>OX297854.1:43819466-48819466 GCA_946477585.1 Cheilosia urbana | reverse complement strand
CTTGTCAGATTGTGCAGAATGACGATGGAGAACGCTCGCTGCTCCGTAAAGGTCGGAAACAATCTCATCGAGACCTTTGATGTCAAAAAAGGATTTAGACAAGGTGACGCGCTGTCATGTGACTTCTTCAACATCATTCTTGAGAAAATTGTGCGAAACTCACAAGCCACCACCAGAGGCACAATTTTCCATAAGTCTGTGCAACTGCTTGCATACGCTGACGACATTGACATTGTTGGCACAACACAGCGAGCTGTCACTGGTGCGTTTGCAAGTATTAGTACAGAAGCGGCAAAAATGGGTTTAGTGGTGAATGAGGGTAAAACAAAATATATGCTGTCAACAAGAAGGGACACACAACATCGAAGAATCGGACAGAACGTCACGATAGACAGCTATAACTTTGAGGTAGTTAGGGACTTTGTCTACCTCGGCTCCGCTATAAACTCTGATAACGACATCACATCAGAAATCAAACGAAGAATCACACTTGCCAACCGCTGTTTCTTTGGCCTAAGACGGCAATTGATTAGTAAGGCCTTGTCAAGAAGCACTAAGGAGATTCTATATAAGACTCTCATCATCCCTGGCCTGCTCTATGGCACAGAAGCATGGACCCTAGCAAAAACGGATGAGGATCTTCTTGGTCGCTTCGAACGCAAAATTCTTCGAGCGATTTTTGGTCCCGTTTGCGTTGACGGGATTTGGAGGAGAAGATTTAACCTTATTACACGTTACACCCTACACCTCCCGCGCTCCCGATATTTAGTTTTTTTTTTCTCAGTACAACTGAGTGTGGAAGGGTGATATTGAAAAAAAAAAAAAAAAAAAAATGCGGAGGAAATCGAGGAGACGTAGGAAAGCTGTCAGTCTATTTCATGCTTAGTTTATTCTATAAAACCATACCTATTAATATGAACAAAAAAAAAACTTTGTAGTCTAATAATATACCCATACTGTTCGTCCTTAATTTGAATAAGTTAAACAGTAACCTTTTATTTTTCTTCACTTCACTTCACTTCAGTATTCATTACCGATAAGTACACGTCAAACAGAATCGCATTCAAATTTTAAAAATCACATTGTTGCTATTGAAAAGATTATCCGCAACAGCAAATTTAATATATTGTTCTTTATTTGTATAAGACCAATATTAATGAGAATATAATTTTGAATTAACAATACATGCACAGTTAAATAAACAAATCCACCAATATTGCATTATATTTCGTTGCTTAGGTTTATCTGGATTGGGTATATTCAATAATTATTTTAAATGGGGTGTCAACTAGTTGCAATAATTTGTAAGTTAATGTGGAAACACTTAGAAAACAGAAAACTGTATCGAATTAAAGAACAAAATAGATCGAAGTTATATATCACAATTACTTTTTCTGACTGTGTCAATCAGTAAAAGTTGTTGTGAATTTATATTTAATCAAAAAACTAAATTGTATGAAAAACATAGGTAACGCAAATCAATACATTATGTATTGCATTCATGTATGGTATTTCCTCTTTGGTGTTTGTTTTCCGAATTCATTCTAACATACAGCACTTCTCTGCACATTCTATCAATCATTTTAAATCCGCTTGTCATCTCATCTTTATTTTTATAGAATGCACTTCACCGCAATGCCAAGAAGAAGTCGCACAGCTTAGCGTACCAACGGTAGCGTTAGTGCCATTGCATAGTAGCTCTCCTGAGAGGCGTATTACACAAAAAGAAATAATTGCAGGTGAAGAACGCCCCAAGTACGTACTCCAGGCGCAGTACAAGTCCGCTTCTGGTAAGTGCTATTTTTATGTGCAAACATTTTACAATTGCCTATTTTCTAATCACATACATTTATCACTTTTCATCTATCATGTAATTTTTGTTTCATATGGAATTGTTTAAATGTTTTGTGAACATTTCTCTTTTGGCTTCCTATAATTGTATTTTTATTTTTTATTTTTTTTTATCAAGGTTTGCTATTCGTCTTTGCTATATACTCCTGATTGGCATTTCGATCTATCATCACAAATTGTGAACTATTATTTGAACTTAATAACAACCCAATAACAAAACCCATTAGACTTAAATAATAGTTTTAGACCGGCTCAAGCTTTGAGAAACTGGTTATTAAAAATTACAGTTTGAAAACTGGATGTAGTACCTGGCTTTAGTTTATCAAAAATCAAACGCCTTCTGTTTTGTACGTCCAGCTGGATAATGGGTCTATATCAGTGCCTCCGTAATCTCCTGACAAATACCACTTATACCTATAAAAAGTTGTTTTAGCTGAGGAATCAAATCTCGGTACAAAACTGGGGACCAATCGTCTTGTTTGTAAACGAGAACTATTTTTTTTTTTTTTTATTAATGTTACTTTAATAAGACATGAATATTACATACATACAAATTGAACATTTAAGCATGGTTTATAGCTATCTTGAGAGATTTGGCAACAGATTTAACAGTAATTTTATATACATGCCAATGAAGCAACAAATAGCTGCGGTACAGTAGTTTAAACGTTTTCATTGAGTATTCTTCTTCTATATTAAGAGCAGTTTCAATGAGGCAAGTGTACTCCAATTTCGACTGACGTTAAGAATATTTTTTAATTCTTGCAGTGTCTTGGCACTTAAGTGATTACCCCGGATTTCTGGGACAGAATCCAATGAAATTTATCACGTCTTGATTTTCCCCAGTGTTACACAAACTGCAGAGATGCGGAATGTCATCCCAAGTAGGTAGTTCTCCTCGCGCTCGAATTTCCAATGATTAATATTTTCAGTTCGTACGACCTGTTCGACCTCCAATTTAAACTTCTGTGTAATTCTCTGCCATTCCAAAATATTACTCTCTTCTAAATCGAGCCTGATGTTATATCAACTTACACCTTGTTCAGATTCTTGGGTAAGAATTGAGTGCAGCTTTCCCACCAAGCAGCCAATCGAAGAACAAACTGGTTACTATATAATCGGGATGTACAACCAGGTTCACAGCCTTCGTACAGAAGTAAAATATATTTGGGCCTTTCTCCATTATTTTCTCTATACCACCGTGTGTATCAATATATATAAAAAAATGATAAGGTTGCATACAAATATAGCGGCACAATAGCTACATCATTAATCTCGCACATATAAAGGGTGTTTTTTTTTAGAGGTATAGAATTTTGAAATGGAATAAAACAAAGTTGATTTTCTTAAATTGACATGAAATTTACTTTATTCGAGAGATAATCTTTTGGCATTAAAATTAAAATATGATTTCTGGCATATGACTGTCATGTCTGGCTCGGACGTAGTCTAATCTTGAGATCCAATTTTCGATTTTTTTTTTCCAACATTTTTGGCCGTATATCGGCAATAACGCGGCGATTGATGTCCTCCAAGTGGTCAATCGTTTCGGGCTTAACGACGTAGACTATCGACTTCACATATCCCCACAGAAAATAGTCAAGCGGCGTTAAATCGCAGGATCTTGGAGACCAATTCACGGGTCCGCAATGTGAAACAATGCGCTTACCAAACGTTTCCTTCAATAAATCAAATGTGGCACGAGCTGTGTGATATGTTGCGCCCTCTTGTTGTAACCACAGCTCCTGCACATCATGGTTCTATAGCGTTCCCCATTGACTGTAACGTTTTGACCAGAATCGTTTTGAAAGAAGTACGGACTAATAATCCCACCAACCCATAAAGCACACCAAACAGTCAGTTTTTGTGGATGTAATGGTGTCTCAACATACACTATCATCACTCCAAATACGACAGTTTTGTTTATTGACGTATCAACCAAAAGTAAGCTTCATCGCTAAGCAAAATTCGCTTATGAAAATTGGGATCAACGGCAATCTTGTTTTGGGCCAATTTGGAAGATGCCAAACCAAACTAAAATAAATCACTTGACAGCTGACAAAATGGCCGCCAGTTAAATAGTGTTGCCAACTTAAAGTTCTATATCTCTAAAAAAAAAACACCTTTTACATGAAGTGATTCAGTATTAAGCTATAAATAGGTAATTAAAATGGTGATAACGTTCATCTCGTCCCTACAGCTTTAAGTCTCGTTATGCACACTTTCGAAGAATTGAACAGATTCAATCATTTTGCTATGCCTATAGTAATGAAAACCGTTGGTCCGAATGAATGAATTTTTTGTCAGCAAGACACCCTGTCAGAGAGATTTTGTATAGGTACACGTGTACGTACAAGGATAAACATTGTTTTACGGCATACGCGTCAGTGCTGCCAGGCCACTTTAAGCACTTGGAGTCGAAAAACTAAACAAAAAGCGATAAAACGCGCTAAATTTTTGTTTTCATGGAAAACTAAGAGCTAAATTAACCGCTAGATCTGAAATTCTTATAAGGAAAGTAAAACTACAACATATACAGGTTTTTTTTGTTTATTATTTTCATAAGCCATCAAGATTTATTTGATAATACAAAATACTTCAAAAATCTTTATCTAAAAACTTACTACGATCTTTATGCTGTCCAGAATTGCTATGTCTGTCAATGTCGGAAAGCTTTGCTCAAAAATCTTTTCTGCAATAAATGCACATGACTCTAGTATTTTGTCCTGCAACCGGTTTCAGCCAATTTTTGTATTTGGCATTCCGCTCTCACTCCACTTTGTAATGTTGCTTAACACTTTCTTTTGCGATGCCCCTTCCATAACAGAAATCGTAAAATATTTATTAGAGATTTTTAAAAGGAAACACTACCTAGTACTAGTAACTTTCACGTAGGATAATTTGATTAAATGTTTTAACATAGAAAACTAAGTACAAATTTTTCAGCCTTATTCTTTAGGGCATATTTCTGCATGTTTTGATAGGTATAAATTCATATTTCACTTTGTAGAGCATATTTCTAACACTGAAATATCAAAATGATGAAGCAGGTAAACCTATATACTGTTTACTAGCTGTACCCGCCCGGCTTCGCACGTGCAAAATGTGGTTTCATAACAGTTGTGATATTTGCTGCATTGCTTATCCTCTTGCACGCTACACATAAATGCCCGTGCGTGAAGCAATTCTTGCTTAAATCAACTCCCGCATCCCGGTTTTCTTATGTGGTTTTCCATTGGGACAAAAAATCAATCTTTTTTTTGATCTAAATCACTTTTTGCGTTCCATTGGGACGAAAAATCAATCTTTTTTTCGATTCGGATCACTTTTCGCAGATCTCGATATTATTTCAGATTTACGCATACCAATATACTTTGTACAGCTGTTTAACGTCAGTTTAAGAAGTTTCATTTCCAGGCAAATGCGCAAAGTTTCGTGGAAACCAAAATAACAAAATACATAAATAGCTATGGATACGATTTCGGAGGAATTATTATCTTCATTATCTCCCTCGTCATCTGAAGACTACAAACCACCAATAATACTTCATTTGTATCTACAAGAAGGAAAACATTTTTGAGGGCGATATCCATTTGTGATTTAGCCAAAAACGAATGCCATTTGAACAGCTGATATTGTTGTCAATTAACGCACTAATCCATTTACAAAAGCAGATCAATCTCGTTGCGCGTTCCATGAGCACAGTAAAATCTGAGATCTGAAAAAGATTTCTGGTGGTCCCAATGGAAAACCACATTAAAGTTTGAGCCTGTAACTTATTCAATAGGAAATTGAATCCGTTGAAACTGAAATGGGTTATTGTTGACAATTATTGGTATTTTTGGTATAAACCGTATCTCCTTTACCACAACCAGTTAAAATTAACGCCCCAATAATCTTTTTCTGCACTCTCAAAAAGAAGTTTGCAAATATCAGAATCCCCCGATACTGCTCTCATATTCTGAGTCAAGTACATTGTTCTAAAGTATCGCCAAAGCACTGAACGTTTAATAATTAATCTTCGTCTGAAATCACCAGAGAACAAAAATGTAACTCCACCGACAAATCTGTTTTTATTTAGCATATCTTGCATAGTCCTATTAACCGCTTCTATTGATATGTAATTTATTAGCCATAGTGCATTCGCCCTTTGGCTATTCTTTTAAATACCACACACTGGGTATTCCACGTGTTCCGCTTTTATAGGTATTAATCGAACAAAATGTGAATAAAATTGATGTTTTTAATTTTTTAAATACAAAATGCAAAAATATCATAGATATTGATAGATTTTTTTTTTTTGTAAGCAAAACACAGTTAAACAAACCTTTCCTACATATTTGACAAAGCTTATGTACATCCAAAAAAATAAACCCTACAGTGCACAAAGAAAATTCCTACTTTTTCCCTACACCGTCGAATTATTTTCAATACAATCTCTCTACATAACTATTTTGTCCAAACATACATGAACAAAATCGAATCCAACTTCTCATACGCAATCTCAACCACAAATGAATTTTTCCTTTTTGTTGACTCTTCAAATCATGTCATCTAATTTCATTCCTTGGCGAATATAGACGAATGTAAGAGCAAAATATTAAAAGTAAAAAAAATAATAAATATTTCTTGACTGAGCAAAGATGAAAATGTTTCGTCCGAAAAAATCTCTACATTATACAAATCTGTCCTTTTTTCCTTACGGTATCATTTTTAGATCCCTACGTGTAGGGACTTTTACACTACATATACTAACACTGATTTGACATTTCTTTTATGAGTTTCTTTTTTTCCAAGCAAACCAAACAGTATACTGTCTCCCTCTCCGTCACAGGAGTAAATTAAGGTTAAAAGAGATGTCAATATATTGTGCTGTTAGTATGTTTGATTTGAGAATGAAGTGCATATCCACTCACCGAGGCGAAAATCGTAGAAATATTTCAAGTTTTTCCTATTTATTTGAAAACTTTTTAAGTTATCGAGATAATGGATATCCTAAATTGTACTTACAGATGTCCTTTATAAGCTGGTACTTAGTATATTTAAATGCTCCCAGTATTTTCGAATGCAAAGCGTTGCAAAGAAAAAATCGAAGAGAAACGAAAAAAAAAATTACTCTTGTCCAATTTTTTCCGGAATTTATAGAGATATAGAGTTAAGACAAAGTGGAGATTGTAGGCCTAAGTATCCTCTATAAGCCTGTGAAAATTCACCAGAATATATTCAGCTATTTCTAAGATTTTTGCATTTAAAGACATGCAGTCAATTTCATTTTTAGTCGAACAGAACTACACCAATTTTATTTATATGTAGAGATTTTCGGTCGTTGGGCTTCTGCGTTCTGTTTCCGCGAAGTTCTGCATTGACGGGTAATCATTTTTTTAACAAATATGTAGGTAATCTAGGTATATTATGTCTATATTAAAAAATGTATGTAGAGCTGCACAAGTGCAATCCTTTTACCGTCTGTTTAGGTATATGACATTGCGTCGTGGTTATATAATTTTGTATTCTAATTGCCTGGTTGTTTACCTTCCTTTACTTTTTCTTCATTTTGACTTACGAAATGTGTATTCTTTGTTGGAAAACAAACTGAAGCAATTAGGCCTACTGGGGATACCCTTTAAAAGAAGCGAATATTAGAAAAGGAAAACTAAAAAGATAAACGGAATTTATTTCGTTCAGCAATATTTTTATTTTAAATTGGAAGATGGTAACCCTAATTGCTCTCTGAGCTATGGCGAATTATCATACACACTACGACAACTCTGTGAGAGCTTTAAAAAGGGACCGATTTATGTAAGTCATGCAACCAGACTGAGAGACAAACATCCTATCTTCCCTGTACTGACAATTTTTCTTGGACAGAGTATAGGCTTTACGCATAAACTGAATTTATAAAGCTTTGTCAGTGATGCGAATTGTTCGCTTTGCCTTTTTCCATGCTGATCAATATCTTAAATCGCCCCAAGCTATCATCCCTAATCAACAGGGTGACCGTGACCGCTGGCGAATTGTGAAAAGTCGCAAGAAAATTGGCCAATGAGAAAAAAAAGTGTCATTTCTGAATCTATTCTGCAAATTTAGAATTTTTGAACGATATTGAACAACCGTTAATCTTATCCGATTTAATTAAAACTTATTGTTATTTTTATAAATATTGTCCATTTAGTTGCCTTATTCGTTTTATCAGAATTTGCTCCTTTTTTATCTAAATTCATCATCAGTTCATTTTCAATTCTCAACTAAAAAAATGTTTACATGTGTGTTTTATTGTGATTTATATGTATATCTGCATGAGTAAATGTTAATAATTTCTCTTGCTGCGTGTGATGTCTTCGTTAACATGTTGTGGACCTTAAAAAAAACTCTAAACTGTAAAAACAAATTTTTAAAATAAAAAAACAAAACCTAACTATTAAAAACAAAAATTATTAACTTCAAAAAGATGAAAAGGATAAACTTATATCTGTTCATAAGAATCAAAGATTTGTTGTTGAAACTATAACAATGACTACAGTCACAGAAAGACGAATCGTCCGAGAAGCCACCGAGGACATAACGACCACATCGACAGCACCTGTAATTCTCCAGACGGCAGCGGTAACAGCACCATCTATCACCGCCGCCACCACTATCATCACCACTGGGGCCACTCCAGGAGCACCAACAGCAGTAGCAGCGCCAGCACCTTCGGTCGGTAGTGTGAGTGAATCGACGGAATTAATCCCCGAGCCAAAACCACCGATTCCGCCAAAGGAGTCATCCCCAGCACAGATAAGTGGCATCCTGAAGGGAGGCAAACTATGGAAGCAGGAATCTATAAGTCAGGTGAGTGGTTATTGTGCAATCAGAATACATAGTTTATAGGGTTGTACAATGTACAATCCGTGTTGTGGGCCATACCAGAGCAGCACAGAATTTATGTGTTTGACTGCACAATTTAGATTAAAGGCGTTTATAGGGGGATTTTCGTGTAAAGTTGGTCTTTAGACGCAAACGTTTCTCTCGGGAAAAAAGCTGTTTATATTTCTTTCCTGATGGAATTAACAAAAACTGTTTCAGATGTTGGGGCAAATTTATCTGCTTTGGAAGATTTCACAGATTGTTGGTTTTATTTTGTCAGACAGTTTACACTGAAAGCCGAAAAAAACGATCGTGCTATGCTTATGATAATAAATAAATAATAATGATGTTCCTCCGGCAAAGACTGGTTACTATTCCCCTATTTGCGCGGAGTGGCTCTGGTGGTTAGTGTGCTGGACTACTGAGCAAGTGGACTCAGGAATACACAAATACATAAGTAGGGATTTTCCACGGCGCCGCACCTATCGCGATCACCTGCCAAATATCATTGCTCTTGTGCTTAAAAGAAGTAATTACTAAACGTAAACTTAATTTAACGCGTGTTAACATTTCCAGAGTAATTACATGTTATAAAGAGTATGAGTTCTAAAATAATAAAAATTTGTTTTTTATCGCTAAAATGTCTGAAAATATAAAAGAATAAAAACGATATACGTTTTTTTTTTTATATCTTCGGAACAAAGAAGGAATAAAAAACTAAACTTATTAAACAAATAATTATTCGGTTGTATATTCGGCTCCACTGTTAAGTCTAAAGCTACGATCACACAGGCCGCTTTTCATGTAAAATTTTGGCATGCGCATTGCGCACGTCCTTATTAAACATTCGTCCTAAATTTTTCACTATGTGTGATCGGCTGCCTTAAGCGGGTTGGTCAGGCAAGCTGTTGCACTCTTACCAAAGACAAACGAGTGAGAGAAACAAATACTATCCCAACTATACTACCCATAGAATTCATAAACGCTATAAATAAAAGCAAATTTTACCAACCATCAATATTAAGGTGCAGGGAAATAAGTTCTGGGAACTAAGTTCACTGGTTGTTTGTATTTTGCAATTTTTTATTAACTAAAGAGAAATTAAATTTTTAATATTATTAAAAAATTTCACAATCGAAATTCGGTGTGCAAGACTCTGAAAGTAATCAAAGAAAAATCGACGCAACCAAGACCGGTCGCGCAAATTTTTTACTTTTATTTTCTAAAATTTTCGAAAGCTAAAAATGCCAATATATTTTCTCAAACAACTTTTTGATTTAGACTAGCGCGAATTTTTGACTTTTATTTTCTAAAACTTCAGAAGGCTAAAGCAAAAAAGTTGTTTGAAAAAAAAAAAAAAAAAAAAATTCGCGCGAATTTTTTGCTTTTGTTTTCTCAAATTTTCGAAGACTAAAAATTACAATTTATTTTCTCAAAAAGTATAAAATTTGCGCGAATTTAGTCTCGTGGATTCTTGCAAACTGAATTTCGAATGGAGTATTTGTCAAACAAAATCAAAAATTCCAACTCTAAATGTTGGAAATGCCTCTTCTTATTTTTGAATGCGTACTAAGTTCCCATAAGAAAGTGGACTTAGTTCCCATGCATGGTGGAAAGTGGCTTTACTTCCCACTAGCTGAGAACTTAGTCCCTCGGTGGAATTAGTCCCCGGGTACTTATTTCCCTGCACCCAATTTTAAGTTGAGTGGTTCCATCCATTCATGGTAAAGAGCCAAGTTTGTCGCGATGGTCATCAAATGCACAACTCAATCGATAACATCGCTCCTTCCTAATTCTTTCAACTCGATTATTTGTTTGTCATGACAGTTGACAGGTCGCCTATTGGTTCTCAGTTCGTAAATACTAAATTTTTATCAGGTGCGGTCTCTTAGTTTAGTTCTTTTCGGCATCAATTTGACGGTGGACGCACGACGGCTGCGTGCTCAAAGTAAAATCAGAATCCTATATAATAGAATTAAGAGTATGTAGTTAAGCGCTCAGATATTAAATAGCCATGAATGAATTGGCTATGGATGGGTTGCAATTCATCATCGCAGCACATCGTCATCAAGACCAGAGAAATTCTATATTAGAAATTGACTAATTGCTCAAATAATATGGTCATATATTATGTTAATGGCTCCTGGAAATAACACCAGAATTTTTATTTGGAAAAAACGCCAGAAAATGTTTATTGAGTCAAAATTGGAAAAGCACCAGAACATTGTTTGGAAAACGGTTAACGACACGCCGCGAGCGCTGGGCCTACGCGTAAGGCGGGCGTTTATTATTTGATTATCTAATTACTTTATTGCTTGCAGACTGTCATGTTAAAAAAAATTCATGCTCTTGCTGTACATTTTTTTCTGGCATTTTTTCCAAACAGATTTCTTCCAATAGTTTTCTGAAAATAGAAAAAACGCCAGAAAACTTTTTGGAAAAAATGCCTGAAATTGTGGAAAGATTGCCAGTAAAGTCACGTCTTTTTTCATAGGAAAGAAAGCCAGACTTTTTTATGGAAAATTTTGTGGCATTTAAAAAAAATGATGGCGTAATTTCATCTGGCGTATAATTTTTGGGAGCATATATTAATATATCTGTTGGCAATTGACGTTAAGTCTACTGGGCAGATTTCCATTAAACTTTTTTCGAATCATTGCCAACTCTAATTGTTAAAATGTGTTTGACATTGGGACCAAAAAAAACTTTTCTATGACTTCACTGCTATTTATTCAAATGGTTCTTAGGCAACACCAAATCCTACATCAGCAAATTAAGTTTATTTCATTAAATCGACAAAAATCAGAAATGTTTATGGTTCTTTTTTGGTGTAGTGGACGCTCACGAAAGCACTGTGCGTCGTTTTCTCCATTGGTGATGTAGGTATTCAAATCCACAATTTTTTTCTAAGGTAAGGCTCCGTCAAACAGAGAGCGTTTAAGTCCGCGACTCACCGCCGCGTTTGACAGCTGTAATGTAATCTACTGCAATACATATCCCCTGTCACACACAGCGCAGTTTCAAGGTCGCTTCAAATTAACCGAAATTGCGGTGAAAGGGTGAAAACGTTTTCGTTTCACTTTTTCACAGAACGGGAATTGGCCCTCTGGAGTTTATTATGATTTTTTTTAAAGATTTTACCAGGTATATTTACCTTTCGCCACTAAGACCAATCTTTGGCGCTTTTAAGGCACAGAAGAAGTGATCTACTGAAGATACATCTTAAACAATTCAGCAGATAAATTCTTTTCCAGTTTGAAAGCGAATTTTAGGGCTCCATTTGGAATATCATCCAGTCCCGGAGCTATTCTGTTGCGTACTTGTATCGAATAATTCCTTTCGTTTTATCGTATGGTTAGGGTATGGTGACAGCTCTCCAATTTCCTAGTGAGAAAATGGTGTCCTCTCAAACATTTGTCATGATGTTTCTGCACGCTTTTTTTCGACTATATTGTATAAATAATATTTGCAATTCGCCATCAAATTCAAAATTTGTTTTAAAAAGTTACTGTAGGTATACTCTTCAAAAGGTTTAAATGCATGGCTGTGCCTTTTCATATTCCATTATCTTTGCTGTGCCATTCTATAATCCCTGATATCAACTATCAAGACAAACACAGGAATTTTCATTAAATTAGTTACGTACCATATGTCCATCTGTTTGTTGCTTTAAAACGAATGGTTCTTTCCTTCTGCCACTAGCATACTTTTTAAACTCACTGCCGTTTGCTTGTTCCTCGTGTAACGCTACAGTGTTTTGAAATCGCATACAAAGCATCCAATCTAAAATCCAATACTACTCGTATATATACTCGTATACTATCAAAGCCAATTTAAAATACACAATCTTATCAAGTAGGTGTTCCCTATCCATATAGGTCATTATTTACACAAACGAGCTCTAAGGGCATTCGATCTAGGATACCATATAATGTGTATACGGTTTACCGTATATACGAGTATGTATTTTAATTTTAAATTTAAATAATATCCAAAAGCACTTAGGTTACACATAAGCATCCGCTTAGTCTATCGATGGTGGGGTATGCTCGTATGTGCTCAGACATATGCTGACGGATAAAAAGCAGGGCATGACATCGAAACCATTTCCACTTGACATATGACTTTGCACATAATTTGTGTAGAAAGAGGGTCTCGTAGAGGCTACGAACAAAATAGCCGCACTAAAAGAGCATCTTTCGTTTTAAATTATGCTATTGACAAACACTCGCCCCACATCGATTAAGAACTGATAAAAAAAGTTTCCAACATCACCAATACCACACACATGGGCACAAGCCTAGCAGAATTTTAGCTATGACAGCTATATGATCTCCACTCGAACAAAGTTACATCTTTAAGTATATTGCTAAGGAACAGATACGCCATGCAAATAGAACACTGCATTTTGCATTTAGATTTCTGCAAACAAAATACGAAAGTCCGTTAGTGTGGAACTGTTGCCTCTTCAATTGAACAATCAGTCTCTGTTATGAGTTTAACTCAAAACTTTTTGCACTGACATACAAATTAAGGCGAAAAGCATGCCCTTCCCGCAGCGGCAGCCAGGATGAATACAATTTGACTGACAGCTTACCAGAGGCACGAGGAAAGAGAAAACTTTTTCCCAATTTTCCACAAAAGCGGACAGTCAGTGGGCGTGAAGTTATATGGATGTTCTGTGGTGTTTGAAATGGCAAAGGTGGTGGGTACATAGTTTGGAAGCCATGAACAGTTCTGTCATCAAATTGAGTTTAGATGGGGATGGATTTATTGTGATACCCTTTAATTGGTAGAACAAAGAGCGGGAGAGGCACTAAATATGTAATTAGCATCGGATGTATATTTAATAATTTATGATTTAGTGCAGATTTAATATCTAGCGTTGATATACAGTAAGTGCAGATGAAAAAAAAGGTCTATATTTATTCTAAGCTTGCGTCCTTTTGCAAAGTTTCAAAGTTTGGTATTTACAAAAGTTTTCCTTACAAGTTTTCCTTCATTACGTCTTTTTTTATGAAGAATTGGTGTAACATATTTGCATTAACTTTCCCGTTGAACGAGCTCTTGGTCTCGTTTTGATCATTGAAGCTCACTGGCGGTGTGGTCCTAAATAAAATGAATAATCGGTTTCTGAGCACTGGATGTGCCAGTGAGAATACAATCGGCGACAATAAGATTTAAGGGTACACCCATAGTTAGATAAACCAAATGCACCAAATGCATGCACTGCATCTTCTGCTTGCACAGTTATCATACAGCATTTTTCTGAACTGCAAGCATTTTATCAAACAATTTATATCGTGCATCTAATATGTGACCCTTATTTGCTGACTCTGACTAATGTTTGTAGATTTTAAAACGCAAAGCTTTCCAGTTCTTATAGTGAACAAAATCGAAAAACAAATTTACGGAGCTACAGGCTAGTCCGAAGCAGTAACGCCAGACTTTTCGGACTGACTTGCCAGTGAAAATTATCAAAAATACCATCTTTGCCCATGCTGTTGTTAGATAGACCTCACAATATTCCACACGAAAGTATATTCATACATAAATAATACATAATAAAGCACAAAAATTAACAATAAAAAACAAAAACAGTCTTCTCTTTTTATTAAATTAAATTCAGTATTTGAAATGCCTTTTTTTGTACGGAGGGATATAAAATGCCTCCTTCGTCTACGTACGGCTCTTCTTCAATCATTTTCGACAGAAACTATAGGTTGAAGACCCAATGGATAATAATCCGCCCAAAAAACTGACAGCGTTTTTATCTGCTTTTGGTATATTGTTCAATACACCGTATCTCACGATGGGGATGACAAAAAGTAAGTGGCGCAACAGGCACATGTACAAAACCTTATCCATTTTCTCAAAACCATATGTGTGAGCGACCTGAATTTTTATACCGATTTGGAACCGCTGAATAGAAAAGCTTTATTAAGACAGTTGTGTGCTCTTTGATGATTGTCAGACGTTCGCAAGAAATGGTGTAGGTTAGAAAATCGTAAACGTTATTTCCGGGGGTTGACCCTAACATCTCTCGCTCAATAGTCCATCACCCCAACCACTACGGAGAGAAGGCAAAACTAGACGTGGTTTTATATATGCCGATTCTATTATACGTTAACAAAGTTCAAGAGCAGCGGTATGGTTCCGACGTCAGTAACCGCCAAACTGCTTCAAGCTTTGTCTCTACCTCTATATTTACCTGACTTTTTAATTGGTGTTTCCAATATAATAAGCATGTTGCCGTCTAAAGCATTTTTCCAAAATTCACAATTCATCGCGGACAGTAGGCTGATTTATTTTCACAAGATGAACCTCTGTTATTTGCTCTGACTTTCGTGTTCCAAGTTGTATGCCTTGTATTTCTTTTATGCGTTTTTGAGAGGTAGCTTGTTTTATTTTGAGGTGTTTTTCAGGAACTTTTTGGTTCTTTCGCGTTTTTTGCAAGTTTTTCGGTTTTTTCTTTTGACTCATGGTATTGAGCGTGATTATGAAGTTTATAAGCTTTTCGGTCTTAGTAGAGGCAGCCATCTTAGAATGAGTGGTTGTGGCTACAGTGAATGTCTAAACTTTTTAATTATATTACCGTCACATAATTCACTTATTGAAGAACTTTTTGTATAAATTTTGATAGATCATTACATTTAACTCAGGACTCTTTTCAAAACGTTAGAGTTTTTGACTATAAAATTTACAAAATAAAATTTCGTAAAATATTTGCCTTCTAAAATGTTTGCGATTTTCAATAGTCTGATGATATGAATACCTCCTCTGAGGATGACACAAATGCCAAACGATCGGTACGCTTCGTAACAGAAGATGCCTTGACTACTTCTCGTGATGGTGATGGTCAAGCCGCTGCCGATAGCCCCGAACACGATAGTCAAATCAATGAACTAATTCCTATCAAGAAACACTCGACGTTGTTCACAAATTCTCTACGACCTAATTCTGCTGTACGACAACTGTTTCCGAGTGCTGTTCATCAGACATCGTCCATGTTGACTCATGAAGCTTTGCGAGCTTTCGATGAATCCAAACGAGCTGGAAATCTACTACCGAACTTAGTAGGAGGACATCCAGGTGATTCGGATACAGTGCGTCGAAGTATAGAAAGAAACATACTACGGAGGTCGCTGATCAAGTAAGTTCTAGCTCACTAGTTCCGTAATTTTCGTTTTACGAGTACTTTGAATCTTTACAGAAAAAAGGCTGTCAAATCTGACATTTCTCTGGAAGAGCGTATAAAACAGTTAACCTGTGACATCGATGAATCTAATGAGGATACGGGCCAAGATTCGAATGATGAAAATGGGAAAGGAAATATGATGAATGGTGACCCATCAGAACATCGTGACAGTCCAACTGGAGAGGAGAATCCACAGCAAAAGTACTCCATTGACAAGAGCTTTTCTCCAAGTTCTTCAGTGTCCAGCTCTTCAAGTGGTTCGTCGTCGGCTTATAAAAAGATTTCCGACATATTCAATCGAGATAAGAAGCAAGAGAAGATTATGGAAATGGAAGAGAACCCAATTGTTATTATACCTCAGGTAAAAGTTTGTTTTTTCTTATTTGACTACATTAACTAAGCAATTGACTTTGGTGAAAATCTTCAAATCGGTCTTACTATATGAGTAAAAGAAACCACACATTTTCTTGGCTTTCAGTAGTATGCTTGTCTATATAATGGGAACAATTTCCATCACATTTCATAATTATGTAGTTTATTGAAAATAGCTTCCCTTATACTCACGTTCAACGCATATGTCGCTGCCATCATCAAATAATACTGATTTACTCTGCTTCCTCTGCTTTCGTATCGCCTTCAATCTTTTTCGCTTCATTCAGTCCCATATAACACGAAGGCACAGAAAACTATAGTAGAACTCGCCGCACTGTACTTCTGTATATCTGGTGGGTGCCGTGATATTGTGCCAAATATACAAATTCGGCATAATGACGCTTTTGAAAGTGACATAAGGCCAAATTCTAGTATTTGGTATTATGACACTTTGAGAAAGCTTCATAAGGCCAATTTGGCTTTATGACATTTTAGTTGTATATATGTATGCAATCCCCCTGCTTGGGTTTCCTGTTGGATTACGGGGTGGGTGCGAGGGTATATGCGAAGTTCCTTTAATATTTGGCGTAATGTAACAAACTAGTCTGGCCTAATGACACTTTACCTAAGCGACGTTATGCCAAATGCTAATATTCGGCCCAGTGTCACTTTCAAAAGCATCATTATGCCAAATTTTTATAGAGGGTTATTCAATAAGAGGTGTTATTGTGAAAGGATATGGTCCTGTATGCGTGCTCGTGTTGGCCATTTGGCTGATGTTGTTTTTCATTATTAACGGCATACATTCCACTTTATTATTAAATAAACATCCGATCATTTATTTCAAAACCCTTTATTTGGCACAATGTTGCTTGGCACAATATCACGGAACCATCTGGTGTAAGACAGACAATCATAAAAACTCTGTCACGTGGGTGGTAATGCTAAATACACTCCATGCAAGAATACCAGTACGATCTGGCTGTGCAGACAAACCTTAACCCGTCTATCCGCGTAAGTACTTGCTGACTAAATAAAAAGAAGGTGAAGGGAGATTGTGGTTAGCATTAGACTACAACTTAAGGAAGCTAAAGGTCCTGTGTGAACCAGTTTCTGCAAAAAGTCCACGTGGAGCTGGCTAGATTTCATCGTAGCAGAAGTACGAGGGGCGGCAGCCAATGGTTATTGCTGGCAATTTTAAGAAGTGAGCTAATAAATTAGACGGGAGGAGCTTGAATGCAAGAGAGAACTTTCCTTGAGGCATTTGCACATTGACTCGTTATGCGATAACCAACTAATAGATCCGTCATAGATGTAACTTTTATAAGAAACATACCTCTGCGCTAAACAACAAGAGCATTATTTTTAACATTACCAAGCACAAGCGATTCACACTGTGCCGCAGTAGAGACCAATATCCTACGACTAAAACCTGTATAAGAAATGGATAAACTCCGAAGTGATGTAAAGATCCATAGCATTGAAGCAGTGGAGAGTATTTGTCACCAGTTGATGTAAACAACAAGATCAGTTAGTAGAAGAAGCCATTACTTTTACTGAGGGTTGACTAATTTGACGCTCAGTGCAAAGTTACTTAGGGCCAACTTCATGCTCCTAGGCGCACCCCGGAAAAAATGTTAACTGTGCCAGTGGACACAATCCTCGAAGGAATAGCTCATTAGGCAGAATTTGTATAAAAAACCAGAACCATTCTGAACTTAAAGCGTGTTGGGGTCAAGTTACATGACCAACTGATGAAAGAGTCTTTCCCATCGAACTCTTATGTTGTTATGTTACATACTCTAAACCAATTCTTCTTTCATCTAGCTCATCAAATATTTTTCATTTTAGGAATGCCGTTGCCCAGCAGCCCCAGATCTGGGTATGGGAATTCAAGTTCCTGTAGTTCACACACAGATCCATCGGACTCCTCCCCGGCAAACAGAACCAAAGAGGCAGTTCCTTTCAACGTTAGCTCCGCTAACAGCCTGCGTGGCTGGCCAAAAAGATGACCTATCTTATTACACTCTGGCTGCATCGGAAGGTAACTCTCCTGCAAACACTCACTTTGCTCAATACAACATGGGTGACATGGAGCCAATATTATGCAACGATGAAATGAGAAAAGTAGCACCTGATGTTATTGCCGGAACTCCGGGACAAGAGCAAGACGAGCTTGCTGCCTTCGCTCAGCAGGAGGCGAATCGCACTGAGAAAATTAAAAAACGCTACACCAACGAAACCTCCAATGCCAGCTCCGATGACGATGAGCAAAACGACTACGGATTTAATAAGAGACCTTCTGTGCGCGGTATTAAACCGAAATTTAGTTCGACCAATGAGATTTTACAACAGATGCAGGACCAGTTAAGTAAATCAATCCCCAGCATACAGGTGAGTTCAAACGTTATCCAAGTATTAAGCTTTCACCACCATTGTACCCTTTTTGCAGAATAACAATTCAATTAAGTCGTATACTTTGCCAAAACAAGCATCGAGCAGCTCAATTAATAAGCAGCTTCAAAATTTACAGCAACAAAATGCACAAATTCCAGCTGCAACAGCCATATCCCAGCAGCAGACCGAGCGTACTTGGAGCTTTTATGGTGACCCCGATCAGCAGCGAATACCAATCGATAGCAATATGCAAGGCTACTACCATGCAATGCCAACAGTATTCCAACAAACATTCCAGGGGCAAGAAGAAACGCTTATGTATCAGAACTGTGTCACGATGGAGCAACACTATGGTCGGTATGCCAGAAGTCCAACTCGCCGGCCAGAATCGCCGCCGCCACTAAGGAACTATCACCAAACAATGGTGCTAATACCCTATAATGCTGAGACCTATTCGCAGTTTGCAGCTTCTAATGTTGATCCAAAAGTTGCACAGATACAACGGCAAAATATCCTCGAATACCAGCAGGTATGTCCGTAGTTCTGAAACATTTTTAACTTTTTGGAATATTGTTGTGCAAATGGTTAAACGCCCAAAACCCCTACCCGCGTTCGCCCCTGATAAAATATATCGTGTCAAATATGTTAACCTCATGTAACCTGAATGTGTTTCCGGAGGTATTGTTTTTAATTTTAATTTTCGAGCCCATGTATCCTATAATTTCAAAGGTTAGCAGCTTAAAGAATATTTTCTTGATATTTTTGAATACAACAGACTTAATGAACAAGCTTGGCAGTCAACACAGTTAGTCAAGTTCGCAGGTGTTTTAAATTTTCGCCTATGCTATCACTGTCTGGAAGTAGAAGATAATGGTGCATGGTGGGCTTATACCAAGACCAGTATGACCACCATTAGGGCCAAAAAAACAAAAAAATCTTTCATCATAACGAGTTGACTTATTGATGACTTACATTGGTAGGATACCATTCATATGCTTAATGATCTTTGCTCAACGCACAAAGAGTTTATCTTTCCAGTATACTTCATTCACGCGCTTCAGGTCAATCGATAAATATCTGTTGGTGTTCAAATTAGTTTTTCTTTTCCAAGAATCCAAATTCTACGTGACTCTGTCTCGAATACCTACACCACGGGCATCTTTGCTCCTATATGGGGAACTCTGATATGTCACTTCGTTGTTTCACTTTCATTCATTCGCTTCAAGCTATTTAATGGGGTTCAAAAATATTTCAAAGCCCCTTTATTTTATCCAGTGTTTAACTTTGAAATCCAATTTGAGTTTTTTTTTTTTATATGAAACTGTGTTCTATTACCATTTATTTACAATTAATATCTTTTCTGCAGGTTACCCAACAAACAATTAGAGTTCCCATCAGCTATGCACTACCAGCCATGCAATTGCATGTGGTAGCAGGTCGTGGTCACAGCACTCAGCAATATGTTCAACACCAGCAGCAACAACAGCACCTACAACCTCAGCAACAATCTCAGCAGCGTATACTAGCACCGAGATATAGCATGCCACAAGATGGTACAATGGGCTTTAGTGAACGTGGTGTCCCTGAAGGTGCTGCAGCAGTTACTCATACCGACTGCAAGGGCATTGTTTCTCCCACATCGCAAGCGAATCAGCCACAACAGCAGCAACAAATTCCCAATTGCAACCAATCCACGGTTACCTCAGCAGGTCCTCCAGGTTCTGTTTTCTATGCGATGAACGTATGACCCGGGGGGGACTAGTCGGCCCAACGACTAAGCTAGCCCAACCAAAAGTGAGAAAACCAAATAACTTAAGTAACCAAACCAAGAAAACAAAAACAACATTAAAGGAATTTAGAAAGATATAATTTTTATGAACTACAATAATGGTAAGAAGAAGGAAAAACGCATCTACGGGTATGATTGTCGTAAAATTGTTATAAAAAAAATTGAAGAGTAAAAGATATATATACACTCCTCTGTAAGGCTAACTATGTCTTCAACTGGAGCTAGGTAATTCTATTGCTAAAACATTTAGTAATAAGGCAAACAGTGCAATGGGTTATGCCAATAAAACAGCAGCGATTCAGTTTTTTTTTTTTTTTTTTTTTTTTTTTTAAATTTGATTATAACAACGCAATACTACGGTGCAATCACAACAAGAGATTCCAATGACTACGTTTTACGTTTGTTCAAATTTTACTTTTCCGATGCTTTACTAAGTAGATTTTGTAAAAAAAAGACACCACCTTTGATGTAGATTTATATGAAATAAGTGCGAGTATTATTTTGTATTTTATTGTGTACGTCTAATTTAATAGTTAGTCAGGACGAGTGAATGTCTAAGTTAAGTTGCAAGGTGCAAATATTAAAAAAAAATTAAAACATTAAGAAAATATGTTAACAATTTAGAAGAAGTGAGCTTAATAAGATGTGAACCAAAGTAATCAAAATTAAACGTTTATTTTGTTTAACATTCCCTTAGATGTTATTCAAATTAAGTTTAGTGTGTGGTCAAAATTTCGACTGAATGTTCAAAATTATAATAGAAAATGTGTTACTATTCCGTCTTTAAAGTATTTTGTTGAAATATCAGAATTTTGTTAGTGATTAGAAAAATTTGTCAAAGACACACATTTAGGGAAAACTGTTAGATATTCTTTTTAGATAAACAGTAAACAAAGGAAGTCGTAAACTTTTTGAATTGTTATTTAAACTACCTTAAGCAAGGGACGTTACGTGTAAAACATTATTTGTTAAGTTTGGAAGTCGTATTGCACAACTTCCAATATTGTCGGTCTCTAGAACCCTATGGTTTTATATTGTGCTAAATCTAGTGAAAACTACATTAAATTATTGTGCAGATACCGTTATTTGTTGTCATTATTACTTTGACTTTTGACCGCGCCATATTTATAAAAACATTGCTTTCATTGTCACAATTTTAACATGGAATGCTGCACGATTCAACAAAGCATCGACTATAAAAATTACTGTGAATGATGGGCAAACTAGATTCAGTGGCATCCCCTTTAGTTTGGTCATATCACTTTTTTCGCGGCGAAGCTGTTTTAAGCAACTCTGAGGTTGTGCCATCAAGTTAGATTTGACCAATGCTTTCCGAAGCTCGGCAGGTATGCCGTAAGGTCCAGCTTTTTTATTACCTTTGATCCTCATAACTGTGAGAGTTATTATTTTGACGTCCTGTTTTGGGAAACCTTACTGTAAAAGCAGTCGCTTTCGTATAAGAAAATATCCCTTTTCTCGCACAGATAATTTAAGTTTTAACACGTTGACATTTCATACTATTTTACGGCTACTCTTTTTCTGTCGTTTATTTGGAATATACATAATTTTATTAAAAAAATATAAATCTTGCTTAAATCGAATGGTATACACAGAATACCGGGTCTATGATGATATTGTTATTATGTAATTAGTTTTTAGAGACAGTGCCAAAGCTAAAATGATCGCAGGTTTAGCTAATAAGACCAAAGAATTAATTACATTTTGTATTACAAAATATGTATACGTTTTTTTAAGTCTTAACAAAGTTTAGATTTCAAATCGCAGCATATTGAATAAAGCTTTCCGTTTTCCGTTGACCGATATTTTTGAGTGCAAGCCGCACAGGATTTGCTATGAGTTATTATAGTTTCTATTCATTTCAAGATTTCGACAAAAGAACCGCTATGGAGCACAGTACCATTACCGAGTATTTCATCATTGGGTTTGGTAAATGCAAACTCGTGTGCAGGATATTATATCATCGCATCTTTTGTTTCTATTTCCTAGTGGGTTTCGTTCGCCGAAAATATTTTCGAATTCTCGCAGACATCGTTGAATTTAATCCACATTGTGCATGGGGTTCGTAATTTCCTTCTAATTTAAGGACCTCACCAATTAATCCTTAAGTGAAGACCTTTCTGACTTTGTATTTTGAAAAATTTTAAATGCGCACTTTACATTGTCTTTAAATGGGTATCTGCAATTAAGTTCTTTGGGAATAGGTATGTCAACTTATGAACAGACTGATTGAGTTTGTTTACCTCTGAAGGATACAAGTTACATGTAAAGTTGGTTTCCTATCCACCACGAATGTCTAAGAAATCTTTACAATAAAGGTGTTTAAACAATTTTAGATCCCTACCAAATGTATAACTACGATTGGTTGTCTAAAACGACGAAATCTATGGTCATGTATGTTTAATTTACTCCTAAAGTTTATTTACATAGCTGATTTTTTCTTAAAGATCCAATAAGCTACAGTAAAGGTTCGACAAATTTCTACAAACTACAACTAAAGTACTGCGTTTTAACATCCACTTACAATAAGCGACATTCCAACTTCCAGTTATGCAAGTCTTAAGACTTGATCCAAATTAAAAGCCGTGGTTGATGTGAGTCCATATTAGTCGTAAAGCCTAATTCTATTCAGATAAGGGGAATAATAAAACAATATGTCTTTGTTTGTTTTGATGGACCGTATGTAACCAGGTCTCCATAGCTGAGGGGAATTTTTAAATTAAATGCCACTCACGACTGTGTCATATCGTTTTTCACCTCCTATGGGGCCATTCTGTATTTGTTGTTTCCGAATCAGATACTGTTCATGGTTCTTTTTAATCGAAATGCAACTAACTTCAAAAAAAAATCTGTATATAAATAAAAATTCTATTTAGATATGATTAAACATTAAAATGTATCAAAGCTTCAAAAGAAACAAAGTCGATCCATAGCACCACTGTATCTTAGAGCCTACATTTACATAAACTTGTTAAATTGGTAAAAAAAAAATCCTTTGAAGACAATATTATTGAAAAATCTACACGTTTACTGGTATTCATAACTGAATTTAATTATTTCGTTATTATTTTTCTATAAATTTATATTTTAGTATTAAAAATCTTTTTTTTTTTTCTCTCATTAATTAATTATTTGCAGTGAGAATAATTCATATAAACAAAAATCCTTTCTAAAAATAATAATAAAAAATACGAAACACTACTGTTAAGGAAGTAAAACCCAATTATTTTTTTTAGACCTAAGATGGATACAAAAAATACAAAGAAATAAAAACCAAACAAAACACATTAATGTTAGCTCCGTTGTAGATCGTAATAATGTAATCTATTATCAGCATACGTATACATATATAAATAACTATTATATAATATACACCATAGTGCATAACAAAACCAAAAATATATTTCAATAAATAATAAATCAAATGTAACCGAATTTTGAGATATCGAATATGCAAATAAAACATAAAAATATAATGAAATATAAATATTTAAAACTAAAAGTAAAATATAAACAAAGAAATGACTTAGTTATATATTACTATATACTTAAAAGGAAGAAAACAAATTATTAGACGATTTTAGAAATTTTTTGTTGAATACATTTTGCTTTATTTTGTTAAGGTAAATAAACGAAATTAAATAAATTTTGACTGAGCAAATGACTCGTAAAACATTATAGAATGTACCTAGTTTTATTAACCATCGAGCAAGTTGTCAACACTATACTTATACAAACCTTTAGCGATGTAGTCAAACGATTTATATACCCCTATCGAGGTTTCCGTTCGGAACGGAATTTTCTGCGAATTGTGCGAAATCGGAGAAATTCCATTCGATATATCCGTTCCGATATAACTTTCGGAAAAATTCTCCGATGAAATACAAAGTACCTTGTCGCATTGTGTGGTACCGCGTTATATATCTTACCTACTTTTAACAGTTACACGTCCTATTTTTTCGAAGGTCTCCGACAGGCAATTGCTGCGGAATATTTTAGTGTGAAATGAAAGGGTTAATAAATGAAGATATTCGGCGCATTTTGTTTTTATACTTTCGTTGTAATTTTTTGGTAAGTTTTCTTAAGTGTTTTTACATAAAATTCTGTGTTAAATTGGTAAGTTTTTTCTAAAATTAAAGAGTATTAAATATTTTCTTAATTTGTGTGAATTTAAAATTTAAAAGAAAGTTTATGAAGTAAGTTGAAAATTAAAATAAGTAAAAAAATGAAAGTGTGTTTAATATGGCCCACCCCAATTGTTAGTAATATGACCAAGTAGGCCATATTTGACACGTTTTCTCGATTGAAATTTGATTTATTTATTTAATTTAATTTTTGTTTTTTTGAAGGCTAAAATGTCTAAACAAAGTCCACAACCACTGAAGACTTGGCGGAAGAAGGATATGATGAAAGCCATATCAGCAATCTACAACAATATAATGGGATCTTTGAAGGCCCACCCTGGGCCATATTTAACACCAGGTGGGCCATATTAGCCGCACTTTTTTAAAATCTGAAATATAGAGTTCCTTTAAGTTTTAATTATGTTTGTTTTTTTAATTAAAGTTTCTAAAGACTGAAATAAAAATAATTTATGAGACTGTTTAAAAAAATTATAAATGAATTAGACTTAAATTTATGGTTTTATTTAAAAAAATGTTAAGGGCGGGCAATATTTGCAGCACTTACTCTAAAGTTAAAAAAAAAAAAACATGTATTTCATTAAATTTACAGACAGATTCTGCCGTTGTGAGCCCTCACAAGTCACACACAAGACCGTGTGAGGTTGATTTCCTGTGAGGTTTATCGTGATTCGCGAATACGCGAAATATTAACACAGAAATGTTTAAGAACTAGAAGATCCCACAAAAAGGGAAAAATCCCCCGATCTGGTATCACTGATCTGAGTTCCGAATGGATTTTATTTTAAGACACTCTTTATGAAAATACTATTATAATAATACTAATAATTGATGAAAAGCTGCAGCCCGATAACTTCAAAAGTCCCATATTTATTAATGGATACCATAATGAAAATTTAGGTACTAAAACTTACTTCGCATTTGTAAGCTCAATTATATTTGACTTTGTATATTTGATAAAACAAAATCAACAATACCGAATAATAAATAATGAAGTCGCAGTCATTTGATTGCTTATTGCAACTTCAGTAAAAATACTTCATAACAGTACCTACTATTACTTCAAATTTTAAATCGCAGTCTATTTTGAAGTCTTAAGTGAAGAAATCACCTGATGCAGTCAAACGACTTGAAGTCAAAAGATTGCATTACTTTTTGATTGCTTTTTGAAGTCTTTCAATGTATTGCAGTCTTTTGAATGCTTGAAGTCTTTTGATTGATTTTAAGTATTTTTTCTTTTGAATGCTTGAAGTCTTTTGATTGATTTGAAGTATTTTTTCTTTTGAATGCTTGAAGTCTTTTGATTGATTTGAAGTATTTTTTGAAATTGCTTTTCTTGTAGTTTCGTGCACCTGTAAATTTTTAAACTAACATTTTATATCTGAAATATGAATTTCAATAATTCAAATCAATAATGTGTTTTTTCAAGAAAAAATACTTCAAATCAATCAAAAGACTTCAAGCATTCAAAAGACTAAAATAAATACATTGAAAGACTTCAAAAAGACTTCAAAGAATTCAAGCAATCAAAAAGTAAGGCAATCTTTTGACTTCAAGTCGTTTGACTGCATCAGGTGATTTCTCCACTTAAGACTTCAAAATAGACTGCGATTTAAAGTTTGAAGTAAAAGTAGTTAAGTGAAGTAAAAAGATTTCAAAATTCGTCTTTTTAATCAAATGACTGCAGTACTGTAAAGATTTCATTTTTTACAACTCTGCCTTTTTCATAAATTGATTTGACCCTTACCGTTTTGAGGATCATACGAATAAATGAATAAAATAAGATACATTAATTTTAAAGTTTTACGATTCGAAACGTGAATAAATATGATTGGAAACCAGTGTTTTAAGAGATTTTGATTCAAGCCTAATCGGCATTATTTTATTTACTACTTTTACTTTAAAACCACATTTTACGCGAAACACACCTTCTGATCCAGCTACAAAAATCGATGATATCCAGTTTGTGTAATAGTAAAATAAACATTATAAACCCCAATATAATTATCAGTTGCGGCTTGTTTGACGACATTTTGACAATAATGCCACTGCCATATTCATGAAATCCAAAAACGCTGTTGATATCGATTGCTCTGTGTACTGTCTGCATTTAGCCCTAATGAATTTACGGACTATTCTACATAAGCATCCACTCGCATAATATGCAAGATACACAAACTAACCGCAGATTCCGCCGATCTTCATATGGTATCTGTTGAAAGTGAGCACAATTCAACACTCTATGATCAACGGCATTAAGTAGGACAGCAATTTGCATGTACAGAGTAAAGTATAGTAAGTACGGTTAATATACCCATTTATAAGACGATCCTATTGAGGCAGAGACCATAATACTCATTCCTAATATTCCGTAACACAAACCAAATAGATCTGAAATTCAATTCTTTACCGCACCGGTCTTTCAGCATCTTCGATTGAGCGAACATCTCAGTTCCATTCGCGTTTCCATCGAATACGGTCGAAATATTAAAATAGATCACACACTATATAAGGAAAAGATAACGCTGTAAAAAAGATGAGCTGTCCTTTCGATAGAAATGGGTGAGTTGATGTCTGAATTCTATGAACATTTGTTAATCAAGCTAGTGTATGCTGAGATGATGAGTGCAATCGTTAAAAAGTGCATATAAAACACAGTGTTAATTCAAATAATATCAACAAATGCAGTGGACAATTGAATATAGCCAATTGCACATATAATTGTTTATTCAGAGCTCCGGCCCGGGTTTTGCTATCGATAGTTGGCTTCATAAGGCGTTTGTTATCATGCCCACATGATCCATATTGATAATTTTTACACCAGTTGGATCTCATATAATTGTTGTAAACAATTTAAATCAATGATCTATAGAGAGCATGTGGGCATAACGCCTTTATCTCACAATATTCCCCAGCGAAGATAATAGATCTAAGTACGTATACCGACCAAGTGCTTTGTTTTATGACGATGACGGTTTCTAAAGAGAAGATCTCGCTCGGTGACCTTTTGATAATGAAGATCAGCTTTATTTTATATTATTTACATACTTGGATTATTGAGTAAAGTACAGTTAAATTAATAAATTCCTATCAAATCAAAATATTTGCCCGATTCTAATTATTATGCTATACCGATATTTTCATTTATGTGGTAGTAACTGTAGTTCGTGGACTGGAGACTTATATAAGACAACATTATATAGAGTTTTCCATTTCAGAGTGAACAAAATGTTTAACATCTTTTGACTTAGAATTTTGTTAAAGTTGTCCTATTTGGTTTCCTTCTTCCAATTGTGCTTTAATTTTGATTATACTCTGTTGTGTGTTAAAAGTGCTCGAAGCTATCGCTCCCAGTTTGTCTAGTTTGACTGATTATGATCGACGAGCATATTTCGCTTGATGCGGCCGGTTTTGATAAAATATATAACAAAATTGTCACCTTCTTAGGGCCCTAAAAATCAACAATTAGTGAGTTATTTGAAAAAAACTGGTGCGACTGTATCCAACAGTCCCGAAAAATGTCTATGTGTAAACACCGTGCGTGCGGTATGTGTGTGGCTTGATACACGTCATTGAGAAAAGAGGGAATTGTAATAACCGTATTCATGATATTATGAAATAACAATAATTTATTTTCAAACTCTGCGTGAGCCTTAACATGTCTGGGGTACTGTTCGTAGGGCGGAGTGACTGACTATCTGTGGTTGTAAAACTTCATTGATGTCCGTTCTCCTTCGTTTGGCTCGAACTGACGATAAATCCACGTCATTTATCGTCAGAACATCATTGACAGTTGATCGTGATGTCGTCGGTTCATTGTCAGTAATTGTCGCTCCAGTTTGGTTTGCGAGACGAGTTCTCCATTCACGCGAGCGTTCAGTACTCGCTCAACCCAACCTTTTTTTCGACTTTCAGAGGTTTACTTGCACGGAAACGCGCCCTGTAATCTTTTGCACGTTCTGCATCTGCCTTTCCCATATCTGAAAATATTTAAATGCATCTTCAATGACGGCAAAACATTGCATTATTGTCAGAAATATGGAATTGTATCAATTAATGTAAATGAAAGTGTCATTGGAATTTCATTCGGCTTGCATTGCATATTGTAGGGGCGCTGACCTACGAAATTTTCGTTATGCGAGAAACAGATTAACACAGCAACAGCAATAGTAACTTCCACAACTTTTTAGAACCAATGTATTTTTATTACTTTGAACACATTAGCACAGCAACATCGACAGCGAAGTCAACGTTAAAGCTGTCAAAAATTCGCTGTTGCTGTTGCTGATGTTTACATATCAACAAACACTCCTAATATTATGCAGTGGAAAATACCCGTTTGCTGTTACACAGGAAATGAAAGTTTCATTGGAATTTCATTCGGGTTGCATTGCATATTGTACGGGTGATTTCCGTCCCAGCAGTTATATGTTTGGAATTACTCCACCAGATACCAATAACGCGCGCATAGATGTTTACACATCAATAAATTAGTTGACGTATTAATGGCGGAATAAATGCCCTAATACATTAACAAAAATGAAGGTTTCCGTCCGCCATACAACAACAGAAAAAATAAATAAATGAAATGGAATACATAATAGATTTTCAATGTAAACGGCCTTACATATTCGTTGCGGCTGATAGGTATCATATCATTTAAGTGTGTTCTGTGTTCGCTTTTCAAGCAATGTTTTTTGCACTTAATGTTCTTCAATATAAAGACCGATTTTGTCAAACTCAACAACTAAATTTTTATTTTATTAGGCAGGGGTAGGTAGAAAGAAACCATAGATACTTGATGAAATAACCCGTGCAGAAAATATAAGAATCACCCCTATCGAGGTATCCGTTCGGAACGGAATTTTCTCCGATCTGTACGAAATCGGAAAAATTCCATTCGAGGTATCCGTTCCGATACAATTTTCGGAAAAATTATCCGATGACTTATAGCGCACCTTGTCGCATTGCGTGGAACCGCAATTTAGTGTACATATAAGCTAAAGGTTCTTAAAACAGCAAACTTTCGTAACCTCTGGTGAGAAAGTCAAGCGCCTAATTTACTTTTTATAAGCTACAAAAATTCTGAGTATAAGGACAACCGTAGCATAGGTTTATGATCTTTTATTGAACGTTTTTGTTGTTTTTGAGTGAAAAGAATGGGTGATGTAGGTTTTAGGTGAGTATGGGTTGGAAGTAGGGTTTGTGATATACCGAAATCATTCCATGGATCGTAAGAATTTAGGTTATTTATTTTTTAATTTTCTCATTCACAGTTATGAACTGTGACATCTAAAAATTAATTGGGAGATTTCAGGTTCTTTCGATATTTTAAGGTGTATAATAATGTATGGTTGAACAGTAGAATTGCGTGCTATTTGCTAAAAAGAAGTTTTTTTATAGTTATCATTGCATTTTTATTGGAAATACTAATGAGCTCACTCTCCACTGCCCACTTTCAAAAATCCGGTGTAGGATGTAGGAACCTACCTACAATAATTAAGAGTTAAAAGAAGTTTGTCATAAAGTTAGGAATGACCATAATTTATCAAGTCTCTATTTCTCCTACGTGCGTTACAGTCTCTCAATTTCGTAATTCCTGGACTATCACTATAACATACATTCATATAAATGCCACTTTGCATCTCAAATTTGGACATTCCGACGTCATTATGACGTAAACATTTGCCCTAAATTTGCCACTATGTGTGATAGCCTGTTAAACATCTGGTCAAGCGGTTTGTCTCAGCGCACTCTCACGAAAGACACACGAGTGACAAGTGTAATCGTATAGCCTTATAACGTGACATTCCAATTCAAAAAATATTTATGTATATGTACCTACTTTCCCGGTGAAGGCTAACTGCCTAAATCAAAAATTTAGTCGGTTATACAAAAAAAAAAAACCTGCAATCTATTCTCACAAAAGTTTTGTTTGGCGTAGCTAGCAAGTAGCAACAGTGCCCACGACCTATAGTTTGCACTGAAAAGTGTAAGCGAATTTTCATGCCTGTCAAAAACTCGTTACAACCCTGCAAAATCGGCTACATATATCGAACGCAAAATAGTTTGCCCTAAGAGAACGTCAGTTTTTGATATTGAAAAATATTTATCTTTTGGTGAACGAAGTACAGGGTGTCCGCCGGGAAGGTATACTACTTTGTTTTGCCGCCATTTTGGTAAACATTAGTCTTGACAGTTCATATTTGGCAGTCGTGAAGTAGACACCTGGCAAATTTATTATGGAAGAATATTCGATAAACTAACGTGTTTTAATCGTTAAAACATTTTATCAAAAATCTACCCCGATTTTCATGAAAAAATCATAATGAGTGACGAGGCACATTTTCATTTGAATGGATATGTGAATAAACAGAATAGTCGGTTCTGGGCAATGGAAAACCCTCAAGTTATTCATCAGTCAGCTTTGCATCCAAAAGTTACAGTCTGGTGTGCAATTTGGCCAGGAGGAATCATTGAACCCTACTTCTTTGATAATGAAAACGGCGTAACGGTAACTGTGATTGGGGAGCGATATCGTGATATGATTGAAAACTTTTTAACGCCACAACTTCATGCCTTGGGCTTGGTTAACATGTGGTGTCAACAAGACGGTGCCACATCGCATGCAGCCAGGATTACAATGGAATTACTGCGGAACCTCTTTCCACAACAAGTTATTTCAAGAAATGGTGATGTTGATTGGCCTCCACGGTCGCCTGATTTGACTGCTCCGGACTTCTTTTTGTGGGGATATCTGAAAAGCAAGGTTTATGCAAACAAACCAGAAACGCTTGAGCAACTCAAACAAAATATTCGTGATGAAATAAATGAAATACCGCATGAAATGTGTGAGAATGGAATGAAAAATGTGCTCAAAAGGGCTCGCATTAAAAATACAATAACAGAGGCGGACATTTACCTGATATTGTATTCCATACATAATTGCCGACATTATACAATATTAATCAATATAAGATCCATTCTTTTTCATTTAATCAAAAATTATAAACAAACAAAGTAGTTAGTAGTATACCTTCTCGACGGACACCCTGTATGAACGTTTATTGTTAAAAATTAGCAAACTCAATTCTGATTTTGTGCTTGCCATAATGCAAGGAGTTGATAAAAGTGTTTGGAATATAGATAATGGGTTAAAAAAATGTCTTTCGTTCTAATTCCAGTTTTTTACTATTCCATTTTGATACAATATAAAATTTCAATTCATAAACGTTGTTGTTTTCAAAGAATTCGCTTTTAAATATCCAATTTATTGTATTTAACTTTATCACGACGGGTCAGTTCAGGGGTGCCAGCACGTAACTTGATACAATCGAGGACTGTTCATCGTCAGCCAACTCGAAACAAATAAATTTCTGTAACACGTAACTTGAAACGAGTTTGATTGTGACTTGTACTTAAAAGTGTCACATAAAGTGTCAAATTGGGTATTTTTTTGAATCTAAGGCCCAACTTATTTCTATTTCTTAAAACAGTGTTTTTAATGAAAATACAATTACGTTACGTCGAATACGTAGCCATGTCCCGAAGCCAGACAAACGTGTGAATAGCCACTTCGAAGAAAATAAAAAGTCGGTAGGTACAAATGTACCAAATACCTATTAAAAGTATGGCACAGACAATAATTTCGAAGTTCTTACATTTAAAATTTGTTAAAATTTTTATCTGCTTTTTTATTAACAGCCGTATTTTGCTAAATTTCCATTTTTAGTTTAATTATTAAATTAATTAGTTAGCGATAGGTATTTTCTATCGAGTAAAATGTTTTGTTTCAAACGTCATTTTCAAGTTTGTATGCTGCCTACTTCGACGATACAATCGAGGATAATCGATTGCGACAAATAAGGTGCTGCCAGAGCTCGACTGTATCCACTGAACTCGATTGTATCAAGTTACGTGCTGCCACCCCAGGGCAAAACTAGAAGTCAAGTCAAACACCAGGGGCCAGATTCTGTAAGGCGAAACGATCAAACGTTTTCGTGCGCAGGAATATTTTGCCCTATGTTACACAAGCAAATTTCTTCGTGCAAACGAAAGCGTTTTTCGTTTCGTTTTTTACAGAATCCCACCCCAGGTTTGCAGTCCCAGGTCGAGTTCAGTGCTACATCGAACACATTAGGGTTAACCCCACGTCAAATCTAAAAAAAAGGTCCATGAACAACAAATAATAAGAACCATAATTTCGATTGCCTATTCCAGGCAAACAAACAAACTACAATTCAAATTGAAATATCGTTTACAACTTCATAATCATATAAATAGGTATCTACAGGATGGCGCGGTCTGATCTCTTGTTATTATAGAAACGTATCTATCATTATATTCAAATAGCTAATATCGTATATCTACGATTAACGAAATATAATTTAAATAAATTGTAGTGCCAACCACGATGATAACCTTATACCTTTAGGAGCCGAAGTTGGCAAAATATACGGTGAATACCTAATGCTGGATAAAGTTCTTTCAGCACAATGCATGCTGTCGAAAGAGGACAATCGGCCAGTACACGATGAGCATTTGTTTATTATTACACATCAAGGTAAATGTTATATTAAAAAATTATTAATGGCTTAAGCACAAATTAAACGTTTTAATTCTTTGTATTAAGCGTATGAACTTTGGTTCAAGCAGATCATTTACGAACTCGATTCAATTCGTGAAATGCTGAACGAGGAAAAAATCGAGGAATCGAAAACGTTGGAGATTTTGAAAAGACTCAATAGAATAGTGCTGATTTTGAAGGTAAGCATCTTAATAGATAATAGTGTGCAGTCTAATAGTCCGTAGAAGACTTAATAAAGGAAATAAACAGCAGGATATGAGGATTAAAATTCAACATTTTGCACCATAGTGATAGTTCAATGTTAAAAGATACACTGCTGAATTTTTAAGCGTATATTGCCTGAAGCTGTCACGTTAAGCTTCTAGTTATTGAACAATGCAATTTAATATTTCGTGGGCGCAGTGATAGTAGTTACTGTGCTGAACTACTGAATTACCGCTTTTGGGTTCGATCCCCGCAAGAACTCAAATTACAAGGAGTTTTCCGCTGCGCCACCTCTACCGAACGTCTGACAAAAATCTGAAAGTAAAACGACATGAAAAAGCTTCTCTATTCAACCGGAATTGGCATAAAATTAAAGGTCAAGACTCAAGACTCACAAAAAAAGCTAAGACGCATAGGATTTTAGTCCTTCTAGTGTAAAGAAAATTTCGTGCCGTACGCAATATTTAAAAGCTATATTCGAATCCTGGCTTAACTCGTACTTCATAGAGAACGAGGCCCTGTTATGGGCTGATGTACCTACCTCCACAATAAGTAACTTAACTTTGAGCATGCTGACCTTTTAATCGTAAAAAGGACAACCAAAATATCTGCAGTAAAAATTGATCTTTTCTCAGCTTCTTGTGGACCAAGTTCCGATACTAGAAACGATGACACCTCTAGATTTCATGGAGTTCCGAAACTATTTAGCTCCCGCTTCGGGATTTCAAAGCCTACAATTTCGTCTAATTGAAAACAAGCTGGGAGTGAAATCCGAACATCGCGTTAAATACAATCAACGATATTCTGAAGCATTCGGTGCCGACAACTCGGCGATTGATGCCATTTGCGAATCCGAAAATGAGCCATCACTATTGGATCTTATTGAGAAATGGTTAGAACGTACTCCTGGCTTGGAAGTAGATGGATTCAATTTTTGGCACAAGTTCCAAGAGAGCGTGGAACATTTCCTAGGAGGAGAAGAACAAAACGCGTTGGTGAGTATATATTAAATTATACCTACACTTATTTAAATAATTTGAACTTTCATTGGAATATCTTACAATTATTGTAGCTTGAGAGGGTAGAAAGTGCACGGAACTACCGTCTAATGGATATTGAGAAACGTCGCGAAGTTTATCGCAGTATTTTTGACCCTGAAGTGCATTTAGCAATGGTTTCACGTGGCGATCGACGATTTAGTCACAAAGCAATGCAAGGAGCCATCATGATCACATTTTACAGAGACGAACCCCGATTTAGTCAACCTCATCAGTTGCTGACACTGCTTATGGATATTGATTCGCTTATCACTAAGTGGAGATGTGAGCGAGACTGTTACAATTAGATTAATGCTAATCAAATTTACACTTTCGCAGATAACCATGTGATGATGGTGCAACGGATGATTGGCTCGCAACAGTTGGGAACTGGTGGTTCCTCTGGCTATCAATATCTAAGATCCACTTTGAGGCTAGTTTTGTTTAATTCTTTTAAATTTTTTGAACTTATTTATAGTTTTTCATGTTCTCGTTTTAGTGACCGCTATAAAGTTTTCTTGGATCTGTTCAACTTGTCAACATTTTTAATTCCAAGAGAGGTTATTCCACCATTAAACGAACATATGCGGGCGAAACTTAAGTGATTCCATTAGCTTATAATGAATATTTTTTAAGCTTAATTACTGGAATGTTTAAAAGTTGAAAATGTTTTGAAATACTTAGGCCGTGTGCTAAATAATATGTGAGTGGCACCAAGCCTCAAATATAAGTCGCGCCTTAAAATAATCCAAATTCAGTGGTTTTCAGCTAAAACACTCTAGCCAATTCCAAAAGAAACGTCAAAAAATATTTTGGTGACGGTTGACGGAGCAAGAGATAATTTATTGGCAGCTGATATTTTGGTTCTTCGCCAGGGTAGTGTCAGAAAATCATCCGAGGATAATTATATAGCGCAATTGAAACATAAATACAAATTTCAGATAATTTCTTGAAATTTGCAGATCAGCTATTATGTCCGGCTACTGTTTTCTATATTCAACGGCGCTGTTGAAGCGTTTAGGTTCGCCTTTTCCGGGAGAAGTATATATATAAAAAAAAAACTAGAAAGTCGGGAAAGGACGTATTCTCTGCACAGTAACCTGGGCAAATACACCTCTTTATAGCCCAGATTTGAATTTAAATATCCAACACATGTCAACAACAATGCTGTCAGAACATGTGCCGCCTAAGAGCTGCTGCAATCGGAAAAGACTGCCCGAATCCGAACAACAGATAACTTTAATAACTTTAATAATTTTAATACAGCTGAATATTGTGCTGGGTATCCCTTTGTTTGACAAACAATAGCGACTAACAAACCCAGCAAATAAAGAGTGGTGTTAAGGGGTTCTTCAAATGATGGACTAAACAAATTTCGCAGTAGAATCACATTTATTGCTGCAAAATAATGACGAAGACCATAATCATGCACTGTAAGGAAAAATGTCGATGACAGCATCATAAGTTTGCCAGGCCCAGATCCCCAGTAGATATAGGTTACCTCTTAAGCCCGCCATTGTAAATTGGTAGGTAATATTCTTCGTAACAACGCATACAATACCCTTTGTGACATATATTTTATATCCGAGGGCAAAACGAAGTGCCTGCTACCAACAAGAACGTATCTGGCACAACATCACATTGACAGTGGGCATCATTCAAGAATCTAGTAATCTAGTAGATTGGTCTGGATAAGATGTCACCTGAAAGCAAAAACTAGATTGGTGGGGAACTTCGCTTTCTCTACATCAGCCACATATGCAAACTGTCAACTTAGTACTCAGTCACGAATTTCCTCCTCGGCTACCCCTCCACAAACTTCAATTGAAACCGATTTCAGCCAGTCAAAACCAAGATACATCTAGTCCGACTTAGTAAACTAGATACGTTGAACGTGACTTGGTAGTGCGAGAATAACACAGGGAGATGAAAAAGCTATCAAAGAAAAGAAGTTTGTCTTAAATATGTGGATTCTCTTGAGGGTTGGAGTATTTGGCTTCTAGAAACCCTTGTTTTTTTTTTTTAATTATGCCCTGGAACAGCTATGAAGGCAGTTCGGCGCAAAGTTAGAGCCTGATCACAAATATACAATCATGATGCTTTTGCAGTCTATATGCAACATCTTAGAGAAAAAAAAGTGGGATATATCATTGAAGAAGTTAAATATGCTGATGCATTTCTCTCTTATGACAAACGCACCTTTCAAAGGTGGACAGATCTATCGCTTTGAACAGCTCGAACACACAAACAAATTCACACAAAAACATTCAATTTTCTTACAGAATCCTATGTCGTTTTCCATTGGGACCAAAAGATATTTTGTTCTGATGTCAGATTTTACGGATCTGCTTTTGTAAACGGATTAGTGCGTTATTTGACAGCAATAATCAATATCAGCTAATCAAATTGGCCGGGTTCCACTGCCCGCTAGGCATCTAGCAGAAAATATCCCAGATGAAGGAACGCTCGCGCTAGAACAATAGCGGCAGCGGCAAAGTCCCCACTACAATTAAAGAAATAATTCAAATTTTATAAAAATAATATCTGAATTGCCATTTTATTTACATTAATACTAATTTTATCACAATTACACTTGCTCGGCTTCGTATTTACTTTTATTTTGTAAACGTTTGAACGATTTCCTGAAAGGTCGTTGTTTTTTTTTTCAATGCAGCGGGTAGTTTTGCGCTAGATTGAGAAATTTCCCTGAAAGGGATATTTCACAAAAAGTGCTAGACGTCTATCACTTTTGGTGAAAAGTCTATTTTTTTTATATGGAGTTTGACATGCCGCTAGTCATCTAGCGGGCAGTGGAACGCGGCCATTGTATACATTTTTTTTTTTTTTTTTGTGGAAAAATCATAAATACGGATATCGTTCGATAGTTTTGGTGATTCGTAGTCTTCAAATGAAAAGGAAGACGATGAAGATAATAATTCTTCCAAAATTATATTCATGCGGCTATATATGTATTTCTTTATTTCAGTTTTCACAAAACTTTGCGCATTTGTTTTGAAAGCAAACTTCTTAAAATGACGTAAAACAGCTGTGCAAGCTATATTTGTATTAGTGGCGATGTGTGTAAGTATCAAAAGATATCTTTTGTTTGACCAATGGAACATGAAAAGTGATTTTGATAAAAAAAAATGTTTTTGGTCCAAACGAAAAATGTTTAACCGGAGTTGTTAGAAGTTTTTCTTGGCACTGCGAACAAATAAATTTATTAGTTAATTGTTCGATTATAACTATCTAATAGATAGGTGGAACTAGTAATCATTTTCAGCGTACCTACAAGTTGCATCCTTTATTTAAAACCAAAGTACAGCAAAGCAGTAAATACCTTGCACTAAGTTGGAAGGGGTAGCAACACTCTCAAATGAAACCGATTGTACCTGCTGAACGTACATCGTACAACGACCACCCCTTGTGCAGAAAACGGCTTCGTTGTGTTGATTGTTGTTGCGTTGCCTTGGCAGTTTCGGATGCTTCCAAAGTAAAAGCTTTCCACCTAAATAAATCTGAGTACCAGCAGTGGCAACTGGCAATGGCAAAGGCAATCACTACTTAACATAGGAAAAGCCCGCTCTAAGTTGTGATTGCGAGCACACCCCCTGCTGTACTCTCGCACACCTACGAACCTGACACCCTTACACGGCAAACACATCCGTCGACGATGCAGTATAATTTGTCTCTCCGCACTGTGCATACTACTCGCAGTTGTGAATAAAACGTCGTTTTGGACAGGCGAAGCGAGGCATAAACACACAGTCTAATATCGCCTTCGTGCTTAAGGTATCGGTTTCAAGTGTTTTAATAGTCCAAGTCGCAAAAAAATAAAAAGTAACAAAAACACCTTCAACCTCTAGGCCACCCCAATGCAGAGCTAAAGTCTTCTTCGAATATATTTACTGTGCAATAATTTTTCTTTTCCAAAAGTTCGCTTTTTCACTGTTAAATTTTGTGTTTTCCTGTTTCCGATTACGAGTCCTTTTGTTTTTTCTTCGTGCCCGTGCAAAGTGCATAAAAGTGAGATATCCGCATCTACCCGTTTTCTTTTTTGTGGTCCGCATGAAGATCATCATAATGGTAATGCATATTGCTGCAGTGGTCGTTGGTATAATTTGAAGTGAAAAAAAGTTTCTACCGCGTCGATACAAATAAGTGTCCGCACTCCGTAAATTACCCCTAAATCGAATCGTTAAGCCAACACCTCAACCTCCACCGTGGTCGAATTTGGGGTGCCCTAATCGACACTGAACGTCAATTAAGCAAAAGAACGAACACCGTCACCGTAGCATGTGTGCCGAGCGTTCATGAATGCCTTATTTAGAGCAGAGTAGAGTACCGATGACAGTTTGATTGTCCCACACGGTGCTTTCAAGTGCTTATGGTGTATAGTTCGGCTGTTAGAATAATTGAAGCGCACTGTGATAATCGCTGGGTAATAAAAAATCCGTCAGTCGTGATCAAAATTGCCATCGAAACGAACCACTTCCGACGACCAAGTTGATGACAATGTCTGCAGCAACGAGAAGCATTGCTTTGGTGCTCATCCTGTATGTTTCGTTTATAGGTATGTGATAGAACGGGTTTACAATGTATATATAAATATTTACTCTATAATTAGACTTTCATGTCATTCTGTAATGTCTTTCCAAAATTCGTTTCAAATATTCAATTCAGTTTGGGAGTTTTCTAAAGCTTCGTAGTATAAGATTATTTGCACACTTTTGTCATGTAGGTACCTATATAAGTAGGTAAAGAGGATATTTACTTAGAGTAATAATGAATTCAAATATGAAGGATTAATGAAATGTGTCAACTTTACCATGGGCAAAACAGAACATTTTTAAATTGCAAGCCACTCTTGGTTATTGAGGAATATTTTACGGATGTTCGAAGCTAACATTTAATTTTTTATTAGGGGACAGCAATAGTAATTTGTATGTATAGTGAGTGACTGGTTTAATGTTGTGACTTCTGCCTTATACCTTTCTATTTTTCGATGACAAAAAGGCAACTGTGAGTTGTAAGCTCAATCTCGCAGAAGAGAATCCACTCGTCGATATTTTAGTATTATTTTAGTTAACATTACAAGATTGGTTGCAATTGCAGCTGTTTTGAATAATCAATATTGAGCTAATTATTCTCATCTTTCCTTGCCAGGAAGTAAACCATGCATTCCAAACCAATAGCCAAACTGATTTCACTTGCTCCAATTTTTGCCTTTGGACTCAGAGGAAGAAGTACAAGTTAAACACAAAAGCAATGGTATATTTTTGATACACTGTTTTCATTTGTTACAACAATTCTTCTTTTACAAACTGTATCTTTTTTTATACCGAAAAGCTATAACTATAGACCTATATATTGTATTATATTGTACATTATTGATATTTCTTTTCAACACTTAAAATTCATTTTCGGCACAAAAAAATCGATTTAGTATAAGTATAATCATCATTATATTTATAATCACTAGTAAGCGTGCCCGGAGAACTTCGTTTCGCCAAAATTGATTTTGTGCATCGCTCCAACAGTTTTATCTCTTTTATACAGTTGATAAGGTAAAAATTAAATGTAAAAAGTTTAAACGCGGACAAGTTTGAAAATACCAAGACGAATGCGCGCATATATTGGCCGATGAACAAGGCAAGCAAGTCAACAACAAATATATAAATGAATCCAAATTGAAGAAGAACGCGAAGAATGGACATTATTCATAAAACTGGGTTTCATGCAGACTTGCAAGTCAATATTTGCTCTTATAACGGGTGATTTTTTAGCTGGTTTGGTTTTGGCAACACTGGTTTTGACAGCTGACGTGTGTTTAGTACCTTGTGTCACTGTCAAGCAGCTTCAGTTTGGTTTGCAATTTAACCATGGATCGTCTTACAAATGAACAACGCTTGCAAATTATTGAATTTTACTATCAAAATTCGTGCTCGGTTCGAAATGTTCATCGCGCGCTGCTTCCATTTTATGATCGGCATTCTCGACCTTCTGAGCAGTCTATTCGGAAGATTGTGACCAAATTTCGCACCAAATTTCGCACCAAATTTACTTTGTTGGACATTAAACCACCAACACGTTTACGTACTGTGCGTAGTGAAGAAAATATAGCGGCCGTATCAGCTAGTGTGACAGAAGATCGCGAAATGTCGATTCGGCGCCGTTCCCAGCAGTTAGGCCTTTGTTACAGCACTACGTGGAAAATTTTGCGGAAGGATTTGTGCGTAAAGCCTTTTAAGATACAGCTTGTGCAAGAACTAAAGCCAGCCGACCTACCACAACGCCGAATTTTTGGTGAATGGGCTCTTGGAAAGCTGGCCGAGGATCCGCTTTTTTATCGAAAAATTGTGTTCAGCGATGAGGCTCATTTTTGGTTGAATGGGTACGTAAATAAGCAAAATTGCCGCATTTGGAGTGAAGATCAGCCAGAAGCATTGCAACAGCTACCAATGCATCCCGAAAAAGCCACTGTTTGGTGCGGTTTATGGGCCGGCGGCATTATTGGGCCATATTTCTTCAAAGATGATGCGAATCGCAGCGTTACTGTCAATGGTGAACGCTACAGAGCGATGATAACAAACTTTTTTTTGCCCGAAATGGAAGTTCTTGACTTGCATGATATGTGGTTTCAACAAGACGGTGCCACATGCCACACAGCACGCGAAACAATGGCGCAATTGCGAGGCGAGTTTGGTGAACAGTTAATTTCACGTTTCGGGCCGGTCAATTGGCCGCCTAGATCGTGCGATTTGACACCAATAGATTATTTTTTGTGGGGGTATGTCAAGGCTTATGTGTATAGGGACAAGCCCGCTTCGATTGACGCACTGGAAGCCAACATCCATGCATTCATTCGTGAGATACCGGCCGATATGTGTGAAAGAATATGCCAAAATTGGACTCAGCGGATGGACTACCTGAGACGCAGCCGCGGTCAACATTTTCATGAAATTATGAAATTATCTTTAAACATTAAATTGCAAGGTTCAAACTATCGATTCAAATAAATATTTCATTCATTTTTTCGAATTTTTGGTGTTTTTTTTTTAAAAAAAAAGTTCTAAACCTCTTAAAAAATCACCCGTTACATACATCATGCAAACACACATATTCTAACAATGGTACGGGATTCTACACTGCACAATTCGGATTAACATATTCAAGGTAAATTTTACCATCGGATGGATGCATTCTTGCCAATAAATGAAGCCGTACACCAATATCCGCAGGTATACTTTATTTCGACGGAGGATGATCAAGTCGATAGGCGGTACAGAGGGCAAACAGGAGTGACAAAAAAAGTCATTCGACAATTGCAACAATTATTTAATGCAAACAAGAACAACGCTTTGATTACGATGTTTAAAACGGCGATGGAGAAAATGAACTCAGACAATCGCAGATTTGTCTTCAAACCTGGGAATAGAACCGCACTTTGACAAAAAACAGAATGGATAGAAAACGGGGAGAGTCACTTCCAATACAACAAAAATTATTTAGAATTTTAAATCGCGGACTCCTTTTATTTAGAACGATTTGCCATTGGCACTTAAGCGTCTATGACAAATAATAAGTCGCAAGGATAATCGCTGGATATTTATGGCATCAATCTTGAATTCTCATGTTTTTCACATGGTCAATTGAATGTGGCGTGCTCACGTGCGAGCAAACCACTATAGTGGGAAACATATCGCTCATTTGCTGCAATATCGTCACAACAATTTTGTGCTAGACGTCTAGCGGGTAGTGGTACCCGGCCATTGAAAATGCACTAATTAGCTCATGACAATATTCAAATCACCTGTCTTCATTGAAGCACAGTTCTACAAGTGTTTCTTGACTCACGACAGTTCTGTTACAGAAAGAGGTAAATTTAATAATTCCCCACTTGTCATCTTTCATCGCGACAATTGTCGTAGTGATCACGGATTTATCCACTAATGAACATTTAGACGTTTGCTTTCAACAACCCCAAACGATTTTTCAATGCAAGATAACGTAAATGGCCCTAGGTCTATGTATCTTCTTACAAAACTAGGAGTTATTATGAGTTCTAATTTTTGTCAAAACTGGAGTTGTTTGTCTGCACAGCTTAATTGAGAAATTCCTTGTAAGACAGTTGTACTCCTGGATATTTGTCAGACGTTTGGAATAGGTGGCGCAGTGGAAAAGCCCTTAAAACCTATTTCTACTTTTCTCCAGGGTTCAAGCAAAAGACACTCGCTCAGTAATCCAGCACACTAACCACTGAGCCACAGCACTACTGCTTATCGGAATTAAATCTTCTGTTTTATCATGTTAGTACTCAGTACAAAAATAATAGTTCATTTTATATTAAATCTTGAAGAACTAAATATGTACTGTCATGTTAGTTCTGTCGTTACACAATTTAATGAGCACTCTGATATAAATTCAATGTGAAAAAATGTAATTGGCCAATTTATATTTTATATTATTGTACGAAATTATACGAAATCCATATAAATGTAAAACAGAGTTGCATCAGTAAGACCGCCCATAAGCCATAACTCGAGAACGGATTATGCGATTTATTTTACCTCTTTTTTGTGTTTGTCTACGCACAAGGAAACTACGGCGAGAAAATTGGAAAATTTTAAAGGGAAACTGTAAAATTCGTAGAAATTAATGTTCCACACAGTTTGTTCCGTAATTTTTTTTTTTATTAATGTTTTAATCGCAATATATCTACCGTACGTATTTGTCAAAAGTTGTGGCTAAATTTATTTATTAGGAGATTTTCTTTACGGAAACAGTTTGTTTAAACTTGCAATTGAATTTTTCGGTAGTTTAATACAGGGTGCGCCAGAGAAACTTACTTATTTGAAAAAATTCCCGCGCGATGAGTTGGGCGGGTAGAGGGGCGAGAGGGGGCGCATCTGGAGGGGGAAGTTCCCACATTTGTTGCTCCTACCAGTCAGTTGCCATCATGCTCTGGTCTAGAGAGCAGCGTGCCTTCGCAGTCGAGACCTTCTTTTCTACCGGTCGCTCAATTGTTGCTACGCAACGTGCCTTCCGCGCTCGCTTTGAAATTCCTCCTCACAGACTCGTTCCTGGCCGTAATTCGATTCTGTCGTGGGTTAACTCATTTCGGGAGTGTGGAAGTGTCGCTAAACCCAGAAATGGACTTCAACGGACCATCAGAACTCCGGAAAATGTCGAAAGAGTGAGGCAGTCAGTTGTGCGTTCTCCCCGGCGTTCGGCTCGCAAACACGCAGCTGCTATGGGAATTTCTGAAACCACTGTTCGACGAATTCTCCATGAAGACCTTCACTTTCATCCCTATAAATTGGCTGTTGTGCAAGAATTAAATGAACGCGATTTTGTTGCCCGTCAAAATGCATGTGAAATGCTGGTTGACAACCTGCCTGAAGACGCGGTCGTTTTTTTTCAGTGACGAGGCTCACTTCCACATTTCCGGTTTATGTCGATCGACCACGGACCATAGCACACCTCAAGAACAACATTCACGACGCCATTGCCAACATACCGATTGATATGCTGCAAAGAGTGGATACGAATTTCAAAAATCGACTTCATCAGTGTATACGCAATGGGGGTCGCCATTTACCCGATGTCATTTTCAAGACTGTATGAAAAAAAAAATGGGATATTGTATTCTCAAATAAAAATAAAAAATTAAAACAATATTGAAGTACTTTTGTTTTTATTGACCTTTCAAATAAGTAAGTTTCTCTGGCGCACCCTGTATAAAAAATAGTTGAATTTATTTGTGTTTAGTCTTTCAGTGCAGTATCTTAATATTGTTTAGTCTTCCGCATATTTCTGTGATTTTGTCAGTTATTAAAGTGCAAATGTTCTTAATGTTTTAATTGCATTTGGGAATAAAAAAAAATTAAAAATAGCATTTTTCTACTTTGAACTTTTAGTGTTAGAGAGATATTAAGTCGCCGATTAGAAGATCAACCATTAACCGACGTAGTCGCAATGTAAGGAGATTGGCGATTTGCCGTGTAAATAAAAAAAATAAAAACCCAGAGGAACCCAGGATCAACGTAGACATCAGCGCAATCGTTGTCTGTATCGTCAAGTGAGACACTGATTTCAAACGATTTACCTTCCTATCCGATCACAAAGCCAATCTTTGGAAGTGTGTGAAGGAGTTTGACATGGCCGCTATTCCACTAGTACAGTGGAACGTGAGCATTGTCTATCATGACTAAACAATAATATTTAAAGAAAAGGCTACATTTTTTTTCATAATGGCTAATATCTTCCTGCTGCACAGAGAGTGGTAATTAAAATTCGTATTAGCTCGTATAAGTTAGCCGCACCACGATGTAATTATAACTTAACCCCAACTATCCATCTAGTCACATCCGAAACTTGATGTCGAGTCGGGGCTTGATGTAGGTACTTCCGCATAGTTTACGATGGCAATAAATATATAACGCGGTAGAAGCAACACTTTTGCATATTGTGACAATTTCAGTTTTATTCGCTTCTTTTAGTAGTATCGAGGGAGAAAATTAAAATTTAAAAAAAAAATATATATATATAGGGGAAGTACGTCCAAAATGACACATATGGGTAAAATGACATACTAGCCTTAACTTGAAATGTGATACACTTACAGCACTAGATGCTATCTTCCAAGGTGATTTCGATGATATTTGATATCCTGTCAAAACTCACTGCCGTGAGTCAGTGCCAAAAATTAAAAAGTATTTTCAGTCGAAAATATTTTTTTTTTGGTTTGAATTTTTTTTCGTGTTTTGGTGAGTTTTCTGCAGTTTTTCTTTAATATTATTTATTATATCGATAGTTTATGGCAAAACTTCGAAAATAAGCTAATTTTCGGTAATAAAATCAGAGTTTTACTACAGTACCTATATTTCGAAAATTTTGTCAAAACTACGGTATGGATAAAATGATTTTTTTCATTTTAAATTCATTTTTATTGTTATCTTTAAATAAACTTACGTGCTAGACAAAAACGATTAAATCTAATTTAAAACTAACATTTATCTTATTCTAGCTTACTGGCTCCAAGCGAGCGCTCTAAACTTAACAATATCCTTAAAATTATTGCCTTTCGGCCTTAAATCTATCTATATCTATGATTTGTTTTGTTTTTTAATTTCCAAGAAACTTTAGAAAACTTGGATTCTTTATTATTTGTTTTATTAAAACTACTTAAATCTACCTAAGCTACTTAGCCTACATTACCTATAATCAGGGTGGTGAGCAATCTTATCGATTGGTCACCATCCTGATCGCGTCTTTGGTTGCCTGTCGGCCGCCAAAAAGGGTTCATCCGCGCCGCCGAGCCTCCACCGAGGCCATGAGCGTCGGTCAAGTCTCGGAAGCACTCTTTCATGTTGGCTAGTCCAGCACTTCCCAAAGACCCCCTACGCTAAACCTAAACCTACTACCTTAAATCTAGCTTAAAACTAAGGAGGATGCTACGTAAGTAGCGCACCGGCCCGGGAGAGCGTATCATTGGCCATTGCCCTAGCAACGTGCCTCCGAATCACCTTAATAAGGAAATTGTCAATCCTATTCAGTCGGGCCCCATTGTATAAGGTCCGGTTGGGATAGTATTTTATGTACTGAGATTCAGGAGTTCTAAACAACCCTAGACAGGCCCTGAGGCATTGCCTCTCAAACACCCGAATCCTTTCCATATAGGACGGCGCTATATTGAACCACATGGGACAGCCATAAGCGATGATAGGCCTTATAAGGGCCACGTAGCAAATGACCTTCACCCTGGAGTCAAGTTGACTGCTGCGAAACAGTCTCCTTGTCAGAGCGTAGGCCCTCTTAGCCCCAGCAAGACAAGCATCTATATGTTTGTCAAAATACAGATACTGGTCGAGCCGGATGCCGAGATACCTGACCACGTTTTTCACCACCAGTGGTCGTCCCTGCTGTCCAATAATTGTTAATTTTCTCCAGTTTTTTCTGGTATCCCTAGAGGCCCCAGCCAATGGAGTCCTGAACAGGATGGTTTCCGATTTTTGGAAATTGATTTTCAACTTCCAATCATCGCAATACCTCTTAATTTGCTCGAAGTCACGCTGCAGAAGGATGTTGATGACCTCGATTTTTGGTCCTGACCTGTACGCCACTAAATCGTCTGCGTACGCTATAGCGTGTCTGAGGGAACCCACCAGATCACTTGTGTAAATATTAAACAGGACCGGAGAATTCACTGCTCCCTGTTGTAAGCCGTTTTTAATTTCGAAAACCCTGCTCGAAGTTACGTTGCCAGCTTTGACAACGAACTTCTTTCCCATAAGCATGTCATAAATCATATACAGCAAAGGTTTTTGAATGCCCATTCTGTTCAGCTTATAAAAGAGCCCCTCCAACCATACGGTATCGAAGGCCTTCTCAAAGTCGACCAGACATGCACCCGTGCATTGCTTCTTACTTTTATTCCACTGAATGTCGGAAACCAGTTTCGACGCGGCATGAATAGTGTCATGCCCCGCTCTAAAGCCAAACTGGTTGTCCGGAATAATCTTATTTTCTTCAACCCATCTTAAAAGAGATCTATTGACGACTTTCTCGAATACCTTGCTAATATTCGGAAGCAAACTGATTGACCGCAGATTAGCAGGGTTTGTCCTATCTTTATCCTTTTTCGGGATAGGGTGTACCACCGCCATTTTCCACTGCGCCGGATAATATGCATTATTCAGCACATTGTTAAATAGCGTGGTGAAGATATCGATCGCTTCTAGCGGCAGGTGTCTTAATACGACGTTTGGGACACCGTCAACTCCCGCCGACTTTTTGTTTTTCAGTGACTCAAAGATGCACCGAAGTTCATCTATACTCACGAACAAATGAGAATTTACATCGGCGATTGTGCCATTAGCACGGTTGTCGTCATTGAACACGGTGAAACCGTTGTTCTCGGATCGCCAATTTTGAATATCGGTCCGCAGATAGAAGTGGTTAAGAAAGGCCCTCTCCTCGAGGTCGTGGTTACGGCGAACAGGGTTGTTCACCGTATACACATTTTCAAAGAAAGCTCCCATCAAATCCACCCTCTTTTGCGGGTCTTCGACCACGAAAAAACCGTCGTTCGAGTCAGCACTTTCCGGACTTATGCCAGCAGTCAGTAGTGTCTGTCTGTTCTCGTTCGTCTGAGGTATTCGAACACATGAAATGTCGTTATGATCTTTACGCCTGAACAATTTATTTATTTGTGGGAACATACTCGGACTACTGGATTTTATAGCCCGAATTTTATTGCCCCAATACAAACTTACAGATTTTCTGTAATTCTCGGTGATCAGCTGTTTCAAGTTTTTGATCATCGACTTCAGTGTCCTTATCTCGGGATCGTTCCTGTCAGTAAACTGTCTGTGTAGCCGTTTAAGCCTCGAGAGCAGTCTACTTTTATGTCTGTACAGAGCATCGATTGTCGCGTTTCGATACTTCTCAGTTTGTTCTTCGTCGGTGGAATGTCCTACCCGAGGGATAGTCCGCTCCATTGTCTGTTTGATGACGACATTCATTTGCCGTAAATGAGTGTCGATCTCATCGTTCGTTAAGTTCCTGTTTGTCGGTGGGTCGATCTCGCATGAGCGTATGTCGCGCTTTAAAACTCTGGTGAAGCGCGACCACTGCGCTTTTCGGTAATCGAAAGAACGCACTTGGTCGTACTGCTCCAGCTGCGTCTGCTCGTTCGGGATCCGTATTACGGCGGCAAGTCCGTAGTGATCACTATCGTACTCAACCGTTCGTAAACAGTTCCGCGTGCTTAGATCAGTGTTTGTTAGTTCCAGTCTTTCGTCAACTAGCGCTAAGTCCAAAAAAGAACCCTCTCTAGGGAAAGACGGGATATCCGTCGCGTACAATTCGAGTTTGTACTCAATCATATTATGACGCCACCAGTCGTGAAACTGGTTGCCTCTAGGGTTCGGAATATCATTTCCCCATGCTGCATGTTTAGCATTGAGGTCTCCGCCCAAAAAGTAATAATTCTCTTCCGATTGAAGCTCTAAGCAACGAAAAAGCGTCTCGATCTCATTTAAAAATTGAATGCGTTGAGGAGATTCAGGTGCGTAAAGCGACACTACATACACCCGCCTCTGGCTATTGAGGGGAATGCACACGATGCATGCTTCCAACACCTGGAACCTGCGCACGTCCCCGCTATATATGACCCTATGGCGCAAGCCTTTACGTATTAAGATAGCGACACCACCTCCTTGTATGGAGTTGGGCCGGTCTCTTCTAACTACACAATAATTTCTGTAGCCCAATTTGTGCTTCGGATTTAGCTTAGTTTCGCTAACCAAAAGTACATCTGGCATTTCGGCTTTCAACAGATTGGAAAGATTGTTCCTTCTCTCGATCCTGATTAGTGAATTAACATTCACCGCAAGGATCTTTAAGTTTACCTCGTCCAGCGTACCCATCATATTCATGGCGCGGCAGACTCGGCAAACAGCGTCGAATAGATAACGTCTATTCGAGCCGCTTGCTCATTTAATTGTTTCTGGAAATTATCGATCTTTCCGTGCAATGACAGAAGGATCGATTTCAAATCCAGATCCGCTTCCGGTGTAGGAACCTTCGGCGCGCTTTTTGTTTTTGTGCTACCCGGTCCAGTTACCATTTGGGCAAAGGACACATTGGGTGCAACAAAATTTGAGAACGAGCGACTCTTTTGACCCTTCTCTTCTTCTGACTTCTGTTTTCGAGCCTGCACATTCTGTTTAACCTGCTGATACTTCGGGCATCCCTTGAAATTAGCAGGATGTCCAGAGCTTTTGCAGAGTACACACGAAAGCTGGCCTCGATCTTCTACCCTATCGCTACCTAAAGCACATTCCCCATGTTTGTGGTCCTGGTTGCACTTGACGCATCTGAACTGCATATGGCAGTTAGCTGCGGCGTGCCCGAACCTCTGGCAGCGCATACATTGAAGTACACGATCTGACCTTTTTAATTTTTCCCAACGTACTGCATGATAGTACAGGAATCTGATCCTTTTCAGACTATCGATTTTGCTGTTGGGCGTTAATTGCACCAAAAAGAATGGTAATTTGCGGCTACCACCCCTGTCCGCAGGCGAGGAAAACGGCTTGACCCCCACGAACTTGAGGTCGTCGCACTCATAATTTTTAAGCTCGTTTTCGAGCTCCTCTATTTTTATATTGGGGTCTATACCCTTAAGCAGCACCGTTTGCCGCTTTTCTCCCTTTGGAGTGTACGTAAAGTACTCGGTTTCCGCTTTCTCCAGAGCGGTGCGCACTTTTTTGTGCTCCTCCATATCGCAGCACATAATTATGTGTTTTGTGGCGTTTAGCCGTTTTATATAAAAGTTCTTAGTAACTAACCTACATAATCTTATACTATCGCTTATATCTAGATAACTTACGTTAATTGGTGGTACTTTTTCTTTCTTTGTCATTTTCTGTTGTTCTTGCTGTTGCTGTTGTTGCTGTTGTTGTTGTTGTTGATGTTGCTGTTGTTGTTGTTGCTGCTGCTGCTGATGCTGCTGCTGTTGCTGCTGCGGTTGCTGCGATTGCTGTTTCTGTTGTTGTTGTTTCTGCTGCTGGTGTTGCTTCGGTTGCTGTGTCTGTTTTTGTTGTTGCTGCAGTGGCTGTTTAGGTAGCAGCTGCTTTTTCCGTTGCATTGGTTGCTGTTGCTTAAACAGAGCTTGTTGTTGTTGCTGCTGTTTAAGCTGTTTTTGTTGTTGCTTGTATTGTTGCTGCTCAGCTTGCAGTTGCTTCAGCTTTTGCTGTTGCTGTTGCAATTTTTGCTGGCGCAAACTCTCCCTCTTTTCGAGGAGCTCTTTGATCAGCCGATCAAGCTGAGCTTCCTCGTCTTCTTCATCGTGTTGTTGTTGTTGTTGTTTTTCTTCGGCGTCCAGTAGTTCCTTAAAGGAATTACCTTCGCCCACATATCGGCCCTCGCCTCCTTCGGACTCGTAAGAATAGCTGAGTCCATCTGAGTCATCGCCGTCTGTCTCCTGTGCTGACGTGGTTGCATGTGACGTCATCTCCTCGTTTGCCTTCGACTTCCTCTTTTGTGTGAGGTTTGGTGTCGGTTTTTGTTTTCGTCTCCGCTTTTCAGTTTTTCCTGATACTTGTACCAATGCTGCGGTACTTGTTGATGGCATTGGTATGCCTGTTGTTGTTGTTGATGCTACTAGTGCTACTGCTGCTGCTGTATTTGATGTTGTTGTTGTTATTGTTGGAGTCTCTGCTGCTTTCACTTGCTGCAGTGTTGTTTTGACGATTTGCCTGGTCACGCGCTTTGCCAACGGGGCTTCGCCTTGCGGGACCTTAGACTGGTCAGAGTCCATCGCCTGTTTGCCTTGCGGCACTTTCCCTGTCGATTTTGCTTTTTTTTTTTTTTTTTTTTTTTTTAATAAAAATTAATCCCCCACTGGGACTCGAACCTGGCTCCTCTTTCGTCAGAGCCGATCACTTGCCCTTTGAGCCAAATGGCTATTTGGGTTTCGCTGTCCAAAAACACTACTTAACACTTCACTTTTGCTAACGCTGCCTCACTAACCAAGTCGTCTAATCACCACGGATGCTGAAGAGCGACTGGATAAAATGACATACCATGATTATGGACAAAACGACATATGCATGCGTGACAGGCGATGAGGACTTTACTGCCGATGGCGATGAAGGCTGTCCGTGCATGTATTGCAACGACATTTTTTCTCACTCCAAGCCTGGTGAAACTTGGTTACTTTGTATCATGTGTAAGCTTTGGGCTTATGCATCCTGTGCTGACGTGCAAAAGAACAAAAGAGCATTAATTTGTGAACTATGGATTTAAACTTAACTTGTAGTTAAAAAATAAATTTATAAAAATCATTTATTATTAACAATTTGTAAAATTTTAGCAATGTGGACCTATCAGATATGCTGTATGTCATTTTATCCATATCAAATATGTCATTTTGTCCATATCATATGGACAAAATGGATTTTGCTATAGGTTTAGAAAACCATTTATTTTGTACGGTTTGCATTTTTGTTTAAATTAAAACAGAATTGTAAAATGTTCGCAATAAATAAATAAAGAAATAAAAACATAACAATTGGACGTACTTCCCCTATATATAACCGAAAACAAAATTCGCTGCGTGTATATCATTAAACAATTTGGGGGGTACTGTCGTTGCGGTGAGTTTTAAACTAACGCAAAATAGGTCACTTCCCCAATGTTTAATGTGTTTCGCTATTAGCGCGCGTTTCTCTTAGTTAAGTTTGTTTTATTTTGCCTGTTTGGTATGCTCATTGCATCTGCTTACGCTAGATATACGGAATGCAAAAAAGAATCTAGAACTCGATTACCTTCATCCCATTTGTGGACGTAAAATGAATGTGGACATAGCACTCAAGTGACGTAGGTTCGCGTTTCGTGTATACTCACAGCCAGGCACTCAGTCAGAAGATGCAGTATTCACTTTGCGCAGGTGCACTCCTTTGTGGTTGCTATAGCCACTTTCTAAAGTTCTCCTTGCAGAGAAAATGTGGGCTTTTACTCACGTTAAGGAGCACCACACCACAACCACTCAGCTGTATCTTGTGTACGGAGCTCGCTCTAATGCAAGTGGATATAAGTATAACTTATAGGGTTTATTGAAAACATCCGCTTATAAGGGAAATAAACCAACACTTTAAAAGTGACTTCCAATCGAAGGTCACCGACGTTATGGGGGATAAAGTCATGCGTCTTTAATAATTTATGGCCGCAATGTATGCCGCACGCAATGCATGTTGACCCACAGCTATAGCTGATTGCTATTATGCTATATCGGTCTGGTTGACGCTTTCCTTTTCCAGCTTTGCCAACCTTGTACACGTGTATTTCCCTTCATTCATTGCGTGAACCGGATTTCCATAGGATATATTAGAGAGTGTGCAATTGTGTAATTAATTGATGTTGGTGGTATCCCTAACCGTACCTGTGATGTGCTTTTTCACTTTCATTTCTGGTATTTTATGCAGAACGCATATGCAAGAAGTAGGTAGATAAATTGAGGGAGTTTAGTAAAACTCGATGGCATTCACATTTTAGAAAACTGACGATAAGATTTTTGTCATTCTAAATTGCAGAATGCACGAATACGAACACGCATCATCAGTGGCGTAGCGAGGGGGGGCATAGGCCCCGGGTGGCACTTTGCTAGGGGCGGCAATTTGGAACAGTTAATTTTTTTTTAAATATAAAACTTATATACCTACATAAACATATATTTATTAATATAATATTGGAAAGTTCTGGTTAAAGAGCTATAAGCGCCTTCTGTACTATTTTATAAGATCTTATAGTTTACAAGATGTTTGAGTACGAGGACAAGCGTAGTAGGAGTTGTAGTTTTTTTTATCTGTTTTTTGATTGCAAGTAGTGTTCGTGATGGATCGATATCCTTACATACATATATATATGAGTATATGTAAGAAATCAGAGGTTTGCTTTTGAATTTGCATTAGAAGTAGGTAATAAACTGAATATCCGATGGACGTGTGTGGGGGTTTAAATGAAGTAGGATTTTATGATTGTGTAACGCTCCAAGTGGTTGGAATTATTCTAAGATGCATATTCAGAATGGTTGAACAAAAATAGCCTTGCTGCTGTTGCATTTTTAATGGAAGTGCGGTGTTTTAAAAAAATATATGAACACGGTTTTTGGGTAGTAACTTTTCAGAAATAATAAAAAAGTTGATTTATTCGAATTTTTTGAAAACTAAGTTATTTAAAATACCTATATTATCTTTAACATGTATTTTGATCAAAATCGTTAGAGATGTTTTTGTAAAATTTCGCAGACAAAACCGTACAAAACCGTTTTGCAATGTTTAGTTTGAATAATAGGTACTATTTATTGCCTAACTTTTTAGCTGAAAACTGACTACCTATAAGTTATTGTTAGGGATGTAAGCGAGCATTACTTGGTTCTTAGAGTTTTGTCGAAATTAAAATTGGGGTTTTCGAGATATAAGCAGTTTTAAAATTAGCGTTTTCGCCTTTCGGTTGATTCGAATTTAAGATTAAGGCCACAATAATTTTGAAAACATAAATTTTACTCTAACTACTTACTCATTTTGGTCAAAATCTTTGTCGCCTTTTTCCTAGAAAACTAAAGGAAACCAAATTTAAAAACAAATATTTTTTTTTTCCAAAATCTATTGTACGATAATGGGTATGGTACGTTTTCTCAAATTTTTTGGAAAATTGACGTTCCGCCGGGGCGGCGAAATGATTAAGTAAAACGGCGAAACGATATTAAGTTAAATAATCACTTGACCAAATAACAAACAAGATAATACAATAATGCCAATCAACTAATTGCCAAATGATTTTTGTGGAATAGTCAAAAATCATTTCAAACAAATGCGAAAGATAAAAACGCCATTTAGTAATCGCGTGATGATTGACAAATCTAACGAATATGAAACCAAATTGCCAATTCAGGATTGAAAAATAAAGGAAATATTTAACGACTAAAGGCAAACACAGAAAATCCGAATGAATTTTGCAAAATAATGGTAACCCTACGATAATATATACAAAAACTGAGCCTGATATTCAGTTAGAAGTTACCATATTACCTTAGAAACGAATTTTTGTTTTCGAGACACATATTTCGAAATTTCAAAAGAACCGTCATTCGATTCTAGAAATTTTACCAAGTTTACAAAGGTTTTTTTTTTAGTGTGTGAAAAAAGTACGGGGCGGCATAAATTGGGTCTGCCCCGGGCGGCTCCAACCTACGCTACGCCACTGCGCATCATCTGTGACACATATTAAATATTGTTATATATGATTGCGCGTTGGACATATAATTTTAATTTGAAGCAGGTTCCCTACAGATATGTAGGTACAACAAAATTTCTGTTGATTAACTAAACCAATGCACGGCCATGTTCTCTGGAATTTGCACGACATTTTCTTGTATGCCCCTTTGGGTAAGAGCTAGAACCCTATGGGTGGTATGAACAAAACGTAGCAAATGAGTTTACTCAAACGAAATGCTAAAATTGAAGAATTTGCTACGCATCGTATGAATTAAAACTATTAGGAGCTAGCACTAACTTTTGACATGTTCGAAAAGCGGTGCCACTTACCTTTTACTCAGACCCGTATGAATAAAACGTAGCAATTGCTACGCAATTCCAAGTCTGCTATTAACCTGACTCAGGGCTTTTGCTAAATATTTATGGTATGCATATTTTTAACATAAAACAATTCAAGCTTTGCGAATTTTCGAAATTTTTTATAAATTTAAGTTAAATTCTGTTTGCACATAAAAAACTTATTATCGATAGGCTAGTTAAGCTCGAAAGTTATAATTCGAGACAGACACACAACCAAATATGAAGCGAATGTTCAAAATACTTACGTGAAATGCCAACAGTCTTTGGCAAAAACTCGGAGAGCTAGAATTGTTCTTGCGGGGAAAAGTTATTGATATATGTTTGATATCAGAAGCCCATATAAGTAAAAGAGAAATAAAATCTAAAGATCAAAGGCTACATTGACTATCACGCCGTTCACCCATAGAATAAGGCTAAAGGTGGAGCATCCTCATATATAAAGGAGTGTATCGGCCACTCAATCGATTTACAATTAGAACTCGAAACAAAACAAGTGAGCCTTGTATCGGTCAAATATCGAAATGCATTTTTAAAAATATCTTCTATCTACTGCCCACCACGATGCAAGATAGAGAAAAATGATTATTCAAACCTAATCAATTCCCTTTGACACTATTTTATAATTGGAGCATAGATAAATTAATATACAGATGTCTCATCCTAATGTAAAAGAATGCTCTACTTTTTGCGATCGTCCAACAAAGATCGTCCAACAAATGGAAGGTGAAAACCAAAACCCACCATACCTCATTTGAGAAGGATTGATTTTCTGTATTCTGTTTAGATGAATTCTACTTTCAGTTGAATTATGACCACAGGCCGGAATGAATGTATGCAGTGTGCTGCCGTATTGGGTATTGGGGGCAGGTAAATTTCCTTGCACACTGATCAGTGGGTTAAAGGGTAAGGTGACAAGGTAATAAGGAAAGCGGAAAGAAAAAAATCGCCTTTATTTCTTTAATCTTTCTTTCTTTCTTTGGTATTGTCAATGCCTTATGATTGTACGCCGGCGGGGGTGTGTGCCGTGAGGAGATCTTCGGTTATGTAATGCATGATGGTTTTTGTTGGGAAGAGCCGCCGATTTACTTTTGGATTTGTTTTGCTGAAAAAAGTATCTCTTTGCGATATGAACAATTTATTGCATTTTGGCGATACAATTTTAATGTTTTTGTTTGGGTAGGTGCATTCGCATTAATTTTACGGTTTTCATTATTCGATACAAATGTATGTCAAATTTTATACTTTTATAATTTTCTTTTGAAATTAATTAGGTTATTCATTAATAGGTACCCTATTATAGGTATCAACAATAATATTTAAACTAAAAACTGTTCTATATCACTTATCTACTTATTTTATTTTTCAATGACATGCTGTTGGGTTTTCTTCTCTGTTAATAAATAAAGAGGGATAACGAGACAAGAATTCAAACTTTTCAAGTTTACATGTCTGTCAAAACGCTCTGAGTTGACTGGGTCAGACTTTGTATTATGAATACATTTTAACATTAATAATAAAACAATCAGTAGTTTAGATTTCTCGATTAGGTAGGTACGTAGTAAGAGAAAATATATACAAAATTTCGAACTCGGGATGTTAATCAATTACGATGATAGATGAACTCAAAGAATTGGGTCGTAAAATGCTGTCCGTATGTCTATCTGTCTGCTTGCCTGTCTGTGCGTACGCTCCCGAGGCCTAAGGCCTAAGTAGCTGCCATAATTTTGCTTTAGATTTAAAGTTTAAGTTCGGGGCCGTTTTTATCATACTAAAATAATTTAATAACGATACTTTTGAAATTTTAACATATGTATCTCGAAAACGGTAGATACGATTGTACATTGTAATACATGTAATCATTTCTAACTTAATAGAAAACTCATACAATACATTTTTGAAAAAAAAAACACTTTTTTTTAAATTTGGTTTTCTTTAGTTTACGGAAAACGCCGATACTTAACTATTTTGACCAAAATGCATACTTAGAGTAAAATTGATGTTTTCAAATTTATTGTGTCCCTATTAATAGAAAAACTTATATTTCGTAAACCCCAATTTCGATTAAAAAAAAAAAAACTTTAAAAACCAAGTAGGTAATGCTTACATCCCGAACAATACCTTTTCAGCAAAATTGTTAAGCAATATCATTTTTCAAACTAAACATTGCAATATTTGGTCTGCCAAATTTTACAAAAACCGCTCTAACGATTTTGAAAATACATATTATTAACGATAATATCAGTACCTATTCTACCAATAAGATCCCTTACTTAGTTTTTCTCAAAAAATCGAATAAAACAGTTTTTAATCATTTATCCAAAATGACTACCCAAAAGCCGATCTGTGTCGATACATATATTTTTAAAACTCAATACCGCGCTTTAAAATTAAAATTGTAATAGCCTTTAAAAATGCAATAACAGCAACGTAAAACTTATTTTTAGCAAATATTAGCAAGTTCTTCTTTTTTATTTCAAGCATATTCAATATGCACCTTAAATAATACCAACCAGCCAGAAAATCTTACTTTATTTGCACCCCATCGGGATATTCAGTTTATAACTGCTAATGCAAATTCAAAAAACAAATCTCTGATTTGTGTAATCATAGACGATCATAACAAATCTATTTCAGCCAAAAATAAAATCATGCATGATAAAAAAAACAGAAATTCCTATTACGATTTTCCTCATCCTCAAAAACTGGTAAAATGTGAGAGTTATAAAATAATTCAGTAAGCGCTTATAACTCTCTAACCAGAACTTGCGACAATTGCCTGTTACTGAGAGCTTCAATTTTTAAAAACTTACACTATTATTTAATACATACTGCCATTCGGATTTTATCGATTTGGCAGCAGATATCTGAAATCTCGGATCAAAATCTGAAAAGGTAAATCGAAAACGACATAAGGTAGGTACCTAACGTTTAAAAATCATAAATGTAATTCTTTTGGGTAAGTCATCTATCAAGCCAATCTTGCGTAGATATCTATTACCTATAAAAGTAACTTGAAAAGTTTGAATTCTTGTCTCGTTATCCCTCTTTATTTATTAACAGAGAAGAAAACCCAACAGCATGTCATTGAAAAATAAAATAAGTAGATAAGTGATATAGAACAGTTTTTAGTTTAAATATTATTGTTGATACCTATAATAGGGTACCTATTAATGAATAACCTAATTAATTTCAAAAGAAAATTATAAAAGTATAAAATTTGACATACATTTGTATCGAATAATGAAAACCGTAAAATTAATGCGAATGCACCTACCCAAACAAAAACATTAAAATTGTATCGCCAAAATGCAATAAATTGTTCATATCGCAAAGAGATACTTTTTTCAGCAAAACAAATCCAAAAGTAAATCGGCGGCTCTTCCCAACAAAAACCATCATGCATTACATAACCGAAGCTCTCCTCACGGCACACACCCCCGCCGGCGTACAATCATAAGGCATTGACAATACCAAAGAAAGAAAGAAAGATTAAAGAAATAAAGGCGATTTTTTTCTTTCCGCTTTCCTTATTACCTTGTCTCCTTACCCTTTAACCCACTGATCAGTGTGCAAGGAAATTTACCTGCCCCCAATACCCAATACGGCAGCACACTCCATACATTCATTCCGGCCTGTGGTCATAATTCAACTGAAAGTAGAATTCATCTAAACAGAAAATCAATCCTTCTCAAATGAGGTATGGTGGGTTTTGGTTTTCACCTTCCATTTGTTGGACGATCTTTGTTGGACGATCGCAAAAAGTAGAGCATTCTTTTACATTAGGATGAGACATCTGTATATTAATTTATCTATGATTGGAGGTGATTTTAACGCCAAGCATAGTTTCTGAGGATCTAGATGCATATATCACGAAAGGGAAAAATACTTTACGAAGTGTGTATGCAGCACAATTGCGATTCTCATTCGACAGGCAAACCAACATACTGGCCGACTGATGTCGCTAAAATACCTGAATTGATTGATTTCTTTATTACAAAAGGACTACCCACCTATCGTATTAAAGTTGAGAATGTTTTGATCTTTCTTCTGATCACTCTCCGGTAATTTTAATAACGACTGAGACATTTATAAAAAATGAAATACCGCCAAGGCTATGTAAGAAACGGCAAAACAGACTGGGAAGGCTTCAAGAAAGATAGAGAATATCGTACAAAAAGCTGCATGGAATAATACTCCTCACCAGCAGACAATATTATACTATAACTGCGTCGAATACCCGCAGGAAATAATTAATATGGTCAGAACAAAACGATTAACGCGAAAAATATGGCAACAAACTCGAGCCCCGCAAGGCAAAGCGCACTTAAATTGACTTACTGACTTGCTAACAAATTCGATTAAGGATTTTAAAAATGATGAGGCTAGAAATTACCTCGAAAGCCTAACAGCTGAAAAAGAATCCAATTACTCGCTTTGGAAGGCTATTAAAGCCACAAAAAGGCCGAAGATCGCAGGGCCGCCTATTAAGATAACCCAAGATGTTTGGGCAAAAAGCGACAAAGAGAAGGCGGATGTTTTCACCGCTCATCTAGAAGAAACTTTAAAAATAAAAGGCTATAATGACTTCCACGCTTGTCACCCTTCGGGAAACGCGAGAGGTGGATCTTCATTGTTTATTAAAGACTGCATTGAGCAATACGAAGACCTGAAGATAGAGCTTGAAACTATGCAACTGTGCACGATTTGAGTAAAAAATAGTCAGCGTACTCTTAGAATTTCATCTATCTACTGTCCACCGCGTACCGCGCTTGAAAAAACTGATTATACTAACTTGCTTAAATCGCTCAAACCAAACTTCATTATTGGCGGCGATTTTAATGTGAAACACACGTTCTGGGGTTCTAGATACATCTCGCGAAAAGGAAGAATGCTCTATGGGGCAGGTATGGAGTACAGTTGCGATTTTTACTCGACGGGCAAACCGACGTACTGGCCAACTGATACTTCAAAAATACCTGACCTGATCGATTTTTTCGTCGTGAAAGGAATGTCTACCAAGCACATTAAAGTTGAAGAGAGCTTTGATCTGTCATCTGATCATTCACCGGTTATTTTAACATTGAGCGTAAAACTAGTAAATAACTTTGAGCCAGCGAGATTAACTGGTAGAACGACTAACTGGGAAGGCTTTAGGAACGAAATTGAAGAGAATGTTGAACTGAGCGTTCCACTTACGACACCCTATGAACTTGAGGTTGAAGTAGATCGCTTCGTTGAGATAGTACAGCTCGCTTCCTGGAATAATACGCCTAATCCAAGGAAAACGCCGGCCAAATATGGTCTACGATATCCTCCCGCAATAAAAGAATTGGTCAACGAAAAAAGGAAGGCGCGTAAAAAATGGCAACAGAGTCGCGCCCCGCACCATAAAACACATTTGAATTATTTGTGCAATTTGTTGAAGACAGCTATTAAGGACTTTAAAAATCGTGCGATAGGTTCTTACCTTGAAAGTTTAACGGCGAAAATAGATTCGAACTATTCACTTTGGAAAGCTGTAAAGGGCACCAAAAGGCCCAAAATCCCCGCGCCGCCAGTTAAAATAAATCAAAATGAATGGGCAAGAGAAGGTAAGGAAAAAGCGGACGTTTTTGCCGCCCATTTAGAAGAAACCTTTAAACAGTACGATGGTCGGGCGGTTCACGACAGTGTTATTGCGGCGGAATTACTATCCGACGATTTAATACTCACAAGTGCAACGCTAAGGGAACTAAAACGTGAAATTGAATCCCTAAAACCTAAGAAAACTCCTGGTTATGATTTGATCACGGGAGAAGTTCTCAAAGTTCTACCAAGAAAATCATTAATTAAGCTTCTTCATATTATAAATGCCGCGCTCAGACTAAAACACGTGCCGAGCCAATGGAAAGTTGCGGAGGTCATAATGGTTTTAAAACCAGGAAAACCGCCAAATGAAGTAAAGTCGCATAGACCAATTTCCCTTCTTCCAGTTATATCCAAAGTTTTCGAGAGAATTTTACTAACGCGCCTACAGCCGGTTATAGAATATAATAATCTTATCCCTGACCACCAGTTTGGGTTCAGAAAAAAGCATTCCACGATTGACCAAGTGCATAGAATTACTGACGTAATTGAGAAAGCATTTGAAGAAATAAAGATATGCTCAAGCGTATTCCTTGACGTCTCACAAGCCTTTGATAAGGTGTGGCATGACGGCTTAAAATTTAAATTACGACAAGTTCTTCCCGTACGCCTATATGATATTTTAGAATCATATCTCGGAAATAGACTCTTCCGTGTTAGACATGGAAACGAATACTCTGAGCTTAAGAAAATTTCGGCCGGCGTGCCGCAAGGAAGTGTCCTTGGGCCCCTTCTCTATCTGTTATATACTCGCGATATACCAAGAGAAGATGGCACTACTCTCGCTATTACAATAATACAATTGAAGAAATGACTGCAAAACTGCAAATCGCACTGAATAAGGTAAATAAATGGACGAGGGACTGGCGGATCACCCTCAACGAAACTAGATCTGTTCACGTGAATTTCACGTATAAGAAAAAAAAAATAGCTTGCCAATTTTTTCTAAACTTGACCCGAATACCCTTTGCAAACGAGGCCAAATACCTGGGAATGACACTCGACGCAAAGCTGAAATGGCACGCGCTTGCTATTCTCATAGTGCCTTTGGAAGTTTTTCACCTACCCTCGGTTAAAAAAAAAAAAAAAAAAAAAATCCTACTGCTGCTGGGATGGGAACAAATTCAAATCGGAGTGGCAAAATGCGCGTCGTTGCTGACATTCGAACGACTGGCATTTCAGTAGAACGAACAGAAAACTATGTCGGTGATGCGATTTCCGATATTGGAGCGGTGACTATAATTGTGTGCCACCATTAAAACGCGCTAAAAAAAAAGCTGCTGTGCGAGTGGCAAAGTGAAATTAGCACCTGCGGAGCCATTTCGGAGGATTTTCTAAAGATCATTTGACAGTACAACTACTGTTTCGTATGACTTCATTGGGGACAAAAATCATTCAAAAACTGGTTTCATGCCGACTGGCAGGGCAATATTTTCTCTTATACATCATGCAAACACACATTTTCTAACAATGGCACGGGATCCTACGCCGCAAAATTCGGATTAACAGATTCAAGACCAAATTTACCATCGGATGGGTGCCTTCTTGCCAGTAAATGAAGACGAACAGCACTATTCGCAGGTGTACTTCATTTTGTCGGGGGATGATCAAGTCGATAGCTTGTACAGAGGGCAAACAGGAGTGACAAAAAACGTCATTCGACAATTGCAACCATTATAAATGCAATCAACGCTTTCATTACAATGTTTAAAACGGCGATAGAGAAAATGAACTTAGAAAATCGCAGATTTGTTTTCAAACCTGATAATAGAACCGCACTTTGGAAAAAATAGAATGGATAGGAAACGGGTAGTGTCACTTCCAATACAAGAAAAATTATTTAAAATTTTTAATTTTTTGATTCGGATGTTCCGGACTTACCGCTTCACAATTCGAAATTAAAAGTCGGCTGAATTATCATTTTGTTGAGCAACCTTAATGCACCGGAACTTTGTATCGGATCGCGTTTGATATGATTGTGAAGAATCTCAAATCAAATGTCATGCAAGGACAATTTTGAGGGGAAAATTAAAAGGCAAACATTGTCATATCGTGGACCCCGCTTACTCAGAACGATTTAAGCATTAGGCATTTAAGCGTCTATGACAAAAAATAAGTCGCAAGGATAATCGCTGGATATTTGTAGCATCAATCTTGAATTACATCGACATTGCTATACTTCAGTTATTTCTATTGTATTTAATATAACTTTTTAATAAAGAATTTGAATTGATGGAATTACATAAAGTAGCATGCGCTGTGCATGCTTGGAGATATTATTTTTATTACATTAACGAATTCGGGCGGAACGGAGTTCACCGGGTCATCTTATATATTTTGAAAACGTTTGAAACGTTACGTTGCGTTTTCTGCTGACATTAGGTATTCTGGAAAAAATATTTTATAAATTAATTTCTTTTGCATTTTTGAAACAATCAGAACAAATTAGTTGAATTATAACAAACCGAACATATAAATTCACGACGAAAAGTGTCAAATTGTTGTATTCGTTTGATATTTCATTTCATTAGTATGTGTGCGGTGAGTTGAGAATTTCGTGTACTTGCCTTGCAATTTCTGTCAAACCTGACCAGTAAATTTGAATTTTTGAATTTTCCTTGAGATTCTAACGGCTTTTGTGGAAATTGAATTCAAAAAAAATTAAATTCAGAAATAAAGGGTGTCCGCCGAGAAGGTATACTACTTTTTGTCTGTTCATAATTTTTGATTAAATGAAATAGAATGGATCTCAAATAGATGAATTTTTTACTTAATGTTGACAATTATGTATGGAATACAATATCAGGTAAATGTCCGCCTCTGTTAGTCTCACAAATGCAAGCACATTTTTCATTACATTCTCACACATTCACGCGGTGTTTCATTAATTTCATCACGGATATTTTGTTTGAGTTGCTCAAGCGTTTCTGGTTTGTTTGCATAAACCTTGCTTTTCAGATATACCCACAAAAAGAAGTCCGTAGCAGTCAAATCAGGCGACCGTGGAGACCAATTAACATCACCATTTCTTGAAATAACTTGTTGTGGAAAGAGGTCTCGCAGTAATTCCATTGTAATCCTGGCTGTATGCGATGTGGCGCCGTCATGTTGATACCACATGTTAATCAAGCCCAAAACATGAAGTTTTGGCGTTAAAAAGTTTTCAATCATATCACGATATCGCTCCCCATTCACAGTTACCGTTACGCCGTTTTCATTTTCAAAGAAATAAAGTCCAATGAATCCTTTGCAGATTTTAACCTAGCTGCAGACTTTTAAAAACCAGAAATCTGCGCTTCAGAATTTGTCTGCACCCGCTATAATATATTTTGTTCTTTTTAACAAATTTTAACATTTGTTGAACACTTGATTTCGCTTTATGCTGTCATTTTCCGTATTCATTTTTTTTTTTTTTTTTTGTTATTGTTACTTACATAAAAAAAAAAAAAAACAATTGTGATGTAAGATTTTTCTATGGAAATCTGCATTGCCGATTTTTTTTTTTGTTGTCATAATTGAAGATTTGTAAAAATATTTTTATGGCAACACTGTATCATACGACCCAATGTTTGCTGAAAATACTCAAAAGTCGAAGCAAACAATTTACTTTGACAATGTAAATAGCTTATTATGTCTCTCGGATACAAAAAATCAATAAAATCATATACCAACTCTAGCACAGCTTTTTAAGAATTAAATAGTTTGCTGTGATAGGTATAGGATCGCATTAATTTGACTGCCCTTTCATCTTAATATATTTCTGATAATTATATTTTTCTATCGTTAGTCAGCTGCCTTTTCAAAAATAATTAAAACAAAAAACTCGAGAAAACCTTATCTAATTATAAGTCCGGATCTAATTTTATAACATAATAATACAGTCTGCTTGAAATTAAATCAAAACCGAGTCCAATTAAAATATTTCCCCTTGCTACCATTTAATTGCTGCAATATAGTTAAACGGAACAGCCTATAACATCGTATTTATATTTCCCCTCAACCACTTGGCGGCTGGTTCATCAGAGATTTCAGAGTAATAATTTTATTGATTGATGCCACCTAAAGTCGCAGCAACCCCGATAGATCAAAAGCGATGAGAGATTCGAAAATCGGACACTTGCGAAGATTACATGCATGATTTCTACGATCCTACTGACAACACACATCAAGTTCAAGTCCAAGGCTAAGAGGTTCTTATAAGAAACACTTATCTTATCAGACGACTTGATTTCTGAGTGCAATAATAGACACATAATCCGATCTAATCTTTTTGTTTTTCATTGAAATGCACTTTTCGCAGTCTCGTACGATGGTTTCGCAACGGATATTTTTTAGCCTTTGTTTGTAGACAAAATCAATAGGCACTTATAACTTTATAATAAAAATAAACGCCGTCAGTGTTTCAAAGGTTTTAAGATGTAAAATAAAATACAATGAAGGGAAACAACCCTGTTGATACGTAGACGCTTTCAAGAAGATGTTGAAAGGGAAAGGTATAATGGCTTGACATGGTCGTCTGTGGACGCCTTATAGATTTAGCGAAGCGAATCAATTTAACACCAGACATCTAAAATGTTATGGTTTAAACGGCAAGGTATGTAATTTTCATTGCAATTGAATGGCAAATGGCATACGTTTATTAGCAAAACGCATATGGGAACATTGTAAAATACGGCTAATGTCTACTATGCCGTTTTTGGTCGAGCGACTCGTATACGTCTTTTCTAAATACTCCTAACAGGCGTGGGAAGCAAAACACCAAGAAAACTTAAGTGCCATTTCAAATCAACCTCTAGTTTTTTAATGAATTTTTGTTTTTTTAACTTTTAAGTTTCTAAAATTTTTAGTAGGTAGATATATATATTTAGTATATATTTTTTGTTTTTTAATTAAACATAGAGTTAATATATTTATGTTTTAAATTCAAATAGGCTTTATTTTTTGAGTTGCAACGAAAACAAAAAATGGGTACCATATCTCCCGACGTTTTTCCCAATCCTGTTCATCAATTGGTTAACAAAGACTTAACGTTTTTTACCTGGTGCCACAAGTTAAACGACATAGCCAATGTAGATCATTTTATATATATATACCAAAAGACGCAGGATATTTTGACAGCTGCTCTATCAAATAATCCCCAGCTACCTATTTAATTTACCAATAGTGGGCTTAAGGCAATCATCAAAATTATAGCTTAACACAATATGTAAATGTACATTGTAGGTACACACAACTCAATTCAAGCATTCCTTGAAGATGTACATGCATTTCAATGGAGAATTGATAAATTTGGTCAACTGCCAAAATTCCCTTTGGCGTTGGCCAAAAAACAAAAAAGAAGATAACACTGTTCTAACGCCCTATTCAAATGCATTTACTTTCAATTTATTCAACTTCTGCAGCCGCTCATCGTGTATTTTTCAATTTTCAGGATGCTTGGAGGAGGATTGTATTGATTTTCAAGGCAACTCCGTCAACCATGGAATGCTCTACGTACCTGGTCCCGGAGTATGCAGTCTTTGTGTCTGTTACCATTCCGAGCCACTGTGGTGCAAAGCTATTTATTGTGATCCACCCTATGTAAGTAATGAATACATTTTGTAGCCAGCCAAGTTAATGGAATTGTTTTTGTCTTCCTTTATGTGTTTTTCAGTTTTGCAAGAACTTCAGAGTTGGTGAACGTTGCTGTGAGTTTGAATGCTTAGATCCCCCTGGTGAGGATAATCTCTATCAGGTAAGTTTATTGTTAGCAGCAGTTTTTTGTTTTATATGCAAAATAATATCTTTATTTAAACTTTGGCACAGTTTTGTATTAAATAATTGAATACATTTTCAGGAACGTATGAGGAAACGAGCCGAAATTCTGGCCGGCAACAGCACAGCAACGGCCATATCACCACTAACGATGTCCACAATCATGTTAACAGTGTTGGGTAACACAATTCTTACGTTATAACTTGAGTAAACAGAAGTTATCTGAAAGGCTCTATATGCAACATCACATATTTTTTTATAGTAAATTAGCACATTTTGTACATTACAAAAACAAAACAGAAATAATTCCTTACGAAAACTCTTAGACTAAAGAAACAATTTTAACATTAATTATAATAAGCAGAAGGTCATGACACAATAACAACATCTTAAGGTTCACAACGCATGTGAAGCTAGTGGCGCACACACATTTACATGACCTAAGGTCACGCTCACGATATGCGATGTAATAGCGGTGTTAGAAGAAAGAATATAGTCGAAGAATTGTGATAATCGTGCGACATATTGCTATGTATAATGTAATTAGTGCTGCATACAAATGTTGGCAATATATTTTGAAATTTTGACATTTTCAAATTAAATCAATTTAAATAATCACTAATTAGGAACTAAACAAAATACACACACACGGTATATAAATAGACGTACCTACCTTGGTGGTATGGAATGTTATATATCATTACATGCAATACATATCTTAAGTATGCTTTGAATTAGGAAAATTTATGTTTGGTTTTCATAGTTTCTCGCATAAATGCTGTTTTTATAATAATACGACTATATTCGCTGTAACTTGGATGACATTTAAATTAATAAGCTTAACTAGGTATATTAAAAGAAAAGAAAAAACAAAAAAACAATTGCAAAAATCGAAAATTATCTATATAGAGAGAAATAACAGAATACGTACTCGTATACAATAAATGTAAGATCATCTTCTTCAAAAGCCAACTATGTCAAAAAGTCAACAGATTTAGAATTATAAATTGCCAATTTTAATATCCATTAAAAATCAAGTTGGTGTACACTGAAACTTATCAAATTGCCAGAAAATACCAAATTACCTATAAAATCGATAAGTGTTACAAACAAATTTGATTCATGGTGTCCATACTGGCTATAGCTGCGAGATCTGTTATTTACGATGATGAAAAACTACGATTACACATGTTGCTTTTCATGTCAAACTTGGACATGCTGACGTTATTAAGACGTTAACATTTGTCCTATATTTGTCACTGCGTGTGATCACCTGCCAAACGTCTGGTCACTCGGTCAGTCGCAGCGCATGTCGAAATTTGCCACGTAAAATGACGTGTCCCTATTCGTAGCCAAACGCTTGGTGTAGTAATTTTACCAAAATAATTTGGCAAACCTGATTGTGAGATCGTGATACAAAATCTTTCCAAGAAAACTCCTTTTATTGCCCTGAGCGACTATTGCATCGGAGCAGAGCGGCTGGGTGGTTGGGGATGGATGTTGGAAGGAATGCTCGTGACAATTTTCCGAGAAAGTGATTTCCTCCATCACAAACTTGCAATTTGCGATTGAAAATTGTTTGAACATAAGGTTTCTCATCTACATCCGTCTCTAAAGAGACCAGCCCCTTTGTTCAGTTTGGCGGCTTTTCAGAGAAACACAATAACCCCGCACCTCCGTGTACATTTTTAGCAGTCGGAATCTGCGATTTACTTGACAATACCAATAGGCGTCTGGCACATTTCATTTGCGAATTGGCTGTGCACATTTGCTAGAAAAATAAGAGCCATAAAACCGATCGGTGTGCCCAGATTATCTGCTTTACCACACAGACTCTGTAAAAATAGAACACATAGAAAATGAGTCTAAATAATAATGAAAAACAGGAACAGAACAGCCGTAGTAAGTGACAACTGACAAAACAGAAAAGACCAACTTCGTATTGAGTGAGAGTGTTGGATGTTCCAATTTGATCAATAAGATGATTGACGAATAACACAAATATAGAGTTTGGCGTAGCAGAAAATTTGTATTGCTTATGTAGCGCTAAAACTTGTAGTTTTGTGTACCTTTTGTGCTTTTTTGTTCAACTCAAAAGCTTTACTCAAACTTTATAAATTCAAGTGGTCTTTTGATGACGATGTGCATTATTTTTCTTTATTTAAACTTATCTTTTCCACGTTAGGGGCATTCCTGTGCCAATGTAAACAGCTTCATTTGGTGCTAAACGAAGTTTTTACTTTCCCAATGGGCAACTTTTGTAACAAAAGAAACAGCAATTTATGTAAGCACTTTTTGGAATCTTAATCACATCTTCGTATATGTAGGTACTGCTGGTATGGTGTTTAGGATTTATCAGCTTTCAAATTTTTTTTTCTGCATCATAATGAAGGTGGAGAAGTTTCGTTACTCAGTGAAGTCACCGCCGAACTTATTCTAAATCGAAGTAAAAGCGGTTATCGGGAAAGACTTTTATAAGATGGATGACCCTAACAAAATGCTACAATGTGCAAAAGCATAGACTTTGTGAAGACCGAGTGAAAATATTTTAGGATGCTTTACGACGAAATATTCTCAGTTTACCTCTGAGAGACAACGCAATAGATGAAGGCCCACCTTAGGTGGAGTGTTTAATCATGTCATATGAATAATCTCTGCCAGGGATGGAAAAGTCGATACAATTGTATGGAATTCGATACAAATGAGTTTGCTCAAGTACAAAAGTACAATTTGCCTTATTTCGATACAAATTATCTAAATCTTTCAAATTCTCTTGCAATTTGTATTTTTACAAAAATAGAAAATCAAGTCAAATAACGATCTATTTGTTTTAAGTTTTGCACAGAGCGTTGACCAAATTATGAATTAAAAAAATAAAATCAAAGTAGACGATCCTTAAAATATGTTTTCAATACAATTGGTTCCATTTTAGTACAATCTCACAACAGTTTTCAGTATAAATGGAAAATGGCATTTTCCATCCCTGCTCTCTGCTACTGTTTTGTACTACACCTATACATATTGCTATATAAGTTATAAAGTAGGTGACGAAAAAGTTCGATTGATGAAATTCAATTCTAGGGGAATCTATCTATACTAACAATTCGACGTAAATGTAAATAAATTAGTCTATGCTCATAAAATACCTGCTCTTATTAGAACACATAAATCTTGTATTGTACATTACAATAAACTGTCCTTTATCAAATTGATATAAAAACATTAAGAACTGCTTAAAAATTTCAATTAAACTTATTAAATGTTAAAAACTGTAGCTCAATTATAAAACAAACCAAAAATGGAATTCTATAATATAGGAGGCTTTCGAGGAGTCACTTTTAATTCAACTAAGGTTTGAAATTTGGAAAATGTGACTTACCACAAACCATACAAATAAATTGTAGATATGCTTCAACTAGACAAACATTTCATTCCACGTCCACCTAACACATTCTTCAAATCCCAATCGGGACTTTCGGATTCCTAGATCAGAAATATAAAAAAAAACTGCATACCTCTAAATACACATGTTATAGGTAGGTATTTCAAATATTTTATTATTCTCAGAACTAATTGAGCACATTCAAAAATTTAGATATCTTATGTCTAGCTCTAGATGAACGCAAAAACTATAGATTGGTCGGAAATTTTACTTTTCCTACGTCAGCCACACATTCATTTGTTAACATTGTCAATATCGACAAATATTTTTCCAAACATTAAATTATATAAGTGACAATTTCTTTTGAGCTATTCTTTTCGATTGATGTCTAATCGTCTATCTTCTATCAGAATCAGAACGGTTCAACCGATTTGAATGATTTTTGTTTTTTTTTTTTGTTCGTCTTGAATCAGGGATGGTTTAGGAGAAATGAAAAGTCCGAAAATTCTCAATATTTGGCGCTGTAGGCGTATATTTCGTTTTTCAGTTCAATTCAATTATCTTCAATAATAATCTTCTGTAGCTACTATATTGCTACTGTAATTCTTTCGGGATAAAATTTGATGACGATATAACTCGATAACCACTGGGCCAATTTGCATGATTCTTCTTTTATTTTGTTCGTATTGTTGTATTTCAGGTTTAGGCAGTCTTAAAATGGGTATGGTTGCTTCCAGTTTGTAATATAGTATAGTATTGGACCCTACGCTATTTCTAAAGTTGTATAATACAAATTATCAATGGACCTAGTCCAAATAAAGCATTTTGCGAAATGTGAGCAGGAATTTATACCAAAGGTACGGGCAAAGCCGGTGGGAACAGCTACATATATAAGAGACTGACGTCCGTATGTGCACTCATAACTCGGGAACCAATCATCCCATTTTTATGATTTTTGGTTTAAGTTCGCATGAGCCATAATATGATACTATTTGTCGTAAAAACAATACTTCGTTTGGATTAGTTGAATTTTTAAAAATTTTGGATGTTGTGGGATTACCTCTACATAATTTGAAAAATCGGCTCATTTATAACCTCATTGCACCGAAAGTTTGCTACGAAACGCGTTTGATTTGATTGTGTAGAATCTCAAATCAAATGTCATGCAAGCGACGATTTTAAGGGGGAAATAGGGCAAACATTCATTCCCTGGATTCCGCTTATTCAGAATGATTTGCCATTGGTATTTAAGCGTCTTCAATTTTCTGTGCGTTTTGCTTTTGCTATTCCAATCGCTGGAAATTTGTTTTCATCAATCTTGAATTCCTCTACGATTCCCACATCATCAATAATTGTATGTGGCGTGCTCACGTGTTAGCAAACCTTCCGCTTTGTATTATTTATATTATTATTATTATTACATTTAATGAATTTCGGCGGAACGAAGTTTGCCGGGTCAGCTAGTTTCTAATATGAAATGCTCAACAAACGCTTTAAAATATTAACATATATGGGCAAGTGAATTGCTTTAACTCAGTTATTGGTGCCATCTACGTCAAAGAACGTATACATTCACTGAATTGTTATTCGCCCTTAAAGAAACTCTTAAGAGTAGGTAGTCAGAGATGGATGAACATTGTTTGATCATTATCCTATATTACATAGATACGATTAGCGTATTTATAAAGATATCCTCATTCGTTAATTTTTTATACTGCGAGGTTGGCCCATCTAATAGCCTGTCTTAGCTTAGAATTCTTACTCGTACCGTGTTTCCAATAACGAGAATAGGCAAAGCTCATTTTAATATCATTGAATGAAATGAGATTTTTTTGGGCATTTCTAACGATATTGACATAAGCTGTCAAACTTCCCTACGAAAGTATCTGTCACTGTTTTAACACTTACATACATCTATTATGCACAAGTGGATACTTCATAGCTATCCATCTGACTCCTTTTACTTTTAAGTATTGTTCAATAATGGTTTCAATAAATTTATAGACATAAAAGAACATAAGTTTGGAAAATGAAAAGTAGCAGATCATTCCAATTTGTTGTTCTGTTTTTACTAAATGGCCTGCTCAAATCCACTCTTCTTATTATTTTGTGCATGTCTCACTATGACAGATACCTGATTTGAAAAGGTCTTATCGTCATTAAAAAATGTTGAAAAATACGACAAATTTCGTAGTTTTTGCAAGGTTTTCCTTAAATCTGGTACTTTATCTTAATCTCGCAAGTGGAATATGACATTCCTCCTCTCTACCATGTCTTCCCGTATTACTTGTAGCCTCAGATTGAGTTCTTACTAACTACGAAAACCAATCAAATTTAAATACCAATTGTTAACTACTGAGATCTGCCTAAGTGCGTCCAAAATTATAATGTTATTTTTTTTACAAATCGGATATTGGTATAAACTAAACTAATAAATACCTACTAATTCCATTATGTTGATGAATTCAAGTCCGATTTCGCAATCTATAAATAAATACGAAATTAAAACTATCAAACAAAAAATAATTATAACAATAAATTACATCACTTGTTCTTATTTCTTAATCAGAGAGTACTGCACTACTATCTAATAGCAACTTTTCTACAATCCAACCTAAATAAGTATAAAATAAAATATTTCTCTCATGGACCAGATATCTGTTATTATATTATAATTCATTTAAATAAAGATAAAAATATATTTACACATTATATATACATTAAAAACAATCGAAATTTTCTTTTTAAATAAAACAAAATTAAAAGTAATAATGTAACGGCTGTGAAAATTGTTTGCTTTAATCAAAAATAAAATACTTTATGAATTGTTAAATATTAAAAAAAAATCCATTTTTTCACTATACGAAATCGTTATTATGTATACCTATTGGAAACGTTGTTAAAGAAAATTTGCATGAATTGTCAATTGTACATAGCATAGTCTAGTAAAGAAAAGCTTTGTAATTTTAATCTGAATAAAAAATTTGTCCAAAACGCCATAAAGAGTTAAAATAAAATATACGGTAAAGGGTAAGTATTGATCTTAATATGTAGCATTTAAAAAAAATCGCCTAAAATAGATTCTTGGTGGAATGCATTCGTTCAGACGTTGTTTACAAAGGGTGAGCATTAGAATCATTATATTAATACGTGAGCATTTGAAGTAAAGTACACTTTTTTAGTGTTTATTATGAAAAAGGTAGAATGAAACTTATATCATTCGAAAGGTACTGTGCCACAGATTTGCACAAACGATGTGACCGACGGTTGGTTGCAATGATGTTTCTACAGATACGAACATTTTTCGAAATTTTTTGCTCTAAATGTGACGTATAGGTTATTATTTTTTACTTTTTTTTAGTATTAGGTACATCCGTATAAAAGGTAGGGTCTAAATTATATTTTCGGATGATCGCAGTGAGGTGTCGATTTCGGCGAAGATGCGTCTGGCTGTAAATGAGAACAAAACGAAGTTAACGAGAAAGGACTCTCAACATCGACGACTCGAATAAAAATGCAAAATGGCATCAAAGATTCACTCCTTCCAACCGCTGTTTCCTCGGGCCAAGAAGGCCTCTAACCCTTTCGACCCGATTGGGAAAATATATCCCAAAAATGTTTGAAAAATCCTACTGGGAAAATTTACAAAGCAAATCGCTTGCAAAATGATGTTTTCCGGTGTTTTTGGCCTAAGCTCTCAAATTGCTTCACCCCTGCCGCATTCATGCATGTCATTTCTTGTTAATCGTGAAGTGAAGAACACGTGTTTCTTTAGTGGAGTGTAAAAAAACATTTATTTGGATAAAAAAGCAGTGTGAGTATTGTTTTTCATAATTTTTCTTTAATTGGAATAGTAAGTTATTTTCCTAAAGTAGAAATATGTGAAAAAAAAAATAATATTTATTGCTCTTTTTGTGGAATTTTAACATTTGGGACTATATGTCCCTGCAGAGTAGTTGGTTGGGTTTATATGTCCCTGCAGTATACAGTATACTGTATTTTTTCCTGTACGATTATTTTGTTCTTGCAGGTAAAAATGAGCTCCAAGCGTGGTTTAAGGCCAAATGAAATAGAGGATGTTATATACGCAACCTCAGAAGAGTCAGAGCCTTTCGAAGATAGTGGCTCGGAGTACGAACAAGAAGAATCTCAGTCAGATTGTTCCAACTCAGAAAAAGATCAGGCTTTTGTTGAAGATTCAGATATGGATTACGAAGAAGACTCAGATGAATCATACAATGACGAGATTATGGGTGAAGAAACCACCGAAAATATTACCCAAATTATGCCAACAGCCGCAACAGAAAATACTTGGTCAGTAGACAACACCACTCCTCCAAGAATGGAAGTTCCACAAGAAATTATTCCGTCCGTGCTGTGCAACGTGAACAGAGGCTCGAGTGAATTGGAAATTTTTTTAAAATTGTTTCCACGTAGTCTCCTTATATGGATCAGCCAATGCACAAATGAACGAATTGCCATCCTCAATACTTCCCAAAAAGGTAAGTTCAAGAAAACAGTGCGTGATAACATGGAAACGGATCAACACGAAATTCTCATTGTATTGGGTATAATACTTATTACCTCTTATAATCGACTGCCGAAAATGCCAATGTATTGGTCAAAAAAGAAATCTGTTGGTAACGCACTTGTTAAAAATAGCATATCCCGTGATCGGTTTCTTCTTTTGCACTCGAAACTGTACTGCAATTATCCAGATAAACCAACCGAATGCTCAAAGATTTATTATATGGAAGAAGTCGTCAGTTGCCTCAAAAAAACATTCAACGGATGCCGAGAAGATAGCTCATTCCAGGCTATAGATGAATCTATGGTTAAATTCAAGGGTAGACCCTCTCTGAAACAATATCTTCCGTTGAAACCTATAAAAAGAGGAATTAAGATCTGGGAAAGGTCTGATTCGACGTCAGGATACATATATGATTTTAATATTTATTGTGGAAAAGAGTCTCAGATGCTGGAAGGAACATTGGGAGAACGCGTCGTTTTTAACTTGACCAAAACTTTGAAACGATCGAATGTATGTATTTGCTTTGATCGTTTCTTTTCATCAGTTCATCTTTTCAACACCGTACCATTTCCTGCTGTTGGCACTATTATATCAAACAGGAAGCAAGTCCCATCCTGCCCAACTAAGTTGATGAAAGGGGATAGTTTCATTTGCACGAACCAGTTTGGAACATCATGTTCTTTTTGGCAGGATACAAAACTGGTGACCATGATGAGTAATTGCCACGGCTCAAATTCGGGAACAATTCGACGCAAGCAAAAAACCGGCGAAAAGGTGGAGTCAAATTGTCCAGAGTCAATAATATTTTATAATAAATTTATGGGGGGGGTCGATTTATCCGATCAAATGGCTCAGCTCTACCATATAAATCGAAAGTCCGGGAAGTGGTGGAAAAAAGTTTTCTACAAACTATTGCAATCGACTTGTGTCAACGCCTGGATTATTTATAAAGAAACTCAGCATTCGCCAAATTTACCATATATAGACTTTATATCCACACTGACTGAACAAATGGTAGCCGATGGACTTCAGAAAACCAAAACACCAAAAAAGAAGAAAACAGGGCGGTACCAGAAACGGAGCACTATACAGTTTGGAGTTTTAGGCGATCACATGCCTATAGAAGGGACAAAACGCAGGCGATGTGTAAAGTGCTTCAAAGATAAAAAAGGCGGGAAAAATGACAAACGAACGCTTTTTACTTGCGAAGCTTGTGATGTCCCATTATGTTTTAGTTGCTTCACCCCTTACCATGTAAAAAACAGTTCCTAAATAAAGTTTCATAAGTTTTTCAAAAATGTAAGAACTGTTTTTATCATTACTCTAAGGTACGATTGGGATGATGCATCCCAATTTTAAAGAAAGAAGAAACCGGAAGGGACTATATTTCCCAAGAGGTTACAGCGTCCCTGGTGGAGAAAAAAATAAAAACGAACTATGAACAACTTCACTCGTCCTTAAACTAAGATCTCTGCTTAGTAGCAGTTTTCAATTTCCAGCGGGGCATTTTCGGTTCGAAAGGGCTAAGAAGTAAAACATTCTCTAATAGAACCAAGAATTTATTATAAAGGGTGGTTAAGTTTTAAGGGCCGATGTTGATTTTGAATAAAACACAAAGTATTTAGGAAATTATTGTCATATATTTTTTATATGATAATATTGGTACGGTTCAATTATGTATGGAACAAAATGTCGGACAAATGGCCGCCGCGACCACAGCACCACACTTCCATCCGATGGTCCAAATTTTTGATGTATCTGAGGCATAATTGAGGTTCTATGCCGTTAATGTGCCGAATTATCTCATCCTTTAGCTCTTGAATTGTTGCTGACTTATCGACGTACACCTTTTCTTTCAAATAACCTCAAAGAAAGAAGTCCAACGGTGTCAAATCACATGATCTTGGCGGCCAATTGACATCGCCACCACGTGAGATAACACGGCCATTGAATTTGTCGCGCAAAAGAGCGCGACACTTGCTGTGTAGCAAGTGGCACCATTCTGTTGAAACCACATATCGTCCACATCCATATCTTCCAATTCGGGCCATAAAAAGTTCGTTATCATCTCACGATAGCGAACACCATTCACAGTAACTGCCTGACCGGCCTCATTTTGGAAAAAATACGACCCGATGATGCCGCCAGCCCATAAACCGCACCAAACAGTCACTCTCACACTCAGTCACAAGCTGTACGAACATGCACTGGTGTTTTCACATCTCCTACAATCCCGGTTTGCTCAAATTTTTGCACGATTTTTCCGATTGTACGCACATTTGGACGATTAAATTGACCGAAAAAATCACGGAGCTCACGAAATGCATTTTGATTTGAATGCCCATTTTCATAATAAGCCTGAATAATTTAAACGCGTTGCTCGATTGTGTATCTTTTCATGGTTCAAATTGAATTAGTCTGAAATTGAGAAGTGTCAAATGAAATGCAGAAAAAACTTGACGCTTAGGTGTGGTTTACATTCAACATCGGTCCTTAAAATTTAACCACACTTTATATGACCCTAATCATCTCAGTCCTGCTATATGGTGCGGAAGACGAAACCTCCTGGGATTCTTTGGATTCTTTAATTCTATATGAACTCCTACTGTGAAAATGGACATAACGCATGAGCATAGTCGTTGTTATTTTTTAACAAAGATGACCATATTAAAAACAAAAAGGTTGACTCTTTATATTAACTGAAACACTAAATTGAAGCTTATAGTTGGAGTATACGGACAGAACTCACATTTGGTGTTTTGAATATATTTTCAATTATGCCTTACTTAAACAAATTGCATGTGTTCATTGCCAGGTCACTCATTGCGTAACTCAGTAATCGCCTGACGATATCTTTTCGACGATAGCCTTGCATCACGCAACATTGAAAATCACTATCGTCTGGACGATATCGTTTCGACAACACAACATTATTTTTGCTTCAAATAAGTCAGTAGTCGACTATATCGTCAAGACGGTAGCGTTTTGCGATAACTAAAGAGGTTACTTCTTGCATTGATTTGTGCATTTTCAAGATACAATTGAAATTTGTTTTTATGAATTTTATTATATTCGAGATTATAAATCACCAATTTTGTTTCTTATAAATAAGCAAATTTAGTGGGAAACTGTAATTTACATAATATTCCGTGAGCATTAATGTAGGTGACTGTTATTTGATTAAAAAAAAGTTCCTTTACCTAACAAATACATATCAAAACCTACTGAATGAACAATTTCAACCGATAGAATAATACAGAACTGTATTCTTATAGTAAGGGTAGTTTTTACGATTTATTTATGAGTAAATAAAGATTAGAAGGGAAGTATATGCGTTTGGATACTCCCCTCTTTCCTTTCCTTGGGGTGGTGTATGTTCGAATGTGTTGAAGTGTGTACAAACTATTCCATAAGGGGTGAGTATGAGAAACAGTTTGAAACAGTTTTCTAATACTAGTACGAAAGTATTTGACGACATAAGAGGTTTAAGGGAGACTGTGCTCTATTCATCAATGCTAGAAAAACTCGTTATTAACGGGGCTAGTCAAACACATTTAACTTGCGTACCCCATTTTGAAAATGTACAGAAGCATATAAGCGCCTTATTTTCACATTAAAATAATCTGCAGCAATTAGTTTTTGGAGAGCTTCGGAAAAAATATGCCGTGTAGCTGTCAGAAATAAGTGGTATAACGCTTCTCAATAGAGGTGATTAAGCACGAAGGCAGTTCTGTACCAGGAAAATATAAAGGGTTTTCCAATAAGAGTTGTTATTTTGGTATTCAAAGAAAAATGCCATTGTTTTAGATAAATGATCGGATGTTTATTTCATAATAAAAAGCAAGGTATGCCATTAGTAAAAAAAAGACAACATCAGCCAAATGGCTACCACGAGCACGCATACAGGATCATATCCTTTTCATCAAATTTTCCATAACCAAATCGCAAAGTGGCTGCCCTATGTCCTCGATAGCCTCACGAATTTTATCTTTGAGGTCTTGAATCGACGCTGGGCTGTTGGCGTAGACCTTATCTTTCACGTGGCTCCAAAGGAAGAAGTCGCAAGGTTTAAATCACAAGATCTCGGTGGCCAATTGTGATCACCTCTTCGACAGATAACACGGTCCGGTAACTTTTCCCGTAAAAGAATAATGGTTTCGTTGCTTGTGTGGCACGTAGCACCGTCTTGTTGAAATTAAACGTTGTCCAGATCAATACCATCCAACTCCGACCATAAAAAATCATTATCATCCCTCGATAGCACAATCCATTCACCGTAACTGATGATCCAACCTCATTTTCGAAAAAGTAAGGTCCAATTACCCCGCCGGACCATAAACCGCACCAAACAGTCACACGTTGAGGATGGAGTGTCTTCTCAACAATAACTCTTGGGTTTTCCGAGCCCCAGATGCGAAAATTTTGCTTGTTGGCGTAGCCACCGAGGTGGAAATGGGCCTCATAAGTCAAGATGATTTTTCGATGGAATTCCGGACCATTTTCATGCATTTCAAGGACCCAATCAGCCAAGACACGACGTTGTTGATGATCGGCAGGCTTGAGTTCTTGTGTTAACTGAACTTTATAAGCCTTAAGACCCAATTTCTGTATTGCGGTCCGACAAGGTACTTCACGACGACCAAAAAATGCTTTAGTTTTGCGAACTGTGACTGCAAGATTTTCACCATTTTCGTAGTGAATTTTAATAATTTCAGTGCGTTGTTGAAGCATGTATCGTTCCATTTTTAGTTTCTACTTGTCAAATGTCAAAGAATAAAAGCTTCAAAAGTGACAGCTACCGAAATAGCGGGTCATTCACAATAACACCTCTTATTGGAAAACCCTTTAGTATGGATCATTAATACAGTAAGTCAGTCCAAGTATTGACTGTCCGTCTACTTTTAATGAGTTTAATGAGCTGTCTCATTTAATTTTAAGAATTGCTAACCAATACTCGTCACAGCTACTACAATGAAGCTAAATATCTCGGAATATGAATTCAAAATAAGCAACTGAACCGGAACTTAGACATCAAGTCCGCCTCAGAGCGTGAAATACTACCTAAATCAATGTGGGCCAGTAGGCGTGTATACGGCAGAACTTGAGGTCTTAATCCCTGAATGATGCACTGGGTTATACTGGGTGATTTTTTAAGAGGTTTAGAACTTTAAAAAAAAAAAAAACACAAAAAATTCGAAAAACTGATTGAAATATTTATTTGAATCGATAGTTTGAACCTTGCAATTTAATGTTTAAAGATAATTTCATGCAAATGTTGACCGCGGCTGCGTCTCAGGTAGTCCATCCGCTGAGTCCAATTTTGGCATACTCTTTCACACATATCGGCCGGTATCTCACGAATGAATGCATGGATGTTGGCTTCCAGTGCGTCAATCGAAGCGGGCTTGTCCCTATACACATAAGCCTTGACATACCCCCACAAAAAATAATCTAATGGTGTCAAATCGTACGATCTAGGCGGCCAATTGACCGGCCCGAAACGTGAAATTAACTGTTCACCAAACTCGCCTCGCAATTGCGCCATTGTTTCGCGTGCTGTGTGGCATGTGGCACCGTCTTGTTGAAACCACATATCATGCAAGTCAAGAACTTCCATTTCGGGCAAAAAAAATGTTGTTATCATCGCTCGGTAGCGTTCACCATTGACAGTAACGCTGCGATTCGCATCATCTTTGAAGAAATATGGCCCAATAATGCCGCCGGCCCATAAACCGCACCAAACAGTGGCTTTTTCGGGATACATTGGTAGCTGTTGCAATGCTTCTGGCTGATCTTCAATCCAAATGCGGCAATTTTTCTTATTTACGTACCCATTCAACCAAAAATGAGCCTCATCGCTGAACACAATTTTTCGATAAAAAAGCGGATCCTCGGCCAGCTTTCCAAGAGCCCATTCACCAAAAATTCGGCGTTGTGGTAGGTCGGCTGGCTTTAGTTCTTGCACAAGCTGTATCTTAAAAGGCTTTACGCACAAATCCTTCCGCAAAATTTTCCACGTAGTGCTGTAACAAAGGCCTAACTGCTGGGAACGGCGCCGAATCGACATTTCGCGGTCTTCTGTCACACTAGCTGATACGGCCGCAATATTTTCTTCACTACGCACAGTACGTAAACGTGTTGGTGGTTTAATGTCCAACAAAGTAAATTTGGTGCGAAATTTGGTCACAATCTTCCGAATAGACTGCTCAGAAGGTCGAGAATGCCGATCATAAAATGGAAGCAGCGCGCGATGAACATTTCGAACCGAGCACGAATTTTGATAGTAAAATTCAATAATTTGCAAGCGTTGTTCATTTGTAAGACGATCCATGGTTAAATTGCAAACCAAACTGAAGCTGTTTGACAGTGACACAAGGTACTAAACACACGTCAGCTGTCAAAACCAGTATTGCCAAAACCAAACCAGCTAAAAAATCACCCGTTACTTTATCAGCCTTATTTATAAACTCACCGTAGAGTCTGTTTATCTTTACGCACCCTCTAAAATGCCCTTACGCAGGAAAGTGTGATTTATAAACATTTTTCGAACTTAAGCAACGTTGCTTCACGGCTGCGTAAGTTAAACGCGAAAATTTGCGTTTAGAGCCTGCTTAAGTGCTTAAAGCTTACCTACGTAAATATGTTTTTGCATCAAATGTCATTTGGTCATGGTCGAATTGTAAACAAAACCAAAAAGTGGAACTCATTTTTGTGTGTGGTGCATTCATTCCGCAGTTCTGTAAATTTGTGCCAAACGAATTTCAAATGCAATCTATCTATATAAATAAAAATGAAATGATGTTCGTTGGTAAGGGCATCACGAGAGAACGGCTGGACCGATTTCGCTAATTCTTTTTTTGTTGTGTTTGTTATTGTCAGGAGAACAAAGTTATGAAAGAAAAAATTAAGAAAATTGCGCGGAAAATTAGAAAATTAAAGGTTGAATGGGGAAATACACTTTGAAAAAAAATTAACGGGATAGAAATCAAGTAGTGACACTCAAATAAAAAAAAAATTATTTTGAATTTTAAAAGCAATTGTTGTTGTCAATTATTTTAAATATTTTCCAAGCAAATTGTTGTTGTCAACAATTTTGAAGTTTTTTTTTTTTTTTTTTAAATATAGGTATACCCAAAAAGTTTGTTCTAATAAATTATGTTTACTATGTTACATCAAGTAACTTTTTGAAATGAAGTAGATAGGTACTTTGATTATACAAAGATGATATTATGGCCGACGATATTTTGCATCGAATTCGCACTGTGACATCGGATAATGAACTGGAGATGTCAGATGAAATGCGCAACAAAGCTTTGATTTGACGCATTTAATCGAGAATAGGAGCGAGAAATGGACTTCGAACGAATCACATTGAGTCAAGCTGTTCGAACAAATGTGCCAATGTTGAATCTATATATATAAAAATGAATCCCTATTTCCCTTGGTCGCGGCATGACGCGTGAACGGCTGGACCGATTTCGCTAAATTTTTTTTTTTGTATTTGTTATTGTCAGGAGAAAAATCTTATGAAAGAAAAAATTAAGAAAATTGCGCGGAAAATTAGAAAATTAAAGAATACTTAACCACCATATTAAATTATATCTAATGTAACCATAGCGCTTTTACAATTCAAACTTTTTTGATGTAACCTTATGGCGTTGCATAACATTGACAGAATACGTGATGCAAATATCGTCAACGAGGATGTAAACAAAATAAATATCGTTTAAAACAGATGCTTCGATCGGAGTTATTATATTGATAAAATACATATAAAATAATTAATTTATTATTTTTAACAAAAACTGAATTTCTTAGTGCACATGGTCGGAAAATCCTCAACATGTGGCGTTGTATGCGTATGTCGTTTTTCAGTTCAATTAAATTTTCTTTAATAATCTTCTTAATTCATACCTATAATTCTTTCGGGATGAAACTCGATGATGATGATATAACTCGATAACCACTGGGTCAATTTTTATGATTCTTCTTTTGTTTTGTTCGTATTGTTGTATTTCATCCGATTTCAATGAAATTTTGTAGATTTATATTCTTCGTTCCCGCTTGAAGGAAAGGATACTTTTGGACCTGATAGGTGGCGCTGTTGCCGATCTCCGAAACAGCTCTACCAAGTTGATTGAAATTTTGTAAATGGATATGGTTGCTTCCAGTTTTAAATTGCGAATAGTTTTTGACCCTATAGGTGGTACTTTGAAAAACACAAGCGGGATATTTTCCCATTCAGTCCCATTCAAAAATAAAATCAAACGATATTTCTAAATTAATGGACACTGTCCAAATAAAGCAATTTGCGAAATGTGAGCAAGATTTAATACGAAAGGTACGGGCAAAGGAAGTACATTATACTACCTTTTGTTGTGAAAATAAAACGTTATGGAGATTAGTTGAATTTTTGAATTATTTAGACGTTCCGGGCTTACCCCTAAATAATGTGGATATCACGTGCGACTTCAATTTCCCGTGCGTATCGCTTTCACTATGACAAATAATTTATTACAAGGATAATGGATGGATGTTTGTGCATTTGTGGCATCAATCTTGATTTCCCATGTTTCTTATATTGTCAATTTAGTGAAAAAGCGTTTCCGCCGTTGGCCGACACGTCAAAATCATTGCGGTTTGATTGAAACAAATCAACATAGCTATTCATCATTTATTTATATTGCATTTAATATGACTTTTGAATAAAGAATTTTAATTGGCCGAATTACATAAATTAGGAAATGCATTGTGAATGCTCGGAATTATTATTTTCATTACATTAACAAATTTGGGCGGAACGAAGTTTGCCGGGTCAGCTAGTTATAAAATAGAAATGTATACTTAATAAATAAAAAAATATCAAATCAAATTGTGCGTTTGTGATATTATTTCTTCTACTTCAGTTTTGTTGCTTGTAGGGAATGTTTCAGGATGTGTGTGAATAATGTCAACCTATGGCCAGGCATTAGATTTGATGGTGGTTGGTGGAATTGGACAAGGAATATGGATAAAGGAGGACACATACATAGATACATGATAGCAGGTTCATATTTCAGCAGTCCCTTGGAAGGCATTTCGGAATTGTGCCAGATAATTTCTTTTTTTGTTTGTGTCAAATGAATTTAAGTACCTACGAAGCTAATCACAGCTAATGTTGGTTTCAGAGCAAAAAGTAATAGATTTCAGTGTTTTCTGTAATAGTTTATCGAAATTCTTACCTTTTTAGACACAAACCTCGTTTAGTAAAGTTACCGAGGAAAAATGTTTATAAATAACAATTTTAGGAGAGCCACTTAGAGGCTGCGTAAATCCTTACGCGATGTTTAACTAAAGAACATCGTAAAGGTGTCGTAAGGGAATCTAATAAATACGGCTGTATACCTTTAAGTATACACTATATGGTGGTAAGATATATATATATATATATATATGTATACGCAGTTGTCGTGTGCTTGCCGAAAAAACTTGAACGAACAACGCCAAATAAGCTTCAGAAGCTTCAACGTATTGCATGTCTCGCCATCACAGGTATGCAATGCGCACTTGTTGGAACAGCACTTGCGGCCTTTATCCCACTAAATTCTTCATTATGAAGGCAGGTATACACCATCAAATTGCAGCTACAACATACATTTAAATAAGAGGAACATGTCCCCACACATGGACATGTTTTGTTCCGTCGCCGACACTATGGTTATGGTATCGTGCAAGATGGGTCAATGGTTTTTCAGGTTTTCCAGTGGAAATTCATGCTATCGAAAATTGCGCCGCAATATAGGCCTTTTTTATTATGCTCATATGATCTATAGATCATTGATTTTCATGGTTTAAAACAACAGTTGGATCTGGTACTATTGTTGTTCCACGGTTTACAATGATCTATAAATCATAAAAAAAAGGCCAATGATATCATTCCTATTGTTGATGTTTACTTCGAAGTAGTTAAACTTGTTTACTGTAGAAGTTGTTATTGGCATTAATTATTATTGACCAAACAAATTCACCTATTCTTCAAACGTTGGTCCTTTGTTATGGCACGCTTATGGATTAGGGTGGCCGATGATGTCGATATCGTAGGTGGATAGATTTGTTGAATAGCGAGTTCCTTCGCGTTGACATACACTGGTTGCTGACTAGTTGTTCCATTATATGCCTGACTGTGGAGACTGTGTCTATGGTCGATCTCCCAATCTGGTACTAGGAGATCATTTGCCGGCTTCAGGTTAAGTAGTAGTAGCGACTTTTTTAACATCTAATATAATCTTATAATCATTTTGTTCGTATTTTCAAACAGTGTTGGCTATAAGTCTTTTATGGTTTGGCTTATGGCCGTCTAACAGATTGACAATTTAGCTATCATAAACTAGTAAGTGGACTTTAAATATGTACAATATATTTGTGTTCCAAAATCGCCTTCCAAGATACGAGCTCTATAGCGACTCGCAGATGTGGCATAGTTGTATAAAACTTCCCACCCAAGACTACCGTTCAATATGTTAATAACCTCATCCTCGTCCAGTAAAGTTCGTCCGAAGTATCTCATACTGAAATCTCTTAAAATTGGGCATCTTCCGATGAAATGGTATACATCCTCCCTCTCATTAAGGTTGCACAAGTCAAAAAAAAATTGGAAGATCGGGTCGATGCGGGATAATATATAGGTTTATTAATTCACCTCTAAGCTTGAATATTGTGCTTATCATTTGCAGAGAATAGCGGTTAAGTAAGTAAGTGGAAGCGTATTCATTGAGATTATAGTTCAACCTACTATACACCAGCCTATGTTGCGATGAATGAGCTTCAGATATAAACCTGTCGTACATGTTACTGCCCGCTTTTTTCAGGATGTCGGTAAACATATATTTCAGCATCGAAAGCTGCATTTCAGCTGAGATATTCAAGCTCACGCCGTAACTAGCTGCTAACTCCTCCCAGTTTAGCACCAAGTGACCTCTTGTTGAAAGCATATGCTTCAGGACAATCCTTGGCAGTCTTCCTTCATTCATCTTCCCTATTTTTGCAATGTAATCTGCATGTAGCTTAAGGGTATCTAAAAACAACGGCGGAACTCCGGTTTCTAAATTCAGCATATAATTTGGAGTACAAGCTGGAATAAGCCGAAAGATTCGCTTCAGAAAGTACCTAAGGAATTTCTCAACTTCTTCAAAATAACAATAACCCCAAATTTGCGCTCCATACAGCAGTATAGAAGCTATGCGGTAGCACGGAAGAGATTGTTTTTCGACGTGTGTTCGATATACTTGTTGTTAATGCAACGTCCCCAAACTGATGAATGGGCTCTTTTAGCGGCTGCTAGATTAGCTTCAAAGTGTTTTTTTCATACGAGCGTATCTTCCATCACCATTTCTAAAAATCATCATCTTTGATTTCGATAGATTTACAGTTAAATTGCATTGCTTGCAGTAACTTTCAAGACGATTGACAGCTAGCTGCATCCCATCTACTGACTCCGACAAAAACACTGTATCGTCCGCGGAACTTTAACGCTGGTATCCGCACCCCACCAAATTTGATCCCTCCTCCTACTTCTTCAACTATATCATTTATAAACAAGATGAAGAACAGTGTGCTTAGGATGCATCCTTGTTTAACACCCATTTGTGATTCAAATTCTTTAGATACAGAATCTCCATTCCAAACGTACGCCACGTTGTTCTTATACATCTCTGTTAGCACATTTATTATTTTGCTGACAATCCAATTTTTTACAGCTTATAAAATAGAGCTTCACGTGCTATGGAGTCAAAGGCTGCGTGAAAGTCAACAAAGAAGACATATAGTTTTTTGATGGTTCTGTTTAAAAGTCTCGGCAATGTTTGTAAGAGTGAAAATGTGATCCAATGTTGAATAATGCTTCCTGAACCCTGCCTGGTATTCATTTAAAATCTTGTTGTTTGTGATCCATTGCGTAAGCCTATTAAAGATCACAGCACTAAATAGTTTCACCGAAGTATTCAGAAATGAAATGCCCCTGTAGTTAGCTGGATTATCTAGGTCACCTTTTTTATGTACTGGGAAGATTATCGCTCTTTTAAAGTTTTCTGGAACATTGGCTGTTTCCAAAATTCTGTTAAATTCTTTAGTAAGTGCAATGAGGAATTCTGTGGAACTGTTCTTGTAAAACTCGAAAGAAATCCGATCGCCTCTTGGAGCTTTTGCGGGTGGCCGTGGCGCAGTGATAGAGTGTTCGCTTGTGATTCAATGACGACAACCGTGCAAATGGCACAATCGCCGATGTAAATTCTCATCTGTTCGTGAGTAAAGATGAACTCCGGTGCATCTTTGAGTCACTGAAAAACTAAAAGTCGGCGGGAGTTGACGGGGTCCCAAACGTAGTATTAAAACGCCTGCCACTAGAAGCGATCGATATCTTCGCCACGCTATTTAACAATGCGCTGAATAATGCTTATTATCCGGCGCAGTGGAAAATAGCGGTGGTACACCCTATCCCGAAAAAGGATAAAGATAGGACAAACCCTGCTAATCTTCGGTCAATTAGTTTGCTTCCGAATGTTAGCAAGGTATTCGAGAAGGTCGTCAATAGATCTCTTTTAAGATGGCTTGAAGAAAATAAGATTATTCCGGACAACCAGTTTGGTTTTAGAGCGGGGCATGACACTATTCATGCCGCGTCGAAGCTGGTCTCCGACATTCAGTGGAATAAAAGCAAGAAGCAATGCACGGGTGCCTGCCTGGTCGACTTTGAGAAGGCCTTCGATACCGTATGGTTGGAGGGGCTCTTTTATAAGCTGACCAGAATGGGCATTCAAAAACCTTTGCTGTATATGATTTATGACATGCTTATGGGAAAGAAGTTCGTTGTCAAAGCTGGCAACGTGACTTCGAGCAGGGTTTTCGAAATTAAAAACGGCTTACAACAGGGAGCAGTGAATTCTCCGGTCCTGTTTAATATTTACACAAGTGATCTGATCTGGTGGGTTCCCTCAGACACATGTTTGAGAGGCAATGCCTCAGGGCCTGTCTAGGGTTGTTTAGAACTCCTGAATCTCAGTACATAAAATATTATCCCAACAGGACGATGGGGCTCGACTGAATAGGATTGACAATTTCCTTATTAAGGTGATTCGGAGGCACGTTGCTAGGGCGATGGCCAGTGATAATAACCTGATCTCAGGGGCTTACTACCTCAATTTAATGTACCACGAGAGTACGCTTCGGTCTGGCTTTATTCCGCCTGAGGCATTTCTTCATGTAGACATGAAAGGGTTAGTCCAGACAAAGGATGGTGTGCCGGTATTGTAGCACAGCCACCGCGGCGCGAGGGATAAGCGGCTAATCCACGACGGGTTGGCCGCCAATGCTCAGGAGCTCCTCCGTTTTAGTACCGTAATTGCGGAACGGGACAGGGTCGATACGGTAAAGCAGTTCACCGAATTTTGGTGGCTTGAAGAAGAGGTGAGGGTAGATACGCTCTCCCGGGCCGGTGCGCTACTTACGTAGCATCCTCCTTAGTTATAAGCTAGATTTAAGTTGGTAGGATTAGGGTTAGAGTAGTGGGTCATTGGGAGGCGCCGGGCTAGCTAACATGAAAGCGTACCTCCGAGACTTGACCGAGGTTTATGGCCGCGATCGGGTCTCGGCGGCGCGGATGAACCCCTGTTGGCGGCTAACAGGCAACCATAGACGCGATCAGGATGGTGACCAATCGATAAGATTGCTCACCACCCTGATTATAAGTAATGTAGGTTAAGTAGCTTAGGTAGTTTTAAGTAGTCTTAAGCAAAACAAATAATAAAGATTTCAAGTTTTCTAAAGTTTCTTGAAAATAAAAAACAAAACAAATCATAGATATAGATAGATTTAAGGCCGAAAGGCAATAATTTTAAGGATATTGTTAAGTTTAGAGCGCTCGTTTAGAGCCAGTAAGCTAGAATAAGATAAATGTTAGTTTTAAATTAGATTTAATCGTTTTTGTCTAGCATGTAAGTTTAAATAAAATTTTCAATCAAAATGAATTTAAAATTAAAAAATGAGTGTTCGCTTGTTGAGTGGGAGGTTACGTGTTCAAATCCGAGCCAGTACCACGAAACATTTTTCACAAATAAAAACTGCGAATAAGTTTAAGTGAATTATAAGCGAACACAAATATCAACAATTCTCCCCTAGCTATTAGGACGCCACTCGTTGAGAATATTCACTGCGCCACAAACTCTTTCCTATCCCTCTTTCTCTTCCTAAAAACTTGAATGCCGCGCTATGCCCCGCATTATAAGGGTATTCATAACCCCTTGAGCGCGAGTAAAATTATAAAAAAAAAAAATGGAAATGGTGCGTCTAAAAACACGTCTGTTAAATATGGAGCTGCATATTGTGGTAATGGAGAAAATTGCGGAATATTATGAAAATTTTGAAAATGCTCCCTCAGCTCTGCGGCAGGCAATGTTGGCGAAATCATATTAGTTCTACCAGTAACGATTTTGGCCGCTTTCCAGAAGTCTGCCGAAGATGTTGAACTATTAAGAACTGCTATGGTCTGCTGATCAAAATGTTTCCTTTTTACTGCCCAAAGGCGCTTGAAATATTTATTTGCTTCAGCATAAAATTCTTTGGAGGAGTTGGTTTTATATGTCCTTAATCGCCTTAGTAATGCAAAACATCTATTTCTCGCCTTCAGACAGGCAATATCGAACCATTTCTGCCTACTGACCAGAGCACGCTCTGTATTAGCATTAGACATAGACGGGGCAGTTCTTTTAATCATTTGGGTAAGGTCGTCGATATGTGGAGCTATGTTCTGTTCTCTCAGGCTCGAAAGCTCGGTGTTCAATTTGTTTTGGTAAGAGGAACTAAATCTGTCATTCCAAACCAACTTCGGCAGAAGAGCCAGCGGCTTTGAGGATGCTGCAGCTCCTGCGTTCAAAACAGTACATGATATTTCTACTGGCATATGGTCAGAAAACGTTTGAGCAGCTATTGAAAAATCGTTGACGATTGAGTTCCAACTCCCGGATATAAAGCAGTAATCTATAACAGAGCACGATATCCCACGGACGAAAGTTAGTTCACCATTTATATCACCTCTACAGCTTCCGTTCAATATATTACAGTCGTACTCATCAGCTATTTCCATAATCTTCGCTCCCTTTCCATTGCGAAATTCATCTTTAGATCTCCGAAATGCATTTACAATTGATGACACAGGTCCACTTGAAAACTTATTTTGGGATAGTCCTATCCTTGTGTTAAAGTCGCCCGCAAGCAGAACATCCGTCGATCTTAAGGTCTGAAGAACATCAGAGAGTCTGTCATAATCACGCCTCCAGTGGCTGCAGTTTAAATAGATAGGCACTACGTAGAGGGTTTCTCCATTGGTCCTTACATCGAGAAGGCTGAGACATTATAGCTTAAAATGTTAAACGACAATTTTTCATGGTTTTCAATTTCATTTCTGTTGCAATCTTCATTCTCATTGACAAACATTTTTCTAGTTTCTATTTACCAAATGTAATTGTAAAACAAATTGTAAGTAAAATGTTAATGCAATTTTGTTAATATGATAATTAAATGAGTGCATGTATTTCACAAAAAGTTTCAATAAAAACTGCTCCCCTTATTGGTCAACAAAATAATCTCATAACTTTTGTTGTTAGCCTATTTCGCATTACAAATTTGCATTTACACATGCAGTCCTTTAAGGCAGCTGCAATAAATATAAATAATTTGTTGGCTATTAATATACGTGATATTTCTTGATTTATGGAAATGTATGTCCCTTGTTAATAATAATAATTAATTACCTACATACAAAGTTGGAAGATTAAATGGACTATAAGTATACAATATTACAACGTTCCCTCCAACGCTTGCCCAATGGAAAACGACATAAGAGGAAGTGGCTTGACAGCAGCAGTTCATGTTGACACCTTTCTGGTGATTAGAACATGACACTTTTTTCTAGCTATGTAACTTCTTTCAGTTGGGAAGGAATTGGAAGTGACCTACAATTTTATACCTAAAAAAAATAAGTGATACTGTACTTGTTCACGGATGTTTGGGTGCACATTTCGAATATTTAAATATCAAATATACCCTGGAAATAGATATCATCTGAAGATGTCTCGATTGCTACACATGACATTAACGTTCGATTGAAACGTAAATCTGAAGTCTAAAGGGAAATCTGAGAGAGGTTTGGCTATCAAATCCGATAATTATAAGTAATACGTATAGCCGAAATTTTATCGAAAATTCGTTTTTTTTTATCTTCAAGTAATTTTAAGTCTTTTGCAAATCGGCCTTCTGTTTTTCTTTTTTGCAAATACCTACAGAGATACGATATAGATTCTTCTTGCTACTATCGAAATCATTTCAGCTGCTGCAGCATAATAGCATCTATATAATGTAGGTATACTTAAATTTTTCTCGTATCCATTGTTTTTGAGATATTTAAATATTGCGATGTCTTTGAAGTTTGAATTTCGAATAACGTGTATAACTTAAATCACGTTTACCGACATCCGTCATGAACATATGGTTTTTGTCCCATCTATATCACATTTAAAGTCGTTTTCCATTGGGATCAAAAATCAATATTTTTTTATCTTAATCCCTTTTTATGTTCCATTGGGCAGAAAAATCAATCTTTTTTCGATTCGGATCACATTTTTCAGATTTTTTTTTTTTCAGATCTACACACACCAATATAATTAACACAGATGTTATACGTCATTTTGCGAAGTTTTCTTAAAAAACAAATGCGCAAAGTTCCGTGAAAACGAAAATAACGAAATCCATAAATAGCTATGGATATAACTTCAGAGGAATTATTATCTTCATTGTGTTCCTCGTCATCTGAAGACTAATCACCAAAAATACTTCATTTTTTTCTACAAGAGTTGAAACATATTTCAAGTGGATATCCATTTGTGTTTTTTGCCAAAAACGAATGCAATTTGAACAGCTGATACTGTTGTCAAGTAACGCACTTATCCATTTACAAAAGCAGACCAATTTTGTTGCACGTTCCATGAAAAGCTTAACATCTGAGATCTGAAAAAGATTTCTGGTGGTCCCAATGGAAAACGACATAAAACTTTAGCGACCATTTATTTTTACCATTATGTCTGTTCCCAATTTTTGCATAACGGAACAAAGTTTGAATAATGTATAATACAATCCTAATTGTTGTCAATCTCCAAACACTTATAGCGTTTTCGATTGAAGAAACGAATTGCCCTTTCTATGAAAAGAGCAAGTGCAGAGGTGCTCTTTCTATGTTTTCTATTTTTCATTGAAAAAAAAAAAAGTGAGATATGCCCTGAACTCACCAGCAAACACAAGAAAAATGTCAGATTGAAATGTTTGTTGTGTTATTAGAAACAAATTTTTCACTATGTGATCCGAAAATATACAATTATGCGTGCAATGCGAACTTGAATTGAAATAAATTAATTTGGTCTATTCATAATATTATTTACTGTGGAAAACAAACAAAAAGTATAAACAAACAGAATATCAAATCTCACATAGGTATGGTGTCTACCACCATTAGGTACTAAAGTGTTCCAACGAATTTCATTGAAAAGAGCAATTCTGAATATCGGGGCAATTCTGTCGGACCTTCAATGAAAAACGCCATTACACACACTCGCATGCATTTTCTATACATACACATGTATACATATATATATATGTATTTTTTGTTGTTTTTTTTGTGGTAAAACTTAGACGGGAACTGATTTTCTTCGTTCAAACGCGGAGAGGAACTATCCACGTAAAAAAAAAAATATTTAAAGTAGTACTACATTTATGTACATAAAGGGTTTACTACGATATCTCGAAAAAAATCTCGAAAGCTAAAATCTCGAATTAAGAAAATCTCGAAAGAAAAAATCTATAAACATATAAAATCATATAATTTGCGCGCACAAAATGTTACCATTGTCTCAAAAATTAATATTACTTCGAGATTACTATAATTATTAGGTTTTTTTTTTCAGGTGCCAAATCTATATAGATCATTGGTTTACATGCAACACAACAACTGTAAATGAACCTATAGTTGTTGTAATGCATGAAAATCAATAATCTATACAAATCATCTGAGGAAAATAAAAAAACGCCTATTCGCTTGACAACCATCAACCACGTGCAGTACCTATATTGTCCATGATGGGCGCTAGTAGTTATCATCCGTTATTTTTATTTTATTTTATTTTTTATTTTATTTATAGATCTGCGAAAAAGGGCAAGCGGCACTTTGATAGGGGCGGCAATTTGGAGCAGTTAATTATTTTTTAATATTTTTAAATATATATATAATTTATATCTATTTATTAATATAATTTTGGCAAGTTCTGGTTAGAGAGCTATAAGCGCCTTCTGTTATATTTTATAAGCTACAGCTTACAAGATGTTTGAGTACGAGGACAAGCGTAGCAAGAGCTTCTGTTTTTTGATCTGTTTTTTAATTTAATTGCAATATCCTTACATATGTACGAGTATATGTATGCAAGAATTCAGAGATTTGTTTTTTAATTTGCATTAGAAGTTATAAACTGAATATCAAGATTGACGTGTGTGGGTGTAAATGAAGAATTTTCTGATTGTGTAACACTCCAAATGGTTGGAATTATTTGAAGATGCATATTCAAAATGGTTGAAAAAAAGAAGAAGTGGGCAATATTTGTAAAAACTAAGTGATCGGCTTTTGGGTAGTCATTTTTGAGAAATAATTAAAAAATTGATTTATTCGAATTTTTTCGTTATTTCGATTCTAGAAATTTTACCAAGTTTACAAAGGATTTTTTTAGTGTGTGAAAAAATTACGGGGCGGCATAAATTGGGTCTGCCCCGGGCGGCTCCAACCCACGCTACGCCACTGCTTAAACGTAATTCGCCGATATGCGTTACAAAATTTCGGAATAATTCTCACAGGAACAGTTGTTCCTGTCGGTTATTTTTCCGTTAAGACGGATAGAGCAGGAACCAAACTTGTAACGTGTGTTGTGATGTGGAGTGGTGTGTCGCTATCACTCCAATGGATTTCATATGCGTAGAAACATATATTTCTCGTGTGTTGTGTTGCAGTGTGTCGCGTTGTGTCGAAATCGCTTCTGTACCGATTGCGCCACAACGTTCTATGGCGCAATGAAACGAGACATATATATTATCTGAAATTGCATATGTGAAAGAAAGAGTACACATGAACTAGGAAATCAATAACACCAAAAAAGCAAAACAAACAACATTTGAATTCATTTAAAAAAATGACAGCACGCACACCAGATAAGATCGTCACCTCAACGTAACACCGTTCTATAAGCCATTTTGGTCAAAAACGAGTTTTTGGTATCAAACGATTCGTCTTCGAGAGCACTTTCGTTTGAGTATAATAACGGCGCCATCAAGGTTTCGTACCATACCAAATCTGAAGAAAAACGAAGTTCTATACTACAAAATGTTAAAACTTTTTGCTGTAACAAAGTTCTATGCAACAATATTAGTACATAGAACTTTGTCATTCAATCATGTTGAAAATGTATTAACATTATGATGAAGGGTGGCAGAACTTTGAAATTCTCACATAGGATTTTGTAGTTTTAACTATGTAACTTAAAAAATAAAATAAAAAAGTTCTATGTCCACCACAAATACAGATTTCAGGCAAGGTAAATAAGGGATTTTATAATTGTCCTTTTTTAATGGCTCCTGTTTGACCAATTGATATCCAATAATTGATTTTTTTTAAGATTATTTTTAATAGGTTTTTTTTATATAAAAAAAAATGCATAAACATTAACTACGAGTGATATTCATACAATAATCTAATTATAAAATGTATGTATGTGGTACATTGGATTTTTTTTTAACTTTCAATAAACCGTATTGGCTGATAGCACTTTGTATCAAAATTAAAATTAAATTTTTAAAGAGAACTATTGACCGTGGGAGCAAAATTTAACATTTATAATTAATATTTTGTACATTTTTATGATTCTGCATAATTATATTTTGAAAATATTAATTTAAAATGCCAAAACAGATCATGCAAAACTTCAAACGCTCATATCTCGAAACATCGGTCAACTCACATAGAATTGTGTTACTTTCAGGTGACGAAGTGTGCACAGAACACGAAACGACAGACCACACCACACGTGACAGGTCTGGTGCGGGATTAACAATACAAATGTGAAATTTATTGAAAAACATGTCATCAGTGGAATCTTTTTTTGATGATGACCAAGCCGAGACAGAGTTCGCGGAATTGACTGCTATACGGAGGAGTTTGCGAGATGCATCTAATCCTTTGGAACTGGAAACCCGAAGGTAACTTATTTAATTTCTGCTGCGAATAAAATTGTGCAAGATAGATACTCACATCACAATATACCGATTTTTCAACCGACAATTGCTGCAAATTCACAATCGATCAACACTTATGTCGTTTTCCATTGGGACACTACCAGAAATCTTTTTCAGATCTCATCAGATTTTACGCTGCTCATGGAACGTTCAACGAAATTGATTTTTGTAAAAATGGATTAGTGTGTTACTTGACAACAATATCAGCTGTTCAATTCGTTTTTGGCAAAATCACAAATGGATACGACCTGAAAAATGTTTTCTCTGTTGTAGATTCAAATGAAGTATGGTGAATTTTAGTCTTCAGGTGACGAGGGAGACAATGAAACTAATAATTCCTCCGAAATCATATCCATAGCTATTTATGTATTTTGTTATTTTGGTTTTCCCGAAACTTTGCGCATTTGTCTCGAAAGCAAACTTCTTAAACTGACGTAAAACAGTTGTACAAAGTATATTGGTATGCGTAAATCTGAAAAAATATCGAGATCTGCGAAAAGTGATCCGAATCGAAAAAAATATTGATTTTTCGTCCCAATGGAAGGCAAAAAGTGATTTAGATCAAAAAAAAGATTGATTTTTTGTCCCAATGGAAAACCACATTAGATTAAAACGAATAATGTAATTATTTTTTTGTAAAATATGAACAAAAAGATTGAATATTGTCGGTTTTAATGAACCAAACGCAACAAAAACAAAACAACTGCAGATAATTGAGATGGAAAAATATCCAGATATAGCAAATGGATTTACACAAAAACAAAAGGAAGAAGTGAACAATTTTTGGAGAACATTGGAGAAAGAACTCAACATGGTAGGGCCACCCATGAAGTCCATATATGAGTGGAAAAAGGTACGTTTTATGTTTAAGTTTCGTATATATACTAGGTAATTTCTGTAATTAAAAAATATATAGGTTTGGAGTGACAAAAAGAAATACATCAGAAAGAAGATGTCCGAGAATCTGAAGTCAGATATTAACGAAGCGTACTTAAATGAACCGCTTTTGAACTCTGATGATGATTATGACGATAATCTGGATGGAAGAATTGTGGGCTTAAATGACTCCGCCAATAGTACTCGTAAAACAAAACTAATAGTCCATAAGCAGAAAACAAGTACCTCCACTGATCTTTTAGAAAAAGAGCTTCAACTACAACGTGAACTCCAAAAATCACCAAGCTATATCGATCCATTGATCGGTTATATGATCAGCAAAAACTAGTTTTACAGGAAACAAGGCGCCATAACAGTGAAACGGAGGATCTCAGGACACGCGAAATAGAAGAAAATCAACGCCACAATGCTGAGATGGAAAAAATGCGAAAACAAGAAATAGTGGCAAAGTTGGAACATAAAAAGCGCCTCCTGGAAATAGAAGAGGAAAAGCTAAGGAGACTGGAATAGTGTAATGACATCAATAAACAGAATATATGTATGTAATTATTTTGTAATCCTTTTGTTTTATTCATATTATTATACTAATTTGAAAGTGCATTAGATTATATTTCTTCTTGTACGCTGTGCCTCGGCCATATACTCTGAATTACTTTTTAGACCGATTTCAGGTCTGGTTATGTGGTTCTAGTTTTCATCTGTGAGAATAGAAGCTGTAGAGATACTGAAGGTGGTATCAGTCTTGTAATATATACAAATGTTGTGAAGTGCACAGCAAACATTCGTTATTTGTGTCGCTTTATTTGGCAGGTAGTCGGGTCTATCACAGAATCCGTCGTATTCGGAATTTTGCTACGAACCCCGAAAGAACTGTTACAGAATCCGTCGTAGTGGAATTTTGAAATTAGTAGAAAGTGGTATCACTGAATATACCACGTTCTACGAATTTCGAAAGCAAAAAATGTACCCTACGACGGATTCTGCGATAGTTCTTTCGGGGTTCGTAGCAAAATTCCGAATACGACGGATTCTGTGATAGACCCGAGTGTAATTCCCTCGCTCCTAAGAAACACCTCCATCTATTTTTAAGAACACCATTGGTTCTTTCAATGACATTACGGCCGCTCGCATGAGTTTGGTTGAATTCGCTTTCAGGCGAAGATTCTTCGGGAGTTCTATAGGGAGTTAAAAGCCACGGCTCAAATGGATATCCTGCATCTCCTAAAATACAAATTGAGTACAAATTATAAAGTTGAATTAAACGGTTATCAAAATCTTACCCAATAACCAAGAATTCCTTTCACCATTTAAATACTCCTGCTCCATCCACAATCTCAATTCGCTCACATGTATCAACGAAACGAATTCGCATTTGTCCATCGCATACCTGCAATGTTTAAATTGGGATTATGTTAAGTACATAGTACACAACACATAAGAGTATACTTACAAGTAGAACATTTAAGCTATAGAATCATTTTCTGTTGTAGTACAAATGCTTATTTTCTGGCGGGGCAATAATTTTAACATGGGTGCCATCAATGCACCCTATTACTCCTGGCAAATTATGCTTTTCATAGAAATGAGTATTTGTACGCCTCTTCTCTTCCGCCGTCATTTGCATATTTATCCAAATTGGACAAAGTTTACTTATAAATATGTTTACGACACTTGAAAGCACTTCGGAAAAAGATGATTGGGCTAATCTAACTCCGTGATCATTTCCCACCCCTACTTGGTAGCCGCCTTCTGCAAAAAAAAACGCAAACATGCGCTTAGCTTCACTAGTGGGGAAACTCCAAAAAAAGTACTTTTAGGAACCTTAATTTTGGTAACTGTTTCCCGGGAAAAAAACATTCCGAAGGGAATTCACGATGGGTAGATTTAGTTCCCGGGAACAAAAATAATCCGGGGAAACATTTTTCCCTCGGAATTCCCGATAGGGGTGTTTGTCTTTTTTGTTTTTTTTTTTTTTGTTTTGACTGAAAATATTATACTGCTAAATACCCAAAATTAAATGCGTATATAAACTTTAGCTCCAGGCGCCTGCCTGACAGTTGTTGACATACACTTAGCGGAGCGAAGAAGTCGCGTGAGCGGCTAAACCCTGCGGAAAAAGGGTTAAAATCCTGTTAGCTAGCGAAGCGAGCCACCCACCCCTACTTTAAATACACCATACAAAAAATTAGATCCATTTGAAGAGTTGCTTGAAGCAGTTGTGCATGTGTATGGAGATTTTGCAAAAAATGTTTCAAATCTCGGTGTATAAAAAAAATATTAAAATTTAATAAAAAAAATAAAAAAAATTCATTTCCTCAAGTAAAAAAATTTATATATATGTTTTTAAGCCATTTTAAGCCAGAAAAAAAAAATGCTTGCTTAGTGCGCATAATGGAAATTCGCCCCGGACTTAGTACGAAAGCTACGGGCAAAGCCGGGTGGTTACAGCTTGTACAAAATAAAGTAGAAGAGTCTTGCAAATATAAATATCTGCAGTTAAAAAAAGTAAACAACGTAGTTTTTTATATTATTCGGCCAATGGCTTAATCAGGTTTTATTGATGTGTCTTATATACTAAAATTATACAATTTGACCAACGTAGTTGAACGGTGGCAATTCTGTTTATACACTTATGATATCTCTGTTTCGAATTTACAGTTTCTTACAAAAACTATAAAACTAAATCTTAAAAATTGTTTCTTTTAAATGCATTGCATTTATAATCTAACTAAGAAAAGTAGTACGTGCTTAAGAAAAGAACTACCGTTGAATCAAGAATAAGCACTGCGATATTTTAGACATAAAAATATCGAAACGACAAAAATCAGTTCTTGAGCAACTATATAATAAATATGTATGTACATTCGATTAATTGGTTAGTAAAATAAATAGAACTAAACTATAAACAACACTTAGGCTAGATAGAGAACAACTACTATATACATTACGCAACGGGCGCTCCTACTGCTGTTCTTTTTCACCACCAGTGGATTCTTTCATAGACTCCACTTTGGCGACAATTTTGAGCGCCGGTCCCAGCTTCATGCCCATGGCATTAACCAAATGGTTCTCTTTCAATAGCAGTAGGGCTTGACCATCAATTTCTTGTTGTTCAAAGTCGTCGACATAGTCACTGCAACCTGGCAAGGTCTTAATAAATTCACAGACATCTGATACTGTCCAATTGAACATTTGTGGTGGTTCCTCCATAGCTGCCGCTTCCTGGACGGCAGTAGTAACATTGACTGGATTGTGTGTTGGAAAGCTGGATGTATCCATTTGCTGTTGTTTTTCAGGATTTGCGGAACATTCCATGCTCAATTTACTGGTACCGTTCTGTTCAATGGGTGGGCTAACTATAGCGGGCATAGGTGCTATAACTTCGGTATTCTGTTCACTGAGTGAGGACTTTCCTTGCCGAGCACAATTTGCAGAGCAGAAACGTTTCTTTTTCAGCTTAGACTTGTGTTCAGCCTTGCCGCAGGTTTCGCATTCGACCATGTCTGGCGGAAGATTGTTTGTAGGCAGGATGAGTTCTTCTAGGGCTTGTTTTTTTTCTGCAATAAATCAAACAATAAGTATCAAATAAGATGAGCTAAAAACGTTGAACGTACTTGGAGGTTCATCTGATGAATCCTTGTCAGAATACCGTTGTCGCGTTACTGCGAACGGTTCATTTGCCTCTTGAATTATAAAACCCTCGATTACATGGGTTAGAACGTTTGGTTTGATCATCGCCTTGGGCAAGTCCTTTTCGGCTTTGATTGTGGTTGCACCTGCTGCGGCTTTCGGTGTATTAACTGGAGTTGATTTCGTTGTGCTGTCCTCCGGTGGCGACGATAGTGTCTTACTTGCCTCACAGTCGGATTTCTTTTCATTCGAATTTGGAGAGAGGAGCCTGCTGCCTGTAAAACAGAAGAAAACATTTTGTTTTAATAAATTATTGGAACATCTAAAATCACACATTTCCTATCCGGGATAAACCCTCACGATTTTCTGATTAAATCGAGGGTGCTGGAGAAAATGTACTCATCAGATGATTAGCGATGAAATTTATGATGAGCGGTATAATATTCAAAAAGAATTATGTACTTACTTGTAGCCGATGCAGTCTTGGTTGGCGTGACTTCCCCTAGTACCGGCAAATGTGGTGGCGTAGTTTCCATCGGCGTAACTTCGCCATTCACAGCATCTAAAGGCGTTGGCACTGATTCATCGCTCAGCAGAGACTTCGAACCACCTGTTTTAGTGTCATCCTTATCTTCGGCGGGATGTACTGAATTGACTGGTACTGCGATTGTGCCATCGGTATTTGTTCCTGTGGACAGTGATATCGTTGGCATTGAAGGTGAGCATCCGATGCTCTGTTGCAGCGGTGTTTTAGGCTCACCACTTGGTGGCGATTGCTTTGTTGGAGTACTGGGGGGCAGCGGCGATTGCATTGCTGCTACACTCGATGGCATTGGACTTGGTGTCATGGACGCCATTGCAAGAATTGGATTCTGCGATGGTGATGTCGGAATATTCTGTTGGGACGATGGCGATGACATGGCAGCCAATATACCAGACGAAAGTGAGGATGACATTGTTCCCACTGACATGGGGGATGTTTGGGCCATGCCTACCGTACTGGAGACTACAGGCCCGGCTTGAGTGGATATCGTAACCACCGCAGTTGTTGGCAAAGTAGTTGTCTTCGATTGGTATGCCATATGTTGGACGTTATTCGAGGTTGACGATGAGACTGAGAATGGTACCGCGGTGATTTGCTGTTGGATATTAGCGTGCTGTTGTTGCTGCTGGTGGGCAGCTTGAGATTGCTGGTGCTGTTGTGCAGTTTGTACTTGCTGGTGCTGTTGTTGCTGATGCTGTTGTTGCTGATGCTGTTGTTGCTGATGCTGCTGTTGTTGCTGCTGTTGTTGCTGCTGCTGCTGTTGTTGTTGTTGAGCGTTTGGCGACTGCTGAACGACAATTTGATGTATAATACCCGCCGAATGCTGTTCTCTTTGCTGCTGCTGGTGATGTTGTTGTTGTTGTTGTTGTTGTTGTTGTTGTTGTTGTTGTTGCTGCTGTTGCTGTTGCTGCTGCTGCTGTTGTTGCAGTTGTTGCTGATGTTGTTGTTGCTGCATTAGTTGGTTTTGAATTTGCTGTTGTTGTTGCTGCTGAGTCAAGTATGGCTGCGTTACTTGAAGTTGTATTTGCTGCTGCTGACCTGTTTGTACTTGTTGCTGCTGCTGTTGCAACTGAATTTGTTGAGCAATTTGCTGATGTAGAAGCTGCTGATTGCAATTCTGCTGCATAATTTGCTGTTGCAACAAAGCTTGCTGCTGCTGTTGTTGATGTTGTTGCTGCTGCTGCTTTATTTGTTGCAACTGCAACTGTTGCTGCTGCTGTTGTTGTTGTTGTTGTTGTTGTTTATCAGCTTGTTGCTGTGCAGCTTGTTGTATAGTTTGGCCATTCTGTAGAGTAATCGGTGTTCCAGAACTCATCACAACCATTCTGTAAATAAAAACGAAATTTTGTATTTTTTTTTCTCGTCCAACATAATTATACTTTGCGTAACTTACTTGTTTCCAGCTGATGTAACAACCTGATGCATTGTCTGTTGTGGTGCCAACTGATGCATGCCAGTTGTTTTGCCCTGGGTGCCAATTTCGGTTTTCATTGCCGGCAATGCTGGTCGAACAGGTTGCTGCTTATTTCGAATTTTTTGCTTAATAAGGTTCTGATTTTGTGCCGTTTGAGTAGAAACCGAACTGGCTGGCCGTATTTGGGGACCACTTTGAGGAAGTATCTGTGTAGCCCCCCTTTGTTGCTGTTGTTGTTGCTGATGTTGTTGCTGATGTTGTTGCTGATGTTGTTGCTGTTGTTGTTGTTGCTGTTGCTGCTGTTGTTGCTGTTGCTGTTGACTCTGTTGTGCTGCCTGTTGTTGTTGCTGCTGCTGCTGTTTTGGCTTGTTTTGTGTTTGGGTAACATTGCATTGAAGAGTCAGGGTTTCTACAGGAAAAACACAAGAAGGTTTTGTAAAGGTGATGTAAACATTTTTTTTATTAAAAATCATTTGAAACACACAACAAGAATCTTTCATTCAGAACTCAGACTGGGCTCCGAAAACCCACTGTTTCTACTCCTCTACTTTAAGATATCGAACCTAAAAATGGTAGGTATTGAGTATTCTCAAAAGAGCAACCTATTACCTATATCAATAAAGACGCATTGTATAAGCGTTTTCGAACGGTGAAGTGGGATAAACAGGAATAACGACAATTTCAAACGAACGAGAAGTTACAAATATCACTCTAGCCTGGCTATAGACAGACATTAATGTTTACTTATGTGTACAAAAGCATCGGTTCTTGCATGTACTATGGAAACACGTAGAGATTGGATGAAACTGTGATTTCAATTGAAAATAAAACGCAAGAAGGCAAATAAATATGTACATTGCATTATGTATTATAACTGATACTAGAGCAATAGTTTGCATTAACCAATACTTAAGGGGATAACGGATAATGCTTAATAATTCATGTCTAATACCCACCTCTTCTAGGAAAGAGGACTTGGACACATTGTAAACAAAACGCTCTTCTTTTCAATTCTAAAGCTTCAATTACACGTGTCATTTTTTGTGGCAAAGTGTTACATGCTGACGTTACCAAAATTCGGCCATCCGGTGGCCACTCGGGTGTCGTGTGACCAGACGCTTAATAATGGAGCACACGTAGTGATAAAATTAGGACAAATGACGTAGGAATGTCAAAATTCAAAATTTTAGTAAACACCGCAAACCCAGTCAGTTTCTGAACATTTCTGAATGCAATGATCTGTAATGACATTTTTAAGAAGGTTCATTTTCGTCTATAGGTACAGTGACCATTCGTCCTCGTTTTAAGAGAACAATCCTCTTTTTCGCTACTACTATTCTCTGATGTTTTAAGTAAAAGAGGACATTTGGAGGTCAGTTTAATAAAACCTCTGTTCACTTCTAAGGTCCTCTTTTCCCCCTAAAGACCATTTCTCTACGATAAGAAGTATCCAAGTAGGTACTTTTATTGGATTTTGACGTATTGATTTTCAAAGTTCAAGTCGATTGCTTTTAACAAACCTACAAACTTTGATAATAATACATAATTTGCTTTAAACATTTTTGTGGGCGCAGGGGCTTAGTGTCTAGTGTGTTGGACTACTAACCAAGGGGTCCCAGGTTCGAATCCCACAAAAATCCAAATTCCAACATAGGGTTTTTTTCACTGCGCCACCTCTCGCGAACGTCAGACTAACATAGGAGAGTTATACTGTCTTGAAAGAGCTTCTCAATTAGCCGTTTGAAGTCTTCATAAAATTTTAGATCCCTTCCATTCATTCCAAAAATGCAAAACTCACACAAAAACGAATGGTTGTGAGAAGCTAGTCCTAGGGTCCCTCCAGACCTGTTGCGCCAACTATTTATTTTTGACCATTTTTGACTTTATTTTTACTTAAACAAAATTCCTCTTTTTGTGATTGAAAAATAGGGTCACGTTTGTCTTTAGAGCTTTCACCGAAGATAGCATTTATCACTCTAATTTCCTTTATATAAAATCTAGCTTCGCTCAAAAATGCCTCGATGCGACTCCTAGCTGCCTCGAAGATACGTCACGGTGAAATTTGTAACAACGAAAGCAGATTTAATCTAAGCTTACAGACTTTTGAAAGAGCTAGCGAACAAATTCAGAAGTCATTATTTGTTTTTAAATGCTCTCTGGAGACTGACTAACGTCTTATTTAAGACATGTTGCTGTACAACTACAAGCAACTTGGTGAAATAAAGCATTTGTTTGTGCGGTGACGATATATGGTTTGAGGAAATTCACAAGGATCTCTGATAGTAAAAGAGCACTTAAACTGAACGACTTTGTGGAACACACACATAAACGTTGTGTGACCAAATGTGTTCAAGAATATTATGAGCATAACAAATTCTATCGTTATGGGCTGCATCATGGTTCGAAGCAAACAAAACTGAAGAGAATGAGTCAGCCTAAATATTTAGAATCTCTTAGAGGTCTATTAAAGTCAAAATGAACCCTACTACCAAGAACAATATAGTAAAACACGAATCGAAGCGAAGAATGTTAACGTCTTGACATAACAAAATGGAATCGATAAAATGTGATCACGTAACTCGTAAGCACAGATTGGAAGAAGTATGAGATTCATCTGCCGAAAATAGAGCATTCATTTGTATTCCCCACCCTGAAAACTAAAGAAGTTTTTAAGCTCTGATCAATGTACTTACGATTAGGCTGCTGTGCTTGTATTGTCTGATGCGAGGTTGGTTGTTGAATAAACATTCCCTGTGTTCCATCAGGCTGAGTACCTCGAATTATTATCGGATTCTGTGTTAGCAAAGCCTGTTGTTGAAGACCATTAGCCCAGGCGTAAGGCGGCATGCTCTGCATCCATGGTGCGGATATCTGCATCTGTTGAGCTCCAGCATGATGCAGCGGTCCAATAATCTGCGTAGTTGACATCGGCTGGGACACTTGAACACATTGTTGCGAGGATTGTTGATTGGCATTACCCGCACCACTTATACCCTGACCACCTTGTACGCTATTCGTTGTAGTAACCTTCTGGACGACCTTCTGTTGGAGACTTTTCTGGCTGTCTTGCTGCTGTTGCTTATTTCCCTGAGCAGTCATAGTTTGTAATATGTTCTGTTGCTGCTGCTGTGGCTGTGAACTTATTACATTGACAGGACTGAATAACAGTGTTTGCGGCGATTGACTGGAAGGCATTGTGTAGGTTCCACTGAAACCAGTATTCCCCCCTATCATTTGCTTATTCTGTGCAGTGGCAGTGATCATCTGGGGAGTTCCACTTTGAAATGGCTTACTAGCAGCTATGAGTTGTATAGGCTGTTGGCCTAAACCAGAATGTATTAGACTGCCAGACATTAGTACCTGTGGGGGGTACAATTGCTGAAGAAAGCCTGAATTCGAGAGTGATGGTTGCATTAGCTGCACAGTGCGTCCATGGCCCCAGTCAGAAACCTGGCCCGCTGACAATTGCATTGGTGACATTGTACTAATAGTGGTCGAGTGTTGTTGATTAGCCATCGATCCACTATTTGGCGGTTGATGCGGGCTACTCGGTGATCCATCAATGACTTGCATTTGCTGCATCTGACCCTGACCAGCTTGTTCCATCATCTGATGCTTCAGCTCCCCATTATTGTGGCTTGGGAATTCTTGTTTCACTTGGATAAACGAGGATGCATGTTGTAATTGTAACTGTTGCAGTTGTTGCAACTGCTCTGGCGATATCTGAAGAGGCACACTTGATGGTCCGGCCACCTGAGCTGGACTCTGCGATTTCTCCATCGTTATAATGGTTTGTTGTTGAGACGTTGTTGGAGCTAAATCGTATTTTTCGTCAAAGGTTATGCCAGCCTTTTGTGCCAACGTTTCGAGACACTTCAGAGGTCTTTCTGGTGGTTTTTGTTGTTGCTGCTGCTGGTCTTGTTGATGCTGCTGCTGGGTTTTCAACTCACCTATAGAGTTTTCTTTAAAACAAAAAATTTTTTATACAATAAGATCATGTACTTTTATTTAGTTTATAGTTGTGGGAATTTACCTACTGATGATTGCGATGGTTCCGAGTTTAGAATTTTTATTATTCTTATATTTGTGTTGTCCTTCAAGGGCTGTGAGGGTAGATAGGAGTTAGAAGTGTTTTGTTCTGTCTCAGTATCCGCTCTACAAAATTAAAAAAAAAAAAAATAGATTAATCAATGTCGAGATCAGTTGTATATTTAAAGTTATACGTCAATAGGGTAAACATCATTAGAACGTCTTCTTCAATCATAATGGGGGAACTGTTTTATAACGGCAAAATGTTATGTACACAAATTTTACGGGGATATCTTTATGTGAGTTGAGTTGATTTACGACAGTCTGCCTACTAACATCACTATTTGATTTGGGTATATGTCAGAAGTTTTAATTAAACAGCCATTTCGTAGCCACCGCAACAGCGCAAAATCAGAGCAAACCTATAGAGTGATTAATAAGTATCAATCGCACACTTGGACGTTCTATTTGCAAAAAGCATTTTGCTAGTAGCCCTTTGAGCTAGGGAATATGAGTTTGAGTATGAAATGAAACATGTACAGCACATAAGCAAATAAAATGCAATGATTTCGCCGAAAGTAAGGACTCAATAAGACCAGACCATCATCGATTTTATATATAAAGCATTGCGATGACAAGTGGTATCCCTAAACGAGAGGAAATCATGACGAAGGGTGATTTACATCGTGGGGCAAGGAAACATAACATAATTAATGTATATCTGCCAAGGGTACCTCTGTGTTGTATTTGAATTGGCTTCAGCGTTTGCCAGCATGTAAACGTTTTCAAAGGAATGTACTTATATAGGTACATACTCATATAAATGTTTAATTCTGGTTTATAAAAGTTCCTGAATGAAATATCGGAAAGTGTAAAGTACTCTTTTAATACCTATCTCATAAACATACTAGTTGGAATGCCTGATATACCTATTCTCATTGATTTATTGTCATTTACACCATATAAAATTAACCATTGTGACCAGCAACATTTTTAGTATGAGGGTTTCATATGATTATGAGATAGTAAGGCCCATTGTCACGTATACTCCTAGTTTGGTATGAGATCCTAGCGCTAAACTTTGTTTGCTCTTTTTCATTTCAAATTAATTCAGTATCAAAAATGTATGACCACAAAAAACTAAAGACCAAGGTCTGCTCTCATATTCACTAGCTCCGCTTTGCCATGGCACTGGATATAAAATGTAAAAAAAAAAAAAAAAAACAATTTTATAGTTAAGAACCACAGGCGATGACACCAAGTGCGCGCACTTCACTCTTCACTTAGGCATTAGCTTTGAAAGCGTTGTGTTATTATTGCTTGGCATCGAAATTTGGCGCACGCGTGAAAGCGATGTTTACAATACCGCGATTGCACGTCAAATAACAGAACAATTCATCTATGTGTCAATCTTCATTCTTCAAATCATAACAAATAACATGGTCACAAACTGTAACCAATTTCACCCACACAAATGCATATGGAACGCAAGAACATCAAACACGCGGTGGGATGGGATATGGGAAATGAAAGTGAAGCGCATCAGGGTAGAATAGGGGTGGCGGGTGAATCGCATAGCCAGAAACGAATACATGCCCTACGAGACAACACACATGCGCATGGTATGCGTAATACGCCCGGTATTGCCAGAATTTATTTTTATGGTTTTTGAGAAATTCTGGGTTTTAGGTGGGTATGTAGATTAAAAAAGCACAGTCAAGAAATGGTAACCAGTCATGGTCGTGTGATTTTAAATGCCAGTATTGACTATACCGATGCTTGGTTATGGTCGCCAACAACTGCTAACGAATATTTTGTAAATGAAATGAAATTTTATTTTATTTTTATGAGTGAAATTCGCTCAATAAAAACAATATGCATAGATATATGTACGTATAATACCTGCAGGGTGGGGGGGCGAAACTTTTCAAATGGCGCCCCACATTTCCGTGGTTCTGTATAGTTGTTTGTGTTGGTGCAACTCGAGTGCATTCGTGTGAATAGAATGGTTCCAGTGCAATCGAGTTTTGCTTTAGGCGAACCAGAACATAAGAAATGCGTAGGTACTTAAATAAGTTTAGCGAACTTTGAGAATTGGCGCAGGTGAAATTCGCTTGCACCGGAATCGCAATCTAGAGGACTATTCACATGAGAGCGAACTGCGAACTGAAAACATGAAACAATTGTTTTAGTCACAGGTGCTCGCGAATAAGCTTCATTGTTGAAGTTCATTGTTGAAGTTAATTGTTGAAGGTTAAGTTCGAACGAATTTTTCATTCGTGGGCTAGTGGACCGCGACTGTATTATGTGGATTGTGAATAAAGTGTGACAGTTCTCGGCAAGAATTTTGTATTCGCGAGAAAATTACTTTAATTGTAAATTTCGGTTTTTAAATCAAGTGAGATGTTTTTTTTAGATTAGATGTTAGATTAATTAAATAGGTAGAGTTTTTTTGCTAGAAAAAATAGCAATTTTCAATTCGTAAATACAGTTCAATTGATTTGTTCGCTATTCACTCTCATGTGAATAGTCGTAAATAGGGGGTAGATAAAATTTCCTGTCTTTTTTAAAATGTATTTTTTTTTTTATCAAAATTGTCTGGCAATACTGTATGTGCACACAAAAAAAAAACAAAAACTGTTTGTAATGATTTTTATAGCGCTGAAGACGCTCGTCGAACGACAGATGGGTATAGCTAGTAGAACGAAACACAATCTGAAAACAACAGCACAGCATTATGAGCATGAGCACATGGATCGACGATAATGAGAATGAAATTTAACATTGGATGGATAGAACTACCAGCGATCGTTAAAGTTGATCACAAATATACCTACAGAGTGTTATGCCAGAAACAGATTAACACAGCAACAGCAACTTTGACAGAACCTTAAGAACCAATGTATTTTAACTACTTTGAACACATTAGCACAGCAACATCGACAGCGACATCAACGTTAGAGCCAATCCTAAATTCGCTGTTGCTGTTGCTATTGCTATTGCTGTCGCTGTGTTAATCTGTTTCTCGCATTAGAAAACTTCGAATCCAATTTGTACTACGGTTCGCCTTTTTGTTCAGACAGTTACTGATTAGGCCCAGGCCCGTTTGCTAATACAACTCATAACATCCACAGAAGTTTTAAGTTTAACTACAATCGCTGAGTCGTATCAGCAAATGGCCCTTATAGTGTCAATTTATAGCGTCGCCGTAGCGGCAATTATTATTACTGCTACAGTTATAATTATTATTTTTCTGTCAGGGCTTTAAGTGACTGCACTATACACCTAGCTTTGACAGCGAATACCAACCTACAACATGATTGAAGTTTTAAATAAATTGATGAAAGTACCTATACCTCCTTTTTGTGGTATCGTAGGTATGGACACCTTCCAAAAGAAATGATGGAGTACCTATCTAGTTATTTGACAACGGTTTGAACTAGTCTTCTTATCTAAACGAGTAATAAATTTGGAAGCGATGGTGTTGTGTAACCTGTTTCTTAAACAAATTTTGCTAAAACAGTTGCTAAATATCTTTCAACCTCTTCTTGTCCTCCTTCCAATGCTCTGCATAGGAAACACACTGTCCTGCCTATATTTATAGATACAGAATTCGAACCTTCTAATCGTATTTCGAAAACAATAATTAAACACATAGAGTGATGGCCCCTAAGGTCAGCCCCCTCCAGTAGTCAGCCTCTGGAATACAAAATGCAGCGCAATAGTTAATCCTTTGGTCTTTCTTTCAAAAAATATTATTCCCTTCGCTAACATTTCTTCTATCTGCGTCCAAAAACTTGCGCTGCTTCGCGCGTAAAAAATATATACTTGAGTACAGTTTTTATAAACGCAGAAAACGAGTGGTATTCCAAAAAAATAAATAGTAGAAGTGGTTTTGGAAAAGTGAGACAAATACTAATCCATTTAATGTATTTGCATTTTGTGATTATTGTTAGGTTATTGACAGTTTATTTTAACTATTTCTTAACTTAAAATGTTAAAAATATGTTTTGTTAAATAATTAAGAGGGGGGCCGACCATATGACACATTATTTTTATGATTATCCTAGGCTCAGCCCCTCCGGCTGACTACTGGAGACTACGTTTTTTTTTTTTTTTTTTACAATAGGTAACTGAGTAGGTATGCAAAATGAATGGAAACTTCAATCTGTCTTGATTCGCACCAAAATTTCGATCAATTTTCTTTGTTTTCCAGTAGTCAGTCCCCCTGTACTTTTACTAGAGAAATGGGGGCTGACAATTGAAGACACGGTTCTTTTAAACGTTCTCCAGTTGTCAGCCCCCCTTTTTATGAAAATGTGTAAATTAAATTGGGGCTGACTACTGGATACTTGCGTGGCCGACTACTGGAGCTGAGGGGGCTGACTACTGGCAAATCATACCGTTTTCACTTATTTTCTAAATAGTTTGCGGTAGCTCATACACTTAATAAACTTAGTATTTTCGAATCTATACATACTTCAAACATTCAGAAGAACCAAATACTTGATTATATACTTGAAGAATGGATTTTTAAGGACCAATCAAACTCAAAAAAAAGTTAGGGGGCCGACTACTGGTGCCATCACCCTAGTTGTGCCATATATATTAACATTTTCAGGTACAATCCACGATGGACATAAAAAACACTCATAAAAACAATCGCTTATAAGAAACATCGTAATCGTTGACGGATATAAGAAAGTTTTTTTTATTCTTATATCGGTCGTGGACTTAGGTATTCGGATGTCTGTTTATTTACATAGTTGATCGATATTTTTTCGTCCAGCAATTTTTCAAGGCAAATAAACAATGAATGAGGAATCTAATAAATACATTTATATTTCCTCTTCCCATCGATAAATAAACAATGGTCGTGTAGGTATAGGTATGTATGTTAAGTGTTCCCCGCCTTTAAATTGTGGGTGTTTAATTTGTAATCAAAATGACTCTTAAACGACTTCTCAAATTCGTTTGCAGCCATTGCTTATGCTCGCTATTATTGTTTATTTTACTACATAGTACTATTGGGTAAACTTTCTGAACGCCAGCTTACTTAGTCTGATAGCTGACTGAGAAGCTTTGTCTTTGTTTTTTGGCCTTAATACCGTTGGCGAGTAAAAATTGTTCGCATAAGTCGACTTGCTTGCTAACCAAACCGCCTATTAGTATTAAGGTTAGCGAATTAATTTGTTTGCATTTAATTCCCAATACCTACATCCTGGCTTCTGACAGAGAATCTATCCTAGGTACCTAGGTATATCTCCGCTAGTAAACACAAAGTCAGCCGATGCAGAAACCCCGAAACTGCGGACAAAACTTTCAAATGTAAGTGTTTGGCTTTTATAATTTTTGCCATTGTGAATGAAAATTGTGCCTTGGTTTAACAATTGAAGGCTGGTTTGCAGCAGTCCGTACGTATAGCCAGAACGTAGACGTCCATGTGACGTAACTGTTACGTAAACAAGCATCTTTTACGCAGAGTTTAGAAATACCGGTTTAAATTTTTATTCATAATTTTTGAGTGTAAGATACGGAGGTATATACGAGACAATAGATACGAGACAAAGCAAATGCCTTTACACGACACGTTACTACTTTTCCTCTCAGTCAAATGTCGTAAAATTTCCAATATGTTATCACATCAGTATAGGTACCTACTCAAGTTTGAAAATCGAACAAACCTCTGCAAAAAGGACTGGGGACGTTTAAAGCTCTAGTGACAGCAGGCTGGTGTGTTTTAGATTCTACTATCGTAGATTGTTCACGTGGACAGTTTTTTTTTTTACGTTTATGGAGGGAAAGCTAACTTGTTTGCGTTATAAGATGACATAGGTATCTCGTACATTTGGCTGACGAAAGAAAAGTGATGTTACCGACCACTCCAATTTTGAACCTTCAGCTGACATCGAGTGCATATAGGTAAAAGGTCTGTTCCCTTACCTTTTGCGTTAAAATTGGCAATATTTCACATACCTATATCTCATTGCAAGAAAATTCGTTCACGGATGTGAAAAATAACCAAAAAAGAAAAGGAACGCGTTGAACTACAAATTTGTAAATGTGTATTTTTCTTAGGCGTGAATACTATTCAAATATTAGAAGGACAAAGTACAAATTTATATTTAAGAGTAAGAATTCAATTGCTTTTATTCTAGCAATTTAACAAATTGCTTCTTTTGCTTCTAATAATAATATTAGACGTACTATTTTAATTCTATAACAAAATAACAGAATATAAATGAAATCAAACAAAAAGTGAGTTACACATTAACATTTGAACGATTTCACAACCGTCTGTCAGACAAAACCAACTAGACCAAAGAAATTTGTTTTGTGGAATGGTAAAATATTATTCTCTCTATTTGGCTCTCTTCTGCCCAACTTTTGCGTTATAGTTGGGCGCAGTGCAACATACTTTCGATGAATCGAACCTCAGGGTTAGACCCCTTGTTCAGTAGCACACTAACCACTGAGCCACTGTAGTTATAATAATAATATCGAGTAGAGGTTCCATGAGATTGACATTTCACTACCGCTGAAATACTGAGCAGGAAGTCTACTAAAGCCAAGTAGGTACATACTCTAAGCGAAGCTAAAATGTTGGCTTAAAATTGACAATATGTAGGAGTAGGTACAAAGTTGCCACCATTCAAAAACTGTATTTATCACGTGCAGTGTTTCGATATGAAATTATGACTACCTAGGAGGGTATATAGAGATTTTTTTTTATCGATCAAAATTATCGGCTCAACTGATTTGCTTAGTTTTATTTTTGGGAACTGAATTTTAGCGCGAAAAGCTTACTGGGGTAAAGGAAAGCAATTACGTTGGTATTTTTAAGTCACCGTATTCATTGCAATTATAGCTTGGTGCGATATTAACGAAAGGAGCTCGGTGTCATTAGGTATATCTATAGTGACCATACGTCCCGCTTTTAGCGGGACAGTCCCGTTTTTGAGGTCTCTGTCCCGCGGCCATATCTGTCCCGCTAAATGTCCCGCTTTTCCTACTTTTGTAAAAAATGTCCCGCTTATACAACTTTTGTAAAAATGTGTGTATGTTTCTACAATTCTTAAAATAAAGCAATTTTATGATTTCTATTTATTATCCCTGTGCATATAAGTTGGCACATATAAAACCAACGTAAGAGCTGTTAAAGGAAGAAATTGAGCCCATGTATACTCCATCTTAAATGGAAGTCTAATTTTATTTTTAAATAAATAGGTAGGTATGTCATTTGACGTTTATTTTACGTACTATTCTATTGTTTTACTAATGTCGTTTTCCATTGGGATTTACAGATTTTGCTCTCAGATGTCAGATTTTTCGTGCCCAATGGAACATAAAACGAGATTTTTCTTCCTCTGCATTTGTGGTGGTGCGAGTTTTAAAAGTCAGCTGTTCTTAAATTGTAATTTGTGTTTATAAGAATCCATTCAATTACTGCTAATATCCATTGCAGCGGCCATATGTAATTTTGTTCTCTATTTTTCACAGACTGCTCGTCCAACAACGTAAGTTAACACACTTTAAAGTTTGACAAATGACAAATGTCTTGGTGTTAATGCAAACAGGTGTGAATCTCGCTCAAAAATCGAGATTCACGAAATTGCTCTGACTGTCAAAAAAAGAGCTTTTTCTGTCCCAATGGAAAACGACATAAAACAAAGCCTAATTTCTACTCCCTTCGAAATTTTGGAAATGTGTCCCGCTTTTGTTTCAAATAAATCTGGTCACTATAGGTATACCTATACCTTTTTGTAAACAAATCTGTAAAATGTCAACTTTCTCGCTTGTAATAGAGATTACAACTGTGAGACGGAGATTGTACTTATAGCTATACCTACGCCAAGTTGGAAAATTAAAATTTGATTCATTTTTCGTTTTCAAAATAAAACGGACACACTTTTATACCAATTCCCAAATGACTTAGGAAGGAAGACCGTACTAATTTTGACAGATGAATTTTATCAAATTTTAAGAAGCATTGTTGTGTTGTAGATACATACGCACCTGAATTACTGAATTTCTGTCATTTGATATACCTACCTACCTATAACGTAACTTTTACTAGGTAGGTACCTACCCTTTACTAATGTCCTTTTCCATTGGGACCACCAGAAATCTTTTTCAGATCTCAGATCTTATGCAGCTCATGGAACATGCAACGATATTGCTCTGCTTATGTAAATGTATTAGTGCGTTATTTGGCAGCAATATCAGCTGTTCAAATTGCATTCGTTTTTGGCAAAATCACAAATGGATATCGACCTGAAAAAATGTTTTCTCTGTTGTAGATTCAAATGAAGCATGGTGAATTATTGTAGTCTTCAGATGACGAGGGAGGCAATGAAAATAATAATTCCTCCGAAATCATATCCATAGCTAGGTATTTATGTATTTTGTTATTTTGGTTTTCACGAAACTTTGCGTACCTATTTGTCTTGAAAGACAACTTCTTAAAATGACGTAAAACAAATGTACAAAGTATAGGTACTACCTACCTATTGGTACCTATGTGTAAATCTGAAAAAATATCGAGATCTGCAAAAAGTGATCCGAATCGAAAAAAAGAACATGAAAAGTGATCTAGTTCTAGATCAAAGAAAAAGATAACTTTTTTGTCCCAATGGAAAACGACATAACCTATCTTTTTCATCAAACCTATCTTTACAAATGAAAATGAAGTGTGAGAAAAAAGGGTTTTACCCTAAACACATCACGAAATGGTTTAAAAAATAAAGGTATATAAGGTGCCTATATCTGCAGCGGCCACATCAACTCCTATCATATTATCAGCCGAGTGCGTAACATTACTATTTCTATTTCAGTAAACTACACCCGTCCGCAGCCAAAAAAAAAATGCACACCATATTTCTCGAATCCCCACTTGACCAAGTAAACATCCCTCAAAAACAGTCCATGGATTGTATATGTAATCCATCTACCTACACGCTACACCCCTTTATCAAAATTATCTTCTACCTCTATCCTAAAAGAAATGCAAAAGCACACATTATAATTTGTATACAACGTTCATATCGATAAGCTAGTGTATTGAGAGACGCGATTATCATGAATATAAAAAAAAAATTAAGTTGTCAAAACGCAACACCAATTAATTATCAAACGAAACGACACCTTTAACAATCCACATATCCCCCCACAAATAAGACTGTAGTTTCTCTTTTCGAGAGGGAGAGATCAAATCCACACAACACCGTGCAGCCAGCAGCCATCGATTAGACACTTTGCGTTTGCATACAATTTCCCACATTTGCCAAAGCCTCTCTCCAATCACGGGAATTAATAAAATATGGCGGTGTTTCTCAACTGTCTGTTTTTAATGGTTATGGCAGCCAGTGCCAACGTCGAGAAAGAAAAATGAAATCGAAAAATATCCAAGGGGTTTCGTGAGACTGCTGTGCTGATGATGCTTCTACAAAAAACACAAATGCACGCAGGGAAAATGTATAATATTGAAGAGTGGCACAGCAGGGGGATTCATTACAGCGCATTGACTGTTCAGCCATCTCATTTAACATATACCATAACCATGCGCACAAGCGAGATAAACGATATTGATTATTCTCACAAAACTCACAAAAAAGATGAAGATCACGATTCCGAAACACAGAATGGATGTCGTGCATGGTGGAGAAACAGAGAAGAAAACTAAGGAAAACTGGTCTCCCTTTCACGTTCTTGTTTTTTTTTCTCTGATATCCCTCCTGCACTTTTTCTCCACCAGTTATTATGAGTGTTTCATGCTTTTCTTTACGCCGAGAACCGGTTTTGTTGTTCAAAGAAGCAAACACGCATTCGATGTAGGTATATTGAAAGAAAATGAAACAAAATAGAAAAAAAGTCGAGAAAAAATATATGAAACACACGAATAAGAACACTAACACATTTCCAATGGAGGTATGCAATTAAAACCCACACACAAAAAAACCAGAAGAAGACTTAAACAAAAGGGAGAAATGAATAAAAATTAAGGCAAAAAATAAAAGAACTCAAAAGAAATACCTTTTCGAAATGAATTTATAGGCACGACGATCCATCATTAAAGAAAATAATTAACAAACTAAAATTATACATTAACGCAAGAATGCAATGCAAAACAAAATAACGAAGAAAACAACAACGACCACGACACATCAAACTGAAGTCATAAATCATTCAAAATGTAGTGGGAGAGGTTTTTTTTTTTATGTACGGGACTTCCGTTTTTTTTTTTATTCGTTTATGAAAGGACAAATTTTCTTTTAACAAAACGGCACCTGTGTGTTTAACTGTCAAAATTATGTCACTTCAATTCACTTTTCGTCCATTTTCGCGAACAATTTTTAGAAATATTTAACATTTTCACATTCGAACAAAATTAAAGCGGAGGGAGAGTATGATGAATGCACTGTAGCGTGTAGTGACCAACTCTTCCTCTGAATTCCTTGTTATGCAGCGCACACATATACACAATTGCCACGCCGAACAAGCACTGTCGTACACAACTCAACTCTCCTACGATTTCTGTTAGACTGAAGGAGGTAAAAGGAGCCGCCGCAGCAGCAATATGCTCAAAGTTAAAACTCGTTTTTCAGATATACATACACTGCGACGACAGTGGCGTACAAAACGTGTCAAACATCAAACCACCATTACTAATCGAGAGCAAGCAGCGCAGACAATGTGTTCGAGTATCTCGCTCTAACGTATAAGTAGCGACATCACGGAAAGCAAAGCTATAAAATTAAATTTCAGTCGGGGTCTGGATAGCCATATTTCTTCAGCAACAACAATTATAAAAGAGGACAAAAAACACATCTGGCTGGCAGGCAGGCAGGAAGGCATAACACAGCAGCGTTCCAAAACCCAAGCCCCAGGGGATTGTACCCAAGCACTCACACTATTCCAACGGTTCAGAGACTTCATGTTAAAACCACTTAATCCCTCCGTCAGCGTCCCTTGCAAACAATTTCCTACAACAATAAAAGTGGGCTTCATTATCCCCGCCATGTTATGTTTTGTTTCTTTTTTCTTTTGTCCAACCACTCTGACAGTAGTGGCGGGTTTCATTCACGTGAATTTATTTGAGAACATTTAGTGGTGTGTGTGCAATCGTCGCTATCAGGTAGCGTGCGAGGAATGAAATGAGTTCAATTCGTTCTCTTTCCTCTTTCAACGCAGGCGCATGCAGTGCTGGGTAAAAGAGACATGACTACTTTGGTGTTGTTGTATTTTTTTGGATTTTGTTGTTGCTCTTCTCATCTTTATGGCATGACAATGAAGGCGAACGAAATGAATATAATAAATTACGTCTGTCGACTTCGGTTGGAATGCGACGACAAAAAAAGTTATATAGATATACGAATTGATAAAAAGAAAAATGAAGCATAGTCAAAAGAGGGAAAATAATATTGGTTAGGGTGATTAGATTTGACAGTGGAGAAAACCAAACTGAAGGCGAGGAAGGCTAGGTATGAGTTTTACGGGCAGCCTCAGCAACACACGGTAATAAAAGAGGGAAACTATACGGATTTGATGTGGTGAATGGTGATGGAACGGAAATGACCTCTTATTAGTCAATTTTAAAATTGGAGGACATTTTTTGATTGCACACATACCTAATAATTTGTTGCTCTGGCCGTGATGGGGTGGGGAGATACCAAGATGCTCTGTAGGTTTTGTAGTTGAGGAAGGGATGTTGGTCGAGTTAAGGTCAAGTAGGTGATAGTGCACTTCTTTTTTGCAATTAGGTAGGTTACCTACCTATGCAGATATACTACCTACCTATACCTAGAAATGGAATTCTGTCAAATCGAGTATCATTTCTTAAACTGGCATGTAGGTAGGTAGGTAGTTGAAAAAAAAAATAGGTACTGTAGGTAGGTACCTACCTAGCTACCTACCGAATTCAAAGCCAGCATTCCTATTGACATAATACCTACCTACATTTGAAACTGATTGTTAAGTATCGTAGGTACCTATAGGGTATAGGTACCTACCTATAGCGTCATATTTCTTTACATTGGTAATTACACGCCGCCCGAGCTAATCTACGAGGTCGGGATCGAAGTAAAGTTTTAAACAAACAGACCCACGACTACTAAATGTCAACTATCTGCCACAAAAATTTAATATAGACTTCAAGCCAGACTCCATTAAACATAACTATTAGGTACCTATTCCCATCTTACAACCGGACATTACTGCGTTAACCTTACGGCATTATTCATTAGACCTTGTCTAGAATATGGTACCTACCTAGATACGTTAAAGTTAATATGCTTATAGGACAGCTAATTTAGCAAAGTCTTGACGTCATAGGTACATATTGAACTTAGCAAGGTAGTGTATCAAATGTCAAAAGACTGCTATTGGCGCAGCAGGTCCGAAGAGACCCTGAACCTAGCTTCACACAACCATTCGTTTTGTGTGAGTTTTTTTTTTCTTCAATTTTTGGAACTAATGGAAGGGATCTACAATTTTATGCCGACTCCAAACGGCTAATTGTGAGAAGCTCTTTCAAGTCAGTTATACTCTCGGATGTTTGTCAGACGTTCGCGAGAGGTAGCACAGTGAAAAAAACCCTAAGTTGGAATTTGGGATTTTGCGGGATTCGATCCTCGACCTCTCGCTTAGTAGTCCAACACACTAATCACTAAGCCACTGCGCCTGCATTACATAGGTTGAGCAACTAACGCGGTTGGATCTAAAGTCCAATATTGAATAACTGTATAGGAATAAGGTAGAGGTACACACAAACCGTAGGTAGGTAGGTTTGCAGACGAAAAACAAAAACTGCTATATAACTACCAACCTACCTACTTATAAGTAGGTAGACATGTAATGGTGCTAAAAACCGGAATCATAAGCTATAAAACCATAATTTTAGCCTTACGAGTAAGTACGGCTTCCAGTGTCCGCATTTTACCTATCTATTTAAGGATACGGGTGGGCCAACTAACTCTACTAACTAGGTTATCTTACTTATGACAGAAGAAAAACAAATTGTATCAATTAGATAAATATAAGGCACGACAAATCCGAATGAAACGGGCTGCAAATGAGAAAGTTTAGGAGTTAGGTATAAGTAGGTAATCGGATCCTACATCAAACGTCAATCAGGTAGGTACCTACCCTTCTTGCACGTGTCAATACTACTACGGATCTATATCTATCCCCATCCCAGGTAAAGACAATAGCTTCTGTTGGTCAGGTTAACCAACCCAAAAGCCAGTAGGTAGGTACCTACCTATATTACTAGCATGCAAGCCAACACACACGTTAATCTCTTATTAATCTCCGGCATTTCAATGTCCATACCTACCTACCTATTTATTCGTGAGATCTCTCACTTGACAGAACCCATCTAATCAACCCCAGCGGTCAATAAATTAAGCCACACACGTTTGTTCGTGTCAAGTTTCTAATTAGTATAACTAAAGTGGCATCCCCACCATCCTACCACCATCTAGCGCTAAAGAAGTAGGTAGGTAGGTAGGTATTACGCTTCGGCGCAAACGTACAGGGTGTGGTCCTAAACTCTAATCATATTCACATCTGTGTGATTTTGTCTATTCCTTTTATCTGGAAGTTCTATTTCCCCCACCCCACACAGAAAAAAATATAGGTATAAAAAAAAATAATAAAATGAGTCTGGCAATCGACTTAATTGCCAAGTGTCATTCGATTGGAATTCATCTTGAATTTGCTTCAAAATGCGTCAACCAAATCCACTCATCGATGGGGGCATAAATGTTGTGTACACGCGTCGTTAGCCAACTACTTAAGAGCGCACACATAAACGAACAAAAAAGCGAAAACAAGTTTACCAACGGAGAGAAATCAGATAAAGAAGACAAGGCAAACTATTTCTGACTGCGCACAAAGCCAACACCAACAACAACAACACCACCCCGCTCATGGCATGCTGTGTAAAATTTAATAAGGGGATCACTGAACACAAACAAACAAAAATTCTCATTTTGTTTTTCTCTTTTCTACCTTTTAAATGATATGATGTATATTTTTCTGTTGTTTTTTTTATTGCTGCCAAGCTGTCGCCGATAACCCCCACTCCAATATGTTGGCTATTTTTAGAACAATGAATAAAAAAAATAAAAAAAATGTATACATTTTTCTGGTGCACACAAGCGCATGACGTTATTCATCCCCACTATTGATGTTAGTCAAAAAATAAGTAATAACATTTTAAACACGCCCAGGGCTAGAAGAGAGTGTTCTATAAACAGGGATGGTGAGTAGGAAAACCAAAATGGTTATCTTTTGTGTCATTTTTGTTTTCTCCTCAAAGAGGCGTGGCGTGTATGGTAAACGAGAAAGCACATCGAAGCCGTATGCTTTCTCTGTTCAGCACATGAGTGGCAGCAGGGCCATCGTTTTTCTTCTTCCATCACTATGAACGATGATTTGTTTTCTTTCTTTCTTCAGGCGAGACGAATATTTTTGGGTCAGTATGTCAGATGAGAATGAGAGGAAGTAGCAACAGCAAAACACAGCGTTGCGCATGATATTCTCCTCAGTTTTCCTCTTCATACTCATTTCTCATAGTCAGTTTCTCAGAGAATTATATTGAAAGAGAAGCGAAAAGCGAAAAGCAAACGGCAATACAGATATGGCTTTGGGGAATAGTTAAAGTTGACGTTACATATTGAGTGAGATGTGAGTTTTTATTAAATCGTATTAAGGACTATTCACATGAGATCGAACTGCGAACACGCGAATATTCGTAGTTTCTGACACTTTATACACATGAAAACTTTTTTTGGTGACAGCGAATTTTTCATTCGTGGGTTTGTGTATCGCAACTGTTTTGTGTGGATTGTGAATTTAGTGTGACAGTTCGCGGCAAAAATTTTCAATTCGCTGGAAAATTGCTTTAATTGTTAATTAAGCTGTTTAAATCAATTGAGAGTCATGTTTTTTTTTTAGACTAGATGTTAGATTAATTAAATATAATGGCTTTCTAATAGAAAAAATATCAATTTTCAATTCATAAATACAGTTGAACTGATTTGTTCGCAATTCGCCTATTCGCAGTTCACTCTTTATTATTGCATTTTAATTATGTAGTCGCTTGAAAGTTGAAAAAGTATCTCATACATAATCTGACAACTAAGAGCCAAGATTAAAATGAAAAATTAAAGATACTATATTCAATATTTCTCTTTCGCCCTTAAAATGCACTAGGACGTTGGGTTTAAGCATGAAAGGTGAAAATGAATTAATAGGTGAGCGATACCTAACCTAAGATGCTATTCGACGAGCCCATAAAAGGTACCTACTAACTTATCGGATACTAAGTATTACATAGAGCGTCAGCTCAGGACACTTAACATAAATTCACTACAATGACAAGCTGACAGTCCATTCTGTTTTTTTTTTTCTCATGTAAGTATTCACAAATACGAAATCATCTCGCACCGTTGAATACTTAAAATGAAAGAAAATATATTTTAAAAACAAAGGGCAACACTTACAATAAAGTACTTTACCATTTCTGAAAGCCAGGAACCTCTTTTTTCAAATTAAAACCAAGTTGTTTTAAATAATTATAATTATACATTGACCGATTACAACAACACATAATTTTATCTTATAGGCTTAAATTTAAATTTCTTGTTTTTGCGTGAGGTTCATACAACATAAGTTTAACATGTAGATAAGTCGTTATTTATATAGGTATTTGGTAGCATTTGAAAATAAATAAAGTTAATTATTCTTTCTGAAATTCAATAAAAAATCTTTAGCTGTTTGCAAAACATACAAATCAATGCAAAACGATACCTCATAAGGTATCGCTCAAATTGTATCGTCTGGGCGATAGCGTTTCGATGATTATTGATTTACGTGAAGCCAGTGTTCAATCGTTAAAACGATATCATCTGGACTCTGGAGGATAGACGATTATTGAAGTTTCGTGAAGCATAGCTATCGTTGAAACGTTATCGTCTGGTGATAACCCGCATACGAAATGAGTGCCCTGGTCACAAGGGCAGTCGCATCGCACTCTCAAGAAAGACCAACGAATGACTCGAGTTTTTGTGATGTCAGCATGTCAATTTGCCACCGAAAATGATACGTATCTTCAGTTTATGGTATTCATTCAAACAAAAAACGTCATTCTCGAAAGAGGCTCACGTATAAATGCAAATCATACGTAAATATTCTATAAATGACTAGCCGTTCTCGATTGCAATTTGATAGCAACAAATTTCGAAAACCTTTCGCAGGACATTTGATACCAATCGGTTATTATAACAAAGTTGTTATTTGATGTTGCTACTTTTGAGATGAAGATCCGCATTATAGAAAATTTTAAATCAACCAACAAAACGGACTTGGCGGCATCATCTGAAAAGCCTCCGAGATCTCAATCAGCATGGCCGCTACATATTATCGAAAGCGAATTTGATTTTTAAAAAGAGAACATCTGTTTTTTGAATAAGTTACTCAGTGCTTTCTTTTTTTATAAATCTTACATCGAAGACAGGTATTTTTCTTCACTTAAATTATTGAAAGATGTACCTAGTCCTCTGGAAATATTTCTTTACGAAGCGATTTCCAAAGTTTACTTCTTCTGAAGCTTATAATTTGATTTAATTTAGTGATGGATCTCTTGTTAGTGGAACTGCTCGTATTCGTATGTTGTAAAGTAGTTTAAGTAGCTATTATGGCCAAAATATGCGGAACAACTCTTTTTACCATAACATAACATAAGGAACTACACCTTAAGGATCAAAATAACATTATTTGGCTGCTATACGCTGCCTTACCTCACATTTTCTATTTACATCCTGTTAGGTTAAAAATGAGTGTAAGAGTGAAAGAGTCTCATACGGCATTTGGCACCGAAGAGCTCAAGCTTAAGCATTTTGCGACAGTTTCAATTTATAACAGAATTGATGCCAATATAGCTTACGGATTTCCAGTGGCATAAGTGCGGAAACACGATCAGCACTGGAGAGGGTATACCTGTTATGGCTAAGTATATGACGTAACCTGTGACCTAAGCTATTTTATAAATCTTTACAGGTATATAGCGTATCGGTGGCACCCTGCCGATCATGCCGGACTTGAACACCCTGATGTCAACCCTGACAACGATGCATACTACGAGTATGTATCCGACAAGACAAACACAATATATGTAAAATATAGAGTTAAGAAAACAAACATTGTATACCGTTGGGCCCCTGTTGTTGAGCCAACACCTTTAAATATTAACTATTCACCACCATTTGTTACCTAGGTACCTGTTAAGTCAAATTGTATACACCTACAAAAAGTTTAATAAAAGCAAATGTAACTGCCGATCTTCAAAAATTGTATTTTTGCAAAATTTGTATTTTCAAAGCAGGTAAATAATGACATTTAGCGAAGGACGACAGACAATTAGACTCTCATCTTTTGAGCTTAAGCTCGTGAAACGATTACCTATACTGGAAGCTAGCTCATATCAATAGAATGGGTGCTTAAGCGCAACAGCTCTACATATTGTCTAGTGGTCTTTGTCTTTGGCGTGTTAACTCGAGGAGTACCTATTCCTTGAAGATTTACGGCTTCCTTGGCCGAAGCGCATTAAAAATGTCGGTATGCAAACAAGTCCCATAGCGGTTCGTAACAATCTGCTTCAGAAAGATTTCTAAATATGTATTTCGCTTATTCGATTATAAAGTACGGTTGGTATGGTACGGTTTTAGAATGTGTTTGAAACAAACAAATAGATGGCGCATCAGATCCCAATACCCCCATCCCCCGATTGCATTTTTACGTATGGGATGAGTGGAAGGGCCCTTTTACCTACAATTTTATGCCGCGCACTAATATCTGAAATCGAAATGAGGAGCTTGCTTGGTACAGTTTTACTTATAAAATCAGCCCTTAATGATTATTTAAGGCAATTAAAAAAAAACAGCATCAAACAAATTCTTAAAAAAAAAAAAAACTGGCAATAAATCAATAAATGCAAACAGCTCTGGCAATTCTGTCCAAAACCGCCAGCCTGCCTACACTGCACACTGCACGATGGCATATCAAAAGAATACACAAAACATGTGATCGGGTGAGGGCGGTAGAATAACATAAAACATATGATTTTTGCACGCGGCTGTGTTATGTATGGGATGCTACTGCTATGCTAACCCCATACCCCAGCCCCATCAGCATCACCGCAACGCACTAACACATTTCTGTTTGGATCTCTTATTTTCGTTCCGCGCATGATTTCCAAGAAATCACTACATTCTACATTATAATATAGATAGGAGATAGTGTTTGAGCCAGTGTGACCTATTTAGCAGGATTATTTAAATTTTAGCCTCCTTTTCTTAAAACACTGCAAGCATTTATTTTAGTAGGATTTTAGTTTAGGCAAATTATGAACTATAATAATAAAATAAAATCAAAGCAGATAAACCTAAGTGTGAACAAGCCATTACAATTCTCATTTGACATTGAACACAGTCATTCAACGAATTTAGCAAGCTTGCAACTGCAATCAACTTTCCAAACACACACTTTATTTCATGCTATTTTTTTGTTTTGATTAAAAAAATATTATTTTGCTTGATTTTATCATTTTTTTTTTAATACAAAAAAAAAAAACATTGCTGAACTTGGCATGATTTCAAATATTGAACTGGTCACACTAGTCTGAACATTCACAAACACATTTCATTCCGGATTTGGTATTGTGTATGTGTTGTGTGCCGGTAGGTGAATTGCATTTAAATTAATATTATTTAATAGTCGTTTTGGCTTCATCAGCTAAGTATCAGCGGCGAGTGTTACCTCGGTTTCATAAAGGTACATAAGGACTGTCGCGTGTGTGCTTTTGTTGTCCAAGTTTTTTTTTTTTTACACATGTGGCGGTTTTTTCCACTTTTGTTTTTAATATCTAAATAACAAAGATTGGAGCGTGGTACCAAGTGACAGGGGAGAAATTATAAGGTTTGTAAAATATTTTCATTGGAGGGATTTTAAAACAAGTGTTAAGTGGGTATCATATTCACGATAAAAAAAATTAATTATGGAAAATTTCGCCATTTGTGAGTTCGTTAAATCTAGCCTGGACCTGTGATTAATTGTCAGACAACAGTTGACCGACACAAAAACCTCATCCAGTATTATTATTATTATCTCATCAATTTATCTGTTGACTGTCGGGTGATTTTATTTTTACTTCCATCTTATTTTGATGGTGTGCGTGTCAGCATGTGTCGAGTAGACGCTAGGGAAAAAAACTAATGAGAGAGAAGGCTAGCATGCGGTTACGTTTACATACGTTGGTGGCATCAACACTAGTGGTTAGAGCTAAAGCATTGAGAAATTATGTAAGCTGCTTGAATATTGTCAACACTGTGTTACGGTTTACGGATAGCTGAGGAAAAAAAATGGAAATGCCACTAGCCTGATCCGGCTACTGCGACTGCGACTGACATGCCATGATACAACATACTCTACAACCATATGCAGTGTTATCATTTCTGAATGTTGATTCAGAGACAGACGGAAAAAAAATGTGCATGATAAGTTTTTCATAGGTATACCTACCTTTTTAGAATTCGGATCGGGGCAAAAGGCAGACAGTAAAATAAACAGTGAAAGGAAGCCAAGAAGAAGAACAAAAAAAGGCATCCAAATAAACAAGAGCATGCACGAAGCAAGAATTAAGGATAAATAGATGTGTGGGTAGCTACAAAACGCAAGTGTGTATAGATATAGGTAAGTGACGGTGCCCTTTGTTTGGCATAGGTTGAAGTTTGGCAACCCTGGATTAGCGTGTATGGTGTTATCATTTTTCAATGTCAGTTCCTTCCTCTCTGCACCGCATGATTATTATTTTTTTTTTTTTTTTGTTCGTCGTTTTCTTATCGTTTGCTATGCAGCACACAACTTTGTATTCTTATAGATACCTAGGGACCTATGCATAGTTTTTTTTTCGGCTTAAATAAGCGTTTTCAGCATGTTAATGGTGGCCACCCACTGTCAATTGATGTCGGCTGACAGATCTCGGCATTTGTGGATTATGGTCAGAAAATTTATTTTATAGGTAGTACCTAGGTACCTACCGGCTACCGCTCTATATTTAGGTATGTCCTCACAATTTATGATCCGAACAGGAATACCTACTTAGTTCTATCAATTAAAAAGTTGCTGCTTTGAAGTACGAGTAGTACCTATGCTTATGGATGTAGGTAGGTACCTACCTACCAAACCAACCAATCATAGGTACTTATATCATTTTCGTCATAAGCTAAAATACCTACAACTTTACCTATAGGAATTGTGTTCAATCCGTAACTTGAAATGACATAATAGCGATTTAATTAACAAATAAAAATAAATATGACACATACCTATACATTTATTTTCACAAAATATTCATAGGTATGCAAATCTAGGAAACAAAACCTTTAAAAATTATAGGAATACAATTTAAAATTAATTCAGCAACAATTCAATTACAATTAATTAATTAAATAACAGTTAATAAATAAATTCACATAAAAACCCAGACGTTGACTTGTGCTTATGGTTGTGATAGCAGATTGCTTTTAAGTGACGATTGGAGGACGTCATAAATGAATACAACCAGTCCTTAGCCTATTTTAATTTTTTAAAACGATATAAAATGTATGGCTGTCCGAACAGAAAATGGTAAATGATAAGAATAGGGAGGATGTAACCGTCTAGAAGTATGAAAAATGGGTTTTGGACGCGATTGGAACACTGTCAAGGTGCGTGGTATTTATTCGCAGACTATAGAGCTATGCACACTCATGATGAGAGATGTTATCGCTTTGCAACAAAAAAACTTATTTTACTAATTTAAAAACGTAAAAATGTCTCACTGGTAAAATTTGAACAGTTTGAACTATGTACCAACAAAATTACTTTTCCACAAATATGAACAGGTGAACAGATTTTGTTACAATCATAAGCATGGAAGCATAAATTAAAATCATTTTGAGTTAACTTAGAATTGCGACGTAAAGGTAAAGATTCTGGTGATGTGTTTAGAAATTGCTAGTAAACTGCTTTCAGGAATGCTTTTGGTCGATGAAACAAGCCTGTTGACCAGCATCGATGAAACACATTGTTGCAACGATTTTTCTAGGCGAATCTTTAGTTTAAAAATGTAACGTGAAAGTTCTCGCACGGGCATCACAGTTCATAGCTAAATTAAAATTGTATAAAAAAAGTATCAGCAAAACTTAGATTGTTTTAATCTATTTCAGGTTATTTTTCCACAATACAGTTCAATTAGTGATTTATCAATACTGTGCCCAAGTAGAAATTGATGGTTATAGTTGAGGCGCTGATCCTACATTTCAGATATGTTTCCGTAACAGACAGTAACAGTGTGTATTGTGTATAGGCTATCAAAGTGCGTAATGTTTCCAGTGCAGGATGGAACGCTGACAAGTGGGGAATTAGTTTTGCATCCCTTGTAACCGAAATGTGACTGAATTTTAGTGAGGAATGAGCTTTCAAATTTGTTTCATGTGTTTGTAAGTTGGTTCACACGAAAAAGTAAATGTGAGATACAAATAATGCGATAGCATATAAAACGTGCACACATAACGAGCATAATATCATGAAAATGGTAATGCAGATAATATTATGTGAATTTAATAATTGCAATATTCCGTAACACAATGCAAAATATTCAAACGGAAATCAGTTTTACCACAAATACCAATAAATTGTAGTGGCAAAAACTCGCGCGCTCAAGGAATATTGAGTTTTTATAATAATACATTTTATTTCGAACAGCATGTATTGTATACTCGCCCACGCAACATGCTCCTTTCAATGTAGGCGTGCACGGAGAATTCTATGACTATGGCGCATCAAGCGTAAAGGGAATATAGGGTGGCATAGAAAAAAAAAAAAAAAAAAACACCGTGAATTGTTTTATGATCAACAAGGAATTTATAATTATTATAATTTCCATAATTATTACTGAAAGCATTAATTAAAAAAATGGAAAACTGGAAAATATTTGAGCTTCTGCTCAAATCATAAACAGCAAAATGTGTAAATAAATATGAAACAGATAGTTTTACTTACTTACTTAGGTGGCGCTACAGTCCGGGGTGGACCTGGGCCTCAACCAATACGCCTCTCCAGTTAGCGCGATCTTTGGCTAACTGCCTCCAGTTGCGCACTCCAAGTTGGTTGAGGTCCCCTTCCACTTGCGCGCGCCACCTAAGGCGAGGTCTTCCTCTACTGCGTTGTCCCTCCGGGTTAGAATCGAAGACTCTTCGGGCCGGAGCGTTGGTGTCCATTCGCTCTACATGTCCCAGCCATCTTAGACGACTGATGCGTACTTTTCTGACTAGGTCAATGTCGCTGTACAGCTCGTAGAGTTCGCTGTTAAATCTTCTCCTCCAAAACCCGTCAACGCAAACGGGACCAAAAATCACTCGAAGAATTTTGCGTTCGAAACGACCAAGGAGATCTTCATCCGCCTTTGATAGCGCCCATGCTTCTGCACCATAAAGCAGGACTGGGATGATGAGGGTCTTATACAGAGTTTCCTTAGTATTTCTCGACAAGGCCTTACTTATCAGTTGCCGTCTTAGGCCAAAGAAACAGCGGTTGGCAAGTGTGATTCTTCGTTTGATTTCTGATGTGATGTCGTTATCAGAGTTTATAGCGGAGCCGAGGTAGACAAAGTCCCTAACTACCTCAAAGTTATAGCTGTCTATCGTGACGTTCTGCCCGATTCGTCGATGTCGTGTGTCCCTTCTTGTTGACAGCATATATTTTGTTTTACCCTCATTCACCACTAAACCCATTTTTGCCGCTTCTGTACTAATACTTGCAAACGCACCAGTGACAGCTCGCTGTGTTGTACCAACAATGTCAATGTCGTCAGCGTATGCAAGCAGTTGCACAGACTTATAGAAAATTGTGCCTCTGGTGTTGGCTTGTGAGTTTCGCACAATCTTCTCAAGAATGATGTTGAAGAAGTCACATGACAGCGCATCACCTTGTCTAAATCCTTTTTTGACATCAAAGGTCTCGGTGAGATTGTTTCCGACCTTTACGGAGCAGCGAGCGTTCTCCATCGTCATTCTGCACAATCTGACAAGTTTGGCAGGGATGCCAAAACTAGACATGGCTCTGTATAGCTCGTCTCTATAAACGCTGTCATATGCGGCCTTAAAATCGACAAAAAGATGGTGAGTATCGATCTGGTATTCTTGGGTTTTTTCCAGGATCTGCCGTAGTGTGAATATTTGATCGGTCGTGGACTTACCGGGCCTAAAACCGCACTGATAGGGACCTATCAGATCGTTGACGAATGGTTTCAGGCGTTCACACAATACAGCAGACATGATCTTATACGCAGTGTTCAGGAGACTGATGCCTCTGTAGTTGGCGCAGTTTAGAGGGTCTCCCTTCTTGTGGATCGGGCAAACAATGCTGAGGTTCCATTCATCAGGCATACTTTCCTCTAACCAAATCTTGGAGATGAGTTGGTGTATGCACTCTACCAAGTCATCTCCGGCTGCCTTGAAGAGCTCGGCAGGTAAGCCGTCTGGACCAGCAGCCTTGTTGGATTTAAGCTTAGATATTGCTATCCTCACTTCATTTTGGTCAGGTGGACGGAAATCTTGGCTGTCATCGTCCAGGTTGAATGGATCGTTCTGCCTAACAGCGGAATTTGTGTCGTCTTCGCCGTTTAGCAGTCTGCAGAAATGGTTTTTCCATGTCCTCAGCACCGACTGTGACTCTACTACAAGGTTTCCTTGCTCGTCTCTACAGGTCTCCGTTCGGGTCTTGTTGGCATGACACGTTCTTTTTACCTTTTGGTAAAACTTCCGAACATTGTTCCTGGAGTAACACCTCTCTATATCCTCGATCGCGCGCTTCTCATGCTCTCTCTTTTTTTTTTCCGGAGAAGCCGATGTTCTTCCCTCCTTTTTTGCTCGTAGAGCTGACGAGCTGCTCTCGTCCTTCTATGCAGCGACGCTTCGTAGGCACTTTGTTTTGCTGCATGTGCTTGCCGGCACTCTTCGTCAAACCAGGGGTTTCGGGGGGGTGGACTGGTGAAACCGAGCACATCAGTTGCGGCGTTTTTGATGGCTTCTTGGCATCGGCGCCACTGGTCTTCGGCACTTGATGCTGGCAGCATAGGACTTCTCGAGAGGTTGAGGGATACGCGATCGGCAAAGGTTCTGGCGGTTTGTTGCGTTTGTAGTCGTCCAACGTTAAATCTCCTCACAGTATTTTCTCGTTGTTGTGGCGTCTTGGATATCCGCATCCGTACCTTGGCTACAACAAGGTAGTGGTCCGAGTCTATGTTGGCCGCTCGGAAAGTTCGGACATCTAGAATACTGGAGGAGTGCCTTGCGTCGATCGCAACGTGATCAATTTGGTTGACGGTTTGATGATCAGGTGACCGCCATGTTCCTTTGTGTATATTGAGGTGAGGAAACCGTGAGCTAGCTATGGTAACATTACGTCCCGCAGCAAAATCAATCAGCCTAAGTCCGTTTCCAGACGTGGTGTCGTGTAGGCTGTGTTTTCCGATTGTGCTACCAAAGATGTCCTCCTTTCCTATTTTGGCGTTAAAATCACCCAAGACGATTTTAACGTCATGCTTAGGACATTGCTCATATGTTTTGTCGAGGAGCTCGTAGAAACACTCTTTGGTAGCATCGTCTTTATCTTCTGTGGGGGCGTGAGCGCATATCAGGCTGATGTTGGCGAATTTAGCCTTGATGCGGATAGTTGTAAGGCGTTCACTAACGTGTCGAAAGCTCAAGACTTCTTGCCTAAGTCTGCCGCTTACAACAAATCCGCATCCAAATAGACGCTGCTTTTGTTCTCTGTAGCAGTCACCGTAGTAAATGTCACAGTTTTTCATCCTCCTTTTGCCCGGCCCATCCCACCGCACTTCCTGGATGGCGGTGATACCTGCTTTGTAGCAGTCTAGGGCCTCCGCTAGTTGTTCGGCTGCACGCGGTCTGTTCAGAGTTCGAACATTCCACGTGCAGATCCGAACGTCATTGTCCTTTTTTCGTTTTGCAGGGTCGTCAACAGTGAATCCGTCCTTATCCGAGGCTTTTGGTTGCTTCGCAACAATTCTTTTTTTTCCGTGGTAGGGTCGTTAACCCCACGCACAACCCCCAACCTGGAGGACCAGGCCCTTTCTGTAACCCCTTGGGCAAAAGGAGCCGGAATATTCCGGAGTCAGTAACCCGCTGCGGGGATGTGAGAGCTGCCGTTGACCCATTAAGGGCTCTTCCGCCACCATCTCTATTTCAACACCCTGACTAGTGCTGAAAAATCCTCAATGACCTTAGCTCTAAATACGTCAAAGTAGCTCATTGAGGTATCTGCCATGTTGACTGTTGACGCCACCGTTGATTCAACCATGTGAATTCATCCGCCGTACGTCCTCTTTCTGAGGGGCTCATGTAAGACCTCTGAGACTCGATTAGGCAGTCATTCCGACAGAGCATTATAGTGTTGCTATTTTCTTCGTGTTCAACACTCGCGCTTATAAGTTTAGCAAGTCATGCCCGGAAGGACAAGACCAGTACCCGGTGGCTACCACGCGGAGGTAAAATAAGCACAATTGATGTGTATGAACAGTTACAACGACTGGGCATCGCCAAGTTGACGCCAATCAGTGCCTACCCTATTCATACAGCACCCAACCACCGAAACAGATAGTTTTGGTCATGCATAATAGCTGGTTGTGTGAAAAGGAAAGCGTACAGAAAATTTTTCTTTTTTCTTAATTTTTGTCTTGCTAAATTGATAATTGTTTTCGCATTCACTTTCGTATTATAATATGTATCGAGTTTCATGCTTAACTAACAAAACTTATTCAAAATTTGCAGACAAAAATATGTTAATTAAATAATAATTATGGAAATTATGATTTTCCCCTCGGTGGCGCTTACTTTTGTTTAACATTCTTTTTTTTTCCGATAGCAGGAAAAAGAAATTAACAATTTAACGAACTGTCAACTTGGTAGGGCTGTTGTATTTTTCGTCAGTTATAACACATTTTTTGTTGTTGTAGTTCGAAAAAAAGTTTCACTTTCTCAATAATACAAGATCAGTTGCATTGGATCGTGAATACCCCTATTATTATTTTTTTTTATATTTCAACTTTTTCTTACACCCAAATTTAATTATTTCGCACTTCATTAATTGTTTCCAATTTAATCTGCTGGAGTTCATGTAGCAAAACTAGGAAGCATTCTCATTTTTCTCCTACAATAATATTGAAACGTCAGAAAGCAGCGTAGCGCATATAGTAAAAGTAATAATAATAAACATTGAAGTGTTTTTCTTTAAACTTATTTTTTAATTTTTCAGTTTCAGAAAAGTTTAAAAGTGATTTTTCAGAACAAATCTCAAATGTCAACATGTCAATTTCAACATTTGTTTCAGTTTTCAGAGATGAGAAAAAGCGTGTTCACGATCTGACAAAAAAAATAACATGTAAATATACCTACTTATGTTTACTTTATTATGTCACTTTTAACAAACCAGAAAATCAGTACCAAAAATTAGAGGCGAAAACATTTTAAAATTTGGAAATCCGTTTCTTATTATTTTCCCCAAACTTTTTGTTTGCATGTTATCATACTTTGAAATGTAGAATTGCAAAGAATGAATCATTTAAATTTCACTACTTAATAAGAATAAACGCAATAAAAAAACATTTCCTAAAATGTATGTAAATGCACCCTGTGCTCCCTCCTAAAGAAAATAATAGCTATGGATATGATTTCGGAGGAGTTATTATCTTCATTGTCTTCCTCGTCATCTGAAGACGATTCAAGTCGATTTCCATAACAGCTGATATTTTTGTCAAGTAATGCACTAATTTACAAAAGCAGATCAATTTCGTTGCATGTTCCATGAGCAGCGTAAAATCTGAGATCTGAAAAAGATTTCTGGAGGTCCCAATGGAAAACGACATGAGAAACATGGGAATTCAAGATTGAAAAAACATCCCGATCTTAATTATCAAGAGCCTGAATCTCGAACACTGCCTTTACTCACGTATTTTTACACATATTTGATTGACCTGAACATACCACAATAAACAAATGTCGAAAAAAATTGTCACAATTAAACGTAAACATAAAGAAGATGGTTTCGCAAAATCGCTCCATACAAAATGTATGATATAATGTATTTTCTTCATAATTGTTTTTTTCTGGAATTTTCTTGGGTATTCTTCTTGTTCGGTCGGAAACCAGTCCGAATTGGCGTAAATCATTGAAATAGGTCCAGGCGTTCTTGAGTTATAAGCTTAGGAACTAACGTCACTCGCTTCATACAAAATGTATGGGAAAATCAGTTTTCTTCATAATTTTGTTTCTCGTAGATTTTTCAGGAATTTACTTTAATATTGTTTGGCCAGAGACCAGTTCGAATTAGTGCGAATCATCGAAATCTGTCCAAGCTTTCTTGAGTTATAAGGTTAGATAACTTTCTTTTATATAATATAGATCTATGAATTTTTTTTTTTACAGAATAAACGTAATATTCTGCAAGCACTGATGGATGGGGCTCAGTTTGTAGGCAAATTTTAAGTTTTACGTATAAACTATTATTTAAAAAAAATTATTTATATAATTAATAGTATACTTTCTTTATAGACAGTTTATCGTTCGGCATGAATAGCTGTAAAACAATGTGGTATGAGTCCTTCATTGATATTTCTTGTTGTATTTATTACATCGACCATTTATCCATCAATATACAAGTAGTTCTCATTTCGACCGGATAACCTATACCTAGATATTGTATTAGAATGAAGATGCAGATAAATAAAAATAAAAAAATCCGTTACTCCCGTACATCACCGAGTCAGTTGATAATTGAATTTTTCTTCATTTGCATATCTACTTCTTAACGATCTAAACGAACCTTTATGTACGAGTATAAGGAAAACTGAAAGAAAACAAAAGGCAAAAACTGAAACAAAACTGGCTTTTGTTTGCGAATTTATGAGAAAACCATCAGGCTGTCGTTAAACGAAAGTATAAACAATAAGTTGTTATAATGGGTTCCATAGGAAACAATGAGTTTTGTTGTTTTAGGTAGGCGGTAACGGTAAGGCATGTCGATGTGTGATGGGTCCAGCAATAGTAATTCCGCAAACTGCTCTAGTGCCTAATTATCTTTGACAAATATAATAATAAAAATACCTTGTTTTGTTGTTGCAGGTAGAGAAAAATCGAGGGTTTCATACTTGAATACACCCAGTTCGTTCACGTAGAGGTTTGTTTTTCTCTTACTAAATAAATTTTGTGCAATGCAAACTCAATATTGACAAAGTTAAAAAATATGTTTAGTTTAACAATTTCATCAGTTGAAGAATAAATGCATATGCCTACATTTTTAATAGGTAGATGTATGTATTATATTTTTTAGTGGATTCTAAATAAATATACAATTGTAGTGTGTTTATGACTTGAAGTAAGAAAAAAAACATGGTGCGCCTTTTTTATTACTATTATATTAATTTACGTAGCTAAACACACCAGTAGCCCGGGATCATGACGTAATCTCGAATGACAAAATCTCGAATGCTAAAAAAAAAAATCTCGAATTTTTTTTTTTTAAATCTCGAATGCAAAAATCTCGAATGTACAAAAATCTCGAAAGACTATATCTCGAAAAAATCTCGAAAATAAAAAGTGAATTCGAGATTTTTTTTGCTTCTAGTTTAAGAGCTAAAATTCGTATAAAACATAAAACTGTATGTTCTGTTCATTAAATAATTTATTCATCTTTGAAAAACAATCACAAAATATCAAAATTTAACAAAACAAAACTAACAGATAATTCATTATAACAAATTAGTAATTTCAAAATCGAATATATACATAAATACAGCTACCTACACAAAGTTAAAAATATCAAAACAATACAAAAAAAAAATCACTAAATAAAATAAAAATAACAGCTGATAACTAGCGCCCATCATGGACAATGTAAGTACTGCACGTGGTTGATTGTTGTGGGGAGAATAGGCGTTTTTTATTTTCCTCAGATGATATACGTATAGAGATTATTGATTTTCATGCATTACAGCAACTATGGGTTCATTTACAATTGTTGTGTTGCATGTAAACCAATGATCTATATAGATTACCTGGGAAAAATAAAAAAACAAGACACCTAATAATTGTAGTAATCTCGAATTAATATTAATTCGAGATTTTTTTTTTCGAGATTTTTGTTATTCGAGATTTTGGTTTCTAGATTTTTGGTTTCGAGATTTTTTTAATTCGAGATTTTTTTTTCGAGATTTTTGCATTCGAGATTTTAGCTTTCGAGATTTTTTTTTTCGAGATATCGTAGGTAACCCCAGTAGCCCTCTATACCTACCATCATCTAGGGTATAGGCCTAGTTTACTACAACCATTCATTTGTAAAAGTTTTTATTGGTAGGTACTTCGAATGCAAGTAATCTACAATTGCATGTTGAACCCAAACAACTGTTTTGACAAGTCCACAACGTAGTAACTTATATGCTTAGAACAAATTCAAAAAGATGTCGTTTCTTTTTGAGTAATTTTCAGTCAACACCAAAAGTCTGGCAATGCTATACCTTACACATTATTCATTGTAGTGTAGTAGGATACAAAAGTCAATGCAAAAGAGATCAGCGTTGCCATTTATACTTAGTATATTAGTATTCCACTACATATTAATATTATTTTTGAAAGTCATACTAACTTCTTACTTTTAAGTAAGTATGTATACTAATTTTTTTGTTAATATTTTATTTTACTAAGAAAAAACGTCTACTACAATGTGAAGCAATTTATGAATAAGGGCTTACAACTGATTAAATAAATTTCCAGTCCAAAAAAATAAGACTTGGAATTTCTTTTTACTCTTGTTCTATATGTAGTGCTTTTATGTTACAAACCTTGATGATTTACCTTATTTATATTCATTTGTATATAAATATACTTTTGAATTCGATTGTTATATCTCTTAAATAATGGTCGCATATCTACGTGCCAGTAGTAATGACTAATAATTCGTATGTTAATGTTTTTTTTCTGTTTTGCTGCACTCTCTAAAATTATTCTATATATTTCTCTAAACTGTTGTTCTTTTCTTGTTGTTAGTATCAATGATCGAATTTGTTTTACAAGTAATCTGCCTCTTATAAATCAACCAGTATCCAAGTAACATCAATAATTCACATTACTCGTAGTATGTATATGTACAAAACAATAAAGTTATATCTTGATTAACTCGTTTCTTTAAATCATTATTAAAGTTAACAATTAATACGAACTATTAATTCGTTCTAAAACCACTCTATACCACAGATCACTTTAAGTCACTTTTTGCTCTTATTCCAGTAATTAGATGTTCTCTTTGTGCGTTTCACCTCATCGGGCAAGTTCTATGATTCCGTATATATACAAAATATCATACGATGCGTCACCACTAGTATTGATAATATTTACGGTGACTTGTCTGTTCTTAGAGAGTTACCCATAAAAGAAAATAATACATGTATCTACATATATGTATATATCCATACAAAAAGAAACACGTCCTGCAACTTTATTTAAAAAAACATAAAAGAATTTCACAAAGTAAGGTTAAAAAGGTTTTAAATTTATAATAATTTTTGTTTAGCTAAGTACCTATTCATTATTTGAATTTCAAAAAAATTGTATAACAAGAGTTTGTTGCTCTTTTTTGCGCAACTGTTGCAACTTCATTTACATATTTCTGCAGAACAAAAAAAAAAAAGCTTTTTATTTGTAAGTCTGGGAATCAATTAGATTAAAGAAGTGTCCGTCGTAGGGAACTTGAAATGCATGAAATCATTGACATAAAAGAAATATTTGTTCGTCATAGGGATCTGTCCAGGTCCTCCCCAGGGTGCTGTAAGCCACGAGAAATTGCACTGTTATAGTTGACTTCTTATAAGCTTATATTAAATGATATAAGTATAATTTCCCCATCTCACTATATTTGAATTGCTCATATATTTATATATATATCAATTAAAAAAAAAAAAAAACAATTTCAATTCCTTTCAATATGTAGATACCTACTACTAATTTAGTCTAAATTACAACAGATATAAGTGGCAGCACTGTTTTTTTTTTTTTTTTTTTACCACATCGATGATCATTTCACGTTGACATAAAGCATCACTTACAGCTGTAAAGAAAGTACCGTGAACTTTATCGTGTTTTGCTATAGCCTAGTACTAAACCAAGTAAAACATTATTTTTATTTTTATTATACACTGTTTTCACTTCTTAAACTCAGATAACACGACCATAGCCTAACAATCGGCTTTGGGATGAAGTGGCGAACACATATAAAATTTTTGACAAGTGGTGATATTTTTGTTAATGTAGTGTGTAGAAAAATATACTGAAATAATGATTATGCATTTAATAATAAAATCATTAGATTATAGCAGGGGGTTTGCTTGAAAAACGATCGTTACCAGTTAATTGCTTCTCTCGTTCAGTCGTGTGTCTGTGTGTGTCTTAGGTTTGTCAGATAAGAGAGAAAAGTAAAACACAGACAGAATGACAACTGCAGAACACTTGTTATAATCTGTGATTTTAAGTGGCTGTCATGGGCTGACAGCAACAGCTGCGAAGACTCTAACGTTTAGTCTATAAGATTGTACAAATGCTACCAATCTTATGAAGATTTTTTTTTAGTAATTATTTTAATCTTACGCTGTATGATGTTTTCAGTCAGTTGCTCACGACTTCTGCGGTAAATTTTGTTCGCATAATGCATTTATAGGCAGTCTTTTGAAGGAAGAAGAGCTATACATTCCAGAGCAGTAGTGAAAAACCAGCGAAAAACTACTTCAATCAACTATTGAATTACGAAATTCAAGGCGTTTTATAAGAACCAGGCTTATTGAAGACTGAAGAAGCTTGCTGGTTACAGTTTCGATTATCCTGTGTATTTATGGCCACATAATAAAAGGAGACACGTTTTATACCATGTTTCCACCAACGTGATCTAGCCGAAGTGATTTATAAATCACAAAACGTGTATCCAAGAAGTGTTTTAGTGTGACATTTACGTCAACTTTGCCTATCAGTGATGGGACTTTTAGCACTTAAGTGGTATTTCTACCACTTTTTACACTTTCGGAAATTCTACCAACCTGAACTCGAAATCTAGCTTTTACTCATAGGTATTCGCTAATAATATTTGTATTAAATTGAAAATTGTACCTACTATACCTACTGCTACTCGCCTTACTTTTACCCATTACACTAGCTATCAGTATTTTTCTCAAAGAATGGCATGAGCAAAAACTTCCAGTCCAGTATACACCATTTACTGCGCCAATACTTCATTATTTGACTGTATTAGTGCGAGGGCGTTTTGCTGAATTTTGAATTCAAAATTTAAAAGCTGCCAAGGAACTTCTGGAGAACCCCCGAAATTATTGGTAAAATATGCTTCAAAATATAAATTCGCAGACGGTTGCCATACGAAGTAATAAAAAAGTTTTTTTGTTTTGAAATGACTGATTTATATTTATTTTATTTCCGTTTTTTTTTTTTTTTTTTTTTTGAATTATTTACCATCGACAATTATTTTTTTCTACCACCTTTTTTTAAAGCTCTCTACCACCGTTTCACTTTCCTTAAGTCCCATCACTCATTTTTGATTTTTTTTTCCCCCGTTTGCTGAATGAAGTGCTGATCATAATAGAGATATATATGTTCGATTTTATTTTATGTGGATTTGCGATGACAGATACGTAATTAAAATTTTATCACGAAAATGTATGATAAATCACGTAATTTATGAGATGATTCAGCTAAATCAAGTGGATTTAGCTAAATCACGTTGGTGGAAACATGGTATTATTCTGTTCGGTTAGTCATTCTTTTTTTCTTATAGACAATTCAGTTACAGTTATTCAGGTGGAACTATATTTTTTACATTTAAGTACTTACTAAACGGTTAAAGCATGTTAAAATATAAAAACTGTTTTATACAAAAGTGATTCAGAATATTTCCATCCGTACATTGTGGTTTAACTATTTACTTACTGATGCTTTGCTAAATATTTAAAGCAGGGGCTTGACAGGAAGTAGGTCTTCTGCGATGGTTTTCTTTTAAAAACGGTGCTTTCTATTCTGTAGTATATAATATTTTCTTGCCTTATTTATGAATAGGTATCAATTCTCTTAACATTATTGAACACAATATCCACTAACCTACCCAAGTGAAAATGTATGGTTATAGTTTAGGCGCTGATCCTACATTTCAGAAATGTTTCCGTAACAATAACAGTGTGTATAGGCTATCAAAGTACGTCAAAGTACGTAAAGTTTCCAGTGTAGGATAGAACGCTGACCAAAGTGGGGAATCAGTTTCAGTTCATTAAATAACTATTTCAGGAAACACACATAGGTAATGGTATTTTGCTATGCCTTGTAACCAAAATGTGACTGAAGTTTAGTGAGTTGTCAAATTTCTTTTTATGTGTTTGTACGTTGGTTCACACAAAAAAAGAAAATGTGAAATAGAAATACTGCGATAGTAATATAAAACGTGCACACATAACCTATCCTCTTTTTAATGGGGATGCTAAAATAAACGAAGATAATGTCATGAAGATAGTAATGCAGGTAATATTATGAATTTAAGAATTGGATTTCTTCGTAGCAGAATGCAAAATATCCAAAATCAGTTTTACCACAAACACAACAAGTTGTAGAGGAAAAATTAGCGCGTATTTATAATTTTCAATTTTTTTTCCAAGCTAGGTACTTTTATTTTTCCAGGGATTTTTTTTTTTTTATAATGGATCCCAATTAGAATCAGAAAGCGGCCATTTGCCTGCTGGGTATTTGCTTTTCACAGGAGCACAGGGTGCATGTACAATGTACATATTCATTACATTACATAGGTACATTTTTTTTTGCGTTTATTGTTACATATTTAGTGGTTATATTAAAATGATTCATTCTTCTAAATTCTACCTTTTAAAGTATGAGAACATACAAAATAAAATATTTTTATTTTTATTTTTAAATAATATTTGGAGAAAATAATAAGTAACAGATTTGCAAATTTTAAAATGTTTTCACGTCTAATTTTTGGTACTGCTATTCTGGTATTTTAAGGATTCTTCGCGTTTCGTGAAGTGTTAAGGCAGAAGAAATGTTTCCTTTATAATTTTTTGCGTAAGACGACCGGTTTTCTAAATAATGGCTGACACAATGATCACTTCGCTTTATTTTTCGGGCTATAGCACGGCATGAAAGACCTTCGGAGCAATAAACATCTATTCTAGCCCTTTCCTCCACTGTTAAACATTTTTTCTTTCCCATTTTTATTAACACTCAATCAAGAACAATTACTTTATCATATGTACCGTTTAAAACGAAAAAAAAAAAAAATATATTTCCTAAACAAAAATCGTTTATTTGTTCACTGCTTCTAATCTAATGACACGATTTATTTCCGCATATTTTTTACTCAATTTTCAATTTGTCTTTAAAGTTCCGTTAGCTAGATTTCTCCTATACACAAATTTTATATTTTGTTGCTAACAAAATAGTCTCTCACTTGCCATAGTCGTTTTTTTCGAATCCATCATATAACGGGAGAAATATCGATTTTACTTCTCAGAAATGCCTGCTTCTAATCTTATGACTGGCAGTGTATTTATCCATCCATTATCCATTTATCCATATGGGAATATTTTCTTGCCAAAGAAAATTGTTGTACCTATTAAATCGGTGCAGAAAGGTTATGATTATGATATTTCTAATATTATTTTTACATATTCGATATACCTATATGGTATTTATTAAAAAATATTGATAGTACTATTTGATGTTATGTGAATATCTAATAGAAGTTAGAATATGTTTTTTTTTATCTCCACTTTTTCTTACACTCCAAATTATTTTTTTCGCACTTCATTAATTGTTTGCAATGTACGTATTCTAAAATAATGAAGTCTCTAATTACATATTTCGATTCTTTTTAGATAAATTCATTGTTCATCATCAAACACGGTATTTTTTTCTATACCACCCTATAATCCATTTTATGCTTGATTCTTGATATGAAAGGAGCATGTTGCGTGAGCGAGTATAAGTGCTGTTGCATGTGTAGGTACATCTGACATTTGCTGGTAGTAGGTATGTGTTAAGATTGTTTGCAAATTAAAGCGCCAAAATACTATGGTAACATTCAGTGGCTACAATTTAGACTGTGCACAGTCGATTTGCGTAGCTGTTAAGTGGTAACATTAAATAGCAACCTCACAGTTTTTATGTGTCTTGAAATGTTACAGTAAAGGACATTTGAATTTTTTGACACACGTAATGGCAACAAAAATCTAAATCGACACAAAACCGAGTCAAATATACCTACCGTGTGGTGACTAATTTAAAGTAAATTTGGATAAGAGTCACAAATTTTTACTTGGGCATTGCGTCCAATAAGTTATACATACCACAAAAACCATCAAAAGGTAGGTACCTACATACCTACACCTATATCAACTATAAAAAAGCTGCGCTCACAAAATTGATTTATATAGGACACAAACAAAACTAAATAGAACAAATATATTCGGCGAAGAGTTTCGACAGGCAATTCTAATGAAGAGGAAAAGTGTCATTTTTCGCATATCACATTTGCACACGGATCACAATTCAAAGTGAACAACAAAGAAACATATTTCCAAGCCACACACACCTACCTATGCATGAATGACTGAGTAGGTAGGAAGGTATTCATACTTAGTAATTATTTACACAAACAACATTGAATACAACAAAGTATACAACATGAGAAAGATTGAAAAAAGATTAGTTGCGTTTTTGCTTGTCTGTTGGAATTCAAAGTTATAATCGAACGAATGGACATGACGGATTAGGAAGGGGATATGTAAGGGCCCGTAGTAGTAAATGCATCTTAAATGGAAGTAAAATACCGTCGGCAAATCAGTTATTCATTTATATAAAGAAAAATGTGAGTTGCGTGCAGTGGTTCCGCCGTACAGGTTGACAATAAAATGAGAATAAATGTCTAATCTTACCGTGTTTCATACTCAACGATTTTAAAATACATATAAGGTATAAGACTCTTTTTTTTCTACCATTGTATCGATTAACAGACTAAATCAAATTGGAACATTAACGTTCAACTAGGTATTAAATCAAATAATGTTTTTTTTTTAATGTTTGAAAATACATGTATTATAAAATTATGTATGTATAATAAAATATAGCTTATTAAGTAAATTAGCTACATAGTGCAAACTTTACGAAATAAGTGAAGTAAGTAAGTAAGTATGATTCTGGAGTATCTTGTTTGGGTCCCAGGTCACACTGGTATCCATGGAAATGAGATAGCTGATGAGCTTGCCAGGCTGGGTTCAGAGGAAGAATTCTTAGGACCTGAACCTGCGTTGGGTCTGCCTACATCGGTGGCCTGGCTGTGCTCTGTGCTGGGTGTGGACAGACCAAACGACTGCGTCCGGACATCTGCAAAAGGTCGGCGGCCTTCCTTCTGTCTCTCAGGAGAAGCGACTATAGACTGCTTGTGGGCGTCCTTTCGGGCCACCAAACTTTTACCAAACACTTAAATGTTTTGGGCTTGAGCGTCTCCACCTGTCCTGCCTGTGGAGAGGATGACGATACAGCGGAGCACTTCCTCTGTAGCCTTTTCTCGCATCAGGTGGCGGGTCTTTGGGGCTGACGTGGTGAGTGCCGAACACATAAGCTCTTCATCTCTGAAGCTCCTCCTCATCTTTCTTCGAAAGACGGGAAAACTAAGTACATTAATGTAAGGTGTCTATTTGGCAGTACAATGGACCAGTAGTTGTGTCTGAGTGCTCCATCGGATAGTAACAACCTCTGAAAAAAAAAAAAAAAAATGATTCTGGAGCAGTCGGCCCCCTTCGTTCCAGAAATCGATCATGCAAGTATCCAGTAGTCAGTCCGAATTAAAATTACACATTCTCATAAGAACAGGGGGGCTGACACTGACATGTAAAGTTCAAAATGCAGCTTAAATGGATTAGTACCTACCTATATCACTTTTCCAAAATCATCTCTCCCAAATTTGTTTTTAATACCACTCGTTTTCTGCACTCATGAAAACTGAACTCAAACATAATAAAATAAATAGTTGGCGCAACAGGTCCGGACGGACCCTAGGCCTAGCTTCTCACAACCATTCGTTTTGCGTGAGTTTTTCATTTTTGGAACGAATGGAAGGGATCTAAAATTTTATGCCGACTCCAAACGGCTAATTGAGAAGCCTTTTCAAGACAGTTATACTCTCGGATGTTTGTCAGACGTTCGCGAGAGGTGGCGCAGTGAAAAAAACCCTAAGTTGGAATTTGGGTTTTTGCGGGATCTCAAGCATATAGGTATATTTTTTACGCGAGAACAAGCCAGGATGTTGAAAGTTTTTAAATAGAAGAAATTTTAGCCAAGGGAGTAATACTTTTCGCTTGAAGAACGACCGAAGAATTAACTATAGCCCTGTACTTTGTATTCAAGAGGCTGACTACTGACGGGGGCTGAACTTACACTCCATCACCCTATGTAGGCTATAGTATTATTATAAATAACGATCACAAACAAAGTAGGGAAGACTGGGTACGGTTGAAACAATTTCGCTTATACCATCGATACCATTGCCGTTTGTAAGCTAAGCGGTGATGAAGTTATGTGAAATGTAGAAGCATGTTTCTATGTATAAATGGAAAGTGTTTTTTGAGTACTCAGTGTGATATTTTGTGTAGTACATCATATTAAAAAAAAAATTGTTTCAACCGTACCCATACCATGGTCGGTCGGAACTTTAATTTCGATAAAATTCAGTTGTCGGAATATTCCGAATCACAATTGTGGCAAAAATAACTATTGCAACCTTCAGTGCACTCTTTGTGAGCCCACATTTTACAGGTGATACATTTGTATCCAAAACTCCTCTTTTTCGGAATAAAAAAAATAATGGAGCACTGTAATGCTGCATTATTTTATTTTATTTATTTTTTTTTTGCTTTCATAACTTTTATTTTATTTTTTACACCTTCCAACCTTTTCTTAGTTTGCTGAGCTGTTTTGTTTCAGTCTTGCTTCATGCTCCTTTATGATTTGTTCTTTCTCTGGTGTATCGGTGTATATTGTAGACTTTCTGTATCTTCTGATTTCGTTAAAATAATTAAACACATTGTTTCAGCCGTCCCCTGAAAAATTGTTTCAACCATCCCCAAGTACAAAAAATCTATAACGTAACGAAATAAACACTGACACGTTTAAACTAGTCACTATACTGTACTCTACGCTCTTTACTGCATACAAAAAAATATGCACAGCAATCTCGCATGGATAGAAACCCCAGTAAAATGAAAAATAACCAAACAAAAATACTTACTTTTGATAGTCTAAATAGAACATAAGCTCTCACTTACAACTGAAACGCCGAATGAACTATGCATGGCAGCATGACTGCTTTTCGTCTACGGACTTATTTTTGCTTCATTCACCCCTAATACTCATAGACGCTGCGCGTATGGCTAACGAGATATTCGCGTTGTTTCAACCTTCCTGTGTTCAACCGTACCCAGTCTCCCCTACCTCTCAATCTTTTTACCAAGCGCTATGCGCCGTATGACCTACGCACACACAGAGGCCGAAATCCAGCGTTGCCAACCGCTTTTGACTTTGACAAAAAAAAAAAAAATGCCTAATTTGAAAATAAAAGATGTCTTTTTCAATAAAATAATGCCTAAAATATTTTTATTAGTATATTACTATAAATCAAAAAACAGGGGTTTGATCCCCCCCGAAATTCATAACAAATGCATTTTTTTAAAACGAGAAAAGAGCAAATCCAATCAAAAAGGAGCGAATTCGGTCAATTACCAAAAAGATTCAAATGAAATTAAGCATAGCATTGACTTTCTTTCATTAAAAAAAACCTAAGCTTACATACTACTATAGAAAAATAATTTTAATTTCAAATGTGAAATAAATTGCTTCTTCTGGATTTTATTTTTGTAGGTAATTTATTTACGTGTAATATATTATTACAACCTGAAATGCATAATATATTTAATATATTATAATAGAAAAATATTTTTTGTTCATATTCATATTTGTTTTTTTTTTTAAAGCAGAGTAAGCAGAATTTTATTGCTTAAAATTTGAAAAGCAGAATTTTTGTATGAGGCGACAGAATATTACAAAGCAGAATTTCGACCGGATCCCGTTAAAAATAGCTATTTTTTTTAAAACTATTCCTACTTTTACTGAGTGTGGGAAGCGAGGAGTAACAACGATTCTCGCTAGTTGTTGGCTTTTTGCCCTGACAATTTCTGTTGGCTTTTCGGATTTTGATCTGAGATTTCAGATTTCTGCTGCCAAATCGAACATGAATTTTATTGGTGAGTAAACTGGTAATTAGAACGAAGGAGCTCAGTTGGCGCAAGTGGTAGTCACTTGGTCAATTGACTAAGTCGAAGTGCAAGTTCATTTCCTGACAGGCATTTCTGCCTTCCCAAGTGATTCTTTACAGAGGTTTGACGGTCAGAATTCAAAGAAATTTTAAATTTAAGATTATTTTATTTTTCTCAATCGCTTCCAACCTTTAAAATAAAAGGTTCATAAAATATTTGTTCAAAAATATTTTAATGTCTTTTGCCCACCCAGGAATATACTATACACCCAATTAATCCTATAAAAATTACCCATTTCGTTCGTAGCCTTCCAGAACGAGTAGAACGTAAAAGCAGCATAAATACTCATGCTTTCATTTCCACTTCATCACACCGAACCCAAACAACATCGAGAGATATTCGAATCAGACCACCATTTTCGGGTCTCTTTTCGTCTCTCAAACACACTAACCACTAAAGCGTGGTATGGTTCTTCTGAAACGAAATTTTCCGGTGGTCTCCAAATGGACAGCGAAACGTCTGCGAAAAGGCAGCGGAAAATAAATTGTGTAGATTTCCGTCAGCTGACACAAAAGTAGCAGTGTTACCAGCACTGACTATTTATTTCCAATTTGGCTCCTTAAAATTGTCATTTCGGATTTATTGTAATTAACGCTATTCACTTTATTTAAAGCTTTGCGATTTTTAGGATCCTTAGGAATTTATAATTCTATTGAGAACATAGTCTTTTCGTACATATAACTAAAACTTTCTAAACAGGTATGCCTTTTTCGATTATTGGGCTTTTCATTTAATTTGATATGATTTCAAATTTCTGCTGCCAAATGGAACATTAAATCAGAATTTGGTTTCTTTTGTGAGTAAAAAATAAAAAAAAAAAAATAGTTGGCGCAACAGGTCCGGACAGACCCTAGGCCTAGCTTCTCACAGCCATTCGTTTTGTGTGAGTTTTTATTTTTTGGAACGAATGGAAGGGATCTACAATTTTATGCCGACTCCAAACGGCTAATTGAGAAGCTCTTTCAAGACAGTCATACTCTCGAATGTTTGTCAGACGTTCGCGAGAGGTGGCGCAGTGAAAAAAAAACCCTAAGTTGGAATTCGGGTTTTTGCGGGATTCGAACCTCGACCCCTAGCGTAGTAGTCCAACACACTAACCACTAAGCCACTGCGCCTTTTTTGTGAGTTTGCCGCCAAAAAACATATTTTTCACTTGCACTGGAAATCTATTGCGATTGATTTTCATACATTTATACCCACCCATTTCAAAGTAGGTAGATCTAATATAAAAACTCATTTACATTTGCGTTTTTTTTTTTTTTTTCTGTTAACATTGCAAAATGTAAACTAAAAAAAAGTCTCTCAATTAGGAGTTTGTGTTGTTTTTTTTTTTTAATCTAATATTAACTACCAAAAAATGTACAGTTTTAATTTTCATTATTTGAGTTTGGATATTTTCGGTTTCAAAATTTCTCATTTTGGCTCCACCCTCTTATGAAAGCTGGCAACACTGCAGCACAAATGCCAAATTTCCTCAAGCAATTAATGTCCCGGACAGTAAACGTGTGCGAAAAGAGAGTGGATAATTGTAATCTACAACAACTACCCACTTTTCCGCCATCATTTTGCAGCAGCTGCGTACTGCAAAACGAAAAGGAGAGCGAAATTTTTCGTTCATGATTTCGTTGTGTCACTTTTGTATGGGATATTTCGTTTGTGAAGTACTGCATACCACGCTTAAGCCACTACAAAAACTTATAGTCATAATTGATTTCGTTTACAACTGAGCTGAACGAAATAGTGGGTACGATGTGGGTTATTCCTTGGTTATAGCATTTATTTTTGACGGATACATTTCGTTTCAAACTCATCTGAACTAGTTGAGGGTCAAATGAGTGGAAATGAAAAGTATTATTTTCGCTCCTGTCGCAGTTGCAGCCACTGTTCGCAGTCTAACAGGGTAGTTTTTCGATTCGTTATGAAATATGAATTACGAATGGGCTCAAGTGCACAAGAGGCTGGCACGAGTTGCGAAATACACTAAAAAATTTACTGAAGTTTAGTTTAGGATAAGTGTACTTATATTGGAAACTTCTTTTTTTTTTTTTTTTTAATTTTGACGTTGTTTCGGAATGAGTGGAAAATATTGCAGTCGCTTGTCGCATCGCAGTATAGTATTTCGTTTTGTATGAATAACGATTTGGCTCAAGTTCTCTAGAAGGTGGCACGAGTTGGGCACTAGGAATAGACTGTAGTTAGGACTTAGACATTTTTTTAATTGTTAATATTTTGTATTCTTTAAAAGTTAGGCGTTCATGAACGAAATAAACAATATATGACGCGTCACCACTGCTTGAGCCTTAAGACAATGTGCATCTATTATTTTTTGTGTTGTTGCATTGGGTTAGCTTAAGAAGACCAACTTAGCATACCAGTCATGGCAAACCAGTCAACCAGTGTCAGGTTTAGTTATCGCCTTGCTTTTTTATGATATGGATCCTTGTGCAGAAATCATAAATCCACAGTAAATTAAATTAAATTAAATTAACTTTGCCATCATCGATTGTTGAAATTCTGCTGCGTATTATTATTTATTTTTCTTATCTTTTTCTCACACTCTTATTTTTTCTCACTTTGACAGCAACCGATTCAGATTAAATTCTTTCTGTCAATGTCATTTGTTTTGAGCATAATCAATGATTGCAAATTTTTGATTCTTGCTAGGTACAAAGATATAAATTTTCTAATAGAAATCTAGGTATATTTATTGCAGTTTAAGAATACTATAATGGTTGTCATACTCATTTAACACTTTTAAATGAATGGGGTGAAAATTATCGAAATCGGTACCTACCTATGCAAAAGCTAACATTGAAAACTTAAACATATTATGCATGTTTTAAACACATTTAGAGAATTAAATAAATAGGGTGATGGCACCAGTAGTCGGCCCCCTAACTTTTTTTTTTAGTTTGATTGGTCCTTAAAAATCCATTTTTCAGTATATAATCAAGTATTTGGTTCTTCTGAATGTTTGAAGTCTGTAGATTCGAAAATACTAAGCTTATTAAGTGTATGAGCTACATAATGCAAACTATTTAGAAAATAAGTGAAAAGGGTATGATTTGCCAGTAGTCAGCCCCCTCAGCTCCATTAGTCGGCCACGCAAGTATCCAGTAGTCAGCCCCAATTTAATTTACACATTTCATAAAAAAGGGGGGGGCTGACAACTGGAGAACGTTTAAAAGAACCGTGTCTTCTATAGTCAGCCCCCATTTCTCTAGTAAATGTACAGGGGGGCTGACTACTGGAAAACAAAGAAAATTGATCGAAATTTTGGTGCGAATCAAGACAGATTAAAGTCTCAATTCATTTTGCATACTCAGTTATTGTAAAAAAAAAATTAACGTAGTCTCCAGTAGTCAGCCGGAGGGGCTGAGCCTAGGACAATCATAAAAATAATGTGTCATAAGGTCGGCGCCCCTCTTAATTATTAAACAAAACATATTTTTAACATTTTAAGTTAAGAAATAGTTAAAATAAACTGTCAATAACATAACAATAATCACAAAATGCAAATACATTAAATGGATTAGTTTTTATATCACTTTTCCAAAACCCCTTCCACTATTTATTTTTTTGGAATACCACTCTTTTTCTGCGTTTATAAGAACTGTACTCAGGTATATATTTTTTACGCGCGAAGCAGCACCAGGATTGTTGCAAGTTTTTGGACACAGATAGAAGACATGTTAGCCAAAGGAAAAATATTTTTTGCTTGAAAGAAAGACCAAAGGATTAACTATTGCGCTGCATTTTGTATTCCAGAGGCTGACTACTGGAGGGGGCTGACCTTAGGGGCCATGGATGGATGGAATGGATTTTTTAGGACCAATCAAACCCAAAAAAAAGTTGAATGGCTGACTACTGGAGGGGGCTGACCTTAGGGGCCATGGATGGATGGAATGGATTTTTTAGGACCAATAAAACCCAAAAAAAAGTTGAATGGCTGACTACTGGTGCCATCACCCTACAAGAGTTTTCTAAAAATACTTATTTTCTATACCTAATAGGTATACTACCTACCTACCATACCTATAGATAGACCTACCTAAATAGCGAAATGGCTCTTTACACTATTTTTTCTCTACTGACTGATGTTTGCCTGGCTTCGGGACACAGCTACGTATTTGGGCCTTAAAACGTACAGAATCGTGCCCGCAAATGAAATACGAGCCATAGGTATAGGTACCTGCACTTATTTGACGCGATTTAACTTTGACATTTCGTTAAGTAGGTAGCACTGTCCTCCTCCTGAACGATGTGCGAATAGCAACAGTCTAGACACCTAGGTATATCGTTGACATGCCATAAAAACCATATTCTTATAGGTATGTATACCTAGTAAAGGAAGGGAAAATACGTAGCTAGGTACCTATAGGTTATGCTGCAATAAAATATGTGCCGTAAGCCAAAATGTAAATTAGAAAACATCAAAAACAATAACAATGCACATTATATTACAATTCATATCCACTTCGGCATGACTACATTACACAATATCTACATAGGTAGGTAGGTACTAGCTGAAAACAGACGAAGCTCATAACCTTTATTATCACTTTGACATTTCACCTCACATACGGTAAACAGCTGGCATGTCAATTTGCTTTTTCTTTGATTCATGAAAGAACACACCGAAACACATTCTTGTTTGCACTCACTTTCTTTAATTTTCCTTCTTAGACCATTTGAACAAAAAAAAAATTCAACCCAACTCATGAGCACCAACGAAACGAATAGGCGGAAAGAGGAACAAAGAGCATCGACAAAAAAAAATAAACCTGCATAGTTTTGTGTTTTGTAAGGTTGAACGCACTCACACTCCTCGTTCCCTCAATTTTGTACCCAGCGATGTGTTCTTTTTTTCCATCCGACTATAATAATAACTAAAAAGAAAAAAATGAAAATTGGCAACCTAGCATTAAGCCAAACACACACACTCACGCATACACAATTAAAATTGGATAAAAAGAAATCATTGCCAGACGGAGAAATAGGTACACACGCGCCCTCTGGATACTTCATACTTCCGCAGATGCGTACAAACGTACCTACCTACTCACAAAATGATCCGTCTCCAAGTACAAAAACTCCACGTTATTTTATTTCTTCCATCACTGTGTGCACGAGTGTGCCTGTGCAATATAAAACCAAAACGGCAACAAAAACTTACCGACAGCGACAGTCTGCTATTCCTTTGTGTGTGCGTGTAAAATTAATCCAACAAAAAATGCCCTCGTTCAAGGGTCGAAAGTAAACGTAGCCCTATCGAAAATATTTCGAAATCGACAAATTCCACAGCGCGACGAATAATTAAAATCACACGAGCTGTGTTCCGATTATATGCAAACACTTATCAACAAATAAGAAACAAAACACTTTCAAAATGTATTAGCTTTTACCCGTAAAACGAATTTTGACGTTTTTTTTTTCCTGCAAATTAATTCCGCTTGAATTGAAATTTCAAAGGGCTTTTATGATTTCCAAGCGATGAGTCTCGTTTTTAACACGATACCTCTTCTTTTTTTTTTTTGTGTTTCGTGAATATGCACGCAAAGGAAACTGGACACAAACCTTAGCACTGTTTTTTTTTTCCTTCCTGTACACGGATTATTTTTCATAAATGGGGAATAGCCTTTTTTTGTTGGTGTTATCCGTTTTCTTTTCTTTTCACTTCCAGGCGTCCGGCCGCCGTTGGTCGGTACCAAGTGATTGCATGTTACTTTGATGCGCGGAGCGAGCAAACTATGCGAGTGTGTTTTTATGACGTTGACTCAGAGTCCACGCAAATGCAAGTAGTATGGTTGTGCTCTTCTAGATCACGATTTCTTTTGACAGTACACGCCCATATTCGGATTGATTTTGGTGGAATAAACGTCATCCCCTCCACTGAGGTTGCGCAAAAAGAGAGAAAACCAAAGGAACCTGCTGGGAAGGAGAGGCGCTTGCCTTCATTTTTACAACTTACCCACACTGTGCCAAGAGTTGCAGGAAATTAATATGGTTATCAGGAAATTGTCAATTATTGGGATTCTCTTCTTTGTGGCCGTTCTTTATTTTTATTCAGGGTGTTTATTGTTGTAAAATGGCGACGTGACAGTAATGTTGAATTGCCTTGCTGTCAGGCGTATATAATAAAGTTCGCCATTTTGAAATGTGTTGTAGGTTTTCCTTGTTTATAGGGTGCTTGGGTACCTACTTCGGCGTTGGGAAATGGCAATTGTATTAGTTAGCTGAAAGATTCCATTTGAAAAGTTATGTGAATCGTAATTGTATGGAGATATGTACACACCATTTTAAGTGGTTCTTTTCCATTTTGTAGGTAAACGGGGACACCTACCTAGTTTACAACACATTTATGCATGGCATGGTAGGTATCTACCTATCTATTTAATGTTATAATTTTTGGGAAATGTTTGGGAGCATTTAGATAATACTTATACCTACTTACTCAGCAACAGGGCACATAGGTATGGTATGAATAAGTGCCTATCTAGCCGTGTGCGACTTAAACGCAATTAGAATTTGATCTTTTTCTATATCGCTGGGGATCGAATCAGCACGTTTCTTTATTTATTTTCTATATGCATGTGGGAAATTCATTTTTCTAGGAAGGAAAATACCGAATACTATACTCCAGAATAACTGCATAATAACATCCCTAATAGTAAGTGGGATACCTACTTATGTTAAATATTAAAATTAGTGGTAGGTACAATTCTTTTCGCTTTCAGAACTTGACAAATTCACTAGATACCCACCTACTTAACAATCTCTTTTCGACAGATGTTTTTCTTTAAGTAATAGGTAGGTACCTACCTAGGTATAATTTCTTATCGTTTTATCTAAATTTTTACAAAAAAAAAATTGTTTGCTTTACTGTAAACTCTTAATCTTGATCCTTAATCTGTTATAATGGTCCATAGTGATACCACTTCAGTGAGGGGAAAATAGCCAGAAAATTCCAAATCGGGTCAACTATTGGGAAAATTGTAGCTGCGCACAAATTATGATGTACTTACGTCCTATACCCTGCAAATGCAAAAGTACTGAAATTAATACTGAAAAATGTATGGGAAATAAGTAATTTATTTTCCAATGAAAAAGCTTGTTAAAATACTCAGTTATATAACTTCTATACATATACAGAATACGTGAAGCACCCATCTTTCTCTATTGAAAAAAGTACTGCCTTGAATCTGTGACTCTATGTAAAAGGTAGTACTTAAGAAGTACTTTGTTCCTATACGAAAAAGGAAGTGCTTAAGAATTATTTCGTTCCTAGGAATAAGGAAGAACTATAGAAGTACATCGTACCTACGTAAAAGGAAGTTCTAAGATCGTATTTACGTGAAGGGAAGTACTTCAGAAGTACTTGGGTCCTATATAAAAGGAAGTACCGAAGAAGTACTTCGTTCTACGTATAAGGAAATGCTGAAGAAGTACTTCCTTTCAACGTAAAAATCAGTATTAAGGAAGCACTTTGTTTCTTCTGGTGCCTTCAAACTACAAACTATAATAAAATAAATTGGTAATATTAACATTCTTAATTCAATTATCTACTATTATTGTTTGTTTTCTTTATTTCTCTGAACGACCGATCCAATTAGCACACACTGAAGCCAACATGGCAAAACATTGCAACTTCTTTTAGATATTTTTGTAAAGTGTTGTACAGCAGGCGTAAATCGTACATGGATTATGATAGGTAACAACAACAAACAACTGTCAAAAATAAGTTTGCAGGGTACATAAATCTGAATACTCATTCTAAAGGTGTGTCCAGACTAGTGAAACATTTGTTTAATAAATGTTTATAAAATGTTACCGATTTGCTCCAGAAACATTTCATAAATGTTTATTTTACATCTCTTAAATGTTTCTTTCAATCTGGACGCCGATGAAACATTTATGAAATGTTTATGAAATGTTTAATATTTATCCATTTTTGCACTAAATAATGACGATCTCTAAAGCGGTAGGGTTATAAGCAGCGTGATTCATTATCATAAAAAAAATTAAGAAAATCGATTTAGTTCAAATAATTTAATTAATTGAATTTTTAACATTTTTGTTTTTATATTCAAGCTAATTCAAAAAACAATTCCTTCTTTCTGCCCGGAAACTTGTGAAACTGCGAAACATTTCATAAACATTTTTTTCTGTTTAATATATGTTCATAAAATGTTTAGGAAATATTTATGAAACATTTGTCAAATGTTTATGATGTGTTTCATGGTTCACCCTAAGAGAACGCAAACACATTACCAAAATCATGTTTCTCTGTAGTAGCGTTTTCCAGAAACTCACGGAAAGAAGTTTAAGATCAAATCAAGAAAAATAAGCGCCGAATCACGAAAAGTTTGTCTCATTTTAGAGCTTAGCTCAGGATTTACTAATTCACGACTTTTTATTCGCAATTCTAGAAGTTGTACAAATTGAAGATATTGATCTTCAAAAGTCGTGAATCAACACTTTTCAGTGTCAATAATGCGACCGGGCATGAAATACATAGTGCCATAACCGATCGCAATTTGACACAAATAGTTATCAATTTGATATTACTGTGGTTGTGAAATGCAAAAAAAAATATCCTTAGTAATTTGCAACAGGGGTTGATTTATTACTTCAGTAGTTGCAATTTACAAATTCTTAATCGTAAATTGCCACTTATTTTTATCAATTTGCAATTCATATTTTGCAATTTACGACTTCTCTACGTCAATTTACGTTTTCAATTTACATGTGCGAAATTATTATAAGATTATATTGATTCATCATTCAGTGGTGGTAAATTACGAAATATTTTTTGCAATTTCAGATTTTAAAGTGGTGTTTGAGGAATTTACCTATTGGGCCAAAAAAACAAAAAATGTCGCAAATCACTACAGATAAATGAAGCTCGAATTAATACTTCTAGTCGTAGTATTCAAAAAACAAAATTTGATATTTTTCGCCGTTTTCAATGTCGAATTACGAATTTTTGTATCAATTCAAGACAAAATCGTTGTGTTTTGCGAAAAATATATAATTCGTGATTTACAACTCAAAATTTTGCAATTGGTGACTATGCAGTTCTTTCCGTGATATACTGACTTTTGGTTTGCAGGGCACATTACGCATGATAGTATGCACGGTTTGTCGTCGGGAAGATAGAGGGTGACTGTGAAGTAGTCTACCCCTACATATAACCTCTGAAAGCCCCGTCATTGGATGTAAAAAAGCTATACTCGATTGAGCGGTCTTCGGGGTGACGAAGTGCGACAGGCACATTTTATCCCCGCATATACCGCCTCCGAAAGGTACGGCGATCATAAACCCTAATATGGTTACTCATGTGTCACAGGGATATAAGTGGGAAATAAGTTACGAATTGAGTTCAGGAATTTTTATTGTTGAAAATGGGACATAAGTCCCGAATGAAATTAGACAATTCGAAATATTTTACATTTTTTTTGTGTTCATAAGCTAAGAAACTTAGTTAACGAATAAAACAATCAAAACAAATTAAACAAACATTTTCAACATAACGTCAAGACTTGGTCACTTGACAAATATTTAAATTGGATTTTGCTCATTGAATGTCATAGTATCTTTTATCTTTCCATTCTTAACAACTTTTAAATGTTAATTTTTGATTTTCAATTATGATTCCCCATCAATAATTATTAGTAATGTTAATTTCACCCTACATTCGACACTTGGCATTGAACAACCGAATGTATGTAAAAGTTTTTTTTCGTAATATATCGCTTATCAATAGTTTTTAGGATATTATATTTTAAAGTGTATAGACATTACAAGATAAATAAATCTATTCAGTAGCCGGACCTTCATATTCGCACTTAGTACCTAAACCATTTCCGAATACTAAAAACCGAGCGAAACAGAATATTCCTTTTTAAAATAATAAAGGAAGTACATACATTTATGTAAGCGTCGTTTAACAGTGTGTCCGATACTGAAAATGCCCTTTCAATTTTAAACAAAATATATATTTGAGCTTATGTAAAGGTGAGGTTGAAAAAAATACATACTCAGTTTTTCGCTGAAAAATGGAGTAACGATAGGTATTTACTTTTGAAATTTGGAAATCTCGAAAACGGTCCATGAGATTTATAAATTTACCATTTATAAATTAATAACAAACTCAGTTTTTGTCTAATTATCTTAGGTACAATGGATTTTTGGAAAAAAGTATTTTTTTCTAATAACCTATGTTTTCTTCAGTTTACCTACCTGAAAACGGTAAGAACGATTTCCACTAAAATTGCATTAGTATACCTAGAGTAAAATTGATGTTTCCAAATTTATTGTGTAATTAATTTTTACTGAAAATGTTAATTTTAAAAACTGCTCAAATCTCCAAAAGAACATTTTCGATTTCGATAAAACCTTAAAACACAAGTAATGCTTACATCCCGAACAATATCTAATACTCAATTCTTAGCTAAATATTTAAGCAACAGTATATTGCAAACGTATCATTGCAATCTGCGTAATTTTACAAAAACCACTCTAACGATTTTGATCAAAATACATATCAAAGATAATATATATAATAATATCTAAAAAAGATCACTAACACGGCTAAAAATCCTGGCGTTAAATATAATATTTATGGGGTTGTGAATAAGTCCACGCCGAAAAAATATTAAAATTTAATATTTTACATATATTAAAATTTAACAACTAATAAAAGATTTTTTAATTTTAAATAATGTCTGCTATTACAAAATATGCCTGAAATATTAAATTTTAATGTAGCTGGAACTGAGTTTCAATGCAGACGTATTTAAATTAAACCCTTATTTTAATACATTTGTATTCGAATTAAATAAACGACAGATTAAACCATTATACAATCTTATTACATTTTAATACTTCTTTAGATTTGATTTAAATATCTATGGGATATATTTTAACACCAAAAATATTTTATTTTAATTTTATTTTAATATAAATTTGTATTGTTTTTAAATATTACAGTAATATGAAAATTGTCAAGCGTAGGCAAATTCCGGTGTCTTTTATCCCCTTGTAAAATAATCTTATAAAGTGCCGCTGTGCTCCCTTACGTAGGTATATTTTTCCAAACCAAATGAAGGAGAACTCATGAATGCCTGAATTATTTTATTAATTATTTAGTTAATTACTTACTTTTTGGTATGTAATAGCTATACGCATTTCTGAGGCAATGAACTGGAATCTCTAGACCGCCCTTATCTTCAATAGCAAATCTACTAGAAACATCTCTGCACTTCAGAACTAAAAGAATAAAAAGCAATTATTACGACTTCTTACAAGAATACTTTGAAATTAAAGTTACTTACTTATTAGAATAATATTCTTATTGGATATCAACGTAAATATCTCACTTTTTAAGCCTTTTTACTTGTTTGTCTATATTTTTAAAACATTTTTCTTTTAAATAAATTTTATCCAAATCATTGAGTAGGATGCTCAAACTAACTGTAAATTCTTAACCAAGCGACAAAATAATATATTTGAGTTGAAAAGTAATACCAATAGATATATTTAAATACCTATATTGACTTTAGTTTAGATCCTGTATTTAAACCAAATACAAATGTATTGAAGTTGATGGTTTTAAGAAGTTCGTATTAAAATGTAATCAGAGTAAATGTTATATTTTAGGTCAACTATAACTTAATTCTAATAAGTTCTTGATTGAAATATAATTTTAATATAAACTGGGTTAGATTGTAGTACAAAAATACTGGATTTTAATGTTTCGAGGTCAATGTTCCGAAAATTCGTATTAAAATGAGCATTTAAATGAAAAATTATTAAATTTAAATATAAAAATATTACAGAAAAAGTTTAATAAATTGGAAATAGGTATTGAAAACTAATTTTTCCTGTGTTACATAGACCTGCAATATTGCGGAGGTATTAAAAAACACCCCCATATTTTTAACTGCGTTCATATAGTTTATCTCATATATTCGAAAAAATTAGATTTTTAATTATTTATATTTTCTGATCTATTTTAACATTTCTATACGGTATATTTTTGCATTAGTCTCAAGGACCTACTCCTTATAAACACGCAGTAACTGGGAACTCCAAACTTTTTTTTAGCAAATATTTCCCACTTTTTTTTCAAGCATATTAAATAAGCACCTTAAGATAATTCCAACCACTTCGAGCCTTACAGAGTCAGAAACTCCCACTTCATTTGCACCCCCACACACGTCCATCGGGATATTCAGTTTATAAATGCTAATGCAAATCTCTAAAATCTAACATATATATTTATGTATATAGTGTAAATATATCGGTCTAACAGTCTCAATCATGTACCTTAAACCAGAGACTATACTGAGACCCCCAACTCACAATCCTCTTGCCGCTGGCCCCCTCAGTTTTGTTTTAAATTCGCCGTTTTGTTTTCCTATCGGTGTTCGGTCAACTATTTAGAGTCCATGTGACATACGAAAACATACAAAAAAAATATAAAAACAATGCTGCCAACCGTGGAGGAATGTGATAGAGTTCGGGAATACCACATTTTAACATAACTGAATGCTATTGTATGGTTATTATGTATTTTTAAAAGGCGTTAATATAATTTGTTTGGTTAATAAAACTATCTAAACGAGATATTTTATATACTAGAAACATATTAGGACAAACATGGTTGCATATTTTCCGCTTTTGAATATCATTAACTTCGATTTCATGAGTACATTTTTCTTTAATAAGTAAAGAAGGAGCAACGTCAACTGATTTCTTGGACAACAGCGCCTGCAGCGAGCGAATTGTTAATCTTTCAACAGGGAATATGTATGGGGGGGCATGCTACCCCCCTGCTTGGGTTTACTTATGGATTACGGGGTGGGTGCGAGGTTGAGGATATGCAAAGTTCCTTTAATAAAAATTCAAATTTTGAGCGAATTTTTTACTATTATTTTCTTCAACAGAAAATTAATAGCCTATTATTTTCTGAACTATGTTTCTATCAACTTTCTGTTGAAGAAAATAATAGTCAAAAATTCTTTTGTCACTTTGATTATCTACAGATTGACTAATCAGAACAGTAAAATAACTTGAAAGTGACATAATGGCCTTATTCCGCTTTTGCAAAGTGACAAAAGGCCATATGTTCGAATATGATCTTATGTCGCTTTGTGAAAGTGTCACAAGGTCATAAGAAATATGGCCTTATGTCACGGCACCAAAAGGATTTTATTTAACACTATTCGCATATTTCATGAACCGATTCTTTTATCTAGCATCGGTTCTCAGATTTTGACATACTACCTACCTAATAAAATAAGAAAACAACTAACTAAAATCTTGATGAACGAGAAAGTTTCGTTCGACCCAGTCGTGGACTTTACCTAACGACAAAAGTACCACACTGCCGCACAACTTCTACAGTAGGTATGCAGTTGATTCGTTTGAAACTTTGCATTTATTTGTTTGACATAATTATATTAGATTATATTGTTTTTAATATTTGAGACTTTTTAGTTCTGACGTGGCTATTTTGCTCGCAAACAACAAAGTTTTGCGGACACTAACACTGTCCGGATACACACACCGATACTAAGTTGTATGTATATATTTAGGACATTGTATATTTTTATTCAATAAAACCGTTTAAATTTTGTAATAAATTTGCTTATACATAAAGCTAACGTCATGTGAGTACGAGAGTGGTCGCTTAGGTTTTGAAAGACTTAACCTCCTTAACTATAGTACCTATTATAGGCAAAATGGCAAAGGCTGATAGAGGTGCAAAGAAGGTGAACAAAGGTTTCAAACGAGTTGTGTAGTATGTATAGTACATTTTAATCGGAATTGTATTGGGTAGAATGCTCTTATGGCCGTCCCGGGATTTGGTCCATTTCTGAGATTCTCTGAGTCGTATGACCGCAACTAATTTCTCGACACGATGTCAAGAGGAAAGTTGTGGTACACCTAGAATGTGTCTACAGCGGACGTGGAGGCGAATATGAAAGCCTTTGTGATGCCTGCACTGAACCAAATCGCGTATTCATATTGACGGAAATATTTTGTTAATCATTGAAGAATTTATTATTCGGATTGACAATTTTTCATAAATTTGTTCGTGTTATTGAAGATTTAATATTCAAAATAAATAACATTTCTTCAACTGCTGTCCGATTTCATATTGTATTCAAACCAACAAAATTTTGTCATTTTGACAAACTGAAGCTGTTAACAAAACGGTATCCTGTATGTGATATTGACAAAAAATTGTTGATCATTTTTAGAAGAATCAGTTATTCAAATTAACAATTTTCCATCAAATGTTTCTTCATATTGAAGATTAAATATTCAAAATCAGTAAAGTTTCTTCAAATGCTGTATTATTTATTATATTATTCAAGCGAATGAATTTATTTTCATATCGACAAAATCGACAACTATTCAAATTAAAAATTGTTCATCAAATATTTCGTCTTATTGAAGATTTAATACAGATTCAAAATAAATGATTAGACGCGATTTATCAGATTGACGAAAATTCATCGATCTTATGTTATTTAAATAAAACACAATACCTATATTTTTTGATACAAAGAAGGGGAGAGTGGGAAAGGTTTTTTTTTCAAAATTAGTGCTTGAAAAGCAAGTTATTTTTTCTCTGTTTTATTTATTCGATTTCAATTTTTTACAGTTGTACCAAATTACATTTAAATGTCTGCATAGAATTAATTTAATTTAAGGAAAATAAAACCCAATAGTAGGCATATCAAATTTTAGACACTTAAATGGATTATTAGATATTTCACCTGTTATACAACCTATACAAATGTATTTAGAAGTATCAACAAATTTAATTGTCGTGTAAACATAACACTGGAACGATCAACGGTTTGTCCGTTATTTACGTAATACATAAACTATACAATATATAAAATAATTGTATTTGTCATAATCTATTTATGGTTTGCAAACAAAAATCTTACTCGAGGTCAGAATCAAGTATTTATTTTATTAGGTATGGATTTTTTTAAGAAGTAAGTAAGGCTTAAACCAAGCTTAAAAGAAATCAACCAAACAATTTTTTTTTAATTAAAAAGAAATAGTTGAAGACAGTTATAAGAAAGTCGATATTTTAAAAAAAATTGCATTCGGAAACCATTATACAACACTTCCTGCAGAACATATAGAGGGAATTTATAAGAACGAATAACTTATCAAATTATTCATAACTTATTCTAACGCCAGTTGAAATCACTGAAGCCATTTTCAAAAATATAAGCTTTTTATAAAAGAATCTGAAGAAGGCAAGTACCATATTAAAAGCTTATTAAAACCGGACCCACGTTTTCCTCTTCTTGAAAATTGTTATAAACAGTTTCAATTTTAATTAAAAAAAAAAAAAAAATGTTGACTGCATTTATTGCGCAGAAGAGTACCAGTGTAAAGTCAATTATTTAGAGCAAATAGCTACTTCAGCTTGAAGCGACTAGTCATTTTCTATAATACAGAGGTTAGATCAGATCAGGACAGGACTCAAAGCTCAAACATTACATTTATATATAGAGCTTGGCCCAAAAACATTCTCTCTACCTTCTCCACAGCAAACAGTTTTAAAAACATTAGGCCATATGCTAAATCTAAAACAGTTCGAAACAGAAGACTAACCGCTAACTTATATCTATTCCATAAGTATAGATCCACATCACCTATACAAAGAACCGTAAGACATCACCTTTTCGAAACTCCAACGTTCTAGTAATTACATTGAATCTAGCACCACATTCCCCTAAATTGCCAACAAATTTATATTATTCCCATATCTTAAATTTTTTTTCAAGTTGAATAAATTTGTTGAAATGCTCTAAAGTGTTCTTCATATTGACAAAATTAATCAACTTGAATAAGTTTCTTCAATATGTTATTATCAAACCATTAAAACATTGCAATCTTGAAATTTTTCTTCGTAATATCTTTAACTTGAAGAAATTTCATTATATGATGGAAAGTTTTTCTTCAACTTGACAAAATTTTCTTCATACTGAATTTTTTTTATAATCATTCAATTATATTTTTTTCAATTTTAATAAATTTCTTTAAATGGAAGAAAACGGTGTCTTCAAATTGGAAAAAAAATAATCAATGTGAAGAAGTTTCATTAAAATGTAAATATTTATTGTTGTCCTAGAAGTAGTAGGTTTTATTCTTATAAGTGAACGTGAAGTGTAGCAGTGCGGGCTGATAAAATCGTGTTCCTGAGTTATTGTCCAGAAACTCATTCGTGTGATAAAAATGTAAGTATTAAATATTCAGATATTCTAACAATTATATAATTCATTCTCCGATTTTAGTTTGGACGTTTATCCAGTCTTGTTTTACGAAATCAAAACCAATTTTTACAAGAACCACCCTGAGGTAAATTCATTTATAAATCAATTAAATAAATTAGGTATAAACTACTTATTTATTGTTGTACTAAATATTTTTTTATTGTTAATTATTACAAATAACTTACAAATTTTAAATTCTTAGTTATCTAACCACTTTATTATAATTAATTATTTTAAATCGATTGTAAACTTTAAATTTCATAATTACTTATTATTATTCTAAATTTCTTACTATTATTATAATTCCTTTAAATACTTTATTTATACTATTAATTTATAATACTTATCCTAAAATATAAATAAAAAAAATTTTTTTACTTAAAAATATTTGTTTGTGTTTTATTTACTTAAATGGGGCTTGAATATTCTGTTTGAAGAAAATAATACATGAAATTTAAGAATATTTCATGCATTTCAAAAAATATTTGTCAGATTGACAATAAATTAAGCGTGAAACCGAAGAAAAATCGTCAATTTAAAGAAAACTATGCATCACATTGAAGAAAACGATGCGTAGAATTGGTGAAAATTATTTAGCTTGAATAAAATAAGGAGTCAAAAGGAAGATTTTTTTTTAATTTGAAGAAAATAATACGTTTAACTGAAGAAGAGTATGTTAATTTAAGAGTATTATGCGTCGATTTGATAAATGACTTTCAATTTGAAGAAACGAGTACGTTAATATGAAAATTATTTTTTAATTTGAAGATAAAAAATCGTAAAATTAAAGATTTTCTTTCAATTTAAATAAAAAATTTACGTCAAAATGAAGATTTGTTTTTTGAATTTGAAAAATATTTTTTCAAAATGAGGAACATTTTAAGTTAAATTGAAGAATGAGTATTCAATAAATTTTACGAAATAATAACTAGACTTATTCAATGTGACAATTTTTTGTGGATTTAACACCACAATGAAAATTGTTATGCATTTCATGAAAATGACAATATTTCTTATATAGGACAAATTTTTCATCAAAACAACGGACAGGAGTGGTTGACCTTATATTGATCACCGTTTCTTCAATTCTACATGCTTTTTTATCAATATGACTACCAAATTTGGTTCAGTGTGATACATGCTTATTCTTGTATGCGTTTTAATATTGTGTTTGATCTTTCCGCCGACCACCAAACTAATAATCGTGGAGTAAATCAGGTCTGACTACACGGAAAGAACTGAAAATCACCAATTGTCAATATCAATATCTTCACTTTGTACAATTTCTAGAATTGCGAATAAAAAGTCCTGAATTAATAAATCCTGAGCTAAGCTTTAAAATGAGACAAACTTTTCGTGATTCGGCGCTTATTTTTCTTGATTTGACCTTAAACTTTTTAAACCGCTGTACCTTACCCTCTACACAGGAGGCGCCATCTAACACCAAAAGCTCTTTTACTGGCATGGATCGCAAACGCGGCCTTTGCAAATTAAGTTTGGCTCGATACGATGTTTGTTTAAAAACACCTTGCCCTGTTCCTAGGCAAAATGAACCGGTAGTCCGTTAAGCGTAGGTACTTTATACAACGCAATGCGGCAAGGTGCACTATATCTATATGTCATAAGAGAATTTTTCCGAAACTTCAGCAGCTTCGCCCAACCTCAAATTATACAACGATCTGAAACTAATTAGCTAAATGCACTTGAGAATTCCATCTGTAAAAAATGTTCTATTTGTGTCAAAATGTAAAAACACACACAAAAAATGACAATGTTTTCGAGGTTTTCGAATCGGCGAAAAAAGATTCCAATTATTCACTTTGGAAAGCAGTAAAAGGCACCAAAAGGCCCAAAATCCCCGCGCCGCCAATTATAATAAATCAAAATGAATGGGCAAGGGAAGATAAGGAAAAAGCGGACGTTTTTGCCGCCCATTTAGAAGAAACCTTTCAACCGTACAATGGTCGAGCGGTACACGACAGTGTTATTAGGACGGAATTACAATCCGACGATTTAATACTCACAAGTGCAACGCTAAGGGAACTAAAACGTGAAATTGAATCCCTAAAACCTAAGAAAGCTCCTGGTTATGATTTGATCACGGGAGAAGTTCTCAAAGCTCTACCAAGAAAAGCACTAATCAAGCTTCTTCATATTATAAATGCCGCGCTCAGACTAAAAAAAGTGCCGAGCCAATGGAAAGTTGCGGAGGTCACAATGGTTTTAAAACCAGGAAAACCGCCAAATGAAGTAAAGTCGTATAGAACAATTTCCCTTCTTCCAGTCATATCCAAAGTTTTCGAGACAATCTTACTAACGCGCCTACAACCGGTTATAGAAAACAATAATCTCATCCCTGACCACCAGTTTGGGTTCAGAACCAAGCATTCGACGATTGACCAAGTGCATAGGATTACTGACGTAATTGAGAAAGCATTTGAAGAAAAAAATATATGCTCAAGCGTATTCCTTGACGTCTCACAAGCCTTTGATAAGGTGTGGCATGACGGATTAGCACAATTAAATTACGACAAGTTCTTCCCATACGCCTATATGATATTTAAGAATCATATCTCGGGAATAGACTCTTCCGTGTTAGACATGGAAACGAATACTCTGAGCTTAAGCAAATCTCAGCCGGCGTGCCGCAAGGAAGTGTCCTTGGGCCCCTTCTCTATCTGCTATATACTCGCGCTATACCAAGAGAAGATGGCACTACTCTCGCTACGTTCGCCGACGACACCGCTATCCTAGCAGTAGGTAACACTATTGAAGAAACGACTGCAAAACTGCAAATCGCACTGAATAAGGTAAATGAATGGACGAGGGACTGGCGGATCACCCTCAACGAAACTTAAATCTGTTGACGTGCATTTCACGTACCTATAAGAAAACAAATGACTTGCCAATTTTTTTAAACTTGGCCCGAATACCCTTTGTTGACGCCACACCGGTTTGAACAATCGAACGCAACTAAACCCAGAAGTCATTTGTCACAATTGACAGCTCGACCGATGCGCTTGGAGTCTCCCGCTTTTTTTTCACTTTTCTTCGCGCTTTTGACTCGATCAGATATACTTTTTTCTTGTATTCCGCTCCTTTTGTTAATTTAACAATTTACAGTCCTTAGTTTTCGCAAAATATATATATAAAAACAATTGCGTTCTTTTATTCATTAAATACGCGACATTTTTGGTCCATTTCGAGCCGGATAAGAAAAAAAAACATCGATTAAATTGTCACTTCCCTTTTGTTCATCGCGAAATGTCGAACACAAGACGAGATGTGCTGAGAAACGCGCTCAAGCGTCTCATGACCACAAGCAAGAAAGCCGAAAGTTACGACGAAGCGGACATTGAATCCTTTCTGAAACTTTTGACTTTCCAATGGGAGCAATTCAGCAAGGCGCAGGGTGAGGTCGAAGACGCGTGTGGCGAGACTGCTTTACCACTCGAGGAGGCTCAACGTGAACAGGGCGACGAATGGTACCGGATCGCAGTGTCCAACTTCATGAGAGCAGAGCTTAAGATAAAGGCTAATTCCAACATTAGCACCGAAAAATCCAGACAACATGTTGACGTCAAGCTGCCGCAAATGGACTTGCCACATTTCTCTGGAGAACCATCCGAGTGGAAGCAGTTTTACGATGCATTCTCTTCTCTCATTCACAATGAGGTGGCGCTAACGGGCTCGCAAAAGCTCCATTACCTTCGATGTAGTCTACAAGGGAATGCGCTAAATGTCATCAAATCCTTCAAGATAACAGATAACAACTACGACGAGGCATGGGAATTGCTGTCTAAAAGGTACAATGTAGAGCGTATCATAGTTGATGCCCATTTCAGAGCTCTTTTTTCACTGCCAAAGCTTTCTTCCGAGTCATCCACAGGTATAAGGTCTTTACTTGACAACATCCAGGAAAATTACAGATCGTTGAAGTCGCTGGGTAGACCAGTTACCAACTGGGATGACTGGCTTGTGCATCTTACTGTGGGCAAACTGGACCAAGAAAGCCATCGCCAATGGGAACTTTCGCAAAAAGACGACAAGGTAGCCACTTTCATGGAACTTGTTGATTTCCTCGAAGCCAGGTGTCACTCATTGGATGCTGTCAAGTCACACAACATCGTCGACCCACAGCATAGTTTCAAGTCCAGAATGAAGTCCACAACAGCCTTCACATCTCAAAAGAAAAATGCTGGATGCTATTTTTGCGGTGGAAAGCACAGAATTTTCAGTTGCGAGCAATTCAGGGCTCTACCAGCCTCTCGCAGCATTAACGCAGCAGAAGAAAAATCCTTGTGTAAAAATTGCCTGTCAAATGTCCACCGAGAAAATGCGTGTCGCAGTACAAACACTTGCAGGTTATGTCAGGCTCATCATCATACGCTGCTTCATCAGGAAGAGCCCCCGCAACCAGTCGCAAGTGTTTCATCGGCTAATGTGGTCAATACCGACCAGCAAATTCTCTTAGGCACCGCTCTTGCCAAAGTCAGGGACAGCTCCGGACGGTTTCAGCCAGTAAGAATATTGTTTGACAACGCATCGCATCTCACCTTTATCGCTAAAGCATGCGTAGAACGACTGCAGCTTCACATTATGCCTTCTACGACGGAAATCGAAGGTATATGTGCAGTTACCGCTGGTCGCTCTAGAGGAACTGTTCAACTCGCGTTATCTTCGGTAGATGACAGCTTTACTGAAACCATTCAGGCGAATATATTGCCGAAGCTAACAAATGCTCTCCCTCCATCTCGCATACGCAAAGGATCCTGGCAACACATTCATGGTCTAACTTTGGCCGACCCCAACTTCAACGTGCCCGCGGCAATTGATATTTTACTAGGCTGTGACCAGATAGGGAGTTTTCTTCTTGAAGGGTTAGTTCGTGGACCTAAAGACTCTCCTATTGCACAGCAGTCGACTCTAGGATGGATATTGTTCGGAAGAGTGTTGGCCCCAGACACCGCATACGCTTTTTCAACTATTGTTACAAGTCGTTCGGACGCCGCACTCACGAAAGCAGTAACCAAGTTTTGGCATTTAGAAGAACTGCCCGACTCGAAATTTCTTACCGACGAAGAACATCTATGCGAAGAAATCTTCAACCGTACACACAGTCGCCAATCTGACGGACGCTATGTCGTCAAATTACCCTTCAAGTCTGGAGTTATGCTCGGAGATTCTCGGGATGCAGCGGTTCGAGCCTTGTATCGCATGGTTAGTATTGGCTAGTATGCTTAACCGTGGCGGTTTCCATCTACGGAAATGGTCATCGAATTCCAGTGCCGTCCTTAATGCGATACCAGCTGAGCAGCGTCAAACGAAAGCAACGTTCAATTTAATGGATATGTCTGATTCGGAAAGCGTTAAAACTTTGGGACTTCAGTGGCATCCATCCACAGATGCTCTAGCGTTTAGCGTCCAGGTTTATGTGTTAAGTACCAATATTCTCACTAAACGTGTTTTACTTGCAGATGCTGCGAAGCTATTCGACCCTCTAGGGCTACTAGCTCCAACCACAGTCATCCCAAAAATGATGTTCCAACGCCTTTGGAAAAATAAAATCAATTGGGATGAAGAAGTTCCAGCAACTATTAGACAAAAGTGGCTGGACTATCGATCAAATCTTCCTAGTTTGGCAGCAATAAGAATACCGAGGTGGACAGGCTGTGGCGGCTCAAACGTATCAATAGATTTGCATGGCTTTGCTGACGCATCGGAAACTGCGTATGCTGCTGTTGTATATGCGAGGACTATGGACTCAAATGGCGTTATCATCCGTCTCTTCGCAGCTAAAACTAGAGTGGCCCCGATCAAGCAGATATCCCTGCCTCGGTTGGAGCTGTGCGCGGCTTCCCTGTTAGCGCAGCTAATGGTGCATGTGAGAAAAGCGCTTGATCAACGTGTTCGCAATATTTTTGGATGGACTGATTCATCTGTTGCATTAGCCTGGCTTCATCAGCATCCAAGCAGGTGGTGCACATTTGTTGCTAACCGCGTTTCCCGAGTGCAAGACGTCATCCCTCCAGAAAACTGGTTGCATGTTCCATCCGCTTCTAATCCTGCAGACTGCGCATCCCGTGGGCTAGCACCAGAGAAACTCAAGGACTTCCCGCTTTGGTGGAATGGACCGCCGTGGTTGAGCAAACCTAAAGAAGCCTGGCCCTCGCAAGAACTTTTTACAACTGCAGTCGACCAAAAACCAAACACCGACATCTCCCTAGTTGCCACTACTCAAACGCATCAAGTCTGGAATATTATTGATAAGTATTCTTCGATTTCAAAACTAAAACATGTTACCGCTTTTATCTTCAGATTTACCAACAACATACGCTGCCGCATCGCAAATCGAAAAATCGGTAAACCGCCACCCCAGTATGGCAGTAATTGTCTCAGTTTGAGAGAGCTCAACGACGCGTTAACATTCTGGATAAAGGCCACACAAAAATCATTTTTCGCAGAAGATATTCACAGACTACAAAGTGGGAACTGTCTTGGGAGACAGAGCAAGCTAAGCAAGTTACATCCATTCCTGGATCCATCGGCGATTCTCCGAGTCGGTGGAAGACTCAGAAATGCATCAATGCACGCGGACAAAAAACACCCTATTCTTTTGCCGACCAGAGCAAGACTTACTGAGATGATTTGCCAAGATGTTCATCGTATATCACTTCACGCAGGGCCATCAACCATGCTTATAATCCTACGAGAGCGCTTTTGGATTATAAACGCACGCAATCTACTACGAAGGACATTCAGATCTTGTGTTAAGTGCCGAAGGTACCAGAACATCATTCAACAGCAGCTTATGAGTGACTTGCCGAGACCCAGGGTGGAATTTTGTCGACCGTTTCTTCGTAGCGGAGTGGACTTCGCCGGCCCAGTCATGCTTAGATTTTCAAGGGGGCGTGGATGTAAAGCCGTAAAAGGATATATTTCTGTCTTTATATGCATGTCAACAGGTGCCATGCATTTGGAGTTAGCGAGCGACCTGTCATCCGGTACTTTCATAGCAGTCTTGAAACGGTTTGTGTCTCGTCGAGGTCGGTGCATGGACCTATACAGCGACAATGGGACGAATTTTGTCGGTGCGGAAAAGGAGTTAAGGCAATTCTTCGTCCAAGCGACCCGGAATGAGCAGTTGGCAAAATATTTAAGAGACGATGGTATAGTTTGGCATTTTAATCCACCAGCAGCTCCTCACATGGGTGGATACTGGGAGGCTGCTGTTAAGCGCGTGAAGTTTCACCTGCGACGGACACTCGATGGCCGCCTCCTTACATTCGAAGAATTTTCAACGCTCTTAGCAGAGATCGAAGCTTGTGTTAATTCGAGACCATTGTGCCCAGCAACAGCTGATGTCGACGATCTACAGGCTCTAACACCCGGGCATTTCTTGGTAGGGGAGCCGCTCATAACCATCCCGGAGCCTGATCTGATGGATCACAAAATCGATCTAGTTCATCGTTGGCGACTTATCTCGCAACTACGACAGCATTTCTGGAGACGGTGGCACACCGAATATCTGCAACAACTTCAGCAACGAGCTAAATGGACGAAGTCATACCCTAACATTACAGTGGGAGATCTTGTTGTTCTTAGAGAGGACAACATCCCCCCTAGCAAATGGAGGATGGGAAGAGTGACGGCGGTTCATACTGGAGCTGATAGCAGAGTTCGAGTGGTGACGCTGAAGACCGCAGATGGAACGCTGGTGCGCCCAATCGTCAAGATATCACCGCTTTTGACCTTCAAAGACGACGTCGATGTGCTTGATGATTCAACTAACCCTCCAGCTAGTTCAAGGCCGGCGGAATGTTGACGCCACACCGGTTTGAACAATCGAACGCAACTAAACCCAGAAGTCATTTGTCACAATTGACAGCTCGACCGATGCGCTTGGAGTCTCCCGCTTTTTTTTCACTTTTCTTCGCGCTTTTGACTCGATCAGATATACTTTTTTCTTGTATTCCGCTCCTTTTGTTAATTTAACAATTTACAGTCCTTAGTTTTCGCAAAATATATATATAAAAACAATTGCGTTCTTTTATTCATTAAATACGCGACACCCTTTGCAAACGAGGCCAAATACCTGGGAATGACACTCGACGCAAAGCTGAAATGGAATTCGCACGTGAAAATGAAACGTAAAGAACTCGATATCAAATATAGAGAAATGTACTGGTTACTCGGAAAAAAACATTCCCAGCTCAGTACCGAAAACAAACTGCTTCTATACAAGCAAGTGCTAAAGCCGGTGTGGACCTACGGTATACAACTCTGGGGTTGTACCAAGAAAACAAATGTCAATATTCTACAAACTTTTCAAAATAAAGTGCTTAGAGAAATTGTACCAGCACCATGGTATATTAGAAACGAATTCCAACAATTGAAGCTGAAACTAGAAGCTTCGCGAGAAAGCATAGAAACCGACTAATCGGACATGTCAACAATACAGTCCGACAAATTTTGGACGAGAACAATTTATTGCGCCGACTACAAAGAACGAAACCGTTCGACTTGGCAAGATAGGATTAACCGCGTCTAAATTGCGGAACATGCAGGATCTTTCATTGGAAAGTAGCCTGTCAAAAGTTGTTATTTCGTTATAGAAAAATTGCTTGATAAGTTATATCTTAGTTGCAGTATCTAACAATTCTTCGGAGGGTGGTGTTTTAATCAGTAAAAATCTGACACTACTATGAGCACGCGTTTGCTATTCTCATAGTGTCTTTAGAAGATTTTCACCTACCCTCGGTATAAAAAAAAAAACAAATTGTTTCAAAATGTAAAAACACACACAAATGACAGTGTTTTCGAAGTGCCTTTGGACTTTTTTTTGGCACATTTTTTTACTCGATAATGGACGTACATATTCTGGATGGTTAACTCGTTTTTTGACACCTTTTTTACGTGTTTGTGTTGACTTATGGGTACTTTTATTTTTTAAATTTAATGTTCCTTAAAAATTTAAATTATTGGTAAGTCTGTCATACGGTTTCCCGAGTGCTGTAGAGTAATTTTGTGTATTGTGGAATATGCGGTTATTTTATCTGATGATTTTCAGAAAGTTCCTTATTTCTCGTCGGATGAATTTCTCCTCGAAGACGACTAAATAAATTGCAAATTCTTATTGCGGGCACGGTGCTTAGAAGCCAAAATCTTACCCCTGGAAAAGTATATGGTCACACTTTCCCAGAAAATACTCAGGAATACCTCCAGTCATCCAAACCCTCTAGTCCGAAGAATTGCGGACCTTCCACACATCCCAGAGCATCGGTACCTTCATGTACTCGCTCTGCTTAACGAGGAGTTATTCCCAAGCGACTCAGACAGGACAGCCCAGCCCTTCTACGAATTGACCGAGACAACCCACCATCGAGGATAATTCCAAGATGACCAACCATCTCAAAACACAAGAACATCAACACCCGGACTTGAACACCCTGAGGTCAACCCTGACAACGATGCATACTACAAGTATGAATCTGAGAAGACAACCACAATATATGTAAAATAGAGTTAAGAAAACAAACATTGTATACCGTTGGGCCCCTGTTGTTGAGCCAACACCTTTAAATATTGACTATTCACCACCATTTGTTACCTAGCCTTAAGTCAAATTGTATATACAAAAAGTTTAATAAAAGCAAATGTAAATGTAAACGGGCACGGTGCTTCCTGCTGTAAACGGAGATTCGGTCTTTCTTGTATTCTCGAACCTGGCGGTTGTGATTTGAAGATTCTCTAAGCTGGAGCATTGTTGCCCATTCTCTCGATGAGGCAGAGCTAATAATGGGTGATTTTTTAAGAGGTTTAGAACTTTTTTAAAAAAAAAAACACAAAAAATTCGAAAAAATGAATGAAATATTTATTTGAATCGATAGTTTGAACCTTGCAATTTAATGTTTAAAGATAATTTTATGCAAATGTTGACCGCGGCTGCGTCTCAGGTAGTCCATCCGCTGAGTCCAATTTTGGCATACTCTTTCACACATATCGGCCGGTATCTCACGAATGAATGCATGGATGTTGGCTTCCAGTGCGTCAATCGAAGCGGGCTTGTTCCTATACACATTAGCCTTGACATACCCCCACAAAAAATAATCTAATGGTGTCAAATCGCACGATCTAGGCGGCCAATTGACCGACCCGAAACGTGAAATTAACTGTTCACCAAACTCGCCTCGCAATTGCGCCATTGTTTCGCGTGCTGTGTGGCATGTGGCACCGTCTTGTTGAAACCACATATCATGCAAGTCAAGAACTTCCATTTCGGGCAAAAAAAAGTTTGTTATCATCGCTCGGTAGCGTTCACCATTGACAGTAACGCTGCGATTCGCATCATCTTTGAAGAAATATGGCCCAATAATGCCGCCGGCCCATAAACCGCACCAAACAGTGGCTTTTTCGGGATGCATTGGTAGCTGTTGCAATGCTTCTGGCTGATCTTCACTCCAAATGCGGCAATTTTGCTTATTTACGTACCCATTCAACCAAAAATGAGCCTCATCGCTGAACACAATTTTTCGATAAAAAAGCGGATCCTCGGCCAGCTTTCCAAGAGCCCATTCACCAAAAATTCGGCGTTGTGGTAGGTCGGCTGGCTTTAGTTCTTGCACAAGCTGTATCTTAAAAGGCTTTACGCACAAATCCTTCCGCAAATTTTTCCACGTAGTGCTGTAACAAAGGCCTAACTGCTGGGAACGGCGCCGAATCGACATTTCGCGGTCTTCTGTCACACTAGCTGATACGGCCGCAATATTTTCTTCACTACGCACAGTACGTAAACGTGTTGGTGGTTTAATGTCCAACAAAGTAAATTTGGTGCGGAATTTGGTCACAATCTTCCGAATAGACTGCTCAGAAGGTCGAGAATGCCGATCATAAAATGGAAGCAGCGCGCGATGAACATTTCGAACCGAGCACGAATTTTGATAGTAAAATTCAATAATTTGCAAGCGTTGTTCATTTGTAAGACGATCCATGGTTAAATTGCAAACCAAACTGAAGCTGTTTGACAGTGACACAAGGTACTAAACACACGTCAGCTGTCAAAACCAGTGTTGCCAAAACCAAACCAGCTAAAAAATCACCCTTATATAGTCTATACGTATTTTGTCTTTCTGGACTACATTCACACCTTGGTACAGCTTATAGAGTTCGTTCGTTATCTTTGTAGGCTAGGTTAGGTTAGGGAAGGGTGTGTGGTGCCGGTATCTCTGCTCCGGCCAATTCCGATAGATTTTCAAAGAACCTGGACCCCAGGTATCGGAGTCGTCGTTCTTGGAGACCGGGACATTGGCACAGGAAATGTTACATCGTCTATGTTTCCTCCTCGTCTCCACAGCTCCTGCAAAGATCTATGGTTTCTGGATTCCATTTCCGGAGCATGGATTTGGTTGCACACTGACCTGTTATACCTGTGAGCATGCGAATTGAGTTTTTGTCTAGGGACATTCGATATATATATATTTTTTTTTTTTCGTTCAGTTCTGGCTCGTGCATTTTTGCAGCCTACTTTTGAGGAGTGTTGTTGGTCTCTTTTTTAATCGGTGGCTGTATTGAGCTGTCTGCCTCGTTTGCGTTCATCGCTGACCCCAATCTTGTGAGGTCATCCGCATTTTCGTTCACTTCGATATAACTATGTCCAGAAAACCCAGCAGAGCTTGATGCTGTGGTTGTTGATGTTGCTTAATGAGTATCGACAGTTCTTTACAACCTTTAATTTTACTGTGTTTGCTATAATCGATTCAAGGGCGGCTTGACTGTCTGCAAAAATAGTGATGTTCGAGGTTGGAATGTGGCTATTACGTATGTGCCCAGCTGCCCTGTCTATGGCCAGTATCTCTGGTTGAAAAACGCTGGATCCGTCGGTGTATATAGCGATTTCATGATCGCTTAATATTTTCTTCTATTCAGGATTAATATGCATCTGCAGACGCTCATTGTGACGAATTGCGTACGTTTTAATTACTTCCGTTACAAGATCAATCTGCAAATCACGATGCAAGTCATTATTTCTAATATACCAAGGCGCATTTACTATTCCCCGAAGGACTTTGTTTTGGAATGTCTGTATTATTTTTAAATTTGTTTTCTTTGTACAACTCCATAATTGGATACCATATGTCCAAACAGGCTTCAATATCTGGTTATATAATAAAATTATATTCGCAATGGACATTTCCGAATTATGTCCTAGCAACCAATAAAGTTTTCTATGTCTAATATTTAACTATTCTATACTTTCTTTTTTCACATGTTCCTTCCATTTCAGCTTAGCATCTAGATTCATACCCAGATACTTCGCTGTGTTAGAATAAGGAACTACTTGGTTATTAATAACCACAGGAACGTTTATAATTTTTTTATTTGTAAAATTGATATGAGTGGACTTTGTCTCGTTTAGTCTAATTTGGCATCGTTGTGCCCAATCACATATTTCTTTAACTAAATTGTGCAACTTTTCTGTTGATTTGGTCACGCATCTATCAGTTGATAGAAGAGCAGTGTCGTCACTAGTATACAATAAGTAAAGGGTTGGTCCCAGAAAACTTCCCTGTGGATTTAAGTATCTCATAGTATTGTCTAGGTAGGTTCCTATGAAGTTTATACTCTAAGCCCTTATGCCAGACCTTATCAAAAGTCTGAGCAACGTCTAAGAACAATGTAGAACAAACTTGTTTTTCTTCTAGTGATTTTTCTATAACATTTGTTATACGATGTACTTGGTCTATTGTCGAGTGCTTATTTCTAAACCCGAACTGATGGTTGGGAATAAGCGTTCTCTGCTCTATGATTTTATCTAGTCTTTTAAGAAGCAGTGTCTCAAAAACCTTGAATAGTACAGGTAAAAGTGAAATTGGCCTGTAAGAGGTGACTTCTGATGGAGGTTTACCTTGTTTAGGTATAACTATAATTTCTGCTATCTTCCAGTGATGTGGAATTAATCCAAGCTTAAAACAAGCATTAATTAAAAGCTTAAGTTACACCAATGCTATGAAGGGTAGTTCCTTCAGGATTTGGGCAGTTATTAGATCATAACCTGGTGATTTTCTATTAGAGAGCTTATGAATACATGTGCTGATCTCTTTTAGCGAAACGTAAGTGATCACGTCTTCATCAATTCTATCAGAGAATTCAAGGCATTCGTTTGCCACGCTAGGTGGAAAAGGTTTAAAAACATTTGTCAAATGTAGGGAATGATGTAGTCTTTTGTGGCTTTGAGGCTTTCGAAACCGTGTTTCATTCCTATAGTTCTTCAACATTATCTAATATAGTAACATGTCCATCGGTACGTTCATCTACCTTTATCCGAAGATTGGGCACCTTGTCGTGGTGAGGCGGCTTAAGTAGAGGAACATGATGTTAGACCAGGAGTGTGGGGGGGGGAGGTGGGGACTCTCGCCTAGGTCAGCATAGGTACTGGATATATACGATGATATAACTAGACCCATTATCACCTACACCTCGATGGTATGGTGGGCGAAAGCCTCCCAGAAAACTGTGAGGAAGCACCTGGATAGGGTCCAAAGCTTATCATGTATAGCAGTATAGGAGTGCCCTAAAGGCACTTCGTTTACATCGATATGTGAAATGGCACATTCGTGGTACCAAAATATGGTACCTCTGCCCATATATTATATGGGCATAGGAAGATCCTGGAATTTGTCAAAAACAAGATTCGGGAGCTGAACATGCCTATGGATGGGATAACAAGGGTACGTATTATGTAAAGGAATCACGAAACTCGTATTGAGAACGGATTACTTCCAGATTCCAGAAAAAAGGAGTGGTGAAATAGTGATTTTCCCAGATGGATCCATGATGGATGGCGGAGCGGGTGCCGGTATGTATTCAGCAGAGCTGGAACTAGCCCGGGAAACACACTTCCGTATACCAGACTGAGATGATTGCATTGCTGCATGCAATGCAGTGAAGAAATATCCTTATAGCACTGGACAATCAGGCGGTGATCAGACGCATTGAACTGACAAACATCACAAAATAATTGGCACTGGAATGTGTACTTAAGCTCAATAAATGTTTATCTAAAAATGAAGTAACACTATGACTTGGGTACGAGGACACATAGGGCTCGAAGGCAACGAAAAGGCGGGCTCCCTTGCAAAACAGGGGTCAACTGAAAAGTTTCTGGGACCAGAACCATTCTTTTCAATTGCCAAAGGAATGGTAGAAAAGCTGATTCACAAATGGATCACGGCAGAACACCTGATAAGGTGGTCAACCGTGGAACTATGTAGACAGGCTAAAATGGCAATTAACTGGCCGAACTGCTCCACTCAAAGAAGGGTTCTAAGCATGAGTCGAGGAACATTGAAATTGGTCGTGGGTTTTTCAACAGGACATGTTAATTTCGGGTATCACTTAAGGAAGATTGGCCTTAGAGAGGATGATACCTGTAAATCGCAAAAACCCAAATTCCAACTTAGGGTTTTTTCCACTGCGCCACCTCTCGCGAAACTCTGACAAACATCCGTGAGTATAACTGTCTTGAAAGAGCTTCTCAATGAGCCGTTTGGAGTCGGCATAAAACTGTAGATCCCTTCCATTCGCTCTAAAAAATGAAAAACTCACGCAAAACTTATTTTTAGCAAATATTACCCACTTCTACTTTTTTTCAACCATTTGGAATTTGCACCTTAAAAACCTACAACAATCAGAATATCCCACTTCATTTGCACCCCTACACACGTTCATCGCGATATTCAGTTAATAACTGCTATTTCAAATTCAAAAACAAATCTCTGAATTTTTGCATATAAGTACATACATATATTTATATGTAATGATATCGATCTATAACGACCAATACTTCCAATCATTGACAACTTAAACCAGCTTCATTAATCTATTCCAGTCAAAAATAAAATAATTTCCAAACAGATCAAAAATCAAAAACTCGTAGTAGAAGTTCTTGTTCCTGTTCTCGTACTCAAAAACTTGTAAAGTGCTATAAAATAGTACAGTAGGCACTTATAACTCTCTAACAAGAACTTGCGAGAATTTCCTGTTTCTAGAGCTTCAACGTTTAAAAATTAAAAGTGAATATTATTTAATACTATGTGTTCCTTTTTCTATATTTCATGTTTCTTTTACATAGCATAGCTTCTCAGATCTAAACCTAATACCTACCTATCTAATAAAATAAGAAAACAACCAATAAAACTTTTGACGAACGAGAAAGTTTTGTTCGACCCAGTCGTGCACTCTATTTTTCTTAATGCCAGTCAATACTAATTTCGATGCAAAATATTTTGCTCCTGGGATGATGTTAACACGTGCCGAATAGACAGCAAAGTTAACATTGAAAATCTATATACGAACAATTTTATTTTAACATTCAAATATTTCATTTCCGTTTCAACTTTTTATTAAATATCTATAATAATTAAAAAAAAATAATTAAAAAAGAATAATTGGTAACAAAGAGAAATTATTGCGGATACTTTCTGTACAAAACTTCTTTCCTGAAATCAGGATATAACTTCCTGTCCTCCTTCACACAGCGGAGAAGGAATTGTTTTTGCTCTTCTTTTGCTGAATGATTCTTTGCTGCTTTCGGAATCGACTCGTCTACATTTTTTTCAGAAAGCATAAGTCCTGAAATGGTGATTTTAGTGCCGAACTACACTGCAACCATGGTTTAACATAAACCATAACAATAAAAACGCAGACCTCTTTCAATCCGCACTACCTTTTTTGTCAATTTAAGTTACGAGCGTAGCAAAAATATATTTAACGCATAAATTGCTCTTGCCATCCATCTCGCTTGATACATTGCACCTGATTTTTAGTTGCTTATCGACATCTCTGTTTAAAGATCTTCAGAAACAATAACGTCTGACCTGTGTGATCTCAAAAGTTTAATGTATTTAAAGTTAGAAATAATTCAATGGAGAAAAAATAATTTCTCAGTACATGATTACTAAATACTATATAATAAAACAAGTAGAAGTAGGTCTACAGTGAATGAACATAATTTATATTTAACACTCCTCCTCATTCATTTAAGACCGCAAGCTTCACGCAGTTTTTTTTATTCTGGATGCTTGTAATGGTTTTGTCAGTAAATCTGCCAGCATTATTTCAGTTGGACAGTATTTGCAATGTACTTTCCCTTTTGTTACAAAGTCTTTTACGAAGTGATATCTGGTGTCAATATGTTTGGTTCGGTTTGACAACTTTTCTTCTTCAATAAGCTTGAGGCAGCTTTGGTTATCTTCAAGAATTGTTACTGCACCGCATATTGATTGTTTCATATCAATTAATATTCTATCGATCCAAAGCTTCCTGACAAGCACAAGACAATGCGATAAATTCAGCTTCAGTTGTCGATAGAGATACACAAGTCTGTTTCCGGCATGCCCAACTAATAGTTCCGCCATTGATTAAAAACACATATCCGCTGTTTGATTTTCGATCTTTCCTGTTTTCAGCCCAATTAGCGTCTGCATAGCCAATGACGAAACTCTCAGCGTCCTGCTTTCCAAGTGTTAGTTTAAGATTTAACGTACCGTTTAAATATCGAACAACCCTTTTAAGCTCATTCCAGTCTTGTTGAGTTGGCTTACTGACCTTTTGTGCCAAAATGGAAACTGCCGCTGAAATGTCTTTTTTTTTTTTTTTTTTATAATTTTACTCGCGCTCAAGGGGTTTTGAATACCCTTATAATGCGGGGCACAGCGCGGCATTCAAGTTTTTAGGAAGAGAAAGAGGGATAGGAAAGAGTTTGTGGCGCAGTGCATATTCTCCACGAGTGGCGTCCTAGTAAGCTAGGGGAGAATTGTTGATATTTGTGTTCGCTTATAATTCACTTAAACTTATTCGTTTTTATTTGCGAAAAATGTTTCGTGGTACTGGTTCGGATTTGAACACGTAACCTCCCACTCAACAAGCGAACACTCTATCACTGCGCCACGGCCACCCGTCTGGACGAGTATTTACAGAAATGTACAGCAAGCACCCAATTAAACTTTGATACTTGGTATTATCCAGAAGAATGTCCGAACCTTCATTTGATTTCCCATATCCTGGATCAAGTGGTACATTTGAAGTTTTTGCATTGCTTAAACCAAATTTTTTAGTGACTTGTTTGATATATGCCACTTGATCAAGTTGATAAAATCCGTCTTCACTCTTTTCTATCTTTACACCTGTATAATGATGAACTTCTCCCAGATCTTGCATTTCAAAATATGAAGATAATATATCTTTCACAGCTTCAATTGCCGCTTGTTTTTTAGCTGCTATAAGTAAATCGTCGACATAAATGAGAAGAAAAATCCATTCATTTTTGTGCTTTAGTGTGTATAAGCATGGATCAGCATTTCCTTGTTCGAATCCTGAATCGATCAAAACTGAATGAATTGCTTCATTCCATGCTTTCGCTGCTTGTCTAAGACCATACAAACTTTTTTTAAGAAGACATACATGATCCAATTTGTTTTCTTGTTTGTAACCCGGAGGCTGTTGCATGTAAATTGTCTCCTTCAATTCTCCGTTAAGAAAAGCTGTTTTAGCATCTACATGTTGTACCATAAGACATTCTTTAGCTGCTATTGTGAGCAAAATTCTTACGGTTGTTTGCTTAACAACTGGGGCAAAAACTTGGTCATAATCCGTTCCGTATTTTTGAGAAAATCCTTGAGCAACCAAACGTGCCTTAAAGCAATGTAAATTTCCATCAGCATTTGTTTTCAATTTAAAAACCCATTTACATCCGATTGCTTTCCGATCGCTTGGTAGTTGACATAAATCCCATGTTCTGTTTTTCTTTAAAGAATTCATCTCATTGTTCATGGCCTTAATCCAATCTTCTTTTTGAACACTTGCCATAGCTTCCGCTAATGTCTTTGGTTCAATTACCTCAGAAGCAACGGCATTAATTTCTTCGATTAATCGTAGGCCTCGTAACCCTTTGTTTGCACGTAGAGACACGCGCACTTGATCTTGCGGGTTAGCTGAATTTTCATCATCTTCACTTGATTGTGATGAACTCCCTTCTAATGACTCGTAATCAGATTTGTCCTCGCATTCCGTATTAATATTTTCAGGAGCATCATCACTCATTTGTTTTGGGGTTTCTAATTGAATTTGAAGGTATTCAGGGCTATTTCGAAATTCAGTGCAGTTCTGAATATTATTGGTATCCTTCTTATGATCAAAATTTTCAGTAAATTTAACATCACGACTTACCACCATCTTCTTTCGTAGAAAATCATAGCACCTGTAAGCCTTAGAGTGCTCATCATATCCCATAAAAATCATTGGTTCAGCTACATTGTCGAGCTTTCTACGTTTCTCCTTTGGAATATGTACGAAACATTTAACACCAAAAATTGCAAGATGCTTTGTACCTGGTTTACATCCGTGCCACAATTCATATGGAGTTCTTTTGACCGCTTGTGTTAGTGAACGATTTAAAAGATAATTCGCGGTTTTTACAGCCTCAGCCCAAAAAACTTTTGAAAGTTTTGCTTCAAGAAGTATACATCTCGCCATTTCAATGAGCGTTCTATTCTTTCTTTCAGCAACGCCATTTTGTTGAGGTGTATATGGAGCCGAATATTGAATTTGAATTCCGTTTGATCGCAAAAATGTGGTAACCTTTTCCCCAGTATACTCTCCTCCTCGATCCGATCGAATTATTTTCGGCTTTCTACCAAAAACATTCCTCACCAATTCTATGTACTCCTTAATTTTACTTTCAACTTCTGATTTTTGTTTTAACAGGTAAATTATTGTGTACCGTGAAAAATCGTCAATAAACGTAAGTACATAGCGCTGTCCGCCTAATGAAGGTGTCTGCATTGGACCGCACACATCTGTATGAACCAAATCGAGAACTGCAGTTGATTTAGTAGATGATTGCTTTGGTAATTTGATACGCGATAATTTGCCTTGAGCGCAAGTTTGGCATATGTCCTTAGTGCCACAGTCTTCAATTACCAAATCATCAACCAAACCTCTAGAAGACATAAGCTTAATTGCCTCTGGGTCCCGATGTCCAAACACTTTATGCCAATGATGAATGCAATAAGGTTTATGTCCATTAATTGCATATATTGTGTTAGGTTGACGTAATCGGAACAATCCTGATTTTAGTTCCGCAACTCCGATTTTTTTATTTTTGAATATAATTTCACATGCATCTGGAATGAAATTAACTTTAAATCCCTTGTCTAATAATTTCTTTACCGATAAAAGGTTTCCCTCAATGGATGGGGCGTAAAGGACATCTGTTACTGTTGCAGAAGAAACTTCTCCTTTTTCATTCATGAACTCGATCTTGCATGTGCCTTTACCTTTCACTTCCACTTTTGAACCATTTGCCACATTTAGGTGACAGCATTCCTTACGGTCAAGTGAATCAAAATATTGTTCATTACATGCTACATGACAAGTGGCTCCTGAGTCAATAATCCATCCTAAGGGATTGCCACTCGAAAACATAAACAAAAAATCTTCCTTTTGATTCACATTATTTAGTTGTTTATTGAATTATTTACATTACCCTGTTTTTCTTTCCAGATTTTATATGACGTGCAATTTTGTTTGACATGGCCGGGTTTCTTGCAAAAGAAACATTTTATCCCATTCTTTACTATTTTGAGTACTGCTTCCCCGCATTCGCCATCAATATCTGATTCTTTACGGCGATGATACTCGTTCAATAGCTTGGACTGTACCAAACTAAATGTCAAATCCTGTTCTGGCCTTGTTTCCAATGCAGTAACTAGTGTGTCATAGCTTCGAGGTAAACTACTTAACATCATTCCGACGATCCAGCTTTTTTTCGGTTCTTCACCCAGATCGGTCAGTTTTTGGAATAAATTTGTTAAAGCTGCAATGTGCGTTTCCATATTTCCAGTATCATCAAATTTTGTACAACAAATACGTCGAATCAAGGAAACTTTATTGCTCAACGTATCCTTTTCATGGTGGAGTTTTAATGCTTCCCATGCTTCCTTTGCTGTTTTCGAATTCCTTATGTGACATAACTGGCTATCAGCTACCAACAGACCTATCCAACCACGGGCTTGATCATCACGTTCCTGCCAATGGATTATTTCCTTTTCATTGGAATTATTTGGAGTTAGTGTTGGCTTGGCTTCACGTAATACACTCCACAACTTTTCTTTCATAAGCAATAACTCCATTCGATACTTCCATACGAAATAATTTTCTCCATTTAGTTTTGCAATGCTGGTTGTCGTTGTCGTCATTGTGCCTGGGTCCATAACCTGTTTAAAGATCTTCAGAAACAATAACGTCTGACCTGTGTGATCTCAAAAGTTTAATGTATTTAAAGTTAGAAATAATTCAATGGAGAAAAAATAATTTCTCAGTACATGATTACTAAATACTATATAATAAAACAAGTAGAAGTAGGTCTACAGTGAATGAACATAATTTATATTTAACAATCTCCTCCTAAGAATATTATTGAAAAAGTTCAGTAAGTTCGCGGTAGTCATTTCTAACAATGGTTCTCGTGTCTACCCTAAACAAAAACTTAAAAATTCGGTAACTTCGAGGTCTCTTTAACAATGTCTGCACCGGTTTGAAAATTGTTAGTGTAAATTTTCCCATTCAGCTCGAAACTCTTTAAAAAAATGTATTTCTGGACTTATTGTTGCTTGGTGGATCTTCGTAATTTCTAATTTCTGTTCCAAGAGAACAGGTCTAACGACCTGTGTTAGATGCAGTTGTATCGAAACGCATAATCTGAACTTTATTATCCAAATCCAGTCTTTAATTGCTCTAAAACCATCAGCATTAGTTTATTCTTTACCAGAAGAATTTTCCAATTTTGGCACGGATAGAAGTTGTTCCCCAACTCCAAAAGTAATAACAATAGGAAGGCGTTCTCCCTTAGCAAACCTTACATTCAAGCCAGGTAACAACCTCCGGAATATTATTTTGAAAATCGGTTTTATTATTTTCTGTCCGTTCTTTTCTAATCCGTGTCCGCACGGAAAATCCTCAATGTTAAGCCCTAGAGATTCCACTGTAGCCTGAAGTATATAAACAGAGTCATTTATGATCAACTGACATCTCTAACAAAGTCCTTTCTTTCTCGTTTTGAAGTTGCCTTAGATGACGGTTTAGGGGCAGTAGGAAGACCTTCGCTGCTTTCGTCGGAGCTTGTAAACATGTCGTGCTCTTCAGGAATTAAATTAAATCCTCCCACGCTAAAGAAGTAGATGGTATTGCCGGTGACATGTACTTACTACGTTTTTGTTTCTCTTCTAATCGCCTTTGTCTTTACCTAACTTCCTTTTCAGCTTGTCTTTTATCAACCACCGCTAAGCAGCCCGGTCGTCCTGGCTGTCTCTGACGCTGTAAAAAGACTCTGTTCTCTTCTATTTTAACTTTTTGAAGAGCTCAGTATGAGCTATGTCAAATATGTTATCCAAATCGTTCTGGAAATCTGATTCTCGTCGTTTATGCAACTCCTGGGTTTTCTTTGAATTTTTTGCAATTCTCTCCAAGCTTGATACAAACTTATAAGCTTCTTCACAGAGTTGGGTAGTGATTTTGTTGGGATTCTTGCCTTTTCCCAAAAATGGTACACTCACGAATTACACGATTTGCACTTTCGCTGATTGGCAATTTAAATATTAAAAAAGAAAACTGCAAGAACTTGTCGATTTGATGGTAACTTAGCACCCTTTATTTTGTGATTTATGTACATCTCCTACTAAGTAAATGCTTTTTGTATTGCTCACGGAGGGAGGATGTCCTATGGAGAAGTGAAATCTTATTTGTTTTGGCACGTGTCTCACTGAAGGCGTCGTCATCCTTTTTATCTATTGGCAGGTAGATATGTTCCTGTATGTAAAATGTAATTATGATGTTTATTTTTGGGGTGGTGAGGTTTTTTGTATTTGAAATGGTGACGGGATTAAAAATTGTACTAAACAGAGTTAAAAATGTTAAAGATCTGGTCATTGTAATTGATTTCAGGTTCACCTTTGGACTTCTGGTTGATTTCGTTATCGCTAAAGCAAATAAACTTTCTGGTTTTATAAAACGAAATAGTGAGGAATTTTCGGACCATCATATACCTACTTATTTTCACTCTTCATTGCGTTAGTTAGGTCTTTGCTAGAGTATGCTGATATTTTATGGAACCCCTTATACAAAATTCACTCAGACCGCATTGAAAAAGTCCAGAGGCGTTTCACAAAATATATTTTTCGGGAAATGTTCTGGAACTTTGAAATTCCTTATCGAACTCGATGTCAATTATTAGAAATTTCAACTTTATTTCAAGAAGAAAAGCTCATGACATCATGTTTGTAAGGGATTTATTATACTATCATCCTAGGTGTACATCTCTTTTAGCTCAAGTACCAATCTATGCCCCGGCTAGTTAAGGGAAAGATATCTTCTCCTTCGACCTGTTCACAGAACTAACTACGGCCATAAAGAGCCTTTATCCAGAGCTATTGTTTCATTCAATGAGGTTTGTAATTATGTTGATTTACATTTTTCTCGTAATCGCTTAAAAAGTGTTTTATTTGATTTGTTTGCATTACCATAGTCTTAAGTAATTATTTTTCTTTTATTTAAACTTGTAATCTGCATAGCTTAGCTAGTAGATGAAATGAAATAAATAAATTCCATTTGTTTTGGCTTTTGGTCGATGATGTTGCGTGTAGGATTTGAACGTAAGTATAGGGTTAGTCACTGTTTGGTTGTATTATGGGGCTGAAAATGTTCTTCGATACGTAAAGTTCTGAATATGACGATTAATTTATTATTGTGTAATGGTTTTTAATGGAGTACTTTTAGTGACGTTATTGTTTAGTTGTATGATTAGTTAGATAGGTTTGATTAATATATTCATATGGATATAGAGTTATTCATAGCTGAACGGTTAACATTTCATAAATGTTATTCTAGTTGTGTTTAGAATTATTTATTTCCTATAATTTATTTTTAAGAATGAGATGCTTTAGAAATATAGCAAAAAATGAGGATCATGAGGCGGTTAAGAGGAAGGAGGGAAACCACAACGCATCAATCAGGTGTTAATACTTCACTTCAATTGTTGTACGTTTTACCTATAGTACTCTGTAAATATATATTCACAGAACTCCAAAGACTACCTTCCGGCGGAACAGAAAATTTTATTACCGTGGAAATTGCAAAAACAATTCAGAGGTATAACTATACTTATGTGTAGCCTTCGACACTTATTTACGTGTTCTCTGTTTGCTGGTTAAATTTTTAAGTATATTTGAAATTTGCACTCAAATTGATCTGTAAATCAGCGATGTAAAGTGCCAATCGAACGTGACTTGTCCAATCGAAACCCTATTTGTTTTAAACTATTTTCACAATAAGAATCAGGAACACTATCTATCTATATACATATATTAAGCAAAGATGCATCCGTTAGGCCGCCCATAACTCGAAAACGGATCGTCCGATTTGACCTATCTTTATGTATTGTTTTCGTCTCCGTCCAATGAACCTATATTTATTTATTTAATTATTTTATTAATTGCATGCTTAAAAACAGTAAGATATATTATCATATAAGTTTGTCTAAAGCTAATTTTACAATTTTATAACTTTGCCTAATAGAGAACTGTTAAAAAAGAAAATAAGACAATATTTAAATTCATTAATTCTACAAGTTATATCTCCAGTTAATATAAATTTTTTTTATGTTAACATTTACATATTTACTGAAAAATAATCCTTCAATATTTTTTAATTCTTGTTATATCCTGTGTTTCTTTAATGTAACACGGTAGTGAATTCCACAGACGGACAGCATTGACAAAAAATTGACGCTCAGATGAAAGACAAAAAAAAGCAAGAATGAATCAATTGACGGGACCTCTGCAAAGATGTTATGCTAATTCTTTGAACACAGTATTGAGGTTGTTGTTTAAGCAAAAATTCTGATAACAGTGAAACCGCACGAAATCCAAAGCCAGGACCGCCAGACTGAGTTGCAAACGAAAACGAAGCTTAGTAATCGATGAATATAGCGACGCACGGTGAAGATACAAATTTTTGGTTTATCGTATTGCCATCAGCTTCCACAGCTCGTACGCATTTTGACTTACCGATGCCCATCTTGCGTAGATTATTCCACAATTTACGCCCACTCAATGAAGTACTAAGCTTGTTAGAACACATTTGATAAATTAAGCTTGCGTATTTCCGCTACGACTTTATTGCGAAGTTAACTTTAGGTACATTTGCTTGAATTCATTTAGCCGGTAACGTTTCCAATATTTATAAGCCTCAACAAACGTAGGTACATTGCGGGTAAACCAAGGTTTATTGCACTGATTTACGCACTTTGCTTTTAAGGGCACATGAGTATTAAATACCTAGCGTATTAATGTTCTCAGTTATATACTGCAACTGTATATGAAGACCTGTATATGAAGACCGTAAGTAATAAGTATTATCATAGTTCGTACTTCTTGTTTGCTCTTCTAAACTTTAAAAGTTAATATTGTGGAAATAGCGATTCTTGAAATTTTTTATGGAGATATTAATACTGAATTCCAACGTTAAGAAAATGAGGTGCAGAAAGCTATTCATATAAAAATTCTTTGCTCACATCACTAACGAAGAATACGTCCAGAAGTGATGCACCACACCGCTAAAGAAGTGAGTAGGAGCGCAAGTATTAACTGGTATGCATGTTTTGAGTTAAGAGATTCGAACCTAAAAGAAAGAAAATTGGAAAATTTTAAAGGCAAATTGGAAAATTCATTAAAACTGGGGTCTGATGGGACTTGCTCTAAGTTGTATCGTTCGTGCACACGAAAACGTTTGAATGTTTCGCCTTACAGAATGTGACCCCTGATTTTTTAAACATATTGTTTTGAGGATTTTTTATTTTTTTATTTTGATCGTAATTAGTGAGATAGTTTTTGCTACTTTAGAATTGGATTTTCGGTTATTTGTAAAAGGAATCATACTGCCCGATTTGCTTGCGTCTTCCAGGGTGAAATTACTGGCTATCCGATAGCTTGCATGTAACGGAACCACCGCCACCAGAAGCGTATCAAAATCCGCAAAGGATAAGGGAAGGAAGCGTTCGAACTAAGCCCCTTCTTGTACTATCACCCATGCAAGTAAGGATCAAATTCGGATGGTCGATATGATTGTGCTTCTACCGGCAATGGTGTAACCCTCCGGTCAACTCTTTCCACCCCTATGACCCAAGGTCACATGCCCCTTGAGGCAGTCCGGGCGGCATGACAAGAGGGGTGTCCAGGCACTTGAGGCTCAGGCATGACCGCTTTCCCGCGCTAGCTCGTCATCACACCGACAACAATCATCACAAGTCGTTGTTACAAAGCTGAACTGCCACTTCTATGTAAACCACTACCTACTATCGGCTGGATATAGTATTTCAGATTTGGCCTTATTTCACGCACCGATAAAAATTTGACAATTAGGTCATAAAAATAAGCGTTATTAATTGGATGGCTTTTCATTTCCAGTCAATTAGACTTCCTGACATAGTATAGTTGAAGTGTTGAGGTACAGGATTTTTTTTCTGAATCAAAGCATGTAAATGGCTGTCGCGAAAAATTACGGAGTGTATGGGCGCTCAGCACAAGCAGCAAGTGATGTACAATTTTGTTCCCATATGAATACGATTTTAAAGCTATACGATTGCACGTGCCATTTTTCGTGGCAAACGTAATAAAATTCAGTCAATCGGTGGTCACTCGTGCGTCTTTCGTGTGAGTGCGCTGCGGAAGCCCATGTGACCAGATGCTTGACAGGCGATCACATGTAGTGACAAATTTAGGAGAATTGTTTTCGTCAAAATGACTGCCTTAGTGCAGTAGCCCCATTGACTTTGTAGTAGGGATCTGGTCCAAAGAGTACGAATACGACACCAGGCCTAGCTAGTTTGTTCGGGATCATGACGTACCTAATCTCGAATGGCAAAAAACTCGAAAGCTAAATATCTCGAAAAAAAAAATGTTAATCTCGAATGCTATAATTTTGAATGTTAAAAAATCTCGAAAGACTATATCTCGAAAATAAAAAGTAAATTCTAGATTTTTTTTATCTAGTTTAAGAGTTAAAATTCGTATAAAACATAAAATTGTATGTTCTGTTTATTAAATCATTTATTCATCTTTGCAAAACAACTACAAAATATCAAAATTTAACAAAACAAAAATAAGTAACAGATAATTCATTATAACAAATTAATAATTTCAAAATCGAATACAAACATAATTATCGGGTTTTCCAATAAGAGCGCTACAAAAGTTTTTTTTAAATAAAACAAAAACGATTTTGGATATCAATGAAATTCTTTATTTTTGTGAAAGTAAGTACGATGCCATTAGGTATGGATTTCGATTTCTTTCGCAAGGCCACCACCAGCACGCTTGCAGAAGTCCAGACGCTGAACCCAATTTTCGACGGTTTTCAAGCATAAATCGGCCGATTCTGCTGCAATTTCACGTTCGATATTCGTACGAAGTTCATCAATCGTCGCTGGCTTGTTGGCATAGACCATAGACTTGACGTAGCCCCACAGGAAAAAGTCTAACGGCGTCAAATCGCACGACCGAGGCGGCCAAGCGACTGGACCATTTCGTGAGATAACACGTTCTCCAAACTTGGTTTCCAATAAATTGATTGTGACATTCGCTTTGTGCCTTGTGGCGCCGTCCTGTTAGAACCACATGCCCTCCAAGCCCATATCATCCAATCGGGGCCAAAAATATTCGGTTCATTGAACGGTAGCGATTCCCATTCACAGTAACGTGCCGGTCTTGATCATCACGGAAAAAGTACGGCCCAATGACGCCGCCGGCCCATAAACCACACCAAACCGTAATTTTTTCGGGATGCAATGATGACTCATGGAGTACGTGTGGATTGCTGCCTGACCAATACCAATGAGCCTCATCGCTGAAGATGATTTTTCGATGAAAATCCGAATTATTTTCAAGTTGTTGCTCAGCCCAATTCACGAACATACGACTCTTCTGATGGTCAAGCGACTTCAGTTCTTGTGTCAATTTAATCTTGTAAGGATGTAGGATTGTAGTCGCAGTGGCTTAGTGTTAGTGTGTTGGACTACTAAGCGAGGGGTCTCAGGTTCGAATCCCGCAAAATCCCAAATTACAACTTATGGTTTTTTTCCACTGCGCTACCTCTCGCGAACGTCTGACAAACATCCGAGAGTATAAATGTCTTGTAACAGCTTATCAATTAGCCGTTTGGAGTCGGCATAAGACTGTAGTTCCCTTCCATTCGTTCCAAAAATGAAAAACTCACACAAAACAAATGGTTGTGAGAAGCTAGGCCTAGGGTCCCTCCGGACCTGTTGCGCCAACTATTTATTTATTTATTTAAGGATGTAGGCCAAGATCTTTTCGCAAAATTCGCCACAACGACGTCACAGAAATGAACAACGCTTGATAATGACGTGTGAGAGACACATTTGGGCTTTCTTCAACTGAAGCCTCAGCGGCAACAATATTCTCGACACTACGGTCACTTCTTTGTCTCACTGGTACGGGAACATTTTGTGCTGTGCCTGTGGATTTAAATATTTCCACTAGACGCTCAATTGTTGATAGTTGATTTGCTAGGACGATTATGACGACCATAAATTGGACGTAGCGTTCTTAACGTTGAGGCCACTGACTCCGAATTTCGGTAGTAAATTTTAATAATTTCGACTTGTTGTTGGCTCGTATATCTTTCTATCATGAAATGGCAAACCTTACTGAAGAGAAATGTTAAAAGAGTGGCAAGAAATTCGGCGTCGTTTGCTGTCCCTGTCGCTTTACTTTTGTAGCGTCCCTGTTGAAAAACCCTGACAACTAACTGAACAAAGTAAGAAAATGTCAAAATAAAACAAAAAACTCATCAAAAAAATAATAATAATAATAATAACAGCTGATATCTAGCGCCCATCGTGGACAATGTAGGTACTAAACTGAATAGTTTTTGGCATACAATGACGCTTACCAAGAAATCACTTTTCTGGACCGAATGACATTAGAAATTAGCTATTTTTCTAACATATTACACCAAGGCAATTGCGAATTGCAGGAGTTGACATGGCATTAGACAGAACCAGGTTCAAGCGACGGGTAGCACAGTGTTTGGAAACTGTTGCCTAATCCTGCACTGTACTCTACTTAAGTGACTTGCAATATTTGCGGCTCCCACTGAATGATGCATCAACAAAATTTTATAATAATTTCGCACATAATCTACATTGAAAACGTAAATTGACGTAGAAAAGTCGTAAATTGCAAAATATATTTTTGTAATATATCCATATATCTGTGGCAAAAAGGAAAAACAACATAAGTCGACTTATGTCGAAATTGAGTTTTTTACACCATCGTATGCGAAATATTCCATTCTTTTTGCCATATTTTTTTTGTATTTTTATCTATTACGGTTTTTGAATTATAGAAAAAAGAAAAACACATACCTACGTCATACAACGCACAAGGAAAGGTAAACATTCAAACCGCTCTCCTGAAAAATTGCAAAAAGTGACTTATGCTGTTTTTCCTTGCCACAGATATAATATGGATTGTAAAATATGTAATCGAAAAGGATTGTTAAGATTCGTATCAATGGCAGGTTCTTCTAAACAATTTGTGCGTATTTTAAATCTCAGCATAGACAGAAAAACTAACCCAGACTGACCCGGACTATATGGCGCCGTATGAGTCACATGGATTTCAAGAAGAAAGAATACAACTATAAACATGTAGGTACCTACCTAGGTATATTCGAAAATAAACTTTGTAAATCACAAAATATAAGTTGTAAATTGAAAATAAAGTTTTCTAATTTCAAGACTCAAGAATCGTAAATTGCAAAATGTGAATTGCAATTTGATAAAAATAAGTTGCAATTCACGATTAAGAATTTGTAAATTGCAACTACTGAAGTAGTAAATCAACCCCTGTTGTTCACAAATCAACGCTATTGAGCTCCAATTCAAAACTTAATGGTTGTAATTTGCTTAGGTATGAAATCGTAATTTGCAACAGAATGTGTTAATTTAAGATTTTTTTTTTGCAATTCACAACTATTTGTGTCAAATTACGATCGGTTGTGGCAATATATGTATTTTACGTCCGATCGCATTATTGACACTGAGAAGTGTTGATTCACAACTTTTGAGGGTCAATATCTTCACTTTGTACAATTTCTATAATTGCGAATAAAAAGTCTTGAATTAGTAAATCCTGAGCTAAGCTTTAAAATGAGACAAACTTTTCGTGATTCGGCGCTTATTTTTCTTGATTTGAACTTAAACTTTTGTCCGTGATAGTTTTAAAGAATAAAGAATATTAGAATGATAGGTCTGTATGATTTAGGTAGCTCATTGGGCCTTTTGCCATTTTTGAGGTGTATGGGATGTGTCCCTGTTGTAACTAGCTCCAAACAGAGTTATAATTGCTGGCAGTATAACGTCAATAACTGAAAATGTACCTACTGAAAATCTTGCCGGATAAACTGTTTACTCTTCTAGAAGTAGAAATTCTGGAATCAATCAATGTCGTCAATGAGTTTTCGTGTAATGTAGGTATACCTGAAGTAAGATTTTGATTGTTTCCGTTCGGTCCGTCGTGTAAGTTCCATCATGCTTCCATAAGTAAGTATACACAGTTCGAATGATCTGAGAGCTTTATGGATACGAGCTGTCACTGGCATATCTGATATGTGTTCGCAGCATTTTCTCCATGAATCCGTTTTAGATCGTCTCAGCTATAGGTATATAGCTATACTACCTAGTTACTATTTTTCTAAATAGTCACACTAATTTTTTAATTTTTTTTTTTTTGCACACAACACAATAACTATCGACAAAATGCCTCTTGAAGTGTGTGACGTGTCACGTGTGTGAGTAGCTTCCGCACCTGTTAGTTCTTGAACCTGAAACTTTGCATTGAATAATGTAATACCTATTCATTAAGGATGTTATTGAGTTCTTATTTCTAAAAGAAAAAGCACCTACTTACACCTACCTACCAAATAATCAAGAAGTGTTTAACGCTCTAGGTACTATGTTGTTGGATTGATTTACGGTAGGTATACAGATTACACATATTACTTTTGTGGCAAATTTTACTATGCCGACGTCATTATGACGCGTCTGGTCACGGTGGCTGTCGCAGCGTACTCTCACGAGAGACACACGAGTGACAATAGAAAGACCGAATTTTTGTGATTTATTGTTTTAGCAATAAATTAAATGCAATACCTAACCTATAAATAGATGGCGCTACAGATGCATCCCATATGTGCCACTTAGTTGCAACGAATAAAAGGGCATGCCAAACTGAGAACTCAAGTCTCAAATGTTTATCAGTCATTCGCAAGAGGTGGGACAGTGCACTAAACCTTAAGGTCTAATTTGTGATTTTTTTTTTACTGGGTTGAACCTTGGTGTAATAGTCTACTACTCTTATGCTAAACACTAATAAGTTTCAGCTCCCATTGCATTAACATGGATGGGTGCGAGAATATATCAATTTGAAAATTCCGACGGCATTTGATGAATTGCTTGTAATGCCGTCGGTAAAACGTAGTCATGCATATTTGTGTGGAAAATTGCTTGTATTCGATAATAAATGATTTCTTACGCAGAGATTTGAATTTCTAAATACAACAGCAAACAATAATTTGCCAAGCAGAGCAAAGCAACAACTAATGAAGACATATATTATATGAATTCTTATAAATTTAATAAGCCGTCGGTACAGGTACATGATTATTAATAAAATGTTTTTTTTTTCTGTTTTAAGATTCAGGAAAATTAAGCAATATTAAGTACAATATGGATTTGTTGGTTTAGAGAGACATATAATTATCCAATATCCAAACGTTTTGTTTGCGGGAGGTACCTACCTAAGTAGGTACCTATGAGGCTTTTTTTACACGCGGCAATGGAATTAAACTCCGACGGCATGTGGAAATTTGTTGTCTCTTGACATTATTTTCTGCACGCACGAATTCAAAAGAGGTACTAAAGGACTATTCATATGAGAGCGAATTACGAACTGCGAACAGGCGAATATTCGTAGATTCTGACCTTTCGTTCAGATTTAGTCACGATCGCGACTGTTTTATGTGGATTGTAAATAACGTGTGACACTTCGCGGCAAGAATTTTCAATTCGCGGGAAAATTGCTTTAATTGTCAATTTAGCTTTTTAAATCAATTGAGGGGCGGTTTTTTTTAGATTACTTAGATGTAAGATGAATTGAATTGATTGATATTGTTTTTTGGTTGCAAAAACACCTAGCAATTTGCAATTCGTAAATACAATTAACTTGAATTGTTCGCAATTTCTCGCTCATGTGAATATTCCTTAAATAGGTATAGGTATCAATATAACAATATGTCCTTTGAATAAATTTGGTGTAATTTTAACAACATAGTTTAGTATATAAGAACTATATACACCTTTTGGGACTATGGTAGGTAGATACCTAACCTATCAGAAAATAATAAAAGTCAGGTCGGAATTGTGAAAAAAAAAAATACAAATGAACTTACATAAGGTTTAAGGTGAAGATAAGTAACTAAGGCCGAGGTCGGTATTATCCGACTATTCTTAAACTAAGAGCGCTATACCTACTAATAATTCCATATGAAATTACCTACATACCTACCAATTGTCACTTTTCATCAATGGTAAAAAGTGCAGATTTATAAGAGGGGGAGAGACAAACTTACCGACTCTTAAAATTCGAGATTGCTATAAACCTGACTGCTATAAGTAGCGTTATAAAAACAAGCTTTTAGCCGAATAAAAATCTAAAAACCAACTGAAAATGGATCTAGTTTTAATTGTATAATGTACATATATCCTTTCCTGCGGTAAGTTATGAGCATTTTCGTAGATCTCGTAGCGGTTTCTTCAACTTATTGTAAGCTGCGGACTTTATTTTCAACTTTGTAGTTGTCAGAAGACTTATGCAGATCAATGATCCTCTATCGCTTCAAGAGAAGGTACTTCTCTTTAGATGTCTTTAGACACAATCTTGACTCGCACTCACCTTTCTTGTAGGTTAGTTCTAATTATTTGTAGGTACACTTACTTTTTTTGAACCCTGACGCATTCACAGCAAAATAAACTTGCAAATTACAAGGTCAATAGTAATTTCATCGATTTGAATTGTCTGGTGAATGGGAATGGCATATGGAACATTAGTTTTTGATTGGTGTTCTCTTTCATAACCAAAAATAACTCATAATAAAATGCCCATCTGGGGGTTAACTTCTTTATCTTCATTCATTCATCCCACGAAGCGTAGTTATTTTTCGCTTTTCACCGTACCCAATTTCTGTTTTAAAATGTACAGTAAAACTTGTATTACACGAAAAGAAAATCACACTTAATTAAATTTAAGTATAAAAATGGCAGTTTGTTAGGTACTATGATTTTTTTTTGCACTAGCAAATTTTTATAAAAGACGATTTAGGTACATGTTTTTATGGACATTCAGTGTGTTGATATACCTAATCATAATGAAATGTAGGTGTTTTAATGAAATTTCTTTAAATGTTTTTTTGTGAGATTTCTGAAATTCCCACGATACCCACGGAAGGCTTTTCGGACATCGAAATTCCCACAAAAAGGGATAAATCCCATGATATAAGAACATTGGTATGTAGATTAGGTTAGGTTAGTGGATTGGCGAGACAGGGGAAACCTGCACCCGCCACACTTAGATCAATTAGAGAAAATATTCATTGTGATGCCCTTGGTGTTCTAATGACCTACATACTGTGGAAACCTATGAAACCGGGTAATCAAGCCATCCAGAGGATAATACAAATGTATGTAAGTCTTTTATAGACTTCTCAGAGAGGTCTTCTAAGTCTTCGAAAAAGTGTCGTCCAAGAATTCTGTATCTGATTTGAAAGAGTGCCGGCCAGTGGCAAAGAAAGTGCGTAAGAAGTATCCTTATCCTCTGCACAGGTCATTAGTATTTATTTCCGTTTTCTTGGTGTGATATTTCAGCATGTTGTTTCCTGTAATAATGCCTACAAGATAGAATAACGATTCTATCATTTTTGTAGAATTCTTTCTGTCTTCTGTTTGTTAAAGGCCATATTTTCCTGGTTATGACACAGGATTCGAGTTTACTCTATTTATCTTTTGTCACTGCCAGTATTTTGTTCTCAATTTCCTGCTTGAGATTGCAAGGAGGAGTTAATACTGATGTGGTAACGGTCTGGTTAAGATCAAGAGAGGAACCCTTTCCTGCCACTGCGCACTCCTTTTTATCCGGGGACCCAGCAGATTCTTATACATTTTGTTTTGCAGCTGTTGTCACTGCCAGAACGTCAGCCTGGAACACGCTGCTGTTATAGTCAAGAAGTCTGATTGAACTGGATAGACCAAGTACTTCAGAGTAGAATCCCGCTCCAAAACCGACATTCATCTTGGAATCATCTGTATAGATGTGTTGCCGATTCGTTTCAGAGCGGTTATAAATTCTTCGCGACAGCAACTTACAAGCTAAGAGTTTATTTCAACGGCAGATTTAGCTTTTATTACCGCTTGGCTGTCAATGAAGAAAGTGATATCTGCATGAGTTATCGCCATCGCCATAATTGAACGTCGAAAAGGTCGAGGGGTTTCAGTTCTCATTACTTCCGTAGTAGGTAGGTACCAATGCAGGCCATTCTTTGGATCTTCGTCATGGTTTTCACGTTGGTGGCTTTAGATAGCCCCTGCCACCAAACAAGCTTACCATAAGCTAGTGCCGGTCTTACTATACCGCCGTGTATAAAGTCACATTGTGATTCTAGGGCTAGGGCCCCAGGTACTGCCAGTCCGCAGTTCTTTGTCCATCTGTTTAGTGTTGATAGAGCTCCTAGTTAGTCGTTAGTTGGAGAAATTTTCCAGTTGCAAGCAGATTTCTTTCTGTCCTAAAGGCACTTTAGTTTTGCAGGTACCTGCGGCTCGGATGAACAATGTCACCCGGTTGAAGAGGGTTGAAGAGGGGTGCTGGTCTTCCGATCGCATTTGGCGCTATGGCCCTGAATGTTTGTTTTCCGAAGACCTGCCTCCCTCCACCACTCTTCTCCTGCCCCGAGTCCTTTCATGCAATTGACCCGATGCACACTTAGTTGGGGAGTGTGACAGCTCCTCGGTTGGTGAAATCATTGTCGTCGGATGCGAAATCACCGTTTCTGGTTTACCCAATTGTTTTTGTACAGTCGCACCCGCCTTCAACGGCGTCCTCTCATAAACCGAGGTCGTCCCCCTCCCCGCCGGACCCGTACAGCTAGTAGCCCGATGCAGTGTATGTCGTGGGAAGTAGACGGCATCATGGTGTCATCCTTTGTCGCAATCCTTGATGGGGTCAGCCTTTTCCCTGCATGGTCCTTGACTATCTGGGGATTAGGTGTCCCATCAAGACGGTAGCATTGTTACCTGCAATAGCAGCTCCTGTTGGTGTACAAGCAAATGGCTTATTCTCAATTAGTTTCTGCTCTTGCAGATAGGCATATGAGTTATGTAGACGTCGTCCATCTGTTTCGTTGAGTTCGTTCAATCTCTTGGTACCTAGTCATGGCCGAATCGGTGGTGGATCTGCAATATATATTAGAAGTCACATTAAGTCTCGGCATTTGTTAAGTTCCTCTCCCTCGCATCCATACGATTATGTTTTTATTGAAGCGTTTAGTGGTGACCAAACAACAATCATCGGATCAATTTATGCTCCTCCTGATGTTGCTAATTATCGAACTATCTCAGAAGTTATAGAGCAAATTAATCATTTATCGCCAAAAATCGTAATATGTGGAGACTTTAATATAAACTTACTCAATAGTTCATGTAGTGCACGTTTAAAGGATGCCATGAATGCTTTTAATTTATCTTTTGTTAACTCGTCTGATGCTACTCATTTTGTTCCAAATAGAACACCGTCGTTGTTAGATGTAGTCCTTGTAAGTGATCAAAGTCTGTTAAAATATTATCAACAACTGTCTGCTCCAGCGTTTTCGTACCATGATCTTGTTTTCTGTATTTTAGACTTGAATGTAAACACTCCGCCAAATCAATCCTTCGAATATCGTGACTTTCGTAATGTTAATGTGCAAAATCTTTTTGTTGAGTGTAGTCATCTAAATTGGCACTCTATATATATGACTCCTGATACGAATGAGCAAGTTAATATTTTAAATAACAACATTCAATATTTATTTGAAAAGTATGTCCCATTAAAAACTCGTCGTGTTAGAAATAGAGACCAACCCTGGATGTCTAGTTTCATTCGAAATACTATGACACTAAGAGATTCTTCTTATCGACGGTGGAAAAGGTATGGGTGTACAGAAATGTATAATAATTTTAAAATGCTTAGAAATCAGGTTTCCCGGATGATAAGACGTGCAAAATATAACTATTACTGCAACCAATTTAGTTTAGATAAGTCATCTAAGTTTTTGTGGAATAAAATACGACAAATTGGACTAAATAAAAAGTCGTACTCGGGTAATGATGATATCAATATCGAAGATCTAAATGTGAAGTTTTCAAACGAAGGAACTAACTCTATAAACACCTTTTCAAATAGTCTGTCGTCAAATCCTTCCGAAAACAACTTTTCCTTGTCTGTGGTGGACCCCATATCGGTTGGCAAAGCACTTTTTGCTATTAAATCTAAAAGCACAGGCCTAGATAATATCCACCCTGACTTTGTTAAAACAATCCTTCCCTTTATACTTCTACACATAACCCATATTTTCAACCACATCATAACGACATCGAACTACCCAGAACTATGGAAAATAGCAAAAATTATACCAATTTTAAAAAGTGGCAAGGAAAATGAATACCGGCCCATTGCTATACTTCCATTTTTATCGAAAGCTTTTGAATCATTAATTGGTATTCAAATAAAGAATTATCTTGAAGACAACAAACTGATATGCCCTCTTCAATCAGGATTCCGATCGGGTCACAGTTGTATTACGGCGCTTTTGAAGGTATCGGATGACATTCGCCAAGACATTGATGATAACAAATTAACTATACTTACGTTGCTTGATTTCTCTAAAGCTTTTGACTCTGTTTCTCCCTCAATCCTGTCCAATAAACTTGCTACAATGTTTAATTTTTCAAACTCGTCCAATAAATTAATTTTGTCCTACCTTACCAATCGTAAGCAAGCCGTTTCTTATAACCAGCAGTTGTCGTCTTTTCGTTCTGTGAACTTAGGTGTCCCCCAGGGATCTATCCTTGGTCCTCTTCTCTTTTCCATGTTTATTAATGATCTACCGTCTGTTTTGTCTCATTGTAAATATCATATATATGCCGACGATGTGCAGCTTTATTATAGCTTTCCATTGAATCTAGTCGAGGACGCAATCACGAAAATCAATAATGACTTATCCGCCATTGCCAACTGGTCATTACAAAATAAACTGACTTTGAACCCGGCCAAAACTAAAGCAATGCCTATCTTTAAACGAGAACCTTGCCCTGATGAATTTTCACCTATTCTTCTTTATGGGACGCAGGTTGAAATAGTCTCCAAAGTTAAAAACCTCGGCATAACTTTCAACGCTAGATTATCCTGGGATGATCATATCAATATCATCGTATCTAAAATATATGGTTCCTTGCGCAGCCTTTCTGTAAGTAGACATTTTCTTCCAATAGATATTAAGTTGAAGTTGGTCAAGGGGCTGTTAGTACCTACCTATATTAACATATGGATGTGAAATCTTTGCTGATATGGACTCTACATCATCCCGTAAGCTAAATGTGGCTTTTAATTCCATTGCTCGGTATGTTTTTAACCTCCGCAGATACGATCATGTTTCCTCGCAATCGCGTCAAATTCTCGGATGTACTCTCGATAGCTTTCTGAAATACAAATGCTGTGCTTTCCTTGCTAATGTAATACACAAAAAACAGCCATCATACTTATCCGAAAAGCTTACATTAAGTAGATCAACTCGTTATATATCATTGAGGCCGCCTATGTGCACTTGCTTAGCTTCGCGAAGACAGTTTTTCATTCATGCCATCAGCTTATGGAATCATTTACCAAATGCTATCAAGTCTAATGTTAAACTCGATGAATTGCATTCAGCATTATTTTCATTTTTCTCTAATAGTTACTGAAATCTCTCTTATATATATACATGTAGATAATAATAATTATTGTAAATCTAAAAAAAAACGTAAAAACTTAATACTTTCGATAATTAGTTTCAAATTTCCAACATATCGAACTGCCAAAATGTTCAATATTTATGTCATCTATTTTTTGGTCGTATTTCTTTTTATTTCATTTACTCTATCCATATCTGAACCTGTATGTATTCTATAAGAATTTTATATTCTCAAATGTACAGAGATATCTTATATTAATAAACTAAACTAAACTAAACTAAACTAGTCGCTTTATTGTCTTCCTGCTGTTGGAGATTTTACTCCGTCTGGACGAGTTAGACAATCTGGACAGGTTTGGGTTCGCTATAGAGCAGGTGCAACGCTTTTCTGCACAATTTCGTTTGATTTCTGTAGGTAATCAAAGTAAACATTCTGTAGAAACAATCAGGCGTCGAGAATTCTGTATGGTTGGCATCAGTGCTACTTCGCAATATTTGGTATCAAACCGAACAAACCTATCAAACGTTTTATTCGATTTGTTACTTTTATAATAATTGAAAGACTAGGCATTAATTGAAAAGCTTCTTCAGGACAGTTCAGACGTTCACAAGAGTTCGCACATTAGATAAACCGTACGACTTTTTTTGTTTCCGAGTATCGCATTTTGTACCTTTAAGCTCAGTAGTCTACCACACTTACGGCTAAGCCACTGGACTATATAAACCTAGCCTAACCGAATTCGATAATTAATTTGACCAGTTTGTTGACTGTAGGTTCCAGCCAGCTTTATAGGTACCTAGTATATTCTCTTGCGTACACACACAAGTCTTTCTCGTGGTATTGTAGGTGATAGGCCCTGTACACTGCGACCAGAAGAGATCTATTGTGTTGGCCTTTATTATTTAACCCAGGGAGCTGTTAAGGCTCTTTATAAACCTCAGTGCCCTTCTTGGTTCCATGTTTCCAATATCTGCAGATCTTAAAAGCGCTCCTTGCATATGGATTGCTTTGCCACTTGTCGCAGCAGGGCATTCGCGGAGTATGTGTTCTCATATAGTTAGAGACTTAGTTATACTTTTCCATTATGGTTTTCTCTAGCGCTAAAGTCTAAAACTTCCCTGTGGAGGCTATAGTACATTAGTAAGATTATACTTTGTTGTAACCTTTGTTCCATTTAGGTTATTTTTAGAAACTCGTGCATCACTAACACTATTCATTTTCCTGTCCTCGTACGTCGTTAATTTTTCATCGTATTTTCCTTAGCGTGGGGTTATCCTAATCTGTTTTTAGCATGTGTGCGTAGGATAGATTACATACATTGCCTTATATCATCACGGTATATCGGTTGCCGGGGGTGAACAAACTTTTATCACTTTTGGTGTCTGTAAGTTGGTCTCCGGCACTCATTATATCTAAAGGTAAAAAGGAGGAAACTGCAAGTGAAGTTTAAAACAAGCCGTTTAGCGGTTAGTAAATTCATGTTGTTGATGAATTTTCTGCCTCAGATTGGCAACAAAGAACGGCTTGTCCAGTATACACAGTGAAAATTGAACACTGTTTCTCACGGCAGTGGGTATTGTGGGGGAAGCCAAGACTACGGCTCTGGCTGCGTGCATTTCTATAAAGGCCAGTGGACCGTACTAATTGCTCTAACATTGAATTAGTTGTAAGTTCCTTGAAATGACACATTGTGTTAGATTCGTCCACCTATATAGTCGTTGAATTTGAACCAAAGTGCACATATTCCAGGGGTGGACAAACTTCCTCATTGGGAGTCTGAGAAAATCGTTCTCTCTATTTTACGTTCCAATGGCCGGAAACCCCAGGCGGGAGTAATTTCGAGCCTGGATCTCCCTAATACAGCGCACACCAAAATTGAACTTACGTATACTTCATTCGCTGGAAAAGGTTATGGGTAAAGATTTAAAGCTTTTAAGGTGTCCGGTACTGCCGTTGTAGAAGTGCGAAGAACGTAGACCTGAAACAACTTCAATATTCACTCCTGACATCAATTTAGGTATACAAGGACTGCCTAAAGTGCTATAAAAAAACAAAATAATATAAACTTGGTAAGAATATACAGCCAACCTATCAATACTCTAACGAAGTCTGCTAGACTCTGCTAGCTCTTTATACAAAGAACAATCTATACTATCCTTCGTAAAGAGTAAAAACCGGAACTCGAATGGAATCCATTGGCAAATCTTTCGTTTGAACGCACCGTCACCCTTGAAACCGATTACCGAACTGTCAATGTCAAAATATTCAGTAAAATCAACATTTTCATCATGGTGAGGTACACGAAGAAGCACCGTTTACAAATAATTAAAATTTACTACCGAAATTCCGAGGCGGTGGTCGCAACTTTAAGATCGTTAACGCCAATTTTCAATCTTCAGCGATGAAGCGTATTTTTGGTTAAACGACTTCGCCAATAAGCAAAATATAGATGACTAGACAAGTGAGTACCCTCATGTATTTCATGAAACAGCACTGCGTCGATGAAAATGACCGTAACGTTACAGTAAATATGGTATTCATGTTGGAACGTTATTTCTGTGAGCAATTGCATTAATTGGACATCAGTGATACGGGTGGCCGTGGCGCAATGATAGAGTGTTCGCTTGTTGAGTGGGAGGTTACGTGTTCAAATCCGAGCCAGTATCACGAAACATTTTTCACAAATAAAAACTGCGAATAAGTTTAAGTGAATTATAAGCGAACACAAATATCAACAATTCTCCCCTAGCTATTAGGACGCCACTCGTGGAGAATATCCACTGCGCCACAAACTCTTTCCTATCCCTCTTCACTTCCTAAAAACTTGAATGCCGCGCTGTGCCCCGCATTATAAGGGTATTCATAACCCCTTGAGCGCGAGTAAAATTATAAAAAAAAAAAAAAAAATGTGGTTCCTACAAGACGTGGCCACAAACCACACAGCGTATCGGTCGAAATGTGCATGAAGGTCGCAGTAAAATAGGGAACCAATTCGCAAACAACTTCAGGCCAACTAGCTTAACCTCCCTTGCTCTCAAGGCTTTGGAATGTATTTTTGACCTTCATAAGGGAATGTCTACAAAGACTACGCACGAAGAAGAGCGTATAATTGAAAAGTCACTCTCCCCTCACCAATAGAACTTAGATACCTTCTTAGATATATTCTGCTATTTTAACAATGTCTATACAGAATCTCTATTTATTTGTATTATGTAATAGTCTCGTTAATGTTTCCCAACGTGCACGTTATGATTGCTAATCTCATCAGAGATCTTTGAGAGTAAGATAAGCGCCTGGTGGGCTGCAAGGTTTGTGGTTTTAGTGGTAACCCAAACATAAAAACATTAATACTTTTCACTATACTTACCCAAGATAGACAAAATTTCGAACGTCATCCAAGCCAAATGCTCCACAGAGAAGTCAAGTTTATAACGCATCACTTAACTGAGCAGACAGCTCAACAGCTTGAAGGTGATTTTGGATTGAAAGAATCCGGAGGGAATTTCCAAAAGTTCTTTTGACACATACCAATATCATAAATTCCCTACTCGCTGAATTAAGATCTACCTAAATATCTCCACAGACTATAGGTATTCCTGAAATTCTCGCCGTTTGGTATGGTATAAATATTTCTCTATTATTGTGAAATAACGAACAAAAAAAAATGCATCTTGAGATTTTTGTTTACTGACTATTTCTGGCAAACATCCTAGAGTTTATAAGTGGCATGACAGAGCTTCTCGGCATCCACTTGTCAAAAAATGAAAAGAAAAAAACTCACACAAAACGAATGGTTGTGAGAACCTAGGCCTACAGGGTGCCCGGGCCCGAATTTAGGGGAGGGCATCCGGGGCTAGTGCCCCACAAAAGAGGGGCCCCCACAATAGAGACTTCGAAAAAAAATCTTCCAAATTCCAACGAGTAAACACTAGTAGACAACATTCCCTTTGATATCTACTCCGGGAACTTGATTTCAACAAAATCATCAACGATTCATCAACGAAGGTTCCGCTCGTTAACGCTAAAATGTATTTTCGAATAATTCTTGTTTTTTTCATTGTATAATTTCAATTACAAAAATCAATACTTTCGTTAGTTTCAGGCGTTTACACAGTTTGGCAAATAAGGTCTTATGCGATGTTTATACTGATGCCTCTTTTATAATCAACGCAGAATAGAGGGTATCCTTTCCTCTGAATAAATATCTTTCTTTCAACCAAATCTTGGAGGTTAGTTAATGTATGCAGTATATTCTCCGCCAAACACGTCTCCTTGGGGTTGGGGTCAAAATTATGGTAGCGTAAAATTCTTCTTTTCAAAATTCTGCAAACAATTAAATTAGGTTTGGAAAAAACGCGAGTTACGAGCGTCTGCGATCGTTCGAACAAAAACAAACAAAAACATTTACAAAAAAAAAAAAAAAAAAAATGATTAAGCTTCATTTGTCTCCATAAATGTAATGATGAGCTGCTGCTGTTGTTAGGCTGTTATCGCTAAACTGATGTGCCGCTTTATTGAGATTTTGTCTGATGTAATTTTATTGTTGTTGGAGCTGGGTATTTCCACAGGCAGTAAGCGGGTTTTGTTATAATGAAGTTTTTTTGTGTGAGGACACGTAACTCGAGCGCTTTTAGACATATTTTTATTATTTGCAGAATTCTGTTTTTCACTTGTATTTTTTTTTTCAAATTCTTTTTTTTTTTGTATTTTTTTTTTCTTTGTTTTTAACTTCTCTTATATTATTTCTGATATTTTTTTAATTTTGTTTAATTTAAATTTGATACAAATAACATTAAATTAAAATGTTTTTTTTTACATTTGTTTGTTGGAAAAAACAGAATAAGCTGAATTTTGTTCTGCTATATTAAATGCTTGTTAAAAGAATTTGCTTGGTTTCGCAATAAATTATTTATTTAAAAAAATCGACTGAAAACAATTGTGCACATTATTTGGAAAAAAAAAAAATAGGGTCCAGGGGGTCTCCAATCCTTTGTTGCCCTAGGGTCTCCAGACCTCTAAATCCGGACCTGAGGGTACCTATTAAACTGTTGCGCCAACTATATATCATGAGTTTTTGTATACGCTATATTGGGAAGCATTGCGTAGAAACTAGAGGGTAGTCAGTTTTTCCAAACATCTGCTAAACATGACGTTTTGCCGCTCTCTAATTTTGCTTTCAAACATATTCTTAAACCGCATCATATACTTTCCTTATACATGTGAACGTAGATTTTTTGAGGATATACTCAATCCGTCATTGGAATTCTCTGTCGCAATTATCACAGAAGTGGACAACCCTTTGAGATAAAAGAATTAACCTTATTTTTTCTCATTTTTAATTTTGTTTTTATTTCTTTTCAGTATGTTGTCCCGATCCGGTCATTGGAATGGATTTCGACACTTGGTCAGATCATACAAAGCAAGTGGAATTCCGGAACTTACACAGGTAACCATACAAGATACTGGAGTCCCTATACATTTAATAAATATATTTAGGTTAGGTATGTTAACCCAGGGTATGAGGACTCAGTACAACTCTCTCATACAACACTAAATCCATCGCGGTCTTTAAAGGTGCGTCTAGATACAAAAAAAAAAAAGCATAAATTAGTAACAACATTTTGTTTTGCTGACCGTGCCTACAGTGCTTTAACAGCTCCCCAAGATGCTTGCATATTCGGAAATCTATCGGAAATCGGAACCTTATTAGATTCGTCATGTCTGTCTGTCTGTCTGTCCGTCCGTATGTCACAGCCACTTTTCTCCGAAACTATAAGAGCTTTACCGTTGAAACTTGGTAAGTAGATGTATTCTGTGAACCGCATTAAGATTTTACACAAAAATAAAAAAAAAACAGTAAATTTTGGGGGTCCCCATACATAGAACTGAAACTCAAAAATTTTTTTTTCATCTAACCCATACGTGTGGGGTATCTATGGATAGGTCTTCAAAAATTATATTTAGGTTTCTAATATCATTTTTTTCTAAAGTGAATAGTTTGCGCGAGAGACACTTCCCCCCCCTAACTTCTAAAATAAGAGAACGATAAAACTAAAAAAAATATATGATGTACATTACCATGTAAACTTCAAACGAAAATTTTTTGAACGAGATCTAGCGAGTAGTTTTTAAAATATCGATCAAAGTTAAAACGAACTACAAGAACTTTTATGGTATGTTACTTGCTGTTTCGGAACCCTTCATGAGCGAGTCCGACTCGCACTTGTCTTACTTTTTAAGTTTTAGTTTTAAGACCTTTCATGTCTTAGTTTTAAGTATTGTAGTTTTAAGTTGTTACTTCAAGCCTAAATGTTAGTTTTAGCTTGTATTAAGCCAAATATATGGGGATATTGCCTCCACCAAAAATTGAGTGTACCTACAAGCAGATCTCCTTCTTTTCCGTATCGCCGCTTAGAAAACGAGTTGATTTGCTACAATTGTCATAATATATCCTTGCCGTTATACTTTTCATAAATATTCAAGGGTCTTGTACCAACGAGCGTTTACTAATTCTTTGACGACTAGTAAAAAATAGTCTACCGACGCGATGGTGAGAAAGGGCAAGAAGCTGGAAGCTCTACAAAATGGAACACGCGCAGATTCTGAACAAATATGTGGGAGACTCTGTCACTTCTGATTACTTGTCTCCCAACCTTGAATTTGATAAACCATTCTCTTGCTATTTCCCCAGCAGGGAGGAATGGAACACAGATGAACCCATAAAAGGGATATCCATCTACACAGATGGATCTAAGATGGACTGTGGAACAGATGCTGGAATTTTCTCTGAGGAATTAAATATACGCCACTCAATCAGGCTGCCTGCTCCCAGTAGTGTCTTTCAGGCGGAAGTTCTGGCAATCGCCGAAGCTGCCCATATGGTGTCGATGTTAGCAATACCAAATAATGATATTACCATATTCATTGACAGTCAGGCGGCTATAAAAGCAATATAAGTATAAGTATAAGACGTATCTTTATCAAATCTTTACAGGCTCATAAACACATCAGAGTGGCTGGACAAGGTTGAGTAATTGTGAAGGAACACGCATCACTGCCAACAACATCGACTGACCCCCCAACAATGACATCACAATGGTACCACATGGACCTAAGTGGGCTGTGGTAGGGCTCGCTCTACCGTATCCACCCATAAACCTAACCTAACCTAAGGGCAAGAAGCCAAATAAAAATGAAATGCACGACTGGGTCGCCTAAACTTTCTCCTTCATGTGAACTGTTTGGTTGATTGCTTGTTGTTTTATTAGGTAAAAAACTCAAAAGCGATTCTAGTGGACCTGGGCCTCAACCAATACGCCTCTCCAGTTAGCGCGATCTTTGGCTAACTGCCTCCAGTTGCGCACTCCAAGTTGGTTGAGGTCCCCTTCCACTCTACTGCGTTGTCCCTCCGGGTTGGAATCGAAGACTCTCCGGGCCAAGAGACTCCAAGACTCCAAAACAAATATGGAATGCTAAAGTATTATATACGCACTCGCACAACACTAACCGGGAACACATAAAATAAACACAAAAGCTGCCAAACTTTAATTGCATACAACACTCACAGGGTTGCCATAAATTTGTTTGCTTTGAGCGTTGCCCAGAAAGAAACCCAAAAAATCATGGAAAATTTCGGTATTTTACCAACTTATACTATCTCACTTATAGCGCCGCGGATTTTATTTGACTTATATTTTCTGCAATTGCATTTTGCGGCTTGTGTCAAAACAGAAGACCTGCAAAAAAATTGGTTTGCGTGCAAGTTGAACGACTGCTCGTGTCACTTCACTGCAAGAGTGCTGCCAAGTTTTAAAAATGCCGAAAATATTTATTTTCTTTTGTTGTAAAATGAACAAAAATGTCACAAATATTTGTAAAATGATGTATAGCCCAAAAATTTTGCATTTCTATCGCTTTTTTTTTTTTTTTTTATAATTCACTAGTGCTCAAGGGGTTTTTGTTACCTTATAATGCTAATGCACAGTATTAGCAGATAATATGCTTGCTATACAATGTATGTAAGCGTCCACTCGAACGGAGTGTGAATGGTAGCAACGGAGAAACGATGTTTTTTATCTGTTCACTCACTTCGTTGGCTAAACGATTTTCGATTTCGATGATTTTTTCGCTGAAAAGTTATTTTTTTACATAAAAACCTGATACAAACGAATACGTTTTGAACAAAAAAAGAATCATAAAATTCGATGCTGCTGAACTCGAGATATAAACATACAAACGTAATATCCAAGTCATTTTTATATATAAGATTATATATAAGAAGATAATACGAACATTTTGTATGTTTAATTTTTTTTTTTATATCTCACGTAATCTAATACATCAACAAATTTTAATTCTTGTTATAGAACTCACTGAGTTCCAGGGTTAAACAAAAGTCTTCCGACTACTGAAAAAGATAATTAGTAGGATTGGCGTTGCTTTCTCGTTTTCAGCAGCAACTTGATATAGGTACATGTTTTTATACGCTTCGCGCTTTGGGGGATCTGACTTTGCCAATGTTTGGGCAGACTCAAAAGCAGCTTTTATCAACATTCAATATTTCTTTCATAGGTTTGTGCTACTAACCATAATGCTATTTAAATAGTCAACAAGTTCATCATGAAGGATTTCGTTTCATAAAAGCTCGCATTCATGCCTTTTTGGTGCGATCGTTTTAAAATGGTGTGTTTTTCGATTTAAATCTTGATTTTTTATTTTAACCGCACCTGCAGATATCGATACACCATCAAACAATCTGTTCTGCTTTTCACCGATTAATCTTTTGCCTTTAACCGGTGATAGAATTTTGAACTGCAACGTTTTTGGTCATTTCGCCTATCCTTTCAAAAATCGATAAGTTTTAGTTTGCTGTCCATGTCCATTATATAGTAAAGTCATACTCTGTTTGGTTGACTTGAAGAAGTAAATAATATAAAAGATATACCTACTCGTATACTTAAAGAAGAAATAACAAATAACAAATAACTTAATTTAATTCAAAGTAAGTGAGGAAAGTATGTACACCTATTGTATTTGTATACATAGTATATCCTGCGAATTCCAATCTTTTCTTGTGGGCGGTTTTTTTTAAATCCTTTAATACGTTTTAAGCGAGAAAGAGATAAATAAAGCGTTTCAAGGATGTGCACAAAACTGTGTAGTATACTAAATGCATCCTTATTGCATATATATCTAATATATCCAGACCAGTTAGGGGATGGTCGGTTTGCCGTTTACTGCAACTTTCTTTGAACTACTTTTCTCCCATAGTGCACAGCACCAATCGTCGTTTAGCAGAAAAAAACAGGGGCCAGATTCTGTAAGGCGAAACGATCAAACGTTTTCGTGCGCAGGAATATTTTGCCCTATGTTACACAAGCAAATTCTTCGTGCAAACGAAAGCGTTTTTCGTTTCGTTTTTTACAGAATCCCACCCCAGGTTCTTTATTCTTTATTATTTGAGCGATTGCATTGGTTATGTCTTGGCGTTCAGACACATATCCAAAAACAAAATCTAGTAGCCAATTCACGTCACATCTGCGGGGGACATCCACACCCTCAAATCGTTCATGCAGAATGTCCATCGTATGGTGTCTGCTCTGTGTGGCACGTGTATACGTATAGCCCCGTCTTGCTGGATCCATATGTCGTCTACCTCCAAATATAGTTAAGTTTGGACCAAAAGAAATCGGTTAGCTTGGCCTTACTAAGGTCATTTAAGTAACTTTTTGTGGATGCATTGCTAGCTGGTGAAACTCGTGTGGATTGCGGTCGGCCCATATACAGAAACTTTGTTTGGTCAATTTTATCATTTACGGGTGTAGGCCCAAACTCCGACGCAAAATTCGCCAAGTTGCATTCTGTGGAAATGAGTTCTCCAGACTGAGCACGGCAAGGAATTGACTGCTTCGAGTTCTCCATAACACGTTCACGAACCGTTGCAATACTCCCAATCGATCTGACGTTCCTTTGACGTGTTGGTGGTGGCGGATTATACCTATTTACTGAACCGGTGGTCTAGAATTTGGCCACCAAACGTTGAGGATTCGACTATGAAGGGCCAGCGTCAACAAAACAGGCTGTCAACATCGACCGGTCCCAATTAAAAAAATCCTGTAAACGGTCGATTCGAGTCGACATGCGCATCAAACCCAAAAGACAAAAAGCAAAAGGAAAAAACGTAAAAGCTTTTACTTGAATAACGCACCATTTTCCTGTAGAAGCTTTATCTCTTTTAGTTCGTGTACCGTATTTCTTTTCAATGTAAGATCTAAAACTGATTCAATACCTACCTTATTTTCTTTGTCACTTTTACTTTTTTCCCCATAGCTTCGATTAAGTGTCCTTCTTCCTTCACAGTTCACAAGGTAATCTTTAAAATCGTGCTTTGATAAACACAAACAATAATCACAATCAATACGATACGATAAATAACAATTTATTTGAGTGACTGATATTTTATGTGATTCGGTATAATTATGTTATGTGAACTTTTTTTTGGGATGTGCTGGACTTTAGTTCAAAATGAAACAATTTATTTTGTTATATATGTTTCAATATGATGAGGTTTCAGTGAAAGGGATAAAACATTATATCTTAGACCATAAACTGGGGGATGAAATTCACGAATACCGATAGCGATCATAATCGTATATCCACCACAGAACAAATAAGATTGGTGGACATCATACCGTGCGCAAGGGGTTTTCTAATTTAAATGTACCTATCCATTGTTAGGTACTTCTCTCGTATGTCGACCCGTTTTATTATCTACCTAGGGCAGTTTATGCTAGGGGATGAAGTGCCGTCATCGTATCTAATAAGTGCTAAGCAATAAAGTCAGCATAGGGTGGAAAATGATGGTCATGCGCTATTTGAGCTATGATGGAAGTTGTTAGTGTGTATAATTACAGAGTCTTTTCATGCGCCGGCCGTAGGCGTGGTTTCTAGGATTGCTCAGATTTTCTTTGCAAGGACGTTAATGTGCGCGTGGGCGTGAGTGTATTTTTATAACAGATTATAAAAAAAAAAAACACAGGCCAAAGTATAGAGGTAACCACAGCCACTTATCGTTATCACTGCCAGACGTACCTATACTATAAGATTTTTGTGCAACTATCGGCATTTTTGAAACAACTTTAAGGTGGTTGGAAGTTATATGAATATAGGATATGGACTCCTATAAGAATAAATTTGGCGATGCCCATACCCAGTCGTTGGAAGTGTCTCAACTCTCATACTCAAATAACCTAACGTAAGATACCTATTTTAGGAGAACTGGTGACTGTAATTGAAGGAAAATATATATTACATATTTTATTTCCACGAATGAATTTTTCACAGTTTATTCCTTTATTTTTTTATATTGATTACATTAGCTATTAACCATTTTGTAGAATATGAATATAACTACGTGTTTTGTGGTGAAATAAAACAACAAATTTAAACTCTGAGAACTCATCCATCAGCTGATAGAAACTCACCAAATACATTACTCTCCGCCAGTGTGCTAAGCACTTTCGTTTTATTTTTCCCACGAAGCGTGTTCATTTTTCCCTTTCACCAAACTCAAATCCCTTAGATTTTTTTTAGAACAAATCTTACTATTTTATAGAAAAAATTGTATTGTTCGGAAAGAAAATCACATTAAATTAACCTTCAGTACGAAAATCGCAGTTTTTTAACATAATAATGATTATTTTTTGGTACCTACTAGAAATTTTTGCTAAAGGCAAGTCTCCTATGTATGGACATTTAGTGCGCTAATATTTATAGTGAAATGTCGTTTGAATCTTTATCAGATTATTGATATTCCCACAATTTTGATGTTTTTTCCTTTTAGATAAAGTTTTTTTCAGAAATTGAAATTCATGAAATGAACACTGTTGAGTGTTGAGTGGCAGTAGTTTATTACACCTCCTTCTTGTTGCTGCTTCACACGTTCACACTTCACACATCATATGTATGCAGACAGTACAATAGAGAGCGGGTGGGATAGGGTATTGTTGGAAAAAAATTGCGGAGTGAATCGGGAAGCTTCAGAAAATCGATGCCCTTACAATTACTAACTATGCACTGCCTGGTGCTTGGCTGTAGGAAATAAGGCCCCAAAAGAGAAAATGAAATAAGGCCCCAAATTTGAAATGTGCGACCCAAAAGACCACAATGGTCTTTTGACCCACCCAGGTGATCAAAAAGTTCACACAAAATTCTTGTGGACTTTTGACTCACTGATTGTGGTCTTATGGCTCAAAATTCTAGTAATGACCTCATTTGTGGTATTTGCAATTTGAAAATTAAACACAAACTACAAGCAAAAGACCGCGCACCCAGCCCGTAATCCAAAAGAAACTCAAGCGGGGGTGTTGCAGCATTCACATTTCATAAAACAATGGTAGCAATTCGCGTGCTCCATTAAATTATAAAACATCCCCATACTTTTTGAGTTGTTTTGATTTATTTTTTATAGTCATATGGATACATGTTGACTTATGGCCTACTTTCATTTTAAGATTGTGAACCTATGATCCAAATTATTGTGAACTTTTGGCTCACCTGGGTGGGTTATAAGTGATTTGTGGACTTATAACCCACCTGGGTGGGTCAAAAGACCATTGTGGACTTTTGGCCTGTGGATTTATGACCCTGCACCTCGATCATCCTCAATAAAATAACATGAAATACTTTATACTAAGTTTCAAATTTGTGCTAAATAGTATTGAATAGTATTTTTATTTATTTTTTAGACTAACTTGAACATATTCACAGTTATGCCTCGGTTAAACTTCAATTAATTAAATAATTTTTTTTTTTTTTTTTCTTAATTTTAAGGAGCGCCACAAAGTAAAGCGCGGAAACTACGCTGTTCTTTCCGATAAAGATGTTAGTTTTCTGGAGTCTGTCGTTGGATCAACTAATACTGTTAAGGAAAAGGACGAATTACAAGGTTATAATGTTGACTTTCTGCGAAGTGTTAGAGGTACCTACATACACTACACATAACACTCGTTCTTATAAATATATTTTATGAGTAGATAATTCATTTTATTTGTTATAGCCACATTTCGTCAGCTCATTACTAAGTTTGGTATGTTTAAAACTAGTTCTATGGCAATACTAGTTTTATGTATGACTATCGTTTTTGGGACAGATAGATCGGTACTTCGAAACATTAGCATTAGAACTAGTTTTGACGCTGATTCCTAATATTCTCCAAAAGTTTAATTTTCTACTCCAAAAAAAGGAACACCAGTGGCGTAGCGTGGGTTGGAGCCGCCCGGGTCAGACCCAATTTATGCCGCCCCCCGTATTTTTTCATACACTAAAAAGACCTTTGTAGACTTGGTAAAATTTCTGGAATCGAATAACGATACTTTTGAAATTTCGAAATATCTCGAAAATAAAAATTCATTTCTAAGGTAATCATGCTTATTTTGACATTCGAACGAATAGCCAATTCGAACGAATGTCTATCAAAATACACACAAGTTCATTCGAACGAATAGAGACATTTGTATGAATTTGCTATTCGTTCGAATGTCAAAATAAGCATGAATATTTTCCTTTCTAACTGAATGGCAGGCTCAGTTTTTTTTTTTCTACATTATCGTACAACAGATTTTCGAAAAATTGGTTTTCTTTAGTTTTCTAAGGAAACGGCGATAAAGATTTTGACCAAAATGAATCACCGAAAACGCTTATTTTGAAAACTGCTTATATCACGAGAACACTAATTTTGATTTGGATAAAACTCTAAAAACCAAGTACCTAATGCTTACATCCCGAAAAATAACTTTTATTTAGTCAGTTTTCAGCTATATAGTTAGTTAGGCAATAGTATATTTTTTAAACAAAAACCGGTCTAAAGATTTTGGTCAAAATGCATACTAAAGATAATATCCGTATTTCAAATAAGACCCCTTACCTAGATTTCCTCAAAAAAATTCCAACAAATCAATTTTTAAATTATTTCTCAAAAATGACTACCCAAAAGACGATCTGTGTTCATATTTTTTTTTTTTTTTTTTTTGAACTCAGCACTCGGTGATGCCAACCCTAATTTTCAAAAGTATGTAGATGAAAGATAAAAATTCTGTAGAAATCTGTATTTATGCCTGTCGAAATTCTGTAGAAACCCAGACTTCTTTTTTAACATAATAAAATTGCTAAAAATTTTAAATTTGGGTGGCATAAAATATCAGTCTTTAACTATATTTATTAATTTTGTACAATTACATAATTTTTATTAGCCGCTGGTATCGCTGAAATCTGGAATCCACCTACTACCTACTCTGATTTAAAAAAAAAAACACTATAAATTTTGTTATACGTTATGAATATTTTGTCGTACAGCAAGAAAGAGACCAACGCAAAACTAAAGAAATCAAGTTTTTACTGGAATCTGAGATTTCTGTATATTTTAGTTTGAATTCTTTATTTCTGTAGGCAAAGTGAAAATTCTGTAGATATACAGAAAATTCTGTAGGGTTGGCATCAGTGTCAGCACTTCCATTATAAATGCTATAGCAGTAAGGCAAAACTAATTTTTTGCGAATATTGCCCACTTCTTCTTTTTTTCAATCATTTTGAAACATAATAGAAAAGTATACTATTTTTTTTGGTTGCGCCAAGGATGTGTAATCTTCATAGATACTAGTAAGCCGAGTGCGACTAGCATGCACGATTCGCAAACCCGAGTGATCGATGCTAATGTTTCGCTCAGAACTCCTTTAAACTCAGAGGTCTTAAAGTATACCTGCAATGTTGTGTTCGTATGTGGGTGTGGGTGTGTAGAGAGAGATAGAGAGATTAGATACCTCTAATACCAACAAAAGCAAAACTATAATTACTTATTCCCACTAACTCCAGTTTCCAAAAAAACATCGCTTACAGTTACATTCGCACACACCCAACTTCTAGTTAGGAAAGAGAAAAGGGGTAGGCATTTTCCAATGCAGATGTCCACAGTGCTTAACTTGTGTTTAAAATTTCTGAAAAAATGTAGTTGCATACTAGGGAGTAGCGTTCATTGGATTTTGTTGTTCAGCAACACAAGGAATGTCTTATTACTTACTGTGAAGCAGTGTCAGTTTTGTCAATTTTATATTTTTTTACAAATTAAAAAAATAAAAAAACTTAACGGCTCCAAATTGCCGCCCCTGGCAAAGTGCCGCCCGGGGCCTATGCCCCCCTTACCCCCTCCTTGCTACGCCACTGAGGAACACCTCCTAGTTTAAATACTGCGTTAGTGTGGTATTGTTTTTTTTTTTTTTTTCTAAGAAAATTACTCAGCGGTAGCTTTCTTGGCAATCTCAAAGAGAATTTCTTTCGGAGGAACCACTCACAAAGTTTGATGACGCCACACGTTTTGTCGACCGTCTAGGGTATTTCATCACGGCATGTGACTAGTCAAAATTGCTTAATTTTTTATTTTCTTGTACATTTGATGGCGCTACGCCCCGGGGTGAACCTGGGCCTCAACTAACATGCGCCTCTCCAAGCAGCTCCATCCAACGCTAGCTGCCTTCAGTTGCGCAGGCCGTTTTCACGAGAAGGCGTTGTTGCTCAATTATCTTTTAATCCTGTAGAAACAGCACGGCAATACACCGCAGGGAGTTGTATCTCGATGTACACAAAATGTACAACGGGAGGAGATTCCGTTATAGTATAGTTTAAAATTGTAGATTATACTATAAAAAGGAAAAAGAAAAGACGAAGCTAAATAGGTAAATAAGTCTCCATTATTTCTAAGTACGACTGAAAATAGGTTTTGGGTTAAAAATGACGAGTTTTGAGCTTCAATTATTGAGGATGAGGCAATTTCGTTTGAGCACTATGAAAAAAAAAAAAAAAATGAAGTGCACGACTGGGTCAAACAAAACTTTCTCATTCCTTAAAAGTTATGTTGGTTGTGTTCTTTTTTTATTAGATAGGTAGGTAAAGATCTGAGAAGCTATGCTAGGTAAAAGAAATTGTTCATAAAATATAGAAAAAGGAATACATAGTGTTAAATAAAATTCACTTTTAGTTTTTAAAAGTTGAGCTCTAGAAACAGACAGTTAAGGAGTTATAGGCGCCTACTGTACTATTTTTTAGCCTTTACTAGTTTTTGAGTACGAGAACAAGTGTATAGGTAGTAGTACCTAGTTTCTGATTTTTGATCTGTTTGGGAATAATTTTCTTTTCGAATGGAATAGATTAATGACGCTGGGTTAAATTGTCAATAATTGTATTGTTCATGATAGATCGATATCTACGACCCACACGCAAAATAGTTGGTCCACCCACTTTCTTGCACTTGGAAACTTCTTTATTATTAGTTAAACATACATGCATATTTAATTTTTAAAAAAATAAAAAAAAACTTTTCATAGAAAATTATACTCTTTGATTGAATTACCGACACAAATAAGCAATATCACAACAAATACCGTTAAAACTGTGTGCTTTCTCATTTGTTAATGAGTGCAAAATAGTTGGTCTACGTCATTCGCGATGCAAAAGAGTTGGTCTACTCCACATCATCCTATGATTAAGTTAACGGTAAGCAAAAATTAAGCAAAAACAAGCGTGCTCTTGCTTTGGCAGGTTATAAGTGTACTTGTGCATTAAGTTGGAATTCAGTTGTTGGCTTATCATGGCGCGTGGTGTTCCCTTATCTAAAGACCGTAGGGAATCAATTATAAAACCTTTTGAAAATGGCTTTTTAAGCTACAAAATTGCAAAAAATTTCGATCTCCCTCGTTCATCAGTACAGATTATTATTTCGTTCTTTACTAAGATGGGTAACATTAAAACCCGAAAGAAAAATGGGCGGCCACCGTTATCTAGAGCCCGCGATTGTAGGGTATTAAAAAATAATAATTAAGGAAAATCGTCGTCAAACTGCTGCTGGGGTAACTGTAGAGTGGAAAAGCCGCATCAAAAAAGAAATATCCGTCGACACTTGTAAGCGCAACATGAGGAAAATGGAATATAAATTTTACAAGGTTTGTTTAAAAATCTTTTCTTTGTTTTGCATTGTGATTTTTTCAACCCATATTAATAGGCGAACGAAAAGCCTCTTCTTACGCTAAGGCAAAAAAAGGGGACTTGAATGGGCTAAAGAGCACACAAATTGGACCTTACATCAGTGGCGGGAAGTAATTTGGAGCGACGAATCCAGTTTTGAGGTTTGTGTTGGCGATGAGCGAAAGCGTGTACTTCGCACCTCCAAAGAAGCTTTCCATAAAGACTGTCTGAAACGAACGATAAAGTTTCCAGCATCGCAAATGATATGGGAGTGCATGTCTGGGCGTGGTGTTGGTAGATTAAGTTTTGTTGACGGCCTTGTGAATTCTGCGAAATATCGCAACATCTTGGAAGATCATCTGCTTCCATCAATAACACAACTTCAGCCAACCGAGGGAGTCTACGTATTTCAGCAAGACGGTGCATCTTGCCATACGGCAAAGGCAACTAAAGCCTGGTTATCTACTGAAGCCATTCCTTTAATGGAATGGCCATTCAGCAGCCCTGATCTTTCGCCAATCGAAACTCTATGGCACAAAATGAAACAAAAGTTAAGACAGCAACCAGCAAGGACCCGCACAGATCTACGATAGACTATCAATAATATTTGGCAATCATTTACAACCTATGACTGCCAAAAACTTGTGAACACAATGCCACAACGAATTCAGGCAGTGATAGCAAAGAAAGGTGATGTAACGCAGTGGTAAAATCACATTTTTAATTCTTAGACCAACTATTTTGCACTCAAACAAAAGATGAAAAAAATATTACTTATGTTTATTCAGTAATAACTTCAAGTGTAACAACTTGTTGATTAAACTTTTGTTTTATTTGTAACAAAAATATAAATAAAAATTTATTTTCGCAAACAATACTTTTTATTTTAAGGAACAAAACAAGTTTGAATTTCTAAACAGAGTGTATTCGTAATCAAATAGCATAGACCAGGGTTTCCCAAAGTGGTCGATATCGACCCCTTGGGGTCGATACCGGTTTTCTAGGGGTCAACATAAACGAAAACTGAATTTGGGGGTCGACGAGGTCTAAAAATCGACCCCTATTAATTAACAGAAGGTCTTATTATAAACAAAATTGAAGCAGAAAAGAGTAGGTATTCACAGTTTCCGCATTTGTCAAAAATACCTGAAATGCTTAAAGACGATGTTATTTTATCATAAATGTTACTCACTTGGATGCATAACTTACTTACTTACTTAGGTGGCGCTACAGTCCGGGATGGACCTGGGCCTCAACCAATACGCCTCTCCAGTTAGCGCGATCTTTGGCTAACTGCCTCCAGTTGCGCACTCCAAGTTGGTTGAGGTCCCCTTCCACTTGCGCGCGCCACCTAAGGCGAGGTCTTCCTCAACTGCGTTGTCCCTCCGGGTTGGAATCGAAGACTCTCCGGGCCGGAGCGTTGGTGTCCATTCGCTCTACATGTCCTAACCATCTTAGATGACTAATGCGTACTTTTCTGACCAGGTCGATGTCGCTGTACAGCTCGTAGAGTTCGCTGTTAAATCTTCTCCTCCAAAGCCCGTCAACGCAAACGGGACCAAAAATCACTCGAAGAATTTTGCGTTCGAAACGACCAAGGAGATCTTCATCCGCCTTTGATAGCGCCCATGCTTCTGCACCATAAAGCAGGTCTGGGATGATGAGGGTCTTATACAGAGTTTCCTTAGTATTTCTCGACAAGGCCTTATTTATCAGTTGCCGTCTTAGGCCAAAGAAACAGCGGTTGGCAAGTGTGATTCTTCGTTTGATTTCTGATGTGATGTCGTTATCAGAGTTTTTAGCGGAGCCGAGGTAGACAAAGTCCCTAACTACCTCAAAGTTATAGCTGTCTATCGTGACGTTCTGGATGCATTACACAAGGATTTTATTAAAAGGTTTGAGGATCTCCTAAATTTACAAATTCCTCAATGGATAATAAGTCCGTACAATATCATAGCCATGGAAGAAGCCAATTTGATAATCCAAAAAGAATTGATTACCATTAGCACAGACGAGGAGCTTAAACAGAATTTCAACCAAGGCTATCAAAAGTTCTGGTTACAACGCAACATTGAAACACAGAAAAAACAGAAAATTGCTGAAAAAAACCTTATCGCTTTTCCATCACCATACTTAGTCGAAAAAGGTTTTAATGTGGTTACAAACATTTTGATAAAACAAAGAAACTGTTTGAAAATCAACGAACGCGGGGAATTAAGGTTGCAACTCACCAATATTGAACCGGATCTAACTAGACTGGTAGAAAGTCACCAGGTTCATCCATCACACTGATTTTGTTATCTATTCTTTTTTAATTTACTTTTTTAATGTTTTTTCAACAAACAATTCCTTGTCTATTTAAGTATTTTTACTTAATTTGTTTTAATAATTATTAATTAGGTACACTTGATACTTACCTACTGAATTTTATGTCTATTTATTTTGATAAATTTTGATGAGAAAATTATGTCAAGTTTATTCACTTAACCAAGCGAATTTTTTTTAAATTGGTAAGTATTTTGTTTCAATAGGAACAAAACTAGAAATCGAGTTTTTAAAGTAATTTCGTTATGGGGGTGTAAGGTTTCAGTTCATTTTGGAAAAGGGGTCTCTTGCCCAAAATAGTTTGGGAAGCCCTGGCATAGACCAACTGTTTTGCGTTTGGGCTCGTATATATATAAAAATGAATCCCTATTTCCCTTGGTCACGGCATCACGCGTGAACGGCTGGACCGATTTCGCTAATTCTTTTTTTGTTGTGTTTGTTATTGTCAAGAGAAGAAACTTATATATAAAGAAAAAATTAAGAAAATTGCGTGGAAAATTAGAAAATTTAAGAATACTTAACCACCATATTAAAGTATATCTAATGTAACCATAGCGCTTTTACAATTCAAACTTTTTTGATGTAACCTTATGGCGTTTGGCATGACATTGACAGAATGCGTGCTGCAAATATCGTCAAAGAGAATGTAAAAAAAATGAATTTCGTTTAAAACAGATGCTTCGATCGGAGTTATTATATTGATAAAATACATATAAAATAATTAATTTATTATTTCTAACAAAAACTGAATTTCTTAGTGCACATCGTCGGAAATCCTCAACATGTGGCGTTGTAGGCGTATATGTCGTTTTTCAGTTCAATTCAATTTATACCTATAATTCTTTCGGGATGAAACTAGATGATGATGATATAAATCGATAACCACTGGGTCAATTCTTATGATTCTTCTTTTGTTTTGTTCGTATTGTTGTATTTCAAGTTTAGTTAGGCAGTCTTAAAAGATAGGATTTTGGACCCAATAGGTGGCGTTGTTGTTGATCTCCGAAACCACTCACCCGATTTCAATGAAATTTTGTGGATGCGTTCGACTTGTTCTAGCTTAAGAGATAGGATAGGTACTTTTGGACCAGATAGGTGTCAATAGTCAATAGTGTCGGTCGCATTTCATTGAAATTTTGTGGATACATTTGGTTGGTTTTCGGTTGAAAGAAAAGAAACTCTTGGACCCGATAGATAGCGCTGTCATCGATCTCCGAAACCGCCACCGCCCAACCAATTTCAACCAAATTTTGTAGATGTTAATTCTTCGTTCCTTCTTGAAGGATAGGATACTTTTGGACCTGATAGGTAGCGCTGTTGCCGATTTCCGAAACAGCTTCACCGAGTTGTATGATTGCTTCCAGTTTTAAAGTGCGGATAGTTTTTATCGATATAGGTGGTACTTTGCAAAACATAAGCGGGATAGGAAAACGGCTTGCGGCACGTCCCATTCAAAAATAAAACCAAACGCTATTTCTGACGTTGTAGGTATAATTAAAATTATTAATGCACATTACCCAAATAAACTACTTTGCGAAATGTGAGCAAGATTTAATAATAAAGGTACGGGCAAAGCCGGGTGGGTATAGTTACATATAAAAGAGACTGACGTCCGTATGTGCATTCATAACTCGGGAACGGATCGTTCGATTTTTATGATTTTTGGTTGGAAGGAAGGACATATGCTACCTTTTCGTGAAAACACAACTTTATTGGGATTAGCTGAATTTTTGAATTCTTTGGATGTTCCGGGCTTACCTCTTGAAAGTCGGCTCAGTAATAATTTTGTTGCGCAACATGAATGTACCGAAACTTTGTAACGGATCGCATCTGATTTAGTGTGAAGGATCTCAAATGAAATGTCATGCAAGTGACGACTTTGGGGGGAAAATCCAAAAGCAAACACTCTCATTTCGCAGATTCCGCTTATTCAGAACGATTTGCCATTCGTATTTAAGCGACTTAAATTTCCCGTATCGCTTTCACTGTGGCAAATAATTTGTTGCAAGTATAATCGATGGATGTTTGTGCATTTGTAGTATCAATCTTGAATTACCACTTTTCTCACATGGTCAATTTAGTGAAAAGCGGAAAGTTGTCCGACACGTCAAAATCATTGCGGTTTGATTGAAACAAATCAACATTGCTATTCGTCATTTATTTCTATTGCATTTCATATAACTTTTGGATAAAGAATTTTCACTGGCCGAATTACATAAATTAGCAAGTGTATTGTGCATTTAAATTAGTTCTTAAAAAATAATATCGAAGATCAAAACTATGCAAATTTGACTCAAATGGTAACAAGCAAGTGAAATGTCATGTCCATTGACATCATATTGTGACGTCACTTTACACAGTATGTTTGCAATATGGCTGGTGGCAATATGAAGTGACGATACGTCTAGTAAGATTTCTTTTTTGTACTAGAAAATATTGGTACCTACTAAAAAATCTTACTAAAAGGCAATTTCAAAATAATATCTTTTGTGAAATGTAGGCACATATTTTGATTAAATCAATATATACATACATACACATAAAATTATACATATTATACAATAATTTCCTCTTCTACAAGGTAAAAATGTCAATAGAAGTGAATATATTCAGATGCACACACACGTAGCCGTTCGATGGGCGCTTTTCTTTCATGTTTAATATGTAGTACAATTCCTTCTTTGAAATTTGTTCGTAATCAAAATACTTTTTTAATTTTATTTTTAAACATTTTTTTTCACAGAGTTTTTGTATTTTTCCCCTTTTTAAGCCTGTTCTCTTGTCAACCTGTCAGGAGGGTTGCCATATTTGGCGCTTTGTCGTATTCTGGGCTGTCGTTTTTCTTAAAAAACGATAGAACTGAAAAAGTATTTTAGGCTACATATCGTTTTTCAAATTTTGTGTTAATCTTGTTCGTTTTATTCTTTCCAAAAAAAAAAAAAATTAATAATAATAATCAAACAAACACGCACTTTGAAAACTTGGCAGCACTCTTGCAGTAAAGTGTCATCGAACAGCCGTTCAACTTGCACGCACGCCAATTTATTTTGCAGGCCTTTTAATTTGACACAAGCCAAATAAGATTAGTGCATTAGTGAGAGGGGTAAGTGCGAAAAATACCAACATTTTCCACGATTTTTTGGGTTTCATTCTGGGCAACGATTTTTACTAAATAGTTTTTTTAGGTCTGTCCGCTTAGAGCAAACTAAGATCTGGCAACAATGCCTGCGAGTCGAAAACGTTGCGGCAATGGGTCCTTAAGACACTTGTAATACCCGTCCTGTTATCAACTAATTAAATCCAAAGCTCAACTTACATTACATGTCGCTAAATGATTTTTAGACCTGGGCCAATCTATCTTGTCAAATCTTGGCTATGAGTTATAAGCCCAAGAGAGTAAGATCGAAGATGAGATTTCTTCGTTTGTATTGCTTAGATGACACGTAGAGAGGCGCACTCAATCTTCTGCCTTGTGTGATTAGATAGATATATTTAGTTTCGGCCACTTTGCTATAGATAGTGTATTTTTTTTTATATAGTATATTACCCGTCTGCCGTCTACTATAAATGAGAACAGACAAGTGAAGATATATCTATTGTAAATGTAAAAGTGGTTGTATAATTGAAATATATAACTTGCCATTTTACAATGATAATGAAAATACTTTAATGACATAAAAGGCGGATAAATGATCTTCTCTTTCCAGTAGATTTTTCTGATAAAAATTGGAAGCAGAAATTGTTTACGATTTGCATATAGTTAAATGTTTATAAATGAAACAATTAAAACAAAAAGACCCCACTCTAGGGCATACTAAATTATAGGTAGAAACTGCATATGCATCTACACATGTTCGATATCCAACCTTATGATACACCTTTCTTTGTTTTAAGGCAATAGTCAATTAGTTCTTAAGCCCGGCTCCGTTGAAGAAGTTTCCACGATCCTTAAATACTGCAATGACAACAAAATCGCCGTTTGCCCTCAAGGCGGAAACACTGGCCTGGTTGGTGGTTCGGTTCCTGTGTGCGATGAAATAGTACTCTCATTGCACCGCCTTAATAAAGTCATCAGCATTGATGAACTGACTGGCATTGCAGTCTGTGAGGGTGGCTGCATCTTAGAGACCTTAGAGCAACAAGCCAAAGATGTTGGTCTAGTGGTGCCCATCGATTTGGGAGCAAAGCAAAGCTGTCATGTTGGTGGCAATCTATCGACAAATGCAGGCGGCCTTAGAGTTCTGCGATATGGTAATCTTCATGGATCCTGTTTGGGTGTCGAAGCTGTAAGTTGTTTTAAACTAGAAGGCTGCAATTTATGACAATTTCTTCTTTCTATTTTAAGGTCCTTGCCAATGGAGAAGTACTGGATTTGATGTCGGACTTTAAAAAGGATAACACGGGATTCCATTTGAAGCATCTGTTCATTGGATCGGAGGGTACTTTGGGTATTATTACGAAGTTAGCCCTGCTATGTCCTACGGCGCCAAAGGCTGTGCATGTTGCTTTCTTAGGTATTACAAAAAAAAAAAAAATGCCCGGATAAACTAATTTTGCGATCATTTCGTCAACAGGAATAAATTCATTTGATGACGTGTTGAAGACATTCGTTGCAGCCAAAAAACATTTGGGAGAAATTTTGTCATCTTGTGAAATGATCGATGAGAAGGCGTTTGCTGCAAGTATAGAACACTTTAATTTGAAGTAAGTTGTCAAAAATGACAAAGACAAATTGATTATAGTATTTTTGAGTAGAGTCATCTGGTTCACTTAGTTTTCTGACAGAACTATACCTTATTCAATTTCATTTAGCACGTCTATGTCAGCGCGCATTGAACTCATTTATGTCGTTTTCCATTTGTTTCACTCGGGGATCCACTCATTCTCTAACCCAATGGAACTGCTTCTGATTGAATCCACAAAAGTATTGGTGCAATGCCAACAAAATAATCTTTGGCAGCTGTTTATGTCACAACACATAAATTACACTTGCGTGAGTGCTTCTTGAGTGAATTCTGGGTCTCATCTAACCAATGGAAGCTTTTAGAACAACGAATCCTTGATGGTGTCAACGACGCTATCGTGAAGGCAGAAAGCAGGCCTCCATTATTTGGCCAGCTGTCTACCTTCAAAGGTTTCAAGACGATAGAGTGTGACAATAAAAAACACTAGACTGGTTGAAGGGTTTCATCGCCAACATGAACATACCTTGGTCAAATGCTGACCTGCGCGTTGTTGATAGGAAAGAAGTCCTGGAAATGATCAGACCGAAGGGAATTATCCATATGAGAGGGCCTTATTTACCTGTGGGAAGGATAGAACGGAACCTGCAATTCATCAACCCGGAATTACAAAGCAAGGAATGGAAAGTCCTGGAAACGGGTGAATACACCCAAAACGGTATGGATGTGACGATACAATTGAGTCACAAATCGTTGCCGCTACTCCGTAAGCAAAAGTTGAAAGTCCGCGTAGGCATAACGCAATGCAAACTCCGGCTGTTAGCGGTTAAAGACAAGGGAGAGCAACCGACAACTCGTGATAAAGATAGTACTACTAAATCTTCACCACAGTAAGGCGGCTAGCGCCAATCTCGTTCTCCTCATGGAAACGAAACGTATAGATGTCGCCCTCATACAAGAACCCTGGATTCTCCGGGGAAAGATAAGAGGACTGAATTCCAAAGATCTGACAATTTACCATACACCGAATAATGGTAAGTCTCGAACATATATTGTAGCTAGAAAACAGCTTAAACTTTTTCTTTTACCTAGTCTTAGCGATTCGGACCAAACGGTTGTCAAGTGGGACAGGGCAGGAAAAGGCGCTTTGATACTGGCATCAATATATATGCCTCACGAATCGGACAATCCATCCTCAGAGCTATCATGTTCACTAGTCAGAACAGTTGAAAAGGAAAGATGGGACCTGATTGCTGGCTACGATGCCAACTCCCATCACACGCTCTGGGGCAGTACGGACATCAATGTACGCGGTGAGTCCCTCTTAGAATTCATTATTAAAAATAATCTCCTGATAGCCAATATCGGCAGTGAGCCGACCCTTATAACTAGGAATAGACGTGATGTGCTAGGCGTAACACTCTATACAGAAACTCACAAACTCTAACTGTGAAGGAATGGAGGGTCTCCTCTGAGCCATCCTTCTCGGATCACAGAATTATAGAATTTCTAGTAGACGAAAAAGCAGTAGTTGTAGGTAAATTCAGAAATCCAAGACTCACCAACTGGGACTTATTCGTCTCGGAGGCCGTGGAAAATGGTCAATAGGGACACCAGATGAAATCGATGCATTCACAGAGAGTTTAAACAAAATTCTAAGTAATGTATACGATAAAGCCTGTCCTCTACGGACAATCAAGAAAAGAAATTCTCCATCGTGGTGGTCTAAAGATCTCCTTGAAATCAGGAGGAAAGCCAGATCTTTGTTCAATCTGGCCAAGCGCACTAACTCCCAGTCAGACTGGGATCAGAGGAAATTTAAAAATGCTGCCACTAGTGCTAAATGCACTGCATACCTTCTGTAACGAAATAGAAGATACTAGAGAATCGGCAGAGACTTTAAGTCTCCATCTCCTTACACACTTTCCGGGTTGTATCCCCAATACAACCATCCAGTCTGCACGAAGCACCGCAACGACCGTTGCAATTCCAGATGGTATAATAACCGAGGAAAAACTTAACTGGGCGATTGAGACTTTTTCTCCATTCAAATCTCCTGGGTTTGATGGGATTTTCCCAATCATGCTCCAGAAAGCCAAGTAATTATTGTACCAGTTCTGATGAGACTCTTCACGCGCTGCCTAGAATGTGGACACATTCCCAAGGCATGGCGAGAAGTAAAGGTTGTCTTCATTCCGAAAGCAGGCAAGTCCAGCCACACGACTGCTAAAGACTTCAGGCCTATAAGTTTAACATCATTTATCCTGAAGACCTTGGAAAAGTTTTAAACTTTTTTATCCGCAGTCGACTGGACGATAAAATGATCTAAACGGCTCAGCACGCATACATTAAAGGTAAAGAAGTTGAGACCGCGCTGCACGAGGTCACTAGCATCATAGAAAAGTCCCTAAAAGACAAAGAATACACACTAGCTGCGTTCCTCGATATTGAAGGAGCATTCAATAATGTTAGGACGTGTGCAGTGAAGAGAGCACATTCAATAACAAAACAACGTAAACCAAAAGCTTACCAATGTGATTGAAAGTTTGCTCAATGAAAGAAATATTAATGCAAAACTAGGTGACATTCAACTTAGAGTGACAGCCTCAAGAGGTACACCACAAGGAGGAGTCATCTCCCCCTTACTCTGGGTACTTGTCATAAATGAAATACTACTAAAATTCGAAAACAGAGGGTTCAAAGTAATTGCTTATGCAGATAACGTAGTAATACTTGCTACAGGCAAATTCCTACCTACCATAAGCGAACTTCTAGAAAACGCATTACGAACACTTATTATGTGGACAAAACAATGAGGTCTTGGAGTCAATCCACAAAAAACTGAGCTAGTCTTGTTCAGTAACACAAGAGTGATTCCAAACTTCGATCCTCCAACTATTGAGGGTATACCTCTCAGGGTAGCGGAGAGTGCTAAATATCTGGGTACGAACTTTGGATAGGAAGCTCAATTATTAAATGTCAATGAGAGAGTAAAAAAGGCTGCAAATGCCCTTCAGGCATGCAACCGAATCTTCGGAAAAAGGTGGGGACCAAACCCTAAAATAATTCTGTGGATGTATACGGCTGTTGTGCGGAAGCATAAAATCCCGAATACAAAATCCCGGACACAAAATCCCGAAACACAAAATCCCGCAACACAAAATCCCAAAAATGATTGAATATGACAAAAATATAGATTTTACACTTAAAAATATCAACACCACCAAGACAGTCATAAACGCCATCAATAATGCTGAAGGGTATTCATTTCTCCTACACCACTGCCGAAGTTGAGGAGGAACTTAAAGCAGAAGGGGTTCCTGTGCTGAAGGTTTCGCTCTTTAAATCGCCAAGAGCAAAAGGCAAAACTTTCAATTGCTTCGTTGTAGCGATCAGCAAAGCATTTGACGTCACTGAGGTATACAGGAAGACACTCCTGCAAAAATTGTCAGCGTTTCGGACACACCAATTGCGGTATGACATACGTTTGTGTCAAATGCAAATTAGACCACCAACCCAGAGAGTGCAAGCGGAAGGAGGCATCTGATCAAGAAGTTTATTGTGCAAACTGCAAGGCAACAGGTCACCCAGCGAGCTATAAAGGATGCCCACAATACAAGCTGAAGCTTGCAGATAAAGAGAAGCAAGCCAAACAGAGGAAAGTCCAACAGGAATTCGCAGTAAGGTCTGCCTGCACCCTGACTAAGCCAGCTATGAGTTTCGCTGCAATGGCAAAAGTGGGTCTTAAACAAGCTCAACCAAAGCCGAACCAGTCCAAGACCCTATCAAAGCCACCACCACCACCAACTCCAAACACTACCAAGCCGAACCAACATCCAGCACGCAGGAACAATCCCGTAAACCTAAGCGAAGAAGTCCACCGAGTTTTTGGAACCAATCTAGCCACCATCATGCAGAAAGCTCGTAACGCGGTACCTCCTAACTGCTCCAGCATGAGCGAACAAAACAAGTCCGTGGCATTGGCCGCCTTTATTTTCCAATTATGCAGTACATAAGGAAACTGCGTGTAATTGCCTATAACGTTAATTCGTTATACCTCCAAAAAAGGACGGCTTTCCATCTCTTATGAAGTCCAACCGCCCGGATATCGCACTTATCAGTGAAACTATGCTGACCAGCCGCAACAAGATGGATCGAAAGGACTACAACTTCTTCAAGACGGACAAGGTAGAAGGAAAACGAGGTAGGTACAGGGATCTTCGTCAAAACTAAGATCGCGCGATTTTACATTGAATCATATTCAATGATTTTCGGGATTTTGGTTTTTGTTAGGCAAAGTAATTGACTATACATTTTGAAATAAAATTGAATTTTCGTGTAATATATCGCAATACATAGAAAATTGTTCGTCCTTAAAAAAACGCTGTTATGCGCTAATTTAAAGTGTTCTGATTTCTGAAAGAAGTTAAGATTAGTTTTCTAGAATTAGTGATGTTGTCCGACAAGTTATTTTACTGAAGCAAAAATACGGTAGAAGAATGATGAAGAATTAATGAAAGTTCAGTCATTCAGATTTCTGAGAATCACAAAGAACGAACAGTGTTCACTTAAGTAGATTTATCTGACGAGTTATTTACCAAAAAAATACGGTAGAAAAGCTCGTTAGATAAAAGTACTTAAGTAGCAATTTATTCTTTAATTGGGTTGGGGATACTGAAGGAAGCCAAGCATCCAGCACCGATGAATCCACTGATGAAGAGGAACCTGGAGACAACAACCTTACACCCGACAATGGCAAAATTGCCAGCTACAGTGAGGATGACGAATCCGAGAAGTCGAGCGACGAATCTTCACCGTTACCGGGACAAAAGCGGGCTAAGAAATCATTCAACTCTTTGGACAAGAAATCCAAGACCGAGACCGAAGTAATCAAGCTGCCAACTGCAGCCTCTGTGGTAACTCCGGTAATGCAGCAGCTATTACCAGCAAGTAATGCCACAAGAATGCCAACCACCACGACGACAACCCAAGCAAAAACACCAACAATACCAAAAACAACACCACCGAAAAAATCAGGAATTCCGCCAATTATATGCTTTTCCGAAAACATCGCCGAAATCAGCCGATACGCCAAAGGACAAAAAATAGATTTTACACTTAAAAATATCAACACCACCAAGACAGTCATAAACGCCATCACTCGGGAAGGTTTTGAGACCATCAGGAACTTTCTGAAATTAAGGAAAATTCAGCACCATACATTCACCCCACGTGAAGATCGGAGGACTTAAATGATGCTGAAGGGTATTCATTTCTCCTATACCACTGCCGAAGTTGAGGAGGAACTTAAAGCAGAAGGGGTTCCTGTGCTGAAGGTTTCGCTCTTTAAGTCGCCAAGAGCAAAAGGCAAAACTTTCAATTGCTTCGTTGTAGCGATCAGCAAAGCATTTGACGTCACTCAGGTATACAGGAAGACACTCCTGCGAAAATTGTCAGCGTTTCGGACACGTCGCCACCAATTGCGGTATGACATACGTTTGGGTCAAATGCAAATTAGACCACCAACTCGGAGAGTGCAAGCGGAAGGAGGCATCTGATCAAGAAGTTTATTGTGCAAACTGCAAGGCAACAGGTCACCCAGCGAGCTATAAAGGATGCCTACAATACAAGCTGAAGCTTGCAGATAAAGAGAAGCAAGCCAAACAGAGGAAAGTCCAACAGGAATTCGCAGTAAAGTCTGCCTGCACCCTGACTAAGCAAGCTATGAGTTTCGCTGCAATGGCAAAAGTGGGTCTTAAACAAGCTCAAAACCAAAGCCGAACCAGCCCAAGAGCCTATCAAAGCCACCACCACCACCAACTCCAAACACTACCAAGCCGAACCAACATCCAGCACGCAGGAACAATCCCGTAAACCTAAGCGAAGAAGTCCACCGAGTTTTTGGAGCCAATATAGCCACAATTATGCAGAAAGCTCGTAACGCGGTACCTCCTAACTACTCCAGCATGAGCGAACAAAACAAGTCCGTGGCATTGGCCACCTTTATTTTCCAACTATGCAGTACATAAGGAAACTGCGTGTAATTGCCTATAACGTTAACTCGTTATAGAGCCTCCAAAAAAGGACGGCTTTCCATCTCTTCATGAAGTCCAACCGCCCGGATATCGCACTTATCAGTGAAACTATGCTGACCAGCCGCAACAAGATGGATCTAAAGGACTACAACTTCTTCAAGACGGATAAGGTAGAAGGAAAACGAGGTACAGGGATCTTCGTCAAAAGTTACATCAAGAAATCCATGATTAGACAACTCGCCATTCCTGGACTCAAATCGTTCGAAGCTACTGCAATAGTAATCCGAATGTCTCCATCCGAAACTCTGGCAGTCATCAGCATATACAACAAGTGCAATGCTAACCCTTTGGACATTAAACACGATATGCAGATACTGAACGGACACTTAACCCAACACTCATATGGTATAATAGGCGGGGACTTTAACGCCAGGCATCATATGTGGGGGGATACCGTGGATAGCAGCGAAGGTTCGGCAATAGTCAACTGGATGGAAGACAACACCGACGTCCACTCGCTCGTGGTAATATCCCAACCAAGACCGACCTTTCCCAGGACACCATCAGTATTGGATTTCTTTTTGGCAACATCGAGCGTTGTTAATGTTCTCCAAGAGATCCAAAACTACGAATGCAAGACTATCACCAGCGGCTCTGATCATGAAGCGGTTCAACTAATCATCAAGCTTAACCATCCCATCTTCACGAATGAACAACCATTAGCTGACTTTATTGATTTTCAGGAACTGGATGTCGACCTATTGCAAAGAGAACTCGCAAACAACATTACTTTGCCCCCAACAACAAGAAATCTCACCAATGATGAGATAGATGCGCCCGTTGAAGGCTTCGATAATGCAGTCAACAACGCACTCAATATGCAAAAGAAGCCAAGGACATCACGAGATAGATATAGCCATCTCCCAGTGTACATACAGAACCTCTACCACCATAGACAACGTCTGAGGAAACGACTGCAAAGAATTCGCAACCGGGAATACCAACATCATGTTCAACATCATGTTCAGGAACGCAGTACAGCACTTCAACGATGTTCAACTGCAAAAGAGGCTACAAGACATCAGACCTGGCCCCGACACCTTCAAAAAAATCAACAGACTTATTGGAAAAGGCCCAAAAATGCCGGATGTTCTCAACACAAATTCAGGAACCGCCACTTCAGCAGACGAAAAGGCAGAAGCATTAGCGGACTACTTCGAAGGAAACTTCAAACCGTCACCTCCCGACGACCCAACATTTCTCGCAGAAGTTGATGCCACGGTCAGATGTATCGCTGAACTGAGGCCCGCAAGCACCTCATTCAGCGAAACTAATCCAGCAGACGATCCCCAGGAAGAAAGCAGCTTTTCAACGACTGAAGAAATCGCTGAAATAATTCATGGCAGTCACTCCAAGAAATCAACCGGACTGGACAACATTTCGAATTTCGTCCTAAAGAAATTGCCACAACAACTGTTACTTTCCAGGAAAATGGAAGACCATTAAGATAATAGCAATACCAAAGAAAGGCGACCGTAGCAACGTTGCTGGGTACAGGCCAATATTGCTCCTATGTAGTGTGAGCAAAATACTGGAAGAGCTGATTCTGCGGCAAGTAAAAGATGTACGCAGCCAACTCAACATTATACCGGACAATCAATTTGGATTCCGCGAAAAGCACTCCACATTACACCCGCTAATGAAATTTCACCATTATGTCACAATGGCCTTAAATAACCATCAGGTTACAGTCGCATGCTTCCTAAACGTGGAGAAGGCATTCGACTCAGTTTGGATTCAAGGACTTGTCCACAAATTAAAACAGCTAAGTTTTCCTAACGCTCTCATTAACATTATTTTTAATTTTCTGCTTTCTAGGTCCTTTTTTGTGCAGATAGAAGACCGACAATCACAAGGGAAAAGTATCAGAGCTGGTGTCGCCCAAGGATAGAAGCTGGGACCATTGCTTTTCAACATTTTCACGTCCGACCAACCACAGCTAGAGAACGCAACTAACAGCTGCCTATTCGCCGATGACTACGTCAGATACAGTAACTCGATGTCCCCATCCATAGCAGCACGAAGAGTAGAAGCCCACGTTAGGAAACTATTCCAGAACTACTTAAGATGGAGCATACGAATCAACACGAGCAAATCTGAACTGATCTGTATAAGAAGACCCATCAGAGGAACCAGATCTAGGTCGGCCGCCAACTGCCGCAACATCAAAATTAACCTGGCTGACGGATCATCACTCTCAACCACAAATAACATAAAGTGTCTTGAAGTCAACTTCAACGAGCGGCTTAGATTCAACCCACACCTGGAACACTGTTCTCAGGAAGGCATCACTTGCATTTCACCGAGTTGAAGAAGCAATATGGACTAAGTAGAAGAAGTAAACTGCTGCTATACAAACAACTCATAAGACTGGTAGTAACCTAGGGATTCCCCATTTGATATACTGTCTCCAAGACATACATGAGGAAGCTGGGAGTATTTGAGAGAAAACTCCTGCGGATATGCACAGGACTGCACTACGATCCAATCCGGAAGAAAAACAACAGAAGTTCAAGACTCTATGAAGAAGCCAACATCTTTCCTCTGGAAAATACTCAGGAATACCTCCAGTCATCCAAACCCTCTAGTCCGAAGAATTGCGGACCTGCCACACATCCCATAGCATCGGTACCTTCATGTACTGGCTCTGCTTAGCGAGGAGTTATTCCCAAGCGACACAGACAGGACAGCCCTGCCCTTCTACGAATCGACCGAGACAACCCACCATCGAGGCTAAAACCAAGATGACCAACCATCTCGAAAACACCAGAACATCAACACCCGGACTTGAACACCCTGAGGTCAACCGTGACAACGATGCATACTACGAGTATGAATCCGACAAGACAAACACAATATATGTAAAATAGAGTTAAGAAAACAAACATTGTATACCGTTGGGCCCCTGTTGTTGAGCCAACACCTTTAAATATTAACTATTCACCACCATTTGTTACCTAGCCTTAAGTCAAATTGTATATACAAAAAGTTTAATAAAAGCAAATGTAAATGAATTGGCTTGGGAGTTCGCTCTCGGCCTCATGGGTGTAAAGGTAAATGATTATTGCGGAATGCTAATCGAAATAAAAATAATTTAGCATTTTCTTCAATCCAACCGTTTTTCTTATAACGAAAAATTGTTTATTTTGAGAGATATTATTGAATATTTCAATTTATTAAAAATTTAATAAATAAATTTCTTTCAAAACCATTTTTGGGGATTTTGTGATTCGGGCAAAAGAGCATTCGGGATTTTGTAATTCGGGATCTTTCCATATTTGTGATTTTTTTTCGGGATTTTGTAATTCGGTCAAACGTTGGGTTCCCATACATTTACACCCCACCTGAATTCAACATTTCGGGAAAAAAAAAATTCGAAATCCAATTTTGCGTTCTCACTGAAACTTCAACATTTCAAATAACAGCTTTGTCAGAATTGATTATTGATTGATTATACTGAATGCAATGAATAATAAAAAAGTTAATTTAAAAACCAAAAAAACCCGACTGACTGTAAAAAAGATTTTAAAAAATTAAAACAAGACACTTTCAAGCAGAGACAATACTGAGACCCCCAACTCACAATCCTCTTGCCGCTGGCCCCCTGTTTTTTTTTTTTTTTTTTTTTCCAAATTCGCCATTTTGTTTTCCTATCAGTGTTATGTCAATTTAGAATCGGGTTGGGTACGATTAACCGCTTTGAAAAATACCGATTGTAAAAAATCGATCAACAAATTACCGAAAAAAAAATGTCGGCTATAAAAATGTCAACTGTTCAAAATATCGACCGAGAATATGTCGATTTTTAAAATGTCGATTTTAAAATGTCGACTAGAGTTAAGTGAATGATGTTAACAGGCGCGCGCGCACCTGTCATTCACTTATATTATCAAATTAAATTATTAATTATATTACACTGCATTGTATACTGTTCGAGAGCTGCACGTCAACTGGCTGAACTAAAATGTGATGTTGATAACAGTACAGTAAGTAGATATTACAAGGTAGAGAATATTGTAAATAAATGTGAACAGTTAGCCGACAGTGGTTTAGTGAATGATGTTCACGTGCATGCGGCACGTCCATCATTAGTGTCGTTGTCTCTCTTTTTGCTTTTCGTTGGTTGGGTTTTTTTTTTTTTGAAGAAGCGAAGAACGAGGTCGGTCGAATTGGAGTTGGAAGCGAAACAAAATCTGTAAAAAAATAAAACTTGAATTGCAAACTAAATACATAATTAATTTTCATTTGAAATACATTGTTCTTCTTTTCATTCAAATACATTTAATGACGAAATAAAGTGAGTTTTGTGTTTAGTTTCCTCAAAGAAAAAAATTAATTAAATCAAAATTAAGAAAATTGGAGTCTGTTTTATTTAAGTCATAAAGGTATACATTTATGAAAATTTGTCGACAATTTGACCGACATTTTAAAAATAATGTCGATATTTTAAGTGAAGAGATTTTAATCTTTCTATATTTTTAAAAATCAATAAAAACTTTATCGAGATTTTAATGAATGGCAAAATCGACATTATTAGTAGTCGAATTTTTTTCTCAGTAATTCGAACGTCTCCCCCTTAAGAATCCGAGTGACATGCAAAAACAAAAATATAAAATCAATGCTGCCAACCGCTGCCAAATGTGTGGGAATGTGATAAAGTTCGAAAATACCACATTTTAAGATAACTGCATGCTATTGGTTGGTTATTATACATTTTTAAGAGACGTTCATATAATTTTTTTGGTTAATAATACTATCTAAATGAGAAACATATTGGGACAAACATTGTTGTGTATTTTCCGCTTTTGATATCATTAACTTCGATTTCATGTGTACATTTTTCTTAAATAACTGAAGAAAAATTGCTCAAAATGTTTTTATTTTCCTACAACCATTCTGCAGTAATCATTTTTTATAAATATTTTCAGCAAAAGTGCACTTATTCCTAAAATAAAATACTATTCACACGCAACGAATAATTTCAAATTTAACGGACAAAATTCTATGAACGCTGGCAGCAACTTTGCCGACAGCGGAAGTTGTTGATATATTTTGAAGGTGTGTTCGTGAGCCGACATTTGTCAATACGAATTTCTATGTATCAATACTAGCGCTCCAAATCGAGTACACTCCGTAAAAATATAGTTTGTAGGCAAGGTGATGGGAAATCCTCCGATGTTGGGGGTCTCAGTATTGTTATTTGGGTTTTTTCTTCTTAAATTTATATTTTTATTTGTTTAGCCTATGACACTCCGGGAAAGAATACCAATTTAATGACACCTCACTCTTCAAAATCTGTCAAGTCATTTGTGCTACAGGGCGTCACGTAGGAACGTACATAGGATACGCACGAAACACATAACAATCCCTGTGTCCAGTCGGGTAACAAAGGAATAAAGTAATGCATAGACAACCACTTCCTTGTTCTATGTTAGATAGGTATTACTCTTTTTAATAACCTGAAATGATTGATTGTTGACAGTTTTTTTTTCTTTTATCAGCGGGCTGAAAACTCATTAAATGAAGTGCGGAATTTGTAAAGAGGTTTGTTCGATTTGACAAACTTACGAATGCAGCGACGAAACTCAACATTTCGCTCGAATTCAACATTTGGAAATGTTGGAAAATATATGGCGAAATGCTACACATTCAGCTTGACATGTTGAATTTAGCCGAAACAATGAATTTAGGTGCGGTGTAAGTGTATCTATACTAAGTATAGGTATACCAGCCATAAGAAGACAGGGGCGAGATGAATGTAGCATCATTTTCACATAGGTATATGATATACGATACCTATGCATTCACTTAACTATATTTTCGCGAAAACACTCGAAAACTTCATCGAAAACAGAAGTTTTCCATATAAATACATCACTTATCGAAACGAGTCAATTAAAGTCTTTTTCCACGAAAAGACCGCGAAAACGACTTCCAATCTTTGGGTTGTTGGAACAAACTTATCTTTTGCAATATTCGGCAAATTCAGCAGAACAGCTCCACGAACAAATGTCACAACTCGCAACTTAAAATCATTTTCCAGTTTGCAGCCAAAATAGTTTGCACAGAAGTTTAACGATTAGTGTCTCAAAGCTGATTGAAACGTCAAACGAAAACTAGTTGGTGTTCGGTGTTAATGCATCGACGAGTTTTCGACGAAAACACGGTTTTCTGTGCGATGTGAATAGGGTAAAAGTTTCCCTTGTAGGTGAATGGGTTTTATTCTTCCTGATGGGTTTGTTTTTCCGAATGGCAACCCATTTGGTTTGTTTGACGTGGCTAGTACTAGTGCCCATTAATGGACACTGAGAAGTGTCAGCTAATTTTTATACGCCTGTCAAAGATCCTGCGCAACTTTGAAAATTCTGCTACTATATCGAACGCAAAAATGCTGCCCTGAAGTCTGTCAGTTTTTGACATTGAAAAAATATTTATATTTTGGTGAACGAAACATGAAGAAGATAAAACTTATTTCCGTTAATTGTTAAAAATGAGTGAACTTAATTCTAATTTTGTGATTACCATAGTGCAAATATTTGATCAAAGTGTCTGCTATATATATGATGAGTTTGAAAGTATTACAGCTTCTATTACAATTTTAGTTCATAAACGTTCTTGTTCTGAAACAATTCACTTTTGAATATGAAGTTTAATATATTTACCTTTATCACGATACCTCAATAAATAAGTGACAGCAAGCGAAATGGCAGCGAAACTCAGCACTGAATTCTTGCCCCGACAAATTAACTGGGGTCAGCTCAGGGCACAACTATAGGGTGCCCTAGAAGTCATGTCAAACACGGGTTTTCAGTACCAGGGCGAGTTCAGTGCTATATCGAATACATTATGGCTAATCACGTCAAACAAACTTATTATTCCAACGGGATTCGATATGACGTCAACCATTTCACGTAACAGATTAAACGTCAACTCGCAGATGGACACGATTTTATTGTGGTAAATTCAAAGCGTGGAAACATTACCTACGTGCTTGGCACAGTGTTGCCATTCTCACCGGATTCCGGTCATATTTGACCGAAAACTCTTCACCCTGACCGGAGAAAATTTTGAAATCCGGTCTAACCGAATTCTTAGCCGAAACAAAAAATTCTTTGACCGCAAGAACATTTTTTGACCGGAAAAATAACATTGTTCATAATAACGGAAGATTTCTATAATTTGAATAAAACTTAGCCATACTTAACGAACGCGCTCACAATTTCATAGAGAAACCAAATTATTATATATATATATCTCATATCTCATTTGAATGCTCCCACCAAACTGTGACTGGGGGTGTGTATTCAAACAAGACTGAAGGAAAGTGAGTATACCCTTCTCAAGAAGTTAATCTGAATATGAACCGCCATGTTTTTGCGAATTTTCTCTGAAGTTTGGTTTTCGTCCCTATATTGCATTTGTATTGTAAAATGTGATGTATTGAAGCGAGAAAGAGAAAAGAAACTCGTTGAAAAAAAGGCTTTTCTGCAATAGTCCTGCTCCTTAAAATCATAACAAAAACAGGGACAAACGGGGTATATAAAAATTACAAGCGATTCTGCTAACTGCTGAATATGATGATTTTTATAATAATTTATAAATGTTAATTTTTTTTCAATAATATGTATACCTATACCTACATTTAGCGATATTTTTTAAGACTGATTTAGACTGAAAGTTCATTTTTCTGCTAAACGTTGTGATGCAAAGCATTTCAATGAATTGTTTGAGTTTTGTTTTATTAGACTTAGTACTAGTTTGGAAAAATAAAGAAACTATGTACGTATAATAAAATATCAGTTAATTTTTGTTTTCTATTTTTTTGTAAAATATATTACTAGGTACCTATATTCTATTTTTGACCGGAATTCTGGTCAAAAATTGTTATTTTAACTTTTGACCGGATTTTTTGACCGAATTTAAAAAATAAAAATCGGTCATTCGGTCAGATTTGACCGGATTCGCTTTTTTTAATGGCTACACTGGCTAGGCATCCAGCAATCACTCGAACATGACCAGTGCAAGGAATGCATTTGTCGTAAGACGCAAATTTCACTACCTATACAAAAAAGTGTTTGGCATTTGCTTGTCAATCAGAATCTAAGATAGTTCTCTTCCCACGCTCAGAATAATTTAAATTTACTAGAGCTTACACTTGAAGGTATTAAAGTTAACGCTTATCGCGTTTTGATAGACAGCATTATGCCATTTATTCTACAACCAAATATGAAAATAAAATAAACTTCCCGATAATTACAGTTCTCCAGTAACAGGTTACCCCTTCTATATGCTCATTGAAACATCTGGCAGCAACGAAGTCCACGATGAGGAAAAATTCAACAAGTTCCTTGAGATTGGCATGGAAAATGGTGAGATCAGTGACGGCACAATAACTGCAGACCCTGGTAAAATTCAAGGAATCTGGAAAATTCGAGAGCTAGTACCGGTTGCCTTGATTAAAGACGGATACTGCTACAAATATGATATATCCCTACCGCTTCGTCAGTTTTACGAAATTGTACCCGTCTTAGAAAAACGTGTCGGAAAATTGGCACATCGTGTTTGCGGATATGGACACTTAGGTAAAATGAACTTCACTGAGCTTTGATGAACTAAATCTAACTGAACATAACTTTCTTTGTATGTATTTGACAGGAGACTCAAATCTTCATCTGAATGTCTCGTGTAAAGAGTACAGTGAAGAGCTGTACAAAGCCATTGAACCATTTGTTTTTGAATACACATCGAAGCTAAAGGGCAGTGTGAGTGCTGAACATGGTATTGGATTTTTGAAAACAAAATATTTGAGTTTCTCTAAAACTCAAAACGCCATTAACATGATGAAGGATGTCAAACAGTTGCTGGACCCCAATGGCATTCTTAATCCGTATAAAGTTCTTGCGTAGACTTGGTCTGATTCTTAAAAAAAAAAATTCAAATGTATACCTATCTCTAATCTATATCTACCATCGTTATAAATTTTACAAAAATAGTAAATCCTCTCAGGGAATATTATCAGTGAACAACGAGTGTAGAGTATATTGTACATAATGTTAGCAAATCTATGTAAATCAATAAATGAATGTGCGTTGGTGCATAATTTTTAACCTAACTACATAATTCCAGCTCGGGTTGATTTCGAATTGAGATTTGATAAAAGGGGACAGGAATGTAAGAAAATTAAAACGAGACGTTCTTGGGAGAGATGTTGCAGCCTCGAAATTTCTTAAACCGGAGCAGTTTATTAAAAAATAGTGAATAGATAGATCGATTTAGCCACGGCTGAATACCGGAAAGGTGGTCAGAAGTGAAAAGATAGCAAAGCCAAATACTACTATACTTCTGAACGAGAATCTCTAACGGTGCCGTGACATACGTAAGGCCATGCGACATAAGGCCGTATTTCGAAATATGTCCTTATGACACTTTTACAAAGCGACATAAGGCCGTATTCGAACATACGGCCTTTTGTCATTTTACGAAAGCGTCAAAAAGCAATATTTTTGGCGACAGTGACATATTTCAAAAACCCGTGGGACATGATTATACGGTCAATAACAAAAACCTGTCTTTACGGTTGAATTTTTTACTAATATTCTCTTAAACAGAAAGTTGATAGTCTATTCGAATTTTCACTATTATTTTCAAAACTATTGTTACATTCAGGCTGGGATTCGAAAATATAGAACACTATTCTGTTTAACTTTTGTAATAAAATCACTTTATTTACACTTTCTAATTATTCACCTATTAAGTACCAAAACAATATCACTTAAATCAATTCTTAAACGTTTCAATCCAATCACTTAATTCACTGTATTACTTTACACTTATTCGTCTTCACAACCGAATACTATTTCGAACTTTACCAATCACTGTTTAAAAAACAAATTTGTCCCTCTACATTTACATTACATTTGCTTTTATTAAACTTTTTGTATATACAATTTGACTTAAGGCTAGGTAACAAATGGTGGTGAATAGTTAATATTAAAAGATGTTGGCTCAACAAAAGGGGCCCAACGATATACATTGTTTGTTTTCTTAAATCTATTTAACATATGTTGTGGTTGTCTTCTCGGATTCATACTCGTAGTATGCATTGTTGTCAGGGTTCACCTCAAGGTGTTCAAGTCCGGGTGTTGATGTTCATGTGGTTTTGAGGTGGATGGTCATCTTGGTGTTGGTATTATCCCCGATGGTAGGTTTTCTCAGTCGATTCGTAGAAGGGCAGGGCTGTCCTGTCTCTGTCACTTGGTAATAACTCCTCGTTAAGCAGAGCCAGTACATGAAGGTACTGGGATATGTGGCAGGTCCGCAATCCTTCGGATTAGTGGGTTTGGATGTCTGGAGGTATTCCTGAGTATTTTCTGGAATAGTGTGAACACATACTTTTCCAGTAGTAATATTTTGGCTTCTTCGTTGAGTCTTGAACTTCTGATGTTTTTCTTCCGGATTGAATCGTAATGTAGTCCTGTGCATATCCGCAGGAGTTTTCTTTCGAATACTCTCAGCTTCCTCATGTATGACGGTATACCAAATGGGGAATCCGTAGGTTACTACCAGTCTTATGAGTTGTTTGTATAGCAGCAGTTTAGTTCTTCTACTTAGTCCATATTGCTTCTTCAACAGCGGGTAAACTCGGTGAAATGCAAGTGATGCCTTCCTGAGAACAGTGTTCAGGTGTGGGTTGAATCTAAGCCGCTCGTTGAAGTTGACTACAAGACACTTTATGTTATTTGTGGTTGAGAGTGATGATCCGTCAGGCAGGTTAATTTTGATGTTACGGCAGTTGGCGGCCGACCTAGCTCTGGTTCCTCTGATGGGTCTTCTTATACAGATCAGTTCAGATTTGTCGGTGTTGATTCGTATGCCCCATCTTAAGTAGTACTGGAATAGTTTCCTAACGTGGGCTTCTACTCTTCGTGCTGCTATGGATGGGGACATCGAGTTGCTGTATGTGACGAAGTCATCGGCGAATAGGCAGCTGCTAGTTGCGTTTTCTAGCTGTGGTTGGTCGGACGTAAAAATGTTGAAAAGCAGTGGTCCCAGCTTCGAACCCTGGGCGACACCAGCTCCGATGCTTTTCATTTGTGATTGTCGGTCTTCTATCTACACAAAAAAGGACCTGGAATGCAGAAAACTAAAAATAATATTAATGAGAGCGTTAGGAAAACTTTTGCTGTTTTAATTTGTGGACAAGTCCTTGAATCCAAACTGAGTCGAAAGCCTTCTCCACGTCTAGGAAGCATGCTACTGTAACCTGATGGTTATCCATCAGGTGACATCATGTTGAAACTTCATTAGCGGGTGTAATGTGGAGTGCTTTTCGCGGAATCCAAATTGATTGTCCGGTATAATGTTGAGTTGGCTGCGTACATCTTTTACTTGCCGCAGAATCAGCTCTTCCAGTATTTTGCTCACACTACATAGGAGCGATATTGGCCTGTATCCAGCAACGTTGCTACGGTCGCCTTTCTTTGGTATTGCTATTATCTTAGCGGTCTTCCATTTTCCTGGAAAGTAACAGTTGTTGATGCAATTATTCATCATAATAGTGAGCAGGATCATAATGATATGTGGCAATTTCTTTAGGACGAAATTTGAAATGTTGTCCGGTCCGGTTGATTTCTTGGAGTGACTGCCATGAATTATTTCAGCGATTTCTTCAGTCTTTGAAAAGCTGCTTTCTTTCTGGGGATCGTCTGCTGGATTAGTTTCGCTGAATGAGCTGCTTGCGGGCCTCGAGAAATATTGGGTCGTCGGTAGGTGACGGTTTGAAGTTTCCTTCGAAGTAGTCCGCTAATGCTTCTGCCTTTTCGTCTGCTGAAGTGGCGGTTCCTGAATTTGTGTTGAGAACGTCCGGCATTTTTGGGCCTTTACCAATAATTCTGTTGATTTTCTTGAAGGTGTCGGAAACAGGTCTGATGTCTTGTAGCCTCTTTTGCAGTTGAATATCATTGAAGTGCTTTACTGCGTTCCTGAACATGATGTTGGTGCAGATTAGTTCGCTTGACACGGCCTGACAATCGCTGTTGACCGTATTCCATTCCCCGTTGCGAGTTCTTTGTAGTCGTTTCCTAAGACATTGTCTATGGTGGTAAAGGTTCTGGACGTACACTGGGAGATGGCTATGTCTGTCTCGTAATGTCCTTGGCTTCTTTTGCATATTGAGTGCGTTTATATTGACTGCATTTTTGAAGCCATCGACGGCTGTATCTATCTCAGCATTGGTGAGATTTCTGGTCGCTGAGGGCAGAGTAATATTGTTTACGACTTAGCTTAGGAATATGTCGACATCCAGTTCCTGAAAATTAATAAAGTCAGCTAATGGTTGTTCATTCGTGAAGATGGGATGGTTAGGCTTGATGATTAGTTGAACCGCTTCATGATCAGAGTCGCTGGTGATAGTCTTGCATTCGTAGTTTTGGATCTCTTGGAGAACATTAACAACGCTCGATGTTGCCAAAAAGAAATCCAATACTGATGGTGTCCTGGGAAAGGTCGGTCTTGGTTGGGATATTACCACGAGCGAGTGGACGTCGGTGTTGTCTTCCATCCAGTTGACTATTGCCGAACCTTCGCTGCTATCCACGGTATCCCCCCACATATGATGCCTGGCGTTAAAGTCCCCGCCTATTATACCATATGAGTGTTGGGTTAAGTGTCCGTTCAGTATCTGCATATCGTGTTTAATGTCCAAAGTGTTAGCATTGCACTTATTGTGTAAGCTGATGACTGCCGGAGTTTCGGATGGAGATATTCGGATTACTATTCCAGTAGCTTCGATCGATTTGAGTCCAGGAATGGCTTGTCTAATCATGGATTTCCTGATGTAACTTTTGACGAAGATGCCTGTACCTCGTTTCCCTTCTACCTTGTCCGTCTTGAAGAAGTTCTAGTCCTTTAGATCCATCTTGTTGCGGCTGGTTATCATAGTTTCACTGATGAGTGCCGTCCTTTTTTGGAGGCTGTATAATGAGTTAACGTTATAGGCAATTACACGCAGTTTCCTTATGTACTGCATAATTGGAAAATAAAGGTGGCCAATGCCACGGACTTGTTTTGTTCGCTCATGCTAGAGTAGTTAGGAGGTACCGCGTTACGAGCTTTCTGCATAATGGTGGCTCAATTGGCTCCAAAAACTCAATGGACTTCTTCGCTATAAGGTTTACGGGATTGTTCTTGCGTGTTGGATGTTGGTTCAACTTTGTAGTGTTTGGAGTTGGTGGTGGCTTTGATAGGGTCTTAGGTTGGTTCGGCTTTGGTTGAGCTTGTTTAAGACCCACTTTTGCCATTGCAGCGAAACTTATAGCTGGCTTCGTCAGGGAACAGGCAGACTTTACTGAGAATTCCTGTTGGGCTTTCCTCTGTTTGGCTTGCTTCTCTTTATCAGCCAGCTTCAGATTGTATTGTGGGCATCCTTTATAGCTCGCTGGGTGACCTGTTGCCTTGCAGTTTGCACAATAAGCTTCTTGATACGATGACTCCTTCCGCTTGCAATCTCCGGGTTGGTGGTCTAGTTAACATTTGACACAAGCGTTTGTCATACCGCAATTGGTGGCGACGTGTCCGAAACGCTGACAGTTTTTGCATTGCACGATGTCATATGTCTTGAGGCGCTCCCAGTGGATCCGCTGGTTTTGTAGCAGAGTCTTCCTGTACACCTCAGTGACGGCAATTGCTTTGCTGTTCTCTACAGCAAAGCAATTAAAAGTTTTGCTTTTTGCTCTTGTCGATTTGAAGAGCGAAACATTCAGCACAGCAGCCCCTTCCGCTTTAATTTCCTCCTCAACTTCGGCAGTGTTGTAGAAGAAATGAATTCCTTTCAGCATTGTTAAAGTCCTCCGATATTCACGTGGGGTGAATGTGTGGTGTTGAATTTTCCTTAGTTTCAGAAAGTTCTTATGGTTTCAAAACCTTCCCGAGTGATGGCTTTTATGACTGTCTTGGTGGTGTTGATATTTTTAAGCGTAAATACTATTTTTTGTCCTTTGGCGAATCTGCTGATTTCGGCGATGTTTTCGGAAAAGCCTATAATTGGCGGCATTCCTGATTTTTTCGGTGGTGCTGGACTTCTTTTTCGAAGATTTCTTAGCCCACTTTCGTCCCGGTATTGGTGAAGATTCGCCGCTTGACTTCTTGGATTCGTCATCCTCGCCGTAGCTGGAAATTCTGCCTTCTTCGTCATCGGATTCATCGGTGCTGGAGAATTTGCTTCCTTCAGTATCCATAAATTGCTCTTCTTCCTCTTCTTCTTCTATCTGTTCTTATTTGTCGCTAGGTACCTCTTCGGAGAATTGTTCGAGTATTTTCCGTACTCTACCTCCGTAGTTTGGTCCCAGATCCTTCTTAATTTGCTTTAAAAGCGACTCAAGGGCAGCGAGGCTGACTCGGGTGTCAGTGTTCTACCTGCCATTGCGTCTCTTTTATTGCTGTTCTTTGTTTGTTTTTGAACCCTTTTTATTTTGGGTCACTGATTCACATTAACAGGTAATATTTTGAGGAAAACTTTTACTTGTAACTTTGATCGGGTATCAAAATGCTGATGTTACCTTATTTAATTAATGCACAACCGTTCGGTACCGTAGCAGATGACTGACTGGTCGTGTCTCCCTCTTCTCAAACATGCCCTTTTATATCCGCTTTGCCAGCTATCGCGAATATTCCCAATTTTCTGAATGGTTCTAGAATTTGAGTGTGGTGAGTTACACTTGAAAGATGATACATAACATTTGACAGATTCGAGTTTCCAATTGGAGTTGGAAGTGGAACTTGTTTGGTGACTAATGGGTTGTTTTCATTTTACCATTTTAGGTTCGACGCTACATTCCACACCACACTAGTTAAAAATTCTTTTATCGCTTTGATTATCTACAGATTGATTAATCAGAACAGTAAAATAACTTGAAAGTGACATAAGGCCATAATGGCCTTATTATGCTTTTGCAAAGTGATAAAAGGCGGTGCCGTGAACTAAGGCCATATGAACTAACGCCATAGTGTTGCTTGTTCATTTTCAAATGCGAATTAATGCCATAATTAACTTATGGCCTTATTTCACTTTTAAACGAGAAATAAAGTCAAATACTGATAGTTCGTTTTAGAAAGTGGCCTTCGTTCTCATTTGAATGTGAATAAAAGTCACTCGTAGAGAATAATAATTAAAATTATATATGTATCTCCAAAAACTAATAATGTATACCTCTTAATACATACGTATATCAACATAGATCATAGTTATATAAAGTTTACGGCAAATAAACAGTGAGGTATGTATGGGAGGGATATGTTGCCCCTCTGCAACTCCCCCTGCTTGGGGTCCCTGTTGGATTTGAAGTGGTTGCGAGTTTGGACATATGCAATTTCTTTTGGATTTTTTTGTTTTTCTTTAAAAAAAAAATTGTACATACCCCAACTTGCACCCACTCCAAATTAAACAGTGACACAAAGCAGGGGGGTCCCCCCTACATGCCTCACGGTTTATTCACCGTAAACCTTATATACCTATGATCTATGTCGATATACGTTTACTGTTCACTGTTTATGGGACATGTATATATGTATGGGACCCTATTATGTATGTAAGAAATACAAAAATTATATAAAAAAAAGGAAAAAGTGAAGTTCCAGAGCTTAAGAACATTTTATGGCATTATTCCACATTCGAATGTGAATTAACGCCATTATGGCTTTAGTTCATATGGCTTTAGTTCATGGTACCACAAAAGGCCATATGTTCGCCTTATGTCGCATGGCCTTATGTCACGGCACCTTTCGAACTAAGCTATAAGCGTGGAGCACGGAACATTCGAACAGGTATCTTACAAACGCTTGAAAGACTAATATAAGACTTATAGTAATGCAACATTTTACTAAAGCTACACCCCACCGGTACCAATTTGTTTCGTACCATAACTATGAAGCGATAGCGGAAGTGGCACCGGAAATTCCTCCAGGACCAACGCATCGGTATTTGCGGAATTTACCTTAAAATTACTGTTATAAAACAAAACCACTAGCTACGTATAAAAAAAAACAATAGCTCACCAGTGCCAATGATGACGTCGATTCAGTTCATTACTGAATGTCGTTTGCCTTCCAAGAACATCATACACTTATGTCGTTTTCCATTGGGCAAAAAGAAGCGTCCGGGAGAGTCCGGAATCGAAAAAATCACTTCTGAAACCGTTCCATTGGCACAAAAAATACTCTTCTGTTGATTCTGAGGAGAGAATTTCGCTTCTGGATTTGAAGTCAGAATCCACTCAAGAAGCACTCACACAAGTGCAATTTATGTATTTTATACAAGTCAGATGACAGCTGCCGTACATTATTTTTTGGCATTTCACCAATACTTTTGTAGATTCAACCAGAAGCAGTTTTCTTGTTCCATTGGATTTCAGAGAGTCGATCCCCGAGTGAAACCAATGGAAAACGACATTAAAGTAGCGCCAGTAGATGACGAACGCTTCACCTGTGCTTTGCCCCGACTTCTTCAACCGTTGGCCAAATTATTTTTGAAAGAAATGCGCAGATTCGTCCACTTGGCCTTGGCGTGCTCCGCTTTAATATTCCTAATCAAGTTTGTCACTTCCTTCCAAGCATCTGATTTCGGCAATTTATATTCGGGCGTGCCGAACCACAACACTCGCTGCAATCAGTTGCACTGTTTCTTCGCGAGACCATTCGTGCTCCACTTTTTTTTTTGCATAATTTCGCCTTTTTGATTTCGGTTTTGTGGTCGAGACGGGAGGGGTATCAATAGCATTGTAGAGCGTCGTTACGTCCTCTTCGATGTCATTCATTTTGCTGAATAATCTACCATAAAACGCAATAGATTTTAAACCATAATAATGCAATTATTAAATACGTATACCTACATACCAAATAAGAGAAATCCAAAAGAATAGTTTTATTTATTTGACACAAACAAAAAAGCAATGTGTGCTTGTGCAAACTGCGGGCCAAATTCCACAAGAGTGAGTTTTTTTGTGTACACGAAAAAAAAGTATACATACTGGCTTGTTCCGATTCCGCAAGCATGTAAGTAGGCTTTTTTTGACAGTTTTCGTGCATACAATTTAAAAAATGTACTCACTCTGTTTTCGATTGGGAGTTGAGGAATTAAAAGAAACAAAATGGGCGAACCGAAGCAATGAAAAAAGCGAATGAACAGAAAGAGTATTTATTGGTCTTTATGGAGTAAACATATATTTCGTTCACGACAAGTTTGTTTATTTACCTAATATTATGTTTTCCTATACCTATGCAAATATATTTTATTTTATTTTGATTTGAATCAACAGATGGGGCTTATTTAAAAGGCACTAAATGGCAAATTTTAACGAGAAATTTAAATACAATTGAATATAGGTACATATTACATGACAACAGTATGCACTACTTAAATAAGTTTTTCCAAATTTCGAATAAAAACTTTCGCAGGACATTTGATACTAATTGGTTATTATAACAAAGTTATTATTTGATGTTGCTACTCCTAAGATGAAGATCCGCATTATTGCAATTTTTAAATCAACCAACAAAACGGACTTGGCGGAGTTTGCAAAGTTTGCTTCTTATGAAGCTTACAATTTGATTTAATTTAGTGAAGGATCTCTTATTAGTGGAACTGCTTGTATTCGTATGTTGTAAAGTAGGTTAAGTAGCTATTATGGCCAAAATATGCGGAACAATTCTTTTTCCAATAACTCGTTTTCCTTAGAACTACACCTTAAGGATGACAAAGTGACAGCATTTGGCTGCTATACGCTGTCTCACCTCCTATTTTCTGTTTACATACTGTAAGTGGTAAGCTCGGCTTTTGAGGAGAAGATTTAGCAGCGAACTCTACGAGCTGTAGAGCGACATCGACCTGGTCAGAAAAGTACACATTAGTCGTCTAATATGGTTAGGACATGTAGAGCGAATGAACACCAACGCTCCGGCCCGGAGATTCTTCGATTCCAACCCGGAGGGACAACGCAGTGGAAGGGGACCTCAACCTACTTGGAGTGCGTAACTGAAGGCAAGCCAAAGAACGCGCTAACTGGAGAGGCGTATTGGTTGAGGCCCAGGTCCACCCCGGACTGTAGCGCCACCTTGAGTAAGTAAGTGGTAGGTAAGCTTAGGTTAGGTTAAAAATGAGTGTAAGAGTGAAAGAGTCTCATACGGCACTTGGCACCGAAGAGTAACCTGTGGGAAAATACACTAATTTTGCTCTCTTCAGTGCTTATGTGTAGCGTGATCGACAGTATGCCGCCTATACGCTATATACCTAAAGGTTAATAATAAAGCTTAACGGATTGTATGGGCTATGTATTTTTTTTTTTTTTGGTTTATCCAACACAATTCGTCAAAAATTATAAGCTGCGCTTACAAATAGTAAGAATTTTTTATCGGTGCAGCTAAACTGAACCAAAAAGGTACATAGTATCAATTAAAAAGTTTATTGGGACAATGAACTTTTTTATTAAAACTCGTCCAACTAACAAGTTTATTGCGACGATGGACGGCTGTTTATTGATTTCATTTTCCCATAATATTTCAACAAACTGTTAATTGATTTTTATAAACGTTTATTGATATAGTTTATTGATTTTATAAACAGTTTATTGGAAGAGTTTATTGGCGCAATAAACGGTTTACTGCGGCAATAAACGGTTAATTGCAGTAAGCGGTTAATTTATAAACTCAGTTTATTGGCGCAATGAACTCGTTTATTGGCACAATAAACTTATTAATTGGCGCAATGAACTCGTTTATTGGCGCAATAAACTCATTTATTGTCACAATAAACTTAATAATTGGCGCAATAAACTCGTTAATTGGCGCAATAAACTTATTAATTGACGCAATAAACTCGTTAATTGGCGCAATGAACTCGTTTATTGGCGCAATAAACTTGTTTATTGTCACAATAAACTCATTAATTGGCCCAATAAACTCGTTTATTGGCGCTAAAAACTCATTTGTTGTCACAATAAACTCAATAATTGGCGCAATAAACTTATTAATTGGCGCAATAAACTCGTTAAATGGTGCAATGAACTCAGTTTAATATATTAGCATTTTTATTTATTATTATATATATAATACCTATATAATTATTGATATATATAACCAAATAAATAAAATCTTTAATATGTTTCTAAAATTTCTATAAATAATTTATTGTGGCTATAGTACCTACTTGTTAAATATACTTACATTTTATTTTTTATTTCCAAATTTTTCCAGAAATCTGTAAGAATTTTAAGTACAAAAATCAAACATTTTAGTTAAATTTTATATAACATTTTATTGAATTTTAAAAATTTATAGTTGGTTTCATAGTTATTTTTATTCCCTTCCGATCCTTTCGCACAAACTCTAATGTGGGTACTAAGTACCCGTGAAGTGCCCACAAGAGAGCAGCATCCCGACAGTCTGAAAATAAGAACGAAAACTTGGATATACAATTTTGTGATATAATTATTTAGTACTTAAATAAAACTAGCATAATATTAACTTTTGTTAAAGATATGATAAATCTAGAAATAAATGGAAGTAGATCTCAAATGCCGCTATATTAATTATTGATTATTAAATAATAAAACTATACTCAACTTACTCCCTGGAATATTATTAGATTTTATCTTTTCCAAAACGTCCTTGATGTTTTTCTCTTTAACTCGATCTTCCGTTGTTCAAAATTCTCGAATTTTAGAATACACATGTTCCCATCGCTCAAGGAGAGAGTTGTGGCTCTTAAACATATACCCGAAATCCATGTCCACCTTTAAGAAAAAAATTGAAAAATATATTCATGGAGTGTATTTTGTAGGGCAGCATTTTTGATCAAAAGGTTTTAAAAAGTTCCAAAAGCTGGAACTTGCATCAGGATATTTGAAAAAAAAATCTTTTGAAACAAATATCTACTCAAATTTGACTTACAAATCGAAAGCCAGAAGAATGTTTATATTGCGGCCATTTCTTTAAAATATCCGATGTTGTTGTGGAGTTTCTTATATCCATATGTAATTATGGGCTTTACTACCGTTATGTATAGCCAATACAACATTGAAGGCCTCATGCCAAATTTCTTACCTGCTGTCTTCTTACAAATGAAGAGAGCATTGTGAGCCTTGCGGACTCTCTCCTGGACGTTAAGTTTCAAATTTAGTTTCCTGTCTAATACCGTCCCAAGATATTTTGTTCCACTCCAGCAAGCCTGGGCAGCTTGAAGGTTGGTATATTGTATTTTGTACTAAATAGTACTAGTTCTGTTTTCTCCGGGTTGACTCTTAGCCCACACCATTCAGCTCATATTCTGAGCCTATTGAGGGCTGTTTCCATTAGTTCACTAATCGTGTTAAGGAATTTACAATGATAACTACGTCATCCGCGTAAGCGATGACTCTGAATCCTGCACTGTTTAGTTCCTTAAGTATCTTATCTATGATCAGCAGCCACAGGAGGGGGGAGATGACCCCTCCTTGGGGGGTACCTCTAGTAACCGATTTTCTTATAGAACTATTTCCGAGAGTGTAATTAATATTTCTCGTCGAGAGCATTTCGCATAGCCAATTGGTAATGCTTTGCTCAATTATCTTTTCCAAGGCGCTTTTGATTGCATCTCTCCTGACAATATTAAAAGCCCCCTCAATATCCAAAAAGGCAGCTAGTGCAATTTTTTTCTGGTGAAGGCTGCCCTCTATTTTGCCTACTACTTCGTCTAGAGCCATCTCTACTGATTTACCTTTTAAATTATGTATGCTGAGCATTACATAAAGTTCCGCTGCAACACTTGCTTCTTATGTGAATGTCAGTAAGCCTTTCAAGTGTCTTGAGGAGGAATGACGACAGACTGAGAGGTCTAAAGACTTTCGCTGAAGTATGGCTTGGTTTACCCGCTTTAGGGATAAATACCACTCCTAATACTCTCAATGCCCTAAAAATATTTCCGATCAGATTCGTAACTGTATCTGGAGCCCGTTGAAGCATAGCCGGCAGAATGCCATCAGGGCCAGGTGCTTTGAACGGAGCGAACGACTTGATGGACCAACGCAGTTTCTTACCAACTATGATGTTGTCAACCCTTTTGTCTGTTCGTGCGCTAATGTTAGGTCCATAAGGTACTGGAGCCATTGGTGCGCTAGTTCCTGGAAAATTGGCTTCAACTAGTGATTCCAGAACCTCCTCGCTGCTTTCAGCCCAGCTTGGCTAATATCTGCGATCGGTTAATAGAAAAGCTTCCAAGATTTCCTCTTAGATTGCCTGGTCAAGTATTTAAGCTCTTTCTTGCTCACTATGTAAAGGTCCCAGGTAATGTCGTCCCCTACAACTTTAGCCCTATTGTAGAAATGTCTAACTTGCCTTCTTTTGGAGTTTAACTCCTTGTTCCACCACTGAGGCTGGGACCTCTTGGTTGGGTTTCTGAGCGGGCAAACTTCTTCGTAAGCCATGTTCATAATCTTGCATAAGTTATCAACTGCCTTGTCTAAGTCTAATGAAGTGTCTATAAATGGTACTTCATTTCCCAACTGATGCCTAGTTATTGATTCGTACCTATTCCAGTCAGCCTTCCTGGGGTTCCGATATGTAATCGTAGCCTTGTTGTGGAAGCTTATTTGAAAACGAATCTACTTATGATCCAATAGGGATGCCTGTTCTAGAAGCCTCCATTTCTCAATTGTGAGGGAATCAGTGCAGGATGCGAAAGTGATATCTAGCACCTCCTGCCTGTTCCGTACTACAACAGTTGATGTGTTGCCCTTGTTGCATATGTTGAGTTTAGTCGATAAGATAAAAACAAAAAGACACTCACCTCTTGCGTTGGTATCGATGCTTCCCCATTGCAAATGATGCGCAACACGAACAGATTAAAAAACATTCAAACAAAAATCCATCCAGTTAAAAACCAGTCGGCTGGATTGTACAAAATCTTCCAGCTAAATGTGTATCAATCAGTCAAATCTGACTGGAAAACATTCAAAATGGCAACCCTGACCCCATCACCGCAACGCACTAAAAGACTAAAACATTCCTGTTCGGATCTCTTTCTCTTTCCATGATTTTGAAGAAATCACTACCTACGTGATTATATTTATAAAATAAATAGAAGAAAGCTTTTGCGCCAATGTGACCTATTTAGCAGGATTATTTTATTTTTAGCCTCTTTTTTCCAAATCCTGCAGGCATTTTTTTCAGCAGGATTTTGGTTTAGGTAGGCAAATTATGAACTACAATAATAAAATAAAATAAAATCAAAAAACCTAAGTGTGAACAAGCCATTTAAAAGTGAAAACAGCCATTCACGAATTTAGTAAGCTTGCAATTGCAATCAACTTTCCAAACACACGCTTTATTTCATGTTATTTTTGTCAAATTATATGTTTCTAAAAAACAGCTGTTATGTTATTTTTTTTGGTTTTAGCAGGTTTTGATTCAAAAAAAAAAATGTTTTGCATGATTTTAGAACTTTTTTACACAAAAAAAACAAACATGCTATACCTATATTGCTGAACTTAGCATGATTTCAAATATTGAACTGGTCACACTAGTCTGAACATATACCCAACCCAACCCAAACACATTTCATTCTGGATTTGGTACCTATTGTTTTGTGTATTGTGTGCGGGTGGGTGAATTGCATTTAAATTAATATTATTTATTAGTCGTTTTGGCTTCATCAGCTAAGTACTAGAGGCGCATGTTTTTCTCGGTTTTCATAAAGGTACCTAACGACTGTCGCGTCGTGCTTTTGTTGTTCAAGTTTCCTTATCCGTGTGGCGGTTTTTTCCACTTTCGTTTTTAATATCTAAATAACAAAGATTGGAGCGCGGTACCAAGTGACAGGGGAGAAATTATAAGGTTTGTAAAATACCTCCATTGGAGCGATTATAAAACAAGTGTTAAGTGGATATCGGGAATTCTTATTCACAATAAAACAAAAAAATGATTAAGGAAAATTTCGCCATTTGTGAGTTCGTAAAATCTAGCATGGACCTAGTGTTGATGTTGAGTGATAAATTGTCAGATAACATTTTGCCGACACAAAAACATCATCCAGTATTATTATCTTATGAATATTATCTGTCGGGTGATTTTATTTTTACTTCCATCTTATTTTGATGGTGTGCGTGCGTACAGGTAGACGCTATAGAAAAATACTAATGAGAGGGAATGCTAACATACGGTTACGTTCACGTATGTTAGTGGCATCCATAAACTGTGCCTAAAAGTTAAAACATCTTATGTCAATTTTGTATACGTTTCAGGAGAGTCATCTTAAACTTTAAGTGTTGCACTACAGTATATGACTTAAGCTGTCTTAAAACATCTATAGCTTCCTCAATATTTGAAATTTTTTCACCTGGTTTGGCTTAAAAAATAGAGTAAGGAAAACAGAATTCAAAAAACGTTAAATAGCTAAAACAGCTTATGTCGACTTAAGATGTTTTGCCTTTTAGGCACAGACTAAGTATTAAGTAGACTGACAGCTTCAGCCAAAAAAGAGAGATCGCCTACAACCTGATCGCCCAGTTTGAATTCATGTATTTGTGCCATTTTAATCAAAGGGGGCATACAAATAAAACTATAAATGCAAAACAGAGTACACTATTTTACAGAGACCTATAAAGTGAGACAAATTTAGGGATATACCAAATACTTAGCCAGTCTGTTTTTCGGTAAGCAGGTGGAAAAAGATAGTTTTTTGTCATTATTCCCGCACTTGAGTGATAAATTAATCAAATTAGGTACCAATATTTCTGAGTTTGTTTTAAAAAGTCCTGCGAGATATAGCATAGGTCGGTAAGATTGTTGACTTGATTTAAGCATATCAGAACGGGTGGGAGTATAGGGATGTATTTAGTATTTGTTGGGGAGACGTACGAATTGCCGCCAAAAAAATGTCAACTACTAATAATCTCGACTTTGCCATTAGCTGAAATCTCGACAAGGTTTTAATCGACTTTTAAATATATCGAACGTTTTAAACCTCGACACTTATAATGTGGACTTTATTTGTTGAATGTCGGTCAAGTTGTCGACAAATGTTTATACATATACTTTACTACATAAATAAAATTGACTCCAATTTTGTTAACTTTTGATTTAATTAATTTTTTTTATGAAAAAGTACATTTATCACTCAGTTTACTTCTTTCTAAAATATGTCTGAATACAAAATTAAGAATATGTAAAGTATTTCAAATGAAATTAAGTAGGTATTTAGTTCAACCTTAAATGAATTACAAAGTTCTTTAAATAGTTCAATCTTGAATAATTTTCTTTTTCACTGAGAATAGTTTTAAGTCCCGTTTCCTTTCGTTATATATACCTATTTTGTTGGTTCCTTGGGACTATCTATGTATTCCTTAGATACTTTTGAGATTAATGAGCACACCAATCCAAAACATGTGACGATCCCACAAGCACTTTCAATCTCATATGCCACGCTTCGAAAATATTTTGAGTTCTTTGCAGGCTTAATTGAATTTGGTCGTGTACTGACCAGAAAGATGGCTCATAAGCAGTAGGAAACATTTTAAATGGCCTAGAAATAAGACTCCAAGTCAAAAAATTGTTTCATGTATGTTTACCAATATTGAAAATGCAACAGTTAGCCATCAACAACAATACAAAGTGAATGGAGAGTATTATCAAACAGTTAGCCCAGGACTTTTTTACTCAATATCGAATAGTTAAGTGAAAGTAGTAAAAAGGTGCGCGAGCGCCTGTTAATATAATATATATATATATATATATATATATACATATATATTCTATATATATATTCTATATATATATATTCTATATATATAATTCTTTCGGGGTGTAACTCGATGAAGATGTAACTCGATAACTCCTGGGACGATTTTCATAATTCTTTTTTTGTTTTGTTCGTATTGCTGTATATCAGGTTTTTATTAACTTCTTTTTCGCGAAAACAAAACTTGGAGGGGATGATAGAGGTTATGAAAGTTTGTATGGGGAAATACACTTTGAAAAAAAAAGAAACTGGATAGAAATCGACTAGTACAAAAATGATTATTATGGCCGACGATATTTTGCATCGAATTCGCACTGTGACATCGGATAAAGAACTGGAGATGTCAGATGAAATGCGCAACAAAACTTTGATTTTGATCGAGGATATTATGTGTCTGCTCATGAGTGGCAATTTGTTGTGCAAATTGGGGATGCCACAGCCAAATCGTTCAATGCAAGATGCATTTAATCCAGAATTGGAGCGAGAAATGGAATCAAGAATAAAAGAAAGTGTACGATGAATAATTGATGAGAAGGCGGTCGAGCAGCATTGAAATTGCCATTGAATCTGCAAGTGGATGAAGAACCTACAGGCAACATTTCAAAGAACACTGCGATGGCGAAAGTACTGCAGCAATGTAAGATTATCATATGGGACGAATGCACAATGGCTTACAAACGCGCATTAGAAGCCGTGAATCGTTTACGTAATGATAAGCGACCTTTCGGTGGAGCAATGATCTTGCCATCAGGCGATTTTCGTCAAACGCTTCCTGTCATTTCGAGATCAACTCCGGCAGATGAATTGAATGCTTGCATGAAGGCGTCTGCTTTATGGCGATACGTGAACAAATTGCGTTTGACAACAAACATGCGAGTTTCTTTACAAAATGACCAACTTTAAAACGACACCGGAAGAACTAATCATGAATGTTTTCCCGAATATCGCTCAGAATTACATTAACCATGATTGGCTGAGTGTAAGGGTGATTTAGGCTGCGAAAAACAAGAACGTCGATCATTTGAATTTCGCCATTCAACACCAAATCGCTGGTGAGTTGCATTCATTCAAATCAGTCGACTCCGTGATGGATGAAAACGAAGCCACCAACTATCCGACTTTGTTGCGCAACCTAAATGAACCAAAACCTTGTAACGGTTCGCGTTTGATTTTGAAGAATTTAATATCAAATATTATTCCAGCAACGATTTTTATTGGAAAATCCAAAGGCGAAGATATTCTTATTCCGCGGATTTCACTTATTCAGAACGATTTGCCGTTCGTGTTTAAGCGTTCTTCAATTTCCTGTACTTCTCGCTTTTGCTAAGAAAATTATTAATAAGTCGCAAGGACAATCGCTGTTGAAAATCTGCAATATATTTCTAATATTCACATTTCAAAGAAAGGAAAACGAATCAAAAACTCAACCTTACTAAAAATAAATTTTTGTCACTAAATTTTTGAAAATTCCACTAGATATAGCGACAAAGTTACTAAAACGGCAACCGTGGTGGGAGTATTATTGAAAAAATCTTCGGGTGACGTACGAAAGCTGTCAGTCTATTTAGTACATACTTAGTTTATGGTTGCGGATAGCCTGATGTGGCTTCTGGCTTTTGCGAGTGACATGCCATGATACAAGATACAACTACAACCATATGTACTATTATCATTTCTGAATGTTTATTCAGAGACAGACGAGACGAAAAAATGCGCATGATAAGTTTTTTATATTCGCACATGTAGTGCAAAAGTGTCACAACTCAAAAATCTTCGTTTTTCAATAGATACGAAAAACCATTTTACGACGATAGAAACTGTAAATTTAATATTTGATCAATTATAGGGGGAAATACACTTATAATAAACTTTACATAACAACCAGTCTAAAAGAATTACTTTTACCATGGAAATTCACTTTTTTTTGAGTTATGACATTTTTCGTAATTTTTTCATTAAAAAAACAATGTAAGGGAATTGTGCTCAAGATGACATACTTTTTCTTTAAAGTGAAAAATTAAAATATTTACAAATCATAAATCATAAATCATTCAACAGCACGTTTAAGATGACATAGTTCGGTATAAGATGACGTATAGCCATGGCCAAATTTATTTATTTTTCCCTGACGTCTTGAATAGCCTTAGCCATACGTCTTTTGACCAAGTACTCCTGATTGAGGTTCTTTATTAGTTATTTGGCATACTACAATGAAGAGGTACACAAATTAAAAATAAATACTACATTTTGGATAAGATGACATAGCTTGCGATCTTGAACGGTGGGTATCTTGTCATCTTGCCCGATATGAGTAAAGTTGTTTAGAAGATTGTAGGAACCAACATTTTCTTATGAGGTAGAAATATCTCATAGGAATTGCTAAATATACAAATAACTGTACACAAAAAACAACTTCAGACACAACGCAACACTCACCTTATCAGAAATTTTGGAGCTAAAACTCAATACAAAAAAAAAAAATTCACGCACAAAATTCTTGATTTCGTTGTCATTTAAAGCACGTTGTTAACTATCTGCCGAATTACTGTGGACGTAACTAACATCGTAAGACTGTATGTCCATACATGTTTGGCAGAACTGTAGCGCTTATGGTTAAAGAGTAATTACAAGTACCTATGTCATCTTATCGTGTATGTCATCTTAAGCATTATTCCCCTATTATTTTGAGTTCAGCCACTTTAGTAAAGTTGTTTTTGAGTTGTGACGATTTTGATGTATTTATTTCTAAAAAGTTAAATCAAGTTTTTTTCATTACTTTGGTTTTAGATTAGAATTAGAATGTAACTTAAGCCAAAATGAAGAAACATGATCAGTACTGAATATAGTACTGATCATGTTTCTTCATTTTGCCCCTGTTCTGTAACTTATCACTCGCGAAAATTACGAAAAATGATGGATTCGAAATAAATTTATAAATTTCCTTTAGTTTTGTTCCGAATCCTTTTGTTTATCACCTAGTTCTTGCGAGTGACTAGTTACAAAACAAAGGCCCTGTACTAAATTCTTAACTCACCCCGCTTTTCTTTGACCCTTTCTTCTCTTTAAACTTAAAATTATATAAAATCTTATACAAAAGGAAACATTTATTAAGATTTTTTTATTTATTGTTTACAAAATAATCATCGAATTCATTATAAAAACCTACTAAAAAATAGCACCGGTTTAAAAAAGTAAAACTGAAGAACAAGACTCAGAATCGTTCGATCACAACAGGAATTTTAAATTATTCTCGCGAGAAAAAATTGTTTTTTGAAACTCGCTTAGTTATAAACCGTTAAAAGAGTTAAGTTCAGGGTCCAGCTATAGAAAACGTTTTTTTTTTTTTTCAGATTTGCATACGAAAAAATATACAAAACGTAAAGTGATAGATGAATTCAGATTTTAGGTCAGCATGGCAAAATGGTAGCTTTTTTTTTATCTAGTGTACTTTATTCATCTAAAGTGTCATAACTCGAAAAAACATTAAAAAAAAATGTATGAATAAGGGCTTCGTTTCGATTTTTAGTATTTGTAAAGTATCTGCCATAACAATCAAACAATTTTAACATAAAATTGTATTTAAACAACAAAACTGTATTAACTCTAAATTACAACTTCTCATTTTTCTAAAGCGTAGTTACTTTAAATAATTTAATTCGTATGAATAAAGCGAAGCAATTGCTTTTACTCAAGAGAAATGTCAAAGTCGCAACATTTGCTACGTTTCGTATGAATAAAAAACAATTTCAGTTAGTTCCAACTGTTGACATGTTCGAAAAGCGGCGGCACTGACCTTTTACTCAGGTCGGTATGAATAAACAAAGCAAATGCTATGCAAATTCTGAGTCTGCTATTTGGTTGACTCAGACCTTTTGCTAAATATTTTGTACGCACATTTTTTACACAAAAAAAGTAAGCAATGTGGATTTTCGATGGTTTGTCAATAAATAGTTAAATTAAGTTTTGTTCGTGAAGGAAAATCATCAAAAAACCTGTGAAAAAATCAATTATTTCTTGTCATGGCCACCTGAAGAAGAAATAAAACATCAACAACCTATTTGGCATCATATTTCCAGGTGCAATTGGAGCTATAGATTGCAATCATATTTCTGAGTTTAATTTTTTTTTTTTAAATTTCAATTTCCATAAAAGTCGTTAAATTAAAAAAATTGAATTGACAGAAATTGCAAGGCAAGTACACGTGCAGCGAAGTAAAAGCTATGTTCGAATTTTCGAACTTACTTTAGAAAACTAGGTTTTTATTCATATCGATTCAAAGCAATTGCTAAGGGCTTTTACTTTGGTAAAACCTTTTACTCAAAGCAAATGCTAGTTTTTATTCATACGACCCAGTGACGGTGCCCTTTTTTTGGCATAGGTTGAAGTGTGGCAACCCTGGATTGGCGTGTGTTATCATTTTTCAATGTTATCATTTTGCAATGTCAGTTCCTTCGTCTCTGCACCGCATGATTATTTTTTTTTTGTGCTCTTCGTTTTGTGATACATATGCATAGTTTTTTTTTTTTTAACAAGCGTTTTCAGCATGTTAATGGTGGCCACTCACTGTCAGTTGATGTCGGCTGACAGATCTCGGCATTTGTGGATTATGGTCAGAAAAATACTTGTATAGTGCTCTATATTTATAAGCGTATAATTTTTTAGTTCAGAGCAGAACCTGAACTCTTATACAAGAAGTTCGTGCTTCTTTTTTAGTTCAGACACATCAGAGCTCGTCCTCGTATTTGTTACTTTTTTCGTTCAGAGCATGAACAGAGCGCACTCTATGAGCTCAGAATAAATTGAAACAAAAACAAGAAAACATCAGAACGATCTGAGCACGCTCGGTTCAGAGCGCGGCTGAGGTAGTGTTTATTTATACCTACTGCTGGCAATCTTTGACAATCTATTATTCTCCACTCATTTTTATTGCAATATAAACATTAATAATTCAAGTAGTGATTTATCAATACTGTGGGGTGTACTTGACTATATTGACCAACTTTTATTAAAATGTTTGTATATACAATTTGTCTTAGGTCCGTTTGCTGATACTACTCATAGCGATTTAAGTACTACATACTTAAATACCTTATGGGCTGCTTTTTCTATGTCATAAACTGACAAAAAAGATTTTAAGTGGAACTTTAATCGATATGAGTTATCAGCAAACGGGCCTTAACGGCTAGGTAACAGATAATGGTGAATATTTAATATTTAAATGTGTTGGCTCAGGGGCCCAACGGTACACAATGTTTGTTTTCTTAAATCTATTTTACATATATTGTGTCTGTTTTCTCGGATTCTACTTGTAGTAGGTATGCATCGTTGTCAGGGTTGACCTCAGGGTGTTCAAGTCCGGGTGTAGATAAATATATTGAACAACGTGCAGACAATTTTCATTTATACCTACATACTTGCACGGTCATTAAAATAGATACGTTTTTACTAAAACAAAAATGTTTGTTTACAATATTTTTTACAGAATAAGCCTAATATTCTGCAAGCACTGATGGATGGGGCCCAGTATGTAGGCAAATTTTAAGTTTGCATTTAGACTTTTATTTAACAAAACTATTGTAACATTTTTAGTATACTGTTTTTTTATAGACAGTTTATCGTATAGGTACGGCATGAATATAGCGCTTAAGGCCCTTGGAATATTGCAGTGGCTTAGGTATTGGAGATCGTAGCTATAAAATAATGTTATGAGTGTTGAGTCCTTCAATGACATTTCTTGTTGTATTTATTACCATTTACCCATGTTACATACATCAATATACAAGTAGTTCTCATTTCGACCGGGTATAGCCTATACCTTGACATTGTATTGGAATGAAAGTGCCGGTAAATAAAAGAAAAAATCCGTTACTCCCGTAAATCACCCAGTCAGATGATAATTGCATTTTTCTTCATTTGCATATCTACTTCTTAACGATCTAAACGAATCTTTAACGTGAGTTTTGTGTGCGAATTTTTGAGGAAACTATTAGCGTGTCGTTAAACGAAAGTATAAACATTATTATAAAGCTTTGTAAAAATGTAAAAAATATTAAGAATTCGGCCTCGTCAGCAATCCCAACGCTCATTTACAATGACACTCCAGCTGTCAGCTCTTTAGACAAAGCTAATCTGCTCGCCGCACATTTTGCAGCCAGCTCTATGCTCCCAGATTGCGGTTTGTCTACACCTGTACTCGAGTGCGTAGAATTTACCATGGGACCAATCCACTTTCGCACTCGTACAGTCGCAAGAGTACTTTACGATCTCAACATAAATAAATCCGATGGTCCAGATTGTATCTCCCCCATCGTTCTGAAGAGGTGTTCTTCCACGCTGGCAAAACCACTGCGTAAGCTTTTTCATCTGTCCTATTCTTCTGGACTCTTTCCGAGTAGGTGGAAAACAGCATTTGTCCAGCCCGTCCCTAAAAAAGGCGAATCTTCTTCTCCCACCAATTACCGACCCATAGCACTTACGTCCATTCTTTCTAAGGTCATGGAAACGCTGATAAACCGTCAGCTTATGAAATATCTTGAATCACGGAAACTCCTCAATGACCGGCAGTACGGTTTTCGTGGCAACAGGTCCACTGGTGATTTGATGACTTATCTCACCGAGAAGTGGAACCAATCTCTCCATCACTTCGGTGAATCGAAGATTGTTGCGCTCGATATTTCAAAGGCATTTGACAGAGTTTGGCATCAAGCTCTTTTGTCGAAAATGCGTGCTTATGGGATCGATGCGTCTCTTATTCAATGGATTAGAAACTACCTTTCTGGCCGTTCAATTCAAGTTGTTTTGGATGGTTTCATTTCTGAAACTCACCATATAAATGCTGGTGTTCCCCAAGGCTCAGTTTTGTCTCCGACTCTCTTTCTCATTTTTATAAATGATCTCTTGTCTGCAACTTCTAATCCAATCCATTCCTTCGCTGATGACAGCACCCTTAGCTTTTCATATTCTTTCCAGGACTCACGTCCCTGCTCTTCGGCCGTAGAACTGGAACGGCAACGTATGTTAAGCTCATTAAATTCCGACCTTGACAGCATTTCAAAATGGGGTTCAGAAAATAGAGTGGAATTTAATGCTTCAAAAACACAATGCTGTCTGCTGTCTCTAAAGCGAAACGCAAATCTACAGCCATTATCCATGAATGGCACTTGCATTACCGAAACCGAAAGACTTTCTATTCTCGGTATGTGCGTTCATGACAACCTTCGTTGGAATGACCATGTACACGAAGTCGCTAAGAATGCAGCGAAATGTCTAGGTTTCCTCAAACGGTGCAAGAAATATTTTACCCCTTCTGATCTGGCTATAATATACAAGGCGTTCATTCGCCCAAAACTTGAGTACAATTCCCACATCTGGTCTGGTGCACCGAAAACTATATTGCACTTACTAGATAGGATCCAAAATCGTGCGATGAAACTAATCGGAGACACGAATATCGCGAATTCTATCAATTCGCTTGAACATCGTAGAAACGTTTCGTGTCTCTCATTGTTTTATCGTTTTTTCAACAAACAGTGCTCAAATGAAATAGCCAACTGCATTCCTCCCCTTCAGCAATTCAACCGCAATACTCGTCATGCTAGGAATGCCCATCAGTTTACCATCCAGCCTATCTTCGGACGTACAATGAAATACAGAGACTCTTTCATAAGCCGTACAACGCGAATGTGGAATGCCTTGCCCATCTCTGTCTTTCCTCCTCAGTACAATTTACAGACATTTAAGACCAATGTGCATCGGTATCTCCTATCTCCTCTATCCCAATTTCCTTAATGCCCGCGCTGTGTAAAAACACTATAAGAGTAGTCATAACCTCTTTAGCGCGTGTAAATTATAAAAAAAAAAAAAAAAAAAAAAAGCTCCGTATTATTTGTAATAAAAGTCGACAGCGGCAACACTTTTTTATCTTTACACTCTTTTTAAGAGATCATTATTTCTCTGACGTAGGTACCGTACCTTAATTGAAAATGAAAAGCGGGGTGCCGAAAGAAGACGAAGCTAGCTTTTTATCGCTTCTTTATACGATTAGCTCTTATAAAATTGATACGTAAGTGGACAGTGGAAATTATGTGTTCGTTTCGTTATTGACTTTGCTTAAGGTCGTTGCTGTCATGAGTAATGTTTTTTGAGTAAATAAAAGTAAGAAAACTCAAATCTTATCTTCTTATATATATAAAAATGACTTGGATATTATGTTTGGATGTTTATATCTCGAGTTCGGCAGCACCGAATTTTATGATTCTTTTTTTGTTCAAATGGTATTCGTTTGTAGCAGGTTTGTACGTAAAAAAAAACAATAACTTTCCAAAAAAAAAATAATCGAAATCGAAAATTGTTTAGCCAATGAAGTGAGTGAATGGAGAAAGAACATCATTTCTCCTTTTCTACCATTCACACTCCGTTCGAGTGGATGCTTGCTTGCACTCATTGGTATAGCCAGCATATCCGCTATGGGGGTATTTAGGGTTTACAGGTATTGTCGTATTTTGGTTTATCTTTTTTCAAAAAGCGTTAGAAATGGAAAATTTTTTTGCGATATATAGTTTTACAAATATTCGTGTTAATTTTGTTCGTTTCAAAAAATCAAAAGAAAATAAATATTTTCGGTACTTTTAAAACTTAGCAGCACAGTGAAGTGACACGAGCAGTCGTTCAACTTGCTCGCACACCAATTTATTTTGCAGGCCTTCTGTTTTGACACAAACCACAAAAGGCAATTGCAGAAAATATAAATATAAACGCTAAAAGCAAACAAAATGATGTTGCATACAATTCAAGTTTGGCAGCTTTTGTGTTTCTTTTGTGTAGATCTAAATCTAAATCAAGTGAAGTGTGTTTGTGTGTTCACGGTTAGTGTTGTCGAGTGCGTACATAATATTTGAGCTTTCCATATTTGTTTTGGAGTCTACGTTATAATTAGCAATTTACTTACAAATTAACTCTTTATTTGGCGTTCCTTTCTACCATTCACACTCCATTCGAATTGATGTTTGCACTCATTGGTATAGTCAGCATCTCTGCTATAGGCGTATGGGCTGCCAGATTTGGCTCTTTGTCGTATTTTCGGCTAACTTTTTTCAAAAAGCGATAGAAATGGAAAAATTAGCGCCCAACACAATTTTGGACTACATATCGTTTTACAAATATTTGTGTTAATTTTGTTCGTTTAATCCTTCACAAAACCAAAAAAAAAAAAAATATATATATATATTTTCAGCACCTTTAAAACTTGGCAGCACTCTTGCAGTGAACTGACATCGAACAGTCATTCAACTTGCACGCAAACAATTGCGGACTCGATTGGACGCTCTCAGAGAACTTTTTCTGCTCTCAGAGCAATTTTTATTTTCGTTTCGTAGAAAAAAAGCATTTCAGATTTCGGAGAACTTTTGCGAATCTAGATTTTTTCTCAGATTTCCTTCAGGTTTACCAATACAAGTGCATTTGAGTTTGACAACAACTCGCGGAGTTTGTTTACGTTTTCGTGAACTTCTACCGCAAAGAAGGGCATTGCATTGGATGAATCAATTTTTGTAAATTATTTATGTTTAAAAATATTTAGAAATCTATTAGGACGCAAATTTTGAATGTTTTAATATAAAATTTAACCAGTGAATGGAAAACGCTTTGGAAAGTGTCGAATGCTATACATATTCGAATCGCAAGAATATCAACATGAAAAAGAACAAGTGACGTTTTTATGTTCGATTAGTCACACGAAATTTGAAATCTGAGATCGAATCTGAAGATGCCCAATCGAATAAAATACTGGGCGCGCATAAGTGGAATGGGTAAGTGGGAAAAATACCAACATTTTCCAGAATTTGTTGGGCTTCTTTCTGGTCAAGGATTTTGAGCAAAATTTGTTTAATATTTCTGCATTTAAAGCAAACAAAATTATGGCAACCCTGTGCGTGTTGCCTACAAATTAGGTGATTTTTCTTTTGTGTAAAAATCTAAATCGAGTGACGTGTGTTTGTGTGTTCATGGTTAGTGTTGTCCGAGTGCGTACATAATATTTGAGCTTTCCATATTTGTTTTGGAGTCTACGCTGTAATTAGCAATTTACTTGCAAATTAACTCTTTATTTGGCGTTTGTTTCTACCATTCACACTCCATTCGAGTGGATGTTTGCACTCATTGGTATAGGCAGCATCTCTGCTAGGGGCGTATTCATGGTTGCCAGAGTTAACTCTTTGTCATAATTCGGCTGCCTTTTTTCAAAAGCGATGGAAATACAAAAATGAGCGCCCAACACTATTCTGGGTTACATATCGTTTTAATATTTGTGTTAATTTTGTTCGTTTTATTCCTTCAAAAAACTACATAAGAATGTTTTCGGCACTTTTAAATCTTGGCAGCACTGCAAGAGTGATAGCCGAAATGTGACAAAGCGCCAAATTGCAGAAAATAGAAGTCAAATAAAAAAAGCGGCGTGCATAAATGATAAGGGTAAGTGGAAAAAATACCAAAATTTGCCACGATTATTGGGCTTTCTGGGCTAAGATTTTGGGCTAAATTTTTTAAGGTTTGGGCGCGTAAGGAAAACCAAATTATAGCAAACCTGTGCGTGTTGCATACAATTTAAATAATTTTTCTTTTGTCTAAATCTAAATCATGTGCTATAATTAGCGTTTTTTGCTTTTTGGCGAACATCATTCACGGCTAGATTTAAGATTTTTGAAACATTATGTTCAAATAATTGAAGTGAATTTTGTCCGTGTCAATTAGTTCAAAATGGACTATTTAGGCGACAATGGAAAGAAAAATGATGGAAGTGGTGAACAACAAGCAGCAAATAATGTTGCTTTGGAAGCATTAAAATCGTCTCGCAACGATAAAACCGAAAATGAAACAAAAAGTGTAATAGGTATCACCGTCACCTCGCAGCGATACAAGCGGCAAAGATTTTGGTTTGTAATTCATTTGCCTTTGTCATATTTTGGGTATTTTATTCTTTTTTTTTATATATTTGACAGATTGGGATGAATAGCAACTTGAAGTTAGTGATAAATAATTCTGTAACGTTATTTGGATTAATCATACGTTTTTTATCGAATAAATCCAGCAACATACATTTTTGTTTGTTCTTATATTTCAGATTTAGCTATACGATGAGGCGGAAAGACTTTCTCAAATGCGCGGTTCATCGAAAAATGCATTGGCAAGCGCATCGCAAGCATCTCTGAATTTTTCGCAAAGCACTTCCCAAGCATCATCAGGCCATTCGGCTGCTTTAAAAAGTTGAAAATCAACTCAACAAATAAACATTTTTATTGGATCGTTCCAAACCGGTCTTCCCTTTATTTATGCGAAAGATGGAAAAACCAATGTTGTTTATAAAAAAGCATATTAGAATAAAATGTAAGATATTTAAAAAAACGAACTTTATTCAAAGTTTTCTTACTGCTCTTTTAGGTTTCAGCATTTCTGAAGCCTGAAAAATTGAAAGTATTTTACGCCTCTTAAATTAAATTTTGTTTTTACTTTTTTTTTTTTAAGGGAACAGCCACTTGGAAATGTGCTCAGCGAAGCGGGTATGGGTTTGCTAGTCTTATATATAAATAGGCGAAGGCAAATAGTTAAGAATCACTTTCACTGCCTTAACCACAAAATACTCGCTTGATTTTTGTTTTTGTTGGGAAGATAGTGCATAATAATATGCAATGCAGTCTGCAATTTGTTTTCCAATATTTTGTGTATAAGCCAGGTTACTGCAATGGTAGAATTTCTACCACCTGGCAAATTATATGCTTCGTGAAATTCAATTTTTCATAAAAAATTTTCACTGCGAAATGTCAAACGGCTCTGCGAAATAAGGCCCCAATGAAATAAGCCCCAAACAAAAAAAAAAAGGCCCCAAAAAATTATACAGAAACAACAACAACGATTTTTAATAGAATTTGGGGTGTTATTTCTTTTTTGGGGCCTTATTTCCTAATGAAAAAAAGAAGAAAAATGAAATAAGAAATAAGTTTAAATAAAATTATTTTTTTATTATTAATTGTTGCCCTTCCGATTTGGAATGCGTATGGGGGGCATGGTGCCCCCCTGCATGTGTTTACTGTTAGATTACGGGGTGGGTTCGAGGTTACGGTTATAAAAAGTTCCTTTTATCTAAATTAGTCTATCCAATATCAACAGTATAAAATAAAAAGATAAAAAGTAGTTTTCATTATTTTTAATTTCATTATGAAATAACCCCGAATTTGCGGCTTTTTTTCATTTTCTGTTTTGACCTTATTTCATCGCAGCGGGGCCTTGTTTCATTTTTGAAATTGGGGTATTATTTCATTATGAAATAACACCCCAAATTTGGGGCTTTATTTCATTTTCTCTTTTGGGGCCTTATTTCCTACAACCGAAAATTTCACTAGGCAGTACGAGGTTTCAGTGAAAAACTGAGTTGTAGGTGGCGATACTAAAATCTCTCCACAGTTTTTTCACTAGTTTTTATTGTCCGTCGCATTAAATTTTTGATATTTCAGTGTGAGCACGATTTCGAAGAACGCCGGCTTAGAAATTTGTTAAAATTTCTGATGTTTCCTGAAGAGAATACTACGTTTTTTGAACTAATAACATAATTTCCATTGTATATAGTACGATAAAGTTGGGTGAACAAGAATTTGGTGGCATTAATGACGTTTTTGATAAGCGGACATGCTAGTGGGCGCATTTTGATATCTTTGTGCTTATGACTAGGTAGTATCTACTCTTTAACTATAAATAAGATCTACCTAAATATCTCCACTGACTAGGTAGGTATAGGGTAGATACCACCCAACTTCAGAAACAAATTATCCCTGAAATTATCATACAAATCGGAATGGGAGCAAAAAACATATTGTTAGTGTCAATAGAATAGGTTCAAGGGCTTAAAAAAGTTTTCATGTTACTGTTTGTACTAAAAAATAAAATAAAAAGTCTGTCCCTACCACTTATACGTGCAGCTTGAGTTGCTATAACAACTAAGTCGTGTATACATCGGCTTTCTTCAAGGAGGGGTTCTATCCCTTCTGTTCTGATGGAAGAAGGCTTTGTGCCATTTAATATGAAATAAATATCTTTATATATTGTGAAATAACGAAAAAAAAAACTACATCTTTAGATTTTTTTTACTGACTATTTCTGGCAAATATCCTAGAGCTTATAACTGTAATGAAAGAGCTTCTCGGCATCCATTTGTCCAAAAATGAAAAAAAAAAAATCTTATACAAAACGAATGGTTGTGAGAACCTAGGCCTACAGGGTGCCCAGGCTCGAATTTAGGGGAGGGCATCCGGTACTAGTGCCAATAGAGACTTCGAAAAAGAATCTTCCAAATTCCAGCGAGTAAACACTAGTAGACAACATTCCCTTTGATATCTACTTCGGGAACTTGATTTCATCAAAATCATCAACGATCAACGAAGGCTCCGATCGTTAACGCTAAGATTTAATTTCGAATAATTCTTGTTTTTGATTATATTTATATATAAAATGTTTGTTAAAATAGTTTACTTTGTTTCGCAACAAATTATTTATTTAAAAAAATCGACTGAAAACAATTGTGCACATTATTTGGAAAAATAAGTAGGGTCCAGGGGGTCTCCAATCCTTTGTTGCCCTAGGGTCTCCAGACCTCTAAATCCGGACCTGAGGGTACCTATTAATCTGTTGCGCCAAATATATATTATTAGTTTTTGTATACGCTATATTGTGAAGCTTTGCGTAGAAACTAGAGGTTAGTCAGTTTTTCCAAACATCTGCTAAACATGACATTTTGCCGCTCCCTAATTTTGTTTTCAAACATATTCTTAAACCGCATCATATACTTTCCTTATACATCTGAACGTAGATTTTTTGAGGATATACTCAATCCGTCATTGGAATTCTCTGTCGCAATTATCACAGAAGTGGACAACCCTTTGAGATTAAAGAATTAACCTTATTTTTTCTCATTTTTTAATTTTGTTTTTATTTCTATTCAGTATGTTGTCCCGATCCGGTCATTGGAATGGATTTCGACACTTGGTCAGATCATACAAAGCAAGTGGAATTCCGGAACTCACACAGGTAACCATACAAGATACTGGAGTCCCTATACATTTAATAAATATATTTGGGGTATGTTAATCCAGGGTATGAGGAGAGGACTCAGTACAACTCTCTCATACAACACTAGGTCCATCGCGGTCTTTAAAGGTGCGTCTAGATACAAAAAAAAAAAAAAAACTTTTCAAAAAAATGGCATAAATTAGTAACAACATTTTGTTTTGCTGACCGTGCCTACAGTGCTTTAACAGCTCCCCAAGATGTTTGCACGTAAATGATTATTGCACCATTAATTTGCTATATGATGTTGTTCTTTCGAAATTATGTTTAAAGTAAGTGCATAAGTGCGGTCTATCGCGCAGCAGTGGTAAGGGTCAATAATTTCGTTAACAAACCGTTTCAGGCGTTTACATAGTTTGGAAAATAAGGTCTTATGCGATGTTTATACTGATGTCTCTTTTATAGTCGACTCAGCATAGAGGGTATCCTTCCCTCTGAATAAATATCTTTCTTCCAACCAAATCTTGGAGGTTAGTTAATGTATGCAGTATATTCTTCGCCAAACACGTCTCCTTGGGGTTTAGCTCAAAATTCTGGTAGCGTAAAATTCTGCTTTTCAAAATTCTGCAAACAATAAAACTAGTTTTGGAAAAGCGCGAGTTACGAGCGTCTGCTATAATTCGAACAGAAATAAGCGAAAACATTTACCAAAAAAAAAAAAATGATTAAGCTTCATTTGTCTCCATAAATGTAATGATGAGCTGCTGCTGTTGTTAGGCTGTTATCGCTAAACTGATGTGCCGCTTTATTGAGATTTTGTTTGATGTAATGTTATAGTTGTTGTTGGAGCTGGGTATTTTCACAGGCAGTAAGCGGGTTCTGTTATATATTTGCCAGTTTTTCGTTTGCATTTTTTTTTTTTTTTTTTTTTTTTTTTTTTCAAATTAGTTTTTTAATTTTTTTTTTCTTTGTTCTTAACTTCTCTTATATTATTTCTGATATTTTTTTTAATTTAAATTCCTATTTTGTTAAGTTTAAATCTTATACAAATAGATAGAGGAAAAGGTGGTAATATGGAACCTGTTGTTAAATTGGAACCCCCTTCTAGAACCAAAACTGTAAGTGCCATCTATTATAACATTAAATTAAAATGTAGGTATTTAAAAAAAAATTTAACATTTGTTTTGTTGGAAAAAGCAGAATAAGTTGAATTTTATTGCTTTAAATTTGAAAAGCTGAAATTTGTAAAGCAGAACTGAAAAAACGGATTTTTGAATTTTTGTATGTAAAGAAAGAATCTTGCAAGGCAAAATTTTGACCCGCTCACCTTTGATTTAAATAGTTTTCCCGTTCATTCTCTTCGCGAACTTGGCATATTTTATGACAGGTAGCTAAATTTTCGTTCGCATACTGACGAAATAATTTGTTAGGCCAATTCATCACTTGGCTTTGTTAAATCACAATCACCCTTACGTGACTAGATCTCGCTATATCACTTTAGTTCGTCCCCTTCTTGAATACGCTAGTCAAATGTGGTCTCCCTTTCATCGAGCTCATGCACACAGAATTGAGAACCTCCAACGTCGCTTTCTTTGATCCTTTTATCTTGTCAGTTGTCACCCTACATAAACCGATTCAATCTCATTAACCTGAAAACCCTTGCTTGAGGAAGTCAGAGACGCTGCAGAAAAACTTTTAATTTATCGTCTTCTCTCAAGCTCCGTCGATTGCGCGTCTCTTCACAACTCTATTTTCTTTAACACAAACTTCCATAATTTACGTTGGCCTTGACTCTTTTACCCATCAAGCCACCGTAGGTACCTCATATGGCTCCAGTGAAACAATCTCCCGTATGCTGCGAAAGGTCAATTCTAACCTTTAGTTTTTGCTTTCAACCGCAGTACTGCCCACCTAAAACTCAATCTCCTTCAAAATTGTCCTTATTTTTAAGTCTTAGTTTTAAGTATTGTAGTTTTAAGTTGTTACTTCAAGCCTAAATGTTAGTTTTAGCTTGTATTAAGCCAAATATATGGGGGTATTGCCTCCACCAAAAATTGAGTGTACCTACAAGCAGATCTCCTTCTTTTCCGTATCGCCGCTTAGAAAACGAGTTGATTTGCTACAATTGTCATAATATATCCTTGCCGGTATACTTTTCATAAATATTCAAGGGTCTTGTACCAACGAGCGTTTACTAATTCTTTGACGACTAGTAAAAAATAGTCTACCGACGCGATGATGAGAAAGGGCAAGAAGCTGGAAGCTCTACAAAATGGAACACGCGCAGATTCTGAATAAATACGTGGGAGATGCTGTCACCTCTGACTACTTGTCTCCCAACCTTGACTTCGATAAACCATTCTCTTGCTATTTTCCCAGCAGGGAGGAATGGAGCACAGATGAACCCACAGATGGATCTAAGATAAGGAATTAAATATACGCCACTCAATCAGGCTGCCTGCTCCCAGTAGTGGCTTTCAGGCGGAAGTTCTGGCAATCGCCGAAGCTGCCCATATGGTGTCAATGTTAGCAATACCAAATAATGATATTACCATATTCATTGACAGCCAGGCGGCTATAAAAGCAGTATCTGCTATTGAAATAAAATCGAAGCTAGTTCGCCGCTGCCGCGAAGAGCTTAAGGTTCTCTGCTCACAGCACACTATTCGTCTTTGCCGGATCCCTCCACACAGGGACAAAACCGGCAATGAGATGACTGATGGACTAGCAAGAAATGGTTCTGCTATGGATCAAGATCGGGCGATAAAGTCCATCAAACCACCACTCTGTAATCTCAGAGAGAGAGTGGAAAATAAGATCCGCATGAAATAACAGCCAATAACAGGTGGAAAGAATTAACCACTTGTGCAATATCATGGAAGCTAAGGTCGGAAGATAATCCAAGTCTAGCAAGCTCATGCGGTTTGATTGAACGTTGATGTATAAACTAGTAGGGGTCCTAACGGGTCACAACTTCCTAAGAACCCACACAATGAAATTGAAACTCAAAGAATATGCAGGGGCTGCGGAGACGAGGAGGTACACGAGGACACAACTCACTTCCTCTGTCAATGCCCAAGTCTATGTCACTTGAGGTACAGAACACTTGGAAGATATAACTTCCATGACGTACACGAACTTTCAGATGTATCCTTATCAAATCTTTACAGGTTCATAAACACATAAGGATGGCTGGACAAGGTCGAGTAATTATGAAATCGGCTGACCCCTCAACAATGGCATCACAATAGGTCCACATGGACCTTAGTAGGGTCCAGTAGGGTTCGCTCTACCGTATCCACCCATAAACCTAACCTAAGGGCTAGAAGCCAAATAAAAATGAAATGCCCGACTGGGTCGCTCGAAACTTTCTCCTTCATGTGAAAGTTTGGTTGATTGCTTGTTCTTTTATTAGGTAAAAAACTCAAAAGCGATTCTAGAATCTAGATAAGTAAACTGTAAAGAAAACATCATAATATACTTATATAAAGAGCACATTTGGCTTAAACATATTCATTTCAGATGGCAGTGCATCAAATAATAATCTAAAGCTTAATTTATACACAAAATTTTGCGTACCTACCTATACACAAACCTGATAGTCTGATTGTAGCTTAAGTATCGATAGATCTGTTCTGGTAAAATAAATTATACTGATAAACTAGTTTTCAATGTTTAGTTGGAAAAACAAATTTAGATATAAAGTGCGAGTATCTACATGGTGTTGATTTCCATGGTTTACAACAACAGTTGGATCTTGAATCTTGTATTATTGTTGGAAACCATGGAAATCAATGATCTATATAGATGATGAGGGCATAATAAAACACTCCTAATAGGTATGACCAAAAGTATTTAAGCGATTGTGATAGGTCGAAAGAAAAGCGACAAGAGAACAACTGTCATGTCTGCGTGCTGGGTAAAAAGCTCTGAATGCATCTGACACAGTGGCGTGGCGTGAACATTTTTAAATGGGAAGTCGAAGCAAAATCAATTCAAGCCACCTTTTTTATACTTTAAGTCATTAATATTTAAAATTTATAATGAGCTTAAGGCATACTAAAAGTGACTTCTATAGAAGCCCTTATTGACAGACGCATGATGCCATAACTTAAAGCAAATTCAGAAACACGCCCTTACCTACCTCAACAACTACCTGTAATTATTCACACAAGAGACAATAAGAAAAGAAGAAGTAAAAGAAAATCGAATAACTGGAAGAAAATCGCGTTATTTTGTTCATAATCATAACCAAACAAACACATACGACATACCCAAAACACAACCCAGCCAGTGGCCATGGCCAGCCAGTACCAGTAACAAGCTCTGGCTCTGGGAAGAAAAAAAGAGATACAAACAAATGTTCACTCAGTACTCAGCAGTCAAAATGAACTTTGTGAGAACCGCGAATAACTCGAAGAAAAGCGAGTTATTTTCTACAATGGGTCATGGTCATGGGTGTTGAACAAAGAGGTGTCAGAGTCAGACAAAGTACTCAGGGAAGAAAAAAAGAGATAACAAACAAATTTTCTCTCAAAATGCACTAAGTGAGAACTTTAATAACCCGACTTATTTTGGGTTACCTTCGCTTTGTCGCCACGAGACGATGACGACGTTGTATGAAAATGGATACACACACGATTTTTATATGAGTGCTTTTGTGTGTGTACCATTTGGTGAGTATTCACAGTCATTTGGTATTGGTAGTGTTTCATGTATATTCGGTTTTTGGTAGATAGATAGTGTTGCCTGGTGGAGATTTCAAAAGGTAACTCGGTAGGAATCGAGTTATATGGACGCCACGCCACTTTCTGACACCACATCACATCAGGGGTCACCAATTTGGAAATAGCTTCTTTTGATTCCAATTTATTATCTTATTCTTACAAGATTTTCTAATGAGTCTAAAAATTCTTGCAGGGGCCGGTGTCAAATTCGTACCATCACATTCTTTGAAATCTGTAAAAACGGATATGGACTCAATTTCAATTCGCACTTGTGGTTTAGGTGGTATTTCTTCAAAGTATAACCTGCGAAATAATATAATGCATAATCAGTACCCAGGTCACCCCAGAAGCGTTAACCAAATTGTACTTATTTTGTTTTTCTTGTTAAATCTGTACTTCAATGTCTGGAAGCTCATGTAAATAGTAGCATCTTCCATATACTTTGCCTAAAAATATATTTTAGTTGAGCAAATAAGTTGAAATGGAATCAATTTTATTATGCTTACCTTTCACTATTTTTCGGTACAGAAAAATATTTGACTCCTAAATTTTGTTTTTTCTCTCGACCGCAAGCCAAACAATTTAATGTAAGTTTTCCATTTTCTTCTTGCAATATTCTTAAATTCAAAAACAGTTGAACTTTAACTTTATCACTTATTCTCTTATTTTTGCACTGAGAACTAACACGCGTCACCCCGTATTGCCTTTTCTTGACTTGCTTCGCAGCCCTAATAAGAATGCAAGTCAATACGCCTTTGGAAGTACATTATGAAAAAACTTAAGCACCGCCTACCACACCTTATTGCAAAACCAGTGTGACCAATTACCATAGAAACTAGAAAATAATGAGTCAAATAATTTTTATTGTTACTGGGCGGAACACAGGATTGCATTATTTTCAGGGAAGTCAAAGCAAAGAAAAAATATTAATTTTCATATTTTTTTCAGAATGGTAATTAAAGAGGTTACTAATTAGGCGTAATTAGTGCAAAAAAAACAGCCATAAAACCATTTAAAAAGGCAAAGCAGGTAGCACTGCACAAAGTGAAATGATAGAGGCGCCTTTAAAAAAGCATTATGAAAAAACCCACGATCGTTCGTCTTACGAAGCGCTCCGCATATAATGGTACAGGCACAATATAGTGTGTACCCTTTTTTTTTTACAGGGGTCGCTGTATAAGGGTTAAAACAGATCCGTTCGCGCTTCTCCCACTTATTGTAGGTTTTTTTATGCATTTTTCTTTATGGTAGAAGGAAATGCATATGTGTAGAGAGTGTCTCTACTCAATAATAGTTATACTCTGGCCCAAACTCCGACGCAAAATTCGCCAAGTTGCATTCTGCGGAATTGAGTTCTCCAGACTGAGCACGGCAAGGAATTGACTGCTTCGAGTTCTCCATAACACGTTCACGAACCGTTGCAATACTCCCAATCGATCTGACGTTCCTTTGACGTGTTGGTGGTGGCGGATTATTCCTATTGACTGAACCGGTGGTCTAGAATTTGCCCACCAAATGTTGAGGATTCGACTATGAAGGGCCAGCGTCACCAAAACAGGCTGTCAACATCGACCCGTCCCAATTAAAAAAATCATGTAAACGGTCGATTCGAGTCGACATGCATCAAAAGACAAAAAGCAAAAAAAAAAAATGAAAAACCTTTTACTTGAATAACGCACCATTTTCCTGTAGAAGCTTTATCTCTTTTAGTTCGTGTACCTTATATATTTTCAATGTAAGATCTAAAACTAATTCAATACCTTATATTCTTTGTAACTTTTACTTTCCCATAGCTTCGATTAAGTGTCCTTCACAGTTCACAAGGTAATCTTTAAAATCGTGCTTTGATAAACACAAACAATAATCACAATCAATACGATACGATAAATAACAATTTATTTGAGTGACTGATATTTTATGTGATTCGGTATATGTTATGTGAACTTTTTTTTGGGTTTGAGTTCAAAATGAAACAATTTATTTTCTTATATATGTTTCAATATGATGAGATTTCAGTGAAAGGGATAAAACATTATATCTTAGACCATAAACTGGGGCATGAAATTCACGAATACCGATAGTGATCATAATCGTATCCACCACAGAACAAATAAGATTGGTGGACATCATACCGTGCGCAAGGGGTTTTCTAATTTAAATGTACCTATCCATTGATAGGTACTTCTCTCGTATGTCGACCCGTTTTATTATCTACCTAGGGCAGGTTATGCTAGGGGATGAAGTGCTGTCATTGTATAATAAATGCTAAGCAATAAAGTCAGCATGGGGTGGAAAATGATGGTCATGCGCTATTTGAGCTATGATGGAAGTTGTTAGTGTGTAAAATTACAGAGTCTTTTCATGCGCCGGCCGTAGGCGTGGTTTCTAGGATTGCTCAGATTTTCTTTGCAAGGACGTTAATGTACGCGTGGGCGTGAGTGTATTTTTATAACAGATTATAAAAAAAAACACAGGCCAAAGTATAGAGGTAACCACAGCCACTTATCGTTATCACTGCCATATGTACCTACTATAAGATTTTTGTGCAACTATCGGCATTTTTAAAACAACTTTAACGTGGTTGGAAGTTATATGAATATAAGATATAGACTCTTATAAGAATAAACTTGGCGATGCCCATACCCAGTCGTTGGAAGTGTCTCAAGTCTCATACTCAAATAATCTAACGTGAGATACCTATTTTAGGAGAACTGGTGACTGTAATTGAAGGAAAAAATATATTACATATTTTATTTCCACGAATGAATTTTTCACAGTTTATTCCTTTATTTATTTATATTGATTACATTAGTTATTAACCATTTTGTAGAATGAATATAACTACGTGTTTTGTGGTGAAATAAAACAACAAATTTAAACTCTGAGAACTCATCCATCAGCTGATAGAAAATCACTAAATACACTACTCTCCGCCAGTGTTCTAAGCACTCTCGTTTCATTTTTCCCACGAAGCGTGTTCATTTTTCCCTTTGCACCAAACTCAAATCCCCTCGATTTTTTTTAGAACAAATCTTCAGTATGAAAATCGCAGTTTTTTAACATAATAATGATTATTTTTTGGTACCTACTAGAAATTTTTTGCTAATGGCAAGTCAGATTATTGGTATTCCCACAATTTTGATTTTTTTCCTTTTACGCAAAGTTTTTCGAAAATTGAAATTACCACAGAAAGGTAGAGATACCACAATGTAGGAACACTGCTGACTGGCAGAAGTTTATTACACCTCCCGCTGCTTCGACCGTTCACACTTCACACATCACATGTATTCACACTTTCACAGACAGTACAAGTACAATTATAGAGAGCGGATGGAATGTGATATTAATGAAAAAAATTGAGGGGGAAATCTAGGAGCCGGAAAAAAAGCTGTAAGCACTCAGCAGTCAGCCTGTATTAAGGAATAAATCGTTTTTTTTTTTTTTTTAAATTGAAGTTTTTTTAAAATTAAAAATCCGTTCACTTCTAAAGACTCAATATAAATGATATAATTTAGTATCAGAAAATAATAAAACAAATTTGTTTAGTAACAGCTTTCTTAGATTAATTTAAGCTAGGTTGTAGCTAAACGGTGCTGATGTTTCACCTATTCAGTTCTTGCTATACCTAGCACTTCTAGTTTTACTGTAGGTCGTGTATATATGTTCCGGTGGATGTCTTCACAGTCACTATCCTAACTTGTCCATCTTTTGCTTTAATAGTGCTAAGAACAACTCCTTTTGGCCAAGAGTTTCTTGGCAGCTCATCATCTACTATTATGACAATATCACCTGCTTCCACGGGCTTAACCTGTCCAAACCATTTTGCTCTTCGAGTTAATGTGGGCAAATACTCTCGCACCCATCTTTTCCAAAACATGTCCGAAAGCCGTTGACATTTTTTCCAACTTTTTTGTAGTAATAAGTCTTTTTCGTCAAATTCCCCAGGTAGTTTGCATTCGAAGTTCCCAAAATGAAATGATTTGGCGTGAGAGCTTCTTGATCATCGGGTGCTAGTGGTACGTATGTTAGAGGCCGAGAATTGATAATCGCTTCTACTTCGATTGGAAATGATGGAAGTGATTCATCTTGGAGCCTTTGGTTATGTGTAACTACTTTGAGCACACTTTTAACAGAACCAATCAATCTTTCCCAACTGCCTCCAATATGCGGCGCTGCTGGTGGGTTGAAAACCCACTTGGTTTCAGTTGAGTTAAACGTTTCTTCGATAGTGGTATTATCTATGGTTTGTAGTGCTTCTCGAAGTTCTCGTTCAGCTCCTTTGAAATTGGTACCATTGTCTGAGTAAAATTCCTTTGGCATTCCTCGCCTTCCGATGAAATTTCGAATACACATAATGCAAGAATCAGTCGAAAGGTTATAGTTATCTCCAAGTGCACTGCACGGATTGTTAAGCAGGTAAAGAGTGCACACCATCGTGTTTCAGATCGTCTGCCAGAAGTTACAAGTACAGGACCAAAGTAGTCCACCCCGACATAAGTAAAGGGTCTGGTCGTATATGAAGCAAGTCTCGCTGGTGGTAGAGGTACCATTTCGGGATTTTTTGGTTTTGCATCATCAAGACGACATTTCAGGCATTGCTTACGAACTGCTTTCAATTGAGCTCGTTAACTAAAAATCCAAAAGCGTTGTCGAATTTTGTTGATAACTGTCTCATGGCAGCGATGATGGTAAAACCTATGGTAGTAATCCAATATTAAGAGAGTAGTACGATGTTTTTTGCTCATTAATATTGAGCGTTTAGTATGAAGTGGAAAACAATTAGCATTGTCGATTCGGTCCTTCATCCGTAGAACTTCATATTCATCTATGTACGGTGAACATTTGGCAAGTTCACTGGACTTTGCCAGACTACCCCCGTTCAAAAATACTGCAATTTTCTCACTGAAAGTGTCGTATTATGAAATTTTTATTAGAACTGTCTCAGCGCGCTGAAGTTCCTCTGACTTGATCATGCCTCTCGAAAGTGTTTCATATCCTTTTGTTTTTCTTAGATTATTTACAAACCGTACCATCCAAGCGGTTGTTCGCAGAAGTCGTTGCCATGAAGAAAACCTTTGCAACTTAATAAAAGGTTCATCAGTCATTTCCTTCTACCGGCCACAAGCTTTCATCCTCATACAAAAATAAAGGTGCATTAAACCATCTGCTATTTTCATCAAATGCTGGTGTCTTTGCCCACTTAGTAGCTTCGTCTGCAACGTTTTTTTGTCTTTGCGCCGATTAGGGCACACTCCACTGATGAACCATTACTAATTCTGAAGTATCCCACGGCTGCCATCGCGTTTTCGCTAGCGTCTACAAATACATGCAATTGTATAGATATATGTTTTCTTCGGCTATCATAGAGGAATAGCACCTCGGAATCCTAACGTCTTCCACCAAGGGCAATAAAAGTAACCAACTTTTCCATTTTGTTTGCAAGTTGCTAGGAATAAGGTCATCCCAGTCTGTTCCAGACTTCCAAACCTCTTGTAGTAGTATCTATCTTCAGGGCCACTAAATAAAATGCCAAGAAACCCAATGGGTCGAAGATTGACATCAAAATTCTTAGCAACTCACGCTTTGTGGGCATCCTTGCCCCTGTCAGAATTTCATCATGGATCTTCGTAAAGCGTAAGGAAAATGTAAACATATCACATTCTGTCTTCCACCATAATCCCAAAACTTTTGATGTAGGAGAATCCGTCTGTATTTCCTTTTCGGTTTCGCATTATTCGCCTAATGCCTTTACTACAGCTGTCGAATTGGATAGCCAATTTCGAATGTGAAATCCGGCGTTAGAATGTATAAACCTTACGTCCTTTGCCAATTGAATCGCCTCATCAACAGAGTCTACACTGTCCAAAAGATCATCCACGTAATGGTTTTCCGTAATTGATATGACAGCTCTTGGATACTTTTGTGCAAAGCCCTTAGCATTAGTGTTTTTAATATACTGGGCTATACTTGGAGAGCATGATGCTCCAAATGTTGGTACCTTCATTTCATAGATGTCCGGAGTTTTCCCTACATCACTTTTGCGCCACAAAAATCTTTGAGCATGCTGGTCATCTTCCCGAACATGTACTTGATGGAACATCTCTTGAATGTCTCCGCAGATCGCCACTCGTCTTGTTCGAAAAGCGTACAATACCGATTGCAACGCTGCAAGTTGATCTGGTCCTTTGAGAAGCATTGTTTTGAAGATTCCCCATGCGCTCTAGCTGCTGCATCCCAAACTAAATGAATCTTATTTGGTTTGTTTGGATTCTTTACGATGAAGATTGGCAAGTACCAAGTGTTTGCATGTTTCTGTTGTAAGTCCTTTTGGTTAAGTTTTCGTGCATAGACTTTGCTGACAAGATTGCATATCTGGCTGTCTAAATTAAGTAAAAGCTCCGGTTCTTTAGTAACTTTTCTTTCAAGACATTTTAGCCTCATCAGTGCCATGGGATAACTATCGGGCATAGTGATTTTATCAAGCTTCCATAAAAGTCCACTCTCGTATATTCCTTCCAGGCGCTTGGTTGTTGTTGTTAAGATTTGAATCGCTCTTTTCTCCTCGGATGTTTCAATAAATGTTTTTTCGGAAACTGGGTTTTCCAAAGTAAAAAAACGATTAACATCTTCATGAAGCCAGCGATCGCATTCACATGCTTTATAGTGATGCAATACATGTTCATTTTGTTGTACTAATCCAGTTCCAGTACCGCCACACACAAGCCATCCCAGTCGAGTTTTGACTGCTATCGGATCATCCCATTTTCCCTCACATACTTTAAGACCTACGCCTAAGTTTTCATTTTTAAGTCCGATTAGTAGACCGGGTCTAGCGAAGGTATACGATTGTAGTGGAAGTCCTTTTAAATGATCATATTTCTTCTGAGCACCTTCAGCATCGAATGACTGTATTGGAAGGCTTAATTTCTCTACTGTTCGAACATTTGTCATCTTATATCGTTTAAAATTTTTGTCACGAGAAGAAATTTCTAAGGGAACAACTTGGGACTCTTCTTCCATGCGTACAATTTCGGATGTCCACTTTAGGCACAGTGGTTTGTCGACACCTTTCAGTCTCAGGTTATTAGATAGATCTTGATTCAGTAGTGTCAGTGATGAACCGCTATCTAGAAAAGCAAATGTGTCCAGCGATTTGCCCTTGCCATAAAGAGTAACGGGTACAACCCTAAAAAGGACGTCATCTGTTTTTTGATTTTGATGGGTATTGCAAATTTGTATCGAGTTGTGGGGTGTTTCAGTTTCGTATTTATGTAGCGAGAGATGGTGCCGACGTGTAAATCCTCTTATCCCACAACTGCCAGTCTCTCTGCACCTATACTGTTTATTATGCCGCAAGCAGCTTGAGCAAATTGAGTACTCCTTAACGATATTCCATTTATTTTGCAAAGGAAGCAAATTCCAGAACCATGGACATGCTTTCGTTTTTGTTGACCGCTCTCTGTATGCATGTGAAGATGTCCGACCCGCTTTTCTATTTTTGAGTCTAATATAGGGAATGAAGTAACTGTATTTGCAGCGTCTGCTAATTTCATCATCCAATTACTAAATTCAATTAAAGTTCTTCTTTTCGTTTCATGAGAATTAAGTGCCCAGGTGAGTTTCATTGTAGCTGGCAGTTTATCGAGCAATTCCTGTACTAGCATAGGATTATTTAAATGATCCAATAGTTCAGCAGCTATCATTCTCGAATACAGTTGACGAACAGAAAGTGCAAACCTCACTATTGATTCTAACCGGTCTGCTTTTGGTGGTGGTTCTGATCGGATTTTTTGAATAAGTGTTCGTATTATAAGCTCCGGCCTTCCATATAACATTTCCAATGTTGAAATTACCTCTGGCACTGTCGATGGAAACAGAAGTTGGCATCCAACTGCCTCCAATGCATTTCCCTTTAAAGCGTGCTGTAACCGAACAAGGTTTTCAGCATCTGAGAATCCGCAGAGTTCAGTGCTGTTCCTGAAATTGCCTTTAAAAACTGCCCATTCTTCTGGACGACCACTAAAGCTGGGAAGCTCTTTAAAGAGGACATGGCGTGCCGATAACTGGTTGTTTGTAAGTATCATCGCTGCCGACGGTGCCATCTTTGTTATATTGTGTAGCTTAGTTAATGTTCAGACGACTCTTTGGCACAATCAACAGTAGGTACTGCCTTTTAAGGGTTACGAACACGTAGCCAAAAGGCAAAAAACGGAACCCTTATAGATTCGTCATGTATGGTTGTCTGTCTGTCTGTCCGTCCGTATGTCACAGCCACTTTTTTCTGAAATTTTAAGAACTATAGGTACTGTTGAAACTTGGTAAGTAGATGTATTCTGTGAACCGCATTAAGATTTTACACAAAAATAGAAAAAAGAAAACAATAAATTTTGGGGTTTCCCCATATTAGAACTGAAACACAATTTTTTTTTTCATCAAACCCATACGTGTGGGCTATCTATGGATAGGTCTTCAAAAATGATATTTAGGTTTCTAAAATATCATTTTTTCTAAACTGAATAGTTTTCGCGAGAGACTCTTCCAAAGTGGTAAAATGTGCCCCCAACCCCCTATTACTTCTAAAATAGGAGAATGATAAAACTAAAAACAATATATGATGTACATTACCATGTAAACTTCCACCGTTTGAACGAGATCTAGTACGTAGTTTTTTTTTATACGTCATAAATCGTAAGCCACAATTTACCTTTCATACTGTTAGAATTCAATTTATTCTATTACGTATATAATTCAAAATTCACTTTATTACTTATACAATTATTAAAACGAAAGAAACGTAAGCTTAATGATTAGCAAAAAATTGATAGGTCTTGCTGAGTGGGCGGCCAAAGTAAAAGTGACCACGTTTCATGACGTCTGTCATCCAGAGATGATACATCATTCATTTCCCCTTTCTTATTTCACAGCAAACCTCACATTGGGCTTCTTCGTTCGTGTTGACCTTCGCAAACCTGCGCCTGCTGCTGACGATGTCTGCAAGTTGATTGGGCTCCGGTGAACGCCGTTGTTTGATGCGGACGAAGTTTCATCCGGCTTTGGAGATTCGGTTGTAACATTAGAGTATTCATCAGGCCTTGGAGCACCAGTTAGTTCCTCACACGATCTTCCGCATTGCTTATCTCTTGCAGATAAATAGATATCTTCTGAACCCGTGCCTTGAAAAAGAAAACTATTATTTGAATCAATATTGCTACTACCTCCCAATGCTAAATTTTCAGCCGCTGTTACTCTTGAGACGAATTTACGAGAGCGCAACTGATTTTGATGCCTTCTCAAAGACCCCTGTACTGTCTTGACCAGATACATTCGACGCCCTAGTGTCAGCAAAACTTCAGCCTCTACCCATCGACTTCCTTTTAGGTACTGTCTGGCAAAGACTGCATCGCCAGGTTTAAACTTCATCGCTGAAACGGATTTGATCTCCCGACTAACTTCCGGTAACAGGGCTGATAAAAGCGTTCTATATTGCCTGCCATGAAGGTATTCAGCGGGAGACTTGAGCCCGATAAGTCGACAGAAACGTTTGAAGGGCCATATCGCTATTATCACCATCCTCTAAAATCTTCTGAATAGATGTCTTGAATGTTCTGACCATTCGCTCTGCGGCACCATTCAATTCCGGATTGAAAGGGGCAGATGTCAAATGACGAATCGACTGTGCTCCGCAGAAGTCTTCAAACTCTTTGGACACGAACTGCGTCCCATTGTCACTCACGAGGGTCTGAGGTAAGCCCTCTAACACAAATATCGACCTGAGTGCGGCGATGGTCGCTGATGATGTGGAAGAATTCATTTTGATTACATACGGAAATTTAGAATAGGCGTCCACGACAATAAGCCACATTTTTCCCAGGAAAGGACCAGCGTAATCCAGATGAACTCTTTCCCAGGGCGCGTTAGGAATCGGCCAACTGCTGTACTCCCTTGCTGAATGGCTTGCATGACGCTGACAAGATTGACACTTGGCAACGCTTCTCTCAATATCCTGGTCAATTCCAGGCCACCAGCAATATCTGCGCGACATCTGTTTCATACGGCTAACACCCCAGTGACCCTGGTGTAACATGGAAAGAACCTTCTGCTGGAGGTTGGGTGGCACCACTACTCTTGTATGCTCTGACTGTAAAAGAATAACGTTAGCACAAACACAAAGACATAATCTTCTCCTAAAGAAAGGTAATATAGATTGATACTCTTCTTCGCTGAATATGCTTAACAACCCTACGCAACGTTTCGTCTTTAGCCGACGCTTCGGCGATGGTCTTGCTCGTAATTGGAAACTCTTCTAACAACGTAGTGTACACAGTTTCAACGCAACGTCCATCTCTTTCTTCTTCGTCAAATTCCTTATCAGGACCCATCGGCAATCTAGATAAGCAGTCAGCGTTGCCGTGCTATCCGGTGGGTCTGTAGCGTATTTTATAGCTGCAGCCCATAAGAATGATGGCATATCGCTGTAATCTGTGAATAGTCATTTCAGGCAGCTTTTTGTTTGGGTGGAAAATAGTGATCAGAGGCTTGTGGTCAGTTATGAGCTCAAACACTCGTCCATACAGGTACTGGTGAAACTTACGCACGCCGAATACGATGGATAGTGCCTCTTTTTCAATTTGGCTATACTTCTTTTGACTTTCACTAAGTGTTTTAGATGCAAAAGCAATCGGGTGCTCAGAACCATCTGGAAATGTATGTGACATAACTGCCCCGATGCCATGCGAAGAAGCGTCCGTGGCTAGTGTTACTGGGTATTGTTCCGAAAAATGAACTAAACGAGACACATTCGCAATGCTATTCTTCAGCGTTTCAAAAGCGGATTTTTGTGCTTGTCCCCAGATAAACTCCCGGTCTTTTGCTCTTAAGAAATTCAATGGCGCAGCGAGCTGAGCAAAATTTTGTATGTACTGGTTATAGTAGTTTATTTTGCCAATAAACGCCTCAAGTCCCTTAATATCTGTATGAGCTGGTAGGTTCACTAGCGCTTTGAATCGCCCATCTGAAGGTCTTTTGCCTTTAGCATTAATGACATGGCCTAGATACTCGATTTGTTCCTGTGCGAATTTACACTTCTCTATCTTACAGGTGAGGCCATGTAGTTCCAATCGCTCTTGAAATATTTTCAGATTCTGTAGATGTTCCGCATTGTTTCTACCAGATATAATTATATCATCTACATATATGCTCCGCAGCATTCTAAGCCAGCCAGCAATTGATCGATATACTGTTGAAATATGGCAGTCGAACATGCTGCGCCAAACGGTAGCCTCAGTGATTGATAAAGACCGAACTCTGTGTTAATGACAAATCAATCTTAGTAAAGTATTGACAACCATGGAGCTGATGACACAACTCTTCAAATCTAGGGACGCTTTGAAGTCGCCACAAATGCGGACCGATCCATCTGGCTTTGGCACCACCACGATTAAGCTCAGCCTTCACTGCTCCCTTGAGAGCAAACGGTAATGGGCGATATTTAAAGTATTTTGGTTGCGAATTACTTTTCATTTTGATATGTGCTTTAAAGAACTTGCTGCACCCCAAAGAGTTATTGAATACACTCTTATGCTTTTCACAAATCAGCTTTGCCTCAGCTTGCAAATCATTTGGGGACTCTATCGATACAAGGTTGACTTGCTGATCGCTTTCTGAACCTATGCGAAATTTGAGCGCGTCAAACCAATCCAGGCCTAATATATTTCCTCCACGTGAGCTACTAGCGACTAAAAGTGGTAAATGCGAGACCTCATCCTTCATAATAACCTGCACCTCAATAACACCACGGATGGGAACATTTGCTCCACCATAAGCTTTGAGAACCTTAGTTGTCTTACTACAAATTGGTCTTCCTAGCTGCTCGTAACCACTCATACCAATTATAGAACATGTTGCTCCAGTATCGACTTGAAATTGCATTAGTATTTTATTTACAATGAGAGAAACAATCATTTTATTCCCTTCTCGCAGCTGCAGCTCATTATGAGTTTGCCTTTGATTATTGCCTAATGCCTTTACGGTTTCCACTGTTGCGACATATGCCTCACTTCTCCCTGGATGCCCTTTGTCAATGCAGTAGACTGAGTGTACCCATTGTTTTTTTCTTTTGTCTACAGCCGCTTGCTGTCTGGGCTTAGAACGACCACGGTTCGTGGAACGATTGTTCGATTTTGAACGGAAGTTTACTGCCTGCCTGCCTCTCTGACCACTACTCATACACACATTGCTTATGTGCCCTTTTCGTTGGCATAAATCACACATTGATTCTAAATGCCTGCACTGACTACGATCATGATTGACCCCACAATTAATACATGACTTCCGATTGAGAAAATTATCTGAATTTGACTTACTTTGGTAACCGCCATGTGAATCCCTCGCTGCCACCTGATTAACTTCCAGCGTCGTTGCTGATGGCTGAGTTGAGTTCTTCATTATATTTGAAGCTATCTGCGTTTTTTTCGAATGCGGCTGCTATCACCTCGACTTCCTCCAGTGAGGGGTTCTTTTTCTGCGTTGCTGCTGCTCGCGCTTGATCGTGCGGGGTGTAAAAGGTGACCATATGCCTTATCATGAATTCCGCATATGACTGTTTGCAATTTTCGTTGGTGCATACAAAATTACAGTGCCTCGCCAGGCCTCTAAGATCTGCAATCCAATCCCCGTACGATTGACCCGCCGCCATTTTGTGTCGTAGAATGTAGAAAATTGCAACGTGATGCCAGCACGTGCATTTTTTGTTGAAAATGTTTAGTTAGCTTGCTAATTATGTCTTTAAATGAATGTGAACTTACGTTTTATGATTCTATTAATTTTGTGAGCAGTTCATTTAGGTAAGTACCACACGAGGAAAGAAAGTGCGCTGAAGTTGAAAGATGTACGTATCCCATTTGTCTTTCTGCTCATCAAACATCCGAAAGTGTGGAACTGAGTTGGATGGAAGTTGATTAGCTTTGCCTTCCTTGACGGCGTATTCCATAGCCTTCTGGTTTTCCTTCAGCATCTGCTCCATCCAAACTTGTTGCTGCTTCAGGATACTTCTAAGCGTGTCTTCGTCCATAGTCCTCGTCGCCAAATGTTATAATTCAATTTATTCTATTACGTATATAATTCAAAATTCACTTTATTACTTATACAATTAAAACGAAAGAAACGTAAGCTTAATGATTAGCAAAAAATTGATAGGTCTTGCTGAGTGGGCGGCCAAAGTAAAAGTGACCAAAAACGTTGTGACGTTTCATGACGTCTGCACTGAAAAAAAGGTACACCATAGTAGTGAAAAAGTTCATCAATGTGATGAAAAAATCAACAATTTTAGTCCAGTGAACTTTTTCATTAGTATGATGAAACCGATTTCGTCAATATGATGTTGTTCATCATTCATCAACTTTGTTCATCAATATTATGAAAAATTCCTCAATATGATGAACCCAAATTCCCCTTTAATTTCATAATGTGATGAATGTATTCATAATATTGACAAATTTGTTCATCAATATGATGCACACTTTCTGTGCTGTCAAATTTGTTTTCATGTAGTTGTAAGATTATTCATACAAATAAAAACATGAAATAAAAATACTGACACCAATATAAATCGTAAAGATATAGCCTTCCCACTTTCATGGGGATGCTAAAATACTTAAACGAGCATAATGTCATGAAAATGGTAATGGTAATATTATGTGAATTTAACAATTGAATTTCTTCGCATCCGAAAGGAAAATATTCAAACGAAAATCAGTTTTACCACGAAAGTCAATAAAGTGTAGTGGCAAAAACTCACGCGCTCAAGAAATATTGAAGATTTATAAAAATAAATTTCATTTCTGAGTTACTTTTATCACTCCTGGGACAATTTTTTTTTTTTTTTTTTTTTTTCATAATGGATCCCAATGAGAAACAGAGAACGGCCATTTGCCTGCCATATGCATAGAGTCACAGGGTGCATGTGCATACATTTGTGTTTGAAATGTGTTTTTCCGTTTTTTGTTATTTAGTTACAATTTTATTAATCCATTCTGTTGAATTTTATAATGTTGAGGCGTGAGAGAACAATGTACGAGAAAAGTTTGGATAAATAACAATATTACATTGATTTTGAAAATATTTTTAAAAAGTAAATATTTATTTACATTTATGTGTGTAATGAAATCACAACGTTATAATTATATAGCGAGCTATTTTTTTTTTACCAAAGGAAAATCGTTGTAGAAAATTAATGATAATTGTAGTTTTATTTTAATGACATATTTATTTAACGTTAAAAATCGACCCTACTGCTAAGTTTCCACCGGAGAATAACTGCGAGATTTAGAAAATTTTCCGTAAATCCCGCATAAATCTCGGAATTTATTATACGAAAGTAATCTCATAAAAAGGGAGATTAGAAATAAAACAAACACACTTTTCACAGCTCGATATGTCAAAAGTGAAAAAAAAAAATGAAAGAAAAGACATCAAAAATGGAAAAATGTCTCTCTATCTCTCTCTCACACTCTCTCGTGAAATGTCATTTTCTATCAAATGGACAGAGCCATTTAAACGCTTCGGGATTAATTCTAAACCTCTTGTACTTAATCTTGGGATTTGTGTTCCGTGGAAACGTAGCTTAACCTACCTTTTAGAAGTATGTATTCTAAAACACGTACAACAACATTTTTCGATATTTACGTTTTACTTTTTACAAATGAAAAAGCTATATCAAGATATCGGAAAAATAAGCCCCTTTGAAAATTCGATAGTCTAACAACTCTAACTCATGATTTAGCTTTTAAAACGTCGCTATGAATATTTAGAGCAAACAATTTATGTATGTCGAAAAACGTTCGTTTACATAGCAAAATCATTGAAACGAAATCGGTTGGCCAACACCTCCCAGATATATCTATGCAACTGAAATAAAGTTATACATTAATTGCATACCTTTAATTAAGGCTAGGTAAATTGCATTCTTTTAAGGGTAAATGAGGCGCTCCATCGAAGATATAGGTTCTAATTATATAAGTTTCATACTGATAACATAATAAATACTTAAAATATATTAATGTATCAAAGCTATTTATGCAAAATTTATAACATTTTGTATAATGTGAATAATCGAAGTTAGACTATAGCTTTTTTATATTTCTACCATTCTTACACTAATATTGAATTTTTCACACTTCATTAATTGTTTTAAATTGTATATACTGCAGTTTATTTAGCAAAACCAGTTGCCCGTAGTAAAAGCAAAAATAAAAAAGTTTGTTCATCGGCAAGCAATTGTCAATACATGTTTAAAATGCAAATGGATACTTTTGGGGGAACTTTAATTAAAAGATAAACAAATAGTTATGTGATGAAATTTCTAAATCACATATATCGAATCTTTTAAGATATTCATCGTTTATCGTAAAACCATTCACAATTTTCTTCTATGCCACCCTGTGTAGATACTTTACGCTTGATGAGCAATGACATATAATTATCTACGCATATATACATTAAAAGATTCATCTTGCGTGTGTGAGTATAAATGCTGTACCAACATCGCGTCTGTACACCTACAGCATACATCATATTAACAATCTGCGCATCACATTGTAGAAACCGATGAAAGAAGTTCATCAATATGAGGATTCCATTGATCAATATGATGAATATAACGGTGAATTTAATTTTTTTCATCAATATAACGAATTAGTTCATCTATATTATGAAGGTCACCATCAACGTTCTCCTTAATAAAAATTAATGTCTGTGTTTTGACGAACGCTGTCATCAATATAATAAAAGCCATCATCAAAACGATGAACGTCGTTATCAATATGATAAAAATTCAAAACTTGGCAATCGTACTTGAATATGATGATTCCATTCATCAATAAGACGAATAAATCATCAACTGGATGAACAAATGACTAAATTCATCAAAATAAGTGTTTTCGTCATATTGATGAAATGTTTTGATGAAATAATGAACGTAGTTCATAAAAACATACGCTAAATTCTCTTCAGAATCCTGATGAAAAAAATGATGAATTCATTTTTATCATATTGAAAAACTGTTCATCAATTGTCAAAAAGTTTTCATGAATTTGTTCATCATATTTATGAAAATTACGTCATATCAATGAATATCATGTTGATGAACGCCATTCATCAATACGACGCCGACTTTTTTTTTCAGTGTGTCATCCAGAGATGATACAGGGTGTATCACATACAATTAACTCAAATACAAAAATAATAAATAAAAAAAGACATTTAATTTCATAAACATAAACCTTATACATAAACCCTGAACCTATATGGGCTCGCATATAGTTAGATCTAAATCCCATCATTTAAGTACCTAATTATAATGTTTACTTATCAATAACTTAATTAAAAAAAAATACAGAATTATTAAAACATCGATTAAAGTTACAACAAACTACAAGAACTTTTATGTTATGTTACTTGCTGCTACGGAATCCTTCATGGGCGAGTCCGACTCGCACTTGGCCGCTTCTTTTTTTATAGACGTCGGTCGTCAGGTCGATGTCGCTGTACATCTTGTAGAGTTCGCTGTTAAATCTCCTCATCCAAAGCCCGTCAACGCAAACGGGACCGAAAATAACTCGACGAATTTTGCGTTCGAAACTAACAAAAAGATCGCATCGGCCTCTAAATAACGTCCATGCACCATTTAGCAGAACTGGGATGATAAGGCTCTTATATAGGTAGTGTATCCTTATTGCTTCTCGACAAGGCCTTTCTAAATAATTGCCTTCTTAGGCGTCAATGTAAAAGTGGTTGGCAAGTGTAATTCTTCGGGTTATTTATGATGTGATATGTCATTTTCAGAGTTAATCGCTGGGCGGTGTCCTCTGTATTCATACTCTTCTCTACGCGAACGACAAAATCACCCCAGAAGAGCGTCAGAAAATCGATGCACTTTACAGTTACTGCCTGGTGCTTGACTCGTGAATTTCCGGATATCAAACATCTAGTTTGGTTTGCTAGTGTTTCCAAGGTAAATAAATACCTATAGAAAAAGAGAAAATTAGCAAAATAGCGAGTAACATGCAATTCCTCTCTTGGCTCGATACAGTTCAGTGACCTTCATCCGGCAAGTACTGATAAATATGTCAAATGCACAAAGTCAACAAGAATAAAATTCAAATTCCGTCTTAAAAATCGATTGTACAGAAAAATAAAATCTGTGAATATAAGGAAAATTCGGTGGTGGTCGACTGTTCTCCTAGATGTTAAGTTATATACAACTCAAAGTAGCTTGAAGTCTATCTCTATCGTACTTTGGGGTAGGTATTTTCAGATCTCTGAGAGAGTTTCGCTTCATTTTATTTTAGTTGGCTAATCAACACATTCGTATAGCTAGTCTTGATAAATCTCGTTGACCTTTTACATAAAACAGGTATTCGATCATCGGCGCAGGGTCATAAGTCCACAGGCCAAAAGTCTACAATGGTCTTAACCCACCTAGGTGGGTCTAAGTAAAAGTGGGTCAAAAGACCATTGTGGACTTTTGGCCTGTGGACTTATGACCCTGCGCCGCGATCATACTCAATAAAATAACATGAAATACTTTATACTTAATTTCAAATCTGTGCTAAATAGTATTGAATAGTATTTTTATTTATTTTTTAGCCTAACTTGAACATATTCACAGTTATGCCTCGGTTAAACTTCAATTTATTAAATAATTTTTTTTTCTTAATTTTAAGGAGCGCCACAAAGTAAAGCGCGGAAACTACGCTGTTCTTTCCGATAAAGATGTTAGTTTTCTGGAGTCTGTCGTTGGATCAACTAATACTGTTAAGGAAAAGGACGAATTACAAGGTTATAACGTTGACTTTCTGCGAAGTGTTAGAGGTACATACACTACACATAACTCTTGTTCTTATAAATGTATTTTATGAGTAGACAATTCGTTTGATTTTGTATACCTACCCATTTTTCGTCTGCTCATTACTGTTTTTTGTATATTTAACTTTTTGTGTTTAATGTAATGAAAATAATAATTTCGAGCATGCACGATGCACTTACTACTTTATGTTATCCGGTCAATTCAAATTCTTTATTCAAAAGTTATATTAAATACAATAGAAATAATTGAAGTAGGTATAGCATTGTCGATTTGTTTCAATCAAACCGCAATGATTGACGTGTCGGCAAACCTTCCGATTTTTCACTAAATTGACCATGTGAGAAACATGGGAATTCAAGATTGACGCCACAAATGCACAAATATCCTTGCAACAATTTATTTGTCAATTCAAGACGCTTAAATACGAATGGCAAATCGTTCTGAATAAGCGCAAACCGCGGAATGAGAATGTTTGCCTTTGAATTTTCACCTTAAAACCGTCGGTTGCATGACATTTGATTTGAGATCCCATCAGCATCAAATCAAATCAAACGCGATCCGTTACAAAGTTTCGGTAGGTACATCAATGGATGTGCAGCAAAATTATAATCGAGCCGACTTTCAATTTAAAATTATGTAGAATTAAGCCCGGAAAATCTAAAGAATTCAAAAATGTAACTTATCCCTATAAAATGTTGTTTTCACGACAAAAAATAGTATATGTCCTTTCTTGATCCCATGCGAATTGAAACCAAAAATCATAAAAATCGAACGATCCGTTCCCGAGTTATGACATCAGTCTCTTTTATATGTAGCTGTACCCACCCGGCCTTGCCAGTATCTGTTGCTTCTCAACAAAGAATCACGCACTAAGGGAGGTGTGCGTTTGCAGGAAGCTAGTTTCTCAAATGTAGTCGAAAAATTTAGCAACATAAATGCTTAACATTATGGGAAACTAGCTTTAGTGCACACAACACAATATAAAATCACAAATCCGAAGAAAAGAAGAATCACCGCACTTTAACTAAAACAAAACAACTGTCAAGCTGTCATCTGTCGTCGTGCATAAAAAGTTGTGCAGAAATTTTCATGATGGCCGAATAGGGGTATGAGCAAGATGCACCATCAAAACAACTGCATCGCTCTAACACACCAGCTGAAGAGGTGGGCATTGTTGAAAGGCACCAATACACACAGAAACTACACTACGGCAATCCGCCATAGATCGCTCATTATTTCTGAGGGAAGTAAATAGGTCAGGGTGATTGACCTACAAGAAACAGCTGAGTGGCACACATAAGCCATCAGCATCAGCAACAGCAAATCATAATTTAAGTGATGTACCATAATCACTCTTTTGCCAACTGCGATTGAATAAAGTCAGTTTTTCTTTAAACCACGGTATTCGGGTTTTTCTTTTGTCCTCAGCTAGGCTTCGAGCCGGATCGAAGCATGTTCCGCGCTGAGATGAGCGGGAAATCGCTTAGTTGTGCTTGGAATGGATAATTCTCAAGCGGTGAACAATTCAGTTAGAGAAACTGAAAATTAGCTGAGGACAAAAGAAAAACTCGAATACCGTGGTTTAAAGAAAAACTGACTTTATTCAATTGCAGTTGGCAAAAGAGTGATTATGGTACATCACTTAAATTATGATTTGCTGTTGCTGATGCTGATGGCTTATGTGTGCCACTCAGCTGTTTCTTGTAGGTCAATCACCCTGACCTATTTACTTCCCTCAGAAATAGTGAGCGATCTATGGCGGATTGCCGTAGTGTAGTTTCTGTGTGTATTGGTGCCTTTAAACAATGCCCACCTCTTCAGCTGGTGTGTTAGAGCGATGCAGTTGTTTTGATGCTTCATGCAAAACCTCCAATGGTTTGTCGCTAAACGACTGCCTAATGGTGGGACCTAGATTGCAACCCGACATCATGGATCTCATCACGAAATGGAGAAAGTTTAAGGTTGCTTTTGCGGCAGACATCAGCATGATGTATCGGCAAATATGGATGGCAAAGGAAGATACTCCATACCAACTTATCTTATGGAGAGATACACAGAACGAACCAATAAAAACATATGCTTTGAACACGGTTACATTTGAAACAGCATCGGCGCCATATCTGGCAGTGCGTACCTTACTTCAACTAGCTTCAGATGTGGAACACGAGTACCCTTACGTTTCTAAAGTACTCACTGAGGGATTTTACGTCGACGATCTCATCTACGGTACGAACGATGAAATCGATGCTGTGAAGTTACAAGCAGATATTCTGAAGGTTCTCAAATCAGCCGGGTTCCCTCTGCGCAAATGGGCCAGTAATTCTGCGATGGTGTTAGAACAAGTTCCTGAAAGCGAAAGGGAAATAAATCTACCTCTGAATTTCGAAGCTCCAGACGCCATTAAAACACTTGGAATTCAATGGCGTCCAGCGAAAGATACATTTTCAGTTAATATCAATTTACCTGAAGTTTCAAAATACACAAAGAGATCCGTACTTGCAGATATTGCGCGTCTGTTCGATCTACTAGGATGGATCGCACCATGCGTGATAAAAGCCAAATTGATTCTTCAGCAACTGTGGCTGAAAGAATATTCGTGGGATGATCCAGTTTCACCAGAAATTGAAAGTCAGTGGTTAGAGCTGAGGAGAGGTTTATTTATTCTTCATGGCCTCGAGATACCTCGGTGGATCGAATACACGAATTCAGCAGAGGTACAACTTCACGGTTTCAGCGATGCTTCTGAAAGGGCTTATGCGGCGGTGATATACGCTCGCATTATGAATGGAACGGGGGAACACATTCATCTGTTGGCAGCAAAAACGAGAGTGGCTCCCGCAGCCATTAAGTGTGTATCACTACCACGGCTAGAGTTATGCGCAGCATTGTTACTAGCCAAACTTTTACATCGTGTAAAGAGGGCAATGCAATTTGAAAACGCCAAAACATTTGCATGGTCAGACTCCACGATAACTCTGGCGTGGATCAGGGGAAATCCCTCAATTCGCACAACGTTTGTAGCCAATCGAGTTAGCGAAATTCAAACGCTTACCGACACCAACACCTGGCGACACGTTGGCACCAAAGACAACCCAGCAGACATAGGTTCGCGAGGATTGTTACCACAGGAACTCATCCACAATTACATGTGGTGGCATGGACCAAAATTCCACAAGAATTTTGACGTAAGTCAATATCCACAGCATAATACAGGCGAGGCAGATCTGGAATCAAAAAAAAAAAGGAAAATAAAGGAGGAGAAACAAACTCATTGATCTACAAGGACAATTTAACAAAAATACATGCAAACTTCGCACAGGTCGTATGCCAATTCGCACTCATCAACAATGATTATGTTCAACGATACTCCAACTTGAGCCGACTGGTACGAAGTACAGCCATATGGCGAAGATACTTTGTATATCTCAAAGACAAGGGAAACAGAAGATCTTTAAAGAGTAACCCAATCACACCAGATGAACTCGATGCATCCCAAAAGCAGCTCATCAGACTCGTTCAAGGTGAACTATTCCCAGAGGAAAGAAAATCATTAAGAGAGAAAAGGAATATTGGCAAAGGCAGCCACATTCTCAGCCTGAATCCATTCCTCGACTCTGAAGAACTTTTACGCGTCGGAGGGCGCTTATCAAACTCCACAATCCCTTTCAGCCAGAAACATCCCATTATTCTGAAGGACTCACATCATTTTGCCAGACTGATCGTCAGCAATGCGCATCAACGCACACTTCACGGTGGACAGCAAATTATGATGGCAGAGATTAGAAACAAATATTGGATCACAAATCTAAAGCGGCTGGTCAAATCCACCATCCACAAGTGCATCCGATGTCATCGATACAACGCAAAAATGCACCAACAACTAATGGGAAGTCTTCCGGCAGAACGAGTCGTGATTTCAAGGCCATTTACGAACACAGGAGTGGACTTCGCGGGCCCGATAGAAATGAAGATGTGGAAGGGCAGATGTAATAGGATGACCAAGGGATATATAGCTATCTTCATATGCTTATCAACGAAAGCAATACATATCGAAGTAGTGAGCGACCTCACTGCAGCAGCGTTTATAGCAGCATTCAGGAGATTTGTGGCACGAAGAGGACTGTGTACCAACATGTACAGTGATTGCGGCACAAAATTTAAGGGAGCAACCGCCGACCTGAATAAGGACAGCAAACACATCTCCAGTGAGTGGTCTGCTGAAGTATCTGCAAACCTTGCAGCACAAAACACCAAATGGCATTTCAACCCACCAGCGGCACCACATTTTGGAGGGCTTTGGGAGGCTGGTGTGAAATCCATCAAACATCACCTCAAAAGAACAATCGGTGCAGCTAGGCTAACATTCGAAGAATACGCAACCCTGCTCGCACAAATCGAGGCATGCCTTAACTCAAGACCACTATGTCCAATGACATCCGATCCCAATGATCTGACGGTTCTTACTTCAGGACATTTTTTGATCGGAGCATCATTAATAACACTCCCTGAAAAAATTTAACGGAAAAAAACATAAACAATCTCGATAGATGGAGATACATACAACGACTAACACAAGAGTTCTGGAAGCAATGGACTACAACCTACCTTCATCTACTTCAACAAAGGCCCAAATGGCTCCAGCAACAGCCGAACATCAAAACCGGAGACATAGTCCTGGTCAAGGAGAATAATCTGCCGCCGTCGTCGTGGTTACTCGCGCGCGTAATCGAACTGCATCCCGGTGCAGATGGTCTAACGCGCGTGGTGACCATAAGGACAGAGAAAGGAGTCCAAAAACGCCCGATCGCGAAATTATATGTTCGGGTAGCTTTCAATTACATTTTTAATTAATTCTTCAGGAAATTTGTTTTTTTTGGCGATAGTTACTAAATTGTTTCCCGTTCAGTAAATAGAAATATTTCAGTTTTTCCAGCTAATGGTTAGCGTAAAAGGAATGCTGGTTTTCATTAAAGTTTCTATTATACTCTCTATTACGGTCCTTATGCGTTGATTTTAAACCTTATAGCTTTGGGAACGATCAACGATCGCGTTCCAAATGGTTTCTCTAATACCAAAAGAGATCACCCTATTGGAAGATGCTCTTATTTTTGCAAATGGCCGCCATTGTCAAATCTGTTTTGACATTTGTGGAGTAGACAGATGTAGAATACAAGTGAACAAGCCATGCGATGCACTCCCCAAGAACGCGGAATAATTTCGAATTTTCGATTTTTCGACCAAAATCATAATGAGCGATGAGGCTCATTTCCACCTCAGCGGGTACGTGAATAAGAAAAACTATCGCTTCTGGGACACCGAAAATCCACGAGTAATGCACGAGGAGCCATTACACCCGCTCAAAGTTACTGCATGGTTCGCTGTTCACTGTTCACGCTGGAGGAGTCATCGGGCCATTTTTTTTTTGAGAACGCCGCTGGTCAAACGACAACACTGGACGTTGCGCGCTATAGGGCCATGATAACTGAGTTTTTTCTGCCGCAATTGGATGAATTAGGACTGGAGGACATGTGGTTCCAACAGGACGGAGCTACGGCATACACTGCGCAACCCACAACCGATATTCTAAAGGCGGCGTTCCCGGGTCGCCTCATCTCTCGTTTTGGCGATTTGCACTGGCCCACTGGGTTTTTTGAAGTCCCGTGTTTACGTGAACAAGCCCGAGACCCTAGAAGCCCTCAAGGACAACATTCGACACGAGTGCGAGAATCTGTCGCCCGAAGTTCTCGCCGAAGTGATGAAAAATGCCATAAAACGAGCCCGTATGGCAATTAATTGTGACGGCCGATATAATCTTCTCGACTTGACCAATAAAACTCGAAAGGTTCAAATAAACATAATCAAAAAACAGAATCAAAGTTATCGGATGACTTCTTTTGGCCCACCTTGTAGATCATCAATATGGATTTTGTTTTAGCAGTTATTGTTGCAGATTGCATTTTATGTCTAACCTATTATTTATCTTAATAATTAGGTACATGTTTCTATTATAATAATATGAAACAAACAAATAAAAACATAGCATTTGCTTTGAAATATGAGAAAGTAATTTTCCCTTATTTATCGGCAAAATTTTGTACATATGGAATGAAACAAAACTAATGTCTTTTTTTTTTTTTTTCTTTTTTTTTTTATAATTTTACTCGCGCTCAAGGGGTTATGAATACCCTTATAATGCGGGGCACAGCGCGGCATTCAAGTTTTTTAGGAAGAGAAAGAGGGATAGGAAAGAGTTTGTGGCGCAGTGGATATTCTCCACGAGTGGCGTCCTAATTCCTAATAGCTAGGGGAGAAATGTTGATATTTCTTACAATAACTGTCACATTAGCCGTTGGGGACTTTTTGCACAAAACAAAGTTATGAATATTTCACTATGATCTCCCTCTCCCTTTGCATTACTTCCATGTTCCATCTCACTTCTCACAAAAAAAAAAAAAAAAAAACAAGAAAGCACCACAAATATATTATTTAATCACATTTATAATCCACGCAAAAAAGGTATAAAATAATAAATTACAAAATTTTGCACTTAACTTTTAAGATTCTTAGGTTACTGCAATTTCCCTAGAAAGAGAAACATACGAAAGTACAAAAAAAAAGAAGAAAAGAGAACGCAAACAATGTGCTTGCTTACACAATACACATTACATTACAATACAATACAATCCACTTTCGGTTTATCGCAAATGTTTGCGCTATCCCTTCTGCTTATTTAACTGGGCTTTGCTTCGACTGGTAGTCAAACACCCTCATATAGATTGTATGAAATTTGGTAGCGCAATTTCTTGCGCTAAAATCCTACCAGCGGGAGACATTTTTTAAGAGAGTTTTGGATTGTGCGTGTGATGGCACTGTGTGTGTGCATGCAGGGAATATGGTAGGTGGTACGTGGTAGGTATAGGTATCGCAAATTTTAACGCTAAAGAACATTTTAAGAGAACATTTTTGTATGGGAGAATGTGTTGTGTGTTTGGGTAGGAAAATATGATTTGGAAATAATGTAGATAGTTTTATTTTTTAATATTCCATTGTTTGTTGCAATTATTAATCTTCATAATAATTTTAACTTCGTCATTTGTTGTATTTTGCGTATAAAATGTATTTCAAAGGATTTATTTTCTTGGTTTAGCGCCGCTAAACTAGCTAACTGAGAGGAATCGCCACTGATAAAGATAATGCTAAGGGCTCCTACTGACACGTGACCTCGATTTCCGTCCACAAACGGACAAACGAATCAAGTCAAAAACAGCAATAAGCCTACGGTTGCCAGATTCAAAAATACGAAAAGGGGGACATCGTGAGTTTTCTAGGGGGGACAAGTATTCAAAAAGGGGACAAATATTTTCATGTTAGTTTTTTCTTTCGCTTCGCACATTTTATCAAAGTAAATTTTGATTTTAAAACAAAAACTGAAAGAGAGACAGATGACAGTACAAAACAAAAACTTACAGGAGAACAACTTTAGCACGTGAAGTGAGATGTATGTAGTTCGTGAGTGGATGCATTCCGCTTTGAAAGTTTTCTTGCACTTTTAGATTGATGTGTCAACCGATAATCTTGTTAAAAATATTAAAAGAAAGTATTTTCAAAGTTTTTAATTTTGACTTAACAAGGGGGACAGTGGTTTGTACTAGGGGGGACAAACAGCATTTTTGTATGAAAAAGGGGGACTGTCCCCCCTAAAGAGGGACGTCTGGCATCCCTAAATAAGCCTCATGTGGCCAAAATTTTATTGCAACAAATATTTATATACAGCTTCCAAATTTAAAATATTTAATGCTATGATTTGTTATGCAAATCAAATCTTCGGATGTAAAAAAAACGAACAGTTTGAAAGCCTTCAACGCTTATTCTTCGCTTTCCGACCTATATCATCTACGTAGAACCAGGAATACCCCAGATGCATTACAAAAACCTGAAAGCAAATGCTGACTAGGTACATAGTTAAGGTAATGAAGCGTCAGAACACAAATCTCCAGAAACAGCTACTAAAAAATGTTTTTCGATGCTTTTTTAGTGACTGGCACGATCTTGCGAGGAAATGATATATCTTATCTTATCTTATACCTTTAAACGAGCTATTCTTGAATGTATATATATTTCTGTGATCTCGGAAACGGCTCTAACGATTTCGCTGAAATTTGGTATATGTGGGTTTTCGGGGGTAAACAATTGATCTAGATTAGTCTTATGTTTGGGAAAACGCGTGTTTTCGAGTTTTCATGCGTTTTATGGTGGGTGAGTTTATTTTTCTGACTTTACTGCCTTTTACTCGCCATTACACAAATAATTCTTAATCAATGTAAGCAAAACAAAATACTTAGGAGAGCCACTTTTATAGTTATTTCAAGCCATCAATCAGCTTTCTATGTCCTCTAGAAGCTGAGCTACAACCTAAAATCTAACACGAAAAAAATAAATTTATTTTCTCAAATCGAATATTATCAGCAGCCGCGGTTCTTGATCGTTGTTTTGCTTTGGGGTGGTTTGGTGGCGCACATCGCACAAGCACGTTCATATAAAAAAGAAAAACAGCGACAATGTGTTTCTGAGGAAATGCGCAGATGGCTGATGACGTGTGGTGTGGTGATGGACGTATGGTGAAGTTGCTGTATATAGAAATTGAGTTCATGGTTTTTGTTTCAATGGTTGTTATAGTACCTACGTTGACAGCTACAGTAAAAAATTATTGAAGAATTCAAGAAGTGAAGACTATATACCTATACTCTGTCCAAGAAAAATTGTCAGTACAGGCCTTATGGGAAGCTCTTTTTTCTACCAGTGGTGCCTGTAGTACTCTCACGGCACTCAAACACAAGATTTGCCACTGAAATAAAAACGAAACCACTGGCATTCCAAAGGATTTTGTTGTTGTAATTTTCCTGAAATTCGCATACATCCCTCCACAACCACTCTGCCACACAATCGCGGGCAGAATGAGCACGATCGCTTATGTTCGCTTGCTATTATCATCAACCAAAATAAGCAGTGTGAGTGACTGAAGCACATTAGAGAAGTGTTACCATTTGGCAATGTTAGCATATCATTAAGGGTTTTTCTTTGGATTTTGTCAAAGAACTTTCGGTTTTGGTGCTTTTTGGAGCTTTTTGGAGCTTTTGAGAGCGACATATTATGTGGGGTGTTGTCATTCGGTTTTAATTATTTGTATTTCTGAAAGATCCAATAATATTCAGTTAAAACATATTTTTGAATGTTGTCTTTTAGAAATAATGTTTATTCGAGAGGTGTTTTAATGCATTCATTTCACTAACGCAACAAGTGATCATATGTGCGTTGTAGAGATATTGCAATAAATTAATAGTGATTACTAGGGCAACTCAACCGGATTCATGCAAAAGCATGGTATTTTAAAGGATAAAATTTGATTAAATATTTTATTATAGAAAACTAAGTACAAATTTTCAGCCTTATTCGTAAGGGCATATTTCTGCATGTTTTGGTAGGTATAAATTCATATTTCACTTTGTAGAGCATATTTTTCGCACTGAAATATCAAAATGATGAAGCAGGTAGACCTATACTGTTTATTTTCGGTCGTTGGGTTTTACCACATCCGGTCACTCCTCTCCAGTAAAGCAAATGCCTTGAAAGGATTTTATGATCCTTTTTTTGCTACTGTTTCCGCGAAGTTCTGCATTGACGGGTAATAATTTTTTTACAAATATGTAATCTAGGTACATATGTCTATATTAAAAAATATATGTAGAGCTGCACAAGTGCAGTCCTTTTACCATCTGTTTAGGTATATGACATTGCGTCGTGGTTATATAATTTTTTTATAATTGCCAGTTTGTGTATATAAGGCAGAAACAATGGTTGTTATCTCAAGCAAGTGGTTAACTTTATTGTGCATATGAATAAACAGAAACATGGCTACAAAGTCTTCAAAGGATCTAAGTGTAGAAAAGAAACAACAAATTGTTCATGTAGTTGAAAAATTGTATGACCTTTTCAAAAGTAAATCGGAAGCCGTAGGAAATGCGGCTACTGTTTTTTCTGTTACGGAACGAACTGTATACAGGATTTTAAGGGAAAAAGCAATCAAAGGCCACAATTCACCACCAAAGAAGAAAAATTATTCCGGTATCAAGAGCAAGGTGGATGATTTTGACAAATGTGCGATTAGGCGGACAGTCCATCAGCTTTTTATGGATAATGACCTTCCAACGCTAGACAAGATATTATTGGAAGTACAAAAAAGTGAAAATATAACAAAACTAAGCAGATCAACTTTGTAAACAATATTGCGAAAAGATCTCGCGATATTTACGCGAATTAAAAAAAAATATAGAAAAGAAAAGAAAGATTTATTTTACTGATGAGACCTGGCTAAATTGGAAGATGGTAACCCTAACAGTATTGCTCTCTTAGTTATGGCGATTTATCATACACACTACGGTAACCCTGTGAGAGCTTTAAAAAGGGACCGATTTATGTAAGTCATTGCAACCAGACTGAGAGACAAACATCCTATCTTCCCTGTACTGACAATTTTTCTTGGACAGAGTATAGGTGAATTACGTTGTTTGATTTATTGAAGTGAAACTTCTAATGTGACTTCCAACAAGGTTGCGTTAAACTTTGAACGCTCCTGGGGAGGGGGAATAGAAAGAGACAGAGCGAGAGTGAATACGTGGCACTCGAACGCATGGGCGTAGTATACCTGTTACAGGCCAGCGCGACCGTTAGCAACGAGTAGCGTCCTCATTATTTCATTTACTTGTTTAAGTTTGATTTGATACACATATAATTAAATAGGGTAGTATTTTTGAAGTGAAACTTCTAATGCGACTTCCAACATTTCGTATCTCACTTTTGTTATCAGTACCTGGGCGACCGAGCTTTGCTCGGTTATTAGTATTAATTGTAATTTCAAAAACAATAAAAATTAAAAATATGTATATAGGTATATATAAACTTGAACATATAAAAAAAAAAACAATAGTAAGTCACCGAGCGGTATTCGAACCCGTGACACTCGTTTCTTGCCGTCCGCATCATAGTAAAATTAAAAAAGTCTTACATTTTTTTTATATGTTCAAGTTTATATATATTTTTTTTAATTTTTATTGTTTTTAAAATTACAATAGATATTAATAACCGAGCAAAGCTCGGTCACCCAGATATTGGCGAATTAACTTTTATCAGTGTATAGCCCAGATAGACGAACGTTTTTAACTCTAAACCATTCTTTAGACGCTAATAACTATTTCACTTACAAATTGACAACTTTCGAAGTCAGCACAGTTTCTAAAATCAGAACAGAGACACCTTAGGTCTACATTTTATGCCGCTCAGATAGGATCTTAAAGCAATTTGCAGCCTCTGTAACCTAAACGTGGCTGAAGGCGTTTTCCACTTCCTTGCTGGATATCCGATGAATGTCTCGAAATTAGGAGACTCAATATCTCCAAGAGCTTTCTTACGTTTCTATGGTTGGAAGATACTTGGATTATTATTATTATCTTATTTATTTATTTTTATTTTTCATTCTCTTTATTTTATTCAAACTATGTCAATATTCATTCATGAAATATTGGCAGACGGCAATATAAAGCCATGCCTAATCTTTGTCTGTATGCTAAAAACTATGTAGGTATTATATAATATTAAAAACTCACACGCAACGAATGGTTGTGAGAAGCTAGGCCTAGGTTCCCTCCGGACCTGTTGCGACAACTATTTATTTTTTTATATAATTTTATCACAATAATGAGCTGAATAATAATAATAATAATAATAATAATAATAATAATAATAATAATAAAGCCTGTGTATATGCTCCGCAAAGGGATTGAGCAACGGTCATACATGCCACTTTTCATTTCAAACTTTGACATGCCGATGTCACGTAAACTTTTGTCACTACGTGTGATCGCCTGTCAACCGTCTGGTCACTTGGGCTGTCGTAGCGCACTTTCACGAAAGATATATGAGTGTGAGTGACTACCGTCTGGCCGAATGTTTGTGACGTCAGCATGTCAAAATGTAATCCTAGCTTTACAGAAGTTATTTTCGAAACAATTACTTCGAAATCGCTCTACTTATCGGTTAATAACTGAGAATGAGGCGATTTCTCTTGACAGCGCTGTATGCTGTGATGTTTGTAATATTAAGGTCTAGTGGTAAAAGATGCAATAGGACAAGTGAGGGCGTCTGATGGTATTGATCGTATCGCGCCTGTATTAGAGTATGGCATTGCTTCAACCTTATTGCGAGCTTGGTTATCTTATAAGCATTTCTAAGAGGAGGCCATTATACTATTACTATAAGTTATGAATGGTCGTATAGGTTAGTTTTGGTTGCAGGCCTAACATTTTACCTAACCTAACCTGTTGATTAATGTTGTTTTTTGGATCCAGGATCACTCTATAGATAGGACCTTAGGGGAGCTTTTGTATATAGGGTAAGGACGAGCATTTTGCTCGTGAGAATCATCAATTTTACTAATTCTGAATGGACACCTTCCTGATACTAATTTCTATCATCATACCGTCAGCATAAAAAACAATGCTTGAATGTCACAACATGTTGTATTTCCGGTCATACTCCTAGCACAATATTTATGTCCACCATGACCACCATGATGACCATTTTCTCGTTTACTTCGTGTTCATTGTGCCAAACCTAAACTACTTCAAACATTTAATAGTAAGGCAACATTAAGCCAATAGGCTATAAAAAAGATATTTAATATCGGCGTCTTCGTCGCCAATTGAAGTTATAACAAACGTACGAAGGCAGCGATTAGTATAAAGTGCCCAGCCCGCAGCCCATAGAATCCGTTGCATCCGTCGCAACGAGCTGTCCCATAGAATCTGTCGCATACGGTGACAGGCTGCGTTTGGGACAACTTAGGGTAGAGTACTTAATCCTTAGTTGTCCCACGAAACGTGGTCATATTTCCCTTTCCATCATACTCAAATTCCCTTTTAAATAATTCCCTCGATAGGTACTTTTTTGCGAAAAAATCTAACATTGAAAAATAAAATTGATGTTATAGAGAAAGACTAGCGTGCTCGGCGAACTTCGTCCCGCCCAAAACTGACTTTTTGACTACGATCAAAATTAAAAAAAAAAAAACTCTCCGTAGAAAATGTATGGAAAATCAATTTTCACAAACTTTCCAATTTCCCGTTCAAATTTTCCAATTTTGTCTTCCTTAGGCGTAGACAAACGCAACAAAGGAGATTAACGTGTTGGCCAACCTTCCACTTTTTGACTAAAATGGTTTACAGTACACGACGTACAAATTCGTTCTCAATAAGCGGATTCTGTGGAATGAGCATGTTTGTCATTGAATTTTGTCCTCAAAACCGTCGCTTGCATCAAACGCGTTCTGTTACAAAGTCTCGGTGCATTGAGGTTGCGCAACAAAATTATAACTGAGCCGACTTTCAATTGTAAGCCCGGAACATCCAGAGAATTCAAAAATTCAACTAATCCCCATAAAGTTTGGTTTTCACGACAAAAAGTAGCATATGTCCTTCCTTGGGCCCATGCAAATTTAAACCAAAAATCATAAAAATTGAAGGATTTGTTCCCGAGTTATGAGTGCGCACATACGGACGTCAGTCTTTTTTATATGTAGCTGTACCCACCCGGCTTTGCTCATACCTTTCGTATTAAGTCCTGCTAACATTTCGCAAAGTCCTTTATTTGGACAATGTCCATTCATCATTTTAATGCTTCCACAACCCGTTCTCCTATCCCGCTTATTTTTTGCAAAGTACCATCTATAGGGTCCGAAACAATTGTATATTTCAATCTTGAAGCAACCATACCTACCCATCCACAAATTTCAATCAACTCGGTAGAGCTGTTTCGGAGATCGGCAACAGCGCCACCTATCGGGTCCAAAATGTTATCTTTTAAGACTGCCTAAGCCTGAAATACACCAATACGAACAAAACAAAAGAAGGATTATAAAATTTGGCCCAGTAAGAACATTTTCCTTGGTTATGTTATTTGTGCCGGAAATCGAATGGAAATGTTATTTACCTATTTAAAATTGATTAAAAACTAATTTGGAGTTTTCGTCGAACAATTGTACAGCTAAATGAAATATGAATTACTGAAATGTCAAATTCAAAATATAGTATACCTATAGACAACCAACGCCAACTATATTATTAGATTCCAAATAAATTAAATGTTGTTGATACAAAATTGATATGCAGGGAAATCTAACTTTTCGTAAATATCTCTCAGCGCCACCTATCGGTTCCAAATTTTGGCAAAAGCTCTCTATTTTTTTAAGGGTTATATGGTGTAAAATTGAGCCAAATCGGTCCATAAATAAGAATTTAAAAAAAAAACGACCCCAGCGCCCCCTATAGGGTATAAAATAAACATAAACCATCCGGAGCACCACACAAACATATGGTGTATATAAGAATATAAGGGGGATAGCTTCAGTGGTTCAGCCGTTATGGGCGGTCACACATACGCACGAACGTTTTTATATATTAAGACATTCACATTAAATAACCTTTGGTATATAAAAATAGCATTAATATGATTACTTTTTTGTACTAGAAAATCTTGGTACTAAAAATCTTGCTAAAAGGCGATTTAAATAAGTTCTATGGTGAAATGTAGAAAAAAATGTGAAAACTGTAACTGTTTTTTTTTTAAAAGTAGCTTATAATAAACATATCACATAAAAATATACATATTATACAATAATTTTCTTTTCTATAATGTCAATACGAGTGAATGCATTCAGATGCACAAATATTATTATTATTATTATTATGTGAAAAGGGTTGTTGTACTGCGACCTGTTGGTCTATTGTACCCCCTGCTTACGCCTCAGAGAGGTATAATCCCTCATAAGAGTTCCCCTCACAGTATAATTCCTTTCGGAATCATTTTAGTGGTTCTTGTACTCTTCTTTCTCCTTGGCGGAAGAAATCCGTCCTATAGCACTCTCTCCAGTCCAGTTTCCTTTAAGAATCTAAGGATGAGAGCTGGCTCCAGTGACAGTATTTCCTCATCAGATAGTTGGTACTTGCCCAAGTATTTCAATCTTTTGTGGGTCAGTGCCCCACATGATCTCAGCAAGTATTCTGGGATTTCACTGGATTCATCGCAGAATCTGTAGAGACCTTCTTCAGATATACCCAGTTTCCTGAGGTGTTCCTTGAGTCTACAGTGCCCCGTGGTTAGGATACGGAGGTTGTTTTTGCTCATGCCGATGCAAGCTTGGAATCTTTTCCGGTTGTATTGCCCCAGAAGTTTCTTGGCCTGCCTCATGCCCTGAGTGTTATGCCAGGTACTTGCCCTGTTTTTTTCTCTAGTTTCCTAAATTCTTCTTTGAGGGTGTGGTCCCCTATTCCGCAGAATAGTTCAGGACCTATGAAAGTTTCTGATGCTCCCTTTCTGGCTAGGGAGTCGGCTATTTCATTACCCTCTATTCCTACGTGGCCAGGCACCCAGCAGAGGGTTATTTTGTTTCTCCTACCCAGTTCATTAAGTTTTTGTTGGCATTCCCACACAAGTTTGGATTTCTGTCGAGGTTGATTTGGACACATCTGTCTATGGCATAGATATCAGCCTGGAAGATGCTGGTACTTTTGCCCATTGGTTCAGAATATTTGGTTCCAGGCCCAAATACTCCCACTCCAGTTCCCTCATCAGTTCTCAATTCATCTGTGTACCACTTCGTTGTGTGACTGCTCAGTCTGTGAATTGTGGATTCGCTGCTCCAATTCTTCCTATTGCTGAGCTTAGCAACAAAGTTCTTTTGGAAATCAAATCTCTTGATGATATCGTCTCTAGGAAAGGCCAATAATGGATGTTTCTGAGTAGTGCGTCAAACTGTCTCAGTGTGATGCACTTTTCTCTTGCTACTCATTCTTTGGTCATTCTTAGAACCGTTTTACTTGCACATTCCTCAACCACGATGTGCAGCGGAGTTAGTTCCAATAGCACCTCCATAGCTGCGGTTGGGCAAGTTCTCATGGCCCCTGTTATACATAAGAATGCCAGTCCTTGTACTTTATTGAGTGTCTTCCTTGTGGTGGATAGACTGCTTCTTTTTCCCCAGGCAATTGCGCCATACGTGACCATTGGTCTCACAATAGCTATATACATCCATCTAAGGATGGTCGGGCTGCATCCCCAGGATTTGCCAACTAGGCAAGGCTAGGCTTCGGCAGACCGTTAAAGACCGCGTTGCTTTCCTGGCTATCTCCTCTGTATGTGTTTTTTCTAGACGAGTCTGTTGTCCAGGTTAAGACCCAGATATTTAACTTCATTGACTGACGTCAGTAATCTACCCGATAGCCTTATCGGCCTCAGCAGTTCAAGTTTTCCTTTCTTCGTGAATGGTACTATTGTTGTTTTTGCTGGATTTAGGTTTAGCCCAGCCGTCTCGCACCAATCACGAGTTATTTCGAGTCGCACTTGTATAATGTCACAAAGGGTTCCCTCAAATTTACCCTTGGCAATAATAACTATGTCATCAGCATATGCCTGACAGGTGATGCCATGGTTTGTCAATTTCTCAAGTAACTCTACCACTACAAGACTCCACATTAGGGGCGATAGAACTCCTCCTTGCGGACAGCCTCTTGCTGTGTTAACCTTGATAATACCGTCTGAATTGAGAGTCTCTGCTGATGTTGTGCTCAGGAGTTCATACATCCACATCGATACTGTGTTATTTACTCCTTTTCTATCAAGAGCTCGTATAATTGCATCATGCGATGTATTATCAAATGCTCCTTCAATGTCCAAGAAGGCACACGATACTAATTCTTTCGCTTCAAGAGCGCTTAGCGCAGTCTCCGTAGATCTGCCCGCTCTGTAGGCATGCTGAAGATGATGAAGAGGCGATTTACTCAGTACATCTTCTCTTAAGTAGTTGTCCACATCCTTTTCCATCGTTTTGAGAAGGAACGAAGTAAGACTGATTGGTTTATAGGAATTCGGTAGACTTGGTTCCTTTTTTCCCACTTTCGGAATGAACACTACTTTCGCTCATCTCCACTTGTTTGGTATGTAAATGTAGCCCAGTGAAAGCAATTTACCTTGCCCTTTTTGTAGAAGGACTGGCGTAATTCCATCCACCCCCGGTGATTTAAAAAGTTGAAAGGAGTCACTTGCCCATTGTAGTCCCCCCCTCGAAAAGATTTCCTCTTTCCGAGGTCTTTGAGTATTGGTCGTGCTCCTGTTGTCCGTACTCGCATGGCTACCAGGAAAATGAGTTTCTAATAGAAGTCGTGCCCTCTGTTGCTCATTTTCTGTAAAGCTGCCATCCTCTTTTCTGAGAGACATTGATATTCCTTCTGTCTCTGCTACTGCTTTATGCACTCTGGCCGCAACAGGAGTGTTCACAATTGTCTCACAGAATTGTCTCAAGCTTTCTCGTTTTGCTCTCCTTATTTCTTTGTTGTATGAAGTCAGTGCCATTCTGTAGCTCTGCCAGTCTCCAGTGCGCTTAGCTGTGTTAAAAAGTTAACGCGTCATTGACCGAAGTCTTGACAGATTGTTGCTCCACCATGGAACTTTATTCTTCTCTGCACTTCTGCTAATTGGGCAGCTAGTTTCAAACGCACTTGTGATGGCTGATATTATGCCCTCTACTGTGTGTTTCAATTCTAGATGATAGCCTGGAGCTCTCCTTATATTTACTTGCTCTAGATTGTTTTCAATGGACGATTCAAAGAGATCCAGTTTGTCTTCCTTGGATTTCTAACTCGTATCACAACTAAACATTTTCCACGATTTTTGGGTTTCTTTCTGGGCAACGTTTTGGCTTGATTGTTTTTAGGTCGATGCGCTTAAAGCAAACCAATCTGGCAACCATGCCTGTGAGTCGAAATCGTTGCGGCAAAGCACGCGACGGATTCTATGGGTTGGGCCCTTAAAACACTTGTAATTCCCGTCCTGTTATCAAATAATTAAATCAAAAGCTCAACTTACATTACATGTCGCTAAATGATTTTTAGACCTGGGTCAGTCTATCTTGTCAAATCTTAGCTATGAGTTATAAGTCCCATAGAATAAGATCGAAGATGAGATTTCTTCGTTTTTATTGCTTAGATGACACGTGTAGATAGATATGTTTAGTTGCGGCCACTTTGCTAAAGATAGTGTATTTTTTATATATAATATAAGTAAATAAACACGACCGATCACTTCGGTTGATAAATTTATTATGTTTTTCGGCTTAAATTAAATTCTTAAATCTATTTTACTTAAAAGTAGGTCAATGGGTGAATGTGCTTAGTTGATTTTAAATGTACTGGTAAGCGCTGGCAGAGTGGCCAGTGGTCGGTGTGACGGCAGTGCAAGTGAAAATATAGTGCGTCAGGGAAGTGTATTGTGGAAGCGTGTTGGGATTTCGTAAGTGGATGTGCCGATGACCGATATTAACTTGTATTGTGGATGCGTGTTTGGTATTTCGTAAGCGGATGTGCCGATGACCGCTATTAACTTATATTACCCGTCTACTACAAATGAGAACAGACAAGTGAAGATATATCTATTGCAAATGTAAAAGTGGTTTTATAATTGAAATACCTATATAACTTGGTATTTTACAATGATAAAGAAAATACTTTAATGACATAAAAGGCGGATATATGATCTTCTCTTTTCGGTAGATTTTTCTGATAAAATTGGAAGCAGAAATTGTTTACGATTTGCATATAGTTAAATGTTTATAAATGGAACAATAAAAACAAAAAGACCCCACTCTAGGGCATACTAAATTATATGTAGAAACTGCATATGCATCTACACATGTTCGATATCCAACCTCATTATACACCTTTCTTTGTTTTAAGGCAACAGTCAATTAGTTCTTAAGCCCGGCTCCGTTGAAGAAGTTTCCACGATCCTTAAATACTGCAATGAAAACAAAATCGCCGTTTGCCCTCAAGGCGGAAACACTGGCGTAGTTGGTGGTTCTGTTCCCGTATGCGATGAAATAGTGCTCTCATTGCACCGCCTTAATAAAGTAATCAGCATTGATGAACTAACTGGCATTGCAATCTGTGAGGGTGGCTGCATCTTAGAGACCTTAGAGCAACAAGCCAAAGATGTTGGTCTTGTGGTGCCCATCGATTTGGGAGGAAAGCAAAGCTGTCAACTTGGTGGCAATCTATCGACAAATGCAGGCGGCATCAGAGTTCTGCGATATGGTAATCTTCATGGATCCTGTTTGGGTGTCGAAGCTGTAAGTTGTTTTAAACTAAGGCTGCAATTTATGACAATTTCTTCTTTCTATTTTAAGGTCCTTGCCAATGGAGAAGTACTGGATTTGATGTCGAACTTTAAGAAGGATAACACAGGATTTCATTTAAAGCATCTGTTCATTGGATCCGAGGGTACTTTGGGTGTTATTACGAAGTTAGCCCTGATGTGTCCTACAGCGCCAAAGGCTGTGCATGTTGCTTTCTTAGGTATTACAACAACAACAAAAATATATACGCGGATAAACTAATTTTGCGATCATTTCGTCAAAAGGAATAAATTCATTTGATGACGTGTTGAAGACATTCGTTGCAGCCAAAAAACATTTGGGAGAAATTTTGTCATCTTGTGAGATGATCGATGAGAAGGCGTTTGCTGCAAGTGTAGAACACTTTAATTTGAAGTAAGTTGTCAAAAATGGCACTGACAAATTGATTTTAGTATTTTTGAGTAGAGTCTTCTGTTATTTAATTCTGGTTTAATTTGTTTTCTGACAGAACTATACCTTATTCAATTTCATTTAGCACCTCTATGTCGGCGCGCATTCAACTCATTTATGTCGTTTTCCATTGGTTTCACTCTGGGATCCACTCAATCTGTAATCCAATGAGCAAGAAAACTGCTTCTGATTGAATCCACAAAAGTAGTTGTGAAATGCCAAAAAAATAATCTACGGCAGCTGTCATCTGACTTCTATAAAATACATAAATTACACTTGTGTGAGTGCTTCTTGATTGAATTCTGACTTCTAATCGAGAAGCGCAATTCTTTTCTCAGATTCACCAGAAGAGTATTTTTTGTACCAATGGAACGGTTTCAGAAACGAATTTTTTGATTCCTGACTATCCCGGACGCTTCTTTTTGCCCATTCTTTTTGTATTTGTATTCGTAAACGTTATTGTCGTGATCGACAGAAGCATTATTTTGATGTTACCAGAGATTACAAAAATTCGAAATCCATTTTTGCGTTCCCACTGAAACTTCAACATTTCAAATAACAGCTATTGTCAGAATTGATTATACTGATCTGTTTTTCTGTTTATAAATCAGAAGTGGTTGAACCTAAGGAATGCAATAAATAATAAAAAAGTTAATTTAAGAAGCAAAACCCGACTGACTGTAAAAAAGATTCAAAAAATAGGTACACTTTCAAGTAAGTATAACTAATTGGCTGCGGATAATTTTTTAGATTGTATAAGTAGTCTTCGGTTGTCAATTAGTTATACTTGAAAGTGTATTGTTTTCATTTTTTTAAGTCTTTTTTACAGTTTTAATTTATATTTTTATATTAATTTGTTAAGCCTATGACACTTCGGGAAAGAATATCAATTTAATAACACCTCACTCTTCAAAATCTGTCAAGCCCTTTGAGCTACAGGGCGTCACGTATGAACGTACTTAGGATACGCGCGAAACATATAACCCTCCCTGTGTCCAGGCGGGTAATGAAGGAATAAAGTAATGCATAGACAACCACTTCCTTGTTCTTTGTTTACATATATAGGTATTAGATAGATATTAATAATTTTAATAACCTGGGGCCTGTTTCATAGATCATACATCACATACATCACATACAACATACATTAAAATTTTGTTTATACATCACATACAATTTTCTGTTTCATAAATTTCACTGGAAGTAATGTATGAAATATTATTTTGTTGTATGTGATGTATTATTTTGACACTTCATATTAATGAGTTTTTATTCGCATTAAAGCGAATTTATTTTTGAAATTGAAAAAAAAATAAAAAACTTGAAATAGTTATAAATATGTATTAAATAATATCTGAAAATGGATGTAATTTTTGGTGAAGATGATTTACTTTTTGGTGGTGTGGAAATGATTGATTGATTTGTTGACAGCTATTTCTTTTTTGTCAAGTCATTAAATGAAGTATGGAATTTGTAAAGAGGTTTGTTCGATTTGACAAACTTACAAATGCAGCGACAAAACATCACATTTCACTCGAATTGAACATCTGGAAATTTTGGAAAATATGTGGCGAAATGCTGGACATTCAGCCGAAACGATGAATTTAGGTGCGGTGTAAATGTACCTACTAAAAATAGTATAGGAGTCATAAGATGACAGGGGCGAAATGTATGTAGCATCATTTTCACATATATGTTATACGATACCTATGCATTCACCTAACTATATTATCACGCCAACTCTCGAAAACTTCATCGAAAACAGAAGTTTTCCATATAAGTACATCGATTACAGTCATTTTCACGAAAAGAGCGCGAAAACGACTTCCAATCTTTGGGTTGTTGGAACAAACTTTGGTATGTTAGACGTGGCTAGCACTATTGCCCATTAATGGAAACTGAGAAGTGTCAGCTAATTTTTATACGCCTGTCAAAGATCCTGCGCAACTTTGAAAATTCTGCTACTATATCGAACGCAAAATATGTTGCCCTGAAGTCTCTCAGTTTTTGACATTGAAAAAATATTTATATTTTGGTGAACGAAATATGAAGAAGATAAAACTTATTTCCGTTTATTGTTAAAAATGAGTGAAATTAATTCTAATCTTGTGATAACCATAATGCAAATATTTGATCAAAGTGTCTGCAATATAGATGATGAGTTTGAAAGTTTATACAGCTTCTATTACAATTTTAGTTCATAAACGTTCTTGTTCTAAAACAATTCACTTTTGAATATGAAGTCTATTGTATTTACCTTTATCACGATACCTCAATAAATAAGTGACAGCAAGCGAAATGGCAGCGAAACTCAGCACTGAATTCTTGCCCCGACAAATTAACTGGGGTCAGCTCAGGGCACAAGGGTGTTCTAGAAGTCATGTTAAACACAGGTTTTCAGTACCAGGGCGAGTTCAGTGCTATATCGAAAACATTATGGCTAGCCACGTCAAACAAACTTATTATTCCAACGGGATTCGATATTTCGTCAACCATTTCACGTGACAGATTAAACGTCAACTCGCAGGCGGACTCGATTTTGTTTTGGTAAATTCGAAGCGTAGAAACATTATCTACGTGCTAGGCATCCAGCGATCACTCGACTTGACCAATGCAATTAATGCATGCCGAAAACGGAAATTTCACTCTACAAACTACAACACCTATAGTCATATATAGTTGTAGTTCAGCTATTTTCAACAGTTTAAATTTCAGGCATTTGCTTGTCATTCAGTGAGTAGTGCGTCCCTGACACTGACGCATATAATTCACAGAACATCCTCTAGTTCTTGCCCCTATGTGTTTTTTTTTTTTTTTTCTTCTTCTTCTTTTTCACAACCCGCTATCATAGGATAGGCTTACTGAAAGTGGCTGTTATAACAGCTGCGGAAGAACCGACACCCTTAAAACATGGATCTAACAAAGTTCTCTTCCTACTCGTAAAATAATTTAAATTTGCTAGAGCTTAGATAGTTATTGATAGAAAGCATTATGTCATTATATATTCTACAGCCAAATATTAAAGTGAAATAAACTTCCCGATAATTACAGTTCTCCAGTAACAGGTTACCCCTTCTATATGCTCATTGAAACATCTGGCAGCAACGAGGTCCACGATGAGGAAAAATTCAACAAGTTCCTTGAGATTGGCATGGGAAATGGTGAGATCAGTGACGGTACAATAACTGCAGACCCTGGTAAAATTCAAGAAATCTGGAAAATTCGAGAGCTAATACCGGTTGCCTTGGTTCAAGACGGATATTGCTACATGTATGATATATCCCTACCGCTTCTTCAGTTTTACGAAATTGTACCTGTCTTAGAAAAACGTGTCGGAAAGTTGTCACATCGTGTTTGCGGATTTGGACACTTAGGTAAAATGAACTTCACTGAGCTTTGCTGAGCTCAATCTAAATGAACATAACTTTCTTTGTATGTATTTGACAGGAGACTCAAATCTTCATCTGAATATCTCGTGTAAAGAGTACAGTGAAGAGTTGTACAAAGCCATTGAACCATTTGTTTTTGAATACACATCGAAGCTAAAGGGCAGTGTGAGTGCTGAACATGGTATTGGATTTTTGAAAACAAAATATTTGAGTTTCTCTAAAACTCAAAACGCCATTAACATGATGAAGGATGTCAAACAGTTGCTGGACCCCAATGGCATTCTTAATCCGTATAAAGTTCTTGCGTAGACTTGGTCTGATTCTTAAAAAAAAGAAAAAAAAATCAAATGTATACCTATCTCTAATCTATATCTACCATCGTAATAAATTTTACAAAAATAGTAAATCCTCTCAGGGAATATTATATCAGTGAACAACGAGTGTAGAGTATATTGTACATAATGTTAGCAAATCTATGCAAATCAATAAATAAATGTGCGTTGGTGCATAATTTTTAACCTAACTAATTCCAGCTTGGGTTGATTTCGAATTGAGATTTGATAAAAGGGGACAGGAATGTAAGAAAATTAAAACGGAGACGTTCTTAGGAGAGAGATAGCAGCCTCGAAATTTTTTAAACCGGAGCAGTTTATTAAAAATTAGTGAATGGATAGCTTGATTTAGCCATGGCTGAATACCGGAAAGGTGGTCAGAAATGAAAAGATAGGCAAGCCAAAACTACTATACTTCTGAACGATAATTTCTAACTAAGCTAAGCTGGAGCGTGGAACTTTCGAACGGGTATTACATCAACGATTGAAAGACTAATATAAGAGTAATAGTAATGCAACATTTTTACTAAGGCTACGTCCCACCGGTACCAAATTGTTTCGCACCACAACGAGCTACCCGTTCACGGAATTAAGTTGGTTTTACATGTTAAACAAAAAGAAATTCCCCCACGAAATGCTCGATCACGGAGGACGCGATTCGACCCCAGAAGTTTTCCCATTTCAGTTTTTAAAACGAGTCATTTAAAGTCGTTTTCCACGAAAACGACTTTCAATCGTTGGGTTGTTGAAACAAACACACCTTTTGCAATATTCAGCAAATTCAGTAGAACAGCTGACCGAACAAATGTCATAACTCACAACTTAAAATCATTTTCCACAAGTATTTGATGGGCCAATATTATTTTTAAATGCTCGAATTAATTTTATTTGTTTATTAATGCGATCAAAATTTCTAAGCATAATTGACGAATGGACGTTTTCCTGCGACACCTGGTGGATAAAACAGGAATATGTAGAGACCTATAGAATTTTGCCGTGTGTTTGTTTTGCAAAGAACTTGGATTAGGGATATATGTGTTTTGGGTAAGAAAATGAATTATTTATCTATTCAAAAGTTAACCAACTACATAATTAAAAAATACTTAATTTTAAGATCTAAGTACCTACTACCTACTCGTCCGAAATTTGTATAGTATGAGTCAATTCATTTGGTAAAACTAGCACAAAAGTCTGTTTAAAGTAGTGTTGAATGTAATGTAAACAAAAAATTAATTTGCTTTTGTTTATATATTTTGGTTGCTTTTTATTTTATAAAAAGTGTACTAATTATGATTTTTAAAGATGTGTTTGCTTTGATGATGGAGGATCCAACCAGCTTAGAAGTTTCTAAGGTTGTCACAATATCGCTCTGTGAAATAATTGAATACTTCAATGGTGTTAAAAGGTATATCCGGGAAGGCGAAGAAATAGTTAAAGCTATGGCTGAATACATAAGATTATCCTCTCCCCACCTCCATCCGTAGACGAACTTACTGCGCTGGTGGTATCTACCTACATCATCATTCATATCATCCCATAATGCAGTGAAGCTCGTGAATGAGCTTAAGCGTGCCTGTACCCACCCTTTGCTACGAACACTCTCAGTATAGTTGTGTGATGGTTCTACTGTATCACTAAGATTCTCCGCCAAACTTGTGGGTTGATGTGTTAATAGTACTGCGCTATATCTATAAAAAACGAAATAGAACATGAGAATACCATCAATAAACCAAATTATTTGGGTTCTCACGATTGAATACGCGAAATCCGAAATCGGAAATCATATCGCAAAATCCAATTAAATACTTCATTATTGTATTTTTGTTCGGAGTTTAAAGACATCATAGCTACTTCTTGTATTTTTACGATATTAATACGTCTTTTTTTAAATATGAAAAGCATTTGGATTTTTACTACGAGTATTCCTATGTAACATCATTCAACACTGTTCAGTGTTATTCAACTACAGAATTTCCAATCGCACTTTGATTGTGTACAAATGGTGCTAAATAAACGAATTTGAAAACAACCAAGCCAAATGGAAATTTATTTTCGAGAATACATTTTCTAAGGTTTACTTTTGCCCTAGTGGAAGCTGGGGCTTAACTTGCATGTTGTTAACCTATTTATGGAACAACCTACAACCCCCAAGGTTCAGCTGCATGAATTCTGCAGTGAAAAATGTAATCCATATAACATAATTAAAAAGACCTGAAATGTGAAAGGATGAACATTTTTTGGAACCGAATATGGATAGAGAACAAGTAAAGCTGTATAAAAAACCATACTCAACATTTATTGTTTTAAATTCATTTACAAGTTGTTTGTAATTGAAAAAGTGCCACCGGGCGGCCATTAATTACACGTATTCATCGACAGGAAAAAGAGAGAGCAGTCATTCAAAATATGCGGGCAAAATCGGGTTGGCTGTCTAATTTGGATTGACGAATGGATGCTAACCCCTGGCGGCCAATTTTCGCATCGGTAGGTTGCTATAGATTTTGACGGCTGGTATATATTTCTATGAAAAAAACAAAAAGTTGTTGTGAGAAATTGTGTAATTATTTGGAAATATACATTTAATAAAAGAAAACAACTCATTTCATAACAGAAAAATAATATCTTAAAAGTGAGTTCGAAAAGTGTTAATAGAGAACTAAATACTAATCCCCGTATTAATAAACACTGTGTAAAAGCTATCAACTTGTGTACTTTTTTTTATTAATAAAGGCTGGTACACTGCTCAAGTGAAATCCAGTTTTTCATACAAATTTTTCACCGCGAAATGTCAAAATGAACTTTCACATGGAAAGTGAAAAATTGCGCTTCAACAACTTAGCTGCAGGTGGCGAAACTAAAATTTCTCCACAGCTATTTCACTTGGTTTTTATTGTCGGTTAAGAAATTAATATCAATTTCATATGTTTCTTAAACAGAGTACTGCATTTTTCGAACTTCTTATATCATTTTTGCATTGAATGTAGTACCATAAAGTTAGGTGTACAAAAAGTTGGTGGCATGGATGACCTTTTTGATGAGTAGGGTGGTTGATTGTTATACACTGTTTTGCTCAAGATAAGCATACAGATTTTTAATCGGCGGTCAGATCGATTACATAAGATGCTTTATGGATACTAAAATAGCAAATTAGTGTTTTCATACAAAAAATGATTTGTTCACAGCTCGCAGTTCCCTTTTGTAAAGGCGACGCGGCGGCTGCTGCAATTGCGTTATAAAATTGAACACGATACTCTTTTTATGCATTTTTATTACTATTAATGAATGAATGAGAGTTACTTTAATTAATAATAAATCTTTAAATATTATTGTGGCATTCGATTGGGAGCTCTCAGAGCACATTTTATGTTCGTTTGGTACAAAAAAAAAAAAACACCTTTTCACGATTTCAGAGCGCTTTTGCGAATCCATATATTTTCTCAGATTTACCAATACAATTGCGTTTCAGTTTGATTTTTTTCTCTACAGCAAGGAAAGTAATTGCATCGGGTGAATCTATTTGTGTAATTTATTTATGTATATAAATATGTATTTAGAAATCAGTCGGGACGCTTGTTTGAATGTTTGAAAAGTGTTGAAGGCTACACATATTCCAATCGCACGAATGTCAACACAAAAAAGTTCAAGTGATGTTCTTATGTTCGATTAGCCATACGAAATCTGAAATCTGAGAGCGAATCTGAAGAAGCATAATCGAATACCACATAAAAAACTTTTGCAAATAAGAATACAGCAATATTCGAATGTTCTACTACAATGGGGTTCAGTAATCACATAAATATAATTCCCGGATCTTTCAAAAGGTGCGGTATACTCTCTATGCACTCTTGATTGTTAAAATGTGTTACACTGGTCTTATGTACAAATCAGATATTACTGCCAAAATTAAACACTACTATGAACTACAATAAAACAAAGTTCGCAATTTCTTTCCTCCATCTGCTTTTATTTTAAGTAAAATAAGAATGAAAAAAATATTTTTATTATATGTTTATACTATAGCTATCCTTAATCTTATGGAATTCCCAGAAAACATTTTTTTTCAGCTCAGTCTCCCTGCATTAATTTCTCCACGAAAATCTCCAAAAAAAATATTTCACTTTCGATTTCACAGCATTTTTTGGAGAGCAGTGAAAATTTCGCTTCACTTATGTCTGAAGTGTTTTGTGGGTACAGTTATTTGTATATTTAGTAATTCCTATGCGAAATGTTTACCTCATAAGAAAATGTTGGTTCCTACAATCTTCTAAACATTTTTATTCATATCAAGATGACATGATACCCGACCGTCCAAGATCGCAAGCAATTTCATCTTACCAAAAAGGTGATATTTTATTTTAATTTGTGTATCTTTTCATTGTAGTATGCCAAATAACTAAAAACCTCAATCAGGCGCACTTGGTCAAAAGACGTATGCTTAATGCTGTTCAAGACGTCAGGGAAAAATAAATAAATTTAGCCATGGCTATGTCACCTTACACCAAACTATGCCATCTTAAACTAGCTGTTGAGCTTAATTTAAAAATATTTTAAAAATACTACTTATTTTTTTACACTACAAATTTAAATGCAGTTTTTGTCACTAATAAATAAGTTATTTGAATTCACTTTGTTTTCATCCCTATGGTTTGTAAATATTATTATTTTTCACTTTCAAGAAAAAGTATGTCATCTTGAGCACAATTCCCCTGCTGTACCTAAGGCTGGTACGCTGTTCAAGTGAAATCCAGTTTTTCATACAAATTTTTCACCGCGAACTGTCAAAATGAACTTTCCACATGGAAATTTCACTTGGCAGTACGCAGTTCGAGTGAAAAATTGCGCTTCAAAAACTGAGCTGTAGGTGGCGATACTAAAATCTCTCCACAGCTATTTCACTTGGTTTTTATTGTCCGTCGCATTAAATTTTTGACATTTCGGCGGGAAATATTATTCGTAGGCAGGCGGTTAAGAAATTTACTTCAATTTCAAATGTTTCTTTGAGAGAGTCTACCTACTACACTTTTCGAACTTCTAATATCATTTTTGCATTGAATATAGCTACATAGGTGTACAACAAGTTGGTGGCATGGATGACTTTTTTGAGGAGCAGGGTCCAGGGTGCCTCAGTAAATTGTTATACATACACTGTTTTGCTCAACATAAGCATACAGATTCTTAATCGGCGGTCAGATCAATTATATAAAATACTTTGTGGATACTAAAATAGCAATTTCGTGTTCTCATACAAAAAATTATTTGTTCGCAGCTCGCAGTTCTCTTTTCTAAAGGCGACACGGCGCGGCGGCTGCTGCAATTGCGTTATAAAATTGAAAACGATACTCTTTTTATGCATTTTTATTTTTATTAGGGCCAACTTCACTATTGTATAATATGATTGATAGCATGTTTTATGAATGAGAGTTAATTTATTTAATAATAAATCCTTAAATATTAACGTGGCATTCGATTGGGCGCTCTCAGAGCACTTTTTATGTTCATTTGGTACAAAAAAATTTTTTTCCAGATTTCAGAGCACTTTTGCGAAGCTATATTTTTTCTCAGATATAAATACCAATTCAAGTGCGTTTGAGTTTTTTTTTTTCGAATTCCAAGCTTGTTGCCACGAATGTTTATTCGTTTATTAACTTGTTTATTAACTTGTTTTCTTAATACATATTGGTGGGATAATTAACTATCCTCCTCTTGGTAAAATGTTGAGAAGGAATAAATAAAAGTGTTTTTTTATAACATTTTTCACTATAGTTATCTTGAGTTGTTGTTTATTATTTTTGTGACATTCCTTTTTCTTTTCTTTCCACTAATTTCCCTGAGCTACAATACAAACACATAATTTCCACTGTCCACTTACGTACATATGCATATCAATTTTATAAGCACGAATAAAAAGCTAATCGTATAAAGAAGCGATAAAAAGCTAGCTTCGACTTCTTTCGGCACCCTGCTTTTTAATCAAGGTTCAAATTGATATGCATACGCACGTAAGTGGACAGTGAAAATTATGTGTTTGTTTCGTTATTGACTTTGCTTAAGGTCGTTGCTGTCATGAGTAATGTTTTTTGAGTAAAATAAGAGTAAGAAAACTCAAATCTTATCTTCTTACTAGCTGAACCCCGCGGTCTTCGCCAGGCACTGATAGAATTTAAGTATTTTTTTTTTGTTTTTTTTTCAATTTGATTTGGCCTATCAATTGATCACCGTACTTACCGACATTTACAACAAAAAATCAACTAAATTATGCTTTTATCACTGCCACTTTTTACAGCTAAAGGCTGGTACGCAAATCACGTGAAATTCAATTTTTATTCCAAATTTTTCACTGTGAAATGACAAAATGAATTTTCCATATGAAAATTGCTAGTGAAAAATAGCCCTTCAAAAACTGACTTTGAGTGGCGATACTAAAATCTCTCCACAGCTATTTCACTTGGTTTTTTATTGTCATTATTTATTTAATTAAATGTTTTTTCAGTGTGAAAACAATTGGAAAGAAGGCGGTGGAGAAATGTATTCAAATTTCGGATGTTTCCTGAAGAAAATACCTACTATGTTTTTCGAACTTATTTAATTTAACGGTGGAAAGCTTACATGAGTGGAAGACATATCTACACAACCTTCTTGCGAAACTCTATACTAGATTTAGGGAATAGAATATTGAAAAAGCAATGAACTCAAAGCACAAATATACTCAATTCTTCAGTACAACCCAAGTCAAAATAATTATTTTAAAGATAGCTTCAGTATAGAAAAATACTACCTTTAAACTATGTGCCACACAGGATCGATTTAAGCAACATCTGCACTTTATGTAATTCTGGCGAAAGAGAAAATATTATACATTTTATCGCTAAATGTCCCATCTTGGTGGAAATAAGGAGACAAAAGCAGTGGCGATTCCTTGTCTTAAGCAATGGGTTAGCTACGTGTTCCGGGGAAGTTTAAAATAAAAAAAATAATATAAGATAGCTTTTTTTTTTTTTAATTTTACTAACAACTATAAAAAAAATCCATTTAAATTCCATTGTAAAATTCCTCACTTTCTTTCAACTCTTTCAAAAACTCCTTTTGTACCTGTTTGCTGTACAGCGTCTGTGTTTTCATAAAAAAAACAGTCAATTCGTTCTTTAGTTCAGTGAATTCAAATATGTTCGGGTAGCTTTCAATTACGTTTTTAATTAATTCTTCAGGAAAATTGTTTTTTTGGCGATAGTTACTAAATTGTTTCCCGTTCAGTAAATAGAAATATTTCAGTTTTTCCAACCATGCGTAAAGGGAATATACTGGTTTTCATTAAAGTTTCTATTATACTCTCTATTACGGTCCTTATGCGTTGATCTTAAACCTGATAGCTTTGTGCACGATCGACGATCGCGTTCCAAATGGATTCTCTAATACCAAAAGAGATCACCCTATTGAAAGATGCTTTTATTTTTGAAAATGGCCGCCAATGTCAAATCTGTTTTGACATTTGTGGACTATAGACAGATGTAGAATACAAGTGAACAAGCCATGCGATGCACTCCCCAAGAACGCGGAATAATTTCGAATTTTCGATTTTTCGACCAAAATTGGACGAATTAGGACTGGAGGACATGTGGTTCCAACAGGACGGAGCTACGGCACACACCAGAGACAATACTGAGACCCCCAACTTCGACCGATTAACAGTTATTTGCCTACAAGCTACATTTTACGCTCCCAAAAAGTTTAGGTGCGCTAGTATTGTTGCATAGAAATTCGTATTGACAAATGTCAAAAATCCTCTCAACCAACACATTCGCACCTTATCTTTTTACATTTCACTGTGGGCAAAGCAAAACGGATAGGAATTGGCGTACACGGATAGGACAACAAAATGGCGGATTCCTGGCAAAAATTGAGGGGGCCAGCGGCAAGAGGATTGTGCGTTGGGGGTCTCAGTATGATTTGTTTATGGCACACACTGCGCAAGCCACAACCGATATTTATTCTAAGGGCGGCGTTCCCGGGTCTCTCGTTTTGGCGATTTGCACTGGCCCGCAAGATTGCCCGATTTAACCGTTCCTTTTTTCTTTTTCTTTTTTTTTTTGTGGGGTTTTTTGAAGTCCCGTGTTTACGTGAACAACCCCGAGACCCTAGAAGCCCTTAAGGACAACATTCGACACGAGTGCGAGAATCTGTCGCCCGAAGTTCTCGCCGAAGTGATGAAAAATGCCATAAAACGAGCCTGTATGGCAATCAATTGTGACGGCCGATATCATCTTCTCGACTTGACCAATAAAACCCGAAAGCTTGAAATAAACATACCTAATCAAAAAACAGAATCGAAGTTTTTCATTTAGAAAAAAAAAAAAAATGAGAGCCAAACAATATCGGATGACTTCCCACCCACCCTGTAGATCTTCAATTATGGATTTTGTTTTAGCAGTTATAGTTGAAGATTCCATTTTATTTCTAACCAAAATAAAGATCCTATTATTTATCTTAATAATTAGGTACATGTTCCTATTCAAATAATATGAAACAAAGAAATAAAAACATAGCATTTGCTTTGAAATATGAGAAAGTAATTTTCCCTTATTTATCGACAAAAATGTTTACCTAGGGAATGAAACAAAACTAATGTCTATCTTACAATAACTGTCACATTAGCCGTTGCTACTGTGGGGACTTTTTGCACAAAACAAAGTTATGAATATTTCACTATGAATGATCTATGTAGGTATATAAAATTACTTTTCTCCCTTTGCATTACTTCCATCTCACTTCTCACAAAAAAAAAAAAAAAAAAAAAAAAAAAAACAAGAAAGCACCACAAACACAAATATATTGTTTACTCACATTTATAATCCACGCAAATAGGTATAAAATAATAAATTACAAAATTTCGCACTTAACTTTTAAGATTCTTAGCTTACTGCAATTTCCCTAGAAAGAGAAACATACGAAAGTACAGCAAAAAAAAGAAGAAAAGAGAATGCAAACAATGTGCTTGCTTGCTTACACAATACACATTACAATACAATACAATCCACTTTCGGTTTATCGCAAATGTTTGCGCTATCCCTTCTGCTTATTTAACTGGGCTTTGCTTCGACTGGTAGTCAAACACCCTCATATAGATTGTATGAAATTTGGTAGCGCAATTTCTTGCGCTAAAATCCTACAAGCGGGAGACATTTTTTAAGGGAGTTTTGGATTGTGCGTGTGCACTCAGCACAGGGAATATGGTATTGGTTTGGTATCGCAAATTTTTACGCTAAAGAAAATTTTAAGAGAACATTTTTGTATGGGAGAATGTGTTGTGTGTTTGGGTAGGAAAATAAGATTTGGAAATAATGTAGATAGTTTTATTATTTAGTATTCCATTGTTTGTTGCAATTATTAATCTTCATAATAATTTTAACTTCGTCATTTGTTGTATTTTTCGTATAAAATGTATTTCAAAGAATTTATTTTCTTGGCATATTTTCTTGGTTTAGCGCCGCTAAACTAGCTAACTGAGAGGAATCGCCACTGGACAAAAGCAGAACTATATTGACCAAGGACGCGTCATTGAAATTTTAAGTGGAGAAGACTGGCATAAACTATTTCGTTTAATAAATATAGCATTAATTTATAGAAAGAATATTATATATGAAATTTTTTAAATGATTGCTCTTTTATAACTAAACAATTTAAAATATGAAATAACAAAAAAAAGTGGAAGAATAAAATATTTTTTTACAAAGCTGTCATCTGGCTGACGGCCCTTCTGGTCATGTCTAACAAAATTTTAAGTAAAGATAAATTGTAACAAACTGTTGAAACCTAAAGAACCCTTAAATAAATCTATTATCTATCTATCTTTTTCGAACTAATAACATAATTTTTCCATTGTATATAGTAGATACGATAAAGTTGGGTGAACAAGAATTTGGTGGCATTAATGAGGGTTTTTGATAGAAAGGTGCCTCAGGATGAGTTCACGGATCTTTGAAAATATGTATCATTTCCATGTAGGTACTGTTAACTTATTATATGTAAGTATTACAAATCAGACATTGTTTATAAAATTGAAAACTAACAGAAAACAAAACATTTTTTTCCTCGTTTGTCGAATTTCTGAACTTTTTTGTTCCAAAATTAATCGAAATTTCTAGATCGTTAGAGCGGCTTTTGTAAAATTTGGCAGTATTTAGTTTGAGAAATACTATCGCTTAACTATTTAGCTGAAAGCTGGATATAATATTATAATATAATTAAATCGAAAATGGGGTTTTCAAGATGTGATCAGTTTATAATGCGAGAAACAGATTAACACAGCGACTTTGACAGCAACAGCGAATTTAGGATTAGCTCTAACTTTGAAATCGCTGTCGATGTTGCTGTGCTAATGTGTTCAATGTAATTAAAATACATTGATTTTAAAAAGTTGTCAAAGTTGCTGTGTTAATCTGATTGAATTGAATTGAAAATTAAAAGACGGTTTATAGTTTTGAAAAGATCAATTTTACTCTAAGTATGCATTTTGGTCCTTATTTCCGTTTTCAGCTAAACTAAAAAAAAAAATAATAAATAGTTGTCGCAACAGGTCCGGAGGGACCCTAGGCCTAGCTTCTCACAACCATTCGTTTTGTGCCACTAAGCCACTGCGACTACGGTAAACTAACAAAAACTAAATTAAAAAAAAAAGACTTTAAAAAAAAACCATGGCAAGATATGATAATTTATAGTATGGACCGTTTCCGATATTATATCCGAATTGTAAAAGTATCTATCTTCAATTTTTTTTTTATCGAAGAATTGAGTTACATTCATGTTAACCTTACCTACTTAAGCTTAAATATAAATTTTGGTTGAAATCGTAAGAGCCGTTTTCGAACAAATCAAACTGTACGAATACAATATATTCGATTGGGCTTCTTCAGATTCTTTCACAGATTTCAGATTTCGTGTATCTAATCGAACATAAAATCTTATCTTTAGTAAGTGTTGATCAGGTGTATATGTTTATATTTTTGTTTTTCTGATTCGGAAACCACTGATCAGTAAGCTCATTAAAACAAAAATATGAACATAAAATCGTCACTTTTTCTTTTCTGTGTTTATATGTCAACACTCGGAGTTGAACACCCTGAGGTCAACGCAGACAACGATGCATACTACGAGTATGAATCTGAAAAGAGAGCCACATTATATGTAAAATATACCTATATAAGAAAAAAAACATTGTAGGTATACCGTTGGGGCCCCTGTTGTTGAGCCAACACCTTTAAATATTAACTATTCAACAACCTTTGGTTCCTAGCCTTAAGCCGAATTGTATGTACAAAAAGTTTAACAAAAGCAAATGTAATTTTGTGTTAATGTTCCTACGATTCGAATATGTGGTAGGCTTCGAAACTTTTCCACGCATTTTTATATTAAAACATTCAAAATCTGCATCCCGATTGATTTCTATGTATTTATACATAAATAATTTGCACAAATAGATTCACCCGATGCAATGCCTCTCTTTGCTGTAGAAAAAAATCACGAAAACAAACTCCACCAATTGTTAAACTCAAACGCACTTAAATTCGTAAATCTGAGAAAAATCCAGATTCGCAAAAGTGCTTTAAAATCTGGAAAAAAAAGATTGTTTTTTTTTTTTTTTTTTTTCAAACGAACATAAAGTGACCTAGAACAAACAAATGTGCTCCGAGTATGCCCAATCGAATACCACATTGACATTACTATAGTACATACGTAATCGAGAAAGTAAAAAAACTCTTGTGCAAGTGTAGTCCTTTCTAGAGTTATATTAATATTAAAACGAAGTGAATTAAGAAGCGTTTTTTTACTTAAGCGCAAACGAAAATTCAATTCGTTTCTGAAGTCACATCTGGTAAAACGTTCGTGCAAGCGAACACATAATTGGAAATTATCATCCAAAAAAATCAGTGTCACTTAATTAATCTTCAGCACTATAGCGATAGCCTTTATTTTTTCGTAAGTGGAAAAAAAAAACAGTATTGAAACTTCTGATATAAACGCTGAGATGGAAACAGTGGCACAGTCTGATGATTCACTGTCGACGATTCACGCTATCACGCACAGAATATTTGCTCGTCGCTGTTTCTCGTCGAGCCAGTGGTCTTTTCAGTGATCGCGCGATCGCCGAGTCGAGCAATTCTGAGTTGTTATCGACTAATAAAAAAAGCTAACAAAAACATTTACACCAAAATGTCTAAGTAAGTCGTAAGACTCGAATAATTCTTATTTTTTTAAAGGCAAATTAAATTATTTATGTTTTTTTGTTTTTTCAATGCAGTAAAGCCGATATAGCCCTCATTGGACTGGCTGTCATGGGCCAGAACCTCATATTGAACATGGATTCAAAGGGTTACGTGGTGTGTGCCTACAATAGAACGGTTGCAAAGGTGAAACAATTCCGTTTACGATATCTATGTGTTCAGTATATGACTTTCTATCGCAGGTCGATGAATTCCTTAACAATGAAGCAAAAGGAACCAAGGTTATTGGAGCAAAATCACTTCAAGATATGGTCGCTAAGCTGAAGACACCCCGAAAAATCATGCTATTAGTTAAAGGTGAGTACATATTTCTAATTGTGCTGTGTAGTTGTTGTGTGTAGTACCTACTGCCGCTCGCATGATCGAATGGCTACGTCATAGATAATGTAGTATGATGATGATTGGAGTTTTTTTGTTGTTGCTTTTTGTTAGTGCTTTAAAAAGCTGTCAAACGAGTGCGTTTGACGGTGTTGTGTACTTTCAAGGGCATTGAGATACGTCAAGAATTTTCAAGTGTACTTCGGTAATTTTAGTTTAGTGATTGTGTGATTCTGTGAGCACTGACAAGGTTACATATTTTACATGGAAAATATACAAATTTTCAATTTTTACTGCTAATAGAAAATTACAGTTCTTCTGGAGAAATCACAAATTTGCTCAGACTCGCAATTTTTTAGAAATCTTGAGCACGTAAGTACATTGCATACGGCATGCGATATATACCTACCAATCGAGATTGGTTTTCATGTTAGATTTGCCAAAAAAAAAAAATTTTTTTGAGCTGAGGCACTTTTGAGGAGTCTGAATTTTTTCTCAGGTTTACGCATACTTTCACTAACACCAGTGATTTGTGTGTCATATAACTGGCGGTTACGATTACGAATTGTTTATCGTTGGAAGGGTTGCTTTTTTAGCTGAATTATTATTCTATTTACGCGTACCTATACCTATTAAATTATTTTGAAATGCGTTGTTATAAATTTGTGAAAATCAGTTGAAATGAATTTCCAGTTCAAGTGAATAAAATGGAAGATTCTCTAATTTTGTACGATTGTTCGGAACAACTGTTCGAAGAATTGTTCATACGGAAGAGAAAAAAAAACAATTCCGCACTCCAAATCGTAAACAAATTCCGCCACCAATTTCTGTCGAAGGATATGGGGACCTAGCTGTCGGAAGAATTCTCCGAACAGTTCCGAAGAATACCTCGCAGCAAAAATCCTCCGAATCGTATGAAATCGGAGAATTTTCCTTTCCGACGGATACCTCGCCGATAGGGCCGATTAAATTGTAACTTGTTTGGTATAAACTATTTTATATGACAACGCATTATGTAATGATGGTGTAGGTGTCAACACAGTGCGAAGTCAGATCAGTGACAAAGAACATAGTTCCAATTTCAATTCAGTAGTTATAGCCTATAACAAAAGCTCTCCATAGAATTATACAAATACACTTTATTTAATTAACCAAGACCTGTTGTCAACCTTGACACTGATCCTACTTACATATTCTATTTACTTGCAGCCGGTAATGCAGTCGATGCGTTTATTCAGCAACTTGTACCTCTACTTTCACCTGGAGATGTAATAATTGACGGAGGCAACTCCGAATACCAAGACACGACTCGGCGTAGCGATGAACTGAAACGAAATAAAATTCTCTACATTGGATGTGGTGTCAGTGGAGGAGAGGAGGGTGCGAGGCATGGACCGTCACTGATGCCTGGTGGTAACCCCGAAGCATGGCCACTCGTTAAGGACATCTTCCAGTCGATCTGCGCAAAGTCAAACAACGAACCGTGCTGTGAATGGGTTGGAGAGGGTGGTGCTGGACATTTTGTCAAAATGGTACACAACGGCATCGAATATGGCGATATGCAACTGATATGTGAGGCCTACCACATTATGAATAGTTTAGATTTGACGCAGGAGCAAATGGCAGAATATTTCGGCAAGTGGAACAAAGAGGAATTAGATTCCTTCCTCATTGAAATCACTAGGGACATCCTGAAATACAAAGACAGTAACGGATATCTACTGGAGCGAATTCGAGATACAGCCGGTCAAAAGGGTACTGGCAAGTGGACTGCAATCGCGGCTCTAGAATATGGTATGCCAGTAACACTTATCGGTGAAGCGGTTTTCTCACGATGCCTCTCGGCGCTCAAGAGTGAACGTGTCTTAGCCAGCAAACAACTGAAGGGACCCCTTGGGAAACCGAAAGTTGCAAACCTGCCCGAGTACCTGAATCACATAAAACACGCATTGTATTGTGCTAAGATCGTATCGTACGCCCAAGGTTTTATGCTGTTGCGTGAAGCGGCCAAGGAGAACAAGTGGAATTTGAATTACGGTGGAATCGCTTTAATGTGGCGTGGGGGCTGTATCATTAGAAGGTAACATAGTTCCGTTCACTTTTTCGCAATTACTTAGAGTATCATTCTATTGCAGTGTTTTCTTAGGCAACATCAAAGAGGCATTCCAACGGAACAAACACTTAACAAATTTGCTGTTGGATGATTTCTTTAAGAAAGCAATCGATCATGGACAAAACTCATGGCGCCAAGTGGTAAGCAATGCATTCCTTTGGGGAATCCCTGTGCCGGCTATGTCAACGGCCTTGTCGTTTTACGATGGCTATCGCTCAGAGAAGCTGCCGGCGAATCTATTGCAAGCTCAGCGTGACTACTTCGGTGCTCACACATACGAGTTACTAGGCCAGGAGGGTAAATTCGTGCACACCAATTGGACTGGAACCGGTGGCAATGTGTCGGCTAGTACTTATCAAGCTTAATGATTCGCCAACGTAATGATTTTAGATCAGTCTCTCTGTATGATATAACTGTATCTCTTCAAAGAGTTTCAATATCGCTTTCGCGTAGTTAATTAGTTTACTTTTTGAAAGGTAATATCAATAAAATGTTTGAATGGTTATTTTGCTTATGTTTATTCTTCCGTGAAGGTTTTAATGGTCCTCAAAGATTGACATCACCTTTACTCTGAAGATTGCTGTAGAAGTTAAAGGAATGAAGAGTAGCACAAAAAGAATTTTCACGTTTATGAGTCGTGCTTAAACAAATATGCTCAACCCCACGCACGGTTGCCACATTGGCCATTTGTGATCAAATTTTTCTCGTTTTTTTCTCTCTTGGTCACATGGTCATTGCTTATTCCATTTGGTCATTTTTTTACGAAATGAAAAAATAAACTTGACTTTAATTTGTATGCAACGATAAACGCTCTTCTTTTTGTCTGATGTAAATGCTGCATTAATGTGTGCATGCACGATCACTGAATGAATTCATTACCTTCATTTAACAATTTATTGACAGATGGCCAACTTTTTATAAAAATAACGCTTTAAATTTTTAATTATAACTTTTGAGACTACTACTTCTACTTATGTCGTTTTCCATTGGGACCAAAAATCAATCTTTTTTTTGTCTAAATCACTTTTCACGTTCCATTGGGGAGAAAAATCAATCTATTTTTCGATTCGGATCACTTTTTGAAGAGTCGATATTTTTTTCAGATTTACACATACCAGTATACTTTGTACAGCAGTTTTACGTCATTTTAAGAAGTTTGCTTTCGAGACAAATGTGCAAAGTTTCGTGAAAGCCAAAATGACGAAATACATAAATAGCTATGGATATGGTTTCGGAGGAATTATTATCAGAGACAATACTGAGACCCCCAACTCACAATCCTCTTGCCGCTGGCCCCCTCAGTTTTTTTTTTTTTCAAATTCGCCATTTTGTTTTCCTATCGGTGTTATGTCAATTTGGAATCCGTTTGACATGTAAAAACATACAAAAAATATAAATTCAATACTGCCAACCGCTACCAACTATAGGGGAATGTGGTAGAGTTCGGAAATACCACATTTTAAGATAACTGAATGCTTTTGGTTGGTTATTATAAATTTTTAAAAGACGATTAATTAAATTTGTTTGGCTAATAATACTATCTAAATGAGTTGTTTTATATTCCAGAAACATATTAGGGAAAAACTTTGTTGTGTATTTTCCGCTTTTGAATATCATTAACTTCGATTTCATGTGTACATTTTTCTTAAATAACTGAAGAAAAATCGCTCAAAATGTTTTTATTTTCCTACAATCATTCTGCAGTAATCATTGGGGACGTTCGGATTCATAGTTTAGTAAGTTGACAAGCTGTCTGACTAGATGTCATTCAGTTTTGATTGGCCCAGAGTGGTCACGTGATTAGTTTTTGCAGTTGACGTTTATGGAGGGGAAGCCGACAAATCTAGTCAGGAAAATCCTGCCTGCATACTCAGTTGACATTTCGAAGAGTCAGATTTAAAATAAACAGAGTGGCCGTGGCAGAATTCTGAGGTGTCGAAAAAAGGGCCAGTGAGAGAAAAGGGTGCCATTTCTAAACGTACTCTGCAAATTTCGAATTTTCGAACGATATTTAACAACCATTAGTTCGCATAATAGTGTAATATAGTTGTGATAGGCAACCGTGTTACATTTTAAATGTACTGATTTGAAAATATCAATTTTTGAAAAAATTATGAGGGGTCTTTTCCGAATAAAAAAGGGCAAATCAAACAAAGGCAACGCTGACCGCGAGAATACAAAAACAATTCAACTTGCTCAGTCAACGCGTTCGGATTCCTAGTCACGACCAATCTAGTTGACGTTTTACATAAACTATGAATCCGAACGTCCCCATTTTTCATTAATTGTTCAGAAAAAGTGCACTTATTCCTAAAATAAAATACTATTCATACGTAACGAATAATTTCAAATTTAACGGACAAAATTCTACGAACGCTGGCAGCAAATTTGCTGACGTTGTTGATATTTTTTGAGGGTGTGTTGGTGTGTTGAAGTTTCGTGACATTGTCAATACGAATTTCTATGTATCAATACTAGCGCACTAAATTGTGTACACTTCGTACAAATATTTCTTGTAGGCAAGGTAACGGGAAATCGGCCGAAGTTGGGGGTCTCAGTTTGTCTCTGCCATAAAGCTTTACCCGTGAATCTATAACAACCCGTCAGTTAATTACTGATTTTTTAACACGTTTTTTGGTAGTTCTAGCGAATTGTGTCATTTCGCTAGTCATCTCAAAAACACAAATCTTCTTGGCAGAGATGCGAAAACACAAAAGGTGTCTACAAAATCATCACCCAATCCCAGATATAGCGGAATACCTATGTTAAGGTGATGACTTGCAACAGCGTCAAAGACGTCAACCTGCCAAGGTCATATAATTACATCCTATAGAACACCTGTAGAACACTATCTAGCTACCCTACCTGTTCGGCTTGTACATTGTTCCATCGCTCGAGATGACAGAGGGCCAATTCTTTCAAACAAATTTATTCGTTCGGTTTTGGCTTCCTTAGCATTCGGTAAGAAAAACGCCAGTTCTGGTTTCGATAGTACATTATGGTATAATATAATTTATTTATTTATTTATATAATGATATAGAATATATATGTACACACACAAAAACATGCACACAGCCACTAACTACCGCAAAACTCACTGGATGATGTAACCAAAAACAAAAATAAAGAAAGAAAACCAGTTAGAACTACGGCTTGCTTTTGTGTGCCAAGAATAGTTGACTGTTAGTAATCGTATATATGTATATGCTATATGTATAACTGTATATATAGTAAATAATAAGGAGATCTTTGACTTGACTAGAATAAATTCAAAAATGCAGGCGGTTCGCATTGATTCAAATGCCACATTATCATCGGCGCTGTGCAATTTAAATAATTTATCTAAGTGGAATGCATTACCAGCGCCTGCTCGTCGTTTTATAAGTTTCTAAAATGCCGCACCGCTAAATCGACGGGCAAGTCGAAATCATACTTTGATAGGACATCGATGGACCGCAGTGAGTCTCGGAATCCAGTGCGCATAACATAAGAGTTGGCTGTATAATATGTTTTAACAAGTTCGCTGCAACCAAAAATCAAGTTTAGCCAATCCACCAGTTGACAGGAACTTTAATGAAAAAAGTAAGAAGATACATATATATTTGAAACACTATTTCCGAGAAGTGCTTACTTGAGACCGGCGCAAACGAAGGCCTTAAAGTGTGCGTTGTAGCTACGCTTGTAGGGGCTGTGGAGCGCAATGATCATTCCAATCGAGCTTAGTAGACTTTGTTTAGACGAGACGGCTTGTGCTCCAACAATGTCTAGATTGAAACTTTGCGAAAGCTTACGCGCTGGTGTGTTGTTAAACTCGTCGCCATTCTTTAGGTAATAGTACTCAAGAATTAGCTCCCACGCATGCATCTGCCGACCATTTGGTCCGCTAAAGAAACTACCGTTCGGTTCGTCATCGTTATTTTCGAAATGTGAGCTCTCTGGGGAAAATGCATTGTTACGGGCTAAGAACGAAGATGATGCTCTTGCAGCTCTATGCTCTGCTGATGACTCGTGTATGGCGGACGGATTTAAGCAACGCATAAAAGGTACAATTATATTTGAAGTTGTTTCTGCCTGGGACCGCAGCCCGTGCTGTATTAGCCGTTGTAAAGTGATGGCGAAATTCTTGCGCACTGCTGTGGTAAGCTCTTTGTTAATGAGGTTAATAGAATCGCTACTGTTCTTGTTAGAGTGTGCGATCCTTTTTCTGTACTTTTCCCAGTCGTAAAATTCATCACTTTCATCAGAGTCTGATGACGATAGCCTAGCGTGAAAATCGACAGTATTCAAAGCCTTGCTCTGTGTTTTCGGTGCAGTGGTAGACACTACTCCATTGACTTGGTTGAGCGCGGCGATTTTTCTCTTTTTTAATGTTTTTCGCATATTCACTAATTTCTCACGATCAAAACTTAGAGTAGCTGCAAGAGAAGCGACCTCCTGAATATCAACTTCTAGCTGGGCACGCAAATCACTGAAATATTTTACAAACAGAATCAAATGCAATCCATAATAAAACGCAGTGCTTCGGACAGTTGGCCGTACTCACCCCCAGTGGTTGCCTTTGGAAGTCTTCTTGAGGGTATTCTTCTGGAAGCGATCGGGCTTTAGACCGAAATGTGTGGTGGCAAACATTTGCATTAGAACAGATGCTTTATCCATTAATCCATGTGCCTTGCTATTTAGACTTTCAGTCTTTGTATTGCTGACATTTAAAGTTGCATTGATCGGTACTGGACTTATGTCGCTGGTATTCTCACCAGCCTGTGGATTTTCATTGTTGTCTGTTGATTGTCCAGCTTTAGAACAACTTGCCTTTTGACGGTTCGAAACTTTCTTTTTCGCCGCATAACTGTTATACGCCTCGTTTGTAAGAGTTTTTCCATTTTTCGGATCTTCTGAGTCACCCTGCAAAAACGCTATGAAGCGCTCCAAATCTGTAATTTGTGTTTTCAGTTGAGTAACAAGTTGCTCTTTCATTTTAAGCGGGCCAACAAATTCACCAATGGCATTATCCACATGATTCTTCAAGTCTTCTGACGACAACTGTGGCAATTCATTTTCGTTCACGTTCAGGTTCAGTTTGTGCTTCAGTTCGTCGATAATAATCTTTTGCTTCTCGAGCAGGATGTGCTGCGGGAGAACAGGCGCTCCGGATTCGTATGCGAATTTTTCCAACTCAGATAATTGAGATTTCAAATGATCGATTAGTTCGCATTGTCTTTTGCGAACACTTTCAAGATTGGTCTCTTCATTTTCTTCTCCGGACGGTGTGGAGGCGTCAAGTGCTGCCATTGGCTGGAATGACAAATCGTATTTGATGTTAGAAATTATAAAATGGATGATTATTAAGTAGTCTTGTAAGGTCGAATTAAAAAGCGAATATCGGATAGCTTTAAGGTCAGTTTATAGGACAAGAAAAGTTGTGAAACAAATGAGGAAAACTTAAGACTTAAGTTAGTATTATCTCTCAACGAGAAGGCCTTTGAACGAGTAGATAGTAAATATGTATGTAGTGTCTGGAAATACTGTTATATTTGATATAAGAAATGTGTTGTCGAGCAATACTATAATATGTCAAAAAGTATTTGATATAAGTAAATAAAATGGCACTTCATACGTGACTAGGACTACGGCAGAGAAAGGTTGTCTATTTATACGGATACTACATTTGGCGACGAGGAGGATACGGAACCTACAAAACACATAAAAAATAGCGAAGTGTCTAGGTATGCAAAATTGAATTTGTTGACATCTGATTCAATAATATATATATGTAGCTCAAAATATGGAGCATTTGGAACAGGAGAAAGATGATGTACGCTCAAAGGATGGAACGTTGAAAATACTCGCTGTTTCAATCAACTTGAAACAGGAGAAAGATGTTGCTGGAAGTTTTCTAAACGAAAAATGTTGAATGGTTAATTAACGCATTTTGAGATTCGCCTACCAAATAAGGGGCACACCACCAACTTATCAGAATGAACTTGTTTATGAATACTTAGACCACTGACGAAATGTCTTCGGACAATGGGTGCACGTGTACGGCCTGAGGCTAGTGTGAACCAGAGACAATACTGTGTGAACTACAATACTGTAACTACGAACCATAAGCTTTGCATGGATAAATCTTTTCTCCTGTCGAGGTTTTCCATGTCTGGTATCATATTAATTATTTATTCAGGAGAAAACAAAATGTTGTTGGCTCAAAAGATGGAGTACTACCTATTATTATTAAAAATAGGTAATGCCTGGTTCAATTCATTTGGAGCAATTCAAGTTGTTTGCTTTGAATGTTGGAGTTTTATACGAATGTTTACCAAGATTTCTCTGTGCCAAAAAGAGGACTTTCCATTATGAAGGAATCTTAAAAGAAAGCATGGTCTTCTGTTTTGCACGGATCGATCATCGCGAATTCCTTTTCCATTTGCGTAGCTGCACCTGCAAAACATCAACTATGGGACTATGCAGATGATATCAGTTTTATGGCAAGTGCCATCAACGGGTAAAAGAGATTTGTCAATCACTGGTGAATCGGTCGCTCTACGGGTCAGAGGGACGAAAACAACAAAAAAAAGCTCACGTCATGTTGCTTCATACCTTTATAGCAGCGTATTATTTTTAAGCAGGCAGTAGCAGTAAGATTTGTATCATTTGATTGGGAAACGGAATTAGACGCTCAAAATTGGAGGGCAACATTTAGTTCAGTCTCCACAAATTTTTATATTAATAAGTGAAGCAAACACCGTGCAACCCTATTGCCTTAAACCCAAAGGGCCTTACTATTGTCGTTTTCCATTGGGCAAAAAGAAGCGTCCGGGAGAGTCCGGAATCGAAAAAATCACTTCTGAAACCGTTCCATTGGCACAAAAAATACTCTTCTGTTGATTCTGAGGAGAGAATTTCGCTTCTGGATTTGAAGTCAGAATCCACTCAAGAAGCACTCACACAAGTGCAATTTATGTATTTTATACAAGTCAGATGACAGCTGCCGTAGATTATTTTTTGGCATTTCACCAATACTTTTGTGGATTCAATCAGAAGCAGTTTTCTTGTTCCATTGGATTTCAGATTGAGTCGATCCCCGAGTGAAACCAATGGAAAACGACATATGTAATAATAGTTTTTAACCATCACACACTTAATATTTTGTAGGTCACAATGGGTAATTTAACATGGAAAATGTCAATGTAAATTCGTTAAATCTAGGGGACAGTAAATGAGGTTATTAGTATCGTGCAATGTATGTACTGTACAGTCGACTCTTTGCAAACACATGAGTTAATTTATGACTTAAAAAAGTTGTCCAACGTTTATAGGAATTAGTGACAGTGGGCTTTACCAATAAACATTTTTAATTCCTACTTTAAATTTAAGTAATTCACAATGGCCATATTTTCCATACGAATTTCGAACAATTGTGAGCTTCCGCAAATTTGAAGTCGAGACTAATGTGGTATTCGATTGGGCGCTCTTTGCTCTCAGAGCATTATTTATGTTCGTTTGATACAAAAAAAAAAGCAATCTTTTTCAAATTTCAGGGCACTTTTGCGAATCTGGAATTTTTCTTAGATTTGCTTCAGAATTACCACATGTATTGGTATTGGAGTTTGGTTTCACGGTGAAGCTTGTTTACGTTTTCGTGATGTTTTTCTTCTATTTATGTATAAATACATAGCAATCAATCGAGATGCGAATTTCAAATGTTTTAATATCAAATTTAGCCAGTGAATGGAAAACGCGTAGAATAGTATCGAAAGATACACATATTCGAATAGCACGAATATCAACACAAAAAAGAGAAAGTGACGTTCGATTAAACACACAAAATCTGAAATCTGAGAGCGAATCAGAAGAAACCCAATCGAATACTACATCAAATTTATGTAGTATGGCGCAGTATGTGTAAAGTGTAAATCTCGAAAAATAATTTGGTTGCCCATTCAAAAATAAAAAGAAATAAGCAGATTTGTTGTCCAAGATACAGAAAGCATCAAAGAACTCTTCTACGAACTCTTAAAATTAATTTTAGAGACAGCTATCTTGGATAGCCGTTTAGTTTTCTTAAGAAAGAACTGAATGGAGTCCGATTCTTCTACTGACATTTGGATAAATTTTACATAAACAGCCCTAGAAATGAATTTTAAACTTAACACGATATCAGTTGGCCTATGATGCGAAGGACTACATAAGTATAGGTTCAATATGAGGAATTTAATATATAGTATAGTAATAGTAGTTAGCTCCGTAACTCTATGGTTAATTTTGGTATTTTAACACCCGTCTCTCTTCATAGTTGGAAAATTTACCTCTGGTATTCCACGAAATGCAAATTCCTCCAAATCCTTAAGCAAACCATCTCGTTCATTGGAAGGTGCCTCTACAATCTGTCGCACTCTCAACTGAACATGAGCAAAGTGTGATGTCAACGCCATAAGGGAAGATGTCAGCAATTCTTGTTCCTCCTCCATTGTTTTCAATCGATGAACATCCACTGAAACAATTGAATCTGGACCGGAATCGTCGCCATTAGACATATGCTGGATTTGCAATTTCTTTACGTCCGCTTCCCCGCCCAAGAGATCATTTGCAGAACCATTTGTGTCGTCGTAGTTTGCTCCAAGGGGAGACCATCTCTCACTTAGCGGATGTGGTGGGTCGTCAAAGTCCAGGTTATCCTCATCACAGCTGCTAGATTGTGTGTTTAAATCTCCTTGGGGAAAATCGAGGTCGACCTGCTGCTGTGCTTGCAGTTGTTGTTGTAGGATATTCCCATGGCCATTGATGTAGTTTTTTTCATCCTCAACAACTAGTTTATTAAAGTCCTTTAAGAGCTCACCGTCACAGTTTTCCTGATGCGCGATGTTCATTTCTTAAAAACAACTAGGAGAACGTCTTTTGTCTACCGGGATATATTCCACAGAATTCTAACAAAACCACTTTGTAAAGAAAAATCAATTTTATTTAATTAGATTTTTCTTGAGGCTGTTGTGCGCCCACCAGGGATGAAAAATGAACTTTGTGGACTGTAACTAAATCTTAGTTACGATTGTATTTTTTTGTATTTTTTCAATTCTCGCATATAAGTATAGGAGAAATATATAATTTTCGTACAAGATCTGAAATATATAATTTATATATTTAAAATGATTGCGTCTTGTTTTCCACATGAATTTAACAATCAATTTTTTGATAAAAATGTATGGCAGCATTGATTTTATATTTTTTGTATGTTCTTGCATGTCACACGGATTCTAGATAGACAGAACACCAATAGAAAAACAAAATGGCGAATTTGAAAAAAAATTTAGGGGGCCAGCGGCAAGAGAATTGCGAGTTGGGGGTCTCAGTATGGTTGTCTCTTGAATTTTGTTCATATTTTATCAACGTACACACTAAATTCAAATTTTAAATTCCAAGAAACCCCTGCATTCGAAATAAATTCGGTGTTCCTCGATTTCATCATACAAAAAGTTATTTACTTTACTTTCTTTATTTTATTCATAAATGTACTTGAAATAGCTATATACTAATTTCAAAGAAAACAATATAAGAGTTCACTAAAAACCCTCAATTTGACTTTTAACTTTGGCGAAGATACGTGATTATCTGCTTATTAATTAACTTTAAAGATCATCAACCTATTCCAATAACTATAAAAACATTTCCGAAAAGATTAACAATTTGGAACGGAAATTAAGTTGTAGAATGTAGGTATCTATAAAACCTATAAAACAATTGGTATTAATTTTAAAGATAAAGGGAACAGTATTACTAACTTAATTCTTAACTGAGTCCGACGCCAAGCCCAATTTAAAAATAGCGATTTGTACAACGCATATGTTTATGTAAGACGACAGAAATAACAGTAGTACTTAATAGCTACCAACCAAACCCAGTGTCAACTGTCAACCTTCTGTGGTATTCGATTGGGCGCTCTCAGAGCACTTTTTATGTTCGTTTGGTACAAAAAAAAAAAAAACAATCTTTTTCAGATTTCAGAGCACTTTTGCGAATCTAGATATTTCCTCAGATTTACCAATAAAAGTGCGTTTGAGCTTGACAACTGGTAGAGTAATTTACATTTTCGTGAAGTTTTTCTACTGTAAAGAAAGGCATTACGTCGGGTGAATCTATTTTTGTAATTTTGTATTAGAAATCAATTGGGACGAAAATTTCCAATGTTTTAATATAAAATGTAAAGTATTGAAGGTTACATACATTCGAATCAACACAAAAAAGGGCAAGTGACGTTTTTACGTTCGAGTAGCCACACGAAATCTTGAATCTGAGAGCGAACCTAAAGAAGCCCAATCGAATACCACATTAGAAACTTAATAACTTTGCAATTTGTTTTGTTGTTGGTTCACTTACTCTCACAGTGATGCCAATAATTTAAGGCACAAAGTAAGGTATAGCTTAGCTGGTCCATCATTTGTATAATTTTTAAGATACCAACTGCAAAGCATTTCAATTTTTTGTATGTTTACGTTAGGTACGTTGTACAGTGGAATTAGGTGCGTTCGTAAATATAGCAATAATATGGATAAATGAATAAAAAAAACTGTAACAGGTCATTGTATTAAATATGCATTGAGTGTAATTATGTATTTTTTCAAAATAAAAAAATACTCTTTGAGGGTAACTTTTTCGGGGCGATTGTATTTTGTATTTTTTCAAAGTTCATTGTAACTAAAAAGTTACGATCGTAACGCGTTTTTCAACCCTGGCGCCCACTTCAGAAAACTTTTTGACAGCGCTGAACAAGGCTACGTTCGATTTGTATATCAAATTGCGAAGGATGTGCGCAGCAACACACTTCGCGACATAAAATTATGTCTCTTATTATTTTATACTAGTTTCGTTACATAAGTTTCACATTAATTATTGTCAGGTCATGTATTTTGATGCAACACATATTTGTAATGAAAACTAAGCAGTAACTAATAGAAATGGAGAGAGTTTCAACATTTATAGAAATTGTATTGCGGGAAGACGCTTCGGTGGACGAACACATTATACTTTAGTGGTTAAAAAATCACTCAAAAGTCCTCAGAAGACAAGGAAGACTTCAGCACTAATCACGTTACTTTTCAAACGACTGTCGTGAAAATTATAGATCTCCAAAACCAGCAACTAAATGCTAAAATTACGAGTTTGTTACGAAAACTACTGACGAAAATAGAAAATCCAGTCCAATATCAGGCTAATTTTTCTAGCTTCGATCTCAGCGAAATGCGTTATTATAATGTGGTATTCGATTGGGCACTCTCAAGGCACTTTTTTTTGCTCTCAGAGCAGTTTTTATGTTCGTTTGGTACAAAAAAAAAAACAATCTTTTTCAGATTTCAGAGCACTTTTGCGAATCTAGATATTTTCTCAGATTTACCAATACAAGTGCGCTTGAGTTTGACAACTGGTGGAGGGCGTTTAATGTCGTTTTCCATTGGGATTTTCAGATTTTGCTATCAGATTTCAGATTTTTCGTGCCCAATGGAACATAAAACGAGATTTTTCTTCCTTTGCATCTTTGGTGGTGCGTGTTTTAAAAGCCACCCGTTCTTAAATTGTAATTTGTGTTAATAAACATCCATTCAATTTATTTTAATAACTATTGCAGCGGCCAAATGTAATTTTTTTTTCTATTTTTCACAAACTTCTCGTCTAAAAACGTAAGTAAACGCACTTTAAAGTTTGACAAACGACAAATGTTTTGGTGTTAGTGCAAATAGGTGTGAATCTCGCTAGGATAACGAGATTCGCAAAATTGCAAATTGAACCAATAAAATTCGGATTTCAAGTTCGATACACATATACAGGGTGTCCGCCAGGAAAGAAGCCATTTTGGTAAACATTAGTCTTGAAAGTTCATATTTGGCAGTCATTCGATAAAACAACGTGTTTTAATCGTTAAAACATTTTGTCAAAATCAATCATCGATTACTGTGACGATGAGAAGATAACGTGAAATTTTTGGGAGAAACATTTTCATTTGAATGGATATGTGAATTAACAGAATAGTCGGTTCTGGGCAAAGGAAAATCCTCAAATTATTCATCAGTCACCTTTGCATCCATTAAAAGTTACAGTCTGGTGTGCATTTTGGTCAGGAGGAATCATTGCACCTTACTTCTTTGAAAATTAAAACGGCGTAACGGTAACTGTGAATCGCATACACATCGCATACAGCCAGGTTTACAATGGAATTACTGCGAGACCTCTTTCCACAACAAGTTATTTCAAGAAATGGTGATGTTGATTAGCCTCCACGGTCGCCTGATTTGACTGCTCCGATGAAATACCGCATGAAATGTGTGAGAATGTAATGAAAAATGTGCTCAAAAGAGCTCGCATTTGTGAGACTAACAGAGGCGGACATTTACCTGATATTGTATTCCATACATAATTGCCGACATTAAATAAAACATTCATCAATTCATTTTCTTTCACTTAATCAAAAATTATAAACAAACAAAGTTGTATACCTTCCCCGCGGACACCCTGTACATTCAAACTTCCAGTCGCATTTGACAGAAAAAGAAACAGGAAAAACAGAAAAACACCAGAACGATCTGAGCATGCTCGGATCGAAACGCGCTCATATAGCTTGAGCTCAGTTCAGTGCTCAGCTCTGAACTAAAGAACCATTCACATGAGAGTGAACTGCGAATAGGCGAATTGCGAACAAATCAATTTAACTGCATTTATGAATTGAACATTTGTATTTGTTCTATCACAAAACCATTATATTTAATTAATCTAAGATCTAGTCTGAAAAAAACATTACATTAAAAAAGAAATACACATATTTGCAGCGGAAAACGCGCTATAAAAAGTGTTTATAGAAAACTATCATTGAACACACTAATTTGTATAATTGTACTAGATTTTTAAAACCCGAAAAAAAAAGATGTCAGTCAACTGTCAGTGTAGGAGACTGTATTTTTCAAATCACAGTAAATAAAAAAACATCCTGAATCAATTTTTCCATCTGCAAAAAAGGACGACTTTGATAAAACCAAAATGTGTGCACTATCAAGGCACAAGTTTCGGATGCTTTCTCTTTACAAAATGTTGATAAGAGAATCCGAAAAGTTTCCATCGTACAGTTTCAGGTAAAGCGGTATTTAACCTTTTGTTTGCGATGCATTAATAAAACCATTCTTTAGAATGTATGCCTTGCGTAAGGTTAGAGATCAGTTTAGAGAACATCGAAGCTTACAAGACCCGGAACTTATTTCAAAACAGATTAAATATGCTGAAGATAGCCTACAGCTCATTCGGAGACAGGTAAGTTGATTTTGTTCACGTAACCTTGCGCTCTTTGGTGTAATATATTTGTCTTTCAGGCAATAATCGGACACCTCTACGGTTGTGACAAAATTGCCGTGGAAAAGTAGAAATAGGTAATAAGCTTTTAATGTTATGCGCTTGTAAGTAATAAATCACATTTATAAATCAAGAAACTTGTTTCTATATCGAAAATAGTCTGGAACCACAGGAATGTTAAAAGTTGGATTATCAGCCCATGTTCGGTAGCCATATTCGGAATAGCTGCAAAACTTATATAATTAAACTTACAGTTTACCTAAAATGGAATAAATACCCTAGTACCTACCCAGTGACCTAGACCCACTAGGGTTTTAGATCTCGAACTCGAAACTCTTATCTTATAAGTCGTGCCTGAAATCAGTCAGCGGAGCGCACTTTTTTGACAAACCAAATATGCTTATTTCGTGCAACCTCCATCTAATTATAACAGTTTATAATAATTATACAAATAGTTGGCGCACCTGGAGCATGTGCATTGGGACTGGGCATCCCAGATTCTCACACAAATTCGTTTGTTTTATTTTTGGGATAAACGACGAGACCCAGAATTTTATTATGCTTCGGTGGTTTCCGAATAGATCAGTACGTCTTATTGTTTATTGTTTGAGAATGCAGCATGTGGTCCTTTGCAATAACAACGTAGGCTAATCTTAGTGTAGGTACCTATTATTATTTTAATGCCAACGGTTCTATTTTTTTCTGTAAACAAAGGACATAGTACCTACATTTATACGCACGAGTGACCGTAATTTGCATGATTGCTAAATCTCCATTAAAGCGCAGTTGGTACAGCTTTTCCACTTCGAAAAAATCACTAAACTACTACTTCTGGTATACGCGACCCTTAAATAGTAACAAGCTCCTATGCCAATATTTTGCGAACAAAAAAATATTTTTATATATAGGATATAACTATAGGATATAATCCATTATTATTTTCATTCGTATTCGTAGGATTGCTCAATTTTGAGAGTCATTGAGGATTCTCAACAGTTACGTCTTCGACGACTTAGAGGATCTGAAGAATGTTGATCTCAATGTACTGAGATTCATACTCAAATCTGGGTGCTTCTAGTAAAGATGAGACTTCATATCATTAGCTACTCGTAGGACGAACTAGGTTACGACGGAGATTTAAGAACCATTAGATTCATACTAAATCTATGTGGCTGCAATATGAAAAGCGGATTATTTCTAGTCTTTCAACAGGTTGCATTGGATGGTTCCCCCAACTGATGGTCTAAATGAAGCTGTGGCAACCGCCACAAGAGCATCCCTTTACCTAAAATTCTTCATCTCTAATGAAAATCGAAATCGGTTTCAAAGTTCCAACTCTGCCGATTGTAAGAGATATACCAGAATACGTCAGATATTCAATGTCGAGTAGTAACTTCTCCTGATGTTCCGATCCATGCTTCGGTGGTTTGTGTTACCTCTCATAACGTATGTCCCCAACACGTTTTTTCAAGAAAGTATCATCAGGATGAGATTGTTAAATAACATCCGAACATAACATGCACTTGATGATTTAGAGAATTATAAAGAGTCCACATACAAATTAGGCAACGCGACAAAATGTGAAATTTTCAGGTTTGTACCGACCAACTGCATCGTGACTTTGTTTTGTTTTTACAAATTTCAACTTTTAGTCTTCTTTAATCGGCAGCTGGTTGTTCCCATTTGTTTCTCAATTTATCAGGTAATTTTGCGCATAGACGGTTTTCAAATTGATCGCCTGTAAGGAGCCAACATGACTTTGAAAGGCTGTTGATGCAAAATCGACTAGTCTATTATCATTTAAACCAACTAAACCGCCGAACGTGCTTTCTCTTAAGATTTTAAGTCAGCAAACAAGACTTTAAAATTTCACTCGGGACAGGCTCAGTAGGAATTCATCAAAGCCTATCTCGATGTAGGTATTCGTCTATGAAAGCATGTACAAATTGTTTATTCAAACGTTTACTTTCTAAAATATTTATAATATCAAAATAATACACGAAACCTCCTTCACAATATCTTAGGTTTTATTTTATTGACCACAAATCTTACGAAATAATAGTAGGTATCAGTAATATTAATATTTGTTGTATTATTTTAGCATAACTATTCAAACGTCTACTATCTCTTCTATTTTTCATTGTAATCTATAGAAGTATGTATTATAATAATTTATTATACGATAATGCAGGTTTTTTTCTTCAACGAGCAGCAGTCATGAAAGAGTTCGAATCGTTTTATTATTTATATATATTATTTTAAACGCATGATTGTGTTTGGAAAGAAGCTGCCCCTATATTGATCTTGTCTTATTTATTTAAATAAACGTACTTTTAATGGATTTGTATATAACGCTTGCAATACTTACTGCATACTGTGTATGTATACATACATTTTATATATATATTTTCTCTATTAGAATTCGATAAGCGGTTAATTTGTTAAACTTAGCATTATCAAAATGTTGTAAAATACCTTGCACAAATTAAATTTAAGTTAATATTTTCTTTAGTTTTGAACCATTTCTTAAAGTTTTTCTTTTATTTTAATTGTTTGACTTTTTACTTACTCTACTACCTAACTTCAAATGCTCGATATTACGGAAAAATAATTGATAAACACTAATGAAATATGAAATCTCATACTGACTTAGCGTTAATTGTACAAATGTACGCTGTTTTTTTTTTTTGCTCGTTTTATTTGAAATATTTTACTAGTTTGTTAGAAGGATTTTAGTTTGTCTTAATAAAAAATAAAAAATAAATACACACGCTCATATTTTAAACATCTACTGGTAGATATATTTGTATTTATGTATATTGTAAATTCTTAACTACTAATGCATGTATATTACAACTATGTGTTTGTCTTGTGTTTTTCTTCTTTCTTTTTATTTTCATACTTCACTTACACATTTATTTAGAAAGAAAATTATTAAAATTTCGCTTAAAATGTAAAATTATAAGAGAACGAAATATTTGATATTTGATTGCACGTTCCGAAATTGCATCTTGTATAAAGTATAACTTATAAAAAAAAAACAACTAACAATCTTTTTTGTTGACAAAAACAGAGAGATTGAGATTGGCACAAAGGATATTAGTATCAACTGATTCCAGAGCCTGCAGCGAATATTCCCTAAACAATAGAAAAGTGTGTTATAAATTATTGAAATAAAAAAAAAAAAAAACGCTTTTACTGTCGCACTGACAATGTCAGTGACAGTACCAGTTTATTAAAAAGATTCCTAATGTCTTATAATACCAATTTCACCAAACCATTTCTGGTCGCTTGCGATGAATTCCTGAAATAATAAATAAACCTTGGCAATAAGTTGAAGTAGCTTATGTTGACATAAGCCAGAATCGGGTTTTTAAATTACAATGTTCTCATTTTCATTAGATTTCTTTTGGGCCAGGTGCTATTACTCTACACCCCCAGCTTCTCACAGCCGTTCGTTTGTGAGTTTTTATTTTTTATACAAATGGAAGGGACCTTCAATTTTATGCAAATTTCGAAAGACTGAATAGGGAATCAGGACGTATGATAGACAGTTAAACATTGGGAGAGTTATTCAGTGGTTAACGAGCGGTGGCGCATAGTGGAAACAAATTTTTTTCGGGCGGTTGAACCTAAGATTCGCTCAGTAGTTCCGCACTCCTTAAATACTTAGCCGATTTTTAAAAATTAGCTCTGTACAACTGCGTTCAAGTGATCTCATAACCGGTTGTCGAGAATTTAGCCACTAAGGTTGCGCTGGGGTGCCAGCACGTAACTTGATACAATCGAGGCCTGTTCATCGTCAGCCAACTCGAAACAAATAAATTTCGGTAGCACGTAACTTGAAATCAGTTTGATTGTTACTTGTCCTTAAAAGTGTCACATAAAGTGTCAAATTGGGTATTTTTTGAATCTTAGGCCCAACTTATTTCTTAAAACACTGTTTTTAATGAAAATACAATTACGTTACGTTAAATGTCGGTAGGTACAAATGTACCAAATACCTATTAAAAGTATGGCACAGACAAAAAATTTCCAAGTTCTTTCATTTAAAATTTGTTAAAATTTGTATCTGTTTTTTTAGCCATATTTTGCTTATTTTCCATTTTAAATTAGTTAGCGATAGGTATTTTCTACCGAGTAAAATGTTTTGTTTCAATCGTCATTTTCTTATTTGTATGCTGCCAACTTCGACGATACAATCGAGGATAATTGATTGAGACAAATTAGGTGCTGCCAGAGCTCGACTGTATCCACTGAACTCGAGCGTATAAAGTTACGTGCTGGCACCCCTGGTTATTCACTTCGGGAAATTATAATCTAATTTATCGGATATTTCCTTAAACTTTCATGAAGAAATAGAATTTCTCCAAAATTTGGACTGATTATATGCGCTAACTCCATCAGAATCATAACGCTCACAGTTTATACGATATACTCAATACAAAAAGTATATAAAAAGCGGTAGGTCTACGTCAAGCAGACCTTTAAGGTGACCTAAAAATCACACTATTTGCCAAACTCTTATAGAAATTAATCTAATCTTAGATAATCTATTGGTGTTTTGTATTCGATCTTCTTGTATTTATCTTACGGCTCTTAGACCAGTTCATCAGAAAAACCCTAGAAGTCTTAAGTTAATACTCACTTTATACACCCCTATCGTGGAATACGGCGTATTTGAGATTCACTACACATACTCGATTCACTTTCACTTTCCATATGCATCGTGAAATCCGCCGGGTGAGACTGTCTTATCGACAGGCATTTTCGTTCAAAGTTGGTCGGAAAACCAGCTGTTTTGCATTAAATGGCAGCAGAGATAGAGCAAAGCAGATTAGAATTTATTTTACAGAAATCAAATAAAAAATAAATGGATAGTATATTTGAGTAGAATATATTTAACAATGTGGAACAAAGAGCATCCAACGAAAATAAAATGCGTGCATATTAAGAGGAATTATAAAGGACATAATGGAACTTTCGGATTCGACGTGAGTTTTCTGAAATACAATTGTTAATGAAACTGTTTATAAAGTTTATTTATCTCTCAGATTAACTAAGTGCTTTCAGTTAAATAAAGTAACATTTTCATGTTCTTTTATGTGTTGAACTTACAATTTTACAACAAACGATAGGATACGCAATGAATTAGCTGCGTATTTGAAATGTCAAAGTTTGTATGGGGAGTTGCACTTCGATCGTTTTCTACGATCGTGTTAAACGCATTCACTTTACCGACTGGTGAATCTTTCACTTCGAATGTATTCTACGATGCCAAGTATTGAATTTGGGTGAAACGTTCCCCCCGCCGTATTCCACGATAGGGGTGATATTCATCGATTTTAGATTTAATATTTTCTGCCTAGGTTCTGACTAATAACGATAACTTGCCAATGTTGCTGTTACTTTTGTGAGAGGCCAACTGTGTAGTAAGGCCGTTTCCCAAACAACTAGATATATGACCTCTGTCAACAACCGCATAGGAATAGTATAGTTGAGCTTAATGATATCAATTCTGGCGGCGGCCACTTAGCCGATATTATTTTTTGACTTATTGGAAACAAATAAAAAAAAAAATGCATTAACAAATATTTCAGCAAAAGTCAGGGGACAACTTTTCCGCACAATCACCATCAAATCACTCAGCAGTTACTTCCAATTTGTATTCACACTTGTTTTGTCGTTTAAAATGATCCATAGCCAATAACCTCTATTTGTTGCAACACTGCATACTGGAAACATACTGGAAACCTCGAACTTATGCATCCCTTTATACTGATTAGCCAATAAAAATCTTTTAATATAATATTGATTTTCGAAACCAAGTCTTTGGAAAAAAAATAAAATAAATAAAAATAAAACAAAACAAAAACAAACAGCTACTCCATTTTAATTGTTTCGTGTATATTATTTGCTTATACCAACTAAAACTAAAATCATAAGTGAACAAAAATGAAATAAAAATGTAAATAATTTTCATAGTTAAATTAGGTATTGTTTACAAATTATTAGCAGAAACAAAAACGAAAAAGACATACAAATCAAAATTTAATTTGCGTTCACGCTAAACGTTTTTAATAATCTTTAAAAGCTATTAAATTAAAAATAAGACAAAACAAAAATGTATGCACATGTGCAATTATTTCATAACAAATTAACAAGAAAAATAAACTATATGTAATAAGCTTAAGTAAGAATGTAGTGGTGGTGTTGTTGGTGGCTGATTGCTGCGCTATTGTTGCGAGTGAAATCAGCAATCCGAAAAAAAAGTAATAATAATATTTATAAACATTTTGAAAACTATGCATACATTATAAGCAAAATCAAAGAACTCCATTTTTAGTTACGAGACCAAAAAACATGTATTTTCTTAAAAATCAAATGTAACATAGGTAATAAAGTTATAAATTATAAAACAATAAATTGATTTTAAGAAGCAAATAAAATAGAAAACACATTCTGTTTTATATTCAATAGAAACGGTACAACAAATTGTTTTGAACACAGAAAAGAAAACAAAAAAGTGCACTTAAACGAATAAACTTCGCCAAAATTTCGCCTTTCAAGTCCAAAGGATGTAGTAATAACTAAATTTAACTGGTTTAAGTATGCTAATAAATTTAAAGTAACCGATTTAATTATGTAATAAATGCTAGGACAATAAAGTTCACAACTAGGCTCTGGAAATACGAATTGTTATATGCTAAAGTTTGCTACAAAAACTAAAACAAAAAATAGGAAAATCAAACCATTTCAATTAATAATAATTATTTTTGTTTACATAATGTAAATGGAAATCAACAAATATTTTGTATTATATGCATACTGACGTGACTACGTCAAATGGTTTTCATTGCTTTTGGATAGTCCGTATCCCTCTTTTGTTTCCGTTTTTTTTCCCCGATTTGTACAAAAACTGAAATAATTTTACTTAGTCTACTCTTAAACTCAAGCGGCCGTATCAACTTCCTCGACAATGTGATTCGGCGATACTTCACTGGGCGATGCGAGCGGTGCAATTGTGCTGGCTGTTGCTGATGTTGTGCTCGTGGATGCAGCACTTGCGGATGCTGTTGTTGGGGTCGTTGTTAGTACACGGGCTCCGTAGGGTGCGCCCTTGAGCTTGCGAGCTTCTCGCTTCTGCTTACGCTGCTGCATGACTAGACGCAATTGGTCCAACTTGAATTTGGTTTTGTTGTTCACCATGTCGGTGGCGCACTTGACACACATTTGACCTCGCTGGTGTTCACCTGCAAATAGGTAGCGACACTTGCAAAGATTGCGTTCGTCTGTGTCTGTACAATCGGTAGATGGACATGATGCACCAGCGCTGGTTGATTGAGAGAGATCAGTACACTCGCACATTGACGATTTTTTTTCTGCATCGGCGCAAGTATTGGGCGTTGTTAGATTTTTTGTGGAGTAGTGACCAGTGCACTCGCCATATACGCAAGTGCTATTGCCTGAGCATTTCGCACAGGTCGTCGATTCTGAGGATACCGACGAAGTTTGTGGTTTACTGGTTGACGCCTGAAAATAAAATTGAAATCGTTAAAAATGATTGTGAATAAAAGAATAAAGAATGGACAGATTTTACTAGAGACAGTTTAGAAAAGAGCTCTTGTCAACTTTAGACAAGGAACATATTTCCGTGGGAACATATTTCCAGGACAATACAACTTTCATCAATTCAAGTGCAAAACTATCACGTCTCTCGTATCGAAATGCTGTTGAAGCGTTATGGGTTCGCCTTTCCAAAAATTACTATAAAAAAAAACAACACGTAACTGCCGATTGGATTTCATAGCAGCGGCATCCGCATTGCATTTTCATAGAATACGCTGAAATTTACTCCTACGCTTTCCAACAAACCCCTGTTTTGAGCGACCAAGGAGAATTAATACAAAACACCCCTCCTTCTAGAAGACGACTCCAACCAAAGTGTGAACCTTTATAAGAGTAAATAAAATTGCAATTATCCCCAACATGAAAAAGCCGAAAAGAAAATGTATCAATGAAATGGGCAGGGAACTCGACGACGTTTGCCTAGTTATAAAAGCGTGTATTCAGCGCCGAAGATAAACAGTAAAGTAGTCGAAAACATGCTTACTATTGCTCTAGTCCAAATTCTATGAAATCCATTTAGAAGAGTCAAAGATCTTATCTTTTACAATGTCGTACATGTAAATGTAGGAAACAAAACTCCTTGCTGCAGGTTTAATACTTTAAGTACGTAAGCACGTGTTCCTATGTTGAGTATTCAAAAAATTCCAAACGAAGAGCTCCTTTCATTATTTGATTCTAGTTGGGAAGAGGAAAATAGAAAAACTATTACACCAACTCACCTGTTTGCTTCTGGAAGACGATGTAGATGGCGCTTCAAAGCTTATCCTAGCTCCCCTACTGTATTGTGGTGTAGCGCTAAGCAAATCATTTAGAATATGAATAACTGTGGATATGTCACGTTTGGGTCGCCCATATCTGTCCTGCAGAGCCGGGTTCAAAGTGCCCGAGAATGTACCCGAGTATATTCCCTTTCCGTGATTTTTCATCGATTCAATAACAGCACCAGAGCTGGTCTTTCTCGCTATCTCCTCACTGTTCAGATCAATTTTGTTTGTGAAAACCTCCTTGGATAGCTTGCGCAGAGTTTGAGTTAAATTTCGCGACGCTTCTGCCAGAGTGCGTGTGTCAGTAACCGTGATACCAGAATCATCTAATTCTATTGGCGAAGCTGCTGCTGATTCAACGACGCTACTGCTTGTTGAAGGGCTACTGTTATCTTGTGAGTTGGCCACTGATGTTGTGGATAAAGACAATGCGCTATCATTGGCATCCAAAACGGACGCAATTTTTTTATCTGAAGACTCGTTAACTTCAGCAGTTGGACTTTTGCGCAAACTTCCACTTCCACTACTACTGCTACTGCTGCTGCTACTATTGCCGTGATGATGGTAATAGTGGTGATGATGGTGATGGTGATGATGATGCCTATGCTTCGATCGACCAATTGGATTATTACCAGTTTTGTGTAACAACGCTGTTGATGATGAAGCTGTTGGTGTTGACGGCGCTGAAGAAGAAGACGACTGACTGGAATTCAATTTGTTATTGGGTGTACTGGTGACCAGTGAACGCTCGGTGGCAAAATCAGCAGTTGTGATATCATTGCGCGACTGACACGGGGTCAATTCGCAGCTCTTGTTGCTATTGTTTAACCGAGTGCACAGACATGAAGTTAACTTTGCCGATATTGGATCGGAACAGGCTGTACTACTACTGCCTGTAGAACCACTGGGTAACTCTGATGTATATTTGGGATGACCGATGGGGTACTTGGGATGGCTGCCGAGAGGATACTTGGGATGACTGCTGATAGGAATGTTCTTTATGGACGTCGTCTTAATGGGACTGGAGACCAGGTTAGATAACGATTTTATAGGCGATTGCTCCATTAGTGCTTCATATGCACTGGTAGATGAGACTGGAGGACAGCAATTGGCAGCTTTCGAATCGGCAACACTGCCACTATTAACCACTTCCATGGCGGAAGACGAATTTGCAGATGCTAATGTTGCAGCTTGTGCTAACGCGGCGTGTTTTTGTTGGGCCTTCGTTACCCCCTTCACGAAGCTCTGTAGACTTTCGAAATCACGATTCGTCAGCGTCGAAATAACTTCCCTCTGTTGTGGCGTTAAAAACGAACCGATATTCCTCGCACGAAGGGCTCGAAGTTCGTTCAGCGTTGCGATTGACTTCTGAAGCGCTGGAGACATAGGCACTGATAGTCCTGTCGCGTTCGAATCTATACCTGTATTGGCTGATGTGTTTACTGGTGCTGTAGCTGCGTCCACATCTAGTTTTCTGGACGCCGACGAGTGATGGTGGTGGTGGTGTGTATGACTGCTGACGTTGTTGCTGCTGCTCGTACTACTACTACTCGCACTTAGAGGCGTACTTTGCGTCTGATTAGATGAAGATCTGTTGCTTCGTTGGCTTGAACGTGAGCGTGAACTTGTGCTGCTTGATGAAGGGCTTGCAGGATTTACCGTACTCAATTGCAATTGTATCAGCATCATATGATCTCCTAAGCGCATGCTCAAGTTCAGGGGCGTTTTGCCACTTAGAAAATCATTAACTTGTGAATCATTTAATGATTCAAGTGCTTGCATAACTGTATTCTCCGGACGTTGTGCCTGCAAGAGAAAAAAAATAGCATGTCAGTAAATTTGTGGGTAGAAGTTCACACAGATGCATTATACATAGTTGGAATAGGTTTTTCTTTTTATTATTATAGGGAATTTTATTTCCATTTACATGTAGTCATCAGATTTGCTCAGACACTTTATCTCTATATACACATGGAACTCTGTAACACTGTTTTGCTTTAGACATAATATTTTATCAATATATAACTTTTGCAACGATTAGGCTAACATTTCATGTGCTTAAAAGTCGAAAGGGCATTCCAGACTTCCATACCCTGGAAAATCTTGCACGGTTTCCACTATACGGAGAAATCTACGGAGACTACTCTTTACGAAGTTGTACAGACGATATTTTAGCCTTTTTCTTGTAATGCCTTGAAATGAACAGTGAAAACCAGAACTATTCACTCACCTTAGGGAGGTGTCTTAGCTTCAATCATATCGCTTATTGTAATTAGAGCAATTACAATTACGAATTAGGATAGTCAGTTATGTAGACGTCATGGTTATTTTAATCCCGAAAATGTTTCTTTCTTTAAGATAGCTCTACAGTCCCTAATCATCTACATATGGCGTGTTGAGTGGATGTCAAATTCAGGCATATTATGGCTATAGTCGGCTTTAATATCGATGAAAAGGTCATTACCTGAGCATACTCTTGTACTACTTGGATTTTTTGCAGGGTCTTTCTGTATATCTCGAAGATGTTGCTATAGTCGGCTTTAATATCGATGAAAAGGTCATTACCTGAGCATACTCTTGTACTACTTGGATTTTTTGCAGGGTCTTTCTAAGAAAATATCAACATTTTATCGACGCGACGGTGGACTTTTCTAGGCTAAATAGGAGATAATCAGATCTTTGCAGTCTACCGTATTTTGACAAGTTCAACGACATTTTTTTATATCGTTGTCTAAATTGAATGGTTCATTCTGCATAATAGCAGAAAATTGAACTTTGCCGCACTACGAGGCTGCCTTCATCATTTCAACAGGTTGCTGTCGCTTGTAGCTCTAACACGTTCCCGTTAGCTTTTAGTAAAACTTCTGTAAAGGGTGGTATCTTCTTAAATCATAGGTTATTTTTACACTGACAGGTGTTTCCAGCTCGAAATTTTGACAGAAAATCAGTATCATAGCTCAGCGGAACGAAAAGTCGCATTAAGATTGAACAAAGTTGGGAAATGTTGAAAAATTATTTCCAAAGTGAGTGCAGTGTAGCCTAAACAGTGCGTTTTTTGAAAAGATGTTTTGGGCGAAATGAAGCGTTAACAAACAAAATTGCCGCATCTGATCTGGGGCTCGAAAAACCAGCACGTTATTGTCGAGAAACCAATTCATCCACAGAGAGTCACAGTTTGGTGCGGATTGTGGATTGGTGGCATCATTGGATCATTTTTCTTCGAAAACAAAGCTAGAAACAAAGTTTCGGTCAACGGTGGACCCGACATGCCACACAGCCCATGCCTCAATCGATCTTTTGCGCACCAAATTCCCAAATCGCTTTATCAGCCGTCTTGGCGATGTCAATTGGCCGCCTCGGAGCTGCGATTTGACTCTTCTTTTTTTTTTTGTAGGGAACCGTGAAGGAATGATGTTGAGGCACTTAAGTCCAAACCTTCTTCAAGGTCTTGGAAAATTGGAGTGACATAATGCGCTACTGCGAAACCAGCATTCATGGGAAAGTTTGCTCTTACCAATAAAGCCATAATACATGAAAAAAAAAAACGTTGCATTTTTAAAAAGAAAGTTGTATTTTTGAAACCCTGTACGTGTACATTGTTACAGAAGTAGCATTTTTCTATTCGTCACTTCTCGAGACCTCTTTCGTCTCTTTTGCGCGTAGAGCATTAATACAATACCACTTCATGAATTTGTTCAGATATTTATTAAGGAAGCTAACTTGCTCTCTTCTGTGATGGGGTTGCATTTACACGCACATTGGTTGAGAAGAAATCGAACTGGATTATATTCGATTTTTAAGAGTACCTACCTACTGTCATCAGCAGAGCTATAAATATTATTTTCCTGTGACTCAAATAAAAAACGTGTATTTAAGAGAAAGCATAATATCCTTATCCTTTCCCCACGACTGTCTTTATTTATAAGGAAGGAATTTGAGGTTTCGCCATCACATATTGAATCAATATGTCCGGAAGAAAGTTTTGCATCCACAGAGTTTGTATGGCAACACATAATTGGCTTCTTTTCTAGAAGAACTCTAACCGAGAGTTGGTTGAAAACCTGAGTGCCCAAAGCACCGCACAACTTCCCATAGAAATTTATACATGTCCAACTTCCCATAGAAATTTATACATGAATTTCTTGGTCGAATATCTATTATCGGATCCGAGGATGACCACAGATCATTGAGGGCAATTAAAATGAAACCAAAACGGCACAAAATAAAATCTACTACATTTTTGGTATAGTAACTGGAAAACTTATAAACGATTCTATTTCAAATTAGAATTAATTCATAAGAAGTGCAGTACTATTCGAATTTACACCCACAAAACTATAAAAATAATCTTCAAACGCTGTAAAAAATTATTCCCCGCCGAATAAATCATTTGCAACAAAGAACTTCCCCATCTACATATTTAGCGAGAACTATTGCGCCTATACAACTGCGTGTTTTGTGTATAATGACTAGGCACAGCAAACATAAAACAGATTAGCTCCAACAAAGTCAGCAAAACAAAAAAACAAAAACCGATTCATAAGTATGTATTAATATAATGATTTGAATTTAGCCCGTAAAATAGGTAAACAAAAACAAAAAAAGGCGATCAAAATTAGAATGCGTTGGGAAAGCGAAAGTGAAAGTGTTACTTTATCTACGCATGTGTGTCGTCTTGCGTCGTATAGCAACAGAGAGTACCAGCAGCAGCGTTCGCATTGAAGCCTTTTTTCAAATTTCGGTATCAGATGTGAATGTGAGTTACGTGCATAACAACAGGTATCACCTCTCCTTGAGATTGGCATACTGCAAGGCAAAAACGTTTTTCTCTTGGTATACGCACTTTCTCGCGCCGCATTTTAGACAGCAAACAAAATAACAAACTGTTGTCAGTTGGTTTTTGTCCGAAACCGATGCCGCAATAATCCGATTAGTTTGCTCCGTTTAATAATGAACAGTATATGCCAGAAATAGAAACTCACACTTGCACTACACCCAGAGACTTGTGTGCATTTTTTCGTTTGTGATAAGGGCACCTATTTGCTGATAAGCATTATTCATTTTACACGTTTTCCCACTATCTGAGTGCGGGCCGCTACACAATTTCACTTTCGACATTCATCTGTTTTGTTTTTATACTCGCAGAGATAACCATATACTGGTTTTTGTAGGCTACAACAACGTAGCACAGATCTTGTTAGCCATGATTATGGCTAATCCAAAATGAACGAGATATCGGATTGAAAACATAAAGGTTGAACTTTATCTGTTTACATTGTTAATTATATCATGTCATATCGCCTACTTAATTTTGACAACACGAATTTAATGGGGTATTCAGGTGAGAATGGAGAATTGTACAAGCTGCTCAGCTTTGTTAGGGTAAGTGTGCTCTTGGCATAGTCAAGAAACACTTTGACCGAATTAAAGATCTATTGTGGTGCCACATGAGACGGGTGGCCTTAAAGAGTGGGTGGACCTCTTCAGGGGTGATTGCTTTTTTTTTTTTTTTGTCTTCTTTCCATTTCCTTTGGGCTGAACCTTGACCAAACCCTTTCTAATTGGGAGAGCTAATGATAAGTTATTTTATCTGCGACAATAACTTAATCATAATTGGGACCTCCCAAACTGATCCTTACAATGCGCTCGTCCTTGGTAAGCGAGTAAACGAGAAGGAATAAATCAATGAAAGAATCGCTTATAAAACTAACCCAGAACGATTGTTAGCTTAGATAAGGAATTTTTGAGAATCTCTTAGTATTAAAGCAATGGAATCTCTGAAGAACTGCTCTAAACAGAGTAACATTCGTCCATACGAAATATTCCTGAACTGCGGCATCAGCCTCGTGAAGAAATCATCTTGTTATCTTGCCTCTGCTATGGCTTGTGGTCTTTGCTTAATTGCTGTAGAGATATACAAGCCTTGCAGGTAGTGACGTACACAGACTGCACATTAATTGATGGATTTTATTAGTGACCTTTAGTGTTTGAACCCTGTATGTATATGTGTTGAGTGAGCTGGAGGCCTTGGTTTGCTTTGACCTAGATCCCACTCAACACAATCATATATAGAACTACATATTTCAGTATCAGGGAAGTACCTCTCAGTAAGCGGAGTGGCTTAGTGGTTAGTGTGTTCTACTGTCGAGGAGTTCCAGCTCCCAGATTCGATTCCCGAAAAAAAAATCCATCTTACTGAATGTTGTGAGAAGTTGGGCATAGGGTCTCTACGGACCTGTTGCGCTATTTATTTTTACTTTTTTAAGAGCCCCTCAGTAATTTTAAAAATTATTTAAAGAGCTCTGATTAAGCTAAGAGCCTAAAGCACTAGGGTGGACTCAGCCCAACTAAAACAAGTCAGTGCTAAATATTTCACATTAAGTATAAAAAAAGCTTTCGTGCTCAGCAAATTACAACACTCTTTTTTCCAGTGCTAGGTGTTTTGGTATCATCTTTGACCCTACATGATACTGAAAGCTAGGAAGTTTAGGTCGGTCTCTGTACATTTATAGCTGAAAATCAAAGAATCGATGCGTGAATTCAAAAATACCTCTGGTGATCATACATTTTAAGAACGAACAACCTGCCATCGTGGATGCCAAATTTCTCTGAAAAACTGAAAGTGCTGGGTCGTACACCGGCAAGGACTTTACACAAAACCAGTTAAGTCAGTATGTATGGTACAATCGGTACAATCAAACGGTTACAATTCATAATCAGTACTGACTGACCATCGGAAAACGAACAGCTACAGCAACGGGTGTTCATCTGAGGTAAGTTTTCTTTTAAAATTATCAAAAGAAAGGCATAAAGAATTCAAATAAAGAGTTTTCTAAAATAAATATCGCATTGAAAAATGTTTTTCTTCGATGACAGTTGCAAATAAAATATGCCACAGCTGCTGGGATGTTGGAACCAGTGTGGTTACTAAAAGTCCAAGATTTCTTGGATCGCACGGTGACGGTGAAAAATGAGAAAAATTCTAATGTCATCTACCGATTCGTAAACAGTTTATAAAAAGACCAACACGACAATAGGCGTGATCATGACATGATCTATATAGTTCATTGATTTCCATGGTTTATAACAGTTGGATGATCTATATACATATTTCATTGATTTTCATGGTTTACAAAAACAGTCGGATGTCGTACCATTGTAGTAAGCCATGGAAATCGATTATCTATATAGATCATGTGGGCAAAATATGAATGAAGTCATGTGAAGCGTCTTTCATTAAGGACTTGTCAACTTAATTTTTTTAATAAAATCCAAACTAATTGAAATAATATCTCTAAAAAAATGTTATTGGCTTGAATTACTATCAAAACGTTGATGAATGAAACTCGACTTCATTCATATGTCCACCACGGGCAACGTATGCAGCGGTCGATACGTTGAACCCGATTTTCAATGACTCGGCCGCACATTTCGACCGATACGGCCGAGAAATATCGTTCAATATTGGCTTTGAGCTGCTCTAACGTCGTCGGGTTGTTGGCATAGACCAATGATTTAATGTAGCTCCATAAAAAAAATGTCTAGAGGCGTTAACTCACACGATCTCAGCGGCCAATCGACGGGAACACGTTCACCGAACTGAGACTACAATAACTCGATTGTTGCACCTGCTGTGTGGCACCGTTTTGTAGGAACCATATATAACTGATGTCCAATTCATGAAATTGCTCAAAGAAATAACGACTTCAACATGTCGCTGTAGCGAATATCATTTATCGTAACGTGACGGTCGTTTTTATCGACGAAAAAAACGGCCCAATGACGCCACCGGCATGAAAACCAGACCAAACACTGACTTTTTGCATATTTTGCTTATTGACGAAGCCGTTTAACTAAAAAAGCACTTCATCGCTGAAGATTGAAAATTGGCGTTAACGCTCTTAAAGTGACCACCGATTCGGAATTTCGTTAGTAAATTTTAATTATTTGTAAACGCTGTTCCTTCGTGTACTTCGCCATGATAAAAATTGATTTACCGAATATTTTGACTTTGGCAGTTCGGTCATCGGTTTATGGATGCGTTCAATATGAAAGTTTGAAGTTGTCAAGTCGCTAATGAAAGACCCTTTTACTAGTACATAAAATGTTAATAAACATAGCTTTTTGACATTTCAAATCACACAGAATTCAGTGCTGCAATACCTCCCTTTAGTTGGAAATGTTTGCTTTTCAGTAAGCCCCTTCTTTTTTTTTTTGCAAGTGTGACGCGATATCCCCCCAATTTGTCCGCTCAACTTTGGCATTCCTAACAAATCAGTGTACTTGCGAAATACATATATGTATAACAGCCAAACAATAGGCATCCTTTCAATGATTCATAGTACGATTGACAAATTGATTGTTCCATTCCTGGAGAGACTATAAGTAAGGAGATCCTGACTCACTACTTAAGACAACTTTCGCAAAAACCACCCTGTACTATCACAATATTATAATGTTATCAAACGAATATATGCGTGATTTAAATTGTTCCAACAGGTTATTGAAATGCGTTTTCTCCGCGATGCACCTACTTAATGTCATGTCTTCGCATTCATTTGGCTAAAAATGACAAGTCTGACCGGATCCCATAATCAGACATGATTTTGTCGCCTCAACTCGAGCACAACAAGAACTGAACAAAAGAAATTTGTTGATATTTTTAGAAAGAACAAAATAAATGCCACTTTACTGAGTCGCAAGTATGACGCAAACGTATAAATTCATTCGATTTATATCTATCGAAATTCGCAAAAAAAAAAAAAAAAAAACAGAGGAGAGAACAAGTGCCGCTGTCGCTTCGTGGTCATTTTGCTAGTATAAATATTTCCACGCGAAAGAATCTTCGTTTGAGGCGGGTGAATCAGTTCATTTAAAAATATTATTGTTTATAATGGCAAGTTAGTGTAATCTTTGAGGAATATACGTTGGATAATGGAAGCAAGAACAAAGCTCATTAGATGTATTGCTCAGCAATTGGGCTGAAATGTTGATATAGTAATTGTGTGATGATTGGAAAAAGTTCCCCATACCTTATCGTACGTGAAGTGAAATATTTACTGCAACCCATGAAACCAAGTGATATTGCGTCATCCTTGTTTATTCTGAACTTTGCAAAATGTAAACGTCATTGTGATATGCAGTTAATGTTTGCTTTTGATTGCACTTCAGTTCTGGGCGGAAAGTAAATCATCGTTACAACCTACATGTGTGTGAACACGACATATATTAAAACGTGTATTGTGACAAAGGCTGTGATTGATCCGCAAACAACTGCTCTGAATCTAATGATAGCCATATATCACTAGAAGGTTGATATTTCTAACAAGTATAGATATAATGATGAAATATATAACAAAGCATAATGACTGACGATGCAACGCAGCAAAAGTGTTAAAGGCAGTGATTTTCTGATATAAATGTGTATACCTATAAAAAATCGAGGATATTTTTTTCTCTTCGATAATAATTAATCGCAACAACGCATCAGAGACAATACTGTACACCCCCAACTTCGCCGATTTCCCGTACATTTAAAATGTGGGAATCCCGAACTCTATCTCATTCCCACACGGAGGGCAGCGGTTGGTAGCATTGATTTTATATTTTTTGTATTTTTTTGCATGTCACACGGATTCTAAATTGACATAACACCGATAGAAAAACAAAATGGCGAATTTGAAAAAAATAGGGGGCCAGGGCCAGCGAAGACAGGATTGCGAGTTGGGCATCTCAGTACTGTCTCTGCAACGCACCGTTCGTTAAAGCTAGCTTGACATGCGTGTTTTGTAAAAACTGACTGATTTAAATTTTGATAAATTGACAGGAAAAAGTTTAACAAAATAGTACATACTAGAAGAAGACACTTTCGTACATTCAACCGACTGCACGTGCAGTTTATGTAGGTACCTACTACCAACCCTCCCGCAAATACGACGAAAGGACGGATAACCAAAGTCCGTAACATCTGCCATGGAGAATACTGCCACAATAAAAAATAACCCATATTTAGATGAGGCTTAGGCGTTTGATTTGCTTCCTGCAGACAAATCGTCCGTGAAGGAATTTAGCGCTAAAATTGGGAAAGGGTACATCTTCGATCTTCGACTTGAACATATCGATAGTCGTCTTAAAATAGGAGCGATCAGTTATAATAAGGATTAGGGCGATTCCTACTACCTACATGCACAAGGAGAACTCTGTTTAGAATTCGACATTTTTGTGATATCTACCTCAGTTATCTTCAGTAACACGCATTTTAAATGATGTCAGGTCCAATGTCATGAGTCATATATCGGAAAACGTAAAAACAAAAATACTTATCTAATTTGTTTACTCTAGTAATGGGCGCTGTACATCATCTGCTGCTCCAATTTCGCAACAACCAATAATAACGGCAGCGCGTACCACTCAAACTCATATCGAACGACGCCACTTATTATATACTCGTACAACGTGCGCCATGTGCAAAAAAGGAGAATCAACTACCTAACTACCGCGAGTATGTACACCAGTGCCCTCTGCTGCTTTCTCTCCTCTCTTTTGGTCTTATCTCTTTGCTGCTATGTATAATCTTAGTGTGGCATACTTTTTAACACCCAAAAAGTCTTATTACCCAGGCGCTTAACTGTTTTTTTTTCTGTGCCTCTATGCCTGTATAATGTATATGTAAAACGCATCTCTGACGCCAATGACAATTATATGCTTTATGATCTCTCGCTGTTGTTATTCGCATTGACGTTCTGCGTGAAAATGACAACAAACAAATGCGCGGCACAGGCGAGTGCTTGAGGCAGAAAAAATTAACGCTAATGATGCTTACAACAGTACAGCGGGGTAAGCAATTGAAAACGGTACTTATATGAGAATCACGTATCGCACAAAAATCGTATACGGAAGGGGCCGATCATGGATTGTATGTCGTCATCGTTTTTTCTACTACTTCAAATCGATCTTATACAATGTAGCGCTGTAATGATTCACTTATTTTCTAATGAAGAGATGGCAATGACAATTTGACGATAATGTCAAGTTGAAGAAATAATTGTTTTTTGATTGAAAAGCCCGTTGGTATTTATCGTTACGCATAAATAAAGCAATAAAGTGAAGCTGCTGACATTCAGCAAACAAGGACAACAAATAGTTTACTTACCAGCAACCCGGTTTCAACATTAGGAATTAAGATAATTTTGGAGCCTTCCATTAAGCCATTTTCTTTCAGTGTTCCATCCTGCAGTTCTCTGGCAAAAAGAAAAATCAAGAGAAAATAATATTAATAGTGATATAAAACTTTCAGCCTTACTAATAATCAAACACTAATGTCGATTATTAGTTGGCTGCCAGCTTTAGTAAAAATTTATAAGATTAGTGAAACAGTACCAATAAACAATTATACCTCCACAACTTTTTTCGAATCTATAACATTTGCTGTCATCGCAGAATTCAGATTTCATAATTTGTTTTCTTGGAAAACAGGGTCAATGGTTTATTTTATAATTAGGATTTTATTCTAAAAAAGGAGTACCTATACATAAAATTCAATTAAATTTGCCCAACAGATTTTGGAAGCTTATTATAATCAAAAAACAAAACACAAAATAGGAAATGCACAAAATATCAGCTGATCTGTCAAATGTCATAGGCAAATCAATACAATTTTTGTAAGTTCTAATAGTATTTCTTCCTTGGTTTTCTAATGCATCGCGATTGGTCCCTTTCAAATTATTCAATAAACGGAACACAGTTTATTAGAATGTATAAAATTATTCGTAGGCTGATGAAGATGATGCAAATCGAAAATTATTGGTAGTCTAAAATTCAGAATTGAATTGTTAGCAAGTGAATATTTTTGAAAATAGAAATAATAGCCTGTCAGTGTGGATTAAGATCTCACGTAGGAAGCCATTAGCGAAACAGAAACAGAATTTAAAATTCTTGCAGACAAATATAAATCTGTGTTTGCTAGACTTAAACCATTTGCATTGTTGTATTCCAACGAAAACAATCCGAAAACATTAACAATTAACTGAAATTTATTTATACTATGTATGTAGTTTAAACGCTCATACTAAATAACAAACAAATAAAATTGGACTGTACTATTTAAATTTGTAAAATCTGCTCTAAATTACCGGCTGCAAATTATAAACCAAGCTTTTTAGAAATGTATATAAAACTGAGTTACGTAAATTAATTTAAAACTCTCTTTCTCGGCTGACGGCAAAAGCCAACGCTTATTGTATTTATTGTAACAACTACCGAATCTTTCTGAATTAATAAAAGTTACTACTACTACTAATAAATAACAGGGTTTTTCAATTCGCTCCCATTACGAGATTCAATACTGCCATTTTGGACGGTTGCGCAATACTTATACCCTTCAGTTAGCGATATTCTGGGAACTATATTTGTTTATTGGTAAAGGGATTTTGAAAAGTGTGAAGTCTTTGCGGAAGCCGCCAGACTTAAGGTGATTATTGGTAAGGCCGTTTATCAACGAGGAATTAAACAACGGAATATCATAACCTAATATTAAATCGAATTAAACACAAGAAGAGTTTTCGAGCAGCAGGTATAATTATTTTGGTTGTTTTCATCCTAAAAACGATAAAAATTATCAAGCAAAAGAAAATGTCGATTTTGTTATCCAGTTTTTGGAGCAGGATAATGTGATAAAAATGCACTCACAACCATATACATATTGCCAAAGAATTAATTAATATTCATTTTGTTTTTGCCTAAAGTAGGACAATTTTAAGCTTTATCCATTACGTAGGAACGTAGTAAGAGAAAGATATTATTTTCGTACAAAATTTCGAACTCGAGATGTTAATCAATTCTGACATTACGATGATAAAGGAACTCAAAATTCTATCCGTGTGTCCGGCTGTGCCGAGGCCTACAGCCTAAACGGCTGCCCTGATTTCGTTCAAACTTCGGCCAGAGTATTCGTATGCGTCATCGGTGATTAGTAGATCGGCCCTTTCGATGTATACCTTACTTGAGGTTTAAGGCTGGTCAAGGAAGAAGTGACCGGTCGACAGTATGCCTTCGGGTGGGCGGTTGGTGACCGTATCGGTTAGACCCTCGCCTGTGTCCTCTGGCAACTGCTAAAAGCGCAGTAGTAGTGGCGATTGCAGCAATCAGCCTACTACGCATATTGCGGGGTGTTACAACTTGTCCAAAAGGTGAGTTTGACCGAGTGACGGTTTGTTTCGGATGTACGAAGGGTGACCGAAACAGTCTACCCCTCGATTGTAATCCACAGACACCCCGTCTAAGAGATGCGGGTGGAGCGAACAGTAGTCGGTAGGACCAACTGCTGGCGCTGATTATATGTGGAAGATCATTGAACTAATTTGGTATTTGTAATGTATTTGCTGATACAGGCTATGTCTGTGCGAGACAAGTCACTGAGGTCATCGTTACAAAGAAGATGAAGAACGGTTTCTTCCTCCTCATCATCCATGCAGCTCCTGTAAAAGTCATTATAGGGTGTACCCAACCTACGAGTTTACAAAAATAGCTTTAACATTTTTAATTGAAATTTAATTGAAATGCATACTAAAGATATGTACTGTCATATGAAATGAATAACATAAAAATGCATTTTATTTATCACTACCTATTCTTTTATTTTATACACGATTGCTTCTGAACTTCTTATCTACCAATTGACTGAATCAAACTTTAGATGAGTTTCATACGACTTTATTTTCATGGACTTTATTTTCTTTCGCAATAAAGTCTTGCCATAGCCTAACACTAGTTTAAGCCAAGGTAAAAAAAAAAACACACTAATAACATAGGTAGTAAAAAAATGTCTGTAAACTACGCCTTCCCGTAGTGAGCGACTGAAAAAAAGATATCCAGAATAACTGCTCTGAGACCACCACTAGTCTTATCTGTCTTGGTTTACTTTTCTGGAATATGTCACAGGTATCTACAAAATGATTACAATTGCAGTTGTGTAAATTTTATTTTAAGAAATCGGTGAAGTCTCCACGAAAGAATGTTTCGCATTAATTATTGTTCCGAATAACCGTTGCGATACATAAAATTTGCTTAAAACAAATAGGGCTTCTCACAACGATTCGGGAGTCCCTTATTTTTGGCACAAGTGAAATGTACAAATCGTTGCCGTACCCGCATCATTAACTCATAATTATATATTTAATATGCTTCAAGTGGATCCATCACAAGTAAAGCTTCGTAAAATCTCTTTTCTTTGGAGATTATTATGCGAACACGCCGATTACCTATTTACTTCAAGGGTATATTCAATACCGAGTGACAGTCTTCTTTTTTTTAATGAAAGTTACCTTTATTTATATTACAGTTGCTCGTCATATCACTTTCACTTATCAATAAATTTCACTCAACTGTCAAATTTGAATTCACGCCAATTTTAAACTGCCTAGTTACCGTCAATTCGACGAGAACCATTCACTTAATTTGTCTTAGGACAAAACCTGAAAATAAACATTGTACCTTAGGAGGACTGTCACTGTGTATGTATAAAGTGAATGCACGCTCTATATGAATGTTGAACTCTGCGATTGAGAATCCTGTTCTTCTACACGCCCAAAACGACAAACAAAGAGGCCTGAAATCCGCAAACAATTCACCCATACACCTTCAATCGAATTGTCACAGCGGTGTCGCCCAGGTGAAGAATTGAGAAAGGGAAACTTTCCTTAATCGCGCGATGATTTCACATCAACAACAGACACAAGGCGGTTCTGTAGATGCAAATTATGAAGGTTAAGACAACACTGTAACTCGCACTTCAGTTCTGCTCTCGAAAGCCCTCTCTTCCCCAAGTGAAGCCAAGCGAAGGTGGCGGCGGTCAGCTTATTGCTTTTTTTTTTTCTCTTTTTCTCTCTCGAGGAAGCAAAATTTGGAAACAATTCCCAAAAGTATACAAAAAAAAAAAAAACATTATTATCATCACTCCAGTACCACTAGAGAAGAGTAGGCAACAAAAGCGATTGCTTTATTTGGAAGGTGGAGACAGCGAAAATTGTTTCATGGTAATAGTTACCGAAAATTTGGATTGTGTGTTCGCATAAACTTTCATTAAAAAAAAGCCGAAGATATTTCGTCATAAAAGAGAAACAAATAAAGACGCATAGTAAACTGCAACAACAACGACGACGCATAATAAAGAAGACTGAATAAACTGGTTTCTAATGTGTTTACTCGATGACGAAGCAACAGTCACCGCGTTGTTGTATGAAGCACGGGTTAACTATAAAAAAAAATAACATTCACGACATTTAAGTTCGACATTGATTTGAATTTTCAGATCCGGAGGTTGAAGGCGTATGCGTTTCGAATTTTGGAAGTAGATGACGAAAATGTGGCACATTTTGGTGCAATGTTTGCCATCATTGATGGCTAAAAGAGTAGGATTAATGACGATACGAATTATGCACACAAACTTGGTGATTGGTATTTCAGTTGATTTCAGTACCAAATATGTCACTAATTGTTCTATTGATGTAGCCATTGCGAGTGACATTACTATTTTATTTCTTATAAGTGAATGGCTGCTTCTATTGATGGGTAAATAAATGCTGTTGTTAGCTGACGGGGTGTTTTTATTTTTCACCACACACCGCATGAAAGTCGTTTGATGCGTATTAAAATTGTCCGTACTCGGGGGAAATATACTGGGCTCTAATCGCGTACTGTACGAAACGATCGTCGTCGAAACGAACGAAAAAAACGACATCGTTTTTAGATTGCTTCATATAACATCATCTTCGTATCGTTCAATCGAATCTTTTATCGTTTTCACAGTTTGAATATGACTGAAAACAAACTCTGACTAAAAAATAAAAAAAATGTATGGAAATAGGTTTTGTTTTTTCTTGAATTTGTTAACTAACTTTTCTTCGTTGTTATTGATTGAAGCGAAAATGACCAAATGGAAAATTGCATTGTATATGCAATTATATAACAAGTAAATGAAATCCTTTTGATGTTCAAAAATGCGCAATCACTAAGAATGCATTCTTATACAACTCGGATAAGAGCGAGTCCCCTCAAAAGAGAACATAAGTGTGTTTTCCTTTAAATATTTAAATTCCCTCAGACTTAAAACTAAAAAAAAAAGAAAAAAAAAAAAAAAAACGATGAATCGATTAAAAAATAGCCATCGTTCAAACGAATCGTTTTGACGATAGTATTTAGAAGTTGAGTTATAAACTTGAAGCAACAAAAAACGATGATCGTCCAATCGTTTCGATGATTGTCGTTTTTTTTGGTTGCTACACGAAGTATAAGCATCGTCGAGACGCGATTAGAGCCCATCTAATAGTATCTACCTACCTACTAATTTTTTTTAGAATTGACATCAATTTTAGTTATCTGCTCCAGTTTTTATCAGGCGCTCGTGACCCGTAACTTCGCCTGTATAAGGCACTTATTTTATTGGTTTCGTTGATCCTAATCAGCTCCTATCATTAATAGTGCAAGTAATCACCGACATTTTTCTGATTTTTCTGAAATAGTTCGTAGTCTGTTTTCAAATATTTGTCTGTGTAATCATTACTCAGACTGTAAAACCTTTTAAGCATAGGTGAAGATGCAGTAGTAAATTTTGGGTTCAAAGCTTATGTACCTTATAAAGGGTCGAATTTACCTTCGGATTGCTAAAAAGTATGCTGCATGGGTGCGTTCGGATGGAGAGTAAGAAAGAAATTGATGTATAGTGAACAGAACCTACTGAGAGACGTTCGATTTTGTTTAACACATTGTCCAGTTACGTCAAGGGCGCTCGAATTCGTCTTGGTATGAGTAGCGTTTTGGCACGACTCCCTTTTGTTATAGTCCAAAAGTTAAAGTGCAGGCAAAGAAGATGTGTTTTCCCATTCAACTGATAAGGGACTGCTTTGCAATGACGTAGGTACAATCAAATATTATATGCATACAATATTCTCGTGTTCGATTGTTACCCATCAAGTAACAAATGTAACATGTAGCACAGCCTCAATAGGGAACGGCAGCATTAAACAAAGAAAACAACTGAAACGATATAGGTATAAAAGCTACAACGGTGTATTTTGTATCAATCAACTGAAACAACGAAACTTGATAATGAAACGGGCACTTTAATCGAACCACGGTCATATTTAAATCCACAAACAAGTTCCTCAAAGAAAAGTTTAAACAATTTACAATCAAACACATGACATTAACAAATAATATAAAACGCAACAGCGCAAATATTATTGTGCAAGCAAACTGAAACATTTCATGAGTGCACGTGTCTTAGGCAAGAATTTATTATGTGCCAACATTTTACTTTTAGTTCTTTTCCATAAAATGCAATCGAAGAACTTCAATTCAATTCCAACTGTTGCTCGAAGTACATATAGGTATGCCGTATATTCTTTTGTTGCACACTATGCGCACACCTGTACTCTGGTGACTCTGGCTCTGGCGTTAAAGCGAAAGGTGAACTTCTTGCTCGAAAGCGAATCAGCGTAAATGCACATACGAGCAATGTATTTACATTGTACTAAAAACAGTTTTTTTTTTTTTGCATAATTTTTTTATTTACTCTGGCGTATATACCTGACGAAGGTCTATCCATTTCCTTTGGTCTTTGTCTGTGGGAAAGGGTGTTATTCATCTATGGAACACAAAAAGATTCGGACTTTCCAAAGGGATGTTGTACTCGTCCGTGGTAGATATATAAAAATATGGTGACTATGTTAGGTTTTATACATTAATTTCCGATGTAGATACGCATCTCCGCATCTCTGTATGACGACCCCATTCCCGTACCTTTGAATATTTATGTATTGATCAAGAGAAACATCCTCGAGCTCTATTTTAGTTCTAAAAAAAAAGCATCAGTGTTGATTCAGGTACATGTGGGCGTATAGCTATATAGCTTTAGCCGTTTCATGTTCATAAACGTAGGTGTATTGTACGTGCAAACACATGAAATCCACCCCGCTGTGGTTTCCCAGCAGATACATACAGAGCGGTTGCTACTTGGCTTTTCTAAAATTTTAAGTATTGATTAATTCTCTTAATCAAGAGCAGCTTTTGCAAGTGTGTGCAGATGGTGTGGTCCTGCTGGATGCTTTTGCTTGATTTTCACAGCAGGGGTTGTGCTATATAGAGAAAGCCAATCGATGCAAATTTATCTACAGCAACTCTTGCAACTCTGGAAGAAGATGGCGCATTTGATGACGCGGAATCAATAAAACGAAATTAGATATAAATAGAGTGCAACTGACATCAAATGGAAATTATGAAATCGATACAATGGCTAGTTACAACAAACCTCTCGTATCAAACACAATCCGTTGTTATGCAGAAACTGTGGCATCGATTTCATGCTACACCAACCAACGTTTGTTATGTTTACTAATTTGGATCCGTTGGCATGTTGATCATTTGTTGCTAGGCCATAACCATTTGGCAAAACATTAAATCCAAACTGTTGGCAGTAACAAATATAAAAATGATTTCTTCAAATAAATGGATAGGAGAATTAAGTTTTTGGAAAAAACTTCTGTTGCAGGTTTTCACGCGAGGATTTGTATTAAGATGCTTGCACGTATGGCGTACGTTCTTAGGCCACTGGTACAATTTATATACAAATATGGTACACCTTCGGAAAATTGAGTTATCAACCTGCACTGAGCTCAGTGATACGAGACTATTCGGACTGACTTGCCAACGATTATTATCAAAAATACCCTCTTGCCGTTGTTAAAAAAAACCCACGAAAAAATACATATAAATAATTATTATTTATAAATATAAAAATAAAAACAAAAACACAGTAGGTATTCTCTTTTACAGAATTCAAATGGTTTTTACCCACGAAATGGGTAACTAATCACGGGTCTTGATTTAGCATATTTCCTGCTAAATGTAGCAGAATTGTTTTGTAAGCCTCTTCTTTTTAAAATCAGTCATTTTTTAGTCGGATTTTGGTTTAGCCAAATAATGAATTAAAACAATAAAATAACTTCATAGCAAACGTACCTTATAGTTGAACAAGCCATTAAAATTCTCGTTTGATACTTTTTTAAATAATTTTTTGGGTTTTTAACAGGTTTTGGTTTCAAAAATTATTTAACACGATTTTTAGCACTTTAAAAAAAAAAAAAAAACATGCTATCTTGCTGAACTTGGCATGATTTCAAATATTGAATTGGCCACACTGCGACGGCATCACTGCTGATCTGCGTTTCTCTGTCTATTCTAATGGTTGGTAAAGGAACATGAAGATTTTCCCATTCTCTTTTTGGCATTTGTTATAAGCGCTCGACTTATGACAATCTGCATCAGAAATAAATTTGTTAATAGTAAAACAAGACCGATATGCAGACCGCTTGGACCAAAAATGCTCTTTTTATGACCTTGGACTTGGGGACAGCTTTGGTAGTACAATCGGATAGTGTGGCAACAACCTACGATACGTCGATACCATCCCTGGAAATGAACTGAAGCCTTTCCTGCGGAACGAAGTGAAGGTTCTTTCATTAAGGACTTGGCAACTTCTTTTTTTAAACAAAAATCAAACTACTTGGGATATCTCGAAAAAAATGTTATTGGCTTGAATTACTATCAAAACATTGATGAATGGAATTCGACTTCGTTCATATGTATGTCCACCACGGCCGCAAATTTCGACTGATACGGCTGCTATTTTTCGTTTAATATTGGCTGTCAGCTCCTCTTACATTGCCGGCTTGTTGGCATTGTCCAATGATTTAATGTAGCCCCATAAAAAAAATGTCTAGAGGCGTTAACTCATACGATCTCGGCGGCCAATCGACGGGAACACGTTCACCGAACTGAGACTATACAATAACTCGATTGTTACACCCGCTGTATGACTTGTGCCACTGTCTCGCTGGAACCACATATCACTGATGTCCAATCCAAGCAATTGCTGAAAGAAATAACGTTCCAAAATGTCTCTGTAGCAAATGCCATTTACTGTAGCATGACGTTCATTTTTATCGACGAAAAAAAACGGCGCAATGACGACACCGAAGGGAAAACCGCACCAAACAGTGACTTTTTGCGGATGAAGTGCTGTTTCATGAAGCACATGAGGGTTTCCACCTGTCAAGTAACGCATATTGTGCTTATTTTCGAGGCCATTTAACCAAAAATGCGCTTCATCGCAGAAATTTGCAAATTGGCGTTAACGCTCTTAAAGTTGCAAGCACCGACTCGGAACTTTGGTAGCAAATTTGAATTATTTGTAAACTTTGTTCCTTCGTGTACTTTATTTTGATTATACTGAATTTTTCGACATTTACAGTTCGGTAATCAGCTAATGAAAGACCCTTTATTACCATAGCCAACAATCTATTCTTAAAGGCTGTAAAAATAATACCGAAACCCATAGAGATGTGGAAGGAAAGTTCGTAATGAAACTGGATATATGTAGGTATGTGACATACCCCACATCATTTCCAAGTTGGTCGGAAACAGCGAAACGGTTTCCCGATTCATAATTAAGGTCTAGTTTGAGGATCTCCCTCCATCAAGTCAGGCGATTATCTACATAAACTCAACAAATACGATGGCGATGTTTGAAGATTTTTAGTTCTAGTTCACCAAGGCGGCCAGATTACATCATTTCGCACTGGGTAGACAATTGGCTGGCGTAATGTGCCTGAGTTTTTATTGGCCTATAGAACTAGAGTGATCACGGGAGACGGGAGAAATTATTTTTCCAGTTTCTTATCGAAGGGTGGCAGATAAATTTGGAATTCCTTGATTTTACATTTCGATTACGTAGTTACTAAAGCAAACGACTTGCGTGCAGCGAAAATCTACTACTACAGAGAATTCAAATCGATTAAAGGTAGGGACTTAAGGATTTCTAGTTTAAGTTTAACTGAGGATTTCTAGTTTACAAAGTCTGATTGGGCTAGTCAAATCTGACTGAAAGTTAGAATATTCTTGGACCCGATAGGTTGCCGAGATATAAACATTTTTCTCAATTCTTTCAGATTAATTATTAAAGTGAATAATTATATGGGCACGCTTGACTTGGAGTGAACCTTTAAGGCTAGGTTTTACACAGACACTAGACTTCTGAATCAGTTGATTATGTTAAATCTTAGTTGTAATGACATCAAAACAAAATGCAAGCAAAACTCTAAAAATAGAGTTGGATTGAATTGCGTTATGAAAACTTTTTAAATGAATGAATACACTTATCTGATGCGCTGTATTAATATTATATAATTATAAAGATTTTATTTTTAAATTAAATGTCTTAATGCAATTCAACTATGTACAACACAATTGAATTTTACATCCAGGCGTGTGGTCACAAGCACACTCTCTGTTTTTTATTCGTTCATTTACTTTGGCTGGACTTTTAGATGGAATTTTTAATTGCATTTTGTCGACTGTTTTTTATCAGTCAAATCTGACTGAAAGGAGCAATACGTACGCAAATACACGCAATACGTTACAAGTCTGGTGCCGGCTTTACATTAACTTTAGGCATTCGAACACAAAAATGTCAAAAATGGTTTGACATGGAGTTTGAAAATGATAGAAAACTATCGTTTTCCCTTCTTACTTTATTTCGTGCACATACAAATTCCAATTTTAAATTATGGTACATAGAAGCAGCGTGGTAAACTCTCAATCTATCTCTATCTCTCTATCAGCATGAAGGTCGATAGCAAATAATGGAGACAAACCTACTATTGGATGCAACTACGACTACTTTGCGTCTTTGCTTAATATTGAATGAACATTTTTCCTGCAAGTTTCTGTGTGCATTTCCACTTGTCGAAGATGATTTCCTTGACTGAATTGATTGCACATTAAATTAAGCTATATGCAACAAGGGCGCTAGATGAGACAGGATCCCGAAACAATTATTCAAGCTTGCTACGCCAGGATTAGTATGCTTACTTCTCAACTGCTTCAAAAAGATCCATTTTGATTACATTCTCAAAATACTTCAAATGGGCCCCTGAAGATTAGTCAACATGATATTATGCGAGCGTGGATTAGCCTATCTAATTCTCTGAGTGAGACCATCATTCTTAATACAGATTATTTAATAGAAATCAAAGAACATCTGTACTTACTGGTATCCAAATTATACGCAAAATATAGAGAGCTGGGCCCTATTTCACCAACCACTTTTCACTTTTCATTTTGCAATTTTGCAAAAAAAAGAATTCCTGCAAAGTACAAGTGCGATGTGTTTCACCAAAAATGCAAAGTTCTCACGACTTTGCATTTTTTCAGACTTTTTTGCAAAGTGAAAAATATAAGTGTTTCACCAATTAGAAAGAGAACTTTGCATTTATAATCGTGTTTTGCAAATTTGCAAAGTGAAAAACGTATGCGTGTATGTTATTATAGGTATTTAATTGCACCCAACGCGGAATATAGAGCAAGTTTTAATGTCGTAAAATTGTTTGTTGGACTTAAAAAAGTTGTTTTCTAATACTCTATAAATTTCGATTCAAACTGAAATCTGAGCAATATTTAACAAGGAAAAGAAAATCGGAGGATGACGAGTTAACAACTTTAAAAAAGCAGCTGTTAAAGGTCGAAATATACAGAACCACATTGGAAGCACTTAAGCTCGTACATGTCACATACCAAAACTAATTTCAATGATTCGCCTAGTCTTTTTATGAGCTCGGTTAAAACGCTGTTCTACTGGAACGTCCGGGTTTGTTCTTAGTGGTGTTATTAACCATTCACTTAAAGAATAAGCGCTGTCCCCTAAAAGTATTGCATTTGGAAATGGTCGATATCCTGCATTGAGATTCGCAGCCAAACAGGAATTCCTTAATACCCTTCCATCGTGCACACTACCAGGCCTGGCCAGCTTACGTTAATCACATAGAAAAATAGGTCCGGCCCATATAACATCATTGCGTTCAATGCATGCTTCTCACTTCTATTAACAAACTGCTCTTCATTTTCCCTGGGTGCATCAATGATCATCATACCGTCAACGCATCCAGCTACACAAGGGAATCCACCTTGAGCAAAAATTGGGTAGCTATTTCCGAAGTATGTATTTCCTTGCCAGCAAATGGTGGTTGCAAGCAATTCCTCGATTATTGCGTCCGAAACTCGTTGTACTACTCTGCAGACTGTAGCTTTACTTATTTCGTGCCCTTTTTCAAGGTCAGTGCGTTGTAGATTTATTAAGAGAAAAACTCCGTTTGCTATTAATTTAGGAATAACCATATTGCATTTAGAATGAATTTTTGGTAAAACCGTAGGTATGGACCGTTTTTGAGATGAGATAAGTCCGATTTTCAAAAGGAAATAGGTATAGGTGAGGTAGGTACATGCCCTTATTCGATTTTTTTATTAACATTTAACATTCGACCACCACCTAATTTTCTTTATTTTCACATATTTTATTTTTGGGTGAAATTGATTCTTATAAAGGATTTCGAATTTGTTTCTTGTCAATTTTTTGCATTTTACATATTTATCACTTTATCAGTATTGAAATTTTGTGGGCTGTTTCGGGGTTCGAGCCAAGAGAGGAGCTGCTCGTTCGTTAGTCGTTCATTACTCGTTATTTTGCTAATTTTCTCTTTTCCTCATTGTCATTTTTGATGAGTACGTGTAGGTATAGACATAGACTATTGTGCGATTACGATAGATTTATATCGATTGCTTCCGATTTAAAACGCGTATGCAAATGAACCTAATAGGTAGGTATATACCTAATTGAAAAAATTAAAAATGTTTCTATTCAACTTATATTTTTCTATATATAAACATATGTAGGTACTTATATACCTACCATTTTCCATTCGACAGCCCGGAATGAAAATAATTTCTTCTGAAACGGTTTCATTGGCAGAAACATAATTTTTCTATTGATTCTGCGAACAGGATTCCGTTCCCAATTTTAAGTAAGAATCCACTCAAAAAAAATCGGTTATTAATACATTCTACCTACATCACTCAACTAATGATTTCGGAACTGTTTCCGTGTAGGTAGCTAATCTTTACTAGATTCAGAAATATTCCTTAAAATTGGCTAAGGCCTGAATCAATGGATGTCCTAAGTGATGTTTGCATGGCAATAAAGTTAGTCCCTTCTAATCGCATTCTGGTGCGAACAATTTTGGTTAGATAGCGTTTTTTTGGTATTGAACAAAATAGTTCCGCGTATGCCTAGGTAGGTATACCTATGCCAAATTATTTAAGGAAAATGTTCGCATCAAAGTTATCAGATCAAAGTGTCAATTGGCATCAATATTCAATTTAATTATTTAAATATTTAAAATGTACATTATTTAATCACTGGTGTTAAAACCCGGCAAAGCGCCAATCTAGCATGGAGTGGAAGCAAATAAATCTTCTGCCAAGCGAACATGCTAAAACTTTTCTCGCACAAACAACATTATCAAAACTAGTAAATCAGTGTATCAGTGCAAAAGTTACAAGTTAGGTACTGCTTAGTTCTTATAAGACTAAGTCGAAAAAAAACGAAGATACCTACCTAATACCGTCGAGATGGAACCTAATCGGTATAGGTACCTACGTAATCTGCCATACTACCTATATCACAAACCTAGTGGAAGAAGCTTTTTGATATGGATAAGTAGGTATTGTGGGCATTCGGATTTACGAAAATACAGGAAACTGTTGAGGGCAATACCGGTTGTAACAGCACTTTCGAAGACATCAAAAATGTTATCGAGGATTTTCCTAATGTACCTACCTACTATTGCAAACAAATTTAAAAATTTTGAGAAAGCGAAGATTAGGTAGGTAGGTAGGTACCTATCTAGCGTTCAATTACAAACTGGGGCTTCTTTGGGAAATAGATTGAAATTTGGGAGACTAAGCTCTCCAGCACATTTAATCATAAACAAAACCTGTTTTAATTAAGAAAAAAAAAAAAAAAAAAAAACATGCAAGGTACAAAGTATTTCCTTTAGGAGGGTAAACTTTTGTATAGGGAAATAAAGTAATACTCTGATAACGTGTATATTTAAAGTAAGACACATAAAATAGGTATGTAGGTATACATACCTATCTACATAATAAGTAACTATTTATGTGCGTGCACTGTGCAGTCCCTACTACCGCCGCAGTAGATAGTCCAACTTCCAGTTCACCCTTCATAACCCAAAAGTGTATCAAATAGAATACATCAAGCATTTCCACTTTCCATATCCCTATATGTATTTGACTTGCACACATCGCCACGTAAGATACACACAACATACGGCCATTATTTGCCTGGCTGACCATAAAAATTCCACCACCAAACCAAAACGAGAAGACACTCATCCAAAGTCTAAACTAGAACGAACAACGACGACCATGATGCCGATGGCGATGATGATGACGCCCTTCTTGCTCTGCTCACGGTGATCTATAACTATAGCGTTTCTGTCTTTCTAGTAACCAGTCACCCGACCAAACCAAACAATCAAAACTACCACCACACGAAAAGCAGCAGCAATTACATTTTTTTTCGAACGCACTTTTATCGTTCATTTTAACATGGATATAGAAATAGCGTTAAAGAGTAAAGGTATGTATTCTCATGGCAGGTCCGCTCAACTTATAAAAAATAAACCCCGCAAGCCTCTTCCCTTTCATCACCTTCATGTCAACCGGCGTCGTATGGAACACGGGCGTGTGGCGGCTTGCTTCCCATGCCCGCTTGGAAAGAGCAGAAAAAAAATGCGTGCAGTCCCACACTCAGTTTGTATGCGAAGATACGAAGGAAATTGCGATACTCCAAACCACATATTTATATGTATCTCTATAGAGCACGGGGTAGGGGAGCACGCTGTCCCTGTCAGTGCTAGAGATACGCATAACCCACACGCTGTGCATTCCCAAATCAATATTTTCAAAAAAAAAAAAAAAAAAAAGATCAAAATTTAAGTCCCTCTCCCGGATCATTATTGCAGATACACCATCACCTTAGCACGCACGGGCCCGGTCCCAGAAGATGCTACGAGATGAAAGCTGTATAACTTTTTCATCGCACACAAAATGGAGTACCTATACCCGCTACGGATTTGGACAGCAAATAAATGCAAAAAACGATAGCAAACCTAAAAAAAAATACAGGTACAAGTACGAGTAAATGGCTATGTGGTTGAAACCAAATGCCGATGAGCGGGGGGGCGCGACCATCTCGTGCTTTGCTCTGTTCTTTTGTCCACTAGTCTCCTATCTCCTTTCCCATGCCATTTTTGTACACATAAATCAGCTGTGAATGGGCGAGAAAATAAAATGGCCGCCCTGTGTGTTGCTTCATCATCGTCTGTTTTAGCTCTCTTCTCATTCTCATGCACTAAGGGGGGTTTTCCTGCTCTGATCATCAATATTCAATAGTGTCACAAGAAAATAATTTCCATATTCACGTTGGCGTAGTCACACATGCCTTAGAAGCAACCCCTTTTCCACGACTTAAAACAATGGGAACAAGACAATCGAATTAGCACTGTAGGTACCTACTGGTTTGGTCAATTCAATGAGCCGAACATGTGACCATGACAAAAAAAAAAAAAAAAAAAACTGAAATCAAATGCGAACAAAAGGAGAATTCCGCTGATACTTTGGTTTCCAGCAGAATGAGCGCGGGTGTGATTGGATTGGAGAGCAGCTAAATTATCTTATCACCCACCACCATTTTGTTAACTGTCGGCGCACAAAACTAATTAGCCAGCGTGAGATAAGTCAATAAAATGTACTTACTTTTCTCGATGCAGCAAGCATATACGGTCTTTGGCCACCTTTAACTTTTTTGCAATGATCTTCTTGAGATTTTCTACAGTGTTGGAAACATCAACTACAACGGTAAAACTTCCACCCGTTGTTGTCGTTATATTAAGCGTAATGGGCGGCGGAGGAGGCGGGGGCGATAATGTCGTTCCTGAATTTGCTGACGACGACTGTGCTTGCGATGAACCTCCCATCGTCGATGATGATGATGATGATGACGACGCCGACGACGATGATGTTGCTGTTGATGAGGACGACGATGATGATAGGGCTGTAGAGAGCGACGTTGTTGGAGTTGACGGGCCACACCCAAGGGTCATATCACGCGAATCACTATTACCTGATGATTTATCCATTTTGTGGGTTCGATTTTAACACCGAAATTTTCAAAAATTCACTCCGCGTGACACGACACGACACTTCGCCGAAAATGTTTCTAGTCTCCGACACTCAACGAACTGAAGAACGCCAATTAGGTTTACGATTACCAACGAAGCAGCAGTGCAAACTGCAAAAAACAAGTCACCACCCAAAACGTTCCGTTCTATCTTCAGCGCGCTGCTCGACAAGCTCTCTCTTCGTCGTCAATTGAATAAACCCGAACACACATACGCACTCAACTGGGCACTAAAAAATCTCGAAATTATTATTTTTTCTTTTTTCCTCAAATCACGTAATTCCACGAGAAAAACCAACGAACAATTAAATTTATTCGTAGCGAAAACCGATTGTTCGATTTTTTTTTAAGATATGCCCTCCGTACCACACAAAGACAATAATTGGTTTATCGATTTTTCAAAATTATACGTAGGGATTTGATTAAAATACGAATTAATTTACTTGAGCGTTTTTCTCCTTTTTAATTTCTTATTTAGGCTACGCCATTATGTAAGCTTTGAGGAGCGACATTTTTTCTGTTGAATATTTTATGATTGCAAATTAATGGAGTGGCTTATTTGTCGCTTAATTGTAAAGATACGGATACACCAAACCAACAGGGTGAGTAGAGAACAGAGCGAATGTGGAAATGAATAAACGGAAACAAAATCGAATTTCACTTGAACAAGTCGGGGAACCTACTGTGTTGAGAAAATCAAATAAAACGGTGATGAAGTAGACTGTTCTTTCGGCTTCTGTGTTGGCTGCTGCCTGCGCTGGTACTCAACTCTACTTCGATATTCTCAAAGTTGGCAAATCACAGATGAAAATGGTTGTTGCGTTTCCTCTGCAGCGGGTCAATAGCGGCTTGATATCGGAATCGATGAGGTTGTCTCATTCTTATGAGAGAAAAGTTATACCCAAGGTACTGTTTTCTCTTTTAAGCGCGAATAAGGAAGACAAAGAAATATAACAGACGTGGAATTTGTACGAATGTACAAGATTGAGGAGGCTGTCAGGTGGAGGAATTTGAAAATGCAAGTGGACGCAGTGCTACCTTGAGTCAAAAACTTCATGCTGAAAGACAATTGTGGTCCGATTCACCAGGAAAATCACCCATATTTCAAAATGACAAATGTTTTGGCGTAGGTGTGAATCTCACTCAGAAATCGACATCGAAAAAGTTATTTTACTCTAGGCCTGGGGTCGACTCGCGTCCTCCGTGATCGAGCATTTCGTGACGGAATTTGTTTTTGATTCACATGTAAAACCAACTTAATTCCGTGAACGGGTAGCTCGTTCATTGACCAAAAGCAAACCAACTCTTTAAATTCACTTAACCGGCGTCTGGTATAAGTTAGGATTGTAATTATGTGTTTATAATGAGTGCTATTTGTTCACAGATGGCGGAAAAAAAGATAGAGGGAATAGGGGCAATTCTTCCTACCTGATCAGCTAATGCAGTGAATGTCCGTTTTGTTGCACTTTTGATGTGCATCAAACTTCTAGGTATTTCGGAGTTATTGAAACACTTTTTCATTAAAATGTTAGGTCTTATAGGTAGCTTAAGATGTTGTCTATTGTAAATATATACTTTTCAATATAAATTGTAGTTTTAAGATTGCTTTTGAGATCAATTTGAAAATTGTGTCGAAATTTATGGGCCAACGGCTAACTTTGACCGAGGGCATTGAAACTTTGACCGGGCGGTCAAAGGTGTATTACCTAGTGTCTCCACGAGCAATATTTCATAGCTTGATATCTGTCAAATTTGATAGAAAGAAAGATTGATAGTATGCAATAAAATGTAGGGTGGGCATTTCATAGCATACTATTTCATTCGTTCAAATGCCGCTGAGCAGAGTATGTCGTTGCATTCTCGCATTAGATGCTTTAATACACCGTCCATTCGCTACTCAGTCATCGTAAAAAAAGAGACACAAGTGTCAAACTGCACAGAAATGACAGCTCATATCATATACTATCGATATCATTCTATGAGCTGAGCAGTATATTTCAAGAAATTTTTTTATATCATACTATTTGCGGTCTCCACTGGCAATTTTCATAGTATGATATATTGCAAGATATGAAATATTGCTCGTGGGGACACTAGGTTAAGGAAGGCATCTAATGCGAGAATGCAACGACACGCACTGCTCAGCGACATTACAACGAATGAAAAAAATAAAACAAAGTAAATAATCTTTAAATTTCTAGAGTGCGTTGGGTTTCTTAACAATTGTTAAAATTGTTACAACTGACATCTCGCATTTAAACCCAGTAGAGTGGGGTATTCTGAAAGAAAAACATGTTGAACTTAGTTCGTTATAAAGTAGAAAAAACTTAGACTTATATTTGGGATTGCACAGATATTGTTGGTTTTCCTTCCGAACTTAATAATTTTCGATTATTGTTCGTAAAAAAGATAGCCTTGCTATTTTTATTCATCGCCCTTCCAAATTAGAAAACGAAAACGATAGCTGAATATGTGTACAATCGCTGTTGATGAGACGATAATTATAACTATTAACATTCCTTCTAGTAACATGAAGAAAATACAATCAAGCCTATTTGTCATTATGAAATAATGGTACATTTACAACGTATGGTAGACCATAATGTAGGTCCCAATAGATATAAATGTTTCTAGTCTCCGACACACAACGATAGCAATACCAGAATCTCACGTTTTTCTTTCGTTTTCGTACTATTCTATATTGTGTTGACCACGTATGAATAACAAACGAAAAATGGGAAAAAAGGATTACACGCCGCAATTCGACAATTAGCTCTATGTAAATCGTCTTCACTAATACATTTGCATTTTTGCCATTTTTGAGTTAGGAATGATTTCTAAGAGACAAAAAGGAGATCTTTCTTTTGGTGTAATTAAATCTATCCTATGTCCATTATTGCCAAAGATATCAGTGTTACAAATGATCTAAACGCACTTTTGGGAATTAATGGTCAGTATTGGTCTGCCACATAAGCCTTCATATGGGAAGGTCACATTTTCGTATGAACTTTTCTTAAATTTCTTAAACATTTTAAATGACCTATACATACAATTGAACAAAAATGATGCTTCATTGACAAACACCAATTCAGTGCTTAAATGATCTAAACATACAATTCTCCCTCAAAAGTGCTTCATATGCATAATAATTTTTCAGTGTTTAAGTGATACATACAAACAAAGCTCCAAGTCAAATTTGTAATTCAGTGCATAAGTGATACATACAATACATTCGGTTTCATAAATTCCTTATAGACAGTCACTGTTCAATTTATGTTTGGTTTTTCTGCATTATAATTATTTAATAATATATTCTGTACAAGTATGATCTGAATTTAAAGTTGGATAAAATAGATATTTTATTTTATTGTTTTCCTTTTTTACCCTTTGAAGGCACTAAATTAATTTAAAAAAGACCTGAAATATTGGGTTTTTAGATCCCCGATATAAACAAACGTTAGTATATTACAGAATTATTTTTCTTTGAAACGATAACTTACCTTGTTTTTTACATAAAAAAATAAGTTTAACATAAAAAACGAATAGAAAAATAAAATAACAGTAGTTTAAAAAAAAGCTTTTATTTTAACTTTTGTATGAAAATATGCCACATACGCACTCAAAAGTCACAGTCTCGCTCAGTATTTAAATGCCACATAAGTTGCTCAAAAAGTGCCTCATACCATACAAATACGCATTATTTCGAAAAAAAACCATGCCACATATGCAATTTCCTTTTTTTCAACTTGAGATTACAAAAAAACCAATTGTCCAATTGAAACAAGAACTAAAGTGTAAGTAGAACTCAATAGCCACTAAATTAACAAATTTAGTTAATGGTTGTCTTACTGAAGGTTTTTGTTTTATTCGTTTCCAAACTTAAAACGTCGTTTTCTCGAAACTATGTTTTTGTCGTTTAGATCACTCAAATACTGAGGTGACGAAATATTTCCAAAATTTCCAATTTTTTCCCTGAAGTCAAAGCTAAAAATGTAATCAAACGAAATACAATATAAAAAATAATAAAATACAATCTTAAGGCACTGAACGTACTCATTAATTTTCACCCATCCATATAATTGGTAATGAGAATGTCATGCAAAACAAAATCAGAAGAAAACAATTTTTCTGCATCGCCTTTCAACTAACACAAACCCGAGCTAGCAACATCTTCCTTCTCAATTTATCATTCGTTTTTCCAATTTCTTTTCCTTACAAATTCTTATACAACAAAACCCACTGACTTATCCATCTCTCTTACGTACTTATGCCATTCATTAGAAGAGTGCGACAAAGTGTGCGTCGCAAAATTTAGCTTATAAATAAATAAACAAAATCGGCAAAGCAGATTTGCGTTTATGGAAATATACTGTTGTGAGGTTGTTTTTGACTCTGAATTTAATCTCATTTCGGTCAAAATTTGCGCAGTTACGTGCTTAAAGTATTGAAGAAGAAAATAGACTTAATTTTGAGTCGTCAGCAAATTGTTTCAATTCAAAAAAATAATCGTGTTCCTTAAAAACTGCGTGAACTTGAACTTTTCATTGTGCGGCGGATCAACACTCACCATACTCAGCCACCAGAACCTTGCTATTCTCCTTTTCCTAGAGGTAAAATAACTTGATACACAGAAAGTAGCAGATATAATTTTGAAGAAATCAGTGTGATAACCAAGGGCGACAAAACTCAAGAAAAGTTATTAAAATCGTACATTGTTTCTGCCAAAGCATTGCACAACTTGCGGCTACACTTTGTGTTTCATAGTAGACCAGCGAAGTTTTAGTCTGGCCCGCCAAGGTAAAAGTCAACACTCGCAAAAATAAATTTCGCTACGGGCGCGAACAGCGAAACGGAAAAATCATCTGAATTCACAGCTGCTGCAGTTTGCTATTACGTGGACATCTTCGGCGTTTCCTGTGTTCTGGCAATTTCTTGAACTTTGATTTAAAGATGATGACGTAGCCAATTCAAGTTGAAATCAAATTGGGTACGAAGTCTAAATCATTGGTGAATTTTAAGAAATTTCAGGTACTGGTCAAGTGGAATTAGAAAACACAACCATAGCGGAGAGACCACGTATTGATTTCTCTTGCGTTCGATTAATTTATTTTGTTACGTTCGTTATCAAATCGGTTAAAAAAAGGAAATCGCGAGTGAAAACTTATAATATAAAAGATATGAACGCTTTCGAAATGGCTAAACCAAATTGCAATAAAAATGATGAGACTCCTGATGACTGTGATTGTGCTACTCCAATCGTGAAAAATTGCACTGTGCGAAAATCCGATTCACAGGACGGCACATGGTCTTCGACCGGCTACAATTATATCAACCCATTTGTGCACAAACTGCAAATTGATGACACCTTTGATTTGGCCAAAGTGAGTAGCTTGCCTAAAAATAAAAATACCAAAACGTTTTATATGTAGCTCGATTTCCGGTGCTTATGCGTGGAGTGTGAAAGCGCAAATCTTAGGGAACATATTTTAAGTGTTGCCATTCCTTGTAGTTTGTAGAATACGGGTGGGTTAGGTTACATGTGTTGTATTTTTCTTAGAAAAAAGTTTGTCGCTTTTTCACTGTGACCTGTCTTAGGTGCACGGGAGTTGGCTCTCTAGTTTGGAGTCTTGTCTTCCTCAGACTTCTTTATTTGAAGAAGAACCCTGTCAGGGTTAAGATCGCCGGTCCATAAATGATAACTGGGAGAGGAGTATGCATTCTTCAAACACTTCTCTCTACGACGCTCTTAATATATTTATATTTATATGATATATCCTATATTTTTTTTTTAATTTAACAGCTGCACTATTATAACTCAATGAACGTGTAATTTTGCGAATTTGGATGTGTACGAATAGAATAAGATGTTTGGATGCGATTAATTGAAGCAGCTCCAATTGCCGCTTCTACTGTTGGTTTGTGAGTGTCGTACAGTTGTTTCAGGAATTGTGTTAGGGTTTATGAAATCACGTTGCCTTGCTTAGTAAGATTTTTATAAATCTTCCGACATCAGAATAACGATTTGTTAGGTTTTGTATATTGTTAAACCTTTTAAATTACAAATCTTGGGTTTTCTGCGACTGGTATAAAAACGGAAGGCGGTAAAAGGGTTAGCAAGTGCAAAAGTGCTCGAATATGCAATACATGGCTACTACTGTGAAGCACTTTATATTTCTGGGTTTCATCATAAACATTGACAAAGAAATCATATCCGAAATTAAGCGCCTGCCGGCTTACTTACTTACTTACATAAGGTGGCGCTACAGTCCGGGGTGGACCTGGTCCTCAACCAATACGCCTCACCAGTTAGCGCGATCTTTGGCTTACTGCCTCCAGTTGCGCACTCCAAGTTGGTTGAGGCCCCCTTCCACTTGCGCGCGCCACCTAAGGCAAGGCCTTCCTCTACTGCGTTGTCCCTCCGGGTTGGAATCGAAGACTCTCCGGGCCGGAGCGTTGGTGTCTATTCGCTCTACATGTCCTAACCATCTTAGACGACTAATGCATACTTTTCTGACCAGGTCGATGTCGCTGTACAGCTCGTTGACAGCATATATTTTGTGTTACCCTCATTCACCACTAAACCCATTTTTGCCGCTTCTGTACTAATACTAGCAAACGCTCCAGTAACAGCTCGCTGTGTTCTGCCAACAATGTCAATGTCGTCAGCGTATGCAAGTAGTTGCACAGACTTCTGGAAAATTGTGCCTCTGGTGTTGGCTTGTGAGTTTCGCACAATTTTCTCAAGAATAATGTTGAAGAAGTCACATGACAGCGCGTCGCCTTGTCTAAATCCTTTTTTGACATCAAAGGTCTCGGTGAGATTGTTTCCGACCTTTACGGAGCAGCGAGCATTCTCCATCGTCATTCTGCACAATCTGACAAGTTTGGCAAGTATGCCAAAACTAGACATGGCTCTGTATAGCTCGTCTCTATAAATGCTGTCATATGCGGCCTTAAAATCGATAAAAAGATGGTGAGTATCGATCTGGACTTCTTGGGTTTTCTCCAGGATCTGCCATAGTGTGAATATTTGATCGGTCGTGGACTTACCGGGCCTAAAACCGCACTGATAGGGACCTATCAGATCGTTGACGAAAGGTTTCAGGCGTAACCTGAAGCGGCAGGCTGCATTTTATTTGCTTGGATGGATAAAAGTCATGTCTTTCATGATCCAGGTTGAATGGTTTGCCTTACGTGATAGCGGAAAGCAAGTGTTTTTTCGTATACCCTTTGGGTTTACCTTTTGGTTAATCAGTGTCGACTCTACGTGATAACACTAATATCCTTCTGGTTCCATTGTGATGTGGAGGTAAAGCAAAGTCAGTGTAAACTGATCACTCCTATACAGGATATTGGCATTGAGCTCGTGTTGCATGATCAATAATAACATGGAGATCAATAGTACTAACATTAGGGCCCAGAGAAAAACATACCCACGATTGAAGAAATAAACTAGCACAACTTACTATGAACATTACACTCTCTGGGCACTTGCAAGACTTTCAATCTCCATTACACAACATACCAATGTGCATTACAAGCAGCAGTGACACAGAATCGTCAGAATTTTTGGAATTTTTGTATTTTCTAACGTCTGGTTTTTATTTATTCTTAGAGAAACAATTGAAATACACAATAGCTTACATAAATAGCATCGAAGTGTTTGTTATTTTTACTACTTGTTTGAAATATTACTAACAGCATATGGCGCCTCGGAGTTTGTCTCTAAATAAAACACTCCTTTGAGTTTTGTGTGAGTCCAGTTACCACCCAGTAAGACACTTACTCCAGTTGGATACTTACATCTTCTATTTCTCAGCAAGTCATCGACAAGCCTGGGATCACAACCTCTAGCCCAGAAACCAGTTTTTGTTGTAATTGACTCTGCAAACACTTTAAATGCTCGAAAATGACTGCATTCAGCAAGTATACATCCGGGTTGATAGCTGCCGTAGTTTACATAGAAATCGGCATGACCAATAGCCTTCTCATAGCCATAACCTCCGGCGTTGGTGTGAACAACTTCAACGTAGTTTGCATCGTTATTGGTTAACCGTCCATCGGTATTCCTAAAACTAAACATAGGTAAAGCTGGGTCCAGGCCAAAAATGACTGGAATTCGTCCACCTTTTACAAATTTCCCAGCTATGCCAGCCACATGAGCTCCCATGCTGAAGCCAACCAAGTGAATGGTCTCGAACTGAGCCCCGGACTGCTGATGAAGGAAATCTATAAATCTGGCCAATACGACGCCAACTGACTTCACCCTTTTGCTTGCTGTGGTGTAATCGGCAATTGCACCTTTTCCCCAATCGACAAGGATGATGTTGTAGTAGCCGGTTCGCAGATATGCTGGTGTTACACTGAAAAACACTCCCGCATATTCGCTTCCCAACCAGCCATGAATTATAATCCTGCAATTGCAATCAAACAATCATTAAAAAATAATTGAAACCAATTCTAATTTGGAATTTATATCAAGTGGGACATTAAAGAGCAGCTTTCTCAAAGAATCTCACTTCACTCACCTCGTCGGGTTCAATGCATTGAAGCGGGATGCTCGCAATGACTGCGAGTCATGTAATCGAAGCTGTTCCCTTCGATCTGGAGCTCTCTTCGTGTATAAATAAAATGATACATCATTCTCTGCGTTAAAGGATTTCTTTATATACCAGCGCGTGTCACCTGTTAAAGACTGTCTTTCATCTTCAAATGGATCGAGGAAGTCTGGCAGATATTCGGCGCTAAAAGCTACCAGCTTGTAGGCAGTGTTGGTCTTCAATGCTTTATTATGCAGAACTCTTTTTAAATAAGTAATATTCAACGTTGAAGATACCTGAAACACTGATTGTACGACTTTTAGGTTTAATAATCAACAAAATTAATGCGAACAGTCATCAATATTACCCGATAAGACGATTAAAAATGTTAACTTAATCATCTGGTACAGTCTGTAGTCACTTGCGTTCAGTTTGAAGAACGTTTTTAAATTGTTCTTACTCAGCATGTGCGAAAAAGTTGTTACCTTGGTATTTCTGGGGAAGACAACTTGTTGTTCTCCTGTATACCTATACATGCCTTTGTAATGCATCAACAAAATAAGTCATTAAGCTACAGTTATTAAAGTAAGAAGGTATACACGAAAAGAGATCGAGAACAACGTCGTTTCCTGAAGTCAATAAAAAAGGGAAAAAAAAAAAAAAAAAAAACGGAAATATTCAAAGTGGGGTCAGTAACTGAGGGTAAATTTATCAGACTTCCACAGGTTTTCGATCAACTCTGAGTTGCATTTTTTTTGTTTTTAACTTTTATTTTTTTTATTTTCGCTTTGTGTTGTAATTGGTTGATACCTGCGCGAAAATCATAAGACGTTGGTTCTGAAATAAACTAGTGAACCATTTCGAGTAGGTATTTTTTTCTATTCACTTTATGTGGCGTCCAAGGCCGAACACAAATAAGTAGGTGCTCTTTCGAAGGAGGGGTGAACATTTATTTTTAAATCGTGATGGGTGGCATGCGCGAACCGCTGGAAGGGGTGACTTCGAGGTAAAGCAAAAAGTTCAGACTTCAGAGCATTCGTGATCACAGAGTTAAACATTCTGGTATCCGTACGTAGTAAGAGAAAGGTAAAATATGGAGAAAGAGACATTTTGGAACTCGAGATATATTTTTGTAATCCTTAATACCCCAGTTCCGATACAAATGGCAGCTTCTTCTAAGCAAATGCCATTTTCCGTGATTTATTAAGATTTTTTTTTTCGTTTTTCGTACGGAAAAATCTATAAATTCTTATTTTAGAAAATTTGAAGACAATTTTAAATTTTTTGACGTTTTAAGACCAAAATTGAGTTCAAGCATCAAGTTTAAGTGGTCAAAAAAAGCAAAATAAAGTTTAAAGTTTCGGTTTACGTAGGGCTGGGGCCTTAGACAAAAACTTGTAAGTAAAGTTTAAGAGTGAGAGAAAGTGAGAAGCATGTAATTTACGGCATCATCGGCAATAGGCCATTCAAATTTATTATGTACTAGCGTGCCCGGCGAACTTCGTCCCGCCCAAAATTGACTTTTTGACTAAAATAATTTTCACTTCCACCTGAAATTAATTTTATTGATCCCAACTATAGCTTTTGAAAAATACGATCTCACTGTATACTACGATCAAAATTAAAAAAAAAAAAAAAAAACTCTCCGTAGAAAATGTATGGAAAATCAATTTTAACAAACTTTCAAATTTCCCATTCAAATTTTCCAATTTTTTCGCCGTATGAACCTTACTTAGGCGTAGACAAACGCAACTAAGAAGATTAACGTGTCGGCCAACCTTCCGCTTTTTGACTAAAATGGTTAAAAGTACACGACGTACAAATTCGTTCTCAATAAGCGGATTCCGTGGAGTGAGAATGTTTGTCTTTGAATTTTTTCCTCAAAACCGTCGCTTGCATGACATTTTATTTGGGATCCTTCACCACCAAATCAAACGCGTTCTGTTACAAAGTCTCCGTGCATTGAGGTTGCGCAGCAAAATTATAAATGAGCCCGCTTTTAATTGTATAGATGTAAGCCCGGAACATCCAAAGAATTCAAAAATTCAACTAATCCCCATAAAGTTTTGTTTTCACGACAAAAAGTAGCATATGTCCTTCCTTGGGCCCATGCGAATTTAAACCAAAAATTATAAAGATTGAAGGATTGCTTCCCGAGTTATGAGTGCGCACCTACGGCCATCAGTCTTTTTTATATGTAGCTGTACCCACCCGCCTTTGCTCATACCTTTCGTATTAAGTCCTGCTCACATTTCGCAAAGTCCTTTATTTGGACAATGTCCATTAACAATTGTAATGCTTCCACAACCCGTTCTCCTACCCCGCTTATTTTTTGCAAAGTACCATCTATAGGGTCCGAAACAATTGTATATTTCAATCTTAACGCAACCATACCTACCCATCCACAAATTTCAATCAACTCGGTAGAGCTGTTTTGGAGATCGGCAACAGCGCCACCTACCAGGTCCAAGTGGGAACGAAGAATATACATCCACAAAATTTCATTGAAATCGGTTGAGCAGGTCGACAACAACGCCACCTATCGGGTCCAATATTTTACCTTTTAAGACTGCCTTAGCCTGAAATACACCAATACGAACAAAACAAAAGAAGAATCATAAAATTAGACCCAGTAAGAACATTTGGTTATGCTATTTGTGCCGGAAATCGAATGGAAATGTTACTTACCTATTTAAAATTGATTAAAAACTAATTTGGAGTTTCCGTCGAACAATATTGTACAGCTAAATGAAATATGAATTACTGAAATGTCAAATTCAAAAAATTATAGACAACCAACGCCAACTATATTATAACAATTAAATTTAATGTTGTTGATACAATATTGATATGCAGGGAAATCTAACTTTTCGTAAATATCTCCCAGCGCTACCTATCGGGTCCAAATTTTGGGAAAAGCTTTCTATTTTTTTAAGTGTTACATGGTGTAAATTTGAGCCAAATCGGTCCATAAATAAGAATTTTCAAAAAAGCGACCCCAGCGCCCCCTATAGGGTCTAAAATAAACCATCCGGAGCACCACACAAACATATGGTGTGAATATAAGGGGGATAGCTTCAGTGGTTCAGCCGTTATGGTCGGTCATACATACGCACGAACGTTTTTATATATTAAGAAGAAGATTATGGAAAATAAAAGAACAAAATGTTCAGCGGTTTCAGTTAACAGTTTGGGATGGTTTCATGTCCGCATTTAAAAGTAGATAAGTATACATATTCCCTGTAACTGTAATGCCCCGTCAAGAACTGAGTCACTTAAAAGTTTGTTTCCTTTCATACATCGATGACTGGTCTTGGCCTGTGTGTCCATCTTGCCTTTAACAATTCGTTCCATTGTATTGTATTGTATAGTTCAGAAAAATATTTTAAACAATTTTATACTTAATTTTAAATTAAAATTTAAATTTTAAATTGAAATTTTATAGAAACAAAGTATGTACGACTATGATATTTTGATTCGTTCCATTGTTGCTGCAAGGTTGCGATACTCCGACTCCTTTCTTTCTATCTCTATCTCTCTTTGATCTTTATTTATCTACTCGACCATTTAGGTCTAGCTTTTGATTTTTTTTCATTTCATCGACCTATAAAGCCGCTAACAGCTTAAGAGCTTGCCAAAGAAATTAAAGAAAACATAAATATAAAAACGGTGCAGGGTTTGTTTAATAACAGCTGAATCTTAAAACAATTTCCACTAAAAGGCTTAAAAAAACTAGCGCAAATTATAAATGCTGCATTTAGGCTAAGGTATATGTATATAACTCAGGTATAAAAGGCGCAAAATTCCATACATTCACTGCTTACACTGCTTCAATACTGTTATAAAACCAAAATATGGTGGATTCCTGGCCACGAGGGAATTGATGGAAACGAAAAAGCCGACGAAGTGACCAGAAGGGGTTCGGAAACACCTTTCCCAGGCGTAAGACAGCCTAGAAAAGTTTTTGAACCTTTCAAAAATAATGCCTAAAAAATTCTATAGAATCTATAGTTGACTACCTGACAGGGCACCATGGTTTGCGATATCACCTAAACAAAATACATGTAGCCGACTTTTCGAAGTGCCGCCTATGTCTTGAAGAAAACGAAACAACTGAGCATAAATCGTATGTGAATGCCCAGCCCTTTGTGATATAAGAAGGAAGACATCCTCTGATGAAAGTATAATTAGATATATAAGGAAAGCAGAAACTCTAATAGTCTTAACAAATTTGTCTGATCCTATGGCAGAATAGATCTACTCAGGTCGAAGTGCCTGTCATTGCGGTGGCGAGTCAGAATTTATAAAAAAAAAAAAAAAAGTTTGCTCTACAATATTTCTTAACATGGCTACAAGCTTTCGATAAAGTCTGGCACAAATTACAAAGTAGCGACCATAAACTTTCAAACGACAATAAACAGTATCTCAGAATTACAGATTAGATTAAATTACCTAAAGTCAGTCCATATTAATTTTACGCTTAAAAACGTATCTCACATTCGAGTATACATTAACAATGTAGTGGAATACTCAAATACAGCCAAATATTTAGGCATAACCCTAGACGCTAAACTGTGTTGAAAAGCGCAAGGAAAAAAAAAAAAAGATGGTTTGCGATATAGTAAAGGTTTATTGGGAGATATTCAACCTTGCGCAACTACAATAAATTATTGCTATACAAGCAAATTCTTTAAGCAGTTTGTAACAATGGGCATGCACGTGCGAAACAAATTTACCAAAAATATATGTCTTCCAAAATAAAGTACTAAGGAACATAGTCAATGTCTTGATATAGACTCAAAGCTGATCTTAGGTACATAGAGATCTAAATATTGAAATTGTTGAAGATGAAGTTAAAAAAGTTGCTCAAATGCACAGAAGTAGGCTTTTCAAGCACGTTACTTTAGAAATAACCAAATTATTAAATAAAGATAATCTAGTCCGAAGATTAAGGCTGATAAGACTTTTTGATCTATGAAAATTAGCTAATTAAAAAAAGTTCAGAAATCCGACAATCGGTCGTTTTTTCTTTTAAAATTTTCCAAAAAACAACAAATAAGTTGCCGGTTAGTCGAACGACTAGGTGTTATCCCATTTGGGATGACAAAATTCAGTCCCCCAGGGAGGTTTTTTTTAGGTGGATTATAGTCCCTCACTGTTGCAGCGTTCTAGCTCTGCAATGTTTTTCGATGATTTTTCTTTACAGCGAACCCACAACAAAAAAAAAAAAAATCCTTTGCCAATGTATCGGTCGGCAGCATTATGAGGATAAATAAATAAAATAAATAGTTGGCGCAACAGGTCCGGAGAGACCTAAGGCCTAGCTTCTCACAACCATTCGTTTTGTGTGAGTTTTTCATTTTTGGAACGAAAGGAAGGGATCTACAGTTTTATGCCGACTCCAAACGGCTAATTGAGAAGCTCTTACAAGACATTTATACTCTCGGATGTTTGTCAGACGTTCGCGAGAGGTAGCGCAGCGGAAAAAAACCCTACAAAGGCGGAATTGGGTTTTTGCGGGATTCGAAACTTGAACCCCCGCATAGCAGTCCAACACACTAACCACTAAGCTACTGCGACTACATTATGAGGATACACTGAATTTAGGATAGTTCGAAACTGTTTATGAGAGCCCTTAGGGGACCGATAGGAGACCCTTAGTGGTCTAAGCCGATGGACGGTCACGTATAACTTAACTTTATTGGTACTTGATTATTTTTCTTCTAGGTGCTCGTACATGAGTATAGTATCAGTTGCTGTAAGAATTTGTTTATTGCCCTGTTTCGGACCTCCGCTGTTACTCATTACTCGTTAGCCTTTAAAATTTAAAGTGCGCTGACCGTTTTTGGAGACTTAGTGTAAAAACAGAGTTGAGCGAAGAGTGAACAACAGCAGTAAAAGTGTAGCAGACAGAGTGCATGATCGTTCAAAAGTGAAGCAAAGCTTTAACAAGAGAGCAAAGCGCCGATTTCAAAAAATATTGAAATGGAAAAGAATGAACAATGAAGCAAGAGTTGTTTGCTTCTCATTTTGCTATTTGCTTCTTATTCTGGCCAACCTACCACTACATCCTTGCTCTCCTCTCGTATTCTTTGTCCTTTTCTCTGACGATTTTCGCAGTGTTACACTCTGTTTGTTATGTAGCTTTGTAAACTTACACGAAGTGCAAAATATTACTACAAATATTTTAATAAATGGTAGGGAAACTACTTCGTGCACTCCTTATAATCGTTATCGTTTCCAAGTTGTTATAGGTACGGCTTTCGCTTTGTATTTGTAGTCGGCGCTTTGCAAACCGGCGCTGGTATACCATCTACGTACAATTGCAACTTTCTCATTGCAGTGAACTTCACCTTCGTGTGTAGTGTTTTTGACACAACCAGCAAGCCGATGTCGTCTGCAAGTCAAAAAATTGTTCTTCTTTTGAAATCAGTAGGCGCAAAAATGCATCATACATAACATTCCACAGTAGAGGGCTTATAACAGAGCCTAATGACATGCCGCCGGTTATAACGTTCGACTTGGTTCACTCGTCAGAAGCGGAGAGGATAATTCTATTAGAAAAATAATTCGTTATAACTTTAGGAAGATTTTCTGGTATTTCAATATATGTAGATACATAGACACAGAGGGCCTTCCCAATTACCCGAATTAAATGCGCAGTATTCTTTAGTATTCTCTCTTTAGCGGGTTCTATCTTATTTTACGATATTTCGAAAAGCCTCTTAATCTTTCACCTGCTGATTACTTCCTATTATGAAATATAGTTAAAATAAGAATGCCTAGATATTTGCAATTTATTTATTAAATTCGTTTCATACATATTTTGTAAGTACATTTGAGCTAGTTATTTAAATTGAAGTGGAAACTCTGGCCAATAACTCTGCTTACAATATCGAATCCACTGGATACACGCAGGTAAAATAGACTTTTTAATTTACAAATTTATTATTAATTTATTATATTAAAAATTATAATATAGTTATAAGAATAAGTTACCACATGCTGGTACAGATTTGCATTTAGTCAAGGTCACTGGTCGCGCTATGAAGTCACAAGGCTTTTGTTCGCGTTATTTAAAATGTGTGTATTGCTTGACTACTTGTATTCCATATATCGTGATTATTTTTGGATACACCAGCTTTTTGCAAAAGGAGCTTTTCGCGGCGTAGAATCAAAAATTGCCAATATGCTGGAACTGCCTTCATTTTTGTTTATGGTGTAATCTATATATTTATGTAAATTATATGTATATAAAAGAGTCTGACGTCGAGAACGAATCGTTCGATTTTGGGCTTAATGGTTTCGTTTTGGCGCAAGGAAGGACATAGGTATAGACAGTTTTTGTCGCAAAAACAAAGAAATTAAGCTGATCAAACCTCGTATCGAAAACGAAGAGTGTTACTTCAAATAAAATTATATTATTGATTGATATCGGCGGTTCCCTCCCAGTCTCATTTGATCATGCTACCGTTGAGAAGTAGGGATGCCAACGATGCATCGATGTTTTGATAGCCGATACATCGGCAAATTTGTCAAACATCGACATCGTTCAGTCATTTCGTTTAACATTGCCCGCGTTTCACTGCGTTTAAAAAAAAACTGACATTTCACAAAAAGTGCTAGATGTCTAGTGCAAATGGTGAATTTTAAGTTCTAGCGGGCAGTGGAACAGGGGCATTGCCAAGATGATGAAATATAAAATGTGCTTGTATTTGTGTTAAAGCAAAATATGTAAAACCATTTCATACTATACTCTGTCCAAGAAAAATTGTCAGTACAGGCCTTATGGATTAGCTTTTTTTCTACCAGTGTTGCCTGTAGCTTCTCTTACGGCACTCAAACACAAGATTTGCCACTGAAATAAAAATGAAACCACTGGCATTCCAAAGAATTTGTTGTTGTAATTCTCCTGAAATTCGCATGCATCCCACCATAACCAGTCTGCCACACAGCCGCGGGCAGAATGAGCACGATCGTCTTGTGTTCGCTTGCTATTATCATCAACCAAAATAAGCAGTGTGTGTGTGACTGAAGCACATCAGAAGAGTGTTACCATATGTCAATGAAAGCATATCATTAAGGGTTTTTCTTTTAATTTTGTCAAAGAACTTTCGGTTTCGGTGCTTTTTGGTGCTTTTGAGAGCGGCATATTATGTGGGGTGCTGCCATTCGGTTTTAATTTGTTTGTATTTCTGAAAGATCCAACAATATTCAGTTAATACATATTTTTTAATGTTGTCTTTTAGAAATAAGGTTTATTCGTGAATTGTTTAAATGCATTCATTTCATTAACGCAACAAGTGATTATATGTGCATTGTAGACATATTGCGATAAATTAATAGTGATTACTAAGGCAACTCAAACGGATTCATGCAAAATCATGGTATTTTTTTGGATAAAATTTGATTAAATACTTTAAAGTAGAAAACTAAGTACAAATTTTCAGCCTTATTCGTTAGGGCATATTTCTGCATGTTTTGATAGGTATAAATTTATATTTCACTTTGTAGAGCATATTTTTTACACTGAAATATCAAAATGATGAAGCAGGTAAACCTATACTGTTTTTTTTCGGTCGTTGGGTTTTACCACATCCGGTCACTCCTCTCCAGTAAAGCGAATGCCTTGAAAGGATTTTATGATCTGTTTTTTGCTACTGTTTCCGCGAAGTTCTGCATTGACGGGTAATATTTTTTTAACAAATATGTAATCTAGGTATATATGTCTATATTAAAAAATGTATGTAGAGCTGCACAAGTGCAGTCCTTTTACCATCTGTTTAGGTATATGACATTGCGTCGTGGTTATATAATTTTGTATTCTAAATGCCTGTTTGTGTAGGTACCTACCTTTATTTTTTTTCATTTTGATTTACGAAATGTGTATTCTTTGTTGGAAAACAAACTAAAGCGATTAGGCCTACTGGGGATACCCTTTAAAAGAAGCGAATATTAGAAAAGGAAAACTAAAAAGATAAACGGAATTTATTTCGTTCAGCAATATTTTTATTTTAAATTGGAAGATGGTAACCCCATTAGTGAATTATCATACACACTACGGCAACCCTGTGAGAGCTTTAAAAAGGGACCGATTTATGTAAGCCATTGCAAACAGGCTGAGAGACAAACATCCTATCTTCCCTGTACTGACAATTTTTCTTGGACAGAAAATAGGGTTGTCCCCCTCACAGCTGAACACTATTTTCAGTGTTCCGGACAGTTAAGTTTTTCACACAAATAGTGATGGCGTATATAAAAAAACATAATTTATTTCGTTCGTGCTTTTTCGATTGCCGCCGACCGACGACACGTGTTAAGTTTGCTGTGCTCTCGTTTTAACTTGCTTTGCTGTTTTGTTGTGTTTTTGATATTGCAGAGTAGTGGTGGACGTCGTGGTTAGTATTGTATATTTCACATTTGTCAGTACCTAGTTTACAATTATTAGCTATAACAAATACAATTAAGTTAATTGTTTTAATTATAATATTTAAACAAATGCTTGCTAATGTCAATTGAGCTTGCTAGTACGCGTGGATCCTTTTCATGTAGTTTGTTTTAATGTGCTTTTAATAATAATGATTTTTAGTTCCTATTTTGCTGGTAAGATTTGTATATTTTGTTGTTTAAGTACAGTACGTCGTAAATATAGTCAACAATTTGTGTGATGGAGAAGATAAATAAAACATCGGAAAAACATCGATGTATCGTTGTTAATACCGATGTTTTTAAACGTCGATGTTTGTCGTGGAACCATCGATGTTTTTTAGAACGATGTTGCATCCCTATTGAGAAGGTCAAATCTTTCACGTCCCACTCGTAATAAACGTCGTATGGCAACTGTTCGTGAATAAAAAATTCAGCCACGAGGAACAAATTTTGTGGTCAACAATCGGTAGTTTGATTTTTACCGTACTGTCCGTTTTTGTCGACAGTCTTGAAGACTCACATCAATGTTAAGGTATGTTGGTCGATAAAATAAAATACGTCACTAAATGCAGTTAAAATGCGGTGTTCGAGATTCGGGTTCCTGATAAGCGTAATGAGGTGACTCGCTATCAATTGGGCCGGTACTTCAACTGCAACGAGTCTGTGTGGTGGATTTGTTCGTTTCCGATTGATAAGCGTCGCCAAACTGTCGTCCGCTTGTTGGAAAATGGTCAACGTGTCTATTTCATGGCAGCCCGCACTCAATACAACCCAACGAGCCGAACAACCACCTCAAACAACAACAACCCTCATCAAGGGCCTTCATTTCTATGCAAATGCATATTTTTTCGGACAGCCTTAGAAGCAAATGAATCAGATAGTTTTTCGAGTTAAGAAATTCTCCTTTAAATTGCATTCAATCGTAAGGGTATATTTTTGGCATATTTTAACAATAAACCAGTTTTTAAAACGAGTTAAAAACGTTTAAAGTCCTTCTCCACGAAAATATAATGCAATATTCAGCAAATTCAGCAGAACAGCTCACCGAACAAATGTCACAACTCGCAACTTAAAATCATTTTCCACACTTAATTGATGGGCTAATATTATTTTTAAATGCTTTGAATTCATTTTATTTGTTAACTAATGCGATCGAAATTTGTACCCAAAATAGTTTGCACCGAAGTTTAACGCCTAGTATCTGACAGCTGAATGAAACGTCAAACGAAAACTAGTTGGTGTTCGGTATGAATGCATCTTCGGGTTTTCGACAGAAACACTGTTTTAGTGCAATAAGAATGGGGTATTACTTTTTGAATATTTTTGCAGCATGTTTCGGATTGCTTATGACATATTTCGTCATTTTAAGTGCATATATTAAGCGCATATTTTGTGTTTTTTTAGAGGCTAAAAATCCGCGCTCTGCTCATCACAAATGATTTCCCCGAGTATCGGTTAGAATTATGTTGACCATGACCGGCTGAGTGCACGCAAAATCAAGTCGCGAAGTTTATTCTCAGTCACCGATGCAATCACTTCGTTCCAACTGAATAGGTACAAACTTTTTCAAATTTATGTGGCTCATTATTTCCACATAATGTACATGAATCTATCATTTGATGATGCTAACTATTTGTCCATGATGTTGTTAAAAGAAATGAGAATGCTTAAATCAAAAAGCACCGTTATTTTTTCTCGGGCAAAGCATTTCATACGGAAAAATTCAGTTTTTCTTTTTTTGCGACAACTGAATAGCTACAAATAAAAAAAAATCACATAAAAACGCCCATTGGAACGAAATTAAACAAGTTTTTGTTATGAAATTATTTCATTTATTGATTCTAGTAGTTGGTACTACCTCCTTTGTTTACTAACATGATATTTTCACAAATTCGGTGTGGCATGGAATCATTTCCTTTTCTTTTTGGTTATATTTGATTTCGGTGAGCGAATTCTCTCGCAATGAGAGAAATGTGACATATTGCCAAAATTGAACCAGAAAGTAAGGGAACAGACCTATTTTAAGACGACTTTGTACAACTTATCGCTGTCGCATGCTACTTTCCTGTAAAGAACTGGAATTTCTGTTTTTGTTTTGAAGATCTGATAACCCACATTTCGTCGATGTTTGACGTGTGATTTGTTTATTAACGAAAGGCTTCGAAGAGATATATTTCTCAGTAGTAAGCGCACTTCAAACTCTTGCCTGATTGAACCTAAAAAAACGCCGCTACGTAGTTTAGCACACTAACCTCATAGCAACTGCGCAAAAAAAAAAAAAAAAGTTCTAAATTCCCCAAGAGTGTTTGGTTTTTCAAACTGTTAATTCTTGTATCTGTTTGACTAAAATTTACGTCGTGCCCACTAATAGTTGTTAGTTAAAAGTAGGTTAAAAAATGTATATACCTAATTAACTAAAAAGTTAAACATCGGTTTTGTAGTTAGAGTGATGTTAATTAGTATCTACAAATATCTCCTACAATGAACGGCATTGCTATTAGTAATACGAGTACCTATATCATCTTCAAAAATAAATAAATTGGTACAACAGGTCTACGCATGAGAGTCTAGTACTAGCTTATTAAAACAATTCGCTGTTTAATTTGTTATGGGACAAATATAAGGTATATGTACGTACAATTTTATGTCCTATCAAAACGGCTGAATTTCGAGGTTTCCTCAGGAAGGTTATAACGGGTGATTTTTTAGCTGGTTTGGTTTTGGCAACACTGGTTTTGACAGCTGACGTGTGTTTAGTACCTTGTGTCACTGTCAAACAGCTTCAGTTTGGTTTGCAATTTAACCACGGATCGTCTTACAAATGAACAACGCTTGCAAATTATTGAATTTTACTATCAAAATTCGTGCTCGGTTCGAAATGTTCATCGCGCGCTGCTTCCATTTTATGATCGGCATTCTCGACCTTCTGAGCAGTCTATTCGGAAGATTGTGACCAAATTTCGCACCAAATTTACTTTGTTGGACATTAAACCACCAACACGTTTACGTACTGTGCGTAGTGAAGAAAATATTGCGGCCGTATCAGCTAGTGTGACAGAAGACCGCGAAATGTCGATTCGGCGCCGTTCCCAGCAGTTAGGCCTTTGTTACAGCACTACGTGGAAAATTTTGCGGAAGGATTTGTGCGTAAAGCCTTTTAAGATACAGCTTGTGCAAGAACTAAAGCCAGCCGACCTACCACAACGCCGAATTTTTGGTGAATGGGCTCTTGGAAAGCTGGCCGAGGATCCGCTTTTTTATCGAAAAATTGTGTTCAGCGATGAGGCTCATTTTTGGTTGAATGGGTACGTAAATAAGCAAAATTGCCGCATTTGGAGTGAAGATCAGCCAGAAGCATTGCAACAGCTACCAATGCATCCCGAAAAAGCCACTGTTTGGTGCGGTTTATGGGCCGGCGGCATTTTTGGGCCATATTTCTTCAAAGATGATGCAAATCGCAGCGTTACTGTCAATGGTGAACGCTACCGAGCGATGATAACAAACTTTTTTTTGCCCGAAATGGAAGTTCTTGACTTGCATGATATGTGGTTTCAACAAGACGGTGCCACATGCCACACAGCATGCGAAACAATGGCGCAATTGCGAGGCGAGTTTGGTGAACAGTTAATTTCACGTTTCGGGCCGGTCAATTGGCCGCCTAGATCGTGCGATTTGACACCATTAGATTATTTTTTGTGGGGGTATGTCAAGGCTAATGTGTATAGGGACAAGCCCGCTTCGATTGACGCACTGGAAGCCAACATCCGATATGTGTGAAAGAGTATGCCAAAATTGGACTCAGCGGATGGACTACCTGAGACGCAGCCGCGGTCAACATTTGCATGAAATTATCTTTAAACATTAAATTGCAAGGTTCAAACTATCGATTCAAATAAATATTTCATTCATTTTTTCGAATTTTTTGTGTTTTTTTTTTTTTTAAAGTTCTAAACCTCTTAAAAAATCACCCGTTACTTACCATCGAATATTTTTCTGACTTTAAACTTTGTATTTCTTCGTCTTTCACACATTATGTTTTTGTATAAACTTTTGTTTTACTATATACTACAAAACTTAATATTGCTTGTGTGCTATCGCAAAAACAATTAGCTTTTGTTTTAACTGAAAATATTTGTATTTGTTGGAGCGATCATTCGTCAGCTTGTTTCCTTTACAATTATGTTTATGTGTCACAAGTTATTCATGATCGGATCACATAGCTCTCCTCTTTATGCATTACGCATCACAGGGCAGTTTAAACAATTTGCGGGAAGTAAGCGATTAAATTAGCAAAAACCCACATATTTATTAAAGAGCTTCAACTACAACTTGTTTTTGATTCAATTAAGTGTGTTCACTCATGTCAGTGATCTCTGATCACTCAAATACCGTCGAGTCATTTGCATTTAATTTCGGTTTCCCCTTTGTTGAAAGCTGTTACTTTTGAATGAGCTATTAGTTTTCTGATTAATAGCCTATTCACACCGCACCGAACCCCGTTTTTTTTGTCAAAAACTCGTCTGTACATTCACACCAAACAAACAACTAAACGATTTCAAATTTATTAATTAACAAATAAAATTAATTTAGTGAATTTAAAAATAATATTAGCCCATCAACTAAGTGTGGAAAATTATTTTAAGTTGTGAGTTATGAGATGACATTTGTTCGGTCAGCTGATATGCTGAATTTGCTGAATATTGCAAAAGGAGTGTTTTTTTCAACAATTCAACGATTGGAAGTAGTTTTCGTGGTGTTTTCGTGGAAAACGGCTTTAAATGACTCGTTTTGAAAACTGAAATATGTATGGGAGAACACGCTTTTCGACTCGGTGTGAATAGGGTACTACTTTGTCAAATAAAGCACATTCTGTTTTTAAATGAACGATTATTTTATATAGTATATCTAATATTAATGCGTTCCTTTAAGTGATGCCGAAGCCACTCTTTTAATGTTATTTTGGCACTTTTCGGGGTTTGCCTCAAAACGTTTATAGATGATTGAATGGTATTTTTTGTCTCTCTGGGTATGGACAAAGTTTAAGGTACATACAACATTTTTAGACTTCACACAAGTTATGTAAATCGTATACATATGATAAACTTGTAAATTGTGTTTATTTATATTTTGATTTGAAGACGCCTACATTTAGAACTACTTTCACAATTTTTGAGAATTCCAATTCTGAGGTCTCAGAAAAAGATAGGTTTAAACATAGAGCAGAATTTAGTTTCTATTTCATCGCAGTTGGCCAACTGATTCATAAGATTAACTCAAAAATTACACCCAGTTGTTTTTTTTAACTTGACGGTGTTTAATCCGTTTGAATTTAAACTTCTCTTCGAAAACCAGTCTAAGTGCTTTAAGTTAAAACTCAATTTTATAATATTGACATTTAATCGCTCGCAGGGCGCATGAGATAAGAAAAGTAGAAAAGTGAAATAGTAAATAAATAGCAAGAAGCTAAACGAATTGACTTCATTCGTAAAATAGATGAAATGTTGAAATCTTTGTCGTCAGAAGACGATTTTGTCTGAGAGATTGTGAAACTGCAGCTGATAGTAAAGCAACGTCGCCTTCGTCGTCGAATATAATGAATGTATGTACAAGCGGGCTTGCGTCGACGATTACGATGTGGTGGATTTTCGGAAAAATTTACCAGCTGAAAAAACAGCCATTTGTAGGCTTGTAGGAAAATTTCCAAATGACAAACAACAAAAAACAAATTTATTTATTTATGAAGTTTGACATTACGTAGGTTTAAAACGCGTTAAGCCGGAACCACGCTTGTAACGCGTGTTGTGTTTATCGTGTAGTGCTTCGCCATCACTTTAATGGATTTCATATGCGTAGAAACCTATTTTTCTCGTGATTTGTGGTGTAGTGGAAACTTGGAAATCGAGAACGTCAAAAAAGCAAAACAAACAGCATTTGAATTCATTTAAAAAAAAGCACAAAAAGACTAGACAAGTGTGCACAGAAGGCTACACGGCACACCACAACACAACAAACACACCACACGTTATAAGTGTGGTACCGGCTGTGGTGTTGTGTTTATTTTAGGTTTAAAATTTGTGGAGGAAACCGCAGAAAACAAAGTAAAAGAAAACGCAAAATAAAAAAAAAATTTTTTCGGGGCTTAAATTGAATTGTTCCACTTGCGAGGTATCGAGATATTTATTAATATCTACACATACCCTATCACAATAGCAAATTTTTCAAGACCACTTATGCTTTCATTTGGCCTGGAATTTCCTTTGGGTAATAAAAAGTGTTCTACCTTGGTAAAGAGGTTTTTGAAAGTTTCAGGACACATCTGGAAGTCTCCTTAAAATTTCTAGAGTTGACTACCAAATCCGAGAATTATAAATACCTTACCTTACCAATAAACAGTGGTTACATTATCAATACAAATTTTCCAATTATTTTCTAATGGAAAATTCGTTTTTTTAAGCTTTAAATAATCTTACGGTTTTCGCAAATCGGCCGTTCGTTTGCCTTTTTTGCGCGGCAAAATAAAATTAAATGTTTTCCTCAAGATTATTTTCGAAAGTACAAAGCGACGAAATTCTTCTTGTAGTTTTACCAACTACAAAACTCGAAGTTTGTTCTCTTAAATTCAAAAATATATTTATTATGGTAGTAATTAAATCACCAAACTTTTTTGAAAATAAAGAAAAATATTAAAAGCGGAGCTTTAGTTTAATCTGGATGGGGCAGAACCATCAGTCTTTGAAAAATGTGTTGGACAATTCCAGCAGTACCTATTCATTAAAAGTAAAACACACCCGAACAAAATTGAAACAGTAACAGTAACGGAAAGGCGTTCAGAAAAAAACTTGCCAACATAGAAAATTGTTTTCAGATGGATGACATTCCAGTGAAACGACTTATTCCATTTTTGAGGAATTGAATTTCTAAAACGTCTTCTACCTTTTGTAGGTTTATAAGCTAATTTATTAGCTATTTTAAATCAACAATTTGATAAATTATTAAGTTTAAGGTTTAAAAAATGGAAATTGCTTTAATCAGATTTGCTTTAAACGTGGGTTAATATTATCAAATCTTTTAAGTTGTCATTTAACAAAATAAATGTTGGCAACATAGGTGTTTGTATTTGGCTAAATGAAATAAACATCTCAGATCATCTTTCAGGATCTATGATGAAAAGTATCTCGGTTACGTGTGGTTGTTTTATGCGCTCGCAAATAAAATATTTATATGGATCGTAGCTGAGTAAGAAAACGGGTAATATTAATTTGTTGTAAATGAAAATTATACTGCATGTTAAATTTGATGAAAACATTAAACTTTCAGTTCAGCTCTGGCAATTAAAATATTTTAAATAATTTTAACGTGTACGTTCAATTATTGACCAGGTCTTAACCCGAGAGAGATAAATTCGCATAGGAATATATTTTTGCTTACAATCTTCATTTGGATGAATGTCGCCTATCAACGAATGCATCCACACTATGTCTGGTTAATATAACACTTCAATGTCCCGTAAACAGATCAAATTAATTTGCGCTACATCGATGACTATTGGCTTTATTGTTAGTCTGATGAACACAAAGTTTTAATTTTGCAACTAGTTTGTATTTTGCACTTTTCAATAATTTTAATAAAGTCTGTTTTTCTTTTCAGACAAGTTAATTTGCTATCAATCTGAACTAACCTATTAGCAATAATATAATGATCTGTCAAAATATGTTGTGCTATGATTTTTGATCAGACTTAGTTCAAACAATTAGAGAAAAAATCCAGTTCTGACTGACTCCATACTTGCCGAAAAAATGCAACCAGACAGTGCAGTTATGGCTTATAGGGTCCAGTTAAGATAATTCCCTGAAAAACTGCTTGGTACATTTTTTGTTTAAGTAATTTACTGGCTTTATTTTTTCGTTGATAGTAACTGTCCTACCTCTGGTTCTTGGAGTGATAGATCTTCTGTTGCCCGTGTAAGTTTCCTTGCCTCTGACGTGTGCGGATATACAGATATATAGTTAAGGTACATCGAGCTGGTATGTACATGTGGTGGAGTCATTTGCGAAAGGCATCTGTTGGTCGAGTCGGTTGGTCGGCTGGGTAAATATTGAATATACCATATGTACAAACAAAAAAAAAATACTTACATTCACGCCCAGCCTAATGGTTGCCAACACGATACATTTGGGACAATGTCTTTGTCTTTCTCAATATTTCTTTGACCTGTGTCCTTTCCGATGATTACTCAGTCCCAAACTTATTTTATAAATGAACATTTAAATTAACCAACACTAAAAAATAGAGTAGGTAACGTACTTTGCGGTTAATTGTTAACCTTGGTTATGCGAGAAAATATTTTTGAAGTTACTTTTGAGGTGTACCTACTAAAGTAAGAGTTGGTTCATAAGAAAGTAGTTTTTAAACCGAATATTGTTGTTTTATTTGGAAAATGAAATTTTTGTCCCAAGTTTGATTTCTCCTTTCCATTCTTTCGGTATTTTTGTCGAAGTTATGTTTAAAGTTGGCAACCGTGCCAGCCTAGTATATTTGTTCAAAAATATTCTAATGATAATGATTTTAATATTTTTATCCTCAACACCCAAAACAAATACAAATATACAAATTTCCTATTTCGTTCATAGTCTTCCGAGTAGAACGAAAGCAACATAATTACCCATGCTTTTATTTTCCCTTTATCACACCCAAACGCCAAACCCAAAACCCAATCAACACACGAACCCCACACAAACCCTTAGTCATAGTTGATTTCGTTTTCAACTGAGCTGAACGATATAGTGGGCACGATCTGTGTTATACTTTTTTTACAGCCTTTATTTTTGATAGATACATTTCGTTTCTAACTCATCTGAACGAGTTGATTGATTTTCGATCGAGTGCATATTTAAAGTATTGTTTTCGGTCGTGTCGCAGTCGGCAGTCGCAGACTCGCAGCCGCTGGTCCCAGTTTAGCGGGTTATTTTTTTCGTTTCGATATGAATTACGAATGGGAGGCTGGCACGAGTTGGGAAATACACTAATGTCGTTTTCCATTGGGGTTTTCAGATGTTGCTCTCAGATTTCAGATTTTTCATGCCCAATGGAACATAAAGCAAGATTTTTCTTTCTTTGCATTCTCGGTGGTGCATGTTTTAAAAGTCACGTAAGTAAGAAATAAATACATTTTAAAGTTTGAAAAATGTTTTGGATAAGTGTAAATAGCTGTAAATAGAAATTTCCTAATATTTAGCTATATACCTCGTTTTTACTGATTGCAGTATCACTTTCTCTCTGGTAAGCTGTCCTTTGTAACTTCTTTCATAATTCATACGCAAGCAATCACAGCGAAAAGGTTTTTTTTTTGTTGGGTTAGAAAACACTTCACTGATGCACATAGAGGGATCCAGTATCACACGACAATTAATTTTCTCGACTTTCTTAGAAAGCTGAGAATGTACTTCAACTTACTGCATCAGACCCGGAGATCTAACACCTAATCCAGGCAAAGGCCAGGATAATAAAAAAGGAAGTAGGCCGAGATATCGTCGCCCTCTCCGTATAAGCGTCGCAGACAGTGGTGTCACTTAAAACCCAACTCATTAAGGTATTTGGCAAAATTAATGTATCCCATGAGAACTCTATAAGTTGTCATCAACACCCTCTGATTTCGATGGAGCTTTCCGGTTGCAAAGTCGTGGCCTATGCAGACGACGTCGCCTTACTCACTTCAGGAAAGTATCCTCAGACTCTTTCCGATATCCTGCAACTCGCTTTACGTAAACTAGTAGTCTGGACCAATAGTTGTAGTCTAAGCGTCAATCCGACGAAAACGGAACTAGTTCTTTTCACTAGAAGGGTAAATATACCTCTTATCACCCCCCCCTAATCTCAACGGCACTCCATTCGAGTTTGTCAAAAGTGCCAAATACTTGGGGCTGATATTAGACAGCAAGCTTTTATGGAGGGAAAACATTGCCGAACGTGCTAGGAAATCCCTAGTGGCACTCTACTCCTGCAAAAGGGCTGTCGGCTCGAGATGGGGCCTCCAACCCAACATAATGCATTGGCTTTACACTGCGGTAATCAGACCGATTATCCTTTACGGCATAATAGTATGGTGGCCGGCCTTGGACAAGATCTCCAATCTAAAGGCCCTTGAGAAGACTCAACGCCTAGCATGCATTAGCATCACGGGTGCACTGAGGACACCTCCTACCGCCGCTCTACAGATAATGCTCAATCTTCTTTCTCTGGACATCGTCAGCAAGGAATACGCCGCCAACGCGGCAATCAGACTAAGGGAGGGTAAACCCTGGAGAGGACAACCAACTGGACATGCCAGCATCCTCCTGCAGACAAGCCCCTTACCTAATACTACTGACTACCTGCCTACGAAAATCGATTTCGAAAAAGGCTTCACAAAGGAAATACCGAAAAGATCCCAATGGGACTCACGGTTCACGGAATGTCCTACATGTAGGAGCACTGTCAATATTTACGGACGGCTCCAAAACATTAGAGGGAGTCGGGGCTGGTGTTTTCTCAGAAGAACTGAGCTTGCGCCTCTCCTTCTCCCTTCCGAAACACTGTAGTGTCTTCCAAGCCGAAATCACAGCTATTCGTCAAGCCGCGGCGTGGCTGTCTTTTAATAGTATATCACACAGGGATATTGTTATTTATATTGACAGTCAGGCTGCAATCAGATCCTTAGTCTCCAGCGAAATAAGATCTAAGGCGGTGGAAGATTGCCGCGTATCTCTTAACGAGATAGCTGGACAGTACAACCTTTCCCTTTGCTGGGTTCCGGGACACTGTGATATCACAGGGAACTGTGCAGCTGACGAACTTGCAAGATTAGGCTCCTCCGGTGTTGATAGCGTTAGTCTGTACAACGTACATGCACCGCTATCGTACGCTAAACAAACATTACCGCGGACGCAACAAGAATTGCAAACCATAGATGGAAACATCTGGGATATTGCGACGCACAGTGGAGTATTTGTATGAAAAAACCGCTCAAAATTATTTTATGATTTGTTTTGTAAATAAATCAATTGAAACACAACATATTATGAAAATTAATTATTTATTCTTAAATATTATGAAGAATTTTAAAGAAAATGTGTTTAATCAGAATCTGAAGGTGAAAGGTCGTCTATATGTTCTTCTTCTTCAATATCTTCCATACTTCTGTTGTTATCGTCTTCTAGAGGCATAGGCAGTTCGCTTGGGATCAAAAGAGTTCGTGCCTCCTGGGATAGTGGTTTGGTTCTCTTGTGCTGCAGTGCTCTAAGGCTGCTAAGGTACGGGTCTGAGCTCAACAACAGTCTGTTTAAGACGTCTCTGTTACAAAAAACACGTGAACATTTTCGACTAAATTTCAGTCTATATTGCCTGAAGTGTTTGTTTCGAGCCTCCGCTGCCTCCTCCGATAGCTGACCGATTGCATGGTTTATTACCTCTGCGCCATGCATCAACACTTTGTGTATAGTTGGTGACATGGGATGCCAGCCGTACTGATCTATGTACAATTTAGCGGTATCGTGGGCGAAGGTATTAAATTTGTCTGCATCAATTCTATATCCACTAGAAATCACTTCCAAGATAGTTTTGAAGCGAGTTATCAAATTAATATTTACCCCAGTTATACGAGAAGAACACTCCGGGTCATTGAAAAACCTTCTGGACGTGTTGCCGTCATTGGTATTACCAAATCCCGCTTTGGGTACATCTACTAGGAGCCCCATTTGCTCTTTGAATGCGCCTTGAATTTTCTCCTTTGTAGCTTTCACAATTGCTTTTTCTTCAACCGATCGTGCCTGCCATTTTTTTAAAGGTATTTTATAAGCTAAATGGAGAAGCGATTCGAAAAAGCGAATCGGTGCATGAAGAATTGAGAGTCCAAACTTTAGTGGTTCTACATTGACTTGCTCAGTTTTAATAAACTTATTGAAATCCTTAGAAGTCTGTCCACAAATATAGCACCTCATAGTAGAGGCAGTATCTGTAGCAGCATTGCACACTTTACCGTCAACCATTGTAAGTAACATGGTATGCTTTATTTTTGCTATTTTATTAGAACTCATTACTTCTGTTTCTCTGAGATGCGCAATTTGGTTTTCAATGAAATTGATTTCATCTCTGGTAACATCCTTAGATTCACTAATGAAGCTTATGCGTATGGGCCTGCAAAATCTAGGAGAAGAAGGAACTGGGTTTTGCCATATGACTTTTTTCTGTTCGCCATCAATCATTACAGCAAGTCGCAGAGGAACGAGTGAGCTTTGAAAAATATTAGCATCACTGTCAGTGCTGTTTTTAAATTTCTGCTTATACTGCGTCTGTTGCGACCCATCACAGCCCCATTTTGAAATCAAAACCATAGCCTTACTTTCTTCCTCTGAACACGTTTCTAATACATTTTCGACATATTTGCAAAGGCGTAATGCAGTGTGATCCAGCAATGCTTGCAGTTGTAATTCTGCACGGGTTTCAGTGACTGTGATGAATTCCTTATCAGGGTAACATTCAGTTTTTGACTTTTTTATCAATGAGTAGCAGGGGTAGATACTCTTGCTGGCACTTTGTATCACTTCCCACTGCTTCCTTGTAAAGTCGCCTTCAACAAATATTGCTAATGCCTCTTGAGGTGTAAGCTTTTTCACTGCAACTTGCTTCGCAGAAGAGGAAATCAGCTTACAAAGTTCTTTAGCATCGGTTGGCGAGTTAGTAACTTTTTTGATTATTTTGGACGCATCAGAATTCCCTAAAGTACGCTGACTTACGCTGGCTGCAAACGTCAACTCTTCTACTGATACTTGCTCGCGAAGGTCTTTAGTTTTCCTCCGCTTACTGCAGTCACTAAGCTCTTCGAACGGTTTGGATGGTCGCCCTGGTTTGTGCAAGGGTTTAACAAAGGACAGTTTAATGCTCGTTTGAAGCCACTTTTCATTGGTTTTAAGGAATCTTTCATCCTTATAGCTCGCAGCAGCCCATTTTTTCTTGAAATCGCTTTTAAAATATTTCAAAGCATTGCTGACACAACTTTTTTGTTCGATTGGACATTTTAAAATTTGGATAAGCTTTTCCTCCAACAGCAAAAGCTTTTCATCAACTTTTTTATCTCTAAAATCTTTTAGCATATCGTATAATTCCCTTCGGGTAAAACTCTTGACACTAAACGACGAATCTGCAATGCAAGTACGAAATTCTGTCTAAGTTACCATAAGCTATGATAGTCTTCGAAGTGACATAAAACAAAATGGCGGACGTAGGCGGACAGTTTTATTGCGGTCTATGATTGCCAAGAAACTAAGGATTATGCCCATAAGAATATTATTGCCCGATCATGACATACTCACAAACAAAAACACCATTATCTAAAACATTTTATTAAAATTAAACATTAAATTAGGACTTCATGAACACCGTACGCATACAACAAAATCATGCAGACAAAAAAATCTAATTTTATATCTTAACATCGATTATACCTTGCACTTCCATAATCAAATAATTTTCTTTCTTAATTTCACCACACAAAAAAACAATAACTAAATCAAAAATGAGTCGCGAACAAAAGTGCAGATAACCAATAAATGCAGTTCCGACAATGGCTAGGTTCTGACTGATAATGTGGCGAATGGCAATGGCGGTGCAACTTTTTTTGCATAATGCGTGATGGATCGGTTATCAAGCTTGAAGAATAGCGGTGCTTACCGAAATTTATGACAACTTGATTTTTTTTACTTTTGAGCGGTTTTTTCATACAAATACTCCACAGTGCGTTGCCAAGCTTACCTGGCCGACCCTGGATACTAAAAGATCCAAGAAGCTTCTGCGACTAAACAGACCTAGCATCTCGCTGGTTGCTAATGTCATTACCGGTCATTGTATTATGGGCAGACACGCGCAAAGACTTGGATTGCCATACAATGACTTTTGCAGAAGCTGCAGGGATGAGGAAGAGGATGAGTCCGTCACTCACCTTCTTTGCAGCTGCCCTGCTCTATCCAATCTAAGGATGGCGTACTTAGGAAACTACTTCCTCAATGATCTTAGTGATCTATGCGACACCAGCGCTGCTAACATTCTTAGCTTTATCAATGGAAGCAAATGGTTCACATGAGTAACCAGATAAGGAACCCCTAAACACCAGTGGTACGCACAATGGGCCGATTAACGGCCTAAGTGTTTCTCTCATCGAGAACCACTTTAACATAACATAACATAACATCAACACCCATCATCATCATACTAACGATGCATACTAAGAGTATGAATCCGAATAAACAGACACAATATAATATGTAAAATGAATTTAAGAAAACAAACATTGTATACTGTTGGGCCCCTGTTATTGAGCCAACACCTTTAAATATTAACTATTCATCACCATTTGTTTCCTAGAAAAAGTTTAAAAAGCAAATGTAATCTGTAAGTAAGTTTTCTGCAGTCTTTTCTGCTGAAGAACAGAAAGAATGCCGCTGATTGCTTACAGACGTTTCAATGTCCATTCATACAAAGAGTACTATAGTTTCCGTAAATTAATGTGTACAGTCTATACGAAAATCGGTTATATATTTTAATGGATAACATTGTATAATGTATACAGTATTAATGTATTAATGAAGTCAAACAAAAGTAAAATTAAAAGCAGTGACGAAACGATTTCTAATTTCGCTAGTATCAAAAAGTGAAAGACCCGAATTTTCATCTAATTTTAAAATGATCCTCTTTTTTTAAGATTGTAACTAGTTACATTGTATAAAGATATCGTAATTGGCAAAGTGTTCGTATCGACCAATCAGATGATACCACATAAGGAGTATTAATTGTTTTATCTGCCTGATTAAAGCTTATAATTTGTTCTCCGTCGATTTGATCTTTTTTTCGCAAAAAGCTATCGGGTAATTGAATGCTTATCTGTATATTCGGTCTCCATGCTGCGTATTGTATTTCTGTTTTTACACACAAGTGTGGCCATAAGTGTTATTGCTTCACAAGCTTCTTCAGATTTTTGCTAGACTCTGTTCTGCATTTATAACGTTGACTATGAATGGAAACACGGTCTATTGAGGTGTTGAACTCACCTTAGCAAAATATGAATGATTATAAATAAGCATAAATAGCTTTTGTACTTTAGGCTTTGACCCCAACGAGAGTAGTAAAAAAAACCTGGACACGTATTACTGTCACCCAACGGTATATGGAAACCCAAACATTTGATGAATAGACTAGCTGTGCCCGCAACTTCGTACGCGGCGTAACACTGTAATTTCCAATAAAAGAGATTTGACTGTTTTCTCAACGGCATATTTGTTTAAAATCAACAGTCTAGCCAAAATAAAGCGGTGAACATTGTCAATGTGAAACAATAAATCAAACAAATCTATTTACCTAAAACACCAATTTAAGAAAATTGAATTCAACAGCGTAAGTACTTAAGTTCCACAGGTATCAACGTAGGTAATATCAAAACAACCACTATCCAACCAATAATAAAAGCCTTAACGGAAATTTGTATCTACACCAACAATAAATAAATCAAACAACATAATTCACCTATATCGTCTTTACTTCTTGAATTCTTCAATTCTTAACTGTAGATATCAACGTAGGTACTATAACAACCATTAAAACAAAAACCTTGAACTCAATTTTTATATATACCAACAAACGTCCATCAGCGCACGTCATCACCAGAGCCAATACTGAGACCACCAACTTCGGCCGATTTCCCGTTACCTTGCCTACAAGCTTTATTTTTATGGAGGGTACAAAATTTCATACGCTAGTATTGATACATAGAAATTCGTATTGTCAAATGTCACGAAACTTCAAAAATTTTCGGCTCACCAACAATTTTGTCCGTTAAATTTGAAATTATTCTTTACGTGTGAATAGTATTTCATTTTAGGAATAAGTGCACTTTTGCTAAAAATATTAATGAAAAATTATTACTGCAGAATGGTTGTAGGAAAATAAAAACATTTTGAGCAATTTTTCTTCAGTTATTTAAGAAAAATGTACACATGAAATCGAAGTTAATGATATTCAAAAGCGGAAAATAGACAACAATGTTTGTCCTTATATGTTTCTAGTATATAAAACAAGTCATTAAGACAGTATTATTAACCAAACAAATTACATTAATCGTCTATTGAAAATTTATAATAACCAACCAATAGCATTCAGTTATCTTAAAATGTGGTATTCTCGAACTCTTTCACATTCCCCCATGGTTGGTAGCGGTTGGCAGCATTGATTTTATATTTTTTGTATGTTGTCAGTTGGGGGTCTCAGTATTGTCTCTGGTCATCAGCCGTCTGCGCATTTCCTCAGAAACACATTGTCGCTGTTGATTACATACACATTCACGTTGCATACTTCCTTTTCGTTCGTTTCACTTAAATTGGAGAAAACACCACGTCGTTTGTTCTTTTTTCATATGAACGTGCTTTTTACGATGTGCGCCACCCAACCACCCCAAAGCAGAACAACGATCAAGAACCGCGGCTGCTGATAATGTTCGAATTCCCTAAAGTACGCTGACTTACGCTGGCTGCAAACGTCAACTCTTCTACTGATACTTGCTCGCGAAGGTCTTTAGTTTTCCTCCGCTTACTGCAGTCACTAAGCTCTTCGAACGGTTTGGATGGTCGCCCTGGTTTGTGCAAGGGTTTAACAAAGGACAGTTTAATGCTCGTTTGAAGCCACTTTTCATTGGTTTTAAGGAATCTTTCATCCTTATAGCTCGCAGCAGCCCATTTTTTCTTGAAATCGCTTTTAAAATATTTCAAAGCATTGCTGACACAACTTTTTTGTTCGATTGGACATTTTAAAATTTGGATAAGCTTTTCCTCCAACAGCAAAAGCTTTTCATCAACTTTTTTATCTCTAAAATCTTTTAGCATATCGTATAATTCCCTTCGGGTAAAACTCTTGACACTAAACGACGAATCTGCAATGCAAGTACGAAATTCTGTCTAAGTTACCATAAGCTATGATAGTCTTCGAAGTGACATAAAACAAAATGGCGGACGTAGGCGGACAGTTTTATTGCGGTCTATGATTGCCAAGAAACTAAGGATTATGCCCATAAGAATATTATTGCCCGATCATGACATACTCACAAACAAAAACACCATTATCTAAAACATTTTATTAAAATTAAACATTAAATTAGGACTTCATGAACACCGTACGCATACAACAAAATCATGCAGACAAAAAAATCTAATTTTATATCTTAACATCGATTATACCTTGCACTTCCATAATCAAATAATTTTCTTTCTTAATTTCACCACACAAAAAAACAATAACTAAATCAAAAATGAGTCGCGAACAAAAGTGCAGATAACCAATAAATGCAGTTCCGACAATGGCTAGGTTCTGACTGATAATGTGGCGAATGGCAATGGCGGTGCAACTTTTTTTGCATAATGCGTGATGGATCGGTTATCAAGCTTGAAGAATAGCGGTGCTTACCGAAATTTATGACAACTTGATTTTTTTTACTTTTGAGCGGTTTTTTCATACAAATACTCCACAGTGCGTTGCCAAGCTTACCTGGCCGACCCTGGATACTAAAAGATCCAAGAAGCTTCTGCGACTAAACAGACCTAGCATCTCGCTGGTTGCTAATGTCATTACCGGTCATTGTATTATGGGCAGACACGCGCAAAGACTTGGATTGCCATACAATGACTTTTGCAGAAGCTGCAGGGATGAGGAAGAGGATGAGTCCGTCACTCACCCTCTTTGCAGCTGCCCTGCTCTATCCAATCTAAGGATGGCGTACTTAGGAAACTACTTCCTCAATGATCTTAGTGATCTATGCGACACCAGCGCTGCTAACATTCTTAGCTTTATCAATGGAAGCAAATGGTTCACATGAGTAACCAGATAAGGAACCCCTAAACACCAGTGGTACGCACAATGGGCCGATTAACGGCCTAAGTGTTTCTCTCATCGAGAACCACTTTAACATAACATAACATAACATCAACACCCATCATCATCATACTAACGATGCATACTAAGAGTATGAATCCGAATAAACAGACACAATATAATATGTAAAATGAATTTAAGAAAACAAACATTGTATACTGTTGGGCCCCTGTTATTGAGCCAACACCTTTAAATATTAACTATTCATCACCATTTGTTTCCTAGAAAAAGTTTAAAAAGCAAATGTAATCTGTAAGTAAGTTTTCTGCAGTCTTTTCTGCTGAAGAACAGAAAGAATGCCGCTGATTGCTTACAGACGTTTCAATGTCCATTCATACAAAGAGTACTATAGTTTCCGTAAATTAATGTGTACAGTCTATACGAAAATCGGTTATATATTTTAATGGATAACATTGTATAATGTATACAGTATTAATGTATTAATGAAGTCAAACAAAAGTAAAATTAAAAGCAGTGACGAAACGATTTCTAATTTCGCTAGTATCAAAAAGTGAAAGACCCGAATTTTCATCTAATTTTAAAATGATCCTCTTTTTTTAAGATTGTAACTAGTTACATTGTATAAAGATATCGTAATTGGCAAAGTGTTCGTATCGACCAATCAGATGATACCACATAAGGAGTATTAATTGTTTTATCTGCCTGATTAAAGCTTATAATTTGTTCTCCGTCGATTTGATCTTTTTTTCGCAAAAAGCTATCGGGTAATTGAATGCTTATCTGTATATTCGGTCTCCATGCTGCGTATTGTATTTCTGTTTTTACACACAAGTGTGGCCATAAGTGTTATTGCTTCACAAGCTTCTTCAGATTTTTGCTAGACTCTGTTCTGCATTTATAACGTTGACTATGAATGGAAACACGGTCTATTGAGGTGTTGAACTCACCTTAGCAAAATATGAATGATTATAAATAAGCATAAATAGCTTTTGTACTTTAGGCTTTGACCCCAACGAGAGTAGTAAAAAAAACCTGGACACGTATTACTGTCACCCAACGGTATATGGAAACCCAAACATTTGATGAATAGACTAGCTGTGCCCGCAACTTCGTACGCGGCGTAACACTGTAATTTCCAATAAAAGAGATTTGACTGTTTTCTCAACGGCATATTTGTTTAAAATCAACAGTCTAGCCAAAATAAAGCGGTGAACATTGTCAATGTGAAACAATAAATCAAACAAATCTATTTACCTAAAACACCAATTTAAGAAAATTGAATTCAACAGCGTAAGTACTTAAGTTCCACAGGTATCAACGTAGGTAATATCAAAACAACCACTATCCAACCAATAATAAAAGCCTTAACGGAAATTTGTATCTACACCAACAATAAATAAATCAAACAACATAATTCACCTATATCGTCTTTACTTCTTGAATTCTTCAATTCTTAACTGTAGATATCAACGTAGGTACTATAACAACCATTAAAACAAAAACCTTGAACTCAATTTTTATATATACCAACAAACGTCCATCAGCGCACGTCATCACCAGAGCCAATACTGAGACCACCAACTTCGGCCGATTTCCCGTTACCTTGCCTACAAGCTTTATTTTTATGGAGGGTACAAAATTTCATACGCTAGTATTGATACATAGAAATTCGTATTGTCAAATGTCACGAAACTTCAAAAATTTTCGGCTCACCAACAATTTTGTCCGTTAAATTTGAAATTATTCTTTACGTGTGAATAGTATTTCATTTTAGGAATAAGTGCACTTTTGCTAAAAATATTAATGAAAAATTATTACTGCAGAATGGTTGTAGGAAAATAAAAACATTTTGAGCAATTTTTCTTCAGTTATTTAAGAAAAATGTACACATGAAATCGAAGTTAATGATATTCAAAAGCGGAAAATAGACAACAATGTTTGTCCTTATATGTTTCTAGTATATAAAACAAGTCATTAAGACAGTATTATTAACCAAACAAATTACATTAATCGTCTATTGAAAATTTATAATAACCAACCAATAGCATTCAGTTATCTTAAAATGTGGTATTCTCGAACTCTTTCACATTCCCCCATGGTTGGTAGCGGTTGGCAGCATTGATTTTATATTTTTTGTATGTTGTCAGTTGGGGGTCTCAGTATTGTCTCTGGTCATCAGCCGTCTGCGCATTTCCTCAGAAACACATTGTCGCTGTTGATTACATACACATTCACGTTGCATACTTCCTTTTCGTTCGTTTCACTTAAATTGGAGAAAACACCACGTCGTTTGTTCTTTTTTCATATGAACGTGCTTTTTACGATGTGCGCCACCCAACCACCCCAAAGCAGAACAACGATCAAGAACCGCGGCTGCTGATAATGTTCGAATTCCCTAAAGTACGCTGACTTACGCTGGCTGCAAACGTCAACTCTTCTACTGATACTTGCTCGCGAAGGTCTTTAGTTTTCCTCCGCTTACTGCAGTCACTAAGCTCTTCGAACGGTTTGGATGGTCGCCCTGGTTTGTGCAAGGGTTTAACAAAGGACAGTTTAATGCTCGTTTGAAGCCACTTTTCATTGGTTTTAAGGAATCTTTCATCCTTATAGCTCGCAGCAGCCCATTTTTTCTTGAAATCGCTTTTAAAATATTTCAAAGCATTGCTGACACAACTTTTTTGTTCGATTGGACATTTTAAAATTTGGATAAGCTTTTCCTCCAACAGCAAAAGCTTTTCATCAACTTTTTTATCTCTAAAATCTTTTAGCATATCGTATAATTCCCTTCGGGTAAAACTCTTGACACTAAACGACGAATCTGCAATGCAAGTACGAAATTCTGTCTAAGTTACCATAAGCTATGATAGTCTTCGAAGTGACATAAAACAAAATGGCGGACGTAGGCGGACAGTTTTATTGCGGTCTATGATTGCCAAGAAACTAAGGATTATGCCCATAAGAATATTATTGCCCGATCATGACATACTCACAAACAAAAACACCATTATCTAAAACATTTTATTAAAATTAAACATTAAATTAGGACTTCATGAACACCGTACGCATACAACAAAATCATGCAGACAAAAAAATCTAATTTTATATCTTAACATCGATTATACCTTGCACTTCCATAATCAAATAATTTTCTTTCTTAATTTCACCACACAAAAAAACAATAACTAAATCAAAAATGAGTCGCGAACAAAAGTGCAGATAACCAATAAATGCAGTTCCGACAATGGCTAGGTTCTGACTGATAATGTGGCGAATGGCAATGGCGGTGCAACTTTTTTTGCATAATGCGTGATGGATCGGTTATCAAGCTTGAAGAATAGCGGTGCTTACCGAAATTTATGACAACTTGATTTTTTTTACTTTTGAGCGGTTTTTTCATACAAATACTCCACAGTGCGTTGCCAAGCTTACCTGGCCGACCCTGGATACTAAAAGATCCAAGAAGCTTCTGCGACTAAACAGACCTAGCATCTCGCTGGTTGCTAATGTCATTACCGGTCATTGTATTATGGGCAGACACGCGCAAAGACTTGGATTGCCATACAATGACTTTTGCAGAAGCTGCAGGGATGAGGAAGAGGATGAGTCCGTCACTCACCTTCTTTGCAGCTGCCCTGCTCTATCCAATCTAAGGATGGCGTACTTAGGAAACTACTTCCTCAATGATCTTAGTGATCTATGCGACACCAGCGCTGCTAACATTCTTAGCTTTATCAATGGAAGCAAATGGTTCACATGAGTAACCAGATAAGGAACCCCTAAACACCAGTGGTACGCACAATGGGCCGATTAACGGCCTAAGTGTTTCTCTCATCGAGAACCACTTTAACATAACATAACATAACATCAACACCCATCATCATCATACTAACGATGCATACTAAGAGTATGAATCCGAATAAACAGACACAATATAATATGTAAAATGAATTTAAGAAAACAAACATTGTATACTGTTGGGCCCCTGTTATTGAGCCAACACCTTTAAATATTAACTATTCATCACCATTTGTTTCCTAGAAAAAGTTTAAAAAGCAAATGTAATCTGTAAGTAAGTTTTCTGCAGTCTTTTCTGCTGAAGAACAGAAAGAATGCCGCTGATTGCTTACAGACGTTTCAATGTCCATTCATACAAAGAGTACTATAGTTTCCGTAAATTAATGTGTACAGTCTATACGAAAATCGGTTATATATTTTAATGGATAACATTGTATAATGTATACAGTATTAATGTATTAATGAAGTCAAACAAAAGTAAAATTAAAAGCAGTGACGAAACGATTTCTAATTTCGCTAGTATCAAAAAGTGAAAGACCCGAATTTTCATCTAATTTTAAAATGATCCTCTTTTTTTAAGATTGTAACTAGTTACATTGTATAAAGATATCGTAATTGGCAAAGTGTTCGTATCGACCAATCAGATGATACCACATAAGGAGTATTAATTGTTTTATCTGCCTGATTAAAGCTTATAATTTGTTCTCCGTCGATTTGATCTTTTTTTCGCAAAAAGCTATCGGGTAATTGAATGCTTATCTGTATATTCGGTCTCCATGCTGCGTATTGTATTTCTGTTTTTACACACAAGTGTGGCCATAAGTGTTATTGCTTCACAAGCTTCTTCAGATTTTTGCTAGACTCTGTTCTGCATTTATAACGTTGACTATGAATGGAAACACGGTCTATTGAGGTGTTGAACTCACCTTAGCAAAATATGAATGATTATAAATAAGCATAAATAGCTTTTGTACTTTAGGCTTTGACCCCAACGAGAGTAGTAAAAAAAACCTGGACACGTATTACTGTCACCCAACGGTATATGGAAACCCAAACATTTGATGAATAGACTAGCTGTGCCCGCAACTTCGTACGCGGCGTAACACTGTAATTTCCAATAAAAGAGATTTGACTGTTTTCTCAACGGCATATTTGTTTAAAATCAACAGTCTAGCCAAAATAAAGCGGTGAACATTGTCAATGTGAAACAATAAATCAAACAAATCTATTTACCTAAAACACCAATTTAAGAAAATTGAATTCAACAGCGTAAGTACTTAAGTTCCACAGGTATCAACGTAGGTAATATCAAAACAACCACTATCCAACCAATAATAAAAGCCTTAACGGAAATTTGTATCTACACCAACAATAAATAAATCAAACAACATAATTCACCTATATCGTCTTTACTTCTTGAATTCTTCAATTCTTAACTGTAGATATCAACGTAGGTACTATAACAACCATTAAAACAAAAACCTTGAACTCAATTTTTATATATACCAACAAACGTCCATCAGCGCACGTCATCACCAGAGCCAATACTGAGACCACCAACTTCGGCCGATTTCCCGTTACCTTGCCTACAAGCTTTATTTTTATGGAGGGTACAAAATTTCATACGCTAGTATTGATACATAGAAATTCGTATTGTCAAATGTCACGAAACTTCAAAAATTTTCGGCTCACCAACAATTTTGTCCGTTAAATTTGAAATTATTCTTTACGTGTGAATAGTATTTCATTTTAGGAATAAGTGCACTTTTGCTAAAAATATTAATGAAAAATTATTACTGCAGAATGGTTGTAGGAAAATAAAAACATTTTGAGCAATTTTTCTTCAGTTATTTAAGAAAAATGTACACATGAAATCGAAGTTAATGATATTCAAAAGCGGAAAATAGACAACAATGTTTGTCCTTATATGTTTCTAGTATATAAAACAAGTCATTAAGACAGTATTATTAACCAAACAAATTACATTAATCGTCTATTGAAAATTTATAATAACCAACCAATAGCATTCAGTTATCTTAAAATGTGGTATTCTCGAACTCTTTCACATTCCCCCATGGTTGGTAGCGGTTGGCAGCATTGATTTTATATTTTTTGTATGTTGTCAGTTGGGGGTCTCAGTATTGTCTCTGGTCATCAGCCGTCTGCGCATTTCCTCAGAAACACATTGTCGCTGTTGATTACATACACATTCACGTTGCATACTTCCTTTTCGTTCGTTTCACTTAAATTGGAGAAAACACCACGTCGTTTGTTCTTTTTTCATATGAACGTGCTTTTTACGATGTGCGCCACCCAACCACCCCAAAGCAGAACAACGATCAAGAACCGCGGCTGCTGATAATGTTCGATTTGAGAAAATAAATTATTTTTTTTCATGTTAGATTTTAGGTTGTAGCTCAGCTTCTGGAGGACATAGAAAGTTGATTGATGGCTTGAAATAATTATGAAAGTGTTGGCTCTCCTAAGTATTTTGTTTTGTTTGCATTGATTAAGAATTGTTTGAGTAACGGCGAGTAAAAGGCAGTAAAGTCAGAAAAAAAAAAAAAAAAAAAAAAACACATTTTGGTCAAAAACGCTCCAAAAATAGGCATGGCAATGAAAGGAATAGCCTATGTGTTTCTCAGAATCTTAAGGAACATTTCAAAAAAAGTTTCATCGAAATCCATTAGGTAACAAAGAAAATGCGTACAGTTTTATTATATGTATAGATTGGAGAGACAGTGAACAGATTTTAAAATACAAATTAAGTATCTACGTTTAGTCAGAAAGCAATGCATTTTCTTAACTACAGACAATGGTACATGATTGATATAACAAAGTGACTCATTTTGTTTCCATTTCAGATTTACATGTTAACAGTCTTACTACTTCCGATTCGTGCAGTTGGATGTGTGGTCTCACTCCTGACTGCGTGGGTCTTTGCATATATAGCACTTTACGGTATGACCATAGATGATCTCAAAGAAAAACCATTGACCGGTTGGAGACGGTGAGTAACAAAAACATCAAATTGTCTTGCTTTATTGTACACAAATACATTGCAGAAATTTGACTGATTCGTAAAGGTATTTTCTGGACGATAAAGTTTCAACGAGTATATGTAATAAGCTATTTTCTGAATAAAAAAAAAAAATACTTGGCGCAACAGGTCCGTAGGGATCCTATAGGCCTAGCTTCTCACTACCATTCGTTTTGTGTGAGTTTTTCATTTTTTTTTTTTTTTTTTTTTGAACGAAGGGAAGGGATCTATAATTAAAACCGAAACGGCTAATTAAGAAGCTCTTTCAAGACAGTTATACTCTCTAATGTTTGTCAGACGTTCGCGAGAGGTGGCGCAGTGGAAAAAAAAACCCTAGGTTGGAATTTGGGTTTTTACTGAATTCGAACCTGGAACCCCTCGTTTAGTAGTCAAATACAATAATCTCTAAGCCATTGCGCTATTGTCTGAATGATTTTTTTCTATTTACTGAAAGTTTTTATAATATTTCATGAAATTGAACTGGATGCTCCCTCACAATTTAGCGCCGCGTTGGTAGTTTCAGATACATAACTTCTAAAAATTATGTAGTGCGTGAGCAGATAGTCAACTACACCAATCATAACCTTGCCGATAACCTCTGTACTCTATGAAGACTACTTGTCATGATATATCAATTGTAATCATACGCGCTTGATCGGAAAACATTAGTCCAGATTAAGAGGAACACGGGACCTCGAAAGTTGTTGCTTTAAATTTATTGAACTGAATCAAGTTGCACAAAACATCAAAACGAGAAGTAGAAAAAAGCGATAGTCAAACTTTGTTCCGTTACGCAAAAGTTGGGAAGTAGGGAACAAAGTTCATCACACATTCCTAACACGGAAGATTAAATTAATACTAAATAGCCGCCTGACTAAAAGGGACAGCATTACCCAACACGAAAAAACAGGACACGTATTTTGGTCGGCTTCGCATGTTGATATTTTTATAGCAATGGCTAATGGAATTCCGCGTTCCTATAAAACAAAGTGGCTTCCGGAAGTGATGAATGGACTATAATTATTTATTTATTTCCCGTCTCGTGCAAAAATGCGTGTGCGTGATGGAGTAAATGCAGTTTAATGCTCAAATGCATTATCGTTAGGGAACACAGCTATATAGTTTTGAATATTTTTTTTTGCCATTTCACATTTACAAAAAAAAAAAAAAAATAGTTGTCGCAACAGGTCCGGAGGGACCCTAGGCCTAGCCTCTCACAACCATTCGTTTTGTGTGCTTTTTCATTTTTGGAACGAATGGAAGGGATCTACAATTTTATGCCGACTCCAAACGGCTAATTGAGAAGCTCTTTCAAGACCGTCATACTCTCGGATGTTTGTCAGACGTTTGCGAGAGGTGGCGCAGTGAAAAAAACCCAAAGTTGGAATTTGGGTTTTTGCGGGATTCAAACCTCGAACACTCGCTTAGTAGTCCAACACACTAACCACTAAGCCACTGCGCCTACACATTTACACTATAATTAAATTGTCAATTAAAAAAAAAATGGTATGAAGCCGAAATATGATCTTATGGAAAAAGTACGAGAAATTCGGTTCGGCGAAAGTTGTTGAGAAATTAACACTCCGACTCGATGCGATAACTCTTTTTCGCACTTAAGTCGCCACTTCTACAAATTACAATAAATTTTGCACAAAAATTAAAAGGGGAATCCCGAAAATTAGCAGCGCGTTTTATCGACGTTCAAGCTCGGAAATGCAAACACAATCATAATACCGAAGTTGACGGGAAAAACTATATTTAAAATGCTGATAAATGATATACGTCGACTGCGTTTATCTGAAATACGCTTTACTTATAAAATCGGTGACAAAATTTGTGCCGGAATTTTTTTTTTTTTTTTTGTAATTATCCAAATTTCACTTAAGAGGTTAAGAAATACTTTAAAATAAAATCGAAAACTCTTTCGCACACCCTTTTGGCAATTATCAAATAAATGCGCGAAAATTCAAGTTTGCTTCCGTCATCTTTTTTGCGTGGTTGATAAATATGTTTAAAATCTCTAAATGAGTTGTTTTATATACTAGAAATATATTAGGAAAAAACTTTGTTGTGTATTTTCCGCTTTTGAATATCATTAACTTCGATTTCATGTGTGCATTTTTTTTAAATAACTGAATAAAAATAGCTCAAAATGTTTTTATTTTTCTACAACCATTCTGCAGTAATCATTTTTCATAAATATTTTCAGCAAAAGTGCACATATTCCTAAAATAAAATGCTATTCACGCGTAACGAATATTTTCAAATTTAACGGACAAAATTCTATGAACGCTGCAGCAACTTTGCTGACACCGGAAGCTGTTGATATTTTTTGAGGGTGTATTGGTGAGCTGGAATTTTTGAAGTTTCGTGACATTTGTCAATACGAATTTCTATGTATCAATACTAGCGCACCAAATCGAGTACACTCCGTAAAAATATAGCTTGTAGGCAAGGTAACGGGAAATCGGCCGAAGTTGGGGGTCTCAGTATTGTCTCCGGTGGACACGTCAATTTAGAATGTTTAACGCTTGAATAGATTATACACACCTTGCGTGAATGGATGCAATGTATTTAGTAAAGGGACAGATGTGTAAATCATTAGTTACAGCATCACGGATTCACGCAAAAAAAAAAAAAAAAACATTGTATCCTATTTATTGGCGTGCGATAATAGCGATGGTGCAATTTTTCGTCTTTTGTTGTATAGCTAAAAATAAATCCAAAAGACATTCAGCTAACACACGTTTCGTTTGTCCGACAAATTGATGATACAAAATCAATTCAATTCAGCAAAGCCGACCAGCAGTCACAACCAATTCATTGTTAACGTAGCTAGTGTATATTTTGGCGCCTTTTATCTAGAAAAAACAGGCGTGTACCGTGATAACTTATTACAGGGCCTTCTCAGCTATATGTAGTTGGCTCGGTTTCGTTGCTGTTGCTAATTGAAAAAAAAATCGATTTGTTTTTGTTTTCAGTATCTGACGGTTTGTCGTCTGATTATTATAATAAAACTAAATATACAATTCTGTTCTGCAAATATATCTAATCTTAAACTGCTGACTTTTTTTAAATGATAAATGCGGTGTATAGGTATACCTATTTACGTTGACGACATTTGACGTTTTGAGTTCGTATGGGACAATTCAATTCAAGAATGTCGCTGTGATGTAATAAAACATGTCTGCATATTAGGTTTAATTTTGTTCACATGCAAATTTGTTTGCCTAGGGGCTAGGTTTTGTTCTTTTTCCTTTAGTCGATGGCGAATGAAATTAGGCAATTGAAAACTTTACATTTTATTAATGTTCATAAGTTGATAAACTTACTTAACGAAAAAAAAGAAAAATAATGATAATAATAAACAAATATTTTTAACAAACCGTCAAAACTTGGGCCTTTTGCCAAATAAATAAAACAAGTGTTTTTTATAACTTGTCGACAGAAAGGACATAACAATTTATTTCTATTTGATCAAATTCTGATCAAAAACATCGATTTAATGCTTTTTCTCAGTACTACTTATGTATGTATATTTCTGAAAATTTACTACTACTGGTTTCACTTCTTTTTCTTTTTATCTTTACTTGTTCACTTACTTCGTCACGTTGCAAACTTGGCTGAAAAAGAATAATACAAAATTGCATGCATGGAAGAATGCATTCCCAACGGCTTGTACCTAATTGATACGGATAAGCTTATACGGCTCAGGGATTTAAGTTTCACATGTACTCTTGTGTGACCATTTATGCCTGAAAAGTATCACATATATGTATGTGGAACATAAACCTTTATGAGTCGTATCATACACACATCTAAACCCACTAATCTAGTTCTTATAATTGTGAAATAGTTTTCTGTAAATGAAATTATGCATTGAATATCAATGGCTTTTTAAATTTATCTAATTTTGTTTTCAGTTCGGTTCAAAAAGCTGTTGCATTTTCAATGCGAATGGTTTATACATCCAGTTCATTCCACTATATAACATTCATTGGGGAACGAGCGTCTGCTAAGGAAGCACCAATTCTCGTAGTAGCGCCTCATTCATCGTTTGTTGATTCTATTATTGTTGTGGCAACGGGTCCACCATCCATAGTAGCCAAACGGGAAACTTCAGAAATTCCATTTTTAGGCAGTAAGTATCAATTGTTTAAAATATTTTATTTCGTAATGAATTTTTTTTTTTATATTTATTTCCAGAAATCATTAACTGCTCACAGCCAATATACGTATTGCGAGAAGATCCAAACTCTAGACAAACCACAATCAAAGAAATTACTGCCCGCGCACAATCAAAAGACGATTGGCCACAGGTAAGCTATGGACTTTTAGCGTTAAAGAGTGTTGAATCAGTCTACATCGAGTAGCCAATGCCCAATCATTTCATACACGTCAATTGTGCTTACTATACCACCCCGTGGAAACCATTTTATGGGCAAACTGTAACCCTGACATGATTGAAGACAGTTCACTTTTCGGAAAATTTTCTTCGTATAGTAATATGATTGACTTGGTTAGATGAAACCATTACATTCGTGTTATATTTTGTGAAGAATATGTTGAGAGAAAGTCGCATATGCTTCCGTAGCGACATCTTAATTTAGCACTGCCACGGATAGCACAACTCTATCGAATGTTGACAAACAAATGAAATTATGTCCTCCTTACTGAGCAAGTGATTGATAATCTTTCAGATAAATTTTCTTAACTTTCGTAAAACAATTTAAAGTGTTGGGAATCCTATGGAAAAAGCTCGATACAGCATGAATGTTTTCCTCTGCTATTGTGGAAATCCCTGTTTTTACTTGTCTTTACAGCTTCCTGTCAGAGCTTTGCTGTTTTCGTTCTTTCTTCGTTTATCTCTCTTAAGGGATTTTATGGTTCTGGTTGCTGGTTATATTACTAGAATTTTTCACGCGTTCTCTATTCATTTCATTGTTTTTTGAAGTGAAACTTCTTATGCGACTTCCAACTCAAGGTCGCGTTAAACGTTTAACGCTAATAATTGGATACTCAAAGGTGTGAGCGAGGGTGATGGTGGCGCACATATCACAGCACAAGCACATTCATACGAAAGAGAAGTATGCGAGGTGAATGTGTATAATCAACAGCGACAATGTTTTTCTGAGGAAATGCGCAGATGGCTGTTGACGTGCGCTGATGGACTTATGGTGGTTGGTGGTGTATATAGAAATTGAGTTCAAGGTTTTTGTTTTAAGGGTTGTTATAGTACAAACCTACATACGTTGATACCTACAGTAAAGAATTGAAGAATTCAAGAAGTAAAGACGATATAGGTGAATTATGTTGTTAGATTTATTGAAGTGAAACTTCTTAAATGCTTAATGCTACTACCTATAAGCATTGCACACTCAAAGGTGTGAGGGTACCGCTCACGTTTCAGAGTATGCAATGGTGAGTGAGTTTATTGGCACCAAATGCTGGGAGAAGATTATTCTGTGGTGAAGATTAATTTCCAAAAATAATGACTAAATTGGCAATTAATGTCTTATTGAAGTGAAAATGCGACTTCCAACAAGGTTGCATTAAACGTTTAACGCTATCATGGAGGGGGTATGAAAGCACTGTTGCGTTAAACGTTCAACGCTCCTGGGGAGGGGGAATAGAAGGAGAGAGAGCGAGAGTGAATGCGTGGCACTCGAACGCATGCGCGTAGTACACCTGTTACAAGCCAGCTCGAGCGTTAGCAACGAGTAGCGTCCTCATTATTTCATTTACTTGTTTTAGTTTGATTTGATACACATACCTATAATTTAATAGGGTAGTATTTTTGAAGTGAAACTTCTAATGCGACTTCCAACATATCGTATCTTACTTTAGTTGTCATTATCCCATTGTAAATGTTATGGATTTGGATATTTCTCCACTCGAAAATGATAATTAAAAGATGCGATCAATTGTGAATTGTAAGCAATGTTAATAAAGTTTGTCTTAAAGCCTAGTATCCTGCTCGCGCTAAATTTTATCTCCCATTCAAAAATGTCTACAAAGATAAAATTGAGCGAGGGAGTTTAGCAAAGCATCAGTATCCTGTTCCCACGCTAAATCCTTAACTTCATATAGATGGGCCGATGAAAAGTCTCCACTCATTTAGCTCGCGAAATAAATGTCCGGTACATTAAATCGAAGATAAATTTTGACATAAAAAAAACGGAGGAAAGGGTTTGTGTTGTGTTTGCAATGTTTTTTTTTTTTTTTTTTTTGGCGGAAAATAAAAGAAAACGCAAAGCCAAACAACAGAGCCAAAACAGAGATACATATAAATATAAATGAAGCGAATCGATTTTCAGGGGGACTTATGATCTCATTTGGCGTCGTCTTTTGGGTAATAACAAGTGTTCCACTATGGTAAGGAGATTGTGGAAAGTTTAAGGACACATGTCCAACATCTTCTTATAATTTCTAGGTTTCTTACGTCTTTCAAAGTTTGAAATTCGAAAATTCTATTAAAATTACGTTCACTGATATCTGTCATGGTACTCATGGTTCATAAGAATATGGGTTTTGTCCCATCTATATCATGTTTAATAATAATTTAGCGACCATTTATCTTTGGTGTGGAGAAACGAAGTGGAGACTAGGGGCGCTAAAATTTAGCGCAAGCAGGATACTAGGCTTAAAGAAACAATATGATTTCACTAAAAATCAATTTCTACCCCTTCCTATTTTCATTTCCACATTACGAAGTTTCACTTCTTCCGCGCGGAGGGACTCCACGCACTATTTTTTTAATGAAGCTAGTCCCAACAAGAGTTATTTTATTACGTTTACAGTTTGTTCATGCACTTCTGGTTTATTGTGTAGATGGTTAATGGTTTAAAAGCTTGTCAACACAAATAGGGTGGCAGTCTCTAGAAATATCTTCTGTATTTCCGGTTGAGAGACGCTTCCGGATATACCCACTGTCCGTAAACGCTTAATCTCATTTCGTTCTTTGTTCAATATTGTTCTATATATGTTAGTTTATCGTGGATGTGAATTTTTTTCTTTTAATGGGGTTACTGATTTTTCTTGATACGATAACATTTGATTTCCTTAACAAATGGTGCTACAAAAATAGTCTCTCAATGCTGTCCTTTGATGACGCTCTCTCTCTCAAATTAACACCAGCAATTACTTCGTTACAACTCACCCTCTCAACTGTCTTCAACAGTAAGATTTTCTAATTTCTCAGAAAATCGTAACCAAACCAATAGTGTTGTCACAAATTCGATCATGCCTTATTTCTGTTTTATATCTTGTCAATTTGGTATTTCAGGTCGTGATATTCGCTGAAGGCACCTGTACAAATCGTACAGCATTAATAAAATTCAAACCGGGAGCATTCTATCCTGGAGTACCAGTACAACCAGTTTTGCTTAGATACCCAAGCAAATATGATACCTGCACTTGGACGTGGGATGGCCCAGGAGTGTAAGCTGCACAGGTCAAACATATTTCCACACTATTGTTTAAATTTAACATTTTGTAGGATACGACTTCTATGGCTGACGATGACGAAGCTGCATAGCAAATGTGAAATAGAATATCTCCCCGTGTACTATCCTAGTGCAGAAGAGAAAGCAGACGCAAAACTATTCGCTGACAACGTGCGATCTGTTATGGCAAAGTATGTACACTAAAAAACTTATAATGCGAATTAAATGTTGATCATTCAATTACATTTCACAGAGCAATGGGCATTCCTACTTCGGACTATTCCTTTGAAGACTGTATCATGATGAACCGGGCCAAGGAAATGAAAATTCCTTACCCAGGTGATATTGTTGAAATTGAACGAGCTCTCTACAGTTTGGGGTAAGCAATCGCATCCTTGCTTGTATTGTATTCCAAAAGTGTTAAATAACTCTTCATTCAGCTTGCTACAATCGAAAAAGGACGAGGAACTTGCCTCGAAATACTGCAGTTTGCCCGGGGCTGATGATATTGACTTGGTGACGTTGTCAGACCTTCTGAACGTTGACCTCAACAATAAAATGCTTAGCCAGTTATTTGATATATTGGACCATGTTAGTCGCTGTTAAATGTTTCTTCTCCTTTTATTATAAAATCGATTTGTATTTTATTATTTCAGCGTCACTGTGGTTTTGTCAGCTTAAAGAGTTACTTATTATGCTCATTTTATTGCAAGATTAAAAATGAAGAAGTAATTGAATTCTTGAAGACTATCACAAACGTAAGGATACAAGCTGAGCAGAGCATATACGTTAATTTATTGTTATTCATGTTTTTTTTTTGCATTTTTAGCTCTACGCGCCATCTAGTCAGAGTATATCCAGAGAGTGTTTTTACAAAATTGTGCGGCACAGTGCAAGGCTAACTAAAGAGAAAAGCGATGCGTTGTTTTTCGGTATTGACCACACCAACAAAGGAACTATTTCATTTGGTAAGATATAGTTTTTATTTTTTACGCAACAGATCATGAGGACAAATTAACATTAAACATTGGGTGGGGCTGCTTCCGAAGACAATACCAATCGCCATATCATTGTTGCCCCACCAATGAGATGATACTTTGCCTTCTCTGTCGACAGCTAATCCTGCTTGATCAGTTATTTCACCCCGTTTTTGGTTTCGATATCAATTGCGTCAATGATGCTTTTGAATTAAAGGACACTGTGTTTGGGGGGCATTGAACATGAATGTTACTGAGACTCTGGGCCCGGTGTATTGGTTGTGACAGCTCCGTACTTGTTACTTCGTCCCATCCAGTGTTGACCGATTTTTACCTTACTTAGGTCCTCGTGAACCCATTGTGATGCCCTTTTTTGGAGTTTACCGTTGGTGTTTCATCGGTGGTCTCCATCCCTTCTCTTGTTGTGGTTACCTGACTGTGAGACTTCAGAAAAATCATGTACGTCATGGAAGTAATAGCTCCAAGTTTTCTGGTCCTTAAGTGACAGAGACTCGGGCAATGACAAAGGGAGTGAGGTGTGTCCTCAAGGACCTCCACGTCTCCGAAAACTCTACGTATATCTTCTAAAGAAGTTATGACCAGTTAGAGCCCCTACTGACCTGTCAAACTGTAATAGTTTGTTGGTCCGGCTTCTGTTATATTCTGGCCACAGCTTCCGTGATATTTCACAGGTAGTGAGTTCTTTCCACCTGTTGTTGGTTTTCATTCGATATTTGTACTCCACTCGCTCTCTCAGATTGCAAAGTGGTGGCTTGATCGATTGAAGTGCTCTATCAAGATCCGTTGCGGACCCTTTCTCGCCAGTTCATCCGCCCTCTCATTGCCGGTTTTGTCTCTGTGTCCAGGGACCCAGCAGAGATTCGTATTGCGCTACGAGCAAAGAACCTTGAGCTCTTCGCGGCACCGGTGAACTAGTTAGGATTTTATTTCATTAGCAGAAATTGCTTTTATAGCCACCTGACTGTCAATGATGGAAGCTTTTTTCAGATTCAGAGCAGTTTTTCTGCTCTCGAAATCAGCTGGCTTTCAGAATTCATGTTCCATTGGTCGCAAAAAAGCAGAGTCAGAGAAATTTTGCGAATCTCGATTTTTGAGCGAGATTTAAACCTTTTTGCACTAAAATCAAAACATTTGTCATTTTGTCAAACTCTAAAGTGTGCTTAATTATGTTTTTAGACGAGAAGTCTGTGAAAAATAGAAAACAATTTGTATTTGGCCGCTGTAATGGATATCAACATAAATTAAATGGATTTTTATAAAAACAAATTACAATTTACACTATTAAAACACCCACCACCACAAATGCAAAGAAAGAAAAATCTCGTTTTATTTTCCATTGGGCACGAAAAATCTAAAATCTGATAGAAAAATCTGAAAATCCCAATGAAAAAAGACACAAATAAACCCCCCATAATATTATTTTGAAGACGAGTGTTACCCACCGGTCCAAAATTAAGTCTATAAAACTAACTCTCTCCCTCAATGATTGCATAGATATTTTTGGTCGAAGTGTTAGCCAACAGGATATGGGCTTATTCAAATAATAATTTGGTGTTGGTAATCGCAAATAACAAACGAAATAACAAAATGGAGATGTTTTGGCAGATTACAAACAAAAAATTGCATCGATTTTAATTACGCGTGCTTTTAAATTGATATAGTTGGGGGTTGTTCATTATAATAAAGCTAAGGACTTACGTAAATGCATTTACGTTATATTTTTAACTAGGTTCAAACCAACCACTCAAAAAAAAAAGGACTTTCCTAGTAAAATATATATTACCTAACTCTGTACTTTATAACTAAACATTACCACAACTGCTTACTAATTTGTCATGCTTTGCCTTATTTCAGATGACTTTGAAAGATACACGAAAGACAAACCTCAGTATGCATTTTTATTCAAAAAGCAAGAACATATACGGCGGTCGTGGAAGTAAAATAAGAATACTGTATAATCTCAAAACCAAAAAAAACCCAACAAATTAATTCTTTTTAAAATTACTGATTGGATGTTATAATGTTTTTATTGGACAGAATTGAACTATTAAAATAAAATATTAATTTACATTTTTCTCTTAAATGGCCAAAACCATAAAATAATCTAAAACTTTTTAAGAAGAAAAGAGAATAAAAACGTGGAGTCTTAAATTATGTATGTAGCATAAGTATTTATATTGTTTATTTAACTTAAAATTAAATCGTAATTAAAAGAGTTTTATTTTTAATTTCCTAGTACCAGTTGGATGCGAATGTGAGAATAACTAATTTTTTATATTGATTGGGGACTCTTAGTCCTTTCTAAGGCTCCGTACCCAAAGAGTAAAAACGAAAATTTGTTAGTTTACCTACGATGTCTGCACGTCTATCTGTCTTTTTGTGCGATACCGCTAGACCAATTTTGTTCGTAGGTCTATTTCAAAAATTAAATGACGTAGAAGGCTCAAATTTGCAAACAACAAACTCTAATTAAATGGCAAATACCAATGGTAGTGATACATCGACGGGTTTTAGAGTAATTACGTGAACAAAAAATATTTTCATTCAAAATGGATATAAACCTATTTTGTAGATCATGCTCGTACCTATTATATTCGCTGAAGACTGTTTTGGCGAAAAGTTTTTATTTTACAAGATATTTACAAAAATCTGTCAAATATTAGGTATATAAAGTATGCTCCTTTTTAACCATTTTCATTCGTAAATGGTGTGTTCTCTTAATCGATTTCCTTTCAATGCATACTCAACTCTACTCACGCTTATCCACACACTGACACTCCATCCAGATTCCAAACTCCGCACTAGTGTTTGTGCTTTCGGTCATCTATCTCTATTCCGCAATTCTCAATTCATTAAAACGTGTTTTCTTAATCGTTTTTAATTGGAACTTTTCGAAAGGATACTCATTCTCATTCCCTCATATTGTTAGTTGTGCACAAGCATGCTCTGGGTCATTTCGGAGCATCTTCTCTAGACTACGCTTTTATTCATCTAGTTTACCCTTTACCTCATCCGCAATTTGTTTGGCTATGGATGTGTTTTGGCTGGGAGCTACGTAACCATGTGAAATGAGAAAATACAATTTTCGCAATTTCCAACTCTAGAGAAGTACGGAACCTTCGGTGCCCGAGTGACATTCGCACTTGGCCGGATTTTTGTATGTTCTTTGTCCGATTGGGCCGTAGCATAATGACTAGGTAATCTTTCCTTTCTCTTTCTACGTTCTGTTAAATATGATACTGAGACTGCTCTGACGAAATGTTAACGATTAATTTATGGCTGCTGGCACTTGTTTTAGTGATTGGGGACATTTTGTACGTATCTAGTTTAGTAAGTCTGATAGCTGACTGTCTTGATGTGTCTCAGCTTCGCTTAGCGTAAATCGATAATTTTTTTTCAGTTGACGTCTATGGAAGACTATCCAACGAATCTAGTCAAGAATTTCGTGACTGAGTACTAAAGCTACAGTTCGTATATGTGACTGAAGTAGGAAGGGAACTGACCAATATAGTTTTTGTGCTCTAGGTACAAATAGTCCAGACCAGTATAGAAGAGTTTTTTGTGTTTTAGGTTGCGACAAGGTGCGTTACATGTCATCGGAGAATTTTTCCGAAAGTTGTATCGGAACGGTTATCTTGAAAGGAATTTCTCCGATTTCGTACAAATCGGAGAAAATTTCGTTCCGAACGGATACCTCGATAGGGGTAATTCGTAATTGTACATACTCTCTATTTCTAAAGCGGAATGAAATCTACTACTTTCAAATAGACAATTCCGAAAGTGGAAATTTCACACCTGGCAACTCGTTTTCGAATGCCAAAAGCATTTTAAAACGGAAAATTTGTTTCTACAACAAATGTGATAACGGAAGTGACTACGAATGTCTTAAAATGTAAGCTTTTTTTTAGAAAATTTATGTGTTTTGGACACTATTTTTTTCTATCGCATTGCAGACCTCTGCCCTAAAAACTTTAAGGTAACATCTAGTTTCAAGATGGCTGGAACTGCAGTTGGTCTTAATGGAGCAGAGCAGGAGAACGAAAAGCACTTTGAATAGGATTGACTGATGATACGAAATACAGAGTAGGTCCCCAGCTACAAATAAAAAGTTGAAAAGCATTGGCCATCTGTCGTAAACCCCCTTTCAAGAACCTGACCTTTTCAGTCAAGTACATCTTCTTTGTAGGTTGTGGATTGCAGTTTATCGAACTGCAATTTATTCTTTTGAATATTAGCGGTTATCGCCAGCTACCTTACTCACTAAAGCTCTAGCTGTTTTTTTTTAATAGAAATGCATCACATAATGTTTAAAAACAAAAAACTGTATTCGTTCGTAAGTAAACTACACATGATAACATCGTTTTAGTTTAAGCTTTATTTTTGACAAACTTAAAAAAGATTACTCTTAAATTGACTTAAAGATATAACATAAGAAACATGTGTAAAGTGTATATTCATTAAGTAGTAAAATTTTAGTAATTCATATTTTTAGTCATATTTGCTTCTGCGCTCCTACTTTCGAAGGGAGTTTTAGTCAAAATGTTTGTTTCCACGGATAAATATACAACACATACAAATTCGTCGTCACAGCGATATACATATTTTTTCAACCTCATCTCAGTGATTATTAAATTTAAAGAACTTATTGCCCTTTGATTTGTTTGTAATCACTGCGTCGACTTGGATGTGGGTTTATATTTGTCCGTTTAAAATTGGATAAGTGTTCATGAAAATTAAATCGGTCTAGCGTACAAGATAATGCAGTAAATAAATAATAAAGAATATTTTTGACGTAAATTTATGTTTCTCATTTATTGGCTTATAGAGGCGAAATTCTGTAAAACCCAAAAATGGCTTTTACTTCTAAATTGTTGATGGCAGTCGGGGAACTGCCATAATTCTCCAGGAATCATCGCTGAAGATTGGATGCTAGTGTAGGATAGGGCATCTGCATCATATAAATTAAAAGCGTGCTGAGCTGTTTTCTTTAACATTTTCTTTCGGATCGTAAGTTGATGATATCGGCACTACCGGCTGCACCACATGCGACGTAATAGAAAGTATCACAACGATTAAAAAAGTGTAAACGAGAACAAAACTGTCAATAAACAAACATATGAAGTAGAGTTATTACCAAGGATATCCTAGTGAAGACCCGGTGAAGGCTTGGCTCTATCTCTATTGGTAACTAATCAATTTGTTCACGAAAAAGCATTAAGGAATAATGTTAAAAGATACGCCATAGAGAGCCTCCATGACTGAACCATATTCCAAATAAATCGAGCCTATCCGCTGTTATAACTCGACCCGACTGACTTATTTCCCAAAAATGTGTTAACCTAGTCGAACCTTAAAAGCGGTAAAGACCAGGCCCAATTCTTGAATAAATAACTCGTATGGGCTCCAGCCAGCAATTGCAACGGCAGTCGGTCTCTCGAAATAACAACCGGCCCTAGCGAGATATCCGTCGGAACGGAAAATTCTCCGATATTATACGATTCAGAGGAGAGAAAGAGTATGCGTTGCAGAGAATTTTCCGTTCCGACGGATACCTCGCTAGGGCCGAATATCGTTTTCGTATCTCCATCACAATTATATATTATCCAATCCTATAGATAAATCCGATGAGTGCAAGTGAAAATCTTCTTCCTCTTACAACATATAACATTAAATTTAAAATTTAACATATACATATTCCTAACAAAAATTAGTAGCTGACCCTTCTGATGTGGCGCGTACTTATTACAAATCTGTTCCCGATTCGAGGACCAGTGCCTTGAATTGTACAAAAGTCTGAAAAGGTAGTTAACTTAACAAACCTGTTTTAATAAGTGCCCAAAATCGGGATAGATTTAAAATTGAAATAAGTCCCAAAAATAAAGGAAATAAACCCCAAAATTGGGGTAAATTTATACATAATGAAATTATCTCTCATTTTCAAAATGGAAATTAGATCCCAACGTAATGAGGCTTATATTTTCAATTAAAAATAAAAAAAGATCTCAATTTTTTTCAGTTATTCTAGTACTCGCATGATTTGTTCATCTGCTCTGTTATTGGGGACGTTCGGATTCATAGTTTATGTAAAACGTCAACTAGATTGGTCGTGACTAGGAATCCGAACGCGTTGACTGAGCAAGTTGAATTGTTTTTGTATTCTCGCGGTCAGCGTTGCCTTTGTTTGATTTGCCCTTTTTTATTCGGAAAAGACCCCTCATAATTTTTTCAAAAATTGATATTTTCAAATAAGTACATTTAAAATGTAACACGGTTGCCTATCACAACTATATTACACTGTTATGCGAACTAACGGTTGTTAAATATCGTGCGAAAATTCAAAATTTGCAGAGTACGTTTAGAAATGGCACCCTTTTCTCTCACTGGCCCTTTTTTCGACACCTCAGAATTCTGCCACGGCCACTCTGTTTATTTTAAATCTGACTCTTCGAAATGTCAACTGAGTATGCAGGCAGGATTTTCCTGACTAGATTTGTCGGCTTCCCCTCCATAAACGTCAACTGCAAAAACTAATCACGTGACCACTCTGGGCCAATCAAAAATGAATGACATCTAGTCAGACAGCTTGTCAACTTACTAAACTATGAATCCGAACGTCCCCATTCTCTGATGATGATTTGTTCAGCGATTATATTATACGGTATTCGATTGGGCGCTAATTAAAACACTTGTTTCTTACTTTTAAAATTAAACAATATTTATTTGGAACTATGTCCTTTATTATTGAAATACTTTTTACTAATTCTAAAAGGAGCTTAAGGCTACTATGTAGTTACAATAAGACTGTTGATAAATTCATCATACAGTCGTATTTATATACTTTTCTTATCTATCTACAAGGAGACCCAAGCGTACAATCGTCTTGCTTGATAATGAAGAAGAGATAATATTCCAACATTGTATACAAACGATATTATCTCTTTTACATATGTTATCATTGTAGCGTTGTGTGCAAGACTGTACTAGAGACTAAAGATATCATTGAATACAAATAATGTTATCTTTTTTCTCAATATGTTTTGCTATGGATACTTAACTCCCCCCCTTGTTAAACGAAATCGTCCCGATTTTTCGACGCTATTTTTAACATTTCTCTTTCATAAGTTTTGTTATATGCGTCAATCTTTTTTTGTTTTTGACGATCTGTTATACATTGTATAGTTTTTATCATTACGTACGTAAATGCTAGAATAACAATCAGTGTTACAATTGTGTATATAGTTGATAATATCGGTTTTTCTTCAAAAGGAATAATTAGTTTTTTTAAAGTATCTATGTTATCGAATTTGTACATTGTATCTTCTTTAATTATTTGGTCGATGTAAGACTCTGAATTATGATTTCTTAATATAACTTCTTTAATTTGCTTATGCATGTTTTTGTATATTTTATCGTCTAGATTTATAGTATTTTCATAAGTAACTAAGTTTATACCATTAATTGTTTGATTATTTAACTTATGCTTACCGCTTAATAACATAACACCGGATTCAATTTCTAAGTCGTAATCGTATTCTTGTTTAATGTTGCATTTTGAAGTTATATTCTTTAAAAGTGGAATAAGACAATTTTCTTCTTCAAAGTTAATTTCACAAATGTTTTTACTTAGATGATTTTGACAATTTCTTGTTCTTAAATAAGTTTGGTTACATAAGGCAATTGTTTTATCTGTAATGATTTTTCCATGTTTTGAATTTAAAGGTGTTACTTTATACAATTTACATGATTTAATTAGAACTGGATATTTATATATTGTGATGAAGAATTCATCAGTTCTAGCTAATAATATTTTAGAGTACTCAAGTATATTTATTATGGGTACTTGAATTATTTCATGTTGAATAATATTTTTAATGTCATCTAAGTCTAGGCTTTCTGATAAATATTCATTATTTTTTGCTGCATTAATTGTTCTGGTCAATAATAATAATTGTTCGTACACTTGTTCTATTACTAAATGTTCTTTAAGGCTCTGACCTTCGAATTGTTGCAAAATTTGTTCAAATCTAGTTTTTATGTTTTCACCATATTTGTATATGTTTTCAAATTTCGTATGCAAAGCTACAATCTTTTGGGGTTGTATAACTTCTTTCATCTGCCTTAGTAAAGAGTCTTTGTCCTTAAACTTTATTATGAGTCTTATTTTGTTACTAAAATAGATTTGTGTTTCGATATTATTTGTTATATCTTCAATAAGTTCGAACTGTGCAGTGTATGCATTAAAAGGCTGATTCACAGTTTTTATTATATCATTAGAAGAACTTTCAGCTGAATGTGCTGTTTCTATGGTAGAAGTATTTATGCGTTGACGTGATAATGCGTCAGCTACAAGATTTAGGTTTCCTGGTTTATAAACTAATTTTGCTCCAAAGTCTTCAATGATTCCCTTCCAACGTTTCAGCTTTGTGTTGGGATTTTTTTCTGATACAGAATATATAAGGCTCTGGTGATCGGTATATATGGTTAAGTCTGCTATACCATATATGTAGTTTCTGAGTTTTTGTAAGGACCATATGATCGCTAATAGCTCTTTCTCGTTTGTGCTATAGTTCTCTTCTGTCTTACTCAGTGTTCTTGACAAGAAGTGTATAGGTTGCTTATTCTGACTTAGTACGGCTCCAATAGCTATGTTGGATGCATCAGTAGTAAGCTCGAATGGTTTACTATAATCCGGTTGAAAAAGTTCGACTTGTTCTTTCAAATAATTTTTTAAAATTCTAATCGCTTCTAATGCTGAATCATTCAGATTTAACTTAATATTTTTACTTTGTTTTTTGTTTACTTTACCGTTATCTCCTCGTAAATATAATGTCAGGGGCTTGGCTATGCTTGCGTATCCTTTTATAAACTTACGATAGTAACCTGTAAGACCTAAAAATCCTCTCAAATCCTTTACCGTTTGTGGGACTGGAAAATTTTCTATAGCTGCTATTTTCTCAGGGTTCGTAGTGATTCTACCATGTCTGATTATGTGACCTAAGTATTCTACTTCTTCTTGAAAAAACTTACTTTTCTCATCAGATATTTTTAATGTGGCTTTATTGAGTACGTCGAATACTTGACTTATGTGCTGTATATTATCGTATTGCTTCTGGGGTTGATAATTCGTTGTTTGGCTCGAATAATTTGGTCTTCTTTCGTTTCTGCGTTCATGTGGCATATTTTTGTGGTGCTTATCCTGAGTGAGATGTAAATGCCTGTGCACATTATCATGTTCTATTCTGCGAGCAATTGCGAATGCGTGTTCTAGATCATTTATTGTAGCTGAATATAATGATCCTCTTGTAAAGTTGTCACTCATACCATCAATGAATATACGAACTGCGTCGTCGTTAGCATTTTTAATTAGTCTGTCGATTATATTCGGCGGATCACCTGACATAGTGATTTTTGATATTATTAAATTGAGATTTTTATTTATCTCGTCGTGGTATTCAGACAGTGTGCTTCTTTTTTGCGTGATGGCTTTCATCATGTCTTGTAGCACGTATAGAGGTTCTTGATTAGAGTACGTATAATCTAATCTGTTACGTATCGCCTCAAAATTAAAAATTGTGTTATAATTAGTTAACACATTCGCGGCTGCACCCTGTATTTTACTTTTCACTATAGTCAATGCTGCTGCGTACTTACTGTGTGTTTTGAAGTTTTTAATGCTGTCCATTAATCTGGATGCTTCTTCGCGCCACGACCGATAATTTGATTGATCGCCGTTGAAAATAGGTAGGCTTTTAAATGCGTCTAACTGTATTTCACTACCATCTGTATATGTGGTTCTTATTTCCTCTAGCACAGGTATGTTTGGTACTATGCCTTGCATTCTCTGTGCGTGTGTGCTCTAGGGTTTGTGTTACTGTGTTGCTCCTGGTTTCTAAAGCTTCTAATCTTGCCATTAATACTGCGAGTTGTTCCATTTTGAACTCGTGTCTGTTGTCGTCGAATTTGTGTGTTTTTTTTCTCCACATATACACTTTCACTGAATTGCTTTGCTGCTTCGTACGAAGAAGCTATATTTGTACCTGCTATGCTAGGTAATTCTTGTAACCGGTAACGCGAGTGTTCTGTTTATACTAGATTTCACTACTTGTTCCCGAGGTCCGCTCGATTGAAGTTAAAAAGTATATTTAACCTCCTGGCAGGATCGCCAATTAAAACACTTGTTTCTTACTTTTAAAATTAAACAATATTTATTTGGAACTATGTCCTTTATTATTGAAATACTTTTTACTAATTCTAAAAGGAGCTTAAGGCTACTATGTAGTTACAATAAGACTGTTGATAAATTCATCATACAGTCGTATTTATATACTTTTCTTATCTATCTACAAGGAGACCCAAGCGTACAATCGTCTTGCTTGATAATGAAGAAGAGATAATATTCCAACATTGTATACAAACGATATTATCTCTTTTACATATGTTATCATTGTAGCGTTGTGTGCAAGACTGTACTAGAGACTAAAGATATCATTGAATACAAATAATGTTATCTTTTTTCTCAATATGTTTTGCTATGGATACTTAACTCGCTCTCAGAGCAGTTTTTATGTTCGTTTGGTACAAAAACAAAGCAATATTTTTCAGATTTCCTTTGCGAATCTAGATATTTTTTTCAGATTTACCAATACAAGTGCGCTTGAGTTTGACGGTTTTAGGTTTTCGTGAATTTGTTCTAAAGCAAAGAAAAGCCTTGCATCGTGTGAATCTATTTTTGTAAATTATTTATGTATAAATATTTTAAAATTAATCGGGACGCAAATTTCTAATGTTTTAATTTAAAATTTAACCAGTGAATGGAAAACGCTTTGAAAAGTGTTGAAGGCTACACATAGGTATTCGAATCGCACGAACATTAGCACAAAAAAGAGCAAGTGACGTTTTTATGTTCAATTAGCCACACGAAATCTGAAATCTGAGAGCGAATCTGAAGAAGCCCAATCGAATACCACATTAGTCGCTTATAATAACGTAAAATGTAAGCGTCACTTTAACAGCCATCACCGTTGAAAAAATCACGTTTTTCAGCTATTCATATTTATCGAAATTGTCCCCCAAAAAATATGTTCATTGAAAAAATTAAATAGGGCCCCAAAAAGACCACTTTATACATGTTTTGTTGTTGTTTTTAATGCGTATTTTGCCCTTATTTATTTATTAGGGAGATTTACTGGAGCTTTATTTCGCGGAGACGTCAACTATACGTAGATTTAGGGCTTCATAAAACCCCTCGTTTTTGTTCTAGATTAATCCTGCAAAGTCGACCCTTTATAATCTGTAACTATGCGAACGTTTACTCGTTTTTATCAAGGGAGAGTTTTTAGGATTTAAAATATATTTTAATTTATTTATTTTATTTTTCAATCGACAGAAGCCAAATTTCCAGTTGCGATTGGATCGATTGTATCCATGGACCAACATCTAATGCGGCTTGTTTAAGAAGTCATCAAAAACTTTGAAAAACTTGTTTAAATTCAAATTTAAAAAAAAAAATGGTTACGATACGAAAAGAGATAGTTATCTATTGTTCGTACAATAGAATTGGGCGTAAACTCATTTTCCTCGGATGGCACCAGATAAGCGATACGCCCCTTGTTTTCACTTATTTTAATTCTGCCTTCAAGCACATCTCAGTTGGATTTCGAGTTTCAGAGATATCGGTTCGGAGCAATGCGTTTACACTAGCCATGTCATTCTATATTGATTTTAACGGGCGTAAGCTAACACTATTTTTTTGCACTGTGTCCGTATTAACTGTCGTGTTTGCGAGTTTAGAAAAATCGTACGTAACCCTTTCTCGAATATCAAACTTAACTAATATTGTTAAAAACCACTGTCGGTGAAAAATATATTTTTTTTTCTGTATTCTTCAGTCCGAAAATTTTAACAAAAGAGGGCAATGTGATCCTGGAAGCCGGGATTAATAGAAATATAAGCATTCGTTTAAATGGGCGTTCCAGACTTCTTATCAATGATTTGGATTTGATGGACCTTTTGTTGGGTGAGAGACGATGGATTACAAACAATGCCACCTTGCTGCCAGTTGATGGTGTCAACCTGCGAACTCTTCAAGACGATGTTAACACGTTGAGATCAATGCTTGTTGGAAGTGGAGGCATCAGTGCCAGAATTCGTAGTTTACAGAACCGGTAATCCTTAAGAAACGAAAGGAAGCTATTTCAAGTATTTACGTACAAATGACGGTTTTTTCTTTAAAACGAGTAGAACACGAATCTCAAACCCAACAAATCTATTAAGGAGAACTCAACGGAGAATTAGTAATTTGGAAAATAGATTTCAAGCACTAGTCAGGACACTCCAGTTAGACGAATGTAATAGTAATCCATGTGAAAATGGTGGTAGCTGTACTGATTTATATGATGGATTTCTATGCAAATGCGTTAAAGGATTTGAGGTAAGTGAATGTTGAATTTTTCATGAAGCTCACATTTGTCTGTTCTTATAAGCAATTCCATTGTGATCGCATATAGGGCAAGGCCAGATCACTCCCATAAAAGCGTATTACATACTTTGCGATTATAGAAATTACAGATTTGGAAACGAAAGAATGAAAATGATTTTGATTTAAATTTGAGTTCTAACAGGAATAATTTTAAAGCGTCTCCGTTTAATTGCAAACGTCTTTTTAAACCGGTGAAGCACTAAGGAAAAAGTGTACTAGAGCTGAGCGCAGTCGCAATTTTAGAAGTGCAAAAAAAATAAAATAAATAAATAAATAAATAAGGGGGATATCATTTACATACAACTCATATATAGGGCAAGTGAACTTTTGGCCAAATTGACTCTTATTCCAAGACGAAGTGAATGTATTCCTTGCGGTATGGCTTTATTATATTATTTATAGTCTACTTTTCGTAGAAAAAGTGATGAGCTGTGTCTTGCATTCCGCACAAACAAGTTTTTTTTTTCTGCACTTCAATATATTTCTACAGAGAACTGTGCGGTAGTTTAGTAGTTGCATTCACAGGCTGTCATCAGCAATTTTATTTCGTTTGTATATCGAAAAATATATATCTAAATGATGCGTTACATACAACAATTATTGATCTTTCCACAAGAAAGGTTTACATCCATCCTCAGAATTGATGGGGTAATAAATCCATTCAAGGCTATCTTGGTAAGAAGGGCTCAATGCCAGTTTCGAAACAAAAGCTTTTCTGTCAAATAGTTCCCTTGCTTGCTTCAGTAAGTGGGTTTTCAGTAAAACGACGGCTACGAAATTTATACTGCATGTCACTTGTAACGAGGACCGTCGCGTCGGCGTTATTCATTTTTATTATGCATTGACGAATGATTTTAGACTTCAGTTTAAAAAGTTTACAGGATATTTAGAACCGTTACACTGATACAGAGGACGCACAGTATAACGAATGATATAATGTTTGATGTCATTCAGTACTAGCGCATTCGTTATATCAATCGACTTGTTATAAAGGCTTTTCATTAAGGACCTGAAAACTTGTTTCTTAAATAAAATTCAAACCACTTGAGATTTCTTAAACAAAATTTGATTGGCTTGAATTACTATCAAAACATTTATGAATAGTATACGATTTCAGTCGATACGTTGAACCCAATTTTCGATGACTCGGCCGCACATTTCGACCGATAAGGGCGCTATTTCTCTTTCAATATTGGCTCTGAGCTCCTCTAACGTAGCCGGATTATTGGCATAGACCAATGATTTAATGTAGCCCCATAAAAAGATAAATTTAGAGGCACTAAATCACATGATCTTGGCGGCCAATAGACGGGTCCGTTTCTCGAGATAACATGTTCACCGAACTGAGACTTCAATAGCTCGATTGTTGCAGTCGCTGTGTGGCCTGTGGCACCGTCTTGTTGGAATCACATATCACTGATGTCCAATACATGCAATTATTTTTTCCATCCATATGAGCGACAATTTAAGTATAATCCACCTTCTGCAGCAGAGCCTTCATCTCAGCCATCAGGTATAACATATAAGGGAATGTAGTTTCCAAAGCCTAATTTGAAGCGATAGTTCTAGTTTTATGTACAAGCGCCGGATGCGTTAATTTGTTGATCTTCGAAATTTTAAATTTGTCATTGATCATTTTCACCCCGAAATACACTTCGCTTCAACTGAATAAGCACAAATATTTTCTAAGCTACGTTGTCCATTTTTTTTTTTTTTTTAAACCTTGTGCCTTAATATATCTTTTGATGATGTTTATTGTTTGTTTGCCTCAACTGAATAGACACAAGGTCATTATCTTTATTGTTTATGAGAGTTCTGTTAAGATTGACACATTAGATCAATACTTGAAGTTTAACAGCTGTTGATCGAAAGAAATTTTACAATGTGCTTCCAATTCCTGCGATTCTGCGGAATTGGAAGCAGATTCATAGTCGAGCTTGCGTTCCAAACCTCAAAAATGATTGCTATAATTATAAAGGAATTTTGGGAAGAAATTTTCCTACATTTTCGCGCATTTTTGGACCCATAAACGTGACTTTTCAGCAGGACAGCGCCCCCATCCACACGGCGCGCATAATGAAAAATTCGATAGGGGAACAGAATGCGGAACTGCTTCATTGGCCGCCGTACTCACCCGAACTGAACCTTAAAGAAAACATTTGGGGATGGTTAGGACGAAAAGTTTATGAGTCTCTGGCCGTCAGTTTGAGGACAGAGATGAATCTGGAGGGAAATTTCGGCTGTGCTACATAAAAAGGCTGTACGATTCCATGCCGGATCGATTTTACGAAGTTATTGTGAACAAAGGCGGTAGTACCCACTAATAAAATTAACCAATAAAAAACTGCTTTCGGAAAAACTTTAAAACTGTATTTTTCCATATTCAATGCCTTGCAGAGAGCCAGATACAAAATAGCGGTACTTTTAACAGAAAACATCATCAACTGATATAATAAGGCAGAAGGTTTTGAAAAAATGGATTACGTTTCTTAACAAATTGGTGTGGTTATTCAGTTGAAGTGGAGTGTAGATAGTGCGTAACTCCTTAGGTCTGTTCCTTTACTTTTAAATCTTACGAATTTTTACTAATTCTTACGAATTTTTACTCAGTGCCGTTCCTTAACTCAAAAACTTCGTAAAAGAGAGCGTCATCGAGAGAGCACGATATTACCCCTCCACTGAGAATCTTACGAATTTTTACTCAACAAATTTCTTGGTGTAAAAAAAAAAGAAAGCTGTCAGTCACCTTACAACTACTAACAGCTGATTTGAAATTTGTTGTCCCATTTGGCATATGCGTTGATTATTTTTTGACTTCTCGCTTATTAAAATGGTATCAACAGGCGGCAAAATAAAATTGAATGTTCTCTTCAAGATTCTTTTCGATATTGGCGTCGAAATTCTTCCTTACTGAAACAAGGTACAATCTCTTCCATGTAATTCTTAATGCAGTGTCGCTTTTTCCTCTTCTCGAATGCTTGTTCAATCAGTACAAACTCTTCCACATACTCAGATTCATCAAAATAAAGTTAAAAATAAATGATAGAACTAATTTTCTTAGTAAATTAACAAATTCCTCGAGTTTATCAGACATTTTAACGACTTTTCGTACAATTTTTTGAATGTTTGATTTATGTATCTGTCATTTCTCATAAATTACTACAAAAGCGTTCCTTAACTTTTTCGTAAGCGTCTCTCTCTCTGTGAGAGAATTTATCCCCACCACTGCCATTTTGACAGTCTTTTCCATTCTTACTACAAAAGTAAAGGAACAGACAGACCTCTTATCCACAATCAAGATTAAAATTCTCAGAAACCCAAGCAAGCAAAAATGACAGCTTTTTATTAAGATGCAGCTGCCCATATGTCTTTTTTCGCCTGCACTGGTAATTTAAATTCTGTCATTTTATTGGTACGAGAACCTAAAAGTACGAGTAGGAAAATAATTATTTTATATAACAATAATTGCTACTGTTTCTGTTTGGTCAAGGGATCCACATGTACGACAGACGTCAACGAGTGTGCTCTATTCGCTGGAACAGACATTGGGTGTCAGAATGGAGCCCAATGCATTAACCAGTTTGGAAGCTACAGGTAAGGCATTTAGTACACTTTATATGCATAGCTTATATATTATAGAAAACGGTTTTCCCATTAAAAAAAAAAAAAAAAATTAAATCACAGCTGCATTTGTAATGCGGGCTGGCAGGGAATCCATTGCAATCAACGAAAGACCGATTGTCTACATTCTTCGAATCTGGAGCTATGTGGTCACGGAACGTGCATTAATGCCAACGATAACTTCGGCTATCGCTGCATATGCGAACAGGGTTGGAAGAGCAATGGCCTGACACCATCGTGTAGTGTCGACGTTGATGAGTGCAATGAATACACCAATCCATGTTCGAACAAGTGTATTAACTTGCCCGGAGGATTCATGTGTGCTCCATGCGAGGCTGGGTACACTGGTAATGGACTATCCTGTCGGGACATCAATGAATGTGCTACCAATAACGGTGGATGTAGTGTTATGCCGTTTGTTCCATGCATTAATACTTATGTACGTAAAACGATCTCAGTGGTGTTGTGACTCTACTCTATGTATCTTGCATGTTAGGGCGCTTTTCATTGTGGAGAATGTCCTGTCGGTTGGGTTGGGGATGGACGCATTTGTACCAGGAATGCGGGCCAGTCATGCACAAAGCATAACATCTGCCATTCAGCTGCCTTGTGTCAGGAAGTATCAAATAGGATCGTGTGTTCATGTCCAGTTGGCATGACTGGCAATGGTGTTGGACCCAATGGCTGCTCGACTTCTGGAAGGAACTTGTGTTCATCCAGTCCGTGCTTGGTATGATATAGCATTTAGTTGACGTCAAATAATATTGCCTCTTTGCAGAATGGTGGAACCTGCATGGATACCGGAAATGGATCGTTCACTTGCCTTTGCCCAATCGGGTTCCGTCTTCCAAATTGTATTAGGAATATCAATCCTTGTGCTTCGAGTCCGTGCCTAAACGGGGGCACTTGCCGACCGCAGCAGAACACATTCACATGTGCTTGCGCTACAGGATATGGAGGTAGATTGTGTGACTCGCAAAGATCCCGCTGTGGTCAATACATATCGAGTGAGCACGGCAATCTTAAGTACCCACTGGTAAATATGTACAATCACAATTCACAGTGTTCCTGGGTGATTCGTACCGATGATGCTAAAGTACTGAACATCACATTCACCAAATTTGAAATCGAGGACTCGATAGAATGTCGCTTCGATTGGTTACAAATGCATGATGGCCCGACGGCAGCTTCCCAACTGATAGGTCGTTTTTGCGGTTCAATGGCACCGCTCGGAGGAAATATAATCACAACCACAAACCGGATATACATTTGGTTCAAATCGGATAACTCAACTGCAAAGGCAGGTTTCGACATGACGTGGTCATCAATCGATCCGATCTGTGGCGGAATCTTGGAATTCGATTCGCATACAACTATCGCTTCGCCCGGGTCACCAGGTAACTATCCCCGCAACAGAGATTGCAAATGGCATTTGAAGGTACCAAACACCAAACGCATCAAACTCGTATTCTTCAGTCTGCAGATTGAAAAGCACTCCAACTGCAATCACGACTTCCTTGAGGTACATATATAGTATTTGTGACAATCCATAAGATTGCTTTCATATAACAAGCCTCCACAGATTACAGATGCGATTTCTGACTCGCGATTGGAAATGTTTTGCAATTCATCTAATCCTGCTCCGTTCACTGTGCCCTCGAATGAGATTATAGTGTATTTCCATTCGGACAACGAGGGTGCCGATCTCGGCTTCCAGATTCACGCTTCGACCGTTGAACGTATTCCGGGTTGTGGTGGAACGTATACCGAGAGAAAGGGAGAAATTTTATCACCAAGCGGTTTTGATGGATCCATGTCATGCGAATACACTGTACGCTATCCGATTGGAATAAGAGTGAAATTGGTGATGTCGGAGTTTAAAATGGAAGATGATGACTGCATTGAGGTGAGAAGTGCTTAGGGTAGGCGCGCATCTGCAATTTTCGTCGCACTAGCATCTGGGTTTTTTTATTTTTTTTTACAGAAATCGCATGTGCACGCCTTAGTGTATGGTTTCAATGCAATTATTGTATTTATTGTTTTGATTTCAGATCTTTAATGTGAATGCCGGAACTAAGGTCAGCACCGGCAGATGGTGTGGAAAAATGAATGTGCCCGAATTCAGATCGACTACCAACGAGGTTCAAATAAATTACTACTCAAAAGGAGGCACGTTTAGGGTGTCCTACGAAACAAGTATGTATAACTGTTTCAAATTAATTATAGCCGTTATGAAATTGAAAATAAAATGGAAGAATCAGAAGAATAGCCACAAAACCAACGCTATAAAACAAATGCGAACGCCGCGAACGGCTTGATGAAGTTCATGCAAATTGCGAAACGATTTATATGAAGACTGTAGGAAATAAGGCCCCACTGCGATGAAATAAGGAAAACAAAGAAATGAAATGAGGCACCAAATTAAAATATGCCCATTAAAAATAACGAAAAATATTTTTTATTTAATATTGTTGATATTGGATAAACTTATTTAGATTAAAGGAACTTTGTATACTAAACCTCGCACCTACCCCGTAATTTAACAGTAAGCACAAGCAGGATGGTTGCAGGGGGGCAGCATCCCCCCCCCCCCCCATATGTTTTCCATGTCGGAAAGGTAACAATTAATAATAAAAAAATAGTTTTGGGAACTTACTTCATTTCTTCTTTTGGGGTCTTATTTCATAAAGAAATAATTTTTATTACGAAATAAGGCCCCAAAAAAGGAAATAATATCCCAAATTTTATAAAAAATCGTTGTTGTTATTTCCGGTATAATTTTTTGGGGACTTATTTCATTTTTATATTGGGGCCTTATTTCGCAGAGCCTTATACGAAATATCCACAGCTTTAGATATTTCTGCCTATTTTTTGTTTGTGTAATTTTTTGTATGTGTAATTGGTTCGCATTCTCAATCAGTCATCAATATGTTGATTAATTTTGTGCCACTGATGATTAAATAATTATCCGCAACATATGTATGTTCACTCGTCTTCCTGCACAAGACTAAATTACATAGGTATATCGTGTTTATTGATGTTGCAGTCATTTCAAAAGGGTAAAAATGGAAACGATAGGCCCTTAAGCTTTTTTTTAACGTTTGCAATTGGACAATGTTTCGTTAAGAATCGAACAATAAGTGTTTAATTATCTCATAAATATATTTTAGGGAAGCAGTTCTAATTAGCTACGGGTTAATTTCTACAAACTTCTAATACCATATAAACATCCAGAAGCTAAGCTTAAATCTATTTCTTCGATTCAAAAATCTCAGATAGTCTTACATTTATTCGTGTATCAGATCAATTAAAAACCATCTGCGACAATACCCTATCCACAATGCTTGTAGTTCAAGTTCAATCAGTACAAACACTTCCAAATTCGATTAATTCCGAATCACTTTCATCGCTAGATATACATGAATCAATTAATTTTGTTAGAAAATTACTAAATTCTTCTAGTTTATCAGATATTTTAACGACTTTTTGTAGCGCTTTTTTAAACTTTTTATTTGTGTATTTGACATTTTTCATAGTTTACTACATAACCGTTCCTTTCCTTTTCGTAAGTGTCCCTACCACTGATATTTTGACAGTCTTTTCCATTCTTACTAATGTGGTTTTCCATTGGGACCATCAGAAATCTTTTTCAGATCTCAGATTTTACGGTGCTTATGGAACGCGCAACGAAATTGATCTGCTTTTGTAAATGGATTAGTGCGTTAATTGACAACAATGCATTCGTTTCTGGTAAAATCGCAAATGGATATCGACCTCAAAAATGTTTTCCTTGTTGTAGATACAAATGAAGTATTATTGGTGGTTTGTTTGTAGTCTTCAGATGACGAGGGAGATAATGAAGATAATAATTCCTCCGAAATCATATTCATAGCTATTTATGTATTTTGCTATTTTGGTTTTCACGAAACTGCGCATTTGCCTCGAAAGCAAACTTCTTAAACTGACGTAAAACAGCTGTGCAATTATATTGGTGTGTGTAGAACTGAAAAAAAAAATCGAGATCTGCAAAAAGGATCACTTTCGAAAAAAAGATTGATTTTTCTGCCCAATGGAACGTTAAAAGTGATTTATATCAAAAAAAAAAAGAAAGATTGATTTTTGGTCCCAATGGAAAACGACATAAAAAAGTAAAGGAACAAACAAACCTATACTGACTAAAAGAAGGCAATCTATTTAATCTATAGCAAGACAGCACACGATTTTCTGCACCTACTTCTTGGTTCTTGGGTGTATCAGACTTTATTAAACAAACAAACAAACTAAAAATAGCAGATCACCGAATTTAATACTACGGCATACCTTTGAACACGCGGTTTTTAGTGGCATTGTCAGATCAGTGCTGTATCCAAAACGTTAGGTAGGGCATTAGCGTCAACTAGGGCTTCTTGCTAAGCTTGGATGGTTCGATTAACAATTTTTAAACAAAATGCACTTGCTGGTTGGCAAATATAAAACGACTTAAGATTTAGGTGAATTGTATAAAAATAAAAGCTATTACCCGGGAATAAGGTTGTCCCGGTACGACAATGTTGTTGGCCTGAAATTCAGGATGTCGGGAAACCAAAGGACAAGTAATATACCGCTAAATTGTTACCTACAATATATTTAAATCATTGCTTTTGTAAAATGAAAGAACCGCATTAATTTTTTAAATTCCAATCGGCGGTTAATGTTCTTTTATAAAATTGCAAGGTGTTATTATGTTGTAAACAAATTTGTTGTATTGGAAGTTACATGCCTCGTTTTCAAATCCCGCCCACATTTCGAAGTGATTTATTCGATCATTCGGAAGTTCCTAATTTTACAACGTTAGCTCCTATGTGTAACGAAAAATGGTGCGTTTGAATGTTGTTTTTCTTTTTGTTTGTTAAGGAAGTGCCACGCCCGTTTGTTCAACACCGCCCACATTAATTCAGAGTACAGATATGCAGACGCAAGAAAAAGATATTGATGGTGCACAGTTTTACGCAGTGAAAGCCATAACTCCTCCAGAGATGTCTTCATCTGGCACGTTATTTTTTGGGAGCGAAAGCCACGACATTCACCACTGCATAAAAAATGAATTTTATTTTTGTAGTGACCTGACCCGCAAAAAAAAAATTTCAGTGTAATAGTTACAAGGATAATAGATTAGAAAAATGAGACATTCTGTATTTTACAAATTGAATAATAGGAAAATAGTGATAAATGCCAGTTCAAAGGGCTTAAAAGTGCAAGATATAATTATGTGGGTGGGGTGAACCAAGTTAAACAATGTTCAAATACAAATTTAAACAGACAAGAACAAAATTAGAAGCAGCTTACAGTTACTTAAGCAAAATTATCCATTAAGAAAAAAAAAAAATAATAATAACAATTAGACCAGAATATCAGTAACTAAACCATGAAATCGGCAATAATTGATTCTAAATTACCATATAGTGAAAGTTAAACAGCCAACGTTTTACATTTTTAATAAACAATCCAGATATTGATATAGTCCTGATCGACAGTGGAAGTTTGTTAAGCAAGTGATAAGAAGAAACAGTATACAAATTACAAAAGGCAGTGGTACGAAAATTGGGTACAGTTAACATACTAGAAAAGTTTCCATGTAAATTATGCGTTGAAATTAAACGAAAATTAGATACGGTTACCAGATTTCATAAAAAATTTCTTCAACATCTCGAAACAAAATAAATAATGAACGGGAATGATTCTCAGCTCACAAAACAAGGAATAACTAAGATATAGCATATTAACACATATTTTTGCAAAATTAGTAAATTATTAAAATATGCACTTCCCCAACAAGCAATACCATATTGGTGTATATTAAAGAAACTTATTCTGGATCAATAGTTAGTTAGACCCAGATGTTTAAAAACATGCACTTGTTCAATTGCAAAACACTTATTACTACATATTCTGCTGCTACAAAAGGACGAAGAAGAACAACTCAATACACAATTACAATATTATTGTACAATTTATATATTTGGCATTTTGGTGCATGAAAATAAACATTGGCAATCGAAGACAAACTGTAAAACATATTTTTAGTTTTGGAGCTTATTACTAAATTGTGTTCAGCGAACCATTTTCTTAATAGGTTGAGATCCCAGTTTATGTCCGAAATTAGGTCTAAAGGACTGCAAAAGCAGTAGGTGTACCTTTAGAATTGAGTGAAAATAGTGAGCTCGCGCAAACAAAAATGTCTGCGGTTTTTGAAGTCACTCACAAGTTCGTGCAATCAAAAACGATTTCGACTCCCAACTCTGAATAAAATTCATTTGTCTACATTTTTAGTGTTAACTGAAAATCGGAGTTTTCCATTTTTTTTTTCTTGTTTTTAGAATTTGTTTATCAAGCTAAATTTTATACATCTAGTTGAACAATCAGATTTGCTAATATCAATTATTTCGCCTTTCAGTATGCGAATACTTCTTCGAGGAAAATTCGGGTGTGATTACTTCACCAAACTATCCCAGTCCTTATCCATCCGATGAAACATGTATATATGAAATAAGAGGTGAACCAAATCATGTGATCTCACTGGAGTTTGTTGACATGGACTTGGAGGCTCATGAGGGAATAAATAGTTGCTGGTTTGATTACATCTCGGTAAATATAAAAGAGCTATCCTTGTACGAATAGCACAAAATTATAATTTCTTTATAGATAAGCGATGGAAATAATGAAACAGCTGCTGGCCCTTATTGCGGAACAACAATTCCACCAAAAATCATCTCATCCACAAGTTTTTTAAAAATTAAACTAAGCACAGATAGTGACCAAACAGGTAGAGGTTTCAAAGCTAACTACACCCTAATTGAAACAGGCATCCAATGTGGGGGTGTCATGAGAAGGGCGTCGGGTGAGATTAGGCTGCCATCGGATAGCGCGTCGGGGCTATACCAGCATGATTTGTCCTGCATTTGGACCATTATTGCTCCCACTGGATATGGTATACAGTTGACCTGGCTCTCATTTAGATTGGAGGATGCAACCGATTGCATGTACGATTTCATTGAGATCTATAACACTGATAAAATTGAATCCGAACAGTTAGCAAGTCGCAGGTAATGGCAAATGAGTTCTATAATGAATAAGTTTATGTATTTCAGTTTTTTTTTTTCAGATTTTGTGGCACTACCGCACCTCCAGCAATTGTTAGCGCTACAAATATAATGACAATAAAATTTAAATCAGATTCTACGGACGCGGAGTCTGGCTTCGTGGCAAAATACAACTTTGTGGACACATCAACATGTAAGTAGCAATCCGTTCCAACGATTCAGTTCCACTTTTGGCAACTTGTTGTCAGTTTTTGCAAGCAGTTCGTTTACTTATTCAAGTCACTTTGACTAACTAAACATCAACAAAAACACCTATATTTATTTCCTAGAAAAGAAAGGCTGCAATATCCACACATTTTTGTAAACCTGCTACTAAAAGCTTCAAATGGAAACTTACTCGAAACATATACTAAACCCCTGTTTTTTACACCGACTTAATTTGTATAACTCGGCAATTAAGAATACATATCCAAGCCCTATCAGAAGCAACGAACAACCGTTTTAATAGACCCTTATCATCCCCACCCTGTAATATGCCACAGAGGCAAGGACCCAACAAAAAAAAAGTTTCGCTGTGGTCAAAATCGACCCTACCCTTTATTAGTTGTTTTATTGAAAAATACGCCTCTTTGAAAATAGATTTTACCTTTGTATATACATTCCTATAGTAGCGCCAAGAAATCTAATAAAAATGTTGTACCAGTATTATCCCACAGAAGCTGTGGCGCTTGAATCGATCAATAATGAACTGGTTTGTGCCCTGAATTGATTTAAATAGAGCTTTAAGTTTTTACCTGCGTTTCGTCAAAACGAAGGCTATATTCAAACGAAAGTAATTGATATGAAAATGATAAACAAAACAACAGTAATATTTTTGCTGTTTGTTCCGACCAGCGCAAACGAAAGTCTAGACTTTTTGGCATATCTACTATCTATTGGGGATGTTGTCAAAAGTAAAAAAAATTGAACTGGTTGCCATAATTCATTTTTACTCCCCGATCACGATCTAGGATTTCTTACCAAATTTCTAAATCCGTCAACATAGCAATGCAGCTGTTTACTACATGTACAAAGGTTTTACTCATGATTTACGTTTTAATACGTCACTATGAAAATGAAGAGCAAAACATTTATGTGGAAAAATATTTTCCATAGTAACATCCTCCTCCTCTGAACATTCGTATTTTATGTTAAAAGAAAAAACGAAAAACAGCTCTCACCACTCTGCAGGGAAATTTGTGAAACAATTATTATTTATTATTTACGATTGGGAAAATGCGAAACATTTCATAAACATTTTTTTGTTAAATAAATGTTTATGAAACATTTCGCTGATCTGGGCAAAACATACCCTTATGTAGAATGAAAAACCAACATCTCTAAAAACGGACGGAAAATGTATTCGAATTGATTGAATGGATTTTTCGGGTTATGAATGGTATTGAATATTTTGGCTTGTATGGCTTGGCTATCGTTTACAGGCACACCAACATTTAAGAATGTTGAGCAAGAGATCCTTAGGTTAGGTAAAAAAGGGGTATGAGATAATTAGATCTCATACGGCACTAGGCACCATAAGGGCCCATCGCGATCCCTGGGGAACCAATTGCAGTAAGCAACAGTGAACAAAACCTAAACAATTTCCCTTGAAAAACAATTAATCTCCTTACAGAAATTGAGTAGCCCTTTGAAATTTGTGTGGTCAATCTCCTCCAGCTGTTGGAAAAAGTACCTACCTAAAAACTTCCTTCGGTTGCGAGATACTGCTTCGCATTCACACTGTATGTGCTTGATATCCTCATCGGCTTGCAGGTCGTCGCAGAATCTACAAGTGTCCATGTCTGTCAGTCTAAGTCTTTTTGCATGCTTTCGTAGAAGACAGTGCCCTGACAGGATTCCAACCAATGTTGTGAGTTGTTCCCTACCTAATTTTAGAATTTCCCTAGTTTTTTTTTTTGATGTTGAGTTGTGGCCAAAGTGCCTTGGACACTTTATGTCCGGTGATGTTTGACCACCTTAGATCAGCCTTCATTTCGGTTTGGTTTTTGATTTTACCTTTTAGTATACCCAGAGGTGGTTTGGGCCATGCTTCCACTTCTATACCTAGTTCCCCTCCTTTTCTCGCAAGCTCGTCAGCTTCCTCATTTCCTGCTATACCGCAATGTCCTGGCACCCAACACAGTCTTACTTGGTTCTGACTGCATAATGCCTTGAGCATTGTGCGACAGTCCCTGGACTATTTCGGAATTGATGTTAGGGGATTCCAGTGCCTTGAGTGCAGCCTGGCTATCGATGTAGATGGCAATATCCCTTCCAGATATAGATCTCATCTGCAAAAGCTCTGCCGCCTTCAGAACGGCTAAAACTATTGATTGAACGACACTATTAGTATCCGGTAGCCGTATGGACACTTTTAGTTGTGGGTCTACAGAGTAGATGCCAGAACCAGTGCCTTCCCCTGTTTTCGAGCCGTCTGTGTAAATTGCTATTTCACAGTGTTTGGTGACCTTGTCTAAATGCCACTCATCCCTTTCTGGATAGGATACATCGTAGGGAATATCGAGATCAACCAAAGGGGAGATTTCATCCGTTTGTATCTGATTACCGGGCAACAGCTCTGATAATAGGGAACAGTGTCCGAAATTGCCATCCTTGAAGTAGCCTAGAGCATTGAGGCGCTATTAAGGCGCTATTTCCTGCTAGTTGTTTTATATGTATAAATCTAATGGAATAAGATGCAGAAAAATGTCTAGCGCTGCTGTGGGAGTACTCTGAAGTGCACCCGTTATAGCTACGCATGACGCCCTCTGCACGGTCGCCATTTCGCCCACTATTGTCTTCCTTTTAATGGCCCTCCACCACACTAGTGCGCCATATGTGAGTATGTGTCTGACTACCACCGTGTATAGCCAATGCATCATAGCAGGTTTCAGACCCCAAGTCTTACCAACCATTTTCTTGCAAGTACAGAGAGCATTATATGCCTTTTTTATTCCTAACCTAACCTAACCTAAGAGATCCTTACTATAATAAAACTGTAACTTTTATTCCTGCTGTAAGGTTTATGTTCGGAATAGATTAAAAAGTACTGCACGAAACTGATTCCGGTTTTCACAATTGCATTGAAAATTGTCGAGATTAGATTATAGGATATGTTTTATCAATTTCCGCTGTCCGGAAGAGGAAATTTAAGCTGGATATCTAAGAAAAGTTGTAATTCTCGAATGCCTTCTAGCTCCTAGCTTTGGAATGACTCATCCAAATGAAATAGGATTTTTTTAATGTAATTTCAATTATGTACAAAGATTTTAAGATATAAATCATCTTTGTACGTTATCCTGAAGTCGAACAATTAGCAATAAACTATAAATTTTATACAATTCAAAAAAGTAAAATGTTCGATTGAAGCTAGATCGTTGGATTTTCCCAGCGTTCAGTGGAGGACATTTTTGTGTGTGTGTGCGAAGTGGAACTCTGATGTTTATGAAAAGCAGGGTCATTATGCTGTTGTTGAATATGCGTGTAAATCGATGATCTGTATGGATCATTCATGGCTGATTTTTTCGACATAAAAGTTTTGCTCTTACTATTTTCATAGTAACGTATTAAAATATATAATACTAGCGTGCCCGGCGAACTTCGTCCCGCCCAAAATTGACTTTTTAACTAAAATAATTTTCACCTCCACCTGAAATTAATTTTATTGATCCCAACTATAGCTTTTGACAAATACGATCTCACTGTATACTACGATCAAATTAAAAAAAAACTCTCCTTAAAAAATTTATGGAAAATCAATTTTCACAAACTTTCCAATTTCCCGTTCAAATTTTCCAATTTTGTCGCCGTATGAACCTTCCTTAGGTGTAGACAAACGCAACAAAGAAGATTAAAGTGTCGGCCAACCTTCCGCTGTTTTACTAAAATGGTTTACAGTACACGACGTACAAATTCGTTCTCAATAAGCGGATTCCGTGGAATGAGAATGTTTGTCTTTGAATTTTTTCCTCAAAACCGTCGCTTGCATGACATTTTATTTGGGATCCTTCACCACCAAATCAAACGCGTTCTGTTACAAAGTCTAGGTGCATTGAGGTTGCAAAATTATAAATGAGCCCGCTTTTAATTGTATAGATGTAAGCCCGGAACACCCAAAGAATTCAAAAATTCAACTAATCCCCATAAAGTTTTGTTTTCACGACAAAAAGTAGCATATGTCCTTCTTTGGGCCCATGCGAATTCAAACCAAAAATCATAAAAATTGAAGGATTTGTTCCCGAGTTATGAGTGCGCACATACGGACGTCAGTCTTTTTTATATGTAGCTGTACCCACCCGGCTTTGCTCATACCTTTCGTATTAAGTCCTGCTAACATTTAACAAAGTCCTTTATTTTGACAATGCCCATTAATCATTTTAATGCTTCCACAACCCGTTCTCCTATCCCGATTTTGTTTTGCAAAGTACCATCTATAGGGTCCGAAACTATAGTATATTTCAATCTAGAAGCAACCATGCCCATCCATCCACAAATTACAATCAACTCGGTAGAGCTATTTCGGAGATCAGCAACAGCGCCACCTATCAGGTCCAAAAGTATCCTATCCTTCAAGTGGGAACGAAAAATATACATCCACGAAATTTCATTGAAATCGGTTGAGCAGTTTCGGAGATCGACAACAACGCCACCCCGGGTCCAAAATTTTATCTTTTAAGACTATCTAAGCCTGAAATACACCAATACGAACAAAACAAAAGAAGAATCATTAAATTTGGCCCAGTAAGAAGATTTTCATTTAGGCGCAGTGGCTTAGTGGTTAGTGTGTTGGACTACTAAGCGACGGATCGAGGTTCGAATCCCGCAAACGTTTTTTTTCCACTGCGCCACCTCTCGCGATCGTCTGACAAACATTCGAGAGTATAACTGTCTTGAAAGAGCTTCTCAATTAGCCATTTGGAGTCGGCATACAATTTTAGATCCCTTCCATTCGTTCCAAAACTGAAAAACTCACACAAAACGAATGGTTGTGAGAAGCTAGGCCTAGGGTCCCTCCGGACCTGTTGCGCCAACTAATTTAATTTAATTTAGGAACATTTTCCTTGGTTATGCTATTTGTTCCGGAAATCGAATAGAAATGTTATTTACCTATTTAAAATTGATTATAAACTAATTTGGAGTTTTCGTCGAACAATTGTAGGTACAGCTTCCTAAATGAAATATGAATTACTGAAATGTCAAATTCAAAAAAGTATAGACAACCAACGCCAACTATATTATTACAATTAAATTTAATGTTTGTTGAGTAAGGCTCATTTTCAAAGTGGCGTACTTTTTCGATATCAAGATATCCCTTTTTCGTTTACAACATAAATATCGAAAACTGTGGTCCTTTTTTAAGAATTACAAAATTATAAAAAGGGGGGGTTTCGACGACAAGCGAAACTAGTACTAATTAATTAACGGTTCAATGAATTTTACTTGCAATAGACACTCCAATCACTTGCACAGTGATTAGTCGCATATTCCTGTAATGACACAAGTTGTCAATTTTTGTCAATTAGGTCAACTTGCTCATCAATAAAAGATTATCTAATTCTATTGGCTGTCTGGAGAGTCAGATGGCATGTAACCGTGGCTTTTACCCCATATCTAACAATTTTATTTTACTATGGCAAGTAGCCATAGAATATAGTTACATTGATATTATATTCATTCTCGCTTGCTGTATATTCTGTTTATGTATATTCAAATATCTTTACAGTGTGTGGTGGCACTATATTTTCTTCAAATGGTAAAATTAAATCTCCCAACTGGCCGAATGATTACCCAAGCGATTTAAACTGCACATGGGTGCTTTCAGTCCAAAACGGTCATCAGCTTGAATTGCTCATAAAATCCATGGACTTGGAAACTTCAGATGACTGCAACAACGATTGGTTGGAAATAAGGTAAGCTCTTCTCATTTCTAATGCGCGCGTTGTCATATTGAGCTTGACTATAAGATGGGACTGCTAATAATAGTATTCTTTATATATAACTTAATGCACTAAACCTCGGTAGACCGAAAATTCCTCGATTATAAGACATTAAAAGTTTTTCTTAGCTTCTACGTCTAGCCAAAGTAAAGTAGCATTATCAGCACACACCTACAACAACTACGTTCTACTTGACATTTCGAGAACTCACTCTATTAACCGTACACTTTGGGAATTCGACCGAGCGGCCATAACCGTCGATATGGGTTGACTATATCTACTCTATCCACCAACTTCACCCAGTCGACCTCCATATGCAGGGGCTATTCTTATTCGAATGTGGTATTCGTTTGGGTTTCTTCAGATTCGCTCTCGGATTTCAGATTTCGTGTCTCTAATCGAACATAAAAACGCCACTTGCTACTTTTTGTGTTGATAATCGTGTGATTCAAATATGTGCATAGCCTTCGATACTTTTCTACGCGTTTTCCTGGTTAATTTTTATATTAAAACATTCAAAATTTACGTCCCGATTGATTTTTAAATATTTATACATAAATAATTTACAAAAATAGATCTACCCGATGCAATGCCCTTCTTAGTAGTAGAAAAACTTCACGAAAACGTTAACAAAACCCACCAGTTGTCAAATTCAAACGCACTTGGATTGGTAGATCTAAAGCAAATCTGAGAAAAAAATCTGCAAAAGAGCTCTGAAATTTGAAAAAGATTGTTTTTTGTTTTTTACCAAACGAACATAAATAGTGCTCTGAGATTAAAAACAAGTGTCTGTGGGCGCCCAATCGAATACAACATTAGTGTGTCACCGGTCTGATTATTTCCGATGCAAGGGCACAACAGGTGGTTTCCTAAGGTTTTTAAGTGCGCCTACACATCAGGGTTTGCTTTGCTCTTTTAAAAGCCAGGAGTAGTGTTGGTGTCGTCAAGGCCAGACAGGAAAAGCCTGCATCCGCCTGTTTCTCATTTGCATACAAATATTATATCGAATTGGGAATTCATCGAGAGGCGCTTACTAAGTCAAGCAGGTTGTAATAAATGTACATGTCGAAAAGTGTTCATCTGTCTGGAAAGAGTATTTATGGTGTGGTAAAGTGTTGTGTAGTGGCAAAGAAAGCGTGGAGTGTCCTCACGCAACTACTCGTGACCGCATCATCTGCACAGATCATAAGTCAACCGCGTGCTAATTCTCATTTTATGGGTATATGGTATTTTAGCATAATTTTTAACCATTAGAAATACTTCTCCATTCCACCGTTATTATTACCCCAGTGGCAGCAGCAGCGTCATCTATACACTACACTATCTCGGAAGTGATTTTTTAAGAATCTTACCAAAGTTATTTTTTTCTGTTTTTGCAGAAATGGCGGCTCTGCGTCTTCACCGCTAGTGGGGAAATACTGCGGACAAAACATTCCAAATCGTATTCCATCGTTCACTAACCAAATGTACATCAATTTCAAGACAAACTCGGAAGTAGCAAAAAGTGGGTTTCAGATTGAATGGCAGACCACATCGTCTGGTTGTGGTGGAATTCTTACCACTGACCACGGTTCCGTGGCTTCCCCATTTTATCCCGAATACTACACCAACGACGCCCAATGTGAATGGAGGTTAAGTGTCAACAAGGGATCGACGATTTCAATTAAGTTCGAGGATATCTCATTGGAGTCTCTGCTGTCGTGCACATATGACTTTGTCGAAGTGTATGATGGTGCCACAGCTACAGCAAGAAAACTCGGACAATATTGCGAAATGCCAGAAGGATCGGCAAACTTAATTCAGACAACCGGAAGCGATGCGCTAATTCGCTTCCAGAGTGATTCTTCCAACACTGAACGTGGATTCTACCTAACATACGTATCTAATTGCAATCAAAATATCTCTGCGATGCAGGGGGCCATCGAGAGTCCGAACTTTGGTGACAACAATCCGAACGAAGTAAACTGCACTTGGACAATAAACGCTCCGAAGCGGGGTCAAATTGCCATGAACTTTGCCATTGTGGGCCAGAAAGAGAGAGAACTCCCATCGAATTATGTGTACGTTAAAGACAATGGTACAGTACTTCGAATTACAGAGCCCAAAGGCTTTGTTTCTAAAGGAGATAACGTTCAGATTGTGCTCAACAGCAGCTCCATATACTTCAGAATGGAATTCGCATTAAGGGGCTGCGTTGAAAACTTCCACCGAGCGAGTGGAGAATTCACATCACCCAAGTATCCGATTGCATATCCAGATAACATAGGATGCCTCTGGCGGATAGAGACCGAGTTTGGAAAAGCTATAGAATTGGTTTTCACAAACGTAGACATTGAGACTTCCGAAAACTGTACTAATGATGCCATTAGGGTTTGCCTCCATCTCTGTTAGTTTGCCTTGCGGATGATATTTTCTCTCATTTCAGGTTATGAACGAAGGAAATCATTTGCTAGGGAGGTTCTGTGGAAAGCGTGACAACATTACTGTGACCAGCACTGCTCACGTTTTGATTGTGCAGTTCTTTAGTAACGATCACATCGGCGGCAAGGGATTCACGGCGAAGTACTCCACAATTGAAACAAGTATGTCGTCTTTCGTGTTGCTATATTGGGGAACGTCCAAAGGGAATTAATTTGTTTATCTGCATTTTTCAGAATGTGGTGGGAAATACAAATTTCCCCAAGGCACCATTCATTCGCCGAACTACCCGGCCAAATACGACTCGGACTCATACTGTGAATGGGAAATTCAAGTGGCGGAGCACAGTACGATGAACATAACTATCGAAGAGCTCGATATCGAGGACAGCTATCAGTGTATTCTGGATAGTCTGAAGATATTCGATGGAAATGTCACGGATGTTAGCAATCCGTGGCAGAACTTGTGTGACCAGATTCCATCGGTCAACGTGTTTCGGACAACCTCGAATGTAGCGACGCTAGTCTTTTCCACCGATTCGGACACAGAATTGAAGGGATTCAAAGTGTCCTTCAAGGAAGTAAGTTTGTAGAAGGTATAGATAGTTGTGTAAATTTATATCTATTCTCGTATAGAACTGCGGAAAACGTATCGTAATGGCACCTGGCAGCAGCGGACGCCTTCGATTTGGTGGATCTGATCAAGCTGAGTGTCGGTGGATTATTGCCGCTGAGGATACCTCAAAGCACGTCACATTTACCGTCACGCATATCCAGATGACACTGTTGTCCTTGTGGAACATGACCAATGATGATTGTGACGGTGTGTTGGTATGTATACGCTTCATGAAATGCAATATTTCTTTTCTCAATCTCATGGAACATTCCAGATCTTCGACGGTGAGTTGACAAGCACAGTTGGACTTCGGCCAAGACGACGAATATGCTCTCACCATCCGCCGGCAGTTACTTCGTTTGGCCATGTATTTACCATTCAGTTGGACGCCAAATTGATCAGTGAGCTTGACGGCTTTTATACAACAATGGACAACAACTGCGGTGGCAGGTATTACTCCCAGAGTGGTCTATTCGCTTCTCCCTCTTATCCTCTATCGTACCCGGTCAATATTGAATGCATTTGGGAGATTGTGGCAAACGATGGCAATTCGTTGAGTTTGACAATTCAACGTATGGATATCGATAAAACCGAACACTGCAATGCCGACTATTTGGAAGTACGAGAAGGCAACAGTACTGGTCGCCTCCTTGGAGTTTTTTGTGGAGATGACGTACCGGAAACGTTAACTGCTCAAAAGGCACTGTGGATTAAGTTCTACAGCGACAACGATTATGTACGTAGGGGATTTATGGCGGAATATAGTTACGGTGAGGATGATTTTACAAACAAATGTGCCAAAGTTAAACAATTTTTTTGTGGGTATGTTATAGCGATCACCACTGAACTCAATGGGACAGGCGGCATCATTGAATCACCAAAGTATCCAAATCTATTCACATCGATGACAGAGCACGGTTGGCGAATAACTGTACCCAGGGGAGAATTGATAATGCTGACGACCGAGTACTTTTCACAACTTTATGAAAACTTCATCGCGGTAAGTTGTTTTCCATTTCATTCCAATAGTCCAAAAAATAAGAACCGCGCAAATGAATAGTTCTGAGATGTTAGGCCCAGGATCCTGCTGTGCTTTAAAAGTGTTGTTTTCAGTATAAGCCAGCCAATAAGGACTGGACTTGTTTGGTGCACCTTTGCTTGTTCCAACCCAAATAAATGTCTATCCATATCCATAAATTGCAAAATCAGAATGCAACAAAAGAATACGAAAAAAGTAAGTGCTTTAGTCGCAAACTCTAATGTCGTTTTCCGTTCGGACTGCCAAAAAACGAATGCAATTTGAACAGCTGATATTCTTGTCAATTAACGCACCATTTACAAAAGTAGATCAATTTCTTTGCATGTTCCATGAGCCGCGTGAAATCTGAGATCTGAAAAATATTTCTGGTGGTACCAATTGAAAACGACTAAGTCTTTTACTTGCTCCGATGAGAAACAAATGTGGAAGTGTGCAATTACGAGACGAAATTTTATTGATTTACATTAATATAGATACAAAGGAAGATTAGAATGAAAGGCTATTCGGCAGGTAGTGGAAAAGTTTATATCCACAAACTCTAATGCGTTGGACCTTCGGGTTAGACTCAAAGTCTCTATGGGCCGGAGCATTTAAGTTCATTCTCTCTACATGCCACAGCTATCTTAAAAGACTGATCCGCAATTTTTTGCCCAAGTCAATTTCGCTGTAAAATTTACTGAATTAGATTCAAGATTAAAAAACCGATGATTCAATTCGGTTTTGATTTTCTATATTCCTTTTTTCTTCTTTCGTTTTCAATAACAAATCTGGCGAAATTGCGCGCTATCAAAATAACCTGGCCGCTAAAAGCAAGTGTAGTCAGTTGTTGAATCTTCTCCTTCAAACGGGACCAAACATTTTACTAAGAATCTTCCTCTCAAAGCAATCAAGGATATCTTCACAAATAACATAAAACTTAAAATGCCAAACCAATCAACAACTGTAGTATTATTAATGCCGTTTTCGATTTGGCTTTTCAGATTTTGATCTGGAATTGGAATTTAAGATTTTTGCTGCCAAACCGAACATGAAATCCGAATTTTTTTGGTTCTTGTGTGTATTGAGTTGGCCGCAAAAAAAAACCTTTTTTCACTTCTACTGGAAATCCATTTCAATTGATTTTCACATTTTATAATAACGCATTTCGAAATACATAATTTAATATAAAAACTCGCTCCCCCATACGCGTAAAATAAATAATCCAGCTAAAAAAAACGATCCTTTCAACGACAATTCGTACCCGCCAGCTGTCTGTTATAAACATTGGTGTTAGTGAAAGTACCTACAGTGCGGTTCACTTGTTTAGAATCAACAACTTTTTTTTCATAAATTTTAATTTTTTCCTTCGTGGTTGTTTTAATTACAAAGCAATTGTATTTATAAGAAATATTATTTAGTTCTCAATGGAAAAAACAGAAATATATGCTTGGTGAGAGACAGTTAACGGTTATTTTGTTCTCTTCCTTCTCAGTCATGTAAAAACAAGAGCAATTTTTTGGTTCACTTGATTAGACGTATTGACGAATTCAGTTAGTTAGTAATTACCTGTTATGCGAATTTGACTCAATTGCAGACAAGTGTCCGCCTTTCATTTTAAACGGAAATGGGTAAAAACAAATTGTTAACGGTTGAAGAAAGGGCAAAAATTGACGCTTACCGTTCGGAAGGGATTTCAATGCGTAGTATTGCGAGAAAAATTGGATGGAGTGATCATGCAGTTCGAAATTATATCAAAGATACTGCCTCATATGGAAAAAACCACAAAGGCCTGGCCGAGACAGCTTTGTCACCGCAGGAAAAGCGAAAAATAATTAGAATGGCATCAAATTCTCCTCATTCCACGAGCAAAATTAAGGAATTAGCAGGAGTTAGTGCCAGCAAATAAACAGTTCGTCGAGTGATTTTAAGTGCTCAACACTTGAAATTAAAAAAGTTACAAAAAAAACCCCACTTAACAGCGCAAGAATGCAACATCGCTTCGAATTCGCACGTGCTCATATGACATGGGATACCAAAATTGAAAGTTCTGTAAATTGGCGAAAAGTAGTGTTTTCGGAAGAAAAAAAATGTAATTTGGATGGTCCTGATGGGTATAATAATTATTTCCACGATCTCCGAAAAGAATAATGCTTTTTAAACCGTCATCATTCGAGGCAAGGAGGAGTAATGGTGTGGGGGGCCATTTCATACTATGGGGCATTTGATTTCGTTTTCATGTCGAATAAAATGAGGGCAGTTTCCTATAAAGCTCTCTTGCAATCCGCTTTTCCCGCAGTAAAAAAGCTGTTTGGCAGCAAGATAATGCACCGATTCACAACGCCCGGGTGGTAAAAACTTTTCTCGCGGATGAAAATGTAGAATTATTGCCGTGGCCACCATATCCACCCGACCTCAACATTATTGAAAATGTTTGGGGATGGCTGATCCGTCAAATTTATGAAGGATATAAGCAGTACGAAAGCTGTCAAGAACTGATTGCCGCAATCAAAGCTGCTTGGTCGAAGATTCCTTTGGACTATTTAGAAAATTTGTATAATTCCCTAAAAAGTAGAATTTTCGATGTAATTTTAAATCGTGGAGGTTGTACAAAATATTAAAAAGACGAGAAATTTTCAAAACATAACAATAAAAACCCAAAAAATTTAAAAAAAAAACCTTTGTGTTTGATTTTTGTGAACATTTTGCAGGTGCGTCTAATCAAGTGAACCAAAAAATTGCTCTTGTTTTTACATGACTGAGAAGGAAGAGAACAAAATAACCGTTAACTGTCTCTTACCAAGCATATATTTCTGTTTTTTTCCATTGAGAACTAAATAATCTTTCTTATAAATGTAATTGCTTTGTTATTAAGACAACCACGAAGGAAAAAATTAAAATTTATGAAAAAATGTTGTTGATTCTAAACAAGTGAACCGCACTGGCGAAATTCTATTCTAAGAATAACCAGAAGAGTATTTATTGTGCCAATGGAGGTGATTTTTGCGATTCCAGAAGCTTCTTTTTGTCCAGTGGAAAACGATGTTATGGTGTCTTGTATAATAATTTTATTTGCCTGAAAAAATAACCAAAATATTTACCATAACAGTCGGAAGTTCCATAATTTTAAAAGTGAACTAGGAATGAAAGCTTTCGACTCCTTCCACCATTTTGATTTTAGCTATAAAATTAAACACCAACATTTTTTGTTTTTTCTTTTCAGTTCTATAATGGCTACGACGATCAAGCGGAACCCATCGAATACACCAACTCGAACCTCATCCGCTCGGATACAAATATACTCTATATAAAGTCGTCCAGAGGTGTTTTCAGATTCCGCTGGTACAAGGTTACTAAAGAATTCATGTCGGAAAATAATACTGCCGTTGAGACAAATTCGATATGCTCCACACAAACAATTACAGTTGGCGATTTTTCCACAAACCTACAGTCGCCTGGCTACCCATACGGATATGATTCCGGCCTAAATTGCAGTTGGATTATTGTACCACAGAATCCTTCTAATCATGCAGAGCTGTCATTTCTTACCGTCGATCTGGAGGACGATAAAACGTGTGCCTCCGATCGAATCATAGTTTATTCCAGCATTGACATGACCAATTGGAAACAACTGGGCAAATTATGCAAAATGAAAGCCGATTCGGTTTCTAAATTTTCGGGCGATAAGTTTCTCAAGGTTGAATTTTTATCCGATTATGCTATCAACAAGACTGGATTCTCGGCAATAGCCTCTGCGACCTGCGGATCAACATTAACAGATCCATCTGGTTATGTCAATATAACAGGTTTAAGACCTCGCTCCTTCGGCTTTCAACACAGCTGCGTGTGGAATATTCAAGTCAAGACTGGACGTCGAATAAAAATCACTTTCATCGAATCACAGATGAACTCAAGCTCTCCCTGTCGGACATATGTGCTGCTAAAGAATGGCATTTCTGAGCACTCGCCAAATCTGGGAGCTGGCAAATACTGCGACAACAATCTACCAGATATTCCGATAACTTCCTCAAATGAAGCGTATATTAAATTGGTAATAGACCGACTACCTCTTATTAACAGGCCCCGGATCAGCTTTAAATACGAAGAGGTTATGAATGAGTGCTCACGCAACATCAATTTGGATAACGAGCATTCTTCAGTGGATATAAGTTCTGAGAACTATCCGAACATACCACATGCGCATACGATGTGCGTGTGGATTGTCAAAGCGCCGGTTGATCGCCGTATAGCCGTTGATTTCACAGATCCCATTGACTTGAAACAAACCGACTTGTGCGATGTAGAATACATTGAATTGCATGATGGCGGAACCGACTTGTCGCCAGTTATTGGACGTTTTTGTGGCAAGGGTATTCCCAATACGCAGTTTTCGAGTGGAAACTATTTGAGAATGACCTATTTCACGGATATCGCTGAACCGCACATTGGCTTTAAGGCAAAAGTATCGTTAGGCATGTGCGGCGGCACGTATCGCATGCTCAGTGGAAATATTTCCACTCCCCTAGCGTTAACTGTCGAAAATGGTCTCTCATGCGATTATATTATTTCTCTGGACGATAGGTATACTATCAATGTAACAGTAAACTCTTTGAGTCTACCTTGGTCTGGTAACTGCTCGGATGTGAATCATTTAAGCTTTACTCCCATTTATATAGATGAAGAGGCGGAAGTAAAATCAACTGTTCTGTGTGGCAATTCCGCACCCGAAACATATTTTTTTGAGACTAACAAAGTCTTAATCCGTTATCAAGTTCTGAACAAAGCCGACACCAGTTCCTTCAAACTGACATATTTTGGAGTTAGCAACCACTGTGGTCAGACAATTGAGGCCGAATCAGGCATTTTAAAGTCCCCGGGCTATCTCTTTCCTATTTATTTACCGACGCGATGCATATGGAAGATAAAAGTGCCAAAAGGTCGACGGATAAAAGTTGAATTCTTAGATTACAATATCGTGGACACAACATTGGCGAATACCACATATAGAAGGAGCTTTCGATTGCCCGTCCGGTTGGTGTTAGCAAACGATTTCGAATTTAAGTCAGTCATTGATAGGATTTGGGACAATCCGCCAGCAGCCCTGTACTCGAGCGATAACCTTCTAGCTGTATTGATCATTGAGAGGCCTGCCGCACAAAAGCAGGGCTTCAAGATGCGATTCTCCTCCGAAGAGGAGAGTCTATACTGCAACGAGAACTTCGACAAAGTTCAAGGAGATGCCCATTTCCAGCCACCACAGAACACATCCATCTACTGTCGCTACGACATAGACGTACGTCAAAACGAAACCATCGCACTAACGGTCAGTAGTATCGAAGCCAGAACCACACTCTTTCGGGATTACTATTACTGCATGCGACATGGACCCATATCAATCCAGAATCTATCAGGAAATCGCCGCACAACCTGGTTTTGTGGAAATCGAAACGAGACAACTATTAGGCTGCCCTATCCGGTGATGCTTGACATATTTAACAACTTTTACAATGAGATGGTATCGCTGGATTTGAAATTCGCCCGTCACAACTGTGGCGGTGTGTTCGTTATAGGGAATAAATTTCAGATTAGAGAACCCTCTACGCTGACCATCAACTATGGTGCTATGGACTGTGTCTGGCAAGTTCTGCCGAATCCGGGTGACTTGGAGCATTTTGTGATTTCGTTGAACGTTGACTTTAAGCTCAAGTGCGATGAGCAGTATTTAATTTTGTACGAGGATTCGGCAAAAAATTCGCCACACTTGGGCAGATATTGCAACCAGGCGACAGTAAGCAACCTTATTTCGACAAAAGACCTCATTATTGAGTACCACACATCGAACTTCGAACTCGGATCGACGTTCAATCTGACAGCTACAGTTGGGACAGGTTGTGGCGGCATACTGACGTATCCCTACCGGTTAATTGATTTCCGGACGCAATATCAGGACAATGTGGAGTGTATCTGGACGATTCGGTCAAGCAAGGAGTATCATATTGGACTGCGATTCAGTGGGCGGTTCTTCATCGAAGCGAGTACGAACTGCACCAAGGACTATATATTGGTTCAGGAGGAAGTGGGCATAGACGAATGGAATGACATCCAACGGATATGTGGTCGTGAGCCACCAGCGTTTGTCAACTCAACGACAAATGTGATGCGCTTCATTTTCCGATCGGATGATAGTGGCACCGGGGACGGTTTCACGGCCATGTTTGAGCGCAATTGTGGTGGAACTTTCCACGCCAACAAGAACTTCCAAATGTTATCCAGTCCGAACTATCCCTTACCGTATGATTACAATTTGACCTGCACCTACACTATTATACCATCCGACCCGAACAGGAGCATCCTTCTGCAGATAGAAGACTTTATACTGGAGGATTCACCAACGGGCAACTGCGAATTTGACAGCTTGACAGTGTCTACGCAATACCAAGACCCAAAAGTGCTCTGTGGTAAAAGCGAAGGGATTGAGTTCCGTTCAACATACCCAATCACGCTGTTGTTCAAAAGTGACGCTTCAACTAGTAGAAAGGGCTTCCTCCTTGGATTTGGCAACGAGATGTGTGGCGGCACTATAATATCCTCCACAGCTATTGCAACGCCGAAACAGAAAATCGACGATAAGTACCCTTCCAACACGGTGTGCTTTTGGAATATCACTGCTGCGGAGGGCTCAAAAATCGTCATCAAATTTGAGACATTCGAGTTTGAGGGGTCCATGGCGTGCAACTACGACTATGTGCAAGTGTTCTCTGGAAAGCTTCCAGTCGAAGATCAGCGAATTGCTAAGTTGTGCGGAAAGTTGACGGGAAAGCTTCCGACATTGGTAATAAAGTCAAACCTCGGAATCATTCAGAGTGTCTCGGATCAAAGTGAACCGTCAATTGGATTCTCGGCCCTAGTGTCAATTGTAAAGAACTGCGACAGAGATATCGAGTTGAAGGATGCCAGTGATCAATACACACTTAGCGATTTCGCAACCGGATACGAGGACAACTTACATTGCGAGTTCCTATTTAAAGCGAAACCGGGCAATCAATTGGTATTGGAGTTCACCAGTTTTCACGTCGACGAGGCACTTAACTGTGACGGCGACTATGTTCAAATTCTTGATGGTAGTGGGCCGTTTGCCGATGAAATCGGAAAATTCTGTGGCCACACGATACCAAATCGTGTGATGTCGTCAAGGGCGACCATGTTCGTGCGCTTTGTATCCGACTCTGCTGATTCTAGTTCCGGATTTTCGGCTACGGTTAAAGTGAGTCCATTGGTTTGTGGTCCGCATGAGTTGAATATCAAGGAAAATAAGGTACGTCGATGTGAATAAAGAATGAATGAGGGAAATATGAGACTACGACATTTCGTCACGTTTTCTTTAATAAAAGAGACAAAGTTAAAGCAGTAAACGGATGCCTTGTGTTATATCGTTTTCCATTGGGACCAAAAATCAATCATTGTTTTGATCTAAATCACTTTTAACGTTCCAAAAATCAATTTTTTTTTCGATTCGGATCACTTTTTGCAGATCTCGATTTTTTTCAGATCTACACATACCAATATAATTTGCACAGCTGTTTTACGTCATTTTGCGAAGTTTGCTTTCAAAACAAATGCGCAACGTTCCGTGAAAACGAAATACATAAATAGCCATGGATATAATTTGGGAGGAATTATTTTTATTATCTTCATTGTCATCTGAAGACTACGAATCACCAAAAAATACCCATTTGTATCTACAACAGGGGAAACATTTTTCAAGTCCATATCCATTTGTGATTTTTGGAAAAACGAATGCAATTCGAACAGCTGATATTGCTGTCAAATAACGCACTAATATATTCACAAAAGCAGATCAATTTCGTTGCATGTTCCATGAGCCTCGTAAAATCTGAGATCTTAAAAAGATTTCTGCTGGTCCCAATGGAAAACGACATTAGATATTCCGCCACATGTACATTGCAGTGAGAAATAACTTCGTCACACAATGAGACAGCTGTCAAATTTTACACCAAAAACAATGAATCGTGTGAATGTCACAGTCTTGTATTTCTTTGTTTTATTTGCATAGCTATATATTGTGTGAACCATTTCCGAAAAATCGAGTTTTTCTTGCAGAGTACTGTCATTACATCTGGAGAGGGAACCACATATCAGCCAAATTTGAACTGCTTTTGGCACATTAGCGCTGAAAACAACATACATTTGGAGTTTGAGAAGCTTGATATTCAAGGTCCGGATGAAAATGGAACCTGTACAACCGACTACTTGAAAATCTACAATAGAATGGTAAACTTTTTGTAAACCTTGCATTGTTTGCAAAATGTGTTTTGACTCGGCTTATTTGCGCAGCCCTATTCCGTGGTCGAAAACACTGTTAAATCGGACATAGTTTTCAATGGCGATGTCAGTCATCCTTTCGGAAATATGTTCGATTATGAGGCTGCCGAACACGTATTTTGCGGCCAAGGCGCTCCCGAAGGCTATTATACCAACAACCAAGATATTTACATTAAATTCTTCACCGACAGCAGTATTGAGAAGTCGGGCTTCAAAATTATTGCAACAACTGCGATTGGTAAGTTTGATGTTTATTTAGTTGAATGCAAATTGACAGTTATAATATTATGAAAGTTTAAATCTACCTAAGAGAAGCACACAAATTACATCGCAAAGCTACGATTACACGTGTCATTTTTCGTGGCAAATTTTGACATGTTGACGTCACACAAATTTGGCCATTCGGTGGTCAGTTGTGGGTCTTTCGTGAACGTGCGCTGCGACAGCCCGCGTGACCAGACGCTTAACAGGCGATCACACGTAGTGACAAATTTAAGACAAATGTTTACGTCATAATGACGTCGGCATGTCATAATTTGACATGAAAATTGGCGTGTTTAATCGTAACTTAAGGCTTTTCCACTGCGCCACACCCCTCACGAACATCTGACAAACATCCGAGAGAATAACTACCATTAACGAGCTTCTTAATTAGCCGTTTGGACTCGGCCTACAGACCATTGTTGTTTCGGCGCCTTGGCGCACAATTTTTATGTATGATCAAAATGTTTTAGGATATTTATGAATACCCTGACAACTGATAAAAATGCTTTTACTTTGTTTTATGTAAATTTCATTTTCAGCTCTGCAGGTTATCCACTGTCTAAAAAACTTAGCATGTGGTTGTCGCCACTGACGACTATAATGTTAGGCTAAATCTTCTACTCGTTTTTACCTTTTGGTTTACAAACAAGCTTTTGGCGGCTAGTGACTTAAAAAATCTGACAGTATTTGGTGCCTACAACTTTTCTAGTTCTAGTTTTTTTAGACTTCCAAAACCGAATCATTCATCTTGAGCGGAATCAAAAATGTACTTTACATTACTGATTCACCTACTTTTTGATTATTTGCTGTAAATCACGTTCAGTTCAGTGCACTTTACATCTCGCTCACCAGTGTCAACACAAACGAAACCAAAAATTACTCAAAAATATTGGGTTCAAAACGACCAGACTAAGGCAAAGTAATCAGTGATTATCTTATTAAGGTCATCGCTTAGTTTCTAAATCAGATCAACCGTTTTACTCATAAATCAAACAATAATTTATTGTCCACAACTAGCTGACTGTCTGTCAGCTTTAATTAAAATGTTCAGCATTTTTTTAAATTTACCTCGTCCGACAAAAACATTATAAACTTAAGTACATACTAAGCGAGGGGTCCCAGTTTCGAATCCGGAAAAAAATTCCAACTCAAAGTTTTTTTTTCACTGCGCCACCTTTCGCGAACGTCTGACAAACATCCGTGATATTGGCCGAAGCCGTTGCATGGTTTACTTTTAAGGTAGCCCCAAAGAAATAAATCTAGAGCCGTTGAATCGGCCAGTTAAAATCATAATCAGATCGCTTGAAAATTCCTACAGAAGAGTCAGGACGATCATTTTTTATGGAAAAAGGTTTAACTACAGTTAAAATATCTGCAAAGACCGATTAGGCATCACCAACTGCTGAGAACGTCGCCTGGTGAAAGTTTCGGGGTTTTCCTTAAAACTTGTTTGCATCCGTGATTCCGAGTTATTTCGAACTGTGCGAGGTCTCCCAACACTCGGAAGATCAAAGACAGCCCCATGCTGCAAACACTTACTCAATCGGTAAATAAAATGCACTGGGCGCATTTCGAACATAAAATAAATTTCGATATGATCTTTGTGTCAAAATGGTCGAATGCCGACTTTCAAAATAAAACTGAACAACTTTGGGTCGGTATGCTGTGTCCCAAGTTTTGCAAAGTTAATTCTGAAAAAAAAAAAAAAAAAATACGCAAACCAAGAAATTATTCAATAATTAAATCTAAACGCTACTTATGCGCCACCCTGTGTAATGAATGGGCCGATTTCGGTGGAACTTGTTTCAATTGATGTTATTTCCTTTTTTCTTTAGGATGTTTTAAGAATTTTGCTTCCACCCAAGGACGAATATTTATGGGAACAAGTGAAGACTGCAACATCTATATAAACGCCCCAACAAACTATACCATTACCATCTACTTCAACTACTTGTTCTTCTTCTACGGTGACACCGCTGAATGCAAATCTGATTTCATAGAGGTTTTCAAAGCTAAGCAACTATCTGCATCGCTTAAAATCTAAAAGTTTTATTTATTTTAGATTTTCGATGAACGAGCCAATTCTACATCAGTCGAAAGTATTCGCAAAATCTGCGGAACAGTAAGTCCATCCAACAGTGTGTTTTCGAACTCGAACAAGTTGCGGATTTTCCTATCACATCGCGGCGTCTTCAACAACTACGATATTAGTTTTTTGGCAAGTGACAAAGGACCTGGCTGCGGAGGAGACTTCTACAATTCAGCCGGAGTCTTTACAAGTCCGTTCTATCCGGCCAATGCGAGAAACAACTCCGATTGTAGATGGAACATCAGGGTACCGAATAATTTATCCGTATTTTTAGAATTCAAAGGTAAGTTTGCTGAATATAAATATTTATCTGTGCTGGCTGTCAACATTTTACAAGTTTTAACTAAAATATAGAGCGCAGTACAAATATTGATTTAAGTGTCCACCTTAAATTTAACAAATTCAGAAAGCTATTGTGACTTTCGATAAATTTAGGGTGAAGGGTTAGAAAAGTTTAAAGTAAGGCAAGAATTGTCACTTAACTAAAATTTTCGCCAATTATCTTTTAGTTTTTGATTTGGGATCGAAAGTGACATGCCGTTCCGATTACTTGCAAATATTGGAACAAGGTCCTGGCAATACGGATGAAGTCACACGACAATTTTGTGGCGAAGTACGTACACACATTGCTTGAATGTAATCTTTCGGTTTTTATTTGTTTATCATTATATTTGCAGGATACACCCACAATGTATATAGGACTACGAAATATTTTATCTGTACGTTTCCGCAAGACAGTGAACTTCGATGGAACTGGATGGGTCATTCGGTTTTCTGGCGTCCGCCGAGGGTTTAATCCAGCTTTGATTTGATTTATAGTTATGAAAGCATAGATATTTAAGAATAAAATTTAGTACTGACAACAATGAACGGATTTGTTAATTCGGTGGCAGTGATTTTTATAAAGATCCAGTAGCTCTCAATTGGATGTGGGCTTTTGTAAAATCGACGGACTTAGACGGGGGGTCTTGAAATTTATGTATGTCGAATAGAGTTTTTAAAAACTGCTCGACACGCCCTCCAGGCAATATGACATCATAATCAGCATCTTTCTTGTAAAAGGTGATTTTTTAGCTGGTTTGGTTTTGGCAACACTGGTTTTGACAGCTGACGTGTGTTTAGTACCTTGTGTCACTGTCAAACAGCTACAGTTTGGTTTGCAATTTAACCATGGATCGTCTTACAAATGAACAACGCTTGCAAATTATTGAATTTTACTATCAAAATTCGTGCTCGGTTCGAAATGTTCATCGCGCGCTGCTTCCATTTTATGATCGGCATTCTCGACCTTCTGAGCAGTCTATTCGGAAGATTGTGACCAAATTTCGCACCAAATTTACTTTGTTGGACATTAAACCACCAACACGTTTACGTACTGTGCGTAGTGAAGAAAATATTGCGGCCGTATCAGCTAGTGTGACAGAAGACCGCGAAATGTCGATTCGGCGCCGTTCCCAGCAGTTAGGCCTTTGTTACAGCACTACGTGGAAAATTTTGCGGAAGGATTTGTGCAAGAACTAAAGCCAGCCGACCTACCACAACGCCGAATTTTTGGTGAATGGGCTCTTGGAAAGCTGGCCGAGGATCCGCTTTTTTATCGAAAAATTGTGTTCAGCGATGAGGCTCATTTTTGGTTGAATGGGTACGTAAATAAGCAAAATTGCCGCATTTGGAGTGAAGATCAGCCAGAAGCATTGCAACAGCTACCAATGCATCCCGAAAAAGCCACTGTTTGGTGCGGTTTATGGGCCGGCGGCATTATTGGGCCATATTTCTTCAAAGATGATGCGATTCGCAGCGTTACTGTCAATGGTGAACGCTACCGAGCGATGATAACAAACTTTTTTTTGCCCGAAATGGAAGTTCTTGACTTGCATGATATGTGGTTTCAACAAGACGGTGCCACATGCCACACAGCACGCGAAACAATGGCGCAATTGCGAGGCGAGTTTGGTGAACAGTTAATTTCACGTTTCGGGCCGGTCAATTGGCCGCCTAGATCGTGCGATTTGACACCATTAGATTATTTTTTGTGGGGGTATGTCAAGGCTAATGTGTATAGGGACAAGCCCGCTTCGATTGACGCACTGGAAGCCAACATCCATGCATTCATTCGTGAGATACCGGCCGATATGTGTGAAAGAGTATGCCAAAATTGGACTCAGCGGATGGACTACCTGAGACGCAGCCGCGGTCAACATTTGCATGAAATTATCTTTAAACATTAAATTGCAAGGTTCAAACTATCGATTCAAATAAATATTTCATTCATTTTTTCGAATTTTTTGTGTTTTTTTTTTAAAAAAAGTTCTAAACCTCTTAAAAAATCACCCGTTATAAATTGCAAAAGCTATACTCGACACTTCAGATGTTCACACTAGATCGAAATTTGAATTGCCTTAAGAGCAACTACATTTTCAGCGCCAGGGAAGTATTTACCCTCTGGTATTTGGAAAAAAAAATTATCGTATTGGAATTTTATACCCTAATCACACTAAGCTAAAAACCGGGTTTTCGGTTGAAACACTTGAAAACTTAATCGAAAATAGAAGTTTTCCCATACCTACATATTTCAGTTTTCAAAAGGAGTAATTTAAAGTCGTTTTTCACGAAAACAACACGAAAACGACTTCCAATAGTTGGGTTGTTGAAACAAACACACCTTTTGCAATATCCAGCAGAACAGCTGACCGACAAAAGGTCACAACTTAAAATCATTTTCCACACTTAATAGATGGGCTAATATTATTTTTAAAAGCACTAAATTAATTTTATTTGTTAATGAATGCTATCGAAATTTGTAACCAAAGTAGTGTGCCCCAAAGTTTAACGACTAGTGTCTCACAGCTGATTGAAACGTCAAACGAAAACTAGTTGGTGTTCCGTGTGAATGCATCTTCGAGTTTTCGATGAAAGCACGGTTTTTTGGTGCGGTGTGAATAGAATTATAGGCACACATCAATTTCAATAGTCGAGCGATAGTTTATGTGCAAATACGCTCAGGCAAAATTTTAGGAATTCACTGCGAATTGTTTTATGAGCATGTGTCCAATTAAATTGAATTTGCATAGATAGAGGTGTGATTAGTGTGCTGGACTACTGAGGGAGCGTTCTCAGCTTCGATCCCCGAAAAAAATGAAAATTCAAATGCACCACCTCTGACGAACGTCTGACAAACATCCGAGAAATAGAACTGTCATCAGAAGAGTTTCTCAATACAGCAGTTTTTTGATTCGAACAACGAAATAAAAAAAGACGTAGAATTTAGCGATGTGGTTTGCTCTACTCTGTACAACGGGGAGCATTGAACGATTGTTATATACAATATACTACATAAAGATGAGTGAAAATTTGGCTGCTCTTAGCAATGGGCGGAGATGCACTTAATAATGGTAATTTTAGGCGTTTTTCTTTTTTAGTTCAGAGCTGAGCACTGAACTGAGCTCGAGCTATATGAGCGCGCTCTGAACCGAGCGTGCTCAGATCGTTCTGAGGATTTTCTGTTTTTCCTGTTTTTTTTTTCTCTCAAATATGACTGGAAGTGTGATTGTATATGTGTAATCAGCATTTTACTCAGCCTGCTCAGTCAATTAATTCTGAGCTCATAGAGCGCGCTCTGATCATGCTCTGAACGAAAAAAGAAACACAAATTCGAGCTCTGAAGTGTCTGAGCTAAAAAAGAAACACAAACTTTTTGTATAACAGTTCAGGTTGTGCTCTGAACTAAAAAAGAAAAACGCCTTTTGTAAGTAAACATAACTTCGGAGAAAATAAAATCAATTGTATTTTTTTCTTCCTCTAGGTTAATAAAAGCAGAACCAACATAGGCGTACCAGACGAAGGATTAGTAGATCAACGATTTGTTAGAATAATCAAATATAATACACTAATGCAGTTCACGAGATTAACACTCATTCGTTGACTGCCATGAAAATAGAAAATTTCAAAACAAAGCATATTAAGTTTAGCTTGACGCTTGAGCGCTCTGAACCGAGCGTGCTCAGATCGTTCTGATGATTTTCTGTTTTTTTTTTTTTTGTCAAATGTTACTGGAAGTGTGAATGTATATGTATAAGTGTAATCAGTTTTTTACTCAGCCTGCTCAGTCGATTTATTTTGAGGTTATAGAGCGCGTTCTGATCATGCTCTGAACGAAAAAACGAAACACAAATTCGAGCTCTGATGTATCTGAGCTAAAAGGCGTTTTTTTTTTAGATCAGAGCAGAACCTGAACTGTTATACAAAAAAGTTCGTGTTTCTTTTTTAGCTCAGACACTTCAGAGCTCAAATTCTTGTTTCTTTTTTCGTTCAAATTGAATGAACAGGCTGTGTAAAAAGCTTATTACACATGTACATACTAACTTCCAGTCATATTTGACAACAAAAAAAAAAGGGGAAAAAAAAAACTACAGAACGATCTGAGCAGGCTCGGTTCAGATCGCGCTCATATAGTTCAAGCTCAGTTCAGTGCTCAGCTCTGAACTAAAAACGAAAAACGCCTAAAAAAGAAACACAAACTTTTTGTATAACAGTTCAAAGCTCTGAACTAAAAAAGAAAAACACTCGCAAACATTAGGTCTGTTCCTTTACTTTTAAATCTTACGAATTTTTACTAATTCTTACGAATTTTTACTCACTGCCGTTCCTTAACTCAAAAAATTCGTAAAAGAAAGCGTCATCGAGAGAGCAAGATATTACCCCTCCACTGAGAATCTTACGAATTTTTACTCAACAAATTTCTTGGTGTAAGAAGTGAAAAAGCTGTCAGTCACCTTACAACTAACAGCTGATTTGAAATTTGTTGTCCCATTTGAAATATGCGTTGATTATTTGTTGACTTCTTGCTTATTAGAATGGTATTAACAGGCGGCAAAATAAAATTGAATGTTGTTAAATGCGTTTTATTTAATAAAGATGGTTAGCGATTTTTTATTTTTTGTTTTTCTTCTTCGCCTTCTGCCACAGGAATGGCCGATTAATAATAAAAATGGCGGTTTCTGAACATCCTCCTTCTTCAATTCTAGTGTTAACAGACTAACAATTTTTTATAAGTTGCAAAAAAGAAACTACAGAGGGCGTGCAATAAACAAAAGAGTAGTCTTACAACTCGGCCGATCTGACACTTGATTGACCTCGATCAAAAGAAAAATAAAGAAAATATAAAAACTTTAGTTGCTCCTCTGACATTTACGTTAGTTCGGTTTCAGGTGGCTGATAGACATCAGTGATTTCAGCAGTCGACAAGTCCGTTGGTTCTATCCATTTGCGTATTTTATTAGCTTCTATAACACCATTGTATGGAAGCTGAGTCAACTGACAATTCTCTACATCTTTTACTACGTACCGGTCGTTAGGTAACACCTTATGAATCACATAGGGACCACGATATTTCTGTATAAACTTTTTATTTTGTCCTGCGGTTGTATCAATATGCCTTATGACAACAAAATCTCCAATTGAATACGTCCTTGCCGGTCGACTGTGTCTAAGGAAATATTGTTGGCTATACTCTTGGGACCTTTCAATAGCGCTTAATGCCTTTGACCTATTCTCCTCTAAATTTCGATGCCCCGAATCAATAAACTTTTCTTCTAAATACTCAGTTAATTCATCTACAATATTACCCCGTTGATTTATTCCAAACACTAATTGACTTGGCGTCTCTTTGGTGGTACTATGGATGGTATTATTCATTGCATATTCAACTTGACTTAGTTTGGACGCCCAGTCAGCATGCTGAACAGGTTCAGTTAATTTGCTGAGCATCGCTCTGAGGACACGATTCACCCGCTCCACTTGACCATTGGCCTGAGGAGAGGCTACTGCCACTTTAATATGATCAATATTATTAGTCAGAAGAAAGTTACTAAATTCAAATGAGGTGAAACATGAACCTCGGTCAGAAATTATGCGTCTGGGGCGGCTGTAATAACTGAAATATTTTTCTAATGCGCAACACACTTCTTTAGTACTAGTAGAATTGACTGGGTACAACCGGACCAATTTTGTAAACCCATCAATCACAACAAGCACATGTTTACGTTTTGAAATGATTGAAGGCAAGGGACCAAAGTGGTCCACATGAAGTGTGTCGAACGGAACTGGTCTTTTAGGAATACTAAACAAATTGTGTTCATTAACCCTAGCCGGTGCGGAATTCAGGATACATCTAATGCAGTTTCGTATAAAATAACTAATTTTTTTCTTCATATTCGCAAACCAATAATTTTTTCGGATCTGATCATAGCATTTATCTATTCCTAAGTGACCAATGTTCTCATGTACCATCCGAATAACATTGTCTTCCATTTCTCTTGGTACATACAACAGCAGATCTGAGCCGTTCCTTTTAAAAACTAACCCATCATGCAACTCAAACCCATCAACTAATCCAGTTTCCAATTTTCCCTGTATTTCTTTTATTCTTTCATCACGATTTTGTGTCACTTGTATATGAAAGTCCAAGTCGTCATTGTCTACGGCAGCAACAATTTGACATTTAGTTGGTTCGTTAGTACTATCAGGAATACTTTCACTACAAGCCTGCTTTGAATGACATCGACTCAGCGCGTCAACATGACCCATGGATACTCCACTGCGGTGCTGAATGGAGTAATCAAAGTTTTCTAGTTCTAGAGCCCATCGAGCTATCCTAGGATTGACTTGTTTTTTGCTTAGAGTCATTGTGAGGGAATTGCAGTCTGTGATTATCGTAAAATGAATTCCCTCCAGGTATACACGGAATCGATGAAGGGCATAAATAATAGAAAGTGTCTCTAATTCGAAACTGTGATATTTTGACTCAGCCGCAGATGTAGATTTTGAAAAATAACCAACGGGATGAAATTTGCCATCATCCTGTCGTTGCATTAAGGCTGCACCAAATCCGACACTACTAGCATCGCAATGAAGCTGGGTTTCAAGTCTGGGACAATAAATTGCTAAAACTGGAGCAGCGACCAATAGGTTTCTTAATTCATTAAATGCTCTAACACAAGCTTCAGAAAAATCAAAAGTGGATTCCTTGCGTAACAAATTTAATAAAGGCCTTGCAATTTTGGAAAACCCCGGTACAAATTTTCGAAAATACGAAAACAGACCAACACAGGTGTGCAATTGCTTTTGATTCGTTGGAACTGGATAATATTTAATATCTCTAATATGCGCATCACTTAGTCGAATACCAGACCTGTTCACTAAGTAACCTAAATATTCAATTTCATCATAACCGAACTTGCATTTACTTAATTTCACCTCAAGACCCTTCTCATATATTCTTTGTAAAACCTCTTCAACTACTTTACCATGTGATTCGAAATCAACAGACGCGATTAAAATATCATCGATGTAAATAATAATCTTACCAGCATCAATCAAATCACGAAAGATATTATAGACAAATCGTTGAAAATTCGAAGGTGCATTTTTTAACCCAAATGGCATCTTTAAATACTCGAATTGGCCATGAGGTGTGACAAAAGAAGTTAAAGGAACAGAGTCACTATGCATGCTACACTGGTTAAATCCATCCTTTAAATCTAATAAAGTAAACCAATTCTTACCAGCCATATATTCAATACAGTCCTCGATAAGTGGCAGAGGAAAATTATCACGGATGGTCTTTTTGTTTAATGCCCGATAATCAACACACATACGTGTTGTACCATTTTTTTTTTTTACTAATACAATGGCCGATGCATAAGGCGATTGGCTAGTTCGAATGATTCCTCTGGCCAACAAATCATCAGTGATCTTCCGAACCTCAGATCTATCATGAAATGATAAACGGCGTGGACTACAGTGAAACGGAGTGTCATCATTTATCCTAATTTTCATCTCGTAATTAAATGGCACTTGATCTTTGTTTTCTGGTTGTAAATAAGAGTCTGTTATGATTTTTTTTATAATATCAAAACAACGCTTACTCAGCCGCGGGCATATATCCAATTCCTGTCTAAATCTATCTATGTCAATGGCACATAATATTTCAAAAAAATCCTCAACACAGTCAGCAGGCAAGGCACATGCATATGCAGGAGAAGAAGGTACAGAAACTTTAGTCTCAATATCAATTGAATCAGCTTTACTTGTTTGCACTACACTAAGCAACGGGGACACTCGTCTGCTAAAATCACCAACTTCTTTTTTTAATTTAATAACCTCAGTTGCACGAGAACATACATCTCTTTTAAATTTATTCACTTTATGTTTACATTGTAATACTAATTCATTTCTTCTTCTTGTTTGGGTAAGGCAAATGTTAAATATTTGCATAAAATCACGTCCCAAAATTAAGGGTATTGTCATTGTTCCATCAGGTATTACTATAAAAGAAATAATTTTGGTTTCATTATGAAACTTTACAAAACATGATATCGTACCATATGTAAATATTTTTTGTTTGCCAAGGCCGAGGAATTGAGTTGGTACTAAGACATCTGACAGTTCAATGGACTTGGGAACACTTCAATGCTGAATCAAACTAATCGGACTACCCGAGTCAATAAGAGAAAAGAAATGTATGAACTCAGTGCATTTATCTTGAAAAGAATAAATAAAAGCCACCCTTACCATTTGCATTGTTCGCACAGCTTCTACGACAAACTCGTCATCATCAGGGTTGAAGGTCGTTCCCTGTGGTCCTAGGGCGGCGATTGTTCGGTTACGTCCTAGTTTCGGGCAGTCTTTGTGTTGATGGCCCATCTGATGACAATTAAAGCATGAACCACGGGGCCTTGGTGGTTTCGGACAGGCACTCTGATAGTGCCCAAACTGTGAGCAATTGTAACATCTGATTTCTTCTCTTCCAATAGCAATAACGGCAGTGGTCCTCGGTTTAAGTGTGCTAGCATTTAACTTGCCAGTCACTTTCGTACGACGCTGTTCATATCGGTCCATTCGCTGGATTAATTCGTCAATAGTGTTAGCTCCGTACAACAAGGTGATGCTATTGGTACTGTCACGAATCCCATCCACGATAAAATCAACCAATTCCTGTTCTTCTATGTCGGCTTTGGCTGCGATAGACTGCATTGTCACCACGTAACTCAAACAGGATTCTGACTGCTTCAAGGTGCGTTCTTTTAGTTGCCTGTAGATCTCCTGACGTGTTACAGTGCGTTTAAACATCTTCACCAGGCTCGCTTTCATGACGTCATAACCGACCATCCCCAAGTTTGACACATACGTTTTTGCTGTGCCATCCAAACGGCGTCGCACACCCAAACACTTTTCTCTTTCATTATACCCACATGTGGAAGCATAATCTTCAAATTGCCAAAACCATTTAATGATATCATGATGATCGTCTCCAGAAAACTTGGGTACTGCAGCGTCTAGTTCCTCAAAATGCACCCGTTGCCCACTGGATGTTTGATGAACACTTCCTTCCAAAATATGGATTTGGTGTTGCAAATCGATCATTTCACGTCGCATTCGTAGGATATTCAACTGCTCCTCCAGATGATGTGCTTCGGCGTTTTGTGTTGCTTCAGCACAATTCACCACTTGTCTTCTAGCAGGGCTTGCAGACAAATTACCAATAGTTGATCCCGGGGCAGCGGATACAGCGGCATATGCAGCGGTAGATGTGACAGCAGGAGCAGCAGACACACCAGCACGGACAGCAGATATAGCGGGGATAGCAGCTACGACAGCAGGGGCAGCGGATACGGTAGTGGGAACAGCAGATAGAACAGCGGGTACAGCAGCTACGGCAGCAGGGGCAGCAGATGCGGAGGCATGAGCATCGGTAGATGTGACAGCGGGAGCAGCAGACACAGCAGCAGGGACAGCAGTTATAGCGGGGACAGCAGCTACGACAGCAGGGGCAGCGGATACGGTAGTGGGAACAGCAGATAGAACAGCGGGTACAGCAGCTACGGCAGCAGGGGCAGCAGATGCGGAGGCATGGGCATCGGTAGATGTGACAGCAGGAGCAGCAGACACGGCGACGGTGACATCAGACACAGAATATGTTTCAGCATCCTCTGAGTACTCGCTATGATATTCGTCGTCGTCTATGGCCAGAGACTCGTTATACAGTCTACGTAATTGTCTTAATGTTGCAGCCTGTGGGAAATCAATATTTGCTGCCATGAGGGCATCGACAATTACCTTTCTGGTTACTCGTTGACTCATTGTTAGATATTTTAAAAATACACTTTTATTAATGACCGCGTTAAAATTTGTGGTATTCAGATATTTTAAAAATACACTTTTATTAATGACTGCGTTAAAATTTGTGGTATAAACCCCACATCTGAATTGTTAAATGCGTTTTATTTAATAAAGATGGTTAGCGATTTTTTATTTTTTGTTTTTCTTCTTCGCCTTCTGCCACAGGAATGGCCGATTAATAATAAAAATGGCGGTTTCTGAACATCCTCCTTCTTCAATTCTAGTGTTAACAGACTAACAATTTTTTATAAGTTGCAAAAAAGAAACTACAGAGGGCGTGCAATAAACAAAAGAGTAGTCTTACAATGTTCTCTTTAAGATTCTTTTCGATATTGGCGTCGAAATAATTCGTTACTCTAACAAGGTACAATCTCTTCCATGTAATTCTTAATGCAGTGTCGCTTTTTCCTCTTCTCGAATGCTTGTAGTTCAATCAGTACAAACTCTTCCACATACTCAGATTCATTAAAATAAAGTTAAAAATAAATAAACTAGTTTTCTTAGTAAATTAATAATTTCCTCGAGTTTATCAGACATTTTAACGACTTTTCGTACAACTTTTTGGAATATTTGATTTATGTATCTGTCATTTTTCATAAATTACTACAAAAGCGTTCCTTAACTTTTTCGTAAGCGTCTCTCTCTGTGAGAGAATTTATCCCCACCACTGCCATTTTGACAGTCTTTTCCATTTTTACTACAAAAGTAAAGGAACAGACTTATTAACATAAACATATTTTGAAATATCGGAGAGCATAACTGTAATTAAAAAGCTTCTTAATCAAGCCGGACTCGGCACAAACTTTAAGTTGCCTTCTATTTGTCTCACAATTAAAAACTCACGATTGTTTGTGAGAAGCTGGTTTTGCTGTGATGATTATCGTAGAATTCGAAAAAAGTTATCGAATCACAATAAACCTCACAAGGTCTTGTGACTTGTGAGGACTCACAATGGCAGAATCGGGCTGTTGTGTGCCGTTATAACTGGTTTTAAATGTTATGACCTGCTCCAAAGGAGATCACAATTTCGATTGTTTTTGTGAGCCTCACAAGTTGTGAGTGTGCTGACGGAATACGAAAACCTCACAAAATAAATTTCACCTCACCTTGTGAGGATTTTGTGACTTGTGAGGTATCAGTGAGGTTTGCCGGATTCGGACTGTCTCACAAGAAATCAACCTCACAAGGTCTTGTGACTTGTGAGGACTCACAACGGCAGAATCTGGCTGTAAAAATAACGAAAACTACTTCTTATTATTAGATTTTAATTTAATATTGTTAGTTGCAGGGGGGCAGCATGTCGGAAGGATAAAACAAAAATTAGTTAAGTAAGTCCCTTACTGAATTTCTTTTTATGGGGTCTGATTTCATAATGAAATAAGACCCCAATTTTTATTAGAGAAGAAGGCCCCAAAAAGGGAAAGAACACCCCAAATTTTATTAAAAATCGTTTTGTTGTTTCCTGTATAATGTTTTGGGGACTTTTTTCATTTTTATTTTGATACCTTATTTCATTGGGGCCACATTTTATGTATGGAAGCAGAATTTAGTTCTTGGTGTTCCTTTCAATTTTAATACCCAATACTATTGGTATCCTATTTCTTTCTCGTTCATCTATTGGTAGGTAGGTACAAAATTTAGAAGCCACCGTACATGAAAAAAGAAAATTCTGTAGTGTTAAATAAAATGCACTTTTAGGTTATCCATTTCATTTTTCAGTAATGAATTTTAAATAACAATGTGAGTTTTTATAAGTTTTAGATCTCAGTAACAGGCAATTATCGCAAGTTATGGTTAGGGAGTTGTAAGCGCCTACTATTTTATAAACTTTTACACTTTACAAGATTTTTGAGCACAAGTCCACACATAGCAGGAGTTTCTGTTTTCTGATCTGCTGGTTAAAGGTGTCTACGATTGAAATTGTAAGAAATTGTAATAGACTGACATCTTTACATAGAAATATTTTATAAGAATTCAGGGATTTGTGTTTTAAATGGCATTAGCAGTTCTAAAATGAATATGCCGATTGACGTGTGTGGGGTTCAAAATAATAAAGTGGGAGTTTCTGATTGTGTAAGCTCCAAGTGCTTGGAATTATTCTAAGATGCATACATTTTTTTGTTTGTAGTTGTGATTTCATTTTTTATTGGCAGTACTGTATTGAGCCTTATAAAAGAATGTATTTTTTTCAGAACTCCAATGAAAGATAACACAGAGAAAAACTGGGTCTGTTATTAACTTAGAAATGACCAGACCAAATTACCTTAGAAATGAATTTTTGTTACAATCAAAAATGGACCGTTTTCGAGATAAGTTCAAATTTCAAAATTACCGTTATTCGTTTTTGTTAGCCAAAAACCGAATAGGTACTCAATCAAGTTAACCTTAACCACTTAAGCTCAGATATCAATTTTGGTGAAATCGCTTAAGCCGTTTTCGACAAATCAAACTGTTATGAACATTTTATATGGAAAGTACTTACCATCAATATTGAGGTTATAGTGCAAAAAAACGCCCCCGAACTGTAAACCCACAAACTCCAAGTCCAAAGTTTTAACCAAATCCGGGCAACCGTTAAGGCTGTAGGCAGGGGCATACGGACAGACAGACAGACGGCCAGAATTTTGCGGCCCATTTTTTTGAGTTCCCCTATCATCGTAATGTCAGAATTGATTAACATCTCGAGTTCGAAATTTTGTATGAAAATAATAATCTGACACTATTGTAACTGAAAAATACTACAGAGTAAAGTGTAGTTGTTAATTCCTGTTTTTAGCTATCGGAAAAAAATAAATAGAATGAAAATCAAGAGTAAGCGCTGCTGAAGGGAAAACCAGTCAAAAAATTGACAGAAAAAGAGGTTCTTGTGATATCAGACTTTCAAGTTCTGATAAAAAAATTAAATTTCGCAATTTTACTAAGTTTGTTACAATGAATCTTGAATACCCTAATATGTATATATTCCTCTTAGTACGTGATCGAGAAGGTTAAAAATGACTGAAATGTTTTTCGATATTCAATATCATTTATTCATTATTCGTTTTCAAACCCTATTTTTTACGATTTCGAAAAAAAAAAAACTTAAAACTTAAGAGTAATTTTAAAGCTACGGACTTGCTATGAATAAGAAAGTAGTGAATGTTTGTTTGTTAAAAATTAAATTAAATAAAAGCTTTCTGGTGGTATATATGCCCCTAGAGATACCCTCCTGGTGATCATTATAATGTACGATACACTTATATTTTCGACCCACGTTTGCAGCGTTTGTGCGCAGGATAATATACGACTGCTCTCGAATCAAAGTCCACAAATTCACACATCTCGTAATTTATATTCACGAAATGACATCCATTCCAGTGAGACTCGCTAATTAATTGTTCGCTTTTATTAATTCGAATCACGGTTCTTCTGTATAAATATTTGAACAGGGATGTTTAACGACTCGTTTTGCCATATTGTTCAATCCAAATACCGCACATTATCCGTGAAATACAGACAAAATGCCACAGAACTTGGCCAAGGCCTTTGTTATCCAATTATAGTGCGAACTGAAGCATTTAACGAAATTCTAAATTGATGACTAACTCTGAGCTAATGGCCTTCAGACGTATATGTACCCTGAAACAAAATGTAAAGGTCATCCAATGACCTTCGAAATAATTCACACCTTAGGATTTCTTTTGGTCCTAAGCCGATTGTCTGCTTCTAAATACACGCATTAGCTGAAATTTTCTTTCGTTTTCCTCTCTCCATTAGCGTCCAACTGCCAATTGCGTAACTTCTATTCTTGACCAGTTTTGGTAGACACTCTAATTGAATTTTTTCACTTCTAATTCTAGCCACACTTTGAAATGACTGAAAACTTATGCAAACAACAGCCAAAAGTGTCGAATCTTTATAAAGCTGCGGCTATTTAGCCCACTCGTAGTACATCGTAGAACTGCGCCATAGTATTTTCCGCGTTTTTACGAGTATATCTTAGTTAATTTGTTGGTGGTGATCACGCCAATATCGCCTGAACACATTTTCGATCTAATATAGAGGAAATTCTTGTCATTTTCTTTTTTTGCTTATTTTATTGTGCGCACATAAATTAAAGGTTGACGCCATTATGTGGGTAAGTAGTTATTCACGTGATCTTACATAAGTTATCGGAGGGTTAAATGAAATTTAAACCATCCTATGACGCAATTAAATAGGTTTAATTTTTTGTGGTCATTTAATTTTTAAGTAGTCACAAGACCATTATTGTTAACTTGGGGCGAGGGAAACGTTTGGACAAATATCACGACGCAATAAATTTGTATTATTAAATCTTCTAAATATAGCATTTCTGGTTATACCTTCTTAAATCTAACTGTCCAGTGTTTTTGGTTGCACTGATGCCAACTTAGCGCATAACGCGTCAGATCTAGCGGATTTTCGGGTTTGACAGCGGGTAAAAAATATATATAGCGCACAGCGCGAAATTTAGCGCTAAATGAAATATACCAGAAATTTCGCAGGTATTTTGTTAATTTGTCCTTTGACAATCACAGAATGTGTCCATCCTCAAATGAGCTCTAAATACTTTATATACGCACTGAACACATTCATTCACATGCCAGATGACTGTCAGAGTCAGATTCCTGCTATTTCATTTTCAATTGTTTTCATTCAAATTGATTAGCACCTGCGCCTCGCCTCGTTCTGTTCCTGGGATAATTGGAAAAACGAAGTCTTTTTTGAATGAAGTGTATCTACATCTACTTATATAGTAAGTGATATATTTTTTAAACATATATTATGTTTATATGTTTATTATTGTGGATATCTATAGGTACTTTATCAGGTGAATTGTGAATACTTTGATGAACAAAATGGATGCGTCAAAAAAAAAAAAATATTTACAGCACTATCGAAAGGAGTGGGAAATGGATGAAAAATTTGCAGGTTGGCTAAAACCAGTGGCACAACACCTCTCCAAGGCGTTTTGCATTTATTGCAAATCTGAAATGTACGCAAAATTTAGCGACATAAAACGTCACTCGGAGGGGAAAAAACATATAGAGAAAATGGCACCATTTTCTCCAAACCAAACAAAAATTGTTGTGGAAAAAAAAATGCTGAGTTTTTATTGAAGAACACACAGCAATCCTGCCAGTTGACCTCTTAAGCGAGATGTGTTTAACATTTTTAGTGATTCAAAAGCGGTTCGTGGTATGAAGCTTCATAGGACAAAATGTTCCGAAATAATACGGAATGTTCAGGGACCTCATTTCCAATCTGAATTAAGAGAGGATATAAGTAGCAGCAAATTTAGCATTATTATTTATGAGTGGACAGATATAGCAGTAAATAAATATCTAGGAATGGTTATTAGGTATTGCAGTGCCAAAACTAATAGCGTTGTATCCACTTTTTTTGCACTTAGTTTGCTGGAAGCATGTGATGTGCGTCATATAGCAAATGTTCTTGCGAACACAGTACAGGATATGGGATTGGATCTTGGCAATATGGTGGGTCTCGGCACTGACAATGCCAGTGTTATGGTTGGTATCAATGCCGGTGTACATGAAATTTTGAAGCAGGAATTCGGTTTACGTTATTTAACACTTGTACGGTGTGTATGTCACTCCCTGCAATTGGAAGGCACGCATCAGAGGAAACATTACCTCGCAATATAGAATTTATGTTAAGAGAAACATATGACTGGTTTCGATTATCACCATCTAGGCGTCAAGAATATGCAAAAACGTTTGAAGCATTAAATATAGACAAACAGCCTCTTAATATTTTACAAAAGTGTGCCACTAGATGGCTGTCACTTGAGCCCGCTGTGCAAAGAATTTTGACGCAATGGGAAGAATTGAAATTATTCTTTCAATTGTCAAAGATCAAAAATAATTGCTACACCGCCGAAATTTTATATAATATGTACAATGACAACAAAAACAAAATATATTTAACTTTTATTAAAAATATACTTAGTGAAGTGCAGTATGCACTTAAAACTTTTGAGGGGAAATACACTGACCCCACTAAGCTATTAGACAATTTAATAAATCTCATAAAATCGCTCTGTAACAACATGGTGATTCCTTCGAGAATAAATTCGATTGATATTTTAACCGCGAATATTGAAAATTACTTGGATCCATCTCCATATTTGGGGTATTTATTTGAGGAGTCCCTAAAGTTGTATACTGATTCTGATCAACAAAACTTACGGATGCGTTGCATTCACTTTACTCTAAAGCTTATTAAGGAACTGCAACAGAGACTACCTTCCAATATACATATCCTCAAAAATATAAATTTATTAAATGTAACCGAGGCATTGAAAATCAACAAGAACATGGATATTTTATTATTGGCTGGACATTTTGGTCTAAATGCTGAAACAAAAGATAAAATAGCAACTCAATGGAAAAATATAGCGTCACAGAAGTGGGCGGTAATAAATGACACATCACAGTTTTGGTTTCAAGTATATTCAACTTTAGAGATGCTGGAAACCAAAGCTGAACTTGCGCTAACTGCACTGGTATTACCTCATTCAAATGCAGATGTTGAAAGAATCTTCAGTTTAATGAACGTAGTTAAAACGAAGCTCCGAAATCAAATGTGCCTTAAAACGTTAAATGCGATTTTATACATAAGAACGGGACTAAAGGACTTCGGGAAGTTTTGTTATAACTATGATATTCCAAAAGAAAGACAAATATCACGACGCAATAAATTTGTATTATTAAATCTCCTAAATATAGCATTTCTGGTTATACTTTCTTAAATCTAACTGTCCAGTGTTTTTGGTTGGCATTTATTTCACAAATTAAAATTCAATGAAGTTAGTCTCAACTAGGACAGCTCGTCTTTACTTAACTTTTCCTCACCCTGAGATACTGCAGCTACAGCTGCAGCCCTTATTTCAATTGAGCTCTTTTGGAATGGGGTTCCAAAGTTCCTTCTCTTCTCGAAGATATTCCTGCGTGGACCATTACTGTCCGTTCTGCCATTCTGTTTTTTTAGACTTGGTAAAAAATATATGTTGAACTTTTGACTTCTCCTGTAATCGCCCAACGCACAACAATAGGCCCGGTAACGGACAACTATCTGCAATCATCTTGAGTGCTGTTGAAGCGTTATAGGCCCGCATTTCTCGAGAGAGGTAGTGGTGTGGTCGTTTGAAAAACACAAGAGTGCCATTTCGTTGCCACCACTCATTTGACCTGGTTGTTTCAGATTATCGAAGAGGAAAGTTTAGATCCAGCCTACAGAGTACCGAATTCAAAGAGGTTATTAGTTCCCTTATACTACTCTTCGAGACCTCCTCAAGGCAGTCTAAGAAGAGTTTACCCAGAGATCGCTGTCTGGTCTTCGCTATATATATATATCTTTCGGATGCACCAGTGTAGTGTGTATTATGTTATGTGGGATACCTAGTCTAAGGCTAAGGCCACCCACTGAGCGGCAATCTTAAGCGGTTGGTGACCATTTATTAAGCGGCATTTCTTGAGCGATTAGCTGTGAAAATGTCGTTGTCGAGTGCTGCTCGCCACAGTCTTTTATAAGAAACTCGTTTCAACATTTACAGAATTATTAATAGGTATTTAATTTTACAAAAAATAAGATTTGGTGTTCATCCAATAAATCGAAAAAAATCAGGTTATGGTGAGTTCCACCATTTGTATAACTATCTTCGACAACATGAAGACCAATTTAGGCAATATCTACGTATGTCAACACAATCATTCGATTTGCTGCTAGAAAAAGTTCGTACCAGCTTTTCTAACATTAAGATAAATAAAAAAATAAATTTATTGCTCCTTTGCTTTTAGTTTGTTTAAAATCATTTTCTGAAATTCTCCTCTGAGCTCGAGTTTTCCGATTTCATTAAGTTTTAAAAGTTTCAATGTTAATTGTTGCCATGATGAGATCTTGTCACTCAGAACTACAGACTACACCAAACCAACAGAACAAAATTGAAAGCTGAGCTTAGCGATGATGCTCTGCCGCTCAGAAACGTCGCTTCTAGCTCGGCGACCACGAAGACAAAAGGCTACAACAATACACTTTCATATGTTTTAATTTTTTTTTTGCCGCTCAGATTTTTGCCGCTCTGCCGCTCAGTGCATGCCATCACACTCCATTCGTCATTCACGTGACTGGCATGACACTTTATTTTGTGGGTTTTATTTGGTTGATTTAAGCCTCATATTGGTGATGTAATTTTTTGCAGTGCTTTAATCACAGCATTCGGTGATTAATTATCCTCAAGGTCATTCACGGTGTTCATGCATACGTTAAGCAAGAACATCAATAAAACCAAAAACCAGTTACAATAAATGAACGAACTCTGAAAGAAAACATTTGGCGAGATATAATTTAACTCAACTTGATTTGTTATTCTTAGTATTCAACTCGTTATTGCTTTGAATTAAATCATACCACGTTACATAGTTTTATTTTTTCTTTTAGAAAAAGAAAAAACATGCTGATAGTGCGATTTTTTTTTTCATGATTCATTTTATAAATTAGAAGAAAAAGTATATGTAACGAATTTTCAGATAATTACTAAATAGAATATTGAATGAAAAAGAAATAATTATAAATACATTATATGTATACGTTCCTGTTTCCCCAGTTTGTAAAGTCATTGCATTTTTTAACTTTCTCGTTAAGAAAAATGTATTGTTTTCGAAATCGAAATAATTATCAATTAGAATACTCGTATATTCGATGAAATTTTGTATAGCCGTGTTTAATTTAAAAGGGCTATGCCCTTTTTATTCATACCACTGCTATTTATTAGACTTTAACATAAATATAATACAAAGCCTGGATTAGACCTATGTTGCAATATGGTGCACTACCTTTGGTGTAACCGTGGTTTAAAGAATATAATACAGCAACTTTAGATGCATTGTGCATCACCTCGGCAGTATCTTTCATTTACCGCTTGATTTTTTTACTCATTAAAGAACTTGCTCGCAACAGTACGACGACACGACGAGTCACTAATCTAAGATTAAATTGCTTTAAAAATGAAATTGGTTGAAATATATACGAAAGGAACGGATGCCGGAATAGGTATTGATTGAAGAACCTGACCTGATAAAGTCTATAAGACTCCCGAACACAAGCACTGTCATCTATTTAAAATGAGCAATCTGATGAGCTGGCGAGAAGTGTAGGGTAACTAAAAAGTACTGAGCCTGAGGATAAGTGAACATCAAATAAACCCTTGTGTGTAGTAAAGGGCATTATTAAGATTCCTTCTATATTGTATGATCTCATATAAAAAACAATTTGGAGCCTTTTATGCTTAGGAAGTTGAAATTAAAAATATCTATATTATACAGAACTAACTGATATTTTGTGCGTTTACCTACATATAACTCATGTAATATTCAACCAATTTACTTCGTTTTTGTTTTAAACTATTCAGAAAAACAATGATAAGGACATACCCCCTTAAAAAAAAAAAAAAAAAAAAAAAAAAAAAAAAAAAAAAAAAAAACAGAACAATTTTTCATTCAAGAAAATGCAAAATTTTATTAGAAAAAGTGCCCTCTTCTATGTGATTGCAAAAAATGAGCAGAATAGAAAACTTTTTATACCCGACCTTATATTTTTGACAGTGATCCAACACACTAATACCACTATCGAACCTTAAGACACATCGCATATACCTAGTGTAAAACTAAGATTAGACTGTATATCAATTATGCATATGAATGCCAACAGGCAAATGACCAGATTAGCTATCAAATGACCAAAATGTCAGGATTATCAAAACTATATATTAGACTATATAACCAAAATTACCGACACGATCATATTTGTCATTTAAGACATTTGTTAATGCGTGCTTATTGACCAATTACACAATATGCTATTTGGGCATTATCTGTCAAAATCAGCCTGGTCATATGTGGCATTTAGGTCATTAGAGATATGAGATATGCCATTTTGTATGACCATATTTTGACAGGAGAACTGTCAGAATTTGGCATTTTATTACCAATTGGCATACAGTCTAATGCTACCTTAAGTAATAAATACAATCAAGCTTAAGCAATCATTGGCGATTTCAAATCAGTTTTACTTTCCCCTCACGTGGGTCTTTCGTATCGTATCTTAATCACCCCCGCTGATAGTGATTAAACCCTTATGAGACACATAAAGTTGGCTATGGAAATTTATTCGATTTATTATGTATGTTATTCAAAATTCGAGCTACTACAATAAAAACTAGCAAATCGCGATTTTTTTTACAATTACATGAAGAATTGCCATCAATAGCGCCGAACACTTTTTTGAATTGCTTTAGCTAGACGTGAACTTAAAAGTGCCAATACAACTCTGATACGCACAATCGCACAAATTTTATCGTCCGGACGCTTCAACGTAAATAGAAAGCCACGTGGAGATACCGTATTCAAATCGCTGGCATTTAGTGGAATACTTTGCCTTTTCGAGCTTCCGGTGTCATGGAGAATTCTTCTACTAAGGACAAAGTTCCGCCGCTGTCCCGACGAACGCTGGCGCTGGTGTATACTGATATCTGATAAATCGCAAACTAACATTTCACCTGAAATCATAAAACATTTATTCATATAAAATCAGTTCCCATCGTTACTAATTAAAAACAGTTTTAGGTATAGCGTTTAAAAAAAACTTCTACTATTTATTTAGGTTCGATTCTCATTGGAGAGAAAAAAAAACTTCTAAGATGCCTACAATAATGAGAAATTCAATCAACATTGTAAACTTCAAAACGACCAAGTTTACTTTCATTACACATTTGCATGTTGAACATGTGTACATGTCGTTGAGAGGGTGAGAACTGAGTAGGATTTGTTAGTTTTTGATTTATCTATTTAGGTAGCTATAGATATTTTTATTTGTGCATAGCGTTGGCGGAGTTGCTTAGTGGTTAGGGAGTGTGTTGCACGAGGAAAAACATAAATTACATCTGGTTTACAACATCAGTTGGATCTCGTATTATTGTTGTAAACCATGGAAATCAATGATCTGTATAGATCAAGGGGGCATAATAAAAAACGCCAAATTATAGGTAGAAGATCCATGTGATCTCATTCTTACGCCTTTATTAGCATTGACTGCGGAAACGGATCTCTCGTGCAAAAATGCGCGTGCGGGATGGTGTAAATTTAGTAATTGTCCTGGAAGATTTTCGCAATTCAGTCGTTCGGACTCGGCATTAATCATTTATAGGTCCCTTCCATTTGTCACAAAAATACAAACACACTAAACGAATGATTGTAAAAAGCTAGGCCTAGAGTACCTGTACATGAATCTTTTTCGCTAAATACTTATTTATTTAATTACTATTTTTGTCGAGCTAGTTGATCATACTGATAGTGGCGCAGTAGCTTAGTGGTTAGTTTGTTGGACTACTAAGCGAGGGGTTCCAGGTTCGAATCCCGCAAAAACCCAAATTCCAACTTAGGGTTTTTTCCACCTCTCCCGAATGTCTGCAAACATCCGAGAGTATATAAGTGTCTTGAAAGAGCTTCTTAATTAGATCTTTGGAGTCGGCATAGAATTGTAAATCCTTTCATTCGTTCCTAAAATGATAACCTCACAAAAAACGAATGATTGTGAGAAGCTATAGGCCTAGGGTCTTTCCGGACCTGTTGCGCCAACTATTTTTTTTTTTTTTAGTTGCTCATACTTTTCTTCATACTTCATACGTCTGAATTCACTAAAAAGTCAAAAAGTCGTTGGATGTATCAGATCTTAAGATTCCTTCATTAGAAAGAAAAATAAGAAACTAGTCCCATATCTCATGATGGATAAAATGGCTGTAAGGAACCACAATCAATGGGAAGAATTTAAAAAGAAATACGTCGGTACGATTGATTACGGCACTGATTTAAATTCCGCCGAAGATTTACCAGAACCTTTGCCGATCGCGTATCCCTCAACCTCTCGAGAATTCATATGCTGCCTGCATCAAGTGCCGAAGACCAGTGGCGCTGATGCCAAGAAGGCATTAAAAACGCCGCAACTGATGTGCTCGGTTTCACGATAGGTCCCTATCAGTGCGGTTTTAGGCCCGGTAGGTCCACGACCGATCAAATATTCACACTACGGCAGATCCTGGAGAAAACCCAAGAAGTCCAGATCGATACTCACCATCTTTTTATCGATTTTAAGGCCGCATATGACAGCATTTATAGAGACGAGCTATACAGAGCCATGTCTAGTTTTGGCATCCCTGCCAAACTTGTCAGATTGTGCAGAATGACGATTAAGAACGCTCGCTGTACCGTAAAGGTCGTAAACAATCTCACCGAGACCTTTGATGTCAAAAAAGGATTTAGACAAGGCGACGCGTTGTCATGTGACTTCTTCAACATCATTCTTGAGAAAATTGTGCGAAACTCACAAGCCAACACCAGAGGCACAATTTTCCATAAGTCTGTGCAAACTTGCATACGCTGACGACATTAACATTCTTGGCAGAACACAGCGAGCTGTTACTGGAGCGTTTGCTAGTATTAGTACAGAAGCGGCAAAAATGGGTTTAGTGGTGAATGAGGGTAAAACAAAATATATGCTGTCAACAAGAAGGGACACACAACATCGACGAATCGGACAGAACGTCACGATAGACTACTTTGAGGTAGTTAGGGACTTTGTCTACCTCGGCTCCGTTATAAACTCTGACAATGACATCACATCAGAAATCAAGCGAAGAATTACCCTTGCCAACCGCTGTTTCTTTGGCCTAAGACGGCAATTGATTAGTAAGTCCTTGGCAAGAAGCACTAAGGAGACTCTATATAAGACCCTCATCGTCCCTGTCCTGCTCTATGGCGCAGAAGTATGGACCCTAGCAAAGACGGATGAGGATCTTCTTGGTCGCTTCGAACGCAAAATTTAAACTTGAAGGCGGCATGTGCTTCTTTGCTAATCCGCTGTAAAACAGTAGCGCCTGTGCCATTTGAGAACATATTTTCTCGCAGAAGCGTATGAAAATGATATTTCACTATAGCAGTCCATATTTAGTATGTCCATGTCTATTGGGAAGTATACCTTTCCTAAGATAAAATCAGAACAGACAATTGATTCTAGTATTTTGATAAAAGATATTCAGATGCAGGCAGATAAAATATGTACCCGGTTTTATACCCTTATCTACAAACATAAATAATTACAGTACCAGTCTAAACAAAGTTGTAATTGCCCATCTAATCTGATTGAATGATGACGTAAAGGTTCATGATTCCTTATGTTACCAATCAAAAGGTCACTTTAAATAACAGAACAACCGACAGCTATTGACAGTTGCATTCATATCTCAGCAAACCTAATCAATAATAATATCAATTTAACACACGCACTGTTCAGCTAAGTTATTTGTTCGTGAGTTCAGGTTCAACTTTTAAGATCTTATCGATGGAAATATGAAAACTTCAAGTTACCTACCTAGATTGCATATCTTACTTCTGTTAATCAATAAATTGCGAAGAGTATAATAGGGGAAGTTTTGTTTGTATTTATATTCTAATTTTCCAAGTCGATGGAACCATGGGCACAAAAAGAAAAGAAAAGAAATGAGAATGAAGGCAGCCGTCTTTCCACTGGAATTCCAAAATTTTTGTTCTGGGGTCTGGGGGTTTCCAGAAGTCCACTTGTATCCAGTTCAACAGCTATTTTAATTTTCTTTACGACCGGGAACCCACCATAGTTGAAGTGTATTCCTTACGCTGAATGAATGGATGTCATTCAAGCAGTTCAATGCTAATTTTTAGTCAACCATAGATGAGCAAAGATCGGACTGCTTCAAGAGAGTTTTTGACTTCATTTTTCAATACTTATGATGAACAAGTCTTCGGCGTAACTAACTGTCCTAAAGTGCGAAGTGCTTAACTTTAAAGTCAGTTGTTTAACTTACCATAATAGAAGGGATTTCTTCCTACTGGCAGTCCTTTACTGGATTCATATCCATTATTGTCAAAAGCACTATACGTAAGGAAAGGTGCTCAGAGTTCTGCATCATTGCTAGTACTTGGACGTCAACAAGTTCTTCCAACGTTTGAAGACCATTCGGTATGATTTAGATAGGGAGTTAGGTTTGTTTGCTGGTTTGGCAATAGGGGAGTCTGTGGCTTCTCTAAAAGGAGCTTATTGTGTCTTACCTGATGTGCTCCAAGAGCCAACTTTCAGCAAGGTTTGCCGATAGGACGATTTTCTCGCCAAGGATGTTTTTCCTGAGAAGAAGGAGGGCCGGGCATTCCATGAGTAGTGAAGAGAGGGTCCTCTGCAAGTAGGGTCCAGTGAGATGCCGATGCGGTGAAGATGTTTTCTCCAAAGGCAATGGTCATCCGATTGGAAAGGAATCTGGGAAATTCCATTCGAGATATTCGTTCCGATACAACCTTTGGCAAAATTCTTCGATAACATATAGCGCACATTCCAATGTTATATGAACGCGTTTGTTCCGAAACGGATACTTCGACCGCAATCTGATTTCCGAACAGATTTGACTTTCGTTTCGGAATTTTTATCCGCAACAACGAAGTTCGCTGAGTCAGCTAGTAAATTCATAATTCACACAAGGCATTTGCCTCTATACTCGTATATCTTCTTCTGTAGCTTGGTGTTTTCGATGTTTTTGGTGTTTCCTTTGTTCACATATTGAATTTTGTTTCTCTAGTTTTGGTTTTTAAAATCAACCAGAAAAGTTGATCCGTGACCATTTGCATGATTTTTTGTATCAAAGCTCACTGCTTACTTGCTAAGTTATATGCGCTACAGTAAAATGTATTGGCTTATAGGGAAATACTCTTGTTTGTCAAATTACAATAAATTACTGCTTTATAAGCAAATTCTAAAACCAGTACGGACGTACGGGCTCCAGCTGTGGGCATGCACATGCAAAACAAATTTACAGAAAATTCAAACATTTCAAAACAAACTTCTACGGAATATAGTAAATGCACCATGGTACATAAGAAACGCTGATCTGCATAAAGATCTAGAAATAGAAATGATTGAAGATGAAGTCAAAAAAGTAGCTAATAGACATAAACTTAGGCTTCTCAATCATGTCAGCTCAGAAATGAAGGAACTATTAAATACTAGCAATATGACTAGGAGGTTAAGAAGTATAAAACCTTTTGAACTAGCTACATAGCTCGAAAAATAAAACAAAAACAGTATTAAATCCTCTATGGACAAATACTTAGAATATGAATTTTAAAATATGAAAGACAAATTGCTGATTGGTTTAACTACTAGGTGCTATAATTTGAAAGCTGGCTATCCCCGCCCTGCGACAATGAAATACCAAGAAGGTTGTATCGCAGGGAAAACGGGAAGACGGGAGAAGGGGTTAGTGGGTAAAAATCACCACACTGTTACTGAGTACGGGCTCGGTTTCATCTTTGGAAGATTACCACCTCCCAGCGTAAAAAAAAAAAAAAAAAAAAAAAAAAAAAAAAAACTTGCTAAGTTAAAAAAAAATTCTTATTTTTCCATAAGTTAGGCCAACGCACTAGTTTTCTAATTCCGAAATTTGTATTCGATTTCACTTAACAACTGTGTGAAACAATTGAGTACAAAATGTTCGAGTCAATAGGGCCTTCAATGCCGAAATAATTTTTAACTATATTTAACGGCCTTTTAATGAGGACAAAAAATAAAAAAGAGAATAATTGAAAATGCGCAGCACTTTGCGTTTGTGTATTCCTTTAATTATATGCTTACTGGATAAACTCGTACAAGTCGACATTTGATCAAAATATTCCACAATTAATGTGGTCACTTAACAGCAATTTAAAGTTGATGATATGCACGATGGCATACTATTAGGGTAATTGAAATTTGTCCAATTCTTTAAAATAGTGGACAGAATAAACAAAAACAACTGTAACAAATTAGGTACCCTCATAGCCACAGATCATGGGCAAATCGTTAACAAAAATGCCAAAATGTCTTTAACCGCACGAAAGGGTAGGTATTATCCAAAAGGTATTATAAATCTCGTGACCAATTCCAGGATGGTATCAATTATATCGCGCATAGAAACTAGACAGCAAATTCAATATGTTCCACCAAGGCTAAGTCTGTCGCAAAACCAAACAAAACAATTGCGAGCCAAGTGAAATTACATTTTTAAATTATTAAATCATAAGATAATCATTCAATTAAACCCCTATGCCTTGATGTCACCCACAACAAGCGTCATTATGAGAGGTCACTCGAAAACGCCTCCCTGCCGGCCACCAATAATAATCGCCCAGTTGGATTTAGTATAGCTACCAGTAACAACAACTATAAGTAAACTATCCCCCATTTCACCAAATTGATATGAGCACTTCACACAAATGCACGCAATCCAATTACGAGCAAGCGAACTCGTATCAAAAAGTGTCCCTCTATCGAAGGGGGATAACTACATAATTCCCTGTGTTTTTTGTTATCAAAAATTTAAGCTCAATTTCAATAATAATATTCAAAAGAACTCGTAAAATTATTTCGTAAGCCCAGCGCTCAACATTTGCAAACCACATCGCTCATTGGGGCGGGTGGCGGATTACACACAAAACACAAATGTGTGTTAGAGTAGAGATACAATATCTGCTGGTAAATATACGTACATATCCCCCCACCCCTGCCGAATAGTGCTCACGATTGCAAAGTATGCAAGCAGGGTTGAAAAACGCGTTACAATCGTAACTTTTAAGTTACAATGGACTTTAAAAAATATTAAATATAAAAAAGTAGAGAGATCGGAGACAAAGGTTATATGTTCTGATTGTCACTTTTATACACACGCTTCCTGTGCTAAATTGGGGCCTAGCGATTTGGAGTTCATGAAGGAAAATAACAAAACATATCGCTGCTCTAGCTGTACGATAAGCCGCCGTGGTTCTCTTTCGGGAACCTCAACGGCGCTTTTCTCTGCTTCCTCATCAACAAAAAATACTTTGCCCGTGGATGGTTCTTCTGCTTCGACTCTGGAAACACCACCAAACTTCACAGCTACAGTTGGCACTTTAATGGAGGCAATTCACGAAAAGGTATCTAAAAAACCAATTACTTTGGAAATGATTTATGAAGAGATTTTATCAATTAAAAAAAATCAAAAAGAACAAATTGATGCTCTGCAAATAAAAAACAAAGAATTTGCACAAAAAATTGCATCACTGGAGACCAAAGTCAACCGCTTAGAGCAGCAACTGCTTGCTAACAACATCGAAATTTTCAATGTTCCCAACACAAACAACATCTCCGATACCGCAATTGCCATGAAAGTGTTCCGCGAAGGTATGAACTTGGATGTGAGCGAGAAAGACATTGATTACTGTCAGATGAAAAAAATAACAACAAAACCGTTTAATGACTCTCCAAAAAAAATCAACATACTGCAAGTAAGACTTATCTCGCGCTTTTGCAAAGAGAAGATTTTAAAGGCGAAAAACGAGCACAAACCCAAGCTGATGACAACGATGATTAACAAGAATGCTGTTCCACAAAATATGTATGTAAATGAAAGCAGATCATACCACACTCGTCAATTGTTTAAGGCTGCAGCATCGATGAAAATTACAAAGGGATTCAAATATGTGTGGACGAGGAATGGTACGGTGTTTATGCGAATGAAGGAAGGTGATATTTCAATAAAAATAAACAATATTGCTGACCTTGATAAGCTATGAATTCTGCTAGCTTGAATAGTTCTATCATCTGTCCCAACATAACACAAATCATCCCCTCTCTTTCCTCTTCTCTAAATAATTTTGAAACCTTTTGTTTACATCAGAATATTCGTAGTCTAAGAAAAAATTTTCAAACACTGTTAGCACACATCGAAAGTTTCGTGAATCTACCTACTATAATTGTTTTAAGTGAGATTTGGATTTACCAAAATGAGTTAGATTTTTATAATATTCCGGGTTATATACTTTATGGAAAATGTAATGATTCTTATACAGCCGGTGGTGTAGCAGTTTATGTCAAGTTTGGTTTTAAGTGTGATTGTTCACTGATCAACATTCCCAGTGCCGATATAGTGAAGTTGTCTATTGCATATGCTAATGAAACCTATGTGTTACTTTGCATTTACAGATTGCATGAATATTGTAAAAGTGTCTTCATCGAAGAACTCAATTCAATTTTGTGTGAAACAAAAGCAAAAAACTTAATTGTGCTAGGTGATATTAATATTGACATTTTAAATGAGTCTGATAGTGACACTGAGAGCTATTTGTTATTAATGGCTTCATTTGGTCTCAAAAGTATTATCAATGAACCAACTCGGGTAACTAGTTCAACGACGACCTGCATTGATCATATTTTCATGCGAATGCATAAAAATAATCAAGTTTGTTTTCATGGAAATGTTTTTGACTATAGACTGACTGATCATCATATGGTTACTCTAAACATTGAAAGCACAGTAATACCTGCTAATAATTCCCCATCCTTAGGTGACAGACCTCGTATAAATTATAGTATGTTAAATGAGTGTTTAAAATATGAGTTTTGGGAACCAGTCTTCTCTGAAGACGATCCTTCGGTTGCATATGACATTTTTTTATCTATCTTAAGGAAACACGTCGATGACTGCACTTCTGTTTCCATGCCTGATACAAATGGTAAAAATTTCAAAACAATTAAACCATGGATGACAACAGCTTTATTAAAAAAAAATAGAAAAGAAAAAAAAAATAGGAATTCAGTGCGCTAAGCAATCTTCAAACTTGAGACTAAAGGAATACTATAAAAAAATGTGTAAGGCCTTAAACAAAGAAATCATTGATACACGCGATTGTTTTTATATCAATAAGATGAATTGTGCCAAAGGTAATAGTAAGGAAGAATGGAGAATTGTTGACAATATTTTAGGAAAAAATCGACAGCCAAAACCAATTGATGCTTTGGAAGTAGATAAAGTTATTTTATCTGATTCAGGCAGCATAGCAAAAAAATTTAACGAATACTTCATTGAAGTTTCAGAGAGCCTCAAGCCCTCTACTGAGTCTAATTACTCTTGCCAGTGCAACAATATTTCACCAATCAATGTAGATAGCAGGTCAATGAACAGTTTTGTTTTTAATACAATCACTTCGGAAGAAATATTTAAACTTATAATGCACTTAAAAAATAAAAGTTCGTGTACTAGCGATGAAGTTACAAATATGCTTTTAAAAAAAATTGCTTTCAATATAAGTGACATTCTGTGTTACTTGTATAACAATTGTATAAGCAAGGGATGCTTTCCACAGGCATTAAAATGTGCAGAAGTTATACCGCTATATAAAAAAGGAAATCGTAAAGATGTTCAAAACTATAGACCTATTTCTCTGCTTCCGACTTTTTCGAAACTTTTTGAAAAACTTGTGAAATGTCGAATGATTTCGTTTTTGGATGGTCAGAATTTTTTCTCCAACAATCAGTTTGGCTTTCGATCTGGTAAGTCTACAGAAGATGCTATACTTAAGTTATGTACCACATTATATGAAGGGTTTAATAACTCAAAATCTACCATGGCGCTTTTCATAGATATGTCAAAAGCATTTGATTTAGTAGATCACAATTTGCTACTAGATAAACTGTATAACTCTGGCTTCAGAGGTGATGTTCATAAATGGTTCTGCTCTTATCTCAAAGGTAGGAAGCAAATTGTTAAAATCAACGGAAATTTCAGCAGTTCACTGACAATATTGAATGGTGTTCCACAAGGTTCTGTCCTTGGTCCACTTTTGTTTTTAATTTATATTAACTCACTCTTTGATCAAACCTTCAATGGACTACCCACAGCATTTGCGGATGATATAGCTTTTGCATATAATGAAAAAACTTTGGTAGACTGCAAAGTTAAAATCGAGGAAGATCTGCAGAAACTAAGGCAATGGTTTGCTTTTCACAAGCTGATTATTAGTGAGAAAACTAAATTAATGGCTTTCAAAATGAAGGGAAGTGATCTAATTGATTTTAACATAATTTTTCATTCTCACGACTGTGATAGATTTTGTTTACCTGTACATACCTGTGGAATCAAAAACTTTGATGATAATTATCAATGCTCGAATAATTGTTTTAATATTGATTCAGTAAAGGAATTTAAATATTTGGGGGTAACAATTGATTTTAATTTGAATTGGATCTCTCATGTACAAACAATTAAATCTGGTCTGTTACTGGTCGCAAGAAAAATGTTCCTTCTCAGACCGTATTGTTCTCGTAAGGTACTATCTATGTTTTACTACGCACTTGCTAACTCCAAGCTGCAGTATGGAATAACTGCTTGGGGAGGTTCTTATGAGAATACTTTTGTTTCCTTATTCAAAGCCCAAAAATTTTTAATAAGAATCATTTGTGGTAGAAATCGCCTTGCACACTGTTGGCCGCTTTTTAGAGAATTGAGAATTCTTCCATTAAGGCATCTCTATATTTTTAAAGTTCTTAGAGAATTCTTCAAACAAAGTGGAAACACTATAAATAGGAACTCCGTTTGTTATAACTTACGTGTAAATAATCAAGCGTTAGTTAATGTCCCAGTTGCTCATAAAACCAAATTTTGTCGTTTTTTTACCATCACTGGTCCTAAATGTTTTAATAAACTACCGATTGCTGTAAGACAAACTTCCAATTTACATTCATTTCTCAATAAGGTCAGACAATGGTTATTTAATATCGACTATATAAGTATTGAATCAATTTTTCGATGTGTGTCTTAAAATAATTTTCTCGAGTAGCTTCATATTCTTATTCTAAATGATGTAATCCTTTTCTAATTGCTTTTTCTCTCTTATTTCTCTTCTATATAAATTTTTCTACCCCACTACAGTCCCGTGAATTCTCAAAATTGTAAACTTTATGAATCATTCAACACTAACTTTAAATAGTTACTGAATGATTATTTCTTCCACTTAACGAACTCAATTATTTATTACTAATATTAAATTGTTAAGCTTTAACTTTAAGTTGGAATGAATAAAATGAAATGAATGAATGAATAAATACAATCGTCCCGAAAAAGTTACCCTCACAGAGCCGCATAACTAAATTCATAACTTTTGGCAAAAAAAAAAAAAAAAACTCTTAGTTTAAATTATGAGAAAAAATTAACTTTGTCTTTATTTTATGAAATATGTAGTTATATTGGAGCCACCGCTGACTAGTTCAAATCTAAATTGGCATCTGTCAAATCCAATTAGTTGAAGTCCCCTAAACTAAATTAGTAAAGTAAAGTAATAATTACTTTGGGAACTTATCTCTTGCCAAGCAAACGTTTTTACTTTTTAAAGATTCTCCTTGCTTAATCTGTTCAATCTTATACATTTTTATTTATTGATCAATGACAACTTGAAACTCACCTCTAGTGACACAATAAAATTGGGTAGGTATATTCTTGGGAATCCGGTCGAAATTCTGCTTTCAAAATTCAATCTAATACATTTTTATTCATTGGTCAATGACAACTTGAAGCTCACCTCTAGTGAGGCATAAAATTGGATAGGTATATTCTTGGGGATCCGGTCGAAAGTCTGCTTTCAAAATTCTGCTTTGCAAAATTCTGTCTCCTCACACAAAAATTCTGTTTTTTTTTTTAAATTCTGCTTTACAAAATTCAGCTTTTCAAATATTAAGCAATAAAATTCTGCTTATTCTGCTTTAAAAAAAAAAAAAACAATATGATCATGAACAACAAAAAAAAAATAAAAATATTTTTATATTATAATATATTATACATTTCAGGTTTTAATAATATATTACAGGTAAATAAAGTACAAGAAAAATATCCAGAAGAAGCAAATTATTTTTGTGGGAATTTTAAATTACCCAAAAATTAAGAAACTAATAAAAGCTAGAGGGAGATATATTTTTGATATTCGTTTGAGAAAACCAATATGGCTAAGATCTGCTCTCTTTTTCTAGAATTTTTCATATTTGTTTTTTTAATAATTTTCCTTTTCTTTTTCAATTTCACCCCATCCCCATACATCTTAGATACTTATCTAATCTTTCCCTTTTTGGAATTTAACGATTGAAACATTCATTATGACTTTATTAGTATAACATAAGTTATAGCAAAAAACACTGGAAAAGTATTTGTCTAAAAAAACACTGCTATTTTTTAAAAAATGTCTCTACCCTTTATGCTTAAACAAGTGGATTGTCAAGAGGATTGTTTTTACAAAATTCTACAAACAATAAAAAAAATTTGGAAAGTGGAAAAAGGGTGCCAATATTTAATACACAATGGCGAAAGTTCATTATTACGGAGATAATCAAGTTAAAAGTAAAATGCAGTGTTTTTTATTGAACGAACTTTATTTATTGAATTTTAATTCTTTCAAAATGTAAGTAAATGTGATTGAAAATAAACTGCGAGGTTTAATTGGTTTGACACTTATATTCCAATTTTTGTTTCAAAAAGTACTCTTCTTCAACTGTTAAGCTAAAAATTGAGCAAGTACAACGTATTGTTCAGAATGCAATAATTTTTATCAAAATCGAAAATGTGGTGTTCGAGATACGAGCAGTTGCTTAAAGTGCCTACTGTTATTGTCAAATTCTTGTGGAAAACGAAAGAGGGAATTCTTTTAAAAATATACATTGTTCATGTATGTTAGATAAAATTGTTGTAAACGTTTTCATGTAACCAATAGAAAACCAATGTACAAAATTGATTTGAGTTATACGTAATACGAAACTTTAGAAAAAATAACGGTGTTTGCCATCGAGTTAATTTAACCATCTGCTTTTAAAATGAAGCCGACGAACAGACATATAGGCGGACGTGATATTAAATAAAGTTGATAAAAATCCCGAAATCGTTAGAAATTTCATAAGAAAACGATAATCCTTCTCCTACTACGTATACGAAAAAGGAAAAATATAATTCAACTCGAAAAAAATACAATCGGAACTACAATTTCCTTTCAGTCCACACCGTTCATCTTTCATCCATGCATGCAAGTAATGATAATGAACAGGGCTGTTTTATAATTTCGTTGGGTAGTATAATATAATTTTTTCGGGGAATACCGGCGAGTACAGAACAAAAATCATGAAAATAATTTTAAATTTAAATCACCATTTCAAGTTCCTCCATTGATTGGCACAGCACGTCCAAATGATACAACTTTATTATCGAAACGAGTGTTCATCAGCGCATTTGTTGCCGTGTTCTTTCGTAGTCGACTCTTAAACTTTTGCTGGCTAAATTCGAGACATAACTATTGACTATTCTATATTTTATACACATTGCCATACATGGGTGTTTCAAATAAAGAAATAATTTTATTATTCCTTTACGCACAGCCTGTTTTATTCCATTTCAACATCGAATCGTCCTTATTGAAAACGCCTTTTAGGTGAGTCAGTAAAAAGGGAATTTCAAGGAATCTCAAAAGTTTCTTCGCCACGAATATGAAAAATCGAACACGAAACAAAACACAGTGGAACATCCAGAAAGTAAAATTTTTTTTTACAATTTACTACGTGTAGAAATGTCAAGGCAAGTGAAAATAATTAAATTATAAATCATAAAAATAGAAGTACGGGAGTACGGCCGACAAAAAGGAGTATAATACTCCTATTGTAGTACTATTGTAGGCAGCGCTGGTAACGTAGAGTAGATGGAAGTGTGTGGCAACTGGCAAGCGTGAGAACTGAGAACGCCAGTACAAATCTGTTGTTGTTATAAATGGGGCTGGAATCAGTTGCTCTTAGCTAGTTGCGATTTAGTCGCTTGCTGTGCATATAAATTTTCTTTTATTTTGTTTCCTTTTGTTTGATTTCTGTTTCTATATTCGTTTGTCATTTTTCACGATCAGTGATATATTTATTCCAAACAAAGAGAAGTTAAGGTCAGTTGTGGAAATCCAAAAATGTGTAAAATTATTTGTTTTTCTGTTTTTTTTTTTTTTTTCACTGCCTGGTCGATGAATCGTCCATGAGTGAGAGTGTTAATTTACGATATCAAACAAAACGATTTCAACATGTTTGAAGTGTTTCCAACAACTGTGGCTTTTAAACTTGTTCCGTTTTTTTTTTTATGTCAAAACAAGTCACTTAATTTGAAATGCAAATGAAATGTCGTTTTGTTAGTTTGTTGTCTAAGGGATTCTTCTTTCTTGGTTATTTGTAGATGGCCAAGATTTTGGAGAATTCACCCAATGCCCATATTAACAAAAATATCCTGAAACGGTACATTGATCTGCCGTTGAAGGAAAATATCGTCCAAGCGACGTACGTCTGGATCGATGGTACTGGCGAGGATCTCCGCTGCAAGGACAGAACGCTAGACTTTATTCCAAAAAGTCCCAAGGGTGAGTAAATTTCAACTATATATTGATATATGGGTATACGAGTATTCAGTACTTAGCACGTTCGCGTACAAAGCGGCATATGCCGCTCAATTTTGCCGTTTTTACTGGCACAAAGCGGTAACTGCCTTCGAGAATTTCATTGAATTCGCAATAAAACCTACTGTCCCAGTAAAAAACAAATCATTTTGTGAAATGTCCCAGCAGATCGCTAGACGATGAGCGCTGAGACACTACTAGACATATTGTTGTTGTTTTTCTGTTGTAGCGGTTTATAATACTTTTCCCGTTCTAAAATTGATGAAAAAACCCCAGAGAGAAAAAAACGATTCTACGCAAATACTATTTTCAAGTTCTTTCATTATCCTTCTTATTTTCCTTATTTTCACATTTCTTTATTGCTTTTTTTACATGAAATAATAAAGGTGTTTCTTTTCCTATATGTATATTCCAGGCGTTTCCTGCTCTGTCTCAACAAATCAAATATATATGTAAAATGTTAATCTACTAGGACAGAACGGCATTTCCCGCTCCTATTTTGTTTATAAGAAAAACATGTAAATCATTATGAAAATCCTGTTGGTTGTATTTTCGTTAATTTATTCCAGTCGGAACAAAAGTTACGATTGGTGTATTTTCCAACACCGTTTGCGATTTCAGCTGTCCGCGGACGTGTTGGGGTTGATTGCTGATAATAGATAAGAATTGTGGTATGAAAAAAGTGTAATTTTCTTACATAATAACAGCGCCAGGCATCGATGTTGTGCTTCTTATCGATAACTTGAAAGAAAGTTCTTGAAAAGTACCTGGCCTCGAGATAATGAAGCGTATTATGGCGGTTAATGGGTCGTGGTACTTAAAATAATAAATAGGTCTTGCGATTATGTTTCCCTATCAGCAATTATTGTTGAAGTACATATTATGATACAAGTGGTCATATGATACGATTTTTTTTCTTTTTCTTAATAATTTACTAGAAGATTTATAAAAATTTCACTAGAAGTCACATTTTTATTTGCAATTACATGTCGATGTAATAAAAATTAGAATCCACGCATATGATACACGGTTCCCTTCAAGTGATATGACCTACCCACTTTTGAGTGAGAATTTTCTGAAGGATCAATTGATTCAATAAATAAATAGCTAGTTTTTAGAATAATTTAAAGAACTGCAGGAAATTTTAAAAAGATGGTTAGCCTCTGACCACCATTTCAGTTCAGTTACGTTTATGAGACGAAAAACATGGACGGGAGTTGCCGAGTTGCTTCCTCATTGTAGCTTAGTACTTTCGGAAACGTATGTGATTTTCGCGAGAGATGGGTCCGCTTATTTACTAACGTACTAAACTGAAACCTAAACTTTTGTCACAAATTCTGTTTTTGTTTACAAAAAAAAAGCCAACATCAACATTGTATCAAAATGTTAATCTTAAGGACTTGGTGAAGAAGGTACCTACATTTTAATTGTCAAAGCCGTACCTATGTGTTCTTTTATATATTTGCTACTATAGTGGTGCAAAAATTAATATATCATTCAAATATCACCTATCAAAAATTCAGCTTGACCCCGAGTTGGAACCAAAAATTAAACCTGACTCGTCGGCCAACCTCGTAGTTTGAAGGATATAGCATTGAAAAATGTACAGAGACGTCAAATCATACGGATCACACCACTAATCGAATACTCCATTCATGGTCATCGAACTTCGATATAAGGGCCGTTTGTTTATTGCATTCAAGAATTATTGTAAATGATCACGATATTGCGTAAGCAGTCAAATAATGATCCTGCGCCGGGGCTTATTGAAAAGTTATGTTGCTGACCAACTTTTTGACATGACACTTTAATTGCGATATAGGTATTTTAATTATTATAGGTACCTAATGTACAGAAAATTATTATTTGTGCAAATTTCTTTAAAGAAATTGACACGGAAAATTAATAGCGTTTTTTGCAAGGTGTGGCCCCAACTAAGCTGTCCTCTTCCAATTTCGTCATTCAACTTAGTCTACATTGAGTTTGACAGTCAAGAATGATTGGATAAAAAGTCAATTCTTCTTCCAAGCTGTCAAATGTTGTAGCAAATGTGTTTGGCAAATGTCTACGATATGAAGCCACTTCTTGGTCAACATATCTGAATTTAATCAATGTATGTACATATGTATGGTATACCTAACAGAGTTTTCGATTGAAGAGAATAATTGCCCTTTCTATCAAAAGATCATAATCTAGAAGTGTTCTTTCTATGTTTCATTGAAGAAAAAAGGGCACTTCCAGGCCAATTCTTAACACGAACGAATTGACTGGGATAAGTAACACCAAATTATAAAGGCCTAAGTTCAAAAATTCAAACAATACGCCTTGCGTTCACATATATAACACATTTTTCTTTATGGAAACCAATTAAAAATTCGTCATATTAATTAGTTTTAATTTTCATTAGCTATACATGCTCATAGTTGTTAATAAACAAATGTTCTCGCGCCAGACAACAACAAAAAACTGATACAAATTCGTATATTGAAGTTAATCTTCACTTACATAAAAGCAAGTAATAATCCAAGCCCATGCAACTATTTACTATTTAACAATTAAACAAGAAAATTTCAGGGAGCATTCTATAAATACCAGCCAATCAAATCAGGTTAAAAAACTCATTTGAAATATAACAACAACAAAAATATTGATGATTCAAATTTGTTTACAATAAAGCCAATAGCCTAGAAGTTCAAGGAGTCGTTTATCATTACATTACACTCGTAAGCACACACAGTCGCACAGAAATTATTTTTGTGTCGTCATATTTTGTTTGTTTTGATCGATTGTACTCAAAAGCCAACAGAGAACATTTTCTCCAAGTTCCTACTTTTATCTACTCTGCCAGCAGCAAGTGCCAGAGAGCGTTATAAAAGCGAACAAAAGATACGTTTTCCTTCTTCTTCTTTGTATTCTGAATAAATGCAAAACGAATGAACGGACGACATTTGTTTTTTTAAATATATGTAGGTAGATACACCTAATGTATATATCAGAAATAAAATAAAAACAAATTTGAATGTCAAGGTAGAATGTACACAAGATAATTTTAGATTAAATTTTTTTTTTTCGATAACTTATTTACATGGTGTGGTTTGACACGGTTTACTATTATCTTATGCAAATTATTGTAGGAACTAATTGTTTCAAGGTTAACAAAAAATTACTGAGAAATCCTATAAATAAATCGTTACGTTTATAACATTTACGACGTATACAGGCCAGTGCTACTTGTCATCGTTACAAATTTATTTAAGGACTGTACCTGAAAAATTGCATCCTTTCAGAGCGTGCTTTTGACGGTTAGAAGTACTTTTTTGACAGCAGAATATTTTGACGATTTGCGCGTGCTCGAGCTCTGTTCGAAAATACGGGAATAGACCGGAAAGAGTTGTCACTTATTTGTTTATAAAAAGTCACAATATGTTCAAAAAAAATTATGAAGATTATTGAGAAAAAAAAGACACAACTTATAGCCCCAATGATAAGGCATTACCAGTTTAATCAGTCAAGGCCCCAGTCAGACGTCATGGTACTGATTGGAAGGTAATGTCAACATATAAAATGCGTACATCTTTACATGCAAACTCTGGCTGGTCACCATCTTAATCTCTTCTTTTCTTAATATGATAGACGCGTTTTGATAGTATTCTGAGCAAAGTCAAAGAAAAGCTGACCTAAATGTTTATTTTTCGAAACGTAGTAAAAACGAAATATAGCATTCAATAGACAACCGATGACAACCATCTGTCATAAGAGAAGGTTATCTCTTGAAATTTTATTCTTCAAAATGGTACTTAAAGTTTATATACATTTACTCGTATCTCGTCATGTGCACACCTTTGTTATTCAAACAACCACTTCAATTGATTATATAAAAGTTGCGAAAATCGTAAGTGGCCTTAACAATGTTTCATGGAATTTATTGAATTTAATTGAAGTTTGGTTAGATGTAGATAAGGTAGTACCTAACTACACTGGTTTGCCATCATAATTTTAAAACGTCAGATTAAATTATTCATTTATCAAAAAAGTCTGGCATTCTCATTATCGCCTTTGAAAAAGTTGTCGATTATTTGTTCAAATAAAAACCGTGCTAGATGTTGTATTTTTTTCAATTTTTCCCAAAAAAAAACCCAAGTTCTAAAAGTCCGGCCGCGTATGTGGCATACGATTTTAGATTTGAAGGCGAAATATTATCAATTCGCAAGCGCTTATTAACACTTCTATTATGATTTATTTAGGATTTAGACTAATTTAATTCAGATAGAAGTGGATATGTGATAAAGATCGAAGTGTGCTATATTTAAAGAATTTGTCAATTCAGACATCAGTTTATGCAGAGCAGCGGGTGTTGTTCACGTGATAGACAATGGTCAATGAATTAATTCTTAATGGTTTAAGAGGTTCGTTCGAATAGTCCAGGGTGCATTGAACATTGTACCAAACAAATGTCAACAAATGTAAAGTAGTTTTAATTGAAAATATTATCTGCGGCTGTTCTTAATTGAATTGTAGATATGCGTTAAGCGATAAGCGACACAGTGGCAGAGTATATTCCTTTTTTTAAATGACTATACTCTGTATTTAGAATACAATCTGCGCCAATTGCCAGCAATTCATCATAGTTCTTGACAGTTTAAATAGCAGCAACACATATAGCTAGTATATGTAGCAAGAGATGGAAAACGATACAACGAACTGTTGAATTTTGTTGTTATATTATTTGATTTGCAAGCTTTTACATAAATTGCATTTATATTTCACAGGTGTTGAAGTGATTTATGTCTGAATTGACTTATTGTCCGAAGTCGATAAAGATACTTCTGCCTTGCTGTCATAAAAATGTCATTGTACTCCTTTGAACATAAACCTAGTTTGATAACATTTTGAAGGTTGATTCCGTAGATTGGAATAATCGAAGGAAAATTGATTGATATTAAGAATTAATCTCATTTGACTCACAGACAAGTTGAATGACATTCACAACCGATCATATCTGTTCTGTGCTGTTCTTTGGGCAATAACTTTTTGTAAAATAAACAGAAAATTGAGTTTGTTTTTTGGAAATGTAACTTCTTTTATATGGCCTCTATTTTCTTGTCTGTCATTTCCTAAATCCGGGTTGGACCGGCAATGGGAATATTCAAGAATCTAGTTATCTTAAGTGGACTAGATTGGTCTGGATAAGATATGACCTGTACGCAAAAACTAGATTGATCGGGAACGTCACTTTTTTACGTCAGGCAGATATGCGAACTGTCAACTTAGTACTCGTCACCAATTTCTTGACTAGATTCGTCGGCTACCACTTCATAAACATCAATTCAGCCAATCAAAATCTAGATGCAATTAGTCACACAGCTACTAAGCTAGATACTTGAACGTCCCCAATAAATTCTAATTTTTTTTTGTTCATGTCAAATTTTAATATTAACATTGAGTGTATTGGTACCTACGATTTTAGAGGGAGCCTATTACACTTTTTGCGCTTGAAGTTGTTTACAGACCGGTTAAGTGTGAACGAGAATGAATTAGCATTTTACGAATTAGCATTAACAAAATGTATACCAGTTTCTTTTACGATTTGCAAAATATAATTTCGGCTTTGAGTTATTCGGTTCGATATGGACTTTCATATATATTCCGGTTACATTTTATAATAGCTATATCTACTCAAAGTTGTCTAACTAGTCACAAGTAAACTCGTTGTGGACAGTATTTGTATTATGTTTTATTCTAAAAGCACGTGTATATCATTTTAAAGAAGACTCAAGAGCATTCGTTTGAGTTTACTAGATATTCATGTTAAACTACCATATGATACTCCAGAGTCTGGTTTTAAGTTTCTTTAACATACCTTCCCCTCAATAACTACAGGTACCATGAGCTGTGGCGTCATAACAGCGCTCAAGCACTAATTGTGTTTTCCCTTGATAGGAAACCGGAAAAAGACTCACACACAAACCATCCAACCATAAATGATATGCTAATTGAAATTTTGACTGGTAAATTGATTTTCTTTAGATACCTGTTTTTACCAAATTTTATTGTAGTAGAAGATTTAATTCTAATTTGTAGTAATTTCAGAAGGTATTAAATAATTGAGAGTAAGACTTGATTGGCATATAATTTGTTATGCAGATCCTACAAAGTTTTGTCGAAAGATTGTGGGAAAATCCAATCAAAAGACTACGGCAACACTCATATAAATTACAAAACAATTAACGGATGATTAATTTGTGTTTGATTTGACACGTGTTTTAAGTTATTTATCGAGTGATTAGCCTATCCTTTACTCATAACGTTACAAACTGAATTGTTCTATATTGCCCTCCCGGTGTATTTGCTATTACACAACCCTTAAATATGCCTGCTGGCAGTTTGTGTCCTTATCAGTGACAATTATGTAAATAAAAAGCCAACTGGGTGTTGGATACATATTTTACTTCCGCATTTATAAAAAAAAACTCACAGCCATTTAAAAACCGACTCACATATTCGTGTAGCAAAAACATTTTCCAAATACTGCTCCCGTAATCATTTTTGACTTTCAAATTTTTACTACCTACCAAAGTTGTTAGTAATATTAGGCCTGTAAGATTTTCAGCATGCAATTACAAGAACTTACAGCAGTTTTTATAATTGCGTGCTGATTCTTCTACTTTTCTTGACTTTGCTGATCTCGAAGCTCAAAAAAACGCGCATATTGTATTATCTAAAATCAACTTATTCCTAAAGCACCATAAACGAATTTATTATAACACGTTTCAGTGAGAACCATTTCATTGGCAAACAAAAATGGAATTGAACAGAAATAGTTGGTTATTTATGCGCGCTATAGCAATCGTATTGTATTGACTCATTTCTTATTCCTTATTTCAGTTGTCGTTTATCGTAACTGACTAATATTTAACTTTATTTTTTAAGTCAGTAACTTTTTCCAGGCAAGTGATTTGAACGTTTGTTTTTACAACGACACGACACAAATTCCTTCAAATTGACATTTAAACGAAAGATGGAAATAATACTCACAGTTATCGTTTCTCAAATGTCGCGCTTAAAAAAAAAGAAGCTAAAACTTGAATATTCGGTTAAAAACGAATAAACAAAAAAACAAAACATCAAAACATAAATGTAAGTTTCAATTTCCAACCACAACAACAATGAAATTGCAGCTGATCTGAAGTTGCTCAAACTGACATGACGTGTCAAAGCCAAGGTCTTTGTAAGCAAGCCCGAAGCACCTTGATTCACCGTAAATTATAAGCACCAAGGTGTCACATTCATGACGTGTGTCGTAGCAGTGTCTCTTGCTTACATCTTTTGCGATATCTAAATCATGACAAACCACATGGAGGCATAATTTGGAACACTTGTATGTGTCCATAGCAAACAAATGCAAATGCATGCAAGGAAGCGATATTAATATCAACTCATTTCACGTGTACAAATTCATTCGTTCATTCATAGAATACACGTACATTATAGCCTGCATGGGTGGTGGTTGGTGGGGTAAAGTGTTTTCTTTGTTTATGTTATTTTCTTTTTATTATTATTGTTGTTGCTGACGGTGAGGACTACTAATCACGTGCACGTGCAATGGATCGTTAGAACCTGTTGTCTTGTTTATTTTAGCGCATTCTTGGCAATTTACCCGTGTATCTGCAAGATTCTAGTTAGTCGTTGCATAAGCTGATTACAATTACTGTGTGCACACTAATCATTAATGCAGAGGTGGTATAAGATATCTTACGCCAAACGAATCTATTTTTTTATTTTTTCTGTCCAGACGATAAATACTTAAGCTCCCTAGCTTAAACCGCAATTTGTCAAGTTCAAAACAATTGAATATTTCTTGGCACTTGGTAACGACAACAAGTGGTTTTGCTTAAAACTATGTGCTCACAGATTAGTAATTGTTATTTAAATCGAGTCGGATAGGGGGCCCTCTCGTACAGGCATACCGAGTAATCTATGGGGCTTACTCAATGAATGCAGCTTAGCATTTTAAGCAAGCCCTGCCAGGAAATGACGCTACTTTAGAGAGGCTAAAGTAATGTGCACAGTTTGCATATTTTGAAGGTCAATTGGGATGTGACTGTTTGAATTTATTATGCGATGTAATTGAACGAGTGAACAGCCCTACACACTATTGGTGTCATTGGCTCGAGTGTTCATATGACGGTAATTTAATCTGACTTGTTTGTTTAATATAAAGGGAGGCAATTTCACATATATAAATAGTAGGTACTACTGTAAGTGTGTATTAAGAACGGAAAGAGAAAACACTCGAAATGCAGTGTAGTTGTTGTTGCTATTGCTATTGTGATAAGGATAATAAAGATTATAGTTTGCTCACAAATGAAAGCACTTTCGAGCGGAGAACACTCGCGATTTCGACTAGGTAATCACATGTTTTAAGGCCAGTACGCACTGATTGTGTGATGCGGTATCGCATCAAGGGGAATATTACATCATTTGCTGTTTTGAAAAAAAAAAAAACAACTTCACAGCTTCTGACGCAAATCTATCCGCTGTTTAGTATATAATGTGTTTACACACATACATACAAATATGTTTTCTTAGGGTCAGTCAACAATTTTGACTAATGCTTGTTGTCATGTTCTGCACCTATTTCGTTATTACTATTGATAAATTACCGGGCACGCCCGACTACTTACAATAATTAAATTGATGAAATTTAACGACTTTTTCAATGCTTTCTTTCAGCAACTTGACGAAATTTTAGCTTTATTATTCATGCCTTGCAAAGCATTTTTTAAATGTTGGTTATTTTTGGGGCTTTTATTAGGCCAAAAAATAATAATCCTTGAACATTATATGGCATCATAGCAAGGCATAATATAGCTTAGCACCAGCACAAAAAGATAAGCAAGCTACAATCATGATATATCTATAACTATATATAACTAGCTGAACCCCGCCAGGCACTGATAGCGTTTAAGTATTTTTTGTCTCTTTTTCAATTGATCACCGTAATTACCGATATTAAAAAAAGAATCAACTAAGTTGGTTGAAAATTATGGGCGACAGAGGGAAATACGCTTTTTGCCACTTTGTTTTTTATATATAGAGAAGAGATGTTATTGAGTCTAATCAAGAATAAGAAAGAAGTTAAATAAAACTACAAATGTTATTCGATAATTTACAAAAACCAACAACGTGTGTCTAATCTAATCGAACAAAAAAATGTGACTTGCTCTTTTTTGTGTTGATATTCGTGCGATTGGACTACATATGTGTAGCCTTCGATACTTTTCTATGCGTTTTCCATTCACTGCTTAAATTTTATATTAAAACATTCGAAATTTGTGTCCCGATTGATTTCTAAATGCTTATACATAAATAATTTACAAAAATAGATTTACAACGTCCTTCTTTGCAGTAGAAAAAAATCACGAAAACGTAAACAAACTCAGCAAATTGTCGAACTAAAACGCACTTGGTAAATCTGAAGCAAATGTGAGAAAAAATCCAGATTCGCAAAAGATCTCTGGAATCTGAAAAATATTGTTTTTTTTTTGTACCAAACGAACAGAAAAATGACCTAGAGCAAAAAAAAAAAGTGCTCTGAGAGTGCCCAATCAAATACGACATTAACCCATTTATATCCAAATACTTTTTTCCTTCCGTTTGTAGTGATTCTTGGATGTAATGGTAAGATAAGTTGCTGAAAACGATCTTTGGAGTCAAAAAATATTTCTCGTGCGTGGAAGTGGAGTTTCACGCACAATCAGAAATGACACAAAGATTTTTCATAGAGCAATTATTGGTGCGGACAGGAAAAATCGTGTTGTGACTTGCTGTCGGGTGTTGCGTAAACGCAACGCTAACTATAAATGGGTTAAAACAAATTCGTATCAATTAATTTGTGGTAGAGCGGTTGTAAATTTCTCTAAAAGAACAATTTTTCGATCTTGTACGATACTATCCGCTAATTTAAGAAAAGGAAGACAACTATTTGTCAGTTAAAAGTAATCAATACTGAAAATTTAATTTATAACATTTGAAATGAAGTTGATACAAAAAAAAAGTTAACAATTTTTATATGAAAAGAAACGTTAACAAAATTAAATAAATTAGCTTGTCCCTTCAACCAGCCAGCACGCATGCATCTTCTTTAAATCAGAGACAATACCAGAGACAATACTGAGACCCCCAACTTCGGCCGATATCCCGTTACCTTGCCTACAAGCTATATTTTTATGGAGTGTACACAATTAAGTGCGCTGGTATTGATACATAGAAATTCGTATTGACAAATGTCATGAAACTTCAACACACCAACACACCTCCAAAAAATATCAACAGCTTCCGGTGACTTCCGGTGTCGGCAAATTTGCTGTCAGCGTTCATAGAAGTTTGTCCGTTAAATTTGAATTTATTCGTTACGTGTGAATAGTATTTTATTATAGGAATAAGTGCACTTTTGCTGAAAATATTTATGAAAAATGATTACTGCAGAATGGTTGTAGGAAAATAAAAACATTTTGAGTAATTTTTCTTCGGTTATTTAAGAAAAATTGACTCATGAAATCGAAGTAAATGCTATTCAAAAGCGGAAAATACACAACAATGTTTGTCCTAATATGTTTCTGGAATATAAAACAACTTATTTAGATAGTATTATTAACAAAACAAATTGTATTAATCGTCTTTTAAAAATTTATAATAACCAACCAATAGCATTCAGTTATCTTAAAATGTGGTATTCCCGAACTCTATCACATTCCCCCATGGTTGGTAGCAGTTGGCAGCATTGATTTTATATTTTTTGTATGTTTTTACATGTCACACGGATTCTAAATAGACATAACACCGATAGGAAAACAAAATGGCGAATTTGAAAAAAAAGAACTGAGGGGGCCAGCGGCAAGAGAATTGTGAGTTGGGGGTCCCAGTATTTTCTCTGCTTTAAATTTTGTGACTGACAGTTGATGTTTTGTTTTGTGCCCGTGCTTACGCTGGACACAGCGTTATTGCTCACTCAGTATGAAATTTAATGTCGTTTTCCATTGGGACAGAAAAAGCAGATTCAGAACAGTTTTTCTGATCTCGAAATCAGCTGGCTGTCAGATTTCATGTTCCATTAGCCGTAAAAAACACATTTTTTTAAGAGTCAGAACAATTTTGAAAATCTCGATTTCTGAGCGAGATTCACACCTATGTGCACTAACACCTAAAAATTTGTCATTTGTCAAATTTTAAAGTGTGTTTACTTACGTTTTTAAACGAGAAGTCTGTGAAAAATAGAGAAAAAATTACATTTGCCCGCTCCAATAGATATCAACATAAATTGAATGGGTTTTTATAAACACAAATAACAATTTGAGAACAGCTGACTTTTAAAACACGCACCACCGCAAATGCAATGAAGAAAAATCTTGTTTTATGTTCCATTGGGCAAGAAAAATCTGAAATCTGAGAGCAAAATCTGAAAATCCCAATGGAAAACGACATAAAATGTTAGTGCCTATGAATAACAGCTCATCCTAATGACAATTGACAACTACGATTGACAGCACCTATCTCATTGGCATTTTATATTTCGGTTTTAATGTATAAATAAATATCAGTACAGTTGATTCTAGTTCCGCATAAAAAAAAGGTTCTGTACGACTTCATTCGAAACTATGCGAATATGAGATGTGTATTGCTCTGATATCGTTCAGTTTCGTTACGTTTTGTGTCACGTGCATTCAATCGCAAAAAAGGGCTCTTTTGCACTTTTAATTTGACAGCCAGCTGCATAGAAACAAGTGCAAATATGACATATAGCGTCCATTTGATTCTCACGCCTGTAGTTAAACTTTTAGATTCTGAATAGTTACCGTTTCGTTCCAAAACATATGCTGCCTAACTGATAAACGTCACGCGACCAATGGAAGGCTTTAAATTTCAGCGATGCCTTTTACCGTACTTAACTTTAATCACAGTTTGGTGATTGCTTTGATTATTTTGTACGACTGGCGGCAGAATGTCTATTTAACTACGTTATTCATCACTTGATGAGATATCTCTAAACATAGGTTATTCGAGCAAATTGTGCGTGGCATGGCATTCACTATTAATTTCGTTAAATATTATGCGATGGAGTAGAACACGATCAGATTAAGTTCTAACGAAGGAATGGAATTGAATAAAAAGTTTGTTAGGTTATGTAAACAAATAACATACCTATTTATAGCTTAACAATAATTAGTTAAATGCTTTCGCTAGAATACTGTGTTTACAAAATAAAATAAATTTCGCTAAATTATTGCTTTTACACATTTCAAAAGAATTGTCGAAAATATTGCATATTATCAGGGTACGTGACGGCTCAACATGGCGAACAGCAGACCAACTGATGTCAGTTGTCATGTCACACGCCTATTATAATGATTTGTAGTCTGATCTGGTAGCAGGTACTCAAATGCATGTGGTTTTGTAACCAATGGAATCATGTCTATTAGTCGAATAATGCATTATATTCTACATATCTAAAAAGATTTGGAAGTTTCCAACTAACTTATATGTCTCGTACTGCAAACAGTAAGCACTGGGATGCAATTTTAATAGCTTTCAATGACGGTCAGTAAATATAAGAAAATTTGAATTTTTTTTATTATTTTAAGTTTTTTTTTTTTGCTATTTAAATGGTTTTCTGGAAGAAGTCTGTATTGGCTCGCCGCAAGTTCCATACCTGTTCCCGATTCGATCCTAAATGACTTCCAGAAGATTCATTTTGACGTCTTTACATTGCCGCCGAAGTCTTCGTAGGGGCATCGAGTCATACGGTTTGGCAACAATTTTTACATTGTGCTGGCTAATATGAATCATCAAGCTATTTTTGATTGTTGCCGTATTTAAAATGTCCCACGGCAATATTGGCACCAACTAACACAGAATTGACACTGCTTACCCACTGTATACAACACCCAAACATTTCTACCGCATCCTGGCTCATTAAACTGAGAAAAAAAATCGCCTATCTTCTAATTCCAATCATAAATTCATAAATAAAACTAGAAAAAATAAAACGCCTATCTTCTAGTTCCAATCATAAATTCATTTCCCATGTCATTCACACCACCAAAGTGTGCAAATATTAAATTGGATTTGTATATGTCGGCAATCCAAATACTCATATCTCTACAACAACAGGTTATTTTGGTTCGCCACCTTCAATACTCACAGTAGACAAGACGGTCTCTGTAGAGCATTCTTATTGATAAAGTTTCATGCATCAACAACGTGAAACGACAATAAAATACAAACAAGTCGGTGGCGTTTAATGATTCTTTTGCACGTGTACCTCCCATATATTATAATAATTCAAATGTGATTAGATTCAACATGCGCATATTTAACCCGAAATGTCCGTTCTAAAGTTTGTATTTGTTGCTAAAAAAAAATCAAAGTGCAGCAAGTGGGTCGAACAAAACTTTCTCATTCATCAAAAGTTTCTTGGTTATTTTCTTTATATAGTAGGTAAAGATCTGAGAAGCAATGATAGGTAAAAGAAAGGGTTCACGAAATATAGAAACAGGAATACTTACATAACATAGTATTAGATAAAATTCACTTTTAAATTTTAAGAGTTGAAGATCTAGAAACAGACAATTGTCGCAAGTTCTTGTTAGAGAGTTACAAGTGCCTACTGTACTATTTTATAGCTTTTACACTTTACAAGTTTTTGAGTACGAGAACAAGTGTAGTAGGAATTTCTGATTTTTGATCTGTTTGGGAATGATCTTCTTTTTGACTGGAATAGATTACTGACGCTGGTTTAAGTTGTGTAAATATATTTATGTATATGCAAGAATTCAGTGATTTGTTTTTCGAATTTGCATTAGAAGTTATAAACTGAATATCACGATGAACGTGTGTGGGAGTGCAAATGAAGTGGGATATTCTGATTGTATTAACTCCAAGTGGTTTGAATTATTATTCAAAATGGTTAAAAAAAAGAAGTGGGTAATATTTGCAAAAAATAAGTTTTGCATTGCTGTTATTGCATTTTTATTGGCTGTTTCAAATTGAATTTTAAAGTGCGGTATTGAGACATAATTAAAAAACGGATTTATTCGTATTTAAAAAAAAAAATTAAGTACGGGATCTTATTTAGAATACTGATATTATCTTTAATATGTATTTTGATCAATATTGGTAGAGCGGAAGTTTGCATTTTGATCAAAATCGTTATTTTCGTTTTCAAGTAGACTAAAGAAATTTTTTTCAAAAACCATTTTACGATCATACAGAGAAAATCTGAGTTCGCCATTAAGTTGGAAATGACAATATTACCTTAGAAATTGATTTTTTGTTACAATCGTATGGACCGTTTTCGAGATATGTTCAAATTTCAAAAGTACCATTACTCGAATTCTTAGCCTAAAACTGGGTATGTAGTCATGGTAACCTCACTCGCTTAAGCTTAAATATAAATTTTGGTTGGAATCGTTAAAGCCGTTTTCAAACAAATCAAACTGGTACGAACATTTTATGTGGGAAGTACCACTAAAATTGAGGTTACCTTGCAAAAAAAAAACGGTTCCGAACTGTAAGCCCACAAACTCAAAATCCTAAGTTTGAACGAAATCCGGGCAGCCGTTTAGGCTGTAGTTCTGCGGAAGGACGGACAGACGAACAGACCGGACAGAATTTTGCGACCCACTTTTTTGAGTTCGTCTATCATCGTAATGTCAGAATTCATTAACATCTCGAGTTCGATATTTTGTACGAAAACAATTCCTACGTAATGGAGAAAGTTAAAAAAGGCACACCAATATACTTACGTTGCCGCTGTCACACCATGACTTTCTCTTTTATCAAGTATTTTGTTGATTTATTGCAGCCTATTATAATGATGGCGATTGTTAATTCATCGCGAACAAATTCGTGCATTAGTTTCCGTCTTATTAAAATGTAATGCGCATCAGGGCTGTCGTTTGAAGGCAAAAAGCAGCAGCACGACCAGTCGACAAAAAACAGTACAAAGCAGTACCTATGGCGCATACGATATGGCTTATATTAGGCTTCTAATCAACGTTGAAATTAATACACTTAAAACACTTATGTAAATTGCTTATACTCTATATTCACCCCTGTCGAGGTATTCGTTCGGACAAAATTCCGCTTCCGAAAGTCAAATCCGATCGATAAATGAAGCATATAAGCGCGTTCATTTCACTTCACGTGAAAATTTTCAGCAATTCGTTGTCGGAGGGCTACGGAAAAAATGTGCCATGGAAGTAAGTTATTTAACGCGGTTCCACGCGGTAGGGCAATTAATGATCCGATGAACGTTTTTAAAGACGGGAAGCATTTTAAGGGGTAACACTTCACTCCAAAAACTCTCGAGGTATGTAGATATATACCTACTTTAAGGGTGCGTCTGTATTTCAGATGCTTAAAATTCATAATCATGTCTTAGAACATATTAAGAACAAAATGCTCAAAAAAGCAGTATTTTAAGTAGCTGTGCAGTACAGCAGTACAAAGATACAGAAAGCAGTACAAATACTGCTTTTGCAGTACAACGACAGCCCTGATGCGCATAGAGCTGATCGGTAGATCTTTGATAATGTCGGAGCAAATGCTTTGATCGTACTTTTGGTATCTATATGGGAATCGTAAACGGCAAGTACTTCAAAACACGAGCTGAAATTAGTATTATAAACTTAGGCACGACTTGTGGAATTTACTACCTTTTTCAAGGCATATGACCAATTTTATAAATACTAAGAAATACATAAGACATATGCGCATTTTTATATTGATACAAGTTTTTTAGTAAAACATTAGACTTGGGTGGGGTTATAGTTAGTACTGGATGAATATGCGGCACGTGTTTTTTTTTTTTTTTTTTGTTCAGAGAAACTTAATATTGTTTAAGTCTATCCGTAGTGTATTGTATGTAGGTGGTAGGCCACAGCTTGCGCAGTTATTGACAGACAGTTCGTATAACTCGTATTACATATGCATGGCAATAATGTGTAATAGAAACTAGTCTCATCGGTTTGATGCTTCTAGAATACCATGCGTCAATTCAAATAATTGAAATAGAACATTTCATACTGACTGTCATATTATGAAGCTCGAATAACTGTTTTGTTTATTTAATACTTGTGGCTCTTCAGTATTTTTTATATTTTGATATCGTAATGATTTGAAGGAGCATTGGACATGTTCATATCTGCCTGCATAGTAACACGATAATTGCCTTAAATTCCGCGCTCTATTGCATCAAGTTTAGTTTATAATGCATCTTTCTTTCAGAAAGTGTAGAGAGCCTTAAAAGTGAAGCTTTCAATCTCGTTTCATTGTTACGCAATTTTTTTTCCCATAACCAGACTTACAAAATCTATACCTACTTAAGTATTACCCCACAATGTAACGAATATCGTAACACGTCTACGTGCCACCGTAGCAACGTGACATAGCAAGTCACAGAGCGTAACGAATATTGAAACGCTCTCAATGAAATCCATTGCAGGGCGACGGAAGTAGGACATACATTCGATTTGTACTTTTTGTTAAGTTTTTAAGTTTTCGTTTCCCAATATAACAAGTTACGACATAAGTTTCACATCAGCAACATTTTTCTTCATGAAACACATTGAATCGTCTCGATGCTGACTTGTATTCCGGCAGATCCTCCTTTTTAGCGATCAAGATCACCATACTCTTAAAAGTACCTAGCTTTAATAGCTATTTTTATTTAGAATTTTTCTGAGTCGTATACGTGCAATATAAACACTGCGTCATTCAGAAAATTGTTGCTAAGCAATTAGACCACTTCCAATGGTGTATTCAGAGATAAATTCCCGCCCTTAGCTGACCTTCAATCAAGAGTTAAGCTCAATTTTATACTTAGCAAACTAGTTTCATTATATTCTTAATATATCGCGTGCTTTCCCGCATTTTAATCGACTTCCTATAAAGTAATTGATTTATCCACAGTCATGTTGTATAACAAATACGTGCGCTACACGACTTATGACAATTTTGTTTATTTATTTACAGACCTACCAGTATGGAACTACGACGGCAGTTCCACATACCAAGCAGAGGGACGCAATTCGGATACTTATCTGTATCCTGTTGCTATTTACAAGGATCCATTCCGCCGAGGCAATAACATTCTGGTCATGTGTGACACGTACAAGTTTGACGGTACTCCCACGGAATCGAATAAGCGTAAGACTTGTTTGGAGGTAGTCAACAAGTGTTTAGATGAAGAGCCATGGTTTGGCATTGAGCAAGAGTACACATTCCTTGATTTCGATAATCATCCATTGGGCTGGCCAAAGAACGGCTTCCCTGGACCGCAGGGACCCTACTACTGCGGTGTTGGCGCCAATAAAGTGTATGCCAGAGACGTTGTCGATGCTCATTACAGGGCTTGTTTATATGCCGGCATCAAGGTTTCCGGCACCAATGCTGAAGTTATGCCCGCTCAGGTGAGACAATCACAACAAATTGATTGAGAAGTGTTATAATAAGTTTTCCGTTTTTATTTTAGTGGGAATACCAAGTTGGACCCTGCTTGGGCATTTCTATTGGGGATGACTTGTGGATGTCAAGATTCTTGCTCCACAGAATCTCCGAAGAGTTTGGCGTAAGTTCATTTCTATATACAATAAGCTGAAAAATATTTAAAGAGTTGAATTTCGGCCTCAGATTGTTGCCACTTTGGACCCCAAACCAATGCCAGGTGACTGGAACGGTGCCGGAGCACATACCAATGTCTCGACCAAAACCATGCGAGAAGACGGTGGAATTAAGTAAGTTAACTTAAAGTAAAGCCATTTTTTTAGTATTTTTCTAATTTATATGAATTCGCATAGGGAAATCGAACGTGCTGTTCAAAAGCTGTCGAAATGCCATGATCGCCACATTCGTGCCTATGATCCGAAACAGGGCAAGGACAACGAGAGACGTTTGACGGGACACCATGAGACAAGTTCCATCAGCGATTTCAGTGCCGGTGTTGCCAATCGTGGTTGCTCCATTCGTATTCCACGCGGCGTGAACGATGATGGAAAGGGCTACTTTGAAGACAGACGTCCCAGCTCTAATTGTGATCCGTATTCGGTTGTTGAGGCTATTTTAAGGACAATTGCCTTGAATGAATGAAGATGTTATATGAAGAGAACACCCGCAAAATACGACAACATGCGTGTGGGAGTAGTATACAACTCAGCATTAGAATTTATTCAATTGTTATTCTCATTATTAATATATCTATTCACATTTATATTTCTATGTTAATTATATTTAACCATTTATACTAAAAGAAGAGAACATTTTGCTTGTATTTTATTCATTAAACTCGCAATTAAAGTTATGTTATAAATGCAACTGCTCGATAAATTATTATTTTTTTCTTCAGAGTCGTATGGCGTATACGTAACATTTTTTTTTTTTTTTATAGCTCTGTGGAACATTTTTTTTTCATATTACGCCGAACTAATCAAGTGTGATGTCATTTGATTTTATTCTACAGGGTACTTTTACTTACTTTTTACTTATATCCCTTATCCCCTTGTGGGTCCTAGGGCCTCTACAACGCCTACGCGCCATCGTGTGCTGTTAGGGGAATGTGCCTCAGCTCTCCCCAACTCTTTCCCAGTTGCCGTGCTTCCTTCTCGACTGATCTACGCCATGTACTTCTAGGGTCGCTGCGTATCCTGCCATCCTGAGTAAGCGGGTTCCATTGCATCGCGTGGTTAGCTATGGACGTGTCACCTTTTTGGAAAGTGTGTATGGTTGTGCCAATAGGTTCATGGCCGGTTCTCTCATATTTAGATTTGGCCAGAAAATCCTTAAGATATTACTCAGGCACCTATTAACAAACGCTTTCTTGTGATAGTAGTGGTCAGTCTCCAAGTACCACATCCATATAGCTGCACGGACTCAACGTTGGAACGAAACAGTCGTAGCTTGGTGTTTAAGCTAATTGCATTACTTCGCCGAATTGTAGATAGCATCCCAAACGCAGACTTCGCTTTACCTATTCGGCTGGCTATATCCAGTTTTGTTCCGACATCGGTTGAGACAATACTCCCAAGGTATTGGAAACTCTCTACTCTCTCAACCGTTTGTCCAGTAATGCATTTATATGAGTATGAGTTCGGTCCTAGGCTGATCATTTTTGTTTTTGCCGAGTTAATTTTCAGCCCAACGACGTCTGCTTGCCTCTCCACATTTGCTGTCATTTGGTTAAGGTCCATTATTCTGAGAGATAGTAGGCATACATCGTCAGCGTAGTCAAGGTGTTTGAGTTCAGATGTAAGAGTCCATCGAATTCCTCCATTTCCCTTCGATAAAGCTGCATATAGCACATCGCTGATCACTAATAAAAATAATATTGGTGAACGAATGCAGCCTTGCCGAACCCCACTTTGGACTTCGAATTCCTCAGACAGCTTTCCTCTGTGCTAAACGTGACATGTAGAACCATCGTACGTAGCATTAATAATTGCTATTAATTTATCTGGGATATCTCTCCTGCGCAAGGCACGCCAAATAAATTCCCTTGACACTATCAAACGCCTTTTCAATATTGATGAAGAGCATGTGGTGTGGCGATCGATATTCAACGCACTGTTCGATGATGATTCGCAAGGTGTTGATGTGGTCGACACAGGAGGATCCAGAGCGGAAACCTGCTTGTTCGGCGTCGAGTGTGTCTTCAAGGTGTTCTTTAATTCTTTCCAGAGTAATCCTAGCTATTGTCTTAGCCACAGCAGGCAGCACGCAGATGCCTCTCCAGTTTTCGCACTACATTAAGTTGCCTTTTTATGGAGCTTGACAATCAAGAGTATGATCCACTCATCCGGAAAACTCTCGGCCTCCCAGGTTAGCCCAACAAGTGGGAGCAATAGCCCAGCCGATGCAGTTGGCGCAGCTCGAAAAATATCTGCGGGTATGCCATCAAAACCTACCGCCTTATTGGTTTTCAGAGCTTTGATCGCGGTAATGATCTCTTCCTTAATGGGGGTATAAGTGATGCGAATTCGGGCATTTCTTTCCACGGACTCCTCAGTCTGACTAGGGTGCATGCTGGCGAATACTCGGTTCAAAACCGAAGCAAAATGTTCCTTCCATCTCTTGAGCTGATCCTCATCCGATATGAGCAACGAACCGTCTAGGCCTTTCACTGGGTGTTGAGTAGAGTTTTGGCCACCTATCAACTCTTTGGTGATTCTGTAAACGGTTCTGCTGTCGCACCTAGCTGCTGCTTCTTCTTCTTCTGTAGCCAGCGCATTGATATGATGTAATTGCGTTTGTCACGTCGCACGCTTCGCTGGGCTGGAATCGGCCAAGGTGATAGTTGATTGTCGCTTTTTTGATTGTCGTTTTTGATTATCAACTCTTCTCAGCTCTGCGTAACCTGAAAAATGTTTCGCCTGTTGTAGATACAAATGAGGTATTATTTGTGATTTGTAGTCTTCTGATGACGTGGGAGACAATTAAGATCATGTCGATTACAGAATCCACAAAAATGTATTCCCGGGGAGTTGACTCGATCCACAGCCTATTCACATCCGCGATAAATATAATTATCAAATCCGCCGGAGTTATCTTTTATTATAAAATTACCAAATTATTTATCAAATTCCCAGTCTCAAAAACTATTCTCGTTAGTAATTTCTTGTGTTACAAACAAGCAATAAGGCACAATGAGTCTCAACATTTTTTTGATGCGGGACCCAATTTTGTAGATCACAGTAGTTCATTTTTTGTAGTACATAAGGATTTATTGACCAGTAACCCGGATCATTTAATTTTTGTAATTATTTTCTTCATTTCTCGCTGTGGCATAGAATAGTTCCATTGAAGTGAACATTGCGCTAAAATTTAGTTAGTTTAGTAATTTTTTTTTAATTTCTTATTGGTTTTCGGTGCTTATTTCACTGAACTTTAAATTTTTGGTGGAGTTGAAGCCAACTTACATTGCTGACGAAAACGACACAAAATGTATGAAAACGACACCTTAATAGCTGTCGCAAGCAATCAGTGCCAAAAATGCGATAGTCAATTTGATAATCACCTTACGTGGAGCCAAAGCATGAATTTTGATTATCAACTATCAGATATTACCTTAGCCGATTCCACCCCTGTACTTCTTTCATCTTCATGCGATATAGAGACTCTAGACTCTAGATCGATCCACCCTGCTGCTGGAGTTGCTGCGATTCGAGCTCTAAGCTGTTTACGTTCGTCGATCCTTCTCGAGGTATCCTCGGTTCTACAGGGTGGTGCAAAATGAATCATCCAATTTAATTTTTGAATTACTTCTTTACTAAATAAAAAAAAATGATTTTGAATGATTAACATTTATATTTGTACCTTTACAATTTGTTTTCTGGGAAGTGGAAAAGACGATATCCGTCAAGTGGCTGCCGCCTGTGTTTATATACATTAGTGCCCGCTTTATTGCATTTTCCATGACTTTCTGAAAAATGATTTCCGTTGATAACTGTTCGCATTCCTGTCGAATATTTATCATGGCTCTGTAGCTTGTGTTCGAAGTATCCGTTTCAGAACAAAATAAAAGCATATAAACGCGTTCATACTACATTAAAATATGCCGCAGCAATTAGTTTTCGGAGAGCTTCGGAAAAAATGTGCCGTGTGGTATAAACGGTGTAAATGGCTTAATCCAATCAATGCGAAAAGGTGCACTGTAAGTCAACGGATACATCGAATGGAATATCTCCGATTTCGTATAGATGGGAGAAAATGTATGTATGCACTCTACCTAAGCCCAGACTCACATTTCAAAAAAATAAATTGCCTCAAAATTCACTTTAAACACAAAATGAATTACAATTTTCTGACGTTTATTACCTATAGTTTTCTTTTTAATTTTCTGTCAAAGATGTGATACGTTTGGCTTGGTTTTGATTCATTTCTGTTCTGAAAAGTTTAGCCCAATACGTTGAAGAATTATTTCAAACGCTATAAAAACTATGATTCTACTTCACTTTTCTTCACATTTCATAATTCATTTCATGAGTCAAATCTACTTCGTTTTTTTTGAAGTGGTAAACGCTGCCATGGCTCTTGGCTCTTCGTGCATCATACGTGCATTTTCAGTGCCCCAGAAACAAAGATTTTGCCTAAGCATCTTTTCTTTCCCAATTTGGTAAGAGCTACAACTGTTCACAAGCTTTTAGCGAATAAAGTGAACGATTATGAAGAGAACCAGTAAGGTATAACTCATTTTCTTGAGGAACCTACTACTTCCAAAATACTTTGATACCTACATCACTACTATTTTCTCAGAAGAAAATAAAATTGACCATAAAATGTGACATAGAATGCGACTATTCATTTCAAAGTCCAAAGTGTGAAGAACCAGAAATTGCCTTGAACGCGGTTCTAAAAAATCTACGCCGTTTACCGAAATTTGGACTTTCTATTTGACAATTGGAAACTAACCGTGCTAAGGCGAATATTTTGTGTGGGATTTCGTATAGCTCGAAAATCGTTATCGAATCACAGCAAATCAAGAAATAAACCTTAATAATAAGATTAGAGAGGGTCTAGTGCAACGCGACCTTGTTGTCTATTGTGTCCCCTGATTATACCTTGGAAAGGTGCATGCCCTTTTCCAGAGCTCCATCGTATCACAATTACATTAAGACCCGTGTTACAGGGTCTTTTCTCTGTCTTAGCCTCAGCAAGAATATCATCTTTAGAGCACTTTATCACTTCAAATAAACTTTAGAAGAGCTTGTGACTTTTGAGCCCTCACAACGAAAAATTCGGATTCTAATATTTATACTAAGAAAAAAAGAACGGGTCAACTTTTATGATGCAATATACTTTGAACAAGTACACAATACGATCGTTTTGTACAATTACAATTGCACATTTTTATTCAAAACTCACGAATCAGAATGTATTAAAACTTCACTCAAGAAGTTCTTTACAAGTAACGATCGTTGCAGTTTAAAAGATTATACAATCTGTTTTAATACATTTTAAAACATGTGATGTTAGTTGCAGTTTGTTTCTGATTTCCACATCTGTGTTTTTAAAAAGCGAAGTTCTGTAAATTTGACACACATTTCCTCATGAGTCAAAAAACGAGTTAACAGATTAGTAAAAAAATACATTGGGAAGCACATCTAAAAATTCTTAAAAAAACGCGTCAGCAAAAAGCTTCAAAATACACTTTAAAAAATGCTTCAAAAACGCTTCAAGAAAAGGATAGAAAAACGTTTTAGACGGGCAGAAAAAACGAGCTAAGAACGCGCCTAAACTTGCTTTAAAAATACTGTTAAAAAAAAGGAGTTAAAAACCCCTTTCAGAAACGGGTAGAAAACCCCACATAGACATATATTTAGAAACATGCTACAAAAACTTAAAAACCGAGTCTAAGAACGTGAAGTAGGGGTTATGATCGGAATCGGTGTGACTACCTACTAGCAGGCTTTTTTTTATATACTTCTCCCGGGAAAGGCGAACCTATAACGCTTCAACAGCGCCCCGAGATGCCTGCAGATGTATGTTTGCTCTGCACTTAAATTGCTGCAAATTGCAGTCTTCTGGAAATATATCCCCAGGAAGCGAGTTCCAAAGTTTGCTTGTCCTGTAACAGAAGGAGTTTGGGAATGTTGATGTCCTCGCGGTTGTCAAGTGTACTGTATGGTCATGAGCATTAGCAGCCTGTCTTGTTGGGCACCCAAAAGTTGCATTTCGAGGGATAATGTCTTTGAGTTCCTCAGAACATCTACCATGGAAGTACCTATAGAACAAGCATAGGTCAGCGACTTGTCTTCTGTGCACCAACGGTTGTAGATTCGATGTGAGTGTTGGGTCTCCAATGAGTCGAACTGCTCGTCTATGTATGCTATCAAGCAGGTTAAGTGAATGTTTTGGGGCCGAGCTCCATATATGGGAACAATGTTCCAAGCCTGGTCTAACCTGTGCTTTGTAGAGAAGGAGAAGTTGCTTGGGGCTAAAGTACCTCTTTGCTCTAAATAGGTAGCTCAACTTTGCGGACGCCGATTTTGCGATATAGGATATGTGGTTCTGCCATGTGATTCCTGAATTGACTGTGACTCCTAGAAGGTGCATTGAGTCCTTGTGATGGATTGGATGGTCATCCATTTGGATCTGAGGAACTGTTGATGCATTTTTTCTGGAAAATGTTGTGAGCTGTGTCTTGTTTGCATTAAATACAACCAAGTTGTCCTTTCCCCACTTCATATCCAAGCATTCAAAAGGGATTTATTCCGCAGTTCCTTGCATTTCGTTGAAAAGTCTGCATATATACCTGGAACTTCTGTCGATTTTGTGAAAATAGTACTTTCGATATGACTTTTCTCATATATAGGTACCTGAAACTTCTGTTGATTTGTGAAAATGGTAGTTTAGAGATGACTTTTCTCATGAATAGTTATTAGTTAAAAATAAGTTGAAGTGTCTTATGGCAAAAGGATTGTAATACCACATGAATAAAAAAATTGTCTCTCCTAAAACAGTCAAAGCTTCTTATGAAAAATATTCGAATATTTGTGTTAATTTAATCGTTTAGATCTTTGTAGTTAAAAGACAAAGGCTTAAAGAGAGCGGGGCAAGTAGCAGAGTCTTTGGTCTCTGATGATGGATTCGAATTTTGAATATGCGACCTATTTTACATAGTTTAAAAGATAACCGCTGCTATCACTAAAAAGCAAATCAATAATGGTGTCTATCACAAGAGAATGCACAATCGCAATACTACATAAATAAAACCACTGACTGAAACTGTTCTAGTAAATTTATTACAATAATCTGTTACACTAAAATTGGGTTGTCTTATGTATTCTGTTTACTTCACATAATTGTATAATAATATTCGTCAGAAATGTCACACATTGCTTACATTTAAAATTGCATAGTTTAATAAGTTAGTTGCATTATGCTTTCAATTTCGTAACTTGTTAAGGATCATTGTATATTATTATTTCAATTAATTGTATTCTTTTATAAATTAAAATTGTATGGTCTATCACAATACATACATAGAAGATCTAAAATACAAATATAGTAAATGTCATATAAGTTCACATGTAAAATTGTATTTAGTTGGTTTCTTTATCTTTTTCTTAATTAAAAACAAAAAATAAAAACATTCATATTCATACATATCTCAAGAAAGGACCAAATGAAACTTATTCGAATATATTCTTTTATCAAATTGATGTATGTTCTATCACACGAATGTATATTGAAAAATAATTCAAAGAACAAAACAACAACAAAAAATACATCTTTACGGTGGTTATGGTAGATTTGAGTTTTCTAAATTTAATATTATATTTTAATTGATTTTCTTTTATATAAAAGTTAACACAAAATCTTAGCACAACTCTTTATTTGTTAGCGTACAATAATAGGAATTTTACATTAAAATACTGTTTTATGAGTTTCAGCCCAGAATACACTGATGATTTATATGGAAGCCAATGAATATGACGTTGGAATGATTACGGATACATGTCAGCTATTATCTGAAAACTTACTACAGTCGTTTTGTATTTGGTGAACGATTTTTGTTTAATTTTTTTGCATTACTATATTCATTTTTTAATTAATTATGGGATAAAGCTTTCCTTCTATGATTTAAATTTTTTTCTGAACACACATTCTTAAATGCAAAATCTATTACGTATAGAACACTTTTTGTGTTTCTTTATAAATGGTCCACCTTTATTTTAATCATCTATAGTTTTTCAAATATATTTATTTGTCCTGCATCAGCATTGGAATCCCTGGTACTTATGCATGAGACAGTACATAAAACCAAAGTCACAAGCTGAATCTAAACTCGATGCACGAAGCATGAGACAGTACATAAAACCAAAGTCACAAGCTGAATCTAAACTCGATGCACGAAGCTAATCCATCACCAATTGAATTAGTTATTTCAATCTCAAGTATACTAGTACTAGTTCTGTGCTTAAAGCGAACAAACTTTATTGTTTGCCATAAATGCACATACATATTTAATTATTTAATGAGTGATCAATGTTCACATTAAATTTGGAAATTTGTAACAAAATAAACTTTATCTCCTCGAAATAAATTACAATAAAAATACTATAATATCATTGGCAAGAAACAATACACATTCCTAGCGTTTTCCAGCCCACCTCGGAAAATTGTGCCTACCTTAACAAATGCTTTATAAATCATCAATGTAAACTAGGTCGTATTTAGTCTGTTATGGAATGGTTATTTAAAACAAGTCTCCAATGAAAGGTCACTTTTGATCTACAAATTTGAATGCAGAACAAGATATGTTAATTGGGACATTTGTCTTAAGACCGAGCATTGAGTAGTGAAACATTTAAAGATAAACGCAGAAGGATATCCAAAAAGGTGTATGCAGTGTCTGAGTTTAATGGGATTTCAAAAATTACAAATCCAGGAGCGATCAGACTCAAATTCCAGCCCATCGTAGTACAAGGCAAATCAATGGTAGAGCAACGCTTATACTATACGTTTATTTGTATAATCTATGTGGCAAAGTCATGTTATTTCTGCTTGGGCTTAAATTTCAAACATATGTCATTCATGTCTTAAGCAACAACTTTAACAACACTATAGACAAATAAAATTTTATCCTTATATCCTATTCACACCGAGTGCGAAAAGACTCGAAAACTTCATCGAAAACAGAAGTTTTCCCATACATATTTCAGTTTTCAAAACCCCAATTGCTGCTAATTTTCTTTGGGAATACGATTAGGAGGGTGGCTACCTATAGATTGCTTCGCTCTTGTACTGGATTTAAGCGAAAACCCTAATATATAATATATAAAAGATTTAGGAAATTGTTCAAGTGGCTCTTTTCTTTTTAAGCTCAGAGCAGAACCTGAACGGTTTAAAAAAAAAAAACTCGTGTTTCTTTTTTAGCTCAGACACATGCTCAGAATTTATGTTTCTTTATTTCTTTCAGAACATTATCACAGTGCGCTCTATGAGCTCAGAATAAATTGAATGAGCAGATGAGTTTGTGGGCTTACAGTTCGGGGCCGCTTTCTTATTTTTCGAGGTAACCTCAATATTAGTGGTACTTCCCATATAAAATGTTCGTACCAGACTGCATACCCAGTTTTTGGCTAAAAATTCGAATAACGGTACTTTGCTTTGATTGATTTTAGTTGGAAAGGGAAATTCACAAATGCTTTAAGTAACTGTGATTTCTAAATAAATATGTTTAAAATGTAACGCGGCTTTCATTCATTAAAAGAGTCAAAGATCATTGCGCCACAATGTACATACAAGTAAGAACATTGTAGAATATTTCAAAAGACGTTCTCAAAGCTTATATGAATTACATAAAATGTAAACAAAATGAAAATGCCTTTTATAAAACGGAGAAAACTTTTCAGCTAGGTCGATGGCATGTTAATTGACTTAAAAGTCGCAGCTGTCCCGGAACGAAATTTCCCGGTGGTTTCCAAATGGACAGCAAAACGTCTGCGAAAAGGCAGTGAAAAATTTGTGGATAGTTCCATCGTTACCAGCAGTGGCTATTTATCTCCGATTTTGATACTCGAACTTTTCGCTTGCTTAATATAGTCACTTGGGAATCGTCCTAATTTAGGCTTTAAAGTGTGGCGATTTTAAGGCTCCTTAGGTAGGTTTTTATTAAAAAAAATAATTATTCAATTGTAATTTTTTTTTTTTTTTTTTTTTAACATTGGAAAATGGAAACTAGAAAATTCTCTCAATTACGAGTTTGTGTTATGTTGTTTTTTTTTTTTCATTTAATATTGTCGCCTTTAAAAACAATTTAATCAGAATAACTGTGCCTATGAATTACAAAAAAAAAAATGCGCATTTTTGATCTTCATATTTGAATTTGGGTACTTTGTGTCCAAAATTTTTCAATTTGCACCTCTTACCGCAACACTGCGGTACAGATATAAAATTTTCGCAAGCAAATGACTTCCTGGCTCCTGGACAATAAACGTGTGCGAAAAGAGGGTAGAGTATTGTACCGAGCAATCTACTTAAATTTTGCAATTTTGCGTTCATGATTTTTCGTTCCGGAACAGCTGCGTATTAAGCTTTAAATCGAATTTTAAAAATAAATAAGATAAAGACTGTGAAAGAGGTAGGTGTTCAAATATTTCAAGTAAAAAATGTCTTTCTAGACTCATTGTTTATTGCCGACTTTTAAAAACGCCATATTGCTCAACGTTTCACTGAAGTTTGCACAAAACAATGATTTTTTAAGTATTTAGAACAAACAAAAAAAAAAAAAACTTTACGCATATACGAATATTAGATCCCGCACCCGCTGATTCAAAAGTGCAGCATTCCGAGAGGGAACGAATGCTAAAACAGCATTTGAAGCCTTGAAATTAAAAGTTGCAGCTCAACCTAGGCAATTTACAGCAGGATGCTTTTCCGTTCTTGCACAAAAAAAAATAGTTTCTTTGGCATCTACAATTCTACATGTGCAATCAAGAAGACACTATACAAAGAAAATACAATAGTCGAGCTTGCAAAAATTATTAAAGAACCTATTCTCAAAAGATTAGAAAATCCTTTTCTCCGGGGGCACGGTCGTGTATCCGATTTTGTACAATTACATATAAAAATCGCTGAACTTAGCTGTCTCCTTCAAACCATATTATGCAACCCAATTAGTGCATACGACTAACAATATGAATGTTAATAGAGCTTGGAAATAACTCTCAGCCCTTATTTTCATTTGGTTTCTCACTGAGAGAAAACCGGTATTGACATGTAGGTTTTGTTTCGAAATATATTTGTATGGTTCTTCAGTGAACAAGTTATATTTTATATAATTATATATGATATATTATATCTCATCGACACAATTTCATGTTTCATATTCTAAATGCTCAGTTTTAAGTCATGTCTTCCTATGATATAACCTTCTTTTTTTTTCTTAAATATTTTTACTAGTAAAGAGTTAACAAAAATAAATAAAAAACTATAAGTACAAAACATGCAATTAAATTATATAGAGATAAGAGGACAGAATCGCTAAAACATATAAACAAGGTGTGTAGTAATTATGTGGATACGAATTGTATCTTATTTTGTGCGCTAGCATAATTATTGTGCTTATTACTTTTTCATATTTAACTATTAAGTATATTTTTAAGCTTAAATTCACAGGAATATTTTTCTAGCCGTATGCTGTCCAACTATGTAGATAATATATTTTCGTAACCGTAATTGTTATATTTTTTCAATAATACATTTTAATTAATCGTTTATTAAATAAAGCTTAGTTATAAAATAAAAGATAAAGAAACAAAAACCAATACTTAACCAATAATATTTTGTTTAAATAAATATTTACTTACTGCTGGGCAGTTTAACAGCTAAAACACAAAAGAATATTGCACATATAAGTAATGTTAAAAAGAATAAAATAGTTAGAAAGCTGCTATTTTTGTTATAGTAAATGGTGAGACGAAGGTGAAGCGCAAGGGTGCTTAAGGGTATCATCAGATTTCAGATCAGTGATGGGAAAGTGGATACAATTGTATCTTTTCAATCCACTCGAAAAAGATACTAAACATTTTTTTGATTCAAAAGTTACACAGATACAATCCTTCTTGAAAAGATACAATTTTATACCAACGCGGCGAACATAGCCAAAATTTGTAATAGAGAATATAAAATGCGTTCAGACCTTAAGTACCATTCCAAAGTTTGCAACATACCAATTGTTGGGGGTTTGGCCCATATTAAAAGACATGCAAGTTGCGATTTACACCAAAGGTATCTTCCGGGGTTACAAAAAAACACCCAAAATAGATAATTTGCTACAATCTGATGAGAAAGGAAACAAAGGGACGGAAATGGCAAACAAATTTGAACTTTCACTGAGTTTATTTGTGACTGAGCACAACCTACCATTCAGTTGCTTGGAAGATTTAAACTTATTGCTAAAACACAATGTCCCAGACTCTCAGATAATAGAGGAGATAGCTGTTAATCGGAAGAAAAACCAACAAATAATAAAAAAACGTATTGGGGCCACATAGCTCAAATATCATTTCCCATAAAGTAGGCAATCATTGTACGTATTTTCGTTACAAAATGTAGAGATATGTGTCTTGAGCTCGTCGAGCTTAAGGATATTACATCCAGTGGTATTCTTGAAGCTTTGAATACTGTTTTTCGGGAGGAAAATATTCGTCTACAAAATTTAATTGGCTGCACTGCTGGCAATTGTTCAGTGATGATGGGGACTACCGGTGGAGTGCAAGCTAAATTAAAAGCAATAGCTCCAAGGCTAATTGTCAATTGATGCGTATGTCACATCCTTAATTTGGCTTCCAAGGCTGCTGCAGACAAATTGCCAGAAGATATTGACAAGCTTTTAAAATGCATCAATTATCATTTTAACAACAGCTCAATTAGAAGAGAGGAATATAAACATTTTAAGAAACATTTTGGTCTAGAATTGTATACGATTTTAAAACATAACGCAACTTTCTCGCCAGGGAGGTATTAAGCTGTTAAATAGTTCTGTTCTGTATTTAATTTCTCATTGTGTTTGAATATAGGCTGCGATTGAAAGAATTCTTGAGCAATGGGTTGCTTTGACGCATTATTTTGGTTTAGAAGATTTTGAAGCAAAATTTAAAAATAACAATATTAACTTTATTACCTTTCATTTAAACAGCAAAATTATGAAACTTTGTTTCTATTTCTTATCAAATATTCTAAAAATTATTAACGATATCAATTTAGAAATGCAGTCGGAGGAGGCTAGGACTCACATTTTTATGACCCGTATTAAATATTTATTTAGGCAAATTTGTCGCAATTTTGTGTTTAAAAAATCAATTGATGAGACCAGTTTTGGCAATCTTAATGTAAACGAGAATCATTTTCCTTTAAATCAGATTTTCTGCGGGACAGCCTTTGAAATTTATTGTTCCTCGGAAAATGTGCCTGAGCATGAAATACACCAACTTAAACTATATGCATAACATTATTACATAGCGTTTGTGGAAGACCTCCGGGGAAGAATAAATTTCGAAGTTCTGAATTGCATACAATATTTTTCGCCAAACCATGTTCTTTCAGGAGAAACCATTTCTACATTTACCAAAATAGTACTAAAAATGTTTCCTGATGATGAAATTTCAAAAATTGATAGCATTAATAATGAAATGACTAATGAGTATCGTGCCCTAGCCGAATTTGAACCTTTAAAATCTTTAAAAAATGCACCAATTTCAAGCTTTTGGACTGAGGTTAGCCTCATTAAAAATTAATGTGATGATTTTATGTTTAATAATATATATAGAATAGCTCAAAGCATACTTTCGATATCACATTCTTCAGCATGTGTGGAAAGAATTTTTTCAAAAACCAAAAATTTGAGAAATGATTCATGTAAGTATGACATGAATTTTAAAATTGAAAAAAGTCTTTTAGAAATGAATTCGCATTTAATCGATATTGATCAAGACGCACTTCTAGAATAAACAAGTATTTACATGTTCCTAAATACTAAAGTGAGACTGAAGTGAGCTAGGTAAATAGGTAGTAAAAGGTATGTAAGCATATTTATCTTAACATTCGTATAGCTACGAATTTCCACAACACTATTCCAAAGTTACACTACGGTCCTGAAAGATACAATATCAACTTGTGAAAAGTACAATCTGAAAATTTCATTTCCCATCCCTGTTTCAGATCAGTACTCAGTCAATACTCAGAAACGGGAGCGTTATTGAGTATTGACTGAGAAGGTGAGAGCGTTTTTTTTATTATTATTCAGCAATAATCGACCAATGGAAAACGACATAAATGTATCTAAATAGTACAAACGTCTGTCCGTTCTGCGGTTAACTGTGATCAAGAAGTTCCTTTTTATTTGACGCTCAGATAAATTAATTAATTATAATTGTTAGTTCTTGTTTCTATTTCTTTCACGAATATATTAAATTGTAATTACACAATAATATACTGTTTAGCCGTTAGGTAACCAAATAAAATGAAAATGAAAAGTATTCGAGTTATAACGAACTAACAGTTTCTTATAACAGTCTGTCAAATGCGCCAAATCCAACGATTTTCTGTAATCGAGGACTGTCAACACTTTTGACTCGGACAAAATGTCACAAAAGACAGATATAACTTCGAAATACCCAGTAAAAGACTTTGCCTATCTAGGCTCTTTAATTACCTCGCAAAATGACAACGCAGAGATCAAACAAAGAATCACTTTTGAATAAAGATCCTTCGGCAGATATTCGGTCCATTTTATATTGATCGAAATAAATAGTTGGCGCCTCAGGTTCATATAGGAGCTGGGAATAAGTCCCTGGGAACTAAGTCCACTGAAGGACTCTTCTTCTTAACTCTTCCCGATTCAGGAACTCAAAATAAAACCAGTGAGCTGCCTTGCGGTAAGAACTGTCTTTTTTTGGAGCTGCCAACGACTGTGAATAGCATTGGACTACTATATATACCGACTAAGGATCTACTTTAAACGAAGCTCGCTTGCGCTCGAAGTCGTTTCATATGCATCTTGAAATCAGTCATCTTTATGTGGAGCTTAAGCGAATATAAATCTGTCTGACCATACACCGAACCCTTACCAAACTCCAATTGTGGTAGAAAAACAATAATTTCACCTCCACCATTTACTTTGACTAATTCTAAATTTTGTTAACCTCTAAGTTCGAATTAAATATCATCGATTTTCATGGTATTATCTTAATAGTTAACGCTGCTACTTTAAGTCCTACGTTTAATCAACATTACGCTGCTAACTATTTTATTTTGGTTATTTTTGTATGTTTTGCATAATAAAGTCGCTTAATTCTGTCCCATACGCCCAAAACACAATGAAACATAAAGCGCGCTGTAAATACTGCACAACAAAGTTTAAATGCTGCAAAATACTCTGCAAAGCTTAATGTTATACAAATAGAATAATTATACAATTGTTTGATATCTATAATAAACTTTTCTTTTTCGTTTTAACTTTGAACAAACGTCCAACGATTTGCCACATTTTCCCTAAGTCTGAAATTTCTTATTCGATATACATACATATATTAGTTTCATTCGTAATTTATAAAATACCTACTATATAAAATCTATATTCTACTGTAACGGATGTATGTCTTTGCGATATTTGAATATTTGTTTGCTTTTGTTTTCTCGTTTTTCTCTTACTTAAAATATAACAATAAACCAAATAGAAACCAAAAATACTTGTATGTAGTACTTAAACGAAAGCAGTTAAAAATAAATAAATACAAAAGAAGATTTACTTAATGTATTACGATGCAAATTCCGTACTTCCCCTTCGCATATTTAGTTCGGTAAAGTCAATGTCAGTTGATTCGATTGATTGAATCGAAGAGCTTCTCAGTTTGGCCGCTGGGAATTTTCCTCTACTTTTAATCGCCGTCAGCTGAAAGTGTTCGGATAAATACGATTGTTCTTATATCTGTTGATTCATAATAACAACATTATTATAGAGAGAGAGCACACAAGAAAAGAAAGAGTCATGCAAAGAATGGTGTCACAGCTATATACAAATAAAGGCGTCTAAAATGAATGGCGTATTAGTATTAATGCACTGTATTAAGATGTTTATGATCTAATGCTGATATTATGTCGATAGAAATAAAATAATATATGAACACAATACACAACACACAAGTGCATAAGACTTTAAATTTAACCACAAATAATATTGAAAATAATTAAAAAATGCGCGCAAATCAAATCGAGTAGTATTATATTTAAAACAATTTACAACTTATTTTGTATTCTCGGTGAATCTATTTAAATAGCTTTTGACACTCGATACGTTCCCCCGAAGCATTTTTGACCCACAAACTGAAGAATTTTAAAGCAATTTATTTATTTTTTATTCAATGTTAGTTAGTCTTGTTAAAAATTATTTAATAATATACTAAATGTCTTCATAATCTCTCTTTATTTTTTCTCGTACTTTGTATTTGTCTCTTACTCACTTTCTATCACCTAACGACCTAAAACCTAATTGCAATTACGTAGAATAACTTACTTTTATAATTTCAAGTCAGTCGCAATTGATCATCGATAGAAAGTACATAATAAACCTATTATATTTAACCTTATATTGGTCTTTCTTTATACGTTCCGTCGGGTTTTCGTATGTGTCTTTTCACGAGTCTGTTTACCGTGTCCCATTTTCCCACTACATAAACTCAACAAACAACATTCAAGTGATACAAAAAGTGGGAAAGATCATACGAAACATTTTTTTTTATAAATGACCTTGTGTAAACACCCGCAAATTGACACTTTTTAATGTAATAATTTATATAAAAGTGCCAATTAGTAATTTGAACCTTTTTTTTTTAAAGTGTACCTAAATCACTAGTTTTATGATAGAACGAGGGTTGCCGGATTAAGCGTTATGTCGTCTTTTGGACTATTTTTTTTTTTTTTTTTTTTTTTTTCTTAAAAAACGATAGAAATGAAAAAATGAGCTCCCACACAATTTTGGGCTACATGTCATTTTATAAATTTTGTGTTAGTTTTGTTCGTTTTATTTCTTCATTCCTAAAAAAATAAATACTTTCAAACACGCACTTTGAAAAATTGGCAGCACTCTTGCAGTGAGACATCGATCAGTCGTTGAACTTGCACGCACACCAATTTATTTTGCAGACCTTTTGATTTGACACAAGCCACATAAGTCAATTGCAAAAAAATAGAAATCAAATAAAAATGTACTATCAAAATTCTAGTCCTGTTATAAAGAAATTCAAGCATGCCCAGTACATAAAAAACTAGCACGACCGAACGCAAATATTATTGCGGTGACACTCTGTGAAGAACCAAAAGGTCTCAATTTTAAAACTTTCTCAAGAACTTGACCCCGTGCGGTATAGGCAAAAAATCTGACATTCCAGATTTAATGCGGCTCATGGAATATGCAACGATATTGCTCTGCTTTTGTAAGTAAATTGCTGCCTTATTTGGTCGCAAATCAGTGGTTGAATTACGGTATCCGTGATCGAGCAATACGTGACTGAATTTGTTATTGTTTTGCTTGTAAAATCCACAAAATTCAGTGACGTATGGCTCGCTCACGGTTGTGGTAATTCGGCCCCAGCTGTTCAAATTGCATTAGTTTTTTGGAAAAATTACATATAGATATCGACTTGAAAAATGTTTCATCTGTTGCAGATACACATTGAGTATTTTTGTAGATTCGTAGTCTTCATGAAGACTAGGAAGGTCAGAATTCCTCCAAAATGATATCCATGGCTATTTATGTGTTTCGTTATTTTTGTTTTCACGAATCTTTGCGCATTTGTCTTGAAAGCAAACTTCTTAAAATGACGTAAAACAGCTCTGCAAAGTATATTGGTAATGTGGCAGTATGTGTAAATCTGAAAAAAATATCGAGATCTGCAATAATGGCTCATTGAAGATCCGAGAGAATTGCCCCGAAATTCAGAATTGCTCTTTTCAATTAAATTGTTTGGAGCATTTTTGTAATAGTGGTAGACACCATATGTGAGATTTGCAATTCAGTTACATTTTTTTTTTTCACAGCAATTGTGAATGTTTTAATAGGCCAAATCACAATATATTTCATACCGCAAATTTTGTTTCCAACAACAGATCAAACATTTCAATTTGACATTTTGCAAGTTCAGGGCAATTCTTTAAAAATATCCCGGACACTTCTGTCGTTTTAAGAATTGATGTGGAAGTGCACTTTTTTTCAATGAAAAATAGAAAACATAGAAAGAGCACTTCTGAATTTGCTCTTTTCATAGAAAGGACGATTGTTTTCTTCAATCGAAAACGCCATGTGATCCGAATCGAAAAAAAAAAAAAATTGATTTTTCTGCCCAATTGAAGATCAAATAAAATATTGGTTTGTTGTCCGAGTGGAAAACAACATGTATCGAGCCCATTTTATTTCCACCCTCTCTACATCTATCACTCATAAATAATGGCAAAATCACTATCTATTGTTTTTATTTCAAAAATCCGTAGATCAAACGAATTACTTATTTTATGGATTTATGGATAAATCATAAATAAAATTAAACGAAAAACAACATGCTCTTCTATCTACTCGTATAAGTAATATATATGGTAAGCTGCGTTTTGCCAATTTTGATAATAATTTCATTTGTAAGAATATGTGTTTGTATCCGTGGCTATCATGCACTAGAAAATTATCAGATTAAAACCAATTGTCTCTTATTACACTCATATCGCATGCATAGTTGAATCAACTGACACTATGTTTATGTTTAATGAATTTGTCTTTTTGTTAGTAATGACCTGCAATCTTTTTAGCTTATCCACTTCCATGGTTCAGAATCTGGGCTTGTTATTGGCGTGGGATACTAAAAAAAATATTTCAATTTCAAAAGAACAAAACAAATTATTGTTTTCAAATGTAAAAAAGTGAAAGCGGAGAACACAAAATAAAAATTAAAGCGTTTTTAGCTGCCGTAGCTATTTTGTGAATAGGAAAAAACAAACTAATCTGAGATAAAAATGGGGATCATATTGGTACTGCGAACAATTGTGTTTTGTGTTGTTTATTTTTATTTTTTTATTATTTGTACAACTGTGAGGAGTATCTGCAAAAACGCGGCGTTAGTCACGTGTTGGAGTTGTGCCTTTCTAATGAATACTGTTAATGGTTTGTTTAATTTTGAATTTATTTACACAATGATGGATGGGCTTCAAAGGAGTAGAATATAATAAACTTACCTCTGCTTTAAGATCGGCCAACCTGTCCTGCAGGTCACGGACTTTGTCCGATTCATCCAGATTCGAGCGGAGTTCACCTTCAGCTAACATTTCTGAGTTCTGGAATTTGCAACAGTGCCATTATAATATGTATTTCAAATAAAATAGGACTATTACCTTTGTCTCTAAACGAGAAATTTCCTGTTTAAGCTCAGCAACAGTTTGACTTTGTTCTGTGAACTTAATCTTCACATTCATGAGTTCGTCTTTCATGCGAGATTCCAAATCAGAATATCTATCAAAGGCAATTGGTGAGTGCTCTGTAAAATTTATAAAATGATCCGCCCACTTACCTGTGCTGTTGTTCACGAGCCTTGTTGGCCATATCCTTTTCGCGGTTAAGTGACATTTCTAGTTCGTCTTTGAGTTTCTTCTTTTCATCGTCTTGCCGGCGAAGCTGATTGGTCGACACTTGCACTTGAGTTTCTAGTTCCATAACCTGCAGACATAAAAAAGACAAATCACTAATTATAGTGAAATCTCGAATAGAGAGATCCTCAATAAAGAAGACTTTTGCAACCCATATATTGACTTTGTGCCATACCATCTATGAAATCAGTCTCCAGATCTTTTAGGAACACAAAACTGTATTTACAAAACTTACTTTTAGGCGTAATTCTTTGAGTTCAGTCAGGGTTTCCATTTCCTTTATTCGAGTAGTCATTAGATCCTCTTCGAGTTTTTGCATTTCATTGGATTTTGCTGAGGAATCCCAAAAGTTCGTAAGGAGTTTCTTTGGTGTGGAATCCACTGGTGCGGCACTGTGTTCAGCCTTTTGCTCTTGCAATTGTCGTTGCCACTGTGTGCTCAGTTCTTGTACACGCTGTTTGAGATCCTTAAGCGATAAGCTCGCCTCTGCTTCGCGCAGCTTGCTTGCGATTAGCTCGTCTTGTAAATGCGCTACAGAATTATCGGGTGTGATTTCACGAAGTTTCTGATTATCCTCCTCTATTTCTTCGATTTTCGATTTTAAATTACGTATGGTATCTTCGCTTTCAGCTAAACTCTGACGTACTTTGACCAGCTCCTCTAAAAGGCAGGACACCATTTCGTCGCGTTGTTTGAGAGCCTCTTCTTTCATGCAAAGCTCATCAATGGAACTTTGGCGTGAGTTATTCTGAAAATAGAATTCACAATGATTAGTGAAGCAAGTTTGGTACATTTATGATATCATGCACAGTCGGTATATGTTTCTAAACAACAGTTCATTCTAAAAACAAACACTTGCAGTCAACACTAAATAAACATGCTGCTAAATGTAGGTGCTCGTAGTGCTCGCAATTTCACAAATGCAATGAATAACAGATTTTGATCTGTGTATGAACACTATAGGACTCTAATGGGCACCAAATTGGCGATGCCAACAAAATGCCTGAGCTTGTGTCGAGGCCCTACCACAAACAAAAAAAAAACAACGACACAACAAGCCTTGGATATAGATGATTCTAATATTGACGACCGAACGAAGTAAGAGGCAGCAAGCATCGGATCTTCACATTCAATTTTCGTAATTTAAGCAAACAGCTTGCAGAGGTACTAGATTGTTACAAAATCGATATCCAGAAAGTGAGATGGGATGGGGAATGCCGAAGGAATGTGTTAAACTGTTCGGTCACGGCAAGTGCGTCATCATTCCCACACGGGAAGAACGTAGTAGATTTACAGCAACACTACCAAACCCTTTAATGTCGAGAGAGGCTTAGCGCAGTCGTGTAACTTCTTTAACATCATTCATCAGATTTTTTCAGAAGTCGCTTTAACTTCTTGCTTATGTTCTTGACAACAACGGGAGGCAATGTCCTTACTTCGACTTCCGGAAAATGTTGTTCGTTAATACTATGTTCATAATAAAGCGGAAGCAGTCAAGTCTATTTGCTCACGCTTTTGCCATTAAACTCTAATTAGAACTCGGCATTCGGGATGGGTTTTTTTTTTCATAACATTTGTTGCTTTTGTATACATTGCTATATTTAAAATTAAATGTTAAGTATTCCGATGCACACGTTAGCTTCTGAGCCTACAAGCATAGGTAACAGTTACTAAAACTAAAACAGCACAACACTATCATGCGAAAGAACACATTATTATTAAGAACACCTGTGGTTGTTACTTACGCCATCAATGGAGACATTCTGTTTAGACATTAAAAAGTAAAAACAATATAAAAAAAACATAAAAAGAAATATTTCATATCTGTGATGTCAAAAACATTAGTAATTGATTAAATAGTATGCTTACGTTCTCCTGCAGTCTCAGACTAAGACCGCGAACCTCTTCATTTGCATTCTCTAACTGATGTGATACTTCGAGAAAATTCCGACGCAACTGCAACAGCTCGGTTTGAATAGCAAAACTAAAAAGAAGGAAACATCGTTTACAAATAGCGCAGACAAAGAAAAACTACTCAATTTACCTCGTTTCTTCCTCCTCGGCACGGGAAACCTGACCGCGAACTAGTTTATCTGCTAGCTCAGCACTTTCAGCTTCAAGGAGTTCATTTCGTTGCTTAAGCAGGCGATTTTCTCGTCGCAATCGGCGAAGTTCAACCATCTCTTCTTGTTCTTTCTTTTTTAAATCGGAATATTCTTTTTCCATCTTCTTCATGCGTTTTGTGTTGATCTTCATGGAGTATGCCAAATTGAAAAAGGATTCAGGGTCGGCCTCTACCTTACCGGGCAGCTCTTTTTGGAAGAACTACAAAAATAAATAAAGTAAACCACTCAAACCACACACCACACTTGTCGGTTTTTTGTCTTACTTTCAGCATTGCTTCCATATCCAGACATAAAAGAGTTTCCTTGCCCAGGATTAGTAATGCCAGAGCCACTTTGAATATAAACTCCATTCCTTCGCTGAGAAATACATCCATGACGCGGCAACTTAAGTTCAGATTCAGTGCCGTCGTGTACAGTGTCAAGAACCAACTGGATGCATACATTGTGGTTTGAAATGCTTGTTGCTGAAAGTGAATATGCATCTCCGGGATCTGTTCTTGTACTAGACTTTCCAGCTGATACATGCACAGTCCCAATTCAGACATCGATGGCTTGAACATATCACGCATTCGATGTTGTTGCATGATTTGGACTAATACCGCAAATGCTTCTTCTTCTGGCATCTGTAAAATTTGAAATAAATGAACCATAAGCATGTTATTATGTAAAAAGAGCATTAATATAACCTCCTTTAAAACACATATAAAGGGTGAGCCAAATACAAGTATCTTTTTAAAAATGCAATAAAACGAACAAAATTAAATGTTTTCCATGTATTATGGCTTTATTAGTAAGAGCAAACATTCCCATTAATTATGGAACACAACGTTCTTCAATTGGCTGCCTTGGCTGGCTTTGCAGTAGCGCATTCTGTCACTCCAATTTTCCAAGACCTGTAGATGGTATCGCTGTGTGAAATGGCGCCCCACCTGCATGAACCGGAGGTAATCCAAATCCATGCCTTCAATTTCAGGCTCTGTAAAGCCCACCGTTGAGATCGATCACGAGTTGATGTTCGTGAATTGAGTCTGACACTCTTGGCTACAGCAGCCACATTCTCGTCCGTGCGCACCGTACAACGACGGGGGTCATGAGTGTTGTACATTAGCATACCAACCTCACTAACTTTTTGCACAAACTTGCGTACAGCAGGTGCGATGGGTGTTTCATTTCGGCCAAAACTTCTTTAAAAAAAAGCACAGGGCAACACAGCACACACTTTGGAAATAAGTTTTCAATATCTCCCAACGTTGCTCAAGCGTAAAGCGACCCCTTTCGTTCCGCAAAGGTATGATACTGACTTTCTGTCAAGATTTCGAGCAGGAAACAGCTGTCAGCATGTTAATTTGTCAAAAAACATAGAACTATTTGACTCATGTATACGTTTAAGACCCTCGAAAAACTGCAGCGATAGGCTAGGTTAGGTCCATGTGGGTTGCAGCGATAGTACTCGTCGACTTTTCCACCGCACATCGGTTTGAGTACAGTATTTCATCAAAATCTATTTTGAAAATCGAACTAGTAACTCTTTTATTCGCCTGAAGATCTCACTGATCGTACTCGGATATTGAAATCGGTAAAGCAATTATGGCGAATTGTATCAAAATCTGACATTGCTTTGTGAAAGTTACGTAACGAAAGAGAGAATATGAAAAACCTTTGCACTACCTTAGTACTATATATTGAACTTGGCAGAAGCTTTGCCAAAGATCGCGCTAACTGGAGACGCGTATTGGTTGAGGCCCAGGTCCACCCCGGACTGTAGCGCCACCTTAAGTAAGTAAGAAGCTTTGCAAAAAGAAAAATTTCGAGAAAACATTCCGGATATTGCACTATGCAATTAAATTGTAATTTTAAGATAAAGAAAAACACTACTATCTAATACAATTCTTTAAATTTAGTTCATACCTGCATCAGGAGCAATCCAACGATGAACCCAGATCCCTGACAATAGCCAACTTCGCGATCATGCAATGAATACGCTTTCATCACATTGAAAAGCGCTTCTTGTCCGAGGCCATCTTTCTCCTTAAAGAAATCATGTTCGGGATAAGTTCGTGCTATATCCCGTCTGATGACTTTCTCGCATGCAGATGTCGCTTTAATATATTCAGCATATTGCTTCTTGTCAGCTTCAGTTGCTCCACAAAGTAGCTGCCAAACAATTGGCCTAAAATGATGGGGGATACCTCGGCGCACCAACTCTCTAACGCATGGATTCTTTCGTTTGAGGCTGCCCTCCCAATCATTCAGAATAGTAGCCCAAGTTGTCCAAATATCTTCTTCTGCAACTGAATTGCCACCTACAAAAATATAACACATTTTAATTGTAGCACAATATTTTTTTTTTAGTACACTTACTGGAATTTACACTTATCTGACTAGTGTCGGAATTCTTTCGACTATGAGTAGAATGTAATGAATTTAAACTTTTGGCATCGCTCTCGATTAATTTATTGGCAGCTTCTAGTTTCGCAAGGAGATCCATTTCAGAGGTTGGTAAATTCTCAGGGCATGTGACTTCCATTTTCTTGCTACTTTCTTGCTGAGTAGCAGTTGTTAAGGTCATCGCCTCTTTAATTAGTTTGAAGATGAGAATGTTTCCCCCTTTTTTTTATATATTTTTCGATTGAATAATTAATTTTAGAAGTGGGAAATCCGTTGATTACTTTGAGTTCAGCTATTCGTACTTATAGCATCTTTGAAGATGCAAGTTCTGTAAAGATTAAAAAAAATTCTTTGGGATTAAAACCGGGAAGCAACGCAAAGCGAAGACTACACTGTTTGAAGAGCAAATTCATCTTATCCTAGGCTCGCTGGCCGCTCTTATGCCTAAACTCAAAAAAGTACCGAGGAAGGGACGAAATTGTTGTTTTGCATGTAATATCAACATAAATCCGCAACGTATTGCATGCCCACGGCACAGTAGTTCGAATCATGGATTACAATTAAGGGTTTGGTCGTTATTTATTTGTCTGCTTTGCTGTTTAAATTGCAGAAAATCCTGGAATAAGCAGGTTAGGTTAGGGAAGGGTGTGTGGTTTCCAGCAACTTTTTTTCTCGGAGGACTGACCCCATAACAATCGGGTAGACTATTTATCTTTTTGAATGTTTAAACCAGTTGATGATCTTCGCGAATTTGAGAAGATCCGGTATTTCTGCTCCGGACAGTTCTGGGAGATTTTTGAAAAACACGGACCCCGGAGAAACTTATGTCGTTTTCCATTTGGCAAAAAGAAGCGTCCGGAAGAGTTCGGAATAGAAAAAAAAAAAACACTTCTAAAACTGTTATATTGGCGCAAAAAAATACTCCTCTGATGATTCTGAGAAGAGAATTTTCCTTCTCGATTTATGTGGCATTCGATTGGACGCTCTCAGAGCACTTTTATGTTCCTTTGGTATTGTTTAGTATTTATCTTCCGTCATTCAATTTATTTTCCTTTGATATTGTTAGTATTTATATTCATTGATGTTTTTCTTTTGTATTTAAAATTTTTTCTTGGTCAATTTAATTTACGTTCCACACAAGTTACCCTAAATTTTGTTGTTGACGTTTAAATACTCTAAAATTATTACTCTCTAGCTGTTAATTTTCTCTTAAATGTAATTTGTCTATTCCGCTACTTTGTTCATCAATTGCATAATATGTAAAATTTCTTTCTTCTTGTTCGGACCACCACACTGGAAACATCACTCACTTGTAAGAAAAATAAATCATAGAATTTATGTTTGAGTCGAGTTTTGCTGTTCCTTATCATAATTGTCGCTGTAGGGAAGGAATTTAGTAGTAGTATTCTTTGATTGGTTTTGAGAATTTGATTCATCGTTTTCAAATCGTTAATTTGAATTAACAGGTAAAACAAAAAACAATCTTTTTCAGATTTCAGAGCACTTTTGCGAATCTAAATGTTTTCTTAGATTTACCAATACAAGTGCGTTTGAGTTTGAAAACTGGTGGAGGCGTTTAGGTTTTCGTGAATTTTTTCTACAGCAAAGAAAAGCATTGCATCGGGTGAATCTAATTCTGTAAATTATTTATGTATAAATATTTAGAAATCAATCGGGATGCAAATTTCGAGTGTTTTAATTCAAAGTTTAACCAGTGAATGGAAAACGCTTTGAAAATTGCTAAAGGCTACACATATTCGAATCTCACGAATATTATCACAAAAAAAGGCCAAGTAACGTTTATGTTCGATTAGCCACACGAAATCCGAAATCTGAGATTGAGTCTGAAGAAGCCCAATCGAATACCACATTAGATAGCTGACAGCATCCGTAGATTTTTTTTTTTTTTGCATTTCACCAATGCATTTGTGTATTAAACCTTTGGAATTCAGAATGACAAAAATTCGTATTGGCAAATGTCACATAACTTCACTCATCAACACACTCGCACCTTGCATGAGACACTTCCGCTGTCGGCAAAGTTGCTGCAAGCCTTCATAGAATTTTGTCCCTTAAATTTGAAATTATTTGTTACGAGTAAATAGTATTTTATTTTAGGAATAAGTGCATTGTTGCTGAAAATATTTACGAAAAAATAACAATGTAGAATAAAAAAAATAAATAGTTGGCGCAACAGAAGCAGATTGAGAAGCTCTTTCAAGACAGTTGTACTCTCGTATGTTTGTCAGACGTTCGCGAGAGGTAGCGCAGTGGAAAAAACCCTAAGTTGGAATTTGGGTTTTTGCGGAATTCGAAACTCGACCCCTCGCTTAGTAGTCCAACACACTAATAACTAAGCCACTGCGCCTACAACAATATAGATTGGTTGAGGGAAAATAAAAACATTTTGAGCAATTTTTCTTCAGTTATTTAAGAAAAATTCACTCATGAAATCTAAGTCAATGATATCCAAAAGTTTCTAGTATATAAACTCAATTAGATAGTTTTATTAACCAAACAAATTATATTAATCGCCTTTTAAAAATTTATAATAACTAACCAGCATTCAGTTACGTTAAAATGTGGTATTCCCGAACTCGTATCACATTCCCCCATGGTGAGTAGCGGTTGGCAACATTCATTTTATATTTTTTGTATGTTTTTGCAAATCAAACAAAACAAAAAACAAAACAAGAGGGGACTAGCGGCAAGAGGATTGCGAGTTGAGGGTTCCAGTAATGTATATGGTGCTAGCCTTCACACTACCACCTCAAGGAGACTAGAAGTCAGTATTAAACCCCTTCGACTACAGAAAATAGGTTGTCAGGCAGAACAAACCATTTTACCTAGTTTCATCTACCCGACCAAAATCAAGTGAGGATAGAAATATCTAAGCTCAAGTCCAACAAGACAGCTCAACGGCCCACCAGCCTAAATATTTCAGGCAGCTGATGGAGACAATTTAGTGGAGAGCATCGCCAAGGTTTGGTCGGAAGAAAGGATGTCTGATGAGTGGAACTCAGCATCGTTTACCCGATACAAACGAAAATGGACACAATGAACTGCACCATCTAAAGAAGTATCAGTATCCTTAACATCGCATACAAGATCCTGTCTGCCTTGTTATGCGAACGATCTGAAACCATTTGTAAACAAACTGATTGGCTCCTATCACTGTTACCCGTTAAGCCCACATCCAGTCAAACGTTTATACTAAGATCCAGGAAACAACCCCAACAAGTCCAGCTCTAAGCCCAACAACTGACGCAACTAGAGTTGTAGTTAAAATACAGCAACATGAAAGACAAGAACAAATATGGAGGCGCCAAAACATACAGCTTTATGATAACACTATAGATATTTAAACACTTTTTTTTTCGGCAAACTGGAGTCAAATCACACGAGCGCTGGGGCAGACGCAAGAACCTATTTATCTCATAAACATACAAAAATACATAGTGCAGCATATCCTTAGGGACCCTAGCGCTACCTTATCACTTCTTTTTACCGAGTGGAAAGGATCTATAACTTTATGCCTAGTCCAAACGACTAAATGAGAACCTCTTTAATGACAGTCATACTCTCGGATGTTTGTTAGACGTTTGAGAGAGGTGGCGCAGTGCAAAAAAAAACCTTAAGATGTCATTTGTGTTTTTCCAGGTATCGAACATGTGTCCCTTCGCTTAGTTGTTCAACACACTGGCCACTAAGCCAGTGCGCCTACATATGCTGGCATACTTTTTGGAGGGTAGGATTTTGGTTTACCATACCGACAATGGACCTGAGCAGCACACGATTACCGAGGTCGCACCTCAAGGCTAAACTATGAGCCCACTGCTCTGCAACGTTATGTATAACGTTGTGCTGCGATTAACTATATTCGAGGAATCAAAAATTGTGGAAATTGCTGATGGCATTGCCATTATTGTCTCTTCCAGACAGCGTGACCGCTGCGAAATTTTGAAAAGTCGCAAGAAATATGGCCAATTCTGAAGCCATTCTGCACATTTAGTAATTTTTAACCATATTATCTCGCTAAACACTATAATAATGTTGTGATAGGTAACTGCGTTACATTTTCAAGGTTTTTTTTTTTTTGGAAATAAGAGCATTTGAACAATTTTTGAAGCTCCACTAAAAAAAGACAAAAATAACAACAAATTGTGGCAGGCTCTCAAAAAAAAGGTCCCAAATTGTAACTTTAGTCGCACAACGGTCACGCTGATCAGATGCTGTTGAGGGAGATCGAACGAATTGGCACTACGAAATCGACAAACCTCACTACACTGGCGAAACAAAAAACCGAAGCAGAAAAAATGCAGAAACTGTTATACCATTACCATCGGCGGACAGGGACATAAAATAATATACAACACGCACATAAAGTACCTACATAGGCTTTATTTGAAATACGAGGACCTCGAATAAATTTTATTAGATTATAGAAATATACTGTGGAGAAACTTGGCCACACCAACGCTAAAAACAATTGCTTTTGCAAAACGGCCATTTCAATGGAAAAAGGGGACCTCAACCAACTAACTAATTAAATTATTTTCTATAATTTGTGCTTTCGAATTTTGATCAATGTAATCGCGATTGGAAAAGCCACAACCTTCCTGGGTAGATATCGAGTCCATGTATAGTATCACAAAGGACACCAATCAAACCTATATTAGGTAATAAGGAGTGAAATGAATGGTTAATTTAATTAAACAACCAAAAATAGTATAACCGATGTTAAGATATGTTGTGCGCTCATTCCGCTCGGTATACTTTTCAGGCGAAAATATACAATATATATATTTGTATACTATCATGTTACACAGATTACTTCCACCTAAAACATTATGGATGTATGCATGTAGCCACTCGCACCACCAGCATTCTAAATATAATGTTAGTTAATGAATCATATGTAAAGCAAAAGAGGCAGACATGAAATTTCAAATTATTTTATGTCGGTTCCCATTTTTCAACAAAAAAGCATTAAACTTTTTTAGTAATGCCTTTTTCCACATAAACAAACAAGTATGCTGTCGCATAAACAAAATCGTAAAGAAAAAGCATTATATGTGTTCCGATCCATATAATTTTAGTGTGAACAACCAAAGAGTAAGAACTGGACAATATTATTACAAATTAAATTTGGGGATAGTTCACCAAACTGCTACTACTACAGTAAAGAATAAACCCGAACTATGTTTTTTGGAAATTATTTAAATAGTGTGGTTTCATTTAGAAAGATACTTCACTGTAATTTCACATTGTTATGTTAAGTTAGGTTAGCGGGTTGGCGAGACAGGGGAATCCTGAACCCGCCGGACTTAGATCAATGTAGATCCGTTGTGGTGCATTTGAGGTTCCAATTGACTCTCATACTGTTGAAACATATGAAACCGAGTAGTCAAGCGGTTGAACCATCCCGAAGATAATATACACAGCTGGTCAAAAAAAATAGGTGTGAGAACTTTCTTTTTTAAAAACCAAATTTTTTCAATTTTTTTCAATTGGTTTTTTGTTTTTACAATTATATTAATCAAATTTACATTATTTTTTAATATGGAAAATAGTTATCTGTTTATTTTTCGAATAATTTAACAAAAAAATAACAAAAACTTTCGGAGTTCTGTTTTCGGCTTCGACATAAAAATAGGTGTGTTCCTAAATAATCATTAATTATAGATTTTATTAATTTTTTTTTTATTTTTAACTTACTCTAATAACCTGAGTATCCTCCATTATTTTCCAAAACTTTTCGGAGTCGACGTGGCATTGACCCTACCAATTTCTGACACGTTTCGGGAGGAATGGAATGGATCATTGTCCTGTTAGAAATGCCATCGGAGGGGCATGTTTTCCTCGGAAAATGGAAGAATGACATTTTCCAAGATGTCCCTATACCCATATTTTGGCATGATGTTATTGACACGGAATATAGGACCAACACCATACCAGGAAAAACAGCCCTATACCATTATATTTCCTCCACCATGTTTAACGGTCTTCAGTGTATAGCAAGGATGGTATTCTTTTCCTTTTGGTCGCCTAACGTCACACCCACAATCCGAGGAGAACACATTTATTTTTGTTTCGTCACTCCACAGAATATTCCGACATTTTTTCACACCTTCAGATCCATTCCAACTTCTATGGCTAAAGGCAAATTCTTTTCGGGACCTTACGTTCTTAGCTCTTAGGAGTGGAACTTTTCTGGCGACTCTTCCTGCGAGATTGAAGTTCTGTAGTCTCCTGCGGATTGTGCGTGCACTGATTCCATCCCCAATTTGTGCGCCTATAGTCCGTGATGACACAAACGGATTTGACTTCGCTAAAAGTAAAATGCGGCAGTCAGTAGTAGCTGTGCCTTTTTCGGCCTTCCTCCATTTTCTGTTTCTAATGTTGGCTTAAGAGCATTGGTTACGAAGTTCTGTGACCTTCCAAGGGCATCTGCTATAAATTTATAGGTTTTACCTTCACCCCTTAACCGCTGAACTACTTATAATGAATTAGGTATCTGTTATTTTTGTTTTGTTAAATTTTGATATTTTACAGTTGTTTTACCAAGATGATGAAATTATTTGATAAACAGAACATATTTTGTTTTATTCGAATTTTAGCTCTCAAACGACAATTTTTTTTTGGAATCTACATTTTATTTTCGAGATTTTTAGCCTTCGAAATTTTTGTCATTCGAGATTACGTCATGATCGCTTTACCAATCCGGTTGTCTCGTAATTAACTATCAAAAGTTGGAGAGTGTAAAATGGGCGCAACTCAAACAACGTAGAAGCTTACGAAAATACATTTTTTATCATTTGGATATCCTGATCAAAAGTGTAACATAATATTATGGCATTTTTGACTAAACAATAAAGATCAGATTAAACAAACGCCACCAGAACAACATGGCCGTCATGGCCTGCAACCGATACGAACCAAATTTTCCACATCTCTGTGCGTTGATTTTGTGCGGTTTTTCCGCAATGGCGGGTGTGGAAAGGGTGCACGTAGGGTAAAGGCACTAGTATCCGGACAGTTAACGTATTTGGTACCTTTGACTTCCAACAGTTTTGTCAATATTAAAGCTACCGCAAAAAAATAAAATGTTTGTACAAGTGGCGATATTTATTAATAATAATACATTAGCATTTTTTTCGAATGTTACGTTCTGAATATTTATACAAAATAAATTAAAAAAAGTTCGATTTACACTAGTATCCGGACAGCAGAATTTAGTTTCCGGACACTTTTTTTTTAGTGTCCGGACGGAAAAGATTTATATGAAGTTTCAGTCGTTTTTTGCCTTTATTGGATTACATTTTTTTATTTTTTTATAAAATATAGGTACTTTAACTTATAAATATATGTACCCACATTAAAACAATAACTTCTAAAACGATATTGGTATCAACTGCAACATTTCTTAATTGTTCTGACAATGCCTCAATCACATCGACAGCAATCTTTAATTTTGATGTTTTAGTCGATTGTTCTTCATCAGATAATTTTGGAGCTTGAGCTATTATTAATCTCTCCACATTGGTTTTAGCGCATTTCGTATAATAAACAGTTGATGGGTCAAAGGAATACAAGCCACATCTTTTAAATGCATTTTGTATGGTAGCAACCGTATCTTTTTTTTGACAACAGCATCATTCAAAAGGGGATAGACGTTTCACTTTGTTAAAGCCTGTCTCAAATTTGTAGATTCCCATTCACGAATCGTTTTTTCTTTTTTTTCAATTGGATTTCAAAGGCTTAAAAACACTAACGTTGCGTGATATGGGTGGTATTCGGTGGCAACGCATATATAAAATTATTTGGTTGTTGGTAAAAAGAACTACGAACAATATAACAGGCCTTCCACGTTATTAATCAGCAAAAACCATGGTTTTGGCATGCTGTCAACAACCTCTTTTGGAGGGCGCAAGTATGGAAACTTGAAAGTTCCGTCTGCTAAAAAAAACAATTAGCACCGTTAGCGACATTTTTTCATTTCTAGCAGCAATTTGATATACCTATGTTTTTGTAATCTTTTGCGGCTATAACCTTGACAGTTTTTGGAAAGATGCTTTCGTCACTATTTAAAATTCGTTTAGGCTATTTATGATTTGCTTCAGACCAATGCTTTTCAAATATTCAATCAGTTCCCTACCATTTTAATATGGGTTCTGGGTGACTGCTGCCCTAACCTTGCGGATGTTTAACAGATCGTCGACTTTAACACCACTGAGCAATCCGTTCCTCCTCTTCATTTGTCAAATAAGGATCTTGTCCCATTTTCGTAGATTTTTCACCAATATTTTGACCTTTAACCGGTCATGTAATGTTGAACGGCATAAACCATATTTATTTGCTGCTGTACACGAATGCTTAACTGATTTGTCTAGGTATATCGTCTAAGGCATTAGCTATACTTTCTGCAAAAACTTCTTAAAAAATGAGTTAACAAAAAATGCCTATTACGATAATTAGAGCTTTGAAAACCGAAAATAACATTCAAAACAATAAGTTGTCCGGAAACTGAAACTAATTTTTCAGTACCCGGACAAATATAGTATATTCTCAGTTAGTATACCCTGTCCGAAAACTGAAAAGTTTCGAGAAAAACACAATTCCTTTTCTCTCTCTCATTAGAAACATTCATAGTATGGTTTAAGAGCATTCAGACAAGAATTTGTACCTCCTCTCAAATTTTCAGTATCCGGACAGGCTGTAAATTTTGGATTTTATAAATGTGTGAGTGAAATTGAGAACTGACAACTTCCAATATTTCCTGTTGTAATGTAACCTTGTGCCTGGCAACTCCAGGTGATCTTTCCGGGCACAAAATCCCGTTTACAAAATCCCGACTACAAATGCCCGTGACCCAAAATCCCGAAAAACCAATAGCCCGAACCACAAAATCCCAAACACACAAAATCCAGAATTACAAAATCCCAAAAATCATTGAATAAGATTGGTGTCGGAAATCGCGCGATTTTGATTTTGCCCAGGCAAAAGAAGTGACTATAAATTTTGAAATAAAATTTAATTTTCATTGTACCTATTTTCATATAAAATATCGCAATACGTACATAGAAAATCTGTCGTCCTTAAAAGATCGCTGTTACGCGATAGTTTTCAAGTATAAATGATTTTATCCGACGAGTTATTTTACTGAAAAAAAAAAACACGGTAAAAGAATTCGTTAGCTAATTGTACTTAATGAAATTTCAGTCGTTCGCTTTTGTAAAAATCACAAAGAACGAACAATGTTCGCTTAGGTAGATTTATCTGACGAATTATTTACCAAAAAATACGGTAGAAAAGCTCGTTAGATAAAAGTACTTAAATAGGAATTTAGTAACGAAAATTATTGTATATTCTTGAATTGGGTTGGGAGTTCGGACTTTGGATTAAAGAAGTGAAGATTCCGGTATGGTAATCAAACCTTCATTTAGCGTTTGTTTCATAATTCAACAGTTTTTCCAAAAACGACAAATTGTTTATTTTGAGAGATTTCATTGAATATTTCAATTTATTAAAAATTTAATAAATTTGGACCAACAAAAAAAAAATTGCTGGCTAAGAAAATTCCGATTTTTTAGGGATTATTTTTCCAAGAACCAGTTTTCGGGATTTAGGGATTTGGGCAACAACAGTATTTGGGATTTTGCTTTTCGGACTTTTTCCATGTTTTTAGTTGTTTTTCTCGGGATTTTATGTTTTGTAATTCGGTCAAACGTTGGTTTACCGAGCTGTCCCTAACGCAACCTATTTAGGTAGCGAGAAGGATGTCAGATAATAACAACTGACAACAGCGTGATTTTGGCACTTTTTTCTATGACCCTGATACAATTGTTGCTATTTTGTCCCTTTTTTTAACTTTAAAATGTAACCCGGTTGCCTATCACAATACTATTATAGTTTGGATATACAACTCACTAATCTCTCCAAAACCAATATTTTAAGTTGTTTATATATGATATAGACTAATTTAAAAAAAATAGTTTTAAGTAGGTGTCTGCAGCAAAATGAATGGCGTACTAAATTTTTACAAGATGCGACAATTTCTTAAAATGAGTGGGTTTATGATAAAAGATATGTCACTTAATCGCTGCTCAATACAAAAAAGGAGATTGTGCTTGATGTATATGGGGGAATGAATTAACCCGGTGTGTTTAAATAATTATATTGAATACGATTTGAACCATTCGGGCTATAAACGATTGATGTATAACATCTAGCCACTGCATAGACATGTGTGTGACGCCAACCTATGCACCATGAGCACATGAGCTAGTTTTAAAAGCAGCAGCAAACAAGTGAACTTCGAAAAAAAGAAAGTAAGTAGATATTTCACATACTACTACCTACTACTTTATCGTTTTGATTATTAAACGATCTAAGTTGAGGTATATACACACAGAAAACCAAAGTCAAAAGATTTTATTTAGCTAGTAAATAAACTAAGCACATCGATAGGGCCATCAGTGTTTAAGTTATTTTTGTTCCTAATCGATTCCTTATCAATTTTTCAAGTTTTATTCAATAAACATGGGTGGATTCATACAAATAACTGGGTCAATGTGTGCGGTACTCTAAAAGCTAATATCGTAATATCGACTTCAGTTCATACCAAATCTATTATTAGAATAATTGGGGAGTCGAAAATCCAAATAATTCTCTGAATCTACGAGTCGAGACAAATAATAACGTAGGTATTTAGTAATCGCTGCAACTGTAATATTGAAGTCGATGCACTGTGCCTATATGACCCCAACCATTTGTGATATCGGTTACATTCGGGCACAACAGTCAATATGCATGATGCTCTTTTAATTTGCTAGACGACTTAAAAAAGCTGAACAACGTCATCGCACACGTATATAAATATACATACATATTTCCAACCAGCCAATACAACCACTAATTACCCTATTCAATTACCTAATTAAGAGTCGTCCGTCTGCCTAATGCCTAATGCCTACTGCTGTAGCAAATGACAGTAAATTACCAAAGAGGCAGAGAATCGTTAGAATTGTACACAATAAAAAGGATACTCCCAGTCCCAGGAATCGCTTCCTGATCACTGGCACACCCTCTTCTGAGAATAAACATGAAGAGAAAGAGTAAATTTTGAACCACAACCACAGGTAAATTCCCATTTACGAACGACATCACCTTGAGATTAATCATCACAGCAGCAACTTCATTCAAGTCAACGGCAAGTTTTCTTGCTTTGCAAAAACAATAAACACTCGAAACACACAAAACACAACTATGTTCATGTTGCAATGAAATAAATTATTCTTATTAGCCGATTTAACGAAATAATGGAACGAGATGCTGCACAGTGAGCAGATAGATGATATAAAAAAAAAAAACAAATTCGCGAATACAAACGAGAAGAAATCCAATAAATAATGAACATTACAGCGAATTCCAACATGTCCAAACTCCAAACAGGTGAAATGTGCTTTTACAGGTGCAATTCACCTCGAGGATGACAGGTACCCAATGTGTAACCTCTTGCCTACGTAACTTACTAGGTACCTACTTACTTCCAAACCAATCACGGCACGGCGAACACCTACTCTCTTCTCGGTGTGGTGCTCCTATGGCTATTGCTAAGACCGAAGAGGGTTTTGAAATCGTAAAAATTCGTTTCACTTTTTCTGCTTCTGCTTCAGTGATCAACGATGCGACGGGTCGAGTTGGGTTGGGATGATAAGGAGAGGCTCTAGACTCTAGAGCTACAGCAGCAGAAGGAATGTTTTTCTTTTCGAATTTCCCTAGCTGATAATAAATTAAAATTGCACAGATGCGAATAATTTATGCAACACACTGTAAATGGATAGAAATTTCGTACGAATCTTGTTTTTTTTTTTCGGGGCGAAGAAATGGGAGTGTAGCTGCAAACGTCACTTATTCACTTTTTTGTCTCACTACTGAATAAATAAGTTTGTACAAATTTGGTCACCTTTTTGCATTAAAGATTCCCTGATTATTAAATTTATGGAATTGGAGTACAGAAAAACTATTAGAAAATCAGAGAAAATTTTCTTTTTTCTGAATTTCTCTGCGTTCACTCAAGTGCAATCGGTTTTCTTCAACACTACACACGTACACAAAAATCGAATACAAACTGCGGATGGCGTATTTTCTTTTATTTACAAAGGGGCCAAAATGTAGTAGATGAGTGCTACGGAGCTTAGGATACAAACACAAGATAGTTTACAAAGATGTGTTCACAAGTCAATGGGCACATTCGAAAACCATCTCATGTCGACTACCTACGTAAAATAATGTCGTTTGCGATATGGCAAATACTTAGGACATTTTTTTTTTTTTTGAGAAAAAATATTTTTTTTATCGAGATTGCTTTTCATGTTTGATTTGCTTAAAAAAATCAATATTTTTTTTTGATCTGAAACACTTTTGAATTTTTTCTTAGATCTACACATACATTCACTAACACCAATCTTTATGACACACAGATTGTAGTTACGAATTGTTTATCGTTGGAAGGATTGCTCTGTTTAGCTGAATTATTAATTTTAAGCGTTTGGAAACGAATCTTTACATTAAATTATTTTTAAATTTAATGTTTCATTGAAATAAAAAGTGCACTTCCAGGTCAATTCTTAACATAACAGAAGTGTCAGGGATATTGTTAAAGAATTGCCCTGAACTGACTAACACACACAAGAAAAAAATCAGATTGAAATGTTTGTTGTGTTATTAGAAACAAATGTACTTTGAAAATATATATTTATGCGTGCAAAAAGTAAACTTAAATTAAAAAGTATATTGATTTGGCACATTACAACATTCATATTGGCCGCGTTCCACTGCCCGCTAGATGACTAGCGGCATGTCAAACTTCATATAAAAAAAATAGACATTTCACCAAAAGTGCTAGACGTCTAGCACTTTTTGTGAAATATCCCTTTCAGGGAAATTTCTCAATCTAGCGCAAAACTACAAGCTGCATTGAAAAAAAAAACAACGACCTTTCAGGAAATCGTTCAAACGTTTACAAAATAAAAGTAAATACGAAGCCGAGCAAGTGTAATTGTGATAAAATTGGTATTAATGTAAATAAAATAGCAATTCAGATATCATTTTTATAATATTTGTATTATTTCTTTAATTGTAGTGGGGACTTTGCCGCTGCCGCTATTGTTCTAGCGCGAGCGTTCCTTCATCTGGGATATTTTCTGCTAGACGTCTAGCGGGCAGTGGAACCCGGCCAATAATACAAATATTATAAAAATAATATCTGAATTGCTATTTTATTTACATTAATACCAATTTTATCACAATTACATTTGCTCGGCGTATTTACTTTTATTTTGTAAACGTTTGACCGATTTCCTTTGACAGGTCGTTGTTTTTTTTTCAATGCAGCGGGTAGTTTTGCGCTAGATTGAGAAATTTCCCTGAAAGGGATATTTCACAAAAAGTGCTAGACGTCTAGCACTTTTGGTGAAATGTCTATTTTTTTTATATGGAGTTTGGCATGCCGCTAGTCATCTAGCGGGCAGTGGAACGCGGCCATTGACTGTAGAAAACAAACAAAAAGAAGTGACATAATACCATATCTCACATAAGGTGCCTACAACTAATATTAAAGTCCTCCAATGAATTTCATTGAAAAGAGCAATTCTGAATTTCGGGGCAATTCTCTCGGATCTTCAATGAAAAACGCCATTAATCCTTAACATCGCACGAAATGTGTACTAGATTACGGGTACCTAGGTAGGTACCTATACTGAAACAAAAACAAAGTTGTATCAAAGTACTGCAGCACGGAGGTAACTCGTTCTTTTGACAGTTCCATATGTTTTTGTCAAAATCTTTTACACGACTGCGTTTATATTTATTACGTCATTTTTAGTCGATATCGATGCAGTGGAAAGTACTTTGGACAGACTTATCAAATTGTATACTATAGCTTGTAGCCGCAGTCTCGATTAAAGTGAAAGTGATTCACCAGCCGCTGTGTTTTCACAAGTTTAAATTTCCAAAGAAAAAAAATGTCGGGCGGAACCTCTAGTGTACAAATAAATACCCAAAGCTTACAGCTTCCACCATTACGTTCGCTCGATGATTTTGCTTTAGGATCTGCACGTTTCCAACTTCCAAATCTACAAGATTTGGACAAATGGGGCAATCGCGTGGTCAAAAATCTGCTTTATTACCAGACAAATTATTTCCTCATGTTCATCGCAGTTTACACTTTAATGGCAGTACTGAATCCAGTAAAAATAATTTGTGGCTTATTTGTACAAGCGGTATTGATTGCCATTGCAGTCTATTTTTTTGGAGATGCTCCAACCAAGAAGCGCCAGGTCATTCCCGAGAATAATCAAAAGTGGTACTATTTGATTGTAGCACTAGTGGCCGGTTATTTTCTGCTTTACACATTGGATGCTGTGCTCTGGTCGTTGTTTACTTTGCTGTTGCCCTTTTCAAGTATTTAAACATAAACATATTTTTTTGATAACTACTCATTATGTATTTCATATTTTAGTGACATTTGTACACGCTTCACTACGTTTAAGGAACATCCGCAACAAGGTCGTCAATTCTATGGAAAGTTTTGGACCGACAACCCCAATGAGTGTCTTCCTTAACACAATGAACATAACCGCAGAGTCTATTTTAACTTGAAGTGATTTTTTAACACAGATCATGTATATTTTATATTTTATTATCGTTCTAAAAATAATAAAGATTGTTTATTGACTTGTATTATTTGCATTAAACGCAAAGCTATCATCTCTCATTTGTTTCGGCAACGCAGACTTTTGGTGCGGGTCGCGTATGTCATCTTTCTTCAGTGAAATCTTATTTCGATAACGTCTTATTTCTTTCTGGCGAATTGTTTTATCCAAGTCGCGATTTCTGTGCTTTTTCATCATATGCTGGCCTCGTAAATCATTTCTGGAATGACTGCCAGATTGATTTTTCGAAGAATAGTGCATAGCAACAGATTGTGGCTGGATAATGTTAGTTTCTTCCTGATCAGCGGATTTGGAATCTTCGTCACTATCCATCTTGTTCTCTGAAGTTTCATCGCCGCCAAGAGGAGCGATTTCTTCCAATTGTCGACGAAAGACCGCTGCACTCTTAGTTATGGTCGATTTGGGATGAGACGGCGGCAACCAAGAGACGTTGTTATTTGCTGTGTTCCAATAATAAAAGCAACCCATACCACAATCGTACACTTCTTTCCAACCTTTGGGTAAGCTGTATTTTTTCATAAGACGAGCTTTTCGCATTAGGTAGCCTTTATCTGGTTCTGTTAGGCCGTTGCCCCAACGAGTTACACAGTAAAGATTACACTTGTGAAATATGTTGTATTTGTTTGGACATCCCTTGTACCCACAAAGATTTGCTTCACCGATCCGAAGCTTCATTCGTTCAATCCAGAAATTTTCCTCAATTCTTCTGGTGGGTTCGTAAGAATCATACTTCGATGGATACTCAATTTCATCGTAATCTTCGGCAATGATTTCTTCATTTTCAAGAATTTCGTCTGCTTTATTTTCTGTTGCTGCTAAGAGATAAACTGTTTTCATTTGGAAACAAATAGGTGCTTGTTTTAAATACTTACTATCAATAACAGCACCAGCTTTAACTAGACCCCGAGAAGCCAAACGTTTGAGTAAGGCTGGTGGTAAAGACATTCTGCGTACCTATATTATATTTCAACGATTAATTATTGTGTATTAAAATATTACCTACATTCTACATGTAATAAAAATAACCTTACCTTGTTTTAATTTTAATTACTACCAGAACCTATAAATAAATATAAACAGTATTAAAAAAAATGTCATTCCACTAAATCTTGGCTATGGCAAAGCCAAAGATGGATATATAACTTTCCAGTGGAAAGGTGGCTGCCTACAAACTGTTTTCCCAAAAATTTCAAGAAGTCACGCAATTATGCTCATTTCTATTCTAGTTTATGTAAATTCATGAATTTGACTTTAAATGCAAGAATTCGCTATTCCGAAATGTATATTTCACTATTTTCATTTTTATTTTAATCGAAGCCTTAACAAAAACCAAACACAACAAATTGAACAGCGCGATGCCCATAAATGCAAAAGGAATGGTGGCCGGCCATTAGCAAGCAACTGCCTTTTTTTTTTTTAAGTTACAAGTATCCACAGACAGAAATTGAAAGTACAAAAACCACAATGTAAACAAACGAGCCTTAGGTGGATAAACGTACGAAAGATATCCATCTCTTTTTATTATTTATCTCTGCCTTTCAGTCTGTCTTTTTTTCCTGCCATCTCGCAGACTGAAATTTAATGTCGTTTTCCATTGGGACAGAAAAAGCACTTTTTTCAGAGTCAGAGCAGTTTTTCTGCTCTCGAAATCAGCTGGCTGTCAGATTTCATGTTCCATTTGGCGCAAAAAAAGCACTTTTTTTGAGAGTCAGAGCAATTTTGCGAATCTCGATATATGAGCGAGTTCACACCTATTTGCACTAACCCAAAACATTTGTCGTTTGTCAAACTTTAAAGTGTGTTTACTTAAGTTTTTAGACGAGAAGTCTGTGAAAAATAGAAAAACAAGGTTATATTTTGCCGCTGCAAAAGTTATTAAAATAAATTGAATGGATTTTTATAAACACAAATTAAAATTTAAGAACAGGTGACTTCTAAAACACGCACCACCACCATTCGTTTTATGTTCCATTGGGCACGAAAAATCTGAAATCTGAGAGCAAAATCTGAAAATCCCAATGGAAAACGACATTTAAAATTTAACCAGTGAATGGAAAACGCTTTGAAAAATGTTGCAAGGCTGCACATATTCGAATCGCTCGAATATTATCACAAAAAAGAGAAAGTGACGTTTTTATGTTCGATTAGCCACACAAAATCTGAAATCTGAGAGCGAATCTGAAGAAGCCCAAACGAATACCACAAAAGTTACACGCGGTGCTACAAATGTGTTATTGCCTTAAATAAATGTTATTTCAGATTTCAAAAATAGTAGGCGCTGCAAGGCCTGTCAATTAAAAAGCACGTGCAAATGCGAACTCAACTGATATGACACGCTACGCGGTGTAGTTTTTGGATTTCTTTTACTTTTGAATCCTGCCGGAGAAGGCAGTTTCCGTCAAAGCATCTTTTGTTTTATTTTATAATATAATATAAATGTGGATTTTTTTTTAACAAAATAGTTTGTACACAGTGCGAGAAGTAACACTTTAGAAAAAAATGTTCGTTTTATACGAAACACCGGCAGGTTATGCCATATTTAAGGTAAATTAAAGTGTGCAACTTTTTCATTCTATATGGTGTTACTTTTAAAATTATATTCTTACAGCTTCTTGATGAAAAGAAAATAGCTGAAGTGGATAACTTGTATTTAGAATTCTCAACTCCTGAAAAAGCCAACAAGCTGTAAGTATAAATTTCCACTTAACCCTAAAATAGAATTTTGAAGAGTTGGACGCCACGTGTGTTCAAAATAATTTCTGGATGTGAAACAGTAATATTTGTTATGAAAATGTTTTCATCGTAACTAACTAGCCGCATCGAATGTATTTTAACATACATACCTATATATCATTGCAAATAAGAGTTCCACATTCCTGTACTCAGCTTCTTTGGTACTTAAAACTAGTTTGTTCTGTCTCCCATTATTCCTTCACCGCTCAACATTTTTATTTTATTTAAAGTGTAACATTCTTTTCTTATTATGATCGAAATTGTTCTATGTGGAGATCTTTAGTTTGATCTTTGCATTTTTAGAATTTCGTAGAGTAAAATCAGTAATACTTCACTCGTTTGCACATCGAGTTATGTGTAGAACGTTTTTGAATTTACTTACATGGCACCAGCCAACATGAACATGATGTATATTTTCCATTAGAGTATGGTTTTGATTTGCTTTTGCGTGCATTTCATATGCATATAAAAAAGTTGTTCTACCCTTGTTAACATGAAAATCGATGTGTTGGGAGATTTCTTGCAAATGCAACAGATGACATTAATACGCGTTTGCAAATAATTCCAGAGATTTCGAATATTATTCTTCCTTTTTAATACAATATATAATTATGGTGGAAGAAGTCAAATTGCCGAAATCAGGGGTCGAATCGCCACTTCCGTGAACGAGCTACCCGTTCACGGAATTAAGTTGGTTTTACATGTTAAAAAAAAAACAAATTCCGTTCGACCCCAGGATTAACATAAAAGTTCTCTGTATGTGACCTTAAAATCGACAAAAAGATTTTGAATATGGACATGGTATGGGTATTTTTACGGGCTAAGAACTACTCTTGTAGATGCCAATCAGTTTGTTGACAACTCGTTCCGGACTTGCCGCTGAACAGCTGTACCTATTCAAATTGTATAATAGATATGCGAGTCTTGCTGTGCTTTAATCATCTTTTTTGTGGCAGATAGGTAAGTCCAATTCTTGCTAACCTCGGTTGTCGAGTCTAGATGGACAAGACCAATGTTCAGTTGCCGCCACAGGGCAGGGAACAGTAGCAGCATCGACAGATTGACATCCGATTTTTTTTGTATCCTATTTTCATTTCATAACGTAAAGATATCAATGTTGGGCCAACTCTTAAGTAATCGACAAAGCAAGGATTTTCCAAGTGATGATACTAAAAGGTTTCGCATAAAAATGAACTCGGCGAGTTTTGATTAAAACCTTGGCTGTCTGATGGAGGATCATGAATAGCACATTGACCTTTTGTTATGTAGCCTCCAGTTATCGCAATTGAAATATTTGCTTTCCTTCCAGATTAAAGTTGAAACATTTTGAGAAATTCAACGACACCACAGAGGCATTAGCTGCAGCAACCGCTGCTGTAGAGGGCAAAATCGCAAAACCTTTAAAGAAAACCCTAAAGAAACTTTTTGGGGAAGATGTTCATCAATCACTTTTGGTTGCTGATGCTAAACTTGGAAATGCCATCAAGGAAAAGTTTGCAGTTAAATGCGTGTACAACACTGGCGTACAGGAGCTTATGCGTTGCATTCGAACACAATCCGAGAGTCTTCTAAGTGGTTTGCCCAAAAAAGAAATGACGGCTATGGCCTTGGGTCTTGCTCACTCCCTTTCACGATATAAGCTCAAGTTTTCTCCGGATAAAATTGACACTATGATTGTTCAAGCTCAGTGCTTGCTGGATGATTTGGACAAGGAGCTGAATAATTACATCATGAGAGCTAGAGAATGGTAAGAAATTATTTTCTGCTTTGTTTAAAACCCTACCTGGTTGTTCGTTCAATAAATATAATTCTCCACATGATGATACTTCAAAGGTTTCGCATACAAATTAACTCGAAACGAGTTTTGATTAAAACCTTGGCTGTCTGATGGAGAACTATAGTCACGCGTACCGTAATACATTATAAAATTTTCAAAAAAGTTCAAAATTATCTGTGTAGGTACGGCTGGCATTTCCCCGAACTCGGAAAGATTATCACCGACAACATTTCTTTTGTAAAAACAATTAAATTGGTTGGAACGAGGGAGAATATGTCGAAAATGGATTTGTCTGACATTCTGCCCGAAGATGTTGAGGAGCGGGTGAAAGAAGCTGCCGAAATCTCAATGGGTAAGCATATTACAATCTGGCTATGTTCTGCATGCTAATTATTGACCAACACTTTAATTAGGAACGGAAATTTCTGAAGAAGATATCATGAACATACAGGCGCTCTGTGATGAGATTTTGTCGATTAATGACTACAGGACTCATTTGTATGACTATCTGAAGACTCGTATGATGGCAATGGCACCAAATCTAACAGTTCTTGTTGGAGAGACAGTTGGCGCTCGGCTAATCGCACATGCTGGTTCATTGGTCAACTTAGCCAAACACCCCTCATCCACAGTACAAATCTTAGGTGCTGAGAAAGCACTTTTTAGAGCGTTGAAAACGAAAAAAGACACGCCAAAGTACGGCTTGATTTTCCATGCGCAATTAGTTGGACAAGCGAGCTTGAAAAACAAGGGTAAGATGTCCAGATCATTGGCCGCAAAGGCTTCCTTGGCGACCAGAGTCGATGCATTCGGGGAGGATGCAACATTTGAGATGGGCGTTGCTCACAAGGTGAAACTAGAAGCTCGGTTGAGGCTTTTGGAGGAGGGTAATTTGAGGAAAATATCGGGCACTGGCAAGGCCAAGGCCAAGTTTGAAAAGTACCAGGCGAAGAGGTATTTCCAAGACGCTGATATTTGTTATCTAAAATGCTAAACTTTTTGTTTCTGTTTAAAGCGAGGTATTTACCTACCGGGATGAAGCAGACAGCACATTGTCGGTTAAGAAAAGGAAACGCTCGGAAGCCGATGTTTCAGTAAAGGAGGAAAAGGAAACTCTCGAACCAGAAGCCGTCGAGGAGGAGGTTGCTGAAAGCAAACCTAAGAAGAAGAAAAAGAAGAAGACTAAAAGCGAAAGCGACACACCCGCTGAAAAAAAAACTAAAGTTGAAAGTTAGTTTAGTTGAAACTTTTTGTTTTGTACTTTATTTTTAAGTAAATACAAAAGTGTGGGCTCCTCATGAGCGCCAAAGTATTTATTTTGTCGTTTGATTTTGATCCTTTGGAAAAAGAAAAGCTACTCAAAGGATCACCATCGGCGTTTCAGTCGGTAAGAACAGAACTAACGAAAAGACGACGTTATATCTACTACTGATTTGTTAGCAGCTCGTAAGTCTACGGAACCTCGCCGATCGCTGTTTAAAATTAAAAGTCTTGCTTAGTGTCGGTCTGAAGCTACGATTACGCATGCCAATTTTTGACATGCTGGGGTCAATGACATAAATATTTATGCTAAACGCCTGTCAAGTGCAATCTCACGAAAGACACAAGAGTGACCACCGAATGGCCGAATTTTTGTGACGTCTGGCGAGGTATCGGTCGGAACGGAAAATTCTTCGATTTTATACGCTTCGGAGGATTTTTGCTGCGATGTATTCTTCGGAACAACTGTTCGGAGAATTGTTCCGATACTGCGTAACGCATATCGACGAATTGCGATGAAGTGAATTTTGTATCCTCCGACAGAAATTGGTTGCAGAATTTGTTTACGATTTGGAGTGCGCCATCGCAATTGTTTATTTCTCTTCCGAAGTCGGACACCTCGAATGGAATTTGAGCCTCCGAAAGAGTATGCGTTGCGGAGAATTTCCCGTACCAACGGATACCCGATCAGTACAAAGTCGGAGAAATTCCATTCGAGGTATCCGTTCCGATATAACTTTCGGAAAAATTCTCCGATGACATATAGCGCACCTTATCGCATTGCGTGGAACCACGTTTTTTGACAGGTAGGTACACGGCACATTTTTTCAGAAGCTCTCGTACAACTTAAAACTAATTGCTGCGGAATATTTGAATGTAAAATGAACACGTTTTTATGCTTCATTTATTTTGTTCCGAAACGAATACTTCGAACGCAATTTGAGTTCCAATCGGATTTGACTTTCGTATCGAAATTTTTCCGATCGGATATCTACCTCGATATGGGTGTTCGAAATTTGCGTACCAATTGATTTCTAAATATTTATACATAAAAAATTTACAGAAGTATATTCACCCGATGCAAAGCCTTTCTTTGCTGTAGAAAAAAAACATTCACGAAAACCTTGAATTGGTAAATCTGAAAAAATCTGAAAAAGGTTAGCTATTTTTGTACCAAATGAACAGAAAAAGTGCTCATCTGACTGATCTAATCTAATCTATATATACATGAGAATTTTTTATTTGGGATCGCTTAATGGACTTACTGAAGTTTTTCTCAAAAATATTTTTCTTGTTTGATATAGAGATAAACAAAACTGTTCCTTGCTTGCAATACCGTATTTTATTTTCCTACTACGAAGGCACATAGCTATGTACCTACCGATTTCAGTAACTACATTCAAAAAAAAGTTATTCGTCTATCATTATCACATTTTCTTTCAATATGCACCATGCTTGTCTTTGATAATCCAAAATGAGTCAATAATCGCTCCATCTTTATCGTCAGACACCTGTTCAAAGTACAAATGGGTCTTATTGTGCGCCTTCATTCGTGTATACCCATAGTCCTAAAGTTGATGAAAAAGTTAAGGTTACATTTTTGGTTTCAAATGTCCCAACTTACATTGCTGTGGAACGCGTTCCATTCTGGTAAAGTTTCAGAAAAAGGCTCCCGTTTCTCATTACATCCAGCTGATCCAGTTATAATCTGCACTGGCGCGCCTGGGTTTGTATAAGGCGCCTCCTTTGTGCCATTAAATACTTTGAAATCATAAATTGGCCAAAGACGAGTGTAAAAATGCTCATGGGCCATGATCTCTACATCGACTCCGTATTTGTAGAAAAGATCCTCTAATCCAAACCACTGCAGCATAGGCAGCCCCTTTCTAATAAATGTTTCCAATTTTTCACTACAATCATACTCCTTGTCGTCGCTGCAGTACATCGGACGGTGGCCATAAGTTATGATCCATGGCCTCTTAGCTCGATTTTCCGGCTTACTGGCATCCTTCAAGTCGTTCTCAAGCCATTCATATTGTTTGACTAGCATTTTGATGCCATATTCAAGGAAGTAATACACTTCGGTTGAATAGGAAATAAAATGAACTGGACCAAGATTGAAACTATACCACATGCTATCGGAATCACCGGGCATGTTAAAGCGAGTTTTGTAGTTGGAAAAGTTGCTTAAAAGAAACATAACCATTAAATGAAAGGTGCAAAAATAACTTTTGTAGATTCACTCACTATTTCTCCTCATGATTTCCTGGACAAACCATGTATGGTACGTATGAAGCCACTGTTTCGATTTGCCGCATAAACTCATCACCTACTGAGGCATCTTCAGAGTCCATGTCATAGGCAAAGTCTCCAACATGAATTACAGCGTCGTACATTTCTCGTTGAGTGTCTGCTTGTAGACGACTAAGCGACTGAGCATTTTCGTTACCTAAATCACCGAATATCGCTAATCGAGGGGACCAGTCTTCCGTGTTTGGAGGGGTTGTAAACCAAAATGTTGCCGACCAGCCCAGTGATGATCCACATGAATATATGTACTTGGTTTTAGGTCTTAGATTTTTAAGGATTACCTGTGTAAATTACATTTTCAATTACATCTGAACTATCTGGAAATGCTGCAAATGCACTGTGAAATCCGGTGAACCTGCAGTGTAAGCCAGAATATATGAAGTTACCTTATGAATATATTGAGATCTCTGCTTCGGACCACCATCAATGAATAGCTTGGATTGTCCGGCTACTTCAATTAAATCATGCGAATCATATAGCCCATAGCGCACAACAGATTCTATAGTATCATCTCGAGTTGACCAAGTTACCACAATTTCTTCGACATTGTCTGAAATGAATAGCAAAATATGACTAAAGTATGATTAATGTTAGTGACATGAGTACTCTATGTTCTGCTTTTAATCTAAGCACAATTATTTGGTTTTTCGGTCGAGAGAGTGGGGAGGAAAAAAAAACTGTGGTAGTCTTCGATTTTATCATAGAATTTTTTTGTATTACTGGTTACACTATCCCCCTATCTACCAAATTTAACAGCACCCCAAACAAATAGTCTAACGAGGTCAAATCGCAGTTCCGAAGCTGACTATTGGCATTGCGAAGACGGCTGAAAAGAGATTACTGAAATCAACGCGCATGGTAAATGTAAATGTGCCCGCTCAGGCGCTTTCTGGTTTTAGCACCCTCATGGGTTCAAGCCGTCGAAATCAAGTCAACTCAAGCGATGTTTCCAGCGTTTTTGACATCAATTCACGCAACCACCTTCTTGTAGCCATGGTACAAACGCGAAATGCTGTGATACTTTTTATGCTGTTGGATAGCTGTGATTGAAAAGATGAAAAGAAATAAACATATCAAAGAAAAACGAAAGAAAATTGAAGTATGCTGATCAGCTGAAGCAAGCAATATATATTATACCTAAAAATAAACAAGATAATGCAAAAACAAAGAAGGAAATGAAGGAACAAAAAAGACTCTGCGTCTCTTAATGTTGATAGCATGTCTGATAAAAGAGAAGGGAAGAGAATAAACTGTAGAGGTGAAGGCTGAAGGCACCGTGCAAAAAATTGAAACGGAGGTAAAGAAATAACTGGGGGAGAAATATCATTTAAAAATATTTAGCAAGAAACGTCCAAGTGTAATGATAGCAGACATTATAGTCCGGGAGGCAGGGGTCCACTGTTTTTATAGCAATAGATTATTACTTTTAGTCATTGATAAGCTTTGGTTGATGAGTTAATTGAAGGACAGCTGACGCACCCGCGGTGGGTTCTTTTTTTTAATTTTGATAAAATCAAATTTTAAAAAGTGGAGTAAGGAAGATTTAGAAGAGGCAGTAAAGAAGCAAAGCAATATTATTGGACCGTAAAAATGTGTGAGGGACTTTAAAAACAAAAATGAGAGGAATATTTTGCAGTCATTGAGCTAGACCATCATGAGTCATGACCACAATGTACTAATAAATCGGAGAATCAACCTAAATTGAGAGAAACGTCGGGCATTTGAGCATTTCGACGTGTTCAGGTGCTATAATTGCTGTGGTTGTTATCATAACCAAAAGGTATGCAAAAACACAGTCAAATGTGCAAAATGTAGTGGGGAACATGACACCAGAGGATGTAATTCGGCAGAAATGAGATGTATTAATTGTATACGATACAACGAGAAGTACACACTTAATCTGGAAATTAACCATAGTCGTGATGTAAGTTGCTCGGTCTATAAGAAGCTTCTACAGTCTAAAAACAGTAGATTTGTAGTTTAGCAATTACAAAAATTGACAGGTGTATATTGCAATATTCAAGGACTAATCGGAAACTTAGCAGAGGCAGAAAAAATGTTCAACATTAAAAAATTCTACTTTTTAATATTTTCAGAGACTTATACGAGGACTTATATAACGAAGGGATTCTGTTAGAGCAGTGGTTCTTAACCTTTTAGTGATGAGGGACCATTTGACAAAATTTCTGTTTCGCCATGGACCACCAACTGAATAAAATGTTGTACTATCTATAGGTACATAAAACACACATACAATTTTTTAAAGCCATCAGCAGTTTAGTTTATTTTTTACGTCAATTTAACATTATAGAAATAACTATATTAATGAGATTTTTGTGACTACATACTCTTTACTAACTTCTGGATCCTTGGTTCAGTGTTACTTAAAGTCACACGCATGTCGGCACTGGCATCCAACCGATTTCGGTGCTTGTTTTTAATTATTAGAAGCACTGAGAAACCCTGCTCGCATAGATATGTCGATGAAAACAAAGTTAAGTACCTTAATGCAATTTCTCAAATCTTTGGGAAAGAAATTGCCTTTTGGCTCCAAAATTCTTCAATATTTATTCCTGTCTCGAATATATCTTTCAAGTAACTTTCTCAATAACTTCCTCTTGAATTTCATCAGGCGCCTCAGAAAAGCTTACATTACAATGAAAGGATTGGAAATCAATTTCCGAATACCATTGTCCTCGCAATCAGAAAAATAACGAGTGAATTCATAAACAAAACAAACAAGATTTAGAGTACTTACGTATTAAACTCTGGACTTTTTATAATAACTACGAGTATATAAACATAAAGGCTTTCGTTGATTAACGATATTTGAACTTGCTGTCGAAAATTGAAAAAAAAAAAAAAAAAAAAAAAAAACAGGCAGACAAAAACACCAACGTGCGTCGGCACTATTCCTAGCTAACAAAAACAAAAAGCCAATAGAGCAATGAGAAAACCAGGTGAGACACTGGCTGGTCGCTGCACGTGCCACATACATGGCGCCGACCCCCGCGCAAGCTCTCAACGCAACTGTGTCGACTCGTCACCTATATATCTGCATTATACATTTACATACACATGTACTTATATGTAATTCCTTTGAGATGAAATTCGATCACGATCATCGGTGGGCCGATTTGATGAATCAAACAGTTATTCCAGAGAAATAAGAAACGCAATCGAAATCGAAGTTTTATGTAGACAAATTATCACTGAACCTACAAGAATAACGTGCACATCCCAAACATTGATTGACTATGTAATAACTAATTCCAGACATGCTATTGTCAAAACTAATATCGTGCTTAAAATTAGCGACCATGAAACGATTGTAATCGATTACAATTTCGGAAATAAAATCAGGGCAAGATCGGTCGAAATCAAAACGAATCGAATGCGAATCGATAATCGGCGAAGTAATGCAAAACGAGCTGTTGAGAATTTCAAACTCAATGATAGTTATTAAAACTGGTGATACCAATAAGTGGTATAGCGATAGTCTTCATCAGATGAGGCGTGAGAAAATAAGAATATAGTTTCTTTCATCAGGCTGTGAAATTTCCTGGAAAAGATATTGCGTCTCCCAAAACCAATATTGGGCATCCATTACCAGAGCCAAGAACAGCAACATTAAACAGCGTATAGCAAGAGCGCACGATCAAAAAACGATGTGGTTTAGATGATAAGAAGCCATCAATTGAGAATATGTACTTCAAAAACACATGCATTAAGGAGGTGATTTAAAAAGTAAATATCCGCATAATTAGATTTAAATAAGAATTTAATATGATTTACTAATGTGCAATAAGTTAAGTTCAAAATTGTTAAGAAATTGTTAATCAATGAATTTAGAAAGCAGAGATCTGCTAAACAAACATCATCATTATCATCATGATTCCAACAGACATTAAGAATATCTTCAGTCCTACCACAGCTACAGTTAGCGTAAAAGCCCAGACGCAAATAAGCAATGAAGTCAGAATCAGCCGACTAAAATGGCTAGGAAATTTATGGGTAGACATTAGCCAAGGTGGAGTTCGTAACTGGTTCACGGTCTGTAACGCTATCTAATTAAGTACGTAAGCAAGTAAGTATATATCAGCTTAACAAGTATGTCTTGGAATATATTTCTTTTATTGTTCAATTTGATTAAAGTACCAATATTATAAATGAATAAAATTGGAATGCTTTGTGACTAATTTCATTAATAGGGCCCATGCTTGTCTTTTACTATCCAAAACGAATCAATTATTGCACCGTTTTTATCGTCCGAAATTTGCTCAAAGTACAAGTGACTCACATTATGCGCCGTCATTCGAGTGTAACCATAATCCTATAATGTACAATGTTTGTTGTAACAAAGTTACCAGCAAATTCAAATTTATATGAAATCCTACCTGACTGTGAAACGCACTCCATTCGGGAATTTTCTTGTCAAACGGTTCTCGACCTTCCTTACAACCAGCTGACCCAGTAACTAAATGCACTGGAGCTCCGGGATTTCTATATGGCTGTTCTTGAGAACCATTGAACATCTTATAATTATAGATCGGCCATAATCGCTCATACGAGTGCTCATGAGCCCAAAGTTCGACATCAACGCCATATTTATAAAATAAATCTTCCAATCCAAAGAATCCTAATAGAGGCAGTCCCTTTCTTATAACCGTTTCATGTTTTGAACAATCGTCACCATTGTCGTTGCTGCAGTACATTGGTCGATGGCCAAATGTAACAATCCACGGTCGCACTAACCGATTCTGGGGTTCAGTTGCCTTTTTAAGATCATCTTCTAGCCAATAATATTGATTTATTAAAGGTTTATACCCATAGTTTAGGAAATAGTACACCTCAGTGGAAAAACCAATAAAATGTACTGGGCCCAAGTCGAAACTGTACATAAGATTCTCAGTACCGCCTGGCATACTGAAACGGGCTCGATAGTTGGAAAAGTTGCTGCAGTTAAAATAAACATTCTTGAAGACGAGTGCAAATTTACATCGAACTAGCATACTCACTATTTCTCCTCGTGATTGCCAGCACAAACCATATATGGCAAGTATGCGGCCACAGTTTCGATTTGTCGCATGAATTCGTCACCAACTTCGGCGTTTTCCGAATCCATGTCATAGGCGAAATCACCGACGTGAATTATAGCGTCGTACATACCACGCTGGGTGTCCTGCTGCAGTCTAGCTAAGGATTGTGCATTTTCATTGCCCATATCACCGAAAATAGCTAAACGGGGTGACCATTCCGTGCCAGAAGGTGGTGTTACAAACCAGTATTCAGCAGACCAGCCAAGCGAGCTCCCGCAATGATAAACATAACGAGTACCAGAATTGAGTGAACTCAGGGTAACCTGGTTTTAGAATAGGTGTTACAATATTTTCCAGATGACTACGGAATTCTTACTTTGTGAATATATTGTGTGCTACGGCCTTTTCCACCGTCAACGAACTCAGTTGGTTTCGATTTAGATGAAAATTTCAAGGTTGTTTCGCCATATTCAACAATGGACTCTTTCGGATCGTCACGAGTGGACCATGTGACAACAATTTGAGTTGGATTCTCTGTGAATGTGCGAAATGTAAGCGGAAATTGCTAATAAAAGATCCCGTATATTTAATACATATTTAATACACGAATCAAAAATCAAAAAAATAAAAGGTTGAATCATTCGATGCCAAGACATATCTACTCGTTCAATGGCACATCTGTTTGTGAACTATAACTGTTTTTTTTTTTTCCGCTGGCAGGCAAATTTTGTTGAAAAAAAAACCTGCTCCCAGTCCTGTTTAGAGCCATCTATGAAGATGGGTATGTTGATTTCTGCTACGATTGTGTTCTGCCCCATTCCCGTCCTGAAGGAAATCTTACAGAGATTTGGTGGTTTTGAAAGTTTAGTTTGGCAGTTGTGTAGCAGACCTATCACAGCAGGTTGAAAAAGTGTAGTGTTTGTATTGGCCGTAGTACCTTGAAGTAAAGTATTTTAATTTCTGCAATTCAACCGCTCTAGCCACTACAAACGTTTTTATATGCAAGTCCATTGTCAGAATATATGTATATTTATGTGGTATGCGATTGGGCTTTTTCAGATTCGCTCAGATTCAAAATTTCGTGTGGCTAATCGAACAAAAAACGTCAATTGTTCTATATGTGTTGATATTCGTGCGATTCGAATATGTGTAGCCACTTCTTCTACTCGTTTTCCATTCACTGATTAAATTGCATATTAAATCATTAAATATTTATATATACATAAATAATTTACAAGAATAGATTCACCAGATGCAATGCCTTTCTTTGATGTGGAAAAACTTCACGAGAACGTAAACAAACTCCACCAGTTGGCAAACTCAAACCCACTTGTAATTGTAAATCTGAAGCAAACCTGAGACAAAATCCAGATTCACAAAAGTGGTCTCAAATCTGAAAAATAATTGTTTTTTTTTGTACCAAACCAACATAAAAAAAAAACAAATTGCTCTAATAGATTTATAACGTGATATCGAATTGAATATGATAATATTGGAACAAAGCCGATGTTATGTCTTATATGTTTGTTTATGTATATTCTGGTCATACGTAGTATTCTTTTTACAACAGGCTGTTCGTACTTCCTTTCAAATCGCAGCGCTATTTTCAATCATCTAGGGGGTTTATAAAAACTACATTTTGTCTCTAAAACTCAAATGCAATCCTATATTTATTGAAAAGCATCATAAGATAGTTTAACAGGTTATTGCTTCGTAATCACAACATAGAGTGTCTGCAAACTTATATCAATACTAGTTGTGTGTGGAAGTGCGTAAAATTAATTAATTCTGAACGTGCTTTTTCATTAAAATAGAAAAAAAGTAACAAAAATAAAAAAATTTCTGCTGGCTTAGACGTGCTTCCATCGGGAATGTATACGGTTATATTTGAGGGTACCATCCATCTAAAGCTTCTTCCGTCCATAAATATCACTCTTGTTTTTAATTATCCAGAAGGAATCAATTATTTGACCATCCTTGTCGTCAGATACTTGCTCTAAATGCAAATGCGTTCGGTTATGCGCTTTGAAACGCGTGTAACCATAGTCCTAGTAGGAAACCACAACATTTAATAGTCACCAATAAAATAAATCTGTCAATTCGTTTATTACCTGGCTATGAAAAGCACTCCATTCCGGAATATTTGAAAGAAATGGCTCACGGCCCTCCTTACAACCGGCGGAACCAGTAACAATATGCACTGGTGCTCCAGGATTTGTGTACGGTTCCTCTTTCGATCCATTATACACTTTGTAGTCGTATATTGGCCAAAGGCGCTCATACGAATGCTCATGAGCCCAAAATTCAAGATCAACTCCGTATTTGTAGAATAGATCTTCCAAACCGAACATATGAACAAATGGCCAACCAACACGCACCAACGTCTCCGAGTGTGTGCAATCGTTATCGTTCTCATTGCTACAATACATTGGCCGATGACCAAATGTGACAATCCACGGCCGAATAGCTCGATTTTCGGGTTTGTTTGCTTCCTCGAGGTCCTTCTCCAGCCACTCATATTGAAAAACTAATGGCTTGAGTCCATAATTAAGGAAATAGTAGACTTCGGTTGAGAAGCCAATAAAATGCACTGGACCCATATTGAAACTATACATAATATTGTCTGTTCCGCCCGGCATGCTAAAGCGTGCTCGATAATTTGAAAAATTACTTAAAGGCAAAAAGAATGTTATTTAATACAACCACGACCGTTTTGTATGTAGAACTTACAACTTTTCTTCGTGATTGCCGGGACAGACCATATACGGAATATAAGCGGCAACCGATTCAATTTGCGTCATAAACTCATCCCCAATTTTTGCATCTTCACTGTTCATGTCGTAGGCAAAGTCGCCTACATGTATTATGGCATCGTATATACCGCGTTGGGTCTCCTGTTGGAGTCGGCCTAAAGACTGAGCATTTTCATTGCCCATGTCCCCGTAAATTGCAATGTTGGGGGAGAATTCAGCACTATCTGTTATAGTATGGAATGAAAACTGTGGTGACCAACCGAGTTCGCCCCCGCAATGATAAATATAAGTCGAATTCGATTGCAAGTTGCTAAGCTTTACCTACAAGCGTTAGGAATGAGAATTACTATAAGTATCTCCATGAATTGAACAAAGAACTTTACCCTATGAATATATTGGGATCTATGTTTTTCACCGCCATCAATAAATTTTTGCGATGAGCCTTGCGCAGCAAGGGCGTAGCCTCGTATGCCATATTCAACAATGGATTTGCCAGCGTCGTCACGTGTTGACCAAGTAACGACAATTTCGTCGACAGTGTCTAGAAAAAAGAGAATTGATCGTCAACTATCCGCCTTATGATGATTAAGTTACTGTTTTCGTCATGGATAACGTAAAGGAAGGGTAACAGAACACTGGGAACAAAAATGATTAGGTGTGCTTAATTTGCCTATTTTTTTAACTTAAAAATTCAAAACGGGGAGGTTTTCCAAATAAAGGCCGTTACGCAAACTATGGAAGGAGGGGTCAGATACATTACACATAAAACTTATAGACAGTAAGTCACAGTTTACCACTTGTTGTATATTGAATAACAAACGACAAAGAATCGTGACTGTACTTAAAAAAAAAAACGAGTTATCCGATAATTTTATCTAGCCCATTAATTCTATTTTGCGGAGAGGATTGAAAGTATTAAACATTGATCAAATTACCAGCTGATGTCTTCTTCTCTGCTTAGCCTGGAGAGTTTAAAATTCCTACGGAGCATTGCCAATGTCTGAATTGTTAAATGGGAAGTTATGGGGAAGCTATCGCTTTATTTCTTAAATATTAATGAGGTGCATGGAATGCGCACTCATGTATAAATGTTTTGATTCGTGTGAATCATTAACTGCTTAAAAATGTCGTCAACAACTTTTGCAATATCAATAGACTACCTATTGTAAAGGACATGCTTTATGCGTAAGTTAAAAAAAAGTGTCCTTTTATTTAAATAAGCAATTATTAATAATACATTACCTCCAAATGCCAAATGTACCTGCTCCGGCTGGTAATGAAAAACTTTTTCAACCTCACAAGTCACGACCGTGAAAATTAGTACTAGTAAAAATGCAGAATTCATTGCAAAGATTTATTGCATTGTCAAATTTCTAATCACGTACTAAAATCAAACAATGAAAGTAACTGAGTCGCACGAAAACAAAGCTAAGGAATTAGTATCAGCACAAAACAAATAGAGTCGCAGTTCACAGATGATAAGCTATCATTTCATTATTCTGCAGGTCTGCACAGATTATTATTAATAAATAATAGAAACTTTACACAAATATATTTCCAATTTTTGGAAGTCTTCCAGTCGGCAGTACAGGCGGTGCACCAGGGATGAATGATTAAAAGAGATGGATATCTTTCGTACGTCTATCCATCCCAAAAACCGATTTGCTTACATTCTTGTTTTTGTATTGTCAACCTGCGTCTGTGTACGTATGAGCAACAAAAAAGCACGTTTCTAATAGCCGGCCGACCGCTAATAATCTTGCTTTATGTCGTTTTCCATTGGGATTTTCAGGATTTTTCGTGCCCAATGGAACATAAAACGAGATTTTTCTTATATAATATATTTTTTTTTCTATTTTTCGCAGACTTCTCGTCTAAAAACGTAAGTAAACACACTTTAAAGTTTGATAAACGACAAATGTTTTGAGGTTAGTGCAAATAGGTGTGAATCTCGCTCAGATATCGAGATTCGCAAAATTGCTCTGACTCTCAAAAAAAATCCCTTTTTTTTGCGCCCAATGGAACACGAAATCTGACAGCCAGCTGATTTCGAGAGCAGAAAAACTGCTCGATTCTGAAAAAAAGTGCTTTTTCTGTTCCAATGGAAAACGGCATTAATGGGCATCGCGATGATTAATTGTTTTGTGTTTCGTATTCAATTTGTTTGGCTTTTGTGGAGGTTTTGATTAAACTGCAAAAAAAAAAAAAAAAATCTTGCATTAAACCGCATTTACACTATCACGCACGCGCATTTTTGCACGAGACGGGACAGAGAGATCCGTTTGTCCGCAGTCAATGCTAATAAAGGCGAAGGAATGAGATCACAAATCAGACGCCTAAGGTGTCATGGATGTACTACCCATAATTATAGATAAGTAAAGCGGAAGTTCCGGCAACCAACATTTCTGCAATCACATGCAAACATTTCTATTTCCGATTTAAAATATCTGAAATGAGAGTGTTAATTAGTTTCAGTAAGTAAAACCAACAATTCATCAATCATTTATACGAAATAAATAAATAATTGTACGTTCATAACTTCCGGAAGCCATTTTGTTTTATAGGAAAACGAAATTTCGTAAGCCATCGCTATAAAAATATCAACATGCATAGCTTTCCCATAATTCCTACCAATTCCTACCACGCAAACAAGATGGCCGACCAAAAAACGTATCACGTTTTTTTGCGTGTTAGGTAATGCTGTCCCTTTCAGTCAGACGGCTGTTTAGTATTGGGCATCCCTTTAATTTTCCGTGATAGGAATGTGTGACCGTGTAAATGCCCCATTAAAGTCCAACTCATGAACTCACATATCCTGAGGAAATGAGTATGGTATGGTTGCGTGACTTCATGATTTTTTTTTTTGGGGAAAACAGCTTGTAGGCAGCCGCCATTCCACATGAAAGTTACCTATCCATCTCTGTATTCCATTATCTTTGCGCTGCGCCTTCGAATATGCGAAGAAATTCACCATTATTGACAACAAATAACAATAAGAGGACTAAAATGAATGATTAAAAGAGATGGATATCTTTTGTACGTCTGTCCATCCAAAACGCATTTGTTAACATTGTTGTTTTTGTAATTTCAACCCCTAAATGAGCAAAAGTGCGTGAATTCATGAATTTTTCTGGAAAAAATCTTAGCTTTGCCCAAAACCAGATATGAATGATTAAAAGTGATTAAATGGATATCCTCCGTGTGTCCATTCCCCCAAAACTCATTTGTGTACGCTGTTTTTGTAGAATTTAGCTTAACCTTAACAAGGTAGGAATCCGAAAGTCACCATTGCAATTCTTAACTGAAATTCATGAGTTCATGGAAATCAACTAAATTATTCTCCAGCCATTCTATTGAGAAATGGAGGGTGTACCCTAGCGGCTGTAATTTGAACCCTACTAGACGTACAAGTTTGACAGAGCAGTGAAAAAATATACGGAAAAGAAGCTAAGCGAGATTAAATATTTAAATATTTTGGAAAATAAATATTATAATAAGTTTATTAAAATCATACAAATAAATTTCGAAATAGTTTACAGTAATGGAAAATAAAGAAAAAGTGTTGGATCGAGCGTCTCATTGTGGTGTACCCCAGTGCAACTCATATAGACAAAATGGTATAACCATTTACAAAATTCAAAAGAAGTTCTAAACTCCCGATTCCTTTTAAAAATGGGGTTAATTGTTCTTCGCATGGGAAAACCATTTCCTAAATTCTTTAAAATATGTAGTTTACCTCTTTAAGAAGGCGATATATTAAAGCCAATTGCAAGAGAAAATAAAAGATACTGCACGCATATCGCATATGGCTATCGAGATAGTCTGAGATAAATCTCAGTTAGTTGGGTCCGCCATTGGTATTTGGGATTATGCTGCACAATAAATAAAATATTAACAACAATTAAAAGAACTTTAAACAGTTAAAAAAGAGTCTTATCCAAAAAACAAAATTATTTACACGAAACCAACACACATATTTCATTCCACTTTTAAACGATTTAAAAATATTTTATTGACCCGGGATTATTTTATTTTTCATAAACAGTACTTGAATTTTAGACCGACAAGGCATTTATATCAATTAAAATAGTTTTTCATTTATAAAATAAATAAATTACCTTTACAAAAATACACGTACCGCTTACCGATGGCAGATTCCTGTATGTCTAATAGGGTTCATTTCTTTGCCACCAGATATCGCAGGCCAACTTGCACATTTGTCAATAAGCTTTAGGATTTATATTTGTATATTTTACGTGTATGGAAACGAGTTTTTATAATTAAATAATTTCGAAATGCATTATGTGTGTTAATCTATTGAAATTAATTTCCAGTGCAAGTGAAAAAAACATTTTTTTTTTGCAGCCAACCCAATAAATACAAGAACCAATAAAATTCGGATTTCATGCTCGATTTGGCAGCAAAAATCCGAAATCTCAGATTAAAATCTGAAAAGTAAAATCGAAAACGACATAACATTGGGTGCGCTGTGTGCAATTAGCCCATTATTCATCTACATGGATATATTTGACAACTAATTTTTGTGACTGTGACAGCATTACTTATGTCAAAAATAAGTCTACGCACCCTTACGTTACACACGTTGTCTACCGTTGAAATAGCAAAAGTATCTATTAATATTTATTTTGACAAAAGTTGTAGGAATTAGGTTTTTATGTTAATGGAGCTCGCTTTAAATTAGTAAGGAAAACTATTTACCGTCTCTTCATAAATTGCCTAAATTGTATAGGTATAACATTTATTAGAAATAATTCATGAACCGTGAAATATTTAATGTCTTATGCTATCCTTTAAAATAAACAGTCGCCACTTCGCCAGTATTTGTTTTCAACACGCGGTGTTTATTTTTTTTTTTTCTTAACTAGTTCGATTTCGACATCGACCGTAGTGTCACTTTTTTTTTTTTGCTGAAATTGGACTCGTATAGTTTAGTGTTTATGTACATACTCTCTTTGAATTTAAAAAAAGCCCGGAACTAAGCGTTTAAACTATTAATTAACAATCTAATCGATTCATTCTAGTAATACTGAAACTAAGGGTTACTTTTTTTGATAAATGTTGAAATGAGAACAATAATTCTTTAGTGTGAGTTGCTCAACATTAATTTTACCTATCTTTTTGATTTAGTTCATGTACATAATATAAATCCATCGAAGGCCAGCAGACTACTTAATTCTGGGAGTATAGTAGGCACTAGTTTTATTTGAGAATTTTGAATACTGTGACTAAAGAAAAACCCACATTTTATGACTTTCATCGTTTTCATTAATAAACCAATTAACAAAAATAATAATTATTGTTAATATAGGTACCGAGTGAGTTTAAAATGTAGTCAAGATGCTGTCTGTTGTGGCGTGACGCTGTTGTTTTAATTCGTCTGTGCTTAATCGAAAATCTTTGATTAAATTGATCTGTAAGTGCATGACCTGTTCTATAATTGACAATGCAGTTTTCTTTTGTGACATTGAGAACCACCTGGTTAGGATTACACGCTCGGTACTTTTTTATTGGCTCTGATTCTGTTTATACCCAGTGGCAGTCAGTTTGTGAGACAATTCCGATTGTAAAAAAAAACATGCATCACAATGGAATTTGCCCCAGCGATAAGATTCGTAATAGCTTAGGCCTTAGGTTGTTAATTCAACTTAAAGGTACAGAATCGCTGATGTCATCATTGTTCTACGGAAAAACGTACTTTTGTCAAATTCTAGATAGGTACGCAGATATACGAAAATTTAATAATTCAATTCATTTCAAAGGACTCCTGTTTGAATTGCACCGTACTAGCAGCTTTTTTATTTGAATTCCTAAAGTTGTAAATAATGGAAATTAAAAATACATAATTGTGTTGCTGAGTGTAGGTGAAACATTTTACTATAAACAATATTTTTAGACGTTTGACTCAACTGCGGGTGACCATGAGCGCTTATCGCCAACTTTTATCGCATATCGAATTTTTTTTGACAATAACTGATTAGTAAAAGTTGGGATTATCTTGCCAATCGATTATGCATATACATATGTACAATCAAATCACCACCAACTTATTAATGTGTGGTTAGATCAAAGTTATTTAAATTCGTGTGTAGGTGTTATGCGTGTTATGCACGAAGCTTCGTTTATATTAATGTATCCCACTATGGACTCGAGACATTGTACTTCAAGGTAACTTTACTACGAATTTCTAAAGACAGCTTCCACTTGGACTCGCAAAGCTTGTACAATAAGGTTTAAACTTTCTTGTATAAAACAACTACATACATTAAGTGTTAGTAGATATTAAATTTCTATAAAAAGTACAATTTGTTATCGATCAAATTTAAATATAAATACACATAATAATAAGTACATACTACATGATCTATGCATACTGCAAGGAATCAGGATTTACGAATAGGTATACAGCTTCGAAAGTTAAACTATCTAGATGCTTAGTAAGGGCCCATGACTGCTACAAAAGGAACATCACTTCTCTCAGGAGTTACCCTGTAAATAGAAATCGTATGATAAAGTGGTTTATTAGTTACGCCGAGTCCGACTGAAGCAGCTAAAATGGAAATCATATTAGAACATTGAAACGCAAAAATCAGAAAACAAAAAGCAGCTGAATATGTCGGATAAAAAAGACAATGAAAATTTGAAAAAAATTAACACTTAACCGAATTTTCTCTCTCATGCAACCTAACTTAGGTAATCTTACCCTCTCGTTCTTTTTTATTAACACTGGCACACGTACTTTCGCTTTTACACTTCATTCTTTCCTATGTCCTATGTTTTTGTTTGTCCGCAATTAGATTAGCGTAGTGAAAGGGTCAAAAACAAATCCCGTGTTCCTTCATACATCAGCATATTTTAAAATTCATCGTTCTTCATTTTGATAGCTAGAGACTCTGCTATTGAATCTTTGAATCCAAGGTTTTTGCAGATCGGTTGCTCGTCTGTTTGACAATTTGATTGTCTTAGTTTGTCTCCGTTACACAATCTTTCTTTTATATTTTAAAGACTTCTTATGTAGATTCGTCAATATAACGCTGAAAACTGTAAAATACGTTTATTTTTTACTGATAAAATGACCTCTGATGGCAGAGTATATTTTTCTACTTTCATAACTTTGACAAGCATAAAGTAACCTTTGTAGTTCATGTTTTGATTTACAATCCAAAAACAACAATTTTTGATTTGCTTACGATCTTTCTACTTTTTCTGTTTCCAGAAATATAAAATGGGACTACTTCTATAAACGCCTGCTGCATATGATTGAATATGAGTTACGTTAAAAGGTATTTATATTATAACACATAATTTAATTCAATTTATAATGTATATTTACTATTTTGTTGTGCTGTCGGTAATTGTTTGAAAAAACTGCACTTGTTCATTTGTGTGTATAGTATCAGACATGATTTTTGTAAACCCTTGAAAATTTGTATTTTTAAGTCGATTCTACCGGAAAAGGAGAATCTCTACATGCCTCTTGCTACTTGCAAGCTCCTAATTAAACAAAACGCATTAAGCGCTACTAATCGCAGGTGGTCTAATTGTACAACACACACACCTCGAAACAGATCTGGCCTCAGCTGGATCCCAAGCCCTCAAAAAATCCTTCTTCACTGAAAAGACCCATAATAAGCACTCTAGTAGGTGTCATCACGGGACACTGCATCATAGGACGAGGAGTAGGAGGAGACTATTATTTACCTTCTCTGTACGTGTCCAGCACTGTCATTCCGTAGAAAACTATACCTCGGAGAATATTTCTTCGACAATCTCAACGAAATCGCAAACATAGGAACAAACTGCCTCCATCGCTTCATTCTTAGCTCCGGCTGGTTCAACGGGTAGTTAAGGAGAACATCGATCCTGTGGTATCACATTGGGCCTACTTTGGCCTAAGTGTGGCTGCACTTGCGGCGGCCTGCCACTCTAACCTAACCTCACCTAAGGGCCAATGTGTTTGATTGTTCTGAAGCAATTGCAGGAAAGTCCATTTTACATTACATTTGCTTTTATTAAACTTTTTGTATATACAATTTGACTTAAGGCTAGGTAACAAATGGTGGTGAATAGTTAATATTTAAAGGAGTTGGTTCAACAACAGAGGCCCAACGGTATACAATTGTTTTTTTTTTTTTTTTCTTAAATCTATTTTACATAAATATTGTGGCTGTCTTCTCGGATTCATATTCCCAGTAAGCATCGCTGTCTGGGTTGGCCTAAGGGTGTTCCAAGTCCGGGTGTTGATGCAAAAAGGGAAGTCCATTTGTCATAGACTTAATAGCCGTTTTTTATTATCAGCCATGATCTATATAGGTAGATCATCGATTTACATGCCATTACAACAACAGCACATGATCTTGCTTCTCATAGAGATCACAAATCATGATCTGAAAATGTATTCTAATATTTCTCGCTGCGTTGTTTGGCGCTGTTTGTTTCATTTTTAAATGTTGGTGTGCCTGTAAACGATAGCTAAGGCACACGTTGCCAGACTAAAATATTCAACACCATTCATAACACAAACAGTAAACGTTTTTTCGAGATGTTGCTTTTTCATTCTATAAAGGTAGGCCCAGACCAGCGAAATATTTAATAAACATTTAAGTAAATGCTTCATAACCAATTATTTAACACAAAAAAAAGTGTTTATGAAATATTTCGCATTTTCCCAATCGTAAACAATTATTGTTTCACAAGTTTCCCTGTAGAAAGGTGAGAGTTGTTGTCCAAAAATTCTTGGAATAATGAAAAATGGAAACTAGCAGGCTGTATAAATTTAAATTATTTTCAAATCTAATAATTGGGGAGCACATTTCTTTTTTATCACAAAATACTTCAAAGCAATAATGTAATTGCAACTGTTTTCGCCGATTTTTTGTAATTAACTTCAGTGTGTTCTTTTGGGTTTTCGTGTTTAAACCGCTGTCATTTACTTCGTCTAAGATCCCAGTTAAAAATACGCAAAACCAAACCCCGTAAAAATGTTCTTGTGCTTTTTTAGACCACTTAAACTATATGGTTGAGCTCAATCTTCGTCTTAAAATGTTGGTTATGAATTATAAAGTTAAATTATCAAAAAAAAAAAAAAAAAAATATATGTACATATAATATATATAGGTATGTAAATTTTCTTTCAAAAATAATTTATTCCGTACAAAAAACTTTTTCTGATCAACTTCTCAGTCAATTCTACAAAAGAAAACCGAATCATTCCACTGAAATATTTCATTTCTTTACTGTTCCATCTGTCAGGATTTTTTTTTCTGATGGAATCCAATTAGTGGGGGTTGGTTTGTTTTAATTATTTTTGTAGGGAAACATTTTTCTGGCAGATTTTTCGCTATGAAACATTTTCATAAATATTTAATAAATACTTCATCGGCGTCTTCAACGGCAAAAACATTTCCGAAATGTTTGACAAACAAATTTTTCTGAACAAATCTTTCTCTGGATACACCTCAATATGCCAAGAAAAAAACCGTAATACTAGCCGCAAAATATTGTTTATTTGTTGCATATTTGAACATAAAATTTTAAATTAGTTTTTAAAAAACAAAATCGAAAATCAAAACTATGCAAATTTGACTCAAATGGTAACACCTTCGACAAGCAAGTGAAATGTCATGATCCGGATCAGATCACGATGATAATAAAATACGGCTAGTGTTGCATAAAAAGCTTGGTCGGACAAAGTATATCCTGCCGCAACCCTCTGTTCGACCACTCAAAAGTCCTGTTTTTTTATGTTTACCTACCTCATCGAGTTAAAAGATGAAACTGGTGCCAAATGATAGGTAACATCGTTCTCTTTAAGAATTCACTGGTCGGCCAAACCTTAACCTGCCGCAACAATGCGTCCGACCACTTTTTAAGTCATGCTCATGAGCATATCATTTCACTGCCCTGCGCGTGTCTAACAAATTCAGTTATTTTAAATAGGTAACTTATAGACTACCAAAAGAAAACTTGTTTCAAATAAAAGTTTATAACACCTTCTTTAAAAATGTAGTCATCTGCCAGACCACATCCTACTGTATCCGCTTACATCACACGTTTCTAAGGCAGCTTCCACACCAGATGGAACAAAACGCCTTAGATAAACAAAACAGTTTTTCTGTGTGTTTCTGAAATTTAAATACACACATTTAAATACGGGCGCCCACACTGAATAAGGCAAAACAAAGCAAGAAAACAAAATAAAGCGTTTTGTTCCATCCGGTGTGAAAGCTCCCTTGGGCATAAATTAGTAATTTTGGGGTAAGGCCCATACTGTCTAAAGTATCTAAAAAAATATGCTTTCTTGTAGAACCTACAAACCAGTCTCAAATTATAGCCTATAGAGATGCTTTGGTGGTAGAACAGATATCAATTCATAACTACAATTAAATTGATTTGTTCGCAATTCGCGCTCATGTGAATAGTATTTTAAAAGGTTTTCAAAAATTGTGATTTAAAAAGAAAAATGTTTAAAATATAACGCAATTTCCCATCACAGCATCATAGTGTAAAGCGTTCCAATACTTGTTAAATATTGTGAGAAAATTCGAAATTTGCAGAGTAGTGTCAGAAAAAGGCACTTTTTTCATTCACAGCCCGTTTTTTGGCACTTTTTAAAAACTAAATTGAACGAGATCTTAAAAAGTTGATATAAAAATGATTTGATATAATTTACAACCAATGTATAATCCATGTTTATAATTTATAAATGAAATGAAAATCAAGACTAAACGGTTTTCATTTTAAAATTTGTCATTTGAAAACGAATTGCATCTACTGTTTCGTAGTATGTAGTGTCTAGCTCACTCGAACAACAATCTTAAAGACATCTAATTCTAATGTGATTTAGTTGTTTTGGTTTTATTTATAAAATAAAATTTGTGTGAGAATGATCTATTTACAGTCTATAGTGTATTGTAAAACTAAAAATTAAATTTTCTAAACTTCCTCTAACACTCAAGAAGATGGTTGCGAAATTCTGAAAAATTGCATAAAAAAAGAGCGGTGAAAGAAAAAATTGTTTCTAAAGCATTTCTCTGCAATTTCAGAATGTTCGCACGACTTTTAACAAGTATTGGCTCTCCTTATACCTACTATATATAATCGTGTTCTGATAGACAGCCGCCTTACATTTTACCTAAAGATAATTATTTCGAAATTACAGTTTTTGTCATATTTGCGAAGTGTTTTTTCTTTTTTCAAACTAAAAAAAAAAAAGGGAAAAAGTTCCAAATTATCACACAACGGTCACGTTGGTCAAAGCGCGCGGCTCACTCACCCATTCAAATCCAATTTTCAACGTTCCCTAGCGCGATTGCGGGAACAAAAAAACCCACAAAATCAATGCACAGGTTTAACTCCTAAAAGTCTGGGCTTTAAACTGAAAAAAAAAAAAAAAAAAAAACCGAGGATAATAACTCAGAGGCGCTTTTCTGAGTTCGATTTGGATGCATCATATTCTGTAAGAAAATTAACATATACAAATCCAGAAAACAAAACCTAGCGGCTACGATTTGCAAAAGAGTATAAATAAACCAGTAAGCTCTGAAATATGGTTTTTAAATGGAGAGTCTCACCGTAAAAAAAAGATTTGTTCGGATGCCGAAATTAAGTAGCAAAAAATACACATCAGTCGTTCATTGGGCATGGGATATTGAACTAGAAACACACAACTGGCCCCAAAAACCCAAAAACCCGAAGAAGAAGAAGAGCAATTTATGGATACTGAAGGAAGCCAAGTATCCAGCACCGATGAATCCGATGACGGAGAGGTACCTCGTGACAACAACTTAACACCCGACAAAGGCAAAATTGCCAGCTACGGCGAGGATGACGAATCCAAGAAGTCAAGCGGCGAATCTTCACCAATACCGGGACAAAAGCGGGCTAAGAAGAAATAGGAATATGTTTCTCGCACCAGCCTTGCTTACCTGAGAAAAAAAAAACTGTTTGTCGCATATTTTTGGCTGTAGCTTAAGTGCAGAGGCCGAATTGTTGCAACAGCGAGTGACACAGGATTAAATATGTATAAAATTGCAAAGTACAAGAAAATCAAATTCTGTCATTGTCCATTATTTTGTACCCTCATCCAATGTTTCGTAAATCAAAACTGTCCGCATTTAATCACTGAAATAAGCGTCCAACTTTATTATCAGTATCACATTGTCATCGTTGTTCTATCATGTCTCTATGTCTTGCACTCTATTTAAAATGGATCTAAAATCTGTTGCTATAAATGACACCTTACGAATAATAAATTTACATAGGAACTGAATGTTTTAGCTTTAAAGTAAAATTATACTCCAATTCTTGCTGTCCCACATTTGCTTTAACACTATTTTAGTTTCAACATCGGCTATTCGATGGGGGCAATTACATCCAGTTTTTTTTTTTTAACAAAAGAACAGCACACTTTTGTGATGCTTATTTACATAGCGACAGAGATGTTTTGAAATGTTTGTTTCTACAGTTGTACCTACCTACAGCTCCTCGAATAGTCGTTATTGGGCAAATTTTCCTATTCATTTAAATGCAAAGACTTCATCATGCTCGGATAAACATAGATATACGTATTTGGGTTTCGTATCGTTCATATTGTATACACGTCAATAAAATTGTGATAAAACAACAAATTATTTCTATCTTTCAGATTCCTTAAATATCCTGTTGCCTTATTACGATCAGCGTTTATAATAATCAATAATATTTATTGCATTCCAACCTATATAATATGGATAACTTGCTTGTTGCCATTAAAAATTGTGCATCCTGTATTTTATAACAAAATCGAAGGATTTTTATTTTCTTGGCTTTTAGCATGTGTCGCAATGTGGTCCTATTCAGCAGGATATGACAGTAAGTAAAACAAAATGAGACTTCTTCCAAAACTTCATTTTTATCACTTCCATACAGTAATAACACACATTTATGGAATTCTCAGTTGAGTGTTCTAAATAAATGTTCCAATATTCCACACAAAATTGAATAGATAAATTTTAAATTAAAATGCTTTCATCTATGTATTCGTGTTGTGAGTGCAGCTACAAACAACGAGTAATGCACAATTATTAAACAATTGGTCCTTGGAATACTGATGTATTTTATATTTAGTACATAAATAAATAAATTGCTCGTAAGTTATATATGACATTAACATCATTGAACAGGCAACATAATATGTAATTTTAAATTCTAGCTTGCAATTCTGGGAAGTGTGAATAGAAATGCGTGCGTGACTGTTAAGCACTAGTAAAAGTTCGCGTTGTGCTTGTCTCCTCTATTGGAAGAATATTAGAAGAAAATGAAAAATGAAATTTTATGATTCTGATCTGACTGGTTGTTTGATTGCGAGTATTTCAGATGGGAAGTCGTGGCGCCAATGTGTACATTTGTTGTGTACCTACAGCGTATTTTTCTTCGCATTAGAGCGCTGATAATTTGCAGACGTAGTTCTGCTTCTGTGCCCAGGACACATAGGTTCGTTTGGCTGCAACAAGTAGGTTATAGAGCACATCAATGAAAGATTTATTGTAGGCGCAGTGGCTTAGTGGTTATTGTGTTGGACTACTACGCTAGGGGTCGAGGTTCGAATCCCGCAAAAACCCAAATTCCAACTTATTTTTTCACTTTTTTCACTGCGCCACCTCTCGCGAACGTGTGACAAACATCCGAGAGTATGACTGTCTTGAAAAAGCTTCTCAATTAGTCGTTTGGAGTCGGCATAAAATTTTAGATCCCTTCCATTCGTTCCAAAAATGAAAACTCACACAAAACGATTGGTTGTGAAAAGCTAGGCCTAGGGTCCCTCCGGACCTGTTGCGCCAACTATTTATTTTTTATTTATTAATGAAAGATTTATACCTGAAAACACGGACAGTCCTAGGTGTGAGTGCAGGCATCCGATCGCCAACTTATACCAGTTTGCCTATAAATTCAATTTCTCTATACAGAACTTAAGATTGGTGTCAATTTGGTTTGAGAGGTGCCAACCTTCTCCAAATTATCGAAGAAAAACTTTTCGAAGGTGGGTGAAATTTTTGTGCAAAAGATCGATTATGGCATGGGCCGTATGGCATGGCGCGCCATTTTGCATGAACCAGAGGTCGTCCAAATCCATGTCTTCCATTTGAGTAAAAAAAAATCGGTTAACAAGGCTCTGTAATGCCCACCGTTGAGATCGATGGCGAGTTGTTGGGTGAGTTGATGTTCGTGAATTGAGTCTACACTCTCGGCTACAGTAGCCACATTCTCGTCTGAGCGCACCGTACAACGCCGGGGACCATGAGTGAGTGTTGTCCACTAGCACACCAGTCTCACGAACTTTTTGCACAAACTTGCGTACAGCAGGCGTGAGTGTTTCTTCATAACGCCTCATTATCTTAGGCCAAAGAAATGGCGATTGGATAGCTTGATTCTTAGTTTATTTTTTAGGGAACACTGTCATTTTCAGCGTTTATTTATACCGGATGCGTGGTAGATAAAGTTCCAACAACAACCTTTAAGTTATAGCTCTCTATTTGCCCTCATTCAGGGGCCGAATTACCGCATCCGTGATCGAGCCATACGTCACTGAATTTTGTGAATTTTACAAGCAAAACAATAACAAATTCAGTCACGTATTACTCGATCACGGATGCGGTAGTTCGACCCCAGGTCTTAACCCATTTTTGACACTTCCATCCCAATATGCAAACAAGTCTGTAACAGCTCGCTCGGTTCTGCTGTTCTGTTCTGTCAATGACATTCTCGTCTGCAAGCTATTGTCGACTTGTGAAAAATGCTGTCCTTGGGATTGGCTGTTAATTTTCGCCCAATTTTCTCATGGATGATATTGAAGAAGAGGCCAATCAGTTTGTTTCAGGAGTTCACACACTACATGAACATGGACGTTTTTGGTAAAATTTTCGAACATTTAATCTCCTCAAAGTATTCAAAGTCACGTAATGAATGTCACGTAACTTCAAAAATTCCGTCTTATCAACACCTTCGCACCTAGCCACTTTCGCTGTAGGAAAAGTTGCTGACAGAGTTAATAGAAAAAAAAAAAAAAAAGTTTTGAGCAAACTTTCTTCAGTTGTTGTTTAAGAAAAATTTACGCATAAAATCGAAGGTGATGATATCCTAAAGCGGAAAATACAGAACCATGTTTGTCCGAATATGTGTCTCGTATGCAAAATATCTCTAGACATTTTAATAATCAAACAAATCAAACTATTAAAATACTATTAAGTATTCCCGAACTCTTATTACATTCACCCCCGATTGGCAGCATTTTTGTTTTATTTTTGGTATGTTTTTGCATGTCAAACAAATTCTAATTGACATTCCCCTAATATGAAAACAAAATGGTTGAAATAGTTTTGAGGGGGGCAGCACCAAGATGATTGCGAGTAAGGGGTCGCAGTGTGATTTGTCTATGATTTATACTATTGTTTCCCTTTTACTATGATTAAGCGGCGATTACTTTTACATTTTTAAATAAAGCTTGTTGGACACTTTCAACCCACTGCGCCCTTAGCATTTCTATTACTCTATTATAGGTATGTGACAGGATACTAAAATCGTTATCTAATATCCCAAACACCAAAAGTGTCGAATTATTGGTATCGCACACTTTAATATGGTATTCGATTGGGATTCTTCAGATTCGCTCTCAGATTTCAGATTTCGTGTGGCTAATCGAACATAAAAACGTTACTTGCTCTTTTTTGTAAAAATTCGTAGCCTTTAACACTTTTCAAAGCGTTTTCCATTCACTGGCTAGACTTTAAATTAAAACATTCGAAATTTGCGTCTCGATTGATTTTTAAATACTCATACATTATACAATTTACAAAAATAGATTCACCCGATGCAATACCTTTCTTTGCTGTATAACAAATTCACGAAAAGCTAAACGCCCTCCGCCAGTTGTCAAACTAAAACGCACTTGTAATGGCAAATCTGGGAAAATATCTAGATTCGCAAAATTGCTCTGAAATCTGAAAAAGATTGCTTTTGCTGTACCAAACGAACATAAAAACTGTTCTGAGAGCAAAAAAAGTGCTCTGAGAGCGCCCAATCGAATACCACATAAGTAAAGATGGTGAACTTTAACAATTTTACAATTACGACTTGAAATTTAAATAACTCAATTTTGAATTCGCTTGGTTAAGATTAAACAAATTTTAAGTCGACGCACCTTCCATTTTGTATGCAATTCTTTGCTTGGCAATATTATCAAATGGTTATACTTATAGATAATCTTATATCTCTATGCTTATTTTATTTTCTTCATAGTTGTGGAAGTGGGGGACGATTTATCTCCCTGCTTGGACAAACCTACTTTAGTATTAGTTAACCATCAAAGTACGGCTGATGTTCCATTGTTAATGGCAAATTTTAATGCTAAGCCAAATATTTTACCAAACATAATGTGGATAATGGATCGGTTGTTTAAATATACGAACTTTGGACTAGTCAGCCTAATACATGAGGATTTTTTCATCTCATCGGTAAGTCGTGTTCTTTTTTTAAATTTTAATATTATTTATCATTTGGATTTATAAAAACAAAGCTAACTCTCGAATAACCACATATCACAGCATCTTAGGCTGATTTTAGTTTTTTGTATGTACATATTTGGAAGGCGGGATTTAAAAAACTTGTCAGCGCAGAAGAACTCACTAACCCCGACATTTAAATTAATTTACCTAAAGCTTTATTTTATTATGTAAATTGAAATAATGTACAAAAAACTAATAGAAATAAGACCAAACCATCTTCGATTAACAATGAAATATGTATGGGAGGACCCTGCAACCCCACTGCTTGAGATCATTGTTTCTGCGGCGTTGAGTGTTGCAAAGTTGGTTATATCTACTTATGTTTCGCGTGCATTTAAAGGAACTTATCATATACCAAATCTCCAAACAGTAACCCCAAGCAGGGTGGTTACAGAGGGGGGCACCATGCCCCTTTCTGCTATTTTTGTTTATTAAACGTTAATCTGATTTTCATGATTAATTTTTAAAAAAATTTAATTTACCTTTAAAGTAATCCTGAGTCACATAAAAGCCGTTTTTTTATTATCAGCGTCGTAGACATTATATATGGACTGTTAGTAGCCAACCTCGCGTTGGTTCCAACATTAGCGCTAGCGCTCTTGGTTCGCAGCGGAATAAATTGGAAACAGATTATGCGAAACTGAAATGCAGTTGGTTTTATGGGCTTCAGTATTACTATGAGGGATTTAAAAATATATTTTTTTAAAAACACATTGAAGACAAAAAAAGTGATAAGCTATAATACATTTCGTCTTATAATTTGAACAAGGGAGTAAGTTTATACAATAGCTCCTCTGTCCTGTATTTGTAAAATTCGGAGGGAATTCCATCCGACCCTACAGCCGTTCCATCGTTCAGATGATTTGGAGCCTCCAGAACATCTTTCAGAGTTATGAATCCATAGAAAAGATCATTTGAAAATTTGTAAACCTGAAAACTTTTTTGATCGAAATATGTGCAACCAAAAATGAAAAAAAACTCATTCGCTATGTGCAATCTATGTGGCACTAAATTACAATATGATTTTCTTATACAAATTGTGTTGGTTCCATCTATTGTTAACAATTTGAACTAGCAGATTTTCGATGCGACATCTATTGTAAAACTTTTCGCAACAATTCGAATCTCAACCGTTTTACTGAGGAAATCTACTAAAGCAAAATAGATGTCTCTAGACACTACACTTTTTATTAACTTTGAACCAAGAGCGTATGTTATGTTGGCGTAATTTTTTGGGTAGAGCTTGAACTGGAATGGAACTGACATTTCACTTGCAGTCCATTATATAGAATGTGAATGGTAAGATCATTAGCCTGCATGTCAACGCCAAGTGCTCATATAATGCGACAGTTTTTCTGTCAAAAGAGAGACATGCGATGTAATCGGCACACCTTAAATGCTGTAACAATGACCATGCTTATTGAGCGTGATCAATAAATCAGGTCTATCACAGAATCCGTCGTATTCGGAATTTTGTTACGAACCCCGAAAGAACTGTTACAGAATAATAAAGTTCGTACATACGTGAGATTTTTGTACAACTTATAACTACATTTATTATTGATTTCAATTTAAAAACAGAGCATAAATATTTTTGATATTGGAATTTTCTTTCTTTAGGGTAGGAAAAATCGGGAGGCGTCGATCCAAGCTTTGAGGCACCATTTAGAACATTCCTACAAAAAGAACAGACGAAAGTGGATTGTTCTATTTCCCGAGGGTGGATTTCTGAGGAAGCGCAGACATATCAGTCAAAGATTTGCAACTAAAAATAATCTGCCCAATTTGGAGCATGTCACATTGCCGCGAGTCGGAGCAATAAAGACAGTTTTGGATGTGTTGCACAAAGATGGCAACGAGAAGGGTAAATATAATCAAAATTAGCATAAATTCATTTGTTTATAAAATTTTTATATTTCCAGAGGCACAAAGTTTTATTGATTATATTTTAGACATTACAATTGCATATCCGAACGGAGTTCCTCTAGATTTGCCCAACATAGTACATGGACTAAAAAAGGGCTGCAACACCTATATGCACTATAGATTATATAAAATTGCTGAGGTAAATTGTATCCTTGAAATTTGGGTCGAAAACATGAGTAAAATAAAGAAATCGTTTCCCAGGTACCTAGTGAAGAGGCATCGCTTACAACATGGATTTATGAAAGGTATTACGAAAAGGAGCAAATACTAAAAACATATTATGAAACTGGACATTTTGAAGCTGTTAAAATACCCGCGCAAATTATACGTCAAGATGTTTTGAGACTACTACTTATAAATGTATTTTTTTTAACATCGTCTTATATACATTTTCAATTATTTCGCATTCTTTTAATGCAATATTTTTTAATAAGCCGCGTTTATATTCAAGTATCTTAAATTAAAATTAACAATCAAGTTTCTAAAGGTAGGTATTTTTCATTTTTCTGTCTCAGTCGTACAAAGTACCTCTGCGGAGCAACCGGAACTGCTACACATTTGTTAATACATGTGCCTCGAAGGGGTGTTATTAAAGTGAATGCACAATATTAATATAAAATTGTCTATTTTGTTAAATTTATATGTAAGTAGGGAAATGAATAACATAAATAAAAACAGATCAATAATTTAAACCATGTGATAAATATAGAGTAAAGTCTTTTTGTTATAAAAATCAATTGGGTTTGCTGTTGTTTTGACTTGGGCTTTTATTTCATTTCGAAGAACAAGTTTCAAGTTTCAGCGAGGATTGGGTTTGGCGAAAATAACACCGTAAACACAGGTCTGCAAGCAAGATGTTCTCTAAATCCATCAGCTGTTTTAAAGATTCAAAGAGCTCTTATCTTAGTAGCTCAATCCAACACAGGGCACTGTTGATGACAAATACTTTGTTTTGGGTATGTCGCAGTCCCATGGTAAAGGCTCACATTCAAATAAATTGCTCAGTAATCAAGCATGCTTTTATTGAACATCTATCTGAGCAAAGCAATACTAACTTCAAACTTAGATATTAATAAAGAAATCTTTGGAATAGGTACGTTTATAAAAAAAAATGAATTTTGACGCAAATATTTTAGTTCTAAGTAATGCCCTTAGGATAAAACATGGAAATCTTGCATTAATTGAGTACGAAAGTTTCACATCATTGTGGTTGGTTTAAAATCTTTCTGTAGACATATTAGGAATAAGAATTCCTCTTTAAAATATCTTGTTCTGATGATTGATTTCGTTATGCGTAGAGAGAGTCGTGTGCGAAGCAGGTAAATCAAAAGTTTTTTTGCAAATTGCTTATGAGTTAGTTATTTTTTCCTATTAAAAACTAACATTATTATTTTTCAATTGAATTGAAAATTATTTATGAAAACGAATTTCGTACTTGTTTTAAAATTGAAAATAAGTTCTTGGTTTTTGGATATTACTTTTTGTTTATTATTATTTATTTTGTTTTTGTATTAAAATACACATAAGGTTATAGGTTACATTATTGTTCAGTTGAATTGAAATGAATTGATATCCATAAATTAGGCTCATGTAAAGTACTGCTTATAGTAGACCGAACATTGCTTGAATGCATCCATTTTAATAAAGGGAGATACAAATAGTAACATTTTTTCCGAACTGTCAAAATTCGAGTTCTCATACTTCATCGATCACCTGTGTGATTAAATTTTAAAGGTTTGGTAAAAGTTATCTCTACTTGAAACTGGATAGTAAGTTTATTTGCTAATTGTTTAACCAACGAAGGAGTGCTTGGTTTAAGTGCAACGTTTAGTGTGTGTATTAATCAATATTTCACGATGGCCCTGCAAGCAGAAAACCAGGAATTGAATATTAAGTCAAAGCGACCGTCAGGTGAGTCATTACTTCTATTATCGATTGATTAGTTAGTTGTTTCTTTTTTAAGTAAGCAATGTCTATGAAAATTGATTAAATATGTGATAAACTTTTATCTCATACCTATTCATTTACTCGAAGATTCTGCTTTTAAGCAGCAGCGTTTACCTGCTTGGCAGCCAGTCCTTACCGCTGGTACTGTGCTACCCACTTTCTTTATTATTGGAATTGCGTTCATACCTGTGGGCGTCGCTCTTATGTACTTCTCCGATAATGTTCGAGAGCATGTTATTGATTACACAAATTGTAATAAGTTCGGCGAGACCAATTTAACATGTGCAGACTACTTGACTTCACATCCAGCTTCAGCTTGTGAATGTAGAATTAATTTCCTTTTAAATAAAGAATTCTTGGTATGTAGTAAAGATATATTTCCTATCATATCTGATCTCGTTTGTATTTTTCAGGGGAATGTTTATATGTACTATGGGCTAACTAACTACTATCAAAACCATCGCAGGTATGTTAAATCGCGCGATGATGATCAGCTATTAGGTCGACTTTCGTTGACCCCATCCACTGATTGTGCGCCATTTAACTATGCAGATAATAAACCAATTGCTCCATGTGGAGCCATTGCTAATTCCTTGTTCAATGGTAAGTGTAATCAAAATACACTTGGTTTGTTTTTTTGATTGCAATCAAAAACTGTTTTCGTAGACACTTTGGAATTGTTCTTCGGATTAGAGCAAGTGACACTCTTAAATACTGGCATCGCTTGGCCTTCAGATAAGCAGATCAAATTTAGAAATCCAGAAGGAAATTTGAATTTGGCTTTGAAGGACTTTTCAAAACCAATAGCATGGCAGAAGAACCTAACGCAATTGGATCCAAGCAATCCTGATAACAACGGATTTCAGGTAAAAACTATTATTTTTATTTACATTTTCTTATTTATTAGTTAGCAGTTAAACTACAAATGGGATTTATTCGTCTGAATAAAAGCTGTTTAACTTGCTTATTCATACTTATTCAATGCAGCACGTCCTTAGCTGTGTAATCGTTTTGGGTTTTATTCAAAGCCATGATGTCGAGCAAAGGGGCATACTCTACAGCCTGCAGTCCACATGAACCAGTCACTCAAGGTGTTGATTTCATCAGGTGTTTTCGTGTTTTCTTCGACGCATCGACAATATAGATAGGGAGTGTTAATCTGGGTCTGAGGTAGAGTGTGAAGGCACATCAGGATGACAGATTTATGATTTTCCATTAATAAAAAAACAACTATTAGCCAATATTTTGTCACTCTCTAGGTGCTGCGCGCATATAAATATCACCATATACTAAAAGTTGTACAGCACCTGTTGCAGCATCTGTTTATTATTTAAACTGATCGAATTGTTTCGCCGTATATTGAACAATTTTCCATAAGGAGACTTCTTTCGCTATTCCTTTTGCAATCCTACTCCTATTCCCGTTATCTTTTCTTGTAAACTACTAAGACATATTCCTTTTCCATTTTAAGTTGTCGTTTCGAGACAAAAGTTTTAAAATTATCGAAAAAGAAAAAAATAAATAATCTAGAAAAAAAACAAAAAAAAAAAATAGTTTTCGGCAACGACAACCTGAATCAGTCAGGGCTTTACTTCCAAAGTATAACTGGCCTGAGAAATGTTCACTCTTTTCGCATTTGGGTTGCAGTTATTCGACCGGAAAATGAAAAAATCACACAGTGAATGGAACAAGCAAACAAAGGTTGTAAAAGCTATCCGCCATCGGGTCCATGTTGATTGTTGTTCTGCAATAGATGCCTACTTAGCTAGGCTAGGATGATTTTCAATCACATTAGGTGTGTTCCCTTACTTTCTGGCTTAATATTGGCAAGGTCTGCTCCCTAACGATATTAGTCAAACTCCGTTCCCTTGCCCAAAAATTGGGCAGAAGAGAGCCAAAAAGAAAGAACAAAACATTTCCCCTCCGAAAAAAACCTGCAAATATTAGCCGGGGAATTTCTTTGGGCTAGTTAGTTATTGCTGACAGATGAGAGATGATGGTTGCTAAATCGTTGATATGCTTATTTCTAACTGACTTCTTATTTGATTGTATTTGTATTTTGTGCTTCTATAGCATTAAAATGGAGGTACGAAAATTCACATGTTTCAAATTTTTGGTTCAGCCGTTCAATGCGTTTCTTTTCTGTTGGGTTATATTATACACCGTGTTGCCGTAGAGAAATATTATAGTACTTTGGGGAAAAAGGGGAAAAAATAGTGGTACCTAGACATCTTAAAAAAAAAAAAGTTGGCACAAGACACTTTTTAAACTTTATTTGAAAAAAAAAATCGTAAAAAATGCAGTTAAAAAAAAAAAACATAAATAAATAAATTATTAATTCTAATAACAAAAGTTGGAGAAGGTGATTTTGGTGCTAAATTTATAGAAACAGCAGCAGACTCATTTGTTTTAGAACCTCCAGCAGCATAAGATACGTTTACATATTTTTTCTGCCTTTACCTCCTCCAAGTAATCCAATTTCACGAAATATCTATAATACAATATTTTAAGCATTAATGTAATAAACGTTTTCATTTTATTCTACTATACATCAAAATTCACGGAGTTAAAAAAAAAAAAAAAACGGAACCACCAAACCACAATCTCGGGTACCTTACAATAAAAGAAATATACAGAACTGACAGATGAAAATTGCATAAAGCCAACAAAAAACCAAATTGCCTTTTTGACGACAGTTTGGAAGATTAAAGTGCTCCCAAATGTGCATTAAATTTATAAACTGCTACATGTGATTAACAAAATAGGAGCTCGAATCTGAAAGGAGGAGTACGGACTATGGAGGTATTGAAAGTAGCACAATAGTCCTATTGGAGTACTTTCGGCAACACTGGCTTATACATATTTCATTTCGGTGAGCAATGAGAGAAATGTTACCGTAGATCATTTAAACATCTCCAAAAGAAATAGTATTAGTGAAACGATGCATCTTGTCTTTTTCCAATTTTAAATTTGAAACCCGACAATATTGCGCTTCGCAGAACACAACACTTTTGTTACCTACGAATAATAGACAACAGTTTGTCGAGAAAATTTTTTTGACCCAAACACCGTAGATAGACTTCATTTAACTACTCGAAATTCAAATTCTAACTATAAACAGCAGGAGCAGCACATTGTTCAATGATAATTTTGTTAGTGTTAATGCGCGATACTAATATCTAGTCATATTTAGTGTTGAGGCTAGATTTAGGTAACGAACTCAATGGCGAAATTTTCCATACAAAGAAAGATCTACAAAATACTTAGTGTCAAGGTTAAAATTGATTATTAGTGCCTGGTCTTATGCGATGATCTCGCAACTCCACTCAACCTCACCTATCCTAAGGCCCAATGTTATTTTATTAAAAATCCTGTCTCCTTGGCATGGAGTCTGTCTTCAAAGTGTCCATGCGATCTGGAGGGCCCAAATATAGTCACATAACTGTGACGGAAGCGCCTTTTATACAATAACGTACCTTAGTAAATAAGGCAAGCAAATAGTTGATAAGAATTAATTGTTTGTTTCCAATTTGCAGAATGAGGACTTCATTGTTTGGATGCGAACAGCAGCTCTACCCAGTTTCCGAAAACTGTACCGACGCGTTGATCATACTAAGAAATATTTCAGCGATGGTCTTCGACGAGGCAACTATACACTCAAAGTCACTTATCGTAAATATGCCACAAACGAAGACTATTCTCAAATACATGAATGATTATTCTTATCACATTTTCAGAATATCCTGTTACTGCGTTCAGCGGTACGAAAAAGATGATTTTATCGACAACATCCCTAATGGGCGGGAAAAACCCCTTTCTGGGAATCGCTTACATTGTGGTTGGTTCCATTTGTCTGGTAGCGGGAATAGTACTACTGTTAATTCATATTAAATGCAGCAAAAGGTCAGTTCACATCTTCTCGAGGCACATGCCATTGTGGTTATCGCAGTCACAATGTGTCGGCTTGGCTTCATTTTCGCATATTTGTTTGATAAACTTTATCATAAATTAAAAATATTTTTATTTTCCCTTATGTTACAGTACCACAGAAATGATTAACGTCAACCCAAGAACTCCATACTCTTAAGTTTATCAAATGGCGTGATCTTTACAAAAAAAAAAAAAAAAACCCCAAAGAACTGTTGCCTGGCACTTGATATGCGCCCACAGTTAGTTGTATTATTTATACTGTTTTCCCCCTTTTGATGGAATTATGTCTTGTTATTTGTGTTATTTTTTATTATAATTTTTTTTATCACGACATTGTATGCAGAGGAGGAGTAGTAAAGTTTCGTTTTATTGTAATTTAGTTTCAAGCTTATGCAAATGGATGTACGGCCTTATAACTGCGTTGAGTCTATCGATATTTTAAATTAATTGCACATACAATTTGGAAAAAGATATGTTCAAGATTGTAGTTCGTAGTCATGTATTTTATAAGCACTAATGTGAATGTTGATTTGAATAAATAAAAATGTTAAATCTATTCAAAAATCGAAATATTTGTTGTTTCTTTTTAATTTGCTTTAAAAAATACAGGAAAACCCCATAATTCATAAACAAGGACAATGAATTCGATGCACTCAAAAAGTAGGTAGGTACCTACATTATGCAAATTTGTTCGTAAATGTGATTTATCTTTTGAAGTAATATAAACAAGCAAACGGCAATACTGTCAACTGTTATTTAGAACTAGAAGACACACACGATCCTAAACTGAAGAGAGCAAATTTATTCATAGGGATGTGGTATTTCGATTGGGCACTCTAATGTATTCGTTTGAGTTTCTTTACATGATTACAATCGAAACAGGATTATCACCGCTCGTTATTAAAACACTCAAGCTACATGTGGAATATTTACTCAAAATATTCAAAATGTCAGACATCAGACTGCCAAAAATAGGAGCGTTATGTGCTATGGAGGGGAAGAGTCTATTCTATGGTATAGGAAATTGAAGGAGCTGGCAGAATTTTGTGAACTCAATTTTGAGCTTAATCAGCAGAATATTGCCTATGGTATGCAAGAGAGATTTTCTGTAATCTTGTCTCAAAATTAGGTGAGAGGTATAGAATAGATTGCATAAACGAAGCTAAGTCCTGCTATATTCAAAATGAGGGGAAAACTTGTAGGACTTTACTTTATTCTTCATCGAGCATATTTACCTATCTGAAAGGGAAGATGTCTTACATTTTATCGGGAAATGCCCGATCCTGAAGGAGATACGAAGAGCTTTTCTCGGCAGTGATTCAAATTTGGGGGCTGACATTTTTGAGATCCTTAATTGTGAGAGAGAATTAGACCAGTTATACAATTTCTATAGTGCTGCAATATCTTATAGAACGCAAATTCTGAACGAAGCTTCCTAAGACTGTTTACAGAGTAACTGTATCTACTATGTATTTATTCAAAACTCCTTTTTATACATAAGTACAATTTAATTTAAAGCTAAAATGGAAAAAAATATGTAACAAAAATGTCAATCTGGCAGACGGCATGCTTAAAGATTTATGTGAATATACTTTTGTTAAGTTCAAATAAAAATTCAATTCAATTCAATTCGTTTGGGTTTCTTCAGATTCGCTCTCAGATTTCAGATTTCGTGTCTCTAATCGAACATAAAAACGTAACTTGCTCTTTTTTGTGTTGATATTCGTGCGTTTCGAAATTCGAATAGGTACCTATGTGTTATAATAGCCTTCGAGACTTTTCTACGCGTTTTCCATTTTATATTAAAACACTCGAAATTTGCGTCCCGATTGATTTCTAAATATAATAATAATAATTTACAAAATTAGGTTCGCCCGATGCAAATGCCTAACTTTGCTGTAGAAAAAATTCACGAAAACCTAAACGCTCTCCACCAGTTGTAAAACTCAAACAAACTTGTATTGGTAAATCTGAGAAATCATCTAGACTCGCAAAACTGTTCGAACATAAAAACTGTTCTGAGAGCAAAAAATGTGCTCTGAGAGCGCCCAATCAAATACCACATAACATAAATGAGCTCTCAGAGCACTTTTTACGTTCGTTTGGTAGAAAAAAAAAAAAAAAAAAAAAAACACTTGCGAGTCTGATGTGGTTTTCCATTGGGACAAAAAATCAATCTTTTTTTTGATCTAAATCACTTTTTGCGTTCCATTGGGACGAAAAATCAATCTTTTTTTCGATTCGGATCACTTTTCGCAGATCTCGATATTTTTTCAGATTTACGCATACCAATATACTTTGTACAGCTGTTTAACGTCAGTTTAAGAAGTTTCATTTCGAGGCAAATGCGCAAAGTTTCGTGAAAACCAAAATAACAAAATAAATAAATAGCTATGGATATGATTTCGGAAGAATTATTATCTTCATTATCTCCCTCGTCATCTGAAGACTACAAACCACCAATAATACTTCATTTGTATCTACAAGAAGGAAAACATTTTTGAGGGCGATATCCATTTGTGATTTAGCCAAAAACGAATGCCATTTGAACAGCTGATATTGTTGTCAATTAACGCACTAATCCATTTACAAAAGCAGATCAATCTCGTTGCGCGTTCCATGAGCACAGTAAAATCTGAGATCTGAAAAAGATTTCTGGTGGTCCCAATGGAAAACCACATAAATTTTTTCTCTGATCTACCAATACAAGTGCGTTTGAATTTGACAACTGGTGGAGTTTTTTTTTAACGTTTTCGTGAAGTTTTTTCTACTGCAAAAAAAATGCATTGCATTGAGTGAATCTATTTAGAAATCAATTGCACGAATTTCAACACATAAGGTCTGTTCCTTTACTTTTAAATCTTACGAATTCTTACTAATTCTTACGAATTTTTACTCAATGCCGTTCCTTAACTCGAAAAATTCGTAAAAGAGAGCGTCATCGAGAGAGCAAGATATTACCCCTCCAGTGAGAATCTTACGAATTTTTACTCAACAAATTTCTTGGTGTAAGAAGTGAAAAACCTGTCAGTTACCTTGCAAATAACAGCTGATTTGAAATTTGTTGTCCCATTTGGCATATGCGTGGATTATTTTTTGATTTCTTGCGTATTAAAATGGTATCAACAGGCGGCAAAATAAAATTGAATGTTCTCCCCGAGATTCTTTCGAAAGTGGCGACGCAATTCTTCTTCGCTGGAGCAAGGAACAATCTCCTCCATGTAGGTACTTCGTCATGCAGTGTCGTTTTTTCCTCTTTTCGAATGCTTGTAGTTCAATCAGTACAAAGTCTTCCACATACTCGAATTCATCAAAATAAAGTTCAAAATAAATGCTATAACTAATTTTCTTAGTAATTTAACAAATTCCTCGAGTTTATCTAATATTTTAACGACTTTTCGTACCATTTTTTGAATATTTGAATTATGTATCTGTCATTTTTTAAAGATTACTACAAAAGCGTTCCCTAACTTTTTCATTAGTGTCTCTCTTTGTGAGAGAATTCATCCCCACCACTGCTATTTTGACAGTCTTTTCCATTCTGACTACAAAAGTAAAGGAACAGACCTATAAAAGAGAAAGTGACGTTTTTTTTTGTCTGAGAGCGAATGTGAAGAATCCCAATATACCACCTAAATACAAAAGCGTTCCCTAACTTTTTCGTAAGTGTGTCTCTCTGTGAGAGAATTTATCCCCACCACTGCCAAGGTGACGGTCCTTTCCAGTCTGTACAAAAGTAAAGGAACAAACCTATCGTTATTTAAGCTGGCAGTGGCCCTGACCAGGCCCTCATGGCCCACAATTTTCTAAGAAACCATACAATCAAATCAAATCTCAAATACGGAAATGACGAGGTATACGAGCACTCACCTTACTTCCTCTATCAATGCCCAAGTCTTTCTTACTTAAGAAATAAAACACTTTAGAAGTTACTATACTTCCATGACATAAAGTAACTTTCTGATGTCTCACTATCTAATCTTTACAGGTTCATAGGTTAGCAGTAGGTTAGCTAACCTATTCTGCTGCACTTAGATTAGAGGGTTAGTAAACCTTGGTAAGTTAATTTGTCTACGATTTTTTGTTGGTTAATTTTCTTAAGCAATATGCTTCTTTCAATATCTACCACTACGGTCATAAGTCCTCAATTAAGGAATGAGGTCAACCTTTGAAGTGCTAGATTTCCGAACGCCCTACGATTAAAGAACATAAAACGGGTGAAAACCTGGCTTTCATCCATTTTTTTGTTATCTAAATTACTTTTCATGTTCCATTGGGCAGAAAAATCATTTTTTTTTTCATTTAGGATCACATTTTGCAGATCTCGATACTTTTTTCAGATTTATACCATTATACTTTGCAAAGCTGTCTTACGTCACTTAAAGAAGTTTGCTTTGAAAACAAATGCGCAAAGTTTCGTGAAAACTGGATATAATTTTGAAGGTATTATTATCTTCATTGTCTTCTTCGCCACCTGAAGACTATAAATCACCAAAAATACTTATTGGTATCTACAACAGGGGAAACTTTTTTCAAGTCGATATCCGTTTGTGATTTTACCACAAACGAATTAAATTTGAATCTGATATTGTTCTCAAGTAATGCAATAAGCCATTGACAAAAGCAGATCAATTTCCCAAGACTATAAATCACCAAAAATGAATTTCCCGATGGAAAACGACATGAACTGCAAATTAAATACAGACGAAGACCAAGAGCAACATCTGCAATCTAGTTTCAGTTTCATTTACATTTACATTTGCTTTTATTAAACTTTTTGTATATACAATTTGCCGTAAGGCTAGGTAACAAATGGTGGTGAATAGTTAATATTTAAAGGTATTGGCTCAACAACAGGGGCCCAACGGTATACAATGATTTTTTTTCTTTCTTAAATCCATTTTACATATATTGTGGCTGTCTTCTCGGATTCATACTCGTAGTATGCATCGTTGTCTAGGTTGTTACCTAGCCTTAAGTCAAATTGTATAGGTATACCAAAAGTTTAATAAAAGTAAATGTAATGTAATGTAATGTCGTTCTACTCACAAAATCGGCTTTAATTGGAATTTGGAATAGTGCCGTTCGGTAGTATTGAAGTACGTAACGTGCAATGTATTCTCATTCACCTACCGCCTTCCGAAAAGATCTTAAGCTTAAGCTCTGCTCTGCTCTGCTAGTATTGCCCTTCGAAGGAGTCTAATGTTAACTCTGGGTAGAACACTCTCCGCCGGGATACAAACTCGGCTAGTAAGGATCCCAAGAATTGTCTCAGGTCTAAGCTTTCCGAGAGGTCTAATGTCCGTTGGTACCGCTTTAAGATTTGTCTACAGACTATATATCCAAAAATTGATAAGTTAAATAGAAAACAAAAATACGGCGCTAAGCAGTTCCAATAGAGGTTTGTTTTTCCAAAGTTTCTGGTTATTTAAAAAATTCCCACCAACAACTACCTATGTATTTCTTTGTCAGATGTTTGAAGTGTAGTTCAATAGAAGTTTTGGTTTTATGAAACATAAAATAAAGGGTTTTTCAAAAGGGACGCTACAAAAGTAGAGCGACAGGGACAGCAAACGACGCCAAATTTCCTGCCGCTCTTTTGACATTTTTTTTTTTTAAGGTTTGCCATTTCAAAGATATACGAGCCAACAACGATTCGAAATTATTAAAATTTACTACCGAAATTCGGAGTCAGTGGCCTCAACGTTGAGAGCGCTACGTCCAATTTATGGTCGTCATAATCGTCCTAGCAGATCAACAATTGAGCGTCTAGTGGGAAAATTTGAATCCATAGGCACAGTAAAAAATGTTCCCGTGCCAGTGAGACAAAGAAGTGCCCGTAGCGTCGAGAATATTGCTGCCGCTGATGCTTCAGTTGAAGAAAGCCCAAATGTGTCTCTCACACGTCGTTCTCAAGCGTTGGGCATCGTTGTGACGTCGTTGTGGCGAATTTTGCGAAAAGATCTTGGCCTACATCCTTACAAGATTAAATTAACGCAAGAACTGAAGCCGCTTGACCACCAGAAGCGTCGTATGTTCGTGAATTGGGCTGAGCAACAACTTGAAAATGATTCAGATTTTCATCGAAAAATCATCTTCAGCGATGAGGGTCATTTCTGGCTGAATGGCTTCGTCAATAAACAAAATATGCGGTATTAGTTAGGCAGCAATCCACACGTACTCCATGAGTCATCATTGCATCCCGAAAAAATTACGGTTTGGTGTGGTTTATGGGCCGGCGGCGTCATTGGGCCGTACTTCTTCCGTGATGATCAAGACCGGCACGTTACTGTGAATGGGAATCGCTACCGTTCAATGATAACCGAATATTTTTGGCCCCAATTGGATGATATAGACTTGGAGGACATGTGGTTCCAACAGGACGGCGCCACAAGCCACACAGCGAATGTCACAATCAATTTATTGGAAACCAAGTTTAGAGAACGTGTTATCTCACGAAATGGTCCAGTCGCTTGGCCGCCTCGGTCGTGCGATTTGACGCCGTTAGACTATTTCCTGTGGGGCTACGTCAAGTCTATGGGCTATGCCAATAAGCCAGCGACGATTGATGAACTTCGTACGAATATCGAAGGTGAAATTGCAGCAATATCGGCCGATTTATGCTTGAAAACTGGACTTAAATGGACTGGACTTCTGCAAGCGTGCCCGTGGTGACCATGCAAAAGAAATCGAGTTCCATACATAATGGCATCGAACGTACTTTCACAGGAATAAAGAATTTTATTGATATCCGTTTTGTTTTAAAAAAAAAAAACTTTTGTAGCGCTCTTATTGAAAAACCCGATAAAAATTGTAGTTGCATACGAGTATCCATACAATAGAAAAAATGAAAACATGTTCGACAAAACTTCAACATGTTTGAAATAAAATGTGTGGTTCAATGTACATTATGCTATATTATGCACTTCCGAAATTTGAAGCCTGTACAAGTAGTGTATACTCTATACTTACAGTAAAACAATTCAAGGTATTCCGTAATAGAAACACATATGTATACTCGTATAGCTTTGCAAAACGTAACTTTGTTGTCCCTTGTTGTGTCCTTTCTATGTTTACCTTTTATAACCGATTATGCGCACTGATCCTTACGAGAATGATGTCCTCATGTGCTACGATTACTACGAACTTGTGTTGTTTTGTGTATTGTATTTATTATTATTATTATTATTATTTTGGTCGAAGACAGCGGTGTCTATAGACGAACAAAGGAATTTTAAGTCATGCAATAAAAATCAAAATATAACACCAAAAGATTGTTAATATGCGAGTGCATTTTTGGGTGAAAACGGTTTAAAGTGTTACATAAATATAATGAATTTACGTTTCGTACAATTGAAGTTTGTATTGTGAGTACCTCTATGGAAATGTGGAAACAAAATCAATGTTAAACTTTTTTTTCATTGAGTCAAAATAAACATTATCCCACAAGGATATTTCGGACTTGAACGTATACTCGTGTTCCTAAGTTCCAATGTCGTTTTACCTGAATATTCTTATTGAGTAATCCTTTCAATTGGATGGCATATATTGTTTTTTTTAGTGTATAAACATTCATGCAGATAAGTGTATACATACACAAGTCCACTATAGTACATACATACATACATACTGCACGTGACCTAGAAACGAAACACTATTGGACACTATTGGAAACATAATTTAAAATGCTCAACAGCAGTGTGAGGTGCAAATATTATGTGTTGGGATAACATTATTTTATGATATGATTTTATGAATAAGTGAACTAAAGGTAATTTTGCGACAGGAGGCAAATATATTCGAAATTCCGCCGAGAACGTGGTACCTAGCTATACTTGCAATACCTAGAATAGTGTATCTGGCATTGTAAATGTTTTGTTGCATCAACTGTGAAGTCTTCAGACTAATTGGTACTTGGCAGTTGTCTCTAATATTTTCATATTTATAAATTTATAATAATATGATGGTGATGCTGATGAGGTTTGCTCATTAATTGCGATTTGGCCGTTTGGCCATGTGTTAACTCAATTAACGTAGGTACTTAATTCATTTATATTTCACTAACAAACGATTTTGAAACACCGGTTCTCAAAAAATAGAAGATCCGATAGAATTCTCTTCAAAAATTCAGAATTGCTCTGTTTAATGAAATTGCAATAAAGTTAGACGCCGCAATGCAATGTACATCACATGTGAGATCTTTGTTTGTTTTAAGAGTAGGTATAAATGAAGGTTTTTATGAACCAAAACAAAATATTTCTATTAAAGTTTACATTTGCCCGCTTATTTTCATATTTTTTTTCATAGTACCTAAGTATAAATTTTGTTTCTAACAAAACAACAAATAAACAAACAAAACAAATATTTTTATCTGGTGAAATAGAACACAGATTGATCACTTCTGGATACGATCTGTTAAGAAAGGGCAATTTCTTCTCTCAATCGAAACCGTCAATAGTTTATAACGAGTGGTTAAATTTTAAGGGTCGATGTTGAATGTGAACCACACCTAAACGTCAAGTTTTTTTCTGCAAAATGCATATCGTGCACTTCGTGATTTTTTTGGTCAATTTAATCGTCCAAATGTGCGTACAATCGGAAAAATCGTGCAAAAATTTGAGCAAACCGGGTCTGTAGGAGATGTTAAAACACTAGTCCATCCTCGTACAGCTCGTGCTGCAGAAAATATTGCTGCTGTTCGCGATAGTGTGACTGAAGAGCCTCCCACCTCAACTTGTCGTCGTGCCCAACAATTGCACCTCTCACGTTCGTCGTTGATGAACATTATGCATAAAGACTGGCATTTACGCGCTTACAAAGTGCAGTAGACTCAAGAACTAAAGCCTCTTGACCATTTCAAGCGTCGTCAATGGTCAGAATGGTAGCAAGAAATGGCAACAGTGGATGATCAATTTTCGAAGAAAATCATCTTCAGTGATGAGGCACATTTTCACCTTAGTGGATTCGTCAATAAGCAGAATTGCCGCATTTGGGCGAATGATAATCCAAGAGTGATTGTCAAAAAACCAATGCACCCACAAAGAGTGACTGTTTGGTGCAGTTTATGGGCTGGCGGCATCATCGGGCCGTATTTTTTCAAAAATGAGGCCGGTCAGGCAGTTACTGTGAATGGTGTTCGCTATCGTGAGATGACAACGAACTTTTTATGGCCCGAATTGGATGATATGGATGTGGACGATATGTGCTCATTCAACAGGACGGTGCCACTTGCCACACAGCTAACGAAACAATGGCTCTTTTGATAAATTTAAAAAAAAAATTTAATCAATTATGTAATTAAATAAATAGTTATTCTATTCATTTATCGTTATTATAGACTTGATTTTCGATTTACGCGAATTACGCAATGACATTTCCGAAGGGTGTTCACTTATGTGGTATTCGTTTGGGCTTCTTCAGATTCGCTCTCAGATTTCAGATTTCGTGTGGCTAATCGAACATAATAACGTCACTTGCTCTTTTTTGTGATAATATTCGTGTGATTCGAATATGTGTAGCCTTCAATACTTTTCAAAACGTTTTCCATTCACTGCTTAATTTTTAAATTAAAACATTCGAAATTTGCGTCTCGATCGATTTTTAAATATTTATACATAACCAATTTACTAAAATAAATTCACCCGATGCAATGCCTTTCTTTGCTGTAGACCAAATTCACGAAAACCTAAACGCCCTCCACCAGTTTGTTGTCAAACTCAAACGCACTTGTGTTGGTAAATCTGAGAAAATATCTAGATTCGCAAAAGTGCTCTGAAATCTGAAAAAGATTGCTTTTGCTGTACCAAACTAACATAAAAACTGCTCTGGGAGCAAAAAAAGTGATCTGAGAGCGCCCAAACGAATACCACATTAAAGCACGGCACTTATGAATTTACGAGCTGGATAAAATTATGAGAGTGATGAAACATTTATGAAATGTTTAATTTCTATCCATTTTTGCACTAAATAATGACGATCTCTAAAGCTGTCGGGTTATTAGCAGCGTGCTTCATTATGAAAAGGAAAAAAACTCGATTTAGTTCAAATAATTTAATTAAATGAATAACCTCCTCATTACTCCATGTTTTTTTTATGACATTTTTGTTTTTATATTCAAGCTAATTAAAAAAAAAAGCCTACTTTCTGTCCGGAAACTTGTGAAACAATCCCGTCACGAATGGGAAACTGCGAAACATTTCATAAACATTTCATAAATGTTTTATTGACTAACAAAGTATTTATTAAACAGAAAAACAGAAAACAGAAAAAAATGTTTATGAAATATTTATGAAATATTTATTAAATGTTTATGATATGTTTCGTTGGTCTGGACGCACTTTATAAACACAAATTACAATTTAGGAACATCTGACTTTTGAAACACTCACCACCGCAAATGCAAGGGATACAAAATCTCGTTTTATGTTACATTGGGCACAAAAAATTGAAATCTGAGAGCAAAATCTAAAAATCCCAATGGAAAACGACGTTACTCAATTCTGACAAAAGACGTTTAAAGGTAAGTTGTCTTTATCAAAAGAAAACACCGGCCTATCTCAGTAAAATGCTGCAGAGTATTTCTGTGAATAAAGTGCTCATCAATGACCCTAATTATGAAATTAATGCGTATCTATACGAAGTAAGTGGCGGGTCTTCACAAGGCTCTTTAAAGACCCATAGTGAAACGTATAATTATGTGGTATTCGATTGAGCTTCTTCAGAACGAGGTATACGTTCACGGAATTAAGTTGATTTTACATGTGAAACAAAAATAAATTCCGTCACGTAAATGCTCGTTAACGGACGATGCGATTCGACCCCTGAGGTCAACCCAGACAACGACGCATATACTACGAGTATGAATCTGAGAAGACAGCCACAATATTTATGTAAAATGGATTTCAGAAAAAAAAAAAACGTTGTATACCGTTGGGCCCCTGTTGTTGATCCAACACCTTTAAATATATTCAACACCATTTGTTATCTCAAATTTCATATATATACCTATAGTTGGCGCAACAGGTCCGAAGGGACCCTAGGCCTAGCTTCTCACAACCATTCGTTTTGTGTGAGTTTTTCATTTTTGGAACGAATGGAAGGGATCTACAATTTTATGCCGACTCCAAACGGCTAATTGAGAAGCTCTTTTAAGACAGTTTATACTCTCGGATGTTTGTCAGACGTTCGCGAGAGGTAACGCAGTGGAAAAAACCCCTAAGTTGGAATTTGGGTTTTTGCGCGATTCGAACCTGAGACCCCTCGCTTAGTAGTCGAACACACTAAGCCACTGAGACTGCATCCCGATTGATTTCTAAATATTTATACATAAATAATTTACACAAATAGATTCATTAAGATGCAATGCCTTTCTTTCTTTCAGACATCTGGCTGTCTTGAGGTATCTCAGTTTTGATTGGCCTAGATCGGTCACATGAACAGTTTTTTTTCTTACTGAACTAGATATCCGGTTTCCGGTGGCACGTCAACTCCCCTCTAAAATGCATACAAAAACAATTTGACATCTGGGACAAATATTTGGATGCGTACATTGGGGACGTTCAGATATCGAGTTTAGTACAAACACCCGATGAGCATTGAACACAACTATAACTTGCTGATTTTATTTTAATTTTAATCCCAAAAAAAAATGCTTTGATTCGTTGAAGATAATTTAAACCGAAGCTAGCTAGATTCGGCTACCCCATTGTCAACGTCGATTACAAATTTTACCACATGATAAATATAAGGCAACCAAAAAAGAGACAGTAGACAAGGTGCTATCCGGCTTAGTAAATTAGGAATGAGAATGCCCCCATTGCAATGGAGTTCGACGAAACCGTTTGACCGGTCAGTGGAATGCGGCCATTATTAACTACATTAACTGCATAATAACAAAATAATCAGAAATCATAGCGACGTTAATACGAGTATAAGTTGATGTCAGGTGACGCCCGGCCCAATGTTTCGTTGCCTTTAAATTATGCTAGATGTAGCTTACATCATTATATATTTTCGATATCTCTTGATATAAAAAAGGAAATAAAATTAAGTCATAAAAGTAGATACACGAAGCATTTATATTCGTAAAGTACACCTGTTTAGACAATACACATTTTTCGCAACAAGCAAGAGCCCTTCTTGGTTCGACGCAACGCAGCTACACTAGTTCACTGTATCTAGTCCCATTGCAAATGGCGACTCGCTATTAGTCTTAAGGTAGTAATCCCCGCTGGCACTGTAATCACAAGAAAATATTAACAAATCCAAAGCTGCCAACAGAAAACTTACCTCACTGGACAATCGTTTCCCATTTCAATTGGTTGATTCCGCAAATTGCTACGGCCGTCCAATACAAATCTCAAATAGCTCGTGGAAGGGAATGCCAAGAACTTGGGCCCGTTCGCTATAATGCTCTCAGCCCAAAATCTCCATGACCGATGATGGCTGCATAGACCTATTTACACCGTAAAATGAAATTCATTTTCGAAACGCTTACACCCGCATATATAGGAGGTATTACTTTCTTCACTTAAAGGACTAAACAATCCTACTGGGCATCCCGGTTGGATCGCCTCGCCACCATTGGGAAAGAAATCAACATCACCAATCGAACCGGGCTGACCATACGTCAGCTTGGCGGTATGAATTGCCTGAAGGTGTTCTGCATCATTTTTGTTGACAGTGACAGTGGCTGGCAAGGAGCTAATGTTGAAAAATAATGGGAAAGCTGCATCCAAGACGACCATTCTGAAAACAATTTTCCGACATTTTTCATTCTGCAGAAGCACCACTATTCCAAAGTATGCTAACCTATAAATTTTCACCCTACCATCCGTCTTCTCGATAATATGCCTGCCAGTCTTTCCTGCCATTTGACCTCCAAGTGAGTGTCCTATGACTGTGAAACTTTCTCGATTCAAGCCTTCAGTGTATAGGTTCAGGATTGTATCACCCAGCACCGGAGCAAGCTTAAAAATACGCGTGGTCTGTGCAAAAATTGTTTGGTGACACCTACCCAAAAACTTACCATGTCAATATTTGGAAAAGCGGAGGTTATGTAATCTTCATTAGCTCCCGCCGCCCAATCGAGGGTTAGAAGATTTATTGTTTTTCTCTTCAAATAGGCATCAACAATAACATGGATACTTTCGGATTGCTGAGTGTTTTTGAATCCGTGAATATAGAGATGCGTTTCATTGTTGAGGATGAAACGCGGATGTCGAAGGACTTTGTCTGCATCACAGAGGTTGTATGTTATGTAATCGCTGTATGTGGGTCTAAGGATGGGGTTGAGTTTTTCATATTCTTTTTAATTTTTTTATATACCTCACTTACCCATAGTAAAAGCGTAGAGTTGCTTCGTCGGGACTTGTTACTGCATATACCAACTGGCTAGAGAGGAAAACCAAACAACAAGTATATACTAAATACATTTTCAAACCAAGTGCATAATGTGTTGCGATAACGGAAAAACTTAGACTGATTACTTTTGTGGCAATGAACGAATCTTAAGTAGTTGATTCTACTGGCTGTCCGCACTGGTTTGCCATTTTAATTGCATACGACTAGGTACTGTAATTATTTGGCAAATTGCCACATTAAACTTGTTACAATGTATACCTAGATTATCTTAGTTAGTTTTGTGAAAACAAAGTGATCAAGTTCTGATATAGTGCTCCCAGACTTTCAATAATGTTTTCCTTGTTTTTTTTTTTAACGGGAAAAGCTTTTAATACTTTGTTTGATCTCTTTTTGATTTTTTAACGTTTTTGATTCCACAAGCTTCTTTGTCACATTTGGCGAAATCTCGTCCGATTTGACGATCTAAGTGCTCCCATTAATATTCGATGGGATAAAGGTGAATGTGGAGGGTGAAAAATTAGTTTCAGCATCCCTTGATAGCGGCGGCAATTTGGAGCACTTAATTTTTTTTTTATATATATAAAATTCTAAAATTGACAAAACGGATTCTTTTTTCAGTCCAACGATTTTATTTACAAAGTTTACCAGTATTAACACTGCTTCATAGTAAGTAGTCAGACATTCGTTGTGTTGCTTAACAACAAAATCCAATGGCAATGAACGAATCTTAAATACTAGTTGATTGTACTGGCTGTTCGCACTGGTATCCCATTTTAATTGCATACGACTAGGTACTGTAATTATTTGGCAAATTGCAACATTAAACTTGCTACTATGTGTAGGTACCTATGTAATTTTAATTAGTTTTGTGAAAACAACGTGATCAAGTTCTGATACAGTGCTCCCAGACTTTGAATAATGTTTTCCTTGTTATTTGTTTTATCAGGAAAAGCCTTACTTTTCCTCTAAATTCGAAAAAAAAAAACATTTTTTTCTAATCTAAGTGAAATTTGCACTTGTTTCCATATGAAAAACTTAAGAACTTAAACCGTTTTTATTAACAGGCTTAAATAAGCATATCACATAAATATTTATATAAGTCTTTAAATTGCATTAGAAATCCGCATTTACGTTTGACATATTCACAAGTTGATTCTCCTTCAGCTGTATCCAGAACGTTTTCTCTTTGATAGTAGTTAAAATCAAAAAATTCTTTATCAACATTTTATGAAAAAATAAGTGACTTTTAATACTTTGTTTGATCTCTTTTTGAGTTTATAACGTGGTTCAATCTGCAAGATCTGCTTATGGCAGATTCCACAAGCTTCTTTGTCACATTTGGGGAAATCTCGTCCGATTTGACGATTCTAAAACTGACAGAACGGATTCTTTTTTCAGTCCAACGATTTTATTTACAAAGTTTACCAGTATTAACACTGCTTCATAGTAAGTAGTCAGACATTCCTTGTGTTGCTTAACAACAAAATCCAATGAACACTGATCCCTAGTATGCAACTACTTTTTTCCAGAAATTTTAAATGCAAATTATAACACGGTGCACATCTGCATTCGAAAATACCCTCTTTCTCTTTCCTCAATAGAAGTTGTGTTTATGTGCGTATGTAACTGTAAGCGATGTGTAGCTGGAGTTAGAATAAGTAATTTTGGTTTTGCTTTTGTTGGTATTAGAGGTATCTAATAAAATTAGTTGAGACACTCTCTCTACATAATATGCAACTCCTACTACACAGATGCATGCTAACATTGCAGGTATACTTTTCTATTGTGTTTTATTTTGCTCAAACGAAGTGAAGTTTGTAAACATAAACAAAAATTCTAGTTGGCAATAGAACTTGCATTCTTGTCTTTTTTACCGTGCTCTTTATTATTGAAAATTCATAGCACAGGTTACCTAATAAGAAATAAAGTGCACGACTGGGTTCATCAATAGATTGGTTAAGTAAATTGGTAGATATGTAAAGATTTCAGGAGCAACCGTCCACTTTTAGGTTATTCATTTGATATTGGGTACTAAATGGGTATACCAAATAACAATGTGAGTTTTTATAAGTCTTAGCTCTCAACACCAGACAATTTTAGATAGTTCCTACTATACCACGCTCCAAGTGGTTGGAAGTATTGTAAATTGTAAGGTGCATATTCAAAATGGTTGAAAAAAATAAGAAGTGGGCAATACTTGCAAAAAATAGGTTTTGCCCTGCTGCTTTGCATTTTAGAAGTTTTAGAAAAAATATATGAACGGCTTTTGGGTAGTCATTTTTGAGAAATAATTAAAAAATTGATTTATTCGAATTTTTTGAGAAAAACTAGATAAATAGGGTAATACTTATATCATCTTTAATATGTATTTTGATCAATATCGGTAGAGAGGTTTTTGTAAAATTAGACAAAAAGGTAGACAACACCGTACCAAATTTTGCAATGTTTAGTTTGAAAAATACTATTGCCAATCTATTTAGCTGACTACATACCTAAAAGTTATTGTTCGGTATTAGCGTTTTCGGTAATTCAAATCTAAAATTAAGTTCACAATAATTTTGAAAACATACATTTTGCTCTAACTACGCGTTTTGGTCAAAATCTTTATCGCCGTGTTCCTAGAAAACTAAAGAAAACCAAATATAAGAAAAATTTTTTTTTTTTATATCTGTTGTACGGTAATATAGACAAAAACTGAGCCTGCTATTCAGTTATAAATTACCATTATTTTTTAGAAATCAATTTTTGTTTTCGAGGTATGTATTTCGAAATTTAAAAAGTACCGTTTTTCGATTCCAGAAATTTGACCAAGTTTATAAAGTTTTTTTTAGTGTGTGACAAAAATTATGGGGGGGGGGGGTCGGCACAAATTGGGTCTGCCCCTGGCGGCTCCAACACACGCTACGCCGCTGCAGCGTCCTTGACAAGGTGAGAGGTATGCTAAGGATCATTGTCTTATTGAAAGATCCAATTCCTATCCAAACCTAATTTGTCCACGCTCGTCTGTTTATTCATTGTGCCATCAATGAAGACAAGATTTATTTCACACCATCTCCTTCCATGTAAACCCGCATTGTGCAGAGTTCGTCGAATAGTGCTTTCACTAACCGATTCACCAGACGTTAAAGAAAGGCTATTCGCAAGGAGTTAGGATTCTTTCTTACGTCACTTATGATTTGCCTTCTTTCTCTTTCGTTAAGCTGTTTAGGTCGCCCAGAACGTTTGAAATTCCTTGTTTGCAGCGCTCGAGTTGATCAATATATTTTTTTAAACTGAAACCTGGTTTCCTTGAATATTCTATGCAATGTCTCGTAGAGATTTTCCTTCTTTTCGTAAATGCAGTATTATTTATTTTTCGTGTTTCCAAAGAAAATTATTTTCTCATTTTTTAAAATTAATGACCGCACTGTCTGTTTTTGTTAAGGTATCGGGAGTACTTTCTGCTGCGATGCAAGTGAGACCTTGAACGCGTTTTTTTTAAGTTGTCCAAGACAAATTTTAGTGGTAAGTCTATAGCTGTTCTATATAGAATGATTCAAAGTAAACATGATTTGTTAACTTATCTTTGACGCATAAAATATGATGTATCTATGTCCAAACCCTATAAGGTTTTTTTTTGTTTCTGTACGAATCTTTTATCCCATTTTCCCATTTTTCCCATTTTTCCCATCCCATTTTTAGAAACAGTGTTTTATAAAAATCCACTTTATAGAATAAAATTAAGAGACGATTGTTTTCGCTCACTTCTGACGTTCATATAGTATATTTGGTTTCTTTCCAGTCCAGGCTTTTTCTGTTGTCTTTTCGTTTACCGCAAAAGTTGGACTCAGATTCTTCAAGTAACAAGCTCCTGTATTGACTGCCCAATACTTCTTTGGCGAATTCGCACCAAATAACATCGATCTCGCATTCTAAACTCGAGCTCTATTGCCGCAATCAGAAACGCTATTTGACTCCGGAATGTACTGGATTATGGTTTGATGCTGTATACCATGCGCCCCTAAGAAATTTTTAAATTGATTGTTGACAAATTCTCTGCCATTGTCACGACGAATAGCTCGGATTTTGGATGCCGTCCCCTTCTTAACATGTACCGATCTTGATGTCCTCAAATCCAATCAACACAAACACCATCGCATTCCTGGTCCTTGAAAACGATGCCTTCTACCATACCATCTAGTAAGCATAGTCTAGTCATGTCACCTACACACAAACGGCCAAGTCGACGATGCCATGTTACATAGTCAGTGCGCACAGAGGATGAACAGGCATTCATAGTACCCGAATTATCTAGTTTTTGCCTCCAAATTACAACTTATCTAGACCAATCTAGTCGACTTAAGATAACTAGATTCTTGAATATGCCCAATGAGTGCTCCCGTACATCGAACGGAAATTTCGCTGTTCTGTTTCAACAGATTTCTCTTTTACATCACGCAACATCACAGTATCGCCTGGGATTTGGAATAGGTCACCAGACGCAGCTATCATCTTTTCACCAGCATTGAGTTTCTTGGCATTCGTTAACCAGTCCTTGCACCTGGTTAAGGGAACGGTTGCTCCGGAATCCACCTACCGCAATCATCGGTGTTGAACTTTCCAACCCTGAATGCAGTGCTGGTAGAAACCTGTGACATTTAACCTGTTTCAGACTTCTCTCTGACAGACTTCTTCGCAGTACGACAGTCCATAGAACGGTGGCCAACTTTATCGCATGATTTAAGGCTCTAGAGTCTATACTTTTTTTTATGGAGCTACATTAAATCACAGGTCTATACCATAAAAGATCTACTATTCAACGAGAAATAGCGGCCTTATCGGTCGAAAAGTACGGCCGAGTCATTGAAAATTGGGTTCAAGGTATCGACCGCTACATACGTTCGAATGGTGGGCATATGAAGTTTGCATTTTATTTAAGAAATAAGTTTGTCAAGCCCATAATGAAATACCCTTTACTTACAAAAACTCTTTTTTTATGCATGATGGAGATAATTATACAAGAAGAAATCAGTGTAAAATGTTGTTCTACAACAAATTTCAATATCTTTCCTAGATGCAGGGAAGATGCATCACAAATCCAACCGTATAAATCAGGTGTACAAATACTGTTATCAAAACACTGACAGAACCGTCCGGGATATTTTTAAAGAATTGCCCGGTATACTCACAACTCACTAGCAAAGCGTCAGATTTAAATGCTTGTTGTGCGTTGGAAACCAGTTTTGCGCTATGTGATCCAAAAATTTACAATGTGGAAAAAAAAGTAGCAACAGAAAACAAAATCTCGCAGATGGGTTTGGTGTCTACCACTATTGCAAAAGTGCTTCATCGAATTTCATTGAAAAGAGCAATTCTGAATTTCGGAGCAATTCTCTCGGATTTTTAATAAAAAACGCCATAAGTAAAAGGCAAAGAAACCGCAACAACGCAATGCAGTTGGTCATCTCCTCCGTTCTAATCAAAGTTGATATATGGCGTTGGGCTTGTCGATCAATTTATCGCTTATGATAGGTGGTAGGTTATTGGCAAAACGAAACGTTAGGTTCATTTCCTGATATACGAATAATCGACGGTCAGAATCCAAAAACTTTTTAAATAACATACATGTATAAGGTCTGTTAATGAATTAGTGGTGTAATTCCATATAGCTACGATTGCTACCAAAGTAACAGTGCCTACGAGTTGTAACGATGATTCTCTCAACAAAAATGTACTAAGTACATTATATAGCTTATGTATCTTTGAGTTTTAAAAATATAACGAAATTCCAACAGTTGTGATTGTGAGTTAAGCTGATTATTTCCAATGGACGTGTCTGCTAAGCTACAAAATGGGTGGGCGGAGCATAACTGATTTGAAATTCTTTAAATTGTGCATACTCGGTATATAACAAGATCTTTCTTATCAGACACAAAAGAAAAAAAACCTGCAAGATGAACACCATTTCATAATTGTTGGACAAGTATTAAAGGACTCGCATTAATATGGTATTTCATCAGTCATCTACTGCCTTTCTTTCTGTGTGCTGTGTCTAAAATACGTCCCGGTTATAGAGTGAAAAGTGAAAATGTGTATAAATATAAGTCCAAACAACAGTTTACAAGCCGGTCCATCATTTGGCAATCTAACTGAAATTCGAATGTTAGCTGCCTAGTGAAGGGCTTCCTTGTTTGTGTTAAACAGCAAAAAATACTTTATAAAAATAATACGAAATAGTTGAAATTAAAGAATGTTAACAAATACATGAAATATGCGGACAAAAAAAAAAGAAATACAACGGAAATGGCCATGAGTACCTACTAGTATGGACACCATATCGGATATTGAATTTGAAGAAGACTTCCAATATAAAGTTGCAACTCTAAACTGACCAATATCTAGATGAAAAATGTGCTTTATGATGAAGGAATGCATAAACACATGAATAGTGAGTAATAATGTTCTTAAAAGTCAAATATCGAATACGCTCTCTTCTTGCAAGGCGAACGAAATGATATGCTTTCTCTTTATAAGCGATAGATGGTTCAAGTTCCTGGTGTTATGTTCGCTATAAGTGGAGAACATCGGTTACTAAAATTTCGTAAAATTTTGTATTTTAGATCAATTTAGTTAATGAAGGTTGTAAGCGGTTCCCTAGTAGGTAAATCTCTTTTTTTGACTATACCTTAAACAATGGAAAACTTTCGATAATTTTCACGAAATAATAAAATCTCATAAAAGCTAGATACCTACCGGAAACCATCTTTTCTGTATTTTCAACTGTTTTGTTTCGATATATTTTCCATGGGCCTTAAAACCAATAAACATTTTTAGTTTCGATTCTAAATTTAAGTAAAGTTCACAATGCGCCCTACTAATAACAAATTTTAGTCTCGACTCTTAATTTACGGAAACTCACAATTGCGAAACTTATATGGAAAATATAGCCACTGTGAACTTCTAAAATTTAGAGTTGAAACTAAAAATGTTTATTGGTAAGGGCCAATGGCTCTATCCCTAAATTTAAAGTCGAGACTTAAATTTATAATTAGTACGCAAGTGTCAATAGAATTCGTGCGAATTCGCAAAGCCCCAAGTAAGCCCTAGATATTCACGAAAATCTAGTGTAGTAGTGTGGCCTAGGATTAACTTCAAACAGATAATACAATTAAATATTCAAAGGTATGCATTCTTTCTTTTGTGTCTTTCTATAAGCGTCTACTAATTTGGCGTGTGTATAGGCTTCGCCACTCTAAATTATCAGTGCCAATCGCAATCGGAAAGGACAGATATTGGACTTGATCTAAACAGCGATTTTCCTTTAGGTACTTGCCTGCGCTAACATTGTTACATATAATTTCGTTTTAAAAAATGTCACGTTACTTCAAAAATTCCAGCTCACCAACACAATCGCACCTTGCATATGCCACTTCCGTTGCGGGCAAAGTTTTTGGCAGCGTTCATGGAATTTTATCCGTTAAATTTGAAATTATTCGTTACGTGTAATGTAATGTGTAAATGTACTTTAGTATTTATAGAAAAGAGAATAATGTAGAGTGGTTGTAGGAAAATAAAAACATTTTGAACAAACTTTCATCAGTTATTTGAGAAAAATGTACATATGAAATCGATGTTAATGGTATCAAAAAGCGAAAAATACACAACCATATTTGCCAAATATGTTTCTAGTATAAACATATAACACCTCCTTTAGATAGTTATATTAATCCAACAAATCAAATTAATCGCTTTTAAAAATATATTCAGCGTAATGTGTTATTCCCGAACTCTATTAAATTCCCACTTTATTGGCAGCATTTTTTATTTTCTTATTTTTTTTTTACGTTTTAGCCAGAGATTAAAGAGATGGATATCTTTCGTACGTATTCCATTATCTTTGGTTAGCTTGTTTTAGAAGACATATCATTTTCCAGTGAAAGAAACTAATAACAAATTTTAGTTTCGACTTTAAATTAACTGAAGCTCACAATTGCGAAATTTGTATGGAAAATATAGCCAATGGGCCTTACCAATAAACAGTTTTGGTTTCGACTCTAAATTTTAGTAGTTCACAGCAGAGACAATACTGAGACCCCCAACTCCGGCCGATTTTCCGTTACTTGCCTACAAGCTATATTTGTATGGGCTGGTACACGCTAAGTGCGTTAGTATTGTTACATAGAAATTCGTATTGACAAATGTCACGTAACTTCACTCACCAACACACTCGCACCTTGCGTGTCCCACTTCCGCTGTCGGCAAAGTTGCTGCCAGTGTTCATAGAATTTTGTCCGTTTAATTTGAAATTATTCGTTACGTGTAAATAGTATTTTATTTTAGGAATACATAAGTGCACTGTTGCTGAAAATATTTATGAAAAATGATTACTGCAGAATGGTTGTAGGAAAATAAAAACATATTGAGCAATTTTTCTTCAGTTATTTAAGAGAAATGTACACATGAAATCGAAATTTTCAAAAGCGGAAAATACACAACAATGTTTGTCCTAATATGTTTCTCGAATATAAAACAACTCATTTAGATAGTATTACTAACCAAACCAATTATATTAATCGTCCTTCAAAAATGTATAACAACAACATTCAGTTATCTTAAAATGTGGTATTCTCGAACTCTATCACATTCCCCCATGGTTGGTAGCGGTTGGCAGCATTGAATTTATATTTTTTGTATGTTTTTACATGTCACACGGATTCTAAATAGATATAACACAGATAGGATAACAAAATGGCGAATTTAAAAAAATAAAACTGAGGGGGCCAGCGGCAAGAGAATTGTGAGTTGGGGGTCTCAGTATTGTCATCTTCGGCCGATTTTCCGTTACTTGCCTACAAGCTATATTTCTATGGGGTGGTACACGCTAAGTGCGTTAGTATTGTTACATAGAATTTCGTATTGACAAAAATGTCACGTAACTTCACTCACCAACACACTCGCACCTTGCATGTCCCACTTCCGCTGTCGGCAAAGTTGCTGCCAGCGTTCATAGAACTTTGTCCGTTAAATTTGAAATTATTCGTTACGTGTAAATAGTATTTTATTTTAGGAATAAGTGCACTTTTGCTGAAAATAGTTATAAAATATAAACAATGTAGATTGGTTGTAGGAAAATAAAAACATTTTGAGCAATTTTTCTTCAGTTATTTAAGAAAAATGTACACATGAAATCGATGTTAAAGATATTAAAAAGCGGAAAATACATAACAATATTTGTCCTAATATGTTTCTAGTATATAAAACATCTCATTTAGATAGCTTTATTAACTAAACAAATTATATTAATCGTCTTTTAAAAAATTATAATAACCAACCAATAGCATTCAGTTATCTTAAAATGTGGTATTCCCGAACTCTATCACATTCCCCCATGGTTGGTAGCAGTTGGCAGCATTGATTATATATTTTTTTGTATGTTTTTGCATGTCACACGGATTCTAATGTGGTATTCGTTTGGGCTTCTTCAGATTCGCTCTCAGATTAAGATTTCGTGTGGCTAATCGAACATAAAAACGTCACTTGCTCTTTTTTGTGATAATATTCGTGCGATTCGAATATGTGTAGCCTTTAACACTTTTCAAAGCGTTTCACATTCACTGGTTAAATATTAAATTAAAACATTCGAAATTTGCGTCTCGATTGATTTTTAAATATTTATACATAACCAATTTACTAAAATAAATTCACCCGATGCAATGCCTTTCTTTGCTGTAGCACAAATTCACGAAAACCTAAACGCCCTCCACCAGTTGTCAAACTCAAACGCACTTGTGTTGGTAAATCTGAGAAAATATCTAGATTCGCAAAAGTGATCTGAAATCTGAAAAAGATTGCTTTTTTTTGTACCAAACGAACATAAAAACTGATCTGAGAGCAAAAAAAGTGATCTGAGAGCGCCCAAACGAATACCACATAAATAGACATAACGATAACACCGATAGGAAAACAAAATGGCGAATTTGAAAAAAGAGCTGAGGGGCCAGCGGCAAGAGGATTGTGAGTTGGGGGTCTCAGTATTGTCTCTGCTTATGACTATGCACAATCATGTAAATATTCAAACATGTTACGATTTGCACAAGAATGCGTGCTGAAAAGGAAAACAAATTTGCCGTCTGTGATTTAGTCTGAAAAATGAGTTTACCGTTTGCGTTTTTATTATGTATTAAATTGAATAACATATAAATATATAATTTTAAGAACGGTTTTATTTTCGAAATCTCTCAATTTTCAATATCCGGAAAAATTGATTGAGTTTTCACTTTTCACTATCATACATTGCGCCGCCAATATTTCTAATTAGATACCTACCGTCAATTGCCCTAACATTGACCATTGTTTAAATATATTCATAACTTTCGACTATTAGATTATGGGGACTATCGTTCTGTATCATAAAAGAAAGGATTTACCAAATTTGCTCGATTCCTTTTCGATCTATATAGGAAAAAGGCGGTGGTCAATGTAAGGACATCGAATTCCTAACATTGACCAGTGATAAAAATGTACCAGCAATATCGATTTTTCAAGTATTTCGTCGGCTGAGTTCTATTTTGTCCAATGTCCATTTTTCAAATTTTTGGGAAATCGATTTTCAAAGTTTAGGTTCAAAGCTTTTATTCAATTAACTAGATTTCTGTTCTGAAGTAATTTTTTTATGAAAGCTCAAACAATTTTATATTTAATAGTTAAAATATTTTTGTATTTAAAGTTTCTTCTAATTAATTAAAAATAAAAATGTATCACCAAGTCATTTTGGATATTGGAAAATGATGTATGGGATGAGTAAAAGTTAGTTAAAATGTTGGATATTGAACAAAAAGAAGTTAAATTCAACAAGATAGAAAATAAAGAAAACGTTATAAAGAAACCAGTGTTGCAAATAGTAATATTGAACAAAAAGTCTTCCAACTTAACTTTAAAAAAAGTTAAATTAAAGACTTTTCTTTTATTAAAAAAAATACAAACATTGTTTTTATGTATAATGCTTTTATTAAAACAAATTCAATTCAAGACATTCATTTCTTTATAAGAAACTAGCTGACCCGGCAAACTCCGTTCCGCCCAAATGCGTTATAATGTAATGAAAATAATATTTCCAAGCATGCACAGCGCATGCTACTTTATGTAATTCCATCAATTTAAATTCTTTATTCAAAAGTTATATTAAATACAATACAAATAACTGAAGTATAGCAATGACGATGTATTTCAATCAAACCGCAATCATTGACGTGTCGGCCACCCTTACACTTTTGCAATAAATTGGTTTGCTCACACGTGAGAATGGCACATACAATTGACCATGTGGAAAACATGAGAATTCAAGATTGATGCTACAAATATCCAGCGATTATTCTTCCGACTTATTTTTTGTCATAGACGCTTAAATACCAATGACAAATCGTTCTGAATAAGCGGAGTCCGCGATATGACAATGTTTACCTTTTAATTTTCCCCTCAAAATCGTCCTTGCATGACATTTGATTTGAGATTCTTGACAATCATGTCAAACGCGATCCGATACAAAATGTCGATGCATTTAAATTGCTCAACAAAATTATAATTGAGTCGACTTTTAATTTCAAATTGTGAAGCGGTAGGTCCGGAACATCCGAATTAGAAAATTACAAATTTTAAACATTTTTTCTTGTATTGGAAGTGACACTACTACCCGTTTCCTATCCATTCTATTTTTTCCAAAGTGCGGTTCCTTTATCAGGATTGAAGACAAATGTGCGATCATTTCATTTTTTCTATCGCCGTTTTAAACATTGTAATGAAAGCGTTGATTGCATTATAATGGTTGCAATTTTCGAATGATGTTTTTTGTCACTCCTGTTTGCCCTCTGTAACACGCCTATTGACTTGATCATCCCCAGACAAAATGAAGTACACCTGCGAATATTGGTGTACGTCCTCATTTACTGGTAAGAAGCTACCCATCCGATAGTAAATCTGTTAATCCGAATAATGGTGGCACACAATTAACATCGCTCCAATATCGAAAAGCAGTTCTCATTACTTGCACTCTCAATTTTCTTGCCTGTTGATCTGATCTTTCCTCTGCTAATTAGGGTTCGGGAGACGATAAGTACTCAATTCCTTCCATTAAACTGTTAGAAAAGTTATGTAAGTATGGATAACAAAATTATGATCAAAATAAAACCAGACTTTAAACTAAAGACATATTTGAGGAGCACTTAGTCTCTTTGGGGTCCATTTTAAAATTACCGACGTGACGCGTGTTTTCCCGATGCCGACGAGATCAAAACTGAATGATTGATACCAACTACTATCTGTTTTATTGCATTTGATATTGAACCAGATAGAACGGCAACTTAGTATTGGATAGGTATTCAACAAAAAATACAGGAAATTGGATATCCGCCAAAATAGAAATAATTGATTATTCAAGCCTACTGGACAAAATATCCACTTTAGTGGATATTGAACAAAATATAAAAAATAAAGCGTTTCTCTTTATCGCGTATTAAATCTTGTCCAATATACTACAAAAATTATTTTTAAAGGTTTATTGAACAATCAATACATTCAAAGTTCTAAGAAAAGTGGTTTATTGAACAAAATAGATCTCTATAACTTGAAAACTAAAAGAAATAGAACAAAATGGATTTCACTAAACGAAAGAGGGTCCCCAAATTAGTAAGACTGCGTACTTAACTCAATTTCACAAAAAATGGTCTATTGGACAAGATAGAACTCAGCCGACGATTTGTTTATATAATATTATTTTTTACTTCAAACATTAGATTTTAAATCTATTTTCTTTTACTGAATATATATATTTTGTAAATGTAAATGTTTTAATACTTATAATAAATTAAATTAAAAAAAAAATTAATTTGTACCTTTTATTTACAATAATATTAAGCTAAAATTAAATTAAATTACGAAGAATTAGTTTTATGAAGTGTTTAGGGTAAAAAATATTTTATTCAAATAAAGATTATTACCTAATTGTTAGAAAAAGATCAAAAGAAACAGTGGTCAATGTTAGGATCCAGTCGGTCAATGTTAGGCAATATGATAAATATTCGAATAAAAAAAAAAAAAATAGTTGGCGCAACAGGTCTGAAGAGATCCTAGGCCTAGCTTCCACAACCATTCGTTTTGTGTGAGTTTTTCATTTTTGGAACGAATGGAAGGGATCTACAGTTTTATGCCGACTCCAAACGGCTAATTGAGAAGCTCTTACAAGACATTTATACTCTCGGATGTTTGTCAGACGTTCGCGAGAGGTAGCGCAGCGGAAAAAAACCCTAAGTCGGAATTGGGTTTTTGCGGGATTCGAACCTGGGACTCCCGCATAGCAGTCCAACACACTAACCACTAAGCTACTGCGACTACGTAAAATATTCGAATAGCTTTTGGATTGGTTTTTGGAAAAACCTTATTATTTATAAATTTCTAGTATTTTAATATAGACAAAAAAAATAGTTTATAAAAAATGTTGAGCTACTCCCTTATATATACAAGTAGTTTCGGTACAACAACAGACTGTTTTCTTTCTGCCGGAGTTATCTTTTATTATCAAATTATTTATCAAATTCGCAGTCTCAAAAACTATCCTCGTTAGTAGTATTTTTTTGTGTTTACAACAGCGAATCTCAACATTTTTTTGATGCGGTACCCAATTTTGTAGATCACAGTAGTTCATTTTTTGTAGTACATAGTTAAGGATTTATTCACCAGTAACCCGGATAATTTGACACAGAACGAGGGCCCTAAAGACACGATTCATGAGGTTTCTTCCCAAATTGAGATTAAAAAAGCAAAACAGCGATAACTAACTAGCACTTATCAAACGCTTGCATAATGTCAGACTGACTTGGAGGAGGGTGACACTAGTTGTTGTATTTTACTTTCGCTGAGATAGGATGTTTGTTTTAAGTCCTACAACAAAAACAAACAAAAATGGATCAATCTACAGAATTTTATATTTCTGTCGGCGTAGCGGTTGGAATCTTTGTTTTTGCATGGACCGAAGTGCAAAAAACCGGGACGTCCAATAAAAATAAAAAAATATAAAAATAAAAGCTCCGGATTAACGTAAGTTTTATCGTCTTCACCAGGAAAATGGGGATTATGGCCCTTATAATTAATTTCTAAACATCCGCTGTATAGTGTTTCTGAACGGTGCGGTGGTTCTAATTTTTTCCAAACGCTCTCTAGTATCGTACTAGATTAACCAAACGTCAACCTCACAGTTATCGATCCACTACCAACCAAGGGGTGGATTTTTCACCCTGAAATACAATAAAAAAAAGCATACCAAATATCCCATATATCTCCCAAATGACGTCCATCTTTGAAAATTTCCGAACCTGATGAAAATTCTCCATCACACCAACACACAATGCCTCTGTGTGGGTTGTATACGGATGAGTTGTTTACAATCACCTACAATAAATGTGTACGTGCAAACTGAACACTAGTACAATGTTCCAATGCATTTTCTCCCTAAAGCAAGTGTGGCGTATTTGGAGTCGTGCTTAAAGAAAACTCTTTAAAATGTCGAATTTCCCAAAAACCGCGGTTAATAATCGTTAATTAATGGAATAATAATGTGCAATGGTGCTGTTGAAAGTGTAATTCAGTGAAAAATCATCAAAAATCACACGCAGGTGCGTACGCAGTCGTGACAGAAAATCCCAACTGGGCTTGCTCTCAAAAAATAATTATTTTTGTTCGTAGCGGTGTTAAAAAGTCGGAATCGACGCCAATGTTAATTTTCCAAACAGCATCGACGATTTTCCATCCAAAATTAGTTTTTTATTTATGCTACAACATGTGCACCACAAGTTTTTCATTATTAGATAACCGATTGTCGTCTGATTCCAATTGCATTTAATTACGATTAAGGGGGCAGTGGAAAAATTCACCTTCTAATTAGAGCGTTTCTGTTGGTTGGTGGGGGCATCCTTGCCATTCGAAGGATGTGCCATACAAACTTAACGCCATCACAATTCTCATATCAATTGGACATACTTTTGGGAAATTATTCGTAGATAACAATAATTGTTATTGTTTATATTTGGGGTTTAAGTTGGCGCATATATAGTTTTGCTCGTTTCTCAGCGCATTTGCAATGGGATCTTCAATTGAATTTTGCCATTGTCTAGTACTTTTCTGTTCTCTAGTAAGGTTCTTAACTAGCTATAGTCTTTTTACAAAAATTCTGCCATGCTTGTTTCTAGATTGTTAAATTCATTCTAAATAGGTGTAACCAATCTGTATTTTAAAATACTTTAATGCATGCCATCTATGCGATGTATGTATGTACAATTTTATATTTCTAGTTTTTTATTACGAGGGGTTGGCAAATGGAAACTTTTGGTTGCATAGCTGATGGCTACTTTACTGCCATCTATGTGTGAAATACATTTGGTTTTGTATTTGAGTTGAACAAAATATTCTAACTTTCTGGATTTGAATTGGCCACAGCATGTAAAGGGGTTGTTTTTTTTTGATTCTCCTTGCTGTTATTTCCAAAGTGGTACATTCCTCCTTGAATTCTTATTAGAATTAGAAGGCTATACCTATTATGTTGTTACGATATCAATATGTAGTAGTACTCGTGTCGATCTCTGTGTTGTAGTTTTGATAACGGAACGCATGCAGCTACACAGTCATTCACCTTTCCCCCTGACAAAGCCAGTGTGTAATCACATTCCCAACATAGGTACTCTCATAGGGTTTCATGTAGCACTTTTTAAAATTGCAGAGCACTCTCCAGTGGCGGTCGTTTGCCAAATGACAATTATGATCAACTTGTTTAAATTTTTTTTTTTTTTTTTCGAATATCGAGCTTTGAGCTTTAACTTATTCACTCAGTAGATACTCTTCATCTCTTATTAAATATACCTAGTACCTACACATATTTTGCAGGTAGCTCCCATGTCACTTGTGATTCCCTAACTACTATTTTCGAAAGTTGTTTATAAGTACGGAACCATATTTTAGAATTCCAAATAATTAACAATAGAAAAAGTAATAAAATCTCAACACAATTTCCAATAATTCAATTTCTTATTTCATTTAATAAATATATCTTTATAAAAAACATTTTTCTTAGTTATAGGTAGATAACTGTTTGCTCGTTCAGCAAGTTAGGGCTCGTTAGCATTATCACTTTTATTATGGTAATTGTTTTTGAATTTAAATGAAATACAGAACAAATAATAAGTAACTACTAAAATACAGAATATATTGTTGTCTAAAAAATAATTCGTAATGGTCGTTTGTATATTTAACAGATTGTTACTCTTATTATAAGAGACAATAGAACCATACACATCAAAAAGTAGGTAATACCAGCCGAAATAAAAAATTACTTCGGATATCCACCTCTAATATGGAGATTACAATTGCTTCTATTAAACTTTTGTTAATATTTAAAGGTGTTGGCTCAACAACAGGGGCCCAACGGTATCCTATGTTTGTTTTTTTTAGATCTATACTAAATAATTTGTAGCTGGCTTCTCGGATTCTACATCGTTGTCTGGGTTGACCTCAGGGTGTTCAAGGCTTTGATGTTCTTGTGGTTTAAGGTGGTTGGTCATCTTGGTATTATCCTCGATGGTGGGTTGTCTCGGTCGATTCGTATTAGGACAGGGTTTGGGAATAACTCCTTGCTAAGCAGAGCCAATACATGAAAGTTCCGATGGTCTGAGATGTGTGGCAGGTCCGCAGTTATTTGGACTGTAATATGGAGATAAAATAAATGTGGTTTATTTATGCAAGCCGAGCAAATTTTCTCATCTACGACCAAAATTTGTTGGTTGTTGTATAAAGCTAGATGAAAAATTAGCTAACTAGCGCATTCTCAAAGCTCAGAACCGTCTACATTTGCTTTAGAACTTGATGGTAGAGCACCACCTGAATTAATACCGTTTAGCGAATGCATTTTACTATGGGTGATGACACCAGTTGTCAGCCCCTTAACTTATTTTTTGTGTTTGATTGGTCCTTAAAAATCCATTATTCACCTACACTAAGCAATGGTCAAATTTCGTTTGATGGGCATTTTATAGCATGAAAAAAAAAATTTAACAAGAAAAAATGTGTAATTGTTTCCGCAATCACTTTCGTATGTATCGAATTATATTACTTTACTTACTTAACTTAGGTATTCAAAATTTTCGAAAAAAAATATTCACAATTTTGAAACAAACAAGGAAAACAGAGGTTAATTCACCGCTAAATGCGTATTGAATCATTTAATTTGTTGACATTTGATTAAGTGTGAGTTATCTTTTAAAAAAGTTTATGGATAAAGTTTTCTGAAATTAAACCAAAATTAGCTCTAATTCAGCTTTAATTAAATGTTATGATTTATGAATAAGGCTGTTAGTGTTTTATTTTCCAATTTTCCATTTTTATGTTTATAAAAAAGAAGCTTTAAGCGATAACTGATTAATTCAAATTGAAACAAACTATGGAAATAAAGCAGCTAAAATGGCCTCCACTTGTGATAAAGAAAGCATGCTCTTTTACATACTTTGAATTCCTCTCAACTGGAGATAACGTGTGCGTGATGCAACGTTGAGATTTTTTTGATAAATAGGGTTTTTGCGTTTAGAGGCATTTTAAAGAGTGCATAACTTCATACACTCTCTATAATACGTTTATAAATAAAGCTGTGTATGTATAAAGTATAAACTACATCGAAACAAAAGTTGAAAAAAAGTACAGAAAGTGCAAAAACCGGTTGTACTCTTTCATCACATAGTATATTTTTTCTCAATTCAAGATTACCGCTGTCGTGCAAAGCTCGAACGTGTTCCAGCTTTCACTTTTCTCAAAGCTCTAAAAACAAATCCATTTAAAGAATTCGTTACTGACTTTGCTCATTTCTTATTAGTCATTTCATTACATTTGCTTTTATTGGATATTTTGTATACCTATACAATTTGTAATTTTTGTACTTTTTTCAACTGTTCATTTGATGTACCTAGTTCATACTTACAACATACAAACGGTACTCTTAAAGTAGAAGTCGCAATTTTAATCGAATAGGTAACATTTTTGTTTTTTTTTACAGTTGCGTTTTGTATTTTGGTCAATGGGGCATATTCATAGATCTTTGATAACCTAATGCTATGTTAAAAGATAAAACTTAACTAAACCTGAGTTTATGTAATTCATAGACAATTTAAACCCATGTCTAAAAGAAAAACTCGACTCTTAAGCCTAGTATCCTGCTCGCGCTAAATTTTATCTCCCATACAAAAATGTCTACAAAGATAAAATTTAGCGAGGCAGTTTAGCAAAGCAGTATCCTGTTCGCACGCTAAATCCTTAACTTCATATAGATGGGCCGATGAAAAGTCTCCACTCATTTAGCTCGCGAAATAAATGTCCGGTACATTAAATCGAAGATAAATTCTGACAAAACGGAGGAAAGAGTTTTTCTTGTGTTTGCTATGATTTTTTTTGGCGGAAAACGCAGATAATGTTTGTGTAATAAATAAAAGAAAACGCAAAGCCAAACAACAGAGCCAAAACAGAGATATAAATATAAATAAAGCGAATCGCATTTCAGGGAGGCTTATGCTTTCATTTGGCCTCGTCTTTTGGATAATAACAAGTGTTCCACTATGGTAAGGAGATTGTGGAAAGTTTGAGGACACAATATGTCGAAGTTCTTCTTACAATTTCTAGGTTTCTTACGTCTTTCAAGTGTAAAATTCGAAAATTCTATTAAAATTACGTTTACTGATATCTGTCATGGTACTCACGTTTCATAAACATATGGGTTTTGTCCCATCTATATCATGTTTAATAATAATTTAGCGACCATTTATCTTTGGTGTGGAGAAACGAAGTGGAGACTATGCGCGCTAAAATTTAGCGCGAGCAGGATTTTAGGCTTTAACATTAAACACGACAGAACGTATATTTAAGTTGCTTTTCGTTCGAATCCCGCAAAAAACCCAAATTCCAACTTAGGGTTTTTTCCACTGCGCCACCTCTCGCGAACGTCTGACAAACATTCGAGAGTAACGGGTGATTTTTTAAGAGGTTTAGAACTTTAAAAAAAAAAAAAACACAAAAAATTCGAAAAAATGAATGAAATATTTATTTGAATCGATAGTTTGAACCTTGCAATTTAATTTAAAGATAATTTCATGCAAATGTTGACCGCGGCTGCGTCTCAGGTAGTCCATCCGCTGAGTCCAATTTTGGCATACTCTTTCACACATATCGGCCGGTATCTCACGAATGAATGCATGGATGTTGGCTTCCAGTGCGTCAATCGAAGCGGGCTTGTCCCTATACACATTAGCCTTGACATACCCCCACAAAAAATAATCTAATGGTGTCAAATCGCACGATCTAGGCGGCCAATTGACCGGCCCGAAACGTGAAATTAACTGTTCACCAAACTCGCCTCGCAATTGCGCCATTGTTTCGCGTGCTGTGTGGCATGTGGCACCGTCTTGTTGAAACCACATATCATGCAAGTCAAAAACTTCCATTTCGGGCAAAAAAAAGTTTGTTATCATCGCTCGGTAGCGTTCACCATTGACAGTAACGCTGCGATTCGCATCATCTTTGAAGAAATATGGCCCAATAATGCCGCCGGCCCATAAACCGCACCAAACAGTGGCTTTTTCGGGATGCATTGGTAGCTGTTGCAATGCTTCTGGCTGATCTTCACTCCAAATGCGGCAATTTTGCTTATTTACGTACCCATTCAACCAAAAATGAGCCTCATCGCTGAACACAATTTTTCGATAAAAAAGCGGATCCTCGGCCAGCTTTCCAAGAGCCCATTCACCAAAAATTCGGCGTTGTAGTAGGTCGGCTGGCTTTAGTTCTTGCACAAGCTGTATCTTAAAAGGCTTTACGCACAAATCCTTCCGCAAAATTTTCCACGTAGTGCTGTAACAAAGGCCTAACTGCTGGGAACGGCGCCGAATCGACATTTCGCGGTCTTCTGTCACACTAGCTGATACGGCCGCAATATTTTCTTCACTACGCACAGTACGTAAACGTGTTGGTGGTTTAATGTCCAACAAAGTAAATTTGGTGCGAAATTTGGTCACAATCTTCCGAATAGACTGCTCAGAAGGTCGAGAATGCCGATCATAAAATGGAAGCAGCGCGCGATGAACATTTCGAACCGAGCACGAATTTTGATAGTAAAATTCAATAATTTGCAAGCGCTGTTCATTTGTAAGACGATCCATGGTTAAATTGCAAACCAAACTGAAGCTGTTTGACAGTGACACAAGGTACTAAACACACGTCAGCTGTCAAAACCAGTGTTGCCAAAACCAAACCAGCTAAAAAATCACCCGTTATAACTGTCTTGAAATAGCTTCTCAATTGGCCGTTTGGAGTCGGCATAAAACTGTAGATCCCTTCCATTCGTTTCAAACTTGAAGAACTCACACAAAACGAATAGTTGTGAGAAGCTAAGCCTAGGTTTGAGAGACGAAAAGAGACCCGACAATGGTGGTCTGATTCGAATATCTCTCAAATCTATACTTTAAGTTGTTTTTAACTCCATTAAACGTCAGAACCAAGTGCACAAAAAGAAAATTTAAGAATTTCGCAAATGATGTGATATTTGGTTACCTACATCTATAAATAACATAACTTAGTGCGTAAATAATTACCTAACTAAAAAAAAGTTAAGGAAAAATGTCGGTCGATTACAACATTGAGGAAGATTTTGATATTTTGGAGGATATTGCTATGGTACCACCATCTATAAACCTAAAGCGCTACAGAACAGAACCCAGAATCATTTTGACATCGTTTGTCTTATCGTCCACAACATTTAAATGCCTTCGGACCAACTCACGCAGCATTCCGACTAGTTTTTGTTTGTTCTCTTGCTTTTTTAATATTTTTCTTGCCGCTCATCTGCAGTTTTACAATAATAATATTTGCACTAAATGCATACCTTATTTTTGTTTAAAAAAAAAACCGCAGAACCAAGTAGAATACCAACAAACGCAAATTACTAGTTTTATGTCGTTTTCCATGGGGACAAAAAAAAAAAACAATTTTTTTCAGAGTCAGCAGTTTTTCTGCTCTCGAAATCAGGTGGCTGTCAGATTTCATGTTTCATTCATTTTATGTTCCATTGGGCACGAAAAATCTGAAATCTGAGAGCAAAATCTGAAAATCCCAATGGAAAACGACATTAAATCCTTTTGACTTTTAACTGTCAGTATTTATGTAATAGATTTGTAGTAGACTTTAGAATACATGTTAGACTCGGATCTATAAACTGAGCTGTCAAATTCTTTATGAATAGCAGTTGTGTTTTACCTGTGGGTTAACTTTAGATTAGAGTTTAGTTAGACCCAGGTTTATAGTATAACAATAAATATGCCCCAATACAATTATTTGTCTACTGTCGTGAAGCATTGGTAACAACGCTCAAGATTAATATAAGAAAAGGAGTGGAACAGTAGGCCAAAATAGATCATAATTTGTGATCTCGATGAAAAGCAGGATCATATAATAAGACATATCTATTGGAAAACGGCCATTGTTTTAATTTCGGAAAAATTTGTTATAGGAGAAGACGGTTTCTATTTTCGTGTGTGTTTTCCTTTTTGTTGTTTTGGGGGGAAATCTATTAAGGATATCGTTTTATGTTTTTCAGTGTATTCTAAACACTTTATGCGCCTTTACGTAACTACACTTTCCCAAATGTTTCTATAACTACAACAATTTATTTTTTAAGTATAATAGGGTGAGAATTAAGTGAAAGCTTTTATTTTTGTATTTATATTATAAACGAGCACATTTTTGTTCGAAATGTGCAATGCATTTTATCACTGACATCGATATTTTTGTCCCCATTTACATTCTGAGTACTACTTTCTCCCACCGCCATTGTTTTCTTGTTTGATTTTGTCTTTTTCATAAGGGTTGTTATGTATGACGTTCCCTGCAAACACACAAAACACCAAAACACAACACACACCGACTATCAGCCATTTACAAAGGGTGAAATGTGCATGCGTAACCGTTTTAAAGGGGATGATTCACATGCACAACACCCCACTTGGATGGAATATTGATTTCTTTATTTCGTATATAGCCAGTGGGGTGGTTATTATTACGCAAGGTAGTCATTTTTAATGCGTCGGCGCGACAGTGTTATATTTTGTTTGTTAATAATGTTGCCTTAATATTTTATTACGTTCTTTTTTACAATAAATATATTTGTGTACCTACATTGGTGTCTATGAGAGAGTGCATTTTGTATGAAAAAAGGTGAACAACAAATTGGTGATATCAAATCACCGTTTTATATGAAATCCTTAACTTCAAATGCAGAAGGAAAGTTTGAAGTTTGCTCCTACCTGTCTGCTAACAAACATGTAAAATTGCACGTATTTCAGTACAAATAGTAGTTATAGTTATATGAAAATCAACGAATTTAATAAGGTTTCAAGTGAAAATGTGGTATTGGTTAGTAGGAATATGCCTGCCAAATGTAAACAAGGTTTCATATTTCTTACATGCAGTTGCGATAGTATTGTATTTCATATGAATGGTGTGCATTGAATGCAGCCGTGATGTAGGCATATACGCGATTTGGCCACATGCTAAATTCGTACTATGCTTGCACCTTACATGACGTTACCTACCTTCAGATTCAAATGAATATGCACTTCCTACTGCTTAAAGCACCTGCTATGCTTATTATCGAATCTGTTTCTGTACAAGTGAGTGTGATGGATCAGGTAGGGAAAATTGAATTACGTATTTTGAAGGTTTTCACTATTCCTTCAAATAGAGTCAGTGCCACCTCCAGCAAAACTAGCGCCTTGTGCAAGATTTACAGAAGCGCTCTTTTTTCATATTTGCACACATGCAAATATCCATCACCACGGAGATAGACTTTCAATGGGTTTTGTTTTTTATTGGATAATGTTCGTTGATAATGTGAAATTGAAAAAGTTCTATTTTTTGTTTTTGAAAATGATGATCCTGATCTTTAAAAAAAATCATCCGTTAAAACTAAAGATACCTCTTCTTCTGGCCCTAACGTGTTTCCTACCAGCACCTCATGGATATTATTTAAATTACTTACCTACATTAGTTGCATTTACCCCGTCTGCATGTTCCTCGCTTCAACAAGCCTGCGACTCTTTCTTAATTCGTTTGTGTTTGACATATTTTTCTATGAAAATGTTACGAGCGAATGTGCAAGAAATAAAGCCTGCACATACGAGGTGGAACGTGGAACTTTTTTTGTTTTGAGATTTTTCAACTAGATTCTCTTTGAAAATGTAAGGGTGCTTCCACACCGGATGGAACAAAACGCCTTAGACAAACCAAATAGTTATTTTGTGTGTTTCGGCAATTTAAATACAAACATTTAAATACGCGCGCCCACGCTGAATAAGGCAAAACAAAGCAAGAAAACAAAATAAAGCGTTTTGTTCCATCCGGTGTGGAAGCTCCCTAAGTGTAAGAAATAATTCAGCACAGGTGTGATGGATGATGTTGTTTTGGTTTATTTTAACAAGTTCGTGCAAGGTAAAATTAATTTTTCCCAGAACCACCACAGGAGTATTTTTAATGATAATAAATAATAAGCAACAATTAAATTAAAAAAAAATGACTCCATTTTAAAAATAGGAACCACATTTAAGGAACAGTTTATTCGGAATTGCTGTCTGAAACATTTCTTTTGTCAGAAACAAGTCTCTCCATTTCGTTGTTATGTCTAATTGTTTCCTGAAGTTGTAATTGGAGTATAATTTTTTTTCATCCAAAGCCAGGCAAACGCTTTTAAAATTTGAGTTAACTTCCTTGAGTTGAATTGATATCTCGTCATAAAATGACTTTTGTAAGTCCATTTGAGTTTGAAGAAGTTGAATATGACTAGGCATTTTTGTGGTGGATCGTCGTTTGAGTTATGGGACAATGGAAACGTTCGGGTTCTCATTTTCGTCATCGTCATCATCCAAAATGTCCATTTGAGTTAATTCGTACTCGTTAAACACATCTTCAGAACAGGCGGGAGCAGAGGAGTAGCTGTTGCTGTTGCTTCTCGTTTTCTTTTTTTAGCGATTCCGAAATCAAATGTTTGGAGAACTCCATGAACAGCATCTCGTAAGCTAACCAACTGGATAACATCTTCTTCCAGTGGACTAAAAAAATATTCTTCGCTGGCTCTACCACCCGTCGCGTTAATCGATCGCTTGTTATTGAATAGTTTTTTTTTTTTTTTATTGCAGACTTGAAGTCTGACCAAACCTATCGAAGTTTACAGAATCAATGAATTTTATTTTAGTACCTATACATACATATACATTATTATTTTGAAACCTACCTTTTCCCATGCCGAGACTTTTTTAAATGGAGGACCCAAAGAATTTAAATATTCCGTTAGATTGCTCCAAAACGCCTGCAATAAATCTGGGGATTTTTTAGTCAAATTCTTGGCACAATCCGGCTCTCTTTTCATTGCCTCCACCATCTTCTCAAATTGAACTCGAATTGTTGTCCTTTTTCTGCATAAAACTGAAAACTTTATTCAAAAACTTAAATGTTGTGAATTGAAACTTACTTTTTGCTGCTTTCCATTTTTTGTTTATGTTGCATACGCAATGACTTTGATGCGGATTTAAAACGTCAAAAGTTATATGGAGTGCGGATGGGCTGCGTATTTCATAATCTAAACAAAACCAAACTACGTAACCGACATCCGTTCACTTTTTACAGCGGATTCTATAATATCAAAAACTGAAAAAAGTTGTCAGAAGCCATCCGCAGACCATTCATCGGATTCTGTAATAGGGGTGATTCTTTTACAACTCGGAAAAGAGCGAGTCGCCTCTATAGAGATCATAGGTGTGGGTCTTTCTTTAAATATTTCTTTATAGTTATTTCAGAGCTAATTTAAACTGAAAAAATGCACAAAAAAAGACGAAACGATTGCAAAATAGCCATCGTTCAATCGAATCGTTTCGACAAGGGTATTTAATGTTTGAATTAATAACGTGAAGCAACAAAAAACGATCGTTTCAACGATTATCGTTTTTTGGTTGTTATACCATGTAAAAGCATCGTCGAGACGATGTCGTTCAATCATTTTGTGCTTACGCGAATAGAGCGCAGAATACTAATATTATTCAAAAAAAAAAAAAAAAAAAAATGTACATTTATAACTTATTAAAAAATTCATCATCTTCAGCTATAGGAATCGCTTGAATTGTAATTTGTAAATATATACCCCGCTTGCCTCTATTTTTTCTTATGATTTTATCAGGAATAAGGCTTTTGTAGAAAAGTCTTTTCATCAACTCGTTTGTTTTCTTTTTCTCTTCTCGCTTCAATTCATAAAATTTTACAATACAAATGCAATATAAACCAAACTTTAGAGAAATATTTGCAAAAACGTAGTAGCCCATATTCAGAATCACTTCCTATAAATCTTACTTCACTTCAGTGTTCAGTTCAGTCTTGTTTGAATGTACTTGTACACCTCCAGTGTCCAGTCACAGTTTGGTGGATGAGACATTGAGACTGCCACGTGGTTGTGGAGCCTCTGTATTCTCGGATTATTCACAATAAATTGGTGTCTGTAAAAAATTGTGAGCGTGTTCGTGAAGTATGGCCGTTTTATTCAAATTATAGAAATATCTATCTTTATGTCTAGTCATAGAATAATATTATTTTCCCACTCAAAAAATGTTTTTCCGGTTAAAGATTTTTTTTGTTTCGGTTAGACCGGATTTTAGAATTTTCTCCGGTCAGGGTGAAGAGTTGTCGGTCAAATATGGCTGGAATCCGGTCAGATTGGCAACACTGTCTCTGTTTGTGATAGTGTATTTAAATTAATTTGAATTAAATAAAAAAGAGCGTAATAAAATGAGGGTGTGTTCTGCATTTGAGTGCAACAATAGGTTTGTTCGACGTTAGCCGGGGTATACCCTAATATGTTCGACCCCAGTTAATTTTTTGGGCCCAGAACTCAGTGCTGAGTTTCGCTGTCATTTCGCTTGCTGTCATTGATTTGTTTAGATAGTGATAAAGGTAAGTACAATAAATTTGATATTCAAAAGTGAATTGTTTGAAAACAATACGTTTATGAACTAAAAGTTTATATTATAGGAAAATGGAATGGAAAAAAAGCTGGAATCAGAGCTAAATAAATCAAACGCATCATCTGTATTGCAAACACTTTTATCACCTTTGCACTATGGAAAGCACAAGATCAGAATTGAGTGCACTCATTTATTTTCAGTGTTGTGCAGAGTTTTTGACTTTCGTCATTAGCCAATAGCTGATGCTCCTGCTCTAAGTGCTCGTAAATGTAGCTGCTCAAAAAGAATTACTATCTGCAAAAATAAAGAGGAGGTTGAGGGCATTATGGAACATTTAAATCAAGTTCATCCTGTTGATCTTGGTGATCCTGCTGACTCTGAAGAAGAATTTAAAGCAAGCTCTGTTAAAAATGCGGAGAATGCATCACTAAAACTATCAAATGAAGAAGAAAATTATCCTATGCTTCAGCAGACAAATTTCACTTAGAAAAAAAGGCTAAAGAAATGTGTTTGATGAAAGAAGTATGTAATTATAAAAGTGTGCATGAGTAGACGTATGAAACATGAAACTTTTAATTATTTTATTTATTTATTTATTTATTTATTTATTTCATCTTATAAGTATACAACTTATTTTAGATTACTTTGCAATAATTATACAAGAATTTTTACAAATTATAATTTACTTAAAACTACAGATTTACAATGTTCCCTACTCATATTAAAATCTATTAGGTTTTTGAATTTATTGTAATTTACGCAAGCCATAGTGATAGGATCATTAAGACCATAATTAGTTCTGTGTCTAGGTGGCATAAAGAAAAAATTATCCCTAGGACGAAGAACACGAGAAGGAGCATATACATTAAATAAAGACAACAAAAACGAACAATCAATGCGGCCAGTTAAGACGTCATTAGCAAACATTGCGGAATAATATATCCTTCTTTTAGAAAGAGGTTTCAAATTTATTAAGGAACATCTATCTTCGTAGGCTGGAAGATTATTATTCCAGTCGAATTTTCTTAGAGCATACCTAGTAAACCTTCTTTGAATTTTCTCTATGCGCGATTCAGCATTGCGGTAAAAAGGATTCCAAACAACACAGCAGTATTCTAATATCGAACGAGTTAAGGTATTATAGAGAGTTTTAAGCGTATATGGATCATTAAAATCCTTAGAGTTTCGAAAAATGAAACCCAGCATTTGATTAGCTCTGCCAACTATGTAGTCAATATGCGATGAGAAGTTTAGTTCAGTGTCAAAAATGACCCCCAAGTCTTTCTGGTCTGAAACTCTATTCAGTGTAGTGTTTTGTATTCTATAATTAAAAAATAAAGGGAACTTTTTTCTACTAAAAGTAAGAACCGAACATTTTCCAATATTAAAATAAAGGCCATTAAGAACACACCAGTCATTTAAACGGTTTAAATCATTTTGTAACGCTATGACATCAGACATACAGATTATTGTCTTGTAGATTTTTAGATCATCTGCGTACAAAAGACATTTTGAGCTTGATACAAAAGTGGGTAAGTCATTGATGAAAAGCAGAAATAGAAGAGGACCAATATGACTTCCTTGGGGAACACCTGAAAAATTTCGAATTTCATTCGAAAACGCGGATCCAATTTTAACAAATTGTTTGCGATTGGTCAAATAATTGCCAATCCATTTTAAAATATTAGAATGAATTCCGAAAAGTTCAAGTTTATTTAAAAGAACATTGTGCTGAACGCGATCAAAGGCTTTTGAAAAATCAGTATATACACAATCTACTTGAAGACGTTTTTCAATATTTTCAAGACAGTACTTGGTAAAAATAACCAAGTTTGTAGTGGTTGATCTACCACTTACAAACCCGTGCTGAAATTCAGAAATATAGTTGCGAACAACTGAGTACAACCTTTTTTTAACAACTGCCTCGAATAGCTTAGGAAACAGTTGCAGCTTTGCTATAGGTCTATAATTCTCGATACATCTCTTAGAACCCGATTTGAAAATTGGAGTTATGAACGAATATTTCCAACAGTCAAGAAACCCGCCAGTAGATAAGGATAAATTAAATATAATCCTTAGTGGATCAACTAGGCTATATTTGCAATTTTTAAACAATAATGGTGGATAGTTATCTGGTGCTACGCTGACACTCGAATCCAGTAATGACAATTCCGAGAGGATTTCATCATTTGTTAAGGAAATAAAACCTAGGTCAATTATGGGCTCAGATTGACCCGAGACACTGCAATTAATTTGCTCACTAACAAAATTCGACTGGAAAAATTCAGCAAACATGTTACAAATTACGTTTACATTACTACTAGAAATTTCGTTCAACGACATACAAGAAGGTATTCCTAAAGATTTCCGTTTAGTGTTTAGAAACGACCAGAAAGCTTTAGAATCACGTTTTATATTAGTCTCAATTGCTGTAACATAGTTTTTATAAACGAATTTCTTTAAAAAATAGTATTCTTTTTTCAAACGCAAAAATTCATGACGCAGAGATGGGTCGTTTTTACTTTGTCTACACATCTTATACGTATAGTTTTTTAATTTAGATAAACTCCTATTAAACCATGCAGGTTTATTAGTACTTTTTACACGTTTAGTTGGTACGAACATAGAAATCGCGCGTTCAAGTATTTTTCTAAACTGCAAGAATGCATTATTTAAATTACTGGAATCAATGATATTAGCCCATTCAACACCATTAAGAAAATTATTCATTGCATTATAATCTGCTTTTGAAAAATCAAATTTTATATTTTCCTTGAATTGTTCAAGAGACAGCGGATTCAGTACCGACAGATTAAATGAAATTTGCAACGCATTGTGGTGAATGCTGTTAACAAGTAAGGGGAAATCGGCTTCAGTGACAGTAGCTTCAAGCTCTTCAGTGACAAAAACTAAATCCAATACATTTCCCAAAGAGTTGCGAACTTCATTTAGCTGGCGGAAATTACCAGCTGACATAGTGTCTACTACTTCAACTTCATTAGCTCTGTTAACATTAAATGGGATAATACATTTTTCATCGTGAGAAAACAACCAACTTATATGAGGCAAATTAAAGTCACCTAGCACTACAGCAAACGAAGAGTCATCTAAATTTTTAACGATATCAATAATATTTTTCATATGAGCTTTGTAAATTGCAATATCTGAATAAGGTGGAATGTACGAAACAAAGAAGTTTATATGAATAGGATTACCATTTTCAGTATAGAAATCAACACACACACAGATTTGTTCAATCAAACCTGTTGATTCAGATAGTGCAATTTCTTCGCTTTTAAAACATGAACGAACAGCAAACAATACTCCGCCACCTCGTTCAACCCAGTTTGAATGGGACATCGATCCTTTCGGTAAACATTGAAGTCAGCGGTGAATAATTCAGTAGAGGCGATTTCTTTATGCAGCCAAGTCTCAGTCACAGCAACAACAGCGTATGAGCATTCAACGGTGTTAAGAAAAAAATTATTTAATTTCGTTCTCAGTCCTCCAACATTTTGGTAGAAGAGAGAGAAAGAACAGAATGCAACAATGGACGACGGAACAGCAGCAATTCCAGTAGCAGCAACAGAAGCAGACTGAATTAAGTTTGAGCGTTTTGGTGTTGTGGCTTGTGGACGCAACTCGTTTTTTGGATGGAACTTAAATATGCGTACACGAATGCCATTAAGCCACATATCAGAGTTGAGAAATTTATCCAACAAATCCTCTGGGACTCCCAGTTTGAAGTTTACATGCGTTAGAGCAATTTCCTCGGTGCCTTCTCGAATAAGTCTATGGCACTTCAGTATCGAGACATTTACGTTAAAAGCAGACGAAACATATTCAAGTATGGACTGACATGTCGTGCCCGGCTTGAATGATGACAAATGAAGCCATTTCAGTTTGGTTACAACTTCTAATTCAATACCATTATTATTAGAGCTTAAGTTGGTTCCAACAATTGCAGCATTTTTCTTGATGATGTCTCTAGTTTTGGTAGCGGCAACGATAGCGGGGGCACTAACAGTATTCGCAGCAATAGCAGCAACCGCAGCAGCAGCAGTTGTGGTTGCAGAGGTAGCAGTGGATGAAGCAGCATCAGAGGTAGCATTAGCAGTAGATGAAGCAGCATTAGGTGTTACAGAAGCTAAGGCAAACGCATCAGTTTTGTTGACGGTAGAAATGCATGAGTCCGAGTTGGACTGCATGACAGAATCAGCAGATTTCGAGGTTGAATTAGTAGGCCTTGCCTTAACTTTGGAGGCCGTAGAAGAACTTCGGAGGGTGCGAGGGCTATTATTCCTAAATTGAGTCGTGGAAATGTTGAGTTGCGAGTTTGACGCGTTGGATCGAGTAGGTGCGTGGACTTTACTCGATGTTTGAGAGCGTGTGACGATCTGATTTTTATCACCGACACTTGACGATCGCAGAATAATCTCCTTTAACTCCGAAATTTCTTTGTACAAAATATCGAATTTTGTGTTAATAAATTCGTTGCTTAACAATGAATGGTAACAATGAGGGCACTGCAATGTAGCCATTACGATTGATTTAAGAAAATTAACGATATATCTCAAAAATAGAAAAGAAAAACTTTGAGAATAAATAATCACGTCTAACTCGTGGGACTGAATGGTCGCAACTGAAATTTTAGGACAAAACATGACAACGAAAATTGCATTTTAAAGAAAAAGGTCAAAAAATTGGAAATTGGAAATCACGGAGAAGGAGTTACTGGAAATTTTTACCCAAGGACAGGTGAAGAAACTAAAAAGTACAAAGCCATTTAAAAAATTTGAGTCGGTCCGAAGAGGATATTGCTAACGATGATGATGGACATGAACTCGCTTGAAAATGTTTTCAATATTGTCAACAGCGATGGACTAAGTAGTAGAAAGAAGTATTTGCAGCATCTGTCGGATATAAAAACGTTTCTTCCGCTCAAGAATGTATTTCCGTATTTGCTTGCTTAATCGCCAAATAGTTAATGAAAAAAAAAAACAAGAAAACGAAAATATAAAAAAATAACTAAACGAAACTTTTTTTAAATATTTTATTTGCTTTAAAGTAAGAATTTTTAAGATTTAGAATTTTTTCATATCAATAAGGGTAAATGTAAATTCCAAATGTCAAAAATGTTATTGTTCTTCTATGACGTAGATGCGCAGAACTAATCGAAAATGAAAATTTCATTGCGCTATCTTGTATAATTGTATCATGCTATTGGTCGACGGCCATTATTCTTCTGCTCGTCTGCTTTAGCGGTAAATATTACATAAACGAAAAAGAGTGCTTTTGTGTAGTTTGTGGTGAAACGAGGAGCGTTTCAGAAAGTGAAGGCAAAATCCCCTCGAACCCATATAAAAGCTTCGAGTTTCTGCTTTTCGAATAGGACAGTCTGAATTTATTATTTTAACATCTTTTGAATTGTTTTAGAGTTGGATTTACTTAAAACCAAATAAAAAACATATCTATTTTGCAGATTTTTTATGATCCTTATCCAATAACATTGCCTACATAACGACACAGGATACCAAACCACAAAATTCAAAACACCAAAAAAAGAACGCGCACTCTGGGGCAATATATACCAAAGAACAAGTGGATTTGCACTTTGCTAATTATACATAAGTCTATAAATTATATACACGTTAATCTAAGAAAATAGGAAAATGAATGTGACCACCGTCTCCTCGGGAAACACCACCCACACAACAACAATGACAAACATCAATAACCAAACGTACAAAATAGAAATGATCGAAGACGATCAGTTGAGTATTGCATCCGATGATGAGGAGGATGATATGATAAGCAGTGATGGGGTGAGCGTGTATGACGACTCAGACATGGTTCATATGAGTATACAAGATGAGGTAGCATCACAATTAGCCGCCGCTGGTCCGGTAGGTGTAGCTGCTGCAGCAGCAATTGCTTCATCGAAGAAACGCAAGCGACCGCATTGCTTCGAAACGAATCCTTCAGTAAGAAAACGTCAACAAAATCGCTTGCTTCGTAAATTGCGCGGCATTATCTATGAATTTACTGGTCGTGTCGGCAAGCAAGCGGTTGTACTTGTAGCAACGCCCGGCAAACCAAATACCAGTTATAAAGTATTTGGCGCCAAACCACTGGAAGATGTCGTAAGGAATTTAAAAAATATCGTAATGGAAGAATTGGAAAGCGCACTAGCACAACAAGCACCGCCACCACCCACAGAGGATCCATCACTATTTGAACTTCCACCTCTAATTATCGATGGTATACCGACGCCAGTTGAGAAAATGACACAAGCACAATTGCGAGCGTTTATTCCGCTGATGTTGAAGTACTCCACGGGTAGAGGTAAGCCCGGTTGGGGTAGGGAATCGACACGACCACCTTGGTGGCCGAAAGAGTTACCATGGGCAAATGTAAGAATGGATGCCCGTACTGAGGAGGAGAAACAAAAGGCAAGAACGAAAAGACTTGAACGATTTTTTGTGTTATAAATTAAGTTTGGTTTCTATTTTACAGATAAGTTGGACACACGCTTTGCGCAAAATTGTAATAAACTGTTACAAGTACCATGGGCGGGAGGATCTCTTGCCAACGTTCGCCGATGAAGACGATAAGGTAACACAGATTGTCAGGCAAACAACAATTGATCAATCGACGTCTACTGTATCCGCAATAACATCGACTAATAACAATGTAAGTGTGCTTGATTTTAAATCGAATACGTGCCTAATGGCCTGAATGGACTCTATTTTTGGAGATATTTTATGACCGTGGTGTTTGGCAAGCCCAAAGAAAATTGAAGGATACATCTCTTAAGTGGTTCTTCACGGATAAATCCATCTGGAATCCCACTGGAATCCCAGTACAGAAAATATCCATCCATTAGTATAGTGCATAAAGAAACTTCCTTTTGATAAGTGCCAAAATCAGTTGAATTATTTAATTAACTATAATTATCCTACATCTTCAAATTTAAATGCATATAACTACATATTAACATAACACTGTCTCTTATATAGCAAATTGGAGTCGTAAAGATTCATAATACCGGAACAATAATACAAAACACACACTCGGTGGGCCATTCAAATAATCAATCCAATCAAGGAGGATCTAAAATTGAAATTCATTCAACTACGCCGAACTCAAATTCATCATCCTCACAGACAACAATAGGAGGCCAACAGGTTTGCCTCGACCAGATGACATTGAGTGACGTTGATGTTCGTACTAACCAAATGATAATATCCATTTACATCCGTTTTTCCCCTTTTTTGTTACCCAAATGATTTGAATTGTTGATATTTTGTTTTTGTTAGTAGTTTTTCCTTTGTCGCTTGAAAGTTTAGTTTGCTGACTGTTATTTTTTTTTATGTGATCTCTTATAATAAGTCGTTAGTAAACTTTTTGGTTACGTTGTTATATGTTTTTACTTCCGTTCATTATAATATATGCTTTTACCACCTTCAAAATGATAGCGAGTATATGTACTCAAGGCCACACATTTTTTTTATTGATTTAATATAAAAGTGAATGGAGATCACGTAGATATGTGTCGAAGGTTACACATATTACAATCGCACGAATATAAAAAAAAAAAAAATGTTTGTATGTTCGAGACCTACTGTCGGATCACTTTCAAATCGCTGAAATGTCATTTTGGATATGATTAGGTTTTTACTTTCACTTAATTGTAGACATTACGAATTACTGTTTAAGTGCTTCTTCGTGATAGCTGCCATACATTTCAGTACACGCATGTTCTTCAAACCTACAGTTGTTTGTAACCGCGTTCAATTTACGAGTATTTTTATGGATCAGGCGAAAAGTAGTGTAATCATAAACATACCATAATCCATATTAGCTGACATGCGCCATTTGCGGGATATATTTAGTTTTCCGGTGACATGCGCAAACAATTACAAACAAGTAATCCAGCAATAAATTAGTTAGACGCCCTTAATGGAAAGTGGACATAAAATTAAATTAACTCAATTTGACAGCAACAGCTGCGTTTCGCAGGCTACTCTATTCTACCTCCGACATGATCGATCTCGGCGTTTACCTAATGGATATGTTTGGCCGTAATTACCACTTCAATATCTTTAACCAATCCCTATTAGTCTAACCCAGAGGTTCCCAATTTTTTTTTTCTTGTAGACCACTTTCAAAATTAACCTGGTTTCGGTATACCCCCTGCTGCTACATTTTTACCATATTTCCAAAGCTCGTAAAAAAAATGTGAAGATTAGATCTAACGATGGAAATTTGCGCCGTGGCTGAGCTACAACCTTAAATTCGGGATGGTAAAAATAAATAAAAAGAAAATTAGTAAATTTTGTTTGGTTTTATTTATTAAACGTCTGTAGTAATACGATTACAGTCATAGAACTATAAATAAACATTAATAACGTATCGTAACCTCAACAATATAAAACAAAAATTATAATTTTAATGGGATGGTACTTGGTGGATTGATAGCAAATTATCAATATTTGGCTTCAGTTTTGTAAGGAAGCACCACAAATCTCCCCGTTCTGTGATGTTCACTTTGCTCCTTTTTTGTTAATAAGTTTGTTACGACACTAAAACTTTTTTCGACATGGTATGACGAGGGAAACGCTATCAAACGGTTTGTCGCAATTTCACACAGCCTAGGATTTTGTCGGGTATTTCTGCCTGCAGTCAAAATGTTTGATAGCCTTTTTTAAATTTTTCCTTCAGCTCCGCCTGTGATAAATTTGGAAACTGGCAGAATTCGCGCCGACTAATATTTTGCGTCTTAGATTTCAATTTTCCAAGAAAAGTCGAAAATATAGCATTTTTTTTATTATTAAATGTAAGCAGTCCCCTTGTAACTGCAAGTTCATGTCTTTGAATTGTTTGAAAATATCTGTCAAATACGCGTATTCTGACCGGGTATCTCCGCATATGTAACCAATTTTCATAAATTTTTCCCTCATGTTCTGTTCCTTTGCTTTACTGCCTTCCGTTATGAATCCGTAATACGGTATTAAAAAAAGCACCAAGAAAGCGTTTTAAGACTAAGGATCGGTGCTCTACAGATGGTCAAATCGCCAAGAGAAACGAAGCTCGTCGCGCATCCAACATTTCAACGTGCAACACAACACATTCCGAGCGGCATATCTTTACTATGTGATGAAAAAAATAGAAAATGTGTGTTGCTCAGGTATAAGAAATACGCAATTCGACGACGCCTAATGTCGTTTTCCATTGGGATTTTCAGATTTTGCTCTCAGATTTCAGATTTTTCATGCCTAAATGGAACATAAAACGAGATTTTTCTTTCTTTGCATTTGTGGTGTGGCGCGTTTTGAAAGTCAGCTGTTCTTAAATTGTTATTTGTGTTTATAGAAATCGTTTCAATTTATGTTGATATCTATTGCAGCGGCCAAATGTAATTTTTTCTCCATTTTTGAGAGTTTTCGTCTTAAAACGTATTTAATAACACACTTTAAAGTTTGACAAATGACAAATGTCCCAATGGAAAACGACATAAGTACAACTGAAGTACCTAGCCAGATGCATCTGAAGCAATCTCAACTACTCTACTCTAGTAGAAACATTTTTGAGGTCTTCCCGGTCTTTTAGAGTGTTAATAATATGATTTCAGTAAAATTTTTTTTCGTTTGAAATTGAAAATGTTTTTTTTCCGTATTTATATCCATATTTTTTTTTTTTTTAATATATCGCTTTTCTTTTGGTCATCCGTGGTATATCGAAGCAAAATAACGTGATTGAAATTTTTAATTTGCAGTACACCCAAACGGTACTATCCACAATTCAGAATGCTGATGGGACTGTTTCTCTGATTCAAGTGGATCCCAATAATCCAATCATCACACTTCCAGATGGCACAACAGCTCAAGTCCAAGGCGTCGCAACGGTACAATAATTTTGTGTTTTCTTTGTTATTGAAAATTATCTAATTTCTTTTTTCTTTTTTTTTCAAACTATCATAGCTTCATCAAGGTGAGGGTGGTGCGACAATTCAAACGGTCCAAAGTCTCTCAGATGTCAATGGTCATGAAAACATGACTGTAGATTTAACCGAAGCACAAGTGGGACAAGATGGACAGATTTATATCACAGCTGAGGATGGTCAAGGTTTGTTTAAAAACACAAACGATGGCAATTTTCATAAATTTTGTGTCTTCTTTTTTTTTAGGTTATCCAGTATCAGTCAGTAATATGATCACCGTACCAGTTTCAGCATCAATGTACCAGTCGATGATTGCCAATATCCAACAATTGCATACGAATAGTGATGGTACAGTGTGTATAACACCAATGCAGGTAGATTCAAACAATCAAAATAACAATTTGCAATATTATTCAATTTTGTCAGGCCCGGGCAATTCGAACGGGCCTGCTACGATTGGTGTACCACAAAGTGGTCGCGTAATCCATACCATCGCACAGACAATAGCGTCTACAGTAACAACTCCACGTTGCCAAACATTTAGTAGTCCCCCTAGTTTAAGTAACTCTAGTCACCAGTCCCACCAACAACAACCGCAGCACGCTATAACAAAAGTTTTCATAAGTAACAGCAACAATACTGTTGGAGACAGTCGAACTAGTACGAGTAATAATAATAACAATAATAATAATAGCATCATTATAAATTGCAACAATATTAGTCGTAGTAGTGCCAATAAAAATAATAACAACAATACGGAGAATAATAAAAATATAACAGTCAACAAAGTCTCAAAGAGACGAAAGCAGCTTTTGGGTAAAAACAGTATAAATAATGTAAAACAAGTAACTAGACAGCTAGGCAACGAAAGTGACATAGCAAAAACCAAAGTCATCAAGATAGAAAAAGAAGAAAAGTGACCGAGATGACAAAATTAATATAAAAGGAACATATTCCAAAGAATGCGCCAATCTAATATGCATATATTAATATTTAATATAAATGTTTTTTTTTTTGTTAACAAATTAAAAGTAGAGTAGGGATTAGCTATAAATCTAGTCAAAACGAACCAAATAGCAGCAACAATGCACCAGTCAGAGCTTGGAAGGGTGATATTTTGTTTTATTATATTTGTTTAACTAGCGTGAATAGTTTTGCCCATGTAAAATTAATATTATATTAATTAAATTAATTACATATTTGAGGAATTGAGTTTTGTAGGGGATAATCATGTTCTTTTTGGAGACTAGAAAGAGAAACAATTTATAGAAGTCCAAGAAGATTACAGTGCGAAATCACTTCTGTCTTTTCTTTGGAGCTCTTTTGCGATAATGATACATTTTTTTTTATGGTACATACTTTTTACTTGGTTCTACAGTATGTAGGTTTTTATGGACGAGCCAAAATATTTAAATTAAAGCATAGCTGCCGCTGGCCTGCAAAGCCGGGGAACGAAAATTTGGTCAAGTAATGTCAGGGAATTTTAAAAGCGGTCAGGGAAAATTCCAACTGTTTAAATAAAATATAAAATAAATATTCTCGATGTGGCTATGGTGTCCTCGACTTGCTGGTACCAAACTCTTGTATTTCAAATACAAATACAAGGTTTATTTTTAAAGCTTTACTAAAAAAAAACAAATCCTAATCAAAAACTCCTACTCGATCTATATACCAGATATACAATATACAAATAAATAACGCATTGAGCGCCGTTTTGAGACCACAAATAACGGAACCTGAAGATAAAGGGGGAGAAAGAGGTTAAGGGAGCTCAAAACCAGCCTTTGGAATTGAGAAATTTTATGATCTTGTTGAAATGCATACTTGGGATGGCCGAAACGTCATCATAAAAGGGATGACCTAGTGCACTGCGTCTGGTTTTGGCTAGGGCGCACACTCAAGACACACAAGAGTGAAACAGTTTTTCATCTTCTTTGTGTAAGCGCAGTTCCTAAAGACCAATGTCCCGTAAAAATTGCCGTTAGTCTGGCCAAATCTGCACGGGTCCTGCCTTATAGGTTGTTTGTTCTGGCAGCACAGGCTGGCCAGATCCTCCCTGAAATGACACAGTTCGTCAGGTTCATCCATCTAGTTTCGGCCCTTGAGGTGAAGTGCAGGAGATTTTCACTCTTTACGTATCGCAGCAGAGGGAAGACTTCCTTCGCATGAGAACCGCACAGAGCGCAGAGCCTCGTCTGACAAGTTCATCGGCTTTCTCATTCCCCTCAATGTTTCTATGGCCGGGAACCCAGACGAAAGTGATTTCAAATCGATGACAAACAAGCTCGGGTCAGTGTCTCTCTGCATTCCACAACAAGCTTGGACGTTGACTTAGTTGAACCAACAGCCTAAATCGTGGCCTGACTGTCGACGAAGATGACTATTTTTTTTTTTCTGGGTGTCGCTCTGTTAAGAAGCAGTCTACACGCCTCCTTAATTGCAAGTACTTCTGCTTGAAAAACGCTGGCTTGGCTGCGCTGGGAAAGCAAAGAGTTTTAGAGATGTCTAATTCTGTTGAGAAAATGCCCGCTCCCACTCCACAGTTCATTTTGGTTAACTCAATCTTTTGTTAATATGTTCGAAAAGCGGCACCACTGACCTTCTACTAAGATCGTGACACCAATCAAAGCAATTTCTATGAAAATTCCAAGTCTGATATTTTGCTGAATCAGAATATTTTGAACTCACATTTATATAAAACAGTTTGTGAATTTTCGATGTTTTGTTTTTAAATATTTACCTAGTTAAGTTATATTGTGTGTTTGCGGGAAAACTAACTAAATATGGCTGCGATTATGTTGGCACGGCTCATAGATTTGATTCCCAGATTCCATTTTAGAACAATGCCATTTTGATCTGGCAGTTTGATAGGCTTTTGCTGGTCCATGTATCTGTTGGGGATGTCAAAGGAAAAACGTTTATTGCATCATAAAGTTTTTGGTCAGTTTTGCATTTTCTGCGAAAGTCATTACTTCTGGATGTTCAGCACGACTTAAATCGTGTTTTGTGCCAAACTTATGTATATGTAGAGGGGTATTAGTTATTGTATGGCGTCTATGGAAGCTATGGGGCAGGCTCACATGGCTCTAAAAAGACCAAAGAATGCGAGACGTTGTACCATTATAAGCTTTATGATTGCTACCTCTTGGTTTGCTATCATCATTATTGTGTGGATCCAGTCTCCAGTGTGAATAAAATACATATCTACATAATAGATAATATATAAGATATGCATATATACAATTATTTTTGCCATATGCATTTGTAAATAAATGGTCAGGGAAAACTTAGAAATTGGTCATGGAAAGTCAGGGATAGTTAGGGAAAATTATTTCGAAAAATAGTGGCAAATCAGTAAAGTACAAAGTTTAAAATTTCTTTCCAACAACACAACAGACATTTCAGTCAGACGTTTGCCAAATGGCAATACGTTTGAAATATTTCGTTGAATTGGTTGGTGCTAAGAATTAACTTGGAATAAAACCTTTTCGAATGGAGGAGAGAGAGAGATCACTTTCAGGTTTGATGCAAAAGAAAACAAGGTATCTGAAGTAAGTAGGAATATTGACGAAACTATTATAAAATCTAAGCGAATCTCACTCGCGCGGATTTGCAGAGTTTGGTAAAGAAATTTCCGATGACTTCATTTCTATTTACTCGTGCGAACTAAGCGATTTTTGTTTGTTTGAGTTTTAAAGGATTAGTGCTAATCAGCTAATTTATGAGGCACCGTTGTGAGACATGAACAGGAAAGGCTTCTGCATAAATGCAAAACAGTTGGGTAAAAAAGCTGTTATTATGAGTCTTGTTCTTCAAAAGCCTATTTTATAGCAAAAATTGTTGTTTCACAAAACGACAACGACATCATTAAACTTTCCGAATGACACTTTAAAACGGGACTATGTACTTAGCCCTGCTACATAAATAATTTACTACTAACTTCGCATACACCGGAACCATTCTATTCCCGCGAATGTACTCAAGTTATTTTCGCTTACATTCGCTTAGTTCGTGCGAGTGAAATTCGCTTGAACCAGAACCCACAGCCCTACAGCAGTCTAAGAGGATATATTATAAAATGAATAATGACCCCTGAGTTAAAATAAAACAATATGCAGGTAGATAGGTTTTTTTTTTTTTTTTTATAAAACCGGTATTCACAACTTCGATCAATTTCGACCGAATTTTAATTGTGAAGAAATAATTGTTTTGCGATATCTTTTCACAATTTAATATTTTTTTTCAGTCAGGCATTAACTTGCCGTTTAGTATTTACCACCTCATTTTTCTATGACACCAGTCGAAAGCTCTGGCAGCTGGCACTAGACCTAAATATTTGTTGACATTTTGTAATTTATTTAACTGTCAATAAAATTATAATAATAATAATTAATAACATGTTTAGAATTGTCATTATTACCTTGTGGCCTTATAATTTTTAACAAGAGCTTCGAAGGAAGTGAGGGAACTATTCTTACTTGTTGTTAGGCGGCTTAGCAATACGGGGTGAACCAAGGTCAAGGGGCTCCAGTTACCCCAGCTCTTAGCTATTTGCTTCCAGTTGCGCACTTCAAGGCGGTTGAGGCTCTCCTCACCTAAGGCGTGGTCAAAAAAAGCAAAAGAAATATTTACGATTTTGTTTTACGTATAGCTACACTCGTCGCTGAATCTCCTCCACCCAAGTACGTAAACGGGACCAATAATTATACAAAAAATCGTAGCGACCAAGGATATCTACATTAAGGACAAGTTCCATGTCAAAATCTGCCACGAAAAATGACACCATATAATCTTATGTGGTATTCGATTGGGCTTCTTCAGATTCGCTCTCAGATTTCAGATTTCGTGTGTTTAATCGAACATAAAAACGTCACTTGCTCTTTTTCTTTTTTGTGATAATATTCGTGGGATTCGAATATGTGTAGCCTTCAACACTTTTCCAAGCGTTTTCCGTTCACTAGTTAAATTTTGAATTAAAGCACTCGAAATTTGCGTCCCGATTAATTTCTAAATATTTATAAATAAATAATTTACAAAATTAGATTCACCCGATGCAATGCCTTTCTTTGCAGTAGAGAATCTTCACGAAATCGAAAATAAACTCCACGTCAAACTCAAATGCACTTGTATTGGTAAAACCGAGAAAATATCTAGATTCGCAAAAGTGCTCTGAAATCTGAAAAAGATTGCTTTTTTTTTGTACCAAACGAACATAAAAATAAAAAGTGCTCTCAGAGCGCCCAATCGAATACCACATTAGATTAAGGCGAATCTGAAGAAACCCAGTGGAATACCACATAAGTTTACATCCCAAGTGGAACTGATTTGACAGCAGCAGTTTATTTAGGAACCATTCTGGAGATTTGTGGTGACATTAGTACTAAACTGCAAACTAAAAGTCGAGACACGAAACATTTTAAATCAGAGTATACCACTCAAGCATGGATGTGACAGCCAAGCCAACTGAGTTAAATTTAAAACGTATTTACATTATTATGTAATTGGAAATAATAGCTTTTGAAAAAAGGGCCAAAATAGTAATAAATTGAAGTAGAGTGTCGGAAAAAGTTCCAAATTGCGGTTATATTTTTACGCATCACATCTTGAACATGATGCAAATTTGCACATTGCCATTGTCAGTTTTTTTGTGATATTTCAAGTTTTTAGTACGGGTTTGTCTCTGTTGGTTATTTGTCGTAGAATCTTCATGAATAATGACAAACAAACAGATCACAAGTAACCAATTACGAAACAGAAGTAGGTATACTTTTAGCTACAAACCAACATATATTTATTCAACGTGGCCAAAGGTCAACCTGTACTACCAAATGCAGTCTGTCAGGAGTAGTGGTATTCACTAAAACACGTAATCAATATGATCAGTCGCACTCCACATTTCCCATTTCCATGTGTGCTTGCTGTACTCTTCCAGAAAAATAAATAAATATTAAGAGGAGTGGGAATTTCTGCACACAGTAATAAATATTGAAGCCTTCAATATGGTATTCTTTGCATCAAAAATTCAAGTTTCCTTTTAAAATCCTGTCAATGATGTCTGCATCTATTTGTGGCCATTTTAATTGTTATAACAGACTCTTATTATATCACCTTCCAAGCAATTACTTTGAATATAAATTTACAGTATTGTTGCTATTACTAAAACGCGAAAAAAAAAACTGTAATTAATAAATTAGTATTAATACAATACTTACTATTTAAGCAAAGCTAAGCTAAGCAAATCAAGCCATTTATTAAAATTCAATTTAAAACGGAGCCAAGACCAAAAATTAGTTGTAGTGCAATATACCAAACTAAACAAAAACACCCATTACCTTTATATAACAACAAAATATAAAGAAAATCTATTTAAATTGAATTTGAAAAGAATCTATTATTGTTTTTATCGTAAGTAAAAAGTTCTATTTTTTACATTATAAATGTGTATTTTTTGTGTAGTATTTGTTTAAGAAAAAACAATTCTGTAGTTTTTGTTTGTTTTTCTTAGATTTTTATTTATTGCTTTAATTGTATGTAGAGTTATTATATTTTATTCCTACAATTTTAGTTGTTGTGATGTAAAGCCAAAATAAAATAATTAATTAGAAAAAAAAAAAAACTTTACTTATCTTAATTTTCTTTGTTAAATCTTTTGTTTCATTTTTATCATTTCTTTTACAAAACAAGTTGAAATAATAAATTTGTATCTGATTTTATCCTAAAAGTTTTTGTTTTATTTTTTCTTCTGTATGTTTTTAATTGAAATACAAAATCTACCTACTTTTTCATTTGAAAATATTTGAAATAATTTCTACATTTTAAGAACTGCAATTCCGTTGGCAAAATTAAAAGTTTCTCAACGGCTTCAAAGCAAAATACTTTCCATTGATGAAGTAAAGTAAAGTATATAGATTCGAGAGATATTCGAATCAGACCACCATTGTCGGGTCTCTTTTCGTCTCTCAAACCTAGGCCTAGCTTCTCACAACCATTCGTTTTGTGTGAGTTTTTCAAGTTTGAAACGAATGGAAGGGATCTACAATTTTATGGCGACTCCAAACGGCCAATTGAGAAGCTATTTCAAGACAGTTATACTCTCGGATGTTTGTCAGACGTTCGCGAGAGGTGGCGCAGTGGAAAAAACCCTGAGTTGGAATTTGGGTTTTTGTGGGATTCGAACCTCGACCCCTCGCTTAGTAGTCCAACACACTAACCACTAAGCCACTGCGCCTCCATTGATAAAAATGCTTGCACATTAGTTCTGATCCCTTACGATAATCACCCCTATCGAGGTATCCGTTCGGAACGGAATTTTCTTCGATCTGTACGAAATCGGAGAGATTCCATTCGAGGTATCCGTTCCGATACAACTTTCGAAAAATTCTCCGATGGCATATAGCGCACCTTGTCGCGTTGCGTGGAACCGCGTTATACCACTTATTTTTGACAGCCACACGGCAATTTTTTCCGAAGTTCTCCGACAACGAATTGCTGCGGAATATTTTTATGTGAAATAAACGCGTTTATATGCTTCATTTATTTTGTTCCGAAACGGATACTTCGAATACAATTTGAGTTCCGATCGGATTTCACTTTCGTATCGGAATTTTCTCCGAACGGATACCTCGATAGGGGTGAATATGTCTGTTCCTTTTATTTTAAAATCTTACAAAATTTTACTAAGTCTTACGAATTTTTACTCAACAAATTTCTTGATGTAAGAAGTGGAAAAGCTGTCCGTCACCTTACAATTAACAGCTGATTTAAAATTTGTTGTCCTACTTGGCATTTGTTTTTAGATTTCTTGCGTATTAAAAGGAACAATCTCCAATGTTATTCTTAATGCAGTGTCGCTTTTTCCTCTTCTCGAATGCACTCAGATTCATCAAAAATAATTAATTCCGAGTCACTTTCATTGTTAGATGAATCAACCAACATTGTTGATAAATTAAAATTAGCCAACTCTTCGTGTTTATCAGACATTTAGCGACTTTTCGTACCACTTTTTTGAAATTTCGATTTGTGTAACTGCCATTTTTCATAGATTACTATACAAAAGTGTTCCCTAACTTTTTTGTAAGTGTCTCTATCTGTGAGAAAATTTATCCCCACCCCTGCCATTTTGACAGTCTTCCATTCTTACTACAAAAGTAAAGGAACAAACCCAATGTATTCGAAGACATTAGTTAAATTTGGGAAAATTTCGTTCCCTCGCAAAAGTTGGGCGTTGGCGTTGGAAGAGAGAACAAAACATGCAAATTTTAGCCCAAGACATTTCCTTGTGCTTGGTTATAGCTGACAGGTGGTTGCCAAATTCTTCAAATGCTATCTTCTGACTGACTGTTTATTTGATTTCATTGATATTTTTTGCTTTAACGGCATTCAAATAGATGTAAGAACGAAAAGAAGCGAACTTTTTAATTACTGCAATAGAATCAATTACTCTTGCTCTTAAATATACATTTGTATTTTGTTCTATTGATATTTGAATAGTCCCGCTTAGGAAAGATCCACATTTTTCAAAATTCGTGGTTCAACGCGTTCCTTTTCTTATTTCTCATTTCGGTGAGCGAATTCTCTCGCAATGAGAAAAGTGACGTATTATGAATATTGAAAGGTTCACTTTCTCTACTCTATTGTTATTTTTTTACTTTCCTGATTTCGTTTTTACTTTATTTTGATTCTTTTATTTTCAGATATTATTTTTGAATTTTTATTTTGACAAGATTACAGGTATCTTATTCCATGCTTCATATTATATTATCTATCTCATATCAATTGTGTTTGTTAAAAAAAAATGTCTGTCTTTTTAATTGTAGGTAGAAAATGGGGATCACATGGAAACAATAACAGTCTCACCCGGTATGCACCAAATGATGATACAGGGAGCACCCGGCACTGAACCTCAAGTTCTGCAAGTGGTTAGTCTAAAAGACGCGACACTGCTGTCAAAAGCCATGGAAGCGATAACAGGTAACGTGAAAACCGAAGATACAATTTTAATGGAACAATAAGTTTGAATATAATGGGTCCTGCAAACATTTCACGCATAGCAAAAAACGACATAGCTGCAATGTAATATCGAATTTTTTTTTCTTATTTTTTACATATTTAGTTCGAAAGGTTTTATTTATTTTTGTAAATATGTAAGTACCTGGCCGTTTATCAAAAAAAGTGGCTACATTTTCTACAAACGCAAGCATCCGTATGTAATTATTTACATGCGATGTTTTTGAATATAATATTATAATTATATATTTTTTTTTTATTTACATTTTATTTATTTGCTTTATTTTAAGAAATTATACACCACAAATAAGATTATTATTTTTTAACAAACAAATGAAATCTAAAATATAAGAACCAAACAAATTACTCATCTGAGATAGAATGAATTTGAGTTAACGTAGATAAATATTTATTATGGGTATGTATTTAATGTAAATGTTTTAATTGATATTTTATTGTAATTTCTGGTACAGAGATTATTTTTTGCATTGTAAATGACTGATAAAGGTATATCTACATGCATCTAGTCAAAGATTAAGTTTTTTTCAATTCTTTTAGTTCTGCTAAAAGAAACAAGTCAAATGTAGAAATCTGCTAGTCACACATGCATTTTCTTACGTACAGTAAAAAATAAAAATAAAAATATACATGTATATTTATAAACATATTGTATCTGCGATATACAAACTGAATACTAGTCAAAATTGCAACAACGTAATTGTAATCTTTAATATATTTCAATGATAAAATCAGTATTAGCTATTTATTCAATTTTTCTAACAAAAACCAAAAGTAATAACTAAAATATAAAACGTTTGGCGGACATTTTATCGCATTTTGCTGTTTGTTTAGAAGAGGGTCTGTCGATGGTCGTACTCTTAACTCCAGAACTGCTCTTGCATTATCTGCTCCAGACACAATTTTCTTACGAATGTAAGACTTCAACGTTTAGTGACCTTATCCAACTGCAGTATTGCCCATGAGCTTTGCCGTATTTTTAAGTACAGCTAAGTCTTCTTAGGTCATTCGCAGATTCAAACAAATACAGTTCATCTACGAAACACATTGCCGTGAAATAACGGCGAATCTTAGAACTCGGCGTTATTTCACGGCGCCTAAAGGGACTCATTTCGTTCCGCGGAGGTATGATACTGACTTTTTGTCAAAATTTCGAGCGGTAAACAGCTCTCAGTGTCAAAATAACCTATGATTTAAAAATAAACCACTAGATGGCGCTAGTAGTTGAAGAGCGACACCCAGTAAAGTTTCAAAACTATAACAAAACCTTCCGGTAAGCAAAAAGAATTCCGAAAACAAATTGTAATGGTGGATAACATTTCGCAAACGATTTCGTCCAAGCGATTATTTTCTTACGTGATCTGCCTCAGGTTTTAGGATGTGTTTCTGGTGCAAACGAATACAACTCGAGCGCAATCGCTCGCATAGCATGGTTCCGGTGCAAACAAGTTTCACACATGCGTGGTTAACGAATTATTTATGTAGCAGTGCTAACCCTATGTAGCCGCGTTTTGAAATGTCGTGCTTTGGAAAAGTTTTGTGAAAAACAACAGCTTTTTAAAGTACAAAGTGTAAATTCAGAAACGTCAAATATTTGTGCTGCGGCATCAATGCTTGTTGGCGATGATGATACGATGCACAGTTTATGCTGATGCGTTGGTTATTGAATGTATCGTTTGAGTTTTAGAACGTATTGATTGTGAAAAAAATAATATGAAGAGTTCAACAAAAATTTATAAATTTGTCTTTCCAAAGCATAGTAATCTATTGATAAAAAGTTTATTTTTTTATTTTTCCTTCACTTCCGGCATTTTTCTTACTTTTTTGCCGGTGAATCAACAGCATGATGATGAAGCGATGCCAATAGTTTGTTATTAATGAACATTTTGTAAAGCATCACAGCATTGGTCATCATGATCTGAATTCATGATGCCATTCATACGTTACTGAATTTACACAAATCTCATTGTTGGTTGTCCATTCACTCTACATGAGCTAGCCATCTTGGACGATAGATGAGAAACTTTCGATATCGCTGTATACAGTTCGTAGAGTTCGCTGTTAAATCTACTCCTCCAAACCCCTCCACCGCAAACAGAACCGAAAATCATTCGAAGAATTTGGCGTTCAAAATTGCCAAGGATACTTTCACCCGCCGTTGGTAATACCCATGGTTCTTTTTCTATTACATTTTTGTAGAAGCCTTTGCTGTGCATGTCCGATACCTAACGGTGATCGATTTTTAACTTCATAAATTACACTCTCCATTTTGCACAAAATTCAGTACACAACTATGAACAAATCATTTAAAACTCTATAAAAGTAAGTAAAACTTACTTTGTTTGCGCGATTAAAAGAAGAATTAAACCATCGGAAATTTGAATACCTTCGGCTTTCTTTCAAAACCTCGTAAGTCCCAATTTTATAAAAAAAATTACATTTAATGGAATCCTGAGGAAAAAAATTCACTGAATTTAAATATGAATACCTCGTAACTCCATCATGATTCCTTTTGCCTCTATCAACCGGTTTCAAAACCGAACAAGAGAACTGCTTCTGATTGAATCCATAAAAGTATTGGTGAAATGCCACAAACACAATCTTCGGCAGCTGTCAGCTGAATTGTATAGAAACATAAATTACACTTGTGTCAGTGCTTCTTGAGTGGATTCTGACTACAAGTTCAAATCGAGAAGCAAAATTCTCTTCTCAGAGTCATCAGAAGAGTATTTTTGTGCCAATCTACCAATGGAACGGTTTCAGAAGTGATTTTTTCTATTCCGGACTCTTACGGACGCTTCTTTTTGCCCAATGGAAAACGACATTATAGTCGGCGTTCGACAAGCGGCTGAAATGTCCCATTCGTAAACGAGCAATACGACAAGAATTTGTTTACTTTTGAATCTAAGTACATTGTACATACCCTCTAGTAGCTGCAGTCAAGGATCTTTAATCTGCCGATAAAATTCTTGTCCAACTAAGATTATTTTTATTTAGCGAATTGCTTACAGATGATCAAGTCAGAGATCCGTTCATATTTCATCATTTTCGTCCGCTTAGTCGTTTTCCGGAATATACATATGCCGGGTGTTAGTCAAAACCAACATAGAATCTACGCATTACGCATCACATACAACTGGCCCCATGTCATTCACAGTCACTTCTATTTCATTATTTCATAGTCTATTATGATTATGATGATGTAATATTTTAAGTTACGTCCCTTTATTTCCTTGACCATCAGTTCTGGCAGCTACCTCTTGAAAATAAGACTGCAATTGTTCTTGACCCTGTAGGTTACATACATAGTTTCACACAAGTCGGGCCTACAATCATAACCTGAAGCAGGCCTCGTGCTTGTGGGATCCATTGGCTTACACTTCTTGGATGCTGGCAGTCCACTCATAGCCAATGAAGATCGCTATTGGACCCTATTGACTGACATAATGCAGTTTAGAAAAGACATTCGAACATTATGAATACCGCATCAATTTCTAATTTAAGGCATTCAGGTCTTATGTGTGAGGCTCTACCAAAGTGTTGGAGATGGGCTAGCGATCTTTGCTCAACAAGTGCACTGATGATGGAACTGCACGAACTCGTGTTGGGCTGTTTTATTGAACACCTATCACAGCAAATCAAATCAAACCAAAAGTAAATAAAACGAATACGCAATAAAACATAAAACAATCCACAAGCAACAATTTGTGAAGTGCTATAAACTGCAATATTTTGTTGTTCTCCTAGTTCGCTATCGCTGAAGGCACATCACTATTTTGTGAACAGACCGTAAACGTTTTAAGACAGATATAAAAAAAAAAAAAAAAAATTGTTGGCGAACAGGTTCGTAGTTTGGTGTCGTCGTCAACGTCTATGCCATTGCAGGAACCAGGAATACATGCTTATTCACTTTGATTAGTATTTCTCCGATAATAGTTGAGATTCTTTGCGGTTTCATACTGATGTTACTTTAGTGGTTGTGAATAGACCCTACTGGCAATTGCATGCATTTTCCAAATTCTATATTATCCTTTGGAACGTATAGATTAATATCAGTGGTGCATCATATAACATACATTCGTCAATTTTTATTTTCTTATTTTTATTTGATTCCGATCTCGAATAATATTTAAATTTTAACATGAAATGTGTTGTAAAGTAAAGAAAAGGAAAGTTCAAGCGTTTCTCAATAAAATGTAAAATTCCTTCAATTAGTTAAATTTCAATTCCAAAGAAATGATTGTATTTTTGAGTATTTTTAATAAAATATCAACAGATTAATACAAAAGATTGAAAGCAATTATGCATAAGTAGTGAATTAATTTTATATATAAATAAAATATTCAATACAATGTAAGAAAAAAAAAAAACAACAAATAAATATATCAAATCCAAAGCTTTTGTTTAATAAATGTATTTTCAAATAAATTTTAGTCTTAAGAAAACTATTACAATTTAATTTTAATAAATGTATAGAATTTGATTAAAGTGAACATGTTTTTTTGTTTGTTTGTTTATTCGCTCCTGTTTGTATTTCACATTCGCAAGGTTTAACGCTCTTACGATGTTTGACACGTAAAACAGTTAACAGATAGAATGATAAATGCAGAGTGCGGGGGAGCAGTGGGGATGCAGAAATATAATTTTATCAATAAATATGTATGTAGGTATTAATGTATCCCTCGGTGGTGAGGTAGGTATTATACCTAAAAGGTTTTGGAGTTGGTTTTATGGGTTCTTTGAACTGTATACGAATATCGAAGGGTACATAAGCCCTTTAGTTTGTGCTTTAACAACGTGGACGACTCTAATGGCGTTTTTGAAGTGAAACTTCCTATGCGATTTCCAACTCAAGTTCGCGTTAAACGTTTAACGCTAGTAAAAGCATAGGATACTTAAAGGTGTGAGGGAGGGTGAGGGCGCACATTGCACAAGCACGTTCATATGAAAAAAAAAAAAAAAATTGGTGCGACTGTATCCAACAGTCCCGAAATATGTGTATGTGTAAACACCGTGCGTGCGGTATGTGTGTGGCTTGATACACGTCATTGAGAAAAGAGGGAATTGTAATAACCGTATTCTTGATATATTATGAAATAACAATAATTTATTCGTTCTGTGCTAGTTTCGGTAGAATAGATACAATCGGATTGTGGTAGCTGAAGTAAGATAGGTACATTCGAGACTGTAATCTATCTTGATTACGCTGGAAGACAGCATCGATGGTTGTTCCATATCGTGTTGTTGAAATTTTCCGGTTGGAGTTCATTTGAAGATTAAATTTATCTTGCATAAAATCAATAAATGGTTGAGCTTCTGGAGTTGCAAAATTAATATTGAAGTCTCCGCTTATGATCATTGGTAAAAGATGATAATCTCCCTGCAGAATTCTTGAAATTTCTTCTGAGTACGGTGCAAGGACGAAATGGTCACATCAACAAAAAGCTGAAATTAATACGCCCCAGCTCATAAATGTATGCAATGATAAAAACGTATGCAATGATAAAACACAGTGACGCATTTCTGTCCCCGTAAGTTAAATGTGTGGAATTACTCCACCAGATCCCAAAAAATGTATGCAATGATAAAACACAGTGACGCATTTCCGTCCCCGCAAGTTAAATGTGTGGAATTACTCCACCAGATTCCAACAACGCTTGCTTAGATGTTTACATTTTGGTGTTTTCTCCAAAATAAGTGAAACGAAAGAGAAGTATGCGACGTGAATGTGTATGTAATCAACAGCGACAATGTGTTTGTAAGGAAATGCGCAGATGGCTGTTGACGTGCGCTGATGAAAGTATGGTGGTGTATAAATAGAAATTGAGTTCAAGGTTTTTGTTTTTATGGTTGTTTTAGTACCTACGTTGATACCTACAGTAAAAAATTGAAGAATTCAAAAGACGATATAGGTGAATTGTGTTTGATTTATTGAAGTGAAACTCCTTATGCGACTTCCAACAAGGTTGTGTTAAACGCTAAACGCTACTATAAGGATTGCATACTCAAAGGTGTGAGGGTACCGCTCACGCTTCAGACTATGCAATGGTGAGTGAGTTTATTGGCACCAAATGCTGAGAGAGGAATATTCTGTGGTGAAGATTAATTTTCAAAAATAATGACTAAATCGGCAATTAATGTCTTGTTGAAGTGAAACTTCTAATGCGACTTCCAACAATGTTGCATTAAACGTTTAACGCTACCATGGAGGGGGTATGAAAGCACTGTTGCGTTAAACGTTCAAGGCTCCTGGGGAGGGGGAATAGAAGGAGAGAGAGCGAGAGTGAATGGGTGGCACTCGAAAGCATGCGCGTAGTACACCTGTTACAGGCCAGCGCGAGCGTTAGCAACGAGTAGTGTCCTCATTATTTCATTTACTTGTTTTAGTTTGATTTGATACACATATAATTGAATAGGGTAGTATTTTCGAAGTGAAACTTCTAATGCGACTTCCAACATTTCGTATCTTATTTCAGTTGTCATAATCCCATTGTAATAAATGTTATAGATTTGGATATTTCTCCACTCGAAAATGATAATTAAAAGATGTGATCAATTGTGAATTGTAAGCAATGTTATAATAAAGTTTGTCTTAAAGAAACAATATGATTTCACTAAAAATCAATTTCTACCCCTTCCCATTTCATTTCCACATTAAGAAGTTTCACTTCTTCCGCGCGGAGGGACTCCACGCACTATTCGTTAAGCTGAATAAGAATTGGCGACGTGGATGTTACATTTCGCGTGATAGTAATCGGCCGTTTGATTAAAGCAGTCATACATTTCTGGGCACTGTTTTAAGCCTTAAAAAATAAGTTGTATGTCGAATATCGACGATTTCACCGGGTATGAAAAGCGTTTTTCACAGATCATCATAATCAATAAGATAGCGGAGGAGAATCAGGTTCCGTTGTTTATGACATTAGCCGGGGGGGAGGTATATAAAACTTTAAAGAACATCACGTATCCCGATGAACCTGATAGTAAGCCGATAAAAGAAGTCTTATCGGTGCTACGAAATCATTACGCTCCGAAATTTTATAAGCGCTCGGAACGAGTTAAATTCTATATGGCAAGTCAGCAGCTAGGCGAAACAATTGCCGATTACATCGTTCGTCTGCAGGAATCGTCATTGAATTGCCAGTTCAATGAGTACCTCGACGAGGCCTTATGTGATAAATTCATCACAGGCGTAAGAGATGATCATCTGAAGCAAAAAATGTTGGTAGAAGCTGATACCAATAAGTTTATTTACTACTGTCAACTAGCAAAAAATTATAAAATGGCAGAAAATAACTGTAAGGTAACGGTGGGGTCTAATCAAGTAAATGCTGTAAAAGACGGCTATCACACTTCGTCCGGGAAAAAACATTTTGGGAGAAATAATCTTACGTACAGATCGATCGTTAATGATAAAAAAAAAAAATCAAGTTCCTGATAAAAGCCAACTAGATAGAGCGCAGTTCAAGAACGCATGCGGTCGTTGCAAAATAAATCATTTTGGAGAGTGCGCTGCTGTAGATTGGTACTGTTATCGCTGTAAGCGGAAACCAGCGGAAACAACAGCATCACATCTACAAGTGCTTCCACGCCAGCAGGTTGTATTTTAAACATCGAGAACGAGGAAATTCTCTTCGAGGTAGACACAGGGCATAGTTGAAACTTGCAAAAAAATTAGCAACAAAAAATGGAAAAAAAAGTTACCAAACCAAGCTAAAAGTTACCAAAAATCTGAAAAAATGATAAAACACGAAAAAATCGTACATATTGTCTTGAGCCAGTATGAATATGACTTTTTTGTATCGTTTGATTTTTCTCTGATTTACGAAGTTAATATAAAAAAATGTCATGGTAGTAGAAAAATGCACCTATGTTTAAGCCTAGTATGCACTTTATGCAGAACACGTAAAGCCTCTCAAGTGGAATCAAATTTTTAATACAAATTTTTCTCCGCGAAATGTCAAATTTAACTTTCCACGTGAAAATATGAGTAGGCAGTACGCAGTTCGAGTGAAAAATAGTTACTTCAAAGACTGATATGGCAGGCACTTGGGTTTTATTGTCAGTCGCATTACATTTTTGACATTTCGGCGTGAAAAGTAATTTATAGGAAATCGTGAAATTTATTTGAATTTCTTAAGTCTTCATAGAAACTAAAAGAAAACTGTTGACACATATCAATTCATTTTAACATTAGTATTTAAAATTCAATTAGGTACATTATAGAACGTTACTTACTGAAGTACTAGGAAAGGAATACTTTTAAACCTTAAACGTAGTGGGCAGAAAAAGTAAGGCAGCATTTCCATGTGATGATATCGAGTTCGTCTTTTTGATGCTCCTGTTCAATAAGTTACCAAAACCAGATAAAAATTACCAAATTACCAAAAATCCTGAACTAAGAAAAAAATTACCAGATTTGGTAATTTATTATGATTATGATTGCAATGATCCTGTCGAATGTGATTATTTAGCATTTCGCCGGAACTGTAAAAAGCAACGCGAAAGTAGTCATGTGATTTAAATGGGCATATTTGAATTTGCCCACCACAATACTAAAGGCAGTTTTCCAAGTAATGCGAGAAACAGATTAACACAGCAACAGCAACTTTGACAATTTTTCAGAACCAATGTATTTTAATTACTTTGAACACATTAGCACAGCAACATCGACAGCGACGTCAACTTTAGAGCTAAACCTAAATTCGCTGTTGCTGTCGCTGTGTTAATCTGTTTCTCGTATAAGGCGACTGGCGGTCCCGTAAAAACAGGCTTTGTTGGGAATTTATTCGTCCGATAATCAGAGGAGTGGAACGACACCAAGCGAATCTCGATCAAACAATAACAACAACCAATTTTTAAAATGAGAAAGCCCTTATCTGTGAATGATATTGTGCCCAGTGCATCTAACCCAATTGAAGTATCGTCGTCAACTGATGATGCTTTGCCAGTCGAAGGAGCGCATCACCACCAGTCACCCCGATGTGAACTGCCACGCAGCTTCATCAAAAATCCCATAGGTGTAGGGAGTCCAGTAACTGATACCAAGCAAATGCTTTGGATATCCATCGGCACAGCACGAAGAGGATGCCAGCACTAGCAATCACGAGGAGATGTGGGAGATACATTGTATATTGTTTGTCGCCGCCGTCGTCGGTGCCATATTTATCCACGATCCACGAAGGCATGAGACCATTAATGGCGGCGCGAGGTGTCAAGTGTCCACGTCCCAGATCTGAGTCGGTGACGATTCAAAACACTGAATCAGTGGATGGTGTCCTAAATCACCATGATGATACATAGTGTGGGATCTTAGTTGTTGGCGAGTATCGCTGTGATGTGATGTTATTAGATGAGTCAGAGCCTATATGCTCTAACTCAGGGGTTGCAAACGTTGGAGCGGTTCATCTGCCATTTGAGGGCTGGCTAATTCGGTTTGGTACCGAACAGGCTTTATTATTGGAAAAGATGCATATTCACGAGCTCCTATGATCATCCTCTTCCTTTCTGCTATATTAACAATCAATCAAACGATTCGCCAAACAGACGTTTTTTTTTTTGCGAAACTCAACATTTATTTTTTAATTTTTTAAAAACATTATTTAAAATTAATTCATTGACTTTTATGTATTCGTATTTGAAAAATATACAAATCTGCATTAGAATTAATTAACGTAAAGGAATTCAATACGAGGACTGGCCTTATTTTACAGCTCAATAATCAAAAACCTCGCTTTACTTTCAAACAAATCACGGCTGAGAGTGTGATAAACAGCGTATACTTGAAAAACTTTCGAAAAGTTGTTTTTCTGCGTTCGACCAAGTAGTCATCATAGTCAATATATAAAGGTGAACACTTCGGACTGAACGACTGGAGCTGAAAGTGGTAAATTGATAACTAAATGAAATCGAACAATATCGAAGTGCCTACGTATTTGGTAGTTTTGTTTAAATCTTTTATAGCTGCTGTGTAGTTTTTCAAATTTTGTCGCAATTCGTGTACTATTTCTGTGCTAATAGCTCCGAAATTCTGTGCAATAATATTCTCTTTGACGTATTTTAAAGTTGATGAAATTATTACTAGGTTTTGAAGATGATTCGCAGATAGAATTAATATTTCATAGAAACTGAAATGGATCAAAGAACTACATTAAGAATACTTTTTGTGTGCTAATTTGACGAAATGCGTACTTATCTGGTGGTTCCCTGCGTACTCTGGCGATCGACTTCTTTGTCCATTGGTGCAGGTGGAAACTGAAGAGTAATGTAAACAATTAACAAATTTGAGTAAGTGATAGTTGTATAGAGTGGACATCTAAAGAGCAAACGTAACGATGGGAAGGCAGATGCAAAAGATGCAAATCCACGACATCTATATTAGGGGTATTGCTATGAAGAGGAAGCACCGATGTTAATAGGTTATAATGGAATTTTGGAGATCAACCAAATTGAACACAAGGGACATACAAACCTTCTGAGCGACGATATTTGAATTGGATCACCCCTTTGTTGTAGCCAATATATGGATGCGACTGTACGACACACCTTAAAAAATAACGTTCATATATCACCTGTCTTGAATTCAACCGCAACAACAGCTAGCAATACTACTGACAACAGGTAGCAATACTACTGAAAACAGGTAGCAATACTTTAGAAAGTCATAATTAATGCTGCGACTGACGGGGGTTTCTTACTCGTGGTTTAAGGCACAATGTCGTATAGAAAGACCAGAAAAACCAGAGGCGAATAATGCATGGCTGCAAGGACTACAGCTGCTCTTGACAAAAAACATAGGCTCCCCAAAAAAAAAAAAAAAGAAAGGAAACAATAGGAGAAAAGTGCGCTACTATAGGAACAATGTACAAGAGTTTTACCGAACCGTAAATAGAACGTGTTTGTCAGAACACACATATTCGTGCAGAAACTACCTTTTTCTCTTTCTTTTTTTTATTTAATTTCTGAACATGTCTTTAAGTAGCTTAGTAGTTTTGTCCGAACTTCTTTAAGGAGAAAACTTTTTCGTTCCGTTTTCGGAAACGTTTTTTGAAAGAGAAAACAAAGATCAACCAAACTACAGTCGAACGTTTAATTTTTCATCTCCACGTGCATTGCAGTTGCACATGATTATATGGCCTTTACATAGAACCTTTTTAACGTGTATCTACTGGAACTAATCTGTACTTAATTTTAAAAAGCATTTAAACTCGTGACAAACAACTGCCAACGCAAACAAATCAATTGCACTATTGTTACATTGTATTACCTATTATAATTATAGGAAACTTACTTCAACAATCCCTTTAGTAACTTCAGTCGATGAATAGGATGCTGAATTCCAATTTCTTCCAATCTAGTATCATTCATAGTAAGGAACTGTGATAGAGTGATTTTCTCTTTTGCAAAAAACTCCAAAACATTTTCCATTCCAATATTGATGAGAATTAAGTTAATATCCTGAAAGTACTCAGGGCATTCGGTTTTTAAAAATATTCTTGGTATAATATCACAGATCTTATTGTATGCGAGGAATGTTGTTGGTACTTGATACGGTTGTCCCTTCTCCTTTGGCAATAGTTCTAGAATATCAGAAAAACCATGAAACTGTGCAACTTGCCGTGGTGTGTAGCCTTTGTTATTGGCAATCGTTGCATTTGCTCCAGATTCAACAAGAACACGTACAATATCCGCATGATTATTTTCAATTGCATGGAATATGGGTGTGCATCCCTGATTATCACAGGCATCAAAAGAAACATCAGCGATTAAGAGCCGTACAACATCTATATGGCCATTTTGACATGCTAGCATAAAAGGCGTAGTACCGTACTTATCTGATACATTGATGACTGCACCCGCATCTAATAGAAGTTTCACGATGTTTGTTACTTGAGAGTCCTGTTTTGTGCAGGCACACGCTTCCATTAGTACCGTTATAGAATCGATTTGTTTGTTTGGGTTGGCGTTATGGTCGAGCAGATATTTCACAATATCTAGATTTCCTGCTCGACAAGCTAATCCAAGAAGTACTGAGCCATTTCTTAATGGAGTATTTATGTCTATGCGTCGCTCGTTTATTTGTTCAATGATTTTATTTAGATCACCCTCATCGATTGCCGTTTCAAGATCTTGATCCTTAGTGTCTGTTTGAAAGACAAATTGGCGACGTTCCTTTACGATACTCTAGAGGATAATAAGAACGTTAAACAAAATAATAAAGTAACAAAATTGTTGGTGATATTTACATCTCCAAAGGAGAAACCATCGTAATCGTCTTCAGAATCTGAGTCGGGTGGTCCATACATTTCGATTTATTTTGCAAATTATTTTTATAAATTCAACAAATCTATTGCTTTTTATATTGTTCTATGAACAAAACGCTATCAAACAAAAAATATCCATCCCGTTAAACAAATCGAAAATAAAGCAAATGTCAAATTGGGCTAATGTGCTCAATGAATCCACCACACACCACTGCATTAAAAACTAAACACACCTATCGTGTATCTCTGCTCTGTTCGTTTTCTTTACCGAGGTAGGTAGTTATTACCCGAAATCGACCTGCTAAACAAAAACTAAACGTACCGTCAACTGCCCTAACATTGACCAGTTTTGAACTTTTACGTCGAATTTTACAGCTCTGTTTAAATATATCCACAATTTTCGACTATAAGATTATGGGGACTTTTCGTTCTGTACCATAAAACAAAGGATTTACCAAACTTGGTCGATTCCTTTTCGATCTATATAGGAAAAAGTGGGTGGTCAATGTTAGGGCATCGAATACATAACATTGAACAATGATTAAAATGTACCAGCAATAACGATTTTTCAAGCATTTTTTTTTATAGATAATCTTATTTGTATTCTCAAACATTCGATTTTAACTCTATTTTCTTTTACTGAATATTCAATATATATTTTTTTCAAATGTAAATTTTTTAATACTAATAATAAAGTAAATTAAAAGAAACTTAATTTGTACCTTTTATTTACAATAATAGGCGTGTTTTTTTGAGCTTTGATCTCAGCAAAGCAAAGCAAAGTAGGATTTTCAGCATGCGATTACAACAACTACGCCCTACTTGACACTTCGAGGAATCACAGTAGTTGTTGTAATTGCGTGCTGAAAATCCTACTTTGCTTTGCTTTGCTGAGTTCGAAGCTCAAAAAAACAGGCCTAATATTAAACTAAAATTAAATTAAATTACGAAGAATTAGTTTTTTGAAGTGTTTAGGGTAAAAAATATTGTATACAATTAAAGAATGATTCCCTAATTGTTAGAAAAAGATCAAAAGAGACAGTGGTCAATGTTAGGATCCAGTCGGTCAATGTTAGGAAATATGACAAATATTCGAATAGCTTTTTCAAATACCTTATTTTTTATAATTTCCTAGTATTTTAATAGACAAACAAACATTGTTTTCATTATAAAAAATGTAGAGCTACTTCCTTTAACTATTATTTTGCTATACAAGCAGTAGAGTTTCGGTACAACAGACAGTTAGTTGTGTGGTGACTTCCTGCACACTTTACACATCTTAGGTTATCGTGCAGGACACTTAGGGGAGACTGGGTACGGTTGAAACAATTTCGCTTATACCGTCCATACCATTGCCGTTTATAAGCTAAGCGGTGATCAAGTTATGTGAAATGTAGGAGCATGTTTCTATGTATGAATGTAAACTGCTTTTTGACTATTCGGTGTGGTATTTTGCGTAGTACATCATATTAAAACAAAAATGAAAATTTGTTTCAACCGTACCCATACCAGGGTCGGTTGAAACAGTTGTTGGGGTCAGTTGAAACATGAACACAATCTTCCATTGTTACATATTTAATTAATTTTTATTTTAAATAATACTATTGTTTGACAATATTCATCACGTCATTGTTTTATATGGAATAAAAAAATAAATAAACAGTATTTCTAAACAACAAAAAATTAAAGAAAACAAAAATCAAAAAAAAATCTTAATTCATTAAATTAATTGAAAATAAACAAAAGGAACATTACTTTAATCTCCATAATACAATCGATAAAATTCAGCTGTCGAAATATTCCGAATCACAATTGTGGCAAACATAACTATTGCAACCTTCTGTGCACTCTTTGTGAGCCCACATTTTACAGAGGTGACACATTTGTATCCAATTTTCACTAGATCTGCTCCCGAATACGTTGACAAGCAGACAAGGAAATAAAACTTCACTTCTTCTGAATAAAAAAAAATAATAGAGCACTGGAATGCTGCATTATTATTATTTTTGTTTACTTTCATAACTTTTATTTTCTTTTTTAAACCTTCCAACCTTTTCTTAGCTTGCTCAGCTGGTTTGTTTCAGTCTTGCTTCATGCTCCTTTTTGATTTGTTATTTCTCTGGTGTATCGGTATTTATTGTAGACTTTCTATATCTTCTGATTTCGATAAAATAATATATAATAATAAAAAATAATTAAACACATTGTTTCAACCGTCCCCTGAAAAATTGTTTCAACTGTCCCCAACCCCCCCTTTAAGTACAAAAAATCTATAAAGTAACTTAAACAACACTGACACGTTTAAACTAGTCATCATGATGTACTCTACACTCTTTACTGCATACAAAAAAAATACGCACAGCAATCTCGCATGGATAGAAACCCTAATAAAATGAAAAATAACCGAACAAAAATACTTACTTTTGATAGTCTAAATAGAACATAAGCTCTCACTTACAACTGAACCGCCGAACGAACGATGCATTACTGCTAATACTCATACACGCTGCGCGTATGGCTCACGAGATATTCGTGTTGTTTCAACCGTCCTGTGTTTCAACCGTACCCAGTCTTCCCTACCATCAGTCAGCCGTCCACTTTGCACCACTCAAAATCACACGACTTTAGGAGCACTTGAAAAGTTCCCGGGAACACGTACATCCATTAGAAATTTTCCCTCGAAAAACAAAAAATTATATAAAAATTATAAATTAACTACCCACCACGGTGTTTAGAAATATTTTCCTGTTTTTGGTCAATGTTAGGGGCCCGGTCAATGTTAGGACAGTTGACGGTACCTAACTACATCCTGTAGGCTTGTAGGCATAGGTAGGTACGGGAATAAAGTTCGATTTAGTTAAGTTCCGCTTCCGTGTCAGCAGTTATATAAGAATACAGAATCTCTTGCCAATTGAAACACAGTCGGGCTGTATTTGATATGGAAATTGAAAAAAAAAAAAAGCATTGTCGTATGCAAAAATATTTTTCCAATCTATTACATTAGTTTTCTGACATCCTTAGGCCTTTTTCTATATGATCTATATATAGATCATTGATTTCCATGGTATACAACAACAGTTGGATCTCGTACTATTGTTGTACACGGTGGAAATAAATGATCTATACAGATCATATGTTTAAAATAAAAAACGCCTTTTTTTTAACATGGTATGCGAACAAAAAATGGACTGCTTTGCAATATCGATCTCACATGTGAGTTGAATCTCGTGAGCTGTGACTCAGATAGTGCTCATTGTTTTAGTATAAAACAAGAGAGAAAAAGTACACACTGAAACTTCCTTAATTTTATAATTATACTTTATTTTCTATTCCTCCTTAGTGGACTGTATCGCTTGAAGTCTGAACTCAAAGTGAGTTGTAGTCAAATCAATGTAACAAAGAGTAGGTATGTACATATAATATAATAAGTGTGAACTCAAAGTGAGTTGTAGTCAAATCACTGTAACAAAGAGTGGATATGTACATATAATATATAAGTTTACAAACATTCCGCCAGCCTTGAAGTTCATTCAACAATTTAGTGGTAGTACGCAGAGCTTCGTGACGGGCCTCTTGAATGTACCCGACTTTGTGCGGACAGTTGCCACTCGTACCAATCCATCGGAACCAGCATGGGTTGCAGTAACCTTCGCAATCTTCCAGTAAGTTGGTGGATGATTTTCTTCTTTGAGTAGAACGATGTCGTCAATCTTGATATTAGGTTTGGATTGTTGCCATTTCTGCCTTGGTTGCAGAGAGGTGATGTATTCTGATGACCACCTTGACCAGAATCCTTGGGTAAGCTGTTGTACCATTCTCCATCGGGTCAGTGTAGACAATTTTAAGTTCGTGATATCAGGTTCAGGAACTGCGGTTAGGGGGCGTCCAGTCAAAAAGTGACCAGGCGTTAAACAACTGATGTCATCGGAGTCAGATAGTGCGCAGAGCGGCCGAGAGTTGAGTATTGCCTCGATTTGCGCAAGAAGTGTTGTCATCTCTTCAAAGTTTAGTGTAGCTTGACCAATAACTCGTTTAAGATGAAATTTGACTCTCTTTACTCCAGACTCCCAAACACCGCCAAAGTGGGGAGAACCAGGTGGGATGAAGTGCCATTGGATACCCTTGGACGATAAGAAATCAGATATTAAAATATTTGTGTTATGAGAAGCGACAAGTCGATGTAGTTCACCGAGTTGCCGAGCAGCCCCAACAAAATTCGTCCCATTGTCGCTACGAATGTGCGCACATAAACCCCGTCTAGCAATGAAACGTTTAAGAGCAGCTAAGAAGCAATCAGTACTGAGATCGCTTACAAGCTCTAAGTGCAATGCCTTTGTAGTAAGACAAATGAAGAGGGCTACGTAGGCCTTAATTAGTGGAGCCTTTCTGCCATTATGTTGCCTTAGTAGAAAAGGACCTGCGTAGTCGCAGCCAGTATCGTAGAATGGATGAATGCCATGAAGTCGATATTTGGGAATGTTTCCCATTAGTTGTTCATTGGTTTTTCCGCTGTGTCGATGACAGACCACGCAGCGATATACTACAGATTTCGCTAAGTCACGTAGTCCAATAATCCAATAGTTCTGTCGAAGAACTGCAATAAGTATAGTAACTCCAGCATGATGATTATCCAGGTGACAGTCCGTCACAATTTTCCTTGTTAGACTGTGATCTTTATGTAGTATCACTTGATGTTTGAGATCGAAGGCGAATTCCGAGTGTTCCAGACGACCTCCAACTCTAAGAATTCCATTCGCATCTAAGTACGGAGCTAGCCGCTTCAATTTACTGTTAGCCTGAACATTATTAGTTTGCTTTAAACTCTTTAGATCGTCGCGTAGTGATTCTTCCTGAGAGAACTTATAAAGTAAATTTTTAGCGTATTGTAATTCACAAACCTTCAGGGGAGATTTATCAAATATTTTACTCTTTAAGTTGGAATAAAATCGAATGCAATATGCCGTAACGCGAAATAGTCTTTTCCATGTTGACAGTTTTTCATTTAAGTCGAAGAGAACTCCCGTCGGTTGTGATGAAGCTTGAAGTGTCATCTGCTCTTTTGAACGTTCCTCTTGTTGCGTTGTATACGTTGTAGCTTCTGTGTTTGGCCAATTTTGTTGATCCATTGAAAGCCACGAAGGACCCGTCCACCATAGATCATGATTTATAAGAAGCGATGGAGTAATACCTCGACTTGCGCAGTCTGCGGGGTTATCCTTTGATGAAACGTGTAGCCACCTTGCTCTAGGGAGAGAGTCTAAAATCAAAGATGTACGATTACTCACGTATGTCTTCCATTTCCGAGGATGAGATGACAGCCAGGCTAATACTGTCTTAGAATCTGTCCAACAGTATATTTCGTCGTCCTTTATTCCAATGGATTTCTTCAGGAACTCGAAAAGTTCAGCAAGTAAATATGCTCCACATAATTCCAGCCTGGGAATGGATACTTCTTTAAGCGGCGCCACTTTGGTTTTAGCTATAACTATGTTGACAGAGCAAGAGCCATCTGGAAACATTTTACAGCAGTAAATTACAGCTGAATATGCCAATGAAGAAGCATCGCAAAATCCGTGGTATTGTACCCTTGTTTCCTGTGTGAATATTCTACGTGGTATGTTAATTTTATTCAATAAATTCAGTTGACTATAAAACTGTGTGGATTCTTCAATAATTTCTGAAGGTAAAGTATCGTCCCATCCAATTTTTAAAAGCCAAAGTTTTTGAAGTATTATTTTCGCCACGATAATTGACGGAGAGACCCAGCCTAAGGGATCGAAGATCTTAGATATTTCTGACAGAAGTTTTCTTTTCGTACTTAAGTCAGCCTTTCGTTGAGTTACCTTAAATGAGAAGCAGTCGGTAGCTGGATTCCAAGATATTCCTAATAAGCATATGCTATATTCATTAGGAACTTCAACTACTGAATCAACCCTATCCTCTGGAGGTGTGCTCGAAATAATTTCTGGGGAGTTAGACGCCCATTTTCTTAACGTAAAACCGCCAGCCATGAGCAGACTATTTATCTGTGACACAAGGTCCTTCGCTTCACCAATAGTATTTGCCCCCGCCATACAATCATCGACGTAGAAATTTTCCATAAGAGCCTTAGAAGCCAGAGGATAATTATGACCCTCGTCTCGACTTAGCTGATGAAGGGTTCTTATAGACAAGAAAGGGGCCGGTGAAGTTCCATAAGTGACTGTGGTAAGTCGAAAATGTTGAATGGCTTGATCCGGTGAATCGCGCCATAAAATCCGTTGAAAGTCTCGATCGCATTTTTGAATTTCAATCATTCGAAACATTTGCTTTATATCAGATGAGAAGCAATACTTAAAGCATCTATAGCGAAGTAAAACCGCAATCAAATCCTGTTGTAAGGGTGTACCTGGTAAAAGGATTTCATTCAATGATTTTCCATTGCTTGATTTACAAGATCCATCAAAGACAACTCGAAGTTTCGTAGTAAGACTGTTGTTTTTAAACACAGCGTGGTGCGGTAAGTAATACAGCTCGGTATTTTCTTTATTAATTTCTTCATTTGGAACCTTTTCCATATGCCCAAGAGCTAGATACTCGGACATAAATTTTTGATAGTTGTCTCTAAGATTATTGTTCCTCAGAAACCTTCTTTCCATGGAGATGAGCCTATTTTCGGCAGCTGTGTACGAATTTCCTAATTTACACCTTTCAGTCTTAAAGGGTAGTCCTACTGAATATCTACCAACTTCATTACGTTTGCATGTAGATTTAAATATTTCTTCTGCTAATTGTTCCTCACTTGTAGGGGCTATAGTTCTAGTTGGTAGATCTTCTGTTTTCCAAAATAGTTGGAGAGTATCATTGAGAGATACTTCAGCAGCGTGTGTGGATAGATTGCATGATATAGCAGTGTCAGCTAAATGCGAGCCACATATGACCCACCCGAAGAGAGTATTTTGTGCAATCACAACGTTATTATCGGTTAACTGCTCCTTTCGAAGAACAGAGAAGAAGTAGTCAACTCCTAGAAGAATATCTATTCTCTTTGGTTGATTAAAGTTGGGATCAGCCAGATCCAATAATTTAAGTTTGTTCCATGATTTGCTCTGAATAGGGACAGATGGTTGATCGGAAGATATGTTGCTAAAGACAAGAGCCGATATATCCAGAACAGGATCCTTTTTATATTTTGAACATATTCTTAAATTAACTGCGCCCTTAGAAACGCCGACCTTGCTAGCTGCGAGCCCTAATATTTTTACATTAGCTGGACGTCTGGGAAGGCCTAGTCGCTGAGCACACGCAGCAGTAATAAGCGTATTTTGACATCCAGAATCAAGAAGTACGTTGCAGTGTTGCAAATTTCCCATATGATCCTCAACTAAGACCATAGCAGTTGGCAGTAAAGCATTAAATTGTATATCAGAGGATAATGGTTGGTTCAAAACCTCGAAACATTCAGCATTAGGATTTGTATTGACTTGGCTTAAAAGAGCGTTTAGTTCAGCTGTAGTGGAAGTGGTTTGAGCCTTTTCAGCTGTAGTGGAAATGGTTTGACCCTTAGATTCAGCTGAAGTGGAATCTGTCTTAGCAGAGGAAGACTGCTCTCCATGAGCATTTACTATTATAGGGGTAGAAGTGCCAGCATGGGCTGCAGAAGATGTGCTTACACTCGGTTTTTGGTACGTATTACCTTGTGTTTTATAATTTGCATGTAATGAAGAGTGATGTTTTAAATTACATTGCTCACATGAATGCTTAGAGGAACAGTTGTTGGCAGTGTGCCTAGGCTTGAGGCAGTTAAAGCATAGCCTGCCTTCATTGACAAACTTCCTTCTTCCAGCAACATCCATCCCGATGTATTTTGGACAGTAAGAGAGATGATGATGTTCTAAACATTTTGGACAGGCGTTGTTTATTGCAGATATATAAGCACGAGTAGATTTGGGCTTAATAGGACCTGTAGAAGCCTTTGAAGATGTAGGACCTATTTCTAAAGCGTCACAACGCAAATTTAAGAACTTTGTGAATTCCCCAATAGTTGGGTAGTCCTTGCCGACTACGTACTCGGCCCATGCTTTGTGGGTATCACTATCTACCTTTTTCAACATAAGTGCGATCAGCCAGGGATCACGAGATTCAGCCCTTGGACTAAGTGCTCTCAAACCACGCATTACTTGGTCGAAGGTGTTAGCCACTGAGCGAAGCTGTGTCGCGTTTGAATTTTCTATCCTTTTTATCTCGAAAAATGTTTTAATTAAAGAATCAACTACCTGAGACGGCTTATCGTAGCGTTCCTTAAGTTTTCCTAATGCTTCATCATAATTAGTTTCAGTCACAGCTAGGTGCTTAATCATTAGTTCCGGTTCACCCGTTAGTTGGCCCTTTAGGTATTGGAATTTTTGTACCTTACTAAGGCGCTCATTTTTATTGACAGTACAGTCGAATATATCCCAGAATGATTTAAATTTGTCATATTGACCATCGAATTTAGAAAGTTGGAGATAAGGCAAACGAACCTCCTGTGATTGGGCAGTAGGAGCCTGACTAAGCGTCTGAAATTGTTCCGCTAGTTTTTGTATCACATTGGTCTCACTCGATCCAATTGAAGTGCTACTAAGCCTTTCAAAAAATGCCGTTTGCTGATCGAGAAGCTTCTGAAAAGCATCCACACTAATCATAGTGGAACTTAGCAATGGGTTTTCATTTGAAGGGGTGTTTGAAGGGGTAATTTGGCGTTCGGAAATCAAACGAGTATATTCCGCCTGAAGCTTAAAGTATCGATTTTCGAAGTCCGCAAACTCCGTTTCCCTATCGGCCAAAACCTCCCCAAGAGCGATTATTTCATCGTCGATTTTTATGAACTCTTGGTACATGGCCTCAATTTTTTCCAATCTTCCCTTTAATTCGAACGTGGTTGTCTCGTTCGTTACCCCATTAAGAAAATTTTCAAAGCGCGTTGCATTTCCCTTGCAACGAGCACGTTTTGATTTTAAAATATCCATCGACATAATTTAGAAATTAATAGTAAAATTGTTACCTTGATTACAGCTTGGTAATACTTCTCTACTTTTCTTTGTCGATCCAAATCTCCAATTTACAGCAACTCCTTTGATGTGAAAAACCGCACGCAGAATCCTTACGGTGAATTTTCAGCAACAATCCAACAGTAACAGCAGCAGGTCACGTACGCCGGCGACAGCAAGGGCCAAACACTTTTTTTGTTGTTTAATTGTTTTTTATTGCAGCAAAGGCACTATTATTTTTCACAATTTAGTTATTCGCATTAATTTACATCACTTGATCCGGCTCAAGAAGGATCAAAATGTTTTAGTATAAAACAAGAGAGAAAAAGTACACACTGAAACTTCCTTAATTTTATAATTATACTTTATTTTCTATTCCTCCTTAGTGGACTGTATCGCTTGAAGTCTGAACTCAAAGTGAGTTGTAGTCAAATCAATGTAACAAAGAGTAGGTATGTACATATAATATAATAAGTGTGAACTCAAAGTGAGTTGTAGTCAAATCACTGTAACAAAGAGTGGATATGTACATATAATATATAAGTTTACAAACAGCTCATGGTTAAACTTTGATATCGCTATCCTATTTCACAGACGGATAGAGTGTGAAGAGTAGTGAAGACAACAAGTACAGAAATCAGAATCTATACACGTATGGTTGAAAAATGGAGATGATAAAGGAGTTAATTTTTACTGCTAGGCACTGCAAAAATCGAAATCTTTCAGATTATCATAAGCGTGAAAAAAAAGTCAAAATCCTTCATTGAATGTTTTTGGACAACCAAGCAACGGTCAGATCAATTAATAATTTTAGGTATAAAGGGCTGTTTGGAAATTTGGGTACACACTGGTCAATAATAGGCACCGTTCGCTCAAACACTGCTTCTGAATTAAAATAATAGAGGAAGAGTCCTCATAAACAGCATACCTACTGCACCACTGCAGTCATTTATGCTCCTTAAATTGAGCATACAGTCCAATGATTAATATCTGTCAATTGTCTGAAACTTAATTCAAGGCTCATAATGTCGTTCTCCATTGGGACAGAAAAAGTTTTTTTTTAAAGTCAGAGCAGTTTTTCTGCTCTCGAAATCAGCTGGCTGTCAGATTTCATGTTCCAAAACATTTGTCGTTTGTCAAACTTTAAAATGTGTTTACTTACGTTTAGACGAGAAATCTGTGAAAAATAGAAAAAAAAAATATATTTGGCCGCTGCAAAAGTTATTAAAATAAATTGAATGGATTTGTATAAACACAAATTACAATTTAAGAACAGGTGACTTTTAAAACACGCACCACCACAGATGCAAAGGAAGAAAAATCTCGTTTTGTGTTCCATTGGGAACGAAAAATCTGAAATCTGAGAGCAAAATCTGAAAATCCCAATGGAAAACGACATAAGATATCTGCGTTCTTATTTCGGCTGCAAAAATGTAGTGGTCCCTGTCTAAGTTGGTAGCTCGGAATTCTCCGACTAAAAAATATATTTATGCGTTGCATCGATCACAAAATTATCAATTTGGAAAAGTATTATGTAGACTGCATGACCATGAGACCATTGACTACTTATATACATATACGTACTAGACGGCCAGCTGAAATCAAAAACTGTTGATTTAAGAGGAGCTGTTTGCCTTGGATAGGATTTTTATAAGCAACAATTAAAAGGCTTCCATTATGTCACTTTTTCACGGGGGTTAAGCGGTGTTCGCACCATTTTTCAGTTTAGAGTTTTATTTAAAATTGTTGTCGCAGTCTTGATCGCGAAGAAATTTGGATGTTAGCGGAAACGTATGAAGATTTCCCAACGCAAAATTCTATTTAGCGAAGTCTATACTCAATACCGGGATAAACACGAGCTTCCCAGGCGACCCGGCGCGTCCCCAGGTGAAGAACCTTCAGATTTATAAACCAGTGGAGTAAGAGGTCGCACAAGTGGAAGTAGACCTCATTCAACTTGGAGACTAAAATGAAAACAAATTTAAGTTTGATGTTGTAGAAAGTTGATGTAAATAAATGTACCTATGCTGACTTTTAATGAATATATTTAAACTCGATGTTGGTGCTCCAGCAATAGCCTTATTCTAACGGAAATAATCATTGACTTATTATATATGTATATATAAATTGTTCAATTCATGGGACAATAAGTTAACAAATGTATTGTTATTTTCATTGTATATTTCAAAATAATAAACATTAAAGATTTAATTTGAACTCACTCTTTGAAGCTTTGCATCTTTTGAATAGATGACGCTCTTTAGTCCACGCTTTACTTTGGAAATTGATCCCTTTGCACAAGATATCGCTCTTTTGTTTACATGTTTCTATGGAAACGACCTTTTTTTGAAAAAATGCCGCTGTTTTGTTTACGTTACTATGGAAATTTAAACTTGACGGCGGCTTGTGTTTCGTTGCTAATCCGCTGTAAAACAGTAGCGCTTGTGCTGTTTTGGAACATTATTTTCTCGCAGAAGTCTATAAAAATGACACTTTACTAGCATTCCATATATAGTATGTCAATTGAAATAATGGTAACCAGTAAACATAATTTTAAGAAGAGTACTAATACCCTTTTGCCAACGCAGCGAAAACCGTGTTTTCGTCGAAAACACGAAATTGAATTCACACCGAACAATAACTAGTTTTCGTTTGACGTTTCAATCAGCTATGAGACACTAATCGTGAAACTTTTGTGTAAACTGTTTTGTTTAAAAATTTCTATCGTATTAATTAATAAATAAAATGAATTCAGAGCCTTTAAAAATAGTAATAGCCCATCAATTTTTTGACATTGGTCAGATGCTCTGCTGAATGTTGCATAAGGTGTGTTTGTTTCAACAACCCAACGACCGCAAGTCGTTTTCGTGGTGTTTTGGTGGAAGACGACTTCAAACAACTTGTTTTGAAAACTGAAAAATGTATGGGAAAACTTCTGTTTTCGATGAAGTTTTCAAGTGTTTTTGCAAAAACCCGGTTTTCGGCTCGGTGTGAAAAGGGTATTAGATTAAGACATAAATCCTCTTTTTTTTTCTTGTTTATTTATTCTTAGCAAGCTATGGTAATACAATTTCTCTAAATCTTTGCAACTGTAGATATGTACATAAATGTAGATATGTCTTCCTACAAATATTAAGTTACATAGTTAACAATTGATTTATATAAAATCTTCACTAAACAAACATTTAACCTGCACAAAATTTATTTATTTGATAGTTTTTTTCAATTTGATTCTCGAAGGAACCGCGCTCCACATTAAATCATTATATTCTACATGTTGTTTCTGATAATTTTCACCCAGTCTCGGTCAATGTTCAAACAATCTGTGGTAATGGCATTGATTGTATCGCATTAGTAGGAAGCGAATCTGTTAAATCGTTGCTAATCTCAACAGACTTTGGTATGTCTTTATTAGCAACTCGCCTCTCGAGTAAAGTTTCATCTTCGTAGTGCGCGGTAACAAATGTGTCGTCGTATCCGTCATCAGCAAGGACGCCGCTGTCATTACTACCAATCCCATCTGCTGTTGTATGGGTGCCTTCCTCGTGGTAATTGGGATTCGTGACTGTTAGAACACCATATCTACCACCCTCGCCTTCTCGTAAATTATTATATATTCCCTGTTGAATTTTATGTCCCCTTGATGAGGTGTACAGTTTAAGTACACGACAATTGCAGGTCACTAATAAGGCAGTTACTAAACCCTGTTAATGATATTTTTATTTTAGAAAACTCTTTACGGGTAGATGGGTTGAATAGGATTGACTTACCTGAATGCCTTGCGCTACGCAGTAAATAGACCAAAACTCAATCATACCCAATAAGGCCGCAAGTGTACCAAAAATGTTAACAATGGTAAATAAAAACAATATCTGAAAATAGACGAATGCAATTAAATAAAATATGATTTCGATGTTTTAAAGAACTCCGTGGCAATACCAAGTTTAGAGTTTTAAATAGAGAGAATTTATTGTTAGGCGTGATATCACTATAGGCAAATGTGGCTTTGAGTTCGTTCGTGTAGCTACTTTCAGTATATAAAGATATTAAGATTATTGAATTCAAAAAATGAAAAGTGAGGAATACATCAATTTGACTCTAACCCAGCTTTAAAAGGCTTTCAGAACTCATTCAACATCGCACTGTAGGTATAACCGACTCTAACGAATTTCCTGCCAAGACCCCAATTCTCAAATTCCGCATAGGATAATTCGTATACGAGAAAATCCGCCTGAAATTTTCGCATAGCAGAAAAATTGGCACTCTCAAAGCGGTACGGTTTTTTTTTCCACCTATGCGAAAATTCTATTCACCTCTCGAATGAGGTAACATTTTACGCACGTCAAGTAAACCATTTTAAAAGTTTGTGAAAAAATAATTGTATTCCAATTGAAATTGGTTGGCTACTTTGGGCGATATGAGCTCAGCATTTGTTTGATTCTCAGTTTTGCAGTGAAATACAGTATACAGATGACAGCGCATTAAGTAATCGCATTAATTTTGTTATTTTGTTTTTAAATTTGGGCTGCAAATATATAAATAAAATAAATAAATAGTTGGCGCAACAGGTCCGAAGGGACCCTAGGCCTAGCTTCTCACAACCATTCGTTTTGTGTGAGTTTTCATTTTTGGAACGAATGGAAGGGATCTACAATTTCATGCCGACTCCAACCGGCTAATTGAGAAGCTCTTTCAAGACAGTCATACTCTCGGATGTTTGTCAGACGTTCGCGAGAGGTGGCGCAGTGAAAAAAAACCATAAGTTGGAATTTTGATTTTTGCGGGACTCGAACCTCGACCCCTAGCGTAGTAGTCCAACACACTAACCACTAGGCCACTGCGCCTACAAATATATGTAAAAAAAAAAAAAATGGTATGCGGCGTGGAAGTGCCACGCCTCGTTGTGCAATTCTATCCACTTCACAACGAGTGTTTTTAGATAAAGCACACCGTAAAGCCGGAACCACACTTGTAACGTGTGTTGTGATGTGGACGTGGAGTGGCGTGTCGCTATCACTTCAATGGATTTAAAATGCGTAGAAACATATTTTTCTCATGTGTTGTGTTGCAGTGTGTTGTGTGTCGCGTTGTATCGAAATCGCTCCTGTACCGATGGCCCCACAACGCTCTGTGGCGCAATGAAACGAGACATATATATACTATCTGAAATTACATATGTGAAAGAAAGAGTAGACATGAACTAGGAAATCAATAGCGTCAAAAAAAGAAAAACAAAACAAACAACATTTGAATTCATTTAAAAAATTAACAGCACACTAGATAAGCGTGCACAGAACACGAAACGACAGACCACACCACAACACACCACACGTTACAAGTCTAGTGCCGGCTTAAGGCGTTTTTCTTTTTAAGCTCAGAGCTGAGTTCGAGCTTCGAGCATTATGAGCGCTCTCGGACCCGGGTGTTCGATCGTTCTGATGTTTTATTGTTTTTCCTGCTTAAATTTGTTTCTATTTTTGTTCAGAGCATGATCAGAGCGCGCTCTATGAGCTCAGAAGAAATTGACTGAGCAGGCTGAGTAAAAAGCTGGTTACACATTATCCATGCACATACTCGCAGTAACATTTGACAGAAAACAAAATCAAAAAAACATCAACGATCTGAATTCTGAGCACGCTAGGTTCAGAGCGCACTCATAATGCTCAAGCTCAGTTCAGTTCAGTGCTCAGCTCTGAACTAAAAAAAAGCCTTATATGTATCTCTAGTTTTCACGAAGTGGCTCTTCGTAAAACGTAACGTTAAATCTCTGGTCTATGCCAAAATGCCAGCACCAATTGCCGACCTTAAGGACAACGCTGATCGCTTCATATTGGTATTGAATAATCTTTTACTTAAAATAACAAAATCTGCAATTTCTCAGCAATCCATTTTAATTTACTTTAGTTTTCACAAGTTGTTATACGATAGTAGACAGGGCTGTCGAGACATCGACAGAAAACTCGGGCCGGGACGGAAAAATATCGGGCCCATATACAGTGCAGGAATTCAAAATTATTTTTAAGGGAGGGCAAAAAGAGTTTTAACTCCTTAAATGTTAATAGCTTCTTATTCAAATAAATCAGAGAGTGGTTTTGAATGGGGACGTCCAAATATCTAAATTAGTAAGTCTGACAGCTATCTGATTAGATGTATGTCAGTTTTAATTGGGTGAAATTAGTCACATGAGCAGCTGTTTGCGTTGACGTTTATGGAGGGGTAGACGTCGAATCAATTCAAGAATTTCGTGACTGAGTACTAAGTTGACAGTTCGTCGGCTGAGTTCTATCTTGTCCAATGTCCATTTTTCAAATTTTCGGGAAATCGATTTTCAAAGTTTAGGTTCAAAGCTTTTATTCAATTAACTAGATTTCTGTTCTGAAGTAATTTTTTTATGAAAGCTCAAACAATTTTATATTTAATAGTTAAAATATTTTTGTATATAAAGTTTCTTCTAATTAATTAAAAATGAAAATGTATCACCAAGTCATTTTGGATATTGGACAATGATGTATGGGATGAGTAAAAGTTAGTTAAAATGTTGGATATTGAACAAAAAGAAGTTAAATTCAACAAGATAGAAAATAAAGAAAACGTAATAAAGAAACCAGTGTTGCAAATAGTAATATTGAACAAAAAGTCTTCCAACTTAACTTTAAGAAAAGTTAAATTAAATACTTTTCTTTTATTATTCTTTTATTAAAAAAAATACAAACATAGTTTTTATGTATAATGCTTTTATTAAAACAAATTCAATTCAAGACATTCATTTCTTTATAAGAAACTAGCTGACCCGGCGAACTCCGTTCCGCCCAAATTCGTTATAATGTAATGAAAATAATATTTCCAAGCATGCACAGCGCATGCTACTTTATGTAATTCCATCAATTTAAATTCTTTATTCAAAAGTTATATTAAATACAATACAAATAACTGAAGTATAGCAATGACGATGTATTTCAATCAAACCGCAATCATTGACGTGTCGGCCATTCTTACACTTTTGCAATAAATTGGTTTGCTCACACGTGAGAATGTCACATACAATTGACCATGTGGAAAACATGGGAATTCAAGATTGATGCTACAAATATCCAGCGATTATTCTTCCGACTTATTTTTTGTCATAGACGCTTAAATACCAATGACAAATCGTTCTGAATAAGCGGAGTCCGCGATATGACAATGTTTACCTTTTAATTTTCCCCTCAAAATCGTCCTTGCATGACATTTGATTTGAGATTCTTGACAATCATGTCAAACGCGATCCGATACAAAATGTCGATGCATTTAGATTGCTCAACAAAATTATAATTGAGTCGACTTTTAATTTCAAATTGTGAAGCGGTAGGTCCGGAACATCCGAATTAGAAAATTAAAAATTTTAAATAATTTTTCTTGTATTGGAAGTGACACTACTACCCGTTTCCTATCCATTCTATTTTTTCCAAAGTGCGGTCCCTTTATCAGGATTGAAGACAAATGTGCGATCTTCTAAGTTCATTTTCTCTATCGCCGTTTTAAACATTGTAAAGCGTTGATTGCATTATAATGGTTGCAATTTTCGAATGATGTTTTTTGTCACTCCTGTTTGCTCTCTGTAACGCCTATTGACTTGATCATCCCCCGACAAAATGAAGTACACCTGCGAATATTGGTGTACGTCCTCATTTACTGGTAAGAAGCTACCCATCCGATAGTAAATCTGTTAATCCGAATAATGGTGGCACACAATTAACATCGCTCCAATATCGAAAAGCAGTTCTCATTACTTGCACTCTCAATTTTCTTGCCTGTTGATCTGATCTTTCCTCTGCTAATTCGGGCTCGGGAGACGATAAGTACTCAATTCCTTCCATTAAACTGTTAGAAAAGTTATGTAAGTATGGATAACAAAATTATGATCAAAATAAAACCAGACTTTAAACTAAAGACATATTTGAGGAGCACTTAGTCTCTTTGGGGTCCATTTTAAAATTACCGACGTGACGCGTGTTTTCCCGATGCCGACGAGATCAAAACTGAATGATTGATACCAACTACTATCTGATTTATTGCATTTGATATTGAACCAGATAGAACGGCAACTTAGTATTGGATAGGTATTCAACAAAAAATACAGGAAATTGGATATCCGCCAAAATAGAAATAACTGATTATTCAAGCCTACTGGACAAAATATCCACTTTAGTGGATATTGAACAAAATATAAAAAATAAAGCGTTTCTCTTTATCGCGTATTAAATCTTGTCCAATATACTACAAAAATTATTTTTAAAGGTTTATTGAACAATCAATACATTCAAAGTTCTAAGAAAAGTGGTTTATTGAACAAAATAGATCTCTATAACTTGAAAACTAAAAGAAATAGAACAAAATGGATTTCACCAAACGAAAGAGGGTCCCCAAATTAGTAAGACTGCGTACTTAACTCAATTTCACAAAAAATGGTCTATTGGACAAGATAGAACTCAGCCGATGAGTTGCATATGTGCCAAGTCAACGATAACTATATTCTTGAATGTGCCCAATGACCTGTTCGGAATGAGAATACCAATTTTTTGTCATAAATAAGTGGCAATTTATAAGCTGTTTTTATTCATAAAACTATATATAAAATAATTACAAAATACTCTACTAAATTTTCTCTTTTATATAGGTACGAACTTTTCTTATTTTCAGTGCAACAAAAACTACCTACAATTACATGGAAATCGAGTTTCCTCGGTAAAGGTGCTTCGATACAATAGTAACAAGTCCTGAAAGCTGAAACCCGATCTTGTGAAGAGCACGAGCGATAAAAATTATATATTCTTGCAAGGATGGTAAAGGAATATTCAGCAATACAACTACAGTGACAAGTATGGTGCAAAATACACGCAGAGCAAAACAAACATTTGGGAAAATAGTATCCCAGTTCTACGAAAAAACTTCATTTCGAGAAACTCAATAGTGATATTGAGAAGTCTGCTTTATAGTTGGCTTCGTAGATGGATTAAATTTGTTTTCTAGTCTTCAGGTAGGTACGTTTGATTTGTATTTTTCGACGAAACATTTCGCATTTCGAATCTCCTCAGTTTCCTCCATTGTCCTCATTCATAAATTTGTTCTCGAATTCTTCAATCTTAATTCAGAAAATTTTTGCCTAGTTGGCAATGCAACTGTTTCGCATTTTCATATAAAATTCGAATCAGCTGCAAATCGGAGATCAAACTCTGAAGATTTGAAATTTCAACGTTAATAGTGACTTTTCTGCCTTTCATCATAGTTTCATTCCATATTAAAAAAAAATAGGTATTTACAATTAGAGATTTTTGTTTTGAATTTCCGGTACCTTACAAAAGCCGGATCCTGGGAGTACCCTTCTCCTTCATGTCGACGTACCTTGTTATAGATTTTATGGTTTTACCGTAAGAGAATAGTGTGCGAACAAAAATCATAACTAAGCTACATAAAAAAAAACTGATAGAAAATCTTGCCTACAGAAGAATAATATATTTACTAACAAAAAGAAAAGCCTCTTTTCGATTTCTAACGTAAAACGAAATGCGAGCCATAAATTAGGGACGCAAATTGAAATTACCTTAATAAATAAGCCACATTGTAAGAGTCTTCTTTTTATGAGTTTACGTCTCGCTTTGACGTCAACTTGCATTTGGGCAGATAACTTTGCGGTATGCTTTGCCTGATATGCTAAATGGAATCCAATAAAAAGGATGAATATTGCTGGAACCATGTATGCCCAAATGTATGCTTGTCCCTCCATTATCCTGTTAGGAAAATATTTTTGCTCTATTACACAGATTAATAATTTACGACTTTGATTGATTATTACCAACAGTGTCGTGTAATTAATTCCTCTTGATTTGTTGGAATTTCCTTTCTATGAAACGGGTACCTCACAATCGTCGACTCGTTGCATTTAAAAGCAACAGCTATACCCACCATTAGAAGAGGAAATCCCCATGAAAAACAACTGAAATAAAACTTTTGCATTAATCCTAACAGATTTATGTATGAGCCTTGCACTTACTTGTACTCTGCCAAAAGTCTGCACATATTCGGTTCTGGTCGTAGAATTAAGTTTACACTATGTCGAAAAGTTCTTAGTGCTTGGTGGCAGCAGCAAGTCATCCAGCATAACGATGCCAATTTCATGAATAAAAAAGCAAGAGATAAAGATACACATAGCTCTGGATCCTGTGAATAAATAAAAAAAAAGAAAAAAAAAAAACACACAAAAACAATTTAGGATTTGCATACTTACTTAACTTGCTAAATTATGTAAAAATCATTGCTTAATATTTTATTTGTGTTTCCCAGAAAAGAGGGTTTTAAAAGATTTTTGCGATGGTCTATTTACAAAGGAGATCAAAGAAACTCCCACGATTCTCTACGGTTCTAATAATAATATTTTCTAAGGCTTTATAAAAGTTACTTAGCCCCGTTTACTGATACCTACTACTCTTAGCGATTTAAGTTCCACTTGAAATCTTATGTGACAGTTTATAACATAGAGAAAGCAGCCCATAAGGTATTTAAGTAGAACTTAAATCGCTATGAGTAGTATCAGCAAAGGGGCCTAAGTGACTCTAACAATAAACAAATTTAATTGAGGAAGAAATCAGTATATACCTATTTAAGTTACCTTTACACTGCGCGAATGTTTGACAAACATATCGGTAACATTTGTCATTGACTGCAACGTGCATTTACAACGTGGCTAAAGCTGGGTCCACATTGGAATTTCGCGAAATAAATTATTTTGTTGCGAACCTAGCTCACCTAGATTTTTCGCGCATACCTATCACCGATTTAATCGCTCTGGAAAAAATGTTCAATCGGACAAGCCATTTACCCACAAATACCTTTTAACGATTTTTCAAATCGCAGTTCGCAGTACAACCTTTGTATTTGAAAAAAAAAAAAAAAAAAAAAAAAAAAAAAAAAAAAAAAAAAAAAATAGGAAAAATTAAAAATAAGATTCACTTGTTCAAACTTTATTACGTCAAAATATCTTAAAAGCAGCGAAGTTACTATTCCACTAAATCCATTAATTTGTGTTGGAATTATTTTATGGTGGATATTCATTATGGTTGAAAAAAAGAGGAAGTGTTTAATATTTGGTTAAAATAAGTTTTGCGTTGCTGTTATTGAACTTTTAATGGCTATTGCAATTTAAATTTTAGAGTGCTGTATTGAGTTTTAGAAATAACTATGTATAAACACAGATCGACTTTTGGGTAGTCCGGAATCGTATTTAGAATACTATGATATTATCTTTATCTTTAATACCTATGTATTTAGATAAAAATCGCGGTTTTTGTAAAATTTGGCAGACAAAAGGCTACAAAGGATTGCTATTTTTAGTTTGAAAAATACTATTGGTCAGCTATTTAGCTGAAAACCGATTTTAAGTTATTGTTCGCGATGTAGGCATTACTTGGTTTTGGTTCTTAAGATTTATCAAAATCGAAAATGAAGTTTTCGAGATATGAGCTGTTTCTGAAATAAGCGTTTTCGTTGATTCGAATTAATAAATGAAGGACTCAATTTCAATTTTGGAAACACCAATTTTACTCTAAGTATGCATTTTGGTCAAAATCTTTCTTACCGTTTTCAGTAAACTTTTTTCAAAAATCTGTTGTATTGTTGCGAAAAACTAAGTATGCAGTCATGTTAGCCTCACCTACTTAAACTTAAATATCAATTTTGGTTGAAATCGTTATAGCCGTTTTCGAACAAGTCAAACTGATATAAAAATGTTGTATGTGAAGTACCTACCATTAATAGGATACCGTGCAAAAAAAAAAAAACGGCCCCGAACTGGAAATGCAAATTCTAACTTTGAACGAAATTCGAGCAACCGTCTAGGCTGTAGGCCTCGGGGGCATATGGACGGACAGACAGACGGACAGAACTTTGCGACCCAGTTTTTTGAGTTCATGTCAGAATTAATTTTCATTTCGAGTTCGAAATTTTGTACGAATACAAGATATCTTTCTCTTACAACGTAATCGAGAAAGTTAAAAATGACTCGTAACCTTTTGCGGGCTTAGAATAGCAAATTTGATATAAGAGTAGTAAAGTAAAGATGCTATTATGTGCCCAGGAAACAAATTACATAAATTGTTAAGATTGGTTGACTAAAGACCCACGAAAGGGATTTGTACTAGAGAAATAATATTCGTCCCAAAAGACAGGCTGTGCGTGCAATAGTGGATTAACTCCAGATTTCCAGTTAATATAATTTACTACTAAATGTTCCAGTTCCAGTGAGACAGCATGAACATGATCGAATTCCATGTTTAAATTTGTGATGTGTACTATACTTGCAATTAAATTCAGCCCAATACCCCAATATCTGAAATAGCAGGAGGTCTATCGGAACACCAATACGACTTTCGTGAGTCAAAATCTAACGTAAACGCAATTAGCGCATTAATAACGAAAGCCCAAGACGCTACAGAGGGCAGACGTTGGAAAGGATGCACCAAGAAATACTGCGCCTTCATAACACGGGACCTAAGAAACGCATTTAATTCGGCGAATTGGGAACGCATCATGAGCTGTCTTTTGCAAATGAAGTCCTTATCTATGATTCTAATGAGGGAATAAAAGAATACGAGGTAACTGGCGGTATGCCTCAAGGCCCAGTCTTAGGGCCGTTGATGTGGAACGCATGACGAAGTTCTGCGTCTACCGATTCCACGAGAAACTTCAATTATCGACTTTGGAGACAATATCGCCGTGGTGGTCTGGTGGTTGTTGCAAAAACGATAGAAGATATCGAACTGCACGTTAACGAAACAGTTGCAACTGTACGTAGATGGTTAGCTATCACCGGTTTCCAACTTGCAGATCACAAGACGGAAGCAGTGCTTATTACAAGTATAGGAAATTACGAGAAACGATATCGTTTTGAGTGGGAGGGCATGTAGTGGTATCCCAACCGTGTCTATTAAGTACCTTGGAGTGATTAAAACTGTTAGTGCACTTTCAAGGCTGATAAGTAACACCGGAGGCCCGAGACAGAGTTAGAGACTACTCCTTTGCTGGAGCTGCATGTTCGATACTTATGTACGCAATAGAAATATGGTCATGCGCCGCGAAAGTTAAGTTAAGTGAGTAGTAGTTAGTGGAAGTCGTTTTCGTGGTGTTTTCGTGGAAAACGACTTTAAACGTCTCGTTTTGAATTTTTTCCGTGTCAATTAGTTCAAAATGGACTATTTAGGCAACAATGGCAAGAAAAAGGGGTAAAAATGGTGAACAACAATCTGCAAATAATGTTAGCTTTGGAAGCATTAAAATCATCGTCTAGCAACGATACAACCAATTAAGGATTCCTTAGGTATTCCACTCGCTACTTGCAAACTCAAAATAAAGCTGGACGCTATCGAAAGAACAAATCTTAGGTGGTCAACCGGCTCGACTTGTCTAGTGACAAAGCAGATCTGGCCAAAGCTGGATCTAAAGCGTTCTAGGCATCTGATCTCCCTCGATAGGAAGCATATTAGTGCTACAATAGGTGTCATCACGGGACACTGTCTTATCGGCAGGCATGCAAAAAGGCTTGGCGTATTCTCTAACGATTTTTGCAGAAGCTGTTTTGACGAGGAGGAGGAGGAGACTGTTCTCCATCTTCTCTGTACTTGTCCGGCTCTCTCACAGAGACGAAAACTCCACTTTGGAGCTTTCTACCTTAGTGATCTGAACGATCTAAAAAACATAGACATCCGGAATCTACTACGCTTCATCAGAAGCTCCGATTGGTTCAACGAGTAGGAGGAATGAATTATAGATTCACGTGGTATCACAAGGGACCTTATAATGGTCTAAGTGTGTCGACTAACCTAACCAGTTAGCCGACAGCCATTTCAACCTAACCTAACCTAACGATACAACCGAAAATTAAACAAAAAATGTAGTAGGTAGGTATCATCGTCACCCCGCAACGATACAAGCGGCAACGATTTTGGTTTGTAATTCATTTGCATTTTTTTTTTTTTTTTTGCCATATTTTGGATATTTATTATTGTTTTTTTTTTTGTATATATGACAGATTGGGATAAATAACCACTTTAAGTTAGTGATTACTCATTCGATAACATAATTTGGATTAATCATACGGTTCTTATCGAACGAATCCAAAAATATACATTTGTATTTCTTTTTATATTTCAGATTTAGCTATACGATGAGGCGGAAAGCCTTTCTCAAATGCGCGGTTCGTCGAAAAAGCAAGCACATCGCAAAAATCTCTGAAGAGCACTTCCCAAGCATTATCAGGCCAATCGGCTGCTTTGAAAAGGGGAAAATCAACTTAACAAGTAAACAATTTTATCGAATTGGGCATGGGTTTGCTAGTTCTATATATTTCTCACTTTATTTGTTAATCTATCTCTATCTATCTAAATATATAAAAATAGGTTGTATTGTGTTTGTCGCCAATGTTCTCTGTAATGCGTGAACTGATTTTGATTCTGGAAATTTCCCATGAAAGGTGACGTTAATACCATGGTTCGTATATGGTCTTTGTAGGTGCATTGGTTCATGAGATATAAGATTTATAATGTTTTTTTTTTGTATGGGCGGTGCCACTCTCCTTTGTCCAATTTTGACTAATCTTCACAGGTATACTCCTGGGCCAATACCTACGATTATGTATAAATTTGAACTCAATGGATTGGGTTTGGATTTGAATGCATTTTTTGTGTGGGAGGTTCCACGCCCCTATAAACCAATACTCTTACAAAGACCGTATGTACATACTTACAAACAATGGTATTAGCTTCACTAATATATATTTTAGTTTCATATAAGAAAGATGTAAGGCCAAGGAAAAACAATGAACTTTGAGTGTGCAAATGAATGTGGCAGCAAATATTTCTGGACATGGTAATGGATATGAAATTTCAACATGGAGAGTTTTGTTATCAGTTGTTCATATGATGCTATAGGACATATGAAGATCTAGAAAATAGATGGTATTTGTCAGAATAGTCTGACACTTAATTGCAGAAAAAAAGGAAAAACAACCTCATCTGTTGCAAGTTTAAACATATTAAAGAAAAAAAAAATGGGGGCGTATACGTAACATTTTTGTTAAAAATAAATCTTCTATATATATAATTCTTTCGGGTTGAAACTCGATGATGTTATAACTCGATAATCCCTGGGACGATTTTCATGATTCTTTTTTGGTTTTGTTCGTATTGCTGTATACCAGGTTTATGAAGAGAGAAAATTCCGGAAAATTGCCGTGCGCTCCTGATTTGGCATTCAATGATTCTTCCTATTAAATATTTATTTTGACTTTTCTATGTCAAAAAATAATTAGAAAATTACGTATGTGCGGATTTTTTTTTTTTTCAAGAAGTAAATTGAGAAAATCGAGAATTTCAGATTAATGTATTATACGTTTGTCAACAGTGATGGTTTGTTTTTGATTCTGTGCATCGCTCCAACAGTTTCATTGCTTTTACACAGTTGATAGGGTAATCATTAAATGTAAAAAGTTCAAACGCGTACAAAATAGTTATTAAAAAGTTAATTTCAGTGATTTTTTGAAAATGGCAAGTAGAACGCGCGCATATATTGGCCAATAAATGTATCAACGAAGCCAAACTGAAGAATAACGCGAAGAATGGGACATCGCATGACATAGACCAGATCAAGAGGCAAGCAATTTGAGAGTGCAAGTAATGAGAACTGCGTCAAATCGTACAAGTTCAAATCGTAGAGTGGCAGACCCGCGTCTTTGCCGACATTCGAACGACTGACATTTCATTTTCAGTATGAACGAACAGAAAACTGTGGCGGTGATGTGATTTTCTATGTTGGATATTTGTGTGCCACCATTAAAACGCGCTAAAAGTTAAAGGCGAAACGACCGGGACCGGCCATTGATGTGCGAGTAACAACGTGAAATTAGCACCTGCGGAACCATTTGAATCGGATGATTTTCTAAAGAACATTTGACAGTACAACAACTGTTTTCGTATGACTTCTTTGGGAACAAAAATCATTCAAAAAACTGGTTTCATGACGACTTGCAGGGCAATATTTTCTCTTATACATCATGCAAACACACATTTTCTAACAATGGAACGGGATTCTACGCTGCTAAATTCGGACTAACAGATTCAAGGCCAAATTAAGCATCGGATGGGTGCCTTCTTGCCAGTAAATGAGGACGTACACCAATATTAGCAGGTGTACTTTATTTTGTCGGAGGATGATCAAGTCGATAGGCTGTACTGGGCTGTGCAGAGGGCAAACAGAAGTGACTCACAACATCATTCGACAATTGCAACAATTATTTAATGCAAGCAAGAACAACGCTTTGATTGCGATGTTTAAAACGGCGATGGAGAAAATAAGCTTAGACATTTAAGCGTCCATGACAAATAATAAGTCGCAATGATAATCGCTGGATATTTATGGCATCAATATTGAATTCCCATGTTTTTCACATGGTCAATTGTATGCGGCGTGCTCACGTGCGAGCAAACCACTTTATTTCAAAAGCGGAAATACATCGATTGCTATACCTACTTCTGTTGTTTCTATTTTATTTCATATAGCTAATATTATTTTCATTATACAAACGAATTTAGGCGGAACGGAGTTCGCCGGGTCAGCTAGTAGGTATATATTAATGGATTATTTAAACAAAATAAAACTACTAATTTTACAAACATCTTCTAACCTTACAAACCGATTCGCATAACATTGTGTACTTAATCGTGCAAACAAGTCTTCAAGATTCCTTTTCGTTTTGGACAAATTAGCCTCCCTTGCAGACATCATATTTTTTTCCTCGATTTATTTCAGATTTTCCAAGAAAGATTATGTATCATTTAAGCTTCGAAATGAATAATTTCATTTTCGAATTCATTTACTGACTTTATTTAGGTGGTCTTTACTACGATATCTAGATTGAGAACTTTATTGAAAACAACCCCGGCTGTTTTGGGTACGCTATTATCCAGTATAAATATGAAAACCCTAATAAAATAGTAAATGGATTATCTTAGGCCCGGAGATTTAAAAAAAAAAAAACAATTTCCTTATTAAATCCCATCCTGGGATTAGAGTACATAGGTACCTACCCATACCCACCCTTTGATATATATTAATCTTATTAAATTTGTCTTTGCCTTTCATGAAAGTTCTAAAGGAGGATGCGAAACGCAAATGTCGTCAGTAATCTCCTTTTACTCTACAATTGAAAAGGATTATCCATCTTAAGCAGGATAATCTACATCTCATTTTTTGTCCCAATTGGGAAACCATTTATTGCACCTTCAAATTATTAGATGGCAGGGTGTTGACATTTCAAAATGTATTAAAAGAAAAAAACATATCTATAATTTTATCTAACCACAACAGTGTGTATGTATAGAGCATGCAGCTAACTGGAGATGGAATCACAATGAATAAGCATATACCCTTAATTCTGAGTTAACTTACCTGTATACCACCCACCCCGATAACAAACAAAAGTTGTGCCATAAATAAGGACGCCAAAAGGCTAAGGAGGGCTGTTCCAGCAAGCGAACGTAAATCTGAAAATAAACTTTAAATTGGGTATTTTTAATGGAAAAATTCACACTACGTGGATACTTTTGTGACTGAAATACACATATACGATTACATACAAGACGACCATTAATTAACATTGAGCTTACTGAGATGGATACGAACAGGAGGTGTAAAAGGAGGTTGAAGGCGCATAAACACACCCTATACACACCCGGTGCACATTATTATATACATTGTTTGAATAGCGGTGTATTGGATTCTGGTATCAAGCCCTAAAGCAAACGTTCTCAACTCAATATGAAAGAGAAAGGGAATAAATTCTTAACTGCTTGAGGCAAGGACCTGTTGCTGTTGTTTGTTGTTAGGAATGGTTGCGGTGAGTATGCTAGAGTTGGTGACTTTGATATTTCAGGTAAGGAATTAATTTGCCTTGTGTCCTTTGAAGTTTAAAAAAACACAACAACACCCTATATGTGATTTTATTTTACATTAACCACGCTAAGATGGGCATTGTCAAAATGGAAAATTGTAAAATATATGTATACACACAAACATACTACATAATTATACATGTGCAGCAAGCCAGAAATAAAGCCCCATACACAAGTAAATGTGATTTTGAAACGGCTTTTTGCATTCTTCATATACAGTTCAACGGCGTTTGTCCTGCGGCTCCGCCCGTGAAGAGTGGGAACCTACTCAAAATTGAACAATGCTACGCCATTGCCCTCTTGACCTTATCTCAACTCAATGTAAAGAAAAACAATACTTTTTCTTTTACAAGTTTTAGTGAATCTTTGCATTTGGAGTCTTCGCGAACTTCAGACTAAAATGCCGCGCCAACGCGTTAATATCTATTTTTTACCCATCCGGGTAGATGGACTTTTATGGTCTTATGTCACTATGTACAACGAAAATAAGTAATGAAGTTTCTTGCAAAAGCTGCATCATCACCATTAAAAAAAAAAAAAAATAGTTGGCGCAACTGGTCCGGACCCTAGGCCTAGCTTCTCACAACCATTCGTTTTGTTTTTCAATTTTTGGAACGAATGGAAGGGATCTCCAACTTTATGCCGACTCCAAACGGCTAATTGAGAAGCTCTTTCAAGACAGTTCACCAGTTCACACGATCACCATTCCTAATACGAAATATTAAAGGGATGCTTAACACTAAATAGCTATTTGACTGAAAGGGACATTAGCAAACTCGCAAAAATCGGGACACGTATTTTGGTCGGCCATCTTGTTTACGTGGTAGGAATTATAGGGAAGCTCCGTTATGTTAATATTTTTTAAAACGATGGTTAACGAAATACCTCGTTCTTATAAACCAATATGGCTTCCGGAAGTGATGAACGGACAATTATGTATCTACTTCGTATATCTGATTGATGAATTGTTGTTTTAATTTACTGAAACTAATTACAGCCCTTATTTCACATGTTTTAAATCATAAATATAAATGTGGTGGCCGGAACTTGTATTTCTTTCCATTTTACGCATCTATAATTATTATGGGTAGAATATCCATGCTTACGCCTTTATTAGCATTGACTGCGGACAAACGGATCTCTCTACCCCGTCTCGTGCATTAATGCGCGTGATGGTATGGATGAAGTTTAAATAGGCAGTTTTTATTTTGTCGTTCAGACTTCAGAGTAGAACAGAACTCTACTACTGGCTGTCATTAAAGCTATAAAACAGTGGCGTCTCGTCAGGGTGTACAAGATGTGCATTGCATATCCTGATCTAACAAAACAAAATCCCTCATCGAACACTGTGTAATAAAATAATAATAACACACACAAATATTTATGATATGCACAATTCCACAACCCATAAAACCTCCATTACACCCTACACCATATTCATCCTTCCTAAAAAAAAAAATAAATAAATAAATAAATAAACTCGCACGAAATATCGCTAGCGCGTGTTCTGTTGATTTCATCAAATAAATTCATCCAACTCCAAACTATCTACAAGATTTCCCCAGTATTTATCCCCATCGTCATTCGTCAACCGCACGCCGCACATAAAATGGCTTTACTTTGATGAACTTGTAGTGAACTCGTGTGACGGTGATCTGATTTATTCCAATTTTTTGAGAAAATCTAAGTACGGGATCTTACTTAGAATACTGAAACTGATAGCAAAATTTTCCGTACACTTTTAAGTAGGTATTTATTGTAAAATTGGTAGAATAAAACTTATATCGTTCGAAAGGTACTGTGCCTTAGATGGGCACAAACAAAAAATTGTGGGTTATGTCGCCATTAAGATTGATAAAATTGAGTTAAGAATTTCCATAAAAAATGCTTATCAGTTAATTGAACCCATTTTGGAGACATTTAATTTGTCGGCGCCATGTTGCCATAGTAACGAATTCAAATAAATATCATCTCAGATTAGAACCTATTTTCCAAGGAATGCAATTTACCTACCCCTAAAAGTAAGCAATTGTGTACCTTATTTTAATTCAGGGACATATTATATCTGCGAACATTTTTCGGAAAAAAAATTGTTGCCCTAAACTTTCATAGTGACGTGCCTATCAAATATTAATCATGATCATGAGTAAAACCATTTTCAAAGGGGAGAACTTTTTTTTATATCTAGATGTCGCATTTTCGATTTACGTTTTTTAGTACATATTACATCCTCATAAAAGGCAGGATCGATTTTCGACCACAAGCGAAACTAGTTAGTATCTTTAATATGTATTTTGATCAAAATCGTTTGGCAAATACTATACGGCAACCCAGATCGTAAACTCTCATCCAACCAATGGGAGTTAATATAACAACGAGTCCTTGATGGTGTCAATGACGCTATCGTGAAGGCAGAAGGCAAGCCTCCATTATTTGGCCAGCTATCTACCTTCAAGGATTCAAGACCATGGGATGTGACAACCAAAAGACTTTGGACTGGTTAAAGGGTTCCATCACCAACATGAACGCACCTTGGCCTAATGCCGAACGGAAGGAAATCCTACATATGACCAGCCCAAAGGGTCTTATCCATTTGAGAGGGCATGGAAAGTCCTAGAAGTGAATATACCCCAGAATGGCATGGACGTGACAATACTGCTGTGTCACAAATCGCTGCCGCTACTCCGGTAACAAGAGTTTAAGATCCGCGTAGGCATAACGCGATGCAAACTCCGGCCGTTAGCGGCGAAGGGCAAGTGAGAGCAACCGACTACTCGTGATGAAGATAGCGCAAATAAATCTTCATCACAGTAAGGCGGCCAGCGCCAACCTCGTTCTCCTTATGGAAACGAAAAATATAGATGTCGCCCTGGTTCAAGAGCCCTGGTTTCTCCAGGGAAAGATAAGTGGACTGAACTCCAAAAACCTGATTATTTACCACAATACACCAGTAAATGGTAAAAACATGGTCAAACATTGTATTGCCGCTAGAAAACAGCTCACACTTTTTCTTTTACGTAGTCTCAGTGATTCGGACCAAACGGCTGTCAAATGGGACAGGGAAGGAAAAGGCGCGCTGGTACTAGCGAAAATACATATATATGAGTCGGACAATGCACCCTCAGAGCTGACATGTTCACTAGTCAGAACAGTAGAAAAGGAAAGATGGGACCTGCTTGCTGGGTGTGATGCCAACTCCCATCATACGCTAAGACTTTCCAATCGTTGCTAAAATTGCATATTTCAAACAATACAAGAAAATGTAGATTTATATTCATTCTATGTACTATGAAAAATAAAAATTGAGAAATATTGACGTCAATAAATAATTTTGCGCCATAAATGTTTCCGCTGCCAACTTTTAATGAATCTGAATTTATTGGTATCGCTAAAAGTCTGCAGATACATTTTTTGGCATCCTCCGTCGTTTCCCTTTTTATTAAAACTTGATCAGAAGGACGAGACTCGCAGATTGTACAAATTTGCTAAGTCTTTGAATATGAATCAAAACATAATTTCAATTCCATGTCAGTCGTAACTTGTGTTTTAAATTTTTATTGCCGTACACGGTAGACATCTGAATAAGTATGATTGTATGTATTCATGATTGTTTGGGTAGGTATATTTTATATCCTCGTTATTTCTGGTGGATAACCTTAAAATATCTTCGTTCACAGTATATTTGGGGCCAACAAAATCTACACAAATGTTCACGTGCATCGTGACAATTGTATGTATTTTAAGCATTTAGGTGTGACACTTATTCTGTCCATAGGTATTTACAAATATTCAGCATTTTCAGAGTATAAAAATGCCGTCGTTACTACTCACCTATATGTTATAAAAGCAAATGCGAGCCCGACTAAGCTAATAGAGCTTCCAAGAACTACACCGAGAGCAATAACACTTCCCTGTGATCCCCATTGGGCACCAAATGTCACACTGGAAGAATTTATTGGAGGAACAAATGTGTGTAGGTGATGTGAATAAAGTGTCTCCATCTGAAAGTAAAAAAAAGAAAGAACATTTTTAATTAAATTAGAAAGAATGTGCGTGCATCTGTGTTATAAAGCAACAAGATGTATTTTTACGATGGAATAATAAATACTAGTCTCGCTTGTGGTCGAAAATCGACCATAACTTTTTAAATATTTAATACTTAAAAACGTAGGTACCACAATTTTCGATAACGTCGTTTTTTTTTATAAACGACAAAGCGACATCTAGATATCGAAAAAATACGTTCTGTGAAAAAAAGTTTTACTCATAATTTACATTTTAATACGTCACTATGAAAATTTAGAGCCAAATATTTATTTCGAAAAATATTTTTCATAGATGGTACCTTCCTAACATTTTTGAAAGCAAATTATACAGTTGTCTACTTTTAGGGAGAGGTAAATTTCATTCCTTCGAAAATAGGTTCTAATCTAAGATGATTTCTATTCGAATACATTACTATGGTAACACGGCGGCGAAAAACTGAACAATAAAATGCTTTCACTTAACTGATAAGCATTTTGTATGGGGAATATTACCGTGACAAATATTGCTAAATTTAGGTCGAAAAATACCATTGCTAATGTAACTATTTAGCTGAAAACTGAGTATAATATATATTGTTCAGGATATAAGCATTACTTTTTTTTTTAAGTTTTATCGAAATCGATAGGGGTTTTCGAGATATGAGCAGGTTTTAAAAATAGCGTTTCGACGAATCGAATTGAAAATTAAGGACGCATCATTTTACTCTAAGTATGCATTTTGGTCAAAATCGTTATTGCCGTTTCCAGGTACCTGAACTAAAGAAAACTTTTTTTTTTAATTGTACGATAGGTAATTTATAAAAAAAAAAACTGAGCTGTTAAGTTAGAAATGACCATATTACCTGAGGAATAAATTTTCGAGATACGTACCTATGTCCAAATTTCAAAAGTACCGTTAGTCGATCTTTTAACGAAAAAATGAGCATGCAATCCTGTTAACCTAACCTAATTAAGCTTAAATATCAATTTTGGTTGAAATCGTGAGAGCCGTTTTCGACCATATCAAACTGGTAAGAACATTTTATGGGAAGTACCTACTATTAATATTGAGGGTACCGTGGTCCCATTGTAGGCCCATAAAAAAACTCCAAATACGAAGTTTGAACCAATTTAGGGAAGCTACTAGGCTGTAGGCCTCGGGAGCATACGGACAGACAGACAGGCAGACGGACATAATATCGGGACCCAATATTTTGAGTTCCGCTATCATATTAATGTCAATCGATTAACATATCGAGTTCGAAATTTTGTACGAACACAATTCTTACTACGTAATCGAGAAATTTAAAAATGCCTTAATGCCCTACTGCCCTGCAAGTACTCGTATTACTTTAGATCCATTGATACGCATTGGGACTCATTAATTACAAAAAAAAAAAGTAATAATAATAATAAAAAATACCGCAACAAAAAGCTTCTTATTACGTTAATGTGAACGGAGGATGTAGATGTACTTATATTACATAAACACATGTTTCCATAAACAACAAGAGGGATGATGTATATGTATTGAACATTACTTCTACGAAAAGATGAAGCTCAGTGGGTTATATTCTAACCAAAGTTATGCAAGCAACCATGCGTCTTCTTTTCTATACCCAAGAGCCAAGATTTATAAATAAAAATTCAATCTCCGTTGTTCGCCAGTCTATATTGCCAATGAAGAGCTAAACGTGTGCTGTGCTGTGCTGTGCTGATGTAAATATCTTAACATTAATATCAATAAAGTTGAAACGACCTCTTTCTGATCCCTTATCATGTTTAAGTGCTAAGGGGAACTAAACAACATATTTTACATATATCCCTAGGCTACTATTACATTAAGGCCCGTTTGCTGATACTACTCATAGCGATTTAAGTTCCACTTAAAATCTTATGTGACAGTTTATGACATGGAAAAAGTAGCCCATAAGGAATTTAAGTAGAACTTAAATCGCTATGTGCAGTATCAGCAAACGGGTCTAAGTCCTTTAAAGAAATGCTGTTGATTTTTTGTACAACAAATAATGTATAAATAATTTGAAATCGCTTCCGTAGGGAAATAAAACCGAAAGAAAATATCAGCGTTATTTAAAATAACTTTTCGTTGAGTTTGGTACAGTATAATAATTTGTCATTGCTGTTGTTTTGTTTAAGAATTTAGAGCGAGCACAAGAAGTGGATACGTTGTTTGAAAGTGTGGGAGATTAATAGAGGGTGTATTGCCCCACGGGTAACAACATTTCACGTGAAGTTTTCAACAAGCCGATGTTTTCGCTCGCGGAAAGTCCATTTGATTTGAAGAATTTTCAAGTTAGAAAAAGAAAAGAATTCAATTTTATTTTGCAATCACTGATTGTATATGCATGCATGCCCCGTATGCATTGTTTAATTTTTGATTGAAGTTAATTCATGCAAGTAATTTAACCAAACTAATCTCAAAACTCGATCTAGAGAGGTGTATTCACGAAGTAATTTTTTTTTAAGATTTTGCCGGTACCTAGCTATATATATGTACCTAGCTATATATATGTACCTAGCTATATATATGTACCTAGCTATATAAATAGAATCCGATCTGATAGGTATATACTCCCGAACTACAATTCCTTCTAACTTGCTTGCAAACTGAAATACCTACATACATATATTTCAAACTGTTTTATAAGAAATCTTTGTATGTTAATATGTATATATAGCGTATGTATACCTCCTAAAAAAGTGCAGTAGATTTAATTTTTTGGCACTGGATATAAATATCGAAAAAAAAAAAAAAATAAGTAGTCCTAGGTACTGCAATTGCAGCAAAGCGGCAACGCTGCCCGGTATACCTCTCATCGAACCGGAATAGTATCCAATTCAATGAAGTCCGTTGTCCGGCTTAAATCACCTCGGCAGAATTTGCCTCACCAATCAGAGAATCCTATGATTTTTCATTAATCTGGACAAAAAAAAAATCGTAGAAAAAACACCTCCACCGCATTGGCGTCTCATCGGCTCCTACTTGAACTGTATGTATAGTCTCCACCTTGAGAGTGATGAATCCTCTCTCCGCGTACTCATGGAATGTGCGGCTCCATTTCGGCTCAGAAAATCTTCAATTCAGCAAATCTTACTGACATAAATGATACACCTAAAACAGATCCTTATCTTCCCGACTACCTACCTCCGGAGTGAAAAGATGGCTCTATGTTCTAGGACTTCATCGTGAGTTTAGCATTTTTTCAACACACAGTTATATACTCCATTTGAAAAGCAAAAATCATTACATCTGCATTAACGTGAGCATTGAAGTGATCTATCAATACGAATTCATTTATTCATCAGCTTCATTGAAGAAAAGGGCCTGATCCGATTCCTGATTTAGTGCATAAAGTTTCACTAAAGCTAGGGGTGAACTCTCAAGCTTAGCCTTGAAGATCGCAACTCCTCCTATAAAAGTATAAATTTCAATGCTCGGCCTACTAAGCTAGGACATTTTAGTATTCCCACTGCGGTCGGGGCAAACAAACGATGGAAGACCATTTCGAGTATAACCCAGCTACCGAGTGAGCACCGGCCATTACACACTCCAGGTTACGATTCTTCGGGGCGAGGTTATTTGTCTTATCTGTGTTGTGGGGCTCGTAAGTCATACCTGAGTTTTCTCGTTAAAGCGTCCAACACCATACAGTGAGGTCAGCTGTATGAGCGATTGTAGTTAAGCGATACTATGCACCATTCTAAAAGACAAATATATTTACTGATTTTGCGCTAACTCTGGTTCAACAGTATTATGCTTCATATACCAACAAGAAGTGCCTACAAACACGTTCTTAATGGATCCATAATATTCTAAAGATAACTCTGGCTAACAATTAAGCTGTCAATTATACCTACCACTACAATTTAATATAACCTAATACTCTCCCATCGACGCTCTAAGCAAGCAATTACTATCAAACAGAACGTCAGGACTATATCGATTGACCCACAAGCCTTTGTACTATATCCACCCATCAATTTACCGCACACAATTTATTTACCCTGCCAATCAAAATTCAAATTTCCCACCAATCAATTCCACCACGAGCAACCGAAACGCAAATAATGAAACCCGAGCCATGCAACCTGATTGTGCACCCTACCATGTCAAACCAAATATTGTTCCTTCCAAGGATTCATTATGCGGGCCCCATCTGACACCCGCAGGTAATAGTAGGTAACGACCCAAAAATAGAAAACATCCACACCGATTGTGTTCGTGGAAAATAATAACAGTAACATTTATACATCATTATAACGGGCTCTAATTTGCACACAACACTGTTGCCATTAGTTTAATTTTATCGATTATTTTCAAAAAAAAAAAAAAAAAACAACATAAAAAACGCACCCCGTGCACGCAAACACTGTTTTTATTTTTTTATTTCACCTTTATTTTTGTAAATCCTGCATAAAATTATTAGGATAGGGTTCCGAAGAAAAAAATGCAAGCCATTAAAAGGGGTGACGTGATTACAGGTGTCCTTGCCATATATGGGCATGGTGGAATAGAACAACATAACAAAAAATCAGGACAATATACGAGTATAAAGGATAATTGATGCCCACCACCAACCTTAACAAATCCAATGGGACTGCGAACACTTGAGATCTTGAGAACGTTGATTATATAGTTAATTTTGTTAATTTCCTTATTATAAATTAATAATTAAAAATTTCACTTGAGGAGATTGGCTCCAGCTTTAATTGAAATGATAACATTACTTAAACTTTGATTAATACACTTTACATATATAATGAACTATAGTATTTCACATGCCGCCTTCACTTCAAAATGTACTTATACACGAGTAAGTAGGAAATCCACGCACTCCCTTTCGACCCCATCGACAACGAGCAACTGAATTTACTCACTCGATTTCGCCTAGAAAGAAGCTTTGAGTGGACGTTGATGTTATCCTTTGAAGAAAGCCTTTCGGATTCGGAAATGCAAACGAGTGTGGTATGGAATGGAGTATATGTATGCCAGGAGCTACAGTAGTACAGTGTGGTTATCGGAGTGACTGTGGCGCCATAGTTGTTAACAAATCGTTACAGAAAGTGTGTTAAGTGTAATTTTTAACATATTTACAAAGGCAGGCTTGGTTCTTTACTTTTACAGTCCTATCTCCTATGTATTAACTCAACGTAGAAATGATTGTCCAGTTCCTTTTCCGCAGTTAAGGTGGATGACAAAGCCAAGTAGAAAATCCTTGTAAATCCTAATTCTACATTTAGCAAGTGTGTCTTAACGGTCTCCCGAATTAAAGATTTCTATGAAATAGTTTACTTTATCTGCTATTTGTCTGAGACGCTGTCAACTGATTTATATTTTGGAAAACATTCGAAAGACTGCTCTGCATTCGTATTAATTAGAGATATGGTTCGCTAGGATTGGGGGCGTTCAAGTATCTAGTTTAGTAAGTCTGACAGCTGTCTGACTAGATAGATCTATCTCGGTTGCGATTGGTTTAAATCGGTCACGTGGGCACCTGTGACATTTGACGTTTATGGAGGGGTAGCCGACGAATCTAGTCAAGAAATTCGTGACTGAGTACTAAGTTGACAGTTCGGATATGTGGCTGACGTAGAAAAAGTGACGTTCCCGACCAATCTAGTTTTTGCGTTCAGGTTACATCTTATCCAGACCAATCTAGTCGACTTAAGATAACTAGATTCTTGAATGCGGCCATTGTTACATAGAAATTCGTATTGACAAATGTCACGTAACTTCAAAAATTCCGGATCACCAATACTTCCGCTGTCGGCAAAGTTGCTGGCAGCGTTCATAGAATGTTATCCGTTAAATTTGAAACTATTCGTTACCTGTGGATAGTATTTCTTAATAATAAGTGTACATTTGCTTAAAATATTTATGCAAAATAGTTCTAGGAGAATAAAAACATTTTGAGCAAACCTTCATCAGTTATTCAAGACAAGTATACCCACATGAAATCAAAGCCAATGGCATCCAAAAGCGGAAAATACACAACCATATGTCTTAATATTTTTATAGTACATAAAACATCTCATTTAGATAGTTTTATTAAATAAACAAATTATATTATTCGCCTCTTAAAAATATATAATAACTAAGCATTCGGTAATGTTAAAATGAATTCCCGAACTCTATCGCATTCGCATACGGTTGGCAACATTTATTTTATATTTTTTGTATGTTTTTGCATGTCACACGGAAATTGACATAACACCGATTACCGATAGAAAAACAAAACCGCGGAATTTGAAAAAAAAAAAATGAGGGGGTCAGCGGAAAGAGGGTTGCGAGTTGGGGGTCCCATTATGGTTTGTCTTCTGGTTTTGTTGACTAAATAAAAAAAATGCGCTCAATTATAGAGGTACAACCCAGGTCCATTTAAAAAAAAATATAAAGGTAATAATTAATTAATTTAATAATTATAAATTTCTAGGAGCCTTACCAATAAATATTTTTAGTTCCGACTTTTTGCAATTGTGAGCTTCCGTAAATTTAAAGTCGAAACCAAAATTTGTTGTTGGTTTAGCGCTATATCTCTTAAAACACATCTTATACACCTACTCATGTACGCCCAACTTATCAAAACAACTGAAAATGAACGGAAACATAAACAGGGATAAAAGAATAAAAAAGAAATATTACCTCCTGGAAAAATCTGTTAAAGGACTGGGTACTATGAAACATTTATGCCTATCTAGACTTCATTAGAACTTTCACTAAAGTTCGATACTTTGAGCAAACTGATACTTGTGCGGTAATCTAGCAAACTCGAAGGACGGAAAAAAAATGGACTTCAGAGGACCACCATGGAAACATTTTTTATCATCACAAGGTCCCTACTATACGGACATTATTGTCATAATAACCATTGCCGACGTCTGCAATACACTAGGACCTAAATCTGTGGAAGGTATACTTTTTCCTTGATCGTGCCAAGCTTTACGGCACCCTAAGAGAAAAGTTAACGAACTTCATTCTTAAAAACCGTAAAAACTCAGCATGCAGCATTCCTCCTCCTCTTACCAATAAACATTTTTATATTCGACTCTAAATTTTAGTAGTTCACAGTGGCTATATTTTCAATACAAATTTTACAATTGTGAGCTTCCGTAAATTTGAAGTCGAGACTTAAGTTTGGTATTAGTACAGCGTAGTTCTGAAAATCGAACGCCAAGATTGCCTCAGGTTCTAGCCATCTTTATCAAATCTTCGCGTTACAAATAATCATTTCATGTGTCCAGGTTAAATTTTTCGATTTTGTAATATCGAAATTTTCCATACTAAATTCCATATTGCGAACTACAATGATGAATGTTAAAAATAATTATTGGTAAGGCCCTTTGAGCGTTTTTTCAATAGGTATTTTCTTTAAATTTTCACACGACCCCACTGTTCACGAGCATCGCATCAATACGACTAAAAAAAATTTACCAATTTTGTGCTCATGAAGATTCCTGCGCAGTTCCATTCCAATGACATGAATATCTCGACGACGACGATACAGACAACTTTCACTTAAAATACTCCTGTGTCAAATCGGTACTAAGTGTTCTCATGATAACAAAAAAGGCAGTCAGAGTCACGGTTCGGGTATAGATGCAAAACCACACACCCCCAAGGCGAAACGCATGACTGGAGGGTGGGCAAGGGGAAGAGAATTTTAAATAAGTGTAAATTGAAAGGCTAGGTGACCACTTTAAATTCAAAAGTGAGTAGGTACGAGCTTCAAAGGAAATTAGAAATGCTTAACTTTTATCCGGAAAGTCTTCCATTGTTTTGAGTTTCTATGTTAAGTGGTTTTGCAGACATAAACAGTCAGTAGAAGAGTGAGACTGAGGAATAAGGAGTGAGAGAGTAAATGGATTGCGTACACTATGACTTCATAAGAGGAGCGTAAACAAACATTTGCAGCATTGATGCTTAGCAGGCTAATATTTGTTTGAATAGCGACTATACATTGGTTTGGTGGTACTCCTGAGTCCTGACGTCCCGAGAGAATGTGAAACGACCTTGTTTCGAGAGCACAACTATAATTACCTTGTTGGTCAGTTTGTCAGGAAGCACAAATACAGTTTATTTGCGAGAATTATCTATTTGTCTAACTAATGTACACTGTTTTTTATTGATGGACCTTCCTACCCCAATTAGTCGGACAGGATGAACTTAATGCTAACTAAAATGCTTGATTACAGAGCACGGTTGACTGTATACGACATACGAGTAAAATTCAGTTCACTATTTTACTATCATTAAGAGCTATTTCTAGGTATAATGTTGCATAGAGGGTAGTGTTCAACGCAAAAGGGTATAAATAAACTGTAGATAGCGTGTGTCATTAAATAAGGGTCGGTGCCTAAAATGAATAAAGAAGTAAAGATGTAATGTATGGACAAGGACATGTGAGTGGATAATTGTATTTTCGAAGTATTGTGGGACTTTTTTTTGACAAAACTGGTTTCCATATATTGGTAGATCATTACCTTGTATGCGGTTTATTACTTTTAGTAATGGATTATTTTATTTCAACAAGGAAGATTATTACCTCAGCTATATCTACTTCAAATATCAAGTTATATAACCGGCTTATGAATTTGTAAGTTTGTGTTATATGCATGTAGGTACCTAATAGAAATTAGATTATTTTTTTGGGAACTGTGCTTATACCTTCCCTAACACAGGAGAGTCTACTAGACATACTTTCCAGAAAACAAATCCCTCATGGTAATGAGATTCAAGAAATGAGAACGAATAATCAGGGATCTTCATGGCTTTAAAATTGGATTAGCTACGAGTATATTAAATAAGGATCCTGGCTGTAACATTGGTACTTCAGAGATGTTCACTTTTTGAGTTTCTTGCAACCCACGACCACATCTAAGAAGTTAGAATGGAATATAGAAATAGACGTTAATAATATGGAATAAAGCTTTGCCATTGCATTGTAGAGATAAGCTACAAAAGTACCAACGCATGTTCATTTTATTTGGTTCTTTAATTTACGCAAAAGTTGATTCAAACTTTCGCATCAAATGCTACGCGAGAGGGAACGAAATTGAATAATTACCTACACCTTAAACAAAAAAATAAGTAGATTTAATACTGGAATTTAGCACTTTAAGTTGCGCAATCTTTATGATCAATTTTAAATCCAGACGGCGATATGTACCTATTCACTTTAAAAAAAATCTAACTGATGTTTAGCGGCTACAGAAGGAGAGGTGAATAATTATACAATAATTATGCACATATTGTTTTGTGGTATTCGATTGGGCTTCTTCAGATTCGCTCTCAGATTTTAGATTTCGTGTGTCAATCGAACTTGCTCTTTTTTGTGTTGATATTCGTGCGATTCGAATATGCGTAGCTTTCGACACTTTCCAAAGCGTTCTCCATTCACTGGTTAAATTTTATATAGAAACATTCGAAATTTGGTCCCGATTGATTTCTAAATATTTATACATAAATAATTTACACAAATAGTTTCACAATGCCTTTCTTTGCTGTAAAAAAAAAATCACGAAAACCTAAACAAACTCCACCAGTTATAAAACTCAAACTTGTACCGGTAAATCTGAAGCAAATCTAAGAAAAAATCCAGATTCGCAAAAGTACACTGACCTCTGAAAAAGATTGCTTTCTTTTTTGTACCAAAGATATTCTCTGGGTGCTCTGAGAGCACCCAATCGAATACCACATAAGTTTGACAAATGAAAAATGTTTTGGGGTTTGTGTAAAGGTGTGAATCTCGCTCAGAAATTGAGATTCGGAAGTACTGACTCTGAAAAGAGTGTTGTTTTTTTAACGACTAATGGAACATGACTTCTGACAGCCAGTTGATTTCGAGAGCAGAAAGACTGCTATGAATTTGAAAAAAAGTGTTTTTTCTGTTCCAATGGAAAACGACATAAGCCGTCTAAGCATTTTTAAACCTATTTTAAGACATTGCTGGTGACATATTAGCATCATCGGGGGAAATTGACGAGATTCCGAAGGCAACTAAAATGTAAAAGCTTTTTCTCATACAACTAAGTACAAGTTATATTGTACAACACTGAATATCCTGATTCTGCTGCTGGATGGTGCATTATGTCGATATGTGTGAACTATGTCGAAATCGAATAAAGACTGTTCTCCATACACTCCACGTTAGGTTCTATTGAAACCAACATTTAGACCATTATAGGTTTTAAAGTCGTGTGAGAGGCTAGAAACTTGTTATAAATACTTAGGTATTCTCTTTATTAATTCATAAACTTCAATGTAAGTAGGTACTTATTTCATAAATTACATGAGGAAACTAATAATAAAAGTACTAAAAAATTGGTTTATCAATCTCGACAATCGACTCCCGCCAGCCAACTGGTTAAAGAAAAACTGGAACACGAAATGCAAGAAACTTGGCTACTTTGTCTACTTTATTTTGCTAAGGTAGTTTTTCAGAAAACGTATTACTATTATTAAATTATAACATTACTTTTAAGTTGTGTGAATATATATAAGCAAAAGAAAATTTCGGTGGCCCGTTTTTCTAGTCTTTCTTGGTCACAAAAAAAAAAAAAAACTTTAAATAAAAAGTAGAGAGAAAATATAATTGCGTTTTTCATTGTAGAGCCGAGAGAATTGCCCCGAAATTCAGAATTTCTCTTTTAAATAAAATACGTTGGAGCACTTTTGTAATAGTGTCACCATAAGTGCGATTTGGTATTCTGTCACTACTTTTTTTTCTACAGTCAATATGAATGTTTTAATGGGCCAAATCAATATTATTTCAATTTAAGTATTAAGTATATATTTTCGGATCACATAGCGCAAAATTTGTTTCTAATAACACAAAAAACATTTCAATAAGACATTTGTCTTGTGTGTGCTATTGAGTTCAGAGCAATTCTTTAAAAATATCCCGGACACTTCTGTCGTGTTGACCCGGAAGTGCACTTTTTATTTCAATGAAACATAGTTAACATAGAAAGAGCACTTCTGGATTTGCTCTTTTCATAGAAAGAGCAATTCTTTCCTTTAATCGAAAACACCATAAAATCTGAGGATGTGAAGACCCAAGAAATTGATCTCAAGGATATGTCAAAGGTAACTTACTTATACTTACTGATTACAAATATTAGAAAAGGTAAACTTGTTTCAAAAAATATTGCAGATTAAATTAAAACAAGAGTTTTTTTTTTATTTTTTTCTATCGAGATTGCTCTTCATGTTAGGCTACAGTTATAGTTAACGAAAAACTTTTTCCGGTCACGGAAAAATGAATAGTTTCTATTTCTAGAAAATTTACAGTATTTTTTTTTTTTTTACGGAAATGAGTTTTTATGATTAAATTATTTCCAAATGCGTTGTTCTTAATTTGTGAAAACCAAATATCAATTATTAATCAAGTGAAAGAGGTAGAGAGCTACAAGTAAATATATTTAATAGCGGTATCCGCTATGTCTATGGCCTTAGAAGATATGATCACGTCTTACATCTGGCTGAAAACATGGTGGATATGTCTTTTCACGACTGTGTCAAGTTCCGAACTTTGATTCTGCTTTTCATACTCAAAACAAAGCATCCATCGTATCTCTATAACAAAATCCAGTTTTAAACATACAACAGATCTGCTTGTTAATTCTTCCACGTTTCTCTTGCTTAACATCTGAGAGATAGTTTTTCATTGCTGCCATCCGCCTTTGGAATTCACTTCCGCGTAATCTAATGTCGTTTTCGATTTAGCAAAAAGATACATTTTTTTTGCTTATTTTGATCACATAATTCAAACCCAGAGCAACTAGTTTCTTTCTTTTTTTTTCTTACCTTTTTTTTTTCTTGCGGCCAATTTCATACATACAAGAACCAATAAAATTCGAATTTTTCGTTCCATTTGGCAGCAGAATTGATTTTCCTGGTGAATCAGACCCAATTAAAAAATTTTCCCGCAGCAAAGAACCAAACCGCATTGTACAGTACACGAACACGGTAAATAGTTTGTTAAAAACAACACCCATTTTGATACCGGGCAATGCTGTTGTAGAGTGTCAGCTGTCAAAACCAACCCACACATGCATTCCGAGCACGCAGTTCATATATTAAAAAGTGTAATTGTGTGTACTTTTCTCGTTTCCTCTCTGTCTCACACACAATACATTTTTCCCACGAAGTAAGAAATTTACAAATGGCGTCATATGGGGCGGCGGGTAGCTCGTAGTGTTAACATTTTTCATCAATTGTTTTTCGCAAAAATGTTACGGATTTAACCAAGTTAAACAATAAATCAATAAACAAAAACCTAAACAATAAAACTTATTTGAAATCAAATCAAAGTAAGAGTGCATAGTGTCTGAAAAATAACAATAAAAAGTGAAATGAGTGTTTAAAGGTCATCGGTTTCTTTTTCTTTGTAAAGAAATTTTCACCCAAAGTAGCAAATTTTTCGGTGTGTATATCGTGTTTGATTCTCTGTTTCTTCCTTAAATTAAACAAAAAGTAAGTGCATACATAGTTTTTCTCATAATCCTTCATAATGCATATAAAGTAAATTTCATCCTAGAATTAGTTTTTTCTTTCATTTCATTGGAAAAAAGCCCCATAAAATGTCTATCCATTAATCGACTCTTGGTGTCGGAAATTGTTAATCACTCGAATACTCAAAATATAAGTGCAATTAATATTGAATTTCGCATTTCTCACTTGCTTAAAACAATAAAATATGTTTATTCGTGCAAAAAGTACACCTACACACATGTTGCCTTGACATAAATGAAAAATACGCCGAATGAAATGGTTAATTTTCTCGTCCCGGATACTGTTCGGTCATATTAATTAATAACCTCGACGACTAGAATCAAAAATGTTACAAAAAAAGTAACGAGAAACAAGTAGCTAAAAAAATAAAATAAAATCTAAAGTAATGATAAAAATCCATTTTTGTTTGGGTGCACATTGGAAAAAGGGTATAGGTTTAGGTATATGTAGTGTAGATGTTGATGGAAAATTCTTCTTATGGTTGAGGGAAGATATGTTGGGTGTTTCGGTGGAGGGAAGCTGGGGAACTAAAGGGTGTCTACTGGAGGTAAGGTCTGTTGCATTGCTCCTTTTTTTCATTGATAATGCGCACGGCAGGCGAACCTGTGTATCCAGATTCTGTGTACTTTCCTTTTGATATAAAATGTCTCAGTCGTAGTATATGAGAAAGGCACATTTGCAGCAGGTATAGCAGGTACATCCATACCTACAGTGTTTATCGCTGATAAAAATGCTTTATTTTTATGTCTTTTTTTTTATTATTTAAAAATAAATAGAAATATGCCATTACTTGTTGATTGGCTGATTAAGATGAACAGAGGAACAAGTTATTGCGAATGCATGTGGTATCTGGTGTTTTTCTTGTGTGGAAGTATCGGGGAACATTATTTACATGCGAATGTCCTTTTATGGTTTCCCAGTTCCCACCTACAACAACTATGTAAATGAAAGAAACCACTGTTCAGTTCAGTTTTTAGTAATGCTTTTTCGGTGATTTTGTCCATTGGTAGCTAGGTAGGAGAACTTAAGATGTTCGGTTGAGTTGTGTAAATTATGTCTATTTTTTATTTGGTTGGTTAAGTTAACACCTACATTAATTGGTGATTTATAAAGCAAGGAAGTACAATCAAATATTATTCTAGTTTTAATACAAATTTTGAACTTGGTCAGAACTAGAAAATATTTCTCATCATTTTAAAAGGTTTTCTCTCAGTTGTTGAGGTATATTTTGTATCAGGCAAATATATTTTACAATTTAAACCTTAAATCGATAGAATTATTAAAATAAATAAATGTTCTTAGTAATTTTTAATATTTATTGCCTATTGCCTCGGTTCTTAAACTGTGTTCCGCGAAAGAGTTTTCAGGGTTTCGCGACTCCCTTGAAATAAGAATAGTAAAACTCAGAAATAATTTTTACAAGTACCTAGATAGGTATGCAATTACAAAAAAAAAAAATTAGGGAAATGTTTGACGTTGAATACGAAAACTAGCATCGAGTGGATACAAAATCCATTTCTAATGAAAATCCAGCCTACGACACTAAGCATTCCGGAAAACGAGTCTCTTATAAAGCTTGCTTCTGTATTATTGAACGAATTTTGGGTTTTTGTCACAACGTTTCTTATACAAAGACTAGGTTAGGTTAGGTTGGTGGGCTGGCGGGGAGTGTCCCGCGCCACACTCAGGTCAAAATTGACCCATTGTGATACCCGTCGGGGGGAAGGGTTTTATCCCTTATCCGTAGTAACCTTTTCTGCCTGTAAAAATTAATTAATTAATTACTTACTGTGTCATTGCATACAAACCATCTTGAGGATTTGATGAAGTTCATAATTTTGTCCGTTGGTGTGCTAGATAGCTCGTTCAGATTGTTGAAGAAGAATTTTCCAAGGACTCTGTGTCTGGAGTGTTGAAGAGCTGGACAGTGACATAGGAAGTGGGTTGTATCCTCTATAACTCCCTCGTCACCGCAGCCTCTGCAAAGTTCTTCCTCGGTCAGTCGCATTTTCCTCATGTGGTATCGCAAGGTGTTGTGTCCCGTAAGGATACCTACAAGCGTAGAGAGACATCTCCGGTTGTTCCGCATGATTCTCTCTGTTCTGGATTTACAGAAAGATGGCCATAGTTTCCTTGTGTTTTCGCACGTATCCATGGATTTCCATCTAGCGTTTGCCTCGTCCGTGGCCTTTTTCCCTGCTTCTAGCTTTAGTGTACAGAGCGGGATGCACACAGAGGGGCATGTTTGTTCTAGAGCATTAGCCGAGCCATGTCGTGCTAGTTCATCCGCTTTCTCATTGCCTGGAATGCCTTCATGTCCAGGGACCCAACACAGTAATACCTTGTGCTGTGTTCCAAGAGCTCTGAGCTCTTCGCGACAGCTCTTCACAAGCTTCGATTTTATTTCTGGGGCAGTTAAAGCTTTTATAGCTGCCTGGCTGTCGATAAAGAAGGTGATACCTTCCGGAGGTATCACCTTTATCGCAGACTCACGGGCGGCTCTTGTCACTGCCATGACCTCCGCTTGGAATACACTGCAGTGGTCTGGGAGGCGTATTGATGTTGAGATGCCCAGCGGTTCAGAGTAGATGCCTGACCCCACGCCGTTGTCCATTTTAGACCCGTCTGTGTACACGGGAATGGATTGCGTGTCAGGTACAAGTCCATCTCTCCATTCTTCCCTGCTGGGGTAGGCGCTAGAGAAGGGTCTTCTGAATTCCAAATATGGCGTTATGTAATCCGTGCTAGGTACATTGCCAAGGTACTTCTGTAGGATCGTTGAGTGACCCTCTTCATCGTGTTTCCAGTCTATTGATTGGCTAATTCTCATGGCACTTGTTGCTGCCACAGACTGTACAAAGATGTCTAGCGGAAGCAGGTTGAGGATAGCCTCAAGTCCGGCGGTTGGAGTTGATCTCATCGCGCTGGTGACCCCGATGCATGCTAGTCTTTGCACTTTTGTGATAGCCTTTAGGTGTGTAGCCTTTTTTGTTGCTGGCCACCATACAAGACTGCCATATGTCAGTATTGGTCTTACAATAGCTGTGTACAACCAGAGTTTGATCTTCGGAGATGGTCCCCATGTTTTCCCAAAAATCTTGCTGCAGGTGTAGAATGCTATTGTGGCTTTCTTGATTCGTTCGTCTATGTTCATTTTCCAATTTAGTTTCTTATCTAGTATTAGTCCCAGGTATTTTGCATTGTCAGAGATTCTGAGGGGTGTACCACCAACAGAAGGCATGACAAACTGCGGAATTTTCCTTTTATTTGTGAATAATACCAGTTCTGTCTTCTGAGGATTGACTGATAGACCGCATTTCCTGGTCCAGGAGTCAAGGATGGAGAGGGCTCCATTTAATTGTTCAGCTAGTGTTGGCAGAAATTTGCCGGTTGCCATTAGCACAACATCATCCGCGTAGGCAGTTATTCTTATGCCTGTATGTCTGAGTTGCATAAGTGCCTCATTTAAAACGATAACCCAAAGTAGTGGGGAAATAACCCCTCCCTGAGGTGTTCCTCTTGAAGCGTAGGCTTCAAGTCTGGAGACCCCAAGTTCGGCTACTAGGTGTCTGGCCTTAAGTGCGTTGACAATCCAATTGATGACCGTGGTGTCAATGTTGAGTTTACTCAGTGTTCTGCATATGGCGTCTGTTTTGACATTGTTGAAAGCTCCTTCAATGTCTAGGAATGCTGCTAAGGTGTACTCCTTTATTCTTAGTGATTTTTCAATTACTCTTACAACACAGTGTAGCGCAGTCTCTACGCTTCTTCCTTTTGTGTAAGCGTGCTGAGCTTGTGATATATCATCCGGGCATAAGTTGCTGCGAATGTGTATATCTATCAATCTTTCTAGGGTCTTAAGTATGAAAGAGGTGAGGCTTATTGGCCTGAAATCTTTGGCGTTAACATGGCTTGCTTTGCCCGCCTTGGGTATAAAGATAACCTTCACTTCTCTCCATATTTTCGGTATGTACCCGTGAGTCAGGCTGCCAACATACAATTCCTTTAGTGCTGGAGTGATAATGTTGACAGTTTTCTGCAGCATGATAGGAAAGATTCCATCAGGTCCTGGGGATTTGAAGGGAGAGAAGGAACGGATGGCCCATTCTATTCTATCTTCCGTAATCAGATCCTCCGGAGGGTCCATTTGCATTGTGCTACGGTTGTTTGCACTGTCGTGTGGCTGACTGGTACAGCCGGGAAAGTGCGTAAACAACAGTACCTTCAGAGATTCTGAACACGATTCGGTCCAGTTACCGTCGGAGTCCTTGAGAGATCCCAGAGCTTTAGGTCCTCTGGTTAGGATTTTCCTTAGTCTCGCGGTTTCCGCTGTGCCTTGTAACTCATCGCAGAGCTTTTGCCATGATTGGCGTTTTGCTTTCTGGACTTCGTTTTTAAAATTTCTCTGGCTGGCTTTGTATCTTTCCCAGTCTTCGTCAGACTTTGTTCTGTTTGCTGTATTTAGGAGCCTCCTTGTGTCCTTTCTAATAGCAGCAAGTTTCTTGTTCCACCATGGGGGTGATATTCGGGTTCTTTGTGTTGCCACTGGACAGACTTTCTCAAAAACGTTCTTAAACACGCTTGCGATCCTTTCGGCCTTTATGTCTAAGTCTTCCGGGCTATTAATACTACCTTCTTGCAAGAAGGTTTTACTTTTCCCAACTTCATTGCTGAAGAGGCTCCAATCCGCCTTTTTGGGATTCCTATATGGCTGGGGCGGTTCCCCTACGTTATCTACAGAAAATTCGATCAGCTTATGATCCGAGTAGGAATCTTCTGTTAGTACGTGCCATTTTGTCACATTTAGAGTGTCGGAGTTGTTACAGATTGTTATGTCTAAAACCTCTTGCCTGTTCCTAACTACAAATGTTGGTTCTAGACCCCTATTGGCTACCAAAAGGTTGTTTTCTATAATGAATTCAAAAAGTGACTCACCTCGCGTGTTGATGTTTCCGCTGCCCCATTGTATATGATGCGCGTTGGCATCGCATCCCAACAGTAGGTCCCATCCTTCCTGTTCGGCTTTATGGACCAATTTGTGGGTTAGGGGAGCAGGTGGTCCTTCTGCTTCATACGGCATATAAACGGCTGATAAGATCAGTGGGGGAAGTCCCCTTCGCTCAAGCCGTACAACGGTCTGGTCTAAGTTGCTGTAGGTAGATAGAAGTAATAAGTTAATATTTTTCCTAGCTACAATACACGTTCTGTTCTTACTGTCCGCGTTTTGCGGTTCAATGTGGTAGGTTGCTAAATCCTTGTGATTGAGCCCACATATTTTGCCACGGGATACCCATGGCTCTTGAACCAAGGCGATATCTATGTTTCTGTCGCCTAGGACATAAACGAGGTTAGAGCTAGCTGCTATGCTATGGTGTAAATTAATTTGTATTATTTTCATAATTTTCTTACCTTATTCACCACCTTCCTCGCTTTATCCGTTCTTTCCGTATAGGGTCGAACCTTGCACCGGGTAATTCCAGTGCGGACCTTGTTATTGAACTTCCTCAGCAATGGCATAGATTTGTGGTTTAATAAAACCACAATCTCAGTGCCAGCTTCGGAATGTTCGCCCATTTCAAGCACCTCCCAGTTCTCACTACAGAGTTCCGGGTTTAGGTGTCGAAGATTTCTCTCTATCCTTTCTCTGGGAATGTGAGGGCCAGGCATCGAAATGATACCTTTCGGTCTGGTAAACTCCAGCAGGTCCTTCTTAACGACAAGTCGCAAGTCGGCATTTGCCCATGGAGCCTGTGTGTTCGCTACGAATTGCTTCAGCCAGTTCAACGTGAACTCATCATCGCATGACAGGAGTTTGAAGCCTTTGAAGGTTGTGAGCTGCTCAAAATGGGGGGATTTTTCCTCTTTGTTGACGATGGAATCGTTAACACCATCCAGAATGCGCATCTCAATGAGCCTCCATTGGTCGCTGTCTAGCTTCCTATCTGGCTTATTGTTGTCTATGACCGCCGCCTGGAGATTGGTCTTTGCAGACACAGTCAGCTTGGCCTTTTTGCTAGCTGTTCTCGTGGGCGGCGATATTGTTTCATCCTGCCTACCCCTTTTTGAACTTACCGCCAACGGTGCGAGTGAGGTTTTGTCGACCGAGCTCGTGTTTGTTGACGGTCGCTTAAGTCTGTCCGAGACTGAGGTGGATGGCAAACGGCTTTCCCTCCTCGTCCCGAACAGTCTACCAGCTGTTTGCCTTGTCGTCCCTGCGAAGCGTCCCCTATCGTTCCTTCTAGGGTTCATCCCAATCGAACTGGAGTTGGGTTTTGTGCCCTTCCCCTGAGCGGTTGGGAGCAACCTGGCTCTGGCCGCTGCTGAGGTGGATGGCAAGGGGCTTTCCGTCCTCGAAGCGGTCAGTTCCATGCTGGTACCCTTGGTAAGTCGGTCGTGTGGGTCTTGGACTTTCCTGGAGCAGCTTGCAGCCGGCTCGGATTCAGGTGAATTCGAGTCGGTTGCTGGCCGAAGTCTCTTAGCAACTGAGGTGGGGAGCAAACGGCTTCCCGCCCTCGTTGTAAGAGGTCTTCTTACCCTTTGTCCACGTTTGTTGTCGTCTTCCCTAGTGGACCCTGCGAACTTGAGCGTGTTTTTGGCTCTGTCCAGAGCCGCCTTATCCTTGTCCGTGAGGGACTTCGGATCACGCCTTTTCATTCGCCGAATTAGCCGAATGGCATTACGTCGTTTGTTGCGTACAGGTGTCGTCCTAGTGTCGTCCCTAGTTTTATTTGGTATAGAGGCGGAAGGGCTTATTCCCTGAGCCGTCTTACCAGTGCTGACTACTGTCGCAAAACTGTCCATTGTGGACTCCCCCCTATCAATCGGACTGCTTTCGCCTGGCATTATAGATCCCTGCAGCTTACCCTCGGGAGAGTAGCAAAGGCTTGTCTCCTTCGGTATGGCTGCTGGCATCTTATAATAGCAATCCTGAGGTTCACCCTCACTCAACTGCGGGACGGCCCCGGCATTCGTTGAGGAGGGTAAATCTCTGGTCGGCTTTAGCATCGCTGATGGTGTTTTATTGCCTGGGCTCCCCGATCTGACCGCCATGGATCGCGACTGGCAAAGGCTTGTCGCAGGCCTAGGCGGCCCCATCAAGGTTCCCACACCTAAGTCGGGGGCCGGATCCGCCGTGGTGCAAGCCATAGGCGCATCACTCGACGAATCTTGCTCCTGGATATAGGCTCTGGCATTATGGAGCCTCTTCCTGTCATTCTCTGACAGCTCCTCCCACTTCTTCGTGCCCAGTCTCTTGATCGTGAGTTTGCAGTTTTTCGATCTCTTTGAGCTGGTTGAGTAGTGGGAGAGGGACGAGCTGGCGATGGAGCAAGTGTCGCTTGAATCCAGAAGAAGTTTTTCCAGATTAGCGTCTATTGCCCCAACGCTTTCCCCGTCCGATATGGGAAGGAGACCCTCCTCCATACTTTCTCTCATTTTCCGATCGGTTTTTATTGAGCTAGAAGTGCCCGATTCGTTCACACTTTTCGCTTCTTTTGAATTTTTGTTTTTTATTGAAATGTTCATTTTTTTTGGTCCCACGAGTAAGGGGGAAGAAAATGTCCGCTTGCACTCACCCCCTGTATGCAAGTAAGAGGAATTAAGTTAAAACTGGAGGTCCCCAGGTATCCAGAGTTTGCGCTATCGACTGAGCACCCCCCCAGCCACGCAGGCCTCGTCGCGTCGTAACTTGCCTTGGGGTCTCCTGTACGAAGAAAAACACGCCTATCGACGAGCTGCTACATGGGAAAACATCTGTCTGAAACGCATGACAGATGTAGTTTTCTCTCTCAGCGAGCCGCAGGCGGTCCTTCTAGGAGACAGTCCCCTACAAAGACTAAATATGGATCGAGATTGGACGCTGCCTCAGGTATGCGAATACAGCTTTGGGATAGATAGAATGCGTTCCTTCTTCACAATAACCTTGAATAAAATATCTTAAATAAAAAAAAGAAGTAAAAGAATTTTACTTCGAGAAATTCTGGCGTTTAGAGGAAATTTCTAATGAGCCCACCCTCTCGATAGATGACCAACGTGCTGAAGATTTGTTTGCTTCAACTCATGAAAGGCTTCCCAATGGTCGTAATATGGTAAAAATTACCATTTAAAACTAAAGAAAATATAAATTTTGGAAATTAAGCTACTGCTTCGCTTCGACGTCTTTACTCTATCAAGCGGAGGTTTTGTTCAAATCTTTCTTTAAAAGATCAATATAGGAAGTTCATGGATGAGTATTTGTCGTTGGGACATATGGAGGAGGTTCCTGCTGCTGAGGTATACCAACCATTCTACAGATCCTATTACCTGCCCCATCACGCGGTTTTTAAGGATGATAGTAGCACCACCAAAATTAGGGTAGTCTTTGATGGATTCGCCAAATCAAACCAGTCTGTGTCCCTGAACGATTCGCTTCTTGTTGGCCGAACCATACAACGTGACATATTTTCTGTCTGTCTTCGTTTTCGGCGCCATTTGTACACGATATCGGGAGACATTGAGAAAATGTACCGACAGATTTAAGTTTCGCCTGATCATTGTGATTACCAAAGGATAGTTTGGCGTAAGTCTCCTGCGGATCCCATCAAACACTTTCTATGGAACTGCTTGTGCTCCCTTTTTAGCAGTTCGAACATTGAAGCAGTTGGCTTTGGATTCTGCTGAATGGTATCCTCTGGCATCTGCAACGGTCTTAAATGACTTCTACGTTGATGATGTTATCACAGGTGCAGATTCAATTTACGTAGTCATTTCCCTTCAGAAGGAATTGGTAGAGCTGCCGAAAACGGGAGGTTTTAATTTGCGTAAATGGACTACAAATTGCTGGCCTCTTCTGCTATCGTTACCTGAAGACCAACGTGAGATGTCTCTAATAGAATTCGAAGAATTTGATTCCGTAAAAGTACTTGCTTGCAGTGGTGTCCTTCTAAAGATCAGTTTTCTTACAAGGTTAAGCTCAGCGAAACTGTTTTATGTACCAAGCGTCGAAAAAATTGATTTTGAAATGTGTTGTTTTTCATTTTTTATATCGTATTTAATACGCTGTTCACACCGCTCCGAAAACTCTTCCATGCATTCACACCGAGCACCAACTAGTTTTCGTTTGACGTTTCAATCAGCTGTGAGGCACTAGTCGTTAAACTTCGGTGCAAGCTATTCTGGTTACAAAATCGATCGAATTAATTATCAAATAAAATTAATTTATTGCATTTAAAAATATTATGATTCCATCAATTAATTGGGGAAAATGATTTTAAGTTGTGAGCTATGACATTTGTTAGGTCAGCTGTTCTGCTGAATATGCTGATTATTGCAAAAGGTGTGTTTGTTTCAATAACCCACTGATTGGATGTCGTTTTCCGAGTGTTTTCGTGGAAAACGACTTTATAGTACCTTCATTTACACCGCACCTAAATTCAAAAATTTGAAATCCAATTTTGCGTTCCCACTAAAATTTTAACAGATAGATAGATGATTTTAATTTTCAGCAAAAGATAAAATAAGATATTTACAATTTAGTAAATTTGTTTACAAATTTGCCGTCTGTCTGATTGGCAAACAAAAAACTTGTAAGTGATAATTTACGTAACTCAGAAAACAGTAAAAACACAGTAATTATTTTGCATTTTAGAAACTTTCAGTTAAAATCCTCTCTCTGTATTGAAGAGCTATTTTGCAGTACCTGGTTAGTTTTAGGACGTCAACTTCATTAAGGATTTGTAAGACATGTTTTTCAGACAAGATAGTCCTTCCAAATATTGATCTTCTCGTCCCCCTTAAAATTGGGCACCTCCCAACAAAATGAAAGATATAATCTCTCTCCGCTAAATAACACAACCTGCAGATTATAGGTAGGTCATCTCTATTTGGTACATAATTCGGTTCATTTTTAGCACCGTTGATATTTCCTCTACGCTATGCTCATCCCGAAAATAGTTTTTCTCGAGGTTGTAGCATAATCTACTATAAACTGCTCTATGGAGTGAGCCTACAAACCTTTGTCGAAACTGGTCATCCACAACTGCTCATCCACAAATGGTAGAGTTCCAGCTAGTTCCAGCCAATCCTGATAAAATGGAAATTTAACATTTTAAATGACAGCTAGTGTCAGATCAGAATTGATTTTTGACTTTTTGTTTGTGTTTAGAAATCAGAAGTGGTTGAACCTATGGATTTTTTTTTTTTTTTAATTTAATCGCTTAATAAGTTTGAGAACCGCTGGCCTATTGGGATTACTTGCTGAGTTCCAGATTACTGCTTAGGGTCCCGGCGACGAACCTACCTACCGCTTGACATTGGCCTGGAACTTTACTTTTATTTTTTGCAATAGAGTGCGCAGCTAAAGAAACAATTGAATCCGATGTACCTATTCAAGATTTTTGATTCGTTTTCGACATAGGTTTTAGGTTTCAATCAATTTCATTTACAATTTTGTAATTAAATATTAACTAGAACACAAGCTAAAATCTTAGTAGGTATAAAGGGTTTTCTATAAGGACGGGTTAAAACGGGAATTGAGGTCTGAGTGGTGTGAGTAAGGCCTAAATGTCAATGCCAAATTCAGAAACTGTCACTAAGAAACCAAATAAAAGTAAAAGTTCCTATAGACCGATTGTTTACATAATCAAAACCATATTATTTTAGTGAATTGTATTTTTGACGTATGTAAAGGGTGTCCGCCAAAGAATTTTCGACTTTGAATTTGAATAAACAGCGAGCGGGGTATCGGCGGAGGGGGGAGGCGTATTCATTACACTTACGCGTCGTGCGGATTTTAGTAGCCATGGATCGTTGGTCGGCGGAGCATCGTGCGTTTGCTGTAGAGGCATATTTTAAAAATAACGATTCTCCCGTGGCTATTCGCAAGACATTTCAATATTCGGCGTATACGGGATTGTCCTAGTACGCAACTTATTGGCAAGTGGGTGCGAAGTTTTCGTGAACAAGGACCTGTAGTGGGACACGGGCCAGGTGTATCGCGAACTGTGAGAACTGACGAAACAATTGAAGCAGTTCGTCGTGATGTTATTGCAAATCCACGTCTTTCACTAAGAAAAAAAATTCCCAAACCTATTCGTCTATGTTGGAAAACTTTTTGGAACCTGAGTTGGAGAACAATGAATGGGTAAACGGATCGACATGGTTTCAACAGGATGGAGGCATCAATGAACATTGTAAGGCGCATTTTCCCCGAAAAAGTCATAAGTCGTTATGGTGATATCCCATGGCCCCCCAGATCGCCAGACTTAACACCTGCGGACTTTTTTTTTATGGGGATTTCTTAAATCTAAAGTCTACGTTAACAAACCGCTAAATTTATTGCAACTGAAAAGATATTCGCAACGAAATCAGAGGAATTTCGCAAGAAACTTGCAAAAAAGTTTTCACAAAAAATATGGTGTTTCGTTTAAATGAGTGTGTTCGTCTCCGTGGTAAACATTTAACTTCAATTATTTGTAAAACATAAATCCGCATTTGTATGTTTTATTTTAAAATAAAAACGATTATATAAAAACCTGTGAATCTTTTATTATTTAATTTTAAATTCGAAAATTGTTTCGCGAACACCCTTTACATAATACATACATCAAAAGTTAAGTGAGAAAAATTACGTACTTTTCTTCACAAACACTTTTCGCATCAAGAACATGAAACAAACAAATTTTACTGTTTCTCTCCTCTGGGAAAATATGTTTCTGTAGCTGGGGTCAAGAAATGAATGCTACCAATGCTGTATTGTATTTACTTTTTACATCATAGAGAAGTTGAAAATGAGCGAAAAGAAAATTAAAAATTGCCAGATAAGGAGGGAAACTCGATTTCTCTCTCAATTTTCAGTAGGTTCGTTTACGTAAATTAGAATCTACTTTTTTTTAGGTAAACTAATGTTGATTTTTAGATTTGGAAATAAAAACATGCTTTTAGGTTTTTTTTTTTTTATATCGTATGGGCATACCTCGCGAAAAAGAGAAAGTTTAGCTCTAAATTTGTAAAAGTGCAAGTTGTCTGGACTAGAAAACTGCCTTTCTATAGACGTCACTTAGGTATTAAGGCGAACCAATTCTTGACTTGCGAGATCCATGTATTGCATGAAGTGTTCTTGTCCTAATTCATAGGTAGTTGATTAATAGCCATCTATGTTTAAGCTGGAACGAATGCTAACGTGAACAAAATGTAAGTGCTGCTCAAAGTACTTTGCCTCTTATGGAGTCGAATTACAAATTGCTACAGGTGGAGATGTTTAAACACCTCAGGGTCAGGGTCACTGTCCCACTGGACTCCAGTATGTGATTGGAAGTTTTAGCACCCTTATCGTAGAATTTGCATAGAATATGTTTCTTAAGTTGTTGTCACTTAAACTGATGCGTGCTTTTATTTTTTTTTTTAGTTTATATTTCCCTAAAATATTCTTAGCTTGTCTCAGGCCTTGAAGATTTTTAAAAATTGTGTTCCTTCTCTAGGTAGGTAGGTAGAAGTGGCGGTTCACCTTGGAAACCACGACTCATGTGACCTAGTTTGCGATGATTGTTAAGGTTGTGATGCATTCGGTGCCTATATCCAACATGTGGAGTTGAGGAAATGGATTATGTCTAATATCCCTTTACCCGAAATGTCGCTAAGGTCGTCGAAAAAAGGTTAGTTTAGTGTGTGCAATCTGGCTCTTGCTAGTGCTGGACATTTGCAGAGAAAATGGGAGAGAGTTTCTTTCTCATTTATATTCCCGCAACTGCAACGGCAATGAAGGTTGTGAGGGATCGCAAGTTTGGCCACAAGGTGTTCAATCTGTCCGGGTTCTGTTTAGCAATTTTCTTGTTCTATTTTAATCGTATATGTAGGCCATATGACGCAATTAGTCAACCCACTCCATTGGAATTGACTTTCAGCAGGAAATATGAATGAATTTATCCCTTGACCACTTCTAATGGAACGTGAACTCTTGTCTTGCCGCGAGTGAGCTGTGTAGAGCTGACCCCCGCCTGCCATTCTCATCTGCACGCTCGTTACCTATTATGTCACTATGCCCTGGTACCCAGAGAAGTGTAACATTGAAACGTTCGCCCAGACGGGCAAGCTCGTTCCGGCACTCATGCACAAGCTTAGAGGATATGGTAGCCGAATAAATGGTTTTGATGGCGGCTTGGCTATCTTTATGGATGGCAATGTTTTGTTTGTGCGTTGTGTTACGCCCTAGTTGCGTGCAAGACTCCCGGATAGCCAGTTCCGCTTGGAAAACGTTGGCAAAATCCGGCAATCGAAATGATACTGATGTCTACGGTGATTCTGAGTAGACCCGGCCCCCACACCACAGTTCATCTTGGATCCGTCGGTGTATACATACGACCGTGTCGATACCCTGCACTACTCCGTCTCCTCTTCCACTGAGTTCTAATTGGGAAACTTACCTGGAAGCCTTTTTTTTTTTTAATTAAGTTGGGGTGTGATGTAGTGGGTTGGAAACGTAACCATGCCGTATGGTACCGAGTCCAGAATATTGCTGTGACCATACGGCCTTGCAATCCAGTACCCAGACTCCCTGAGTATTATAGCGCTACATAGTGCGTTATCTTTGATGTGTAGGTTAAGAGGTAGTAGATTCAGGAGCACCAGTAAGAGCATTCGTTGGGGCTGACCGCATTGCAACCGTGTTGCCTATACTGCCTGTTCTTTGCAGTATTTTTCCTTCCTTCTCTATTCGTCTGAACTCTTCTTGTAAACTGTGTTACCCAGTAGCGCAGATGCTATGAAGGCGCTATGAAGGCTTCTGCAGCCGCTTGCCTTGCCACGGAATCCGCTGCCACGTTGTCTATGATGCTACCCTGTTAGTTTTGTTATAATCCAAATTTGTAAAGAAATACATTTTGTTTGAAAATTAGATAAATAGTCGGTACAACAGATCTAGACTCTGTAGGCCCAGCTTCTTATAAGCAATTGTTCGTGAGAGTTTTTATGGGACGAAAGGAGAACACTTAAATAATTTTATGTCCAATCCACACGAAGCAAGATGCCGAGAAACTTTTCGCAAGATAGTTATACTCTCGGAGAAACCGATTAATATTGTATTTATATATTTAAGGCCATTGAAACTGAGGGTTGATACCCCTCGTTCAGTCAGCTTCCTAACCACTGATTCACTGCAAAAGGGATAGAAGTAATCACAGTACTGCAGTTATTCTGTGAGCACTTTTGCTGAATGTCTTAAAATGATTACTTTAACTTGTCAGTAGCCATAAAAAAAAAAAAAAAAAAAAATACCAAGAGTTTTAGAAAATTCAAATTATCCTGCGGTCTTCTGTTTTGACCTTATATTCTTTCACACATCGTCAATAGATTCGACCGCCCGTTTTTCGTGCTCCTTATTTTTCATTTCGAGATATCAATGTTAATCCCTTCTATTTGCTCTCAAATTTTTCCTGCAGCTATTTGCAGCAGCTCTGGTTTTGGTCTGCAGCATTGATTGATAGGCTGAATTCTTGACTGCACGTTTCACGTCGGCGGGCGGTGGCACTTTTGATGAGTTTACACTAATCCTCTGCATTTAATGCTGCTTGATGTCTTTGCTGAGAGGTTTTCGAAAAAAGGTCGGGTCGTCTCTTGGGATAGTAGCCTTGCGACGCCAAATCGTTTTTCCGGCATCCATTTTGTGTTGTTGAATGGCTACTGAATCCCCTCTATAAGAAGGGAGACGGATCTTGTTCTTGTTTGACAGCACATGTCTTAGCATCCTGTTATAGATGTTGCATAGAGGTGAAGTTACTAAAGTTTTAACTTGGGTTTTAGCACGTTTTGTTAAAGTTTTCATCCTTTGGGATCCCTGCCAAATGAAATATTTACATACAAAATGAGTTGAAGTAACACAACATGTTATTTCGACTCCACTAATGATCTTCATCGCATTCGCATAAGTTTTGTTAGTAAATAATTCTGACATCCAGACAAGGCATGCCACTGCGAGTTTAGCCATCGAGATTCGCCAGCGCTCAATATTCATTCTCATAAATCATATTCCGCAATTTAATGATCATTATAATTATTAAAGCTTCGTCTTTACATGCGAATTTTATCACTGTGATTGTGAATGCACCTGACATGTATAGAATTATAGTCAAAATCAAGTTTCTAGTTGTTTGTTTTTTTTTTTTTTTTTTTTTTTTTTCAGACACTCATCCCACTAACTCTCACATAGTAGTCTGTCATTATAGCAGCTACTTCCATACGAATTCTCATCGCTTACAAAATACTCATCACTCATTTATCAGTCATTGGTATTAGTCATCCCCTGCTAATCGGCGTTCTGTTTCAGAAATTAATTCTACCTCCATTCGTACGCTACTATAGGTATTCTAAAAAAAAAAAAACTATCCACTAATTTCTCACCGCTCGTAGACGATACATAAAAATAAATTATAACTCTTCTACTAATAATATTGTTCGATTGAAATTTGTTTAAATGCTTTGTATGTATATATGATGAGAAAATTAAGTAAGAGGGAATTATGATAAATATTTTAAATTTTGTTCCACCGCTATAGGTACAGTAATCGGCTTTGTTAACAAGTGACAAGACGTTTTGAAGGAAGCTATATACCGTCAATTAATGGGGGATGACTGTATAATAAAACAATTAGGCACAATTGTACTAACAATTGCATTGAAAATTCGCCATCAAAGACAATAAACGCATCCCCAATTCGGGGGTTGTTTTTATCCCCAAAATTCATAAACAATTAATACAATATCCAATTGTCAATATCGTAATTAATTGGCAATGTGGCAACATGCGGGAACCAGCCGAGATTCCAAAGTAAGTCATATATGATAAGAACAGAATTATAAATGTCCCATTGTATCTCTTTTTCTACTAACCAATTAAATGTATTTGATAATCGTTGTCAGAGTTATTATTATTATTATTATTTTTGCTTTTTGTTTTGTTAATGCTCTGTTTTGAAAACAATAGATATTGTGAATTAACTGATATTTATTTCTGTACATAGGCATATGGAAAATTATTTTCCTTCCGGTGACATTTGATTCGCAAGTTGTCAGACACATCGATTATATTTTGCTGAAAATGTAATGTTTTTTTTTTATGGTAATCGGGTGGATATTGTTAGGATTTTATTTTATATTGAAAAATAGAAAACAGGGAAAAGTTTTTAAATTTGCGACGTTTCCTCTATTTTTGTTTCATTTTGGCACAGCAACAGTGTTTAAGCACCGATCGTCACGTATTTAATTGACCATCACACCAAAGTGTTAAGCAGTAACCACAGGGTTTAAGTTATCAATCAACAAGTCTAATCCTAGGACAACCATATTAGTGTTGAACTTTCTGCAACAACTCTTTCCTTCTTGCCGTTTAAGTGGAGTAAATAAATTTAAATTTTAGGAAGTTCAGCCAATTTTTTGTGTAAATAAGTTTTTGAAAATTAAAAAGTTAAATTACATTGGCGGTAAATTTTAAACAATTATTTTCTAAGAGTTTGTAGAAATTGTATGGAAAGATTTCTATTGTGGAATGTAGTAATCTTAAAAATAGATAACACCTGGAAATTATGAGCCCTGTTGCTGTTGACTTATGATCAGCACATATACAGTAGTCGCAGGGTATTTTGACAAAAGTAAAAGTTAAATTTGATGAATTCCAGGAAGAAATGAAAAAAAAAAATTAGTACATAGTTTACTGCTAACTTAATTAACAGGTGAACATTAGCAATTTTTATTTTTAAAACATATTAATTTAAATTTATTTAAATGAATAAAATTTACTTTTTACTTTGATATAATTATTTTGACAAATAAGTTTTATTAAAAAAAAACAAAAACAAAATATTTTGAAATTAAAAAAGGAACAAAATAAAATTATTTTATAGAAAATATATCCGCTTTAGCTTCTATAACATTCTGTAATTGTTTTGGAACCGTTTCGACAAGTTTTTGCACCATTTCTGCCGGAACGTCATCCCAAAGCTGTGTTACTACAAAAACTATCTCCTCTCTGCTCCGTGTCAGAAAAACTGTTACTTTTCCTTTAATGCAATATCATACCTATCCAATAACAATAGGCGTTTTTTTTATTTTTTATTATGCCCGCATAATCCATACAGATCATTGATTTTCATGGTTTACAACAACATTTTGATCTCGTATTATTGCATGAATTTCCGCCACTCACAACCAACACCTAGTACATGGTTGCCACTAGACTGGAAAGTCAGGGAACAAAAATTTGGTCAGGGAAAGTCGGGGAATTTCGAGAACAGTCAGGGAAAATTCAGTCTGTAGTTTTTTTTTTTTTTTTTTAATATTAAAATAATTATTTATATCGAGCTCTGAAGTCTACCCAGATTTACGCAAAAATGTAAAAAATCAATGCGCCTGAAAACCCACATCGACATGTTCGACCAACAAGAATGAAAAATTGAAGTGCAATATGAAAGCTGTTCTGTCAAGTATTTATGAGACTGGCAATTAATTTTATATCTCTCAACATTTTATTGATTGGGATTTGTTAAAAAAAAAAAAAAAAAAAACTCTGTAGGTCTGTTCCTTTACTTTTTTAGTTAGAATGGAAAAGCCTGAAAATGGCAGTGGTGGGGAACGCTCTAGGGAACGCTTTTGTAATAATTTATGAAAAATGATAGATACATAATTCAATATATTCAAAACATGGTACGAAAAGTCGTTAAAATTTACTAAGGAAATTAGTAATAGCATTTATTTTGAACTTTATTTTGATGAATCCGAGTATGTGGAAGAGTTTTGTACTGATTGAACTATACAAGCATTCGAAAAGAGGAAAAAGCGACACTGCATGGAGGAGATTGTTTCTTGTTCCAGCGAGGAAGAATTTGGTCGCCACTTTCGAAAGAATTTCGGGGAGAACATTAAATTTTATTGTGCCGTAAGATTTAAAAGTAAAGGAACAGACCTTATGTATGTAATTTATTGATCTCAAGGACTAGTGTTAAAATGTGTGTGTGATTTTTTTTTTGTTGCTATATTTGTAAAATTAGGTCAGGGAAAACTTCAGAACTGGTCAGGGAAACTCAAGGAATCTTTTTCTTAATAATAGTGGCAACCATGTACAGACACTCTGCGAACAGATCCATATTATACAAGGGTGGCAACATCAAATATTCTGGTGTTTAGCAGTGAACATCTACTCCCAAATGTCTCTTGCTACCTAGCGTGAGTCCTCGAAGTGTCAAGTAGAACGTAGTTGTTGTAATTACAAATAACGGTTAAATGGTTTAATCAATATGTCATTCATATAAAGTCACAGTAGAACAACAAAGACCAAGGTTACAAGAAAGAATGATAAAAAAGCTACAACTGGGGGTACAGCTAAAGTAATAGATTTGGTAATATGGAAACGCATTATTTTGGCAAGGTAGGTATTTTTAGTTTTTACTGGAATCTGGGATTTCTGTATAATTTAGTTTGAATTATGTATTTCTGTAGGCAAGGGGAAAATTCTGTAGTAAATATACAGGTAGGGTTGGTATCAGTAATCTGCGGTGTATTTTTGTAATAATTTAAACGCCCTACTTCTTATAAAAATGCAAAACTTCTTTTTAGAAAATATAGCTCACTTCTTCTTTTTTTAACCATATTGCATATGCACCTTTAAACCATTCCAACCACTTGGAACTTACACAAGCAGAAACTCCCAATTCATTTGCAACCGCACATTCAGTTTATAACTGCTAACGCAAATTCAAAAAACAAATCCCTAAATTCTTACATAATATATTTATATCTATGTGGAGTTATCGGTCTATCACAAACCCCACTGTAAATCATACTCGTAGACACCTTAGACCTTAAACCAGCGTCACTCATCTATTCCATTCAAAAATAAAAACATGCCCTCAAAGATCAGTGCCTTGGTTTGTATGCGGTTTTCCCCCGCAATGTCGCTAGGGAACCTTCCGAATTGGATTTGAATGTAAGAGTGAGCCGCGAGCTGTGACCAGCGTGACCATTGTGCGACAATTTTCGACGACCCTGATACAATTTGTTGCTACTTTGTCCCTTTTTTTTTTCGTTGGAAAAGACACTTCGCAATTTTTTCAAAATCAGTTATTTCTAAATAAATACCTTTGCAATGTAACGCGGTTGCCTATCACAACACTATTATAGGGTTTAGCGAGCCAATACTTGTTATATATCGAGAGAAAATTCTAAATTTCCACAGTAGCTTTAGAAATGCCAGTTTTTTTTCACCGCTCTTTATCTTCTGCTTCTTTTAAGAATTCTGCAGCAATGTCCCGGAGTGTTAGAAAAAGGTTATTCATTTTGGTTTTATGCCCGTAATACAATATAATATAGCATGACTGTAATTTGATCATTTTCACACAAATCAGCTTTTATAAATAAGCCCAAATCACATACGAAACAGTTGGTTGTAAATTTATATCCCCTCATTTGTATATCTACTTTTTAAGATCTCGTTCAGTTTTAAAAAGTCCCAAAAAAGGGGCGCTGAAAGAAAACAGAGTGTGTGCTTGTGAGTTGTGACCACACACCAGCAGTGTTGCCATTCTGACCGGATTCCAGTCGTATCTGGCCGGGGAAAATTTTGAAATCCGGTCTAACCGATTTTTAACCGGAAAGAAAAAATTGTTTAACCGGAAAAGCCTTTTTGACCGGAAAAATAATATTGTTGTATGACTAGACATAAATATAGATTTCTATAATTTGAATAAAACTTGGCCATACGTAACGAACACGCCCACAATTTCATACAGAAATCAATTTATTGTGAATAATCCTAGAATAAAGCTGTTCCACGACAACTCGGCTCATTTGAATGATCCCACCAAAACTGTGGGGGCGTGGGCTTTGGGCATTCAAACAAGACTGTATAGTTAGTGAAGTGAGTACTCACTTATATGGTAGTTGGTAGCTGGTATATACCATGCAAGATTTTAAATTTTTTTCCAATGATATGTATAGGTACATTTGGAAATATTTTGGAAGACTGAATTAGATAAAAAAAAATTATTTTTCTGCAAAACGTTGTGAATTGTGTTGCAAAGCATTTCAATGAATTGTTTCTTTTTCGTTTTATTGGGTTTGAGATTAGTTTGGAAGAAAAATTCATATATAATATCTAATAATTATATCAGTTAATTTTTGTCTTCAATTTTGATCAAAAATATATTACTAGATATATTCTATTTTTTGACCGGACTTCTGGGGCCTATTTCATAGATCATACATTACATACAATGTATGATTTAGTCATTTCTGATGTATTATTTCTGTTTCATAGAAAATGTTGTATGATCAACAGTCATACATCAATGTAGGTATGCGAGGAGAATCGACTGGAAGTATTGGAATAATGTATGATTCTGTTTCGTAGAACTTTATCATACATTGTTTTGATACAACAAAATTTAAATTTTTCATACATTTCATACAGCAATCGGTTTTGCTGTAAATCACAAATATAAATTGCAAAGCCAATGAAGTGTTAACAATATTTGTTGCAATGGTGTTAAAGCTTCATTGGAATGTACCCAAACGCTCCAACAAAAAATTTCTCCAAGAAATAAGGATATTTCAAGTTAAATACCCCTATTGAGAAGATCAACTATCAATTGATAGCTGATACTTATCAATATAAAAATAAATAAAAACAAATAAATTAAAACAAAAATAAATTTCTTTAAATTGTATTGCGACGATCAATTTTTAATTAAGTGTTGATCGACTATGAACGTGCAGCAATTGTCGGTTGACAAATCGGTATTGTTAATGTCAATCTCGAACAATTTTATTGGTACCTAATTGTCAATTTTTCAATCAATCGCAATTTCGGTGTTGATAAGGACGGCTCTTAAACGAAAATGTTGAACATCATCGTTTTTAATTGTTATTGTTATTATTTCTTAAGGGCTATTATGTATATACATTTTGCCATTCGAAAATTCCACTGATGACATATTTTTTAATAAATTTTACAGATTTGTAACACTCGTAATTATTATTTAATTAAATTGTTTGCAAAATCCTTAACGATCACTCTTCAAATCAAAAATATTTTAGAACTGTCAAAGTTGAGCTTTCATTCACAATAACTTTATTTTTAGCGTTATGTTCACAGGTTATATTTTTATCAATTTTTTTTTCGCAATACCAGCATCATTTTTAATTGATAAATTTGTCAATCGTCAACCGATTGATAGTTGATCTTCGCAATAGGGCTGATCATTTACTCGTTCTAAAAATGTTCTTGGACGTCTAACAACTCTTATACGATACTAGAGTTCGCCCAGTGGTAGAAATTTGACCATTTTAGTAGCCGGGCTTAAACGCAAAATTTTGTAAAACAAATTGCACATAACATTGCATCTCTGAACAATCTTCCCAATAAAAAAAAAAACATCAAGCGAATAAAGTTGTGTTCAAGACAGTGAAAGCGGTTCGTCGCCCTCGCCTATTTATACCTATGTGTAAGATTCCACACCACCAAAAGGTAAATCTTCTTGACCAACAAGTACACGCCTTTTCAGATATTAGTTATTAATAAACTCGCTTTAATGCGAATAAAAACTCATTAATTTGAAGTGTCAGAATAATACCTCACATACAACAAAATAATATTTCATACAATACTTCCAGTGAAATCTATGAAACAGAAAATTGTATGTGATGTATTAAATTAATAATTTTTTTTTGTATTAAAATAATTTTAATACATCACATACAACAGTCCCCTGGTCAAAAATTATTATTTTAACTTTTGACCGAATTTAACAAAATAAAAAATCGGTCAGATTTGACCGGATTCACTTTTTTTAGTGGCAACACTGCACGCCAGATGTACTTCTCTCGCTAAATGTGCATGTTAAATTGTTTTGTGTTATAGTTGAATTGTATTAAGAAATTTAATTTAAAATCCAAATCCTTATAATATTATAATCTTAATACAGCGCAGTAGATAAGAGTAGTCATTCATTCATTCATTCATAAGGCAATCCAATCCAGAGTTTTCTATTTTTAGAGTTTTTGTTTGCATTTAGATTTAATTTAATCAACTGATTCAGTAGTCTAGTGTTAGTGTAAGATCTAGCTTTACCATTTTACTCCCCAGTTCCAAGAATAAAGCAGAAAGAATTGAAAAACCTATCCTTCAAGTTGCAACTAACCATAGGCATCCACAAAATTTCATTGAAATCGGTTGAGTGGTTTGGGAGTCGAGAGCGGCGGCGTAGTGATGGCGACAGGCCAAACCCCGTCGCCCAGAAATTTCCGTCTCATTCGAGTCGATCTTACTCCCAAGTCGCGTCAATAGATTTAACAAGTATTGGTTCGCCTTAACCGAAAATAGCGTCGTGATAGGACAGCGTTTCCCAAAGGGGTTTTGTAGAAAAATCATAATCGGCGTCGCACCGAAATTCATCATCAAACAAATTCATACATCTAGTCATCAGTATTTTTTTTACAATACCTAACTGTTTTACAAAACTTAAAATATTTATTTTTATATCATTTATTCTTTCTTTTCTTGTCAAACATAAAAATATCCAAACCGCACTTCAAGGAACGATGTTCACTGTTAATATTAATACGGGGTCCGCCAATGAAAATTTGATCGTTTAGGGTCATGAGGTCGCCGAAAAAATATATATTTCAAAGACATTTATTTTGAAATCACAGTTTTTGAAAACTTTGCAAAGTGCCTTTTCCAACTAACAAAAAGGTACAAAGAAACTACACATTGTATCAGAGTCGTCGAAAAAAGTGCCGAATTGTCGCACAACGGTTTCGCTGTTTCAGTTGTTATCATCTGATATCATTCTCGCTACCTAAAAAGATTGCGTAATGGAAAGCTCGCCTGGAATTTCCATTTACACGATCCGCTTATCGAAACCGACATTACGAAAACCGCACAAAATTCAGGTACAGAAAACAGAAGCTTCTACTACGATTGTCCTTGTAGATACTGAAAAATCTTGTAAAGTGTAAGAGCTTATAAAAAAGTACAGTAGGCGCTTTCAACTCTTTAACCAGAACTTGTGACAATTACCTGTTACAGAGAGATTCAACTTGTAAAAACTTGCATTGTTATATAAGTTATAAGCAGTGAAGTTAGAAAAAAAAAAACATTTTGGTCAAAAAGACTCCCAAAAAGTAGGCGGGGCAATAAACGAAATAGGCTGAAGCCGTCTCGAAGTCTTCAGTAACATTTGTATTAAGGTTTGCTTTTATTAAGTCTTTTGTAAATACAATTTGTCTTAAGGCTTAGGTAACAAATGTTTGTAAATAGTTCATATTTAAAGGTATAGGCTCAACAACAGCTGCCCTACCATGTTTGTTTTCTTAAATCTATTGTACATAATACAAAGTTGCATCCGTAAGAACGCAAATCCTTCGAGAACGGATCGTCCGATTTGAGCTATCTTTTCTTTTTCGTGTCTGTTTACGCCTAATGAAGGTTTACGACGAGAAAATTGGAAAATTTTAAAAGGAAATTAAAAAAAATAATAACATAATTTTCAATACATTTTGTACTGTTGTTTTGAACGATTTTGAATGAATTTAGCTAGAAAAATTTGGCAAAAAGGTAGAAGCACGGTACACCAAAGGAACTGTGTTGTTTTTGTTCTTCAACTTGCATAGATATCTATATGTATTTAGATCGTCTCGTGTGTTGGTCATGCTTATGACTGCGTTTTCATATTGATTTCAAAAAACAAAAACATTTATAAAAAGTGCTAGGGCAGTCCTGTCCGATCTGCGTTGCACCTATTCCATTGGCTTCTTTTTGAAGAAACCCACTTTCAAAAGTTTCAGATATAATCCGAATCGGGTTTCCGCTGCAAAACACTTCCAATGTCGCTGTCTTTCTATGGTTAAGTGATTGCATTAGTGGACAAGAGCTTGTTCTGCTCTTGTTTGCTCTCTAGCAAACAACAACCCCTGATTAAATGGGTGAGTGCATGCAGGCTAAATTCAATGTCCACGTTTGAGAGCGATTTAATTAAATTGAATGAAATCCCTCATTAGGCATTTTTGCAATTTTAAAACAAGTTTCCGTTTTGCCGTGCACAAGAGTAATCTCTCTATTGGCGTGGGTTGGGGTAAGATGATGTCATAAATTGCATTAAATTAACCACCTTATTAAATTTTGTGATTGATAAATGTGTGTGTTGTAAATTTGTCAAGCGTCTCTCCAGCTCGCCGAGTTGTTTCGATTATGCCAAATAAATTCATATGCGTTATAAGTGCAGGTGCACCATAGGCTTTTAAAAGATTGTTTACTTTCGTATAGTGCATCACTTTGTGCATCCTGAGTTTAGGTGGTAAGCAAAAAGTAGGCATGAATGCTTGCAGATGGGTGTTAGTTCTGAACAGTTTTTTTTCTGTTGTAATCCTTTGGATTTTTATTTTTTCCATGTAGCTATGTGAAAATCGTTGAAAGACATCGCATGCGAGCTTTGCGATAGTGTGGGACTTACAGCACCCAGGAAAGACATGATGTTACCATCCTATCCTTCAATAATCGCACCTAGTCGTCAGCCTAATCAGCAACTTTTTTTCTAATTTATGTACTTATGTTATGGTATGTTTTAAGGAACTAACTTTGGTATGTTACCTTTTGTTTTTTAATTCATTATCACTTGGGCTAGGATTTGATGCACTTAAAATTGCAAAATATGCCATTAAAAATGGGAAATATGCACTTCAAATATGCATTTAAAACCAAGGCGAAGTCACCTAAAACGACGTGGTTTATAAAGACCTATCACTTTTAACGACCACTTTCCCGTTTGAAAAGTCAGATAAAACGACCGTTGGCTAAAGCAACCAGTTAAACTGTACGACTGTAGTTAAACTTTGCATTTTTATAATAAAAAACAAAAAGAACATGCTATCCAGTTTTTACAAAAATGCAGTCTTTTTATTGGCTGTAAGAAATAAGGCCCCAAAAGGGAAATTGAAATAAGGCCCCCAATATCAAATATGATGTAAGGCCCCACTGCGATGAAATAAGGCCCAAAAAGAAAATGAAATAAGGCCCCAAATTTGGTGTTTATGTATTTAATAATGAAATTAAAAATAATGAAAACTACTTTTTATTTAATATTGTTGATATTGGATAAACTAATTTAGATTAAAGGAACTTTGTATACTCAACCTGGCACCCATCCCGTAATATAACAGTAAGCCCAAGCAGGGGGGTTGCATTTGAAAAATTAAATAACAAAAATAAAATTATTTTCACAATTAATTTAGGTTTCAAAATTCTCATATGTTTTATTAACATAAATGATAAACATTTTCTTAAAATGTTTAATGGTGAAACTTTGGCGATTCGGTCTTTGAAAAGTCTTGTACATTGAGAAGGATCGCTCGACGTCAACTGACGTAATAGGTGCATTTTTAAGGACACATACTGCTTCAGTGGTTAGGTTTCCCATATAATTTTTGGCGACGCAACTGAATGTAAACGCTTTACATTTATTTATTAGTTTAAAACATTTTTCTTGAGAACATTTCTCTTGTTAAATTGTGAGTTAATATTTTTCGGAAACATGCACAAAATATGCATTTATTATTAAAAATATGCATTTATAGTAAAATATGCACTAACGGTAAGATGCCAATTTAAAGGAAAATTAATCATTTGAAAATATAACTTATTATATTGCTTCTAATGTGTCTCAAAAAAAATATGCAAATGCATCGAAACCCTAGCCCTAATTATCACTTTGTTCGTGTTTTTGTAGTGATTATGTTGTTACAAATTTTACTTAGTTAATTAGTTCAAAAGGTTTTACTCTACGTAATCTTCTAACTAAATTTATTATTAAGTAGTTGGACTACTTCTAAATTATCATGGTTGCGAAGCCTAACTTCATGTCTTCTGGCGACCTTCCTAACCTCGTCCTGTACCATTTCAATTTGTAGATCCCTATGTAGGTCAGCATTACGTATGTTAGGTGTCATGATGACTTCCGCGATCGTGGAACATACCTTAATCTGAACGCTGCATTTATTATCTGTGATGTTTTTTTCATACCTTTTTTTGACGGTTTTTTAGAATTTCACCCGTTATAAGATCAAATCCCGGAGCTTTTTTCGGGTTTATCTTTTCTTTTATTTCTTTAGCTATATCCCTAGAGGTTACAATTGGAATCGATCTCTCGTCTTTGCACATTTCTTTCGTTTGTTGAAAATAATCAATATCGTCGTATGGCTGAAAGAAGCTTTTGAGATGCTTCGCAAATAGTCCGCCTTTTGTTTGTTTGCTATAGCCCAGTTACCACTGCTGTTTTTCACTTGTGGAATATGTGCCGTTAGTTTTTTTAATATTTGCCTTTCATAGTGAGTTTTCTGTACTGGCATCGTTTGTCAGATTTTTATCTCCACCGAGCTCTTAACAGTTGCCATCGTTTGCGAGCTCTTTCAGATATAATGTCGCAAATTTCTTTGGAATACACGTTTCTTTTTACTTTGTTTATTTAAAACAGGCGTTGCAGCCCATGCAGCCTTTTTGTACAGCTTGGGGGAAGAACTTTACTTCACTTTCTAAATGCTCTACCTATCAATTGTTGTGGATAGTTCGATGATTTCATCCACTAAATATCTGAAATATATCCAGTTAGTAGACATGAATTGTTTTCCTTCATTATACGAGTAGTTTTAGTACTAAGTGTAAGCAGCACAGATATAGGCGCAGTGGTTAGTGTGTTGGACTATTAAGGGAGGGGTCTAGGTTCAAATCCCGCAAAAACCCTAAATTTTCAATAAGCCGTTGGCATCAAATTGTAGATCCCTTCCATTCGTTCAAAAAATGAAAAACTCGTACAAAACGAATGATTGTGAGAAGCTAGGCCAAGGGTCCCTCCGGACCTGTTGCGCCAACTATTTTTTTTTTTTTTTTTTTCAAGCAGCACATGAGGTACCTGAGTCAAGATCTGGCCCTTTCTTTACTTGGGTAGTGTTTGAGCAGATATTCTTGGTTGTAAAGAAGTCAACAACATCCGGGATTTTGTTCCTATCTGTTGGCCAGTATTGAAATCTCCACCTATTATGAATTTCAATATTGTTTTGTTTCAGCCTGTGGCTAGGAGAAAAATGGGCGTTTTTTATTATGCCCACATGATCTATGTAGATCATTGATTTCAATGATAAGACGTGATCCAACTGTTGTTGTAAACCATGAAAATCAATGATGGATCATGCGGGCAATATATCAATTTTAATATTTTAAAGTTGGATTATCCTGTAACCAAAAAAGTTTTTGAACAATGGTGTCTTTGCATTTGTGAAGTGTATTATACGTCGGAAGCAACGCTTAGATTCCATTTAACGGAATAGTTATTTTCACAGATGAGTAAGTGCATGCTTACAAGCAAATTAAACTTTTTGAACTCAGTTGCCAAGCTCCTGATTCTTAGATTTAAGTTCAGACTTCAGATTGTAGCTGTCTTTATTTTAATTTTGCTCTATCATTTCCAATGTTCATATTTCATGACAACGGGATCTTGGTCATAATCTCCAGCCATTGCTTGAGGCTTTAACACCTTGGCATGTCCTTTTTGCCTAGTCGTATCGAGTTTATTGAGTGAAATATTTCTTGCGTTTCTTAAGTGTTGCTCTTTTCACTTCTGCTAAAGTTTCAAAGGCGAGAGTAATTTTTTGCAGAACTTTTATGAACTTGCCGCCATTCGTCATAAAACCGTGGATTTTTTTATGTATGTATGTGTCAAATAGTAATGAAAAATGTATATTGGTTTCTACCCGGTTCTCCTTTAGAGCTGCGCGTCAGAAATGCGAGACAATCTTAAAAAAATAATACTTAAAAAAAAACTCCGATTAAGGAATGTTTGGAGCTTAAGCACAGATTCGACATTAGAGCGGACCAGAGATAGCATTTCGGGTGACATCCGAACTTAGACCTATCATTATGTATCCTTTTTCCTTTTGCCTTGATAAAAGCTATTCGTTTATCGGGTATTCTTGCCCATAGCTAGCCAAATAAACTTTTGACACATTTTCAAATTCTTATTGAAGCGTGTGAAGATGTAATGACTATTCGAAGCACTGTCCAGTAATTATCGCCAATGTATTGATGTGATCGACACAAAAGAACTCAGAACGGAGACTTCTTACTTCAGTGCCACTGCTTACTCCAGATTTTTCCTTTTTGTTTGGTAAATCCTGCGAACAATGAGTATTACTTTATAACCTTAATTCTGGTTCTTATTTTCCCCTTTTGGGCGGTGCGGTGAATCATATGACATTAGCGTTTTCCATACATCGACGTCAGTGCTTGAGCTGGCTGCATTGGATTTATTGACTCAACCTGCCAAGATTGGTGAATGTTTTGACGAATAACCCCCACTTCAGAGGGTCAGATAAAGGCTCTTCGGCGTTCATCATTATACATGTTTCAAACTAACTAACACTAAACCTACCTACTGATTTTGAACCTACAGAGTAAAAATGCGGAGAGATTGTAAATTCGTTTTCTTCTTCTTTTTTTTAGGTAAACAAGTTTGCCATGAAGCAAGTCAACGTAAGTGTGGTTGGCCTCTCCGGTAATGAAAAGGAAAAAGGACAGATGGGCGTAGGAAAGTCATGCCTATGCAATCGTTTCATACGCCCAATGACAGATGACTACTTTATCGATCACATATCTGTGTTGAGTCAGGTAAAATAGTCCTCGCAAGTTGTTTTTATTACAAATTTAATTAAAAAAATTTGTTTACTAAATGTCTTTCTACAGTCGGATTTCAGTGGTCGCATAGTCAACAACGATCACTTTCTCTACTGGGGTGAAGTTAAGAAAACAACAGACGAAGGTGTCGAATACACTTTCAATGTTGTAGAGCAAACTGAGTTCATTGATGATGCCACATTCCAGCCATTCAAAGTTGGAAAAATGGAACCGTATTATAAGCGTTGCACTACAACCAAAGTAGCATCTGCCGAAAAGCTGATGTACGTCTGTAAGAGTCAGTTAGGAATTGAAAAGGAATATGAACAGAAGGTATTGCCAGACGGACGTCTAACAATCGATGGGTTTATCGTTGTCTTCGACGTGAGTCCTGTTCCGAACCGTTCACTTGAGAAACAAGTAGAATTTGTTCACAATATTCTGATAAATTTGCTTAAGTCGAAAAAGCCAATACTATTGGTAACGACTAAAAATGACGACGCCAGCGAAGCTTATATTCGCGAGGCGGAGAAGATCTGTCAGCGCAAGGAATACAAAGGTGCCATTCAACTTGTGGAAACATCAGCACACGAGTCAATTAATATTGACATGGCTTTTTTACTGTTGGCGCAACTCATTGATAAGACTAAGAATCGTACAAAAATCACAACCTACGCTGAGGCAGCACGAACACGCAAAGAATTGTTGGATACCAGAACGGAGGCGGTGGCCAAGTTGATTCGAAATCAAATAACCGACTATCATACACTGTGGTCACATGGTTCAAAGTTGCTGGCCCAGCATAGGGAGTGGAATGAATTTTTGGATCTATTCGGTCAAGAGGCAGGTCAGCGAATTTTCCGAAGACACATGAAGAAACTACGCGACGATCATTTAAATAAGCGTCTTCAGCAGTATATGGATGGTTTTGTTGGTGCTTTGCAAGATATTATTCCTGACATAAATACGTTTAATATCGAAACCGACGAAGATTGGAATTCGGTGAGGAATTATATAAGAAACCATGTGGAGTTTGATCAGTATTTCTTCGATTGCCAACGTGCACCGTGGACCGATTTGAGTGATGTCAGTGATATTGAAGACGAGGCAAGAATACCATTTGATATTTTGGATACATCAGAGGCCGAGACTGTTTTTAAGAATCATATGAATGCTCTGCAACAGGAACAGAAGAGATTAGAGTAAGATTTGTTGTTTAACTTTTATTGAATAATACTCCTAGTGCTTTGATGACCTTTTAATAGCATGCATAGAATCCTATAAGAGGATTAAAATTTGGTAATGGTACATATTTTTGCATTTTTTTATATTTTATATGATTTTGGACTTACCGAAGAGGCAAGTTGACTTTTTTTTTAAATTATGGAAGTTCCAAACATACTTGGGATATCCTTTTTTGTGAAAGTGGGTCTGTTTAATTTTTGTTTTGTGTTTGGTTTTGATATTGAATTGAATGTTAGTTTTGCGCACATCGACACTAACTATAACGAAATCGTATTGTTTTCACAAACATATTCCGTGTGGGCTTGAAGAATTGTGAAAATAGAATCTCTAAGCATGTGAACGCTGTTTGTTCCATAGCCTATCGGGGAAAAATATGATTTGATATGCGGAAACAATAATTATTGTTGGCCATAAGAGCCCTACTTGGCGGAGAACCGCTACAACACTTTTGATTCTTTTTTTTTATACAATAGTATTGTGCCCGTGTGCCAAACATCTACTCCGCTCATCATATTCCTGTATTTCGTGTTGTTTTCCTTCTGGAAGTGTTTCCGTTCCTTTTTTAATAACGATAGTAAAGGCTTCTCAAAAATTGCTATATTAGCAGCAAAACCAATTATTTGCGATAATCCTGGCATTCGCAGCCGGACGGACCCTTAAAGCGCTACACTTGCTATTATAAACTTCTTTGTTCCGTTGTCGGTTCTGTTTAAGAGTAAGTTTCTTTTTAAAAAGGTCGTCAGTGATTGCAAGCAAGTGATTGCAGGTTGTTAGTTAGTCCATATTGCGCGGTGCGGTTTCTTGACGCCAAATTTCCATTACTTTCTTTCATATAGTAGACGTTTTTCAAAAATATATTAGTTGTCCACTAATTCCTCTTCGGAGCAATTTTGACGCTGTAGGTGCTGTTTCGCCCCCAAATTTACTGCAAGCTCGTAAAACTCCTTCCAATTTGACGAGGCTTCCGATCATTATACACGAACGTTGATGTAATCGCCTTGCTAGATGGCACTCTGTGTCATATTTCCACAAAACGATGGTGGTCGATTCTATTTCTCAGTTCTTAATCCAGCATTGCTAGTTTGACGTGACTACAGTCGTCCCGCTCAACTAAATCCAAACCCTCTATGCCTGGTGATCGCCGTAAGGTTACTGGAGGCTTACTTAAACGCAACAATGTCGATAATTCATCCTCTTTCATTTGTGTTGATGGGTATTTTCATTTAACCACGCGGGTATTGATGACACTTGTATTGACGACTGAACTTCTTCAAATGTGTATGTCATTAATACGGCTGATTTGCCAGTGCTATTCGCACTCGCTTGGCACTATTTGTACCACGTACATTGGAAGCCAGTGCCATGCTTTGAGCTGACTATCCTGATTTCATTACAAAAAGTTCATGTATCTTAGGTGTAAAGTGACCTACCAGTGAGATATTTGAAACCTTTATTGTCTTATCGCCTACTGTAGTTTTTTAAATACCTGGAAGTATTTACTACAAATTAAAAAAGACCACTGGTTCACACGGCCTCAACCAACAAATTCTCCCTTTCATTTCGAGCCACAAAACAAATTTACTTACGGTTTTTTTTTTTTTACTCTGTATGCTGATTTTGAAATGAGGGTTTGCTGATAGCATCCCACAGCCTTCGCAACTCCTTCATTGGATGGGCTCATGGGTGTCGAATCGATTCTATCATTAACCATACACTCTAATGTTTGTCAAACGGACGTGAGACATGAACAAGCAACAACAACAAAAACAGTGATCAACACTTTCTTATACACCACACCAGTACTACAATTTGATGGAAACTTCCAGGTCTCCATTCCCACTAGATCATTCTGCTAAGGATGATGAATCGATCCATTTCGTCACAGATGGTTGGAAAACTGTGGACGGTGTTGGTAGCGGTGTCTTCTCCGATAGACTAAGTCTTAGTCTCTCCTTCCGTGTTCCTGATCTCTGTAGCGTTTTTCAGGCGGAAATGATGGCGATAAAATAGGTCTTATCTTGGCTGAGAGAAAACGTGATATCTGCTAAAGATATCCGTATCTTCTCGGATAGTCAAGCTGCTATCAAGTGCCTGGAATCAGTCTCTACCAACTCTATCGTCTCTCAGAGATATGGCGGAGCAGTTCAATATTCACCTCTTTTGGATGCCAGGGCATAAAACATCACAGGTAACTGGAAGGCCGATAAACTCGCCAAACACGGAACCACACTTCCTATGCTTCCAGTTAAGGATTTCTTAAGTATTCCAATCGCTATTTGTAAACTCACAATAAAGCTGGATGCTATCGAAAGTTCAAATCTTAGGTGGACACCCGGCTTGTGACAAAACAGATTTAACCAAAGCTGGATATAAAACGTTTGAGGTATCTGATCTCCCTCGATAGGAAGCATATCAGTGCTGCAATAGGTGTCATCACAGGACACTGTCTCATAGGCAGGTATGCAAAAAGGATTGGCCTATTATCTAACGATTTTTGCAGAAGCTGTTTCGACAAGGAGGAGGAAGAAACTGTTCTTCATCTTCTATGTACTTGTCCGGCTCTCTCACACAGACGAAAACTCTCATTTGGGAGAGTTCTACTATAGTGATCTAAACGATCTAAAAAACACGGACATTAGAAATCTCCTACGCTTAATTAATTTAGAAGCTCCAACTGGTTCAACGAGTAGGAAGAATAACTATTAGACTCATGTGGTATCACAAGGGACCTTGTAAGTGTGTCGGCTATACGACAGTCACTTCAACCTAACCTAACACTTTCTTATAGATTAATAGTTCGGAAGCGTTTGTACATTCTCTAGTAGTTAGTTACTTGCTATCATATAAATAATTAGATTTTTGGCTTTCCTTGGTCGCATCTACATAATTACTACTTAATTTTCATTTTTCATTTTACAATTAACTAATGCATTGAATACATTTTCATTATTTCGCTTTCCAAGGATGCCAAAAAGGTAGAAATTTGATAAAATTAGATTCTTTTAGGCTAAACTAACCCTCATGTCTAATTAAAATTTTCCAGATGGAAGAAGCAATTTAAGAAGCTATTAGAAGAGACTGGCTACGTTACACCAGGCAAGCAACTAGCTGAAGTGCGTGTACTGTTTATGGGGCGCGAGTGCTTTGAGGCATTATCCGAACATGATTGTCAACAAATTTACGACAATCATCAGCGAGAACTTATTGACAAAGCTAAGCATAATTTCTTGGAACTACTATTGGAGCATGCTGATCTGTTTCAGCATTTTAAAAATATCGAACCATCTGGTACGATTACTCAAGACGACATCAAGGAGATTACTGAAGTATTACAAGATGATTTAAGGTATATTCTGTAAAGTCATCTTCCCGAAAGGGCCTAGTCAACAATTTCATTTCAATCATTAGGTATAAGTTATTGGATCGTCTGGATCAAGATCGAAAGGTGATGTTGTTCCAACATCTTGGCTTTATTCATTGTCCAATAAGAGAACATTGTCCTGCTTTTCCCAATTGCATGGATTGCATGATTGAACGCATAGTCAATACTAAGAAAACAAGTACGCTTACATCTAACAAATGGAAATCTCCATCCACCGAAAGTATTTTAAATCTCCTTATAATGGGATCCGAGCATTTAGCTAGCGATTTGCTGAACGATATTCGGGTTAGTGCTGGCAGTGAGGGAGAGTATATTTACGATAATCAGACATATTATCTCAACTATCGCATTGTGAATGGTGATATGGAATCCTTTAAGTCAATTGATTTTCAGTCTAGTGGTGAGTACGCTAATGATTGAATAAAAATTTATATTACAATAAACGTAGTGGTAAGTGGTATAGACAAAGTATAGACTTCGTAAGTTAGCAGTACCAGTACCTCTATAAACATTTGAAAGCTCCTGCGTCTGCGAATACCGCTCTGCATATTCTGGGAGTCCCAAACCCTGAGAATTCTATTCGAAGAATTGCTTCGCGGTGTTTTTATTTGATTCTGGTTGGATATAAATTTGACTGTTAAAAAAAATCTTATTGCAGCGCGAGCTTGATTCATTTTGCTCTTACCGTCTTCGCCTACAATGCCTTTACTTGCATCGATTGGGCGCAAGACTTCGAGTTCATCGTACAGGTTGAATGGCTAGTTCTCACATTGTGATTCGGCGTGAAACGGCCAGCAGACGATTTTTCTTTCCTCAAACTATTAAACGCAGACGACAACACAAACCCCGTTTTCAATGAGATTTCTAGACTTGTCCAGCTCTATTTAGTCGTAGTTTCAGATTCGGGCTCCCATTTATACGCTTTTTATTGCAGCCCACATTGCGTCAGTGGAACGATCACAATTCATGGTTCCTTTATTATTTTCTAGGTTTAATATGCGTATACTCGAACCAACAATCATTCGAAACGCTTAAAGACAACTTGGAACGCAGCTTGTTATGCAATCTCGAATTAGAGGACAGATTTGAAAATCTGCCAATTGTATTGGTCTATCAACCGCACGATTTGAAAGAGAACGAAATCGACTACTTGCGAGCTGAGGGCCTACGCTTATCTGAACTGTTGCACTGTGAATTCATTGACACTATGAATTTCTATCGTCACCGGCAGACGCCACACCAAAAGTACGTGTACGAGATCCTAAACAATCTGATAATAAGCCTACGTCTATCGGACATCAAATGCGATGATTCATATCAGCCAGATCATCCGGACTTGCGAATAATCGTTTGTATGTTCTGCGGTGATCTATACTCTCCGGAAAGTATCCTAGCCCCGCTAGTAACTGAGTCTACATCGAGCGTTACCCAAGATCGAAGTATTTTGGTAGACACATTCTTGGGGGAATCAAAGCGACGAGTTGAATTTATCATCTCTTCTTATCATGGCGCAAATCAGTATCGCGACGAATTGATACATGGATTTATTCTCTTTTACTCTACCAAAAGAAAGTCATCTTTAGCCAATTTGAAGTAAGCTAAAATTGATATTTATAAAGCCAAGCAGATAACGATTGTATGTTTTTGTTATTTCAGCGCGTTTACAATGAACATTCCAAATATGCCAATACAAATAATTGCGATAACTGAGAACGGGGGCGCTAATGCATTTTTCAATAATGAACTGTGCCAATTGCTAATCACAGAGGGTAACTCAATCGCCGACCGATATAGGGGTCACTTTATGACATCATCAGCTGGCCAACCATTGAAATGTAATATCGCCATCAACAAGATATTTGTGACGGTATTCAATGTTTTATTCTTTGCAGTTGCATTCTACACACCGTTTTTGAAGAAAGTCTGGGATCGTAAACCAGAAATAGAGACTCTTCATATGGAAGAGCCAGTAACCTTAGATTCTGGAGAAGGAACTTTAGAGCATTCAATGCATCATTTGCCACAGCCTCCACCAAGGCATGAAAGTTACATGTTAAAGAATACCGCTGGCACTGATGGTTCTGGCAGCGAAAATTATGAACATCTTCCAACGAGATCGTTGAATTCTCTTAATGGTAAGTGTCGTTGAATGTATGCACTAGACTTAATCAAGTGAATGCTACATACATATTTCTATTATGTAGATCTATTATATTTTGCAATTTTATGTGAAGCATTGGATTTTTGCACTGATTTCATTTTATTCATATTCAACTATGTATGGTTCCTAACCAATTGTGTTCATTATTTTATTGGATTTTGTTTGGTTTTTTTATCTACCACACACATCTGTGACTGATGAACGTCTTGTGGACCTGTGCTCATTTGTTAGTAATCTCATTGGTTGTCGGGATGGCTAGCTTTTAACGAACTGACTCTGTTGCTAAACACATTTTCAACAACGAAAAAAAATAATAATAATAATAATAAAGAATTAATCAAAAACAACAAAAACAAAATTGTATTGTATATTAGAAAAACCCAAAAAATCCCAGTGGTGTCCATGGCAGTGCCTGGTAGCGTAGAGCTTGGACGATGAGAATATGCACTTGCATTTGTATATGCCGACGACAATGGCGTATCGGAAGGAACGTAGCAGACTGTCAGTGGTGCGTTCACGGGTATTCAGACAGAAACGACAAAAATGGACTAAGCTGTGAGTGTGGGTAAAAAGCATTTGTATTTGTTGACAATAAAAACAAACATCACTTAACATCAACGATTCGCATTAAATTTCACAGAAGACGTATCAACTTGGTTGTGGTTAAATTGACTCGGGTGTTACTAGACGTTTGCCAACTTATTTTCCAACCAATTGAGTTTTTTAAACAAAAAAGTATCGAAATTAGCTGAATGAAGCCAAACGTTTTTCTAAACCCAACATTTTCCTATACTTTTTAATTATTTACGTACCTCAATCTAACCTGTACCGAAAATTCACAATTAAAAATCTCCAACCGCCATGTTTTTCATTAATTTCACAACTGAGGCAATAAAAAAAAACATGAAAAAGCAAGTTACAAATCATTTTGTTATTTTGACCTACAACATAGAATTGGCGGAACTGGATAAATTTGTGGGATCAGTGGTTAGTGAACGAATATTCGCAGTTCAGTTATTGGTAATTATTAGTTATTCCCAATCGTCAATTGTATTCGTCAATCCCCACACTCACTTACAATGACATTCCAGCTGTCAGCTCTTTGGACAAAGCAAATCTGCTGGCTGCGCAATTCGCCGCAAGCTCCAACATTCCAGCGTCGAATTTTTCATGGGACAAATACATTTCCGCACTCGCACAGTAGCAAGAGTATTAAAAGATCTTAACATTCACAAATCCGCTGGTCCAGATGGTATATCTGAAGAGGTGTTCTTCAACGCTTGCAAAACCACTGCGTAAGCTTTTCCACTTGTCCTACTCTTCTGGACTCTTTCCGAGTAGATGGAAAACTGCATTTTTCCAGCCGTTCCTAAAAAAGGCGATTCTTCTTCACCCACCAACTACCGACCCATTGCACTTACGTCCATTCTTTCCAAGGTCATGGAAACGCTGATAAACCGGCAGCTTATGAAATATCTTGAATCACGAAAACTTCTCAATGACCGGCAATACGGTTTTCGTGGCAGCAGGTCCACTGGTGATTTGATGACTTATCTCACCGAAAAGTGGAACCAATCTCTCCACCACTCTGGTGAAACGAAGATTGTTGCGCTTGATACTTCGAAAGCATTTGACAGAGTTTGGCACCAAGCTCATTTGTCGAAAATGCGTGCCTATGGGATCGACGCGTCTCTTTTTTGAATGGATTAGAAACTACCTTTCTGGCTGTTCAATTCAAGTTGTGTTGGACGGTTTCAAGTCTGCAATTCACCATATAAATGCTGGTGTTCCCCAAAGCTCTGTTTTATCTCCGACACTCTTTCTCATATTCATCAATGATCTCTTTTCTGTTACTTCTAATCCAATACATTCTTTCGCTGATGATAGCACCCTCAGTTTTTCATATTCGTTCCCTGACTCACGTCCCTGCTCTTCGGCCGTGGATCTGGAACGGCGACGTATGCTAAACAAATTAAATTCCGATCTTGACAGCATTATAAAATGGGGTACAATCAATAGAGTGGAATTTAATGCTTCCAAAACACAATGCTGCCTTCTATCATTAAAGCGAAACCTGAACCCTAACCCATTATCCATGAATGGGACTTGCATCGACGAAACCGAACGACTTTCCATACTTGGTATATGTGTCAACGACAAACTCTGTTGGAATGACCACATATACGAAGTCGCCAAAAACGCAGCGAAATGTCTAGGTTTCTTAAATCCATGTAAGAAGTACTTTACACCCTCCGACTTAGCTACAATATATAAGGCCTTTATTCGGCCTAAGCTTGAGTACAACGCTCATATCTGGTCAGGTGCACCAAAAACTTCATTGCACCTACTAGACAGAATTCAAAAGCGCGCGATAAAACTTATAGGTGAAAGAAATATAGCGGAGTCTATTGACCCTCTCGAGCATCGCAGAAATGTTTCTTGCCTTTCCTTATTTTAACGATATTTTCACCACCGATGCTCTGACAATTCTCTCGCAACACCCCTCACACATCGAATGCACATCAGTTCACCCTTAAGCCTACCTTCGGACGTACTGTAAAATATAGAGATTCTTTTGTGAGTCGAACAACACGAATGTGGAATGCCCGCAACTGTTTAAGACCAATGTGCACCAGTACCTCTTCTCTATCCTCCCTATTAACCCTTCCACTCGTGCTGTGCATTAGCATTATAAGGGAACAAAAACCCCTTGAGCACTAGTGAATTATAAAAAATAAAAATAAAAATTAGAATGATACATAACAAGGCTTGGTAGAAAGCCACATCTGTATAAATATGTTTTGTAGACTTCGGAAGGGCATACGACCGAATACCTTAAGGGTCTTTCATCAAAGACTTGATAACTATTTTTTAAATAAAATGTGAACTACCTGAGATATCTCAAAAAAAAAAAAAAAATGTATTGACGGCAACGTATGCAGCTGTCGATACGTTGGACCCAATTTTTGATGATTCGGTCACACATTACGAGCGATATGGTCGCTATCTCTCGTTCAATAGTGGTTCTGAGCTCCTCTAACCTCGCCGACTTGTTGAACAAATGATATAATGTAGCCCCATACAAAAAAGTCTAGAGGCGTTAAATCACATGATCTCGGAGCAAATTGACGGGTCCGTTTCTCGAGATAACACGTTCACCGAACTGAGACTTCAATAAATCGATTGTTGCACCTGCTGTGTAGCTTGTGGCACCGACTAAAAAATAAAAAGTTCCAACATGTCCCTGTAGCAAATGCCAGTTACCGTAACGTGACGGTCATTTCAATCGACGACGACAAAGAACACACCACACCACACACCACCGGCATGAAAACAGCACCAAAAAGTTACTTTTTTGCGAATGAAGTGCTGTTCCAGGAAGCACATAAAGGTTGTCACCTGTCCAGTAACGCATATTTTGCTTATTGAAGAAGCCGTTTAACCAGAATTTCGGTAGTAAATTTTATTAATTTGTAAACGTTGTTCCTTTGCGTACTTCACCATGATGAAAATGTTAAAATCGGTTAAATCGGGTGATCTTGCGGGCCAGTGCAAATCGCCAAAAACGAGAGATGAGGCGACCCGGAAACGACACCTTCCGAATATCGGTTGTGGCTCGCGCAGTGTATGCCCCAGCTCCGTCTCGTTGGAACCACATGTCCTCCAGTCCTAATTCGTCCAATTGCGGCAGAAAGAACTCGGTTAACATGGTCCTATAGCGCGCACCGTCCACTGTTGTCGTTTGACCAGCGGCGTTCTCGAAAAAAATGGCCCGATGATTTTTCCAGCGTGAACAGCGCAACATGCAGTAACTTTGAGCGGGTGTAATGCCTCCTCGTGCATTAATCGTGGATTTATGGTGCCCCATAATAGTTTTGCTTGTGCACGTACCCACTGAGGTGGAAATGGTCCTCATCGCTCATTATGATTTTGGTGGAAAATTCGAAATTATTCCGCGTTCTTGGGGAGTGTATCGCTCCATGGCTTGTTCACTTGTATTCTACATCTGTCTATTCCACAAATGTCAAAACTGCGGCCAGTTGCAAAAATAAGAGCATCTTCCAATAGGGTGATCTTCTCTTTTGACCCACCTTGTATGTATTTTCGTAAAAGATTTCGAACTCGAGATGTTAATCAATTCTGACATAAAGATGATAAAGAAACTCAAAAAAGTGGGTCCCGAAATTCTGTCCGTCTGTCCCGAGGCCTACCGCCTAAACGGCTGCCCGGATTTGCTTCAAATTTCGGGGTCGGTTTTTTTGCACGGTAACCTAAAAATTAATTTTTAAGGTGGGTAATATAGTCACTTCTAACTTACTAGCTAATTCAGTTTTTGTCTATATCAAAGTACAATAATTTTTTGAAAAAAGTTATTTTTTTAAAAATGTAGTTTTCTTTAGTTTATCGGAAAACGACGATAACAAATTTTACCAAATTGCATACTCGGTAAAATTGATGTTTTCAATACTGAAAACGCTTATTTTAAAAACTGCTTGTATCTCGAAAACTCCATTTTCGATTCAAATACAACTTTAAATACAAGTAACGCTTACATCCCGAACAATAACGCTTATAATCGGTTTCCATCTCAATAGTTAAGCAATGGTATTTTTCAAGATAAACATTGCAATATTTGGTACTGTTTTGTCTGCCAAATTTTACAAAAACAGCTCTAACAATTTTGATCAGAATAAATGTTTTAAAGATATTATCAGTATTTTCTTAATAAGATTCCGTATTTAGTTTTTCTCAAAAAAAAAAAAATCGAATAAATCAGTTTTTGAAGCCGATCTGTGCTCATCTCTAACTCTCTACATATAAATAAAATTGGTGTAGTTCTGTTCGACTAAAATTGAAATTGACTGCATGTCTTTAAATGCAAAAATCTCGGAAATTGCTGAATATATTCTGGTGAATTTTTCACAGGCTTATAGAGGATACTTAGGCCTACAATCTCCACTTTGTCTTAACTCTTTATCTCTATAAATTCCGGAAAAAATTGGACAAGAGTAATTTTTTTTTTTCGTTTCGCTTCGATTTTTTCTTTGCAACGCTTTGCGTTCGAAAATACTGGGAGCATTTAAATATACTAAGTACCAGCTTATAAAGGACATCTGCAAGTACAATTTAGAATATCCATTATCTCGATAACTTAAAAGGTTTTCAAATAAATAGGAAAAACTTGAAATATTTCTACGATTTTCGCCTCGGTGAGTGGATATGCACTTCATTCTCAAATCAAACATACTAACAGCACAATATATTGACATCTCTTTTAACCTTAATTTACTCCTGTAACGGAGAGGGAGACAGTATACTGTTTGGTTTGCTTGGAAAAAAAGAAACTCATAAAAGAAATGTCAAATCAGTGTTAGTATATGTAGGGTAAAAGTCCCTACACGTAGGGATCTAAAAATGATACCGTAAGGAAAAAAGGGCAGATTTGTATAACGTAGAGATTTATTCGGACGAAACATTTTCATCTTTGCTCAGTCAAGAGATATTTATTATTTTTTTTACTTTTTATATTTTGCTCTTACATTCGTCGATATTCGCTAAGGAATGAAATGAGAGGACATGATTTGAAGAGTCAACAAAAAGGAAAAATTCATTTGTGGTTGAGATTGCGTATGAGAAGTTTGATTCGATTTTATTCGTGTAGTATGGATAAAATAGTTATGTAGAGAGATTGTATTGAAAATTATTCGACGGTGTAGGGAAAAAGTAGGAATTTTCTTTGTGCACTGTAGGGTTTATTTTTTTTTTGATGTAGGTAGGTACATAAGCTTTGTCAAATATGTAGAAAAGGTTTGTTTATCTGTGTTTTGCTTACAAAAAAAAAAAAAATCTATCAATATCTATGAAAGAATGTCAAATAGATATAGGTATGCATTTTGTATTTAAAAAATTAAAAACATCAATTTTATTCACATTTTGTTCGATTAATACCTATAAAAGCGGATAAAAGCGGAACACATGGAAAACCCAGTGTGTGGTATTTAAAAGAATAGCCAAAGGGCGAATGCACTATGGCTAATAAATTACATATCAATAGAAGCGGTTAATAGGACTATGCAAGATATGCTAAATAAAAACAGATTTGTCGGTGGAGTTACATTTTTGTTCTCTGGTGATTTCAGACGAAGATTAATTGTTAAACGTTCAGTGCTTTGGCGATACTTTAGAACAGTGCACTTGACTCAGAATATGAGAGCAGTATCGGATGATTCTGATATTTGCAAACTTCTTTTTGAGAGTGATTTCGTTGCAGAAAAAGGTTATTGGGGCGTTAATTTTAACTGGTTGTGGTAAAGGAGATACGGTTTATACCAAAATATCAAAATACCAATTATTCCCAACAATAAGTAATAACCCATTTCAGTTTCAACGGATTCAATTTCCTATTTTTTTTTTTTTTTTTTGACAATCAATAAGTTACAGGCTCAAACTTTAAGAAAAGCGGTATGCGGGAGTTGAATGCACGGACATTTATGTGTAGCGTGCAAGAGGATAAGCAATGCAGTAAATATCACAACTGTTAAGAAACCACATTTTGCACGTGTGAAGCCGGGCGGGTACAGCTAGTAATATATAAATATTTTCAAAACCCAACACTGCACTTTAAAATTAAAATGGCAATAGCCATTAAAAATGCAACAACAGCAACGCAAAACTTATTTTTAGCAAATATTAATCACTTCTACTTTTCTCATTTTCCCATTTTGAATATGCATCTTAAAATAATTCCAACCACTTTTAGTTTACACAATCAGAAAATCTCACTTCATTTGCACCCCCACACAAATGTCCATCATACATTCAGTTTATAACTGTTAATGCAAATTCAAAACTCTACTTGCAATCATTGACAACTTAAACCAGCGTCATTAATCTATTCAAGTCAGAAATCAAATCATGCCCTTACAGATCAAAAATCATAAACTAGTACTATAATTATCCTCAAAAATCGTGTAAATTGTAAGATCTTATAAAATAGTGCAGTTGGCGCTTATAACTCTCTAACCAGAACTTGCGACAATTGCCTGTTACTGAGAGCTTCAACTTTTAAAAACTCGCGTTGTTATAATTATGTACTGCCATATCAGATGAACAACCCAAAAGTGAATTTTATTTAACACTATTCCTTTTTCTATATTTCATAAACCGTTTCTTTTACCTAGCATTGCTTCTCAGATTTTTACCTACGTACCTAATAACTAGAAAACATTCGAACAAACTTTTGATGAATGAGAAAGTTTCGTTCGACTCAGTCGGGCAATTTTTTTTTTTTTTTTTAGTTTAACTGAAAGCTTAACTGAAACTGAAATGATCGTCTAAATGGGGCTTCAGAATGAGTTTATTCGCTCTCGATGAAATTAGAAACACAGAACACAGAAGCAGTAGACAATCCTATTACAAAGGTCCACGTCTAAAAACATTAAGGGGCCCTTTTTTAAATTTTCAGCCCGAAAGGTAGATATGATTTAATTATAATTTTCAATCACTAGGCAGCCTGTCCCATGTTTTGTAAAACTTTCAAAATGTTTTTCAATGCAGTTGATTATAAAAAAAAAACCAGAACCATTCGCCTAAGATGTCTATTTTGAGGGATTCATTTTTATCATTCGTTTTATTTTGCCGATTACTGCTTTCCTTATTTGTATCCTTAGCATTTACTTGAATTTGTTTTCATTCGATTCGCAAATTATTTGCATAAATAAATGAGTGACCATTTCGCAGGTGAAAAGGATATATCGATGGATGATACATATGATGATGATAAGGATGAGAAAGCTCGACTTTTACATCAAGGTAATACAATTTTTCCTCGATTTCTTACTTCCTTTTCCATCATCGATAACACCCACCGCTACCACCATCATCACTTGTTTTTATTTTATAGATGTATGTTTTAGTTTGCTTGATCGTGTTTATTTTTAAATATTGGTTATGTATTTTTGTTTTTCTTTTTTTTTTTATTTCTATTTCTATTATTTTCCTTTTCTTTATTATTAGTTTGTCGACTTGGTTGATTTTGTTTGTTATTTTCTTGTTCTCTCATCCCCCCCACTTGCTCTTGAATGTGTATTTTGTATGCTTGTATATTGTCTTTTTTGCTGTCCAACATTACATTACATGGCCTGTGATGTTAATGCTGTCTATAACCAATGTTCCGATGTTTGCTTGCATATAGGATTCCAGATTTATCCACCACCAACAACGCCCCCAGAGCCCGCACCTCCAGATCACCACATGGCTCCCTCATCGATAATGCGTCAATTCAAAGGGAATTTAGTTTCAGCGTCTCAGTCCAGTTTAGACGAGATAACATGTAAATCTGTTTTATGATGCCGTTTTAGTGATTTTCTTTTGTTTTCTTCTTTTCGTTTGTTGTTGTTTTTTTTTTTTTTTTTTTTTTTTATACTTTTTTAGTCGTGTTTGTGTTTCCTTTGTTTTAGTTCTGAATATGTTTTGTTTTCTTAATTTTGTCAATTATCTTTTAACCACTTTGTTTGACTGTAATAATTCTGGGGAATTTTTTCATGCTTTCATTTAGCGGATGTGAGCGGTTCTAAGGATTCATTGACAACTCATGATTCAGGTTAAAAAGAAAAGACTAATCGCAACTAATTTTTGTTTATATTATTATTATTTTTCCTGATCGATTCATCATTTTCACAAAATTCGTTTATTTCGAAATATATTTAAGCGCAGTCGTTATGATATTTTAATTTGTGTATGGATTTTGTATTTCGATAGGTTGGCTTGATGATGCACTATTTATAAGCCGAGATGCGGAGAAGCACGACGTTCGCGGAAGCGTTCGACGAAATATGATATGGAATAATTTTAGCGGATCAAATCACCATGCATTTACCACAGGACGCCGGCAAAACGAATCCAGTTTTGCAAATAAAATACGACCAAAGGGCCCTAGTCAAACTTTGAAGGTAGGTAATATAAATACATATTAACATATGCACCGGGTCGGTTAAAATTTCGATTTTGCTTGGAATCTTGGAAATGTTTTCGGAAAATTTTAAAAGGATCGTTTGCCAACAGATGCTGTTCATGATAGAAAGTTTCTATAACCCGTTCATGCCATACCTCTGATGCGGTCCAACCAAATCTTTAGTCTCTCTTTCTGTCTTACTGATCACTGTAGCGTTTTTCAGGTGGAAATATTGGCGATAAAAGAAGTCTTATCTTGGCTGAGGGGAAACGTGATAACTGCAAAAGATATCCGTACCTTCTCGGACAGTCAAGCTGCTATCAAGTGCCTGCAATCAGTCATGTCTAACGACAAAAAAAGGGTCGAATCGCCACTTCCGTGAACGAGCTATACGTTCACGGAATTAAGTTGATTTTACATGTGAAACAAAAACAAATTCCGTCACGTAATGCTCGTTAACGGACGACGCGATTCGACCCCAGATCTAGGTTAGGTTAGGTTAGAGTGGCAGGCCGCCTCAAGCGCAGCCTCACTTAGGCCAAATTAGGCCCATTGTGTTACCACAGGATCGTTATCGACTCCTTATCTACCCGTTGAACCAGCCGGAGCTAAGAATGAAGCGATGGAGGCAGTTGATACCTATGTTTGCGAGTTCGCTGAGATTGTCGAAGAAATATTCTCCGAGGTATAGTTTTCTACGGAGTGACAGTGCTGGACACGTGCAGAGAAGGTGAAGAATAGTCTCCTCCTCCTCCTCGTCCATACAGCTTCTGCAGAAATCATTTGAAGGGAGGCCTAATCTGAGAGCATGTCTCCCTATGATGCAGTGTCCCGTGATGACACCTACTAGAGTGCTTATTATGGGTCTTTTCAGTGTAATGAGACTTTTTGAGCGCTTGAAATCTAGCTGAGGCCAGATCTGTTTCGAGGTGTGGCACGTTAAGCAGCTAGACCACCTGCGATTAGTAGCGTTTAATGCGTTTTGTTTAATTAGGAGCTTGCAAGTAGCAAGAGGCATATAGAGACTCCCCTTTTCTGGTAGAGTCGACATAGTAGTGCCTTGTCTGGCGAGCTCATCGGCGATGCAATTACCTGGAATGTCTCTATGGCCCGGCACCCATATAAGGTGAATTTTGAATTGTTTCGCCATCTCGTTCAGAGATAGTCGGCAATTGAGGGCAGTTGTTGAATTGAAGACGACAGAATCCAGGGATTTAATCGCGGCTTGACTGTCGGTAAAGATGGTGATATCCTTTACAGATATTACATTATACCGAAGCCACGACAGGGCCTCTTTGATCGCCATGACCTCCGCCTGAAATACACTACAGTAATTAGGAAGGCTGAATGAGATTTTACAATTTAGATCATAAGAGAAAACACCCCCCCCCTACTCCTGTTTCAGTTTTGGACCCATCTGTATAGAAACAGACAGACTCCTTGCGGGGTACTATTTCGTTCTCCCAGTCACTCCTGGAGGGTATGTCGGTTTCGAAGTTCTTTTCGAATTGAAACTGAGGGAGGGTGTAATCAGTATCTTTAGGAATGCATTCCAATGTATTTAGAATCGATGAGTGACCAGTTTGGCGACTGGTCCACAACTGAATTGCTTTCATCCGAATGGCTGCATTTGCTGCCACTTGTTTACAATAGATGTCCAGCGGTAGCAAGTGGAACATTACGTCCATGGCCGCTGTTGGAGTGGTTCTAAGGGCTCCACTTATGCATATGCATGCCGTTCTTTGGACGCGGCTAAGCTGATTATGATGGATGGCCTTTTCGAGGGCAGTCCACCATACAATAACGCCATAAGTGAGTATAGGTCTGATAACGGATACATATAGCCAATATGTAATTCGAGGCTGGAGTCCCCATCTGCTTCCAATGGCTTTTTTACAGCAGTACAGAGCCGTGGTGGCTTTCTGAACTCTCCGCAGGATGTTGGGTTTCCAGCTCAATTTGCTGTCTAAAACTAGGCCTAAGTAGCTAGCCGTATTGGTGAGCACCAGGAGTGTGCCGTTTAGTTTTGGGGGTACAAAATTGGGAATTTTGTATTTTCTTGTGAAGAGGACCAGTTCAGTTTTCTGGGCATTGACCGCCAGACCGCATTTTTTGGTCCATTTAGAGAGCTTAGAGAGGGCATTCTGCATGAGATCTCTAAGCGTGTTTAGGTGTTTTCCTGAGACAGCGATGGCAACGTCATCCGCATAGGCAATTACTTTGCACCCTTCCCCCTCCAGTATTAGTAGTAGTTCGTTCACTACTAGGTTCCAAAGAAGAGGTGAGATAACGCCACCTTGAGGCGTTCCCCTACTAACGAATCTCCGGACCGATGCATCGCCCAGCTGTGAGTTGATAAACCTGTTGGTGAGCAACTGGTTGACCAATTCGCCAATCGATTTCTCAATTCCAAGATCCGTCAGTGCGCCGAGAATTGCCTCTGCTTCGACGTTGTTAAACGCTCCCTCAATATCCAGGAAAGCAACCAATGTGAATTCTTTGCAATCGAGAGATTTTTCGATGGTAGATACAAGTGAGTGAAGGGCCGTTTCAACCGATCTCCCTTTACTATACGCGTGTTGAGACTTTGACAAAAGATTTGAGTTGACTCTGCAACGTATGTGGATGTCTATCAGTTTCTCTAAGGTTTTTAGAAGAAATGATGACAAAGTAATTGGTCTGAGATCTTTGGGGTTAACGTGTGAGCTTTTACCAGCCTTAGGTATAAACACCACGTTAACTTCTGTCCACAACTTGGGAATATGAGCAAAATCCAGGCAACTTTTAAAAATTACAGTTACCCAAGGGAGGATTAGGTCAGCGTTCCTCTGAAGTTCGGCCGGTATTATACCATCCGGTCCAGGAGATTTAAATGGCTTAAATCCTTTAATGGCCCAAAGAATTTTGGTCTTGGTAATAAGACTTGAAGAGCTGCTTTCTATCGGTCTTTCAGAGGACCTAGCTGGTATCGAAGCAGCATTACAGCTGTTGGGGAAGTGAGAATCCAGTAGTAGATCCAGAGATTCTGCACTTGAGGTGGTCCACGATCCATCAGCTCTCTTAAGGTAGCTCGCTACTTTAGGAGTGGATGCGAGAATCTTTCTGAGCCTGGAGGCCTCAGAGATTTCTTCTATCTTTTCACAGAAGAGTCTCCAGGAATTCCGTTGGGCTTTCCTAACTTCGGTTTTATAGGATTTGAGGGCTTTTTTATATAAGGCCCAGTCAGCGGCTTCACGGGATCGCTTGGCCTGATTGAAGAGCTGCCTACATTTTTGACGTAGAGATAAAATCTCCTGATTCCACCACGGTGGTCTAGGCTTGCCCCGAGGTTTACTTATTGGACAGGAGAAAGACATAGCCCGGTTGAGAGTCTTAGTGAGTTCCTCAACCATGCTATCTAATTCATTTGTATTAGTAGGGGGAACAGGTATTCTGTTAATTGTGGAAGATTCCACACTGTTCCTATATTTGTTCCAATCCGTTTTCCTGTAATTCCTAAAAACGGGTTGGACTTGAGGGAGGCAGTTTATGCCAAATTGAATGTATCTGTGGTCAGAGAAGGAGAGTTCTTTAGAAACTTTCCAGTCTCTGACATCATGGTAAATGGTGTCGGAGACCAGCGTGATGTCTATCACCTCTCGTCTGTTACTAGTGACAAATGTGGGTTCGGATCCCATATTGCATATGATTAGTTTAGTACTAATTAAGTAATCAAAAAGTAACTCACCTCTTTTATTGATGTCGGAGCTGCCCCATACAGTGTGATGCGCATTGGCATCACATCCCAGGATCATCGCAGCTTTGGACTTCTCCACATCAGCAATCGCTCTCCCCAGTAGTTCCGCAGGGAGGAGAAGGTCGGACGCCAGATACGCCGAAGTCAACCAGATTTTCCGCAGTCCAACTTCAACGTTTACTGTCGTGGTGTCTCGATCGCTCGACCCCAGATCTAACCAAAGCTGGATCCAAATCGTTTTAGGTATCTGATCTCCCTTGATAGCAAGCATATCAGTGCTACAATAGGTGTCATCACAGGACACCTTCTAATTGGCAGGCATGCAAAAAGGCTTGGCGTATTATCTAACGATTTTCACAGAAGCCGTTTTGACGAAGAGGAGGAAGAAACTATTCTCTATCGTGTATATAAGAGGTTTTCCAATAAGAGGTGCTATTTTGGTATTCAAATAAAAATGTCATTTTTGAGATTTGAGATTGATCGGATGTTTATTTCATAATAAAGAGGAAGGTATGCCGTTAATAATGAAAAACAACATCAGCCAAATGGCCACCACGAGCTCGCATACAGGACCATATCCTTTCACAATAACACCTCTTATTGAAAAACCCTTTACTTGTCCGACTCTCTCACAAAGACGAAAACTCCATTTCGGGGATCTAAATGATCTAAAAGACACGGGCATTAAAAATCTCCTATGTTTCATCATCATCAGAAGCTTCAACTGGTTGGACGAGTAGCAAGAATAACTATAGATTCATCTGGTATCACAAGGGACCTTATAATGGTCTAAGTGTGTCCGCTAGCCGACAGCCACTTCGACCTAACCTAACCTAGACCTCACCTTTTTTTTATTGTTTTATTTATGTTACTTATATATACCTATATATATTTTTTTTTTACAGCAACCCGGTAAACTGAATCTGAAGAACTTCCAGCTAGTGAGTGATGCAGTTGCCAGGATGAATGTTAGCAGTGACACCAATTTAGCAGAAGGTGATAACCAAAACGTTTTAACTTTAAATAATAAATCGTCAATATTTGATCATGCTCCCCTGGCGGCTCCCGAAGATGATTCCGATGAGATGGCCGAATACGCACAAATTAAAGACGTATACGGGGATGAAGGTAACAATGATCAAATGTACAACTTGCCACATGATTTGACACCGAGCAAATCGAGCAAATCTAGACATCGTCGGGATAAAGAACAAAGTAAATTCATTTTTAATAGCGTTATTGACCTCCAAAGTTATCGCAAGAATTAAAAAAGAACCTAAATTTACCAACAAAAGTTATCGTATTTGCACTAATATAATAATATAATACTAGTAATGCTCGATAATAATAATTCGATATATTATAATTAAAAATTCTTAAACTTGTACATATCCAAATGTAGATTTTAGTGTGTAGATGGGTTTTGGTTGGTTGCATATTAAATTAAAAAAAAAAAAATTGTCTTTGTGGAAATTGTCCACGAATTTATTAAAACACACACACAAATTTTGATTTGTATGTTTGGTGAAGGAGTGTCCCTTCCCTGATTATAAAATTAGTGTTTGGTTTTCTTTTCTAATAGTTCATACCATAAAGCAAGATGTAGATTTGAACGTTTACAATGCAAAATAGTTTTAAACCAAATTGAAAGAGTGCCTTTCCGTGGAGAAAAATAATTCACCACTGCTTTCCATTTATCATTTAGAGTATTCCGAATCGGACAGCGATTCAAGTTCATCAGAGCGTAAGGCCAGAGGCTATGATGGCTATTACAAGATGAATCGCAAACCACAGACGCACAAACGAACAAGGAAAAAGCGCGTTGCCATCCCCGTACAACCTCCAAAGGTGCCACCATTCGGAACGTTTGTAAGTCCACCAGAAATTCCTCTGCATTATCAAAAAATGAAGACTCTCGAAAAAGGTAAGTAAACGTTGTAAATTGTTAGCCTGTTGTGTCTTATGCCATCGACATTTTATCAGTTAAGTTAATGCACCCCGATGTCCAAGAGGAGGAATCAAGTGTGGATGTATCGTCGCCCAGAGATAACAATTCGCCTATCGTAAGTTTTGTATGTTCTCATTGTTGGCACGCGAGTGTTATTACATTTTTTTTTTTTTTTTTTTTTTTAGTTTGGAATGGTATCGAAACTTACAGGAGAAAACGAACGCGAAAAGCTGCTGGATATGAAAATGAAGCCGAAGAATTGGAAAGAGGAGGAAAAACTCGAAAGGCGTCGTCTTAAAGAGGAACAAGCAAAGTTGCGTAAACTCCAAGACAAGGAGAAGGAACAGGAGAAGAAAATGAAACGAAAATCTAAGCAGAACAGTAAAGCGTCATCTGGCACCAATGAAAGTCTTGAATCTGCTTTATCAGCACTGCCAGAGTTTATGCAATCTGATAAGAATAATATTCCAATATTCTTGCACAAGTGTATAAAATTCATTGAACAAGAGGGTTTGGACTCTGAGGGAATATATCGTGTTCCTGGAAATCGTGCTCATGTAGACTTGTTGTTTCAGAAGTTTGAAGAAGGTAAATCTTAGTTTTATACACAACTCGTCATTGTATTGCAATCGTTTTTTATTATAGATTCCAATGTTGATATTGAGTCTTTGGATATACCAGTAAATGCAGTGGCAACTGCGTTAAAGGATTTCTTCTCGAAACGTTTTCCACCACTCTTCGACAAAGAAGTAATGGCAGAGCTAGAAGAAATTGCAGGTAAGCTACAGATATTTATCGTAAAACTAAGGAAATTATAATGCAGTAGTTGATTCTTTAATTATCTCGAGTCGTAATGTTAGAGGACTCACCATTGCGATAAATTAATCGATAATGTTGCTCAATAGTTTACGCATTTTCGCATCAACGACGTTGTTTCTGCTACTGCTTTTAGCTTTATCATCTATATATATAAAAGAAAGTCGTGTTAGTTGCACCACTTATAACTCAAGAACGGCAGAACAGATTTGGGTGAAAATTGGTAGGGAGGTAGCTTAGAGCCAGGAGACGGACATAAGATACTTTTTATCCCGTTCGACAGCGTTCCCGTGTGACTTGACATGAAACGTCAGTCACTATAAAACGTGGTATAACAAAAAAGAATCAGACTTGGAATAACAAAACGCAAATGACAGCTACGTAATTGACGTAAAGGGTGTTCGCGAAACAATTTTCGAATTTAAAATTAAATAATAAAAGATTCACAGGTTTTTATATAATCGTTTTTATTTTAAAATAAAACATACAAATGCGGATTTATGTTTTGAAAATAATTGAAGTTAAATGTTTACCACGGAGACGAACACACTCATTTAAACGAAACACCATATTTTTTGTGAAAACTTTTTTGCAAGTTTCTTGCGAAATTCCTCTGATTTCGTTGCGAATATCTTTTCAGTTGCAATAAATTTCGCGGTTTGTTAACGTAGACTTTAGATTTAAGAAATCCCCATAAAAAAAAAGTCCGCAGGTGTTAAGTCTGCCGATCTGGGGGGCCATGGGATATCACCATAACGACTTATGACTTTTTCGGGGAAAATGCGCCTTACAATGTTCATTGATGCCTCCATCCTGTTGAAACCATGTCGATCCGTTTACCCATTCATTGTTCTCCAACTCAGGTTCCAAAAAGTTTTCCAACATAGACGAATAGGTTTGGGAATTTTTTTTCTTAGTGAAAGACGTGGATTTGCAATAACATCACGACGAACTGCTTCAATTGTTTCGTCAGTTCTCACAGTTCGCGATACACCTGGCCCGTGTCCCACTACAGGTCCTTGTTCACGAAAACTTCGCACCCACTTGCCAATAAGTTGCGTACTAGGACAATCCCGTATACGCCGAATATTGAAATGTCTTGCGAATAGCCACGGGAGAATCGTTATTTTTAAAATATGCCTCTACAGCAAACGCACGATGCTCCGCCGACCAACGATCCATGGCTACTAAAATCCGCACGACGCGTAAGTGTAATGAATACGCCTCCCCCCTCCGCCGATACCCCGCTCGCCGTTTATTCAAATTCAAAGTCGAAAATTCTTTGGCGGACACCCTTTATATTGACAGCTATGTAATGACGTATAGATGACAATTTGATATTTGTAAGAAATCAATATTTAAACTATTTCTATTAAATAAATAATTAACAATTATAATGTAATGATAGTGCCATTGCCCATTCGTATTGTGGTAAATCAGGCACTTAGTGAATCAGGCACTTAGGAATTGTGGTGAATCGGGCACCTGGTAACAATCTGTTTCCCTCTTCAAGTTCCACTTCCAATTGGAGACTGGAATTGTATTGCAGTTTGTATTAGTTAATTCTAGAACCATCTAGAGAAGATATGGAGTTTACATCTGGAATCTATCTACTTCTGGAACATTCGCCGATAGGTGGCAGCGCGGATATAAAAGGGGCGCGTTGACAACAGATGGACAGTTGATTTTTAACCAGCGATAGTTGAGTTCGAAAGAGTAATCGGTTGTGATAGGTGGCGCTGGGAGATATTTACGAAAAGTTAGATTTCCCTGCATATCAATATTGTATCAACAACATTAAATTTAATTGTAATAATATAGTTGGCGTTGGTTGTCTATACTTTTTTGAAATTGACATTTCAATAATTCATATTTCATTTAGCTGTTGTTGTTCGACGAAAACTCCAAATTAGTTTTTAATCAATTTTAAATAGGTAAATAACATTTCCATTCGATTTCCGGCACAAATAACATAACCAAGGAAACTGCTCATAACCACTGAGCCAATTCATGGTTCTTCTTTTGTTTTGTTCGTATTGTTGTATTTCAGGTTTAGGCAGTCTTTAAAGATAGCACTATTTTGGAACCGATCGTCGATCTCCGAAACCGCTTAATCGATTTCAATGAAATTTTGTGGATCTGTATGGTTGGTTCTAGCTTGAAAGATTCGACCCGATAAGTGGCGCTGTTGTCGATTTCCGAAACAGTTTTATTGAGACGATTGTAATTTTTGGGTACGGTTGCTTTAACTTTGACAGAGAGGATAATTACCCTATTGTTGGTACCTTACAAAAATAGGCGGGATAGGAAAACGGGTTGCGGCACTTCTCATTCAAACATAAAACCAAACGCTATTTCTAAAGTTGTATAATTAAAAATTTTAATGGACATTGTCCAAATAAAGCACTTTGCAAAATCTGAGCAGGACTTAATACGAAAGGTACGAGCAAATCCGAGTGGGTACAACTACATGTAAAAGAGGCTGACGTCCGGATATGCACTCATAACTCGGGAACGGATCGGGCGATTTTTATGATTTTTTGTTTAAATTCGCAAGTGCCCAAGGAAAAATATACTATGCTACTCTTTGTCGTGAAAACAAAACTTTATGGGGATTAGTTGAATTTTTGAATTCTTTGGATGTTCCGGGCAGTTATAATTTTGCTGCGCAACGTTAATACACCGAAACTTTGTAACGGAACGCGTTTTATCTGATGGTGAAAGATCAAATCAAATGTCAATTGAATTGAATTGAATGCCATCCAAGCGACGGTTTCGAGGGGAAAATTTAAAGGCAAACATTCTCATTGATCGGATTCCCCTTATTCAGAATGATTTGCCATTCGTATTTAAGCGCCTTGAATTTTCCGTGCATCTCCCTTTCAATCTCAGAGATGGTAACACCTACCACAAAATTTTTCATATGAGGGAACTCGAGAACGGATCGTCAGGCTTGAGCTATCTTTTCTTTGTTGTGTTTGTCTACGCCTAAGGAAGGTTCATACGACGAAAAAAAAAATGGAAAATTTGAAAGGGAAATTGAAGAATTGTAGAAATTTATTTTCCATACATTTTGTACGGGGAGTGTTATTTTTTTTTAAAACAATTTTGATTTGATCGTAGTATATACAGTGAGATCGCATTTGTCAAAAGATATTTTGGATCAAAAAAATTAATTTCTGGTGGAATAGTGAATGTTCCAAATTCAAATTATTTTAGTCAAAAAGTCAATATTGGGCGGGACGAAGTTCGCCGGGCACGCTAGTTACTTTATATTACTTTTTAAGTCTCTGAGAAAAAAATTAATTTCTCTTTAGGAAATCGCCCAATCTTGTGCCTTTTGTACCTCATACCTTACATCGGTCAATAAGTAAAGCTTCGTAAAGCGAATTATGTGAAATAAGATTACACATAACTCCTGCACAAATCGCGTAAAAGTAACTCGATGTTTTTCAATTCAATTCAATTTATTTATTTGATTGACGTGTAAATTAAGATAACATCTTTTATAGTACTTAGAACTTTAGAATAGCTTTAATATAAATTCAAATTAAAGTGACTTTAAACTAAATTACAAAAGTGCAGATGGTTTGAGGAGCGAACGTTTGGGATAGATTTGAGGAAGGTAGAAAGGAAAAGGAGGAGTAAGATATTTTGATAGCTATTAATAATTATAAGAAATAAATAAAGAAGAATGGCGCTTTTGAGACTTCTGAGATTAGAAATTGTTTTAATCCGTGTAGGTAACGAGTTCCATAGTCTGACAATGTGGATGAAGAATAGACGTGAACAATTGAAGTGCACGTAACGAAAGTTGATAATATTTATAGTCCTATCTGAGCCTTGTGAACAGATAGGTTGGGAAATGGTTGTATATGATCTTGTGAAGAAATATGCAGTTCCTGGTGTTGATGTAATCTTGTTCGTATATAACGAACCCTAGACTACTGACAGTTTCAAATACTCGTGACGTTTGGAGATTACATTTATGTCGATTTTGCATGTAGACAGCAAACACTTGTTTCTGCCTTCCAAGCACGAGAGTGCTGTTCAATAGTTAACGTGTTTGTCTCGTGAGACTCTCATTGATATAGCAGGTGTTGTTTAAATCAGTGCCCAAGTTCCGGAGACGTAGCTCAGTACCATTTTGTTTGCGGTAGTGTGCTGCTGACGTAAGTAAGGCATTTCTCTCCTGAGTGTTGCTGAGTTTCAAAACAATGAACGATTTTGTGTTAGCGGTGTTATTATTTCTAATGTTCTTGTTGTAATTTTTCTGTTTATTTGTACGGAAAATACTTGTTAAGAGCGATAGCTGGCAGCCAAGTGTTTGACAGAGTTGATTAAACAAGTTGGTCAAGTTCTCATTTGCGGGTGCAGGTTACACATGGTACTTGAAGAGTTGCGATATCTGCATTCTGCAAATGTGTACCCGTGTTTATTCCATCTTCTAGCTCGACTAAACTAAACAAGTCATCAAATTGCTGAGTCCAACTTGCTTTCTTCGGAAGAAATTTTTCATCATTTTCATTTTCCATCCGAGACACAACCTCTTCGAATCCAGACTGCAATGACTCCGCTTGCTTGGCGAGTTGTTCTTTTAAGACTTTGATGGTGAGTGAGGGATTGTTGTTATTCAAGAGTTTGTTAGCGGGAAAAGATAAATTAGCGGTTATTGGAGAGTAGACAATGAGACGACCTTAGATGAACGTAGGATTGGGACTGACATGACTTTAAGAGAACTAGTTGTACAGTAGCAAAGCAATTTGGCGAGTAATGTCTTTAACAACAAAGAATAAACTTTATTGGGTTTTTAACCAAGGTTAAACACTGTTGTTTTATAAAACTAAACCCGTAGAATGTTAGACACAATTATTTTAAATACTTTGCGAAAAATTTAAAGTTTTTTTTTAATCTGTTCTGTGCACTGTACTATCTCACCTTTACTGGAGCAGAATTTAACACGTTTCTTAACACTGATTGTTCATTGTGCTTTGACTGCTATTCGCAACCCGAAACAAATCATAACCAAACAACATCCACCTGTAACATACAAAAAAATACATACCTATACATCTTGCGCCGTACTAATAACAAATTTTCGTCTCGGCTTTAAATTTACGGAAGCTTACAAGCTTTTCCTACACATACAATTTGAGGTTGAATGCATTAGTGTTTTCATTGACTATCTATAAGTAAGGTAGCGGTATCGTAATCCCACAAACATTAGATTTAGATTTAGATTGTTTGAGGGAGGTGGAATCAAGTTGCCATATCACTGCGGCCACGAGTGGGCCTATTGTGATTTCCTCCATATAGAGCTCGCTCATGATACTGGACTTAGTTATGAATCCTAGTAGATCTTTGAGCGCGCTGTCAGATATGTCCTCTGCCCCAAGGTAAGTTTACCTAGGTGGTGTTGACGTAATCTGACTAGACATTCACAGTGACACAGTATGTGTTCTGCTGATTCTTCGTCCTCGTTGCATAGTCTGCAAGTGTTGTTTTGTATTATTCCCATAGTCATGAGGTGTTTTTTGACTTGGCAGTGCCCTGTGAGGAACCCTGTGACTGTACGAATCTAAACATCACAAACACACAAAACAAAAAACATTAACAAAAAGGCAACTCTTGATTTAAATGCTAAAATGCTTGCATAATCGTAGTAAAAAGTGGCGTTATTCCGTGCTCCATAAGGGATATATTATACAGAGAAACAACAACCAAGTTTATGCTTCCCCGGTATATTATTTTCCAGGTATTCCTTGGTAGGATATCATAAAATTTGCTTAACAATATTGTGGTAAATTAATATCATATCGATGAAAATCAATAAAAATGAGTGTGATTCGGAAAGTCGCAATTCCCTTTCGACGATGTTCTCATCTTCCCATTATCCTATTCAGTTGAATCAACTGTTTTGCATGCGTAAGTGGAATGTACACTTTGGTTTTAAATCCCGCCAACTTGTACATATTTTTACAACTCAAGCTGAGTTCTTAGTCGAAAAATGTACTTGACTCTGGTTTTATTTAAAAATTTCGTTTAATTAATTTAATGGCCTGAAAGTGAAACATATCCTTTACATACATCTTATGGTTTTTCTTTATACGCTTGAGGTAGTAATTTCAAGTATAACGTAATTTTAATTTAATTTATGTGGAAAAGTCTCAGGTTAATTTTATTTTAATTAGGTACACCCAGCGTTAAAACAGAAACGGAAACTGTGGGTAAGTGAATTACCTCTGCCTGGATTTTTTTTTTGTTGGATTCATAATGCCCTTTTTCCCCGCTCATCGAAATTATATCTCTTAGAACGCTCATTTTCCCCCTTGCAATTTTCACACTCTGCATACTTCCCTGCTGTAAAGGTTAAATTTAAATATTTTTCGTGCAATTTTATCACATTGCCTACTACCTACCATAGGCTAGAATTATTATTTGAATCATCAAATCATTTAACCGGGGGTAAACTGTGCAAACATTTCTAATTGGATATCTTTTTTCTTTTTCTTTTTTTTTTTTACTCTAATAGGCTCACGTAACATGTCCTCAGCTAAACTCAGCATGGAAGTTAAAACGGACCGCAGTTGTCGTTTGATATCCCTGAGGAATTTACTCAATAAATTACCGGTTGTAAATTTTGCTATATTGAAGTTCATTTTCCAACACTTTGTGCGGTAAGTACATATCGATAATATAAAATTGACCTCTCATATGATTTTAGTTATTTAATTTATATATATAATTATTAACCTAAACCCTAATCAAGAAGACCGGTGTTTCATGTTGTAGGTGAAATTTAAGAAAATGGTTTGAATCCGGCCATATATCCAACTGTAAAATTTCAAATCCTTTTGTATCCGACCGGTATAACAAAATGCTTTTCTTTTTTTTTCTTTTTTTTTTTCTTCCTTATTCTTCTATCGTATCGTGGTCGGATACTACGTGCCTGAATTTGTTATTGTGTTGCATGTCATATCTACTAAATTCAGTAAAATGAGTAAATTGTTCGCTCACGGTTGCCGAATTTCTTTTGAGCGAAATCTGCAATTCTGTTTATCGTCCATGTTCTGTACAGCATTTTGTCTTTGAAATTTTAAGTTTTGAAAATACGAAATTCGAAGACGCTCGCTATGCAATTAAGAGGACCCCTTGGATCAAAAACTAAACTGGAAAGGTATTAATAACGGATGTGTTTAATCAATGGATCATTGCTCGTTACGAATGCTTTCTTCTTCGGTTTTCCTTATACATTTCATCCTGCATGTCTATGGCACTGAATATTTCCGAACCAGCTAGAATGTTTTTCGAAATTCTACTACTGGTGGAAAGGGAAAAATCGACCACAACAGATTGTTTAATGTGTTTCTTCTTAGGGTTTACTTTGCTTCTTTATTTAAACGAATGTGTTTGAATGAATGAAGTCTCTTCAGATCAATGTGCCAGGTGAACTCGTATTGACAAGCATTTGAAACGGCACACAACCAACAACAACAATAACTCTATATCAAAAGACATATTTCTTGAGTCGTCGGTTCGCCATCCGGGAGAATAGCCGCCGAAACCTATCGTTTCAGACTGTAAATGTCACTTGCAACATATCAAAGTCGTTTTATTTTTAACCTCTTATTCTTAAGTCTATCTCTCGACACATTGTCGTAGTTCCTCCCGTCTATACTTTGCTTTTGACGTTTGTTGGAATTCACAACATTTATGGGTTCCAACATTCAATTTTGTTCTGGATTATTTTTCATTTCAACATTTTGAATTATTTTTCTTTACAGGGTATCCGAGAACTCTAAACTCAATAGCATGGACAGTAAGAATCTCGCTATTTGCTGGTGGCCAACACTAATCCCAATAGAATTCACAGACATGGGACACTTTGAACAGCTGCGCCCCTATCTGGAGGATATTGTTCAAACCATGATCGATCAGTTCCCATATTTGTTCTGTGGTAAAGAAGCATTTGTCATGGTCTAGAGTAGATATCTACACGAATGCTAAAATGTGCTAACAAATGCACAATTAGCAGAGGTAATGTAACAATGCGCTTACATTTCTTTTATTTGTTTTTTTCTGACTACCCTTTGTGAGGTTGGTATTACATATATAAATATATATATAAAAATTAGATTGTCGAAATAAAATTAAAACTAAAATCCAAAACATAAGACGCACAAAGAATGAGTGGCATTTGTATAGAACGAAAAATCCGCAACTGGGATATTCTTCTGTCATTAAGCTCTGTAAATAACGATTCTTTTTGAATATATAAATGTAAAACTATTATTTTGTATGTTATACACAAAAGTAAACAATTAAACACACAATCTAACCAAATCGAATAAGTATTTAACAAAACAAAAATCTCCTTCAACGTAAAAAGAAAGAAACAAGAAATAAATTAAAACTATAACGATGTGAATGTATATTTTACAATTTAAGCGAAAACAATATTTAAAATTTTATTTGTATATTTTTTAATTTTTTTTAAATAACATGTAGTACGCCATTGTTTATCAATTTTTTGTTGTTATTTTTTTTTATTTGTGAATGAGGCTGAGTTTATTGTATATTTATGTATTTGTTTCCATTTACTTTTTCTCTTTGAAAAAACATATTTCCTTTTTATTATGTGATAAATATATATTTTTGATAAACACTTTTTATGTTATTAATTTTTTTTTTTTTTTTTTCTTTGTTCATTCTAATTCAGAAATGAATTGCAAACATAAATTTGATCAACAATATAATATAACCTACTAAAAACAAAAAACAAACTTTTGCTAATAATGACGACAGAATAACACACTAAATCTATAAAATAGTAATTATTGTTGATATTAAGCTTCGCAAATATACATAGATTCCTAGGGAATTAAGGAAACAAATTTTAAGATTCAAACCTAACTACCGACATAAAAGCAAACATAAATAATAAAACTATACAAACAAAAAAACAACAATTTTAAATCGCTTTTGCTTAGATAGAGAAGATGGTGGAAAAGTTATGAACTAGAAAAAGAAAATATATAATTAGAATCCATAAGGAATATTTGAATGAGAAAATAAATCATAACTAAAACTGACTTATTCCTCAACGATTTGCATTCATTCCAATTGGTTAATTGATATTATTAAAATTATAAATGTTTATAGCCGTATACAGCAGAAAATATTAAAAAACAAAAAAAAAAAAAACGTGTAGCAAAAGAGAAATGTTAAAATTTTTCCAGTCTACACTATTAGAATGTTAATTGTAAATAGAATTGAGAAGCTGAAAATGCTCGCTTAGAGAATGCACTGCACGAAATTGTTTGTTTGAAGTGAATCAAGAAATGTATTGCATTTTGCTGAAAACAAAACAGTATAGTTAACAAAAAAAAAAAATGGAATTTATTATTTCATGTTTTTATTCTATTGAATTCGGTTAAATTTACAGTTATAAATCGAAATTAAAACTAATTTTCTTTCGACCATTGTAAATTGCAAAAGATTTCGACAAATTTGTCGGTAATCACACGAAGGACTTAAAACGATTGCTCATTTTTGAGCTGCTTATTCGATTCGTTAACTTTTATTGGATTTTTTATATAATATAAGGTTCTATGCACAGTTGGCTGACTGATCTAATGGGGAAAGGGTAATCTAAGACACGTGGGACCTCGCTGAAGAAGGTCAATAAGTTCTTAGTACAGAATGCACTATATCTGCTGGTGTACGAGTCTCTCTGTTAAAGATAATGGTGTTGCTCAACAAAAGAATTGTTTCTCAAATGTCGCCGTAAATTTAGCAACATAAATGCTTAATTTTGTGACTTCCTGCAAACGCACACTTCTTTCAGTGCGCAATTCTTTTGTTGAGAAGCAACAGACACGTTTTCTTAACCAATGAAAAGCCGGGCAATCACAGAAAATGTGTTCAGAGGATTCCACATCCTCCAGATAGAATCTGCATTCTGTTTCCGGACAAAGGTTAATTTTGTTGAGGTGATATCGTGAGGCCATAATGACCTGTGAGGAAGCCCTCTAGCTTTCTTATATTATCCTTACTGATCATATAAATTTTCTTGTAGGAGTAAGGCTTAATTAATCGTTTGGATTGTCTTAGACCCGGGACATGTTCCCTGTATTCAAGGCGAAGTTGTTTTTCCCATTCATTAATTATCCTTAGTGCAGTAGTCCAATTGACTGTGCAGTAGGGTTCTGATCCACAGAGAACAGATTCGAAACCAGCCCTATTTAGTTTGTCTGCATGTTCGTTGCCTTCAATACCATGATGACACGGTACCCAGCCAAGTTGTACCTTGTTGTGTTTCGCTAGGGTTTACAGAGCATCGTGACAGCACTTGAATGTTTTGGAGTCCATTGTATTAGACGCTAAAGCTTGTAAGCTGCCTGACTGTCTGAGAAAATTTGTATGATTGCACCTTTAATACCTTTTTTTGAGATTAGATTCGCGCAAATTTCGTAAGCATGAATTTCCCTTGAAAAACCATGGGACACATTCCCCCATAATGGACCATCATAGTATATGAGCAGTGTAAAATTCTGGGATTAAGACCCCAAGTTCTGCCGTTTACATGGCTCTAGATCTTAAGGCACGCTCTCTGGCGGACTTGATGTGTAAGTTCCAATTTAGTTTCTTATCAAGGACGATTCCGAGATATTTTACTTCGTTGGAGTAACTTAATGTAGTTCCATACAGGATAATGGGTTCTAAATAAGATTTATAGATAAACCTTCCGTATTACACATTTCTAAAACATGTAGTAAAGCTTTCCTCATTCTACTATATTAACTTTTATTGGATACTATTAAGTGTAATACCTTCGCCGCTTTCGCAAGTCTTGCGAAGAAGGTGCCTTCAAAGTGAACCCTGAAGGGGGTCATCGACTATGTTTGGAAAGCGATCGAATTCACCTTTTTTATTTTTGCCAGATTTATGGAGAAGCTGGCTATCTCTGCAATTGACATGCACGATTGAAATTCCTATTTTTGACACATTCCATACTGTCGATTTCCCTTTGTGTGAAAAGCTTGCGGCGAGGTCTCTGTATTTTATTCACCCGTTCGTGTTAGAATGGAAGACTGAGCGATCCGTATATCGTAGTTGTAGTTTCAAGCGTCCCGATGCGTAGGTTTTTCCTGTTACACCAGACACCAACTACGTACATATATGAGGCCCCAACTGAGAACAGAAAAGAGGCACTGCCAGCAATAAGGCTAGTTTACAATGCGTATGTGCCATGTTAAAGCAAATGAGCCCTCAGCACTCGCAACTATCAACTTTGAGAGCATGTTGTTAATACCTTGCTACAATTTTTTGCACGTATTCACAGATCGATTGAATTGAGAGTAAGTATTCGAGAGGGGATTTTATTTCAAAACCGTGTAGGTGCTCGGAAATTTGTGGTCTGTTACATGTGATTTTTGCATACACAATTCCCATATGATACGACGAACTAGCTGATAATGTGCCTACCTTTTAAGGCTCACCTCTGCATGCAGAATTTTTTTTTTTTTTTTTCTTAATTTTCCCGTAATCGGAAAAAAGATTTTAATACGGACAAATTTATAAATTCTTATTTTCGAAAAGTTAAAGGTAATTTTGTTATTTAGGTAGCAATCCTATGTCACTTATATTTTCTCGGTTCGAATCAAATAAATTAAAAAAAATATCCCAAAAGCCTTCAAATTCCCATAGAAACTGCTAACGTTTCGAATTTCCACCTACAAATTTACGAAGAAAATTTACCGGACGGAAACCCATCAAATTCCGCGGAAACTTTTGTCCACGATACCTATTTATTCCGGAGTGAATTTTTTCCATTTTTCAAAATTCATTGCCGATCCTATATTTAAAAAATGGGAAATATTTCGGGGGACATTTTGTTCACCATAGCCCTGTTATAAGTCAAATTTAAGAAGAAGTGTATCTCATTCCTTGTAATAGAAAGAGGGCGTGTGCATTCATTGCGCTTTAACGCATAATTTATATGAAAATTGTTGCAAGTATTTATACCGAGCCGGAGAAAAGTCTGTGCAGCATGATAATGATGAATCCATCTTCGAAATTCAATCGTATCTGTGAATCAAACTTTCGTCTGTAACGAATTCGCATTGCATGTTTAAAATAAAAAATTGCAGGTATATGCCAACTCTGTGTGTGAACAGATTTAGAGCAAATGCTAACCTATTTTACAGAGCACCTTCCTTAGCACATTTATGCGCAATAAAATAGTTCCAGTCAAATTCGGTATTGATGAGTGGGATAAACTAATTTGTTGTGTGTTACGTCTACGACGCGACGTTTGATTTACTGCCTCCTAAACAAAATGGAGTTCGTAGTAGCGATGTTTTCATCCTTTAAAAATCCTAAAAATCGTTCACGCGCTTTTTGTTAGTTTTGACTTTCGCATAGTTCTCCCGTTTTCAATTTCAATATTTCTATAAGTTGAAATGAGAAAACTACGGGAACAGATGTAATAACTTGTTTCCGACCTAACTTGAATGTTGTCCATGCGTTAACCCATTCGGTCAAACTTAAAATAAATCATCTTTAACAATAGGCGTGTTTTTTTGAGCTTCGAACTCAGCAAAGCAAAGCAAAGTAGGATTTTCAGCATGCGATTACAACAACTACGCCCTACTTGACACTTCGAGGAATCACAGTGGTTGTTGTAATTGCGTGCTGAAAATCCTACTTTACTTTGCTTTGCTGAGTTCGAAGCTCAAAAAAACAGGCCTAATATTGTGTTGGCAAAATGCTCTCCTTCGAACAATTAAATTCGTCAAACAGCAGTATTTCAGCAGCAGTTATTCTTGCTTATGATAGGCTTCATACATTTATTTTTATTAAAATAATTATTTTTGCTAATTGATGTGTACTATTATTATTTTATTTTAGCGAACAATGTATAGGAGACCAGCGTGAATTAAAAACAAAAATATTTATATGTGTGTGTATGTATATGTTAAATATAACAACAAAGTATGTCATTTTTTCAAGAAAATGAACTAAAAGTAATAATTAATAAATTTTATTATTAAGAACAAAAAAACAAAAAAAACAAAAATTAAACTGACCTAAACAATTAAATAAAACAGATATATATTTTTTATTTTTTTATTAAAAACAAAGAAAACGAAAATTAAACATAAGCTTCAAAAATGATGTGAAAAAATATCTCAACTTTAAATGAAGAGAGAAAGAGATCGAATGAATGTAATTCCGTAATTAGTAGTATTTAACAAACAAAACCACATGCAGATGAAATTGGACACTGAAACATAAATATCTCTTATTTTGAAGAAAACAAAAAAGAATTAAATTACATAAAGTAACGACGTAAAATTAATTAATTTCAAATAAAATAAATGTGGTATATATTTAACGTGATATTTATGTTTATATTGATATCAATAAAATAAAAGAAAATTTAAAGTAAAAAGATACAAAAAAAATTGTGAATGTTATTTATAGGTAGCTACCAAAAGTAAGAAACTTCAAATACATATAAACCTACATATGTATGTATATGAATGATAATATGCATAAACTAAAATTAAAGCCAAACCTAGCTTTCAACATAAAAAGTTTGTTCTTTTGATATTTCTGTTGCATACAGTTTCTGTAAAGCCTGTTCGATTTTTTGTCCAAATGTTTTCCTATATCCAAGTAATGCGAGAAACAGATTAACACAGCGACAGCAATAGCAACAGCGAATTTAGGATTAGCTCTAACGTTGATGTCGCTGTCGATGTTGCTGTGCTAATATGTTCAAAGTAATTAAAATATGTACATTGGTTCTAAAGGTTCTGTCAAAGTTGCTGTTGCTGTTGCTGTGTTAATCTGTTTCTCGCATTATAGTTTTCAAGCAAAAGGCTAATTTAAATGCGCTGAGTGTTGGATTTCAAATTTGACTAGTTAATATTTTTTTTTCGGTCTGTCAACTCACGAAGAAAATCGTTTTCTTTTTCTTCACTCCGGTTGGATACATTCGATTGCAAGCGTTTTTTTTTTCGAAAAGCCCGGAATACAAAAGACTGGAAGTAAATATCAAAATATAAGACATACAAACGAAAGGGTTGGTTGGCCTACCTTGCGTGCGACGAAGACTTTGAACTAAAGCTTAGCGTTTTCGGATAACATCATGTAAATACGAAAAGGACACAATTTTCCCCTCAACGGTTCTTCATTACCATGGTGTCAAAACTGAACATGTCAATGAACAAATATTGTAGCACAGTAGAGCTTTTAAACAAAAAAAAAAACATCCTTACCGTACACTGCGACAACAGTCCTTTTTGAATCGATCCCATTCATTCTTTTCTTTCAAAGAAGTTGCAAAGTACATTTTCACATAAATGGATTTGCCTTTCAATTTTATTAATAATAAAGTGTCCGTGGTTTGTTCCTTCGATTCGGGAATAGTCGGTTGTTTGTTGGATTTTTCTATAACTAAATATACGTGATCTGCTCCCATTCAATTAAAGACAATTTTTGTAGCAAAATCAGCAACTAGTTGTTGTTGGTGTAGTTGCCGGAGGTAGAGATTTGCCTAGGTTCTTAAGACAATTCAAATTTGTATGGATGTATATCAATGTAGTCGCAGTGGCTTAGTGGTTATTGTGTTGGACTACTAAGCGAGGGATCTCAGGTTTGAATCCCGCAAAAAAACAAATTCCAATTTAGGGTTTTTTTTCCACTGCGACATACATCCGAGAGTATAAATGTCTTGAAAGAGCTTCTCAATTAGTCGTTTGGAATCGGCATAAAATTGTAGATCCCTTCCATTCGTTCCAAAAATGAAAAACTCACACAAAACGAATGGTTGTGAGAAGCTAGGCCTAGTGTCCCTCCGGACCTGTTGCGGCAACTATTCGTCGGAACGGAAAATTCTTCGCAACGCATACTCAAATTGGCTCAAATTGCATTCGAGGTGTCCGACTTCGGAAGAGAAATAAACAATTGCGATGGCGCATCGCACCGCACGCTAAATCGTAAACAAATTCCGCAACTAATTTCTGTCGGAGGATGTCCGAACCTAGCTGTCAAAAATTTAACAAAAAAATGCACTTCATCGCACTTCAACGTAATTTGCCTATATGCGTAATAAAATGTCGGAACAATTCTCCGAAAGTTGTTTCGAAGAATACCTCACAGCAAAAATAAGCGATTCACTTTCGTGACGCAATGGCTCAGTGGACCACAGCCTACTAAACAAATGCAAATACTTCGGGTCATGCTGACAAATGCATTTTCCCGAAGTGACCAAAGCGAAGTTCCAGGTAGGTCTTTGAGAATTCGGTGAGTCTTAAGTCAACCAACTATTATAACGTACGTGTTTAGTTTTCCACCTACTATTACTAACATTTGGCGCAGTCGGTAGCAACCCGTAAACCTAACCTAATTATATATAGATTGGGGAAAATAACTTCACAGCTTTAACTCTATTTTATTTCTATATCACTTTTCAAAAATTCTAATAATATTTTTACATACGTGGAGTGAAACATAAGCAAACCATTCGAGTATACTTAGTTTAAAACAAAAAAATGTACTCAACTAAGAAAAATGTTGTTTGCCAACATTTCGAGCATTAACCTGATATAAGTCGAGTCAAATTTGAACACCTTTCTACAAAGCCATTGCAAATTTGTTAAATACATTAAAAAGACTGAGCAGAAAAAAACATTTCTTATGGAACCCAGGTTTGTATAACAAACCACCTGTACAGTAAAAAAAGAAAAGAAAAGAAATCCACTCAAACAATTGCACAATTTGAAACTTCCACAAACTTTCAGTTGTACCATGTCCGTCCTCTTAGGTTTTTGCTATTTTTCATATTTGATTTAATCATTAATATGATTACAATAACGTATCTGTGCTTTTGTAATTTCTTCAATTCCTATCAATATTTTGGTTGTGACGAGACAAAGAATTTATTGGAACTTGGTGTTTTCTGTAAGCTATTCGAACTCTATCGGATTATGAATGAAAACAAAAAAAAAAAACAAGCAAATGGATTGAATTGCGCTTCTTTAAATAAACGAATTATTATATACCTAAGTACTTTTGTATTTGACAGTTTTTAATATTTTTTTAACTTCTGTTCATTTGAAAGTGAAATTAAAATAAAACAAATAATAAAGGGGATTTTATTCCAATTTTTTTATACAGAACATTTTCGACAGAAAATTTATTTTGTTTGATTGTGAAACATATTTGCGTTGTTTTAATACAAAAAAAGACAACAATATAATATATATAACTGCTTATTGATATTGTGAACAAGATACTACCTATTGTTAGTGTCATATTGATGTATATAATTTAAATAAGGAAAACTAAAAATAATATTATATGAAACTTTAAAATCATGTTTGCAATAATGTATATGTGTAATTAAAAAATAAAAAAATGTATTATTTTATGCCAATTTGTCAGTTGTTGTGTTAATTTTTTTTTAATGGTAGCAGTAACTTTTCAGAGTTGTGTCACCGAAGAGAAACAATGATAAACAATATATCTAGAAAACATTATCAGTACACCACTCCACACAGATCTGTATGACTTTTTTCCATTTTGGAAAGAATCTTCAAATTCAGTCTAACAGAAAGAAGCAACTTTATTCTGTTCCTGGTCCAACGTTCAATAATCTCCTCTTGAGCTTGATTTGAGGTTCTACAATAATTTATTTGAATTAAATTTATAATTCCTTATCACAAAAAAAAAAACACTCTTGCTCAAGTGACCTAGACCGAGTACAGGACCGAGAAAACTCCTCTGAGCATGATGATGATGAAATCCGTATCCATTCCCAGATATCAAGCACTTTCTTTTAATTTGTATTTATTTAATTTGTACTTAAGAGAAAATGCACGGGAACGGCCGTTTGTTATCCGCTTTGCTGCACGGCAGATGACACGCAAATTAATATGGTTTTCCATTGGGACCACCAGAAATCTTTTTCAGATCTCAGATTTTACTGTGCTCATGGAACGCGCAACGAAATTGATCTGCTTTTGTAAATGGATTAGTGCGTTAATTGACAACAATCATGCTTATTTCGAGATTCGAACGAATAGCCAATTCTAACGAATGTCTCTATTCGTTCGAATAAACTGTGTGTATTTTGATAGACATTCGTTAGAATTGGCTATTCGCTCGAATCTCAAAATAAGCATGAATATCAGCTGTTCAAATGGCATTCGTTTTTGGCTAATTCACAAATAGATATCGCCCTCAAAAATGTTTTCCTTGTTGTAGATTCAAATGGATTTATTGGTGGTTTTTAATCTTCAGATGACGAGGGAGATAATGAAGATAATAATTCCTACGAAATCATTTTCATAGCTATTTGTGTATTTTGCAATTTTGATTTTCACGAAACTTTGCGCATTTCTCTCGAAAACAAACTTCTTAAACTGACGTTAAACAGCTGTACAAAGTAGGTATATTGGTATGCGTAAATCTGAAAAAATATCGAGATCTGCGAAAAGTGATCCGAATCGAAAAAAAGATTGATTTTTCGTCCCAATGGAACGCAAAAAGTGATTTAGATCAAAAAAAAAGATTGATCCCAATGGAAAACCACATAAGTTTACGAACATCTGACCTTTGCAGAACTGCATTACCGAACACACGCTAATGCAGTTTTGCTATTATTACGTTTCCGAACACATAACTTTGGCAACTGCGTTTTCGAACATTCTGCAAATGCAATTTGATGCAGATGACATTTCCGAAAATACCCCATGTTTGTGCATCATACATCAGACAGGTTATAGATAGATAGATAGATATATACATTTCTTTATTAAGACTTATGCTTACAATTATTGATTTTAAAAGAAAAAGGAGAGCTTTGGCTAAAAGCCGTCTGCCATGGATTGGTTGCTTAACTTAGCGATTTACAATAATCAAGCAGTTTAAGTTTGTTAAAATACTGATTTTATAAATTATATAATTTCTACATTTAATAAATTATAGTTTGAATATATTATGTATACTTATTACAAAATAAAACCAGGAAAGAAGAACAGGTCTAGAACACTACGTAGCAGAATTTTAAATTTAAAAATTTTTTTTTTTTTTTTTGATTCAAATCAGTGGGGTTGAATTGCCACTTCCGTGAACGAGCTACCCGTTCGCGGAATTAAGTTGGTTTTACATGTGAAACAAAAACAAATTCCGTGACAAAATGCTCGATCACGGAGGACGCGATTCGACCCCAGTCTACGAAATTGTTGCGATAGGCTAAGGCGTGATTTCAGTATTTGAAAGTAGATTCCATCCATAGGCACTATTCAATATTAATGTAGCTTCTTCTGTAGTAAGACACGTAATTCACGTATGGGGGATGTATAAATTCCTTCCCTTAGAGTCCATAGAGTCTTGATAGTGTGGTGTGGAGTGTCGATTCTAAAATGGTGAAATGAAAAACAACCCCTGCGAACACTAAACAAGTTCCACTTCCAGATCTAATTGCAAACGCAAATCCGTCAAATGTCAATGCCATCTGTCATTTGTTAAGTGTAACTCACCAGAATACTGTTTTATCTTTTCGAATCCCAGCCCGAATGTAACAATAGCTACCTTACCTCTGGTGGGGGGTAGTATCAGAAAAAAAAAATTATTTAATTGTTTGTGAACAACTAACTTTTGTTTATTTATTGTTGCCTACCTATATGATCTGTGCAATATTTTCGGTATACTCGTAGGTTAGGTTAGGTAGGCGGGTTGGCGTGGAGTACTCCGCGCCACACTCAGGTCAATATTGACCCATTGTGATGCCCATTGGGGGCAAAGGATGTCCCTTACCCATGATAACCCTGCCTATAAATACCTATTTATATAGATTATCATACAATATTCACAGCAAGCTGCACACAAACAAAAAAAACTTATGAACTACAAGTATACGACTGGTTGACTGGTCATCAGTTGTTCAGCGTTGCATGCACTTTCGCAAGTAATTGCTGGCATTCATGGCTTTTTGTCGATGTAATTAACAGGGGCATTTTGTGAGAAAATGGAATACATCTTCCACTTCATTAAAATTGCATAAGACGCAGATTCCTTTAAGATCTTGCCTATAGGCGTTTTTTTATTATGCCCACATGATCCATATGTAAGGAAGTTCTCAAGTTTTAGTTTCAACTATAGGCGTTTATTGTGCCTTCATGATCTATATAGTTCATCGATTTCCATTGCTCACAACCACAATGTAAACATCATGTACTGTATGGATTACCTATGAAAAATAAAAGTAGTCCTTATAATATTCGTTTTAATGAAATATAAATAGGTACTAAGTTCACCACACCATAACCACCGTTTTGGTAACACGTCCTGATAACGGCCAATTATTTGAATTATTTGAATTTTTTCCAATGTCACCACAGAATGAATTGTCAGCCATCTGTCAGGTTGCTATGTGCAAGTGTATGCGTGTGTCTAATCTACTTAAACATGGCACACATACTTTCGCACATAGCAACACGGAAAACAGCTTGTAGGCAAACTCTTTCTTAGTTTATGGCAAGGTGCAATATATTAACATGGTTTCCATAGTCGCAGAGAAATTGAAAGCCCTGAAAGAGGTAGTACAGTTAAACACTAAGCGAACGCCGAAAATTGAGCAGCTCTACGGAATGAAGAAGTGCGTTTTACGTAAAATCAGAAATGTTCAAGAAAAGATCGATGATTTATTTGGATGTTCCGTTCTTTGTATGGTGTTCTCATCGCTCTCAGTAATCATATGGACACTGAATCGGATTGTATTACAATTGGAAGATTCAGTGGAGTTCTCTTATTTTGTCGTCTTGATATAGCGACAGCCTATATTAGGCTGCTATTCTCGAAATTCTAAATTTGTCGGTTATTTGTAAAACATGTAACGGTTGCGAGAATATTGTAAGTATACCAACATGTTTTTTGCATAAAAATTATTGTCGAACTCCTCCTCGATAGCGCGAGTAACGCCTTTGTTTTATCGGCCATGATCTACCTCTATACGATATTGTTTAACTTAGCGCAAGTGGGCTGTAAGCAATATAAATGTGGCGCCTGTTGGTGCCATTTTAATAAGCAAGAAGTCAAAAAATAATAAACGCATACAAGAAATTCGTTGAGTAAAAATTCGTAAGATTCTCAGTGGAGGGGTAATATCTTGCTCTCTCGATGACGCTCTCTTTTGCGAATTTTTCGAGTTAAGGAACGTCACTGGGTAAAAATTCTTAAGAATTCGTAAGAATTAGTAAAAATTAGTAAGATTTAAAAGTAAAGGAACAGACCTATTATATATACAAAAAGTTTAATAAAAGCAAATGTAAATGTAAAATGTAACTTACGTCAAACCAATAACCAAACTTTCTATATTTGTTGGATATAAGTAGGTATGTCAAAAGTAGGTAAAAATATCTCAAGATAGGTTAGAGATATACTCAAATAGGTTACATATTCGGAAAGAGCACACACTAACACATAAGTCTACATTCAGAGATCAAAAAGTGCATTTTGGCGTATATGTCAAACCATTTCTCGGGCGACTATATACCTTCGACATTACGCTGGGTACCACGTTCCGTGTTTTCACAGACATATATATTTGTAGTTTCGGAAAACTCTACTTTGAATTTAGAGATTTTCGTAATGAAGATGTTTTTAAATCAATCCACCCTTCTCAAAAATACGAAAAGTTAGACTGGCTTTTAAGAACGTTTTAAAATTATATACTACTTACATTTCACACTCCTTATTCAATGAAGAAAGACTGTTTATATTTATTTTTCTGTAGACCTAATTAATAATGATAATGTTTTTTTTTGGCAAATCGAACATAGAAAACAATCCCGATCAAAAAAAAATAATCCTTTTAATAAATCGAAAACGACATTAATGACTTTTCAGCTGTCAACAAATCAATCATTTCAAGCTGTTCAAATTATAAATATGGAACGAAAAAGTTATTAAACAAAGAAGAAGGAAGTGGTTGCATGTATACCGCTATATTGAGCAATATATTTAATATGTCTGAATCTGAACTAGCACTTAAATTCGTTACAATAGTATAGCTAGGTACAAAAATAATTCTTTAGGTTCAACCATTTCTGATTTCTAAACAGAAAAATATCAATAATCACTTCTGAATCTAGCTTTCATTTGAAAAGTTGAAGTTCCAGTGGAAACGCAAAATTGGATTTCGGAATTTTTTTCCCGAAATCTTGAAAATTAGGTGCGGTGTTAATGTACTTGATGTTCGATTTGGCAGGAGAAATCTGATTTTTTTTTTTAACAAATACCTACATAATAAATACAAAAATATTGCAAGCAAAATAATTATTGTCCTTTATTTTTTTTTGCGAATATGGTCACCGTATGCATAAAGCCCGCACCATACCCCGTAACGTGTGGTGTGTTGTGGTGTGGTCTGTCGTTTCGTGTTCTGTGCACACTTATCTAGTGTGCTGTCATTTTTTTAAATGAATTCAAATGTTATTTGTTTTGCTTTTTTGAAGTTATTGATTTCCTAGTTCATGTGTGCTCTTTCTTTCACATATGCAATTTCAGATAATATATATGTCTCGTTTTATTGCGCCATAGAGCGTTGTGGCGCAATCGGTACAGGAGCGATTTCGACACAACGCGACACACTGCAACTGCAACACAACACACGAGAAATATATGTTTCTACGCATATGAAATCCATTGGAGTGATAGCGACACACCACTCCACATCACAACACACTTTACAAGTGTGGTTCCGGCTTAATGCATAACAATAGAATTCAATATGTAGTTTGCTATTGCCAAGACAATACCCGCCTACTCGGGCGTATGTGGAATTTTTGTCTTCGTGATTTTAATACATACTCAAAGCAAATATATATACATTTCATAATATAGTTGAAAATAATACATATTATGGTAATCGAGAGACTTATTAACACCAAATCTGTCACAGTTATCCAGGCTACTAAGCACTACAAAACTTTTAGTAACATACCTATACGCTTATCCTAATTTGCTATTGCTGCAAACGACTATTCTCTCTGTGCCCGCCCAAGAAGCATTCGCATATACATTTTAGGCCTGGCGACGTTCTGGTGTCGATTCGTGATCCCATATAGGAACTTATGTTTCGAAACAATCAAGTAACAGTTCCTTTTTTCTTTCGGAACAAATCCTATATACCATCTTTGAACATTTCCATTCCATTCCTCAAGCAATAACGTAATAGCATAGATAAATTAATATACAGATGTCTCATCCTAATGTAAAAGAATGCTCTACTTTTTGCGATCGTCCAACAAAGATCGTCCAACAAATGGAAGGTGAAAACCAAAACCCACCATACCTCATTTGAGAAGGATTGATTTTCTGTTTAGATGAATTCTACTTTCCCGTATAGGGTATTGGGGGCAGGTAAATTTCCTTGCACACTGATCAGTGGGTTAAAGGGTAAGGAGACAAGGTAATAAGGAAAGCGGAAAGAAAAAAATCGCCTTTATTTCTTTAATCTTTCTTTCTTTCTTTGGTATTGTCAATGCCTTATGATTGTACGCCGGCGGGGGTGTGTGCCGTGAGGAGATCTTCGGTTATGTAATGCATGATGGTTTTTGTTGGGAAGAGCCGCCGATTTACTTTTGGATTTGTTTTGCTGAAAAAAGTATCTCTGCGATATGAACAATTTATTGCATTTTGGCGATACAATTTTAATGTTTTTGTTTGGGTAGGTGCATTCGCATTAATTTTACGGTTTTCATTATTCGATACAAATGTATGTTAAATTTTATACTTTTATGATTTTCTTTTGAAATTAATTAGATTATTCATTAATAGGTACCCTATTATAGGTATCAACAATAATATTTAAACTAAAAACTGTTCTATATCACTTATCTACTTATCTTATTTTTCAAAGACATGCTGTTGGGTTTTCTTCTCTGTTAATAAATAAAGTGGGATAACAAAACAAGAATTCAAACTTTTCAAGTTACTTTTATAGGTAATAGATATCTACGCAAGATTGGCTTGATAGATGACATACCCAAAAGAATTACATTTATGATTTTTAAACGTTAGATACCTACCTACCTTATGTCGTTTTCGATTTACCTTTTCAGATTTTGATCCGAGATTTCAGATATCTGCTGCCAAATCGATAAAATCCGAATGGCAGTATGTATTAAATAATAGTGTAAGTTTTTAAAAATTGAAGCTCTCAGTAACAGGCAATTGTCGCAAGTTCTGGTTAGAGAGTTATAAGCGCTTACTGAATTATTTTATAACTCTCACATTTTACCAGTTTTTGAGGATGAGGAAAATCGTAATAGGAATTTCTGTTTTTTTATCATGCATGATTTTATTTTTGGCTGAAATAGATTTGTGATGATCGTCTATGATTACACAAATCAGAGATTTGTTTTTTGAATTTGCATTAGCAGTTATAAACTGAATATCCCGATGGGGTGCAAATAAAGTAAGATTTTCTGGCTGGTTGGTATTATTTACGGTGCATATTGAATTTGCTTGAAAGAAAGAAGAACTTGCTAATATTTGCTAAAAATAAGTCTTACGTTGCTGTTGGTGCATTTTTAAAGGCTATTACAATTTTAATTTTAAAGCGCGGTATTGAGTTTTAAAAATATGTATATGTATCGACACAGATCGACTTTTGGGTAGTCATTTTGGATAAATGATTAAAAACTGTTTTATTCGATTTTTTGAGAAAAACTAAGTAAGGGATCTTATTTAGAATACTGATATTATCGTTAATATGTATTTTCAAAATCGTTAGAGCGGTTTTTGTAAAATTTGGCAGACCAAATATTGCAATGTTTAGTTTGAAAAATGATATTGCTTAACAATTTTGCTGAAAAGGTATTGTTCGGGATGTAAGCATTACCTACTTGGTTCTTAAAGTTTTTTTTTTTAATCGAAATTGGGGTTTTCGAAATATAAGTTTTTCTATTAATAGGGACACAATAATTTTGAAAACATCAATTTTACTCTAAGTATGCATTTTGGTCAAAATCGTTAAGTGTCGGCGTTTTCCGGTAAACTAAAGAATACCAAATTAAAAAAAGTGTATTTTTTCAAAAATCTATTGTATGAGTTTTCTATTAAGTTAGAAATGATTACATGTATTACAATGTACAATCGTATCTACCGTTTTCGAGATACATATGTTCAAATTTCAAAAGTATCGTTATTAAATTATTTTAGTATGATAAAAACGGCCCCGAACTTAAACTTTAAATCTAAAGCAAAATTATGGCAGCTACTTAGGCCTTAGGCCTCGGGAGCGTACGCACAGACAGGCAAGCAGATAGATAGACATACGGTATACGGACAGCATTTTACGACCCAATTCTTTGAGTTCATCTATCATCGTAATTGATTAACATCTCGAGTTCGAAATTTTGTATATATTTTCTCTTACTACGTACGTACCTAATCGAGAAATCTAAACTACTGATTGTTTTATTATGAATGTTAAAATGTATTCATAATACAAAGTCTGACCCAGTCAACTCAGAGCGTTTTGACAGACATGTAAACTTGAAAAGTTTTAATTCTTGTCTCGTTTTATTTATTAACAGAGAAGAAAACCCAACAGCATGTCTTTGAAAAATAAGATAAGTTGATAAGTGATATAGAACAGTTTTTAGTTTATTTAAATATTATTGTTGATATCTATAATAGGGTACCTATTAATGAATAATCTAATTAATTTCAAAAGAAAATTATAAAAGTATAAAATTTGACATACATTTGTATCGAATAATGAAAACCGTAAAATTAATGCGAATGCACCTACCCAAACAAAAACATTAAAATTGTATCGCCAAAATGCAATAAATTGTTCATATCGCAGAGATACTTTTTTCAGCAAAACAAATCCAAAAGTAAATCGGCGGCTCTTCCCAACAAAAACCATCATGCATTACATAACCGAAGATCTCCTCACGGCACACACCCCCGCCGGCGTACAATCATAAGGCATTGACAATACCAAAGAAAGAAAGAAAGATTAAAGAAATAAAGGCGATTTTTTTCTTTCCGCTTTCCTTATTAGTTATTACCTTGTCTCCTTACCCTTTAACCCACTGATCAGTGTGCAAGGAAATTTACCTGCCCCCAATACCCTATACGGCAGCACACTGCATACATACATTCCGGCCTGTGGTCATAATTCAACTGAAAGTAGAATTCATCTAAACAGAAAATCAATCCTTCTCAAATGAGGTATGGTGGGTTTTGGTTTTCACCTTCCATTTGTTGGACGATCTTTGTTGGACGATCGCAAAAAGTAGAGCATTCTTTTACATTAAGTGGCCCACAGACATCACACTTGTGCGCACACCGGTGTGCGGTGTGCGGAAATGTGTGCCGTCTGTGGGCTGGTGTGCACACCGATTTTTGGTGTCACACACGGTGCGAGTAAAAATCAAAACTTTTTGATTTTTGGTGTCGGTGTCTCGATCGGTGTGATGTGTGTGGGGATGCACGCGCACTTTCAGTTCTCAGTTGCATCCGAGTCGTTGATATGCGAGGAACGTCGGCATTCGGCCGTTTTTTGGAATGGCACTAAAGTGTGTATGATTTGGTGTGGCGTGTGTGGCGGAATGTCACACCGGTGTCATCACACCGGTGTGCGCACAAGTGTGATGTCTGTGGGCCACTTTAGGATGAGACATCTGTATATTAATTTATCTATGGTAATAGTGTGAGTAAAGTGCGTGGCCATACAAATTTTTAACACAAATTGGGAAAAATGCCTTATTAATATTTAATTCTTTTATTGTGTATGTATACCATATAATTTCTGATGTTATAATATCGGATTCATTTTGTGTACCTATGTATGTTATTTATAAATTGTGTTAAACAGGAATTTCTATTTAGGAATTTGTTCTTATTTGCGTGCAAAAAAGCAAAACGTCAAAAAATGTAAATACCTACTTTTCAACATTTCGTTCCAGGTGGCCATGACCAAGGAAAAAATAGGTCTTTATTAGTCATGTTGTTTAAGCAAATTTAATTTAATTTTGGTTGCAGAAAAGTTAACATTGCAGTTCAGGGTGACAAACGTTTTTGTGAAGCGGACGTTGAAAATGCAAATGATGGAAATGCAGTAACTCTGACATAACAATAATTGATGAGGATATATAAAACAACAAAAAATCTTTTAATTCATGTGCCTGAAAAAATATAAATAAAACTCCACAGATGTGTTCAAAAACTGAAATCCATTTATAGTTTGTTGTGATAGAATAGCAATTCTTGGGCAAGGCAGGTTGTATGTCACAAAAACTAAAAAAAAACTGCTGCTGTATAGGAATTGTGTGCACGAATACATATCTCATGATATTTTACACGCTGTGGACAAAATGTTTCATTGAAGTAACAATTTTGACACAATAACGTACCTATGTAGATATAAAATTCATAGATAGGAATATTCCTAAAAAGGAAATATTATTACCTAGCATGTGTCTTAAATGCTACTTGTTGGGAATATTTTCTGGTAACAAAACTATCTTAAAAACATCGCTCATGAGTCATGACACATGACACATGAAGTCGCAAAATGCTCCTTGGGCATGATCGATTACCAATTGAACCTTTCGACTTCTGTATGTATATATATGTCAATCGCGATCTTTAGCGGTTAGAAGTTGTCTGATAAGTAAATAAATAAATTTGGTAGCATCGTCTAAGCGTAAGCATTGGTTCGTGTGGTTGATTATACATCGTATGACTCTTTTAGCTGCACCTCTTCAAACAAACATCTTAGAGCCCTGAACTACTTACGTCGTGCGTTTGTATTCGGTATAAAATCGCAAATGCTTTGCACATACAAGTCCGTCTGTTTAAGGAGAGACAACTAAATCGGCAACAAAAGTATCTATACCTACTTATGGCAATTTAGTAAAGCGAAAATAGCTCTTATTTTACAGAGAGAACATTTTACAGCGCCTTCTGATTAAAAAAAAAAAAAAAATAGTTGGCGCAACAGGTCCGGAGGGACCCTAGGCCTAGCTTCTCGCAAACCATTCGTTTTGTATGAGTTTTTTCTTTTTGGAACGAATGGAAGGGATGTACAATTTTATGCCGACTCCAAACGGCTAATTGAGAAGCTCTTTCAAGACAGTTATACTCTCGGATGCTTGTCAGTCGTTCGCGAGAGGTGGCACAGTGAAAAAAACCCTAAGTTGGAATTTGGGTTTTTGCGGGATTCGAACCTCGACCCCTCGCTTAGTAGTCTAACACTCTAACCACTAAGCCACTGCGCCTACCTTCTGATTTAAAGCTACTCTAAAATGTGAACGTTCCTCTATTTTTACGAATTTTTACTAACTACATATTACGAATTTTTACTCCATTCAAAAATTCGTAGAAGAAAGCGGCTTCGAAAGCACTGAGAATCTTACAAGTTTTTAATATTTTTATTTAATAAATTACTTGTAGTAATAGCCTATTCACATCGCACCGAAAACCGAACAGCAACTAGTTTTCGTTTCAATCAGCTGTGACGTTTCAATCAGCTGTGACACACTAGTCGTGAAATTTCTGTGTAAACTATTTTGGTTATCAATTAAGTGTGGAAAATTATTTTACATTGTGAGTTGTGACATTTGTTCGGTGCGCTGTTCTGCTGAATTTGCTGAATATTGCAAAAGGTGTGTTTGTTTGAACAACCCAACGATTGGAAGTCGTTTTCATGGTGTTTTCGTGGAAAACGACCCTAACAGACTCGTTTTGAAAAATTAAATAAGTATGGGAAAACTTCTGTTTTCGATGCAGATAGTATTTTCGCGAAAACCTGGATTTCGGCTCGGTATGAATAGGCTATACAAATTGGAAAAGCTGTCAATTGCATTTGGCATACGCGTGCATTATGTTTCTTGTGTATTTAGAAGGTATCAACAGGCGCCAAATTAAATATTGAATGTTCTTGTAGCACATTTCAACGTATTGATATACCTACGAAAGGGGTGACGAAATTCTTCCTCGCTGTAAGAAGGTACAATCTCCTCCACGTAATTTTTAATCCATTGTCACTTTTTTCTCTTCTCGAATGCTTGTTCTTCCATTAGTACTCAGTACAAACTCTTCTTTATCACTGCAATTTATGTATTATGTGTCATCTTCATAGATTACTACAAAAGCGTTCCCTAACAATTTATCCCAGTCCCAACAACTGCCACTTTGATAGTCTTTTAAATTTTTACTTATCAAAGTAAAGGAACAACAAGCAACAAGAGACTATTTTTTAGTGGGACTTCAAGTTTGAATATAAATTAGTGACAATCTACCTTTTTCTATCAGATGTGCATTTTTCAACTAAACTGCCAGTCATTAAGATACGTTCGATACAACACACGTTAATTTAATTAAAAAAATAGACTCACTCGAACGTACACCAATATTAACCAGTTTCAGAAGTACATTCGTGTGTCATGGATTACAATCGAATAGCACTGTTCTTCAATGTTTTTATTCTCTTCGGTATATCTTATTATATTGTTGACAAAAAAAATAAAAAAATGTATTATATCTGTCCCATTGTTCTGCTTATAACTGGATACATCGATATTGCTTTCGTGGTGCCGATAGAGTCATTTAATTATATTCAAATATCCAATTTTCAAATCTTTTTGGGACTAAAAATTGCCCATTCAACTATAATTTTCGAGTCAATTGTTCACCAACAAAATGAGAAAAACATCTTCAAAGATTTCAACAAAATCGATGATATTTTCGTTTCAAAACTATTTGATTGGATTGATTTCAAAAAAACCAGACGTTCAATTATTTTCAACACTTTGGGGACAATAATTTCAAGCATCATCGCAGCGGTTCTTAAAATCCACTTTTTCGTGCAGGAAGAACAACTAAGATCAATGTTGTCGATAGTAACATTTTCGGTAATTCAATTGCGATATGTGCAATATATATACATGATTTCCTTGGTGGCAGATAAGTTAAGGGCGTTGAACAAGATCGTATTGGTCAATGCTAAAAGGACACCGAAACTTGAACAGCTCTTCGCAATGAAATGTGTTTTACGTAACATCATACGTGTTCAAGTCAGAATCGGTGATGTGTTTGGATGGTAAACCTATATCATGATTCACCTCGAACGAACGAACGAACAGCCTCTTATATTCGAAGGGTCAATGCATCCATAATTTCGCGCTTAAAGTACCTGTTGTCGAGAACAGTTTCTCGAATTTTCTGCAACGACTTGAATTTTCAAAGAAGAGCACAATTGTGTACCAAAAATTCAATTTTTTTATTCGTTAAAAAATTCCTGAAATTATCACACATGATTATTCAATATTTAATACATAAATCTTAAGTTTACTTTAGTTTTCTCAGTAACAAAAATTCCGCCTCTCCCACAAGTCTTCTTTGTAACCGACAGCTTGTCATTTGTCTACCTCCGACGTTGCCAGATCTGTCGCAACAGTACCTAAGGGCTATTCTACCTGTGAGTTCCACTTAGGCCTAGGTCTTCCTCTTTTCCATTGATCCTTTAGATTAAAATCAAAGACCCGGCCGGCGCAGAGAATTTTTCTCTCTACAAATGTAAAAACTTTCATCGTATTATTTCTGATGAGATGTCATTTTCATATGTGATCCATAGTCCAAGTAGATCGAGACTAGTACGCAATAAGGTTTGTTTCACGTGGCTAGCACTAGTGTCCACTAGTGCCCACTGAGAAGTGTAAGCTAATTTTCACACCTGTCAAGAACTCGAACGCAAAATATGTTGCCCTAAAGACTCTCAGTTTTTGAAATTGAAAAATATTTATCTTTTGGTGAAGAATTCGCCATTTGTTTTCCTATATCGAAATGACTGCAAGACTCAGCACTGAATTCTTGCCCTAAAAAAATTGATTGGGGTCAGCTCAGGGCACAACTAGGGTGCCCTAGAAGTCATGTCAAACACAGGTTTTCAGTACCAGGGCGAGTTCATTGCTATATCGAACACATTATGGTTAACCCAGTCCTAACTAGTGCTCTAGCGCTCGAACGAAAAATGACATAAAAAAGTGACAAAGAAATCATGAACGAACAATTTCGTTTTGCTGCACTACGAAATGATGGCGAAAGGTAGGCAAATGTAGTAGATTGCTTGGTACAATTCTGCGTTCCCTTTTTTGCATTCAATTTCACGTTTATTATCCCGAGCATTAATTGCTTGCGAAAATTTTACACTTTTGACGTTTCGCTCTCCATATAGAGACCACCATACAATTTTAAGGGCTCTACGAATTAACTGCAAAGGAATTAACCCCAAATGAAATATTTCCTAACGAAGGAACTTCTAATAATAAATGAAATAACTCCAAACTATTTTAATGAAACAAGTTCAAAAGAAAATTGAAATAAGTCCCAATCCAAAGTGGAAGTAAGTCCAAACATTTAGGAGTTAATTCATCATGAATTAATTTCTAATAACAAAAGATGAAAAAGTTCCAAAGTGGTAGAAAACAAAATGCAATTTAGAAGGCAAAATGTTCTTAAAAATTGCTATAACAAATGAAATAGCACCCAAAGGCGTACTGATGAAATATGTCCTAATTTGCACTTATTTCATCTGCATGGCTTTGGGAGTTACTTCTTTATGAAATAACTACCAACACTAAAAGGTGTTATACATAAATGCAAAACTTGAGGAAAAACGTCCCAACAGTAGTTCTTTCACCTGTAATAACTCCTAAATTTATTTGTAAATTCTTGGGACTTTTTTCATTTAATTTTTTTTTTTGGAGTTAATTCCTTTGCAGCTAATTCGTAGAGCCGATCAGCTGCTTCGGAACGAAGTTTTCCGATACTCTCCTAATTGCCCTGAAAACGTGTGCGAGAAGGCGGCGGAAAATATTTTGTGGAGGGTTCAAAAAGCTGTTACACAAGTAGCAGTGTTACCAGCATTGGGTATTTATTTCCGATTTGGCTGATCACTGGCTCCTTAACACTGTCATTTAGTGGCATTTAAATGACGCAACAGTCAAAAAGTTTGGTCATTTGTCTTAGTCGTCATTGGGCACAAAATGCATGTCATTTGGATTTTCTTAGTCATTTAAATGACGCCGAAAACGTTATCCTAAAAATGGCGATTACGCAGAGCGCGAAAGAATGGTCGTGTGATCGTAGCTGTATACATACTTACTTATATGACGCTAGAACCCCTCTTCGCCATTTTTCGTATTAGATATTAAAAATTGTTTGCGCAACAACTTCCTATAGGCAACCTATTCCTACGTTCTTAGATTTTCAAACGAATGCAATATGTAATAGGCCTACAGTTTTATACCGACACTGAACGGATGAATTGAGAAGCTTATCCAAAACAATTCTTCTCCCGGATGCCTTCAAACATTCGCAAGAGTCGGCGCAGTGAAACATACCTTTATACGCTTATGTCGTTTTCCATTGGGACCACCAGAAATCTTTTTCAGATCTCAGATTTTACGGTGCTCATGGAACGCGCAACGAAATTTATCTGATTTTTTAAATGGATTAGTGCGTTAATTGACAACAATATCAGCTGTTCAAATGGCATTCGTTTTTGGCAAAATCACAAATGGATATCAACCTGAAAAATGTTTCGCCTGTTGTGGATACAAATGAAGTATTATTTGTGATTTGTAGTCTTCAGATGACGAGGGAGACAATTAAGATAATAATTCCTTCAAAATTATATCCATGGCTTTTTGTGGATTTTGTAAGGTATTTTGGTTTTTCACGAAACTTTGCACATTTTGTCTGGAAAGCAAACTTCTTAAACTGACCTAAAACAGCTGTGCAAATGATATTGGTAGGTATATGTAGATCTGAAAGAATATCGAGATCTGCAAAAAGTGATCCGAATCGAAAAAAAATAATTGATTTTTCTGCCCATTGGAACGTTAAAAGTGAATTAGATCAAAAACAAGATTGATCTTTGGTCCCAATGGAAAACGACATTAGTCTAGGAAAAACACTATTTTGATACGCAGCTTTAAGTTGTCATTAATTTAAAAAAAAATTGCAGCGGGTAGAGTAGGAATTGTAAGCGCCGAGTTTAATCTAGAAACAGGAAACGACACACGAATTGCAAATCTGAAGCTGAACAAATTTACTGAAATAAAAAATACAGAACCAATATTTAGGCGAGCTATCGCGAAAATACCTGCCTCAATCGCAGCGATAACAGTGAATTAGAATATAAATAGAGAAATCTAATGTCGTTTTCCATTGATACAGACATTTTTTTTTTTTTTAATTCAGAGCAGTTTTTTCTGCTCTCGTAATCAGCTGGCTGTCAGATTTCATGTTCCATATTCCATTGGCCGCCAAAAAGGCATTTTTTTCGTAGTCAAAGGAATTTTGCGTATCACGATTTGTGAGCGAGATTCACAACTCCTTACACTAACATCAAAACTGATCATAACATTTGTCATTTGTCAGACTTAAAAGTATGTTATTACTTTTGATTTAGACGACAAGTCTGTGAAAAATAGAGAAACATTTACATTTGGCCGCTGCAATAGATATCAACATAAATTGAATGGATTTTTATAAAGACAAAGTAGGTACCTATACAATTTAAGAACAGAGACTTTTGAAACACGCATTACCTACCACAAATGCAAAAGAAAAATCTCGTTTTATGTTCCATTGGGCACGAAAAATCTGAAATCTATACTTATAATAAAACTGTAGGCAATTTTTTGTTACCTAATGGCGTGAAAACTAGTGCACAGATTTCGATGAAACTTTTTTTGAAATGTTCCTTAAGATTTGTGCAACACATAGGCTATTCCCTTTCATTCCCGTGCCTATTTTTTTGAGCGTTTTTTACCAAAATGTGTTTTTTTTTTGTGACTTTACTGCCTCTAACTCGCCATTACTCAAATAATTCTTTATCAATGCAAACAAAACAAAATTCTTAGGAGAGCCAATACTTTTATAGTTATTTCAAGCCATCAATCAGCTTTCTATGTCCTCTAGAAGCTTAGCTACAACCTAAAATCTAACACGAAAAAAAAATAAATTTATTTTCTCAAATCGAATATTATCAGCAGCCGCGGTTCTTGATCGTTGTTCTGCTTGGGGGTGGTTAGGTGGCGCACATCGCACAAGCACGTTCAAAAAAAAATTGACAAGGTGTTTCTGAGGAAATGCGCAGATGGCTAATAACGTGTGGTGTAGTGATGGACTTATGGTGGAGATGATGTATATAGAAATTGAGTTCATGGTTTTTGTTTTAGTGGTTGTTTTGATTTTACCTACGTTGTACGTTGTACCACAGTAAGGAAGTGAAGCTTTAGTACTTACGCTGTTGAATTTAATTTTCTTAAATTGGTGTTTTAGGTAAATAGATTTGTTTGATTTATTGTTTCACATTGACAATGTTCACCGCTTTTTTTTTAGCTTGACTGTTGATTTTAAACAAATATGCCGTTGAGAAAACGGTCAAAACTCTTTTATTGGAAATTACACAGTCTCAAGCCGCGTACGAAGTTGCGGGCACAGCTAGTGTGATATAAATCTGAAAATTCCAATGAAAAGCGATATAAAGGTTACGCTACCGGAGACAGCAGAACAAATGTGCGGAAAAAGATTAGCCCTAAGAAAAACAGAACCACTTGGTGATGGCAATAATTCGTCAAGAAAAAAAACATCAATAAAACCATATACTAAAACCAGCATCGATATAAAATGGATATCACTCAAGGTCACTTAAGGTGTGCTTCGTGAATACAGGAAATTCTATAACAAACCACTATAATCACATATGCACTGTTGAAATTATTCCAATTCATCAATCCTTCTTTTATCCTTCAACTATGAGAAATACATTCGTCAACTAAAATACTAGCCATTAAAATATATGTCGACTGCAGAACGTTTTAATTGAATTAAAAAACTAACCACCTAGTCGTGCTTAGTAGTAAGTATCCACTAAGTTGCCAGTTTTCAAACTGCACTCGTACATAATGGATAACAATCGGATAGGAGCGTTTTTTACCGTATTTCTCCACTTCGGCATATCGTACTACACTGTTGGCAAACATTTAAGCAAATACGTCTACTTCTGCTCTATTGGAGTTTTTATAATAGGATGTGTTGACGTGGCTGTAATGATCTTCACCAACACTTACAAAAACATGAATTTCATAATTATTTTTGGATCTAAGATTGTGCATTTAATTATAGCTTGGCAATCAACTCTTCATCAACAGATTGAAAGAAATATTTTTAAAAACCTCACCACCATTGATGACATTTTCGTTTCAAAATTATTCCATTGGATTGATTTTAAAACATCAAGACGAGCAATCACCATTCGCGTGGCCATTTCAACAGCCGCATTTATTGTTTTCACAATTTACTTTTTCCTGCATCACGACCGAACTACGTCGATGTTCTCCATTGCGACCATAGCTGTTATTCAAATGCGGTATGTGCAATATATGTACATGGTGTCCTTAGTCGCTGAAAAACTCAAAACACTAAAAGAAGTCACTTTGGTAAATACTAACCGAACAACAAAAGTTGAACAGCTGCACACGATGAAAGGTGTTTTCCGAAAAATCAGAATCGTCCAGGAAAGCATCGATGATCTATTTGGATGGTCCATTCTTTGCATGTTCTTCTTATCGCTTTTGCAAATAATTTGGGTACTGCACTGGATTGTGTATTACGTATTGAAGGATGCCGATGATTTTTTTTATTTTACATGGGCGATCCCATTATGTTTAGAGATTACTAATTTGGGAACTGTTTGTAAATTGTGTAATGACTGTGAAAACATAGTGAGTATAATGTGGTATTTGATTGAACTTCTTCAGATTCGATTTCAGATTTTAGATTTCGTGTATGTCTAATCGAACATAAAGACTTCAGTTGCTCTTTTTTTGTTGTTGATATTCGTGTGACTCTTTTAAGCGTTTCAGATTCACTGGTTTAACTTAAAATTAAATCAATCGACATTTTTTTGATTTAAATTGATTCGTGAACATTTGTACATAAAAAATAATAAACAGAAATATGTAGATACCTATGTAATGCGTTTAAATTACAGAGTAGGTATGTTCGATTTTCAGTGTGCTTAGTTTCAATTTTGTAGATAAGTTAGATTTATCTGTAACTATTAACTGTTTATTTAATAATTTGTATTAACGTAGATGAAAATAAATTACGAAGGTAGAAAGTTCCAAATCCACTTGAATTCGAATTCAAATATAACAGCGGTTAATGTTATTACTTCATTTTAATAGTGTGCTTCCTGTAGTTTACCTTAATCCTGCATTTACACGATCACACATTTCTAACACGGAAAATTAAATGGATGCCCAATACTAAATAGCCGGATGAAAGCCTGGATGAAAGGGACAACATTACCTAACACGCAAAAAAACGTCACATGTATTTTAGTCGGCCATCTTGTTTACGTAGTATGAATTATAGAGAAGCTCCGCATGTTTTTTTTTAGCGATGTTTAACGAAATTCCGCGTTCCCATAAAACAAAATGGCTTCCGGAAGTGATGAAGTATTTATTTATTTCGTATAAATGATTGAGGTATGATTGCTGATTTAATTAACTAAAAGTAATTTACACACTCATTTCACATGTTTTCAATCGAAAATAGAAATGCTTTTGTGTGATTGCAGAAATGTTGGTCGCCGGAACTTGTGTTTATTTCCGCTTTACGTACCTATTTATAATTATGGGTAGACCATCCATGACATCTTAGGTGTTGATTTGCGATCTCACGCTTATGACTTTATTAGCATTGAATGCGGACAAATGGATCTCTCTGTCTCGTCTTATGCAAAAATGAGCGTGCCTGATGTGTAGTTTAAAACGGCATATACGCTGTTCAAAAACTCATCAAGTACTTATATGAGAGTGTTTTATTATTAAAACACGTATACGATGTGTGTTTGCTCAATCGGATGTCAATGCTTGATCAAACATTTATGTATAGTTACGTTCATTATCGCTTTGACAGCGACGAAACAAAATATCAAGCAGACAGTGTAAATTTGTTTTAAACGGTTTTTCAACTCATTTAGACTATTATCGTCGCATTTTTTTCATTCACACCCGTTTCTACTGATACCTTTTTACGTTAAATGAAATGATGAATGAAATGAATTGATGAGTATATCCTTGTATAGGTATGCAATGTCAATAAGATTGCTCCTAATATAAAAGCTAGCTATTTCATCCACCTTTGGGAAAACGGATCTTACTCATAAAGTTAAGTTAATATCTCACCGTCTGTTGCTGGTCAAAAGTTAGTGAGTGAGTTAGTCCTTGTCCAATTCACGCTATTAACAGTGATTAATAGAATAGACTTTTTCATTGCATATTAAGTTGATTTCAGCAAAGTAACGAATTGTCATAAGTGGTTCACTAACGCGTAACGTGAATCCTGCCTCTTATAGTAAAGGGTTATTCAATAAGAGGTGTTATTGTGAAAGGATATGGTGTGTATGCGTGCTCGTGGTGGCCATTTGGCTGATGCTGTTTTTCATTAATAACGGCATAACTTCCTCTTTATTACGAAATAAAAATCCGAGCATTTCTCTCTTATTGGAAAACCCTTTAGATGTGACAGTTACACATACTTTACTCTGCGATATTTATTTTGTTATATTCATGGAATAAAGATGTTTAATCATATTTGCTGTGATTGGCTTAAAGTCAAACAATTTAAGAATCATACAAGAGCTAGATACTCATTCATTTTATGTGAATTTTAAAATCGAGTTAACAAACTTCACTTCAGCACAGTAGTAGCATTTTGTTAGCGTTTGGAATACATATTTCCCAGACTATTCCTGATGAATAGAGATTTAGCATGTACAAGAATACTACAATAACACTTGAAAATAACATCGGCAGAGGCTAGCCAGCTAATCGCTGTTTCTTTGAGCTAATAAGGCGTTTACGAACAACTCTATCTCAAGCAGATATTATACTAAGCAGAAACTAAACAAGACCTTGATCATCCAGGTTCTGTTGTGTGGCGCAGAGGCACGGACCTTACCGAAACCAAATTAAAAGCTCTTTGAAGCCCATTGACTGCGGAACAAACCACCTATGGGCTTGTTGGCCGAAGCCCTAGTTTCCGCGGCTGCGCGCCATCTAAATGAACAAGTTATAGCCGCCCCTACGACAACACAGAGCTGTTGTTGCATTCGCTAACTAATTACTAATCGATAAATTAGTTAAACTAAAAACTGAACTTTGTCTTCACAACAACTATTCAACGACATGGCAATACAATGACTATAAACTACATTCTGTGGTTTCTCAATAGTTAATGTACTGGACTACTGAGCGAGGAGTCTCAAATTCGATCACCAAACGAACACAAGTTACATCTCAAGATTGCGTCACTGAAAAAGTTTCTCAATCTAAATTTTCAGACCCGGTATCGAAATTGTAGGCCCCTTCCAATCGTCCTAAAAAAGAACACACACAAAAAAAATCAATAGCTGTTTGAAGCTAGGATTTTTAAATGGATTCGTTGTACTTTTTTTCATATAACACTTTCTTGTACTCTAAATGTCTAAAGAGTCTATATATGGACAGCTTATATTAAATATCCTTTCTCGTCATCTTTTCTAGGGAAAAGAAATATCTACTATTGTCGCTAGATCAGAATACCGAGATTTTGAAACAGCCCATTCTTTGGAGGATTTTTCCTTACAAATGATGCACGATCCTGTTCGATTTTCAGCAAAAGGGCTTTTTAATCTGAACCTTAAAACATTTGCAGCGGTATTTTAAAATTAATGTTGATTTTATAATTCATCTCATTTGTATAATGAATTATCTTTTTTTCAGATGACTGCAACCGTTATAACCCAGATGTTTGTTTTACTCCAATTTTCAAAGGATGGATACATTTCCGACGATTGACTTTATAATCTGCAAACAGTGGTTACATTTTTTAATATATGTGGTCATGGTCATGCTCTATATTATTTTGTATATTTATTGTTAATTTCGAATTTGTAGTTTCCTGTGAAGACATATGCATTATATGCAGGACATTCAGTTGGTTTAATTAGGCCTTATTATTATTAAAATCATTAATTATTGTCAGTGGGTATACTTACAAAAGTGCGTAGAATAAAAATAAATGTACTTACTTTGAAAAAAAAAAAACTGTAGCTATGTATATTTAAAAATCTTGTCGAAAAACTTATGGACTATACTTAAACTAGATGACCTTTAACCCTTAAATGCCCAAGGAAACCGATTTTCATGAAACAAATATATTTTATGTAAACGGAGACAAAAACAACAAATCCGCTGTTAATTTTTTTTTTTTTTTTTTTTTTGACGAAGTTATTAACAAAAAAGTGGCTGAATCTTTAAAGATACAATGGGCTGTGGGGGGCACAGCTATTCCGAAAGAAAATGCATATAATTTTTTTTTAGTTACGTAATTGTACATACATTTTACATTGTAATTAATGTAATTTCTATACAACTGTGAAATTATTAAATAAAAAAAAAACGTTTTTTTTTTTTTAAATTTGTTGAAAATTAAAAAAAGCAAATATTTCTTTAAAAGTAAGGTTAATTTAAAAGTTATGCGTCCATTTGTTTTACAGTGCATAGATTTTGAGTCAATAAAGCGAAAATAGTAAGCAACAAGTAAATAAAGTCAAAACAAACGCAGAAATATTTTTTTCAATGGTTGTATCTTCAAAGATACACTGGTTAACCAACTTAGTTTACACGACTGAAGACTTGTTTATTTCTGCTACTTTTATAACCTAAAACGACCAAAGGATTTTTCATGTGATAGAAATCTACGACTGGCGATATATATGTCCTTTCCAAACACATGATACATTTATTTGGTCGCGAATCCAATGAATTCAATACATATGTACAAACAAACAAATTGCTACGTCATTTCGATTTTGAGGTTAAATTCGAACAAATTTTTATTGGCAGGTTAGTAAAATGCGCCTCAATAGGAGTTTTTCTTTTTTTATTCAGAGCTGAGCACTGAACCTGAACTGAGCTCCAGTATTATGAGCGCGCTCTGAAGCGAGTTCACCGAACTGGGACTTAAATACATAACTCGATTGTTGCACCCGCTATGTGATTTGTGGGTTGTGGCACCGTTTTTTTGGAACCAGAGACAATACTGAGACCCCAACCTCCAAGTTGGGGGTGTCACTGCCCAATTCATGCAATTATTTACACTTACTAAAGTGGCGATACAGTCCGGGGTGGACCTAGGCCTCAATCAATACGCCTCTCCAGTTATCGCGATCTTTGGCTAACTGCCTCCAGTTACGCACTCTAAGTTGGTTGAGGTCCCTTCCACTTGCGCGCGCAACCTAAGGCGAGGTCTTCCTTTACTGCGTTGTCCCTCCGGGTTGGAATCGAAGACTCTCCGGGCCGGAGCGTTGGTTTCCATTCTCTCTACATGTCCCAGCCATCTTAGACGACTGGTGCGTACTTTTCTAACTATAGGTCGAGCTATACAGCTCGTAGAGTTTGCTGTTAAATCTCCTACTCCAGAGCCCGTAAACGCAACGTCTTGTTGGACTTCAGCTTGGATATTTCTATCCTCACTCCATTTTGTTCAGTTGGACGGAATTCAGTCTGCAGAAATGTTTTTTCCATGTCCTTAGCACCGACTGTGTTTCCAATACAAGGTTTCCTTGTTCGTCTCTACAGGTTCCTGCTCATGCAATTCATGTAATTGCTCAAAGAAATAACGTTCCAATATGTCTCTGTAGGGAATACCGTTTACCGTAACGTGACGGTCATTTCAATCAACGAAAAAAAAAACGGCACAATGACGTCACCGGCAAGAAAACCACACCAAAAACTGACTTTTTGCGAATGAAGTACATGACAGTTATCAAATGCCCAGTAACGCATATTTTGCCTATTGAAAAAGCAGTTTAAACAAAAATCGGCTTCATCGCTGAAGATTGAAAATTGGCGTTCTTAAAGTTGCGACCACCGACTAGGAATTTCGGTACTTAGTAAATTTTAATTATTTGTAAACATTGATACTTCGTATAATTCACCATGAAACACCCTTTATATGTCGGAACAATTCTTCGAACGAGGTATCCGTTGGAACGAAAAATTCTCCGATTTTATTCGTTTCGGAGGATTTTTGCTGCGAGGAATTTTTCCCAACAACTTAACTGTTCGGAGATTTGTTCCGACATTTTGTAAGTCATATCGGTGATTTACATTGAAATGCGTTGAAGTGAATTTTTTGTTAAATTTTTGACAACTGGGTTCCGACTTCCGATTCCGAAACCTCCGACAAAAATTGGTTGCGCAATTTTTTTACGAATTGGAGACCGGTGCAGTGCGCCATCGCAATTGTTTATTTTTCTTTCGAAGTTGGATGTCGGCGGACACCTCGAGTGCAATTTGAGCATCCGAAGGAGTATGCGTTGCGGAGAATTTTCCGTTCCTACGGATACCTCGCTACGGCCGATTACTTTGTGAAATCCATGATAACCGTATTGTGGTTACATGATACAGCACAAAGCGACTTATGGGTAAGGTATAGGAGCGAAACCCTAAACAAAAATTTCGAATTGGATTATTTCAATAATTTAATATATATATATTTATAAATTAAACAATAGTCTTTAAGACATAACAAATTGAAAACGAAGAAACTTAAGTTGTTTATTAAGTAGGTACCTAAAATAAATCAGCCTTCAATAAATAATAGCAAAAATAACACATTAAATAATAACAATTAAAGACGCTAATTTATAGTCTGGCAAAAAGCTCTTAACATAGTAGTATTTTTTTTTCCAATTTTGATTACACAACATGCATTGAAGAAAAGTTGGTCAGACACGCCTATAATGAAGCAGTTTATACAAAAAAAAAATTGACTCCGATTGTGGTTTTTTTTTTTTTCTTTTTTCTTTTATATATAAAATTATACTTAGACTATAAATTACGCCAATGAATTTATACATTTATTTTTGTTAAAATCAATAACAAATAAGAAAATCAGTCTTCATTCTATAATATTAATGAAAACACGGGACAAATACTGGACTAAAATTTGTACACGCGACATTGTTTCTTAAAAAAAAGAAGAAGAAGGAAATAGACTATTAAAATACGAGGCGTATGGTCACTATTCTTACACACAAGACAGAAGACACAAAAAGTATAGTGGTTAAAAAAAAGACATATTTTGGCAACCCCTACAAAAAGTATATACAAGCCAAAGTAGCATTTCTGAGCGATTTTTCGCATTTCGTTTCATCGAAGTTCGGAGTAACAAAAAACAATTTGCATACATTTATGTATTATTTCATTACGTCAAATGGTTAACAGTTTACATTCAATTCAATTAAAAATACTTTCCGACTATTGAATAGACAACCATCTTAAATTACTTAAAAATGCTTTTACTAAAGTCTGCTTCTGAATAGACAACCTTAGGCAGCTCTCTTCTCTTAATATTATGTATTTTCCTTTTATGTCGCATAAGCGAATCTAAATTTCGAAAAAGACGGTCACATATATCACATCCTACCTTCGGAGGAGGCCCATGTGACCGTTGATGATGGACTAGGAGTCGATTTGTTATAAATTTCATATCGCACTGACTACATTCGAATTTCGGCTCTCCATGAAATAAGCGATGATTTCCCAGCTGATTTTGGAACCTAAATTTGAGACCACACGTGTCACAGACAAATGGCAACTCATTGGTGTGCACCACGACATGCGCTTTCATTTCAGTCGCTGTAACAAAACCTTTGTTGCATACATCGCAAGTAAACTTCTTCGTATTAGTATGACGTCGAATATGGATAATCAAGCTGTTGCGATCATCAAATTTTGCGCTACATATTTCGCACTCATGGCTTTGCGATTTTTTCGGCAAATGCTTGTTCAAATGTTTTGCCAGGTCTTCTGAGCTTTTACAATTTGCTTCGCAAATGGGACATGTATATTTATATCCGTCAGCTGAATCGGGTTTATTAAGGTGTTCCTTACGATGGCATTCTATTTGATATTGAGTTTTGAAGATTAGTGGACACTTTTCGCATTTGTAAATTGCGCCAACGTGTTTAGTTTTTACGTGAGCAAGTAATTCTCTCCTTTTTTTGAAGCTCTTAGAACATAGCTCGCATGTATAGACTTTTACCGGTGGAGGACGCCTTGGTAAGTATACATCTTTGAGGAATAGCAGTTTCTGGTAGATATTGGATTTGCTATACCACAATAAAGTATCAGGAGAAATTGCATTTTTGCATTTTTTATCAACCCGCCCGAAGTAGTCACGCAAGTGCCTGATAGCTACCTTAACTGAAGTGCGATCTTTGAGTACATTAGGACAAATCTCTTCAAATTTTTCGACGATAACCATGTAGGCATTTGTTTTGAGAGAGGGATTGTTATACGATGTTGACTTTAAATTCCACAGACATTCCTGTTCGCGGTAAAGGTCGATAAATTGCAAGATGTTGTCTTCAGGCCATTTAAGTGGAAAAGTCTTCTCCTGTATGAAAGATAGAAATAAATACAAACAAATTAGACGAAACGAAGCGAAACGAAATTCGCGGTAATGATATATTTTAGATGAAGAATCAGAATCCGTATTAGTCTGATATATTGCAGTGTTTTCATATGTCAACTGTCTATTACCGCTCATTGGGAGTAATAAGTGTTTCTTTTTTTAATAAAGGGAGAAGTTTGAATTCGGTAAGAATCAAAAACTACCAATGGACTTTTGGTCATTGATGGCCCATGCAAGTTTTCCACTTTCCATCAATGGGGTGATTTCACTTTTGGTAGATATTATGTATAATTTCATTAATTTTTAATATTCAATTCATTACAGATTGCGGGCGAAGGACGACCCCCTATAACTCTCGATCTTCAGTTGTTCAGTTTTAATTAAACCGTAGGCTCAATCAGTAACTCTCTTAGAAATTGATGATCAGAGTGTCATTTATATTTTTCAACCGATAAATCGCACGGAGTGCGTAAAGTTTTGTTAAGGACGGATACTTTAATAAAAATTTATCGGATTTTGATATGAGACGAATAAGCGACGAAAATCTAACCTCCGTCTGGCTATGCAAGAATCATTTCGCAAAAGTACCTAGCTAAGGAGGAGATTAAGGTTCTGAACGATGCAGCTTTAACGCTTTCGAAAGCAAAAAACCCCCTTTTACAGTATAATCAATGTGGAATCATGCATTAGTTATACGGACAGGTACCGAAAAAGCTTTTTTTAAGACAACGTATAAGCAGAAATCGAGATCTCATGCCATCCCATTATGATTCTAGGTTAGGATTTTTTACAAGTTGAATACTGAATAAGCAAACTAAGAACATTAAAAGACGTTTACCTTATATGGTGCTCTGAGTCGAAACTTTTTAGTAATTTCCAAGTGTTTTGTTATTATATGCGTCCAAAGATCGTCCGAACTTGTAAACTCAGCAACTGTATCCTCACAGATCCGGCAATTGAAATCTGCAAATTCCTAAAAGAGAATATTATTTTTACTTTATTTACACGTAACACCATAGATAGTGAAACTCTTCTTACCTCATCTGGTATCTTTTCTTCGTTTGCATACCGCAAGAACCACAAATTTTTAAAATACCATAGTTTTGATTGACCATCATCTCTTGTGAATCCATTGTCAATCTCTTCGTTAACCAGATCCGTCATGCTGCTCAATCGATTTTCCAAATCATCTAAAGTACTCCCTTTATAGTATGATGAATATATTGTATGTAGAAGTCTAAAGGCTTCAGCCTTCACGTTAAGTGAAGTGTTCTCCGCAGATTTTATGTGCCATAATCCAATGCATTTGCGATATGTGTCCAAGACTTCAATCATGCACTGAGAATGAGATGGAAAACTAGTTTCTACATTCAATCTATGCAGTTTATTCCTTTAAATCGAATTCGAAATATTTTAACAATCAATCTTACTTTATCTGTACACTCGACGTTAGTAGTGTTTGTGTTATCTGCATTGGGCATTGCTAATTGGACATTGGACAAAATCTCCACCTTACTCTTAGGCTCCGTGTTTTGTGTATTTGCAATTAAGCAATCGGAAATCTTTGAGGGGAAAAAAATAAAATTACAAGACTTTAATCGAAGCTGGGAACTAAATACGGAGCAACGAGTTATTTTTAAAATTAGATTTACTTTGACATTGCATTTGCTATTAGAAATGTTTAAGTTATCTTCATTGGACATCAATATCTTCGCATCACTGAAAAGCTCCGTGCTTCGTGTGTTTGTAGTCAAGCAATCGGATTCCTTTGAGGAAGAAAACATAAAGTTACAAGGTTTCAATCACAAATTAGTTATCAAGGCCTACTTTCTTCGTGCATTTGCTGTTAACAATATTTATGTTATCTTCATTGGACATCAACATCTCCACATTACTATAAAGGTTCGTGTTTTGTGTAATTGCAGTTAAGCAATCGGAATTCTTAGAGGAAGTAGAATGTAAATAAAGAGTTAGAAGTCTTCAATCATAACTGGCAACTAAGTGGAGAGCCGGTTTCGAATTAGTTTAACAAGTAGACTTACATTATCTGTGCATTGGCTGTTCGAAATTTTTATGTTTTCTCCATTCGCCACTAATATACCTGCATTACTGTAAAGGTCTGTGTTCTGTGTTGTCGTAGTTAAGGAATCGGAATTCTTTAAGAAAGAAAATATAAAGTTACTCAAACTTCAATCGTAATATGAAAAATCCATGTAGAACTAAATTCTACATTAAGTCTATGCAATGCGAGAATTTTAATAATTAGACTTGCTTTATCTGTGCATTGGCTGTCCCTGATGTTTATATTATCTTCGTTGGACATCAATATCTCCACGTTACTGTAAAGACTCGTGTTCTGTGTTATTGCAGTTGAGCAACCGGGATTCTTCGAAAAAGAAAATAAAAAGTACCAAAGCCTTCATTTATAACTGGGAACTTAGTGGAGAGCCGGTTTCGAATTACTTTTACAAGTAGACTTACCTTATTTGTACATTGGCTTTTCGAAATATTTATGTTTTCTTCAATGGCCATTTGTATTCCCATATTACTGTTAGAGTCCTTGTTCTGGGTAATTGCAGTTGAGCAATCAGAATTCTTTAAGAAAGAAATTTTAAAGTTACTCACACTTCAACCCTGCACTGGGAAACAGGTGGAAAATTTGTTTTTATATTGTCCATGCAATTTTTTTTAATCAAATTCGAAATATTTAAACAGTTAGAATTACTTTATCTATGCAAAGGCTGTTACTAATGTTAATGTTATCTTCATTGGACATCAAGATCCCTACATTACTGTAAAGATTTGGGTTATGTGTAATTGCAATTGAGCAACCGGAATACTTCAAGGAAGAAAATATAAAGTTACAAGACTTCAATCGAAATTTTGAACTTAATGCAGAGTTGCTTTCTAATAAGACTTACTTTGTTTGTGCATTGACTGTTCGAAATACTGAAGTTATCTTCACTGGGCATCAATATATCCACATTACTGTTAAGCTCCGTGTTTTGTATATTTGCAGTAGAGTAGTCTGAAATCTTTGAGTAAGAAAATATAAAGTTACAAGACTTTAATCACAGATTAGTTTAATATGTATGAACCTACTTTCTCTGTGCATTGGCTGTTAGCAATATTTATGTTATTTTCGTTGGACTTTAATAGTCCCACATCAATATAAAGGTTCGTGTTCTGTGTAATTACAGCTAAGCAATCGGAATTCTTGAAGGAAGAAAACAGAAAGATACAGGACTACAATTATAACTGGGAACTAAGTGCAGAGCTACAAGCAGACCACTTACCTTATCTGTACATTGACTACTGCTGATATTTAGGTTATTTTCATTGGACATCAATACCTCCACACTACTGTAAATATTTGGCTTTTGCGTAATTGCAGTTGAGCAACCGGAATTCTTTGATGAAGAAAACAAAAAGTTAGTTAGACATAAATGTAAACTAGTAGCAAACTATTATCAGTGCAATTTATTTCTTTAAATTAAATTCGCAATTTTTTACAAACAAGACTTACTTTATCTGCGCATTGGATGTTAACATTATTTAAATTCTCTCGATTGGACATTAATATGTCCACGTTACTGTAAAGGTCTGTACTGTGGGTAATTGCTGTCGAGTAATCGGAATTCTCCAAGGAAGAAAATATAATTAACTAGCTGACCCGGCGAACTTCGTTCCGCCCAAATTCGTAATTGTAATGAAAATAATAATTCCGAGCATTCACAACGCACATGCTACTCAATTTCTTTCGTATAAATCAGCCTTTCGCTTTTTCACTAAAGTCCTTTACGGTACACGATATATAAAGCGGAATGTTACGCCACATATAATTGACTTAATGAGAAATATGGGAATTCAAGATTGATTCCACAAATTTCCAGCGAATGACTTATTAATTGTCATAGCGAAACGGGAAATTGATGCGCTTAAATACGATTGGCAAATCGTTCTGAATAAGCGGAATCCATGACCTCTGGAATAGAATGTTTGCCTCAAAATCTTCTCTTGCATGACATTTGATTTGATATGCTTCACAATCAAATCAAACGCGATCCGTTAAAAAATTCCGGTGGATTGAGGTTGCGCAACAAAATTATAACTGACACGACTTTCAATTTCAAATTGTGTAGCGGTAAGCCCGGCACATCAAAATAATTCAAAAATTAAACTTTTTAAATAATTTTTGTTGTATTGGAAGTAACACTACCCGTTTTTCTATCCAATCTATCTTTCTATCCCCAATTCCATTCCCTTAAACTTTTATTTTCACGTAGCATAATTATGTCCTTCCTTGGGTCAATACGAATCCACCAAGCACGATCCATTACCGAGTTATGAGTGTGCACACCTCTGTCAGTCTCTTTTTATTTTTCCCGTGCCTTTCGTATTAAATCCCGCCCAGATTTCGAAAAACTCCAAATGTCCAATAATAGTTTCAATTGTACAACTTTAGATATAGCGTTTGAATTTTCTGTTTTTTTTTATGGTAGGTGCTACAACCCGTTTTCCTATCCCGCTTATCTTTTACAAATTGCCATCCATCGGGTCCAGAACTATCCTAATTTTAAAAATGTAACCAACCATACACACCCACGAAATTTCATTAAAATCTGTTGAGTGGTTTAGGGGATCGACAACAGCGCTTCACCCAAAATTTACTGAAATTCATGTTATTTTCACACACGCACAACATTCACGTACCTTTTCCGATTTCAACCAATCTTCACAAAAACCATATATAGACCAAAATACCAAAGATGTGTGAAAGTTTCGTTAAGATCGGTAAATGCATTAAGGCGTGAATCGGCGACAAACGAACACAATTTTAAGGCTAGGTATCTTATCTTTCAAGTTGCAACCAACCATGCACAATTGCACACCCACAAAATTTCATTGAGATCAATTGATTGTTTTCGAAGATCGATAACGGCGCCACCTATCTGGTCCAAAAGAATCCCAACCTTCAAGTGGGAACGAATAACATACATTCACAAAATTGCATTAAAATCGCTGGAGTGGTTTCGGAGATTTACAACAACTCCAGTTATCGGGTCCAAAAGTATCCTATCTTTCAAGTTGCAAACAACCATGCACACCCACAACGCTAGTAAATACTATCGTGGACTTTGGTTCGTTTCCTTATGTGGTTTTCCATTGGGATCACCTGAAATCTTTTTTAGATCTCAGATTTTACGGTGCTCATGGAACGCGCAACGAAATTTATCTGCTTTTGTAAATGGATTAGTGCGTTATGTGGTTTTCCATTGGGACCACCAGAAATCTTTTTCAGATCTCAGATTTTACTGTGCTCATGGAACGCGCAACGAGATTGATCTGCTTTTGTAAATGGATTAGTATGCGTTAATTGACAACAATATCAGCTGTTCAAATGGCATTCGTGTTTGGCTAAATCACAAATGGATATCGACTTGAAAAATGTTTCGCCTGTTGTAGATACAAATGAAGTATTATTGGTGATTTGTAGTCTTCAGATGACGAGGAAGACAATGAAGATAAATAATTCCTCCGAAATAATATCCATAGCTATTTATATATTTTGTTATTTTGGTTTTCACGAAACTTTGCGCATTTGCCTCGAAAGCAAACTTCTTAAACTGACGTAAAACAGCTGTGCAAATTAAATTGGTGTGTGTAGATCTGAAAAAATATCGAGATCTGCAAAAAGTGCTCCGAAACGAAAAAAAGATTGATTTTTCGTCCCAATGGAACGCGAAAAGTGATTTAGATCAAAAAAAAGATTGATTTTTTGTCCCAATGGAAAACCACATTAATTGACAACAAAATCAGCTGTTCAAATTGCATTCGTTTTTGGCAAAATCAAAATGAATATCGAACTGAAAAATGTTTTCCCTGCTGTATATAGGTACAAATGAAGAATTATTGGTGATTTTTAATCTTCAGATGACGAGGGAGACAATGAAGATAATAATTCCTCCGAAATCATATCCATAGCTATTTATGTAGGTGTTATTTTGATCAAAAAAAGATTGATTTTTGGTCCCAATGGAAAATGACATTAGATCAAAAAAAAAAAAAGATTGATTTTTGGTCCCAATGGAAAACCACATTAGTTTCAGCTCATAGCATATAGCAGATTCTTATCAAATTTGGAGCTTATAGGAGCTACAGCTCGTAAATTTAAAATTTTCATTGTTAAGACCCACCCCCGCAACCCCCTGTGGAGTGGGATATCGTAAAATTCGTTCACAAATTCTGTAGGAGACTGTAGGAGCTATAGCTCGGAAATTTTTAAATTTTCATTGTTAACGCCCACCCCCGTAATCCGGCTACATGAAATTTGGCCCCAATGAAAAATTGCCCCAAAACAAAAATGAAAAATTGCCCCAAAATTGGGGCGTATTTTCATAATGAAAAATGGCCCCAATTTCAAAATGGAAATATCACCCCAAACAAAATGAAAAAAGGCCCCAAAATATAAAAATAACAAATCCAAAAATGAAAAATAGCCCCAAACTGCATTATATAGCTTGAATATTAGATTTTATTGGAAAATAATTTATGAATACTCTTCAATAGTATCGTCAACATCTTGTCTACAAAAAGGACAACTATAACTGACATTTCCTTTTCCTATTGCATCTCCAATAAGCATTAACTGGCACTCTTTGCATAGTTTTAAATGTCTACAAGGCAAGAAGACTATGGTAGGTCTTAAATATTGGCATACAACACAGAAGGAGCAGGGATGGAAAAGTCGATACAATTGTATCGAATTCGATACAAATGAGTTTGCTCAAGTACAAAAGTACAATTTGCCTTAATTCGATACAATTCATCTATCTGTATCTTTAAAATTCTCTTGCAATTTGTATTTTTCCAAAAACAGAAAATCAAATCACTTAACGAACTATGTATTTGTTTCAAGTTTTGCACAAAGCGCTGACTAGATTCTGTTTTTTACTTTTGTCTGTTGATGAGTAATAGTGCATTTACACGGTCACACATTCCTATCACGGAAAATTAAATACTAAACAGCCGTCTGACTGAAAGGGACAGCATTACCTAACATGCAAAAAAACGTGATACGTTTTTTGGTCGGCTATCTTGTTTGCGTGGTAGGATTTATGGGAAAGCTATGCATGTTGATATTTTTATAGCGATGGCTTATGAAATTTCGTTTTCCTATAAAACAAAATGGCTTCCGGAAGTTATGAACGTACAATTATTTATTTATTTCGTATAAATGATTGATGAATTGTTGGTTTAACTTACTGAAACTAATTAACACTCTCATTTCACATATTTTAAATCGGAAATAGAAATGTTTTCACGTGATTGCAGAAATGTTGGTTGCCGGAACTTCCGCTTTACGTATCTATAATTATGGGTTGAACATCCATGACACATCAGGCGTCTGATTTGTGATCTCTTTCCTACGTCTTTATTAGCATTGACTGCGGACAAACGGATCTCTCTGTCCCGTCTCGTGCAAAAATGCGCGTGCGTGATAGTGTAAATGCGGTTTAAGTAGTTTTAGTTTGTGTAGGGTGGTTAAGTGCTATCAATAAAACATAACTTTTTTCAAAAGTGCTTAGACCTGTTCAAACGATGTACGAACGAAAAAAAGAAGAAAAATATGGTGCGTTTTCAGCCTGAATGGAAAGCAAAATACTCATGGCTTGAAGAAAATATTGAACGAAAAATCAAACGTTGTTTCTATTGTAATTCCAATGTTTCTGGGCGAAAAACTCGAATTTCAAGTTCAGGGCAATATTTTGAATATGAATTTGCAAAACGAGAGCCTGAAGAGCTCACAGATTTTTGTAGGTATGTATAGTTTTTTTTATGATGTCATTAATGTTTATTTATATTAATATTTTGTTATTAAAATAAAATATCGTGAATTCACATTTTTTGTATACGAAAAATTGTTTTCAATACAATTCACTCCATTTCAGTACAATCTTCCAACAGTTTTCAGTACAAATCGAAAAAGGCATTTTCCATCCCTGAGAAGGAGGCTATTTTGTCATAAGGTAAGGAAACATTTCTTACTCCGGGGATGCATGGTGCAAGGAACCTAAAGGCGTATCGTATAGTATGTTAAATGTTGGGAGCCTATTTTGTCATCAGTGAGATTATGATTGATCGTGAGTCGGCATGTAGACTCTAAGAACCTAAATTCGCGCGAATTTTTAATTTTCTCACCCCAAATCGATCCTCCATTGGGTAAATTTTGTTTGCTACGCCTTTAGGTTCTTAGAGTCTACATGCCGACTCACGATGGTTCTTTGCACCATGCATCCCCGGAGTAAGAAGTGTTTCCTTACCTTATGACAAAATAGCCTCCTTCTGTGTTGTATGCCAATATTTACGACCTACCATAGTCTTCTTGCCTTGTAGACATTTAAAACTATGCTGCTTAAAGTTGGAATAGCCTCGGAGTGCCATTTAAAGCTTATTGGAGATGCAATAGAATAATAAAAAAAATCTTAATTTAACATTTAAGACTGCGGGGACTACAACATTCGGTTTGTTTAGATATACGATTAGACGGTATCAATTTAAATATGAATTCGAAAATGAAAAATGACCCCAAAAAGTTGGGGGAATTTTTCATAATGAAAAATCACCCCAAAATTAAAAATGAAAAATGGCCCCAAAATATGAAATATCACCCCAATAAACAAAAATTTTATTAATTCATTATTGTTGTTGGTTTTCATATAAATTTTTGGGGCAATTTTTCATTTTTGTTTTGGGGCCATTTTTCATTCTGGCCAAATTTCATGTAGCCCCGTAATCCATATTGGGAGTAGATTGTCATAGATAAGTAGGTAATATTATTCTTAAATTTGAATAAACCAAATCTTCGTTGACTACTGTAGTATCGACATAATCTGTACTATGATAAAAATGAGTACGATAAACATGTCCTACTTAGAACACTACAACTACAAAAAAGAACAGGCTTTGGAATTGGAAAAACAAACTATGTTGTGGCTGCCTGTTCGACAGAAGTAGGTATACATACAAAATGCAAACATATAATACATACTTCTAATTTAATATTAGCTGCTTCCAAACCATCCAAATAAGATTGTACGGTGTCTATATCCCCTAATACATCAGACTGCGATTCCTTTAAGATAAAAAAAAAAAAAACATGAATTTATGTCAGATTTTATGTAAACGCACTAACCTTGTATCCGATATCTTCTAGTGCTTCCGCAACGAATGCATCAATTGTATCCAGTGGTTTTGGTTGGTTGTCAAGTTCATAGTTAAAGTGGTCTTTGCTCATATGACCAGAGAAATCATCAAATGTTGAATATTTTGTTTGGTTGTTACAAAATAAGCAAAAGAAAACAATATCAAAATTACTGAAGGAAACGCAAATTTCTCCACACTTAGTGAGTTCATCATTCACTTCAATATTCAGAAAGTCGACTCCTGTTTCAGTATCCATTGTTTCAGATTAACTTTAACTTATTTCTAATATGTTGTTGTTCTTTAATTTTACAAAAGTACAACAATTGGTTGCTCTTTTGTCAAATCCATAAATAAATGGCGAACAAACAAATTTTGCCACTTGGTTGTGTTCACATCAAAATTTGCTATGCTTTGCTCGTGCTGCAATAAATGCAAACAGCAAGCACACTTTACTGCGCAGTACTGCGCACTGTGCACTGTGCAGAGATACAGTGGTACCTGGGAAAGTTCCGTTGTGGCGATAACTTTTGAAATTATAATAGCTACCTAAACTAACAACGGGCAACTATTTGCATGCAAGAGCAAAAACTCTCCACTTCAATACATTATACACATTAATATTGTAATTGTAATACAACCTAAGCAATTTCTAATAAACAAATAAATGTAATTAAGAATTAATTGTTATAGATAAAAAAAATCCACAGCGCAGCGTGACCGCTACAGAATTCCGAAAAGTCGCAAGGAAAAGGGTCAATGAGAAAAAAAGTGCCCATTCGGAAGCTATCCTGTACTTTTAGTATTTTTGAACGATATTTAACAAGCATTGGCTCGCTTGGCCTAACACTATAAAAGTGCTGTGATAGGCAACTGCGTTACATTTTAAAGGTTTTTATTTGGAAATAACAGCATTTAAACAAATTTTCAAGCGCCTTTCTTCAACTAAAAAAGGGCCAAAATAGCAAAAAAAAAATGTTAGCGGGCTCTGAAAAAAGGTAGAAAATGTAACTTTAGTCGCACTACAGCATAAACTAAATAGGAAATAGACTGACAGCTTTCGTACGTCTCCCCGATTTCACCCGCAGATTTTTTTAATGATTCTTCCACTCTCTCTCTGAGAGCGAGCCTGTCTGTGAATACGTGTAAAAATGCAAACAAAATTGGCGGGCGTCGTTATAAACCTGTAATGGCGGCGGTATGGTGAATGTATTTGAATGGGAAATTCAAAAAAAATCAGTTTGTTTCAAAAAAAAAATAATATAACATATATTTACTTAATTGATTCAACTAATTACTTTTCTAGTTTGCTCTTAGATTTCGAGCATGCAATAGAAAATAAAGACCCAATTTTTTCTCTTTATTGTTGTGTACAACTAAATTTTAAAATAAAAACATAAATTCAAAACAGAATACACTATTTTATAGAGCAAATTCGTTTAATTTAAGGATACCAAACTCATAATAGCAGCTTATCAAGTTTTCAAAAGACATGCTCCAAAGTGGAGCTTCTTTTAATAACATAGCACATTTAATGAAAAAAGCTACGCTTTCGAACCTGTCTCTAGCGAACCGTACATGCTATCTCTAATTATATGGTATCCTTGAATTCGTCTTTATGTGCTCTACAAAATGGTATGTATATCTTCCCATTTTTCTTTTTATTTTGAAATTTGCTAGTACCAAACCCGTTTCCACTTCTGTATTTTTGTGCGAAGTTAATGCAACCGAGCTAAAAACGGGTTTGGTAAAACCAAATTTTAAAATAAAAAGATAAATGGGAAGAAATACATACCATTTTGTAAAGCACATAAAAACGAATTCAAGGATACCAAATAATTAGAGATAGCATGTACGGTTCGCTAGAGACAGGTTCGAAAGTGTAGCTTTTTTCATTAAATGTGCTATGTTATTAAAAGAAGCTCCACTTTCGAGCATGTCTATTGAAAACCTGATAAGCTGCTGTTAAGAATTTGGTATCCTTAAATTCGTTTTATTGTTCTCTATAAAATGGTGTAGTCTGTTTTGCATTTATATTTTTATTTTAAAATTTGGTTGTACCAAACCCGTTTTTAGCTCGGTTGCATTCACTTCGCACAAAAATACAGAAGTGGAAACGGGTTTGGTACTAGCAAATTTCAAAATAAAAAGACAAATGGGAAGAAATACATACCATTTTGTAGAGCTCATAAAGACGAATTCAAGGATACCAAATAATTAGAGATACCTAGCTTGAATGGTTCTCCAGAGACAAGTTTGAATGTATAACCCATAGTTCAATCTTTTCGCGATTTCAAGCTCGGCAACAATTTTAATACAGAAATTATGTTTTTTATATTGTGTTAACATCACTTATTCACTCTATTTATTACATTCTTTTTATTTTTCATCGTACGTATTAGGTAGATAGGTACGTTAGCTAACTACATAATCATGTCTCCGACTTAGGTACGAAACGATTCTCAATATTGTGATGACAGTTGGAGATTTTCTTAGATGATACAGCTGCTGTCTTTAGTTGTTTAGGTAATTGCTGCACACATCTATTATAAGTTAAGTCTGAAAATATGTTTAATAAAATATTTGTACGTAAATAAAAATATGTATGTAGTACGGATAATTAAAAGAGTTATTCCTCGTTTTCTTGGTTAAATTTTATTATTTTCCTTCACGTGTGCTTTTTTGGCTCGTGTTCTTTTCTTCTTCTTCTTATCATCAATGGCCGACACCAACCTGAAGTTGGCTGCCATTACAATAAAACAGTCTGCCACTGAACACGTCCACAACTGAATAGTGGACGAGTTCAGTAACAGTTTGCTTATGTTACTACATCTCGGCCAGTCTGACAATTTGATTGACCACAATCAATACCATAACATTAATAAGTAATGATTCACAAGAAACTTAAATCAACTCAACATAGCTTAATCTTAACCATAACGTTAATAAGTAATGATTCACAGGAAGCTTAAATCAACTTAACATAACTTAATCTTAATTCAACTTAACATCTACACATTGAATGACACAAATGTCATGGGTTTACATAATAATGAATAACAATTAAGACTCTCTTCTTCTTTTTTTTTTTTTTTTTTAAGAGAAATCTTCTCTCCACAGTCGGATATTCTTGGCCTCTACTATACCATCATATGGCAACTGAGTTATAGGACAATTTTCTATATCACGTATGACATACCTATCATGTGGCAGGACTCTGTGAATGACATAAGGTCCCTTGAACTTTTGAATGAGTTTCTTATTGGTACCGATTGTTGTATCCACATTTTTTATTACTACAAAATCACCCCTGTCATAAGTACGCGCAGGGCGGTGGTGCTCCTTGAAGTACCGGCAATTATACTCTTGAACCTTTCGTGACTCCTCTGAGGCCGATTCCCTGATGGCTATAAGATCTCTTTCACCTCGGTTCAAACCCTTTTCCTCAAGAAATTCTGTGAGTTCGTCTATCACTGGTCCCCGCTGATCAACTCCGAACAGTAACTTACTGGGTGTGTCATGTGTTGACCTATGAATCGTATTATTAAGTGCGTATTCTACCTGTGCCAATGTCTGGACCCAATTAGAATGCTGCAGTGGTTCGCTAAGTTTGGCTAACATTCGTCCCAGCACTCGGTTGACTCTCTCAACCTGCCCATTAGCCTGAGGTGAATGGACAGCAACCTTAACATGCGCAATATTTCGCTCTAATAGGAATGAACTAAATTCTAAAGAAGTAAAACAAGTGCCCCTATCCGTAATCACTCTAGAAGGTCTACTGTAATATTCAAAATATCTTCCCAGCGACGCGCACACTTCCCTGGTGCTGGTCGAGATCACCGGATAGAGCTTGACGAATTTTGTAAACGCATCAACAACCAAGAGGACATGCTTTCTTTTTGATGCTATAGACGGAAGCGGTCCGAAGTGATCCAAATGAATGGTATGAAACGGGACCGGTTTCTTAGGTATACTGAAGATATTACACTCACGCGCCTGTGCAGGGGATGAATACATTATGCACTTTATACAATTCCTAATGAACTTTTCGATCTTCCTTTGCATATTGGGGAACCAATAATGCATCCTCACTTGGTTGTAACACTTTGAAACTCCTAAGTGACCAATCTTCTCATGCACTTGACGGATAAGGTTAGTCTCAAGCTCGGAAGGGACGTACATACTTAACTTATCACCACGGTCTTTTCGGAACACTACTCCGTCTTGCAAGACATACTGACTAGAGTCTTCAGAACACAATTTCTCTCTTAATTTTACGATAATAGGATCACGGCTTTGAGATGCCCTTAATTGAAAATCAATGTCTTCCGAATTCACCACCGATATCATAAAACATCTGCTTAAGGCATCAGTATGACCCATCTTTGATCCACTTCGGTGTTTGACCTTATAGTCATAATTTTCCAGCTCAAGGGCCCAACGAGCTATTCGCGGGTTTACACTTTTCTTGTTAAGTGTAAGCGTAAGTGAGTTACAGTCAGTCACCACTGTAAACGGAATCCCCTCCAAATACACTCGGAAACGCCGGAGGGCAGAAATAATGGCCAAAGTTTCCAGCTCAAAACTATGATACTTGGCCTCCTGAGCAGTAGTACTTCTGGAAGAATAAGCCACCGGATGAAACCGTCCATCATTCTGTCTTTGAAGGAGGACAGCTCCATATCCCAACGAACTGGCATCACAATGCAATTCCGTCTCACGGGTCGGGTCATAAATGGCTAACACTGGCGAAGAAGTCAGACAATCTTTCAATTGTTGGAAAGCTCGTTCGCATTCGGCTGAGAAAATATAAGGTTTGTCTTTCTTCAAAAGATCATACAGTGGTCGAGCTATCCTGGAGAAAGAATTCACAAAACGCCGGAAGTAAGAACTTAACCCCAGGAAGGAATGCAGTTCCTTACTATTCTTAGGGACTGGATACCGATGAATGGCCCTCAAGTGGGAATCACTTGGCTGAATACCTTGCTCAGTCACCTGGTACCCTAAATACTCTATGGCTGAAAATGCAAAACGGCACTTAGAAAATTTTAACTCAAGACCATTCTCGGCTAAACAACGTAAAACTTGTCTTAACAAGCTTAAATGGTCAGGTAAATTTTCACTGGCAATAACTATATCATCCATGTAAATGACAATCTGTTTAGACTCTGTCAGTTTACGAAAAATGCGTGAAATAAATCGTTGGAAAACACTAGGAGCGTTCTTGAGGCCAAATGGCATCTTTAAGAATTCATATTGGCCTGTTGGGGTCACGAAAGACGTAAGGTGAGTAGAATCTGATGAAACCTTCACTTGGTGGAAGCCACTCTTAAGATCCAGAAGGGTGAACACTTTTTTTCCCGAGAAATATTCGAGACAATCCTCAATCAGGGGAAGAGGGTAATTATCCCTCACCGTATACTTATTCAGAGCACGATAGTCGACACACATTCGTATCTCTCCAGATTTTTTCTTAGTCAACACAATAGGGGAGGCATAGGGGGAATCGCTGTGTCTTATGATCTTACGATCCAGAAGATCTTTAATAATTATGTCCACTTCTCGCTTTTCTGCAAAGGACAACCGTCGAGGCGGGCAAAAGAACGGTGTGTCCGTCAAAAGTCGAATTTGCATCTCGTAATCCAATGGTGTCACTTTTGATTTATCAAAATTCACATAAGTGTCATAGATAATACTACGCACTGTTTCAGAAGAAACTCGATCAAGCTCAGGCCCCACCAGAAAGTCGTCTCTATTTTCCCATTCTATGTTTAAAATTTCATGCCCTGTCTCATAATCGCCTAACCCCTGCGGACAACAATCGTTACCAGCTAAATTAGTTTTTTGTATTTTCATATTTGTCTTATCTACTGGACTATCATCACAAAGTCCTGTGCCACTTACAATGGGTTGTATGAATGACTCTGTTGCTCTGTTTGTGGAAACGGGAAAATAAGTGCACAAATACGTATAGTTTAGTAACAAGTGTTTATCAGTATTCATAGTACAAATTGGTTCTGAAGAAATCACATTTCTATGGCTACCCATTCTTAAGCTAATGTCAAACATTTGAAGTACATCCCGACCGATAAGCAGAGGCATAAGTGTAACTTCATCTGGAATAATCATAAGTGACACTTTTTTTATTTTCTTTTTAATTTTGAGATAACAAGATAACGTACCGTATGTATAAATTTTGATGTCCCCAAGTCCCCGATAATTAGAATACGATAAACTGCCAACTCTGATTTCTTCAGGCACCATGGATCTTCGAATAAAGCTAACCGGACTACCGGTGTCAAGAAGACAATTACATTCAATAAAGTTTGTGCACTTAGTTTCTCTTACAATAAAAGCAATGCTTACCAACTGAATGGAACTCAAGGATTGTCTAATGTCATCGTCATCGTAATCATCATCTGATGCGGCTCCTGATTGGATTTTGTTGACAGCACTCACTTGCCTTCGGTTCGGCGCCTTCGGACACAGCTTGTAGACATGACCCGGATCTCCACAGCGAAAACACGATCCAACCGGTCTCTTTTCCTTGGGACAGTTCACGGCTATGTGCCCATATGCTGAGCAGTTGAAGCACCGGACTGGACTCTCTCCAGATACTGCTTCGAACTGTTTCTTCGGTCCTGGTATGGCCGCAGTCACTGGCTTAGGTACACTACTACTGCTTCTGGCGGCTGTTGTTGCCTTCATGATACTCCTCTTCTCATAACGCGGCAACAGACTCTTCAGTTCCTGAAGCGATTTTGCTGCGTAAAGGATGGACACTGTTGATGATGTGTCCGCAAGCCCATCTATGATGTACTCCATTAGGTCAGCTTCGTCAACATCAGCATATGCAGCGATTTCCTGCATTGATAAGACGTAATGAAGAAGTGTTTCATCTCGTCGGCGGGTTCGGCGACTCAGCTGTTTGTACACTTCTTGCCGAGTCAACCGTTTATCAAACTCGGCTATCAGAAGGTTCCTCAAATCATCCCAGGTGTTCACTCGGATCGTCCTCAGAAGCATTTTTGCTGTACCTTTCAGCAATCTTCGTCCGCACACATATTTGCACTTGTCATCACATCCGAGGGATTGAGTCACGTCCTCATAGTCAGCAATCCACTTTCGAACACCATAGGAGTCATCGCCGGAAAAAGAAGAGACCGCATTCTCAATGTCGCTGAAGTCTACTCGCCTGGTAGGTAATGAATCAGAATAGGATTCATCTAGCTCTCTGCGGAGGTCTGCGATGCGCTTGCGCCTTTCTAGGCGAATCAACAGTTGTTGTTCTTCGATATCTGAACTAGTGCTAGTGGTAGCACACACTGGTACATTGCTGAGGGTTGAATTAGGATTCGGCGTGTTAACTTCAGCGGAAGTTGTTGCGTTCGCAATGATCATAGGTGCGGGTACGCTGGCGGAATGTGCGATAATTTTCTTAGGTGATGCTGAAGTTTCGTAGGCGGAGGACGTCTGGGTTCTGGAAATTATTGGGGCTGAAGTTCCGCTCGCTGAAGTTCCACTCACTGTAATAGGGTATGTTGTCAGTGGCTCCATGGCCAGGTCATCATCCGAGCTCTCAGAATTGCCTCGTTCATCCGGTAGTTTGCTTTCGCTCAACTCTTGTTCGTACAATGCACGCAGCTGGGCCACTGTTGCGGAAGGTGGTACTTCAATTTGCGCAGCGTGAAGTGCCTCCTGCAGTTGAGACTTCGTTAGTTTGGTTGACATTTTAATAATCTCACCTAATCTTGTTTCTTTATGGTCATCCACACTTTTTTCTTTTCGATTAGTGTGGTACCCCACATCTGACGTTGTAGTACGGATAATTAAAAGAGTTATTCCTCGTTTTCTTGGTTAAATTTTATTATTTTCCTTCACGTGTGCTTTTTTGGCTCGTGTTCTTTTCTTCTTCTTCTTATCATCAATGGCCGACACCAACCTGAAGTTGGCTGCCATTACAATAAAACAGTCTGCCACTGAACACGTCCACAACTGAATAGTGGACGAGTTCAGTAACAGTTTGCTTATGTTACTACATGTAATTGGTATGATTTTGATAAAACCTTATTTTCTTTTTTGTTCTGCAATGCAAAACGTTTGTATTTAAATTTGGTTAGTGTGATAGGTGAAATCTGATGTAGATGTAGGTTTCACCACAGGTGTTTCCTGATGTGGTAGACTAAGGGGGTTGTTCAAAAACAAGTTCATAATCAAATTTTGGCCACAGGCTCATATGGTATTCGAATGGACATAACAAAAACATTTTCTAATTGTTTTCAAATAGATTTGTGAAAATAATGTTTTTGATTGGGTATATAAATCGGTACATAATTGCATTCATTCATTAATGCCTACGGATGAGAGGGCATTATTGTTATTTCCATTTTCCTCGGAACATGAAATACTCAAAGGAAAATATAGTAATACTTACTCAAGGAAATAAAGAATATGTTTTTTGTTTGCTAGGTTCTAGGATGAGTATTACATTCATTATGATTGCTTCTAGCAGGTCGCTTCTTGCGATATTTTCATTAAATTAACGGCGATTGTTGATATTTGCAAAAATTATTTGTAGGGAGTATAATCAATTGCACTAGTGAAATGTTTTTAGTAGACATTTTATGAATGAAGATAATGCCGTTTCATGTTTCTTTACAGAGGATTTTATGTGAAATGTTAAAGTAAAGATAGGTAGGTATCACCTTGAGTGTTTATAATAAGACTCCAAATTTTGTTGCAAAACGATGTCTGGCATTTATACCTAGCTGTTTCTTCGAACAATTTGTTTTAGAAAACTGAGACTTGTTTTGTTTTTGTAATTTTCTGCACTTATTTAAGCGACAGTACAGTTTTATTATCGTTTAACAAATCGATAATTTTTACAAAACGTTCAAATAATCGAAAGAGAAACCGCTGGCAAATACCGAGAACAGAATGGCAATGTGAAAAGAAAAATAGGTTGCGAAAATTATGTCGTTTTCGATTTGACTTTTCAGATTTTGATGTGAGATTTCAGATTTCTGCTGCCCAATCGAACATGAAATCCGAATTTTATTGGTTCTTATGTGTATTAGTTTCCCACAATCTATTTCAATTAATTTTCACACATTTACAATAACGCAAATCGAAATAATTGAATATAAAATATTGCTCCCACACGCGTTATATAAAAAATTAATAATAAATAATCCTTTCAACGATAAACAATTCGTACTCGCCATCTGTGTGTCATAAACTTTGGTATTAGTTAAAGTTCGTATGCCTATGCGTAAATCTGAAAAAATATCGAGATTTCTCAAAAGTGCCTCAAATCAAATCAAAAAAAAAAAAAAGATTGATTTTTTTTTGCAAATCAAACATGAAAAAAAATGTATCTTTTTGCCAAATCGAAAACGACATTAAAGGAAAATCTTAGGCGAATATGGGACTAGTATTTGAAATCAAAATCTTTGAAATTATATCTTCATATACAAAATTCATAGTGGAATGACTTAAAAAAATATTTCTTTTCTTTATGTCGTACAATTTGAACATACATTCAATTTCTTCGTATGTTTGTTTCTATGAATCACTTTGTTTTTATGAATGAACTGCTTTTTATTGCATGTTTACTAATTATTGTGTTTAGCTATATAATTAGTTTCACTTGATACCAAGAATTAAGAAAATCGAACAACTATTTCTATAAAAACGTGGCGAATAGTTTCAAGCTGTGGTCGATTGGGCTTTTTCAGATTCGTTCTCAGATTTCAGATAATCGAACAAGAAAACGTCATTCTTTCTTGTGTTGATATTCGTGCGATTCGAATATGTGTATTGTGTAGCCTTCAATACTTTTCAAAACGTTTTCCATTCACTGGTTAAATTTTATATTAAAAAATTTCGAAATTTGCGTCCCGAATGATTTCTAAATATTTATATGTATGTACATAAATAATTTAAAAAAAGAGATTCACCAAATGCAATGCCTTTCCTAGCTGTAGAAAAAATTCACGAAAACCTAAAGGCCCTCCATCAGTTCAAACTCAAACGCACTTATTATTGGTAAATCTGAGAAAAAAAAATCCAGATTCGGAAAATTGCTCTGAAATCTGAAAAAGATTTCTTTTTTTGTACCAAACGAATATAAAAAGTGCTCTCAGAGCGCCCAATCAAATACGACATAAGAAAAACTATTATATACAACACGAACACAGCCCAACACTCGATATTGAAATGAGAATCCACCTCAGGCTACCTGTCATCTGGTTTAAACCGGAAAGGTAGGCTGGTTTTTTTCAAGTATGCGTGTGCCCCATTTGATTAACATGGCACAAATACATGAATTCAAACTGGGCTACACTCAAGGTCAAATTCAGCTTGTAGGCATTTTCTCTTTTTTGGCTGAAGCTGTCAGTCTATTTCCTATTTAGTTTATGCACTACAGTCATGCAAATAAAAGAGAATTGATGTTATAACCGATTCTTCGTAAAAGATTTTTTTCATTTTATGCTAAAGTTTTTCCACCATAAAGTTATGACATTTACGTCTCTAAAAGCAAGGTACCTATCCGGTCAACGAATTTCCCTATAAAACATTTATTAAATAAAAATGACACAATCGACCCAAGAATAGGTATAAAGGAAAAAAACTATAGTTTTCGAAAAAAAAAGTTGAACCAAAAGTATTTGTTTATCAGTAAACATAAACGAAAAAATGGTTGTGAATCCACTTGCATTTGTATTCTTCTTTTGTTTTTAATTCGGCCCAAACAGCTGCATTTGTTATTCCCAAAATAGGCTCCGAATCACCGGAAAAAGTGTCGTTCACAATATGAGTCCGAAATCAATTTTAATGGTTTGTGCATAGGATTTCCTTTACAGATTAAAATTCTTATGCGAGAAACAGATTAACACAGCGACATCAACAGAAACTTTGCCAGCCACAGCGCTCTTTTCAGAACCACTGTATTTTATTTACTTTGAGCTAGTGATGTGTCGACTATGTTTGGTAAACCGGTTTAAACCGAGTTACTACTAAACCGAGTTAAACCGAGTTGCTTTTATTTCAAAACCGATGAAACGAAAGGAACCGACCGAAAACCGAATAATAAAATGCCACGCATAAACCGATTTCAACACACGACTCGGTTTCGGATTTCGGTTCGGTTGGTTAGGTAGAAGGTAGGTGTGAGAAAAATAAACACAAATTTGTTATTAGTACGGCGTGAGTCCATAGGTAAATCGGTTTGAATGAACCGTATACGTACGTACCCGTTCATAAAGTCGAGTTGGATTTCGACTTCTTAATGAGTTGCAAATCGAGTTGACTAACTCGGTTTGCAGCTCGGTTTGCAACTCGGTTTGCTTCAATTCTAAACCGGTTTAACTCGGTTTGAGAAATTATCCCTTTGGCACATCCCTACTTTGAGCACATTAGCACAGCAACATCGACAGCGACATCGACGTTACCTAGTGTCTCCACGAGGAATATTTCATAGCTTGAAATCTGTCAAATTTGATAGAAAGAAAGAACGATAGTATGCAATAAAATGTAGGGTGGGCATTTATAGCATACTATTTGATTCGTTCAAATGCCGCTGAGCAGAGCATGTCGTTGCATTCTCGCATTAGATGCCTTAATACACCGTCCATTCGCAACTCAGCTATCGTAAAAAAAGGGATACAAGTGTCAAACTGCACAGAAATGACAGCTCATAATCATACTATCGATATCGTTCTATGAGCTGAGCAATATATTTCAAGAAATTTTTTATATCATACTATTTGTGGTCTCCACTATGATATATTGCAAGATATGAAATTAATATTGCTCGTAGGTTAGAGCTAATCCTAAATTAGCTGTTGCTGTTGCTGTCAAAGTCGCTGTTGATGTCGCTGTGTTAATTTGTTTCTTGTATTAAACTGCATTTACACTACCGCGCACGCGCACGCACATTTCTGCAATCACATGAAAACATTTCTATTTTTGACTTAAAATATGTGAAATGAGAGTGTTAATTAGTTTCAGTAAATTAAACCAACAATTCATCAATCCTTTATACGAAATAAATAAATGATTGTACGTTCATAACTTCCGGAAGCCATTTTGTTTTATAGGAAAACGAAATTTCGTAAGCCATCGCTATAAAAATATCAACATGCATAGCTTTCCCATAATTCCTACCACGTAAACAAGTTGGCCGACAAAAAACCTATCACGTTTTTATGCGTGTTAGGTAATGCTGTCCCTTTCAGTCAGACGGCAGTTTAGTATTGGGCATCCCTTTAATTTTCCGTGATAGGAATGTGTGACCGTGTAAATGCACTATTAGTTTTGAACGGAGATGAGGGAATTAAAAGAGATGCATAACTTCATGTGGGATTCAATTGGACGCTTTTTTCGCACTCAGAGCACTTTTTATGTTCGTTTGGTATAAAAAATCAATCTTTTTCCGATTTCAGAGCATTTTTGAGAATCTAGATTTTTTCCCAGATTTGCCAATACAATTTGACAACGGTGCCGTGAACGAAGCCCATATGAATTAACGCCATAATGGCGTAAATTCACTTTCAAATGCGAATTAACGCCATAATCCACTTATGGCCTTAATTCACTTTCAAACGAGAACTAAAGCCATCACTAAAATGTGAACTAACGCCATACAAAATCGAATTTTGTAGTCCTAGGAAGGAAATGACAGTTATAGTTGCGCGTTCCCATAAAAAAGTGAAACTAGTATTCACCTTTGCAGGTTAGAAAAAGCTTAATAATATACAACTTGTGTGAAGTTATTTCCTTGCATCAGCTTTTTTACTATAAGGGTCATGATTTAGAGTTGATGTTACAAATGTAGATGTAGATTAATGAAAATTTGTGGCTATTGGTTTATCAATTTATTAAAAAATATTATCCTTATTTCTGAAGACAATGTACATTTATAATTCAAATTATTGATAATGCTGCGAGTGAGTTCAATTCACTATCAAATTAAGGCCACCTTCTAAAACGAATTAACACCATATGGCTTTAGTTCTCGTTTGAAAGTGAATTAAGGCCATAAGTGGATTATGGCGTTAATTCGCATTTGAAAGTGAATTAACGCCATTATGGCGTTAGTTCTTATGGCCTTTGTTCACGGCACCGAAAAAGTATTGAAGGCTACACATATTCGAATCGCATGAATATCAACCCAAAAACGAGCAAGTGACGTTTTTATGTTCGAAATCTGAAATTTGAGAGCGAATTTGAAGAATCCCAATCGTATACCAAATTAGTTGGTATGTCGGTCATCTTAAAAACCGATTTGCATACATACATGTTTTTGTAATTTCAATCCCTGGCTAATTCGTGTGAGCTATAAAAAAAAAATGCCAACCAAACTCATCTTTGTTTTAAGGGCATCGTGCAATTTTTTTTTTTCTGTTTAGTATTGAAATTTTTTGGTTTGTGTTAAAGATTTGGTTAAATTGAAAAAATACTAAAATATATATTCCGGAATACCGAATCTTTCATTTAAGTCCAATTTACGAACTCCATAATGAAATGAAAGAGCAAGGGTAGGGTGCATCACTTCATGAATTTTTCTGGAAAACAGCTTGTATACTGCTGCCTTTCCATTGGAAAGTTATCTATCTCTGTATTCCATTATCTTTGCAGTTAACTTATCTCCATAAATTATCTCTGACCCAAATTCCCACAAGTCAACAAAAACATATTTTATTTACGTTTTCTTTGGAATTTTTCTTGAAAAGAACTTGTTGACAAAAACAATTTAGAAATATTATCATGAATAAAATTAGGACCGCAATCATACGTAATGGAGTTATTTATAAAGTAAAACACGAAGATGATATTGAAGTCGCAGACGGTGCTGGAGGAGACGGCAAGTAGTGTCAAACTTAGTTTGCAATTAGTTATCTTGTTTGGCTGCTTAAACTGGAACAAAGTTTGTTGATAGCAGACGTCTCTCTCGACACATTTAGCAAATTAGCCATTTAACAATTTGATACGTTTTAACTAAGTAGGGTTTAAATAATTGATGGGTTTGTCTACCCATTTTGGGGAGTTTACAACAATTCTGTATCATCAGAGCAGCGATTTATCTTTGAAAGCCACTTCCACTGCATATTGTTTGGGAAGATTAGTGCATTTTATGGAGGTTGTTAAAATCCAACATTTTATGCATATTTTTTTACGAATTTCGTATAAAGAGGTTAATAATATGTGACTACTAACCCAAGCTTTTAACCAAAGAATACATTAAATTTGTATGGTTTGTCTCTGCTTTAACTATAAGGGGCCTTATTAGATTTACGTTAAATAGCGGACACATTATTTAACTATAATCTGTATATCTACTATAGATCTCACTGAACCGCAACTATACATGCCTGAAAATGATGATCGCTCCGATGAGGAAACCTCCTGGGATCACAATTCAACTGAATTATTTATAAACGAATGTGTTAAACGAAAAGTAGAATTACGCAATCCAGATCGTTTTCGCCGTAAGATTTTTAGTGAAATTCGGTTGGAAATGATGACAAAAGGCTACCACTTTGAAGAAGCGTCTCTTGACAGAAAGTTTCGCAACTTGAAATCGCGCTTCTTGTATATTAAGGAAACTATTCAACCAGGTTGTAGTCGAGTATCGTGGCCATATTTTGAGCAAATGACCGAAATATTTGAAGACACGAAGCATCGGCAGCAGCGGAAAGTTTTGAATCGTGTTATGTCATCGCTACGGAAAACTGATCCAAAACCACCTCAAAAGGAAATAACTCAAAGTCCAAATGAAGTTTTCGAATCCACTACCCCACAAGTGGACAAAACAAAAAAAACTCGTTACAATCCTAATAAACTAGAAACTTTACGAGTTGAGCTGTTAGCTTTTGAAGAACGTCGTACACTTGCAATTGAAGCAATTGCTGAGGAACTCAAGGAGGCAAATAGGGTTGCTCGAGAAAAATTGGAGCTCGAAAAGCAGAGGATGGCGCGAAACAATTCACAATATAAATATGAAAACGGAACTGTAAGTTACAGACTCAATTGATCGTCGGTCAGCAGAAGGAGGTGGTCAGTGAAAAGACGCTAAAATTAATTTGTGTTACTTGGTCAGATCTTTCTGCAAACTGACGATAACTTTGGCTCCTAAATTTGTATACCTATACGTTTTTATTTTGCAGGAGGACGAATTATGATAATTGTATCAAGAGCATTATTTTACAGAGTTGAGTAAACATAAATACCGTGTTCCTTTCGCAATACTGTTAACATCGGGCGTTCAATTTACAAATAAACATAGACATTATAAGCATAGCTCAAAATGAACAAAATTGGAACAAGAAACTTTAAGGAAAATTATGTGGTCGGCTGCTGTATATATTAAGGAAACTCTTATTAATGTCCGCCAGGTTTTCAAAATAACATTCGTCAACCGGTGGTATTTACCGTATACCAAAAAAAAAATTTGTTGAACGGTGGAAGAGATAAAACTGCGTTTCTATGATCTGTACAAGGGTGATCAACGAAGGCAAAGGCAACAAGTTCAGTAGGTACCTAGTTTAGATTTCCATCGCGGAGGAACAACGTGAAACCATATTTTTATATATGAAGAAAATGTTACGAAAAATAAATTGTAGCATAAAGCCTGAACTACATAAAAAATAACAGATTGTTGAAAAAAGTACAAAAAAGTGGAAAAAATCGGTTAATACTCTTCCATCACATAGTGGACTCTATATTTTTTCTCAATTTCAAATTTTCACTTTGTGGAAAGCTCGAGCATGTTCCAGCTTTCACTTTTTCCAAAGCTCTAAAAATAAATACACTCAAAAAATTCATTACTGACTTTCCGCAAGATAACGTTCCCATCACATAATTCCAAAGGAAAAGCTTTTTTTTCACTTCACTCGGCTAAGTTTGTTTATTATTCGGGTCTATCACAGAATCCGTCGTATTCGGAGTTTTGGTACGAACCCTGAAAGAACTGTTACAGAATCCGTCGTATTCGGAGTTTTGGTACGAACCCTTACTTAAAAAATGTTCATACGAGTTGATATGTCCGAAAACGGCTCTAACGATTTTAACCAAAATTGATATAAGCTCAAGTAGATGGGGTTACCACTGCATACCCAGTTTTTGGCTGAAAATTCGAATAACGGTACTTTTGAAATTTGCTCATATCTCGAAAACGGCCCATACGATTGTAACAAAAATTAATTTCTAAGGTAATATGGTCATTTCCAACTTATTGGCAAACTTAGTTTTTCTCTGTATTATCGTAAAATGGATTTTTGAAAAAAGAATTTTTTTTTAATTTAGTCTAACTAAAAACGGCAATAACGATTTTGACCAAAATGCAAACTTAGAGTAAAATTGATGTTCTTAAAATTATTGCGTCCTTAATTTTCAATTCGAATCACCGAAAACGCTAATTTTACGAACTGCTCGTATCTCGAAAACCCCATTTTTGACTTCGATAAAACTTCAAAAACCAAGTTATGCTTATGTATATCCCGAACAATAACTCATAATCGGTTTACAACTATATAGCTAGTTAAGAAATAGTATTTTTCAAACTAAACATTGCAATATTGGTACTGTTTTGTCTGCCAAATTTAAAAAAAAACTGACATAGCTCATACTGAGCTCTTCAAAAAGTTAAAATAGAAGAGAACAGAGTCTTTTTACAGCGTCAGAGACAGCCAGGATGACCTGAAAAGGCTGAAAAGGAAGTTAGGTTAAGACAAATGCGATTAGAAGAAAAACAAAAACGTAGTAAGTACATATCATCGGCAATACCACTTCTTTAGCGTCGTTGGAGGATTTAATTCCTGAGGAGCACGACATATTTACAAGCTCCGACGAAAGCAGCGAAGGTCTTCCTACTACGATTTTGATCAAAATACATACTTACGATAATATCAGTATTCTAAATAAGATCCCGTACTTAGTTTTTCTCAAAAAATTCCAAGAAATCTGTTCTTTAATTATTTCTCAAAAATGGGTACCCAAAAGCCGATCTCTTTTCATGTATATATTTTTAATGTGGTATTCGTTTGGGCTTCTTCAGATTCACTCTCAGATTTCAGATTTCGATAATCGAACATAAACGAATAAAAACGTCACTTGCTCTTTTTTGTGATAATATTCGTGCGATTCGAATATGTGTAGCCTTCAACACTTTTCAAAACGTTTTCCATTCACTGCTTAAGTTTTAAATTAAAACATTCGAAATTTGCGTCTCGATTGATTTTTAAATATTTATACATAACCAATTTACTAAAATAAATTCACCCGATGCAATGCCTTCCTTTGCTGTAGAACAAATTCACGAAAACCTAAACGCCCTCCACCAGTTGTCAAACTCAAACGCACTTGTGTTGGTAAATCTGAGAAAATATCTAGATTCGCAAAAGTGATCTGAAATCTGAAAAAGATTGCTTTTTTTTTGTACCAAACGAACATAAAAACTGCTCTGAGAGCGCCCAAACGAATACCACATAAAACTCAATACCGCACTTTAAAATTCAAATTTGCACCAGCCATTAGAAATGCAATAACAGCAAAGCAAAACTTATTTTCAGCAAAAATTACCTACTTCTAGGTACTTTTTTTCAACCATTTTGAATATGCACCTTAAAATAATTCCAACCACTTAAAGGTTACACAATCAGAAAATCTCACTTCATTTGCACGGGATCGGGATATTCAATTTATAACTGTTAATGCAAATTCAAAAACCAATCTCTGAATTCTAACATATGTGTCTATGTAAAGATATCGATCTATCACGAACTACTTGAAACCATTGACAACTTAAACCAGCGTCATTAATCTATTCCAGTCAAAAAGTAAATCATGCCCTAACAGATCAAAAATCAAAAACTCGTACTACGCTTGTCCTTAAAAATCTGTTAAGTGCAAGAGCTTATAAAATAGTACAGTTGGCGCTTGTAACTCTCTAACCACAACTTGCGACAATTGCCTGTTACTGAGAGCTTCAACTTTTAAAAACTCACGTTGTTATAATTATGTACTGCCATATCAGATGAACAACCCAAAAGTGAATTTTATTTAACACTATTCCTTTTTCTATATTTCAGAAACCGTTTATTTTATCTAGCATTGCTTCTCACATTTTTACCTACGTACCTAATAAATAAGAAAACATTCGACCAAACTTTTGATGAACGAGAAAGTTTCGTTCGACCCAGTCGTGCACTTTATTTTATTTTTTAACACCGTCGTTTTCGCTGTCCGTCAAAGGTTTCAGTGGGTTACGAATAGTGCATTCTACTGCGCGGTCACCACTTCACTTCAAATCTGGAAACTCCAACCTGCCTGTGGTTGGTGCTAGTACAAAAAAAAAAAAAAAAAAAAATGCGATATAAAAAGAATAATAATTCAAATTTTGATGAACAATATTTTATTGTTGCAAAGCTATGCTAAAAGGCTTTACTAAAACTGTTTACCGCATAACAGAATATTATGTAAATCAGCTTAAATTATGTACCAATGTTATACACTGTTCAAAGTACTGTGTACGACTCAATGTGCTGAATTAACATTCGTGCGGTTGATTGCTAATCATATTGTCCTCCTCGGGGCAAAGTTTAATAATAAAGAAAACCATCAAATTCCTACGGCTTCTTCTTAGTTAGACGAGCTACAGTACGCCTTAAGTCAGCCAATTCCAGTTGCAACTTCTCTATGTTTGGGCCACTAAGAAAAAGTGAAATTGTTCAATTAAAAGTTTAACAAAATAAATTCCAATATCCTTACCTGTTTTTTTCATTCACGATTATATCTGATGAATTGCTGTTGTCTCCCAACGTTGCAGCAACTGCACTGCCACCACTTATGACAGAAGAAATCTTAAGATTTGGATGTGCTGAGGTAATTGGAATTGTCATGACGCCGCTCGTCCGCGTACCGTCCGCGAAACTTGTTATTTTTGGTTGCCGTGAAGATGAGGCAGATGTATCGTTGAGTGTGGCCGATTTATTGACCTGAGCTGATAATCTGGTTGGGAATACAGCAGCTGGTCTTGTTGGTAATTTAACAGATAGTTTAGTTGGTAACGCACCAGGTTGTTTTGTAGGTAATTGGGCAGTTGGTTTTGTTGGCAAAGGACCGGCTGGTTTGGTTGGTAATGGACCGGCTGGTTTGGTAGGTAATGGACCGACTGGTTTGGTAGGTAATGGACCGGCTACTTTTGGAGTTGAGGCTCGTGTCATTTTCATATGCACAACTTCTGACTGAGGTGAAGTTATTGACTTAGATGCAGGCGAATTAAATTTAGTCAGCAATCCTGCATCCGACTTATTAACCACTGTTGTATGTGTTATAGGTTTAGGTGCGATTTTAGTTGCTTTTGAATTTAGTTCAATTGTTTTCGAAAGCATTGGGAAACTGGCTCTAGTCATCGGTTTTGCATCAGCCTTAGGAGCTGGAGCTTTAGGCGAAGAAGATATTGGTTCACCAATGAATAATGGATCTTCTTCAACAGTTGGTGTGTCGGAAGCAGGTTGCAAAGTTTTTGCAGAACTTAACTTCGCATCGGTTTTAGAAGTTGTCCCTGGTGTTAGTTTGGTTATACGCGGCTTAAAAGCAGACCCAGTGTCTGCTTTAGAAACATTTACCTTTTGGACAAAGTCGGTAATCTTAATACTAACCGGGACATCGACTTTGGGAATTGAAACAGTACAAGGTTTAATAGTTGGATACGCCTTTGCGTCAGTTCTTGCAGTTGCTGCAGTCGAGGACATGATAAAAGTCTCACCGATTTTAGTAATCGATGTTTTTGAATTCAAATTCGAACCTATTTTAGGTTTCTCAAAGATCTGCGCTTCTGAGGCTTTTGCTGCAGTGAGCACTTTTAATGCGTTCATTTTCGAAGCCGGTCCCATAAGCGGTTTCGGTTTAGTTGGCATGGTTTCGTCACATTGTAAAAAACTGCTGTTGACAGATTTGGGTGCTTGTGATGCCAGCGAACTCGGGGTAGATAATATCCCTTTTGTACCTATGGATATTGATTCAGTGTCTTCAGTTTGATTTACTTTAGCAACGATCGAGTCCTCGTTTTCATCAGTTGTTTTATTTTTATTCAAAGTTGACGTCACAGGCGCTCTGAGTGTAGATGAGTTTTCTACTATATTTTTCGGTTGGACAGTTGGAATTACTATTGTTGAAGCCTTAGTTGGCAACTTCGTAACAGTAGGCAATTTATTTGCTGGTGCAGAAACATTCAACGGGAGTTGTAGCCCGACAGCCAGTGGAGTTTTCTGTTTTGGTGATCTGGAACGCAGTTTTTTGATTACATCTGGTTGTGGCGTTGTTGTAAGTTTTCTCTTTAAAGCAGTTGAACGTCGTAGGTCTTTGTCGGTCTCTCTTTGTGTACCGACAAGTGCATTTCGAAGAACAGGCGATAAAACATTCGATTTAGATGTGTCAATGTTTGTTGGTGTACGAGCGGTTTTCGCTGGAACTACTCCAGGAATCTGAGTAATGGTTATACCAGATGGAACAGGCGGAAGTACATTTTCTTGTGATGCAGCTAGAACTGGTTTAACAACAGTTCCAGCAGCTAGTTTAAATCCTGATACTGGAACTACATTTGGTAAGGCTATTTCTACAGGTTTCGGTTTTTGAATTTTGCAAGAAATTGGTAGTGGAACCGGTGGTTCCAGTTGCCTTGGTGCCGTTGGCTTTATAAAAGCTTTTTCAATTAATTTCTTTAGCATTTGTTCCGCGCTCAGCCTTTGCGAGTCTAATAACTTCCGCATTGTATCTGCGTCGTTTGCCTTAATTTTGCGCATTGTTTCTCCAGCACCATCGACAACAACATAATTGACGATGTGCGCATGCGTATTTGGTACTATGCGAAAAACCGACCTTGGAGTAGTTGTTGGACCATTTGACGTACCAGCATCAGAATTATCCCCATACATGATGTCGTTCATCCTCGAAGCAGTCCCGTCGATTTGAAATACCGTCGTAAAACCATTAATCAAGGTAGGTTGGTTCATGATTACAGGTTCGGTGATAAACTCCGGTGTCTCCTTCTTGGGAACAAGAGATATCAATTTTGGTGCTGAACACTCTGGATTGTCACACGATCTTTCAAATGCTGCATCTGGGCTAACTGTGGGAATGGAGGAGGCGGCAGCTAAAGCGCCTGCACTGTCATTATCCCCAGATAAATCAACAACCATAGGGCTGGTAGCGGGCAATGCCATTGTTTTTTATTTTTGTTAAGCCCAATAACAAAATAAAACAATATGAAATTCCCGGCGATTCGGGAAAACAAATATGGTGGTACGAAGCGTCAAGTTAACTTGTTCGCATCACAGCTCGCAGATGAACTTCTTCAATATTCCTTTTAATGAGAAAATTATCAAGATTTGTGTTCATAAATAATGTGCGCTCACTTTGTGTTGTTATATTACAATCGCCCACACTAACCTTCATTAAATTCAGCAAGTTTTCCTTTCTCAATTGTTAATAAGAGAATTTAAAATTGTTTAAACTCACCGCAAGCACAAATAGAAACGTTCCCGATATACAAATTAACTGAGCATTTATCTAAACAAAATACTTCTGCGGTTCTTTTAAACATTTTAAGCAAAGATAATCGAATAAAGAGATAGATAACTTTCCAGTGAAAGGCGGCTGCCTACAAGCTGTTTTCCAAAAAAATTCATGAACTCCACCCTCATGCACATAGCACATTTTTTTTGTAGGATATGTGAGTTCATGAATTGGATTTTAATGGAAGAACTTTCATTCGACTCTGTACCTAACCCCTAAAAGTGACAAATAAAAAAGAGGGAGGGATACATGAGCATGATACTCATGTCGGTTGAGACAAGTAGATTTTTTATTACATATGCGGTATTCGATTGGGCCTCTTCAGATTCGCCTTTAGTTATTTATATATTATATAATAAGTGCCTGGAATTACTTTTTATGTTAAAGATAACGGAATTAAACTGTCACAGAGATTTATTATTTTCCAGTGGAAAGGTGATGAATAATTCAAAGAGATTGATATCTTTCGTACGTTTATACCAGAGATGAAATTATTAAAAGAGATGGATATCTTTCGTATGTCTATACCCCCAAAACGCCAAAATCCATTTGTTTACATTATTTTTTTTTTTTAATTTCAACCCCGTCTGTGAATACCTGTAAAGGTAAGATTAGACGGTATGCCAAGTGGTCATAAAATGCCAATTTCTGACAGTTCTCCTGTCAAAATATGGTCATACAGTGTAATGGGCATATCTCATATGCCCTAATGACCTAAATGCCACATATGACCACGCCGATTTTGACAGATAAAAATGCCAAAATAGCATATAGTGTAATCTGACAATAAGCACGAATGCCAGCATAAAGCCTATATGCCCATATGCTCTTTATTGAAATTTCGTTGTGGCATTGCTGGCATTTTTGATGGAACAAGAATTATTTTGTTGTCATCGGTGTTTGAGTTCGTGCGATTGTGATTTATTTTCATTTTCGTTCTCTTTTTTCTGGAAAAATAACAAATATGAAATGAAAAAATAACAAATGCCTTAAATGACCAGCAAGTCAAATATGACCATATTGGTAATTTTGGTCATATAGTCTAATATACAGTTTTGATAATCCTGGCATTTTGGTCATTTAAAAACTAAACTGGTCATTTGCCTGTTGGCATACATATGCACAATTGGCATACAGTCTAATCTTAGCTTAAGCAACAAAAAAGCATGTTCCTAAAGACCGACCGCTAATCAAATTGCTTTTATGGGCATCGAGCAATTGCTGTTCAATCGGTTTTCGTTTCGAATTGAAACAGGTTAGGTTAGGTTAGGTTGGGAGGGCAGTTTTGCATCCGATGCAAATTTCTTCGAATTGAAATACACATTAGAGAATACCGAAGTCCAACTCGAGTTCATGAGTTATACATATCCTACAAAAGAAATGAGCAAATGTGACTTCATGAATTTTTCTGCTTGTAGGCAGCCTGCAGTCGCCTTGTCACTGGAATGAATCAAATTCTAATAAGGTATTCGATTGGGCGCTCTCAGAGCACTTTGTTTTTGCTCTCAGAGCAGTTTTTATGTTCGTTTGGTACAAAAAAAAAAAAAAAAAATCTTTTTCAGATTTCAGAGCACTTTTGCGAATCTAGATATTTTCTCAGATTTACCAACACAAGTGCGTTTGAGTTTGACAACTGGTGGAGGGCGTTTAGGTTTTCGTGAATTTGTTCTAAAGCAAAGAAAGGCATTGCATCTGTGAATCTATTTTTGTAAATAATATATGCATAAATATTTAAAAATGAATCGGGACGCAAATTTCGAATGTTTTAATTTAAAATTTCACCAGTGAATGGAAAACGTTTTGAAAAGTGTTGAAGGCTACACATACTCGAATCGCACGAATATTATCACAAAAAAGAGCAAGTGACGTTCTTCTGTTCGATTAGCCTCACGAAATCTGAAATCTTAGAGCGAATCTGAAGAAGCCCAAACGAATACATTACCTAGTGTCTCCACGAGCAATATTTCATATCTTGCAATATATCATACTATCAAAATTGCCAGTGGAGACCACAAATAGTATGATATAAAAAATTTCTTGAAATATATTGCTCAGCTCATAGAATGATATCGATAGTATGATATGAGCTGTCATTTCTGTGCAGTTTGACACTTGTATCCCTTTTTTTACGATGGCTGAGTAGCGAATGGACGGTGTATTAAGGCATCTAATGCGAGAATGCAACGACATGCTCTGCTCAGCGGCATTTGAACGAATGAAATAGTATGCTATGAAATGCCCACCCTACATTTTATTGCATACTATCGTTCTTTCTTTCTATCAAATTTGACAGATATCAAGCTATGAAATATTGCTCGTGGAGACACTAGGTTAGTTACATTATGATTCCAATTTTCCTTATTTATTTCTGAATGGCCATTTTCCAGTCGTCAATACACAATTTCCAGTATTATTTTCCAGTGTTACTTGTTTTATCTCTTAATACATTTTCTCTGGGTGATTTGTCAACAAAACAAAACGTGCTCGCAGCTCGCAGGTCGCAGTGACAATTATTTTTTATGTCAAAAAAAAAATTACTCCCCGGCGAAGGTGTTTTTTTTTCGTCCTCAACCGCTAAATTTTCATTGTGTTTCTAATAGTCTGTACGCGCAAAGAAACTACATGCTATAGAATTTGTTGCAATTTTTGTACTAAAACAAATTGTGTAATTTAATGCAAGTTGTGCACTTGAAACAGGATAATAATGAACTCATTAAATCTACGTGTATCAACAGTAAAGACCGGAGAAAATACAAAGAAAAATGCTGAAATGCGAACTTCCCTAATATCTTTGCCAAAGCACTTCGAGTCAAGTAAAATCGATTTAGTTTTGTTTCTTAAGAATGTTTTCTAATCCGTGTTTGTTATAGGCGAAGAGAGCTATTGTTTGCAATTAAAGAACGCGAACAGTATTCCAGATCAAGTGGGAGTGGTAAAAAATGTTCGCAGTGACAATCATGTTGAAGTAGAGATCCCAGTTATGTTTAGCTTTTATACTTTTCCAGATTTTTAAAAACATCGGAAGTGACCCTGCTGTTCTCCAGTTCTTGACAGACCTTTATTTCTATACTCCACTTAAACACCCCGTAAGGAATCAAATTTCAAAGTGAGTTGAGACTGAATTCGTAAAGTCCTTGCTCCTGGTATTGATTTTTTGTTCTTGTATGACTTTTGACTTTGAATTTCCCAAGGTTGTTAATAACAGCTGCTCGATTGGAAACTGGCGGCATTGAGGAGTCTACTATAGTTGACGCACTTGCAGGCACATTGTGTCGTCTGTTGGATGATGCCAAAGCGGCGACAGAAAGTTCGAAATGGAATTCAACTATTACCTCGGTGGCAGGTTGCTTCGAGAATTTCAGCTGCGGTTTAAAGGCACTAGAGTCGAAGATACAACTTGTATTTCCGTTCCTTTGTAATTCAGTTCAGCGATATTTAACCGAGTTGAGGTAAGTGTCATTCGATTTTTATTGGAAGTGGGAATACAATATGTTACATCACTTTTAAGCTAGGTAGGTAGATATATAGTAAAAATAAAATGATAGTAAATATAATAGACAAGAAATATGAGTGAAATATGCTGTCAGTTGTGCTTTGAATATCTGCCTTTGCGCGAAAACTACATTATCTACGTCTTACATCTATCCTTAAAATTGTGTTCGTTAGTCGTCGATTCACGCCTTAACGCATTTACCGATTTGAACCAAACTTTTACACATATTTGCTATTGGTCTGTATATCATTTGTGTGAAGTTTTGTCGCGAAAACAAAACTTTGAGGGGATGAAAAAGGCTATGAAAGTTTGTATGCGGAAATGCACTTTGAAACAACAAAAAAATGGATAGAAATCGAGTAGTGACATTTCAAATACAAAAAAAAAAAAAAAAAATTTTTTAAAAGCAATTTTTGTTGTCAATGATTTCAATTATTTTCCGAGCAAATTGTTATTGTGAACAATTTTGAATTTTTTTTTTAAATATAGGTACCTACCTAATAAAATAAGTTTGTGCTATTAAATTATGTTTACTATGTTACCAAGTAACATTTTAAAGTGGAGTAGATACTTTGATATTTGTTTGATGGTGTTTGAGTCCATTATTTTCAGGATCCTTGCATTAGTACGAGTGAGTAAGTTGAAATGTAGGGGTGATTGAGATACGTGGACAATGATGTTGTTCAGCGTTTTGAGGGGTTATTACGAAAAATGAGCGAGTAACAATCTTGGTACTCTGCTCATTCGTGAGTAGTGTTATGGCACCTGCAACAACATTAACCAATTTTTTGACACTTGCCGAAGCCACGAGTTTGCACGAACACTTTCTTATTGCGAAATGCCCCGATATTGGAATGCGTCGTCGAAGAAGTTCAAGCGGCGGAAACAAGGTGAAGTAGTTCCCGCATTTCATGGTGTTTATGCAAGTGATGCAATTGGTAGAATTAACACAGTTCACCCTTTTCTTGCTTCTATTTGAGAATGCTTTTGGTCAATGTTTGTGGCCCTACTTCGTTCGAAGCGCTGCGGACTGGTGACGGTGTATTGTGTGCTATGGCCGACGATATTTTGCATCGAATTCGCATTGTGACATCGGATAATGAACTGATCAGATCGGATAATCATCTGATGTGAGGTGAAAAGCGCAACAAAGCTTTGATTTTGATCGAGGATATGTGTCTGCTCATGAGTGGCAATTTTTGGTTTAAAATAATGACACAAAGATATTTTCAGGAAATCTAGATGGTTTGGCCTTCATCAAGATTATATGACCCTTTTATAGTGATTTGACGTCTCAAGATGTCGTTCGAGAAGTTAAAAACTACGAGTTGGAAGATTTTGACAATACAACAACACTCGAAATTTATAATGAGGCATTAGTTATAATTGAAGATATGTGCTTAGCAATTGCAAATAAAACATTGTCACAATTAGGTTTGCCAGCTCCTAATTGACCATTGCATGACGTATTTAATCAAGAAATGCAACGTGAACAACAATACGCTATAAATAAACTGAACACATTTATAAATTTGAATCTGCTGAAATTGAACCGAGAACAAAGAAATGTATATGATACAATAATTCAAGCTCTTCTAAACGAAAGCGGAGGAATGTTTTTTTTATACGCGCCAGGTGGTACCGGAAAAACGTTTTTGATTTCCATGCTACTAGCTACTATAAGATCACCGAAGAATATAGCATTAGCACTTGCATCGTCTGGAATAGCTGCTACATTGGATGGTGGTCGTATACAGCGCACTCCGCACTTAAATTACCTACCATTGAATATGCAAATTAATGAAAATCCAACGTGTAATATTTCGTAAAATTCTGGAATGGGAAGAGTTTTGTAACAATGCAAATTAATAGTATGGATGAATGTACAATGTCACATAAGAGATCGGTGGAAGCTTTGGATAGGACTTTGAAAGATTTACGTAATAATCAAGAAATATTTGGTGGCGCTTTAATATTATTGGTTGGTGATTTCCTTCAAACACGGCCAGTGATACCCCGTGCAACTCCAGCAGATGAATTAAAGGCATATTTAAAGTCATCAAATTTATGGAGAAATGTACAAACACTCACTTTAACAACAAATGTGAGAGTACAAATACAAAATCACTCATTGGCTGAAGAATTTTCTAGGCAAATACTGTCGATAGGAAATGGACAAATTCCTATTGGGTTAATCACTTTGTCAGATAATTTTTGTAATTTCGCACAAACAAAACAACAATTGGTTTCAAGTGTTTTTCCAAACATTGCGCAAAATTATAAAAATCACAATTGGTTAGCTGAAAGAGAAATATTGGCTGCCAAAAATAAGGACGTCGGCCAATTGAATGCGGATATTTTAACTGATGTGCCTGTTGAGATTGTAACGTAGCAATCAGTAGACACGGTCACAAATCAAAATGACGCTGTCAATTATCCGACAGAACTTCTGAATTCGTTGGATTTACCTGGATTGCCGCCTCATCGTATACAATTGAAAGTTGGTGCACCAATTATTCTTCCTCGGAATATAAATCAGCCTCGATTGTTCAACGGAACAAGATTAGCAGTTAGAAAGGTTATGAACAATCTTATTGAAGCAACGATTTAAAAGGAAAATTTAAAGGTGAAGATGTATTGATTCCGCGTATTCCAATGATTCCACCAGATTTAACTTTTGAATTCAAAAGATTGCAATTTCCGACACGTCTTTCGTTCTCTATGACAGTAATTAAGGCGCAAGGACAATCGTTGGAATTGTGTGGAATCAACCTAGAGTATCCATGCTTCTCCCACGGACAATTATATGTATCATGTTCACGTGTAGGAAAGCCATCAGTTCTGTGTATTTATACTACCTACTACTCAGGGCAAAACATAAAATGTAGTTTATGAAAAGGATCTGCGATAGTTAAAAAAACACATACTTTAAATAAAAATAATAGTGATTAAGTTGTCCACAACATTTTTGCTTTTTATTTTTGACGAAACATTTTTTTTTTTTTTAGTTTTTTAGATTTGGCATCAAAAATTATGTTTAACACCAAATCTTCACCGAACCACGATCCATTCCCGAGTTATGAGTGCACATACGGACGTCAGTCTCTTTTAAATATAGCCGTACCCAACATACCAAAATAGTATCCTCTTTTTCAAACTGTAACCAACCAAACACAGCCACAAAATTCCATTGAAATTGGTTGAGTGGTTTAGGAGATCGACAACAGCGCCACAAATATATTTTTTTTGCACCGTTTTTTGTAAATAAATTACACAAACATACGTTTACCATTTGCAACCAAACTTCACAAAAATCATATAAAGATCAATACCAAAGATGTATGGAAGTTTGGTTAAAATGGGTAAATGCGTTAAGACGTGTATTGGCGACAAACGAACACAATTTTAAGGCTCAATTTTTATATATATAGATTTGGGCGGAACGAAGTTCGCCGGGTCAGCTAGTCAATAATAACTTTTAAACTTTCACAGACCTCCTACGTGTGACTCTGATCTTACCTGCGATATGAATCAAAAAACGATTGATCAATTCTTAATCCAAAAACTTGAAAAACAGCTTAGCGACATTTAAAGCGCATTGTAGCTGCTGTCCTAATTCAGTTGTTTATTTGTATTCTTGCAGTGTCCTCAGTTCGCCATCCGTACGGAACGAGTATTACCTTTACGTTCACAATTCCATCAGGCTTATTCTATCATGCACGCAAGAATTTCCCGAACAACTGAAAGAACATCACTCAGAGCAACTGAAAAATCTCAACATAGTGTGCAAACAAGTCATTCATGACGACGAAATTCCAATGGATCCACGCACAAACTCCGGCATTCTAATGGCATATATAGCAAAAATATCTGCCACATATGAAAGCTTCATTCACGAAGTAAAACTGGCCAAACATCCAAATGAGATCGCGCTCTGCGTCGGAATAGTCAATACCTTTGACTACCACGATTTCACTCAACTCTCCAAGGATATTCGCGACATTTGTACTAAAATCGACAACATTGCTAATGCAAATTCAACTGTGCCGAACATTCTTCTATGTGCAGCACGTTCCCTTTATCAGATATCTAAAATTCTGCTAAGTTTTGACTTGCGCAACAGTGAAATGAGTGAGGACACCAAGTTGATTTTGCGAAAACTTCTCATATTTGCATTTTGCTATTTGGAACATCATATGGATAGCGTAAGGCATTTGTGCAAAGATCTCCTGCGAAACGTGATTGCACTGAGCAAAAAGATTTCCTTTGCATATCTGCTTCAGAAGATTTTCGATGCCTGCAACTCCGAGAGGCTGTCGTTGTCAATGAAATGTGTGGTCCTTTTGCAGGCAGTGCCGATCCTGGGCAGTCAAGATATCATCAAAAATTGTAAAGAACTATTTAGCTCGTTGTTTGCTGAGAACCTTGGGCGGGATTTTATCGTCAACAATCTCTTTGAGGGTTTAATGGCGTCCAGTCATAAAGAGATTGAATTCGAAAAATGGAGAGACCTTTGGATCTCTTATTTGTTAGAAATTGCAACCAAAAACGATTCGAGGCTTCCCGATGTTGAAATCCTCATTGTTAAAGCGGTCAAGTGCGAGCCTCGAATTGTGCAGCACATCATTGAGCACACAAATGAAATTCCGATAAGCACAAAGCTCTCAGCATTATGGGCAGTCCGCAAGAGTGGCATTAAGATGGAGAACTTCAATGATATCCTTCGGAGTTTTTCCAAAAATCTTTTACTTTCGATACTCTCCAATTGTGATGAGACACGTATAATGGCACTCAGACTGCTAGTGGAAACGCACAAAACAACAGAACTGCTAACCGATCTCGAATGTGAACATATCTTACTCTTCCTCGAGTACAATTCAAATTGTCAGAGTCCAGCCACTCGACAGAAGACACTTTCCTTGCTAGGAAAGGCCCTCCTACGGTGCGAACTGAATTTAGTAAAGGTGTTGAAAGATCCTGCCAGTCCGGAGAAGCCGTTCTACATTAAATTTCTGTTGGATTTTATAAAAATCCTTGTGGATAATCTATTCCAAGGTGCGAATTTTAGCCGCCGCTCGATATCCCTGCAACTGCTGGAGATCTGTGTACGTATCTTGATCAATTGCGACTTAAATTTAGATGAGTTTCTTCCTAAAAATACCATTCAAACACTGACAGACACGATAGGTGACTCCTATGAGGCCAACAAGGAACTGTCTGTGTCGATACTTAAGTTGATTGAAGACAAAAAGGGATACAGAGTGTGTGAAACTGATTCGATTGATGAAATCAAAGAACTGCTGGTGAGTGTGCGCCCAACAGACTCCATAACAGGAGCGTACCGCTTAGAATTCTTCTGCAACAAGGGTAGTCTTGATGCGTTTGGTCCATTCGAGGTGACCAGCTATTGTCCAGTTTATTACGCGGCGTTGCGTTGGGCTTTGAATATCCTCAAAGATGGTCTGCGTTTGGGTAAGGAATCAATCTTGCTGGCAGCAAAATCCAACCCATTGTACGGAATACTATTCGCAATCAAACATCTTCTTAAGCGTCTAGATTTTCAGGGATTCTCCAAGGACATCGCCTGGAGGATTCTTGTCGCCGAAGTGATAGTGATTTGCAAAGAGTTGACAACTGTTGTCGGCCCAGTGGTAAACAATTCTTCTCCAGAAGGTCACTTACCGAACGATTTCAGTGAGCTGCCAGATCATTTTAAAGGAGCTGCAGATCAGGGCAGCGGCACTCCTCGCAAGGTACTTTCTTCGAAAACCAAACTCAACAGGGACACACTCAAGACAACGCCACAAATGGTACTACTTTGCGCCTGGAGAACAGTGAAGGAAGTATCTCTAATATTGGGAGAAATCGTTCTGCGCTCACCGATCCAATACAGCAAAGTCACAGAGAACTTCCTAGTGACAAAGGAGCAGATCCTTGAGATTGGTGAGCATTTCAAGTTGCTACTCTCCGAGACAAAGCATCGCGGAGCCTTTGAGCAAGCCTATGTTGGCTTTTCGAAACTCTGTGCAAGGTTGTGGCGTGTTGAAAGCCACGATTTGAATGTATTACCCATGACATGGTTACGGGAGCTGCTCTCTGTTATCGCAAAGGATGAGCAAATCAATGAGAAAATATGCTCCACACGTCGAAGTGCTGGAGTCCCATATATGGTGCAAGCATTGATTACCTCTGAGCTACAAGTGGGCACAACAAAATCACTCTACTTTTGTATGCAGCAGCTGATACAGATTTGCGACAATCCGGACAGAACCACCGAAGCCAGAAGTCATGCATTGAATATTTTGCGGGCACTTTTCCGATGTACAGACTTAAACGATGCTGTCGGTGAGTTCGCTAGTGATGGTGTAATGTGCGCAATACGAGGTTATGAAGCGTCGACTTGGTCTGAAAAGAATTCCTCCACTTTGCTCTTCTCAGCTTTGATCACTCGAATATTCGGTGTGCAAAGGACCAAAGACTCGGACAATCTCAGTATTCGAAACAAGATGACTGGGAGGATATTCTTTTTGCGCTACCCGAAGTTGTATGATTTCTTTTTGGACGAATTGAAGAAGGCGAGTGTATTAATACTGCGCCATGAAAAAGCTAACAAGTTGCATCCGCTGCTGCTGATGCTGAGTCGACTTTACCCCTCTGCGTTGGAGGGAACCGAGTCAAATTTGAAGGTTCACCCTTTGTTGTTCCTTCCCTCTCACGCATTACTAATTCCCTCTTGTCATTTTCAGCTGTCTGAATTCATACCTTACATATCCAATTGTTCAGGATGTCCCGAAATGCAGACGCGATATTTAGCTGCAAAGGCGATTATCGCTCTGACTTCTGTGGACTCATTGTCGGTTGCCATTCTGAGGAAATGTGCTGAGGTTTTGGTAATTTGTAGTTTTTTGTGTTTTTTGTCTAGCAATCTAACGTTATTCTATCTAGATTTCAGCGGATGACCCAAAGGCAATTAATTTGAATGTTCTACATGGTCATTTGCTACAGGTAATATCAGTAACGTTTTTTTTTTGTTAATTTTCGACGATTACACGCTTTCTTGTTTCTAGATTCTTTTCCTAATAAAAGCTCATAAGATTCCTGATCCAGAACTAGTCGGTGATATATGCTCGACCGTGGTGACCTTCCATCTGAAGACTAAAATTGATAACGCTGTGATTCTCAAAGTGATGTTGGATATCTTCATTGTTATTTTGAGTGGGTAAGTCTGCAAATGTTTCTGGGTATGTATACGGATTTTATCATTGGTGGAACCATAGATCTTTGTGAACTGTGTCGTTTCAGGAGGCTTTTCCCCTTCATCTAACGTATAGCATTTTAGCTTTGGGTTTAACTTTAATTCCATGCCGAAGAATGTTCTTCCCTTCAAAAAAAGAGTTGCCCATTTTTCTGAACTGTTCTCGTAAGGGGTATACCTATATCCTAATGTGCATGGAAGGTCCTATGAGGGGCATTGCTACGATGTACTCTACCTAGATAGCTCACTAACCACTTTCTTTGTTATTATTGTCTAACTAGCTGTACCCACCCGGCTTCGCACGTGCAAAATGTGGTTTCATAACAGTTCTGATATTTGCTGCATTGCTTATCCTCTTGCACGCTACACATAAATGCCGGTGCGTGAAGCAATTCTTGCTTAAATCAACTCCCGCATCCCGCTTTTCTTAAAGTTTGAGCTTGTAACTTATTTAATAGGAAATTGAATCCGTTGAAACTGAAATGGGTTATTGTTGGCAATTATTGGTATTTTTGGTATAAACCGTATCTCCTTTACCACAACCAGTTAAAATTAACGCACCAATAACCTTTTTCTGCAACGAAATCACTCTCAAAAAGAAGTTTGCAAATATCAGAATCCCCCGATACTGCTCTCATATTCTGAGCTACCTCTAATCCAATCCACTCCTTCGCTGATGACAGCACCCTCAGCTTCTCATATTCATTCCAGGACTCACGTCCCTGCTCTTCGGCCGTAGAACTGGAACGGCAACGTATGTTAAGCTCATTAAATTCCGATCTCGACAGCATTATAAAATGGGGTTTAGCCAATAGAGTGGAATTTAATGCTTCCAAAACACAATGCTGTCTGTTGTCATTAAAGCGAAACCAGAATTCTCAGCCATTATCCATGAATGGCACTTGCATCGCCGAAACCGAAAGACTTTCCATTCTCGGTATGTGTGTCCATGACAAACTCCGTTGGAACGACCACATTCACGAAGTCGCCAAGAACGCTGCGAAATGTCTAGGTTTCCTTAAAAGGTGCAAGAAATATTTTACCCCTTCTGATCTGGCTACCATATACAAGGCGTTCATTCGCCCCAAACTTGAGTACAACTCTCATATCTGGTCTGGTGCCCCTAAAACCTTACTGCACCTCCTGGATAGGATACAAAATCGTGCCTTAAAACTCATTGGAGACATAAATATAGCGAATTCTATAAATTCGCTCGAACATCGCAGAAATGTAACAAGTCTCTCATTGTTTTATCGCTATTTCCACAAACAGTGCTCAAATGAAATTGCCAGCTGCATTCCACCCCTTTAACAATTCAACCGCAATACTCGCCAAGCCAGGAATGCCCATCAGTTTACCCTTCAGCCTATTTTCGGTCGTACTCTGAAATATAGAGATTCTTTCATAAGCCGTACAACACGAATGTGGAATGCCTTGCCCGGCTCGGTCTTTCCCCCTCGGTGCAATTTACAGACATTTAAAACCAATGTGCATCGGAATCTCCTATCTTCTCTATCCCAATTTCCTTAACGCCCGCGCTGTGTACTTCAAACTACACCATAATAGTAGTCACAACCTCTTTAGCGCGTGTTTATTATAAAAAAAAAAAAAAAAGTACATTGTTCTAAAGTATCGCCAAAGCACTGAACGTTTAATAATTAATCTTCGTCTGAAATCACCAGAGAACAAAAATGTAACTCCACCGACAAATCTGTTTTTATTTAGCATATCTTGCATAGTCCTATTAACCTATCTATTTATATCTATTGATATGTAATTTATTAGCCATAGTGCATTCGCCCTTTGGCTATTCTTTTAAATACCACACACTGGGTATTCCATGTGTTCCGCTTTTATAGGTATTAATCGAACAAAATGTGAATAAAATTGATGTTTTTAATTTTTTAAATACAAAATGCAAAAATATCATAGATATTGATAGATTTTTTTTTTCTTGTAAGCAAAACACAGATAAACAAACCTTTCCTACATATTTGACAAAGCTTATGTACATCCAAAAAAATAAACCCTACAGTGCACAAAGAAAATTCCTACTTTTTCCCTACACCGTCGAATTATTTTCAATACAATCTCTCTACATAACTATTTTGTCCATACATACACGAATAAAATCGAATCCAACTTCTCATACGCAATCTCAACCACAAATGAATTTTTCCTTTTTGTTGACTCTTCAAATCATGTCATCTAATTTCATTCCTTAGCGAATATAGACGAATGTAAGAGCAAAATATTAAAAGTAAAAAAATAATAAATATTTCTTGACTGAGCAAAGATGAAAATGTTTCGTCCGAAAAAATCTCTACGTTATACAATTCTGTCCTTTTTTCCTTACGGTATCATTTTTAGATCCCTACGTGTAGGGACTTTTACACTACATATACTAACACTGATTTGACATTTCTTGTATGAGTTTCTTTTTTTCCAAGCAAACCAAACAGTATACTGTCTCCCTCTCCGTCACAGGAGTAAATTAAGGTTAAAAGAGATGTCAATATATTGTGCTGTTAGTATGTTTGATTTGAGAATGAAGTGCATATCCACTCACCGAGGCGAAAATCGTAGAAATATTTCAAGTTTTTCCTATTTATTTGAAAACTTTTTAAGTTATCGAGATAATGGATATCCTAAATTGTACTTACAGATGTCCTTTATAAGCTGGTACTTAGTATATTTAAATGCTCCCAGTATTTTCGAATGCAAAGCGTTGCAAAGAAAAAATCGAAGAGAAACGAAAAAAAAAAATTACTCTTGTCCAATTTTTTCCGGAATTTATAGAGATACTAGATGTACCCGCCCGGCTTCGCACGTGCAAAATGTGGTTTCATAACAGTTGTGATATTTTCTGCACTGCTTATCCTCTTGCACGCTTAAAGTTTGAGCCTGTGACTTATTGATTGTCAAAAAAAAAAAAAAAAAGGAAATTGAATCCGTTGAAACTGAATAGGGTTATTGTTGGGAATTATTGGTATTTTTGGTATAAACCGTATCTCCTTTACCACAACCAGTTAAAATTAACGCCCCAATAACCTTTTTCTGCAACGAAATCACTCTCAAAAAGAAGTTTGGAAATATCAGAATCCCCCGATACTGCTCTCATATTCTGAGTCAAGTGCACTGTTCTAAAGTACCGCCAAAGCACTGAACGTTTGTTTAATAATTAATCTTCATCTGAAATCACCAGAGAACAAATATGTAACTCAACCGACAAATCTGTTTTTATTTAGCATATCTTGCATAGTCCTATTAACCGCTTCTATTGATATGTAATTTATTAGCCATGCCATAGTGCATTCGCCCTTTGGCTATTCTTTTAAATACCACGCACTGGGTATTCCATGTGTTCCGCTTTTATAGGTACATATTAATCGAACAAAATGTGAATTTAATGTATATTTTTAATTTTTTAAATACAAAATGCATACCTATATCTATTTGACATTCTTTCATAGATATGTATTCTTTTTTTTTTTTTTTGTAAGCAAAACAGAGTTAAACAAACCTTTCCTACATATTTAACAAAGTTTATGTACATACAAAACAAAAAAACCCTACAGTGCACAAAGAAAATTCCTACTTTTTCCCTACACCGTCGAATGATTTTTAATACAATCTCTCTACATAACTATTTTATCCATACGAATAAAATCGAATCAAACTTCTTATACGCAATCTCAACCACAAATGAATTTTTCCTTTTTGTTGACTCTTCAAATCATGTCATCTCATTTCATTCCTTAGCGAATATCGATGAATGTAAGAGCAAAATATAAAAAGTAAAAAAAATAATAAATATTTCTTGACTGAGCAAAGATGAAAATGTTTCGTTCGAAAAAATTTCTACGTTATACAAATCTGTCCTTTTTTCCTTACGGTATCATTTTTAGATCCCGTGTAGGGACTTTTGTCCTACATATACCAACACTGATTTGACATTTCTTTTATGTGTTGCTTTTTTTCCAAGCAAACCAAACAGTATACTGTCTCCCTCTCCGTCACAGGAGTAAATTTAGGTTAAAAGAGATGTCAATATATTGTGCGATTTAGGTTAGGTTAGGTTTTTGGGCTGACGAAGCGGGTGACCCTCGCTTCGCCACACTCAGGTCCTTGTGGACCCATTGTGATACCCTTTATTTGTGGGGTTTGGCCGTGTTGTATTTCGGCCACGTTTCCTTCTCCTTATTCGATGTTGTCCAGCCATCTTGATGTCCTCAAAAACCTGTGAAGATCAAAGAGTGAGATGTTTGAGAGTTCTTGAATGTCTTGGAAGTAATATCTTCCAAGTGTCCTATTTCGCAAGTGACAGAGGCTCGGGCAGTGACAGAGGAAGTGAGGTGTGTCCTCATGCGTCTCCTCATCACCGCAGCCCCTGCAGATGTCGTCGTCTATGAGGTTTAATTTCATTGTATGGTTTCTTAGGAAGTTATGACCTGTCAGAGCACCTACCAACTTAGACAGCGATGATCTGTCAAACTTCAAGAGTTTGTTGGTCCGTCTTTTGTCATATTCAGGCCAAAGCTTCCTTGATATTTCACAGGTTGTTAGTGTTTTCCACCTGTTGTTGGCTTTCATTCGGATCTTGTTTTCCACCCGTTCTCTGAGGTTACAGAGTGGTGGTTTGATCGATTGTAGTGCCTGATCATGGTCCATTGCAGACCCCTTTCTTGCCAGTTCGTCTGCAATCTCATTGCCGGCTTTGTCCCTGTGTCCAGGAACCCAGCAGAGATTTATATTATGCTGCGAGCCAAGAGCTTTGAGCTCTTCGCGACAGCTGCGAATTAGCTTTGATTTGATTTCTGTAGCCGAAATAGCTTTAATGGCTGCCTGGCTATCAATGAATATGGTAATATCATTACGTGGTATTGCCCTCATTGACACCATATACGCCGCTTCCATAATTGCCAGAACCTCGGCCTGGAAGACACTGCTGTGATCAGGAAGCCTGATTGAGCGGCGTATATTTAATTCCTCCGAGAATAGACCGGCTCCAGTGCCATAGTCCATCTTTGATCCATCTGTGTAGATGGATATAGATTTCCTTTTAGCGGGTTCGTTTGTTTCCCATTCCTCCCTGCTCGGAAAGGAGCAGGAGAATGGCTTGTCGAAATCTAGGTAGGGAGACATGTAGTCAGAGCTAACATCGTTCTCTACGTATCTCTTCAAAATCTGCGCATGTCCTGTAGCATTAGGATTCCAGCCTTGTGTTTGGCTAATCCTGAGTGCACTTTTGACGGCCGATTCTTGCATATATAGGTCCAGGGGTAGCAAGTTGAGAATGGCCTCCAATCCAGCGGTTGGTGTCGTTCTGATTGCACTGGTTGTTCCTATACATGCTAATCTTTGTATTTTTGTCATTTCTTTCAGATTGGTTACCTTGTCCGCGGCTTGCCACCAGACTAAGTTGCCATATGTGAGTATCGGTCGCACTATAGCCGTGTACATCCACAGAATTACTCTAGGGTTTGGTCCCCACTTTCTGCCAAAGATACGGCTGCATGCATAGAATGCATTTGCGGCTTTCTTTACTCTTTCTTTGATGTTTGGTTTCCAATTTAGTTTCCTATCTAGAATTATTCCCAGATATTTCGCATATTCTGCCACTCTTAGGGGAGTTCCCTCAATAGCTGGTGGCTCGAATTGCGGTATGTTCCTTTTATTTGTGAATAGCACAAGTTCGGTTTTTTGGGGATTGATTCCCAGACCACATTGTTTTGTCCACAAGTTGAGTGCACGTAGTGAGTTCTCCAATAGTTCGCTTATGGTCGATAAGAATTTGCCTGTCGCAAGCAATACTACATCGTCTGCGTATGCAACTACTTTGACCCCACTGTTTCCAAGTTTCATTAGTATTTCGTTAATGACAAGGACCCAGAGTAATGGGGAAATGACCCCTCCTTGCGGTGTACCTCTTGAGGCAGTAACTCTTAGGTCAGTGTCACCTAATTTTGCATTGATATTCCTTTCATTGAGTAGATTCATGATCACTTTAATGAGTGATTGTTCAACGTTGGAATTTTGTAATGCCCTTTTCACCGCGCATGTTTTGACATTGTTAAACGCCCCTTCAATGTCTAGAAATGCGGCTAGTGTATATTCTTTGTCTTTTAATGACTTCTCTATAACGCCAACGACTTCGTGTAGTGCTGTTTCTACTCCTTTGCCCTTTATGTAAGCATGTTGTGTAGTGGAGATTACATTGCTATCTATCCGACTGCGTATAAAGACGTTTATCAATTTTTCGAAGGTTTTCAAAATAAAGGATGTTAGACTTATAGGTCTAAAATCCTTGGCAGTGGTTTGGCTAGCTTTCCCTGCTTTTGGGATGAAGACAACCCTCACTTCCCGCCAAGCTTTCGGAATATAGCTTAATTCCAAACTGCGCATGAAAATCCTTTTAAGAACCGGAGTGATGATGGTCCTTGCCTTCTGGAGCATAATCGGAAATATCCCATCGACTCCAGGGGATTTGAAGGATGAGAAGGTATCAATTGCCCAGTTTATTTTGTCCTCTGTTATAATTCCTTCTGGAACTGTCGTTACAGTTGTTGAGGCATTATGCGTATTCTGAGTGTTATTTTGACTTGGGTCACATCCTGGAAAGTGAGTTCGCAATAGGAGACTAAGTGTCTCTTCACAGGACTTTGTCCACGTCCCATCATCGGTTTTGAGATATCCTGGGACCGTGTGTTCTTTCGTTAAAATTTTTCTAAGTCTGGCTGATTCTGTTGTGTTTTCAATACTACTACAGAACGTTCGCCAGGTTGTGCGTTTAGCACTTGCTATTGCGCTTTTGAATTTCCGCTGACCACTTTTATATATATCCCAATCTGTCTGAGAATTTGTGGCCTTCGCTTTATTGTAAAGAGCTCTAGTTTTCCTCCTGATCTCTAGGAGATCTTTCGTCCACCATGGTGGAGACTTCCTGTTCTTTATTGTTCGCAACGGACATGCTTTCTCGTATGCATCTTTCAGAGTTTTGTTTAAAATTTCTGTAATAGCATCGATTTCTTTAGGTGTATTTATTGTGTGGCGGTGCAGTTTCCGGTTATTCTTCTCCACCTCTATGAAGAATGTTTCCCAGTTGGTCATCCTGGGATTCCTGCATTTGCCTATTGGTTCTACTTTTTCATTGATAAGGAATTCTATAATTCTGTGGTCTGAGAAGGATGGTTCCGACGACACTTTCCAGTCTCGCACAATTGTGCGGTTAGTTTGTTTGATTTGAGAATGAAGTGCATATCCACTCACCGAGGCAAAAATCGTAGAAATGTTTCAAGTTTTTCCTATTTATTTGAAAACCTTTTAAGTTATCGAGATAATGGATATCCTAAGATGTACCTGCGGATGTCCTCTATAAGCTGGTATTTAGTATATTAAAATGCTACCAGTATTTTCGAACGCAAAGCGTTGCAAAGAAAAAAGTGAAACGAATCGAAAAAATAAATTACTCTTGTCCAATTTTTTCCGGAATTTATAGAGATATAGAGTTAAAACAAAGTGGAGATTGTAGGCCCAGGTATCCTCTATAAGCGTGTGAAAAATGCACCAGAATATATTTATCAGTTTCTAAGATTTTTGCATTTAAAAACATGCAGTCAAATTCAATTTTAGTCGAACAGAACTACACCAATTTTATTTATATGTAAAGATAGAGTTAAGACAAAGTGGAGATTGTAGGCCTAAGTATCCTCTATAAGCCTGTGAAAATTCACCAGAATATATTCAGCAATTTCTAAGATTTTTGCATTTAAAGACATGCAGTCAATTTCAATTTTAGTCGAACAGAACTACACCAATTTTATTTATATGTAGAGATGTAGAGATTTGTGAAGTTGCTAACGCACTTACCTAGAGCGCACATTTAAGCTTAAAATACGGTCGAAGTACCTTCGGCCATTACCGATGCATCTATCAATTTGTAGTGTGGTTGCTCAGTCCATAGGTCGTGAATTCATCGCTGTTTAGTCCAGATGTATGACTTCACCAATGATTTCCTCGAACTATGCTTTGACCAGTCCTTTCAGAATATATTGCAAAGGCTCCGATAAAATGTAAGATGTGTAAACCTGGTCAACTTTGAAGATCCTTCTATTCACCTACAAACAATCCTCCATGATCGGAGTTCTTATTTTATTATTTTTAGCGTTTTTCTGTATCATTTGCAGTCAAGAGCACCTTGTTAACAAAATTACAATACCACACGAAAGAAAAGCTCCCCTCTTCAAATACAAAAGGAGAGTAACTGCGTTTAATTTTGAGACTATACTCTATCCAACAAAAATTGTCAGTAGTACTACAGGGGCCAGCGTTGCCACTTTGCTGCAATAGCAGTAGATCTACTGCACTTTTCGCAAAAAATAAATCTGCTGCACTAAATCCAATCTACTGCACTTTTTTTGTTTGATAAACCTTGTCTTAGACAGCTGTACAAAACTGACATTCAAAGAACCACTGCAAAGAACGTCTGAAGGAAGCCAGTTTATTGTAAAATTGGCCACATTCTCTTTTGAAATGAGTTGACCTTGGCTGCTGTCATTCAGGATATCTTGAATCAAATCTCTGTCTCTTTTTATGTTTCTCGTTTTCTGCTAAACTAACGGGATTCTGTCTCTGAGAGCTTATTTGAAATTTTAAACATGGATAAATATTTATTGAAAACCGCAAATAGAAAGTAAAATTGTTCAGACCATAGTGCTGCTGCAGAACAGAAAGTTTTCGATTGTATGCCAAATCAAAAATGACCTACGAAACAAACTGAACGTAAATACTCTTGAAAATGTAATTTGTTGTAAGGCGGCTCTCCCACTGAGGCAACAAGCAATAAGCAATAAACAACTAGCAATAAGCAATAAGCAATACGCAACTTTTATTTTAACCTATTCTCACATTGAAGCAACAGTATTTCTAGCGACCTGTCACTCACTCAGTGATAGTACAGAAAACACAGCAAAAATCCTTACAGTACACAAAGAAAGTCCCTACTTTTCCCTACACCGTCGAATAATTTTCAATACAAACTCTCTACATAACTATTTTATCATACATGAATAAAATCGAATCAAACTTCTCATACTCAATTTCAACCACAAATGAATTTTTCCTATTTGTTGACTCTTCAAGTTATGTCATCCCATTTCATTCCTTAGCTAATATCGACGAATGTAAGAGCAAAATATAACAGATAAACAAAAATAATAAACATATTTTGACTGAGCAAATCAATTTACTTACAAATAAGATGAAAATGTTCCATCCGAAAAAAATACCTACTTTACAAATCTGTCCCTTTTTGCCTACGGCGTCATTTTTAGATCGAAAATCCCTACGTGCAGGGATTTTTACCTACATGTACTATCACCGCACTCACTACCCGCAAAATATTGATACAACGACGCGATATATATCGCTTTTCAACATGCGCTGTGTATCGCCAGCAATAATGTTGCCGCAATCAGCAACATTTTTCGTTCAACCGATATTGAGTTGCTTTAATGTGAGACGTCTAATTTGATTCAATGTAAAATAACTGTTAGCGATAATATCGCATGTTTCCTATTGCCAGTTGCTTGTTGCTTGTTGCTTCAGTGGGAGAGCCGCCTAAGGAAATGAATAATGTCTGGACACCCTTAGGCGGCTCTCCCACTGAAGCAACAAGCAACAAGCAACTGTATTAGATTCTGTTGCCACATACAAATGTTTTGAAAACATCCCGAACGAAAGTATTAGTTGGTCTATTGTCTCTCCCCCCACTTGTACTTGATAATGTGGTGATCACGTCGTCCATTTCACTGGTGTTGATTCCTTCCATATCAATACCCAGCAAACATTTTTCTTCAAAAATGAATCATAAATGATTCAGTAAAATAAAGAAATCCTTCATATATGAATTCATTTATGATTCAATTTGAATCCAATCTCCTGAGAAATCGGTCTTCATTTCTGAATCTCTTAAATGATTCATAAATGATTGGAGAAACATTCACTATTTATGTTTTTTTATTCACTTTTATTCATTTAAGTGAAGGAAATTTAAATTCGAGTTCTGAAAACTTAGCTCATAATAATTTTTGTTCATTTATTTGAATGAAAACCGAATGTCAGTATTCGTTTTAATCTGAAACCAGATTTGGTTCACATGAAAGACGCATGTTAAAATATTCTTGTTCAGCTGTCAAGCCCCGGCCTGGGTAAGGTTTCAACAAATGTAATAGTAGTGGATAGGCGTCATCGCCTATGAAAACGTGGGGCACTACAATATCTGTTCCTGGAAGTACCTCATCAGGTGAATGAAGCAAGAGTTGTTTGCTTCTCACTTTACTCTTTGCTCTTTGCTCCTCACTCTGGCTAGCTTACATCCTTGCTCTCCTCTCGTGCTCTTTGCTCTTTTCTCTGACGATTTTTGCAGTGTTGCTCTTCGCTCCACTCTGTTTGTACACAGACTCTCCTTGGCTTTTATAGTATTTCCAAAATTTTAATTTAATTAATGGACCGTTTATAAAAAACACTAAAGTGATTTTTTATATTCGTTGTTTAAAGCAATATTGATCTTTGTTTTTTGTATAATAAAAAATCTACTGTGGAAATATCCAATCTACTGCATTTTTTTTAAATGATCTCCTGCGCTCCCCTCTTTTTGAAGTGGCAACGCTTAGCTTAGGAGGAGCTTTTTTCCTACCAGTCGTGCCTGTAGCTACTCTCACGGCACTCAAACACAAGAATTGCCACTGAAATAAAAACCGAACCACTGACCTACCAAGGAATTGATGTTGTCATTTTTCTAAAATTCGCATGCAACCCCCCATTACCAGTCTGCCGCACAACCGCGGGCATGATCGCCTTGTGTTCGCTTGCTATTATCATCAACCAAAATAATGTGGTATTCGATTGGGCGCTCTCAGAGCAGTTTTTATGTTCGTTTGGTACAAAAAAAAGCAATCTTTTTCAGATTTCAGAGCACTTTTGCGAATCTAGATATTTTCTCAGATTTACCAACACAAGTTCGTTTGAGTTTGACAACTGGTGGAGGGCGTTTAGGTTTTCGTGAATCTGTTCTACAGCAAAGAAAGACATTGCATCGGGTGAATTTATTTTAGTAAATTGGTACTGTATAAATATTTAAAAATCAATCGAGACGCAAATTTCGAATGTTTTAATTTAAAATTTAACCAGTGAATGGAAAACGTTTTGAAAAGTGTTGAAGGCTACACATATTCGAATCGCACGAATATTATCACAAACAAGAGCAAGTGACGTTTTTATGTTCGATTAGCTACACGAAATCTGAAAGCGAATCTGTAGAAGCCCAAACGAATACCACATAAGAAGTGTGTTTGACTGAAGCACATCAGAAGATTGTTACCAGTTGAACAAAGAGAGCATATCCTTAACGGTTTTTCTATGGATTTTGTCAAAGAACTTTCGGTTTTGGTCCTTTTGAGAACGACTTATTATGTGGGGCGCTGCCATTCGCTTTTAATTTGTTTGTATTTTTGAAGGATCTAATAATATTCAGTTAATCTATTTTTTTTAATGTTGTCTTTTAGAAATAAGGTTTTAATCAGAAGTGCGTTGTAGTGATATTGCGATAAATAACGATTACTAAAGCAACCGGATCTATGCAAAAGCATGTTTTTTTTACATATAGAACATATTTTCAGCCTTAATCGTTAGGGCATATTTCTGTATATTTGGGTATAAATGCATATTTCACTTTGTAGAACATATTTATGGCATATTTTAGAGTTTTTGTTATAGTTCATCAAATAGTTTTTCACACTGAAATATCAAAATAACGAAGCACGTAAACCTGTACTGCTTATTGTCCGGTCACTCGTCCCCAGTAAAGATAATGCCTTGAAAGGATTTTATGATTCTTTTTTCGATACTGTTTTCGTGAAGATCTGCACTGACGGGTAATAATTTGTTAACAAATATGTAATCTAGGTATCTATGTCTATATTCAAGAATGTATGTACAGCTTCACAAGTGCGGTCCTTTTACCATCTGTTCAGGTATATGAGATTGCGTCGTGGTTATATCATTTTGTATTCTAATTGTCTGTTTGTGTATATATTTTTTGTTTTGTTTTTTTTTTTTTGTTACGAAATTTTTATTTTTTGTTGGAAAACAAACTAAAGCGATTAAGAGGCCTGCTGGGGATACCCCTAAAAAAACTCGCCTTTTATCTTACCGGAAAAGGAAAAAGATAAACGGAATTTATTTCGTTGAGCAGTTTTTTTTTATTTTAAATTGGAAGATGGCAACCCTAAAAGTATTGCTCTCTGAGTTATGGCGAATTATCATTTAAACTACGGCAACCCTGTGAGAGCTTTAAAGAGGGACCGATTTATGTAATGCGAGAAACAGATTAACACAGCGACAGCAACAGCAACCACGAATTTAGGATTGGCTCTAACACCCAGTCTCCACGAGACTGAATTTCAGTCAAGACTTCAGTCATGACAACAATATGTCTCGTGTAGACCACGATTTTGTGGACATGACTGAAATCCAGACTTTTCAGTCTGACTTCTTTTCCTGACATCTCTGCAGACTGAAATGTGGACTGAAATTTGACATTTGAAGTCCAGACCAGCGTTTGACATAAAAAAATCATTTTTTTTTGTAATTCTCGGGAATACACGTGCGCGGGTTCTTTTATGGTTGATTTTTTACTTTCGCAAAGTGATAAGATAGATATGCATATTTATGAATGTTTTCTAAAATATGAAAAATGGCAATTGCCTTGCTAAATGATTTTTTTCAGATTTGCTTCAATGCAAGGGCGTTTGAGTTGGAAAACAACTTGTGGAGGTTGTTTACATTTTCATGAAATTTTTCAACTGCAAGCAAACGCATTACATAGGGTGGATCTATTTTTGTTAATTGTTTATGAACAAATGTTTGGAAATCGATCTGGCTGTCGAAGGCTACGTATATTATCGCATGAATACCAAAAAAAAAAAAAGAGGAAGTGATAGGTATTTTTATGTTGGATTAGCCACACCAAAAATTTGAGCGAACCTGAAGAAGCGAGTTCACTTGTTTCTTCGTTGATGACATTGTGTGAAATGAAAAGTCATAACACGATTTGCCCAACCAAAGCAATGCAAACATGGCGGACAAGAGGTCTGACTTAAAAGTCTGACATAATTCAGTCTCGTGGAGACACGGTGTAACGTTGATGTCGCTGTCGATGTTGCTGTGCTTATTTGTTCAAAGTAATTCAAATACATTTATTTTAAAGGTTCTGTCAAAGTTGCTGTTGCTGTGTTAATCTGTTTCTCGCATAAGTCATTGCAACCATACAGACAAACCAGACAAACATCCTATCTTCCCTGTACTGACAATTTTTGGACAGAGTATAGAATGCGATGGCTTTGAATGATTTGCAAGAAATTTTTCCAGTAATCTCTGCAATCATGGTTGAATCGTCTGATTCATTTGTTTCATAACCTCATTGACAAGCAGTCCTGACCCTGAGTAACTTCTTACAGATTCGACTTCTGGTTGTTTTTCCCTTCTCGCTGCGGCTCTGTTGTTATCCGGTTTGTAAAAAATTGCTGCATACGGTTCTGACAATATTTTGCTGCAATTGCTATTTCCTGCTATTGGCTTAACTATGTAATTGTTAATGTCGGCTTATTTTAATCTTTTTGAATCTTTAATTTTCTTTTCAGCACCAGGAATCTAATTATCCCACAGGAGACCATACAGAATCTCCTTCACTTCTCACAGCAAAAACATTTCTATGCTTCAGAACTTTCCTACTACTATCCCGTCTTTCGAAAATCATTATATATCTATAACTTACATATGCTTCGATTGACTTTGCCGTTTGGAGCCTTATCCGATTTTTTACTCTCACCTCCTATTACGCACGAAAGCGTCTACCTCGAACAGGCAGAGACCTGTTTAAATATCATCATTTTAGTTCTAAACAAGAAGCGTTCCCTAACCGAAGACTTAGAGGAATACGAACTTACTGAAGAGGAAATTGCATTTATGAAGGTGCTTCCCGATGACATGCTCGACCAGTTGCAAGCAGAATTGACGAGTAGCAAACTTCTACATTCCATACTTAAGGACGTCAGCCAGAAGCCAAAATTCTATCCCGAGTGTGCAATGAAAGCATATGCCGCCTTAAGTCAGTTGGAAATATTCGATTTTACTCTAACGCAATTGATCAAAGAATCAAAGAAACATCCTGGAGATGTGAAAAGTCCCCTAACACTGTGTGTTGAAAGATTAGTGCTACAGAAAGGTGTCGAATTCAAGACATCTCAAATGTGCTTGGAATACTTAATTGAAATATCACAGCCGTGGAATCCGGACTGTTTAAGGTGGGTGCTGTTCAATTGGACGGAGAATAACTATTCTCACTTATGATGTTATTGTTTGCAGACTAAAAGCATCGAACATATTATCGCATATTGCGGTACATTTCCCAACAGCTCTAGAGAAGAAGAAACTAAAGTTTGTTAAGGAGTTCATTAGTCTAATGCTGTCACTTCTTATGGACGATGACTACGATGTCAGAGATAATACGACAAAAATTGTACTTAGCTTGCCCAAAGAGGACATTGGGATAGGTGAGTGTGATGTTTTTAAAATAACTAGAGTTCGACCAGTGATAGCAATTTTACCTTATAATGGCCTGGCTTGTAAACAACAAATTATAAAACAAATTACACAGAACATTACATCTCAACCTTCCCCAAAAAAAAAAAAAAATCGCGAATATGTAGTGTTTAATGGCGTTTTCGATTGAAGAAGATCAAATCTAGAAGTGTTCTTTTTATGTTTCATTGAAGAAAAAAGAGCACTTCCAGGTCAATTCGCTTTCCAATGGAACAGAAAAAACACTTCTTTCAGAGTCAGAGGAATTTTCGGAATCTCGATTTTTGAGCCTTCACACCTTTACACTTACTTAAAAACATTTGTCATTTGTCAAACTTAAAGTGTGTTCTTAATTACGTTTTAAGACGACAAGTCTATGAAATTTTTACATTTGTAATGGACATGAACACAAATTGAATGGATTTTCACACAAATAACAATTTAAGAAAAGCTGACTTTAAAACACGCACCACCACAGATGCAAAGAAAGAAAAATCTCGTTTTGTGTTCCACTGGGCACGAAAAATCTGAAATCTGAGAGTAAATACTGAAAATCCCGAGAGTATATCTGTCTTGAAAGAGCTTCTCAACTAGCCGTTTGAAATCGCCATAAAATTCTAGATCCCTTCCATTCATTTCAAAAATGAAAAACTCACACGAAAAGAATGCTTGTGAGAAGCTAGCTTAGGGTCCCTACGGACGTTGGGCCAACAATTTTTTTTTTTTTTCCGATAAACAATACTGATCCGTTGCTGATACATATAATGTTTGAGTTTTAGAACGCATTGTTTACATTAAAACATTTTAATGTCAAGATCTAAGTTTTGCTAATAAAGGGTGTTTTTTTTTTTTAGAGGTATAGAACTTTAAGTTGGCAACACTATTTTAACTGGCGGCCATTTTGTCAGCTGTTAAGTGATTTATGTCGTTTTCCATTGGGACCAAAAATCAATTTTTTTTTTTTTTATATAAATCACTTTCCACGTTCCATTGGGCAGAAAAATCAATCACCCCTATAACAGAATCCGATGAATGGTCTGCGGATGGCTTCCGACAACTTTTTTCAGTTTTTGCTATTATAGAATCCTCTGTAAAAAGTGAACGGATGTCGGTTACGTAGTTTGGTTTTGTTTAGATTATGAAATACGCAGCCCATCCGCACTCCATATAACTTTCATATTCATATTCATATTTATTAATCGAAATAATTGTATCACATTAAGATTAAATCTCATATTTTGTGAGGGCTTTACAAATTTAGTTTAAGAGTCTAGATTTAAATTTAAAACAATAAGCATTTAAAGAACTAATAACATACATAAAGTGAAAAGAAAAGATACATTAACATGAAATATACAAATAATAGCATTTTTTTTTAAAGAAAACAAACATCTCTTATCATTTCAATCTTCACCCTTACTTTTAATTATCACTGGCCAAGTGTTTGAATAATTTATTTTTAAATGTGCCTATGTTTGTGTTTCTCCTTAGTGCAATGGGTAGTGAGTTCCATAGAAGAGTGGCATGGACGAAAAAGGTGCGTTCAGATTGCATGCAATTGAATCTAGGCCTTATTAATAGAGCTGTTCTTTGTGAACTCGCAAACCTTAGTCTGCTGAACAAGTACCCTGGTTGTTGCGACTGCATAATTCCGTGCAAGAGGATAAGTGTTCTAAACTTTATGAGGTTATCGAAAGTTAGACCCATTATCTGCAGAGAGTACCTGGATATGTGGTCGGTAAAACGTCTTTTAAAAACATATCTTGCTAGGCTATTGTAAATAACATTTAATTTGCGCCTAGTATTGTAGTCAACACAACAGAAAACCTCACAACCATACAATAGGACAGGTAATAAAAGGGATTTAACGAGTAACATCTTAGTTTTAGTAGGTAAAGCACTTTGTGTGGACCACAGAAGTCGTATACCGTTATATACCTTTCCTATTGTAGCTGCTACATGATCGGTCCAAGTCAGTGTGTCATTAAAAATTATACCCAAATTTTTTGCCTTATGGACATATTCAATTGATGCCCGTCCTAATAAAATTGGTGGAAAAGCAGATGTATCTAATTGATGTTTGTAGATACAAATGGTCTTTGACTTTGACGGATTTAGGGACAAATTGTGCTTGAGAGCCCACTGCTGAATGACCTCTAGATCTTCATTGATTAAGCTAATAGTATTATTAATCATATCCAACGGACAGCATATGAATAACTGAACATCGTCAGCAAACATGTGGACAGTAGAATTTTTTATAACCTGAGGGAGTTCATTCACATAGATTGAAAATAATATAGGGCCGAGAATGGAACCCTGTGGAACTCCAGCAGGTACACCAAGAAACGATGACGTTATGTTTCCTACTGCCACACACTGCTGACGGTCCGTTAAGTAGGAATGCAAAAGCTTGACTGACTGATACGAAAATCGAAAATTATGCAACAGCTTCTGACACAGAAGAGAATGGTCCACTGTATCGAATGCTTTGGAGAAGTCCAGCAATGTCAAAAACGTTGGGCTGTTTGCGTCCAGACCTTTGCGAATTTCGTCGACAACAAGTAATAGTGCAGTCTTACAACTTCTGTTAGCACGGAAGCCGGACTGAGCGAAACTCAAGAGGTTGTTGTTACAAAGATGTGCTTGTATCTGTTTCAGAATCGCCTTTTCAAATACTTTGGATAAGAACGGTAGTATTGCGATGGGCCTATATTCAGTGTTAATACGGTTTGGCGTCTTAGGTATAGGAATTACTTTAGCTTTTTTCCACGAGTAAGGGTAATCACAAGTCGTAAGTATTTGATTAAAAATATGCGTGATATACTTGAGAAGGAAAGGAATGAGAAGTTTTAAGAATTTAGGATTAATTTCGTCCAAACCTATCGCATTCGATTTAACCGATAGCAGTGCTTCGACAACGTCTTCTTCCGTTAAGCGAGTAAAATTCAAAGCATTTTCATTAAGTTGGCTATACTGTTCATTAAGCCACTGATTGTTCTGTGTCGACGATACAGCAACTGACACAAACTGCGAATTTAAAACATTACAGTCAGCGTCGGAAGGAACACCTGATCGCTGCTTCCCATTACCTAATTTGCGCAGCTTATTCCAAAGCACTTTCCCAGTCTGTGTTTCTGGGTTCAGGAGGTGTTCATAGTAGCGTCGCTTTTCGTACCTTATACGAAGAACAACTAAGTTGCGTAAAGACCGATAGGAATCGTAAAGAACAGGAAGTTTGTGTCGCTTCCAACGATGATAAGCAATATTTCGTTTTTCCATCAAATCTAATATGTGTCTATTAAGCCAAGGCGGGGAATTATATTTGGAAGTCCTTCGTCGGATGGGAACATGTTTGTTAAAAAGTAATTTGACATTATTTTCCAGGAATAATACCTGCTGATTAACTGACGCAGTCAAATAAATTTCATCCCACTGGATTCTGATAACATCGGATCTTAAGCTGTCGTAATCAATGTTTTTGAAATCTCTATAAGTGATAACACTTTTGTTTACATCTATTAGTATGTCATATGTTAAATAGATCAGGTCATGTTTGGAGAATCCAGCCGCAGTGAGTTGACTGTAACACATGATTTTATTAGTGTGATTTACGAAAAACACATCGAGGAGTGTAGCAGGATCGTATGCAAAGTGTGTCGCAGTCAATATATTGACAGGTGTTAAGTCAATGCTTTTGAAATTGTCAATTAACTGAGCAGATGCACGGGTGTTGAGTAGATTACAATTTAGGTCACCGGAAATAATAAAGGAGTAGCACAAGAGATTGTTTCCAAAATATTTAGAATTGGTGAAATGTCTATGTGTTTATTTGGTCTATATATCACTCCTAGAAGTAGGTGCTCAAGGCCACATGTAACGTCGAGGAATAAATAGTCAATCAAACTGTTAGCATTTGATTTGCAAACTATATTGCCTCGTAGTCCGTCACGCAAATAAACAGCCACACCTCCACCAACTCGACCGATTCGATCACCTCTGAAAAGTTCATAACCATCCATCCTATAAACCACATCTGGAATATTGGGCAAAAACCAAGTTTCGGATACACAAATAATGTCGACACCAGAGTTAATGAACAGCAGGCAAAGTTCATCAAGTTTAGGTTTTAAGCTCTGAGCATTGATATGGCAAACATGAAGGCCTTTTTTCTGTGAATGCAAAACCCGAATCATTTGATATAAATTAATATCCCTGACACTCTCCCCCGAACTAAACCCACTGTGGTTATTCAATTCCATAGACAAGGAAATCAAAGTTCTTAGTTGACACAGGAGAAACAAAAACAGAAACAAAACGGCAAAGAGCAAGATAAGCTGATAAACATAAAAGGGAAAATAAATACACTATGGCCACTGATAATAATATAAAAGAAAACATTTTAAAGAGCGATAAGATATAAGAGAAATAAAATAATTACGGTAATCGTTGAAAAATGAATGCAAATTAGTGTTGTTTACATTTAGCTGCGTCTTGTCCTCATTGTTCTTGTTGTTCTTCATCACTTATTTGGCATCTCTCGGCAGCGGCATTTAAACAATCAAAGTCGGCAACAGCTATACTCTTTCCGCCTACGGTAGATCTCACTACAACAGACCCCAGGCATGATACAACAAGACAAGATATCGCATTGCGCATGTCGTTCATTCTTGTTGTTCATCTGTCGACAAATTATGACGTCACAGAAGCGCACACAAAAAAGTAAAATTCGCGCGGAAACGGAAGTACGATTTACGGTTTGTGAAACACAGTGTATTTAAATTAAATATAATTAAATAAAAGCGAGTTTTAAAATGGGTGTGTGTTCTGCATTTGAGTGCAATAATAATGCCCGAAAAAAGATATCTTTAGACACCAGCTTCCATAACTTTCCTAAGGAAAAACTTATTTTGAAGCAATGGATATCGTTTTGCAGACGGAAAGATCAAATAAATCCGAAAACTGCAAGACTTTGTAGTTTGCATTTTGTTGCAGACGACTTTATAAACAATACTAAATATGATATGGGTAAATTGGCGTCTAAATATAGTCGGTTTTAAGCTAAAACATGTGCTTTCTTGTTAGGATTTACAGTTCGGCGAAAATTGAAACCTGGTGCTGTTCCGCAAGTTCGCGTATGCGAACCAATAGCTGATGCTTCTGCTCCGAATTCTCCGAAATGCAGCCGCTCAAAAAGAATGGCTATCCGCAAGAATAAAGAGGTGGTTGTGGGCATTATGGAACATCTTAATGAAGTTCATCCTGTAGATCCTTGTGACCCTGATGACTCTGAAAAAGAATTTAATGCACTCCCTGTACCAAATGAAGAAGAAAAGGATCCTATGCTCCAAGCAGACAAATTTCACTTAGAAGAAATGGCTAAGGAAATGTGCGTGATGAAAGAACAGATGTAAGTAATTATAAAAGTATGTATTAGTAGACGTATGAGACTTTCAATTATTTTAGGAAATTTTTACCCAAGGACAGGTGAAGAAACTACAAAGTCCTTTAAAAAAAATTGTGTTGGTCCGAAGAGGATATAACTAAATCCATAACGCTCTATTCGGCAAGCTCAAAGGCATACAAATTGCTGAGAAGGAAACATTTTCCTCTTCCCGCCCCACGAACACTGCAACACTGGGCACACAAATTAGAAATATTAGCGGGTATTTTAAAACCGGTAGTTAAAGTCTGGTGAAAATAAGCCAGAACCCGAACTTCCATTGGCATACGATAGCCTTGAGAACCTAGCTGGGTACATTTGCCATCGGTTAAAAGAAAATCTGCCTGAGGTGTCGAACACTGAAGAAAATTCCTTATCTTGGGTCAACCAGCTTAGCGAAGGTGGCCTTTCAAAGCCATCGGAAGCAATGATGATGGACATGCACTCGCTGGAAAATGTTTTCAACATTTTCAACGGCAATGGACTTAGTATAAGGAAGAACTATTTGCAGCATTTAAGCAACCTGTCCGATAAAGTCAATATAAACTGCAATCTACGCGTAAAAAAAACTTTTTTTCCGCTCAAGAATGGATTCGATTGCTCAATCGCCAAATAGTTGACGCAAAAAAAACAAGAAAACGAAAATACAAAAAAAAATAATTAACTAAACAACTCTTTTTTTTTAATATTTTATTTGCTTTAACTTCCGATTAATAGTTTTTTTTATTTTTTACACACAATTCGCTCTGACACAATTTTTCTCCTATGTAGTTACGTATTTCTATACTAACAATACGGAAATAAAGGTAAATAATATAATTCAAGAAGAGCACAAAACAAATCATTTATGAACGATAAATGTTTTTTTAATTGAATCTTTAATATTTAAGAATTTAATAAACATTTAAACACATTTAAGGGAACATAACACAGATTCGTCAATAAGAGCAAATGTAAATTCCATATGTCAAAAAATTCATTGCGCTTCTATGACGTAGGTGCGCAGAACAAATCGAAAATGGAAAGTTCATTGCGCTATCTTGTATTATTGTATCATGGACCCCAGGTACGTATGCACAGAAAACAGCTGACCTTTTTTCTTCATACGTACTGCATGCTGGAGAAGAGTCCGGTTTCGTGGAGTTAGGCTTTCGTTCACAAACAGATGATTGCTTGAATCAAGTCCAATATCGCGTAGAGAGATCGGGCGCTTAGTTTTTTTTTCGGTAGCAGGCGAGTGCTTTCAGCATTTTATTTCTCTCTCCCACGCTAGTGAACTTGAGAATGACAGGTGGATCGTCATTATTATTGCGGTGCTTGGTTCGAAAAACATTCTTCAGTGCTGGTGGTATTACTTCGATGGTATCGCAGAGCTTTTCGTATAAATGGTGTAAATTTTCATCAGTGAGTTGTGGGATACCGAAAATGACAGCATCAGTTAAGAACTCTTTTCTTTCAATGATGTCACAACGATTACGCAGTTCCGAAATTTCACCGCTGAGTGTTTTGTTTACTTGTTGTTCCATTTTCGCAATTCGTTGGGACAAATCAGTGATTGCCGTGTTGATGCTGTCGATGTTTTCGGTTAGTGTTGTTTGAATGCTGAGCACCTTGAGCAATAATTCATTTCGGGTTCTATCCATTTCTTCTTTAAACGTCGCGATAATGGATTCAGCATGCTGCTTAAGCTCTTGGTGAAGAATTTCAATGGAAAGACAAGAGCGTGCAGTTGGTGTTGGAGTGCATTTCGACGTAATTGGCTCAGTGGGCGTGAAGTGGTGATTTGCGGTAAGTGTGGGGGGGCATTCTGACGTCGGTGGTTGTGTTGGTGGCTTGCTGTGCTTTTTGTTGGAAGCTTCTGCTTTACCTTCGATGGGATGGTTTGGTTTGTTGTTCGGCGAATTTGATTTCGAGAACGTTGCATGTTGCTGTTGCACTCGAGCTAAGTTCCCGCGGGTGTTAACTGTAGACGACATCGTGTGGTGTTTGATGGTTTGATATATATGTAATCAATACGGGAATACAAAGTGCGGTTTCGGTAATTAATTATTACTTTTATGCGAATCACTGAATGGTTGGAAGTATTATTGTGTTTCAGATATATATAGGTTTATTGGATATCTATGATTCCCGCACAATTTATTTAAGAAAACTGGTTAATACACGAGTTTTAATTGTTTTGCCGGAAGAGATAAAAAAGCGTCTATTCACTCTCGAACATGTTTCAACTTTCTTTTTGAAAACTTTGAACGTTTTAAATCCGCACCAAAATCATTGCGGATGCAACATAAACAAAAAATGAAGAGCACCAAAAAGTACGTCAATTCACATACATTTAAGTTTTTGAATGTAGTTTTTAGATTTATGCAGAGTGCAATTCGAGAAGGTGGGTGAGGCAATGAAGAGAGAGCCGGTTATTGTGAAAATTTTGAATTTTGAATAAAAAAACGCCGGATTTATTGAATTATTTGAATTCTTTGGGTTTTTTTCCGTTTAAAGAAGTCCGGAATGGAAAAAAGGAAGTTTAAAAAAAAAAATTATAAGTATACTAAAATAAATTGATTGATTCTTTAAATTTCGATATGTTTGGTTAGACTTTATAAGTCAATAAAATAATTTAACCAACAACAAGCGATCGCTTTACGCGACGGGTGGTACAGCCAGCGAAGAGCAATTTTTTGGTCCACTGGAAGAAGATTGGTTAGTTTAAGAGATGCTGTTCATGGCGTTCTCAAACGTTAGATTTCGGAATCGCAAATAAGAAAAGAAAACGCGAAGCAACAACAATAGCTACCTCTGACTCTTTTGCACCCGCATGTTCTGGAGATGTGTTAAACGAACATGTAACTATTGAAATGGACATTTTGGATGAATTCGATGCCGAAAATGAAAACCCGAACATTGTCCCATCACCCTTTCCACCACAAAAATGCTCTCGAGCAACTAAATGAAAGAAAATTGAATCCATTATTTTATTTCTATTTCTTATTTCGTTTAAAATTGTATTTACTTTAATACCCTTTTGCTGTATTTTGTTAATAATTCTAAATTGTTTAAATTTTTTTTGGCAGTAAGGGCGGTATTTATCAAGCGCTCTTTAATCGATTATTATGTGGTATTCGATTGGGCGCTCTCAGAGCACTTTTTTTGCTCTCAGAGCAGTTTTTATGTTCGTCTGGTGGTACAAAAAAAAAACAATCTTTTTCAGATTTCAGAGCACTTTTGCTAATCTAGATATTTTCTCAGATTTAACAATGCAAGTGCGCTTGAGTTTGACAACTGGTGGAGGGCGTTTAGTTTTCGTGATTTTTTTCTAAAGCAAAGGTTAAAGAGGCATTGCATCGGGTGAATCTATTTGTGTGAATTATTTATGTATAAATATTTAAAAATCAATCGGGACGCAAATTTCGAATGTTTTAATTTAAAATTTAACCAGTGAATACGAAGCTCTTAGTTTAATATTGGTCGATGAATACCGCCCTTAGTTTAATATTGGTCGATGAATACCGCCCTAAATGCCAAAAACTAATGTGGTTTTCCATTGGGACCACCAGAAATCTTTTTCAGATCTCAGATTTTACTGTGCTCATGGAACGCGCAACGAGATTGATCTGCTTTTGTAAATGGATTAGTGCGTTAATTGACAACAATATCAGCTGTTCAAATGGCATTCGTTTTTGGCTAAATCACAAATGGATATCGCCCTCAAAAATGTTTTCCTTCTTGCAGATACAAATGAAGTATTATTGGTGGTTTGTAGTCTTCAGATGACGAGGGAGATAATGAAGATAATAATTCCTCCGAAATCGTAACCATAGCTATTTATGTATTTTGTTATTTTGGTTTTCACGAAACTTTGCGCATTTGCCTCGAAATGAAACTTCTTAAACTGACGTTAAACAGCTGTACAAAGTATATTGGTATGCGTAAATCTGAAAAAATATCGAGATCTGCGAAAAGTGATCCGAATCGAAAAAAAGATTGATTTTTCGTCCCAATGGAACGCAAAAAGTGATTTAGATCAAAAAAAAGATTGATTTTTTGTCCCAATGGAAAACCACATAACAGAATCGATAAGATAGTTCGAAAATGATAAGTAAGTGTTACGGATCGGTAATGTTGTTCTTCCGGCGGATTTGATAATTAATTTATCGCGGATGTGAATAGGCTGTGGATCGAGTGAACTCCCCGGGAATACATTTTTGCGGATTCTGTAATCGATATGATTATCTTCATTGTCTCCCTCTTCATCTGAAGACTATAAATCACCAATAATACTTCATTTCTATCTACAGCAGGGAAAACATTTTTCAGGTCGATATCCATTTGTGAGTTTGCCAAAAACGAATGCACTTTGAACAGCTGATATTGTTGTCAAGTAACGCACTAATACATTTACAAAAATAGATCAATTTCGTTGCATGTTCCATGAGCCGCGTAAAGTCTGAGATCTGAAAAAGATTTCTTGTGGTCCCAATGAAAAACGACATTAGGTATTTATAGTTTGGTAGTTATGAAGACAAAAAATTAAAATGCTAGACAAAGAAAAAATGTGTTTCCCCAGCTTTTTAAAAAAAAAAAAAATATTATTTTGTCTTTTTAACTTGCAATTCATCTGAATGCATTTTTTTACTTATCTATATATTGAGTTAGGAATTTCGACCCTAAAAATATCTCAGAAAATAAAAAATATAAAAATCATGTTCTTTTTTTTAAATCAATTAATAAACATTAAAGTATTAGACTTCAGAAAAAACTAAACAAAAAAATATCAACAGTAACTACAGTGGGTGCATTTTTTTTGGTGTTTGAGGTCCACCATCAAAGGTTATGGTAGTACCCAGCGAAGTTCTAGCATTACACCAGCAGCGTCGCGTGAATTATTTAGATAGGTGTGCAAATTCTTTAAAATTATACATTTTGTAGAAATATCAATTATATGCTGAAAATACTTCCCATTTATTGTTTTCTCAATCATTGTTTTGCTGTTTTTGATATCTTATTTTGTTTTCAAAATAAAATATAGAAAAATAAAACTTTCGCATACAAAATCAAAAGCACCGCACGAAACTGCAACCCCAATTCCCCAATCCCCAACCACTTAAACGAAAATCTAACTTCAACCGTCATCGGCTTTCGTGCACAGCTTTTATTTGCACGAGTATCGATGTAATACATTGTGTATTTGACTTATGACGCTTTACGGAAACAGAACAGAACAGATGCAAAAGAAGAGAAAATGAATACAGCCCGTGCACAGAAAACCTTCGCACGAGTTCACTACAAGTTCATCAAAGTAAAGCGATTTAAGTACGGTGGCGTGCGGGTGACGAATGACGATGGGGATGAATACTGGAGAAATCTTGTAGAGGGATATAGTTTGGAGTTGGATGAATTTATTTGATGAAATCAACAGAATGGTGCACAGCAAGTTTTTGTACGAGTTCATGAAGGAATTTTGAAAGATGGTGTAGAGTAGGCTGTAGCTGTTGGCTGTGTTATAGAGGTTTTATGGGTGGGGAATTGTGCATATCATTATTTGTGTGTTATTATTATTACACAGTGTTTGATGAGGGATTTATTTTCGTTAGATCAGGGTGTGCAATGCACACCTTGCACACCCTGACGAGACGCCACTGCATTACACCCTTTTTACAGGAACAAACTCAGGCGATTTCTGACCCTCCTCTATCTTCAGTATCAATGAAGTCAGAATCTTCAAATGCGGAATATTTGCTAAGTTGATGAAGCACAAGCGCCTCAGTAAACTTTATAAGCATAAGTGGTTCCTGAAATACAGGGCTTCAAAAATCACAAAAACTGTAACTGACTGACAGATCATCAAAATTATGGAGTAGGTACTCCCGACATCGTGAAATCTTCTAATTTTGCACAGCGGTATGTCTTGTGGGGCAATAATAATTGAGTTTCTTTATAAGGGGACGTGGTATCCATCCACTTTCTCAGAATTGTTGTCAATTATACGGAGGACTTCCGATGGCTGTAAAATAATGAAATTTGGTTGATCGGTAGAGCTCAAAAATCTAAAATTTTTCATTTGAAGTGTATGCCTATTGTCATTTAGAAAGTATACATGCTACTTAAAAGTTCATGACTTTTCGAAGAACTTATTGCTGACTTAAATTTTGTGGGCTAACTCGGCAAGTTTTCTTTTTATTACGCCAAATTCGACCGGTTTTAAAAACTTGATCAGCGAACCCACCAAATTTTAGTCAATAATGATTAGATAAAAAAATGTCTCTCTTAATTTGTAGTTACATATTTCAATATTGTTCTACTTCAAATATTTCGTATTCAACTTTAATAAAGTAAGAACTTAGTGTACTTTTATATGTCGGTACTTTCCACGACTGATTTTGTTACATAGAGTTTTTTTTTTTATAGAAGAACTCTCTGGTTCTTTTTTTAACATTTGTTTTTGGTCTGATACTTATCTCCACGTGCTACTACGTCTTACTGTTCATTTCTCGAAAATAAAATTTAATTTGCTTATGAGTTTTCCATTTAATTTTTAATTTTAATTAAATTTACATTTCTTTCGTTAATACAGCGGGTCTTAAACTCATACACATATTTTCTTTCCCAGAAAATGTACTTTCAACGATGGCACAAAGACTCTTTCTACAATATACAGCTGACCTCCTTAATGCAATGAAGGCCGACGACGATTATATCATAGCTATATTCAAAGCAGTCGCAGAGACACAATCAGCTTCAGCGAACATAGACACAAGTGATGGGAGTGCAAGCACAAATAGTAATGGCACTGGTGGCGACCTAGAAGTATTCGACAAGAACGAAGCGAATGTATTTGCCGAGCCCCTAAAAGCCATCTCAGATAACATTGTGATATACAAGAATACGTTCAGTACTCGACATAAAGTGATGAACGTAGTTAATACATTCAAAGTGTATTAGCCGATAAACATAATTAGTAAGTAAGCAGTTTACTTAAGATTCTGTGCAATTTTCAAACAGTATACATAAAGTAGTGTGTATATTTTTGTAAGTGTTTTATTAAGAATTTAAGAGCGTTTAAAAATACAACAGAGAAACGAAGCAAAAATGGGGAATTTTGATAGAAATAAATAATTTATTACGCAAAGAAGTTAAATACGTACATATTATATTTATGAAGCTTATAGGGGCCATACACGACACAGACATGTCGTTGCAAATTAATATATTTGTCTCTATCAGTGTCGTGTGTATCCTATGTCTATCCTTTGCAACGACCGTTTGCGTGAATTCAAAACTTTTTTTAATTTTCCTTGGTCTGCAACGACATATCTGTGTCGTGTATGCGCCCTATTGAAAACAAATATCAGTCGCATGTACTACCAATCTTTTCGAATTTATTTTTGACAAAAATAAAACAGTACGAAACATTTCGCTGATATAGACTTCATTTTTGTATTAATCAAAGTGGACCTTACTTGTTATAACCATTTTAATATTTTCACTTAATTACATGAATAGTAATTTATTAATGTACAGATTAGTTAAACTCGGGACCAGCAAGAATATAGTCGTCGTTGCAACAAAAATAAATACATCAAGAGAGGTCCCAATTCGTGTACCTATGAAACTTTCACTTTACTTTAGACAAGGCTTACAGTTTGTGCTCTGCCACGGACTCGTACAAGAATCATCTGCAGCTAGTTTGCAGTTTGCATCTGCAATGAAGCACGCGAAGTAGATTAAGGCTGCTCTCTAATTTGGGCGCATCGGGTTTCCTCTGCTGCATTGTTCCTCCTCCGTTGACTAAATGGCTCTCGATTGCAGACTTTTGATCGAAAAATGGCTTTTATCGATAGTCGATCGTTGATTTTTGACTTTGTTGTTGTAAGTTTCACACATCCTACATTCATCTGGTAGCTCGCTACGTTCACCGTTAAATGAATCGCTGGCAATTATCTGAGAACATAATGGTCCTGACAAAGCTTTTAAATTCGGCCATCACAGGAATGTTACTCATCCAAACATTCGCGAAAGAGATGTAGAAAAAGTTTTAGAGTGCAAGCAAATGTGGGGCTGTTTTGAAATGGACACAATAGAGAGAAGAAAGAGCTGCAGCAACGCAGTAATACAATAGATACTTAGATAAACCGCATGGTGCAGTTTACCTCTATATTCATTCGTATACAAGAGTCAAGCTGCATAAATGGAGCCTGCATAGTTCTCGATAGACTCTTAATCAAAGAGGAGATTTTTCGGATTTCACATCTTCCTAATGGCACATATTCCTTAGCTAGTCCTGGAATCCGAGACATGCGTTTTTCCTGACTACTCCATTGAAGCATGAACTTCTCCGTTTGAAGAAGTAATTGCTGGACATTGAGGTCCTCACTTATTCTAGTGTTCTTTATGTGATCTCGCCCAGTCAAACCAAAAATACCGCGAAGGAATCCCATTTCGGCAACTTGTATCCGTATAAGAAACGCTTGGGGACGCGTCACTAAGGCTTGATCTTTGACATGTACAAAATGTTCATACCTGCGGTTGAATTACCGCATCCCTGATCGAATACCACGTGGCAGAATGTGTTGCTGTTTTGCTTGTAAAATCCACAAAATTCAGTGATGTATGGATCGCTCACGGATGTGGTAATTCGACCCCTGGACGTAAAGAAGTCTCGTACCTACGTTTGCAAAGTAGAAAAATAACACAAAATATCGAATAAACTGAAATGGGTGATTTTTTTATTGCCACATTGAAGTAAAATTCATACAAAAATTAAAAATCAATTGTATTTAGAAAAACTGCACACTTTGGGGCATATATACGTAGTTTGGTTTATGTTTGTTAAAACTTGATTTCTTCTTCCTCCACTTGGATCTAAATATTAAATTGGTATGTATCCTAACTTGCTTTGTTTTGTCATTTAAAATTAAGTCCAATTGTTTCTGGGTTATTTTTGTTTTGTTTGTTTGTTTGTATTCAATATCACATTTCAGACGACCACTTTCGTTCAAATAAAAAAGAGAAAAACATTTTTTTCTGTTCCTAAATATAGTGAAACATAAACATAGCAATAGAATTTACAATATCAACTGGATAAACACATAACGAACAAAACTTAAGAGAAACAACCATCTCATCAACAGAATAAATGCCTAATCGAATTTAGATTTTCCCTCACATGAACATGCATCACAAACACGAACATCAGATGTCCAGCCCCGTTCGGGTACTGGCCGACGAGTTGTCGAACAACTCTCACACGTGGCTTGTCCACACGCCCGGCAATGATGACGCCGACAATCACCAATGTGCTTGGCAGTGCCGGGAGGTTTGGCACTTTGCAACTCTTCAGCGGTACCAAATGGAATTTTGCATATGGAACAGTTTGGCGACTCGGAATCAGGTACCCAATAGGAGGGGCGTGCACTGTCTTTTATCAAATCTGCCAAGGAAGATACAGTATAATCTTAAGGTTTTATATTTTTTATATATAACATAGGCTGACTTACCTTTGGGATATTCCAAAACGGATGTCACACTACTTATGGTATTATAGATGGTTTCACTGTATTTTCTCACTAATATGTCTCCCTCTTCGTTGGGCGGCCCTGTATTATTAGTAGTATAACATAAGTGATCTGTTGGTTTTTCTGCATATTTTAAATGAAAATTGGTGCGATAAGAGACCGCTACATACAATGAATGTCAAAGCGTTAGCCTTACCTGGTACTGAGTCTTGATTTTTGCTGATTTCTTGCCGGCAATCTTCACATACTCGCACTGGCTGTGTCCAGCCACGTGCTGGTACTGGCATTTTTTGTTGACTGCATGCATTGCAGAAACCTTCGCCACAACCACGGCAATGGTGTTTGCGAAGTCCAGTCTTTTCGAAATTTTTCTTACAAGAGTGACAATGCTGTAAGAATAGAAAATTAGACGCCCATCAAACACTCTCTGGTGGTACAGTTGGAAGGAAAAATAAATAAGATATGTGTGAGGACGAGGATACATAAGGGAAAAGGTAGGAAAATATTTCTGGCAAGGACAGTAAAATGTAAAAACAAAACAAAAGTCGGTGGCTATAAAAACGTAATTTCCTGAGGGAAATGTTGATAGATAAAGACGACTATTCTGATCTCATTTTTCGATGTTTCGCAAAGAGCCCTAACGCAGTACTATATGACTAACTAACGGAAAACCAGAGAATACTTTGTACTTTGCTTCAAAGCACGTCTAACACAAAATCCATAGCTTGACAAATAATGTCTACAGCTGAGAAACGCAGGATAAAAAGCAGTATATGTCACCGCCGACATCGACCTGGTCAGAAAAGTACGCATTAGTCGTCTAAGATGGTTAGGACATGTAGAGTGGAAGGGGACCTCAACCAACTTGGAGTGCGCAACTAGAGGCAGTTAGCCAAAGATCGCGCTAACTGGAGAGGCGTATTGGTTGAGGCCCAGGTCCACCCCGGACTGTAGCGCCACCTTAAGTAAGTAAGTAAGTAAGTAAATATGTCACCTCTGAGATTACCAACATCAACGGATTATTCAGTTTAAACCATGATAGCGAAAACGTCCATCATATTGATCGGCACAAAGTGAGAATAACAATTCCCAAAGTTCAAAAGTCCAGTATGTCATGCCAACAGGTTTTAAAGAAAAACCAACCAAAAATAACAACCAGAGAAACACCATCGCTGACGATCCGGTTATGCTCATTTAAAGGAAAATTTGTAATAATTTTACTTACTGTAATTTCTGTATTTGGTTTCCAATAGCTCGGTGCTACTGAGTCAGCAAGCCAATCGCTAAGAACTTTTGTTGGCTGTGATCCTATGCTACTAATGGCTTCGGTTATATATGAAACTCCATCGAGCACCATTTGAGCAGAATGTACTGGTCCTTTGGCTGGCACATTACCTCCTTTCCAAATGTGAACAATCTCCGACCTTACAGCAATAGCCTCTGGTGGTTTGTTTCCATACCAATACTTTCGTTCTCGATATATCTCGCCACAGTTTGGACACTCGATCAACGATCCCTTCCATGCGTACTTGGCAAAGCCCAACAAAGAGTTGTCGGTCTGTGTCTGAGTGTTCATTGTGACAATGACCTTTAAAAAAAAAAAAACAAATACAACATAGCGAAATTCCTGAGAATAAGAAAAATAAATTATCACCTCTCTTCCATTTGTGTAACACTGTTGACACAACAATACTTTGTTCTCGAACTGATGCTGATAGTTGCATGGATGTGTGTTTTGATGATTTTCGCCATCGATTACATGGCCCATTGAACGTTGACAACGCCGGCTGCATGATTCACAATGGACAGTGCAAGTGAAATACTGTTCCGGAAATGGATTAATAGTTTTTTCGACAATCTCGCCAGAGAATTTTAGGTTAAGTGCCCTCATGGCCTTAAAGACTACACCTGGCTGTCGAGGAGATCGTACGGCAGTGTTTTCGATTTCCATTTGTATAGCGGCGATAATCTTTGAAAAATCTGTTGATCGATCGTCGGCGGTCTTAATGCCAACATATCTAAGTGAACTAAATGCGTTTGTTTCAATGTTTTGACGAGAGAATTGATGACGGAGCTTATCTTCGGCGCTTTCCTCAACAGCTAACAAATAAACACAAACGAATAATAAATTTCCCATAATATGTGCAACTAAGTTGATACTCACAGCTGTCTAATGGTTTTGTATGGCGTGTTTCATGGAAAACAATAACCGCTGGCCCTAATGCCTGAGCTGTTCCAGGAATGGCAAGTGATTGAAGAGCTTGGGCAAAGTGCGAGCAAAACGCTTTTGAAGCTGTCCCCAAAAAGTCAAACATGTCACTGTGCAGGCGTTCTGATCGCGTTCGATAAATAACAATATCCGAAATAGCTAAAATCTGTCAATACAACAAAAAGGATTAGTTAAGACTTTTATATGCTGACTGCCGTTAAGCGAACCTTCAAGAGCATTCTCATTCGGCGATTGCTTTTCGCCGTAGTCCCAAGGAGGCCTTCAGTATCCAAACACAAGACACCAAGCTGATGTTGCATGGCAGCGTATACGCCAATTGTACAGGAATTTTGTTCGGAAGATGTCTTGAAAACGTCTTCGCCGCGAAAAAATGCATGGTTCATGGTATGAGATTTGCCATCGCCAGTGTTTCCAAAAATTGAGATAACTTTGATCTTGTCATTGTCCGAGCAATTAAGTTTTTTGCAAAAAATGTCTGATGTTGCAACGTGAAGATTTTCATTGCCATCCATTAAAAGAAACGAACGGCGTGAGTTGTTACTTAACGATTCATATGGATCTTCCGAGTTTGTTTGAATGAATGGTATGGACCTGAAATCGGTATCACTTACGATATCGGGCCTCAATGCTTCTTCCTGAAATATAAACAAGAAGTGTTTGTAAGAATGGAAAAATGTAATTTATATATTCTGTAGAAATATTATGGGAAAATTATGAAGTGAAACCATTGTTGTCTCAGAGGAGGTCGAAATATATAGAACGCACAACCTCATATGCGCAGCACGTGGCGACTTCGCTAGACTTGCAACCATAAATACGGAATACTGGCTGATAGGTGCGCACGCACCTAAGCTTCGCTTTGCCCATTTTACGCCCTACTGAAGATCCAAATGACAGTGAATTGTTTTATTTGCTTCCGGCCACCATTTTATTACCTGTTACTGTTACTCTTATAAAAGTGGAGCCGAAGATTTCGCCTTCCTTCGTGGTAAACATATAACAAACAAAAAAAATTCTTGCTGCAAACTGTCACACTTTATTCACAATCCACACAAAACAGTGCGATCCATAAACCGCATTTACACTATCACGCACGCGCATTTTTGCACGAGACGGGACAGAGAGATCCGTTTGTCCGCAGTCAATGCTAATAATAATAAAGATCACAAATCAGACGCCTAAGGTGGCATGGATGTTCTAAGTTCTACCCATAATTATAGATACGTAAAGCGGAAGTTCCGGCAAACAACATTTCTGCAATCACATGAAAACATTTCTATTTCCGATTTAAAATATGTGAAATGAGAGTGTTAATTAGTTTCAGTAAGTTAAACCAACAATTCATCAATCATTTATACGAAATAAATAAATAATTGTACGTTCATAACTTCCGGAAGCCATTTTGTTTTATAGAAAAACGAAATTTCGTAAGCCATCGCTATAAAAATATCAACATGCATAGCTTTCCCATAATTCCTACCACGTGAACAAGATGGCCGACCAAAAAACGTATCACGTTTTTTTTGCGTGTTAGGTAATGCTGTCCCTTTCAGTCAGACGGCTGTTTAGTATTGGGCATCCCTTTAATTTTCCGTGATAGGAATGTGTGACCGTGTAAATGCCCCAATAAACCCACGACTGAAAAATTCATTCGAACTTAAGCCCGCATCAGACTTGTAACGTGTGGTGTGTTGTGGTCTGTCGTTTCGTGTTCATGTGAATAGTCCTTAACAAACAACATTAAACATTTGAAAAGGCACGAATCTTCAGCCTTGCATGTTCAAAAAGAAAATTCAAAGAAAGATGTCAAATCCATCCAAATTATGTTCGCAACAATATCTAACGAAAATTCTTCGAAAATTAAGGATGAGATAAAGTGTGTAATGTATTGCATAAAACATAACATCCCATTGCTTTTAATGAACTCTTTACCCGAGCTGTTAAGATCAATCTGCACCGACTCGTCACATTCCAAAGCCATAAAATGAGGAAGAACCAAATCTACTTCCCTTATAAAGACTATCATTGGACCATATTCGAAAACTGAACTATGCTAAGTGCTAAAAACCCAAAAGTTTTCATTAATAATCGAATCTTCAATACGCAATTACAACAACTACACTGTACTTGACACTTCCGTAGTTGTTGTAATTGAGTATTGAAGATTCTACTTTACTTTACTTTTATTGTTTTACTACACTTTAAATCCGCCACGCTACATTTTCAACCAGTTGGGGGGGCAACACTGATTGTGAGTTGGGGGTCTCAGTATGGTTTGTCTCTGAACCGGGATATTACACATCCATATAATATTTTACAAAATTGGTTTAGGCTAATAGTCCGGGAGGCAGGGGTCCATTTTGGGCACTGTTTTTTTTGCCAAAAGATTATTACCTTTACTCATTGATAAGCTTTTGTTGATAAGTAATATACAAGAATGAAAATATTAGTCAGCTTTGTGTATAGTGGGGGAAAGACCGTCAGCTGAAGCAAAAACGTATGGTTGCGCTCATAAATCCAAAATACGCACGCTGTACTATTAATGGTGCAACTTACCTTTGTCCCAATATACGCATTCAGTTGATTCCAATTTGGGATTTCTGCTTTAGTGATACTATTATATTTCCAAATTTCAAATGGTCATCTTACAACTTATCAAACATACAGTTAGTTAAAGTCTACATAAATCATTAATGTGCAATAACGCAGTAGAAATTAAAAATATAATTAGAATTCATTAAATGTATTTAATTTATTCATCATAATCTTCTTCATTTTCGTCATTGTCATCATCGAAATTATCTATTGTTATATTAACTTGATCTTCAGTCTCTCCTTTTTCATCACCATCAGTAAGAAAAATTAATAAATTAACGAAATCATGCTGGTGAAAAACTTAGAATTAATAAGTTCATTCATACCTTGCCGGCATGCGATGACTAGTTCAAAAAGACCCCTGCCTCCCGGACTATAACGGTATGGACAGAGTGGTCGGCAAATTGATTTATATCATAAACTTTCCACGTAAAAATTTCATTAGGCAGTACTCATACTCAGTTCGAGTGAAACAACTGAGTTGTTGTAAAAAAAAAATTAATGCTGCCAACCATGGGGGAATGTGATAGAGTTCGGGAATACCACATTTTAAGATAACTGAATGCTATTGGTTGGTTATTATAAGTTTTTAAAAGATGATTAATATAATTTGTTTGGTTAATAATACTATTTAAATGAGTTGTTTTATATACTAGAAACATATAAGGACAATCATTGTTGTGTATTTTCCGCTTTTGAATATCATTAACTTCGATTTCATGTGTACATTTTTCTTAAATAACTGGAGTAAAATTGCTCAAAATGTTTTTATTTCCCTACAACCATTCTGCAGTAATCATTTTTCATAAATATTTTCAGCAAAAGTGTACTTATTCCTAAAATAAAATACTATTTACACGTAACGAATAATTTCAAATTTAACGGACAAAGTTCTATGAACGCTGGCAGAAACTTCGCTGACACCGGAAGTCACCGGAAGTTGTGGATATTTTTTGAGGGTGTGTTGGTGTGTGTTGAAGTTTCGTGACATTTGTCAATACGAATTTCTAGCGCACCAAATCGAGTACACTCCGTAGGCAAGGAACGGGAAATCGACCGAAGTTGGGGGTCTCAGTATTGTCTCTGATTTTCAGTTAATACTGCATTTACACCATCGCGCACGCGCATTTTTGAACGAGACGGTACAAAGAGATCCGTTTGTCAGCGTAAAGCGGAAATAAACATGAGTTCCGGCAACCAATATTTCTGCAATCACTTGAAAACATTTCTATTTCTGATGCAAAACATGTGAAATGAGAGTGGTAATTAGTGTCAGTAAATTAAAACAACAATCCATCAATCGGTTATTCGAAATAAATAAATAATTGTACGTTCATCACTTTCGGAAGCCATTTTGTTTTATGTGAAAGCGAAATTCGGATTCGAACCTGAGACCCCTCGCTTAGTAGTCCAACACACTAACACTAAGCCACTGCGACTACAAATTTCGTAGGATATCGCTACAAAAATATCAACATTGTGGACTTTCCCATAATTCCTACGACGTAAACTTGACCGACCAAAATTCTTGTCACGTATTTTTGCGTGTTAGGTAATGCTGTTCCTTTCAGTCACACGGCTATTTAGTATTGGGCATCCCTTTAAGCAGGGTGACTCAGCTGAAAAGAGTTTTTTTTTTGTGGTCTCAATTCAATCGGCCCTAGCGAGGTATCCGTCGGAACGGAAAATTCTCCGCAACGCACACTCTTTCGGAGGCTCAAATTCCATTCGAGGTGTCCGATTTCGGAAGAGAAATAAACTATTGCGATGGCGCACCGCACCGCACTCCAAATCGTAAACAAATTCCGCAACCAATTTCTGTCGGAGGATATCGGAACCTAGCTGTCAAAAATTTAACAAAAAAATGCACTTCATCGCACTTCAACGTAATTCGCCGATATGCGTTACAAAATGTCGGAACAAATCTCCGAAAAGTTGTTCCGAAGAATACCTCGCAGCAAAAATCTTCCGAATCGTATAAAATCGGAGAATTTTCCGTTCCGACGGATACCTCGCTAGGGCCGAATAAGATTTAGCATAGCTATATGACATACAATGAAATAGAAAACAGTTGGAGGAAACAAATTGCGAATCTGAATAATAATACTATTCACTTTGGCAAATCATATCTGAGCTGTAATATAATAAGTCCAGTGGTCACATTTAAACGATAGGTATGCGTTTAAAGTATCTTTTTTTAAATCCGTGAATTTTGTTTAACGTGTTTTAGAGTAGAGAAAACATTAACCATTTGATTTGATAAAAAGTACGCCCCTTAAGGGAATTGCTACTGTGTATATAGGGAAATTTCAACTTCTCTTGGACGGCCTATACCTAACCCATTATACTCCAATTCTTAAGTGATTTACGTTTAAGGGTCGATGCTCTGGTTTCACCATGACAAAAATATCCAATCTTATTACCCACAATGCCATGGGCAATTTCGAGCAAAATGGCATTGCACCAATAGTCCTCGTCACGTTTATGATACCTCTGTTGAGACGCAATCAAATCGAACACAAAGCAAGAGATTAGCAAATGCCACTTACAGTCGAGTATCTGCTTACAAACAATCGTCAAAACTGATACGATTAACCACGCTTAATTGATAACTAAATAAAACTCACACTAGCAACGCTATCAGTAGAAAATTACGCTGTATAAGTATAACCTACACCTATAAATAAATAAAAAAAAACGGAGACTGAAAAGCGCTAATAGGGGCCATTAACGACACAGACATGTCGTTGCAAACCAATATATTTGTCTCTATGAGTGTCGTGTGTATCCTATGTCTGTCCCTTGCAACGACAGTCTGTGTCGTGTATGGCCCCTATAAATAAAGCTCCTGCGCTTCGAAACAAAGGTGTCGGAGACTACGATACCGGTTCATTTCCATCCGCACAGTCATAATCAAATTAGCTTTCAAAATAATATAATAAATAATGTACCTACATAACAAACGGGAATTTTAAAATATTTTTGTCTCCTACCTCCGATATGGGAACCAGAAACGCCATCGCGGGGGCCCGGCGCGGTGCCGTCGCCTTCCGTATTGTCAATTTACACTCTCACTATCTCTGTCTGGCCGTGTCGCTGCATAAAATGCAGTCTTTATTATTGCCGCACGAATACGAGGTATCTGGACGCTAGAATACCAGCAATGATTAATTAATGGGCATTTGATAAGTGATGCACATATACGAGTATACACATGTTAGTAGCGAAATTTGCGAAACAGCTATATTAGTCAGCCAGACTATGCGTCACCCAAGAGACTAAAATAATTTAGACTTGGACGTGCTTTGAAACACGCTTTCACTGACGTGGTTAAACAATATAAAAACACATGTACAAAAAAATAACAAATAAGAATGGTGTACGATCATTTGAGAGCTTTTCGCGCGTCAATGAGAAAAATGCAACTGAGGGGTCAAGGTGATTTATCCGATTTATTCCGTTGACAAGCAAGCAAGATAACGGAAAAAGAGCTATCTAGAAGTTGTCCGAATCGCAAGACAGTTCAACTATTTTGTTGACTTCACGCCGTCATTGGTGACTGATGTAGAAAAGCCGATTGTGTGTAAGAACCTCTGTTTGTACTTGTCGGTAATTATTATGCGCTGGCTAAAATTAAAAAATAGAATACCCATGTTCCATGTATTATGTTTTTGTTTGTTTTAATGTTTTTTTGTTGTTTTTTTAACATACGCCACATTTTTACCACTTGAGAACATATTCAAATAAACCAAAAAAAGCTGATAACATATTAAAATATTGTAAAAATATTGTGCGCACATTTTAATAAGTTATCGTCTGCGGTCAAAATAGGTGAGCAGTTGCCGCTGAGATACTAACTTGCTGGTAGGTTAGGTAGGTTAACCGTTTTTAAAAACTAGCTATTTTTATTTACTCGTATTTACAAAAGCTAGAAATGCCAAAATTAGTAATGGGGAATCCTCTGGCCAATTTTTGCAATGGCAACTTCTTACATAGGACACAGTATGAGCATATGCGAGCTTAAAAGGAGCGAACACTTTTCTATTTTTCTTGGGAAAAGTGAACCTATAAACTTTAATATAAAGTGTGAAAAGCATGCTGGCAGATAAATGTTTCTTGTACACTTAAGCGTAATACGGACCTATTCTAAAACGAAAAATTGCATACAAAAGTGACACAAGGAAATCACGAACGAAAAATTTCGCCCTCTTTTTCGTTTTGCAGTACGCACTTCGTAGCAGAGACAATACTGAGACCCCCAACTCACAATCCTCTTGCCGCTGGCCCCCTCAGTTTTTTTTCAAATTCGCCATTTTGTTTTCCTATCGGTGTTCTGTCAATTTAAAATCCGTGTGACATGCAAAAACATACAAAAAATATAAAATCAATGCTGCCAACCGCTACCAACCATAGAGGAATGCGATGGAGTTCGGGAATACCACATTTTTAGATAACTGAATGCTATTGGTTGGTTATTGTAAATTTTTAAAAGACGATTAATATAATTTGTCTGGTTAATAATACTATCTAAAAGAGTTGTTTTATATACTAGAAACATATTAGGACAAACTGGTTGTGTATTTTCCGCTTTTGAATATCATTAACTTCGATTTCATGTGTATACATTTTTCTTATATAACTGAAGAAAAATTGCTTCAAAATGTTTTTATTTTCCTACAACCATTCTGCAGTAATCATTTTTCATAAATATTTTCATCAAAATTGTACTTATTCCTAAAATAAAATACTATTTTCACGTAACGAAAAATTTCAAATTTAACGGACAAAATTCTATGAACGCTGGCAGCAACTTTGCCGACAGCGGAAGTGGGACACGCAAGGTGCGAGTGTGTTGGTGAGTGAAGTTACGTGACATTTGTCAATACGAATTTCTATGTAACAATACTAACGCACTTAGCGTGTACCACCCCATAGAAATATAGCTTGTAGGCAAGTAACGGAAAATCGGCCGAAGTTGGGGGTCTCAGTATTGTCTCTGCTTCGTAGCTGCTGCGAAATGATTGAAGTGGGTACAATAATTCTCCACTCTCTTTTGACATACGTTTATTGTCCCGGACATTAATTGCTTGCGAAAATTAGGTATTTCTACTGCAGTGTTGCCAGCTTTTATAAGAGGTATGGAGCCAAATTAAGAAATTTTGAAGCTGAAAATATCTCAAATATGAAAATAAAAACTGCACATTTTTTGGTAATTCATAAACTAAACTGTTTTTAAAGACAACTCTAGACGTGTTTTTTTTTTAGCTTCGATCGCAACAAAGTAAAGTAAAGCAGGCCTTATATTAAATAAATAAAAATAAAACAACACAAACTCCAAATTGAAAGACTTTTCTAGTTTCCATTTTGCAATACATATTAACAAAAAAAAAAAAAAACAAAAAACAATAGGGGTATTCACGATTCGGTGTAACAGACCTAGTAAAATTGCGAAATTTTATTTTTTTTTTTATCAGATCGTGAACACACTTTTTCTCATCTATAGCAAAACTGAAACAAAGTCAGACCCAATCTGACAATTGACATTTGTTCTGAAAAAAATCTTTTAAAAAGCAAAAAAGAAAAACGATTCAATTTATTGGAAGATAATGGAGACAAAATTATGTTAATTAATTAATATGACATAACAAAAATTATGATTTTCCCTTCGGCGGCACTTATTTTTGTTTTCCATTCTCTTTGTTTTTTTCCGATACCTGCACACAGGAATTCATAATTTAGCGAACTGTCAACTTGATAACGCTATTCTGTTGTATTTTTCGGTTACAATAGGGTCAGGGCGTCAGGGTATAGCTAAAGTGCAAAAGTGTAGCGAAATTTTTGTCAGTATATTTTGTTGTTGTGGTGCGAAAAAAAGTTGCACTTTCGCAATGATATAAGACCAGTTGCACCGGACCGTGAATACCCCTAATATTTAAACGAGTTTTAAACTACATATTTCAAAATGGGTTGGTATCAATGTGTGAAAATCAATTGCAATGGATTTCCAATGTAGATTTCTTTACGAAAAGGTCTAGGGTTTTAAGACTAAGTATAGCCTCAAGACCACTGTGTGGTTGGCTCTCATTTCCCGGTATTTCCAATACATCCTATACACCATTGCTACATATTTTTGGGAAAATGATGCATTCGCGGATGATGGATCGATCCACTTCCTTACAGATAGCCCCAATATAAATCCGCGCCTGTCAGTGGATGCCAATAACAATCAAGACGGGGCTGCAAGTTATCCGGTTTAGTTTTTAAATAACATTATAAAAAATGCCTTGTTTGCTCACAAAATAAATATTAAAATTGCGCAAACTCTGGATACCTGGGGACCTCCAGTTTTAATCTGATTCCTCTTACCTGCAGGGGGTGAGTGCAGGCGGACATATTCTTCCCCCTTACTCGTGGGACCTAAATTGAACAAAACCCAACAAAAAACCTACTAATCCTGAACCTACCAATAGAAGCAAAGGAGTCACTTCTCCTCATGTCGGGCGGGGAAAGCGTTGGAGGAATAGATGCTAATCTAGAAAAACATTTTAATCAATAAGACACTTTATTGCTAAAAGCACGTGTTATAGCGATATAGTCTTACACTCATCACCAGTGATTGTACATGTAGAATTTTCGATCTTAAAATGACGACGCGACGTAGGGAAAAAAGGACAGATTTGTATAACGTAGGGATTTTTTTCGGACGAAACATTTTCATCTTATTTGTAAGTAAATTGATTTGCTCAGTCAAAAAATGTTTATTATTTTTGTTTATCTATTATATTTTGGTCTTACATTCGTTGATATTACCTAAGGAATGAAATGAGATCACATAATTTTAAGAGTTAACAAATAGGAAAAATTCATTTGTGGTTGAAATTGAGTATGAGAAGTTGGATTCGATTTTAATCGTGTATGTATGGATAAAATAGCTATGTAGAAGGATTTTTTTGAAAATTATTCGACGGTGTAGGGAAAAGTAGGGATTTTCTTTGTGTACTGTAGGGATTTTTCTGTGTTTTCTGTACCATCACTGCTCATCACAAAAGTAAAGAAGGTTGTCTGGAAACTCTTTGATTAACACACTGTTTCTTTTATTCAGGCCGACACAAAAGACATGAAATGTTTTTCGACAAATTCCTTTGCAAGCAATCCAGTCGGCATTGATATCATCGATTACGCAATTTGAATAAATAAATATAATCATGCTTATTTTGACATTCGAACGAATAGCCAATGGGGACGTTCGGATTCATAGTTTATGTAAAACGTCAACTAGATTAGTCGTGACTAGGAATCCGAACGCGTTGACTGAGCAACTTGAATTGTTTTTGTATTCTCGCGGTCAGCGTTGCCTTTGAGGGGTGTTTTGATAGACATTCGTTCGAATTGGCTATTCGTTCGAATGTCAAAATAAGCATGAATAATGACAACTGCGAGCAATGTGGGTCGAAGATTTTACTGTTTATTTATTTTTTTTTTTTTTTGAGCGCGTTTGCGAAAATTAATAGGTCAAGCGCGGGGTGGGTCAGAAAAATAGCCAACAGGTAGGTAGTTAATAGTTCAATAAACTTAGGGAGCAAAAAGAAAAGCGACCCTAGACGAAGACGGCCTTAAGACCTTAGAACGATTGATAGATATACTGATATACACATTCGCAGCAACTTATGCCCGGATGAGCGTAGAAACTGCGCTACACTGTGTTGTAAGAGTAATTGAAAAATCATTAAAAATAAAAAAAGTACACCTTAGCAGCATTCTTAGACATTGAAGGAGCTTTCAACAATGTCAAAACAGACGCCATATGCAGAACACTGAGTAAATTCAACATTAGGTTTATTTGACGTTCGCACTGGGTTAACCCTAAGGTGTTCGATATAGCACTGAACATGATCTGGACATAAAGGCATTCCAATGGCAATGAGAAAGCGGATGAACTAGCACGACAGGGTTCGGCTAATGCTCTAGAACAAACATGCTCCTCTGTGTGTATCCCGCTCTGTACACTAAAGCTAGAAGCAGGGAAGAAGGCCACAGATGGATATCCATGGATATAGTGCGCTAACACAAGGAAGCTATAGCCATCTTTTTGCAAATTCAGAACAGAGAGAATCATGCGAAATAACCGGAGATGTCTCTCTACGCTTGTAGGTATCCTAACGGGACACAACACCCTGCGATACCACATGAAGAAAATGCAACTGACCGAGAAAGAACTTTGCAGAGGCTGCAGTGTCGAGCGAGTTATAGAGGACACAACCCACTTCCTACGTAACTTTCCAGGTCTTCAACACTCCAGGAACAAATTCCTTGGAAGATACTTCTTCCATAAGCTGAACGAGCGATCTAGCACACCAGTAGATAAAAATATGAACTTCATCAAATCATCAAGATGGTTTGTATGTAACGACACGCAGTAAGTAATTTTTAAATCACTACAATGCTTTAGGAATACGTTAATACGGGTAAGGGATAAAACTCTTTACGGGTATAACAATGGGTAAATTTTGACCTGAGTGTGGCGCGGAATCTCTCCTTGCCAGCCCACAAACCTAAACTAACCTAATTTCACATGTATATCTTTTTATGTAGGTACATAATATCTTATCAATTTTTGACATCTTTCTGCAAATTAACGGCAGACAAGTTTAACCGAATTTAATCACCCATACTCTAATATGTAGCAGCTGATAACAACTCTTCAAGACATCCACTAGGTACAACAATATTAAAAAATGCTCAAAATTTGAATTAGCTATTAAAAACAAAAAACTGTATTAATCGTCAAAGTTTAGAATAAGCAACTAACTTGATTATTAAGAAAAACCGCTCCGCACCACTTATCCCATACACACAAATGAAAACTAGAATGAGCGTCATAAAATCATCTCTGTGTTGATATTCTACAATGGAATAGTATTGAAAGTAGCAAAACACAATTATTTGTATCAAAATGGAATGAAGGCCCTGCGTAGCTACAAATTGCGCAGCTGATTTTTACATTATACATATATTAAATTGTTTTTTTTTTATAATTTATTTACCCCTCACTTTCGCTTACACCATGAATCCACAATCGTGATATGCATATGATTTCATGAAGCACACGACTCGCAATTTTTGTGTTCCTTTGTTTCGTCAGTAATCAGGAGATTACACTCCAAGATATTTTAAGGGACAGCGGGCATCGACTTGATTTTACTTGCTCCTCTATGTCAACACATCACATTCTTTCAGACCAAAGTACATTAGCATTTTTATTCTCGGTGTTGTTTATCATATCCGTATGGTATGCAGTCAGAAGTAGGTACGGAAGAAACTCGGTGAAGGTAACCATAACAAGAGATAACACACTTCACGGTGAGGTGGAGCGGGACAGGAAGTATTAACTTACCTTGACGAAAGTCAGCGACTCCATAGGCTCCATTATCGATGGATTATTTAGGTTTTTATCAAGTTTGAGCATTTTAAATTGTTTCAAAACGCTTTTTTACACTCCACTTGTAAACTGCGAAGTTATTGTATCGGATTTAGAGCCCAGAATTATTGGAAAATCATGAATATGCCGACAGTTGCATGAGATGATATACACGATAGTACTGCGATTGGCACACCCGTGTGCCGTGTCATAAACCAGCACTCGTTTTTTTGCACTTTTGAAGTATTACTTTCACACGAACGTTGAACGTTAAAAAATATATCCCATAAACAACAATTTTTGAGAAGAAATACCCGCTTCGTTTATAAATATAGGTATACCCAAAAAAAATGTGATACGAAACGAACTCTGATCATAAGGAATTTTTTTTCGTTTGTTGACAGATGACAGCGGTCAAAAAGAAGCAACGCTGCTGCGCTGCCATATTTGCTGTCAAAATCAGTACCATACAGTAGGGGAGATAAGTAACTATTCCTATAAATTATGAGTACGGAAATCCATGCGATATAAATTTCCATGTAAATCGAAGGAAAACAAATTTTATTTTTTTGATTTTGATCTGAGATCTCATGTCGTTTTCCATTTCAGAGTCAGAGCAGTTTTTCTGCTCTCAAAATCAGCTGGCTGTCAGATTTCATGTTCCATTGGGCGCAAAAAAAGCGAATCTCGATATCCGTGCGAGATTCACACCTATTTGCACTAACACCAAAACATTTGTCGTTTGTCAAACTTTAAAGTGTGTTTACTTACGTTTTTAGACGAGAAGTTTGTGAAAAATAGAAAAAAATATATATTTGGCCGCTGCAAAAGTTATTAAAATAAATTGAATGGATTTTTATAAACACAAATTACAATTTAAGTACAGGTGACTTTTAAAACTCGCACCACCACAGATGCAAAGGTAGAAAAATCTCGTTTTATGTTCCATTGGGCACGAAAAATCTGAAATCTGAGGCAAAATCTGAAAATCCCAATGGAAAACGATATCAAATTTTTGCTGCCAAATTGAACATGAAATCCGACTTTTATTGGTTCTTGTTTTCTTTCACTTGCACTGACAATCCATTTCAATTGATTTTCACACATTTATAATAACGCATTGCGAATTAATTCAACAAATAAACTCGCTCCCACACGCGTAAAATTAATAATTCATCTAAAAAAAAACATTCAACCGCATTTACACTATCACGCACGCGCATTTTCGCACGAGACAAGACAGAGGGATCCGTTTGTCCGCAGTCAATGCTAATAAAGGCGTAGGAATGAGATCACAAATCAGACGCCCAAGGTGTCATGGATGTTCTACCCATAATTATGATACGTAAAGCGGAAGTTCCGGCAACCAACATTTCTGCAATCACATGAAAACATTTCTATTTCCGATTTAAAATATGTGAAATGAGAGTGTTAATTAGTTTCAGTAAATTAAACCAACAATTCATCAATCATTTATACGAAATAAATAAATAATTGTACGTTCATCCCTTCCGAAAGCCATTTTGTTTTATAGGAAAACGAAAATTCGTAAGCCATCGCTATAAAAATATCAACATGCAGAGCTTTCCCATAATTCCTACCACGTTAACAAGATGGCCGACCAAAAAACGTATCACGTTTTTTTGCGTGTTAGGTAATGCTGTCCCTTTCAGTCAGACGGCTGTTTAGTATTGGGCATCCCTTTAATTTTCCGTGATAGGAATGTGTGACCGTGTAAATGCCCCATTCATTCCAAAGGTAAACAATTCGTAACCGCCAGCTGTGTCATAATATTTCTCATAAACATTGGTGTTAATGAAAGTATTGTGTAGATCGGAAAAAATATCGACATTTCTCAAAAGTGCGTCAGATCGAAAAAAAAAATATTTTGTTTGGCAAATCGAACATGAAAAGTTTTCATAAGTGATTGCAGAAATGTTGCTTTCCTGAACTTGCGTTTACTTCCGTTTTACGTAGGTATATATAATTATTATGGGTAGAACATCCATGACACTTTAAGCGTCTGATTTGTGATCTCATTCTTACACATTTATTAGCATTGACAAACGGAAAATCCAGTTTTGGAATAATTCTGTAGTGTGGGCCTGTGCAAATTCTGCTTGCCAGAAGCTGACCAGAAGCATCTTCTGTGGACTGCGAATGTTCATTTTTTTGTTGTGCGACTTACTACCACTTCAAGAAGAAATAAAGTTCGTGGGTGTTATTTCTTTTCTATTTTTTGGGAGTTATTTGCATGTACCTTTTTTTGGACATTGAGTCTAGGTAGGTTCCTTACCTACGATACTTGGATGAGATTAGTGTTAAAAAAAAAAAAAAAACACGCCGATGTTATCAAATAATTTCAACTTGGCAACGCTTTTCAGTAAATTAGTCATCTGCCTGCCTGCCTGTCGTCATCTGTCAACGAATTTTCTCAACTCTACGGTTCGTTCAAATTACAGAACTTTTTAAAAACGCATTTTCTCGCGCAAATAACTTCTCAAATATCCGAATAATGTTTTCGTTTTTAAAATAAACTAATTGCTACCACATTCCGTTCAAATCCACCTAAAACACAAAGTTCTCAACTGCGAAGAATCTCATCAATTTTATTTCCCGTGAAAAGGAAAAAAGAGCTTGGGTCAAAAAAAAAAAAAAAACTATTGTACAAAAAAAAAAAAAAAAAAAGAGTCCCTCTCGTTCAACCGGAAAAAAAAACTTCCAACATTTTCTCAAATCGTTGGAAACCTACACTGATGCCAGGATTTCATCTTAATGAAATGGGAGAAATGGTTTTGGATGCAGTAGACGATATAGGCGTCGTAGATGTTTACGACTTGGCCTCGGACATCGGCAAAGAATATGAAAAAATTATCGATCAATTTGGTCCCGAAGCTGTTACCGGGCTTATGCCGAAAATCATCAACACTCTGGAATTATTAGAGGCGTTAGCAACAAAAAATGAGCGGGAAAATGCAACTATACAGGAGTTGACTGATAAAATTGCACAATTAGAGAGTGAGAAACTTGAAAAGGCTGAGTTTAGGAAAAGATTTGAGAAGGTAATTATATAGGGATATAGGCATCAGAAAGCTTTGGTGACTCATAAATTATTTGTTTAACTTTCTACTTTTAGGAGCTTGAAGTTATAGAGGAGCAATGGCGTGCCGAAACTAATGAATTAGTTGAATTGGTTAGCACCCTCCAGGATGAAAACAAGCGTCTGGTCAAGCAAACTCAAGACTTACAATCAGCATCGGCGCAATCATCGGGTTTGGGTGCCAGTCTTACTGAGAGCTTCATTTCAGTAACAAACAATGAGCTATCCACTGCCTTGTCTGATACACAAGTATTACAGCGTCTCAAAGAACAAATCTACAAGCAAAGGGATGAACTTAAGAAGAGAGATCGAGAATTGCAAGAAAAATACTCGGATATTGAAAATGTAAGTTAATCGAATTGATGTTTTAATTAAAGGTTGAAGTGAGTGCATCTACATATTTCCATATACCTACATACATCTTCTAACATTTAGCGAGCGAAGCAAGCCACATACCCCTATTTTACGCGCTTAAACTTTGACATTTCGTTACGCAGCCGTGTTTCGAACATCGTGCCAATAGCAACGGCCTTGATTTTTAACCAATTCTCGCAACGGTCGGTTTTTCGCGCCTGTATATTCTTAGCTTAGGGTGTCAACATTTCTTATTCATTGAATTAAAATGATACAGTATAAGCAGATTCGAGCCTACATTTCGATAGGGGAAATAATAGGTAAGGTTCTCCAACAGCCAAAAGATCATCTAAAAATTATATTTTTTCCTTGTTGTCGCAGCAGTCGATCGTTTGGTATATCCACCTCGAGATGTATCACCGATTCCATTGATCTTTTCTCTGCAAAAAAGTTATTTTTTAATAATAGCCGTTTTTTATTTTATCCACATGATCTAGGTATATAGATCATTGATTTCCACGGTTTACAAAAATAGTACGATATCAAACTGTTGTTGTAAACTATATAGATCATGTGGCCATAATAAAAAGGCCTAATATATCGTCCGGTTAGCTGGATTGGTTGGCACAAAGGGTTCATATAATCACCCCAATCATTGAAACCGGCGGATGCTCTGCGGAGGGAGTAGTACCTGTTTTGAACATTTTGAACATAAGTGAGCGGATGTCGGTAGCGAAGTTCACATTTCATGCCTATCATTGAAAACGCAACCGATCCGCGGTTCATACAAATGTTGTTGTTTTTAATCCGCATCAAAATCGATGCGGATCTCGAATAGATAACACACATACACGCAATAAAAGTTTTATTTTTCGAAAAAAAAGGATAAATTTAAAAAGTTTACGAACAGTTAATTGATCTTTCCGATTTAGAAAACAAACAACCCGTCCTCAGTTCCAGGCAATGGTGAAAATGATGAAAAAACATCCAGACATCTTTTCTTCGCATTCTAACACCTCTTCTAATTCTCCTAGTATCACTATTACTAGCAATTTCTTCTAAATTTAAGAAAAATACAATGCTATCCATGTTCGTACACTTTATAAAAACATAATCGAATAAGAAAAGATTTTCCTTTGACAGCTGACTCGCTGGACTACAAGCAATCGGTAAGGCGGTTTTGCGGACCGATAATGTAGTCCATCCGCCGTTTTCAATGATAGGTTTTCACTTGTGAAGTGATCAACTGCGGATCGGATTGAATCCGTCCGCAGAGCATCCGGCGGATTCAATGATCGGCCTGAATATAACCCTGGACGTAACTTCTTTTCGTTATTCGAATTCTAAATTACTTCGTTTTGTTTTGGAAAGAATGAAAAGGATTTACTTCCTTTCAAAAACCCTAAGGAATTTTAGACTCTTGCATATTTATTGCTGCTTAAATACTACTTCGTATTACGTAACAACACGTGTTGTCGCAGTCTACTTAACCAAACAGTGATGCCATCAATTAAGCTCTATCCTTAGCTAACTGCCTGCAGTTGCGTCCACTAAGTCGGTTGATTTCGCGAATTGAAGTGAATTCCTTCTACAGCAAAGTAAGGCATTGCATCGGGTGAATCTACTTTTGAGAATTATTTATGTATACATTTTTAGAATTCGATGGGGACGCAAATTTCGAATGTTTTATATTTAAAATTTAACCAGTGAATGGAAAATGCATTGAAAAGTCTTGAAGGCTACATATATTCGAAACGCTGAAGAAGCCCAATCGAATACCACATAAAAAATGTGAAAAAATGATAAAGTTGTGTCATGCGCGATAATTATGGATAGAACAAATGCAACCAACCACGAGTTATTATTTAACCGGCAGAAAAAAAAAAAACAAGTACAGTGGAATACATATTCAGTATGCAACCAAACCAAATTACGTTCAATTAAACCTGGGGTCGAATCGTGTCCTCCGTGATCGAGCATTTCGTGACGGAATTTGTTTTTGTTTCACATGTAAAACCAACTTAATTCCTTGAACGGGTAGCTCGTTCACGGAAGTGGCGAATCGACCACTGTCCTTCTTAAAAACAACCTGCAGTTAGCTACTAGAAATTTGTATTAAGTCCCTTATATGATAGATAAAATCCCTCGAGAGCGCATTAAAAGCTGTATTGAAAGCTTTCAACGATTACTTTAAAAAATATAAAAAAAAACCTATTGAAATTGCTGCGCGGACTAAGAAACTGTTGAAAATTGTGATAGAAACTCGCAAGGTCTATGCCAACATTTTGAAACGTAATGGAACGTAGGTATAACGTGATTGCTCAATCTTTTCAGCACCATTGAATCCCATAGCTCCATTTCATTTTTATTGTCTAGGGGGTCAGTTCTCGTTCTGTGAAAAAGTGAAACGAAAATGTTTTTATCGGCTCCAGGAAATTACGCCATTACATGATGCTTACTATGAACTGTGTATTAAAAAGAAGAAGAAAACAAAAAAATATCTCGATCACAATCATACTGATGAACAAAAATGTTACGAAGAGTTACAAGTGCTAAAATAAAAAAATGAGTGCGGCTTATCGTTGCAGCCACACTTCCAGCTTTATTTATAAACTCGACGTAGAGTCAGTGATGCCAGATCGGGGGATTTTTCCCTTTTTGTGGGATTTTCTCACTTCAAATAAGCTAAAAGGGTAAAAGGGATTTTTCAAACCTCATAGTACAAAAAAAGTGATTTTACTTTTTGGTCAATTTTTGTTCATAATTTTCTGGTTCATTCAGAATAAAAAAATTAGTCGACCTACGATCAAATTAAATATTAACAAAAAAAGTCATTGAAACGTATCTTATGGCACCGGTACCCTATTTCTACATACTTAATGACCCGAAAATTCCATTTCATGCTATATTTATAATCAATTGGGAAATATAGATATTTGTTAGGGATCTTGATTTGTGATAAATGTCGGATGTAATTATTTTTCTTCAGTTCTAAAACATTTTTGTGTTAATATTTTGCGTATTCGCGAATCAAAATAAACCTCACAAGAAATCAACCTCACACGGTCTTGTGTGCGACTTGTGAGGGCTCACAACGGCAGAATCTGGCTGTAAATTTAATGAAATACATGTTTTTTTTTAATCTTATATTTCGTGGGATGAATTTGGGATTTTTGAAATTTTGGCGAGGGATAAAAGGGATTTTTTTTGGGTATAACCGTGGGATAACCTGCTTCTAAAGTCTGGTATCACTGCGTAGTCTGCTTATCTATACGCACCCTCTAAAATTCTCTTACACAGGAAAATGTGATTTATAAACATTTTTCGAACTTGAGCAACGTTGCTTTAGGACTGCGTAAGTTAAACGCGAAAATTTGCGTTTAGAGCCTGCTTAGAGCTTACGTTAATATGTTATTGCATCAAATGTCATTTGGTCGAATTGTAAACAAAAGCAAAAAGTGGAAAAGTGGAAGTGTGTGAATTCATTCCGCAGTTTTGTAAATTTGCGCCAAACTAATTTCATTTGCAAATGCAATTATAAAATAGAAATTAGACTTAACAAATACAAAAATATCAAATCAAATTGTGCGTTTGGGATAATTTCTTCTACTTCAGTTTCAATTGACCGCCATGCTTGACTTTACGAACTCACAATGACGAAATTTTACATATAAAATTACCCATTGTTGCCTTCAAAACCATCAGTCTGAAGGGTAAAAACGATTATTAGTTGTCTCTCATAGTCCTATGTGTCGCACTTGCTTGTGTTATTTCTGTCTCTTCTGTTTTGAATGACATGATATCTATCGAGCACCTTAAATAAACATCATATTAGGTAAAAGATTTTTACGATTTTGTTTTCTGTATATTTACCTACAGTTAAACATCCAAATGGACCGGTTGAAGAATTCCGGCCGTGAAACTCGTCGTCGTCACAAATTGCTTCAGGTTCAAGTGAAAACACTTTGTGAAGAACGTGCTGACTTTTTGGCTCAACTGCAAGACCAACATCGGGAAATAAATCAGTTATGCAAGCGTTTGGGTATCGCTGAAAAAGAAAATGAAGATCTTGTCAAATCACAGGATGACAATGACCCAAATCGGCCACGATACACAACTCTGGAACTGAAAGAGTTGATCAATGAACGTGATGAGCTACTGACAACGATTGATAATCTCAACGAGGAGTTGAAGGCTCTTAAACCAATCGACGAAGAGAAAGCCAATGACGATGAGAGCAAGTCCGACGAGGATCAAAGTGAATCGTAAGCGAAGTCTTGATAATAGCACTTCTCTTTACAATTTCTTCATATTCTATCTACTTTTACAGCCCTCCTGGTCATGATGCTCCAGTTCAAGGACCACTGCCCTATGAACCAGATGATGCCCCATGGAAGAAGTCGTCAGAATCTGGAATCAGAAAATTGTAAGTACTGCATATTGATGTGGAGATTGAATTGTAATAAATATTTCCATTCCAACGCAGCTTTCGAAAATTATTCTACGAACCTGAAGGCAACACATTTCCCAAACGTTCCTTGGCCACACTATCAAAAATGGCCCTATCAGCGACACCCAATAATAATGTACAGATCTAAGCACCAAGGAGGTGTACATTCCAAACCAACAAAATTAAAGAGGATCAAAGAGACCGTCTCGTTTAATGGTATTTATTAAACTTTCCATAATTTTGCCAACATTTTTTGTTCGCTTTCAATATCTAAGGAAGCACAAAACAATAGCACTTATATTTTTTTGGAAACAAATTATTCAACATTTATTTAAAAATTCCAGCAGTAATTAAATAAGAAAAGTAATAATTTACGGAAACATAAGTAATACTAGGAAAACAATAATTTATTATTATTATTATTTATTATTTAAATTTAACTTTTCGTGTTTACAACAAGTCTGTAAGTGTTGCGTCAGAAAAGAAAACAAATTCAAAATCCAATTTAAAGTGAAATAGTTTTAAGCTTAAAAGTAGTGGAAAGATTGAAAACTTCTCATTAGTTTTGCATTGAGGTGGAATGAAAGTTTTAAATTAAAACCCAAGAAAATAACTAATTCATCATTTTGAACACGTTCTCCCTATACAGTTTACTGCCTTTCTATTTTATTCCTGTAATTGACTTGTATTTAGTATATATGTGTTTTTCTATCACACTCAGCACACAAGTTTCGAAAATGATTTTTTTTTTAATTATCACTCCGGACAGAGCGTTCCGTTTTCAGGGGTCATCAATACAACTTCAGTGCACAGTTTGAACGTTGAACTAACTCTTATTTTGCCTTTCCCAAACCCTGTTAATCTCCCAATAAAACATATTCTCTATAGTAAAGGCTAAAGGGTCATTCATTAGTTTAGTTTAGTTTAGTTTATTTATTTTCTTTGAAACTTACACTTTAAGACAATACAGTCTTATAAAATAGTGAAGATTACAATTTTGTAAATTTCGAGCTACATAACAAACGTTATTATGATAGGTAAGAAATAATAATAAAAAAAAAAAAAAAAATAGAAAGAGTTGAAAAAAAAAATTTACAAAAATGTTGAGAAAGCTTACAATACCTATACTTAGCTATATATCTCCTTTTTGAAAACTTATAGAAAAACAAAAAAAATTCACATAGCTAAACCTCTAGTCAGGCTCGTTGAGGAAAAAAGACCTTAGCACGGTTCCGAAACGTTTTGTGCCGCCTAACCTTCTAACATGCCGTGGCAAGGAATTCCATAAGCGGATGGAGTTTACAAAGAACTGTCGTTCGGACGTAAGACAAGAGAAACGCGGATGTATGAGTTTAAAGGATCTGTTTGACGCACTAAAACTCACCTTGGTAAAGAGATAACTAGGCTGATTAGTTTGGATTAGTTAAGCGAAATAAAACACGCTGTGTTTTAAACACGGTATTTTACGTAGCTTCATAGAAAAAATATCTTCTTCTTAGAGTTGGCAATCATCATGTTAAGTGTTTCTTTGTTTTGTACTCTTCTGTAGATTTCTGCTATCGAAAGATTGAGCCATTCTCATAGGATAGGTTTGATATCCAGGTCAACCTTTGTCTTCCAATGCCTCTTCTTCCTTCTATTTTACCCTGCAGGATGACTTGAAGTGAGTTGTATTTTTCGTTTCTTAAAACATGTCCAAGATATTATAGTTTTCTCCTTTGGATAGTAGCCACAAGATCTTTGTTTGGGTTTACGCGCCTCAGTACTTCTTCGTTTGTTACTCTGTCGGTCCAAGAGATACGAAGTATTCTTCTGTAGATCCACATTTCGAAAGCTTCCAGTCTTCTTATTTCTCTCTTGTGTAGGGTCCATGTTTCTACTCCATATAAGAGCACAGACCACACATAGGATTTGATAAGTCTTATTTTTAATGTCAAATTGATTTCTCTACTTGTAAAAGTCTTTTTCATTTTGCAGAAAGCTACTCCGGCTACTACGGTGTCAAATCGCATAATCTTGGTGGCCAATTGACGTCGCCAAAACGTGAAACTACGCGACCAGGAAGCCATAATTGGTCGTGTTGTGTGTCTTTTTGCCCTGTCTTGTTGGAACCACATATCATCCAAGTCATGATCTTCAATCGCCGGCAAAAAAATGGTTATAATTCAACCATATCGCTCCAAATTGACTGTTACCGTCCGCCTATTGGCCTCTTCGAAGATGAACTTGCAGCAGCAATGTTTTCGACTGAGCGTGCATTACGATGATGCACAGGCCTTACGACATCAGTAACGCTTCCACTCTTTTCAAATTTCTTCACAATTTTACCGAATGGTTGCTTAGTTGGTCGATTATGACAACCATAATCATCGCGTAATGCGCGAAAAATGGCTACGTTTGAATAACCACTTTTTGATGAGAGCCAACTCTTTTGTTAGCCCAATACAAAAACAAACATCAATTTAATATATCAAGCAAGACATTTTTTTTATTAGCACAAATTAATAATCGTGACAAAGAATATAAAAGCGAAGTGGCTAAAGCGGTGGTAGGTTTACTAAATGAATTGCATGAGTGAATCCCTGGCTCAGCCAAGCCAGTCCCATACCCCAAAACAGCTTAGGATGCGATGCATATTGGACACTTGACTCGCACACTTTCACGACTATATTTTCGTTCATTACCAGCATACCATCGTTGACAGTTATCAATATGTGTTTGTTTTATTTTTAAATGGCACGCTTCACATGTTGCCATATGTTTGCAATCCAACAATAACACATTAGCCAAATTAGTCAGGCAAACAATGCAATTTCCGTCCCTCACTGGAGGAAGTTCGTTTTCCAATGAATCATCGACGGTTGGATTTGGCTGGGAGGTCGATGGAAGTCGACCGAGAACAACAACCGGATTGTTATGAGCCGCAATGTCGTTTTCAATTTCAAAATCGAATTCATCGATTTCAGTCTGCCCGCTCGTTTCCACATGTGTGAAATCATTTAATGTTTGACGTAACATTTCATCATTATGTAATATGCGATTGAGGAAATCCATTGGAGTAATAGTCTTTAACGTTAATTGCGTTGCTGCTTCATTAATCTTTACATTACGATCCTGCAAGAGATTCATTTCCATAATTAGAACTATCATCAAATAATGTGCAAAAAATATAATGTTACCTTGTAAACTCGTTTGCGTTTATAGCCAGTCAATCCACCACTAGCAATGTACATCTCCATTTCCAGTGATTTCGCATGCTCTTGTTTATTTAATGCAACGGCAAATCGATAAAAATGACCATTCTTGGCCATAATATCACCTAATTGATGATTATAGGCCTCTAAGGAAGCCGTAGTCCGGATATCTTCACCAAAAACAGAAATGTTGGATGGTCCTTCCTGTAATAAATGCAAATAACAATATTATCATTCATTAATTTGATTTATTAATTTTTTTATTGTATTTTAATCGCAATAAAACTTACTTTCTCAATCCATTGACATTCATAATAATGAATAAATCGAGCAAACTTGCGTCTGTCAACATCAAAAGCTGCCAATTTTAATTTATCAAATGTTGGTTTAATATATTCGACCGGCAATAACGGCAAACTCATCAACTTATAATAAATTTTTTCAGCATAGTCATTTGACCGAATGAAATTGATAAATCCGGTAACTTTGGATGCATTTCGTTTGACAGCTTGGGTAAAATGAAACCAGCACAAAACAAATTTGGCTTCAGGATATTGTTTTTGTAATGCATTTCGCATTGCCTTTTCATAATCGGTTGTCAATTTTGATGGTCGTAATGCAAAAACATTTTCCTCGATAAATCGCAAAACGTGTGCATAACACTCTTCAGTTTTCTTTGACATTAACACAAATATAAATGGATAGGCCTATGTAATAAAATTGATCATTAGTTTAATCACATTAAATGTATCAAAACGGTAAATGTCCTTTTCAATATAGTTTGCATAAAATATTAACAATTGATTGAATGGGCCAACAGGCACTACTTTGAATGTACCATCTAGAGAATAATATCGATGATTAACATCAACATGTTTCTCGATTAACTCCATAATAAATTTTGAGGAAAACACACAAAATGAATAATGTTCAGTTTGAACAACACCGTTAAAGAAAGGTGGATTGCCGACATGTTGAGAACGACCAATTGAATCCATGATATTTTTACTTTCGAATGTTTCTGATATTTCAGCACATGTTGTTGGATTTTTCGGAAATGCATGAGATCGAATAAATTGAAGTGTTCGCTCATATTTGAAAAAATCCAATGAAACACCAGGATGCCTAATAATACATTATATTATGAAATTTTGTTTTATGGGTAATTTCGCATTCAATAATTATATACTTACTCTACCATTACTGCATTAAATACATCACGAACTGTGACTCGATGGCCGGCCAGCATATATTTCAATTCAGCACAACGACACTTCATTTCGTTCAAACACAATAATTTTTTATATTCGTCTGCTTTACTTTCATGTGCATGTATCGAGCTGTTATTTAATCGAATGCACTGGTCACCAACAACTTTGTATACTCGGGCAGCACAATTATCATGTACACACAAATATGAATCACCCAACGAACTTTTGGTATTGAAATTATAAAATTGCTCTTCGGCATACAATAATTTAGAACATTGTCGGTAACCAGGCACAATTTCATAATCAACAAAATCAAAATCAGTTTCACTTAATGAGTAAAACGATGACTGTGATAATTGAGAACGACTTCTTTGTGATTGAGCACTTAATGAAAGTGTTTCTTCAGTGACGATTGAATTTGAATCAGCAGGTGGAAAAATATCAGAATCACCAGTAGAATGTAAATCTGAATTTGCATTTTCAACACTTGATTGATTTATTGAATTTACATTTTCATCACTTAATTGATTTGTATCAATTTCCAAAATATTATTTTCGGCCATTTTTACTGTTGTCGGTTGAACGCAATGGTGTAAAATATTAAACTAAATAACATCACAACAACTATTCGGCATTCTTTTGTAACACAGCACTCTTTACAGCACACAAACACGTTGAAAGGAGAAAATTGATATTTTTCTCCAAACGAGGAAGTGTAATTGCAACGAATTTTGTCACAACAATTGTTCGAATCGCTACATTTCGTTTACCGTAATACACCGACAAAAATTCTAAAAATAGAACTTCACCGTATTCCATGTAAATGCGGCTCCAAAAATTCTAAAAATAGAACTTCACAGCATATTTATCGATATAAGTTATTACGGTTTCAAACAGCAATAGCTTATATATAAGTTATTTCGGTTTCATGTCGTAATAACTTATATATGAATTATTGCGGATTCAACCCGCAATTACTTATATATAAGTTATTGCGGATTTAAAAACGAAATAACTTATATATAAGCTATTGCGGTTCCATATCGTAATAACTTATATGACCGTTATCATATAAATTACTACGGTTTGAAACCGTAGTAACTGCTATATAAGTTATTTCCGTATAAGTTATTTCGGGGCCCCGGATGCGATACCAAGTTGCAAACTTGAGTCTCGTGTTCACGGCCACCCCCAGACCAAGCAGTCCGCAGACGATAATGATAATTTGTTTGCAGTTTGTTTTTGCAGAATATAAACCCACTTCAATTCACCACAAAAATGAAACAAATAAAACACCATAATTTATAGTGGAAAAATTATAAAAAACCACTGTCTCTCGTTTATTAAGTTCTTTTCAGAACGACACTCCTTCGAGAACTGACTCGAGTACGTCTGTCTGCCATTTAATTTATGTTATGTACGTGAAATATGTGGCGAATAGTAATCTCCCGGTGCAGCACCAGGAGGGGTTCATGAGAGATGTTAACTATCCACATATGCTCGATTTTGAGCGGGTCATGCACGCCTAGCGTTGCTCTAACTGGCTCGCCGGTATTGGGGGGGTACTTGCTCTCATCAATGCAAAGCTCACCTACTCTACAAATTAATTTGTTGCGTGCATGGTATATAAAAAAAATTTGAAATAAACTACGTCACCACGTTGGTGAAGGCACACCAGGTACCTGTCGGCTATTGCTGCCTGCCACGTAGAGTTCATAGCCCTGAATTGAAGAACCGGTGTTAGTCGTCTTCCTCCGGGACTATCCCCACCCTTCCATGGTCACTCTGGAAATCTTGGTGACCCCTACCATAACTTACTTGCTCATCAGGAACTACACCTTCTTTGGCCACACGAAACCCAAACACAAAATTTTACTAATTCATTATGAATAACATTTTTTTTTTTTTTTTTTTATTCTATTCAAACAAAACTGAATACTTAAAACTAAGATACAACGATACTAGGACCACGATCAAAGTGATCGGGTGTGTCTTAAGCAACGGATCTGTCAGCTTAACGAATTAGAACCACAAATAAAATCAATCAGAAAGAAAAACGTTACTCTAACATAACCTGACCTATCTTCAGCGCTGTAGAGAGTAGGGCTACGTAAACTAATCCTCACAATGCGGAGGAGCAATGCAACACTGTTGCGCTCAACCGGTAAGCCTGTCTAGTTCGTTACGCATAAATCAGAATTTACAATGTGATTTGTTGTAAAGATTCTATAGGAGCCGTAGCATCCACTAATCGGAAGTAAACTCAAAAAAAAAAAAAAAAAACTTAAAACTACCTTAAAGATTATATGTGAATCCTGATAGCGTAAAAGTTATAAACGTAAACAACAAGATGAATCGGAGCGGCAAAAAGTAATATCTACTAATCGAATATTAAGGATATGCAATTTTTAATTCATAAAAAATATTTATCAACTACAAGTGATACTTAAATATCTTCCGGCTGCGTCCGATAAGCTCTTCTGGATTTGTCCTAGGTGTGCTGCGACTGACCTCTTCTTTGGGCCCTATTTCTGGTGCGGTGAACCATTATGACCTTTTCTTTGGGCCCTGTTTCACTAGGTTGCGAGCAGTCAACGACCTTTTCTTCGGGCCCTGGTGAACTGTCGTTTAATTTAATTAAAGCAATGTCTGAGTTTAAATCATTTTCACTGAATGGTTTTAGGTGGTAATTGTTCAGCAAGTTATATTGTGAATCACGAGTTTGCGGGGGGGTCAGGTTAGCGACACGTCGGGAATGCTGTTGTACCCGTAAGGTTATTCCTTTGCACTGGATTGTCAAAGACTTTGTCTTACAAAAAAAAAATTTCGTTTGCGGTAATTCCTGTTCTGGGACACGGAATTACACGCGCACTAAGTGAGGGGGTGATACACTGAACACTTCCTGGTGATTAACTGGAGTGGCGGCGTAAGTCTGGGTCAAGGCACGACCTCTGATCTGCTTCAGCAAGGCGGCACAATTACGAGCACGTGGTAAATTTTTACGCGAACAATTGTCACACACGGCTGAATTTTGGGGCTCAGGAAAAATCAAAATTATTTCCGGGGGGTTGAGCTCAGGTGTACGCGTTTAACACTCGAAAAAAGCACATTTAACCTTTGTATTAAACTTTACAAAGAAAACCGCACAAGTTAAACTTGGGAAGTGAGATTTTATTAATTTTGCACGGAGGCACACAACTTTGTGTTCCGGCGTAGTGCCGAGGTCTTATCCTCCTCCTCCGGAATATCCACCGCTCGTGGTCAGCTTCCACTCGAGTCAAAGACTCTTTCCATTATACATGTTTATACACTTTTGTATTAAATTTAAATAATTTTAACGCATTGTTTGATTGCTAAGCGATCCATTATCGTAAATGGCAAACATTCAACTAATATTATGGCACATCAAATGACAGCTGAGTTTGGCAGGTGTCAAATGCCAGCGCTACCAACGCGCTGAAACCACAAAATGAATGATCCTTTATATAGTGAACACAACTTTATTCTCAAAATATTTAAAGTTTTGATTCTAAGCGATTCCGTTTTTCGTTTTAATTGAGGCTTGTTTTTGAAAATTTCGTTCGCTTCGCAGGTTTGCAGAATTGGTTTCCGCTAATTTCTTAAGCCCCTTTTAACTAGAATTTGTCCAACCATTGTCACTGTCAATTGAATTTTTTTCTATTTACATATTCGGTTTCGGTATATTTTTGCCATCATTTATAGAGATACACGAGTTATATTAAAAGATGATATTCGGTTTTGTAATAATTATCTTTATTTCCAATTACCTCCACTGCCGAACACATACTGAACTGATGTCAATGTATTCAATTTCTTATGGCCTTCGGATGTTTAGGAGTTCCGATAGGGAACTGATGCATTGGCAATTTATGATCAGCCAGCAAAGTTAATGCATTCACCTTCCTGCCCTCGCTGCCATTCTTTTATCGACTGTCTGCCACCCTCCCGTGGATGCGTTGTTGTAGTCGTGGTTTGGTAGATTTGGTATGGTCTGGCATTGAGTGAGGTCAGGTAAGGTTATAAAATAGCTGTCGAGTACTTAAGAGCTCTTTGGTTATTGATTGTTTCAGAGTCTCCCTGCCAATCTGTTTTCCTAAAATTTCTGAAAGGAAGTTGGCAAGGATAGTCATCGGCTAAGTTGAATTGAATGTATCGATGTTCTGAAAAGGAGTGCTCAGCTGATACTTCCAATTGGTAATCAGCTGACTAACAGTATCGGAGACAAGAGTGATATCTAAAACTTCTTGTCGGTTTTTTATAATGAAAGTAGGTTCGGTTCCTACATTGCTTACGATAAGGTTTGTTCTTAAAATGTAATTAAAAAGTAACTCACCTCTATCATTAATGTCAGTACTTCCCCATACCGAGTGATGATCGTTAGCATCACAACCGATTATGAGGTTGGTTTAAGTCCTCTCTCCTTCCGCGATCGCTCTCTCTAGTTTATCCCCAGGGAGAGGGCCCGTGTAGTCATGGGCCAGATATGCCGATTCTATCCAGTATGCTCCTTTCGGAGTCACTAGTCTAGCAACAGTTACATCTGGATCACTGAAAATAGGGAGTAAAAGTAATTTAAGGCTACGTTTCGCTAGTATACATGATCTGGGTCTACCGTTATCAGTCACATACAGCTTTTCGTATCCAGGAGTCTCGATTCCACGAACCAAGCTGTTGTCAAACCATGGTTCCTGTATCAAGACTATGTCTTGATAGGCGGAGGATGAGGGCGGCCGAAGCCTCTATGGAGTGATGGAGGTTAATCTGCACTAACTGCAGCAATCTTGCTACAATCAGGCGGAGAGACATCCACCACGGTGTTGTTGAGTTCTTCCGCTTCTGAAGATGAACCAAGAAAGTTAATCTTCGCTCAGAAGAATTTTATTGAAATCGTCCATGTCCATGTCCGAAAGTTCGTGATCCATGGTAGGAGTGATTGTGCTGGAGGCAACGTCATCCAGTGATGGAAATGAAATCAATGCTCAGGGTCTGAGGCCTCAGGTTCTGAACCCGTAGGGTAGGGAGGCATGTTGCCTGAATCAAGCTCATCTTTTTTGTAAACTTTAAGGGTGATAGATTCGAAACCGAATCTAATCACCCCTTTACTGAGCGTTAAGGGAGCAAGCGACTCTTTGTTGATGACGATAAGAGCGCACCTATAGAAACCTCGTTGCTCCTCCAGCTTTACAACCTTCCAGTTGTGAGTCGGGACTGTTGGATTGCTCCTCATTTGATGAGGGTTCGGCAGGGATCCACGTACGAGTTCTAGGTCGGCGCGGGATATCCTCCCTTGCGACGACATCGAGTTTCGCACCCGCCAAAACTTCTCCCAGTCTGCTTATGGCAAACTTATAGAGATGACAGGATCTCTGATCATCGCAGGCGATAAGCTTCACGTGGCCCTGATGCCATCCACCATCGCAAGTAATAGGAGGTGGTCCCGGGTTGTCCCTCATGACATTTAAGAAGCTGCCTGAAAGCTTCGTCTTGACCACCTGCCATCGTTCAGGGGAGATGGTGCCATCATCATCACTGCGATCGATCACAGCAAGCACAATTTTATTTTTAAGAACGTCACTAAACGACTTCTGAGATGTGACGTTGGATGACCTGTTTGAAGCGACGGTGCTATGCACCTTAGGTCGTTTGGGGGCTGGCGTGGTCCCCTCCAACGATCTCTGGCGCTTGGACGTGGAGTCCTTGCTAGTCGCTATTGGATTGTTCTTTAAGAATGATTCAGCCCATTCAACTCTGCTGTTCTGTTCGGCGGTCCTATCAGCCCTCAAAGTTGCTCCGAGGACCTTTAGGATATGAACAGCATGACGACGTCTGTTATGCGTCCTTTTCGAGGGAGCGCGATGCCGCCCTGTCCCACTAGGAGACGAATGAGCGATATTGCTTCCGCTGGTAGCAGTGGTAGGATCATGTGTGGTCACAACCCCACCACTGCTAGGATGTGTACCTTTTTTTAAGTGCGCTGCCGCTGTTCGCAGTAGAAGAACCATGAATGGTCACGATTTTTCCACCGCTCACTGCCGCAGGAGCTGTGCCAGTAGTCAACGTAGTCGCCGCACTACTGCCCGGTTTTAAAGGAGAACCGGTCTCATTTTGTTTTTGTATTTTTATAATTTTGTTTTTTTTTTTCATTGTGATTCCCACGAGAAGCGGAGGATTGAGCTCCGTCTGTGCAGAGATCCGCATTACATAGCGCTGGCTAATCCGGAGGTCGCCAGGTATCCGGGTGAGTGAGTGAGTTTAACATAATTTTTGTTAAAATGAATATTAAGAAAAACTACATAAACAGAATACTGAAAAACAGATCCAAACGCTATACTATACTGTATTTTGTTGACCCAATACGTAACTGTCTCTGGTGTAATCAATTATTTCAGTGGACACTAAAAAAAAAAAATCATAGTTGTGTTCTTTACTGTAGAGTCTAAGACGGACTCTAAAATAAAAACACTGGATTGTGGTCGTATGCACGTCTCCTTTTCAACTGCCGTCTGTGTATCGTCTTCGCCACCTTGTTGCCTCCGATCGTCACCAGTTTCCAGGTCAGCCACGCAAAATGATTCGTACCCTTGACACAGTGTATTTCATAGGAAATGCGACACATGGGTCCCAATTGGTTACCTCACGCTGCGGTGGGTCAGTATTGCTTATAGGTTTGCAATATATTGGTTACCTCACGCTGCGGTGGGTCAGTATTGCTTATAGGTTTGCAATATGACGCCGCAGTGGTTTGTGTTGCTTTTATTCCTCATACGTATAACGCAATTCAATAGACACTTGATCGTTTTACGATGCAATTCTATGAGTTAGCGTTCTAGGGCACAAGTGGCCACCATATGTCATGTGTGTCATGTGTTGTAGGGCGAGTAACTAGGGCGTGTGTGTGGTCTCTGTTTTGAGGGCACAACATTACCAATGAAATTTATTTCTTTTACCTCACGTAGCACTTTTCTAAGTGTCTTAAAAAAATAATGTCTATTGTTTAAATTGACGTATATAGTCTTGCCTGTTACTCTAGTAGTAAAGCAATTTTTGTGCTTATGGTATGTTGTGAAATACATTTCAGGAAAAAACTTGTCTGCATCGCAAGCCAAGTAGTAATAGTCTTCATGTTGCAGATTTTCTTTCTATTTATTATGTTCCGCGATCAAACTACTGTTGAATGAATTTAATTGGCGAAACAAAACGAGAAAAGAGTAAATAGCGCAGTCGCCACTGCCCGAAGGAAATTATCGAATGGAACAAATGACCCTTGTCAGAAATCGGCAAAAAGAGATCGCGAACAAATTTCTGCAACTACAACCACTGGGAGGGCTGCGTTCAGCTTAGCTCAGCGAAGGGATGGGTTCGTCGTACTTAACTAAATTTCGATTGGTATTTACTTGTGTGGATTTTGTTGTTACGAAAATGGGCGTCACAGAATTTGTATTTGGAATTCTGAAACCAATCAATTGTCGAACGAAGAAAAGGATGAAGCAACAAAAATAACACTAAAAAAAAAAAAAAAAACTGGAAGTCCGAAAAAGAACAAATCAGCGGATCTTAAACGTTATAAAGCTCTGTTGGAGCACGGTCGTTTATTTGCTTGGGGAAAATCAAAGAGGTAAATTGGTGGTGGTGATGAAGAAAACAAGATGGTGCTCAGACCGTTAAGGATAGCCCGTGTCGTGTCGTGTCGTCCGAAAGATTGTAAATTATACTTTTGTAACGGGTAGCGTGTCCCGCTTTTCCGGGAGTTTAAACGAAATGGGAGTCTACCGAACACTGCTTTAAACCATTCAAACGAATTATTCAAATACGTCACTGTACTTATCTTTGTTATTTTTCGATGGATTCTCTGTCTCTTCTGTCCTTATTTTCGTTCTGGCACCTTTTTTTTTGCTCCTCTCTGTCCACTATCCTGTCTTTCTTACAATCTTACTTTATAATTTTACTTTATTTCTCCGCGATTTACTTTTCGTTACTCTTGAAAACCAAACAAAAGAAAATTGCTATTTGCAACCAAAAAAAAAACTCCTTTAAAACACGTTGCTTTTACGCTGGTTAGCCAAGAAGTGACTTCCAGGGTTTTGACTTAGTTCGAAGTCGTTCCGCTTCCTCACACACACTCTCTCATTCATACGCTGGTGTTAGGCCACAATTGTGGGATCTTAAGTTGGCATTGATTCAGCAATACCTCCCATGACCATTAACCACCACATTCAAACATATTAGCGGGCTAAACGGTCAATTTATTGCGACACCAATGCGCTACGGTGGCTCTATTCCTATCATTGGTGAATCTTCATGAACGCCCAGATAATCAATATCATCTGGAAGTTTCTTTATCAGATTGAGATTGAGTTCGATTGCGCTAGCCGATACCACCGTGGACACTATGCCAATCAATTGAAGAACGATCATCAACATTTTCCTAAAAGGAAAAACTACGTCTAAATATAGTCCTTATGTACTATTCTAAAATTTTTATAAATTCAAGAGACTTTTTATCAAGGTTCATATCGATATTGTAAGCGATGGCACATTAAAACAATTATCAGTTCCGAATGTTAAACATTTATTTTCTTTATCGATACTTTTACATATATATAACTACGTTTAATAATTTAACACGATTTTATACGGTTTTAAAAGACCGACCGTTCACTACGACTTTCCCTAACCACCGACATCCGACAGTCCTCTCGTCTAGTTCTCTTTTTTTTTGACAGTGTTGCCACAATATTTACGACACGTCGGTTTGAGTTGATGAAACTTCGTACAGAAATTTCTCGAGGTCACAAAAATAATCTTTGTTGCAGTCCCTCTCAGGCAGTACTGCGTTTTGTAATTCGGACTTAATATGAATTTTACTCCACTCTATTATCACTGAATGATGTGCGTTGTATTTCTTGTTTCATTTGTAATTATGCAACTACGTATTTCATTGAGATTTATTGCACTGCCAAATTCCTTAAGCAGAAGTGCTTTTAGGTCACCATAATCCAACGCGTTCATTTTGCCGTATCAACTCAAGAGTTGCACAGGCACGTATACTTGAATAAATCGTCAGCTCCGACCATTTGCATGACAAATTCAAACCTTTGGAGAAAGTCTTGGGTACTATGTGCTCGATTCTCCCCGTCAAACTTCGTATTAGCGTGCTCAATGTCTCGAAAAGTATGGCGACTTGTCGATACAGCGATAGGCGTCATTTGCGGAGTGCTTATCCCATCGCTCCTGCTTCTTTCGTAACATGGCCAACTTGCAGTTCAATCCAGCTTCAGTTTAATTTAGTTCTTCAATGTGGTCATCGATTGTGATTCGATTGGCTTCTGTGCCTTCGTCTTCAGTAGTGCTCAGATATCGGGCATCAGCATCTGGAATTTCACCAGCATTTTCATCAGTGGCGCTGTCAGCGATTATTGTCAGATGTTGGTGCACATCTCTTAATCGAGATATTGCCGCGGTTTCTGGTACATTAATGCCTGCACTTCGTAGTACTCTATTAATTGTTGTTTCGTTAACCGGTCAGACATAATCTAACACTTTACTCTGGTGTAAATGTAGAAGGAAAATCACTATTATTATTATTATTATAAGGGAGCAGTAACTAACTATAATATTTAGTTTGTTTTTTTCACTTGGATGTATCAACCCCACATCTGAGTTGTAATTTCCTTATATTTTCTTCTTATAAAAATTGTCTTGTTAAAACATTATAGAACAGCCAATTTCATTGGACGATGTAGAACGAGCCCTCTGATTGGTCACACTTTCCAGCTATCAAATGACTCACTGCGATCGCCCAACGAAGAGGCTACATGTGCCAATCTAATAGAGAGGTTACATGAGTAAATAAATATGCGACTTTGATACGTTAAAACACGTTAAATTATATAAACTATTTATTCACTTAGCTAATGGGCTTCTTTACCGCCTTTTATCAAAGACTTTGTCTTAAATTTGTGAAACTGGTCGCCTTATGATAACTTACCCTACGTAATCTACCCTTCTCGAAATATATATTTCACGCAAATTTAATGATTTTACAACAATTTACAAAAAAGAAAAAAAAGATCAGGATCATGCCTACCAACGCATTTAACACATTTGTATCCATCAGCGCAATTCTTCGCAAGGTGTCCAAATTGCTGGCAACTTCTGCACTGTAAGGCCCCCTTATTTGCCCTTGGTTTTTCCCAATTAACCTGGGTATTTAAAAGGAATTTAATTTTAATCACGTCTTCTGCCTTCGTTCCAGGCAAGAGTTTGACAAGATACAGGTTATACTGAATGCCAGTTTGTTTGGAAAGGAGAGTTTTAAATTTTCATTGGAAACCTTCGTCCCAAGTTCCTCCAGAACTTCCGATTCCAGGTAGCTATTAGACAAACCCCTAAGAATGAGGAAAGCCTGGACCGCACTGTTAGTTCTAAAGAGTTCCAACAACTCACGCGATGAACCCCCCCATCGTCGACGTATAATTTACTGCTATTGCCGCGATTCACAATTTTGTAATTAAATTTAACAGAGTTATTTCTAAAGTCCGAGACTAGTTTACGCACATCTACGTTCTTCATTATAATAGGAGGACAAAACTTACCCTTGTACAAGTTCGAACGGAGAGTTTCAAATTTTCATTGGAAACCTTCGTCCCAAGTTCCTCCAGAACTTCCGATTCCAGGTAGCTATTAGACCAACCCCTAAGAATGAGATTAGTAGTCTTGTCCTCTTTTAAGGTATAAGAGAAAGCCTGGACCTCACTGTTAGTTCTAAAGAGTTCCAACAACTCACGCGATGAACCCCCCCATCGTCGACGTATAATTTACTGCTATTGCCGCGATTCACAATTTTGTAATTAAATTTAACAGAGTTATTTCTAAAGTCCGAGACTAGTTTACGCACATCTACGTTCTTCATTATAATAGGAGGACAAAACTTACCCTTGTACAAGTTCGAACGGAGAGTTTCAAATTTTCATTGGAAACCTTCGTCCCAAGTTCCTCCAGAACTTCCGATTCCAGGTAGCTATTAGACCAACCCCTAAGAATGAGATTAGTAGTCTTGTCCTCTTTTAAGGTATAAGAGAAAGCCTGGACCTCACTGTTAGTTCTAAAGAGTTCCAACAACTCACGCGATGAACCCCCCCGTCGTCGACGTATAATTTACTGCTATTGCCGCGATTCACAATTTTGTAATTAAATTTAACAGAGTTATTTCTAAAGTCCGAGACTAGTTTACGCACATCTACGTTCTTCATTATAATAGGAGGACAAAACTTACCCTTGTACAAGTTCGAACGGAGAGTTTCAAATTTTCATTGGAAACCTTCGTCCCAAGTTCCTCCAGAACTTCCGATTCCAGGTAGCTATTAGACAAACCCCTAAGAATGAGATTAGTGGTCTTGTCCTCTTTTAAGGTATAAGAGAAAGCCTGGACCTCACTGTTAGTTTTGAAGAGTTCCAACAACTCACGCGATGAACCTCCCCGTCGTCGACGTATAATTTACTGCTATTGCCGCGATTCACAATTTTGTAATTAAATTTAACAGAGTTATTTCTAAAGTCCGAGACTAGTTTACGCACATCTGCGTTCTTCATTTTAATAGGAGGACAAAACTTACCCTTGTACAAGTTCGAACGGAGAGTTTCAAATTTTCATTGGAAACCTTCGTCCCAAGTTCCTCCAGAACTTCCGATTCCAGGTAGCTATTAGACAAACCCCTAAGAATGAGATTAGTGGTCTTGTCCTCTTTTAAGGTATAAGAGAAAGCCTGGACCTCACTGTTAGTTTTGAAGAGTTCCAACAACTCACGCGATGAACCTCCCCGTCGTCGACGTATAATTTACTGCTATTGCCGCGATTCACAATTTTGTAATTAAATTTAACAGAGTTATTTCTAAAGTCCGAGACTAGTTTACGCACATCTGCGTTCTTCATTTTAATAGGAGGACAAAACTTACCCTTGTACAAGTTCGAACGGAGAGTTTCAAATTTTCATTGGAAACCTTCGTCCCAAGTTCCTCCAGAACTTCCGATTCCAGGTAGCTATTAGACAAACCCCTAAGAATGAGATTAGTGGTCTTGTCCTCTTTTAAGGTATAAGAGAAAGCCTGGACCTCACTGTTAGTTTTAAAGAGTTCCAACAACTCACGCGATGAACCTCCCCGTCGTCGACGTATAATTTACTGCTATTGCCGCGATTCACAATTTTGTAGTTAAATTTAACAGAGTTATTTCTAAAGTCCGAGACTAATTTACGCACATCTACGTTCTTCATAATAATAGGAGGACAAAACTTACTCTTGTACAAGTTCGATTGTTTATCTGGTTCTATGTTAGTGCCGCCTTTCGCTGGCGCTTCGATTCAAAGTAAAACGTAAGTAAAATGTTCATCCGCGAATTTTGAACAACACCATCATTTTCTTTGTTCACTACGAGCGCATTTTGTTTCGATACAAGTTCACGTTCTCTTTCTTGCTCTCTAATAACGCAAGAGTTCTAATTCTTATCACAGTGTATCCGATTCACTGTCATTTTCAAATACTTGATGAAAAGTTGCGGATCATTGGTTTTGCATATAGATCCAAAAATTTATACAAATGCCCCATCAAGTATTCCAAAACCTTCCTCTTCGTTTTTCTTTTTACACATTTATTTTCGACTTAGTCATCGCTACCATCGAAGATGATATCTATTAATAAAGTGGCCTTTACGAGATCCATTTTTGAATTTTTATTAAATACACAACCAAAATCGATGAAAATAAATTTGTTTGTTTACATCTAATCTGTCAAAAGCAGGAGCTGCATGACGTCAAATCGATGGAGGCATCTTTCAAAACAGCGAGTTTGGAAAACTGTTTAATCGCAAGAAACTTCCTTAATAACCTATTGTCCGAAGTTTTCGTTTTCATTTACTCCAACAAAAATACTTAGTGTATTCCAAAACCCAGAGATGTGGCTCCAGACTTATTTGTAGCAGACGATGCTTTCTTCATGAACGAGAATATGATGAAACCCTACAGCAAACGAAGCTTGACGAAAGGAGAAAGAATCTTCAATTATCGTCTAAGCAGGGCCAGACCTGTAATTGAAAATTCATTTTGGCATTTTAAGCGCCAAATGGAAAATACCTATATCGCGTACCAATTAATGCAAGTCTCGCTTTAGTTGGTTCCACAGTTTGCTTACACAATTGGTTACGTAATCATCCGGGGATGATTCATTTGTCGTTGTTGGACAAGATTCTCATAAAAAAGAAAAAAAAAATAGATAAATAACTGAAATACTAATTATAATAGTTAGCTAGATCTTATACTTGAGCTTTGGGAAGCACCTGCAACACCAGATGATGGCATCACTTTAGGTTGTACTTTCTCGAAATATGATTTTGTTCTAAAAGAAAAATATTTGTTGATAAGGTATAAGCAATTGCATTATTACTACAGTCCATATACAGTTTTTATATCTCCCAAAGACTGCATCCTCAAAGTACTTGCGAGGCTTATTAGTGTCGTCCAAAAACGAAAGAAGTCTTGAGTACTTATAGTGCTTAGCGTAGTTTCCCGATCCACTAGGCAGTACTTTCTTTGACCGCATGTACGAACTTTTCAGCCGATCCCGCCGAGTTCGCACAATACTTGCTTGTTTTACTATGAGATCCGAAAGGTAAACATATTGATACACTGCGCGAACTCGTCAAGCGCCCTGTTCGATCAGATGCCAATAATGAGAGACTTAACTCAATACGCCTGTCTCACTTGACGAGCTGCATTGTGCAGACCTACTCTAATATGTTATACCTTTGAGCAGGAGGGCTTTCCCTGCTCAACAAAGCTATACCGAGTTGATGGGTAGATTACATTTAGGCTAACAACTCGGCCATCCTGCAATACACTGTCCTCAGTGTGGTTTCCTCATTCGATATCACATTCGGAATATAGCTCAACTAAATCCGATGCCATCACTCGTACTTATATCGAATAATGTTCCTAGTTTACCAACTCATATAATTCATCATACAAAATCTCCACGAAGTCCTCTTAACTCACTCAGCACACAGCACATAGCAGAACCAAAACCAATTCGCCTTTCCATTTCAGAATTAGCCAGTAAGTAAGTAGTCAGCGCGACTGAAACACGAAGTTTTCCTTACCCAGCGCAGTAGTATGAATATGCAGTATCACGAAGCTTACTTATCTCATCACACAGAAAGCGTTTCACTTAGCTCGCTTAATTTATTTAACACTCAGTACCTATGGTAATAACACGAAGCAAACCACGAAGCAAACCACGTAGCTCAACACATAGAAATCGTTCCACTCAGTTCGATAATTTCACTCATGCGTCAAATTGACAACTTATTCCACTCAGATATCTCACTGACCAAAAACCTGAACGAGAAACAGCTGTTCCAAAAAGTCAAATAATTAATTCAAAACAGCTTTTGCCATTCGGTTGCAATTTATTTTGTTTTTTTTTTTCAAATGTAGGTACATAGCTACGCATAAATAAAATTAAAAATTAAAAAAAATAGTTCATATTCTTCATCAACGCAAAATAAAATGAAAGAAAAGTAAATATTCATAAATAATTTCCACAGATGTCGGTCTCCGCGTGAGTATTACACATATTCAGGATCGATTTCATCATCGGTCTCTCTTTCCTCTAGTTCTTCCCAGTCGATGTCGCCAATTTTTGCGAAAGGTTTCATTTTGTCTGCAGCATGTACAGAGGAATATGGCCGTTGCGAAACTTGAAAAGCTGGTGCGTCCCCAATCACATACCGGTCATTTTGAAGTACTTCCTTTATTTCAAAAGGTCCCTTGTATCTCGGGAGGAGTTTTTTCGATTGACCGGTAGCAGGATGTTCGGCTCGTAAGAGCACTCAATCGCCCTCTCTGTATTTTTGTGGTTTTTGATGTGTCCTGTTAAATTTCTCGGCTTGTTGACTTTGTTGTTGTTGTTGGGTGTGTCGGTTTGCACTATCGCGAAGCTCAGCTAATGGAATGTTGTCTTCTTCATCGCTCGAAACTTCTTGAAGTGTAATGTTTAGTTGGTTGCTTAAAGTGTTTTTCAGTTTGAATCCGAATAGTAATTCTTGTGGTGTCTGATTAGTTATTTTGTGTTTTAATGCATTGAGTCCAAATTGTATCGATGGGAGATGATCTTCCCAATCCTTTCCATCTTGCCGAACCGTCATTGTAGCTAATGAGACTTTGACTGTTCTGAAGTAACGTTCGATTTGACCGTTAGCTCTCGGTGTCCTTACTGCATTTAAGATATGTCTTATACCATTTTCCGCGCAGTATACTTTAAACGCTTTTGATGTAAATGCGGTCCCGCGATCGCTCACAATTCGCGTTGGTGTTCCGAAAAACTGAGAGAGCTCAATCAAAGTTTTTATCACAGCTTTAGAATTGGTCGTCTTTACTGCTCGTAAGATAAGGAATTTCGTGAAGCTATCGATTATACCCAGTACATATAAATTTCCTTTCGTACTTTTAACGAATGGGCCTAGGTGGTCGATGTGCAGTGTGTAAAATGGTATTGGTGTTTTGGGGATAGGATGAAGTTGATAGCGCGTTTCGTCCTTACCTCGTTTATTGTATAGACAAGCAATACAACTATTTAAATATTTCCCCACGATAGGTACTTGTCATCCTCGGGAACCAATAAGTGCGTCGAATATGCTCCACCGTACGATCAAGACCACCGTGCCCAATGTCATCATGGGAGGATTTAATAACACGCCACCTTACTCCTTTTGGTACTGCGAGTCGAAGTCCATTTCCAGTTTTCTTAAATACGCGTCCGTGCTTGAAGACATATTGTTTTTCGTAGTCTTTCCTTCTTGGGGATTTCATGTCGGGATTAAGCTCGCAAAACAAAATTAAAAATTGAAAAAGTTGAAACCTACTTCTTGGTTTTTGCTTGACTGTGCTTATTCTATTCTATCGTATTCTTTTCTTTTAATTAATGTTGCACAATGTACTCAGTACGTCTTGGATTTCTTTTAGCTGGCTATCGCGTGCTTGTAAAACGGAAATCCAGTCTTCTTGTTGAGTTTGAACTATCATCATGCTCAAGCCTGCTTCTTCCATTTCAACGGCGCTTCCTGTTGGGTTCCTGCTTAAAGCGTCTGCGTGTTGCATCTGTTGAGCGGTTCTGCACTCTAGTATAAAGTCGAACTCTTGGATTTTTAGCCACCATCTGGCTATTCTTTTGACGATTTCAATTTTGGCCTGCGTCATCTTCAACGAATTGCAGTCAGTATAGATAGTAAAGTGCTTTCCTAGCAGATAGTATCTAAATCTCTCCAAACTCTCCACCACTGCTAGAGCTTCGAGTTCATAGCTATGGTACTTTTGCTCATCCGCAGTTGTAGCACGTCTAAAGTAAGAGACCGCTCTTTTTTCATCGGATTCGCCTAGTTGAATCAGTACGCCAGCAAGGCCCAAAATACAAGCATCAGTATGTAGCTCGTGCTTTTTTCTGGGGTCGTATATGACCAAAATCGGAGATGAACACAATTTCCCTTTAAGAATGTCGAACGCCTTACCCATTTCTGGTGTCCATTTAAAAGGCGCACCCTTTTTCAGCAGCGCATTAAGAGGTGAAGCTATCTTTGCATAATTAAATACAAAACGGCGGAAATAACTTGTTAGTCCTAAGAACTGTTTCACTTGTCGCGTGTCTAGTGGTACAGGAAAGTCCTCTATAGCTTTTATTTTTGCACTGCCTGGTCCTATACCCCCTTCAGTTATCTCGTGACCTAAATATGTAATTTTGTTTGACAGGAAAACACATTTTTTTATATTTAAGGTTACTTTTACTTCTCTGAGAACATTCAAAAGTTTTTCCAATAAATTTAGAATGGTTGGCACATCTTCCGCGAATAAAACGATGTCATCCATGTAAATTAAAATGTTCTTAGAATCCAGCTTTCGTGTAACAATATTCATCAGCCGCATAAAAACTGATGGAGCATTTGATAGGCCGAACGGAAATCTAACACCAAATCTTTTATTATTATTTTGTTGGTTTGGCTTACCAACACATTGACAAGTGTGTGTCTTGAAAGGATTTGCCAGATGCAACCTGTTTCTTCTGTCTGGCATTACCTATCGTCTCTTTCTTTCTTATTTCAACTATTTCATTTTAACCATATCAATTGGAAGTAAAATACATTTTCTTACCAAACTGAAGAGTCTATGTTCTATTTTTTATCTTGTATCACGTATTTTCACACTCCCAAATCTTATTGAGTTTACTTTTTAACTCTATGCAAATGGATTAACTATCCCACTTCCGAAATTGATACACTGCGCGAACTCGTCAAGCGCCCTGTTCGATCAGATGCCAATAATGAGAGACTTAACTCAATACGCCTGTCTCACTTGACGAGCTGCATTGTGCAGACCTGCTCTAATCTGTTATACCTTTGAGCAGGAGGGCTTTCCCTGCTCAACAAAGCTATACCGAGTTGATGGGTAGATTACATTTAGGCTAACAATATTAATACCAAGTAAATTATTAACCAATTGTATACCCACTTAGCTGGCGAAATGCGATTTTTGAAATCACTGTGATGAATACGCCATAGAGCTGGCTGTTCGCTAACAGCCTCAATACGATTTTCTGAAAAAAATTCAATATAATATAAGTAAAAAGACATATTCACTTTATTTACGACATACCTATACCTACTGCTTCTTCGGGGAACTGTTTCTCGTTTTCAGTGATAAAGTTTTTATTGTAATGCTTTGTGGTACACAACATTTTTGTTTTTTTCATTATCTGTGTAAATACACAAAACCGATGGTTTGCCAACACGCGAACAGGCTACATATAACTGTCCATGTGAGAAAACTGGATACTCTAAATTCACTCCACAAATTCCTAGCACTGATAATGGCTTCACCGGCGGTGATGAACGCGGGCTCGCTCACATTCCTCACAATTCGCATGAACGATGAACGAAATACGTCCCTGCGCACTAAGTCACCAATTACACAAATCTTATCTAATAAGTTTTTCTTTCCCGTAAGACTGTACAAGTTATTTTAGTGTGGGTAAACTACACATCTTGATGACTTAATGAAAAGTGTCTCTTTATTGTTTTTCCATATTAAAAAAACTATTTATTGTTACCTTAATCAAAATGCCCTGTATGCGCTTCTTGTTGTTTTGCAGACGAAGCAGACGGCGGCTTCGGTGTTAGGTTGCCGACCGAGGTTGCGAGTTCGATTGTCCGCCGCTTTGCCTAAGTTGCATTTTGTTACTTCGGTCGCCGCTTGCCTCAGTTACTTCGGTGTTGGGTTGCCGGCTCGGTGGAGGTTGCCGGTTATTGCCTGGTTCAATGCCCGGCGCGTGCTTAAGTTGCATCGTGTGGTTAACTTACACAAAAACACAATTCTGGTCGACCGCTCGGAAATCGCAGTAATCGTACACAGAATTGAGCTCTACCAGAAATAAAAGATTTTAATTAATTAAAAACTGTAATTTAATTTTTGCACAAAGGCCTCTATTTGTATCGGCTGTTGGCACAGGTAATTCAGTAATGCTGTCACCAGCAACCGCTTGTTCCCGTAACGTTCCACTAGCGTATCCCCGGCTGTTTTGTAGTTCTGGTCAGTTATGGTGAGGTGTTTTAGTAATTTACTTGGCTCGCCCAGTTCATTGCCTTAAGGTATTGCAATTTCTGTGCTCCACTCATGTTGCGCCTGTGGATGAGCTCCATGAACAGGTCTTTGAATTCTGTCCCTTGTGAGTATTGACCGTTAAATGTGGGTCCAACACATTCCTTCTGTGCATCTCTGAATACCTCTATGTATTCTATGAGCCGGATCGACGCCCTGAGGTATTCGTCCTCTACCTCGCTGTATTCTTCTTCGTTTTAATCACCAGTAGACTCCAGCCTCATGATCGATTGATGACCAATGGCTATGGTATCCTAGTATTTGTTAATCGCATCTAATGTCATCCTATTATATGCTCTTGATCTTTTTGTAACATCCGCGTCGGTAGGTTATTGGTCCGTTTGTTGAACCAACCGTGTTATTGCCTTCACTAATGATCGCTGATGTCGCACCAATTCTACAATCCCTTGATCGGTTTCGTTTATCATCGTATCATCCAAATTTTGCTGATCCGATTTGGTAGACGCCCTTGCACTATCATCCTCCGGTTGCTTCTCATTTAATGCGCTCAGCATCTTTTCCGAATATTTCGTGATATTGAGAAATATTCCTCGTCAGGAAGGCTACCCTTATTTTTCTCCAGCTGATGATGTCGAACTCAGAACTGGCTCCACTCCATGTGGAGACAGCTCATTCTCTGCACCAGGTACACCTTGGTCCAACGTTTCGGTCCATCCTTGGAAAAGTTGCTGCAGATCGATTCGATCTGTTTTCCCACTAAATACATGTTGCTCGTTCAACAGCGTTTCCATGATGGTCCTCCTGGTACTGTGTAACTGCTGTGTGTTTAACGGTGTAGTTTAAACTCTCTTGAAATGTTTTCAAGCTACAGGTCCTCCTCGCAGGATCGCCAATGTTTATTCTCTACGTTTGTTGAGAATTATGTTTGTGTCAGAACTCGCGCCGCACGAGAATGCCGATTTGTTGTCGACTGATGATTGGGACATTGGGTTGTGGTTGTTGCGGTAAAGATATTTTCGCGCCGCACGAGCATGCCGATCGTTATCGGCTGACGATTGGGTTGTTGGTTCTGCGATGTGCTATCACTGGTGCTCTTATGTTTTTGAGCAATGCTTGTGACCAACGTCGAATGTTACCCTATTTTTGGGTATACATTTTTTTAATATTTTCCTATTCAATCTATATAAAAAAAGACTATAATTAAAAATATTTGGGATAAATAATTGTCGGCTGAGTTGATAGGTCGGTTATTTCAGTTTTGAACAAGTGGCCTTGTAGAGTAGGTGTTCCGCACTGGGACGAGCGGGAAATCAAAATTAAGCGTGGAATTGTTGACTCTCAAGCGGTATGATAAATGAGTTACACGAACTGAATTTGGAATGTAAAACACTAATGATTCTCATTTCTTTGTTGGATTACTTTTATTTTATTATTTTCATATACGTTATAATCTTTTATTTTTTCACACAAACTTCTTTTCCAGTCCTTCACAAGAGAGAGAGAGAGAGTACAAAAAACAAAAGAAGGAATTAATACAAAAATGAACGCCCCCTCGTTCCCTCTTCTTGCCGCTGTCACTCACGCATCTACTTCTCGAATATAGACTTTAATTTTTCGCTGTTACTTGACGAGTGATTTGGATTTACCATTTCTTCTTCCCTTAAGGCTGCTGATGGCTTATATATTTTAATTCGGTTTAATGTTAATTATTATTAAATAATTTGCTTCGTGCTGTGTGCGTAAGAGCTAGGAGCTCGATATGTTCTGCGCACCTTGTGTGCTTGATTTTAATACATTTGAGTACCTAGTTTTCTGCAAACACACATTTTAGATTTTTGTGAAATTTCTCCTAACAAGTCTCATTTGCGAAGAGAAGATGTGAGAATTCCATGTAAGAATAGTAAACCAACTGAATAAAAGACACTGATCGCTTTGAGCACTACTCGAAATCAAACTCCGATTACATGCAGGAATGTGCCCAGTATGCATAAACGTAGATTTCTCTTTAAATTGCCTTAATATTCAGTAAGATTATATATTTATATACCATATACTTTCTGATATAGCTATATAGGATTTCATACCCAGGAGAATGGTGTTTGTTATCATTTCAGCGGCGGCATCCACGTCACTATCGAGGAAGCATAGTGACCAGTTAAAGCTCCCAAAAAAGAAGTTAAGGCCGTCCCAAATGGCTTTCTCATAATGCCATACCTTTTAGTTGAAATGAGCTTTTTGTATTATTTGCTTACGGACATTGAATTTTAACCATATGTAATTAAATTCCGCATTGGAACGAATTCTTATCCACCTGTGTCTCACAAAGTGCCAAAACAGCTGGTCTGAATTGAAAGACATGGACATATGCAGCAAAGAGATTCCTTTTCAAGCCTCGAATGTTGCAAAAATCAACACGGAACTCACCCCTCATAACACACACAAAAATTTAAAACACAACTCCAACGCAACTAAGCAGAGTTGGAACGTGTATAACCGTCACCAGACTTCCAAAATACTCCATCACAGGTGTTATGCCCATGCAACAGAGCGAGTCAGTTATCCGGCAAGAAACACACTTACAAGTTACAACCCGCTATTCATTAGATGTTGATGGCTCGTGATCGCTGCTTAGCCAAAATTATGACACAGCAGCGATCAAAGAAGCGCAACAGGCGAAAGGAGAAACAAAGGAGAGAGAAAAACCAAAAAACTCACTCGCGTGTGCGATTTTTTTTTGTCTATTGGCACTGCACTGGACACTTAATTTGATTGTTTGATTTATGTTTTTATTTTCTGTTCAATTATTATTAATTATTATTATTAGGTGTTGTGTAGGAAAACGTATTATGAGTTGGTATTGTTTTTGTGTTTTATGGTGTTTATTTTTATTTGGTATTATATGTAATATTTGTGATGCATATGTAATTTTGTTTCGACGGTGTTTAAGTTTCGCGTGCGCGAATTACGAGTATGAGGCCTCGCAAGACAAAAAAAAAGACAACTTTCGTTTTCGACTGACAAGTTTATTCTGCTTCTTAATTACTTTAAATCTAAAAAGGTAAATTATAATGCCAACATGATACGATAAATGAAAAATGTTAAATTGAAAATATTGGGTGACCGTGAGTTCTTGGTAATTGAATTGAAAAAGTTAAATTGACAATATTTGAATAGACGCAAATTCTTAGAAATTAGTGTAATATGACAATATTGGATTGAATTAATAAAAGTGTTAAATTGACAGAAACTAATGTAAAATCGATGACCGCAGGCTATGTGCTACATCCGCTGGATCGTGGTGGCTTTGGGGGTGCTGCGTCAGCATGACGGCATTTCGTAACTTGCGCGCGTTGGGAGGCTACACAGTACAGTATTATTTGATAACGTTGCTTTTGTATAGTAATGGCTGTATAATCTTCCGGACGGATTTTTATTTCAACCAGACTTTAATGGTGCAAAATGTGTTCTGAAAGTTATGATTGTAGCTGCATGAAAGAAATTAAACCCATAATCATTACCTGATCTTCATTGAATCGTTCCTTTGCTGTTCCAGCAATGTATTCGAATTCTTTGCGAGTTATAGGTTTTTTGTTTTGAATAAACAACGATGTTATATTTTCTATTATAATTGCTCTTGAAGTTTCCCCAATTTTATTTGCTCAAAGTCTTTTAAAACATCATTTTTCGATGAAAATAATTGAAGAGTTTCCTATTATTTTAAACAGAAAATGTAAACACTTCAAAAAATTAATAAATGAAGAAAAGTTGAAGAAAATGTCGTAGCAACTTTCTGTTTGTAGCCTTTTGCCAAGTCCGGATGTAACTTCATAAATTCGATTAAAATTTGCCTCGGCGTAGCTGACCTCGATAAAAAAAATTTAGTAATTAATATAATAACAAAGATTATTTATGTACCTACTTATACTTTCTGATTTGAGAATTATTTCGCCGGCACCAAACATACAGATCGAAATCTTTTAACAATGACTGAATGACTGAATTTTCAGACAATACTTATGGTATTTTAAATATGTTTGTGACTAGGCAAAACTTTTAGTGAAAAGCGATGCATTTTTTACCTTATTGTGAAAGTTTTGAAATGAGCTGCTTGTCTTCTTATGGGGGTTTGCTGGTGTGCTTGAACCCGCTCTCCTAGCTCGCCGGAGGGCGTGGGAGCTTGACCCAGGCACGTCACAAGAAATCTTTCCGGGCTTCGCGTCTGAAGCCACCCTTCATTGGCTGTCGTACTCGCCTTGACAGCCCCCTGTATATGGAATCTTCCCTTTCTCTTAACCCTGTGTCATTCTTCTTTTTCAACCTGTAATGTTCTTCGGGCACGTGCGGGTTCAGCTGTTGATTAATGATGAGCAAAAAAAAAAAAAAAAATAAAATCTTAATTCACCTGCGGATGCCCTGCGTTCGGCGCCATTTTGTAATAAAATGACTACGGCCCGTGCGGGTTCAGCCGGTGAAATAGGATGGCATGGTTCTCCCTCCCATGATTCTCTATAGATTCTGGTGAGAATCCCATTAGCTCGGGGAACCCTTCTTCCCTAGATCAGAACATCTTCCGTAATACAACTAAACAACTACTAAATGCATTGCATTAAAACATCCGGAATTTTATTTCAAGAAAAAAAAAAAAAAAAAAAAAAAAAAAAAAAAAAAAATTAAACTAATTCTATGAGACACCAAAGTGGTTCTCCGTGGTGGTCTCAACATTAATTTTACGTTAAGCAGAGTTAGTTCTAATGAACTTGTTAACTATAATGAACAAGATAATTATAATGATCAAGAAAATTCTTATGAGGTATTTAAATCCTGGAGCAAAAATAATCCGATCTTACTAATAATACTAAGAAAGTGAAGGTTTAGCAAAAATAAATATAACCACAAAATATACGTTTGATCAAATTACTTACCAGAGTTTCCATGTCTCCAATGCATTGGCGAAGAACTCCGTATGAGCGGTGCAAGCGCCCGCAGATGCTAAAGAGGAAAAAGGTTATTTGTTTTTACCCAATCCTGCTTTCTTTAAAGGACGATCGCGAAAATATCGAAGTTTTTAAAATTGTGAGATTTTCTTATGTCTATAATATTTTAATCAATTATTTAATATATACACGAGATTACCTACCGTAAAGTAATTAATTCACGAAAGAAAACTGCCTCTAGAGAATTATATTTAATTTTAATTAAGAACTAAAGTTTTAGTTTTCTGATGTACGAAAGGTACAGATCAGAACTTAATTGACATTGCAAAGATAAGAAATATTAATTTAATTTTTCAATAAGGACTAAGGCCTTCTGATGGAAAAAAAAAATACAAAGCCGAATTACATAGGTATTGCAAAAAGAAAAGATATTATGTAATAGATGTCATCGCCACGTTATAGATTTCATAGCCTTGTAATAGATTTAGAAAAAGCTTTCTACGTAACAAGAAGAATAAAAAACTTCCCTTTGGGCACGAATGCCATATATGCAAAAATCAAGGTAAAGCGACGGGCAGGGCACGAGTGCCATAGGTGTCTGCCAAAAGAGATAATACTAGCCAGTTAGCTGTGTAAAATCTAACTTTATTCACGAAAATTATTTCTATTTATACCTATTCCCCATGAGCATTTCCAATGCATATCGATACGTAAATTAGGTCGCGTGCCATCAAATATCAAATATAAAGTATTGCATCAAATATAATGTATTGCACCATTCACAATTGTCTCGATTACATTGATTGCCCCGGTCAACACTCCAGTGACACCGTATGGATGACACATCCACGAGAAGCTTGTATCTACTTTATGTTGGCTTTGTTTTGCCTGCTTTCTTGTGGTGTCAGCATAATGGCGCTTGGATTCAGGTGTTTGGTTGGATGGTTGACTCAATGCTAATACAATAATAATTGGGTCATCGTGCAATGTGTGCAATGATTGTTGTTATTTAATTTTGTTGGGATAGGTCCTCTACACCTTCACCCTTAAGCGAAAAATTAGAATGATTTTTCAAGACTTCTTCGTATCAATATGCTTTGGAATCGCTTTAGTGGGGTACTTAAGTTACTAGTTACATAATTGCTGTTGTTTTTTGTGTTTTTCTTTGTCTTATCTAACATAAAACTCTTTAATTCTATATGTAATGAACTGGATCTCTTAGTTAACAGATTGGAATTTAAAATAAAATTACAAAATATTGTACATTAGCTTTAACTTATCTTTTCTATTATTTAATTACATATTGAATTGTAATCTGTAAGATTTCATATCCGTAGATGATTAAGGTGATGTTACTTATGATAATTTATTATTTTGTATTGTATTTCTTAAGGCTATTATTGTGGAGTTTCTTATGTTCTCCTTTTATTTCAATTATAGAATTTACATTATCGGTTTCTATTATTCTATATGGTCCGTGGTATGGACTTTGCGATTTCTTCCTACTTTCTAACTTTACAAACACTAAATCTCCTATCTTAAAATCTGATATATTTACATTCTTATCGTATTCTATTTTTCTTTTATTCTTAACATTATTTATAATTTTGCGTGTTTTATCAATCGCATGTTTAAGTCTAATTCTTACTTCGTTAGCGTAGTCTTCTAAGTTATAAACTATTCTCTTATCGTTAATTAAATCATTTGGTAAGTAAGGTAATTTTCCAAATATAAGTTCATATGGGGTAAATTCTGTATCTGTGTGAGGTGTGGTGTTATATGCGAATGTATAGTATGGGATCCATTTGTCCCATTCATTGTCTTCAGTAAAATTTAAGAGAAATTCATTTAAAACTCTGTGATTTCTTTCTAAAGAACCTATACTCTGATGGTGATACGGTGCTGAGTAGACGGGTTCGATTTTTAGCATTTGGCATATGTTTTGCAATAGTTCATTTTTAAATTCAGTTCCATTGTCTGATTTAAGAATTTTGAAACATCCGTATTTCAGTATGCATTGTTCGACTAAGGTTTTGGCTATAGCTTTTGCGTCTTTACTCTCGATTGGATATGCAATAACATATTTAGTCAGTTCACATTGCATGGTCAGTATATATCTGTACCCATTTGATATACGCAGGGGTCCTACTGTGTCAATTTGTATTGTCTCGAAACTTGTACCTGGAGTGTCGGTTATAACCATTTTTCTTTTATGTGTTTTGTCAGTTTATTTTTAGTGCAAAGTTCACAATTATTTATAAATCTTTTTGTCATTTGTCGCATGTGTTTCCATACGTATCTTTGTTTTAGTTTTATTATTGTCTTTTTTATGCCTAGATGTCCTCCGTGTGGTGAGTTGTGGAATTCGTTCAGGATTGCTAGTTTTTCTTCCATATTTGTTATTTTCTTAGGGGGTTTATATATTAATATATTCAAAGGCGAGTATTTTTCATTTAATGTCGACTGCAGTCTATTATATATCATTTTAAATTCATTTTCATTTATATGTTCGAACAATTTATCTTCTTTGCTAATTGCTACTTCTTCTACATGCATGTTTCTCATTTCTGATGTTAGTTTCTCTAGGGTCGAAACTAGTTTCGCTAGATTATCACTACATCTTACTATAACTTCATTTTTAAATATTTCAACTTTAGGCCTTCTATAACTCGCTAATATAAACTTTAATTTCTTCAAGTTTCTGACGTCAGATACGGATGTACACTCCCATATGTGAAGGTGATCAGTCTTCTGCTGAGATGTGTCGTTCTCCTTTTTATTCTTATTATTGGCAATCTTTTGTGCCATACCCCTTGTAATTGCCATGATCTGCTCCTTGGAATCAGTATCACTACGGCTAATGTTATCCTTATTATTCTCTACCATCATGGATTTTAATATGTCGCTATCAATCTTAATTCTTGATAGTGCATCGGCATTTGTGTTCATTTTGCCTTGTTTGTAAACTATTTCAAAGTCATAGTCTGATAAGTCTAGTCGGATTCTTGTCATCTTAGAAGATGGGTTTTTGTGTGCAAATAGAGATACTAGCGGTCTATGGTCCGTTATGACCATGAATTTTCTTCCGTATAGATAGGGTTTAAAGAAATTGATTCCCCAGTGGATAGCTAATAACTCTTTTTCTATTATGGGTTTGTTTATGTCGTGTTTTTGTAGTGACTTGCTGGCGTATGATATTGGTAAATCGTGACCTACTTCGCCTTGCGAAAGTACTGCACCTAATGCGAAATCTGATGCGTCCGTTGTCAGTATGAATGGTTTGTCAAAATTTGGATATTGCAAGATTGGTGGGTTTACTAGCTTCTGTTTTAACTCGTTGAATGCTGTTTCGCAATCGTTTGACCAGATGTAAGGTTGGTTCTTCTTGAGGAGTGAGTTTAGGCTTTTTGCAATTTCCGCAAAATTCGGAATGAATCTTCTATAGTAGTTGCAGAATGCAACGAATCTTCTGACTTCATCGGCATTTTTAGGTGTTGGGTAGTTTTCTACAGTTTTGTATTTGGCAGGGTCTGTCTTTATACCATTGCTTGTTATCAGATGTCCTAAGTATACGACTTCCGATTTGAGGAAATGACACTTGCTAGCATTAAGTTTCAAGTTATACTGTCGTAATCTCTCAAATACATTAATTAAGTTTCTGTTGTGGTGTTTTAGGCTACATCCGAAAATTATGATATCATCCACATATAGAAAAGCGTCGGATTCTAATCCGCTTAGAGCTATTGTAAGCATTCGCTGGAAACTATTGGAGGATATTTTTAATCCAAACGGTAATCTCTTAAATTGGTAATGTCCGTCTTGTGTTGAAAATGCTGTTAGTGGTCTTGACTCTTGTTCTAGTGGTATTTGATGGAATGAGCTAGCCATGTCCAGAGTAGAGAAGTACTTTGCTCTACCTAATTTGTCGAGTACATCTTCGATTCTTGTCAGTGGGAACTTGTCGTTAACTATTTTGTCGTTTAATTTTCGGAAATCTACTACTAAACGCCATTTCTTTGTATTTTCTTCACTCTTCTTTGGTACTAATAGTAGTGGTGCGTTATATGGGCTCACTGAATGTTCTATTATGTCATTTTCTAATAAACTTCTGACTTGTTTTCTTATTTCATCATTTTGTGTTTGTGGGAGTCTATAATTTTTGATGTATACTGGGTTGTTATCTGTAGTGCTGAGTTGTTGCGAATAAAAATTATTTGTTGTTAGTGGTTCATTTTCAAGGTGAAAAATGTCTTGATAGTGTCTAAATATCTGAGTAAGTGATTTTTCTGTCTCTGTGTCAGTCTGGTCTATTTTAAGTTCATTTAATAGTTTTTGTGCTCTATGTTCGTCATATGTCGTTTTGTTTATCTTCATTATGCTATAGTTTTCTAGTGTTTCTAGTTTTGGTTTAATGTTTTCTATGGTTACTTCGAAATCGTTTTTGTTTAATAATTTTATGTGACATCTACCCTTGGCTGGTATTATGGAGTTGGCTATAAATACTCCTTTTTCAACTTCGTCATTCAAAATGATGCTGTCTTTAGTTAATCTTAGTTCAATTGGAAATATACCTTCTGTTCTAGGTGGTATTGTAATTTTTCTTTGGATTCTTGCTACCATTGGTGTGACTATCTCGTTTTCGTTTACTATGGTTGTGAGTGTGTAAGTTTCGTAATCTATTTTGCACATGTACCGTGAGAGAAAATCTCTACCTAGAATACCATCTGTTGAAATTGGGAAATATCTGTCTACTATGTGAAACTTGTGGGTTATTGTAGTGTCGTCTAACTTCAGTACTAGATTTGCTGTCCCTAGTGAGTGGATCTCTTCGTTTGTTATTCCTGTCAGTCTACATTTTTCGTTTGTGTCTATATCTATGTTTTCTTCTTTGCAAATGGATATGTCTGCACCTGTGTCTATGAGGTATGTCAGTTTTCTCTTGAGTGTGACTACCTGTATTTCTATATGATTTATAGGGTTGTGGGAGATATTTAGTACTATTGATTTTGGTATCCCGGAGAATTGTTCGTTGGGTTCTCCGGACCTTCTACGTTTCCCTGGTTGTCGATGACATTAATTCTTCTGTTGTTATTATGTCTGTTAGAACTGTTTCTTGACTGTCCATTGCTTCTGTAGTTGTTATTATTGTTATAGTGGTTTCGTTGGTTTGGTGGGTTATGGTATTGGTTATTATTGTTAGCTCTTTGGTTGTTGTTAGTATACCTCTGATTGTGTTGTTGGTTGTTTGTGTATCTGTTATTTGTGTATCTTTGGTTGTTGTTGTTATTTCTATGCGTACCGTTTCGATTGTGTTGGTAATGGTTTGTTCTGTTTACATACATCATCTGACCATTCATGTAGCTGTTGTCTCTTTCTAACTCAAGTGCTAGATTAATCGCTTCGGTAAGTGATTTTGGTTGGGCAGCGAGTAATGTAGGCTTTATGTTTTCTCTGATACCATTTTTGAAAATGTTGAGTGCGTAGCTTTCGTTTATTTTCGCTATCACTGTTTTTTCTGCTGTTGTTGCATTACTCGGTAACTCTTGTATTTGTAGATTGTTCAAATCTGCTATGAGTGAGAGAATTGTGTCTTTATAAGCTGTTACTGATTGATTTCTTTGGCTTAGTTGTGCCAGTTTTGTGTGGACTTGAGGTATTGTTGTAGTGTTTTTGAATTTTTCTTTCAAACTTGTTTGTAGTGTGCTGAAATTTTGAAATTGTGTTGCAAATCCTAACGCAGTTTTGACGCTTGGACTTAGCTTTACATGAAATACGAAGTCTAAAAGTTCTTGTTTTTCAGTGTCGTTTAGTTTGTTATAAATAATTTCAATAATTTTTAGGAAGGAATCAAGTTCTCTATATGATCCCGTGAAGATTGGGATGATCTTCATCGAACTTTCAATGCTAAAATCGGACATCTTCTCAAGTTTTTCTTCTATTAGTTTATCTAGTAATTTATATTTTTCTATAAATTCCTCTATCGAGTCTGCAGGAATTTCTTCTTTTTTTGATTTAATTATTTCTTTTACTTGTTCTTTGATTTCCTGTACTCTTTTTTGTTTTGCATACCACGTTTCTTGTGTGTACCCTCTGTTGCTACTTTTCTTTATGTTTAGGAAAATCTGGTTGAGTTCTTTAAGATACTCTTCCATTTCTACTATTCCCTAGTCATTAATAATTTTTTCTTTTTATATAAAAAAATATATTTTTATTTATTTTATCTTATCTAAACATTGTTTATATTATTTCTAACTACCTTATCTTTTATATAATTTTTATAGTACTTATTTATTCTAAATATAATGTATATGATTATTGCTAAAGTGGCTGCTGTACATATGATTGTTTTTGTGCTGTCCTCCTTCTCGTTGACCGTTACGTTTTCCTTGGTGGTATTGTTTCCCATTTTTGTTGCCCAGTTCATGCCTTTTTGTACTTGACTACGAGTTTTCTTAGGCTTTCTACCTCGTTCCAAATTTTCGTTGCCGAATCCCAGGGTATTGTGTTGGTGTTATCTTGGCTTTTTAGTATGTTCTCAAGGTATGCCAACCTTTTTCTATCTTTGTACTTTTTGCCACCTCGTTTACTTTTTGTAGTTTTTGGCTCTGTCTTCGGTATTTCTGTAAGTTTTGTTTCTTTGTTTTTCAATTGCCTCTTTTTATATTCTTCTATTGTGAGTCGTTTGGGACCCGTGGTATTTTTGGGGCTAGGAGTATATTGTGGGGCTTCTGGGGCTTGTCCTGGTGAATATTCAAGACAATTGGACATTGGGATTTGTTTGCAATATCAATTTAGCAGTATAGGTCAAGCTGGATTGGTCAGGCAGTATCGTTCAGGCAGTATCGGTCAAGCAGGATCGGTGTGTAGTATCTGTCAAACAGATTTGGTTAAGCAGGATCGGTGTGCAGGATCGCCATGTAATAGATGTCATCGCCACGTTATAGATTTCATAGCCTTGTAATAGATTTAGAAAAAGCTTTCTACGTAACAAGAAGAATAAAAAACTTCCCTTTGGGCACGAATGCCATACATGCAAAAATCAAGGTAAAGCGACGGGCAGGGCACGAGTGCCATAGGTGTCTGCCAAAAGAGATAATACTAGCCAGTTAGCTGTGTAAAATCTAACTTTATTCACGAAAATTATTTCTATTTATACCTATTCCCCATGAGCATTTCCAATGCATATCGATACGTAAATTAGGTCGTGTGCCATCAAATATCAAATATAAAGTATTGCATCAAATATAATGTATTGCACCATTCACAATTGTCTCGATTACATTGATTGCCCCGGTCAACACTCCAGTGACACCGTATGGATGACACATCCACGAGAAGCTTGTATCTACTTTATGTTGGCTTTGTTTTGCCTGCTTTCTTGTGGTGTCAGCATAATGGCGCTTGGATTCAGGTGTTTGGTTGGATGGTTGACTCAATGCTAATACAATAATAATTGGGTCATCGTGCAATGTGTGCAATGATTGTTGTTATTTAATTTTGTTGGGATAGGTCCTCTACAATTAATTTAAATTTTAACTTTAAAATTGACCACCATTAAAATTCTAAACTAAGACACAGCTCGAACTGCTGCATTCGCCGGTCAGGCAGGAACTCCGGGACACCAGGACGCCAGGGAATCATCCAGCTTGTACTTGATGTTGCCGAATTAGGCTCGATTACGAAAGATAGTTAGCACTCATATACTTAAAAGTTCGTGAAAGTCTCGCGCCGATTATTTATAATTTTATTTTTTATTTCATTCTTATTTCTATGAACTCTTTATATCTTAAAACTATCTATCTATACCCTGGCTGGTCGTTGCTCCAGGTGGTTCACAACATCAGTTAAGATCCTGCGTCTAAAGTGCTGGATTCCTAGGTACGCCAGTCCAATTATGATGGCCGTGACGAATATGAGCCCTAATACGGCTGCGGTGTAATGTTCGTTCTGGGGTTGTGGGTAGGCTGCGGCAGTTTGGACTTGAGGTCCGGTGTTGATGACTTCCTTCGATTCTTGGGAACCCATATTTTGGGGGTTTTACTTTGACGAGGGTATTTCCCGAGCTCTGGTGGCTATAGAGTCAAACAAGGCGTGAAACTCTTGGGTCTATTTAGCCTTATGTTGTTTCTTCTCTTTACGGCTGGTACTGATTTGTTTCTTTAGCTCCTTGAGCTGGCAAAGAAAGTTATTCCGTGTTTCTGGCGCTTGGTTTGGGAGATTGGCTAGCCGGTATAGGTCTTTTAGCTGTTTTTTCAGCTGAACCCGTTTACCTCCTCGGGTTTGGGCTTTCTGCGTTGGTAGAGCTGGAACCGGGCTCTCCTTAGGGAGCTGCTTGCTGCGCTTTTTGTACTCGGCCAGCGAGATGGGTCGTGGCCCACAAGTAGGATCGCGTAATGCGACCGCGAGGGGAGTTGGTGCGGCCGGATAGGTGGACCGTAATAATGAGTTGGCCTTTTGGATGTATTTGTTGGCCAGGGCCAGGTTAGTTTGCTCCTGGTTCATCAGTATCGTTTATAGATAGTTTATAGATGTCCTCCTGGCAGGGTCGCCATGTAATATTTTACCCAACGTGTACCTGGAATGGTATTCCTATTACTCCCTGACTTCGTCCGGCGAGTTGCCTTATCAACGAATTCCCGTTGAAGCAGAAACTGCCTCTTATGGGTGTCAGTCTTGGAGGTGAGAACTCCCTACTTGGTTCCAGCGAGTTGCTAAATAAAACGCAGTAGTTCGTCTTACGTCAAGAATTGGAGTGTTCTTTATTTCAATCAATTGGTCTTATATACTAATTTCACAAATGCTGCCTCAACAAAAAGTATTCACTTTGTATCTTGAACCCCAAAATGCATTGGCCGTATATTGCCTATTCGGCACTTCCGCGTGTGGCGACCGTCGTCACTTCACACATTATATGTTTACATTGCTTTGCTCTGAATTAGTCATGCGTACATTCATACTATATATAGTGCTGTGTGGTCAGATTTCATTATGCTTGGTCGTTTGACTCATAATCGGTATGTTATGCAATATAGCGTGTGCCATTTGGGTTCAAGTTACGAAGTGAACGATTAAGCAATTTTTAATTGTTTGGCATGATAAGTGGTCGCTAATGTGCTCCCTTCACATAGGCTACTTTAGAAACTACTATGTTCTTAATTTATTTGTTGGAATAAACCACACACGAGAAAGATAATCGTCTTACGGCGTCAGCGACTTACTGCGATTTAAGATAAAAGATATGGTGAGAGATAATCACTTTAATGTTTCATTATTTTGGGATTTCAAAATTAGCACTGGGCGCATCGCCAAAATAAAACGAAAGATAGGTATGAAGAACGGATGAAATAACGCACTGCACTTTTACATCCGTAATAAAATTCCGGCCATGCCGATTAAACGTAAAGAGATATAATTAATAATCGCAAGTCTTCGATTAAACACTGTATTTCACAATAACTGTGGCACATCGACATAATTAAAGTTTTCCGGCAAATCGCCTTAAAATATTAAAATTGCGCATCGCAAAAAAAAAAAAATTATTGTTGCCCGAGGCGCACACAAAAGAATATAATATGTCTCAGCCCATCGACAAACAACTCTCTGCAACAGACTCCAAGATCAAACTCCCATGACAAAATTCAAAACTCCCCGAAAAATTCCACAGCCTCCTTATCTACATTACATTATAATCGCTTAGTTGTAAATTTTATAAAGGTAGGTTAATATAATGGGTGAATGTGCGTGTGTTGTTTTGTTTATGCTAAGTGTCCTGGGAACGGGAAGTGCTGATAGAACGGTTAGGTAGGTCAATGTGACGGAAATGCAATGTAAGGGAAAATAATATAGTGTCCTATGGAATAGATTGTGCAAGTGTGCTGTGGGACTTTATGATCGGGTCGGAGCCGATGACTGCAATTAACTCCTCCCTTTGTTAGGTTTGAACGTATCTGTTCAATATTTTGTGGGTTGAAAGAAGCATCAGTTCAGCAAAATCTGTAGTTATTATTTTTTTTTGTACAGCGAGCAATTTCAGCAAAGATTGAGTGGAATCGTTCAACCTGGCCGTTGCTTTGACTATGAAGTGCTGGTACTGTATGTGTTGAGATATTGAACTCAGTTTCTAATAGAGCCTGAGTTGAAATGGATGTAAAAGCTCCTTCGTTATCTGTGACTATTATTTTCGGACTTAACACTAATAGGATCTGCATTATCTCCAGGTTAGGTGGTTCCGTGGTTGGTAGTTAGCTCTTCGTGGTTTTCGTGTTTTTGTGTGATACTATTTCGAGTTTTTATTGCTCTATTTTCTTCTTACGAAGATTTTTGGAGCAAAAAAATACTACGCGGCATTTTAGTTGGGCGTTTCGATGTCCGTCGCGTTTTTTGTGTTAAAAACTGCTTACGAGTTTTTATTGCTCTATTTATTATCTTCTTATGAAGATTTTTGAGGCTCACAATACTTCGCGGCATTTTAGTTGGGCGTTTCGATGTCCGTCGCATTTCTTGTGTTAAAAACTGCTTACGAGTTTTTATTGCTCTATTATCTTCTTATGAAGATTTTTGGAGCACACAATACTTCGCGGAATTTTAGTTGGGCGCCAGTGAATAAATACAACCGATTACTTCAGTGTGTGAATCAATTCTGTTTATTCGGTTTCATTCTTATATCTACATTACATTATAATCGCTTATTTGTAAATTTTATAAAGGTAGGTCAAGATAATGGGTGAATGTTCTGTGTGTTGTTTTGTTTATGCTAAGTGTGCTGGGAACGGGAAGGTTAGCTAGGTCAATGTGACGGAAATGCAATGTAAGGGAAAATAATATAGTGTCCTATGGAAACAGATTGTGCAAGTGTGCTGTGGGACTTTATGATCGGATCGGAGCCGATGACTGCAATTAACTTGTACCATAAGCAACCCACTGTCGCCATCGGCTTGATGCATTGCCTATGCTTTTACATGGGCGCGTGTGTATACCATAAGCAGGTACCGCTGTCCATTCGATCGCGTTCATGCTTGGGCGTGGAAAATTCCATTCAGTGGCGCGATATTGTCGTATGCAAAAAAAGGCATACGAGTAGGGTAAACAAAGTACCGCTTTGTATGGACTTATCGTCGCTGCTGTATGCAAAATTACTATGCAATGATGATATGGTACGATTGTGCGAGAACGAAATGTGCGACGGTACTTTAGCTTATGTGCGTATTGCTACTGTGTGGACACTCTACGCAGTGGCGTGATTTAGCGGAGATTCTGTGGTATTTTTCCACTGATGCACTGCCTGAGTTTTTTTTTTTTTTGGTGCTCGGTACAGTGGGGTGCAAAAAAAAAAACAAAGTGCCACATAAAACTAAATTTTTGTTTTTCAGATCTCGGCAACCAGTACAAACCTTCACCTCATCCTCTTATACCCCTCTGTATGCATAATATAAAACTTCAACAAAACGCTTGTGCGTAATCCACATTAGCCGACAGCTATATGTCATAAGAAATTCTTGGTAGGTATATTGTTTATAATAAATTCAAGCGAAACAGTAAAACTCACCTTAGGTACATATAAAACCGAGAAGGGTTGTTTTTAGACATACTCTGATGGCACAGTAGAGCTCGTTTTCGTGCGTTCCGCGTGAACATTTCACTAAGACTGACTGCCACGGTCCTCTTCAACACATCAATTAACTATAAAAAACATTATAGTACGGTTCTTCTTGGAGTTGCGGATGCCCAATATAAGTTTTCGTATGTCGACATCGGGGCATACGGATCTCAAAGCGATGGTGGCATTTTTACGAACAGTTCAGAGACTACATCAAGGAGTGGATCTTTTTTTAATGATACTGAACCACCTATTTCGATATTCCACACCTTAAATTTCAAGACTAATAAAACTACATACAACTTTTTTGTCTATAGAATATTTTTATTACTAATAGGTACCTATTTGGAGCGCTTTTTAAATAGATATGTAGTTAAATTCTTCGTCAAACAACTGCTAATTCAATTTGTACTTCCAAAAAACATCTAAGATGTTACGAACGAATCTGTTTCTAATATCCGGTTCCATGGAAATGGAATCTTCTGCGATATACTCGAACACTTTGAAGTAACTTCTGTTCTCCGCTGCAGTAGGTTGAGCAGCAAGAATCGCTGCACTCTCGCCAATCCGTTTTATTGCACTTGCACTTTCTTTATAAAAATCTTCGCATACGAACACGGTACGATGATTTTGATGCACTAGAGGGACATTTTGATGCTGTTGGTACAGTGTCCGTGCGGGAAGTTTGTGGAATCGGCGACGTTGGACATAACGACATAAAGTTGGATTTTCTTCAACAATGAATATTAAATTGTCGTCATCATTATCTATGCGCGGAAAATAATTTAATTTAGGTTAAGGAATGTTCTCGTCTCTATTCAGTTATAAATACGAACCTTTCCAAATATATGTTTTAGGAGTGAAAATCAGATCGCTTTCATCTTCTACCTCGGATTCCATTTTTTCTCAATTAAAATTATAATTTTGATTATTTCTCGCTTGAAACAAAAGCTTCTGACAAAACGTCAAATGTCAGAAAAAGGTATGTTTCCTCAAAATCGTTGACTTTCAGAGCCGTCTGGTGAGGAGATTGTATAAACTATTTTTAGTGTGTGTTGGTTTTTGCAACTTTCAAAATGTGAAAGCTCAGAGTACCTTGAGCTTTAAAAGAAATTGTTTTGACAAAAATGAAAAAGAATGATAGAAAGTAGTTGATGTGATAAAGGGAGAAAAATCAGTATTTTGTCACTTTTTCTACTTTTTGTACAATTTCCTGAATGTGATTGTGCCTTTAGGGCTGTTTGTCCCCATCTTCTATATTAAAGCAATATTTTTCAAAAAATTCCAAAACGGACTAACTTTGTGTCGAATACTTCATATTTAACACGTATATCATTTTAATGTATGCATTGGAAAGTTGATATTGTCAAAAGAAATGTAGAAGCAGGTGAAGTTAAATTTCTCACCCACAATTACAATTATAGGTTGAAAGCTAGTTTTAGCTTTAAGACATTCCTCTCTCTTTTTATTTAAAAATGAATCGATGTGACTGCCATCTTGAACCTGAAGTGTAAATGTAGATTTGGAATCTTCAATAGTGAACTTTTTGAAAGTTCCCCCTAAATTCCTTGATGTAGGTGGCAATATGCCATGAAGTAGCGTTGAAAAAGCAATGCTTATATTATTAGGAAATAGAAAACTTACATTTGGCTATCCAAATTTTTCTTTGTGAAACATTGTTTACGAACCGATGTCCATTTTTGTTATATTTGCCGTAAATTCCTTCAGAAAGCTTTTTAAAAAATTGGTGTTGAGCTAATTACTCAAGCTGTTCCAAAAGTCTTAGAAAGGAAAACAAATTTTTTCAAGAGCAATACACCTTTAATTCGCGACGGTTCGAATGAGACTCGCCAGAAGAATGCAATTTTTAATCGACTAAAACTAGATACATATGTACATACGTAGGTGAGCGTGAGACCAAGCATTAGCCGAAATGTAATACGCGTGAGGCGCGAATTCTATGTCTGGTCTCACGCTGAAACTTAAACAATACAAATTCTGATTATGATTACACATTAAACAATGCATGGTCAGATGTAATGACCCAATGTCTGTTACATCTGATATATAAAAAATTAGTATTGATACGGCGACACCTCGATGTCTGGTCCCACGCCTGATTTTAGGTAATATTAATACTTGGTTATTTATTCCATTTTAGCTTATCTTAACATACTCCCCCCTTTTGGGGGTTTCTAACACTCTAATCCTTAATATCTAAACGTTGACCTCAAAACGCGATGCTCTTAGGCTTAGGTTTTCTTCGACGGTAGCAATAGACACCGGTAATCCCAATCATGCCAGCCAGAAGGAGATAGCTTAGCCCGTAGTGGTGGTAGTCGTGTGAGTTTATTGTCGAATATGCTGGTAACATCTTGGCTTGCTTGGTGACTTCGTCGATTTTGGTTTTAAGGACGTCGAACTATGTATTGTCAATGTCATTAACCTCGGGTGGTACGGAATGCGTAGTTGCTCCGTTTAGGTTAAATATCCAATTGCTGATGTTAGCACTCGGAATAAATGAGTTGTTAATTGTGTTGTTATATTTTACGCGTCCATCGATAATGGTGTTTGCCATTTTTGGTACGCAGGATCTCTGAAACTCCTTTAGCCCGTTTCCACTTATGGCTATACTTCTGGTGTTGCCCCCGTACACAAGGTGATCGGTTGTACTGGATACTACGGAAAAAATCCAGCCATTAGTGTCGACGAAACCCGTCGCCTTGTAAATAATAAGCCGATTTAACTTCCCTTTATTAATAACAAAATGTGAGAGTAAGTTTATTCTTTGCTTTTTGCTTTTTGCTTTGACGGTGGCGATGGTTCGGGTTCTGTCGGCGTAATGAAAATGTTGGTCCTACTTCGCAGTTGTCGAATGGCAAATGCCTGTATTCCAACACCAATTAGCGCGCGTAAAAATGGAATGTAATGCAATGAAAATGAAATTTCTGCCAAGTGGTATGTCGATTGGAACCCGAATCATCGCCTCGAACTATTGTTAACAATTTTATAACAATTAGAGTTTTTTAGAGATCTTCGTCTTCTTTCTTCGTGTGTTTTGATTTATTAATTTTTTTTTGACAAGAAAAGTCAAGGCCTTAATTGGTCTTGAATAGCAGTTGGCTTCAATACGCATTCCGATAAGGCGTTTTGCATATGATTAAGGAGATCCATCGCACACCCCTTTAACTTTCCTCGCTGCTTGTTGGTGGGATTTCGTCGATTTCGGTTAGTGCGAAGAACTTATCTCTGGCTAATGAAACTGACAGATATGGTGACGACATCTCCACTAAGTAGCTGACATTTCCATGTAATATTGCCACTTCAATCAAGTTAAACACTTGAAATTCCTCGTTGCTTTTTAATGGTTGTCGCATCTCAAATATGAGAGATTCGTTTAGACTACGACCTGTAACGGTATAAATATAACGTACACTTCGGTCCCTGTTCAGGAGCCATCCTGCAACGTTATAATATATAGAATAGAGATTACATGAATCAATATTACTATCCATATGAACTTGTCCCACATATGGGCCGCGAGTAACTATAAGAAAACTACGATGACTCACGCGGCTTCTATTGCTAACCTTCTACCCTCAGCATCCCATACGACCCCAGCACTACAGGACTTGCGACGGGTCCGTCCGGGATACCAGATAAATGGGGGTTCGGTGTGTAAGCAGCTCAGGCATGCTAGTTCTAGGCTGATATTTGAGAATTTCTGTTGTGATAAAGAAGGGCTCGAAAAGCGCATTATATGTCGTCGGCCCAATACTTCCTTTATGCGGGACTGATTCTAATTAGTACCCAGTTAACCTACGATGTATTTTCCACCTCTTTTCCTGTTACCACATTTAATTGTCTGTTAACATTCTGAATCTGCAGCTCTGGAAAATAATTTTTGTAAGTGTTATAGTAAATAACTGTTGAGCATGCACCACTGTCAACTTCCATTTCTCAGTGGCGTCTCGTCAGGGTGTGCAAGGTGTGCATTGCACACCCTGATCTAACGAAAATAAGTCCCTCATCCAACACTGTGTAATAATAATTACACACAAATAATGATATGCACAATTCCATAACCCATAAAACCTCCATAACACAGCCAACAGCTACAGCCTACACCATACCCATTCATATTCATCCTTTATAAATTATAAATCTTCCTTCAAAATTCCTTCACCGCTGAGAAAAAAAAAATTAACTCGTACAAAAACTCGCTGTGCACCATTCTGTTGATTTCATCAAATAAATTCATCCAACTCCAAACTATATCCCTCTGCAAGATTTCTCCAGTATTCATCCCCATCGTCATTCGTCGGCCGCACGGCGCACGCCGCCGTACTTAAATCGCTTTACTTTGATGAACTTGTAGTGAACTCGTGCGAAGGTTTTTTGTGCACGGACTGGTATTCATTTTCTCTTCTTTTGCATCTGTTCTGTTCTGTTTCCGTAAAGCGTCATAAGTCAAATACACAATGTATTACATCGATACTCGTGCAAATAAAAGCTGTGCACGAAAGCCGATGAATGAATGGTTGAACTTAGCTTTTCGTTTAAGTGGTTGGGGATTGGGGTTGCAGTTTCGTGCGGTGCTTTTGATTTTGTATGCGAAAGTTTTATTTTTCTATATTTTATTTTGAAAACAAAATAAGATATCAAAAACAGCAAAACAATGATTGAGAAAACAATAAATGGGACGTGTTTTCAGGCAATTTATTGATATTTCTAAAAAAATATATAATTTTAAAGAATTTGCACACCCATCTAAATAATTCACGCGACGCTGCTGCCATTTCCATAATCACATTATTTATGCATAATCTTACTAATTGAGCCAAACTATTAACATTAGTAAACGAATTTATATACCCTATCGATAATTCATTTATTTCCTCTGTCATATGTTCTTCATTGTTAACATACATTCTTCGATTATTACTAGCAACTTGTTGTTTTCTACAATATTACACAATTTAAACAATTAAAACAAACCGTATTACTCCAATCTCGCTTGTCAAATTGATTGCTGTTCTGCTGCATCTGCCTCGATGGTTTCTTTTCGTAAGACGGTCCCCTTTCCAAACATCTATGTTGTTTTGGAATTTTGGCCTCATCTCTCGCATTTGATTATTTGTCATCTCCATACCTTTGGCTATCTCACATGCTTTGTCAAATGTGAGTCCCGTTTCGTTTAAGAGCTTTTGTTGAATACTCTCATTATAAATTCCGCAAACTAGCTTATCTCGAAGAGCGTCATCGAGAAAAGTTTTAAAATCACATGATTGAGCTAACGTTTTCAGATCAATTATATAGTCACTGATAGCTTTATGCACTTTTTGTTGTTTTTTATACAATTTAAATCGTTCGGCGATTAAATTCACTTTAGGCGTAAAATATTTTTCCATTATAGCAATCAGCTCATCAAACGTTTTCATATCGGGTTTAGCTGGGTTCGTTAATGATTTAATTATTTTATATGATTCCGGTTCAATTAAAGTTTTTAAATATGACACTTTAGTTTTATCCTCTACAATTTTATTTATAGATAGCAAATGTTGAAGACGTTCTTTGTAATCAACAAAGTCTTCGCCTGGCGTAAAAAACTCAATATTTCTTGATACACTTAGATCTGCTTTTTTTTCTTTATCTTCTTTTTCCGTTTTAATTGTAAGTTGTGCTTTTTTATCACTTAAATTTTCCATTAACTTCACTAGTTTAATCTTTGTATCCTCGTCGCCATCAATATTATATATTAGACAAACACGTTTTATTTCTGTTGCCTTTATTCGTCACATTCATCTTAAGACTAACTTTCCCTCTAAGTTTTGCGTTAATCAAGCATCAAGCACATACACAACATTACGAACATTGTACATAATGTATGTAAGAGAATAATAATGTCAAAACCAATTCTCTTATAATTCCTATACATCATGTATGAAGTGCTTTACATTCCTTCTGGATTTCTTAAGTATTTCGCTTTATTATGTGAACTGTAGAATCGGCTATGGAACTTTGTTTTTGTAAAAGCTCGGTTATATGACGCTCATTTTCCTTCACGTTAACTATTTGTTCGTTTATGCGCTTGGCGTCCTCTTGGTCCAGAACAGCGCATCCCAACTGTGAAGAAGTTCGTTATTATGCTCAATTACAGCGACTCTGTGTTTTAAAGAGTCCGCTATTGGTCTGCAGTACATTTGTTGAGCCATTTGAGTAGTAGGAATAGGTTGGTTCTGGCGTATGTAAAGTGGTGAATTTGGGTGGTGCAAGGTTTCCGGTTTGTGTCTTTGGTTTAGGTGGTTTTTGTCCTTGGTGTGTGTCCTATTCGAGACACGTATCGGATATCAGTTGTGGTTGCAAGAGACTGAAGTTCTTCTAAAACGTTTGCTGTATCGTATCACTATCAGTATCACTATTAGTGTCAATATCAGTATCAGTATCATAAGAATAGGGTGGTTTATCAGTAACAGTAGAACAGGGCGGTTCCAAACAGAGCGGTTCCGAACAGGGCGGTTCCGAACAGGCAGTTTATCAGTATCAGTATCAGTATCAGAAGAAAGAATGAACTGCTCCAAATTGCCGCCCCCAGCAAAGTGCCGTCCGGGGCCTGTGCCCCCTTGCCCCCCTTGCCTCGCCACTGCACTATGATCGTCGTGAAGATGCTCTGGATATTCCAGGTCAACTTCCAAAATGTATCCGTATTGTGAATCTGATGACATATTGATCACATTAAAATTATCGATTTCTAACCATTCAAATTCACCATAGGGCAGACTTTGTGACATTGCCCAACCGTATAAGTTATTAGCATCCAAATACATTAAATACTCAGACGGATTTTCTTTATTAAAATCTTTCATGAATTTATTGTTCGATTTGGAGTGTCTGCAACAACATTGCACAATACCACCTCGAATGCCTCTTTGTATAACAGTATACATATTTATATCAGTTTAAAGTTCCAATTTAATTTTTGTTCCTTTCAACATGGCATCCCATGATAGACCAGGTGATGTGTAATACTGACAGGGATTCAGTCCATAAATATTTCTACATATTTTAGGGATGGAGAAATAATACATTTTTCCGGGTGGGCTGGGGATTTCACATAAACTCACCGTTCCTTTTTAATGTAATATTATAAACACTCTTTATTAAATGAATACAAATAACACTCTTCATGAATTATTCCGCTTTACGTGAGCACGTCTGATCTAGTCAGTCGTCGAACTTAAACTTACTACAATTATACCTACAGCCGGCAATCTCATCGCAGTCAGCAAAACGTGTTTTGACATGTTGGCTTTATTTTTCGCCTCTCTTTCTTTTGCTTATGTAAATATATAATATTATCTTCGTGTTTGTGCTCTTACAATATTTTTGTGAAATTCTCAAATATATCAGCCAGTTATAAAACGTCTGCTTTTAAAAAGATCGCCAAATAATCTAATAGACTCTCGCATTTGAAGGTTTTCCATACTTTTATTGCAAATTTATACTCGTCTTCGGTACAACTAGAATTACTAATTGTGCTAAAAAATTTATCAAAATTTATCTAGTCATTAAACGATTTATCTGAATCAAAATTCATTGATTTTCTAAGTGATATATACCTTTCCTTATTCACTGCAATTACATTTATATTACCTGGAATATTTGAGAATTCTTTTATGAACAAATGGCAATCGTATCCCGAAAAATTGTGAAAAAATACTGGAATGAATCTCGCTATCTTAAATTTTAAATTACATTCATTATGAGCTGGGCCCCTGTATTTACCTGTCAGATGACAGTGATCTGCACCCGATTATTATCTAATGATCTTTTGCAAATATGACAAAGTAGACTTTCGTTATGAAATTTTAATTCGGCTTCAGTAAGAGAATTCATCGGTTTCTTAACAGACAAATATTTTTCATTTATATCTTGTACATCAAGCATGTCAAACTCAATGGCCACAAGGGGCCAACCCAGCAGGAAATAAATTTGTATGGGCCGCAAAAAAAAAAAAGAAGAAGAAAACAAGAACCACTTTTACTTTTTTCCTTATTAATAAGATTACTTTATTCGCTCCGTCGGAACGGTAAATTCTCAGCAACGCATATATACTCTTTCGGAGGCTCAAATTCCATTCGAGGTGTCCGACTTCGGAAGAGAAACAAACAATTGCGATCGCGCACCGCACTCCAAATCGTTAACAGATTTCGCAACCAATTTTTGTCTTAGGAAATTTAAGAAAAAAATGCACTTCATTGTACTTCAACGTAATTCGCAGTTCTGAATTACAAAATGTTGGAACAATTCTCCGAACAGTTGTTGCGAAGAATACCTCACAGAAAAAATCCTCCGAATCCTATAAAACCGGAGAATTTTCCGTTCCGGATGCCTCGCTAGCGCCGTATAATTTTTAGAACACATGTCGAAAAACAAAAAAACAAAAAAAAAAGCAAATTAATAACTTAACGCCGACTGGGCCGCACAATTATTCGTAGTGGGCCGCATGTGGCCCGCGGGCCGCGAGTTTGACATGCTTGTTGTACATCGTTAATTAAAAACTCGACAAACATTTTTGATGCGTCTAAACCCTTATATATTCTGAACACATTTAATGTGTTGTCAAACAAATACTTAATAAAATAACTGAATGCACAAGGGACATGTTCTTGAACTAAAGTAGTAGATGACATATTTGGATGTGGAAAGCAAGTATCTACATCTTTGAGAATACATTCGAAATCGGCATAGATTACAAATGGAACATCCATCTGTCTTTCATAATGATTATATTCTAAATATGACTCATCAATGGATGATAATTTACTAACAATTTTCTTACATTATAGCTTATGTGTATTAAAATTCTGCTCGTTACCGAAATGTTGAAGACAGCTGTTGCATATAAAAATCGTATGTCCATCGGTTCTTATTTGAGTATTTAATAGTCTGAAATTAAAAATAAAATTGATAAAAAGTCCAGAAACTAGCTGCGCATTCTTACTTTGAAATATTTTTAATCCATACATAATGGACTTTTTCCATATCCTGCAACAGTAACAAATTGATATGAATTTGCTTTTCCTCAGACGTGATGTAATAAGGTCCCACAATCTTCTTATTCTCCACCTCGTATGCGAAAACATTTACACTTATATTTTTATTCAATATTTCAAATGATTTTATGACATTTATTTTCAATGGAAATTTTAAATCTCCGAATTTTAGTGTCACTCCATTTTTTAATGAAATAGTTTTTTCTGTAATGTCATTTATGTTGTAGGATGAAGTTCTTTGCGGACTATGATTTGATGGTACTATTGCCGATATTACACTCCATTTAAAACAATATTCATCACTATTTTCAATGTTAATACAGGCTTTTTATTTGCCAAAAAACTTGGTAGTACTATGAATTGTGACCCTCTTATTGGTCTATATTCATTCATGTTAATTTCAATATGACTAATTCTTATTAATGCCCATCCGCTACCCCGCTCTTGAAATTCTTCCATTTTATTGATATCACCATATCTTCTTCTGCATCAGGTTTATTTATTTTCACATATTCACCGAAGATCTCAACATTAAACTTGAAATTTGAATGTATATTTAAAAGCTGATTTAAATTTTCACAAACTACATTTTCGGACTGATTTAAAAATGTCGACAATTTTTTTTGGCTTCACTTTAGAAGTGCATCAAACAGGTGTTACAGAAGAATAGCCTGACTTCTTTCTTTTGCAAGACTGTATTCCTTAACAGCCTGCTAATATTTTTAATCCACATGTAATGCTGGTCAAGAAGCAATAGGTTGATGTGGTGTTGCTTTTCGTTTGATGTCATATAATATGGGCCTTCGATATGGGGCTTTTTTCGCAATTATCTTCTTTAGCCGAAAAACCAAACATATTGATGCTTACTTCGTTATTCATTTCGGATGTCCTTACGCCTTTCAGTTTCAGAGGGAACCTGAGTCCGGTGAAATTCAAAGTAATGCCATCCAAATGTATAACTTCAGCTGTTATCGTCGATATATTATATGAAAACGATTGATATGGATTGGTTACGTTCGGTTTCAGAGCAGATATTAAGGCCCATTTAAAGCAATAGATGTAAGTTTTTTGCACCTTTATGACAGCTTTTTTGTTTGATATATAACTGGGCAGGATATGGTGCGCAGAACCTTTTAAGGGTTGTTTGTTGACATTTAGCTCTTATTGACGATTCGAACCAAAGCCCATCCGCTGTCTTTCTCTTGAAATTCATTCATTTTTTTCAATATTTTGTCCTCATTTCGTCAATTTTTACATCGATTTCCTCAGGCAAATAAACCGGCTGCATTTCTGTTGCCATGGATTTTATTTCAGATGTAATGTCATCTTCGTCACGAATTTTTATGTTTTCGCCAAACAGTTCTAAATTAAATTTTACTGAACCGTGTGTAGACTTTTGTTGTTCCACTAGATTACGAATAATACTTTTTTTTTTCCCCGAATAAAATTTCTTGCATCCAATTCGGACTCATCAGAGTTCACTATTGCAAAAGATATTATTCTTCCACTAAACGAGGTTTTGATCGCGTAAACATTTTCACCGTATTGCTCCTGTACTCTGGCTTTGTGAACGTTGTTCCTTTGGTGTTGTGCCCAATTTTTGCTTAGTATTTCAACATTGCAGAAAGGGCACATTCATTTTTCTTGCAAACATTCTGCCCGATTAATGTTGGTGGAAGAAGTTGAAGCACCGTCGGATCTATATTTTGGACTGCATGATTTTCCCCACAGATCACAATATGTTGCTGAAGATTATTTATGCGCGTAAATGTCTTACCGCAAAATACACAATGATGTTTGCATGCATCATGCACTGACCTTATATGGCGTTTTAAAGCAAATACACGGGAGAAGCTTTTTTTTGCAAATTGCACACACTGTATTAGGATTCATTTTGGCACTGTTTTTAAATCTATGTATGTATAAGTTTGAAGAACTACACAATATTTGTTTGCATTTTGGATGCCAACCGTTAAGTCAAGTGCACCTATTAACAGTTAAGGATCTTTTTTTTTGAGAGATATTATAAACAAAAATCTATAACGTTGACGCTGAAGAAGATAAGCCATGTGATATAAAATACAAAGGTCTTCTGCTATACGACTATGACCACGACGACAGGCGCGAATTTTTGTTTTTGTTTTCTTTATTTATGAAAAAATACAAAAATACTTTATTTTCCTTTTTTAATACAATTCTTTATGACATTCTAATCTTTACTGCCCTCTGATGGCCCTCGTCTCCTATATTTATGCCCTCTCATCCCTGTCCGCTTGCCACTGGGTGCGTCCTTTCTTTATGCAGGCAATCTATTTACGAACATGGGTTTCGTGCCATGTGTTGAGCAGTCCATCTCTTCTTCGGGGGTGGTCTTATATGTAACTGGGGTGGTCTCTTCTGTAACTCGCGTGGTGTAAATAATTATGATCTTGAATCTTGCATGCGGCATGTTTCAGAAATACACTTCAGATCAATGCGAGCTATTGGTTTTACGACCCATTACTCAGAGAAAAATCTAATTACTCATGTGATGAAATAAAACGATTTTTTTTTTCTACAACAATTTTGTTTTATTTATCCAGGAATTATGAGTGCTTGGAAAACTATTTAACATAGACTTAGTCGTCTTTTATTTTCAAAACCTTTTCCACAAGGAATGTATCGGGAAATTTACTTTTTTGTAATTCTTCTTCGTAGAAGCTACCCCTGATTGGTTGATCTTGAAAATCTTTAAGGAGATACGTGACCGGGCTTGTCAGTTTTACTTTTCTTATTTTGAATATTTCCGTTGTCCAATTGGGTGTGTAGCATTTTTCAAAAACATGTTTAAACTTGCTGATTCGAACATTGCTGCCGACTTTAAATTTTCCTTTGTGAGCAACTTTTATATGATTATAAATTGTTGATAATAATTCTTTTTCATTTTTCTTATTCAAATCGACTGGTCGCCTTTTATTTTATTTTATTTTTTTTTATTTTCAATCAATCAAATGAGTACATCAACTGTTCTCGCTAGATTACTTAACAAAGAATATACTTAAAAACTACCACCAAAGCCTAATAATAGAATTAATTTAATATTGAATGAATCCCTAGTAAAATGAAAATCGAATATACTACAATATTTATTGGATTCCCTAAGACATCTGATGATTTCTAAGAGCTCTCGAAGGAGCATAAAATACAATTAATGATAATAGGAAAGGGCAATCGATATGTCCATTTATCAAATCACGTCATCATTTGAACGTGATGGTTTGTCAACTGGGATTGAGGCAGTATTGTCACTAACGGTGACTCCAATCGGTGTGATACTCCCTAATGGCGATTTACCTTGCGAATTAGATCGAAGAGTTCTTTTCGCCAGAGGGAGCTGAAGTTGTAAAATAGGATCTTGTAGAACTTCCTGAAATGGGCGTTTAGATCCTTCTGGTAGATTATAATTAGTACCACTTTGAGGAATCTGATGACGAGGTTGAGGTTGAATATGTAAGACTGGTTCAATCAAAGTCGGTGTTATGACTCCATTTGGTGGTTGCAGCGGTGGATGAAGTGATTGGTTATCGAGGTTCGGATGTTCTTGGATGATATTTGGGCTAAGTCCGGGTGAGTGGTGTAAGATCCGATCAATGCTCGAGAACCCTTCAATCAGCTTGTTACCGCTGCTGACATTAAAGTTGAACACATCTTGCATTTCCGAAAATAACATCGACATGCTAGTAAAGGCCTTTTCCAGTGCAAGGTGTCAGGTGAAATGCTTCGGTGCTTAATACAATAGAAGCAAATACCGGGAGTAGAAATAATCTTGTCAACATCCTTTCCTTTTAGGCCTAAGCATTTAGCATGTGCAGTGTCAAGGCAAATCCCGCACGATAAGTTTATATCATTCGTGTCCATTCCACAAATGTAACAATTTGGGGTACTTTTTGAGGTACTCATACTCCAATAATAACACGATGGTAACTCTGTTTTTAGCTTTAGATCGAGATTCAACCAAAAGCTCGCTCGATGGTAAGGTAGATGATAAGCGGTTTGTGGAAAAGATAAATAAATGATGTGGTGAATATCAAGCTTGCTTTAGCGGCAAAACACACACTAAAAGTGTACTCACTCGAAGATGAAGTAGGAAGACCAGGTATTCACGGAGGATAGAAGATTCGGAAACGATTTTGCACTCAGATGTAAACGTTGATACAGTTGCAGCATGAAATGAGAACCGTATGGAGAGTTGAGTGAAGAATCACTAAAGCTTCAGTGGCAGAACATCCACTAATAATTGAACTCACCGATATAAAATGAGTTAGTAAACGAATTCGTTATGATTAAACGCAAATGGGAAGAATTGCTCCTATATATGTATATTAAATTAAAGTGGAGAGTAAAAAATTCTCAAGGCGCACTAAAAATTAATCGATATTATTTAGTTTTAGAAGATGAACAGTATAAAAAAGAGAGAGCCGAAAAGAATACGACTGACTTCTTCGAGCGACAAAGCTTTTTTTAGTTCTGTGCACAGAGTGGTTGTATGCACGCTTTAAATGCTTTAAAATCGGTATCCACTTGTAGGTGCCATTAAAACTGAACTCTTTCCACATCTTCTCCTTGAGTGTCCGATTGAAACGTTCGATTATCGATGCTTTCAATGAACTATATGTTGAGTAATGATTAGTTTTGTATTGCGTCAGTAATTTTCTAAAGTGTTGATTGAAAAATTCGGTACCATCGTCCGTTTGTAAGTTCTTTGGTGTTCGGTGTGGACTGTCAAAAACCGATTTCATAGCTTGTGTAACCGATGACGCGGTTTTATTTTTCAATGGAATAGCCCATGTATACTTTGAAAATGTATCAATAACAGTCATGATATATTTGTATCCGTTGTTTTGTTTACTGTGAGGTATCATTTCAACCAAGTCAGCTTGCCACAAGTCGTCGAAGCCCTTAATGATGACGACGTCGAGCGAAATTTCTTCGAGCAGGTTTGTGTAGTTCCTCAACAACATTTCTCTTACTCATATCGCAATAGAATGAATAAAAATCACTATAAATTAAAATTAAAGTAGGTTTATTTCTCAATTCTTTTATACAATGACATTAACTTCTTAATTCTAATCAGTCTGCTTTCAACCATATAACATGCGCAAGTATCTGGTCCTTCTTGACAAAGATTTGCAGACCAGGGACAGTTTATATAATGACCGCCATGAACAGAGGTGGTGGATGATACGTTTTCAAAGTTCCTCAGAAAACTAATACAGTCGATAAATTCACTGAAATGTTCCTCAAGAAGAGATTGATTATTAGTTTTTAGAAATTTTAAAATCTCATCGAAGATCGTAGACGTATTTACTGCAGAAATGATTTCAAGTCGAGTTCCGAATGCGTACTAAATTGGTGGAAAGCCAGTTGTTGTCCTGCTAGCAGGCTCTCCCTCATTTTTATACTTCTCGAAAACATCCAACATATTCTTTCTAATCTTATCGAGTAGTTCAAGTGTTTTTAAATTTTGTTCATCAGTGTATGACCGCAAAGTCGTATCCCTCCTTTCCAGTTTATCTTCGATGATTTTTAGCTTCAAAGTCAAAACGTTTATAGTTCCCATCAGTGCATTAAAATTGTTGTTTGAATATTGCCGATGATTGTGTATGGCTTTGCCTTGAAACTCTATTTTCTTATATACATATTCCTTATTGGCTGCCTGGTGCGAGGTGGTAGGTGCTCCAACATTGTTTATACATTTTCCTTCAATGTCAAAATCCCCAATGGGTAATAGTTTAAAGCCATTACCAGGTGGTCCTTGAGGGCCAATCACTAATCTAGGAAAACGGCTGGAACTTCTTCCAAACTTGTCTACGCTCATTTTGCTATTACTGGTATACTGTTGGTTGCAGAGGTTATTATAATGATATTTGATTCACGCAGCTCTTCCACAATTGAGTTTATTTCATTCTGAAGATTATTATTGCCGGCTGCTTGGGATGCAATAAAAAGTCTAAGTCGATCAGTGAGCTCATTGGGGTCATCCCAATACACGTAATCGATAGGATTATTGGAGTACGCCATATCAGATGAATATGTTTTTCAAATTTTCTTTATAAATTTCTGTGTTTGTCGTTGTAGAAGAGGTCGAATAATTTGACGTGTGGGTGTTCTAAATGAAATATCCTGCTCCGTGGACAGAATTGATTCTGAAGAATTAGATTCTTGCGATGAAAACTGTTGGAAACTCTTCCTTAAGGCGAGTCTTTCTTTTGGAGGGCCACAATCTTTGATGTGTTATATAATTAAAATGAAATCGTTTTATTTTCTATTTTTAGCTTATTTTGTCTTGATTTGCAGCTTGACAGTTTTATGCCAGATACCTTGATAGCTCAGGGTCCAGCCCCCTAAATTCGGGTTATCTAGAGTCACCTGGCTCATTGCCGTGTATCTTTCAAGCAGGAAAACCTAAAAAACAAACATTTTCTTACTCTTTCGATAATATTGCGTAATTAAGAAAAACAACAAAAAAATGCCCCTGAAATTCTCCCAGGTCCGCGATAACTCTCAGACCATATTTGGTCGTCACTTTTTTCATGCCCCGTATGTCAGTATGTATATCGATGTTCTGAAAAGGAGTGCTCAGCTGATACTTCCAATCGGTAATTAGCTGACTAACGGTATCGGAGACAAGGGTGATGTCTTAAACTTCTTGTCGGTTTTTTGTAATGAAAGAAGGTTCGGTTCCTACATTGCTTACGATAAGGTTTGTTTTTAAAATGTAATCAAAAAGTAACTCACCTCTATCATTAATGTCAGTATTACCCCACACCGAGTGGTGAGCATTAGCATCACACCCGATTATGAGGTTGGTTTCGGTCCTCTCTGCTTCCGCGATCACTCTCTCTAGTTTTTCCCCAGGGAGAGGGCCCGTGTAGTCATGGGCCAGATATGCCGATGCTATCCAGTATGCGCCTTTCGGAGTCACTAGTTTAGCAACAGCTACATCTAGATCACTGAAAATAGGGAGTAAAAGTAATTTAAGGCTACGTAGTATAGTATACATAATCTGGGTCTACCTTTATCAGTCACATACAGCTAATATAATAATACTCCAAACTTCTTGATAATGTTCAATGGAGATGTTGCTAAGGGAAGGGAGTCAGCTACGATTCGATTGATGTCATAGATTGAAATTGTTCTTCCTGGATTGCTACGAAGTCTTGTGTCCCGGATAAATATTTTTTAAATGGCCGGAAAACTGAAACGTCGAGAGGTTGTAGTTTATGGCTGCAATGAGGGGGAAAGGATAGCATATAATTATAATTCCGCTGGATTTGGATAGTTCAAGCGTTTCAATGGAAAGATGTGAGGAATGATTGTCCAGTCCAGAACCAGCAAAATAGGGCTTTCCGTAGTCGGCTTTACATATCTTATGAAATGAACCATAAAATCAAAAAACTCTTTGTTGGTGACCCACTTGAATTTGCAGTTCCGATACAATCTGGAGGACCGCCGTTAATAAAGTGTTCCTTATAGTTTTTCCGGGAAAAAATAAACATGGCTGGTATTGCCCTGCCAGACGCTGATACAGCTACGACTAATGTTACGTTTGTGCCACGCTCGCCTGAAGTCACTGATCCGATATTCTTTCTTCCCCTAGCCGCAACAATTTTTCCGGGTTTGCAAACAGTAGATACGCCCGTTTCATCTATATTCCAAATGTTGGAAGCATTAAAGTTGTATCGATCCATGACCTCACTCAATTTGTCGAAAAAAGAATCCACGTTCGTTTTAATAAATGACGTGGCTCTACCCAAACTAGTTGCTTCCGGCTTTTTGATTGAAAATTGGGGATCCTTTTAACAAATCCAGTTAGCCAATCCTTACCAGCCATTTTGTTTTCGTTCCAGCTTTCGGGAAAACGTAGTTGGAATTTGATCGCACATTTGTACGCAAGTGTACGAACATTTTTTGGCGTTAAACCATAAAAAATTGAAGCTGCTTTAAGCAAATAATCTTTTAATAGTGCTTCTTTTTCATCGTCGAAAACTTGCCTCGAGCCTACGTAGCCCATGCTAGGAATTTCTAGCGACTCTGCTTTTTTGGTAATAAACCTTTTTAGTGTTGTTCTTGAAACTCCAAATGTTGCCGCTGCTTGCCTGAAAGATTTCTCTTTAGACAAAACCGAAGTTGCTGCCTGGTTTAACAATGCCTGAGAGGCAGAAGCTCTCTGGGTTTTTCGAGCGTAAGTCCGCATTCTAAAATCACAAGACAATACAATAAAACAACGTCTTGAATTTAGCGGAGTAAGTTGGACCACTGGCGGTCCGACTTACCCCGCACTGACTTTGTTGAACATTTTCTGTTACAAAGAAACAACTACACAAAATACTTCAATTCCACACTCGAAAAAATAAAATACAATAACGGGACACATGACCTTATTCTGATATTCGCACCGCTTCACAAAAAAAGAAAGAAAATAAATATTTTTTTTTTTAAGTTTTCACACTTAAAAATACAAATATGAACGACGTGCCCCATTGAAAGTAAAAATGCAACTGAAACTGGTTTGGCACGTGGCCGTAAGTCACTACACTTCGATTGTGTGTTATCGTTGTCATGTAGGACTTTTAGTTTCTGTAAATATATTTAAAGGTACCACACTAGAACATATATATTTAGGACCATAGTGTTAATATGTACTATGTTTGCATTAAAAAATTAAACGTGATTATGTATTCCTTTGTGAGCATAAAATGGAAAATATTTCGTCCACTGAAATATCCTCATCATTTTGTTCGGTGTCCTGAACTTCCTTCCTTCCTGAGGATCGTCGGGATCGGAAACATCGTCTAAATACTCTACACTTTCAAAATGTTGCACTTCGTCGCGTGTTGAGTGTGTAGCGACAGCGATAACTATATAACTCTACACTCTTTCCTGGTTAATTTAATTAATTTGGATCGCTTTTTAAGTGGACGAAACTCTTCGTTATCACCATGACGCATTGTTTTTAGGATGGTTAACACTGCAGATGAAACTGTTTTTCCAATATTGTTGTTTTCATCATCATTATTTGGCATTGGGTGAAGGTCTTCTGAGGGGTTAAATGGAAAAATACCGCATTTCTTGAATCCAGATACAAGTTTATTCGGTACACCATGCTCATTGATAAGCGAAGATATTAACTCCTTTAGCAAACTTGGAAAAACTTCCTTTGTTAAATTTTGGGCGTTTTTTCTTTGGGAGTTCTTCCAGTTTTCTAAAATACACCTCCACTTTCGCTTTAAAGGGGCAAAGAATGCCACATCCAAAGGTTGACAAATGTGAGTTGAGCTAGTGGGGAGGCACATAAATTTGATGTCATTCGCCATAGCTGCTTCAGTTACCTCCACGGAGAAATGGCTTGCCAAGTTGTCATCCATAACAACAACCTCTTTCTTAAAATACCTTGTCTTTGCAATGAAAGAATTAAGGAACCAGTCCTTAAATATTGTCGCATCAAACCACCCTGATTTGCTGCGGTTAAAAGGAGATCTAAGTGGCCCACCTTGAACCCATGATTCCCACAAGTGGGTGGCTTTATATACAACATACGGTGGCAACAATTTTCCACTTGCAGATCCACAAAACATAACAGATATGCTAGTTTTTTCACATTTATTTTATCTTTCCTGCAACGTTTGCTCACCCAAATCTTTGCTATTTGCAAACCTGCTGCATTAAAAAAAAACACGATTTTGTACTCAGTTGCGTATTTCGCTAGTTCGCTAACTTAACAGCTGAGGAAGCAAAAGCACGCCATCTGTTTGGGAAAACGCAAAATTTGTATTGGCACACTGCTCACGTCTGTTGCGTTTTTTTTTTTTTTTAATTTACATTTTACTCAATAAATCACGACCGATCAGTAATGGCACCACCGCTTCCTCATCTGGTAAAATAAAGAAATCATAGGTTAATCCATGTTCTTTAAAATTTATATTGCATTTAACAAATTCGGCCGTTTATTACCCATGCGACGATATATTGTTATCTGCCGGTCATTATTCAAGTGTATTAGTGTACATTGTACACTGTACAAATAAATAATAACAAAGTTTTCTATTTCATTAGCCTAAGTGTAAGTGCAGATATTATGAGTTTTGCTGCCAAAACTTCCACTGACTCGCCTTTTATTGATTTTCTTAGGTTTGAATGATTTGTTGCAGAGAATACTCATTTACAGTAAGGTTTCGTGCAGAAACTTTGAGTTTAGTTAACAATTTCTCAATGTTATTTATGTCTATTTTGTTCAAATTAATTTGTTTGTACAAAGGTACGATCTTTCCGCCCCCATAGCCCGTCAACCTGTTTGTATTGTAGATTCAATATTGAAGCCATTTGGTCGCATATGCTGCTTTTAATAGTGGAACAATCGCTACCTGGATCGACAAAAGCGGCAACTCTACAGATTCGTAGATAAAAAGAAAGGACTGGATCCTTGATCCATGTTTTAGCGATTCTGCTTCTGCTCCTTTATGGCGAAATAGTCATGCTCATTTTGACATGCGAACGAAAAGCCAATTCTAACGAATGTCTCTATTCGTTCGAATGAACTTTGTGTAGTTTGAGATCCGAACGAATAAAATTCATTATCGAGAATGCCATCAAATGAATTCAAATAAATTCAACTTTTGAAATCAGTTGTTTGACATTTAGATTTTATATAGAGTGACCATTCCTTTGTTTATTTTGTGGAAGATACTTTTTCATTGTCTTATTAAAATTATAGAAATATTTCAAGTTTCCTCTATTTATTGAGAAATAAATGCTATAAACTACAAACATGTTAAGTAGCAGTTTTATCTCAGATAGGACCAGGTGTAGGAATATTAAAATGTATTAATATCAACATTTGGACATGCTAAGGTCTGAAATTTAAATAAAAATATATTTTAAATTTTTGTTATTAAATTGCGAACTCATATTATTCAAGTAAAAAATGCAAAAAAGAACGTATTATATTACAATTAAACTACAAACTTTCGCTTTAATTTATTAACACGAATCTGGTCATATTGTTTTCTGCAGCATCCTTCCAGAACCGGTCAGTATCGATTCGGTTCGTTGAGAACCCCTTTGCGATTTCGGGATTTTCTTCCATCATTCTAAGCAACACTTCCTTTTGTTCTCTATTCGTTCAATTGGAGTGAGTCCTTCGTATACAGAGCAAATCTTATTTTATTTTAAGCAGAAATATTTAACAACATTAAATATACCTATACTATTTACATTTTTGCAAATTTTATCCGCCAAGACTATGGAGCAAAACAAAAGCAATCGCTGTTTAAGCGATAAAAAATTGCACACGAATAAAAAATTACATTTGTTTCGAACGATTAGAATGTCAAAATACGATCAACATTCTCTCCTTTCTACGCTTTCATCACTCTGTTTGGTTCCGCTCATTATTTGCAGAAGGAGAGTGGAATCGTCAGTTATCGTGGGAAAACCCAAAATAGTTTTTAAATTATCCACATGAAGATGGTAGACATACACCGTCCCAATTGAACATGTTTTTGAAAGAATCAAAATAACTTACCAATGCATCAGCATTACACCCTTTCTTATCTACCGGATTGAATACCGAAATTGTCTTTTCGCACCAGAGATATTGCGGATGCAGAATTTTTCACATCCGCGGATGCGAATATACACAACATCCTGGTCCGCACTGAACCGAAACAGGAGGGCATCTGTACTAAGTGCTTTGCGAAAAATTCAGAGATGTTTGCAATGCGCTCGCCGATGAATTTTTTGACGAACCGCGCATTTGAGAAAGTCTTTCCGTCTCATCGTATAGCTAAATCTGAAATATAAGAAGAAATAAAAATGTATATTGTTGGATTTATTCGATAAAAAACGTATGATTAATCCAAATTATGTTACCGAATGAGTTATCAATAACTTCAAGTGGTGTTTTATTTGACATCCGCATATGCGAATATACGCAACATCCCTGGTCCGCACAGAAACGAAACAGGAGGGCATTTGTGTTCCGCTAAAACGCTGTTAAGTGTTTTGTGAAAAATTCAGAGATGTTTGCGATGCGCTTGCCGATGAATTTTCGATGAACCACGCATTTGAGAAAGTCTTTCCGTCTCATCGTATAGCTTAATCTGAAATATGAGAAGAAATAAAAATGTATGTAGGAAATATCTTATTTTATTTATAACAAGAGAATGACAAAATTAGATTGAAATTAGAATGAAAAAAAAAAAAAAAAAAAAAAAAAAAAAACTTAAGAGTGAAAACTTCGATGCCACCGAGCTGCGCTGCTGCCAAAAGAAGACTGCTCTATCCATTTGTCGTTCGCTCGCTCGTCACTTCTCCTCCTCAGTCCAGCCAATTCCAAAGCCCCATCGACCTCAATAATTTATACCACGTCCACAACTTAATCGCCGCAGTCAGCACCAACCATCCGCCGCCTATCCCAACAACGATTAGTGCCGCCTTCAGTGGAGTCATTGTATCCTAAAACAACATTGGGCAAATCGCATCGGGTTTTATACTGTTAGGATTCCGAGTAATAATATAATAATAACTTCCTTTTATATTTATTATTATTTTTTATTTTTTTTATTTATTTCATTTCAAAGTTTCGATTAACACAATTCTTAATTACAAGTTTCGATTAACATAATTCAATATTACAAGTTCGATTAATATGGTTCAAAATTTCAAGTTCGATTAATATGATTCAAAATTACAAATATGATTCAAAATTACAAATATGATTCAAAGTTACAAGTTCGATTAATATGATTTAAACGACGACTCAAAACAGACTGCGCACAGAACAAATGAAAGAATTCAAACGACGCGATAGCATGAGAGAAAAGGGTGCGTCAGCAGTTCGTGCGACAAACAACATTTTGCATGGATTGCATAAAGCATGCGCGTGGTTGTAACGCGAGAATTTTGTTTTTTAAATGCTAATCGCTTTCAGCGGAATTAACTTGTAATTAGAGAAGTAATATGCATATGCATACCGAAAAAGATAAAAGTTATGGGAACGGAAATTGTATGACATACGATAGGGGTTCATAACAATACTACTAAATGTGGGTCAACTCGCATTCCATCGGTGACGAGTGTAAACACATTCTCAGTGACTCAAACGATGATGCATGATGAGGGTAAACGAATTGCGATCGCCCAAGTCGACAAACGAGCGAATGACGTCTCAGGTTACTGTAAATAAATTCTTAGATTGCGCGCAGTTGGTGGTCGACGATTCATTACAAATGAGTAATTTAACAATAAATACTTAGCTTTTCTACATGTATGTGGTTTATTATTATTTAATTTAATAAAGAACAATTTGTTTTTATTTATTACGTTAACAGAGAAGAAGAAAAAATATAAAAAAAACTGAAGGTTTAACGCCAAAGAATTCCCGGCCGCCGCCGCTCGTGGTTATTAACAGACTCCCTTGAAAGAAAAATCAGCTTGCCCCAGACACCGTCACCAGTCACAGCAATTCCCATATGTACATCCGACTCAGCAGTCTGTACCACCCCAACGCCTTCGTCGCCCAGCTCATCAGCCATCCGATCGTCAACATTCCAGCAATCCAAACACAGGCCAACGCTCGCCTCGACATCGTGTGCGGCAATTCTATTAGTCCCACACCACTGCCTGGTATTTAACTGCTTACGAATCACTTGATACATTAAATGTGGGCCTCGGTGACGATGTCTTTACGTTGGGTTGTGCTGTGTTGATGTGTCAACTATATTGGAATGCGATGCGTCGGCGGTCTGGAAGTACATATGATTAATAAAAGGAACATGAACATGTAATGGGAATTAACTTATCTTATCTTACTACGGCGTTGTGTAACCCACATGTATATTATTATTATGTTACCGAATGAGTTATCAGTTATCACTAACTTCAAGTGGCTATTTATTTGACATCCGCGGATACGAATATACGCAACATCCCTGGTCCGCACTGAACCCAGACAGGAGGCCATCTGTGGTCCGCGAAAACGCTATAAAGTGCTTTGTGAAAAATTCAGAGATGTTTGCGATGCGTTTGCCGATGAATTTTTCGATGAACCGCGCATTTGAGAAAGTCTTTCCGTCTCATCGTATAGCTAAATCTGAAATATAAGAAGAAGAAATAAAGAAGAAACTAATTTCAATTTAAAACAGAAACATAAAAAAGTAACTAATAAACGAATAGGAACATTGTTAATGTAAAAAGGAGATATTGCAATAAAATTAAGTATTGATTTGCGGATTATTGAAGGCTGGAAAGTCGGTATTGAATGAGTACAATGAATCTTGTAGCCTGGAGGTGCTACCGTGTTTAATGGGCTTTGGTAATACCATTTTTACTTTCCATTTAAAAACTGTAGCCAGGTCAGGAACATCAGCCGAGTAAAAGATGTATTGCTCTTCAGACTTCCTTCTTAAGTAACCCACTTGATATTTGTCACCCTTTACCGCTAAAACTTTAGCAACGTAGTAAATAAGATTCTTCTTTCCTTGGAACTCCACTAAGATAAAATCGCCTGCAATGGGATCTGTGGTCTGTTCACATATACTCTGAACAGCATCCTGAGGATCATCGTTATCCGAAAATTCATCTGTCAGAATGTCAACATTGTACCTAACGGTCTAATCCTGATGCTCGTGTTAAGCTGCAACTCTCTGCTGATCTTAGAGTCAAGTCAGGGTGCCTTATACGAAAAGACCTCAACCACTCAACGCCTGCAATGTTATCCCTCTCCCAGGATTCGCGAATGTTTATTTAATTAAATGTTGCCATTTCGTAAGCCAATGCTTGGCATTCTAAATTTGATAATCCGTAAAACATATATGCAGAGTTCTTGAGGTACTTAATCAAGCTAGCTTCTTGTTCTTCATTTAATATTAAATTTACTTCGTAGTAAGCAACTAACCTAATACGTTCTCCTTAGTTTAGTCTTTTCATTTTTGCATAACATCGCCTTAAAGTTGGATACGGGAGACCTTTAATCCTAGCAGCTTCTCTTATGCCTTTCCCTTTGTGTAGTTCAAGTGCAGTCTTCATTTTTATTCTCTGGGTTGTACAGTGGCTTAAATATTTGTATTTGTTTTCCTTTATATGGGACCCACTGGTTTGACTTAAGAATCAAACAACGATTTATACTTCGCCGGTCAATTGTCCTTAACAAAGCCAAAATTAAGACTAAAAACTTATCTATATGAAAGTGCCATGGGTAGTCCCATCGACCATGGGCACCATGGCCCATCCGCTGAGTCACCAGAATGCTATATTTCTATAACTTTAATTTTGTTCTTCGAGACTTGTGGCATATGCTTCTGATAGAGTCTGGGGTTTTAGGATTATGAGAATCCTTGAGAGTTCATCTTTTAGTCCTCGCATGAAGACATCGAGAGCTCTATTTCGATAGCTTTCAACTAATGCGGTTACAGTTTCTGTTTTTATTTTATTAATTAGTAGTGAGAATTGATGGTTGAAACATGCGTAAAACTCATCAATTGACTAATTTCTTTGTATCATTGAATTAAGCTGAAGTTCCAATGTACGAATATCTCTTTTATCTGCATAATGCAGTGAGAGACACTTTTTTATAGCATTCCAATCTTCATTAAAAATGTTATAAGCGATGAGGGCTGTATCTGCATGCCCCCTCGTCATGCGCTTAAAGACTTATCCGGTGAAATATAAACGGTTATCATTACAATTAGCTGTCCATTTTCAAAGTGGCAGCGACAAACACATAAATCCCCGATGTCATAAACATTAGTACTAAACATACTTGTGTACCTCGCATGCACATCCATATGATTTGTGCAAAATATGCCCGTTACAGCTACTCCTGCTGCTGTACGATCCTGTCTTCTGAAACTTGCAACAAAGTTGAGATAAGGAATGTCAATTCTTTCTTCCTCTTCTTACAGAAACGTGCGTTGAATTTGTTAAGAACCCGAAGAGGAAAAAAAAGAACATAAATTAGGTTGTAAGCAATATGAGTGTGTATGTATGATGTTATTTTGTAGCAATATCGGTACGCTTGCGGGTGCACGGCGTGAACTCTTCGGTGGGGTGGAATCTTGCTACTGAATACCTCATGCTTATCAAAATTATCGTACCAGAAAAAAAAACTGGAAAGAGAAAGGCAAATGAAACGGAGACATAAGGTCAGGTTATCTCTGCATAAGGGCAGTGATACTATAGTGTAATGAAAAGAAGGAGGATGAACATTCTTACTATTCGATTGTGTCTTAGGTATTATGACACCTGGAGGAACCCTCCCCTTGCGACTGGCCGCAGCCATCGCGCCATGACTACCCCGTCCTCGTTATCTGTTGGAGTAGTCCCTAACTCGAGATAACAAACACTTCTTCTTTTTTTTTCAGCGAATCATCTCAGCGACGACAAAAAAAACTTGCTTAGCACGCGCTCATGTTTATACCATTAGCCAAAGAGAAAACAAAACGGTTTACATTTCACTATTATAGGGTATAATAAATAAATTTAAACACGTCCGATCTGTATAACACAGTAAAAATATACACTCTTTATTGAACTTAACACTCTTTATTACACATAGGTCCGTTCTGTTCGACGGTCAAACTCATTCTGACTACAATTCTGTCTACTTCCTCTGGAAACTGTCCCCTCTCATCTGCTGGCATTGACAACAACCTGAATACTAATTCACTTTTATTTCCTGTTGTATTTTTGTTCAGTGTCGTCAACCACAGTTTGAGTTGTGCTGCTGTATAGTTCTTAAACAATTCTACGTCGTTCATTTTACACTCTTCTTTTTCTTTTCGCTTTAAACCCACACACAAAAAAAAAAATCGAACCGGTGCACGTTTGTGCTTGTTTTTGCAAGGGTTGAATGTGTACAAATTTTTTTCCTTCATTAATTGAACCGTTGCACCAGAAAACTGTAACCGTCTGTCTCGATATGTCCGTATGGGTGTAGGTATATGCTACTGCGCGTCGCACTTACAGAAAACAAAACGCAGACAAAGGGGAAAACGATGCGAGTCTGTGCTTGCAAATTCCAGGGTGGAATTTTCCAGAGAATTACTACGCAACTTTGTGTGTTTTTGTCTCAGTTATTGTTTTTGTTCGTTTTTTTTTTTCGTTGGCGCACACAATCACTCTTTACGCAACAGACACGATATCACTATATTCGTATTTTAATTTTGTTTTTTTTTCGCCGATCCCACTTCTGAGATTATAGGGTGTAATAAATAAATTTAAACACGTCCGATCTGTATAACACAGTAAAAATATACACTCTTTATTGGACTTAACACTCTTTATTACACATAGGTCCGTTCTGTTCGACGGTCAAACTCATTCTGACTACAATTATTTCTACAGCCGGCAATCCCATTGCAGTCAATAATAACGTGTTTATATGTACATGTTGGCTTCGTTTTCGCCTCTCTTTCTTTAACTTATGTACATGTGATGTCATTTTTGTGTTTGTGCCCTTACAATTCGGCCATCCTGACATACAATCGTCCCGATTGACCTATAACTTTTCATTTTAATAACCTCAGTTTGGCTTTCTTCAAAAAATCTTTACCGAGAACTGTTGGCAATTTTATCGTTCCATTACCAACTACGTACATTTCTAAAAATATTTCCTCTTCATTATATAAAATACAACAATCTACTTTGCCAAGTATTTTCAAAGGGCTTTTATCAATACCATAGTAATAACATTTACTTTGTAGCTTATAAACTAAAACTGCTGGCACGAACTGTTCGCAAACCATACTAATAGGACTGCCGGTGTCAATACGTTTCATAATTAAATCTGGTGTTCTTAGAGATAAATCTTAAATAACTTACATAATCTTTCTTGGGCATATTTCTGTCCTTAGCTAATCGTTTCATCATTTCATTTTCTTCCTTTAGTATATCAATTTCCCTCTTCAGCAATTCGATCTCCTTTTCCATCAATAAAACTCTTGCATTCTGCTTCTCGTCATCATTCGTTTTCTTCGTTATTTTTCTGTTGACCTCTTTCCTCATTCTTTCCTCTGGCAAACAATCGTCTGTTAAATCACCCGCTTCATCAGCCTGTACTCCTGTTGCGCTGTCCTCATACTTCGCTGCTCTGCTGTTCATTGCCGACATCAGTTTCCTCTGGAAACTGTCCCCTCTCATCTGCTGGCATTGACAACAACCTCAATACTAATTCACTTTTATTTCCCGTTGTATTTTTGTTCAGTGTCGTCAACCACAGCTTGACTTGTGCTGCTGTATAGTTCTTAAACAACCTGTCTCGTTTTCTTTGTGTATATTAATGCGTGCGTTATACTGTTGTTTTCGTCGCCTGTCTGACTCCTTTCTCACATTCGGCCCTCCTGATCTCTCATTCGACCCAAATGAAAGGTTCCAAGGTTTCATGTACTCGACTATGGTTGTAGTTGTACCGTGTGACTACCGACTTTTTCGATGCGTATTCTGAAAACCTGGGTCGGATTACTCCCACACGTAACCAATTGTCCACCTGTTTTTCCACTATACCCTGGTGGGCAGGTGACAGTCTTTTCGGACGTTGGTACACCGGAACATCATCAGTAAGTATAATCTTCATTTCCACAGGGGATTTAAAGTGGAGTTTCGGCGTATATTCTTTTACCATTTCTTTTATGATTTGCTCTTGTTTTGGTTTGAGGTGTTTTACTTCAATATCTGGGGCTTCTTCCTCCATAGTTAGACATATACCACTTAGCTCTTGAAATTGTGTGTTGATCTCATCATTCTTATCATCTATTCTCGTGGGTTTGGCTGCCGCCATCTTATTTACATCTATAAACACGTTTACTTCTTTGATTTTCTCAGCGTCCCTAGACTCTTTTGGTTCCTTGGATCTCTTATTCTCGGACTTTTTGACGTCTTTCCTCCGGAATTTGGCACCATCTTTACTGATAACCAACTCAACGTCCTTGAGAACAGTATTTCCAATAACTGCTGAATGATGGATATCTCTTTCCCTTACTACATGGAATTCGATATTTGGTGATATCTTATCCACCTTTACCTCACTCGTAAAACTTCCTAATGTAGTTAGTTCATTTTCTCCTATACCGAGAAGTCGTATCTTATCCCCTGATAAGTCCATATCTAATATCATAAAAAGAGTGTCAAAATGCATAAGGCACAAATCGAAACCTGTATCGTTCAATGCCGAAACGTTAGATTTGTTGACCGTGATGTCTTTAAAAATAGGATTGCTATTTGAGAGTTTGCTGACTCTCATCATACCAGCGTTTCCATTTGCCTTCTTAATATTATTTGGACATTCAAATGAACGATGTCTTACTTGGCTGCATTTAAAACATTTGTACGTTCGTAGTGGGTAGTCCTTTGCCCAGTGTGTCTCATCACCGCATTTCAAACATCTTCCCCGCTCCTTGCGCTCTTGGAAATTGTTGTTTCAACAACAATGTTTTGTTTAAGGATTGTGATACACTTCTCATGTTTGACGACTGGGGTGCACCAAAAATCCTCTCGTAGACTGTTATTTGATTTTTTAATTCAGCAATCGACCTAGCTTGGTAAATACACGTTTTGTTTGCTTTTGTGTCTATAATTCCTTCAGCAAAGTATTCGACAAACTTGCCCGGAATTCCTTCTGTACTGCTAAATTCAGTGATGCCCAGCTTCTTATTCCTTTTTCTCTGCGTATAAATAATTTAGCTGCTCCTACTAACAGCTGTTTGGAATAAATAAACTTTTGCAATTCGTCCCACTGGAACGTTATGGCGCATTCCTCGAACTCCTCACTCCATAGATTAATGTCTTGGGAATTTGAAGAGCCCGAGAATGATGAGACGCTGTCTGCAATATCTCGCAGCGTGAAATGCGATTTCTGTACTGACGCGGTTGGGAATTCCTCGTATTCTGAGCCATTTGACTCCTCAACAGAGACGTCGTCTTGAAGATCTCTAGGAAGGCCTAAATGGTCCAGGAGTCTGTTGCACAGTTCATGTTTTCTGCCCCTTGTCGTCAGCCCTAAGTCATATAATTTTTGTTCTAATTCTGCAACGTTCATTTGCAGTACCTCCTCTTTGTTCAATTTAATATAAATAAATGCAGTACCTATCGAAAAAAAAAAAAAAAAAAAACAACAAAATAAACAATATAATAATATAATATAATATAATATAAACTCTTTTATTGATTCTTCAAAATCTTTCTTTACAAGACAACTGTTCGCTTTTACGATGTATATAGGACTCCCCGATTGTCCATCATTCCTGTCCCAAGTCACCTCGCCGTCATATCGCCTCGGCATATTTCAACCGAACCATTTCCACACGCTCAGCCGATTCAGCACTCTATACCAGGCTATCGCCTTCACCCCAGCGATGATACCCGTAATTTGTCTGTGTGTCATTTCCACGAATTGCTTTTTTTACTTCTCTGTGTCCAGTATACTGGTCTTTTATACAAAAATAACTGGGTCATATTCGGCTGTCTTTAGTCTTGACTTATAATACGACACAGTGGCATTCTTTTAGTAAGACGACGCACAGAGTGGCCAATTTTTTTTTTTTGGATCTCTTTGAGAAAGCGATCCCTGAGAGACCTCCAACGGCTCTGACACTGTTCCACTATATTTTGAAATAAAAGACTTTAAATTCAAACAGCTTCAAGTCCAGAATTCGCCAATCCCACGATTGGCTGCCGTGTATTTTGCACCTGGCCTTGGACGAACGTGTTAACTTATAGATACCGATTCTTTTTTATTTTATTTTGAGAATAATGACAATTGTATGTTTGTGTTAAATTAATTTTTCAATAAAAATGTTGAAGTTATAAATATAAAGATGAAGAATTTTCTTCTGTTGTCCAAGCCTATAAGAACTAAGACGTCTTTATTCCAATGAAATAAAATGTTTACCTGTTAAAGAAATTTAAATAAAGTTTATTTTGAATGAGAAGAAAAAAAAAACAATGCTAATATTTTGTTTATGTAGTAAAGTTTTTTTTTTATTTTATTTAGTTTCAGCAAGCTTGTGTTGTGAACTTATGTTTTCATTTACAATGAAATACTTATCATTGCAAATTAAATACAAGTGTTTTGAATTATTGAGGATATCAACCTTGTTATTATTAAAATATTCCGCCATATGTGGCGGACAATAGAATTGAGTACTCTCAAATTCGAGAAGCATTCTTTTTCCGAACCTCGTTTCACAATTTCTTATTTTGTTAATTTTATAAAATTTGTCTGTAACCAGTTCACTGGCCAGTAACGTTTTTTTAATTATATATCTATCATTAATTGATGATTCATTGAATCGCTTCAATATATTGTTGGTTAAATCATCCTCTTTCTCCAGCTTCCTCTTCTTGGCTGGTTGTTGTTGTTGTGATGATGTACTAGTAGAAATATTGTTGTAGAATGGTGGCGTTTGCATAAGAGGATATGGTGGTGACAATGTTGTTGTTGTTGTGGATGGTGTAAGCAGCAAATTTTCTAAAATTGATACTTGATGTGTCATTTCCTTCAAAAGAAAAAAAGAAAAATATGAAACTTAAATTATACAAATTTGATATACCTACTTACAATGTTATTTGTCTGGTTGCTAAATTTTTTATTTTTTGGTGTTAGGTAAGCTCTTCTTACGCTGCTGTAAAACTGACTGTGAGTATATCAAATTGCTTAAGCTTTTATATACCCAGTCTCAATCAAAAATTGCTGTTATCTGAAACCATATTGCGTATGGTAATTCAAAAGCAAAAAACTACACGCGTTGAGTTTTATTATTATTATCTGGATTTTCCTACTCATGTTCCAAATTTATAATGACCCCATGGTAACGTACAGAGATTATTTTCTAAAACAATTCGCTTATCAGTTTCATTTAAGGCTATTTTTGTCTGAACTACACTTTGTACAATTAAATTTTGTTCAATTACTTTGTTTGTATGATTATTTAAACATTCAATGAAATCGTTAAAACAAATTTCTCTTTTTACAACATTTTTTTTTTTTAAAGCCTTTAATCTTTTGTTTTAACGCTTTCTTTATTAATTTTAAGTGCATACATTTTTGCTCTTAAACCAACAAAGTGATTCATTATATTTGCATTTAATTCATCTTTCATTAGTCCAACAACTTTTTTATTTACTTGAGGTATTCCCCAACAATTATTAGGAGGATAATTTTATTGAATTTGGGTTTCATGTACTCATAGTGATATTCATATATCAGTGTTTTAGATAATTCTAATATACAAAATCCAACATTGATTGGTTAACAAAAAAATACTTCTGATTTTAATTATTCTATAGCAACTAAATTTTCATTAACAACTGTTCAATTTTTATAAAATGGTGAGGCAATTAATGTCTTTGCACCATACCTCCCTTCGCATTTCGATACCAACTTTACATTACAATATTTTCTAACATTTTGCATTGTTTTACCAAAGCATGTAACTGTTAATCTTACAAACGGGGTCTTACCATTAGGTCAAGGAACGATTCCATAGCTTCGCGATGAGACAAACAAAATCAACTTCTGTCATGTTTAGAACTGTATCATTTCCCCAAAAGGACTAACCCGCACACATAATATTACCCGCACCGCCTCCTACTCACAGGAATAGTCGGAAGGCAGGCCGGATAAAAATGAGCGGGGCGTTCGGTCATTGTTGTAGCGGCAGGCATGCTAGTCGGACTCCGTCCTAGGCTCGTCGGAATGGGGGGGATCTTGCTACTGAATGCCAAACAGTGTTACCTTGTTTCATGCCTGACTCTAGGTGGTAGTTGAGTAATAATATTAATATAATGGAGTGTAAAGCTCGAAAGGTTTATGTTCGTGGGTACACGTGTACCCAAAATATGCTCCGATAGCCTTCGGAAGGTCAGACGGATCTACTTGTGTACATCTAGTATCGTTGGAATCAGGCGAAGGCGTTCCGTAGATAATAGCTCTTTGGCATGCTATCGATCTATCAAATTGCGGAGGAAGCGAAATGGAGGTGCTCCTCTAAACAAAGGGGGAGGAGAAGCTAGATGGAGATGCTTCTCCGAGTGTAACCCACCCCTATGGTGGTAGTGACGCCTGTCATCACGACCAACCACCTTGGTGACTAAGCCACTCTAAATGTAAATATTTTTAGTCAGCCCGTAATAAAAGAGAGAGGCCTAACGCCTTACAGGTAGCGGATCTACCAACTCAACCTACACTACATCATCGTCCTTTGGGGAAGATCTTAACCAAAAATCATTCTAAAATTCCAAAAGGACCATACTTATAAGACTGGATCATATAACCGCATCTCTTGCGGGTTGCTTAGCTATCGGCTGAAAAAAAAGAGGGGAAACCATACTCAAAAGGAAACATGTACTTCAAGTCGCTTTGTGGGTTTTCATATTTTCCCAATACTCCTTTATTTTGTATACAATGACACTTAAGCCTAAGGGTTTTTAAACAATAATGCAAAAAAAAAAAAAAAAACTGTACAATTGTCGTCTCGTATAAAAATTCAACTTAGGAACGAAATGTATCTCAACACGAGATGTCCTCGACTGTTCAAAAAGGTACTTAATACAATAAAAAAAGGAATCTTATGATAATCATTAAACGCAAAGATCAAAAAGGATCAAATATCCCAAGCTAGTTCAAACCGAAATTGAAAAGGACTTACCCAGTGAATGCCTTTATGCATTACTTACTGTCGAACCGAAGTGAAGTTGTCGCTGCAGGGAAATGATGAGCTCAGCATCGTCCTGTGGCGTTATTCCGCTGTATCTAAAGACAGATTAGTTACACAAAAAAAAAAAAAAAAAAATATTCCGAAATCAACGGGATGAATTTGCTTGGATACCAAAATTCTTACGACTAATCAGAAACGAATACATTCTTTAATATCGAATAAACTTCAATTCCTTTTTTTTTATTTTTTATTTTTCTATTAACTATTTGCTTGTTATATGATGAATTACGACTGAATGTTTTTACTGAATGGGGTCACGAGAGATGACACTAGGGTTTGGGGACAACACGTTTTTCGTCCCCTTTATGGCGCGCACTATCAACGACTTCCCAGTATTTAATATGGCCGGAATAACTAACATACTACTCACAGACACAGGATCCGAGTCAATAATCTTTGTGACACACGTTTGCCATCGGCATTTCTACGCCGGAATTTGATTTGCATTTTAATATTACCCGACGAATAATTGGTCTTTGTCCACCGTGCACTACCCGACTTTGTGTCCGGCCTCGTCCAAGTTCAACCACCAACTCTTTACTCTGAACAAAACTCTGCGGTCTGTGCCTTCTCCTATCCCCCACGACACACAAACAAAGATCCATCGCCCTACGCAGTGCTACACGACGAAAGACTCATGTACCGTCGGAAAAACTTGCCATTGCGCAGTTAGCAATACAAAAAAAAATATATACCAGTAATCTAACCTTTTATTCATTCTGATTGTAACAGTCTCTGAACACTGTGAAAAAAGTGCAGACATCTATCACAAAAATGAATTTTATTGTGTCTTCTATTTATTTCAGGTTTTAGCAGTCGACATCAGAGTTGTAAAAAATGAAATCTTTACAGTACTGCAGTCATTTGATTAAAAAGACGAATTTTGAAATCTTTTAACTTCACTTAACTACTTTTACTTCACATTTTAAATCGCAGTCTATTTTGAAGTCTTAAGTGAAGAAATCACTTGATGCAGTCAAACGACTTGAAGTCAAAAGATTGCATTACTTTTTGATTGCTTGAATTCTTTGAAGTCTTTTTGAAGTCTTTCAAAGTATTGCGGTCTTTTGAATGCTTGAAGTCTTTTGATTGATTTGAAATATTTTTTCTTGAAAAAAAAAAAAAAAAAAAAAAACATTATTGATTTGAATTTTTGAAATTCATATTTCAGATTTAAGAGTAAGTTTAAAAATTTACAGGTGCACGAAACTACAAGAAAAACAATTTCAAAAAATACTTCAAATCAATCAAAAGACTTCAAGCATTCAAAAGACTGCAATACATTGAAAGACTTCAAAAAGACTTCAAAGAATTCAAGCAATCAAGAAGTAATGCAATCTTTTGACTTCAAGTCGTTTGACTGCATCAAGTGAATTCTTCACTTAAGACTTCAAAATAGACTGCGATTTAAAATTTGAAGTAATAGTACTGCTATGAAGTATTTTTACTGAAGTTGCAATAAGCAATCAAATGACTGCGACTTCAGCGAATGCAATACTAAAGTATTGCATTCTTTTACAACTCTGGTCGACATACATTTTTGATCCAGATGAAATGATTATTGTTTGTAATATTATTTTTTTTTTGTTTATAGTAATATATTTATGGTTTTGTTCTTAAACTATCCCGGGCGCGCTAGGCTCATGGAGATTTTCCAATTCAAATGTTAATTTATTATCTCTGGATTTATCTTGTTTCTTATAAGTTCTACGGAACATAATGAAGTCTAGCATCCTATCCCACCATATGAACAGCATATCACTTATTGGACGTTCTTCATATCTCAGTTGGAGGAAATTCAACAGTATGTTTAAGAAAAACATTACTATTCTTACGGTGATAAATATTCCGAACATAAATGAACCGAATCCTCCTATTTTTGAATACAGTTTTTCGAAGAATCCTCCCACTTTTCCTTTGATTGCATTATAATCTTGATCTGTAAAAGCATTTGACAGACTATAGGTAATATGACCATTCTCCCAGACAGTTGTAGAAGTTGCTATGTTTTTTGTGACGACCTTACCTTCATCAGGAACCAAAAGTGATCTTTGATAACTACTTAATTCTTCTAGTGAATAGATTCCTCCAATATTTATTATCCAATGGGCTTATATAATAAGGGTTTATAGTTCGGTGGAGGGAACTTGATACAACATACCATATTCCTTGAAATTGATACATAATGGGTAATATAGGATTACAATCAACTTTTACTGCAATGTCAGAAAGTGTGCGGGTCCTCGGTTTGAGATATCTACTGACACCATTATACATAACAGGGATTTCGAGAGTACAAGAGTTGTTTATTTGTCGATAAACCACTGAAACTGCTTTACACTGTATTAGATGGACAACTTCTCCCCGAATTATTGCAGTATATCCAGGACCTCTAAAATAGTCATATGCAAAATCTTCTGGTGACAAAGTTGCAAAGTTGCAAAGGTCCTCTAGCCTCATAATGTATACTAACTTAGTGTTAGTATATACCATTAGGTCGACATCGATATTATCCACCGGAAGATGACTTATCTTTATAGTAGCCCATGTTCTTTCTTCCAATATAAAAAGCTTGGGGTGTTCAGTTTGTAATACCTCAAGATACCCGCAATAAAATTCGTGAGATTTGATTGTAAGTGCGAACTCAGAGTTGCCTTTCGTGAATAAGTATGTTACGACACTTACATCCTTTCTAATCTCTGTTATCTTAGATGACTCACCTTGGTAGAGTAGGCTGAAAGGTTTACAGTTGAAGGTGAGAAGCATGACTTTTCAAAAAATTTGCCTACATGGCCGTCTAACAACTTAATATCAGCATTATCTATATCAACTATCCCTTCAAATCTATTAACAAGGATTTTGACATTTGTATTTCTGACTGCTCTATCATAAACCCTCCCTTGAGCGCTGAGGGTTCCTCCAGATGTACAAGTTCCACTATCTATTGTTCCAAAAGTAACAAAACTTCTTGAGAATGGAATACCTATGACTAGACCTTCAATTTTAATATTATTGTAAGGAGAGTACGTTCCTGTAGTTACAGTTTCTTCACATATTATTGAATTAACTCGTACTATCTCACTATAGAAAGATGCCTCATGAACTGAATCAAACATTTTCCCGCATCTTGTAACTGAGTGCTCCAATTCAATTAAACAACTATCAACTCTCACTTTGACTAAGTTTTTAACTTGAAGCAAATGGATCTTAACAGTCCCTGTTGTTATATTTCGAGAGGCAATCAAACAGGGACTTATATCTGTTAGAGACAGTGTTGTTATATTGGTTGATGAATCAGAGCAATCATAACCTATAAGGGAATTAATTGGAGAGACTGCGCAAAAACATAATACAAGTAACAGTGTAAAAGACATATTAATATTGTTTTTCTCTTAATTGTATAACGTATTAGCAAGGGCAATAATCAGAAAAGTTTAAAATACTTGACTTTTCTCACGTTTTTTTTAATATATTTTAAACGTAATAAACTTATACTTGCCACTTTTCTTTTCTGAGAATTTCACCGAATAATAACACACTCTCAATAATTGTTTCTTAGTTTATTCCGTATAAAGTTATCGACCGCACTCGTTCGCTTCTTGGCTTCGAATGAATTCCTTTTCTCCTTTACATAAAAAATCCCTTTTCTCTTTTACATAGTTAACCTACCTATAGCACCGGTGATACCCCTACAAATTCATTCTCTTCTCTTATTCCTGCTACAATATGAAGTCTGAGTCGTATTGTAAAGGAGCTTACATAGGGGGACATTAGAGTATTATCTTGGCTTTTTCAGATAAGATTATTCTACATACAACTCTATCTCTGTGTGTCATTGTTAATCTGATTTATGTTGTAATAACAGGTGTGGAGTTTCTTGGTGGGAACCAGGGGCGCCTGGTTGCTGGGAATGTCGTTAATATGTTGAGTGAAAATCATGCCGTGTGCTTCTAAGGGCAGCATTTCCAAATAATCATTTGAATTGTTTTGTTGAGGCTGGAAGTTTTGATTTGCTTGTTTTTTCTTGTAACATCTCGTGATGACAATAATCAAAATAATTACCAGTGCTAAAGTTGATAATAGGATTCATGGAAGGGCATCATCCCAGTATATCGTCAAATTATCAATAAAGCACTCAAAGTGGGAGTAATGACATTTTTTGTACTGTAATGAGATAAACTCTGTTGTACCAGTGTTGATTTCTGTGACGGTACTCTCAAGAGTTGCTGTTATGTTCACGAAAATTGCCAGGTTCTTATAGGTCTTATGATCTCTTCTAACGAATTTGCCCTTGCAGTTGCCCTTATGATCCCATGAACCAATGACTACTCCTGAGGTATGTATAGTATTATTTGATCTTCGAAAAGGTAACTGGTAAAAGTCATTGACTAGTTCTCCTTCCATATTATGGAGAGTCATGCACTGCGACAATGTGCTCTGATCCGTGATTTCATGTCTTATAAGTTTTGGAGGAGATAAATTACAGTCATATAAGGACTCAACAACTTCGAATTCGCATGACTTGAGCATTATCATGGATACATCATCCCCCTCTAGTTCTCCTGATGAGCTTGCAGATGTTAGTATCATTAGAATTAAGATAATCTGTAGTTCACCCATTTTGGTAATATTTTTGGTCTCTTTTCTGCCTGAGGTCAAGTGACTTTTCTCTCGGTTTTTTAATAGTTATATGTTAAAATAAGATTCAAAATTATTTCTATCGGTCGCCAAATGGCTATTACTCTGAGGTTACTGAAGATTTAAAAGATTCATATTAAATTAATCGCTGTCGGGGTTCCTTGTAGGAGGCTTATACAGCACTTGAATGGGGCGACACTCCACCCTCAGAGCCGGAGTCTCACTTCTCATCTCGGGAAGTATGTAGGGGATCTGATGACATCGTAGCCAGCTCTTGCCTCTTCTGAATAAAGCGATTTTAACTTGGTAGCAATTTCTTGGAGTTGAACCACTGTGCCTTCAAGATTGGTAGTTATTGCTTCCGAGAGACTGAGACGTTTAAGTCTGTCAGCTATCAACGAAATTAGTTCATTTGAGAAGTTTTTAACGCTGTCACTCTCTGATTCCATATAATGAGGAATTCTCTTTGTAACAAAAGGAATCACAGCATTTATCTCCAAGTAGGACCAAGCATCAGGAGAATTTGCTGCTAGTAATTTAGTATATTCGTCATATTGTTTATGTCTTAATGATGACAATATGGCATTTTGAATAGCATTTCTATTCAAGCAGTAGGTTAACGAGTAAACATTAGGTTCTCCGCTTGGTAATTCAAATAACTTTACTGATGATACAGGATCAGTGTTAAAACTTGTACTTGGATCGTCAACGAATATAGGACATTGAGGATATATTCCTCCCTTTGGTACTTCAACTTTCTTAGGTTCTAATATTTGATCAAGTGCGTAGTCTCTATCATTTGTTTATTTCAATAGATGAGGGACTAGATGGATTTTTATAAGAATTTTTTATCATTATATAGATTAATTGAACCATTAGCAATTAGCAATTACATTGTTAAGTTTTGACAATTCATTCCAATAATAGAGAATGGCTCAAGACTTACTTGGTGAGTCAACTTACTTTTGTAGTGGTCTTCGATGATTACTCCTATTCCGAACTCTTCGTTCGAAGTGTCCCATTCAAAAACCTTCTTAGCAAAATTTAGGTAGATATCCTTCAATACTCTGTGTGCATCTCCTGATTAGTAGATTTTTCTTTTGTTAGTAACTACAAATTTCTGGACTAAATCTAAAATAAAGTAGTCCTGAATAAACCATTTGTAATGCGTTTGTATCAAAGTTGCTAATTTATCATCAAATTATAATAATTCCTTGTCTTTTTCAGTTGGCAAGCCAGTGTCAAATGCCCCGTCTGACATTTTGTGTTTATATTGTGTATTTCAATACACAATACAAATTATATGAGATTATTATTAAACTAGTCTTATTTGACACTTATCTTGTAACATCAACAAATTTATATGTTTTCCATCTGAAAGAGAACAATTCATTAATTGAAGTTAGAGTATCCTGACGAGGATCTCTCAAAAAAAAAAAAAAAAAAAAAAACCGAACACCGACCTGGGTTGGTCCAACTCGTTCGTAATTGAACAGACTCAGTTAACAACGTTTTAAAATTTATTTGGTAATCTGGTTCGACAGAGGTCTCGATTAAGACTAAAAACTTATATCTACATTCATGCTCATGGTAGTCTCACGGCCCATGGCCAATCCGCTGAGTCGCCAGAATATACGCAGCGCGTGTATCCGCGTATCCGTGTAGGCTTGGGTTTTTTGGGAACAACCCAAATAGGAGAGTTATAAGGGCTTTTGGAAGCGCGGATTATTCCCTCCGCTAAGAGCTCTTTAATCTCCTTCTCTACCTCCTTCCTCATACACGGTGGATATGGGTAACTCTAGGTGCAGGTAGACTCATTTGTGCTAGTCCTTATCTCCGCTCTCACGACGGTTTTGACTTGTTCATTAGCGTTAAGTGGACCGAAATCAGTTCCGTATTTACCTAATAATGTAGAGAGTCTATGCCGGATTTCCTCTGGTATATTTCCTGCAAGCATGGCATTGACCTCTTGAGACAATTTATTCCTAAGCGGAATCCGTATGCCCTTCATCAGGGTTAAAGTGCTATGTTTGCGATCAATGACGGCCTCCAGTTGCTTCAATCTAATCGCACGATTAGCTTCACGGTCCCACTCCTTCGTCCTTTAGTGATCTTCGTCATGTTCCCATGGGTATGACAAAAGTGTTGTATTATTTTAGATTACGGTGGTTACTGTGTTCCCATGGGTACAGCAATTTGCACTCGATATAGCGTAGTAATCCAAAGTCCTGTATGAAAGGACACCACTATCACACGGACAAAGGAATGGGGTTTTGAAGCCGGTCCCTGCTCGGGCGCCAGTTAGAGGATCCTGACGAGGATCTCTCAAAAAAAAAAAAAAACCGAACACCAACCTGGGTTGGTCCAACTCGTTCGTAATTAAATAGACTCAGTTAACAACGTTATAAAATTTATTTGGTAATCTGGATCGACAGAGGTCTCGATTAAGACTAAAAACTGAAATCTACATTTATGCTCACGGTAGTCCCACGGCCCATGGCCAATCCGCTGAGTCGCCAGAATATGTGTAGCGCGTGTATTCGCCTGCATCGGGTGTCATCATGCTGATACAGCTATATCCACTATCCCATGTGACGTTGGCCAATGACCCGCTGACTCGATGGGAACAGGTTTGTTCATGATATGCATTTATGCATATGGTGCGTCTATGGTGTTGATTAGATTTGCAATTATGCATATCGTGTGTCCGGTGGTGATAAGTGCTGACTAGGTATATTTTTATAGGTGTGGTCTATCAGATGGTGATAACTTTTAACAAACAATGCTCTTTATTATTATTTATTATTATTATAAATTCTTTACTAATCTAATTCTAATTAATGTAACATTGTGTTGAATTTACATAGACATGACGTACCCAAAGTAGAAAAAAATATCAAGAAAAGTATTTAAATTAAATAAAGTTGTACACGTGGCAAGGAGCAAAGAAAAAAAAAGACTTAGTTAGCGCACGTTTCGTGGTTGAGTAACAAAATTGTATTAACCAAAAACTACGATGTAGGTAGTTGGCGCCGACCCCACCAACCGTTCACAGACCATATAATGTCGGCTTCACATCCTACTTCCAATATTTCTGGAAGCAGACTGGAAGGCGAAGAGAGTCTTCTTCTATGTATCGTCTATGTACTGGGTATGGTGATTTCTGTTTTCCCGTTGGAGCGCACAACAGCGATATGGTTGAATTCGTTTGTAGACAGACACTTAGTTTTTGCACTGGGGTCGAATTACCACATCAGTTATCGAGTGAATGAAATGCATACGTTATCGAGTGATCGAGTAACTACATTGGGGTGATCACATTCGAATGGTCACGTATCGAATGCTCATTTAAAATTGTACCAATTGTACTAGCAAAATTCTGCTACATTCATGTTTGATGGCTGACAAATGTCAAATGTATTAAAAATAAACTGGTGTGTATTTATAAATTCTTAAATTTTAAATGGAGTATTTGCTATATTTTTCATCTTCTGAGTCAGAAGATGGACATTTTGATTGTGAGTCCATTGAACGAAGGCGTTTAAGAGATAAAAGCAAGCCTCTGTGTTTACCAAACTCTGCGTACGTATAATCAATGAAACTATAATTTTCTTGAAACATTTTATTTATTATTTTATTTTATTTAGTTATAATGATATTATGGAGTTGTTGCCATATGATGCATATAGTTTTATTTATTAAGAAAAACGCAACTTTATATTTTTTTCTTGGAGCTGAGCTCTTTATTTAATGAACGTCTAAGCAGAACTGAGGAAAACCTAAGCTAATACAATTTACATGATACTATAAAATGAATCGGTTTAATCTCTCAGTCTTCATCTTCCTTTAAAGATGTAGAGAGAGAGAAGGATGACGGATTTGGGCTAAGCTCCACTGCACAATTGATGTTTGATTCTATCAAACAACTAATGCAGCCAAGGAAGCCTAGTCGGCTGACAGAGGGTTCAATCTTGAACATAATATTATGTGACAATATGATGTTGATGGCAAAGGTTCAAATGATATTATGGAGTTGTTGCTTTTAACAGCATATGCAGTTGATGGTTCTGTTAGCGTTTGTGTTTGCGGATAGCTGCTTCCAAATGTCGAGTTGGAGTGTTGTGAATACTGTGAATGTTGTGTTGCACTCCTTCCGAAGGTTTTCACAGCGAGTCCGTCCACTGCTACCTGTAATCCACATGCTGCAGAAATTTCGGCGTCCAGCTCAACAGTTTTTCTTCATATGGACCACCTCCAGTTTTCTTTTTTGAATATTTATTGAACGACATTTTATTTTTGATTTGGTATTTTTGATCAGAGAATGTCTGCGAAATAGAAACACACTGTACAAAGAATTATCTCACCTTTCTCCAAGATTTAGAATTTTTGTACACAACTCGACGCGTGTCGCATCTTTCTTGTTCTTTCTTTCTTCTTTTTATAAAAGCACTACATAAATGCTACTCACAATAATAATAATATAATATGAATATATATGATATAAAAATATGGCTCAGTGATTTTACTCACCACTCGTCACTGATTTATTATTTATTATCTTCTACTACAATACACCACTGTAAAAAAAAGAATAAAGGAGTTGCGTGCTTGGAGGCCACTCGCCAACTAACTACTTCTGATTTCTGCCTACAATGACAATGCATTCCACCCACTCACAACTGGCAGGTAATGACGTTGCCAGCAGCACTACTTTTTACTACGTACATTTTGTTGTTTCTTTACACTATTACATTTAAGGTTGTGTTTTCACTCATTAAACTTTACCACTTAGAAAAATTGGCGACTGTTGCTAATGATAATGACTCAATCGTCATTGAATTCTTTAGCCATTCGTACTGATTGTTCAGCGGTAACTATGTAAATAAATAGTAAATAATTGCGTACTTGGGTCGAAAATGAGAGCAAATGATCGATTTTATTGTCCGCGATAACTGGAAACTGTTGAATTTTGTTGAGCTGATGTCGTAAGCCATCTCTTCTAAACCGAAACTCTTACTCTTCGGTGGCCTTAGAAATGTCGTGTGGGTAGATCAGCATTGACGCATGGCTTCTTTGGTTGATTCAGTTAGTCAACTGTGACACGTTGCATATTGAAGCAATCTGCGGATGGTTTTTGCCAAACTTAGTTTTTACGTTGTAAACACATTTTTTGTACAAATACCCAAACGAGGGAAGTAGATATGGGATAATCTAAATTGAATACGTGGAATATTTCAAACCATGTATGTAGATTCGTAACAATAAAAAATTGACCGCAATTACAAGAAAACTCTTTTGTTAAAGAAATATCTAATAAAGCATTCAGTATGATTACAAAATTCTTTTCTCAAGACTAAGCAAAATGAACAGCGAGAAAAGAAAATGATCGGCGATCCTCTCGTCAACAAGAACTGTATTTTTTAAAATATCTTCTTCAATCAGCTTTTCACTTCCCAGGTCACTGCCACCGCCACCTGCTACCCGAGCCACTCCCACACGTTGAGACGATTTAGTAGCCGATATCAAGTCATCGCCTTCATCGCCCACGTCAGCAAATACCCCACACCACACAGGCCACAGACGAATACGTCAATTCTAATTATGGGTTTTTATTTCCAGGAATTGTTGACACTACGAATATGCCCCAACGCAACGTTGAAAACAATTTGTTTTTTATTCCATCGAAATAAGCTTATATATCAATGAGGCTTAAAAGAGTTCTAATAATTAACACAAGTGGCTGGATGGATTTTTTGTTTGTCCTGCATCCTTGTCAATGTTCCTTCCACTTTGTCTAATGTTTTTCCAATTATAAATACATTCTGGGAATCTTTGATAGATGTACCTTCTTTCCGCCTTCGTTGGTTACTGACTTGCTGGTCGGTATAAAAACTGCATGCAGCAAATAAAACGCGTTGGCAAATCGGCCATCTATTTAGAAAAACAATTTTTAACTACTTAATAAAGTATAATATCATTCTTTGTAACGGAAGTTGTCCCTACTTTCAGATCGATCCGCAGGAGTACAGGATTTCCTACCGAAATCTATGGGTTGTGAGGCAGGTTGTACAGCGAAGTGTGAGAAGGCGTGGGTTCTTACACTTACTGCCGGACGACCGTATATGTATTTGTTCCATGCCTACAAACGTTGTGTGATTGAGATTTGAGAGTTGGAACCACGAATGAATAGGACGAACAGAATCTTGGAGTTTTAATAAATGTTGAATCGCAAAAGAGAAGACAATTAAAACCTAATAGTCCTTGGGAAGCCGGAAGGTGCAGTTGGTTCCCTTAGCGTCTCGATAAACTTTTAAAAAAATTGTCTGAAAAAACCCTTCTGTTAGATCTAATATTATTTCTTCTACTAATTTTCGAGATAGATTCGGTTTCCCATACAATTTACAAGTGAAATCTACGGCGGATTTTTCTATAGCTTTCAAAATATCATAATTATCATAAAGCAGTTCATTAGTTAAACGTGTTAATGGGTCATCCTCGTCATGTGTCTCAGATGGGTCATCATGTGACTCAGATGTTTGGATAGGAGAAGTTGGATGATTCGAAAAGGTATCACAATCTAAAGCAATGCTTTTGCACGAACGTTGAAAATGCCTTCTAAAACTTTTCAAATTATAAACTTGCTTAAAATTGAAACAGTGAAAATCGCCATTTGGCTTTAATTTATGAAAAGTTTTGTAATGCAATACAAGATTCTTACAGGAATCGAAAAACTGGGTGCACAAGTGGCAATTATTATACATTATTCCTTTGTTGTAAAATGTAATGTCGGAATTCTTTCTTTCGCTTCAATTTCAAAAAAATGCTTTTGAAGAAACAGACGGGTTTTGAAGCTGCAGGATATTTTAAATTGAGTTCGAAAAACATTTTGAAGCAAGTGTCTAATGCGGGCAATAGAGAGTTAAATCTTTTATTTTATCTCGTTGAAGTAAACTATAAACGAGTTGTCGAAAACGCACAAAATGATCAGTGGCTGCAAACTTTGGCCAAGCCAAGCCTCACCTTATTTGCTATTCGGTCCAATGCAGATTTAAAATCATTCGCCTCGATCACGAAGAAAAAAAGAGATTGTTGAGAGTCCTTTATGGTGGGTTTATAAAATGTTCTCCTTTTTGAGCCTTCTTGAATTGCCGCTGTTGTTTGTCTGGCTGATGGAGTTAGAACAAAGAACAGCATGTTGCAGGTTAATTATTTAAACGTCTTCCGGCCCTGAAATAAAGCAAATAAAGCAAGCATTTAATAAAATGTATAAAACGAGGGCATGGAAAAATACCTTTTAAGAAGTCTATTTTGTGCAGGAAGCCAAGAAGTTCTTGGCAGCTTCGGTCTTTAACTTTTTCACTAAAAATAGGAATTATCAAAGCCTTGAAATCATTCCATTTTTCTACTAGCCCGTTTTGTTTATCAGGAAATAGTTGAACAAAATCGCAACTTATCCAAAAAAATTAAAGATGTTTTAAAACTATATAATCTTGATTCTATTTTTTAACTGTTTAAGGAAACATTCAAAATGAATTTGACCTTACATTGCGTATAAGAAAGTAAGTTCGTATAATAAAAAAGTCAAGAAATCAATATATTATGAAGTGTTTAATGGTTAATGTTTAAAAAATGGGTGGCCTCTTCTAGAATGCGTTTGATGTGGAATAACTTTTCGATTTAATGGATACGCCAGGGCGCAGCAAAAATATTCGTTTGAGCGTTATGAATTATGATTAACTGACGAATTAATGATCGAAACAGATGTTAAAAAGGTTAAGGATAGTGCGGGCATCTTTTTGTCGATTAGTGAATGTCTTCCTCCTTTTTGAATTAATTTAGTCCCAGGGCTCTCTATGATTCTGGAGCCACAAAATATCAGCCGAGCAGTCTGCCCTCCTGCATAGGTTTACTGTTAGATTACTGGGTGGGTACGAGGTTGAGTATATACAAAGTTCCTTTAATCTAATTAGTGTATCCAGTATCAATAATATTAAATTAAAATCTAGTAAAAAAGTAGTTTTCGTTATTTTTAATTTCATTATAAAATAAACCCCAAATATGATGCCTTCTTTCATTGGCGCCTTATTTCCTGCAGTTGCCTCGGTTTTAGTGTGCATTATTTTGGCCAAAGGTGCTCGTTGAGTTTCATTCTTGGTGGCCAATCTGTTAGCCCGGCGTTGCTCATATAAATTCAAAGAATCTTTGAATTAATTCATAGTTCGCAAATTCATTAAGAGATGAGATTCTGGTGACGTGTCTTGCTTAGGTTTATGGGTGGATACGGTAGAACGAGCCCTACCGCACCCCACTGAGGTCCATGTGGAACCATTGTGATGCCCTTGTTGGGGGGTTAGCCGATGTTGTTGGCAGTGATGCGTGTTCCCTATCAGTTACTCGACCTTCATCAATGATGAAACCTGTAGTCGTAGTCGAATTCATCTTTGTTTAGCAGCAATTTGGCAGTGCCTGTCAGCGAATTGCATAGAGACGTGTAGCGAAACAATTCGTCAACTCCCACCATCCGCATGACTCTACCAAAGTTCCGCAAAAAATCGTGGACATTATATGTTCGATATCCCGGAACGTCAGCCGTGTCATTGACATACTAGAAGTTGTAGGCGTCTGTGCAGCGGCTGGCATCGATTGATTGATTGATTGCTGTAGCATAATGATTTCGTGACGCTTAAGCAATATTGCCAATTTGCGGTCTAATTCGGTTTCGGTGACAGCAAAATCTTCGTCGTCTATTGCATGTTGGGCGTCTGCAAACACGCATTGTCTTCTTGGTTTATGGCGACTATTTCTTCTATATAACGTATTTCACGTTTTAATAATAATATTACAGGTAAATAACTTACAAGACAAAACCCAGAAGAAGCAAATAATTTCACATTTCAAATTATAAAAAAATAAGAAAGAAACCAAACAAAGCTAGAGAGAGCTATATTTTTTTTTCTTTTTCAATTTCTCTTCTCTTGCTCTTTTCTCAAGTTTGCAATTATTTTGTAAAGCCCTGCATGACTCCGGTTAATTAATACCTTTAATCGACGATGCCAAGCCTCCACGTTGTTTTGCTTCTGGGAAATGATTCTTTGTTTGCTTCCGAGCTGTCATAGGTCGCCCAAAACTCAAACCATGCAGCCAACTTAAACACGTCTGCATCATCTATAATACTACATAAACTATCGTAGTATTGTGAGACTTCGGTAGCAGGAACAAAAGCTGGTCTTTTAATCATTCGCACTTGGAGTGAGAAATCTTCAAAGTTGCCATACCTCCTTACTAAACTAAAAGAGAAATTCTTATATGGTCCCATTAGTGTATGAAAGTATATATCTATTCTTACTGCTCTTTTTGCACTCTTTTCCAAATTATTTGGCCGAAATGAAAAAGACAGCCTTTATATCAGCAGAAGGAAAGTGCGCATTTGCCGCAGAAGAAATACCCTTCTCAAAATCACAAATAATTCGCTTTGGTTCCAGGCGAATACAATAATCATTGGCGAGTCTAAGTAATTCTGAGAAAAAAAAAAAAAAAAAAAATCATAGTGTTGCAAATTTATTAATTCTATTATTACACGCGATTTAAACTACTAGTTGAATTAATTTTGGCGAAACAAACGAAAAAAAGAAAAATCGTGCAGTCGCCACTGCCCGAGTAAAGAAGTCGAATATGTGAAATGTGACACTTGCCAAAGATAAGTAAAAGAGATCACGAACTTTTTTTTTGCAACCGCAGCCAGTGGAATGGCTACGTTCGGTTAAGCTCAGCGAAAGGGGTGGGTTCGATGTAAATTATCCGTGTAAATATCGTTGTTTTATGGGAAATGGGCGCCACGTAATTTTCGGCAAATTACGAAACCTGAAATCAACAAAACCAAAAAAAAAGGAAAACAAATGTTGTAAAAAACGTTATAATGGCTCCGTTGGAGCGCGGTCTTTTATTTATTAAAGTGTATACATATATGTGTATATATATAGAAATGGTTGGACCGTTGGCGTGGCCCGCTATCGCGTTGTCTCGAAAATTAAAAAAAAATGATTAACTGGGTCGCGTGTCCCGTTTCTTCCGGGATATTATCGGAACGAAAGTCTACCAAAATTACAATACTACAAGTACCTAAACCAAACGCTTTTAACTGAAATATCACTCTACCTTTCTGTCTGTTGGATTCCTATTTACACGAACTTACTCCACTAATCTACTCTACGATTTAATTAAAATTATCAAACCTCCACGGTTTACTAATTAATTAATTTCAAAAGTTGCTTATCTCGCAACGCAAAAAAAGAACTCAACGATATGTTCGCTTTACAAAAAAACCTCGATGCCTTAAGCTTACGCTGGTCAGCCATGAAGTGACTTCCAGGGCTTGAAACATAATAAACAGGTCGGACGGATATTCTTCGTTGCCACTTGGTTTGTAGCATACGATCGCAGTATATCTCAAAGGTGGATTTGTCCTTACGAGGAAGCAGCGAGTGGCACGCTTGCGGTTGCACAGCATCAGCTCGTCGGTGGGGTGGGATCTTGCTGCTTATGGGGGTATCCTATGCTTCAAAAATTTAACGTGCCGAAAGATTAGAGAGGAGGGAACGTACTCTCCACAAAACAAACGCACTAAAGGTATTTGGGTTCTTTGCATATCAAAAACTACACGGGGGTTAGTAACGCAGGACTTAAAGAAAAGATTCACGGACACTAAATTAAGAGTGGGATGGAGCTACACAAATCAGTTGTTGGTGACGTCACGGATGTCATCGACGTCAAGGCGGCCCTCCCCTCGCACCAGTCCTATTCTGATCAGTGCACCATGGCCATTCCGTTGCCAGAATTATTTCAGAAAAGCCCCGGACTCGGTCTGCCGCAACACACCTCTCACATCTCAACAATATCCAACGCTTAACAACACATTTCAATTAAACTTTAGTCACTCGATAATGATTTGAATCCATACTTAGGTTTATTACAAAAAAAAAGAAAAAGGTAATCTACAATTTCCTTGATAATTACGACTAGGTCTGTAGTTTTGTCTACGCTTATATATATTTATTGATGGCAATGGGCATTTAAATGCACCTCGACCATCACGATTGGTCTGCCTTTCGTACTTGTGATACACTAGGGTTTCACCTTTTTTTTTTTTTTTTTTTTTTTTGTGTTTCACTGAATCATGAATTTTATAGTCCAAGACTTGGGGTTGCTTGCTCGTAGGTGAGACTTGTTCTCTGAACGTCTGGTAAGTAGTTTTATATAGTCCTTGGTTGTGGTTTTAAAAAAAAAGGGGGGAGGGGGTTTCTTTGCAGAAGAGGGTTTTTCCCTTACGAATAAAAAGATTTTTACGCACGCGGTGCGCTCGACGACCAACGCCTGGGATGCTTTGGTTCCATTCTTGTGCTGTGGAAATAATTATGTTTCCACAGTTTGGACGAAACATGACCCACATTCGGCGCATCCAGGTAATGCTGCTGGAAAAGAGAAAGGTATTATATCATGCCAACTATGTACTAAGTCTTTTACCTCAATACTCCATAATACACCGCGTGAATTGATTAGATAATCCGAGGTTATCTTTGCCGATATTCGGCATCCAGTATACTTTCTGGTTTTCAGATCTCGTCCAGAACTAATGGTTCTGTTCCCTATCAATATTATTACGGCCAGACTAGGTTATACGAGCAGTAAATCAAATTTACAAACGAAAAGGAAATTTCGTATAAGTACTTACGATGCTCTGCACGCACCACGACCAGTCCCTCTGGGAGTTATTAAACGAAAGAGAGAGAGATCAGACAGGAAATGACTTTTATATCTGACACATGTCATGCGCTTGTCATACGACCAAAAATGTCGATCGTAATGGCTGACCGTAGATCGTAAATAATTAGGCCAAGTGCACAATGTGCATTTCCGTTCAGAGGAAATGGAAGATAGAGAGGCGGTTCGAATTTAAACCAAACAAAAAAAATTGGGACATATAACCGAATTAAAGGCAAATTTCATTGAGATACGCCACAGGCTTTGGTTTGTTTCGAAGTCGCTTGGCTTCCTCACACACTCTCTCATTCATTCGCTGGTATAAGACCCCAACGGTGGGTTAAGTGTGCATTCAGTAATGCTTCCCATGGCCATTAACCACCACATTCAAACATATTAGCGGGCTAAACGGTCAATTTGTATGCGATACCATTGCGCTGCCGTAACCCGCTAATCCCCTCAAAGTTTCCAATCACTCCTCTCTCTTTATATACTGGAATTCGCCTTGGGGGATCCTTCCAGTATATTTGGGATTGTTTGTTTACTTTTTTTTTTCCGAGTAATTTAGTCTATCTCGGTGGACTTTCGCGCAGATTTGGGGGATGAGACTTGCTGATAGTAGGCCATTCCTTACAAATTATTATTTTAGGATGGGATCTCGGCCTTTAAATCATTTCTCGTGATGTTTTGTCTCTGCTATCAGTGTAGCCTTATCGTTTTGTTTTTGTTGTGATCGTCTTCGAACGATTCGTGTTTACGTGTTTATTATGTGGTGTTCATAATTGTCACGCACCTTCCGTGCGGGTTGGTTGGAGTGCTTTCTACGTGGCCGTCCGCCTACACTCTCTGCTGCTCCTCCGTTGCTCCATCGTCGGGGCGTTTACTTAGGGATCGTCTTCCCTATGCCCATCGAACCAGACTCTCTACCGTGGTAGTGGTAGATCTAGTGAAGAGTGTCTTTTAGTTGGCCGTCCGCCTACACTCCTCTGCTGCTCCTTCGTTGCTCCAGCGGCGGGGTGATTCGTAAAAAAAATCCTCGTCTCTCCACCCATTGAACTTCGAGTTTTTGTTTGTTGTCACACACTAGTTGTTGTGTGTGACTGTCGTTGGTGTGTTTTATGCTGGCTGTCCGCCACACCCTTTCGACAGACATAGTTCTGTCTATCTTATTATCCCCCGGTGGAGTGTTGGTTAAGGGGATCGTCCTCCCCCCACTCTTCGTCTGTACCGACCTCCTATCGGTACCTTTCGTCCGTTGGGTCGATGGGAGTCTCCTGGCGACCTGCCAGGCTCACCATCCGACTTTTGCCCGCCCTTAATCGACGGTTGCGAGTCTCCCTTCCGTCCGAAGGGCTGCGCAACCGGAACTCCCATTCTTCGCCATTCAGACGATCGCCCGTCTGATGGATTGTGACCGGCCTGTCACGGTCGAGTACCTAAGTGGTTGTACCCTTAGGCTCCAAGGAGGTGGTCCGGAGGCTGATGGGGGCCTCGGATGCCCGTCCACATTCCAGGACCTCGAGCACAAAACCCAAGAAAATAGGGACCACGGGTAGGAAGAGAAAGGGACCTGAGAGTAGACCTTGTTGCGGTAAAATTTAACGCAACAATAGAGCGACCGTGTTTTCTTGCTGATTAGACAAAAAATGAAAAAAAATTGTCGCATTATTGTTGGCACAACGTCGAATGTTCTGTCCATCATCCAGCAATCACTCTCTTCTAAAAGCTTTAGAGAAGATCTTGTTCCAAGCATAATTATATGCTCGTCTTCCAACCACTGTTCACACAAAATGAACAATTCTCCTTCAAGAACATACAAATTTAAAGGGATATCAATATCTTTTAAAGTTGCTGGCTCTTTTCATGCATTGGTTGCTTTTCTTGCCCTTTTAATTGTAAGCGTTTGAGCATTTTTTGAAGGAAGAGCGTACCGGCTGTGAACAGGGGTCTCAACAACAGATTGCTGCACTATTTTGCTAGCTGCAAGAAATGTTGTATTTGCCAGCGATTTAATGGTGTTATTTGACTTTTGCACATTTCATTCTCTATCAACTATCACCTTAGCCGATTCTACATCTGTATTTTTGCCAGCTGTGGCATTGGATTCGAGAAAATGCTTACAGACGAAGCCACTTCTAATTGCTGAAGTGTTTGTATTTCCGCTCTTCTTAGGCGCACTGTTGTATTACGGCTGAAGGAGGCCGAAATTCCGGTCGGGGATGTCATTTCGTCTGGGTTTAAAAAATCACTTTTTAATTTATCCATTGCGTTTACCATTATTTTAGTTCTTTTCTGGAAATTTTTAGTCTTCTCTATCACTTTCTGATTTAGCATATATACATGGTTTTCTAACTCTTCGATTCTTTTTCTTAATTTTGTGTTTTCTTTTACAACCTCCTTTTGCAAATTATTTCTCTCTTTTTCAATTGTATTTAACTCCATTAAATGAAATTTCATTTTCATTAAAATATTTTCATATGCTGTTTCCGGGTGCTCTTGAAAATCTACAATTATTAGTTTTTAGTTGTGTATTCTGCATTGAAAGTTATAAATTGTACTTACCTAAAGCTTCCTCACGCGACATGTTTTATTTGTAATATTTGTAATATAGATATTTAGATATAGAGTCTGAAGATAAACGGGAAAAATAGTATACCATTTAACACATAAGAACACAAATATGGGGGTAACTCACCAAATCTTTACGTCGCACGCTTGCACAATGTGATTTGCTGGGAAATTTTCGTTTGACTGAATTTTTATTTGTATATTATTAACGTCAAACTTGTTTCTGCCTGCTTGGATTGTTTTTATTTTTAAAAAGTATATTCTGTGCAAGGTTATGAATATGTACGTAGTTTTATTTGGCTTTGGGTCGGGGGACAGTTGCCCTTAATAAAGAAGGAACCTTATCCAGTCTTTGGCTATAGCTCAGTGGCTGATTTTTTTTCTGGTTTGCGTTGTCCGTCGAGGACTCTGTAGGCTGAATTTCAGTGAATTTCAGACTAAGCTCTGATCTGGTGGTTGACCACAGCACGTGGCTCATGTGTATGGTGGTGGCCTGTTTGCCTTACAATTGTATGCAAATCACAATTCAATTCTCGTTTCGTTTAACGGAAAAAATAAAAATAAAAATGTTTGTATTGCAGCAGGGCGGCTGTGAAATAAAAACGAAATAAAAACAGAGACAACGAATCGAATTCCAATCTTTATTTCTCGACGGTCAGAATATGACTGACTCTTTTTCAGTACCTATCCTATCGTTTCTTATTTCCGGCAGCCAGTTTCTCTTTACATTATTATTAATTCTCTTTAAACTTAGTTTTTGCTTTATACTGCCACAGTATGTACATGTACAGTTCTCCTAGGAAGGACATTACACATTTGTGTACCTTGGGTCATAAGAAGTTAACATCATTTCATTATTTCACACAAACAAATTACTTTAAAAATATGGTTTCTTTAGCTTTATTTGAAAATATTTAATTTGCAATTCAACAATAAAATTTATAAAAGATAAACAAAACAATACAAAATAATAATGCACGCAAAAGACGGAATTAATTTAAAAATAAAAAGGTTAAAAGTAAGTAGGAACATTATAAATTCACAGCGTTTGTTAAACGAAGAGATCGTGGTTATGTATACTTATGTCAGTCTTATTTTGTTTTGGAAAGCTTTAAAACAGTCTTTATCCTTTGAAATACAAATATGAACTTTGCACTTCTGGCATCTGGCCCTTGAACGGCTAAAGCATCCTTCATTGCGACACCTTTTCGCTGTACCATAAAAGATATCATCCGGAGAAAAGAAAACTCATCGTAAGATGTAAATTAAATTCACATAGGAAAAGCGTACTTTAATTCCAAAATTATCTTAATCTATGGTTTACAGAAGGAAAGTACCGCAGGGTACTGATACAACTCAGAAGGATATAGAATTAATTCATACTGGGGAATAGAAGATTTCCGCAAACCGAAACTTACTGACTAAATCCTGGACCAGAAGGTTTTACAAAAAACTTATATTGGCGAACTATGCGACACTAATTTAATATTAAAAAAAAATGAAATGCATCATCGTCGCGAGGATCAGATCAGCCGCGGTTAATGAACGGGCTTCGCGAATCGCGGGAGCCAATAAAAGCACAGTAAAAGAAAAATACGAGATCAAACTATCGCGGGGTCTTTTGAATACGGACCGTCATTCCTCGGGGTAAATATAACTATCCGTATGATATTCAATGTCAAATAAAGCAAACTTACCAGATGTTTACCCGGAGCGGTGCCCGGTATTCGGCTTCTTCTACTGGTGAGGATGAGGCGCACCACATCGTCCTGAGGTATGAGAGGTTCTTATACCTATGTCTAAGGGACACTCAAAAATAAAAGAAAACCAAAAAAATATCAAGGCTACAGTTGGGGATATTTACGTGAGCGAATGAAAATTAAAAAATTGAATTTATCGCAACCTCAAAGGGATGCTTTATGCGGATTACCATACGCGCGATACCACGAATCTATACTTCGAAACAATGCAAGAAAGGAAATTCCGCCGGGATTACACTTTAATAAAAGGAAATAAAATATATACTTAAACTACGAATTAAAAATGAGAAGGGAATCTGCTGTTAGAGATGATCGGCTGACGACTGGTCACGGGGGGGCATATACAAGCCACAAGTCCCACGTGCCTTGATGAAAAGGGTCTGCGCCCCTGAGGCGGAAGGTGAGGTCACTCGAACGGGTCACGCATGGAAGTTCGTAGAACCGGCGAACTCTGTACAAGGCCTGTGGGGTGGAAGGCTGCGAATTATCGCGGTCGGTGAGACACTGTCCTGGGTGTCGCCTTTCCAAGAGGAGTTCGAAAACACAGGGTACGCAATTCACTGCCGGTTTTAGTTAATGGACGCACTAGGGCAGGGCCACACTTACAGGGCAGGGCCACACTTACAGGGCAGGGCCACACTTACAGGGCTGAGTCTTATAGCGTTGCCCAAAAATTACCGGGCAGATGAAGGTCACTGCGAGGTCTTTTTTTTTTTTTTTTTTTTTAAACACGCGAGCACCAGACCACCATACAAAAGAAAATCTTGACGCTCTAGGGGGTTAGGGGTCACGAGCGTGGCCAGATAATTATGTCGCTCTGGGGTATAGGGCACAAAAGATTATTGAAAACCGCGTGGTGATGAAAGTAAAACGGGCTAGGGGCGGAGGGGAAGGAACACAAACTTTTGACTTTTTTTTTTGGAAAAGTTCCAGAACAAAATTTACCGTAGACGCACAAGTAAATAACCCATCGCGCGACACTTCATACAAAAAAACTGCCCGAGCAAACAAAGCAAAAATGACCGAACGGTGCTATGAAACGATTTCTGCTGCCACACAAGAGCTAATCGTTCACATGCCCTTTCCCTCTTGTGGCTTTGCTTTGTGAGATATGTCGTTCGGTTCCATTTCTTTTCTGTACTAACACTACCGGCGACGCATATTCTGATGAGCTGGGTTTAATAATTCCATCCCGAAGCCACTCTGTTACACCTGTTCTTCGAAAATCCTTTGATCTGCGTAAGATAGTCGTCTCGGTCTTTGAAATACAGGTGCGTCGTCAGTTAGTATCAGCTTCATTTCGACTGGAGACTTCTTACTTCTTCTCGGGGTATAATTACTTATCATTTCTGTCAATTCCTTCCTATCTTGACACTTCAAGTGATTCAAGTTAATGCTCGTTTCACTCTTGAACTCCTCTTCAGCTGCCATGCATAAGGCACCAAATTCTTTTCCAAGCTCGAATACTTCCTGCCCCCAATCTCCTTTGGAGCTACTGGCTGTGTACTCACAGCTTCTGCTCTCGATCCTTACCCTTCCCGCACTACTACTAGGGCCTGCAAGGCGATTGCCCAATCCGACGCCCGCTTGGCATTCTCCACCTGTGACACCATCGCGTTCCCTTTCCACAGTGCTACGAGTGTCTGCAAGGCTTTCGCCTAATCTAACACCGGGTTGGCGTTCTTCACCTTCGACTTCATCGCACCTCCCCGACGGTTGCTTTTGCTTTTCTATAAACACGGCTCCTTCTGATGTTATCTTCATATCGACGTCCCTCAATACATCGTTCCCTATTACTGTTGAATAGAATATGTCCTGTTCACGAACTACGTGAAACGTAACTACAAAGCGTGCCCCATCCGCCTCAACTTCTGCTTTTAAGTTACCTTAAGTCAGAATCCTATTCTGCCCAAGCCCTAGCAACGACCTTTTCTCGACACCTAGCTCGGTAAATGGGAGCGTCATTAAGGTATCGTACCACAGAAGACTTACATCGCTTCCGGTGTCCAATAACGCCGATAAAGTTTTGGTTTTCACGTTCATCGATGTTCTTAAAAATGCTGTTGCAGTTCGCCGCTAGATTCACTCGAGCTTCTGGAATCCTATCCGCCTCCTTTGTTGATGCAGTATGGACGCGTCTGGGCTCATCTCTGGCGCGCTGTTGGCTCGGCCCCGGTTGACCTCCACCTCCACACTGAATTGACCGATGGCCTTCTTGTCCGCACCGAAAACACTTGAATGTTCGTATTCTGCAGTCACGTGCAATATGTGTTGGGTCTCCGCACTTGAAGCACTTCCGCTCGCTTTTCTCCTGCTTTATTATTGGCACCGATGGTTGTTGTTGGCTTCCACTCGCGTATGATGACGGCTGAGTTTGGCCGCGAACCCTTTCGTACACTGCTATCTGCTTTTTTAATTCACTCAGCGTTTTAGCCTGATATAGCAAGGATTTATTCATTCTGGGGTCAGGTATTCCTTCCGCAAAGTAGGTGATCAAACTGGCGTCATAAAGATCGACTGACTTTCTTATCTCCATCAGGCTATACAAGTACTCCCTGTACGTTTCGGACAACTTCTTGCGACGATTTTTTAAAAGGTTGTGAACCTCTGCTGATGACAACGTTGCACTGAACTCATTCACGAGTGTCGTCTTTAAGAGCTTCCAATTACTTACATCCGTTTGGCTACGAATGAAAAGTTTGGCCGCTCCCTTCAACAGTTGTTTTGCGTAAATATACTTCTGCAAATTGTTCCACCGCACCGTTGCTGCACACTCCTCGAATGTCATTATCCACTCCGTGACGTCGGATTGATTGGTCCTATCGAACGTTGAGAGCGAGTCTTCGATGTCGCGAAGCGTGAAAAAAAGTATACCAGCAAAATAATCAAAATAAACGGAAAATACCTTCCTCGCTCGATGAATCGCCGCAATTACAATTCGCTGGTGCGTGTTGCACTCACACACACTCAGTAGTTTTTTTTTTTTGTGTTTCGTGTTGATGCACTTAATGTTTGAGAAGTTTTCCGGTAATCCCACTTCTGACACCACTTTGTAGGAATCCAACACCTCGTTAAATAAAACACATTCACGTTATTTCTTTATTTCGATTTTATTCCGAATTGTACCTCCTCACGCTTTGAGTGCTTGGTGATAACTAACTCTTGTCTACTTCTTGCTGGTTTACAGGGATCCATAAGTATTTATTTATTGAAAGCCGAAAATCAGCGTCGCAACGCGCAAATTATATTTATTTGTCGGAGAAGTAAAAGGTACAAAAAAAAATATATTTTTAAATTTTTATTTTTTCTAACAAATAATGACAATAGTTTTTGTTTTTGCTAATACAAACGTTAGGTTCGGTTTCTTAGCAACTACTGCGTCGTTCCTTCCGTGTTGTAGGTATTTATACCCATTATCCTAATGGGTCGTTTTCCTTATCTTCAATGTTTATGGTCATGTTGGTTACTTTGTGTAGCTGCTATTTGTGTAGGGTTGATTATAAAATCTGTTGTGAGTCCTATCTTGTTTGTGTAGGGTTGTTGATATTTTATTTGGATGTTTGTGGTTTGTGTTGCTGATAAGCTGTTTCTTATCTTTAGCGTTTATTTCCTTTTGCTGTTTTTAAGTACAGTTGAGTGTTTGTAACTCGCACGCATATAAATGGCAATGTCTAGAGTGGAACACTCCGACACCGGATACTCTTATGAGTAAAAAAAAATCTAGGGGAGACTGGGTACGGTTGAAACAATTTTACTTCTATCGCCCATACCATAAGACCAGCCATAATAGAGTCATCTGAAATCCAAGATCAATATTCTTTCTATTAATGCGCAGTGTTTTTTTTTTTTGGTTCAAATGTGCTTCTAAGCAAATAATCAATTTTTATGAAAAAAAAAAAGTCAATTTGTTTCAACTGTCCCCATACCAGGGGCGGTTGAAACATTGAATGAAGTCACATTGAAATAAGAAAAAAGTCATGCGTTGCAACGTATTTAATTCATTTTTTATTTCAAATTTGAACAATGCAATTAAATAAAAAAAAGAGATCAACGTAGAATAAATAACAGAAAATAAATAAACCCTAAAAAAAAAAAAACGCTTCATTAAATTAAGTTAAACAAAGTTAATTAATTAAAGGAACTTGTTTCTTGTAAAAAAAAGTACGTAATGTAGAAAGTTAAAAAAAAAATGTTTTGTTTAGTTGTGGTATATAATCTTTTACTCCCACTATTTACACAGGCCGTATATGTGGCAAACTCCTGGGTAATTCTTATAAATTATAAAAAAATCGAATTATAATTTAGTTCAACAATCCTTGTGCTGATTAAGCTAGGGCTAATAACTAAGAGGTCATTTAGTTTAGGTCACCTCTGTTTCATCTCTAGCGATGACAACGTCGTTGGGTATTTGATATTGGTGATGTCAACCCGTCTGGATTTCAGTTGACGGCCACGATGACCGCCAATTTTATTAATTGTTGCTTGTTTGGAGGTACACAAGCCTTAAACCATAATTTTTCACAAAAAAATAAATAAATAAAACAAAACTTTCACTCACCAGTCACTTCCTATATGCATTATTTATATGAAATTTTTTTGTCTGTACACTGCCTTTTTCACAAAAAAAAAAAAAAAAGGATTTTTTACCGCACTGTTCGAAGTTCGCGGTCTTAATTCGGCGAATGTTTGTGATTAATTGTCTCAGCAATTGCTCAACAGTTCTTTGTTAGTGGGTCGTAATCGCGACCTATCATTTGATTATTACTCTTAACCCGACAATGGTGACGCAAATTTGACTTTGATCAAAATTTCAATAGTTAAATTCACAGATTTTCTTAATTAGAGCATTAAAAATAACAAAGTTTTTAGTAATACATTTTTCAAAATTAAAAAAAAAAAAAAATTAATCACATGTCCATTAAGGAAAATAACGTTTTTTAGTCTTTTGACATTCGGAACAAGATTTATGTATAATAAATTAAATTACACGACAACTTTCTTTAACAAAACAATTTTATTTTTAATAGTAATCGATGGTTGTCCTGTCTGTTGTCGGCTGAGGGTTGAACTGACCTCCTGGTGATTGTGCTCTCTTATTTATAACTACATGATGAGTGGTCCATGTTTTTGGGGTTGGTTTCTGGTAATCTTGCTGTGCTGGTGACGCTGTCGAGTGGGTGATCGTAAATTATCTAGAGCAGATTATTTATCGTCACAATTAGTCCTTCGTACAAGTGGCTTGGATCGGGTTTCGTCCTTTCGTATGCGCACATGTGGTTTAAGTCGGGTGTCTTCTGTGGGACACAGAAACTGTCCAGCGTCGATCGTGGGAATTGATTTTGGAAATCAACCGTGGGAATCGATCTTAGAACTCGATCGTGTTAACTTAATATGAAACACATAGATGAAAAAAATAAAAAAAATAATAACCTAGGTAAATTATGCGAACAATACAAAATCATTTTACTTACATACACGGTGATACACGGTCTCACGCACCGGATAAGCAAAAAAAAAATACACAACGTGTGCTCACTGAGCAGGTTCGACGTGAATTGATGGTGTGGGACGTCCATGCGGCAGCTACTCGAAATTGCAACAAAAAATAATAACGGAGAATAAAGTTATTCGATTTTTTTTAACACACCCGGTCTCACAGACCAGTAGGTCACCATTGGCGGGTTAATCATCCGATCCTTTGTTAATTCTTTCTTTCTTTAGAACATATCGCTTTCTATTCTGTTTTCATGATTACCCAAAGAGAACCCTCAGAGAATTTCAATTCGAACCTCCCTCAACGCCCATTGCAATATTACCGGTAGAATTCGTAAAGCTATAAAATTTCTTGTCCTACAGAACGTACATAGCATAGTTTTAGGGACCCATCTAAAGCTCTTTGTGAGCTCGAATTTGAAGTTTGAAAATATGTATGAGCTACGAGCAAATGCCGTTGACTGGATGGAAGGTAGGATTTTATTACATTTGTTTTTATTATTCAATTTTTCCAGGTTATTGAATAGGTTATTCTCTCTATCCAAGTTGCCGCAAAAAAACAAAAACATATTTGTTCAGCTTGAATAGATAGTCAATACAAATTCACATTTCCCCATTTTTTTTCCGAGCAAATGCGACAATGGATGCATAAGCTGAATGGCTGGGTTGAATACTTTTAATTTTTAAATGAAGTGAAGGATAAACTTCCTGCGGCGGGGAGTTCTCATATGCTTACCTTTTGCCACTCCATAAATATTTAAGTATCGCAGCTACCGACTCCAACCCATTCTTCACATCATCGCTCGTGGAACAGCTCTTTTAAAATTTATTGCCAACGATATATTTTATTCCATAATTTCCACCAAACATTTAATTTGATCGGGGTCTGTTATTTTCACCCTTAATCATAAGAAATCACTGCATAGATATAAAAATTACCAAAATTCACATGTTTCTACTTAAATTTGCCTCCTAGTCGTTTAAGAAATTGTAGTCGACAATAATCGGCGTTGTATGAGTCGTTTTGTGTTTGGAAACCATGTTATTTTTACACTTGTATTTTATTTCACAAAATATCCTTAAAATTATTTTACTTTACAATATTCTTAAATTAAATAAATAACCAACACACTCAGGACGCAACCTTCTTACTCGGTTTCTGAATCGTAAGAGAGGGAATTTTCGCGGAAGACATGGCGGTGGAAATTTGCACGCCATCATTAATCGAGTTGCTTTTGAAGTTTAGTGGATTGGTTTCAGAACAGTTGTAACAGACAAACCTGCTAAGAAATGAAAACACACCGGTCACAAATACAAAAAAATACTTATTTATTCATTCGATTGAAAGAAGAGGTTCACTGCCTTCGGCGGGTCATTGAGAATTGCCTTTTGACTCTCCTTTGGCATGCGTGCCCTACCTATCATACACTGATGTTTTTACAAGTGTGAATATAATGTGTGGATATATATGTAGGATCTTTCCACAGTTAAACAAAACAATTCAACTTCAAACAACTCATAATCTTTATTTCAATAATTTTGTCCTGCTTATGTGACGACTGGTCGGACTTATGTTAGTGACTTGACTCCACTCCTCGCTTTAATAATTTTGCTGTGGTGTGGTGTAAAAAGAAATGTGAAAATGTGATATGCGAGGGAAGCGAATTCTTGGTCTTGGTTAGCACCGGGATGATTATCCTGTGAATCCGCTCCACCTGTCCATTTCCCCTCGGAACTCCAGTGGCAATTAGCAGGTGTTGAATCTCCTCCTGGCTGCACTATTCACTAAAAGCGCTCGATGTAAAGGCGGCCCCTCTGTCGGAAACTATTCTCTTCGGATCATCAAGGATGGAACTCTTGTCATTTTGTAAAAGAACAGCCCCATACCCATACTTACTGGCATCTCTATGAACTTCGGTTGTTGCCTTTGGATCATACAGTTTCAACACCGGTGCGCTAACTAATGCTTCCTTTAGCTGCTTGAACGCCACTAGCTGCTCGATGTTCATTCTAAATTCGATGTTCTTCCGCAGCAACGAATCTCCGAAAGTACGCATCAGACCAATAAACCGTAAACATAAACATAAATATAAACATGGTCCTATGGTGCTATCCCCTACCACATATCCAAGGAAATCGATTCTCCGTAATCGATAAATCGATTTCTCCCAACATAATCTTAAACCATTTTCTGCTGCAACCTTTAATACGATTTCCAGGTTCTTCTACTTCTTCTACGTTCATATAGATAACCAAAGTTTCATCTAGTATCAGTTGCTTCAGAACTGCGGAAATACACCGGCAAAATACGGCTGGTAAGTTAGATACGCCAAAGGTCATGTACAGAAACTCAAATTGTCCATGATGAGTCACGAACGACGTATATTTCCTTAAACTCTTCTCAATGGGAACATGAAGAAATCCATTTGCCAAATCCATAGTAGTAAATACTTTCGCGCCTTTCAGCCTATCGATGACATCATCGATCAATCCCATTGGAAAATTATCGCGTATTATGTTTTCGTTTAATTTCCGGTAGTCACAGCAGAGTCGTTTGGTTCCGTTCTTCTTCTGATGGACTAGTTCGAGTGATGCCGCATATTCCGATGTACTGGATTGGATAATCCCATCTCGGATCCACTCCGACAATTGTTCTTCAACAAACTGTCGATCTGCGTGTGATATCCTTCTCGGTCTCTGGTATACTGGAACGTCGTCTTGCTCCCTATCGAAATCTCTTTCAACAGCTGACAGACAAATTTGTTCCATCCCAGCTAACGGTACACTTTCTTCTGGCTAATAACCGCAACTGCTGCTAGCCCCGCGGCCTAATGTTGCTCACAACGGTCCTTTCTTTGCTCCGACTACTTGCACATCCACGTGTGCCTGCAAGGCCTACGCCCAACTGCCCAATCTCAGATTTAGCTTCCGAAACCGATTTCACATCGCTGTCAGATGTCAAATATACAAACACTCTTCAATGACCATATGGATTATTCCAGTTCACGCGAGCACGTGATCTGTTCCGTGGTCGAACTTATCCTCACTACGCACTACCCATCCGATCAGTTCGGTGGTCAAACTTATTCTGTCTTACAATTATACCAGCATACAGCCGGCAATCCCATCGCAGTCAGCAAAACGTGTTTTAACATGTTGGCTTTATTTTTCGCCTCTCTTTCTTGTGCTTTTGTACATACATATAATGTTATCTTTGTGTTTGTGCTCTTAAAATCATTATAAGTTACAATTACTTCCTAATCGAGAATGCCACCAAATGCGACAAGTTTGTATAATAAACAAAATATAATGGTAATTTAAAACTTTGTTTTTTACTTATTACGAAGTATTCAAATCTAAATGGTCCTTATATATCTATATATATACATACATACATATAATGTTATCTTTGTGTTTGTGCTCTTAAAATAATTATTAGTTATAATTACTTCCTAATCGAAAATGCCACCAAATGCGACAAGTTTGTATAATAAACAAAATATAATGGTAATTTAAAACTTTGTTTTTTACTTATTACGAAGTATTAAAATCTAAATGGTCTTTATATATCTATATATATACATACATTCATGTAATGTTATCTTTGTGTTTGTGCTCTTAAAATCATTATTAGTTATAATTACTTCCTAATCGAGAATGCCACCAAATGCGACAAGTTTGTAGGTATAATAAACAAAATATAATGGTAATAATAATTAAAAATTTGTTTTTTACTTATTACGTAGTATTCAAAATCAAAGATTGATTCCAAAAGTGTCCCTATAGTTTTTAATTTTTTGTTAAATTAATTATGTACCTATTAATTGTACATTTTTGTAATATCACTTTTTCTATTTGCCATTTCAAAATTATATATCGAGCCAAAGGCAGCAGTTTTAAATTCTTTGGAAATATTTTTTCAATATTTTGAGGTACCTATAAGATATTGAAGACTTACAAAATCAACTCCGTTGCCTTTGATAAGTAGTAAAAGAATATTTTAATATAATCAATTTTTAAAAAATCCATACATTTTACTTTTAAATTCAGAATAATTATTTCCTACTGATTAAGTATACTTTGAAGATCTTTGTCGTGATCTGGATCACCGACATTCTTCATGCAGAATTACGTTTTGATTATTGCTATTAGCAGCACAAATCATTTCATCTGTATTTTGACATACTATATCTTTTAACCAATTCTCCTCCATTATATAAGTCATAGTTAATTGGTTATCACTGCAAAAAATAATAAAAATATGTTATACCGCAGGTAACTTGTATGCTTGTATAACGCCTAGGGAAATTTTCTTCGTCGAATTGGTTAATTGGTTATTTGAAGGACGGCTATATATACCATCCTAAAACTTCTCAAAACCAGAGTGATAAACAATTGGCAGAAATACTTGCAATTTTAATTAATCCTAAAATTAGTGTTATTTGTCCAAAATAGACCGATTTAAATGATCGATGATAACACATCCTTTAAATATGTCCTATGGTGAAATGTACAAAGCTGTAACGTAATAAATTTTTATCCTGTAACGTATTTTATAAAGGATAAATCCTATTCAAGGAAAAAGAAAAACGTATTATGTCATAATACGGTTCCTACTGTTTACCTGCCATTCACATAAACCCCTGTGACCACCGCACTACAGGACCTGCGATCGATCCGACCGGGTTATGGAAGAGCAGGGTGTTCGATGCGTATGCAGCTCAGGCATGCTAGTCGTGCTCCGTCCTAAGCTCGTCGGAATGGGGGGTTCTTGCCACCTACACTAACGAACGTGTTACATTTTTCCATGCCTGTCTCCAGTTGGGGGTTGAGAATTTCTGTTTACAAAAAAAAAAGTTTTGCGAGGCTCGAATTGTTGTGTGTAAATTCTAATGCTAAGGTACGACCTTCTTACCTTGACTGGATTGCCCTACCGAAAATAAATGGGAGTATCAAAACTGTCCTACCTAGTGATTCCACGATCAGAGTGAGAGTGTAAGATGACAGCACTCTCTGGAGGGTAACCCACCCCTATGGCGATCTAGGATAAACACCATCCCATATCCACCACCGTGGTGACTAAATTTTCCTCCGATGTTACATAGTCACCCCTAATAAAAAAAAAAAATGACGGGATCTACGTCCCTGCGTATCCTAACTCATCCTGTCGGTTGCGTCATCCACACATCCTTGTTGTAGCCTTAGCTGAACATCTGGAACATCCCGTGCACTATACGGGGGATTTCAGACCAAAAAGAAAATACTTGCCGTCTGGGGGTTCCTTCGCTAAATTCCTACTAGAGAAAGAGTGACCAACTCCACACGGTATAAGAAATAAAAACAGCCATAGAGTACAGTTATCCATACAATTCCCTTTTACAGGGGTATTTTTAATAATCCAACGCAAAAAAAAAAAAAAAGAGAGAAACTTCACAATCTTTAAGTTTAGTCTTAAATACTATACATATTTATCAACCGTAAGGGTTCATTACCTAATACAATCCCGGGGAATGAAAGATTCCCGGCTAAATTAAATCCCTCTAAGTCTAGGCGGTCCAACAAGCAAAACCAAAAAAAAAAAAAAAAAATTTATTCTCAAGAAGGGCAAGTTATAATCTAAAGTTAATACGTAATGAAACTAACACAAGTAAATCTCAGGAATTATCCTATCAGTATACTCTCGTCGCGCAGGAATGATCAGCCGGATTTCATACGATAGTGTATCACACTTTTGTTAAAAAGATCGTCCACGACGATATATATATATATATGCATGTACCAAAGAATGTAAAATCTTGTAAAGTTTGTCAATATATTCTTTTACGATTAAAACGACTTACCAATTCAATTACCCAAGGGGTTAACGACTTGCCTGGGCCATCTGCAGGTGAAATGTTGTGCACAGCATCGCCTGAGGTAGGGTGGTGATTTACCTAGCTAATGATTCGCAAAAGCAAAAAAAAAGAAAAACGTAATATTTATATTATTTGGTACCAACATCTGATCGCGAGCGTACGACAAATATGAACGGATAGATTTTTTTTTGTTCTCCCCAGTGGGGATTTCCGCGGGCCTATTAAGGCCTGTGCAATACCGCCGTACTTTATCTGATCACACCGATTTACGAGCTGATCACGTCCCGTCGGGAGGTATAGACCTGGTAATGCCTAGACCACCGTAGTTGACTATTGGGTCAAATTTAACATTCCATGTGGTAATTACTTTATTTTTATTTAATTACGTATTTACTTCTACTCAAAAACTGTAGTTTACAATTAAAAGCGATTATTTAGTACTTAATAGTAAAAATTTATACAAAAAAAAAAAAAATATAAAATTTTATGCAGCGAGGGGGTAGAGTTGAGACGACGATGCAATCCTGGGGCAGCTGGTCAAGAACACGTGATGAGAACGTGGGACAGTCCTCTGGTCTTCTCCAATGGACGCCACAGATTTTCCCGCGCCAAAATGGACGCGTTCCCGGACAACGGGATTCTCGAAGACGACAACAAAAAAAAAAAAATGGTGCTTGGGAGGTGCATTTATACTGTCTGACACCGGCTCGGAATAACACCTCCGAGTTTTTAATCGAGGGCGCGAGGGTCACACTATTATATTCCCCGCAACAAATGACTGGGGTCTAAATAAAGTCCGAATTTATCGGTATTTCGAGACGATGGTCGGTTTTCTTGTATTTTACCGGGGCGAGGTGGAGAGCACACAGGGAATTGGTTTTTTCTTTCTCCCTTTTCAATTCGGTTTCTTCACTAGGAGAGCATGTTTAAGTAAGGAGGCGTGGGGTGGTGGTGGTGGACGGCGCGCACTGGTTTTGGGATTAACCCTAATTATCGAGGTGAGGCTCGGGGCAGATTCACTACACTGGGGTTCACGATTAGGGAGGTCTAAATTGCCGTACTCCCAGATACTGGTTTGGGATGGCTTTTACTGAGCCCACACAACACACGTTTATTGAAAACTTGGGCCACTACCGACACGCGGTCTTGCTATGACACCCATTTGCCACACGTTTATTTTAATCCGTTTGCACACACTCGACTTAGTTTGCACACACCCGACTTAGTTTAATTTTATTTTATTTTTTACATTGGGGTTTGCTTTAATAAAAAAAAATAAAAACTGACAACTCCCCGTACTACGCACGCACAATTTTTCTTTTTGGTCCCATGACCGGTGACCACCACGATGCTCTGCTCGAAACCAACTGACTCTTCAGCAGTACATCTGCCGACACGAAACTTTACATGCCCAGCCAAAAGACAACAACAGCAACCGACGCGCAAATCGAATGGAAAAATACCAGACGAAAATTCCACAACATAGTACCGGTATAAAACCTCATCGCGCGATACTCCATAAGAAAAAAAAAATAAGACAATGCAACAAGAACGCAATACGGTGCCATCAGGCGATATATATATATTTTTTTTTTTATTTTTCAATGCCAATAAGGTACAACCACTACTCGTCACACAAGTTTACCGGCCCCTTTTCCCTCTCTCTGTTTGCATATGAAATAATACACAATGGCATACCAACCACGTATACGACAATGCATTTACTCAACACCGAAGAGTATGCAATGGTCTGCAGTATTGGGTGTACCTGAGGTTCGCAAACTGAGGAACTGATTAAATGAATATAAACAGTGAGAGCTCAAATAAAAGAATTATTTGGGTCGAGAAAAAAAGAAAACGAAATGGAGGACATATTTATAGGCGCTTCCTACAAAGCATAAACTCGAATTAAAATAGAAATATTTATGGCCTTGATCAAGGTACCTACCTACTACCTGCCGACAAGTATGATCGGGTTTGACAACCCTAAACAAATAAGCAAATGGCCTCAAAGATTGCACTTTGTTACTGCTTAACAACTTCTGAGCTTATATTTTACAAATAAAACTTTAATTTTTACCCTCAGTCACTTTTTGTAAAGCAAATAAATAATGTAAAGCTTTAACATTGGTTTATTCAGCACATTACCACTTACACACCATAAACAAAAAAAAAACTTTTTTCGATTCAACATGTTACAGAAACAATTAAAAATCTTAAACGCACCACTTCAAACAAAATCGTGCTTAAAAATATTTAAACATATTTAATATAACTTACCGAAATAGTATGAACCATTAATTATAGTTACAGGACACTTTTCTTTTAAAACCACATATAGGACACACTTGACACTTGAACTTTACCGACTCGATTAAAAGTAGAAATTAAAGTTCAACACTTATTTTAATGTAAAAAAATGTCTTTATTATAAACAAATATCGAACTTATCACTAAGGTAATAACTAAGCAACTGAACATTGATCATACCTATGAACCTATATTTATGCTATGGTGTAAACAACACTGGAGTCGCTCCAGACATATCGTCCGCATTCCGTGGTGATGTTGCGCGTGTTGTTGACGAATGGTTTAAGGCAGCGGTTCCCAATCTTTTTTAGTCGCGGAGACTTCGTTGCACTTATGCTATTTTCGCAGTTATGTATGTGTAGAAAATACAATAACTGTTTTTATTTTATTTTTTATTTAATTCAAGTAAAACAAGTAACTTCAACAAAAAAACAAAAACAATGTTCATTTAAGAACATAAGCAATTCCATAATATTATAAAATTATATATACTGTTTTGATTTGTATTAAGTGATATTTGTGGATACAATAATTTTCTCTTTATTAATAAATTCCAATATTGTAATGTTAATGTCTAAAATGAATGTATGAATAAAACGTATACTACTTATGGGCTCCGACGAGCAACTAACTTTGGCCTCCGATATGTATTCTTTCACCGCATTGTGTTGTTAGAAAGTGCGTGTTCGACCTTCTGTCGGGAGGGAATCAAAATAAGAACTCGTCCTTGTTTACACGTTATAAATGAGTTTTATTTCCTATAGAAAGTTGATAAAAGGTTTAAAATTAAAGGGATTACAATTGATTTAAATCACTTACACTTTTGTGTGTCCTCTCCCTTGCAAAGTCGAATAAGAAGTCCGCTGTCAAACCCAAAATGGGGTATAGCAATCGTTCAGTGGTTTAATTTTGACGTCTGCAAAGGAGTGCGTTCACGTACAATAAACTACAATAATGCTACAATAAGGCTACGATAACACTACAATACTTTTCGGTAAGACTTTAAGCACAAAACATAATGTATAAATACTAAATATCCGCAACAGTGCGCAAACGGCAGTTTTGGCAAATGAACGGTTTTTTGTTTCCACGCGTGAGGCACGAAACGAGGTCACATTATTATTGCCGATGTTCTCGCACTGGATGTATTCAAATGTATTGCGCAAAGAATACATATCGGGTGGCCGTTTATTATTATTTATTACTTATTATAACGAAAAAAGAAAAAACAAGAAAGGAAGAAGCCATGGGAACAATACAAGACATCAATTCCCAGCGCGTCTGCTACAAAATAAATAAATGCAAGCCGTGCTCATGTTGCCCACTTCGCAAGGTGTTAAATTGCCTATTGATTTGAACATACTCCCTCACTTTAGGGTTTTAATCCCTCTAATCCCTAAAATCGGGTATCTGCCTCAAAACGACGACCTACTCGTCTGGGCATGGGAGTAGGGCCTCTTTTCTTATAGCAGAAGAATAGGATAATCCCAACCAAGGCAACCAGTAATGTAAAGCTTATGCCGTAATGATGATAATCGTGCATATTAATACTATTAGTTTCTGAGCCATTACTTAAGTCTTTAATTATTTCATGAACTCGGCCTTCTAATTCCTTGGTTTCGTCATCGTCTCCTGTGCTTAAATTTGGAGATATGAGATTGATCTTAGTTGTAGCATTAAAACCAAAGGCGGCGGGAATTTCCGCAGACGGAACAAAGGAATTTCTTATGGTGTTATTCTGCAAAACCCTTCAATTATAATCATGTTGGGAAGCTTTAAAGTACATGGTCTTAAGAACTCTATTATTCCACTGCCATTTATGGTTAAGATTTTTGTATTTCCTTCGCATATAAGTAGACCCGTGACTGTTCCAGCTAGTGAAAATAGCCATATATTGGAACTTCGGAGCCCGATCCATTTGTCATTAATTAATGATTTATTTATATTTAGTGAATTATTTTTTATAAGTTGGAGCTGTTCAGTAAACTGCGTTGGTGAGATAAAATGAGGATTGATTTTTGTATTGTGGAGGCTGAGAAGCACATCAAGTAAGGTGTCTTGGATTCTTTCAAGGCTAGTTACTGCTAAGATTAAATAAGTTGTTAATGAATGAAAAGGTTTGTGTAAGGTCATTCAGTTCCTGGCGCTTTTCGATGCCGTTCATAGTTTTTTCCAGTATACTTCTTAATTTTTGATACTGCTGATTGAATTGTAAACTGTTTCTTAAAAGCAGATTCACGGTGGAATCTGCGATAGAGCTTTGTCTTTTCAATAAGTTGGAAAGGTGCTGTTCGCATTGGTATACCAATGAAATTTTATGTTCTATGTCCTTTGCATCATCTTGATCAATATCGAATTAATATACGAATTTTTCGCATAATCAGGCAGTTATTAACTTAAATGCTTAAATCAGCTGCTTAATAATAATACAAATGATGCCAAATTTACATGGGCTACATTTTAGAACATGCCTCACATTTAGAAAGAAGTCGAAAATAAATACAGCGAATTTAGTACTTCTTTTCTGTTATTTACTGAATACGCTTTGTATTTTTCAGTCCATTCTGCTAATCTGGATTTGTAATAGTTTAGGGGTGTTTAACACACTGTTCTTTACTGAAATATAAATATAACCGACACTCTTTATTCATATAAATATAACAAACACTCTTCAATGACCATATGGATTATTCCACTTCACGCGAGCACGTCTGATCTGTTCCGTGGTCGAACTTATCCTCGCTACGCACTACTTATCCGATCAGTTCGGCGGTCAAACTTATTCTGTCTTACAATTATACCAGCATACACCCGGCAATCCCATCGCAGTCAGCAAAACGTGTTTTAACATGTTGGCTTCATTTTTCGCCTCTCTTTCTTTTGCTTATGTACATATAATATTATCTTTGTGTTTGTGCTCTTAAAATCATTATAAGTTATAATTACTTCCTTATCGAGAATGTCACCAAATGCGACAAGTTTGTTTAATAAACAAATTATAATGGTAATAATAATTAAAACTTTGTTTTTTTACTTATTACGAAGTATTGAAATCTAAATGGTCCTTATATATCTATATATATACATACATACATATAATGTTATCTTTGTGTTTGTGCTCTTAAAATCATTATTAGTTACAATTACTTCCTAATCCAGAATGTCACCAAATGCGACAAGTTTGTTTAATAAACAAAATATAATGGTAATAATAATTAAAACTTTGTTTTTTACTTATTACGAAGTATTGAAATCTAAATGGTCCTTATATATCTATATATATACATACATATATATAATGTTATCTTTGTGTTTGTGCTCTTAAAATCATTATTAGTTACAATTACTTCCTAATCCAGAATGTCACCAAATGCGACAAGTTTATTTAATAAACAAAATATAATGGTCATAATAATTAAAAATTTGGTTTTTACTTATTACGAAGTATTCAAATCTAAATGGTCCTTATACACTGCCCGTCAATAGAATAGGTTCAGAGCCTTAGCAATAATTAAGAGCTTTGTTCTCTTAAAAAAGCTCTAAGCAAAGCTTTTTGTTGGGCATCTTCCCAAACCCATTTTGCCTTCTTCTTTGTGAGGTCTGACAAAAGATGAGAGATTTTTGCGAATTCTGGAATAAATCTACGAAACCAGGAACATGTTTGTAGGAACGAGATCATCTCTTTTAATTTCTTTTGGGCGGAGCGACGTTTGATTGCTGATACTTTATCAGGATCGGGGCCTATACCTTCTTTGGTTAAAATGTGACCCAACAATTTCACTTCAGCCCTACAGAAACAACATTTTTTTCGGTTGATGCGTAGGTTGTACTGGTTTAGAAAGTTAAAAACTACATTGAGATCAAATAAGTGTTGTTCAAAAGATGATGAGAGGATGAGTAAATCATCAATGAAAGCAAGTAGACGTATATTAGACAGTTTAGTCTTTACCCTATCTATTAATCGTTGGAAGGTTGAAGGCGCGTCTCGTAATCCAAAAGGCATTCGAAGAAAACGGTAGGCACCAAATGGTGTTATAAAGACTGTCTTGTCTTTATCTTCTTCCTTCATCTTGATTTGCCAATAACCTGACTTTTGACATAACTTTGACATTCTTTGTGGCATGGAGAACACTTGCTGTCATGCGAAAGTTCGCAGATTTCAAATTATTAATAGCTAAAGGTGGAGAAATATTACCAATATCCGTTTCCCCATACCTAAACATTTGCTTTCGATAGTTCAAAGTGTCGAGTGTAATAATCTTTTTTTTTTCTATAAAATGTAATAGAATTTCTGCAATGTCATACCTGCACACCCCCTCAAACAAATCATGCATCACATCAAAGTAAAAATTATCAACGACATGAAAACTGTCTATACTATTAAAAACACAATATTCCCTGATTCCTGTCAGTTTATCATCATTAATGCTACAGTCGAAGGAATAATTCTGCAAGTTTCGCAAAAAGTCTGGATATTCGATCGTGTCACTCTGCATATTAGTTTTGTGTCTTTTGCAATTGCGGCAATAGAAATTGGAATTAAAACTGGACGGAAAACCAAGAATTGAATTTAATCCAAGATTATCCCCGAAAACAAAAGCTAAAACAAAATATAAATGTAGTTCTCCTTCCTTTGTTGTAATAAGGATGCCTTCCGTTTCAAGTGCTTTAAACACTTTTATTAAAGGCTCGAAAGCATAAATATTACCAAACTCCTTCCGATCTCTGGACTTAAAAAATCCAGCAACAAATATATTATCCAATTTTGATAAGTGGTGTTTTGGAATACACGGAAAATTGTAATATAAACCGCAAACTGTTTGCTCAGTGGCATGAGACCCGAGAGGATTGTCAACTCCTAACTCATCGAAATAAAGAACGAAAGGAACCACAAGTTTTTCTTTATAGTTTTCCATTTTCTTTTTCCAAATCTCACCATTAATTAAGTTTTTATAGCTTCCACTAGTTTTCTCTAAAGTTTTCATGTTTTCTAAAGTTACACGCAGATTATCACTCGTTTCAAAAAACTCCTTAAACTGAAATTTGATTTCCATTAATACTCCAACTACTTTATTTGAGTCTAAACTAGGATTGTTATTAACAACAACTTCAGAAATTTCTTCATTAATTGTGTATGAAATGGGAATTTTAAAAATGTTTGCCTCTTCTAAAGATTTAAAAAAACGGTATTCAGTCTGAGCATTATTAAAGACAGAAAAACATTTTTCTATACCATTTTCGACAATTGATCTGCTACCAGCATCATCTATGAGTGGCGAAATAGTATTCACTATGTATGTATGAATCGGCTTAAGAATCATATCATTAATTTGATGTACTAAAGAGAATACATCTTTTCGATTAAAATTATTTTTGTTATGTAATGATAATATGAATTGGTTGACATTCAAGTCTAAATGTTGTGGTAAAAGGGAAGTGCAAGTATTTTTATCTTCAATAGTTTTCTTAATCTCGACAATGTTTTTATTGGTCATATAGCTACAAGATGGTTCATCAATATTATTTGGTACATTTATTTGTATTGTTTCACTATTACGTGTACTATGAACTCTATCTAAGTGATTCTTAAAAGAGTAAATTTTTGAGAAATGTTGGCCACAGTTTGGAAAATTACAAGTAAATTTTGATATTTTTGAAATTGGGTGGAAGGCCTTCAAATGCCCAATTAAAGATTTTGAGGTCTCGACCTGAGCGCTACAAAGGAAGCATGTGAAAACCATTATTGGTTATTGTTTAAATAATTTATTAAATGTACTACATTGGGGTTAGAGGCAATTCCAATATTAAAAAAATAGCATTCCATTAACTCATAAAAAATTTGGATTCACCCGCATACTTAAAATTCATTACATAATGTAATTTAAATAGAACATCAAGTGCTTTTAAAAATGTTGGCAACTTGTATAAAATATTGTCCACAAGGACGTAAAAACTTTCGATAGTTGTAATCTCCTTACCGATAACCAAAATTACTGGTTGTATGGGGCTGTTTCTTTCACTCGCTTTTTGTTTCAGGAGCTCGTACTGCCGGCTGTAGTCATTAATGGTTACACAGTGAAGAATTGTGGCCGCTTGCGCATCACAAATTAAATGGCTTCCATTTAGTCCGCTTACTCCCATTTGTAGATAATAAAGATGGTTTAACGACAGCATGAAGCAAAAGAGTCGTTAAACAGTTTCTGAGAAGAAAAAAAATGGTTATAACATCTAACAGTCAATGCAAAGAAAAAAACATGTAATTGTACATATCTAATTATGAAATTTACCTAATGAAATATCACCTTCCAGCTTCTGTAGCATGCTTTTAGACTCCGCGTCCTTTACTTTTTCCTTGAAGTAAGGTAATATTACTTCTTTAAAGTGGTCCCATTTTGTAAAAAGTCCTTGAATATTTTCGGGGTAAAGCTGGCCAAAGTCAATTTCAATCTGTAATGTAAAATTTTATTAGTATTTATATTGCTAAACCTCTCCAAATTTTTTTACCTGGAATGACCTAGTGAATTTTTGAATAATGGCCAACTAGACAAAATGTTTGAATCATTTCGAAGAATTTCTTGTCTTCTTGACTTTATTTGGAAAGTGGCTTTCCATTTTTCGCACACTTCGGTCCATGGCTCGACGTTGTGAAATAGCCATGTTTTATGGTCCAAATTATCCTCGTCTGAAAAGAAAGACAAGTGAGATGTACAAAATATTTAGGTACATGAATTTTCTATAGAAAATAAAAATTCTTACCTGTGGCTATGGTCTCATTACAAATAGGCAATACGCTGATAATGCTGTCAGCAGCTGGTCTTCTTTTCCTCATTTTTCTGCGCGCATTTGTTGCCTTGTCATATAATTTTCCAATGGGATTTAAGCCCCTTCCACCAAAGTTGAAATAATACCTCTAAATTTAAAAAAAAGTTTAAATAAATTAGGAAATAATAATTTGCTGTGAACCTCAAATTAAATAAAAGAGAAACCCTAGTGTATAAAATTGTTTTTCATACCAAATCCTCCGAGGGAAACATTTCCTTTATCTCGTCACTAAACTTAACAATATCCCTTATGCGCATACACGTACGATGATTGGAGTAATTATCGACAATTATATTGATTAAGGCATCACGATGGTCATCGTTTAATCTTGAGTTTAAATTGAAATATTGTAAAATATCCTGCCCTCTTGGAGTTTCTTGCATAGACATATTTTTTTCATGAATCACATCACCATGCTTACAAAAAATAAAAAACAAGACAATTTTGCCGAAATTCCTTTTCATCGCTATCAATTAAAACATGAGTAGATTTTAAAGCTACAGTTACATTTGCGCCTGAATATACGTCCCCAAAATCCGTATAGATACTGTCGTAAGTCAGATTAATATCATGAATGCATCCATTCTTTAACAAAGCATTCTTAAATTTTTAAATACAAACGAACAACTTCAGAGTTAAGATGGTGTATTTGGGGAGACTCACTTTGAAAAGGTTTGCTCAGCCTATTTTTATCACCTAAAATAAATTTGAGAAACATTAAACGTTTTGTCGAATCAAAGTTTTCAACATCTTCGTGTAGGAAAAAAAGTTTCAGAACCTCGATCCGGCTTAAAACCTGACTGACAGTGGCCTCAATAGATACCAAACGAGTTGCGGATGGGTGAAACATTTTCCTTGGCTTATACTCAAGTAAGGTTTGTATATTTGAAAAAAGTTCAATTCTTTTTGGGGAATTTTGGATGAAATTGTATACATCCCTTGTACATCCTTCCACGTAATTCGGAAGAAAATTGCAAGCATGATTTGCACATAGACCAAAAGAATGGCATATGCACTTTAAAATAATTAAGTGAGGGCAAGCTACTTTCAAAAGTGCCGCTACCGAATGTTTTGCACCTGTCATCACATTTGCTCCATCAGCTGAAAACCCAAGTAAAAAATGCTTATATGTAGTTGATTTTGTTCTGTGTGAAAAGTTCAACAATAGCATCACACAAAGAACTGGCATCACTTTTAATTACTTTTAAAAGTGCAAAAAAGAAATCTTGAACTTTTTCTCCATATACTAATCGAACAACTACGCTCAGTAATTTTGTCATTGAAATATCTGTCGCTTCATCAATGCAAATCGAAAAAAAGTTTGAACGCATTAAATCACATAAAAAATCAAATTGAGCCTGTTCTTGCACATGAAATTTTGTTTAAAATTTTGGAATCAGGAATAGCATTTTTTAATAAGGGCACTAAATGGTCCATAGCAAGGAAAGAAATATTGTGTTCCGCTAGAAATGCCGATAACTGACACTCTATTTGGGCCAACAATTTATTTTGACCCTCCCGCTGAGAAAAAAAACGGAGATTTTGTTTGTAACTTGATCTCATTTGCATTTGATAAATGCTTAGAAGTTTTAGCATGTTTTTTTCAAATCCGACAAACCAGCGCATCCTCTTAATATACATTTGCAAACTGTACAATGGATGACTTTTTCTGACTTTTGCAACCAATCCCTGGTTTTCATCGAACTGTATCTTCCTTTTCTTCTTACTGGAGGTACTTGGTTGTTCTTCTTGATCATTTTCAGCTTCGGATTTGGTGCCGTCTGTATCCATAGGAGTTGAGTTAACATCTAATATGTGCGCATTCGTATATCCAGTCAGAGCGATTCAAAACGCGAAATAAATCAATTCTACCTGTTTGATGGAAGTAATCTAGTATATTCTTCGGTTGCTTTGCTGAGAAATTGACAAATTATTTAATAATTAAAAATATAATGTACTTACTAGCTCCCTGGAAGTAGTACTTTTGTATACCCTTCTTTTGCATGTTTTTTTTTTTAAAAGTAAAAACTTATGCCCACCACCAGACCACCACTAGACTGACGCCATCCGTTGAATTGGTCAAATCAAAAAAAATTTCAATTTGACACATTAGGTACTAACTGCGTTCAGTTTAATTGAACCTTTAAAAATAAAAGTAGCGCTGAATACGAAAATGATAGCATACAGCGAAAGCAAATGTGCAAACAATTTTAAAATAATTTTTCAAAAAGAACAAAAAAATATTTATTACCTAATGATGCAGATGTAGACAAAATCTGCAGTGCAGATTTCTGGTTTTTAAAAGTCTACAGCAAAGGTTGAAAAACTGCAAAATGCAGACAAATCTGCACTTATGGCAACGCTGGTCTCAATACGTACGTATGGGTGTATCTGCTATCTGCGCGACGCCCTCACAGAAACCGAAAACACAGACAAGGGGAAAACGATGCGAGTCTGTGCTTGCAAACTCCAGGGTGGAATTTATCAGAAAAGTTACTACGTAGCTCACCCTCTAAAAAGTTTTTTAAGGTTGCAAATTTGGTCGAAAGGTATAGCATCGTGTATTGAAACATTTTTTGAAATTAAATATTGGCAATTTTCTACATCTGTCCATACAGTTTTTTCTTCCAATTGCATCCAATGAAAACATTGGAGATCTTTAAATTGATCTGTCCATTTTTCAATATATTCGAACATTTCTTATAACAAATGAAACATTCTTTCTTGAAGAATTCTACTGCACTTTCAAAACCGTTTTTAGTTAAAGTGTTAAGAATAGATTTAGTACTCAGAGGCAGAAAAAACTGATCATATCTATTTATGTAAATTTATTTGTAGGGAATCTAAAATAGTTGAAATTTCTAAAAGTGAATTTTTTTCTTTGTCCATCGCCGTAGCTTTTTCAGTGAACAAAAAAGCAAGAGAACGCATACGGTAGTTAAATTCTGGAGTTTTTGGAAATGGGTCCTTATTTGTAGATACGAACACGGGAATCTTCTCAATATTTACGTCCATTTGATTCTTCACGGCTGTCTCCACCAAGCAATTATAACAAATTTTTCTCCACACTAGTTTCATAGTTAGGTTCATTCCAGAAGATTACACGTGTATAGCCACATGACTGCAATGGACAGTTATCATTTCTATTCCAATTCAACATCTGACCACAGTTTATCAAATAATCACAAATTAAATCTAAAAACAAAGTTTTACCTGCGCTCGGTGGACTTATGTAACAATCAGTATTAAGTTCACCACGTCTTTTATCAATAAAAAGAATAAGTTCTTTAACATAATCATAAAATTTAGGTTTCCAATCAAATTCTACTTTAATTACTCCTTTTTCTAAATCGAACATACACGAGTCATCATAAGACTGCCAAACCAATAATTTATATAACATTTTTTTTTTGACAATTCTAAACTTAAATACTTTGAAGTAAATTGGTCACGACTGGAAGTATCCCAGTATGGTAATATTTCCAAATTTTCGTAATAATGTCTATAGTCACGTTGTTGATAATTATAGAATGTATACTTAGCATATTTAATAGCGTTTTTAAATAATGTCGAAAGATCGTTATGATACTTCCATTCAGAGGTTAAAAAATCCGATGTCGTCGTAAAATCATTGAGTGGTACTTTACCAATTGCCATGATCAATTTTTCTAGACGCTCTTGTTGTTTTTCTTGTGACGTTTTAGCTTTGGCTTCTCGTCGGGCTGGCTTAACTCCACTTCCCTTTTCCGAACTATTTTCACCGAATCCGCAGTCATCTTCCTCGCCGTCTGATATATATGGTCGTCGAACAAACGAGTTCCAAAAAACTTCATCCTGACTATAACATCCTTATTTTGCGTCATCAGATTCTCCGGTGCTATCTTCGCCAAGTCGTTCTTGATGCCCTATCAAATATTTGATAGTTAAAATTTAATTTAGATTCGCTTAAATTTGTTAACAAGTATTTATCTTCTTTTGATATATATATATATTGCTGTATTTTTAAAACTTCTACAACTTCTAGACCGTTTACACAAGAGGTCTCTAACAGCTCCATAGTCAACTCCGATCTGGCTTGTTGTAGCTCCTTCACTTCCACTAGCAACTCCACCAGATTCAACCATTCCTCTTCTTCCTGTAACTCCCGAGGACATGAACGATACACCACCGCCGCGGCTGCCACATACCAGAGAACAGCCAAACAAAAACAAAATAAGTCGATACATACATATGTGTGGTAGTCTGGTAGTGGTTAGGGTAGAGCAAGCGTAATCGGGAAAGTCGCGTCTTTCTGTTTCTCTGTCTGTCTTCTCTCTACTCTAGCTCATTTTCGTCAAGTAGTAAATACCTCGTTTCTATACAATAGTTGACGGTATGAGTTGAGTTGAGTTGGAATTACATCTTGTGTGGAAAAGGTCGAACTGTCAAAATTGTTGCGGCATGGAATTCAATTTGAACTCTTCTTCATTTTATGTTTTAGAAATATAGAAAAAGAGAACTAAACAGAGGACATAAAACAAAAAATGGACAAAAAAAGAATATTTGGAAAAAAAAAAAAAAAAAGAGTGTAAAATTGATCTGAGTTCAGAAAAAGAACATGTTCTCTTTTAAAGAGATGTTTTGGAAACCCTATGATAGAGTTACGCAAATTGATGACGAGATCGTTGACTACTATCGCTCTCAAACGATTATCGTTCTCAGAGTTTCGGAATGAGTGCCCTGATTCGCAAATGTATGTTGTTGCAAACGGAAGAAGAATTATAGAAGAATCTGATGTCAAATCAATCAGCACTAAAACTGCAACGATGTTAGAGAAGCGGCAGAGTATGGGTCTGCAACCCACACATTTTCTTTAATATATGTATGAGTGGTATTCTTCCGAAAAATAGCTGTGGAAGCTTTCGAGCAAACTTAGCAGGTGATCAGCGGATGAACCCTCTGCCCCGCCAACGATGCAAAAATACGAATTATACACAAGTTTTTCTTTATTGGCCATACCACTGTTTACATTAATAACTTCCTTATTTATTTGACAAAGTGCGATATTAAATTTATACAGAAAATCTCCTCCTAAAATAAGCGGTATATTCATTTCCTCATTGGGAAGAATTATCAATTGTTGTTGAAGACACGTATTGTTAAATCTGATCAAGCAGTTGATACGGCCAAATGTTGAAAGGGGTTGATTACCCAGACCCCTAAATGATGTCTTTTGTTTCTTATTTCAAGAGCAGTGGTTAACTGACGAATATCGAATGAAACTAACCGGACTTCCGGTATCAAACAAAGAAAGAAATAACGTAAATTTGCAGTCGTTGGTAATCTTAAAATTGAAAGCAACACTTACATAATTAGAATGGCCGACTACTCCTATGTCATCAACCGCAGCAGCTTCTTCATCGGTGTAATTGGCATCATCAATAGCAGCAACCATGTTTCGACGCGTCATCAGCTTCGGTGGATTGGGATAATGTCGGTGGTCATGTCCCAACTTCCATCAACATCTAAAGCACGAGCCAGGTGCGCGTATCTCGTACGGGCACTTACTTTGGTAATGCCCCATCTGACTGCAATTAAAACAGCGGATCTGCTCAAGGTCTCCGACTTTTTTTTCTTGAGCAGCAACAGTGCCCGAAGTGCTAGGTCTTGATGGTGGACGGGAACGTGCAGCGGACTGTCCTTTGATGTGCTCCAAAATACGTTCACGATGCATTCCAACAGCAGTTTTTAATTGGTCTATTGTAGACGTTCCACTTAGCAAAAGAACAGCATCCTCAGGTGGCAGCCGCATGGCGTCAACAATTATGCTGACCACCTCGTGTTCGCTCAACTGACTATGCTTAGCTAGACCCTTCATAATGAGGACATAATGGTGAATGTCTTCAGCATCTCTGTTCCATTGACGTTTACGAAGACGATTTATGATTTCAACATAACTCAGCACCAGATCAAATTCTTTTAACAAAATCGCTTTCAAACTTTGGTAGTCACATATGTCGCTCTGATTTGCACAATCGGCAGCAACACCCACCAGCAAACTACGTAAACAGGTATATTTAAATGCATCATCGCAACGATACGTTTTGCAGATTTGCTCCAAATCATTTATAAAGCATTTTACATCATACCCTGACATGCGATCACCGCTAAATTTTTGCACCACTCGGACAATATCATCCACACGAACACGACTTACCGGGTTCCGGTGACATCTGCTCGAGCTGACGTGTGAGCTGGATTAGTTCTTGTTTCTTCCTCAAGATGTTCAGCTGTTGTTCCAATACAGCCAACTCATGGTCAGCATTTGCAGTCGAATCGGTCTGTAATGCATGTGAGGTAGCGCAACTGGAATATAGGGGGCAGCAGTGGCAGGCATCAAACCACTGTATGCAGCATTGAAGAATACATCCTCTTCAGCATCGGATGCAACAATTTCGATCGGATGTTGGCAAACTCAAAATTTGTTCATCGGCGTCCATCTTTTCCGATGCATCTCGCAATAGTGTCCGCATTTGGGCAACCGTGGCAGATGCTGGGAAATTTATGTTCCCTTCACGCAGTGCAGCCACTAGAGACTAGATCAACCTTATTCAATTTTTGCGGAATACCCCACATCTGAATTTGTAAACTTATTATTATTTTTATTTTTCCTTAAAACAAATATGTGTTCGCAACACCGGTTTTTATTATCTGTCTTCTTCTTTTTTTATTCTTCTTCGACCACACCCAACTTACCTCGGAAGTTGGCTGTGGTTTACAATATTTTCTTAAAGCAGTCTATCGGCCAACAGAGGGCGTGATTGCCCTAAGGGCATATGATATTAATTCTTACACTTCTCAAATGGAATTATCTTTTAGCTGTTGTTTTTTTTTCTGGCTTGAGAGGATAAAAAAAAAAAAAAAAAAAAATACGTGGAGATGAAAAAGAATATAAATAATTTATTTTGGCGCAAGGTATTTTGACATTTTAAATCCAGGTATGTAAATGGAAATTGAGGATCCGCTTGATTGGCAATTTGTTCGACTAGTTCTGTTTGCTTTTGTGTTAAGAACCGATTCATCAACCAATAATTATATCTGTTACATAAATAAATTGAAACAGGAAATTATATATATATTGAAGGGTTGACCTTGGTTACATTTGTTGATATAATTATGATACCTGAGTGATAAGTTCGAACTGAGTGAAGTAGTTGAACTAAGTGTGATGAGCAAACTGAGTGAAGTAGTTGAACTTAGTGTGATGAGAAAACTGAGTGTATTAGACCGACTGAGGGTAGTGGACTGTGTGATATATAGATACTGAGTGTAATAAACGAACTGAGTGTAATCGTTTTAATCTGAGTGAAAATAAGTTCATTCTGAGTGAATATTGCAATAGTGATTGCACTGAGTTAGTGAACTGCGTGTTCCAAGTAAGTTTATTGAAATTGAACAAAAAAAAAAAAAAAACTAAAGCTGAGTGAGAATTAAATAAATATAAAAAAAAAAAAAAATGAATAAATTATAAACATAATAATATAGTTTAGCCATCAACTGTACTGAGGACAGTACATATCAGGATGGCCGGGTTGTTAACCCAAGAGTGTAACTCTACCATTAGTATGACATATTGAATAAGGAAACCCCTCTTGTTCAAAGGTATAATAGTTTAGGTAGGCTGCAATGCAGCTCGTCAAGTGGGTCAGGCGTATGGTGTTAAGTTCACTTTTCGTATCTGAACTGTAAGGGCGCTTGGCGAGTTTGTGCAGTGAACTGCTTATTTTGGATAATTAAATATATTTGGTTTATTAATACTAACAAATTAGATTCAAACAAAGAAGAAATTGTTAATTTTTAATTTTTCTGTGTTCAAGATACGAAATTTTTCGTTGTGTAGAAAATAATTTTCTTTCTCTGTTATAAGGTTGGGATCGGTTTTTTAACATACTTATCAGTTTGCTGCTGAAGATTTTTGAGTATTTCCTCGTATATTTCCAAATTTATTACATGGATTATTTTAAATGTGCCGGACTGGATTTTTGCCATACCAATACCAATGTGGATTGCACATTATGTATTTATTTACGTATCGCTTTGTGACTATTATGCGAGTAAACCGAATCACTACTTATGGTGATTTATTTCGATTATTCGCACTTGACTTTAAGCTCGGGCGCCAGTTACGTTTGTTAAGATTGAAACGATTAAAAAAATAATATTTTTGAGCAAAGCTCTTTGTTGGCTGAAACTTAGAACAAAACTTAAACTTATCCATTGATTAGACATATTTATAGGCTAAGGTAAACAAAAGTGTCGCAGGTAAATTACAGACGCTGAGTTGGTGTTTTCGCGGGAATTTCAATGCGCGGACGCTGGTGTTTTGTGACTGACTCTGTGGAAACTGATGACTTCTCTATGGGTGGAGGTTTCCAGGAAATTGGAGTGCAATGTGATCGCATGTGCACGAGTACCTATGTTATTAAAAACACTGCATTAGAAAACTTACTGTCTGCGAGTGAGAGTATTTCTCGCAATTATTCGCTAGGTTTTCTATCACCCAATGCCGCATCATGTAAGAGCTTTTGTAAACGTACGCCGTCCGATTCCGTTAGTCGCGAAAGCCTACTTTCTTCAAATTATCGTATAACCCGTTAGCCGGTGGATTCATAATGATATCTCTACATTAACTGTTCTCGCGTCTAATATCCCGAGAGCCGTAAAATACTTCGAATTATCCAATCTATTTGAGCCACGGTAAATTGACCCTTTACACAAGAAATCTGTATCTGTACCAATAGCTATCATACAAAGTGGACGATATGCATATTCGTGATTCTCTAATCGTATTCAAAAGGTCTAGTTTGTTGTGCTGAAGGCAAAAGACATTAAAAGCTATGCCGCAATTAAGAGACTTTGATTTCTTGTGTAAACATTACATTTTGAATCTTCTTAAATTTAACATTGTAATGTTTTAGAGAATGTTACAATTATTGTATGTTGGGTTCTGGGAACGTACGGTACTGCGTTAGCGGGGCTTTTAGCTTAACATCAGTTAACGCATGGGTTACTGGCGGTGTCGTTCTGATAATTTCCATGGAAATCTCGATATTTGCGAATTCGTGCTGTTGTAGTAGATTCAAAAAAGTCCTTTTTCTTCAATTTACTGGTTTTTATTTTTAAATGGTAAAATACACTTTTCTTTTTTGTGCGCGTGTTTTGTCGCTTGACAGTTTTCTTCTTTGTGTTCTCGTCAAGATGGCCGCGACCCGCTTTAAGTTGGCTTGGGTGCGGACCATCTTCGACAGTAAGAACAGGAATTCTCTTAAAGCTAAAATATACTACACTGTCTTTATTTGTGCGTAAAACTGTGGATCTGTTTCGATCACGTCGGGGTCACCAGTGTGGGGTATTGTATTACCCACCTTTATATTAATTGAAACACGTATGTTATACTTTACATGAAACTGAAGTTTTATTACATAATATAATTACTTATTGGTTAAGATGCACAAGAGAAAAAGCCACCTTTCAGGGATGCAGATTTAGGCTGTGGAGTTAAAGACGAAGACGGAGGCATGTTAGGGATGTGAGTTGGAGGAGCAAAATTGGGAAATATGTTTGTTTTGAGGCACCAGTTGGAGTCAGGATTGGGAAGGGAATTGGGAACAGGTATAGGTAACTTATTACTGGATTTATTTTTAGACTTATTTTTACTGGATGTGTTATTAGAGGGTTTATCCGTCCATTTACAAATGCGCATCTTACCAAGCTTAAGGTTTTTACCGTCATTGCTTTTGAATAACCATGCGTATTTGGTAGGGATATCAAGTCTAAAGTTGCGGCTGCCTTTGTGATGAGGTGGAAGAAACAATTTGTAGTAGCTGATGGTAATGCCAAACTTTTTTTTGAAGAGCTGCGTGATCCAAAAGCTATCAGCGTGCGGGGGAGCGCCTTTAATAAAAAAGGAGGTGGACTTCAGGTTCTCAAATCTTAATTTTTCAAGTCTATGTTTCCATTCGGAAGAGGTCCATGTTCCAAAATGTTCGATGAGCTGAAGTAGTGCGATATCAGGAGAAGGGGCTGTAGAGGCGGAGAAGTAGGTTCAGTATCCAATATTTCGTCTAAAATCGAGGTATTGTACGGCGGTTCATGGTGGAGCTGATGGGTGTGGGTGGAATCGTCAATTTTGCGGCCAAGTGATTCAATTTGATGAATAATGCCACACACATTAGTTCGTGTCGTTCTGAGTTCGTCGCCGATGTCGCAGATTCTGTCGAACATGATTTCCATTATTGAGTCAGGCTGTTTGGGATTTGATGGAATTCTGAGGGGAGACTGGACGTGGATGTCAAGTACTTCTCGCATGGAGTCGATAGATTTGCTTGTAACCTCGTGGAATAGTTTTTGGGAACAGCAGCTTGTAATGATGTCACTCTGCATTTTGTTCAGTAGGCACAAGATTGTCTCATCAATTTTGGATCTGGCTGATTCCGATTCGATTAGATTGGCGATTTGTTTATCGATTTGAGCGATTTTAGAATTGATGAGGTCAGTTGTAGTCTGAAAGGAGTTGCCAAAGTCATCAAGACAACTAACTGCGTTATCAATATTTGAAAAATGCACAAACATTTTATTGTTCAGATATGGGATGAGTCATTAGCGTCACTGAGGCACTTGATGGCAAGGAGCACATGTGAAAGCGAAATTGTCTTGCATTCGTTGCAAAAGAAAAGGAGGTTATCGGAGATTTCTTTTATGAAAACAGTATTTCTTTTGTTTAGGCCGACACAAATAGCATGGAATGTTTTACCACAAATTCCTTTACAAGTTAGCCAATCGGCATTGCTATCAACGACTAAGCAATTTTTATTTTCACAAGACATTGCAAAATGTTGGTTAGTGAGTATTGAGGGCACTTTAACAAAACACAGTAACACAGGCGCGTGGTCAGGGAAAAATTTATTATTGTCGATTATTGATGAATTATTTATAATATGGGTCAATAAGTACACATGCGCGAGGTCGGGGGAAAACTGTTTATTGGGGATTTTTTTTTGATTGAGTTAAACCTGGGGAGCAAAAAGAAAATGCGACTATACGCTGTGACGGTTAACTACGTTATGCAACCACGATATGTATTGTGTAGGCTCACCCTAAAATACTTGCAGTTCTTTAACACAATCAGGAAGTCGACTTATTTCCTTCAGGTCAGCTTCCATCTTCGGCTCGCAAAGAGGTGCGTCCACACAATTAGTTTCAGGTTCAGGGTTGTTAATTGCCTCTATGGCTTTAAGCCGATCGTCAAAATCACTTAACTGGGCCAGTATAAGATTCACTGCACCAGTTAACTCAGTTACAGACTTGGCAACCGCGTCCATGTTTAATCGTTATTAGTTAAGATTAGACCGATGCACAACACTAAACTTATCAATCTATAAATGCTCTTATTTTATTCCACTTCGCGCGATCTAAAAGAAGATTTACTGAATTAATTCAAGGAACCGACTTCGGAAGGATCGTGTTATTCCCGTTTAGTAGCAAGCGTTTATAATTGCAAGCGACCTACTAATGGCACGATTAGCTTCACGGTCCCACTCCTTGTCCTTTAGTGATCTTCTTCATGTTCCCATGGGTATGACAAAAGTGTTGTAGTGTTTTAGATTACGGTGGTTACTGTGTTCCCATGGGTATAGCAATTTGCACTCGATAGAGCGTAGTAATCCGAAGTCCTGTATGAAAGGACACCACTATCACACGGACAAAGGAATGGGGCTTTGAAGCCGGTCCCTGCTCGGGCGCCAGTTAGAAGATCCTGACGAGGATCTTTAAAAAAAAAAAACCGAACACCAACCTGGGTTGGTCCAACTCGTTCGTAATTAAATTGACTCAATTAAAACTTTATAAAATTTATTTGGTAATCTGGCTCGACAGAGGTCTCGATGAAGACTGAAAACTTATATCTACATTCATGTTCATGGTAGTCCCACGGCCCATGGCCAATCCGCTGAATATACGCAGCGCGTGTATCCGCCTGCATCGGGTGTCATCATGCTGATACAGCTATATCCACTATTCCATGGGACGTTGGCCAATGGTATCCAATATCAGCTTGTTGTTTAGGAATTTGAATGTGTGAGGTGTTAATTTATGCACTTATGCATATGGTGTGACCGGTGGTGATAAGTGCTGACTAGGTATATTTTTTATAGGTGTGGTCTATCAGGTGGTGATAACTTATATTGTTCTTTTTTTTTTTGTTTACTAATTCAATTATTTTGGGGCAAAATTCGATGCATCCGTAATAAGGGTAAATTTCTTAGTAAAATCTGGGTAGGTACATAAGAATTGGTTCGGATACAAGAAGAGTTTTAAAATTTTCAAAGCTCTCAATTTATTCTTTGTTATTAATGTCTATTTTCGTTCCTTTTTTCAGGAACATGGTCATGGGTTTTGCTACTTTTCCGTAGTCTTTTATGAATTTCCGGTAATATCCGGTGATTCCTAAAAACTTTCTTATTTGTTTAATGGTTTTGGGTAGTTGGTCATTTTTTATTGCTTGGATTTTATTTGGGTTGGGCTTGATGCTTGATGAAGAACTGAATTCATTAAGCGCTGGAACGTCGATGGAGCGTTCTTCAATCCGAATGGCATCCGAACGAATTCGTAATGTCCATTATTGGTTGAAAAAGCTGTTTTCCTGACGTCTTCCTCCGCGACCTCGATCTGGTGAAAGCCTTTAGCCAAATCGAGTGTGGTAAAATACATTGCCTTCCCCAATTTGTCGAAAATGTCTTCCATGTTCGGTATTGGGAACTTATCGTCTATCGAAACTTCATTAAGTTTTCGATAGTCGATGACAATTCTCCACTTTTGTTTTCCTGATGCGTCCATCTTTTTGGGGACGACCCAGATGGGATCGCTTGGTCTAATGATTCCCTGCTCAAACATTTCTTTAATTTGTGTGTTTACTTCTTTCCTGTGTACCTCTGGGTACCTATAATTTTTGGTATAGATAGGGATGTCATTTACCGTATTCATTTTGTGCTTGATCGCATTGGTAAATGACAAATCACTACCTTCTTGGTAAAATATTGAAACCAATTTTAATAATTTGTTTTTGTCTTCTTCGTTGAGGTGATTTACTCTAATTTGACTGCAAATTAGTTCATTGTTTATTTCGTTGTAGTATATTTCTAACTGAGGCACTTGTTTAAAGTAATTTTCATTTAGGATTTCTTCTTCTTTGTTGAAGAAAAATTGAATTTCTTTATCGTTTACTGTGAGGCGTCTGTTGAAATCGAGAATAGCATTTGATGGAATCAGAATATTGTTTCCAATGAGTCCATCAAATGCCGTGTGAAATTTGAATTCTAAGAATTCAGCTGGTTTATTGTCACCAAGTTCTTGAAATAAGGGGATTTTTACCTTTTTATTTACAAAGATTGGTGTACTGTGTTCTCGATTGCGGGAGTTAAAGCGCACGCTCAAACTGATGGTATACAGGAATGTGTGATGTTTATTTCTACGAGAAGAAGTTTTACAATATATTAAAATCTTTATAACTACACTTACCGCGGTTTGCACCTCTTCCCTTGGCTTTCGAGAACAAAGTAGAAAGTAATCCGGAAACAAAATTGCTGGCCATGGAAAGAAGTGTCAAACCACGATCGAAAAAGGTAGTGCCAACTCGTTGTCGTAGGTGTCGGCTACTAGATGGCGAGCTTAGGCTGGTGGATTTTCCACATACTGGTTGTAAGTATTTTTATTGTTTTAGTGAGTTGGATTTGCCATTTGGGGTGGCAAATGCCTGGGTTGATTATGCTCGTTTCTGAGCCAGGATGTAGTTATAAGGATTCTAAGTCTAGTGTTGCTTTTTGTCTTTACTATTATATAGGGTAATTTTCCGTAGGGCTTGTCTTCCGAAAATCCACACCTTGCGAATCTTCTACGATATTTTTTATTTTAATATCTAGTTCATAAATTGTTCGTACCTTTAACATTCCTATCTCCTTTGTAATCCTTAGTTCGTCTTTCGATGCCCGGAAGTGCTTCTTTAGATCGCTCCAGCAGTGATTCCAATCCTCCGGTGGGTTGATTTCCAATAGATTCTTTGCTGCTCCCTGTATCTTTGAATTATAGATGAGCTCAAACACTTGCTTTTTGTCGGCTTCCAAGGGGTAGTCTGCCTGGATTTTGTTTACTGAATTAACGAACGATGGTAGTGTTTTTGCATCTTCTTGGAACGTGTTTAGGAAACGAATTTCTTGCTTGATTTTCGCCCTTATACTTATTGGCCGGTTCATGTTCACCACAAGTCGCGTAAGTGCGGTGAGGCACTGTTCGATGTTGTCCTGTACCATTCTCCTTTTGTCGAATAATTCGTTTCTTCGTTGATTAATTGTGATATTTATTGATTTACTTGGGGTTCAAGGTTTATTCTCCTTAATCAGAGTTTGCGATTTCACTTTTCACTGACCGGGATTTATATGTATATATTATTTATACACTTCCCTTGATCACGATTAAGTTTATGCGATTCCCTTGATCAGGATGTTATTTATACACTTGATCGGGGTTTTATTAATACACTTCCCTTGATCGGGGTTTTATTAATGGTTCACTCGAGTCGAATAGTTAACACTAACCGCAAGTTTTTTTTTCTTATTACTTTCTTAAACGAATTTAAAGAAAATTTTTCGCGTACTCGAGACTGCCGACTGCGCCAGTTATATCTGCTTGATCGAAGTTCACTTAAAAAAAAAAAAAAAAAAAAAAAAAAAAAAACAAACAGAATATATACCGCGTCAGTACCTCCACAGTTTACTCCCCAGACAAGATTAAATAAATTTCCGCTTGGATAACATAATTACCCAAGCCGTCTACCCAAGCTATGCCAATGGAGTTCGAAAACATTTCCATAAGGTCTTTCTTCTTAGCTGTGCTTATTTTAAGAGCTTCGATATAAAGTTTTAGCCATTTTTTTACCGGGAGATTATGAGGAACAAAGTTTCTTCCTCGAAAACTCTTGACACCGTTCAAGATGCGAAGATGTTCCCCCTATTCGTATTTAAAACGAATTATTCTCGTTTTTTTTTTTTTTTTCGTATCGAAAACATTGATTTTAAGCCAGTTAACTTTTTGGCATTCGATGTCCACTGTCTTATTTTTTATTAAGTTTTCGACTAGTAATTTTAAGTTAATTTTCAGACTTCATTTCCAGAGCTTCATAAGAAAGTTTTTTGTGCTGACGAACTCTTGCAGCACGGTATGTATTCAGCCAGTCATTGATGCAATAAATTGACATGATCATTTTTTGCATTTCTATGGCACTATGTATAGAATCAACTTTCATTTAAGAATGACCACTTTCTAAAAAATGTTTTTCAACAACATTTAAATATGTATTTGCACTAAATTAAAAAAAAAACAAAAAAAAAAAGTGCCACAATATTTGCGTTCCTGTTTTGGCTAGCAGAATCATCCGACGGAAGTGACTTTCATTGTTTTCCTTCATATCGAGCTTGGCATCTGTAGCTAAAATTTTATATTTATTGCAACAAAAGCAGTGATATTTTTTCGATAAATTATAATCGTTACAAAATATTCTCCGTTGTGTGATTTCAAATACCGAACTTTCATGATACTGTATATTATACAACTCGTTCATCTTTCTAATTCAAAGCTTACTATTGCAATAAGGGAGCAAATGTTAACTTGAACAAGAAAATACAACTTTGTTATTAAATCCTTTATTTTGATTTCTTTTTTCAATTATCGCCTTATCGGCCACTCGCCACGAATCCAAACAATAAAATGATCCATAATCGCCATTCTGTACCAAAAGAAAACAATCATCCCCATCCAAAGAAAATTAAAAGCTCTCATGCCGCGATACGAATATGCATTATACACAAGCTATAGCAATGGTCGGCAGCCAGCCCAGACCAAAGCAGGAAATAGTGAATTGAATTAGATTTAAGATCAATTGTGAATAGTTTTATCGATAAACTTCGTATTACGGTTGTAGAAAAAATTGGATATTCATAAAGTTTTCTATCGACCACAAATTTCTTGTTGATACGTACATATTATAAGTCGATCATATAAAAGAATAAGAGTCGTTTATTAATTAATAAAATACAATTTAATTTTACTTCGTGGCACTTTAATGTGCGCCGCATGAAGTGTTTCCTGTAGTTGAGACTTTTTACACGTTGCTTTTCTTTAGTTTTACCTTTTCTCCTTCTCTTCTGTCATGGCCGACATTAGCCTGAAGTTGTTCGTCATATCTTATCTGCTTAATGGAACATGTCCATCACTTTTGTCGTGGGGCGCGTTCAGTGTTCAATTTTTTATTTTACTACAGTATCAAATATTCAGGCGGTTAAAAATTTCTATTAACATCAGACCATCTCTTGCACTGGATCGTGAATACCCTTTATATGATAATTATTATTTTCTAAAAAAAAAAAAAAAAAATTGGGGAATACAGCAGAACAGCGATGAAAGAAAAGGACAGACAGATAATCTGACAAGTGACAATTCGGCCTTTCCTGACAGCTACTCGTCCCGTGGTGCCAAACGTTGGTTTATTTTATTGATCGGGTGTATCGTCGTTATCTGCATAGTTGTCGTCTACTTCTGGATACAGCTCACACCAGGGCTTTAACTTGTCATTGCTAACTACGATGCTGAATCTACGGTGTTTTAGCTGGAGTCCACCAATATCCCCGACGTCATAGCGATCGAATCGTAGTACCTTGGCAATTTCATATGGACCTCGATATTTCAGATCCGATTTCCGGAATTCTCCCGTACTCGGAAGGGCACTTTTAATTAGGATTAAGTCGCAATCGTTGTATTTGTACGGGCGTCGGTGTTTTGCGTCGAATCTTGCCTTCCATATTCTGCGTGCTGTTTCGATGTTGACTATGTCTTCGTCGCGTCGTTCTTGTATCGATGGCATCTCAAGATTGATTTTATCCTAGGTGAATGCTTTGTCGTAGAATTTACATTGGTGTTCATCGTCCACTGCATACAGCGAAGATTACCATCCCAATCTTTCACTTCCGCTGTCGAAGCTTTCAAGTATGATAAGACTGACTGGTTTACCCTCTTGGCTAACCCATTTGCTCGTGGGGTCCAGACAGTTACCTTGATATGTTATTGATGCGACGTAAACGCGGTTCCTCTCTCCGTAACGATTCTTTTTGGCATTCCAATGTGCAACGTTAGTTGACTTAGGACATCCGTCATACTCATAAGCTTTGTCTTGGTAGGTTTCACGGCTGCTAGCACAGTATACCGGGTCAGCGCATCGACAATTACAAATTAATATATGCTCGTTCCCCCGGCGACTCCTGACTGGGGAAAACAGGAACAACCATGCGATGAGACAACCAAGACCACCAAATCCAACGCTGAGAAAATAAAGTCCACTAATTCAAACGCACTATTTTGTATGACAAATTCAATTTCTTTTTTGACTTCGATTTAAACTACGTTAACACTGTAATGCACTCTGTGGTGCTGACCCGTGATGCATCTTGAAGCTCTGCTCAGTGACTGCCCTGAGCGAGGCTCAGGTGTTTTCGCTTTTTATAGACTCCTTCCTGCTCTTGTTGTCTCCGCTGCTGTTGTCTTCCTCGTTCGTCGTCTGCTGTCTTTGTTGATTGTTGTTGATTGTTGCTTGGGGAGTTCATGCTCAACCGTCCTCGCTACTAGTTACTTCTTCTTCTTCCATAACTACCATTACTACTAATTCTTCTTCCGTACTACCACTGCTACTACTACTCGATACATGATTCAACGTACCCTTTGACATAGTTCCTATTGCGTGGAAACCAAAAGTGTTGTAAAATTCAATTAACTATTCCGTCAACTCCCGGGTGGCCAATGTATTCATGGCAAAGTTTTACAATTCGCCATCGCATGCCACATGGAACTACGAGTAGCAGTCTGCCTTCATCTGCTCTCCTAAACAGAAGATAGTTTTTTTTACTAAGTTCTCGGTTTTATACCTGTTGGAATTTAATTTAAAAAACTTTCTTGTAGTATTTTCGTTTTCTTATAATTTTATTTAAATTTTTAATTCACTTTACTTAAAGATATATAACACAACAGAAAATAAAACTAAACAGATATAAACAGAAAACACTCAAAAAATTAGTTTATAAAAACACTTTTGTTACTGTTCTGTACATAGAACCAAATTCCTCAAGAACACTTTTCCAACTCCCTGGCGTTCACGATAGATCCTCCTTTTATACTTTTCACAATTGCCTAAAGTATCTATTCCAAATGTCAGGTATGTTAGAAAGCAATAAAAAAAGGACAAAAGATCATAAACATTTGTTGATCGTTTTACAAGCATCATGAACGGAAGTAGGTAATTAGATCATTTTACAAAACATTATAAACATAAAAAGAAATACCGAAAGTATTCAGACAGGGTAATAAACTACATAGTCTCGGTTTTTTTATGAGCATCATAAATGTAAAGAAATACTGTACGTATTCAAAAAGGATAATAAAAAGTATTCTAAATCCTTTCTTGGACTCATAAACAAATGGATAAGACAACGGTTATTAGTGAAGATAAAATATTTTTCGTTTGTTTGAAATTACGTTACTTATTATATAGCTAATATACAACTCTTAAATTTCGTCGATCAAAGCATTATTCTTAACAATACCACTTCCGTTAGATTACTTCACGATTAATGACTTGTATTATTTCCATAAGTTTGGGGTCTTGTTTCTGCAATGACACCAACCAATCGTCGGGCTATATTTTATCGCCATCACATTCCCGCTATCATCATCTGCTACACTGGCTGCTTCAGCAGGATCACGGCTCATAGCGTCGACATGTTTCATGGTTTGTCCAGGACGATGTTTGATGGTATAGTTGTATTCGAGCAATTTCAAGAACCACCGAGCTATACGGGGTACTAGCGGCTTCGTAGACTTAAGACTGAATATAGCCGCACAGTCGGTTACGATGGTAAAGTTTTTCCCCAGCATATCATCCGGAAATGATGTTTCATGTTCCGCATTTGTTTAAATTCCTCCAGATTCCAGTCCATTTGAGTCCAGTTCATGTTCGTTGATCGAAAAAGTTAACACTGCTTTTCATAAACGAACACTTGGAAATTCTAAACGTCAAGCCAGCCCGTCGTATATCTTAAAGAATTTCGTCAAAGTTTCGTAGCCCTTCTTGAAAAGTTATTGTTGCAATGTTGACTTCGTCTACATAATTTGCTACCTTTTCCCTGATTGGACTGACGACCTCCATCATCATACGTTGGAATGAGCATGGGGCGTTCTTCAGCCCAAACGGCATGCGGTTGAATTCCGAGTGACCATGATGCGTTACAAAAGCTGTGTACTGTTTGGACTCTTCGCAAATCTCAATTTGGTAATACCCTAACATAATATAAGTTGAATAGTAGGTTTTCCACAAAAGTCATAGTTTTTATATTTCCTAAGCGTTTAACAGAAGTTTGTTTTTTATCACACAACACCAGTTTTTTTTTTCGATGCGTCCTCTATCTGTACACTGGTAGATTTGTACTAAAAGACTTGCCTCTTTTCAGGTCTATATTTACATGGAAAGGAAATGAATTATGTGTAAGTTGAACGTGTTGATCTAAAGTAAAAATTCATTCCATTCATTTGTTTATTTCAACAGTATTTGAGTTTTAAAATCTCACTATTGACCTACTATACGGACTGCAGGTCAACTTTAAACTAGATATGGTTCAAACATCAACCAATTATTGAAATAACATTTGCATGATTTAAAATGTTTGTCCTTTCGACAGGTTGTTCAGCACATTCGATTTCTTATTCGTTTTGTGCATGATTTAATATTTTCATTCGATTTATTTATTGAAAACTCGGGTTGGTGGATGTTAAAACCACAGTGAAGTTGACAGCTACCAGTCCATGTATAATACGTCGATTCTCAAATTACCATTCCACCTCACCGCACTAAAATTTCAATTTATAAATTATTTTTACCACTGCTGTAGAATTAGTAAAAACAAAAAAACAATTGTAGCATGGTTGTACAATACAAAAATGTTGATACAAAGGAAGCCTTTTTTTTTTAATCCAATACAAGGATCTCTTACATACTTGTAGTGATTTTTTATGACCTTAACGAGGGCTTCCAACGTTTTAATGATAATTTGTTTTCTTTTTTTTAAACACAAGGGTTTTATATAAGGTTTTAAAAATTGAAAAAAAAAAAAAAAAAAAAAAAAAAAATGTTAATCAATAAATAAATAATAAATTAAAACAGAAATCTTAGTAAACGCTAATTCGATTCGAATGATGTCAATTTGCATGAAATATGAATTTATTTTAAAAACACCAAATGCTCTCTTAAGCTAAATCAATATAAATTAAATGAAGTTAAATGAAAGACATATCGGCTATAGTCTATTTCAGATATGATAATTACCACCACACTAATCTTAAATTTGTTTTATATTTACAAGTATTATATATAGAATTAAAAAAAAAATCTAATTTGTTATACAGTATAGATACAGGTGCCAAAGATGTAACCGATATTTAATTTGTGCTAATTTTTGTATTGCTTCTATTTTATAAGAGTTTTATAATTAGTTTTTTGCAGTATTTTGTCTATTTTGTCCATTTATCGATAGAAACGGAAGCTTTTTTTGAAGGAGGTTATTGATTTTGAACAACACAGTGTATTCTTTTCTCAACAAACAAATATTTAAATGAAATAAAGTTAATGTTCACAATCTTCAGTGTTTAAAGTCTATTCTCCAGCACTTTTGTTTGCTTGTGATTCCTTTGCACAGAAAATTTATATATTATTTATTTATAATTACTTAGTATATTCAACGATATTTATGCAATGAACAAAAAAACAAACAAAAAATTAATGCATACTTTGCAGCGACTAAAATATTGTAGCACTTAACCCAGTTATATTGTTAATGGTTTTTTGATGTTAAACATTAGCAATGACATTAACAAAATGAATTATATATAGAAAATTATTGTAAAACATAAAAAAAGTGTTAAATTAAATATTTATTAAAAGAAGATAAACACGTTACATTATACAAAACAAAGTAGTAACAATTGAAATCCTATTGAGAATATACCTACTTAGATAAAATAACAATGGTACCAATTAACTATTAAACAGAACTATACCTAATTCTGTAAATAAAATGGAAACAATATTTATATATACATACACTATCTATATATTTGAATGTTCGAAATAATTATGGAAAATTCTTTGACCGTGACAACAAATCCAACCAAATCACCAACCATTTTTGTTTTAAAAAAATGTGAATCGAACATTTATGAACTTTTTAATCCACAACAACAATAACAGTAAACAAATTGACTTAATAAAGTATTTAAATTTGTTTTTCTAAAACAACAAACAAACAATTGCATGACGAAAACATATTTCCATTGTGAACTTAAAGTACTGTTTATTGTTTAATTGTTTTTCGTCCTTACGACGAACGACTGTTACTGATATTGAAGAATTCTATACATTCATATACATTATACATTATATAAATATATACATACTAAAAATAAAATATTATATTGAATAGCTTTATGTTGAATATGAAATGAATAAATTATGATTGGATTTTCCCGAAAGGAATTAGCTTTTTACTATGGCGTTGGTAACTTCAATTGGCATTATTGGTCGTTTCAGTTTCAGGTTCAAAGTGAAAGGATGTTCATAAGTGCATACAGATACATATCCTATGACCAAAAAAAGGTTTTCATGTGAATGAAGTGTCAAAAACTATGAAATTCGCATGTTCGCAGTTTGCAATTCGTTTTCATGTGAAAAGTCCTTAACCTAATTAGTGCCGTGGTGGCCAAACAAATGGAGAAAAAAAAATATTGCTATTAAGTGGCAAATACAGTAGGTAGAACTAAATAATTTGTACTATATTTTTGATTATTTCCTCTGATCTTATAAATATTGAACTATGAACCTGTCGTCCCAGTACATTGTTTCAAAAAATCGGAGTGATCGTTCTTGACCTTTACCCCGTCCCGACATTCTAATGTTAAGATATGGTCAACATTTAAGGGATACAGTAACAATAATTCGTCAGCATGTTATTTTATACGATAACTATAGCAATAATATGAGAGTACAAAATTGGTGAAATAAAGATAAAAAACACGGACAAGAACGGACTCATAAGGATTATAAAGACAGACTTAATTCACACTTTTCTTGGCCTTTTTATTGCGAGTACAAGCGTACGTCACGGCTGAGCCTTCCATACTTATCTGTAGTAAAGATTTGCTTTTTTTCTTTAAATTTAGCTTGATAAGAACGTTGTCGCCATAGTTTAAGTGGAAAGGCTTTTAAATACGAAATATCAATGCTGTCTTGCCCACGGAAATCAGTTGTCGTGATGTCGTTACGGTAGAAAAAGTATTACAACAGCAACGTCTTTAGAGCAATCAACAATTACAAGGAAAGGACGACGATTATGCTTATGCCGAAAATGCAACACTTCCTAAAGTGACTTCGAAGTTCGAACTCAAACTTCCAGATCTTACAAAAAAAAAAAACATTGACGAATGTTAAAAAGATAAGTAGGTACTTAGAGTTGTTTAGTCCGATTATGAAGTTAAAAAGGTAGTTCGTTGATCAAGTAGACAATTCAGTTGATCAATCGAAAGCTCATGCAGTTACATAGCCTTTCTGTTGTTTGTTTTGCAGAACCAAATATCAAACACAAAATCCTAAAACAGAGCGTTTTTTAAATGGATACCAAAAAAACAGACGATTGCTTAGCATATTTTGAGAAGGGAAACAATTTCCTCATTTATATTTTCCTGGCGATCGATACATTAATGTAAGTAAAACAATTTTTGTTAAATATTCTTAAATCGTTGACTTTGTTAATTCAAACAGACCGATTTCTAGTGGGATAAACCAGGAGCAAAAGCCAAGCTTATTGAGGAAAATAGAGAGATTGCTAAAGGATTCTCAACAAAACGGTTCGAATAAAAGTTATTCTGGAAAGGTATGGCGTAAAAACAGATAATTTACGGTCCTCTGAGTACAGACGGAGTTACTTACAAAATTACTACTTAAGTTTGTAATTCTTTAAATATGATTTACTAATTTTTGAATTTTAGGTTTGGCCCGATTCAAAGACGAATTCGGTGAAGAACGATGTGAAGAGAAAACAGTCAGTATCCCATGTTAACAACCTCATTTCTCCGTCCAAACTTGAGCTGACTTTCGGTAGAATCGCTTCGCTAAGCAGCTTCATCACAGGCATACCTACGTCGGCAATATTGCGGCGGTGAGATCTGAGACTCAAAGCGTAATATCCATCAGCTTCTATTCTATGTAGAGCAGTGTCTTGGTACTCTTCGTCTAAAATATAAATGTGGTTCATCCGAAAGTAGCAAATAAAGATCAGGAGGAGCCTTCTTCTACTAGAGAGCCAAAAAAGACACGTCTGTAGAAATGCTTCAAGGGAAAAATCAACCACAAGCAGTTTTTTTTTTATCCAGCTATCTATTTTGGGTGAAATGATAAATTAACTTCACCGAGTAACTAGGTGATTTAATAAGTAGAATGACCTCAAATCTTAGTGCGAATAAAGTTTACAAAAAAATATGGAGGAAATATGAGTAAATCTAGGAGTTTATAAGTTCTGGTCACTACTTGATGATGAAGGGGGTGTGATCGAGGATCGAGGTTGTTCCATCAGAAAATAGTTTCAATGTCGTTTCGAAAGTAGTACATCAGGCTTATTGATCTGAACGAATTATATTTAGTGCCCAGCCTATGACATAAATATAACCAGAAAATACATTTGTGCATCTTGGTAGATAGACGTATCAGAAGTGAGAAGACGGCTGAGTTCATAAAAGTAAAAATGCGGCAGGACTGCAATTTTTGCGTTCATTAATGTAAAAATACTGCATTATCTTTGCACGAGGCAAATAAGCAGTGCGTTCATATAAGCCAAATGACAGTCAAACTGCGATCAACTCTGCATTGAATTTTGTTTTGTTGCCAAGTTGCAGGAATATGGCAGGAAAAAATATGTAAGTAAAATAAATGAAAATTTAATAGATTTATCCAAAATAATGAAGGTTTTTTTTTATTAAAAAGTTCAAATATATTATTTGTGTTTTATACGAATGGAAGTGAAAATAAAACCTACTGCATATATGAACTATTTTTCGGAAACGCAAAACTGCTGCAAACTTGCAGCAGTGTTTCTGTTCATAATTGCATTGAATCAATATTTTTTGCATGGCATGTGCAACAATGTTGCAATTATGAACTCACCCGACAACTTCTGTAAATCGCTTAAAGTTACTTGCCATGTGGCTCCATTTCGCGACGTTTAATACCAGCCCCAGTTTTGGATAGTCGGTATTGCGTAACACATCCGCTCATTGAGTTACATCGTAGTGGCCAGATATTCGCCCACTTAGCACCTGAATTGTTAAAGGACTTCTTAACCGGTTCCCATAGCAAGATTTTCGTGTTTTTTTTTATTTTTACTATTGTACGGTTTACTTTCGAGCAGGTGTAAGACGTGTTGAAGCCCATGCCTAGAAATTATCCTGTTAGTTGAGTGCGCATAATGCTTACAAGCAGTTGTAAAGAAGATTTTTGGCACTAAGCCATTGATAACAATAAAGTAACCTGGTTCCGTGCAGATGTGCACTTTATGCATATGTGTTGTTTTGTGTCCATCATTGAAAATCTCCTACTTACCAAGAAGAAATAATGGAGGTGCATTTTGCAAAGTTCATATTCATGTTCTCAACTACCTTCGAAAGGGGTACTAGGCGCCAAATAGTTACTAATGTGGAGGTGAGAGAAGGATTTTATAGTAAAAGGCTTAACTGGCAAGGTTTGTGTTTTCATCAATATTCGCACCACTGACTAGGAAAGAACTACCCATTTGCACACTTGACGTTTCTTTCTTTTAATAATATCCATCAATTATCGCTTATATAAGTTCAAGTTCGTAATCATTACTCCAGTAAAACTAATCGCACTGAGCCATAAATATAGTACCTTTAAAATTAATGTCAGCATATTTGTAAAACAGTTCAACATGGAATCTTTATTCGCCTATCGCATGCCAAGAAGCAATCACTTAGCGTCATTGTTCTCCATAATTAAGCAAAATATTTAACAGATTTTATTTATCCAAGTCAGGCGAAAAATATTTACAATATTTATGGCGTACGTAATTGTGTAATAAAAAGCTTAATAGCTTAATGTCCTGAAGCGACACCAATACTCTCGGAGAATTTTTATTTTGTTGATGCGCTTAGACGTACAGCGATGGCTATAAAATTTTAAGGCGCTATTAGTACTAACGCAGATCATTAATCCTTCGATGGAAACCAGCAAATCTGCTGTAAAATGTGAAAACCGAAAAGGAACTCCGGTTGAAGACCGGCAGCAGCATTGTCAAAATGGCATCTGTTAATCTGTTGGTGAGGTCGTATAAATTATGGTCATACAATTTGATAAATAGCTTACTTGACTGATGATATTATGATTGCATGAATTTTGTTTGTTGAAGTAGACGCAAGGATGCTGTGAATATAAAACGTTTTGACGGTAATTTACCCAATGGCCTAGGCCTTAGTTTTGTTTACTTAATAGCAGCAGCGTAGGCAGGATACTTGCAATCTGAATGGAATAATGATGAAGGCCACCTAAAGTCCTATACTTTGTAGATAAATTTATGCGTGCTTCTTATCAAGTCTGCCCGGCCGGAAGGATGTTCCAGCAACCTTGTTGCTTCTTGGATTAATACTAATATCGCTTTCCTCACGTGCGTCGTGCTGGTTAGGTGGTCGAAAAAAAAAACTGAAGTCGAACGTGTTCAACAAACAAAATGCCGCATAATATACAAGAGTCAGCCAGAGATGGAAACAAAGTATCCAGATATAAAAAATAAATAAACAATGAGTTCTTAAGTAACTTTAATTTTGTTTTTTTTTTTTTTTTTTTTACAGATTACAGAAGTTAATGCTCCACAAGAAAGGAGACTGGAGTGGCCTAGTGGGTAGTGTGTTGGACTACTAAGCGAGGGGTTGAGGTTCGAATCCCGCAAAAACCCAAATTCCAACTTAGGGTTTTTTTCGACTGCGCCACCTATCGCGAACGTCTGACAAACATCCGAGAGTATAACTGTCTTGTACGAGCTTCTCAATTAGCCGTTTGGAGTCGGCATAAAACTATTAGATCCCTTGCATTCGTTTCAAACTTAAAAACTCGCACAAAACGAATGGTTGTGAGCAGCGTTGCCAAGTCATTCTGGCGTTCGAGCACCGTTTTTTAAATTTTCAGCGTTAATTTTGACCTCTTGGGCACCAAAACTGTCTTTTTTTGTTAAAGAGCTCCAAAATAGATAAAAATAAAAATAAAAAAACAACATGTTAAACTACAATAACTACACAACAATATTAGTTTTTATAAACGACGCGGTCGCGATCGCGAACTCGGGAAGATGCCCTTGTCGGTCAGACGCATAAAGAGAACTTAACTCAATATCACTGACCCATCCACCGAGCTGCGTTTGCAGTCCTGCACTAACACTAACTAATAGACAGGAGGGATTTCCCTGTCTATATTCATTGGATTTGTCTTTGTATTTGTAATGAAGTGTTGCCGCTTTACATTCGGCCATCCGACAATACACTGTCCTCAGTGCTGCTTCCTAAAAACATTCAAATTTGTTTTTAAATAAGTAAGCACACAGCCTCACATTATGTACTACAACAATTACCTCAGTATTGCAATAAACGACTTAAAAAAGGGGTCAATCCTATCCTACTCCTTATTATATGAATTGGCATTGCCCGATAAATAAACTTTTTTCTATTTCACGCAGATATTTATATTAGTTTACTTATTCACACAGCTAAGTTCCGCTTACACAAAGTCGGAAGTTCGTTTTTATGCACACAGCTCTACGCTGCGCATACACACAGAAATATTTAACAATTTTATGTTATTCAATGTTCTTCACACAGCTTATTTATTGCGCTGACGATGATTGCAAGTTATTCACACAGCTATATGGAATGTTAATGTGTTAAAATTCCAACAATCGAAGATTTGTAATCATTACAAATTTCTTTTACTCACGCCTTATTATTTTTAAATGGTATATAATGCCATATGTTGCATATTCTCTTACCTTAAACCTTTCGTGTTTTTTTTTTAAGCTTAATAATCAACAAATTTTTTTTTCAACGTAACGTTTAAACTTCATATTTATTTATTTTAAGAAAACTGAAAAAGTTAAGAGAACAAATGAAAGAATTTTTTTTTTATGTTTGTTTGTACAAGTGTTAACAAAATTATAATAAAATTAATTAAGGTCCAGTGTTGTCATCATCGTCGGTGTCGTCTAACTTTTCCCAATCAAAATCTTCAAGACGTCCGAACGGCTTCATGTGGTCCGCTGAGTGAACTGACGAATAAGGTTTTTGAGAATTTTGTAACTCCTGTGAATCTCCAATTATGTATCGATCATTTTGCAAAATTTTCTTCACCTCAAAAGGACCCTTGTATCTTGGAAGTAGTTTTTTTGACTGACCAGTTGACCCATGTTCAGCGCGGATAAGAACAATGTCGCCTTCGCGGTAGGTCATTGGTTTGCGATGATTTTCGTTGAACTTGACAGCTTGAGCACATTGTCGCGTTGTCATCCTTTGACTGGCCCTTTCACGAAGTTCGGATAGAGGAATATTATCCTCATCATCGGTGTCATCTTCTTGCAAGGCTATGCTCAAATGATTTGTTAATGTATTTCTGGGTTTGAATGAGAAAAGTAACTCCTGTGGCGTCTGATTTGTTATTTGATGCTTAAGACTGTTCATTCCCCATTGAATGGCCGGAACATGATTCTCCCAGTCTCTACCGTCTGTTCGGCTAGTCATAGACGAAAGAGAAGCTCCAACTGTTCGAAAATAGCGCTCAATTTGGCCATTAGCACGAGGGGTTCGAACAGCGTTGAGAATGTGTCGAATTGAATTTTGGGCACAATATTCCTTAAAAGTTTTCGACGTAAAAGCCGTCCCACGATCGCTAATGATTTCCACCGGAGATCCGAAGAATTGTGAGAGCTCGCTAAGTGATCGGATAACAGAATTTGTGTTCGTAGATTTTACGGGACGAAGAACGAGAAATTTGGTGAAACTGTCAATGATACCTAATATGTACAAATTGCCTTTCATACTTTTGGGAAATGGTCCTAAATGGTCTATATGTATTGTATAAAACGGGATGGGAGTTTTTTGAATTGGATGAATATGGAACCTGGTTTCATCTTTGCCGCGTTTGTTATATAGGCAGGGAATGCAACTATTTAAATATTTGTTCACAACAGATCTCATTTTTGGAAACCAGTACCTTCTCTTTATCTGCTCTAAAGTTCTTTCTAATCCGCAATGACCAATGTCGTCATGAGAGGATTTAACTATTCTCCACCTCACTCCTTTTGGTACCGCAAACTTTAGTCCGTCTGGGGTTTTCTTGAAAACACGCCCTGATTGGAGAGCATATTCTTTTTCCATATGTTTGCGATTTGATTTCGAACTACTTAATATATTCATAACTTCCTGTAGATGGGGATCACTTCGTTGAAGGATGGCTATCCAATCGTTTCCATGTGCCTCAATTAGGCGAATTTCCAATCCTGCTTCTTCCATCTCCGTTGATTTTTCTACGGGATTCCGGCTTAAGGCGTCCGCATGTTGCATTTGTGTATTACTTCTATATTCCAGTTTGAAATCAAAGTGCTGTATTTTAAGCCACCATCTCGCAATTCTAGGAACTAGATCTCTTTTATCTTGGGTTTGTTTCAGGCTGTTACAATCTGTAAAGATTTTAAAAGGTTTACCTAACAAGTAGTACTTAAATCGTTCTAGGCTCTCGACCACAGCTAATGCCTCCAGTTCGTAGCTGTGAAATTTACGTTCTGAGGCAGTTGTAGCTCGACTGAAGAAAGCAACTGCTCGTTTCGTCTCAAATTCATCCACCTGAATGAGCACACCCGCAAGTCCTAGAGCACATGCATCCGTATGTAGCTCGTGGTTCATTTTAGGATCATATACAGCTAAGGTTGGACTATTGCACAATTTTTCCTTCAACAAATCGAACGCTTTTTGTTGATCCCTATCCCATTTAAAAGGAATTCCCTTTTTTAATAACTGGTTTAAAGGGACAGCTAGCCTAGCGTAATTTGGCACGAAACGTCTAAAGTATCCCGAAAGCCCGAGAAATTGCTTTACCTGCCTACAATCAGTAGGAGTGGGAAAGGATTTGACCGCATCAATTTTAATATGGCCTGGTTTTATACCATCAGCGCCAATTTCGTGCCCAAGATAGATTATCGTATCTGAAAAAAACTTACATTTTTTTATGTTTAGCGTCAGATTAAATTCGGAAAGCACTTTTAAAAGTTCTTCAAGTAGATTTAAGAGTGGAACTAGACCATCAGCAAAAATTACTATATCGTCCATATATATCAAAATATTTTTTGAGTTCACACGTCGTACAACTAAGCTCATGAGTCTTAAGAATATGAAAGGGGCATTCGTAAGACCAAACGGAACGCGGTTAAATTCGTACTGTCCTTGCGGTGTAATGAAGGCAGTAATGTGTCTTGAGTTTTCGTCGACTGGGATCTGGTAATACCCGCTCATTAAATCTAAAATTATAAACACATGTGCATTTTTCATTGAATTCAATTGTTCCTCAATGTTGGGGGTAGGAAAATTTTCGCGGACTGTATTACTGTTCAATTGTCTGTAATCGACGCACATTCTGTAAGAGGAATCTTTCTTTTTTACCAGAAGTACAGGGCTTGCAAATTCAGAAGAGGACTCTCTAATTATATTGTTTTTAAGAAGTTCAGCTATGATGGAATTTAAGTGCTCGAGTTCTTGATATGCAACGCGGTAGGGTTTATATCGTACTATTTTATTTTCCTTAAGTCTGATCTGCATCGTAAGTTTATTTGTTTTTCCAAGTTCCGATAAGTTTAGGGCTACACAATTTCTAAATTTGTTTAAAATACTCAAAAGATTTATTTTGTCATTATCTTCGAACGCGTAATTACCGAAAATAATGTGATCCATTTCAATACAATTTTTGATTATATGGGGTTTACTTGTTTTCTCCGAGGCTGATGCAGTTGGTCAAAATGTTTCCGCTACTTTTTTAACTTGCCAACTACCATGACTTTTCCTAAGGCAAACCTTTGGAGAGTCCAAAAAGTTGCGTCCTAAAATCATCGGAGTATTTTGCATATTTTCGCCGACAACTAGTAACTCGATTTCTAGACTAACGTCACCCACGTTGACCGTTTTAATCAGTTTTCCAAGTGCTTCAACTGCGTCAGCTCCAAAACCCTGCAACTTTACAGTTGACGGTTGCATCTTCCAACCGTATTTGAGGACTTCACTTAGCTTGATAGTAGAAGCATCACTTCCTAGATCTAGGAAAGCTTTAACAGAACAGCCCTCTACATCAACTAATTTATCGAGGCCACTCTCGACTGTGTTCGATATATATCGCATACTTCTCGCTGGTTCGACTGCTGGTACTTGTTTCCTAAGTGGAGCACGATGGGTTTTGGGGCAGTTTCGAGCAAAATGGCCCGAATTCCGACAATTGTAGCATACCCGGTTTGACTCATTGGTTTGGACATTGTAGCGAGCTTTTCCTTGGATAGGAGTGGTTTTAGGAGTATTTGAATAGGTTTTTAAGCCCCGTTCCCGAAAATTATTCAAAAACTTACCCCTTGAGCTCTCCTGCTCATTTATCCCTTCGTAAGCCTTAACCTTAGCCAAAAGTTGCTTTACTGTTAAGCACTCGGACGCGGTGAGAATGTTTATTAATCTTCTATCACTCAATCCCGAGATTATGTATTTAATAGTTGTAAAGTCGTTAAGTGTACCTTTTGCAATCGCGGCGATACTGTATACATAATTTTCTATGGATTCGTTTTCCATTTTACGACGCGACATTAATTGTACATGAATTCTTGATTCGTCAGTTTCATCGGGAAAAGCTTCTTTGATGCCTTCCTTAAATGCACTCCACGACGCGAACTGCGACCCGTTCCCGATGAACCACTTACGGGCTGCTTCTTCAAGCCGGAGGGAAGCATAAAAAAGAGTGTTACGGTCATCCCATCCGTAAATATTTCTGATGTTTTCGACTGAGAGCAGCCACTGACTTACACTTATACCAGTGCCACGCATCGATGGGTCTAAAGCAGGAATTAATTTGTTAACTTCATCTGCGCCCAATCTCATAGCAGTTGAATTTAGAGAAACACTCACTTGCGACGAACTACACTCACTTTCGCGCAGCATGAGCTCTTTTTCCCGGCGCAGTAGCTCATTTTCCTTTTTTAGTAACTCAATCTGTGACAACAGATGATTTTCATTTCTTTTTCCGCGACTTTCCATAATTAACACAAAGACTAAAAATCAACCGTCCTTACAGAAATCAAGGGAAACAATGACTGGGGCGAGAAGAATGCTTCTCAAGCTGTACCACTATAATGTATGTTCACGAAGGGAACGAAAACAAATACTTATACCAGTTGTGTATAAGAATACTGTCTAGACATCCAGACCGAGAGTATAGCATCTAACTGTTTCAAAAATACTGCAAATTCCACACATTGTGCTTTCTCCCCCAAACAGGATCGGACATGTATAAAAGAAGTCGAAATCCTGCACACAGAGCCACAGAGCCACAGACCGATCCTCAACGACAAACCAACAACTAAAGCAAGCAGATGTGTATATTAGGTGGGGGAGCAATATAAACACAAAGACAAACAGAAACAACCCCTTAACATGTTGCATGTTAACCTAAAGAAGAGAATATACCCAGTAGAGCTGCACACATTTATTTTTGTTATGCATCATTCACCCACCCCAATTACAACAAAGTGAGCCAAATACACTGTTTTGTTTTTAAATTGACTTGGACAGATGCTCGCAGATCGAAACAACTCGTGACATGACTGGAACTTATACACAAGTGTGAAGAAAAAAGGGATATCATACGCACGTGTAAGAAAAAATGATATATTTTGCCAAGGCCAACATGCACTAACACGTTCAATTGTTCAGATACACAATCACATTGGTTTCGCTTGAAACGAAGTTTTTTTTTTTTTTTTTATCGTTTTATTTTCACGAAGCACTTGTAGGACTTTTGTGCGGACGAATCCCACTTCTGATATGTTAAACTACAATAACTACACAACAATATTAGTTTTTATAAACGACGCGGTCGCGATCGCGAACTCGGGAAGATGCCCTTGTCGGTCAGACGCATAAAGAGAACTTAACTCAATATCACTGACCCATCCACCGAGCTGCGTTTGCAGTCCTGCACTAACACTAACTAATAGACAGGAGGGATTTCCCTGTCTATATTCATTGGATTTGTCTTTGTATTTGTAATGAAGTGTTGCCGCTTTACAAACAACACTAAAACCTGATAAAACTAATAATAGGTAGGTACTGGTACATGCATTTAATTTGTTTCTTAAATTGCCCTTGTGATATATGCCTGCAAAGTACCGATTTTGGAAATTACATTTTCAAGAATTCTTATTATTATTTCTTAGTTTATTTTTGTATTAAACTTATTTGGCTGAAAACCTTTTCCACATCTCTATTTGAGTCTGGCAAACATAGCAATTTTAGGCCAATTTTCAAATATTTTGGAATGACTTTTCACCTACGGAATACCTTAAACATGTCTGACTATGACTTTCTAGCCATAAATATTTTGTAGTTTTTTATTCCCACTTAAAATTTGCTATTCCATACTCCATTCCATTTATTCCCTTTGTAGCTTTTCACTATCACGATTAAATAGTTTTTGCGATATCAATACAAATTAGCGAAAAGGCAAACAGAAAAACGCATTACATTTCAAGAGAAATGAATTTGTATATAAAGAGTATAACTTGTATTCGAAGAGAAAAAATGTGGTGTGCAGCGTTAAAAAAGCACTAAAATATTTTTTAAAGCACTAAGAAAACGCCTAAGCGCTAAATCTACTTTTTCGGCACTAAAACTGAATTTTGGGCACTAAAATTAACGCTGAAAGCACTGACTTGGTAACGCTGGTTGTGAGAAGCTTCGTTCAAAAGTTGGGCAGAAGAGAGCCAAAGAGAGAGAGAAAAACATTTCCCCTCCATAAAAAACCTGCGAATATAGCCCAAGAAATTTCGTTGGGCTAGTTGGTTATTGCTGACAGATGGTTGTTAAATCGGCTGTAGGAAATAAGGCCCCAAAAGAGAAAATGAAATAAGGCCCCAAATTCGGGGTGTTATTTCATAATGAAATAACATCCCAATTTCAAACATGAAATAAGGCCCCACTGCGATGAAATAAGGCCCCAAAATAAAAAGAAATAAGGCCCCAAATTTGTGGGTTATTTCATAATGAAATTAAAAATAATGACAACTACTTTTTATTTAATATTGTTGATATTGGATAAACTAGTTTAGATTAAAGTAACTTTTTATATACTCAACCTCGCACCCACCCCGCAATCTAACACTAAACCCAAGCAGGGGGGTTGCATACGCATTCCATATCGGAAGGGTAACAATTAATAATAAAAAAATAATTTTGGAGACTTATTTCATTTCTTCTTTTGGGGTCTAATTTCATTATGAATTTTTATTAAGAAATAAGGCCCTAAAAGAGGAAATTGCACCCCAAATTCTATAAAAAAAATCGTTGTTGTTGTTTCCTGTATAATTTTTTGGGGCCTCATTTCATTTTTCTTTTGGGGCCTTATTTCATTGGGGCCTTATTTCGCAGAGCCGTAATATATTACTCTCTCGATAACGCTCTCTTTTACGAATTTTTCGACTTGAGTAAAAATTCGTAAAACTTAACAGTAAAGGAACATAAATTATGTTTCTCTCAAAAAATCAGCGTTCAGCATATTCATCAATTTCTTACTACCACCATGCTTAATTTTTAAGTTAAATTAATAAACTTGCATCAATATAAAAATGTGTTCATATCTTATATTGAATTTCTAAATATGGATGTATAAAAATTAGCAGTAGAAATTGGCAGTGACTTGTTTTATTTGGCGTTGTCGCGTATCACGTTATTCACTTGTTCTTCTAATGGCGATTTCGATTGAAGAAAAGAATCTGTGAAAAGAGCAAATCCAGAAGTGCTTTCTATGTTTTCTATTTTTCATTGAAGAAAAGGTGCACTTCCAAGTCCATTCTTAACACGACAGAAGGGTCCGGGATATTTTTAAATAATTGCCCTAAACTTACCAACACACACAAGAAAAATATCAGATAGAAATGTTTGTTGTATTATTAGAAACACATTTTTTGTTATGTGATCCTAAAATATACAATTATACGTGCAATGTAAACTTGAATTGAAATAAATTGATGTGGCCTATTAAAACATTCGTACTGTGGAAGAAAAAAACAGACCATCAAATCTCTTAATCACTACATAGTATAAAACAATGTCGCTTTCTCTGTCCCTATGTCCCTATGTATGCTTAAATCCTTAAAACTACGCAACGGATTTTGATGCGTTTTTTTTTAATAGATAGAGTGATTGAAGAGGAAGGTTTATATGTATAATAACATCCATTAGATAGTGGAGAAATACTGTTATTTTTGAGGTTTCTAATGTGATGTCGTAAATAATTACATTTTTTCCGCTTACATTGCAAACGCAGGCTGAACCCTACGTGCGAAGCCGGGGCGGGTAGCTAGTAATATTAATAATAATGGTGTCTACCTCTATTACAAAAATGCTCCAACGAGATTCATTGAAAAGAGTAATTCTGAATTTTCGGGCAATTCTCTGGGATCTTCAATGAAAAACGCCATAATACAGTCCTTCACTCGACGGGCTATGTTCGAATTTCTTCAACATTTGACATTTAGCCGAAAATATTACAATGGCGGTGGTTTGCCGTAAATGCATTCTCCTCTGCAAAACAGGTATCGACTTTGAAGATGTTGGGCCCAAATTTTCTTAAATTGGTAGGGGAACACCATTTGATCAACAAATATAACACCTGAGAAGATATGCAACAGCAACGGAACAATGTAAACAAGATGAAATGCCAAAAAGGAATATTAAAAATTTGAATTCAAAATCGGTTGTAGCGTACGACTAATACCAATCAATTACTGTTCATAGGGATTAGTCACTCCAAGGGACAAGGGGCATACAAAATACCTGTAAACTCAGGTCGCAGTGCAGCGCTAAATGTCAACATGTAGCATTTAAAAACCGCATTTGCCTTTTCAGCAACACCGTCAAACACAAATGAAACAGAAAATCATTTATTCGCCAATTTTAATGACTCGCTGAGCAAGTTTATTTTTATTTGATGTTTCGAATACACAAACAAATACGTATACTCGCTTATTCAGGACCGAATAAATTTCTGAAAACAATTTGAACATCCCGTGCTCTCATATTTGGGAAAGCAGTTGCCAAATCTGCTAAAGTTGCAGCGGGCAACACCCTGTCAAATGGAAAGCCCATTGCTCGCTTGTCCGGGAAAAGTTTGTCCTTCAAGCCACAGAATGAAGCAGCATCATCGCAAACATCCGGACTAAGAAAAATTTTGTAGTATAGTAGCAGCAATAAAATTTGAAGGAACGTTTTACAATAGGTACTTACACATTATTCGACTGAGTTACTGCGTCAGCTTGGTAATCAGAAATCATAACAAATAGATCAAACAATCTGCCATCCGGAGTTCCCTTAGGCAAGAGCATATGTTCCGGCCAGCCGCAACCACAGAAACGTGATTCAGCTATTTCGGCAGGATCCGTAAGACGTAGCTCCACATCAACCCGTCTGAAGGTTTTCTCAAACGGAATTGTAACACTGGATTGTTCAGAGCGGCGCATAATGCGATTTTGTCCAGGTTTCACTGAAAGATACAAAGTTTAAGTATAAGTATAAGTTTAAAATTGGACGAACATTTATTTTAATTATAAATGTAATATGCGGGGTATTCAGGAGCTGGGGTAATTGGGATGCTTTTTTTGTCTATACATAAAGCGAGCGAAGCGAGCAACATTACCAAACTTCACGCTAAACTTTGAAATTTCGTTATTTGCAACAGTTATAGGTTTATTAGTTTGCAAAGTACTAGCGTGATCAACCTATGGTAATCAATCATAGCTAGGTATTTTCGAAATCATTTCTTTTCGGTTATGGGGATATTTCGCTACATCTGTGAAGATTGATCTTAGCTCTAGCTCTGGCGGTGCAAATCACCTGCAAATTTGTGTGATTAGGGCACATTCTTCTCCTAATTGGCCTTATTAATAATAAATGTTAACCTTTAAGCCAACTATTTTGTAGGTCCCAATTTTCATGGGGAAAATTTCACCATTGTGACTTGTGAGTTCGAAAATCTGCACATCTGACAAGACAACTGTCGGGTGGGACGAAAATATTAAGAAAAATCGCCGCAAAGCGGGATTAAACAGGATTTTAAAAAGCGGGACTATAATATATCGGGATTTAGAGTAAATGTGATCTTCAGAGGCAGTATTTAAAAAAGCCCGGATCTTAGAAGACGAATTTTAAAAAGCAGGATTCCGATACGCTTCCGGTTAGATTGGGCCACAATATACAATCTCTATTTCTTCTCTATATATATAAAACAAAGTGCCAACAAATGTTATGTTTCCCTCTGTCGCCCGTTGTTTTCAACCAACTTAGTTGACTTTTTTTTTTTCAAATGTCGGTTTAAAAGACGGCGGGTTTTAGCTAGTTAAGACATAAAAATTAAGTAAAATGCCATATACTCACAGGTGACAGTGAATTTGTCCATTTCGATAGCGAACCGACGCTTCTCCTCCAGAAACAGATCCGTTTCACGTTCATCAGCCTTGGGAATGAGAAAAATTCGACAAGTACCTTGACGATCAGCCGAACTCCTATTAGTCACTGTAATTGTATAGTCGAAGGGATCATGCTGCAAATGGGTAAATCTGATAAACGAATTGGCGCTTGGTCCGGCGAAGTCCATAGCCGAACCCAAGTCAATGTCGCTCTTCTGCCAGTAGGTCATCAAAACGTTTGCCGTAGTGGTCTTTGTACGAGCTTTTACTTGTGCACTGTCAATGACTACATCAGTGAAACTAAGCTGTGTAAACCGATTGGAAAATGTAAAGTTAAATCTTTCAATTGCAAGCTAAACGTCTATACCTGATCCGCCGAATAGGGCGGTAGCAGTGACTTGTGTTTAATGCCCAAGTTGTCAATGAATGCATGCCATCGGTAGAAGATGGGATCACGCATCGCTGTAGAAACCTCTGCCATTACACTGGGATTTTCCAAAAATCTCGAATCCGGATCGTGTATCACAGCCAACATCAAATGACCCAAGTTATGCAGATCGCCGTAGAGACGGCGATTCACGGAAAGTGAAGAGGACTCAATAATGTTGAATAGAACATCAATGCCACGAGTCTCATCCAGGTCAACCCGATTGCCAGTGATCTATGGAGAGGAGCATATGAGGTGAAATTGTTCCGAATAAGGAGTTGGAACTACTCACGTCAAGAACGTATCCTACGTCGATAGCATCTTGAATACGACTGACCCATCTTTCCAAGTCGGCCACTTCCACGCTGATTTCGGTCCGATTGAGATCTTGCATTATCAACCCAGGCATTCGTGATGCATATGTTCGATTGGTGATGCTGTTGATCAGCTTGGGGAAGTAGCCCTCCTTTAGAGGCTCCCTAAAGTTACTCAGTGGCCGGGTGGCACCCAATAAGTTGCAAAAACGGTCCACATTATAACGAGCCATGATCTGGTGATGCATATACCAGAATAGCTCACCGCGACGATCCTTATCAACAATCTCTCTTGGACCATTCGGAGGGTAGACCAAATGCCAATGCCAGTGATGGAGGTTGATGCCAACGTCCTCTCGGAAATATGCCATTCGCTGTTCCTCTTCACGTTCAGATGCTGTGTAGCTTTGTGGGGTTTCCAGAGGGGCCTATATAAAAACAAGAATAATTCAGTTTGCTGGTTCGAGCGGGCTAGTCAGTACCCACCCTGCTTCCAGGATTCGGCATGAGCGTGGCATCATTTCGCGCATCTCGCAGAGCGCTCGGCTCTATAAAATTGTTTGGAAACTGCTGGACAACTGGAGGCACCCGAGCATCCGCGGTGTCCTTTCTATGCAGCACTGCGACAGAGAGGGCATACTGAAACATGTACGGATTTACACGATCCCTAAGAAAGAAGGCTGCAGTAGGGAACGTTTTTTTTTTTTATTTATTAACTCTTACTTTGTGTAGACACCCAGCGCGATAAAAGTGTCAATGTCCTCGGCATCCATGAACATTTGAATCAATTGGGTTGTCATTTGGGCATCGCTGGGGTTCAGCAAGGAGAAGATTCCATTGACACTTCTCTGTGGAATGAAGTCCAGATTGGGCTTCTCGATGTCACGAATGGGTATCTGTAAAAGAGGTCACTCCTAGGAGGGTTTTCCGAATAGTTTTGTACGCTTACCCTAATTTCCACGTCGGGACTGTAACGAGATTGAATCTCCGGTCCTATGTCAGAGTAGTGTCCAATAAAGAAACTGTCAGGCATATCGAAAATTGCCTTTCCATTGTCGCGTGGGGTGAAAACCGGCTCCAAAGGACGTTGGAAAAGCATTTCAATTGATTTCTTTTGGTAGTTCATCGTGGATGGATCTTTGAGATAGATTTTATGTTGAAGTACACAACGTTGAAGTGGAAAGGTTCAAAACAAGTTTGAAACTGATTTCAAAATAGACGTAGAGGCGATTATATACAGTTTCTGGATACAACTAAGACCGCAAGACAAATTGCTACAAAGGGTTGATGACTTGTGGGTATGTGCGCTTGGGGACACTTTTTTATCTTCCACTATATAGTCCGTTGAACTTTGTGGGAATATTGCAGTTTATTGCAAGTCGGGTGTAATAGTTTCTTAAACATTGTAGAGGTCGGAAACTTCCAACTGATAAGGAATAGCAAACTATCGTGCGGTTTTTGCAACATTGTAATACCGCACTTGCAGTTTATATTGACATCAACGATGTTCCTGATAATATAAAGTAAAGAGCGTCTCGTTTGTTATTTTGTAAGCGAATGCTTTTAATATTTCAATTCCTCCTTAGATGGTTCTGCCCATGAGTTCTATCTTCAATAGAAGCCGAGCACACGTCTTATCAACCTAGCTTCTGTCCATCAACTCCAGGGGCCAATTACCGCATCCGTGAGCGAGCCATACGTCACTGAATTTTGTGATTTTTACAAGTAAAACAATAACAAGTTCAGTCACGTGTTACTCGATCACGGATACGGTAATTCAATCCCAGGTCTCAGGTTCAACCACCTTAAAAACGTAAATAACGTCTTAAGAACATTTTTTTAGGCGCGCCACCGTCCCAAAAAAATAAAAACTCACTCAAAACGAATGGTTGTGTCAGAAAAATGTCTGTGGAACCCTTCTATCAATCACTTGGTGTGTTTCAAACCCAATGGCCGCAATTGCATCCGTGTTTTGCGAAACATAAACCGGCAAAACGTGGGTTAAAAAATGACCCTCTCTAAGTCATTCTTACGACCATTGAATCGAATCAGTAACTCGGTGTATTGCTCCAACTAAACACAAATTTCATGTTAAGGTTTTTTTCCAATTTACATCCGAGAGCATAACTGTCACAAAAAAGCTTCTTAATTTGCCATTTGGATTCGGCATAAAATTGCATATTCCTTCCATTTGTCCCAAAAAGGAAAAGCTCACATAAAACAATAATGTTTGTGAGAAGTTTGGTCAATGGGCACAGGTATTTTGGTCCACTTAGCTCAGGGTTGCCAGTTTGCGGGATTGAACCCTTTTAACGCCACAACTGCATGCTTTGGGCTTGATTAACATGTGGTATCAACAAGACGGTGCTACATCGCATACAGCCAGGATTACAATGGAATTACTGCGAGACCTCTTTCCCCAACAAGCTATTTCAAGAAATAGTGATGTTGATTGGCCTCCACGGTCGCCTGATTTGACAGCTCCAGACTTATTTTTGTGGGGATATCTGAAACGCAAGGTTTATGCAAACAAACCAGAAACGCTTGAGCAACTCAAACAAAATATTCGTGATGAAATTAATGAAATACCGCGTGAAATGTGTGAGAATGTAATGAAAAATGTTTCCGACCTTTATTTTCTGAGGATCTATCAAGACCGTTCTCTGTTTATAAGAGCTATATGCGAACTCGACAAGTATGCTAGAGGCATACTATCTATATATAACCAAAAATTAAGTCAAAAACGGTAACTTCTTTAAATTCTTTAGCACTCTTTTAGAAGAAGATTGTCACGACCCAAGGGTAAATTTAAGAAGAGCAATGAATTCATTAACCTTCTGTCAAATAAACTTGACAACAGGAATGAAAAACTAACTGCGTGGACTGTAAGCAAATTTTTGTACCGATTGTATTTTTGTGGGCCTAATTGTATTTTTTACTTTCTCGTATACGAGCAGGAGATAGATATCATTCGTACAAAATGTGTTTAGTCAATTCTATGTAATATCATCACGCAATTACGTCCGTCTGTCTGTGTGTCCGTCGGTTTTAAGGCTGGGCGCACTTGTTTCAAACTTCGTATTGTAGTTTGTGGGCTTAAGTTCGACTCAATTTTTTATTCTGAACGTCAGTTTCAAAATTTGGATTTTTCTCGAGAATGATATATACGATTTGAACAAAAATGTATTTTAAAGGTACCATATGGTCAGCTTAAGTCGATGGCAAACACGGTTTATTTTTTTAAAGTATCGAATGAGGAATAAATAACTCAAAGCAATTTTGTACATTGTAACCTAAAAAGGTTACGTAAAAACGGTTACAATAATTTTATCCAAAATGCTTGAACAAATTTATATTTTTAAAATGATTTTGTCTCTCGTTTTCCACACGATTTTAACAATAACAGTAGGTACTTTAAGCAACTGCTCATATTTCGAACACAACATTTTCGATTTTGATAAAAATGTTTGCATTCTCAACAATGAGTTGTACTAACTCAATTTTTAGCTTAAGTTTGACACTTTTTGAAACAAAAAAATGAATAAAAGTCACAAATCATTTAAGGCTTTATTTGCAATTTAAATTCAAAATAAATCAAAATAAAAATAAAGGGTTTTTCAATAAGAGCGCTACAAAAGTTTTTTTTAAATAAAACAAAAACGGTTTTGGATATCAATTAAATTCCTTATTCCTGTGAAAGTACATTCGATGCCATTATGTACGGAACTCGATTTCTTTTGCATGGCCACCACGGCCACGCTTGCAGAAGTCCAGACGCTGAACCCAATTTTCGACGGTTTTCACGTTCGATATTCGTACGAAGTTCATCAACCGTCGCTGGCTTGTTGGCATAGACCATAGACTTGACGTAGACAGGAAATAGTCTAACGGCGTCAAATCGCACGCTCGCGGCTGGACCATTTCGTGAGATAACACGTTCTCCAAACTTGGTTTCCAATAAATTGATTGTGACATTCGCTGTGTGGCTTGTGGCGCCGTCCTGTTGGAACCGCATGTCCTCCAAGTCCATATCATCCAATTGGCGCCAAAAATATTCGGTTATCATTGAACGGTAGCGATTCCCATTCACAGTAACGTGCCGGTCTTGATCATCACGGAAGAAGTACGGCCCAATGACGCCGCCGGCCCATAAACCACACCAAACCTTAATTTTTTCGGGATGCAATGATGACGCATGGAGTACGTGTGGATTGCTGCCAGACCAATACCGCATATTTTGTTTATTGACGAAGCCATTCAGCCAGAAATGAGCCTCATCGCCGAAGATGATTTTTTGATGAAAATCCAAATCATTTTCAAGTTGTTGCTCAGCCCAATTCACGAACATACGACGCTTCTGGTGGTAAAGCGGTTTAAGTTCTTGCGTCAATTTAATCTTGTAAGGATGTAGGCCAAGATCTTTTCGCAAAATTCGCCACAACGACGTCACAGAGATGCCCAACGCTTGAGAACGACGTGTGAGAGACACATTTGGGCTTTCTTCAACTGAAGCCTCAGCGGCAGCAATATTCTCGACACTACGGTCACTTCTTTGTCTCACTGGTACGGGAACATTTTGTACTGTGCCTGTGGATTCAAATTTTTCCACTAGACGCTCAATTGTTGATCTGCTAGGACGATTATGACGACCATAAATTGGACCTAGCGCTCTTAACGTTGAGGCCACTGACTCCGAAATTCGGTAGTAGGTACATTTTAATAATTTCCACTCGTTGTTGGCTCGTACGTATATCTTTCCACCATGAAATGGCCTTACTGAAGAGAAATATCAAAAGAGCGGCAAGAAATTCGGCGTCGTTTGCTGTCCCTATCGCTCTACTTTTGTAGCGTCCCTGTTGAAAAACCTTTTATATGCAATTGTTTGGAATAATCGTACATTCGTACCTATGGTTTTATTTTTTTTGTCTTATGTGAGAAAGTGATTAAAAAGTAACACCACCTGTAGCGGTTATAGGTCTTAAGCAAATTTAAGGCGTAGGCAATTTTTAACTTGTTTCCTTGGATGCATAATTAGGTAATACATTCCGAACATTGCCAACGGCATACAGAATGAAATATGTACAAACCTTCTCTTTTGGCTAACATAAAATCGCATACCTAATTAAGAAAAAAAAAAAAAAAAAAAAAAAAAATATGGCACGACTGGAATAATAACTAAAGCCAGCACTCACGCTAAATCTCGAGAATAAAGAATTATATGCCTCTTTTGAACACACGAACACACACCCATCTCATATGCATATCCATATACTCAAGGTCGTAATAACCACCAGATCCGCTTGATGGTAACAAACTCGCAGTTATGGCCACACACTGCACACGTTCGAGAGTATAATTATTCATCGCATTTGCCATTAATTCTCGCAGGATAATAATTACTGCAAATGGCAGGATCGCCCTCGCAGCAAAACCTGACTAAAATACTCATGACCACAGTGCCCGTTTGACCATCTCATGTCGAATGGTTTCATAGGACTGCATTTTCCGCCATTTCTGTTGAATAATAAAAAGGAACTATAATTATAATTAAAATTCATAAACGAAACACGCGTAGTCGATTTGGTTTATGTGGCTGCTTCAAAGGGCAACTGTTTGTGTATAAATATTGTATTCTAAAGTCTAAACTTTTGTCTGTAACACTGAGGACAGAGTCTAACCGTATGCAATAGAAGGAAAGCAAGCTATGTTGGTGTGCTTGGCCACGAATGTCTCGAGGTACAGAATGCGGTTGCGGATATTGCACATTTACTTGTGTAATTATACCAACTTCCTTGCTGGCTTCCTTTTTCGTTCCGATTGCCCCTGTTGCGGTTGTTGTTTCTCCATCTAATCCCAACGGCTATGGATTAAGGTCAACATTTTCGCATACATACCCACCTACACCTAGTTTATAATATGGATAGACTGTGCACTTGCTGCACGTGATTTTTTGTTTTTTTTTTTTTGCTTTCATTTGAAAAGGAATCGCTGCAGTGACTTTAATAGATATTCATACTACGATATGACTTTTGTTGCAATAAAGGGAATGTACTCTTCACTACACATACTTATGAGCTTTGTAGATGTGGCTTTCTAAGCCTCAATGCTGCAAGTTTAGATAATCTTAGCAGAGTCGCCCAAACTGTTGATTATTTCCCTGGAAACGTCTTTATTGTAGGTTACATCATTGTTCACCACACTTTATGTCTAGTGATAAAAAATCTTTGCTTGATGATCACCTTGGGCCAATTACAATGACATCTTGGAGTTGCTTGTTTTTCATGGAAGTGGATATCGGTCTATAGGGGTACTTAAAAGCTGTAGATGTGGACCGTTTCTTGAACTGTTGTCTATGCACAACCATAGATAGCCGTCCGTTCCTATATTTTACTGTGTAGGATCCAGTGCTCCCAGATTTTGGAGACTGTTATTCCATTTATTTATCAGCAAAAGCATAATTCGAAAAAAAATCCCCTTTGCACTTGTTTTCTAATGAAATAATTGAAAATGTAACCGTTTATTAACAAGCTCCAAATAAGCATGAAACAAAAATAAAAATCTAACCCACTTAAATCGTGCTGACTTCAGCTGATAATTTTGCTGGCAGACATACAAGATGCAACCCAATATTTGCGAATGTCTGCTTCATATAGCTCAGTTCATTGTTAGAATTGGAGTTGGATTGCTTTGTAATAAATCAAATACTATTGCTGACTTTAGGGATGTACACAGGTTACTTGCTTGTCAAAGTTTTAAACAAATCGAAAATGCCGTTTGATGTGGGCTTGAGTTGAGCAGTTTCCAAAATTCGCGTTTTCGGTATTCGAATTGAAAATTAACAACGCAATAGTTTTGAAAACATACATTTTACACTGAGCATGCATTTTGGTCAAAATCATTAGTGCCGTTTTCAGGTAAACTAAAAGAAACAAATTCTTAAAAAATATAAACATACCTATTACCTCAGGAATAAATTTTTGTTGCAATCGGATTGACCATTTTCGAAACTTGTCCAAATTTCGAAATTACCATTATTCGATTTTTAAGCGAAAAACTGAAATGGAAAACTCAAATATTAATTTTGGTTGAAATCATTGGAACCGTTTTCGAAAAAATCAAACTGGTATTCAAATTTAATATGGGAAGTACCTTTATTATTGACATTTATTTCAACATATTCTTCAAATTACAATAAACACCCATATTGTGGAAAAAAAAAAAAAAAAAAATGTGACCAAGAGAACAAACAATGACCAAATTCGGTCACAAATGATCAATGTGGCAACCTTGACTGTAAGCCCCAAAACTCCAGATCCAAAGTTTAAAACAAATCAGGCAGCAGGTTGTACGCCTCGGGAGCATACGGACAGATAAACAGACGGACAGTATTTCGCGACCCACTTTTTTAAGTTCCACTTGTGGCCGCAGTAATATTTTCTAATTTAGGCAGGCGTGTCAAATTTATTTAACTTATAATAGTACCTACCTTACCTACCTTTCTCACACAGCAGTTGTTCGCACGTCATTTTGTGACACACGAGTTCTGAGATAGACCATTCCGAACAGGATCATTAAATATCTGAGTATAGATATCCTGGGAAAAGCCCAACCAAATTGCATTAAATAGTAAAAAAAGAAGACGCTACCTTCTACGCTGTACTTGTGCAGACTCTACCGCCTTGGGAGATGGTATTGCAAAACAAAAATATTCCCCCCAATCCGATTCTTTTACACAGAACGAGACTTGGTTCATACTCCAATACTGTTGACTAGATATTTGCGTTGTATCCTATGACCTATGCTGGCCTGGTCACCAATTGGAGCAGAGCCGTGCGTCTGGAGGTAGTTTTGCATGTTTCTGTTGAATAAAATTTCCATAACATAGTCGAGCAGTGCATGCGGGACATTTTGCAATTACATCTCTGCGTAGGTAGGACATGTGTGCATAAAGGGTATGACGGTGCACTTGAAGCAGTGATCTGTAATTTTTTGCAGTATACGTTACGTGTAGGACATGGCCTTGTGTTTTTGGGGGGTTTTAATTTTCAAATGAAATATACGCTCTTGAGAATGGCGCAGCCGACCATTACGGTCAAGAGCAGTAATGCATTTTATGTGAAGTGGAATTCGTTTGATAGAATAGGAAATATAAACGGCAGGTATGTTTTCGGTGATTGATTTTGATTATGCGATGGAATGCAATCTATTTGAAAGTGTGGTCAAGGGTGCATCTGAGTGTGTAATTTAATTAATTAATTTTGCTTACACCGTTAACTTAAGCTATAGTTCAAAACTGGTTCATTGTTCATTTTCAATAGATAGGTACTCATCGATGGAACAATTTCGCAAGAGGCATGCTTTATAACTGCGGCGTTTTAGGAACCTGTTCAATTATAGGTAGGTACCTACTTGTGTTTTTAAACATGTCACCAAAGTTTGAAAGTATGCAGTTTTTGCGAATTAGCAAATGTGACACAGAAACAATATAACGAATATAGACCCACCTCATCCTCACCCACCCACATAGATATTGTACTGTACTGTAATTCTGACATTGGCAGACAAACTCCGTCCGGCTTTCTGTCTGTCTCTCCGTATACTCCTGAGGCCTATAGCCTAAACGACTGCCATAATTTGGTTTAAACTTTGGATTTGGAGTTTGTGGGCCTACAGTTCGGGGCCGTTTTTTTTTTTTTTATCTTGCACGGTTACCTCAATATTAATGTTCATACCAGTTTGATTTGCTCGAAAACGGCCCAACGACTTCAACCAAAATTGATATTTGAGCTTGAGCAGGTGAGGTTAACATGACTGGATACTCAGTTTTTCGCTAAGAAATCGAATAAAAGTGCTTTAGAAATTTGGACATATCTCGAAAATAGTCCATCGTATTGTAACCAAATTGTAACCAAAACTCATTCTTGAGGTAATATAGTAATTTCTAACTTGAAAGCAAGCTCAGTTTTTCTTTATATTATCGTAAGACGATAAAAAAAACTTCATTTTCTTAAATTTAGTTTTCTTTAGTGTATCTGAAAACGGCACTAACGATTTCGACCAAAAAAACATGCTCAGAGTAAAATTGATGTTTTCAAAACTATTGTATCCTTAATTTCTAATTCCAGTACCGAAAACGGAAATTTTAGAAACTGCTCAAGCTGGCTCCATAAAATGGTGCGCCAGTGAAAAATGGTAAAAAAAAAACAAAAACAAAAAGAAAGTTAAAAAATGGAAAAAGGCCCCAGAAAATTGTTTAATAAACAGTAACAACGTTTGATAGTCTGATTGGGGTCATTTTTCATTATTTTGGGTCCGTTTTTCATTGATAATTTGGCATAAAATTACATTTTCGTTTGTGAAGTAATACTTCATTGTAATATTATTATGGTCTTTTTTAAGAATGAACGGAAAAAATAGTTTGCAATAGATGAGATATCAATCCAAAGTAATGAAAAATGGCCCCAAATTCAATGTAAATAGCCCCAGGTTTCAAATAACTTTAAATTTTAATTTTAGAAAATTTGAGAATTCGCGCGAATTTTTCACTTTTATTTTCTCAAATTTTTTAAAATTATAAGTTATTTGAAAACCGGAGCTGGCTCTTAATTTTTAGTTTTGTTAAATTTTCTAAATCTTTTTTCTGTTTTTTGTCAACACGTTACTAAACTTTCGTCACTAAACTGATCGATTTTACTAACAAATTCAATTCTCATCAAGTTATTTTGTCCTTGAAACGAGTGCCGTCGTTTTAACAATGGTATACTTCACGTTTCTTCTAGCATTTTGTTTTGATACCAAAATAAAAAAATAAAAAATTTCCCCCAAAAAATACTCCCCAATTTCGTAATCATTTTTGTTGTTGCTTCCATGCATTTTTTTGGGGCCCTTTTTCATTATCGCTTGGGGCCATTTTTCATTGGGGCATGATAAAACTTAAAAAACCAAACATTGCTTTAATCACGAACAATAATTAACATCCAGTCTTAAGCTAAATAGTTAAGTATTTTTGAACTTAAACATTGAAATATTTGGGTATGTTTTGTCAGCGTAATTTTACAAAAACCACTCCAACGATTTTGATCAAAATACATATTTAGGACAATCAAATAATTCTAATGAAGATCTCATACATAGTTTAAAAATCTAATAAATCTGTTATTTACGTACCTAGGTGTTTCTCAAAAATGACTACCCAAATCCCTATCTGTCTTTGTGTATTTTATCTCCCCCATCTTCTTTTTTTGTTTAACCATATTAAACATGATTCTAAGAATAATTCCAACCACTTAGCGTTTACATAATCGGAAAATCCCACTTCATTTGCACCACCACACACGTCCATCAGATATTCCGTTTATAACAACTGCTGATGCAACTTCAAAAGCAAAGCTCTGAGATTTTACATATGTATCTTTGTAAAGTTACCGATCTATCAGGAACGCTACTTGCAATCATTGACAACTTAAGCCAGCGTTAGTAATCTATTCCAGTCAAAAATAAAAGCATGCCCTAACTCCTAGCAGATCAAAAAACAAAAACTCCTACTACGCTTGTTCTCGTATTCAAAAATATTGTAAAGTCTAATAGTTTATAAAATAGTAGGTACAGTAGGCGTTTATAACTGTCTAACCAGAACTTGCAAAAATTGCCTTTAATGAGAGCTAAAACTTGTAAAAACTCATATTGTTATGTGATATGTACCTACTGCCATTTCGAATGAATAACCTGAAAGTGAATTTGACTGAACACTACCTAATCTTACGTTTTTTGTACGGTTCTGTCTGAACTTTTTACCTAACTACCAATTGATTCAACCAAACTTTTAATGAAGGAGAAAGTTTCTGCCGACCCTGTCGTGCACCTTATTCTTAATCACGATGTTATGAACAGGTAATTTTCTGGCGATAGTTTTCCTCTGATAGTTGTTGTGGACGCAGTGGCTCAGTGGTTAGTGTGCTGGAATACTGAGCGAGGAGTCCCCAGAAAATACGCGCAATATGTCTTAGGTCCGTTTTCTGATACTACTCATAGCGATTTAAGATCTACTTAAATAACTTATGGCCTACTTTCTCTATGTAATAAACTGTCAAACGTGTAATCCTTTTTTCCCGGCTTTGGAAGGAAGATCACAAGAATGTTCAAAATAAGACCCACAAAAACTCATCTCAAAACGTGTCCTTAGAAGTCAACCATCGACTGTCGAGTATGGTAGACGTGATTTTATACTCATAAAGTGAAAGCATTTAAATAAATGGACGTACTTTTGTCCAAAATGGTGAACCAGTTTTATCTGTATTTCCTATTACAGTTATCTAGCTAACTACAAAACCCTCAACTAAATTTTACAATGGGCTTATGACGTCCCACACATTTCCCCATTCTTTTACGACCGAAATCAATTGCCTGACTATTTCAGTTATCTATCCCTATATCTCGAAAACTACCGAACTGAATTGAAAGACATTTTCTCTGCGTGCTGCATATTATTTACTAAAGAAGGATTATGAAAAAAAAATTCGAACCTATGTAGACACACGAAATTTGTAATATTTTAAATGATCCATTTATTTCAGTATAGGTAGATATAATAGGTACCTATCTTTGGAGGCCAGCAATTGTAATGGTTGTAAAAACCGTCTATTTTTTTTTTTTGTTAAATAGGTGCTGGGAGCATAGAGGGGATGGCTTTAGTCCATTAGCACGAGTTGCTGTATTGCTGTCCATAGATTATTATTATGCAGGAATCAGAGTATAAATAGCTAAGCTGTCCTATGTCTTGTAATAGATATCGAGGCATATTTCTGCTAGTTGTCCTATAAAGGATTACCTATATCACAAAATACCGCGTGTCCGTCTCAAACCATACGGCAACACACTAATCGGTAAGTACCAGTGTGGGCTCCGGCCCGGCAGATCGACTATAGACAGAGCAAATTAGCACACTGAGAACAATTCTGCAAAAGACCAACGAATTTCAAGTCGAAACTCACTATCTTTTCGTAGACTCCAAAGCAGCATCAGTGTCTCAGGCAGAAACCCTTCACGGGTAGAGACTAAGTAAGTTTTGTAAATAACTAATATCTACATATGCTATATAAATAGCGATCATTTAGTGAGTTATTTTTTGTTTTTATTTTTGCTTTGTGTTTTTCATTATTTTCTGTCGGTTTTTCAAAGGACCTCTCAAAGGTGAATATGAAAGTACCTACCTACTCAATCCTCGCATTATTTTGATTTCAAGACATTTAAACTTTTTAAGTTTGCAATGAAGAAAGAGCATTTCCTATCCTATTCCTATTATGTTTATAGTTTGCAATAATTAAAAACCAGCTCAAGGGCAATCGCTAGAATTGTTTTGTTTTTGTATTACCGCTTTTATGTGTGGGTTCTTTCTCAGCAATATAGGATAAAACTCATTGTAGATGTTCTTTCCTTCCCATCAAACCAATGACTACATAATTATACTCATACCTACACTACTACCTACTTACTTTATTTGAAATATTGAGTAGTGTTCAAGGCACTCTGCTTTTTAAATACCTACTGAATACTTTTACGTACTGAAAAATACTGACTGCTATGATTTTGTTCTTCGCATTGGATCAGCATTTCATTCATGTCCAAAGTCCACATTCAGAAAGATAACTTCATTCCGTAGATGAAAAATTAAGTTAAAGACTGTTCATTTACAAAATACTACAATTTTCATCGAGCCCGCTTTAATTTCAACTTTAAATTTCCCCTCCATCGGCATCCTTCTTTAATGATGAATTTAATATTTTAATCAACAAGCACTTTAATTTGCGTCTATGGATGCCAAGTTTGAAACATCAACGTCCGCACGGCACACATCCATACTCTTGTCTAATCGATGGCAGCTATCGAAAATACGGTATACCCATTTAATGTTCCTTACCCGAACCCCATCTAAGAGTTAACGAGACTTTAATGCTGTAGATTTTGAATTTTTTTTTGGTGTATTTATATTTACTCAAAAAAGGATATAATCATAATAACACCGAGACCGACCCGCTGCAGCCGAATAGACCTGGAAGAAGAAACATCGCCAGCAGCTACAAAAAAACATAACACAACACAACACCAACAAAAACAACCCACTTTGTGCTTTTATGAAATTGAAAAACTTTTCTCCATCAGCAGCCAAAGCTGGTAAATAAGTTTTTCTTTCCTTCAACGACAAAACATAATTGGTATAGAGATATAGATCCATGAGGACGACAACGACGAGCGACCAACTCGGTGGCATCTGGCATCAGTGGGGAGAGAGATGGCAGGACAGATGTTAGCCGGAAGTGCGGTTCATTGTACAGTCTTACCGAGGATTAGTATTGTTCTCCCAACAAAACACAAGCTCAATTTGCTATCAAAGCAAGTGAGACGGGTTGCTTTTTTAGAAGAGATAGACTGTGAGCTATGATTGATGTTCTATAGTGTGAGACATTATCTTTTGCGAGTTATAGCCTATTCACACTGCACCGAAAACCGTGTTTTCCTCGAAAGCTCGTCGATGTATTCACACCGAACACCAACTATAGTTTTCGTTTGACGTTTCAATGAGCTGTGAGACAAAATAGTCATTAATCACTATTTTTTTGACTATTTTCATAGTCCGAATCGTGACCACTACTTCCAATAGTTAAAAGTAGTTACTTGTGACTATTATGGTAGTCAATTGATTTATTTCTCAAAATCAACTTTTCTATAGTCAATTTCGTCTATAATAAAAGGTACATATCTCTTACTTTAATAGTTGTTTTTGACTATGCACATAATAGTTACACAACTATTACAGTAGCTCTTTTTAACTTTGCACATAGTAGTTAAATAACTATTACAATAGCTGTTTTTAACTATAGTTAAATAACTATTACCATTAGTTGACAAATCAGTTTTATGAAAGTAGTATTCAACCATACTTAAATAAAATTCTTTACCAAATACCTAAAAAAACGAGTTAAAATATTAACTCTTTTTAGAGCGTAAATAAATTTATCCGCTTAAATACTTATCCTTTAATATACTTACCTTAAAGTATTTCAATAACAACGATTATGATGCTAAAACAAGCGAAACGATTTGTTTCCTGTCCAGAGCTTTACAAGGAAAATAATGCTGTATATTTGTTTTTTCAAATAATTTTATTTTATATACCACAGGTATAAAGTTAAAAAATTATAAAGTTCATAACGCAAATAAATACTGCCATATATTAAAGTTAAAGTTACAAATATTTTAAGCTGATTATTGTTCTATTAGATGAAGTAACATATTTATGTGAAGTGGTGGGATATTTATTTAAGATTTCTTATTTTCTACTTCGTATAAAACAAAAAAAATCTCCTTCTTGGAGTCAATTATAATTAAATATATTCTAAAAAGCTACATACATTTTTTCTGTGTCCAATGTCCAATTAATTTTTATTGAATTTGATACATAGACATAATCATTAAAAGAGTGTGGCTTACCATAATCAAGATTCTTCAATAGTTATTCTGTTAAAATTAAATAAATATGTTCTTTCATGAAAAATGTTAAGTTAGGTTAGGTTAGGTACTCACGTTGCTTTCTGTAAATAATGTCGACTGCTTTTGCTGTTTTCCCTTGAGGATGATGACTGCCCTGTTTCGTCGCTTTCCCAATATGAATATAGTGACCATAATTTTTTAAAGACAATGCGGGACACATTTTAAAAGTTTTTTTTTTTTTTTGTAAAAACATATTTTTTATTATTTTATTATATCATATTTGGTTATAATTAGTTTATGTAATTTTAAAGAAGGGCGAGATTTGGAGGAGAAGATTTAACAGCGAACTCTACAAGCTGTACAACGACATCGACCTGGTCAGAAAAGTACGCATTAGTCGTCTAAGATGGTTAGGACATGTAGAGCGAATGGACACCAACGCTCCGGCCCGGAGAGTCTTCGATTCCAACCCGGAGGGACAACGCAGTAGAGGAAGACCTCGCAAAATGCGGGACGTCTGGTCACTATAAATATGAACTAATTCTTCCATCCAGTGTGGAAGCGCTAGCTATTTAATGCATTATAAATCCCTTTAATAGTAGTTGGGTATAAGATAGGGTATGAGGTATACCGAATTGAAATAAATTTTGTTGTTGCAGTTACCTGAGATTTTTTCCAGTTCAACAATCTTTCCCTAATTTGCACAATTAATTGTTCGTATGACTTTCTATCGCTTTCCACAATTTCCTCATGTCGTCGTTGTTTAAAAGTTTTAGCTTTTTAAAATCCAGACCCAGTTATTAAAATCATGTATCTGCCGGGTTCAAAATTTAAACAAGTCAAATATGAACTTACCAATAAAGTTATTGTACAATGCTTCGTGGTCCCACGACAGTAAAACAGATGTTCGTCAAAGTTTGTCTCGCCTCCAGCTGTTGTTTCCTGATTATCTTCAGGGTGGTTAGTTGGCACTGAATTTACAACTTGAAATTCCACTTTTTCAATATTTATTATGTCACTTGGATCATTAATAGAATAACAAAATAGGTTACTCCTTTCGGCTTACTTTTTTATTGAATTATTTTTCCAATTAAATATTAACACACTCGTAAACAGTAAAGAAAAAAATAACAGCACGAGTCAAATATTCACTGCGCAATGATCGAATTTCAACTGAGACGTATGTACTTACCTGTTGCACTTACTTACGCAGGAGTTTCATATTAAAGGACTACGCAATAGTCAAAACACCTACTACGGCATGATACCCTTTTGGTTTGTCCTATTAATTAATTAATTAATTAATAGTTGGCGCAACAGGTCCGGAGAGACCCTAGGCCTAGCTTCTCACAACCATTCGTTTTGTGTGAGTTTCTTATTTTTGGAACGAATGGAAGGGATCTACAATTTTATGCCGACTCCAAACGGCTAATTGAGAAGCTCTTTCAAGACATTTATACTCTTGGATGTTTGTCAGACGTTCGCGAGAGGTAGCGCAGCGGAAAAAAACCCTAAGTCGGAATTGGGTTTTTGCGGGATTCGAACCTGGGACCTCCGCATAGCAGTCCAACACACTAACCACTAAGCAACTGCGACTACTGTTTGTCCTATTAACAATTATTTTATTCGAATACTGGGTAGTTATTACTCAATAGCCAAAATGGACAGTTTAATTATTATTTTGCAAAAATTGTATAGTAACCATGCCTTGCATAGCGTGACTATTAAAAAAGTCACTGTTGACTATTTGTATAGTCATAAAATAAAGAGATTCTCAACACATTTTAGTTCAAAACTAGTTGTTCGATAAATTTCACGGAATTTTATGAAATGACTACAACAATAGTTACAAAAATAACTATTTTTTTTTTCTGAGTGAGTCGTGAAATTTCTGTGTAAACTATTTTGGTTACAAATTTCGAACGCATTAATTAACAAGTGAAATGAATTCAGAGCATTTAAAAATAATATTAGCCATCAATTAAGTGGTGCAGGGAAATAAGTCCCCAGGAACTAAGTCCACTGAGGGACTTAGTTCCCACCTAATGGGAAATAAAACCACTTTCGTGAAGTGGACTTAGTTCCCATGTAAGGTGGGAAATAAATTCCGAAACCTCTGAGTGGTTTTATTTCCCTTTTAATGTGAAGTAAATTCTCACTGTCGACTAAGAACAAAGTTAATTTAAAGAGTCAAGTTGGTACTTTGCAATTTTTATTAACTAAAGAGAAATTAAATTTTATCTTAGGCAGAGCAATATATGTAAAAAATTTTAAAAACGAAATTCGGTTTGCAGGACTCTGAAAGTAATCAAAGAAAAATCGACGCTCACCATGACCGGTTGTGCGAATTTTTTACTTTTATTTTCTCAAATTTTCAAAGGCTAAAAATGTCAATATATTTTCTCAAACAACTTTTTTTTTAGCCTTCGAAAATTTTAGAAAATAAAAGTAATAAATTCGCGCGAATTTTTTACTTTTATTTTCTCAAATTTTCGAAGGCTACAAATGTCAATATATTTTCTCAAACAACTTTTTTTTTAGCCTTCGAACATTTTAGAAAATAAAAGTAATAATTCGCGCGAATTTTTTACTTTTATTTTCTAAAATTTTCGAAGGCTAAAAATGCCAATATATTTTCTCAAACAACTTTTTTGTTTTAGCCTTCGAAAATTTGAGAAAATAAAACTAAAAAATTCGCGTGAATTTAGTCTCGTGGACTTATGTCCCTGCGCCAAAAATCACCGCAATTTTTCATTGATTATTTTCAGAGTCTTGCTAAAAAAGTGTATCCAATTCTAAATGTTGGAATGTGTACTAAGTTCCCATAAGAAAGTGAACTTAGTTCCCACCTTACATGGGAACTAAGTCCACTTCACGAAAGTGGTTTTACTTCCCACTAAGTGGGAACTTATTTCCCTGCACCCAATTAAGTGTGGGAAATTATTTTAAGTTGTGAGCTGTGACATTTGTTCGTTCAGCTGTTCTGCTGAATTTGCTGAATATTTCAAAAGGTATGTTTGTTTCAACAACCCAACGATTGGAAGTATAAACGACTCGTTTTGAAAATTGAAATATGCATTGGAAAACTTCTGTTTTCGATGAAGTTTTCGAGTGTTTTCCGGTTCGGTGTGAATAGGGTTTTATCTTCGTATTAATTGGCCTTTAACTGGAAAAGTCCGAAACGAATGGAGGTATCTCAATGGCCGCACAAGTTATGTTAGAGATAACAGACAGGCAACACACATGCCAACCACATGACGACGGAATACCCTCGCTCTCAACAAACGTCCCAAGTATCCTTCTGAGAAGAGAAGATTAAGAAAAACCAAACGGACACTCCAGGTACTCTTCCAACCCAGACAAACAATAAAGGACTCAGGCAGATAACACTCGTTATTTATGAGTAGGTGCCATAAAAAAAGGGATCGATACTTCATACCGATCTTGCTTAGTATATAAGAACATTTTGGTTCCCTTTGTCGGGCAGTTATAATTATATCGTAGAGAAATGCTACATGTAACTTAGCTCCTAAGCAATTTTAATAATAAAAGTATATTATTTTTAAAATACAAGACTTAGTAATTTATTTGGCGCAGTCGGTAGGATATTTCTCAGATCTATACCCGCATATTATAGTGAGAGAAAATATCCAGTGATCAAGTTAAATTTTAAATTAACTTGCAACCTAAAAATTAAAATCAGTGAAAGTGTTAAAGTGTTCAGGAGTGAATAATTAGTAACCCAATACACGAAATCCATAGAGGAAATTGACGCACCGGATCGTAACAGTTTAAGGAAATAAAAACCTTCGAACAACTCGACCAATCACCGATTTTACCCGTTCTCAAAACAGAGAAACAGAAAGCCAACGGAAATGGCGCATCCAGCAGCAGCGGTAGCAGACCAGACTATTACTCTAGGAAGACTAGAGAAAGTCCCCATATACTCCGGAAAACCCGAGGAAGACGTTATTGCATTCATAGAGTACATAGATTATGTTTACGAACACATAACGGAAGGAAACAGAACGATAGCGACCCTCATCATTCGGAACCGAATCCAAGGAAATGCAATAAATACGCTTCGAAGGATACTACAGCCCACATGGCCATTAATAAAAGCAGCTCTAATTCAAGATTTTGGTGTACATGAGACGTACGAACAGATCCTGCAAGATTTGCATGCCATCCAAACCAGAGACGTTCACCAATTGTATAGGCAGACAGAAGACATCCTCCTGAAACTCAACAAAAAGAGTATATTAGAAGTAAGTCTTATATATAACCCTACCATTAATGAAAGCTTAGTTATGAATAAATTTATAAATAATTTAAATGCTAACCAAGCATCCATTATAATTGCTCAACAAATTAAAAATATAAGAGAAGCTTATGAAATAATAACTAGATATAAGAACCTTAGTGAAAAATTGAGAGAAACACTTCCTAATCCTAAATCAAATACTCCAAATCAATCCCAGAGGCAATACCATAATAATAATTATAATCAAAGACCTCAGTATATGCAAAATACTCATCAATTTCATCAAAGAAGTAACATAGACATGAATAGTAATCAGATTAGGACAAATAATAATAATATACTAAGAAATAATTACCAATATAGACCACCTTATAATCATCATAGGCAGAATAACTATAATAATCCTAGAACTAGTCATTCAAGACAAGAGCCCATGGACGTTAATAATGTAGACGTAGAACATCACGAGGCAAATTTTACTTTGATAAACGAAAATGAAGCACTTCCCATAATAATTGCAACTATTAACAATAAAAAACTAAAAATTCTAATAGACACAGGTTCGACCACAAGTATACTGGATGAATCTGAATTATTAGAAATACCACGAAATCCTGTACGGATTCCAACTCAAATAAAAGTCGCTAATAATGCAACTAGTACTATTAAAGAAGAAATCATAACCAAAGTGCCTGTTGAATTCAACGAACATGAAGCAACAATGGCATGGAAGTTGATGAAAATAAAAAATAAAAAATTCGATGGAATAATAGGTCAAAACCTATTAAAGCCCATCAAAGCAAATATATACCTAGGAGAAGGATTTGTAGAAATAAATAATAGAAAAACTTATTTCGAAAATTATAGGAATAAAAATAAATGTCCGTATGAATTCGAAGAAATCCATACACTGAATTATTGTAACTCAACTGAAATGAATCAATTAATTAGTGGGGATTTGAACTTAGAAGAAATAAACGCTTTAGACTCTGTAGCACCAACGATCCATTCCCAACACGAAGAAGCAAATGCCCACTTTCCGATAAAAGATACTTGTGTGAATATATATAATCAGCAAATAATCCTGACGTTAGGTTTTCAAACGAAAGTTAAAATGTTAAACAAAAAACGAAGAATATTCTTAGGTATTGATTCTTTAAAACAGGAAAATATAGAAGAGAAATTAATACCTCTAATAGAGAACAAAATAACGGGAATATATGTTAACCCTGTAGTACATGAAAGTAATTTTAATATACTACAACAAAAATTAATTACACTATACGGAAATAGGATAAAATTTATAAAATGCATGTCCTACGCAAAAGACATGAACTCAGAAGAAGAAGCTGTCCAACAGATTAAATTATATCATCAGAAAGAAACTGGACATTCTGGCATAGAAGAGAATTACAGAGGTCTGAAAACTAAAATCTATTTCAAAAATCTGAGAGAATTAATTAACGATGTGATAAATTCATGCAGCATTTGCAAACAAAACAAATACGATAGGCATCCCATTAAAAAGAAATTCTGCTTATCAGATACACCTAAAGACATTAACGAAATAGTTCATTTAGATATCTACTGTATAGCTAAGACAAAATATTTAACTAGCGTAGATAAATTTTCTAAACTAACCACTACCACATATGTACCCAATGTTTCACACGAAACTTTAGAAGAGACAATTCTACAACTAATAGCTACGCATGGTAAGCCCAAACGATATGTTATGGATAACGAATTCAATTTCCCCAGAATAGTAAAAATGTTAGAAGAATTAGGTATAGAAATTCATTTTTGTAAACCCAATAGTCATACAGGGAATTCTGATATAGAGGTATTTCATAGAACACTTGCTGAAAAAGTACGTGCTATCTTAAACGGAAAAACTACACCCAACATACATGAAATTCGCATGGCTGTACACAAAGCAACACTTTATTATAATAACTCGGTTCACTCAACAACAAAACATACCCCATATGAAATTCAGAAGGGTAATTTTGCTAAAGAAAAAATATACCAGTTCATACCAACAAACTAAAAATTATCAATAAAAGGAACGAGAACCATGAAAATTACGAAGAACAGAGATACCAAGGCTTTGTCAAAAACTCTAGAACAGAACGACATAAAACTGAACCACGATATAAATTTAATAGATTAGAAGAACAACACCATAGCAACATACAGAAAAAAAGAAAATCTAAATTTAAAAATAGCGACAATATAATCAAGGCAAACCCCAGTAACAGATACACTCAAACTAGAAAACAAACCACTGGAAACCATCCTTCAACTTCAAAAATACAAATAGTAGATTGCAAATAATGTTAGAAAGTCTATTAACTTCAGAAGAAATCGATGAGTTTGATGTTGATCTGTATAAGCTGAAGAAAATTAAATTATCCGTTGGAGAATTTCATGAAAATTTATTGATATTTGTAATCCAAATTCCTGACAAAATGTTAACATTTGATAAATATTTCCTTACCTCAATACCTAATAAAGACAATGAAGAATTAGATATTGAAAGTGAATTTTTGATTAGAGTAAATGGAAGTAACTATATCTATACAGAAAATAAAGAAATAAGACATCTAAAACCACTTGTAAACTGTCTCAATAAAATTATAAATTGTACCAAGAAAATAAATAAAAATAAAAATGTTATAATAGAATTAATGAAAGGAGCAGTACTTTCAATAAATAGTGATGTTAAAATAAATAATAATTGTGACGAAAGAAAATCGATTGTAATCATGAGAAATGCTTTGATCACTTTTGAAAACTGTACACTGGAAATTAATAATCAAACGTTTTCAAACAAATATGCAATTGTAAATCAACCCATCCCTATAGATGTAGAATATCCATATGACATAACCAATGTAAAATTAAAACAAATCGATTTAAACATAAGTAATATAAATGAGATAGAAACAAAATTCCATTCACACAAAAACATAAACTTTAGCATGCATGGAATAACTTTAATTATAATTATAATAATGTTAATTCTTTTTATATATTTGTTTCGGGAGAAACAAAAGACAAAGGAGGGAGGAGTTATGTTAGAGATAACAGACAGGCAACACACATGCCAACCACATGACGACGGAATACCCTCGCTCTCAACAGACGTCCCAAGTATCCTTCTGAGAAGAGAAGATTAAGAAAAACCAAACGGACACTCCAGGTACTCTTCCAACCCAGACAAACAATAAAGGACTCAGGCAGATAACACTCGTTATTTATGAGTAGGTGCCATAAAAAAAGGGATCGATACTTCATACCGATCTTGCTTAGTATATAAGAACATTTTGGTTCCCTTTGTCGGGCAGTTATAATTATATCGTAGAGAAATGCTACATGTAACTTAGCTCCTAAGCAATTTTAATAATAAAAGTATATTATTTTTAAAATACAAGACTTAGTAATTTATTTCACACAACGCAACGTGCGCATAATAACGGGTGATTTTTTAAGAGGTTTAGAACTTTTTTAAAAAAAAAAACACAAAAAATTATTCAAAAAAATGAATGAAATATTTATTTGAATCGATAGTTTGAACCTTGCAATTTAATGTTTAAAGATAATTTCATGCAAATGTTGACCGCGGCTGCGTCTCAGGTAGTCCATCCGCTGAGTCCAATTTTGGCATACTCTTTCACACATATCGGCCGGTATCTCACGAATGAATGCATGGATGTTGGCTTCCAGTGCGTCAATCGAAGCGGGCTTGTCCCTATACACATTAGCCTTGACATACCCCCACAAAAAATAATCTAATGGTGTCAAATCGCACGATCTAGGCGGCCAATTGATCGGCCCGAAACGTGAAATTAACTGTTCACCAAACTCGCCTCGCAATTGCGCCATTGTTTCGCGTGCTGTGTGACATGTGGCACCGTCTTGTTGAAACCACATATCATGCAAGTCAAGAACTTCCATTTCGGGCAAAAAAAAGTTTGTTATCATCGCTCGGTAGCGTTCACCATTGACAGTAACGCTGCGATTCGCATCATCTTTGAAGAAATATGGCCCAATAATGCCGCCGGCCCATAAACCGCACAAAACAGTGGCTTTTTCGGGATGCATTGGTAGCTGTTGAATTGCTTCTGGCTGATCTTCACTCCAAATGCGGCAATTTTGCTTATTTACGTACCCATTCAACCAAAAATGAGCCTCATCGCTGAACACAATTTTTCGATAAAAAAGCGGATCCTCGGCCAGCTTTCCAAGAGCCCATTCACCAAAAATTCGGCGTTGTGGTAGGTCGGCTGGCTTTAGTTCTTGCACAAGCTGTATCTTAAAAGGCTTTACGCACAAATCCTTCTGCAAAATTTTCCACGTAGTGCTGTAACAAAGGCCTAACTGCTGGGAACGGCGCCGAATCGACATTTCGCGGTCTTCTGTCACACTAGCTGATACGGCCGCAATATTTTCTTCACTACGCACAGTACGTAAACGTGTTGGTGGTTTAATGTCCAACAAAGTAAATTTGGTGCGAAATTTGGTCACAATCTTCCGAATAGACTACTCAGAAGGTCGAGAATGCCGATCATAAAATGGAAGCAGCGCGCGATGAACATATCGAACCGAGCACGAATTTTGATAGTAAAATTCAATAATTTGCAAGCGTTGTTCATTTGTAAGACGATCCATGGTTAAATTGCAAACCAAACTGAAGCTGTTTGACAGTGACACAAGGTACTAAACACACGTCAGCTGTCAAAACCAGTGTTGCCAAAACCAAACCAGCTAAAAAATCACCCGTTAGTAGATCAACGAAGTGTTTAATTTAAATATGCGCGTCGGAACATTTGCTCTTTTGATGGGATTGCTCCTTGCTCGTACCACCAACGCTTGAATTAACAGTGCCGACAGCTAACTTTACAGTCTGTTGCCGACGTAATTTGTATACGATGTAGGTTCCTATTCCTAGTTATTCCAGTTGCCATATTTCATACTACGTCGACAGTCTTTGCCAGTTGTTTCTTGTGAATGTAGTTGGTCTAAATCGTCATTATGAGAATAAATGGTAATTTTGCATTTTAATTTTCATGTCACCAGTTGTACAAAGAGGAATGGGTTTATCAAAGGGGAGAATATACATTAGTGGGCGCCATAATGGAATCATCACAATTCTGTTAGAGGGGAGACATAGGTATCCCTTTTCCAATAACTATATCTGAGAATAAGTCTTATAACTAGTAGAACGTGGGCTATAAATCATGTCTATAACGTTTAGATTGATTTTCATTTCATATAAAAACCAGTCAAATTCATGGAGTAACAAAAAATGTACGGAAACTTAAGTCTACGTCTGTCGGTCTCGGTTATCGTGGAGATTAATTATGAATGATGAAAATTTTGGGAGGAACACTGTTACTGCCGTGATTTTGTTTACGTGTTTATGTGTCAACTACTGTGCTGCTACGGAGAATGATTTTACGATTTGCAAACTTCTCGAGACGTAGTAGCTACAAAGGCATTTTTTGCTGGTGTTTTGGCAACTGAGGCAGTGGCAACAAAGTTGGGTTATGGCATGGGCATCTCCTCACCGCTAAGCCACAGTAAAGTTGTTTTTCAGTCATAAGCATAAATGATGAATATCGAAAGGGAACTTTTATGTTTCCATTTACTTTAGTCTTTAGCAAACGGCTTAGTTGCGCACTTACATTCTAGTCAATAACTGGGCAGTGGACCGGTGGACCAGGAGTAACCCATCAAAGTTAGGAATGAGGAAGGCCATCCTTGATTGGGCTGGCCCTGAAAATATAAAAGACATTGAGATATCTGGAGTCTAAACCTTAAATAGCAAAGTAAAAGGGCATACGTGCCTGTAAAAGAATATTCATCACATGATGGGTTCAGATCGAACTTGGCTGACTGACTCTACAGGGCAGCAGCCCATCTTAACATATGACACATTTTCTTGAAGGAAGGCTACTGAGTAGAGCTAGTTTCAAGTTGTACCAAGGTCAGAGAGCTACTTGCATTGGGATAGCGGAGTACTCTTTGGAGGTAATGATAAATCACGTGATCTTGCCTGCATTGTGGTCCTATGGGCAGTGGAAAACTACCGAAACACCACTTTAAATGAAGAAATTTGCAAACATCCTTGGCTTTAAATCTGTTAAGACATTGAGCTTGAATTGCAGTTTATTTAAAATATTTTTAATTTAAGTAAAAAAAAAAAAAAAAACTCGAAAGAAGGTATAGAAATTGAAGAAAGGGTTAACCTGATGTATACACACCTACTTAAAAGTCCAAAGGAGCAATATTTATTTTGACTTACCTATCGCGATACTTAGCACAAAGAAAGACATTTTTGCAAACGCGTTAAAAACAGTACCTAGAGAGTTTTCCATCTAGTTATTAGCAGCACTGACAGCACTGTTGGATGCTGTCCAGCTTCTATACAAATCTGGAGGACCTGATGGCATTACACGCGCCGTTTTACAACTTCGAAAGTTGATCCTTCCATTTCTGATAAATATCTTAATGAGGTAAGCTTCTATGTTGTTTCATACTCAAAGCTGGTAAATGTTCACTCAGAAAACTGTAGAGCTACGTTAGCTCTATTAAATGTGCCGGCTGTATTTTATGAAGGTACTTCGTTGCTTCTAAAACCAAAGTAAGCTGTGATTTCATCACAGAGCTGTTAGAACCTCATCAAAGAGGTTGTAAATCCAAATGGGAAGCTGACATAGCCTAGTTAAAGTATTGACCCATATAGAAGGAGCCGTCATAGTGCCTTAAAAGCTTTAGAAGACCGTAACAACCACTTCAGAGTTCTATGAAACATACAGCTGTCATAGCCTCTTGAAACCCGGTTAATAAAGGGTGGGCCATAGTAATTTCTTTTTAAATCAGAGGTTATTTTGACACTGACAGCTGTTTCTCGCTCGAAATCTTGATAGAAAATCAGTATAATACCTCCGCGGAACGAACTGAGTCGCAATACACTTGAAAAAACGTTGCGGAATATTGAAAACTTACTCATAAGTAAGTGCTGTGTAGCCCAAACAGTGCATTTTGAGAAAAGAAGTTTCGGCCGAAATGAAGCACCCACCGCGCCTGCTATACGCAAGTTTGTGCAAAAAGCTCGTGAGACTGGTATGCTATTGAACACCACTCATGGTTCACGTCGTCGTACGTTGCTCACAGACCAGAATGTGGCTTTTCAGAATTTTTAGAAAGAATCCAAAAAAGAGTCCTGGATAAAAAAAGGAGTCTCATTCCGGTTTTAATATTTTCTTTTATTTAAAAAAAAAAATTCTTTCGAATTCAACTAAATAGACTAAGCAATTGTGAATTATAGCAGAAACGTCCTACATTTTTGAAAGGATTCGGAATTCACTGATTTTCAAAAAGATGAGTCCGGAGTCTATTCCCTCAAATAGGAGTCAAAATGACTCTAAAGCGTTCCGAAAGTAACACTGGGTACTAGTTGTAGGTAGTTTAAAAAGCGTTTATAATCAACTCAAAAGTTAGCCACCGGCCTTGAAGTAAGAGTGATGTTGCTTAGTATCTACTAAACTCTCCTAATACACGATGACTATGATTTTGCTCCAGAGAAACAAACAGAAACAAAAAACAATAAACGAACTATTTTAGTGTAACTTTTGTTGTTGCAAACTCGATGCCAAGTAGTTTATATCAGGGCTGTAATTCGTCACTCTAAGTAATATGCAGGCCGAACTGGAATCATCTGAAAAACGGTTTCTAAGCGAATTTTTAATGTTATTCATAGGTAGATGAACATTTTTTCAAGATAGCAAACGCCAACTCTTGCAAGGAGCTATATGTGTCGGGAACGGAATTCCAAGTTTCCATTAATTTGCAATTGACATTATTCTTCGTATTGCCTATGACAGTATTTCTAACTCTTGCCTTGCTTCGACGAATTTTTGAGTCCATATCGAACTAGATCGGAATTCGTTCAGCAGCATTTAAATTTCTCCAATTTCCAACCAAACAAATTTGGACAGGTTTAACTTATCAAAGGATCTCATATCGGGGTACATAATAAACTTGGATGTCTCCGATAACTCTTTAAAGTGAAAATCTTGACGAAAACTCTTCGACTGGTGAATTAAATACCGACAAAAGTTATTTTTGCAGAATTTGGTAATATGATCGAGAGGCAAAAAAGTAAAAAAACTTAACACTTCGCAATTGGTGACGTGTCCATAGTATGGCAATAATATTCTGTGCCATTAGTTCGCCATCGCTGGTCTATGCGATCTCACACAGCTAACCGTTTACTAATCATTTTGCATATCAAAGCAAATACTGAACTATGTCGAACGAGGTATAAGGGCAAGCGCAATAAGTTGCCGAGCTTATCAAATATCAGCAGTTCATACTGTCAATTTTAAATAAAGTTCCCATAGTTCATTACAAAGTTGCAATAACCACAGATAGTTTTTCTATTCCCTATCAGTAAAAGTACGTTACTTTCTGCAATACGTCTTCAAAAGTAACCAACAAAGGAAAGTTCAACGGACCATATGTGGCGCATGTAAGATAAGAAAGTTGAAGTTCATTTGTGCATAGTTCATCAACTATTTCCCGGAATATATCTTGCGGTCTATACTGTATCCGAAAACTGTATATAATAGCCTTCACGTGCATCGTCAAGTCAGTTTCAAACTGGTGTTTGAACATTTCAACTCTTCTAGTAGTAAATTGAGAAAAATTTCGTCAAACATGAGCTATTACAAAAAGTCTATGGAAATCCTTTTCCAGCGTCCCTTGGAACCCGTGTTTACTCCCCGAGACAAGGGAAAGGTCATCTTCGACTTGCCTGACAGCTTCTATGCAGGTCAATACTACGATATTGGATCGGATATTCAATCGCGCTACAGCAACGATGTGGAAATCAAGGTAAGATATTTGAAAAATTGCATCATCTTTCATTGAGTGGTTTTCTATGACTTTTAGATACCGGTTCGTGACATTGAAAAGCCAGACCTGCAATTCATTTCCAAGAAAGGAACGTTCTCGTTATTCAACCCCATTGATAGGCATATGTCAACCCGTTTGATTGAGCTACTAATGGCAGCCGAGGACACGGAATCATTCATAGCTCTTGCTGTCTTTATCAAGTAATATAAGATTATCCCATCTCACGATTGGAATAGCGTTAAAGTTTATTTCACGTCTAGGGACCGCGTAAATGCGTACATGTTCCAGTACTGCTATGGCGTTGCAGTCCAGCACAGGAAAGACACCGCTAACGTTCAAGTGCCCCCGGTGGTTCAGCAATTCCCAAACAACTTCATAGAGCCGAGGGCTCTGGGAGACGCCCGCAATGATGCTAGGCTGTTGCCAAATTCCGCAAATAGGGTGAGTTCTACATGTTGTAGTAGTCATGTCTCTAACTTAACATGTCTGCATTGAAGACCCCTCTGGAAACCCCGCAAAACTACACAGCCTCTGACCGCGAAGAGGAACAACGAATGGCATATTTCCGAGAAGACGTCGGCGTTAATCTACATCACTGGCACTGGCATTTGGTCTACCCAGCTGACGGTCCCCGAGAGGTTGTTGAAAAGGATCGTCGCGGCGAGCTTTTCTGGTACATGCATCACCAAATATTGGCACGGTACAATGTGGACCGGTTTTGCAATTTACTGGGCACCACGAAGCCTTTAAGTAACCTAAGGGAAGCTCTCAAGGAAGGCTACTTTCCCAAACTGATAAACAGCGTAACAAATCGATCGTATGCGGCACGAATGCCAGGAATGGTACTGCGCGATCTCAACCGAACTGAGGTGACCGTCGAAGTGGCCGACCTAGAAAGATGGATCAACCGCATTCAAGATGCAATCGATCTCGGAGCTGCCGTTGATGTGAGTCGAAGATTTTGAATAGATATTTGTGGTAAATTTTCCTACTTTTCAGGCCTCTGGCAATATGGTCACTCTAGACGAAACGACTGGCATTGACATTCTCTTCAACATCGTTGAGTCGTCCTCGCTTTCGATAAACCGTCGCCTCTACGGTGACCTGCATAATTTTGGCCACTTGCTTTTATCTGTAATACACGATCCGGACTCGAGATTTTTGGAGGGCCCTGGTGTAATGGCGGACGTATCGACTGCAATGCGCGATCCAATCTTCTACAGGTGGCATGCATTCATTGACAATTTGGGTAACAAACACAAATCTCTTCTGCCACCTTATTCTCAGGATCAGGTATGGACTTTTCTGAGCCTTTAGTTCCAAAAATATGTTAACATGCGGGTGCTTCCCTTAACAGCTTGATTTTCCCGGCGTTGTTATCGACAGAGTTCAAGTTAAAATTCGGAAGAAGAACGCTACGCCAAATGTCTTGATGACTTACTGGCAAAAGAGCGATATCGACTTGGGATCAGCAATGGATTTCGCTTCGCCAAGTGCAGATTCGTTTATCCGTTTTACCCATTTACAGCATAGTCCCTTCGACTATACAATTACTGTAACCAATCAGAGAAGCGAACTGCGCCAGGGCACCTGCCGCATCTTCCTCATTCCGAAGACCGACGAACGTATGATTGAATTGCCGCTGAACGAAAAACGGACTCTGGCTATTGAAATGGACAAGTTTTATGTGACCTGTGAGTATAGTTTTCTTTTCTTGTCGGTTTTGTTCTTTTTTGTTCTTCGAAGCTCGGAATTAATGTTGACAGTCCGCTGCAATTGAAAGATAAATATCACCGCTGAAATTCTTTTTGTTCTTAAGGGGGGTCTATAGCTTGCTTTTGGGAATATTCATAAATGGAATTATATTTCTTTTAGTGAAACCAGGACAGAATCGCTTTAAGCGCCGCTCTGAAGTATCCAGCGTAACGATTCCTTTCGAAAAAACCTTCCGCAGTGTCGATGTGGAGCAACGCCTCACAGATCCGGCTCAGATAGCTGAGTCTCGTTTCTGTGGCTGTGGATGGCCGGAACATATGCTCTTACCCAAGGGAACTCCGGATGGCCGAATATTTGATCTCTTTGTTATGATTTCCGACTATAAGGATGATGTTGTTATTCAGACTAATCAAGTGTAAGTGTGAACAATTTTTTAAACAACATTTCTCTTAGCAACATTTATTTTTTTTAGTCCCGACATTTGTGACGATGCTGCTTCATTCTGTGGCTTGAAAGATAAACTCTTCCCGGACAAGCGAACAATGGGCTTCCCATTTGACAGGCTTTTGCCAGCTGCAAATCTGGTGGATTTGGCGAATAATTTCACAAACATGAAGACAAGGGATGTGCAAATTGTTTTCCGAAACAACCTAGGCCCTGAATGAGATTGTCAAAATATGGCATATGAGATGGCTTAATCAGAGCATGTAACAGGGTATATTTCTATAATAAATAAATATATGAGCAGGTCATACAAAATGGCGAATTGAAGAAAACTTTTTGTTTTACTAGGGCCCATTCCACCCCATGTCGTACTGGTTCAAAAAACACGACATCGCCCAAAATTTAAATAAATAGAGTGACATATTGCCCAAAGTAATTACATGATGTCATAAGTCTCTATATACAATGCTTACACTAAAACAACTCGATATCGGTCGAACGAAAAATGTTGCTGATTGCGGCAACATTATTGCTGGGCGATCACAGCGCATGTTGAAAAGCGATATATATCGCCTCGTAGTACCAATATTTGCGAGTATTGAGTAGTGACACGGCGCTAGAGACTACTTTTGCGCATGCTACTACTTTTTATTCAATTTTGAAAATATTTCAGGCAATACAGTTTATAATATGTACAAAGTTTGTAGAAATATTGGAAAAATATCCAAATATTTCCACCATGATTTATTAAATTAGTAAATGCAGGGTGCACCAAATATTTCCTCTTATTTTTTCTCTTTTTTCTTAAATTTCACCACATTGGTAAAATCTTATCATCGAAGTCGTCGGATGACAGGACAGCTAGAAATTTCTTGCTACACTGTTGCTTCAATGGGAGATTAGGTTAAAATAAAAGTTGCGTATTGCTTATTTCTAGTTGCTTATTGCTTGTTGCCCCAGTGGGGGAGCCGCCTTAAGGTTGTACTAGTTGAATGCTTTTCGCAGCTTTTAGTAATTTATGTTCAATATCTGGTTTAATTATATACAACATTAAATAAATCGTGAAAATCCTGTATTCTACTATATAAAACTAGCTGACCCGGCGATCTTTGTTTCGCCCATATTCCTTAATGTAATGAAAATAATAATACCGAGCATGCACAATGCACATGTCCTTTACGGTACACGATGTATAAAGCGGAAGGTCATACATTTGATTTCAGGAAAAAGCATGGGAATTCAAGATTGATTCCATGAAATTCCAGCGATTGTCCTTCAGGCTTATTAATTGTCATAGCGAAACGGGAAATTGATACGCTTAAATACGAATGGTAAATTTTTCTGAATAAGTGGAATCCGCGGAATTAGAAAGTTTTCCTTTGAATTTTCCACTCTTTCATTTGATTTGAGATTCTTCACAATCAAATTAAACGCGATTAGTTACAAAATTTGGGTGGATTGAGGTTGCGCAACAAATTTATAACTGAGCCGACTTTTAACTTCAAATTGTGAAGCGATAAGCGCGGCTCAAAATAGTTCAAAAATAAAAGATTTTAAATACTTAATTTTTGTTGTATTGGAGGTGACACTACCCGTATTTCTATTCCATCTATTTTTTTTAAATGCGGTTCTCCATGCAAAGTTCCATCCCCAATCCTATCTCCGTAAACTTTTATTTTCATGACAAAAAGTAGCATATGTCCTTCCTTGGGTAAATACGAATCCACCAAGCTCGATCCAACTGTAACGAACTATACAATAAATATTCCTATCTTTCAAACTGTAACCAACCATACACAGCCCCGAAATTCCATTGAAATCGGTTGAGTGGTTTAGGATATCGACAACAGCGCCACCCTTAGACGAACTGAAAAAAGTGGGTCGCAAAATTCTGTCCGGTCTGTCTGTCTGTCTGTTCAGCAGGCATACAGCCTAAGCGGCTGACCGGATTCCATTCAAACTTCGGATCTGGAGTTTTTGGGCTTAGGGCTCGGGGCCGTTTTTTATTTTGCAAGGTAACCTCAATATTAATGGTACTTTCCATACAAACTGATCGTACCAGTTTGATTAGCTCGAAAACGGCTCTAACGATTTCAACCAAAATTGATATTTAAGCTTAAGCGAGTGAGGTTACCATAACTACGTACCCAGTTTTTGGCTTAAAATTCGAGTAACGGTAGTTTTGAAATTCGGACATATCTCGAGAACGTTCCATACGATTGTAACAAAAATTAATTTCTAAGGTTATATGGTAATTTCAAACTTAATGGAAAACTCAGTTTTTGTCGGTATTATCGTAAAATCGATTTTTGAAAAAAGAATTTTTTTAAAATTTAGTTTTTCTTAGCTTACCTAGCAGAAAACGGCAATAACAATTTTGACCAAAATGAAAATTTAGAGTACCTACCTAATATTGATGTTCCTAAAATTGTTGCGTCCTTATTTTTCAATTCGAATCACCGGAAACGCTAATTTTAAAAACTGCTATATATCTCGAAAACGCCATTTTTGACTTCGATAAAACTTTAAAAACCAAGTAATTCTTATATCCCGAATAATAACTTATAATCGGTTTTCAGCTGTAGTTAACAAATAGTATTTTTCCAACTAAACATTGCAATTTTTGGTACTGTTTTGTCTGCCAAATTTTACAAAAACCGCTATAACGATTTTGATCAAAATGCATATTGAAGATAGTATCAGTATTCTAAATAGATCCCGCACTTAGTTTTTCTCAAAAAATTCGAATAAATCCGTTTTTTAATTATTTCTCAAAAATGACTACCCAAAAGCTGAACTTTAAATTTCAAATTGCAAAAGCCATTAGAAATGCAAGAACAGCAATGCAAAACTTGTTTTCAACAAATATTACCTACTTCCATTTTTTTTTCAACCATTTTGAATGTACACCTTAAAATAATTTCAATGACTTGGAGTTTACAAAATCAGAATATCCCACTTCATTTGCATCCCCACACCCGTTCATCGTAATAATCAGTTTATAACTGCTAATGAAAATTCAAAAACAAATCTCTTAATACTTGCATATACGTATATACATTTCTATGTAAAGATATCGATCTGTCACGAACAACACTTCCAGTCATTGACAATTTAAGCCGGCGTCATTAATCTATTCCAGCCAAAAAGAAAATCATTCCCTAACAAAATCGGAAGCTCCTACTATGCTTGTTCTCGTACTCAAAAACTTGCAAAGTGTAAAAGCTATAAAATAGTACAGTAGGCGCTTATAACACTCTAACAAGAACTTGCGACAATTGTTTGTTTCTAGAGCTTCAACTTTTAAAAACTAAAAGTGAATTTTATTTAACACTATGTAGGTATTCCTTTTTCTATATTCCATGAACCCTTTCTATTACCTACCATTGCTTCTCAGATCTTTACGTACCAATCTAATAAAATAAGAAAACAACCAACAAAACTTTTGATGAACGAGAAAGTTTTGTATGACCCAGTCGTGCACTTTATTTTTCACGCACGCATAAGTTTTCCGATTCCAGCGTGGGAACCGTACAACTCCAATTTTTCAAAATTACAAAAATATGCGTTTACCGATTGCAACCAAACTTCAAAAAAATCATATATAGACCAATACCAAAGATGGGTGAAAGTTTGGTTAAAATTGGTAAATGCGTTAAGGCGTGAATCGGCGACAAACGAACACAATTTTAAGGCTCAATTTTTATATATATAGAAATAGATAGTAGATATACCTCTACCTAAACAAATTTAAGTACCAAGTACAAATATAAAAAAAAATATATATATACATAATATACAATATGCTTACCGACCTCATTCAATACCTTTGAAATTGTCTCCCATATTTCTCCCTTTATACCTAACAATGTTTTTGTACATTTAATCACCCACATCGTTAATTTTACCCACATTGGTAACTTCGTACACATTCATTCAAATTTTCCATATGACAATTTCAAAATCCTTTCTAACGCACCGCGTCAATCAAAATAATCTTTAATTTCTCACAACACCGCGGTGAATTTTACGCTAAGTTAAAACGCGCTCTGTGCGACAGGGGATGTGTTTCGCAGTATATTACATTACAGCTGTCAAACGCCGCGGTAAAACGAGCTTTGTTTGACGGATCCTTAAGAGGATCCCAGCCAGTGCTCCCATACCTTAAAGACTGTCTTCCCCTTTTTTTTTTTAGCAGGAAATGTTTAGTTTTCCCCTAAATTGGAATGAAAAGTCCCCTTTTTCTTGCCTAAGTGAAATTTTCACTTCTTTTCAATCTGGAAAACCTAAAATCTGTACCGCCAAAAATTGCTTTTCCCCTCAATCTGTGACCACTGAACCCAGGTTCGAGAAGCAAGGAAGGCCGAACCTCTGCAAATATTTAATCTGAATGTTTGGATTGATTGACCCATTCTCTGCTTAAATGTATTAGTCCCTGCTAAAAAAAATTACGGGTTTAATAAAAGCTGCATATTCCTGATTCCACTGAAATAGTTTGTCGCATTTCGCAGACCCATCCAGTTGTAATAAATCCAGTTATAGGTACATGAAAATACATTGCTCTATATCTGTAACGTGAAATCGAATCATTCGTCTGACTTTGTCCAGTCCCGAGATATACGTTGATTTTACGTAGAGTGCAGTATGCAATATATGTCAAGGTTCGAGGTTCGGTGTGTTGTGCCTAATTTTGTTTAGCAAAGCTTAATTGAGTTTCCGTGTAAGCCTGCTGAATAATTAATTTGAAGTGGTCGCTAATTCAGACTTAATTTGATTTAAATGTTAGTCGAAATTCGTTTTTGTATCCTGCACTTACTTCCCGTTGCATATATCGGTAACAATGATGCCTGTTCGGTTAGCGATGGTGCAATGTCGGTGGAAACAACGGTATGAAGTTCCATCTGTCCATTTGTCCTTCTAAATAATTAAAAAAAAAAAATCGGAAGCTATCCCAGCTTGCTTGCTTAATCTCCACACCATTCTGCCTATTCCTTTCAGATTTATAGATTGTAGACAAACGGGACAATATGAAAAGTAAGAGAAATGTCACCGTCTTTAATGTAGAGCACACTCCATATCCTGGAATATCCTATGTTGCGTTGGATGATTTTTTATTGCCCAAGATAATCTGATGCATTAGACATTTTTGTGGTACGGCGCGTCGGAAATTGCGAAATTTTTTGTAAACCTATTTCTTAGCCTTTTTTACTGGCTTCATATATTTTTTCTTTTATGTGAAAAAGTGCTACTATGGAATGGAAGAATATAAACAAACAAATTAAACTCAATTAAGGGAAGGATGACGGGTCTATCTGTACATCACGCCCTCGTGCTGTAACCACTCGCTGTGCCGTAACGCTAACGCGTAATGGCTTTGCATGTTAACATCTCATCACATTACCCTGCGGAAGGATGTGTTTTCTGTTGATGACAACGCGGACGATGTGCGAGGTGGTGGGTATAGTTGTGGTGATATGCTTGTGGTTTTGTTATGGACACAGCCCATTATCTTTAGGGGGTGCTGCATGAAATGGCCAGCAATTCCGACTTGTTCTGGTTATAATGCTATGCACATAAAAATCCGCAGACCGAACTTTAGTAATTGCTTCGAAACCACTGGTATGCAGTACTTTATGAACTACCAACACTAGTATAGGTATACAACACCAAAGGGGATAACATTTCCCAACAAATGATGCACCGCTAGTACATCAGAGCAGTGACGAATATTGACACAACGAAAGGAGCGGTGAGGGGGGGTCTCAAGTTAATGGATTTAAATTTACCGAACACGGATGCAGGCAGCAGTGATGGACATCTTAATGATGATGGCGCCTTTAAAGCAAGTTCTGGATAGACTTGCTAATTTAATTAACAAGCACCAACCGTTCTTGTGCGGAACTCATTTGTTATTGAGTGATAATGGTAATAATGTGTACAGAGTTGATACTGATTTGGCGCCTTGGTCAATGGGTTTCAGTATACATTATGTGCATGACGGTGGTACTCTAATCCAATCAGAAACGTGTTGGACTGAAGATAACTTTGATTGTATTTAACTATGGGTATGGCTGACGATATCGAATGAAAATTTAAGCGAGCATTTAATATTAGGTACGTATGATGAAAGGATTAAATTTATAAGGTATCATGATGAGACTTCTTATGTCCGGTTTGTTCAATCTTGGTTATCTTCAATCATCGGTTATTCCAGCTGGTAACCATCGAATGTATTTTTTCAGCAAAATATTAACCAGATAATCCGGAGGAATCGATATAAGCCGAATTTGGCCAGTTAACGTTATTTAACCAATGAGATTCTGAAATTTCGCCTTTTCTAACTTTTGATGTAGCATATTGGCACACAACAGTAGTAGAAGTAAGGTTCGTTTTTATTCAGTAGGTAACAAAAAAAAAGCCTAGCTTCTCACAATTTTTTTTTTTTGAGTTTTTCATTTTTGGAACGAATGGAAGGGATCTACAATTTTATGCCGACTCCAAACGGCTAATTGAGAAGCTCTTTCAAGAGAGTTATACTCTCGGATGTTTGTCAGACGTTCGCGAGAAGTAGCGTAGTGGAAAAAAAAAACCCTAAGTTGGAATTTGGGTTTTTGCGGGACTCGAAACCTCGACCCCTCACACTAACCACTAAGCCACTGCGCCTACAATAGGTAGCTGTTACTTTATTTGGAAACTTAGTCCATTTGGAAATTTCATTTGGGATTCTTGGGGTAGTGATGAGAGTGATGAAGAGTACAATAATTTCTTGCTTGTTGAAAGGCGTCAATGGACGAACGATTGGAATATTTCAATAAATGGATAATGGTACCATATCGATGTCGATAAATTGCCGAGGCAAACTGGACGGATTTACAAGCATTTTTTTAACAGGATTGAATTAAAGTAATAAAATCGAACCGGACGAACCTTTGTGTGTACAAGGCATTATACAATTCTAATTTCACAGTGAACAATTCAGCAGGCTTGCAATTGCAATCAACTTTCCAAACACACATTTTTTTAATGCTATTTTTGTGAAATATAATTTATTTCTTCTGAAAAACAGCTGTTTTTGTTAATTTTTGGGGTTTTTAGCAGGTTTTGATTTAAAAACTTTGTAAGCATGATTTTTAGCGCTTTTTTATACAAAAAAAAAATGTTGCGACTGTATCCAACAGTCCCGAAATATGTGTATGTAAACACCGTGCGTGCGGTATGCGTGTGTCTTGATACACGTCATTGAGAAAAGAGGGAATTGTAATAACCGTATTCTTGATATATTATGAAATAACAATAATTTATTCGTTCTGTGCTAGTTTCGGTAGAATAGATACAATCGGATTGTGGTAGCTGAAGTAAGATATGTACATTCGAGACTGTAATTTATCTAGATTACGCTGGAAGACAGCATCGATGGTTGTTCCACATCGTGTTGTGGAAATTTTCCGGTTGGAGTTCATTTGAAGATTAAATTTATCTTGCATAAAATTAATAAATGGTTGAGCTTCTGGAGTTGCAAAATTGATATTGAAGTTTCCGCTTATGATCATTGGTAAAAGATGATAATCTCCCTGCAGAATTCTTGAAATTTCTTCTGAGTACGGTGCAAGGACGAAATGGAGAAATTTTCTTTCTTACTTACTTAAGGTGGCCCAGTGGGTGGACCTGGGCCTCAACCAATACGCTTGGTTGCTGCGCAACATATATTGCTTTCCGTGGTAGGGCATTTAGACCCACGCACAACCCCCAACCTGGAGGACCAGGTCCTTTCTGCGACCCCTTGGGCAAAAGGAGCCGGAATATTCCGGAGTCAGTAACCCGCTGCGGGTTAGCTGCCGTTGCTGCCGTCGACCCATTAAGGGCTCTTCCGCCACCATCTCTATTTCAACACCCTGACTAGTGTTGAAAATCCTCAATGACCTCAGCTCCAAATACGTCGAAGTAGCTCATTGAGGTATCTGCCATGTTGACTGTTGACGCCACCGTTGATTCAACCATGTGAATTCATCCGCCGTACGTCCTCTTTCTGAGGGGCTCATGTAAGACTTCTGAGACTCGAGCAGACAGTCAACTCCAACAGAGCATTATAGTGTTGCTATTTTCTACATGTTCAACACTCACAATTATAAGTTCAGCAAATCAATTCCGGATGGACATAGACCAGTACCCGGTGGTGACCACTTGGAGGTAAAATAAGCACAATTGGCGTATCTGAACAGTTGCAACAACTGGGCATCGCCAAGTTGACGCCAATCAGTGTCCCTATTCATCAACACCCACCAGAAATTTTATTTCAAATCAACAAAAAACTGAAATTAATATGCCCCAGCTCATAAAAGTATGCAATGATAAAAACGAATGCAATGATAAAATGTATGCAATGATAAAACACAGTGATTCTCTGTCCCCGCAAGTTAAATGTGTGGAATTACTCCACCAGATTCCAATAACGCGCGCTTAGATGTTTACACATCAAAAAAAAAAAAAAAACATTGCTGAAGTTAGCATGATTTCAAATATCGAATTGGCAATTTTCGCAAGTTAGAGAGTTAAGGTAAGTTACCGTAGAAATGGATTTGCGTTATAATCGTTTGGACCGTTTTCGAGATATGCCCAAATTTAAAAACTACCTACCGTTATTGCTTTTTTTTTATAGCGAAAAGCTGAGTATAAAGTCATGTTAATCTCACCTACTTAAGCTCAAATATCAATTTCAGTGAAATCGTTGGAGCCGTTTTCGAAAAAAATCAAATTAGTATGAACATTTTATACGGGAACTAGGTACCATTAATATTGAGGTTACCTTGCAAAAAAAACGGCAACGACTGTAGGTCTGTACTATAAATACTACAGTACCTACTGAAGTTGCGACAAACGCCTGTTAACCTAGCTTCAACTTTAAAATCTCACATTGTTATTTGATATAACTTCCGTTGCCATATCAGATGAATAACTCAAAAATAAATTGTATTTAACACTATTCCTAGCATTGCTTATCAGATGTTTACCTACCTACCTTATAAAATAAGAAAACAAGAAATCAAACTTTTGATCAACGAGAAAGTTTCTTTCGGCCCTTGTCTCAATTCCAAAGAAATGATATAAAATTATGTTTTTTATATTGTTTGGAAAAGGTTGAAAAAAAAGTCTCATCCCTATTTGTGGTAACTACTTCGCGGCTACCTCGTACTTTCGGATACATTATTCATTAGCACGGGTATTTCAGAAACTAGTTCCATATTCCATTCGGGTAAAAGTGTTTTCACTCATTCGATGGTTTTAATTAAGATTTCTTCCCTACCTCGCGCGAACTTGTTGAAAAACATTCCCGAAAATGTTCCTTCGTACTCAATTGTCTACTAATAGATGTCGACATCCTGAATCTTAAAATTCCGTCGAACGTCGAGTTCTTCTTATTCAATGAAGAATACAGATTGTATGGCAATAATGAAAATTCTTTTGTCAGCTTTACACAAAAGGCAATGACGATGACTCCAGGCTTGCATCTCATTATCCACATAATATCTTTGCACTTGATTTACGCTCGTTAATACTTACTACATTGAGGATCCAATTCAGGCGCGTGTTACCCTCGTTTACCCTTACTTCCGAGAAGAAGTTTTCCAACTATGCACCATAAAATGTTAGGAGATCTTTGGTAAAACTTTTTAAGTTGGAATATGTTCTCGCACTTGGAAGTTTTTTTTATGCGTGTCTTAGCTGCATTAGGTGCGGATGTGGTTTTTATGTGGTATTATTGCACTGAAACAGCGCTGCAGTTTCCTCAGTTTACCTCACAGTGTATATACGTGTACCCAGCTGCTCTGCTTTTATTAATGTGCAAATGTAACCTCATTTCCATTTTAACTCAAGCACTAAAACAGTGCCGGATTTGAAGAGGATGAACCGGAATGTGACTTAATCTGTATCATGCTATTATTTAGATCCACAAGCATATGAGGGGATGTAGAGTTTACGTTCACCTCTGTACGGGAAACGTCTTTCCAAGAAGAACACAAATGGCGAATTGACTGTTGTAGGTCGTGAGACTAAAAACACGTTTCTTTCAAAAAATTATTTTTATTTTCAGGAGGGTATTAAAAAGTCTTAAACGAAAAATAACTCTCTGAGAATAATTCGGAAGTGCATCCACTGTTACAGAATGGCAGCACTATTAGAACAAGGATCAATTAAGATCACGTAGTTCCAAGTATGTAGTAGAGGGCAAGCGGGGGGCTGGAACATATATGAGACTTGAACCGCTCTCAATAATTCTCTCAAATTCCACTCAAACCCTCCACTGGTAAAGTCAAATGTCGCAGAGCGTGATCCGTTACTTCCAAACAAAAATAATTCTAAATTGTCAGCTGACTTTGACTGTTGGAAGTGAAAATGCGTTTTTTGGTGCAAAAAGTTAAAACAATTTTTTTTTGTGATAAAATATTTTTGACGTGGTAAATATAGCTAACATCACTACATAGTTTAAACAAAGTCGCTTTCTCTGTCCCTATATCCCTATGTATGCTTAAATCTTTAAAACTACGCTACGGATTTTGATGCGGTCTTTTTAAATAGATAGAGTGATTGAAGAGGAAGGTTTATATGTATAATAATATCCATTAAATAGTGGAGAAACACTGTTATGTTTGAGGTTTCTAATGTGATGTCGTAAATAATTACATTTTTTCCGCTTACATTGCAAACGCAGGCTGAACCTATATATTTTATATCCGTGCGAAGCCGGGGTGGGTCGCTAGTTATCATATAAAACAGTTATTCGACTTTGTAGATATTACAACAAAATCCAGATATCTTTTGTTTCACAAATGTTATTAGTTTTTAATTGATAAAAAAGTGAACGGGGGACTTGAGCCGGTTTCAAAGGGGAGGGTTGAAGTTCTGATGAAATAATGGATATGCGTCTTTGCGTCTTACTACTCGTAACAAATATGTGCACGAAATATGTGTTTGACTGACCAAAAGCGACAAAGAGATTTTTAAATGCCCTAACCGCTATAAAATACATTAATGATATGGTAGCTTCGTAAGAAATGAAGTAATTTATTTAATTTTGTTAAGTTTTTGATGTTTTTTTAATATTTTTTGTTTTACTTTTTAGGCTCTAATATCTTATTAATTATACATTATATAGTTATGTTTTTGAGTTTGTATTTATTTTTTTTCTTTATAGAAAACGTTTAACAGTTTTTTTTTGTTCTTTCATAATACCACAAATAAAATTGAAATTAATTCTAATAAGATATAAACTGTGAACGAAGTGTTTAAGTAAGTCCAAGTCATCCGAAGGGGGTGGTGGAAAATCTGTTCCCAAACTTTTTGCATGTGGCATCTTTTGCATGTATATAAATTTTATGTGACTAAACTTAAAATAGATAAATGTATATTTAAAAATATGTATTCAGCATATGACTAAGATTAAAAATTATAATAATTAATTAATCAAAAACTTTTAATGAACGATTTAACGAAATCTCCCGCTTTCTCCCTACTGTAGTGCTGATGCCGGTCCAAAGATCAATAAAGATCACGTAGGCCCAAGCAATAGTAGGTACATTTCGTTCTACTGCCAGCCAATTCTACTTAAGTCTCTTGGACAATCGCGAGTCCGGCCGTTTTATCCCACAACACGCAGGACCCAGCATCTTTGCTAGAACTCTCAGAGGGCAACCACTTTAAAATAATTTGAAAGTGCACATCCAACGTATAGGTATACAGAGTACACAATTTGTCGAGTCAATCAGAACAACGCAACGTTGGATACAATTAATTGGCAACCTCGCGCTCACACGCGTTTCATGTACCCGTCAAATGTCAGTTTCAACTACCGCCTTTTATATTTATAACTTATGACATGCTATGAATAATCTCTTTTATTTCAGACGACGTTAGAAGGCATTTCTCTAGCTGTGGAAAGCCTTATAATTAACCAGCCAAAAATAAATAAATTATTTTTCACCCCGCCAAAACCGTAAGTTAAATTGGTATGGTATAACGTATAACCCACAGTCTATCAAACTTTTTGGAAAGCGGTTTCGATTAATTTTACCGGCGTAACCTCAATTTTAATCAGTTCGTTAGACTTTTGCCCGTCCTCCGCATTTAACAGTTTTCTCACTTGTATGCTTTTGGTTTATCCTATAACGCACGAAGTTTAGAAAGCATTAATAAAGAGTCGGGTTCTATTCGCTGAGTTTGGCATCAAAGTGATGTAAAGTCCCGCATATTTGAAGGGATCTAATTTGATGGTAGGTACTTTTTTAATTTGTTTGAATTTCTTCGAATGCAAGCGGTATGTTCTGGAAATAGGCTTTGAATAAATAAAACGTATGCTCCTTGTCTCTAATTCAATTAATGGGTTTCTTGAAATTCGTGAGCGGCTCTGATCAAAGATGGCAAGTATGTTCGAGTGACCAAATGATTCGGGCTTCCAAATTTTGTTCACTCTCAAGGCGGAAAGGCACCTTTGGCTGCGACGGTCTTAGTAAAGCTGGATAGTTGGTACGTTCACCGCCGTTTCTATATACCTTGCTGTGGTATAGAATTTAGTGAACCAGTTATGCCTGTAGAAGAATAAACCTTGTTAACATTTTTGAGTTATGTTTTGGTGTTCGAAGACAGAGCGTAGGTACGTGAAGTCTTTATTTATTTACAAATGTACCAATACAAAGTCTCTCACTATCTATAAGTTACATCTGCCAATTGTGACGTTATTCGAGACGACATTTATGAAAGCTACTTTCATTTGCTTGAAAGTGTTTGGATAAAAGGCTTAAGTATAAAAGACCGTCGTGAATAGGGATGCAAAAAAAAAAAAAAAAAAACAAACTATGGGTTGATGCAAAACACTGTTCTTTATCCGTTGTGATCAAACTTGCAATATTATTTATACTTTTTAGAAACGTGAAACCGAAGAGCTGGTAAAATTAAAGATACAACAATCCGTATAAGCGACGATAAGGCGAATACATGACAGTTTTATATGGACGCCACAAAGCCATACAAGGCCGCATGTGACGTCACTCAGAAAAAAAAACGTTGTTATCCGAAGAATTTTCAGTTCTTGTTAGATTGTGAGTGAAAAATTGTTAGCTCAAAAAAAAAGTTCTTCCACCAACAACTCATTATTCATTAAATTATTGGTTTAAAAATGAAATTCTTGTAAAAACAATTTAAAAATTCTTAAACAATTTCAAGAACGAAAAATGATCAGCCCAACAAGAAAATTGTTCTGTTAAATATTTCTTGAGACAAAATATCCTTCAAAAAATCAAATTTTTAACTCAACAATTCGTTTTTCAGTTAACAATTCTTATTAAGAATGAAAGAACTTGCCATAACAATGAAAAATGTTAACTATTTGTATGATAATCTGATTTAAGTACATATTTCTTAAGCCAAGAACAAAATTGTTATTTCCCAGTCAGCCCCATTGAATGTTAATTGAGAATAAAATGTTTCTTATGCCAACAATCTGTTCTTACGTATGTACAATTCAACATTTCGTAAGAAAAGGACAGATACAAAATATGGCGCAATGGAGTTGGTGGTCTGCAATTTGACTCATTGCGTAGACGATAAAGACAAAATCCTTTCAGTTCAATCTACCCTTCCCTTTTACACGACGCGACGTTAATCTTTCTTTCCCTCGCTTACAAATTCCGAGTCAGAGAATAACACTGACGCTTCTATCATAGAGTATATTTGTATCATCGTTGGCTTGCATACAAATGTAGGTAGGTACGCAATATATCTATATCGCAACTGTTTCTTTAAAAATGTATTCTTGAGTTTTAAATAAAAATTTTTACGTTTTCAACAACTAGTTCTTGGGATAACAATTAGTTCTTGACACGACAATTTATTCTTAAATTCATAAAAAAGTAACTGTAAAACTTTCGCTTACTACAAGAAGCAAGGCAATCATCATTGTCTTATGAGTTGCGAGCGCGTGAACAACAGTTTTTGTTAAATGTGCAAGATAAAAAAGTGAAATTAAAATGGAATTTGAGATGGATAAACCTGCTGACACCCTTGAATTATTTGTAAGTTGGGGATTATCCTGTGGCGGGCTGAAAGCATTGGAAGAGTGTCGCATAGCTTCCCAGGAACTGCTCAAAATTATCACTATCACACAAAAACTAAGTTGCTTTTATATAAAAAATATTATTAATTTTTCAACATGTGTAAAAAGTGTCACTTTAAACAGCTCTGAAGAAGTTGTTCGATTTTAGTTTTTGTAAGTTATTTTTAAGAATTGCTTATGATTATGGAAAAAATATATGTTTCATTATAACACCTACCTAATTTTGAGCGTTTTATTTTTATTTTTCTTTGCTCTTAAATATGTAGATATTTCTAATATTTATATTGATTTTGTGTGTGTTTCCCGTATGGTTTACCTTTTAAATGAAACTTTTGGACATTTAGTTTTGCCGCTGCACTATATTTCTTACATTTCATTTCTGTCATGACATTTATATATCTATATTGTCTTACTTAAAAAAAAAATTCAAATAGGTAGATTTATTTCAACAACCATTATTTTTAAAGTATGTTGATAACGAGTTCTTAACGGAACAATTTAAGTTTTTGGAAATCTGCCAATTTAAATATTTTAACCAACAACTGTTTTCTATGTTTTGTTGACAATTTGTTTTTGTGTCAACAATTTATATTTTTAAAATTTAACATTTATTATTTTTGAACCAAGAATTTTCTCTCTAAAAATTTTAAATATTTTCATATTTGGCCACACAATTTAAATTGTTGAGGGTTTTTAACAACTCGTTCTAAAGACAACAGTTTACATTCTTAAAATTTTGACATTTTGTATCCTTAAGTCAAGAATAAAAGTTCTTTCATCACGAAAACACTTGCATTCTAAAATTAAGAATTTTAAGTACTTGGGTTCATTTTAAAGTACGAAAACTGTTGGGCCAAAGTATAAAATTCTTAATATTACAATTTTTTTTTCTGAGTGGTATAATTGGTGTATTATTTCATTCATTAGTAGAGTTTTAAAAATCATATACTAACAGCAAAGAACCTCCCCAATGTCAGATTAAGTTAACAGAGCCATGCCGCCTGTATGTCAGGGTAAGCCCAACAATGATATAAAACTTACTTAGGAGCTTACCTGAGCCTAAAACAAATGGCACTATGCAAATTTAAATTTCTTGAAAACTAACTTCTTAGTGACTAATTGGTTATTGTGCTGGACAATTTTCGGTAGGAAAACCACATCCGCCCCAATCTTAGTGGATAAAATCGGGAACTGATTGATTTTGCTACAGTTCAAGTTGCAACAGCTTTATATTGGACTGTAGTACCATCGAAAGTAAATTTAACTAAGTTAAATCCTCAATCGGCGAGGAATGTAGGGTTTTTATTTATTTTTCTTGAGTTCGTCTATCATCGTAATGTCAGAATTGATTAACATCTCGAGTTCGACATTTTGTACGTAATGGAGAAATTTACAAAAGCTTTTAATCTTACATTCACGTATTTTTATTCGTTTCAATGTCCCACTCCTTAAATGGGTCGCAGGTGCGTAGAATACTTATGTGAACCCTTCACAGCTCTCGATTTTCTTCAGATTAAATCGGTTATAGGTTCACACGTGAAGTGGTAAAATTCAAACTGAGCAATGAAAATGATTGCTATTGGTAGTGAGTGTGACCGCTGCAGAATTCTGAAAAGTCGCAAGAAAAAGGGCCGATGAGAAAGAAAAGTGCCGTTTCTAAAGTTAATCGTCAAATTTCGAATTTTTGAACCATATTTAACAAGCATAAGAAACGCGGATCTGCATAGAGATCTAGAAATAGAAATGATTGAAGATGAAGTCAAAAAAGTAGCTAATAGACATAAACTTAGGCTTCTCAATCACGTCAGCTCAGAAATGAAGGAACTATTAAATACTAGCAATATGACTAGGAGGTTAAGAAGGATAAAACCTTTTGAACTAGCTACATAGCTCGAAAAAAAATACAGTATTACATCCTTTATGGACAAATACTAAGAATATGAATTTTAAAATATGAAAGAAAAATTGCTGATTGGTTTAACTACTAGGTGCAATAATTGGAAAGCTGGCTAATCCCCGCCCTGCGACAATGAAATACCAAGAAGGTTGTATCGCAGGGAAACGGGAAGACGGGAGAAGGGGTTAGTGGGTAGAAATCACCACACTTTTACTGAGTACGGGCTCGGTTTCGTCTTTGAAAGATTACCACCTCCCAGCGTAAAAAAAAAAATATTTAACAAGCATTGGCTCGCTAAATACTGTAATAGTGTTGTAATAGGCAACTGCGTTAGATTTTAAAGATTTTTATTTATGGAAATAAGAGCAATTTACAGTAGTAACCGTTTAAAGCGAACCCGGTTAAAGCGAACTTTCGGTTATAACGAACCATTTCATGAAGTCCCAATCAATGCCCCACAAGAATTATGAATTTTAATTTCACATATAGCGAACCCGCCTAAAGCGAACTTTCGCATATAACGAACCCATTCTGCGCGTGAATTAAAGAAAATGTCCGGTTATAACGAACCAAAAATCTATCGCTTTACATTGTTATCCAGATTTTCCCAACTTTTCTGGACTTCCCCGAGAACTGTATAGCTGCGTACGAACCAACATTCTTAAACGTCAAAATTTTGTCCATCAATATAATTTGTTCGGTACTTCCCCGAGTAGCTTTATGTTTACAAACGAAAGGTTGAGTGAAGTGACGCACTTAAAAATCATTTAAGTAAAATGGGAGATTTAGAAACGAATAAGAACAAGGCGTAAAACAAGGCGTAAAACAAAGCGCTATGTGGACTTGCAGATGTCGAATTGTTTTTAAGCGAATTGAAATCTTCTCAAACAAAACAATCCAAGATTCATGACTTTTTTAAAGAACAAATTTAATATAAATTTAATGCTTTTATACTGAAATATTTAAATAGTTTTTATGTGTTTTGAACACTTTTTTTTTTTGATTTTCAAAACAAAACTTGATGATTTTTTTAGCGTATCACTTATAACGAACTTCGGTTATAACGAACCAATTTGGTCAGTCCCTTCGAGTTCGTTATAAGCGGACACTACTGTATATAGTTTTCGAAGCGCCTCTTCCAACTGTAAGAAAGTGCCAAATTGCTACTTTAGTCGCACAACGGTCATGCTGGCGTAGTACCTACACTTATCCATGTGCCTACCTCCATTAGCTTCATTGATCCCTAGATATTTTTGTTTTTCTGATTGTTGGTCATGATGGATTAATTGGAATGGGGACCAAAACCATCGAACCCATGTATATTTGGTCTGATACCCAGGTGTTTTGAGCAGTGAAGCAAATAATTGTTTCTCATACATTTATATACATGAACATAACACCTATTTAAGGCTAGTGTATGGAGAAATACATTCATACATACATGTTATAATTTGAACAAATATCTACACTCCTGATGAGCACCCACAAGACGTAAATGCCATCATTTGCTGTACCTACGATCTACGAATTAGTGTGTCTCCTGTTGCTGTCGTTGCTAAGACTACTTCCACTTGTCATGTTGCGTGCCAATTAACTGTTGACTACGCGTTGTCTTCATTCTGGAGCTTGAGATTGCGATATCTATTATTAGTCTCGTTTTAATATAACGCTTCACTTGTTGAAACAGATTATATAGATAATGACACACGTGCTATTGCAAATTTGATGTGTTTAATATGTATTGACATTTATGGTGTTCCCGTACCAAGAAACATATTAAATGCGACACAAGTCCTTCACTTAATATAATCCTATTTATATAAGAACTGAGTACCTTGAATCAGCCCACCGCAATGAAACGTTTTACATACTTTTTGTTGAACACATTTACAATTAAAATTTATTACAGTTATTCCTAATTAGTAATTAGATATAGCTTGCTGGTGTAGGTTCAAGGGAAACCTCTCTTTAACTTTGAATACAGTTGATATATTTAGTTCAATCTTAAACCAAAAATTATTACATTTTTTTTTTACAATTCAAAAATCTGCTCTGTTAAATCAAAAAAAAAAATCCTTTTTGTTGACTAAAATGCCTTTAGAAGGTTCCAATAGACAAACATTCACCAAATGGATGTGCACATTTATCCACGCATTGAAATGCGGACATTAGAAAATTGCCACTGTCACTTAGCATACTTATTTGTACTTTAGTATTATACCACACCTCCTAAATACAAAATATGGGTGCCGTGCCATATTTATGGTCTTATGTCACTTTCAAGTTATTTTACTGTTCTGATTATTCAATCTGTAGATAATCAAAGGACAAACGATTTTTTAACTATTATTTTCTTCAACAGTAAGTTGATAGAAACATTGTTTAGAAAATAATAGTTAAATTCGAATAGGCTATCAACTTTGAACTTTGCATATATCCTCAACCTCGCACCCACCCCTAATCCAATAGTAAACCCAACCAGGGGGCAGCGTGCGCCCCCATACATATTCCCTGTTAAAAGAGTAACAATTCTCGCGCTGTTGGCGGTTTTGTACAAGAAATGAGTTGACTTTGATGCCTGCCACCGTTCAAAAAATAATAGTAAAAATTCGAATAAATTCATATGTTGCAAAAAAATATGGCCTTATGACGCTTTTGCAAAGTGACAAAAGGCCATATGTTTGAATGTGGTAGGGAACCACCCCTCAGGAGGGTAGTACAGGTTGTCCGCCGGGAAGGTATACTACTTTGTTTTGCCGTCATTTTGGTAAACATTAGTCTTGATAGTTCATATTTGGCAGTCGTGAAGTAGACATGTGGCAAATTTATTATATATTCGATAAACCAACGTGTTTTAATCGTTAAAACATTTTATCAAAATCAATCACCGATTACTGTGACGATGAGATAGTTCCGTGAAATTTTTGGGAGAAACAATGTGCCAACAAAACGCACTATTTATCGTGAAGTGAATGATTTCGAAGAAAGAGGGTCTGTAGTTGATAGGCCCAAGCATGGACCACAACGTACTGCAAGATCGGCTGAAAACATTACTGATGCTGCTCAAGGAAGTGTTCAAAACAATCCATCAACCTCAATCGACGCCGTGCTCAGAAGCTTGGTCTTCAAAGAACAAATTTGGCGACAATTTTGCACATGGATTTGCATTTGTTTCCATTTAAGATTCAGTTGACACAAGAGCTTCTTCACGAGACCATTTACGCCGCCGAATATATGCCAATAAGATGTTACAGCTAGCCCATGACAGCCCCGATTTTCATGAAAAAATCATAATGAGTGACGAGGCACATTTCCATTTGAATGGATATGTGAATAAACAGAATAGTCGGTTTTGGGCAATGGAAAACCCTCAAATTATTCATCAGTCACCTTTGCATCCATTAAAAGTTACAGTCTGATGTCCAATTTGGTCAGGAGGAATCATTGAACCTTACTTTTTTGAAAATGAAAACTCCACAACTTCATGCTTTGGGCTTGATTAACATGTGGTATCAACAAGACGGTGCCACATCGCATACAGCCAGGGTTACAATGGAATTACTGCGAGACCTCTTTCCACAACAAGATATTTCAAGAAATGGTGATGTTTATTGGCCTCCACGGTCGCCTGATTTGACTGCTCCGGACTATTTTTTGTGGGGATATCTGAAAAGCAAGGTTTATGCAAACAAACCAGAAACGCTTGAACAACTCAAACAAAATATTCGTGATGAAATTAATGAAATACCGCGTGAAATGTGTGAGAATGTAATGAAAAATGTGATCAAAAGGGCTCGCATTTGTGAGACTAACAGAGGCGGACATTTACCTACCTGATATTGTATTCCATACATAATTGCCGACATTAAATAAAACATTTAACAATATAAGATCCATTCTCTTTCATTTACTTTTGATTTTGCTTCAAGCAGACATACAACGTATACGAATTTCATTTTCACTAATGCACTCACACATGCTTGAAGAGTTTTGACCAGTGCATATGCGGCTTTAGAAAATTCCACTAAAAATTCAAAAATACCAAACTTTCCATCAAAATAGAATAATTTATTATATACCACACCGCCTAAAGTAATAAAAGTTATTTTGGCTAGCCTTCACCGGGGGGTGTGTACTTTTGCCCTCGCCTTGAGCTTAGCTTAACTTTTGACTCTTAAAATGCTAATAGATAGATTACCATTGAAATAAATCAGAGTGTTGTTTGGAATGAGAGTCACAAGTTTTAGTCATGTAAATTTATCCCCACTAAGTTTTCTATAAAATAATATTTTCAAATTTTCTGGACGGATAAACTACCTACAACTAGTATCTACATTGAAATCTAATTTCCTCGTTTGTTTCGATACGAAGAGTAGCAGGTCATGAAATACGATCTTCTGAAAACCACGAGTGATGAAAATTTTGTATTCTTGCAAGGATGATAAATGAACGTTTAGCACTAACACTAACTACAAACTACAATGATAGGTACCTATGGTGCAAAATGGACGCAGAGCAACACAAACATCTGGAAAAATCGAATTTCAGTTCTGCGAAAAATCCTGGAAAGTCAATAGTGAGAGGTCTGCTTCAAAGCTGACTTTGTAGATACGTTTTAGATAGATTGAGTCTTCTTTAAAGTCTTCAGATACGTGTGATTAGTATTTTTCGACGAAATGTGTTGCCGAATTTTAACTCTCAGTTTTGTCTATTGTTAAAAATTACCACAAAGAGGAACAATTTTCATTGCGTCGGACTGGCAAGAAATTCCAGTATAATCGAATCAAATATAACAAATAATTCTTTGTCTAATTACGTTGGTTCATTGCTGAATTTCCTTCGAAGTGCCTTTTCAATTGTATTTTTCTGGGCTTTAGAATCTCCCCAGTCGCCACTGTTCGCATTTTCGTATAAAATTCGAATTAACTGCAATTCGAAGATTAAGCTCTGAAGATTTTCAATTTCAACGTCAAATTTCATTCCATATTAAAAACAGTAGAAAATAAGTTAAAAGACCAAAAAACCCGACTGACTGTAAAAAAAGATATCAATGACATTTGAGTGCCAATTGTTTTTTTTTAATTCATATTTTTACATTTATTTGCTTAGACTATGACACTCCGGGAAAGAATACTAATTAAATGACACCTCACTCTTCAAAATCGCTCAAGTCGTTTGGGCTACAGGGCGTCACGTAGGAACGTACATAGGATACGCGCGAAACACATAACCCTCCCTGTGTCCAGTCGGGTGATAAAAAATGTAAAAAATAAGTTTTTTGTTTCAAATTTCCGGGCCCCTCCCATGTTTGTGATATTTTTTTTTGTAGGTACATTTGATGTAGAATTAGCCTGAAAGTTCTGAGCTTTCGGTAAATAAGCGAACTATCCTCACCAAATTCATCTTATATATATATAAAAGAAAGTCGTGTTAGTTACACCACTTATAACTCAAGAACGGCAGAACAGATTTGGGTGAAAATTGGTAGGGAGGTAGCTTAGAGCCAGGAGACGGACATAAGATACTTTTTATCCCGTTCGACAGCGTTCCCGTGTGACTTGACATGAAACGTCAGTCACTATAAAACGTGGTATAACAAAAAAGAATCAGACTTGGACGATAATGGCTGAACCACTGAAGCTATACCCCTTATATTCACACCATATGTTTGTGTGGTGCTCCAGATGGTTTATGTTTATTTTAGACCCTATAGGGGGCGCTGGGGTCGCTTTTTTGAAAATTCTTATTTATGGACCGATTTGGCTCAAATTTACACCATATAACACTTAAAAAAATAGAAAGCTTTTGCCAAAATTTGGAGCCGATAGGTGGCGCTGGGAGATATTTACGACAAGTTAAATTTCCCTGCATATCAATTTTGTATCAACAAACATTAAAATTATAATAATATCTATAGTTGGCGTTGGTTGTCTATACTTTTTTTGAATTTGACATTTCAGTAATTCATGTTTCATTTAGCTGTACAATTGTTCGACGAAAACTCCAAATTAGATTTTAACCAATTTTAAATAGGTGAATAACATTTCCATTCGATTTCCGGCACAAATAACATAACCAAGGAAAATATTCTTACTGGGCCTAATTTTTTGATTCTTCTTTTGTTTTGTTCGTATTGGTGTATTTCAGGCTTAGGCAGTCTTAAAAGACAACATTTTGGACCCGATAGGTGGCGTTGGTGTCGATCTCCGAAACTGCTCAACCGATTCCAATGAAATTTCGTGGATGTATATTCTTCGTTCCCACTTGAAGGATAGGATACTTTTGGACCTGATAGGTGGCGCTGTTGCCGATCTCCGAAATAACTCTACCGAGTTGATTGAAATTTGTGGATGGGTAGGTATGGTTGCTTCAAGATTGAAATATGCTGTAAATGGTACTTTGCAAAACATAAGCGGGATAGGAGAACGGGTTGTGGAAGCATTAAAATTATTAATGGACACTGTCCAAATAAAGGACTTTGCGAAATGTGAGCAGGACTTAATACGAAATGTATGAGCAAAGGCGGGTGGGTACAGCTACATATAAAAAAGACTGACGTCCGTATGTGCGCACTCATAACTCGGGAACCAGTCCTTCAATTTTTATGATTTTTTGTTTAAATTCGCATGGGCCCAAGGAAGGACATTATGCTACTTTTTGTCGTGAAAACAAAACTTTGTGGGAATTAGTTGAATTTTTGAATTCTTTGGATGTTCCGGGCTTACATCTATAGAATTGAAAGTCGGCTCAGTTCTAATATTGTTGCGCAACCTCAATGCACCGAGGCTTTGTAACAGAACGCGTTTGATTTGGTGGTGAAGGTTCCCGAATCAAATGTCATGCAAGTGACGATTTTGAGTGGAAAATCCAAAGGCAAACACTCTCATTTCGCAGATTTCGCTTTTCAGAACGATTTGCCATTCGTATTTAAGCGACTTAAATTTTACTATGACAAATAATTTGTTGCAAGTATAATCGATGGATGTTTGTGCATTTGTAGTATCAATCTTGAATTACCATGTTTCTCTCATGGTCAATTTAGTGAAAAGCGGAAGGTTGGCCGACACGTCAAAATCATTGCGGATTGATTGAAACAAATTAACATTGCTATTCGTCATTTATTTCTATTTCATTTAATATAACATTTGAATGAAGCACTTTAACTGGCCGAATTACATAAATTAGCAAGCGCATTGTGCATGCTCGGAATTATTATTTTCATTACATTAACAAATTTGGGCGGAACGAAATTTGCCGGGTCAGCTAGTTTGCTATAAATGCAGGAGTGCCCCAAGGATCTATTCTTTCTCCAACTCTATTTCTTCTCCACATCAACGATTTGCTTGGATCGACAAATAATAATATCTACAGCTTTGCAGATGACAGCACTCTTATATCCTCCATCTCAAACAATGGGCCTGTGAAAACGGCTATCACACAATCAGAGATGTGAACAAATTAATTCTCTAAATGATGATCTGGACAAAATCTTGAAGTGGGGAAAGGACAACTTGGTTGTATTTAATGCAAACAAGACACAGCTCACAACATCCAGAAAAAATGCATCAACAGTTCCTCAGATCCAAATGGATGACCATCCAATCCATCACAAGGACTCAATGCACCTTCTAGGAGTCACAGTCAATTCAGGTATCACATGGCAGAACCACATATCCTATATCGCAAAATCGGCGTCCGCAAAGTTGAGCTACCTATTTAGAGCAAAGAGGTACTTTAGCCCCAAGCAACTTCTCCTTCTCTACAAAGCACAGGTTAGACCAGGCTTGGAATATTGTTCCCATATATGGAGCTCGGCCCCAAAACATTCACTTAACCTGCTTGATAGCATACAGAGACGAGCAGTTCGACTCATTGGAGACCCTACACTCACATCGAATCTACAACCGTTGGTGCACAGAAGAAAAGTCGCTGACCTATGCTTGTTCTATAGGTACTTCCATGGTAGATGTTCTGAGGAACTCAAAGACATTATCCCTCGAAATGCAACTTTTGGGCGCCCAACAAGACAGGCTGCTAATGCTCATGACCATACAGTACACTTGACAACCGCGAGGACATCAACTTTCAAAAACTCCTTCTGTTACAGGACAAGCAAACTTTGGAACTCGCTTCATGGGGATATATTTCCAGAAGACTACAATTTGCAGCAATTTAAGTGCAGAACAAACATACATCTGCAGGCATCTCGGGGCGCTGTTGAAGCGTTATAGGTTCGCCTTTCTCGGGAGAAGTATATAAAAAAAAACTCTGTAGACCTTAGTAGTCCCAATCCAGTTTTTGGAGGTACGAGACTCAAGGGTTGCCCTAACCACTTGATACTAGATTAAATTATTTATAACGGGCTACATTTGAAATTGTCTCCAATTACAAGGCAACTGAAGGCAAATTTTCCTGAAAGTATCAATCAAATAACGAACCCCTGTGCTGATAACAATACAAGATTGAGTTTTTGTTGGCATATTACGTGACTGAGCACACCCAAGGCGCCTTTGCCAGGTGGCACGACAAAATGCTCGTAATCATCAAAATTGCTCCGCACTAATGGAGCCAAAACATTGAATTGAGTTATGCCTTTGCACAAAACAGTTTGCAGGGACATAAAACAGTCATAAATGATGTAAACGCCCTATCACTTTGCTGGAGGCAAAATATTTGCCAATTAAATCCATCCCAAAACTGAGGGAGTATGGTTATACACGACTGCGCTGCTATATTTGGTCAAATATTTGTGTTGGATTTAATTAGAATTTCCGTTTCGGAGCCAGGTATTCGGGCCACATTTTGTTGTTTGACATTGGCATCACAACCTCTCAATTTAGTCCCATACCACAGTTGAATTTGACGTCTTTGTGTATCTCCGTGATACAAGCAATATTCTTGCAAGGGTATTAACATTGTCTCAGATATATGGAATCACTGTGGTAAATGTGACCCAATATTATTTATGTTCGTTGGTAGCAAGCAGAGTAATATGAACGTCAATAGCCTGACAAAATGTAGGGGCGATTGGGTACGGTTGAAACAATTTCGCTTATACCGTCCATACCATTGCCGTTTATAAGCTAAGCGGTGATCAAGTTATGTGAAATGTAGGAGCATGTTTCTATGTAATGTATAAATTTAAAGTGTTTTTTGAGTATTCGGTGTGATATTTTGCGTAGTACATCATATTAAAACAAAAATGAAAATTTCTTTCAATCGTATCCATACCAGGGTCAGTTGAAACATGAACACAATCTTCCATTGTTACATATTTAACTAACTTTTATTTTAAATAATAGTTTTGTTTGACAATATTCATCACGTCATTGTTTTATATCGAATTAAAAAAAAAACTGTATTTCTAAACAACCAAAAATTAAAGAAAAAAAAAAAAAAAAAAAAAAAATCGTAATTCATTAAATTAATTGAAAATAAACAAAAGGAACATTACTTTAATTTCGATAATACAATCGATAAAATTCAGTTGTCGGAATATTCCGAGTGCACCTTCTGTGCACTCTTTGTGAGCCCACATTTTACAGATGACACATTTGTATCCAACTTTCACTAGATCTGCTCCCTGAATACATTGACAAGCCGACAAGGCAATAAGACTCCTCTTCTTCTGAATAAAAAAAAAACAATAGAGCGCTGGAATGCTGCATTATTATTATTATTATTATTGTTTTTTTTTTTTTTTTTTTACTTTCCTAACTTTTATTTTCTTTTTTACACCTTCCAACCATTTCTTAGCTTGCTTATCTGGTTTGTTACAGTCTTGCTTCATGATCCTTTTTTATTTGTTCATTCTCTGGTGTATTGGTGTATATTATAGACTTTCTGGTTCTTCTAATTTCGTTAAAATAATTTATAAGAATGAACAAATAATTAAACATATTGTTTCAAACGTCCCCCCCCCCTTTAAGTAAAAAAAATCTATAAAGTAACCAAAACAACACTGAAACGTTTAAACTAGTCATCATGATGTACTCTACACTTTTTACTGCATACAAAAAAAAAAAATACGCAAGCAATCTCTCATGGATAGAAACCCCAGTAAAATGAAAAATAACCAAACAAAAATACTTACTTTTGATAGTCTAAATAGTCTAAATAGGACATAAGCTCTAAATTACAACTGAACCGTCGAACGAACGATACATGACTGCTATTCGTCTACGGACTTGTTTTTGCTTCATTCACCCCTAATACTCATAGACGCTGCGCGTATGGCTCACGAGATATTCGTGTTGTTTCAACCGTCCTGTGTTTCAACCGTACCCAGTCTCCCCTACGCTTTTATTGTTACTTCGCAAATTAACAGGTGGCTCAACAGTCGTAATCTCATACATGGAAAATGTATTTTTGGTTTAAGGCTAAATATCGGTTTTATATTGGTTTCACAATACATAATTGACTACATTAACGATGAGTGTCTTTCATGCATGTAGTAAAAGTAAACATAAACATAGTCCCGACTTATTGCTTCATTTTGCATGTTTGGTCCATTCTGCGACGTAGTAGGTGCAATATTCCTTTTTGGTTTTCAACATAAAGGTGCCGTCACACACTGACAAACGACTTTTCTCAATTGTACTGAAAACTGAAAAGAAATAGTACTAAAACGTATTTTCTTTAATGCCATAACAGAAATACTGCTTCAAGCAAAAAGAAAATCAGTATTTGATTCAATCTACCACATTATTCACTCCGATTATTAATTAGGTTTAAGTACATTTTACATCCAACCATTTCATCTGTATTTTTAAACCCAATCGTCGGTTGAAAAATTGAATCTATATTTATAATATTCATTCAAAAACATGCATTATAAATCAGCTGGATAAAGATGCATTTAAACACGGAGCTTAAGCCGATTTAAGCCGGATTAAAACCTAAGTAATGTCAAATTTAACATAAACTGTCATTTATTTTTTTGTCGTTTGTCACTTGGAAATTGATTTGATTTGCTATAAATGTTGATTTTCATTTATGTTGCATTAATTATGATTTATGAATTTAGCATTCAAAATAACTCTTTTTTTTTTAACCGGAAATATTTCGAAAAACCCCAAGGTTGTAATCTTTGAAGCAAGCGCTCATCCACTTCCCGAATGAAATCCATTTTTTTAAAGCTTCCTGCAACTTATATTCTATAGCTGACCCGGCGAACTTTGTTTCGCCCATATTCGTTAATAATGTAATGAAAATAACAATACCGAGCATGCACAATGCACGTGTCCTTTACGATCCTTTACACGATGTATAAAGCGGAAGGTCATACATTTGATTTCAGGAAAAAACATGGGAATTCAAGATTGATTCCACGAAATTCCAGCGATTGTCCTTCAGGCTTATTAATTGTCATAGCGAAACGGATAATTGATACGCTTAAATACGAATGGTAAATCTTTCTGTATAAGGGGAATCCGCGGAATTAGAATGCTTTCCTTTGAATTCAAAATCGTCGCTTATTCCATGACATTTGATTTGAGATTCTTCACAATCAAATCAAACGCGATTAGTTACAAAATTTGGGTGGATTGATGTTGCGCAACAAAATTATAACTGAGCCGACTTTCAATTTCAAGAAAAGTGGAACGTTTTTTAGCCCGACATCATAGCCGAGAGTAGTAGGAGCGGCTACCTACTACGGAACTGTTGAACTCAAGTTCCAAACAGCAAACATGCCCGCGACAACTTACAAAGGAATATTGGAATGACATTGTCCTAAGTTTAGTGATTTTTTTTGGAGCGATAAATTGGACTTTCCAGCAGGACAACGCACCTATCCACACGACGCGGATAGTTAAAAACTGGATAAGGGAGCAAAATGTGGGATTGCTGCAGTGACCACGACACTCACTGGATCTGAACCTTTTGGAAAACGTATAGGGATGGTTAGTCCGAAAAGTGTACGAGTCTGGTCATCAATTTGAAGACAGAGGATCTTTAATTGCTGCCATTAAAATAGCCTGGAGAGAAATTTTGCTGGACTTATTAAAGTCACTTTATGACTCCATGCCAGACCGAATTTGTGAAGTTATCATGAACAAAGGAGGCAGTACCCAATACTAGAATCAATAAATGAAATAATTTGATAAGAAAAACTTGTTTTATTTCGTTCCAATGGGCGTTTTTTTGTTATTTCATTATTTGTACCTATTCAGTTGACGCAAAAAAACTTTCTTTTCTATTCTTTCTCATTTCTATTAACAAAATCATAGAAAAATAGTTAGCATCATCAAATGATAGATCCATGTACATTATGTGGAAATAATGAGCCACATAAATTTGAAAAAGTTTGTACCTATTCAGTTGGAACGGAGTGTATATCGACTCGTTTAAGATATTCATTGTTCATCGTTAAACCATTCACAATTTTTTTCTATGCCACCCTGTGTATGCATAAGTACATTAAATTAAATTAAATTCATCAAAATAAGTGTTTTCGTACTATTGATGAAATGTTTTGATAAAATGATGAATGGGAATAATGCCACATAAAATGGATGAATACACTTTCATCAATTGTCAAAAATTGTTCACGAATTTGTTCATCATATTTATGAAGAGTACATCATATCAATGAAATCATGTTTCAGTGTATAGACGTGGTGCATCGGCAGGAACATAATTCTCTGTATTTCTCATCGAAATACGTCGAAACAATCAAACTCGACGTTAACTTATGTTCATTTTTAATATTTAATATTTATGCTTTTAATAAATAAGAGGGTTTTTAGAATTCATTTTTTTGTTGTTTTCATGCGCACCCCAGTTATGTATGTCAATACATGAGCTTCCTATTTCACTATACCATTGTTATGCATGGCGTGACTTGTAACCACGTATTGCTCCCGTAAAGACCCACAACTATTTGGTCGGATTAGAAACAATAGTACCTTGAAGTTTGTATAGCCATTTACAGCCAAAGTTTATCCCTTAAAGGTATCCCAAAATCAATTAAAGAATTCAATAGAATTCCTTTATTGTGTTACAGGCATACAAATGAATGGAAAAGTACAACTTTCTGTCTGCCAATGGAAAACCATCATCAAAAAGCATTCAAATACATTGGTTCAATAAATTTTAATTACGGCAGTAAAATTGCGAACGAGCTTCAAAAAAGATCTTATTTTATTTGAGCATCTATTGACATTGGAATTCCTCCCGCACTCGAAAGGAGAGAATAAGCTATAAGCAGTCGACCTTTCTCTTATCCAATACCAATATTTATTGACTTGGCATTTTACCTTTTGCTATATCATGTCCCTGGCAATCTGCAGAGAATTACTGCCACAAGCCAGAGAAATAAAAGAAGCATCTTCACTTCATATCTCTCAGGGAAAGAAATGTTCTTGACGAAATGAATGATTCACTTCATCAGTTCCCAACAATGGGGGTAAGTTGTCAGAAAAAGTCTCATAAAAGGGTACGGATTGTTGGTCCATTGGAAGAAAATGAATGAAAATTAAGACACATCCTTAAGTTTTTTTTTTTTTCGTATGTTTTGTTGGATACAACACTGACATCTGAAGAGAGTCTAGACTGGGTAACTGATTTTATGCGTTTTTCTTTGTTGTGACAAGCAACTTAGATTGACTGGGGTTATACGAAGTCTCTACCATAGATCAAACGATTTTGAAATTCCACTGAGGGTTCGGGTGGTTTTGTAGAATTTTCAACAAAGAATAAAATATTCATTACATTAGAAGCATATAAGATGAGATATATCATATGCACGGAGTTGTCCTGGTTGTCGTATACATTTATGGGCACCCTTGCGGTCACATATGAGCATATAAAGTGTTATTGCAGCGACAATAGATTGTGACGCTGTTAATCATTGATAAAGATTGTTCGCAATTGGGTTGAGCAGATTAACATGTCCTTTGTGATTTATAGTGACTGAGGTTATCCAAAAGAAAAAAAAGAAGAAGAGTTTCTCTTAGTTTGATGAGACTATTTCGTTAGGTTGATAATGTTTTGAAAATGTTTTTATTTTTAGGAGTTGCAAAAGTTGTCTTTGTTAGCAGATGGTAACGAAAAATCAGAAAATGAGCTAACTAAGGTAAGGGAGTTTGATCAAAACGACACAAGTCCTAAATCGTAGTTTTGAGATAAATGAGTTTAAAAGTTAAAAAATGCCTTCTAAAACCAGTTTAATATGTTAAAATAGTATTGCAATGCAATAAAATACTTAAACCAATTACTAACATTTTGAAAATCTTAACAAAAAGATGTTTTAATGGAGATATGCTGTTCTGACCAACCGATATTTTATTTTTTTTTTCTCGGCGGGTTGATTTTAGATTCCAATTGAAATTAAAATTAAATTTAATAAAACGTTCTAAAAATAAAAGAGGTATTTATTTAAGTCTAACAACAAGAAAAAAAAGAGAAAAGAAAAAAAGAACGGGAATAGTACCTATTTAAAACAAAAAAAAAAAAAAATAAATAGACGTTTTTAATGTATGAAGTCAACTGGGGAACAATATCCTCAATATCGTCATGATTACTTTGCTAAAGCAACAATATTAATAAGAAATTTTTTTTCTGAATAGTTCTGCATAGTCAACTCAATTTCGCAAAAAAATGGACTTATGTTTTTTTGACCAGACACTGTAGGATAATTATATGGAATTATGGAATCGTGGGCCCAATGGGACGGCGTGGTAGTGTCAATTGCTAATTTCACTGCATAGTTCGTAGAGTCGTAGGGTGGTAAAATTTTGTGTTTTTCTTCTGCAATGGAAATCGGAGATTACTCTAAGATATAAGATAAGAATCAAGAATATCTTCACTATCAATAGTAGCTTTAGCCCTCGGTTAAAATATTCATGACTATTTCATGAGCTCTATTACCCATACTGTAGGGGTGCTGACGACCCTCTCACAGTACAGCTATATACACTCCCTTCAAATCATCAAAATAATACCCACTACAACAGATCTACATAAACATCCCCTACCTACATTTATACCTACAGCTTCACTCAATCACTTAACATAGATAGCTTTATACACTTGTTACAAAATACATATCACTACTTATACAACATTATCTCAAAATACGTAGTAGAAGGCTGTGGAATTAAAAAAAAAAAAATCAACTTTCAAAGTTTGCATTATCCTCCAATCGTCGACTATAAAGATTCAGTAAAATCATTCAAGAAAATATCGACTCTAATTCTCTAATTAGTATAACCCTTAATTGTTATGTAATTGTTAATCGAGCTCGTTTGAGTGTATGTACTTATGATGTTTCAGTGTTTCTCTAAACTTAGCCAGCTGCAAGAGCACCTGCATCCAGGATAAATGGTAAGTTTTTTTTTTTCATATCTATATTCTTTTAATATTTATATTTTAAGCATAAAGTATTGAACGAATTCAATTAAACAAATTTTTGTCAACAATTTTAAATATATTTTTTTAAAAATTTTAAATATTTTCAATAGAAATGTTTGTTGTCAAAAATGTTGATTTTCTCATTAGAAATCAGGGGTCGAATCGCCACTTCCGTGAACGAGCTATCCGTTCACGGAATTAAGTTGGTTTTACATGTGAAACAAAAACAAATTCCGTCACGAAATGCTCGATCACAGAGGACGCGATTCGACCCCAGCTGTTCTCGCCCGGCTGTGCCCTTGCTTAGCAAATTATTCCCGTAAGGAAAATCTACTAAACAATTAAATTCATGTAGTAATTTTGACAGACACGATCTCACTGTATGTAGGTACATACTTACGGTTAAAATTTAAAAAAAAAATGTTTACAGTACAAAATGTATAGAAAATCTATTTCTACGAATTTTCCAATTTCCATTTAAAATTTTCCAATTTTCTCACCGTATGAACATTCCGTAGGCGTAGGCAAACACAACAAAGAAAATATAGCTGAAATCGGACGATTTGCTCTCGAGCTATGCCGTTACGGATACAACTTTATTTTGTATATATATTTATATAGAGTACCTGACCCGGCAAAATCCGTTCCGCCTAAATTCGTTAATGCATGCACAAAAACAATTGGAATTCGAGACTGATGCCATAAATATCCATCGATTATCTTTATGACTTATTATTTGTCATAGACGCTTATACACTGAAAAAAAAAAGGTACACCATAGTAGTGAAAAAGTTCATCAATGTGATGAAAAAATCAACAATTTTAGTCCAGTGAACTTTTTCATTAGTTTGATGAAACCGATTTCGTCAATATGATGTTGTTCATCATTCATCAACTTTGTTCATCAATATTATGAAAAATTCATCAATATGATGAACCCAAATTCCCCTTTAATTTCATAATGTGATGAATGTATTCATTATATTGACAAATTTGTTCATCAATATGATGCACACTTTCTGTGCTGGCAAATTTGTTTTCATGTAGTTGTAAGATTATTCACACAAATAAAAACATGAAATAAAAATACTGACACCAATATAAATCGTAAAGATATAGCCTTCCCACTTTCATGGGGATGCTAAAATACTTAAACGAGCATGTCATGAAAATGGTAATGGTAATATTATGTGAATTTAACTATTGAATTTCTTCGCATCCGAAAGGAAAATATTCAAACGAAAATCAGTTTCACCACGAAAGTCAATAAAGTGTAGTGGCAAAAACTCACGCGCTCAAGAAATATTGAAGATTTATAAAAATAAATTTTATTTCTGAGTTACTTTTATCACTCCTGGGAGCATTTTTTATTTATTTTTATTTTTTTTTTTCATAATGGATCCCAATGAGAATCAGAGGACGGCCATTTGCCTGCCATATGCATAGAGTCACAGGGTGCATGTGCATACATTTGTGTTTGAAATGTGTTTTTGCGTTTTTTGTTATTTAGTTATAATTTTATTGATCCATTCTGTTGAATTTTATAATGTTGAGGCGTGAGAGAACAATGTACGAGAAAATTTTGGTTAAATAACAATATTACATTGATTTTGAAAATATTTTTAATAAGTAAATATTTATTTACATTTATGTGTGTAATGAAATCACAACGTTATAATTATATAGCGAGCTCTTTTTTTACCAAAGGAAAATCGTTGTAGAAAATTCATGATAATTGTAGTTTTATTTTAATGCCATATTTATTTAACGTCAAAAATCGAACCTACTGTTAAGTTTCCACCGGAGAATAACTGCGAGATTTAGAAAAATTTCCGTAAATCCCGCATAAATCTCGGGATTTATCATACAAAAGTAATCTTATAAAAAGGGAGATTAGAAATAAAACAAACACACTTTCCACAGCTCGAGATGTCAAAAGTACAAAGCAAACATCAAAAATGGAAAAATGTCTCTCTCTCTCTCTCGTGAAATGTCATCTTCTCTCGAATGGATAGAGCCAGAGTTAATCGTCAAGTTAATCTTCCTTTATTTGGTGGAAACACTTCAGGATTAATTCTAAACCTCTTGTACTTAATCTTGGGACTTGTGTTCGGTGGAAACGTAGCTTAACCTACCTTTTAGAAGTATGTATTCTAAAACACGTACAACAACATTTTTCGATATTTACGTTTTACCTACTTTTTACAAATGAAAAAGCTATATCAAGATATCGGAAAAATAAGCCCCTTTGAAAATTAGATAGTCTTACTCATGATTTTGCTTTTAAAACGTCGCTATGAACATTTAGAGCAAACAGTTTATGCCGAAAAACGTTCGTTTACATAGTAAAATCATTGAAACGAAATCACTCGGTCAACACCTCCCAGATATATTTATGCAACTGAATTAAAGTTATATATTAATTGCATACCTTTAATTAAGGCTAGGTAAATTGCATTCTTTTTAGGGTAAATGAGGCGCTCCATCGAAGATATATGTTCTAATTATATAAGTTTCATTATACTGATAACATAATAAATACTTAAAATATATTAATATAGGTATATTAAAGCTATTTATGCAAAATTTATAACACTTTGTATAATGTGAATAATCGAAGTTAGACTATAGCTTTTTTATATTTCCACCATTCTTACACTAATATTGAATTTTTCACACTTCATTAATTGTTTTAAATTCTATATACTGCAGTTTATTTAGCAAAACCAGTCGCCCGTAGTAAAAGAAAAAATAAAAAAGTTTGTTCATCGGCAAGCAATTGTCAATACATTGTTTAAAATGCAAATGGGTACTTTTGGGGGAACATTAATTAAAAGATAAACAAATAATTATGTGATGAAATTTCTAAATCACATATATCGAATCTTTTAAGATATTCATCGTTCATCGTAAAACCATTCACAATTTTCTTCTATGCCACCCTGTGTAGATACTTTACGCTTGATGAGCAATGACATATAATTATCTACGCATATATACATTAAGAGATTCATCATGCGTGTGTGGGTATAAATGCTGTACCAACATCGCGTGTGTACACCTACAGCATACATCATATTAACAATCTGTGCATCACATTGAAGAAACCGATGAAAAAAGTTCATCAATATGAGGATTCCATTCAACAATATGATGAATATAACGGTGAATTTAATTTTTTTCATCAATATAACGAATTAGTTCATCTATATTATGAAGGTTTACATCAACGTTCTCCTTAATAAAAATTAATGTCTGTTTTTTGACGAACGCTGTCATCAATATAATAAAAGCCGTCATCAAAACGATGAACGTCGTTATCAATATGATAAAAATTCAAAACTTGGCAATCGTACTTGAATATGATGATTCCATTCATCAATAAGACGAATAAATCATCAACTGGATGAACAAATGACTATATTCATCAAAATAAGTGTTTTCGTCATATTGATGAAATGTTTTGATGAAATAATGAACGTAGTTCATAAAAACATACGCTAAATTCTCTTCAGAATCCTGTTGAAAAAATTGATGAATTCATTTTCATCATATTGAAAAACTGTTCATCAATTGTCAAAAAGTTTTCATGAATTTGTTCATCATATTTATGAAAATTACGTCATATCAATGAATATCATGTTGATGAACGCCATTCATCAATACGACGCCGACTTTTTTTTTCAGTGTATGTCAATGGCAAATCGTTCTGAATAAGCAGAGTCAGCGATTTTAAATTTTAAATAATTTTTGTTGCATTGGAAGTGACACATTTTCTATCCATTCTATTTTTTTCAAAGTGTGGTTCTATTATCAGGTTTGAAGACAAATCTGCGATTGTCTAAGTTCATTTTCTCCATCGCTGTTTTAAACATCGTTTCATCAGTTGTTGCAATTGTCAAATGACGTTTTTCACTCCTGTTTGCCCTCTGTACGGCCTATCGACTTGATCATCCTCCTACGAAACCCAGTTTTATGAATGGTTTTTGTTCCAAACGAAGTCACACAGAAACAGTTGTTGTACTGTCGAATGTTCTTTAGAAAATTATCCGATTCAAGCGATTTTAATGGCTCCGGAGGTGCATATAATGGACTCAATTTCACTTTGCCACTCGCACAGCAAAGGCCGGTCGTTTCCTCTTTTAGTTTCAGCGCGTTTCAATGGTGGCACACAATTGTAGTCATCGCTCCAATATCAAATCGCATCGCCACCATAGTTTTCTGTTGGTTCATATGTCAAATCATATCATACTGAAATGCCAGTCGTTCGAATGTTGGCAACGACACGCAGACGAGTCTTGCCACTCTTCGATTTGAACTTGTCCCCACCCCAGCAGCAGTACTATTTGACGCACTTCTCAATACTTACACTTTCAATAATTTTCTTGCCTGTTGATATGGTCTTATGCCATTGACCATAAACAAATCATACTGAGACCCCCAACTCACAATCCTCTTGCCGCTGGCCCCCTCAATTTTTGCCAGGAATCCGCCATTTTGTTGTCCTATCCGTGTACGCCAATTCCTATCCGTTTTGCTTTGCCCACAGTGAAATGTAAAAAGATTAGGTGCGAATGTGTTGGTTGAGAGGATTTTTGACATTTGTCAATACGAATTTCTATGCAACAATACTAGCGCACCTAAACTTTTTGGGAGCGTAAAATTTAGCTTGTAGGCAAATAACTGTTAATCGGTCGAAGTTGGGGGTCTCAGTATTGTCTCTGCCATTGACTTGCTTGCCTTGTTCATTGGAAAATATATGCGCGCATTCGTCTTGGTATTTTCAAAAAATCACTAAAATTAGCTTTTCAATAAGTATTTTGTCCGCGTTTATCATCAACTCTATAAAAGTAATGAAACTGTTGAGGCGGTGCAAAAAAACCAACTGTTGACAAACGTATAACACATTAATCTGAAATTCTGGATTTTATCAATTTATTTTTGAAAACCCCCTTCGGGTAGGGGTTAGAATATACCCGAGGTAGGCATGCCTGTCGTAAAAGGCGACTAAAATCCAATCTCCGTATACCGAGCGAAATGGCGTATACAAAAAATGCAATGAACAAAACAAAAAGATTAACTACCCCAGGTGGCAGTCCAGCTTTACTGGAAAATCCACCCTCTTCGGAGGTCGGCTCTACGGATTCTGGGGAGAGCCGCTTATTGCAATCTATTAACCCTTTTATTAAAAGCTCAAGGGTATCTCGATCTCCTCCAACAAGATCGAATAACGCCGGGAAAAGAAGTCCGCCGGGAGCGCTAGCGCGTGAAAAACAGGACTCAGTGAAAGATAAAAGTCTTGAGGAAGAAAATAAAGAACTCCGAATCAAGCTTAAGGAAATGGATCTACTCTATCAAGATCTTAAGAAAGAGATAGAACTGCTAAAAGAACAAAATAAGGTTCTAAGGAACACCCATTTGCAGAAAGAACGCGAATGTACTCCACCACGCTTGGCTAGTCGGGAATACCACACCGACGAAGAAGAGCTAGCGCGCGAAACGAATTGGGTCATTAAAAAAAGACCTAGTAAGAAAAGGAGAGCCGGTTCTTCGCCTGAAGTCGAGCCCTTAAAAGAACAAACGCGTAAAGTACCGCAAGAAAAACAACTCCGAGGGCATATTCGCGCACCGCCTCCAATAAACGTCGTTGGGGTAACGGAGTATAATAAATTGCACGGCCTCCTTAAAGGAACGATAATATCGCAATTTAAGGTTACATCTTTGAGGAATAATGCGTGGAAAATTAACGTCGATAACCACGAAGACTACCGGGCAGTGTCCCAAAAGCTAAATACTGAGAAGATCCAGTGGTATACTTTCGAAATAAAGTCAGAAAGGCCACATCGTGTTGTAGCAAGGGGACTCCACCCCTCATGCAAAAAAGAAGAGGTTATAAACGACCTTCAAGCTAAAGGGTTTAAAATTCTTGATGCCGTTAATATCATCAAGAAGGAGAAACAGAAATCGGAAGAAGATAAGGATGTCATGATAAGGCGTGGACTACCGCTCTTTATGCTTACCTTCGATAGGTCCGATAATATCGAAGATATCTACCGAATTAAAACCATAGTAAATATCGTGGTTAAAATCGAGCCGATGCGCAGAAATTTGAAAATAATTCCACAGTGCAAACGTTGCCAGGAATTTAATCACACGCAAATGTATTGCAAAAAAGAGCCGCGTTGTGTGAAATGCGCCGGAAATCATTTCTCCCAAGACTGTGGAGCAAATAAACAATCCTCCGCTACTTGTGCTAACTGTAAGGGAAAGCACCCTGCAAATTATAGAGGTTGTGAAGTAGCTAAGGAGTTGCAAAAACGGAGAGATGCGCTCCTTAAGCCTCAACATAAAAAAACAAAGCCGCTAACGAATACAAAGCGTAAGACCGCCCAGGATGTAGTAGGGAACATAAAACCTCCGGTTCCAGAGCGTAATAATGTCAGAGAAAGAGAGACAACAGAAAAGCCCTTGACCTCTGTTGCCAAAAGAAACGCTACTGAAAAGTTACCATCAGTAAAGCCATCGAATAGTGGCCCTCGGCCAGCCAGAGAAGTGCAGACCTACGCTCAGGCCGCGGCATACGACGGAGCAAAAAACGTTGAAACTTCGCCGGACCCTGTTTCTCATGTATTCTCAGTAGTTCTACAGAAACTTGAAGAACAAAGCAAAATAAATAAAATTATTCTCGATCGCTTGGTTAAGCTCGAAAATAATTCACGGAAAACGCGTACATCAAATAAAATATGAATGAAAAACCAATGTTAAAAATATGCACTTGGAATGCAAACGGTCTTTTGCAAAAACTCGACGAATTGGAAATATTCATACGCGAGAAAGATCTTGACATTTGTTTAATTTCTGAAACTCACGTGAAAAAGGGATCGAGCTTAAAAATAAAAGGCTATAATGACTTCCACGCTTGTCACCCTTCGGGAAACGCGAGAGGTGGATCGTCATTGTTTATTAAAGACTGCATTGAACAATACGAAGACCTGAAGATAGAGCTTGAAACTATGCAACTGTGCACGATTCGAGTAAAAAATAGTCAGCGTACTCTTAGAATTTCATCTATCTACTGTCCACCGCGTTCCGCGCTTGAAAAAACTGATTATACTAACTTGCTTAAATCGCTCAAACCAAACTTCATTATTGGCGGCGATTTTAATGCAAAACACACGTTCTGGGGTTCTAGATATATCTCGCGAAAAGGAAGAATGCTATATGGGGCAGGTATGGAATATAGTTGTGATTTCCACTCGACGGGCAAACCGACCTACTGGCCAACTGATACTTCAAAAATTCCTGACCTGATCGATTTTTTCGTCGTGAAAGGAATATCTACCAACCACATTAAAGTTGAAGAGAGCTTTGATCTGTCATCTGATCATTCACCGGTTATTTTAACATTGAGCGTAAAACTAGTAAATAACCTTGAGCCAGCGAGATTAACTGGTAGAACAACCAACTGGGAAGGCTTTAGGAACGAAATTGAAGAGAATGTTGAACTTAGCGTTCCACTTACGACACCCTATGAACTTGAGGTTGAAGTAGATCGCTTCGTTGAGATCGTACAGCTCGCTTCCTGGAATAATACGCCTAATCCAAGGAAAACGCCGGCCAAATACGGTCTACGATATCCTCCCGAAATAAAAGAATTGGTCAACGAAAAAAGGAAGGCGCGTAAAAAATGGCAACAGAGTCGCGCCCCGCAACATAAAACACATTTGAATTATTTGTGCAATTTGTTGAAGACAGCTATTAAGGACTTTAAAAATCGTGCGATAGGTTCTTACCTTGAAAGTTTAACGGCGAAAAAAGATTCCAACTATTCACTTTGGAAAGCTGTAAAAGGCACCAAAAGGCCCAAAATCCCCGCGCCGCCAATTAAAATAAATCAAAATGAATGGGCAAGGGAAGATAAGGAAAAAGCGGACGTTTTTGCCGCCCATTTAGAAGAAACCTTTAAACCGTACGATGGTCGGGCGGTTCACGACAGTGTTATTGCGGCGGAATTACTATCCGACGATTCAATACTCACAAGTGCAACGCTAAGGGAACTAAAACGTGAAATTGAATCCCTAAAACCTAAGAAAGCTCCTGGTTATGATTTGATCACGGGAGAAGTTCTCAAAGTTCTACCAAGAAAAGCTTTAATTAAGCTTCTTCATATTATAAATGCCGCGCTCAGACTAAAACACGTGCCGAGCCAATGGAAAGTTGCGGAGGTCATAATGGTTTTAAAACCAGGAAAACCGCCAAATGAAGTAAAGTCGTATAGACCAATTTCCCTTCTTCCAGTTATATCCAAAGTTTTCGAGAGAATTTTACTAACGCGCCTACAACCGGTTATAGAATATAATAATCTTATCCCTGACCACCAGTTTGGGTTCAGAACCAAGCATTCCACGATTGACCAAGTGCATAGAATTACTGACGTAATTGAGAAAGCATTTGAAGAAAAAAAGATATGCTCAAGCGTATTCCTTGACGTCTCACAAGCCTTTGATAAGGTGTGGCATGACGGCTTGAAATTTAAATTACGACAAGTTCTTCCCGTACGCCTATATGATATTTTAGAATCATATCTCGGGAATAGACTCTTCCGTGTTAGACATGGAAACGAATACTCTGAGCTTAAGGAAATTTCGGCCGGCGTGCCGCAAGGAAGTGTCCTTGGGCCCCTTCTCTATCTGTTATATACTCGCGATATACCAAGAGAAGATGGCACTACTCTCGCTACCTTCGCCGACGACACCGCTATCCTAGCAGTAGGTAATACAATTGAAGAAACGACTGCAAAACTTCAAATCGCACTGAATAAGGTAAATGAATGGACGAGGGAATGGCGGATCGCCCTCAACGAAACTAAATCTGTTCACGTGAATTTCACGTATAAGAAAACGAATGACATGCCAATTTTCCTAAACTTGGCCCGAATACCCTTTGCAAACGAGGCCAAATACCTGGGAATGACACTCGACGCAAAGCTGAAATGGAATTCGCACGTGAAAATGAAACGTAAAGAACTCGATATCAAATATAGAGAAATGTACTGGTTACTCGGAAAACATTCCCAGCTCAGTACCGAAAACAAACTGCTTCTATACAAGCAAGTGCTAAAGCCGGTGTGGACCTACGGTATACAACTCTGGGGTTGTACCAAGAAAACAAATGTCAATATTCTACAAACTTTTCAAAATAAAGTGCTTAGAGAAATTGTACAAGCACCATGGTATATTAGAAACGACGATATCCACAGAGATCTCGGAATTCCAATAATTGAAGCTGAAACAAAAAGCTTCGCGAGAAAGCATAGAAACCGACTAATCGGACATGTCAACAATTCAGTCCGACAAATTCTGGACGAGAACAATTTATTGCGCCGGCTTCAAAGAACGAAACCGTTCGACTTGGCAAGATAAGATTAACCGCGTCTAAATTGCGGAACATGCAGGATCTTTCATTGGAAAGTAGCCTGTCAAAAGTTGTTATTTCGTTATAGAAAAATTGCTTGATAAGTTTATCTTAGTTGCAGTATCTAACAATCTTTCGAAGGGTGGTGTTTTTAGTCAGTAAAAATCTGACACTACTATGAGCACGCGCTTGCTATTCTCATAGTGTCTTTGGAAGATTTTCACCTACCCTCGGTAAAAAAAAAAAAAAAAAAAAAAAAAAAAAAAAAAAAAAAAAAAATTTTTGAAAACAAAACAAAACAACAAAATCCGCACATTCATGTGTAGTTTTCTAATTAATTTTTGAGATAGAAAAGTAAAAATAAATATTTAATAGGAAGAATTATTGGATGCCAAATCAGGACCGCACGCAATTTTCCGGAATTTTCTCTCTTCCTAAACCTGATATACAGCACTACGAAAAAAAAAAAAAAAAAAAAGAGAATCATGAAAATCGTCCCAGGGATTATCGAGTTATAACATCATCGAGTTTCACCCCGAAAGAATTATATATATAGATAGAAGAGAAGATTATTGTTGTCAACATTTTCTAAAATATTTTACTTTTTTTTAAAACATGTTTACTTTTTTACAATAAGTACTTTTTTTGTTAAATGGAGTAGTTCTTGTTTTGGTTGATGATGTTTAAATCCATCTCGTTTAGCATTGTTGCCAGGATCCTTGCGCTTGTATGAGTGAGTAAGAGGAAATGTAGTGGTGACCGGTGTGACGTGGGCGATGATGACGGGCAACAAGCGCTATTGTGCATTTTGAGTTTATGCGTAGGGGTAGCAGCTTTGTCCGATGGTCAAAATATTTCCACCCAGATAAATTTGGAAAACCCCCAAATTTTTGTTTTTTTTTTTCCAATAAAAACCCCAACTTTTTGTCATTATTTAAAAGAGTAGTTTTGTGTGAGTTTTTAATTTTTTGGATTTTGGAATGGAATTTATCTACAATTTTATGACGAGTCCAAATGCAAACTGCCAATTGAGAAGCTCGATCATGTGGAGCTGTGAAAGAGGTGGCGCTGTAGAAAAATACCTCGAGATGAAATTTGGGTTTTCCGGGAATCGAACCTGAGACCCCTCGCTTAGTAGTCCAACACACTAAAAGTAGGAATCTCGAATTCGAAACGCGGGCGTGTAAGTTTGGTTTTTCGAATGATAAAGTGTGCGGCAAATAAATAAAACAGCCCTTACCCTTACGCAAATTTGAAGAAATTGTTTTTTTTTTTTTTTTTTTAATAAAAGATGAGGTTGATGAATAAATTCTGAAAAATATTTAAGGAACTTTAACGAAACGTTTTTTTTTTGAAGACTTGTTTTGTAAATGAAAATAGTGCAAAGATATCAGAACAAACAAATTTTCACTGGCAAATATGGCTTTGGACGATCGATCGATTATTCAACAGCATTTTAAAAAAACACACATATTTATTTTATTCTCGATTGTCATTCTCAATTTTGAATCATTTAGGTGAGAACAGAACGAAGAACCTCTATACCTCATTCGATTAGACTAGATTGTTAGGGGGAGGTGGAAAAAAGTTGTCATATCACTGCGGCCACGCCCACGAGGGCCTATTGTGATTTCCTCCATTTAGAGCTCGCTTATGATACCAGACTTAATGATGAATCCTATAGTAGATCTTTGAGTGGCCTGTCAGATATGTCCTCTGCCTCAAGGTAAGCTCTTCCTATATAGATGGTGTTGACGTAGTCTTTATAGACATTCACAGTGACACAGTATATGTTCTGCTAGTGTTGTTTTGTGTTACTCCAGTAACAGTGAGGCTTTGCTATCAGAGAGAATATATATGTTCTTGTTTGTTATGGATTTCTTTAGATTTTCTCTAAGACATAGTTCTATTGCAAACATTTCTGCTACAAATACGGAGTTGCTTTTGTATAGATGAACTTTTTTGTGTATACTCCAGCTCCAACTCCTTCGCATCTGTTTTCGATCCATCTGTGTACCATACATGAGAATCGTTAGCAAATGTATTCTGTTTGCAGTTCTGTCGATTTGGGAATGTAACTTTGAAGTTTCGGCTCGTCGAATTTGGGTAGACAATTGTCTGTTATGGTAATTCCAAGTATTTCATCTTTTCTCAGTTCCATTATGATGTCTGGATGGATTAGCGTTGAGTTTTCGGTGTTATCAGATATGAGCATGAAGGCATTTATCATAGCTCCTTTCTATATCTGTAGATGTAGAGGTGGAAGATTTAGGATAACTTCCAACACTGCAGTGGGAGTTATTCTTAAGCTAGTCCTTGGAGTTTATTGAGCCTGACTTGTGTTGAATTTTGTTTAGTTTTTTGCCACCATATTGAAGCTGCATATGCGATTGCAAATGGTCTTGTTATGGCTGTGTAAAGCCATAGCATGATTTTGGGGTTTATACCCCAACTCTTACCAATCAGACTTCTGCTGGTCCACAGAGAGATCCTGACATTGTCTATGGTTTTCATGAGGTGAGAGTTCCAAGTGAGTTTTTCATCGAGGATTACACCTAGGTATTTGACTTCTTTTGAGAACTCTATTGCTTTAACAAGCAGAGTAGGTTTTTTTTTTAGCTTTTCCCGTCCTTTTGTGAACGCAACAATGGTGCTTTTTTTGGATTTAGAGTTGGACCAACTTTTTTGCACCAGTCAGCAACTAGGTTAAGTGCCTTCTGCAGGAGTTCCGAGATTGTGTCTTCTATACCTTATTCTTAAGTATAAGTTACTCAGCGTTTCTTACGTTCATAGAATGCCTATAAATTTAATTTTCCTGCAGAAGCTCATTTTAATGTTACCAAAAAGAATTGCATAATGAAATAAACAATATCTCCCCCCGTTGACCAAAAAAAAAAAAAAAAACCCTAAATCTGTGGGGAAAACCCCTAAACTGGCAACGCTGCGGGGTTGTTACTAAAATGAGCGAGTAACAACCATGGTACTATGCTCATTCGTAAGCAGGGTAATGGGGAGGGCAGCTCAACGCTACCATAACCATAACGCCTTCGGTACCGGCGGGATAAGAAAGAAGCCTTACCAGCCAAGTTAATAGATGCGGTTAGTTTTCCTCTTAGCTGACAAAATTGAAAATATTTCATTTCTTTCAGAGCCAATCCTTTTCCTTTTTTCTTCTTATACCCTCAATTTTCAGGCGTATTAAAGTACAATAGTCCGCAAGACAAGCAGAAGAGCACACCCTTCCGACGTGCTAAACACTGGTTTATACAAGCATGCCTGCCTTGCTTTGTTGACCAGGCACGCAGTGGTGGGACTTCTACCACCCAAATTTGGGGTGTTATTTCATAATGAAATAACACCCCAATTTCAAATATGAAATAAGGCCTCACTGCGATGAAATAAGGCCCCAAAATAAAAAGAAATAAGGCCCCAAACTTGTGGTTTATTTCATAATGAAATTAAAAATAATGAAAACTATTTTTCATTTAATGTTGTTGATATTGGAAAAACTAGTTTAGATTAAAGCAACTTTTTATAAACTCAACCTCGCACCCACCCCACAATCTAACAGTAAACCCAAGCAGGGGGTTGCAGGGGGGCAGCATGCCCCCCATACGCATTCCATATCGGAAGGGTAACAATTAATAATGAAAAAATAATTTTGGGGACTTATTTAATTTCTTCAATTTTCATTAAGAAATAAGGCCCCAAAAAAGGAAATAACACCCCAAATTCTATTTAAAATCGTTGTTGTTGTTTCCTGTATATTTTTTTGGGGCCTTATTTCATTTTTCTTTTGGGGCCTTATTTCACAGAGCCATTTCTACCACTTTTTACGAGGGTGTTGTCCTAAGTTTTGATATTTTGTATTTAATGATGAGTTGAATCTATGCGGTTTTTTCTGTAGTTCTTTCAAAATTTGAATTCAAAATTTAAAAGCTGCCAAGGAACTTCTGGAGAACGGGGAAGATTTCGAACCCCCGAAATTATTGGTAAAATATGCTTCAAAATATAAATTCGCAGATGGTTGCAATACGAAGTAATAATTAACTTTTTTGTTTTGAACAACAAATATGATATTTGAAAATAATTTAAATGACTGATTTACATTTATTTTAGATTTTCGTTTTTTTTTTATTATTATTACTATTTCATCGGTATAAATAAATAAATTATTTACCATGGAAACATTTTTTTCTACCACTTTTCTACCACCTTTTGTTAAGGCTATCTACCACCGTTTTACTTTCCTCAAGTCCCATCACCCAGCCCTTCCAGCAAAGTCAAAATTGAGATTCGTGTGTCTCTAAGGTGAAAGGGTAACATATGTTTATAATATGTATACTGCTGCACCGCTCTGCTTGTGTACCTAGTTATAATTTCAGATCAATTACCCTCAGATTCCAATGGTCCGATATAAAGGACATTAAGCCCCCCAATTTGGTCAAAGAATGGAATGTGCCTGCGCAACATTCCATCGCAGATAATAGGTGTCTTCAATTTTTTCTAAATAACAGACATCTAGACCAAGAAGCTTTTAGATATCGAAACTAGTCTTTACACAAACAAAAAAGCACAAGCTTCCATCTTCCATACCCCGCAAGCCTGCCAGTACATAGAAAATGGACTTCTATTTCATCATCATTATGACACTTTTTGATTTAAAATGTTTTATTTTTGAAAAATACATTTTGTGCTTTCCTTGAAAAAAACATTTCATCGTTTTTTTTTTATGGTAACGAAATCGTAACAGATCAAATGGCAATAAACTGCCAGACGTTTTAAAATATAAATCACACTTTCGCTCCAAAAAATAGTCTACCGCCTAGTTTTCCACTTGATACAATCACTTAAACACAATTCAACCCATGCTGTCATTTCATCCAACAATCGAATAATGTACATGCCCCCATGAGCCGGTAATAAAATATTAATGTCTCAAGAAGACCATAAAAAAGGTTATCAAGTGTTAACTGTCTATAGACACATGTAGTGACCTTATGTTGGCACAAAAAGAAAATAATATACCATCTGAGCTGGGCAAATAAAAAGAAGTAAGTATATATCTTAATAATGACAGTAACAAAAAAATCATAAAATTTCCATTCCCCGCTCCACAGATGTCGCCCCAGATTTTCAAAAAAATCATCTTATAGGATCGCATCAGCCTACGAGATCCAATTCATTCTCAATAACCGTAAAATCGGGCTTTTATTGTTTTTGTACACGCTTTACCCAGTGATTGTACCCATACCCGTATAGCTGGAGGAATACTATTAGGGAATTGAAAACGATTTACACACAAACATACTATTGTTAAACATTTTCTCGAGATCCGCTTCCATTTTGTCTTGTGCAACGCATTCGATGATTAACAGTTATACCAATCGAATTCTTTTGCATCATGAAAGAAGAGTCCGCCTTCTTCGTGTCATGCATGGAACAGAGGGTGAATAAGTACGAGGACTAATTGAGTCTTTCAACTTTTGGAATGCATGCATATGCGAATCAGTTGACCCAAGTGCCCGAAAAGAATTCAATGCAGATCATGAGTTTCAGCGACTGTCATGGCACTAACGAGGAATTCCGTAGTTGATGGGTGCTATACTTAATCATTGAAAATGGAATTGGACATGAAAGAGGAGGAGGATGAAATTACCAATCCAAAATAAAGAGGATGTGCTGGCGGAATTTATATCGTGTCTGTTTTCATATGCGAATTGAAATGTAACATTTTTGGAGTGAATCCTTTTGACTTAGTATGCGAGCATCATATGAAATCATCTGTAGCAGACTTAATGCAAATTAAGTTCTAGTTTCAAATCTTTAAATGTGACTAATGCTAATTTTCGAAAATGCCAGCCCAAGAAATTGTATACACACCAGCACTAGACGCTCTTGAAGAGCACTATAATAGTCTATTGAAATGCGACAGCAAACACACAGGCCTGGCGCAGCTGAATTCAATTTTCTTTTCAACTTCATAATTTTAGCTTAGTGGTTAGTGTGTTGGACTACTAAGCGAGGGGTCCCAGCTTTGATCCCTACTTACTTACTTACTTAAGGTGGCGCTACAGTCCGGGGTGGACCTGGGCCTCAACCAATATGCCTCTCCAGTTAGCGCGATCTTTGGCTAACTGCCTCCAGTTGCGCACTCCAAGTTGGTTGAGGTCCCCTTCCACTTGCGCGCGCCACCTAAGGCGAGGTCTTCCTCTACTGCGTTGTCCTTCCGGGTTGGAATCGAAGACTCTCCGGGCCGGAGCTTGGTGTCCATTCGCTCTACATGTCCTAACCATCTTAGACGACTAATGCGTACTTTTCTGACCAGGTCGATGTTGCTGTACAGCTCGTAGAGTTCGCTGTTAAATCTTCTCCTCCAAATCCCGTCAACGCAAACGGGACCAAAAATCACTCGAGGAATTTTGCGTTCGAAGACACCAAGAAGATCCTCATCCGTTTTTGCTAGGGTCCAGGCTTCTGCGCCATAGAGCAGGATAGGGATGATGAGAGTCTTATATAGAATCTCCTTAGTGCTTCTTGACAAGGCCTTACTAATCAATTGCCGTCTTAGGCCAAAGAAACAGCGGTTGGCAAGTGTGATTCTTCGCTTGATTTCTGAGGTGATGTCATTTTCAGAGTTAATAGCGGATCCGAGGTAGACAAAGTCCCTAACTACCTCAAAGTTATAGCTGTCTATCGTGACGTTCTGTCCGATTCGTCGATGTTGTGTGTCTCTTCTTGTTGACAGCATATATTTTGTTTTACCCCCTATGACCAGGTTTCCCCGAAAATAAAAACAGAAATCGTATCTTAAGGTTTTTTCCACTGCGCCACCTCTCGCGAACGTCTGACAAATATCCGAGAGTATAATTCTAATGAAAAAGCTTCTGCATTGGCCGTTGGTGATCGGCATAAAATTGTGGATCCCATCCATTCGTACCAAAATTGAAAAACGCACACAAAATTAATAGTTGTGAGAAGCTAGGCCTAGAGTCCTCTTCTTAAGGACCTGTTGCGTCAATTATTTTTTTCCTTTTTTTTGTTATTGACAACAACTTCTAAGCTTCGATGAAAAACGTGCTAAAATTGATACATAATACAATCGAGGTGAAAGTAGTTATGTAGCATTCAGATTGATTTAAAAAAAAAGTCACCAGTGTCTTAATTCGTCAACTTCTACCCTGCTATTCTAATTCTGACAACAATGTCCCAGCTGTAATCAAACAAAAAATTACTCTGTTAGACCATGGTAATTTCGGTACTACCTTATGGCGCTGAAGCTTTTAATTTATATGGCGGATGAATACATCGTGGATCGATTCAAGGGAAAAACTAAAACAAAATTGCGTAGTTCTCAAGACCAAGTATAGGTTCCGACATCGGCAATAGTTGTGGCTTTGTAACGATGGTGTGGTCTTCCTTGCCCCACACTTGAGGGGTGTTATTGGAAGATGCACTTAGCTGGATCAATGCACTGTCCAAACGAACGATGTGGCCGAGGCAATGTAGTCCACGTTTTTAAACATTTTGCCTACATCCACATGTTGGTAGGTACAGTCCATAAACTTCGTAGTTGTATATTCTCCTCCATATGCCCTCCTTGCACAAACTTTGGTTCTTTCGAGGAAGACCGGTATCATTCTAGCTTATTTTGTACGTAAAATCTACAGAGAACAATCAAAAAGCCAGCCAAAGAAAAGCGTAAAAAATGCTACGCATTTATGAGCGCAATTTTCAGAGAACTTTTATATACCGGACCTTCCACCATCCGCTGAAATCCACCCCCATATCCACCTCCGTATCCTCCTCCACCACCTCCGTGTCCTTCTCCATAGCCGCCACCAAAATTGCCACCATGTCCACCTCCAAATCCGCCAACATACCCACCCCCACTACCTCCTCCTAGGAACCCAGCCTGCGCTACGGCGATTATCGCCAATAGGATACACGCAAACATCTACATAGAAAATAATCAGATTATCCTAATCCGCATTGTAGGCTGATTCCATTGAATACTCTAACTTTCATCTTCGTCTTTCCAGCTGTGAAATGAACTCAGCCGAACTGTAAATCCACTAGTAAAGTGGTCAGATTATATACCATCTACTATGTACATAATACCAAGAAACACTAATTAGCCATCATTGAACTTGAAAAACTTTAACTTGAAGGCGTGCAATTTAGCAAGTAGGAACAATTCCACACCGATTAAAAGCAGTCGTCGCTAATATTGGAGACTCTACTTGACGGAGACAGAAGATGTTCTGAAATTTAAGGATCAACATGATTCCAGCGTATAAATCTGATGCAATTGTCACCTGTTTATGTACAAAAAAGACGTAAGCTTGCCAACCGTTCCAAACAGAGTATTTATGGAGCTTATGCTGTGTCTGTAGTAAATTGTATATTAATTAGGGTTATTAACAAACCCTTTTCATGTTTTAGGAGTCTTTAAACAGATTTAAAAAGCTTTGCCATTATTTGCAACTTGATAATATCTCCGATGTCCAATCAAAACAATTCAGTTCATTAGCGCAACACAGTTAACTGGTTTTAGTGGATAAGTTGATTAACTGTCGGTTTAACGGTAGAATAATTTTCATCAGTGACCTTTTTCATCCAACCGACAGTTTCTAACAACCACAATTAAAGCCACTTGCCATCGTTTCGAATAAGGGTGGACCGAGGATAAATTGAACAAATTGACTGCGGTCATAAGGCCATACAAATTGAATCACTTTAAGTCCGGCAAGTGAACATAACCAATTGACAAGCCACAACCACAATGTTGGTACACTGGCCATCATCCTCCCCATAAACGTCAATATATGTAGTTCCCTAAATGGTAGGGATACACTGATACTGTTGTTCATATGGTTAGTAAAAGTAATTACTCAACAGGCTTTTTCACTAGTTCATGGAGGTATCAAATTTATGCAGGAGGATTATGCGCAAATAATGTGCGAACAAATGAAGAGCCTGGGGTGTGCGAATGCGCTATTTTTTTTTATTTCAGCAGGCATCGAATGCTTTCTGGCACCGTACGTGTTTTAAATCGAGGTTTCAATAAATAGAAGATAAACAGATATTATCGCTCAGTAAGAGATATGATATTGCAAAACAAATAATAACATAAACAGGATTATATCCTGGGGAATATTTTGCAGAATGATGTCAACTCTCGAAATGTTTTTTTTTTTTTTTTTTTTGTTAATTTGATAATTGAATATACTGTGTCGATACTTGATTTCAAATTGCACAATTAGGCAAGAGGATTTTAAAGGGCTTAGTAGCGGATATTGTGCGGTGGCACATGCGAGGTGTTTGAATGTAATTGGTGAAGGCCTTAATTTAAATGCAGGTTGGCAGACTATTTTAATTTCGGTGTTATAAGCCGAATAACTAAAATAAAACAGGTTGGCATTAAATTATTGTGTGAGCTCTTAGCTGAGGTTAGATTTAGGAACGGAACCAGTAGTTGTGAAAAAAGAAAGGCCATACTGCCGGATCAAAAATTTTAAAGCTTTCTAGGAAGAGTATAGTTAGAGATGTTAGAGTTTGAAATTCTATTGTAATAGCTGGTGACTTTTTAGTGGAAAATTTAGGTTCAATAGCAAGCACAAAGCAGTGCGAAACAGTTCTTAAATGACAATCCAGTTTTATGAATACAGAAGTTTCGGCTGTAGGAAATAAGGCCCCAATGAAATAAGGCCCCAAAAGAGAAAATTAAATAAGGCCCTAAATTTGGAAATAGCACCCCAATTTTCAACTATGCAATAAGGCCCCACTGCGATGAAATAAGGCCCCAAAACAAAATGAAATAAGGCCCCAAATTTGGGGTTTATTTCATAACTAGCTGTGCCCGCAACTTCGTACACGGCGTAAGGCTGTGTACTTTCCAATTAAAGAGATTTGACCGTTTTCTCAACAGCATATTTGTTTAAAATCTAGCTAAAACAAAGCGGTGAACATTGTCAATGTGAAACAATAAATCAAACAAATCTATTTACCTAAAACACCAATTAAGAAAATTAAATTCAACAGCGTAAGTCCTAAAGTTCCACTTCCTTACTGTAGGCATCAACGTAGGTAATATCAAAACAACCACTAAAACAAAAGCCTGAACGAAAATTTGTATCTACACCAACAATAAGTAAATCAAACAACATAATTCACCTATATCGTCTTTACTTCTTGAATTCTTCAATTCTTTACTGTAGTCTGTAGGTATCAACGTAGGTATATAACAACCATTAAAACAAAAACCATGAACTCAGTTTCTATATACACCACCTCCAACATACATTCACCACCACACCACACGTCATCAGCCATCTGCGCATTTCCTCCGATCCGAAACACATTGTCGCTGTTTTTTGTTGTTGTTTTTTTTCATATGAACGTGCTTGTGCGATGTGCGCCACCAAACCACCCCCAAGCAGAACAACGATCAAGAACCGCGGCTGCTGACAATATTCGATTTCAGAAAATAAATTTATTTTTTTAATGTTAGATTTTAGGTTGTAGCTCAGCTTCTAGAGGACATAGAAAGCTGATTGATGGCTTGAAATATCTATAAAAGTGTTGGCTCTCCTAAGTATTTTGTTTTGTTTGCATTGATAAAGAATTATTTGAGTAATGGCGAGTTAAAGGCAGTAAAGTCGGAAAAAAAACACATTTTGGTCAAAAACGCTCCAAAAAATAGGAATGGCAATGAAAGGAATAGCCTATATGTTGCACAGAATCTTAAGAAACATTTCAAAAAAAGTTTCATCGAAATCTGTGCAGTAGTTCTCACGCCATTAGGTAACAGAAAAATTGCCAACAGTTTTATTATAAGTATAGATGAAATTAAAAATAATAAAAACTACTTTTTATTTAATATTGTTGATATTGGATGAACTAATTTAGATTAAAAAAACTTTTTATATACTCAACCTCGCACTCACACGTAATCTAACAGTAAATCCAAGCAGGGGGTTTGTCGGGGGGCAGCATGCCCCCCATACGCATTCCCTATCGGAGGGGTAACAATTAATAATAAAAGAATAATTTTGGGGACTTATTTCATTTCTTCTTTTGGGGTCTTATTTCATAATGAAATAAGACCCCAATTTTCATTAGGAAATAAACCCCCAAAAAAGGAAATAACACCCCAAATTGTATTCAAAATCGTTGTTGTTGTTTCCTGTAGAATTTGTTGGGCCTTATTTAATTTTCTTTTTGGGGCCTTATTTCATTGGGGCCTTATTTCGCAGAGCCAGAAGTTTCACTGAAATCCGCACATGTAATGAAACTGACGAAAATTCATAGGCGTATCGGGTGGTGATTGAAAAGCTAATGGGCCTATAGGGTATTAACACTTACGTGTCCAGAGATATCACACAGATTTATTTTCACAACAAGAGAAAGAGTCATCAACTGCATGGTCCTTCAAATGGTGCTGCAAAAACTGAAGTGAAGCCTCGACTAGAACGATTAGATCTGTCATAGCACACGATGTTAAAGATGGTAACTGGAAATGTTCGAAAATCTTCGAATCCACACCCGCATGACGGCTGAGTAGAGGAAAACCGCGACTCAGGTGGCGCACGCAAGTGGAAGGGGACCTTAACCAACTTTACGTGCGAAACTGGAGACAGCTGGCTAAAGATCGTGCTGACTGAAAAAGCTTGTTGATTGAGGCCCAGGTTCACCACGGACTGTAGCGTATTCTGAGAACAGTTCTCATAATATCAGGCTACAGCTGGCTGTAGAGCACGAGCTGACAAATAATTGCACATAGAGTATTTCCATTTTTAGGTAACATTGGTAACATTCTTGTATCATATATCTACCAAACAAAGCAGACGACTTCCAATTATGCGGAAATGTGGAGTATGTCCTTTTAATATGGCCTCATACCCTATAACAGGGGCCAGATTCTGTAAGTCGAAAACGATGAAGCGTTTTCGTGTGCACGAATGATTTACTTCTGAACTTAAAGCTAATCATTCATCGTTCAAACGTTTCATCGTTTTCGCCTTACAGAATGCCGAATGCCAGGTTTAATATATTGGAATATCGCAAAAAATAAACTAAACGAAACCAACAAATTGGAAGCAGTTCTTTGAAAATTGAGCCATTCTCCGGAAAAAACATGAACATATGCAAATACAAAGGAACTATACAGCAGGTGCTAGGAGAGCCATCATCAGAGCTGCAATGAATTCTCAAGATTCTGCCTCAAAAAAAACTCTGGCTGAGCATCTAAGCTCTGGTAAAGCATGTTGTGAGAAGTGCTAAATATATTAAGAGGCTGAAACTAGAAAAAGTACCGCTTAACCTGGAAAGATATACGCTGCAAGTCTGCAAGTAATTAAAACACTGACAGGCAATGTGTCGTTTTTTGTCACAAAAAATAACTTGGAAGGTCCAGATGCAGATGGGTTTAACTACAAATTTCATTACTTGTAAAAGAAAGAATATTACTTAATTTGGCTCCGTAGCACGTAGCTGCGAAGCAGAGTTGCCAGTTTGGGAGTAGAAATTATTTAGGGGGAATTCTGGGGATTTGTTTATTTTGGATTTGTTTGTATTTCGTTATAATCCTTTTTAGTAACATAAAAATAAATTTATAGGCATTCTGCGAACGTAAGAAACGCCGAGTAACTTAAAATTAAGAATGAGGTAGTGCAGAGATTCTTAGTTCCGTTCAGTCCACAACCAAATGATTCAAAATTGAGCATGACAATGGAGGATGCAATAAATGTGTGTGTTACTATAAAATGCTGTTAATTATTAGACCGCTCCTCCAAAATTCTATTTCCAGGAACATTTTTTGTTTTTCCAAGGACATTGTGCTATTTTAACAAAACAAGTCTTTAAAAAAAAACATAATTCCAGTTTTTTTGTAATAATTCTTTAAATATTTTTCCGGATTTAGGCACCAACCTCACCTGTAAATTTTATAAACATCAATTTCATCAAAGTTGCGAAAGGGCTGTGCAAAGTCTTTCAAGATGGTTTTAAACTGCAACATGCGTTGAAATATTTAAAAAAGTTGGGGTTTCTTTTGGAAAATAAGTAAATCTTCGGGGTTTTTCAGATTTATCTAGTGGGAAATAAAGAGCGATGTGTTCTTTATGAGTGTTCCTCATATTCGTCGTGGACTGTGTTAGAGTCTCTGAACTGACTGTTTGTCAGCTGCCAAAATACACAAAAACTTGTGAGTTTAATTAGACTAATCGCAAATTATTATAAAGTCATGTTGAAATTGAAAATGTTTTTGAAACGATTTTCAGAAGCAATTGTAATTCATACATGAAGGGTTGCAAATCAGTGTGCCTTTACTTAAATTACCTTTATAATCCCCGGACCGAAATATAATTGGATATGGAATTGAAATGTGAGAAGACTACTTCCACGCAATGTATTTGAGGTCGAGAATAAGAAGGCGTTTATACCTCCATTTAAAAGACTCTGTGCGAAAATTCTCTGCAAATAATTGGGTAGACGAAGTACCCATTATTAATAAGTCGTTAAATGCTCATTAATACACTTCAAACAATTAAAAACATATAACTTAATTTAGTTTAATTGTTTTATAATTTCAATTTTGCTGAACTTCTCTAATATGTCAAAAACCGAAGAACTTTTTTTAAAAACCAGGTGGTTATTTAAAAATCTATATAAATAAAAATGAAATGATGTTCGTTGGTAAGGGCATCACGAGAGAACGGCTGGACCGATTTGGCTGATTTTTTTTTTTTAAATGTTCGTAATTCTCCTAGCCAGGTTTTTACGGACAAAAAATTTGTCCACGCCCCCTTCTACGCCCACTTTTTTCAATATATTAAGGTTTTTGCGGAAAGCAAATTTTTCCACGCCCACTTATTTCCACGCGCGTTATTCTATTTGTTTTGTGCCTAATATTCCTGAAGAAGTTCTAAATTCGGACAATTTACAAAAATAATTTTCGTGTGCACTCTCCATCATAACTGATAATAAGAACAACATATTTGCTTGATTCTGTTTTGTTTTGTTTGTTATGATTTCGGAATAGAACTAACTCATTTATTTTAATTTTTGTTGTTTCGCGAGCTGCTTAAAAATGCCGTTATTAATTTACATTCCAATTAACTTTTTCCACAATTTGCAATTATTCTTGAACCACTTATTGTGAAATTGTGAATCAAACTAATCGGTTACATAGTGACGAAATATTAAAGTGTTTCCAAAAAAGTGATTTTTTCCAACGGTGTTTAGGTGCCGTTGAATATGCAAATCCATGAAATTCCAACGTGCAACCTTTCGAAGAACTGTGCGATGGCCAAAGTTCTGCAGCAAAGCAAATTGATAGTTTGGGACGAATGTACGATGGCGCATAAAAAGTCTTTGGGGGCATTAGACAAAACGATGCAAGACCTACGAAGCAATCAAAACCGGTTTGGTGGTGCGATGATTCTATTAGCAGGCGATTTTCGCCAAACATTGCCAGTGATTCCACGGTCAACGCCAGCGGACGAACTTAATGCATGTTTGAAGTCGTCAGTTTTGTGGAAACACGTCAAGAAACTCAAACTGAGTACGAACATACGTGTCGAGTTACAGAACGACCAATCTGGACAATTATTTTCAAAGCAATTGCTGAACATTGGCAATGGCAAAATCCCCGTTGATATTACAACTGGCTACATTCAATTCCCCGTCGATTTTTGCAAGTTTACCGAATCAAACACCGAACTTATACAAAAGGTATTCCCAAACATTGCACAAAATTACAAAAATCATGTTTGGTTGAGCGAACGTGCTATATTGGCTGCGAAAAACATTGATGTCGACGAATTGAATTTTAAGATTCAAAGTGAAATTGCTGGCGAATTGATTGACGTTCAAATCGGTGGACTCAGTTTGTGCCCAAAATGATGTCGTCAACTATCCAACCGAGTTTTTAAACTCGCTCGAATTACCCGGATTACCGCCTCACAATCTCCAACTAAAAGTCGGTTCGGTAATCATAATGTTACGAAATATCAACCAGCCACGTCTTTGTAATGGGACCAGGCTTGCAGTGAAAAAACTAATGAACAACGTTATCGAAGCAACGATACTAAAAGGAAAGTACGAAGGAGAAGACGTTTTGATACCACGAATTCCAATGATTCCGGCCGACATGCCATTCGACTTTAAACGCTTGCAGTTTCCGGTGCGGCTTGCATTTGCAATGACAATAAATAAATCGCAAGGACAGTCGTTGAGTGTATGCGGCATAAATCTTGAAAGTCCATGCTTTTCGCACGGTCAATTGTATGTCGCCTGTTCCCGTGTCGGAAAACCATCCGATTTGTTTGTTTACGCGCCAGACAACAAAACAAAAAATGTCGTGTATCATAAAGCATTGCAATAACAGAAATTGTGAGGTCACAGCAAACCAATCGAAAAAAAGTCTTTCTTTTGCTTTGGTTAGTTACTTGAATATCGACGATACAATCGAAATGTAAATAAGTTACCTGGAGATTCAATTTCAACTCTAAATAAAACATGACCAAAATCTATATAAAAATAAAAATTAAAATTCATAAAACTATCTCTGAAAAATATGTCTTTTCTTTTTTTTACTTTGTTTACACATTTTCAATAGCTTTTCACAAATTCACTAAACGATCACAAACAATTTTTTGGAAATTTGGACAGGACAACGTCTGTCGGGTCTGCTAGTAAAAAATAAATGTTGATTTAATTATTTTAAATTGTACAATTTTACAAATAAAAATATTTAAAAAGTTTGAACTCCACAATTTTCCGACAAAAATTGTCGAAAGAATTTTTCGAACCTGTTTAAATGAGCAGCCGTGTACAAGGGAACTTCAAATTCTAGGACACAATCTGTAAATACCGTTTTAAGGAAAACCACTCAAAACCTTTTAAATTGTTAATGTTCGGTTTTTAGTATTTAGGCAGTTTTCTCATTAGCTATGTAGATATAATTAAACCGAAATAAAATGTGTTTGACTTCTCAACAGCGCCATCAATTTGACTCAACTGTCATTAATTATTATCTCTTTTCTTCTAGTGAAAAATGTAGAAAAGGAAAATGTTTCAAATTACCAGAAAGCCGTTGATTTTATTTAATATTGAAAATGTTATGGACCGGAAAAGATTATTATGGACCGGAAAAGATACTCGACCCATCCATTTGTATCCGCTCAAAGAAAACTGGGACACAAATTATTATCTAGAAAATATATTGTCCTTTCATGTATGAATGGGATCCTATTTATTGCTTGTTCTATTCTTTTTATGCTTTTTGTCCTCGTAGTTTTTTGTATTCTCTTTTGGCATCTTTCAGTTTCTACGTTCGCCTAGTGAAAGAAAAAGTTTATCACCGTGGTGAGCGGGTGCGCCATCAATTTTGGATGTTATTTCTTCCTTTTACAGTTCTTGTTTTTAAATTAAAGTAGTTGTTTGTACTGTGGGATTTCGTTTGACGGTTTTTTACTGTCTTAACACAATGAAGCCGCGGTATGCAGCGCTGTCAAAGTTAAAATACACTGTGGCGCCGCTGTAGCATATACACCTAAACGTCAAGTTTTTTTCTGCATTTCATGTGACATTTCTCAATTTCAGACTATGGTATGGTTGAACCATGGAAAGATACACAATCGAGCAACGCGTTAAAGTTATTCAGGCTTATTATGAAAATGGGTTTTCACATCAAAATGCATATCGTGCACTTCGTGATTTTTTCGGTCAATTTAATCGTCCAAATGTGAGTACAATCGGCAGATTCGTCCAAAAATTTGAGCAAACCGGGTCTGTAGGAGATGTAAAAACACCAGTGCATGCTCGTACAGCTCGTGACTGAGTGTGAGAGTGACTGTTTGGTGCGGTTTGTGGGCTGGCGGCATCATCGGGCCGTATTTTTTCCAAAATGAGGCCGGTCAGGCAATTACTGTGAATGGTGTTCGCTATCGTGAGATGATAACGAACTTTTTATGGCCCGAATTGGAAGATATGGATGTGAACGATATGTGGTTTCAACAGGACGGTGCCACTTGCCACACAGCTAACGAAACAATAGCTCTTTTGCGCGACAAATTTAGTGGCCGTGTTATCTCACTTGGTGGCCATGTCAATTGGCCGCCAAGATCATGTGATTTGACACCATTGGACTTCTTTCTTTGAGGTTATTTTAAAGAAAAGGTGTACGTCGATAAGCCAGCAACAATTCAAGAGCTAAAGGATGAGATAACTCGGCACATTAACGGCATAGAACCTCAATTATGCCTCAGCGTCATCGAAAATTCGGACCATCGGATGGAGTAGTGCCGCCGAGGTCGCGGCGGCCATTTGGCCGATATTTTGTTCCATACATAATTGAACCATACCAATTTATAATCATAATGAAAAGAAATGATAATAAATTCCTAAATAATATGTTTTTTATTCAAAATCAACATCTCTTAAAACTTAAGAACCCTTTACATATTGGCCAACTTTCAACTTTTGTCGCGCTACATCTAAATAATTTTTGGTGTAGGCAGTTTTGTTTGTTCAGTGCGGTGATAATTTGAAATATTTTTGAATGTACCTACTTCAAATTAAGAGCAGGCGGCGCGGTTAGGTTCTTTGAAAATATGCAGGCGGAAGATTGCGAAAATTAAATTAAATTAAACAACAATTATTTGAAAATTTTACTTTTGACATATCGCGCTACTTCATTGGGTCGTTTGAATAAAACGTAGCAATTGCTTTTACTGAAGAGAAATGTCAAAATCGAAGCATTTGCTACGTTTCGTATGAATAAAAACCAATTTGAGTTAGTTCCAACTTTTGACATGTCCGAAAAGCGGCGGCATTGAGATCGGTATGAATAAAACTTATCAGACAAAGCAAATGCTATGCAAATCCTGAGTCTGCTATTAAGTTGACTCGGACCTTTTGCTAAATATTTTGTACGCACATTTTTTACACAAAAAAAGCAAGCAATGTGAATTTTCGATGGTTTGTTTATAAATAGTTAAATTAAGTTTTGTTCGCGCAGGAAAACCAACAAAATATCTGTCAAAAAATCTGTTATTTCTTGTAATGCGAAAAGTATTGAGTGTGGCTAATATGATTATAATATTTCGTTCAGATGCAAATGTTTAGAAAGAATCATTTCTAAGGTATATGTCTTAAGAGATCTGGATTTTTAGGTTGAAAGTTCAAATGACTTACGTGTCACCTGAAGAAGAAATAAAAACATCAACAACCTATTTGGCAAACAAAAATCATATTTCCAGGTGCGATTGGAGCCATAGATTGCCATCATTTACTTCTGAATTTCATTTTTTTTTTTAAATTTAAATTTTCTCAAGGAAAATTCAAAAATTCAAATTTACTGGTCAGGTTTGACAGGAACTGCAAAGCAAGTACCTACACGTATACAGCGAAGTAAAAGCTATGTTCGAATTTTCGAACTTACTTTAGCAAAGTAGGATTTTGTTTATGCCGATTTAAAGCAATTGCTAAGGGCTTTTACTTTACTAAAACCTTTTACTCTACATTTTACTACATTCAGAAGGGTATACACTACGACGTGGGAAGTTTTGACGTACCTATCTTCCTGTTGCTTGACAGAAATAATATTGGATGAGTATACCGGTGTTAATTTGATCCTGATGAAGATTTCTAAGGCTATGGCATGAGGTTGAGTTGGTTCCTATTTATATATTTATTAATAAATAGAAAACCCGCCAATGCTCCGCTACTACTAAATTAGAGATAAAAATATAGGTATATAAATATAAAGACATATTTTTTCTTGAGTCTCTTGAGACGTGATTTTTTTTTACATACAAATGCTTATTGGATGTTGCTTTATTTTAAAATGATTTTGAACCAAGACCTTAACCTTAACCTATAATAATACGACATGCAAAACATAATATTCTTCAGGGTTTCAAGATTTAACCGTAGGTAAAATTATACTTGTGGACCTGAAAAAACTCTAAACAAATATATTTTTATATTCGAAAACTCAAATATCATAGCATTTATTATTTTAAAAAGGGTTTTGCTTAATATACGCACTCCGTCTTGTGTTTTAAATTAATATTAAAAGCTAGACAGGAAGGCACCTACACATACAAGCTAAAAAAAAGGGTTGTGGTAAAAGATACCGATAAATTTAATCGGAACTTGACACATCACTTTCCATAAATCACGAAAACTCTACAGGACTTAGTAGGTATATAAGAATATGGCAAATTATAAGAACTAGTTTCGCTTATGGTCGGAAATCGACCCTACCTTTTATAAGGATGTAATATTAAAAAAAGTACCATAATTTTCCGTGATTATGGTGTTTTTTTTTTGAAGTGATAACTTCTTTAGGCGCGTTAAGCACTTTTTGGATGGGAAAAAAACAATAAACTCGCGACACCGACACCGATTGCATACGGCGCAGTGGCTTAGTGGTTAGTGTGTTGGATTAATAAGCGAGGGCTCGAGGTTCGAATCCCGCAAAAACCCAAATTCCAACTTAGGGTTTTTTTCACTGTGCCACCTCTCGCGAACGTCTGACAAACATCCGAGAGTGTTATTGTCTTGAAAGAGCTTCTCAACTAGCCGTTTGGAGTCGGCATAAAATTGTAGATCCCTTCCATTCGTTCCAAAAAGAAATAACTCACACAAAACGAATGGTTGCGAGAAGCTAGGCCTAGGGTCCCTCCGGACCTGTTGCGCCAACTATTTATTTATATATGTTTATATGCAAGAATTCAAGGATTTTTTTTTAACTTTTTTTGAATTTGCATTAGCAGTTATAAACTGAATATCACGATGAATGTGTGTGAGGGTGCAAATGCAGTGCGGGATATTTTGATTGTTGGAATTATTTTAAGGTGCATATTCAAAATGGTTGAACAAAAGTAGAAGTGGGTAATATTTGCTAAAAATAAGTAAACATTTTAAAGTGCGGTGCTGAGTTTTAAAAATATATATGAACGCAGATCGGCTTTTGGGTAGTCATTTTTGAGAAAAAATTAAAAAAAACTGATTTATTCGATTTTTTTGAGAAAAACAAAGTACGACATCTTATTTAGAATACTGATACTATCGTTAATAAGTATTTTGATCAAAATCGTTAGAGCGGTTTTTGTAAAATTTGGCAGACAAAACAGTACCAAATATTGCAATGTTTAGTTTGAAAAATATTATTTGTTACCTATATAGCTGGAAGCCGATTATACGTTATTGCTCGCGATATAAGCATTACTTGGTTTTCAAAGTTTTATCGAAGTCAAAAATGGGGTTTTCGAGATATGAACATTTCTTAAAATTAGCGTTTCCTGTGATTCGAATTAAAAATTAAGAAGGCAACAATTTTAAGAATATCAATATTACTTCAAGTTTGCATTTTGGTCAAAATCGTTATTGCCGTTTTCAGGGAAACTAAGGAAAACTTAATCTTAAAAAAATTAACTTTTTTCAAAAATCCATTTTACGATAATACCGAGAAAAACTGACTGCCATTAAGTTGGAAAAAACCTTAGAAATTAAGTTTTGTTACAATCGTATGGACCGTTTTTGAGATATGACCAAATTTCAAAAGTACCGTTACTCGAATCTTTAGCCAAAAAATGTATGTAGTCATGGTCACCCACTTGAGCTTAAATATCAATTTTGGTTGAAATCGCTAGAGCCGTTTTCGAGCAAATCAAACTGGTACGAACACTTTGTATGGGAAGTACCATTAATATTGAGGTTACGTTGCAAAATGTAAAACCGCCCCGAGCCCTAAGCCCACAAACTCCAAATTCGAAATTTGAAAGAAATCCGGTCAGCCGTTTAGGCTGTAGGCCTGCGGGACAGACGGACAGACCGACAGACAGACAGACAGACAGACCGGACAGAATTGTGAGACCCACTTTTTTGAAAACAATATCTTTCTTTTACTACGTAATGGAGAAAGTAAAAAACTCGATTTATTTCAAATAATTTAATATTTTTTGACATTTTTGTTTTTATATTCAAGCTAATTAAAAAATAAACCTATACTTTCTGCCCGGAAACTTGTGAAACATAAATTATTTCCCGTCACGAATGAGAAACTGCGAAACATGCCCGCGTTCCTCTGCCCGCTAGATGAATAGCGCCCATGTCAAACTCCATATAAAACAAAATGACATTCCATCATTTGCGCTAGACGTCTAGCACTTTTTGTGAAATATCATGTTTTTTTTGTATGGAGTTTGACATTGCGCTATTCATCTAGCGGGCAGTGGAACGCAGGCATTTCATAAACATTTCATAAATGTTTCATTGGCGTCCAGACCAACAAAATATTTCATAAACATTTCATAAACATTTTTTTCTGTTTAATAAATATTTAATAAATGTTTATGAAATATTTATGAAACATTTATTGAATGTTTATTATAAGTTTCGTTGGTCTGGACACACCTTCAAACAATGCATCAAGGAAAAAATTTGTATTCAGGATGAGCCGTTCAAACTTAAGAAGGAGATATTTTATTCCGTTTGCGACGACTGTCAAGAATGGCTTGGCAATATCCCAATCTTATATAAAATAACTTTTTTAGTAAGCATCCGTTCACTGCTTGCAAATTATTTTAAAAGGAAAAACAATTCAAAAGCAAGAACTAGCGGTTGAACAAGATAAAACAGAGAAAAACACAGATTATGCTTTAAGCGTTTAGAAATAAAACAAAATTGCAATATTTTTCAATTTATTGCATATAATTGTACAAACTTGCATTTGTTAGACTTAAAAAACATTTGCACTGTTGTATTGCAACGAATAAAATAAGAAAACATCTACAATTTACTGAAATGAATTTATAATTGTAAACGCCCAGGCTGAACACAACAGCGTATTTAAATTCGTTCCTATTACGAAATTTAATACCTTGATTTTGGAAGGTTGGGCAGCACTCGTCTTCAAAATGACATTAAGGGAGGATTTGTATAGCTAATGCCCGAGATAAACATGACTTTCTCACCATTTAACCTTACAGTTAGCGATATTCTGGCAATTATATTTGTTTATTGGTAAAACGATTTTGGAAGGTCTGGAGGCTTTGCGTAAACTGCCAGACTAAAGCTGATTATTGGTAAGGCCGATTGTCTATTAAATTTCGCTTTAATCTTCATAGGATTTTTTGAATTTATTTGTTGAATTGGCATAACAAGGACTGTATTTTAAGAGGCGTCAAATTGACATTTTCCTTTTCGTTTTATTTGTAGCTACCTATATGGCTTTCTGAAAGGCTACTCTCCAAGTTCAATAAAAACGCTTCTTAACTTTTTATTTTCACATACCTCTCAATAAAATTCAGCAGTACAGAGTTCGCATGAAATCCTATTACTCATCGTAAGGCGGAATGTAATGTTCATGGATGTGATAACTCTCACCAATAAATGCAACCAATCTAAAACAAAACATTGGAAACAAACCTGTACCTATTAAAAGTTTAATTTCATGTCTACCAGAAGTAGGTACAAGTATAGGTACACTCGCTAAGAAAAATTATTAAGTTTTGAAATATGTTCGTATAATGCAAAATCCAAATATAACAAAAATTTCAGTTCAGTTCCTAAATAATTTTAACCAACAGTGTTCCATTTTCCCTCAAGAGCCTCTCGTTCTGAAAGTGCATTCAACAGCGAAGTTTTCTTTGTGTGCCGGAGCTCTGTCGAAGATTGCCAACAATAATGTTTACCCCCCCTCCGGTTGTTGTCCTTCCTCCTCTATATGCACACAGCATGTAGTCAAGTGCACTCATCTTTAAAAGTTTATAGTAGGAAACACGATGCACGGTGGAAAGGAGAACTCGCACTTTCCTTGCGAACGAAGCTGAAAAGGACGTACATAAAAGGGATTTGGCAATTTCATGTCAATATATTACGAAATCGTTCCAATTTTGCATTTGTTGGCGTTAAACCTTATCCTTAGCAGTTGCACAAAACGCCAATTACAGTTGGAGAATATATAGCCTCAAAAGACGTCTTAAATGGAAATGTATTCGAAAGCTAATGGCATGCAACGTTCCTTTATGGATGATGCTCCCACCCTCCATAATACATATTCAGTTGGATATACGATCTGCGTGCTGATAAGTGTTTTTGCTGTTTTGCCAAACGTAAGTAGGTAGTATATAATTCTAGAATTGGATAAGGACATGGATCTGAAGTGGATTTCGGGATTCATTGAAAAGTGTTTCATATTTTGATGAGGGAATTAATTACAGTTCACTTAGGGATAGCTGTAATATCGTTGTCGAGAGCTTTTACGGAATTGCCAAGGACCTCCTTAAAGACTTTTCAGGCATGACACTGGAAGTAAACAGTACACTGGATACATTGCCATAGGTCCCTAGGCGACTGTATATATTTGCATTTTATGAAAACAAATTACAAAGTTAAGGAGGTTGTTTTGTTTAGTATAGATACGTATACGTGTAGAGGTAAACTCGTGAATTGTGCGCGTATGTGAAAATATCTTCATTCGTCCAGTTATTTTCATGTAAACGGAAACGGAACAAATAGGGATATGATTATTTAAAACTAGTTATCTACTGAATGGGGAAGCGAGAAGTAACAACGATTCTCGCTTGTTTGGGGGTTACCCTGACAATTTCTGTTGGGAAATTATGTCGAATTTCAGTTTATGAATTGTTGTTTTGAGCGAAACAACTCTTAACAGCAACTCTTAGGCACAGTCACTTTGGTAGGAATGATAGCTATTTCGAACTACACTACTTAGTCATCATCAGACTCCTTTGAAGTGATTATTTGAATAGTTTTGAATTCTGACAGTCAATTCTCCGTATATAATTAAACTTGGGAAGACATTACTGTTATCGTTAATAGCTTCTCCGAAATATTTTGTAAAGCAAGAATTGGCGAACAAAGGACAAACAAGAATATTTTGTTTTTCAGACCTCTGTCAAAAGTGGGAGAGACCTCACACTTATAGGTATTTGAACTTTGGTTGGTTGGTATTCATGAGAAAAAGCAAATACATAAAAATTCGAATAGCCTGAATTGCGATAAATTCCAAATAACAATTTTAAGGAGCCAGTGAAAAGTTCGAGTAGCCAAATCGATGATAAATAGGCAGTGCTGGCAGCACAGTCTGTGCCATAGATTTGCACCATAACCATCACCATCATACAAAATGCTTATCAGCTAATTGAAAGCATTTTGGTGACATTCAATTTGTCGCCATAGTAACGTATTCAAATATAAATCATTTTAGATTAGAACCTGAATTCGAAGAAATGAAATTTACCCCTCAAATTATATAATTGTATATTCAGAGCCATAGGTATATCTGCAAGGTGTTGATAAACCACTTCCGTTTGAATGATGTTAAGGGGGTAGCTGCGAATCAGTTTCATTGTTAAAGGTTAAGTTCAAAAGAATTTTTCATTCTCGGGTTTGGGGAACGCGGCTGTTATATGTGGATTGTGAATATAGTGTGACAGTTCGCGTCGAGAATTTTCAATTCGCGGGAAAACTGCTGTAATTGCAAATTTAGCTATTTATATCAATTGAAGACGAAGCTTTTGTTAGATGAATTAAATACACTGCTTTTTTGGTTGAAAAAATTGCAGTTTTAAATGTATGAGTACACTTCGCTTCAACTGAATGAATCATCAATATTTATGATGTATACTTTTTGACCCGACTGGACACAGGGAGGGTTATGTGTTTCGCGCGTATCCTATGTACGTTCCTACGTGACGCCCTGTAGCCCAGACGGCTTGATCGATTTTGAAGAGTGAGAAGTCAATAAATTGGTATTCTTTCCCGGAGTGTCATAGGCTAAACATATAAATATAAAAATTAAAAAAAAAAACAATTGCGACACAAATGTCAGCGAGATCTTTTTTACAGTCAGTCGGGTTTTTTTGTTTTTTAAATTAGTTATTGCTTCTAACTTTTGAGATGACGTACCTACGTACACATTAGAATGAAAATCTTAAGTAAAACTTATTTTCAAAGCGTCCTATTTTTTCCGATAGATGTCGCTTTTTCGTTTAAAAGAAACAATATAAATATCGAAAATTGTGTTAGGTATGGTTTTTAGTATTACTTATAATATTCTTATAGAGGGTAGGGTCGATTTTCGAGCACAAGTGAGACTATTTAAATTTAATATATGCATACGATAACGTCAACAAATGTTCTTACAAAAAAAAAAAAAAAAAAAAATTTAAAAATACCTATTAAAAATGTTTTTATTAATTCTCTTTTCAAATTTGAAATAAACCCCTGAGGATGTAAGGAAAAAACAAACCTAACGTAGGGTGTTACTATAATAAACGCAAGAACAATAAAGCTAAAATAATATAAAAAGTTATTGAACTAATTACAAAAATTGATGAGAATTTAAATTTCAAAAGTGAGGAAGGTTGGTGTTGAGGGGTATTCGACCATAGTTTGGTGCATTAATTACACTAAAATACCACCGTTTCCTATCTAGATATTTTTGTTGTTTTGTTTCAGATAAAGGGTATGTTAAAGTTCAGTATCTACCTCGCTGAAGTGGCATAAAGCCTCTAAACCTAACCTACATAGATACGCACATGTAAAAACACTCGCTCATTAACAAATATCAAAGCATTGCCTTACACATCTTGTACTCGCAATACCGAAATGCCCACACAAATGATTTGTAAAATCACTTCGAACCACGTGTAACGTAGGTACTCACTAGTTTGAAGTATCCAAAGTCTTAACTTAATTATACAAAACCTCTAAGGAATATAGAGAAACAAAGAATTTCGTGTAGTAGACGTTCTGGTTATCATATCCTTTGTTTATGTGAAAAAGACAGGTGCACATTTATTTCAAGGATTTAATACTTTTTTTTCAGCAAATTTCTCTAAGAGGATTATTGTTTCAATAACGTTTAAAAATGTGAATAAAGTGCAACACGTTCCACACCTTCCTACATTCAATTTGAAGAGAGCATCATCCAGATATTTGTAGCAGTAGGGTATATGAATTTCGTACGTATACATATACTATACATATGTATTATGTATGTACATGTACATACCTTCTAGGAAAGTTGGATTTATTCTTGTTTTTCCATACCAGCATGAGGAATTCTGTGTCTGTGACTACATCATGAGATACCTACCTATTTTTTTTTTTGAATTTAACGTATAATAAAATTTGTTATATTTTGTAATTTAATGCTCTAGTACCTTGCAGCCTTCAGAAATCGCAATCGGATTATTAAAATATTTTTAATAATAATTTCGAGAAGGCGTTAATGTAATTGCTTATTGTGGCATAAAAAAAAATCAAACAAACTCTTGTCTGTTTGAATATTTGATACAGATGAGGAGATAAATGTCATATCGGTATGACGGCTTATTATTATGTATTTTTTTATTTAACTACTAAACATTTAAGCTGCAGTTAATCAATTATTATGATTTAAAAAAAAAAAATCGTTATTTTAAAACAATGTTTTGTTAGATTTAAGTCAATCACATGATTGAACTTATTAAAATCAGTCGTCAAGTTATTAATAGGGCTATTGCTTCCATAATAACATCGAGATGTCCTTTGATATAAACATGTTGACTCCTTGTTGCCCTCGGTCTAGTATTGATGTTTATAGAAATAGGTGGAGTTGGTGTTGCCAGTCAGGACGCAAAACAAAAATAAAGCGTTCGATTTTTCTCTTCGTTTTTCCAAGGTCTGCATATTCAGTAAATTTGATCGATTTATGCAGGAGGGAGGATGAATTCCGGGGTCCCAAGGTAAATAACGTAAAGCAAAAACAAGAAATTGCTTTTGAATGCTTTCAATTCTTGAAATTCCGGATTCGTAGCTCGGGCACCAAACAGGACTACAATATGTCAAAACAGGTTGGACTTATTCGATTTGATTTATCAAAGTCCAAATAATTCCAGTAAGTGATTGTTTTATATCGATGACTTAGTGAAAGTCTTAACCAGAGATAATACTGAGGCTCCCAACTTCGGCCGATTTCCGGTTACCTTGCCTACAAGCTACATTTTTACGGATTGTACTTACTCGATTTGGTGCGCTAGTATTGACACATCGAAATTCTTATTGACAAATGTCACGAAACTTAAAAAATTCCGGCTCACCAATACACCCTCAAAAAATATCAACTTCCGGTGTCGACAAAGTTACTGACAGCGTTTATAGAATTGTGTCCGTTACATTTGAAATTATTCGTTACGTGGTAAATGATTGAATGGTTGTAGGAAAATAAAAACATTTTGAGCAATTTTTCTTCAGTTATTTAAGAAAAATGTAGGTACACATAAAAAATCGAAGTTAATGATATTCAAACGCGGAAAATACAAAACAACATTCCGATAGTAAAGATAATATACCTAACCGATATGATTTTCATATTCTTGGCATCGAATCTAAATCTCGTACTCGTATATTTCAGAAAACTTTTGGTAAAACTTCCATAAACTGTAGCAATGTGGTAAATTTTGTTGGCGATTTGCTGATCTATTTACAGCCATTTCCACTGATGAATATTGAGATGTGACACCTTTAAAAATATGGTGTTCATACAAAGCAGACAAAACGTAACAGAATTTACACATTAGAAAAATCCCAACTCAACTGGCCTCGGATTCAGATAAGTCAGAGTAGCAATGTCTCAGCGGTTAGTGTGCTGGACTACGCAGCGCGCAGTCTCAGGTTCGATCCACGAAAAACACTTATGTCATACCGAAGTGGGACATAAGTCCATTAAAAACATTTGTTGGATTATGTCCCTTCCAACATGATGTTTTGATTTTAAATAAAATTTTATTTTCTCAAATTTTTTGAACGTAAAACAAAAAGAGAAAATAAATTGGCTTTTAGCTTCAGATTGTCAGTTCAAATAAACATTAAATTGCCAATGACACTAAGGTGTTAAGAATGTGGATTTTATTTTTATTGCTACTTTGTAAAAAAAATGTTGGAATTTTGTCCCATCTTTGAAAAATAAATTATAGACTTATATCCTACTTTGGAGGGACATAATACCACAGTCAAATTTTGAACTTATGCCTCGTGGACTTATGTCCCGTCGGTACACAAGTTATGCTACGTTTCCATCGGACACAAATCCCGAGATTAATCACAAGAGGTTTAAAATAAATCCTGAAGTGTTTCCATCAAATAAAAGAAGATTAACTTGACGTATTCTCTCTGGCTCTGTCCATTCGAGAGAAGATGAAGTTTGACGAGAGAAAGAAAGAAAGGGAGGGAGACATTTTTCTATTTTTGACGTCTTATTTCACATTTCTGTCAAATGCAGCTCTGTTTGCTTTGTATTTTTGATATTTTGAGCTGTGGAAAGTGTGTTCACAAACTGGACTGTACATGCCAACCTGCTTGATAACAGAGATTTATTTCTAATCTCCCTTTTCATGAAATTATCTTTTGTATGATAAATCCCGAGATTTTTGCGAGTTTTACAGAAAGTTTTCTAAATCTCGTAGGTCGCAGTTAATCTCCAGTGGAAATGTAGCATAAGAACACAAATGCCTTCTCAGCTCTAAGGGGATAATTATTTTTTCAGCGCAACGGTTAACCATCAATTTTTTACAGAGCTCCAGAATATTTGCTAATTCTATAATCCTTCCAACAGGATGTGATGTATTTTTCTCCAAGGAGAAAAAAAGCTCTGCCACAGCTCTTAAAACGCGCAAAATAATTGCAGTTCAGTCTGTATCGAAGGAGTCTAAAGACATCTAAAGTATGTCAAAAATATAATTAAATATAAATTAATCGACTAAGGTAGTTGTGATATTAAGAGCTAATGGCAATCAAAGCTCCGGCCGGAAGAATCTTATAAATTCCATACAAAGCGACAATGTGGTAGAGGATGCCCCTACCTTAGGTGTTGCCTCCAGTTGAAAGTGAGCTTCAAACCATAAACAAATCATACTGAGACCCCCAACTCACAATCCTCTTGCCGCTGGCCCCCTCAATTTTTGCCAGGAATCCGCCATTTTGTTGTCCTATCCGTGTACGCCAATTCCTATCCGTTTTGCTTTGCCCACAGTGAAATGTAAAAAGATTAGGTGCGAATGTGTGTCTATGCAACAATACTAGCGCACCTAAACTTTTTGGGAGCGTAAAATTTAGCTTGTAGGCAAATAACTATTAATCGGTCGAAGTTGGGGGTCTCAGTATTGTCTCTGCTTCAAACCAACTTGTGCAAGCGGAGCCAGCTAGCAATGCAAATCGAGCTGTCTGGAAAGGTATGTTTGTATAGTTTTTGGTTCGCTCCTTACTAAATGGAGCCTTCAGAAGTAAGTAAAGGTTAGTTTTTCGCAAAAGTCAAAAGTTTTAAAATTTAAATTCTAATTTTGTGTCAATAACTAGTTTATCCTCGAGTTAATTCTACCGTGGAATTAGAATTGTTAATTATAGTTAGCAGCAACTTCAGTTGCTCTTTCCTGTCATATCTTCAGCAAAGGAAAGCGCATCGCTTGTTATAACACCTACGGAAAAGGCTATACTGATACATATAATGAGTTTCAATGTTTTCGGAGAATTCTACTCCAGATACTGCACACTTGAATTAGATGGTGTATATACTATAGTCTATCATCGAATTTTTTAGCTACAAGCGCAGGATTGCGTCAAGGATTTATTTTTTCCCCAGCCAAACTAAATAGGGGCAAATTCAATATTTCCCTTTGAAAAGTGAAATAAGGCCATTTTGACTTATTTTAACCTCAAAAATGTAACCTCAGCATACCTTTCCCCCCATACATAGGTATCTATATATATAAAAATGGATCTTGGTTTGTTCGGATGCTTAAAACTCGAAAACGACTGGACCAAATTGGATACTTCCTTCTGCGGATTTGTTCGTAATTGCTCCGCGAAGGTTTAGGAAAAAAGAAGAATTTTAAAAATTGAGAAAATTGAGGGGAAAATATTTTGAATTTTAAAAGCAATTGTTGTTGTCAATTATTTTAATTATTTTCCAAGCAAATTGTTGTTGTCAACAATTTTGAAGTTTTTACTTTTTTCTTTTTTAAATATAGGTACCTAAAAACTTTGTTCTAATAAATTATGTTTACTATGTTACATTAAGTAACTAAGCTTTGATTTGACGCATTTAATCGAGAATTGGAGCGAGAAATGGACTTCGAACGAATCGCATTGAGTCAAGCTGTTCGAAAAAATGTGCCAATGTTGAATCTATATCTATCTATATATATAAAAGAAAGTCGTGTTAGTTACACCACTTATAACTCAAGAACGGCAGAACAGATTTGGGTGAAAATTGGTAGGGAGGTAGCTTAGAGCCAGGAGACGGACATAAGATACTTTTTATCCCGTTCGACAGCGTTCCCGTGTGACTTGACATGAAACGTCAGTCACTATAAAACGTGGTATAACAAAAAAGAATCAGACTTGGAATAACAAAACGCAAATGACAGCTACGTAATTGACGTATAATGACAGCTATGTAATGACGTATAGATGACAATTTGATATTTGTAAGAAATCAATATTTAAACTATTTCTATTAAATAAATAATTAACAATTATAATGTAATGATAGTGCCATTGCCCATTCGTATTGTGGTAAATCAGGCACTTAGTGAATCAGGCACTTAGGAATTGTGGTGAATCGGGCACCTGGTAACAATCTGTTTCCCTCTTCAAGTTCCACTTCCAATTGGAGACTGGAATTGTATTGCAGTTTGTATTAGTTAATTCTAGAACCATCTAGAGAAGATATGGAGTTTACATCTGGAATCTATCTACTTCTGGAACATTCGCCGATAGGTGGCAGCGCGGATATAAAAGGGGCGCGTTGACAACAGATGGACAGTTGATTTTTAACCAGCGATAGTTGAGTTCGAAAGAGTAATCGGTTGTGAAATAAATAAGTGCGAAGTAATAGAATAAAGCGATTGGATTGAGACGTTTAAGAATTGATTAAGGTGATATTGTTTTGGAGATAAATAAGTGAATATTTGGAAAGTGTAAATAAAGTGATTTTATTGGGAACAGTTGAACAGAATAGTGTTTTATCTTTTCGAATCCCAGCCCAAATGTAACAGTATAAACAGTGAAGTGAACTATAAAACTCGGTATGGTTGAAAATTTGAGTTTTGAAATCTTAATATATAAAAACGTTCGTGCGTATGTATGACCGACGATAACGACTGAACCACTGAAGCTATCCTCCTTATATTCACACCATATGTTTGTGTGATGCTCCGGATGGTTTATGTTTATTTTAGACCCAGTAGGGGCGCTGGGGTCGCTTTTTTGAAAATTCTTATTTATGGACCGATTTGGCTCAAATTTACACCATATAAGACTTAAAAAAATAGAAAGCTTTTGTCAAAATTTGGACCCGATAGGTGGCGCTGGGAGATATTTACGAAAAGTTAGATTTCCCTGCATATCAATATTAGGCGTTTTTCTTTTTTAGTTCAGAGCATAACCTGAACTGTTATACAAAAAGTTTGTGTTTCTTTTTTAGCTCAGATACATCAGAGCTCGAATTTGTGTTTCTTTTTTCGTTCAGAGCATGATCAGAGCGCGCTCTATGAGCTCAGAATTAATTGACTGAGCAGGCTGAGTAAAATGCTGATTACACATATACATTCACACTTCCAGTCATAGTCGAGAGAGAAAAAAAAACAGGAATAACAGAAAATCATCAGAACGATCTGAGCACGCTCGGTTCAGAGCGCGCTCATATAGCTCGAGCTCAGTTCAGTGCTCAGCTCTGAATTAAAAAAGAAAAACGCCTATTGTATCAACAACATTAAATTTAATTGTAATAATATAGTTGGCGTTGGTTGTCAATACTTTTTTGAATTTGAAATTTCAGTAATTCATATTTCATTTAGCTGTTGTTGTTCGACGAAAACTCCAAATTAGTTTTTAATCAATTTTAAATAGGTAAAGTAAATTTCGATTTCCGGCACAAATAACATAACCAAGGAAACTGCTCATAACCACTGAGCCAATTTTCATGGTTCTTCTTTTGTTTTGTTCGTATTGTTGTATTTCAGGTTTAGGCAGTCTTTAAAGATAGCACTATTTTGGACCCGATCGTCGATCTCCGAAACCGCTCAATCGATTTCAATGAAATTTTGTGGATGTGTATGGTTGGTTCCAGCTTGAAAGATTCGACCCGATAAGTGGCGCTGTTGTCGATTTCCGAAACAGTTTTATTGAGACGATTGTAATTTTTGGGATGGGTACGGTTGCTTCAACTTTGACAGAGAGGATAATTACCCTATTGTTGGTACCTTACAAAAATAGGCGGGATAGGAAAACGGGTTGCGGCACTTCTCATTCAAACATAAAACCAAACGCTATTTCTAAAGTTGTATAATTAAAAATTTTAATGGACATTGTCCAAATAAAGCACTTTGCAAAATCTGAGCAGGACTTTATACGAAAGGTACGAGCAAATCCGAGTGGGTACAACTACATGTAAAAGAGGCTGACGTCCGGATATGCACTCATAACTCGGGAACGGATTGGGCGATTTTTATGATTTTTTGTTTAAATTCGCAAGTGCCTAAGGAAAGACATACTATGCTACTCTTTGTCGTGAAAACAAAACTTTATGGGGATTAGTTGAATTTTTGAATTCTTTGGATGTTCCGGGCAGTTATAATTTTGCTGCGCAACGTTAATACACCAAAACTTTGTAACGGAACGCGTTTGATCTGATGGTGAAAGATCAAATGACAAAATGACATTTGTCAATTGAATTGAATTGAATGCCATCCAAGCGACGGTTTCGAGGGGAAAATTTAAAGGCAAACATTTTCATTGATCGGATTCCCCTTATTCAGAATGATTTGCCATTCGTATTTAAGCGTCTTGAATTTTCCGTGCATCTCCCTTTCAATCTCAGAGATGGTAACACCTACCACAAAATTTTTCATATGAGGGAACTCGAGAACGGATCGTCAGGCTTGAGCTATCTTTTCTTTGTTGTGTTTGTCTACGCCTAAGGAAGGTTCATACGACGAAAAAAAATGGAAAATTTGAAAGGGAAATTGGAGAATTGTAGAAATTTATTTTCCATACATTTTGTACGGGGAGTGTTATTTTTTTTTAAAACAATTTTGATTTGATCGTAGTATATACAGTGAGATCGCATTTGTCAAAAGATATTTTGGATCAAAAAAATTAATTTCTGGTGGAATAGTGAATGTTCCAAATTCAAATTATTTTAGTCAAAAAGTCAATATTGGGCGGGACGAAGTTCGCCGGGCACGCTAGTATAACTATAAAAATGAATCCCTATTTCCCTTGGTCACGGCATCACGCGTGAACGGCTGGACCGATTTCGATAAATTTTTTTTTGTTGTGTTTGTTATTGTCAGGAGAAGAATCTTATGAAAGAAAAAGTTAAGAAAATTTCGCGGAAAATTAGAAAATTTAAGAATACTAAACCACCATATTAAATTATATCTAATGTAACCATAGCGCTTTTACAATTCAAACTTTTTTGATGTAACCTTATGGCGTTGGCATAACATTGACAGAATGCGTGCTGCAAATATCGTCAACGAGGATGTAAACAAAATAAATATCGTTTAAAACAGATGCTTCGATCGGAGTTATTATATTGATAAAATACATAAAAAATAATCAATTTATTATTTTTAACAAAAACTGAATTTCTTAGTGCACATCGTCGGAAAATCCTCAACATGTGGCGTTGTAGGCGTATGTCGTTATTCAGGTCAATTAAATTTTCTTTAATAATAATCTTCTTAATTCATACCTATTATTCTTTCGGGATGAAACTCGATGATGATGATACAACTCGATAACCACTGGGTAAATTTTTATGATTCTTCTTTTGTTTTGTTCGTATTGTTGTATTTCAGGTTAAAGCAAACTTAAAAGATAGGATTTTTGACCCGCTATATGGCGTTGTAATCGATCTCCGAAACCACTCACCCGATTTCAATGAAATTTTATAGATTTATTCTTCGTTCCCTCTTGAAGGATAGGATACTTTTGGACCTGATAAGTGGCGCTGTTGCCGATCGCCGAAACAGCGCTACCAAGTTGATTGAAATTTTGTAGGGAAAATTCAAGGGCAAACATTCTTATTCCGCAGATTTCGCTTATTAAGAACGATTTACCATTCGTGCGACTTCAATTTCCCGTGCGTCTCGCTTTCGCTATGACAAATAATTTATTGCAAGGATAATCGATGGATGTTTGTCAATTTAGTGAAAAAGTGGAAGGTTGGACGACACGTCAAAATCATTGCGGTTTGATTGAAAAAAATCAACATTGCTATTTATCATTTATTTCTATTGTATTTAATATAACTTTTGAATAAAGAATTTTAATTGGTCGAATTACATAAATTAGCAAGTGCTTGGTGCATGCTCGGAATTTATTAACAAATTAACAAATTTGGGCGAAACGAAGTTTGCCGGGTCAGCTAGTTTAAAAATAAAAATGAAATACTGCCAAAAAATTCGTGTTTTTTTTTTCAATAACTAAATAAAGCTAAATTACAAATTTGGTTTAATTTCAAACTGGAAAACGAAATAATGCAAAATTTTGAAAATTTGACCTCATTTGATTTTATTGGTTTGCGATGCCTATAAAACAACTTCCAATGTCAAATGTTAACAAACAAAGTCAGGGGACCGCCACTTCCGTAAACGAGCTATACTTTCATTGAATTAAGTTGATTCTAAATGTGAACAAAATTCCGTCACGCGATATTCGTTCACGGATGAATTGTGCGAGTTACAAATCAATACTTTTCTATAAATGTATGTGCTTTTAAAATTAATGTGATCCTCCCTCCTATACCTTCATTGGATTTCGAAGTCCCTTAGGTAGATACAATGAAGCCAAAATGTTTCGCCAACACCTCATTACCGAGCACTTGTATAACACCCTAATTCATACGCTTGATGTAAACAAAAGAATTTAATCAGTTGACATAGAAATAGTGCCATACACATCCGCACACAATGCAGCAGCTGTTTCATGTTGAAAGGAAATCACCAATTGCGTACTGAACAGTGAACACTGTGACATGTTTAATTAATTTACATCAGAGTGGATACCACTACCACAATGAGCCACAGTAGAAGCAGCAGAACACCTATAGTCAACTGAAGGTATACGCTATTTCCATAAGCTCAGTTCCAGCGGCAAGAATTTCATTATTTTACAAATAGAAACAAACTGCACTTAGAACGGCTTGTTACCTCACTTGTGTGGAAGGTAAGCCTTTGTTTTGGTTTATTTCTGTACGCTTGAAGGATAAAACTTCTACCAGTGCCCCGTTGTTTAAATTCAATAAAGGATAACAGGAAAAAAAAAGCAGTTCTTCTCGAGCACGAATACCACGAACCTGGATGCTATACATGCTTTTATCTTAGGTTTTCTCAAATTCGTATGACGAAGGAGAGGCACTAACTAGACAGGTACCACTTTATTGATACTTTTTTTATGTAAAGGGATATTTTCGTAGTGACAAGACAAAAGAGTCCATTTTTAGCGCTAGCGAGAAGTGTGCGCGTCAGCTCTTTTCTAGAATACATGTATTTAGTTCGATTATTCATTTTATGTAACAACTAACAAGCAACAATAGAGTGAGTATAGCATTGGTTTGTTATAAATGGGCTCTGTCTGTTCACCACAATCTTACACAATTGGCAACGCGACGAAACAAATCATGTTATTTGGCCAGCGGAAATTCTTTTCGTCTCGCCGGAGGTTGCTTTAGATGCGACAAGGGGACAATCTTTTTTCTTGCTTCGAAGGTCGAACGTTCTAACGCCTGGACACGTTCATCGTTCATATTTGCTATTATTATATTTTTTTAACAAATTGGATTAATATTTGTATTTTATAATAATAAAGTTAAAAATTGTAGTTTTGATCTAGTTGTATTGAAATCTTTTATTCCAATCGGACTATTAGCTACCAAATGTTGATTTTAATTTACAAGCTTCAAGTGACCGAACAACAAAGTGTGGTGATATACCTACGTAGTGAAGAAACCTGAGCTGGCATTCTGTAAGGCGAAGACGTTTAAACTTTTGCTTAATGTAACATTAAAAACGAAAGAGATTTCCGTGGCCACGAACAAAAACAAACGAACACATTTTCTTTGAGGTCTTCACAGCAAAAGTAATGATAGCTCGCCCTTATGCCCGATATATAAGGTTAGATCAAGCTACAGTCGAACCGGGATAACTGAAACCCGTTTAATTGAAAAACCCGCTTATTTAAACTTTATAATTTATCCCCTTGAAATTAAAAAAAAATCATACAAATAACTTCGCTTTATTGAAGCCAGCTTAAGTGAAAAGCTCGGATATCTGAAACACAATTCCTTTAAATCGTTATAACTTTTCATAGAAAAAACTCAGCTTAAATGAAAGATTTGAATGGAAGAGTAAGAGGAGAAAACATTCTCTACTCTAATGAATGAAATGACCGAGACCGAGAGCCACGTTTGTACACAAAGATAAGTCTAAATCTATATGTGTGCATGAGAATAAATTTCAATGGTAAGAGAACATGGTTTAAAGAAGGGAGAATTGGAGAATGGAGATGACCGAGAGCCCAATGCACAAACAGAAACACTAATGTTTTTTTTTTTTTTGGAAATATCTTTTAAAATATTAAATTTTCGGTAAAACATTCTGCGGCACATATATAGTGGTGAGCATAATCTACAAAAAAGTATATATTAATTTTTTTTTGTAAATCAAGAAATACCCAGGAACCTAACCAATTTTTTGTACGAATGAAATAATTTTGTTCACCAAATTACTAATAAGAGGATGCACCGATTATGGAATACCTAACGAAAAACTCGTCCTTGAAGACTAAAAACCATTTTTTTCAGTATTTGTAATGGATATGAATAAAAACCGTATTTATTAATTAAGAAACCAAAAACACAACTCAAATACAGGGTGTCCGCCGGGAAGGTATACTACTTTTTTGTTTATAATTTTTGATTAAATGAAAGAGAATGGATCTTATATTGATAAATGTTTTATTTAATGTCGGCAATTATGTAGTCGCAGTAGCTTAGTGGTTAGTGTGTTGGACTGCTATGCGGGGGTTCAAGGTTCGAATCCCGCAAAAACCCAATTCCGCCTTTGTAGGGTTTTTTCCGCTGCGCTACCTCTCGCGAACGTCTGACAAACATCCGAGAGTATAAATGTCTTGTAAGAGCTTCTCAATTAGCCGTTTGGAGTCGGCATAAAACTGTAGATCCCTTCCATTCGTTCCAAAAATGAAAAACTCACACAAAACGAATGGTTGTGAGAAGCTAGGCCTAGGGTCTCTCCGGACCTGTTGCGCCAACTATTTATTTATTTTTAATTATGTATGGAATTCAATATCAGGTAAACGTCCGCCTCTGTTAGTCCACAAATGCGAGCCCTTTTGAGCACATTTTTCATTACATTCTCACACATTTCACGCGGTATTTCATTAATTTTATCACTAATATTTTGTTTGAGTTGCTCAAGCGTTTCTGGTTTGTTTGCATAAACCTTGCTTTTCAGATATCCCCACAAGAAGAAGTCCGGAGCAGTCAAATCAGGCGACCGTGGAGGCCAATCAACATCACCATTTCTTGAAATAACTTGTTGTGGAAAGAGGTATTGCAGTAATTCCATTGTAATCCTGGCTGTATGCGATGTGGCACCGTCTTGTTGATACCACATGTTAATCAAGCCCAGAGCATGTGGCGTTAAAAAGTTTTCAATCATATCACGATATGGCTCCCCATTCACTGTTACCGTTACGTCGTTTTCATTTTCAAGGAAGTAAGGTCCAATGATTCCTCCTGATCAAATTGCACACCAGACTGTAACGTTGTGGCCCATGCTTGGGCGGGCCTATCACCTACAGACCCTCTATCTTCGAAATCATCCACTACACAATAAATAGTGCGTTTTGTTGACACGTTGTTTCTCCCAAAAATTTCACATTACTTTATCATCGTCACAGTAATCGATGATCGATTTTGATAAAATTTTTAAACGGTTAAAACACGTTGTCTTATCGTATATTTTTCCATTCCATTCCATTGATTGAAACGAAAAGTCATCAGCATCACATTCCTTTTCTTTCTTGAAGCCCATTTCTTGCCTTGCTGCCTATTCTTTTTTTTTGATTTGGCGTCATCTAAAAATTGTTATTACCTTAATACAAAATTTCAATAAACTTTTTAGCTGGTTTCCAATATGGAATACTATTCCATATTAGGAACAGGGTAGCATCAATTAAAGTAAAAATTACCTTCACTTTTTAACTTAGCTAACTTAAATATTCACACCAATTCAAAAGGTTCTTGTCTTTTCTAATAATGGGTAAAAAAAAAATTGGATAAAGTTAAATTGAACTTGAATATAGTGAATACAAACTTTGGAAAAAATACTACACACTTAACCAATAAACTTGTTGTTTCAACTACTCACGTCTGCATTGATCGCCATGCACAAGGGTTCTGCATGAAAGAAAAGCTTTTCGTGAAATTTGTGGACACATACGTAACGTTTTTTCTTAGATATTGCACTATTCCATATTAGGAGCGTATTCTATAATAGGTACACTTCCTCTACTCTAAAACGGGGTTATACCGGATGTTGTGTGCAAATTTCAGCCTTCTACGTCAATAAATTTCTGAGATAGACCTATAATAGGAACCAAATTGGTCTATTGGGTCGAACAGACGGAGACATCGTAGCGAAACTAATAAGGTTCTGTTTTTTATTTCCTTTGGGTACGGAATACGGAACCTTAAAAAGGCAAAAAGTAACGAGCAGGTGTTGAATGCATTCATTTTTTTGCATTATTCACTTTCCACTTCCCACTTTACATTCGACAATGACATTATGTAAATTTTTACATTATTACATTTTTTTATTATTAACCAATTCGTTTTGATGAAAAACTTGTCCAGGGCAAGCTTTACTGAAACTATTTTTCAGTTATCGGAGGTCCACTTAACTGAAAAGCCCTGTTACTTGAAACTGAAGTTATTTTGGTCATTTCACAAGCGGGTTTGAATGTACCTACATACTTACACACAATTTCTTTATTTATTTACTAACTTGCTTGCGTAGTAGTTCATAGTGCGTTTGTTGCACAAAATCACATTAAATAAAATAAATTTTTTGATACTGTTGGACCAGCGAAACATTGTTAAATTAATGTGTAATAAATATATGAACTACTTTCGATTGCTTAGTTGAGAAAACCCTTTTTCAAATTTGTAATGTGAAAAACAACTCCACCAATTTCTCATTAAAAAAGTTGATTTGCTTTTCACTCGATGGGACATTTTCACGTGAAGTAAGTTCCAATTTAATTATTCCCTGAATCATGAAAGGAATGTTTATGTAGGTAATTTCTTTCTTTTGCCAATAAGAGATTATTAATCTTCGCTGCTATTCTGGAGGTATGTGAATTGAGAAAAAAAGAAACATAGAAATTCATATACGTACACACATAATATAAAAAAAGTTAATTTAAAAAATCAAAGAAACCCGACTGACTGTATAATGATTTAAAAAGATTAAAGCAAGACACTTTCAAGTAGAACTAATTGGGGTCGGAGGGTAGGTCTCCGATTGTCAATTAGTTATACTTGAAAGTGTCTTGTTTTAATATTTTTAAGTGTTTTTTTTTTCATTTATATTTTTATATTATTCTTTGTTGAGCCTATAATGTTCCGGGAAAGAACACTTATTTAATGAGACCTTACTCTTCAAAATCGGTCAAGCCGTTTGGGTATATATACTTAATGCCATAAAAAGGACGACCGTGGCTGCTCCCACACAACAAATTTATTGGAAACAAAACACTTTAATAAATTCACAGTTGCTTATCAATAATTATTTAGCAAAGATTTCCTTTAAATGGAGAAAAATACCAGTTGGAAGCCTATTGTGGGCGGAATTGGACTAAGGGTTGCAACACCTCTTTAAAAAAAGAAAAAACTTTTTATATGAATACGCTCTTTGAGAAATCGAAAAATATTTCAAAAATACGTCGTATGACACTGCAAAAACGAACCAAAAAACATTTTATTCTAGTTTTAAATATTTTCACTTTATTCATCCAGTTATTTTTCAAAAAGAAAACAGAAAAAAAAAAATGCATTATAATCGACTCGTGCGATGAAACCAAAAGGAATATCCAATTAGCTTAGTGTTTTAACTTTAAAGAAAAACCTTCTTAATATTTTCAATACATACTTATGCTCATAAATTTGTTTGCTAAACGACTACTAAAATAGAAGAAGCAATGGTCCTTAGATCTTTCCTCTTTTCAATGGGAACAAGTATCAGAGAAGAAAGTCAATACCATTGTACGTTTTCAAAACTGTTGTGACAAAATTTACGTTATAATAGTTTTTGTATTTTTTTATCTACACCCTGTATTATAGAATTTAGTTGTTTATGCATTTGCTTAAATATAATTTTCTTAAAATATTTTATTATCGCTGAACTTTTTTTTTTTTTTAATATTTATTTCCTTTATTAATGAGAATATTTGTAGTAAATATATTTATGCACCTATGTACTATACAAATTATTTTTTCTACATTTACAATTCGTTTCTTTCGTTTAATTAAATTAAAATTACCATTTAATAATTTATTTCTAAGAGTTTAATTTTTGCTCTAAATTTAGTTAGATGCATTCGCTTTTTTGTTATTTTAATGGAACAATTATTACCTTATAGTTTTTGTATCTTATTTCATGAATTACAAAAATATTTTATTTGCTTCTCATTTATACAATAAGTTGCATAGTATGCTATACGTATCACCTAATAATGTAAACAAAATGAAACAGAAGAAACCTCATCTCTCTAGGGGCTCGGTAGAGTGAAAGAGGTTACTACCAACTTAAGAAATTACAGTAATTATATAATTTTGTTTTTTGTAAAAAACTACGTCGTGTAAAAGCAACTACAAATATTTTTGGTAATTATATCTTCTTTACATATTATTATGTTTTATTCTATCAAATGTATTATGGTAAATATATTAATTTATAATAACGCTAACATTTTATATATTAAAAAACAAAATAACTCTGAACGACATTTAATATTGGAAACATTCTATATAAAACAATCATCAAGTTTCATTCCAAATTGAATTTTAAATTATTTGATGCTATTTACAATTATATTTAACGATTTCTATACAAAATATACATAAGGGAAGAAAAATTAACTCAAAGAATCGTGTGATGTACTTTGTTAAAAGCTGAAATAAGAGTGCAGTTTGGTATAAATTAAATTAATTGCAATTAAAATTAAAATTTATATTAAACACGGTGTGCATTGATAGATATGTTTGTAATTAAAATGATGAAACTCACAGAGTAGTGCGTAAAATCGAAATGTTCTTAAAGGGAACAAATAAAAAGGTCATCTGGGAAAATGAAAGCGCTAACCTTGGAAACTACAGGCGACTTGATATAGTAACATTTGTATTTAACTGCGAACGTTTTATTAAATTTATTCCTATTATATTATCTTTTTCTTTTGGTATAAAACGTAAGTTTGATGGATCTGCACGAGTTTTGAAGAAGATTTATTGCGTACTTTTAAAGGCCTTTGAATGAAACATTATTTACGTGAAATAATTATAACGAAAAATAAAACAGACGTTATGTGCGAATTTTTGTTGTTGGGGTATAATGGTCCTATAGTTTCATGCAGTTTTTTTTTGTCCTAAATATACCCACGGACGTTGTCAGCGATCCGCTAAAGCCCCATTTTTTAATTTTTCCTAGTGATGAACTTATGGCTGTAGGAAATAAGGCCCCAATGAAATAAGGCCCCAAAAGAGGAAATGAAATAAGGCCCCAAATTTTGGGTTTATTTCATAATGAAATTAAAAATAATGAAAACTACTTCTTTTTTATATTGTTGATATTGGATAAACTAATTTAGATTAAAGAAACTTTTTATATATTCAACCTCGCACTCACCCCGTAATCTAACAGTAAATCCAGGCGGGGGGGTTGCAGGGGGCAGCATGCCCCCCCATACGCATTCCATATCGGAAGGGTAGCAATTAATAATACAAAATAATTTTGGGGACTGATTTCATTTCTTCTTTTGGGGTCTTATTTCATAATGATATAAGACCCCAATTTTCATTAGGAAATAAGGTCCCAAAAAAGGAAATAACACCCCAAATTGCATTAAAAATCGTTGTTGTTGTTTCCTGTATAATTGTTTGGGGCCTTATTTCATTTTCTTTTTGCGGCTTATTTCGCAGAGCCTGAACTTATATTGCATCAATGGTAGCAAATTATCATTGAGTACGTCGACGATAAGTAATTGACAAGTACAACGAAGTCAAATTACCGAGGTACTTTTTACTTTGTGAACGAGTGCAATCTGTAATGGATTTTTATCGAAGATTGACAGCTTGAGTAATAACAAATGCATGTAACCATTTAGTTACAAAAATTGGGACGTGCCACTTTTTTTTTTAACGGCCCATGAAGTGCGAGCTTACAGCTCACTTAGCGTTGGTTTGAATGGACTTTTTCGGAACTTCCTTACACCTCATTCTCCTTCCATAGCGGTAGCTTGTATCAGCAGTCTAATTTTTTCGGTTCGTGCCTGAGTCTCGTGACCGCAGATCATAGTTGAAAACGATATCATATCAAAAACAGAACCAAGCTTTGACACAATAAAAACAGATATACCTAGTGCATAGGGCCTGACAAATAATATATGTAATCTCAACATTGCACTCTCCATTGCTTGTGAAAAGACTTCTAGATTCGTAAGACTTTCATTTTCCTTAAAAACAACTCTATAAGTGAAACTTATAATCTATAAATTGAACCTCTGTAATTGGACTAGACTTGGATTTTTTTTTTTTTAAACTCTGTAAGTGGGACAGACTTGCATCAAAAATCGTGTTTTTCGCTACAAATTTGTATATTTGCTTGCCCAAACACGTTCTGTTTTGTAGGCCTCCTAAAGTGAAACAAATATTTGCTCTACATGGATAAGTGAGCAACAGGTTCGACTGATTAGTATTTTTTTTTTAAGCTGGGGCCCGAGACTTTTATTCCTCTTATTCCATTTTTTTTCAGCGACAACGCTGCATTGTGGTCAGGGCTGCCAGTTTGGGGGTTTTATTTATTTCTTTATTTTTTTCTCAACGGGGGAAAATCTTTTTTTTTTTAATAATATTTTATTTGTAATATTTATTACTTTTGTATGTATATCCTTTTTAGATATTTTTTCAAAATTATATTTAACAGTAAAACTTATTTGTTCTAATAGCTTTGGACTATTTTCCTTTACAAAGCAAGTATTTAAAAATAATGAAATACCAGCTTCAGTAAGAAAAAGTAATAGATTTCGGTACTTTCGTACTTGTAAAGTAATATGTATGCTCTTACTTTTTTTCGTATCTAAGCATACCTCATCTGAGAGATTTATAAGGCTCGGTAAGTTCTCTTACAAGATGGTTTCAAAAAGAGAGCGTAAAATATTTAAAAACATATTTGCCGCTTTTCAGGCAGTCCAAAAACAAACTTTTGCATTTTTAGTACTGTATTTACATGTCCATAAAACATGTTAAACAAATAATAACAAAAAGTTTGGGGTTTTTTGGGGAAAAACAGCCAAACCTGGGTGTTATTCAGATTTATCTGGAGGAAATATATTTTGACCACATGGTAACGCTGTATTGTGGCACAGAAAGTGTGGAAAATGAGTGGAATTTAGCTATTTTCATAAATAAAATCAAAATCATTACCGAAAACCCGATAATTACTTTACGTCTAGTAGGAAAACTTTCCATCATCATGCATTTATTCTACCACAGAGATTTACGTTCCTCTATCAGAGAGGCTGCCAGGAAGTTTGTACCGCACAATTTTCACCCGAATCAGAAGTAAGTTCATAATATGTTTGGAATTTTAATTTTGTTATTCTATCTCCTGCAGTCACGACTTGCCTCTTTCCAGTAGATGAAATAAATTCAAACTGTATAGCATGTCTGGACTCTCTCTGTAACTGAACTACTTCTGGGAAGCTCCTTACCTTTTAAGCGACATGTGTTTGCCTACAGTTTATCTGTTCTTTTGCAACTGTTATCGGTAAAGAATTAGTTTCATAACGAGCGGGTGGATTCAGAAAGGGATTTTGAGGTATTTTATGGTTAACCGTTGATAGGAGATTCCTGGCATTTAAGTACAATAAATTCGTAGGTATAGCTATACCCACTATGTATTCAAGTCGTCTGTGTTTACTTTAAAATCAAAATTATAACAAAAAATAATTAAAATTAAAATTATGTTGGGACTAGAACGGTGAAACAAATCGGAAAGTGAAGGCGAAATAGTTTTTGTGTGTGGTAAAGAAAATTTACAGCATATCGATGTTGGAAGTGCCATTGCCCGTTGTTCTTGTGGTTTTTGTAACTTGGTTTGCATTCATCAGTGGTGGGGGTCCACACCAAACGATCTGTCAAATATAAAAAAAAAAACAAAAATTTGAAATTACAATTTATGAATATGAATAGTTAAAAATGCGTTTGTTATGTGTTGAAAAATTTGTTTGCTATGACTTTTAGGCCTCAAAAGGTCCAGCCGAATTAAAAATGCAGGGATATCATACTGACTGTCTGTCGACTACTTAGTAACCAACGCATCAATTTCAAGTACAACAAATGCAACGATCCTCCAAATTCAAATTAAAGGGTTTGATACTGTCGCACAACGCGATGCTCAACATTCAACAAGAGTCTGCCAACCGTGTGAACTAGCAATTTTGTCTACCAACGTTTGCAGATAATTGCCAGACCGCAATATGACTATGAAATTACCAGGTGCCTGTCAATCGCCTGAACACCCAATTTTATCAGTGTCAGACGTATAGGACATTTGCAGACTCATTTGCTATTGACAGATGTGGTGCGGTTACGACATCTGTAAATTTTGCATTTATAGAAAAATATTTTTCATAAATTGAACGAACAAAACAAAGTTTCGGTGTTATTTTATTTGAATTTTTCTGTAGATTGGTTCAAAATATGTGAATTAAATAATTTAAAATATGTACCTACGTGGATGAAGAAGTCGATATAACAACGAAAATGTTATAGCAAAGTTTATAAACCTTTCGTTTTTAAATGATAGGTACCTACTTCTGAAAGGATTTAGAAATATTTATGATCCTTTCTAATCACTTTTTGATTTAGGTATGTACATTTTGTATTTTCTGTCTTATGGAGCTTGTAAAACTATCTTGAAATCTTTAGTTTGAATTGATATTTGCTTGTAAAGGGTATTATTTTTTTTAAGAGGTATAGAACTTTAAGTTGGCAATTTAATTCAAGTGATTTATTTTTAGTTTGGTTTGGCATTTCCACACGTCAGTCTAACGCCTGAACAACGCTTCCAAATTGTGCAGATTTATTTTGAAAATCATAGTTCTGTTCGAAATACGTATCGCGGACTACGTCCATGTTATGGTCAACATGGTTTATTTTTTGGTTGAATGGATACGTCAATAAACAAAACTGCCGTATTTGGAGTGATGATAATCCTCAAGTGTATGTTGAGACACGTTACATCAACAAAAACTGACTTAGGTGTGCTTTATGGGTTGGTGGAATAATTGGTTCGTACTTCTTTAAAAACGATGCTGGCCAGAGCGTTACAGTCAATGGTGACCGCAATAGAGCCATGATAACTGACTTTTTCGTTCATAAATTGCACAACCGTAATGTGCAGCAGCTGTGGTTTCAACAAGACGGCGCAACATGTCACACAGCTCGGACCACAATTGATTTATTGAAGCAAATGTTTGGTAACCGCATAGTTTCACGTTGTGGACCCGTGAATTGGCCTCCAATTTCTAGCAATTTAACGCCGCTTCACTATTTTCTCTGGGGATATGTGAAGTCGCTAGTCTATGCCGATAATCCCGAAACGATTGACCTGTTGGAGGACAACATTCACCGCGTTATTGCCGATATACAACCACATATGTTGGAAAAAGTCATCGAAAATTGGACCTCCAGATTAGAGTACGTCCGAGACAGCCGTGGCTGTCATATGTCAAAAAATCATGTTCAAATTATAATGCCAGAAGACATGGTTACCTTCGAAAATATTCGGAAAGGGTCCGAAAAGGGGTCCCCGGCTTTTAAAAAGGGTCCCGTTAGAAATTCAAGAAAAACAACAGTATCGAAACGGTATCCCAAATGTTTTTACCTACCTCATTTAAAAAACGAAAACCTTAAAAAATCATACGTCATATAAAATATTGTATACTGGTAAATCCATTTAATAAAAAAAAAAAGTTCCCGTGATGGAAATCTTCCTAACACGGAAGATTAAAGGATTAAAGGGATGCCTAATACTAAATAGCCGCCTGACTGAAAGGGACAAAATAACCTAACAAGGAAAAAAAAACGGGACACGTATTTTGGTCGGTCGTATTGTTTGCGTGGTCGGAATTATAGAAAAGCTCCGCATGTTGATAATTTTCTAGCGATAGTTAGAGAAATTCCGCGTTCCTATAAAAGAAAATGGCTTCCGAGATGAATGGACAATTATTCATTTATTTCGTATAAATGATTGATGAATTGTTGGTGTAATTTACTGAAACTAATCAATACACTCATTTCACATTATTTAAATGACAAACGGGTCTCTCTGTACCGTTTCGAGGATCGAGGGTGCGTGATGCAGTTAAAAACATCAATTTTAAAATGAGACCTAAGCTTCCGGACTAAATCGGAGAGAAACTGTGTGTTTCCGAAGAAAATTATGGATACCTATATGTAATATATTACGCTGATAGCGCTGATTCAAACACCATACCTAAGATCTATACAAATAGTAGGTACGTCTAAATGTGAAAACAATATTTATGTCGATTTTACGTCGATAGTCGATGGCTGTGTTAAGAGAGAATATGTTTTGCGTCTTGTAAATAACCAATTTTGAAGAAAGGGTCCGTAGGCGTCCTAAGTTTTCTTAAAGGGGTCCGATTTGGACTATTTTGGAAAACGCGGGTCCTGGGGTCCCAGTTTGCAAAAAAGATTCCATCGGACCCTAAGGTGTCCCAAAGGTAACCCTGCCAGTAGATTATCTTTCGAATAAAGTAAATTTCATGTCAATTTAAAAAAATCATCTTTGTTTTATTCCACTTCAAAGTTCTATACCTCTAAAAAAACACCCTTTATTTACTTCGTTGTTTAATTTTTCGTCAGGAAGTTGTATTAGACATTTCGAATGTGAGTGCTTTTGGATATGGGGAATGCGGACGCGGAGTCACCAAAGTTAGGAGATCATCGAATTGTTTGGAATCCATAAGCAAAAAATTGTGATAAAATTTTTGTTCCTCAGCTCTCAAGTCCACGAGCAATTTTGCGCAAAGTATGCCGACGTTTGTGTGGTAATTCATCCTCCTCGCCGCTTTCAAATACGTACGCGGACAAAACATTCGCAATTGCATCTTTTTGTTCTATTATTACGTACTCCTCAATCAAGACCTCACCACTGAATGAAAAAAAAAAAAAAAAAAAAAACGGATCTGCAAATATTTTGTAAACAAACATCTGCCAACCGTCTGAACTGGCAATTTTCTACCTGACAACGCTGTCAGACAAGCTATTTACAGGCAAACCATCTGCAAACGAAATTGCCAGACTTTGAGACTAAACCTGGCAACTGTGTGAACTGGCACTAGCTCATTGCCAGATCATTTGTTGATAATTTCCGCGACTAAGGTGTGACCACTACTCATATGTGTTCTTTATTGTCATCCATTAAAAGTTTAGGTACCTACTCCTCTCAATTAGTTCTCATTAACATGTTACAGCTTAAAACGACCATGTTCTATGTAACCAATGTTCCATAAGTGTATACCCTTATAAAGTTAGTGCACGAGAGCAGCGCCATTACCAGCAAGCCACTCCCAACCTCTTGAAATCCATGGATATCACTACTCTCCAGGGGATTCGAGATTTCACACATTATATTCAGGAAGGCAGAAAGTCTTCAGAATTACCAACTAACAAAGCAGCTTCCATTAAACGAATTATTAATGCTCTCTTCATGAAGGCAATTTCATAATGCCTTAACCAAGTGCATCCTGCTCACTAATATGTATAATAGTGGGTATGCATCCCAGTAGGTTCTCTCAAAATTGTCAGCCACTTGCCGTTGCAATCGTTTAGCTCAGTTTAATATTCAAGTTGTTCCAAGTCCTTAAACTTACCTTTCTGAAAGCCTTGCGAAAGTTATCCGACAGAAAGGCGTACAGGATCGGATTTATGCACGAGTTCGTGTACGCCAGTACATGTGAAACAATTTGTAGAATTACAGTCACGTGTGTGTTGGTATATAAATTTAGCGCTTTCAGTACCAGTATCACCTGAAAAGAAAAAGTAGAAAACGGTGAATTAGTGGTGGCCATCTTTTGAATCGATGCTAAATCAACCAACAACACGTAAATATCAAGTTTAAAATCAGGTTTTTGCTGTGCATATAAAAAGTAAACAAAATAAGCCATTAGAAGTGAAACCTTCCGTATAGCATCTGCTTTGGCAATTAGATGAGAAAGGAAGACAAACAAAGACTTCTGACAGGACAAAGTTTGTAATTGTGTAAGTAATACCAGTGGACAGACTTTTTATTAGTTGTTTTCAAAATTAAGGATAAAGTTCTGTATCCTCAGCAGAGGAATATATTTCTTGTGGGGTAATGCTCATTTACGAGGTCTTAAACTTTTTTGTAGTCACATTAACAGCTGAGAATTTATATTGTTTTCAATATCGCGCAACGGATATCAGTTTCAGGAAATGCATTTATTTATATTGACGCACCTTATAGCTTGATTATATTGCAGCTTTGGCCAATTTGAATAACTGCAACTTAAGCTGCGAAATAAGTGTTACTTTGCTCGAAATATTATTAGTGTACGAGAACTTCACTTGCCAACCCGCACCTCGTTATAATTTTTTTTTACAGTTTTGTAAGCTACAGGTCTGTCCGTTCGAAGGTTTCTTTTTTCAAGTGGTTGGTTGGTTGGTTGATTGGTGAGCGTGAGTTTTCCGCTCTTTACTGAGGCCTCTGGTGGCCCGTTGTGGTCCCCCCATTATTTCTACAGTTGGGACCTATTTGTTTTAGGACGGTTCAATAATGGGTAGCCACTGGATGTAGGGTTTGCGTTGTTGGCGTTTTCATGTTTCTGAGGTGTTCAAGGTCTTTGATACCAGACTCTTGTAGCTTTAGCATCGCAGTAGCTCGACAGTGGCAGAGAAAATGTTCTATATCATGCCCCCCCCTCCTGGCAGTTTGGACATATCGATGTTTTTGAAATGCTGATTTTAGTTGCATGTAGCTCATAGCTCATAGGCGGCTAATTGACATCGCTTAGACGGCTGATAATACGATTTGGGAATTTGGTGCGCAAAAGATCGATTGTGGGATGGGTTAAGTGGCATGGTGCGAAATCCTGCGTGAACCAAAGGTCGTCCTCATCCATGTGCGCACCGTACGATGACGGGAACCATGAGTGTTGTCCACTAGCATACAAGTCTCACGATCTTTTTGCACAAACTTGCGTACAGCAGGCGCGGTGGGTGCTTCATTTCGGCCAAAACTTATTTCAAAAAACGAACTGTTTGGCCTACACAGCACTCACTTTGGAAATAAGTTTTCAATATTTCCCAACGTTGTTCAAGCGTAAAGTGACTCATTTCGTTCCGCGGAGGTATGATATACTGACTTCCTGTCAAGATTTCGAGTAGGGAACAGCTGTCAGTGTCAAAACAACCTATGATTTCAAAAGAAACCATTAGATGGCCCACCCGTTACATGTCTGCCCCTGATTTCCCTGCTATATTACATATGCGTATTGTTATTCCTATAGGGTTTCTTGCTAAGCTAGTTTGCTTCCAATATTCTCTTGAGGTAAAAACAGTTCTCTTGAGGTTGTATCAACATTTATGGATGTGTTGGCTAATTCACTGTGTCGAAAGATAAGAAAACCGAATAATTTTGGGATGTTTAATTTGAATTCGGGAAACGAAATGTTCGAGTGCGTGCAATCTTGTTGCATGAAAAAAATCTTAGACTAAATCAAGAGAAATAAGCGCCGAATCACGACAAGTTTGTCCCATTTTGGAGCTTAGCTCAGGATTTACTAATTCACGACTTTTTATTCGCAATTCTAGAAATTGTACAAATTGAAGATATTGACCCTCAAAAGTCGTGAATCAACACTTCTCAGTGTCAATAATGCGATCGGGCATGAAATACATATTGCTACAACCGATCGCAATTTGACACAAATAGTTGTCAATTTGATATTACTGTGGTTGTGAAATGCAAAGAAAATCGTAAATTACCACTTTCCTGTTGCAATTACGATTTCATCCCTTAGTAAATTGCAACAGGGGTTGATTTACTACTTCAGTAGTTGCAATTTACAAGTTCTTAATCGTAAATTGCAACTTATTTTTATCAATTTGCAATTCATATTTTTCAATTTACGACTTCATCATTCAGTGGTGGTAAACTATTACGAAATATTTTTTGCAATTTGAGATTTTAAAGTGGTGTTTGAGGAACTGACCTATTGAAGTAGCAAATTACGCCAAAAATGTCGCAAATCACTACAAATAAATGAAGCTCGAATAAATACTTCTAATCGCAATATTCTAAAAACAGATTTTGATATTTTTCGCCGTTATCAATGTCAAATTACCAATTTTTGCATCAATTCAAGACAAAATCGTTGTGATTTACGAAAAATATATAATTCGTGATTTGCAACTCAAAATTTTGCAATTAGTGACTTTTCAGTTCTTTCCGTGAGGCGCCTGCTAGTCTTTTAACTTCTAGATGCACTGGTGTTATGTTTATGATCTCCTCGATGGCTGCAGATGGTTTTGATGTTTTTTAAGTGCGACCAGATAAAAACGCTGAAATGTCGACAGAGATGTCTTAAATGTTTAAGGCTTAAAAATTACCTTTATTTAAAAAAAAGTTTCTTGAAATCCTTAAAAATTACTCTACCGAAGTTTATCAAAATTAACGTAGACTTTGATTTTCATTAAGGTAATTTACCCCGAGATCACTCAAGCTAAAAAAAGACAATAAAGATACTGAATTGAAGAAAATGAATACTTTACCACATTTGTCACAAATAAAATTCCCCATCATCCTTAGTTTTATGTTATACAAATATCTATTTTTCCCCAAATGAATATAAATATAGCAAGTAATGACATTTTCAATACAATACAAATATTTTCACTTATGAGCCGTTATGACTGGTGTGTGTGAACATGAGAGATCACAATTTTGGATTGTTTTGTGAGCCTCACCAAGCAAAGCGTAAAATAAATTTCACCTCACTTTGTGAGGGTTTTGTAACTTGTGAGATATCAGTGAGGCCAAGGCCAGAATAGGGCAGTTAATTTCATAATTATTGACTGTTTGTGTGAAAGAGTTGTAGATTTTCATTTTCAATTTTGTTCCCCTGATATGTCTTAAGCTCTGAAAAACGACAGTGCTCTGAAAATTTAATTCGAAACAAAAACGTAAGTACCTATTGTATTGTTGATTTAAACAATGTCATCATGTTTTGTTTTTTTTTTTTTTATTGAAAATTAGCTGAAGTAGACATTTTTCCATTTACTGGCAGACTTTGATTTTTATGAAAAGGCACCTTAACAAGGAGTCCCTTAAGCCCCAGGCCCTGGTCCTAAAATCGTCTTTAACATCATGTTTACACATTTTTTCCTCTTCCTTCAGGCTTTTTCAAGTTTCACAGCTTATGTGGTTGGAGTAGTAATCGGCAGAATAAAGTCATTAACACCCGATACACAAACACAATGTGTTATGTGTGACCAGTCACCTTGTGTATATTTTGATAGAAAGTGGTATTTCATATTCTTTCACCAGCAATAACAAAATCATATTTCATATTTAAGATGTTGCAATAAACACAAAACGAGATAATCAAAGTAAAGAATATTTTTGAAAACACTGAAGTAAAGTCCTCATTCCCATTTGCATATCCAGGCAATCATGAACAAAACAATTCAAACAAACATCAGCCAATTTGACAAAAAAAACGTGGTTGCCAACGCCTCAATCTTAGTCAGCATATTTCCATAAAACAGGGCTAAGAATGCAATCAGCAGAACTATTACTCCATGCCAATCATGACATACAAAGTGGATTGAATCGATAGCTAACGAATGTGGTAGATGGTAGTACCTATCGAAGTGGAAACCATTGTAGCACCAATCAAACCAAGTCAAGCATTCCAGACTCGGTGTGGGGGCTAATAAGGGTTCCCCAATTTCGCACTCGGATAAACAAGAAACACTTCCTGTTTCGTTGTTGAAATTGGGTGCACTATTTTTAACAGTAAAATTGATGTATACCCCCAAAGCATGTCAATCGGAAGTTATGACTCACATTTTGATAACCGTACTTATCCGAAACTCTTTGTGATTGCCGAAAAGGGGAGGATTTAAATATATTTGCTGTTTTCTTTTAAATTTTACAACTCAGCTGTATCGAGTTTAATGTTCTTGGAACCGAATGGATTCGTTGAATTTAAGTAAAATGAAATGTATTTCACGGGGGTAAGTAACAACGGTAAAATAGTAATGACACTGAAGGCTTGTTATCACTGCAATACAATCTCTTTTGGCATCCGTAGGATAGGTTTCAAATTAAATGCCTTGAACTCTGTCCCAACTCCCGAATAATCGATTACCCCCTCCGTGGTCGGTTTTAGTACCTAGAATGTCTGTCATATACGTCATATTGTAAGCATAAGCTGGAATTACTGCCTTTTCCAGCTTATACATCGTGACGATTGTTATGTAGAGAGGCCAGACGTGTAAGTGTCTACAGAAAAAAAGATCAGTAATCAATTCTGACACTAGCTGTCATGTCATTTGAAATATTAAAGTGTCAGTGGGAACGCTTCCAAAATGTTGAATTTAGGTGCGGTGTAAATGTACTATTATACACTGCTCTTGATGTAATGCTTGGTTTATATCCATATTGTCATTTTATCACAAGGAATCTACCACACTTAGGTGGAACTTTGACTGCTGAACACATTTAGAGTCGAACACATTTGGATATATGTAATTGAATTTTTAGTGATAGCTCCAAAAAGTCTCCAGGGATCTGTACTGGTGTCTTAATGGAAACCAATTTCAATAGTCTTACTACTTTTGTTTGCCTCAATTTTGTAAGCTATTTTAATGACGGGGTTGGAGTATCTGCGCCTGTAGCCAGGCTACAATTAAGATCGCACAAACCTTTAACTCGATTCCAAAAATTTGTGAATGTCATAAGTCATAACTCTTTAACTTGGGCTGAAGTCTTTGACTCTTGTCTGGGGTCATATGAAATGTGATTGCTAAGCAACCAAAGTGTGGGATTCGAAAACGATTTTTCGGGTCTTCCTACGTCCGTTCCAAAAATTAAAAACCCACACGAAACGAATGGTTGTGAGAAATTTAGGGTCCCTATGGACCTTTTGCAACTATTTAAAAACTGTTTAAACAATTAATTCTTAACTTTAGACTAACAAATGGTAGTTTGCCTTGTCGATTTATTCAACAAGTTATTGACTCCGGTAAAACAATAAATAATCATCGCTCTTTTGTTATGGGCGACAATGAAGTCGTTTAAGAAGTTTCTTGGAATTCAAAAAGCTACTTTTATTGATTCCCATTTCATTCACAATAAACGACATAAATCTGAAATTCAATGCAGGAATTCGTTTAATTATTGCTGACCTAGTAGTGTAATGGTTTATTCGTGGGATTGCTTATCTAATATTCATTCCCTACATTCTGAGCCGGAAGTACTGATTCCAAATCGAAATAATTAATTCAGAGCACGGAAGCGAACTAGTGTTGGAAATGGCTGTAGCCATCGCCTTATTACGCCGCCGTATCGAGCAAGCATAATTTATGTTAGCGAAGCCGCCCAATTTGAAATTCTCACACAAATTCAAACGCATAGCAATAAATTCCTTATTAAATTCAAATTAGGTAAATTTTATATGCAATAATGGTATGCGAATAGTCGAGTTAAATACGACAATCCGGTACATGGTCATGGACACTGACGAAGTTTCGGCTAACAGAAAGTCGAGTGAATTTTGGTCAGGTTCAGGTCCACAGTGCGCGGTCTCTTTGTAATGTTTGCCGGTATTTTTAAAAATATCAACTTTTACCTTCTGGGTATTGAGCTATTCTGCTGATAAAGCATGCACTGATCGACATTCAACAGCTTTTTCACTGTTAAGAAAAAGAAGCTCACTTGATCTGTGGACATTCCTTAGCATAATCTTTGGTAGGTAATATTCAGCCCATTTTAGCAGAGGTTTATCAGAGAAGTAATAGATCAAGTCCTAAAAACATCGATAAGTTTCCTGGCAATATTGGAGTTCCCTGCCAAGGGAGGTTCAACATCGTTTTTTGGAAAGATTATCCTGCTGTAGATATTTGTAATTATTAAATATGTGTGCCTTTACATTTACCCAACACTTGATCTACAGCCATATCAGACAATTTGACTGCATAAGTAATAAATTCTCATTTGATAAGGGAGATTTTTAATTTATGGAGTCTTAGTACCAATACCGGATTTATTTTTTTATGGGCGTAAACGCCAGCTTACTTAACAAATTAATGTTTTCTGATGTATTATGAAGGCTGTCTGTCATAACTTTTCTTGTTTTTGTAAGGATGGCTTGAATCTAGCCTTGCTTTATTTTCTTTAATAGAAATTTCGCAGTGGCTTAGTGTTAGTGTGTTGGACTACTAAGCGAGGGGTCTCAGGTTCGAATCTCGCAAAAACCCAAATTCCAACTTTGGGTTTTTTTTTTTATTTTATAATTCACTAGCGCTCAAGGGGTTTTTGTTCCCTTATAATGCTAATGCACAGCACGAGTGGAAGGGTTAATAGGGAGGATAGAGAAGAGGTTCTGGTGCACATTGGTCTTCAACAATTGTGGGCTGTAATGAGAGGGGAAAACCAGGCAATGCATTCCACATGCGTGTTGTTCGGCTCACAAAAGAATCTCTATATTTTACAGTACGTCCGAAGGTAGGCTTAAGGGTGAACTGATGTGCATTCGATGTGTGACGGGTGTCGCGAGAGAATTGTTGAAGGTGCATCCGAGAGTATAAACTGTCTTGAAAGAGCTTCTCAATTAGCCGATTGGAGTCGGCATAAAATTGTAGATCCCTTCCATTCGTCTCAAAAATGAAAAACTCACACAAAACGAATGGTTGTGAGAAGCTAGGCCTAGGGTCCCTCCGGACCTGTTCCGCACACTATTTATTTATTATAACAGCATTTTTTTTTAATGATTTTATAAAAAATTACAAAGTCTTTATTTTTGTTTTAAAGTTTACATAAGTGGTTTCTGGTTATGGTTACATTTTGTATATGAAGTAGTCAAGTCTTGCTTGTACGAACTGCTAAACGTATAGCGAAAAACTTATTTTTAATTGTGTTCTTTTATACATAAAGAGGAGCTCTAATTTCTTATGTTGCTCTGCCGGGTTTCTTAGTTACGTACCTATGTTAACTTTTCATTGGTTATTCGTATTTTGAAATAACGTTGGAAATGCGATAGTGTTACCAATTTAGCATATTTCCTGCTAAATTTAACAGTATTATTTTTTAATTTAATTTTTTTCAAACCGTGGAAGCATTTCTTTAGCATGATTTTGGGAAGATAAATTATGAATTAAAATAATAAAATCAAATCAAAACGGGAGAAACTTAGTATGCCATTCAAATTTATTTAATGTTATTTTTGTGAAATGTATCTTCTTCTTTTTTTCTGAAAAACAGCTTCTTTGTTAATTTTTTGGGTTTTTAAAGGGTTTTGACGTGGAAAAATATTTAGCAGGCTCTAAGCACTTTTTTATAAAAAAAAATGAACATGCTATATTGCTGAACTTAGCATGATTTTAAATATTGAATTGGCCACACTCTGATACCACTGTGTGTGCTTACTATATTTTTCATTATATCAATTTCGTTATATGTATTTCTGTACCATTTTAAAGATTCGTGTCAATGAGATCAACTTCATGCAAGGAAACTAACATATAGGTACTCCGTCTCTTTTGATTACGAACAAGCATTTTTTTGTTTTTATTTTCCGATATCTTTCAAACCCTTCGCTAAAGTCGGAAAAACCAAGCAGTAGCAGTATCATCTGCGTTTAAAGCTTTTTCGCATTGCGGCAATTTCGGGACATCTGCTTTGTACAAATTGTATAAGTATTGGTCCAAGATCTGAGCCTTGGTGAAAACTTATACCTGCAGAAATATTCAATAAGTTTGACGACCTACAGTAAATATTCTCTAATAATGACTTCACAAAACATTTTGGACAATTTTACAGTGAGATTGTGGAAAAATACTCATGGACTTATGTCCCTGCGTCGTTGTGCTTAAGCCAGGTTAATCTAATGGAAGAATTTATAGTACTGGGCGAACTCTTCTATTTTAAAAAGGTTCAGCTGCCTTATTTAGAGGGTTAAGCTTGGAGTTCCATGAATAAATTTGGTGATCTGTTCACTAAGTTGCCTTACTTTGCATTGATACAAATGTTGTCTCTACATTTTCCAAAATTCGCCTTAGCATATTTGATTTATTCACTTCATTGAAAGTATATTTATCTAGTATTCATGAAAATTGACTCAACACTTATAAGAATGACAAGAGGCACAATAAGAAGTATAAATTCAATATATCTTGGTGTGAGTATTGTTGTACTATTTGTCTGTGATTGACATCAGTCATCACTTTTAGAATGATTCTTTGAATGTACTTTTATAAAGGAAACATATTTTGAATCTACTTCCTGTGGGAAATTTTTGGTTATTTGCAATCGATGTTGATATGTTCTGTATACTCCATCACTCTCACGAGTTTGGACACGCTCGTCTTTGCATAATATGGAGTACTCTACCTTACTGTGCATATTATGTTCCGTCGGCTTCACCTTTATCGTTTCATAGTCCCATTTCGTTGGTATCAGTTTCTTAGTGCCTTATTATATATATAACCAGTTAAAACCCTTCAAACTTTTCAGTTTAGCTCAAGCAAATTTTTTAGCTTTTTTACGAGCTGTGCTTCTGAATATTTTAGTCCGAAATGTTGTCTGATAAAGGACTCCCGAAATTAGTGTGTGTGTCACTTATTTTGTGTCCCAAGTTAAGAATGTCATTGCTATCGAGCTAACGAACTTTTAGGCAGTGTTGTTAGCACTCACTCTCAACTTTGTGAACGATGCTTAGTAGCGATCATCAATATCTTAATGTTGGATTACTCAGTGTGTGGGCCCAGTTTCGATTCAAAAGAAAAAAAAAAATTCCATCTTAGTGTTTTTTTTCCACTGTGCCACCTCTCGCGAAAGTCCGACAAACATCAGAGAGTATAAATGTCATCGAAGATTTTCTCTATGAGCTGTTTGCACTCGGCATAAAATTGTAGATTCCTTTCCCTTCCATGCGTCCCAAAAATGAATGAAAAACTTACACAAAACGAATGGTTGTGAAAACTTAACGGAAAGAAAATCATTTTCTACAAAAAGGAATTTGGTTTCTTCAATCGATACAATTTTTAAAATATACAAATTCGTCTTTACTTGAATTTAATTTCATTGATTTTAAACATTAATTCCTGGAAATGATATTTATTGGTAAAAATTATCTTGTTACTCAAGCGAATAAATTTTTCTGAAATCAAGAAGTAATTATTTAATACTATGAATTTGGATTTAGTACAGATTGTCTAACATAAAGAAAATAATTGCAGGAAATTTGTATTAATTTTATTAAAGTTATTGAGGAAATAAGATTTAGTTCTATATCTAATATTTCAGATCGAATAGGTATAATTTATAAGATTATCGTTTTTTGTTTAGATTGATATCATTGTGGAGAAGTGGCGGGGGAAGGGGTTACTCGGTATTTACTGCTCATAACAAACAAATTCTTATATTGAGAAAGACATGAACAACAGGAGAAATGCACTCCTCATTTTTGTTCAATTTTTTGGAGTGCGCGTTCTTATATTTACTATATAATTAAACTTTTTGTATAGGTATACAATTTGACTTAAGGCTAGGACACAAATGGTGGTGAATAGTTAATATTTGAAGGTGTTGGCTCCACAACAGAGGATCAATGTTCGTTGTTTTTTTTTAAATCTATACTGCATAAATTGTAACTGTCTTCTAGGATTCATACTCGTAGAATTGCATCGTTGTCTGGGACTGGGATATATTTACTGCAAATAAGAACCAAGTTCTTATAAGCAATATTGTCTTTTTGAAAGAGTCGTGAACGAGCACATTTCGTTTGCCTTGTTTCGACTTTAGAAATGCTTAGCATAAACAGTCAGTCCATTGTCCACTACTTACTGAGTATGTCCAAGTGTAAAGAGTTGTTAAAGTATTTAGAAAAAAGAAAAAAAGTTAATTTAAAAAAAACAATTCACTATAAAAAAAATTTAAAAAGATTAAAACAAGACACTTTCAAGTGTAACTAATTGACAATCCGAAACTACCTACACAATAGGACAAAAATATGCGCAGCCTCCGACTGCCAATTAGTTATACTTGAAAGAGTAAGCGACCGAACTTGGTGCCAAAGCTTAGTTATCGGTCTTTAATTCGTCGTTTGTTCCTACTCTAACGTATGGTCATGAGATGGTAATGACCGAACGAATAAGCTCCTGAATACAAGCTGCCGAAATGAGATTCATTCTTTGTATTGCTGATGTGACTCGCAGAGATCGTGTAAAGAAACCATAATACGCGTGAGGAACTGAATGTCGAGCAGTTACTTCTCCGGGCGCAGCGTTCCATACATCGCTGGTTTGGTCACGCTAAACACATGCTTCCTATTCGGATCCCAAGACGTGCTATGGAATCCGTGCCATCAGGCAGGCGTCCCCTAGAAAGACCCGGGATGAGATGGTTAGATTGCCCCTGATGATCTAGAGCCGGTGGCGGAAGATCGGGAGCTATGGAGGGTTCACCTACGCATCCTATACCGGCAACCCTACTAATGGAACAGCGGCCATTGAAAATGAATGAATGAATTTCTAAATTGTTGATTAACTGGAGAAAATGATTTCTATTATCCAAACATCTATGTGGGTTGGTGGGTGCATATTCATATTGCAAGAACATTTTGGTTCGCGAAAATTATTCTGAATAATAAATGCACGATTTAAGAAAGGATTTATTTAAATAAAAGAAAAGTTCTTAATGTTAGATTTCGTATGCCACATGCAATTTCATTGATTAAGAATACTTTCTCTTGATTTCAGAAGTAATCAATAAAATATTGATTTAAGTAAATTGTTTCTGATTTCACATAAACAAAATCAAGAAAAGCTTTCTCCTTTTAGTATTTTTTCTCGTTCTTGACTCATAAAATAAGAATAAGAAATAATTGTCTTGCACAATTCTTGTTTTAAGAAACTTCTACTTCCAGTTTAGAAATTATTTTTTCCCTAGGTTCTCCTAGGTTGCCGTTTGGTCCCTTTTTGAGCCTCAGATGCCTTGGCCCCCACTAATAGGTATAGGTTCTCGTCTTCCTGGGAAAAATTAATTTACCGTAGCACTTTGCTTGCATGTATTTCAGATGAAAGGAACACAAATATCTCTGACTTCAATAGTCAGAAATACGACTGGGTGATCGTTTTCAGTATCGACCGCAATCCTTAGGCTGTATAATCAAAACGAAAACCACAGCCTTCAGCATATCAACGTTAGCTTAAAAATATTTGCATTTTGCATACAGCACAAAACCTGCATACATGATATGCGATGCTATGCTAACCCTTGGGGCTTGCTGTTATTTATGCTGCTAAACACACTTATGCATAAATAATGAATTTATCAAGCCCAATGCAGCGTATTGAAGGCAAACAATATCTACACTTTTGAGAATATTGATGCTGAAATAAGTATTAATTTAGCTCACATCTACAGCCCCTGTGCATAGTTCACATACTGGCTTCAAAAGGATCGAATAGGATTACCTCACTAAATCATTCCCACACTTTGTTATTAGTTAATTGAATTTTGTTATCCGCACTTCTGTCGATACCCACATTTTACAACTATGTACTTCGCCTCCTTGCCAAGGGGTTTACTTCATGGAAAATCAATAGAGACATAACTTTGCAATGTGAGTCCGACATGCTATTCTATTATTATACCTGAGCACATTATTTGAATTTAATTGCATTTTCATTTTCTGCCCTACATTGTATCTGTCGCTATTTGCTATTACAACAATCCAATCTCCTTGAGCGCGATGCAGAGCACACTGTTTGCACCCAACAAAACTCATATCCGGTTGATGTGTGATTCCGGTTAGTCTACCGGAATCATATTTCCATTGCCGGGCTAAACTGTTTGCAACTTCATTATCATGACTTGATTACGCTGACAGTGTATTTTCGTGTTCAGTTTGTCTATACAGTGTTTCGAATTGTAGTGGGTGTATCTGTGTGTATTTAAGTCTTTAGTTATTTCATGAACGAGGCGATGGTACAGTGACTACAATGTACATACCTAGGTATGCATGAAGCAAAACTTAATTTAAGTGGATAGTAATTAAGTATTATGCCAGTATTTTCGCCACAAGTTCGGATGTATACTACAATTGAAATTTCAATACTTAGAGATTGCACTTATCTAAATTGCTTTGTGATAATATGCGACATCTAGCTGAGAGTTTACCTTCTTAATAAACTGCAGCGGTCTTGTAACACTTAGAGGGATGATGTTAACCCTCATGTCAATACGAGGGTACCCGGGTGTCCATTTGGAATTTGAATCAATAAAAAAATAATTTTGTTCAAAGGACCACATAATGGCATTTTGCAGTACCTTCTTGAAATATAATTCTGCATTAAATGGGGTACAGTGGAACTTCCATTAGTCGAACCCTCAAAATGTATGAACAAAAATTCGAGTTATAGGAAATTCTACTTAGAGAAATAAAAACAAACAGGTATACTACGCGCATGCGTTCGAGTGCCACGCATTCACTCTCGCTCTGTCTACTTCTATTCCCCCTCCCCAGGGGCGTTGAACGTTTAACGCATAACCTTGTTGGAAGTCGCATTAGAAGTTTCACTTCAATAAGACATTAATTGTCAATTTAGTCATTATTTTTGGAAATTAATCTTCACCACAGAATATTCTTCTCCCAGCATTTGCTGCCAATAAACTCACTCACCATTGCATACTCTGAAGCGTGAGCGGTACCCTCACACCTTTGAGTTTGCAATGCTTATAGTAGCATTAAGCATTTAAGAAGTTTCACTTCAATAAATCAAACAACATAATTCACCTATATCGTCTTTACTTCTTGAATTCTTCAATTCTTTACTGAAGGTAACAACGTATGTATGTATGTGCTATAACAACCATTAAAACAAAAACCTTGAACTCAATTTCTATATACCTACACCACCATAAATCCATCAGCGCACGTCAACAGCCATCTGCGCATTTCCTCAGAAACACATTGTGGCTGTTGATTATACACATTCACTTCGCATACTTCTCTTTCGTTTCACTTTTGTTGGAGAAAACACCACTCATTTTTTTTTTTATATGAACGTGCTTGTGCTGTGCAATGTGCGCCACCCTCACCCTCGCTCACACCTTTGAGCATCCAATTATTAGCGTTAAACGTTTAACGCGACCTTGAGTTGGAAGTCGCATAAGAAGTTTCACTTCAAAACTTTTTTTTTTTATTTTAATATAAGGATACATAATTATTATTTCAAAGAGAGAAAAAGTTGTTAACTAACAGAAGCCTTAAAAAAAGTTATCAAAGTTATCCATAAAACTTTGAGTTGTGGAGAAATTCGAGTTATGGAAGTTCGAGTTATGGAAGTTCGACGGTATTCCATTTAAATTTATTCCGATCTGTAAATTTTCTAAAATTCATTTTTCAACGCTAATACGGCGTTATATGCGAAGTACACCCGGGTACCCATAACTATATTGACTGATTATCATGTGTTTTTCGCGATTGAACATGTTGAATCACATCTATTTGTGTTACTGTGTGTTATTGTGTTTCACTTGAAAAGTTAAACGATTTCATCACATTGTATCCTACTGCTGTGGAGTTCATACATTCATTATTTTGTGTAGGTAAATTGGAAATATGAGCAATTCTCAGCGAAGAATATCGCTAGGAAATAGGTATATAAGATATAACACAATACATCAAATTTGTTCAAAATGGAGATTTGTTTATGCATAAATGTATCTATTCTAAGAAAACACATTTGAAAATGTTTCAGGCGGTCTTTCGAAAGACAAGAAAAATATGTCTGCAAATTGCTGGATGAATGCAGTGAATCCGACGTAGATGACTTCAGTGATGGTTCTGATGATAACTATGTTCCATCTTACCATGAAGCACATGAAGGTGAGTACTCGGACATAGACGGTATCGACAATAATGAGGTGATTGAACAAGCTGAGAGTTCTGATTCTGATGATTACGATGAAGGTAATAATTATGAACATAGCGAGACCAACGAGGATGACCAAACGGCGACAGGTATAAGCGATGTGTTACCGGGAAAGCTGGTAGGCAGGCAAAAAAAAAATATGAAGATCGGACCATATGGCTTGCGAATCCGCAAAATCAAGCAATCAGAACGCCAAGCCATAACATCGTTCGAGGCAGAACTGGTGCTTTCCAATCAACTCAATGTCGGAATCAAAACTGTTCAGTTTATTTTTCACCACCGATATGTCAACTATTGTAGTTCGTGAGACTAACCGGAAGGCTGGGAGTATTTATGCTATTATGAACGCAAATAATCCCTCGAAAGAGCCTAAAATTTTGAAGCCACTTACAATTCAGGAGCTTAATGGTTATCTTGGAATACTTATAAAAGCTGGTGCCCACCATTCCAATAATGAACATTCTGTAGATATCTGGAAGGTTACAAAGTGACCTCAATGCTGATTTTCCATATAAAATGTTCATATTAGTTTGATTTTTTCGAAAACTACTCTAGCGACTACAACCAAAATTGATATTTCAGCTGCAGTAGGTGAGGTTAACATGACTGCATAAGTGCATACTCATTAACATTAATTAATTTCTAAGGTAATACAGTAGACGCGAATAGTGAACTAATAAAAACCACGCCTCTTCATACTCGAAATTGTTCACTATTATATACCTAAGTAAATTATAAACCTTCGAAAAATTAACTTGTTGAGATCATAACTATTTCTTATAAACTCATAATCATTACCTGCAAACAATTTCTTTAAGATTTCGGTTTTTTTCCAACAATGTAAGGTGTTATCGAGACATTTTTCCTGTAATAAACCTTAATGAACTGAAAATTTCAACGCAAATGAGCTTATTACAACTCACGCACATAGCAAGGAAACAGATTCATACACTATACAATATAACGGGTGATTTTTTAAGAGGTTTAGAACTTTTTTTTAAAAAAAAACACAAAAAATTCGAAAAAATGAATGAAATATTTATTTGAATCGATAGTTTGAACCTTGCAATTTAATGTTTAAAGATAATTTCATGCAAATGTTGACCGCGGCTGCGTCTCAGGTAGTCCATCCGCTGAGTCCAATTTTGGCATACTCTTTCACACATATCGGCCGGTATCTCACGAATGAATGCATGTGCGTCAATCGAAGCGGGCTTGTCCCTATACACATTAGCCTTGACATACCCCCACAAAAAATAATCTAATGGTGTCAAATCGCACGATCTAGGCGGCCAATTGACCGGCCCGAAACGTGAAATTAACTGTTCACCAAACTCGCCTCGCAATTGCGCCATTGTTTCGCGTGCTGTGTGGCATGTGGCACCGTCTTGTTGAAACCACATATCATGCAAGTCAAGAACTTCCATTTCGGGCAAAAAAAAGTTTGTTATCATCGCTCGGTAGCGTTCACCATTGACAGTAACGCTGCGATTCGCATCATCTTTGAAGAAATATGGCCCAATAATGCCGCCGGCCCATAAACCGCACCAAACAGTGGCTTTTTCGGGATGCATTGGTAGCTGTTGCAATGCTTCTGGCTGATCTTCACTCCAAATGCGGCAATTTTGCTTATTTACGTACCCATTCAACCAAAAATGAGCCTCATCGCTGAACACAATTTTTCGATAAAAAAGCGGATCCTCGGCCAGCTTTCCAAGAGCCCATTCACCAAAAATTCGGCGTTGTGGTAGGTCGGCTGGCTTTAGTTCTTGCACAAGCTGTATCTTAAAAGGCTTTACGCACAAATCCTTCCGCAAAATTTTCCACGTAGTGCTGTAACAAAGGCCTAACTGCTGGGAACGGCGCCGAATCGACATTTCGCGGTCTTCTGTCACACTAGCTGATACGGCCGCAATATTTTCTTCACTACGCACAGTACGTAAACGTGTTGGTGGTTTAATGTCCAACAAAGTAAATTTGGTGCGAAATTTGGTCACAATCTTCTGAATAGACTGCTCAGAAGGTCGAGAATGCCGATCATAAAATGGAAGCAGCGCGCGATGAACATTTCGAACCGAGCACGAATTTTGATAGTAAAATTCAATAATTTTCAAGCGTTGTTCATTTGTAAGACGATCCATGGTTAAATTGCAAACCAAATTGAAGCTGTTTGACAGTGACACAAGGTACTAAACACACGTCAGCTGTCAAAACCAGTGTTGCCAAAACCAAACCAGCTAAAAAATCACCCTTTACATACACTTTACTCGATACTTGCTGGAATTTACTTGCATGATTACAATACCTATGTAAGGAAAACACAAACATCATAAATTTATCTTTGAATAGGGCAGCTGTATAAATCTACTTTCGTGCCACAGTGTGAAAAACACAGAAAAGGACGGCAAATTGTTCTGAATAATAGTTGACAGGCAGGCGCATTGCAGAACTGGTATATTTTTCATTGAATTTAGCGAGATTTTCATAGTTCACTATTTAAAGGAGGCTGTGTAAAATAATTGTGTTTCACTATATTGGATATGGTCATGGATATGGTTGAATGGCCATTTCTAACTTAAAAGCAAACTCAGTTTTTCTCTATATTATCGTGCAATGAATTTTTGAAAAAAAAATTTTTACCTTCAAACGATTTTGACCAAAATTCATTATTAGAGTAAAATTGATGTTTCCAAAACTATTGCGTCCTAAACTTTCAATTGGAATAACCGAAAACATTAATTTTATAAATTACTCACATGTCGAAAACTCCACATTCGATTTGATTAAAAATTTGAAAACTAAGTAATGCTTACATTCCGAACAATATTTAATACTCAATTTTTAGCTATATAGTTAGGCAATAGTATTTTTCAAAGTAAAGATTGCAGTAACACTGCAAAATTTTACAAAAACCGATCTAACGATTTTGATCAAAATACATATCTAAGATAATATCGGTACCTTTTCTAAATATGATAAATAAATGATAAATTTATTCTACGTATATATCATAAATTTAATAATGACATATAAATACTTATAATAATAATTTAATAATAGAAAAGAAACATGTATTTAAAAATGTGATGCAAATTTTGTTTTCCTAATAGTAAATAAAAGCTTATAATAATAATAATAATAATAATAAGGTCGGGAGGATTTGACAGGCAGGAGGAATTGACATCAGCATTTTTTGAGAAACTAAGACCTTGGCAGCACTTTGAAAGATGAGAAACCGAAGTTAGTAACGATTGGTTTGAGTGATAAATGAACAATTACTGTGGTCTAGGAGATAAACGAAGTGGACCTCTTTTTAGTTTTTGTTAGCAATCTAACTGTAATATCTTAATTATATAGCTTTTGACATTGAAATTGTAGTGCACCTTCATTCGTTTTAAAATCACTAATAAATAATAGTTTATCCTGAGCACCATTACAAAAAAAAAAATTAGTGTATTATTCCAAAAAGTACCTAATCAAAAATGAGGACATTTTTCCAGAAGAAGGAATTGAAAAAGTGACAAATCCTAATTTATGAGTCAAAAAACAAATTTGTGTGGTAAAACAACTTCTTACAAAAATCCCCAACGCAACATTGATGAAACAAGTGTTGAGGATACCATTAAAGACATTCAAAACAAAACAGAGTCGATAAGAAGTGCTGCCCGAAAATTTTGTGGTAAACGTAGGTACAGGGCTGTCTTCGAAGATTTTGAAAAAGTCGCAAAAAAAGGGGATTTGTATACAAAAAGGGGCAATACTAATACTAATACTAAAAAACCCCAAATTGTTGCATTGAACACGGAAGTTATTGCTAAACGGATAAACTTATGAAAATAGCTGATAGAAAAATCCCAATTAATTGTGAACTATAGTTTCGTGAAGTATTTATTATGTAAAATGTCGAGTTTCATACAAAAAGTGTTATTTTCTGCAAAATACAGAAAAGAGGCAGGCAAATCTGGACAATTTTGGAAAAGAGGTCTTATTGGGTATAGAGAGAAAAAAAGGGGGAAAATGTAACTTTAGTCGCATAAAGTTAATTTAATATTCAAACTCAAAAAAATATATAGAAAACCCAACAAATTAACGCTCAATTCAGTATAAAATATACCCCCTTAAGCAAATGGCAAATCCTCCTTCATGGTATAAGGAATTGACACTCGGTAAGGGTTTGGCAAAAACCTTACAACTCTGTTAAAAATATTTTTTAATCGATTTACCGTTTATGCTTGTATATTCCTAAAATTTAGTTGTAACTTATGTAAATTTTGAAAATTTTAAATTGTATTTGAATTTTAAGATACATATTTCCAAATGTTCGTTGACGTATCAAAACCTCCCGACCTTACCCTAATAATAGTTCTCAATAAGTTCTCGTACTGAGTTTTTCTCAAACAATTCGAAAAAAAAAACAGTTTTTTTTATTTACATTTCGCAATCTATTTTCAGATATCTACGAAATTTGCCTCTTACTGAGAGCTTCAATTTATACAAAACTTACATAGCTATTCGATTATGTGCCATGTACCTACTGCCATATCGAATGAATGACCCAAAATTTGTACACTACCTCTACCTATTCTTACATTTTATGTACAGTTGCCTCAGATTTTGTTTACCCATACCTACCATTTGACTCAACCAAACTTTTGATGAACGAGAAAGTTTCATTCGACACAGTCGTGCACTTTATTTCTGTTGTGTTTGTCTACGCCCAAGGAAAGTACATACTGGAAAATTCCTAGAAATTGATTTTTCATATATTTTGTACGGGGAATGTCCTTCTTTTTTATATAATTTAAATCGTAATATACACTGGGATCGTGTTTGCCAAAAGCTCTGCCTGATTTTCACGATTTCGGAAGTTTTCTTTATGGAAACCATTTCTTGTGCTAGTTTGCAATTGGATTTTAGATTATTTGTAAAATGTTGATTATTTATTTTTGATTTATCCCAGTATTTAACTATTAGCAGCAACATCACAATGGTGCAACTTAACCTCGAGTTTAAGAACATTGAAAACGCTTTTTCTTGACACTCATGGCAGCTAAAATTCTGCACTGTCAAAAAAAGGGACCTTTAGCCTAAGCAACAACGTTCCTTAGCACGGAAAAATCCGGGCGTGCACAGCCAGTTCAATGTAAATATATAATCCTATGAAGGTTTTAAATTCAGAACCGCCTACGTATGAATATACATCACTTCAAGTTCATTGGTTACTGTCAGCCACATTGCCTCAGGGTCAGCACTCCATGCAATCACTGTACCTAGACCTACCGTCGCCGTCGGTCGTTCGTATCCAAGGGGCCGTTAATTGTGTCCTTGCATGAAGCAAAATGTGTAATCTAATCTTCAGTAATCACCGATGCCGTCAGTGCAGATACTCCCGAGAATCGTAATGAATTTAAATGTGTCCTACGTGATGTATATGTATTCAGCCGTGGTAGTGGTACACGAACTTAGTTCAATGGCGACTACCTCTCTCACTCGTGGTATCCCTTGTTGATTGTGGCTCGAAACAATCAAATTGTAGGAGTAAACATCTTCATGCCTGACATATTCACCAGGGTGTGGTTATAATAGGCTTTTATGATCTGCACTATTCCTGGCCTCGAAGGACTTCATATGTAAGCATAAGCACTAAACGCAAACAAACAATAGGTACGTGATAAATAAATTAGGCTGCTTCGCTTTGGCGACATAAGTTTGTGGTTTTATTGTTCAGCTCATTCGGTCTCACACACTGGATACTGTAGTGAATGGATTCAGTTTTTAATCATTTACATCTGACTACACTCCTAGTGCGGTTGAGATGAATAATTAATTGGCTAAAAGCCGCTTTTCTCTGATTCCGGCTGTTGACTGAACAGAATTACCGGAATAATGACCGCTATTATTTGGAATGATTAGCATTTTTTACCTATTACTTATTTATATAGAGAGAAACACTACAATGGGGCTTTAACTATTGCGAAATGAGTTTTGGCAGATAGGCCCCCATCTCTTTCAGAACAGAGGACGGGAAAAAGGGGACGTTTTTGTAAGGAACTGTGTTAAATATACTGATTTGGGATTTTTATATCAATTCACGGGTCTTACGTTTTAGATCGTGCACAAGGATATACGAAAGGATGAAATTATTCAAATTCAATATTCACATGCCGGCATAAAAGATGGCGCATCCGGTAGATTCAAAGACTCGACATTTTTTCACGGAACTATATGCTTTCTTTAAAGCGAAACCCAACCTTTACACCCTTTCCACAGGAATGACATTTGCATAACCACAATGGAAAGAGTTCCAATTCTTAACATGCGTGTTTATGACAACCGTCGTTAAAACAACGTGAAGTTCGAAATGCCAAGGTTTTGTCAAACGGTGCAGGAAATAGTTGACTACAACACATAGAGGGCATTTGCTTGACCTGTGAATAAAATGCTCATATGTGGTCTGTGGGGAGCTGAAATACCATATCGCACAAACTGTATAGGATCCAAAAACTAGTGTTAAAACTAATCGGAGAAATGAAAATGGCATATTATATAAATCCAGCTAGGCACTATAGAAATGTGACTCCCGTTGTTTTCTTGGACCTTTTAGCTGCAATCCACACCCCCAATAATTCAACCGCAACACTTGCAATGCTCATCAGTTTATCCTTCAGCTACAGGCTCTCATAGCCCTGATCTTCGTCCTCTACAGGCATTGGAAACCAATATGCACCCGAATCTCCTGTCTGCTTTCTCCCAATTTGCTAGTTGCCCAACTGAGTATATCAAACAGCATTACAAGAGTAATCATCATAATATTTTTTGTGCGTATTAAGTATAAAATAAAATTAGCTGATGGGCTTTTTCCGAGATCTGCCATAGTTTGAATATTTTATTTGAATGACGGTGAACCTGCCCGGCTATATCTGGTTGATGTCGATCGACTAAAGTAATCCAAAAGTTACTATGCATACTTGTTCGGAATGTGAAGAAGAATCTTACGACTCCGCGGTTGGCTTGGATCTTACAATTCTCTCTCCGGACAAAAAGCTGAGATTCTGTTCAATGGGCATAATTCTATCAGACCTAACTAAAAAGGTAGGTTGGTTCATCCATTCTACTAAAACAATAAAATAATCAGTGGCCAAGCGGTCGCCTCTCGCAGCTTTGCTGAATCTACCATTTCTTCTGACATTCAGAAAAATGTCCTGCAATAAAAAGCATAACATCTCAATAACTACGGCTGCTTTAACCATTTTCCTGATACAACATTGTCTATATTGCTTCGGAAGAAATAAAAAAAAAGTTGTCAATCACCTAATTCAATCACCTCGTTAGGGATTTTCGTGCTCCTTTCTTTTGCCGAAAATCGATTAACCGAACCAGCTTCCAGTCAACTTATTCCGGCGAATGGTAATTTTATGTAGATGACAAATTAAACTTACGCACACTCTCCCTATTCCAAACAAATTGAATCAAAATTGTGTAATCGGTCGGAGACTTGGCCCATGGAGCCGACAAAAAGAATGATAGCCATTTCATGCTAATGCCCTCAATGGACTCGAAATCTAAAATGAACTTGAATTAATTGAAACAACGAAAGTACATAGTTACATACTTTGCATAATCAGTGGGTATATTTGTGGGTGCAAATTGGCCAACACCCTCGCTCCTCAGCACTCGAATTTGAAATGAAGATTTGGAAAAATTGCTTATCACAGATTTTTTGTCCTCAAGCAATTATCTTGACCGTTAAAATGAATTTAAAATTGAAATTGCCGTTCGGCAGAAAGTTAAAGGGGATGGCTGAGAGCGTTATATAGACGCAAATAAAATCAAATGCAAGCACAATTGCATGTCCTGCCAATGTCCTGACCGGGGCTCATTCATATTTGCATTTAAATTGGATAGTTCATAGACGAACACGATACGTAGCTTCACATGCCCATGAGCGAGCGATAATCGACTGAAGGTTACCGTAATCAATGCAATTCGACGACTATTCAAAATGTTCCATTTCAGCAATTTGCTCTGCACGATTGCAATTTGCTACTGTGAATGCAATGTGAATGGTTCATGCAGTTGAGTTCATAGTGGTCTACACATAATGTCGGTGTAATTGTAGATGAGTGCACGCTATTTGTTGCACTGGTGAAGTTAATTTAATTTACATTTGATTGGACAGGTAAATTATTCAAACATGAAAATATTAAGTGGATTTTGAAATTGCATACCTTACTTCGAAAGAAAGCAGTATTCTTCAATATTTTGTTAACGCTTTAATAAAATGACAACAACAATGTAACAAAAATTGTTATCCATTGAGACCAGAGCCGGCGAGAGAAAAGCCTGGCCCGGAATGAAAAAATGCCGGCTTACAGTTCGCATCGACAAATTAAAATCTTCCCCTATTTTTTAACAGAAAGATATTGCTGCGAAAGCTACTCGATCTTCCATTGTAAAAAGTAGCAAGAAGTTAAAAAAAAATAGATTTCATTTGGGAAGTGGATGACATTTTGATGGCTTCGGTCGTCACAAAATAAATCAACGTCGTTACTCTGTAATTTTTTCCATATTTTTATCAAAATGGACCTGTATTTTATAATTCTATCAAATTTAATTTAAAATCAAGCGACAACAGTATATTTCGCCAAACAAACCTTGAAAAATGAGTTTGTCAAAATACTGTCTAGCGATGGGTCTAAAATATCTCATTTAGACACATAATCATAGGTCACACCATACGCAACCATTGAGTGAAAATTGTAGACAGTTAAACCTTGCGACTTGCATTTCTGTCAAAAAACTTTTGCCGATGAGTGTAATGTAATTCATGTAGGAGATTGAGGTCTGAAATGATCAGGATAGCACAGTGTTCAATTTAACTTTCTAGTTTTTTTTACCCATTTCAGTCAAATTTGCATATAGTTTTGGTTTTCGATATTGGTTTCTAAAAACTAGTTTAAAATGTTATGTTCAAATATGCAACAAATAAACAATATTTTGCGGCTAGTAATTCGGGTTTTCTTGGCATTTTAAGGTGTATCCAGATCAGCGAAACACTTGTTTGAATGTTTATGAAATGTTTTCGATTGCTTAATTTAAAATGTTATAGTAAACTAGCGTGCCCGGCGAACTTCGTCCCGCCCAAATTTGACTTTTTAATTTTATTGATCCCAACTATAGCTTTTGAAAAATACGATCTCTCTATATACTACGATCAAAATTAAAAAAAAAAAAAAATTTCCTTAGAAAATGTATGGAAAATCAATTTTCACAAACTTTCCAATTTTCCGTTCTAATTTTCCAGATTTGTCGCCGTATGAACCTTCCTTAGGCGTAGACAAACGCAACAAAGAAGATTAACGTGTCGGCCAACCTTCCGCTTTTTGACTAAAATGGTTTACAGTACACGACATACAAATTCGTTCTCAATAAGCGGATTCCGTGGAATGGGAATGTTTGTCTTTGAATTTTTTCCTCAAAACCGTCGCTTGCAAGACATTTGATTTGAGATCCTTCACCACCAAATCAAACTCGTTCTGTTACAAAATCTCGGTGCATTGAGGTTGCGCAGCAAAATTATAACTGAGCCGACTTTCAATTGTATAGATGTAAGCCCGGAACATCCAAAGAATTAAAAAATTCAACTAATCCTCATAAAGTTTTGTTTTCACGACAAAAAGTAGCATAAGTCCTTCATTGGGCCCATGCGAATTTAAACCAAAAATCATAAAAATTGAAGGATTGGTTCCAGAGTTATAAGTGCGCACATACGGACGTCAGTCTTTTTTATAATATGCAGCTGTACCCACCCGCCTTTGCTCATACTTTTCGTATTAAGTCCTGCTCATATTCAGCAAAGTCCTTTATTTGGACAATGTCCATTAATAATTTTAGTGCTTCCACAACCCGTTCTCCTATCCGTCTTATTTTTTGCAAAGTACCATGTAAAGGGTCCAAAACAATAGCATATTTCAATCTTGAAGCAACCATACCTACCCATCCACAAATTTCAATCAACTCGGTAGAGCTGTTTCGGAGATCGGCAACAGCGGCACCCATCAGGTCCAAAAGTATCCTATCCTTCAAGTGGGAACGAAGAATATACATCCACAAAATTTCATTGAAATCGGTTGAGCAGTTTCGGAGATCGACAAAAACGCCACCTATCGGGTCCAAAATTTTATCTTTTAAGACTGCCTAAGCCTGAAATACACCAATACGAACAAAACAAACGAAGAATAATAAAATTTGGTCCAGTAAGAACATTTTCCTTGGTTATGTTATTTGTGCCGGAAATGAAAAACTAATTTGGAGTTTTCGTCGAAGAATTTTACAGCTAAATGAAATATGAATTACTGAAATGTCAAATTCAAAAAAGTATAGACAACCAACGCCAACTATATTATTAAAATTAAATTTAATGTTTGTTGAAACAAAATTGATATGCAGGGAAATCTAACTTTTCGTAAATATCTCCCAGCGCCACCTATCGGGTCCAAATTTTGGCAAAAGCTTTCTATTTTATTAAGTTTTATATGGTGTAAATTTGAGCCAAATCGGTCCATAAATAAGAATTTTCAAAAAGCGACCCCAGCGCCCACTATAGGGTCTAAATTAAACATAAACCATCTGGAGCACCACACAAACATATGGTGTGAATATAAGGGGGATAGCTTCAGTGGTTTAGCCGTTATGGGCGGTCATACATACGCACGAACGTTTTTATATATATAAGATTATATAAATTATAGTAAATTATAGTACATACAGAATGTCAAATGAATTTCATATACATATTAATTTAAATTATGCTATATTGGATTATTGAAATATAATAAAGGTACTTGTATAGAAATGTATAAAAATAAATAATCTTATCTAAAAAAATAAAATCTAAATCTGATATTAGTCGCCTTGATTTTCATCTGGTAGAAAGATGCACCAAATTATCATTGGTATAAGCTGCCAATTTTGATTATACACCAGTGTGCTATGGCCCTGTCACGAAATAATTCAAAAAATTATAGGGTTTAGATAATTAAATTTCCGCGAACAGATACTAAGACAGTTTAAAAGCAAAAAGCTCTGTTATTAAGATTTCTAAAATGTATGTAACTATGAATTGTAAGATCGCGATGGGCTCTTATGCGTAGTTCCTGGTGTCGCATGAGACCTTATTACTACAGAACTCTTTTTAACATAATCTAACTTCGAATTATTTTTGTATTGTTCTGAAAGAAATTATTTTCAAAAAATAAAATAAAATAAACGACTTATAGAGTTTTTTTTAAACTTGAAGTATTGTTTTTTGATGTGTAAACATCTAGGCGCGCGTTGTTGGAATCTGGTGGAGTAATTCCACACATTTAACTTGCGGGGACAGGGATTGCGTCACTGTGTTTTATCATTGCATACATTTTATCATTGCATACGTTTTTTTCATTGCATACATTTATGAGCTGGGGCATATTAATCTCAGCTTTTTGTTGATGTGAAATAAAATTTCTTGTATCTATTCTACCGAATCTAGCACAGAAAGAATAAATTATTGTTATTTCATAATATATCAAGAATACGGTTATTATAATTCCCTCTTTTCTCAATGACGTGTATCAAGCCACACACATACCGCACGCACGGTGTTTACACATACACATATTTCGGGACTGTTGGATACAGTCGCACCAATTTTTTTTGGAAAGCCGATTAATAACTCCCCACACCATTACACCTGATGTATAGCTGTAATGTCTTGCTAAAATAAGCCCCTGCTTTCTAAGATCGTGGAAATAAAAGCGGTAACCATCGGGGCCGTCAAGGTTAAACTTTTTTTTCATGTGAAAAGAAAACACGTTTCCATTCACTGCTCCAAGCGACATATTGTTCTCTTGTAAAATTCATTCGATGTTCCTTATGTACTTGCCTCAAAACAGGTTTCTTTTTAAGTTTTATTCTCCGTATAGTACGACTTTTTCGTATTATCCTTCGGACCGTTCGTATACTGGTTGATACTCCGCTCTTGGCCCTTATTTTAGTCGCTGGTAGAGTACAATTTAAGGCAAGCCGTAGAATTAATCTTTTCTCGCAATGTTGTTGCTTCTGTCGTACGTCCTTTTTAGGGTTCCGTAGCCAAATGGCAAAAAACGGAACCCTTATAAATAGATTCGTCGTGTCTGTCTGTCTTTCTGCCTGTCTGTCCGTCCGTATATCACAGCCACTTTTTTCCAAAATTTTAAGAACTATACTGTTGAAACTTAGTATGTAGATGTATTCTGTGAATTGCATTAAGATTTTACACAAAAATAGAAAAGAAAAAAAAAAAAAAAAAAAAAAAAAACAATAAATTTTGGGGGTTCCCATACTTAGAACTGAAACTCAAACCATTTTTTTTTTTTTTTTTTTTTTTTTTTTTTTTCATCAAACCCATACGTGTAGGCTATCTATGGATAGGTCTTCAAAAATGATATTTAGGTTTCTAATATAATTTTTTTCTAAACTGAATAGTTTGCGCGAGAGACACTTCCAAAGTGGTAAAATGTATATTCTCAATGGCCTCATCCTAGTGGCGCATCTTATTTTACGCTTTTCAAGTAGATCATTGTTTGATCTTGGGAAATTCCAGCAGTCGTTTCTTATTTACCCTTTGATTTTATGACTTACTGTTGGGGAGATATAATATAATGTACCTGTTCACGATAGTAAAAGTTTCCGGGTACAAAATTTCCAACAGGTATAAAGAGTGAAAATCGATTGCAAAATATATGGCCTCATCCAACTGATTGCCAGTGTATGTCCCGATTGGGTGTGACATATTTCCCGAATTTAAAATAAAATTTAATATATGTAGATATACAGTCGAACTTCCAAAACTCGAATTTCTCCACAAATCAAAGTTTTATGGATAACTTTGATAACTTTTTTTTAAGACTTCTGTTACTTAAAAAAACGTTTTCTCTCTTTGAAATATGTATCGTTATAATAAAAAAAAAAAATAAGTTTCTGTTTTTATTTCTCTAAGTCGAATTTTCTATAACTCGAATTTTTGTTCTTACATTTTGAGGGTTCGACTTATGGAAGTACCACTATAGTTGGTATTTTTAACTTTCCTGACATTTTGCTAGATTTGTCGTTAGGGGTGACTTTGGACTTTATGGGCTTTCACACAGTTATCAAAAGTTATAAGCAATTTTGGGGAAATTATTCGTCGGTTCAGTTGGCTCCTTTCTTTTGAAGCCCACAAACAGTTCTGCTGTTCCATTTTTGCTTTATGTATTCACCTGACGGTCTCTTAGAAATGAGAATTTTCTCAAACTGTCTTGACAACGATTACACAATTCAAATGGATCGTCGCTCTTAACGACAACAAATCTGTATTTCTGACATAATATGAGATGCGACAGCCTACACAATTTGCTACGCACAAGGCGTTCGACAATAATTGATATCATCAAGGAGACCAAAAAACTAAGAAATGAAAACCACACACAGTACCCGCTAATGCTTGGGGCTAACAGTCTTTGCCGCATCACATCGAGAAATGGAGATGGTGTGCGTCTTGTTATTCAACGAAACTCATTGTAACTGCCAGTGATAATAGTCAATCACTTGCTGTGGGCCTAGAGTGAGCAATTATTTCGACAATTTCCGTGAGAACAACTACAATAACTCAACTGAGGGTAATTGGATTTACTTCCATACTCTCGTTAAGCCCAAAGGCTGTATTTAACATGAGGTTGCATCATTAAAAGTTAAACAACGTCTGAACTAGACGAAAACAGTCGTAGATATCTTACGCAATGTGTTTAATTATAGCCTCAGTTCGGTTCAGGGATAATAAATGCCGTGAATTTTTCGAAATTCAAGGAATAAATTGGGCCGAAAATCATAAACAAGAATAAAAATCGTTTCAGCATTATTAAAATATACCTACTAGCTGAACTGACCCGTGATTGAAAATCTGCAACTTCTCAAATTCAAACGCCCAAAAAAGCAGCATGACATATAATTCTACAGCGTGTAAGGCGTGTGTGTTTGGACAATTCGGACTCAAAATCAGGAAGTCAGATTAATTAAAAAATAAACTGCACGACTGGGTCGAACGAAACTTTCTCGTTGATCAAAAGTTTGATTAGTTGTTTAGTTGTTTTGAACGAAATCCGGGCATCCGTTTAGGCTGTAGGCCTGTGGAAGAACGGACAGAATTTTGAGACCCACTTTTTTGAGTTATTTAAATTATCATCGATATGTCAGTATTGATTAATACCTATCTCTATTTCGAAATTCTATACGAATACAATATCTTTCTCTTACCTACTACGTTATCGAGAAAGTTAAAAATGTATTGAAAATTTATTCAAATTATAATTTTCAGCTGCTGGATGAAAACAAAATAAACTCGAAAATTTGTTGTTGCTCTACAAACAATTTGGAAATATATTTTTCGTCTCTTTTACAGACAGCTGTGATAAAAATGAGGGGCTGTAGGAAATAGGGCCCCAATGAAATAAGGCCCCAAAAGAGAAAATAAAATAAGGCCCCAAATATGGGGTGTTATTTCATAATGAAATAATACCCCAATTTCAAATATGAAATAAGGTCCCACTGCCATGAAATAAGGCCAAAAATAAGTTTATTTCATAATGAAATCTATATATATAAAACAGTGGCGTCTCGTCAGGGTGTGCAAGGTGTGCATTGCACACCCTGATCTAACGAAAATAAATCCCTCATCAAACACTGTGTAATAATAATAACACACACAAATAATGATATGCACAATTCCATAATCCATAAAACCTCCATAACACAGCCTACACCATACCATACCTATTCATATTCATCCTTTATAATTCTTCTTTCAAAATTCCTTCATCGAGAAAAAAAAAAAAAAATTAACTCGTACAAAAACTCGCTGTGCACCATTCTGTTGATTTCATCAAATAAATTCATCCAACTCCAAACTATATCCCTACAAGATTTCTCCAGTATTCATCCCCATCGTCATTCGTCACCAGCACGCCGCCGTACATAAATCGCTTTACTTTGATGAACTTGTAGTGAACTCGTGCGAAAGTTTTCTGTGCACGGGCTGTATTCATTTTCTCTTCTTTTGCATCTGTTCTGTTCTATTTCCGTAAAGCGTCATAAGTCAAATATACAATGTATTACATCGATACTCGTGCAAACAAAAGCTGTGCACGAAAGCCGACGAATAAAATGGTTGAACTTTGCTTTTCGTTTAAGTGGGATTGGGGTTGCAGTTTCGTGCGGTGCTTTTGACTTTGTATGTGAACGTTATATTTTTCTATATTTTATTGTGGTAAAACAAAATAAGATATCAAAAACAGCAGAACAATAATTGAGAAAACAATAAATGGAACGTGTTTTCAGGCAATTAATTGATACCTATTTCTGAAAAAATATATGATTTTAAAGAATTTGCACACCCATCTAAATAATTCACGCGACGCTGCTGATATAAAAATAAGTTGTATTGTGTTTGCCGCCAATGTTCTCTGTAATGCGTGACCGATACGGTGTATTGGTTTATGAGATACACGATTTTTAATGTTTTTTATGTATGGGCGGTGCCACTTCCCTTTGTCCAATTTTGACTAATCTGCACAGGTATACTCCTGGATCAATACCTAAGATTGTGTGTAAATTTGAACTCAATCGATTACGTGGGTTTCCAAATATAAGATTTTTAATGTTTTTTTTTTTTTCAAAGCTTTTTATCTTATAAATAAGGGTGATTTTTTAGCTGGTTTGGTTTTGGCAACACTGGTTTTGACAGCTGACGTGTGTTTAGTACCTTGTGTCACTGTCAAACAGCTTCAGTTTGGTTTGCAATTTAACCATGGATCGTCTTACAAATGAACAACGCTTGCAAATTATTGAATTTTACTATCAAAATTCGTGCTCGGTTCGAAATGTTCATCGCGCGCTGCTTCCATTTTATGATCGGCATTCTCGACCTTCTGAGCAGTCTATTCGGAAGATTGTGACCAAATTTCGCACCAAATTTACTTTGTTGGACATTAAACCACCAACACGTTTACGTACTGTGCGTAGTGAAGAAAATATTGCGGCCGTATCAGCTAGTGTGACAGAAGACCGCGAAATGTCGATTCGGCGCCGTTCCCAGCAGTTAGGCCTTTGTTACAGCACTACGTGGAAAATTTTGCGGAAGGATTTGTGCGTAAAGCCTTTTAAGATACAGCTTGTGCAAGAACTAAAGCCAGCCGACCTACCACAACGCCGAATTTTTGGTGAATGGGCTCTTGGAAAGCTGGCCGAGGATCCGCTTTTTTATCGAAAAATTGTGTTCAGCGATGAGGCTCATTTTTGGTTGAATGGGTACGTAAATAAGCAAAATTGCCGCATTTGGAGTGAAGATCAGCCAGAAGCATTGCAACAGCTACCAATGCATCCCGAAAAAGCCACTGTTTGGTGCGGTTTATGGGCCGGCGGCATTATTGGGCCATATTTCTTCAAAGATGATGCGAATCGCAGCGTTACTGTCAATGGTGAACGCTACCGAGCGATGATAACAAACTTTTTTTTGCCCGAAATGGAAGTTCTTGACTTGCATGATATGTGGTTTCAACAAGACGGTGCCACATGCAACACAGCACGCGAAACAATGGCGCAATTGCGAGGCGAGTTTGGTGAACAGTTAATTTCACGTTTCGGGCCGGTCAATTGGCCGCCTAGATCGTGCGATTTGACACCATTAGATTATTTTTTGTGGGGGTATGTCAAGGCTAATGTGTATAGGGACAAGCCCGCTTCGATTGACGCACTGGAAGCCAACATCCATGCATTCATTCGTGAGATACCGGCCGATATGTGTGAAAGAGTATGCCAAAATTGGACTCAGCGGATGGACTACCTGAGACGCAGCCGCGGTCAACATTTGCATGAAATTATCTTTAAACATTAAATTGCAAGGTTCAAACTATCGATTCAAATAAATATTTCATTCATTTTTTCGAATTTTTTGTGTTTTTTTTTTTAAAAAAAGTTCTAAACCTCTTAAAAAATCACCCGTTATATAAAAATCACGTGTCACAGGTTGCTCCGCGATGGAATCCTAAGTTGCTGAAATGATTTTAATCAAATTTTGAACACAGTTTGATCTAACTTGAGAGATAGCATAGTGTATAGCTCAATTTATGTTCGCATTATTTTTCTATTACAAAATATTTGTTTGTTATTTAACAAAGAGTTATAATAACTTATAGGTAAATAAAATATAAGATACGATGGACTCGATAGGTGGCGCTGTTATCGATCACCGAAACCACTCAACCGATTTCCATAAAATGTTGTGTATGTACATAATGGTTGGTTCCCGCTTCAAAGATATGATAGCTTTGGACCCTATTGATGGCAAAAGATAAGCGGGATATGAAAACGGGTTGTGGCACCTCCCAATCAAAAAAAAAAGAAAAGAAAAAGGAAACAAATTCAAACCACCTCAGCCACACAAGGCGTGGCTGGGTCTTCTAGTATGCATATATCAAATTCTAGCTGGTACCCGCGATTTCGTCTGCGTTGAATTGGTAGCCACTTATCGAGTCCAAAACTGTCCAGCCCAACATAATTAAATTCATTTGTAAAAAACGCAACAAACGTAGTTATTTCTAACTAATAGATGCCTATGTCCTTCTCAGAGGCTTAGAAAATGTTTATCTAAAGGTTTAGAACTAAAAAAAACATATACATATGTACCTAGCTGCCAGTTTCAACAAATCTTATGGCTCAGTGAAATAAATATCAACCAAAGTTTAAGAATACATTGTTGGTGGTATTTCGAAATTGTAAGTCTCGAGAAAAAAATCTAAAACAAATTGTTACACTTTTACAAACACAAAAACAAACATTGAAATACTTTGGGAGACAGCTTCCATTGTTGAAAGGTAACATTTAAATGCCATACCAACAAAATAAATAAATAATTGAAAATAATTGCTACCGCAAGAATTAATTGTTCAATATACAATATTGATTCTTATAAAGAAATATTGAATATACAAATAATTAAGCCAACAAAGTAATTCTTGAGAAACAATTGTTTAATTTTTTATTACATACAAGAATGAGAAAAAAGTTATGAGAAGTATTTTAATCTTAGGCTTGATGACTTGATTCTTGAAAACTTCAAAACGAGTTCATGTTATCAAAAGCAAGAGCTCTTAGGTTACAATTTTTTTAAAACTCGATATTCTTCGCTTTCTTTCTTTTTTTGTTCTTTTTTGTTCCTAGTGTATAAGCCTCAAACCTGCTGTACAAATTCAATTTTACATGTGGCGCATAGTTTTTAAACTCAATTAGATATGCAATGCATGTTGCTTATGTTTATGGTGTATTGTATAACAATAATAATAACACCCAAATTCTATTTTAAATCGTTATTGTTGTTTCCTGCATCATTTTTTAGGACCTCATTTCGCAGAGCCAAAATGAGGAACAAATGAGAGAAAAATGTCGTGTCATACGATACGGGCTGTAACAGCAGGTATTTCATTACAATTGCCTTTTCGAGAATGCAAATAGTCAATCTTAATTAAAGTTCAATATAATGGTTCATTTGTCGCTGAACTGATTAAAAAGAAAAACAAAAATATATATCTGGAATCATAGTTCATGGAGAAACCAACAGATGTCAGTCGATACAAAATTAACTGACGCTTTTATTTATATTTTTCTGCAACTTAATAAAACATCAGCGGTACGTTTGCAGAATATTTAATGAACTGATTTGATTTCCCATAAAAAAAAAAAAAAAATATAAAAATAAAAATATCTACCTACCTACTAAATAGAAGGCAAACACCAAACAACATGAAAAGCTGCTACTTCACATGAATTTTAAACACCGCAAAGCACTGTCATGAATATGCACAAGTAGATACATTCATTTTGCGATACTTTCGGCCTTACCAATAATCAACTTTAGTCTGGCAGTTTGCGCAAAGACTCCAGACTTTCCAAAATCGCTTTACCAATAAACAAAAATAGTTGCCAGAATATCGCTAACTGTAGGGTTAAATGTTAATGGTGAGAAAGTCATGTTTATCTCGGGTATTAGCTAAACAAATCCTCCCTTTATGTCATTTTGAAGAGGAGTGATGCCCAACCGCCCAAAAACACGGTATTAGATTTCGTAATACATAGGAGCAAATTTAAATACGCTGTTATTCAGCCTGGGCGTTTACAATTATAAATTAATTTTAGTATTTGTAAATGTTTTATAATTTTATTCGTTGTAATACAACAATGCAAATGGCTTTTAAGTCCAAAAAACACATATTTGTACAAATGTATGCAAACAAATTGAAAAATATTGCAATTTTGTTTTATTTCTAAACGCTTGAAGCATATATTTTTGGGTTTTTCTCTGTTTTATCTTGTTTAAGCGCTAGTTCTTGCCTTTGAATTGGTTTTCATTTTAAAATAGTTTGCAAGCAACGGATGCTTACTAAAAAAACAAATTTTATATAAGTTTGGGATATTTCCAAGACATTCTTGATAGTCGTCGCAAACGGAATAAAATATCTGCTTCTTTAGTTTGAAAGGCTCATAGCTGAATACATACTTTTATCAACAGTTCTTAGAACCTAAAGCGACATAGGTAGATATTTTGCTGCAACCAAACCCTTATTAAACTCTTTGCAAAAGGAGTTTTATTACCGAGAATGAGGATGAGGAAACAATGGTTGGTGTAAAAAGGTTGACTTCACGGAAAATATACCTAAATATAAGAATAGAATTGTCACCACTCAGCAAAATTCGAGCAATTTAACAAATTGAGGAACTTCTGGAGAAAAACCAGGTAGTATGTGTGAATTCATGGAAGGGGAAACGTGACAGTTTTTGTAAAAAATATGTAATTTGAAAGGTATTTATTACGACACAAATGCACTCATCAATCAATCATAAAGTATTAGAAATCAAAGGAAAGTGTCTATAAAGTACCGAAAATTGTGTCCAAACGAATGATAGGGCATTACTGATTTGCATATGATATTTGACAGACCGGCGGATAGTTTGTGGATTTCCTATTATGTGTTTTGTTTTTTGCTTATAAAAAGCCTCAAAAAGCCTTTGAAAGATACCTGTTGGGCAAATTTAATTGCAATTTAAGTATTCCTTTTTTTAGAATAAAATCTTCGTTGTGAAAGAAACGACTGACCTTGTTTTTCACGTAAACAAATTATGAAATTCAAATTCTGCGTGACAACAAATGTAATAGATTCAACAGAAAGTCTTCGAACTAGTAAAGGTGTGGGTCAAATTGTTTATTGGTAGGTACCCTTTCGAAAATGCTGTACATTTTATTGTAAACTGGCAACCAACTAATAGCCGACATTAGTGTTTGATTATTAGTAAGGCCGTTTGTAAATATACCTAATGATGTATTCCGTGTTCGTAGATTTTATTAAATACATTTTAATCGCAAAGGATTTTTTTTACAGTTATTTACTTACACACCGATAAGGGATAAAATATTCACCATGTGCGTACATTCAAATCTGGATAAATACTTGTATGCGAATGTACCTACTCATATCCAAAAGGGACTATTTCAATAATTTGATCAAAGGATATCATTTCTGCATCTGAATTATATGCGGTAAAAGGAGTCCCAGCATCGATATCATACATTGGACTATACACAATTCATATTTCCTACTCCAGAGGTATAATCACAGCTAAAATGTGTCCTGTGATAAAGAAAGGCAAAAGAAAATATTGATTCTATCTAAGAGTAAATAGACAAGAAGGAACACACAACTTTGGGTCTTTGTCTCTTTGTACAGAACCCATAATGGCGAGAGATAAATGTTTAGCTAGGTACCTACAGTTAGTGTTTGAGGATGGGCTGGAGATTTCTCCTTCCAATTGCGCCGTCTATGAGCTAAAAAGCAATTTGAGTAGTTTACTTTCGTATACCTAACGCGTTCCATTACCAGGTTTATATACCTATACAAATATTTTCTCTTTGTATGTGTGACTGAAGTGTTCTTGAGTTCTCGGTCATTTAGTCATTCGGACAAATTTAGTCGGCTAGGTAGTTATAACACGATTTTTGAATGCGCACAATTCCAACGTCATGAAACGTTAAAAATTCTCTCACAACTGTGTGGGACATCACATCAACCCTTGAATTGAGTAACGAAAAGGTGTTCAGCTATGACTTTAAAGCGCTCTAAATTTTGAGTAAGCTTCTGCCGGGCATCATCTTTCAAGAAATGATTCCACTTGGCCATAAATCATACCAAACAGAGACTCACCAAAGGTTTTTTGGATTATCAAAACACCGATTCCACCTGTCAAAACATTAACTAATACATTGCAATTTCAACATTATGCCACTAGGTCAGGTGGAACCATTAAACTAGAAGATAGATCAGTATAAATGGCAATAACTTGCTAAATTTGCGTTTCGCCCTGATGATATCGATATAGCCATTCATAATAATTGATACGAGTCCCTTGTGGAGAGCTTATTCCCTATCCCCTTTCTGTATAATTTTCTGCAGACAATCTTCTATACCATATACCAGGTATTTGCAACCAAATTGAGTGAAAGTGTAAGTTCTTTGTTCGTTTGGTTTTAATTAAAAAAGCAGACAAGGCTCAAGGACTTAAAGCAGATTACCTACCGAGCGACGCTGCCGCGAGCAACGAAACAAAAACAAGTCGAAGATTAGCTGCTGAGCTCTTAACCTGTGCGATATCATATATCATAAACTCTTGTAGAACCTTCAAAAAGATGCCAAACATCATGTATTTGTATAGGTGTGGCTCACTTTCAGGATCCCATGTTAAATGGGTGCGCTTCAAGTGCAAACTGAGGTAAAAGCCTTTATATTGTGTTATCTACCCATGCTACTGACCCAAGAGACGAAAGACCAAGTTTTCGACCTTCTAAAATTTCATGGCGGTCAAGCGGTGGCAGGCAAGACTGCCACCCTTCATCCTCCCTGGTTGGTTGTACTTGGGGGCGTCTTTGTACTTAAATTAAAGAGGATTCTGAATGATTGCGTGAGTAGGAAAGTTGGTAGGTGTGTAATTTGAGAAGATAAGTCGTAAATTGGTTTCGATTTTTCTTTTCTGCGTTCAGCTTATAATATACCAAATGTACAAAGAAGAGGCCAGGTAAAGTTGATACTTATTTATATTTCAGAGGAGAATTGCTCAGGGAGGTTTGCTTTTCTTTTATTTTTATTTCTTCAGCTTTTTAGTGAACTTCTACGACTGAATGGAGTGTACAGGGCGTGCTAAGGTGCCATGGAAGATAATTCTGAAATTGCTGTGGCATTCATTGTAGTTGCAAAATTCTGTAAGAGGCTTAGGGTGTTCAAATTAAGTGGACTACATTTTTAAATCAAAATGAAGTACGGCCAAGGTTTAAGAACAACTCGTTGGTATATTGATTTAACCAGTCTTTGTTATCCTGCGGCAGCATTTCAAGGGTTGTGTTTGCTTTCAAGGCAATACTTTATTTATAAATAAACCATCTCATACCCTCGAATGGTTCAAGTCGGTATGCAAATGATAGATATACATTTTATTGAACTGTCAATATGTTTTTTCAGGGCACGGTTACTGAAAGGTGACGTTAATGTAATATGTAAAAGAATCCAAAAAAAAAAAAAAAAAAAAATGAATACAATAACCTTCAAAATATTCCAGGTTCAAGTATGCTAGCACAATTAGATGACAGACTTGTTTGCTTTTGAACTTTTTGCCCCATCCGACGTTGAATGGATAAACAAAGCATTGAGCCGAAATGATTTACCAAACAAAGCACGAATTTTGCCCTCTTCCATTGTTGCTCTACATCAAAACAGGAAGCTAATTTCCTACCCCACAAGCAATCATATTTAAATAATAAAAATCATTGTTCTATCCATCTCCTTTACTTGAACGAGTGAACCTTCCTTTCGGAGTGATTTGTATCAGAAATAATGGAACAAAGGAGCTATTCGTAGTTCAAACAAATCTGTGCAGAGGACCCCTCAAGGTCCATTGGTTGAACTTCCGGAGTAGCCACAGTCAATTAACTTTCAGAAGTGGCTACAGTTAAATAAACAATCCTTTTTTTCCCAACTGTATGCTTATGGGTTGCGTATAGAAAATTGTTAAATCACTGGCTGCCGATGAAATTTTAAAAGCCCTAACCCAAAATCTATAGGCATTGAATCGACGAACCAAATGAGTGGATTGAAATGCGGAAGATATCAGAAATGTTTATTTTCCTTCCCCTCTATCTTGCCTGCGCAGTTAACGATGGGTGATCCCTTAATAGAAATACCTGCACTTCAAACCACAGGTAGTATCGAACTGAGTTGACGGAAATGGCAATTAAAGAAATTCTTTCATATTCATCATCATTCATTTAATGGACGTGTAGGACTGTCACAAAATAGTTTCATATCCGGATAGAACAGCACTCTTCTGGAACAGTGTCGCAAATCTAAAGACCCATAACCCTTAATTCTACTGCTAGCGGTAGCGATGCTTGCACAAAACCATTAAGACTTCTGCCGAAATTTGTCTGGAATGACCGAATACTGGAATCGTATCAGCGAAACTTGAATACGAACCTTATGGAACTGCGTTACACACCTAATATTGAAGCTCTAACGGAAATTATAAAGAAATCCATTCCGCAACAGAAAGATTTAAAAACTTTTTAAATATATAAGCAGAAATGGTTTGCCTCAGATTGCCTGAAAGCTAGATCCAAATCCTTTAAATTTTTGAAACTTTTAAGATTGAATAACTGCAATATTTTTAAAAGGCTTTATCAAGATGCTAACAAGGAATATAAGCACATCTGTCAAACCAAAAAAGCCGCCTTTGAACAACAAAACATTGCGCTCATAAGCACCTCAAAATCTTCGGCTCTTGGAAGGCTGCGAAATACCTAAACGGATATACGTCAAACATCTCTGTTTCTCTTAAAGCCCCGCAACTCAAAACTTCTCAATGCCCAATTAACCTCGCCGCTATTTCAATATGCAGCCCCGCTGATCTTAGACGAAAAATTAGACTCTGCATTTACTCTGGAAGAAGTCAAAGAAGTAATAAGCAACTCGAAAGCAAATAAAGCCCCTGGTATTGACCGCATTCCGTTTGAGTTCTATAAAAATTGCACATATGAATTCATGATTTCTCTCACAATTGAATTTAATCAATTATTCAACTCTGCTAATATCTCCGATGTATTCAGGAAATCAATCATTTTCCCACTCCACAAAAAAGGTGATTACAAGGACCCCAAGAACTATAGAGGAATCACATTTTTAAACACATCAGCAAAACTTTTTGCTTCATTAATTTACAAAAGATTGTATGAATGGGTTGAAGAACATAACATTCTTAAAGAATTTCAAGGTGGATTTAGAAAAGGATATTCTAGAGTAAGAAAAAAAAGTTGTACGCCTTCTTTGTAGATTTTCGAGCAGCTTTTGATTCAATACTACGAGAAGCACTCTTTTACAAGCTATCCAAGATTGGAGTATCAAGTAATATTATTCGAATCCTGAGAGCCTTGTATGAGAATAATGTTGCATATGTATGGGATGGGGACTTAGTTTCTGAAGAGTTCAAAACCTCAATGGGTGTTAAACAAGAATGTACTCTAAGTGCGCTGATTTTTATACTTATATATATCAATGATATAACAGATGCTGTTAAGGGCGAAATAAGGTTCAACGATGTATCGATTCCTGCGCTGATGTACGCTGATGATATCGTCCTTCTGTGCGACACTATCAAAGGTATGCAGTTAATGATAAACAGGCTTAATGTTTTTTGTAAATGTTGGAATCTCACTGTAAATCTTGATAAATCAAAAATGATGATATTCAGAAATGCAGGAGGACGTTACTCTCACTTGGAAAAATGGAAATTAGACGGTGAATAAGTTGAGGTCGTGTCCAAATACAGATATTTAGGTATCCTAATATCGTCCTCTTTAAATCTCAAACCGCACTTTGAGGAAAAATTAGCTGTTGCTAAAAGAGCTATCTGTTCGATTTGGGAACGCTGCTTCAAAAATAAGTACATTTCACAAAGTGCAAAACAGACTTTATTCCACTCAACTGCTGCGTCGATAATGCTCTACGGAGCTCAGGTATGGGGTCACAAAAGTTACGATACTGTGGAAAAATGTATCCGCTACTTTTTGAAGAAGATATTCGGTTACCAAAAAATACACCTAACTATATGTTACATCTTAAACGGAAACTCCTCCATTGATCTTGTACACGCATTTCAACTATATTTTAAAAGTACTAGAGATGAACGAATGCAGACTACCAAACGTAGTTTTAAAAAGTCTAATTAAACGGGAGCATTTGCGAGGAATGGAAGAAAACAGCTTATGAATGCGGAGTAAACCTGTCTATTCAGGTGATCGAACAACCTTATCTATTAAGAGAAAAATTTAACACGCTTTTAGAGAAATTTGGTAGACTACATATGACCAATATGTCGAAGAAGCTGAATCGTCACTGTTCAGGAACTACTACAGCAAACTAAACCATTTTTTAAATGAAAAAACGTAGGTACTTCCTTGACAATTACGGAGTCGACAAAATAAGTACTATTTTCAAACTGAGGGGTGAACTCATTGAGTTAAACTTTATACCCCATCGATCAGATTTACCAATAATCTGTGACCTCTGCAACATGAAGAAGAGAGAAAATATCTTGCATTTTCTTGGTGTCTGTCCGATTTTAAAAGAATTTCGACTATCAATGTTAACTGCCCAACGCCACCTACCGTAAAATGCGAGCAATTTTCTTTTCTTTCTGCCTAAACCTGAACTACAGCAATACGAACAAAACAAAAAAAGAATCATAAAAATCGGCCCAGCGGTTATCGTGTTAAAACGTCATCGAGTTTCACCCCGACAAGTAAATATGTATAGAAGAATGATGTTTGAAAAAAAGGACGAAAAAACCAAACACAACACAATACAAATACAAAGCGACTTTTGATCTTGATTTTGATGGCGAGAGGGGAGGCTAAGATACTATCTATCTGCCCTAGACTTTGTGGCAGACTGCGGCTGGTAGGATGTACCCGAATTCGAAAAAAAAATCCAAGCCTGTGTAAGTTGGTGTTTTTTATTTGTATTTTGGTGGAAATTTTTCTACTTGATTTCCATGAGAAAATGTGCCAAAAAGTATCAGTACCGGCAACTTTTGAGGGGTGCACACGCACACTGCATCCTATATCAAGTAGCGTTGCTGCTATTCCCGATGATTCCCGATGATTGCCGAGAATTGCCAAGCTTTATTCGAGTGTGGAATCGAGTAGAAATGTTTATCCTGAAGTCCACCATTACCACCTCGTAGTATTGTAGTAAAGTTCTAAGATAACCCAAGCTTGTTTCGTAGGCATGGATGCATTCATGCCTTTTAAACTCAAACTACAGGGGAAAATGTAACTTAAGACCCGTCGATTTTTAAACGAGTTTTTGCGCACAACCTCATTAGCAAAAGTGACTGTGGCCTCAAATTGCATAAATTATGATTTATTATTAAGCAATAACTCGTACTGCCATTACCAAAGCACATACGGTTAAAAGTGGGTCACTGATTATTGATAAATACACATTAATTCGAGTCGTTAAAATATTTGCACAATTAATTAAAAAAAAACAAGAATCGATCAATCAAACTGATGACTCTCTTTTCCGAAGTTACTTTTTCAACCCTTGGCGGTTCTCCAGTAAATCGGCAGGCAAATGAACCGAACAAAAAAAAAAAAATGTTCCCAATAAGTTAATAATTCTATACGATTATTATCCCTGATAAGTCTTGGTTGTGTATAGTTGTTTACATTCTGATGGACTGATGCATGCATAAACGATATATAGGTTCCTCGATTGAGATCCATCAATCTATCAGATTCAGATGGAATCGCAAGACAAAAACTTAAACACAAATAATAATTACTTACATGAATGGGAAGCCAACAAATGGCAAAGGCCAGGACGACAACAACCACCATCCGTGTCACTCTTCGTTTGCCTTTCCTGAAAGTAGAGAGATCAAAAATAAAAATAGAAAAATAGAACAATTTTATAAATCGCAATTTTTCGGAAGTGGGAAAGGGTTTTTTTCGGGTAGTGTAAAACACTTTAATTGATTTTAAGGGTTCTTCACGGTCTTTTCTTTACTTGTTGGAGTACTTTCTTGAAGGCTTGCCTAACTTGAGCAATTAGTCCTAATTTTGCGGTGAAGTAACCGCTAGCGAATGAAACATAAAATACTTCTTAGACAATATAAGGAAGCTTATCATCTGATGCCGAACAGTTTCCAAAGGCATTATCCAACTTTTTGGATTAACAACTTCCTGATGCTAAGTTAATTGCGCTGCATGAAAGTGACAGTTTAAAATGCTGGTTGTACCTATTAAAAATAATCGTGAACAACAAATATACATAGCTAGGGTATTTTCTGAGCTAACTAAAATAAATCAAATCATGCTTTCATGGAGTTGATAGCCAAGTTTCCGTATGCACCTGCTGCACTATAATGGTTTTTAATATTTCTGAGCACTTAGAAGTGTATGGTGCTTACATTTTCGCTATAAAATGCAAGTGCATAGGGTGGTGGGAAGATTTGAATGGAAAAGACCGAAAATGGAAAGAGGTACGTAAATTCTTTATATTCGTGCTGAAAATGAGAGCTACGAATGCTTGTGCGTGGCTAAGTCATTGGCTATACTATATTGTTATGCACAGTATTGTTTTGCTTAGGGAACAAGTTTGTTCACATTCGCACGAGAATTGACCGACAATGAATGTGTGGATGTGGTACTGATTTCGACTTGATGCCGAACTTGGTTATGTGTATTTTTTTTATCTTTCAATTTCCTGTTTTTCAAGGTTTCTTTCTGCTAATACATAGTAACGTCTGGACATAACAGATTTCGACGAGTCCCGGAATATCAGCATAATGTCCAGATACGTTTTCATTTCGAACTGGCAACCCTTCCGTGGTTTATTTCTAAATGTTTTGTTTGTAAATCTAAGTCTAAGGGAAATCCTACTTTCCTAAAAAGCGCTCAAAATTTGGCTATCGGGTTTTCCCAGTTTTAATTAGTTGGCCCATTAGATATCTAGTTCACTTAGTATTGTTTATACATTTATATCCTTTGTGGTCACAACAGTACAAAATCCATTCAAAACTGAATGAATAAACTGCAGGATACTTGCGTCGTAATGACGTACAGATTTCCTATTTAAGTCCGCAGACTTCTAGATTGAAAATGCTTTTCTTTTTACTATTTTTAAAATAAAATTCTAAGAGAATACTAAGATAATTCACAGATAGCCCCAATAGGATAGCTTTCTAAGTGCACCCATTCACAGTCAGTACTATTATACCAGCTCTGCAGGATATTCAAATATAAAATTGGTCGATCTACAGTTACAAATCCGCAGCAGATTGTACTCCTTTCACTATATATCACGCAAAGTAGACCACCGGTTATACCATTATACAAAAAAAAAAGTCACCCATCGGTAGTAGCTTCCCATTTATTGCAACAACACCTTTCATACTAACAAAAGGAATGCTTAGCAGGAAAAGTTTCCCTTTTCATACGCCAGCTTATATTCTCTTTTCAACCGTACGGAAAGGCATAGTGGATCTGAAAGGATTTTCATTGAAAAAGCAGTCTTTTCAGTCAAGTTAAACGCTTTCTCGTACACGTAAGGCCTTCCGCGCACTGCTTTGCCATTGAATGTTCCATACATTGATATAAATTCAACAGTACACCGCTGATGAACTGGAGAAACATTGACGTTGAAGAAGAAAGACATCGTCTGCCAAATCTTATTTTAAGAGTTTTAGTATTTCATTTCGCAAGGACTCATGTGGCATGTGTTGCGTCTAAACAGAATTGAAACGTGCAGATACGCCCGACACGTGTGGCCGGCTCCGAATGACGGAAAGTCGCTTACCATCAATTACCACGATGTGTGTACATTTTAGACAAGACATACTACACCTCAGTAAATCACAACAAAGCACTATTACCAACCACAACCTTATCGGAAGGAATGAGGGTGCCGCCAACGCGCCAGCCCCAGCACTAATAAAATAAATGTTTTATATATGAAAGTAACATGGGTTACACTGCGACAACTTAATATCTCAAGCCTGACAAATTACTCGTGTCTCGCTCACAATTCGTTGACATTTCAACCTTCTTTGTCAGGAAAGAGAAAGGAAACGCCTTATGACACAGGAGTCGCATTCGTACATTACGCACACACCTACCTACATTTCTCAAATGTACCTTTTTTTTTTCCACAATTTTTCTTTTCTTCACATTCTCGTTCTGTGACAGTTTGTAATGAAATGTGTTGCTGAACAGAAAATTGTTTTCTGACAATAGGTGTAGGGTTACCAAGTGCAGCTAAATATTTGAATATAAGCTCACATAGAATGAACAATTTGCTGTTATTCAGGTTTCTTTTCCAGTGTGCCAAATCTACAAAAAAATCGCAAACGCGGTGTGTAGTTCTCTGCAAAAAGCAAGCAAAGTAATATTTTTATTTGCATACAAGGTCGAGTTATGGAGACAAGTTTAACCCCAGAAAAACAAAAATTAAACCTTAAGGTCCCAAACGGACGTTATGTCCATGAACATTATGTCTTATTAACAAACACACATAATATCCAATCTGAAACGGTCACAAGATCCATGGACATTATGACCGTGGACATTATGTCACCCTACCGTTTGTCACCGTACCACCTTTTAGAAACGTCTGACCAATATGCAAGGCGCAGGGGTGAGATTCTATAAAAACGAAAACCACTTTCGCAATTAAAAAAACGAAAGAAATCACGCGAAAGCGAAAATTTGCTTTATGTTACTCCTACATTTTTAACTTTCTCCATTACGTAGTAAGAGAAAGATATTGTTTACGTACAGAATTTCGAACTCGAGATGTTAATCAATTCTAACATTACGATGATACACGAACTCAAAAAAGTGGGTCGCAAAATTCTGTGCGATCTGTCGTTTGTCTGTCCGTCCTTCCACAGACCTACAGCCTAAACGGCTGCTCGGATTTCGTTCAAACTTCGGATTTGGAGTGGAGTATGTGGACTTACAGTTCGGGGCTGTTTTTTATTTTGCAAGGTAACCTCAATATTAATGGTACTTCCCATCAGGGTTGCCGTTAACTTAAAAAAAAATCACTAACTCGAACCCAAAAATTCCACAAGATATGCTAACAGTTTAAAAAAAAAGTCACTAGAAAAAAATGTTCACAAACAAAAACTTTGAATAGGTATGTATGTTAATACATAATGTTAACTTATAAAAAAAAAAATAAAAAAAGAAGCAAATTCAGTCTCAAAGTTACAATAAAAAACAAAATAGTTCCTAAAATCACTACAAATCAGAAATAATTAGATCGAGTACATCTTCATCACTTTCAATTACCTCAATATCGGAGCATTTTTAAAATTATTTTTAATTTTAATTTAATTCATATTCATGACAACTTTCTTTTTGTATTTTTAGTTGATTTCTGATGAGCATTATTGAGTTAAAATTTTGCGTTGACATTTTATTTCTCAACTTATTTTTAACTATGTTCATCGTACTAAAAATGCGTTCCACTTCGGCATTTGAATGTGGAAGCGACATTACAGTTCAAGCAAGTTGAAATAATATTACAATTTGCAAATGTCAAACTCGAATACCAACGATGGTAACATCACCAGAGGCGTAATAATTTACAACAACATGTTTTTGCAAAAAGTCACTAGAAAAGTAACTAGAATTTTTGTCACTAAACTTTTGAAAATTCCACTAGATATAGCGACAAATTCACTAAATCGGCAACTGTGCTTCCCACACAAAATTTTCGTACCAGTTTGATTTCTTCGAAAACGGCTCTAATGATTTAAGGCTTAAGTGGGTGATGTTACTATAACTGCATGACCAGTTTTTGGCTAAAAATTCGAATAATGGTACTTTTTAAATTTGGACATATCTCGAAAATGGTCCGTGCATCTTAAAGTAAATGTTTATGTCCTTTTATTTTCGTTAAGCTATTTTGACAACTAACAGCTGACAATTGAAAATATTTTGTTTGTTGAATTGATGTTTACGAAGGCGGACGTTTGGAATGAAAATGTAATTTACGTCCTTTTCCATTGGGATTTTCAGATGTTTCTCTAAGATTTCAGATTTTTCGTGCCCAATATAACACAAAATTAAATTTTTCTTTCTTTGCATTAGTAGTGGTGAGTGTTTTTAAACGTTTTCGCCTTACAGAATGCCGGCCCAGATTTTTGACTTCGTCATTGTCGCTTCATGACTCGTATAATTCGTTTCCGCCTTCCTCTACAGTCAGTCAACTCAAACGGGACCAGATTTGTTAAAAAGCAGCAAGTAGGAAGACCTATTCTACGCACGACGTTGTCCAAATCCTTTCTGCACATCAAAGGTCTTAATGCTGTCATTACCGACCGAGCCAGCTTTTTCGATACAAGTCAACCTATACAGACCGATGAGTTTTGCTATGGCTTGCGGAAACAAGCTTAGCTATGGCTTAAGGCAACGCTATAACGATGCACCGGAGACATGAATACCTTTATGGTGTGCGCGATTTACTTATTGGATTCAGCTTATCGAAATCGGTACAATGGTCCTGTAGATGCGTTAAAATTGTCTGTTAGAACCGTTAAAGAACACTCTTGGAAAGAGATCGGTGAAATATTCGACTTTGAGCAGCTTAATCCACACACAGCACACTGACAATGGCAGATCCATCGCTTCAAGCTGGGCGGAAGAAAAGTCCCACTGGAAATGAAGTGTCAAAACGGAAAGATTGGTCAGAAATGCTGAAAGGCCTAGGCATAAACAAATCATACTGAGACCCCCAACTCACAATCCTCTTGCCGCTGGCCCCCTCAATTTAAAAGCAACGATAACTATGATTTTGTTCGGTCTAAATGTGCCTTTCTAGACAGCCACCTTAGGTAACCTAACCTTACCTATGATTTTTCATTTAACATTTGTCAGGCATTGTCAATTCTGTAGCAGCTATGTCGATATATCATAAGCAGGACTGAAATTGGGGCCAAATGTAAGTCATCGGTATTTTTTAAAGGTTTTATTACTTTCAACTGTTTGGGTGGTGGTCGAGAGAATAAAAAGATAGCCCAATGAGATTCCTTCGATTTTACACTGGCATAACTCAGAAAGATATGGAAAACAATACAAAAAAAAAAGTGAGGTTCCCATATGCTCCGTAGCTAAAATGGTTTGCCCACATAAAACATGGCCCCTAGACAGCTCATGGAGGCACGATAAGGTAGACGCCGTCTAAACTTGTATCGTGCATAGATTCGCCTGACGATATAAAAAGAGTCGGTGGCAAAAGATCGATGCTAACAGAGGATCCGGTTGAGCGTATACTGTGGTAAAGTCAGGGCTGCCCCTATCCAAATAAACGACTGAAGTTGGAGGGGTATATTTGTTCCTTTCTTAATTATTATTTTGTGGCAAAGATTCTATTCCGAGCTTGTGTAATATGTATTATTATATAAATGCGCGTAGATTCACTAAGCTTTGAAATGCTTTTATGTGTGGATGTAAGTAGGTACCTTTGGGTTTTATTTCAATTTTGCGTGAATTTATTAGTGGGTCCTTTTATTGTATGGAAATTAATTCATGCAAGTGTGCAATGCATATGGTTGTAAAAGATAACGACTATGCTTGTACACCGATGCCATTAACCCAATTTTAGTGCCTGTCATTTGGTAACCCTGACGACTTGTTACACCTAAAGGAGGCTTTCACAAATTGACACCGAATAGCTTTTAAAGCGACAAAAACTTTCTGTTTCCCAGTTCTTACGCAATAATTGAGTGCTTGGTGTTTGTCTGACTGGCAAATAAAATAATAAAAGCCAACAACCAGCATCCAGCACAAGGAGAGAATTTATTTCCCACGAAAATACTTTCTCGAGCACGTCAAAACACACGTGGACAATTTATTACCAACTTAATAGGGCACAGGCACAGGTAACTGCAAAATATTTGATGTAATAAATTTCGCTCTCAGACTTTGGAACCATTCCTGCAAGGAGCTACTGATGACGACTTTTTAAATGTAATCCTTACAAAGTAACAGTCAATAAACACGGGCGACCAACAACCCGCGCTCTGGTCGCTATTAGTTTACTCCAGACAAACCAACTCATACCGTGAGCATGGTCCATGTACTCAAACTTAATGGAGCACAATCAGCTGGAAATATGTGGTATTTATGATTGTGTATGCCTGTGAGCTGATTCCCTTCGAGGCAGCGTTGCCACTGAAATATTTCAAAAATGGCACCAAAAAGGGGCTCGAGTCGAAAAAGACTAATACCGTTGGTGCACAGAAGACAAGACGCTGACCTATGCTTGTTCTATAGGTACTTCCATGGTAGATGTTCTGAGGAACTCAAAGAAATTATCCCTCGAAATGCAACTTTTACGCGCCCAACAAGACAGGCTGCTAATGCTCATGTACATACAGTACACTTGACAACCGCGAGGACATCAACTTTCCAAAACTCCTTCTGTTACAGGACAAGCAAACTTTGGAACTCGCTTCCTGGGGATATATTTCCGGAAGACGACAATTTGCAGCAATTTAAGTGCAGAGCAAACATACATCTGCAGTCATCTCGGGGCGCTGTTGAAGCGTTATAGGTTCGCCTTTCCCGGGAGAAGTATATAAAACAAAAAAAAAAACAAAAAAACAGCTAAAACCTTTATTTTTAACAAAAAAAAACTATTTTTTTCATTACGAGACATTTTCTTTCATATGTTTCTACGCTTTTTCGTTCAATTAAAAATAAAATCTTAATTAAACTGGAAAAGGGCCATGTTGATAATTTTTTAAAAAGTGGTGGCCAAGGGTCAAAAAGGGGCCAAACGGCAACGCCGCTTCGCGGTTCTTTTATGTAATAAGTCAATAAAAGAATATACACGTACAAGTGGAAGGAGATAAGAAGGGTCGATGGAAAAAGGATCTTGGTAAGTGAATTGTGAATTGCTACAAACCTTGACTCGGCTGATGGCTTACATCCAGGGGCACTCTTCCATAGACGCGCCAACATCCCCATATACAGGAAGCAAATTAACGTCAGTGGAGCGACGTACGACGATAGAAAGAAAGATACCTGGTGGAGAAAGGAAAATAGAAAAAAAAATTAAATTGGTTAGACAAAGTATAGAAAAGGAGAGAGAAGAAGTTGCAGTGACAAATACCTTATACCGTCCTTTAAACATCAACTTCAGGCTGTACAATGTACATATTCAATTTTCGAAGAATGGCAGCGGTGGGTCGCAACATTTAGTCATACTCGAGGTTATTATTTATAGATTCAACAAGGATTCAATAAACTGAGAACGAGCCTCAGGGTACATCACGTAAATTACATCATGTAAGTTAATTCATTTCCCGTCTATACCTAACAAAACTAGCAAAGCCATTTATTTTCCCCCGAAATGGCCAAGTGCATAAATGAAATTCCTTGGCCTCCATTAGTTATATCGCAATGTGGAACCAATCCACAGATGCTCTCACCTGTGTCAATCTTGATACCGACTGACGGTCGTCGCTGTTAGCAAGAGTGGAAAAATAAATGGTCGCCATAAGACGCGACAATAAAACAAAAGAAACGTACTCAGTGCCGGTAGGCGGTGAAAAAGGATGACACATTTACAGCCTGTGACTTCTCAGGGGAATAAATAATTCACATAAGCCATTACCTATCCATTATTATATTATACGAGAAGCAAGGACTCCCGGGCAGTATTGCCGGAGAGAAATATTATAAGGTAGTAGGGGGAGATGGGGTACATTGATACATGGGGCACATAGATACAACCGGCATTATTTGAAAACAATGCACATCAGACCACTCAACGAAGCACACAGCGCAACGTGTCTATCAATGCACAAATATATCTGGTTGACATCACTGTTCAGTCATCGCTTTGGACCTAACATGCACAAACGTGTTTCTTACGTCTTCAAGTAAATTTTTTGTCATTTTTTTCGACTGAGTTTTTTTTAATAGGATTTGTGTTAACAGTTTCATATGAAGTTATTTGGTGAATATATGTCCTTCGTAATTTGATATTTACTAAAAATGTTATTATAAAACATTGCTTTTACTGCATTTAATATATATATTTTTTTAAGTCAGTTGGGGCACATTGATACATATGACCCTGGGGTAGTTTGATGAGTATAAATGCACCTGCAGAACAGCTTCCCTATTTAATTTTCAAATCAATTGTTGTCCTTACAACAAAAGGACTATAAATACCAAGTTCCTTGTTTTGAGTTCTTTAGTTTACGTTATTTATTAAAGAAGCTTAGGAAAGCATTTATTTCTAATTAAAACTAATTTAAACTTAGGTTAACATGAATTATCAAACACCAAAACACTGTTCGTATTGTTATTTGTTATTAAAATACTAAATAATATTTTAATAATTGAAGTTTTTCAATAATAATACTGATTAAATTGCTATGAATCAAAGTGACTCGGACGTGTACCAATGTACCCCGTGAATGGGGCAGTTTGATACAAATTTCATTTTTTTTTAAATAGGTTCTTATATTTTTTGTGAATGGATTTTAGAATAAATTCGTCTGATATTAGCTTATATAAGGACACACAACACATCACATATTTTATTTTGTTATTTCTGTCATTGTGCTGTCTTTTATTTGAGTCTCAAGCAAAATCGTATCAATGTACCCCAACTCCCCCTACTGCAGCTAAAAAAGGGGAGTATTTTGACGAAAATAGTAAGACATACAGATATTTTTTAGTCTTAAAAAATAAATGTGGGCTAGGACATTCCTTTTTTTTATGACCCGGCGAACTCCGTTCCGCTCAAATTTATAAATGTAATGAAAATAATATTTCCAAGCATACCCAGCACATGCTACTTTATGTAATTCCGTCAATTAAAATTCTTTATTCAAAAGTTATATAAAATGCAATAGAAATAACTGAAGTATAGCAATATCGATGTATTTCAATAAAACTGCAATGATTGACGTGCCGGCCTACCTTCCGCTTTTGTACTAAAGTGGTTTGCCACATACAATTGGACCATGTGAAAAACTCGGGAATTCAAGATTAATGCTACAAATATCCAGCGATTATCCTTGCGACTTATTATTTGTCATAGACGCTTAAATGCCAAATCGTTCTGAGTAAGCGGAGTCTGCGATATGACAATGTTTACCTTATGTGAAGTGATGTGATGTGATGTGATGTGATGTGATGTGATGTGATGTGATGTGATGTGATGTGATGTGATGTGATGTGATGTGATGTGATGTGATGTGATGTGATGTGATGTGATGTGATGTGATGTGATGTGATGTGATGTGATGTGATGTGATGTGATGTGATGTGATGTGATGTGATACAAGTTAACTTATAATAAAAATATTTAAAAATTTATTAAGGTTGGAATACACTTTGCTGCAAAAGTAAGAATTAAAGTCTTTAGGTTGTTGAAAGTAGTACAATACTCCTATGGTGATACTTTCGGCAACACTGCCCGCGGGGAATACGTCAGGAATACAAGTCAGCCTTTGTTCTTGAGTGTGTGTGAGGGCACTTTAGCAACTGCCGTATAACAGGTACCATTATTCATTAGATACTAAAGAGGCTAAAAGCATGCGAATTTGGTTAAGAAACGCAAATGTCCTGCTGTAGACGACATAAATATATTGTTGTAGGGACGCCCAAAGTCAATAAACTAAGTAGAAATAGACTGACAGCTTTCCTACGTCCCCGCAATTTTTTTCAATAGTACCCCCTCCCTTCACTCTCAATTTTACTGTCTGTGAATACATCTGATGCAGAAAAATCATAAAATCCTAAATGGCGGTTGCGGATGCCCGGAGGTGTAATAAAATACTCACACTCTTACAAGAAAACATTCAAACTACATTTTAATATGTCCATACAAAGGAATCACTTAAATCGGCTTTTAGCAAACATTTACATAAATGCATACCAGAAAATAGTTAACAAACTGCGATTTTTTTTTCGTGAATTTTGTTATTGAAAATAGCTTATGTTGATTAAATACCTTTGTTTTATTGTCAAAGAGCGTATATTAAAAAACATGAACTATTAGTAACAGACATCGGAAAATCTTCAGTTGAAACCCCCAGAGCGTGAGACCGGCGTCACCATTGATCAAAGTCAAATTTGCGTCATAAATGGCGGGTTAATGTGATTTTCTTTCCAAACAATAAAAATATTACTTTTGTAGCAGAACAACTTTTATAAATCATAATTCTTTCTCCATTATATTGTTTTCGTACCGAATTTCGAACATGAGATGTTAATCAATTCTGACACTACGATGATAGACGAACTAAAAAAAAGTGGGTCGTAAAATTTTGTCCTTCTGTCTGTCTGCCCGTCCTTTCAGAGGCCTACAGGCTAAACGGCTGTCCGAATTTCGTTCGAAATTCGGATTTGGAGTCTGTGGGCTTACAGTTCGGAACGCTTTTTTTTTTCCAAGTTTAATGACACTTCACATATAAAATGTTCGTACTAGTTTAATTTGTTCGAAAACGGCTTTAACCATTTCAACCAAAATTGATATTTAAACCTATTGAGGTTACCATGACGACATATCCAACATTTTGGCTAAAAATTCAAGTAATGGTAGGTACTTTTGAAATTTGGACATATACCTCGAAAACGGTCATTTCCAACTTAATGAAAAAACTCAGTTTGTTTCTGTATTATTGTAAAATGGATTTTTGAAAAAAAAATTTTTTTAATTTTGTTTTCTTTAGTCTAAACGGCATTAACGATTTTAACCAAAATGCAAATTTAGAGTCAACTTGATATTCTTAAAATTATTGCGTCCTTAATTTTCAATTCGAATCACCGAAAACGCTAGTTTTAAAAAATGTTCATATCTCGAAAACCGCATTTTTGACTTCGATAAAACTTTAAAAACCAATTATATAATGCTTATATCCTATAGGCATAGGGTGTCCATATACCTCAAACGAAAAAAGAGGACATACTTTACGATCACCAAACAATAATAAACCCCCATTTGTCATTTATCATTGTATTTTTTTTTTTTTTTTTTTTAACATTTTTATGTACAACTGCAAAATAAATAAATAGTTAACACAACAGGACCGTAGAGACCCTAGACCTAGCTCCTCGCAACCATTCGTTTAGTGCGACTCTTTCATTTTTGGAACGAATGGAAGGGATCTACAATTTTATGCCGAGTCCAAATAGCCAATTATGAACCTTTTTCATGACAGTTATACTCTCGGATGGTTGCGACAAGCAGCTTGCCAGACGTTCGCAAGAGGTGGCGCAGTAGAAAAAACCTTAAAATGGATCAGGGTTTTTCGGGAATTGAACCTGAGACCCCTCGCTTAGTAGTCCAACACTCTAACCACTAATCCATGGCTTAAAAGTATGAATTTCGAATTTGAAACGCGAACATGTACATTTGGTTTTCCAAATATGCTTAGGTGTGAGGTTAATTTTTTCAGTGGAAGCTCATTTTAAGGCTATCAAAAAGGATATTATAAAAAATACAAATAAAATAGAATTTAAAACAAAAAACCCTAAACAATATCTCCCCCCATCGACAAAAAAAAAAAAAAAAACTAAATTTGGGGAAAGTAGGCGCAGTGGCTTAGTGGTTAGTGTGTTGAACTACTAAGCGATGGGTCGGGTGCGAATCCCGCAAGAAAAAAAAAATTCCAAATTAAGGTTTTTTCCACAGCGCCACCTCTCGCGAACGTCTGACAAACATCCGAGAGTATAACTGTCTTGAAAGAGCTTCTCAATTAGCCGCTTGGAATCGGCATAAATTGTAGATCGTTGCAAAAATGAAAAACTCGCACAAAACGAATGGTTGTGAGAAGTTTGGCCTAGGGACCGTTCCTTACGAAACTGTTGTTCCAACTATTTTTTTTTTTTTTTTTTTTTTTCAAACAGTTTCTTGGGTATAAAAAACCTGTGAACGATTAAAAAAAATATTGGTAGAAAACAATTCCATACGCAAGACATCTTATTAAACATTTGTTTTCTTAAATCAAGAAAAAGTTTCAAGTTTTAGTATTTTCTACTCGTTTTTGACTCATCAAATAAAAATGTTAAAAAGAGCAAATATCTACTGTACCATAACCGTGCTTGAAGTTCTTGTTTTAAAAAACTTCTACTTCCAGCTTAGAAAATATTTTTATTCCATCCAGGTGATGGCTTAAGCTATTGATGGTTTGGCCAAGCCATTCTCAAGTCATCAATCTGCATCTTAATTGATAGTATTCTGCTTTTCCGAATTGTTGCAATTTTTGGATGATTGTGTTTATAACCGGATTCTCCTATTATGTTTGACTGCATGCGGCCAGTTTAAGTTCCGCTAAACACGAACAGGAGCTGAAGGTCGTTGTCTTTACTTCAACTGCTGTGAGCATTGAAATTTATTTCTTCCCTATCCAATGTTTGTCTTTAGTTGAAATGAAATTTATCGTGGGTAGAAAAGTTACTCCGATGCACAACCCCATCCATACTTGGTAGCTATCCGCTGATACAACAACGAAGCACCGGCACTAAATACAATGCAGTTGACTAGGAACTATACACCTCTTGATTGTTCCTTGCTTTTGCTCTTGTGAACAGCTAAATAACTTTAAAATCGATAATATCAGCTTTAAAACTTCGCTTCTTCGGTGCGAAAGACACACTTCACATTATATCATGTTCAAAACTTTACCAATTTTGGATTATAATTTCCTGACAGATACTCCTACTTCGGGAGGAAAAAACGGCTATGGCAATTTTTGTACCACCCTTTAAATACGAGTCTCTTTTGCTTTGCTTGGTTTAACCTTTGGAAAGTCAAATTCGTCGTCAAAGTACGAACATACATATATAATTCTGTTATACATTTTGTTTTGCTGAGCAGCTCGTGGACTGTAGTAAACGGGATGCGCTCAGCTCCAACTCTATGAATAACTATTTGTCAGTTGCAGATTTGTTTTTTATTACAAATGAATGCAGCTGTACACGAAAAATAGCGACATCCCTCAGCGCAAATATTTTATCATTTAGAAGTAGTGTAGATGACTATGTTTCTGAATTTGTCAAGTACCCTCTCGGTTGGTTTTTTGCTTGAAACTGGAAACAAATGTCAGTTGTTGTAAATTAAATGTCGAGAAATGAGCACAAGGAGAATGAGTAATGCGACCTTTAAACTGAATAAAATATACGCAAAATGTTACTATGAGTCAATGCCATAAGCGATTAGATTTTTTGCATTTAATAGGTCCTATCCAATACACCACGCGGGTGGGTATGGGTATAGATCTTCCAAGGGACGATTCGCTCATGTACTCTTCACATACCATGAGCCCAAACACCATATCGTGGTGTATGAAGTTGTATTAATCAGTTTCAGCTACTATTCTTAAAGAGATCTTTTTGTATGAATACAATATTCACGAAATAAAGATACTATCGCTTAAATAGCTTTTTGGTAAAAATCTTTGTCTTATTAAGTTCCGAAAATTTAAAATTTATGTCGCCATTATTTTGCTGCCGCATTAAATGTTCACAAATTGGCATTGTGTGTAAATTCGCAGTACTTGGCATTAAATTAGCCATTAGTCGGATACAGAACAAGTCCAATACATCTTGCTTATGGTTTTTGGAGACCTTGTTGTTAATCTGCTATTACATTGCTTTGCTTATGTCACAATAATGAACTTGCTGTAATGGTTTCTGCTTACAAATAAGGAACAATAGGGACTCGTGGAAGCAGCTAATAGCCACGTTTGGGCTATAAAATCAGAGCGCTTACGACCATTCATTACCAAGAATAACTTAGTTATCATGCAATTAAATGAAGTGATAAGCTCAATATAAAATTCATCATTATTCATGCAGCTATAGCTCAAATACGTTTAACGCAGGTGTCTTTAAGTTTATTTTGAATCAGGTAATGAAATGAAATGAGCGCTACCTGTAGCTACAGAACGGTAAACTGAATTATGGTCAACACAATCAAGGAATAAAACTTTTTACTGTGATTGGGATGGACAGGTAGACGGGAAAGTTGGCGCAACAGTTCTGTGCAGGAACCTAAGCGAAGCTTCTTACCACCATTCGTTTCTTATACTTCGCACTGCGAGTATTAGGTGCGGTTACTTTTTCTATGGTTCGCAAAGGACGAACCAATAAAACTTTTTAAAATCTGAAGTAATATCACTGATTCACACCCACGCACACTTTCCCATCAGACATTTTTGCCGCATTTTCAATGAAAATGCACCTTCGATGTGTGCCTACTATCAACAAAATAAACCTGAACGACGTAGATACCCCTCTCTTTTGGTCATAAGAAAAGGTTCTTGAGCGAAGAATTTTAAGATTTTTAAGAAAATTGTTAGCTAAAAGTTCTTTCTTTAATAATAATTTTTAATACCAGGAAATCGTGTTTAAGTTTTCAAGAATCAACTATCCAGCGTAAGAATAATATAAGCTAACAACGAAAATAATGACGAATGACCTGCAACGTAAGCGAAGCGGACGGCTAGTATGCAACCCAACACCCAGCACGGGCGCATGGCATTGAACCCAAACCAAACTGCAGCAGCATATATAAATAAGGTTAAGTTACCTATTCTTAAGATTTCAAAAAAATAAAGAGACACTTGTTATTAGATAAGTCACGAATAAGAAGCGTTGTTTTATTACTATATTAAAATAACTTATAGTCGCCATAACTATTTTCTTACATCATTGCTAACAATTTCATTTTTATTCAAACAAATTTCATATTTGGGTTAATTTTAACTTACGAAAATTGAAGGCAATTTTCTCTTTTTCCTGAGTGAAATGTTTTTATTGCATTTTGAAGATGGCCACGAATTGCAGTGATCGGAATGTCTGAATAGTGACTTTGTGTGATTTTGTTGGGCTGAAATAGAACAATCCGAACAAACCAAATATGTTGAAGAGATGGGGAAGACATATCATTCGACGAGAATAATAGAAAGAAATATTATTCGGCTGTACTATATGAAATTACTAATGAAAAAAGGGCCCTAAAATATGCAACAAGACCCCAAAACAATGAAAATACTCCCCAGTTGTTGTTTGACATGCATTATCTTGGAGCAATTTTGAATTTTTTTATGCTAACAATTTGGGCGCATTCTCCATTTCAAAATGGTTGAAGAAAAGAAGAATGGTTAATATTGGCCAAAAATAAGTTTTGCGTTACTGTTGTTGCAATTTTAATGGAAGTTTTATAAAAAATATATATGAAGATGAACACCGATCGGATTTTGGGTAGTTATATTTTGAGAAATAATTAAGAAAAAATGATTTATTCGATTTTTTGAGAAAAAATAAGTAGATACGGGATCTTATTTAGAATATTTACTCATATGATATTGAATATCTATTTTAATCAAAATCTTTAGAGCGGTTTTTGTTAAATTACACAGACAAATCCGTACCAACTGCAATGTTTAGTTTGAAAAATACTATTGCTTAACTATTTAGCTGAAAATATAGTACAAGTTATTATTCGGGACTTAAGCATTAGGTACTTAGTTTTTAAAGCTTTATCGGAATCGAAAATGGGGTTTTTGAGATACGAACAGCTTTTAAAATTAGCGTTTTCGGTGATTTGAATTGAAAAATAAGAACGCAATCATTTTGAAAACATCAATTTCATCAAAATCGTTGTCGCCGTTTTCCGGCAAACTAAAGAAAATAGCTTTTTTCAAAAATTCATTGTACGATAATGCAGAGAAAAACTGAGTTTGCTATTCGGTTATAAATGACCATAATACCTTAGAAATGCATTTGTGTTACAATCGTATGGACCGTTTTTGAGATATGTCCGAATTTCAAAAGTACCTACCGTTATTAGATTTTTTAGCGAAAAACTGAGTATCCATTCATGTTAACCTCACCTACTTAAGCTTAAATTTTAGTTTTGGTTGAAATCGATACAGCCGGTTTCGAACGATTGAAACTGGTACGTTTTACGTGGGAAGTACCATTAATATTGAGGTTACCTTAAAATAAAAAAAACGCACTTTACAAATTGTTTTGAAGGTTAGTACTTTTAATATGAAAATTGCTGAAAAACACAAAGTTTAATTGGCAAGGTATACATAATCCTCATAGGTCATCTATTGATATGAATTGCAATGGATAGAATGTTTAATAAAGTATGTAATGTAGATCCAAAATTAAAATTAAAGAGACCTCCATTCAGCCTAATAGCAGTTGAAATATTAGCTAGTTGCTATTTGTCGTACGTGTACAAAGTGTCATCCGCTTGGTTTGGAACCTTTTGTTCATACTTTCGGAAATTGAAAGTGATTTGAAAGATAAATAAAAAGATAAAAGATAAAGATAAAATTGCAACGTTCACTTATAATAGCCTCGTTAAAAAAAAACTATATTTTGATCTTTGTACCGAATTAATTCGTTTTTAAATTTTTGACTTGCACGAACTCGCTATTTACACAGAACTTGAAGGATATTTTTCCATGTGTATACAATGAGGGTAGTACATTGCAATACGATAAATAAAATTAATATCAACATTAAGTTAGCCGCCAGCTATATATACCTTAGTTTTCGTTTGCAAATGGAAAGACGTTGAAATTACTTAATTACTTATTTTAAATTATTGTCATGGAATTTGCTGTCACAAAAAATGTTTGACATTTAATGTCCCCCGTGGGCACTTGTAATCAACTTTACCCTTCATTGCTCTCTTAAAAATGGTTCATATTAAATATCATCTATTGTGGCTGCTTCAAATGCGAACAAAGCTCCCTTGCCTTTGGACAGGTTAATACAGTAAATCCATTGTTAACATAGTATCATGATAACGTTACGTTTCTTTTGCTTTCGAAATCTGAGCTATCATTTAAAGTTCTTTAAAATAAATCCCTTATCATCTTTTATTGATAATTTTATGTAAATCAAGAAAGGTTGCCCCTATAGTCACCATCACCACCCACTATATAAGTGTAGCTTAGCCTTTATGTTTATCTCATATAATGGCAAATATTTCACGACTTTGTGGTTACTAAGTCCATGTATTTGCCGATGTTTGTTGAGGTATAATATTCTAACTTTGTTCGTAAGTCGAAATCCGGGTTGTTATGCGGTCATGAGAGCAGTTTCTTTGTTGTTGTTTTTTTTTTTTTTGTATACCAAAAATAAAGAGCACTAATCTGAATGCCTCCTGGTCCCTGGGTAACCCATTCCGTAAATAACTGAAGGCTACTATTTCTTATTTTAGAAACAATGACTTGGTAGGCCTATTATTTTCAATAAATGCGAAAAGTGTAATCTTTAAAATTGGATATAAAGCGGTGGCAGACCAGTTTAGCATTTACAAATGGAGTATATGTTAGTCAGAGTGGCAATCTGAAAATATTCTTAATTTGTTATTAAAAGCAGATATGCTACCCACAACCACTTGCGCTGATATTTGATCTTATATTTATGTTGTTTGTATTGCGGGCAATATATCATTTCGCATATGCGTTAATGATAATATTGTTATACTCAGGCGCAGTGGCTTAGTGGTTAGTGGTTAGTTAGTAGGCGCAGTGGCTTAGTGTTTAGTGTGTTGGACTACTAAGCGAGGGGTCGAGGTTCGAATCCCGCAAAAACCCAAATTCCAACTTAGGGTTTTTTTCACCTCTCGCGAACATCTGACAAACATCCGAGAGTATAACTGTCTTGAAAGAGCTTCTCAATTAGCCGTTTGGAGTCGGCATAAAATTGTAGATCCCTTCCATTCGTTCCAAAAAGAAACAAAGTCGCACAAAACGAATGGTTGCGAGAAGCTAGGCCTAGGGTCCCTCCGGACCTGTTGCGCCAACTATTTATTTATTTATTCATTCCCTCGGATCCTGATGTTTGCGGTGGGGCAGCGACAACAAAATTGGGATTTAATTTTTCCGGGTTGGAACCTGGAATTTGTCGCAATAAAACAGTAAATGGGAAATATTGTTTTACTAGGCATATTTAAGAGACTGCTCGCATCCGCTACTGTAGCTCTTTTTACTTTTCCACAGCTCTGCCATTATTTAACTTCTTCTTCGAATTTTGTAAAAAGCAAAACAATAAGTATTAATCTTCAGACTAAAAATATTTTGTAGGTCACAATGGGTATTTTCATTGGAGTGTTTATTCAACACGTTTTGAATCCTTGCTTTAGCGGCGAAAGTTCCGGACTATAATAACATCAAATATCAGCACGAAATAAAAGATATCGTTGTTGGAAAACGAAAAGCCTATTACTCTACTTATAGTCATTTGACTAACTTCTAGCAGCTTTGTGTCTAATCTTACTTAGAGAATGGGTTGAATTGGGAGGTAACCTTATAATTGTCCTTTTTTTCGGCTTGAAAGTACAGTAGAAGTACGGCCTTTGTAATGTTTTCCGTAAAATAATGGATTTCTTAAATAATTGTTACCTACTTTTGAACTTCGATCAAGTTTTTTAGAACTAACCCGATTAGAGAGTTTTCGCTCATGGTAGGCCTATATTTTAGCAATTTCCGTTGTATAAAAAACGTTTTTTCTACCCATTTTAACTATTTAACAGATCATAAACACAAGAACTAAACAGTTAATCACTCATGATAGCTTACCGATGATCACGCTGCTAAACTCCCGCTTACAATGAGTAAGAAATTTAGTTGAGGCTACTCTAATGTCACAAAAAAAAAAACCTCAAAAAACCCGTTAACTTAAAAAAAAAATGTTAAAAGCTGCCTTAATCTCAGAAACTCTCTCTCTTAGCTTGTCACCCAAGACCCAATGCATATTTCCTTGGGTACACATCAAAGAGCTCTCAAAACAGTTAATTAAAAAAAAAAAAAACTGGTGCGACTGTATCCAACAGTCCCGAAAAATGTGTATGTGTAAACACCATGCGTGCGGTATGTGTGTGGCTTGATACGCGTCATTGAGAAAAGAGGGAATTGTAATAACCGTATTCTGGATATATTATGAAATAACAATAATTTAATCTTTCTGTGCTGCGTTTCGGTAGAATAGATACAATCGGATTGTGGTAGCTAAAGTAAGATATGTACATTCGAGACTGTAATCTATCTAGATTACGCTGGAAGACAGCACCGATGGTTGTTCCATATCGTGTTGTTGAAATTTTCCGGTTGGAGTTCATTTGAAGTCGCTCCAGTTTGGTTTGCGAGACGAGTTCTCCATTCACGCGAGCGTTCAGTACTCGTTTTCCCCAACCTTTTTTCCGACTTTCAGAGGTTTACTTGCACGTAAACGCGCCCTGTAATTTCGCACGTTCTGCATCTGGCTTTCCCATATCTGAAAATATTTTAATGCATCTTCAATGACGGCAAAATATTGCATTATTGACAGAAATATGGAATTGTACCAATTACTTATTTTCCTGTATTTTTCTGCGTTTTACTATTGAAACGCATGTATTCAACAGTGAAATCGAACAGTGAAACAACGCGCACTTAGATGTTTACGTATCAATAAGCACTCCTAACATTATGCAGTGGAAAATACCCGTTTGCTGTTACACAGGAAATGAAAGTGTCATTGGAATTTCATTCGGCTTGCATTGCATATTGTAGTGGCGCTGGCCTACGACATTTTCGTTATGCGAGAAACAGATTAACACAGCAACAGCAATAGTAACTTTCACAACTTTTTAGAACCAATGTATTTTAATTACTTTGAACACATTAGCACAGCAACATCGACAGCGAAGTCAACGTTAAAGCTGTCAAAAATTCGCTGTTGCTGTTGCTGATGTTTACATAACAACAAACACTCCTAACATTATGCAGTGGAAAATACCCGTTTGCTGTTACACAGTAAATGAAAGTGTCATTGGAATTTCATTCGGCTTGTATTGCACATTGTAAGGTTCTGGTCTACGACATTTTTGTTAGTTGTTGTCCAGCTGTGATTTCTGCGTGCCTGGTAATTCACGAAAGATTTGGCACTGAATTTCCTCGAGATGTCCGTCACAGGGAAGAAATGTGTGTGACTGACCATCATGTATGAAAAATATGCTTTATTTCAAATCAACAAAAAGCTGAAATGAATATGCCCCAGCTAAATGTATGCAATGATAAAAAATTTTACAATGATAAGACCAAGTGACGCATTTCCGCTACACATTTCTGTCCCCGCAAGTTAAATGTGTGGAATTACTCCACCAGATTCCAAAAAAATTTTACAATGATAAAACCAAGTGACGCATTTCCGCTACACATTTCCGTCCCCGCAAGTTAAATTGTGGAATTACTACACCAGATTCCAATAACGGGCGCTTAGATGTTTACACATAAAAAACAATATGTGACGCTATCCAATTCTTACAGACTGTATACATACAAGGAAACCTCACTCGCACCTCAACAATCATATATATATATAGAGCAACAACCTTTGCTCTTTTGGTTAAGAGGTTTTAAAGTTCTTTAAAACTTTCCGAACAATTAACTTTCATATTGAACAATAGCATATCAATAAAATAAAATACTACGTATGAGTCGAGTTTTAAAATACCCGACCTAATTCAAATAGGGAAATCATCGCAATTAAATGAAATAGCAGGGAACGTAGTTTAAAGTACACAAATATAGAAAGTAAAACCCTTGTTATCACAAATTGAATCTACTGTGCTAGGCATTTATACTCTTCTCTTTAAATTGATCACCGGGTCCCTGAAATGACAGTTTCCACATTGTTTTCAACCAATGTCGGAACAACTTCTAAGCTCAAGATTGTGTGACAAATCACACCTACGCAAGAGGCATTTGTCACACTGCGAGAAGATTTGATTGATAAGATTTATATCGACATTAATCTTTAGACTGAGTGCTGCCTACGCGAAACTGCTTCTAGTTCAAAAAGGAATTTCTTTCTTTAAGACTTACGATGCGCTCAATGGAGTATCTTCAGAATATATTTTTAGACACTTTTTCATCCCACAATGGCATGTATGGGTGTAGGGGGATGGTAGGGTTTCATTTTAAACTCGACCAATTTAAGGTTTTCAGCTGCAGTTTGTAACAATGGATAAAACGAAAACAAAGAAAATTGAATACAAAGAATAGGTATACTAGTCGTATACGTATGTGCGTGTACGCCGAGGATTTCGTATACAGAATAATGATATTAACAGGAAAGGGAAATATTCTTGCACTGTCAAAGTGGTTTAAGAAAAAAGTACGTTTCTTTCCTTTTGTTTGACACTGAGCAGGATTGTGATTTAAATAAAACAACCGTAGATAGCGTTTCGAATAATACGATAGAGTTTTCTACGCATTTGCTGTAAGTAATCAAGGACCTTTTATAGAGAATTTTGATTAAATGTTCTTTGTCTCAAAAGAAATTCGAAAAATAAATCACTCCCAAAAGGATTGTTCTTTCAGTTCTGAGTTGTGTTTGCAGAACAAAGAGTCGACGTCGACGAAAAGGCAGTACCTACAGTTATATTGTTATTGGATAGATAAATTTTGTTTTGTTCGTTCCATCCAACAAATAAATACAAGTGCTTCAACCATACGTTACGATGCCATAATGTAGTTGATTTATCGGTTAAACGATTGATGGAGTAATATACGCATTAATGCATATTTTGCGCTCATCTTTGAATGATTTATGTTTTATTTCCCTCTTTGCAATAAATACTAAAAAAGTCACCACTAGATTTCAACACACGCTTCATCATTTTCATTTTTCATTTTCATTTTTTCATTTCATTTATTTCAATTGAATGCTTACACATTAAGACATAAAACTATCTTATAATAATAGTGAAAGCTTAAAAACGAAAAACTAAATTCTGATACAAGCTTCTAAAAGACATGTTCCGAGAGAAAAAAAAGAAAAAAAAAAAAGGTTACAAATTTAACATTTCTAAAGAAAAAATGTACTTATTGAGAGAAAGCAAAACAATATATACATACATCTCCATTCAAATTATTAAAGTTAATAAAAAAAAGAATAACTAAAAACAAAATCAGTCGGGAAACTCCATGTAAAAGGACTTGAGCTCAGTCCGAAACTGTTCAGTGCCGCCTAACCTTCGCACATGCCGAGGCAAGGAGTTCCATAAGCGGATGGAATGAGTGAAAAACTGTCGCTCCGATGTTAGACACGCGACTCGAGGGTGAACAAGTTGTTGGGATCTGTTAGATGCACTAAAGCACAATTTAGTGAAAAGATAACTTGGCTGATGTGTCTGTACCACATTAGATAACAAAACAAGTGAACGAAAACGAAGTAAACTGTCAAGAGTCATATTATAAAGTGATTTTGAATAATTTGAAACACTGTCAAAACGATTCAGGTTGTAAACATAACGCGCAATATTATTAAATGCGACATTAAGCTTCCTCCTGCTGGCAGCATCACAGTTGCAATAAATTTCACAACCATAGCTTAGAATTGGAACAACAAGTGTTTTTGCTAACATGAAACGCGTTTTTTGAGGGGTGAAATATTGAGATGTCCATAACTGGCGTAGCACACCGTAAACTTTGCCAACGGTTATATTAATATGAGTATCCCATGATAGTGTTCTATTAAATATAACTCCTAGATTTTTGGCTGAATCAACATACTTTATTCTGGAGCCGTTAAGTGTTATTTCTGGAAAATAAGAAAGGTCCAGGGATTTTTTGCTAATAACAACACACTTAGTTTTACTGGGGTTAAGAAATAGCCCATTCCTATCGGACCAATCGGCTATCCTCCGTAGGTCAATATTAATCTTATTAACACAGTCTTCAATCATACCAAGATGACAACTTCGATACATCTGTACATCGTCCGCATACATGTGTATTGATGTCGATGTCGATACTAATTTTGGGATCTCGTTAACATAAAGGGAGAAAAGAAGAGGACCCAGAATAGAGCCTTGTGGAACCCCACGATAGGTGAAAAGGAAGTCTGAAGAGTGATGTCCTACAGAAACTGCTTGTTTTCTTAGCCTTAGGTATGCCGACATTAATGAAACCGCTGATGGTGAAAAACCGAACAACGTAGAGAGCTTTTCGCATAAATTATAGTGATCGACAGTATCAAAAGCCTTAGAAAAATCCAAAAGAACTAAAAAGGTCACTTTTTCCTCATCCAAAGACCTTCTTATCTCTTCAACTACGTTAATGACCGCGGTTATGCAGCTGTGATTTTTCCTGAAACCAGATTGCATCGATGAAAGTAAGCTATTTGAGTGAACATGGCAGTTAATTTGCTTCTGCATTATCCTCTCAAAAACCTTCGAAAAATAAGGTAGAATGGAAATAGGACGGTATTCTTTACTATTTGGACTTTTTGGGATAGGAACAATCTTTGCGTTTTTCCATTGGAAAGGATACACCCCTGTTGTTAAAATATGATTGAAGACATGGGTGAGGGCAGGCAGAATTACAGGTAGGATAATTTTAACAAATTTAGGATGTATTTCATCCAAACCAACCGCATTTGACTTCACTGACAACAAGCTAGCAACAACATCTGGTCTTGAAACACAAGAAAATTCAAAAGTGTCAGATAATGTACTAGAAGAGACGGATGGACTTGAAGGAACTACATTAAGATCAGGGAAAGGAAGTTCAACGAAGTTTTTGTTAAGAGTGTTTAGATCTAAATTATCGTCCAAAATAGGGTTATTTTTGCCCATTCCTATTGCACGAAGATTTTTCCAAAGCTGTCGACCTGTCAACGAGGGATTCAATTTAGCCTTATAAAATTTCTGCTTAGCAGCCCTTATTTTACTAACTACCTGTTTGCGCCGGGTACGATAGAGGCAGAGGTGAAAATCTAATCTGTAACGCTTCCACTCATTATAAGCTTGATTTCGTAGGTTCATAAGATCCCTAATTTCATTAGTAAACCAACTACACTGGCCATTCTGAATTGGCTTCACTTTCAATGGAACATGCCTATTAAATAACATAGAGATGTTGTAATTAAGGAACTGAATTTGATCAAAAGGAGAAGATAAGAAAAATACACGATCCCATTCAACACAACTTGCCTCTACTTCCAGCAGAGAATAGTTAATGTTATTAAAATCTCTGTATTCGTGGTTGGAGACGGAGCAATTTATGACAAAGTCAAATGTTAGAAAAAGAAGATCGTGTTTGGAAAAAACGGGTGCCGAAAGTTGGTCATAAAATAAAATATCACTAGAATTGTTAACAAAAAAAACATCTAAAAGAGTACTTGATTCCGACGAAAAGTGTGTGGGATTATTTGTGTTAACAGGGAACAGATTTAACGAACTCATGCCTTCAGTAAGAGTACTCTCGATTAATAGGTTACAATTTAAGTCACCACCAACTATGATTTTGGGATAACATAGCGATATTGATTCCAAAAGACTAAATAAAGGAGTGACATCGATGTATTTGTTAGGTCTGTAAACCGACCCAATGAGAAGATCTCCTGTTGCAGACTTAAGTTCAACAAACACAAAATCCAGTTCACTACCAGCAGTAGACTTACAGTTTAGGACGCATCTCAAACCTCTTTTCACGTAAACAGCAGAGCCACCACCCACTCTTCCAATTCTATCGCCACGAAAAAGCCTAAATCCGTTTAATTTGTAAACTTCATCTTTTATTCCTTCAGAAAACCATGTTTCCGTTACGCAGACAACATCAACCCTAGATCCTTCGAACAGATCCCTAAACTCGTCAATTTTAGGTAAAAGACTTTGCGCATTAATGTGGCACACTTGTAAGCCTGTCCTTTGGTCGCTCAGCACGCGTATCATAGAATGAAGAATTCCACCATTTCCACCGCCCACGGAAGTCCCGCCTGATTCATTGGTCTGCATCTCTATCATAGACAAGCAAAAACAAAGGAAAAAGCATGTACTGAAGAACCAGTGACACAAAACGTTTCAAAACACAAGTTCCCTTACCGTTCATTCCGACCAAAATAATTATAAATAATATAAAGCGAGAGAAAGAAGAAAAAAGAAAAAGAATAAAAACAATAATGGAGATGTAAGAATATTTACAATAATATTTAATTAAACCTTAAACAGAAAAACGAACAAAGATTTAAGAATTTATAAATGTTTTAGAATGGCTGAGCAAAAAAGAAGTGTTAGTAATTATTATCCTTGGGGGCTGGCAATATCGTTCAGTTTATTGATGTCATCAATGTATACAGCTTCTTTATCAGGGTGACGTTTGACTAACACACGGCCGCGAATCGTAAACACGGAAAATAACAATTTTTGTTTTTTTAATTGCAGTGCCGCATGTAGCAAATTGTTGTTGCATTTTGAAAGACACTCGCGCAGGTAAATAGTCGAATCTGATTGTAGGCCTACGTCACATAAATTTTATTGTTTTTTGTTGATTTTGCGGTATTTTGCGATGGACGTAAGAACAAAGTTCCTGTCGTATGCAGATCGAAATTTAATTATGATATTAGCGGCGTTTGCGTTTGTATTAGGCTTCGGGCGAGTGCGGAAAATTTCATAAATCATCGGCGGTTTAATATTGATAACATGGCACAAGTGATGGAAATAAGATTTCAAGTTTTCTTCTGGCATGTGCGGGATACCAAACAAAATCGCGTCACGTGAAGCATTTTTATTCTCAAGCTGTTCATGTTCGGCTTTAATTTCGGAGAGTTGAGATTTTAAATCAATGCATTCAGCAGTGTTATTATGAAGTGCGGTTCGGGTGTCGGACAACTCTTTGTTTACATCTAATAAAGATGTTTTTATTTGAGTGATTTCCGATTTAATGGTGTCGATATCGGCGTTTGTATTTGTTTGAGCGGTTTCAAGTGTTATAATCCTCGAATTAATGTCAGATATTGTTTTATTTAGTTCCCCGAACTGATTATCAATTTTGGTCGCGAGTGCATTATTATTTTCATTCATTTTGGACGATAAGAGCGATATTATAAACTCACTTTGACTTTTTAGTTTTTCGTCCATTTTTTCCCACATTTGAGTGTCAATCGCGACTATTTTTTTGGGATTATGTATCGGCGAGTCAAGGGAGGTTCGAGGTGAGTTTGTAAACGGAGAATCTTGGTGTTTGGAGTTCGATCTGGTTCGCTTAGATGTAGACATGTCGTTCGTAATTGTTCGATGAAAATTTGTGTTGCACAAGAGACAAAGGATTTTCTTTTGTTAGAATTTTAGGAAATTGGCAAATAATAACAATTAAAATGTCACTTTCACTGATATTTTTCAATAACACTTTACAGTCTCTACACCACACCAACTTGAACTATTTGAGAAAATAAGCCAATTTGCGTAAATTTCAACCGAAAACAACTAAATGGCCAGCGGAGGGAAAAACACGTCTATTCAGTAGCTTGCATTGCTTGCATTTTTCATCGAAAATATTTGTTTGTCTGTAACGATCTATTTTTGAAAACGTTACTATGCAATTTAATTTTATTTTTATTTATTTATTTAAGTAAAACTGTCCATGTTCAACCAAAACTCATTAACTCATTAAATAAAAATATCTAATATTTAAGGCTGCACAGTAAGGTTTATTATATGTTTTAAAATAGTGATGAGCAGAGTAATTGATTTAGAAGAAAAAAAAATGTTATAAATGACAAATATATAAAACAAGTTACAAAAATTGGAAAAAAAATCAAAATTAAAAAATTAGCTACAAGGAACAAGATAAATTTACTGTCAGACAATAGAGATTTTAAATCAGTTGAATCAGTTTTCAATTTTATTTCTCTGATTTGGCACGGTAGGGAGTTCCAGCGTCCATTTGGTGGTGGCCAATGGCATGTGTTTTGAACGCCTTTTCATTTTAATGGTTAAAGTCGGCAAAAGGACAAGTTAATATACATAAATGTGTTATGTTCCTTCGTAGGGCTCAGGTAAGAACTTGGTCAATTTGGTTACTGGTTTCCCCATTTGATCTCAAACGTGGAGCTGTTTATCACAGTATATAGTATTATCACATACCACATGCTACTCAAATTCGTTCGTGTCAGCCAACCTTCCGCTTTTTCACAAAAGTTCTTTACGGTACACGATTTAAAGCGGAAGGCATAGCGAATCGAGAGATTGATACGCTTAAATAGAAATGGCAAATCATTCCAAATAAACGGAATCCGCGGAATTAGAATGAACGAATTTTCCACTTAAAATCGTCGCCAATTGCATGACATTTGATTTGAGATTCTTCGCAATCAAATCAAACATGATCAGTTACAAAATGTCGGTGGATTGAGATTGCGCAACAAAATTATAACTGAGCCGACTTTCAATTTCAAATGATTTTTATTGTCTGGGATGTGACACTCCCCGTTTTTCTATTCTATTTTTTTAAAAGTCCGGTTCTCCACACAAAGTTCTATCCCCAATCCCATTCCCTTAAACTTTTATTTTCAAGACAAATAGTAGCATAATGTCCTTCCTTGGGTCAATACGAATCCACAAAGCACGATCCATCCCCGAGTTATGAGTGCACATACGGACGTCAGTCTCTCTTACATATAGCTGTACCCACCCGGTTTGGCCGTGCCTTTCGTATTAAATCCCGCCCAGATCTCGCAAAATTCCAAATGTCCAATAATAATTTCAATTATACAATTTTAGATATAGTGTTTGAATTTTATACTTTTTTGAAAGGGAGTTGCTACAACCCGTTTTCCTATCCCGCTTATCTTTTACAAAGTGCCACCTATCGGCTCCAAAATTAACCTAATTTAAAAACTGGAACCAACCATACCAAAATAGTGTCCTATCTATCCAACTGTAACGAACCATATTGAGCCACATCCCAGCGGGTCTGCAATATTCCTATCCAGAGACAATACTGAGACCACCAACAAGCTATATTCTTACGGATTTGTCAGGTTTTTTTTTTGCGCTAGTATTGATAAAAAAATTTTAAGAACACATTACAAAAACATTAAAGAAAGCATATATCGCTACTAAAATCCTATACCCCTTCATTAACAGAAAGTCACTATTATCGAAATAAAATAAAATCATTATTTATAAGGTGTCACTTTCAATCTATTTTTCTATATGGTTCTCAAGTCTGGGGTAGTTGTTGTTGTGCAAAATAAATTACTTAAAATGATGCTTAATTCGTCCTCGCATCATTCCACTTCAGACCTACATATTAGGTCAAATGTTGAATTGATCTTCGAGAGAATACGAAAACTCAACGATAAATTCAAAATAAGATGTGATCTTCCGGATAATAACCTGCTAATAAATGCGGTATACCATGTGCTTAACTAATTCAACGTTATTTATTTTTTGATTATGTATATTTAAAAATGTATTTACTTATTTGTTATTTGAATATTTATTTATCTGTAAATTTATTTATTTCTTAATATATTCAATTGTTAATTTATTTATCTGTTAATTTATTTATTTATAAATTTATTTATTTCCCTGATATGTAAACCTATTTGTTTATTTATTAAATTGTTAATTTATTTATTTGTTAATGATTCGTTAATCTATTTTTGTTAAGCTTTTAATCTTTTTTATATATAGGTACCTTTATATAAAATCTTTTTTTTTTTCTGTGAATTTGAGTTTTTTTTTCGTTGTTTTCTCAAAACAAAATGTTTATTTTCAAAAATTTATATATATCAATATACGCTTAAACTAAATGTTCAGTAGTAAGATTATTAATATCATATCTCTGTGATTGTAAATCGTTGCGGCAATAAACAAATGTAATATTGAACGTAATAAAAAAAATATAAAAAAAGAACATAAAAAATCGAAGTTTGATATTCAAACGCGGAAAATACACAACAATGTTTGTCCTAATATGTTTCTAGTATATAAAACATTTAATTTAGATAGTATTATTAACCAATCAAATTATACTAATTGTCTTTAAAAAAATCATAATAACCAACCAAAAGCATTCAGTTATCTTAAAATGTGGTATTCCCAAACTCTATCATATTTCCCCATGGTTGGTAGCGGTTGGCAGCATTGATTTTATATTTATTGTACGTTTTTGCATATCACACGGTATCTAAATTGACATAACACCGAAACCGATAGGAAAACAGAATGGCGAATTAAAAAAAAACTGATGGGGCCAGCGGCAATAGGATTGTGAGTTGGGGGTCTCAGTATTGTCTCTGGTCCCTTCTATCCAACTGTAATGAACCATACACAGCCACAAAATTTCATTAAATTCGGTTGAGTGGTTTAGGCTTTAAAGGATCGACAACAGCGCCACCGAAAAAATAAAAAAATTGCTAAAATTCATGAGTTTTTCACACATGTATAACACACAAATACATTTTCCGACTTCAACCAAACTTCACAAAAACCATACATAGGCCAATACCAAAGATGTGTGAAAGTTTTGTTGAAATCGGTAAATGTGTTAAGACTCCAATCGGCGACAAACGAACACAATTTTAAGGCTCAATATATAAGGTATACCTATGTATAAATAAAGAATAAAAATAGAGATGGAACCATTCAATTTGCATTTGATTTGCGTCAATTTGCGTCTCCATCTGCTAATCATTAGGTCTTATTCTGCCGCGAAGACAACAACATAGTTTTTCAATTAATAAGGACGACCAAAAAGAATCAACTCTCAATTTTATATATTGCCTCAACTGCTGCTGACATCCATAGTTACAAATTAACTTAACAAGCAAATTGCCAAGCACTTTCCTATTAATTCTATTGGCATAAACATTGGAATTAATTCAGGCGCAAAACAGCACTTCGCGTCCCTTATTGTTGATCCTTATTTATTTATTTATTTATTATTGCCATCCTTATTTTGAGTGCCAAAATAGGAGAAAGAATACAATTTTTTTGTTTTTTTTATCTTCTATGAAATGTTTCAGCCTCGCCTCGTGCTCAATGTTCAACTTATTGATTCCCACGTGGATCTAAAAAAAAAAACAGCCGTCAATGCCTTTTCTGTGCCGCAAATTCCCTTAGGAGTTTTAAGAATTTATAACGTATCATACCATCCCAGCGGGTGCTTTTCTCCCACATGCCATTTGTCTTAAAATGACGGCAAAAAACGCAAATAAAACTAAATACACAAAGCTACACCTACACAAGCATAGACCGAAACGACTGTTGAAACAGCTGCAGCTACACGTGAATCATACAGAACCGCAGCGATTCCTGCCACAAGCTGATAGAAACCGCATATTAAACACAAGCGGTGTGGCGTCAAAATGGCGGTATCTTGCCTGTCGAATCCTATTATTTACGGCCGCCTATTTGTGGGCATTTTTCTGCCAGCACTCACCTGAAAACCGACGAGACTCCAAACGTCCTCTTCCGACGAGAACACACAGGCGGTGTAGTTGTGTCCTCGGAATTTATATATCCTCACCGAGTGTGCCAAGGCCACAGGTATCGCTGTTGTAACGATTAATATCCATGCCATACAAATCGCCCTATGGAACATAGAAAAGATGTATATTATGCACTATGGATTCACCAATAAATCTAAATTATATTGACATTTGAAGTAGATAACAGTTACTGCGCTGCGTCAGCGATGATTTAGAAGAATTGTGTATATACTTACAGCATTGCGTTACGTTCGGTACGCAGAGACATACTGGTCACTGGATGTACGACAGCCAAAAACCGGTCGAACGACATTAGAACGAGGGTGTATACGCTGCAGTGGCATGTTACCACAATCATGTACTGGACAAATTTGCACCATAAATTTCCGAACGGCCATTCGGGCAGAACGTAGTCGGTAGCCGTAAAAGGAACACAAAATATCACGAAAAGGATATCGGATACGGCCAAGTTTATAATCAGTAAATTTGTGGTGGACCGCATTTGTTGATTCGCAACGACCACTGAAAGTAGAGAGGAGAGTTATTTTGTTAGCGACAAGTAACAAGTAATGTATACTTAATGATAATGACTGATGTCATTCGGAAGGAATATTAGTCTGTTTGTTTGTTCCGCTCGTGTTAGCATTCTTGAGATGACACGTTATCTGCCTACATACCGTACTTGCCTTAGAATATTCCCTCGGTAAATCAACAACAAAGAGCAACCCTTCAAGGACGTTTATAATTACCCCTTCAATCAATATTAAAGCAACATCGCCTAGCAAAACTCTCCCATTACACTGTGAAGGGATAATAATTAACCTGATTCCAACGACAGTGTTGACAGTGCTTTTAATTATGTACACACAAGGAAGAAGGAACTGCTTGTTCAAGCTACGACAGTGACGGCTGATGACTTGTTTGGAAACCACAAAGCAAACTTAGCATCTAAATTTCAAGCGAGGTCGAAAGCTTTTGAAACAGTCGGAGGCCACTGCATTGTGCAGACCGTCATCGCCATTGCTATCGTCGGCGGTAGTTGTCATGTGTGAGTTTTATTTCTATCCGAATGGAAATAACTGCTTCTGGGAGACAATTTCACGTTTATTCCGGTGGGTGATTCTCGCATGCAGGTACTACAAGGGTGCTAGAATCTATTGTTCTTTTACGAGCAAATTCTTCACTGAGCTATCGAGCTATAAAATGGGTTTGCGTTTTTTTTTTTTTTTTTTTGCAGGATATCAATGAGAACCACTTTTCGGTTGCATCACATGACAATATGGATTTCGTTGGCTCTGATGAAATTGAATCTGACAGATGAACAGAACATTATATATCCGTACATTCAACTGGTAGTGTGGAGAAATAGAATTCCATCAAACATAAGCTGCCAACGGAAGAATGGAAAATGTCAATAGCGTCGCAATTGCATTTGGTGATCAGGGTATTGAAGTTGAAGGAAATTGAAATTGCTTGGCGTGGTGAGGACATTTTGAAGAATCAAACTCTTTGCGCGATGAGTTTGATTTTTAAAAAGGAATATTTCAATTAGAAGAGGATCATGGATTTGATATAGACTGGAGAAGATGTTAACTGAACTCGAACAGCCCTATTGCGAAGATCAACTATCAATCGGTTGACGATTGACAAATTTATCAATTAAAATTGATGTTGGTATTGCGAAAAACGATTGATAAAAATATAACCTATTGTGAACATAACGCCAAAAAATAAAATTATTGTGAATGAAAACTCAACTTTGACAGTTCTAAAATATTTTTGATTTGAAGAGTGGTTGTTATGATTTTTGCAAACAATTTAATTAAACAATAATTACGAGTGTTAAATCTGTGAAATTATTTATTTAAAACCATGTCATCGGTGGAATTATTTTTTGATGATGACGAAGACGAGACAGAGTACGCGGAATTGGCTGCAATACGGAGGAGTTTGCAAGTCGCATCTAATCCTTTGGAGCTGGAAAACCGAAGGTAGCTAATTTAATTTCCAAGGAATGCTTTTGAGTTGCATTCGTTGATTTTTTGGAAGATATTGGACCCAAACTTAAACCGTTTAATTGCAGCTCTGCTTGGTCTTGCGCAGTCAACAGCAACAACAGTGTGCCTTATTCTATGTGAACTACTAAACGCGTTATGGAAAATTACATGTGCCCCAAATGGATAAAATTCATTACACATAGGAAGAAAAACGAATGGAAATATGTATATATATATATAGCCCTTAAAAAATAACAACATTAACAATTAAAAACGTTGATGTTCAACATTTTCTTTTAAGAGTCGTACTTATCAACACCGAAATTGCGATTGATAGAAAAATTGACAACTACCAATAAAATTGTTCAAGATTGACATTCACAATACCGATTTGTCAACCTTCAATTGCTGCACGTTCATAGTCGACCAACACTTAATAATTGATAATTGATCTTCGCAATACCATTTAAAGAAATTTATTGATAAGTATCAACTATCAATTGATAGTTGATCTTCGCAATAGGGGTTGAAGTGTTTGAAATATTTTCTGGTGGAACGGAGCAGGCATCAAAAAAAAAAACTAATTTTGAGAAATAATACCGTGGATGTGGTTTTGATAGCTTTATGGGGAAAAGCGGATGAGACAACTTATTCCATGTCATTGTGAAAAAAAAGTGTGCGTATGCATATAAAAATTGAAATTCCTCTTACATAAAACAAAAAAATACAAGACAATTGTCCCCATCCCGCTGTATGGTGGAGAAGAATGGGCCTTATCGAAAGCGGGTGAAACCCCTTTTGGCTCAATGTATCAATGGAATTTGGAAGAGCAGATTTAGATACGAACTATACGGGCTATGCAACTTCGTTGACATGATCGAAACGTTGTTTTAAATAATAATGTAGGAACCAGTCGCAGGTTTGAAACATCAAGGAAAACAAAACCTCAGCTTTGAAGATCAAGCAAGATCTAAGAGCCCAGTGTTCTGTATAACAGAGCAAGACGATTGCAGGCAATACGATTTTCTATTGAATAAGACATAACATGGTGGTAAATTGGCTGTATGGCTTCAAAAATCTTCTGTTTGATGGTTAAGGTCAAGAGTGAGTAGCCAAGCAGATTGCTTATCGTAAACACTGGCATTCATTATGACAGCAAATTTGGCTACTACACCATAGAAAGTACAAATTGTACCGTCTTTACCATAAGGTGCCACGGGGCCCGTGACCAGGGCTTCCATCCTTACGGGGCTCCCTAATGGCCGATGCACTATAATTTTCTTTCTATTTTGGTTGATATAGTTTGATAAAGAAAATTTGTTAAATTTTTTTTTTTTTTATATATATACTTCTCCCGGGAAAGGCGAACCTATAACGCTTTAACAGCGCCCCGAGATGCCTGCAGACGTATGTTTGCTCTGCACTTAAATTGCTGCCAATTGTAGTCTTCTGGAAATATATCCCCAGGAAGTGAGTTACAAAGTTTGCTTGTCCTGTAACAGAATGAGTTTTTGAAAGTTGATGTCCTCGCGGTTGTCAAGTGTACTGTATGGTCATGAGCATTAGCAGCCTGTCTTGTTGGGCGCCAAAAAGTTGCATTTCGAGGGATAATGTCTTTGAGTTCCTCAGAACATCTACCAAGAAAGTACCTATAGAACAAGCATAGGTCAGCGACTTGTCTTCTGTGCACCAACGGTTGTAGATTCGATGTGAGTGTAGGGTCTCCAATGAGTCGAACTGCTCGTCTCTGTATGCTATCAAGCAGGTTAAGTGAATGTTTTGGGGCCGAGCTCCATATATAGGAACAATATTCCAAGCCTTAATACGCCAGTATTGCCAGACCAAATATTTGTTATTAAACCAAAATACCAATTGTGTGCTTTAAATTATTTTAAATACAATTTTACAATCTTAAGTTTCAAACTGAATTTTATAAACGTGAAAAAAGCACCATCATAATATGCACTTTATTAAATATAAAAATAAAAGCAGCTAGGTATCTGGCCCAAGGCGAAAAAAATCCTCTATTTTGCTGCTGCGGCACCTGAAAAACTTTATTTTACCGCTAAAGGTTCTGACGAGTGACATTCAAAAGGCTCGAATCTCGAGACTAAAAAGTTAACTCCGCAAACTGCTCTCAAGACTATGTCCACTTGCGAGTTTGCTGTCGAGAGCTGCTTGAGAGCTGCTCGCAGCATTTTTGCTCTCAAATGGACAGGCACCTTAAGGTTCGAAGGAATCCAGCCTACTTTCAATATGCCAATGGAAGCAGTAAGCGAGATGTTAAAGAGACACCTTGATCAAAACTATAGCGCTGCCATCTAACCTAAGTTCTTGCATTCCATTCAGCGGAATGTCCGGTAGTCAAACTCACAATATACAGAACAAAACACAGAGTTGGCTAAATTCTAAATCGACCAAAACTATGTATACAAATTTACGTATTTTAGAATTATTATTTTTTCAAAATTCCTAATATTTTTATATTCTATAATTCTGTGGTGCAGTGCACAATTCTTAGAACTGCACAAACAAATGATTTTAACAATTTCGTACTACAATATAAGATTAAAATTCTACAGCAACACCCCATAAAAAACTGGGACCGAATGAAATACCGAATATGTGTGAACATACGGTTAGAAATGTACTCCATATTAAACTCATATCCATATTAAACTCATAATAAATAACTTGTGATACAGCAACAGTACAAACATTTTTTTAACACAGTAATTCTCTTCAAAAAGTAACCAACAGTTGCAAATGTCCAAATTTGCAACGAAAAATGATACGTGTATCCTTTAGACAATTAAAAAAACAACAAAAATGGATTATCCCAAAGCTTTACTAATTGAATTTACAAATTGTCATCGACATGTAACCACAACCACTGAAATAATATAATCTACCTGATGCAATACCTCAATGCTCACTCAATTTCGTGCATAATTAGCTAGATACGAGTACCTTCAAAGACCACACTTAGAGCACATATTAATTATATCGCCATAGGAACTGAATTGGATCGTTCTTCGAAAACCACATGAGCTGTGCACTTTACCGATGGGGTACTTAAATGCAGGCACCTGCACGACGATTCGGCAATTTGCTAACTTCGTGAGGATAATTAAATCGAATTTAAATTGAATTTAACTTTCGTCTGGCTACCAACGAAATGAGTGTCCATACATTTGTCACCCACGCGAATGGCAATGGAAATTCTTTAATTTTCGACTACCAACGGTTAATTTATGACTTCCTTGTGAATTTCAATTTGCCCATTCAACGTTTAGCCACAGAGCACGACAGACGGACCAACCAACATAAAACATATACTTGTAGCAACAAAGATGCAAGGACATGCAAGCAGTCGGAATCAACCATAAGGAGGATGCAATTAGTTGGTCAAAATGACTTTTCGCATTGTCGCCTTGCTGATAGCTTCGTCGTTTGGTGTGTGGTAAGTATACTTCCTACCCTCACCTTCAGGGTCCCTTTTAAAATAGAAAAGGGTCCTCGAACACCACCACCAAGTCAATGAGTGATGTGCACTTAAAGAGGGAAAAAAAGAGTAATATATGCAAAGTGGAGGAAGGTAATTTTTTCCCTCTGCTATCCAAAGTTTCGCGCATTAATTTTGTATTCCTTTACATCCGCTTCTGTTTAAAACTCGTGGCTATTATTTTGAAGAACGTTGAAGAACTCGACCGTATACAATTCAACCTGCTCTTGCGAATTCGTTAGCCTATTAAAAAGTTGTGATAATATACTTTTGAAATGCAAAATATATGCATCCAGGAGTCAGATTCTATTTATAAGTAGAAACGATCAAACGTTTTCGTGCGCACGAATGATTTGCCCTATGTTACACAAGCAAATTTCTTCACGCACACGAAAACGTTTGAACGTTTTGCCTTACAGAATCTGACCCCAGGTTTTTTGGAAGTTATTCCCTGTGGGGAAAATGCGGACGTGGTTGGATGTTATAAGACAACGTGATTGGATTTCCCAACGAATATTAGAGAAACAAAATTAAATGCCAATAAAACTTTGATATTTTCAGATACGGGTAAACTTAAATTTGACATATCTTCATTCTAACAGTTACAAAACGAGCTATCAAAATACTTCCTAATTCAAATAGAATTTTATTCAAAGTACGCAAATACACTAATCAAATAGATATTCAAAAATTAAGGAAGGTTCAAATCCGGCAATTTGTTCTCTCTTTAAATTTACCTATAGGCTCACGCTGTCCCGCATCCTGTCTTATAGCTATGTACACAGTGACATGCAGTAGCTAGTAATTTGCAGATATGCCTTGTACTATACTTTACAAAGTTGTGTTCTTCAGCAAAAAATGTTGCTTTGGAAGCATTAAAATCGTCTTCTCGCAACGATACAACCGAAAATGTAAGAAAAAGTGTAATAGGTATGATCGTCACCGTGCAGCGATACAAGCGGCAAAGATTTTGGCTTGTAATTCATTTGCATTTGTCATATTTTGGATGTTTTTATCCTTTTCTTCTTTTTTTTTGTATATTTGACAGATTGGGATAAATAGCCACTTGAAGTTAGTGATGACTCATTCGGTAACAAAATTTGGATTAATCATCATAAATCCAAGAATATATATTTTTATTTCTTCTCATATTTCAGATTTAGCTATACGGTGAGGCGGAAAGACTTTCAAAGCACTTCCCAAGCATAATCAGGCTTTAAAAAGTAAAAAGGGGAAAACCAACTCAACAAGTAAACAATTTTATCGGATCGATCCAAACTACAGGTCTACACTTTATTTAGGTAAAAGATGGGAAAAACAAAAATGTTGTTTATAAGAAAGCATATAAGAATAAAATGTAAGGTATTTTAAACACCAACTTTATTCAAAGTTTTCTTTTTGCTCCCTTAAGTTTCAGCATTTGTGAAGCCTGAAGAATTGAAAGCATTTTACGTCTCTAAATAAAACTTTTTTTTTAAGGGAACAACCACTTGGAAATGTGCTCAGCGAAGCGGGTGTGGGTTTGCTAGTAGTACATAAATCATACATCATGTCTTTCAAAAAGTAGTCCACAGTGATGTTGCTTTTTTGTTTTCCTTTTCCCCAGAATTAAATGGCGACACATTCTTTGGTAATTCTGAAGAACAACGATTTATAAGAAGCCCACGAAAACAGCAAGCTCTTGCCACTATTGCTAGGACAACTCAAAAATAATGGAAGAATGTTGTCAATAGACGATAGGCTGTTTAACGTTTTTTTTTTGAAAGAATATATATGGTTTCTTAGTTACTTTATACCTACGATGTTTCAAAGTCTATCCACGTCAACGTGCATTCAATAACGTCTTCAAAATTTTCGTTTCATGTAGAAGACTATGGCTATAGAGTTTGGTTTCTTATATTAGAACAAAAATAACAACACCAATGTAAAGATAAATTAATTACATTTTTTTTTAAAGATACATAATGAAACATCAAAGCTGATCGCAAACACAAATACCACTTTATCTCCCTAGCATTATTTGGGAACCAAATTTATTTCCTTTTGAGGGTCTCTATATTTAATTCCGCATAATGCTGTAACTTTAGGTTTATGAGAGGAATGGTTCACTTGGAGTTTGGTTTCCTTTCAGTGAGAAAATGTTTAGCTTCAATAGTTACCAGGACAATTAAATGTTGAACCTATTTAAAACCCAGAGTAGTAGCAACAGTCCTCTATTTTATATATTTGTACAAGCGACACAGACACAAACGAACATTTTACAATAAAAAAGGACCAATGTGAGCGCATCCTTATACATATATAGTCAATCCGATGAAATCCAATTACATTTGCTAAGACGAACATTTTTTTTTTTTTAAATATCGCACCCTTCCGGGAATTTTTCACTCAGCAAAAGGTCGATTTAATTAAAGTAATCAATCAAGTTTCTCAAACGTTGTGCACCAGGAGCAACCAAGATGAGTATTTTAAATTGAATGCATGATTTAACTTGCGTCATATAGTCGCCTGAGCAATGCACCGTCAATGACAGCGTCAAAGCGAATTTTATCGGGCTACTCGGGCGTATGTGGAACTTTTTTCGTTCTTGATTTTAATGCTCGACCACAAATGGCTTTTCCAATATATCCAAATGAGATCCGATTTAAAGGGTAACAGGAAAGTATTGTGTAAATAAACTGAAAATTGTATGGATGTACAGTGTAAGTAAACGTATGAATTACTTCCCGATGGGCACGTATGCCATATGCAAGAAAGCAAAACTTACAAGTGGATCGACGGGCAGGGAACGTATGCCATAGGTATCTGCCATAGGAGAGATAATACCAGTGTGTTAGCTGAATGGAATCTAATTTTATTCACAAAATTTGTTTCCTTATAGACCTATCCCCCATGAGCATTTCCAATGCATATCGATACATAAAATAGGTCGCGTGCCATCAAATATCAGCTTGCGATAACGTAATAAATACATAAATGTGTGCAGTGAGTATTGTTATTTAATTTTGTTCGGATAGGTCCTCTACAATTGCAGATATTTATGCAGTACTTATATTTATTTTAAAACAGAAAAACGATACCATTAATACAATATATTCGTCCACCCGAATCGTATATTTATACTGTTACTACCAAACCCATGCCCGCTTCACTGAGCAAATTTTCAAAGGACTGTTCCCTCTAAAAAAAAATGCAGTTTAGTTACGAGGCGTAAAATTCTTTCAATTCGTCAGGCTTGAGAAACGCTGAAACTTAAGAGAGCAGAAAGAAAACTTTGCTTTTGTGGCTTGTGTCAAATCAAAAGGCCTGCAAAATAAATTGGCGTGCGTGCAAGTTGAACGACTGTTCGAAGTCACTTGCAAGAGTGCTGCGAAGTGTTAAAAGTGGCGAAAATATTTTTTCTTTTTTTTTTTTAGTTTTGTGAAGGAATAAAACGAAAAAATTAATACGAATATTATTGTTAAACGATGTGTAGCCCAAAACTATGTTGGGCGCTAATTTTTCCATTTCTATCGCGTTTTGTAAAAATTGGAAAAGTGTTTTTTTTGTAATACAAATCTGCTACAAAAGAATACCTTTCCACGAAAAAAAGAATCATAAAATTCAGTGCTGCCAAACTTGAGATATAAACAGACATAATCATATACATATATCAAAGTCATTTATATATATAAGAAGATGTGTTCGTTTGATTTTAATTAATTAGTTTTTGGTAGTTGAGGATATTAGTCCTTATGATTTAAAAAGGAAGGGAAAGCAAAGCAATGAGCTGTTCGTGCGTAAGAGGCTATGGATTAAAGAAAGATGACAAAAAATGGAAGCACTGAATATTATATAGCCCGTACTTTTAAGTGTCAAGAGCGTCCCATGTTTTTACATTTCACCTCCCCCTTCGAAACTATTGTGCAAGTAAAATAAAATATGTTGTTGAAGTAACAGGTCTATCTCTATATAGCACCCGAGGACATTGCTCTCACACCTATCCGCAGGCATCTCGGGGCACTGCGCTAGAGTTATGGGTTCGCTTTTTCCTTGACTTTGTATTTGGTTTGGATCGGTATATTTGATTCGATAACGATTGTTTAACTGAAGAAGGGAATGTTTACTTAAAGCAGAGGTTCGCTTCATTTTATTCGCATTTTCGATTTAAAATAAAGTGTTTAACTATATCTCTGTAACGACATTTATTCTTAGTGGTCAAATAAAGAGACCAAGAAACAACAATTGAAAAGACGAGAACGATCAAAAGGTATAAAAGATTTATTGGAATAAATTAAAATTGATTGTACACTAACTTCGTACACTAAATTCAATTCATGTTCTTTGTTTTACAATATAATAATGGTTTTTGTACATGTTCATAGTTTTTAGAAGTATGTAAATGTCAAAATGTGTTTACGATATATTATTTCTTTATTTCTATTAAGCCGTCAGTGATGTCTTTTTCTTATGGATGAATGTGGTCATTGTTTTTTAAAAATGTGCATATTACTTTGCAACAAAATCCAACCTGGACAATGAAAGAAGTCAAAATATGAAAGTCTTCATTATTTATTCGCTCATACATCGCATCCTCAATGAGAGCAAAGAAATGTTAAAATGAGCAATAAGAAAAGGAAAGAGAGGAGCCCTTATTACAAATAGTCATTCCGATAAGATACAGACAGTGGCTGAAACGAAATGTTTTATTTTGTTTTTTTAATTAGCATTTGAACTTTCCGGAACTTTTCAGTTTTCACTGAAAACAAAAGGTCGATTTAATTAAAATAATCAATCAAGTTTGTCCAATGTTGTGCATAGCAACAAATAATATTAATATGAATATCTTGAATGACTGACTCTACAAAGTTGCCTTGGCAATCCACCACCAATGACAACGTCAAAGCGAATGTTACCAAGGTCCTTGGACGTACGTAAATCAGTTTTTTTTTTCGCTTGGTTTGTATACTCGAGAGTAAGTGACGAGCAACACGAAAAGATTGTATTTTTACTGAGTGGGCTTTCGTTCATTACTTTATTTTTGGGACGTTTCGCAGCTTCATTTTTCTTTATTGGGCATAAAACCAACAGCGAAAGTATACATCAAAAGATAAATCAGACATCTATTAATTACAGTGCCATAATTTGAAACAGGAAACAGAACATTTGTAGGTAATAGGTCTTGTTAAAAAATGTAGAAATAACTTGCAGAACTGCAAATTTTGAGTTAATTTTAGTAAGCGAGCTGCGCCATAGCTGCAAGTAAAAAGAGAGTATCAAATCGGAATGTGTTTTTGTTTTCTCGTCGGATTGCAGGAAAATGAAAGCGTAGGAAGAGGAGAAAAAATGACAGTCAATTGATTTAAAATGAATGTGTTCCACTGATAAATAAATGTCTTAAGAGGAACGCTAATTTGAGTATATAGCTATTTAAATTCCATTTACATATTCTAGAACGCTGAAAAACATTTTTTCCTACATGGAGACATTTTTTGAGAGCTTTTACTTTAGCAACATAAAATTGATAATTTTTCAACGCAGCCTAAGCTCATTCTCGACAACCGCATCGAAACTGTTTGATAGATACAATAATATTTAAAAGAGAAAAATCCTCTTCTTTTGTCATTTCCAGGCATTCACGGAGAAAAAATTCATGGTAAAAACACATACACCCAAAAAAATAAATTGATAAAACAACTGTAAAAATAACATTTTTGGGTTATTAAAGTCGTCCAACATGAAAAATATCATTATTGATAAGCTCACCATTTCATATCTGTATTTACGAATTATCAATTTAATGCGAAAAATGTAATATCTACATTTAAATACAGAAACTGTTTCCTGGTATTATTGATATTAAAATGTTAAATCAATATTTTTATACTCATATTTCCTAATGGAAATCAGCATTAAAAATGTTAAAATTACATTTTCAAATTCGTGTTTTCAACTACCAATTTGATATTAAAAATATGGAATCAATATATGTATTTTCAATTTTTTTTTTCTCCTGTTAATGTAACATTTAAAATATTGAATTCATATTAAAAAAAGAAAAAATATAATATCAAATTAATACGAAAGTATTAAATTATTTCTCTGTTATTCCATATTCGTTATATCATTGTAACATTGAAAATATTGAATTGATATTTTTCATTGATATGTATGATATGTACATATGTATATAGATACATAGGTACATATATGTAAATATGCCAATTTAATATTGAAAATTTTGAATACATTTCTTTTAACTATTCCATTATTTTAATAAAACATTTCTATTATTGAATCGAAAATTTCAAATGTTGAAGATTTATGCCGATGCAATTTTAGAAATATAACCTTTCTTATGTAAAATGGAGTTTTTTAATTAATTTTATCTGTCTGTTTTAAGACCATGAAAGTAATTTTGGGACTCAGTAACTACAGACAGATAAAATTAATTCAAAAACTTCACTTTAAATAAATTTGAACGCACTTACCGTTTATTCATTGTTTATTTCTAAGAAAAAATATGTTTAAGTTTGCTTTTAAGTATGTTTTGTTTATTTTATTGTTATATTTATTTTTAGAAAGGTACTTTATTCAAAACTTAAAGGACAAATAATAACAAGCATTTTTTCAACAAAAAAATTAAGCAATATTCTTTGTATACTATTGGTTTATACCTTATTAATAAAATCTAGTAATCGTTGTTTAGCAATTTGAAAAACTTAATTTAAAAATAAAATGTTACTTTATGGTGTTTGAAATAAATAAATTATTTAATGTTATCGCGTAAAATACACAATATTACAAAATATACATAAAGAAACTATAGACGAAAAATACCCAATCTAGTAGGTGGTTAAAATGCTTTAAATTCAGCTATCAAGGAAGAAAATTTGAAAAAAGTTCCCCAATGATAACATAAAATTCAGTGAACTTATTAAGTTCTTTACCAATAACTATTATTTATATGGTTGGAATAATTTTCATTTGCCTCTTAACTTTTTCTTCCCGCGTCCTCTGAAAATCATTGTCACAATTTGTATGATGCAGCTATTGATGTCATCTCTTATAGTCGTGTTTCTGACGGAAGAAGCGAATTCTACTTTTACTGTAACTCTTGATGTCGGCTTAAGCACTGTATAAAGGACCATAATACAAATTTCGTCTTTTGCATCTGAAATTATTGAAAAAAATTATGTAATTATGTACATCTTTTTGTAATGAGACAATTATATTTGTAATAACTTTGATCTGTGGAAGTATAATTTAAGTTATCATAACTTACTTTTGTCTTATATATATTTTTCATAAAATCCAGCCAGTGGTTTTGAATTCCGGGAATTTGTTAATAAAGGCAAACCAGAGAATAATTCCTCAAAGTCCAGATCTATCTATAAAAACGTAAATGTCGCAGTAACGCACAATCCAAATATGTACACTATTAAGAAACTTACAAATTGTTCTCCACCACCAATCTTGAAAAATTTCACCAAGGATTTGTCAGGAAATTTCCTTACGGCGATTTCATAGGTTGACTTCCAGTATAGCTGCAACTCGCCCTTGTCATTTCGCATAAATTATTAATATTAATTAATTAATAGCACAACGCACTCACTGTAACCTATAATGAATTCATTAATACAAAGTTAACAACACTTTGGTTAGGATTTTCCATTTAATCTCGTAAAACACTTAATATTTATTATTTAGCACGGATCACTCACTACGTCTGCGTCGTCTGAATATCAGAAACTAATGTGTCGCTAAGTCCACACAAATATGATCGATTGAAGTCTGTAATAAAACAACGCGCAACACTTAGTTGCAGATGCATTCAAAAATAAAAGGGATCGGCAGATTACGGTTAATACTGATTTTTAGCCATTTGGTATTATCACCTGGATATTTTTTACGCTACAATTACCACGAAAATGTTGGGTTGACAATGAAGAATATCAATACAAAGAAAAAATGTTAAATTGATATGAATTAATGTCAGTAATGCAGAACTGAGTGGCAGATACATTTAAAAATAACACAACAAAAAAAAAAGAAGAAGTCGCCAGCTTACTGTTAATACATACTGATTGTATTACTGTCTAGACACTTTTTATGTTACAATTATCACAAAAATGATGGAACGATATTGAAACATTTCAAAAGAATAATAGAATGATGTTATATCTATACGATTAAATTTCACTCATCTCACTTTAAGTTTTTGCAGAAAGGTATAATAACAACATTCGTATTTTCCGTAATTTTGTTTAATTCAAGTTTTACCATGAACATATTTTTATTTAAAAAACACTGATCCTGAGATAGTATGTTTTTAAGGAATTAAGGAATAATTAATAGTCTAAACCTGCAGAAGAATATCTTGGAAGGGTAAAACTTTCTGTTTCAAAAACAAATTTAAGTACAAAAAAACTTAAAAACGAAATAGGTATAGAAATATGATACTTATGTATAAAAACAAAATTAAAACGCTATTTATTTTCATACTGACTAAATGTAAAATGAATATATATAGCGTATTTATTTTAGTTAAGAAAAAAAAAATTACTGCTTCACCCGCTTTATCAAAACAAAAAATTAAACTAATTAGGTTGAAATTGAAAAATTGAAATTGTATATTATTCTCTATTTAGGAAGATATTTTTATCTCAAAGAAATGAATCCAAGCTATAAATTAAATCACAATATCAAAACTATATAGTCACAATTATCACTTAGATATTAAAATTTGGACAGCATAATTTTTCTTATCCATTAAGTATTAAGAATATTTAATCTTGCCTAGCAATGTAAAATTACTATTTGATAATCTTATTTCAATAGCAAAAAATTCCATTAAAATTTTGATATTAAAAATTGATATTAAAATGCTAAAATAAATCTTTTTAATATAACATTTTGAATTTCACGTGAGCAGTAATGATATCAGAATAACATTTTTCATATTTATCCAATATGTTTTATAGTCGATTTGATATGAAAACAGCAAAATGTAGTTTGAATATTATAAAAAAAAATCATTTTGATATGGCTTTTTTTTTTGAGTGTAGATTCGGTATTAAACTAAGCGAATTTCTGTATGCTTTTTTGCTAAGCAGACTTCCTGCTAAAAATAAGTGTACAAATCACCTTAATTTATATGTGTTTTGTATTGCAGTTCTTTTTTAAGGGAATCCGTTTAATTTTATAAGAAAGTCATTTCAGATTAATAATAAGTGAAGCCCATTTTGCTTTTCTATGCAAACAAGACCCTAGGCACTTTAATATCAGACGTTTACCTGTAAATTTTACTAGAAAAACATATTCTTTTCAGAATTCTCAAAGGTTTTTCTGACTTTGCATTTCCATAAAAATGAGATGTTCTAACCTTTAAGTTTTAAACACCTCATTTTAGTGGAAACACAAAGTCAAAATTACCTTTTAGTATTATTTCTTTAAAAAGAAAATGACGCATTGATGTTAACAAAAGCTGCAAAATTTAAATTTTTAAATCAAAGATGATTTTTCTGTTTGCATAAATTGATTTTTTTTTATTAAGGTTTTGGGCGAAAAGTTTGGAGCTTGTGACTTAAAAAATAAAAGTAATAGTTTATACCAGCATCAATTCAGGCACGTAGCCAGTGGGGGCATTGAAGGGCGTGGGCGATGTCGGTCCAAAAACGTGATTTCCTAGTAAGCCTCATTGTATGCGAAAAACTATTCAGTTTAACGCTACCCTTATCCATTTTCCTACAGAACAAATCTGTAGATTTCGTTTCTGCAATCCACCGCACAGAAGAAGTTCTGAATTCTCTTAAGAATATCAGAGAAAATGCTGACGATTTTTTCGGAGAGGCTTTTTAATCCGCATCGAAACTTGCCGAGGACTTATTTGAAGAGCTCCAATAACTTCATTGAAACAAAAAAGGGTTCAAGTCCAGACACCTCTTCTACTGAAGCCTATTTCAGAGTGTCTATACTGATTCCTTGCATAGATTCCTTGATACAAAATCTTGCGGATAGATTCATGGCTAACGTTCTACCATCCTTTCAAGTACTTCTCCCAGATTTTGCTGCAGTTGAGCGAGTGAACGAAATGGAAAGGCGAGCATGTCACTTTCATAATACATGTTGTCAGCTGTGAAAGCAAAGTACATTTTTTTGGTGCGAAAAAAAAAATCTTCAAGTGATCCCTCAACCGAAGTTTAGAAATTGCTTGATATTATGTGACAAGACTTACTTCAGAGGTAAAAACTTCTTGCTTACGGTTTTGGCAACGCTTCCAGGTAGTGTTGAAATAACACTTTCAACTATGAAAAGGATTAACACAGTGTACCAAAGCGTTATGTGGAATGCAAGATTAAGCTCACTTGCTATGTGTATCTGGATATCAATTTGGATCCTGATAAGGTGATTGATCTTTTGTTAAAAAATTAAGATGTTTTCTGCTTTGAAAAAATGTGTGTAGAAAAGATTTGAGTACATTATATTCCTTTAAGTTCATACGATTTAAAAACGAATACAAATCAGTGAGTTGGAATTACTTTTTTTTTAAAGATTGGGAAGCAAGCAATTATTTTTATATAATTTATCCATTTTCTCTTTTTCTTGTCAATATGGGGGTCCAAAAAAGTTTGATCATTTAGAGTTCCGTGGCCGAAAAAAATTGGGGACCTCTACTCTAAGTCACTCACCCCCTTTAAAAATATTATTTTATTATAAGGTACTTTTTTTTTTATTTAATTATTCTTTATTCTTTAAAAACGGAACATATGCGTAAGAACAATGTGCTTTAATTGTTCGACAATATTCCACAAATAATCCAAGTTTGGCTGCCGGAGTTCGATTCGGGTGTCATTTCCAGGTCGTTTATGCAAAATGGTTATGAAAATATATCTATATATATATATATATATATATATACAATAGGGTGCGTATGTGCCAGCTAAGCCGTGCAGGTCATTTACCGGATGTGTAATTCCATACAAAAGCCAAACCCAAGCAGTTTTAGTTTAAATTAAGAAAAAAATACAAAAATTGTAAAAATAAAACTCAATTCAAATCCTGCGTGAGTTTTGCGACATCTTTTACATAACTTTCAATTATACTTATCTTTCAAAAGGCAGTCAGTCATCCCAAATAGTCATAGAACATTACTATTGATAAAGTGATGCCCATATGTAAGCACATTCATCCCGCCTGTAAAAGAATGTAATATCCGTATCCTGAACCGAATGGGTTACTCCAAAATTGGATTCCTTTTTTTTTTGGCGACAGCATACACAATTTATGCGCGTCAGTTGGTTTGGATTAGCTCAAAGGAGATTCATCATTATACTCTATCACTAAACGGAAATATAAATCGCGCTCGCATATTCAAATTTGTTTGGCTAACGTTACATGAATCCCAATCAATCCTACTGATCCTTGAATTTCGAAAAGCTCGTAAATATACATTTTGGGGAAAAACACGTATCCATATACAAATACATATGTATGTGCGGATGCGGCTTATTATCAGGGCAATATGGTTTTTGGGGACGAATGGATTTGTGTAGCAACCTCGGTGTGATTGGAATCCTTTTGAATCCGTTGGCACGTGTTATTGTTTACAGATAATAGATATGATGTAGCTATACAAAAGAAAAACACCCAAAAGGCGCATACTTAAATGATTGTCTCGGTTTTATTGAAAAATTTGTATATCCCACCCTCTAGGCACGGTAGCACAATCGTTTTCATTTTCTTTTGAGAACGTGTGAAGTGTTTCTGCCTTGAGGATGTTTACTGATATTGAACAACATATTACAAAAACAGCGGATAAGTGGAATAAATATGTGATGCAAAATGCCAAGTGCTTCTAGTTCTATGCGACAATGCTTTGAGGCAGAAATTGAGGGGCTAAGGCGCCATTATGTATTTTTATCTATATATGTAAAAGAAAGTGATGTTAGTGTCTAATCTTATAACTTAAGATCGCCTGGACCGATTTCAATGATTTACACCAATTCGCACTGGTTTCCGGCCCAAGAAAATTATGAAGAAAATTCATTTTCCCATACATTTTGTATGGAGCGATTTTGCGACACCAACTTCATGATAGATGAAGATGACATTTATGGTTACGTTAAATTGTGACAATTTTTGCGACATTTGGTTGTTGTGGTATGTTCAGGTCAATCAAATATGTGTAAAAATACGTGAGTAAAGGCAGTTTTCGAGACCCAGGTTCTTGATAATTAAGGGCTGTAGGAAATAAGGCCCCAAATGCCCCCCCCCCCCATACGCCTTCCATATCGGAAGGGTAACAATTAATAATAAAAAAAATATTTTGGGTACTTATTTCATTTTTCTTTTGGGGCCTTATTTCGCAGAGCCATAATTAAGATCTGGATGTTTTTTCAATCTTGAATTCCCATGTTTCTAATGTCGTTTTCCATTGGGAACCCCAGAAATCTTTTTCAGATCTCAGATTTTACGCTGCTCATGGAACATGCAACGAAATTGATGTGCTTTTGTAAATTAGTGCGCTACTTGACAAAAATATCAGCTGTTATGGAAATCGACTTGAAAAATGTTTCCCCTGTTGTAAATACAAATGAAATGTTTTTGGTGATTTGTAGTCTTCAGATGACGAGGAATACAATGAAGATAATAATTCCTCCGAAATCATATCCATAGCTATTAATTTATGTATTTCGGTATTTTGGTTTTCACGAAACTTTGCGTATTTGTCTTGAAAGGCAACTTCTTAAAATGACGTAAAACACTTGTGCAAAGTATAGTGGTTATTGTCGTAGTATGTCTAAATCTGAAAAAATATCGATATCTGCAAATAGTGATCCGAATCGAAAAAAAAATTGATTTTCTGCCCAATGGAACATGAAAAATAATTTAGATCAAAATAAAAGTTGATTTTTTGTCCCAATGGAAAACGACATTACATGGTCAATTGTATGTGGCGAGCCAGGTGTTGGCAAACCACCCGCTATGTACGTGTACGCACTATACATATATCTAATAGAACAAAAAATGTTTTGTACCGTAAAGCACTTCAGTGAAAAAGCGGCAGGTTGACCGACACGTAAATCATTGCAATTTGATTGAAAAACATCGACAATGTTAATTACTATTGTATTTAATATAACTTTTGAACATGATTGGCTTGAATTAGACCCATTAGTTCAAATGAATTTTGTTATCGTAAGAGATCCGACTTTGCTTACCTCAAATCATCAAATCTGTGGCGCTATGTGACAAACGTCAGCTGATAGCAAAGATGAGAGTTGCATTGCTGAACGATCAATCTGCTCCAGATTTTTCCAAGCAATTGCTGACTATCGGTAATGGCCGTGTTCCCGATGTCGACGAATTGAGCGGATTGATTTTATTTCCTTCGAAGTTTTGCAATTTTGTCTCATCGAAAGACGAGCATATCAACAAAGTATTCCCGAACATCATTGCTAACCACAAAAATAACGAATGGTTGAGTAACCGAGTAATTTTAGCGGTTAAGAATAAAAATGTGGATGATTTAAACTTTCTTATTCAGGATCAGATCCTTGGTAGACAATTTTCATTCATTCAAATCTATTGGCAACCAACTATCCAACTGAATTTGTAAACTCCTTGGATATTCTTGGCTTACCAACGCGCAATTTACAACTCAAGTTTGGCTCGGTAGTCATCATGCTTCGAAATCTAAACCAGCCAAAACTATGCAATGGAACGGGTTTGGTGACAAGAAAACTGATGATCGATGTGTGTTGATTTTTTTCACTTTTATTGAATTTGTATTTCCTAATGAACTATTGAACTTAATTAAAATAGTAAATTAAGTTAAGTTAAAGGGTATCATTAAATTCAATGACCGTTAGGCGGTACGAAGTTCGCCAGGCCAGCTAGTATCAAATATTTTAAACAGCGAATTCGAGGATCGAATGTGTAAGCAGTATTTGGCAGGGAGGCATAGCGAGATGAATATTCATGCTGCAGGCTATGTAATTTGAAGGTAGAGTGTATCACATGATGTGTTAGAATTGTGCGCTTTCGAATTTGGTAAGTAATGTACATACACTCCGTTCCAACTGAATAGCTCATGATTTTCACATAATGTACATGAATCTATCATTTGATGATTCTTACTATTTGCCTATGATGTTGTTAAGAGAAATGAAAAAGAATAATTCAAGAAGCACCGTTATTTTTTCTCTGGCTCTCTTGTAAAGCATTTCATACGGAAAAATGCAGTTTTTTTTCCAGTTGGTACGGAGTGTACGTATACATTATACAATAATTTAATTTTTATATTCTGATTAGACTTTGAATGAGGATATATTTTATATCAGAGTCCTATGTTTGTTTCATGCCGAAAAGGCGCATGTTTCATATAATTGTATTGAACTTATGCTGACTATATTTAAAGTAATATTGAAGATAATGTCTGAACTGAGCAGATTGAAAAAAAAAACTAACATTCAGCCCTATTGCGAAAATCAACTATCAATCGGTTGACGATTGACAAATTTATCAATTAAAATTGATGTTGGTATTGCGAACAACAATTGATAAATATATAACCTGTGAACATATGTAACGCCAAAAATAAAGTTATTGTGAATGAAAACTCAACTTTGACAGTTCTAAAATATTTTTGATTTGAAGAGTGATCGTTAAGGATTTTGCAAACAATTTAATTAAACAATAATTACGAGTGTTACAAATCTGTAAAATTTATTGAAAAATATCATCATCAGTGGAATTTTCGAATGGCAAAATGTATAATATACATAATAGCCCTTAAGAAATAACAACAATAACAATTAAAAACGATGATGTTCAACATTTTCGTTTAAGAGCCGTCTTTATCAACCCCGAAATTGCGATTGATAGAAAAATTGACAATTACCAATAAAATTGTTTGAGATTGACATTCACAATACCGTTTTGTCAACCGACAATTGCTGCACGCTCACAGTCGATCAACACTTAATTGATAATTGATCGTCGCAGTACCATTTAAAGAAATTTATTTTTGTTTAATTTAATATGTTTTTATTTATTTATTTACTTTATTTTATTTATTTATCAATTGATAGCTGATCTTCGCAATAGGGGTGATTATAAATCCAATTTCGGGGCTAAGCGTTTATGTTTCTTGGAATAAGGAATACTCTTTGTTTTTCTTTTATTGTTTGAATAAACAAAATAAAGTTTTCTATTCCATTTAAACTGGCATTCATAATCGAATATGTACCTATGCTTTTTCTGTATAAGAATTAAAGTAGTTTTAAAATTGGTCCACAGCTTTCAAATTGTTCTCTATTTCCAGTGGCTTTGAATTTTCTATACAAACAGTTTTCAACAAGGACGGGTCAATGTTAAAATGGACTAAAACAACTAGTGTTTTTTTTTAACTTTATGAACAATTTGAATAACAATTACGCATTCAGAAAACTCATGTCCAAAATGCTCTTTCCACATTGTTACATATGGCCTACTCAAATATAAGCCTTATCCATCTATTTTTAATTTGATTACAGTAAAAGCCCTTTATTTCGAAAAACTCGTTTATTCGAAAAAAAAAAAGAAAAAAAAATCTCAAATTTTAAAATGTTTTTATGTAAAAATGAAATTAAATTGGCGAAAATTAAATAACGCAATGAAATTGTATAGGTGGCAAATAGACCTCAAATATATAGAAGTCGGAAGAAATCATCAAAATGTCTTTTGGGGGAGTCCCACCAATTGACATATAAAAATCGGGAAAAACTATACAATAATAAATTTTATGTACTATTTGCAATCTTTTGTGTTAAAAAAAAATAATTTTTCGTTGTTCTTGCATTTTTTTCATCAATAGGACGCGTTTTAGTACAAACAAAATCTCTCATTAATTCGGAAAATTCGTTTATTCGGACTGACCTTCCCCCAACCAATCCAAATTAACGAGCTTTTACTGTAGGTACTTTCAAATAAATTTTAAATGGCTTTGCTCTATCTCTGCTGCCATTTAATGCAAAACAGCTGTTTATACCAAATAAATCATCAATTATTTATAGACAGGGTTATTATGGGTAAGAGACAACCTTTTCCCCATGGGCATCACAATGGGTCAATGTTGACCTAATTGTGGCACGGGCTACTCCATGGCAACCGACTTACCTAACCTAACCTAACCTAACCTAACCTAGTTCTTATTTTTCACTACAAATAGTAAATGGCACCCACAAAATAATCATCAACAAGAAACTTCCATTAATTGTTTACATTAAAATCACCCTAAAACTCACTAAAAAAAATGTTTTCTTAGATGAAGCGAGTAATGATTTGAGTGCATTTCAGACATGCTGTCACAACACTGGCTCCGTGTTTCCAACCATTTTACTAGTAGCTCATCGTAGACGCCATTATTCAATCTAATGCAAAAACTGCAAAAGTGCTTAATAATGCATTCGAATGCGGCAAGTCCATGATGGATACTCTATAGTCGCTAGTGTAATGTGGCCATAGATAGATAACACTTCTACCAATTACGCTCTTCGTCACGCAAATCTATTCTCGTACTCTTATAGTAGGTACTAACAAAAGTATCTAAGTATGTAATATATTTAAACTTAATGCCAGAACCAACAATGCTGATGACAAATATTGTGGCCGTCACTATTAAGGAAAAAAAAAAATCTCCAAATGAATAACGATGCGAGGAAAAGTACAGAAAAAACTAACGTGTTTGTAAATATTTTACCAATCGATGTTAGCTATGTAGTAGACAACCCAACCAACCCTTTATGCTGGTGCGCGTTTTTGCCCGGTCGCCACGTTGTTTGATCCGGAAAAGCAATAAAAATAAAAGTTTCCGGTTTTCAAATTACATATTTGTTCGCCCACTGTGACAGGGCTTGTCCGCAAAGGGAAACGCTTTTCCGTAGGAGGAAAAAGTTGTCCATTTATGTGAGCAGATACAGTTTAAAATTTATGATATTCATTTCCTGCCATAAAGACTCAATGAAAAAGAGAGAAGTGAAAATCTCATAAAGCCGTCAACAAATACTCGCGTGCATACTTTTATACAGAACACACACCAAGACTTTCAAGGGTACACAGCTGAGCGGGTATTCACGTCTCTTCGTAGTTGAGCTGACTTTTCATTTTCTGTAAATACCAAATAAGATCAGCATTATGTTACTGCGATAATTGAAAACGGAACGGGAACAACCAAAGTTTCCGTATACTTTTTCTGTATCTCTATTTATGTACTATAAAATAAAGGAATAAAAGAATATCGACCACAAGCAAGAATAGTACTTATTCATAGCTGGGGAGTCTTTATTACCGACTTAAGATCTTAGATAAAAAAAGACATGGAATGCAGGATAGTCTCAGTTTAGTAAAAAAACATGTACAGGTCCGGAGGGACCCTAGACCTAGCTTCTCACAACCATTCGTTTTGTGTGAGTTTTCATTTTTTTTTTTTTTTTTTTTTTGGAACGAATGGGAGGGATCTACAATTTTACGCCGACTCCAATTACGACTCCGGCTAATTGAGAAGCTCTTTCAAGACAGTCATACTCTCGGATATTTGTCAGACGTTCGCAAGAAGTGACGCAGTGAAAAAAAAAACCCTAAATGTTATTAACTTATTAAGAAATCGTTAGGTTCAAATTATATGTAATCGTTTTCGTCTGTGCCTACGAAGCGGTGCTGCACAGTAGGACGAGGGCAGCTCGTGAGCTCTACAGGCAAAAAAGAAGGGACAGATACTGGCAGATTTTTCAACATCATTCTTGAGAAAATTGTGCGAAACTCGCAAGCAAACACCAGAGGCACAATTTTCCAAAAGTCGGTGAAACTTCTTGCATACGCTGACGACATCGAAAACTTTTACATAACACAGCGAGCTGTCACTGTTGCGGTTGCAAGTATCAGTATAGAGGAGGCAAATATGATTTTAGTGGTGAATGAAAGCAAAATAAATTATATGCGTCAACAAGAAGGAAAAGCCAACATCGGCGAATAGGACAGAACTTCACAATAATAACTTTGAGGTAGTTCGGGACTTTGTCTACCTCAGCTCCGCTATTAACTCTGAAATTGACATCATTCATTCATTCATCATTCTATAGGTACTTCCATGGTAGATGTTCTGAGGAACTCAAAGACATTATCCCTCGAAATGCAACTTTTGGGCGCCCAAAAAGACAGGCTGCTAATGCTCATGACCATACAGTACACTTGACAACCGCGAGGACATCAACTTTCCAAAACTCCTTCTGTTACATGACAAGCAACATTTGGAACTCGCTTCCTGGGGATATATTTCCAGAAGACTACAATTTGCAGCAATTTAAGTGCAAAGCAAACATACATCTGCAGGCATCTCGGGGCGCTGTTGAAGCGTTATAGGTTCGCCTTTCCCGGGAGAAGTATATAAAAAAAAAAAAAACCTCAGAGATCAAGCGAAGAATCATACTTTTTCAACTGCTGTTACTTCGGTCTAGGAATGCGATTAGTAAGCCAGAGCCAGATCAAAATCAAAGAGCGCTCTAACTGGAGAGCGGTATTGGTTAAGGCCCAGGTCCACCCCGGGCTGTAAGTAAGTAGTCAATCGATTAAAATGAATTTAAAACTAAAAAATATTGATGTGCTACTAAGCGAGGGGTCTTATGTTTGATTATTGAAAAAAAAAACACAAATTGATTTCTTACGATTTATTTATTCTACATAAATTGTTATTTAAAATCCTATATCAAAACGAAAAATCTTAGAATGGTTGATGGTACCGAAGAGGGAACTTGCCTATCACCTCGATCCTTTTCTTCTTAAGATTCAGAGACGTTTCTCTATTGGGTGATTAATGTGCTTAAATATGTCCCTTAAGACACTTGTTCAGTGTTTACATCTTTTTATTTTTATTTTTCGAACTCAGTCGGGTGTTTTTTAATCAAGTTAAGTTTTAATTTTATCTTTTTAGCCTATGACACTACCGGGAAGAATACGAATTAGGATACAGAAGGTCATGACGAAACAGACTTACTTACCTACGCGCGAAACACCTTACCCACCTTTTGTGTCCAGTCGGGTATAAATATCCGGCATAAAAAAACTGGACCAAAAAAAAGTAAAAAAAAAATTACGAACAACAATAAAAAAATGGCACGTAAAACACGTCAAAAATTCCGCCGAAAACAGTGAAAAATACGGAACCTTAACCCAGCCTAGAGTTGCTTGAACTAATTTAGGTAACTACAAGTATCCTAACTTACTTAGGTGGCGCTACAGTCCGGGGTGGACCTGGGCCTCAACCAATACGCCTCTCCAGTTAGCGCGATCTTTGGCTAACTGCCTCCAGGTGCGCACTCCAAGTTGGTTGAGGTCCCCTTCCACTTGCGCGCGCCACCTAAGGCGAGGTCTTCCTCTACTGCGTTGTCCCTCCGGGTTAGAATCGAAGACTCTTCGGGCCGGAGCGTTGGTGTCCATTCGCTCTACATGTCCCAGCCATCTTAGACGACTGATGCGTACTTTTCTGACTAGGTCGATGTCGCTGTACAGCTCGTAGAGTTCGCTGTTAAATCTTCTCCTCCAAAGCCCGTCAACGCAAACGGGACCAAAAATCACTCGAAGAATTTTGCGTTCGAAACGACCAAGGAGATCTTCATCCGCCTTTGATAGCGCCCATGCTTCTGCACCATAAAGCAGGACTGGGATGATGAGGGTCTTATACAGAGTTTCTTATTTCTCGACAAGGCCTTACTTATCAGTTGCCTTCTTAGGCCAAAGAAACAGCGGTTGGCAAGTGTGATTCTTCATTTGATTTCTGATGTGATGTCGTTATCAGAGTTTATAGCGGAGCCGAGGTAGACAAAGTCCCTAACTACCTCAAAGTTATAGCTGTCTATCGTGACGTTCTGCCCGATTCGTCGATGTCGTGTGTCCCTTCTTGTTGACAGCATATATTTTGTTTTACCCTCATTCACCACTAAACCCATTTTTGCCGCTTCTGTACTAATACTTGCAAACGCACCAGTGACAGCTCGCTGTGTTGTGCCAACAATGTCAATGTCGTCAGCGTATGCAAGCAGTTGCACAGACTTATAGAAAATTGTGCCTCTGGTGTTGGCTTGTGAGTTTCGCACAATCTTCTCAAGAATGATGTTGAAGAAGTCACATGACAGCGCATCACCTTGTCTAAATCCTTTTTTGACATCAAAGGTCTCGGTGAGATTGTTTCCGACCTTTACGGAGCAGCGAGCGTTCTTCATCGTCATTCTGCACAATCTGACAAGTTTGGCAGGGATGCCAAAACTAGACATGGCTCTGTATAGCTCGTCTCTATAAACGCTGTCATATGCGGCCTTAAAATCGATAAAAATATGGTGAGTATCGATCTGGTATTCTTGGGTTTTTTCCAGGATCTGCCGTAGTGTGAATACTACAAGTATCCGATTTCGAAAAAAAAAAAACATTTGAAGTACGATGGATTGATGATGTATAGATTTGACGTCCTCGTAGCGTTTGGTGCTTGTTTCTTTGTTTGATCTTGCACTGGAAACACAAATTGAAGTAATAAATAAATAAAAAGCGTTGCTATATTGTTTTTCTTATTAATTGCTCACCATTATTAAGACTTCACTTGAGCTACACCTATTGATTTTATGTACTAAATTCTGAAAAAAAGGACTTAAAAAAAAAAGCAAAAGCCTTCAAACTCCCGTAGAAACTGCTTATGTTTAGAATTTCCACCCATAAATTTACGAAGGAACTATTCCGGGGGGAATGCCATCAAATTCCGTGCGAATTGTTTCCCTTTTTCGAGATTCATTGTCGATACCTATTTTTGAATATTTTATTCATGATATGGATTAAAAGTTTTCGAAAACATAATGCAAAATCTGCTTAAAAGAACGAATATTTGCATCAGATGTCGAGGTGCATATGTATAACGAACCTACCTTCAATGGTCGGGTGTTTCCATTAAATATAGATAAAAATATAACCGCACGAAAAGAATATATTATTGTTACGAATTTAAAAACTACGTTCAAATTGAAGGACTCGAAATGCTACTAAATCGTCCTTAATTAGTATTTTCCTGTTTGTTAAGAAAAAAAATTAGTTAAACTATATACATTTTACTATGGTTCATTTGCGAACAAGATGAAAAGCGACTGGTCCTTGGATTTACGAGAATGCGAAATCAACGCTTTGCCTTTGATAATGATTAGTTCCTCTCTGCGTCAGGTCTTTAATTTTTTTATCTTATCCATTTTCATAAATTTGACAAAGTTCAGAATGCCTTATAATACGGGGCAATGAAACACCAAAGTAATGGAAAACATTTAATAGAAAAGTTTTCGCAACTAAAAAGATGCGCAAAACATCTTTAACTCGGTAACATCCCAGTCTCAAAGTTTGTGAGTGCTCTTGCGTTCATAATTTAGTATCTCTGGTACTCATGGAAAATCCAGGGAAGTTGAGATGTTGCCTCACACTTACATTATTATACATACTTGACCTCGCAAAGAGATTGCAGTGAACAGACCAATATAATATCTGGTGCGCTCTAAGGAGTTGGATACATTCGAATATCTCGAGGGTTTGAACTAAGTTCTGATTTGGAAATTTCTCTTTGCGAGTCTGAAATGAACTTTCTGACGGACGGATTATATTGGTGTTTGATAACTACACTTGATTACATCAAATGCATGTCTTATTCGTTGCTCTAGGGTATATGGTGTCCACTATGGTTGTTTTTAATTGATTTTCTTTAAATCGCTACAAGCGTAATTTGGTCTTTAATTGTTTTTCTTCGGCGTACAATGTGCCTCTAACTTGCTTTACAAATAAAGCATAGCGTGAGTAAAACGATCATAAATATTTTATTGGTTTCGTCTCAGATTCAGAGTCAAGCAAATAAATTAAAAACCTTCAAGAATTGCAAAGCACATATTTCGTAAGCACGCACCACTGATTTTGTCAAATAACGGAGTTTAATATTATTTCCTTCCACTTCAAGGAATGTTTTTATGGCATTTTGCAAAGTTTGAAACATGGCCCCAAGGTTTCTAAGAATCTGCGTCTGTTTTTGTTTTTACGAGATTTATTATTTAAAACTGTTTTACAGTAATTACATAGTTCTCTGCGTTCATCGATTGACCCTCTATCTATTTCAAATAAAGGACGTTTAATTGTTTGGAATCGCAGAAGGAAGAGCTCTTAAGCCACACTTTACCTTTTGGCAGTTATTTATTAGGCAGAATTTAAACATGTATAGGAAAATGTTCTTCGATAGTTTAGTGACAACGCTTATTGCCGAATGGTTTGGTGAACCGGAGAAATTGTCAGATCTTCAATGCGCAATAAAGTCTTGAAACTCAATTATATCCCGGAAATCGTACTGTATAGAGGACATTGTAATTGTGGTGTTAACGCTCAGTGTAGCAATCGTCTTTATTTTTAAGTTAAAATTAAGCCCTTTTCCGGATAAAATACCTATGTCTAATGGATACACTGCTAAGGTTTATTATGGTATTTAAAAAAACATATCACATTAAGACTTGTCGATTTGAGACTTCTTCTTTGGTTCTGTAATCCACTCAAACAAATTGAATAAATAGGGCTTGCTTCTCACAATCATTCATTTTGAGTGAGTTTTTCATTTTGGGAACTCCTGGAAGAGATCTACAATTTTTTTTTTTTTTTTTTATGACAATGACGGTTACTCTCGGATGTTTGTCAAGGGTTGCTAAGAGGTGGTGGAGTAAAGAAGCACCTTAAGATGGATAGAAAAAATCCTTTTAAATTAAACTAGAACCCTTCATTTAAAAAAAAAACGACGACATGAGCGTCGCTGGAGATTGATTTTATCTTCGTAGTAAGTTATTACAGTTTCTGATCTCTTAAGAAATCGATGTTGAGCTTCGACTCGAGAGTTTCTTAGAGCTAAACGGAATCGTGCAATAAGTGATGCACGTCGACATGTGCGGTTCTACATCAGACGCAAATTAAATTTGTATGTCCATCATCAACCAGATAAGCAGTTAGTTCGAAGATTTATTTTCCCCTCCGAGGTAGAGGTAGGTGGAAATCTTCTAAAATACACTAAGAGGACAGTCGGCGTGTGGTGATTGTAGTGCGCGATTTTTACTCACTAAAACCAAGTCCCACAATTTTCTTTATACTGCAACTAAGTTATGAGTTATCACGCAATTTAATTCCGTATTTGAATCCAAGAATATGGCAGAGCAAATTTTATTTTCTTCTAGAGCTTTCTCTATTACGTCAGTTATCCGATGCACTTGATCAATTGTCGAATGTTTGCTTCTAAACCCGAACTGATGGTCGGGTATAAGATGGTGGTTTGCCTGGTTTTAGAACCATTATGACTTCCGCGATTTTCTATTGACTCGGAATGTATTGTAGTCTGATCGCGGCGTTTATAATGTGGAGAAGCTTAGTTAATGCTTTCCGAGGTAACATTTTTAGGAGTTCACCCGTGATCAGATCATAACCCGGAGCTTTTTTGGGCTTAAGTTTCTTTATTACTTGTCCGAGCTCGGTGAGTGTAGCGTTTATTACTTTATTATTTTCTGATGTTCGTCTGTCTGACGCATAAATATTTCCATCAAGCGCTTGACCATCGAACGGCTTAAACGTTTCTTCTAGATGAGCGGCGAAAACATCCGCCTTCTCTTTGTCGCTTTTTGCCCAAACATCTTGGGTTATCTTAATAGGCGGCCCTGCGATCTTCGGCCTTTTTGTGGCTTTAAAAGCCTTCCAAAGCGAGTAATTGGATTCTTTTTCAGCTGTTAGGCTTTCGAGGTAATTTCTAGCCTCGTCATTTTTAAAATTTTTGATCAACTTTGGTAACAAGTTAGCAAGTCGATTTAAGTGCGCTTTATCTTGCGGGGCTCGAGTTTATTGCTATCTTTTTCACACTTCTTGTTTTGTTCTGACCATATTAATTATTTCCTGCGGGTATTTGACGCAGTTATAGTTCGACGTTCTCTGCTGGCGAGAAGTATTATTCAATGCAGCTTTTTGTACGATATTGACGAAGCGGTCGACCGCGACTTCTAGTTCGTAAGGCGTCTTGAGTAATTCACTCAGTTCAGAATTATCCTGGACATCTTTTTTGCCAGTCTGTTTTGCCTTTTGTTAGCCTCGGCGGTATTTTATTTTTTATAAACATCTCACTATCTCAGTCGTTGTTAAAATTACCGGAGAGTGATAGGAAGAAAGATGAAAACATTCTTCAACTTTAATACGATTGGAGGGTAGTCCTATTGTAATAAAGAAATCAATTTCAATCAATTCAGGTATTTTAGGGACATCAGTAGGCCAGTAAAACCAACATGCCTGTCGAATGAGAATAACAATAGTACTGCATACACATACACACTTCGTAAAGTATTCTTCCCTTTCGTGATATGCATCTAGATCCCCAGAAACTATGTTTGGCGTTAAAATCACCTGCAATTACAAAATGTTGTCCGACGGAATCGATCAGGTTTGAACAATCATTTTTCTCTATCTTGCATCGTGGTGGGCAGTAGATAGAAGATATATTTAAAAATACATGTCGATATTGGACCTGTACAGAGCTCACATGCAATATTTCGAGTTCTAATTTTAAATGGATTGAGTAGCCGATACACTCCTTTATATATAAGGTTAGTTCGAAGATGCGTTCTTTATCGAATTTTTTTGAATAGCTGCCATTTTTTTCAGCTATTCTGTTACTCGCTTGCATTAATTCAAATTGTAAACGTAAGCCTCACGTTGAAAATTAGGATATCAGCGCGGAATAAATGCTTCATATAAATAAAAATTAAATTGAGCCCCAAAAATAATGTGGTCCTTAAGAACCTTTTTTAAAAAAAAAAAAAAAGGCCCCAAAAAGTGAAACTGTGTCCCAAATTTAGACAATTTTTGGGTTTCTTGTTTTGTATGCGCATTATTGGGGCCTTATTTAATTTTTACTTTGGGGTCTTATTTGCTGGGGCTTTATTTTGCGGAGCCTCAACTAGTAATCTATAAATACCATGGGCCTTACTTATAAATTATAACCAATTTCAAAATCAATGGGTAATTTTATATGGAGAATTTTGGGTTCGTAAGATCTAGCTATGAATATTAGTATACCATCATGAAAGTTATATTTTAGGTGAGGTCAACAAAGTAGCAATAGAGCAGGTATACTTTCCTTGGTTTTATATTAACAAATAATCTAAAACGGTGATGATTTTATTTACAAAGCATTTGTAAGCTTTCCACTGATGACGACCATTATTCCCTGTCTAGATTTGAATTACCAGACTTCATTAATCCCGTCATGCAACCTTCCTTTCACAATGAATATACGATAACTCACATTCGCTTCACAAAATTTCGCAGCATAAACGTGGAAAATGCGCTCTGACCTCAATCGCATACAATAGAGGACAATAAAACACTCACCCAATATCACCAAGGCATTTCCCAGGAGTCCGGCTAATCCAATTATTCCGAAAAATACCGGCACTACCATAGACACAACACGTTCCAGTGGCCAATCGACACTCTCATTGAGTTCTAGTTCCAACTCGATCTCCAATAGGTTATCCTTGAATAGCGAGAGGTTACCGCTATTGCAGTCGGTATAATTTGGCCATTGACACGAACTGTTGTACATTGTGTCGCATTAGTAATTTTAAGGTTGCTATTTCGCTGGCGTATTTGCCGCCAGATGGTATAAAAACGGCCAGTGTATGCAGGGTATTTTGTTTAATGAATAATTTCCAGCCACAACGGAGAGAAAGTTGTCCTCGAGTGCCTAATATATTTCATTAGCGACTTTTATAAGGACGCCACGTGCCACTTGTACAGCTGTGCGACCCAGAAATGACATATTATCGTCCTGTGAGAATACTGCTTCCCTTCTGCGCCTCTTTTGATGAAGAGCCAATTATTTTGTTTATCCGTCGCTCCTTTAAGCACATCCAATATGTCTACGTTGAAAATATTTAATTACCCTGCAATGAAAACAAAAGAGAGTTATGATTAATTTGGTCACGTATTATACACCGTTTTATGTTGTTAAAGAATTGGTCATAAATTGGCAACAAAGCCCTTGCGGTCTTACGGGGGTACTAATTTCTATTCATAGACATAAATTCATTAAAAGGCACGCGAATACTAAGCGAATAAGGAGTCTATTGCACAAAGTCCTGCAAATAATAGAAATCACGTTCCGGTGATAACGATTCTCAGGCAATACTTCGCCATAAAATGACGAAAGAAGGGATGGATTTTTTCATCCTTTTTACAGTTAAATCAGAATTTTCGCTGAAGCTGTCAAGTTTTCGCCTCTTGAATCCAAAATGAGATTAATATTTCGAATATTGATAATAATTGGATTCGGCTTGATTGGAAGAGTGACAAACCGTGGCATTTCAAGGACTGCTGAAGTGCTCATGCGAATGTTTCCTTTTTTCCTGGAGGCTACATATGAAGTGCATTTTCGGATGACAGGCATCGAAGGGCCCGTCAAAATATGAGGGACCGCTTTTAATCCGAAAGGAATTCTATAACTGAAAATGACAGTTCGTCGTTTGAGGCAATCATCCTGTACGTTATTGATGGAAAATTTAAATGACTGTCAAATAACATGATGTGAACAAAATTGGTGATACTTTGATGTAAGCAGAGATTTTTTTTTTTTTTTTACCCTTACTCCTGGTCTGTAAAAAACGGATTTAATCATGGATGAAATGTGAATGACAGCCTTTTCGAAGTGTTTAAAAACACACGGAATTCCAATTTAAAAAGAATAAGCCGAAAGGGGGTTGCTGAAACGGAGTGTAATTATTTTTAAATAGTGAGATTCATTATTAAATAACAACATTGAAGTCAAAGTTTCCTTTGTAGGTAGGGGGACTAAAGTTGGGCAGGTGCTCGGAAAGTGGGCGATGGATTTTCGCTTCTATCGTCTCTTCAGCTTATCTGTGTTTAATATTCTTCGATACATCTTTCTTCTATGAACTTTAAATTAATAATTTCCATTCTGCACTCTATTGATTCTCTTTCAATTCCTGCATGTACCGATACCGACAGTGGCCTTAGGGGTTAGTGTGTTGGACTACGAAATTTAAAAAATGCGTTTAAAATGTGTTGGACTACTAAGCGGGGTCATAATGATTCGGTCCCAGGTTCGAATCCCACAAAGGACCGATTTAACTTGGGTAGCAAGAATTTTCATATTTTATTGAATGAGTTCGTAGTCTTTTTTTTTCTTTTTTTTTCTTTTTCTCTTTGATTGCTAGCGAACTGTTACCAGGAAGCCAGAAATCTCGTTAAGAAATACGCGGCGTAGATACGAGAAAACGTAAATTGAAGTGGAGTCGGTAATTTCTAAATTCACTACTGACTAGATGGTGAGGACATTGGCTCCCGAAACATAAATATATAATATATTCTCACGATACTGTATTAATCGACAACCAAGCAATTAACAACTTACTGCATAAAGCCAAATGTTAAAGTTCTTAAACAACATCACTAGCAATAATATTCCATACGCCGCCGATCTCTTTCCTTACTTCCCCAAACTCCCAACAACAACGGCAATTTACATGCTATACAAAGACCGACCTTTCATCGCTTTACATCGAAAACTTCAAACATTATATTGACTACCTGCATAGTGAAAAAGCCCAACATGCCTGTGCACTCATGCCGTAACTATTTAGATGATTATCGTCGAAACGATAGACCTCCAAAACTAGCAACTAAGTGCTTAAATTACAAGTTTAATAGTTTAATCCAGTTCATTTGCGGGAAAATGTAAGGAAAGCTGACGATATCAAAATAAAGTGCACGACTGGGTCAAACGAAACTTTCTCGTTCATCAAATAAAGTTTTGTATGTTTAATTATTTAATTAGGAAGGTGTTAAAAATCTGAGAAGCAATGCTAGATCAAATGTGGGGGGTAAATGAAGTAAGATTTTCTGATTGTGTAAACTCCATGTTGTTGGAAGTATTTTAAGTTGCATATTCAAAATGGTTGAAAAATGGCTGTTGCCGTGTTGTAAGCACGGGATCTTATTTAATATACTGATATTATCTTTAATATGTATTTTAATCCAAATCGTTTGAGCGGTTTTTGTAAAATCATGCAGACAAAACAATACCAAATATTGTTTATCTAGTCCTAAAAATACTGCTTAACTTAAGCTTAACTATTTAGGTGAATACTGAGTATACGTTATTGTCCGCAATGTAAGCATTATGGACTTAGTTGTTTAAGTTTTATCGAAATCGAAATTGGGGTTTTCGATATATTAGCAGTTTTTACCCGACTGGACACAGGGAGGGCTATGTGTTTTTAAAAAGTTTATTTAAAAAACCAAAGCCAGCCCGACTGCCTGCAAAAAAAAAAAAGATTTAAAAAGATTAAAACAAGAAACTTTAAACTATAACTAATTGACAATCGGAGACTACCTACACAACCTAAACAAAATATGCGCAACCTCCGACTGCCAATTAGTAATACAAGGTGTCCGCGGGGAAGGTATACTACTTTGTTTTACCGCCATTTTGGTAAACATTAGCCTTGACAGTTCAAATTCGGCAGTCGTGAAGCAGACACGTGGCAAATTTATTATTGAAAAATATTCGATAAACTAACGTGTTTTAATCGTTATTTTATTTATCAAAATCAACCATCGATTACTGTTACGATGAGAAAGTTACGTGAAATTTTTGGGAGAAACAACGTGCCAAAAAACACGCACTATTTATCGTGTAGTGAATGATTTCGAAGAAAGAGGGTCTGTAGGTGATAGGCCCAAGTATGGACCACAACGTACTGCAAGATCGGCTGAAAACATTACTGCTGTTCAAGGAAGTGTTCAAAACAATCCATCAACCTCAATTCGACGCCGTGCTTAGGAGCTTGGTCTTCAAAGAACAACTTTGGCGACAATTTTGCACAAGGATTTGCATTCGTTTCCATTTAAGATTCAGTTGATACAAGAGCTTCTTCCACAAAACCATTTACGCCGCCGTACATATGCCAATAGGATGTTAAAGCTATCCCATGACAACCCCGATTTTCGTGAAAAAATCATAATGAGTGGCAAGGCACATTTGCATTTGAATGGATATGTGAATAAACAGAATAGTCGGTTCTGGGCAATGGAAAACCCTCAAATTATTCATCAGTCACCTTTGCATCGATTAACAGTTACAGTCTGGTGTGCAATTTGGTCAGGAGGAATCATTGGACCTTACTTCTTGGGGGGGGGAGAGATATCGTGATATGATTAAAAACTTTTTAACGCCACAACTTCATGCTTTGGGCTTAATTAACGTTTGGTATCAACAAGACGGTGCCACATCGCATACAGTCAGTATTACAATGGAATTACTGCGAGACCTCTTTCCACAACAAGTTATTTCAAGAAATGGTGATGTTTATTGGCCTCCACGGTCGCCTGATTTGACTGCACCGGACTTCTTTTTGTGGGGATATCTGAAAAGCAAGATTTATGCAAACAAACCAGAAACTCAAACAAAATATTCGTGATGAAATTATTGAAATACCGCGTGAAATGTGTGAGAATGTAATGAAAAATGTGCTCAAAAAGGCTCGCATTTGTGAGACTAACAGAGGCGGACATTTACCTGATATTGTATTCCATACATAATTGCCGACATTTAATACGACAGTTATCAATATAAGATCCATTCTCTTTCATTTAATCAAAAATTATAAACAAACAAAGTAGTATACCTTCCCGGCGGACACCCTGTATTTCAAAAATGCTATTGTATTTTTAAGAGGAAATTAAAAATAAAATGACGAAAAAAAAATGAGAGCCAAACAACATCGGATAGATTTAAGGCCGAAAGGCTAGAATTTTAAGGATATTGTTAAGTTGAGGGCGCTTGCTAAGAGCCAGTAAGCTAGAATAAGATAAATGTTAGCTTTAAATTAGATTTAATCGTTTTTGTCTAGTATATAAGTTAAAGAAAGATTTAAATAAAAATGACGGGCTCCGTGTGCCCTTATGGTACGGCACGAAGAGTTTGCTTTTAAATTTTTTTCAAAATACATATACTGATAACAAAAAAAACACTGTGCTTACGAAACTGGAAACGATTTTGTTTCTTCATGAAGAAAGTACTCCGACAAAGAATAGAAAGGAAGAGACAAACTTTCATAAGAGATGCATCGAACTGATTAAAAAATAACAGGCAAAAAGTAAGCCCGTTCCATAGGATGTCCAATTTAATAGGGTGAAGTGATTCCATAGTAAGAACGGTGTGAAGGGGAAAAGTTAAAAAGTTTCACACGACTTGAGGTTTCCCAAAACATGCTAGGCAAAAATAAAATGATTTCATGGTTCAATGTTTTACAAATTTCCAAACGCCTGATAACAAAAATGTACGAATAAAATAGGCAAATGACAACATCATTGTCATTGTTTTAAAAACAATAAAAGTTCCATATGACACTCAGTTTGAGTTTTTTTTATTCATGGGGTGTAGGATGTAGGATGTAGGTATCCCAGAAAATAGAACGACATTTCACTAAATTATCAAGAGGAAGCTCTATCCATTTCCAGATTTGTGCAAACAAAGTTGCTTAAGCCAAAGGATTTATTACCAGCCACTGCCATTTGAATATGGACTATTTCATCGGCTGAAACAGATATATCATTAAATAGATTTCATTTCGCTTGTAAATATATGGGGGGTTTAAGGGACTGCAAATGAGAGATTGCAAACGAAACCTAGGGAGGAGGATATAAATCAAATTTACTCTGGGTGAAAATTGTTTCAATTCGAAACGAACTAAACCGAATGAAGTCAGGTTACCGAAGGGATAATGGCGCATTTATATTCTGAGTTGTTTCTGAAAACTTGAAAACTGAAATCCGCCCCAAGGATAACTCAAATGATTGAAATTCGAAGTCTCTTTGTGAAGGCGCTATCAAATAAGGGAGTGCGAGTTGCCTCAAGCCGAGTTACGCCCGATTTGATATTGTTATGTTTATAACTTAGGGGTTGAGGTACACATACACATAACACACCCATCAAAAGCATCAAATAAACATTTTGGATTGGAGTAAGATATATATGGAAACAAATTTGGATTCTACGTGCTGATATTAAAAAGTGTCAAACTTGGTTCTTTTGATTATATCTATTCCATCATCTTCATTTCTGCATTATGCGTGATTTATTTACCATTGAATAAAAATAAAAAGGGGGTCTTCCTTTAGCGGAAATTGAATACGCGTCGTATAAAGAATCCCTTAATTAAAAAAAAGACACTTTCACTCACTCAAATGTACCTCCATCCATCAAACAATATTTCAGTATACTTTTGCTGTCAATTTTTATACTGAAAACATTATCGCTCAATCAATTTCAGAAGCTCGTTGAACATCCTTCTGAACCTAATCTCTTTCATAATAGAATCCCTGACTTCAGTGATGTGGATCCAAAAAAAAAAATATATTGATTCTGTTGCTGGAAAATCTAAGAACTTTTCAAAACTGAGCCGTAATACATTCCTTCCAATCCAATTAGCCATCCCTTTTCATACATCTATAGTCCTAATAAAATAAAACTTGTCTCAACGCCTCGCCAAAGACTCTTTTTCCTTGGGTTCACGATTGATTTAAATAATATTTATAAAATAAAATGCCTTGCAAATTCAAAAGTCACTTTACTACAACAAGCAGGAAACCCATTTCAGTGGGGATTTTCCGCATGAAAAACTGGGCGACCGCAAAAAAAAAACGGAGAAAAAAATATTCAATTCCATGCGGCTATGGAGATGTATAAATAATACAAAAAGGGATCCTTTTGGGTGTCTCACCTGCGGTCAGAGTAAGGGGTTATGCTAAAATATATATTGAACGAGAAAAACAGCTCCATGAGAGCCTGAGGTTTCAATCCACTTCTGTCCCATACCATTAATAGGAGATCCGACAATGTTCTTTTTACCATTTACACCGCAGGAATGCAAAATAATTTTGGCAGTTTTACAAACCACAGTGCTTACTGTGCGATTTCTATCCTCGGTGAGTTTTGTTTGCATGAAGTTATGCTGCTTTTGTGGTATAACAGAGTAGAGGGATTTCGAATTTATTTTTATTTTTAACTGTAGGTACATATTATATAGAGATTCTGGTTTTTGGTGCCGTGTAATTTTTTTTTTTTTTTTATTATTTATATTTAATGCCGGCTCATTCTGAAAACTGCTCATATCTCGAAAACCCCATTTTCGATTTCGATTAAACTTCAAAATCCAAGGAATATTTACATTTTTTCAAACAGTATATCTAACACTCAGTTTTCAGCTAAATAGTTCTGTAAATAGTTTAGTCACTTTTCAGGAACGCGGGTTAAAGATTTGACTTTAGATGTGGGAAGACGACTAATAACCCAGTAACCGTTATTGTTGACAACGCCTCAAGTAATCTACTACAGTAGACACCTGCCGAGGTACTAGAGCGCGCTAGACGGACATATTTTCACTCGTGTCCGGCCTCTTCGATTTTTTTCTTGCTTTCATTTCGAGTAGCAGCACGTTGCGCCATTAAAACGCATTAAACTAAATATTAAATAAATATGTTAAATGAGCTCCAATAAGTGGATTTTATTTAACACTATTCGTATATTTTATGAACTGATTCTTTTATCTAGCATAGGTTCTCCGATTTTTACTTACATACCTATTAAAATAAGAATACAACCAACAAAACTTTTCATGAACGAGAAAGTTTCATGCGACGTATGCACGTATTTCTTGTTCATCTTTTTAAATATCGCTCAGTTTCTGACTTTCAACCATACCAGTGGCCTAATGCCAGGTCAGCTACATCAGCTTTAAAGACTCGCCCTGATTTTCTTTTTCTTTCTAGTTAAGATCCTTTCAATCATCACACTAGAATTCTTAGAAAATTTCACTCGCTCTGTTAAGACAACATTGGCGCATACACAGCATGTTAATTAACACTTGCAAATTCACATGCGGTTCTGGGTAATACTTGGCATTCATCAGCGATTCATTAGGCTATTTGTAATAAATTTTCATAATGACTCCTTCGATGGCATAGTGATTAGAGCGCCCGCGAAATAAGAGATTTTCATTTGCATACTCATTTGCTTAATTTGGATTGTTTTGTTTGATAGAATCATCGTCCGAATTGGGGAACAGATTTTCGTTTCAATAGAAGTGTTGGGAAGTAGGGGAGACTGGGTACGGTTGAAACACAGGACGGTTGAAACAACACGAATATCTCGGGAGCCATACGCGCAGCGTCTATGAGTATTAGGGGTGAATGAAGCAAAAACAAGTCCGTCGACGAATAGCAGTCATGCATCGTTCGTTCGGCGGTTCAGTTTTAAGTGAGAGATAATTTTCTATTTAGACTACCAAAAGTAAGTATTTTTGTTTTTTTTTTTTTTTTTTTGTTACTGAAGGTGAAAATCTCGAAAGACACAGTGGGGTTAGAAACCCAGAGTAGTGTGGGACTCTAACCGCACTAAAAACACCTCCTTAATCATGACCAATCAAAGAAAGATCGACAAATGATTTTAGTTTCAACGTTCAGTTGCGTTTGAGAAGGTATTACAATTTGAATACGGGTTCTCATTATTTAGATTATAAGGTCGTGAGGTTTAATTCTTCTCAATCTACGAATATTGTATCGTACATTTAAGACGTCTTCTATTTCAGGATTAATATGCATCTGCAGACGCTCATTGTGACGAATTGCGTACTTTTTAATTACCTCCGTTACAAGATCAGTCTGCAAATCACGATGCAAGTCATTATTTCTAATATACCATGGGGCATTTACTATTCCCCGAAGGACTTTGTTTTGGAATGTCTGTATTATTTTTACATTTGCCTTCCTTGTACAACCCCATAATTGGACACCATATGTCCAAACAGGCTTCAATATCTGGTTATATAATAAAATTTTATTCTCAATGGACATTTCCGAGTTATGTCCTAGCAACCAATAAAGTTTTCTATATCTAATATTTAACTCTTCTACTTTCTTCTTCACATGTTCCTTCCATTTCAGCTTAGCATCCAAATTCATACCCAGATACTTAGCTGTGTTAGAATAAGGAACTACTTGGTTATTAATAACCACCGGAACATTTATAATTTTTTTATTTGTAAAATTGATATGAGTGGACTTTGACTCATTGAGTCTAATTCGCCATCGTTGTGCCCAATCACATATTTCGTTAACTGAATTTTGCAGCTTTTCTGTTGATTTAGTCACGCATCTATCAGTTGATAGAAGAGCAGTGTCGTCTGCGAATGTGGCTATCATCGTGTCATTTCTATGTGGTATATCACTAGTATACAATAAGTAAAGGGTTGGTCCCAGAACACTTCCCTGTGGAACTCCTGCTTGTATTTCTTTAAGTTCAGAATACACTGAACCATAACGAACTCTAAAGAATCTATTTGAAATATAAGATTTAAGTATCTCATAGTATTGTCTAGGTAGGTCCCTATGAAGTTTATACTCTAAGCCCTTATGCCAGACCTTATCAAAAGCCTGAGCAACGTCTAAGAACAATGCAGAACAAACTTGTTTTTCTTCTAATGATTTTTCTATAATATTTGTTATACGATGTACTTGGTCTATTGTCGAGTGCTTATTTCTAAGCCCGAACTGATGGGTGGGAATAAGCCTTCTCTGCTCTATGATTTTATCTAGTCTTTTAAGAAGCAGTTTCTCAAAAATTTTGGATAGTACAGGTAAAAGTGAAATTGGCCTGTAAGAGGTGACTTCTGATGGAGGGTTACCTTGTTTAGGTATAACTATAATTTCTGCTATCTTCCAGTGATGTGGAACATATCTTAGCTTAAAACAAGCATTAATTAAAAGCTTAAGTTTAACCAATGCTATGAAGGGTAGCTCCTTCAGGATTTGGGCAGTTATTAGATCATAACCTGGTATTTTTGTTTGGTTATTTTTTATTTTACTGGGGTTTCTATCGATGCGAGATTGCTGTGCCTATATATATTTTTTTTTTTTTTTTTGTATTCAGTAAAGAGTGCGTAGAATACAGTATGGTGACAAGTTTAAACGTGTCAGTGTTGTTTTCGTTACTTTATAGATTTTTTGTACTTAAAGGGGCGGTTGGGGACGGTTGAAACAATTTTTTCAGGAGACAGACGGTTGAAACAATGTGTTTAATTATTTTTATATTCATATATATTATTTTAACGAAATTAGAAGAACCAGAAAGTCTACAATATACACCGATACACCAGAGAAAGAACAAATAAAAAAGGAGCATGAAGCAAGACTGAAACAAACCAGCTGAGCAAGCTAAGAAAAGGTTGGAAGGTGTAAAAAAGAAAATAAAAGTTACGAAAGTAAAAAAAAAAAAAAAAAAGAATGCACCATTCCACTGTTCTATTATTTTTTTTCTTCAGAAGAAGAGAAGTTTTATTTCCTTGTCTGCTTGTCAACGTATTCAGGGAGCAGATCTAGTGAAAATTGGATACAAATGTATCACCTGTAAAATTTGGGCTCACAAGAGTGCATATATGATTAAATTTGCACCCCGTCCTTAGAAAATCATAAGCATATAGAACTATCGATACTATCGAAATGTAAAACTATCGATGTTTAAGGAACACTAATGGACGGTATAAGCGAAATTGTTTCAACCGTACCCAGTTTTTGCTTTAATTTTCTTTTTTCTCCGTTTCGATTTATTATGACCGTAATTTTTGTTTATGTGTGTTGTTGATAAGGTCCACTTCAGCATTGACTATAATGATATATTACTGGACTCAAATAAATTTTTTATCGCAATAAAATAAGGAGTATAACGGGTAAGTGTAGGAACCTCTTGCCTTTCTCATTCCCAAGAAAAAGTTATATACAAGTGACATATATGAAGTTACGAATAATTTTATAATAAATAATTTAATTTATTTATTTAATTTTATTTACTCTTCTTCCTACCTACTGATAAATAACCCAGTTGGTTTCGCTGTAGCAAAGTAAAATCCCGCCTCTTACAGGCGTTTCTGGAAGATCTCAGTGGGGGTATAATAATTAACGCTCTTAATTACGTAGGCTTTCAGAAGGGCGGAAGAGAGGTGAGTAAGAGAAAATGAAGGATCATTTATGCTATGAGTTCCTATAAGTCACCAAATAAATTTGCATGTTAACGGTGAACATGTATCTACAAATGTACTCCAAAAATGGCGATTTAGTTTATCGATGCATATTCAATCAATTCGTGAAATGTAAATAATTAGATATGGATTTATTCTTCATCTCTGTTCTTTCTCTTTCCACTTATTGATTTCGTTCATTAATTAGAAATGTTTGCAGGTATAGATTGGTACACTCTTGTTGTTCTGATTTGCTTTCACTACATTGTTGATAAAGGCATCTATTATTTTGGTAGAGAATTTTAATCTCGGGCCGTCCGATCCGTCTGATGCTGAATGATTCTTTTCAAAGTGCGTATTTGCAGTTTGTGGGCTTACCCTTATATTAATAGTAACCCTAATATTAGGGATTCTTCTCACACAAAAGTTTTATTATTATGTGAAAGGGATTGTTTAACTGCGACCTTTTGGCCTATTGTACTCCCTGCTTACGCCTCAGAGAGGTATAAAATCTCATAAGAGTTCCCCTCACAGTATAATTCCTTTCGGAATCATTTTAGATGTTCTTGTTCTTGTTCTTGTACCTACCGTTGTTTCTCTTTGGCGGAAGAAATCTGTTTTAAAGCACTCTTTCCAGTTTCCTTTAAGAATTTAAGGATGAGAGCTGGCTCTAGTGAAAGTATTTCCAAGTATTTTAATCTTTTGCGGGTCAGTGCCCCACATGACCCCAGCAAGTATTCTGGGATTTCACTGGACTCCTCGCAGAATCTGCAGAGACCTTCTTCAGATATACGCAGTTTCCTAAGGTGTTCCTTGAGTCTACAATGCCCCGTTAGGAAGCCCGTTAGAATTCGGAGGTTATTTTTGCTCATGCTGATGCAAGCTTGGAATCCTTTCCGGTTGTATTGCCCCAGAAGTTGCTTGGCCTGCCTCATGCCCTGAGTATTAAATTCTTCTTTGAGGGTTTGATCCCCTATTCCGCAGAATGGTTCAGGACCTATGAAAGGCCATTTCATTACCCTCTATTCCTACGTGGCCAGGCACCCAGCAGAGGGCTTTTTTCTTTTTCCTACCCAGTTCATTAAGTTTTTGTGCTCATTCCCACACAAGTTTCGATTTAATGATGTGGGAATTAAGAGCCATAATAGCAGCCTGGCTGTCTGACATTATAGCTAAATCACAGTTGACTTTGTTTCTGTCGATGTCGATTTGGACACATCTGTCTATGGCATACTTCCGCTCCAGTTCCCTCATCAGTTCTCGATCCATCTGTGTACCACTTCGTTGTGTGATTACTCAGTCGTGAATTGTGGATTCGCTGCTCCAGTTCTTCTTATTGCTGAAGTTAGCAAAAAAAAAAGTTCTAAAAAGTGTTAGTTTTTTTCAGGAAGAACTCTTTCTCCATTACGTAGTAAGAGAAAGATATTGTTTTCGTACAAAATTTCGAACTCGAGATGTTAATCAATTCTGACATTACGACGATAGACCAACTAAAAAAGTGGGTCGCAAAATTCTGTCCGGGCTGTCCGTCTGTCTGTCTGTCCGTCTGTCTATCTGTCCCGCAGGCCTACAGCCTAAACGGCTGCCCGGATTTCGTTCAAACTTCGGATTTGGAGTTTGTGGGCTTAGGGCTCGGGCCCGTTTTTTCCCATACTAACTGTTCGTACCAGTTTGATTTGCTCGAAAACGACTCTAACGATTTCAACCAAAATTGATATTTAAGCTTAACTGGGTGAGGTTACCATGACTACATACCCAGTTTTTGGCTAAAAATTCGAGTAACGGTGATTTTGAAATTTGGACATATCTCGAAAACGGTCCATGCGATTGTATTAAAAACTAATTTCTAAGGTTATATGGTCAATTCCAACTTACTGGCAAACTCAGTTTTCCTCGGTATTATCGTAAAATCGATTTTGGAAAAAAGTCATTTTTCTAAAATTTAATTTTTCTTAGCTTACCAGAAAACGCCAATAACGATTTTGACCAAAATACAAACTTAGAGTAACACTGATGTTCTTAAAATTGTTGCGTCCTTAATTTTCAATTGGAATCACCAAAAACGCTAATTTTAAAAACTACTCATATCTCGAAAGCCCCATTCTTGACTTCGATAAAACTTTGAAAACCAAGTAATACTTACATCGCGAACAATAACATATAATCCGATTTCAGCTATATAGTTAACAAATAGCATTTTTCAAACTAAACTTTGCAATATTTGGTACTGTTTTGTCTGCCAAATCTTACAAAAACCGCTCAAACGATTTTGATCAAAATACTTACATATTAAAGATATTTTCGGTATTCTAAATAAGATCCCGTACTTAGTTTTTCTCAGAAAATTCGAGTAAATACGTTTTTAAATTATATTTCTCAAAAATGACTACCCAAAAGCCGATCTCTGTTCATATGCATTTTTAAAACTCAATATCGCACTTTAAAATTAAAATTGCAACAGCTATTAAAAATGAAATAACAGCAACGCAAAACTTATTTTTAGCAAATAATACCCACTTCTACTTTTTTTTCAACCATTTTGAATATGCACCCACCTTAAAATATTTACAACACTCAGAATAGCCCACTTCATTTGCACCCCCACACACGTTCATCGCGATATTCAGTTAATAAGTACTATTTCAAATTCAAAAACAAATCCCTGATTTTTTGCATATTTATATATTATTTGTATGTAAAGATATCGATCTATCACGAGCACGACCAATACTTCCAATCATTGACAACTTAAGCCAGCTTCATTAATCTATTCCAGTCAAAAAAAAAAAAAAAACCCTACTACACTTGTTCTCGTACTCAAAAACTTGTAAAGTGACATAAAATAGTACAGTAGGCGCTTATAACTCTCTAACAAGAACTTGCGAGAATTGCCTGTCTCTAAAGCTTCAACGTTTAAAAATTAAAAGTGAATATTATTTAGCACTATGTCGTCGACTTTCTTTCAAAAACTCGTAAGTCGAAAATAGAAAATTTTTGAGGAGGCGCAAAAAACCGATTTAAAAAATTGAAAAAGGAAACTATTAAAGTAAGACGTACGAGGGACATACGAGCTTTTAAATGGAAATTTTAGACTTAGGAAGTTTCTAAACTAGTTGATAGAGGCAAAAGGAATTATGATGGAGCTACGAGGTATTGATATTTAAATTCAGTATTTTTTTTTTTTCCTCAGGATTCCATTAAATGATATTTTTTCATAAAATTCTGACTTACGAGGTTTTGAAAGAAAGCCGACGATGTGTTCCTTTTTCTATATTTCATGTTTCTTTTACCTAGCAGCCTAGTATAGCTTCTCAGATCTTAACCTAATGCTTACCTATTTAATAAAATAAGAAAACAACCAACAAAACTTTTGATGAACGAGAAAGTTTTGTTCCACCCAGTCGTGTACTTTATTTTTTTTTTTCGCCTGAAAAGATTACACGCTGCCACTCCTTGGTTCAGGTCATATTCGCTCTGCAGAAATCCAGGCGTTGCGTCTTTCGAATTTGATTAAGAAGTTTTATATGTTCAGCATTAGAAATTATTCTTATCACTGTCCGCACGCACGCTTTTGCACCAGTTTCTTCTTTAATTTTGGCTGCAGAGTCACGCGAATTGGACGCCCGCCTCAAAATAATTCGCTTGTCAGCAGCTGTTATCACTTTCCATAATTATGCTCATTGCGTAAGAATGAGAAATAACTTTACGGCTTCGGTTAATTTTTTTGTATATTTTATGGATTGAGAGGCCACAGTCACTATAAGCCTTTATTTTGGCCTTTTCACCTTCACTTAACGGTTTAGATTTTCCCAGATTTACTTAATTATGTTGAAAGTTGTTCAAATTAGACTAACTATTACTTAACACACGAAAAGTAATACTACAGCGAAAAATGCATGCATTTTTTTGCAACACTGCAAAGAAAATAGCAAAACAAAATAACGGTTCACTTCCAGAAGTTAAGGTTATTTTTTTAGAAATAGAGTGTATGGAGAAGAATGAAAGAAAATAATGTTGAGCATGATACATGTTCTCTGTCCGAGTTATTGCCGTTGACACTGAGAGATAAGAGGGGGTGCTGATCGGTTGTCGGGCAGTGTAGAAGCGGGCTCATTTGCGAATTGTTTATATACGCAACAGTGTGAAGACGTTGGAATGAAAAACGTCAATTTAGCTTAAGGATTTATATAATTATTATCTTTACTTCACAATTTTTCTTTTAAGTTTTAAGTTTTGATTAATATAATATACATCATCAACACTGCATATTCCGTACGATTTGAGATTTGTGTTTTAGCGCCTTGAATTTCCCGTACGTCTCGCTTTCGCTTTGACAATAATTAATAAGTCGCAGAGACAATCGCTGTATATTCGTACAATCAATCTTGAATTCCCATGGTCAGTTGTATGGGGCTAGCTCACGTGTCGGGAAACATTCCGTTTGTATTCAATGAAAAAGCGGAATGTTGGCCGACATGTCAATTGCGGGTTGATTGAAAATCATCGACATTTGTTAAACATAAACACAATAAGTAATAGGTAATAAAAACGTTTTAGGGCAATGCGATAAATGTGTAGTAGGTATATTTGGCAATAAGAGCATTGCACTAAAGAGCCAATAAACACAAATAATGAGATAACCTCAGTGCATTGCCACACTAGATTTGCCCATCAGCAAATGAGCCTTGCACTTGGGTAAACCATAACCATAGTTGAACATTTTTTGTAAGGTATAAACGGAAACCAAAAATGAATAACAAAGGACAGTCCACTACCATCTACCATTGAATTATCAACATTATTATTTATGTATGAATTCGACTGGAAAAAAAACTCTATTCTTTTTTGAAAAACATATAGGTACAAATAAAGGATTTTACTTATAACTGAATTTGTCTAAATTGCATTAAATTTCTTCTAAAAATGTTATTCATACCAATAATAATATTTATTCAATTTGCTAACCGAGCTGACGGCAATGCCATAGCTACCAAATTCATAAAAATTATAAACAATGTATCCAAGGAATAAAACGAAAAAATAAATAAATTACTTAATTACTTACTTACTCACTTACTTATATGTATATAAGGAATAAGGAACTTGAATTGACCGAATTTATGTTTTCCTATATATACATTTCATCTTGAACTTGAAAGGAATAAAAAATATATCCAAAGGTTCAATTCCATTTCAAGTAAGTATACACTAGGTACTTTTCGAAACAGAATCGAAAACCAAAGGCTTCTGTTATGGACATATAAAAAGCAATACACTTCGAATTGGAATGTATCGTTACCTTATTTAGCCAGCACACATGCTGCTAAACAGGTCATCAAATCAACAAATGCACAGAGTGATTGATGAAGAACTTTCAGCATTCAGTTCAAATCATCCGAATTAAAAACAACTAGGGGTCGCCCCGTGGTCGAAATTCGACCAATTTATTCTTAAGTTCATTTTTGAAGGGGAAATAAAGGGGAAATAACCGAGCGCTTAAAAATAGGCAATCGAAACCATTACAGGCTTCCCATTGCGAATGAAAAGTGTCCAGTAATGAGGTCTTCTATTTTATAATACAGGTAGAAAAGGGTGCATAGAATAGATATGCAAAGTTTCATCGTTGTTCGCTTAAATCTACCTGCTATAATTCATAATGTGTGGAAAATTTTTGTATTGTGCACTTCTATGTATTGTCCCCTACCCAAATATATATAGTTTTGGCATATTTATGTGACGTATAATAGCAAAAATGGGTGGAAACACGTTATAGGCAACTCCGTATTAATATATATATGGCTCGCATCATTACCCACCTAGAGTAAACTGCCTCGAAATTAAGTAAGTAAGATATAATGTTAGGTATAGTGTTACGTATAGGGTACTGGTCTTGTCCTTCCGGGCATGACTTGCTAAACTTATAAGCGCGAGTGTTGAACACGAAGAAAATAGCAACACTATAATGCTCTGTCGGAATGACTGCCTGATCGAGTCTCAGAGGTCTTACATGAGCCCCTCAGAAAGAGGACGTACGGCGGATGAATTTACATGGTTGAATCAACGGTGGCGTCAACAGTCAACATGGCAGATACCTCAATGAGCTACTTTGACGTATTTGGAGCTGAGGTCATTGAGGATTTTTCAGCACTAGTCAGGGTGTTGAAATAGAGATGGTGGCGGAAGAGCCCTTAATGGGTCAACGGCAGCTCTCACATCCCCGCAGCGGGTTACTGACTCCGGAATATTCCGGCTCCTTCTGCCCAAGGGGTTACAGAAAGGGCCTGGTCCTCCAGGTTGGGGGTTGTGCGTGGGGTTAACGACCCTACCACGGAAAAAAAGGAATTGTTGCGAAGCGACCAAAAGCCTCGGATAAGGACGGATTCACTGTTGACGACCCTGCAAAACGAAAAAAGGACAATGACGTTCGGATCTGCACGTGGAATGTTCGAACTCTGAACAGACCGCGTGCAGCCGAACAACTAGCGGAGGCCCTAGACTGCTACAAAGCAGGTATCACCGCCATCCAGGAAGTGCGGTGGGATGGGCCGGGCAAAAGGAGGATGAAAAACTGTGACATTTACTACGGTGACTGCTACAGAGAACAAAAACAGCGTCTATTTGGATGCGGATTTGTTGTAAGCGGCAGACTTAGGCAAGAAGTCTTGAGCTTTCGACACGTTAGTGAACGCCTTACAACTATCCGCATCAAGGCTAAATTCGCCAACATCAGCCTGATATGCGCTCACGCCCCCACAGAAGATAAAGACGATGCTACCAAAGAGTGTTTCTACGAGCTCCTCGACAAAACATATGAGCAATGTCCTAAGCATGACGTTAAAATCGTCTTGGGTGATTTTAACGCCAAAATAGGAAAGGAGGACATCTTTGGCAGCACAATCGGAAAACACAGCCTACACGACACCACGTCTGGAAACGGACTTAGGCTGATTGATTTTGCTGCGGGACGTAATGTTACCATAGCTAGCTCACGGTTTCCTCACCTCAATATACACAAAGGAACATGGCGGTCACCTGATCATCAAACCGTCAACCAAATTGATCACGTTGCGATCGACGTAAGGCACTCCTCCAGTATTCTAGATGTCCGAACTTTCCGAGCGGCCAACATAGACTCGGACCACTACCTTGTTGTAGCCAAGGTACGGATGCGGATATCCAAGACGCCACAACAACGAGAAAATACTGTGAGGAGATTTAACGTTGGACGACTACAAACGCAACAAACCGCCAGAACCTTCGCCGATCGCGTATCCCTCAACCTCTCGAGAAGTCCTATGCTGCCAGCATCAAGTGCCGAAGACCAGTGGCGCCGATGCCAAGAAGCCATCAAAAACGCCGCAACTGATGTGCTCGGTTTCACCAGTCCACCCCCCCGAAACCCCTGGTTTGACGAAGAGTGCCGGCAAGCACATGCAGCAAAACAAAGTGCCTACGAAGCGTCGCTGCATAGAAGGACGAGAGCAGCTCGTCAGCTCTACGAGCAAAAAAGGAGGGAAGAACATCGGCTTCTCCGGAGAAAAAAGAGAGAGCATGAGAAGCGCGCGATCGAGGATATAGAGAGGTGTTACTCCAGGAACAATGTTCGGAAGTTTTACCAAAAGGTAAAAAGAACGTGTCATGGCAACAAGACCCGAACGAAGACCTGTAGAGACGAGCAAGGAAACCTTGTAGTAGAGTCACAGTCGGTGCTGAGGACATGGAAAAACCATTTCTGCAGACTGCTAAACGGCGAAGACGACACAAATTCCGCTGTTAGGCAGAACGATCCATTCAACCTGGACGATGACAGCCAAGATTTCCGTCCACCTGACCAAAATGAAGTGAGGATAGCAATATCTAAGCTTAAATCCAACAAGGCTGCTGGTCCAGACGGCTTACCTGCTGAGCTCTTCAAGGCAGCCGGAGATGACTTGGTAGAGTGCATACACCAACTCATCTCCAAGATTTGGTTAGAGGAAAGTATGCCTGATGAATGGAGCCTCAGCATTGTTTGCCCGATCCACAAGAAAGGAGACCCTCTAAACTGCGCCAACTACAGAGGCATCAGTCTCCTGAACACTGCGTATAAGATCATGTCTGCTGTATTGTGTGAACGCCTGAAACCATTCGTCAACGATCTGATAGGTCCCTATCAGTGCGGTTTTAGGCCCGGTAAGTCCACGACCGATCAAATATTCACACTACGGCAGATCCTGGAAAAAACCCAAGAATACCAGATCGATACTCACCATCTTTTTGTCGATTTTAAGGCCGCATATGACAGCGTTTATAGAGACGAGCTATATAGAGCCATGTCTAGTTTTGGCATCCCTGCCAAACTTGTCAGATTGTGCAGAATGACGATGGAGAACGCTCGCTGCTCCGTAAAGGTCGGAAACAATCTCACCGAGACCTTTGATGTCAAAAAAGGATTTAGACAAGGTGATGCGCTGTCATGTGACTTCTTCAACATCATTCTTGAGAAGATTGTGCGAAACTCACAAGCCAACACCAGAGGCACAATTTTCTATAAGTCTGTGCAACTGCTTGCATACGCTGACGACATTGACATTGTTGGTACAACACAGCGAGCTGTCACTGGTGCGTTTGCAAGTATTAGTACAGAAGCGGCAAAAATGGGTTTAGTGGTGAATGAGGGTAAAACAAAATATATGCTGTCAACAAGAAGGGACACACGACATCGACGAATCGGGCAGAACGTCACGATAGACAGCTATAACTTTGAGGTAGTTAGGGACTTTGTCTACCTCGGCTCCGCTATAAACTCTGATAACGACATCACATCAGAAATCAAACGAAGAATCACACTTGCCAACCGCTGTTTCTTTGGCCTAAGACGGCAACTGATAAGTAAGGCCTTGTCGAGAAATACTAAGGAAACTCTGTATAAGACCCTCATCATCCCAGTCCTGCTTTATGGTGCAGAAGCATGGGCGCTATCAAAGGCGGATGAAGATCTCCTTGGTCGTTTCGAACGCAAAATTCTTCGAGTGATTTTTGGTCCCGTTTGCGTTGACGGGTTTTGGAGGAGAAGATTTAACAGCGAACTCTACGAGCTGTACAGCGACATCGACCTAGTCAGAAAAGTACGCATCAGTCGTCTAAGATGGCTGGGACATGTAGAGCGAATGGACACCAACGCTCCGGCCCGAAGAGTCTTCGATTCTAACCCGGAGGGACAACGCAGTAGAGGAAGACCTCGCCTTAGGTGGCGCGCGCAAGTGGAAGGGGACCTCAACCAACTTGGAGTGCGCAACTGGAGGCAGTTAGCCAAAGATCGCGCTAACTGGAGAGGCGTATTGGTTGAGGCCCAGGTCCACCCCGGACTGTAGCGCCACCTAAGTAAGTAAGTATAGTGTACCGTTTGTACCTGTTGAACTAGAAAATGATTGATTGACTAAACTGTTTTCTTCTCCCCTTTCCCCTTTCTCTATTAATCATTTCTGTATGCCTAATGTATCGAATAAAATATTTCTGCCAGTGTAAATATTTAGGTAGGAAAATATTTGGTGAGTTACCTATTGTTGTTCACGAAACTTACTTTTACTTGCCTTGATTTGATTCCTCAGAACTCGTATGGCAAACGTATTTCTGTTTACCGTCGGTAAAAGCTATAGAAGCATACGGATTCATGCATTTCTTTCGTAACTCAAGTCCGATATAACCTCGATAGTCGTCAAATATTAAAGTGACTTCTTTTTCCCGAGAAATCAATCATTCGAAATTTATATAGCGGGACACTTGCAAGTGATAGAATTTATATGTTTTTTCTCGTTCCCATCTAATGTTTCCATCCCATCTCTCCGAGTATATTGTATTTAGTTTATTTTTTGCATTGAAATGAAAAATACGCGCAAATAGGAAACTCTGCAAGTTGTGCTACATTGTTGCAATTTCCTTATAGAGAAACCGTAAATTCCGGTTGAAGCACACTGCAGCGAGAAACTGCTTTGACTGCAATTTCTAAACCCAAGAAGCAAGAATCATGGGGAAGCCATTTTGGCTGAGGAAAATAGTCAACTGAGAATGATTTCCATATTGACTTTAGTATAGCAGCAACAACAACAAGCAGAAAGGAGAGATATATACCAGCCTTGGTATCGGGGGACGTTCGGATCTCTAGTTTAGTAAGTCTGACAGCTGACTGACTTGATGTGTCTCAGTTTTTATTGGCCTAGAGTGGTCACGTGAATAGTTTTTGTAAGTGAACGTTTATGAAGGAGTAGCCAACAAATCTAGTCAAGAAAATCCTGCCTGCATACTCCGATGACAGTTCGAAGAGTCAAATTCGAGATAAAAATGGTTGCCGCTGCAGAAAAAAGGACCGGTGAAAAGAAAATACGTCATTCCTGAAACTTCTGTGGAAATTTAGAATTTTCCCACGATATTTAACAAGTAGCCGTGTTACATTACAAACGTATTTATTTGGAAAAAACTTTTTTTTTAATATTTGCGAAGGATCTTTTCCAAATAAATTGGTGTAGAATAGCAAGAAATTGTGGCAGGCTCTCGAAAAGTGCAAAAGTTCGACTTTAGTCGGCGGTCGGTGACACTGACCGCGAGAATACAAAAACAATTCAAACTGCCCAGTCAACGCGTTCCTATAATAACGATTCCAAACGAATCTAGTTGACGTTTTACAATTGCCATATGTGTTATATTATAAAACGCATTCCTGATTAATCCAAAAACTGAGCTGCAACCTACAATAAGATGGTTAATTTTTCCGGATCCTCCTCTCCCATCATCGATCACCGTCGTTTATCATCAATTTACCTACTTTCGATGTAGGAGTAAATCTAGCGAGGTATCCGTCGAAACGGAAAATTCACCGCAGCGCATACTCTGTTGGAGGCTCAAATTACATTCGAGAAACGGAAAATTTTCCGTTCCGACGGATATCTGAACACCCGGACTTGAAACCCCTAAGGTCAAACCACACAACGATGCATACTACGAGTATGCATCCGAGAAGGCAGCTACAATAATTGATGTAAAATATATTTCAGAAAGCAAATATGTATTGCATACTGTTGGGCCCCTGTTGTTGAGCTTACGACGCTCCTACTTGGCTCTCCTAAAATTGTTATTTATATTTATAAACATTTTTCCTCGCTAACTTTACTAAACGAGGTTTGTGTCTAAAAAGTTAAGAATTTCGATAAATTATTACAGAAAAAACTGAAATTTACTACTTTTTGTTCTGAAACCGACATAAGCTGTGATTAGCTTCCCAAGTAAAATCACTATTCCGAAATGTCTTCGAAGGGACTGCTGAAATATGAACCTGCTATCATGTATCTATGTGTCTTCCTATATCCATATTCTTTGTCCAATTCCACCAACCACCGCCAAATCTAGTGCCTGTTCATAGTAGGTAGACATTATTCACACACGTCCTGAAACATTCCCTACAAGCTACAAAACTGAAATAGAAGAAATAATAACACAAATGCACAATTTGATTTGATATTTTTTTATTTATTAAGTATAGTTAATTTCTATTTCTAAAAGAAATCGTTGAGCGCAAATTTACAAAACTGCGGAATGAATAGGTACACACACAAAAATTAATTCTACTTTTTGGTTTTGTTTACAATTCGACCACAACCAAATGACAATTGATGCAAAAACATATTTACGTAAGCTCTAAGCAAGCTCTAAACCCAAATTTTCGCCTTAAAGTTCGAAAAATCTTTTGAATCACACTTTCCTGCGTCAAGGCATTTTATTACCTAGCCTTAAGTCAAATTCTATATACAAAAAGTTTGATAAAAGCAAATGTAATTTCCGACGGATATCGCGCTAGTCACGAATAGGTTTGCTCCCTTACTTGTTGGGCCAATTTTGCCGAAATGACAAATAGCAAGGAGAAGGTATAAATTCTATCAGACCAAAATGTAGAGGAACCAAAATTTTCCATTACGCATGTTAAAAACAAAAATCAAATGAAAAAATAAACGTCAAAAAGTACATATTATTTAATTTTAATTTTAGAGAAAAATGTGTGACAAAAAAAGTTTCATTAAATTTTGTTTCGACTTTGGAAAATTCATCAAGCGAATCTGAAAGTGATGACGATTTTTCGGAAATCGTTATAGAGGATTCGGATAGCGAAGAAAAGTTGTTTTCATGTGAACCAATAAAATTCAGTGCTAGACAAAAAAAGAAATTGCGTTAAAAACCATTTAGAGGATTTAGTTCCATTTTACACAGAAGAATAAGTATTCGGTCTATAAAACTTTGTATATTTTATTTTCAGAGTAAAGTGTAAGTAATTTGAGAAAAAAAAAAAAAAAACTTACCAATAATAATTTTATGTTTAGTTTTCTTTCCGATTTATTCATTTTTGTTAACAAATTTCAGTACTCAAATAATAAAGTATCCGTTTAGGACAGTTCGAAATTAACTTTTCAGAGATTTGACAGCTATAAGTCAGTTATAACAAACTAGCCCAGGGACATTTCTTAGGCTACTATTTGCAGGTTTATTATGGAGGGGAATGTTTTGTTCTCTCTTTTCGGCTTTCTCCTGTCCAACTTTTGCGTAAGTGAACGAAGTAACTCTCTGCGGGTGATTCAGGTGGTTTTTTGGTTGCTAACTAGGCCATCGAAATTTCCACCTGTATTTAATTAATTTTGTTTTTAAAGATAAACTTTAATTTGATACACTTTTATATACCTGTCAAGACAAAACTTTTAACAGCGGGACTCTAAATACACTCATCAACAGCCTATCAACAAGAGGCATATAATATATACCAACAGCATTCAGCATTCCCAAGCATTCAACTATGTAATAAATTAAAAAAAAAAAAGTGCATGTTGCTTCTTTTTGTTCGTTCGCTCGGTACGGCGTCCTATCGTAACTACCGCAAACAACTTGAATACTTGTTTTTGGCAAGCGAATTCCCTTTTTGCATCACAATTAAAACGCCACAATAATTCGACCATCGTTTCCGAAAATTCCCATCAAATCAGTTAAATGGAATGCGATTCTGGTCACATTCCGCCACATTAAAGTACAGTTTACAATGGGCAAAATAAATAATGAGAGATATCAAATGATTTTGGTTGGCCCCCTAAAGTGCACGAATACGCCTTCATAAGTTAAATTGCGTGTTCTGAATTTAATCTTTTCTCTCGGTTCGGTAATTCGTTTTTAAATGTATATTATTAAAAATAATTGCACTTCAAGTGTCGAACATGCGAGATAATGTGGTATATGTGTTAATAATGCATATAGCGACAGCCATTGCAAGGCACGGTTCAATTTGTTTGCGTCACTATGCACTTAAATGAAAACGATTCAAGAGATAAGAATTTATTGGTTTCAGCGTGTCTGCCATTAAGGTTCATGCATACCTACCCAAAAAAAAATAAATGATGCCAGAGCACGACTGGGTGGCCCGACACTTTCTCGTCCATTACAACTTTGATTGACTTACCTGGTAAAATAAACCCTTCATATAATATGAAGTGTAAGTTCGGCCAAAATATTTGATTTTCCCTTCCAGCGAACTCCCAAAAAAAAAAAAAAAAACTAGAGGCACTCCGGGAGTGCCGACAGAAGTGAAAACTTAAGCTATACGCGTGTGTTTTTCGAATAATCAGGTAATACTTTATTGTGCAGGAAATATACTTTTAAATAAAATGTTTTTTGATTCATTATTAAAATTAAAATTATATTACAATTTTCATTTTCATTTAACGCGCTATTGGACATGAAAAATAATGCATTCTATTTTACATAAAGAAACTGCAACCAATTTATTAAAACGTAAATTTACATATACACGAAATATTAAATTTAATAATTAATTGGTATTCTTTGAAATGAATACCAATGAAACTTATGAACTTTCATCCATAATTTCAACCAGCCCATAAAACAAACTCATTCAGCCTTCGTAATTTTGGTGAGAATAACCTGTGCGCCTTTTGCAGGAGATGACTGCCACTTCCAGATCAAGCGAAATATATTTTTTCTCAATTTATGCCGAACAAAGCTATACCAGAAATAACGCACAGCGCAATACTGGGATTTAGGATATTTATGGCCATTTAAGGCAACTCCCACTCAACATCAAAATTGTTTGAGTAACATGATTGTCACCGCTTACCATAGGCAATTCATTTATTCCGAATATTGAATTATTTACACATAATTCCACAGACGGACCTCCCAAATTTGTGGCGAAAAAAGACCACGTAATGTTTTGAATAATTCTGAGTAACATGCGTTTCCGCCAAAGCAGTGATTAGCTGGTGGTGAATCTAAGTCATTGTGCGTGATGGTATTTTGATTCGTTAATTTTATTTTACTGAGACATTTTGGGCAGAAATTAAAAGCTGAGGTTGGATAATTGCATTGCGGCTGGTTTTATGAATCTGGTGACACTCATACTGAGTAGGTGAAATTCGTGACACCGCACCGAATCACGGTAAATGTATTATTAATATTTAATCACGCTATAAGGATGTAGGGTCTGTGGAACAGGTAATAAGCAGAATGTGGAAAGTATTGTGTTCTTTGGCTGAACCGCAGTTCGTAATATTTAATCTCCTGTGACAGGATAAACTTTTTTGGGTGAGAAATTTCATTTGGCTGCGATGTAATTTAAATAAAAGAAATGTAAGCAAATCATAAAATAATTAGTTTTCTTTTTACTAAAACACATTGTTTTTGAGATATGGACGAAAACCACCTCTTTTGTTAATTACTTTTGCACACGACTTTGAACGTGACAGAGCTCGATACCGAGCCACGCACTGTGATTAAAAAGTAGTTCTGTAATTAAAGAAATTGAGAACGTATGTTCTGGGAAATGTGGAAACCGAGTTTTAAACTAAAAACTAAATCGATATCCCCCTTATACATAGGTATGTATTCACAAAGTGTCATAAAGTGGAAATTGTAATATCTATCATTACTTGGGAGACGCTTCAGGCGAGTACTCATTAAGGATAAAATGAAAAATACCTAATATTCCCATAACGCTTAAAATACCCTACCTAGGGTAGAATGTCATCATGATGTCTGTGCTAAGATTTTGTTGCTTTGTTGCGCCAAAGGATATGCCAAGTGACAAATTAAAAAGTAACAATGCAAAAATATGCAAAGAGAACTTAACCTTTATCGCACTACCAACTTCTAATGTGATGAGTGATAATGATAATCATCCATATGGAAGGTCATTGCCCTCTGTGAGAGGGAGAATTTATTTCATTCAAACAATTTCCTTTCTATCAACGCGGCCACCGGATTAATTCCATAGAACGTTGCGAAGGTGCAGTTCCAAAGTCCAGTACGAGGTATTTATGTAGTGTTGACTCTGCATCAGCAACTTCATCATACTGGAGATCAATAAGAATACTCGATCGACATTATGGAACACTTGTATAGGAACATGTCCCGAAATTTCTTTCTGTCATTATAAATCAACAAACTTTGCCTTCGAGAAGTATTATGTAATCAGTATCAACTCTTGAAGACCAGTGCAAATACCCGAAGGCAACATGTTCTTATAAGGTAGGGCAGCGACAACAAGAACCATATTATTGACAACTATACAGATGAACAGAGAGACGCTGCCTGATCCAACGAACCATCCAAAATTATATTACTATAACATGACTGCACAGAACGGGCCTGATGTAATACATCAACAAACAAGTACTTAGGTGAGGATGGGGCAGATTCAACACTTTTTTCACAGATTTTTTTTTCTCCGAGGTAGATGGAAATCTAAAATTTAAATTTGTTTCATCGAGAATTTCACAGACCAAGTTAATATTGTGTCCCAATAATCGATTTATATGCTTTCGAGCGCATATTTTCGTTTCGTCCTTAACGGTGGGAATTCCGAGGTCTCTTTGGAGATCGCAGATTTGAAATAAATTCTTTCGCAAATAAATATTTGTAATATATAATTTATATATGTATTACAAAAATAATTTAAAATATTTCAATAATTTCTTAATAACTAAATTCACGCTAATAACTAAAACAAAAAACTAAAACTGCCCTAAAAGGGCTATGTTGGGCACAATCACCATCCGGTTGGTTCACTTTCGTCATGAATTTAGATGACGCAATGTATTAAGAATCAATACTGTCCTTAGTATTTTAATAGTTGAGCAAATCTTAAATCTTCAAGCATAAACATTAAATGAGATCCAAAATTAATTTTTAAACTAAAATTGAATAAAAAAAAAAAAAATTAAAATCGCATTCTAGTTTTGAGATCACAAAAAAAAAATAGGTAAAGGATACATCTAAAATAAAAGGATTTGTTAAAAAATCATCACACGTTTTATGGACCCATGTCAATGTCCTTAAAAAAGATAAGGTTTGAATATATTAACGATTCAGCAACCACATGTGCTTTCGTTGAAAGTGCCCCATCGTTTGCTTTAGTAAACGTTATTGTTTTTTTTTTTTACAAAGTTTAAAAAAAAAATCAATGAAATGTTATCAATAAAATATCCTAAAACTCAAACTTTTGACACTTACAACCAAAGAATTCCCGTAAGAAACAATTAAATATCACTTAACCCGTGTAAGGGAAAATTGCCAAAAAATGTCTGAATAGGGTAAAGTTGGGTGTTATGGCACCAGGGGAGATATGGCACCCTCTCAATTTCTCCCACACTACGACTTCTTTTCAGTAAAATATCATTCAGTCATACAGAAGCAGTCGTCGGTTGTAGTTCACATCGCAGAGTAGCTCAAGCAGTTTTTTTTATGACGAGCCGACAAAAAATTAAGACAGTGCATTTAAGAGAAAACTTTTTTTTGCGGCTTAATCAAGTAAGTGTAGATAGGTAAGATGTTGGCACCGGCTATACGCTTACGCTTTCGTGTTTCATCCTGCTATTTTCATTACACATGTTACTGTCGATAAGGGGAAATGGCACCCGAGAATGTGGGGAAATATGGCACCGGCGCCAGCTCACCCTTACTGAGGAAGTTTATTTTTTATTTTTTTTATTTAAGAAATGCAGACAGTTTATAAAAGAAAGTCATCTTCAAATCGGTCAAAATGGACTCAAGCCCAACTCACAGCAGTCATTGCCGTAGTTCAAAATTCTGAAATGTCAGTAAAAGGAGCTGCAACACATTTCTCAATTCCCTTTACCACACTCGGAAGACGCCTTAAAAAAAAAACTTTATTACCTCACCTTTTCCCCTCTTGCTTACGGGAAGAAAGGTAAAACAAAAGGTTCTTCATGTAAAAAATCCATCTAGAAAGGAAGTATGCCAAATGGCTTATAGGTTGGCAGAAAAGTGCGGAGTGAACCAGAGATTCAGTCATGTTCAAAAAGAAGCTGGAAAGGACTGGTTCACTTTGTTCATGCAACGTCATCCGGAGCTATCAGTTCGAAAATCGGATGGAGTGTCTTATGCTCTTGCGAAAGGAATGTCAAAGGCAGAAGTGTCTCAGTACTTTCAGTTGCTGCAAAAGACGTTATCTCAGGATGGCTTACTCGACAAGCCTTGACCTGGTCGAGACAAAATGGACGAGACCGGATGTCAACTCAACAACCGACCCTCTTTAGCGATCGTAGAGAAGGGATCACACAATGTAACAGCACCAAAATCTGCAGAAAGAGGTGAAACCATAACGGTCATCGCATGCTGCAACGCAGAAGCAATTTTTTTACCACCAATCTGTGTTTTGAAAGGTAAATAATTCCAGAATACATTATTCAAGGCAAAAAGAATAAAACCTAATTTGCCACCGGGTTCTGCCGTTCGTTCCAAGGAAGCCGGAAGGTAAGACAGTTCTTATCTTGTATGGCCACTCGTCACATTGCAGTAATATGGAAATGTTGGAGTTCGCCGTAGAACATCACATAACACTGCTAACTTCCCACCACATACTACGCAGTTCCTTCAGCCTTTGGACCGATCTTTTTTTAAACCATTTAAACATTATTGCCGAATAGTATTCCGGAATATGGATTTATTAAAATTAACATGACATTAAGTCGAAATGAAGAGAATGTTGACGAAATAGAAGTGCTAACCCCAACTACACCACCATTGCAAGTCACCAGCCAAGTAATACCTACCTAATGTTTTTTTATTAGTAAAATTAAACCTATTTCATTTCTATTTTAACAGGAAGATGGTCTGGTAACACCTAGGAATACAATTGACGATACTCCAGGAAAGATGCTGGACATGATTTCGCCAATACCTTCCACCTCAGGGAATTATACGAAATCAAATGCGAGGTCTCAAAAATCTCGAGTTTTAACTTCCTTCGAGAACTTGTCATCTCAAAGAATGAATCCACTAAAAAAAATAAAGGGGAAAAGAGTACCTAAGAAAACAAAGTTTGCCAAAAGAAACACCAACGTTGAAGTCAGCACATCAGAAGACGAAAATCTTTCATTACATGATGAGTCAGATGGGTAGGAGGACTTTGAAGAAAGCATTTGTGTAGGGTGTGGGGAAGAATATATTTTGACAACGAAGCCAGATGACTGGATAAAGTGTATAAAGTGCCATTTTTGGTCACATGACTCCTGCACATCGTACACTAACACTTGTAATAAGTGTGGCAATAGTAATCAAAAAAGAAAAAGAAAAAAGTAGGGTGCCATATACCCCCTCGTAGGCGCCATATTACCCTCGTTTTTTTTTTTTTTTTTTTTGTTGTAAGAAAAACGTTTTTTGTTGTGTGAATTGCTTTTATTTTTATATTGAATGATTTCAAACGATTGGGAAAATAAAGTTATTTTTGTTAAAAATAAAAATCTGGTTTATTTTCTGAATAAGAAACAATAACAGAAAGGGGTGCCATATTTGCCGACTTTACCCTAAAATAAATACAAAGATGTCTTGAAATGCAAACGGTAGCCGCGCGAAAGTTATTACTTTAGTGCATATCAGTGTCAAAGTCGTAGAAAGATATTTTTCATGAATAGAAAAGTTAGATCGTTGAAGCTTGAAGCAATCCGTTTTAATAAAAATAATAAACATACATCTGCAAGCATCTCGAGGCGCTGTTGAAGCGTAATAGGTTCGCCTTTCCCGGGAGAAGTATATAAAAAATAAAAATAAAAAAAAAATTCCTATGTCTGGTTCACACACTTTGGTGTTAGACAAGTGAATATACTTAAACCACGAGACCTTTTCAAAGTCGGGCCTTAAAGTGTATTAATTTCGAACGAGGACAAGTGGGCTGGGGCCCAATAAATCCAACCAACAACAGTTCTTGTTTACCCCTGTAAATTCATTCAATCATTTCCCAGAAGTAACTGTATAAGGCAAGGAATGCCATCATCTGTTATCAAGTTTCTTACTTGAATAAAAACTCAACATTTACTACATCCGACGTAGCTCAAGATCATGTATCATGTTTCCTCCATCTTACAGTTCCGAAACTCCAGGAAGCCGCATTGACTCAGACAATATCACAAATCTCAATGAGCGCTTCAAGGAGCATGTCTTATATGTCATCTGCTGTTCTGAAGATTTCTCTTGGTTAACACCATATGTATATGTATGTTCTCCTTTACACAGCGTCTAAGCCATTCGTAAACCACAAATTAATAGGTGCACCTTGACTTCCCCCACCCGACCCTCAAAATCCCCATCAACACCAACAGAGCCTTCGTTTTAGTACAGCATGGAAATTGAGAAACTTTCCATCTTCCACCAAACCACACCTGTGCTATTTGGGGTTATATGCCGTTTACCCCATTTCATCGGATATGGGGTTTCCTCTAACCTCAGTCTTGTAGAACAACCGCTTTCAAAATTATTCGCTTCTCCCTCTGGTATTCAAAGTGTGCCGCACTCTAAAAGCCTTCTGTCATTCAAATCGTGACGAAGAATCTTTAACTAAAGCACTATTCAACCGCCACAAAATCCCTAGCGTGTGACTCTTTGAACTGGAAGAATTCATGGAAGTCAATTCAATGTGTCGTCTGTGTTCGTTCACATCAGGAGAATGCCTCCTCCCTCCCTATATGGTTTAGAAGAGACTGTAATAATTGTGGTGGCGCAGCAGCGTTAACACGACGTACTCATTCATGTCGGTGATGATTAAAAATGATGCCGAACTACAGGTCTACAGGATTGAAGGGGAGAACTTTTTTATTTGCCTGTCGAAGCGTATAAAAGTTTTCAAGCCTCCCAGGAGTAGGATATTATTCCCAACCGGAATACGGAACCGAGTACACTCACAGCATGTACTCCTCGCTGGCAGTTTAAGTTCATCGCAGCCGCTGTCTATCATGGTATTTTATTAAAGTCGCTCTTTGAAAGGATGCTTCGAACTCGATGGCTGAGGTTAAATTGACATTTAACAGGGCAAGCGGGTGGGAAGGTTGACAAAAATGTAATTTCTTATATAGGCAAAAGTTCAAGTTAGTGAGACTGACGATAATGTTTGACTTTCTGGTTTCAGTCAGCTCGAAGGGTTTTGTGGTGCTTTTGCCGAAAATTTATGACAAACGGTAAAGTTTTTGAGCTATTGTGACTACGGAAGGTCGTATATAGTCAAACAAGCTGCATTTTTTTATGAAATCATTGTCAATTGCGACAATCAAAAGATGTATCTGGCAATACACAGACCAGCGTTGCCACAGAGAAAAAATATTGAAGCACAAGCAACTTCCAAACAAACAACAAACAATAAAAGAAATGACAAACTGAAGTGACAGGTACAAGACAAAAAATACGAAGTCGAATTATTATGATGGTAACAAACGTAAATGAAATGTCAGTCAGAATGAATGAATTCAGTGTCGCTTTCAATATGTGAACTTGCTTATACTTGTTTATTTGTGATGGAATAATAAAGGAGGCTTTTTAGAATACAGTCGAACTTCGATAAGTCGAACTTTGATAACTCGAATATTTAATAACTCGAATAAAATTGGTTGGCAATAGCGCCAAGACTAAAATTTACATGTAATTTGTATTTGATAACTCGAACTTCTATTACTCGAATTTCTTGATAACTCGAAGAGATTATTTGGCTTCACCTTCGATAAGTCGAATTCTGAGGGGGAATTCCCAAATTCTGCATGTTTTTACAAGTTCGTTTTATAATGTATCACTTTCGGGGGCACTGTGTTTGTATGTTCCTATGAACTAGTATACATGCCGTGTAGTAAATTGTGATTTTCGTATTTATGAGTAAAAATTATCAAATTTATTGTTAATAGGGGTTAGAACACATAATTTTGACTAGGTTGGTATATTGGTTTGAATTTTTGAAAAATAAGAGGAAGATAAAAGCAAATTTGGAGCATGATTTGATTCAACCACCTTCAAACGAGTTGGTTGCAAAGTCATTAAGCATTTTGCGTTTATATTTCAAGACTACTGAAAAAACAACCGATTCTGTTTATAATGGTTTAAATTCCATTGAAGATTTTTTTTGAAAACCAAAATAAAAATACTTTTCAATCCTTAATAACAGACTATTTAAAATATTAAATATGTTAATTTCCTGTACTTTTTTCGTCTTATATATTCGCAAATGAATATGTACATATTATGAATTCCTATCAATTTTGTATTTTACTTGATAACTCGAAGTCTTGATAACTCGAATTTTTTTTCTGGCAAGTGATGGTTCGAGTTATCGAAGTTCGACTGTATTTTGTTTAAGGAATACGAAAAAAAGATATGCGGGCCACGGCCCAAAATAAGAAACAGAGGGCCAAATGCCAAATGGCCCGATCGGGCACATATGGCAACGCTGATTGTCGACCGCATTCGTTGTGTGCAGGACATGAGATTGCTCATGTGATGGAGTTTTACATTTCATTTGAAATTTAATAGTATGTATTTCATGGATTCTGAAAGAAAGGGCGTTCCTCTTCTTTGTTCTTGGTAGGTATGATTTATTATTCAAGTGGTGTAAATTCCATACCTAGACAGCAAATAATTTGCATAAAGTGGCATACAGGTTGTGGTTATACGCACATTTTGAATGCAAAGTTATTTATGGACAGCATTATTTGTAAAGTCTCTCAGATGGAAGAATATCAATCATTGAGATTGAAAAGGTATGTTAATATCGGCACATGCATAGATAGCAAGGATGTTTACCTGCTAAACTTTTGCCGATGACGGATAAATATCAAAATGTCGTCAATCGTAGTATCTGACAGCGTTTGGAAATGGCACTCTTTGTTCAGTCTGTACACATTTTTTTGATGTGCAAGGAATTATTTATACCTAAACAAACATGGCATCAGTTGTCGGGTTTTGTATATAAGGCTATTAGCTTTAGGAACAGAAGCGGCGAACTTGAAATACTAAATAAGTAATGTACGAATATACATTTTCTGTTTTGTTGGTTCAACGTTTGAAAAAGCTGGGCGTCAGCGTTCCCAACAATGTATTAAATCGTAATGCAAGTACATACTCGATACTTTTGATTCGATACCAAGTACTTTGGGAATCGATACCTTTGGTTGCTATACCAAGTAAGTATCGCAAGTATTGCTTAAAAGTACTTGCGTCAAATGAAAGTATCGTACAGAGTCAATATTCACGCAAATTTGTATTCCTTTTCGTACAACACAGAAATCACACACTTCGCGCACACATATAAAAATGATTGTATTACCTAAACACATACAGTTCGCATTTTATATCTCTTTACGCACACTCTTACAGTCTTTATGAATTCTTTTACAAAATGAAATTAACTCTTAATGCTTTTAGTCGTTCTCTTCCGATGTAAAGTCGAAAATTCTGAAGTCTTAACTCCTTTGTCGATTATAATGATCAGTGGTGAGTTTGGTCGCTTTTGTTCAATCTGTTGTTTCAAAATAAATATTAATCAATTATTAATATATGAAGATATTAAGGCATTTTTCCCTTCTTTATGTAAGCATGCATAGATGTTTTTGGTGGTTGTTGCTTCGTCAGTACCCTGTGAAAGATTGTTTTCCAAGGGCAACAATCAGCCAAACCAGAAACCGATTAAGTGGAAAACATCTAGAAAAACTTATGTTTTTAGGAAATATTCCACAAAATGCATTTTATTCTTCTTAAAAATAAAAACTTGAAAAGATAATGATTGTTTTCATCTGGAATTTTAATTCGATACAAGTAGGTATCGATACTTTTCATCCGAACCAAAGTAGGTTTCGATACTAGAATCGAGCACAAGTACTCGATACCTTGAAGGTATCTTTTCATCCCTAGATTTAGGGTTTTTTTTTTTGACTCGACGGAGATAAATCTAGAGGAAGGTATAGTTTCAAGGAAAATCCGAGGCTTTTTTAATACTCTAATGTAGGAAACAATGAGTAACTTATACTTAAGAATGAGGTACCTAGCGTAGAGATTCGGGTTGGAGTCAAAATTCTGGATGGGTCAAAACGATTTTACAAAAATCTGGTTTCTAAATTCTGCTTTCAAAATTTTGTTTTCAAAATTCTGCTTTTCAAAATTCTGTGCGCGCTTTTTAACTCTTTCCAAACTTTTTTTTTATGGTTTGCAGAATTTTGTAAAGAGTATTTTTTACATCTAATTTTGTGAAAATTTTTCCTTTTCCGATGTGTGGTAGAAAATCGTCCATTGTCGGCAAGGGATGATTTTCCCGTTCAACTGCCTCATTGGATGCGATGCTAACCCAGACGTCATTATCTTTCGGTACAGGGACTACTGGTGAAATCCATTTTGATGGACCATCGACGCATTTGATGATACCTTGTTCCAGTTATTCATCAATTTTGTCGACGACAGCTTTTTCAAGCGCTACTGGAACACGAAGATATGGCTGCGCTATCGGTTTAACGTCACATCAAATTGGAATATCGACAACCAAACCTTTTATTTTGCTCAAGATTGTCGTTTTAGTACCCATCACCATTTTCGACCTGATTAACATTACAACCAATTTTAAGTACTCCCAGTTGCATTGCAGTTTTCTTGCCGATTAGACATTTGCCTTTTTCTCCTATTACGTTGAAATCGGCTGTCGCACTTCGTCCAGATATTTTTATGATCGCCTCGAAAACTCCCATTACCGTTAATTCGTGGTCGCCGTATGATCTGAATACTTTATCAGTTTCTTTGCGCTGATTTGAAAACACGATTTTCATTGTTTTTAATTGTACGTCGAACTAGAATCAATGATGGCTTTCACGCTTTGGCCACCAATTTCGCATTCAATCTCTTCACTAACGTTTTTGGTGTCGATACAAAATATGTATTCGTTGTTTCCATCAACAAATTTGCCCGCTTCGGTGCGTTGACGTTTTGCAACGGGCTCTTTCGATTTAACCGATTCCCTTGTGTTCTCACTGTTATCTGATTTTTTTGAATTTGCCTTCAAATGATCGAATACTTTTCCTAGAACGACATTTCTTTTCAAAATGATCACGCCCGCCACAATTGTTACACATTTTTCCTTTTGCTGGACATTTCACATCGTTTGCGCGATGACCAATATATCCGCAACGGTGGCATTCAAATTTAAAAGCGTTTTGCTGAGTTTGTTTCACAGTCGGATTTACTTCAATTTTGTTCATTTCTTCATGGGCAGGTTGTGGCTTGTTGCTGAACGATTTCTCTTGCTCGTTAACTGCTTCGTAAACTTTGGCAAATTTTAATATTTCGTCAAGTGGGGCATCGCCTTTTTTTAACATTTCGCGGCGCAACTTCACCGAAAGGCACTTTTCAATAATTTGGTCTATGATGTCTTGCTCTAAATTCGGTCCGAAATCGCATCGCTCGGCTTGATTGCGTAAACGCATATAGTGAAAATACCGATTTTCTCATTTTTTATTTTTTGCTGCATGGCAAAAACGAACATGTGCCGTTCGTACGTTGCATTTTTCTTTGGTAAGAAGTACGTTTGTCGGTTGTACGTCTGTAAATTATAAACAATTCCATAGGTATTATTTGTATCCTCAATTTTTTATACAGAGCAAAATTTTAAATTAGAGATCATTCGAATTTAATCTATTCTTTCCTCTCGTTTTTTCTTCTGTATTTAAGCAAAACAGATACTTCGAGTTTCATTTCCGTGTTTTTTTGTTTTTTTTTTTTAATATTCTTTCTTACCGTATTACGTTTGAGTTTTCCATAGTCGCCAACTTAAGAGACTCAATATTAAACAACCAATTACTCTAACGTCCAGTATTCAGGTGAATTTATTTTCAGTACATATTTTAAATTTTATATAGTGTGACTGTATTTTCAATGTTTTATATTTTATATATTATATCGGCACAGTGCCGATACTACACCATCCTCTCACTAATTTAAGCATAGAGTGTAGAGAATTTTTGTTTAAGATTGCAGTATTGTTTTAGACAATTATACACATAATGAATGTTTCAATCATTAAATCCAATAAAGGGAAAGATAAGTTGTGCGTGGATGGATGGGAATGGGGAGAAATTGAAAAAGAAAAGGAAATTAATTTTAGAAACAAACAAATAAAAATAATTCTAAAAAAGAGAGCAGCTCTTAGCCATATTGGTTTTCTTAAACGAATATAAAAAATGTAGCCCTCTCTAGCTTTGTTTAGTTTCTTAATTTGTTGGTAATTTCAAATGTGAAATAATTTGCTTCTTCTGGATTGTTTCTTCTTATTTGTTTACCTGTAATCATTATATCAACACGTGAACAACCATAGATTCCGTAGACTTTTTTAGTATTTATTATAAAATGAGTACAATGAAAGGTACTGTGCCATAGATGTGCACAAACAAAAAATTGTGGGTACAAGTAGCCATTAAGACTGGTAAAACGAAATTAAGAATTCTCCATACAAAATGCTTATCAGTCAATTTAACGCATTTTGGTTACATTTAATTTGTCGCCGCCATATTGCCAAGTATCTTAGATTAGAACCTGTTTTAAAAGGAATGTAATTTACCTACTCCTAAAAGTGAGCAACTGTATGCCTAATTCTAATTTAGGGGCATTATGTCATGGGAGCATATATTTTCGATATCTAGATGTCGCTTTTTTGCTTAAAAAAAACAACATAAATATCGAAAACTGTTGTACGTTTTTTAGTATTACATCCTTATAAAAGATGGGGTGGATTTTCGACCACAAGCGAAACTAGTAGGTAAATTATTAAAACCTGAAATGTAATATAAATATTATAATAAAAAATATTTTTTTGTTTATGTTCATATTCGTTGTTTTTTTTTTTTTTTTAAGCTGAATGAGTCGAATTTTATTGCTTAAAATTTGAAAAGCAGACTTTCGTAGAGCAGAATTTTTGTGTGAGGAGACAGAATTTTGCAAGCAGAATTTCGACCGGATCCCTAGAGATTCTGCTTTCTGTTCACAACTGAATGATTCAAAATTGAGCATAACCATCGAGGATGAAATAAATGTGTGTGTGTGTTATTTTAAATAATTGATCGATCCTCCAAAACTATATTTGCCAGTGAAATTTGTTTGTCCTAACGGGTGCGCCATCTAGTGGTTTCTTTTAAAATCACAGGTTATTATGACATAAAGTCAGTATCATACCTCAGCGGAACGAAATTATTCGTTTAACGCTTGAATAGCATTGGGAAATATTGAAAACTTATTTCCAGCAGTGCGTTTTTTGAAAAGGAGTTTTGGCCGAAATAAAGCACCCACTGCGCTTGCTGTAAGCAGGTTTGTGCAGAAAGTTTGTGAGACTGGTATGCTAGTGGACCACACTCATCACTCATGGTCCCCGTCGTTATACGGCGCGGACAGACGAGAATGTGGCTGTGGAGTGGTGGCATTATTGGATCATTTTTCTTCGAAAATGAGGCTGGGAACAACGTTTAGGTCACCGGTGGGCGTTACAGAGCCATGTTAACCGACTTTTTTTTTAACTGAAATTGAAGACATATTTGGATTTGGAGGACCGTCTGGTTCTGGGGGTGTAAGGCGGAGGGGTATTGTTCAAAAAATCAGTGTTGTTTTTTGGAACACTTTTTTGGGAAAACAATGGCTTCATCAAAAGATGATTTGAACGTTCTTGTGGTGCATATTCTAACTAGACCATCCTAGCGCCTACTTTTACCCTTTAAGTTTTGGTAAGGCATTGAGTTTGGGGCATATTTGAGGACATAACTTACAAGCTATGGATTAATGCATTTAAGATCAACCAAGATTTGTTTGTTTCGCTTTTTAAGTCATGTTTTGTGTGGTTTTTCTGTGCCTTACGGGTGTTTCTTTTTTTGTAGGCGCAGTGGCTTAGTGGTTAGTATGTTGGACTACTAAGCGAGAGGTCGAGGTTCGAATCCCGCAAAAAACCCAAAATTCCAACTTAGGGTTTTTTTTTTTCACTGCGCCACCTCTCGCGAATGTCTGACAAACATCCGAGAGTATAACTGTCTTGAAAGAGCTTCTCAATTAGCCGTTTGGAGTCGGCATAAAAATTGTAGATCCCTTCCATTCGTTCCACAAATGAAAAACTCACACAAAACGAATGGTTGCGAGAAGCTAAACCAAGGGTCTTAGTTTTTTTGGCGGGTGTTTCTGTAAAGAGTATTTCTTTAAAATATTTGGACAAAAGGATGCATTCACATCAATGACTACAGTTCAAAGTATTTTTCCTTCTTTTTATAAAGCTCTGTTAGTGGTACGGATGAAAACGATTTTTTGTTACAGATATGTAATAATCAGTGGTATACTTGGGTTTGGCTTAGCACATACTATAAGTTTAAAATTCCGGACTCAAAGAGCCAAATTAGTTATATATACAACTCCACTTGTTCGTTATGGAAGTAACAGATTTATCGTGTTTTGTTCCTTAAGACTAGGACGCGTGTAGTATTAGAGAAAGTAAGGGGTGTCCACGTAAATCTGTCTCTACATCAGTGGGTTCCAGACCGTAGGGCATTTGATGAAAAATGTTGAGAGCTAATACTGTCCTCACGATTTAATTTCGTTCATAAGGATTCTTTGGAAGTTATGCCCAGTGAGAGACCCTACCAAATAAGATACCTATGACCTTTAGCACTGAAAAGTTTGTTGGTCCGGGGGTTTCTTTTTAATCTGACAAAAGCTTCCAGCTGCTATTTAAGCCAATCCCCCCATCAAATACTTTAACTCTCTCAAAAAACACCTATAGCCAAATTCCATTACTCCCGTCACACGAAAATAAAACTCATCGTTATTAAGAGGGGTAAACACGGATTTAAAATACATCTGCCGACAGCAACAGTCAGTTTTATTCCAATTGCCGTTTACTTTCGAAGAATCGAAATCAGTCATGCCGAAAAAAAACTCGTTCATTCTGCTTTGTTAATAAAAACTGAATGTAGGTATATAATAAATCAGATTTATTCGCGCGGTCACAAAAACAAAAATATCCTGCGAGTGACAACGGTAGAAAAAAATACAGCACTTTAAAATGAAATGAATAAATTACTTTTTATCAAAATACCAGGCCGCCAGTAGACTTTTGTAGACGTAATGGGACCATAACTTTATTGCCCTCTCTCAGTTACACTTAATAATATAAATTCTCGCTAAATGGCTTTTAATAAGAGTGCGCAAGCTCCAGTTGACGGTTTTTATTTTTTTATTTTTTTAGTTGAATCGTATCTCCTTTTGTCGTATTAAAATAAATTTAACATGATATTCTACAAGCACTACCACACAGAAACATCGATCAATTATTTTTAAATTTTCCTGATATTAGTCCCCAAAAGCAGCGCCACAGTGTCCACCTTCCACACATGATCTAAGCCTTGCCCACACAGAATCATCACAGCAAATTGATGCCGTAATGAGTTCGGAATCAGTCGAGCTTAACGCTACCTAACTGTCACACATATTACGCTTACGCCTTTAATCCCTAACAACCTGCAACTTATCTAGTTTGCTCCTGTCGCAAACACCACTTGCCGGATGGCCTCATCGTATTGTGTAGCACTTGGTTAATGTAAACATGCAAATCCAGCACTGACTATTGGTCGAACTGCCTATTGTGTTGGAAACGAAATTAGATCAACATCGCAGCTTCAATTCGCAAGCAAAGACAATAGATGGATATAGGTACCCTGGGATATTGGTATTATTAGAAATCGGAATTGTTCCGAAATATCCGTAGGCAACCGATGACACATGACGGGGTTAGGTTGTGGAAAACAATTGTGGACGTCGGTGCTGAAATTCCCAAAGTTGTGAAGATGACAATCTGGTTAGGCTTAATGTGGATTTTATCACAAATTTATGTAAAATCAATTGTCGTTGTTGTTGTGGAGTGTTAATAACTCGTGTTTTTGTGTTCTATATAGGACTCGGTCGGTCGGTCTCGGTCTGGTATAACAACTGCTGTCACAAAATGTTGTACTCTAGTGGTTAGGATGCTGTGGCATTGTTGGTGCAATGGTTTCTCTGATCAGCTTGTATGGAAGTTGCTTGCAATGGTTTACTTATCATGTACCAGATTGCTACAATAAGTACCCCCCATTGGAATTGGAAAATGATTTATTTACCTATGCAATAACAGAAATCGTCTACCAATGTCAAGATAACTGTGATTTAGGTTATTTGGAAAGGAGAAGGAACATAGGCGATGTTCGTATAAATCAGTGTCGGACCCATTTCAGAATATACCTAGTGGTAGGTACCCACGTACAAGTAAGACACGAGGTTAAATAACTATATTGTCACATAATATTATGTTCAAGATTGAACCCTCTGTCAGCCGACTAGGCTTCCTTGGCTGCATTAGTTGTTTGATAGAATCAAACATCAATTGTGCAATGGAGCTTAGCCCAAATCCGTCATCCTTCTCTCTCCCTACATCTTTAAAGGAAGATGAAGACTGAGAGATTAAACCGATTCATTTTATAGTATTATGTAAATTGTATTAGCTTAGTTTTTCCTCAGTTCTGCTTAGACGTTCATTAAATAAAGAGCTCAGCTCCAAGAAAAAAAATATAAAGTTGCGTTTTTCTTAATAAATAAAACTGGCGCAGTCGAAAAAAAAAGCTTATAACTAACAAGCAGGAAAATAATAATAAAAAAAAAAATAGTTTTCCTAAAAGTGTTTAGACAATTTGTGTTTTCGAAGCAAACTCTGAAAGACTTCAATTTGTGCGATAAATATTTGATACTCCGCGTGGTATAATCCACCGAGTAGTTTGTACAGTAGTGCCATTATCTTGTGCATACACAAAACACAATAGACGCACAAGAAGAAAAGTTCGAAAACAATAAATAGTTCGTAAACAACACACAAGAAGCTCTCACGCTATAAAAACGAGCTACAGCAACGCAACAAAACAATACTAGTCAGCCAAGAGAAAACATCATCAAAGCTACAAGAGCTACAGCACACGAAAAGCTCTGCTACCTTATCGAAACGAGCAGCCACCAAGAGTCAACTGATACCAAAGGAATTAAATAGAAGTACCAACTACCTATCAAACAACTAGAATAAAACAATAAAATCTACAGGTAGGCGCTTTTTGCAAAAAAAAAAAAAAAAAAAAAAAGTTAAAGAAAACAAAAGAAATAAAAATAAAATTATTGCCATGGAAACGTTAAATCCAGCTGATAAATTTAGACTTACTTTAGATTTAATACATAAAATACCTATTTACGATGGGAGTGAGAATAATTTAATTGAATTTTTAGATAGAGTTGATTCTTTAACAGGGACTATTGATTCCTTTGAGCAAGTTAGTAAATCGGTACTGACGGGCTACATAAAAGATAAAATCGTTGGCAAAGCCAGGTGCACTATTCAAAAGCATGGTAGGTTGGAGAGTTGGAATGAAATCAGGGAAATTTTAAAAGACAACTTCGGAGAACAGCTTTCAGTAAATACCTTGTTAGATAACATAAGGACGGCTAGGGTAAATACTACTATAGAAGATTTCTATGATAGGTTGAACACATTTCTATGTAGAATTAACAACTCCTATTTACTACAAAATGTAGCAAATAACCAACTAATGATTGATTCTAATAATAGGATAGCTTTAGAGACATTTAAAAGTAATTTACCAGAACCGACGAAGTCAATAACTTTAAGTAGGAATCCATCAACTCTTAGTGAGGCGTATAAAATAATTAAGGAAATAAATCACCAGACATTAGGCCCCAAATCGGCTGTGCAACAGTCGAGAGATTGGCGCAGATACCAAAACCATAACAGTCAGGGAAATAGTAGCCAAAATGCAAATAACAATAATAACGACAATAACCATACACAGACCGGATCACCACGACAAAATAATATTTCTACTCAAAGCGGTCAGTCACGACGAAATAACAACAATAACCAAAGCAGCCACTCGCGGCAGACAAACAGGTATAGACAACCTAATAATAATAATAATTATAACTCTAATAATAACTATAACCCCTATAATAACTATAATGCTAATAATAATTATAACCCTAATAATAACCATAATGTCAATAACAATTATTACAACAATAATAGAACAAATCACCTAAGACAAAGTTTTGAAGCCGAACCTATGGACATCACACTCAATACATCACATTATGAACACGATTCGCAAAACCAGCAAAATTTTCCATTAGACTGGCAAGACAGTTACCCTATTTAGTCATTAAAACTAATATGAAACCTCTCAGATTTATTATAGACAGCGGTGCCGAGTTCAGTATTATAAATAAAAATTTATGCAACCCAAAGTGGAGAATCCATTCTAAAAATCATATTCTTAATGTACTGGGTCGAAATATACAAACAAATATAGAATACAGAATCCCTTTATTTAAAGAATTTAACGAACCAAATTGCTTCGTGAATTTTTTGGAATATCAATTCCACGACCATTTCGACGGGTTACTTGGCAATAACATTTTAGTTCACCTTAACTCAATTATCAATTACAAAAACCGATCATTAGTAACAGACCGTGCGATTATCCCAATGTACATGAACCTGGAAGAGGAACTTTATGCATCACATTGTCATAAGAACGAATCCCTAAACGTATTCTGTTGCGAAACATTTCCAACCGAAATTACTGACAACATTTTTGCAAACCATTTAACTAAAATGGACGTCTCAAGACTTAAATCGTTACTTCATTCCTATAATGCTATATTCTATAAAGATGGCGAAAATTTAACATTCACAAATGAAATTAAACATCACATAAACACAAAAGATGAAGTGCCTATTTATAGCAAACTGTATCGATATCCAGAAGTTCATGTTAAAGAAGTTGACAGACAAATAAAAGAAATGTTAGAGCAGAGAATAATCGTGCCAAGCGCTAGCCCCTATAACTCACCCATCTGGGTGGTCCCAAAAAAGGTCGATAGCAATGGGCAAAAGGAATGGAGAATAGTCGTCGATTACAGAAAGCTTAATGAGCAGACTGTGGACGACAGGTTCCCTATGCCCAACATCGATGACCTTTTCGACAAACTAGGAAAGTGCACTTATTTTACTACGCTAGACCTGGTCAAGGGCTTCTACCAAGTCGAAGTCCATCCTCACGATAGAGCAAAAACTGCTTTCTCAACCAAAACCGGACACTATGAATTTCTGCGAATGCCGTTCGGACTTAAAAATGCCCCAGCGACATTCCAGAGATTGATGAATGAAGTGCTAAAAGACTTTATCAACAATATTTGCGTCGTCTATCTAGACGACATTCTTATTTTCTCGACAAGTTTCGAAGAACATTTAGTTTCTTTAAGAAAAATCTTTCAAAGATTGAGAGAATGTAACCTTAAGATTCAGGTAAACAAATGTCAGTTTGCCAATTTATACACTACCTTCCTAGGACATGTCATAGTCAAAAATGGAATAAAACCAGACGCAAATAAAATAAAGGCAATTGCAGCGATGAAATTACCTACCAATATAAAGGGTATAAGACAGTTCTTGGGAATAACTGGGTATTATCGTAAGTTTATAAAAGATTATGCCAAAGTAGCGTACCCAATGATCAAATATTTAAAAAAAAACGAAAAAATTAATATAGTAGATCCCAATTATGCCAACGCTTTTAACAAGCTAAAAACGTTACTCACTACCGACCCTATCCTTAAAAGCCCCGACTTCAACAAACTTTTTGTTGTGACTACGGACGCATCAAACTATGCGCTAGGAGCAGTGCTCAGCCAAAATAACCATCCCATCTGTTATGCTTCACGCACTCTTAATAAACACGAGCGAAATTACTCTACAATTGAAAAAGAACTACTAGCGGTAGTGTGGTCCATAAAATATTTTAAAACATATTTGTACGGAAGGAAATTTGTTGTCCGCACGGATCATAAGCCCCTGGTCTGGCTTAACGGTATTAAGGAACCCAATATGAAGCTCCAGCGGTGGAAGATAATGCTAAACGAATATGACTTCCATATTGAATATCTCAAAGGAAAAGAAAATTCTGTCGCCGATGGGCTTAGTAGATACGTGGACCGATACCTAGACAAATCAAATAGTAGCGAAGAAATCACTTTAGGCAATATCTTTAGTAATGCAGTAGGCAATAGCAGTAGTAGCGTTCGTAATAATGATGTTCCAATAGACATCACCGGTTCAGAACGCAGTGTTAATAACGACGATGTTATATCCACCGGGGCTACTATCCATAGCGCTTTAGAGGACGAAACACATCACATCTACATAACAGAAAAACCCATTAATATGTACAAAAATCAAATTCATTTGTCATTCGGCCCAAAAGAAAAGCTGACGATGAAAATTGTTCACAAAAAGATACAAAACCATGTCACAATAAGAGAAAATAAAAGTAATCTACTAAATATAATGAAAGGACTTATAATAAATAAGGGACTAATTTGCATATACTGCGAAAATTTGTCATTATTTCTCGAATTCCAAGACCTATATGTTAAGTATTTCTCAATGAATAAAAATGTAAGACTTTTAAAATCAAATACAAAACTAACAGACATCCTGGACAAGAACGAAATGATAACTATTATACAAAACGAACACATAGACAAAAATCATAGGGGAATTAACGAAATGTTCCTTGAATTGAAGAAGAAGTATTTCTATCCTAATTTACAAATAGAGATACATAAACTTGTCAACAACTGCGATATCTGCAACCTGGCCAAACACGATCGACAACCATTAAAGATCCCCATGCAAATAACAAAATCACCAAAATGTTTCAATGACATAATTCACATAGACATATGGTTTCCTGAGCGAAACAAAATGTACCTAACAACTATCGACAAGTTTTCCAAATATGCTACAATACACAAATTAGAAGATAGAAATTGGATGGCGATCCTTGATGCCATTAGACAGAGAATACAGTTTCTGGGAAAGCCGAATAAAATAGTTTCCGATGGAGAAACATGTATTTTACACACGGCAGTCGAACAATTTTTGAAAGAAAATAATATCCAGTTTCATAGGACGACTGCATCATTGAAGACCGGAAACGCCGATATCGAAAGATTGCATGGGACATTTAATGAACATTTGCGGATAATGAATGTTGCCAAAGACACTTCTGACCTAGACGATAAACTTTTTACTATCATAACTATCTATAATAACACAATACACTCAACGACCAAATTCAAACCAATTGATTTTATAAATAAAAATCTAACCAGCCTAGACATCGCATCCTTATCTGCTAAATTTGAAAACGAAAAAATAGCTAGAACAAACAAAATAAATAGAACAAAAGATAATAGAATCGATCATTGCCTTGATATAGTTCAAAATAGGACGGTAGTAAAGAATAAACCTAAGTACAAAAAGCTAAGTAAATTTACTAGAGAAGGCAATTACATAATTGATAGATCAACTAGGAGAAATATTAAATATTACACAAAACAAGCAAAACGCCGATATAAATATCAAAACCCAGGGGAGTAAAATGATCGCTCGCAAAATTGCCGACATTCTTCCAAATACTCCCTTGCTTTGGCTCCATTTACTTTCCTGTGCTTGGATTTCGAAACAATGAGACACTTCTATTCTGAAACGGAAAATTATATTTTCTCCTAAATTCTCTATTTCAAATCAAAATAAAAAAAAAAAAAAAAAAAAAAAAAAAAAAATTTTATGACGAAAAACAATTGACGCAGGTATACGGGTTGCTGGGTACGTCCCGTCGAATTTATCTAATCACCGAAAACTAGTGGCAATTGAATGATTAAAAAAGTACCTATGTAATCGAATTCTGAAATTAGTCAATTTAAATAATCGTTTTTTTTTCTCAAAGGAATCGTTAGCCTCAGTTATCCAGTTGATCATTCGTAGGTATACTTATGATATAAAATTTAGTTAGTAATTTATCATGTTCCTTCCTTGCATAATGCAGGCAGAGCCAATGTCTAGATTTTTAAGTTATTGTTAAGAACAAAAAAAAAAAAAAAAATGTACTTTTAAGAATTGTAAATATTGAAATTTGATTTTGGAATAATTTTGTTATTAAATAGTTTGCCATTTGTAAAGTATCTAAATACAGTAAAACGTACTGCAAAACTGTTATAAATAATTATTGTAATTATGTAATGCATATCTACACATATGTTAATATTTATGTTTGCTAATTTTTGGGGACCAAAAATACTAGGCGGTGGAGGTGTCACATAATATTATGTTCAAGATTGAACCCTCTGTCAGCCGACTAGGCTTCCTTGGCTGCATTAGTTGTTTGATAGAATCAAACATCAATTGTGCAATGGAGCTTAGCCCAAATCCGTCATCCTTCTCTCTCCCTACATCTTTAAAGGAAGATGAAGACTGAGAGATTAAACCGATTCATTTTATAGTATTATGTAAATTGTATTAGCTTAGTTTTTCCTCAGTTCTGCTTAGACGTTCATTAAATAAAGAGCTCAGCTCCAAGAAAAAAAATATAAAGTTGCGTTTTTCTTAATAAATAAAACTATATCCACAACAAAGACGTTCGTATTAGTACTAACATGGGAAAATTGACTGTATATAGAAGTGTTTCGTTATATCTCAACACAGATTGTGTAGTGTGTTCTATGAATGTTGGAATATCTGCTTTTGGCATTAACTAATTATTATACTATAGTCCATTTCTATTATGGGAAGTGTTTTTATATCGTGGGATCTATCCCTTCTTGTGGGTATTTCGATGTCCGCAAAGTCTTTCGTGGGATAAAGGAAAAAAGTAACAAATCGTAAGATTTTGAGGAATCCAACAAAAAACATTCAAACTATAGATGTTTGCTGAAATTTCATGAAAACACCTTCATTTCACCATGATTATCAACACACTGAGTGCTCATCTTCTTTTATCAAAATGTTCTAGTACCAAAAAATAATCGGGATAATGTTACAAACTTTGATTTTTATTAAAGTTTAATTAACCGTGATTTTCTTTCCTTGTAATACAAATTTTACTTTTAAAAACTGGGTTTTAAGGCAAAAAAGTATCGTGGGATTTTAAACGGGATTTTGAGTACAATGAAAAGGGAAAAAGGGAAAAATTACCACGCTTCGTGGGATAAATGAAGGGAGAGTGCTAACAACTCTGATTATGGGGTCTACCTACGTTGCTTTGTGTGATACCTTGAATTTGTATCAAATAACTTGCGCAACTGGTTGCACGAAACTTACTCGTTCAACAAGAGTTTTTTTTTTATTATTAGGTATATAATCTCCACGCGTTTTTTGACACGCTTTTTCAGGGAGCGGGTCGAAATTCTTCGATCAAAATTAGCATTTGCAAAATTCTGTCTTTACAGACCAAAATTCGGCATTAGACCTTATCGCCCAAATTGAAAAATGCCATAACACCCACGAACCACGACATCGTCTAAAATGTAAAGGAATAAAGCGTCGCAAAGCCCAAATTGAATGACATATCGCCCAAAGTAGTTATATAATGTCACTAGCGTGCCCGGCGAACTTCGTCCCGCCCAAAATTGACTTTTTAGCTAAAATAATTTTCACTTCCACCTGAAATTAATTTTATTGATCCCAACTATAGCTTTTGACAAATACGATCTCACTGTATAGGTACTACGATCAAAATTAAAAAAAAAACTTTCCTTAGAAAATATGTGGAAAATCAATTTTCGCAAATTTTCCAATTTCCCGTTCAAATTTTCCAATTTTGTCGCCGTATGAACCTTCCTTAGGCGTAGACTAACGCAACAAGAAGATTAACGTGTCGGCCAACCTTTCGCTTTTTGACTAAAATGGTTTAACAGTACACGACGTACAAATTCGTTCTCAATAAGCGGATTCCGTGGAATGAGAATATTCGTCTTTGAATTTTTTCCTCAAAACCGTCGCTTGCATGACATTTGATTTGAGATCCTTCACCACCAAATCAAACGCGTTCTGTTACAAAGTCTCGGTGCATTGAGGTTGCGCAACAAAATTGTAACTTTCAATTGTATAGTTGTAAGCCCGGAACAACCAAAGAATTCAAAAATTCAACTAATCCCCATAAAATTTTGTTTTCACGACAAAAAGTAGCATATGTCAGTCTTTTTTGATGTGTAAACATCTAAGCGCGCGTTACAACAACTAACAAAAATATCGTTTACCAGCACCTCTACAATATGCAATGCAAGCCGAATGAAATTCCAATGACACTTTCATTTACTGTAAAACAGTTGATGTCATTCTGCCGAAGGTAGCACAGAACGAATAAATTATTGTTATTTCATAATATATCAAGAATACGGTTATTACAATTCCCTCTTTTCGCAATGACGCGTATCAAGCCACACACATACCGCACGCACGGTGTTTACACATACACATTTTTCAGGACTGTTGGATACAGTCGCACCAGTTTTTTTTTAATTAAGTTACATATTTGTATAAAATTTAAATTAAAAAAATAAATAAAAGGAACAGTAAAAATGAATTCAAGTATTGAACATAGAAAAGAAAACTACCTATCTACATATCTATATATTAAAAAATGGTAAATTTAATTAAAACAACAATTTAGAAATAAGATAAGAGAAGTTAAAAATTTAAAGAAAACAAAATTTAAACGAATTTGAAAAAATTAAATGTTCTCTATATCTCTCCTCTACAAAGTCTTGGAAACAGTACAAATAGATTTGGAAAATGTTCAAAAGCGTGCGCTTTTCCGCTTTTTGACGCGTTTTTTCATAGGTTTTTTGACGCGTTTTTCCACGCCTTTTTTTACGCGTTTTTTTCACGCATTTTTCCACACGTTCTTTGACATATTCATATAGACATTGATTGACGTTTACCAAAATTAAAAAGTGTCACAAAAACACAGCTGGAAGACCTCTGAGTGAAAAAAAAAACTGTTTAATGGAATGCTCAAAATTCATAGATCGGTGAGAATAAAAAAAAAGAAAGAACTGCAAAGTGAGGTACAATATGTATCCATACTCCTTTGGCTTCTTAAATGAAAGAAAAATGAATTCGAACTTTGAACAATACTTATTTTGACAGCTTGTGTTTGTGTAGCTTTCATTTACAAGGAGGAAGAAGGTATCGCCTTCAGAGTATAGCAAGTAGGTAAGTCAGATATTTCAAAGTTATCCTTTGCGGAATGTGCTTTGTCGATTTACATATTTACAGAGCAAGGGGACAAAATATAAGACTAATGGAGTTTAGGAAACATTACCCAAGAAATATAGGTCTTGATCAAAACATGCACATGCAGAGCCCAAGATGGCTAGATTATGTAGAGCTGCTTAGAAACCTCCAAAGGCTAAGCCGTTGATATTTATTTCAAAGCGCATATTGACGGGAAGTTAAATCGGACTGCGAATAGAAAGGCATATTAGGCTCGTAAACTCGCTCGTAAGGCAAACAAACCTATGACAAACCTCATTCCTATACTTGGCCTTTCCTTTTCTTATTAAACCTGATTGAAAGCTGTACCTAGTCGAAAAGCATATGTTATAAATGTCATTCCAAAGCCGCAGTAAGAATCTGCTAACTAAAAAAGTTTCTATTTGTAACAAAAATTAAGTTAAAAATAGAAATTAAGTTGAATTTGTGTATTTACAGGTAGCTTGCCATACAACGCAGACAACACGCGCTTCAGATACACCTCCGCTCTAGAGTACGCATTATTATATTGTACACCACCTACTTTCAAATACGAATTAGCACCTAAAACTTTTAGAGCGACCCAATTACAGGAAGCAGTAAAGTTAATATCTCAATTTGACTGTGGCGCACTAGCTTAGTGGCTCAATTTAATTTGAAATTAAATTTCAAAACTTCTCCGAGCAAGTGAGTGAACCAATTATAATGTTTGCTTATACAATGTTGTTACAGATGACGTTCCTATGTAGGTACATCCAGAGCACTTTCCAGTAACTTTTACAACACAATCCCATCAAATGGTAGATAGCGTTGCCAAAAACCGCTTACGGCATGGGTGAGAAATCCAATTATAATATTTTTTTCCTCCTTCCCTTGACGAAGAGTTAATCTTTTGATGTATCCATTCCATATGAACGAGCTTACTTGATGTGTCACATCACACCGTGTGCAAACACCATCATGGCAAGTTTGCGAATGTGGGCTAACATGCGATATAATGCTTTCGTCCTCTGGACTGGATCGAAACGGAAATAGAATAGAGACTGAACATTTGTTCAGATATGACGACCGTGCAGCTGAGACAAACAAAAAATACATAGTAGCACTTACCTAGAACACTATCAAGTGCATTCATCTGGAATGCTATAAAATGTTTACCCTGAGCGAACGAGGGCAATTAAACGCCTTCAGGGAGTTTTTAGTTTCCGTTTCTGTGAAACAGAATGAAGTAGACAATCGCAACTATTATGTCGTTAAAAAATGTATTGGACTTGGACAGGAGAGGTGACACATGTTAACGACAGCAACCGGAATTGACTGTTTTTAATTTCAAATGTTATTTCGGAGGCAAAGTAGATTGGCTGCTAAATTTAAAGTTAATAGAGAGTGCCATAAACATTTAGGCAATAAAATTAATATGTATTTCGGTATTTTAATATGTCATCAAACCGAGGATTTCAAAGTCATCCATTGTGGCATTCTTCCAAAATTTTAATTAAAAATATTTTTTTTACGAATATTTTATGGTTTGGGTATTTTTAGTATAGAAATAGTTGGTAAAACAGGCCTAAATATGTCCCTAAGCAAAGATTCTCAAAAAATTCGATAAAGTAGGTATTTGTTTGGACGAATGGTATTGCTTTCATGTACAGGATGGTGTTGCATAAGTAGGCATTATGATTTGTTTTTGAATAATTATTTTGTTTACGTTTTTTTTTTTTAATTAACTTTGAAAAACTTTGGAAATGTATTGTGGAAAGACTCAGCGCAGAAGAAAGAACCAAATTTATTCAATTTTATTTTGAAAAACCGCATTCCATCATTCAGACACAAGATCACTGGGATCCGAAATTCTAAGAAATAATTAGTGATGGAAAATGCTTTACAAGTGCATTGGAATTGAAAAATGATTCATTAAATAGATGGCTTTGTAATTTAGTCTTAAGTCATTTGAATTTATATTAAAACTATAAGCTAACCTGTGCTCGTCTTGCGTCGGCAGAGTTCCACTTCGCACACACACACAAAATTTCCTCCATTGAAAGCTGGGAAAATCCAACAATCTAGCTTTAATCGAACATTTACTTTTTTGAATTGCATAAAATTTAAAGTTAATTGCTTATTGTTCGATTTCAGGATAACGCACAAAGATGATTTATATCTTAAAATCTTTGTACATTTTTGAACTTTATACTAAAAAAATCCTATTTCATTTGGATGAGTCATTCCAAAGCCAGGAGTTAGAAGGAATTCGAGAACTAAAACTTTTCTTAGATATCGACTTAGATTTCCGCTTCCGGGATAGCGGATAATGGTTTAACAGATACTATAATCTAAGGTCGACAATTTTCAATGCAACTGTGAAAACCGATATCAATTTTGCGCAGTCTTTTTTAAATCTATTTCGAACAAACACCTTACAGCCAGAATAAAAGTTACAGTTTTATTGTAGTAAGGATTTTTAAGTTCGAAGTACTATAAAAGATATTATCTTAATGTACACACCAATGAAATAAATAAATAAAATTCAAATTAGAATAGCATAATGGTCATATAATTCTCGTCTAAGAATAAGTAAGGCCCAGGATTAATCACTGACAATAGATGGGTTGGATTTGAGGGATCAATATTTTCTATACATAGTCAGCAGTACCTATGAAGTTTTGTCTAGAGTTATCTTACAGTTTAAAAAAGCACAGTTAGCAAGTACAACGGCAAGCATTATTATTGTCGTATCATGACCCGTCTATCCATTACGAGGATCGCTAATGAAAATTGTGCAAGTGAACCATCCCAAGCATTTGACCCTTTACTATACTTCGTTAATTTCTCTCCACATTACTTTAGAAGTTCGTATTTTTCCGGGGATCGAACCTGATAACCCAGTCGCTCTTTATAAAATTGTCTTAGAAGCCCGATTTATATCCTTTTTAGCATTGATGAGTTAAATTAAAATATGTATCTTAATTAAAATAATTAACTAATTAGTTGGCGCAAGACTGCAAAGACCTTAGGTTTAGCTTCTCGTATCCATTCTGAGTTTGTCTGAGTTTTTAATTTTTGGAACGAATAGAAGGGATCTACAATTTTAAGCCGAGTTCAAATGGGCAATTTTGAAGCTCGTTCATGACAGTTAACTCTCGGGTGTTTGTCAGACGTTCGCGAAGTTGAAAAAAAAGAGTAACTTGTGTTTTTTCCGGCATCCCGCGCTTATTTATTTATTTATTTGCCATCAAAATACAAAGACCTTCTTAGACATTATGTACAAATTATTTACAAAAAATAGTATAAAAGGACAACAAAAGACAATGTGATCTAAAAATAGAGCAAAACGATTATGACCGAATACCATCCAGCTGTTTCCTTTTTATGGAGGCAGTCGAAGTGTTAAAATCTATTAAATTACTATTATTATTATAGTCTATCATTAAACCATTAATAGGGGATGAGCGACCGTAATTTGTACGCGAGTGTGCTATACTAAAGAATCTGTTACTTCTTAAATTAAGGTGAGGTATGTTCAAATTTAATACACTTAAGCTACTATCAGACGGTTTGTGTATACGCCAAAATTTGTGAATAAATTTATGTATAATATACATAAACCGTCTAAACCACAAATTGTATAGCAACAAATGGGATACACAAACGGTTTGTGTATCATTTGTGAATAGCATACACAAATCGAATTTGTGTGTAAACATAAATCGTCTGATCGGGTACACAAATTAATTTATGCTTATTTGTTTACATTTATGTATCATTTGTGTACCTCATTTCATTTGTGTGTTCCTAAAATTAGAACATGCACAAATCATCATGCGAATACACAAATGGTTTTAGGAGTTTAGTTGAAAAAAAGATTAAATGAGATTTTCTTTACGAGAACTTGGTAGGTATGTTGATGAAATATAATGAAAAATATACTGGTTCTTATTTAAATACTAGCTGTGCCCGCAACTTCGTACGCGGCGTAAGGCTCTGTAATTTCCAATAAAAGAGATTTGACCGTTTTCTCAACAGCATATTTGTTTAAAATCTAGCTAAAACAAAGCGGTGAACATTGTCAATGTGAAACAATAAATCAAACAAATCTATTTACCTAAAACACCAATTAAGAAAATTAAATTCAACAGCGTAAGTCCTAAAGTTCCACTTCCTTACTGTAGGCATCAACGTAGGTAATATCAAAACAACCACTAAAACAAAAGCCTGAACGGAAATTTGTATCTACACCAACAATAAGTAAATCAAACAACATAATTCACCTATATCGTCTTTACTTCTTGAATTCTTCAATTCTTTACTGTAGTCTGTAGGTATCAACGTAGGTATATAACAACCATTAAAACAAAAACCATGAACTCAGTTTCTATATACACCACCTCCAACATACATTCACCACCACACCACACGTCATCAGCCATCTGCGCATTTCCTCCGATCCGAAACACATTGTCGCTGTTTTTTGTTGTTGTTTTTTTTTCATATGAACGTGCTTGTGCGATGTGCTCCACCAAACCACCCCCAAGCAGAACAACGATCAAGAGCCGCGGCTGCTGATAATATTCGATTTCAGAAAATAAATTTATTTTTTTAATGTTAGATTTTAGGTTGTAGCTCAGCTTCTAGAGGACATAGAAAGCTGATTGATGGCTTGAAATATCTATAAAAGTGTTGGCTCTCCTAAGTATTTTGTTTTGTTTGCATTAATAAAGAATTATTTGAGTAATGGCGAGTTAAAGGCAGTAAAGTCGGAAAAAAAAAACACATTTTGGTCAAAAACGCTCCAAAAAATAGGAATGGCAATGAAAGGAATAGCCTATATGTTGCACAGAATCTTAAGAAACATTTCAAAAAAAGTTTCATCGAAATCTGTAAAGTAGTTCTCACGCCATTAGGTAACAGAAAAATTGCCAACAGTTTTATTATAAGTATAGATAAAAATATCCTGCAACCTGCAGTTTGCACAAGCACGCATTGTTCTTTTTTTTTGTGTTAAATAAACAAAACTATTCTTTTGGATTTCTCTTTTTTGACATATATACGCATGTATTTATAAATTGCATTATTATGGTTTAAAATCGACTGCTTTTTATGGTAGATTATTATTATTCTGAGACCCCGTTGACCGTTGGCTATATGGCTTCACGATGTTTGGCCGCAGAGCAAACGCATCATCAGCGACGAGAACATACGGAACGGGTATTTCACGGCCGGGTAGTACTTTCGGCGGTGGAAAGCAAAGCTGTTGGGTGTATATCGCTTGTTCAAAAGTACAGCGGTTAAAAACGCCGCCATCGAACTTCCGTTGCGGGCAACATCGACGTAAATCAGTTTATATTCGGCGTCTGCGATGCCCATTAGTACGATGCTGTGCGTGGCCTTATAATTACAAAAAAACGCTACCCGAATTGGTGGTGCCACCATAGATTAGATTAGATTGTAGGGCGGGAGAGCTTTAAATGAGCTCTGGCGCTGCGGCTTCTTAGAGGAGCCTATTGTGCCTTCCCTGGTAAATTCTTAGAGCCACATTTTCACTCCAGAGACCGTCAGGAAGACCAGGATCCTCTCTGGGTGTATATGAGCAAAAGATGCTTAACCAATGATTTCATCACCAAGGACGTTTTTCCTGAGACGACAAAGGGCCGGACATTCTGTGATTATGTGCAGAGAGGATTCGTCACTCTCGAGACAAAGTCTACAGATGGGATCCGGTGAGACGCCAATGCGGTGAAGATGTTTTTTCACGCGACCGTGGCCACTGATTATTCCTGTTAGTATTCTCAGGTTGTTTTTATCCAGATTTATCAAGAAGAGTGATTTTCTGGAGGAGAGTTTGGGGAAAAATGTTCTGGTGCAATTCTGCCCAGCTGTGTTTTGCCAGATCTCGTTAGACTCTATACAAGATTGGTTTTTGATGTAGTTCCTGAAATGATTTTTGCTGACTCCGCAAAATGGTTCAGGTCCAATGAGTGGAGTGGTTGCTCCGATTTTAGCCAGTGAGTCAGCCGATTCGCTACCCTTAAATTCCCTATATGGGCTGGAATCCAGTGGAGGATGACTAGGTTTTTCTTAGAAAATTCATAGATGGTTGAGAATATTTCTAAGACGATTTGATGACTGATGAGTCAAGAGCTTTGAGAGCTGCTTGGCTATGCTGCCACCATAACGACGTGCTTGCCCTCGACAGCGCAGATGCAGTTGGGAAATTGCCAAAGCTCATTAAATTGCTTCGCTATAGCTTCTTAACCAGCTGCTATAGACAAAGAGTCTTAAATGAGGACTTTCAGGTGGTCGTCTAAAATAACTTTATATATTGCAACCAGCACTTCCGGAATAATGGTAGAAATTATATTTTGTGGAGTCCGAAAAAGATACTGTAGCGATCGGAAGCTCTTCCCAGAGGCCAGAAAGCGCAGCGTCAATATCAGTCGCACAGATGCAGGAATGCTGGTGCGCATAACTGTATAGGCCTTTTGAATGTACGGCATTACCAATTGAAGCAAATGATGGAACTGAGCTGCAGTAATTCGGACAAAATTCTGATACAATTGCGGCTTTTCTGCACGCAATTCTAAAAGTAGTTTTGAGCAAAAGCCGTGTCTCGTGGTGGCCAAGCCAATTTTTTCTCCAAGACAAACGGCGCTTGCGTGGTATAACGATGACGTTTTGTTGGCTTTGGTCTTCCTTGTCGGTACCAAGTAAATACGCAGCCAAAGTTATTGAGGCACATTTTTAAACTCTTATTTTAACGAATCGAAACGATGGCAGTAGGTATTTTTATTTATTTAATTTTTTGATTTGATATATACGTCAAAATCAACACAGGAAAATAAAAACTAATTTGATATACATATACACAAATTCCATTTGTACAGAAATTTACAAACCGTTTAAACCACAAATCTGTATACACAAAATAATTTGTAGATACCGTATTTGTGTATGGCAATAAGCAAATGAAATTTGTATATTCTTCTCAAAATACACAAACCGTCTGAACCACAAATTTTTGTAGAATACATAAATGGCGTAAGTGTTCGAATTTGTATACAATTAGTGTATGCGATATTCAAATGAAATTTGTGTATATCTACAAATCGTCTGATAGTAGCTTTAGGCTCTCCGGAGAATCAATCTCACCAACAAGTATTCTGTGCAAAAATATAACTCTTGCTACAGTTCTCCTATTCTCAAGAGATTCAAGGCTAATTAGTTGAAGTCAAGATTGATAGGAGGGTAAGTTACTAAGATCAACCTAAGGAAGTCCCCTTAACCCGAACCTAAGAAATCATTTTTGAATAGATTCAAGTCCTTTAATATGTACATTATAAAAGGGACACCAAACAATGGATGCATATTCTAAAATGGATCTAACAAATTAAAGATAAAGAATTTTGATAACATATGGATCAGAAAAATCTCTTGAATAGCGCTTTAGTAACCCCCAAGCTTTATTTGCCTTATTCGTAATGTGATCAATGTGTTGGCTAAGATTAGTTTTGCATCCAAAACTACCCCCCGATCTTTAATAAAACAAACACGCGGAATAGAAATACCACTGAAAGAATAGTTATACATAATAGGGGACTTACAACGTGAATATGTAATTACAGAACATTTACTCACATTCAATGAGAGATAGTTTTTTGAGCACCATAGATAGAACTTTTGAAGACAAATATTTAAATGTTGGAAACAATTATTTTGTTTACCTGAGTTATAAAGTTTAAAGTCGTCCGCATACAACAACATCCTACACTCAGGTACAAAGTTAACACCATTATTTACAAACAGAATGAATATAAGGGGGCCTCCTTGGGAACACCGGGAAAAAAGATGACGGAATTTGACAAATTGATATCTGTCGCAGAGAAATAATGAGAGCCATTTAAGGAAAATGAGTGGAAGTCCTTATTTACCTAGCTTAAATAGCAGTGTTTTATGGTCCACGCGGTCAAAGTCTTTGCTGAAATCTGTATAAATTGCATCTACTTGGTTTCCTTTACCAATTTCAGAAATTATAAAATTTGTAAAAAGCAAAAGATTGGTAACCGTCGACCGTTTCTTCACAAAACCATGTTGATTATTGCAAATCAGAGATTTGCAAAAGAAATTTAATTTGTCAGTAACCAACATATCAAACAATTTGGGGATAGTGGACTGTTTACATATGCCTCTATAGTTTTCAATCTTAGTTCTTCTTCCTGATTTGAAAATAGGGACAATATGTAAATGAGTTGTTCCAGAGGGTTGGGAAAGTACTAGTTTTAAGAGATAAGTTGAATATATGGCATACTATTTTATGAAGAGATAGGGCAAATTTGTTAAAGAAAAATGGGAGGCAGACCATCGGGCCAGGAGTTAAGTTGGATTCAATAGCAGCTAAATTTTTTAGAACGCTTTCTTCAGATATCTCTTTGTTATTGAAAATAGGAGTGGGAGATTCACCAAGGTAGCAAATGAATTCTTTGTCTATAATTGGGTCAATGTCAGAATAAACAGATTGAAAAAATGATCTAAAATTATCGCAGATAGCAGGCGAGGAATCTAATGACTGTCCATTGAAATTGAATATCGTAGGATAGCCATCATTTTTGTTTTTAGAGTTTATAAACTTAGTAGTCTAACACACTTACCCCTACAAATATCTTAATTGCAACCTTTTAAAAATGCCCTTAAAAATTATATATAAAAATTCATATTAACTAAATAGAAACCGAACTTGAAGTTTCTATCCTGTCTGCTTTAAAATGTTTCACAGATAGTCTCGGTGTGTATACATATATCGTGTCTTGAATTAGGTATTTGCTAAGAAATTGCCATAAAATATTCCGCAACCAAGAAAATGTGACAATAAAACCCCACATGTAAGCATCCTTATATTTTTACAACGCAAAAAGTGGGATACCTACTCCTGAACGCCGAATAAGACTCTTTACACAGCCTAACGAGCTGATTTATTCAAACTGGAATTTTTTTTTTTTTAAAGCGCCTCATTTCACTCGCATAGTGAAGAACCTGACCTACATTTCATTCTTTACTCGCAATTTGCGCAAATAGTTTTCATCTACTAGTTTGATAGTAATCAAAAGAACTCGGAAGGGAATTATTTCCTCAAAAAGGAACCACTTATGTTAGGGGAAAAATCATCTTAATGACACAACGAACAATTTAACGACTTTGCAAATGCCACTGCCTAGGGTTTAATGTATGACATAAAAAAAATATTTTTAATGGGTATGCGTGTGTGCGTTATGGGATTTTCTTTATTGAAACGACCCCCTAATGTGCAACTGGAGGGAGTCCTGGCTAAAGTAATTGCATAGTCTGTTATTCTCAGTACAATACAAATGCTTAGACGTCTTCAGTCCTGTACTTGACATTGACATCTAAGTAGCTTTTTCAGAGTGGTAGGTTGAAGGTAGGTATCAAAAAAAGTTTATACCTAATACTTATCCGAATAGACATTACGTATGTTTTGTAATTCCGTAGTTGAAAAAAAAAGAATGAATGAATTCGGATATCCAACATTTCATTTCTAAAATCTAAAGTTGAAAACGCACTAAAAGGGTTATGACTACTCTAATAGTGATGTCCTGAGCGGATGAGGGCTTAGAAAGCTGAGGTAATGAGACCGAAGATTCTAACGAAAGGTAGCTTTCCACTGCACATTTATGTTGAACGCCTTAACCAAGAATCTGTTAAGCTATTGTGTACCTGCATCCTGCAATCATCTACAGCGTAAGCCTAGAGGCTAAACTGATGAGATTTTGGTGCAATTATTGAAGCAATGCAAGATGTCTTTTTATTTAAGTAATTTGCTTAAAAAATAAAGTACACGGCAGGGAAGAATGAAACTTTCTCCTTGATCAGAAGTTTGGTTGGTTGTTTTCTTATTTTATTAGTTTGGTAGGTAAAAAATGAGAAATGATGCTAAATAAACGAAGTTTTTATTTTTGACTGGTATAGATTAGTGACGCTACTTTAAGGTGTCTATATGATTGGAAGTAAGGTTCGTATTAGACCGATATCTTCACATAGATATATATGTACGATTTTAGATATTTGTTTTTGAACTTGCATTAGCAGTTATAAAATCAATCTCCCGATGGACGTGTGTGGGGGAGCAAATGAAGTAGGAGTTTCTGATTTTATAAGCTCGAAGTGGATGGAATTATTTTATGGTACATATTCGATATGGTTGAAAAAAAAGAAGGTGGTAATATTTGCTAAAAAGTAGTTTTTCGCGACTGTTGTTGCATTTTTATTTGGAAGTGGGACATTTTTATTACATATTTCGAAAATATACCCGTAGATATGTGAACACATAAAAAAAACATTTTTATTGAATTTGTTTAAGAAAAATTATTTATAACGTTTGAATTTTTTTTTTTTTTTTTGATAGGAAGGTGCCACAACCCGTTTTCCTATTCCGCTTATCTTTTGCAAAGTGTCACCTATAAGGTCCTAAGCTATAATATCTTTTAAACTGGAACCAATCACATAGATACATACACAAATTCTAATGAAATCGGTTGAGTGATCGCCAACAGCTCGAACTATCGGGTCAAAGCAGTCTATCTTTCAAACATGAACCAACCATATACCTACATCTACAAAATGTTATTGTTATCGGTTAAGTGGTTTCGGAAATCGAAAACAGTGCCACCTATCGGGTCCAAAAGTATCGTATCTTTTAAAAGTCTGCCTGAAATACATTAAATCGAGCAAAAAAAAACAACAATGATGAAAATCGATCCAGCGGTTTTCGAGTTATAACGTCATCGAATTTAGCCCCGAAGGAATTATATATACCTATTCATATTATTGTAACTCTTTGTTAAATATTAAACAAATAATTTGCAAAAAAAAAATGCGTACATAATTTATAATTTTTAATGCGATATTTATTTTTTAAACATTTTATACTTAATTACTTTATCTACCGTGGGTGCTTTGAGTGAATCTAAAAATACTCGTTTTTTATTTTGTTTTGTTAAGGTTCCAGTGATTTGATAAAAGATGAATTGATATTATTAAACTAGTTGCTCGAAATGTAGGTCCGAAAGAGCGCTACGCATTGGTGTGTTAACGAGAATAGTGTTGAGCCTTATGGACAGTTTCTTAAATATGGGATATTTATCTAACATTAGGTCTATTCCCTTACTTTCTGGTTCAATATTGGCAATATGTCACACTTCTCTCATTGCGAGAAAATTCACTCATCGAAATGAAATACATATAACCAAAAAGAAAAGGAACGCGTTGAACCACAAATTTGAAAAATGTAAATTTTTTCAAGGCGGAAATATTCAAATACCAGTAGAACCTAGAACGAAGCACAACTTTATATAGACAACGAATTGAATTGCTTTTGTTGTAGTAATTAAAAGATTCAATTCCTTTGCTTCTTACATCTATTTTAATGCTGTATAGCACAAAAAATAAATGTAATCAAGTAAAAAGTCGATTACAAATTCCTATTTGAACGATTTGACAATCACCTGTCAGCAATAACCACCTAGCTCAAAGAAATTTCTTGGGCTAATATTTGCAGGTTTTTTATGTCTTCGAATGCATTATTGTTAGGGAACAGACCTATTGTCATTCCGGTTCCTACATTAAAATCACTACTTGTAATGTATTCCTTCCGTGATTGAAATAAAACACGTGCGGCTTCGACTTTGTGAACAAAAAAAGTGAAAAAGCATTTTTATTTCAATGTCATTAATCCAAAAGAAAAAGAGGAAAAGAAAAGGAACGGAAGAAGAAGAAGATTGTTTTGGTGATGCCAGATCTTCATAATTTTGGCAATACCTAACACTACTGTAAGACGAATATTCTTTGTCCATGAAGGTTAAAACATTAATACATTAATGAAATGACTTGTTGAGGCAAAAGCCTTAAGGAAAAGAAGAATAATGGTTGTATATAAAAACGATCTTAGTATAACAGTAAACTTCAAACTATAATAGAATAAATACACTGTTCATCAATATCAAAAGTGGACGGTTACAAAGATGATCTCGACGATACATGTAGAACAGCAACAATGCTTTGAAAATCGGTTCTAAGTTAGGCTAGCTGTACTAAGCCTAACAGATATACGTCATGTATGCTACTTGGTGTTGGTGTTGTCATGTAACAACATAGAAAACTATACTAATTGTACTTGGAGAGTACTTGAAAATGTACTAGTTCGCTATTAAGTTATAAATGAACACTTGCAGACTTTGCAACGAGGACGAAGAATCAGTAGAACACATATTGTATCACTGTGAATATCTAGTCAGACTATGTCAACACCATCTAGGAAGATCTTACCTTGAGGCAGAGGTCATATCTGACAGCCCACTCAAAGATCTACTAGGATTCACTACTAAGGCCCGTTTGCTAATAGTTTCGGACCACCTATTTGAGCTATTTCTGTCCGCTATAGCTAAAATATTTTCATGGACTGTTTATAGCACCACCAACTATAAAGTTACATCGTCAAAATGCATGCTGGTGGAGCATCAGCAAACGGCTCTTCAAATCTGTATAATCACAGCTATAGTAAAGGTCTTAACAAATTTTTTGTTCCAAAATTGGTTCTAATCAGAAGAACTGCGAAAAAAAAACAAGCGAATTACTAAACAACATAATATATTGCTCGTTAGCGGATACGGTAACTCGCCCCCAGATTTTCTGTCTGAGTGATTGGATGATTGTATGGAAAAAAAACGCACAGCCTAGCAAACTTCACTGCCCTTTATTTTTCTTTTCTTGTGATTTAAAAATCGCACTAACCTTTTGATTGCAAGCGGGCAACCACTGATTCAGCTATTGAAAACTATTGCCGAAAAAAGTCTTACAAATGTAGCTCCGAATTGGACAGAGGGTAGGCAAAGACGTATAAAATATAAATACTTCCATTCCATTGGAATGGAATTGGACTTCTTACCTTAATTGAAAATGTCTACCTACCGTTCTTCCAATACAGCCCGGTATTTTCTTTGCATTTCTTCACAAACTTGACTTGGTTATCCTTATCATACAATGACAAATGTCATGGAGCACATATTCTACCCATAAGCAAAACTTCATAATTAATGCCTTTACCTACACTTAAGAGACTAAATGAAATCCCAAAAGTTACTCTGGCAAAAATCCGTCTGACTTTTACTTACCACGCTATTATCTATTTATCATGTGTAAGTCCCTTAAATCGCTATCCCGACTACACTGAAAAGCTCAAGTCCTAAAATACCAACAAGACCAGAGGGCAGTCTGTTGACAAACCACGAACGGAAAGAAAAACCAATCCACATCCATTCCAGAAAAAAAAATACAGGATACACAGAACATATAAATGAACCGTAAATGAAATTTCGTATCCACTTAGAAAAAAAAAGAACGGTCTTGCAGAAATTGAAAGCAAATTTTAATTTCCTCAATATCATGTTAACCGGAAATCATACATCTATGGCTCGTATCCTTTATTATTTTTTTTCATTTTCACATATTCTCTCCTGTAAGAGGAAAAATGTTAAATTACAAAATTCCGCACACACGCACGGACAAACAATCATGATTGTTTGAGTGTGGCTACAAAAGTGGAATGTCCAACGTCCTTGGAAAGAGCTCATATATCCTCTGCTCGCTGACTTCAATAATAAGTTATTATCTACCACTCATCCCATTTCCTTACGCCTCTTCAGTATAAGAAGCTTTCGTTTGTGGGTGTCTATCTATATACTCGGATATGCCCGTCTATGCTGACAATCGTGTGCCGCCCATTCGTCGACAAAAATGGATGTTGTTCAAGTTTTAGAAGTGTTTCGTTGGTACTCATCTCGTCCACTCTAAAAGGACTTCCGATTTCATTGGTTTTACTTTATTCTGTTTGACTTTTGTTCTTTTTATCACTTTAAAGCAATCTACATCTATATGCACTCAAGGACTGGTTGGGACCTATATCCTGTCTGTGGTTATCATTGACTCTGCTGTGGCTATACGTTTGCGAGGTGATTTATATTTCTGTTCAGCGCGGTAAGTACGTTCTCGTACATACACCCAATATCCGTCTTATGCAGCCACTTGAACGTGAGTGTCCTTAAGGAGATTTCACTTCCGATATCACCGAGTTGAGGAAGTTCACAATCGATGTGTGTTTGCGTGTGCGAATGAGAATATGGCTGCGGTATAGTAAATGATTGCTTGCGTGTTGGATGCAGTCCTCCGGAGCTGATTGATAAAGTTGAAATCAATCATATCGCCTGTGAACCCTTGCGATGAAGTTCAAGATTAATTTCAGTTCAGTGATGGAACTTATACAATCCATCAGAAATTATTATTATAGAATAAGTGCGTGGGTGCTGTTGCTAACAAACGGAAAGTTACGAGTATATGTTGATAGAAAGATGTTGACCCCAATTCATGGACTGCTGGAGATTGCCTCTTATGAGGATGTGATTTATATGCGGTTGTAAGGAGAAATCTCTCGCTTGAAGCCTTCACTCCGAATAAAATAGTTCTGCGTTATGGAAAGCGTTATTTCCTATAATTTATAGATTGTGGTTCGAAGGAGAAATGACTCTCGGTAAAAATAATTGAGTGTCTAAAAAAAAGGGTTATTATGTTGCGTATATCAATAGCGTGTCAAGATGTCTATTCAAAAGGGGTTTCAAATGATTCAAGGTCCAGTATAAAAAATAAGTAAATCAACTGTCAAAGAAGCAAGAGCGTTCGTGACATTAAAATGCACTTAAGGAACAAAAATGGACAGTTGGTGGGAAGCTGATTTTATTCAGGGAAATCCTGAACACACACAACTCTAAAGTAATTTGGGAAAAAATACGAAAATAATTTTATTTAAAGGAAAATCGGCAAAACCGAAAAACTGAGAAACATCTACTGTATGGAGCAACCAGTTGACACAAAAATATCAATATCAGCAATGAGCAACTGACTCTTTTCATTGTTCTCCTATAGGCTGATGCGCTGTAACACCCTGCCTCAATAATGAAAAGGAGAATTCCGCCCATTTTGTTTTTCTATCGGTTCCACCGATGTCATTTAGAATCCGTGTGACATGCAAAAACATATGAAAAAAAATAAAAAATAAAGTGTACGACTGGGTCGCACGAAACTTTCTCTTTCATAAAAAGTTTGGTTAAGTCAGTTGGTAGGGTAAGTAGGTAGGAAAAGTTCAGAAGCAACAGTACCTACATAAAATGTTAGAACGGGTAGTGTTAAATAAAATGCCCTTTTAGGTTATTCATTCGATATGGCAATATGGCAGTTGGAACAAGGTACATATCAAATAACAATGTGAGTTTTTATAAGTTTTAGCTCTCAGTAACAGACAATTTTCGCAAGTTCTGCGAGTTATTAGAGTTATTAGCGCCTTCTATAGTTCTTTATAAGCTTTTACACTTTACACTTTACAAGAACTTTTAGTATACTTACGTAGAGTTTCTGTTTAATGATCTTTATGAAGGTTAAAAACCGTTCCGAACTGTAGGCCCACAAACTCCAAATCCGAAGTTTGAACCAAGTTAGTGCAGCCGTTTAGACTGCCGACATCGGCGGACAGCCAGACAGACAGACGAAAAAAATTTGGAGACCCTTTTTGAGTTCCCGTGTCATCGAAATTGATCTCGAGTTCGCAATTTTAATCGAGAAAGTTAAAAATTAAAATCCACATCCACCATCCAAAATGTTAATTATGTGACATTTGTTAATCAGGACAGTACTAGCGCACCTAATAAATATTTGCTACTACGTAAAAATATAGCTTATATGCAAGTAACGGTAAATCGGCCGAATTATGGCTTGTCTATGGTTTGTGGAAAGCTAAGCTAAGCTAAGCTCAAAGATATGGATCTAAAGGGTTTTGCAAACGATAACAAAACATATGACATTTGATTGGACTATTATTGCCAAATAGTTTTTTTTTTTAACTACCAAGATATTCTGAAGCTAAGGACAAAAAAACTTCCTTAAAATCTACTTTTTTAAATTAAAGTGGATATGAAGGGCTTTGGTTTTCATTTCTTTGGATAAGTTACCCGGTAATGGTAAACGTAATCTGTCTCATTGTCAGCCATATTGGGAAGGAGGGAAAGGAGTAGAAAAACATAATAAAATCTAACAAAAATCGAAAACTTCTTGTCCATAAGTTAAGCTGTTTGAACTCGCTAGATGTGACACTTCAACACTGTTGTGAGATAGTTATTCCGACGAATTTATAAATGCCCGTGTCGAGTTTTTTTTTTAACAATATGCCTATGCAAAAAGGATGGCCGTGCAGATCGCTGGTCAAAAAATACCATCGACTTCTTCAATTCCAATAAAGGCTTTAGAGGAGAAGATGCCAAGTAATATTATTTACAACTAGATGAGAACCTTGTCGCAATCCTGCTTATGATAGTTGGTCGATTAGATTAGTTTCAGTTAATGAACATATTTATTTCAATTAATATAGTTTATTTCCGATTCCCGTGATGAATTCTATTCAATTTTACTTGTTAGATTTTTTGTAAGATATCCTATGAAAGTACTCAGTATAATGTTTATGTTTAAACAAAATGCGTTTCTGCTTACCAGTAACAATATGTAGTTAAGATTTTTCTAGGAGAAACTGATTCACATACCTAGACTCCTAGACTGTGATTTAAAGTACAGTACAAAAAAAAACAACATCAATGTTTAAATAAAAATGATCGCATTCAAAGTTCCGTAATCAGCGATTAGTTATTTAACAGACCGACCAGCAGCACAATCACCAACAAACTATGAAGCGTAGACAGTCCGCAATTAGAACAGATCTTTATTCGAAGATAATTGTTTGGATTTTCTATGGTTGAATAATCTGAGATTAATTTCGATTAGCAAAATTAAAAATATATATTCAAATGCACTGACAATTGCTTATATTGATACATGCCTACAGCACCTAGCTTCTTATCAGCTTTAAGTTCCCTTATCGTCGAAAATTTATTCAGATTGGGCTGCACCTGGTTGGCTATTGCCGGAGATCATTTTCTACGGTAGGTATGTGTCTACAAATTTTTCAAAGCAGCCCACTACGTCAAGTAGTGACTGACTTTAAGAGTCAGTGGTAAAAGGACAGATACCTATAAGCTGAACGGTTGGGCACTTTTACTTTCGACTGCGAGGATCATGTAGTCGTAGGTACATAATTCGAGAAGAAATCGGAAGAACTATCGTAAGATATATGATCTACCATCAAACTATATGCCGGGTAGTCGGATTCTTAAAAAAAAAAAAACATCTGCATTATTCTAACTGTATGGCTCATTATTAGTAAGTCAAATAAGTGACTGCGGACTAAAAATTTCAGGACTTCGAAGATGTCTGCCTATTCCACTGCGAACACAGTCAACCTTCTCAAAAAGAAAATGGATAACTTCCTTACATTTTGCAAAAAAAAAAAAAAAAAACTACAAAGCAGTTTACGTTATCTTAGTAATATCACCGCAATGCGTGATGAATTCAACTTTAGTGTTTAGTGCCTTAATATTCTTACAACTGTGCCCGCTTTGGAATCTGATTCCAAAACGCGCAGTAAGATATTTGTTTCCCTTGAAAAAAGCAAACAACAGCAGCTATGTAAGAAACGTAAAGTCGTTTACAAAAAAAATACGAAGCACTATCTTTTGGTAGCGAAAAGACGAAGAAGATCAAAGCATACAACTACATCCGTGTCAACTGTATTCTGTTGGTCAACATCCAGTACTGTAGTAATATTTTCTTGATTGGAAATTCATACTCAAATTGTGATTTAATGTGTGAAAAAATGTTACTTGCTGTTGCCATGCACTTACGTCAAAACAGTGCGGAATATTATATTTAATTTTTATATGTTTGATGGAAGCCCGTGAAGAAACGGTAAAACAATATTAAATAAAAGAAAACTTAATTTATGTGGAACAGTTTGCCGTACATCCACAAAAATTGTGCCAAACCAATTATCCGGATAGAGAAATACATACATATATAATGCAGCAGATGGGTTATTTAGATTCACAATTTTCTGACAGTGGTTAGAAGAATTTTAAAATACATACCCAGTTTGTTTTTTATGAGCATCCTAATGTACGACGTTCTGAAACAGAAACATACGCATTGTGAGTAAAGCATTATTTGTAATGATTTAGAAATAAATAAAATTTATTGATTTAAATTATTTATATAGGTACATTTATTATTTATTAATTTATTATATGCACCGCCGGTCGGTAATAATTTTCAACCACATTGCTTTTTTTTTTATGTAGATAATTATGGTAAAAAAATCATATATTTTTGTATTGAAACAAAAGATACATACAGAAACCTATGTACAAAAATCTGTTCAATCGTTTGTTTTTGAGCGACAACAAAAAAAAATAGAGGATCATTTGCGATTTACACCAAGTGAAGCACAACAAAGCGCAATTTTGCACGTACCCTATGTACGTTCCTACGTGACGCCCTGTAGCCCAAACGGCTTTACCAATTTTGAAGAATGAGGTGTCAATTAATTGGTATTCGTTTATAAATACATAAATTTAAAATTTAATTTAATTAAAAAAAAAAAACAAACAAACAATAGTCAGAAAATGTCAGTTTTTACACTCAGTCAGGTTTTTTGTTTTTTTCTTAAATTAATTACTATTATATTTGAATACATACTGGTAATATCGGATGATTGTTTCTTTTTATGATTTTCGATTACATTGTTGCCACACCATCGAACAAATCATTTGGAATCGTTCAAGATCGATTAAAAGTGTCTGCATTTGTTGATGTGGTGAAGTATCCACAGAATTTTTAATTTCACTTTGCCAAATATATATTGCAGCTAGAAATTGAAGCATCATCATTCAAATCTTGGTAATGTCACCAGGCTTGCCATCATAAAAATATTGGGAAATGTGATATAAGCAACAATTTTGAATGGAAAATTCAAAGGCGAAGACGTTTTGATACCTCGCACCTAATGATTCCATCTGGTGCGCCATTTAAACTTACGCGTTAGTCGCAATGACAGTCTTCATAAAAGGCAGGTAAGGGTAAGCATTAATTTTATTGAACAATTAATTTAGATCGAAGAAATTAGCTTGGAAACTAAAATAACTTTAACAACTAGGAACCCTAACCCTCAAGTGTAAATACGCAATACACATATCATAGTAGCGAAAAAGGTCGGAAAAGGGTTAGCATCTTATTTACATTGAAACAGATGAGATACTTATCAAATATACTATATACAACAAAAAACAATACCGACGGAAATAAATCCTTTAATAGGTTACAATTATGTCTACCCTTTTTCATCCAAAAATCTCATTTAGCCTCTTACATTATTCATACGATTATGTACTAAAGCGTACACGACGGTTTTTCTGCTAACACGATTGGAAAAAAGGAATTTCTTAAACGATGACACGGATGCGTCGTTTGTCCCTTTGCAAATAAAGTGGATTGGGCGTATAAGCCAATTTCAAGAACGGTCATATTGACACCTCACAGAGGAATTGAATTTTTCTATGACAAGCAACAGAGGATTCTACCAAATTAAAAGTAAACTTATATCGTATATCACAAGGGTTAAGAAGGCACGGCAACTTTTTAAAAATATTAGGGTTTCGAAGCTGTTATCTTGGACTTATGTGTCTCCACACATAGATGGAGTGTCGTCAGTGGATTTATGGAATTATTACGGAAAACGAAATGCGACTTTTAAAAAATATTTTTAGGATTGAAAAACGGTGAGTGTCACTTCCAATACAAGTAAAAAAAATATATTTAAAATTCTCAAATCCTTAGCCTTAAAATTTTGAAGATGGATGTATACTAAACGCTACGCATAAAGTGGCAGTAACGAAAAGGCAGCGTTTTCTCTCCCATACGAAAACAACACATAATGCGGGATTTATTACCGAAGATAAGGCACAAGCAACGGCAGTTCTCTTTGAGGCTTTTTTTGCAAAATTTGATGAAAAATATTTTCACTCCTATTTGTAAATAGTCGCTTGGATTCCACTCAAAGGTACTGCTTTATTATCATATGCTTGCTCCTGAGGACTACAGTCAAAACATAACATCTGGAAGGATTAATAATATAATAATAATAATATATTTATTCGTATAGATTTATACAGTAAGATACAATGTCTTCTTAGGTAGTATAAACTCAATTATTTAATTCATATGCGTTTATAAGCTACAACAAAAACAACAGTAAGAAAGCAAATTTAAAGAAAAGAGAGAAAAAAAATATAATATTAAACTTCAGTATTTGAGAAAGAAAATATATAAAAAATGATAATAATAATATTAATATAATAAGTTATGAAAATTAATGAAGAAATAAGAGAAAACAAAAAAAAGAGAAATCATCACTACCTTAAAGTCTCCAAGTACTCCCTGAGCCTCCTTCCAAATAGCCTAGTGCAGTTTATCATCCTTAAATTTCGGGGTAGAGAGTTCCACAGACGTATCGCATTTATGAAAAATTGACGCTCAGATATCAAAAACGTGTAACGTATTGGCACAAGATTTAAAGATCTAAGAGAATGCGAATGACATATCTTATTGTAAAGGTAAGGTGGTTGACGTGTCTGTAAGACATTGTTCAGCAAAGTTACCGTTCTAAGCTTGAAGAGATTATCAAGAGTAACGCGATATATTGATTTGGAAAATTGAGAAATATGGTCGTATTTTCTTAATCCAAAGATATACCTAGCTATACTATTATAAGCAACTTGAAGTTTACGCTTGTGCTCAGTATCACAGTTGTAAAAAATTTCACATCCATAGAGCATGATAGGAATAAGTAATGTTTTGGCCAAGATAATGCGTGTTTTTAAGGGTGTAATTTTATGGTTGGTCCATAGTAAACGGAGCCCACCATAAACCCTCCCAATCGTCAATCTGATATGGTAATTCCAAGAAAGCGTCTTTGTAAAGGTTATTCCTAGGTTTTTAGCGGATTCGACAAACTTAATTTGATTATTGTTTAAGTATATTTTAGGGAAATCAGATGTATCAATGGACTTTCTCGAAATTACCAAACATTTAGATTTAAGTGGGTTAACGCAGAGTCCATTTTTCTGTGACCAACTATGAACATTGATTAAATCCTCATTAAATTTTAACGAATAAATCGCGTTAGGAGTCTATGGGCTTACAGTTCGGGGATATCTCACTCCGCGTTCACACATTTCTTTAGATCTTATTAACCAGTTCAAATCCAATGGCATTTATTTTTATAACAAAACTTCTGCTAAGCTATTAACGCCTTTCTTTACCTCTTCAGCATTAGACGTACCCTTTAATAAAGGGTGTCCCGACTTTCCCTCCATTTGGGCGGTATGTGTATGCAATAAAAAAATATAATTTAACATTAGGTATTCTTAAAAATATATTCTGTACCCACCTCAAGAGATGAAAAAAACTTTAAACTTTCAATGCACGAGAAAGTTTCGTGCCACCCAATCGTGCTTTTATATTTTTGGGGACAATCATTTTCTATGCGCAAGGCAAAAAACAGCAAGACCCTACATCGAGGTGATACTATGCACCCATGCCAAATATGCAGCTTTATAATAAGGACACATTTCAACAAATACTCTAACTCTAACCCATTCCCGCCACATACTGCCTCAAATCGTGTGCGAATTATAAATAAAATCGTAATTTCGTGTAAATAATACGATTCTCTAGAACTGCCTCGACTTCATTTATGAATCAATAAAAACGACGCTGTAAACTGTCCAAATCCATTTACAATAAATACCGAGTAAGCAAACAAAACTAATAAAATACGGCATAACTCATCCAAGTACATAAAAGCAAACTTTATGGTCACTTTCTAAAAAAAAAAAAGGCCCAAAATAATAATAAAACGTTGGGTAGTAAAACGCCAACTCTCAATTTGCTGTTCTCCTTTGAAGATCGATCAGGTGATGAATCTATCTGCAAACACTATCCAGAGGGAATGATAGGCGTGTATTAAAAACAATCGATTAAAGACGATGCAAACAAAAATATGTCCCCATTAGACCAAGTTCGTATCAGCAGGTCCATTCGCTTTTATGAGTAACTTTTGCCGCCGTATTTGGATACGTTCTCAATGGCAGACACAACTCCAATATAAAAATCCATGTATAAACCCCACTGGCGCTATTTGATATCCTTGCAATCGATGGTGTGGTTCGATGGTTTTCTTTTTCACAAATTTTTTACGACACCTTAGCAAATAAAACGTGCACTCCGTGTCTGTGTTTGATATTCAGGGCTTTGTCTAAAGGTCGGGCATGTTTCTGTGTGAAGCATCCTTGGAATAGATGATTCGATTTATCATAGAAACCAGATGGCATGATGTTATGATTGCATCTTATCAAGGACATTAACCGAAGAAGATGGTATTGACGATGGCTTTGCTGACAACGGACGCATGGATGGCATCCAAAAAGCCAATCACAAATGGATTTCAGAAGACTTGCTATTGAACTTGAAATGGAAATGCTATTTGAGTAGTGGTATGTGAGTGGCAGCTTTGTTGAAATTGCATTTACGAAGGGCAGCGCTGAAGCTTCCGTTCGAAGAGAAAAAAACGAAATCTTAGATCGAAAATTATTTTGAGAAAAGGACTCGCATGTACCAAAGCGAACCTTTTGTTTTTAGTGCCCTGCTCCTGGTACTGCACCTCTCTTAAAAATTTAGCTCTATTACCCGAGAATATCTACAGCATCAGCTGGTCAGAGATGGAAAGACTTAGCTTTGTCTACTTGAACCCAGATCGTGCATGTGAAATTCACCGGATATGAACTTGTAGAGCTTAATATTTATTATTGATATCATTTTTATTATTATTAATAGATATGTATGTATAGAAAGTTTTTGGCTGAGAAATAATCGTGTGCAAGTACGGTTTTTATACTGGCCTTGCGTCTAAGGGCAAACTAATTTCTTCTGTATGTCTTGTTTTGGGCTTATTGGTCGTTTCTTCTCAAATGGGAATTCTAAAACTTATATTCCATTCAAATGTAATTGTAAAAAACAAATTGTAAGTGATATTCCAAAGGAGATTTTGAAAAAAAAAAGTATAAAAAAGGACGAATTATGTCCAATAGGGTCATAACGTAGCGACCCGTTTTCAAGCTATGTACTTCATCGCCGAATTCCCTCTGATACTTTTTTCTTGTACAAGAAATAATTCAAAGTTTCAGTAGTACAACTCCATTCGTAGTCGCAGTGGCTTAGTGTTAGTGTGTTGGACTACTAAGCGAGGGGTCTCAGCTTCAAATCCCGCAACAACCCAAATTCCAACTTATGTTTTTTTTTCCACTGCGCTACCTCTCGCGAACGTCTGACAAACATCCGAGAGTATAATAGTCTTGAAAGAGCTTCTCAATTAGATCCAAGTAGATCCCTTCCATTCGTTCCAAAAATGAAAAACTCACACAAAACGAATGGTTGTGAGAAGCTAGGCCTAGGGTCCCTCCGGACCTATTGCGCCAACTATTTAGCACTGTTTACTTATATTTACATATAGTCCTATTTCTCTTTTTATAGGTGTAAAATTTACAAATTTTAAAATCGATTTTATAATCTACTTGGCAAATTCATAAATAAGTGTATGTCTACATGTATAAACCACTAGAAGACACTACAATTGGAAGGTGCCACAACCCGTTTTCCTATCCTGCTTATCTTTTGCAAAGTGCCACCTATAGGGTTAAAAGCTATCCTATCTTTCAAACTGGAACCAACCACATAAGTTTACTAACAAAATTCTATTGAAATCGGTTGGGTGATATCGGAAGTCGCCATAGCCATAGTCACCTATAGGGTCCAAAAGCATCATATATTTCAAGCGGAAACCAACCATTTACATCTAAAAAAAATTATTGAAATCGGTTGAGTGGTTTCCGAGATCGATAGCAGTGCCACCTATCGGGTCGCAAAGTATCCTATTTTTAAGTCTGCCTGAAATACATCAATACGAACAAAACAAAAAAAGAATGATGAAAATCAACCCAGCGGTGTTCGAGTTAACTCCATCGAATTTCACCCGAAGGAATTCTATATACTTGTCTCGCTTGTGGTCGAAAATCGACCATAACTTTTTAAATATTTAATACTTAAAAATGTATTTGATATTTACGTTGTTTTTTTATAAACGACAAAGCGACATCTAGATATTGAAAAAAATACGTCCTGTGTTACTTATAATTTACATTTTAATACACCACTATGAAAACTTAGAGAAAAATATTTATTTCGAAAAATATTTTCCATTTCATACCTTCCTAACATCTTTGAAAGAAAATTATACAGTTGCCTACTTTTAGGGAGAGGTAAATTTCATTCTTACGAAAATAGGTTTTAATCTAAGATTATTTTTATTTGAATAAGTTACTATGGTAAATGTTCATTTAACTGATAAGCATTTTGTATGGGGAATATTTAACTTAATTGTAAAGCTGCGATTACACGGCCATTTTTGTGTGTCATTTAAATGGCGCTCTGACGTCAGGAAAAAATGTTGCATTAGAGAGACATTTAAGCTACGATTCGTCATTTGTCATTTGCGAAAAAATGGCGATCACACGAAATGACTATCACCGTCATTTTTGTCCCAAAATCAAATGACGGACACGGCGCGTCATTTAACATTTTCATTTGGGATGCCATTAAATGTCGAGCGAAAAAATGGCGATCACACGGTAATGACATGCCTCATCAAAATGGCAAATGTCACCTTTCCTATTATTTCAATTTCGCGTCATTTATCTGCTTTCCGATCAGACGGCAATGACCAATGACAAAAATATAGCTATTGCCATTTGGTGTTTTTCTCTCGGCGAAGACGCGTACGTGTGCTAGACTTTATTAAATTAAATAGCAGTGAAAAAAAAAAAAATATATATATATATACCTATAATAAATACAAAATGTCGAAAAGGAATTTTGCGATGACGGTGGAAATTGCGGAGACGGCGTATTTGGCAGTGTGTATACTGGAAAGCAGTGATGACGATCTTGATTACGAGCCAACGCGACGAAAGCGGAGTATTTGGCAAAAGAGGTGGTTGAGCCGTCGCGAGAAGAGTGGATTTTGTGCTGAATTACTGCTCGAATTGCGCGAAGAAGAACCTGAACTATATCGCAATGTCCTTCGTATGTCAGTCAATCAATTCGATTATTTGTTGAGGTTGGTGAAGCCACACATCGAAAAACAGAACACAAATATGCGAGAGAGTGTTTCAGCGGAAGCACGACTGGTGATCACACTGCGCTACCTGGCCACTGGTGCGCTGCGATTCCTTTTCCGCGTATCGCAGCGAACGATAGCGTGCATCATTCTGGAAGTTCTCAACGCTATTTACAAATATGATTCGACTCTAATCTAGAGATAATCATATTTATTCGAATAAAATTTTATTCTCGTCTTTAGGCGCCCTGCCAGCACCAAAAGCACTGCCTGACATACTGAAGTTTGCATTCTGGAACTGAGCTCCCGTTGCTTTTGCACCGTCACAATCAAACGCGATTCCTCTTCGTCGATCCACGAGTGCCCAATTTACCTATTCTGATTCAATCCTATTTTCTGCGTTTTACCTAATTTTTTCGACTTTGTTGTACATTGTGTTTCCAAACACAGAACACAGTTGACGGAGTAGCCCAAATTGTTGGCACTTAAAGGCGACGCGACGGTTCGTATTCCATTTCTCTCAATAGGTACCGAACAACACAACCACAACAAAACAAATAAAAAACAGTTTATTAATTATTTAATCGTCCTTTCGCCACGAGCAAACACCAAATGAAAGCACAGATATCGTATTAAATGCTGCGTCATTTGTCATTTGCATAGAAAAATGGCAGGGCATGAATTTCGTGCCTAGTCATTTTTTGGAGGCTGACATTTAAATGGCGCATCATCCGAAAAGTTCTGTCATTTGTCCTAAGTGCCATTTCAGAGTGATCACACGGCCATTTTTTTCTGCCATTTAAATGGCACAAAATTCATGCCATTTGCTCCGCCATTTTCCTAGTCATTTAAATGACGCCAAAAATGTCGTCCCAAAAATGGCGATCACACGGAACGACATTTAAATGACGGCTTTGTGACGCGATTTTTACGTCAGAGCGCCATTTAAATGACACACAAAAATGGCCGTGTAATCGCAGCTTAACAGCCTTAATGGCGACATATACCCACAATTTTGTATTTGTGCACATCTATGGCACTACCTTTCGAATGATATAAGTTTAATTCCGCTCATTTCATAATAAATACTAAAAAAGTCTACGGAAACTTTAGTAAGTTAACACGATCGATTTCCAAAATCAATTCCCACGATCGACGCCGGACAGTTTCTGTGTCCTACAGAAGACACCCGACCCAAACCACATGTGCGCATACGAAAGGACGAAACCCGATCCAAGCCACTTGTATGCAGGACTAATTGTGATGATAACTAATCTGCTCTAGATAATTTACGATCACCCACTCGACAGCGTCACCAGCACAAGCAGATTACCAGATACCAATCCCAAAAACATGGATCACTCAACATGTATAAATAAGACAACACAATCACCAGGAGGTTAGTTCAACCCTCAGCCGACAACAGACAGGACAACCGTTGTTATTAAAATAAAATTGTTTTGCTAAAAGAAGTTGTGTAAGTTAATTTAGTATAGACTCCGTTTATTTTATTTTTTTTTTTTTTTTTTTTTTTTTTTCAATTTCATATTTTCGCTTTGTGGAAAGCTCGAACATGTTCCACCTTTCACTTTTCCCAAGGCTCTAAAAATAAATACACTCAAAGAATCCGTTAATGACTTGTCAGTTTCAATGGAAAAGCTCTTTTTCACTCGGCTAAACTATTTTATTATTGCTTCTGGAAATTATAAATGTAAACTAAAAAACAGCTTGTAAGCAAACTCTCTTACGTGGGCGGAGCTGACGTCTATTTCTAGTTTATGGTAACCTTAAACTCAATTTGTATTTACACCACCACACGTCCGTCATCAGCCATCTGCGCATTTCCTCCAACTCGCATACTTCTCTTTCGTTTCACTTCGGAGAAAACGCAATTCCTAATTCCTATCTCTCAAGTTGGATCAAACTGCACACAGTGTGCAAAATTTGATTAAAATCGGTTCAGTAGTTTAGGATTCCATCGCGGAGGAACCTGTGACACGTGATTTTTATAAAGGGTGGTTAAGTTTTAAGGGCCGATGTTGATTTTGAATAAAAAATATATTAAGACTAGCTGACCCGGCAAACTTCGTTTCGCCCAAATTTGTTAATTTGTTAATAAATTCTGAGCATGCACCAAGCACTTGCTAATTTATGTAACTCGACAAATTAAAATTCTTTATTCAAAAGTTATATTAAATGCAATAGAAATAAATGATGAATAGCAATGTTGATTTTTTTCAATCAAACCGCAATGATTTTGACGTGTCGTCCAACCTTCCTCTTTTTCACTAAATTGACAAACATCCATCGATTATCCTTGCAATAAATTATTTGTCATAGCGAAAGCGAGACGCACGGGAAATTGAAGTCGCACGAATGGTAAATCGTTCTTAATAAGCGAAATCTGCGGAATAAGAATGTTTGCCTTTGAATTTTCCCTACAAAATTTCAATCAACTTGGTAGCGCTGTTTCGGCGATCGGCAACAGCGCCACCTATCAGGTCCAAAAGTATCCTATCCTTCAAGCGGGAACGAAGAATATAAATCTATAAAATTTCATTGAAATCGGGCGGGCGGGTCAAAAATCCTATCTTTTAAGTTTGCTTTAACCTGAAATACAACAATACGAACAAAACAAAAGAAGAATCATAAAAATTTACCCAGTGGTTATCGAGTTATATCATCATCATCGAGTTTCATCCCGAAAGAATTATAGGTATGAATTAAGAATATGTATTATTATTAAAGAAAATTTCATTGACCTGAATAACGACATACGCCTACAACGCCACATGTTGAGGATTTTCCGACGATGTGCACTAAGAAATTCAGTTTTTGTTAAAAATAATAAATTAATTATTTTATATGTATTTTATCAATATAATAACTCCGATCGAAGCATCTGTTTTAAACTTTACATCCTCGTTGACGATATTTGCAGCACGCATTCTGTCAATGTTATGCCAACGCTATAAGGTTACATCAAAAAAGTTTGAATTGTAAAAGCGCTATGGTTACATTAGATATAATTTAATATGGTGGTTAAGTATTCTTTAATTTTCTAATTTTCCGCGCAATTTTTTTAATTTTTTCTTTTTTCCTAAACCTTCGCGGAGCAATTACGAACAAATCCGCAGAAGGAAGTATCCAATTTGGTCCAGTCGTTTTCGAGTTTTAAGCATCCGAACAAACCAAGATCCATTTTTATATATATAGATATTTGCATCCGTAAGACCGCCCATAACTAGGAAAGGTTCAATTCAATTTTCCATACATTTTTTACGGGAAATTATTTTTTTCTTTTAATTTTGATCACAATATACAGTGTCAAAAAATTCTACATGAATTTAATTTTTTAGCATAGATTTTTTTTTAGGGAAACCTTTTTTTTTAGCTCGTGCTAATAAGAACAGAGTATCTTGGTTAAATTCAACCAAGTGATTTGGCTAATAACAACAGAGTAACTTGGTTAAATTTCATCCAGTTAGTTTGTTGTTTACGACCGAGAGAATTTGGAGGCGAAATTGATAAATCGGTTATTTTTAACCGAGTTTCCTTAAACAAGCTGACTCGGATATTTTAAATCCACTAACTCTATAGGAGCTATACTAACATTATTACTTGGTAGTTTTTAACCGACAGTTGATTGATTTTAAATAAGTGAAGATTCTGCGTGTATGAATGTAGTCCAAGCAAACAGCTTAATGCTAAAAACTTTGATCCTAAGTAAAGATAGGTGTTGAAATTGGTTAATAGTTAGACAATCGTTTAATGTATTGTCTGCTAAACCTTTTGTATTTATATTTATTGCAGGCTGTTTATTGTTTTTCGTTATTTTTATATTTCCATCACTTTCAATAAAATGTTGCTAACAATATGTTTTTGGCAACTTTCGTGGATATTTACCGTATGAGGACAATCAAACCCGGGAAATATTTTCATTTTTGTTACGCCATGAAAAATCCATTACCCATTAAATAAAAGTTTTCGTGAATTATATCGCTCTGCAGAAATACCATCATCATCAGCAACGATGCTACAATTAATCATTTGCATTGTACCTATTCCCTTTGTATTAGCGTATATTGCCTTTCACAGGAAATTTATAGGTTCAACTGATTTATTGAAGACAAATAAATATTCGCAAAATGACCATCTAAGTCGTTTTCCCAAATCGGATACACACACAAAACTCGGGACTAATTTGGATCTGTTTAGAAATTTAATTTATTTGTTATGTTTACTTGACAGCATACCCAAAGTGAGAATGAGAACAAACAGAATAAACAATTTCAAAGTTTTGTCAACATCTGAATGTTATAGTCCCAAATAATAAGCGCATATGTGGCTCAAGAATCCCGCAATCAAGGTCGCGAAAGAGTCAACACGAGGCCATGTAAAATTATCTCGGCATCGCCATGAAAAGTTTTACATTTATATCAGTGGCCGCACCCAAAATATGCGATTGATGTAGATGATTCTGATTTTTCGTTGAAATCAAGAAAATAATTAAAACTCGCACCTTTTGTGCTTCCACAGCGAAACCATAAATCGCGCTGCAAACTCTATCGCACTCATAATAAAGTTTAGACTTGGAACTTCAGAGTAAATCAATAAGCGCCGCGCCACTTTTTCCTCTCAGGCCCCAGGGTCGTGTCGTCCTTCCAAAAATGGAAACTCGTAATTAAACGACTTTCCGCAGTCAAAACATCGCACAAACTTATAAGACCCATCAGCATGACATGTGGTGTCGGTCGTTATGGAAGCTTCCCCCATACACAGATGGTTGAATGTTGGCCTTTAAATTTAAGTTTAATGGTGTGAATAAGAAGCGTATCTCTGTCGGTCGTTCCAACAAAATAAAGATTTGATAATATTTAAATGAAATAGAATATTTCGTTTTGCAGAGAATTCCAATCCTTGGTACAATTCCCAATCGATGCTGAGAGCAGGCATCAATGCCCACCTCCATCCTTTAGAAAACACAGCAACTTGGCTAACTTTGACGTTTGTATGCTTAATTTCGAGTTCTTTATTTATTTTTGTGTGTTGTGTAGCCGTAATGGACTCGAATTGAATGGCATATCAAGGGGAGCCTTTTAACAGTCCTTGGTCCGAAACGCCCAACAGTAGGTACCCATACATCTATTAATATCACACTCAGTTGAGCAATCGTTTGCAAACGCACTTCGAACGAAAGTTTCCAGCTGACTGCGATGGAAGTCGATTTTAACGCTCAATTTGGCCGTTTAAATTAAATTGCTGCTGCTGGTTGCTGCTGCTTAGAGCAGTGGGAAATTCTCTTGGTAGGATATTTATATATATATATATATATTTATTTATTTTTTATTCGTTTTGTGTCTGCTGAGGATGTAAGCTGTAGATAGATTAAATGGGCCCATGTTTTACGGAAAAATTGCAGGAGAAATATTTGTTGGTCAAACTGATTTCTGTCTGGATGATGCTAACAAAAAAATGGTCAAAGCGTGATCAAATTCGTCGGTGTAATCTCCTCAAACTCAAGATTCAATGAACTCAGCTCACAGTCAATTAATTTTTACAGTCGCTTTGAATGGTAATGGTATCGAATATATTTTGAAAGGCCATTGGGCATGGCTCGACGAAAATATTTCCCTACGGAGGAGGGAAAAGAATTTATATTTTTGGGAATCGTTCATTTGAATTAAAGAAAACTTACTGAGGCGTTATCTTATCAATGTTCAGAGCAGACTTTCCCTGTCTTTAACTTAAGGCTTATGCGCACATTATACATTACTAGAAAGAAAAGGTTACAAGAGCATAACTTATAGAAATACTAGACAGATTTCGAGGAAATTTATTTTGTAATGCTTCAAATCACTCCGCTAAGGCTTGGGTTAGGTTAGGTTGAGTAGGGTCTAGGGTTATGGGATCGTCACAGAAGACCAGAGACAATAGCGGCCCCATCGCCACCCTATAAGGGAACCATCACATTCAAAACCTAAACTAATTCGCTCAAAAACTCAATAAATTACCCTATATTGAATTCAAGAACGTCCGAGAATGATTAGGTCAGTTCTTGTATTGCCACGCCCATGTTTTGGAAGCATTTTTGAAAAAAATCGAAGGAGATACTGAAAAAGTTAATTTGGTATTGTATTTTTTTATGTAAGGATAAGGCGTTTTTTCGATTTAGGTATGATTTTTTGACATGTTTTTTGGAACCCATTTTGACCGGATTTTTAAATGGCTTTTGGGCGCATTCTTAGCTGTTTTCTTATATATTTTTTCAAGTTTGGTCTGCCCAGTCATTGGATGTGGTTTTCGACGCTCTTTTGACGCATTTAGGGACTCATTTTGTTAAGTCTTTTTGGTCGCAATTTTCAACACGTTTTTTTCGACGATAAGGCCGAGTTATTTATTTGGACTACATCCAGATGGAGGTAGAGCTTAAGGAAGTTTATGGACGAATTTTTACCTCAACAGAGTTAACGCATGCGTTTTATCTTCCGATTTATGGAGTTCGCCAAGTCTCGATGGAACTGTCATTTACAACAAGGTAGATGAACTTTTTAGCGAATGTGAGCAGATGTTTGTTAATTTTTAGAAAGCTAATACCTCGATTTCTTAAAAAAACAATTTTGGCGTTTTGAATAAGAAAGGGGAAAAAGAGAGACAAGCTTTACAAAAGGGACAAAATGAAAAATTTCTGTGAAACGTAAAATGTTTAAAAATAAGTTATAACGTATTTACATTACGAAACATTTTTAAATAATGAATTCCTCATACCAAATTTGCAAGAAAACAGCCCTTCGAACGTCTATTTTTATGTGATATGCTTATTTTAAGCTTGTTAATAAAAACAGTTACAGTTATTATAAACAAGTGCAAATTTCACTTAGGGGAGAGAAAATGGATTTTCTTTTTTATGAATTTAGGGGAAAACTAAAGCTTTTCCTGATGAAAAAAAGGAAAAACAGTACTCAAAGTGCCCAATTATCAGATGCTAGAAACGCTGCTTAAGTAGTTCTACTGCTTTGGTAACTACGTTTGATATTCTGTGTCAAAGACTTTGTGTTCCATTCTTAAAGCCAAGACCCATGTGCTTGCCGTCAGTTTTAATCTGAAGGATGTAATGCTGATCGCGAAAGCATTTTACTGCAGGGTTTCGTCGTCTTCTTTTCTCTTCTTTTGATTCTTACTTATAGGCGCTTTCTGTCCACTGCAAGTCCGCTTTGAAGTTTAAATTCTTCTTTTGAGCAGTTTGTAACTTCATCTGAGCTCTAAAATATAGAACTTTGTTATTCCTGGAGTGAGCCAGTTTGCTGTTTGGATTCCTGCTCTGTATAATGAAGTCTTGCTTCCAAAATTTTTACGAGATGCTGCGACTAGTCAGCAGTGCTTTTAAGACCGTTCAAAAATCATAAGCTCCAGAAGGCAGTTTTGATGCGAATCACTTATCGGATGTTTTTAGAAAATAAAATACACTGTTCCTGACTGACCGCTAAAGTCATTGCGCACGCACCCAAATTGTATGTATTTTCTTATTGGAGTTCATTTTAACATCGTGGATTTAGGATGCAAAATGCGTTAACGAATCATAAACTATTTATTTATTTTCAAGCAAATGATCAGGTACCTAGACCTACATATACTGTTCCAGATAGATTACTCAATACAAAAATGTACTGCAATGTAAAAACCGGCCGAGTTCGAGTGTTACTCGCCCACCGAAGGTACTTCTTTAGAGTTGGAATTTGGACATTTTTTTGCTGATGAGGTAAACTTCCTACAAGAATGAAAGCATAAGAGCAGAGAACACGCTCTACTCTACTGAATGGAATGACCGAGAGCCACGCTTGTGTACAAAGCTATGTCAAATACATATATAAATGTGTGCATGAGAATGAATTCCAAATTACAAAGAGAAAATGGTTTAATGAAGGGAGAATTGGAGAATGGAGGTGAACGCGAGCACAATGCACAAACACTAGTGCGGACTGTAGACGGAGAGAGAACACACCAATAGCAAATGAAAAATGGTTAAAAGAGGCGTTCTTTATATAGGTAGTGATTAACTGTTTTTTTGTAAATATCTTCTAAAATATTAACTTTTCGGCAAAGCATTCGTCGGCACATATATAGCTACGAGCATTGCATGATCTATAAAAAAGTATATATATGTAGGTATATATATATATTTTTTTTTTTGTAAATCAAGAAATAAGCCATTTTTTGTACGTATGAAATAATTGTTTCACCAAATTACTAATTACTCTAAAACCAGTTGATGTATGGCTACCATTACCATACCATATTGTCGTTTAACTATAGAGGTTACACCGGATGTTGTGAGCAAATTTTAGCCTTCTACGTCAATTAGTTTCTGATATATAGGTACCTAGGACCAAAATTGGTCTATTGGGTCGGACAGACGGACAGACATCGTAGCGAAACTAATAAGGTTCCGTTTTTTCCCTTTGGGTACAGCCTAACAAGAGAATTAATTTATTTCTAAATGAATCCCTACCACAATATTTATTGGATTCCCTAAGGCATTGGTTCATTGTATTCATAATTAACTCTATGATAAGGTACATAAAACAAAAGACGATTTCTAAGAGCTCTCGAAGGAGCATAAAATCCAATTATTTATAATAGGAAAGGGCAATCGATATGCCCATTTATCAAATCACGAATAAGTAGAGCCTACACTCTACACAGCTCTCGATTTTCTGCCACCAACTCCAAATCTTCAAGAGCTATCCCCATACGCATAATTACCTCATCTTTGGTCCACCTATTTCGCTCCTGCTTGACGGCATTAGAACCCAAATAGGACAAATTTATTTAATGGAACCAAACAACCGAGAATGGCCCGCGTAGTTCGGAGAAGTACGGATATAAGTTGCCGAAATAAAATTCCTTCACCCTTCAAGCGTGAATCCAAGTGACCGCATAAGGAACACCTCATACCCAATGACGAGTATGTACTTCCCCCTACATGGAAGGTTCATCCTTTAGTTCAAAAAGTCTTCAATATTCGAAATTTAATTTGACCCACGTCTGTTTCAACATCTTACATAAAAGCTTTAGGTCATCCCCAAGGAGCAATGGCAAAGCAGATTTTATAATAAATTTAACCTATATTTTTGTACACCTGAGAACGCCTCCAGAAGATTTATAATATCTGCCTATAAATATGTCATGTGTCATAATCCCTTTTGAGATTGTGGGTATTTTTGATTTTCAGTCAAAGATTGGTTAAAGAAATGTGCAGCAACAGGGGAACCGAATAATTTTACAAGGATGTCATTATTTAAACAGATCTAAGAGTACCCACGTAGAAGAATACCTGGTTTCCTATGTCTATCACCCGCTTAGTGTTTCATTTCGTGTAAGGACATTGGTGCGAAATCAGATATCAAAGGACGTTGCAACAACGTCAGGCGAAGGTATTACTTACAAATTCTTCGCAATTCCACACTGAATGTGCAGTCATTTGCACTCTCTATCTTCAACGGATGGCTTTAGGTGGTATCCCTTTGGGGTTTGATTTCAAAGTATATTCACGTAGATGATTGCGTTAGCCGAATGGGAGAAGCCACCGCACCCGTTTCGCTCACTTCTTTTTCTTTTCTTTTTTTCAATTACATTGTTTCAGCTTGCGCCTCTGAAGGTAGTGGACTTGGGTGTTGGGTCACACTTAATCGTTATTTTTTCCTTTTCTCTTTTATCTGTGTGGAATAAAAACAAAAAAAAGGATACTTGCTGAACGTGTTATACTTAAATTGTCACTGGGATTTTTCCCATTTTTTTCTTTCGGAGTATTTGTTTTTATAAAGACAAATTGTAGGGGTATGGATCGGACTGAGCGGCAAGAAAAAGAAGGTGTAACGAAAAACAGCCTGTGATAGCTAGTTGAAGTGTTATTTGGTTTAACAAACATTGTGATAGTAAATTTATCGAGGACGACGAACAGAAGAATCTATTAAAAGCTTTCGATGGCTTAGTGCTCATTATTTTTTCGGATTTGGTTATGTCTTATCGTTGGAAGGGCAATTAGACGGGGCTGATATTTATAAGGACACTTGGGCTTATTGAGTTTGTTAAACTTTACGACGGGTTATATTGAAAATGCCGTTTTGTTCTAAACTCCGACCCGATTGATTGCTTGCTAGGAGTTGTTGCTTATCAGAACTTATCCAATTATAAATTTTAAGACACGAAAACGGTTAAATAAGGGTTTTGAGTTTTTATTCAAGGGTGCACAAGCGTAAGGATATCACTACGAGCAGGTAACTGCAGGTATATTTAAAACTCCTGTCACCTAGGCAGTTTATAATTCTGTCACACTCCCCTTTTGGCAAACGATAAAGTATGATTTGAAAACTTGGGACATTGATAACAATAAGAAAGTCTGAAAGAAGAAATTTTTGAAGGGTTTTTGAAAATCCTGCAATTGACGACGACTAAGACGCCTGTGGCGGAATTAAGTGCTTTCAATCTGGCTAAGGTTACGGCAGTTTATTTTACAAAATCAAAAGAAATTGAAGAGTCATTCAATTTTCGCTGAAAAATGCATAAAGAAGTATTATTATTATTATTATTATTTATTTATTTGCAGGCTTGCATTTTAAGATACAACCTATATAAAGGGTGGCTAAATTTTAAGGGCCGATGTTGAATTCGAACCACACCTATACGTCGTCTTTTTCTGCATTTCATTTGACATTTCTCAATTTCAGACTAACTCAATTTGAACCATGGAAAGATACACAATCGAGCAACGCGTTAAATTTATTCAGGCTTATTATTAAAATGGGCGTTGAAATCAAAATGCATATCGCACACATCGTGATTTTTTCGGTCAATTTAATCGTCCAAATGTGCGTATAATCGGAAAAATCGTGCAAAAATTTGAGCAAACCAGGTCTGTAGGAGATGTGAAAAAACCAGTGCATGCTCGTACAGCCCGTACTGCAGAAAATATTGCTGCTGTTCGCGATGGTGTGGCTGAAGATCCGTCCACCTCAACTCGTCGTCGTGCCCAACAATTGCACCTCTCACGTGAGATGATAACGAACTTTTTATGGCCCGAATTGGAAGACATGGATGTGGACGATATGTGGTTTCAAAAGGACGGTGCCACTTGCCACACAGCTAACGAAAAATGGCCGTGTTATCTCACGTGGTGGCGATGTCAATTGGCCGCCAAGATCATGTGATTTGACACCGTTGGACTTCTTTCTTTGGGGTTATTTGAAAGAAAATGTGTACTTCGAAAAGCCAGCAACAATTCAAAAGCTAAAGGATGAGATAATTCGGCACATTAACGGCATAGAACCTCAATTATGCCTCAGCGTCATCGAAAATTTGGTACATCGGATGGAGGTGTACCGCCGAGGTCGCGGCGGCCATTTGGCCGATATTTTGTTCCATACATAGTTGAACCATACCAATATTATCATAATAAAAATAAATAACGATAATTTTCTAAATAATTTGTGTTTTATTCAAAATCAACATCGGACAATTATTTATAAATATTGTAAGGCGTTAAAATACAGTGATGAATCTACTGGACTATGTTGTGCTAGAGGCAAAGTAAAATTGCCACAATTGGTCCCACTACCAGATCCTTTACGATCTTTACTTTCTGGGATTGGAAATGATTCTAAGCACTTCAACATTCAGAAAAATAAGAGCTGTTTCCAGATGACATCGTTTGGCGCTACACATATTATAAAGAACAATTCCATGCCCACTTTCAAGATATTACATATACCATAATACCGGAAGTAATTATTTGACAAATCTTTAAAAATTACAGGTACAAGGACAAATTTATCACTTACTGGGGGCGCTGTTACCACTACCAGATACAGATCATCAGTTTTAAAAAAAAAAATATTTTATAGGCAATTCAGATGCGGAAGTTGATAAGCGTTGTGCTCACAATCCAAAAGTGAAGATTGTCCAAGAATTACAAATGTTTCTTCATCAGAACAACAATTTAGTAAACATGTTCAAAATAGCATTGGATCGGATGCCATCTGGCAGCCATAATATTGTCATTCGAGCTGACAAAACACCTGCCGGTGAACACACAAGAAGGTTTAATTCACCCACCATTGACGAATTGGCTATGTTGTCATTGTGGGAGAAAATTTACAATCTAGAGATATTGTGCTTCATCATCGGAATAATAATTTAAAACGTGTATCTGAAACACACACGACTTATGATGATGCATTAAACCACGAGTTGCAAAGAGAACAACAGTACGACATTGAAGCATTGGCGGAAACAGTTCGTACAAATGCTCCACAATTAAATCAAAAACAAAGAATTGCGTACGACACTTTGATAGAAGCTGTGAACAGTGGATCTGGTGGAATTTATTTCCTTGATGCTCCCGGAGGAACCGGAAAAACGTTCTTATTTTCATTGCTTTTGGCGAGGATCAGATCGCGAAATGATGTACCTAGCTCTAGCGTTGGCTTCATATGGAATAGCTGCGACTCTGCTAGAAGGCGGGCGAACTGCACATTCTACCTTGAAATTACCATTAAATATGCAAATCAACGAAACACCAGTTTGCAACATCGCCAAAAATAGAGCAATGGCCAAGATCCTACATCAGGTATGCAAATTGATGGTTTGATTTTGATTGGCCCATAAGAGGTCATTGGAGGCATTGTACAGAACGTTAAAAGATCTTCGTGACAACCAAAATATTTTTGGTGGGGCTATGATTCTGTTGTCAGGTGATTTTCGTTAGACTCTTCCAGTTATTCCCCGATCAACTGTTGCTGATGAACTGAACGCAAGCCTAAAATCATCATATTTGTGGCGGTACGTAAAGACACTCCAATTAACAACTAACATGCGAGTATTTTTGCAACAAGATGAAACTGCAAATGTGTTTGCGAAGCAGTTGCTAGACATTGGAAATAATAAAGTCGCAGTGGACACCTCGACCGGATTCATCACATTACCCACAGATTTCTGTAACATCACAAATTCAAAGGAGGAGCTTATTCAGCGTGTTTTCCCAGATACAGCGCAACAGCTCAAGAACCATGATTGGCTGGGTGAACGAGCAATATTGGCGGCGAAAAAATAAAGATGTCAAATCAAATCGGGTGGCCGTGGCGCAGTGATAGAGTGTTCGCTGGTTGAGTGGGAGGTTACGTGTTCAAATCCGAGCCAGTACCACGAAACATTTTTCACAAATAAAAACTGCGAATAAGTTTAAGTAAATTATAAGCGAACACAAATATCAACAATTCTCCCCTAGCTATTAGGACGCCACCAGTGGAGAATATCCACTGCGCCACAAACTCTTTCCTATATAATAATAAGACTTCATTCATACCGAACCCTTGCAACTTTTTTTTAATTTGTTTCAGTAAAAAAGGATTCCTTTTTTTTTGTTTTAAGTTTATTCTATACAAAAGTTTAGGTCTTTTTTATTTATCGATTGAGGCAGTACGAAGTTTGCCGCGTCAGCTATCGAGATATGAACGGGTTTTAAAACTAGCGTTTTCGGTGATTCAATTTGAAAACTAAGGACGCAACAATTTTAAGAACATCAGTATTACTCTAAGTTTGCATTTGGTCAAAATCGTTATTGCCGTTTTCTGGTAAACTAAGAAAAACTACATTTTAAAAAAAATGACTTTTTTAAAAAATCTATTTTACGATAATACCGACAAAAACTGAGTTTTCCATTAAGTTGGAAATGACCATATAACGTTAGAAAATAATTTTGTTACAATCGTATGGACCGTTTTCGAGATATGTATGTCCAAATTGCAAAAGTACCTTTACTCGAATTTTTAGCCAATGACTAGGTTTGTAGTTATGGTAACCTCACCCACTTAAGCTTGAATATCAATTTTGGTTGAAATCGTTAGAGCCGCTTTCGAGTAAATCAGACTGGTACGAACATTTTCTATGGGAAGTACCATTAACATTGAGGTCACCTTGCAAAATAAAAACCGGCCCCGAGCCCTAAGCTCACAAACTCCAAATCCGAAGTTTGAACGAAAGCCGGTCAGTCGTTTAGGCTGTAGGCCTGTGGGACAGACAGACAGACAGACAGACGGACAGAATTTTGCGACCCTCTATTTTGAGTTCGCCTATCATCGTAATGTCAGAATTGATTAACATCTCGATTTCGAAATTTTGTTTTAAGTTGAGTCTTTTTCGGTGCGACTTAAGCTCCATAGAAGAAGTTTTGACAAAGAACCCCACAAGTTGCAAAGCAACATCTATCTTATTAGTTATTAGAAAGGATTATACAAGCCATCTCAAAAGGTATACGGACTAAGAAAGAATAAACGAAAATTCTCTGCCCCAAAGAGCATGAGAATCCTACAGGGAACGACAGTAAGGAAAACCTCTTCTCACCTTTTGTAATTTGTATGGTATTTAAAAATAAGATAATAGAACCCACTCCCTCAAAGCAATTATTTCAGCATCGTTTTAATAACCCTTGCGGCAATGCTGCTGTTTAACAATTGTTCATTCAAATATCGTACCGCATCAACTTTTCTAATGAAAATGAGGACAATTTCCATGGGGAGATCTTTTGAATCTTTAGAAGATTACAAACTTTTCCCTGGAAGCTCCGTCATCGCTTCGAAAATCTTGGCCCTTGGGTATTATCCTTGTGGACATAACCAGTTTATGCATCTCCATCAGTAAGGAATTATGCTGATTACAGGATCTGAAATGACTCAAAATGTAACTAGTCCTTTGAGTATTATCATGGAGCTCTTCTTTTGGTATCTCGTTAACCAATTAATTGTTACGTCATGTTGATAGTCAGAGCATGGCATAACGTAGTACAGACAATGTCTATGGTACGTTTGGTGGTTCATTCTGGATAGATCCTTGGAAGCACTCTAATTGGGTTTGGTTATTGGGTATTTGGTATATAACATCGGATTCAAAGACTGTCTTTCCGGCTGATAAGAGGGGCATCGCATCTCTTACAACTTGATCTTGAACTCCGTCCGATTTTAATTTCGGGTGCACTAATAGCTTAAGCCATTGGTAAAAAGCAAGCTCATGTTCCGAAGCTACTTATAAGAAAGCTAATCGTTTACAAGAAAAGAGGAACTATGATGAAAAAAAATAATAGTTCCATCAAAAGATTCGTATAGGTACCGTAGACCCAGCTCCTCACAACCATTCTTTTTGAGAGATTTTTAATTTCTAAGATGAATGGAAAGGACGTACAATTTTATGCCGAGTCCCGAGGATTTATTGAGAAGCTATTTCATGACAGTTATGCTCTCGGGTGCTTGTCAGACGTTCGCGAGTGGTGGCGCAATATTATATTTGATAAAGGATATGCTAAAGCAGTTATTACTGTAACACAATTTCTAAAATTCCCAAGACCCAGAAAGTTCATAAATGTAAAAATTCTACATTCCTGCGAATTTCGCGCTCATTATTGTAAAATGCATTCATAAAACAAAAGTTACAGTCAGCATGCGGTCCATTGCGTTACAGATACTATAGTTGACACCCTGTTTTTGGATAAATAGTTGACAGTTGACACCTCTCTGTTCCTCTGTTCAATAGCGATTTCCGGAAGGGAGATATTTTGAGAAAGAATTTTTTGTTCTTTAAATCCTTACTATAATAAAACTGTAGCTTTTTTTCCGGCTGTAATCTGTGAGACGAGAATAGATTCAAAAAGTACTGCACGAATTTGATTTCGGTTTACACAGTTGCATAGGAAATTGTTCAGATTTGAACATAGGATATGTTTTACCATTATTCGCTGTCCGGAAGTGGAAATCTAAGCTGATATCTAAGAAAAGTTGTAATTCTCGGATGCCTTCTAGCTCCTAGCTTCGGAATCACTCATCCAAATGAAATGGGATTTTTTTTAATACAAAGTTCAATAATGTACAAAGATTTTAAGATATAAATCATCTTTGTACATTATCCTGAAGTCGAACAATAAGCAATAAACTATAAATTTAATACAATTGAAAAAATCAAAATGTTCGATTGAAGCTAGATCGTTGGATTTTTCCAGCGTTGAGTGGAGGAAATTTTGTGTGTGTGTGCGGCAAAACCTGTTTCTCTCTCTATACATTTTCTGCCGTGTGCTTCTCTTTTTTTATGCAACTTTTGGGTTTTGTGTTGTTTTTTTTTTTTTTTTGCTCACGTTCTTAAATTATTAGTGAATAATGACAATGAGTAGTAGAGCGAATGTGGTGCATGGGATTGAGGGAGATAGCTATGTAATTGAGATTGAGGGAGTCACACTCAGTTGTTAATTGTGATTGTGATTTTTAAAATGCGCTATAGTGATTCTGATCTTATTAGTGATACTGATTCACGTCCATGCTAAAACCTGTTTGTGCATTTGCAGTTTTTTTTGCTTCATGTTTTTTTTTTTCTCTTTTTTTAATTTGAACTTGAGGATGTTTGTGTTTGAGTAGTAAGTGAGCGAGTTGTTATGGGATTGAGATGGGGAATAAAATGTAACAAGTAACAACTTACAAGCACGGTTGCCACTTTGGTAATAAATTACCAAATCTGGTAATTTTTTTCTTAGTTCATGATTTTTGGTAATTTGGTAATTTTTTTCTGGTTTTGGTAACTTTTTGAACAGGAGCATCAAAGAGACGAACTCGATATCATCACATGGAAATGCTGCCTTACTTTTTCTGCCCACTACGTTTAAGGTTTAAAAGTATTCCTAGTACTTCAGTAAGTAACGTTCTATAATGTACCTATTTGAATTTAAAATACTTATGTTAAAATGAATTGATATGTGTCAACAGTTTTCTTTTAGTTTCTATGAAGACTTAAGGGAACTTCAGAAATTCAAATAAATTTCATGATTTCCTATAAATTATTTTTCACGCCGAAATGTCAAAAATGTAATGCGACTGACAATAAAACCCAAGTGTCTGCCATATCAGTCTTTGAAGTAACTATTTTTCACTCGAACTGCGTACTGCCTACTCATATTTTCACTTTGAAAGTTAAATTTGACATTTCGTGGACAAAAATTTGTATTAAAAATTGGATTCCACTTGAGAGGCTTTACGTGTTCTGCATAAAGTGCATACTAGGCTTAAACATAGGTGCATTTTTCTACTACCATGACATTTTTTTATATTAAGTTCGTCAGAGAAAAATCAAACGATACCAAAAAGTCATATTCATACTGGCTCAAGACGATATGTACGATTTTTTCGTGTTTTATCATTTTTCCAGATTTTTGGTAACTTTTAGCTTGGTTTGGTAACTTTTTTTTCCATTTTTGGTTGCTATTTTTTTTTGCAAGTGGCAACCATGCTTACAAGTGGAATGTAAATGAGATTGAGAGGGAATAATAGAAGTTAGCCTACCAAAGTATTTGTTTGGATTGTTTTACTGGCAGTTTTTCTTCTCTTTTTTCGGGTAAGCTACTTTTTGTATAGCGCTAATTATTTTGTTTTAAATTTGAGAAGTGGAACTCTGGCGAAGCAAGGCGAGCACGGGTCAGCTAGTATATAATAAATTCTTAATATTTTACAGATGTCTTCATTCTATATAGTGACTTTTTTTTAACTTTCTCCATTATTTTAAATAAATTTTGTCTGTAATTCTCAAAATTGACAGGGGGTGCCAATTACAGCACTTTTAAGGGTGCGAACAACTATAGTTTACATGACGGTTATTTGTTTCAGATTCTTGAAAGATGACAAAACATCAGGAACAAATTTACCAAGGGAATCCGCTACAGCTGTACAATTTTTTTTTTTTTTTAATTTAAATCCCAAAATTACAATAAATTCGTTTTAGCTACCTATGTTTCTTTAAAGTTTTAAATTTATTATATTATTGTTTTTATTTTTCTGTCATTTATTTTAGTTTCTATTTGTGCAATTATGAACTCATTTTTTGTCAATGTGCATATCAATTTGTAAAATAAACGAATTTGTATCAATAACACAATAAACCAATCTGTCGTAAAATGCTGACACGATATACAAAGACGTAGCAACGAATTAACCCACCTACAATGTAGATGTGATAAGTGCTTCACATCCCAACTGACGATATAACAAAATGTTATCAAAACCAAAACACATAAGTCCCAACGAACGATATGCAAAGATGCTGCGACAAACAACTCCGAGATCGTATAAACATCACAAGAAGAAACAATAACAAACGCCACGAACAACGATGCGAAGACGTCGTGGGTATAGGTACTATGTGTGCATAATAATCTCAACTTATTTTGTATCGACGATTGATATCTCACTTGCATGGCTCATCCCCCAAAAGTTAACTTTACATGTTTTTTAATAGAATTAGTTCAGTTCTAATAAAGTTCTCAACACGAGCGGTTGCTTTTATAATAAAAGTTGCATTTTACTTTCACAACAAACGGGGTATAACAAATGCGTATGGCCGCATTCAGATGGCTATAATTCGCGTTCATAACAGTATTTTCATGAATATTTTGTTGCATGGCTTGGGCAACATTATTTACAATAAAGTTGAACCTCCACCAACTGAATCCTAATATAAATATAGGCGAAGGAAAATAGTTAAGAACCACTTTCACTGCCGTAAACACAACATATTCGATTGATTTTTTGTTTGTTGAATAGATCGTGCAGAGATACAATGCTGTCTATAATTTGTTTTCCGATATGTTGTGTATAAGCTAGGTCAATTTAATGGTAGAATTTCTACCACTGGGTGACCTCTAGCATATTGAAAAAGACCATCACTACACCGACATAATCTGAAGCCAATCACAAGATAGGATATTGTCCGATACCAAAATAAAAGAACTTCGGTGTTCGATATTTGGTCGTCGTTTTTAAATTATTGCATTAGTGTATGTATGTATTCCGCCCCCAAACAAAAGCCAATTACACGAAGCGGACGAAAGGAAAACCGACGAGGGCATCTTAAGCCTTGTGGAGGGTAAGTTGAAATCATTAAATATTTATAATGCACATTAGAGTGTAAGAGTAAGTGTAACCAAAAAAGAAATTTCTTACACAATTTTGCAAATTTATTTACAATAAAGTACACGACTGGGTCGAACAAAACTTTCTCTTTTATCAAAAGTTTTGTTGGTTGCTTTCTTATTTTATTAGGTTAGTAGGTAAAGATCTGAGGATCTGAGAATCAATGCTATATAAACAAACATAGTAGGAGTTTCTCATTTTCGATCTGTTAGGGAATGATTTTCTCTTTGACTGGAATATATTAATGACGCTGGCTTAAGTTGTGTATGATTGAAAGTAGGAATGATACGGAGCTTCGACTCCGAATCCGATATGTCGGAACTTCCGGTTTAAATTGCACCTCCGAATCCGGCTTCGGTTCCGATATAATCACATCGGAGGTTTTTCGGAGCACCATCGGTGACGAGGCGACCGATGAACATGAACAACAAAAAATAAATTATCGAGTTGCGTCATCTTACAATACGACTGTATTTTCACTCTTTTATGTATTTTACGTAGCTAGGCGAGATTTGCAATGAATTTGAGAGTTCGTTCGTCAGTTTTATATTTTAATAATTTGTGCTGCGTGCGACCTCCGCCTCCGACTCCGATTCGACTCCGACTCCGCGGAGGTTGGTATGACGCTTCCGACTCCGACTCCGGTAAAACCACCTCCGTAACATCTCTAATTGAAAGTATTGTTCGTTATAGATAGATAGATATATTTTCATATAAATATATATATATATATATATTTATATATGTAAGTATATGCAAGCATTCAGAGATTTGTTTTTGTATTTGCATTAGCAGTTACATATAAACTGAATATAACGATGAACGTGTGTGGGGGTGCAAATGAAGTGGGATATTCTGATTGTTAAAACTCCAAGTGGTGGAATTTATTTAAGGTGCATATTCAAAATGGTTGACAAAAAGCAGAAGTAGGTATTTGCTGTTATTGCATTTCTAATGACTGTTGCAAATTTGAATTTTAAAGTGCGGTATTGAGTCTTAAAAATATATATGAACAGAAATCGGCTTTTGGGTAACCATTTTTGAGAAATAATTGAAAAACAGATTTCTTCGAATTTTTTGAGAAAAACTTAGTACAGGATCTTATTTAGAAGACTGATATTATCGTTAATTATGTATTTTGATCAAAATCGTAAGAGAGGTTTTTGTAAAATTTGGCAGACAAAACAGTACCAAATATTGCAATGTTAAATTTGAAAATTAGCTAGAAACCGATTATAGGTTATTATTCGCGATGTAAGAATTACTTGGTTTTTACAGTTATATCCAAGTCAAAAATGGAGTTTTCGAGATATGAGCGGTTCTTAAAATTGGCGTTTTTGGTGATTCGATTTGAAAATTAAGGACGCAGCAATTTTAAGGACATCAGTATTACTCTAAGTCTGCATTTTGGTCACAATCGTTATTGCCATTTTCTGGAAAACTAAGAAAAACTAAATTTTAAAAAAAATGCTTTTAAAAAAAATCTATTTTACAATAATACCGAGGAAAACTGTTTGCCATTAAGTTGGAAATGACCATAATAACCTTAGAAATTAATTTTGTTACAATCGTATGGACCGTTTTCGAGATATGTCCAAATTTCAAAATTACTGTTACTCGAAAGCCAAAAACTGGGTATGTAGTCATGGTAACCCCACCTACTTAATTTTAAGTATCAATTTTGATTGAAATCTTTAGAGCCGTTTTCGAGAAAATCTAACTGGTACGAACATTTTGTATGGGAATTATATTTGAGGTTGCCTTGCAAAATAAAAAAAAACGGCCCCGAGCCCTAAGCCCACAAACTCCAAACCCGAAGTTTGAGCGAAATCCGGTCAGCCGTTTAGGCAGTAGGCTTGTGGGACAGACAGACAGACGGACAGACCGGACGGAATTTTGCGACCCACTTTTTTGAGTTCGTCTATCATCGTAATGTCAGTTTTGATTAAAGTCTCCAGTTCGAAATTTTGTACGAAAATATCTTTCTCTATTCTCTTACTACGTAATGGAGAAAGTTAAAAAAAAACTATTAGCATGTGTTCCTCCACTTTACAGAGGAAGCAGTATAAACGAAATCGAGGGGGCAAAAAAATGTACCACAAAATAATCCTCTGGCCTATGCGTAGGAGAGATAAATTATATCAGATGAATATTTACATAAAACGCTCCTTGTTTAGTAATCCTGCCGTTATTTTATGGTGTCCCCATGCAATTGTATCTGAAAAGAAATTCTTTCAAAGTTGCCCCTAAGTATTACCACAAAAGGTATATGCAAATAGCTCAGTGGAAGGTAAACATTTAATTAGTATAAGTATATAAAAAATGGCCTCTGAGAAATAGAGTGGGCTGGGCATTATTTTGACCAGTAATTGCCCCCACGGTAATAATTCGCCTTCCGTGGCATTTTTGTGTGTTTACTGAGTGAAAAATTGCGTTTGACAAGCATTCTTTGTGATATTAGGTCTTAATCTAAAATTCCATAAGAGCAACGGATGATAGCAAATAGTTGGGGAGGTTCTTTTTTATTTGCTTTTCATAATGAACTAATTAAAAGTGAAGGGCATGAGGACATTGCATTCACTTAATTGTCGTTTTGGTATTTTTTCAAATCTTATGTTTCATCAAAGTAGTATTCAAAGCAGAAGCTATGATTATGAAGGCGAACTTATCTGAATGGATGGAAAACGCTAGAGCTGTGTACTATAAGGAGGGAGTATTACCCCCAGCCAACAAACAAAGCAAACAATTTAGAAAGCTCTGCATAAAAAATATATTAAAGACACATTTTGTTTAAATTTCTTTTTTCTTTTTGTGTAATATAACAGCACTAATATTGACTGAGCAAATAAGTCTACCCACTTTTTCCAGTTAAATTCATTGTCTTTGTATGTTCCAAATTGGTTCGGCCCTAATATACGAAATGTGTTATATCAACTAAACAGGCATCGCAGGGGCATCCTTTGACCAGCCGCACCCAGGTTAGGTTTATGGGTGGATACGGCAGAGTGAACCCTGCAGTACCCCACTTAGGTCCATGTGGACCCATTGTGATGCCCTTGTTGGGGATTAGCCGATGTTGTTGACGATGGTATTTGTTCCCTCTTGGTTACTCGACCTTGTCCAGCCATCCTGATGTATTTATGAACCTGTAAAGATTAGATAAATTAACATCTGAAAGTTCTTGTATGTCATGGAAGTGGTATCTTCCAAGTGTTCTGTTCCTCAAGTGACACAGACTTGGGCAGTGACAGAGGAAGTGAGGTGTGTCCTCATGCACCTCCTCGTCTTCGCAGCCCCTGCATATATCGTCATTCTTGAGTTTTAATGTCATTGTGTGGTTTCTCACGAAGTTGTGCCCTGTTAGGGCACCTATACCAGTTTATGCAGCGACGTTCTATCAAACCGCATAAGCTTGCTAGTCCGAGTTGCATTATATTCCGGCTATAGCTTCCGTGAAATTTCGCAGGAAGTTAATTCCTTCCACCTGTTGTTGGCTTTCATGCGAATCTTGTTTTGCACTCTCTCTCTGAGATTACAGAGCGCTGGATTGATCGATTTGATCGCCTGATATTGATCCATAGCAGATACATTTCTTGCCAGTTTATCATCCATCTCATTGCCGGCTTTGTCCCTGTGTCCAGGGACCCAGCAGAGACGCGCAGTATGCTGCGAGCAGAGAACCTTAGGCTCTTCACGGCAGCGGCGAACTAGCTTCGATTTTATTTCAATAGCAGACACTGCTTTTATAGCCGCCTGGCTGTCAATAAATATGGTAATATCATCATTTGGTATTGCCATCATTGACACAATATGGGCAGCTTCGGCGATTGCCAGAACCTCCGCCTGAAAAACACTACTGTGATCAGACAGTCTGATCGAGTGGTGTATATTTAGCTCTTCGAAGAAAATTCCATCACCTGTTCCACAGTCCATCTTAGATCCATCTGTGTAGATGGATATCGATTTCCAATTTGTGGGTTCGTCTGTGTTCCATTCCTCCCTGCTGGGGAAATAGCAAGAGAATGGTTTATCAAAGTCAAGGTTGGGAGACAAGTAGTCAGAAGTGACAGAGTCTCCCACGTATTTAATCTCCCACGTATTTAATCAGGGTTTCCGGCTTTTGGTTTGGCTGATCCTGAGGGCACTTTTGGCTGCATATTCTTGCATGTGTAGGTCTAGGGTTCCAGTTTGAGGATTGCCTCCATTCCAGCAGTAGGTGTTATCCTTATTGCGCCGGATGTACCTATACATGCTAGTCTTTGTATTTTGGTCATTAGTTTTAAGTTCGATGCTTTGTTTGTGGCTTGCCACCAGACTAAGCTTCCGTATGTGAGTATGGGGCGCACAACAGCCGTATACATCCACAGAATTGTTTTAGGGTTTGGTCCCCACCTTTGCCGAAGATTCGGTTGCATGCGTAAAAAGCATTTGCAGCCTTTTTTTTACTCTCTCATTGACATCTAATTTCGAATTGAGCTTCCTATCCAAGATCGTACCCAGATATTTAGCACTCTCCGCTACCCTGAGAGGTATACCCTCAATAGTTGGAGGATCAAAGCTTGGAATAACTCTTTTGTTACTGAACAAGACTAGCTCAGTTTTTTGTGGATTGATACACATATTAAGTGTTCATAATGTAATGTAATGCGTTTTCTAGGATTTTGCCTGTAGCAAGTATTACTACGTCATCTGCATAAGCAATTACTTTGACCCCTCTGCACCCAAGAGTGTACTAAATAATGATCTGGTAATCATGCGAATGCAAAGACGAAGGTAGTTTCACCTTTAACCTTCAGATATTTGTACAAAGGCATATTTTAGATCGGAGCGATAAAGTGCTGAAATAAGCCCCTAATCTCTTTACTGCGCGAACCTATACACGACAACAAAATTAGTGGGTCTTCCTGGCCTAACAGATTTTCAAAAACAGGACAAGGTAAATCACCTATGCAATCCAGACCTTTCTGTATAGACTATGTAAATAGTAACAACAAATTTAATTCTATTTGTGTTCCCTGTCGATTTTTTTTAGTATACCTAGAGTGGATTACGTCCCAAAAATGTACTGAAATTTATAAACACTCATAACGGCGACTCTAAAGCTCGGAGTCAACCGAGGCCCCAACAATCCAACTTCTCCCCATTGGTCCGGTCCTTATAGCTAATAGCTAATAACTAAGGGCTGGTGTTGCTATGGTACTTCCCATATAAAATGTTCGTACCAGTTTTATTTGTTCAAAAAGAACTCTAACGAATAACGATTTCAACCAAAATTTATATTTAGGCTTAAGTAGGTGAGGTTACCATGATTGCTTGCCATGGTTACTTTTAAAATTTGGACATATCTTGAAAACGGTCCATGCGACTGTAAAAAAATGGATTTCTAGGGTAATATGGTCATTTCTAACTTAATGGCAAATTCAGTTTTATACTTATAAAATAAGAAAACAATTACCTAGGTAATATTTTTAAAAAGCGCCGTTTCCGAGATAGCTGGAGAACCAAATTTTATTTAACAGCACACCTAACACACCTTCGTTTAACGTTTTCCTGTATTGAACCAGTGATGCGAAAGTGGATACAACTGTATCTTTTTGAATACAATCAGAAAATAAAGTTACACAGATACAATCAACTCAAAAAAGATACAATATACCAAAAATTCGTTTGCAGTTGACAAGTTGAGCATAGATAGTTTTTTTTTTTATGAAAAAGTACTAAAAATCATGTTAAATATTTGAGTTGATATCAAATGAAAGTTGATTGCAATTGCAAGCCTGCTGAATTCGTTCAGCGGCTGTGTTCATGAATAATTAAAAAAAAAAAAAAAAAAAAAGAGACCAAAAATAAAGTAATCCTGTTATTTATAATATTTTTGGCCAAATCAACTTATTTCAAGGGAAACCATTTCTATTACCTAAATAGTACTCAAATGTTTTCCTGATGATAAAATTCCAAGAATTGGGGCGGTAATAATGAGTATCTTGCCCTAGACGACTTTGAACATTTAAAATCTCTAAAAAAAAAAACTCTTTGTTTTGGACAGAGGCTAGCATCATTAAAAATCAATGTGGTGATTTTATCTTTAAGAACATAATTATATAGAATTGCTCTGGACATACCTTCAATGTTACATTCTTCGGCTTATGTTGGATAGAATTTTTTCATATACATATACAAATTAAAAAAAAAAGTGCAGAAATCGACTTGAGTTGAAACATGCTCAGACTGAATTGAAACCGAAAATGCATATTGCTACGAATTCCCACAGCGACAAAGTTACACTTCGGTCCTAAAAGATACAATTTCAACTTGTGCAAAGTACAATCTGAAAATTTAATTTCCCATGCCTGTATTGAACTCTTATTTGAAGTTTATTCCATAGAATAAAAATAAATTGGCAAACCCAGTCATTCGAAGTAAGCTATATGCTCTTCGTCCACGTGCGCACAAAATCAATCAGTAGTTTATGACCACGCTCGGTGTGGTAGTCATAGGCAAGTACTCTAACAACACATACACTGGACGTATTACAAATTAGCCAAGTGGCAAAGATCTTTGTCCCTCTTATCCCTCCGCCTGTCCGCGCTGGTGAAATACCAGGATACCTACATTGCCGAATTTTGTCTGCATATCTAGCAACAATCGAATGCTGAGAAGCATAGCACAGACAGACATATTTATGGAAAACGAAAAGAAAGTCTTCTGTGAAAGTTTATGAATATTTGCGCAGTTTTGTTAATTTTTTTCACAAAGGAGAATACCAAAATGACAATAGTATAGAAACATTTAATGTATGATAACATTTAATTAACGCCGTCTATAACAGAGCTGCTTGACCCTTGTTTCTATTCGTAATTCGATCCATAATCATTGTTGGCTGGGCCTTGTTTTCATTTTCGGGTAAGTTTTTGGGTCAGGGCACTCGGGATTTGGGAGTCATTTTCGTATTCGAATCACGTTTTGTTATTGGCTGATTTGAATTTATGGAGAGGGATCGAGTGAAAGCGAGGGTATTCGCACGTACACGTACAATCAAAGCATATAAGGGTCCTTGAGTATATCTTTTGTTGTTCATACATTGAATTGGCCGAGGTTCCGCTATTGTATCTCAGGCAGTGCGTGATTGCGTTAAGGTTTTTGACACAAGTAATTGACTAAGGCATGGAGGGGACTTCATTGCAAAGTACTACGACTATCTCACCGTACAATCGAATGTTATTTGTTTTAGAAAGGGATGGGTCTGCTGGAATGACCGATAAAGGCTTTATTCAAAGTGTAAGGTAAATGAAAATAAACACCGTGCGTGCGGTATGTGTGTGGCTTGATCCACGTCATTGAGAAAAGAGGGAATTGTAATAACCGTATTCTTGATATATTATGAAATAACAATAATTTATTCGTTCTGTGCTAGTTTCGGTAGAATAGATACAATCGGATTGTGGTAGCTGAAGTAAGATATGTACATTCGCGACTGTAATCTATCTAGATTACGGTGGAAGACATCATCGATGGTTGTTCCATATCGTGTTGTTGAAATTTTCCGGTTGGAGTTCATTTGAAGATTAAATTTATCTAGCATAAAATCAATAAATGGTTGAGCTTCTGGAGCTGCAAAATTGATATTGAAGTCTCCGCTTATCTTATGATCATTGGTAAGAGATGATAATCTCCCTGCAGAATTCTTGAAATTTCTTCTGAGTACGGTGCAAGGACGAAATGGGGAAATTTTATTTCACATCAACAAAAAGCTGAAATGAATATGCCCCAGCTCATAAAAGTATGCAATGATAAAAACGAATGCAATGATAAAATGCATGCAATGATAAAACACAGTGACACATACCCGTCCCCGCAAGTTAAATGTGTGGAATTACTCCACCAGATTCCAAGAACGCGCGCTTAGATGTTTACACATCAAAAAGTATATGTGAGTAAACAAAATCCCCGTGACTGAAGCGTTAATCTAATATTGAGAGTGATAGTCTATCTCTATTGAGCTTGGTACTAAAAAGATATTGGCACTGACCACTAAGACGAGGCACGGTTGGCACTTTGGTCATTTGCGTCAAAATCAGTTTTTTTTTTTTAAGTGATAACTTGATTAGACGCATTAGGCACTTTTGAGATGGGTAAAAACCAATAAACTCGCGAGTCGCGACACCGACACTGTTACTATTGCCGAAATTGTTACTGTCACGGGCGTCGCTGTTCTCTTTATAAGTAATGTCGTTTTCCATTGGGACAGAAAAAGTTTTTCTGCTCCCGAAATTAGCTGGCTATCAGATTTCATGTTCCATTGGCCGCAGAAAAAAAAACCCTTGAGGGGTCAAATGGCCCCTTTTTGAGCCTTGGGACCCTTGGCCCCCACTTTTCTAAAAATGATCAAAATGGTCCCTTTTTCAGTTTAACCCTCACACGAACAGAAATTTAAATTTACTAAAGTAAGACTTGATTCTTTATTGAACGAAAAAGAATACAAGAAAAGTAAAAAGTATAAATATCTAGAAAACATTATGTTCTGGACGCAGCCGTTTCATTTTCGTCGATAAACGCACCCATCTAAGCCATCCGAAATCAGAACTCAACAGTTTTACATAAGAGAAAACACTATTTTCCAAATAAAAACCTAGTATACGAATACAGAAAGATTAGGTATTCTAAAAAAATAAAATGTAAATTCACTGTTTTTTTACAGAGGACCTTACTTAATAAGTATGATTATTAGTATTGCGCAGAATATTTATAATTATTATTATGTATGATTTTTTTTTTTTTTTTTTGTAATGAATACTGTCATTTGTTTGGTTTTTGTTAAGAATACATTTTTTTTTTATTTTTTTAATGTTTTTATTAGTATTATATATGCTGGGGGCTCCTTTTTAATCAAATTTTTGAAAATTTTCAGCGGCAGCACTGGAGAGTACTTATCAAAAGAACAGAGAATTTTTATACTGAAAAGGGAATACAACTGGAGACAACCGTTGTTATTGTCCGAAGCAGAATGGTGTTGCAGAACGGTTCAACCGAAGTGTAGTGGAAAGAGCTAGAACCATGATCGTTGAGTCGGAATTGGGAAAATATATGCGGGGAGAAGCCGTGTTACAACGTATTTAATAAATCGATGCCCCACGAGAAATTAAAAAAATGTAACTCCAGCTGAGGTATGGTATGGTGTCAACTGTCAAACCAGACGTTGGGAAATTGAGAATATTTGGCTGCCAAGCATATTCATTGTTACCAAAACAGAAGCGGTCGAAATTTTACGCTTAAAGCAAGGGGATGGTAATGGTTGCTTACGCTATCAATGGATATCGATTGTGGGATCCCAAGGATCGAAAAATAGCAATTGCTCGCAATGTTAAATTTGACGAGTCGAAATTTCCATCAAGTGTTAACTTAACCAAACTGATTGTAAAGGGGACGCATTTAAAATCCCATTGACAATCTGGAAGGAGACATCAGTTGCAGAAGGGGACTCATTTAAGACCCCTAGCAGTGAAACAGCAGACATGACACGGAAGGAGACACCAGTTGCAGAAGGGGACATATTTAAAACTCCATGACCCCGCTAGGGGGATTTGAGGAAGATGGCGATGCTGCATCGATAGATTCAAGTTTTGAGTCTGTGTGTGAAGAAGAAACTCCAACTGCGCTCAGACAGCATACAAATTTGGTAAATCAAAGGCCTAGCTGTCGTGAGCGCAAGCCTCCAGCCAAGTTAAGTTATAATACCAATTTCGAACAATTAAATCTGTCCAAATTTAATGTTTCAGATGAACTACTTTAGTGAAATTGAGGCGAGACCAGATAGTGACAAATGGCAAGCTGCCATTGCTGATGAGTTCCTGTCGTTGAAGAAAAACAATACGTTCAAGATGGTGGTGAAGACACCCGACATGAAAATTATAACCTGCAGATGGGTCTTTAAGTTAAAGACTGACAAAAAAGGCAAACCGTGCGTGTACGGAGCTCGGCTTGTGGCAAGAGGTTGCCAGCAAAAGTTGTCGTCGACTATGAGCAAACGTATGCTCCTGTGGCAAGGCTAGCAGCTATACGTACCGTTATATCAGTGGCGATTCACAAAGGCTACTTGATAAGCCAAATGGACGTGAAGGCGGCCTTTCTGAATGGCGAGTTGAAAGAGACCGTGTATGATGGTTTCTGAAGGCATGAAGACAAAACCCGGTGTGGTCTGCAAACTACAAAAGGCGTTGTATGTACTAAAGCCATCTCCGCTTTGTTGGTATCGAAAATTCAATGACGCCGCTGTTAAAACTAGTTTCTCAAGATCTCACCATGACTATTGTGAATAAGTACTGCAGACATCACGAAGGGTATGTAGTGTATATGGTCTTATATGTTGACGATCTTTTGCTAATAAGCGCTAATGGAGAGCAACATGATGATGTTAATTTTTTATTAAAAACTACCCCTCTTCAGAAGGACATAATTCATAGGAGCATGCAAAACCGACGCATATTGGCAACTATTTTATAAAACATTAGGTCATTGATGGAGCGCAGCGATGCCAGATGTGGGGATTTTTCCCCACTTTGGGGAATTTTTTACTGAATGGGAAAAATGGGGAAAAGTGCTCTTAAAATGAGGAAAAACGACACACACGAATGTTTATTAATTTTACATCATTCAAAAATGAATTCCGAACATAAAAACATCACCGCGTTTATAGAATCTAAGCGATTTAGCTCTAAAGGTATTTCGAACTGAACCTTACTCCAATGTGTCATTTTCACATTCAGTTCATTAACTGCAACCCCTGTGCAGATTCAATATCAGATGTAAAGTTCTCCGTTTTATTCGCCGCTCAAAATTTTCTATAACTTTAACCTTAAATATATTTTTATTTATATATATTTTTTTTTTTATGTACATATTTAATTTATAATTTACTATCAACCTGCCTCGTAATGTGGGTAGCTACAAACAATTATAATATGTAAGACTCTGTTATTTATGAATTACATATGCTGCTTTTTAAATCTATTCATTTAATTCAACTTATTAGTTGTTTATTTTTTCATTAGTTTTTACAGTACCTTACATGAATTTATAGAATTTTAAACTGAAAGACTTTGAATATTTTACTTTCCTTGTTTATTTAATATTCATTTTTTACCTTCTTTGTATGTATATAAATACCATATACAACAATGTGTTTTATGGATTACCTATATTGCTTCTCTAACGTATTTTGATTATGTACCTGTAATATTAGATTTTAATTTATTATTATTATCACTTTTTATTAAAGAGTAAAGACTTGTTTTTGTTTTATCTGGATATTAACTTTAAAGCCAACGTATAGTGAATTAATTATTTATGTTCTAAGTTCACATAGATTTTGCATTACCCCCTCAAAATAAATGTCTTAATAATGGAAAACAACATTTTATTATACCTATTTAAAGTTCATTAGGTACTTTTCTTCAATGAATGAAATGGGGAAAAAACGGATATGAAATGGGGAATTTGTATAATAATTCTCCCCAAAATAGGGAATTTCGACAAAAAAAATCTGGCATCACTGGATGGGTGTTGGTTATAATGTTATCTGCGTCGAACCAATCCGTGTTCCTTGAACCAGAACTGCAGTCAATTAGGCTACTGTACGAAAACTAATTAACGTAATGAGTGTGAACACCAATTTCGTCTTAGCAAAAAATAAAATGTTCCTGGTCAGAGATAACACAAAGGAACAATTAATAATAACTCGGTTAATCCTACAAGGAAACTCATACGGAAAATGTAAGAAAGCTGATGGGCTTCTCACTAGCCAATGTGACTTAAGATACCATCTTAATAAAATGAACCTATGTCCGAAGACAGAATGTAGGTTCTGTCTGGAAGATGTAGATACCTCTGTATCATCCTCTGTGACGGTCCGGTATTTCAATGGTTAAGAAACTACGTATTCAACAGCGAGATACGCTCAACAGTAGATTTAATAAACTGTGCTACTAAAGACTTATTGATCTTCGCTAAGGAAGTCACTCATCTCTTATAATATACTCTAACCATTGCAACAAGCAGGGGTTGGGTCCTATATCCTACTTTTTAAGATATACTGCTTTTTAAAATCCAGCTTTTTTAACCTGTTTTATACAATCCCGCTTTTTTATAATCTCGCTTTTTATAATCCCGTTTCTTTTATTCCCGCTTTTTTTAATAATCTCGCTTTTGCAAGCAGGATTAAACGGGATTTTAAAAAGCGGGATTATAATAGAATATAATATTTAAAAAACCGGGGTTTTAGAAGACGGTGTTTTAAAACTTCTTAAGAGGGATTTAAAAAACGTGATTTTAAAAAGTATCTGCATTTGGACAAACACGAGCGAAGGTTCAATCCGCTTTGACAAGAAAAATATACGTCATATTGAGCTAGGACGACGCTCTCGCAAAACACAATCCTAAAGGCTGTATCATGTGATCCAATGCACAGACTTATACTCATACGAAACAGAGTCGGGTGTTGATAAGGCAGCGTGTTCGGGTGCTTCCGCAACGGATGAAACAAAACGCCTTAGACAAACAAAACTGTTTTTCTGATTGTTTCTGAAATTTAAATACGCACATTTAAATAAGCGCGCCCACACTGAAAAAGGCAAAACAAAGCAAGAAAACAAAATAAGGAGTTTTGTTCCATCAGTTTGGAAGCTCCCTTAATGATACAGAGCTCCAAAAAAACTGGGTTCTAATCATACTAGCCAAACGAGGCTAGGCGATAGTGTTCCTGAAAATAGGAAGGAATATTTCCTAGTTAATGTGATTCAGACAACAGTTCTAACAAATTGCTTCATATTTTTTTTTTTTTACAAATAAGTAGCCTTTCTAAGATTAGGAAATTGAATGACCAAGTGAACGGTCAAAATATAACTCAGGGTCAATATAAGTATTCTACGACACGTGAGGCCACCGATGTTTGGCAGTCTCTCCATCAGCATTTATTAAAGGACATGGTATATTTTCCAAATAACCCCGGAGTTTTCAGTGTTTTTTTTTATCAAACGACCTTTTGTCTCCAATCAATGTTCGCAGACTTTTTCTTACTATAGACTATAGAAGGTTCTATAAATTTCGGAAAAGACTATCATCTTGCTAAGCGTGCACATCTATTAATCATCAATACTTACTTCATAAACCTTCCCACACATTCGCACTTTATTAAAGCCATAAAATCAAAACAAAAAACTTGTCATCCCCTGGTGGTTTGAAAGGACTCCCGCAGTAGCGCCCGTTTATCATCTTCCCACGTTCATTCATCACTCTGGCGTTGATGACACAGGAAATGTATTTTTAAAGATCCTCTCAGGTGACATCCTTCCACTTCCATGCTAAGAAAATAACACTCCTCCAACGCAAGAGGAATCATGGCGTACATACTTTAACTTTCATCACGTTTTCCTGTTACGTGCCGTACTACTCCCTGTACATGCACTTTTTACACTGCATAGTCGGTTCAGTGTGGTATTCCGTTCAGGCAAACTGGAACATTACTCTGCTCACTGGTTGTGCATTGCACTTGCACCCTGACAAACAACCAGATATCAAAATAAGATAATTAGAAGCACTCGCTCCTCAGCCAGGTACACCCATCAATGTCCCGACTACCGAGTTGCCTTTGCTTGCAAAATTTCTTTGAATTATTTTGCAATTTGGGTGCAACACACTTAGTCCGTCCTGTGTTTTTTGCTATATGTATGTACCCGTATATTGTCTGAACGGACGCAGTGTGTCGGAAAACATGTCTCTGCAGTGACAAAGGTGTACAGTACATCGCTTTAACTATGAAAAAGTTACGAGCGCATGAAAAGCGTTAGTTATTTTAGGGAAATGAGAGTGTAAAGTGTAAAATTAAAATGTTTATTTTTAAAGACGCACTTTGGTAACCAACGCTACGGTTTACGAAGAAAGAAATGCATTTTCCCAGAGGACCAGATCGATAGCAATAGCACCCAGAAGGTGCAACCAGAAATGTGTCGTGGCGCTGACGACGAAATAGCATCACTCTGAATTTAATGTCCGACTCTCGAGAGGTAATTAGAAGTATTTTAATTGATTCCAGTAAACTCAAAAGCGCAGACGGGATGGACTTTCTTTCTGCAGCAATCTACATAAAATCTATTCGCATTTACGATTTAACCGCTATCCAGTGGACGGAGCCAGTATAAAACAGGACAAAGGCTTTATTACTTTTCCAGGGTTATTCCACTGTATAAATGTATATAGTCTCTACATTCGTACTGGTGTAGCTAGTAAAATGGCCAGAAGCACTATAACTTCTTTATAAATACATGTATATGTGGGTATTTCAGAGTATAGTTTTTGTACATGAATTAACCATATCCAGACCGGACCACACATTCGATGGTATCTCTCATTTTTATATACTTTTAATTAGAGCAAAATATTTCGAAAACGTGTTTCTGAAATGCGCTCATTTATTTGCTGCATATTTAATTTTGTTTTACCTCGTTACAAAAGTCAGATTGACACGTATATTTCCAGTGTTGGTGTTTTGAACACCAAATATTTGCCCTTAGCTTAACATTTCTAAATGTCGATCCTAATTGGACAAGGAGTATATTTACGGACCTTTACACTGGAGGTATAAAAAAGTGGTTTCGTTGATTTCTCTTCTTCGAGACAAATTTCATTTTTTTAATATCTCTGACCGGTTAGTCTGGTTGACCTGTCATCTTTCAGTTATAAAGTATGTAGGTATGTAGGTAGGTTGTAGGTTTAGGCGTGGATGCGTTAAATGGGCCTTCTATTGGTCTGGGAAATGTAATTTTATTTTTTCATTGCCTTCTTTTAACATTGTGATTATTTGCAACTTCTTCCTACCTGTAAACTATGGCTAGAGGAAGGCTGATACAGCAGCACATATGCTGTGACGATTTTGGGAGCTTACTCAATGGAGACAGGTATCTCACAAGCAGATGCTAGCGAGGACACTATGAATCGAAATCTGGGAATAACTATCGAAAATTAAGAGAGTATGCTGGTTAGTGAGGGGTAGGGGGAATAAACAAATCACCCGATATCTTTTAAATCTCTATACAAATTTATTTTGTATTTGTTTGTTTAGTTAATTCCTTAGTAAATTTGTTAATAATCGAAAAATGCGTAAATATCCACCTGGAAAACAAGTAAAGAAGCCAATAAACGCTTCAAAAAACAAAACTTGACTTGAACAAAACTCATCAAACGAAGTTATTGAAAGCCTTTTTAAAATCGCTTAAAGCCCACGGCCAAAAACTCAATAGAAAACTGGTTCAAAAACGCTGAAACCGTTTCGAACGGATTATAAACTTATCAAAAATTGCTTAACACTTGCGTGCAAATACATGTTCAAAAACCTGATGGAAAATGCATTTAAAAAACTGTGCTTGAAGGAGTCGGAAAAATGCCGGAAAACGCATCAAATGAACATGTAGAAAAACGGATCAAAGAACGCAACAAAAAGAGGAATTGCTATAAAAAAGCGACATTTCATAATTCATTAAATATTGACCGGTTGCGAAAGATGTCAATTGCGGAACAAAATATTTTACATGTTTATATTTTTTTTAAAACAATATTTTTAGTGAAAATAAAATTATTTTTCAACGAACAACTAATATTCATATTTTGCCTGATAAAAGATTGCTATCACCAATCTAAGTCAGAAGCAAACAATATCCTGCTGCGCTATTCCTTGTACCTTAAAAATCTTGAAAAGTGAAAGAGCTTATAAATAGTAGGTACGTTTATTTGACTTTGAATATATATTATATTATATATTTTTACAAGAACTAACATTTTTTAATTTCATGTGTACCACAGGCATATCCTATGGATATAACATTTAAGCCAAAAGTTTACTTTATTTAACCCTATATATTTTTTCTGTACGTTTTTTTTATTTAGAACCACTTTGCCCACCTAACTAATAAAATAAAAAATAAAAACGGCTAACCAAAGTTTTGATCACTGAGAAAGATTTTAGCGACCTAGGCGTGCACCTAGTATTGAACATATAATAGTATTGAATATATAATAATTCACTGCCTATCATTGTAAGGTTTTTTTTCCTTCCATTTAACTTTAAAATTAGCGATTCTACTTCCGTTGGCTGCTTTTTACTTTATTGAATCTCAGGGTAAATTCTCTTGTTTTTCATTTAAATTTATTCGTTCAATAAATTGCTTTGATTTAAAAAAAAAACTATGCTGAGTTGTTAACCATACCGACAAGCGACAATCCTCCCCATACAACGATAATCCTGTGAGAGCCTTAAGGCGTAACAGACTTATGTAAGCTATCCCTATAGTGACAATCTTTTTGGGACAGGGTATTAGCAGCAACAAACTCACTCGGTAAAGATGGATTTCCCAAGGACAATACCTCCCTTACATCATGGTATATTGTATTTGATGAACTGCTGATTATTCTCAGTAATTACGAAGATTTTATACTCAAGAATATGCAAACGATTTGTTTCAATCCTAATCCAAATGCCCACAGGTTCATTACGGTCAATGAGTCCCATTACAAGTTATACTGATAATCTGTAAGAGATTAGTGACAACGATCTACTTGGAATTAATCTATCTGCAAAATGTCTACCCAAATCCAACAAACTTTAAGAAAGGAACCATTCCCAAGTCAACTAATACATGAGGGAAAATACTCGTGAAGCAACAATTTCACAAAGATTATCTTAGGAAACATGCGAATCTTTAGCTGAATCCAAAGCAGATGAAAGCTGCGGTTTATGGACCCCCGCACTAAATAACCAACCTAAGTCCGTAATGGACAGAGGTAGTTCGGATTTTCAGGCTGAGGTCTATTGAAAAGATCTCTAGAGTTTTTGGAGAATGTCTTACAGATGCAAACGTCGTTTTAAGGTACATCTTCCGAAAACCCCGCATCATGATTTATGGCCTGGTTGGTGGACCTTTAGTGATAGTATCATGGACCCTACACTCAGAGAAAAAAAAATAGTCATTAATGAAAAAATAGTTAATGAATTTGTTGACTATTTCTATTTTCGTTAAGTTATCACGATCAGGTATCCACACTTTATTCGCACAATGGTCCTTCTGTTTCTGAGGGCAGTTATAATAGAGGTGGGGTAATAATGATGTACTTTTTCACATTCCAGGGGTTGAACATCAAAATGTTTGCTAAGTAGTCCAGCGCACTTGTCACCGAGCATTAACCAATATCCAACTATAGGTTTGCCGTGTCAGTACAAAATCGTACTAGCAAAACGCTTCACCCCATCAGTATTCAAATACGCTCTCAGATCGTTCTTTATTGTGGTAATTGAATATACAATACAACATTAAGGATAACTTTAAATTATTCAACTCTTTTATGAGCAACCAACTGACTTTGGGATGAACATTTCAATTTGATGCAGCATCATATCGGATAGGTATGCATTCTCTTAAAATTTGAATTCATCTCGTTGATTATTAGAGTCATCATGAGGACTATTCCTTTAGAATACATTCATGACAATCGATCTAATAGTAATCAAATCATCTGCCTCAAAGCGAACAGCACAATTTATATTTCCATTTACATCTGCTAAATTTTTGTTCCTCTTTCTTCACCCTATTTGGAATAAATGGAAGTAAAAGTCAAGAACTTTATCATCACCTACCCCTACTCTGCCGACCTACATTCAGGATGACCGGAATCTTAATTAACTTGTTCGCCCTTCAGATTTCGGTCTCGGTCTCACTCTCAGTTCCATTGCAAGAGATGGCAATGCCTGGACTTAAAATTTCCGGGAATGAAATACTCCCTTTTGTAAACCAACAAAAAGAAAATAATAAAACGAGGGCACTCACTGCATGTGTCTGTAAATTTTTGCTCAATCTTTGGAATTAAAAAAGAAAAACTTTGAAACTTGGTGTTCTACGAGTTTTCAAGTTTTAATTTTATTTTTGTTTGAATTTTCACATCTCCATCGTGTCGGTTTGTTTGCACCTGATTGCAATTAAATTTTCGCTTTTATGCAGAGCAGAAAATATTAATTATCATGTTTGGAAAGAGGAGGATGAAGGAAGCGCAAGTGATGTTAGTTGGCGATTAAAACAATAGAAAATCGCAAAATAGCACAGAGGTTTATTTTAACGATCACACGGATGAATGATTATTTACAAATCATGGGGATAGGGGATTCAAGGATAGGTATTCCTTTGTTGTTCATTGAAGTTTTCGCTCTGTAGGTGTAGATGTAGTGTTTATTTGCTTTCCATTGGTATTTCTGTTTTGAAATAACAATGGAAGTCGAACGAAAATATTTTTGAACTGCAAAATTGAGAATACTTCAAACTAATAAAATGCATTCCGGTTTACCAAACCAAAATATTAATTTCAATGCAAACGTGAGTGCGCTAATGCAAATGGTTAACATATTTTTTGCTTTCACAGAAAATGACGAAGGCTAGTGGCATCGGGTTCCATCTGACCCTCCCTACAAAAACTTCGCGAAGGAAAGTTACGTGTCCATTTTAGGTGGACCTAAAATAAGGATCAAGCAGATGAAAACGCAACAATTCGCTTAGCTCAAAGTTCTCTCCTATAACCGATAATCAACAGGAAAATTCAAAACCTTGTCAAGGATTTCCCCAACCTTTTCTCCGAACCGAGTATAAAGTAAAATCGGGTATTGTGGTATAGTCGAGTAATGTACAGTGGCATATCACGATTCCCTTGAATTCCCATTCTTGAAGAAAGAATCATGATTTGTTTTGACGTGTTAAAATTCCTTTAATTTTCCTGAAAATTGTGTGAATGGTATCAAATCAATAGGCTGACTTTTTTTTATGTGAAAAACTTATGCTGTTGTAAAACCTTTGAATAATACTGCCATTTGAAGAGCGCAATTTTATGAAACAAAAGTGAGTTTTTCAATCGGTGGGTAGGTTATACAATTATACATACATATATACATTTTTTTTTTTTTAATATTTTTGCACAAAAAGAGACAATCGGCTAATGTGGTACAGCTGAGACCAACTAATGTGGTATAGGGTAAAACATATACCGATACTATTTTATTGGGAGATTTTTCGAAATTGGTATTCTTGCTAATCCTAGATAACCATGCGACGTGCCGAAAAAATGAGAAATCAGGAAATGTGGCAATTGACAAAGCTGATATAAATAAATAGATGGCGCAACAGGCCCGGAGGGACCCTAGGCCTAGCTTCTCACAACCATTCGTTTTGTGTGAGTTTTTCATTTTTGGAACGAATGGAAGGGCTCTACAATTTTATGCCGACTCCAAACGGCTAATTGAGAAGCTCTTTCAAGACAGTCATACTCTCGGATGTTTGTCAGACGCTCGCGAGAGGTGGCGCAGTGAAAAAAACCATAAGTTGGAATTTTGGGTTTTTGCGGGATTCGAACCTCGACCCCTAGCGTAGTAGTCCAACACACTAACCACTAAGCCACTGCGCCTACGACAAAGCTGATATGGAAAAGGCCATTAAAGCAGTCATGAGTCGGACAAATGGGTATATTGCTTGCATCTAAAACGTTTTTAGTCCGTTGACGCTGCAGTGAATGACAAGAAGTGAGAAACCCGTTGACCATCTGATTTTAAACAAATTGGGTCGAAAGCCAGTATTTAAAGAAGCTTTTGATAATAAAGGGTTTTCCAATAAGAGGGGTTATTTTGGTATTCAAAGAAAAATGCCCTTTTTTGAGATAAATGATCGGATGTTTTTTTCATAATAAAGAGGCAGGTATGCCGTTAATAATGAAAAACATTCTCAGCCAAATGGCCACCACGAGCACGCATACAGGACCATGTCCTTTCACAATAACACCTCTTATTGGAAAGGGTTTTCCACCACGAGCACGCTTACAAGACCATATCCTTTCACAATAACACCTCTTATTGAGTAACCTTTTATATACAATATTTAACTACCCGCGTATACCACAATACCCTTACTTTACTTACGTACTTTTCGGTCTGCACACTTTCTTTGAAATCAAAAGAATAGTATACTCGTTATAGTCATAAAACTAACGTGTACGTCACTCCCACCACAATACCCGATTCTACTCTAACATCTTTCTCAATAATCCAATATCAAGAATAGCTCTCATTCGGAAGCGTCTGATTTTTATTTTTGTTTAAGTAAGCGTTCTTTTTTTCCACCAACTATAATTGATAAAGCGTATACGGTCGGAGAAAACTTGCTTCAGTTAAAGCCTAATTTTAAAAACATAAATTTTAAGAACCGGCATCTTTGTGGATTTCCGTTTTCTACAAAATTCTATATTACTTACTATCCCCGCACTTCAACTATAGCTATCCGATTATGTAATACCAGAGTGATATCGACTATACCCAGAAAAGGAGCAAACAAGTATACAGCTGTGAGATAACCACTCGCAGAAACTAATTTCCTTTTATTTTCTCCGGGTAAATAAGAGTTGCCTTTGATTAAATTTTAATTAAATTCTCTATTCCAGAAACATTAAAGATACGCCCATATACATCAGTAAGTCGGAATGCAGTGACAACCACTATCACTTTTGCGGTGTGGACACTCGGATCTGATTCTAGGAAGCAGACATAGTGCATTTGTTTGGACGTGATTTTCCCTAAAGCAGATACCCCACTGCCGTGTAGATAAACGTTATTTTAGGATTTCATTTTTAACCAGCATTGAGGGTCACAAATTCGAGAGTCATCTGAGACCTTTTTACGTCCAAAAATCATATGCGAAAAAGGCAATAAATATATTGCGTAAAACAGTTGCGGCGAAGAAGTATCTAAAAAATATGCTTACGAAGCCATAAATACCACGGGATTCGTCGTAAATTTGGAACTTCGTATGAACTACGTGGCAGTTTTATAGTGCGGTTTAGTTTTGTCCATTTAATATGGATGGACGGTCGTTTGCGGGGAGATTAGCCATCAGATTAGCGGATAGATTTATCGTGGATTGCGGTAACGTAATTAATTCGCTTACAAACAATGTTAGTTATAGTTAGTTATGAGGGATATATAGGATTAGGTGGAAGCCGCGTTGGTTAATCGAGTGGATATACGGTCGACGAAAATTTATCGATTGCCAAGCAGCACATGTTTAGTCATCAGATCAGTTATTTTTAGTATACACATCCAGGTTCTTGGATTTGTGGCAAATTCTCAATGAACCTCCAACAGAGGCAGAGGCAATTTAATAGAGCTCTCTATTTGAATGCTCCTTTGATGGCAGCTAAAACATGACTGCGGGATTTCTATAAAAATCATACTTATCTAACAAGAAAAAGTGTTAAGTCTTTTTTTAATACTTATGATGCTCTATTTCCTATTTCACCAACCGCACTTGACTTGCTGAAATTCTAAGCGCGAGTGCAGAAATGATGTTTACAGAAATTCCACAATCATTTGTCGGAAATGACTGAAAGTACTGTGAGTTATGCGAGAAACAGATTAACACAGCAACAGCAACTTTGGAAGAACCTTTAGAACCAATGTATTTTAAGTACTTTGAACACATTAGCACAGCAACATCGACAGCGACATCAACTTTAGAGCTAATCCTAGATTCGCTGTCGCTGTTGCTGTCGCTGTGTTAATCTGTTTGTCGTATTAGTAGATAAGCATGAGTCCCTGAAAGGTTTGGCTTACGGACGAATTCATTTGATTGAATCAAAATACCTCCATTGTACTACCAGAAAGCCAATCCAGTATCACCCATTTTACTGAAATTTTCTCGTAGAAGTCGGCAAGAATGCCGCTGATTTCTTACAGTCGTTCGAAAGTTTCGCATCTGAATTCAGAGGCGTCCTGCAAACCCTATTCTGGAACGGATAACAGAATTGAGCAAGGCCTTTAAGCGCAGTCTGACTGTCGTTTTTCAAACCGTAATGGTAGCAGAATTGCCACTTTCCTGCAATTGCAGTAGATCTACTGGATTTTCTTTTCGAAATTTAATTTTAGTGCCAAAAAATTAAATCTACTGCATTTTTGTAGTAGGCTTGAATGCACATCTAGATCGAGAAAATGTAGCCCTTTTTCTTGGTTTTGTTTGAAAAAAAATCGGCTGCATATGGGTGCGACCGGGTTTATGCCAGAGATACCGAAATTTTTTAATGCTCATCCCTACATACATACACTATTTTTATTTACTATTAAAGCTAATAGATGCTCTGCATCAATATGCACTGGCTTTCACCAAATAGGTATTGAATATTTGATCTAAAACCCAACCCAGAACCACACTAAGGGCGATAACGGATGGGTTCGATCAGATTGTTTCGGAACGAATTAACTGATTCACACCGCGACCGGATAACCATATAAGGTCTACATGCGACATTTAGGAGTATATCTTTTCTATGTGAAGAGTGTGCTAAAGTTTTACCTGTCAGATGTAACAAGTAGGTATCCCATGTAAGAAATAAATACTGTACCCTATTTACGAGTGCTTCCTATTTATTACAGAAAATAATATCACACGTATTTTATGCATTGGCTGTTTGAAAGTAGCTGCTTCTGTTGACATAATGCACATTTTCAAAGGGCTGAAGCTATATAATACGAATGACTTCACCATTATTGGTGATCTGGTGACTGAATGGATGCTGGATTGTGGTATAAATAGAATTTTTTAGCACTTGGAGCACCTAAATTGTGTTGACGATGAGTTTTTGCATGCCATGTCGTCTCTTACTCAGTGGCGTATCAAGGGGGGCAAGGGGGGGGGCACGGGCCCCGGGCGGCACTTTGCTAGTGGCGGCCATTTGGAGCAGTTAATTTTTTTTTAAACAAATAATTTATATATATTTATTAATATCATTTTGGCAAGTTCTGTTTAGAGAGCTATAAGTTCTTACTGTACCATTTTATAAGCTCTTACAGTTTACAAGTTGACAGGCGTAGTAGGAGTTTCGTTTTTTTATTACAAGTAGTGTTGGTGATAGACCTTACTAATTTTACTGTAACTACTCATTCTGGTCAAAACCGTTATCGCATTTTCTTAGAAAACTAAAGAAAACAAAATTAAAAAAAAAATTCTTTTCAAAAATCTATTGTACGATAATGGGTATGGTACGTTTCGCTTAAATTGTTGGGAAAATTGACGTTTCGTCGGGGTGGCAAAATAATCAATCTGGGAAATAGTAAAACGTCGAAACGATATTTCGTTGAAAAATTACTTGACAACAACATCAGCAAATTGCCAAATTATTTTGCGAAATAATCAAAATTCATTTCAAAAAAATACGAAAGATAAAAACGCCAATTAGTAATCGCTCAATAATTGAAAAATTTAAGGAATAAAAAACCGAATTTAAAATTCGGGATTGCAAAATAAACGAAATATTTAACAACTAAAAGCAAACAAAGAAAAACCGAATGAATTTTTGCAAAATAATGGTAACCCTACGATAATATAGACAAAAGCTGAGCCCTCTATTCGGGTAGAAATGACCATATTACCACAGGAAGAATTTTTGTTATCGAGATACTTCGAAATTTCAAAAGAACCGTTATTCGATTCCAGAAATTTTACCAAGCTTACAAAGGTTTTTTTTGAATGTGTGAAAAATTATGGGGGCGGCATAAATTGGGTCTGCCCCGGGCGGCTCCAACCCACGCTACGCCACTGCTCTCACTACTTAGTCCGGTTGGCCTTTATTTTGGATGTTGCTAAAGCCTTTTTTGGTGACTGGGTATTTGATTTGTTACAGGTCCGAACTCCGAACAAGTGGTGGTTTGGGTTAAGAGACAAGTTCCGCTAAATGACAGTAAGGTTAATATTTGGTGAACTTATAGCTGGACTCAAATAAGCGTCTGATGAATCACCTAGTTCTTTACCAAGGGATAGATGCTTCACTGCGGTCGCACGAAAACCGATTAGCAAAACGACTCAAACTACTTGCCTGTGGTATTCCCTCAGGATCTTGATAGCTTAACGATTACTTTGTTATGTTCGTCGTTCGATTTTGCGTTTGATTTTGTTATCGATGCCAGATACGATTCCTTGTTTCGAATAGGCACGTCCTACATCTCAAGGTTTGGTTTATGATGCCCTTCAACCACTTCGTCTTCTGTAGGTACTGCCTTACGAAAACAGGTTATCCTGGGCTGAACTTTTATGCCCTTACCAACTCCAGTTTTGTGTTTCAGCAATAAGTTGATAAAACAAAAAATGTATAATGCCTCATATCACATTTGGGTGTGTTTTGCAAAATCCTGAGTATGGGAGTTTTAAACGTTCGCACCATTCTTTCCGCAGCCCCATTTGATCCGGGATTGAATGGAGCGGATGTGACGAGGACAAATGAAGTTGAGATCACAAAACCTTTTGAATTCCTCTGAAGAAAACTGAAGTCAGACACCCAGACTTGTAATGGCCCTACATGTTTTTTTGCTTTATTCTTAAACGCATACCTTATTTGCAAACACTATGCAGTCAATCTTGTATGGTATTTAAAAAAAAAAAAAAGTCCATCCCATGCGTTCTTTAATTCGATTTGGCTGCCCATTCGGCGCATGCCTTATCTCTGCTATAATAATCATGTCGGAGGGGACTGTCAACATCATCTTTTGTACCCATAAATTTTCATTCCAAGTCTAAAAGTCAGGGTCTTGTGATTCAATTCTCAGAAATCCCATTGACACAATGATATTTGCTTCGCCTCTAACCAGGTTCATATATTCCGTTGTTCGCCGCCAGAAACCACCAGGGAATTTGCATTGTCATATTCTATCACTTCGCCAACATAGTCCCCATTCAATCAGTGTTCGTTCACGAAGGAAATGCAACAAAGGAATGTCATAATACATTCCACATAGGGATAACATTTGGTTGCCCTGTGGCTTTATTCAGAATCCTTTTGTTGAACAAAAAAAAAATTCAACATCTCGTTGCGGTTCTCTTGAGATTTTGTATTGAGCTAGAAAATTTATTTCCCAAACCCTATATCCTGTAAAAATAAATTCCTTTCAAATACCTTGTATTTTGTTAAATTTCTGCAAGAGAAACGAGTGTTTGAATAAAAATTCTTTCGATCGCGTGACCTCACCCGTCACCGTATATCGTGGTCGTTACTGAAGTTTTACATTTCTCCCACTTTTCATCATCCAAGGGCATATATTATCAAATATTTCAAGCAGCATAGATACATAGCTGCCACGTGTGATCTGCGTCGTCAGAGTGGAACGATACACGTAAATGGCAGCAAAAAAAAAAATCAATTTCGTTTGACAAGGCTCCGAAAAGAGCCATGACACTCGTATCTCATCACCATCATCATCATCATTATCGTTGCCATATAGTTTCGAAAACAGCTTAACTAGAATAATACAACCTGACAACATCAATAAAGTTGGCTGCGTCGCGTCGCCTGCGAAGACACATGGGATAATCACATTGCGGGGACTCGAAGTTATTATCCCTCGGTTTCCGTGAAGAAAAACTTTCCAACTGACTTGGCAGGCACTGGGAATTCGCTTCTGTGATGATAAGTTGCGAAGAGAGTAAGCAGGATAACATGATTACGTTTTATAGTTTTTAGGTAATCAGGGACCGTAGCCCTGATTGGGCTTATCCTAATTCCATTTTTCGTTTGGATTGAATCTTCGCCAAGGAAAATTAGTTCAGGAGTCAGATGGGTAAGGAAGAGGATAGCCATTCACAGTGGCTATGTTTTTGGCTGTAGATTTTAGAAGGCGAGGTATTTGTCTTCTGAACTCGTAAAACTGTTTGAGGGTTTATTGTTTACGGGTGGCATTTGAGAATTTAGTGCGAAATTGAGTCCCATCCCATTGCCTTTATTTGACTGGAAACGGTTTTATTGCGGTAATTGACTGTCCTTTTTTATGGGTGAAGGATGAAATTTCTGTGAATAGTTAATCAACATCGTTGGGGTTAGGAATCATTTCTGGTATAAAAGAGGGAATCTTCCAGTTACGTACTAGAAGTTCAGATTGGAGGCAGGCTTTCTTAAAATGGGTTTCGGGTTATTTTGGACTGAATAACGGTCCTTTATTCGAATGATCGTCTTTTATTTCCTAATTGATATTGCTTTGCCAAAACAGAGAAGATTGTGTATTCTTATACAAGCAAACTAAATTATTTCTTAAGCAAGAGAAGGACCTTTACTACAAGTCACTGTGTTGAAATCGTGTTGGTGGTTGAAAAATGAGAGAATGAGCTGAATGAGCTAACGATCGCCCGCACATCTCGAGGGTATCGCTGATTCGATAATATCTGCCCTCTTTCATCCAAGGAGACTGGTCTGGTAGGAGATTTTTATTGGCTTACCTACCCGCCTGTGTCAAATGATGTTCCATTACTTTGAATGCAAGATCGATTGACACCTTCCTTCAAAGAACAGAAGCAGCGTTTCTTTAAATATGAAGTGAAGACGTGAGTAATAGTATTCAATTTTGAAACTTTATGAGCCTTCAAAGGGACACTCAATAGAAGTACGAGAGACAGTCAACAGCCTTACAACCCAAAGAGACCGACTTCTCTGCAGAAAAAAAAATATATATATAAAGTCAAGAGGCGAGCGTTCGAAAAAATTTGGGAGGTGCTATTCTTGATCAACAAACGACGTTCTGAAATATAATAAGAAACTAAAAAGAACTGTCACATTAGCAATAAATTCACATGGGAAATAACTTCACGAAAAGAAGTGAAATTATTTCCCACTGAAAATGGACAATTACATCACCACCAATTTTGTGAAATTATTTCCCACCCACGATTTGAGAAGTCTTTGATTCTAACCGGAAAACAAAATCGAATTATTTGTAAGGGATTTAGTATAACTTAATTAACAACTTTGCATATACCAAACCTCGCACATACTCCCACCAAAAAAAACAGTGACCCCAAGCAGGGGAGTATCAAGGGAGCAGCAGCAGCATGTCCCCATACTTTTTCCACTATTTATAAACTCCGGGCTTACATTATATCGTTGCATGTTAACAGAAATAATTTCCCACAAAAACGGTATTGCTCACTTTCAGTGGGAAATAATAATAAGTGAAATTATTTCCCATTCGATAAGAAGTTGTTTCCCATGATAAGTTATTGCCCGTGAAGTTATTTTCCTGCACAAAATTAAAAATACCAAGCGACCCGTAAAAGATAAAAAAAAAGATAGTTAAATGGAGAAGACGACCAAATTCAGCTGCTTGTTTGACAGTTCTTCATACCATGAAAAACGTGTTTTAGCCTTATCATGGTTTCGAAAAAAAAAAACCGTAAGAACTTCACATGTAGAGAACATTTTTCTCATTGTAACTAAACCATTCATTATTCAAAAAGAAGATAAGTCGTTTAAACTTTCCATGTCATTAGAAAAAAATAAAACTTTATATACTCAAACACTCGAATTAACTTATAAGAGTTAATATCTCCAGCATCAGCAAAAAAAAAAAAAAAACGTGAGCAGGAGCACAGACAAAGGAGACTGCTGGTGAAGTATACAAAATGTAGAACTGAGTGTATATATTATATTTAAATACTCAAAGAAGCGGACACATCCGGGTAGTAACTTTCCCTTTGCAGGTGAGCACATTTTAATTAAAATTTAAAACTTATATTGCATCCTGTTTGCAGTTGCATCCATGGATACCAGGAAGATACACTCTGAATTTTAATATAAACTTGCCAAAAGTTTACCTGCATGTTTGTAATATCCTTTTCAGGGCTGCTTAACACATTTTGTGACTTGTTAAGGATATATTTGACAAATCCCTCAAAAGTCATAATTTCTACCTTCATATAACGTTCACTTCGGCCAAGAAGAACTGCATCGCATAAACAGATACCAACTTCAGTGAGTTAGTTTCAGGTATGCGTTCGTCTATAACAATGGCAGGTACTTTACATGTAACATTAAAAGTAAAACTGCAAACGGATTTAATTAAACAGCACTAGCTCTGCACCGACATAATGTCAAATCTCATGAAAAACTTCACAGTTTGACTTCTCATGCAATCCTTTGCTCGCGCCACAAGGCACAGAAATAATTAACAACGACATCTGTTGTTATTAAGTAAAAGCTGACGCCAGTCGAACACTGCTATATGACATTTTACTTTCAAGGTGTTTCCCTATAGGATTTTTTTTTATTATATGTAACTTGCAATTCCAATTTCCAATCGCCATAAGAATCAGAATAAAAGGACGAGAAAAGGAGCGCGCTGCTGTGCCATGTAGTAAGGAGGTTGGAATAGCCACAAACAAGCAATTTGGCGCCAACTTGATGGCTCCATAGTATAAGTGGGTCTTTTGTTTGCCTTTCTGACTGTCAAGGCATCCATTATTGTCCCTTACCTTATGGTGCAACTGCAAGGATGTATTAAAGCAAGGGACAGCAGGTAGTTGAAAAAGAGAAGTTAATTTTTCTTGAAGAGTTGTAAGCCACAAGGGGTGCCGTCCTATGCTGCTACTATGGAAAATCGAATCTTCGCAGTTGGACTTTAGCGGTCGAAATGGAGATGCAACCAACTGTGAGTCGTCGGAGGTGGAGATATTTTACGAGGCTGACAACCCACCTATATAGTGTGGGAAGCGAAGGGAAAGGGAAGAGAAAAAAATCAAATTTTACAAAAAATGCTATGACAAGCAGAAAAAATAGATTCAACTGGCCAGAGCAATGTTCAGTGAATTCATTATGCACTGCAGTTGTGAATCTGACTGCGTTTTAACAAACTAAACCGATAAAGGCTTCGTTCTTTATCTGAGGTGAGGGTCAAGTTTAATATTTCAACAAACAGAATGGACAACGGCAAACCAATTAATTGGTTTCATAGCATTTTCTGGTGAACTGGCAATGGAATTGTAAACTGATCATTTCCATTGCACACGACTGCCATGGCATTAGAATACACAGACTTAATCCGTTTATGGACAAAGTGAATTGAATATTATAAACAATTTGCAAAAGAATTTCTTATGTTTATTTATCTGGCTTAATCCTTGATTGCACATTGCGCACCAGAAATGTTGGAGTTAAACTTTCTATAATAGCTAAACCAGTATTTTATTATATGAATTGAAACTTTGGGTAACTTTTGATGAAAACAAATAAAATGTTTAAATGTTGTACAAGCTATAAATGTACAAAATGACATTGGAGAATTACATAGACTGTAATGAAAGGCGAGTAAAATAAAAAAAGGATTTTCTTTTGTACAAATAAGGACGCTAAAAAAAAGAAAAAAGTATTCACTTCAAGAATTAAGAAATATTTGAAAAAATGTTTATATCTTGGTCCGATACTATCCAATCTTTCAAGTTGCAAGCAACCAATTCACAAGCACAATACTTCATTGAAATCGGTTGAGTGGTTTAAGAGTCGAGAGCGGCGGCACTGTGATGACGAGAGGCAAATTTCCGTCACGGCATTAGAGTTCGATGTTTCACATCAAAAATTCGATTTTGATGTAAGAAAAGTTGTACAGTAAGTAAATCGAAAAAAATCTCCCGAAATTGCAAGACATTTTTTTAAAAGAAACTGAGATACTTATTATCGTCCGAGTAGGGAGTTTTGGGTGATTGTTACACATATTCTTTGGGAATTTGCGGTAAATGTTTTGCAATATACTTAACCACCAAATTGGGGTTTGGCAGTCGTTTTACAAATGTCAACTACAGAAATCCAATTTAAATCACGATCAAAATTAAGTAACTTCATAAAAAGTTATTTCCAACACTGCAATAGTGTTATTAAGTGTGGGGAAATTGCTCAAAGTGTGGTATTGAATAACTAACAGGTTTAACAAAATAAGTTACTGAATGTGAAGCTCACCTTACCGCGAAAGGAATCGACCCATTAAAAGCGCACATATATTAAAACTGTAACTGGTTTTATGGCGTCAAAACAACTGAACATATTTTTTGACATTTTATAGTGTACTAGCGACCCGCCCCGGCTTCGCACGTAGGGTTCAGCCTGACTTTGCAATGTAAGCGGAAAAAAATTAACTATTTACGGCATCACATTAGAAACCTCAAAAAATAACAGTATTTCTCCACTATTTAATGGATGTTATTATACATATAAACCTTCCTCTTCAATCACTCTTACTTACTTACTTAGGTGGCGCTACAGTCCGGGGTGGACCTGGGCCTCAACCAATACGCCTCTCCAGTTAGCGCGATCTTTGGCTAACTGCCTCCAGTTGCGCACTCCAAGTTGGTTGAGGTCCCCTTCCACTTGCGCGCGCCACCTAAGGCGAGGTCTTCCTCTACTGCGTTGTCCCTCCGGGTTAGAATCGAAGACTCTTCGGGCCGGAGCGTTGGTGTCCATTCGCTCTACATGTCCCAGCCATCTTAGACGACTGATGCGTACTTTTCTGACTAGGTCGATGTCGCTGTACAGCTCGTAGAGTTCGCTGTTAAATCTTCTCCTCCAAAGCCCGTCAACGCAAACGGGACCAAAAATCACTCGAAGAATTTTGCGTTCGAAACGACCAAGGAGATCTTCATCCGCCTTTGATAGCGCCCATGCTTCTGCACCATAAAGCAGGACTGGGATGATGAGGGTCTTATACAGAGTTTCCTTAGTATTTCTCGACAAGGCCTTACTTATCAGTTGCCGTCTTAGGCCAAAGAAACAGCGGTTGGCAAGTGTGATTCTTCGTTTGATTTCTGATGTGATGTCGTTATCAGAGTTTATAGCGGAGCCGAGGTAGACAAAGTCCCTAACTACCTCAAAGTTATAGCTGTCTATCGTGACGTTCTGCCCGATTCGTCGATGTCGTGTGTCCCTTCTTGTTGACAGCATATATTTTGTTTTACCCTCATTCACCACTAAACCCATTTTTGCCGCTTCTGTACTAATACTTGCAAACGCACCAGTGACAGCTCGCTGTGTTGTACCAACAATGTCAATGTCGTCAGCGTATGCAAGCAGTTGCACAGACTTATAGAAAATTGTGCCTCCGGTGTTGGCTTGTGAGTTTCGCACAATCTTCTCAAGAATGATGTTGAAGAAGTCACATGACAGCGCATCACCTTGTCTAAATCCTTTTTTGACATCAAAGGTCTCGGTGAGATTGTTTCCGACCTTTACGGAGCAGCGAGCGTTCTCCATCGTCATTCTGCACAATCTGACAAGTTTGGCAGGGATGCCAAAACTAGACATGGCTCTGTATAGCTCGTCTCTATAAACGAACACTGCTATATGACATTTTACTTTCAAGGTGTTTCCCTATAGGATTTTTTTTTATTATATGTAACTTGCAATTCCAATTTCCAATCGCCATAAGAATCAGAATAAAAGGACGAGAAAAGGAGCGCGCTGCTGTGCCATGTAGTAAGGAGGTTGGAATAGCCACAAACAAGCAATTTGGCGCCAACTTGATGGCTCCATAGTATAAGTGGGTCTTTTGTTTGCCTTTCTGACTGTCAAGGCATCCATTATTGTCCCTTACCTTATGGTGCAACTGCAAGGATGTATTAAAGCAAGGGACAGCAGGTAGTTGAAAAAGAGAAGTTAATTTTTCTTGAAGAGTTGTAAGCCACAAGGGGTGCCGTCCTATGCTGCTACTATGGAAAATCGAATCTTCGCAGTTGGACTTTAGCGGTCGAAATGGAGATGCAACCAACTGTGAGTCGTCGGAGGTGGAGATATTTTACGAGGCTGACAACCCACCTATATAGTGTGGGAAGCGAAGGGAAAGGGAAGAGAAAAAAATCAAATTTTACAAAAAATGCTATGACAAGCAGAAAAAATAGATTCAACTGGCCAGAGCAATGTTCAGTGAATTCATTATGCACTGCAGTTGTGAATCTGACTGCGTTTTAACAAACTAAACCGATAAAGGCTTCGTTCTTTATCTGAGGTGAGGGTCAAGTTTAATATTTCAACAAACAGAATGGACAACGGCAAACCAATTAATTGGTTTCATAGCATTTTCTGGTGAACTGGCAATGGAATTGTAAACTGATCATTTCCATTGCACACGACTGCCATGGCATTAGAATACACAGACTTAATCCGTTTATGGACAAAGTGAATTGAATATTATAAACAATTTGCAAAAGAATTTCTTATGTTTATTTATCTGGCTTAATCCTTGATTGCACATTGCGCACCAGAAATGTTGGAGTTAAACTTTCTATAATAGCTAAACCAGTATTTTATTATATGAATTGAAACTTTGGGTAACTTTTGATGAAAACAAATAAAATGTTTAAATGTTGTACAAGCTATAAATGTACAAAATGACATTGGAGAATTACATAGACTGTAATGAAAGGCGAGTAAAATAAAAAAAGGATTTTCTTTTGTACAAATAAGGACGCTAAAAAAAAGAAAAAAGTATTCACTTCAAGAATTAAGAAATATTTGAAAAAATGTTTATATCTTGGTCCGATACTATCCAATCTTTCAAGTTGCAAGCAACCAATTCACAAGCACAATACTTCATTGAAATCGGTTGAGTGGTTTAAGAGTCGAGAGCGGCGGCACTGTGATGACGAGAGGCAAATTTCCGTCACGGCATTAGAGTTCGATGTTTCACATCAAAAATTCGATTTTGATGTAAGAAAAGTTGTACAGTAAGTAAATCGAAAAAAATCTCCCGAAATTGCAAGACATTTTTTTAAAAGAAACTGAGATACTTATTATCGTCCGAGTAGGGAGTTTTGGGTGATTGTTACACATATTCTTTGGGAATTTGCGGTAAATGTTTTGCAATATACTTAACCACCAAATTGGGGTTTGGCAGTCGTTTTACACTCAGGGAAAAACTGCATCCTAGATTTTAATAGCAACGTATTAAAAACTAGGTTGCATACATTTTTGAAAAACACATTTGAATCAAAGTAAAAGCAATTTGATTCAAACACGAAAAGCGTTTGAGAAGGCAGGTAAGTATATAATTCATTTGAATTGATAATAGAACTACTTCAATTCAAATTTTTGAACAAAATAACCGAAAATATTTTAAATCAAAGTGGGAACGTAATAAAATACTAAAAGTCTCTTATTTCAATAGCAACGTATTTAAAAGTAAGTTGTTTCATTTTTACAAGACGTATTTAAATCAAAATAAAATATATTTGATTCAAATACGAAAACAATTGAGAAAACAGGTAAGTGCATAATGCATTTGAATTTATAATGAAACAACTTCGTTTACAATTATGGAATGGAATAAATGAAAATACTTCAAATCAAAGTGGGAACGTAATAAAATACTATGAGTGCCTTATTTCAATAGCAACGTATTTAAAAGTAAGTTGTTTCATTTTTACAAGACGTATTTAAATCAAAATAAAATATATTTGATTCAAATACGAAAACAATTGAGAAAACAGGTAAGTGCAAAATGCATTTGAATTTATAATGAAACAACTTCGTTTACAATTATAGCATGGAATAAATGAAAATACTTCAAATCAAAGTGGGAACCTAATAAAATACTATAAGTGCCTTATTTCAATAGCAACGTATTTAAAAGTAAGTTGTTTCATTTTTACAAAACGTATTTTAATCAAAATAAAATATATTTGATTCAAATACGAAAACAATTGAGAAAACAGGTAAGTGCAAAATGCATTTGAATTTATAATGAAACAACTTCGTTTACAATTATAGAATGGAATAAATGAAAATACTTCAAATCAAAGTGGGAACCTAATAAAATACTATAAGTGCCTTATTTCAATAGCAACGTATTTAAAAGTAAGTTGTTTCATTTTTACAAAACGTATTTTAATCAAAATAAAATATATTTGATTCAAATATGACAACAATTGAGAAAACAGGTAAGTGTATAATGCATTTGAATTTACAATGGAACCATTTATTAAAAAGTATTATTAATTTTTTGCATTTTAAATCAGAAAACAAACAGCATTAAGACTTTTGAATTAAATTGAAAACGTACTCATTCCAAAATTAAAACGGCTTAGTTTACTGTCTTTTTGTATGCTAAAGTGAGTTTTTACTTAAAGGATAATAATTTTCAAATCAAACATACTGACAAGCCAGCAATGAAAATCATGTTAAAATCGCTGTACAATCGACCCAAAATAGTTACACTCAGCAAGAATTTTATTTTATTCAAAATAAAAACTAATTACAATCCACCCATTTGTTGTATACCGATTTCAGCGCCATCTGTGGAATGTTTTGACGACCTATTTAATGCATATTGACGATATCTGAAAATATCTAAATGATTGGTTGAGCTTAAGCCATTAAAAATTTATTCTCCGCACACCAACGATTATACATTATTCTAAGTATACAAGGGAATTATATTTTAAATGAATTTGGACAATTTTTGATGTTTTTTTTTTAGAAAATTTTGCATACAAAATGGTACCAAATAAATACTCCAAGGTTCGGAAAGTATCTAATTTAATACCTTTTAGAGCCTATGTGCTGCGGTGAATAACATTTTAAATCAAAGTGCAAACGTATTAGAATAAACCTATCAAAGTGGGATCATTTTTAAATTAAATACACATTTTATCTTTTTTTCCTCGGAGCATCGAAAAAAAAACTTCGTCTTTGATTTTAATAGAAAATACATTAAAAAGGAAGTTGCTTATAATTTGTTTTGAAAAAGATTTTAGTGGTTGCAATATTGTTTTTATTGGAACGACGATATTGAGGTTTACAAAAAGGTACTATGTGAAAGGCAAAGCAATATATAGATAGATATTTTTGGAATACGAATCTATAAAATATACAGTTCAAACAATATCGTTTGAGCGGTATTTACAATATAATGGAAACAAAATTTTTTTGACAAAACTTCCAAGGTTCGGAAAGTACCTACTATTCTTCAACTGTTAAGCAGAAAACTGAATACACACGATTGTTTAGGGGATGTACGAACGTATTTTCGAATATTTAAATTCTTATCGAATTCGAAATGGAGTTGTGTTTTTATTTGTATTTTTTATTTTTATAGAATGTCTATAAACTACAGAAAACCAAATTCTTAAAAATGCCTGTCATTTAAAATTATATGATAATACAAAAACTGATTTTGCCATCAAATTACTATTTATCATTACCTTAAGAATTGATTTTTGTTGAAAAATAAATACCAGTTTTTAAAAGTAACGTCATATTCGCATTATTGGAAAATAATCAAACATGTCTAAAATCTTTATATAGAAAGTAGCGTTAATATATAGGAGCTAAAATGGAAAAAATGGGTTCGCACACTAGGCCTACAAACTCTAAATAAGAAGTTTCAAACAAAAAGAGCTTGTAGCCGTTTCTTTAAGTTCCATATCAATATCTTTCTCTTACAACGTATACGATAAAGTAAAAAAATACAATTCAGTACAAAATAATACGATTTAAACTAAGATGTGTACACTGTACACAGCTCATTTTTCATTCCTATCGGCTATCGACACCACACATTCTATTTCAGTTCAGTTTCAGTTGTCGGCGAGTGTGGTGCAGTGGTGTGGTGGTGGTCAGTCCGTTCGCGTTAAAGTAACAAAACACAAAAAAAAAAAAAAAACAGAAATCTATGGTAAGTGTCTTTTAATAGTTTTAGTTTTATTATATAATTAAAATATATTAATGCGCAATTGTTTACGTGATATAGCTTTCATTTAGCCAAATATTGTTCTTGCAAAAACAAATTATTGGTTATTCTGTTTGGTATTGCAATTCGGCGAAATACATATTCATTTGGCTTGACGGCACGTGCGGCTCATATCAGTATTTTCGCATTCATTATTTTCGTGGTATAACTATATTAATACCTATCCTATCTGTTTTATGGCTTAGAAAATATATTCAAATCTCAAATACCAATTTTTTTTTTTTGCAAGAACAAATAATTTTTTGTCTGCGATTTGGCGTCATAATGCGACGCCATATTTTTTGCACTTTTCATATTTAAAGTGAGTGCGAAAGGGAAGGTATTCGTACCATCGTTGCAATCTACCCTTGTAATATGTGAAACAAATAGGTCTGCCATTTTCACATTTTTTCGCGTAAAGTGCGCATTTCGATCAAAATTAAATTAATCAGTCAGAAAGTTTTTCTTTGATGGTTTGTGATCGTGAATATAAATATATGGAGAATATCATATATTTGCAATAACACAGAATTAATTTTCTTTGTCGAATCGTTATTTTGCGCCAGAATATTCTTACTTGGCTGTATGTGCGAAAGGGAAGGTATTCGTATATCGGTGCAATCCACCCTTGTATTGAGATTGAAGTGACAACATGAAGTGAAACAAATAGGTTTGCCATTTTCACATTTTTTCCGCGTACGCATTTCGATCAAAATTCAATTAATCAGTCAGAAAGTTTTTCTTTGATGGGTTGTGATCATGAATATAAATGTGTAAACCTATTTGTTACATAATGTACAACGCAGAAAATACACGTTTTTTTGTAGTCAGGTTGTCGCTACAATGCAGAAATAGACCAGCTAAATCATACTTTAAATTCAGTAGATCGATTTTTATATTTGAAAATGTATTTACTCCTAAACTACATATTTTATGAAACACCTTGGCGTAAAAAACATTTATATTATTCGTTTGAGCTGTATTTTAACGGCACTAGATTTTTGAAAAAAAAAAAACATTTTTATTTTAGTTGATTTTTGCACTTTCGATTATTGTGCATACATATTTTGAGTGTAGAAGGAGTCTGTCTTTATTATTTTTTATAAGATAACATAAAAATGGATATCCAAAATTTTGCACATATAAACAGCACAATATTAAGCCCCGATTTCGAATTTATTCAATTGGATGAAAATGGCCAACTTTTAGATGAATTGCTCCAACCAGTAGATGACGACCAAAAAAAATTTACTCAATTACTGATAGAGTTTAACCTTGAGTCTGTTATTAAAGTCAATGCAGTTTGGGAGCCGTACCTAAATACAGTATTGTCGAAACAACAATATATTTAGTAATGTTTGTCAAAAATGTATAACTAGTTTTATATGCATTTGTCTTTCGATCGTGTATAAAACTTGAAGTATTTTTCTTGTTCCTCTTTATAATTTTGGATTGAGTGGAACCAAAAAAACACTTTGGCACTAAAAAAAGTTATATTTAACCCTTTTTTTTATGTACTTATTTAGTTGTTACTATACTTCTTATTCAGATAAGCGCATTACTTACCACAGTTTGCAATATCTATCCAAAGAGGACATTAGAGATGCTACTCGACACATTGCGAAGAAAGCAGAATTTAGAGAAAAACTTTTTTTTGGAGAAAAGAACAGTTAGGTAGTTATCAATATACCTTATAACACATTGTATGTCAAGGGTTATATTTGTTATTTTTATTTGTATTACACCTTAGTATGGGAAGGATGACGAAACCATTTCCCTCAATTCGAAAGTTGGCGAGTGGCAAAGCAAAACCGATACTTCAAAAGAAATAATTCTTCAACCCAGACATTCTAAAATTGTAAGTATGAAACTAAATGTGGTAGATAGATATTTAAGTAATAAAAATATTACAATTCATATAGAATCTTCGAGAACTAAAATTATCCACAAATGCTGAATTTTTAAAATCTTGGCCGAAATTCTCGGACTCAAGGGACCTGGTAAAAATTTAATTAAATTTAAATAATATTTTAACTCATAGCTATTTTTTGCAGATAAACATAGACTTTACGCTTTAATACCCAAAAAAGCAACAACTTTTATTTGCTAAATGGGAGGACTTCAAAATAAATATTAAGAAATATTTTAAAGTCATCATCCACAACGAAAATTGCAAAAGAAGGTTTTCACTTTTGAAAACAACCCCAGAGATTGGAAAAGGTAAATATAAAAGGAAACAATACAGACACGCCTGATATAAAACCATTTATTTCTTAGATTCCGAAGACTATCTCTTGTCAACGTTGTTGAATCCAGTCATTCCCCCAGTATCCAGGTTCAAAGATAAGGCTGGCAGCAATAAAAGAAAGGTGACTATAAGCGATGCACAATAAAATTTCATTCTGAGGCTTTCTTTGATAAAGAACTATTCCGAAAAGATAGAAGAGCTGATAAATAAATATTATAACGTAGGACTGACTATACAGCCTTTCATATATTGTCGTGGAGGCAGACGAAATTAATTTAAATTAATTTTTTATATATTTAGATAAAACTTTGTACAAATTCGATTCATTTATAGAACCACTTGACATTTGCTTTTTCAAGTTCTCTCATTGGAGTATCCCTTAGCATGTCAGCCCTGTTGGGTTTTTATTCAAAAGTACTTTAAAATTTAGAAACGCAATATGATTTACAATCACCCAACATAACATCTCTATTAAGTTATATGAGCTCTGTTAAGTAGTACAGATAAGTTTAACAACTGTATGCATCTGTTTCAAATGCTGCAATCATTTTCCTTACTTACTTTATACAAATTTAATTCTTTTATATAAGCACCTCTTTGTAAGTAACCTTGATTACTTTATACAAATTCGATTCGTTTTTAGAATAACTTTTGTTTTCTTTTATAATACAACAGTATTAATCTGTTTCAAATGCTGAAATAATTTTTCATGTATTGACCTCCTTCTTCGTAGTCGTAGCATATAAGCCCTATTGGGTTTTTCTTAAAACAACTATGTACACATGTTTTAAATGCTGCAATCAATTTTCTTGCACTGACCTCCTTGTACGTCATCTAAAATACGATCACTTAATACCGCAAAACAATGTCTTGCAATGTAAGCAAAATAACTGCAACCAAGTATTTTCCAATTATAAAGTTTTTCGTCGGCATTTAGACAATTTGCATAAATCCTCAGAAATAGAAAAATATAAAACTGTTCCAACAGCTCATCGCATGTAAAACATGAAGTTATTTACGATGTTTCTAAAATTTTGAGCGAGCTTAAAGTATCTGCCATTAATTTATCTCTAAAGCTATACGCACGTACTTTTTTACTAAATAAACAAAATCATTTCTATCACTTTTTTAAATGAATAGCTCGTATGAATTATTGTGTAAATTACTTAAAATCATTAATATTCAACTACATAAAATGTTCAAAATATCTAACAAGAAATTCCAAGCCTAATAAATTAGGAAACAATTGAGTAATGTAATAGTAAAAGGCAATTGTAAACAAAAATCACATTTTTCATAAGGAAAAGGAAAAGACATTTGTGAACTTTCATTTAATAAAATTAAAGAAGTTGTCGTTATACATAGAAATCGTTTTATATTAAATCATTTTTATCTCTCTTGAATGAATTTTTCTGGGTCCATCTTTAAAGGGTAAGCTAATGTAAGTCAATATTTGGAATTAAAATGGATCATTTTATGTAAATCAAAGTAATCAATTATTAATTTAAAGCATAGATTTTGTTATATTTAATGTGAAAGTTCATTAAATATAACAAATATCGTGTTTGAAATAAGATTGTTTATGTTTTGATTTAAACAGATTGCAACTAAATTCAAAGTCGATTCATTTTGGTTCTTAATAAGGATTACTTTCATTCAAAGTCGACGAGCATTAGAAGTAAACGGAAGTTACACTTAAATCAAAGATAAAAGTGATTAAAATCAAGTGTGAGTAACATTAAATCAAGCTCGTCTATGACATTAATTAAAAGTCAAATTGCCTTTGAAATAAGGTTGTTATCGTTATAGATTTAGGTGGATTCTATTTTGATCTAAAAACATTTCAACTAAATTCAAAGTTGCTTCACTTTTGTTTGTAATAATGATTACTTTCATTCAAAGTCGACGAGCATTTGAAGTAAACGGAAGTCACACTTAAATCAAAGATAAAAGTGATTAAAATCAAGTGTGAGTAACATTAAATCAAGCTCGTCTATGACATTAATTGAAAGTCAAATTGCCTTTGAAATAAGGTTGTTATCGTAATAGATTTAGGTAGATTCTATTTTGATTTAAAAAAATTTCAACTTAATTCAAAGTTGCTTCACTTTTGTTTGTAATAAGGATTACTTTCATTCAAAGTCGACGAGCATTTGAAGTAAACGGAAGTCACACTTAAATCAAAGATAAATGTGATTAAAATCAAGTGTACGCAATTATGAAAACCTTTTCAACTGTTTTCAACTACGTCCTCAATGTAAAGTTGTTATGTATTTGATTTTAAGTGTCTTTTCATTAAAAAAATATTTTAAGTTGCACTACTTTGATTTAAAAATTTCCGTGTTTGGTCCCAAATCGTTAACGTTTTACTTTGATTCAAAGACGTTTTTTTTGATTCTAGGTTGTTTTTTGGCTCAGTGTACAAATGTCAACTACAGAAATCCAATTTAAATCACGATCAAAATTAAGTAACTTCATAAAAAGTTATTTCCAACACTGCAATAGTGTTATTAAGTGTGGGGAAATTGCTCAAAGTGTGGTATTGAATAACTAACAGGTTTAACAAAATAAGTTACTGAATGTGAAGCTCACCTTACCGCGAAAGGAATCGACCCATTAAAAGCGCACATATATTAAAACTGTAACTGGTTTTATGGCGTCAAAACAACTGAACATATTTTTTGACATTTTATAGTGTACTAGCGACCCGCCCCGGCTTCGCACGTAGGGTTCAGCCTGACTTTGCAATGTAAGCGGAAAAAAATTAACTATTTACGGCATCACATTAGAAACCTCAAAAAATAACAGTATTTCTCCACTATTTAATGGATGTTATTATACATATAAACCTTCCTCTTCAATCACTCTTACTTACTTACTTAGGTGGCGCTACAGTCCGGGGTGGACCTGGGCCTCAACCAATACGCCTCTCCAGTTAGCGCGATCTTTGGCTAACTGCCTCCAGTTGCGCACTCCAAGTTGGTTGAGGTCCCCTTCCACTTGCGCGCGCCACCTAAGGCGAGGTCTTCCTCTACTGCGTTGTCCCTCCGGGTTAGAATCGAAGACTCTTCGGGCCGGAGCGTTGGTGTCCATTCGCTCTACATGTCCCAGCCATCTTAGACGACTGATGCGTACTTTTCTGACTAGGTCGATGTCGCTGTACAGCTCGTAGAGTTCGCTGTTAAATCTTCTCCTCCAAAGCCCGTCAACGCAAACGGGACCAAAAATCACTCGAAGAATTTTGCGTTCGAAACGACCAAGGAGATCTTCATCCGCCTTTGATAGCGCCCATGCTTCTGCACCATAAAGCAGGACTGGGATGATGAGGGTCTTATACAGAGTTTCCTTAGTATTTCTCGACAAGGCCTTACTTATCAGTTGCCGTCTTAGGCCAAAGAAACAGCGGTTGGCAAGTGTGATTCTTCGTTTGATTTCTGATGTGATGTCGTTATCAGAGTTTATAGCGGAGCCGAGGTAGACAAAGTCCCTAACTACCTCAAAGTTATAGCTGTCTATCGTGACGTTCTGCCCGATTCGTCGATGTCGTGTGTCCCTTCTTGTTGACAGCATATATTTTGTTTTACCCTCATTCACCACTAAACCCATTTTTGCCGCTTCTGTACTAATACTTGCAAACGCACCAGTGACAGCTCGCTGTGTTGTACCAACAATGTCAATGTCGTCAGCGTATGCAAGCAGTTGCACAGACTTATAGAAAATTGTGCCTCCGGTGTTGGCTTGTGAGTTTCGCACAATCTTCTCAAGAATGATGTTGAAGAAGTCACATGACAGCGCATCACCTTGTCTAAATCCTTTTTTGACATCAAAGGTCTCGGTGAGATTGTTTCCGACCTTTACGGAGCAGCGAGCGTTCTCCATCGTCATTCTGCACAATCTGACAAGTTTGGCAGGGATGCCAAAACTAGACATGGCTCTGTATAGCTCGTCTCTATAAACGCTGTCATATGCGGCCTTAAAATCGATAAAAAGATGGTGAGTATCGATCTGGTATTCTTGGGTTTTTTCCAGGATCTGCCGTAGTGTGAATATTTGATCGGTCGTGGACTTACCGGGCCTAAAACCGCACTGATAGGGACCTATCAGATCGTTGACGAATGGTTTCAGGCGTTCACACAATACAGCAGACATGATCTTATACGCAGTGTTCAGGAGACTGATGCCTCTGTAGTTGGCGCAGTTTAGAGGGTCTCCTTTCTTGTGGATCGGGCAAACAATGCTGAGGTTCCATTCATCAGGCATACTTTCCTCTAACCAAATCTTGGAGATGAGTTGGTGTATGCACTCTACCAAGTCATCTCCGGCTGCCTTGAAGAGCTCGGCAGGTAAGCCGTCTGGACCAGCAGCCTTGTTGGATTTAAGCTTAGATATTGCTATCCTCACTTCATTTTGGTCAGGTGGACGGAAATCTTGGCTGTCATCGTCCAGGTTGAATGGTTCGTTCTGCCTAACAGCGGAATTTGTGTCGTCTTCGCCGTTTAACAGTCTGCAGAAATGGTTTTTCCATATCCTCAGCACCGACTGTGACTCTACTACAAGGTTTCCTTGTTCGTCTCTACAGGTGTCCGTTCGGGTCTTGTTGGCATGACACGTTCTTTTTACCTTTTGGTAAAACTTTCGAACATTGTTCCTGGAGTAACACCTCTCTATATTCTCGATCGCGCGCTTCTCATGCTCTCTCTTTTTTCTCCGGAGAAGCCGATGTTCTTCCCTCCTTTTTTGCTCGTAGAGCTGACGAGCTGCTCTCGTCCTTCTATGCAGCGACGCTTCGTATGCACTTTGTTTTGCTGCATGTGCTTGCCGGCACTCTTCGTCAAACCAGGGGTTTCGGGGGGGTGGACTGGTGAAACCAAGCACATCAGTTGCGGCATTTTTGATGGCTTCTTGGCATCGGCGCCACTGGTCTTCGGCACTTGATGCTGGCAGCATAGAACTTCTCGAGAGGTTGAGGGATACGCGATCGGCATAGGTTCTGGCGGTTTGTTGCGTTTGTAGTCGTCCGACGTTAAATCTCCTCACAGTATTTTCTCGTTGTTGTGGTGTCTGGGATATCCACATCCGTACCTTGGCTACAACAAGGTAGTGGTCCGAGTCTATGTTGGCCGCTCGGAAAGTTCGGACATCTAGAATACTGGAAGAGTGCCTTGCGTCGATTTGATGATCAGGTGACCGCCATGTTCCTTTGTGGATATTGAGGTGAGGAAACCGTGAGCTAGCTATGGTAACATTACGTCCCGCAGCAAAATCAATCAGCCTAAGTCCGTTTCCAGACGTGGTGTCGTGTAGGCTGTGTTTTCAATCACTCTATCTATTAAAAAAAACGCATCAAAATCGGTTGCGTAGTTTTAAAGATTAAAGCATACATAGGGACATAGGGAAATAGGGACATAGGGACAGAGAAAGCGACCTTGTTTTATACTATGTAGTGATGTCGTTAATTTCCACGCCTACATTTTGTCAGAATTTTCTTCCAAAATGTACTTTTTCTGACTTCACTACCGTCAATTTGCCATTACTTAAATAGTTCTTAAACAACGCACGAAAAACAATATTAATAATACTTGCAGAAATATTTTAAGCTATCAATCAGCTTTCTTCGTCATCCACAAACTGAGCTGATAGATAGGTCCTAAGGTTTTTCAAACAAAAAAAAATAATGAAAATAATTTGAATAAATCATTGTTGTGAAATAAGAACTTTTAACAACAACTCGTAGACACTGTGAAATTCGACAAAAATTTCTTAACAGAAATTGTCAGAATCAACCCCAACTAGCGAGAATCGTTGTTCATTCTCGCTTCCCCACTCAATAATTTAAATGGCTTGAGAAGAGTATGCCTTTATATATGTATATAGACGACATAGTTATATTTCGCAAGACGCAGGAAGAGCATGATGCGAATCTCCTTGCTCTACTTAACACAGCTCGAGAAAATAACATAAGGTTCAATTCAGATAAGATACAGATCAAGTGGGATTCGTCCGGATAGATAATGTAATTATTTGTAAATCAACAAATAATAGTTTTTTGTGCGAAGAAATTTATTTTGTTCACCAAATTACTAATAACTTTAAAACCAGTCGATGTATCGCTACCACTGGTATTTGCCGTTTAACTAGAGGTTGTACCGGATGTTGTGTACATTGAAATGAGTTTGTTTCTGATTTAAAAAAAAAAAACAATATTTTTTTTAAGTTATTAAAAGGTCATTAAATACTATAATATATTACTTGATGTTATTAAGCCTGCTACCCCTGAACTCTAAGTTATTACTGGTTTTATGAGGCAAGGAGTCTCAGCAAGCGCACTTATAAAGTTCTACGAACACAAGAGGAATAAAGACTGATTTATGGATTCTTTATGCTGCAATTATTGGTGGAATTTTAAGTGGGGGCGACTGTGTTCGTCATTTTTGGTGCCGATTAGTTACACGGCGTTCACATCGCAGTTCAATTTAAACATCTTTAAAATTGTTGGAAAATCGAATTTCGGAAATAATATACCTAATCATCACAATGTCAAATACCTTTTAATAATCATTTGTTAATATCAGAAATCCATCTCATGTTATTAATCAGAGAAAAATGAGCTAACACAGTTTTTTGCACTTTAGCCTTTTTTTTGTTGATTTTAATCTCTTAACTTCAATATTTTACAATGTAGGGGAAAAAATTTGTATGCCATGGGAAAAACATATTTCAGTTTCAGAATATTTTACAAACTGTAATTGATGCGTAAAATGCATACTTACACAATATAAATATGTGCAAGCATGAATTTGTTAAATTCAAAAAATTAATTCAATATTTTTGTTCCGTTTATAGGTACTATTGCTCTCAAATTAAGCTTTAACTTTTTTTCAGAGTCTGGATAAATTTGCGAATATTTATTTCTGAGCGAAATTCACACCTATTAACACTAACACCAAGCATTTGTCAAGCTGAAAGTGTGTTATTTTCCTTTTTACAGACGACAAGTCTGTGAAAAATAGAGAACAATTTACATTTGGTCAGTGCAAATTTTTGTAAACAAAAACTACAATTTAAGAACAGCTGACTTTTAAAACACGCACCACCATAAATGCAAAGAAAGAAAAATCTCGTTTTATGTTCCATTGAGCACAAAAAATCTGAAGTCTGAGAGCAAATTCTGAAAATTCCAATGGAAAATGACATTGGTAATTCAAAATAAACTCTATTTTCCAAAAAAAAAAAAAAAAAAATTGCAATAATGAGCTACCATAAATTTAATGTTGAGACTGAAATTTGTTAAAAGTAATGCGCTATATCTACAAAAAACGAAATAGAACATGAGAATACCTACAATAAACAAAATTATTTGGATTCTCACGATTGAATACGGCAAATCCGAAGTGGGAAATAATATCGCAAAATCCAATTAAATACCACATTATTAGGCGTGTTTTTTTGAGCTTCGATCTCAGCAAACCAAAGTAAGTAGGATTTTCAGCACGATATTCCACCAACTACTAAGAGTCCTCATAGTGTCAAATAGAGCGTAGTGGTTGTAATTAAGAGCTGAAAATCCTACTTTACTTTGCTTTGCTGAGATAAAAGTTCAAAAAAACAGGCCTATTGTATTTTTGTTAGGAGTTTAAAGACAAAGCTACTTGTATTTTTCCGATATCAATACGTATTTTTTTTAATATGAAAAGCATTTGTTCTTATGTAACATCATTCAACACTGTTTAGTGTTACTTAACTACAGAATTTCCAATCGCACTTTGATTGTGTACAAATATAGTGTAAAATAAACGAACGAAAACAACCAAAAAGCCCTCCACCAGTTATCAAACTCAAACGCACTTGTATTGGTAAATCTGAGAAAATATCTAGATTCCCAAAGTGCTCTGAAATCTGAAAAAGACTGCTTCTTTTTTGTACCAAACGAACATAAAAACTGGTCTGAGAGCAAAAAAAAAAAGTGCTCTGAGACGGCCAATCGAATACCACAGAAAGTTTACTTTTGCACTAGTGGAACCCCGGGCTTAACTTGCATGTTGTTAACCTATTTATGGAACAACCCCCAAGGTTCAGCTGCATGAATTCTACTGTCAAATATGTAATTCATATAAACAAAATTAAAAAGATCTGAAATGTGAATGGATGAACATTTTTTGGAACCGAATATGGATAGAGAACAAGTAAAGCTATATAAAAAACCATACTCAACATTTATTCGTGCTACATTTATTGTTATAAATGCATTTACAAATTATTTTTAATTGAAAAAGTACCACCGGGCGGCCATTAATTACACGTATTCACCGACAGGAAAAATAAGAGCGCCGAGAGAGGGCTGTCATTCAAAATTTGCGGGGAAAATCGGGTAGGTGCACGGGAGTTGGCTCTCTAGTTTGGATACTCTCTGGTAAAGGCTATACATGGTATATAAAGAATAGTGATATTCACAGAGATCTAGGAATTGCGACCGTGCGTTACGAAATAAAAAACTTTGCTCGCAAACTTCGTACTCGTATTCATGTTCATTGGTATAATGAAATTATCCGTACTCTGGACGTGACAAACCTTGAGCGCCGACTACCAAGAACAAGACCGTTCGACCTAGCGCCATAAGGAAAACCACATGTAATGACGTTATTAATAGAAGCGTTCACTGGAAAGCTACCTACCCAACCCAAAAGCGTAAATTATTTGTTAAGATAACTTAGTCGTAGTTTAGAGGAACGAATTTAATACTGAGGGGTGAGGTTCAGCCCATAGGCATACACTGCCTGACAATACTGATATTGATAGAACAGACAATGTATGAATCGGGCATAACCAATGGTACGGACCTTTGATATCTTTCGAAAATTCCTCACCTCGAGGCGCAACAAAAAAAAAAATGTGTCTTTAACTGGGAAAAAAATGGTTGAAATTTGGAACATGTACGTTGTACGTACGACAGAAAGAACCCTTTCAGTTGAACGGTAAGAGCCGTGACATATCAACCCGTACAAAATTAAGTCACAAGAGGGTAGCATATGTAAACCGGAATAATCGACTCCCAGCAAAGCGGTTTAAGTCCGATAGTCCTCACTTTTCGCCTACATCAGAAAAACATTCGAAAGCCCAAAGAGGTACTCCTGTGCGACGTTCTGATACAGCATATTAGGATATTATGGTGAGTCCTGGTGCTGGCATATCCGGAAATATTGACGTTGGTAACTGGTAGAACAAAGCGATCTGATACTTTGCAAATGTAGAATTAATATAACAAATCAAAAATCCCTCTGCCTTCAAACTCAAAATCCTTTGAGAAATGTTCAGTGTCATTTACGGTGAGGGAAATTGGCGAAGAAGATTTAACAACCACCTATTAAAAAAAGGGTCCGCCCATTATAATAATAAGACAGAACTATTAATACGAATATTTTTCAATGGTTTCGCATCTATTAACAAATAACTGTTTTTTTTAATGGGATAATAGGATGCGTTTTAAATTATGAATAGTGAAGGACTATAACTTCAATAGCGTTTCCCATTAATATTAATAACCTTCACCCTATTAATAATAATATTTCCAATGCCATTGTAACCCGAAAACCTTTAATTTTATTAGAAAACTAGTGTTTTAATAGGAAAATCTTATTAAAACACGTCTTATAAAACCAACGGTCGTACCATTGACAATTCAATGGGACATTTTTCTCTGAGTGTACAAATCATTCTCATACGATTTCTTTAATTTCGATTAACCCTATTACATTTTTACTAGTACGTATTTATTAACTTAAGACAAAAAAAGAAAGAATAAGCCTTAGATCGGATTATTTGATGGGTAATTGTGATATTTGAGATTTAAGGGATATAATGACACGTGGCATCAAAACTTTGGGGAGTACCTACCTACCGACTGCACAAGTATGGAATTGATTGTTCTGCCATTGGATCTCTTTACCCAATCTGTACAGCCTTGAATAAACTGCGTAAATTGAGGGACAGCTTCATATTATCATGGAAATTGAACCGACCCTATATCTCATACCCACTCATTTCCTCGAATTATGTAAAAAAAAAAAAAAAAGTATAAATTAATAATTCAAACTCCAACAAACCCACGCATCATCAATCTCAACTACCGACAAGTTTCTTGAGCTATAGAGAGTGAATACCAAGTTTTTCTCTGTTTGTTTCAAAATTTACTACCTACCACACATTTTGGCTGGCAGCTCTACCAGCACTTTGGGAATTACAAATCAATTTCAACAATTTTGTGGGAAAACTTTCGAAAGACTTGCACAACTTTGCGTTCGTTTTTGTCTGGCCAAATTTTCTTGTACTCGGCACTTAGAATCTCTTTGTCACAAAAGTTACGCACCACGTTAACCACGGAGTGCTTGGTGTGGTGTGGTACAAATTTTCACCGCAGGACATAAATACATTCCGACATCAGAATCATTTTCTAGCCAAAAACCTCAATTTGGATTACGGAAAACGAAAATTTAAAACACCGAAGGTGTTGACATTCCATTAATTTTCCAAGGGAAGCACATCTTTAGCATATACGTCGCATATTAGATGCCCCCTGCGTACGCAAGGTACAAGGAGATAGCGAGGCAAAGAGAACCAATGTTAAGCGAAACAAAGAATATATAACCGTAACCGCAAGTTTCGTAATAGCTAAGACTGATGTATACGTACAAATAATAAAGGTTTGCGTTGAGTGACGTTCTGTCTAAAGGATTCAAAAATCCTCTTTTTGTAGAACGACTTTCCATCTTACATTTCTTTTGTGGAATTGAAATTGCCACTTGGTTAGCTACAGTACTCCCAAATGGGTTGGGTGGGAGGTGGGCTAAGGCGATTTATGAGCGTGCAAAGTGTCGTGCTATTTTTTTCTTGTACACTTTCTACTTTGCTTTAGATGTATATGGAGTGTTTCTTTTTTATTGTCGCTTTCGATGCAGACATTGAAATAGTATACGTAATTTCGTCTTGAGTTTGGGAATCTATTTTCTTTGCTATAAATATTGGACACATATGTGATGCGGACTTTAGAGAGTGACGTATCATTAATTTCAGCTGTTTTTCTTTGTATTTTGCGCACATTGCAAGGACCCATTTGGGGAGAGCCTTTTCTAGTTTTTATAAATCGTCAATGCTTAATTTATTTCCAATCATTTACGTTGTGGAATAGATTTTGGATTCTTTTTAGCAAATAGGTACAGGTACCTACCGCTGTGGGTGCCAGGTTGTTTAGTTGCAAATTTGTATAGTAAGTATATCTACCTACTGCTTTCAGGGAAGCTGTGAATTAATTAAGTAATTTTTTATTAAGTAACTAGCGGACCTTTTTTGTCATAGGGTCTGGTTAGGCATCTCATATTGGGAGGCGACTTAAACTGAACTGCAATAGTAAGAAATATTATACAATTATAATTTTGAAAACCGCCCTGGAGAGGGATTCCAACCTACAGCTAATGGAAAAAGGTCACGTGCAGTATGTATCACCATCACGAGCAAAGATTATCTGATATAAAGAAGTCAGACAACTTCCGTGCACCTACCCGATTTTACCGGAAAATGTTGAATTACCGCACTGTGTCTGCCCTGTGTCTGTGAAGTGAATACGTATTATTATTAGCCAGCGGGTGACAATTTTTCAATAACAAATGATTTGTTAATGAATTTATTACAATAAATGTTAAGTTTGGGTTTTTAGATAGCTTTACTTGTTCTCTATCCATCTCCGGTGCCAAAAAAAAGTTCATCCATTTCAGTTTTTTTTTATTTTTTATATGAATTGAATTTTTTACAGTAGAATTCATGCAGCTGCCTAATTTTAACACTTGGGGGTTGTTCCCAAAGGAGGTCTACAACATACAAATTAAACCCAAGTTTCCACTTGGCCAAGAGTGAATATTCCTGCACATTGCATAAATTTCTACTAGGCTTGGTGGGTATTTTCAAATCTTTTTTTTAGCACCATATTTGTACACAATCAAAATACGTTTGGAAATTGTGTAGTTGATTATCACTGAACAGCGTTGAATGATGGTATTAGGAACAGTAAAAATGCAAATGTGATTCATATTATTTAAAAAAAAAACGTTTGGCACCCATTTTTTTTTTTTTTTTTGTTGCAACTCAAAAGATAAAGCATATCTTAAATTAAAACATAAATTTATTAACACTTTGTTTATTTTAAAAACAACAAATAAGAACATAGATATAATTCATAGTTTGAAATATACTAAAATGTTTAAAAGCGTAAAAGTTAAAAAATAATTTAATGAAAAAACTGTAGGGTTATTTCCCACACTCGCTACAACTATTTAGAAAAAAGATGTACACGAGTACACAATGTATAAATAGTCGCAATTTCTAATAAAAATCATGTAGTTTTTTCTCACGAAAAACACGAATAAAAGCATGCAGTAGGTAATAAGTAAGCACACACGATATGCACGACACGATTTTTTTGTAACAATGAACACTGCGCCCCAAATACTTTTCTACCAACACTTTTTTCACTCATACACACATTTATTGTTGCGATATTTTGATGTCCTTGTTTTAAAATAAAATCGTTAAGTACGAAATATTGAGAGGGTGAGGTATGACCCGACTTTACCCTAGTACACACATAAGATTTCAAAAACTGATAGCATTAATAATAATGTACCATAGCCGACTGTGACCATTTAAAATCTTTGAAAAATGTACAAATTTTAATGTTTTGGACATAAATTAGCCTAATTAAAACAAGTTCGCACACGGTATTTATTTTTGATGACTTGCTGTGGTGCATTTTGAATATTTCAAAAACTATTGTACTTAGATCGTTCATCCATCATCCCCTATCAAACCAAAACAGGCATAAATATTGCTAAAATCAGCAGTAGAACGGATATGATACTGCTGCGGGAGGGTAAAAAATTAGGTTTCCTTTAAACTCAATGTGAATTAAGACATGTATACACGTCTTGCTGAAAAAATTAGATTTTTAAATGACGTGTATGAACGTCATGCACCACCGAGAGAGCCGACGAAGACGTGTATACACGTTACGTGAGCGATATTAATGTGGTGATTTTATGTTTAAGTACCTACTATAGAATATAGAATAGCTAAGGGCATACTTTTAATACCACATTCTTCGTCTATGTCGAATAAAATGTTTCATTTACAAATTTAATAAAAAAAAAAAAGTGCTGAGATCGGCTTCAGTTGAAACATATTCAGTGAATTGAAACATAAAATTTGTTAAGAAATGACGCATGGCATAGTTTTAAAATTGAATGTTTTCATTTACAAAAGAACTCACTCAATGATAGTGATATTGATCAAGGCGCACTAATAAGCATAAACAAGTGCATGTTCCGAAATACTGAGGTGAGACCGAAATATTGTTTACATTTTATTCTTTAAAAATAATAATTAATTTATTTTAAAAACAATGTGATTTTTTTTTTATTACTAATCTTGGTTATGGTCAATGGTCATATAGGTATGGTATATCACCAATAAAGTTTTCAAAATATGGATTTGTTTTCTTTAAATATTTTTTTTTTTATTATTATTATTAGGGGAAAGGTGCGAGCAGTGAGACACTTTTCTTTTAAATTGGTATATATCTGAATATTTTCAAGCAATCTTAACCAAACTTGGAGTATATTTTAAGGCATATTTTACCTTAATGTTCCAATTCAAATTTTAGTGGAAGGGACCATGAGAGCATCACAACAAACTGAATCTTAGGAAAATTCAAACTGTCTCACTGTTTGCGAGCGGTGCGATCAATGAGACAGTGTAAGGCGAACAGTGAGACGACCGAAAAAAAAAGAGAAAAAAAGTAATAAAACGTTAAATAACTAGTATTTTTTCTAATAAATTAAGGTTTCGTCAAGGTTATATTTGCGAGTTCCTGAAGAAAATCCGTCGGAAGATCGTGATAGGACGTCGAACAAATTGTCTAGAACTTGTTCACGTTGTGCCAGTTAAACGAAGTTGCCCGAGATATGCTGCAGTGCTGTGAGACATGTCTTACTATTTGTATTTTGGAAATGTCTCATTGTTCGCTTTTTGTCATTTTAAAAAAAAAAAATATGTAATTCAAAAATGACAAAGAATTCTAAGATTTTGTTGTTTTATTATAGCAGAACACATATAAATATTATATGTAAAAAAAATACTTTGTATTAATCTGAATATTTCCCGTTGCTATGCTAAATTTAAACACACTTCGAAAAATACTTTGAGCGATTTTTTTTTTTATGTTTTCCCGTTGGAGGTTAAGGCGCAAGTGAAATTCGTGTGCAACAGAATCAAAACACGTGGAGTGGGAAATAAACGTTTATACCGATACCGGCATGTCTGTGCATGCTTTAACAAAAGAGAAAAATGAGTTGTCTCACTATTTTCACTGTCTCACTGTTAGCACTTTTCCGCTATATTATATTTTATTATTTGTTTTTTTTTTTTAAATCGAAGTAACATTTGTAGTAAAAAGTATGTGGGCATATTCAACTTAATGTTCATATAGCTACACATTTCCACAACGACAAAGTTACACTTCAGTCCGAAGAGTTAAACAATTTCAACTTGTGAAAAGTTCAATGTGAAAAGATAATTTTCCATCACCGGTTTCATCTTTGATCGCGAGTGAACTGAGACCCTCTCCGAAGCGACGGTGTAAGAATTCGCTCATCTAGCGAAATTTAATTGAAAAAAAAATGGCTTTAAGCCTCCATTATACGAATGAACGGTTGCATAGAAGCACAAAAAAACAAGTTGCAGTTGGTGATAATAATTTCAGTGAAATTTAGCATATGAAGTCAGTTGTGTTTTTTTTTTTTTTTTTAAGTGCTTAGTGCGTTTTTATTTGAAATTTTTTTTTTTTACATATTTTGTAAGAAAGATTTCAAAAAACTTGAAAGAAAGTAAAATGATATATTATAGAATGTTAACCGCTTTTTTTAAGGGAATGAATTTAAAAAAGTCGTCCCTTTCTGGTCATTTATGAGAGAAAAACTTTGTGTTCAGTCCTGGTGGCAAAGATCACCAATCAAAATTGTAAAATTATGACTTCAATCACCCGCGAGGGGGTATTGAAAATAATGAATTTTAATGATGCAATGGAAACAAAAGCGCACCATTCCGTTTTCAAACCAGAATGTCATACCTTTCTCTATTTTAACATTTATGTCCTTGTGCTTATACCTTTTGGAGGATCTGATTTATTTTTATACTTACGTACTTCCGCTTTCCAAAATTGCCAACAAGTATGTGATTATAAAATGTCTGCTTACCTGAAATAAGAATAAACGATTTTCTAATAAGCTTTAAATTGTCTTACAGCATTTGAATTAAAATTTCAAATAACACATCAACATCAGACAACAGACAGTCGCCTTTGCTGATTAATTTAAGGGATGAAATCTAATTTCCTCGCCAAATTCAATTAATTGTTCGTCTTTGGTTGCTAAAATTGAGTCAGCACTGGGGGTTCAACTAAAGAACTGTGTAGTGTATGCCTAACGGAAGTTAATCGTCATGAGTTTAGCGCTAATTTAAATTCATGTGAGAGATTTTATGTGAAGTTCTTGGATTCAACTGATGAAAGAGGTATAACGTATAACCCTATATTGGTTTTCTTTGCAAGGGTCCTTCATATTCAAATTTCAATTGTGATAGCATCCCAACACTTTTCTCTTCTTTTAGCACGTTAATAATAAATTGCTGTGCAATGAATGCGTTTCAAATGTCAAGTACGTAATTGAGAATCACCCCCCTCTAACGAGATGTGAACGTGACATGTGACGGTTGTTCTTGACTTTGAAGTTTGAACGACTTTAACCTACAAGTGCCCATCAATTGCAAATACATTGAACTTACTCGTTGAATATCGTTGAAGAAAATACACAGCAGATTTTCGAATAAAGAAATAAATTCCTTTCAACAATTTCAGAGTGAATAATATGCTGCAATCACGCAAAAGATTGAGACTTTTCAAACGATAGGATTATTTCGTGTTTCCCCTAACATGCAAATGGGATATCATTTATTGTTTCGCAAGCATACTCTTAAGCCATCACTCACCACTTCTTATGGAATGAGGACAATAAACGAAACCCCACGCATTCGAATGATCTAGCAGTTTCTTTTCGTTTGCGTTCAAACTTGATAGACGCTACTCATAACAAGGATACAGTTGTTGTACTCCTTTAAACGTCCTTAGTAAACAAGGATATTGGAAAAAGACTCGAAGAACCACTTGACCAGTCCCTGAAAATGTTAAACTATCTCATGGCGCCTATTTTGATGCTGTGTCAGATAGGTTACAAATGGTTATAGGGTTTTTGTTGAACTAATATGGTTTGTGGAAGCAGTTTGGTGGATACCAAATAGAAACACGTCTATTTAGTATAACGAAAAGATTTGAAGTTAGATTTATTTATAAATACAAAAGCGATATAGAAGTCCTAGGTTACTTAAATAATAATAATTTACAAAGTTAATACATGAAATCCAACACTCCCGCTAAAATTAATATTTATTTAGGCCCATGGCCTTCAAGCATTTGTTGAGAATGTCTTTATTCACAGCTTTTGTAAGAGCATCTGCAATCATATCCTTGGTTGAAACATGTACAACTTTCAGCGATCCATCCGCTATCAGTTCCCTAATAAAGTGATGACGAACATCTATGTGCTTAGTCCTGGCATGAAAAGTATTTGCGGATGCTAAGAAGAGAGCACTTCGATTATCACAATAAAGAGTAATGTTGCCTGGATCTTTGCTTTCGAGTTCTTGTTGAAGTTGCTTAAACCACATTGCCTCTTGAGCTGCATTACTGAGTGACATATATTCAGCTTCAGTTGTTGAAAGTGCAACAGTTGGTTGTCTTCTTGTTCCCCAAGTGATTGCACCTCCTTGATGCAAGAATACATTGCCACTAACCGAACGTCTTTCATCAGGATCTGAAGCCCAGTCTGCATCGCAGAAACCATGAACTGAAGTTTTAGCATCCTTTACATAAATTAATTTAAAGTCCAATGTTCCTTTCAAATAACGAAATATTCTTTTAACAGCTTCCCAATGTGTTCTGGTAGGATTATTACTAAAGCGACTAACATTGTTTACAGCAAATAAAATATCAGGTCTGGAAACTTGCGATATAAACAAAAGGCTTCCAACTGCTTCGCGATACGGTACGTCTACCGTTTCTTCTGATTCTTTATCTGTTCGCTTAACTAACTTTTGACCAGGATCCATAGGCGTAGAAACAGCATTGCAGTCAAACATATTAAATTTTCTTAACATATCTTCAATGTAATTTTGTTGATCGAGGGTGATTCTTTCTTTGCTATAATTTACTTGCATGCCCAAAAAATGTTTTGCCTTTCCTAAGTCTTTCATGCAAAACTTCCGCATTAAAGCTTCCTTTAGTGATGATTTCATTTCTTTGTTGTTGCTCAATATGATCAAATCGTCAACGTATATTGCTACGTATAATCTATTCAGACCATCGATTCGATAGTATACACAATGATCAACTTCCGATCTAGTCAAACCAATTTCTTTGAGGCCTGCATCCAACTTTTGGTTCCAAACCCGACTCGCTTGTTTGAGACCATAAATTGACTTCTTCAACTTGCAAACTTTAGCCCCATTTGAAAACCCTTCTGGTTGAAGCATGTAGATTTCTTCCTTCAAATCGGCTTGCAGGAATGCGGTGACAGCATCCATTTGATCAATGTCTAGATTATATTTGACGGCTAGACTTAGCAAGTATCGAACAGTTCCATATCGAACAACGGGCGAAAAAGTTTCTTCATAATCAATGCCCATCTTTTGTGAACATCCTTTTATGACAAGTCTCGCCTTGTAACGCTCGATTGAACCAGTTGCATTTTTTTTAGTTTTAAATACCCACTTGCAATTCAGAGCCTTTCTTCCATTTGGTAGATCACATAATACCCACGTTTTGTTCTTTTGCAGGGACTTGAACTCTTCCTTCATTGCGTCTTCCCATAACTCAGCATCAGGTCGTTGGCGTATTTCTTGTATACTGCTGGGATCATCCAATGATTGTGCGTTACTCACACATGATACAAAGTCTGGTAATTTTACTTGCTTTCTCAAACGTTCTGACCTTCGAACACGATTGCAAGGTTCTTCTTCAGGTACTTGAACCTCGGGAGCTTCGACAGAAGATTCTTCATAGGTTTCGGAAAAGTACTCGCTTTCTGAAGATACCATTTCTTCTACATCACAATCAGATTGGATTTGTTCTGCTGGACTTGATTCGTGTTGATCCGGGAAAAACATAAAATTTTGAACAACTGCCTCATTCGAATTTGTACTTTTATGATGATTTTCCAGAAATATAACATCTCGGGATTTAATAATTGCATTAGTTTCCAATTGAAGCAAGCGGTACCCTTTTGTGTCTTCGCAATATCCCACAAAAATTGCTTCCTGACTTTTCGAATCAAACTTTTTTCTTTTCTCTTTTGGAATGTGGACCATTGCTTTTGAACCAAATACTCTCAGGTGTTTAATGTTTGGCTTCTTCCCTGTCCACATTTCGAAAGGCGTCATGTTTACTAAGCAACGAGTTGGTGATCTGTTTATCAAGTAAACGGATGTAGATACTGCTTCTGCCCACAATTCGGTTGGTAAAGATGCGTCAAAAAGTAAGCATCTGGCTCGCTCTACTATTGTCCGATTCATCCTCTCTGCGATTCCATTTTGTTCTGGTGTATAAGGATTTGTCGTTTGATGCCTGATACCTTTCGCGACTAGGCAATTAAGAAATTCCTTATTACAATATTCGGTCCCATTGTCTGTTCGTAATATTTTAATTCGTCTATCCAATTGGTTTTCGACGAGATTCATGAAGTTTTTAAACTTTTCTATGACTTCACCTTTTGACTTGATAAAATATACGAAAACATATCTTGACATATCATCAACGAAAGTTAAAAAGTATCTTGAACCACCAAGTGAATTGGTTGACATAGGCCCACATATATCAGAATGAATGATTTGTAAAGGTGCTTTTGCTCGAGACAAAGAATTTTTAAATGGGAGTCTAGTCTGTTTTCCTTTAATACAGATAGTACACGGTAGCTCCATTTTACCAAAAAATTCGATTCCTTCAGCCTGTTTGTCTCGCAGCTTTTTCATATTTTCTTCACCCATATGTCCCATTCGACGGTGCCATAGTTCAAAATTATTTTTTAGAGATGCTGCCAAGCTTATTTCAGGATCTTGCACATTTAAACGATACATGTTGTCATTCCGGATGGCTGTTGCAATTAAACCACCTTTATCGTCAAATATACTGCATCCTTCTAAGTCAAACTTAACTGTATTTCCATTCGATACTATTTGACTTACGGAGAGCAAGTTCGTACAAAGCGCTGGAACGTAAAGCACATCTTTAATGGTAACAGTGCGATTACTTTTTCCTATTGATAGCGTCATCGATAAATCGCCAATTGCTGTGACTTCAAGACAAGTGCTATCTGCAATCACAACTTGTTTTCTTGCCGGATTTCTAACATTTATTAAATTCTTTGCATTTGAGGTCATATGCGTCGAAGCACCAGAATCTATGTACCAGTCATTATTACCTAGACCTTTAACCGCAAATGACGTATATAAAACGACATTTGAATGATCTTTATTTGAACTGGAACAGGATTTGTTTTTAGGACAGTCTTTCGAGTAGTGACCAAACTTGTTACATGAATAGCAACGAACGCTAGGCTTTCGATATTTCTTTGCCTTATCATTTCTGTGGCCATTAGTTCCACCAAAAAATGCAGAAGTACATTCATCGGAGATTTTTGTAACTTCAACATCTTGTAACAGCTTCATTTTAATTGAATCTCCGGTAATATCGATTCCAGAACTTTCCAAGCCCATTATCATTGGCGCATATTTTTCCGGTAAGCCAGCTAATAAAAGAGTACCCACCCATTCTTCAGAGATCTCCATACCAATGCCTCGTAGTTTATGCGCTGTTGTGATTATCTTGTTAACGTAATCATCAACCGAATGGCATTTTTCTAAAGAAGTTGTTATCAGACTCCGCAACAAGCCAACCTTCCGAGTTAGGCCATTATCTAAGAATGTTCTTTTTAAAGAGTCCCAAACTTGCTTTGCCGTTGTCGCAGTCCTGATATGCACATAATTTATTGGGTCAATAAGAAGAATAATTTTTGCCTTTGCCTTGGAGATTCTTTTTGCGTCCAACTCAGTTCCAAGAACACAATTCCAGAGTTCTTCAAGCTCCAAATATGTTTGAACAGCAAAGCTCCAATTATCGTAGTTTTCTCTTCCTTTTAGTTTTTCCATCATTGGAATTGGTACAGCGGCGGCCATTTTATAACCGAGGAAGAAAAATCAGCTAACGGGGCAAGACAAAAAAATATTAAATTTGTTTATATATTTTACTGCAACTAAACCGTGTGTCCTGGGTCCATAACCTGTTGAACTAATATGGTTTGTGGAAGCAGTTTGGTGGATACCAAATAGAAACACGTCTATTTAGTATAACGAAAAGATTTGAAGTTAGATTTATTTATAAATACAAAAGCGATATAGAAGTCCTAGGTTACTTAAATAATAATAATTTACAAAGTTAATACATGAAATCCAACAGTTTTATAGAAACATGGCTATAACATAATCAATGATAGGCCAAACTGAACTCACTGTTGACAAAATTAAAATGTATGGCAGTACGGGCGTTTCGGTGACTTTCTTATGTCATCAACGAAGCAAATTCTTGTAAATTTAAAATAGATGAGGAGGTATATGTTTTTTAAAGAGAGACCCTTTTGGCGTCGGAATATTGAAAACAAAATTGCTGCCATCATTATTCATTCATGAGATGTAGCCATAAATAATGAGCTGTCTAAAAATATTTAAATAATTCAAAATAAACTATTCAAACGTGAGTACGACATTTCTATAACCCAAAATGGGTGGAAAATACTTTCTCATACTCAGACTTTGTGGAGAGAGTAAGTGAATTGAAGTAATGGCGAGCGGTAGCAGCTTTTGAAGCAGTAACAAATGCGACTCCTCGAGCGCTAAGAAGGTCATGTGTGCAACAAAATTACCTTTCGGGGCACTTGACCATATTTTCTGGTTGTAAAAATAATCAATGTAAGTCACCGTTAAAATTCGACCTCTGTAGTAGTTCTTTTGTAGGGGAGACCGGGGCTTGTTCCCACTTCCAATTATTTAGAAAAAAAAAAAAACAGATGAATGCAATTCTATTCAAGTCCAATCAAGATACCTTTCTAGATAGTCTCCTCGTCGCGAGTGCTGTCATTCAAGAAATTTTAAGGAAAACCGATTTCTTGCAACCGTAAATTACTTTTTATTTCTGTGCTGTCGCCACTACTTTGGATCTTAGTAGTTAATGAAGCACTCATCATCCGGAGACGGTTGGACTTGACGTCAATCCATCAAAGACAGAGCTAATCTAGAGCTAATTATTATTATTATTATTATTATAACTTTAGACAGCAAGCTTAGTTGGAAGCTAAATATTCAGGACCGCACAAGAAAGGCCGCGGTCGCTATCCATACCTGTAGGAAGGCCCTAGGCCCAAGATGAGGGCTTCAGCCCAGGGTAACAAATTGGCTCTATACTGCGGTGGTCAGACCTATTCTGTTCTACGGAATCCTGGATGGTGTCCCGCACTAGAGAAAAAATGCAGCTGCAGATCTTTGGAACGTATACAAAGATCAGCAAGGGGCACTCAGATCCACACCTTCGGCGCCCTTAGACACAATCCTACACCTTCTTCCTGTCGATATATACGCGAAAATGGTTGCGTCTATGGCAGCCTTAAGACTTAGAGAATCTCAGAAATGGACCAACTCTTTGACGGGCCATATGAGTATTCTTCCTAGCATAACCCCAAACACAACGGATTACACTAAAATACAAAGCAATAATCCCAGAACGTTCCGAATGGGAAAATGGCACAATAGAAAATAACTATGCACTTGAAGTTTATACAGATGGATCCAAAATGGCGAAAGGCACGGGAGCGGCAGTCTTCTCTCAATCACCCGATTTGAATATTGCCTTACGTCTCCCAGACCACTGTAGCGTCTTTCAGGCTGAAATAATGGTTATACACGAGGCAGCCTGCAGACGCCTTTTTGGCGATAGACGGTAAAGCTATCGCCCTCTACATAGGCAGCTATAAAAGCCCTGATAACACCAACAACCAGATCAAAGTTGGTAAAACAATGCCGGGAATCTCTCAACTAGATTGCGGATAGATGTCCAGTAACCAGGTGCTGGGTTCCAGGTCACAGCGACATTCCGGGCAACTGCCAGGTGGACGAACTAGCCAGATAAGGAAGCGGCCTTCACTCAACCAACTATAGTTGTGAACCGTACGCTCCTATGCAATCTATCAAATTCCTCCTAGTCGCAAACAATAGGTGAAACAGCATAGATACCTGCGTCATATCGAAGCAAATCTGGTCAAAACTAGATGCTAAAAGGAAGAAACTGTAGGTAGAAACAAAATCAGCTCCGTAATGGGGTCATTAACAGGACACTGTTTGATAGGTAGGTACGCTCATAGGTACACCCTACAATGACTTTTGCAGGAGCTGCATGGATTAGGAGGAGGAAGAAACCGTTCTTCATCTTCTTTGTAACTGTGCAGCTCTTGCAAATTTCCGCAAAACCAACTAAGGAGACTACTTATTTGATGACCTCAGTGACTTGTCTCGTACAGACATACGCTATATCAGCAAATACATTACAAAGACCAAATGGCGTCAATGATCTTCCGCATATACTCAGCGTCAGCAGTTGGTCCTATCGACTACTGCTCGCTCCACCCGCACCTCTTAGACGGGCTGCGTCTGTGGATTACAATCGTGGGGTGGACTGTTTCGGTCACCCTTCGTATATCCAAAACAAAACGTCACTCGGTCAAACTCACCTTTTGACCAAGTTGTAATACCCGCAATATGCGTAGTAGGCTGATTGCGGCAATCACCACTATTACTACACTTTTTGCTACATCCGCCCTATTTGATAAGTTGCCAGAGGACACAGGCGAGGGTGGATGGTCTAACCGATAAGGTCACCACCCGCCCATCCGAAGGCATACTGTCGACCGGTCACTTCCTCCTTGACCAGCCTTTACTAAGCCTCAAGTAAGGTATACGACGAAAAGGCCCATCTACTAATCACCGATGGCGCATACGGTTTACGCCGTTATGACGAGACGTTAAAGGATTATAAGCGAAGAGCACACCGTTTCGGTTACCCGGCGCATATATCCGAAGACATATCGTCCGTTAGTTATTCCCAGTCTCCTCTCTTCAAGGGGTTGTCTGAGGATTAGAGACGAGGGGAAGCCTGTTTCGGTCACCCTTCAACTATCCAAACTAAAAGAACCTTAATAAATTTGGTCTTAGTGTGTCTTTCCAGACAGCCAGCTTACCTAACCTAACCTTCTTATTTTTCTCTTTCCGGCCTTTTTTGAGCGCCTAGCGCGTATTTTTTTTTTTTTTTTAATGGAGTCTATATATTATGTTTTAGTTGTCCATGCAAAAGTTTAGTAAAATAAAACCCAGGGTTTTCTATCAAAATTAAAAACTTTCTGATATAATTCTTTGCCGATAAGCCAAGGCTGTCTTACAGTATGCGAACAGACGAGTCACATTCAGTTCATTGAGCTTCATCAGGATATCATCAGGAATTTGATCTACCACAAAAAAGTGCCGCCTTGTTTTTCTGAGCATAGCACATCTACCCATTAAATGAAATATGTATCCTCCCTCTCCGGCATGTTACATAATATTATACAATACCGGTAGATCTTCTCTATAAGGTTGATAATTTAGCGGAAGTAGTTCAGATTGCAGTTTTATTGTCATTGAAATTTCCTCGGCGCTGTAATCATCTTTGAAGTAATTCCGATCCCACAAATCATAATTCAGCTGGTGCTTCTCTTTCCAATTGTTGTCTGAAGCTTAGATCTACAGCTGTAATCAACTGATACAGCTTTGGCTTCCATGATCCCAGGTTCGCTTCATTCAAGCCCAGGCTTATTCCACACGAGTGCGCAAGGTCATTCCATTTACTGTACCAACTATTCTTGCATCGTAGTGCTTCCGAGGCCACTTGTCTTGGTAACCTTTCCAAAGGCATATTGAAGACTTTTAAAATGTAGTCCACTTGAAGTTTAAGTGTCTTCGTACCCTGTGTTGGGTGGCACACGAATGTTGCAGTAAGCAAAGCCGGTAACATTCCGGCAGCCGGCTACCGGTTAACTGGGGACGGTTTCGATTTCCAGTTGCGAACGCATCAATAAGAATATATTCCCAATGACAGGGTAGTCGGCGCCGGTTAGCCGGCTGCCGGATATGTGTGAAATAGCTCATAACGTAAGTCAACTTAAACCGGTACCGTGGTTAGTGAAAACAAATTATTCATATGAAAGTGTTTGAACCTTGGTTTCACATTTTCGTAGAATGAGAATCGAAATTGCGGTGAAAGGGTGAAAGCATTTTCGTTTCACTTTTCGAACGAGAACTGACCCGCAAGTGATTACATTTTACAGAGTTGGTTTGTTATTATTACGACCGAGAAAATTGTAAGGACAGTTTAAAAATCGTCTGTTTTGAACCGTGTTTCAACAACAAACTCTGTGGGAGCTATATATTAACAGTACCTAATACTTGGTAGCTTTTTAGCGAAAATGTCTTATCAACAAATGTGACGACGAAAGGGTGATCTGTTTGGATTCCCCTTAGTCTTTGGCGCTTTCGCACGACTAATTAAAAACGCCTTTCCGAAGACAGGCTTTAAGATCGGGTCTTGTTTTAATTGCAATTTTTTGGGCAATGATTTCTGAAACAAAGAGACCCTTGCTCGACTTCTAGGTGCAAATTGCGCTGCAGTTGCAAGTGATGTTCATCAACAGACCGAGTTCTTACACGCGTCATCGATTTCACCGATCTGAGGTTTGCGATTTCAGAGGTCTACTGATATTTGCAACTCACTAAAAAAAAGTTTTATTATCGAAACTATCTACACGGACACGAAGTTGGGAAGACGCCCTTGCTAGCCAGATGCAAAAATTGATATAAACTCAATTTGCCTGACACATCAACCAAGCTGTGTTTCGCAGCATAGTCTAAGCTATCTAATCGAGCAGGAGGGATTTCCCTATTCTCTCTAATATAATCGATCTCGTTGTTTAAGAAGAGGTCAATGCTTTCCTGTTCCCAACCTGGACATTGATGTGTTACACGCTTTAATTTCTTGCTATGATAGACCTACTCTATACCAGTTTCCCTGGGACTTCTATTTTCAACGATCTCCTAATTCTAATTGACGGCGAAGTTTGAAAAATCTCCATCTATAGTGCGTTAGAGTCCTTAGTCTTGCTTCAAATAAAATTATAAGTCTAACGGTTTCCACTTAATTCTAGCGTCTCTCTATAAAGGATGCCTCATATAACTTTCCTAATTAACCTGCACCACGTTTTCCCTACCCGCAGGTCACTTAGCAATTAGTAGTCCATTTCGCCGATGAAACAAACATCTGCGCGTAAACCGATTCGTTTGACTTTAGTTTTGAAGTAACCAAATCACCCGATAGACGATATACACCATGAATGCTTAAACAGTCCATAAAATCGAGTATTAATGCAGACGAGACTTTTCCCTCCGCTTCGCCAGTCGATCGCCGGCAGTCTAGGTCGGCACAAAGTACAAAATGAAAACTTTGAATTTATTCCAATGGCTTGCAAAGTGAAAAACTTTATCCTACCAATTACATTTACTTTAGAGCCCGTCCACATCAGACTCTCTAATTGAATTAAAGTTTTCCCCGCTATCAGCAGCCGCATAAATTCAAAATGTAACATGAAACGAAGCCCAATGTAAACTCCATTGAGTCATGACCTCCATCAACTTATCCTCCCCGATATCGGTCTCTAAATCGCCGAATTATCTTAATTCAAATATATTCTGTTCAGCAGCGTTATGTTCGGTGCGATATTGGCTTGTAATTAACAGCGTAATACCCTTTTTTGTTGGCTAATGTGCAATTTAAAGTTAAACACACCGTTACAATGGCCCATTGTTAACATCAAAGCAGAGCACCTAACCGTTCAGCTGGAAAAATCGCCAATGAAAATGGATTCGGGACTTTGGGTATATTCATTTGGACTATCGTATAGAGTGGCAGTCATTAAAGTTACGTCAAACATCATCATATACCGTTATTATTTTGTATTCTAGTAATTTGCAATTAATTAGCGGAAATATATCCTTTCTATGCACGGATCTCCTTCCTCCCGGCAACGCCGCCAGTCTGCCTAATTACCTAATTAGTTTTAATTCAGGACTTTCTAGAAAAACGCACCCCACGGTTGAAACGATTAGGACGAAATCTTTCTACAAGAGGAAAGGATAAAAATGGTTTTATTTTTCGGCAAAGGACTTTGTAGAGGTATAAAAATATTTGCTATAAAGAGTGCAATTAATTTTATTTTGTTTTATGATCTGCAAGAGCCATTCACTCAAAAGGAATAACTGATACTTGACTATAGCTTGCTAAGGGTTTTGTTCGCGCCTCGCGGTGGAATTCATGACCAGGTGATTGCACAACAATCGTGGGCAAACTTTGGCCAGACAATTAACGGATTAATCGGATTAATGGCAATGGAAAACCCTCAAATTATTCATCAGTCACCTTTGCAGTGAAAATTTACAGTCTGGTGTGCAATTTGGGCAGGAGGAATCATTGGACCTTACTTCTTTGAAAATGAAAACGGCGTAACGGTAACTGTGAGCGACATCGTGATATGATTGAAAACTTTTTAACACCACAACTTCATGCTTTGCGCTTGATTAACATGTGGTATCAACAAGCCGGTGCCACATCGCATACAGCCAGGATTACAATGGAATTACTGCGAGACCTCTTTTCACAACAAGTTATTTCAAGAAATGGTGATGCTGATTGGCCTCCACGGTCGTCACCTGATTTGACTGCTCCGGACTTCTTTTTGTGGGGATATCTGAAAAGCAAGGTTTATGCAAACAAACCAGAAACGCTTGAGCAACTCAAACAAAATATTCGTGATGAAATTAATGAAATACCGCTTGAAATGTGTGAGAATGTAATGAAAAATGTGCTCAAAAGGGCTCGCATTTGTGAGACTAACAGAGGCGGACATTTACCTGATATTGTATTCCATACATAATTGCCGACATTGGATAAACCATTTATCAATATAAGATCCATTCTCTTTCATTTAATCAAAAATTATATACAAACAAAGTAGTATACCTTCCCGGCGGACACCCTGTATATACACGTCTCGTTTGTAGGCGCATACTGAAGTGAGTAGTGAATCTTTTCTCAAAGGAATGCACGGATACCGCAAGTAGCTTTGCGCATAAGCAAAACCCCACTCAGCATTAAGGGCCCAGCCCATAGAATCCGTTGCATCCGTCGCCTCGTCGGATGCGTCAATATTGACGTATTCGACGGAACGCGTAGTCACATAAAATCCGTCGCATACGGTGACAGGCATAGTGTTGTTAAATACTCTATTATTATTTGTCCCACGAAACGTGGTAATTTTTCCCTTTCCACCATACTAAAACTCCCTGATAGGTGTTTTTTTGTGAAAAAATCTAACTTTTAAAAGTAAAATTCATATTTTACGGAAAGATTATCACATTAAATTACTTTTAGTATAAAAATCACAGTTTGTTAATATTGTTATGATTACCTTTTTGCACTAGATTTTTGCGATTTAAATAAACTGTTTTTTATGTAAATTTATGTGGTGTGAAATGTGGATACATATTTTGATGAAATTAAAAAAAAAAAATCTAGTTTCATTGCTTATTGCCGCTTTTTATTTTTTCTCACGGAAGGCTTTTCGGACATCGAATTTCCCAAAAGAGGAAGAATTCCCACGATATAAGAGCACTGGTGTCAGCCGATGACAGTTTCTCTTATGCTCTCAATATTTCCACCAATGAAAAGGCATCCTCTCACGCTGTGCCAACTGTCAATGTCAACGGTTGCGACTTGCGACAGACAGAAAAGTAGAAAGTAAACCTACTTTATCCGTCGCATCCGACACGTGCGCTGCATAACGGTTATGGGTCACCTTCCATAAGCTAATGTGTATTCTATTAAACTGTCAGTCGAAAACGTTGCCGCAACGGACGCGACGGATTCTATGGGTTGGGGCCTTTACTGCTCAGTTTTATTTTGTATTTTTGTATTTCAACGCAACTACGAGAATCGCGCTTAAGTGCGTTAAAAGCGGTTTTAGCATACTTATTCATATATCTACGCACTAAATCACGAAACTTTAAACTTAAACATATATCAGTCAATTTGACCACTGCCTTTGATTTTATTTAAGCTGTAAGCACAAGCAACTTTCAATGCTTTTGTTGTATGTGTGCATTTAACCGGGAGATTTTGTATGAACTTTTTGGGGAGACTTTAATTGTAGTAGCTCCATTAACCGGCTAACGGATTTAAGCGGTACGCATTTAAACGGAAAAAGTTCTGTACGTTTCTAATGGAATACTTTGTTTGATCAGTTTTCGAAAGAATTAAACGAGGAACGCATCTAAGCGGGGATCACTGTAGTACCTACTACCTAATAGAAATGACATTGTCCAATGCTGATGCTCATTTTAACGCTGATTTGGACAGTCCTTCGAAATAGATCAAACTCTTTAGAATTAACTTCGGCCTAATCTGTTTTGTCGCTAGACCAACTGAAGTGCATTTTTTCAAAAGCATCTAACATTTTCATGCGCTCACGGGTTATAGTCGGAATATCTAAGGTAACTTTACAATTTCATTGGATAGATATATATGCCCTGCATCCGGTAAATGTAAATACTGAACTGTTCTTCTATATATTCATAAGCTATAGGCCTTGACTATTCGAAAAGATGCGTATACTTCAGTCAAGATAAGCCTGGTTGGTTGGTTGGTTTAAGTGGCTGTATTTCCCCGTCTTCTGACGAGAGAAAAACACAAATAACGCATTGAGCGCCGTTTTGAGACCACAACTAATGGAACCTGAAGATAAAGGGAGAGAAGGAAGTTTAGAGAGTTCAAAACCAGTCTGTGGAGTTGAGAAATTTGATGATCTTGTTGAAATGGATATTTTGGATGACCGACATCTACACGCGTTCTGGCTACGAGGTTGTTTGTTCTGGCATCATCGTAGGCTGGCCAGATCTTCCTTGAAATGACGCAGTTCGTCAGGTTCATCCATCTAGTCCCGGCGCCGGCGCCCTTGAGGTGAAGTGCAGGAGGATTTCTCTCTTTACGTATCCCAGCGGAGGGAAAACTTCCTCCGCATGAGACACGCACAGAGCAGAGCCTCGTCTGGCAAGTTCATCAGCTTTCTCATTCCCCTCAATGTTCCTTTGGCGGGGAACCCAGACGAGAGTGATTTCAAACCGATGACAAGCCCTGGAGAGTGTCTCCCTGTATTCCACCACAAGCTTGGACGTTGACTTCAGCGTTGCCAGACAGTTGAAATATTTCCCCCCAGACAAATCTGAAAAACCCCCAGATTTAGTTATTTTCTAAAAAAAAACAACAACTTTTGAACAAAAAGTTGAACGCAGTTAAAAAAAAAAACCCCAGATTTCCCAATAAACAATCAAAAAAACCCCTAGATCTGGGGGGAAAACCCCCAAACTGGCAACGCTGGTTGACTTAGTCGTACCGACAGCCTTAATCGCGGCCTGACTGTCGACAAAGATGCCTTTTTTCTGGGTGTCGCTATGTTAAGAAGCAGTCCACACGCTTCTTTAATTGCCAGTACTTCTGCCTGAAAGACCCTGGCTGTGTTGAGAAAGCGAAGAGTTTTAGAGATATCTAATTCTGTTGAGAAAATGTCTGCTCCCACTCCACAGTTCATTTTGGAACCATCTGTGAAGATAGGTATGTCGAATTCGTTTACGAACGCATTTTCCTCCCATTCTGATCTAGAGGGGAATCTAACAGAGAAGTTTTTATGGAAGTTGAGTTTGGGTACAGTGTATTCCGTAGCAAGATAAGCCTAGTCTTACCTTCATTTTATCCGCCTGAAAAAAGCTACAGTAACCGGAAAAACGAAAGGAGGGACTAATATTCGGTCTATCGGTGAAGACACCTCCACTTGCCCCTTTAACAGTATGATCCATCTGAAAGGAGATGAATTGATTCATCCTCCGAGAATGATCTCCCAGGAATGGTTAATCGGAAGTCTTTATCAAACTATGCCAAATATATGGTTTCAATAGGTATCCAGTGAAACACAAAATTAAGTCATACACAAATAAGTTGTAAGTGAGTGCAGGAGCAGCTTTTTCAACTATGTCTTGTAAAATAGTCCTCCAGCTTACCCTTCTGTCTAAAAAAAAAAAGATCCAAATATATTATAAGCTTAACGTGTAGTTCGCTGTGATTTTGGAAGACGTATTACAGTTGCATGGATGAGGGCCTAAGGGTGTTTCCTCGTTTAAGCTTTAGCCTTACTGTTTTGCACTTCAGCAGCAGCACTCCATCCTTTAACATCGATCTCTTTCACCATCATTAAATTTAACCCCAGCCGTTAGTCATATAGCCTTAGCTTGGATTTGAATGCTAGTTTTAAGCCATTAAAGCTCTCACTAAATAAATGGGTCGACCCTAGTCATTTCATGCGTGATTTAAATTAAGTTTCTACCAACAAAATATGTGAAAAGCACTTACAAGAAATACCCAAAAAAGGGCTCTTCCTTCACTCACTGTTAACTATCTGGAAATATACAAAGACGTGATCTTAAATTTTCAAGCAAACCAAAATTAAATTAATGTTTTCCTTACTAAATCTTTCTTGCGCTTAATTTCTTTTCCATGTAAAGGATTGAAGTGAAACCAAACGACCTTAAACAGAAAATGTAGAAAAGAAAACGAAAAGATTCAGAAGAAAAAAATCGCCCAAGAAAAATATGAATTAGCTTAACAAGTTCTGTAAAATTAATTATTCCAGTCAGTTAATTTTTTTAAAAATCCCGATGCCAAGATGCACAAAGCGCATCGTAGATAATGATGAACTCCGGAAATACCAGATGGGAGCGAAAGAACGTTTTTTAATTATATTTCTTCATTCACTTTATCACCGGTCGTTTGGATCCTTTTGACAACGGTATTCATTAACCATGCCACCGACACGACCCATGAAATAGGCATAAAGTACCTATACAAATAAAAAGGACAATAGATAAAAATCAAATGAATCCGGAAAAAGAACATACAACCCGATACCCAAGTTCTACAAAATTAATGGTACTTCTGTCTCGGTTTGTATAAAATAATTAAGATTTGGGTCCGCTAAATTATTGACTTCTTTTGTGCCAAGAAAAAAAAACACAGTGAATCTTTTGGTCAATGCCTTAAGCCTGTTAATGTGTATATTTGTAGAGCGAGTACAAAAAGGTTAGGGTCAATTTTAAGCTGTATTGTATAGACATTGAAACGCTGGAAAAGGGACACTGGACAACACATTTTTCCCAAAATTCAATACTTCACAAAAAATGGTGGAGTTAAAAAGTGGGTCACACGAATTTGGTATATTGCATTCTTGCAAAATAAATGTGGTTATGGCAACTTATGCACAATAAGTTTAACAACAAAATTATAGGTACTTTTATTTAAACAAAAAAAAAAAAACGATGCTACTTGAAAATGAAAATGATTTTAATTTGACCTCAACTTTGCTTTTGTTCTATATACTTAAAGCAAAGACAGGTTATTTGTATTTTTTTGCTTAATAAGATTAATTAATTTCTATTTAAAAATAAAAAATACTTTATACCATAAGTATAACAAGTTTCGTAGTTATATAAAAATGTAATGTAATTATGGAAATTCGAAACGTTATACAAATACAGTTGTTCAAAAATGGGAAAAAAAAATCCTAAAATACATCCTCCGTTATTGCCTATTTGCTATTACCACATGCAAAATAACACACCACTTGGCTTAATGGTAAGAAAGTTCCTGATCTTCAAGAAAGAATATAAACATACTTTTAATATTTACCTACTCCTAAGAAAGTTCCCCTTTTTCATTGGTTAAATAGTTGTTAAACAGTTTTTTGTTTTAAAAATTTATAAAGTCAATGTCACTTCTTGAATTTTTAATATATCAATATTTCTTACCTGCAGAATGACGATGGAGAACGCTCGCTGCTCCGTAAAGGTCGGAAGCAATCTCACCGAGAACTTTGATGTCAGAAAGGATTTAGACAAGGTGACGCGCTGTCATGTGACTTCTTCAGCATCATTCTTGAGAAAATTGTGCGAAACTAACAAGCCAACACCAGAGGCAAAATTTTCCATAAGTCTGTGCAACTGCTTGCATACGCTGACGACATTGACATTGTTGGTACAACACAGCGAGCTGTCACTGGTGCGTTTGCAAGTATTAGTACAGAAGCGGCAAAAATGGGTTTAGTGGTGAATGAGGGTAAAACAAAATATATGCTGTCAACAAGAAGGGACACACAACATCGACAAATCGGACAGAATGTCACGATATACAGCTATAACTTTAAGGTAGTAAGGGACTTTGTCTACCTCGGCTCCGCTATAAACTCTGACAATGACATCACATCAGAAATCAAGCGAAGAATCGCACTTGCCAACCACTGTTTCTTTGGCCTAAAACGGCAATTGATAAGTAAGGCCTTGTCAAGACGCACTAAGGAGATTCTATATAAGACCCTCATCTCTCTGCTCTATGGCGCAGAAGCATGGACCCTAGCAAAGACGGATGAGGATCTTCTTGGTCAATTCGAACGCAAAATTCTTGGAGTGATTTTTGGTCCCGTTTGCGTTGACGGGCTTTGGAGGAGAAGATTTAACAGCGAACTCTACGAGCTGTACAGAGACATCGACCTGGTCAAAAAAGTACGCATTAGTCGTCTAAGATGGTTAGGACATGTAGAGCGAATGGACATCAACGCTCCGGCCCGAAGAGTCTTTGATTCCAAAACGGAGGGACAACGCAGTAGAGGAAGACCTCGCCTTAGGTGGCGCGCGCAAGTAGAAGGGGACCTCAACCAACTTGGAGTGCCTAACTGGAATTCTAATTCTAATCATCTAATTCTGACATTACGATGATAAACGAACTCAAAAAAGTGAGTCGCGAAATTCTGTCTGTCTGTCTGTCTATCCATCCTGAGGCCTTCAGCCTAAACGGTTTTGCCCTGATTTGATTCAAAGTTCGGATTTGAAGTTTGTGGGCCTACAGTTCGGGGCCGTTTTTTATTTTGCACTGTAACCTCAATATTAATGGAACTACTTTCAATATAGAAAAGTTCTGTTTCCAGGTAAACTGAATTATGCACTTTGCAGTCATTTTAACCTCACCTGTACTTAAGCTTAAATATCAATTTTGCTTGAAATCTCTAGAGCCGTTTTCCTGGTAATTCTTGCATCCCGAACAATAACACTATACGTCATATTGAGGATCAAAAAAATAATTCTACTTAAGATCCCGTATCCCGCACCAAGTTTTTCTCAAAATATTCGAATTAATCCGTTTTTGTTTTATTTCTCAAAAATTACTACACTAATCTGTCTTCGCATATTTTTTAAACTTAATCTCAAATGCAAAATGCCGTATTGCAATTTGAATGGATTGTCAAAACTTTGGAATGGGTATACGGTCGTTCGTAGGCGGCCGGTCGCTTTTATATGAAAGGGCATTTACAAACTACTTGTTCATCACCCGAAATCTACTGATGAAAATTAATATTTATAAATTTAGCGCCATTACATACTAATACAAAATTGTGGTCTCGCCTTTTAATTTACGGAAGCTCACAGTTGCGAAATTTGTATAGAAGCTATTGTGAACTGCTAAAGTCGAAACTAAAAATGTGGTAAGGCCTTTAGTACTTAGTATACTTGCCTATTATATTGAAGCTGGCAATGATCCGTAGGAAGATAAACAATCGTCCTGACATCATTTTGTTTAGTTTAGTTTTTAGGAAGTCTTTGGGTTTGAATACGGATGTAATTGCAAAAGAAGAAGCACACTCCGTTTTCCGACGAGGCGAGCTCGTATCTCGTATGCTTATTGGGGTTATCATATCCCAACTATTTGAAAGTGAAACCTTTTTTTTAAGCAAACAGGAATTCCAACCATAAAAGTATCTAAGAAGTGTACTCAAACTCCCAATCGCATAGCATTATTTATTTATTTTTTTTAATTCTCTATCAGTACTACCGATACCAAGAACGAGCAAAACTATTATATACCCACCGTTTAGTTTTTATTTCTCTACATAACGAATTCAGGTGTTGCAAGACAGTAAGACATTTTATATGCAAAGAAAGTTCGTTTGTTTTATGGAGGACAAAATTCTCTATAAAAGTTTCAAATCGTATTCACAGGTGCTGTATACAGAAAGCAATATTCGAAAGTGGCTAAAAAATCAAAAAAAAAAAAAAACTATAGTAGGCAACGCTGAATAAACTGTTTCGAATAGCTAAGACTTAGCCACATCAAATAAAAAATTGCAAAGTTACAAGTAAATTCCCAGGCGGTATAATGAAAGATGACTTGTGATGTAATACACAAGAGGACCAGTGTAAAGAAGAAACTATGAACCTTTGGGATAACTTCATCATTACACCTGGTACTAGATTGGCTTGCAACTGGAATACAATTCCTGCTGAACGAGTAACTATATATAGTTTTGAAAATTGCCCACCCTGAGTACACCCATGTGTAAAAAAAGTTGTACGAGTATAATAACTACGATAACTTGCAATGTAAACCAAAACCAATCTACTCTCTACAAATAATTAGATATTTGATACTTCCCAGTAACATTAAACATTGTATCACCTTACTGATGACTATAGGTATCTGTGTGTTTTCTTTTATTTACTGAGATATCAGAAGAACAAAATTGAAACAAAACACTACACCAATTAACTACGGCAGCGTGGGGTGTTATTTCATTTTTGGGGCCTTATTTCCTAACGAAAATTTCATAATGAATTAAGACCCCAAAAGAAGGAATGAAATATAATTTTTTTATTATTAAATGTTACCCTTCCGATATGGAATGCGTATGGGGGGGCATGCTGCCCCCTGCAACCCCCTGCTTGGGTTTACTATTAGATTACGGGATGGGTGCGAGGTTGAGTACATACAAAGTCCCTTTAATCAAAATTAGTTTATCCAATATAAACAATATTGAATAAAAAGTAGTTTTCATTTTCTATTTTGGGGCCTTATTTCCTACAGCTGGAATAGCACATCATTTAAATGACCGCCTCGGCATGGCAGTGCTTCAGTTGCGTCGCTTGTATGACCGTTTTGTTGGAACTACAATATGCTCTGGCCCCGAAAGATATAAGGTTCGATACAGTTATGCCATAAATCGCACCAAACAGTCAATTTTTGTCGATATATTAATGCTTGTTCGAACACTACTTGTGGGTTGTGGTCGCTCCAATAATGACAATTTTGAATTCACAATCCTATCAAGATGTATAGTCCGCTACGGCGGCTACATTTTCCTCATTTCCAATCTCTGTCAGGTTTGTGGCTTGAATTCCAATCCAATAGACTGTGCTCACGCTCAATGTTTTCTACGGTGCGATAAATTGGCTGCACACTGAAGCCATGAAGACGGCCAACCTCCCGACGAAATGCAAGCAGCATATTTACAAAGCCGTAATTTCGATATAATTTCGTAATCATCTTTGCACGTTCCGCAAGCGTGAAACGATGCATGACGAAATGGCGAACCTGACTGAATATTTGGACAGCTGCATGTCATTGCTGAAACATAACAAATGGAAAAAGTATCATTCCTTTCTGATCACCGATAAATTTATTGAAAAATACTCTCAAATTCTTGTGATGCTTTGTTTATTTGCAATCACATCAGCGATTTTAAATACCTACATCCTACATACGTAACCCATAAAAAACAACCAAACTTGCAAACAAGCAAGAAAGCTTCGTTTACCACCCAGTTTTTTTTTTTTTTTTTCTCTTTTGGTTGTAAAAGTCCAGTATTTTCTGGCAACCCTTGTTGCATGCTTTTATGCTTGATAATGATAATTACAAATTTGTCTGAATTGTCTGGGAATATTTTTCACTTTATGGTAAATTTTAATTGCATCCGGATGGATGGATTAAGGCACCTTCGCAGTTGGCCAAACCCCACACCTCACGATTCTTTGTCAACTGCCTACACCATAGTTGCAAAAAGGCTTACTATTGTACTAAATTCAGTACTATTTGACTTTTCGGAATACGCAAGTACCACTTCCCAAGTTTTAGTACTAATAATACTATTTGTAATTTTTGAAATAAACAAAGTTTATCTTACTTAGATTTAAAAAAGTCACCAACATTTTTTTTGGCTTTACTGTCTGTTGTTTTTAAAATTTGGGTTTGGTCTTATACTTTCCAAAAATTAAGTACTATTTTGTTCATCTCAGTAGATACAATTTTTTTTTTTTTTTTTGTATGTCAGTATCTACAATTGAGAAAAGTCGATTTTCATCACTGGTCTACACTCGTAAATCCTTACACTCAGTAGCAGGCAGATGCGAATGATAAAAAATATGGATATCCTTCGTACGTCTATCCCCCAAAAACCCATTTGTTTACATTGTTCTGTTTGTGATTTCAATCCCATGTTGCTAATCGACGGCAATCATTCCTTTTGCTTTTATGGGCAACGCGCTGTTCCAATTGTTTTGTGTTTCGTATTGAACTTGTTTGTTTTGTTGTTAAGGCTACGATTAAAATAAGAAAAAAACTAGTGAAATTCACATTTCGGAATAACGAATTCGTGCATAAAAGTCAAATTCATGAAGTGACATATAAAAAGGAAACTAGCGTGACGAGTGCGTGACTTCATGAATTTTTCGGGAAAAACGCTTGTAGGCAGCCGCCTTTCCACTGGAAAGTCTTATATCTTTATATTCCATTATCTTTGGGAGCAGGTACCTACTTTTGCAGCGTATGCACCGTAATGAATCATATAAATCCTTCAGTAGTAATCCCCCTGATGGAACTAAGAAAAGAAACTTGCAAATATTTTGCTGGACACAAACTGACACATTTTCTATCTCTTTGCATGTGCTCCTATTTTACACAAACAGGAAACAGCACCAAGCCATTGCATTTACCGTCCATGAAGCTATCCATTTCTCCAACTACCCGTAAAACAGGTAAGTGTTGGCTTCAATTAAGTAAGACCCACTTCAACTACAAGCCGCCGGAACCAGCGTTACCTTCGGGAAGCGTTAGATTCATTTCGACTCGACGACAAATGTAGTGCGTTTTTTCCGTAGTTTAATCATAAATTTGTGAGACTCTTTTTATTGACTCAAATCTTTTATTTCTGTGTAGTGTTGTTGTCCATTGGATTGTTGTCGGTTTCGGTTCTGCGATAAGTGGTGGATTGATTCTGCTTTGTTTTGTTTTTTGTTAAATAAATATAAATAAAAGAGTATCAGTATATGATTGTTATTTTACTGATGTAGTTTTAATAAATTTGTTAGCATGACACGCATTGGAAAAAATACATCGCGTCAGCAGACGGCAACGGGCTCCAAAATTGTCGGCAAGGATGAACTTTCAAAGCGAGTCATTACAAAATGCTATCTTGTTTTATCGGTTAAAGATAGATTAGTAGATATTTCAACATTTTGTTAAAAAAGAATTTATTTTGAATATAGAAGTCCACAAATACAATTGCTGAAAATGTTATTAAAAAAGGAAACATTTCTGAGTATGAGGTGAATATTATAAAAAGTAATGCTCTTAAAATATAAGCAAACAATCGAGTTCGAGGTGGGCAATATTCTCTGCGCTTAATTTATAATATGCAACTAGAATAGTGGGTTCCTGACTCGAATTTAATTCAGAAGTGCAGAGGTAACACTAAATACTTTCCGGAACTATTACGAACAGAAACTTACAACCATACACCGAGGCTTCCCCCCGACCGAAGCAGCGTGCAGTGCAGGAGCAGAATTGAAATTAATTAGCGGAAGGTAGCGAAAACTTTGTAACTTTTTAGCGGAATATTATGAAGACAAAGAATTGTGGCATAGCGCCCACTCTAGGGATCAGCTGTCGGGCTGTGGCAGAGGATAGCTCGACTTGGTGCAATTCAATTAAAAATGTTGCAATGAAGAGGACTTGTTTTTTGTGATAATTTCTGCAACACAATTAAAATTAATAGTGCAACCCAACTGATGCCTGACAGTAAAAACTTCGATGTGTTTTACCACCCCTTGTCGGCGTTGCTGCTTCCCAAACGTTTTTTTATATTTTTATCGAATCCATGCGATAGTTATGATTTTATTTATTTTCCCCCCTAAGTTCTTTAATTTTTAGAGAATGTAAAGAATGCCATTAATCTTCCCTTTTTTTCTCGGTCCGTTGTTCTTGTCGTTGAGTGCAATTATGGTTTTAATTGAATTCGGGTGTTGTAGTTGGCGCTCTTGCTTTACAGAGTGCGAATGAGAAGTGAAAACTAATTAAGATAGTAAAGTGAAGCGCAATTAATCCTATCAAGTTTGAAAACTTCATAGAGCCCTTCGGAGTGGTCAAAATCAATTTTCCAAAGTGGCTTTATGAATGTGATTTCATGGTAGGGCGGGCGAAATTATTTTAAAGTGTTCACTGTTCAGTGTAAATGAAAGTTTGTATACATTACTCATAAGTTGTCAATACGGAAATGAATACATGTCTGCTAGAGAGTGGGAACACTGGGGAAAAGTAGGTACATAATGGGATAGACAAATCGATTAGGTATTCTAAAAAGATTTCTGAAAGTAAGCTGTGCAATATGAAAATATTTGGCAGTACATATTATTTATTGACTGCCGACTGTAGAGAAGAAGCTAGGCGCTTATTTTTGCCCACTTGTCGTTGATTCTACTGATTCTCCACTCACCAGTAGTGATTGGCACATTTATCGTCGTAAGATATACTCGTAGTTTAAATAGTTTTAGCAAATGTTGCCTCATGGCTCAGCCTGCAATATGGGCAATCAATTTGCAGCAAATGAAAGCTCATTTTTTGTAACACATTTTTGCCTGAACATAGCGCACCAGATAGATAGAGAGTTTAGATTTATTGTTCTTTTTAAAAAAAATGTTAACAGTTTCACAAAAATCATTAAGCATTGCTATGCCGTCTGCCAGATTGCCATTTTTTTTTGAAGTGAAATTTCTTATGCGACTTCCAACTCAAGGTCGCGTTAAACGTTTAACACTTATAAAAGCATTGGATACTCAAAGGTATGATTTTTTTTTTTTAAATCAGATCGTACATATAAAATAAAGTGCACGACTGGGTCGAACAAAACTTTCTCGTTCGTCAAAAGTTTTGTTGGTTGTTTTTTTTATTTTATTAGATAGGTAGGTTAAGATCTGAGAAGCATGAAAGAAACATGAAATATAGAAAAAGGAACACATAGTGTTAAATAATATTCACTTTTAATTTTTAAACGTTAAGGCTCTAGAAACAGGCAATTCTCGCAAGTTCTTGTTAGAGAGTTTTAAGCGCCTACTGTACTATTTTATAGCACTTGAAAAATTTTTGAGTATGAGAACAAGTGTAGTAGGAGTTTTTGATTTTTGGTCTGTTTGGAAATTATTTTCTTTTTGACTGGAATAGATTAATGAAGCTGGTTTAAGTTGTCAATTATTGGAAGTATTGGTCGTGATAGATCGATATCTTTACATAGCAGCTATTAACTGAATATCGCGATGAACGTGTGTGGGGGTGCAAATGAAGTGGGATATTCTGATTGTTGTAAATATTTTAAGGTGCATATTCAAAATGGTTGAAAAAAAAGTAGATGTGGGTAATGTTTGCTAAAAATAAGTTTTGCGTTGCTGTTATCGCATTTTTAATAGCTGTTGCAATTTGAATCTTAAAGTGCGATATTGAGTTTTAAAAATACATATGAACAGAGATCGGCTTTGGGTAGTCATTTTTGAGAAATAATTAAAAAACTAATTTATTCGAATTTTCTGAGAAAAACTAAGTACGGGATGTTATTTAGAATACTGAAAATCTTAATATATAAAAACGTTCGTGCGTATGTATGAACGACCATAACGGCTGAACCACTGAATCTATCCCTCTTATATTCACACCATGTGTTTGTGTGTTGCTCCGGATGGTTTATGTTTATTTTAGACCCTATAGGGGGCGCTGGGGTCGCTTTTTTGAAAATTCTTATGTATGGACCGATTTGGCTCAAATTACACTCAATACAAACACTATATAACACTTAAAAAAAAAAAAAGTTTCTGCCAAAATTTGGACCCGATAGGTGGCGCTGGGAGATATTTACGACAAGCTAGATTTCCCAGCATCAATTTTGTATCAACAACATTAAATTCAATCATTATATTAATACGTGTTGTAATAATTAGTTGGCGTTGGTTGTCTATACTTTTTTGAATTTGACATTTCAGTAATTCATATTTCATTTAGCTGTACAATTGTTTGAAGAAGACTGCAAATTAGTTTTCAATCAATTTTAAATAAATAACATTTCCATTCGATTTCCGGCACAAATAACATAACCAAGGAAAATGTTTATAGCCACTGAGCCAATTTTCATGGTTCTTCTTTTGTTTTGTTCGTATTGTTGTACTTCAGGTGTAGGCAGTCTTTAAAGAAAGCACTATTTTGGACCCGATAGGTGGCGCTGTCGTCGATATCCGAAACCGCTTAATCGATTTCAATGAAATTTTGTGGATGTGTATGATTGATGCCAGCTTGAAAGATATAATACTTTTCGACTCGATAAGTGGCGCTGTTGTCGATTTCCGAAACAGTTTTATTGAGACGATTGAAATTGTTGGGATTCATTTTCATTCAAAAATAAAGCCAAACGCTATTTCTAAAGTTGTATAATTAAAAATTTTAATGGACATTGCCCAAATAAAGCACTTTGCAAAATCTGAATAGGACTTAATACGAAAGGTACGAGCAAATCCGGGTGGGTACAAGTACATGTAAAAGAGGCTGACGTCCGGATATGAACTCATAACTCGGGAACGGATTGGTCGATTTTTATGATTTTTGGTTTAAATTCGCATGTGCCCAAGGAAAAACATACTATGATACTCTTTGTCGTGAAAACAAAACTTTAAGGGGATGAGTTGAATTTTTGAACTCTTTGGATGTTCCAGGCAGTTATAATTTTGCTGTGCAACGTCAATGCACCGAAACTTTGTAACGGAACGCGTTTGATTTGATGGTGGAAGATCAACTCAAATGTCATCCAAGCGACGGTTTCGAGGGGAAAATTTAAAGGCAAACATTCTCATTGCTCGGATTCCCCTTATTCACAACGATTTGCCATTCGTATTTAAGCATCTTGAATTTTCCGTGCGTCTCTCTATTAATCTCCGAGATGGTTAAACCTACCACAACATTTTTCATATGAGGGAACTCGAGAACGGATCTTCCGATTTGAGCTATCTTTTCTTTGTTGTGTTTGTCTACGCCTAAGGAAAGTTCATTTGACGAAAAAAAAAAAATGAAAAATTTGAAAGGGAAATTGGAGAATTTGAGAAAATTATTTTCCATATACATATTTTGTACGGGGAGTGTTTTTTTTTTTTTTTTTTTGATTTGATCGTAGTATACACAGTGAGATCGCATTTTTGTCAAAAGATATTTTGGATCAAAAAAATTAATTTCTGGTGGAATAGTGAATGCTCAAAAATTCAAATTATTTTAGTCAAAAAGTCAACATTGGGCGCGACGAAGTTCGCCGGGCACGCTAGTATCTTTATATATTTTGATCAAAATTAGGTTTTTGTAAAATTGTAAAATTTGGCAGACAAAACAGTACCAAATATTGCAAAGTTTAGTTTGAAAAATACTATTTGTTAACTATATAGCTAAAAACCGATCATATGTTATTGTTCGCGATGTAAGCATTACTTGGCTTTTAAAGTTTTATCGAAGTCAAGAATGGTGTTTTCGAGATATGATATGAAAATTAAGGACCCAACAATTTTAAGAACATCAGTATTATTCTAAGTTTGCATTTTGGTAAAAATCGTTATTGCCGTTCTCTGGTAAGCTAAGAAAAACTAAATTTAAAAATAAATGCCTTTTTTCAAAAATCAATTTTACCATAATACCGAGAAAAACTGAGTTTGCCATTAAGTTGGAAATGACCGTATAACCTTAGAAATTAGTTTTTGTTACAATCGTATGGACCGTTTTCGAGATATGTCCCAATTTCAAAAGCACCGTTACTCGAATTTAAGTCATGGTAACCTCACCCACTTAAGCCTAAATATCAATTTTGGTTGAAATCGTTAGAGCCGTTTTCGAGCAAATCAAACTGGTACGAACAGTTTGTATGGGAAGTACCATTAATATTGAGGTTACCTTGCAAAATAAAAAACGGCCCCGAGCCCTAAGCCCACAAACTCCAAATACGAAGTTTGAATGAAATGCGGACAGACAGACAGACGGACCGACCGGACAGAATTTTGCGACCCACTTTTTTGAGTTGGTCTATCATCGTAATGTCAGAATTGATTAACATATCGAGTTCGAAATTTTGTACGAAAACAATATCTTTCTCTTACTACGTAATAGAGAAAGTTAAAAATGTGTTACTTAAATATATAGTATAGATCGTTCAAGATAGTTCAAGATTTGAGTTCTATAGGATATTGCAGCACTACCTATAGAAATTGTATAAAATGGTTTACATCTCTTTCGCAATTAAGGATCTCCGAATTTTTTCGAATTCGAATCACTGCCGAAAAAAGTTCTTCTTATCTCCTTCAAGATCGGGGATTTCTATAAAATGTACGATATCTTCCCCTTCGGGAAAGTTGTAAAGACTGCGATGGATTGGTAAGTCCTCTCGATGTGGAATAAAGTTAAATCCTATACCAGTTCTCCCCTCATTTTAGTTTCGTCCACATTAATTATGTTGTAGTTGGCTATAAATTGGTCTATGCGCAGAGGACTTAGCTTTGCTGATGCATTTTATTCTATACCTCAAATCTAATTTTGAGACAAGATTATAGAGCATCTCTCTAGCGCACCCATTTTTGGTAATATTCTGATGATTAAGATCACAAAAATCTGCCAGCTTCTTCAATTTCCTAGACCATAGGCTCTTTCTCTCCATAGCACATAACGCAACTATTTTTGGCAGTCTTGTATATGATATTTTGAACATTTTGAGTAAATACTCCACATTTTTTGATAGCGAGCGTTGGTAATCCTGTTTCGATTGTAATCATGTAGTTCGGTGTCGTTTTAGGTAGGTGGGAACATTTTTTTACATAGCACCTTAGCAGTTTTTCTACGGTTGCATACTTTTCATATTCCCAGACTTGATCAGCATACATCATCAGATCTGGCCGCTGGCACCGGTTGAAGTGCCAATTCTCTCTACAAGTACAAGACATTCTACCAGACCCCTTCTTGACGATCATTTATTTCGACTTACTCAGATTTACTTAAATTCCACAATCTGAGAGTTTCAAGTGGATATGCACAGAGATCAACATCGTCTGCGAAGAGAAGAGCTTTGAACAAGATTCCGGCATATTCTATCAAATCGACAAAGCAAACAGGGCTCAGTGGACATTCTTGCCTTACCCCCATTCTTGATGCGAACCATTCTGATATTTCTAATCCATTCCAAATACTGCTGATTCAGTATCGTCGTAGATACCTACCTTCCGAAACCTTACCAAACGTCGGCGTTATGCCAGCGTTATACAGCTTGTAGAACAAAGCCCTTCTGTCAACTGTGACGCAGGCCGCCTTAAAGTCGACGAAAAACATGTAAAGTTTCTTTTTTTGCTCGAGGTATGTTCCAACTGTACTTCGAAGGATAAAAATGCTATTGGATAGCTTAGAAGTCCAGCCTGGAATTCTTTGAGTTTGTTACCATTAAGTATCCATTTGCACAGTCGATGATTTAATAGGGAAGCGAAGATCTTATAGGAGGCATTATAAAAAGATGATCCACGGTAATTGCTTTGATTCCTTTTTTGTGAATTGGGTATATATCTAATGTTTTTTTTTTATTGTTGTGGTGTATCACTTGTTTTCATGATTTTAAACAAATGTACACCGACAAGCTCCTCTGTTCTATATTTGAAAAATTCCACTGCAATTCTATCCACCACTTCTTCCTGTGTAAAAGGAGCATCTAATATACCATTAGAGAACGATGGCACTGCGTACTGAATTGATAGCGCATTTGTATTTTGATTTAGCAGTTTTTGAAGTGAGATTGCAGTTCATCAGCAGGTAGCTCCACACTTATTTGTTTTTTTTTTTTTTTTTTTTTTTCGTTTCAGATGTTCGCTGCCGTAGCGTGCGATAAATTAATTTATCTACTAAATTACAATCGCCTTAAACTGAATCGTAAATCGTTGCAACAGCAGTTAGAAATCATTTTTTTATTGCAAGGCTCCATTTCAAAGCCAAGTTGTATGGAAGTTTTATAAAAGAGTCGTCGGAAATCGTATTTCAAATTTTACCAAGTGTGTGGTAGTCCTTGCGAACCTACCCAATTGAAGATTTCAGCTTAGTATGATTGCATGACGAAGTTGGCGTCGTAATTTGTACGGATAATGCTCACACTGGCTCACAGATTGTATAACGCATTGGAATACTAAGTGACCGGTCTCAGTTTCAACCCCCACGAAAAAACACATATAACGCCTTAAAGTTTTTTTTTTTTTTTTTCATTCCCGTGAACGTCTGTCAAACATCCGAGAGTGTATCTGTCCTCAGAAAGATTCTTAATTCATACCTCGGGTTCAGTATACTTCAGTAAACCACTCGCTGGTTTTAACTATTCTGAGATCGAAACTCAACTTTCGTTAATGCCGCCTTTATGCATGACATGACTTACAACTAGCTACTTCATTGACACTTATTAAACAGCTTGTTAATTAAACCCTTTAACAATGGATATCACATATCAGATGTTTTTGACGTATTACAACCGCATGGCAGACGCCTCCTTCCTGGCTATACAAATGTCAAAAGATTTTCCTTTTACCTACGGACTTACTCTTGTGCATTTCCCTTAATAGAATGCAATAAAGATGTTGCGAAGTCAACGCAAATAAAATTAAGTTTCTTGCCGTTTTCAAAGGAAGTCTGATTTGTCCTTTCATTTCCTCCAGGATTTCAAGTCTTTTTCTCCTTTCTACTACGAAGTGTTTGCAGAACGAGTCTCATTTTAACTTTGTTAAAGTCGAAGGATGTGGAACTGTATAAGTAAGCATAGCACACACACATTTCTCAAGAGCAGAAAATAAACAAATTTAATATTGGCAACGCCATCAAAATGATGGAAAAACAATTTTAATCTGCCACTGCAAATTGTGTGGAATGCAATGTACTGATGCTGAGACGGAGAAAATGTGTGCCAACTCGTTGAATGCGCTTTCCGAATACATGATATGCATGTTTGTGAAATATTTAAATTTCGCATAAAACATTGTTCACCTGGTACCTGGAAATACGCAGCGATACGAAAAGTGCAGAGAGTGCATTTCTAGAATATATACATATAGAGGGTAGAAGGAATGTGCACAATAAATGTACAAATATTTCATATTTCTCTTTGAGGTGGAAACGTAATGGAAAGTACTCTTTAAATGCAAGCAACTGAGAAAGGAAATCATTTTATTCAAATCAAATGCATTGTTTCCTTATACGGTTTTGACAAAATAATTGATCAAAAGATAACGAAAGTCGGAATTTGCACATTGGAATTTTGTATCATAATATCCGCTCTACTGCAACTTGTATTGGGCTCAAAATCGTTTGCAAACGTATGCTCCGTTTTGATGAATATTTTGCTTCGACTAGGTTAGGTTAAGTAAGGTTAAGTGGGGTTCTGAGCTCGTCACAAAAGACCAGGCACCATAGCGGGCCCATCACCATCCCCAGGGAACCATTACGGTTAAGAACCTAAAACAAATCCTAACCTAAATACAGAATTCAATTACAGTCCCAATATTGTTTGTATAAAAGAAGTACCTACCTGTCTAGGTGCTTCCTTCTACTCCGAGAAATTGCTTGACACTCGCATGAAGGTGGGAGATGTCTTCCGTGACTACTTGTAGGTTTTTTCTACTGAGATTGATTAATTCTTCAGACTTTTTCCAATTTAAATCGGGCCACATTGCCTTTGACACCCTGTGCAATTTTAGCTGTGACCATCGTGTGGCTGCTTTATTGGAGGTTTTCTCAAAGAAAACCCTTCTAGCAACGGTGGTCTGATACCCTCAATATATCCTTGCTTCGACTAAGGCACCTCTAAGGTTCACACTTGGTATTTATGTTAGAACTTAGAACAAGTGACTTAGGAGAACCCTTTCTGGCAATGTGTTCAATGCACTAGTACCAGTGTTCACAGATTTTAAAGACTGTGTTCCCCTTTATTTGTCAGCAAAAAAAAAAAAGCCCCTTTTTCCACTAATTTAAATGTGCACTTATTTTCTAATAAACAAATTTAAAACGTGACCAATTTTATAAGCAAGCTGAATAACCATAAAGCATACAAAAAAAATCCTATTCTTCGATAATTTCCTTTTCTATATTGTGTCTATATCAAAACGAGTGAATGCATTCAGATACACAAAAATTCTTACGTAGACGTCCGATGGGCTGTTTTCTTATGTTTTGTTCGTAATGAAAATATGTTTTAGTTGATTTTGATTTGATTTGAGATGAATTTTTGAACAATTTACGTTTCACAGAAATTTTTGATGTTTTCACCCCTTTTAAGCTTGTTTTTTGTAAGGCTTAACCTTTTTTTAATTTCTTTTTTCCCTTTTCATTCAAAAAGCGACAAAATTGGAGCTTTTCCGCTCAATCTGGGACTACCGACTGCTACTGCTAGTGTCGTCCACTTTCACTGATTGGGAAATATGAGAGCGTTGAATCAAAGCACCGTTTTACGTTATACCAGCACCTACCATTTTAAACTACATGTTATTTACTCTGAACTGTTTTATCGAGCATTCGTTTTAAATTATGTTTTATGTCGCTGATATATGTAGTTGTTACAATAGATCGGCGTTCCGAACAGTACTTTTAACTTTCTCGTATACGTATTAAGAGAAAGATATTGCTTTCGTACAAAATTTCGGACTCGAGATTTTATTCAAATCTGACTTTGATAATAGAGCAACTTAAAAAAGTGTTTCTCGCAATTTTGTTGATCTGTCTGCCAGCTTCTGAAGTATACAGCCTAAACGACTGGCTGGATTTGTTTCAAAACCCCGAATTTGGAGTTTTTGGGATTAGGGTTTCGGCTCCATTTTTTTCACTTTAGCGAGTCGAATTTTGTCCAAAAAAAAATACGAATAACTTTACTTTTGAAAACTGGACCTATCTCGAAAACGGTCCGTACAACTGCACTAAAAATGTATATTTAGCGTAATAATTATCATAGTCATTCCTAATCTACATTTGACTTTTTGGAAAACGTTTTTTTTTTTTAACAAAATGCATAGGTACTTGGAAGAAAATTGATGCTTTCAATATTAATATTATATTGTAATAATAAAAAAAACGATACTTTTATGAACTGCCCATATTTCGAAAACCCCATTTTAGATTTGCATAAAATTTTCAAAAAACAAGTAAAGCCTACTCAGTAAACAATATCACATGCTTAATTTTTAGATAAATCGTCGAAAAAGATTAGTTTTCACTAAAAGTATTTATTTGTTACTATTTTTTCTGACAAATTTTACAAAAACAGACCGCTCAAACGATTGTGATCGAAATAGAAAGATAACTTTTGTAAAACTCAGTGTCTCAGTCTCTATCTCTAGACAACCATATAAAACACGCACCGCAAAATTAAAAACAACAATTAAAAACTTCCACCTTATTTGAACCTCCACACACGTTCATCAAGCAACAATGCAAATTCCAAAAACCGATCAATTTATTCTTATATTTATATAACTGTGTAAAGATATCGGTCTATCACGATTCGCGAACCCTACTTCTAATCATAGACAACTCAAACCAGTATCACTAACCTATTGCAGTCAAAAATAAAAGCATGCCCTATTAGATCAGAAAACAGAAATTCCTGCTACGCCTGTTCTTGAACTCAACATTTTTCTAAAGCGTAAGAGCTGATATATAGCACTTAGGCGTTTATAACTCCCTAACCAGAACCAGAACCAACCAAACTTTTGATGAACGAGAAAGTTTATTGCGGCCAGTCGTGCACTTTATTTTTTTATGTATTTAATTTAAAAAAATTGGTGATAGAAATGGAAAGTAAAAATAACTACTTGGCGATTCCTCTTCTATAGTTTAAAAATAAAGTTGATACTTCATAAACAAAGCCAATACTATGAAAATCACACTACACCACAATCATGATGATGGGTTTTCTTGCAGAATTTTTTAGGTGGAAGCTGTTAATCAATGTAGGTAGGTGTTTATGGTCAACAAAGTACAGATCTTTGTAACGGGTGATTTTTTAAGAGGTTTAGAACTTTTTTAAAAAAAAAAAACACAAAAAATTCGAAAAAATGAATGAAATATTTATTTGAATCGATAGTTTGAACCTTGCAATTTAATGTTTAAAGATAATTTCATGCAAATGTTGACCGCGGCTGCGTCTCAGGTAGTCCATCCGCTGAGTCCAATTTTGGCATACTCTTTCACACTTATCGGCCGGTATCTCACGAATGAATGCTTGGATGTTGGCTTCCAGTGCGTCAATCGAAGCGGGCTTATCCCTATACACATTAGCCTTGACATACCCCCACAAAAAATAATCTAATGGTGTCAAATCGCACGATCTAGGCGGCCAATTGACAGGCCCGAAACGTGAAATTAACTGTTTACCAAACTCGCCTCGCAATTGCGCCATTGTTTCGCGTGCTGTGTGGCATGTGGCACCGTCTTGTTGAAACCACATATCATGCAAGTCAAGAACTTCCATTTCGGGCAAAAAAAAGTTTGTTATCATCGCTCGGTAGCGTTCACCATTGACAGTAACGCTGCGATTCGCATCATCTTTGAAGAAATATGGCCCAATAATGCCGCCGGCCCATAAACCGCACCAAACAGTGGCTTTTTCGGGATGCATTGGTAGCTGTTGCAATGCTTCTGGCTGATCTTCACTCCAAATGCGGCAATTTTGCTTATTTACGTACCCATTCAACCAAAAATGAGCCTCATCGCTGAACACAACTTTTCGATAAAAAAGCGGATCCTCGGCCAGCTTTCCAAGAGCCCATTCACCAAAAATTCGGCGTTGTGGTAGATCGCCTGGCTTTAGTTCTTGCACAAGCTGTATCTTAAAAGGCCTTACGCACAAATCCTTCCGCAAAATTTTCCACGTAGTGCTGTAACAAAGGCCTAACTGCTGGGAACGGCGCCGAATCGACATTTCGCGGTCTTCTGTCACACTAGCTGATACGGCCGCAATATTTTCTTCACTACGCACAGTACGTAAACGTGTTGGTGGTTTAATGTCCAACAAAGTAAATTTGGTGCGAAATTTGGTCACAATCTTCCGAATAGACTGCTCAGAAGGTCGATAATGCCGATCATAAAATGGAAGCAGCGCGCGATGAACATTTCGAACCGAGCACGAATTTTGATAGTAAAATTCAATAATTTGCAAGCGTTGTTCATTTGTAAGACGATCCATGGTTAAATTGCAAACCAAACTGAAGCTGTTTGACAGTGACATAAGGTACTAAACACACGTCAGCTGTCAAAACCAGTGTTGCCAAAACCAAACCAGCTAAAAAATCACCCGTTATGTACCTATATCCTATAGCGATGGTTATCGCTTTCAGTATTTTTTTTTATATAGTTCGAAATTGTAGATTTTGCTCGGTTCTGAAGAAGAAGATTGAAATAAGTGTTTAAGACTTTGCCTCAATGAACATGGTGTTAAAAATCAATGGAATCGAGTCACACTTGGATATAGCTTGACGTTTGACCTAAAAATTAATTGATTAGGTATTGTCAAAACTATCAAAACTTTATATAAAAAGAGGCAAAACCGAAACTAGAAAATTTGGCCAAATGTTATCAACTGGCACCATGACAGGATTTTTGAACAAGTCTTTTACTAAAACTAAGAGCCGTCTTAGGCAAACTCGAAGTTCTCATTTTCGTAGTTCTCCTTTTTCGAAAACTTTTCGGGGACTCTTTCAGCTGTAACTTTTAACCAAATATGTCTGTACTATTTTCTCGTTACTCACAGGAGAGCTCAGTTGTAAATAAACTCATGCTCGGAATCTGGGAGTTTATAAATGCATTTCAAAATTATCCCACTCATTATGGAACTATAATTGCAATTGGTCTTTTTTAAAAACATTTCTTCTCCGTTGAACTGAAATGACTATCTAGCTTTTGCAATGAGCAACTTCAAAAATATGGATACAGTTCAAAATGTGAGGATTTCTATCAGCACTCACTGCTCATTGAAAACCAATCCTTCACCATTATGCTGACAGATACTATGCATCGAAGAGAAAGACCTAAGCAAATTCGATTCATAACAAATTATCCATAGATAATCCTCAATTCAAATATTCTTGCAAAAATATAGAGAGAGGTATTTTTGCTAAAACTTGACCATCGCATAACGCATACATGCACATGGTATCAGTGAATGTTTAGCTAACAGAGAGCTCGTAATCCAACAGATATTCTGTGGAAACAGTTTCCAGATGTATAGTCCAAAATCGAGTTGCAAGCTTAACGGGAATGGTATGCAATACTTCCATTAACAAACTTTCAGCACATTAAGACGATGGTATTGGTCTTCCTCTTTCCAATTGATGAAATATCTCCTTCTACTGCATTTTCGTTAGTTGCGTGCTCGGTATTGCCCAATCGATTACAAATACAGAAGTGTGCAACTAATCAGCTTTAGTCCTGTAAGCCAGTTGTGCCTGAAATCGGATACATGTTCAATATTTCTTCTTCTTCCACTTTTGTGAACTGAGAAAGGAGATGCGACCAAACGATAGCCCTTTGTCTGGTGGCTGGTGGTGGATTGGTACGTTGTCCTTTTCCACATTTACTTATGCGATGACCACTATGTCTGACATCATTCCTGATGATATATATTCAAGTACATCGATGGGACTTTCATGCAAAGTTGAAAGATATTTTAAACAATGCCGTGTGTGTTTGTGGGCACAAAGGACGATTGTTCCCACACGCTGTTATTAAAAAGTTCTAGACCACTTGGCAAAATGCTTCGCCATTGTGTTGGTTAAATAAAATCAGAATATATATTTGCGATTCTGGTATCCTGCGGGATATTGACCGAACGACGAAATTTGTTTTCCTTCAGTTTTGTAAGTTGGAAGTTGGAACGTAAAAGTCTCATTTGAAGTATTTTAATTTGAATTCACAGATGCATAATGCATGGCAAATTATTTCTAAGGTTTGTTTTCTTTATGCTCTTTATCAAGAAGGTTCTCCACTTAACAAAAAGAAATGAAATAGCACTTGGGGCCTTTTGATGTTTCGACTGAAGCAAATCGAAACCATTAAACCGGAGTACATATAAATATAAAATTGGAGAAAAAGCTGCCATATGGTTTTTCTTGAGCTAAGTAAAACATAAAATTCAAAGAATCTGATTGAGAAGTATATTTCACCACATAAAACGACAAATATTTTAATGGGGAAATAAAGAAAGCGAACTTTGTAACGAAATTTCCATAAAGAAAAATAATACAAAATATGTACGTCTGCCACGTTAAAATAATATTAGGTATTTGAATATTTTTTAAGAGGTTGAATTCGTCTCAGATAATTATCGATGGAAAGTGATTTGATTTCTTACTTTAAACTTAACGAACACTTCTTGTGGGTTCAAAGGTTAACAAAGGTCAGTGTTTTTACAACAACTTTGTTTGCGGTGCCTAATCAAGAAATGATATCGGTTTTTTGTAAGACTTCATCAAGACATTATCTCAATGGAAAAAAGATATTAAGGAAAATGTTTTCGCGAATGCTTGCAGATTTTTGTTGGACACTTAAACGAGATCATCCATCGTATAGTTCTATGTGACGAGCAAGATGACCAAAAATTCTTCAGAATAATTTTTTAAATATGATTCTCTTCAAATACAAGTGTTATACCTTCTTTTTTAATTAACATATTTTTGAACACATTTTAACTAATCTCTGTTATAAGAAAACAAAAAAACAGTCGCTACGGCAACAAACAATTTTTTTTTTTCTGTACAGTGTAATTGAGCATTTTAACCGCATGACTCCATGAAATAAGACCGAAAAGGATTGTGCTGTTTTCTTTAATTAGTTCATTCTCCGCATATTCACACACACATGTATATAAAGGCTATATCAACGGTAGTCACCGCTCCATGGGCAAGGTTCTACTCTACTGTCTACTGTCTGCTAGTGGCCTACATTTGTGGTCTACTCTAATGGAAAATTGTTGGCTCTAATTTGATAAAATAATTATGACGTATGTGTCCTGGGCGACCGACGCTCGATGGCATTTGAAATCATTTAGGGAACCTTATATCTATTTGTTTGGAAACATTGCGATCGAACAAAAAATAAATTTTCCTCAATTTTAAACCTAATGTTTTGCTGAGAATAGTTATTATTTATTGGGAAAGTATTTTTAACGTAATGCGTTAACAAGTCCACATACGAACAAATAAACCTTGAACATTTATAATTAATTATTCTGAAAAGAGAACACTTGGATTGACGTTAAGATTTCGATACCCAATATTGTAATCATCTCATACACATCAATTAATTTTTTTTAGCATCAGGTCTATCCAGAATCGGATTTTTTTAATTTAAGAACGTGCGTATTAAACAGAAGTGGCCTTACCAATAAACAATTTTAGTTTCTAAACTCTATTTACTCAAAATGCTATATTTTCCATACAAAGCTTACAATTGTGAGCGGTTTGCTGAATGAGCCGCCAAAATCTAACATGAGAACGTCAGAAGCAGGACTGAAGAGCCCCTGTGATGTGTCGAATCGGTTTATTAAACCGGCTCAAACCGAGTTAAACCGAGTTGTATTTTTATCAAACCGAGTTGGCGAAAACTGATGGAACGAACCAAACCGACCGAAAATCGAATAATAAAATGTCACTGTATTGTAGGGTTGCCATATTTTGCTCGCAGCTCGATGCGACAAATTGCATAAATATGGAAAAAAACCGGGATTTCTAAATTTCTCCCGGAACAAAATAAAAAATAATCTTTATTCATTTAAATGACAGCTGTCAATTTGAAAAACTTACATTGGGGACGTTCGGATTCTAGCTTAGTAAGTCTTACACCTGACTGACTAGATTGATTTGAGTTTTAATTGGCCCAGAGGGGCCGCCGACGAATCGAGACAAAAAAGTCCTGCCTGCGTTATCAATTGACATTTAGTAGAGTCAAATTTAAAACAAAGAGAGTGGCCACTCGCTGCAGAATTCTGAAGAGTTCAGAAAAGGTCCGGTGAGAGAAAAAGCAAATAAGGTGTCATTTCTAAAGCTACTCTGCAAATTTAGAATTTTCGCACGATACTTAACAACCATTAGTTCGCATAACATTATAATAGTGTTGCGGTTGTCACATTTTAAATGTACTTATTTCAGAATAAAATTTTTTGAAAATATTTGAAGAGACTTTTCTAAATAAAAACGGGCAAATTCACACGCTAACCGCGAGAATATAAAAACAATTCAAGTTGTATAGTCAACGCTTTCGGATACCTATACCTAGTCCCGACATATCTAGTTGACGTTTTACAGAAACTAGGAATCCGAACGTCCCTCTTCCTATATGCTAGGTGTGCTTGGTTGAAAATGTTAACGAAATGTTAATTTTTCTCTTATGTTTTCCCCATTTTTTCTTACATTAAATCAGACTATAAAGACAGCTGCGTGTAAAAGAGGCTGAAGTGTAATAGAACAAATTTTCAAACGAATTTATTTTCAAATAAAAAAAAATGTAATAAAAAATGTTTGCAGTAGTTTTTTTGTTTATGAATTTTAGTCGTAACCCGGGACAAAAGCTGTCCCGGCGGGACAACCAAATTCTGTCTTAAATCCGGGACGTCCCGGGCAAACCGGGACGTCTGGCAACGCTAATTGCCAAATTCAACATACACGACTCGGTTTCAGTTGGCTAGGTAGTTATGAGTGTGACTTGTGAGATAATTATAAACACATGGGCCTTACAAATAATCATTTTTAACCGTCAGCTTCAGCTTATATACTTTTTAGGTCACAATATGCAATTCTGTATGGAAAATTTCTCCATTGTGAGTTCAAAAAATGTAGCCTGGTCAGTAAAAATAATTATTAGTAGAGCTGTGCTCTTAAGGACTATTCGCATGAATATTCGTAGTTTCTGAAATTTCATTCACATGAAAACTTATTTTGGTCGCAGATAACCGCGTATCAGTTTCATTTTTAAATGTTAAGTTCGAACGAATTTTTCATTCGTGGGTTTGTGGACCGCGACTATTTTGTGTGGATTGTGAATAAAGTGTGACAGTTCGCGGCAAGAATTTTCAATTCACGGGGAAATAGCTTGAATTGTTAATTTAGCTGTTTAAAGCAATTGAGATTCATGTTGTTCTTAGATTAGATGTTAGATTAATTAAATATAATGATTTTGTGATAGAAAAAATATGAATTTTCAATGCATAAATGCAGTTAAATTGATTTGTTCGCAATTCGCCCATTCGCAATTCGCTCTCATGTGAATAGTCCTTTACTCCTGTTTTCTCTAATGAGTCAATAGTTAAAAGCAGGGACCGTACCCGTACAAACCGAGTTAACCCGAACCAAGTTAACCCGAATCGAGTTGGAGTCAACATCTTTTTTTCGTTTTCTTACTGAGTTGCAACTCGGTTTGCTTTAATTCTAAGCCGGTTTAAATCAGTTTGGGAAATTATCGGTTTGGTACATCCAACATCCCTAGAAAAGCCGGCAATAGTCAGAATGCAAAATATTTTATATGAGCTACAAAAAAATATATTCATGGCAACAATCCGTAAAAGACCCTAAAGCTAGCTTCTAACAATTACAACCATTTCTATTTTTGAGACGATTGGAAGAGATCAATAATTGTGTGTCATGTCCAAAGGGCTAATTGGGAAGCTTTTTCATGATAGTTACACTTTTGGATATTTCTCAGACCGTCGTAAGATTTTATATTTTATTTTTTTGTGGGTAGAATCACTAACCAATAAGTCAGCAAATAATACCAAACATATATCACTGCTTAGAAGTAGGGAACTGCTAATAAACCTCCCGGTTGGGCTTGGAGTTATAAGCGGTAGACTTATACGCAAAAAAGCGTAATCTTTCAACCTAATACTGAACGGAATATTTCAAAGGCGCATCAAAGTAAAATTCTCTAACATTAAGTTGACGTATTCGCTCCCTTTCTCATAGTGAAATTAAACGGTATCAAGGCCTTTTCTATACTAGATCCGCCTATGTGGGGACAATCTGGCGACTAATTACCATGAGTCAATCGCTGTGCTCGGCAATCGGAATGCAATGCAACCTCCACCCTACAGTGCACGAAAATTAATTGAGCAACATACCGAAGCGCTCAAAAGGGTGTGCGGAATTAACCATTTATGTTATGTGGGAAACAGATTAACACAGCGACTTTGACAGCAACAGCAACAGCGAATTTAGGATTAGCTCTAACGTTAACGTTGCTGTCGATGTTACATTACATATCTACATTGGTTCTAAAAAGTTGTCAAAGTTGCTGTTGATGTCGCTGTGTTAATCTGTTTCTCGCATTAGGCTTCTGTAGCTCAAAGCCTACTACTGTAGGTATGCCACTTACTCGGATTACACCGGCTTCTGGTGAGTGCGTTATTCGCATACATCTTCAGCACAATTACCCAAACATCATAGTCGACATTAATTTCATTTAAGGCAAAGTAATCGGATTACATGGAGTTGATATCCTAAGCCGCACTATCGTCCAAGCGGTTAACATTTCCATAAGAAATAAATCCAATTAATGGCACATTTAGAAAAAAGGGCTAACCATAAAAAATGATTATGCTCTTCAGTTCATTGTGACCAACTTAGCATATTTCCTGCTAAATTTAGCAGGACTTTTTTGTTTTAAGCATCATTTTTTCAAACCATGCAAGCATTTTTTTTTTAAATTAGCAGGATTTAGGTTCAGCCGAATTATGTATTAAAATCATAAAATAAAACCAAGACATTACAATTCCCATTTAACAGTGAACACAGCCATTCAACGAATTCAGCTTGCAATTTCAAAACTTTTCAAACAGCACTTTTTCCTTCGCTTTCGCACGCAACTCGCATACTCTCACACAATCTTATTTCATACAATTATTAATTCTTATAAAAAAAAAAAACATATTTTTGTTTGTTTTTTAGGTTTGGATTTCAAAAAAAAATATTTAGCAAGATTTTTATCACTTGGAATAAAAATTCCAAAAAAAAAAAAAGCTATATTTCTGAGCTTTATTTCAAATATTGAATTGGTCACACTTGGCCCGATGTACGCATTTTCAAAAATCACAAAGCTCTGCTCTCTGACGTACATACGGATACGTGTTTTGTTTACTCGATCGCCCCCAGCTGTTAAGAGCTGGCAAAGTAAGCGCTTTCAAGACGATTTGATTGATTTATAATGTCGCCTCACAGCCCACTGTAAACACAAAACATAACTCACCGGTGAAGCTATAGATAGCCAGATAGGTGCTATTTTTAGTCGAGGAAAATAACTTTCCATTATTGCGTATTATTCGGATTAAGACACCCCATGGACACTTATGTTTAGCCACCTGCTGATGTTCTCAAAATTGAAGACGTTATTTTCGCTAAATTGGCGGTAAGCAAACCAAAGCCTTTAATTATGGCAGCGCCTTAATAATGGTGGCGTAGGACGATACCTTATGTTATGTACGATGTACTGTACATACGTGTAAATGCACAAACTTCGTAAACCCTTTTTTTTTGTTCTTGGTAAACAAATTTTGAAAATAAACACAGGGATGGGTGCGAGGTGACGATGATGAGGAACAGACAGTCTGAGTTGAGGTCAGGCTGTATATGAATACTTATGCGAAATTTATTGGTCGTTCGGATGAAATCTGAATTGGTATCTAAACTGATTTTAGATACACAGTGCGTGAGTGATGAAAGATGAGATTTATATCGATGCTTTCATTAGTAAGCTGAGTTATTTAGAATGTATTTGCGCAGCTCCTCATCTGAGAGATGTTTGCTTTTATCGGCCCATAAATTAAGTGTGGAAAATGATTTTAAGTTGTGAGTAGTGACATTTGTCAGTGTTGTTATCGTATTTGCTTATTGTATACGTGTAAAAAAATGCATTTAAGATCGTAGGGGTCATATTGATCAACACCCGGACTTGAACACCTGAGGTCAACCCTGACAACGATGCATACTACGAGTATGAATCCGAAATGACAGTCACAACTTATGTAAAATAGACTTAAGAAAACATACATTGTACACCGTTGGGACCCTGTTGTTGAGCCAACACCTTTAAGTATTAACTATTCACCACCATTTGTTAGCTAGCCTTAAGTCAAATTGTATATTAAAAAAGTTTAATAAAAGCAAATACATATATGTAGAGGTCATATTGTACTTAATTTGAATTTCATTATTAATGTTGTAAAAACATATTTCTAAGTTTTAAGAAAATTTAACTTAAGAAGAAGTTACTTTCATACCAATAATAGGTATTTGTACCCTCTTAGGGGTTTCCACCCTTATACAAGTTATTCGGCTGAACCGGAAACCTTTTGAAATATGCCAATTTACCTGCCTGGACACAGGGAGGGTTATGTGTTTCGCACGGATTCTATGTACGTTCCTATGTGACGCCCTAACGGCTTGACCGACTTTGAAGAGTGAGGTGTCATTAAATTGGTGTTTTTCCTTCAGTGTCATAGGCTATGAAATAAATATAAAAATATAAATTTAAAAAAACAAAATGTCAGTGAGATCCTTTTTACAGTCGGGTTTTTTTTTTTTTTTTTTATGTGTATTTTAATTAACTTCTTTTTAAGTGGTATTCGATTGGGCTTCTTCAGAATCGCTCTCAGATATCATATTTTTATTCGATCTATTGTTTGTGTTGAGTTGGTCGCAAAAAAAACTTTTTGTTCACTTGCATTGGTAATCCATTGTACCTAATTGATTTTCACACATTTTATACCAAAGCACTTCGAAACAATTTAATATAAAAATTCTTTTCCATACGCGTCAATTGACTTATTCAGCTTAAAAAAAGCCATACACAATTCGTTACCGCCAGCTGTGTGTCTTGATTCATGAACAATGGCATTATTGAAAATACATGTAAGTCTCAGAAAAATTGAGATTTTCCACAATTAATTGTTTCGCAAATCAAACATAAATAACAATATCTATCAAAAAAATTGATTCTTCTTCAAAAAAAAATTGACATCTTTATCAAATCGAAAACGGCATTAGAATATTCGATTCAATGAAATATGACGTTTTTTTTCTTGCTTGAACGAAATATGTATATGTTTTTAATGTTTGCGTTTGTTTTTATGGCATCAAAGAAAATTATGTACTCTATTGTACGTTTCAGTGCTATTTCTTTTCAGTTTTCAGTACAATTGAGAAAATGAGATTTTAATCACTGACTGCTATACTCGCAGTTGGAACAATAACCAAATACCAAAGAAACAAATAAGATATTACAAGGCGCGCTGGTTACGATTTTCGAGCTGCCAGACAATTATCCGTTCTAATCTAAAGGCATAATGAGTTTTGAACTCGTATAACTTAGTAAACTTGTAATTAAAAAAAAGGTATTGCTGTCATAATGTTTACGATTTTTTTTTTTTTTTTTCTTGTTTGCATACCTACTATTTGTGTACAATATTCAAAGACCACTTACGTCACATTTACATAACATTTGGAATTGAAGTAAGCATAGGTAGGTACCTGTAAAGAAATGAAAAAAACAAAAAGTATAAATCTTTTGCTTTAATTGATAGTAGGCATCATAAAAGGGCCATGGTATTAAATGCATTTACAAAATTTAAAAAAAAAGTGTCCACTCGTTTTCTACGCACAATCGACGAACTGATGTGCCCAGAAATATACGGAGATCAACAAATCTGCGAAAGTGTCATAGCTCATGTTAAATAAATAACAATAAGAGGTGTTATTTTGGTATTCAAAGAAAAATGTCAGTTTTGGAGATAAATGATCGGATGTTTTTTTCATAACTAGCTGTGCCCGCAACTTCGTACGCGGCGTGAGACTGTAATTTCGAATTAAAGAGATTTGACCGTTTTCTCAACGGCATATTTGTTTAAAATCAACAGTCTAGCTAAAAAAAAAAGCGGTGAACATTGTCAATGTGAAACAATAAATCAAATAAATCTATTTACCTAAAACACCAATTTAAAAAAAATTAAATTCAACAGCGTAAGTACTAAAGTTTCACTTCCTTACTGTAGGTACAACGTAGGTAATATCAAAACAACCACTAAAACAAAAGCCGGAAATTTGCATCTATACACTACACCAACAATAAATAAATCAAACAACATAATTCACCTATCGTCTTAACTTCTTGAATTCTTCAATTCTTTACTGTAGGTATTAACGTAGGTACTATAACAACCATTAAAACAAAAACCATGAACTCAATTTCTACATACACCACCTCCACCATACGTCCATCACCACACCACACGTCATCGGCCATCTGCGCATTTCCTCAGAAACACATTGTCGCTGTTTGTTTTTTTTTTTTTTTTTCATATGAACGTGCTTGTGCGATGTGCGCCACCAAACCACCCCAAAGCAGAATAACGATCAAGAACCGCGCCTGCTGATAATATTCGATTTGAGAAAATAAATTTATTTTGTTCGTGTTAGATTTTATGTTGTAGCTCAGCTTCTAGAGGACATAGAAAGCTGATTGATGGCTTGAAATAACTATAAAAGTGTTGGCTCTCCTAAGTATTTTGTTTTGTTTGCATTGATTAAGAATTATTTGAGTAATGGCGAGTTAAAGGCAGTAAAGCCAGAAAAAAACACATTTTGGTCAAAAACGCCCCAAAAAATAGGCATGACAATGAAAGGGAATAGCATATGTGTTGCACAAAACACAAAAATTGCCTACAGTTTTATTATAAGTATGGATAAAGAGGAAGGTATGCCTCTGTAGTTTCTCTTTTATAACTATTAAAAATTGTTAGTCTGGCAACGACAAATAGGAAGAAGGAGGATGTTTAAAAATTGGTGCGACTGCATCCAACAGTCCCGAAATATGTGTAAACACCGTGCGTGCGGTATGTGCGTGGCTTGATACACGTCATTGAGAAAAGAGGGAATTGTAATAACCGTATTCTTGATATATTATTTTTCAAACTCTGCGTGAGCCTTAACATGTCTGGGGTCCTCTTCGTAGGGCGGAGTGACTACCTGTGGTTGTAAAACTTCATTGATGTCCGTTCTCCTTCTTTTGGCTGGAACTGACGATAAATCCACGTCATTTATCGTCAGAACATAATTGACAGTTGATCGTGATGTCGTCGGTTCATTGTCAGTAATTGTCGCTCCAGTTTGGTTTGCGAGACGACTTCTCCATTCACGCGAGCGTTCAGTACTCGTTTTCCCAACCTTTTTTCCGACTTTCAGAGGTTTACTTGCACGTAAACGCGCCCTGTAATATTTTGCACGTTCTTCATTTGTCTTTCCCATATCTGAAAATATTTTAATACATTTTCAATGACGGCAAAACATTGCATTATTGTCAGAAATATGGAATTGTGCCAATTACGTATTTTCCTCTATTTTTCTGCGTTTTACTATTAAAACGCATGTAGGTACCTACAGATGCGAGTTGAATGACAGTTGAGGTTAAGGAGTCACAACTGAATGAATTGTAAGCAGTTTATTAAACATTGAAATCAAACAGTGAAACAACGCGCACTTAGATGTTTACACATCAACAAACACTCCTAACATATGCAGTGGAAAATACCCGTTTGCATTTCCATCTCCGCAAGTTAAATGACATCAACTGTTATACAGTAAATGAAAGTGTCATTGGAATTTCATTCGGCTTGCATTGCATATTGTAGAGGTGCTGGTCTACGACATTTTTGTTAGTTGTTGTCCAGCTGTGCTTGCCTGGTAATTCACGAAAGATTTGGCACGGAATTTCCTCGAGATGTCCGTCACAGGGAAGAAATGTGAGACCATCATTGATCATATATGAAAAAACATGCTTTATTTCACATCAACATAAAGCTGAAACTAATATGCCCCAGCTCATAAATGTATGCAATTGTGGAAACGAATGCAATAATAAAATGTATGCAATGATAAAACACAGTGACGCATTTCCGTCCCCGCAAGTTAAATGTGTGAAATAACTCCACCAGACGCGCGCTTAGATGTTTACACATCAAAAATCGCCATGTTGTTTTGGTTATTCGGCCATTCTCGTGACGTAGATCGAAATTAAAACACTGAAAAATAAAATCACACCATTTTTTATTATTCGAACGCTAATTACACACGAAAACTTACTTAAGGAGCAAAAAATAAAATTAGAAAATTAGACAAAAAAAAATTATCAGGAGAAAAGCCCAATAAGCGGGAATCGTTGTTACTCTTCTCCTCGCCTCTCAATTATGTAAACATAATGTGTAATTTTCTTTGAACAATAAACCGGACTTATGTTTATTTTAAAATCGAGTTCTCGTTTTCTCCCAAAATAATGAATTGTCAAAATTTAAATTTAAAGAGAAAAAGTTTTGAATTCACACAGACGGTTGCTGCAAAGGAAAGACATAGGATACACACGATATTGATAGAGACAAGTACAGAATATTAATTTGCAACGACATGTCTGTGTCGTGTATGGCCCCTATTACCTTTCCAAATAATTAAAGAATATTCAGTCTTCTATCTTGGGCTTTTACAAGTCGCTATTCATTTAGTGGCAAATAAGGGTATCCTTTCGTATATCACTCTTTTTTTGGTGGCATGATTGACCTTTGTATGTGATTTAAAGGATTGACAAACAAAGGACAATCTTGCCATTGCGCGCATAAATTTCGATCTCTATGCACACTATGCAAATTTCATATTCATGTGCCTTCACTCGACATTTTCTTGTTAACGGATTGTTCTTGATGCTTTTAAAATTTCACACATTACATATTTACTACCATTAACAAATGTCAATATTCCCCGAACTTTGAAGCACCGTATAGAAACTCGCATCAGACTTCAAAGGCTCATCCCTATCGTAACAGATATTCTAATTCGTTTAATTTTTGTAATTTTGTTTTTGAATATGTATATGTACATGCATTTTGCATAAACCATTTATTATCCGCAAAAAGTACGAACCGGAGGCAACGAATAATTAGGACACAATATCAAGTAACAAGAACAAAATTATGGTACAACAACATTTCGCAGTAAAGGTTTCAATGTAAAGGACTGGGACAGTGGATTGTAACTTGAAACTGTTTGATGACAACAACAAAATCGGCGCTCAAAATCCATAATACGCAACACGAAATAAAAAATGCTCAGGAATATTATAGAGCATTCTTCCCCTGGGGAATTTACTTGATGTAATACAATGAAACTCCGTTTTAATATTTTAACGCCAACAAACAACGAAACAAGCATCTTTACTGTTGCCATGGAATGCCATTGTAGTGAAATTTTGGGTAAAAGCTTATATGCGTAAGAAAAGTATGTAGGTATGAATATACGTATAGGTCAAAGTCAATATGATGTGGGTCCTATTTTGTTTTCATATTCATTCATTTTCGATCTCCCCATACTTTTCCATTACAAGGGTGGCGTATAGGATGCCAAAATGAAGCCTCCGCCATCGATTCTATGTTATCAAAGGCTATCCCCATATGGACGGAGGAGAGATTTCAACGTCTCATTTTGGATCTACCTATAGAACACATGGGGGTCGAATCGCCACTTTCTTGAACGAGCTACCCGCTCACGGAATTAAGTTGGTTTTACATGTGAAACAAAAACCAATTCCGTTAGGAAATGGTCGATCACGGAGGACGCGATTCGACCCCAGCCTAATGGCAGGGACTCCAAATACATAACACGTCATGCTGTTCCTTATACGATCTCTGTGAGTGACAGCAGGAATTCGAAGAAAAGAATTTCATTTCGGCAGCTTTTATTTGATACTATTATTTTGTAGAACAACTACAAATTTCGTGACCATGTGTAAGAGTTGAAACAAACACGTAGTTATTGAATGACAGCTTTGCTTTGACAGTTCGGTACTTCTGATAACAGAAGAAAGGCCCTACCTGACCACACCTACTGGATAAATAAATTTCCTCACATTTTTTACATTTTTAATGGGACTGCAATAACATGCAGAGGGCATTGAACAGTCTTTCTGGAGAGTATCATCACTTAAGATTTATTCATGATTAGCAACAGTTTCGACACAAACGGTCCAAGAATGACCAAGTTATCGAAGAAGAGCAAATGACCTCCAGTTCAAATTCACCAAGGCTGCTCTGTAATATTCAGTAATTAATAAAAAATGAGAGGAGACAAGACGCGCCCTTGAAGAAGTCCATAGTCAACGTCCAACGAAAAATATATATTGTGAGTTTAGAACATAACCGGTCTTACAAATAATCAACTTCAGTCTGGCAGCTATCGCAGACTCCGCACTTTCAAAATTCCGTCTGTACTTTCCAAATATAGTTGCCAGAATAGGTATACGGTATACCTGATCAATAATTTTAATGTTAACAAAGCAATGTTAATCGCGAGCATTAACTTAATAAATCCTAACTTAACGTCATTTTGAAGGGTTTTGCTTCCAAAATAACGACATAAACAATAATATATCTATAGGAATAGGAGAAGTCCTAAGTCCCTAACCCTAATCAATCATTTTATGAGGTGTTAAATGGTTCTTCGCGGGAATTGTAGATGTAAGAAATTCACTAATGCGAACAAAAACAAAATACCTAGATACCGAACTTCTGAACGAATAACAGATAAGTAGTAGTATGTGTGAATTCATAAAGGAGCAAACATGCCAGCTTTCGTGTAGCAAAATGTGCAGCTTTATATCTTTCTGCAAGGATTTTAAATTCGTTCGGTTTTAGCAATACAATTTTCAAAAGATCAAATTGTATTTGATTTCACACTTTCAATTACTTTTTCAAGCTTGGTAAATAGTTTATTTTAAGTATCACTATCGTGTATATTTTTGTTTCGCACTTATTCCGAAAATTTAAAGGCGAAAGTGATAGAAAGTGAGATTTTAATTTATACTGAAATGAATTGGCTTCTATTTCGAAAAATATTCTTTTGCTAACGTTGCATTTGTGATTTGTACTACACCAATACATTTTTTTTTTTTTTTTTGCTTTTCACTATACCAATAATTAAAATATTAATAATTTGAAATGTTTTCTTATTACGTCACAAACTGACCCCAATACTGAAGTATTAGAAAACCAAGGAAGGCGTATTATAAACAACAGATGGGAACTGAAATATTTTTTGATCGAACTATAGTGCAGTACAAGGTTTGGGTATGCAATTTGGCAAATCAACTGACTGTTCATTTCCTAATTTATATTTCGTTTAGCATTAAATTCCTTTGGAAGACATTACTTGCCATTTCAGCCCACGGCGGAAAGCTTTAAAATTTTAAAAATGTCAGAGCAGAATTGTTCTTATATGCAAACACGTATACAAGAAACAAAGTCTACGGATTTTCCACATCTGTTTCTTATAAGAGATGTGTTCTTATTTGAGTGTTTCTGCATTTACGTAGAACTAGTTGTTCGTTCGAAAATAAGCATTTGCCTTGTTTCCCACGAAAAGAAATTCTAAAATTGGAATTTTTCAATGACAACAATGTAATGGATTCTGAACAAGTTGTCGCACTTGTAAATGCGGATGCCTTTCGTACCGTTTCAATAATGCTGTACATCTTCTATCTTCTATATATATAATTCTTTCGGGGTGTAACTCGATGGTCACGTAACTCGATAACCCCTGGGACGATTTTCATAATTCTTTTTTTGTTTTGTTCGTATTGCTGTATATCAGGTTTTTATTTACTTTTTGTCGCGAAAACAAAACTTGGAGGGGATGAAAGAGGTTATGAAAGTTTGTATGGGGAAATACACTTTGAAAAAAAAGAAACTGGATAGAAATCGAGTAGTGACACTTCAAATAAAAAAAAATATATTTTAAATTTTAAAAGCAAATTGTTGTTGTCAAGTATTTTAATTATTTTCCAAGCAAATTGTTGTTGTCAATAATTTTGAAATTTTTGTTTGTTTTTAAAGTTAGGTACCTACCTAAAAAGTTTGTTCTAATAAATTATGTTTACTATGTTACATTAAGTAACTTTTTGAAATGAAGTAGATACTTTGAAGTAGATATAAAGATGATATGGATGACATTATTCTGCATCGAATTCGCACTGTGACATCGGACAATGAACTGGAGATGTCAGATGAAATGCGCAACAAAGCTTTGATTTTGATCGAGGATATGTGTCTGCTCATGAGTGGCAATTTGTTGTGCAAATTAGGGATGCCACAGCCAAATCGTTCAATGCAAGACGCATTTAATCGAGAATTGGAGCGAAAAATGGACTTCGATCGAATCGCATTGAGTCAAGCTGTTCGAACAAATGTGCCAATGTTGAATCAAGAACAAAAGAAAGTGTACGATGAATTGATGCAAGCAGTCGATAACGAAAATGGCGGAATTTTCTTCCTTGATGCGCCCGGTGGAACTGGAAATGCATTCCTGATTTTACTGATTTTGGCTACAATTCGTTCGAGATCTGAGATCGCTTTGGCCCAAGCCTCTTCTGGGATAGTGGCTACTTTGTAAGAAGGCGGTCAAACAGCGAACAGTCGAACTGCATTGAAATTGCCATTGAATCTGCAAGTGGATGAAGAACCTACATGCAACATTTCAAAGAATACTGTGATGGCGAAAGTACTGCAGCAATGTAAGATTATCAAATGGGACGAAAGCACAATGGCTTACAAACGCGCATTGGAGGCCGGAATCGTTTACGTAATGATAAGCTCATCTTTTATATACCTACAATTCTTTCAGGGCGAAACTCGATGACGATATAACTCGATAACCACTGGCACTAGGCCAATTTGTATGATTCTTCTTTTGTTTTGTTCGTACTATTGCATTTCAGGTTAGAGCAGTCTTAAAAGATAGGATTTTGGTGGCGTTGTTGTCGATCTCCGAAACCACTCAACTGATTTCAATGAAATTTTTTGGATATATATGGTTGGTTTCTTGGTTGAAAGACAGGATACTTTTGGACCCGATAGATAGCGCTGTCGTTGATCTCCGAAATAGCTCTACCGACTTGATTGAAATTATGTAGATGGGTATGGTTGCTTCCAGTTTAAAAGTTCGGATAGTTTTTGACCTTAGGTGGTACTTTGCCAAACATAAGCGGGATAGGAAAACGGGTTGTGGCAGTCCCATTCAAAAATATAACCAAACGCTATTTTTAAAGTTGTATAATTAAAATTATTAATGGACATTGCCCAAATAAATCACTTTCGAATTCCGAACAAGACTTAATACGAAAGGTACGGGCAAAGCCTGGTGGATACAGCTACATGTTAAAGAGATTGACGTCCGCATGTGCACTCATAACTCGGAAACGGATTCGATTTTTATGATTTTTGGTTGGAAGGAAGATCAAAATGATGATACCTTTTGTCGTGAAAACAAAATTTTATGGGGATTAGTTCAATTTTTTAAATCTTTGGATGTTCCGGGCTTACTTCTGCATAATTTGGATTTGAAAGTCGGCATAATTATATTTTGTTGCGCAACATCAATGTAACGAAACTTTGTAACGGATCGCATTTGATTTAGAGTGAAGGATCTGAAATCAAATATCATGCAAGTGACGATTTTGAGGGGAAAATTCAAAGGCAAACACTCTCACTCACTTTCACTTTGACAAATAATTTGTTGCAAAGATAATCGATAGATGTTTGTGCATTTGTGGCATCAATCTTGATTTCCCATGTTTTTCACATGGTCAATTTAGTGAAAATGCTCGGAATTATTGTTTGCATTACATTAACAAATTTGGGCGGAACGAAGTTTGCCGGGTCAGCTAGTTTTTAATAAAACTAAGAACCAACAAACTATCAACTATACTTTATAATTTAAATATGAACATAATTATGTATAAGTATAACCTAAATCATATGTTAATGAGGGCATTTGATGACAATTTCGCAAATGCTTAGTTTTTTTTTTTAATGTGAGTTCCTCCAATAAATATGTCTACGCTTTATTTCAATAAGGTACAACTTCTTACTGATGAGCTTATTTTTTATAATATCCAATATATACGCTTGGAAATCATCCTATCAATCACTCATGCGTTTTATTATATAACTACAAACCACCTTTCTAGAAATATACGCATAAGATACTAACATTTAACCTCCATCAACACGCACGCACGTAATATTAATCGTGTTGTAGTTGTTGAAGCAAATAAATAGTAAGACAGTTGGGCAGGAATAAATTCAGAACACGTTCAATATGTCAGGTTGTAAACGTTGTGGGATGACACCTTGTGCGAAAAGGTCTTTATTCGAAATGGTGTAGCCTGAATAACTCACAATGAAGCATGAAAATATGCAATTCCTGTTTATTGAACCAATCTCGATTCGACGGTAATACTTGCTTGTAAATTTCAGCAAAAAAAAAAACGGTCCATAGAACTTGAATAAAGAAAAATAACCTGTTGTGGGTGAAAAATTCAAATTTTGTAAGGTGTCAACTAAAATTTATTTAGGTGGATAATTGGATCGGAGATTTTCCACTTTCTTAGTAAGTACGCTAAGGATATCAACATAGAACGCCCTACTACAATTCAATGTCTTTCACATTTGTGGACACTGGACCCTCATTGTATCTTCTCTGTAAGATAAAGATAAATTTGTAAGACCGAAGATAGAAAAGGTACTCATTGAGTGATGGCAGAAAAATTGATAACACTAGGTATCAGAAAGTGAATAAGGTCCATTTCAATTATATGACTGCCACCGTTTAAATAAATAGAGCGGTCCAACAACGTTTTCAGCCTTAAAACTATGGATACACTAAGCAGCCTTCAATCCTCTCAAAAGTGCATATAAGTAATGTTTCCTATAAGGTTCCATTTAAAGAGACTAAAGCCCCAATATCCCACTTAATCTTATAACCTAAAAATTGTGTGCTCAAAAATTAATACTTTAATTTCTTGTTTGCATTTTACGGTCAGAAGACGTCATAATACGGGTAAATACAGTCAATTAAACCAACCAACGGTTGTGGGATGTCATTGTATATTATGTGATATTGTATGCGTTGTATTAAGTTTAATTTGTTTAAGTTTCTTGGTCGCAATGTTATAGTAAAATGTGTTTGATGTTTTTTTTTTTTTTTTGTAAGCAAAACAGGATCGATTCTAAAACACGTTACCTACATAATTAAACTATAACACATCGCGTGCAATTATTTATCTAATTCGAAAAAGCAGAGACACATTCGGCTTTACCAATAATAAACTTTAGTCTGGCATCTTGCTCAAAACGTCCACACATTCCAAAATCACTTTACGAATAAACAAATATAGTTGTCAGAATATCGCTTACTGTAGCGTCAAATTTTAATGTTGAGAAAGCCATGTTTACCTCGGGAATTAGCTAAATAAATCCTCCTTGAATGACATTTTCAGGAGGAGTGTTGCCCTATCATTTGAAGTGATGGTATTGAATTTCGTAATACGAGCGAATTTAAATAATCTTTTTGTCTGTTAGTCTGAGTGTTTATAAATATTAATTAATTATTTTAAAAACAGACGAAGCCAAATATTTGAGAACCACTTTCATCGCCTCAAACACAGCATATATTTGGTTGATTTTTTTTTGAAGATGCAATTCAGTGTGTAGTTTCTTTTCCAATATATTGTGGTTGTTTATAAACATGAACAGACTCACTGTAATGGTAGAAATTTCTACCTCTAAGCGAACTATTGTTTTAGTAAATTGTATAATGCTTTCTTATTTGGTTTGTAGGAATACAATAATGCAAATGGTTTTTAGGTCGAGCAACCACAAATTTGTACAAAAATGTACACACAAAATTGAAAAATATTGCATTTTCGTTTTATTTCTTAACACTAGAAATATTTTGTTTCTGTGCTTTTTCTCTTTTTATCCGACTGGACACAAGGAGGGTTATATTTTTTTACAGCCTGTCGGGTTTTTTGGTTTTTTAAATTAATTTATCTTGTTTAATCGCTAGTGCTTGCTTTTTGTTAGGTTTTCCTTTTTCAATAGTTTGCAAGCAACGAATGGATGAATTTTATTGACAGTCGTCACAAAGATCTGATCACTTAAATTCGAACGACTCCTACCTGAATACCTACATTTTCTTTCTTATTTTCAGTATCTTAGGCGACTGCAACCAAGCCCGTATCAAACTCTTTGAAAAAGGAGTTGTTCACCGAGAATGAGAATCTCTAATGAAACAATGGTTGGCGTGAAAAGGTTGAATTCGCGGAAAATGAAGATATATAGGAATTTTCAGAATTCAGCAAAATAAATGCGAAATAACAAATTCCAGGGATTTCTATTTTTCTGCAAAAATTTAAAATTCTATAGATTTCTTAGTTTCCCGAATTAAGTAATTAATATATGCGATACAATTTTTAAAAGTTAATTGTTTTTTTTTTTTTTTTGTAACTTCTCTATAGATGGCGCTTTTTTGTAGCTTGTTAAATAAAAATCTAAAGACAGAAGCTATAAATGTTTTTCATTCTTATGGCTCCTACGTGCGCTTTTTATTTATTCTGAAATAAATTATCAGACTATTATTTCTATTCTGAGGAATACTTAAATTAAACATGTAACCCAGAATCCCAGAATAATTTCCACATTTATCATGCCAACGTCGCCCCGAGATCACAAACACTAGTGTGGACTGTGGAGTCGGGAATCTGGTTGGAGTGTGGTTTTGTCGATGGGAATCGATTAAAAGAACACACAACACACCATTAACGAATGAAAATGGTTAAACTTAAAAGGAGCATATTGCATTTATAGTGATTGACTATATTTTGTAAATATCTCTTAAAATATTAACTTTTCGGCAAAACATTCTTTGGCACATATAAAGCTATATATTCTGGCATGATCTTCAAAAAAGGTTTTTATCAAGTGTATGCCAAGTGTATTTTTTTAACATGAAAGTGCGTTTTTCTGTATGGTTGAGGGGAACAATAGGTAACCTTTAAGTTTTTTAAAGCTACCTGGAAATCAAACCAAAATTGATTTATGTAAGAAAAAACTTTGACTGGACTATTTATTTTGAGTGGTTACAATCACGTGTCACGATTCACGACAGAAAATGTGGTTACCTCCACCAAACCATGCGGTTTGTAATTTTTTCGCTTTGAGTTCCCCGGCTAGAAAATTTAAGGTCCGCAAGTACTAAAAACTAGAACATATACATAATACAAATAAACGAGATCATTACAGAGCAAAGCTAGCGATTCAGATTGCAGGTTTTTTAAGTTATACCCTCTACACAAATACCTATTGATGGGCATATATGTTAAATACGAATTAAAACTACTAAACATCACATAAATGCTTTTCGCATAATGTTAAATCTATTCGAATATTATAGTACGTTATCTTTCTGTACCATAGGGTACTTGGTAAACCTCTTTCCCAGAAAACGATAATGACAGAGTTGAGACGTGTTTGGAATATCGCAAAGAAAATCGAAGTATTTTAACAGATTCATAGGATGATGGATGACTTTTGCGGAAAGTACGACCGAAGATGTAGTCACGACAATGAAAAAACTTATCCATGCAGCGGGTAATGTAGGATCCCCATCCGGTGTCATCGGATTTCTTGTGAGGGTGAACTGAATTCTTCGTGCGAAGTATTGGATAATATTGGATCATACAAGGATTGTAAACTTCTTTCAAAACAGAGCAATTACCGATATTATACACTAATTAATGTGAATAACTTAAACAGAATATTGACCGGACTTTTCGAAACAAATAAAGAATTTGTGACTTATGTACGGTAAGACAAGAAATTGAGTCCACTTTAATGAACTCCAAAAGGAGATAACACATGTTATACTATTTTTTTAAATAGTTCCGAGTGCGAAATATCTGACCAAATCAAAGCAAAAAGTAAATAGAAAAGGTTGATTCACTTATAAACTATAATAGTGGCGTGTCACAACAACACCAGGATAAAAGAATGGATCAAACGATCACATGATCCTTGCCTTGTGCGGCACATAGCAAAATGTTATCGTCATCAAAAGCAGCTGCGATGAGACCAAGAGTGACGGCGACAGCCACAAATATGTTCAATTAAGTAAAAATGCAAATTTGTTTCCACTGCGCCACCTCCACTTTTTGCGAATATCTAGCTTAGTTCAGCCGTTCGTATTCGCCAAAAAACTGACGGTCTCTTTCATTACTACCGCCACAACTAATACGCACTGTTGTAGGTAGACAAAGTCCCTTACTGACTCAAATAAGTCATAGCTGCCTTTTATGATAAAGAACACTCTCATGATCTATTGCTTATACAAACCTTCCATTTTTGGAATCGAAAAACGAATGTCTGTTACTATAGCTTACTGTAGTGCACTCTTTTATTTTATGCACTCCAGAACCGGTGGACTTGGCCCGTCAAAAACCAGTGCGTGATACTAATAATCAAATTTATTGTCCAGGCTAGATTTTACGAGTTCACAATGGCGAAATGTTCATATAAAATTACCCATTGTGATCTACAAAATATATTTAATGTGAAGATTAAAAATGATTATCACTAAGGCCCGGTCGGTGCAGTGGGTTAGTGTGTTGGACTACTAAGCAAGGAGTCCCAGGTTCAAATCCCACAAATATCCGAAATTCCAACAACAACCTACGAACAAACGAATATTCGCAAGTTTTGACAGTCCATTCACATGATACATTTTATTTGGTCGCGAATCCAATGACAGTCGCCATCATTTTTGTCTCTATTTTTTTAATAAAAAAAACTCGAAAATGGGAGGTAGCCACATTCTTTTAAGGAAAAATATTGTTGGCCTATTTGTGATGGAAAAAAATTGAAAGACAGCAATTAATGCATGTAGATGTACATCCGCTTAACCGGACACGAAAAGAGAATGGAGAATATTTTACTTTGATAAACATGCTTGAAATGTTTTTTAGAATGTCCAAAGAAGTATTCGACGAAATTTTTCAAATGGTTAAAGATGATCTAAAGTCTAAGCTATTAAGTTTTCAAAGAGATATGATCAGTGCCAAAGAGAAAGTAGTCATAACTTTAAGGTAATCGTTCCAAATTTTATCTAGGCCACAACTAAAAACTTTTTTTTTTTTTGTTTATGTTTCCAGATTTCTTGCTACTGGCACCAGTTTTGTAGACTTGGCGTTTAGATAGCGAATGGGAGTATCAACAGTTAAAAATTCAATCGACCAAACCATAAACGCAATTTTTTCTAATTGCTTAAGAATTGCAATCCCTGACAAATTGACTGCAGCAGACTGGAAGAAAATATCTACAGAATTTTTGCAACGATGGAATTTTCCAAATTATCTGCGAGCTGTAGATGGCAAACATGCAACGACATTTGCACCGAAAAAAAGCGGAAGCCTGTATCTTAATTACAAAAAATCATTTTCATACAATCTCATGGCTGATTTTTATAGATTTATAGATTTTTGATGGTAGATATTGGCGCCAATGGAAGCAATGCTGATTCTACATTTTTTTTTTCAAATTCTCATTTCGGTAATGATTGGCTAAATAATCCAAGTAGCCAATATACCAAAGGACTCACCACTTCCTGGTACCACATTAAACCTCCCTCACGTAATTATTGGAGACGAGGGATTTGCATTAAAGAAAACTATTCTTAGACCCTTTCTTGGTCACATTCTTTCAACAAAGGAACGATTTTTTAACTACTAACTAATATTGACTCTTAAACGATAGTAACTAGTTGTATTTGCATTGTTAAACTTGTTTTTACTTCAGGCTATCAAAAGCAAAAAGGGTTGTGAAAAATGATTTTGGTATACTGTCACAAACATAGAGAATGCTTTTAAAGCGCATGGAAGTGGACAAATCATCGGCTACTAATATCATTTTAGTATGTTGCATTTTACATAATTTATTACGAACAAACATTTCTGAATCTCGATCAAAGCATAACGCAACCACTTCAAAACGTAATGCTGATTTCAATGAAGTGATAACATCAATATCAGCTTCATGCCAGCTTAAAGACAATTAAAATAAATTGCATTCAAATTATGTTTTTTTTTAATTCATTTTTAAAATATATATACCTATATATTAATTTATTTAGAGGAAACAAAAACAAACTTGGGAACCAAAACTAAATAACAAAAACTAATAACAGCAATAAACAAGTAAATAATATTAAGTCCTTCCCATTTAAAGTATGTATTAACTAATAACACAGATAATAGTCAAAATAAACACAGATAACAAGTCTTTAAGGTTCGTCCTGGAACTCTATTTGATTGCTTTCTGCGACTCCAGGAGCTGGCTCGGGATGCCAGAGAGGAATGCAATTTGTTCAGCTTCTCAATTAGCCGTTTGGAATCGGCATAAAATTGTTTATCCCTTCCATTCGTTCCAAAAGTGAAAAACAACGAACGGTTGTGGGAAGCTAGGACTAGGGTCCCTACGGACCTTTAGCGCCAACTATTTTTTGTTAGTAAGGCCCACTAGGTCCAACGACTGCATTATTACGTCTCCTTTCAAAAACTTACTCCCTAAAGCACTCATTTTGAATTTCTAATTCAACAACTCCAAAAAATGCTAAAGCTTTTCTTTAATGTCAACTGAGAGACTTCAACGTGAATGTTCAAATTAAATGTAGGTAAGTATTAGTTTTGCCTTGAAAAATTTTAATATTTTATTGCAAAAAACATCCTCTTGATTTGGAAGACTACGCGTGCCATCGTCCCGAACACACATTACAAATCAGCAATAATTGAGTGAGTCAACAAAATTTTGCAGGAAAGACGATGAAATCTTCCATGACATCCGGTTGGAATTCAGTCAGTCCCTTTCGCTTGCCTGTCTCCGGCGGCGGTCGGGCGGAAATTCACTTAGTTACATCGAATAAATGCCAGAATTATGAGATGAAGACAGTTCTGTCTGCTATCGTAGCATCGAGCAAGAATTAGATTACGAGTAGTCAAAGTCGTTAAAGATTCAGTCGCGCGTGACAGAGGCCGTTGTGCTTAATTATTTTGAAAAATGTTATGATATGGACAATTCAATTAGCCTTGCTGAATTGCGTAATTAATTAGTTTTCGACTTTATGAGCATTTTTATTGTACAGCTCAATTGATTTTCCGATCATCTTGTAGATTATTTTTAAGCGTTATTGAGTACAGTTGTAATAATTATATGGAATTATTTAAATGAATTGCAAATGGTTGTTATGAATGTAGGGTGGGTTGTCCTGTAAATTTGTTTGGGCAATTTGAACAGTGACAACAAGAAGTTATGAAACAGTAATTAGCCATTTTGAACAGTGCACCACCAGTAACTAGTTCAACAGCAGATTCAATTATACTTACATCAGGTAAGACTCAAAAGGGTGAATGTGAAGCACTGTGTTAGCAACACTAGGAACCAAAATCGGTCTTAATCAGGGCTGCCGTTTCAAATTTTCTTTGGGAAATACAACAGAACTTTTTTGGGGAGACCGGGAAGTACAGAACGAAAATTAAGAAATTTATTGTTAGCTAATGTGGTATTCGATTGGGCGCTCTCAGAGCACTTTTTATCTTCATTTGGTTTCAAAAAAAAAACAATATTTTTAAAATTTCAGATTTTTCTCAGATTCGCTTCAGATTTACCAATTTAAGTGCGATTCAGTTTGACAACTGGTGGAATTTATTTACGATTTCGTGAAGTTTTTCTACTGCAAAGAAAGGCATTGCATCGGGTGAATTTATTTTTATAAATTATTTATGTATGAATATTTAGAAGTCAATCGGGATGCAAATTTCAAATGTTTTGACATTTTTGTGTTCGATTAGCCACACGAAATCTGAAATCTGAGAGCGAATCTGAAAAATCCCAATCGAATACCACATAAGCGTTCTTCAATTGGGATTGGGACTGCTATTATGTTGGTAGAGTCTCTCTAATCGTGTGTTTATTATTCAGTCACTGAATTTAGTATCAAAAAAAGTGTTTCAGTGAAAATGTTGCGCTCATCTTATGGCGTTTGGTAGCCAAAATCTAAACTTGTTCCACTCGGGTCGGTTCCATCTTGAGAATCCGCGGCGGACAATTAAATGATTTTATATTGCATACATTAAGACATAAATGTTCCTTTTAAATTAAAAAAAAAAATCGTTTATACCTCACACACAGATTGTTTCATTCCATTTCTAATCTTAAAATAGTGGCAGAAGAAAAAGAGTTTCCAGGACCCGCAAGAGTGCGTTCGACGCAAATGTTACAAAATTAATTTACGAAAAAAATGTTATTGAAATATTCAGAAAGTAAAATTCGTTTTGCAATTAACTAGGTAAATGTCAAGGCTAAGTAAAATAATTCAATCCGAAATTAAAAATGGGAGTACAATTTGTAGTTGGGGAGTATAATACTCCTATTGTAGTACTTTCGACAGCGCTAAATAATACTGTTAAATAATACACGTGCAGGATTGTGCCAATTACTTTTAAAATATCAGTAAACTAATTCCCGAACTTATGTTCAGTTTTCGGTCATACTTTGTAGGCCCACGTAGAGAAGAGCCACTCACATTAATTAAGTGTTTATGAAGCCTATAAAGAGACGTTTAGCTACTTTGCAATATTTTGACGTATACAAAAATGAGACTGATTTGATTTAGACGAAAAAGTCTTATTGCGAACTGTGGTTTGAAGATTTTCAAATTTTAATTGGGTAGGAAGTTATAAACTAGCACCTGGAGTAAGAGCATATAAGGTCAACAGGCCGAGAACTTCGGAGATTTAAGGGCTGCCATTGTACAATAAAGTTTTATTTTGCAGCGAATGTTCGAAAGTTCAATCCCCGGATAACACACTTTACTTGTGAAAAACGCCCGTTGGATTTGTCATAAAATCGTAAGTCCATTCCATTCGTCCCATAAAAAAAAATCATGTTCTTACACCACCTAGACCTAATAGAGAGTGGTATCACACCAAAAACATAAATGTTAAAAAAAGAGCCAAGTTCTTCTTGTATATAAAAACGTCTATGTAACAAGTAAGCCGTGAAATGTACTGAGATCTCAAAGTACGCCAAGTTCTTACTTCATAAAGGTTTCATATCGAATATAATTATAAAGTAGAACAATACTGAAGTAACTACAAACTAAGAGAGAAATTTTATTATTTAATGATTACTGACTAAAATTTGGTGGATTCAATATTCAAGTTTTTAAAACCTTTTGAATTGGGCGTGATAAAAAGAAAGCCATGTAAACCCACCAATTTTCGGGACTCTAAGTAGTAGTTAGTAAGCACTGCTATTTTGGGTTATTTCGAGACGACAGAAGAACCTACGTTTAACCCGTCGGTGAAGAAGAGAGGGGAACTATGTGAGATAACAGGGTATTCCATGGTAGTGCAGAACTCGGATGGGCACTACCGTGCCCTTTGCTATGAATCTATTGCGCTAAGTATTTATTATATTTCTTTAGAAATGAGCAGTAGCTCCAGGAAAAGTGTCTGTCATCATGACAGTTGGTAGCACTTTTGATTTTACCTTAATCTTAATCTTTGATAATTGCCTTTTCTCACTGAATCAGACGCTGAGGTGCCATTTCAGTACTTTAGGTTATCCTTAAAATCCCCTTCAAAAGAAGCTGTTTAAAGTATTTTTTCTGTTGTAATCCGATATCAGAATAAATGTATAAAGCAGGATCAAAATTATCTGTCTACCATTGTAGAGGTGATTTTAAATTCCTATATTTTATGAAAACATTGGCAAACAGTAACGTGTACATTTTAAGTGTAAAGAGAGCACACCTATTCTCCCCGGCGCTCTTCCATACTTATTCCATTACCCTTACAATTGTTTCCGTTCAAAACTGCATGTCTCTTAATAGCCGTATTTTATTATCAGCGTGATCTGATCCGGATCAGATCACGATAATAAAACAATACGGATCATTGAAGAATTTTATTTTTAAGTTGTGGCTACAGTTGCTATGAGTATGGCAAACCTCATTTTGCCACCAGGCCATATTGCAAGCATTCGGTGCAACATGAAGACTAACTTCATACTGCCACCAGCCATATTGCAAACATTCGGTGCAGCGTGACGTCACAACATGATTTCAATGGACTTGACATTTCACTTGCTTGTCGAAGGTGTTACCATTTGAGTCAAATTTGAGCAGTTTTGATTTTCGATATTGTTTTTTAAAAACTAATTTAAAATTTTATGTTGAAATGTGTAACAAATAAACAATATTTGGCGGCTAGTTCATATTTGGGTTTTTCTTGGCTTATTAATGTGTATCCAGACCAGCGAAAGATTTGTTCAGAAACATTTTTTTGTCAAACATTTCGGAAATGTTTTTGCCTTTGAAAACGCCGATGAAGTATTTATTAAATATTTATGAAAATGTTTTTAATTATTGTCATGGCCAGGGGCTCGAAAATAACAACACCGCTTCCTTTATACCTTATACGGTGCGTTTTGTTTTTAAAAGGAAATGGTTTACAATCAGTTCGAAATGTAGGTAATGAAAATCTCACCGCAGTTTTCACTTCTCGTCGGTAATTGGAATTCTAAGACGAAGTAAATGACAGCGGTTTAAACACGAAACTCAAATGAACAAACTGAAGTTACAAAAAAATCGACGAAAATTCTTGCAATTAGGTACATTATTTCTTTATACTATTTTGTGATTAAAAAGAAATGTGTTTCCCAATAATTAGCTTTGAAAATAATTTAAATTTATACAGCCTGCTAGTTTCCATTTTTCATTATTCCAAGATTTTTTGGAAATTCGTATTTTATGATAAAAGAAGACAACAAAAAACAACTCTCACCTTTCTACAGGAAAACTTGTGAAACAATAATTATTTACGATTGGGAAAATGCGAAATATTTTATAAACATTTTTTTGTTAATAAATGGTTATGAAACATTTACTTAAATGTTTATGAAATATTTTGCTCGAAATACGGACGGGAAATTTATTCGCATGTGAAAAATATGCTTGTTGGTTGCTTGTTATGAATGGTGTTGAATATTTTAGTCTGGCAACGTGTGGCTTGGCTATCGTTTACAGGCACACCAACATTTAAAAATGAAACAAACAGCGCCAAACAACGCAGCGAGAAATAGTAGAAATAATTTTCAGATCATGATACATGATCTCGATGAGAAGCAGGATCATGTGCTGTTGTTGTAATTGCATGTAAATCGATGATCTATATAGATCATGGCTGATAATAAAATACGGCTAATGTAATCAGATAAACAGCAAAATATTATGCAAGCGCTATTTGAAGATGAAAGATAAATTCCATTTAACAACATAAACGCGAGTATTGCCTCAAAAGTTCCCATTTAAAGGGATCCACCATCAGAGATAAGCTTCGACATTTTACAGCTAAAATCCGTCATCAACTGACACTGACACAGTGACACTGTAAACATTTAGGACTTTCTACTGTTAAACGAATTATTTGCATTGCAACCCTCATTTCGTGTCTTCATGCCATTTCATGCTTTGATGTCGTTTTATGTTTTACGGGCAATTACTCAACGCAGCCTGGCAATGTCAAGCCGAGGTCGGCGTAATTTTTTTTTACAATTTTACGATAAATGGACGTTCAATTGGTAGCGTCCGCGCGGCTTGCAATGTCAGCGGTCGTAACAAAAAAAAAAAACCTTCCTGAAACAAAAGCATTTCTCATCGCCAGATGACAGCTAATACAGATGATCGGAACGAATTCACGCAATAATCCAAATTGAATTCAATTTAAAATTTATAAGCCAAAATGGTGTTGTTTCCTGTCGCAGTCACTGAAAGGTTTTTTTTCATGCTTTTTTTCTAATACGTGTTAGGTGATTGTGGGTGGCGGTGGTATTTTACGTTCGGTATCGGTGTAAGGTTTCTTTGTTTATGACACTGGAACCTTTAGCATTGGGGCGGATATCCATTGCCTCGTGTTTTTTTTTTTTTTTCATCGAAATGACGCAATATATTCGGATACAGTCTTCTTATGTATGCGAATCACGTACTTGAACATATGATTACTGCCGGCAGGGTGTGTTCATCAAGGGCATGCCTTTAATTGTTTTATTTTCTTGTCCAAAGGAGTTGCATGTGGGTTATGTAGTTTTAGGGAAGTCTTTATTAAGAAAGGTGACAATGATTGGAAATGGGCTTTATCATATGTTTCAGTTCAGTAGGATCTAAATCGATATCGTCGTCATATATGCATATTTTATTGCTTTCGGAAGCGTTGATAGAGTTACATACTTGCTTGAAATATATTCTATTCTAAGTGACACGAAGCTGTCAAGATAATGTCCTTGTTTTTCGATTCGGCAATGCATACCTATCTAAATATGAAGGCTCTTGCTATCGATTGTTTTTGCTGTACTGGATATTTCATTTATATGCAGGTTTCTCTTGTTTGTCAATTAAGCCAACAAAAGTTCAAAGTTCTGCAAACTCTACAGATACACCACTAGCTTATATAAATTGACGTCAAATTGCAGTTGCCTGCTGACGTCGCTATCAGGCAAATATAACCACACCATTTCTACGAAAGCGGAAGAAACTGAAGCGAAAGTTGTCCTGTTGTTGATGTAGTGGCAACTACATGCTTGCGCGATGGCTTTGCATTGGCTGCTTCACCTTTATTCAGTTTTTAGTATTTGTGTGCAAAGTGAAATAAAACAAATATGTTGAATGTTTGCTAACAACTTCTGTTGGCAAAAACTTAAAAGACATTTAACAACGTTTTTAGAAAAATCCATTTAGAACTGAAAAACGTAAATGCGAGACTCACTATTTGAGCTTCAGTAAGAACGACCGCTATCATAGTTTATCTAAATCTCGAGCTTGAAATATTTACTCGAAAATGACTTCTAAGTTGAGTAACCATTTATCATCATTTTTGTGGGAATTTTGATGTCCGAAAAGCCTTTCGTGGGATAAAAGTAAAAAGAACCAAATCGTGGAAATTTCAGGAATCTAACAATAGCATTCAAACTATAAATTTTGATAAAATGTAACAAACTGTGTTACCTACTAAAGGGCTATAAACGGCAATTTTCTTTCAGTGTAATACAAATTTTACTTTTAATAATTGGATTTTGAGGCAAAAAGTATCGTGGGTTTATAAAAGTTAACTTGAATACGGTGAAAAAGGAAAAGAGGGAATCATCAAATCACCACGCTTTGTGAGATAAATGAAGAGAGAGTGCTTTTTTGTATTGAGTGTTAGCTTCTAAATTTCTGGTAAGGTGAGTGTTGTGTTATGCTTAACAGTTATTTGTATATTTAGTAATTCCTATGCGACATCTTTACCTCAAACGAAAATGTTGGTTCCTACAATCTTCTAAACATTTTTATTCATATCGGGAAAGATGACATGATACCCGACCGTCCAAGATCGCAAGCTATGTCATCTTACCAAAAAGGTGGTATTTTATTTTAATTTGTATATCTTTTCATTGTAGTATGCCAAATAACTCAAAAAGAACCTCAATCAGGCGCACTTGGTCAAAAGATGTATGCCTAATGCTGTTCAAGACGTCAGGGAAAAACAAATAAATTTGGCCATGGCTACATGTCACCTTACACCGAACTATGCCATCTTAAACTAGCTGTTGAACTTAATTAAAAAAAAAAAGTTTTAAATACTACTTATTGTTTTACACTACAAATTTAAATTAAATTTTTGTCACTAACAAATAAGTTAATTGAATTCACTTTGTTTTCATCCCCATCTTGAGCACAATTCCCCTACTCCAAAAAAAATACAAATTAAGCCTAGAAGTAGATACATGTAATATATGAAAATAGATGCAATGCTTCTAAATATTTATTTTTTTGTAATCAACAGTTGAATTTTGTTCTTATGGTCGATTATTTTTTATGAACAAGATTCTCAACAGTTCTGTTAAAAAAATTATTTAGGAATCATTACAAATATTGTCGACACACGGTTGCCAACACGGTACACATTTGGGACAAAATATTTGTCTTTCCCAATGTTTCTTTGCCTGTCCTTCCCGATGATTTCTCAGTCCGAAAGTTAGTTTAATTCAACAAATAACAAAAAAATAGAATAATGTATACAAATAACATTGGTTATGGAAAACATATTTTTTAGGTTATTTTAAAGTAGTATGTTTTGAGGTGTACTAAAATACGAGTTGGGTGAGCAATTTATACAATTTTTAAAATTTGTTATATCAGTTGGAAAATGAAATCTTTGTCCCAATGTTGATTTCTCCGTCCCACTCTTTCGGTATATTTGTCCGAAGTTATGTTTCAAGTTGGCAAGCCTGTGTCGACATTACAGTGATGATCCAAACTATTCCCTTCCCTTAGAGAAAATATCTATACTATGAAGACCCTCTCCTTCAAAAAAACTGAATGGAAATAAATCCGGAATGAGTCTAAAAGAAATAGAGGCAATTGAAATTAACTGCTGGCATTTCTTTGTTTGCATTCTCCTAAACAAATTGTCGGAATATTAAATTTTGAAAATGAAGGAGAAGCTTTTAAACTATTCAGTTTCTTCAATCTAAATGTTTGAAAAAATAAAATGCATACCTACTCAAAGTATGTATATGTTTTCAAATATTTTAAGAAAATTATATCGTGAATTTTTGTCCTCCACAAAGTGGTCAATCAATTTGAATAAAATTTACATTTAACGACCCCGAATTTAACGATTTTTGATATCATGAATTGTTTAAATCTAACAAATTTAAAAAAAAAACTTTTCTATTGAAGAAACCCGTTTTCCATAAATTCCAATTTATTCCAATCATGTATAACGTGAGTGGCACAGAGTCCATTCAGAATTTCCGCCTTACTACCAATTCCGTCAAAGAAACACGAATGTCAAGGAATTCGATAAAATAACTGATGTAAAATGTTTTTTTTTTTTTAAATGCTGTAGGAGTAAAAGAATCGAATGGAAACTTCCCATATACAATCTTAATAGATTTTATTTTCAATATTTTATCACTTCCACATTCCTCTGATAATATTAAAAGAATATTTTTTGCTGTATATAAATTTAAATAAACAAAAATTCGTAACCGTTTGAGAACTGAAACAGTTGAATGTTTAATCTCTACAATGGATTTGTTGCGCTTTTTTAAAGCAAATTACTCTTATTTTGAAATAAGCAATGAAGCTCTAAGTCATTTTAATTCAAATCATCATCATCATTATATTAATACGTTAACATCAAAAGTTTCCGTACACTTTTTAAGTATTTATTATAAAATGAGAAGAATGTGCCCTAGATGTGCACAAACAAAAAAGTGTGGGTATATGTCGTAAAATTAAGGTAAATATTCCCCATAAAAAATGCCTATCAGTGTTAAGTGAAAGCATTTTATTGACATTCAATTTTTCGCCGCCGTGTTACCATAGCAACGTATTCGAATAAAAATCATCTTAGATTAGAACCTTTTTCGAAGGAATGCTGTTTACCTCTCCCTTAAAGTAGACAACTGTATAATTATATTTTAAAGATATTAGGAAGGTACCTCCTATCGAAAATTGTTTTCGAAATATTTATAAATAGATAAATGTTTCAAAATTTCAAACAGCAATAACATTAATTTATGACCAACTTTTTTATAAATAAAAATAAGTTTTATTTAGAGTACCTACTCTAAAATTGTATTTTCAAAAATCTTAAAACAAAAAAGATTTTTTATTTCGAAAAAACAAGATTTTCAGATATTTTATCTGGGAACACTGGTCGTGGGGGCTGAGTAATTGTAATGATTCTCGAAAACATCTCCAGAAGAACCATGAAAACAAAGGGTGCTCTATGTTTGAAAAATTAAAATTCAACAGTGTAGACAATTTTTGGCTATACCTACTGACTGTATATTACCAAATATTTAAAGATATTTGTATCGTAAATTTTTGTCTTCCGCAAAGTGGTCAATCAATTTGAATAAAATGTACCTGCCTCCAAACATAGATAACTTTTTTACTTGAGCGGGTGTAGAAAGGATATTTCTAGAACTTTTCCAAAACTTTTAAGGTAATTCGGTAAAAAATAATCTGGCCCCTAGCACTCAATTTCGTAAGCTCTACCCTTTTTAGTGCAATATTTGTCTTAACCCTTTGTTCCCGGAGGTGTTATTTTTTTCAAATATTTTTATATTTGTTTGAAATTTTGATAAAACTTGCTTTAGTGATGTTAAAAAAATATATTTAAAAAAAAAATTAAAATATGTTACCCTTTTATTGTTGTTTAAAAAAGCGATTTTAGCACGTAAATAAGAGAAAACTTAGTAAAAAATACGTAAATCACTTCGTCTGACAAAATCGATGCACGATTTAGCACGTTCGAAGCTCATAACAGACAAAACAGTTTTTTTTTACTTTTAAATGAGATACAGTTCCTTAAAATCTATTTGGTTTTGCAGTGAAACCACCAGGAAAAAATAGAAAAAATATTTTCTATGTGGTTTCTTTGTGAAACCACTAGGAAGAAAAGGGTTAAAGAGCGATTTCGGTCAGATGCTTAAAGCAACTGCAACTTTTAGGTTCGAACGATGATGGGATGTGTTTTTTTTTTTTTTTTTTTGAAAAGAATGACAATGCAGCTCAGCGTGATCGTTGTGCGACTAAAGTGGCAATTTGCCATTTTTTTGAGAGCTTGTCATACATTTTTGCTCTTTTGGTCCCTTCTTAAATTACAGAATGAGCTTCAAAACAGCTAAACCACGGTACCAGGTTAGCCATTTATTCACTAAATCTAATTTAATCCTAACGAATGCAAATATTTAGACTAATCCCTCAATGAATAATGAAGGATTAAAATGGAAACCCTGCGACTATTTATATTTCTTATTTCATATTGCATTTAAGTAGGGCAAACATATGCATCAACTCCATTGAAAACTGTCCCTCTTTGCATGCCCTACTTAAGGAGATTACAGTACTTCCCCATATACTTTACAAACACTCGCCTAGTTCTTCCGTTGGAAAAATAAAAGAAAAATAACCACCGGCCAAGAGAAATCACTTGCGATAACAGGACGAGGCAGCCGACGAACGCTATATGTTTGCAATCATCTAGTGATTTGTCATCCCGACTGGCAGCTATATCCTTTACTCATAAATGTGCCTCAAATGCCATTAATTCTTATCCTGCACCGTATCTATCCCGAATAAATAAACCCGAAATATTTTTGTTTACCCACCACTTTGCGAAAAAGGAAAAGTTCTTCCCACCCAAACGAAAGCATAAGTTCCAATTTGACTAAATGGGATGAGAGAAATCGGGTTTCGGGTGGTATTGCTATGCGTCTGAAGTGATTTTGTCTCCCCTTCATTGAGATACTGACACTCTTATTCCCTCAGACGTCAGACATCGCTGAAAGATACACTGTGTCGTAAACGTACCGTCTTTGTCATAATTTAGCCTCCGGAGAACAACAAACAGATCATATTACGAGTTGTATCCATGAAGCTTTTCCAATTTCATCCGGAGCCCTTCTAACCGCCTCGACGGGGTGGAGCGGCGGAGAGCATCCTTGGAAACAAAAGTACAAACAACATAACGACGGTGGCGGGAAAAAGTCAGTGTACGTACAAAGTACATTATTTATCCTGGTTGTGTGCGGAGCGGATTTGCGTTGCACTCTCAGTGGCGGCAGTTGTGACCAGAGACAATACTGAGACCCCCAACTCACAATCCTCTTGCCGCTGGCCCCCTCAGTTTTTTTTTTAAATTCGCCATTTTGTTTTCCTATCGGTGTTATGTCTATTTAGAATCCGTGTGACATGTAAAAACATACAAAAAATATAAATTCAATGCTGCCAACCGCTACCAACCATGGGGGAATGTGAAAGAATTCGGGAATACGACATTTGAAGATAACTGAATGCTATTGGTTGATTATTATAAATTTTCAAAAGTCGATTAATATAATTTGTTTGGTTAATAATACTATCTAAATGAGTTGTTTTATATTCCAGAAACATATTAGGAGAAAAATTGTTGTGTATTTTCTGCTTTTGAATATCATTAACTTCGATTTGATTGTGTACATTTTTCTTAAATAACTGAAGAAAAATTGCCCAAAATGTTTTTATTTTCATACAACCATTCTACAGTAATCATTTTTCATAAATATTTTCAGCAAAAGTGCACTAATTCCTAAAATAAAATACTATTTACACGAAACGAATAATTTCAAATTTAACTGACAAAATTCTATGAACGCTGGAAGCAACTTTCCCGACAGCGGAAGTGGGACACGCAAGGTGCGAGTGTGTTGGTGAGTGACAGTTGTCAATACGAATTTCTATGTAACAATACTAACGCACTTAGCGTGTACCACCCCTTAGAAATATAGCTTGTAGGCAAGTAACGGAAAATCGGCCGAAGTTGGGGGTCTCAGTATTGTCTCTGGTTGTGACTGTGAGTTCCCTTGTGGGTGGGCAGTGGGTGGGCAGTGGGCTCTGTGCAGCTATCTGGGGGCAAATGTCGAAGAAAATATTTTTCCGCAGGACTAACGATAAATAAAGCTCTAACAGCGGGAAACGTGCAAAGCAAACCTACTCGTGAAGGAAATTGTGAACTGCAGTGGTGGTGGGCATTTTCGTTTCTTTCTTTTTTTCCTCTATTTGCATAGTGTATCTCTATTCAGCGAGATATTATGCAGGAAAAGTTAAGGATAAACAAAAATATTGCTTTTGCAGCTGATATAAGCACATGCTGTAGTGGCTGGAAGAAGTGACTGCCGGCCGACTACGAACGGATTGGTGTTCGCGACGCAGTGGTTTGCAAACTATTCAGCCGCAAATGTACACAGATTAAAGAGGGATGTTGGGTTGTTTTTTATGAAATGGATGCGCTTACAGATGAATTATTCTCCCAAACAAAGAGTGACAAATAGCCCATCGCTTTTATTGTTTTTGTTAATAAGTACATATAAGTATAGGACATAAAAAGCAGACAAAAGTCGTTATTATTTTTGAAAAGTTTTAAAAAACCCATCTTAATGATATATCATGATGATAGGGACTTTCATTAAAGCGGGACTAGGTTATGTAGTACGCAGAATGTTAACTCATTTTCCACACAATGCGATCAGCATGCTAAAGTTGTTTCCCTTTGTTATATTGGTAGTGAACTCACGTTGAAGGTTCGCCACAAAAAAAAGCTCAAATAAACGAATAAACGAATGATTGTAGTTAGCTAGGCCTTAGGGTAGTATGCAGACCAGTTGCGCTGCAATGTTATTTTTGCTTCACTTGAAATATAATTATACCGATTAAGCCTCGTCCACCCAAATCGTCCGTCTATTGTACGTGAGCTCTACCTTGAATATACAAACAGCACAACAGGTTCTGTTTGCATGGCGGAATGACTTAGCTATTTTGTTGCGCCCCACCTCTTAACAGCTTGTAAACTAGAATATGCGACAGTTTCTGACTACCTATAAGTAAGTGACTTGTTGAATGACGATGACTTCAGCTTAAAACCAAATTTTCCGGTGGTCTCCAAACGGCAGCGGAAATATTTTGTGGAGATTTCAATAAGTTGCTACACAACTGGTAGTGTTACCAGCACCAGCTATTTATCTCCGATTTGGTTCCTTGTACACAAGTTATATCACTGGCTTCTTAAAATTGTCTTTTGGGATGCATACTACTTAGGGCTATTCACTTTTAAGTTTGGCGATTTTTAGGTTCCTTAAGCGCGTATGACACTATATTTTTCTCTCATTTTGTTCCCCTTTTTTAATCACATTAAATTATGATGAAAGTCAGCTGCTTGTAAAAGAGACTAAAAGTGAGGAACAGGAACAGGTAAAGAAGACCCAAGAGAACGACAATTGACAAAAAAACAACTCGTAGCAACAACAACGCACAGAGTTTGGTCTTCCCCTCCGTTCTAATCACCAGTTGGCACTTGGCGGGCTTGTACTTACTCGTCGCTCAGTTGGCGCAAGTGGTATGTATTAGCAAGTTCATTTCCTGACAGGGGAAAACAGAAATGTCTTACCAAGTGGAATTATATACGGAGAACTGACTGTCAGAATTCAAAACTGTACAAACAATCACTTCAAGGAGTCTGATGATGAATTAATGGTGTAGTTCGAAATAGCTATCATTTCTACCAAAGTGACTGTGTCTACGAGTCGTTTCTTTCAAAACAATAATTTACCACAAATTTGGAAACGAATTTATTTGCAAAAATGTAATCTTGCAATGTCAAAAAAAATGTAGGTAATTTGAATGCATTTTTAAAGGATTTTCTTTTTTTTTCATATACATAGGTACCTACATAATAAGGTTTGTGGGTACGAACGCTCTTGTTCCGTTTTAAAAGTATAAATAATACGAACAAAATGTAGCGTCATACGGACTTAACAGTTAATTGTAAATGAGCCTACTTCATTTTTATACAGTTTTTGAACAGACCCTCACATCTCCGCAGTAAAATCATCTCACAAGATATGCACTTCCAACAAAACGTTGGACACGTTGACAGGTGTCAAATGTTCCCAAGCAAATAATGTCCCGGACATAAATGTGTTCAAAATGAGAGTGAAAATTGTACCAAGAAATCTACTACATACAATTACCCACTTTTCGCTATAATTTCGCTGCAACAGCGTACTGCCTGCAATTGCAAAAGGAAAAGGAGAGCGAACTTTTTCATTCGATTTCGTTGCATCACTTCTGTATGGGATTTTTCGTTCTGAAACAGCTGCGTACTTGGCTTACGAGAAAATGTAAAAATGTCCTTTCCCAAAATGAGAAGTATGAATATTTTGATATTTTAACATTGACACCTTCTTAGGACCTTGACGCACCTTGATTCTGAGTATATTCATATGATAACTCTGATAACAATTGAATTGGTTTTAGTTTTAGTGTAGGTATATTTCTACATATATTAATTTAAGTTTTCCCCCTTTTCTCCTTTCTATACCGAACCACTGCACATCTCGATAAGCTCTAACGAACAACTATAAGGAATGCTGAGAAGGTTAAGTCAACCTCTACCATTTTAAAACAACACTTTCTGCCTTAAAGTCGACCTCCTTCCTAAATTTTATGCCCCATAGTTAATTTGTAATACTGCTTTAATAGATTAACCATTTTCGGAGTCAAATTCTGACTGGGAAAACAAGGTCCTATTCACACAGTTTTTTATATTTTATAAGCAGATTTAAGACTCTCTCAAGAAAATTTTAACAAAAAAGATGTCATATACTTAACGCCCTGAGATCTTTGAGGGTTGAGTTGGTGTGTTTACCTGCTTAGATATAAAAAATGTAATTATCTCAGTAGCGTAGTCGCAGTGGCTTAGGGTTAGTGTGTTGGACTACTAAGCGAGGGGTCTCAGGTTCGAATCCCGCAAGAACCCAAATTCCAACTTTGGGTTTTTTTTCCACTGCGCTACCTCTCGCGAACATCCGAGTATAAATGTCTTGAAAGAGCTTCTCAATTAGCCGTTTGGAGTCGGTATAAAATTGTAGATCCCTTCCATTCGTTCCAAAAATGAAAAACTCACACAAAACAAATGGTTGTGAGAAGCTAGGCCTAGGGTCCCTCCGGACCTGTTGCGCCAACTATTTATTTATTTATCTCAGTAGCAGATATGTTAAAGCCCTACAGAGAACACAAGCAGCTGACGTAAGCGATAAGTACGAATGTAAGACTCACAAAATTTCGACTTCATAATCAAAAAATACGAGGACTAAGAAGCCTTGGAAAAGGAGTATGAAATTCTGTGAAATCTGCCAAATATCTTGCTGTCATGTTTCGCTATTTTAATGACCGCCTGGGAGAAGTTGAGCTTTTTTCGCTGTTTTTTTTTTTTTTTTTTTTTTTTGATATACTTCTCCCGGGAAACCTATATATAGCCTACATTACAATGACATTAAGTTTGCAAGCACGCTTTTCAAAAATCATGTAATTGTGCTTGCCCATTGAACAAGAAGATTGATCACAATGACCGACAACATACATCATGTAAGTATTTCAAGTACCTACCTTCCGAGCTGGCTTTGAAGACATTTTTAGATGCATACACAAATCCTCTCTCTATGGAATTTTATCGGTTTAAAGTTACTCGATTTATAGATATATTGAAGCCGAAGCTAAATTTAAATTTCAAAAATTTCGTGTTTATATCAAACGAATATATTTTTTTCAAAAATTTAGATTAATCATGCGAACATTCTTAACACCTGCATGCACAATTGATTTCACGCGGATTTTTTAATTATCTAAACACCGTCCGCCGGCATTTAATTAAATTTAATGCTGCCCAAAAGGTGGTGCAATAAAACTGCGAAGAGAAATTTTCCAAATCAATTACCACATAATAGGCACCACATACTCGTACACATCCATTGAAATCAATTTCCAATAAAAGCACAATTCAAATTAAAGAGAATGCGTACTCGCACTTATTTCGCAAACTGCATGGTGTTAATGAAATCAACAAATGAGGGGCTTTCGGTTTTTATCTGTGCATAGATTGGTTTGTGGGCTGTGGGCAATTGAATAAATAATAAACAATTTTTACGCAGCCAGACGCACTGTTATTTGGAAATCAACGGACAGAGACTATACGCACGAGTGTTGTTCGTTTGTTAAGTGAGCAACTCTCCAATCATTTATGTGTAGTTTTCCCAAAAATAGCAGTAAGTTCCGAAAAAAAAAATAATTTTTCTTAGATTTATTCATTTATTTATTTCCAAAAAGGTACATTTTAGACACGAATGTGATTATTTGTTGGAAATATTCGCTTTTAACTTAAAAGAATAGCTAATTCAAATCACAAAAGTTAGTAAGCAGCACGAAGAAACGCTTTATATGTAAATTTTAGTATCTACAGCTTTTTGATTCATTACTTTCTTTGGTACCCCTTGGCCTTTATGACTGCCTTCATTCGTGAAGGCATTGAATCAACCAAATTTTGGGTGACGTTTTGTCCAATTTTAGACCATTCCTCAAGAAGAACAAGTTTTAAATCATCCTTTGGATTAATCTCATGTTTTCTTATTTGTCGGTCGAGGTGATCCCATAAATGTTCAATTACATTTAAATCCAGTGATTGTGGCGGCGTTTTGAGCTGAGTTCGTACGTTTACAGCCATTCTTTGACAACATAGGCAGTATGCTTGGGGTCATTGTCTTGCAGAAAAATAAATGAGCTCTCCATACCCAATTTTCTGGCACTGACCTCCAGGTTATTCTTTAAAATATTTAAATAATCAAATCTATTCATCAAAGAATCAATAAACACTAAATTGCCGACTCCAGATGCTGCCATACATCCCCATACCATAACGTGTCCTCCGGCATGCTTAACTGTTCCTGATATATTTGACGGGTCGAGCTCTTTGTTTTTTTTTCCTCCAAACTTTTCCACGTCCATCTGAGCCGTGGATGTCAAATTTGCTCTCATCAGAAAAAATAACGATGTTCCAAAAGTCCGCTTTTTGCAATTGCATTCGTTTTCGTCGGTTTGTTTTGCTTATAAACGGTTTTTTTCGAACGTTTCGACCATGATATCCGGGTTCGTAAAGGTCGCGTCGAATTGTTTGAGGGTTAAATGTCTTACCTGTTTCATTGGTTATTTCAGAAGTAGTTCTTGGCGCACTAGTTTTAGGATTTCGCTTAACTTTCCTGACAATGAGTCGACTTTGGTGTGGTGTAAATTTGCGAGGACGTCCAGATCGTCCGGACGTCCAGATCGATTCTCATTTTCAACGCTTCCAGTGTTTTTATATTTAGCAATCATTTTATGAATAGTAGATGGGCTTCTGTCCATAATATTACTTATCTCGCGCTCCAATTTTCGCTCCCAAAAGTGTTTTATTATCAGATTCTTCAAATCTATGCTTAGTTCCTTACCTCTTGGATATGCAAAATGGACTTAAATTTGCAAACGATGGGCAGCGGAAAATGCAAATAGTTTACGGTAAATTTTTGCGCCCGATTTGGTGTGCATGTCATTATTCATAATTCTGTATAAAGACGTTATCACGTTGTGAACTGATTTCGTTTTTTTTTTTCTTTTTTGCATTCAATTATAGAATGAATGGGTGCATACTTATTTTTGTGTCTTTTCGTTGAATTGTATAAGTGTGCTCGAGACTATCTCAAATCGATTGAATCTTAGAATATTAGGAAATGCATAAAAACAAATTTGAATGAAATGATTATCTTTGGAATTCAGTGCTTTAAATTAAAAAGCGACAACTGACAATATAGATTTGATTTCCATCAAATTTGTTTGCTGATTAAAATATTTAAAATTGTCACTTTTACTCGTGTGAATAGTTTTAAAGTTTTTTTTTATATGATCCTTAGTTGCTGTTAAAAACAACAATGGCTATTAGTTTCGAAAAACTTCTTTTTCACAGGAAAAAGATAACAAAATGCCTCACAAAAGATGAAACACTTGATAAATACAGAGGCAAACACAGAACAAATAAATTTGGGCAACGTTTTTTTACATCCCAAATAATGTAGTGAAAATCGACCTTATCAACTATCAACTTGAAGTCTTGCAGTTTACGCAAAAACTCCACACTTTCCAAAATCTCTGTACCAATAAACAAATATAGTTGCCAGAATATCGCTAACTGAAGGGTCATGTTCAGGGTTCGGACTTTACTGCAATTGCAGTAGATCAACTGCAATTTTAAGAAAAAAATAAAATCTACTGCACCATCTCGGAAATCTTAAATCAAAATTGAATATATCTACACATTTTTGTTTCTTAGTATATTTTTAAGAGCCCATTGCAAATAATCAGTTACTGGAAGCACTGTTTATTGATTCTGCAATCCATTAAAATACATTTAAAAAGAAAATGTGCATGCCATCTCGTTTTCACTGCATTTGCCTTGCACGAACTAATACTGATGTCAAGTCTCAAGTGTGTCTTTCTCTTTCTGTTTCTAAATTTATTGTTGTTGTTGTTCTGTTCTGCTGTCAGCTGTCACTTTTTTATGTTTAAACTAATCCATTTATAAAAAAATATTTTAAGACTTCATTTTTATCGCATTTTTTTCTAAATTCAAAATCTACTGCAAAAAAAGTGAATCTACTGCACTTTTTTTTTAAGATCTACCTACTGCGAAGTTTTATAACTGAAGTCCGAACCCTGGTCATGTTTATCTCGGGAATTAGCTAAATAAATCCGCCCTCAAGGACTATTCACATGAGAGCGAATTGGGAACTGCGGACCAGCGAATATTCATAGTTTTTGACACTTTATTCACATGAAAATTTATTTTAGTCGCAGATACCAGCGAAGCAGTTTCGTTGTTCAAGGTTAAGTTCGAACGAATTTTTCATTCGTGGGTTTGTGGATCGCGTCTGATTTATGTTGATTGTGAATAAAGTGTGACAGATTTGTTTATATCTATTTTGTTAAAAAGTGCACATTTTCCACTACTTTAACTTCGCTTCGATAAACATAATTTTTAAATTCTACAATGCTTTTATCTTGTTTTTTTCACTTTATTATAAACTTTTCATTAAGTTTTACAACCTAATTATGCTACATCCATATAAAATCTGTTTTGCTTTCCTACAACTTTTGTAGCTGTCACTTGTTTTTTTCTCCCTTTATTTGACACTGACGTTGTCGGGAACTACCGGCCTTACGACTAATCAATTTTATTCTGACAGCTAATGCAAATTACCTACACCAATGCTGCCGATGTGGTACGATCGCACTTTTAAAGCACTTTTTTATTAAAATGGCACTGTGGAACAAAATGTTTTCATACGGCACATTTCCACATGGATTTTGTATAATACTTATTTATTATTGTTTTTTTAATTTATGTGTCTAAGTTTTGTTTATAATAATGTGCAATTAAATTTCAGTAAATTAAAAAAGTCATCTTAAACTAATTTTGAACATAAGTGTTTCCCGTACTATCCTTAAATATCCTGTTGCAAAAATCTAGCTATCAAAATTCGTTCAAATGTACACGAAGCAAAACATTAGGTACGTATCGCAAGACACAAACACACTCTCGAATTGTTATGCAATTGTTGTGTTGATAAATATTGCTCGTAGTGGTCCTTTTCATGGTAATAATACAAAGATTGATTCATGCAAATCTCCATTTTCCAGATGAAAAGTTAAAGCGAAAGGCAAGGACACACAGGGCCAGCACAAAGGTAAATATTTGGATACAATTTTGTTGACGTTCCTCTTCACATTACATTGAAATTATTATTGTTATGTTACATTTAGGCATTGACAAAATTTATGTGAAGTACCAGCGACACATGGTTTGGCAGGTCGATATCGATACACCAAACAGCAAACTTCTAAAGGAATTTGAAATAGAAATTCTCGATTAATTTTTAATTAAGTACAAATCGCCGCCACCGACGAGCTAATTCATAGAGGAGAAAGCATACCAAATTCATATGGGGAAATGCGCGCTCCAGTTTTGTGGGTTTCTTAGTTTCTAAAATTAATTTGTATTAAAGTAATAATTGCTAAGCATTTTTTTAATTACTTTTCCAGGCACATTTTAAATATACGTATACACCCATCGCTTTGTTTTTTTAGTCACAAGTATTGCGGAGATTGAAATATGTAAACGACGACGTGGTAAGTCCGAAATACGTTTATGACTTCCTATATGCAATATCTACGTCAAATGAATCTGATCATAGTATTTTCTATTCCCGGCAGTGTGACCAATTTTGAGTATTTCCTGCTAAATTCAGCAGGACTATTTTATTGTAAGCTTTCTATTTTCAAATCATGTAAGCAGTTTTTTAGCAGGATTTTGGTTTATCAAAATTATGAATGAAAATAATAAAATCAAAGCAGATGAACCTTGGTGTTAACAAGCCATTATAATTCTCATTTGACAGTGAACACAGACATTCAACGAATTCAGCAAGCTTACAAATGCAATCAACTTTTCAACCAGCACTTTTCTTTTCGCACGCAACTTGCATACTCACATTCAACTGCTATTTTTGTGAAATATATCTATCTTAATTCTTCTAAAAAACACCTTTTTTTATTTTCTTTTTGTTTTTTAGCAGGTTTTAATTGCATAAAAATATTTAGCATGATTTTTAGCACTTTGTATACCAAAAAATCCACGCTATATTGTTGAACTTAGCATGGTTTCAAATATTGAATTGGTCACACTGGGCCCGATATACGCATTTTCAAAAATCACAAACTCTGCTCTCTGAAACCCTGACGTACATATATTTACTTATACGTGTTCTGTTTACTCGTTTACTCCAGCGGTTTAAGGCTGGTAAAATAAGCGCTTTGAACACGATTTGATTGATTTATAATTTCGCCTCACAGCTATAGATAGCCAGATGGTGCTATTTTTAGTCGAGGAAAACAAATTTCCATTATTATACATAGTCCGGATTAAGAAACCGCATGGAAACTTATGATTAGACAGCCACCTGCTGATGTTCTGAAAATTGAAGACGTTAATTTTGCTAAATTGGCAGTAAACAAACAAAAGTTTTAATTATGGCAGCGCCTTAATAATGGTGGCGTAAGACGATACCTTATGTACCTGTGTAAATGCACAAATTTCGTAAACCCTTTTTTTATTTTTTACTTGGTAAGCAATTTTTGAAAATAAACACAGGGATGGGTGCGATGTGACGATGATGAGGAACAGACAGACTGAGTTGAGGTCAGGCTGTGTATGAACAACCGCTGTGCAATGTGCAGATTTTAAAAGAATGCTTAGGCGAAATTTATTGGTCGTTCGGATGAAATCTGAATTGGTATCTAAACTGATTTTAGATACACAGTACGTGAGTGATGAAAGATGAGATTTATATCGATGCTTTTTGAGTTATTTAGAATTCCAGCGCCAAAGCAAATGATTTTTGAGTGAAATCGAACGTTGCTTATGCCCTATTCACACGCCACCGAAAACCACGTTTTCATCGAATGCTCGAAAATGCAACCTGAGTTACGACTTGATTACGCGAAGCACTCCTAAAAATGTGACCTTGGAGTTTTTTTTTTATATAAACGCCGCGATTAGATTACAATACATCCAGTCAAACAATTTCGAAAAAAGAAAATTTTCCTAATAAACGTGGAACAAGACATCCTATCCAGTATGTGGTATGTCATATATATTTCATTTTAAAACAACTTGAAAGTCTGAGCTTTTGTTACCTATTGAATTGATGATTCTTTTAATTTTTTCATATGAAAATACATGCGAATTTCACTCAGAGGAAAAAAAAATGGGGAACCTGCTTTTTCGAATTTAAGGGAAAACCAATGATTTTGCTGACAAAAAAAGGGGAAAACGGTCTTCAAAATTTGGGAACACTGCATCGAAAGTAGATATATTGGTTCTAAAACTATTGAAAAAATCTGATTCCAATCAGTTAAAAATTTGTTTGAGATAATAAAACCCTTGCAACAAATAGTAGAAAAAAAAAACGCTCTATACGTGAACACATCAGTTCGAGGTAAGAAGCAAAAATTCGACGATCGGCTAAGTATAAAAAAGAAGGCTCTTGAGGGGAATAAAAATATAAACTTTTAAGAGTGGTGTGCCACAAGGAAGCGTTCTTCGGCCGGTCTTGTACTTGATATACCGCAGCGTGAAGCTGCTACTATATAAAATGACACTACTATCACTGTTGAAAAAGGGCTTACTATTGTACTGATTTCAACACGATTTTACTTTACTGAGTACGCAAGTACCACCACTCGACAATTTTTTGTACAATTTGTACTATTTTTCATTTTTGAAATAAAGCAGAACATAAATATCTTGTTTTCGATTTGGCTTTTCAGATTTCTGCTGCCCAATCGAATTTGAAATCCGAATTTTATTGGTTCTTTCGTTTGTGTTGAGTTGGCCGCAAAAAGAAACTTTTTGTTCACTTGCATTGGTAATCCCTTGTAATTATTTCACACATTAATACCAAAGCGTTTCGAAACAATTTAATATAAAAACTCTTTTCCATACGCGTCAATTGACTCATTCAGCTTAAAAAAGCCATACACAATTCGTTACCGCCAGCTGTGTGTCATAAATATTGGCATCACTGAAAATACGTGTAAATCTAAGAAAAAATTTAGATTTTTCACAATCAATTCTTTTTCAATTCGAACATAAAAAGCATAGGTATCTATAGAAAAAAAAAAACAAAATTAATTTTTCTTCAAAAAATTGATGTGTTTACCAAATCGAAAACGGCATTATTTGATTCAATAGAATATAGTGGACGTCCATTATAAAGAATAAGGATAACCGAAAACCGATATAACGATCTTGCAATATAACGAACGCTTCTTAGATATTAATACATTAACCCCTATCGGGAATAAGATTTCCCCAAGGGAAACATTTCCCAGGGAATTTATTCGCGATAACCCCTATTAGTTTCTCTGTATAGCGAAAGGTGCCCACGATTTTCTATCCTTATTTTATAGCTGGACGAATTTAACTACAACTTGTTTATACACTTTTTTATAATAATTGTTTTGTTATAAATATGAGGATTGGTGTTTTTTTAACACGGCAACAAATTTTTGAATTTTAATTAGGAAATATAATGGAATCTAAAGAATATGGGGGTCAAATTATTTTCCCATAAGCAGCTGGCAGCAGCCAAAATTGATCTTTAGTTACAAATAATATTTATCACTTTCAAATATGTACATACAATCATATATATTTTTTTGCGTTTTTAAAAAACAGAATATGCAGAATTTTATTATTGAAAGGCAGAAATGAAATAAAGAAATGAATGAAAGCAGAATTTCAAGCTCGGGATAAACTTATGCAATCTGATAGAATCTTGTACCGCTTATCAAATATCTTATAAATGCAGCGTAGACGTAAGCTCGGTTATGAAAGAAGGTATTCCTTAAATTAAACCATCTAAATTGTCAATGACCCATAAATTGCAGGGCACTCATTCCGTAACTTTTCAGACGATTATCGTCGAAACGATAGAACCCAAAACTAGCAACTAAGTGCTAAAATTACAAGTTCGAGAGGTTAATCCAGTTTATTTCCCACAAATGTAATGAAAGCTGACGATATTCAAAAACATTCGAGCAGATTATAACTGCTAATGGTGATTAAAGCTTCCAAAACGATATCGTTCAGACGATCATTGATATACAGAATCTGCCCCCAGGTTATTTACTGGATAAGAAGCTGAAAAGCAAAATTGACATTCATAAACATAATAAAAATGCCACTGCCGTACTCCACTTCTGGAAAATGAATCAAAGCTTTATATGGGCGAAAAGTAATGTCCAAAGTCAAAAAAGTAATGAATTTCTGGTAGTGTTGTTATTTCGCTGAATTGTTTCCCTTTTTATTTGAATTTCGATGTCCGAAAAGTCGTCCGCGGAAAATGGGGAAAAAAGCCACAAAATAGGAATTCCATGATTCTGACAAAAAAAAAATATTCAAACTATAAACTGAATGTGCATGAATACAAATCACCTTTTAGCAAAATTGTCTAGTTCCAAAAAATTATTGAGATTTTTATGCTCAACCGAATTTTACTTTTAAAAGTTAAATATACCACGAAGCGTGGTAATTTTTCCCTTTCCACTGTACTCAAATTCCCTCGATATCGAGAAATGAATTCCCACGAAGCGTGGTAAGTTTTCCTTTTTCACTGTACTCAAATTCCCTCGATAATTAATTATAAAACTGATATGCGGCGAGCGGAAAAAGTAAGGCCAGTACTCACGGAATTATTGTCAGGTGGCCTGGCCATGGCCTGTACCAGGCAAATACCTTCTAGCTCTGTCTACCTAATTAAATTCAAACAACGAGTCATACGGATTACTCAAACAGTATGCTAAATATTGTTCACTTGGATGTTTGCGGAAGACGGGTTATAGTAATGATATAGGCGATGTTAACCTTCCAAATGTTACCGACTTGAAAGCAAGTTACGGGCTAAGGAACTTCAGCCCTGGAGAGCCTACACAGCCAGTCTAAGATAATTGACAATGTATAGTCATTTGGGAGCTGCTATCCCAAAGGTTTTAGCTGCCCATTCGTCCAATTACATAGTACGTGGCCGGCACTATCCCGAAAACAGGCAAACATAAAGACTACTTTTTTAATTAACCTGCATAAATCTAAAAGCTTTTTTTTATATTAATAACTTTGTTATTACGAGTATGTCTACTTCCTTTAAAATTCGAAAACTTTTCATGGAAAACTCGAAATGGTTCCATAGATGATCCTAAATGGACCTTCTGTGCAAAGTTTTTACAAATGTCTTTATTCATCATTCCACACCGTTGGCGACCCCCCATAGTGTAACGGTTGGTGTTCGGAAGGAAAGCAAAATAAAAAACGGGAATGACTTGGTAAATTCCAAGAAAAATGCTTAAATGGAGAAAAAGGTAGGCGTTTTACAAAAATCCGAATTAGGATGTGTTCCTTGACGACACACTCGAGCGCCATCTCTGTTAAAGGTTATAATTTATTTATGTAAGGGGCAATTGTGGTGAGATGTTCTTTATAAATGCTGACTATAAGCAGTTTGCTTGTAAACATAGCGACGGAGGTCCTAAGACCGACGGGGAGAGCAATCCTTGAAAAGAAATGAATAACAAGAGTTCCTCCACGACTGTACCAAAAAATGTGTATTTCTGCTTGGTAGAATAACGGACCGGAATTCAAGTATAAGTGTGCTCCTTCAGGATTTAAAATCGTGAATTCAATAAGCACTAGGGAGGTCACTGTGGTGTTGTTACAGTAATATTATGCGGATGTAATCAGTGTCGGGTTCGTGAACGCCACTCGCATACTAAAGAAGTACACAACGAGATAAGCGGTCTGCTAATGATGTGTTAAGTAAATGTTTGAGTATCGGGGAAGTCGTCGGATTTCTGTTTTGAAGTCGGCAATTGATTAAAGCGTTTAAAGATGTAGCGTTAGGGCGAATTGGATTCTATTAAGGAATTCGAAATAAATACAAACAAAGTTGTTGTGGAGAGATGGGAGCAGCACAACTATAGAAAGTTTACACCGCTTTGTCTCTGGCGTTGCAATTCACAACTTACTTTGCGTACTTTGAATATAGTGCAGGTATGGGCAGAATTTAGAGGCAGTAGAAATGTTTTTTTTTTTTTTAGGCTTATGTGATATAACCTAACCATAACCTATATAAATTTAACAAGACCTGAAAGGATATCTCCAAAATAATGATAAGGTTCAGTAGCGGGTTCCTAAACAGTTTTTTTTTTTTATTACTCATTTGTCAAAGACCAAAAATGAAAAGCCCGCGTTCTTTAGGAACTAGAGCGATTCCTACCTTGTTGTTATGTATTTTGTATCTGTTTACTCCACTAATGTCAAATTAGACAGAGTGATGACTTTTGTGTCGGCTTGTATTTTTCTTTGAATTGGAGTTTTAAATTTAAAGTTAAAATTTTTAAATTATGTACTAAAAATGAGTTAACATCAAAAATAAGATAAAAAGTAAAGTAGATACCAGGGCCGTGACTATTCTTGAAGAAGACGGATCGGCTGAATATATACTGGTTGCCCGGTGGCAGGTTTTTGTTTTAAATTGGGAATATTTCAAAATTGTTTAATTATTTATTTCCCCGTTTTTGTTGTTAATAAAATAACATCGCGCTTTTTTTAAGAAGCGATTCCAACAATTTTGTTCAGCTTATAATGGTTAGTGGCTAATATATGGTAAAAGTGTAAATTTAATTTAGTTGCTCAAAGGTCTCTATTTAACTCTAAACACTCTTCGAGCAGGTTGTCCGACTATGTCCAACACAATCTGGAAAGAGCGACAATAGCGTTGTTGGTGTCCGTCATGAAATCAAGTGCATCATCAGCAAGTTTATACTCACGAATTGATTCTAAAGAAAAGTTTTAAGTGCTTAAGAATAAGAAGTAACAAAAACAATTCAATTTATTTCTAGTAACAACAAAATGTAATCGCTGTAAAAACTAAACTATTGCCTTGGTTAGTGTTAGAGAGAGACTGGCATTATATTTCATAGACTGTATCTATGGTTCTTAATCCGCTTTCAGTGTTGCCGACAGTACTCCCGTAGGAGTATTGTACTACTTTCAACACCTCCGTACTCCGTACGCTCTCCTTTCACACTCCTAAAATGCTTACACTTGCAGCAAAGTTAAATTTCTACCTTAATAAATTTAATTCACTTGAAATTTAATGCAAATATGGCAGAGCTTTTATCTTCCAAACTGTCGTCAAAAACGGAATTTCCCTGTAGTTTTTTTTTTTTTTCGTTGGCTTCCTGAAATTTTACTGTTTTGTTTCAATTTTAATTAATTTAATTAATTTTTTAGTGTAATTAAAAAAAAAAATTGTGTTACCTATAGACATTTAATGAAATTGGATTCCTTGGAGGCGGTAAAGGCAAAAAATAGCTTTAAATGTGTCTTGTGTTGCTGGGAGTTCTAAAACAATTTATTTTTGAAGACTAGAAAATGTCTGTACTAATTTTTGACTGCAGTACTACCTTATAATATTTCTCTTCGGCAACACTGGCCGCTTTATTGTCATGGTCGAGTTTGAATTACGAAAGACCACAGTAAAGAATGAGTTTTCAGATATTTTTGGGAGATGCGATTCTAAAATAGTGTTGCCAGATTAAGCGCTTTGTCGTATTTTGGGCTATTTTATTTTTTTAATAAGCGATAGAAATTTCTTCCATAAGCCCAATTGTCTTGGGCGCTTTCGAACAAACACGAAAACTTGGCAGCATTATTGCAGTGAAGCTACATCGAACAGTCGTCCAACTTGCACACGTTCCCCATTTTATTTTGCAGACCTTTTGATTTGACACAAGCCACAAAAGCCAATTGCACAAAATAGAATTCAAACAAAATTAGCGGCGCTTATTAGTGAGATGGGTAAGTGGGAAAAGTACCAAAATTTTCCACGATTTTTGGGCTTCTTTCTGGGCAAAGATTTTGACCTACATTTTTTGAAGGTTTGCACGCTTACAGCAAACCAAATTCTGGCAACCCTGTTCTTAATCCCGTAAGGCTTTTAATTATTTTCAAACGTTCAAGTATTTTAATTTATAAAACGCATTTGCAGGATCTTTCCCGACAAGTTTCTCCAAATCTTTTTATATAAAATCAATATTGTATACCTACTTCAATTTGTTTCTTACCCCCACAATGTTTTTGAATTTTAAAGTCGCAGGCGTACTCCGAGGTAAAATGTCACAAAAGAATTACATGGGGAGGTTAAAGGAATAACACCACAAAGTGCACTGCAGGTCAATCATTTGTTTTTGTCAGGAACTCAGAAGCTATTCAAGATTTGTGAGTCACTAAGCCAGGCCAAATATACAGAGTAAACATAAGGCAATGAATGCAATTTTCTTTGTGAAGGTAAAAGAACTTCAAAACTAATAGTGTTTCGAAACCGATTACACTAAGTACACATACGAACTGCCGCTGGTAGCCTGGATTTTGAATCAAGAACATATCATGTTGCTTAAACGAACAAAAAATATTTATTGATTTAAGAAACAAATTTTGGCGCAGGGAAATTAAGACCATGAGACATAAGTCCACTTTTTGATTATGGTGGGGCATAAGTCCATAATTTATTTATTTTTTTTTTTAAATAGTGCATGAGTCCACAATTTTATTGGTACCATAAATGCTCTCAAAATAAAGGCCGAATCCAACGTTGCATTTATTTTAAAAAGTAAGGATGAAAATAAAACGCACATTTTTAACACATTAATTTCATAACAATGAAAAGTTTATGTTTATGTTTATGTTTACATTTCTCTTTGAATATGAGAAACTGAGAAGTAATATTCGCGCGAATTTTCACTTTTATTTTCTTTAATTCTCAGAAACGAATGTGTATGTGTATACTGTATAATATTACATTTAGTTTTTTGTTTAGACTGATATCATTTTGGAGAAGTGGCTGTACAAGGAGGGTGTGGGAGAAATGGGTTACTTGATATTTACTGCTTATAACAAACAAATTCTTATATCGAGAAAAACATGCACAACAGAAGAAACTCACTCCTCATATTGGTTTACTTTTTTGAATCGTGCTTCCTTATGTGATACATACAAGAACCAAATTTTAGGATACAGAAAACAAGGATGAATACAAAAAAACTTTCCCGTATTGCCTTAAGTAAATCAATAAATTATATTCATATTTACCCCGCATGTGGGCGCAGTGGCTTAGTGGTTAGTGTGTTGGACTACTAAGCGAGGGGTCGAGGTTCGAATCCCGCAAAAACCCAAATTCCAACTTATAGGGTTTTTTTAACTTTGCCAACGTCTGACAAACATCCAAGAGTATAACTGTCTTGAAAGAGCTTCTCAACTAGCCGTTTGGAGTCGGCATAAAATTGTAGATCCATTCCATGCAAGGTTCCTTTAATATAAATAGTTTATTAAATATCAGCAATATTCTTCATAAACAGTCTCTGGCCTCAAATAACAGATTTCACATTATAGATTTAATTTTTTTCTTGGACAGCAGCACCTACCGCTGTTTTCTGATTTCTGTTTTGAAGGAATCGCGCACGAGTACATTTTTTTTGCCTTTCTTCGAGTGTGGAAATGCATAGCAGAAACAGTCACTCCATTCTCCACTTATAGAGTAAGTCCGAGTTTAAAGTTTTATTAAAATATTTAGAAAAAAGTGTCGTCTATAATATTGGTAAATTATTTTATTTTAATATTATAATTTTAAGCGTAATTTGGATTTTCGATATCGTGTATTCAATATGAAAAATATGATATTTTTTGTTTTTCCATTTATTACTCCATAACTCGCATCCGTTTTCCCATCGGAACAAAAATGCGCCCCTGGCAAGGTATCCATCGGAACAGAAAATTCTCCGAATTTTAAACGATTCGAAGGGGTTTTCGCTCCGGGGTATTCTTTCGAACAGATATTCGGAGCTGTTTCGATACAAATGCATGTGTATTTTTGAGTGCCATTATTCACAACTTTGTACGAATTACTATCCTCCAATAAATGAAAAGAAAGCAATTAACAAAAATATATATAGCAACGCATACTTTGTATTTATTGCTCCAATTTGTGTTTCCAGTGCAAAATCAAGCGAAAAAATAAACTATAGCACCAGAAAGGACGTCAAATCAACGCGTCATCGCATTTCAATTATTATTTTTTTTTCTGAAAAAAAACGGCCTCGGAATCGAATAAATCGTTTTCACATTTGCTTTCAAACATTGCTTTCATTTTTTCGATTCACAAGCTTCTAAAAAGCGATTCTCGCTCAATGTCGCACACTGTGTTGTATGAAATACAACAATACTACAAACATTCACTTGCAAATGAGAACATCAATAAAAATGATTCATATAAAAATTTTTGAAGTTTGGTTTCACATTTTAGTAGAACGAGAACCGAAATTGCGGTGAAGGGATGAAAACATTTTCACAGAACGAGAATTGACCCCCTGAAACTTAATTTGAGGATCCGACAGATATACGCTGCGGAGAATTCTCCGTTCTCCGTATATTTATTCCAATTTCGTAATTCTAAATCCAACAGTAGTACTTTCGATTAACAAAGCACAAAACGTTTGTTTTCGAAGAAGTTTATTTTAGGAACGAAATAAAGATTAGGGCCCTGTTTCAGTTTCTATACTTTCTTTCACTCTGCATCAGAAATTCACATCAATCATTGACTTTAAGCAGTGGCGCCTTATTTGTTAGCTTAAATCTACTCACTTTAAATTATTCAATGAGTAAATATTGCTACATGGATATAATATATCTCTCAACATATTATGTTAGTAGAAGCAAACGATTTCTAATAACAAGATGGCTTAGTCTGTTGTACCTCTCACTCTCACTACGAATTCCAACTTCCAAGTGACCTATAAGAGAAGGATATTAAAAGGAAAATTGGCGGTTTTCGAATCTACTTCAAGTTACCTGTGGTAAGAGAAGTCTAAATCTCTCTATAGGGGACCGCCGAGCGCCTAAAAGTTGGTACTGACTCCCGTAGTCAGATGATGAATGATTTTAAAATACATGCGAACTGACAGTTATGGGAGCAACAGATTACCACAGCGACTTTGACAGCAACAGCAACAGCGAATTTAGGATAAGCCTTAACGTTGACGTCGCTGTCGATGTTGCTGTGCTAATGTGTTCAAAGTAATTAAAATACACCGGTTCTAAAAAGTTGTCAAAGTTGCTGTTGCTGTGTTAATCTGTTTCTCGCATTAAAGATTATGTTTCCCAGTCATTAAGAATCATCTGCATCATTGTCGCTTTACAGATACCGGTTTTGTGAAAGTACTCTTCTTTTTAACCTTTTCTCTCTTAGATTTTTGTTCGTTCTGTCATTAAAGTACAACCAATTTTATTCTACGTCAGTACAGTGTGTCAACTTAAATTCCCTCTAATTTTGATATCTAACGAAGAGCATAGCCTACCCAACATGTCAACCTTTAAGACAATAGGAGTAAGGTTACCTACTTAACCTTGTCGAAACATCCTGCCATTCTACTCAACGCTATAGGACAATTGTATGCGAAAAGGTCGCAACAATTAAAGAGTATACAATGCATGTATGTATACTTAAATATAGTGTAACTTGAAGGGTTTTAGTTTGATGCTGGTGTGTGCATGCATGAGTTGGGAAAAAGTATACATCTTTGGAATAGGGGTGATGAGAAATAGAACGTGAAGGACCCTTGAGCACGTGCCTACCGGCAGCAGTGTATATGTTGTGTTCATCGCTATTACTGACACTGCAATGGCTATGGCGCTATAGGTACTCGTTTGAATTTAGGTTTCCATAAATGCAAGTGGTCTTTTATTTAAAGACATTTTGTCTTCACGTGTGTGATATATCTGCCCTAGTGATGGTGACGTACTATGCATTTTCTTAAGTGTAGTTGCATATGGGATTAAGAATTGATTTTCAGTCGATACTTGTGTTTGCAAGACTTTTATTTATTCAAGAAATGAGATTTTTAAAAATCTCTTCGAAGACTGAATGACATCTCTGCAGAAGAAATGTTATGCTGCTCAATGGTATCTGTATAGTCCGTATCAATTGTTAATGCCGATGCTTCCTTCACTTGTCGGTATATTTCTAGCGGTAAATACGTTTGCGTCTTCTTTACACTAGCATTTATCAAGGCTTAGTTTCTTTTACATATATTAATGAATATTATAGGTACTCGGATTAAGGACTCCATTCATATTAGATCGTAAGTCCTTAATTGTGTATATGATGTCAGAACTTCGGAGGTGTTCGATCAATAGAGGTTTGGATATAGCACCCTAATTTAGTGACAAGTTACTACACGTAATCCTACTGATTTGCCAACCTCGCAGTTGGTCCCATTAGGAATCGCATAAATTGCATGCTTTGAAGTCCCTCTGTAATCTCACAAAAGTCCGTTTTTATCAGCAGATGTGTCATTTGTCGAATCTACTCTCACTCACAATGAATAAATGCCATATTAACATTTAGATTGTCCTCCCTCTCCTACGACTGTACTAGAAATAATGAGCCTGCACACCGTTAGAATAAAGTTATTATTACCTATATATTACATTTTTAATAAAAAAGGTAAATAAATTCGTTTGTGTTGCTCACCTGAAATGCCAAACAATCAAGTATTCAAATTGGATTACCACCTACCGTGAGCCATGGAATTGCATTGCACACACGTGTTAGATACGTTATTTATATTATGTTCGCCTACATTACATCAGTGTTTTTAGATTCGCTCTCCATTCCATCATGAGGGTATCAAAAAATGCGAAGAAAAGGAGTTTTCATGCTATCACATTTTAGACTCGTTTTGTTGTTGTTGTTGTTGCTGCGAAGGATAGCTGAATTACCCCCCAGGCATAGCAATATAAACTGAGTTGGTAAGTTATTGCGTCGACAGTATTTGTTTTTAAGGAGACATTTAATAGCCGAATAATACACAATGTCGTACATTGCGTGGTTTTGTTATGCATGTCAACTCCAAACTGAACGGAACTCTCTTAAGTCCTCCCTGTGCTGCTAAGCGAAATAACTTTGCACGACATCAACTTAAATGGAAACTTACGGAACGAAAGTAGAAACTAAGTTGATTAACTTGTCGGCTTTTGTTGGGACTTTTGGGCAGGTTTGCTTTTCTTCTAATTGAATTCGGACCACGGGACTGCCCCCAGATATAGATAATCTGGTTATTGGTTTTTGCAAATTGTGTTTTGGGGAGTTTTCGTAAAGTTGCTTATCATCTTGGAGCTTGCAGTATATTGACATGGGTTGCTACACCATATGCGGTGTCCTTGTTGTGGGAAAATTCACATCAACAGTGGGTACTATGCTACAAATGGTCTTTATCTTTTAATATTGATTGCTTTGCGTTGGTATAGGTGTGGTTTTAAGTTTTCCTATACTTAAATGTATGCAGAAAAAAATAGCCAACCATGCAAGTCTTTATACACAATAAGAGGCGTGTTTTCTAACTCAAATTAGGGAGCTTATGGAATCAGTAAATCACTACCGACTTTCAGAAGATTTGTGCGAAGTAGTGAATAATGACACTCAAAAACAAACTTGATAGCGTTGCAACGCAAAACGCTGGAGTGCGTTACATTTGTATCGAAACAAGGCTCCGAATATCTGTTCGAAAGAATACCTCGGAGCGAAAATCCTCCGAATCGTTTAAAATCGGAGAATTTTCTGTTCAAACGGATACCTCGTAGGACCGGGAATTTTCATTTTCCTGCGAATTATGTTGCCGAATGATGGGAATAGCATTTTCAGTGGCTGATGAAACGCGCTAATCGGTTCCATTTTTCCTTCATTTTACAGATTAACATTTAGATTTAACAGAAGTTTTCCCACACATACTTCAATTTTAAAAACGAGTTGTTTAAAATCTTTTCCACGAGAACACCACGAAAATGACTTCCAATCGTTGGATTGTTGAAACCAACACACCTTTTGCAATATTCAGCAAATTCAGCAGAAGAGCTGACCGAACAAAAAAATCAAAACTCACAACTTAAAATCCGTTTCCACACTTAATTGATGGGCTAGTATTATTTTTAAATACTCAGAGTATTCATTATATTTGTTAATTAATGCGATCGAAATTTGTAATCATTAACCAAAATAATCTGTACATAAGTTTCACGACTAGTGTCTTACAGCTGATTCAAACGTGAAACGAAAACTAGTGATCGGTGTTCGGTGTGAATACATCTTCGAGTTTTCGACGGAAACATGGTTTTCGGTTCCGTGTATAATATATCCGGGTCTCGACCCGGAGCTTATCTGCGCAAATGGAAATAGGCAGACAAATACTGCAGACAATTTTGTATAAGGATTTAATCTTATTTCCATATAAAGTTCAATTAACAACCAAATTGAACTCAGCAGACTTGCCGATTCGCCTGGAATTTTGCGAGAAAATCATTCGAATGGTGGGAGAGGATAACACCAGGTTGGACTTCCTTTTTATGTCGCACAAGGCCCATTTTGATCTCAACGGGAATGTAAACAAGCAGAATTATCGAATATGGAGTAACACTAATACAGAGATACCTACTCCATGAGAGGGAACTGCATCCAGATCGATTCAGTTTCATCAAGCATTGTCGGGCAATACTTTTTTGAAAAAAAAAGTTCGCAGTGTAAAGGGTAATTGTGACCCTTATTCAAAGATGTTAAAGGAAAGAGAACTCATTTCAACTCCGCATGGTTTCTAAAAGATGGTGCAACTCGACACATAACTAGACTTAATATAACAGAGCTAAAGCGAAAATTTCCAAATAAACTGATTTCCAGGATATACACATTTCATTGGCCGCCAAGATCTTTACTACACCTGATTTTTTTTATGGGGTTACTGTAAATAGGAGGTATACAAAATAAAACCCACAAATTCAAACGATTTAAAGAAAGCGATTCAAGCAAATTTTTGATAAGATGCCGCACATATTGTGTCAACAAGCGCGGGGCCATTTAAAATCAGTAATTTTTTAAAAGTAATAAAAGAAAATCATAAGAATTAATTATATGTCAAATGAAATAAAAATAAATAAATGATATACCTAAATTGAAAACAAAAGTTATTACCTTGTACATTGAAGTGTTTTTTGAAGTGAAACTTCTTATGCGACTTCCAACTCAAGGTCGCGTTAAACGTTTAACGCTAATAATTGGATTCTCAAAGTTGTGAGCGAGGATGAGGGTGGCGCAAATTGCACAGCACAAGCACGTTCATATGAAAAACAAAAAATGAGTGGTGTTTTCTCCAAAAAAAGGGAAACGAAAGAGAAGTATGCGAGGTGAATGTGTATAATCAACAGCCACAATATGTTGCTGAGGAAATGCGCAGATGGCTGTTGACGTGCGCTGATGGACTTATGGTGGTGTATATAGAAATTGAGTTCAAGGTTTTTGTTTTAATGGTTTTTATAGTACATACCTACATACGTTGATACCTACAGTAAAGAATTGAAGAATTCGAGAAGTAAAGACGATATAGGTGAATTATGTTGTTTGATTTATTGAAGTGAAACTTCTTAAATGCTTAATGCTACTATAAGCATTGCACACTCAAAGGTGTGAGGGTACCGCTCACGCTTCAGAGTATGCAATGGTGAGTGAGTTTATTGGCACCAAATGCTGGGAGAAGAATATTATGTGGTGAAGATTAATTTCCAAAAATAATTACTAAATTGGTTATTAATGTCTTATTGAAGTGAAACTTCTAATGCAACTTCCAACAAGGTTGCGTTAAACGTTCGACGCTCCTGGGGAGGAGGAATAGAAGGAGACAGAGCGAGAGTGAATGTGTGGCACTCGAACGCATACATCTGCAGGCATCTCGGGGCGCTGTTGAAGCGTTATAGGTTCGCCTTTCCCGGGAGAAGTATATAAAAAAAAAAAAAAAAATGATTCGAAAATGATAATTAAAAGATGAGATCAATTGTTAATTTTAAGCAATGTTAATAAAGTTTGCCTTAAAGCCTAGTATCCTGCTCGCATTAAATGTTATCTCCCATACAAAAATGTCTACAAAGATAAAATTGAGAGGCAGTTTAGCAAAGCAGTATCCTGTTCGCCAGCTAAATCCTTAACTTCATATAGGTGGGCCGATGAAAAGTCTCCACTCATTTAGCTCGCGAAATAAATGTCCGGTGCATTAAATCGAAGATAAATTTTGACTTAAAAAAACGGAGGAAAGAGTTTGTGTTGTATTTGCAATGATTTTTTTTTTGGCGGAAAACGCAGATAATGTTTGCGTGATAAATGAAAGAAAACGCAAGGCCAAACAACAGCGCCAAAACAAAAATACATATAAATATATATAAAGCGAATCGATTTTCAGGGGGACTCATGCTCTCATTTGGCGTCGTCTTTTGGGTAATAACAAGTGTTCCTCTATTGTTAGGAGATTGTAAGTTTGAGGACACATGTAGAACTTCTTCTTATAATTTATAGGCTTCTTACGTCTTTCAAGTTTGAAATTCGAAAATTCTATTAAAATTACGTTTACTGATATCTGTCATGGTACTCATGGTTCATGCGGGTTTTGTCCCATCTATATCATGTTTAATAATAATTTAGCGACCATTTATCTTTGGTGTGGAGAAACGAAGTGGAGACTAGGGGCGCTAAAATTTAGCGCGAGCAGGATAGTAGGCAAACAATGTTATTTCACTAAAAATCAATTTCTACCCTATTCTCATTTCCACATTACGAAGTTTCACTTCTTCCGCGCGGAGGGACTCCACGCACTATTTTTTTTTTTTATGTCGTTTTTGATTAGGCAGATCAATTGTTTGAGAAACAAATCTGTTTCTTTTTTGATCGAGATTTGTTTACATGTTTGATTTGCCAAAGAAAATCTATTCTTTTTTGATCTGGAGCAATTTAGAAAAATCAATTTTTTTTTCTAAGATTAACACATTAGATATGTATTCACGTTCACTAATACAAATGTTTATGACACACAACTGGCGGTTACGAATGGTTTATCGTTGGAAACTAGATGTTCCCGCAAGGAACTAATATAAATTGATCGTTACTAAATGATTAAATTCATGTAGAATTTTTAACAAATACGATTTCACTCATCAAAAATATCAAAGATCAAAATAAAGAAATTAAATTTCCCAGTAGGTGAAATATGTATGTACATAGTGTATGGAAAATTATTTTTTATGAAATTTCCAATTTCCTTTTAAAATTTTCCAAATTTCTCATCATATGAAGCTTCCTAAGGCGCAGTCTAACACAACAAAAAGAAAAGATAGCTCAAATCGGACGAGTCGTTCTCGAGAGGTCGCCCAGTGGTAGAAACTCGACTAGTGACCTGGCTCATATACAACATATAGAAAAACAAATTAAAGACAGCATTGCATCTCTGCCGATCTTCCCAAAAAATCAAGCAAATTATGTTGTGTTTAAGTCAGTGAAAATGGTTCTTAAAGGTTTTCCTTCGCCTATTTAAGATAAGATCATACGATATCAGGTGAAAGGAAGTGATGGAAGGAGGGCCTGTTCTGTAAACTTTTATTTGAAGTAGAAGACATATTTTTAAGAAAGGGTTGCCAAACTGTTAAAAAACCAAGCTTAATAAAGTTATACAAGAATAAACTCCCCAATGTTTCCTTACAGGAAAGGACAAAGATCCCAATTTATTCGCAGCACATATTCACTATACAGCTGATAAAACTATTAACTATTTATCGGTCATTAGTTTCACTCCTTTTCGATTATATATTACATACAACCAAAATAACGAAATTGCTTTAGACATAACGCAGAAATGTCTACCATTTAACTTGAGCTTCATTTCAGAAAGTATATAAGTCAAACTTCAAATTCTGACAAAGTTGGAAACGGATTTCAGTGGCTATGTTTGAAATAACTCTTTCCATTGTTATTAGGGGTATTCACGACATATCTAGTAAAATTGCGAAATTTGGTTTTGTGTTTTCTAAAAAAAAAAAAAACTGTACTGAAGCTCACAAATTTGCTTTTAATTATTTATTCTGCCGAAAAAAAGCGAAAAAGAACAAAAATACTTCAATATCTATTGGAAGATGATGCAGACAGAACTATGTGAATTGAAGGTATGAAGAAACAAACAATGAAAAAGATACTAAAAATATTGACATGTCTAATTTTAGATAATGGAAAGAGTAGAGACGAAGATGATATCGATGAAATCCTTTTTGATCTTGATGCGAATATTCTATTCTTGATTTTTTCCGATAGCTTCACTAAGGAATTAACAATTCCTTGTCAACTTGACAAGGTTACACTTTCGGTCTGTTATATTTTTCGGTTACAATAGGGTCAGGGTATAGATAAATTGCAAAAGTGTAGTGAAATGTTAGTCAGTAAATTTTGTTGTTTTAGTGCAAAAAAAAGTTGCACTTTCGCAATAATTCAAGACCAGTTGCATCGGGTCGGGAACACTTGAATATTATTTTCTCAAATTATTATTAAAATTCAAAAATGCGTTTTTTTTTATTACAAGTACCAGATAACCTCTCAATTTGGTGACGCAATCCAAGTTTTGAAATATGTAACTATGTTTCGTCTAATTATAATCAAACTGGGACCCATATTAGCTGTACGTACCGACTGAATTGGAGTTGGTAGCTTTGGGATAATATCATGAACTCATCATTCACCATTCATTTTAAAATTAATTTACATCTGCAGCTGGACTAAAGCAACAGAAGGCTTCTAGTTGGAATTTTTTTCAACATCACGATGCATCGAAATTTTAAAAGAAAATAGATTAAGATCTAATGGCACTTATTGTTTTTAGAAAATTAAAAGAACATAAGACAGAAGTGAAAATTTCTAGATATTTTATAAAATCACGCTTAACCTTTGTGTATATAATTTTTTACGGAAAACCAAAAGCAATATCCCTAATACATATTCAACAAATTAACATTGTTCACCAGCACTCACCTGGAATTATGTTTATGATTATGATGTTCCTGAGTTAGTTTAATGCAGTTAAATCCTTCTGGCTGAGAACGCAAATCCTTTGGCTCACTAAAATTCAATATTGTTTTCACAAAACACAAAACAAACTCAACTGCTTTAGAATTTACAAATTGAAAGACAAATACGTCTGTATTTCTTTGGCTACGCAAATAAAAAACAAAAAACTACGTTGCTCCTTTGTTTTCTCAAAAATTTGAAAATAACAAAAAAAAAACTCCGCATAGGTGTATTTTTGTTTAATTTTCCTTTAGTGGATTAAATATGTGAATTTCGTACTATTTGATTTTCATTAAAACACACACGCGCGCTCGAATAACCGCGAGTGTTAACACTTTAATAACACTCTCTCATATGGCAATGGCATCAGTGAAATGACCGAACTTGTTGCCACATCTACGAAAACTGAGTTTACTCTTCAATTGGAATTGCCTATTAGCTTAGTTTCGTGGGAGTAGAACAATGCTTTTGTCCTTTTGAATTTGAACGATACAGAGACAGACTGGAGGATTTGAAAAAGTCTCCACTGAGTGCCGAGTAGAGATGAGTTGTCACTCAATTTCAGCTGTTGCTGATGGAGTACGTCTCAATCTCAAGGTACTATCGAGCATGATGCTGCCTCAAAAGAGAACCATGACAGATGGGACAATGCTGTTTTAATTGTCGGTTAAGAAGTAGTGCAGAAGAAAATGTTACGTATACGCCATGGTGTACCACGCGAGTTTTATGACTGCAGTAGCAATGTGGGCAAAATTACTCATATTACATAAGAGGTTTTGCAAATGTTCACAAGATAATGTACATAGGCTGAATGTATAGTAGGAGAGCTGCTGGATTTTCCCATATATATTTGTCGTCTACATATATTACAAAGGATACTAAAGGTTACTAAAATATATCGATGTTTAAATTAAGTAAAATAGGTTGTGTGTGAGGTATAAACAATACCTCCTTTGATATAAAGAAAAATGGATTCATTGTTTCTCTCGGTCTAGTAATGGTGTTTTTAGAACTAAGAATATAAGTATAGGTGGAGTTGATGTTGCTATTCAGGACACAAAACAAAACAAAAACATTTGATTTTTCTCTTCGTTTTACCAAGGTCTGCATATTCACCAACCTTAATCGACTTTATGTATAATACCATGTTCCCACCAACGTGATTTAGCTTAATCCACTTGATTTAGCTAAATCACCTCATAAATTACCTACGTGATTTATTATACATTTTCGTGATGAAGATTTACGTGATTTAGACGTGTTTAAATTTTAATTACGTATCTGTCCACACAAAATAAAATCGAACATACATACTTTTATTATGTTCAGCACTTCGTTCAGCAAACGAAAAGTCAGTGATGGGACTTGAAGAAAGTGAAACGGCGGTAGAAAAGTGGTAAAAAAAAAAATTGTCCATGATAAATAATTCATTTATATATACCGATGAAATACTAATAATAACAAAAAAAAAACAAATTAAATAAATATAAATAAGTCATTTCTATTTATTCATGCTTATTTTGAGATTCGAACGAATAGCCAATTCTAACGAATGTCTATCAAAATACACAAAGTTCATTCCAACGAATAGAGACATTCGTTAGAATTGGCTATTATACACCATTTCTTTTCTGTGCAAAATTTCGACATTTCTTTTGAAATTCGGTGCAGGAAATAAACCGATGTTCAGCTGTTCTTATAATATTAGTTAATGATGCATAAAATTATTCGATTCTGAAACCAACCAACATGGCATATTTTGTACTAGTGTTCTGACTTTCGATTTTGAAAAAAATTAAAATCAACTCCGCTGCTCCGCTTGACTTGCAATCTACTGCGATGTTTGGATCTCCCGTATTTTGAACCTTCATCTGAAATTGAACGACTCCAAATATTTTTTTTTTTTTTTTTTTTTTTCGACTTTAAGCCGAAAATCGGCAACTCGCTGCACTCGAAAAACTATTATCAAGCTAGTAGGCTTAGGTAGCAGCATACTCGCCCAGACACAAGCAGCTTCGAATAAAAATGAACATGCCACCTCATTTTCACCTCCTAGCCTGAGTCAGTGTTTAATATCGTGGGATTTATCCCATTTATGGGAATTTCCTTAATGTATTCCGTGGGATTAAGGGAAAAAGCAGCAAAATCATGGGAATTTCAGGAATCTAACAAAAACGTTCAGACTACAATTTTTTGCTGAAATATCATAAAAAAAATATCGCACTTAACCATGGTTATCAGCACACTGAATTGCTCATAAAAAACAGCTCATTAAATCGTATTTTGTCAAAATTGTCTAGTACCAAAAAATAATCACATTATAAGATTTAATTTAACTTGATTTCCTTTCCGTGTAGTACAAATTATACTTTTAAAAACTAGATTTTAAAATCGTTGAAAACTTACCCCCGTAATAATAAACACTGTGTTAAAGTTATCAACTTGTTACTCAGCATTTATATCCAATTTCTGTATGCTATCTGAAGTTTTCTAGCTAACTAACTTGTGTACATTTTTTTATTAATAAGGGGGTTAATGTTTGCTAAATGTCTAATAGAAAAAGAGCCGAAATTTTTAAACCTTCGTTACAATTATTTTAAATTCTGAGTTATTTGTATAGCATTCGCAAAGTGTTTTTAAAACATGAAATATATAATGTTAGGAATGACATGAAAAATGAATTACGGACAATGAAATGAAAGATTTGTGATATATGTATTTTAATTTTATTTATTTTGAATTGTGCAATTTACTTACTAAATTAATTACATCAAACTACACAAGTGTGAAAAATATACAACAGAATGTTATTGAAATTATTCAGTCGCCGTTTCATTCTTAACGAGCACTGCGTTTTTAAATTAACCAAAACTGCATTTACACTATCACGCACGCGCATTTTGGCACAAGTCGTGACAGAGAGATCCGTTTCTTTGCAGTCAATTCTAATAAAGGCGTAAGAATGACCGCACGGCAGTTTTCCGAAAGTTTCTGTCAGCCTTATCCTAATATACAGCAATACAAACAAAACTAAAAAAGAATCATAAAAATCGTCCCAGGGGTTATCGAGTTATAACATCATCGAGTTTCACCCCGAAAGAATTATATTAATATACTAGCTGACCCGGCGAACTTCGTTCCGCCCAAATTCATTAATGTAGGTAATGAAATTAATAACTCCGAGCTTTCGCTTCATTCTGCTTCATGTAATTCGGTCAATTCAATTTTTTTATTCAAAAGGTACCTATATTAAAATTAAATAAATAAATAAAATCAAATACTTGTCGGTCAACCTACCGCTTTTTCACTGAAATGCTTTATGGTACACAACATTTTTTGTTCTATTTCTATTATCGGGTGTGTACACCTACAAAGCGAGAGCTTTGCCGACACGTGAAATTCAAGATTTATGCCAAACACATGCAGCGATTTTCCTTGCGACTTATTAATTATCATAGCAAAAGCGAGACGTACGGGAAATTGAAGACGCTTAAATACGAACGGCAAATCGTTCTGAATAAGTGGAATCCGCGAAATAACAACACCTTCGCCTATGAATTTTCCAATAAAAATCGTTGCTTGAATTATATTTGATATTAAATTCTTCACAATCAAACGCGTACCGCTACAAAGATTTGATTCATTTAGGTTGCGCAACAAAATTAATAATAGTTGGCGCAATAGGTCCGGAGGGACCCTAGGCCTAGCTTCTCACAACCATTCGTTTTTGTGTGAGTTTTTCATTTTTGAAACGGAGGGAAGGGATCTACAAATTTATGCCGACTCCAAACGGCTAATTGAGAAGCTTTTTCAAGACAGTTATACTCTCGGATGTTCGCGAGAGGTGGCGCAGTGAAAAAAACCCTAAGCAAGCCCGAAACATCCGAAGAATTTAAAAATTCCGTGGGATAGTTGGTGGCTTCGTTTTCATCCATCACGGAGTCGACTGATTTGTATGAATGCAACTCACCAGCGATTTGGTTTTGAATGGCGAAATTCAAATGATCGACGTTCTTGTTTTTCGCAGCCAAAATCGCTCTTACACTCAACCAATCATGGTCAATATAATTCTGAGCGATATTCGGGAAAACATTCATGATTATAGTTCTTCCGGTGCCAACAATTGCCTGGAGAACTCTGATGTTCGCATGTTTGTTGTCAAATGCAATTTCTTAACGTATCGCCATAAAGCAGACGCCTTTAGGCAAGCATTCAATTTATCTGCCGGAGTTGATCTCGAAATGACAGGCAGCGTTTGACGAAAATCGCCTGGTAGCAAGATCATTGCTCCACCGAAAGGTCGCTTGTCATTACGTAAACGGTTCAGGGCCTCCAATGCGCATTTGTAAGCCATTGTGTATTCGTCTCATATGATAATCTTACATTGCTGCAGTACTTTCGCCATCGCAGAGTTCTTTGAAATGTTGCATGTAGGTTCTTCTTCCACTTGCAGATTCAATGGCAATTTCAATGCAGGATGAGCTGTTCGACCGCCTTCTAACAAAGTAGCCGCTATCCCAGAAGAGGCTAGGGCCAAAGCGATCTCAGATCTCGAACGAATTGTAGCCAAAATAAGTGAAATCATGAATGTATTTCCAGTTCCGCAATTTTCGTTATCGAATGCTTGCATCAATTCATCATACACTTTCTTTTATTCTTGATTCAACATTGGCACATTTGTTCGAATAGCTTGACTCAATGCGATTCGACCGAAGTCCATTTTTCGCTCCAATTCGGGATTAAATGCGTCTTGCATTGAACGATTTGGCTGTGGCATCCCCAATTTGCACAACAAATCGCCACTCATGAGCAGACACATATCCTCGATCAAAATCAAAGCTTTGTTGCGCATTCCATCTGACATCTCCAGTTCATTATCCGATATCACAGTACGAATTCGATGCAAAATATCGTCGGCCATATATCATCTTTGTATAATCAAAGTATCTACTTCATTTCAAAAAGTTACTTAATGTAACATAGTAAACATAATTTATTAGAACAAACTTTTTAGGTACCCTTAGGTATTTAAAAAAAAAACTTTCAAAATTGTTGACAACAACAATTTGGTTGGAAAATAATTAAAATAATTGACAACAACAATTGCTTTTAAAATTTAAAATATTTTTTTTTTGTATTTGAAGTGTCACTACTCGATTTCTATCCAGTTTCTTTTTTTTTCAAAGTGTACAAAAATGAATTTATTGGAATGGCGGTTGCGCCTTTTTTCAAAAATTTATCATACCATTATATTAACCTTCTCTGCATGGTATATTAACCAACAAAAAAAACTAAATCAAAATCGGATGTGTTTGGCAGTCGGTAGGCTGTCACACACACATTTATCAAGTTATTTTTATATATATAGATTTATAAGAAGAAGACGAAGTTTTTTTTATTCTTACGAACCAACTTCGTTTTTTCTTTTTTTTAATAAACTTTTGAACATTTCCTACACCATTTACAGCCAATTAAGTATACCGAAACAAAATTTTCGATATATTTTTCACACGATGAATTGAATGGGGAATCATTTCTCCTTTACCTTTGGTGCATTTTTTGTATCAATTTCGAAATTGAGGTTGTACTAGAGAACAGTATAGAATTGTGGTGATATAGGGGTGCTTTAATTTTTGAAAAACGTATTATAAGTCCCAATCGGCTTCTTGGATTTAGGACAAGGTGACGCGCTGTCATGTGACTTTTTCAACATCATTCTTGAGAAGATTGTGCGAAACTCGCAAGCCAACACCAGAGGCACAATCTTCCAAAAGTCTGTGCAACTACTTGCATACGCGGACGACATTGACATCATTGGCAGAACACAGCGAGCTGTTACTGGTGCGTTTGCAACTATTAGTACAGAAAGGGCAAAAATGGGTTTAGTAGTGAATGAGGGCACACAACATCGACGAATCGGACAGAACGTCACGATAGACTGCTATAACTTTGAGGTAGTTAGGGACTTTGTCTACCTCGGCTCCGCTATAAATTCTGACAACGATATCAAATCAGAAATCAAGCGAAGAATTACACTTGCCAACAGCTGTTTCTTTGGCCTAAGAAGGCAACTGAGAAATAAGGCCTTGTCAAAAAACACTAAGGAGACTCTATATAAGACCCTCATCATCCCAGTCCTACTCTATGGCGCAGAAGCATGGACGCTATCAAAGGCGGATGAAGATCTCCTCGGTCGTTTTGAACGCAAAATTCTTCGGGTGATTTTCGGTCCCGTTTGCGTTGACGGGATTTGGAGAAGGAGATTTAACAGCGAACTCTACGAGCTGTACAGCGACATCGACCTGGTCAGAAAAGTGCGCATCAGCCGACTAAGATGGCTAGGACATGTAGAGCGAATGGACACCAACGCTCCGGCCCAGTAAAATCTTTGAATATGTAACAAAAAGACATAATTCGTTGATAAATAATAGGAACAGGACCCCAGAATAGACGACGGTATTTTTTGACTAAAAACCGCTTAGTTTTACATTTTGAGTACGATTTTTTTTTTTTTTAACAAGATAACATTATTGACATGACTGTCGAATACTTTACTTAAATTAGCATAAACACATCTGTTTGTAATCCATTCACCACTCTTTCATTGCAATGTGAAGTAATTTCTATTAAATCAACATAGCAATTGATGATTTTGTGGCCAGAAGTTGGCTCCTCTTCCAAGCTCAGGTAGCTAACAAACTGCGTCGTCTATGGTCATTAACTTTGAGCTTATCGACTAGTCGGATTATGACGTGATGCTCAAATTCGGCTAATTTGACGGAAGTTTTATAACGTCTTTAAAAAACCACCCATCATAAGAGCAGCTAGTCCGAGTGTCAGCATTAAAAAGTATCATGGTTTTGATTGTAGTGAGATTTATGTTTACAAGGTCACTTAGAAATATTTCATTCAACCTCTAGACCCACCCTATTTGCCTGACCTTGAGTAACTTCATAATGTAAAAAAATAAACTCATCAACATTTTGAGTGACATCCAAACTGCGCATGACGACCCCTAACCATGAATGGGCAAACACGTGAGAAACGCCTCTTGCAACATCTTCTAAAAATCCATTTCCAAAATGTTTTTCGCACATAAATTTATAAACATCCACGCCCAATGCATTTGGATAGTAGAATCGATTTATTTTTAAGTAAACAACCCCGACAACCAGCGTTACCTTTGGGGACGCTTTAGCGTCCTTTTGACTCTTTTTGAACGCCCGGACTCCAGGACTCATCTTTTTGAAAATCAGTGAAATCGGACTCCTTTTCTGTAACTTGATCATAAAATGATGCCCCATTCGTAGAGTCATTTTGTAAAATTTATTTGACTACCTACTTGTATTTGGATAGCTTCATTCATTTTGTCAATGACTTTGTGCAAGAAAACCTGCATTCTACGTATAATGTGTGACATTACAAAGACAAAATGCATGAAAAATTATGGATATGGGAATGAGAAATGGAAACTGGAAATTACTGCATTGAATGGATTATATTTCTGTGTTGTCGTTGTTTTGGTCGTTGATTTGTTAAAAAATTTGTACGATTTTGTAATAAACATCTTAACATTGCGCCATAGTAGCGCGTGTGCTGAGACGCTATTTTCAAAATTGGCTTTGACCAAAAATAAACTTACCAACCGACTTAAGGTTTTCGGCACTCAACTTACTAGAAAATAAGCAAATAGAAGACTGGGTTCCTGGCTCGAATTTAATTCAGCAGTACAGGAACAGAATTCCTAATAACTAATATCTAAGATATTTATTTATTTTTTTGTGTTACCTGAAAATATTATTTTGTTATTTAATTTTTTTTAGCTCTTTTTTTTTTTACTTTAAACGATGATTGTTTATGAATTAATGAATTAAATTATAGGTATAAGTTAATATATAAGTTAACTAAAAACAGATAGCTGGCTGCTTAGCTTATTTATTTATTTTTAATGAACTGATTTTTGTTTGTACTATTTATAAACTTCTTTACCTGAATTTGCAATTTAATTATAACGTATAAAAATAATGGCGTTTCTTGTTATCATAATAAGGGTATTCAAACTCGAAGGTCGAAGTCCACAAAAATTGAGAAAGCCTAGATTGAAATGGGACTCTTTTTTGACTCTTTTTCAGAGGTATTACTATGGGACTCCTTTTTTCTGTCGGGACTCTTTTTTGGACTCTTTCTGAAAATTTTCAGAGGTAACGCTGCCGACAACCACTGCGACTTCTCGCACGTGGAGAGCAATGAAAATTGAAATTCAGTTTGAAAACAAGAACAACAAAAAAACAAAAAACAACGAACAACAAAACGCCATTGTGTGGTCCTATTAAAAAGAAATACACAGGCAATGAGGCGGGCGACATCCGAATCTAGCTTATTGAGATGAATATAAATTTATCCTTGTGCAGGTACATTATTTTTAAGAACCCTGAAAATAAGTTCCATAAATACAGTATTCAAATGGATGATGTCCTTTGTTCATTCGAGGATTTTATAATGTTGGCCAGGGATACCTTTGAATTGTGTGTATTGTCGTTATTCCCTGATTATGGATGCAGGTGGGTTTGGGGTTTTAAAACTTTAATTTCTCCAAGTGATGCTGGGGATACTTTTTGGAATGCTATAGTTCCGCGCTTGTTTTATGCATTGGTAGCTGAACTCACTCAGCTTCGCAGGTACTTAAGTACGGTGCTACGGATACGCTCATACAAATTTAAAATTTTTCGTAAATTTGGTTTGGCTCAGAATACCATTTGCCATTCAGATACGATGATTTTCTTTCGAAAGACTATCACGCTCTAATATAGATTTTAATAATAAATAGCCAAAAGACCTACAATTTTATGACGAAACCAAACGGTTTAATTGAGATGTTTTGTTTTTGGACAATTATAGTCTCGGATGCTTGTCAGAAGTCCGCGAGAGGTGGCGCGGTGGAAAAACCCTTGATATGTAATTCGCAATTTTTTTTTGTTCTTGCAATTCCAGCACATGAACTGCTGCTCCCAAAGTAGGGCATTGGCATTAAAAATTAACACTAATCAGACTGATTTTATAAGGTAGCTAGTGGTACTAATGAAGCAAAGACAGAAGAGTTCGTTGCTCTGTAAGATGTGACAGGATCATAACGATGGAAAGTGCAAGAAAAGAAGATATCGGAGAACTGTAGATGGATATAGGAGGGATGATTACTTTCGAAAAAAAAGTCAGACATACGACTAAGACCATTCGTGTGCCCTTTTTGATATCATATGAATCTATTGCCAAACTGCGAGAAAGCTACTCAATTCCTAAAACAATCTCAGGTACCCGAAAATATTTCACTTTCATAGATAGTCCCGGATATAGTTATTTGAATGAGGCAAAGTACACTCTTTCTTTCCTTTTACAACAGTTCATTCTTTATGTGAGCAATCAAAGTGATACGTTCCCTTTTCCCTTTTCAAACATAAATTTCGGAAGTAACCTCAAATTTAATTAATTATCTGAGTAAAAGTCAGCATTGGAGCTACATAATGTTTTCCCATTATGTTATGTTATGGCCAATCGCTTGCAACGGGAAGAAAAACTTGAAGAATTAGAGACTCTTAAAATAAAATTGTGATCCTTTCAATATAGTGTACCACTCTTGTAAGACATCGTATAAACCTACATTATATAACCACAAAAATAGGCATAAACCGATCCTTAATTGAAAAGGCTACAAACGATTTTTCTCAATCTACACTTTGCTTACCATTCTCTAGCAATAAACCTAGTTCGACTCGTCGATTTCGTAACGACATAATGTCTAGAAAATCAAACCAACTGATAGATGACAGATAGATTGTATAAAGCGTACTCATGGTAGTTCTTCATATCCTGTAAAAAATATTAAATAACAATGTGAGTTTTTATAAGTTTAAGCTCTCAGTAGCAGGTAATTTTCGAAAGTCCCGGTTGAAGAGTACTACTGTATACTATTTTATAAGACACTTTACACGATTTTTGAGTACAAGGACCCACGTAGCAGGAGTTTCTGTTTTCTGATCTGTTGATTTAGGATGATTCGAATTGGAATTAGGGTTCGCCATAGACAATTCAGGGATTTATTTTTGAATTTGCATCAGTACTTATAAAGTGAATATGCCGATAGACGTGCGTGTGGGGCGCAAATGAAGTGGGAGTTTCTGATTGTGTTAGCTTCAAGTGGATGGAATTATTTGTAATTTACGTTATTGATTTTTTGTCAGTACGGTTTGAGATTTTAGTAGATCTTAGCTTACAGATCGGGATTTTAATAGTTTTTTTTTTTTTTTGAGAGAAACAATTGAAAAATGGATTTTTTTGTTTTTTTTTTTTTTTTTGGGAAACACTTATTAATTATTTCACTATCCTAAATATGTACTTTACCAAAAATTGTACAGTGGTTTTCGTTAATGCCGTTTCGGGGAAAAAAATGAATGTTTTCAAAAATCCATTGTACGATAATACAGAGAAAAACTAAGCTTGCTATTCAGTTAGAAATGACAATATTACCTTAGAAATGATTTTTTTTTACAATCGTATTAGACCAAGAGCCGACAGCAAATTTTGGGAGTGGAGGTATAACCAAAATTCATATACCTGTACGTGTAGATACACACATCCATAATACAAATTTAAACATCTGGCAGGGTTGCTTTTCAGCCGGGGCTGTGGGCGGGCGTTTGAAAACGGTAATTTTTACGATTTTTGTGTCCGAGGTATAACCACTTGAATGCATATTCAAATAATAGATAATTGCGTACTGATTTCAAATCTTTAGGTCCCAGACGTTTTACTTTCAGCTTTCCCTTTGCCAGACGCCCCCTAAAGTGGGCGAAAAATCAACTTTTGGTGTCAGAGGTATAACCACATGAGTGATACATCAAAAAATCAGAATAATTCTCCTGATTACAAATATGTATGTCCCAGACGTTTTCTTTTCAGCCTTCACCCCGCCAGACGTCTTTAAAGTATCCTTAAAAGACTTTTATTGAAAACCTTCAAAACTTTTTTTTTTTTTAAATATAACCATATGCTGGTCACATAAAAATAATCTGCAACTCTTCCTCATTACGAATATATAAGTCTCAGACAAGTTATTTACAGCCTTCACCCCGCCAGACGTCCTTAAAGTATCTTTAAAATACTTTTTACTGAAAACTCTTAAAACTTTTTTTTTTTTTGATATAACCATATGCTGGTCACATGAAAATAATCTGCAACTCTTCCTCATTACGAATATATAAGTCTCAGACAAGTTATTTACAGCCTTCACCCCGCCAGACGTCCTTAAAGTATCTTTAAAATACTTTTTACTGAAAAATCTCAAAACTTTTTTTTTAATATAACCATTATGCTGGTCCCTACTGTTCCTTAAACATCGATAGTCTATCATATCTATGCATATAAAAGCAAACGTAGAAGGACTGATAAAAGATAAAACCGGTGAAACATGTACGTAAAAGAAGTACTTCGTTTCCACTGACAAATAATAGGCGATTGGGCAAAAACTCAGTTATATACCTGATGTACATAAGAATACGTGAAGCACCCATCTCTTTCTTACTTATTAAAAAATGTAGCGCCCTTACACTCAAGTAAAGTGCTGATTAGCGTTGCCAGACGTCCCGGTTTGGTCCCGGATTAATGACAGAATTTTGGTTGTCCCGCCGGGACATCTTTTGTCCCGGGTTGCGACTAAAATTCATAAACAAATAACTACTGCAAACATCTTTTATTACATTTTTTATTAATGTAAGAAAAAATGATTTCCTCATTGAGAGAAAAATGTCGTATCATACGGACTTAACAAATTCTCGTTAACATTTTCAACCAAGCACACCTAGCATATAGGAATAGGGACGTTCGGATTCCTAGTTTCTGTAAAACGTCAACTAGATATGTCGGGACTAGGTAGGGTACCTATAGGTATCCGAAAGCATTGACTATACAACTTGAATTGTTGTTAGATTTTCGCGGTCAGCGTAACCTTTGTGTGATTTTGCCCGATTTTATTTAGAAGTCTCTTCATACATCTTCAAAAATGTTTATTCTGAAATAATTACATTTAAAATGTGACACGGTTACCTACCACAACACTATTATACTGTTATGCGAACTAATGGTTGTTAAATATCGTGCGAAAATTCTAAATTTGCAGAGTAGCTTTCGAAATGACACCTTGTTTGCTTTTTCTCTCACCGGACCTTTTCTGAACTCTTCAGAATTCTGCAGCGAGTGGCCACTCTGTTTGTTTTAAATTTGACTCTTCGAAATGTCAATTGAGTACGCAGGCAGGATTTTTTTGTCCCGATTCGTCGGCTTCCCCTCCATAATAATGTCAACTGCAAAAACTATACACTTGACCACTCTGGGCCTATTAAAACTCAAATCAATCTAGTCAGTCTGGTGTAAGACTTACTAAGCTAGAATCCGAACGTCCCCAATGTAATTTTTTTCAAATTGACAGATTTCATTCAAATGAATAAAATTTATTTTTTATTTTGTCCCGGGAGAAATTTAGAAATCCCGTTTTTTTCCATATTTATGCAATTTATCCCGTCGAGCTGCGAGCAAAATATGGCAACCCTAGTGCTGATATTCATATCTCAAAAGTACTTCCGTAGGTAATAGCAGTACTACTTTTCTACGTATAAAGATAGGCGCCATAGATACCAATATAAGAGAATAAGTAACTGAATAATTGAATGATTAAGAGAATAGTGTCCGATTTTATCAAACAATTTTTGACAAAACAGTTTTTCACAAACAAACTGTAACTCTCACTTATGTTGTTTTTAGGTCCGATTATTGAATTTCTAAAGGAGAATTAATTGTTTAAGAAACGCATTTTTAGATTATTCGGTATTAAGGTTCTATTAAAATTGCTGTTATTGATGTTTTAAACAATTTGTACCAATAAGTGACCAAAACATTAAATATGAATTGATTATTTAATAAATATTGTAAATTCAATATAATGTAATTAATATGTAGGTATTTAAAAAAAGTTTTTTGAAAGTTTCCCTTTAAAGATACTTTAAGGACGTCTGGCGGGGTGAAGGCTGTAAATAACTTGTCTGAGACTTATATATTCGTAATGAGGAAGAGTTGCAGATTATTTTTATGTGACCAGCATATGGTTATATTTAAAAAAAAAAAAAGTTTTGAAGGTTTTCAATAAAAGTCTTTTAAGGATACTTTAAAGACGTCTGGCGGGGTGAAGGCTGAAAAGAAAACGTCTGGGACATACATATTTGTAATCAGGAGAATTATTCTGATTTTTTGATGTATCACTCATGTGGTTATACCTCTGACACCAAAAGTTGATTTTTCGCCCACTTTAGGGGGCGTCTGGCAAAGGGAAAGCTGAAAGTAAAACGTCTGGGACCTAAAGATTTGAAATCAGTACGCAATTATCTATTATTTGAATATGCATTCAAGTGGTTATACCTCGGACACAAAAATCGTAAAAATTACCGTTTTCAAACGCCCGCCCACAGCCCCGGCTGAAAAGCAACCCTGCCAGATGTTTAAATTTGTATTATGGATGTGTGTATCTACACGTACAGGTATATGAATTTTGGTTATACCTCCACTCCCAAAATTTGCTGTCGGCTCTTAGACTATATGGACCGTCTTCGATTTATGTCCAAGTATATACCGTTTTTTGATTTGTTTTAGCGAAAAACTGAGTATGCAGTCATATTAACCTCATCTTTTATTATTATTTATTTATTCCACTCTAATTAGGTATACAATAATATAATTTAACTTAACTTATTTAACTTAAAATTGTTTAAAATAATCTTAATTTAGTAGTGGAAAGAAAGGAGACCATTCGTAACTATAAAGTTAGTGTGAATGGCTCCACATTACAAGAGAAGCAAACAAAAAATTCTGATGTGGGGTACAACAGATCATATAAAATTTAACTAGAATAAAGAGTACAATGATACAAATTTAACAATGCAAAATTACAGAATCATTAATGACATGATGTGTGTAAGCAGCAAAACACTTATATACTAAAACAGACAAAAACAAATAGAAACCACTTGTCTAAATCAAAACAGTTAAGAAATTTTCAATGTCCACATAGTCGACAGTCGAAATCCAGGCTTTAGCTTTTTTTTAAAAAGTGACAGAGGTGTGGATTGTTCTAATACTCATGGGTAATTTATTGAAATAAATATGGGCGGACGAAAGATAAAAGCGCGAAAAATGAGTTCTGCGTGCAATGGGTAGGTACATCAACTAGAGACATATTATTTAAACGTAAATTGTAAAATCTGAAATATCTTGTAGCAGAGTTCCCACTTTGTTTAAAAAACTCCTTTAAAACTTTAAAGACATAAAGGTGGCTTAGTGGCAAGATCTGCAAATTGCGAAAAAGAGGCAATGAGTTAGTGTTCCAAAACGAGTTGAGTTTGGAGCCAATTGTTTGTTTCTCCTTTTGGAATAGTCGATTCCGGAGAAAATTCGATACTTTAAATAAAAGATCACACTTTTCTTAAAACGTTATAATTCAATCTTTATTCCCTAAGGTATTATTAACGAGTGAGTTAAATTTTCTTATTCGACTTATCAAGTCATCTCGGTGCCTTATGTACACCGATCAGCTGTGCGCAACTAGGGTCATTGCCCTTTCTAATTTACATTAAAGACTTAAGCTCTACATTCCCCTATCATTACACATTTACAAATTAAAATATTTCTCTAATCATACATTCGCACATTGTGCTGAATTGATTAATGCCCCCTACCACGAGGCTGTTGTTGGAGTGCAATGGCTATCTTGCATTATCTTCCTTGGCTCTGTCTTCCATTATTTCTGTTAACAACACTATTTTCTTTACATTGTGCTGATTGCAGCTAGAGAGAGAGAGAGAGAGAGATATACGTCGATGTGTTTGACGTTTAGTTTTCTCGACTTGGTGAATAATTGATGTCGGTGGCTCGTCGCGTGTTTAACTTTTATGCTTAAATCCTTGTTTATTGTGTTTATTGTGCGGGTTTGTGCCATTCGCGTCGATTTGCTATGGTTTATTTGCGATGGTATGTATTGGTCCGCACTGTGGCCAATAATGCCAATATCATATATCGACAACCAATCCAATGCACCACATTGCACAGTCATCAAGTGTCGTGTTCCTTTTCGTCTCGTGAGATCCTTTCGTCCCTTTGGCCAATTGTTGGGAACCAACAGTTAGCGAGGCGATTTTTACCACAGATTATTCTTATCAAATGTTTTTTCGCAAGCAATAAGGAACTGAAACAATTAGAATAAGCTCCACCCCAGCTGACGAGGCCATATTGTAATTTCGAGTTTGCCAGGCCATAATAGATCATTTTAAGAACACGTTGCGAGCAATATAGTTTTAATTGATACATTTTCTGAATAACAAGCATTAAATGTGACTTAATATCTATGTAGTTAAGCTCAAATACCTATCAATTTTGGTGGAAATCGCTAGAGCAAAACAAGAACCTCCCCGAACTGTAGGCCCACAAACTCAAAATCCGGGCAACCGTTAAGGCCCCACGAGCATACGGACAGACAGACAGGCGGACAGAATTTTGCGACCCACTTTTTTAAGTCCCACTATCATCGTAATGTCAGAATTGATTAAGATCGCGAGCTCGGAATTTTGTACGAATACAATATCTTTATATCTTTCTCTTACTACTTAATCGAGAAAATTAAAAATAGTAATAATATCATTTGCAATTTGAACATCGGGATAATAGGTCTACGCTGATCTTAAGACTTTTTTGTCTTGGATGCCATGTTTATGATTTCCTGAGCTCACTAAATCTGGTAGCTGAACTATACCGCGATATTTATTCCTTGATTGTAATTAACAAAATAAGAGATAAGTGTTTGTTTTTTTTTTAATCAACTAGCCTTTCGTTGATATCAATTTCCACTCTTTTGATTCACTTTCACTCTTCAATTAGTTGATTGTGCTTCTGCTTATTCAACATCTGATGTTATACGTTTAATAGAAATACATCATGCAACTGAAAGTGCTTTCGAATTAAAACTTTTTCTTGAAAAATTAACAGAGGTACAGTAGAAACGGGTCTTACAATACCTGATATAGCGATGAACCAGATATAACAATATATTTAAAGTAAGAACAACTATCGATCAAAGCCATGAGTTGGACACAATACAGTCCTGTATGGAAGCAGTTCTTACGCTCTTTTTATCGCCTTAGTAAGCTTTGTTCTAATTGTATTTGCAATACGGGATATCTGCGGTGGGGGTGCTTTCACACATCATGTCCAATCCAAAGCCAGTTGTCTTCTTGCAGAAATACGACATAAGAACTAAAAGGTATGTCCAGTGCCGGGCTCTCGGTCTATGGTTTTGCTTAAGCCTTTGGGAATACTAGTCGTGCATCATTTTACCCTTTTTAGAGTCTCTATGGAATAATTTTCACGAGATGCATATAGGAATTTTGGTACTCAAAACTTACGTTCCGCCTCAAGGCATATTGTTGAAATTCCAGATCTTAGCACCACTCGTTATAGAAACTCCTGCTCAGTTGTAACTCATAAACTCCATACTCATCTTCCTTCTGATATAAGATTCTTAAGATAACCGCAATTTTTTGATTGACAATATGGCATACATGGTCGAGATGTATAAATTAAATTTAGAAGTGAATAGTCATACATATTAAATAAGGCAGAAATCGAGCTGGGAATTTACAACCAGAGATCCTTGTTTTCCCCAAAAATGTCCGCCACATTTTAAATAAGTAAGTTGATAAGAAGCCAGCCTATACTTAGGGCGATAAAAATTTGTTTCATTTATTATTTTAAAAATGCCAAACGACCAACGCATTTGCTCCTTTACTGTAATACTAAGAGAACACTTAGCTCAACATCCATCCTTCAGTTCCTTTAAGGTGGACCACGTAAGCAACATGATGCGCATGTTATTAACGCGACCTTGAATGCAAATATACAAGAACCGGTGTCATAAATAGGTTCAAAAATACACACACAACATCTCTCTTCAACATTTTCAAATGCTCTCAACGTTTGCATCAACATTCTGACTCTGAGTGATATTTACAATGCGCATGTCAATGGCTTATCATGAATGGACCACCACGTGAGAGACATTCATAATAAAAAGTCTCCACTAACTCACAAACGGGTTGTATTGTAAGTTACTTCTACGCTCACCAATTCATTCTAAGTCGCCGCCACCCGCCAAGAAAAGATTATGTATACCTACGACTGTTCCTTTTCCTATACGTAATTCCGGTTTAGTGCCGCCGGATCTCTTCCTGCCCTACAAGTCCTTGCTGAAACATGAATGATGCGTCTTAAAATTTCCATAAGCAGGTACAGCAAGGCGTATCCAACAAAAAAGGCACTTCCTGTTTGTACACTTTATTGCTTTTGTATGTGGCTTCCGAAAGCAGAAGACAGGAACAAATACACTGTCGGCAGCATTGTACCACTAGGTATTAGAATATCAAACTTTAAGAATTAACGAAAATAAATGATAACCATTCCACGTCAAACAATTTTCTTCATCTGTCCATTTTGAAATCTCATGTTTTTGCGGTGATTTTAGCTGGAATACCTGAGATGGTTTTGATGGATAGATTACTGGCGATTTTCCGGACGTTTCTTCTTTGACTGTGCCCTGTGGATTTTACGTTGTAAACTTTTATAGTTTCATGGGATTACGTTGGATAAACCAGCTAAGAGCATAAGTTGAGAGATTGGTCTTGCATTGGAAGCGCTTGTGCGCATCCGAATCCCTGAAGATGAATGATACCCTGCAGTAAAAACCGATGGATCTTGAAATGGGTAAAAAGATTGAGGAAGTGGATTGCAGTTTTAAAATCCGAAAGAGCCGAAGTGGGATTGCCAATCAGTGGTAAGCGTGATTAGTTTTGAAGGAAACATGCTCTATGTTATGGGCAGACGTTAAGGGTGCGGTTTATCTTTCTCTCCTCTGATGGAATCCTATATTAGCTAATTTCGAACTGACGTAGGTATTATCATCAAAGTTTAGTCGGAATCAATTGATCTAAAATGGTCTGTGGTAATACGTATAGAAAAAGCATTATTTGAGCAGTGGGAACAGGTTGCCAAGCAAGGCAATGGAACAACAGAGATACTTGGGAGGCTACGTTGGGAAATAACTTACGAAGGCAAAAAAAAATTGTATTTCGACATATATTACGCAGAACAATTAAAAAGTTGTACTGTTAAAAAAAGACTAGCTTAACGCGATGGTTTCAAAGTAAGCGACGCGCTTCAGCAAATGACTGTTATGTACAACATAAGAAGGGAATTGTTGTCATTCAAATAAGACTGTATTATGATTGTTTCAGCAGTACACCGTGTGGTGTACACTGTGCAATATAAAGGGTGGTTAAGTTTTAAGGGCCGATGTTGATTTTGAATAAAACACAAATTATTTAGAAATTATTGTCATTTATTTTTATTATGATAATATTGGTATGGTTCAACTATGTATGGAACAAAATATTGGCCAAATGGCCGCCGCGACCTCGGCGGCACACCTCCATCCGATGGTCCAAATTTTCGATGACGCTGAGGCATAATTGAGGTTCTATGCCTTTAATGTGCCGAAATATCTCATCCTTAAGCTCTTGAATTTTTGCTGGCTTATCGATGTACACCTTTTCTTTCAAATAACCCCAAAGAACGAAGTCCAACGGTGTAAAATCACATGATCTTGGCGGCCAATTGACATCGCCACCACGTGAGATAACACGGCCATTGAATTTGTCGCGCAAAAGAGCCATTGTCTGGTTAGCTGTGTGGCAAGTGGCGCTGTCCTGTTAAAACCACATATTTTCTGCAGTACGAGCTGTACAAGCATGCACTGTTGTTTTGACATCTCCTACAGACTCGGTTTGCTCAAATTTTTGCACGATTTTTCCGATTGTACGCACATTTGGACGATTAAATTGACCGAAAAAATCACGAAGTGCACGATATGCATTTTGATTTGAACGCCCATTTTCATAATAAGCCTAAATTACTTTATCGCGTTGCTCGATTGTGTATCTTTCCATGGTTCAAATTAGTTAGTCTGAAATTGAGAAATGTCAAATGAAATGCAGAAAAAGACTTGACGTTTAGGTGTGGTTCACATTCAACATCGGCCCTTAAAGTTTAACCACCCTTTAGTAAGGATATATCTATTTTTTGCCTTTTAAATTTTTTGAGAATACAAATTTCTGGCTACCGTGTATTCCTTCGAGTCCTCTAACAAGTTGCGGAGATGCTTACAGCCATTAGTCTAAAAGTCGATGACCTTTTTCATCCGTTTTCCAGCTGTATCCCTTTCGAGACTTATTTTTTTGCGGTCCCGCTGATCGCTGCTGGCATATTCTCGTGTGGGTATTTACAAAAACACAGTATACGTGTGTTTAAATTGTATAACAATTTTATTTACCAACTATGCATACTCATACAAGTGATAGGGATTAATATAATGCCTAAAAGTATACAGCATACCATCACAATAACTATAACTCTAATCGCCTATGTCAGCCTCAAACAGAACGTGACCGACACATAATGAAAGGAGCTTATTGCAAGGACTACGACAGCATATATAATATACATATTCTATTCCTATCCAAAATCCTAATCAGATATCTTGAAGTATTCTTAATTAAAGCAGGTTACCATACAACGGCCATATTTCGTTGCTCTATCTATCTACATACATGAATATCGGAATAATTCCAATAATCTCATCATAGTGCAGTGAAGCGAATGCAATTCTAATCTAAAGCTAGGAGGACCGGGGAACAATATATACAAGAACGGAAACACATTCCTATCCTGCTCACATACAATTGGGTAATTTCAAGGCAATTCAATTCAATCGGAGATGCCATTCATCCGCAGTGTCATCTCAATCAATATCGAAATTCACACCCTGTCACTAACACCGTAAACAATAATCACATGTCATTCATATCGCAAATATGATTTCATCCAAGCCTACTGTCGACATCGAGTTATGGGGTGTCCTTTCGAGTGCGTGTTTCTATGTACGCCTGTATGGTGATTCTTGACGAAGGAAATGCTCCGTTCTCGCACTAAATTGAAATATTCTGGCTTAATTTTACAGATGTCACCATAGTCCACATTGCGGTGAGGGGCCAGTCAGTATATTTGTGATGAGAAGGATCAAGCTTTTGGAGCAACAGAAATCTTTCATCACAGTTGCTGTCATCCTTTGTTTTTGGCTATATAATGTTTGCAGGAAAACGTTTACTGTCAGAAATTCTGAAGTAAAATGGTCACCTTGCTTTCTCTTCATAGTAATTCCTCATATATGTTTATACAACATAATAACGGGTGATTTTTTAGCTGGTTTGGTTTTGGCAACACTGGTTTTGACAGCTGACGTATGTTTAGTACCTTGTGTCACTGTCAAACAGCTTCAGTTTGGTTTGCAATTTAACCATGGATCGTCTTACAAATGAACAACGCTTGCAAATTATTGAATTTTACTATCAAAATTCGTGCTCGGTTCGAAATGTTCATCGCGCGCTGCTTCCATTTTATGATCGGCATTCTCGACCTTCTGAGCAGTCTATTCGGAAGATTGTGACCAAATTTCGCACCAAATTTACTTTGTTGGACATTAAACCACCAACACGTTTACGTACTGTGCGTATAGTGAAGAAAATATTGCGGCCGTATCAGCTAGTGTGACAGAAGACCGCGAAATGTCGATTCGGCGCCGTTCCCAGCAGTTAGGCCTTTGTTACAGCACAACGTGGAAAATTTTGCGGAAGGATTTGTGCGTAAAGCCTTTTAAGATACAGCTTGTGCAAGAACTAAAGCCAGGCGACCTACCACAACGCCGAATTTTTGGTGAATGGGCTCTTGGAAAGCTGGCCGAGGATCCGCTTTTTTATCGAAAAATTGTGTTCAGCGATGAGGCTCATTTTTGGTTGAATTGGTACGTAAATAAGCAAAATTGCCGCATTTGAAGTGAAGATCAGCCAGAAGCATTGCAACAGCTACCAATGCATCCCGAAAAAGCCACTGTTTGGTGCGGTTTATGGGCCGGCGGCATTATTGGGCCATATTTCTTCAAAGATGATGCGAATCGCAGCGTTACTGTCAATGGTGAACGCTACCGAGCGATGATAACAAACTTTTTTTTGCCCGAAATGGAAGTTCTTGACTTGCATGATATGTGGTTTCAACAAGACGGTGCCACATGCCACACAGCACGCGAAACAATGGCGCAATTGCGAGGCGAGTTTGGTGAACAGTTAATTTCACGTTTCGGGCCGGTCAATTGGCCGCCTAGATCGTGCGATTTGACACCATTAGATTATTTTTTGTGGGGGTATGTCAAGGCTAATGTGTATAGGGACAAGCCCGCTTCGATTGACGCACTGGAAGCCAACATCCATGCATTCATTCGTGAGATACCGGCCGATATGTGTGAAAGAGTATGCCAAAATTGGACTCAGCGGATGGACTACCTGAGACGCAGCCGCGGTCAACATTTGCATGAAATTATCTTTAAACATTAAATTGCAAGGTTCAAACTATCGATTCAAATAAATATTTCATTCATTTTTTCGAATTTTTTGTGTTTTTTTTTTTAAAAAAAGTTCTAAACCTCTTAAAAAATCACCCTTTATATATGTAAATGTTATCTTCTCGTATGTAATATAGGGGCAATTTGGTCCTGGAATGAGCTGATGGAGGCTGAAATCCAAAACGCAGTACTGCCGAAGTACTGCAACGTCAAGAGTTCTAAAACATAAAGAGATCACAGTGATGCAATTCATACCATTTCAAAACGCATTGTGAATGAATCAACTGCGCAAATTAAAGCAAACAACGCATCGTGAATAGCTATGATGCAAATGGCAAATGACAAAATTAAAATTGCGCTCAAACAAAATGGAAGCGTCGATGGCATGGTAAGTAAATTTAATTATTAAATTTGTATTGTCTTTTGAAATGACCTATTGTTTATTTCTAAATTTGTAGTAGCAAAAATGGACTCATGTTTATACAAAGCTTTTAATAAGCACAAGGCTGCAGTATGAGTCCGAATTACGCGCAAAACGGAAGAAAAAAAACTGTGTTATGGCGAATGGTTCTGCTGGAATTCATAGAATCTGATCAAATTGTTTTCTCTTCATAATAACAATATGCTTATATATATTGCCACTGTATGAGCCAAAGTTATTAATTAATTTGTTAAAAGCTATCGTTGTTATCACTTTCGTGGACATTTTTGCTGTTTAAAACAAGAAATCAATTGACGCGTGTTTTCTTCAAATGTCATTCCAAAACGTGAAATATTAAAAAGCATCACGGATATAAAGCAGTATAAAAGCATTATTTGAATGCATCATGATCGCAGTATGCAGTCGTTATGCGCATTTTTTTGACGTTTTGGAATTCAGCCGAAGTTTTCGCATTCGCTCTTCTTTGTACCTAAATAAGACGCGGATGTGATTTTAAAATTCGATTTCAAAGCTGCCATTGTGCGCCTATTAACTTATGTCGTTTTCCCTTGGGACCACCAGAAACCAGAGCCGCTGCTCATGGAACATGCAACGAAATTGATCTGACAACAATATCAACTGTTCAAATTGAACTCGTTTTTGACAAAATCACAAACGGATATTGACTTGAAAAATATTTCCACTGTTGTAGATACAAATGAAGTATTTTTAGTGATTTGTAGTCTTCAGATGACGAGGAAACCATGAAGATAATAATTCCTTCAAAATGATATCCATGGCTATTTATGTCTTTCGTTATTTTAGTTTTCACGAAACTTTGCGCACTTGTTTTCGAAGCAAACTTCTTAAAGTGACGTAAAATAACTGTGCAAAGTATATTGGTATGTGTTAATATTAAATATATGAAGACCTGTAAAAAGTGATCCGCAATGAAAAAAAGATTGATATGTCTGCCCAATGGAACATGAAAAGTGATTTAGATATAAAAAAAATTGATTTTTGCTCCCAATTGTGAGGCGGAAGAGCCTTCACGGGACTCTGAAACTGCGGCTCCTTAAAGAAATCTATTGTGCCTACCCTGGTAAAGGTAGAGCCATCTTTTCACTCCAGAGACAGTCCAGGAAGACAAGAATCTTCTCTGGGTGTATGTCCGAAAGAGTTGTTGAATTTATGATTTCATCACCAAGGATGTTTTTCCTGAGACGACAAAGAGCCGGACATTATATGATTAGGTATGTGAAAAGAGGATTCTTCACTCTAAAGGCAGAGTCCGCAGATAGGATCCACGCGACCGTGGCCGCTGATTATTCCTGTTAGGATTCTCAGGTTGTTTTTGTCCAGATTAATCAGGAAGAGTGATTTTCTGGAGGAGAATTTGGGGAACATTTTTCTGGTGCAATTCTGCCCAGCTGTATTGTGCCATATCTCGTTAGACTCGATGTGAGATTGTTTCTTGATGTAGTTCCTGAAATGTGTTTTGCTGACTCCACAGAAGGGTTCAGGTCCGCTGAATGGTGTGGTTGCTCCGATTTTAGCCACTGAGTCAGCCGATTCGTTACCCTGAAATCCTCTATGGGCTGGAATCCAGTGGAAGATGACTAGGATTAGTCGTATCTCCATCAGAAGAAGTAGTTTTATTTATTGGATCTTTTTTGTTCCGACGAGAAGCTAGGGAAATATCCCGTCCATCCGCACAGAGCCCCGCATGCACAGATAAGGCTAATTGAAACCTGAGTACTTCGTTAGTAACTGAGCAATATTTATTGGGGCCCTCAGCCTGGGCGGTCCTGGTACGGTGCGGTTGACGCTAATAACCCAGCCCCAGATTTAGTGGCTTACTTCAACCTCAAACTTAATAAAACACGACGATCGATTGATTACTTGATTAGCCATTTTCGATTGTTAACTTGATAAGTCATTTTTAGGCGAACGCCCACGAGAAGGACTATAGAATGAGGATTTGTGCCCTAGCCCGATACGATACTAGAGACTTTTACAGTCGAAGTCGCTCGAAGAAATCAGTCGTGTTCTTTTCGGCTCTCTCTTTTACACTGTTTATCTTCTAAAACTAAATAATATCGCTTAAATTTTGAGCGTGCCTTGAGTATTTTTACTCTCCACTTTAATTTAATGTGCATGTGGGAGCAGTTCTACCCATTTGCGTTCAAATCATAACGAATTCGTTTCCTAACTCATTTTATATCGGCGAGTTCAATTATTAGTGGATGTTCTGCCACTGAAGCTTTAGTGATTCTTCACTCAACTCTCCATACGGTTCTCATTTCATGCTGCAACTGTATCAACGTTTATATCTGAGTGTACATATAGAAAATTGTTTCTTTATCTTAAATAATTTAAAAGTTCATCAGCACGCTATCCTTCTAGGGGACTTAATTTACCTAATTTTATTTGGTCATTTGACTGCGATGATTGTAGACTTTTTCCATTTAATGTTAAATTATATTATGAGCGTGAAGTCGTTGATACTCTTGCCCATCTTGATCTTCGTCAGATAAATAATTTGTTGATTCCGAGCTCGACATTAGTATCAACAACTCCAACATCCCACTTTTTCCTAATTCTGTTTTTCATGTAGCATTATCCATGCAGTTGGAATTTCATGCTATTTTTAAACCAGGTTCCGGTGACACTTATTTTAAATATAACTATATGCAAAAGCCAATTTCAGCAATAATTCAAACTATTTAGATAGCAAGAATTGGTAAGATATCTTTAATAATTGTAATTTAGATAATTCTTTAAATTTATTTATGAATACTGTAAATATCGCAATTGATTTGTTTACACCTAAAATGAAGTCTGTCAAGGGTAATAAACCCATTTGGTTTAATGATAGAATCATAAATTTAAATAATAGGAAAAATAAGGCCTATAAGCGGTTCCGTAATAGTAATAACAACCCGGAACTTTTGAACGTTTACCGGATGCTCCAAAAACAATTTGATGTTTTAAATAAGATTCTTTACAAACAGTATGTTCTTTCTGTCGAATCTGATTTAAGGACAAATAGTAAACGCTTTTGGAGCTTTATTAATAGCAAAAAAGAATCTAACGGTATTCCTTACTGAATGAGTCTAAATAACGTATCTTCGTCTGACCTTTCAACCATCTGTAATATGTTCGTTAACCACTTCCATACTGTATATTCTTGTGGTACTACAACACCTGTAGTTCCTAGGAATACCACAATGTGCTGTGATTACTTTAATATCGGGAACTTAGAAGTTCAAAATGCTCTTTCTTTATTAAATTTAGATAAAAATCCTGGTATAGATGGTATCCCACCAATTTTACTGTAAAAGTGCTCCCTTGCATTTTGTGTACCTCTGTGTTTACTGTTTGATTTGTCTCTCCGGTCTGGAAATTTTTCGGAAAATTGGAAGAACTCATTTTTAACGCCCATATATAAATCTGGAACGAGACATGATATTACTAACTATCGTCCTATCTGCAAAGTTTCTACTATTCCTAAGTTGTTTGAAAAACTTGTTTGCGACAAACTTACACCACTCTGGAGATATTTATCTCTCCGTTTCGACATGGCTTCGTTGCAGGCAGATCTACTGCCACAAATCTCTCAATTTTTTGTAATTCTGCCTTGAAATACCTCGAAAATGGCTTGCAATGTGTTGTAATATATACGGACTTTGCTAAAGCGTTTGATCGCGCTAACCACAATATATTAATTTCCAAATTAATTGATTTAGGACTTCACTCCGATTTCCTAAAGTGAATTCATTCCTACTTAACTGATCGCATCCAGTATGTTCGCATAAATGACACGTTCTCGTCACCAGTTTATGTTACCTCTGGAGTACCTCAAGGAAGTCATTTAGGCCCTCTGCTCTTCCTTTTATTTGTTAATGACATTCCAGACTGGTTTTGTTCACGACTGTATTCTTTTACAAGCGGATCTTGAACGACTTTCCATATGGTGTCACAATAATGACCTTCATCTTAATGTCTCTAAATGTCAAAGCCTTTCTTTTTATCGCAACCTCTCTCCAATTCACTTTACGTACGTAATCGAGAATACCCCTCTGTCCATTATTTCATCGAAAAAAGATCTTGGAGTAGTTTTTGACGTAAAACTTAGCTTTTGCAAACACATTGAGTCTTTGGTTGCGAAAGGTAATCAGATGCTGGGTTTTATATTGCGGCATTCGAAAGACTTTCAAGATCCACATACTCCTAACTGTTTTTTTTGCATTTGTTCGATCTCATCTTGAGTACCTACTGCAGTATAGTATGGAATCCATTTTAAGCGTAGGCAATATTTTTCAATTATGTTTATTCGTGATTTGATAAATGGTCATATCGATTGCCCTTTCCTATTATCATTAATTGGATTTTATGCTCCTTCGAGAGCTCTTAGAAATCATCTTTTATTTTATATAACTTATCATGGATGCAATGAACCAATTTCTAGCTGTCTTAGGGAATCCAATAAATATTGTAGTATATTCGATTTTCGTTTTACTAGGGATTCATTCAAGATTAAATTTATTCTATTATTAGGCTTTGGTGGTCGTTTTTAAGTATATTTTTGTATTAAGTAATCTAGCGAGAACAGTAGATGTACTCATTTTGTTGTTCTTAATAAGGTCCAAGGTAAGGTTTTCAAAAATACCCAAAAAAATATGTTTCAAATTGGTTTTTAATAAATTCGTCGGTCCAAACACGAAGTGGCGTATCTGCAAAATCTCAATTTTACAGTAGAGCCAAAACAAAAATTTATGAAATTTTGTTTTTTTGTTTTTTTTTTTTTTTTCTTTAGCTGAAAACTTTCAACGAAGCTTACCATTATTTCGAGGAAGTGGTTATTATAATGTGTTAAAAAGGTTTCTTCATAAACATTTACCATTTTTGAGTAAATTCCAAGAGAAAAATTTGTAGATAAAACAAAAATTATTAATAAAATGAAAACGGTTTGAGATAGAGACCACTTCGTGTGATGATAAATAACGATCGGTAGATAATATACGCCAAATATCTCAAAATGTCAATTTTTGCAGATACGCCCCTTCGTGTTTGGAACGACGAATTAAAAGGGGGCTTAATATATGGATAACTTTACAAAGACAAATGAGTCTGGAAGCTATTAAAGAAAAATTAGATGATGGGCCTCATTTGGGTCACCTACCTTAAGGTATTTTTCTAGCTATTTTAATTCACCGAAGTTTAAGTAAATCTGATTGAATTTTAACATTAAAGTTATTATTCGTTCTTTCTACCATCTAGGGAATTTTTCCCCTTTTAATACCTACTCCAAGGACCATATAATTACGAGATATAGGGTTATAAATTAAATAATTAAAAAAAAATCAAGTGAGATTTGTACTTCTACCTGTTAAGCTTACTCAATTATTTAAATTGGTGAAAACTCGTAGTCCGATCCCCGGCAAGGAAGTCTTCCAAGTAACGCAAGGAATATACGACTCGAAATAAACGCCCCAAAAAAACGAACACCCGCCAAAAAAAGCCAAGAAATATTCGAGAAACGTTTTTAAAAAAACCTCAAATAAATGCGGAAACATTTGAAAAAAAGCACCTCCAGAAATGCCACGAACAACGTAACAAAAACCATTTTGATAAATGATGGGGAAGAAAGCAGGCAGAAAACGCTCCAAAAAGTCAAGAAATTCTTCTTAATTCATCCTTAAGAACGCTCGAGAAACGCCCTAAAGAACTAGAAAAAAAACGCAAGTTAAAAATGGCTTACGGAAATATCCTCCCAATGAAATAATCCCACCAAAATTGGGTACTAATTTGTGAAAATATTCCCAAAATCGAAGACGAAAGAAGTCCTCAGAAAGGTATGAAATAACCCCTCAAGCATAGTTCGTTATATTTAAATAAAACAAATTAACAATTACAAAATTAAACAAAAAATGCAAGTAAAAAACCTCGCACTACGACCCACCCGCGTAATCCCACAGTAAGCCCAAGCATATGGGGGCAGCAATCCCCCCCATACATATGTCATAATACAATTGTAGCAATTCGCGTGCGCCCAATTTGAAGTATGAAATAAGTCCCCAAAACCCAAGAAATAAATCCCCAATTTTGTGTGTTGATTTCATATGAAATAAAGTCCCCACCTCCATACAAATTTTGGTGGGTTATTTCATTTTTCATTTGGCGGTTATGTATTTCGTTATTTCCTGCAGCCATAAAAAAAACGCCCCCCAACAAAAAATGATTCAAGAATGTCAGGAACGCTTAAATGAATGAAAGAATTTCCTTAAAACGCACTCTAACGTCGTTTTCCATTGGGATTTTCAGATGTTGATCTCAGATTTCAGATTTTTCTTTCTTTGCATTTGTGGTGGTGCGTGTTTTAGGTTAGGTTAGGTAAGCGGGTTGGCGTGGAGTACTCCGTGCCACTCTCAGGTCAATATCGACCCATTGTTATGCCCATTGGGGGAAAAGGATGTCCCTTATCCATAATAACCCTGTCTATAAATACCTATGATTAAGTAGGTACTCACTGTGTTGTTGCATACAAACCATCCTGTGGATTTGATAAAGCTCATTATTTTGTCTATATGTGTGCTGGAAAGGTCGTCTAGGTCGTGGAAGATGTATCTCCCTAGGAATCTGTGTCTATTGTGTTGGAGACCTGGGCACGGGCAGTGACATAGGAAGTGGGGTGTGTCTTCAACAGCTTCCTCATCACCGCAGCCTCTACAAAGTTCTTCATCCGTCAAGCGTAACTTCTTCATGTGATACCGCAGGGTGTTGTGCCCCGTTAGGATTCCTACGAGGTGGAAAGAGGTTTTCTGCCCTTTCGTATGAGGCCCTCGATTCTGGCTTCATCGAAGGTTGGCCATAGTACTCTTGTGGTATGACAGGTTTCTAGTGCAGTCCATCCTGCGTTCGCCTCTCTTATGGCTTGTCTTGTCCAGGGTTAAAAGTCAGCTGTACTTAAATTCTTATTTCTGTTTTTTTAAAATCCATTTAATTTATGTTGATATCCATTGCGGCGGCCAAATGTAGATTTTTCTCTATTTTTCACAGACTTGTCGTCCAAAAACGTTATTAATAACACACTTGAAAGTTTGAAAAATGACAAATGTTTTGGTGTTACTGTATCTATATAGGTGTAAATCTCGCTAAGAAATCGAGTTTCGCAAAATTCCTTATTTTTTTTTTTTTTCGGCCAATCTGACAGCCAGTGTATTTCGTGAGCAGAAAAATTGCTCTGAATCTGTAAAAAGTGATTTTTCTTACTTAATAGAAAAAGACATAAAAAACTTAAGAATTCCCAACCAACTACCCAAGAAACACTCCTTAAAATACCTGAGAAGCACACACAGAACTTCCTATAATGCAAATAAACAGCCAAATATCACAGATAAGAGTGCCAACAAATGCGAAGTCTAGTTCAATGTGGACGCAAAAATGTAGGTATTTAAAACTTATATGAATATCGCACAAATGATCGATATTAAGGATTTATTAGAGTATGCCCCTCAAGCCTTAACCCTAACCCATTACTTTGACAGTACACATCTATTTCTCACCGATTCGTATCGTATTAATGTGGTATTCGATTGGGCTTCTTCAGATTCGCTCTCAGATTTCAGATTTCGCGTGGATAATCGAACATAAGAATGTCACTTGCTCTTTTTTGTGTTGATATTTATGCGATTCGAATATGTGTAGCCTTCAACACTTTTCAAAGCGTTTTCCATTAAATTTTATATTAAAACATACTCCCGATTGATTTCTAAATATGTATAAGTACATAAATAATTTACAAAAATAGATACACCCCATGAAATCGTAAATAAACTCCACCAGTTGTCAAACTCAAACACTCTTGTATTGGTAAATCTGAGAAAATATCTTAATTCGCAAAAGTGCTCTGAGATCTGAAAAATATTGCTTTTGTTTGTACCAAACGAACATAAAAAGTGATTGAGAGCTGAGAACAAAAAAAGTGAGCGACCGCCCAATCAAATATCACATAAGTTCAATACTCTGTTCTCTGTCTAGTAATTTTCCAAAAATACGAATACAACATCCCACGCCAGAAAACGATGGTAACGAAGTACACCTACCTACATTCTACACCCTCATTAGACATTCATGACCATGTAAACATATCGATAACGTGTTGCTCTTGCCAGTTGTTGTGCTTGTTAGGCGGACATTATATGTACATAAATAATGGCATGCAAAGCGAGTACGAGTACAATCAACGGCCATATGAATCGGTGCGATTGACCACGCCAGCACACGACTTTTGAAGTACCTAAAAATGATTTCCTTCCTCTCTAATCAGCAGATGCTAACGAAGTGTCTTAAAGATGAATATCTCGACCAAAATAAAAAATAATAACTTCGCATCTTCGTATTCAAAATGTGTCCTTTTCTTTTTCAAATACTATGATCAGTAGGCTCCAAGAATCTCCCTGTGTGCAATAGATAGTGTATAGTGTAGCGAGCGGAAATAAGTAGGCTGAGTGATTTCGATGTTCGGTCCACCAATTGCTATAGGATATGTGTTAGCTAAACGCAGCTATTTGTTCAAATCTTCTCCCGAACCTAACGGATTTCTTTCAATAGATTTAGGTTATGTTGAATTTTTCAAAATTGAGTAAAGAGTTTAGATATTTAACGTCATATTTGTTATCCTGGAAGGAAGCGTGACAAGAACGTGAGTATGCTATCAAGCCAAACGTATTTATATATAACTTAGTTTCATATCTCGAGGATACCAATATATACCATTAGTTGTCCTTGGGAACTGTAACTAAATAACAACATTCATTCGTACCAGAGACAATGTTCGTACCCCTGAATACAGTGAACAACTTCAGTTGGTGCATACTTACAAAAGCCGTCTCAGTTCGGTATGAATAAAACTTATCAGACAAAGCAAATGCTTTGCAAATTCTGAGTCTGCTATTTAGTTGACTCAGACCTTTTGCTAAATATTTTCTACGCACATTTTTTTACACAAAAAAAAAGTAAGCAATGTGAATTTTCGATGGTTTGTCTATAGTTAAATTACGTTTTGTTCGCTCAGGAAAACCAAAAATATACCTATGTACCTGTGAAAAAAATCAGTTATTTCTTGTCACGCGAAAAGTATTGAGTGTGGACTATTTATTACCAATATTTTGTTCAGATATGTTTAGAAAGAATCATTTCTAAGGTATATATCTTAAGAGATCCGGACTTTTAAGGACTATTCACATGAGGGCTGTAGGAAATAAGGCCCCAAAAGAAAAAATGAAATAAGGCCCCAATTTCAAATATGAATTAAGGCCCCAAAATAAAAATAAATAAGGCCCCAAATTTGTGGTAACAATTATAAATAAAAAAATAATTTTGGGGTCTTATTTCATTTCTTCTTTTGGGGTCTTATTTCAAAATGAAATAAGACCCCAATTTTCATTAAGAAATAAGGCCCCAAAAAAGGAAATAACACCCCAAATTCTATTAAAAATCGTTGTTGTTGTTTCCTGTATAATTTTTTGGGACCTTATTTCATTTTTCTTTTGGGGCCTTATTTCATTGCGGCCTTATTTCGCAGAGCCTCACATGAGAGCGAATTGCGAACTGCGAACACGCGAATATTCGTAGTTTCTGACACTTCATTATGAATGTAAACTTTTTTTGATCGCAGATACCCGCGTATCAGTTTTATATAAGTTAAGTTCGAACGAATTTTTCACTCGTGGGTTTGTGGTTCGCGACTGTTTTGTGTGGATTGTGAATAAAGTGTGACAGTTCGCGGCAAAAATTTTCAAGTCGCGGGAAAATTTCATTAATTGTTTATTTACCTGTTTAAATCAATTGAGATTCATGTTTTTCTTAGATTAGATGTTAGATTAATTAAATATAATGGTTTTGTGATAGAAAAAATGTCAATTTTCAATTTATAAATACAGTTTAATTGATTTGTTCGCAATTCGCCTATTCTCATTTCGCTCTTATGCGAATAGTCCTTTAGGTTGGCAGTTCAAATGTCTGGCGTGTCACACAAATATTTCCAACAAGCCTATAATCTGATACAATTCCCGGCACATGAAGAGGAAATAAAACATCAACAACCAATCATATTTCCAAGTGCAATAGGAGCTATAGCCTATAGATTGCAATCATAATTCATATTTCTGAATTTAATAAATTTAATTTCAATTTCCTTCCACAAAAGTCGTTAGAATCTCAATGAAAATTCAAATTTACTGGCCAGGTTTGACAGAAACTGCAAGGCAAGTACGCGTACAGAAAAGTAAATGATATGTTTGAATTTTTGAACTTACTTTAGCAACGCAGATTTTTATTCATACCGATTGAAAGCAATTGCTAATGCGAGAAACAGATTAACACAGCGACATCAACAGCAACTTTGACAACCACAGCTCGCTTTTTAGAGCCACTGTATTTTAATTACTTTGAGCACATTAGCACAGCAACATCGACGTTTATCATTTTCGTTTTTATTCTATTTGAATTTGGTGGTTTTAAGATTGTGCTGAATATTTTATTAGATATGTTAGCAAATTATTATTTTTTGACCAGCGACAGCAAAGAAAGTGAAGTTGAAATTGAACATGTGAACTTAAGAAAAATTAGAAAAAGTTTGCGGGATTGTTCAAATCCTCTCACATTACCTGACAAAAGGTTGGTTTATTTTGATTAAAAAGTTAGTTAATAAGTTAGTTAAAAAGTTCGTTTTTCTATTTAGTTTTGTGCAACGTTTTCGATTGAACAAAGCCGCCTTTAAGTATGCACTGGACAATATTATTTTTGCATACAGGTACACGAACGACAAACGTGCCTCCTATTTTAAAACTTTCCGCAACATTAGAAGTACTGGCTGGAGGAGGATCCGCTTCGTAAACAATCAAATTCCACTTTAAAAATATTTTCAATTGTCAGCTGTTCGTTGTCAAAACAACTTAACGAAAATAAAACGACATACTGAGACTGCCAAACTATAATTTTGCTGTCACACAGTTTCTCAAACCTAAACGAATGTGAAGAAAAAAACGTAAGGAGTTACATGAAGCAAATTTTCGCTATCGTGTGATTTCTATCGTTTCTTGAAAAGCGAAATCGTTTTTCGTTTCGTTTTTTACAGAATCTGGCCCCAGCTGTTCTAAATTGTAATTTTTTTACAGCGGCCAAATGTATTTTTTTCTCTATCTTTCACAGACTTCTCGTCTAAAAACGTAAGTAAATACACTTTTAAGTTTGACAAACGACAAAAATGTTTTGGTATTAGTGCAAATAGGTGTGAATCTCGCTCGGATATCGAGATTCGCAAAATTGCTCTGACTCTCAAAAAAAGCGCTTTTTTTGCGCCCAATGGAAAACGACATTACAACTCCAGCCTAATGAAACAGTGCTACCAATATGAGTACAAAAATTAATTGTCGCCAATGACACTTCGCCATTTATTTTGACATTGACATTTCTTATGATTTTTTCAGAATCTGTTCATCGAAAAAGTTCGTAAGAATGGCTGGATTAATAAAAAGCCTGCGTTTAGCCCAACAAATCACGCAGAAATCACCTGTGATTCTATTCACTGCCTCCAGGAGTGCTAGCCGTGAGTAATCCAAACAATACGCTCAAAATTCCCCTGAAATCTAGTCACAATCGATATTGCTTGTTTACGTAATCTTTATTTTCTCAAGTTCAATCGCCAAAAAATGCGTTAAGAAAAGTGAATTTATAACATATTCCTTTATTTTGTATATAGACTGGAACAAGGATTTTAAGCCAGCTCCATATCCAAAAACCGAAGAAGAGCGCTTAGCCGCTGCCAAGAAATACAACCTTCTGCCAGAGGAGTATCGCCCGTACGCCGATGAAGGTTTGTGGTATGGTGACTATCCTCATTTGCCAGCAGGTCCAGACGAACTGGGTAATGAGGCTAAGGATCCCTTCTATCCATATGATTACCCCGAACATAAACGAAACTTTAATGAGCCGGTAGGTTTGTTTACGCAATTGCTTGTTCAAGTTTTGACGAATCATTTTGTAGGTTCATGCGGAAATCGACTTCTATGGTGAAGATCGTTACAGTCAACCTGAGAAGTTGAGATTAAAGAACTGGCAATACTGGTCTAGTTTCCTTGGTGTCATGGCCGCTTGCTTGACTCTGTACTACTGGTTGGAAGATAAGAAAATGTTCCGGCCCGTTCTGCCAAAGCAGTTACCTGGGGACGGAAAAACTCATTACACATTCGAGCCGAAAAATTAAAGATTATACTAAAGCATTTCAGTGTAAATGAATTAAATATTGATGTAGAACATACGAATTATAGATACCAACAGTTTGTTGTATAAATTGAACACCAGCAAAGGAGTGTTATATGATTTTTCTCTTTTTTCCACTTGCCCTAGCTTCAATTGGCATTTGCCAATTTTATTCATTTTACATCACACCAAAATAAAAAATTTGCGGACACAAGTGCGGTGAGTTCTTGATAATTTTGTGGTTATAAATGAGGTTTGATCTCTTGTAAAGTGAGATTCCTATATAATGTCGATTGTTTAATTCGTCGTCTATGTCCATTTATTGTTCATAGAGTGCCTTGTTATTACATATCTGGTCAAGAATATCACTGTTATCCAACGCAAACCGCTGAAAAAAATGCGTTCAAAACACCCAGTGATGTCACTGACGTGACTGAATTGGTTATTGTTTTGCTTGTAAAATCTATGAAATTCAGTAACGTATGGCTCGCTCACGGATGCATTAATTCGACCTTTTTTAACTCGCTGTCGTACGCGGTCTTGAAGTCTATGTAAAGATGATGACAATCAATCAGAGCTTCTTGTAATTACGTGTAGCATTATGTTCAGCTGTATTTGGTCGATTATGAACTGGTACGGACTGCACCAGAAATGGCTTCTGCAATGCTTTTCCACTGCCACTCTTCGTAGCGAGGTTTTATTTATCTGTCGTGTGAACACTAGAAAATCAATTTTTTGTTGTCGATGTATCACTTCATGCTGGTTGCAGCTGCAAAGGAATTTTAGAGAAGTTATGAGATACCCGACCGGCAAAGGTTCTGCAGATTTGTTTCGATTGCTGCCATTCAATCTAACCCTCTTTACAGTATTTATCCGTTGTTGTAGATATAGGCTATGTTGGCCGTTTGAAAAGTTTGAACATCTACAAATCTACACCTACACGTTGCTTTATGGATACCACCAAAAACAACTCTAAACACACACACAAAACTGACAGCCCTATTGCGAAGATCAACTATCAATGACAAATTTATCAATTAAAATTGATGTTGGTATTGCGAAAAACGATTGATAAAAATATAACCTATTGTGAACATAACGCCAAAAATAAAGTTATTGTGAATGAAAACTCAACTTTGACATTTCTAAAATATTTTTGATTTGAAGAGTGATTGTTACGATTTTTGCAAACAATTTAATTAAACAATAATAACGAGTATTTAATCTGTGAAATTTATTGAAAATCATGTCATCGGTTTAATTATTTTTTGATGATGACGAAGACGAGACAGAGTATGCGGAATTGGCTGCTATACGGAGGAGTTTGCGAGAAACATCTAATCCCTTGGAACTGGAAAACCGAAGGTAGCTAATTTAATTTCCAAGGAATGCTTTTGAGGTGCATTCGTTTATTTTTTGGAAGATATAGGACCCAAACTTAAACCGATTAATTGCAGCTCTGCTTGGTCTTGCGCAGTCAACAGCAACAACAGTGTCCCTTATTCTACGTGAACTGCTAAACGCGTTATGGAAAATTGCATGTGCCCAAAATGGATAAAATTCAATAAAGAACAATTAAAAACGTTGATGTTCAACATTTTCTTTTAAGAGTCGTCCTTATCAACACCGAAATTGCGATTGATAGAAAAATTGACAACTACCAATAAAATTGTTCAAGATTGACATTCACAATACCGATTTGTCAGCCGACAATTGCTGCACGTTCACAGTCGATCAACACTTAATTGATAATTGATCTTCGCAATACCATTTAAAGAAATTTATTGATAAGTATCAACTATCAATTGATAGTTGATCTTCGCAATAGGGCTGTTGAATCTCAACCTTGCTTTGTTAAACTTGATCCTTCTTTTCTAATAAAAACGCATTTGCTCAATAATTTGCAATATAATGATATATATATATTTTTTGTTTTGTTTTATATATTATATAATTAGTTCATTGTAATGTTTACACACTGGATACAAATTGTATCTTCCATCCTCATCAATTTGATACATTTCATTACATTTTTACATTAATAGATGCACTTCTTCAATTAGTTTTACTAACCACTTTTATAGTCATACAAATTTAAACGTTTAGTTCGTTTTGTCATTTCTTACATAAATAGTTAAAAAAAAAAAAATTCGAAGATATTATTAATAAATTCATTTACTTTAATGTGACCAAAATTAAGGAATACGTAGTTAACTAAATACAATCACTCAATTTGAGATTTGGTAGTGTCATCACCGTCGGAATAAAACCAAAAATACATTAAAACAAAATAAATAATTATACAAAAATAATTAATAGTATACAAACAAACTCTTACAAAAGAAGAAAAATTATTATATATGTATATTAGATTACAGAAAATATATCAAAACTAATTCTAAGTAAAACAAACGTACATAGTGGGTGTATGCGTAAAGCATTTCTTTAGTAGAAAATAGTTTACAAACAATGTAGAAATGGGCGGGAAAATTAATTTATATTTTTTGAATATATTATGAACTAAATATTTTTTTCTTTTTCCTTTTTTCTTATTCTCTACTGAATTGTTTTTGTTTTGTTATTTTACTTTGTGTGCTTATTACATGTGGGCACAGCCCATGAGCGGTGAGGAGAGATTAAAGTTATGAATATCCAATGAACTCGTAAATGGGAGGGCAGTTTTTGTTGATGAGGCTGGATTAGAGGCTGTTTTGGGAATGTTCTTAAAAAAATTTTAGCTGATAAATATTAGATTGAAGAAATGCGAGGGTAGTGCATGTTTTTTGTAGCAGAAAAACCAGCCTTTGTCAGATAAAACCGACAGCATTTAAAATTTATACATATAAACATTTATATATCAACTCACTTTCACATATTCGTCGTCACCGTTCGGAAAAAAAAAGCAATTCGATTGCGTTTACGTTCTGCTTTATGTCCTTTGAGTGAGATTAGTTTTTGTTTATTAATTCGGATAAATGCGTGTTTCCTGATTGAGGGAGCTTTGGTTATATTAGACCATTTGCACTGACCTCAGCTTTAAGCTTTGGTAATTATTGAGTAACTTCGTTCTCATGGAACTCTGAGTAATAGTAGGCTTTCATTGTTTGCAATGTGACTTGTGTCCGCAAAAAGTTCAACACCCTATCAACGCACCATTGTCTGTTGTTTTTTTGACTTAAAAACGTTAGAAACACTAGCGTTATGCTCTGCCAGAAACAGAACAAGTTACGCTTCCATACGGATTAAGTTGGTGTCAAGTTGAAACATGCGAATCTGCATGCAACTCAAAATCAACTCAAAACCGAATAGTAGGAATGGGCAATGGAAGTGTGTGTTTCCCTGGGTTTTTACTTTCCGATCAGGGACCGAGACCTTTCGCTTGTGTGAAAAATCATCATAATTCTGTAATCTTATTGCGGACCCAGGTCTTCTCGAATCATAATAAAAAAAAAATCAGTTTCAATTTGTTGTGCAAACTGTTTCACATTACACTGTCTAATCAGTATCTATTTAAGGGACAAGTTTTCAACGTTTTCACTCATTCAGCATTTCATTTACATGTCTATTTATTCTCATTGACACGACGTTACTGTGCTCTGTAACGCTACAGATGGTTTTTTGCGTCGCATAGGTGGAAACGATCGCACTTATCAAATACGAAATACACACTCCGAAGCGGTTAAAAGCATATCGTTATACAACTCTACCGATGCTGCTGTTTGTTGTGGCCAGTATCGCTGATCGGCAGTCAATAAATACATTCATTAAAACGTAACTACCTTACAACTGTTACCTAACAAGTGAGTTCCCCACGGGTGCTCAACGTCTGAAGTTTGTCTACGAATTTATATTCGCGAACAACAACTTGTTACCATTTCCAGCAAAAACCAAGACACTTTTTTTTTTCTTTGTCAAAATGCGAAGATTTGCATTCTATTCGTTGACGGATAATGTGATTGCAGTAGGTAGACGAGGTTTTTCAACAATTAAATGAGTTATCAACTAGGAGTGACAGAATATTTAACAGTTGAACGAATTGATCGCAAAGCGTTCAACACGAATATTTTAAATTGCATTGTTGAACTCTCACAAGGTGAGTTTGTGTGGTAGTGTCTAGTATAAGATGATAAGAATCATATTGCGCACGCATTGTACTACCAGTAAAATAATGTAAAATCCAACCACTCGGTAAGCATGGAAAGCGAGACTGACTGAAAGTAGTATGTACAGTGTACATACAGTAATTCAGGTATATAACCTAAAGCTTGTCAATTGGCATTACGTTTGTACCACCACATAGTGTATGTTTATACGGGTCTATCACAGAATCCTTCGTATTCGGAATTTTGCTACGAACCCCGAAACTGGAACTGTAACAGAATCCGTCGTAGGGGAATTTTGAAATTCGTAGAAAGTGGTATCACTGAATATACCACGTTCTACGAATTTCGAAAGCAAAAAATGTACTCTACGACGGATTCTGTGATAGTTCTTTCGGGGTTCGTAGCAAAATTCAGAATACGACGGATTCTGTGATAGACCAGATATTCTTCTGTTTCTGTTTCTGTTAAAGTAGTGTTATACCAAATCAATATGGGTTCCTTTTTTATTCATTTTAAACGAGCGGAATCAATTATACGAGCTTTATACTGCTCTGACTTTGTATTGTTTAGCACTTCTTCGTCATAATTAGCAAAAGGGTTTTTTTTTTTTTTTTTTTAAATCGCTGCGAGAATGCTGCGGACTGTAGATCAGTTTTACCTAACAAATCGTTATGCTATCAGTCAAATAAAGTGTATACTACATACAACTTTCGGAACGTGTTTTTTATCAACCATAATATTACTAAGGGAGACGATTTAAAAAAAAAAATCGCCTTCAAATGGAATTTATCAATACGGCCAGAGCTAGCGCGTCTTTGAGGAAGTGATTTGAGGACGATTTGATGTAGGATTTTTCAGTTAGTTATTTCTCGACGACTGTGCAGAAACCTTCAGACTGGACCCTTTTGGCATTGGAAACGACATAGTTTGTTGAATAATACATGTATCTACACCGGTTTGGTGTAGAAACGTTTGATAGCATTTACGAGTCCACATAACGACTGCTTTTTTAGAGAATTTCTTGTTTAGTGTTTAACTGGTTTTGTGAGATTTGTTAATTTCTTTTCTTTTTTCTTTTTTTTGATATAAATTTGATGTCTTATTCTGAATCGTACAAAAATAACAAAAGTAGTCTGTTGTTGTTGCTGTTGTTTTTTTTTTTTTTTTACAATTTTGGTGTGTTTATGGAGTTATTATCATTAAATTGTTCAGTTTCAAAGTTCTACTTTGCTATGCAAGGTTTTTTTGTTTCTTAACTTACATTTGAATGTATACATATATGCTCTTTAGAATTAACTAGTACTTTATTTGCATAGGGTAATATATATAATATATATCTATATAAATTGTTTTAATTTTTATAATTAGATAATAGATAGTATGGTATCAATATCAACATAACACTCTGTTTTGTTTAATATATATTTTTTTTTCACAAAAAAAATTAAATTCAGATTTTCAAAACAAATCAATCCAAAAAAAAAAAAAAGAATGTTTTTAGTTGCTTGCTGATTAACAATAATTGCGTGTAATTGAGGTTTGTGGATTACTGTGGTTGCATTAACTCTAAATTTAATTTAATTTAAGTGCTTGTTTAGGGAGGGTGTGCTAAAAAACGTTATATCTCACAGTTATTACCTAGTTTGTTTAATCTTGAAAATAAATTACATGTAAATGTCAATAACTTGTTTCGTTATTTGTTTTTTTGATTAGGTACCTTTTTGTGTAATTTAATTTTAATTATAATCATATTGACAGTCTCCTCTGTTTTGTTTAATAATATTTTGTTTAATTATCACGAGGTTTCCACTTTTAATTAATATTAATTATTTTTGATGATTTTGTTTTTTTTTTTTATGTTTAGATGTTCATGTGTATAAAATTGTTGCGTGAATTGAGTTTTTATTTTATACTTATGAGGTCAGTGGTGACATTCCTATTTGGCGCGGGTCAGTAGGGGCTGCTCCAAGCTCCAAATTCTTTATAAGCATTTGCAGCCAGTGTTTGGTCGATTTGTCATCTTGTAGGCATCCAGAGAATGTTGCGTCACGCAACTGATCAGGAAGACATTGTCGTAAAGCTTCGCGTGCTCTGAAAATCAAAGTTTGGAATATAAGACAAATGAATATAATTTATTTTCGTCTAATCAAGCTCGTGAATTAGCACTGATCTATGCGATATGCGAGGATGGGTAAAACAAGCTCACAAGTCACTCCTAAATATCTCCGACCTATACGGTTCCCACCATTCTTGCTGAAAATACTCGAAAGAACGAATACTAATTCTTGCTTACGCTCTATCATAAGGCGTTTTTTAGTATATCCCCATGAGCGATATAGATTATTTCAATAATACGAAATCCAGATGTTGTTGTAAATATCAATGATCTATATAGATCGTTCGGACATAATAAAAAAAAAACTCCTATTAATACAGAACTTTTATCAGCGCCCTGACGAACATGCGGTAAACGCAGCATTGGCTTGTTAAAAGAATCCATTAGCGTTACAGAATTCGCTTGGATATGGAGGAGAGACTATAATAAGATGATGATTATAGCCTGAGCGTTGCCGTTTTTTAATCGATCTTCCTGTCAGATTTGACTGAAAAAAAAAAACAGTCAAAAAACTAAAATCCAGTTAATAAAACAGTCAAAAGAAATGCAAACAAAAATCCAGCTAAAAGTCCAGTCAAAATAAAACAACGAATAGAAAAGGAAAAAAATCATAAATACACTCTATTCAAAACAAAATAACACAGAATCCATTAACTCTCACATATTAAAGTGAAGTCGATTTATAAATAAAAAAACATAATTATTAACAAAAAATAAATATATTCATTAAATTAGTTCAAGTCATAGTTTACATAATAATATCTCTGAGAGCTTCAATTGTCTCCTCGTCCTCATGATCTTTATCATTTGCATAATATAATATACGTAATAATAATATGTATAACTAATATTAGTACCTACTTTTTTTATGACTTCGACCGGTATCAATGTTAAAGCAGCCTTCGCTTAATCTCAATTGGTTTCTTTTCAAAATCGAATTCGTTAATTGCAGGCTCATCCGATTTCATAATTTTGTTTTTACGATATTTAGATGACTAAATATTCTTTCCACCTCGGCATTAGATAAAGGCAGTACTAATATTGAAATGGCAATTCTTGTGAGCTTAGAGTACGGGTTCTCATTGGCAGTATCTTTGTAATTGAAAACTTCACACCAGAACGATTCTGTGCTTGAAATATTCCTCCAGTTCGTGAGTATTAGGTTATCCCACTGGGATTTGATTCATATAGATTCCTCTTTATTTATATTAAACTAGCTGACCCGGCGAACTTCGTACCGCCAAATTCATTAATGTAGGTAAATTCCGATGTCATGTAATTCGGTCAATTCAAATTGTTTATTCAAAAGTTATATTAAAATTAAATAAATAGGCAAATAAAATCAATTACTTGTCGGCCAACCTACCGCTTTTTCACTGAAGTGTTTATGGTATACAACATTTTTTGTTCTATTTCTATTATCGGGTGCGTACACGTACAAAGCGAGAGCTTTGCCGACACGTGAAATTCAAGATTTATGCCACACACATCCAGCGATTGTCCTTGCGACATATTAATTGCCATAGCAAAAGCGAGACGTACGGGAAATTGAAGACGCTTAAATACGAACGGCAAATCGTTCTGAATAAGTGGAATCCGCCGAATAAGAACATCTTCGCCTTTGAATTTTCCAATAAAAATCGTTGCTTGAATAGTATTTGATATTAAATTCTTCACAATCAAATGCGTACCGTTACAAAGTTTTGGTTCATTTAGGTTACGCAACAAAGTGGGATAGTTTGTGGCTTCGTTTACATCCATCACGGAGTCGACTGATTTATAGGAATGCAACTCACCAGCGATTTGGTTTTAAATGGCGAAATTCAAATAATCGACGTTCTTGTTTTTCGCAGCCAAAATCACTCTTACACTCAGACAATCATGGTCAATATAATTCTGAGCGATATTCTGGAAAACATTCATAATTAGTTCTTCCGGTGTCGTTGTAAAGTTGCAAAAATGTTGTGGAAACACAATCAGGCCGGTGATTGAGTTTGCTGGAAGAACACCATCGCCCATTGCCAACAATTGCCTGGAGAACTCTGCAGCGGACTGGTTTGTTGTCAAATGCAATTTCTTGACGTATCGCCATAAAGCAGACGCCTTCAAGCAAGCATTCAATTCATCTGCCGGAGTTGATCTCGAAATGACAGGCAGCGTTTGACGAAAATCGTCTGATGGCAAGATTATTGCTCCACCGAAAGGTCGCTTATCATTACGTAAACGATTCAGGGCCTCCAATGCGCGTTTGTAAGCCATTGTGCATTCGTCCCATATGATAATCTCACATTGCTGCAGTACTTTCGCCATCGCAGTGTTCTTTGAAATGTTGCATGTAGGTTCTTCATCCACTTGCAGATTCAATGGCAATTTCAATGCTGTTCGACCGCCTTCTAACAAAGTAGCCGCTATCCCAGAAGAGGCTAGTGCCAAAGCGATCTCAGACCTCGAACGAATTGTAGCCAAAATAAGTGAAATCATGAATGTATTTCCAGTTCCGCAATTTTCGTTATCGACTGCTTGCATCAATTTATCGTACAATTTCTTTTATTCTTGATTCAACATTGGCACATTTGTTCGAACAGCTTGACTCAATGCGATTCGACTGAAGTCCATTTCTCGCTCCAATTCTGGATTAAATGCGTCTTGCATTGAACAATTTGGCTGTGGCATCCCCAATTTGCACAACAAATTGCAACTCATGAGCAGACACGTCATATCGTCGATCAAAATCAAAGCTTTGTTGCGCATTCCATCTGACATCTCCAGTTCATTATCATATCACAGTACGAATTCGATGCAAAATATCGTCGGCCATATCATCTCTGTATAATCAAAGTATCTACTTCATTTCAAAAAGTTACTTAATGTAACATAGTAAACATAATTTATTAGAACAAACTTTTTAGGTTCCTATAGGTATTTAAAAAAAAAACTTTCAAAATTGTTGACAACAACAATTTGGTTGGAAAATAATTAAAATAATTGGCAACAACAATTGCTTTTGAAATTTAAAATATTTTTTTTTGTATTTGAAGTGTCACTACTCGATTTCTATCCAGTTTATTTTTTTTCAAAGTGTACAAAAATGAATTTATTGGAATGGCGGTTGCACCTTCTTTCAAAAATTCAAATTACTAATATATTAACCTTCTCTGCATGGTCTATTAACCAACAAAAAAAACTAAATCAATATCGGATGTGTGTGGCAGTCGGTAGGCTGTCACACACACATTTATCAAGTTATTTTTATATATATAGAAGAAGATTCTTGTAGAAGTGGAGTCAGAGATTCTGGGTGTACGTAGGCATTCGTCAATGGACATCAAATTCATTTGTTTCAAGATTTTTGAATTCGCTGGCAATCCTTGAATCAGTTTTATTTAAAATAGCTTGCAATTCTCTCGCAATAAATTTTCTTATTCAACAGTGATAAGAACCTTATTTTTAAGTTCCACTAACTTTTCTTCACATTCAGTTCTGAGATCAATCTATCATCCACAATCTATGTTATAGTCAATTACATACTTGTGTTAAACAAATTAAAATCAAGAACATTTTGTTCTGATTTTAATTTTAAAATGTATAGTGATTGGAAAGAACTGGCACGAAACATTCAAAAGCAGTCAAACAAAAATCGTATCCAGTTAAAAAAACCAGCCGGCTGGATTGTAAAAAATCTTCCAGCTAAATGCGTATCAATCCAGTCAGATCTGACTGGAAAACAGTCAAAATGGCAACGCTGTAAAGCCTCTAAGGATGATCTATAAAGTTTTCGGTCCCACTAGCGTTGACGGGCTGTCAACATTTAACGACAAATTGTAAGAGCTTATCATGGATATCATAAAATGAATAAATATTTGGCGCAACAGGCCCGGAATGACCCCAGCCCTAGCTTTTCACAACCATTCGTTTTGTGTGATTTTTTCATTTTTAGGCCGAATGGAAGGGATCTAGAATTTTATGTCCAAACGGCTAATTGAGAGTTCTTTCGTGACATATACTCTCAGATGTTTGTCAAGCTAAGATTACACGTGTCATTTTTCGTATCAAATTTTGACATTCCCACGTCTTTATGACACTTGTCTTAAATGTGTCACTACGTGTGATCGCCTCTCAAGCGTAGCTTTTGAGTTTACCCAGAAGGACAACGCAGTACAGGTAGACTTCACCTAAAATGGCGCTCACAAGTAATAGGGACCTGAAATAATTTGAAGTGCGTACTTAGAAAGCAGTTAGCTAAGGACCAGGCTAATTGAAAAGGCTCTAAGGCCCGTTTGCTGAAACTACTCATAGCGATGATTTAAGTTCTACTTTAATACATTATAGGCTACTTTTTCTATGTCATAAACTTGTTAACCTGTAATTACTTCATTGATAAGGGAAATCAGTCCTGATCAAAGGTATTATAGTATTAGTATAGGACTAAACAATGCAGCTCGTCGAGTGGGTCAGACGTATTGAATTAAGTTCGTATCTGACTTTCAAGAACGCATGACAAATTCGCTCAGTGCAACAAAAATCCTGCTTAAAAACTGTTACATACAAATTTAAATGCAACTTAAATCGGTTTGCGTCGTATCAGCAAATGGGCCTCATAGTTGCAAAGAGCTGGCTATATTCCCATAAGCGACGATATCAAAACTACTACTAAACCAATGTTAGTTAGGAATGATGCTACAATTATTACCACTGAATTCTTTAAAAAGCAGAGCGCAGTACTAATAATAATTATTTTTAGTGTCCCAGGCTAGATTAACGAACTCAAAATGTTCCATATAAAATTACCCATTGTGACAACAAAATATTAAAAGTGAAGGTTAAAATTGATTATTAGTCAGGCTTTTAGTCTGCCTTATCTCAATAGCCAGCAAGGACGTGTCGTGATGTTGTAAGTCGGCTGTTCGCCCTTCGCACCTCTCTCATATTGTTATGACTAAAATAAACAAATTTTATGCGCTTAAATTTCTCCGTTTACTTATCTGATTTACACTTTACACAAAATACAAACGCACACAAGCATTTAAGTCAATAAGTAAATCATGCCTCCCAAATGTGTAATCAATAACATTTTATATTTAATTTCTTGTTTTTTTTCATAAACAAGCTGAGATAAGAGCTCCAACAAGAGCAAACCAAAATGCCTTTTACCCTTTGTCATAATTTTCTGATATATATATAAAACGCTTTCAAAGTCGTTTCACGATCAGGTGACAGATTTTAATTACCATGTGATCGCCTGTAAGCAGCTGTTGGGACTGAGTGACCAATATTTCTACACGGAATTGGTATGTACATTTTACGATATGCATTGTCACAAGTCTCTAGATTAAACCTTCTTTTTCCTATTGTTATTGTTTGTCTGTGTAAATGGCCGTTCTTTGGAATTTTGGAGAGCAGTGGGCAAGACGTTGTGTCTTGTGTGAAAATGGATTTGTAGTAAAAAACAGTTTTTGTATTTTCGAGGGTTGGTGGAAAGACAATTTTCTTATTTTAATTTACAATGTTAGCTAAACCTGCGACCAACTTCCGTGCACTAGCAGTACCTATAAATTACAACTGAAATTTCATATGAAGAATAGGATCGAAGCTAGGACCACTACTTTTAAACATTTTCACGTCCGACCAACCTCGGCAAGAGAAGGCAACTAACAACTGCCTATTCGCCGATGACCCCGTGACATACAGCAACTCGATGTCCCCAGCCATAGCAGCACGAAGAGTAGAAGTCACATTAGAAAGCTATTCCAGTACTACTTAAGATGGGGCATAGGAATCAACACGGGCAAATTTGAACTGATCTGTATAAGACCCATCGCAACATAAAAATAAGCCTGCGGATCATCATTCTCAACCACAAACAACATAAAGTATCTTGAAGTCAACTTCAACGAGCGACTTAGGTTCAACCCACACCTGAACGCTAATCTCAGGAAGCCACCACTTGCATTTCACCGAATTTACCCGCTTATGAAGAAGCAAAATGGACTAGGTAGAAGAACAAAACTGCTGGTATACGAACAACTCATAAGACCGGTAGTAACCTACGGATTCCCCATTTGGTATACCGGGAGTATTTGAAAAAAAAAAACTCTTGCGAATATACAGAGGACTGCACTAAGATCCAATCTGAAAGAAAAACGTCAGAAGTTCAAGACTCTACGAAATCAAAACCATGGAGTACATGGTCACATTTTTCCAGAAAATAATCGGCAACACCTCCAGCTATCCAAACCCAAGTCCGAAGGATTGCGGACCTGCCACACATCTCAGGGCATCGGTACCTTCATGTACTGGTTCTGCTTAACGAGGAGTTATTCCCAAGCGACACAGGCAGGACAGCCCTGCCCTTCTACGAATCGACCGAGACAACCCACCATCGAGGATAGTACCAAGATGACCAACCACCTCAAAACCACAAGAACATCAACACCCTGAGGTCAACCCTGATAACGATGCATACTACGAGTATGACTATGAATCCGAGAAGACAGCCACAACTTATGTAAAATAGATTTAAGAAAACATACATTGTACACCGTTGGGCCCCTCTTGTTGAGCCTTTAAATATTTATTAGGTATTCACCGCCATTTGTTATCTAGCCTTAAGTCAAATTGTATATACTAAAAGTTCAATAAAACCAATACCAATTTAAAGATTTTTCTATTGAAGTTCTAGCTGGAGACCATACCAGCAAATCCAAATAAATTAACTGTTGAAACTATTCCTTTTATTTCAAACCAGCTGTGCTAACTGTGTAATTTCCAATAAAAGCGGTAAACATTGTCAATGTGAAACAATAAATCAAACAAATCTATTTACCTAAAATACCAATTTAAGAAAATTAAATTCAACAGCGTAAGTACTAAAGTTCCACTTCCTTACTGTAGGTATCAACGTAGGTAATATCAAAACAACTTCTAAAAGAAAAGCCTTAACGGAAATTTGTATCTACACCAACAGTAAACAAATCAAACGACATAATTCACCTATATCGTCTTTACTTCTTGAATTCTTCAATTCTTTACTGTAGATATCAACGTAGGTACTATAACGACCATTAAAACAAAAACCTTGAAATCAATTTCACACCACCATACGTCCATCAGCGCACGTCATCAGCCATCTGCGCATTTCCTCAGAAACACATTGTCGCTGTTGATTACATACACATTCACGTCACATACTTCTCTTTCGTTTCACTTAATTTGGAGAAAACACCACGCAGTTTTTTTTCATATGAACGTGCTTGTGCAATGTGCACCACCCAACCACCCCAAAGCAGAACAACGATCAAGAACCGCGGCTGCTGATAATATTCGATTTGAGAAAATAAATTTATTTTTTTCGTGTTAGATTTTAGGTTGTAGCTCAGCTTCTAGAGGACATAGAAAGCTGATTGATGGTTTGAAATAACTATAGAAGTGTTGGCTCTCCTAAGTATTTTGTTTTGTTTGCATTGATTAAGAATTGTTTGTGTAATGGCGAGTAAAAGGCAGTAAAGTCAAAAAAAAAAAAACACATTTTGGAAAGGAATAACCTATGTGTTTCTCAGAATCTAAAGGAACATTTCAAAAAAAGTTTCATTGAAATCTCTGCAGTAGTTTTCACGCCATTAGCTAACAAAGAAAATGCCTACAGTTTTATTATATGTATAGAAGAGAATATGTAGAGAAGAGAATAATATTGTGGGTATTATTTGTGGATTTGCAATTACAATCTTTTGTGCAAATAATAATAAGGAAATTGTCTTTCAAGATTTTCAGCAACCCTCGAAAAACAAAACCATGTAGTTCTTTCCTGTGTTACGAAATAGACAGCCCTATTGCGAAGATCAACTATCAGTTGAGATAGTTGATACTTATCAATAAATTTCTTTAAATGGTATTGCGAAGATCAATTATCAATTAAGTGTTGATCGACTGTGAACGTGCAGCAATTGTCGGTTGACAAATCGGTATTATGAATGTCAATCTTGAACAATTTTATTGGTAGTTGTCAATTTTTCTATCAATCGCAATTTCGGTGCTGATAAGTACGACTCTTAAAAGAAAATGTTGAACATCAACGTTTTTAATTGTTATTGTTGTTATTTTTAAGGGCTATATATTAATAATATACATATTGCCATTCGTTTTTCTTCCTATGTGTAATGAATTTTATCCATTTTGGGCACATGTAATTTTCCATAACGCGTTTAGCAGTTCACTTAGAATAAGGGAAACTGTTGTTACTGTTGACTGCGCAAGACCAAGCAGAGCTGCAATTAATCGGTTTAAGTTTGGGTCCAATATATTCCAAAAAATCAACGGTTTTCCAGTTCCAAAGGATTAGATGCGACTCCCAAACTCCTCCGTATTGCAGCCAATTCCACGTACTCTGTCTCGTCTTCGTCATCATCAAAAAATAATTCCACCGATGACATGGTTTTCAATAAATTTCACAGATTTAACACTCGTGATTATTGTTTAATTAAATTGTTTGCAAAAATCGTAACAATCACTCTTAAGATCAAATATTTTAGAACTGTCAGTTGAGTTTATTGTTCGCAATAGGTTATATTTTTATCAATTATTTTTCGCAATACCAACATCAATTTTAATTGATAAATTTGTCAATCGTCAACCGATTGATAGTTGATCTTCGCAATAGGGCTGAGAGTCTTTTTCTTACCCTAGATAATTTTTTAATTTCGATTGGTAGTAAACACAAAAAAAAAAAAAAACAATCTCAATCTCAATCTTTCTTTGAATTTTGATAGCACTTTCCAAATAGCTATTGCTTTTCAGATTTACAGAAAACACGTAAACAAGTTTCTGTAGCTACATACATTCCAAACGCAGACCAGCAGCAATAAACAGATAAATTCGGGGGTCAGATTCTGTAACGCGAAACGTTTGCCCTATGATACACAAGTAAATTTCTTCGTGCGCACAAAAACGTTTGAACGTTTCGAATTACAGAATCTGGGCCTTGGTTATTTTATTCGAATGGACATACGAAATCTGAAATCTAATAGCACAATCTGAGAGTCGCAACTGAAGTTTAAATTTGAAGAAATACTTTTGTTTCGACTGAGTAAATTGTGTTTGATGTCTTGCAGTAAACGTAAATATAGATGTATTAAATATAATTGTACTGCTAATCCAGATTCTCTTCACCGGTGAACTACGCAATTTTTTTTTTATGATTGAAAATGCTCTGCGTCATGAGTATCAATTGGCACGAAAAATGTCACGTGTAGTCGTAGCTTGAGGGCTTTTCCAGGAAACACGATGCGAAGGATATTTATAGGTTTTTATTTATATAATGTGTACTGTGTGTGTAGTTGATTCAAAGAGAAGTACAATTTACGTTCGTTGCAAATACGCGTAAATTTATATTTAGACTTATAACGTGTATGATTTAAAGTGTTGCCACTGCCATAATGGACAAGTCAACAGGTTGCTGTTTGAAGGTATTGACTGCTGTAAAGCTAGAGTAAGTTTTGCAAGAAAAATACGATTTTAGATGGTTGTGTGGAGAACGCCTATGCACCTTCGAATACACGTCAGTGATAGCTAGAGTAAGTTTTGCAAGAAAAATACGATTTTAGATGGTTGTGTGGAGAACGCCTATGCACCTTCGAATACACGTCAGTGATGGTCAGACAATCCTAGTTCCCATTTCAGGTACGAAAGACAGACTAACAAATTCTTAGATTATAATTTGATTTTAACATTCACCAGGCAGTGATCATATCAGCTAACACCCAGAGAAAGTCCTTGCAGAGAACTATAAGGATACAGGATGATTATTTCAAACAAAGTGTGTCGACAAGAAATCCGTAGTCAGTTTGGTGAGGTTTATAGACTGAAAATTACATACATATATGGAAAAGGTTCGGTTCATAGCTTGCTCGGATTACCTTACAAAAATTGTGCTATAAAATCACTTCACATCAAAGTTCATAAACATTATGACAGCATCTATTGAGCTGAATTATACAGAGCTATGCCCTGCCCAGTTTTGGCATCCTCGCCAAACTTGTGTGTCTGCGCAGAATAACTATAGGCGAACACACCAGATGTACTGATTAAAGTGCTTTCAAATTGAAAATCTTCTCAGAGTGAACGCCGCATTTTTAACCCTTATGATAGATACCTGCATACTTATGTTCTAAGACCAATCACCATTACGTTTGTAAATATAAATATATGTACTTAATTTTGTACTTTGTGCATTTTTATATAACGATAAAAAGGAAACATAATTTCTGAAGGACAACTATACCACCACAACTTACCGTGGATTGTCGGAAAGCCTGAGATAACATCGAACTACGTGCTTCAATAGGCGTGCGGATGGTTCTTTGGCAAGTTGAATAACCATTTTGCCCTAAAAATTAATAAAAAATTATGTTAAGCCCGTTCAAATATCGATAAAATAAATGTCCATTTACCAAAATGATTGCAACGTGTGAAAACCTTTCATAGGTTTGGCAAATATATGACAGGCCGCTTTCATCGAGAAGAATCTTTTGCAAAATAAATGTGGCAACAGTTTTACTTAGCTCTGAGCCTGACTCCATTATTCGCAAGCAAAGAGGAATGATTTCAGTTGTTAATAGAAAAGTTATCACTTCTTGTTCATCAGTCTGTAAAGAAAAGTTTGTAAAATCTATTACCGTTGTTCAGATTATATTCTGTATATGTGCATAATTGCAAAAATCTCGTCCACCTGAAATAGAGTGAGGTTTTCAATACTCACCTTAACCAGAGCTCCAATAACTCCCAAGCTAGTTAAACGTAAGTATTCAAATGGTCGCGTCTTTGATGTGGTATGCAGGAACGGATACAGGAACAACGGAATCTGTGCCTGCAGAAACACGGTTCGTGTGTCCGGATGTGATGCGACACACTGCAACAAGGCTAGGGCATTACAAACCCTATTCGATTGGTGTGCAGTTAGTGTGGCAGGATTGATTGATGGGTAAATATTGATTATCTCTTGAAGGAGGGCGGCTGTTGTACCAAAGCTATGCCATAGCATTGGTGCCAGATCTGTTACGGTTTCGCGTTTCTTACTTAATTCCAGCAAAGCAGTTTCGCGCGTTTCCGGGTGGGCAAGCTCATTGATCCATTGAAACACCTAGAAGATGGAAGGAAAATGTAATATCCGTCGTTAAAAATAAAACTAGAAATAGAAATATTTGTTTACATTTAGAGTAACATCTCGCACAATTAGATGCAACTAGATGCAGTTAGCTAACGTCCGGGATAACTATAGAGGCTTGTTAGTTGAGATTTCGGTTCAATTCGAACTGTAGAGCTGGCTTAGTTAGAAGAAAAGTAAGGAAAAGTGCATGACCCTTTCCAAGGTAACGGGTGATTTTTTAGCTGGTTTGGTTTTGGCAACACTGGTTTTGACAGCTGACGTGTGTTTAGTACCTTGTGTCACTGTCAAACAGCTTCAGTTTGGTTTGCAATTTAACCATGGATCGTCTTACAAATGAACAACGCTTGCAAATTATTGAATTTTACTATCAAAATTCGTGCTCGGTTCGAAATGTTCATCGCGCGCTGCTTCCATTTTATGATCGGCATTCTCGACCTTCTGAGCAGTCTATTCGGAAGATTGTGACCAAATTTCGCACCAAATTTACTTTGTTGGACATTAAACCACCAACACGTTTACGTACTGTGCGTAGTGAAGAAAATATTGCGGCCGTATCAGCTAGTGTGACAGAAGACCGCGAAATGTCGATTCGGCGCCGTTCCCAGCAGTTAGGCCTTTGTTACAGCACTACGTGGAACATTTTGCGGAAGGATTTTTGCGTAAAGCCTTTTAAGATACAGCTTGTGCAAGAACTAAAGCCAGGCGACCTACCACAACGCCGAATTTTTGGTGAATGGGCTCTTGGAAAGCTGGCCGAGGATCCGCTTTTTTATCGAAAAATTGTGTTCAGCGATGAGGCTCATTTTTGGTTGAATGGGTACGTAAATAAGCAAAATTGCCGCATTTGGAGTGAAGATCAGCCAGAAGCATTGCAACAGCTACCAATGCATCCCGAAAAAGCCACTGTTTGGTGCGGTTTATGGGCCGGCGGCATTATTGGGCCATATTTCTTCAAAGATGATGCGAATCGCAGCGTTACTGTCAATGGTGAACGCTACCGAGCGATGATAACAAACTTTTTTTTGCCCGAAATGGAAGTTCTTGACTTGCATGATATGTGGTTTCAACAAGACGGTGCCACATGCCACACAGCACGCGAAACAATGGCGCAATTGCGAGGCGAGTTTGGTGAACAGTTAATTTCACGTTTCGGGCCGGTCAATTGGCCGCCTAGATCGTGCGATTTGACACCATTAGATTATTTTTTGTGGGGGTATGTCAAGGCTAATGTGTATAGGGACAAGCCCGCTTCGATTGACGCACTGGAAGCCAACATCCATGCATTCATTCGTGAGATACCGGCCGATATGTGTGAAAGAGTATGCCAAAATTGGACTCAGCGGATGGACTACCTGAGACGCAGCCGCGGTCAACATTTGCATGAAATTATCTTTAAACATTAAATTGCAAGGTTCAAACTATCGATTCAAATAAATATTTCATTCATTTTTTTGAATTTTTTGTGTTTTTTTTTTTTTTAAAGTTCTAAACCTCTTAAAAAATCACCCGTTAGATAAAATGTTGATTGGACAACGGCACCTACTGCGCGCGAATTGTTACCCTTCCGACATGGAATATTTATATGGGGGGGCATGCTGCCTACTAGTCAAAGGGCTAAGGCCCCAGTTATAGCCATACGTAAAATGAAACCGTAACAAAAATTCTTTAGCTTTTTTTGACCACTCAAACTTGATGGTTGAACTCAATCTCAATCTTGGTCTATATTTGTCTTAAAAAATGCATAAAAATTAATTGTACCTACAGTGAGTTCGCGAGTCACAATCACAGGTTAAATTCACAGAGATTTAAATATATATATATATAGATTTCGAGAGATATTCGAATCAGACCACCATTGTCGGGTCTCTTTTCGTCTCTCTACAACTATAAATCTTACCCAGAGAGACTCTCTGGATTTCTCCAGAGTTCTTCCCTGGGCTCAATCTGTTTATGGGAGATCTGTTTCATCGACTAGGTCTCGACCCAATGATGTCCCAAGATCTTCTTTCTTCTGCCAGCCAACGCCCGACATTGACACAGTATATGTGCCGCGGTCTCAGATTCCTCCAGGCAGAGTTTACAGGTATCATCCTCTCTAAGGCCACAGTGATTTGAAAATCACAGTCAGAGAACAGTTCTCAGCAGGCTGAGTAAAAAGCTGACACGATTGGGTGCTCTCAGAGCACTTTTTATGTGCGTTTGGTACAAAAAGAAAAAACAATTTTTAAGATTTCAGAACATTTTGGCGAATCGGGATTTTTTGTCAGCTTTGCCTCAGATTTACCAATACAAGTGCGTTTGAGTTTGACAACTCGTGGAGTTTGTTTACGTATTCGTGAAGTTTTTCTATAAATACATACATATTTAGAAATCAATCGGTATACAAATTTCGAAAGTTTTAATATAAAATTGAACCAGTGAATGGAAAAACGCTCTGAAAAGCTACACATATTGAAACGCACAAAAAATAGTGACATTTTTATGTTCAATTAGACACACGAAAGCTGAAATCTGCGAACGAATCTGAAGAAGCCCAATCGAAAACCACATTAGTCACATTTGACAGACTAAAAAAACAAAAACAGAATAAACAAAATAGTTGAAATGGCGGACGAACCTTGTTGTTCTGGCACTGAAGGTAGAGAAATTTAATTAATAATAAAAATAGATAACCATAATGACAGCGATGTCCTCAAGTCTGTTTCATAAATACATCAGAACGATCTGAGCACGATCTGTTCAGAGCGCGCTCATAATGCTCAAGTACAGTTCAGTGCTCAGCTCTGAACTACAAAAGAAAAACGCCTTATGACGTCGCACGTGGAATGCGAACGTGACTTCAATAAGTATATGACTTCGTAAACAGTATAAGTTTGTTTATCAGACATTATATAACATTTAACTGGCTTTAACAGAGGAGTTCTTAACGTATCTATGTATGCGTATGAATTTCGCAAAATATTTTTGACATTTTGTTTACATAGTCATTCAGTATATTTATATAACTCATGGCGGATTCACAATTCACTGTTTTTTTTTTTTTTTTTTTTTTTGCTTGAGTTACCATGAAAGTTCTTTTCAGTTTGACAACTAGTGGAGTCTGTTTACGTTTTTGGGACATTTTTTGGACTTGTAAGAAAGGAATTGCATCGGGTGGATCTATTTTTGCGAATTGTTTATTTTAGAAATAATCGGTTCATAAATTTCGAATGATTTAATTTAAAATTTAACAAATGAATGAAATGAAATGAAACAGAATATTCCAATAGCAACAAAACAGACAGCAAGTGACCTTTATTTATGTTCGATTAAACACACGAAATCTGAAATCTGAAAGCAGAATATGAGAAGCCCCATCGAATCCCACATAAATCCATCCCTGCATTAAAATTGTTTATTACTCCATTTTAGGTAGAGACTGTGTACATTTATATCAAGGTTGAATATAAGTCATTCTTGCCAGAAAGTCGCCGCTCCTTCTCAACACAGTCTGCTGATGGCTTCTCCTGTTGTATTATTCATTGAAATTTTGCCGCCTTAACATGTTCCTTCTAACTTTGATTCCTCCTTTTATCGTTTGTATATATATATTCATTTATTTTTCTGGTTTCATTTGCAAATACTGTGTTTTTGCGCTGCGCCATTCAATTCACACAAACACAAGGCCAATGTGGTTGTGATGTAAACATCATTTATCAGTGAGATAAAAAATATTTTCAAAAGACGCAGATTCCAGACCAGTTTTTTGCTGTTTTGTTAGTCATTCAACGAATTTTAATTTCGTATGCAGCTCTTTCTATATTTGGAGCAACAAAATTACTGACATCGTAAGTAATTACCCTATAAATATGGTTCTGCTTATTTTCTACGTAAATTTACATGGTCGCAAGCATTTCAAAGAAATAAAAGCTTGCCTATCTATTCTTAAATGTTATCAAAGTTTCATCTAGTATGTTATAATTTTTACTATACATGTAGGTATATCAAATCAACAAGTATTCCATTCATGTAAACGGTAAGCATAATGGCGAAAATATTACGCTCGTACATAACGTGCACGTGGGTGAATTACTCGGCTGATTTGAGAAGCAATAGCTTATACAAAATAGCAATTAGTAGTCGATAACCTTGTTGGCAAATAGCAAATGCTTCAGGATTGATTTGCGAAGTTGGCAAATAGTTTTCGAACGTGAGTTCATTTCTGGTCGTTGTTGTTTAAAGTGTGTCGTTACTGGTTGAAGAGACAAGGAAATTTTGTGTTACATTTGCATAAATGTATAACGATACCGTGTACATATTTATAAGCAAAATATTTTCCAAGCAGTTATTGCAAAGCTTCAGTGTAAATTAATAAGGATGCACGCGCTTCGGCAGTACTGAGAGCGTAACTGAGACTATTGATTGAAACCTGCTTTAATTTGCCACTACATACCTATTCATTAATTTTTGCAACAGAAACAACGGAAAGAGACGTACCTACTACTGAGTTGAAAAGTTTTCTTTTTTACAACAATAGTAAATTCGGATGTTTGTCAATCGTTCGTAAGAGTTGGGTTAGGGGAAAACATTTCCTCTTCTAACTGTTCAAACTGTTTTACAATAAATATTCTTATGCTGTCTGATGACTGCAGACTAATTACCCTTGTTAGTGTTTTCTTATTTCAACGCGTGTTTAACTTGGAACACATCGCTTAGTACTCAATCATCCATTCCACAGAACCTAAAAACCTTCTGGAACTGAACATCTCTGCATCATGTCAAGTTAATTAATTCAAGATTTGTGGGCCCGATATGTCTACAGTTGAAGCGTTATAGGTTCTCCTTTGGAAAACATATGGAGCTATGTAACTTATGAACGGTATGGCGAGCTGCCTTGGACAACTTAAATGCTTTGGAGTGAGTCTGGCTGTTTTATGGAATTCAGTCTTCAACGGCCGTATTATTAGCTCATTTATACCCGAATTTAACCCAAAAACTAAACCTAAGTCCATAAAATTTAATCGTTAAGCCCGAACACAGACTCAGTTTTATGTTTACGGCGTTTAATCCGATTGTATTTAAACTGACCTCCCGAGACCAATTTAAATACTTTATAAATGTTAAGCTTAAGACTCAATATCATAATTGCGCCGCAGGGCGCAGGAAATAAGAAAATAAGAAAAGTTGAATAAAAAATACAAAACAGCAATAAGCTAAACAAAAAAAAAGACTTCATTCGTGAAATGAATAAAATTGACATCTTCGTCGTCAGAAGACGAATTTGTCGGAGAGTTGATGAAATAGCAGCAGATGGGAAATTAACGTCGTCCTCGTCGTCGAATATATCGAATGCACAAGCGGCTTGCGTCGACGATAACGATGTGTTGGGATTTTGGCTGAAAAAAAGAAGCATTTTCGATGATTCGACGGGAAAAATGAAACGGGTCCACAACAAATCAAATAAATCTCCAACTGACATCTTTTCGGAACTTTTTGTTATTGCAGCTAATTACCTACTTTGTTCCCTAATAAATATTGATAGACTACCTGGAAGCATAGCTATACGGCACCGCTACTAGATAAACGAGTGCTTACAACAATTAACCACTGATTAGGAACTAATGTCTTCGTCTTGGCATAACAAAATTCCATAAATGTACATAATTTAATTATAGTCCACATCCATTGATTAGAAAAACGTCCATCTGGTAATACATATACCTCCCTACCAACCTTAATAGGATAATTTGATGTGAATCATAAGTTTGTGTAATGTTATTTGCATTATGTTTATCCAATGACGAATCAGCTCGCATTTCATAAGAACAATAAGATAGTTTATGACTAACTGGGCACAAAGAGCAACTAAGGAAAGACGATTAGAAAAACTATTCAATTAGCTTAAAAGAAAAGAAAAATCGAAGCCTATCAGTTAGCAATAGGTAGAAGAAACGATAAGAAATGCATAAAATCAACACAAATTCATTGTTGATTAGGTATACTGTCGCCGACACTGTTTTATGTTTCACAAAAGGCTGATGCTATTCGCCCGACGTTCGGGACACGGCTTCGGGGCACGGCTACGTAACGAAATGTCACTTGGGTCGACGGTTTAGGGACACGAAGACGTAACGAAATGTCATGCAGGACGGAATTTTAAAATTGGCACCCGGAATTGTGGAAATGAGACACTTTTTACAAATAAATGCAAATGATTTTTAGAGACGATTTTTTATTTAGTTAAATTACAGTGTTTATTTTGAGAATAGTGGAGATATTTCCACTTATTTACTTAAAAGTTGAGTGTATACTTTATACACACATATCTTTAACTTTTTACAATGGTTCACAGCACTTGCAATCGACAATAAATTTGAAAATATTCATCTGAAAAGATTAACACCATTGAAACACTATTTATATGAATGAAATATTTGGATATGGAAGTGGCTTTATTTTTATATATATTTAATGTATATATTTTATATGTTTAACGTACACAAATTAGTAAAACAACGAAATAATTCACATTTTTAGGTGTGATGAAATAAAATTCTCTAAAAATCTGTAATTTTTAGAGCCACGAGACGTAACGTAATAGAACTGTCACCAAATGGCTGTGCTCAAAGACTATGTTCCATTCCTACGTTGGGTTCATCCAGCGATGAAAATATTGTGCTGGAATTGTGGAATGTGGAACATTATATCACAGGTGTGTTTTTTTGAGCTTCAATCTCAGCAAAGCAAAGTAAAGTAGGATTTTTATGGTTTCATATTTAAGAAAATGAAAGTAAAAGATTCGCGCGAATTTATTACTTTTATTTTTTTAAATTTTCGAAGGCTAAAACAAAAAAGTTGTTTGAGGAAATAAATTGGCATGTTTAGCCTTCGAAAATTTTAGAAAATAAAAGTAATAAATTCGCGCGAATTTTTTACTTTTATTTTCTAAAATTTTCGAAGGCTAAAACAAAAAAGTTGTTTGAGAAAATAGATTGGCATTTTTAGCTTTCGAAAATTTTAGAAAATAAAAGTAATAAATTCGCGCGAATTTTTTACTTTTATTTTCTAAAATTTTCGAAGGCTAAAACAAAAAAGTTGTTTCAGGAAATAAACTATCATTTTTAGCATTTCAATTTTGTTCCATTTCAATAAAATGTTTCGCTCGTTCCGCTGAAAACATCCAGTACCACTGTAGCTTATGTAGTATTCGATTGGGCGCTCTCAGATCACTATTTTTGCTCTCAAAGCAGTTTTATGTTCGTTTGGTACAAAAAAAGCAATCTTTTTCAGTTTTCAGACCACTTTTGCGAATCTAGATATTTTCTCAGATTTACCAACACAAGTGCGTTTGAGTTTAAAATTTAACCAGTGAATGGAAAACGCTTTGAAAAGTGTTGAAGGCTACACATATTGGAATCCCACGAATATTATCACAAAAAAGAGCAAGTAGCCACGAAATCTGAGATCTGAGAGCGAATCTGATGAAGCCCAAACGAATACCACATGAGATTGAGAATAGGTGTGTTTTTTTAGCTTCTCAGCAAAGTAAAGTAGTATTTTCAGCATGCAAAAACAACAAGCGTGCTCAAAATCCAACTTTACTTTGCTAAGATTGAAGCTAAAAAACAGGCCTAATGTATATTGTTAGGACTTAAGATACGCGAAATATGTAATGAGTGTAATAAAATATTATTTCGGATCCATAAAAAAAGTGCCCTCGATTGGAAAACTCTTTTGTTTGATAATAATATGCACTTCAATATGCACTACTTCTTGCGAATACATCGGGATTTTTTCGCCCCGAACCAAAAAAAAAAAACTAACATTTGCGATAATTTGAAAAAAAAAAACTTATACACGCATGCTATTAACCAGTTTAATTTTGTATAAAATAATACTAATAAATAAATGTTCAAGAGAGTAGGTACTGAAAACAAATAATAATAAATAAATGTTGAAGTGAGTACTGAATACAGCCATCTGGCCGTCATTGTAAAGTGACATTTCGTTATGTAGTCGTGTCCCGAAGGCGTCGACGCATCTTACGTTGTCGTGTCCCGAAGCCGTGTCCCGAACGTCGGGCGAATAGCCACTTCGTTCACAAAAATAGACCAGATGGGTGAATTCATTCAAATATTAAATATAAATCGTTACGAATCGAATCGGCAACCAAGACTTGGCGGATTCTAAAATAAAACGTTTTAATTCGCAAATAACTTACATTTCGAAGTTGTGTGTTGCGTGATGAAGAGCAATAAATTTTGCGAACTTAATTATATGCTTTCTAATTGCGGCTGAATACTATTTTGTATTTTTCCATCTGCGATCCAAAACCAACACCTATTTGAATATGCATAAAGGGAAATACATACATCTGCGCGCACCCATGACCCGATCTAAAAACCAGACAAGAACTTTCTCTCCCCCGAAAAGCAATACCGGCAATCGGTCCGGAGTTGTATTTGTTGTATATAAAGAAAGCGCAGCAACAACAAAAACATATTATATTTATATATATATATTTTTACAGGCCTAGATCTAAATCTCCGGTAACATCATCAGATCAAGGGAAAGAAAACACCCAAAGCAAAAAAAAAAGTTTAAAACAAGAAAAACAAAAAACAATTGACAACACATCAGTAAACGCGAGAGATTTCTCAAGGCTAACATCGATAGTTTTAATGCAAGACAAAAGAAAAAGTCCCCTCGTCATCGCAAAATGTTTTTTTTTATTTTATAGAAATTTTCTATTGCAAATGGCCTTCTGAGTCCCGATATTATAAGGAAGAAAAAAAATACGTTTAGATCTGTTATCCATCCATGATGAAAAATAAGCTACGCAGAGAAAATAAATATTTTCATTAGGTACAAATATGTAGATACGTACCTTTTCGGTCTCAGCCTGTGGATTTAGGCTCGCTGGACTTGGTTGGCTACTCATGATTAGCTTTTGGTAGTTGTAGCTATTTTGTGGAAATATTTTGACGGTTTATGGTAAAATTGGAGGGTAGAAATTAGAGAAGTATGCTTTTCTACTTCGCGAATGAGAAATTACGTCTTGGGATTATATTACCACAATGGCACTGAAAATATTTTTTTTAAAGCATAGAATTCAAGAATTTAATGCACTTATCAACACTATTTGTTATAGAACGTTATTGCTGATTATTGTGGGAGCAGTTTACACTATATATTCAAAATAAATATCGCGAATTATTGGGAGATTTTATGCAAGAAAACTACTTCAATTCAATCAAACGCGACACTTTTCTTTTTCACTTTTTGCAGGAAGCCATCTTCGTTTTTAGACTTTTTTTTGCTCAAATAGACAATTATGTACTAAAAGTTCGAGTGCGGCGAATTAATTTGACATTTGTAGATGAAGGCGAAATATCAATTATAACAGGGTGCTACATGCGTCATTCGTAAGAAGATTACCGACTGCAAAAGAGATTAGGTATGTCGTTTTCGATATGGCGTTAATGTCGTTTTCCATTGGGATTTTCAGATTTTGCTCTCAGATTTCAGATTTTTCGTGCTCAATGGAACATAAAACCAGATTTTTCTTTCATTGCATTTGTGGTGGTGCGTGTTTTAAAAGTCAGATGTTCTCAAATTGTTATTTGCGTTTATCAAAATCCATTCAATTTACGCTGATATCCACTGCAGCGGCCAAAATGTACATTTTTTCTATTTTTCACAGACTTCTTGTCTAAAAACGTAAGTAAACACTCTTAAGAGTTTGACAAATGAAAAATGAGAAATCGAGATTCGCGAAGTTGCTCTGACTTTTAAAAAAAGTTTTTTTTTTGCGGCTAACGGAACATAAAATCTGACAGCCAGATGATTTCGAGACCAGAAAAACTGCTATGAATCTAAAAAAAAATACGAATTTCATTAGTTCTTGTGTGTTCTTGATTTTCACACATTTATAATAACAGATTTCGAAATAATTTAATATTAATTTGCTACACGTGTAAAATGAATAATTCAGCTAAGAAAAAAAAACCTTCCAAAGGTAAACAATTCATAACCGACAGCTGTTTGTCATAAACAATAGTGAAAGTATGTGTAAATTTGAAAAAAAAATTCTCTCAAACAATTGATCTTTTTGCCAAATCCAAAACGACATTTAAGAATATGTATATTTTAATTTATGAAATTTTCGATGTACCTAGCATTGCAGAATTTGATCTGATATTAATCCAAATTTTATTGATTTTTTTTTGGCCGCGAACAAAATATTTATTTTTTTTTCACGTGCACTGAAATTTACTTTTTTCACTTTCATTGAAAATCCATTGCAATTGTTTTTCACACATTCATACCAAAGCAGTTCAACATTTTTTTTTTATTAAAATTATAATTGGTTTCAATATGCGTCAAATGAATAGTTCCAGCTAAGAAGGCAATCCTTCCAATGAATTGTTTTTCACACATTCATACCAAAGCGTTTCAAATTTTTTTCTTATTAAAATTCGTTTCAATTTTCGTCCAATGAATAGTTCCAGCTAAGAAGGCAATCCTTACAAGGAATTGTTTTTCACACATTTATACCAAAGCATTTAAAAAAAATTTCTTATTAGCGAGTTTTTATTACCTATTAAATTATTTCGAAATCCGTTACCTATTATAAATGTGTGAAAATCAATTGATTTTTTTTGCGACCTTCTATGTAAATTGACAGTTGGCAAGCTATGAAATATTGCTCATAGGGACGCGATGTTAAGCTGTCTTTAGTAGTCACGTTCTTTCATCGGCTGTTTATTTTTCGCCGGAAAGTATCAATTCACAATCGTAATAATAGCAGTTCAGAATAGAATCAGTTAACTGTGAACGTTTCTCTTATCTCGCATAATAATTTGTTTATTCTAGAAAAGTCTTCAAATTTCACAACATATTTTTGAATTAATTGTGGAAATTCCAAATCAGAATGTCATAAAATCGATATACTCCCTTTCCCACCGATTGTGTCATCCTCCTGCGAAAGCAAAACTCGAGTTTGTCCACCATACCCACTTAGACTTTTTCTTTGTTTATTTGATCATTCGATATTACGTACCCCAATTGTTTTCTTTTTTTTCTATCATATCGTGCAACTTGGTACTCCCAGACTATTATTATTTGTTCTTAATAAAAAGAAGACGCAGCGAAAAAGTTATTTTTGGAAAAAAGAAATACATGTCTGTAAAATTAATTTCGCGCATATTGCACAGACGAGTGAACACTTTGTTCGTTGCAAGAACAAAGAGTTTCGGTTTATCCTACGCACAGAAACCAAGGTGTCTAAAAGTGTCGACATTGCTGTATTAGACGCAAACCGATTGCATTCTCTGTCGGGCAAAGTAGCATTTTGGAGCTAACGAAGTTTATTTTGATTTCTACATATTAAAGCTTGTGGAAAGATGAAGATTACGGTAACTACATTGACGGACGAGATTTTCGTCTTGGATGTGTCGGAAGAATTGGAACTAGAGAATTTTAAGGCCTTCTGTGAAGTGGAATCCGGTGTTCCTGGGCCGCAAATTCAAGTTATATTTAATGGGCATCCGTTAATGGATAATAAGAAGTCTCTAAAAGCGTATGGTATGAGTGATGGCGATTGTTGTGTACTCCAGAAGATTAGCTTGAATAGAAACCCGTCTGGAGCACCAGGTATGGGTCGTGTTCTAGGTAAGTGTTATTTTAAAACAATTTGCTTAATACGCCGCAATCTGTGTTAAATGCTATCTATCTATCGACCTAAGAAGCCGTGTTCCTAACGACGTGCGAATAGCCATTTCGATTAGAAAAACCTTGCATATTGATTGTAAAATATGCTTTTTCTGCTGCGGGTGCATCTCTTATTATTAATACACCAGTATTATATCTAGAAATGCAATCTCTTTGCCATTAAAAGCACTCGGTTTGGCTAAATTAATTTTTTAGTTTGTGCTCCAAAGTCTGTCGCTTTTTTTCGCAGATACCTACCATCGTTCGTAACCTAAGAGTGGGTGGGACAACTTGTGAGTCTTATAATGCTCTCCTATCTCCCAATGAATAGGTTTACAAAGCTCATGATTTAAGATTGGTCAAAAAATACTGTTCCTAATCTTTTAATATCAGCGCAACATATATAGTAATATTGCTGTAACATGCTTTATACACTAGTCGGCAAAAGTATTTTGACAGAAATGCCACTCGCTTTTCAAGGCGAAAAATTCTTTACGGCTACGGATTGTCTACAATCTTCACTCGGTAATTAAATATGGTGTGACCTATGATTTAGTGTGTAAATGAGGCCATTTGAGTCCCACTGCTGGACGGCTCAGGCCTATTTATGGTTAAACTACTATTTTTTGACTGGCAAAAGCAAACACATTTTTCAAGATTTGTTTGGCAAAATATACAGTTGTCGTTTGAATTTAAATAAAATTTGATAAAATTATTGAGTACAGTTCCATTTTCACTAGTTAAATAAGGAAGATCGATTAACTTTTGTCGCAAAAGACGATTGCTGTCTTCCTGTTAAAAAATAGGGAAAGAATTTAATTTTTCGAAGCAAATATACCTACAAATCAATAATCACAAAAGAACGATCTCTATCTCTGTGCAAAATTGACCTCCCTCGGGTAAAAAACGCCAGGGTCTGAATGGTATTGGGTCAAAAGCGCTCCATAGGTTAGGTTACAAAAACACACTAGGTCCTTTGTGATACCTCATGAAAGGGAAGATGGACAAAGTAATTTCTAGACGGGACATACAAGTAGGAGCCTTGCTGCGTGTATGCATGGGTGACGGTTGGTCTTCGGGTAGATGAAGGTTAGACTTAATGGCTTTGTCCCAGGTTCGATTGCCAAATAAAAATATATTTTTCCACTCTAACACCTCTTGCGAACCTCTGACAAACATCCGAGAGTATAACTGTCATAAAAGAGCTTCTAAATTAGCCGTTTGAACTCGGCATTAAATTGTAGATCCCTTCCATTCGTCCCAAAAATGAAAAAACCTAACACAAAACGAATGGTTGTGAAAAGCTAGGCCTAGGGTCCCTACGGACCTGTTGCGCCAACTACTCCCCAGTCCTCACCTATCAACCACCAACATCCTTGTCAAAAAACTTTCATTGGGAGGGGGGCAGAAGCGGTGATTGGACCCTCCGTAGCATTGTCCAATTTAGATATAAATCAAATTTGGAGAAGAGTCTTAAATCTGATTTGGTCATTAATATGTAATACATGCAAAAATAGTAGCCGCTAAAATATTCAGTTCCTTTATGGTAAATGTTGTAAAAACAAAATACGTATGCCATTTTTCGATAAGGTATACGATATATGTCACCACTCCAGTTAGCTGATAGCAGAAATACATAGATATGTCTGAGAATGAGTGGTATATGCTCAGTGCTATTTAGGTTTAGGTGCACACATCGCACTCGAATTATTTTCTACTCTAGCTCTAATATATGCAGCAAAAAAAAATTCTAATAAACATTCAGTATATCATACAAAAATAAAACTATTTTTATACTTTATACATAGGAACTGGAGCACCATCACCACTGAGTTCTCTTGATTTTAGTGGAATACGCGTTCCTGGTTCAACACCTCAAATTGCACCACCAGGCGAGTTTACTGTTGGCGAAGAAGAAGATCCCGCAATGGTGCGACAGATGTTTCTCACAAACCCAGAACACTTGTCACTGCTGAAACAGAACAATCCACGACTGGCCGATGCTCTACTTTCCGGCAACTTGGATGCTTTTGCGAAAGTTTTGCGCGAGCAGATAGACGAAAAAAAAGAGCGCGAACTGCAACGTGTAAGAATGCTTCAAGCTGACCCCTTTGATACAGAGGCGCAACGCTTGATAGCCGAAGAAATCAAGCAAAAGAACATTCAGGAGAATATGGCCGCTGCAATTGAGTACAACCCTGAGATTTTTGGCACGGTTACTATGTTGTAAGTTGATCATATAATGCACACGACTAAGCTGCACAGTTGCTGTATCCTTTTATGGTAGTGGTAATGGATTTCACTTGTAGGTACATCAACTGTAAAGTGAATGGTGTGCCTGTTAAGGCGTTTATCGATTCTGGGGCGCAGACCACAATCATGAGTGCAGCATGTGCGGAAAAATGTCACATTAATCGTTTGATCGATACTAGGTGAGATGTGGTGGACGGTTGCCGGGGTGAATTTGTGTTTGAATTTTTTTCTTTGCAGATGGAATGGAATTGCGAAAGGAGTGGGAACACAGCGCATCATCGGACGTATTCATATGGTACAAATGCAGATAGAGAATGACCATTTGACGTCGAGTTTCTCTGTGTTGGAACAGCAACCGATGGATATGTTGCTGGGGCTGGATATGTTAAAGAGACATCAGGTAGGTGAACTACATATGCTATTTATAATTTTTTGGTAATGTTTATATTCTTTTAGCAGACTAGTTTCAAATGAGTCTTGCATTGAATTTTAGATTAGTTTTTTTGTTTTTTATTGTTTCCTGTAGGGAGGGCGAAGAATGCATCATGCACCGTCAAGAGATTTCAATTTTCTTGGTGTGTCTGACTCTTACTGACTAAACTGCTCTCCTCTCACTTTGGTTTTCTGCAACAGCCTCCTGGGACCACTATTCGTATATATAACGTCAAGTACTTATGGTGTGGTGATCTTTTAAACGTACGGCGAAGAGAAAATTCTCCTTTTCTAAGGGCCATGAATGCAAAGAGGAGCAATAAGTGCACTTCCAGGTCAATTCTTAACACGACAGCAGTGCCCGAAATATATTTAAAGAATTGCCCTGAACTAACCAACACACACTAGCAAAACGTCAGATTGCATTTAAATTTTATTGAAAAAAATATAATTTCACATTAAGATTAGTTTTATTTGCTGTGATTGGTAGGTGGCATGGACAAAAAATGTACGTTCGGATTGTATAGGTACACTTAAATCGCGGCTGTATTGAAACAGTCGTTCTTTGAGAGTTGGAAGATAAAGCCTGTAGTACAAATTGAATATGAATACCAAAAAGGATCCATTTTTATTATCAGTAAAAATTCTAATTGACCAAATGTGTGTTGTGTTTATAGAAACAAATTTTGCGCTATGTGACCGGAAAATATGCAACTATGCGTGCAAATGTAAACTTTCATACTTGCTGTAGAAAACAAAAAAAAGGAACAGAAATCCAAATCTCGCATATAATGTGCATGGTGTCAATCACTATGGAAAAAGTGCTCCAACAAATTCATTGAAAACAGCAATTCAGAATTTCGGGGCAATTCTCTGGGATCTTCAATGAAAACCGCCAGAAGGTAAGATCGGTAAGATCTCTAACATCCCAGTTATGCTTAATAACACAAAAGAAAATAAAGATTCCGACTGTTGTTGCAAAATTCTGTGATTTTGGTCCCCTTTGCGCTGAGATGCTTTGCTTTGCTTTGCTTATGCACCAGTGTCCAGCGAAATAAATGGATATTGACAACAGAATCTCTCAACCCAGAGCAATAACAGTAAAAGGCGACCGCGCAATAAGGCTTATTAACGTAGTATCAGAACTACCCTTAATATATGTATAGGTTTACATGCAGTAGCAGTCAAGTATACACGTATAGATTTTGTTGAGAAAAGTCAGTAGCTGCAGATTACGCCAATGTAGTGTATCTCATATCTAAATACTATATGCAAACAAAATCAAAAGAAATACACTCAGTAATTTACTAACACTTTTTTTTTTTTTTTTTTTCAGATGAACATTGACTTGCAAAAGAATGTGTTACGTATCGGTACCACTGGGACCGAGACTGCATTCCTGCACGAAAACGAGCTGCCCGAATGCGCCCGCTTGTCTGGTGGTCCAGATGAAGAAATGACAGCCGTCGAAGAATCTAAACGAAGTGCAGAAGATGATGCGATACGTAAAGCCATCGAAGCAAGTAAAATGGATACAGGTATACATGACCACTCCCCCGCACCCACTCAAATTTGACTGATTCATCACAATTCAAATCTCCAATTAGATTCACCATCGACATCAAAATCCGCCGAGTCGAAAAAAGATGAAGATAAATTCACCGACACTGATGTCAATGACCTAGTCAAATTGGGTTTCAAGCGTGACGATGTCATCGCTGAGTTGCGCAAACAAAACGGAAATAAAACGCAAGCCACTGCAGCCCTCATTGCAAAGTCTCTTAAATTTTAACACAAAACGCACACAGCTGCGGCAAAATTAGGTATATAAAACACCACCAAAAACAACAAAGACATAACGAAGCCTATCTTCTGAAATCTACCTCAGGCTTGAGCATTTAATGAACCAGAGAAGAATTACAATTATTGGGAATTGGATCCGTTTTAGACTATTATCGAGAGTCTTTGGCGGGAAACATAATAGAAACAGGACAAACAACATTTATTTACACGATTTCTATTAAATATATACACATTCGCAATTAGAATTACGATTTTGTTCATATCTTTATCGGTGTTCCGCGTATAAGTATCAAGTTTTGATATCCGTTTGAAGTTTGAACAACCTAATTGTTTTCTTGTGGGCGGGGATTTTTTGATTATACATGGGTTAGTTTAATTATGATTTTTTTTTTCGGGAAAACTGACTGAGTTTAAGTAAAAATAAAAATGCGATAAATATCAAAGTGTGTTTTGAAATATGAAATGTATGGAATGGTGAGGATTTTAATGTTCTTTTCACGCTCATGTGGCCCCGACCTCTTTATACTCAGATTCGTTGCTTTTAAAAGTTTATAGTTTTGCTATTGAGTGGAGTCTTACCATTTATACCATTTAGACATTGTTCACCCCAATCATTGAATCCGACGGATGCTCTGCGGAGGGAGTAGTACCTGTTTTGAATATTTCCCCTATCATTGAAAACGCCGGTAGGTAAGTGAGCGGATGTCGGTAGCGAAGTTCACATTTCAAGCCTATCATTGAAAACGCAACCGATCCGCGGTTCATACAATCACCCCTATTACAGAATCCGATGAATGGTCTGCGGATGGCTTCCGACATCTTTTTTCAGTTTTTGCTTTTATAGAATCTGCTGTAAAAACAGTGAACAGACGGTTACGTAGTTTGGTTTTGTTTAGATTATGCGCAGCCCATCCGCACTCCATATAACTTTGAACGTTTTAAATCCGCACCAAAATCATTGCGGATGCAACATAAACAACAAATTTAATTTAATTTTTTTGAATGTAGTTTTTAGTTTTATGCAGAGTGCAATTTGAGAAGGTGGGTGAGGCAATGAAGAGAAAGCCGGTTATTGTGAAAGTTTTGAATTTTGAATAAAAAAACGCCGGATTTGTTGAATTATTTGAATTCTTTGGGTTTCTTCCCGTTTAAAGAAGTTCGGAATGGAAAAAAGGAAGTTTAAAAAAAAAAAATTATAAGTATACTAAAATAAATTGATTGATTCTTTAAATTTCGTTATATTTGGTTAGACTTTATAAGTCGATAAAATAATTTAACCAACAACAAGCAATCGCTTTAGGCGACGGGTGGTACAGCCAGCGAAGAGCAATTTTTTGGTCCACTGGAAGAAGATTGATTAGTTTAAGAGATGCTGTTCATGGCGTTCTCAAACGTTAGATTTCGGAATCGCAAAAAAGAAAAGCAAACGCGAAGCAACAACAATAGCTACCTCTGACTCTTCCGCCTGTTCTGGAGATGTGTTAAACGAACATGAAACTATTGAAATGGACATTTTCGATGAATTCAATGCCGAAAATGAAAACCCGAACATTGTCCCATCACCCGTTCCACCACAAAACTAAATGAAAGGAAATTGAATCCATTATTTTTCTATTTCTTATTTCGTTTAAAATTGTATTTACTTTAATACCCTTTTGCTGTATTTTGTTAACAATTCTAAATTGTTTAAATTTTTTTTTTGGCATTAAGAGCGGTATTTATCAAGCGCTCTTAAATCGATTATTATGTGGTATTCGATTGGGCGCTCTCAGAGCACTTTTTTTTTGCTCTCAGAGCAGTTTTTATGTTATATTTTCTCAGATTTACCAACACAAGTGGGTTTGAATTTGACAACTGGTGGAGGACGTTTAGGTTTTTGTGAATTTCTGTGAATTATTTATGTATAAATATTTAAAAATCTATCGGGACGCAAATTTCGAATGTTTTAATTTAAAATTTAACCAGTGAATACCGCCCTTAGTTTAATATTGGTCGATGAATACCGCCCTAAATGCCAAAAACTAACAGCATCGATAAGATAGTTCGAAAATGATAAGTTAGTATTTTTCTTTTCAAGGAGACATTTCGGTTTCCGAGGGAAATCGAATTCGAGGAAGGTTGGCGATAGTCGGATTTTATTCCTGGGAACACACAAATTCGGGGGAAGCAATATTCCCTCGAAATTTGCGATAAGGCTGATTGACTGAGTATAAAGCTGGGGTCGAATCGCCACTTCTGTGAACGGTTAATTTTACGTGTGAAACAAAATACAAATTCCGTCACGTAATGCTCGTCCGCGGACGACGCGATTCGACCCCTGATTACAGCTACACTGCACATTCTTTCCGAAGCTCTCCGACAGCTACTGCGGAATATTTAAATGTAGGGTGAGTTCATAATTGCAACATTGTTGCACATGCCATGCAAAAAATATTGATTCAATGCAATTATGAACAGAAACACTGCTGCAAGTTTGCAGCAGTTTTGCGTTTCCGAAAAATAGTTCATATATGCAGTACAATTTTTTTTTCACTTCCATTCGTATAAAACACAAATAATATATTTGAATTTTTTAATAAAAAAAAACTTTCATTATTTTGGATAAATCTATTAAATTTTCATTTATTTTACTTACATATTTTTTCCTGCCATATTCCTGCAACTTGGCAACAAAACAAAATTCAATGCAGAGTTGATCGCAGTTTGACTGTCATTTGGCTTATACGAACGCACTGCTTATTTGCCTCATGCAAAGATAATGCAGTATTTTTACATTAATGAACGCAAAAATTGCAGTCCTGCCGCATTTTTACTTTTATGAACTCAGCCGTAGTGAACGTGTTTATATGCTTCATTTATTTTGTTCCAAAACGAATATCTCGAACGCAATTGGAGTTCCAATCGGATTTGACTTTCGTATCAGCACATCGCATAAAGCATCTAAACAAACACGTTTGTTTGCAATAAAACCATCATACAAAATTATTTGATTGAGTATAAAAAAAGCTTAATTTATTACACCAAATATCAATTACATTGTTTAGTATAATATTATGATCGTGAAAATGTCACCCACTCACTACTACTACTGTTATAAGTAATCCGCAAATTCATTAAAATCATTTTTAAGTAATCGTACATATTTCTTGTTTTCCTTAGTAAATAATTATTGTAAACGAAATTAGTCCGTGCAGAAAATAGGCGATTGCACGTTCATTTTGACTTTATCTGTGATCGCATGCCTTGTTCACTTGTTCTTTATCTTTACACCCAATACAACATGACTATTCTACGTTTAATGTTAGACAATAAACACTTGGCGTTATCTTACTATTTCATATACGAATTTCGGTTGCATTCATGTCTGGCTTTATCAAAAATAGTTTTAGAATATGTACAGTAGGATGGTGTAGGTGTTACCGATTTTAGAAATCTCACCCAAAATTTTCCATAAATTTGCGAATTTAGCGGGTTTTTCAGTTTTACATTTTGCTGAACATAACCCATCATAAAACTTCGATTCTTAATGAATTGAATATAAAATAGTTAATACAAACTTGATGGTTAGTTTTAATATAAAAAAATACATTACTTTCCGTTTATTTTTTATTCATTTTTTTTAATACACTTTTTTGTTCGTTTTAATATAAAATTTATAAAAAATCGTTTTCGCTTATTTTTTTTTTGTTTATTTGTTTATGTTACTGTTGAGTGATTGTTGATAGAAAAATAAAAACATTCCTTTGGATATTATTACACAGAAGATTCAAATGGAATTACACATTTATTTATTTTTTTGCAAGACAGTAGATATTATTCATGCCACACAGTTATGAAAAGAAAAGGTTTTTATTTTATGTTTTAACATGTTTTCCGACTCACAAAAAGCACTAATTCTATTCAATACAATTTATGTGGCGAACAATCTATTATGAATACCAATATGAAATAATAAATACAAAACTTTCAAAATAAGAGAGAGAGAGAGAAAGAGAGAGTTTCGGAATGAATGCATCCAATATCCTTGAGTTTATGCCTTCTTTTCCGCTTCGATGGTCTCTTTGGTTGGCAGGGGATTCTTTTCGCATGTCTCAGTGTGCTTCAACTTGCCGGAATCGAAATTTTCAATGCCGGATATAAAGTTGTTCTGCTCCTTCTCGAGCTCGATTGCTGTAATGAAATTAAATCATACTTTTAAAATATATGCAAATTATGTAAGAAATAAATACAATCAGTATTTTTGAAACGAAACTGAATTTACAATTTAAGTGTAATATTCGGACGATAAAATTGTGACAATTTAATTGGTGTTTTGTAAGATATATGAAACACAAAGCATACTTCTATAACTTTTGAGCCTACGACCATTCTCAACTTAACCAAGTAAATAAAACCACAATGCATAGAAAGTAGATAAACAAAGAAATTTTGTTTCTGAAAAACAAAGATCCAGCTGTCGATAATAAAACATGTTTTTCTGTTTCGCCTTCTTTCTTTTTAATTTTGGCGTAGATATGCGGTGTATGCAGCATTGCGCGATAACCAAAAGAGTGCAATAATCGACATTGGTTGGAAATATGTAAGTTGCATTTTTATGTGCGTGGGTGGTATGTAAAGTCATGTGTTTTCGACAACCATTCATGAAACAAAACCAAGTGTTTTTTCCACCTTTGATGCTCATAAGTTGAGTATTTTCAGTCGGAATTTGCCACGTGCCAATGGAACACACATTTACATGTCTTGTCGGTTTAGAAAAGGCATACGCAAAATTTCTTTCGGTTTATGTCTGGAAAGTGGACCACCGAACATTTTTGAATAGTAACAGCTTTTTAATACCCTATTCACACGTTTGAAGTCGTTTTCCGTGATGGAAAAGGTACGTTTAACATCCGATCACGAATTTATTTGAACCGAAACAGAAACAGTGGTTTTCACTGGGGCTCCAACGCTAACGATTTACAATCGCCTATGCAAGCTTGACAATGAAATACGTGCACATTAACTTTCGAGTTCCAGACAGCCATTAAAATAGTTTACCCCTACCTCAATTCCATTATAAAAATTATATAATAAACCAAACAAAATCCAGTTACAAAAAGTCGAATATTACGACAAATACTCAATTTACCTGTTTTGTCAGGAAGTGGATTCTTTTCCTGTGTCTCGGCATGCTTCAATTTAGTGGGATCGAAAGCAGCAATACCCGCAAACAAGCTTTGTTGGGTCTTTTCAGCTTGAACATCTGTGCAAAAAAATACAAAATAAATATGTTATTCATTCGTTCGCATTAAATTCGTCTTTTTTATTGATAATTAATCACCCCAATCATTGAATCCGACGGATGCTCTGCGGAGGGAGTAGTACCTGTTTTGAACATTTCCCCTATCATTGAAAACGCCGGTAGGTAAGTGAGCGGATGTCGGTAGCGAAGTTCACATTTCATGCCTATCATTGAAAACGCAACCGATCCGCGGTTCATACAAATGTTGTCGTTTTCAATCCGCATCAAAATCGATGCGGATCTCGAAGAGATAACACACATACACGCAATAAAAGTTTTATTTTTCGAAAAAAAAGGATAATTTTAAAAAGTTTACGAACAGTTAATTAATCTTTCCGATTTAGAAAACAAACAACCCGTCCTCAGTTGCAGGCAATGGTGAAAATTATAAAAAAAAAAACATCCAGACATCTTTTCCTCGCATTCTAACACCTCTTCTAATGCTTTTAGTATCACTATTACTAGCAATTTCTTCTAAGTTTAAGAAAAATACAATGCTATCCATGTTCGTACACTTTATAAAAACAAAATCGAATAAGAAAAGATTTTCATTTGACAGCCGACTCGCTGGACTACAAGCAATCGGTAATGCGGTTTTGCGGACCGATAATGTAGTCCATCCGCCGTTTTCAATGATAGGTTTTCACTTGTGAATTGATCAACTGCGGATCGGATTGAATCCGACCGCAGAGCATCCGGCGGATTCAATGATCGGCCTGATTAACAAAAAACAACAACAGAAATCAGGCGTTTAATTAAAATACAGCAGATTTTTAATTGTGCCAAGACATGTTTATAAATAGAACATGAATGCACATACGGGTACACTTTTTTGAATACATAGTTATTAATTGAAGCAGTTACATTTTTGCTTGTCAGGAATTTATGTTTGATTTTATTTTTTTTTTATATAAAATCCAATCAGCACTTTGTTAAAATTATCTGAGACTTCGATTAACTCAAAAACACACACAGGCATGGTTTTTTTTTTAAGATATATGAATATATGATATTTCTTACAATGAATCAGCTTGGACGTTACATTTTGCATTAAAATCTGTACACACTCTTTGCAACTCATGACACACTGTTTTAATCAAACCTTCAGCTGTAGGTAGGGACACTTTTACAAGAGTTTCTGTGGGCTTAAGATCAGTTGCGCTAAAACTTTCCACATCCTTTAGTAAGGACATGTGTTGTTTCTCTTGTTTAATTTCTACAAAAAGATGTTCGTTGTTCGTGATTACAATGTTGAAATAGTATGAATAAATAAATAGTATAAGGTTTTACATGTACAAGAGGATAAGATTGTTAGTGTTGAATTTAATGCCACTTAAAAGAAATATAGAATTGAATTAAAACATGTGCAGTTTCAGAAAATGAAGATGCAGAAAATAAATACGTACTCATATCAACTCTGAGGACGATAGTACAACTTCTAACATTATATGTACATATATATCCAGGTTTGAAATGAAAGAATAACAGCAACATTTTCTCAGCAAAATAATCTCGCGTTGGCCCCTAATATTACCTGCATTTCTAGTTTTTGAAGTTATTGCAAAAAGACGAAACCAATTCAGACTATTTTGAGAAATCAATTCGAAAATAATACAGAGTTCTTGTGGATGTTCAGTCATAAATGACCAGCTTGTTGTTAAGATGTGCACATGCACGAAAGTGCATGATACGATTCACGAATAAAGTTTCACATAAACTATTTTTATGTGAGAGTTTATGTCTTGCAAAAAGAAGCACAAGAGAATTATGTAGGTAGAACCCTAATCAAACGGTCCTTAAACTAACAAAATAGTTCGAGTTTTTATTGTAGTGAAATTCACCAGCTATGATACTTGATAGTGATAAATAAATTAATTTATTTTATCTCTATAGAAGATGTCCCCTTTTCTGGACCTCAACCCTGACCAAGAAGTGAACTTTCACTTTTCACTAGAACAGTCTTATTCGGCCTTATCGTGAATAAAAATTCCCTCGGATTTTTTCCTAATTCCCAATACTCCTATCGTAAATGATGTTCGAATGAGGGAAAATAATTCCCTGGAAAAAAAATACTTATCGCGAATGAAAATTCGGGGGAACTTTTGTTGGATTTTCTCTTCGATATTTTCGCCATTATTAAGTTGGAGAATTTATGAAAAGCAAGTTGGTTGGTTCGCAAAAATTAAAATATTAGGTGAATAGAATGTCAAAACAACAAATAAACACCAATTCAATGTTTTTATTAATTTAATGGATGCGAGTCCAGACATTGTCAGAGGATTTCATAAAAGGAGTAAGGATGAAATTGCTCGATTTTGGAAAATGGTCGAAAGTGAACTAAACAGTATAGGGCCGCAATCAAAATCAATTTTTGAGTGGAAAACAGTAAATTGTTGTATTATTCCCTATGGTAACATATTTATAAAAGGGTTAGGGTTTGGAATGACAAAAAAAAAAGCATTCCAACGGATTTGAACAATCTCTTAAGCGTCTTCTAATTGAACGTATTCGCTTAAATTCCATTTCATCCAATTCCTCAGCCACAACTCTTAATGCAATGCTAAACATTATTTTTTTTAAATATTTGTGTCACCGAAATAAAATGTTGATCTTGGATTCTAACCAAATATAATTGACAATACTTTTTCGAAATTAGCTGTTTTTCTTTTCGAGGAGAGTTTTCGGTTTCCGAGGGAAATCCAATTCGAGGGAGATTGGCGATAGGCGGATTTTATTCCTGGGAACACACAAATTCGGGGGAAGGAAATATTCCCTCGGAATTCACGATAAGGCTGATTATGTGTACGAAGCTGTTGAACCAAAATGAAATCTTAGACGAAAATTTTCAAGTTTACCTTCAGCACTTGGCAGGATAACCTTCTCCTGGGTGCTGGCGTTCTTCAGTTGTTCGGTGTTAAAACCTTCGAGTTGGCTTTTAAGATCAGTAGCAACTTTTGGGAGATCCTTCAATGCTGGTGCAGACATGGTGTACTGAAATGAGAAAACAAAAACTCTTTTAATACACACGTCAAAAAAACTCACAAATTAAAAGAATTTTCTGTATAAAAATCTAACTCAGAATTCAAACACCTATTTATTATTGTCATTCACATAGAAACAAAAATAAAACGGCTCGTGGGTGGTAGTATGACGTGCATTTCGGCTCGCTATATTTATATAGATATACACATTAGCTACAGTAAGAATTTAAGTACTGTTTATATAAGACTCCTGAATCGCACTTAACGATTCAATGGGTATACACATGCATATAATGCCGAACAAAGTCTGCAAAATCAAATTCTTTGCACTGATTTCAAAGCAATAAATATCTATTACCACACATGTTCTTGCTCATATTAACAAATTTCGTAGCGAGTACTTCACGTATTAAAGTGGGCAGCAACGAAAGTGCAACAAACGACACTTGTTCTTCAAACAGCAGACTTAATGATCAACTAATTCCCCGAATATGGAAATACCTTCACGTTTGAACACCTTATTAATTTGTATCTTATTATGCATGCAAATGTAGCGGCTCTTTAAAAATATCTCGGCCAGTTGGAAATATAAATACACAACGTCATTTAAATGGAAACTACACTAGCTGTTCTTTTATGTGTTTATACATATCACCACCCGTGTGGAGAAAATATTCTCTACGCCTGCATTTTTAAATAGATACAACATTTATACCGAAATTAAATGAAATTGCCGCCCTCTGGCAATGGTTCAATACCGAAACACAAGAATTCAAATTGGAATATGTGCATGCATTAGATTAGTTATACAAGTGAAATCTTATTTTAATAAGCAATCCTAATTATTAAGTTTTACATACCGTCCAACCTTTGATTTAAATTTCCGCTATTAATTTGACGTTTAAGTATTTATATGACAAAAATACACTACACGCAATTTATATTTTTAGCATTTCTTCAAACTTATGTTTCGTAATTATTGTTTATTTTATTTTGCGATATATCCGCCGGCCTGTGATATCTTTGTTTGTTTAGCTGCCAGTGATTAGGCAGGCAAAACACACTCTGCAAGATTATTATCGATATATTGACAAATTCCTTTGCGCAAAAATTAGTCATATTTAAGTAAATACACCCTGGTACACAGTAATCTTTATTATTTGATAGATTCATGCGATAATGACCCTATCTATGAATTTAGTTTGTAAAAGGCGATTTGCTTTGTATCGACAAATATAGAAAATCGAATTGCTTGTTGTTTTTTTTTAGGCGTAAGTGTACATTAACAGAAACAAGGCATGAATCTGGTTTTGCTCATATTTAGGCAATTGTAAATCAATTATTCTGCAGTACGTTGCGTTGATTGAAAACTTCTAGATATGGTTACACATGACGGAGAGTGCACTGACGGTTTCAAATAAAGCCGAGGCAAAGTCATTTATGTGCTTTGTATGGACCTGTGCAAGGCTGACAACGTCTAACATATGGTCAAGTTAATTTAGTTTAGTGGTTAAGGATTTAATTATTCGTCGAGTTTCGTTGTTTATGCATACGAAAAACAGATTGTATAAGGGACATGTTAACAAAAAGATGTTTCAAAATTCTAGGATTTCTTATTTAAGCATAACATTAAATACAGTCACTACAGCATAAAATGATAACAATAAAAGGCCGTGATAGCTATGCATAGATAGGTACATAGTCGTCGTAGAAAGTGCTAATCATAGGGGCAAGGGCCTCTTACCGATCTCAATTGAAAAAAAAAAAAAAAACATGAACACTAAAATGAGTGACAAGTTTAATGTTTTATATTTCTATTGAAGGTTTAACTAATAACTTGCTAAAGTATTTGCCTGTGGGATATTATGCACTTTACTAATAATGCCACCAATTAAGTTTCAAAATACCTACTAATGCTAGCGCAAGAGCTTTGAAATGTTTGCAACATGGGGAAAAGTCATTTGTCGGGAAGTAGGGTGATGGCACCTAAGTTCAGCCCCCTTGGCTAACATTCCTTCTATCTGCGTCCAAAAACTTGCAATAATCCTGGTGCTGCTGCGCGCGTAAAAAATATATACTTGAGTACAGTTTTTATAAACGCAGAAAACGAGTGGTATTCCAAAAAAAAAAAAAAAAAAAAAAATAGTTTAAGTGGTTTTGGAAAAGTGATACAAATACTAATCCATTTAAGGTATTTACATTTTGTGATTATTGTTATGTTATTAACATTTTATTGTACTCATTTCTTAACTTAAAATGTTAAAAATATGCTTTGTTAAATAACTAAGACGGGGGCCTACCTTATGAGACATTTTTTTATGGTTAGGCTCAGCCCCCTCCGGCTGACTACTAACGACATAATTTAATTAATTTTTTTTCAATAACAGTACCTATGCAAAATTCAATTTGTCTTGATTTTCGCTAAAATTTCGATAAATTTTCTTTGTTTTTCAGTAGTCAGCCCCCCTGTACATTTACTAGAGAAATGGGGGCTGACTATTAAAGCCACGGTTCCTTTAAACGTTCTCCAGTTGCCAGCTCCCCCTTTTTATGAAAATGTGTAAATTATATTGGGGCCGACTACTGGATACTTGCGTGGCCGACTACTGGAGCTGAGGGGGCTGACTACTCCCAAATCATACCCTTTTAACTTATTTTCTAAATAGTTTGCATTAGGTAGCGAAATACACTAAATAAGCATAGTATTTTCAAATTAATAGACTGCAAACATTCAGGACTTTAAGGACCAATCAAACTAAAAAAAAAAAAAAGTATAAGGGCCGACTACTGGTGCCATCACCTGTACCTACTTGTCTTTGGAAATAATGAAATTGAAGTATGTACTGAATATACACATTCATGGAATAAGCATATACAAATATAACTTTTCTCAATAGCTGTCACATTAAATAACGTTTGGCAACATTACGTAGCGTCGATGCACCCAACTTGAAACGGTAGGTATAGCATAATCCCTTCCGTTAATTAAACTAATGTCGTTTTCCATTGGTTTCACTCGAGGAGATTCACTCATTCTATAATCCAATGGAACAAGAGCACTGCTTCTGATTAAATCCACAAAAGTAGGTACCTATGGTGAAATGCTAAAAAATAATCTACGGTTACTGTCAGCTGACTCGTTGCAAATACATAAATTATACATGTGTGAGTGCTTCTTGAGTGGATTCTAACTTCAAATCAAGAAGGCGAAATTCTATTCTCAGAATCACTAGAAGAGTATTTTTTTTTTTTTTTTGCCAATGGAACGGTTTCAGAAGTGATTTTTTCGATTCCGGACTCTCCCGGGCGCTTCTTTTTGCCCAACGGAAAACGACCCAACTATACACCCAGATTTGACAGATAAAGGAGGAGACATTTTTTAACACCATCAGTTAAAGCTTGATGGTTTTAAAAAGTGTTTCCTTTAACTGGGTGTATTATAATTACAATAAGTAGGTATGATGATAATTGCTCACTACACCCAAGTATTAATTTCTTACTAACAAAAATGCTTGCCAAGACAATAACAAACAAAAAAAGAAAGATATTTGATAGGCTGTAGGTGAATACTAGTTACTTTTTTGAATTGATACCTAAAACAATTAGACCTCACACACTCTCCCTACACCGACGCAAAAACCAAAATTAATAGTCAACTGTAAATCCAAACAAACACTTAACACTGTTGTTGCCTTCCTACCTACATCGGTTGACTTTATTATTTCCGTCACAAATTCATTTATCATATCATCAAAATTTAACGTAGGTACCTGTTGACCGTTGAGTCATTAATTTGAAAATATCAGTTTGCATCACACTTGTATCAACGCTTGTATACTATCATGTAAGTACACATTTCACTTATCAAGGACATGGCATTTATCTTCTTAGTTACAACCAAAATACCTACTCGTATCTATGCAGCACAGGCACAGCCACCGAGAAGATAATCTACTATTTAATTTACAAATACAAACAATAGAGTAGGCTTTTTCAAAGCTATAATACGACCCGGCCAATACTATCCCATATATGCACCCAAACTCTCCGAGTCGGTCGCCGTTGTGTTGTGCAAGGTAACCCCTGATGCGTACAACCATATTAGGTTAAATATGAATAGAAACACAAAAAAACGTTTACCCGTAGATCGAAACCACCATTTAAGGTTCTTCATTTTTTTGATAGTTCCACGATTCATGTTTAAAATTCAACATCATATCTCTAATACCTACTATAACAGACAATTTACTACCTATAATTGGTAAAAAAAAAACCTGCAATCAAGGCAAAAATCAATAACATCAATGGACCGATTTTGTTTGTGCAATCCATTCTCTGTAGAAGAGTTTGAAATTCGAAATGTTTCTCGTTAGCGCTCCAATTTAATCGCGCAAAATCAACCTACCTACATAAGCTGGCAAAAAATTCGTTACAAAAAATCAAAAAGAAAACCACAAGAGAGAAAATAATAAAACTGATGAATAAATCATCACCAATCGGGGTCATTCACAGATAAAATACCGGTAACCGTGACTCATATGAGTGTGTCTATCCATACATAATTTGAAAAAAAAAAAAAGTCTGCGCTTCCATTTTTGAGGACACACTTAATACTGCTGATGCATTTAGAATGCTTTTCAGTTTTCTTTTTTGCTATTGAACAATTTTCTGTTACTTGCGTTCCCAATTAAATATAAAACAAAACAAAAAAACAAGTTATAACCATTTCAAGAACAAGAAAATGACAAAATTCATTATCGGAAACAATGAAAAGCGAATGAATAATTTTTTGTTCTGTATTATTATTTCTTTGTCCTTTCTTTCTTCATATAGGTACATGTACCTTGTACATTATATACATACATATTTACTGCGTCTGTACAAAAAATAACAGTCATCCCACTCAACATATTTTTTGTTATTTTGTACCCACTGTTTGGAAATAAAACTAAAAAAGGAAATCATTGATATCTTTTAAGAGGATATACATAATGTACAAGCATGCACATAGGGTCTACACACATTCTGTAGCATTACGCATTGTATTCTTGATGACGAATTTATATTTCGCGTTTAAACAGAAAATGCAATCAAAGCCAATGGATTCGATATTGGAGTATTGGCTGGCTGGTGCTATTTGCAGCCACCATCTCCACCTTACCTCTCGTAGTACAAGCCATGAATTTTAATGGAAATTATATATTTCTTTTTTTTTTTTTCGGGGAGAGAATTACATATGTACCTACGCGACCGTCTTTTACTCATTTCAATTGAAAGTAGCAGATCCCTCCTTTAGCATTATACACACATGGTATGGCCATGGGATTGATTAAAATCGGATTCGGTGATAAATCAGACGACGAACACCACGCCCAAGTTCCCGAATAAACCCTAATATGAGCAATCGCTGTATTATCAAGACAGTTGCTTAATATTTCAAGAATACTTCTTTATCGGGTGTCAAAGATAAGCATTTTTCTACAATTTCCTGGACTACCGACTTTCTATATTGCCCGATCTGCGACCGAGGTTTTCTAAAAAAAAAAACAGAAAACACACAAAAAGAAGAAAGTGGTAAAACAAATGAAGAAAGATAGTTATGTTGGTATAGCGAATACGCAACTCTCCAACATCTTCCAATCAATCAACCGACTGCATCGCCTATTACTAGATAGTTCCATTGCTAAGCTATTTATCTATACTAAGATTGAATAATTTAGTTGAGATAAATGACCAATCCAATAATCAATCTTAAGAAGACGTGCAAAGAAAAGAAAAATGCAAATTCTTACATCTTCTAGATTAACTCACGTTTTGCAAACAATAAGGAATTTTTACATATTTGCAATTTGTCATCACACCAAAGACAGAGACTGTCATTTATATATGCGGTGCCAGTGCCATTGTTTAAAATTAAGAAAAAAAAAAAAGTCGGGCTACGCCCACGTCAGACACCCGGCTTTTGTTGGGTAAATATTTACCGTCGCAATTTGGTAAACAATTTCGTGTACTCGATCAAAACTCAAAAACTCGCGAAAGTTTAACATACAACAAATATTTAAGTAACTAAATAGGTAGAAACTGAGAACTTCAAATAAATCTAAAATTCAACTCTCGTCCCGTTTGCGGAAAAATATGCATAAATACCTCAAAATGGAGTAAATTTTCGTAAAATATCCCCTTTAATAATTTTTTTACTTACAGTATAAGTTTTTTTTGAAGATGAATTTAAACAAAAATACTTTATTGAAAAATTTCACTCGGCAAAGGAAAAAAGAAAAATTTGCGGTACAGTGCAGCGGACGGTTGTCAGAGCGATTTTAAGGAATGAACCCAACTTCAACAGGGAACGTTTAAAAATTAACTAAAGAATCCAACGGAAAAGCAGCGAATGCAACGTAAACTTGAATGAAGTAGAAAAGAAAGTTCAACGTTCCATTTGTCTTGTCGTCTGTTTCGTTGCTGTGCTGGTCCAATAGGTTTTGCCGTTCTATTTTATTTCGTCTGCATTTTTTTTTTGTGGCAAATGGCAATAGCTATCGATGGATATGGAATGGAATGGATATGGATATGGAATGGAATGGATATGAATGTGGTAGTGATAGTGATATGTGAAATCTGAAATTCGAGGACTGACGATGACGAGTTATCTATTCTTTATGAATTTCGAAATGAGTCACTGTAATTATTTTAATTCTTTATAAATATTGAATGTACTAGAATACAGATTTTAGTAGGTAGGTAGGTAGGTACGCAGATACGTAGAAACTGAAATAGTAAAAACATATACACTTATGAATGAACAGCATGGTTCTAAATCATAATTCTATTTAGAAATTAGTGATGCATAAAAAGAGGTTTTCTTTGCAAATGCGCCAGCGCCATTTAGCGTTGTGTGGGATGTGATTAATATTAACACACATACCAAACAAAAAAATGCCGGCTGTTGGCAGAAATAATAATGTACAAGTATTGAATATTTCTATATTCTATAGTACAAAACAAATTCAAAGTGTAGGTAGGAACATGATGAATTATGTTTGAAATGATTGGGAAATGGAACTAACAAGCAGAGACTGGGTATTAGTTTTGGAGTAGATTGATGAATTGTGTAATAGAATATTAGGCGTGTTTTTTTGAGCTTCGATCTCAGCAAAACAAAGTAAAGTAGGATTTTCAGTATGTGATTACAACAACTACGCCCTACTTGACACTTCGAGGAATTACAGTAGTTGTTGTAATTGCGTGCTGCAAATCCTACTTTGCGTTGCTGAGTTCAAAGCTAAAAAAAAACAGGCCTATTGTTTTTCAGAGATCAAGTAGGAGAGGAATGAGACTTTCGAAACAACTACTTTAGAAAAAAAAAAAATGTACAAAAAAATAATACCGAAAAATCATGCTATGTAATTTCATTCATTTAACATTATAATTTCATAAATCTCCTTTGCAACTGGTTTCATTATTATAATATTAAGTCTATTGGTTTTAAGTGAAAAAAGAAAAGGAACTCTTGTAAAATAACCATCTTAATACCAACACAATTATTTTTAAAATCGGAAATAACGGAAAATGTTTTTTTTTTTTAATACATTACATTTATGTTGTTACCTATTGGTTGTCAGAAGAAATTGACATGACCATATAAAATGTTCATACCAGTTTAATTTGTTCGAAAACGGCTATAACGATTTTATCCAAAATAGATACCTACCTAGGTATTTGGACTTAATGTCGTTTTCCATTGCGACAGAAAAAGCACTGCAGATGCAGAGTCAGAGCAGTTTTTCTGCTCTCGAAATCAGCTTGCTGTCAGATTTCATGTTCCATTGGGCGCAAAAAAAAACACTTTTTTTGCGAGTCAGAGTAATTTTGCGAATCTCGATATTCGAGCGAGATTCACACCTATTTGCACTAACACCAAAACATTTGTCGTTTATCAAACTTTAAAGTGTGTTTACTTACGTTTTTAGACGAGAAGTCTGTGAAAAATAGAAAAAAAAAATATGTTTGGCCGTTGCAGAAGTTATTAAAACAAATTGAATGGAATTTTATAAACACAAATTACAATTTAAGAACAGGTCACTTTTAAAACACGCACCACCACAGATGCAAAGGAAGAAAAATCTCGTTTTATGTTCCATTGGGCACGAAATCTAAGAAATCTGAGAGCAAAATCTGAAAATCCCATTGGAAAACGACATAAGTGACTGAGGTTAACATGACTTTTGAACTTACTTTTTAAATTTGAACATATCTCGAAAACTAATCGAACATAAAAATGTCACTTGCTCTTTTTGTGTGTTGATATTCGTGCGATTCGAATATGTGGAGCGTTCAACACTTTTCAAAGGGTTTTTTATTCACTGGTTAAATTTTATATTAAAACATTCGAAATTTGCGTCACGATTGATTTCTAAATATTTATACATAAATAATTTACAAAAATAGATTCACCCGACGCAATGCCTTTCTTTGCTGTAAAAAAAATTCACGGAAAACTAAACAAACTCCACCAGTAGTTGTCAAAGTCAAATGTAATGGTAACACGCTGTCTCCACTTGCGATGACTTCAGAGTATGCGATAGAGTATGCTTCCATTATCACAAGTGGAGACCATTATAGCTGCTTTATTTCCATAGTTTGCGATAGAAAGCATGCTCTTAAAGCATACCATCTATCGCATACTATGAACACAAGAAAAGTGTAACTTTGCTGTCAAATAAATTTGAAATCAAAGTGTGCTGTTTGGGAATTCAAAATGTTTAATTTGAATTAATCAGTTATCGCTTCAAATTTATTTTTTATAAATATAAATATGGAAAATTGGGAAATAAAACTCTCAAGAAATCTTAAAACTAATAAATTATTAATTACCTACTCATTTTTTTTTTTTTGCAATACTGCCAGTCTTCGTGTGTGTGCCCGTTGCCATTCTATTCGTACTAAGAAAGTATGCTATGAAATGCCCAACACTAGAACTTCCATGACACCTTAGGCGTCTGCGGTTTAAAACTGCATTTACGCTATCACGCACGCTCATTTTTGCACGATACGGGACAGAGAGATGCGTTTTTCCGCAGTCAATGCTAATAAAGGCGTAGGAATGAGATCACAAATCAGACGCCTAAGGTGTCATGGATGTTCTACCCATAATTATAGATACGTAAAGCGGAAGTTCCGGCAACCAACATTTCTGCAATCACATGAAAACATTTCTATTTCCGATTTAAAATATGTGAATTGAGTGTTAATTATGGGGCATTTACACGGTCACACATTCCTATCACGGAAAATTAAAGGGATGCCCAATACTAAACAGCCGTCTGACTGAAAGGGACAGCATTACCTAACACGCAAAAAAACGTGATACGTTTTTTGGTCGGCCATCTTGTTTGCGTGGTAGGAATTATGGGAAAGCTATGCATGTTCATATTTTTATAGCGATGGCTTATGAAATTTCGTTTTCCTATAAAACAAAATGGCTTCCGGAAGGGATGAAGGTACATTTATTTATTCATTTCGTATAAATGATTGATGAATTGTTGGTTTAATTTACTGAAACTAATTAACACTCTCATTTCACATATTTTAAATCGGAAATAGAAATGTTTTCATGTGATTGCAGAAAAGTTGGTCGCCGGAACTTCCGCTTTACGTATCTATAATTATGGGTAGAACATCCATGACACCTTAGGCGTCTGATTTGTGATCTCATTCCTTCGCCTTTATTAGCATTGACTGCGGACAAACGGATCTCTCTGTCCCGTCTCGTGCAAAAATGCGCGTGCGTGATAGTGTAAATGCGGTTTTAGTTTCAGTAAATATAAAATAAATAAATAAATAATTGTACGTTCATCACTTCCGGAAGCCATTTTGTTTTATAGGAAAACGAAATTTCGTAAGGCATCGCTATAAAAATACCACGTAAACAAGATGGCCGACCACAAAACGTATCACGTTTTTTTGCCGTGTTAGGTAATGCTGTCCCTTTCAGTCAGACGGCTGTTTAGTATTGGGCATCCCTTTAATTTTCCGTGATAGGAATGTGTGACCGTGTAAATGCACCATTAAGTTGCAAAAACAGCATTGCTCCATCGTTATTTAAGCTTTAACATGTAGATTGCATAAAAGCAAAGACCCAAGCTTTGCTTTAAAGTTTTGTTTCTATCGCATGTCGCAACATTCACCCCTATCGAGGTATCCGTACGGAACGGAACTCGGAGAAATCGGAGAAATTCAATTCTAGGTATCCGTTCCGATACAACTTTCGGAAAAATTCTCCGATGGCAGACAACGAACCGCTGCGGAATATTTTCATGTGAAATAAACGCGTTTGTATGCTTCATTTATTTAATTCCGAAACGGATACTTCGAACGCAATTTGAGTTCCGATCGGATTTCACTTTCGTATCGGAATTTTCTCCGAACGGATACCTCGATAGGGGTGATTATACGCACTCTAATACGAAAATTCGCTAATCAAATCACCCTTTCGAAATAAAACCATATTTTTGCTGTAAAGAAAATGTTTTTAATTTTTATTACCGTTTGTTTTTTTAATGCTTTTTTCTCTTTTTTTTTTTTTTTGTTAATAAATAAGCTTTATCCTTTGAAACAAGACAGTTTTTTTTCTCCTTTTAAATACGTTATAATATTTAAATCGCATCAAAAATAATAATTAAAAATGTATTACCTTTCGTTATACTTCATCAAAGAACGAAAAACAATGCAGTCTATTTTTTCCATTGCAAAAATAAAATAATATTTGACTTCATATTTCTTTTTATCGAAAAGACCCGGCATTTTGTACATAATTCCCCATATATATACGTAATAGGACAACTGACAAATTATTTAATGCCATTTGCGGATGAGCCAACAAAAGGTGTGCTATCATCAATGCGCGGCATGCTTCAGATATTTTACTTTATTTTCAATAACTATCATCTGAGGCTTTAATAATGCATTTTACAGTATGTATACCTATTTTTTTTTTAATATTTATATTCTTTTACCATTTGTTAACGTGCTGTAGTAGTTGAAATCGAATGTGAAAAACATTGACATTTTCGATTCGTCTGTGTAAAAATAATTTAACGTCTGGAACTAAATTCATTTGGTTACAGCATTATCTCTGTGTCGCCCTCAACACTAGTGGATTAATGTGTACTGGAAACATCGAAAGCGAGGTAATGCCGAAACGCATTTATTACAAAGATAATTTCTCTGCATAAAAAAGCTTTATGATTGTACTTCCAGGAATCTAATTGTTTTTTAATAAACAAACAACTTCTTGACATTTTTGACAGCACAATTACAAATGGGACACTTTTTCTTTTTGGCCCATATTTTCACCGCGCATTTGTAACAGCAACAAAGATGCAAGAACCTGCTGTGCACAAAAACTCCGTTTTTCGGCTCAATCAAACACGTCATACATGAGCCATAGCTGGAAAAGTCGCCATTATTTTCTGTCGACTGCGTTTGAAGTGACCTTAGTTTACTCTCTTTAATTGACGAGAGCTGGAGCATATCCGGATCGCTAGCGGACGCCCTCACATTTGTGTAGGCATCAGAACACTCTGACAGACTTTGAACTAACGGTGATATTGCAAGTGATTCAGCAGTAGTTGGCGAGACAACCTCAGACACGTGCCTACCTAAAGCCTGCTCCTGTGAATTAAAATCAAATTCTAGAGTACTAGGGATGGAGTTCTTCTCTTCGGACATTTCAGCTATATCGCTGTCATTCAGTTCATCGCATACAGTGTCTGAGCTCTCGCCGCCATTACCACAATTACGATCATAATTTTCATCACTTTGCTGTTCACATGAAGATTTCCTTTCTTGGCTCGACGGAGCCGAACTGAAACCCGAATCCTTTTGGGTATTCTGACTACCACTTACGGATTGACTTAAAACTAAATCAGCATCAGTCTCAGTATTGCTAGGAACAACATTAGGTTCGTAACATTTTCGTTTGGATAACGATTTGTACTTTGATAGATCTTTAGCGAGTCGTCTCTTTGCTGCCATTCGCAAGTGTTGGGCGGGTTTTTGTTCATTCAATTTGGTATTCTGGCCAGAATGAGAAAGGTACCTACTGTCTGCGCGGGTCTTGTCTTCGCAATGAGTTTCATTCGAAGAAACTTTATAAAATTGACTTGCAATGTTATCGTCTTCGTCACTACTACTCCCAGCAGTACTGCTTGATTTGTTTCGTGAAATACCAACCACTAACCTACCGGATGTGCCTGTTGATCCGCTCTGCAGAGAAGTGCTGGATGATTGAGGCGTTATAAGGTTAGCAAGACTGTCGTCCTTGAGTGGCTCTTCTGTTCTTCTTCTTTTAAGCGATTTATCTATCTCCGACGTTGTAGCAGACCGTTTTACGGATGGACACCCTGGGGGGGATCTTTCACGTTTGATTGCTGAACGACTTTTGCGTAGTCGAGGACGGGGTGGAAAATGCGTTTTACGAATCTGAAAAGATACAAGCAAATAAATGAGGCATTAGTTTCCTTCAGTTCTAGTTTCATATTTTTTTCAACATTAAATATAAATATTTTTTAATGTGTGTGTTTTTTTAATGTCTTTTTTGGTGATTTTTTCTCATATTATTCTCTCTATTTTTATATGATTATTTTTATTATGTTTTTTTTTTTTTTTTGTGCTCTAGTGATTTTTTTCTGATTTTGTATTCTTTTTGCTTTTCTTTTTTTGTGTTTTTTTCTTTTTCTTATGAATTTATTTTTTGTTTATGTTTTTTTCGGTTTAAATCGTTATAAATTTAAATATTATTTGTTACTATATATTGAGTGAATAGGCTTTGCGTGTTAATAACTCGGTCCAAGCACTTGGGCACGTTAGTACAGCCATTGGTAGTTATTTCCTTCTGGACAAATATTATGCAGTTGAGTGGCAATTTCACTTAAATGATGCTGAACGATAACAAACACTGGTTTAAGGCTACACCACAACGTTTAGTAACAAAGAAACAAAGAAATGCATAAATAAACCTACATAATATAATAAATGCAAAAATAAAGTAAAATGTGAAACATGATGTGTAAAAATATGTTTGTGAAATGAAATGTTTGTACAATGTCATGTGAAGAAAGCGCAAACGAAACCAATTTTCTTCAAGATGTACCCTGGCCATAACTAAAATAGATTATGTGACATGGTGGTATTGAAAATTAATTGTAAAAAATATAAAACGAATAGGAAAAATGTGGTCTCTTCCAATGATAATCTGCGTCAGAAATTAGTTCATGCGTCACTGTTAAAATATTGTCCTTAGAGGAGTGACAAAAAAGCAATATTCTATATTTTCCCAAAGCACCGATCGAACATTAACGAACTGAATTTCCCTTTTGAGTTTATAATAAGAGCACTATTACCGTTCGCAAGTCGAGCCCTTCGAGCGAATTGGCTTGATTATCGATCAAACCGTCTACTAGTAAATGGTTGATGACTTTAAATATGTACTCAAAATCAATCCACACCAAAAAAAGAAAAAAGAAGAATTGTTTTCGGAGTAAGCAATGGCAATAAATCTGTCTAATCTGGATGCATTTGTGGGAACTTAAGAAAAAAAAAAAAAAAATGCTTTTATGTATTGAAAAATTAAAACTATACAAACGCAAATATAACGAAAAGAGCCAAATCTAGACGCTGACTACTTTCTTGTGCATTGATTTCTCCAACAGAGGCTTTGTTCACCAAATATGTCCGACGATGCGAGAACGGTTTCTTCTCATATAAGCTTGGCCTGGAGAAACTATAATAGTCAACAGGCTTGGAAATGCTAATGGCGTCTTTTTTCTTGGTTTCACTGAATATACCACGTTCTACGAATTTCCAAAGCAAAAAATGCACCCTACGACGGATTCTGTGATAGTTCTTTCGGGGTTCGTAGCAAAATTCCGAATACGACGGATTCTGTGATAGACCCGGATATGTCAAGCCACAGTGACCTGTGAGAAAGCCCACTAGCTTTCTAATATCTTCCTTATTGAATTTTTTGATTTCCTTGTGTGAGTAGGGCCTAATTAGTCTTTTGGATTGTCCTAACTCTTAAAGCAATAGCCCAATCGACTCTGCAATATGGGTCAGACCAAGGGTAAAATGAGCGAGTAACTTGTATCCGATTAACACCCTTCAAACCTCATCGCGCAACAGCGATAGAGGGATTCATCATGTGCTGCCTTTAATGAAAAATATGCGGACGTAGGAAGTGGCCGGCATACACACTAGTGAAAAATCAACAATAATTATCAAATTGATTACCGATCGACGATTGCATTAGGGGCCAGACTACGCAACGCAGATCGTTCAGCAGCGACTGACGCTCGCATAGATTATAGGACAGTTCATCACTGTGTGAGAAAGACGAGGACTATGTTGAACATGCATGCGAAAAGCTTTGCAAGAACTGGATATTGAAGCTATACCGACTATCCACGTCTCAGTCAAAAAATAAACACTAACCATCCTGTACTGGCTGCAGACGGTACTCTACTACATAATCACCCCTATCGAGGTATCCGTTCGGAGAAAATTCCGATACGAAAGTCAAATTTAATCGGAACTCAAATTACATTCGAAGTATCTGTTTCGGAATAAAACAAATGAAGCATTTAAACGTAGTTATTTCACATGCAACCGCAGCATTTCGTTGTCGGAGAGCTTCGGAAAAAATGGGCCGTGTGGCTGTCAAAAATAAGCGGTATAACGCGGTTCCAAACAATGCAACAAGGCGCGCTATATGTCATCGAAGAAATTTTCCGAAGGTTGTATCGGAGCGGATACCTCGAATGGAATATCTCCGATTTCGTACAGATCGGAGAAAATTCCTTTCCGAACGGATACCTCAATAGGGGTGAGGATTCCATTTATATCGTGACCTCGCTCTGGGTCTCATAAATACGTTTTGAGATCAGTGTTATGATTGTTGGCACTTTTAGAGAAAAAATGTTATGTCCCCGAAGATACAGCAAACCTTAGACGAATATTATTAAAAATAAAGTTGCACACAATCTTTTAGGTCCCGAAGTATCCTTATCTTACGAACCCAAACAAGACTTTTGATGAGACACTGTAAACTCGGTAAGACCTGCGAGAAGGGCGAATTTCCAGATCACGTTCTGGAATTCTGTAGTTCACTGATTCATAAGAGGATTAAACATCTGGACAAGTAGTAGGATTGGATAAGGATATATATATGTACAAACCATGGATCCGCTACTGCAACCGACGAGTGTTTCATTTAAAGCGTTTTGCAGTCAAAGGTATTATTAGGTCTGTTTCTTTACTTTTAAATTTAACAAAATTTTACTAACTCTTACGAATATTGATGAATTTTTACTCAATGCCGTTCATTAACTCAAAAAATTCGTAAAAGAGAGCGTCATCGAGAGAGCAGAATACCCCTCTACCTCCACATAGAGTCTTACGAGTTTTTACTCAACAAATTTCGTGTAAGAATTGAAAAAACTGTCAGTCACCTGACTATTGACAGATGATTTGAAATTTGTTATCCTATTTGGCATACGCGTGCAAATGTTTTCATTTCCTGCGTATTAAAATCGTATCAACAGGCGGCAAACTAAAATTATTGTTCTTCTCAAGATTCTTTTCGTAAGAGCCGACGAAATTGTTCCTGGAAATTCCGTGTTGCTTTTTCCCTCTTCTCGATTGCTTGTAGTTCAAACAGTACAAACTCTTCCACATACTAGGATTCATCAAAAAGAAGTTCGATTAATTCCGAATCGCTTTCATCGCTAGGTCGATGAATCAACTAATTTTGTTTGTAAATTTAGTTTAACGGATATCTTGAAGACTTATAAGAGATAAGAGGTATCTTAACCCTTCTAGTGAATAGAACTAGCTCTGTTTTCGTCGGATTGACGCTTAGACCGCAACTATTGGTCCAGACTACTAGTTTACGTAAAGCGAGTTCAGGATATCGGAAAGAGTCTGAGGATACTTTCCACATCACACAATCAGGGATGTGAACAAATTAATTCTCTAAATGATGATCTGGACAAAATCTTGAAGTGGGGAAAGGACAACTTGGTTGTATTTAATGCAAACAAGACACAGCTCACAACATTTTCCAGAAAAAATGCATCAACAGTTCTTCAGATCCAAATGGATGACCATCCAATCCATCACAAGGACTCAATGCACCTTCTAGGAGTCACAGTCAATTCAGGAATCACATGGCAGAACCACATATCCTATATCGCAAAATCGGAGTCTGCAAAGTTGAGCTACCTATTTAGAGCAAAGAGGAACTTTAGCCCCAAGCAACTTCTCCTTCTCTACAAAGCACAGGTTAGACCAGGCTTGGAATATTGTTCCCATATATGGAGCTCGGCCCCAAAACATTCACTTAACCTGCTTGATAGCATACAGAGACGAGCAATTCGACTCATTGGAGACCCTACACTCACATCGAATCTACAACCGTTGGTGCACAGAAGACAAGTCGCTGACCTATTTTTGTTCTATAGGTACTTCCATGGTAGATGTTCTGAGGAACTCAAAGACATTATCCCTCGAAATGCAACTTTTGGGCGCCCAATAAGACAGGCTGCTAATGCTCATGAGTCATGACCATACAGTATACTTGACAACCGCGAGGACATCAACTTTCCAAAACTCAAACTTTGGAACTCGCTTCCTTGGTATATATTTCCAGAAGACTACAATTTGCAGCAATTTAAGTACAGAGCAAACATACATCTGCAGGCATCTCGGGGCGCTGTTGAAGCGTTATAGGTGCGCCTTTCCCGGGAGAAGTATATATAAAAAAAAAAAAGCGACGTCGTCCGCATAGGCCACGACTTTGCAACCGGAAAGCTCCATCGAAATCAGAAGTTTGTTGAGAACTAGATTCCATAGTAGTGGAGATAGCACTCCTCCTTGGGGGGTACCTCGGTGCACAAGTTTTTCGACAGCGCTGCTGCTTAAAGTGACTTAAACAGTATAGTTTCATTTTTGTTCAAATAACGTCTGGTACACCCAGTGATGTACCTATAATAATGATGTAATATTACCACACCTATGTTAATCTCAACAATATATGTATATCTACACCAACTCCATGCAACGTCATACGAATTTTGCTCCATATTCTCATTTAACATTCACACAGCCTCACTTCCCCAGCACTGCTCACATCACATCCCTACTCAATACACCATTTACAGCATTAATGCGAAAATGCGCCACAACATTGCCAACTGCTATGACGTTAAGATGACGCAGTTCTTCACTTTTTTTTATAGCTCATAACAAACACCACAAACAACAGCAATTGCGATTTGTGAGAGTTCACGGCAGACCAACTGATATAAATGCCATACAAAACGAATAACCGCCGACTTGTTCAGACTTGTCGATGTGCTTGCGTTTTGCAATTTGGCTTTCTCATATTCACAATGAGTGAGTAATTTATTTATTTTTACATTCTGCGTTGCTCTTTAGTAGGTGCATGCAAAGTGAATATTACGATTACGACACAAACATTTCAGTTTCAAAACAATTTTTTAGTACAAAAAAAAATATATATATAGCTATATAAATAACAATAATAACAACAATATGTACATTAACAAAACAACCAAACAATTTACCTGATAGCATTTCTCACAGTACCGAAACATTGGATTGTTCTTCTTGTTCTTGCATTTCACACACACCCAGTAATCAGCTGCACTGAACTCGGAATCATATTTTGTATCGGAATCTGAGGAATCTTCTTCGGTGTCAGCAAAGTCACTTGAACATTTCGATGTGTGGCATATGGCTGTAGCAAAGGCCGCTAAAATGAAATCCTAAAATGCCAACAATACAGTAGTAGGTACATTGACCTTCAGAGGTAGGAAATTGTTCATTTTGTTGTTTTCTTACATCTGTTCCACTCGATGAATCGTTTGAAAACATATTGTCGCTGTTGGTTGCACTTGCCACTTCATACTCGACCACTTTAATCGTGGCTCCAAGTTCCCCGGATGTATAAGATGAATTTGATTCGGTATCACTAGAATCACGGCAGACATCTATAAAAGAAGGAAATAGTTTATTAAAAATACAAGCATGTGTATGTGTGATTTGGATGTATGTATGAATTTGCTTTTCCAGTATCCCATATGGAAGGCCAAATACAATAAATTAGCATAATATCGAATACATAACCATATCCTCTTTGAGTAGTTTAGAACCGAGATCGTCAATCCTCAGTTGAAAACGCAGATTGGCTTTTGGGAAGGATTTTGATTTTGGTGTGTATGCGTAATCTGTATTTTCATGAGAACTTCTAGCTCGTTTGCAAATGCAATGGTTGATTTGATTTATTGCGCGAAATTGCACCACATACAGCAAATGAACAATTTATATTTAAATATTTGTGCGCACGCTGTCTAGTTATTTTAAAATAAAAACGTGAAATACGTTATCAGGTTAAGGTTAACAAAAAGCAGCACGTAAAGTATTAATGCAGAATTAAGAGATTGTTATAAGTTATATTAGCAAACGTGCCAAGAGATTTAGAGGAAAAGAATAGTTAGTTCCTGCAGTGTAATTCCAAAATGTAGACAGTTTATGTACAAAAGGCCTAGTTTAAAACAATCAAATTGATGCATTGTTTTATTAATTTAATTTCGATACTTCCGTCTACTCTTTAAAAGTAGGATGCTCGCTTTTCTGTCACCGACTCTATATCATCTCAATTCAGGTAGAGGAGAGATGTCAGACTGGATTTAAGATTTTTACTAGGATTTGATAGCACGTCTGGGGGATATGTATTTAGCTTATGTTAAAGTGGCTCTCGATGAGAGAAACAATTAGGCCCTTAATCGACCCATTGTGCGTATCACTGCTGTTTAGGCGTTCCTTAACTGGTTACTCATGTGAACCATTTACTTCCGTTAATAAAGCTCAGAATGTTAGCAGCGCTGGTGTAGCATAGATCACTAAGATCAATGAGGAAGTAGTTTCCCTAGTACGCCATCCTTAGATTGGATAGGGCAGGGCAGCTGCAGAGAAGTTGCAACTTCTACAAAAGTCATTGTATGTCAATCCAAGTCTTTGCGCGTGTCTGTCCAGAATACAATGACCGGTAATGACATTAGCAACCAACGAGATACTCATGCTTATTTTGACATTCGAACGAATAGCCGATTCGAACGAATGTCTATCAAAATACACACAAGTTCATTCGAACGAATCGAGACATTTGTATGAGTTGACTATTCGTTCGAATGTCAAAATAAGCATGACTAGCTCTGTTTAGTCTGTACGTTTGTATGTATATAGCTTAATAACCAACTCCTGTGTCTTTTGATTTAAGATATTAATGTGAGCATAAATATGGGGTAAGTGCCGTAAAAATAAACGGCCGTATTGTTGACGAGCTTAAAAACTAGTTTTATGGCAAAAACTATTTCGATGGACAATTTGAAATTCGAGTTTTCGAACAATCGGCATTGCTCTACTAAAACTTGTATTGGATATAACTAGAAATTTATACAGAAAAAAAAAGAGGTCGCCAGAACAAGTTTTTAATGCTGTTTTGTATTATTCAACAGACGTATTGTTTTCTTGCATTAAATATTACAGTCAATGGACATAATAAATCGGCGCAACTTAAAGATGACACGTAATACCAACTCCATATACAATACATTTATGTAGATGTGCTCAGCTAGTTCTGAGATTTTTCATCGAAGTAAAAAAAAAACAATCTTTTAATCGTTCCATTGGCGCAACAAATGCTCTTACTTACGATGATTGCGAGAAGAGAATTTTGCTCCCAGTTTCAAGTTTGAATCTCGTCTTTTTCACATATGCGATCATAGATTTGTTTTTATATATATTCGATATAGCACTGAACTCGCCCTGGTACTGAAAACCTGTGTTTGAAATGACTTCTAGGGCACCATATTTGCATTATGGTAAGCACAAGATCAGAATTAAGTTCACTCATTTATACTCAGTTATACGCTCGGATGTTTGTCAGACGTTCGCGAGAGGTGGCGCAGTGAAAAAAAAACCCTAAGTTGGAATTTGGGTTTTTGCGGGATTCGAACCTCGACCCCTCGCATAGTAGTCCGTTTGCGTTCGATATAGTAGCCGAATTTTCAGGGTTGTGTGGGGTTTTTGACAGGCGTGAAAATTAGCCGACACTTATCAGTGCGCACTAGTTGCCACTAGTGCTAGACACGTCAAAGAAACCTCATATATAGGACCTATACCTACTTTCAACAAGTGCACTGCCTGACAGAGAGCCAGCAGCCATGGATTTTTAACATGTCACCAATACAGAGTTCGGTCGACCAGAAACAGTTTTTTTTTGTCCCTATGGATTTCAAAGCGAGTGGATCTCCGAGTAAAACCAATGAAAAATATCAATAGATGTGGCGGAACCTACTTTCATTTGATTGATATCCGCTGTAAGCTTTTCTGACAGTTAGAAGATAACACCTTTCAAACGAAAAATCGCTATGATTTTTCTTTGGGAACATGTTTACAATATTTGGAGCCTTCGGATTTAGAGCTTAAAAATGCGCGACTCTGACTCGTAACCTGCCTGCCTCTTTAGTTTCATTCACATACCTACTGAATCGTGAAACAGTATGAAAATGCGTTTTTTTTCGTTTAGGCCCCAGTTAGGCCCCAGTTATAGCCATATGTAAAATGCAACCGAAAAAGTTTGAACAGTATGAAAATTATTTTTTTTTTCGTTTGGGCGGTCATAGCATAGCCAGAAAAATGTTTCCCTAGGAAAACAATTACAACAAACCAGCCCACACTGATTGAATTTCATCAGAAACAAATTTCCTGACAGGCGGAACAGTAAATAAATGAAATATTCGGTTTTCTTTAGTGGAATTGACTGAGAAGTTGATCAGAAAAAGTTTTTCGTACGGAAAAATTAATAAATTATTTTTCTAGAAAATTTAAAGATCTTTTGCATTTTTTTTTTTTACTAACTTTATAATTCATAAGCAACTGAGGCAGGCCTAAGGCGCCAATTATAGCAATACGTAAAACCAAACCGTAAAAATTTTCTTTTGCTTTTTTTGACCACTTGAACTTACACTGCAAGTCGTATGATTAGAAGCAGGCATTTTTGAGTAGTAAAATCAATATTTTTCCCGTTATATATGATGGATTAGAAAAAACGACTATGGCATATGAGAGACTATTTGGTTAACAACAAAATATAAAATTTGTGTATAGGAGAAATTTAGCTAACGGAACTTTGAAGACAAATTGTTAATTAAGTAAAAAATATGCGGAAATAAATCGGGTAATTAGATTAGAAGCAGTGAACAAATCAACGTTGTTTGTGAAGTGAATACATATTTTTTTTTGGTTTAAACGGTAAATTTTATAAAGTAATTGTTTTTGATTGAGTGTTAATAAAAATTAACAAGAAAAAATGCTTAACAGAGTAGGAAAGGGCAAGAATAGACGTTTATTGCTCTGACGGTCTTTCATGCCGTGCTATAGCCCGAAAAATAAAGTGAAGTGTTCGTCTTAGGTACGCAAAAAATGATAAAGAAAATATTTCTTCTGCCCTAACACTTCACGAAACGCGAAGTATCCTTAGAATAGCGTCAAGTTTAGCTTTATCGGCAGCTAAAACTAGGGAGAAAGCTAGTGTTAAGGCCATCGTATCCATTGTTACCCGCATAGTTCTCCGTGCAGCGCTTGTGTTTCGCGAGAGATCAATGAGCTGACTTTCGCTGACCAGTTCTAAAGTTTTCCCTTACCTGATTTTACAAATATAGCAAAAAAAAAAAAAAAAAACATTTTAACACTAGTCCTTGAGATCAATAAATTACATACATAAGGTCTGTTCCTTTACTTTTAAATCTTACGAATTTACTAGTTCGTACGAATTTTTACTCAGTGCCGTTCCTTAACTCGAAAAGTTCGTAGAAGAGAACGTCCTCGAGAGACCAATATACCTATTACCCCTCCACTAAAAATCTTACGAATTTTTACTCAACAATGTTCTGGTGATTTGAAATGTGTCACCCCATTTGGCATATGCGTGGATTATTTTTTTGATTTCTGCGTATTAAAATGATATCAACAGGCGGCTAAATAAAATTTAATGTTCTCCTCGAAATTCTTTCGAAAGTGGCGACCAAATTCTTCCTCGCTTTTTCCTCTTTTCGAATGCTTGTATAGTTCAATCACCTATATAATTTCGCACCATTTTTTGAATTATGTAACTGTCATTTTTCATAAATTGATACAAAAGCGTTCCCTAGAGCGTTCTGTGAGAGAATTTATCCCCACCACTGCCATTTTCAGTCTATTCCATTATAACTAAAAAAAGTAAAGGAACAGACCTATATAGTTTATTTTTTGTTTGAAACAAATCCCAATCAACATTTAATGTTGAGAGGTATAAAGTTAATTGCCAGTCTCGTAAATACTTGACAGAACAGCTTTCATATTGCACTGCAATTTTTCATTCTTGTTGGTCGAACATGTCGATGTTCAGGCGCATTGATTTTTATATTTTTGCGTAAATCTGGGTAGACTTCAGAGTTCAGAGCTCGATTTAAATAATTATTTTAATATTAAAAAAAAAACAAAAAACTACAGACTGAATTTTCCGACTGTTCTCGAAATTCCCGACTTTCCCTTACATCCCTGCCCAAATTTTCTTTCCCTGACTTTACCTGACTTTCCAGTCTAGTGGCAACCCATGTTATGCATAAAAATATTTAAAAATCAATCGGGATGCAAATTTCGAATGTTCTAATACAAAATTTAACGATAACGATTTGAAAAGTGTTGAAGGCTACACATATTCGAATCTCACGAATATTATCACAAAAAAGAGCAAGTGACGTTTCTATATTCGATTAGCCACACGAAATCTGAAATCTGAGAGCGAATCTGAAGAAGCCCTAACGAATACCACATTAATGGTTGAACTCAATCTTGGTCTTAATAATGTTTCTTATGAAGCAAGAAAATGTTTCTTTTTGAGCCAATTTGTTGTAGGTACCCACAATAAAATACTTAAGCAATGTCTTTTTTCAAAATAATCAATAAAAATAGTTAATTTCTTGAGTCCACTTCCAATTTAAGCAGACGTTATTCTTTTATATAATAAAAAATTGTTGAAATTCCAATCGAGTTGTCATATCGACTTTATGCACACTGTTTACGTGTATTGTAGTTCCTTCCGCATCAGTAAAATCGAAATTATACGAAGAACAAGAACCCAGTGCCAGTGTTCCTCGGAACTTGGCATCAATTGATTCGGAACAGACTATACTAGGAGAAAACTCTATACGACCTTCACTCAACAACAGTATACAGCAACCAGTTCTGATGTAGAAATTTTATTACGATTATTTTTAAAGCGCATAATCGCAATAAGTAAGAAAACAAAATACAGAATCACTCACTAGCGTTCTGATAAAAAAAAAAAAAAAAACAAATGAGAACGCAGTACCTACTGTAGAGCGTAGAATCACGAACAGCGTTGCCACTTGTACTACATATGTAGTACTGTGCTACATATTTGCTGGATTTTTTAACGCCGTACTACATACTACATCGTTACCCAAAAGTACTACATTTCTTAAGATCCGTCTAACCATTTTACTTTTTTTATGAACAACATTTCGTTTTATTCTCAATTTCGCCCCCGTTGCTTTTAAACTAAATAAATAGATTTAAAAACTTGGCATCACTCTAAAGTATGTGCAAATCTTCAGCTGAATGCTACCATTTACGTACGACATAAGTGTCTGTCTCTGTCTATCAGCAGAATTGACAGCTGACAGTTAATTTAAATTTGTTTGTTATTACTTATTGGATTTGTTGTGCTGCACCCGCAAACAACTGCAAATAACAGAAAATATGGATCGGTTTTTAAAAGTAGTTTCGGATTCGGAGTCGGATACTGGGAGGTAACCTTCATAAGCGTATAAAAAGACAATAAATATATGTTAAATAAACTTATTATTATAGCCAACAAGACGAAACATCGAATCCGGAAAATAGAAAGAAAACGCGGACCCAAAAATATCGCAAGGAATGGGAAAACCAATTTTCGTGGGTCGAATGTAGGTCTGGGAAACCGTTTTGTCGCGCTTGTCAGAAGTCATTTGTTTGCAATAGGACTTTGCTTGTTAGACATGAGCTGTTACCCATACACATTTCTAATTATAACAGTGCAAAAAAAACTCCAAGTGTGTCCGACTGTTTTAGAAACATAACAAAGAGAAACGGCATCATATCTAAACTACGTTCTGAAATTGTTTGCGTAATGTACTGCATTCAATACAATCTGCCATTTAGGCAAATGGATTCAATACCGGCATTACTACAGACTGTGTGCAATGACAGTGAGATCGGTCGAAGTCTTAAATGCGGCCGGACAAAAGCAACTTCCCTTGTCAAAACTTGTATTGGTCCTTTTGCCAAATTACAAATTGCCAAGCAACTAGCGAAACGAAAATTTTCTTTTATCGTTGATGAGACTACTGATGTGTCAACCGAAACCTGCCTAGTGATAATAGCTAGACACTTTGATGAGTGTGCTGTAAAAGATACATGCATTGGATTTCAGCAGCTCAAAGAAAGCAATTCTGAAGAAATTTTCCAATCAATCCTAAGTGTATGCAAAGAAAATAATATCGACATTTTAAATGCAATTGGTTTTTGTTCTGATAACGCCTCAGTAATGCGGGGACGCCTTAACGGAGTGAGTGAAAAACTGTCCAACGTCTGTCCAAATCTATTTTCAATAGGATGCAGTAGCCACAACCTACATTTATGCTCATCGGCTGCATGCAAACTCTTGCCATTTAGTATACTAAGTTCTATTAAAGCTACATATGCTCACTTTTCTCATAGCCCTAAGCGACAAAATCAGTTTAAAGAGTTTCAGGAAAACTTTAATTGCAAAGAGCATCAAATTCTTAGATTCGTAAATACACGTTGGCTTTCGCTAGAAACTGTCATTAATAGACTATTGGAACAATGGAGTCCTCTTTTCCATTATTTTACACTTACTTCTTTTGAAGATGGACATGTAGGTAATAATAAGATAATCTATGATTTTTTTAAGGAGGAAGAAAACAGACTTTATTTATTATTCTTATCGTACATTTTAAAAAAAATTAATGATCTGAATAAACAATTTCAGAGTGAAACCACACAGATACATTTAATACACATGGAAATATGTAACTTACTAAAAGATATATATAAAAATTTTATCAAATCAGATTGCGTATCTCTTTCGGTGGATTTCCAAAATGAATCCTATTATTTACCAATCTCGTTATGCTATTTTGGATTTCAATTTGAATTGCATATTCAAAATTCTGAAATGAATATTAATAGTATAAATAATGTTAAAGAAAAAGCTCGAAATGTGTACATAGAACTATGTATACAACTTAATAAAAGATTTGACCTTCAAAATACTAAAATGAAACTCCTAAAATACTTAGATCCTTGGGCGATAGCTTCAGGCAGCGAGCCAACCATTTTAAATTTATTTAAGGAGTTTCCCTGTGAAAAAGCAAATTTGGAAGTCATGAATGAACAGTGGCGCTTGTTGATTGGGGCTTTCGATCTTGTTTCAAAATGTGGACCTCGAAATAGCGACATTGTGGCAATATGGGTAGAACTAAGCAAACAAACGAATTCTTTAGGAAGCTTAATGTTTGAAGAACTATGTGCGTATATGTTGGATTTATGCTGTCTTCCACACAGCAGTGCTTCAGCTGAGAGAAAATTCTCGCAGCTATGTTTGATAAAAGATGAATCAAGAAATAGACTGAACTCAGAAACCATCCAAAATGTATTATTAGCTAAAGAGCTAATAAAAACAAAAAATGAAATATTTGAACCAACAGACGAATTGGTAAAATTTTGTTTCTCCTTTCATTTAATTGATGGAGAGTATACTAATAAAATGTGATTGTGAATCTAACAATTTATCTTTCCAAATAACGTTCGCTCATACTATTATTTTGTAAGCATTATTAATTATTATTATTTTTGTTATTTTTTTGTGAAGTCTGAATTCAAATTATATTTTTGTTATGTTATTAATCTATTTATTTAGTTTTGTTATGTTACTTAATTTAAAATTCAATAAAAAAAAGGTATGTACTACATTTTGTTTGAAAATGCTACATTTTTTTCTCCAAAGTACTACATTTGCTAAGGACATAAGTGGCAACGCTGATCACGAATCACCTACTTGATATTAATGAAAAATATATACATAATGTATCCATTCCCATGTGACACGCGTCGTTCACGGAAATATCAACTTGCCGACTTCGTATTCGTTCCAGTTCCAGCCTGCTAGTGCCAGCACAGCTAGTCAACATCTCATGTTTGGTTGGAGTCAATCAGTTCGAATTTGGACTTGAACGAGTTTTGACGTGTTCGGAATTTTACGGATGAGGATGACACAGATATTTACTTTTCTTTTAGGGAAAATCCCCAATTAAACTTGCAACAAGTAGGTATAACGAGTACATTATAAATGTCAAATGTGTTGAATATGTATTACTTATGTTAATGAAATTCTGTATATAATATAATATATACATACTGATAAAGAACTCACCCGTTTCGCGGCAATTAAAGCTGTCATAAAATGCGGACGAATCGGAAAGTTCATCGCTATTTCTTTTTGGGGACTCCTCTGCAAGTCGCACATAATACCTTTCATATATTCGTGGACCATTTAATTTGGTTGTGGACGTTTTTGGGATGATTTCCTCGTTTTCACTCAGCCGTCTGCAAAATATTACTTCTTCTCCAGATGTTTTACGTTGTGGGGAAGCTAAAGCTACAGTATTATGTTCCCCGTTGTTCATTTTTGTGCGCCATGTTTTATTCTCTTCTACTGCTGGATGGGGTATATTATGTGACGATTGTTGAGTCCATTGGTTATCTTTCGTTGAATAATATTTCTCTTTAACATCCGCCCCACAAAATATTTAGTAATTTCGAAATGAAAATTCACTATACCTGTATTTATATTACGTGATACACTCATCTTTATAACAAATTTCTATTTAATTTAGGCACTTTTTCCTATTGAAAATTATAAAAACTTTGGATCACTAGATGAATTATCAGCGATAATAAGAAATGAATATGGTCGGACGCGAAATAACGCAGACTTTTTACCTCCTTTCCAGCACGTAAGTCATTGGAATGTACGCGGCTTAGCGCTTGTGGCTACCTCGTGTAGAAAGAATTTATTAATGAGGGGTATGGTTGTGAGATGTAATAAAACATCGAATGAGGGGTTGGTTTGATCGTGTATGGATTTTCCCCTAAATACTGTGAAATATGTCGTATTTACTAGATGATGGCATAAGATGCATTGTTAAAATCAGAAAGTGAGAATTTTCACCAAAAACACAAGCGGAGAGCGAAAATAATGGGAAACATTCGATTATGGTAGAGTCTTTCAAACTGTGTATTAATTAAAACTCTACACAAGGGACACTTTAAATAGGTTTTAAGATTGGGTTTCGTACATGCAGCGAATGTGCTGACAACCTGGAAAATGAAACTGAAACTTGTCAAAACAGTGTGAAACTTAACGATAAATTTCGGACAGTGTTCATTATGACGGATTTTTAATGGGGCGCCCACATGACGAGCATTTTTTTTTTTTAAACAACTAACTGTCGTGTCGCATCAACACAAAACTGAAGTGTTGAAAAAAAAAACTATTTAGCATTTCTTTTGCACCTATTTTAATGTTACTTTATTTTGCAGAATGAGAAAACTGTTAGTATTTGTGTACTTGTTTTTTTCGTAAACGGTTGGCGGTGAATCGAAAAAGTGAGTTTCGCAATTCTGTCGTTCTAATTAATAATTTAGCAAAAAAGTGAGGGTGATTGGTGACCTAAATTCTATACGAACTGTCAAGTAGAGTAATAGTTGTGATTGCGTGCTGAAAAACCTACTTTTCTTTGCTGAGATCGTATTTATTATTTAGATACATACCTATTTCATTTGCCAGTTCATATTGTTTTAATTCAATAGCTTCTAACAGAAAACAATTTTTTGTGCTCTTTATTTAAGCTTAGTAGTTAGTACGCTGCTCGAGCTAAACTAAATTTTATCTGTAAAAATTTAGCGTGCCCATGTAATGGGGCGGCACATGTTCTCAAGCTAAATTTCAACAAATCGCTGTGTTCTGTTGTATTTTTATATCGCGGAGAACTTGAGAACTAAAGGTAAGATTAGACTGTATGCCAAGTGGTCATAAAATGCCAATCTCTGACAATTCTTCTGTCAAAATATGGTCATACAATGTAATGGGCACATCTCATATGCTCTAATGACCTAAATGCTACATATGACCACGCTGATTTTGACAGATAAAAATGCCCAAATAGCATATAGTGTAATAGGACAATACGCACGAATGCATAAACCCTATTATGCTGCACATTATTGAAATTTCGTTGTGGCATTTTTGATGGAACAAGAATTATTTTGTTGTCATCGGTGTTTGAGTTCGTGGGATTGTGATTTATTTTCATTTTCGTTCGAATATGAAATGCAAAAATAGCAAATGCCTTAAATGACCACCAAGGCAAATATGACCATATTGGTAATTTTGCTCATATAGGCTTACATACAGTTTTGATAATCCTGGCATTTTGGTCATTTGACAGCTAATCTGGTCATTTCATTTTGGCATTCATATGCATATTTGGCTTTTGGCATAAGGTCTAAACTTAGCTTAAGCAAGGATGAGTTTTTTTTTTAATAAATAGCTCGGCGAGGAGTACCTTAAATCGGCAATGTTTGAAATCAGAGAGAGAGAGTGGACAAATTTAGCTAGGATTTTAGCTAATGTTTCAAGAAAAAATGGAGAGCAGATAAAAATTTGTTTAGCTCGAACAACTAAGCCTTAGCCAATAAAAATATTTCCAAAGCAGTTATAATTATAATTTTTTTTTGCAGAGTGCAATTTATTTCTTCTTCGGATAAAGTTATAGTGCATTTACACGGTCACACATTCCTATCACGGAAAACTAAAGGGATGCCCAATACTAAACAGCCGTCTGACTGAAATACGTAATACGTTTTTTGGTCGGCCATCTTGTTTACGTGGTAGGAATTATGGGAAAGCTATGCATGTTGATATTTTTATAGCGATGGCTTACGAAATTTCGTTTTCCTATAAAAAAAAATGGGTTCCGGAAGTGATGAACGTAAAATTATTTATTTATTGCGCATAAATGATTGATGAATTGTTGGTTTAATTTACTGAAACTAATTAACACTCTCATTACACATATTTTAAATCGGAAATAGAAATGTTTTCATATGATTGCAGAAATGTTGGTTGCCGGAACTTCTGCTTTACGTAGGGATGCCAGACGTCCCCCTTTAGGGAGGACAGTCCCCCTTTTTCATACAAAAATGCTGTTTGTCCCCCCTAGTACAAACCACTGTCCCCCTTGTTAAGTTAAAATTAAAAACTTTGAAAATACTTTCTTTTAATATTTTTAACAAGATTATCGGTTGACACATCAGTTTAAAAGTGCAAGAAAACTTTCAAAGCTGAATGCATCCACTCACGAACTACATACATCTCACATCATGTGCTAAAGTTGTTCTCTTGTAAGTTTTTGTTTTGTACTGTCATCTGTCTCTCTTTCAGTTTTTGTTTTAAAATCAAAATTTACTTTGATAAAATGTGCGAAGCGAAAGAAAAAACTAACATGAAAATATTTGTCCCCCTTTTTGAATATTTGTCCCCCCTAGAAAACTCACGATGTCCCCCTTTTCGTATTTTTGAATCTGGCAACCGTAGCTTTACGTATCTATAATTATGGGTAGAACATCCATGACACCTTAGGCGTCTGATTTGTGGTCTCATTCCTACGCCTTTATTAGCATTGACTGCAGACAAACGGATCTCTCTGTCCCGTCTCGTGCAAAAATGCGCGTGCGTGATAATGTAAATGCAGTTTTAATTTCAACTCTGGTTGTTGTACCTACTCGAAAATAAACTAGTGTTTGTGTTGTATTCGATTGGGAGCTCTCGTAAAAAAATTCCGCAACCAATTTCTGTCGGAGGATATCGGAAACTAGCTGTCAAACATTTAACAAAAAAATGCACTTCATCGCACTTCAACGTAATACGCTAATATGCGTTCAAAAATGTACAATTCTCCGAACAGTTGTTCCGAAGAATACCTCGCAGCAAAAATCCTCCGAATCGTATAAAATCGGGGAATTTTCCGTTCCGACGGATAACTCGCTTGGGCCGATTGTTTTTAAACAATCTAAATCTATTTACTGTGAATTGTAGTTATTTATTTGGCTGCCCATTAGAACACACATTTTTTCTAAAAGCTTTGTTTGTTTTTGAATCTCATTCAAAGTAGTTTTCTGTAACGCGGAAATATTTTTTAATTCTTTAAGAACTTCGGTTTCCTCTTGATTTTCGGTAGGTGACATAAACGGTGTTTTTATAAATTTTTCCGAAATCGAATTTGTATCAATAACCGGAACAACTGTATGATGTTCTCTGTGTACGTAATAAGCATTGTCAAGCGTTGATGGATGCGGAAGAATTTCCTCCTCGTCACCTGACATCATTTCTTCTTTTAAATTGAGATCGACCTCTTCAGTGACTATGTCCTGTATTGGTAGCGTCTGCATGCAAAAGAACGAAATGCATCGGTTCTATTAAGCGAGTATACGAAATTTTGATTCAAATTAACCTTTATTTGGGCATCATCAGATGTTACGCTGTCACGATCTAAGTATTGCGTCCTACACGCAAGCAATATTTTTTTCTCTTCAGCTGTCAAAGTTTCGCGTTTGCACATAGGATCCGTTAAATCTGTGTAACGCTGACTTTGAATTCTGATTATTTTCTTCTTCACTGAAGCCCTTATATCTCGCCAGCACTGTTTAAACAAAATAAACCAATGAACCAATGATTCGTCGCCAGGCAAAGTCAAGATATTAAAAAAGCTCTTACCTTTGACCACTGTGCTACCGTTTTAGGTACTCCTAAGCTGTTTAGCTTTTCGGCCAGCCGATGCCATGCCGCTTTCTTTGCACGTGCTTCTTCTGGATTTTTAGATTTACCTTCTAATAATTGTATCTCCATCATTTCATTCACCAGCATTTCCTTTTGCTGTTTTGATAGCTTATTCTAAATGATTGTATACGGTACGTATATGGTTTATTTCAATGTTAAATGTGATCAATGATATTATATTACATACCATTACCGCCAAAGAACGTGACATTTTTTTTATGCTCTTCACTTTAGTGAATTGCAATAGTTACTGAATCTTGATAAAATTGTATCCACTCACTTGCCCCTATTACTAAAACTCAGTGATGGGACTCACTATTTATTATCACACAGCCATAACACATAACATAGAAATTTCACTCACTAGTGATTCACTGCGATGAAGGTTAAAGACTGAGGGTTGTGGAAATTGTTATGGAGTGTTTGGTGGCGGTGAGGTGCAGCGTGCAGGTGACGTAGGCTGAGTCCTGAGTGTGGCGCGAGGTGAGAGGTGAGACGCAGACGAGACGTGAGAGGTGAGAGTGAGACTGAGAGTTGGTGACAGGGAGAGGAACATTATTATCGATGAATACGATATCGATATGCGAAATGCGATATACATGTATATTTTTTCGATTGTTTTGAGTACTGGAACCTGGGAGAGTGCAAGTGAGTAGCGAGAGTATAAGCTCATCGACGCCATGACTCATCCTATATTTTTGCATAGATGTAGCACAGTGATGCAAATCGACTTTTCTAAGTTGTACTGAAAACTGAAAGGAAATAGTACTGAAACGTACAAAATGGTAAACATTTTTTTTTTGATTGCCTTAATAGAAATATTGCATTTAAGCGAAATTCTTCACTCTTCGAGTGTAAATTAGAATCAAATTAATTTTACACTTAATCCGCATTTTTTTAAGCCCGATGATTTCAATCTATAGGTATCCGTAAGATTCTGTCAAAAACATACATTAAACCCACTAAATAAAGATGCACTTAAACGCGGGTTAACCTACTTATTGTCAAATTCCACATAAATATATTTATTTTTTGTTGTCACTTGAAAATTGATTCGATTTCCTGTGTGCCGAGTTTCATTTTTACTTTATTCAATTATGAATTTAGCCTCCAAAATACCTCTTTCTTTAATCGGGAATAAATCCGAAAATCAGCGACATCGTAATCATTGACGCAACCCATCAATGATTCACCATCTGCTGGTCTAACAACTCTTAAACTATTATTGAAATTAGTAAAATAGTAAAACTTTTTTCAACAGTGAACTGATGTAGCATCTAACATGTAGGTATATCTATAGCGAAAACAGAATGAATAGATAATGTCATAGGCTCCAAAGATCTACTTTGTAAGGAGTGTTTTTTAAGAGGTGTAGTACTTATGTGGTATTCGATTGGGCGCTCTCAGATCAATTTTTTTGCTCTCAGATCAGTTTTGCGAATCTGAAGAAGCCAAAACGAATACCACATTAGAGTTGGCAGCACTATTTTAACTGGCGGCCATTTTGTCAGCTGTCAATTGATTTTTTTTTTGGTTTGGTTTGGCATTTCAACATGCCTGAACAATGCTTTCAAATTGTGCAAATTTATTTTGAAATCATAGTTCTATTCGAAATACGTATCGTGCACTATGTCCATTCTACGGTGTTTAGTGATGAAGCTCACTTTTGGTTAAATGGAATATAGACAGAGACAGTGATTGTTTTCATGATCCATGATATCCTGAATGAAAGCAGCCAAGGTGAACTCATTTCAAAAGAGAATGTGGCCAAGTTCATAATAAGTTGGCTTCGTTCAGACGTTCTTTGCAGCGGTTATTTTGAATGACAGTTTTGTACAGCTGTCCAAGAGAAGGTTTATCAAACAAAAAAAGTGCAGTAGATTGGATTTAGTGGCAGCAGATTTGTTTTTTGCGAAAAGTGCAGTAGATCTACTGCTACTGCAGCAAAGTGGCAACGCTGATGTGAAGTCGGTAGTCTACGCCCATAAGGACAAAACTATTGACCATTTGGAGGATAACATTCACATCGTTATTGCCAATAGACGGCCACAAATGTTGGAAAAATTCATCGAAAATTGTACCTAGACCTAGAGACCTAGCCATCGAATTAATAGAGAAATAGCCTGGATATCTTTTACATATTAGAAACATATAAATAAATAAATAAATAAATAAATAAATAATTATGGCAGGTATGTGTTTACTACTTTTCTATATCTTTAGCATCGATTTTATGTGTAAATTATTCAACTGATTAAAGTTTGGCCAACATTTTTTTATTTTACTTCAAACATTTTGCATTGCTAACTTTTCATAAATATTTTTGGCAAATGGAACACTTATTCATAAAAAAAATAACTAAACACATGTAATGAATAATTTCAAATTTAACGGTTAAAGTTCTACGTACGCTGCCAGCAACTTTCGATGTAACCTACAGTAGTCTAAACGGCTTGACCGATTTTGAAGACTGAAGTGTTCTCCCCCGGATTGTAGTAAGCTAAAAACCTTAACATAAATAAGTTCATTAAAAACCAAAAAAAAAAAATCCGACCGACTATAAAAAAGAATTTGAAAGATGTACCTATCTACCTAACAAAAAGAGCTGAGTATAAGTTGCCGGCATATATACCACGTGGTATTTCTTAAATTCATCAAATTCTTCCACGTTTGGCAACCCAAGTAACCATTTGACTTCGGTAAGGTTAAGGTTCAAATTTGTAATTTCTGTAGGCAACCGCTTCTATAGAGCCTCTATAGTACTTGTTAACAGAAGTAGACAGATTTCGAAGTAATTGTTGCCAATATAACTTCTGTACGTCCTTTGCGAGGCATATGCACAGGCTTTGTAGAGGGATATGAAATGAATGTGGTTTTCCATTGGGACCAAAAATCAATCTTCTTTTTTTTTGATCTAAATCACTTTTCGCATTCCATTGGGCAGAAAAATCAATCTTTTTTCGAGTCGGATCACTTCTTGCAGATCTCGATATTTTTTCAGATCTACACACACCAATATAATTTGCACAGATGTTTTACGTCAGTCTTAAGAAGTTTGCTTTCGAGAGAAATGCGCAAGGTTTCGTGAAAACCAAAATAGCAAAATACACAAATAGCTATGGATATGATTTCGTAGGACTTATTATCTTCATTATCTCCCTCGTCATCTGAAGACTACAAACCACCAATAATACTTCATTTGTATATACAACAAGGAAAACATTTTTGAGGTCGATATCCATTTGCGATTTTGCCAGAAGCGAATGCAATTTGAACAGCTGATATTCAGCTCTATTGCGAAGATCAACGGTTGACGATTGACAAATTTATCAATTAAAATTGATGTTGGTATTGCGAAAAACAATTGATAAATATATAACCTGTGAACATATAACGCCAAAAATATAGTTATTGTGAATGAAAACTCAACTTTGACAGTTCTAAAATATTTTTGATTTGAAGAGTGATCGTTAAGGATTTTGCAAACAATATAATTAAGCAATAATTATTACGAGTGTTACAAATCTGTAAAATTGATTGAAAAATATGTCTATATCACTGGAATTTTCGAATAGCAAAATGTATATACATAATAGTCCTTAAGAAATAACAACAATAACAATTAAAAACGATGATGTTCAACATTTTCGTTTAAGAGCCATCATTATCAACCCCGAAAATGCAATAGGGGTGATTGTTTTCAATTAACGCACTAATCCATTTACAAAAGCAGATCAATTTCGTTGCGCGTTCCATGAGCACCGTAAAATCTGAGATCGAAAAAGATTTCTGGTGGTCCCAATGGAAAACCACATAAGTTTCGGTAAGATCACTAGGTATTAGACATCTGAAAATGTGTGAGGAGATGTGTGGAAAGTGAATTGCTTCGGTAATGCTTGTGGTTGGAAGCGCTTTCGCGAAGCTTCTTTAGAACTCCTGATAGGAAGCATTATAGAAGCAATGAAATATCATGCAATCAAAAACTTGCGATTGGAAGTCTTAACGAAACTCTAAAATATATCAAGTAGTTCAGATTTACCACCGCCATAGTATTATGACGAATTAGCCTGGGGGTAGTGTATTGGACTACTACGCAGCAGGACCCATGTTCGATTCTCACAGCGACCCATTGTAAGATAAAATATAAATATAAATTATGCGATAAGATTACTGCATGAAAATTGCAAAAAGTCTTGGATAATGTTTAAATAAAATAAAAATAAAGTTCGTCGTACAGTTCGTTGTTGTGTCACCTCCACCATTCATCGTCTATAGGTAATCTCGAAGCAACCAAGAGTAACATCATCCGCTTTTGATAGAGTCCATGCCTCTGCACCATTGATTAGGACTGGGGTGATTAAGGTCTTATAAAGGGTAACTTTAGTTGTTCGAGAGAGGGCTTTGCTACTCAATTGCTTTCTTAGCCCAAAGTAACAGCGATTGGAAAGATTTATTCTTCGTTTAATCTCAGCGCTGGTGTCCCTTCTTGATTCATCTTCATCTTCGCTCAAGTATGACACTTCATTTTTTTAATTTTTTTTTTTTGCATTTTTGATGTCTTTAAACTAAAGTCTTTTTCTTTGCCTATCAGATATATCTTTCAGACGACGATAGCCGTCATTTGTATGACAAATCGATAGTCGCATATAAGTGGTACAAATGACGACTATAGCAGTCTTTTTTTAACATTTCAACATTATTTGAAAATAAGTTCGTTTGAAAATTTATGGTTGTTTTGCAAACAATGAGAGAAAAATGTTTTTTTAATAAAACACGCCGAACGCTTTTCGACAGAAAATTCTAACTATTGTTGGTTAGCTTTTGGCTACACTGGCCGCCGCCACATTGAAAAGTAAATTACGCTTTTCCAATCGCTGGAACTCTACAAATTCCAGCGAATAAAAGTAACGAAAGAGACAGGGAGAACCAAATAAATTACGATACGAAGAGCACACAAAAGGTAAGGTCCAATGAATGAACTCACAAAACAAAACTAGCAAGTGTTAAATTTGTCTCCATTCTGTGCCTCTGCTGTGGTTCTTTGTCGAAATTCATCTATCCGACATGATTTCAATTTCAGTTCACTACGAGCGGTCGGGGTTGCAATCGGTTACGTTAAATAAGTCTTCGGGTGTTTTCGGTCGCCTTTTCCAGTTGAAAACGAACATTTTTCTTTGCTATTTCTAATTGTGAACGAAATTCGAATCAAAAAACAAGCGAAATGTGAATTGTTTGAAATAAACTTTGCCAGCTAATTATAAAATATTGTTTGCTTCGAAATCGCGAATGATAACGACAACGACAAGTGCACTCTCAAACAAAAAAGCTGGAAACACACCCACATACCTACACGCAACAAATATTTTTTTTTTTACATTTTTTTTTTATGGTTTTCTCTTGCGTTTTTTACGATTTTTAAAAAGCTGCTTGCCTCGATTATTTCACCGAGTGACGTGAACATATAAAGAAATACAAAATATTTCGTTGTTGTGTGTGGTATTGTTAATTTTGCCGCGACAAGATAAAAAAAAAAATCTGTGTAATATTATTTTGTTCTTTCTTTACCATTTTCATTTCATTTGCCTGGTTCTGTGACTTGCTCCTACCTTACTTTGACACAAATTGTATCCTATTTGAATTTGTTTTTGCTCATCTGCTACACATAATAATCTAATCCTTTTCTACATTACGTTGAAAACTTGCTATGATTTACAAGGATTTCTTTTTTTTTGTTTTTCTGTTTGCCAAAATTGGAAATCTCTTGGAATTCCATCGCTTTAACACATACACAGCTATACACTGGATAGTGTACGATTGGAATACCGCACTTACTCTGTTAAGGCCTTAAACCATCGCACAAACACCGACATCAGTTAAAACGTCAAAAATGCTCATAAAGTGGATAATTTCCATTTCCAGTTGCACAATTTTCGCGGTTTTGAATAACATTTAAACAAAAATAATAATTACGTGCCATTGACGAAAAGTGAGAAGAATTTTCGTTAAACCTAGTACCATCTATGAGGATGCATGTTTTCGTTTCTACAGCACAACTATCGTCATCGTCATCATTGCAAAAACAACAACACTGATCACCATCATCATTTTCAAGCAGTAGTAGTGATTTTTTTTAATTTGTGTTTTCTTTATTATTTAGTTCTTTGGAGAGTTCAAAGTTAAACAACAAACAAAAAAAAAAAATTCCACGGAGTTGTCAATCTTTCTCTGAAATTTTATTCATTTTACTTTTTCTTTCTTCCGTTTATTGCTTTGCTTAAAAATATATATTGAATTTTATCTGAATTATCACAAAAGTTTTCAAAGAAACTAATATTCATCTGGTTTTTCGCGTTTTTCCTACGATTTTGCTTCTTTTTTTTCGCGTTATTTGCATGTAAATAATGAAGAACGGCAAAATGGGTGGTGGTACGCGTCGTGGGCTCGAGCCGCTCGAATTCGAGGAATGCATAGTGGATAGTCCAGAGTTTCGGGATAATTTGACACGACACGAAAAGGAATTGGATCACACTAGTCATCAAATCAAGCGGATTATCAAGGAGGTTAAGGACCTAATGAATGCGGCTAAAGGTGAGTTTTTTTTTCTTAGCCACTTGGGGCTTTGCATTGGCCAATTATTGATGTTGATTTTCCTTTGGTGTTTTATTTTGTTGGGAATTGCATTTCATTGGTAAGAATATAGTTTGAAATAAAATTTAAGGCAACAGGTGATAGTTAACAATGCTATGTCAGAGGGAATGGATTAGTAGCTATCGTGGTCATAACCAAACAAAGTATTATTGGAATTGAGCGCCTTCGACTGTTTTGAGTTCACTTATCTAATATTCGAAAAGATAGATATTATATAATATTGTATATATATATATTTTATAGTGCAATACAATTTAGTAGTTATACAATATACATACATATTCAAAAAAACTAAATAAATAGGCGCCACAGGTCGGAAGGGATCCTAGGCCTAGCTTCTCACAACCATTAGTTTTGTGTGAGTTTTTCATTTTTGGAACGAATGGAAGGGATCTACAATTTTATGCCGACTCCAAACGGCTAATTGAGAAGTTCTTTCAACAAGACAGTTAAGTATACTCTCGGATGTCAGACTTTCGCGACAGGTGGTGCAGCGCGCAGTGGAAAAAACACTAATGTGGTTTTCCATTGGGACCACCAGAAATCTTTTTCAGATCTCAGATTTTACTGCGCTCATGGAACGCGCAACGAGATTGATCTGCTTTTGTAAATGGATTAGTGCGTTAATTGACAACAATATCAGCTGTTCAAATTGCATTCGTTTGTGGCAAAATCGCAAATGGATATCGACCTCAAAAATGTTTTCCTTGTTGTAGATACAAATGAAGTATTATTGGTGGTTTGTAGTCTTCAGATGACGAGGGAGATAATGAAGATAATAATTCCTCCGAAATCGTATCCATAGCTATTTATATATTTTGTTATTTTGATTTTCAAGAAACTTTGCGCATTTGCCTCGAAATGAAACTTCTTAAACTGACGTTAAACAGCTGTACAAAGTATATTGGTATGCGTAAATCTGAAAAAATATCGAGATCTGCGAAAAGTGATCCGAATAGAAAAAAAGATTGATTTTTCGTCCCAATGGAACGCAAAAAGTGATTTAGATCAAAAAAAAGATCGATTTTTTGTCTCAATGGAAAACCATATAAGTTGGGATTTGGGTTTTTTGCGGGATTCGAATCTCGACCCCTCGCTTAGTAGTCAAACACACCAACCATTATGTCATTGCGCCCACATTGAATACTCAGGAAAATACAAGAAAAAGATAGTGACATTTTCTATTTTTATATAGGTACAAGGGTAATAAAAATAGAGTTCAATGCCACTTTAATTGGGTGATACAGAAAAAAATAAATAGCCTATAGATAAAAATTAGATGAATTGGATGAGTTGGAAACAAATACATATAGGTACTACAACATACTGTGGCAAGATATAAGATACAGCATAGATAAATAAATAAATAAAATACCTATGTATATGAAAAAGTTGATTATCGTGTACGATATATCATATGAAGCATTATGTTAGCCATAAATACCTAACTCATTGAATTAATAATCTTTTTCTTGAGCAAATAAAACGCTCTTTTAAAGAACAATATCATTACATTAATGCCGTTTTGCAATTAGGATAGAAAAACCCTTTTCAGATTCAGAGCAGTTTTTCTGCTCTCGAAATCAGCTGTCTGTCAGATTTCATGTTCCATTGTCGGCAAAAAAACACTTTTTTTCAAAATCAAAGCAATTTTTGCGTGTGTTTACTTGAGCTTACATTTGGCCACTACATAAATTGAATGAAAAGCTGACTTTTAAAACACGTACCACCACAAATGCACGAAAATATCCGAAGTCTGACAGCCAAAGTAAATTACGTAGTCGTGTTTCAAAGTAAGTCTGTAAAAAGAACACTTCGAGTGTTAAACTGGACGGAAAAAAAGTGTTTTTGTGGAGTGATTTTGAAAAAAAAAAAACTAAACTTTTCGGAGAAGTAGCAGAATCGACCTTTTTGAACCTAGATATTTTACCGACATTACAGCAAGACAACGCACCATTACACAATTCAAGAGTTTTTTGATGACCTTCAGTATCAATGTGATTGAAATGACCTAAGGCTAAGGCCACGCACAGAGCGGCAACAACAATTTTAAACATGAAATTGTATGGTTGTGGGTGGGAATGCGGTCGCTGAGCGGCAACCGGCAAGCGACCTTTCTGAGCAGCAGAGCGGCGTCGCTCAGCTTTCAATTCTGTTGTCTGTTCTATTATTTTAGTGTAGTGCTGACGCTGAGCGGCAATAAATCATCATCAGCGTTAACACAATGCTACGAGTGTAACAAAAGTGATACAATTTTTAATTATTTTATAACACTGTTACAATGTTACTTTCTTTTCCGCTTTGTTACATTTTCTTCCAATCAAATCCTTTTTTTTTTCTCGTTAAAAAGGTTGAAAAGTGGACCTGGCAGCACTTTTTTCTCTCGAGCAAACTTCTACCAATTTTTGTCAATGTATTTGTGTGTTTACCACGGTTGCCAACACGGTACACTTGGGACAAAGTATTTGTCTTTCCCAATTTCTTTGCCCTTTGTCCTTCCCGACGATTTCTCGGTTCGAAAGTTAATTTAATTCAACAAATAACTAAAAAATAGGGTAATGTACACAAATAACCTTGGTTATGGAAAACATATTTTTTAGGTTATTTTAAGTAATACGTTTTGAGGTGTACTTAAATACGAGTTGGGTGAGCAATTTATAAAACTTTTAAAATTTATTATTTCAGTTGGACTCACTCTTTCGGTATATTTGTCCGAAGTTATGTTTCAAGTTGGCAAGCCTGTTGTTTACACAGAGCAAAAGTTGTGCTAAACGTTAAACTGCGAGTGGGAGTAGGAATAAGAGGGAACGAGAACAGACAGCAATATTTTTCTGTCTCGCCGCGTCGCCGTTGACAATGTGCTACTTCTCGTGGTAAATAAAGTTTGTGAAATAAAAATCTACTTCGATGGTCAATAATTTTGTTTCTATTTTTTTTTATTTGTTAAACACAAAATGGACAGGTAGGTCAATAAAGAGTTTTTAATTTTTTTTAATGTGATAAAGAGTTCCTAATAAAGATTTTTTTGAGTTAAAAAACGATGATTTTGTATTACAAACATTTTTTTTTTCAATTTGTTACACTTTTTGAAAAAAATTGTTACACTTTTAAAAAAACCTGCGGCAACACTGATCATCATGACAACAATTAGATAACATTGAAACTTTAAAAATTTATTGAAATCGAAAACGCTAGCTCAGAGGAGAGTTTCAGAAAATGATTTTAAACAAACTAAACGCAAAGAAGCAATAGATAATCAAAAATTTGTAAACCTAAACGTTTTTGTTTTAATTTATCTTCATGTTAAAATAAGCCCCTGTTCTGTAGAAATTGCTTTCTTTCGTTTTGTAATTTTGGTAGGAATTTTTTCTAGCAGCAAATAAAATGATTGTATTCATATTCGTAGATATATTGCCTGAATAGGTCTTCGTGTTGTAGAAGATTGTTAAATACAAACAGTGGAATTCGCCATAACCTTAACATTTTCGGTTTATTGGATGAACACCAAATCTTTTTTTTTTTTAAACTTAAAAAAATTCTGTAAATATTGAAAAGACTTTCTTGTAAAATACTGCGGCGAGCAGAACTCGACTACGACATTTTCACAACAAATCGTTTAAGAACTGCCGCTTAATAAATGGCCACTTGCCGCTTAAGATTGGCGCTCTGCCGCATGCCGCTCAGTGCGTGGCCTTAGCTTAAGTTGAGGTCTTTCTTTTCTACATTGCCCCTTCTGGTTTACCACGCAAGAGCATTTCTGTCTATCCGCTCGATACCTATAACCTATGCCGTACCAATCTTAGAGAGCAGATGCCCAATTTCGCGGCTAGATCCATTTCGCTTTACAGTATGTACGTCATATTCATACATAAATATAAGATTTTTTTTTTCTTCTATTCGATCATCATCATCATCACATTTAAATTCTCATCATTCTTATCTGATAAAGTTTGAGCTGCTGTGAATTTATTCCCTAAATTCTCAAACCATGACTATTATTTGATATCACTTTAATTTTCATTATTCTTAATACATACTTGTGTTCAATACAACAAATATTCACCGTATGCAGTGAAGTAAAAACACGAATAATACCCATATATGGTTATATGCTGTTAATTGCTGTACATCGATGTCGAGATCTTTGTTTGTCATCGAATGCGTATATTTTAGAACCACCCCATTGCTTGCACAAAGGTGTTTCATGAATTTAAATACGAATTACGTGCATGAGTAAATCCCATCCGGCGATTGAGTGAACGAAAATTTTTCAGAAATGTTCTTTTCACATCGTTTTGATACTGCTCCTAAAAAGGTCTTCAAAAATCTCTCACATAAAAAAAATCACAAAAGGAAAACAAAATCAAAACAAAGACAACATAGCACTTCAGTAAGCAGGAGCAAAACGCAGATGTCACGCGCAGAGTCCCCAGCCCCACCGCTGTGCTGGCTGGCTGAATGCTGACTGGAAATAATATTATTGTTCAAATTCAGATTCAGGATAAAATACTTTGATGCTAGGTGTGAACAATGTCATATTTAAGCATATAATTCGTTCCTAAACTTTTTTAATAATTGGGTGTCTATATTTATAATAGTGTTTTCTGTAAATGTCCGCTAACTGACTTCTCTTTGCCTTTGCGTGCGGTACCTACCTCAGGTCGTTATTTGTAGGGTTTGGATTTAAAGTTATTCCGGTCCTTAGCGTTGGTGAACATTCTATTTATATATACATATATATATGTATACATATATATAAAATAACGATTTTCATACTAGGTCGACGTCACTTGCCGCTGTACAGTTTGAATAGTTCGCGTTAAAATCTTGTTTTTAGCTTTTAATTACCAATTCGAGTTCAAAATGAACAAACAGTATAACGTCCTACGTCCATAGATATAAACCAGAGATATCTACAACTAATAGTCCCAGTGGCTTAGTGTTAGTGTGTTGGACTACTAAGCGAGGGGTCTCAGGTTCGAATCCCGCAAAACCCCAAATTCTAACTTATGGTTGTTTTTCACTGCGCTACCTCTCGCGACCGTCTGACAAACATCCGAGAGTATGACTGTCTTGAAAGAGCTTCTCAATTTGCCGTTTGGAGTCGGCATAAAATTGTAGATTCCTTCCATTCGTTCCAAAAATGAAAAACTCACACAAAACGAATGGTTGTGAGTAGCTAGGCCTAGGGTCCCTCCGGACCTGTTGCGCCAACTATTTATTTATTTATTTATTTATTTTTTATCTACAACTAGAGGATGTTAGTCAGGAAGGGTTATATGTTCTGTCACTCTATATATTTAGCCTGTAAAAGACCTGCTGAAAAAAAAGCATTGATCTTAGGCATTTTCCGATAGCATAGTACTGATTGAACGTAATAATCATAACCAGCCGTTGCAGACGAGGAAACCGAAGACTCCCCTAACTGCAGAAAAGATCTCCGTAAAGAAACAAAACTCTCCAGGGGCGATCATTATTTTTCTTTTCTAAGGCCTAGTATCCTGCTCGCGCCAGTCTCCACTTCGTTTCTCCACACCAAAGATAAATGGTTGCTAAATTATTAAAAATTATATATTATATGAGATAGAAACCATAATTATTTCCGTGGCAGGTATCAGTAAACGTTATTTAAACTATACACCTAATTAGAGTTTTTGAATTTCATACTTCAAACACTTCGCAATATTCGAATATCTCGAAAACAATGGATACAAGAAAAGTTGACGAAGATATCCTTGCTGCAGCTGGTGAAATAATTACTGCAGTAGCAGGTATACGATGACACTTTCCTTCTTGTCCTGCAAATTGCATATTGCTTGTCTTTGCTCGCCAACCCCCGCAATTACATTACATTTGCTTTTATTAAACTTTTTGTATATACAATTTGACTTAAGGCTAGGTAACAAATGGTGGTGAATAGTTAATATTTAGAGGTGTTGGCTCAACAACAGGGGCCCAACGGTATACAATGTTTGTTTTCTTAAATCTATTTTACATATATTTTGGTTGTCTTCTCAGATTCATACTCGTAGTATGCATCGTTATCAGGGTTGACCTCAGGGTGTTCAAGTCCGGGTGTTGATGATCTTGTGTTTTGAGATGGTTGGTCATCTTGGTATTATCCTCGATGGTGGGTTGTCTCGGTCAATTCGTAGAAGGGCAGGGCTGTCCTGTCTGTGTCGCTTGGGAATAACTCCTCGTTAAGCAACCCCCGCAATTTTATTTTTCATCACATAAAAAGGGTTTTCTGATTTTGCTTTTTCTTTTATTTATCATGCAAATGTTCCTGCGGTTTCCTCCAAAAAATCAAGACCAAAAGTAATCACAACACAAACTTTTCCTCCGATTTTTATGTCAAAATTTATATCTTCGACTTAATGTACAGGATATTTGTTTGCAAGCTAAATGAGTGTAGTATTGGCATCGGCCGATCTACATAAGGTACAAGGAATTTAGGGTGCGAAAAGGATATTGCTTTGCTAAACTTTCTCGCTAAATTTTATCTTTGGATACATTTTTGTGTGGGAGATTATTTGGTACACACTTTTGGTGATCTCCAGGTCAATTGCCATTGAAACACCAATTGTAATCTTCGATTATATTTTTTCAGGCCTTAATGGAGCAACAGTCGTTGTTCTTCGTCATTCTTTTCTTCATAACAATTTATTTCAAAATAACACACGGATCATGGTTCGTGTTTATTAAAGTTGTCTAATGTCTTATACTGCTTTTTATTTAAAAATTGCTGTGGAGTTGTGTGAATGTTAATTTGATCTGTTTTAGAAGTACCGGGCCTAACATCGCACTGGTAGGGGCCTATTGGGTCGCATCCACAAATGGTTTTAGGCGTACATACAAGAAGTACAATTAAGGGTGTTTCTTTTCTTGTTGGTACGTTCTTGATTTATTTAAGACAAATGCGTAATCCAAAAAAAAAAAAACTCAATATTTATTTACAAGATTTTATAATTCAACTTATATTAGTTTTAACAAAAGGAACGTTTTACTCGAGCGACTGGATGAGAAGTGAGTTATAACATAGAAACTGTCATCCAGTAGCTGTCAGTGGTTGGGGGACGGTGCTGCCAAATACATACATTACACTTGTGGATGGGCCAACTGTGTTAATATGTTCTTAAACCATGTAATCTCTTACTGGCTTGAGTTTTAAATACATCGGCAGAAAGACTGTCCGTTACACCAGTGGATCATACTCATATTCGCCTTTCAATAGCTGGATAATGATTTTCTTTTTGTTCGCAACTTTAACATCGATTGTGATACTTTTACAAGGCGCAATGTTCTTCCACGTACAGAGGTTTTTCCATGCCTGAATCTTTTTGGGTCCAACTATACACTCGATCGCACTACTTATTGACTTTTTGTTTTCTCTGCAAACGGAGGTTTTTTCACTTGCAAAGCAAGATTACTAGTTGCTGGTGTAAGAACGTTTAAATATAAAGAACAAGTGACTGTAGTTCCTTACTCACCGACCGCAAAGCGGTTGATTCAACGATTTTTATAAATAGAGCTGAAAATACTTAACAATAATCTGGTTGAGCCAAGCAGCGTAGCGGCAAGTTTGTCACGTATGTCAATAACTTTGCTGTAGCGCATTCTCCCGTATTCACAATTACTTGTTAGAAACCTAGTATAAAATAGGGGTTCACTTATTGGCTCATTGGTTTTTGATTAAATAAATTGCTACATACGAGACACCTTACAGAAATAAATAATTCTATCCTAACAAACATCGTAATTCTTTGATATTTAATATTTCACGCTGAATCGCATCCAAGCGATTGCTAAGTAAATAAACAAATCTGATAAACGAAATTTGTCTAGTCCATTAACACACGCCCCACATACCTACTTATGTAGATGTTCATTTTTTTTTTCTTTAACTTCTCACCACATGGAAACGATACGCTATAAATTGAACGTAGAACTGGAGAAAATAAACAGAAACAGAGAAACACGAACCACAGAACCAGCACAGAACCGCAAAACTGCGCAACAAATGATTCTCCAATTTCCTCGAACTATCAGGAATGGTATGGAGTATCTATATACTCTTTATCTGTGTTTAATTTTATTGTTATACGTTCGGATTTATTTTTTCTGCCGCATTTGGCATTTCTATCGTGGCAGAGAGAAAAGTATAGCGTTAATGATTTTTTTTCCTATTTGCTTATTGCTTCTTATGTTTCTCTTCATTGTTTTCTCTCTTGCAATAAGATTACAATTTCTAGAGATTTATTTTTAAATCAAAGATAAAACAAACCCAAAATTGAAGCACTGAAATGTGTTAAAATGACTCTGACATGTCCATGGATTCTTCTGAAAAATTCCAACTTGCCATTGGAATGGAATGTTAAAACATAAGTGTCTATACGTATTTTCAAAGTAGTGATTATTTTGAGAAGAGAATTCAAGAATAATTTAAATAAATAAATACGCACAACGTACGTGCATGTGTTTGTTTCTATGAATATGGTTTGCTTACGAGTTCAAGGTTGATAAGGGTAAGATGGCGGGGAATGTTCGTGCCGGTTTTTAGGGTACAAGGGAATGTTTATCACAATTATTTTTGGGCGATATCAAAACAACCGTGAACAATAGATTGTATTTAGGCATGTAGAAGTACATGTACTGTTATAATCTTATCGGGGTTTTATATACTGTAAAGTGTATTCGCTCACGAGTAGGGCGGATTTAATAAGTTAAACTGTGAATTGATTCGATGGATACATCATAAATAAATCCCCAACTGGATTGCCAAGGAATGGTTTACACCTACCTACTCAATGTTTTATGTGATTTTTATCACCCGCGAATAAAATACTATATAAATTTTCTGATTTGTTTTATTATCCCACATTTAAATGAGCGTCATCTACGGCTCCTTATACGGATCTGGTGACTGGATCTTGGATTCTTTGAATACATATTTGAGTTTAGGTTTGCTATTTTATTACAATTGTCTCGGTAAGGATATGGACTCGATAGTTAAAGTCGTTGACTACATATTTAGGTATATTTTTTATCGGTTTTACTACCTATACAATACTTACTACCTACTGCGAATTTGACTTTCTTCTGTCGAATACCTACCTACATTCAAAGGGGAATGTCGCTTGTACTGAGAATATATTATTGAGCTGGGCTTCTGGTTTGTGTTGCAGAAAGTCCCCCCTAAAGACGACGCTACCGCTGACAGTTTCCACGACCAAACCTACGGTCAATGCCGAAAGGCGACGATAGATCATATTGGTAGATTTAAAAAAAAAAGAAGAGTAATGTGAAGCGAAAAGACTGTCCAACCTGTATAAAACTATAAGTGGAGTGTTTTGATTGTCTGTTTTTCATGACAGATTACGAGAAATAATTTTGTTAAGATTTTCCGAACAAATGTAATAGTAATTGCTAAGGTAATTAGCTAAAATGTCTTCCACTAGGGACTTCCGAACGTTGACGGTTGATAGCGATCATATTGCTAAAGCTACATCTGTCAAATTGGATGTGATTTTTTCAGTCTGTTTTGCCAAATCACCATGGACGGATATAGCGTTCAAAGATACATGCAAATGATAAAATTGTTTTATTAAAATGGGTGTTCTGTTCGGGCAATGTGTCACACAGCTCACGGCAATTTAAGGTCATGGTCTGGTCATCTCACGTGGAGATGGTGTAAACTGGCCACAGATATCGACTGATTTGACCCCGTTGGACTTTTTCTTGTGTGGTTTTCTGAAGTCGTAGGTCTATACGAACCACAACGGTCCTCCAAGTCAACATAAACCGTGCAAATAATACAAAATTAATGCATAAATTTAAATTGTAATATCTGTTGTTTTGGGAATTTTTTTACAACTATACTGATGTCAGGAAATACGTTCAATGGTTGTAGTTGTAAACTTTTCTAAAATGAGCAGGAACAAAAGCAAAACAAAACTCGTACCACTTCTTAAAACTTTCAGCGGAAGTCGTACCAAGTACATTTCATTCAAAAATTTAATTAATTTGAATAACAAAATCTGGCAACAATGAATTAAGAATGAAATTAACTTTCCATTCTCTTTTATTTCTGCAACTTACGTATCACACAATCCGAAACTCTTTTAAAACAAAAATTTTCTACGTTCTACCTCCAGCTCCAGCGCACAAGAAATGGAATGGATAAAGCAAAACGAGAAATAGTTATTTACGTACTAGTATCTACTATATGTATACAAAGAAGTGTCAAAAGAAAAACTAGGTGAAAGGAAGATGGCAAATATAAAAACTAACTTCGTTTTCAATCATTCATGTTCAGTCTAATAGTCTAATCGTAACATAATAACACACATCTGCGCGTACATGACGCGTTGTACTCTTTTTCAAAACTGGGTGCTCCATTTTTTGTTTGCAAAATCAGAGCATAAAGCCAGAAGGTCATTACAATTTATTTGCCTTAATTTTAATTACTTTCTTTTGTGAATCTTTTTTAATTTAATTCATGGGCATGGTTGCCACTTGCAAAAAAAATTAGCGACCAAAAATGAAAAAAAAAGTTACCCGACCAATCTAAAAGTTACCAAAAATATGATCCAGTATGAATATGACTTTTCGGTATCGTTGGATATTTCTCTGATTTACGAACTTAAAATAAAAAAATTCCATGGCAGTGGAAAAATGTACTTATGTTTAAGCGTAGTATGCACGATATACAGTGCACGTAAAGCCTCTCAAGTGAAATCCATTTTTTCACACAAATTTTGCCCCGCGAAATGTCACAACTAACTCTCCACGTCAAAATATCAGTAGGCAGAGTGAAAAATTGCTGTTTAAAATTTATAATTAAAATTACAAGTAATACTTTTAATCCTTTTTCTGAAAAATTAAGGCATCATTTACAAGTGATGATATCGAGTTCTTCTTTTTGGTGTTTCTGGTTCAAAAAGTTACCAAAACCATATACAAATTACCGAATTACCGAAAATCATCAACTAAGAAAAAAGCTACCAAATTTGGTAAAATATTACCAAAGTGGCAACCGGCATGGGTTAGTTTTTTATTTAATATTCGCACTAGTTTTTGCGAATGTGATTTGGTGACCATCAGTTTGGCAACTTTTCAATACTTCGTTTTAACTGAATTTAAACGGCTCTGCGAGTGGTTTCGAATTTAATCATTCAAAATGTATCACAGTATTTGATACTGATAAGAAGCATTTTCCACTCGGGTGGCATGTATAACGAGACAAAAAACTGCACATAACTACAAGGTCTGTGTTTGCTATATGTACATTGTACACATATAACAAAACTGCGATTGTGACAGAATAGCTAACGCCGATCGCCGGCAGTAAGCGTTACACATTTGGGCAGCGATTTGTGTTTGTTAATTTAAATGACTTTGACGAGGGCGGATGCGGTCAATGTCGCTTGTTAAGCAGAAAAAAAAAATCGCATTAATTCAATGCATGCTTATTAAATCATGAAATAGGAATTCGTCAGATGACTCAGTTACAAAAAAAAAAAAAAAAATATTTTTTCCTTTTTCGATTTGATAATAAATTTCAGCAGAGAGCTGCCAGATTAAATAGAAAGCTGACTATGATTTGTTGTTAAATAATGCAATCAGATATTGCCGAAATATCACATAAACTCAGGTCCGAGTCATATCCCACAGGCGAGACCCTATCCACCACCACCTATCAATTAGTTTTGGCATTTCCATCAAGCTCGCTAATTTGTGCAGATCGGCGTTGAAAAAGTTTAGTGGAATAGAGGCAAAAAAAAAAACCTTACGGGGCCCTCGAGGTTGGCAATAGGATCTGGGGAGTTGGGTTTTACCAAACACTTAACGTTGCCCAAACAAAAAAATTCCAAGGGCTGTTCAGACATTACATGACCTTATACCCTATTCAGATTATTCACACTGAGCCGAAAACCGGGTTTTTGCAAAAACACTCGAAAACTTCATCGAAAACATATATTTTCCCAAACACATATCAGTTTTCAAAACGAGTCGTTTTCCACGAGAACACCACGAAAACGACGTCCAATCGTTGGATTGTTGTAACAAACACACCTTTTACAATATTCAGCAAATTCAGCAGAAGAGCTTACCGAACAAATGTCACAACTCTAAATTAAAAACATTTTTCACGCTTAATTGATGGGCTAATATTATTTTTAAATGTTTACACAGAAGTTTCGTGACTAGTGCCTCACAGCTGATTGAGGCAGGGTAATTTTAAATATGGCCCCGGTTGTTTATCATAGGAACTGAATGACACTATATACACTGGGCGTCAACCGAATAAGTACGCCGTCTCGAGAGCGATTATGGTTGATATCTTTCAGCTTACGCATTTTTGTTTTCTGTTTAAGAAAAAAGTTTCCAGCTATGGCGGTTTTTTTTTTCGCTGCTGATTTTCTGTTCTGCACAGAAAAATGAATAATCAGTTTGTAGGTATGTTTGTCTTACTTAAAAGAAAATAACAGACAAGATGAAGTTCATCAGTTGAATCTGATTAATACCAAAGTCATTTAAGAGTTCTGCAGGTTATCCTCTTAAAAATGGGTAGAAAAAAACCCACAGGTAAAACGAAAACAAAAAACTAAAGTTAATAGTGAGCAAGGTTCTTCTGTACGAGTTATCCCTAAAAATTGCTGCCTTACAGTTTTATCACGAATAATGGAACGAAAGGACAGCCGCAGAATCCGATAGGATCTTTTTCGAAGGCAAATAGTTAAGAACCACTTTCACTGCCTTATGCCTGTGACACACATATGGTTTCGATACCATGGTATCAATACTATGGCATCGTCAATACCATGCTAGGTGACACACTATACAACGTAGTATAGGCTGACAGTTGCCATGCTGGGGCAGCAGACAATAAAACACACACCTAGTACAGACACCATGGTGGGAATACTATAGCATTTTCTATGAAAAAGACAGGTACTTTAAGTAAAACTATGCTCCACTACATGAGAGTGGCGCTGTTTTCGCTAGGAGGATAGCTATACCACGGAAAAAACCCTAGTATCGATACTACGCTCAAACCACATTGCTCGCCTGGTATGACCGTGGTATACCCTGACAGACATGTGGTTCATCTCGACACCATGGTATCGAAACCATATGTGTGTCACAGGCATTAGACACAACCTATTCGATTGTTTTTTTTTTTTTTATTGTAAAGATAGTGAATGCAATTCTGTGTGTAATTTGTTTTCCAATATGTTGTGTATAAGATAGATCACTATAATGGTAGAATTTCGACCACTGGGCAAACTTTAGTAAAAAAAAAAGAAAAAGTCATCATCAAACACTTGTAGAACACAATTTGCAAATCATAACACATCGAGACTCCATTAAAATCTCAACGATAAAACAAAAACTCTTCCGCTGTAAAAAGTCATAGAAATCGTCGCCTTGAGCCAATACTCAATAAAATTTAAATTTTCAATAAAATTAGCACACATATTAAAAAAATGCCATATTTATCATATAAAAACAACACACCCAAATATAAAAAAAATAAATTACAGTTACCGGCTTCACTACCACTGTCTTGCAGAAGTATACGTGTACGTATATTAGTCATGTTAACAGCTCTCCAAGTCGACGAAAAAACACCTCGTCTCAATATCAACCTTCTCTCGTGCCATTTGACTCACCAAACAAGAAACTTGTCGTCATCATCATCATCATCAACGCCAGTTAAGAATATATACCAATATATATTCCTCCGGATTTGTTACCATTTAAGACATCCGCGGGTGGGTGTTGCATCTGTATGTGCGGTGGAGATTTATCCCATAAAGCAACTGTACCACCTACCAAGGTGAATATTATAGTCAGGCGAAAGAAAACAAAATTTAAATTCGGATTTCGGAGAAAGACACTACGGAGAGGAATGCAAAAGTATTTTATTTTTAACTGCAAAGAATAGTTTTGGCTATGCCAACTTTTTGACATCATCCAAGTGAGTGAGGTAGGTCCCTCTAAAAAAAAAAAAAAGCACAACAAACGCCACAGAAAAATTGGAGATATGTATTCATTTTTTTTTTCTCAAATACTCGCGTCTGATAGATACGATATGATATCATCATCGACACGTTTAGCCATACTTTTGCCAACATTTAACATATTTCCGAGTTTGTAGGTTGTTTTTCGGTATCCAATGTGTCACATCTGAAACGGTAGCAGCAGACGCATTCAATCGGAAGGTATGTAGTTACAAACATGTTAACTCGCAATGGGCTATACGTGCGGTGATGGCTTTTTTACTGCATTTGGGTAGCAGAATTGCCTGCTATCTCAAGTTCGATATAACTCATTGAACCGCACCTAATTTCATGTTGTAGTTGTTTGTTTAAAAATTACACGGACACATCACTCTGGTGTGGCCGATATATTTCTTTATTGAGATAAGATAAGGTGGGCATTTATTGTGATAACGATACCGAATGAAACAAATTATTTACTGTTTGCCGTAGGCATGTTGCTTTTTTGTAAAGTTTTTATATTTTATTTCATGGCATGGGTTTCGTAAGAATTTTCATTGGTATTTTTTATTGACATTCGACTGATGTTTTATTTTGTGGTTGTGGTTATTTGTCTCCTAAATGGAGACGTAACCTAAGCAAGTGCAATCTCAAGATCAGAAGGATGTCCGATTTTGTCATCTGAATGACATGTGACGTCCCAAAAATTGTGTAAAGAGTGTTTCGCAAAGCCATTTCTTTCACAGATGTGCCATTCATTTCACAGATGTGCTATCTTGTTTGTTCAAACGTAAAAAAAACTTGTAGGAAAACAAAGCCGGTCTATAATGGCCAGAGTAGTCAAATATTGTTAAAAAGTTCACAATTACTATTACTTGAACTTTACGGCGCAAGGACATAAGTCCACGAAGTGAGACAAAAGTCCATTATGGACTTAAGTCCCGTGGGCTTATGTCCCTGCGCCGAACTTCACAGATTTATACATTTGATTTATACGTTTTTTGCGCTTTATTATAAAGTTTTCAGTTTTTTAACATAATTATGTTAGTATAAAATCTATTTTGTTTTCCTACAAGTTTTTTTTAGCTGTAAGTTGTTTTTTTAACTTTCTCCATTAAGTAGTAAGAGAAAGATGTGTTTTCGTACAAAATTTCGAACTCGAGATGTTCAGTTCTGACAATACGATGGTTGAGGAACTCAAAAAAGTGGGTCTCGAAATTTTGTCCGTCTGTCTCTCCGTCCGTCCATATCGAAGCTTTGGGCTGCCCGAATTTTGTTGAAACTTCGGATTTGGAGTTTGGGGGCTTACAGTTCGGGGCCGTTTTTTCTTTTTGCAAGGTAACCTCAATATTAATGGTACTTTACATATAAAATTTTCATACCAGTTTGATTTGTTCGAAAACGGCTCTAACGATTTCAACCAAAGTTAATATCTAAACTTATGTAGATGATGTTACCATGACTGCATACTCAGTATTTGGCTAAAAAAAATACGAATAACGGAACTTTTGAAATTTGGACATATCTATGGATCTCGAAAACGGTCCATATGATTGTAACAAAAATTAATTTCCTTGGTAGTATGGTCATTTCTATGTAAATAGCAACTCAGTTTTTCTCTATACAATCGTACAATGGATTTTTGATCTTTCCTTTGTTTACCTGAAAACAGCACAAACGATTTTTACAAAAATGCATACTCAGAGTAAAATTAATATTTCCAAAACTATTGCGTCCTTCATTTTCAATTCGAATCACCGAAAAACGTTAATTTTCAAAACAGCTCATATCTGGAAAACACCATTTTCGATTTGGTTAAAACTTTAAAAACCAAGTAATGCTTACACGCCGAACAATATATTTTGGGCAGTTAAAAGCTAAGCAATAGTATTTATCAAACAAAATGTTGCAACATTTTTTACTGTTTTGTAGCACAATTTTACAAAAACCGCTCTAACGATTTTGATCAAAATACATATTTAGGATAATATACTAATTCTTATTAAGATCCCATACTTAGTTTTCCTCAAAAAATTCGAATAAATCAGCTTTTTAATTATTTCTCAAAAAATGACTACCCAAATCACGATCTGTCTTCGTATATTTTTGTAAAACTCAATACCGTGTTGCCAAAAATTCTATTACGGCTAAGAAAAACTTCTTCTTCCACTTGGAGCTTACAAATTCAGAAACTCCCACTTCATTTGCAACCCAAACACGTGCATCGGCATACTCAGTTTATAACTAGGTGATAATGCAAATTTAAAAAAAAAAATCATAGACACCTTAAACCAGCGTCAGTAATACATTCCATTAAAAAATATAAACATGCCCTAACAGATCAGAAAGCAGAAACTCCTGCTACGCTTGTCCTTATACTCAAAAATTTTGTAAAGTGTAACAGCACAACAAATTATACAGTAGGCGCTTATAACTGTCTAACCAGAACAATCATGCAACAATTGCCTTCTACTGAGAGCTTAAACTTTTAAAAACTCACATTGTTATTTGATATATACTCCCATATCAGATGAATAATCCAAAAATGGATTTCATTTAACACTGTTCTACTTTCTGTATTTCATACCCATTTCCTTTTGTTCTAGGAAATTTTTACCTACATAAAAAAATCCGAAAACAACCAACCAAACTTTTGATGAATGAGAAAGTTTGGTTCGACCCAGTCGTGCACTTTATTTAACCTTATTTTGCTACAGCCATATAAAATCTTTTTGGTTTCCTACAAGTTTTTTAGCTGTCACTTGTTTTGTTCATCTTATTTGACATTGACGTTGTTGCGAACTACTCATTCACAAATCATTCGTAGGCGTGGATTACCGCCGGATGCAAGTCGAATACAAAATGTCACCTGTGCGAAGGTCCGCTTGGATAACCTGCGAATAACAGGCCGGGTGACACGGATGGGACAGTGTCATTTCAATCCAAAATTCAAAAATAATAATTTATGCAACTCGCCGGTGAAGGCGAACTCGCTTGGGAGTGCACATTTTTGGTTAAATTTCGCTTCGTAATACATGTTTCCATTTACTGAAAAACTAAAACCACGATTAGTTCGGCTGCGCATAATCATTATTCGTTCAAAATTAATAAGCTTATTTCAATGACGCAAAGCTGTAGTCACAAAAAGAAGGCCTTAATATTATTTCAGTACATGACCTTGCAAAACACATGTCTCCTCTATTTTGTTGCAAAGTTAAAACAGCGGTCATTCGCTCGAATAAGAGCAACAGCAGGGGAAAAACGTGTAACTTGATGACTTGCATGACAATTTTAAAAAGTTAGCAGATTCAGACGCGATACTCACGGATTACGCGTTTAAATGAGCGTCTGCAACTTTGAAGATTCCTATCCCCCTTCCCATTATAATCAAATATTTTTCTCTTCTAATACACTTTGTTTTCTTATTTCATTTCAGGTGAGTGGCGTGTGACACAATCTAAAACTATCAAGTAGTATTCACGAGTTCACAGCTGTGGCAAACGTTCTTATCATGTTCACGTGTTGCCATTCGACATTACATGCGCTGGACACCGTTTATGAATAATTCAAATGGCCGATATACTATCGTAGAAAGGTTATTGGCGCAAATTAAGAACCAACGAATAGCACGTTCATAACGATGGAAATGTAACAATAATGCATGCATTATGAAGCAAATATTAGAATCGATCATATGCAGAACATTAAGGGTCGTTTTATCACTCGAAGTTGAACACAACTTGGGGAGTTTGATATATGAAAATCCCCAAGTTGTGTTCAACTTCGAGTGAATAAAACGGCCCTAAGGCTATCAAGAGTTTGCAAACAGCCAGCACAAAAGTCTCAGTAAGCGGTTACTTCGCCTACATTTGCAATGAACATCGAAAAAGCAGGTTCTAATTGCACGGGAAGCGATTGCACGCGTGCTCTTATTGTTTTTTTATTCGTAAAAAAATGAACGTGCTTGTGCGATGTGCGCCACCCAACCACCCCAAAGCAGAACAACGATCAAGAACCGCGGCTGCTGATAATGTTCGATTTGAGAAAATAAATTTATTTTTTTCATGTTAGACTTTAGGTTGTAGCTCAGCTTCTAGAGGTCATAGAAAGCTGATTGATGGCTTGAAATAACTATAGAAGTGTTGGCTCTCCTAAGTATTTTTTGTTTGCATTGATTAGGAATTGTTTGAGTAATGGCGAGTAAAAGGCAATAAAGTCAGAAAAAAAACACATTTTGGTCAAAAACGCTCCAAAAAATAGGCATGGCAATGAAAGGAATAGCCTATGTGTTGCACAGAATCTTAAGGAACATTTCAAAAAAAGTTTCATCGAAATCTGTGCTGTAGTTTTCAAGCCATTAGGTAACAAAGAAAATGCCTACAGTTTTATTATAAGTATAGATATGGTTTCGTTAGAAAAATAAGCCGGAACAAATCTCTAAGTTCTAATAAATATCTTCTGATAACCGGCCAGGAGTCAGAACAAAAACAAACTGTCCAACGACAGAAGTGGCAACAGATGCCATACATTTGGAAAAGGCCGCGAAGACATTACGAATTACGAATACAATGAATTCAATTAACCAAAAACGAAGAACACGTCGAGTAGACTCAATGGTATTTGAATCATCAAGGACATAATCTGGGCACTGATTGCGCATGTCGATTATTGCTAGACGATAGCGTTTCGACACTATACCAGTGATGCCAGACTTTAGAAGCAGGTTCTCCCACGGTTAAACCCAAAAAATCCCTTTTATCCCTCGCCAAAATTTCAAAATATCTCAAATTCATCCCACGAAATATAAAGTTAAAAAAAAAAAAAAACATGTATTTCATTAAATTTACAGCCAGATTCTGAGGTTGTGAGCCCTCACAAGTCACACACAAGACCGTGTGAGGTTGATTTCCTGTCAGGTTTATGGTGATTCGCGAATTCGCGAAATATTAACACAGAAATGTTTAAGAACTAAAGAAAAATAATTCACAAATCAATAATTCCCTAACAAATATCTATATTTCACGAAATGATTATAAATATATCATGAAATGGAATTTTCGGGTCACTAGGTACGTAGAAATAGGGTACCAGTGCCATCCAATACAAATATTGTCACTTAGGAGCCGTTATGATTGGTTTTAAATTTTGTGACCTGCTCCATGGTGATCACAATTTCGATTGTTTTTGTGAGCCTCGCAAGTTGAGAGTGTGCTGACAGAATACGAAAACCTAATAAAATAAATTACACCTCACCTTTTGAGGGTTTTGTAACTTGTGACGTATCAGAGACAGTTTGCCAGAATCGGGCTTTTAGTCTTTTTTATTATTACCAAATACAAGTTACATTATACATTACCTAACTATGCAAGCTAACAAAAATAAATACATATTAAGATACGTAATTTGATCGTAGGTCGACTAATTTTTGTATTCTTAATGAAACTAGCAAACTATAAACATAAATTGACCAAAAAGTAAAATCCCCTTTTTTGTACTATGAGGTTTGAAAAATCCCTTTTACCCTTTTAGCTTATTTGAAGTGAGAAAATCCCACAAAAAGGGAAAAATCCCCCGATCTGGCATCACTGCGCTATACTTCAATCATCGTCTATCGTCTAGACTCTAGATAATGTCGTTTTGACGATTGAACATTTGCTTCACGTTACTCAACAACGTTACTTACACTTGCACACACACAAAGTTGTTGCAAATTTGTCATTTATGATAGTGATAGAGCTACGGAAAGCAAATTGATTACGACGAGGATGTTGACTACTATCGAGCAAACGATTATCTCAGATTTACGGAATGAATGTCTTGGCTTTCAGTATTATCGATCATATCAATCATGCATAGAGTTTGCTTGTTCACATTGAAAGCAATATGTTTCTGCGACTGAAGTTCACGACAAGAAGAAAAATTGATAAGCCAGAACACAAAAGTATTTAAGTTCCATTAGTTCCATTGGTGGTAGTTAGAACTGTGCACTGTAGATTTAGGGTCGTTTTATTTACTCGAAGTTGAACACAACTTAGGGATTTTTATATATCAAACTCCCCAAGTTGTGTTGAACTTCGAGTGAAAAAAACGGCCCTTAATCTATCAAGTCATATCACTTACACGCAATAGTTTGTCTGCATGGACATAATATCTGAAAAATCGTTGCCGGTTGTTTTTTCGGTGATGCGAATGATGTGAATGCGAATAAAGTATTTATTTTGGATAGCGAGGTTTAGGTAACAGCTCCCCGAGCTGGTTAGCCATTACATCCATATTTTACAGATCTTATTGACCTATTATCATTGACGATGATCGGTATTTCTTTGTAATTGTACACTTTTTCTTGCACCGCGCTTTTTTATCTAAAATATATATTCATGTGATTTTTCTGAACATAATATGTTTCAAATGTTAGCTTCCTAAGCTGATTTCATTCAAAGAGGCGACATAAGGTAGCATATAAAGGTTAAACTGTCCATCAATGTTAAAGCGTATTCAAATTTGTTGCGAAGTCCATAAATGAAGACACTGTGGGGATATTTTAACAACTAAAATATTGCACAGCTTGTTAAAGAAATTGCATACAATATAGCAGTTATCATTATTATTTTTAACTCTGACCAAAGTTTTTTTTATCGCCTCCCACTTTCAGCGTTTATGGAAAAGAAATTAATTATGAAAACAACCAGCTACGGACATGACCAATTCAGTTTCAAAAAACAAACTTTCAATCAACCATATTGTTTCGTACGGCATAGTCTTGCGGTTTATCTACTGTCGTTCTTCGCTCCACTTTTTTTCATAACTTCTTCTCCTGTGCTTCAGTTTTAGTTTACAAAAAACCCACTTCTGAGGAATATTTCTCCTTTTCAACATCAACGACTACAAAGCCCAAAAAGCAGTAATTAAGTATCGTCAAATCCTACGACCTCGGTGGCCAACGCACTGGTCCATTTGGAGATATAGTGTCGGCGTTGAATCGAGTTTTCAATAAGTAAATGGTTGCAACCTCTGCTGAAACTACATTTCGTCTAAATCAATGTTGTTTGTATTTTCCAAGAAATAATTACATCACTGAGCATTGTTTGATAACGTTGGTCATTGACTGTAACGGTGTAACTTAGTCACATGAGTCTCTTCTGGATTTAATTCATTAAACTAGTGGAACGACAATTTTGCTTCTTAACAAATTCTCATTGAGGTGAGCCTCGTCGGTGGACACAACTTTTGAATGAGACGAAAATGTTCTTCTGGATGGACGTCTATTTATGATAATTTGCCCAACAATACTGAGCTTAACTGTCAAAGAACCTTCGAAAATGACAGCACGATTTCGATATTGGCAATATGTCACATTTCTCTCACTGAAATAAGATACATGTAACCAAAACGAAAAGGAACGTGTTGAATTTGAAAAATGTGAATTTTTTCTAGGGGGGAATATTCAAATATCGGTAGAACAAAGCATAAATTTATATTTAAGACCAATATTTAAATTGCTTTTATTGCAGAAATTAAAAAGTTCAATTTTCTTCTGAAATCAAATAAAAGTCAGTTACAAATTAGAATTTGAACGATTTGACAACCATTTATGTCAGCAATACCAACTAGCCCAAATAAATCTCTTGGGCTAATATTTGCAGCTTGCAGGTATTTTAAGGACGGAAAATGTTTTGTTCTCTCTTCTTGGCTCTCTTCTGTCCAACTTTTGCATAACGGAACGAATTTTGACTAAATTTGGCTAATGTGTTCGAATGTATTATCGTTAGGGAGCAGACCTATTGAATGATCAGTCAATATAAAATAAAAATCATTCAGGTATTAAAATTGTGTTTTGTGATTGTGACCCGAGGAATAGGCATTGCCACAAAAATCTTTTGCCCGAATTTTCTGCCATAGGGTAGACCATAGGACTTAACACAAAAATGTGAAAGACACATTATTATTTTTATCGTAGGTAATGCATTTCGACTTCAACTTATAAAAAAATCACGATTTGTTTTACATTTACATTTTGGTGTTTCTATTTTTTTTATATATTCAGTACATATGTATGTACTTCCTTTTTGTCCGAAATGACAGCCAAATAAAACCAGCACGGTTGTGCTTGTAAAAAAACCAAGAGTCCAAGCAAATTAGACAAAACATTGTAAATAATTGATTATCAAACTCTAAAACGTTTTGCGCAATCCTTTTCGTACCACCAATGTTCACTTTACATACGTCATCATCATATCTATGTGTCTCTTTGAAAGAAAACAAACATTCCTTTCCACTATTTATGTCGAACATTATTTGCCTGACATTCGAGTGTCACCGCAAACTTTTTGTTTTCTATTTATTTTCGCAACGGAAAAAAAGAAAACATCGCCCCTCTCTCAGACCTAACCAGTCATATGCTCTTGTAACAGTTGCTAACACTACGCAACCACTGCCAGTCATCCAAACCACGCGGCACTAAAGGTCGTCTACTTTTTTTCTTAATCACAATTGAACAAAAAGTAAATAAATACAAACTAAAAAAAAAGAACGAAATCTATTTGATTTTGCAAGAGCCGCCTATATTTATATGGGGGATGGAGAAACCTCCTAACGTAAACCACGTACTGTACAAGAGACTATCAAATTTCAAGTTATCAAGACGTCTGCCGCTTTTCATTGGATATCTAATATCATCATAAAGTACAGTGCAGCATTTGCTAAACAGTTCACGAAGTGGACTGCAATGCATAATTTGGCGGGAAATTTTTTTAAATCATCAAAATTGCATAGATTTTGGGAGTACCGATAAGTTTTCTCTTATCAGCTTCTATTGTTATTTATTCCATTTAATTCAGAATCCATGGAAAATAACAAAGAATGGCGGCAGTGCCATTCGGTTGTCGAAAGACTTTCGCAATAGATGTCTGGGAGTTGCTGTGTGATTAGTTTATACTTAACCCACTTTTGCATAGAGAAAAAATTAATTTCCGATCCAATTGGTTCTTGAAGAACTGCAGCGATTTCTTTTGAATTTTGTTCTATTCAATAAAATTCCTGGAAATCAATTAATTTGCGGAAGTAGTTGTTGCACATTTGTCCCTGTTAATGTTGTCATTCAAGGATATCTAAGCTAGCTCTAGCTCTATCTCTATCTCTATGACTCTTTCACGTGTTTGTAACATTATGAGAATCTAAATACGGTTTCCGTTTTAAAGTTTTCTTCTCGATGAGGTTTAACGAACCTACACAGAGAAAGCACATCAACATCTATGATGGGCTTTTTATTCCTGCTATATTTATACAACGACGCTTTGAGAAGTGGAGAAATAATCCAAATTCTGCATGGTTGAATAAATAACTATTAGTTGAAAGGAAAAAGTTGTGTCACATCAACTTTATCCTTGGTTGCAATCAGTACTTTTCGTGTTGAGTTGGTGCGGGTAAGTCCTACGTCTAAAATGACTCGCAAATGTCGCCTTTTTCGGTTAGAAGAAGCGAACAAAACATAAAGAGTCCTATAATTAAGAAAAAACAAGAAACAGAAAGACATTAGATAGGCGCTAAGGTACACCTCATCAGACTAGTTCTAGTCAATAGAGACCTTCTCGAATGGCACTTGACTGAGCAAAGTACTGTCGAGGTTATGATAGTTTGTTGAACGACAGGACAGTTGTTGTTAAAACTCCTTAGAATAATCACTAAGAAAAAAAAAAGAGAAATTACAGACAGAAATTTTTCTCTGGTTAAGTCGGATTTATCGCAGCTTCCACCATAAACTGCGTATAAAATAGACTGCTAGCTCAGCCAACTTGAGAAAGTTTGTCTACAAGCTGTTTTCCGTGTTGCTATGTGCGAAAGTATGTGTGCCATGGTAAAGTAAATTAGCCGAACGCATACATTTGCACATATTACCTTGACAGATTACTGACAGTTCATTCTGTGGTGACATTGAAAAAAATTCAAATAATTCAAATAATTGACCGTTGTCGGAATGTGTTATGGTGTGGTGAATTTATTATCAACTTATATTTCATTATTAAAACGAATATTATAAGGACTTCTTTTATTTTACCTTGGTAATCCATACAGTACAGGGTGTTTACATTATCTTTGTAAACAATGAAAATCGATGAACTGTAGGGATCATTTGCAAATATAATATAAAATAAAATCAGTATCTACAAACAATTCTTTGGAACTTTACCGATAGCTATACATTTTACTCTTGGTTCTTTCCCGTACAGTTTTTTTTATTAAAGTGCACTGATTTAGAAAAAAATAATGTAAAAATCTGGAAAGAATTGGTTTGTCAGCCATAACACTTTTTTCATTATACTACTTCATCTACAAGACAAATACGATGAATTGATTATATCAACCACAAATTGGTTGGTCATCAGAGTTTCTAAAAATTCGTTTGCCATGTCCTATTAATTGTAAAGTTCTATAAAGGTTGTATATAATTTTGGAAGGTTCAGTCATTGTGCTATGTACAAACATAAACTTATATTATTCAAGATGTATTAAAAATTTTTAATGAAGCCCACATAAATCATGAAAAGATTATGACTCAAAAATCTTACCCACCCAGAAATCTCTCCCCTGAAGCCTGAACCCCAACATATTTTAAATTTTAATATTCCTTATGAATTCTTCCCTTTGAATTCGTTGCTTTTTTTCTGTCGACAATCGCCGACTAAATAATTTTTCGCCAAAAAGAACAAACGAAAAGTCGCAATAATTGTAGGAACAAAAATGTATTATTTTATTACCACGAATGAATATTTCTGTTTATTCCTGTATTTATAATTATGTTGATTACATTAGTTATTAACCATTTTGCAAAATATATTTTTTCGTGGTGAAATAAAACAAAAAAAATAATCTGTGGGAACGCATCCATCAGCTGATAGAAACTCACCAAATACCCTACTGTCTGAAAATGGTGTTTTAAGCACTCTCTCTTTATTTTTCCCACGAAGCGTGGGTATTTTTCCCCTGAAATTCGTTCGGTTTGTATATGAAACAATATTTTTTTTAAAAGTAAAATTTGTAAATATGTATTTAGTATTCGGAAAGACAGAAATAAGGTTGCGTGTTTATTTCACGCCGGGGTCATTAATTTGGGGAGTTTAATAAAGCACTCTGTACACGATTTAGGTAAGTTAAACTTCATTTATTTCCACCTTAATTATATTTTTCTTATTTAATTTATTTTAATATATTTAATTCATACTGATTGAGCCGGTTGAAAAAACAGAGGTACAAAGAGCGCGTCTTTTAATTTATCTGTACTAGACCGGAAATGCCCCGAACCGAACGAAAGATCGAGTAGCGAGAATTGTGGATGAGCGATGTCATCGATTGTAGTGCAGGGTTTTCTGATTGTGTTGTTTTGCGCCGACTATTTTTTGGTACTAGACATTTTTTTTTTCAAGAGCAAATCCATTTTTGATGGACATGTAGTGTGATGCATTGCAGTTCAAATGCTATTTCGTCAGATTCCTGATCTTCAACAATTTCCTGTTTTGCACGAAAGGTTTTTCGGGCATCAAAATTTAAAAAAAAAGGTAGAAATTCTATACACTATGTAGGATACTTGCTAAGTGGCTGTATTTCATTATACCCCCTCCATTTAGAAATTTGTTCTGCTTCACACGTATTCACAGATAGCAAATTTACGAGAGAATTTTATTTTTAAATTTTAGGGGGGGAATCGGGTAGGTGCGCTGATGGTATATTTCATACTTAGTTTTTGGCTTACACTCAAGTAAATGCATCAACAGTTCCTCAGATCCAAATGGATAACCATCCAATCCATCACAAGGACTCAATGCACCTTCTAGGAGTCACAGTCAATTCAGGAATCACATGGCAGAACCACATATCCTATATCGCAAGATCGGCGTCCGCAAAGTTGAGCTACCTATTTAGAGCAAAGATGTACTTTAGCCCCAAGCAACTTCTCCTTCTCTACAAAGCACAGGTAAGACCAGGCTTGGAATATTGTTCCCATATAAAGAGCTCGGCCCCCAAACATTCACTTAACCTGCTTGATAGCATACAGAGACGAGCAGTTCGACTCATTGGAGACCCTACACTCACATCGAATCTACAACCGTTGGTGCACAGAAGACAAGTCGCTGACCTATGCTTGTTGTATAGGTACTTCCACGGTAGATGTTCTGAGGAACTCAAAGACATTATCCCTCGAAATGCAACTTTTGGGCGCCCAACAAGACAGGCTGCTAATGCTCATGACCATACAGTACACTTGACAACCGCGAGGACATCAACTTTCAAAAACTCCTTCTGTTACAGGACAAGCAAACTTTGGAACTCGCTTCCTGGGGATATATTTCCAGAAGACTACAATTTGCAGCAATTGAAGTGCAGAACAAACATACATCTTCAGGCATCTCGGGGCGCTGTTGAAGCGTTATAGGTTCGCCTTTCCCGGGAGAAGTATATAAAAAAAAAAAAAAAAGAATTGAAGGAGATTTCAAATTGTATATATATCTTCAAGGTTAAGGTGAGCCCATATGACCTATTTTCGCGCTTTAACCTTTAAAACATATTCTGAACGTGGTTCTACCCTGTTTTCCATACAAACAAAAAAAAATCTAATCACTACACGTCAGTGTAGGTGTATCTACTAACCACTTATTTGATTTATAGCACTAAACTACAAGTATTTTTCTATATTAATATTTTACCTTATTTTTATTTAAGCGGTTAGTTACTCAGGAAGTTTTACTTTAATGTAACAAGAACGTGTCAAGATCAAGAGCAAGACAATAAGACCACAACAAAAACAAGTAGAGATAAGCCGGGGAAATAAAAAAATAAAAAATAAAAAAACGTCTTCTGCACACAGTTCAACTGCGAAGGCGACCGAAATTTCGCTGTAATTTGGAACGAACTTCTAGGCAATGAAAGCCAAGACTTTCGGCCATTCTGGGCCGGCGGTCAGAAGAATGAATAAAGCTTCTGCATCGTTTGTTTGATATACGGTAAAGGAGACTGTCTAAACTGCGCCGAATGAGATATATGTCTCCTTGCCATCGTCTTCCGTACTGTATGAACGACTGAAAACATTTGTTGATCAATTGACCAGAACGATTTTAGGCCTGGTTAGTCCACAACCGACCAAACATTCGCACTATGTCAGATCTTGGAAAAATTCTACAAATTCTAATTCGATATCCACCATCTGTCATCGATTTTAAGGAATAGTATGATACCATTTATAATATAGCTATATAGATTCATGTGAAATTTTGACTTGTCACTATGTGCTGCTGCTTCATCAAGGTAGGATACAATCTCACCGATACTGGCGTAAGCAAAACGACAATGTGAACTTGGCTTTACAGGCTGCGTTTTTGTGAGACGTTTTACGCCATTAAACGCTAGATGTTGTTTTTTGTTCATATGGAAATTATTTTCTTGTTCGACAACGGTCACGCAGCAAACGTCATCGTTATTCTATAAGGCGTATTAGTGTCACAAAGCGATAAGTTAAATGGCATGTACTGTCGTTGGGAAATTTGCAAATGCCAAGCCACAAAATCGACTTAAAATGTGAGTTTTGTTAAATTTTCAACTTATTTAGCTTAGATTTCACTTATTGAAATAAGGGTGATTGTAACTACTAGCGAAAATAAATTTTATAACTTAATTAACTACAACATAACTATAACAACAACATATAAATTTCCTCCATGACTAAACCATTCAGATTTGGCATAAAATTGTGAAGAACAAAAATTCACATAAACAAATGGTTGTGAGAAAACGATTGTACTAATACCGCCTTACTACCACTGGTGGCCTCTTGATTCCAATGTTAGGACTTTGCGCAGGGTCGGTACATTGCGTGAGAGGTTAGTTTTTCGGGTTACTCAGCGGGGTTAAAAATAGTAGTACAATCCCGCAACGCTACTTTTCACAAAGTTCTGGTCTTGAAAAGGCATGAACTCAAACAAACGATAGTGAAGAGTTAGGACCTTTGAGCACATTGGTGGTGAAAAGAAAAAACTGGTCACTTTTAAACGTTGTAGATATATCTTTAAATAGACTTCGTCCTGTGGTAGAAATTCTATCATTACACTGACCTGGCGGATACACAACAAATTGGAAAACAAATTACAGAAGCATTTCATCTCCGCACTATCTTTCCAACAAAAAAAATCAAGCGAATATGTTGTCGTTAAGGCAGTGAAAGTTATTAAGTGTTTCCCTTCGCCAGTGGCGTCTCGTCTCGGGTGTGCGAGGTGTGTATTGTTCACCCTGATCTAACGAAAAAAAATCACTCATCGAACACTGTGTAATTATAATAACCCATAAAATCGTACACCGTAGTCATATTCATCTTTCCTAATTTTTCTTTTAAAATTCCTTCATCGTTAAGAAACAAAAAATATAAACGCGCACGAAATCTCGAACGTGTGATATCATCAAATAAGCTCATCCAACTCCAAACTATATATGCCTGCCTATACTCTGTCCAAGAAAAATTGTCAGTACAGGCCTTATGGAGGAGCTTTTTTTCTACCAGTGGTGCCTGTAGCTACTCTCACGGCACTCAAACACAAGATTTGCCACTGAAATAAAAACGAAACCACTGGTATTCCAAAGAATTAGTTGTTGTAATTTTCCTGAAAATCGCATACATCCCACCACAACCAGTCTGCCACACAGCCGCGGGCACGGGCAGAATGAGCGAGATCGTCTTATGTTCGCTTGCTATTATCATTTATCATCAACCAAAATAAGCAGTGTGTATGACTGAAGAACATCAGAAGAGTGTTACCATATTACAATGAAAGCATATCAATAAGGGTTTTTCTTTGAATTTTGTCAAAGAACTTTCGGTTTTGGTGCTTTTGAGAACGACTTATTATGTGGGGTGTTGCCATTCGGTTTTAATTTGTTTGTATTTCTGAAGGATCCAATAATATTCAGTTAAAACTTTTGTTCTATGTTGTTTTTTAGAAATGAGGTTTATTCGGAGGTGTTTTAATGCATTCATTTCATTAACGTAACAAGTGATCATAAGTGCGTTGTTGTGATAATGCGATAAATTAATAGTGATTACTAGGCCAACCGGATTCATGCAAAAGCATGACTTTTTTGAGGATATTGTATTAAATATTTTAATATACAAAACTATTAGTTAGGGCATATTTCTGCATATTTGGGTATAAATGTATATTTCACTTTGTAGAGCATATTTTTGGCATATTTTAGAATTTTTGTTACACTTAAATATCAAAATGACAAGCCAGGTAAACCTATACTGTTTATTTTCGGTCGTTGGGTCTTACCACATCCGGTCACTCCTCCTCAGTAAAGCAAATGCCTTGAATGGAAGTTCTGCATTGACGGGTAATAATTTTTTAACAAATATGTATGTATATAATCTAGGTATCTATGTCTATATTCAAAAATGTATTTACAGCTGCACAAGTGCAGTCCTTTTACTATCTGTTTAGGTAGCTATACGACATTGCGTCGTGGTTATATAATTTTGTATTATAATTGCCTGTTTGTGTATATATTTTTTCGTTTTGATTTTTTTTTGTTGGAAAACAAACTAAAGCGATTAGGCCTACTGGTGATACCCTTAAAAAACGCGCCTATTATCTTACCGGAAAAGGAAAAAGATAAACGGGATTTATTTCGTTCAGAAATATTTATATTTTAAATTGGAAGATGGTAACCCTAATAGCACTACTCTCTGAGTTATGGCGAATTATCATACAAACTACGACAACCCTTTGAGAGCTTTAAAGAGGGACCGATTTATGTAAATCATTGCAACCAGACTGAACAAACATCAAACAAATTTTGAAAATAAAATAAGATATCACAAGATCAAAACCATGATTGAGAAAACAATAAATGGGAAGTGTTTTCAGGCAATTAATTGATATTTTTTTTAAAATAACTACGTATATAATTTTCAATTGCACACCCATCTCAATAATTCATGCGAAGCCACTGCCCTTCGCATATCCTATATACATATAATTAGATAATTATGTCGATTTATAAATGTACTTGACAAAAATTGATTTTTATTCGCACAACTATGGCGGATTTTTTCCATACGGATAGTCAATGGCGACGGCAAAAAAAGGAGGAGCGCGCAGAAAAATGGCGACGTTGGTTCTATACCAAGCGAATTAACGATAGAAATTGCAAGTAACTTCGCTTGGTAAGATCGCCCTCTTGTGTTAAATACAAGATAAGGGTCGTATCACATCAAATGATTTTTGATTATTTAAACACCAATAATGATTGCTTGGTGCACGAATAAAAACCAACACATGCGAGAAGAAAAATGCCCTTATTTGGGTGTTACAAGTGGCCTATGTATCAATTAATGAGGCTCGTCAACAATAATTCTATAGATAAGTCATTTACATGTCAAACACATCGCCCGGTGCACACAGTACATAAATATATAATCCATGGTAACCGGCTCATCTTCACCGCGATTCCCACAAATCCACGAGATACTCATCAGAATAAAAACAAAACTCACATATTAATTGCAACAAATTGTTCATAATATCCGTCCACAATCCACATTTATATGTTCGATAATCGTCTCGAATTATAAACATTATGTCATTTAGTAGTCGGACCATCGTATATGCAATGATAACTCAACCCATGATGACTGTTAGAGTTAGATGCACCACCAAAGCGACTATGGCCATCTAATCGTTTTCCCATAGCACTAAAATTTAGTTCGAAACTAATTATATATTCAACGTTTTCACTTTTTTCCTGGTGTTTTCTCTGCGGCACATTCGTTAGGAATACATGTATGTAAATAATTTCACTTTTTTCAGTCTCTTTTCATTCTGATTTGAACAAATCACTTGTCAGTGGTCTTTTGTTTGGTTCCTATATTCTGCGCCGATGGGTTCAAGGGCGATTCTGAATTCGGTAAACAGCTCCCTAGAAAGTTATAAGAATTTCACTTAGTAAGTATATGCACCTCAGTCGAAACAACCATTAATACTAATTTGGAAATACATTCATCTGTTGTTTGAATACAAATGTTCAACCTCCTTTCGCCGCGATTGTCTGCGATGGAAAAGGAATTAAGCGACAGGCGAATGATCAGAGCTTGTGTACTGAATAATTAAATTTCGAACGTCAAATTTGGTAGCCAAGTCAGTGGTTTGACTGTGTTGGGAATTTTGAGTTTTATTGTTATAAACGCGGCTTATGCATTGTGAGGCTCATTTGCTGGTGTTCTTTTTTTACCTGAGATCTCCCCGGGCAAGCGTTTGTTTCCTGTGAAAGTCGCATAGTTGTGAGTGACAAGTGGTCTTACTTTCAGGGTATTTCAAAGTGACGTTTCTTGTTATGTCAAAAAGGAATATTAATACTGAATCGAAAGTATCATGGTCAACGGTTTCCTAAAAAAAGGCTGTTCTTAATACAAATAGGGAGTATAAATCAGATGGATTTAGTTTCTCCCGACACTTGTCCAGTGTCGTTTTACCCCGCAGCCAAAGGCGAACCCGGCTGAACCGAAAGTTCAGTAGTTGTTCGTCAGCAAAGAACATTTTTCTTTCTGTTAGGCGGGGATAGAGTCTGGGTCCTCTAGCTCTACGCTTAGCATAGTCGTTAGATAACTGCGCTGTTCCTCTTGGTCTGGAGTCGAAGACCTCTTGCGCCGGAGCACTAGTATTCATTCGATCGTCACTTTCAACTGTCTTTGACGGCTGTAGGAAATAAGGCCGCAAAAGAGAAAATGAAGTAAGGCCCCCAATTCGGTTGCAGGGTAGCAGCATGCCCGCCCATACATATTCCATATCGGAAGGGTAAGAATTAGTAATAAAAAAATAGTTTTGGGGACTTACTTCATTTCTTCTTTTGGGGTCTTATTTCATCATAAAATAAGAGCCCAATTTTCATTAAAAAATACGGCCCCAAAAAAGGATATAACACCCCAAATTTTATTAAAAATCGTTGTTGTTGTTTCCTGTATAATTTTTTTTGGGACTTATTTCATTTTTATATCGGGGCCTTATTTAGTTACAACTAAGTTAGATACAACTTCGCCAACAAAATGGCTCACTCAATTGGAAGACGATGTTTCAAAAACTAGCAGTGCCCCGGACTTATGCGCCTCCTAAGTAATATGTAGGTAAATACTGCGGGTATAGTTACAAGCTAAACAAATAATAAAAGACATGATAGAGGTAGGTGCACTGTGTATTTTGTTGCCACCATTCAAGAAGAAAGTGATAACCAAAGTTAGTTGTAATGGGTTAGGTAAACTATTGACAATCACTTTGGTAACTTGTTGCGTAGCAGTTACTGAGCTGAATTACTAACCGAGGGATCTAAGGTTTGATCCTAGAAACACACAAATTACATCTTAAAGTTTCTTCAAAACAAATGTCTGACAAACGTTCGAGCGTATATACCTGTCCTGGAAGAGCTTCTCAATTTTGTCCTTTGGACTTGGCAAACAATGTTTTGTTTCTTCCTTTCATCCCGCACGAAAAAAAAACTCTTCAAAAAAATGATCATGAGAAGCTAGCCCTTGGGACTTACTCAGATCTATTGTGACCATTTTTTTTTTACCACTAGGTCGACAGTGGCCTTTCAATTTGACAACAACCATTTGAAGGGCTTCGTGCTGACGGCCTAATCGATTGATTTCGGTCTCGTTGACTTTTTCTTTAATCCACACATCAGGTGGTCCAAGTGTTCACAACATTTTGGGCCATGTATGGGGCCGCTGGTCGATCGATTTCCGCGATTAGATTTAAACGCACTTTCAATTATAAACTTATCTTTATTAAATCAAATCCAATCGCGGGACAATAGTGAACGTCTTGGTCTGTGGTTCGTTTTATTCTAAAGCATCTTTCATTAGCGACTTGACAACTTCAAACTTTCAGTGTAAACGCACCCTTAATCCGATTACCGAGCTGTCAATGTCAAAATATTCAACATTTTCATCATGAACGAAGAACTTTAACAAATAATTAAAATTTACTACCGAAATTCCGAGTCGGTGGTCGCAACTTTAAGAGCGTTAACGCCAATTTTTAATCGTCAGCGTAGAAGCGTATTTTTGGTTAACCGGCTTCATCAATAAGCAAAATATGCGCGTTACTTGACAGGTGAGAACCCTCATTTGCTTTTTTTTTCGCTACAGAGTGCACATTCAAGAATCTAGTTTTCTTAAGTCGACTAGATTGAATTTCTTGACTAGATTCGTCGGCTACACCTCCATTAACGTCAATTGAAACAGCTGCTCATATGACCGATCTCAGCCAATCAAAATCAAGATACATCTAGTCAGACAGCTGTCAGACTTACTAGCCTAGATACTTGAACGTCCCCAAAGACATGTTGGGACGTTATTTCTTGGAGAAATTGCATGAATCGGACATCAGTGATATGTGGTTCCCACAAGACGGTGCTACAAGCCACACAGTAGGTGCAACAATCGAGTTATTGAAGTCTCAGCGATTTAACACCTCTAGACCTTATTTATGGGGCTACATGACATCATTGGTCTATGACAACATGCCGGCGACGTAAGAGGAGCTCAAAGCAAATATTGAAAGAGAAATAGCGGCCGTATCGGTCGAAATTTTCGGCCGAGTCATCGAAAATTGGGTTCAACGTATCGACCGCTGCATACGTTACCGTCGTGGATACGAAGTCAAGCCAATGCATTTTTTTTTAGATATCTCAAGTAAATTGGATTTAATTAAAAAAAAAACTGTCAAGTCCTTAATGAAAGACCCTTTAAAAATGCTTCTAGAAGGAAAAATTACATAACCACTTCTGCTACCACTAGCGCTTTGGGCAGAGTTGTTACAAGAGCAGTATTGTAGTGCTACGTCAACAATATTACAAAGGATGTAGGCGGAAAGTCCGTCAAAATTCTCACTTGTATTACGTAAAAAATAAACAAAATAAAAACTTACAAAAATCCTTTATGCTATAACTATAATCCACAGTTTGCCTACAGAAAGGACCTACGGTTTCATTGCTTTATTGTTTTGTTGCTTGAGGATCCTTCTCATATACTGGGCTGTTATTAGCTTCATTAAAAATTTCAAACTCGATACTTTAATCAATCTCTAAACGAATATAATAAAGAAACTGACAAAGTGCCCGACTTTTGGCTGAATTTTCATTTAACTTCGTTTATATTAGCGCCAGCATCAACCCCAAAGTGTATTATGTAGAATGGCCAATTAAAATTAACGAATAAAAAAAAGCATTTCCAGGGAAATAAGCGAAAATAAGAGTCAACTCGTTCTTGCCAACCGTCATAACGTGTAAGGCATAACCTCAGTGTTGTCTCACAAAAAAAAAAAAAAAAAAAATTCTGTCAAATGCACAGGTCGGAAAGCAAAAATCACCTGTTCGGATTATGTGCGGGTCTTTAATTTTTCGGCACGAACATTGTTTGTTAAGCCACCTAAATCGATGAAATTATTTCAGCATGCAATTCTGCATAAATAAACTAAACAAACCTGAACTCTTTGTTACTTCGTTTTAATATGTCCCAAATAATTTGTTTATAATGTGTACTACATAATCAGCATTAACAAAACAAAATACACTCAAAGCCCATTAACACTGTCGCTTCACCGCACCTCCCATCCAATCAGCAACATACCGAGTACGCATACCTTTTCTTTTCTTTTCTTTTCGCTTAAAGAAAATCTTCGGATTGTGAAATATCTGACAACAACATTGCGTCAGTTAAACTGACTGGTGTAAACAAAAAGAAAAGAAACACAAAACAGAAATTGCCCGAGTAATTGTAATTTCACTTACTAAACAAGAAAACGAAATATACGCGTTGCAATGGAAAAGGTGTGGTGGGCAAGCAATATGCTGACGCACATTTGTTGCGCTAGTCCACATGGTTTTTAATGAAGACGAGCGGCAGTGACGTCTGATCGAATGACATCCAATAATAATGAATTTCCTGTAAGAAAACATTTTATATCTGGAATACAACTGAAATGTGTATCAGTATATCTCTATACCTACCATGTACATATGTGTAATGGATTTCAGAGGAACTATAAACTTTGCAGACATGGTATTCCAATCTAGGAAATTATATAAATAAGATCCACAAGGGAGAGTTGTGCAAAGTGATTAAATAATAAGTCGGAACTTGGTTACAACGGATGTGGCTTGTAGAACTTATTTACACAGTTGGCAAAGCTTGCCAAAATTTGTATTTCTTTCTTTCTGTAATGCAAATCGGTTGCAACTTGTAAGATGGACTTTACATCGAATTTGAGGAATTATTTTTGTTGTTTTCCGGTGGAAAATCTACCGAGAGGTGATAACTTTCTAGCAAATAAAGCAAGTATACGCCAGAGAGGACTATGATCAGTTTGCGATGGGATAGAGGAGGGCTCCATGAAATTACACATCAATGAAAAATGAAAAAAAAAATGCCCAAAAAATGATATAATCAGCAACAACAATGAATGTCTGATTGGGGTGATTTTTCACTTATTTTTAACACTGCGTCGTTTGGCTACCAACCTTGAAGAGTATGGGACCATACGAGACGTTGCCAAGAGTGGCCGGCCTCGGAGCGCCCGTTGTGTCGAAAATATCGCCGCTGTTGGCGAGGATGTCAAGCTGTCGCCGGAAACATCGACCAGACGCCGGCCGTGCCTCGCAATTAGCCATCAGCCGGTCGTCCCTAAGGCGAATTTTGGTCAAAGACTTGAGTGTGTTCCCGTACAAAATACAGTCTGCCTGTCGACCGCCAAACGCGTGTAACCTACGCCCAAGGCATCCTCAATCTCAAGAACAAAGTGGACGATTTTTCGACCAAAATCATAATGAGCGATGAGGCTTGTTTTTTTTTTTGTTTTGTAACACATGCTGAAATTTCGTATAAAAAACTATCGACTTATTCGATAGTAGCTGAAAAATCATTCATACTACTACCTATAGAATGTAAATAGTAATTGAACGAAAAGTTAGTTACTACTTTTATCACTAGTAAGTTTGAACGATTCCATTCATTCATTCATTCAGTTTTTCGTTCAACTACATAATATTTTCTTTCGATAGTTTGAATGATTTCACTCGTTCAACTTTTCGCTCAACTACTAAATTTGTTAGTTAAGTCTGAACGATTGTTTTTCATTCGATAGTTCGAGTGAATGATTTTCGGTTGAAGAGTGTATTTTTTTTTTGTTTTGTATGAAAGTACTAGGTACCAACGGCTACGTGTATTTATTTTTACGTTTTATTAATCTATTTTTATAAGAAATGAGTTTTTTTTTTTTGTCTAATTTCAGTACATATTTAGTTTATTGGGTAAATATATCCGGCGCTAGCGAGGTATCCGTCGGAACGTAAAATTGTCCGAATTTATAGGATCGGAAAATTTGTCTGCAAGGTATTCTATTTTTGGAGGCTGGCATTTAAATGACGCAACAGCCAAAAAGTTTAGTCATTTATCCTAGATGTCATTAAAGAGCGATAAAACGGTAAAAACAGAACGACATTAAAATGACTGCTTTGTGACGCGATTTTGACGTCAAAGCGCCATTTAAATGACAAAAAAAATATGGCCGTGTTGTAGCTTTATACCAACGTTTTTACTGCACATTCATGTTCTTCAGCCATACATTCATAATGTGCTGTCAAATTCAACCTATAAAATCTCCACTCAGTACTGTATGTTATTCACAATGGGCACTTCCTCTATTTACACCTCAATGCGCAGGTATTCTGCTGAGGTGCATAAGTGCATTTTATCGTGATCAGTATCTTATCTTCGTTCGAATTTTACGTTCAATAAAACATAAAACTATTTTTTTCTGATAGACACGTGTGTCTCAGCTTAGCTCTTCATACCCACACACACACGAAGTTACCGATCATACAGCTATCAAGCAAAACAAAATCAGGTCGCCTACGGTAAGTATATTTGTCTAGCACTCGCGCACGGAAAATGTAATTTAGCCCGTCTTAATTAGTTGTTAATCAACTACTTATAAGGCATTGAACTTTGATTTCGAAATGGGAATAAAGTTTGGCTTGACAAGCAACTGCACTAGTAGTTGTGTGATTTGCTGTTTTCTTTTTTGCCTCCAATTCGATCGTTGAGTCGGTGCATTTGAAATGGTTTGGCTGTGCCGAAAACAGATTCCAAAAAAGTGCGGTGACATTTTATTGTGAGTAATGCTAATTTTTGGCTGAACTTTTTTTTTGTTGTTTTGTATTACGACCGCCGTTTTATTACTAGTCTTCCTGAACCTTCACGGTTACCTAATGTAATGTTGAATAAATCAATAAATTCTTATTTATCTCAGACTTGTCACATATTTGTGTGAGTTCTTATGACTCGGACCACAACCTGTTAATTAGAAGAGAAAATTGTTGAATAAAAAAAAAACAACGTTGACCAAAATGTAACCGCACCAAACAAATAAGTAACAAAAAAACAACTACGTCTACATCGTCATGGTATATTGTGTTACCTGTGTTAAACAGTCATTCGTTATTGTTTTTCTGTTCAAGCTTTGTTGTGTGTCTAAACGCTGTCATTTTCAAAATAAGGTTTCTGAAATTAGAGAATTTCAAGGTCGTGCACATGCAACAGGCGTCACAATAATGATCGCGCAGTCGGCGTAAGTATTTAATTGCGCTTGTAATTTTTTTTGTGCTGCTGTGTTAAATCCGGCAGCCCAGAATTTGTTCCACAAATCTTTGTTAATTTGTTTTGCTATTTACAGCCAAGGAAAAACAAATGAATGCGCACGCATGACATTTTTGCGATATCTATCTGCCTTTATTATATACCTAGGCATATTAGGAGCATTCGTACGGACAAACTGTGTCTATTTAGAGTTTTTTTTTTGCAATTTAAATATACCGCCGCAATGTGGTCCAAAAAGGCAAACCTCGTGGCGAAAATACTAAATTCGAAGTTTTATGTTTATTATTTTGTTTTTTATTTCTAATATAAACGGAGCTTCAAAAACAGCAAACTAACAAATTTTGTGCTAATTAGTTTGATTTATAGAGCTTTTCAAAATAGGTCAATTTTGTTCTAGAGTTGAAAAAAAAAAAAAAAAAAAAAAAAAAAAAAAAAAAAAAAACAGAAAAAACGAACTTCTTTATTTTCTTTCTTGCAATTATGACATTGCTAACAAAAAATTATTTGGTCTTCATTTTCTTGAATGTAGGTAGTTGTTTTGTATATACATATATATAGGTAAATAATAAATAAAACATATTTGTAAAAAAAATTCTCGCGAGTTCCCGCGGAAAAATACCCTAACTATTTATTAAATCATATGCAAAATTGTAGCTGCAACTATTTGCAATGTTCGGAGAAATTGAATTTTTTTTAAAGAAAGTCATGTTTCCAGTGCTATTGGAATATATGTAAATGCCAAATGTTTTTTTGTAATCCGCCCACTTTAACGACTCTTTTTGAATAAATTCCTCTTAAACCAAAAGGGTTTTTGAGGTATGCTGTAACTGATTTTATTCGAATTACTGAAATTGTTGTTAATCATTATTGTTCTTATTCTTAATGTATATGTATACATGGATTAACTTGCCAAAAGAAAGGGATTAATTAATTTATTGCCTAAACGTTACAAATAGTAAAGACATAATTAATTGTGGATTATTATTTTATGATCTAATAAAACTGGTAGAAATATTAATTTTTACTTTGTTACCATATATTTGAATTTTACAGGTAAAATAATCGTTGTGCATACGTACATTGTACAATGTACATATACCTACACTCTACAGGTATATAAACCATGACAATGAATTCTTAAGAATTTGTAACTTTGATCCAAAACAACGATGAACCGAAAAACAACTCCAAACATTGTACTCGTAAAATTTTACCTCTTTTTAAAGCTTCTCTGTCAATTCCTTTTTCAAAAAAAAAAATCTTATATTAATCCTAAGATTTAGAAACACCCTGCGAAGCAATTTCATTTAAGAAAAAAAAAAAAAATTGTGGGATATCTTCATGCGTTCAAAAGTTATGTATTTTGCAAAAAAAAAAAAATTCATTTTGGACCACAGTGAGCCGTCATGATATGTATGCTCGTGTCTGCTTAGCCGACGTCACATGAATTGGAAAACGTGTGGTTTTAAAATCATCTCCATGTTTCATTTTTTTTAAAATTTAAATGTGAATAATTATGGATGACCGAAGAACCTAATTATGGAGCCATTTATCGATCACGAATGTACGTTGGCATACTTGAAGATTTTTTAAGCAGAAGAGCGGATAAAGCACATCACCACCACTCGAATGTCGGTCGGGAAATGACAGCTACGGCACAGATATGGATACGCGACCTTTTCGCATTGTATAGGAGTTTAAGTGCTACACTCAAATGCTGGCTGACGTGGGTGTCAATTATAAGTATACGATGCTATAAGAGCTAACATGTCAAGCAACCTGAAATCGAAACTAACATATTTTCTGTTTTTTTTTTTCTGCAAACCCGTTAGAACGATTCAATATTTGCTTATTTGCTAGCTGTGAACGGCAAAGTCGTTTAAGTTGTTTTTCAGTATTGTATAACCTTTGGAACAGCCTATCCTTTGGCAAGATCGATTGTGACTAAGATTGTGATAAGATTTCAAACGAGATGTACGACTGCATAACATACGTAGCCTGACGGAATTCTGGAAGATGATATTTATATTTATCACCAGGACCAGGATAAAATTATCCGCGTATTCTTCCAGGCCTAAAATCGGAAGATTAAAGCGCTTCAATCAGGAAACTGTGCACCCAGTAAAAGCCTGAATCTCCCGGATAAATAAAACATCCATCTATAGGCACAAGTATGATAACGCGCGAATTTTTTTTAAATTTTTTTAGAGTTGTTAAAAATAATTAAAATGCAAAAAAAAAAAAACATTGAAAAAAATTCTTTTAAACTTGAAATTTAAGGAGAACAAATTTTAAAATAAAATGTATGACAATTTTGTTCATATTGTAAACTTAGATACTAAATTAGTTTCAAGTATTTACTGACCTTAGTAATTCTTAATCGAAAACCAAATTGATTTATATCTTGCTTTCAAAAATGCTACAGTACCTTATTGTAAGTGCTACCATTGTTTTTTAATACATATTTTTTTATTTTTTTTTTATTTTGTGTTTGTTTTTTAAACCTCCATACCAAACGGAGCGAGATAGACCCTCCCCTCCCATAGTAAAAAAAAAGCTTACATTAAACCACTCTACAAAAAATCGTTATAATCTTAAGGCCCCTGAGTTATCTAATCACGCGCCGCCAAAGTCAAACGGTTTATACATTGGTACGTGCTTTTGAGCAACGATACAATTCGTGTTTCCCTCAGCATACCTTTGATGGACGGACATACTCATTGAAGAGTCGAACGAACAGGGTGTTCATGGGAGTTTTACAGAGACAGATGAAACTTTGTTTTTAGAGAAAAAAATGTCTGCAGGTTCATTAAAAGTAAAAAACCCCTAGTTATTGAAAAAAAAAAAAGTAACGTAATTTCCTTAAAGGTTATAATAATAATAAATCTGAGTGACGCAAAGGCTAAGAGGAGTCATTCTTTGCTTAAGGTGAAACATAAACGATATGAACAAACTTACCAACAAAAAACGATTAATGTATAGGTGCACCTATGCATGTTTTGCGTGGAAATGGGTATTGTACCGATAATATACTTGTACTGCCTGTTCTCTGACAGACTCCGGTTTGTTCCAGACATTTATTTAAATGGAATAATTAGTCTTACTAACTAAAATTTCTAAAATTAGGCATCTGTTATTAAAAACTAAGGAACTTGAGATGACGACATCAATCTACGTATAAGCGGAATGTTCATTAAGTGGCGAGAGAACTCAGACATTTTCTGTGACCGAGAAATGCGCCCTAACCTAAAAGAGAAGCAGCAGGGTTATATCCAGCTTTTTGGAAGCCATGTGTTAGTTGAAGCGGTTGTAATTCTATCTTCAGGTCTAGTGGGAATAGGTTTCAAATGCCCAGTAATAGAAATGCAGAATGTTGAACCCAGTTTAACAACCTCTGTAGTTTTCTTGATCATGGTATACCATCTAGATTCTAGAAAGTGCCGAATGGGTTTAAATAGTATGATGTAGAATATTTTGATACGGTATCTATAGCCAATGCATATGATTTTAGTTTTAAAAGTCCTTTTTTCGCATTATCGTCTTGCAGACTGCGAGCCTTGAGAACTATTTCCTGAAAGTTGAGCCTCTTCTGCACTTGAGTCCATTCGTAATTCATATCGAAACGAAAAATTATGCTTTCCAATTTCCACTCATTCGACCATCAACTCGTTTCGATGAGTTGGTAACGAAATGTATCCATCAAAAATAAATGCTATGAAAAAAAGTATAACGCACATCGTACCCACTATTTCGTTCAACTCATTTGTAAACGAAATCAACTATGACTATGGGTTTGTCTGGGGTTCGTGTGGTGCTTGTGATAAAGTGGAAATAAAAGCATGAGTACATATGTTGCCTTCACGTTCTGGAACGATATGACCGAAATGGGAAATTTGTATAGGATGTTTTGGGTGTATAGATATGATATTCTGGGTTGGAAAATGTCATTAAAATATTTTTGAACAAATAGAAGGCCCAGCCTCTATAAGTAAATTTTCTGTGTATAATATGTATATATATCACGAAAAAAAAAATTAAGAAAAAATAAAATTGAATCAACTGAACGCCTATACTTCATACTCACGCGTTGCCACTGGCCTCTAGTAACCGATTCCAGAGTTCTCATTTCTCTGGACGACTATCTTGCAAAGTCAAATAATCGAGATTAATCCTCTGCAAGGCAGATTTAATGTCTTGATGTCTAAAAAGTTCTTCTTATGTGTCTGTAAAAAAACCTTTGTGTCTTGAGTGGAAATAACGAGAGAGTAATATATGTGTAGTTTTTCTCTGAAGTTTGGCTTGGTCTTTTTGACTTGGGTTATAAATTGTAGATCCCTTTCTATCGTCCCGAATTTCAAAAACAAAAATAACTCACGCAAAACAAAAATGGTTGTTAGAAGTTAGGGCTAGGGTCCCTACGGACCTGTTGCTCCAACTATTTATTTATTTATTATAAAGCGTTAAAAAAATGTCCATTAGGTATTTATGCCGCTGATGTACTGTTTTCTGGAAAATGAGCTGTGGCTAGTGATTTTTAAGCTTCCTGACTTCTTTCTGTTATCTCAGAAACTTTTATGGAGTTGGAAACTGTCACATCTTTTGCCGAGGCTTCACTATGTAAACCCGATTCACAGAAAAACAAATTTACTTTATAAATATTTATTTTAATGTAAATCAAAATTTCCATGAGTCTAACTGAAAACCCACACTTTAGAAGCGTTGGATCAATTATGCGACTGTTTACAAAACTTTAAACAAATTTTTCAAAATAGAAACTACAATTTTCAAAGAGCATAAGTGACAGGATATTACTTTTGAGTTTTATCCACAAGAGATATTTTCAAGAACTTATTCCTCTGCTATCTATTCAGTATGGACCATGTTCAGTTGGGAGCTGGCGCATATAAAGTAATCAGTTTACTATTTTTAGAGCAAGAGTGGGTATCCCCAATCTAAATGTTGTATTCCGTCGGTCGGCTAGAAGTGCCTTCTTACACAGCTCCATCGCAGCAGTAGAAAAAGAAAACAAAAATGTTCAACATTTCATTACCGGAAATTCAAAGATTAGCTTTGCGCACTTTAATTTGTTTATTTATTCAAGCATATCGCTAAGAACTTAACAAATTGTTGGAAGTAAACAAAACTGAGAACCTAAAGTGATCCTATCACTAAATGGTTCTTAATCATGTTTAAACAAAAAATCGCTTCTAAACATATGAATCAAATTGAATGTTTCATACAGCAGAGAGAATTATTGCAGTCAGCACAGCACACCGTTTGTTGGAGTTTATTATCGTTGCGTCGAACTAATAACACATTTTAGTCTCGACTTGAAAATTACGGTAGCTCACTAACTATTGCCAAATTTGTATGGAAAATATAGCCACTGCGAACTACTGAAGTTTAGAGTCGAAACTTGAAATGTTTATTGGTAAGGCGCGCGTTGTTTATTCTGTGTTACCGGCTATGGACAAGCAATAATGTACCCTAGGAAGATATGGCACAAGAACAGAGATGACATCACATACACCAAACGCAACGAGGTTCAAATGCACAGCTTCCTGATTTGAATTACACGCGGTAGTGATATGACATGATGGTACGTTCGAGGTGAACGATTGGCTTCCAAAATGGAAATCAGTTTTTTTGTTATATCTGCTCTGTTGGTTGCATGTGAGGTTATGCCGCATGTAAAGTTAAATTGACATGTTTTTTTTTTTTTCGACTTATAGCCCTTAAACGTGTCGATGAAGTTTCAGTATGTTTTTTGAAAAGCTTCTTCCTAATCGTTGTGCAGTCACGTAATAGACGAACATTAATGACGAACTGAACTGAGTAAGATCGCGTTTACTTTGTCAACTGTTGGATATAAACTGTAATTGGAAAACAGATTAGGTCTAAGCACTTGTCCTACCGGTCTTCAACACGACCTGCTGCTTATGTCATGGCAACGTCAAATCACGTTTTATGTCGATCAATAAGAAGTAATAAGCTCAGTTAAACCCACTCCGAAAAACACCATTAGGGGATCATAATCTAAAAGCGCATGATAAACGCGAACCGCCACATCCCATACGAGCACATATGAAATATAATCACCTGTATAGCGAAACACATTAGAAGTCTCTGACTCATTGTTACCGTTTTTGCCATTAAATGTGGAAACAAAATTGCTAGATATCAGTATCGACAGCAATAGTAGAAAACAACATGGCAGATAGTAAATTAACTGCAGATGCCCCAAAACGTGCTTGTTCTATATGCCAAAGCTTAGTCACAACAATCGTGATGTTTTCAATTATCTAAGAGCGGTACAGGTAAACAACAACGACTACAACTTTGCTAGCTCTCGTATTCGTAACGTACGGTGAATGGTGGAACTGGAAATAGAAAGAAAAACAAAGCAAACAGGTAACAAAAAGCTTTTAGTTTTGCCCTCACAATTCGTTTAAACAATGTAAATAGAATACAAATCGTAATAGCAAAAGTTGCATCTACAGTTAGGGTCATAAAACGAGGCACACCCATTGAATTAAGTTTATGACAGTGAGTAATAGCAGACTGTGAATGAGAAACTGTTCTCATTTGTTTCTAAATTAATTTGAATTGTTAAATTGAATTGCTGCTGTTACTATACGAAAAAACTTTCGGCCATACCAATAATCAACTTTAGTCTGACAGCTTACGCAAAGACACCACACTTTCCAAAATCCCTTTACCAATAAACAAACACTGGTACCTGACCTGACCGCTAACAGTAATGTCAAATGTTGACGTTGAGAAAGCCATGTTTATCTCGGGAATTAGCTAAATAAATCCTCCCTTAATGTCATTTTGAGGAGGAGTGTTGCCCTACCATCCAAAATTACGACATTGAATTTTGGAGCGAATTTGAATATGCTGTTGCAGTTCAGCATGAACGTTAACAATGATTTTCTCTTATTTATCTTGTTTAGCTGATAGTGCTTGATTTTTGATTGATTGTCCTTTCCAATAGTTTGCTAGCAACGAATGAATGCTTACTAAAAAATAAATTTACATTAGTTTGGGATCTTTCCAAGGCAAGTCGCAAAGAGAATAAAATAATTGTTCACTTCAGTTTCAACGGATCATACCTAAATACCTACTTTTTCAAACAATTCTCAGTACCTTAGGCGGTTCAGGTAGATATTTGACTGCAACCATACCCCTATCGAACTCTTTAAAAAAATTGTTTGTTTGCCGAGAGTGAGGTTACTCTAATGGAACAAATTTAGGCACTTCTGGAGAAATTACAGTAAATTCATAAAGGGAGAAACATGACAGTTTTCGTGCATAAAAATGTGCACCATGGCTTTATATTTTCCTGCGAGAACTGAAACTTTTGTCGGTTTTTAAGTTTTCCGAATTAAGCATACAACAATTTTTAAAAGATTGTAATTGTATTTATTTATATAGCGTATAGCTTCCCATGTGAGATTTTATTTTATTTCTATTTTCACAAATATTCATTTGCTAACGATTCGATTGTGATCTTAAGACCACCAATAAGTTTTGATTTGCATCATAAGCCAACGAATAAATCAAAGCATTCTACGAAACTGTGTTCCGTTTATCAAATAATTTGAAAGCGATCTGATTACGATACAAATGCACTCATCAATCAATCATGAAGTATTAGAAATGAGAGGAAATCGTACTATAAAAAGTATGGAAAATTGTGTCCGATCGAACGATAGGGCATTACTGATTTGCATATGATAAAGGGTGTTCGCGAAACAATTTTCGAATTTAAAATTAAATAATAAAAGATTCACAGGTTTTTATATAATCGTTTTTATTTTAAAATAAAACATACAAATGCGGATTTATGTTTTGAAAATAATTGAAGTTAAATGTTTACCACGGAGACGAACACACTCATTTAAACGAAACACCATATTTTTTGTGAAAACTTTTTTGCAAGTTTCTTGCAAAATTCCTCTGATTTCGTTGCGAATATCTTTTCAGTTGCAATAAATTTCGCGGTTTGTTAACGTAGACTTTAGATTTAAGAAATCCCCATAAAAAAAAAGTCCGCAGGTGTTAAGTCTGGCGATCTGGGGGGCCATGGGATATCACCATAACGACTTATGACTTTTTCGGGGAAAATGCGCCTTACAATGTTCATTGATGCCTCCATCCTGTTGAAACCATGTCGATCCGTTTACCCATTCATTGTTCTCCAACTCAGGTTCCAAAAAGTTTTCCAACATAGACGAATAGGTTTGGGAATTTTTTTTCTTAGTGAAAGACGTGGATTTTCAATAACATCACGACGAACTGCTTCAATTGTTTCGTCAGTTCTCACAGTTCGCGATACACCTGGCCCGTGTCCCACTACAGGTCCTTGTTCACGAAAACTTCGCACCCACTTGCCAATAAGTTGCGTACTAGGACAATCCCGTATACGCCGAATATTGAAATGTCTTGCGAATAGCCACGGGAGAATCGTTATTTTTAAAATATGCCTCTACAGCAAACGCACGATGCTCCGCCGACCAACGATCCATGGCTACTAAAATCCGCACGACGCGTAAGTGTAATGAATACGCCTCCCCCCTCCGCCGATACCCCGCTCGCCGTTTATTCAAATTCAAAGTCGAAAATTCTTTGGCGGACACCCTTTATTTGACAGATCAGCGAATTTATTTGTGCGTTTCATATTTATTGTTTTTTTTTTTGCGTATAATAAGGCTAAAAAAGCCTCTGAATAATATCTGTTGGGAAAATTTATTAACAATTTATGTATTCCCTTTTTTTTTTAAATAAAATCCTCGTTGTGAAAGAAACCATTGATTTTGTTTTTCACGAAAACAAATTATGAAATTTGATTTCTGCATGACTACAAATTAAGAAAGTTTTCGCACAGGAAATGGGAAATGTGGACGTGAAATTGTTTATTGGTACCGTTTCACAAATGCTGAAGTTACGGGTTGTTATTTACAGTCATTTTAACTAGGTACCACAGGGTACAATTTTGGGGCCAGTATTTAAACCATTCTTTTGTTGCCCCTTAGTAGCTGATAGTCGAAGAGCGTCAATATTCCAAGCTACAAGTGGACACCCATACCTAAGGGGACAAGATACATACATACATAAAAGAAGCTCCAGCATCGGATATTATCAAGCCTTCACTACGGACTACTCCTGTTCCCAAAAACATGACCAAACATATTTTTTGTGTTTTTTTTAATTTATTACTATATGAGAATAACAAAAGCAGATTGTTTTAATAAAAATTAAATGTAAAAAAGTAAATTTACACGAATTTAAATTTTAAAGCTGGAAAATGTTATATAATATTTGACATTTAATATTTCGATAATCATAAAGGATGTTTTTTTTAGAGTTATAGAACGGCCATTTTGTCAGCTGTCAAGTAATTTATTTTTAGTTTGGTTTGTCATATCAACATGAATAGACTGACGCTTGAACAACGCTTCCAAATTGTGCAAATTTATTTTGAAAATCATGGTTCTGTTCGAAATACGTATCACGCACAATACGTTAATAAATAAAACTGCCGTATTTGGAGTGATGATAATCCTCAAGAGTATGTTGAGACACAATTATTATATCCACAAAAACTGACTGCTTGGTGTGCCTTATGGGTTGGTGGAATAATTGGTCCGTACTTCTTTAAAAACGATGCTGGCCAGAACGTTACAGTCAATGGTGACCGCTTAGAGCCATGATTACTGACTTTTTCGTTCATCAATTGAACAACCATGATGTGCAGGAGCTGTTTTTTTCCAACAAGACGGCGCAACTTGTCACACAGCTCGTGCCACAATTGATTTATTGAAGGAAACGTTTGGTAACCGCATAGTTTCACGTTGCGGATCCGTCAATTGGCCTCCAAGATCGTGCGATTTAACGCCGCTTGACTATTTTCTGGGGATATTTGAAGTTGATAGTCTACGCCAAAAAGCACGAAACGATTGACCACTTGGAGGACGAAATTGGACCTCCAGATTAGACTACGTCCGAGCCAGCCGTGGCGGTCATATGCCGGAAATCATATTTAAATTATAATGCCAGAAGTTATTATAATTATAAATACATAAATAAGTGGTATAAGTCAATGAATCTTGTTCTTTTCGAAAGTGTAGTATTCACACCGAGACGAAAACCGGGTTCACGCGAACACTCGAAGGCGTCATCGAAAACAGAAGTTTTCCCACACATATTTTGGTTTTCAAAGCGAGTTGTTTTTCACGAAAACGAATTCCAATCTTTGATTTGTTGAAACAAACACAACTTTTGCAACATTCAGCAGAGCAGCTGACCGAACAAATGTCACAAGTCACAACTTAAAATCATTTCCCACATTTAATTGATGGGCTTATATTATTTTTAAATGCTATGAATTTATTTTATTTATTAATTCATGCGATCGAAATATGTAAACAAAAAAGTTTACACAGAAATTCCACGACCACTGTCTCACAGCTGATAGAACGTCAAACGAAAACTACTTATTGTTCGGTGTGAATGCAATTCCGGGTTTTCAATGAAAATACGGTTTTCGGTGCGTTGTGAATTGCGTATTACACTTACTCGTGTTGTATAAGTTTCTTTTAAAAAAATAATAGGGTAATGCACAATTCCCAATAGTTGCTATGTTGCTTTTTATTGTATATTCTTGGCTGGATTTTCGTATCCAGCTTTCGTGTCTCTCATTGCAAGTACACACACAATCTTTGAAGTGAAATTGGCTTCGGATGAAGTTTGAGTTGAGAGATCATGGTGTACGAATGACCTAGTTTTATATCGTCCGTGATCCATTTGTTTGTTTCTCTGTTTTGGTTAGATTTGGACAAGTTTGAGGTGCCCCTTCGGCACTCAGTTCAATTATTTAATGGATTTCCTGCGAACGGGGAGAATTTATTGAGAGAAAAAGGTAGTAGAACTTTTCGTTCTAAATTTGGTGATTTGGTGTGTGTTTTCCGGTTTTTTTAAGATTGTAAAATAAAGTGGAGGTTTTAAAAACAATTAGTCATGTCTTGATTTTATGTAATAACTTGTATGATTGGTTGCGTTTAATTTTGATTGCAATCAAACCATGGTTTTGCTTGTTTTTTATTGACGCAAAGTGAAAGCAATGAACTGGAAGATTAATTCTTTTTCTGCCTTTGGCTGGCATTGTTTATTAGAATTTTCGTAAATCTTTCAAGTCAAGAAATAGACAAAATCATTATTCATAAACGAATACGATGGCAAAGAAATCCTGTTGATTGGCTATAGTTTACAATTACATTAAAGAAATATAAACTGTCTGAGCGGTCAAAAGGATTGATATGACTTTTGGGCGTTTGGCGTTTACATTATACGAATATGAGTTTCTTAATAAATGTTTATTATACAGGTAGTGGGTAGCCATAGATATTTCATCGACTGAGTCGTTATGAAAATTATATTTGCTTCATATTTTCGAAAGAAGTATGCTGGAGTGTGTACTAAATATTGCTGCAAGATACACTATTGTTTTGATTGGATATACTTGAAACATAGCAATAGACCTCTTGATTTCTGAAAATCCAAACTCTATGTGATGTAAGTCCAGTGGTCGCAGTGGCTTAGTGGTTAGTGTGTTGGACTATTAAGCGAGGGGTCGAGGTTCGAATCCCGCAAAAACCCAAATTCCAACTTAGGGTTTATTTTTTCAATGTGCCACTTCTCGCGAACTTCTGACAAACATCCGAGAGTATAACTGCCTTGAAAGAGCTTCTCAATTAGCCGTTTGGAGTCGGCATGAAATTGTAGATCCTTTCCATTCGTTCCAAAAAAATGAAAAAAACTCACACAAAACGAATGGTTTTGAGAAGCTAGGCCTAGGGTCCCTCCGGACCTGTTGCAACAACTATTTATTTATTATGTGATGCAAGTCCACCCTTACTGCTTTATAGGACATTTTTGTAGTTTTGTGACTCGACTGAGTTGAATTTTAATTTTACACATTGGTAGAAAAACAAAAATTATTTAAAAGGTTCTGCCATTTTTAAAAATAACTCATAAAATTATAACTTATAATTTTCTTTTCCTTTAATTACAGTTCTATCACAACGACAATGTCAATTAGCAAAAAGTTTAAAAGAATTTAATTTCGAGTGCATTGGCACAGCACAAACAGATGATGAAATGGTGATATGTGATAGCCTAAGGCATTTTGGAACTATTATTGAAAGTATTGAGGATCACCGCGAGCATATGGTGTGTTCTTATAATATGTATACTAACTTTCATGTTTATAATTCAAGTTTATATTTCCAGTTGAAGCTTGCAAACGATCAGATCATCGAACGTCTTGAAGACTTTCGAAAAAAGCAGATTGGTGGTGTTAAAGAAAATAAAAAGAAATTCGACAAAAAGACTGAGAAGTTTTGTCAGTCACAAGAGAGAACCCTAAACATGTCAACAAAGAAACCAGAAAACACAATAATCGAGGTGAGATAACAATTAAAATCATTAGAATACAGATTGACATTATATAAGATTTGGCAAACTGAAAAATACGGCAGGTCCATTTTCGCTTGGAAGTTGGACAACTCAGATTTGAAGGAGTGACTAGGTACTAAAAATACTATACCTTCTGAACAAGAAAAAGTTAATGCTTCTTATACTAGTATTTATGAGAAATTGATGTTAATTTTCCACTTTTTGCGTGAAAATAGGTCCCATATAGATCTGTTACGCCAATTGTCGGAACTGTCCTACACAAATGGAGGCTACAAGTTAATGATTTTGTGTTTGCGGGCTTAATTATTAATGCAAAAGTTTTATTGTAGGTTAACGATATCAAAAGGTGTTATACCCTATAAAACCGGGTTTTCGCGAAAACAGTCAAAAAATTCTTCGAGGAAGTTTTCCCATACATATTTCAGTTTTAAAAACGAGTTGTTTATGGTCGTTTTCCATGAGAACACAACGAAAACGACTTGCAATCGTTGGATATTATTGAAAAAAAAAAAAAAAAAAAAAAACACATTTTGCAATATTCAGCAGACAGCTGACCGAACAGGGTTCCCAACTCACAACCTAAAATCATTTTCCACACTTAATTGATGGGCTTATATTATCTTTGAATGCTCTGAATTAATTTTATTTTTTAATTAATGCAATCCAAATTTGTTACCAAAATAGTTTACACAGAAGTTTCACGACTAGTGTCTCACAGCTGATTGAAACGTCAAATGAAAACTATGTGGTGTTCGGTGTCAATGCATATTCGGGGTTTCGGTTCTGTGTGGATAGGGTTTAGAGGTTGAAAAAAAAATGCAGTGTTTATTAGTGCTGATATCGATTCTGCAGCAGCTCGTAATACATTGATTAGTAGCATTACTGTGCCTAACCTGGGGACGGATTACCGCATCCGTGAGCGAACCATACCTCACTGAATTTTGTGGATTTTAGAAGCAAAATAATCAGTCCTATCATTGAATCCGACGTATGCTCTGCGGACGGATTCAATCCGATCCGCAGTTGATCACTTCACAAGTGAAAACCTATCATTGAAAACGGCGGATGGGCTACATTATCGGTCCGCAAAACCGCGTTACCGATTGCTTGTAGTCCAGCGAGTCAGCTGTCAAATGAAAATCTCTTCTTATTCGATTTTGTTTTTATAAAGTGTACGAACATGGATAGCATTGGATTTTTATTAAATTTTGAAGAACTAGTAATAGTGATACTAGGAGCATTAGAAGAGGTGCTAGAATGCGAGGAAAATATGTCTGGATGGTTTTTCATCATTTCCACCATTGCCTGGTACTCAGGACGGGTTGTTTGTTTTCTAAATCAGAAAGATCAATTAACTGTTCGTAAACATTTTAAATTTATCCTTTTTTTCGAAAAATAAAACTTTTAGTGCGTGTATGTGTGTTATCTCTTCGAGTTCCGCATCGATTTTGATGCGGATTGAAAAAAAAAAACAACATTTGTATGAACCGCGGATCGGTTGCGTTTTCAATGCGCGTATTACTCGATCACGGATGCGGTAATTCAATCACTGGCTCTAACAAGATGTTCAAACTGACAAGCCAAACCGATCATGGGCTGAACGGCGGCAGGCACGCCTTACGTTGGGGAAACGTCGACTCGTCCATTATCTGTATTAGGCGTTTTTCTTTTTTAGTTCAGAGCTGAGCACTTAACTGAGTTCGAGCATTATGAGGCCACTCTGAAGCGAGCGTGCTCAGAACGTTCTGATGTCCACACAAATTCGAGCTCTGATGTGTCTGAACTAAAAACGAAACACAAACTTTTTGTATAACAGTTCAGGTTCTGCTCTGACTCTGACTGCCATTCTTACATGTCACACACATTCGTTTGTGCGAGTTTTTATTTTTGGACGATTGAACGTCGAGTCCGAACGTCTGAATTTCAAAACATTCTCAGTTCGCAATCAAAGAAAACGTCACGTCGCCATGGGTGATCGAACCTGAGACCTGTTTCTTAGTAGTCCAGCACACTAAACACTGTGCCAACCAAGCAAATTATTTCCGCCCAGATGAATCTGGAAAACCCCCAGATTTGGATATTTTTTCCAAAAAAAAAAACCCCAATTTTTTTTAGCAAGTTTTATGTACAAATTAAAAATAAATAAATAGTTGGCGCAACAGATCCGTAGAGACACTAGGTCAAGCTTCTCACAGGCATTCGTTTTGTGTGCGTTTTTCACTTTTGGAACGAATGGAAGGATGGAATGGCACTAGCCATTTTTGAAAGAAGTGTTTTGTTAATGAAAATAGTCTTGAGATATTGGCTTTGGAGGATCGATCGATTATTCAACAGCATTTAAAAATAACGCAAGAATAAGTTACTCAGCGTTTCTTACGTTCACTGAATGCCTATAAATTGCATTTTTCTGCGGAAGCTCATTTTTAGGTTACCAAAAAGGATTTTATAACGAAATACAAATAAAGTAGAATTTCAAAAACCCCCAGATTTCCTCCCGTCGACCAAAAAGAAACTTTAAATATTGGAGGAAAACTCCCAAACTGGCAACGCTGCAACCAAGTATAGGTTAGAAAAAATCATGCAAGGACTCGATTATCAGTTCCTATCGAGGCATATCCCTGCTTACTGTCGCATACTCGTATAATCCAATTCAAAGTATACAGTGTTAACGTCCCAAAACATTTCGCAACTAACCAATTAGAACGTACCAGTGAGTGTGTTTTCCGACCCGTTAGATCGGCCATAGATTACATTTTTCTTACTGAAGCATAACCTGAAAAAGACCATCGATTTCAAGTCGAGACTTTTTTCGACTTTCAAGCCGCATATAGTGGCATAGTGATAGAATTTCTTATGATGAAAATGTACATCCGGAGCAACGTGGATGGGATCGCAAAGTGTCTGTCTCATGCATGGACTCTTTCCTAGTCGCTAAAGTAAGTAAGTAAGTTTTGCCGCATTTATCACAAAAGCTTATCCTGTAAAATCGGAACACGTTATATCCGTAATTTTTACGAAAATGTCTTTGAAAACAACTGCAAAGATTCAGAAAGAATCAATGGCCATAGAGGCATGTCAAACCTGAAAACATTCATGCTTATTTTGACATTCGAACGAATAGTCAATTCTAACGAATGTCTATTAAAATACACACAAGTTCATTCGAACGAATAGAGACATTCGTATGAATTGGCTATTCCTTCGAATGTCAAAATAAGCATGATTATTCCTCGTCCATTTTCGAAATAAGAAGTAATATAAAGGGGCAATATGAACCACCGAATCTCGTTGCATTAGTTGTACACAATGTGAGTGCAGTTTCTGATTTCAGAAGAAATTCAAAAACTTTGTTCATTGGGAACCTTTATTGAAAATTCCCAAGGGCAAATTAACAACCCTCGATTTCTAACACGTAGCTTGGTTTGTCAACTATAATATTGAAATTTTAACTTTTTATGAAATTGTCCGTCACTTTTCGTCATACGTACGAATACGAGTAACGTTCAGCTATTTATGCATTCATTGCAACGCTTCACGTGACAGATATTGCAACCCTCTTTTAAGATGTCTCCAGCTCTTATAAATCTATAAATAAGCGTTATAGTGCAAAACGATTGGAGGGCATTAGGGCTAGACCGCCACCAGACGTCCAACCATATGTGTGCTTATGTAGTGAAGTGGAAAAACATTACAGTCATCCATAACAATACCATAAGGTAAATATAAGTAAAAGAAACAAAAAATCAAAGAATTACAAAAAAAAAAAAAACTTAGCGCAACATGTTAAATGTATGTACATGCACAATATGTGTACAGGCGTAGTTTGTGTAGTTTCCATTTATTTCTGTAGGGCACATTGTTCCTTCCGGCTATGCATAGTTGCACTGTTTAATGGATATCTTAAAAAAAATCGATATTGTTCCGTATGCGGAGAGAAAGAAAGATAGACTGGGTGTAGACTTGTACAACTAAACGAGGCAGGACAAGGAAACTGTTCGGTCTCCTCCCAACTTTATGAATGGGAAAAAATTATGCAAGTTCGTCGAAGGAGAGCAATTATTCCGGATGAAGGATGAGTAAAACTAGATATATGTGCACCATTCCTTTGTGTGACAACAACGAGGCCGATACGTAACAATAGATTTGCCGGCACTGCTCCTTAAATACTGACGAAGCAACAATTTCATAAACAATTATAAAACATTACCCAGCTACATAAGTGCGAGTATGTTGGTTGGCTTTGAACGGTAGAGGGCTAAGTTACCTATTATGTAAATGACAATATATACTCGCAGGAGTCGTGCCTGCGAATGTGGCTATGTGTGTATGTATGAGAAACAAGTGTAGATAAAGGGAGAGTGGGCAATCCATTTTGCCTTGGTACATAAAACATAACTGCTTTTAGCAGCCTTCGTACATAAATACATAATATCGAAAGGATGGAGATAGATTATTGAGGATTTCGGAAAGTTTTTCTTCTTTCTTTCTGTACGCCTGGTGTGAAAAAAAAGATGATTTATGTTTTTTCATTCAACATGCATTAAAAGGAACATATTGTGGGATTTAAGTTGAATACATTGTACAGCCGAGGCGAAACGAATTTTTGAAGTGTATAGGATATTAAATGTCAAAACATTTGATGACTACGATTGAACTTAACCAAATATATTCATTTCTTAATTGGTTCATGATTTGAAAGTCATTTTTGGCATATATAATTCCAGATAAACACTCGTACTAGATGTATGTTCTTGTTTATGTATAGAAATTGTACATCACTGAGCTGTAGGTCCCACGAGTCTTTTTCAGAAGTTCTGTCTTCGCACGTTCCGAACCTATCTAACATTAGTTTCGAACCCGTTCGAGATACACAGCTCATACGACTCAACTATTCTGTTCAACATAAATGCGTATATGCTATTTTTGTAAGGCAAAACCTATCACATAAGAGTTTTTGTGGAACTTAAATAGCTTCGAGTCGCATCAGCAAATGGCCCTAAGAGTGGATCCCCCATAGTAGGTTAGCGGGGGGTTCTAAAATGTATTTTTCCTTGCGAAAACGACTAAACCTGCGTAAGTAACAAGCCATACATGCCTTAAATTCTGTGTGCGGAAGGAGTTTATATTGCATATAAGATTGGAGTCTGGTTACCTCATTTCGTTCTACGTGTGTTCCAACTGGACAACAAACAGATTCGAATATACTAAAGGACTATTCACATGAGAGCGAATTGCGAACTGCGAAGTGCGAACACGCGAATACTCGTAGTTTCTGACACTTCATTCACATGAAAACTTTTTTGGTCGCAGATAGCCGCGTATCAGTTTCATTTTTAGAGGTTAAGTTCTAACGAATTTTTCATTCGCGAGTTTGTGGATCGCGACTGTTTTGTGTGGATTGTGAATAAAGTGTGAAAGTTCGCGGCAAGAATATTCAATTCGCGGGCAAATTGCTTAAATTGTTAATTTATCTGTTTAAATCAATTGAGATTCATGTTTTTTTAGATAAGATGTTAGAATTATTAAATAGGTATAATGGTTTTGTGATACAACAAATAGCAATTTTCAATTCATAAATCTCTCATGTGAATAGTCCTTAACTCCGCGCATATTCTAAACGAAATTGTTTCTATGAACAGGGCGGCGCAGGGAAATAAGTCCAAATTTTTACTTTTCGAACTTATAGCCCACTTAAGCGAGACTTAACTCCCAAATTTGAGTGACTTATGTCCCACACCATGTGGACATAAGTCGCAAACATGTATGTTGGGCCCTATGTCCCACCCAACAATTTTTTTGATTAGCTTACTGAATTTTCCCAGAAGAGCACGTAACAAGAACGTCAGTCAAATAGTTTTTTTTTCTTTGTTTTATTGGTTTAGTTTTAAGCATTACTTACAATTCCAAAAAAATACGGTTAAATTAACAATTTGCGAAACACAATGCAAGCATGCGTCAGTAATTGGTTTCTTAGTTAGTCCAGTTTTTCATCTCATAAAGCTACTTTCAGGAAAATGAGACTACAAAACTGCAAATTTTTAATTGTTTTTTTTTTTTTCTTTTATTTCCTCAATTTCTTAAAACATAGAATTTTATAAGTTCCTTTTCTCAAACAAAAGAATATATTTAATATATTTTCTCAAATCCTCACAACAAAATTTAAAACTACAACATTTGGTTAGATTATATATTTTGTTTTGAAAACTCTCCACCTCCCGGGGAAGGGGCACAATTTTTCAAAATTCTTTACCAGAACTATTGTATCTTAGACCGAAGATCCATTGAAGTTTGATAATTACATTCAAGATATAGGTAGGTACGTACTACGTACTATCTCTTTACGTACACATTTTTGACACCATCAGATAATGTCTTCAACATTTGATATTGGTCAGTATTCGAAATTTTTAGTCCAATTTTCGCGATTTATTATTTCATTTTAAAAGGTACGTCGTGTATACTATGTGTGTTCTCTGGTAAAACTAGTACTGAGTTAAGCTATTTAGCAATAATAAAATCAACAAAATGTATTGCCTTCTCGATTTAGTTGAGCCTAACATCTTTTGTGGGCGGTAGTAATTTACTTTAAGTAGCAATGTATTCAATGCAGTTACCCGGGTTAATATTATCCATGATTCCGCATAAAAATAATCGTCAATTTTTGGTTCATTATATTAAATTTTCTCATCTCCAGTATCTATTCGTCTCTGTTGACAAAAAAAAAAAAAATCTTTGACACCAATCGAGAACATAAATTGTAATAGTAGTAGAGTAGTCCATTGCAATAACTATAATGAGTCCATCTCGACTTCAAAGTTCAAACAACTCAACTACGCGCCAACCAATCCGCCGTGTAATCCATCTACGAACATTTCATGCATCCCTTTTTCCTCTGTGGGTGGTTCGCGACTAGCGTTTTAAACTCACGTAATCGATTATGTTTCACACCGAGTGAGTACCTATATATATTTGTGTATTGTTTTTGTAAGTTTGGCCTCTATACAACAATTTATGGCGAATGTTTGTAAATTAGTTGAACTTACAGAAGATGAGCTGATATCAGAACGTGGATGGTTGGTCCTCTTATAACATGGCTTCGATCGTAAACTGGTAAAATTGTTAACATTTTAAAACCACCCATCCATTTATAAAACACCATCTCTAAACTTGGGTCTTAATATCCTGATAAGAGATCTATTTGTTTCTGTATTTACGTATGTTTTTGTTTTAACCACCCCCTATAAAGTTCACTTATTCAAATCAAATATAGATATTCGATATCTACTTAATGATGTCAATGTAAAAAAATTGTTTTAGTTCCATTGTTTTAGACGCCATTTTCGATATACATACGTGCATTTCATGATAAGAAGAAGTTCTTTAAAAGGTCATATAAATATTTAACTTGATTTTCAAATTCAACTTTGGTTTTTGTAGCATTGACATTTGATGCAATTTAACTTAAAGTACAGTACTGTACACAGCTTTTTAAATCATTGTAGAAGTAGAGACGCCCACAACGATAACATTTGCACGCGGTATAAGATCTGCGCATGTTCGAGCTTTGGAGTTATCGTTAAAGAAGGTAGTAAAACTGTGATTAGACCTAAAAGTAGTAACAGGTTCTCTGACTTTATTTTCGTTATAAATAATACAGTATGTACTGAAAACTTGACGTATACTACAGTAGCTTACTGGTAGTCTTTGTGGGGACGGTAAAAGTATAAAAGATTATCGTTTCAAGTAAGGGCTGGTGGAAAGAATTAGTAAAATTTTATTGAGTTTCTAGCGGTATAGCCGGGCGGGTCTAAGCAATATTAATTACAACATTATGATGATTGTTTAATTTGATATATACATTTGTTAGGATACGAATGGAATAAGATGAACATTTTTTCGCAGAATTAATTAGAAAGTTTCACTCTTTTCAATGAATTGCTGCGGTCTGCTTTTTATGAACTACATAGGTACATTTTGTTTTCCGATAACGGACATCTTTCTTATGTGGACAATTTTTCGTAAAATAAAAATCTATTTCACCTTCGAAACTATGCTTGCACCTTTTTTCAGCGAATGCGGACATAAACATTTATCTAAGCAGTGGTATTTTCTCCCTCAACCGGACACAAACAAATCAAAACTTACAAAGTACTGCCAGACTTCAGAGAGTTTCTCTAAAGTGGGAATAAAAAAGCCGCATCAAAGTACCATCAAAATGTAATGCGTTAATAGAAAAGGACAATTTCCTTACTGTCCTTAAAGTTATAACAATAAAAAAAATATTAAAAAAAAAAAAAAAAAAAAAAAAAACAATCGAATTTGGTTTTTATTCGTCCCTAGCTAGTATTGTTTATAATTATAACACACGCACTTAAATGGATTTGGCTAATTTTATATTGTAGTGCACGGCTCATTACTGAATCCCTGCGGTGCTCCACTCCCACTTCGGTCCATAATACGACCGATGAAATGAGAGTCTAAAAATAACTTTACTTTCTTTTTGATCGTATATTTAGAATTTAGAAAATTTTTCAAATTACTCTCAGCTATTGAAATTTTCAAATATGATCACTCAATAACCCATTTATATTTTTCTACATTTTTTGATCTGGGTCGGATCAAAATTGGTCAATCAATGAGAGAGAAAAATAAATCACATTTAAACATTTTCGATAGTTATTGTTATTATACTTATTATAATGTTGAAGCTCTCCCGGTTTATAACCTATCTATACCTATAACCTATAACCTATTCTCCCGGGAAAGGCCAACCTATAACGCTTCAACAGCGCCCCGAGATGCCTGCAGATGTATGTTTGCTCTGCACTTAAATTGCTGCAAATTGTAGTCTTCTGGAAATATATCCCCAGGAAGCGAGTTCCAAAGTTTGCTTGTCCTGTAACAGAAGGAGTTATTATAAGTATTAAAAGCGTGTATGCTGACTGCGCAAATAATTTTAGAAATAACTTTTTCGACTGAGAGTTATATATTTAAATACCCTTGAGAGTTGACTTTTATTTAAACTGTTTCCTAAACTATCAAAGCAATTTGTTCATTCCATGTTTCTTCGTACTTTTATGAAATTCAGAATTGCGCTTTTCAAAATTCGTTGGAGCACTTTTGTAATAGTAGTAGACACCATTTGTGAGATTTGCTATTCTGTTACTACTTTTTTGTATGTTTTCCGCAATAAATATGAATGTTTTAATAGGCTATCAATCAATCAAAATAAATGTATTTCAATTTAAGTTTACGTTGCACACATAGTTGTACATTTTCGGATTGCATAGCGAAAAATTTGTTTCTAATACCACAACAAACATTTCAATCCGATGTGTTGGTGAGTTCAGGGCAATTCTTTAAAAATATCCCGTACACTCCTGTCGTGTTAAGAATTGACCTGGAAGTGCACCTTTTTTTTTGTCATAGAAAGAGAAATTCTTTTCTTTAATCAAAAACGCCATTAGTATATATATACGTAGGTATGTTAAACAAAAGTATACTATCCAGTTAAGGTAACACGCTTCTCTGTCTGTGGAAGACGTAGTGCTCTTAAAAACTTACTCTTTGGTTAATCGTTGTCTTTCGATGCTGGTTTTTTAGCCTTCAAATTATAAACCCAAGAAAATGTTCCATTAGGATTTTTTATTGTTGTATAGGGCTTCAAGTTGCAACTTTAATTTTCGGTTTGAACCGCACGTAAAAAAAAGAAAGAAAAAAGATATCGTTTCTACCAACCCACCTATAGAAAGAGTTCTAATAGTTTGCACATACAACCAATATTAACATAGTTGAGTTATTGTTTCTGAGAGAATAACTTTTTGACAACAACTCGCAAAAGTTAAAAAAGTTAAAAAAAAAAAAAAAAAAATAGTTGGCGCAACAGGTCCGGAGGGACCCTAGGCCTAGCTTCTCACAACCATTCGTTTTGTGTGAGTTTTTCATTTTTGGAACGAATGGAAGGGATCTACAATCTTATGCCGACTCCAAACGGCTATTTGAGAAGCTCTTTCAAGACATTTATACTCTCGGATGTTTGTCAGACGTTCGCGAGAGGTAGCGCAGTGGAAAAAAACCCATAAGTTGGAATTTTGGTTTTTACGGGATTCGAACCTGAGACCCCTCGCTTAGTAGTCCAACACACTAACACTAAGCCACTGCGACTACAGAGTTAAAAAAGTTATTCTCTCAAAAACAATAACTCAACTGAAACTCGACAAAAATTTCCCAACAGATATTGTCAGGGTCAACTAGTGTTGGTATATTATTGAGATGATTTTTCGCTCGGGCCGCTAATTTTTTCCCATTTTTCCCTTTTTGACCTAGTCAAAATTTCAATCCATTATTAGATGCTTACTACCTTTACTATGCTTTCACTTTCTCACATTGAAATTTGGAATTGCATGCCTTGCAGAATGCCTGTGAATCGTCTGATGACACCTTCCCTCTTTTATTCTCTGACATCTAAAACAACACATAAGGTCTGTTCCTTTGCTTTCTGGTTCAATTTTGGCAATATGTCACATTTCTCTCATTGCGAGAAAATATGCTCAAAAAATGAAATATAACCAAAAAGAAAAGGAACGTGTTGAACCACAAAATTGAAAAGAGTGAATATTTTCTAAACGGGAATATTCAAATATCAGTTGAACAAAGCACAATTTGTATATTTAAGACCAAGATTTGAATTGCTTTTATTGTAGAAATTAAAAAAAATGAAAGAAATCAAATAATAAAAAAGTTAATTTAAAAAAACCAAAAAACCCGACTGACTGTAAATTTAAAAAGATAAAACAAGACACTTTCAAGTATAACTGATTGACAATCGGAGACTACCTAGACAATCTGTCAAAAATATGCGCAGCCTCCGACTGCCAATCAGTTATACTTAAAAGTGTCTTGTTTTATCTTTTTAAATTTACAGTCAGTCGGGTTTTTTGGTTTTTTAAATTAACTTTTTTATTTCTAGCTTTTTAGTTTAATATATTTAGAAGAATACCTATACAAAAAAAAGTTTCTTTTGTGAATGGTGTACAGTATATTTATTTGTCAGTGTTTTAGGATTGTAGCTATCTATTTCTTGCCGGTCTCAAATAGTGTTCGATATGTTTATGCAATCAAAATAATATTATTTCAATTAAAATAATTGAATTCATGACTGCAGACACTCTATGATAAATGAGTAGGTACCTATTTCCTTAATGCGAAACGTAAGCCCATAACTCCAAATCCGAAGTTTGAACGAAATCCGGGCAGCCGTTACGTTTTTCGCAGTCTCAAAAACTATTCTCGCTAGTAATTTTTTGTGTTACAAACAGCGAAAATGAGGCCACAATGAGTCTCAACATTTTTTTGATGCCCGACCCAATTTTGTAGATCACAGTAGTTCAATTTTTGTAGTACATATTTAAGGATTTATTCACCAGTAACCCGGATAATTTGACACAGAATCGAGCCCTAAGGACACGATTCACGAGATTTCTCCCCAAATTGAGATAAGAAAAACAAAACAGATATCAACTACCACTTTATCGAACGCTTGGAAGAGGTGACACTAGTTATTGTACTTTACTTTCGCTGAGATAGGATGTTTGTTTTAAGTCATACAACAAAAATGGACCAATCTTCAGAATTTTATATTACCGACAGAAATAGAAAACAGAAAAAATAGCGGTTGAAATCTTTATTTTTGCATGGACCGAAGTGGAAAAAAACGCCCGGTCCAATAAAAATAACAACTCCGGATTAACGTAGTTTTATCGTCTTCACAGGAAAATGGTGAACACCCTGGCGAATCGGGCCTAACACTCCACAAGACCGCGATTGTGAATACATCAGAAAGTAATTTATTCCAGAGTTCAGTGACATTTCTCACTGTGTGACAATTATTTTTTTTTAGTTTTTTTTAATTTATATTTTTATAAGTATTTGTTTAGCCTATGACACTCCGGGGAAGAATACGAATCTAGTGACACCTCACTCTTTAAAATCGGTCAAGCCGTTTAGGCTACAGGAGGTCACGTAGGAACGTACATAGGATACGCGCGAAACACATAACCCTCTCTGTGTACAGTCGGGTAAAAAGTCAGTTACAAATTTGAATTTGAATTTCTGCCCAACTTTTGCGTAAGAGAACGAAGTTTGACTATTTTTGGCGAATGTGTTCGAATGCATTATCCTTAGGGAACAGACCTATTTTGTATTCTAGCGACAACAAACTAAAATTAAATTTCACGAATACGCACCATACTTAGCAATGAAAATACTGGGACAAGTTAGAAGGAGAAATTCAAAATGTGTATGAAAGAGAAAACAAAAATGTGATACTCTTATGTCGGTTTCGATTTGGCTTTTCAAATTTTGATCTGAGATCTCAGATTTTTGTTGCTAAATCGAACAAGAAATCCGAGCCTCTTACGCGTTTTGTAATTTGTAGTAGATTTATTGCATAACAGCGCATTTAGGTAGGCTGTTTTTGTGAACACCGTATAACGTAGTAGAAATTAATATGATAATATGTTGAAGTTTTATACAAAAAAATTGATGACCAAATTTCCCACAAAATCGTACCGAAGTCTTATTTTTTCCCTTTTTCCCACGAGACGGTTTCTTACCATCGAAATTTCCTTCGAGATACTAACACTGGGGTCAACCCCAACTAGCGAGAATCGTTGTTACTCCTCGCTTCCCCACTCAATATTAACATACGCAATAAAAGAAGATCTAACTTCAGTGTTGCCGCTCTCCAATATCTCATATTGTAGAAAAACCCTTTGCTCACAAAGGAATGTATGCACACTTATTGCGAATTTCAAATTGATTCACGGGCTTTAAACTGATTGCATTTTATTTAAAGCTAAATGGGTGAATAAAATGTAAATGATTGGAGATGAGTTCAAAGAATGCAAATGTTTGGTTTGTTTGATGATTGGAAAAAGAATGCAACGAAGTGACGGATTGGAAATATTGGCATTCTGTTCACTTAAATCATTTGAATGGTGAAAAATGATTGCACTCTCAATGACTTAAAAATGTTTGCCGATTGCATTCTTTGAGTTGGTGTAAAAATGTCAAGTCACTGAATTAAATCATAATATTTTTATTTTCGTCTTTTAATTTACTTAATTGCGAAATTTATGTGGGCGAAAGAGACTACAGCTTAAATGAAATGCAGTCAGACATTTATTTTCAATAGTTTTACAATTTATCTACTTACATTTAATATGCTCGTACAATCTTCATTTTGTAATAGAATAAAACAGGATGTCCAATGTACAAAATCTACTCCAATAAATCATGGGGCGTATATCACAGTTCATAACAAGCTTTTCTCCTGAACAGGATTTCCTTTTCGTACGCATACGAAAAAATGCTTGTGATTGCGAGGGTGCTTATTTGTGTTTTCCTTTTACATTTTCCTTCTCTCTTTTGGTAGACGTGTTTGTCATTGTATTTTCGTCCTAGAATTAATTCAGTATTCATATTGAAAAACCACATCTTCACGGTTTACGGCTTTTCGGAGTATTATTCATTTTTTTTCACTTGTTCTCATTCATAAAAAAAGAACAATGTTCAGTTAAAAAATTATTTATAATGAAAGATGTATAATTTTTAGTGAATGGTTAAGTTGCTAAACGTTATATTGATATGGTGAAAAGACAACTTGACTCTTTTTTTTTTTGCTTGACTGCGTTATCCTGATGATGACCTAATCTAAGCAATTTATGTGAGACTTTGTCAAGAAGGCATTCTATTATTTTCTTGTTTTGTTGTACTATTTATTCGGTGCAAAAATCAATATGAAATGGCTAAAACATTAGAAATGAGAAAAGAATACAGTTTGCAAAACCATTCTGAGACATGAATGAGTATTGCATGCAGTAAGTGCGGTGAGACATTTCATTTATTTATCGATTTCAACACCTTGGTCATTTTTTTTCCTGTTTCAACCCCCTTCTCCAAATTAATTGTTTTATGTTAGAACAATTTTTTTTTTTTGACAGTATGCTTCTTCCACTTATTTGTTAAGCTTTTTGTTCTTTTTATATGTGGAAATCTACGACGAAGAGTTTTTTTTTTCTTATACGAATCATATTAAATGTTGAGTTGCTGATATTGGCATTTGCATTCAAGCATCGAATGAACTATTCACATGATTTGGTAAAACTTTTGTCAATGATAAAACTGTTGAATGGGTGAAGCTGTATATTTTTGTTGGTAAAACTAAACTTGAATTTACGTTGACCTTTATTCGCACAGAGAATAGGTGACCATGAATTCGGTTTAGTCTTTAGTGGTTAGTTTTGTGGCTTCGTTTAATTGGCAATTATTTGAGTAGGTAATAGTGTATTTCGTAAAATTTGTGGTACTGTAATGTAATTAGTGTATCCACTTGTATTTTAAGTTTTCTTTTAAAATGTTTGCTATATTTATTTATTAATATTAATTAAACTACTCCTGCTACCTTAGACATGGTATATGCTAGTTATTTTATATTGGGCTGCATGGATTGCATGGTTGACTGCGCTATGTGCAACTTTTAATCCAAGAAAGGCAGTTCATACCCAGACGCATATATGTATGTGGATATGATCTAAACAGGGTTATAGTAACCAGATTGCCCAAACTGTCAAAGAGCAGTGTTTCCATATGCAGGATAGTCGGCGCGTTTCTGATGATGTTTCTTTTCTTTTTTCCTTTGTCTCTGCTGCTCTCAAATCTATTTGTGCTCTAGTACAATTAAATGAGAACATATCCAGTTTAACTCTTACTACTTTCACAGTTGGTTGTTTTTACCATACGTCCATTTTTTCCTACAGATATTAAAATGATGTTGAAGTAGTTTAAAAGACTCCCGTTTGTTAAACAAAATTTTATACGAATTCGTACTTACTCATTTTCACTTAAGACCTTGATATTACAAAACATTCGTAAAAGAGAGAGGCCCGAGAGGAAACAATATATTCAAATTTTACAACATGTCAAATGTGTGACAGTTGCCCGAAAACACTCGAAAACTTCATCGAAAACAGAAGTTTTCCCATACATATTTCAGTTTTCAAAACAAGTCGTTTAAAGTCGTTTTCCACGAAAACGACTTCCAATCGTTGGACTGTTAAATCAAACACACCTTTTGCAGTATTCAGCAGAGCAGCTGACCGAACAAATGTCACAACTTAAACTCATTTTCCACACTTAATTGATGGGCTAATATTATTTTGAAATGCTCTTCATTTTATTTGTCAATTAATGCGATCGAAATTTTTGTAACCAAAATAGTCTACACAGAAGTTTCACGACTAGTGTCTCACAGGTGATTGAAACGTCAAACGAAAACTAGTTGTTGTTCGATGTAAATGCAATTTCGAGCTTTCGACGAAAACACGGTTTTGGTGCGGTGTGGATAGGGTATTAGATAAATTGGGGACATTCGGGTATCTATAGTTCATGTTAAACGTCAACTAGATTTGTCTGGACTTGGTGTACGAACGCGTTGACTAGTCAAGTTGAATAGTTTTCTTATTCCCGGGGTTTATTTTTCATTTTGACACTCTGAGATGTGAAGTGATCATGCCGGCATGATTTTCTTGACTTGAATTGTCGGCCTTCTTATAAGTGTCAACTGAAATAAACGATTGCCGGGACGAACCTGGGCCAATGAAAACTGAAAAACTTTATGTCAGTCAGCTGTCAGACTTACTTAACTAGAAATCCAAACGTTCCCATTACATTAAATTTGCTTTTATTAAACTTTTTGTATATACAATTTGACTTTAGGCTAGGTAACAAATGGTGGTAAATAGTTAATATTTAAAGGTGTTGGCTCAACAACAGGGGCCCAACGGTATACCATGTTAATTTTCTTAAATCTATTTTACGTAAATTGCAGCTGTCTTCTCGGATTCGTACTCGGTATGCATCGTTTTTGAGTTGACCTCAGGGTGTTCAAGTCCGTTGATGTTGATGTTCTTGTGGTTTAGAGTTGGTATGATTGGTATAATCCTCGATGGTGGGTTGTCTAGGTCGATTTGCTTCGAAGGGCAGGGCTGTCCTGTGTGTCGCTTAGGAATAACTCCTCGTTAAGCAGAGCCAGTACATGAAGGTACCGGTGCTCTGGGATGTGTGGCAGGTCCGCAATCCTTCAAACTTGTGGGTTCGGATGGCTGGAGGTATTCCCGAGTATTTTCTGGAAAAGTGTGACCATATACTTTTCCAGCGGTAAGATTTTGACTTCGTAGAGTCTTGAACTTATGACGTTTTTCTTTACGGATTGGATCATAGTGCAGTCCTTTGCATATTCGCAGGAGTTTGCTTTCAAATACTCGCAGCTTCCTCATGTATGTCTTGGAGCCGGTATACCAAATGGGGAATCTGTAGGTTACTACCGGTCTTATGAGTTGTTTGTATTGTAGCAGTTTTGTTCCTCTATTTAGTCCATTTTGCTTCTTCATCAGCGAGTAAACTCGGTGAAATGCAACTGATGCCTTCCTGAGAACAGCGTTCAGGTGTGCGTTGAATCTAAGTCGCTCGTTAAAGTTGACTCCAAGATACTTATGATGTTTGTGGTTGAGAGTGATGATTCGTCAGGCAGGTTTATTTTTATGTCGCGGCAGTTATTAGCTGACCTAGCTCTTTTTATACAGTAATACAGTACAGATCAGTTCTGATTTGACCGTGATGATTCTTCGTGCTGCTTTGGTTGTGGAGATCAAGTTGCTGTATGTGACCGAGTCATCGGCTAGTAGACAGCTGTTAGTTGCATTATAGAGCTGAGGTTGGTCGGACATGAAAATGTTGAAAATCAGTAGTCCTAGCTTCGTTCCTTGGGCGACAACAGCTCTGATAATTTTCTTTTGCGATTGGCGGTCTTCTATCTGCACAAAATTAATTAATTATTAATAAGAAAACTTATCTGTTTTAATTTGTGGACAAGTCCTTGAATCCATTGAACATTCCCATTCTTCTTTTATACGCATTTATATGAAAGTTCTTCTCAAACATTGTAAACAGTCAACACAAGCTCTTTAGAACTCGCCAATAAGTAGCTCGAGTCAACTAATATTGTCAAAGTTAAAATATGTTGCCCTTTCAGAAGAATAGAAGTTCTTTCCCTAACAGATACATTGACAACGTTCAATAATCTAGTTAAATAATTCTGACGGCTGGTTGACTTTATGTGTTAAATTTTTTTTTTAGCTTGGATTCATCGCGTGACCAGTTTTTTCAGTTGATGTTTATGGATAGGTAGCCGAAAAAATGTAGTCAAGAATTTATTGACTGAGTATGTACTCAGTTTACGTTTTGTATATGTAGATGACGAAGGATGTGTGTTAACAACTTTTTACGTTCATGTAACATCGAGTCCAGATAAATCTAGTCGAATTAGATCAACAATATTTTTGAATGTGCCCATTGAGAGGGAAAACAAAATAGCACCTTTCGACTGAAATTATTGTTCTTGTTTCACTTTCAAGTACTGAACCGCTCTTTTTACTTTTTGAATAACTGCTCCCTCAAATCAATGGATTAAGATGCGGGCTTTTCTTATAAATGTGATTCGGGTCTATCACAGAATGCGTCGTATTCGGAATTTCGCTACGAACCCCGAAAGAACTATTACAGAATCCGTCGTAGGGGAATTTTGAAATTCGTAGAAATTGGTATCACTGAATATACCACGTTCTACGAATTTCGAAAGCAAAAAATGTACCGGATTGATGTACGACGGATTCTGTGATAGCTCTTTCGGGGTTCGTAGCAAAATTCCGAACACGACGGATTCTGTGATAGACCCGATTATTTATTAGAATATCTGACACAACTTCATGCAGGGTCCTTGGATAAGTTATAGCCTTACTTAATCCATCTACTGACTGGAATTTCTAATTTATTATTTGATTTCATTTGAATGGTTCACCTAATTTTGATATTCTCTTCTTTCAGGCTGATGCTAGTTTAGGAATGCATGAGCGTGAATACATCCAAGAATCACTTAGTTATGTTCTGCGAATACAGGAAGTGCAAGAACGGATAAAATTTGAATTTGTGGAAATATTACTGGCATTTATATCAGGATGGTTAGTGTTTTACCATACTGCGCATGAGCAAAGCGAAGATAATAAGGACTATTTAACAGATCTAAGGCATAAAGTTCAAAAGGTAAGTTAGCTTCTGATGCTACTAGCATATATAGAATTTTTTTAGTTTGCACTGAATCAAACATCTAACTAATGCTTCTCATTGCATGTTGCTTTGGTTTTTTTTAACGTTCAACTATAAAACTCAATTCCAATGAAATCGTGGTTTCAAACACAAAAGACCCGAGAGAATTTCGAAGAAGCTAGAGAAAAAGTCAATGAATTAAAAAGCAAATATATGGAAAAGAAAACGGTAAGTTGACACGGTAAATAATAATTATTTAATATTTAATTAATTCAATAATTATTTAAATCATCACATCTGAAACTAAACAAATATCACAGATTTGAGACTAAATGCGAGATTAACATTTATATTAATTCAAGAGTTAAGAAAGTTTTTTTAAATGAAACTGTTTCAAGTTGTTGTTTTTTTTTTAGAAAGAGGAGTAATTCCCTGTCGTTTGATCCCATTTTTTAAATAAAGAAGGTCAAAGCAGCTTTTACACATCTTACTCCTAAGAAGGTTCTTCTAAAAACTTATATAGATCTAAGAGCTCTGGTTCAGCGGTTATCTTTGCTGCTTTGTCAGCTGTGTACTGAACATCAGTCGCGAATATCCCATTCCCATCAATTGCGGATATTTATCCACCAGGAAGGTCTCTTAAATAGACTACTGAAGCATGTAGCTTCCAGTTATGCGTTATTCGCAGAGCAGTATCCTTTCTAACAAGAAGTTTTTCAATTCTTTTTGTACATAAACAGCCTTACAAGGTTTCCACAGAACACAGTATTAAGACCCGTTTTCTGATACTACTCATAGCGATTTAAGTTCCACTTTAAATCGTATGTGACAGTTTATGACATGGAAAAAGTAGCCCATAAGGTATTTAAGTAGAACTTAAATCGCTATGAGTGGTATCAGCAAACGGGCCCAAGAGGTTTCACAGTATCTAATCATAATGAGGATCTTACATACTTCCTCCCTCAGGTTTTTAGCGCTGTATATGCATACCTTGCATTCCAATAGTAGATTCAACAAATGGTCTTGCAAATTGCAAGTATCTGGATGCTTATTAACTTTTATTTGATTATTGTTACACAGACGTAATATGTATAAATATTGAGCGGAAATAATTAACTACGTCCCCAGCAAATGTTTTCATAAACATTTTCTTTTATTTTCAATAATTAATTCAATTCTGTTTGTTTATTTTGCAGAAACCAGAGGAGAAGTTCACAAAGCGTGGCTATTTATTTTTAATGGAAAAGAGTAAGTCTATAAATCAGCACATTTTTCGAAAAAAAAATTCATCTTGGCCCAGAAAGATATATTTGAAATCTCTGAAAAAGGTTCCATTTTGAAAATCTCCCTTCTAGAGCCATTTAAAGCAACATGGACCAAATACTACTGCACATACAAGAAACAAAAGAAGGAGTTCACAATGTTGCAATACAATCAGATATCCGGTCGCCCGGAATCAACTGACGAGAAGGTCACATTAATCTCGTGCCAACGGAGAGCATCCGAATTCGAGAAACGTTTCTGCTTCGATCTTACGTTCAAGGAAAAACCCAACATTGTGTATACATTTCAAGCACTCAGCGAAGACGATCGCAAGGCGTGGATTAATGCAATGGATGGAACGGAACCAGTAAGCGTCTTCAACTACAAAAATTGTGTGATTTTTTTTTTCAATAATAAACTGCACTTTCTTCCTTAGACATATCTTACTCCAGGTAAAACAAAAGGCTCCGAAGAATATCAGCTGGACGAGACGGGCTTTGCTTTCGTACGCAAATGCATAGAGGTACTGGAGAGTAGGGGACTCGAAGAAGAGGGTATATATCGTAAGAGTGGTGTGGGTACAAAGATAACAAAGCTACTCTCACTGGGCATGGATAAGAAAAAGACTGATGTAGTATTTAGTGATGAACAATATAGAGACCTTATGGAGAGTAACACAATAGCAAGCGCACTCAAAACGTACTTGAGGAACCTAAACGAGCCCCTGATGACGTATCGGTATCATAGTGGATTCATAGAGGCAGCAAGTAAATATATACACATCAAGTTCTGAATTTTTTGAGAATCTAAATAATCCTCACATGTTATTTCTTCATTTTAAGAAAAAGACAATCTTAATCAACGAGTTCATGAAGTTCATAAATTAGTCCACAAACTGCCACAGCCGAATTTCATTATGCTGGAAATGGTTATAAAGCACTTAACTGAGTATGTTCCGATAAAGCATTACAAGCAGCTTGTTTAAGAACTTTTCTTTTTTAGGGTTTCTCGAAAATACGAAAAGAACAAGATGTCCGTATTTAATTTGGGCGTCGTATTTGGACCAACACTTCTGCAGCCGCAGGAGGATACTGTCGCTGCCATTTTCGCAATCAAATTCAACAACATTGTAATAAACATTCTAATCGAAAACTATGACTTGATTTTCAACAACCCGCCGGGCACTCTCCCTGGCCTCAACTCTAGCACTAGCAGTACCAGTCCACCGGCTCGAGCACCACGTGCACATCAAACTCCTGCGGCAGGTCCACCCGCTGTGGGGAGTCGTCCTGCAATGTATTCTCCCCAACAGCAGGTCTATCGTGTGGTAGCCAAATCGAATTACACCGAACAGCCAATGTCATCGTCACTACAAAACATTCCCAATGGGATGATCTATCAGCCAAGCAGTAGTCCATCAGCAGGCAGCACCAATGGACCGCCAAGTACCAAAGGCATGGCTCCCAGTATACCAGTTCACCAAAACAAATCTAACCATCATCAAATGTCACACATGACATTGTCCGAGAGTGATATTAGCGTGCGGCGGGATCCGTCCGCGTATGCTACTGTCGGTGGTGCTGTATTGCCCGGAACCAACGGTCCTCTTGTAGCACATGCAACGCCAGCTAATGCAACAAATCTACGTCATGAATACCTCACTCAACCGGGTGCTGGTTTGGCATGCAATGGTCCTAGCCCACCAAGTAATCGTGCTAATATATCCCCACCACCGCCGCTGGCAATGCGACCCGAGCAACTCTTAGGAGGTCGATCACATATGGGCTATGCTCAGGCGAAGCCTTATCCCGGATCAATGCGAGGCGATTCCAATGATCGAATGCATTCGACAAGCAGTTCGAATGAGTCTGTATGTGACTCGGTGTCTTCGTCAAGAGACAAACAACGTGGATCTATAGATTATTCGACACATCAGGGGCAAGTTAGTGTAGCCGGCTCGATATCAAACCTGTTGGGGCTTGCATCGAATGCAAACAGCTGTGATGATGTAGTTGTGACGTCTAGCAATGTTCCAGCAGGAGTACCAACAAATCATACGGCGGGAGATTATGTGCCAAAGAAGGTCCATCGGACAAAAGATGTAACTCAGATCAAAAGGGATTTGAACGCAGGAACGGCGTAAGTTTTATATTATCGGTTAGAATTTGTATTTTTTACTTAAATGGCATGTTTTGTTTCAGACGGGTGCGCACACTATACGCGTGTTTAGGCGAGAGCGAAGGGGAGCTGTCTTTTGAACCAAATCAAATTATTACAAATGGTAAGTTTGACACGTTTATCGATTAGGTACAGTGTGGATTACATTTTCGTGGCATTATAATCAGAAAACTGATCCATGTATGCTGGAAACATGAGTACGCATTTAATTATCAATTTAATAGGAAGAATGTTCCGCTAAACTTCTGAGCGTTTTTATTCGATCTACATGCCTAGAGTTTGACCCAATAAACATGATCATAGCTGTGTATTATCGTAGCGCGTGAATTTCGTTCGTTGGGGGTGGACTATCCCGACATATCCTATTATCATATTGTGGTAGGCTATAATTCAACAATTCAATTCAATTTATTTATAAAGGAAAGTACAAATAAGAACATAGTCATAGTCATATATCTGTCTCTAATGATGGTGGGTTTAGTTCACTTTCGTTGCTAGCAACTTTAGTCTAACCACGACGTATTCTGGATCCCTATGGCGTTTTTTGCCATCTCGAATCCTCGTTATAATAAAAATTCAGAATTATTCGTAATGTATGCATATATTTTTTCTTCCAGTACGATTCTCCCATGAACCGGGTTGGCTGCAGGGTACTCTAAATGGTAAAACCGGTCTGATTCCCGAAAACTACGTGGAACATTTAAAACCTTATCACTAAAGTCAAAGTCAAAGGGAAACAGTGATGATTGTCAAAGTTTAAATGAAAATAAACCTAAAAATACAAGAATGTTAACCATACATATGCAAATTATCGTACCGATTCAACAAATTTTTAGAAACCCCAAAAAATATTCATTCCCTGTAATTGTAAGCACCGAGGTGATGTAATTTAATTAAATAAACTTAGTTAAGTGTATCATATATATATATATTATATGAATATTATATAAATATTATATAACTGTAACTATAAATTAAACGAAGGATATTTCCTGCAATTACTGTGAATTAAAATTATAACAACAAATAGTAAGAGTAGGTACTGGGATTAGATGTATTCAAAATAAATACAAAACGTAGCATAAATAGTTTTTTTTAACTTCAAAATAACTTAACATTGAACGTATTATTACTATTTTGCTAATAATGTCGGTTAAAAGCTTATTTTTTTAGGTTCTTTTTATAGAGAAGTACTTTTGTAAACTTGCATGAAATATTCCAAACATAAAATATCTACAAACACAGAGAAGAATACTAATTGAATTCAGAAACAAACTTCAACTCGCGTTTTTTGTTTATCAAGCATCAAACAGACATTTGAAAGAAATCAGATTTCATGGGTCTTAAATTGATATCATAAATAACTACTTGCTTATGTACATTAAAAATAAATGATTTACTACAACACTTAATAATTTAATAATAGAAAAGGGTAGCACCCTCTTTTTTATATATATTTTACCCTATGTATTTATATTTTTTATTTAAATCGCATAAATGACTGAAATCTATGTACAGAATGTCCAAAACTCAATAACACTATAATAACACACTCTATCATTATGTGGATGGTCCAGTTTTAGAAATTTATTCATTTCAGATATGTATCTAATAAGCGGTCGACAAACAACATTGTGTTGGTAATAGAGCTAGCTGGGTGGTGTGAAGAAGGTGAAGGTGAAGAGGTGTATTAAGTCCTTGAGGCGATGTGATTTTGTAGCCCCCGTTCACGACTGCAACGAGTTAAATTCCATTTTTATAGCTCAGGAGCATGGAATTTAATAAAGAAGGACACACTTGTGATTTTCGGTGTCTCTTCATACGAAGTTATAACATTTTCTATTGTTCATATAAAATAGATTGAAAGGGATCGATGAATAACGTATGAAAACAGGTTCTGGCAGAAGTTTCCTACAAGTGGCGATAAGCTTCTTTGTACTTCTACGAATTCACTTGTGCGTAAAGAAAATTGTAGTTACCAAGTTTATGGTGAGCTAGCAACTCCGAGAGTAGTTTTAAACTTAAAAAGATTCCAAAAGGCATATTGTATTGGATTAAACCTTTTGAAAACCTGTATGTCCGAGGATTTGCAACAGTCTCACTTTCGCTTTGCTCGTGCCAGACAGTTCCTTAGACTTTGGAATTTTTTGTCACAGGCGGCCCTAGCGAGGTATTCGTCGGAAGGGAACATTCTCCGATATTATACGATTCGGAGGATTTTTGCTACGATGTATTTTCCGGAACAACTGTTCGGAGAATTGTTGCGACATTTTGTAACGCATATCGGCAATTTACGTTGAAGTGCATTTTTTTGTTTAATTTTTGACAATATCCTCCGACAGAAATTGGTTGCGGAATTCGTTTACGATTTGGAGTGCAGTGCGGTGCGCCATCGCAATTGTTATTTTATCTTATGAAGTCGGACACCTCGAATGGAATTTGAGCCTCCGAAAGAGTTGCGGAGAATTTTCCGTCCCAACGGATACCTCGCTATAGCCGAGAATGTGTGTTTTTGACATCTTACGATAATATTTGTATGGCGATAACTGGTCCCTTAGTGGGTATGTCTATCTCTCGGGGAAATGATAACTGATGCTTTTAAGGCCCCACTTATAGCTATATTGCAATGGCGTATAAATTGATTGACCTAATTTGATCCATTCTGTGGGTAAATTCATTCGAATGATTCATTTTTCATTCCTATCTAAAAATGTAATTCCGGAAAAAAAATATTTCAGATGAATCTAACCGAACTAATTTTTTTTTTTAAATAAAGGCAAACAATTTTATTTTTTTTTTGTTGGCGTTAAAAAATGATATCTAGGGGATCGTCATAATTGAATTACAGCCTTTGAGACTAAAAATAACCATTCCACTCCATTGAAACAACAAGTTTGTAAACCAAGCCTTTCAATATGCATTTTTATATAAATACATACAATCAATATTTCTTTAAATTTTGTTAAAAATACATGTTAACTATGTATTACAGAAAATCAAAGTGAATACAAAATACATTACTACGCACACATCTAATCTTAATATTCATAAAAGTAACAAAAAAAAAAAACAGACAACCGTATCTATATTTTAACAATACAAATAAATCGTAGTATAATAATTTTCCTTATGATTTCATTCCAATTCAAATAATGTATGTATATTTAATTACAGTAGAAGAGAACCCTATATAAATATCCCATCGTAAGGAAAATGATCAATTCCAAAAGTAAACCACTTACATAAATTTAAAGAGAAAATAATAATAATAATAAAAATAACTTAAACATGTACACACAACTGACTTAGGTTATATATAATATTAGCTTATAAACATAATAATAAATACAAAAAAAAAAAACTTCAATATTAGTTACGTGTATTATTTATGAATACATTTTTACTTACTTTAATCCTTCCTCTTTTGTAAAAGAAAAAAAAAATGCATTAATATGATTTTTTTATTCCCTTCCTAATGTATATATGAATTATTTATTACATAATTTTTTCCTTTGTTAGAAAGTTTGTTTTTGTTTATTATTATTATTTTAGTTATATTGTTATTTTTGTTATACCTACACCAATAATCCTCATTGTAAAATGAATGAATGAAACAACAAATGCTAAATAAAATCATACATATATATAACAACAAAAATGTTTTTCTTTTTTATTTTGCTTGCATTTTACAGGTTTCCTTTACTTAGTTGCACTAACAACTGCTTTCTACATACATGTCCTAAGTGCATGTGAGTGCATATCATCTGCTGTGCTTTACTTTAAGTGGGGCCTTCTATTCATTGTGATTCATTTTGGTTTCGAGGCCTAAAAATATTTCAATCGCAGAAACTGTCATTCATATTTGACCATAGACTGTAAAACTCAGTCGTGTCTGGTGTTGGAGCAGGACCGCTTTAAAAGTTGCTATTTACAGACAAAATTTAGTAATATAATTGTAATTTGTAAGTACCGACGAATAACAAATATCCTTAGCCAATTCATACAATTTCAAATATTTTAGCATGCCATTAATCCACTAACACTAATACCATTCGCGATTTGGCACTATGTATAAGCCTTCGCTCTCTTTTACGACTGACCTAAAGGAAAAACATTCATTTATAGATTACAAACTACCTATATAAAGGGTTTTCCAATAAGAGGTGTTATTTTGTTATTCAAAGAAAAATGTCATTTTTTGAGATAAATGATCGGATGTTTATTTTATAATAAAGAGGAAGGTATTCCGTTAATAATGAAAAACAACATCAGCCAAATGGCCAACACGAGCATGCATACAGGACCATATCTTTTCACAATAACAACTCTTATTGAAAAACCCTTTACATAATAGGTAGAAATATCCACCGCACAATTATCCCATATTTTGAATAGAACTTTCACCCCTATCGAGTATCCGTTCGGAACGAAATTTTCTCCGATTTGTACGAAATCGGAGAAATTCCATTTGAGATATCCGTTCCGATTCCGATACAACTTTCGGAAAACAACTCCTATGACATGTAGCGCATCTTTTCGCATTGCGTGGAATCGAGTTATACCATTTACTTTTGACAGCCACACGGCACATTTTTTCCGAAGCTCTCCTACAACGAATTGCTGCGGATGCGGAATATTTTAATTTGAAATGAACGCGTTTATTGCTTCATTTATTTTGTTCCGAAACGGATATTTCGAACGCAATTTGAGTTCCGATCGGATTTGACTTTCGTATAGGAATTTTTTCCGAACGGATACCTCGATAGGGGTCATTGTCTTATGTGGTTTTCCATTGGAACCACCTGAAACCTTTTTCAGATCTCAGATTTTACGGTGCTCATGGAACGCGCAACGAAATTGATCTGCTTTTGTAAATGGATTAGTGCGTTAATTTACAACAAAATCAACTGTTCAAATTGCATTCGTTTTTGGCAAAATCAAAATGGATATCGACCTGAAAAATGTTTCGCCTGTTGTAGATACAAATGAAGCATTATTTGTGATTTGTAGTCTTCAGATGACGAGGGAGATAATGAAGATAATAATTCCTCCGAAATCGTATCCATAGCTATTTATGTATTTTGTTATTTTGGTTTTCACGAAACTTTGCGCATTTGCCTCGAAATGAAACTTCTTAAACTGACGTTAAACAGCTGTACAAAGTATATTGGTATGCGTAAATCTGAAAAAATATCGAGATCTGCGAAAAGTGATCCGAATCGAAAAAAAGATGGATTTTTCGTCCCAATGGAACGCAAAAAGTGATTTAGTCAAAAAAAAGATTGATTTTGTGTCCCAATGGAAAACCACATGAGTAAAGAACTGAATATTTTGAGGAAAACAAATATTGAAACGGTTGTCTTTATTATAATGACCTCCAGAGTACCTTTTATGATCTGCATTTTAATTGAAGTTTGTCAATGAAAACAAGAACACCAATGTCTACAGTTAACATAAAAGGTCTGTTCCTTAACTTTTGTAGTAAGAATGGAAAAGTCTGTCAAAATGGCAGTGGTGGGGATAAATTCTCCCACAAAGAGAGACGCTTGCGAAAAAGTTAGGGAAAACTTTTGTAGTTATATATAAAAAATGACAGATGCATAATTAAAATATTGAAAAAATGGTACGAACTTCGATTTGATGAATCCGAGTATGTGGAAGAGTTTGTTCCGATTGAACTACAAGCATTCGAGAAGAGGAAAAAGCGACACTGCATTGAGAATTACATGGAAGAGATTGTTCCTTTTTACAGCGAGGAAGAATTTCGTCACCACTATAGAAAATAATCTTCAAGAGAACACTAAATTTTATTTTGCCGCCCGTTGATACCATTTTAATAAGCAAGAAGTAAAAAAATAATCAACGCATAGGTATGCCAAATGGGACAACAAATTTCAAATCAGCTGTTAGTTAAAAGGTGACTGACAGCTTTTCCACTTCTTGCACCAAGAAATTTGTTGAGTAAAAATTCGTAAGATTCTCAGTGGAGGGGAAATATCTTGCTCTCTCGATGACAATATCTTTTACGAATTTTTCGAGTTAAATTCGAGTAAAAATTCGTAAGAATTAGTAAAAATTCGTAAGATTTAAAAGTAAAGGAACAGACCTAAAATGTACAATCTTGCGCACAATCTTAAATGCCATCTGACATCTGCTGTATAGAAGTTACTTATAAGAAAATGAAATAAAATTTGTTGATTGATAAGAAATCATTCCTTTTTTCCTTATCATCAATTAAAATGCATCGAGGTATCCGTTTGGAAAAAGTCAAATCTGTTTCTTCAAATATTCCGCAGCAATTGGTTGTCGGAGAACTTCGGAAAAATATGTGTCATCGGAGAATTTTTCTGAAAGTTGTATCGGAACGGATATCTCAAATAAAATTTCACCAAAATTCCGTTCCGATCGGATACCTCAATTGGGCTGATAATCATCTATGAAATCCAATTAATGTACCAACATATTGCAAGTACACATTGCCAAAAATAGTTTGCAACAACGAATTGGGGACTTAAAAAAAAAGGAAATAGGAGTATTTGTGTAAATTCAGAAACGTTAAACATTTGCGCAGTGATGCGGCATCACTGCTTATTTAATATGCTGATGCGATGCACAGATTATGCTGATGCGTTGGTGATTGAATGTGTCGTTTTAGTTTTAGAACGCATTATTTGTGAAAAAAATAATATAGAGAGTTCAACAAAAATGTATAAATATGTCTTTCAAAAGCATAGTGATCTATTTGACGTTTATTTACTTTCTTTTTTTTCACTTCCGGCATTTTTGCTTACTTACTTTTTTGCAAATCAACTGCGCATCAGGTATTTCTGTGATGCTTTTTTGTGTTATGTTTGCCCATCAGTTTGATCAACTTTGCAGTAATGAACACTTGACGTTAAGAGTGATGCCATTTATTTGCATTAATGAACATTTTGCAAAGCATCATCAGCATCATGATGAGAGTAATGCGTTACTGAATTGACTGAATTTACACTTAATTTTTCTCTGATTCAAATTTTGTTTTGGTTCTGCAAACTCAGAGATAGCAAAACTTGGGATTGCTTACTAATATAAAATTTTTGTCTCGACTTTAAATTTACGGAAGCTCAAAATTGCGAAATTTGTATGGAAAATATAGCCACTGTGAACTACTAAAATTTAGAGTCGTAACTAAAAATGTTCATAGGTAAGACCCATTGAATATCTATACTTATAATAAAACTGTTGGCAATTTTTCTGTTACCTAATGGCGTGAGAACTACTGCACAGATTTCGATGAAACTTTTTTTGAAATGTTTCTTAAGATTCTGTGCAACATATAGGCTATTCCTTTCATTGCCATTCCTATTTTTTGGAGCGTTTTTGACCAAAATGTGTTTTTTTCCCGACTTTACTGCCTTTAACTCGCCATTACTCAAATAATTCTTTATCAATGCAAACAAAACAAAATACTTAGGAGAGCCAACACTTTTATAGATATTTCAAGCCATCAATCAGCTTTCTATGTCCTCTAGAAGCTGAGCTACAACCTAAAATCTAACATTAAAAAAATAAATTTATTTTCTGAAATCGAATATTATCAGCAGCCGCGGGTCTTGATCGTTGTTCTGCTTGGGGGTGGTTTGGTGGCGCACATCGCACAAGCACGTTCATATGAAAAAAAAACAACAACAAAAAACAGCGACAATGTGTTTCGGATCGGAGGAAATGCGCAGATGGCTGATGACGTGTGGTGTGGTGGTGAATGTATGTTGGAGGTGGTGTATATAGAAACTGAGTTCATGGTTTTTGTTTTAATGGTTGTTATATACCTACGTTGATACCTACAGACTACAGTAAAGAATTGAAGAATTCAAGAAGTAAAGACGATATAGGTGAATTATGTTGTTTGATTTACTTATTGTTGGTGTAGATACAAATTTCCGTTCAGGCTTTTGTTTTAGTGGTTGTTTTGATATGACCTACGTTGATGCCTACAGCATAAACAAATCATACTGAGACCCCCAACTCACAATCCTCTTGCCGCTGGCCCCCTCAATTTTTGCCAGGAATCCGCCATTTTGTTGTCCTATCCGTGTACGCCAATTCCTATCCGTTTTGCTTTGCCCACAGTGAAATGTAAAAAGATTAGGTGCGAATGTGTTGGTTGAGAGGATTTTTGACATTTGTCAATACGAATTTCTATGCAACAATACTAGCGCACCTAAACTTTTTGGGAGCGTAAAATTTAGCTTGTAGGCAAATAACTGTTAATCGGTCGAAGTTGGGGGTCTCAGTATTGTCTCTGGCCTACAGTAAGGAAGTGGAACTTTAGGACTTACGCTGTTGAATTTAATTTTTTTAATTGGTGTTTTAGGTAAATAGATTTGTTTGATTTATTGTTTCACATTGACAATGTTCACCGCTTTGTTTTAGCTAGATTTTAAACAAATATGCTGTTGAGAAAACGGTCAAATCTCTTTAATTGGAAAGTATACAGCCTTACGCCGCGTACGAAGTTGCGGGCACAGCTAGTAATAAATAAAAGCAACAGTGTTATGTTATATAAGTCGATTTATTTAATAAATGGTTTTATTTTCAAAAATTCTTACTTGTTGTAACAAGTTTACTTTTCAGTATATTTATTTTTTATATATGTATTCTTTAATTTATAAATGTTCGTAATTAATTGTACCTACATAATTTAGTTAAATACATGTACAAGTACATACGTATTATGTATATATTTTTTTTAAGTTGAATTTGTTTCTGCGTTTATATTCTTCGCCGCTGATAGGCTATAAGAGGTCGCGTTTAAAAATGTATGCGGCACTTCAAAATTTCTAGACTATTTAGCTTTATATTTTAAGAAGAGTTGATGAAACGTTGTGTCGTAAATTAATATCATTTTGTTGTTTTGATCTTTAGTCCAGAATGCAATACCCATATTAAGCAGATATACGAACGGGTGATAAAAGGTTAGAAAAAAAGAAGAATAAACCACTCCTGCACCGAATTAAAATAGTTATCAAAACAAAAGAAATAAAGAAATCAAATTTACTAATAATATAAATGCTGAATATACAATTTATATATATAAATATTTTATTTCGCTATTACTAAATAAAGAAAAAAAATTTGCATATTACACCACACAAAGTGCAAACGATTTACATCTAATACAAGGTGTTCCTTTCAATAAGGTTCTATCTACATTGTTCGATTTTCTTCGACTACGGATTTAAAAATAAAGTCACTATCTCACGCATAAACAGAAAAACAATCGCATTAATAAAACAAAAAGAAAATCACAACAGAAAATTAAATCAATTAAACATTGACACACAACATGTTACACAATAATTGTCTCAAACATTATTTTGACTTTTTTTTTTTTTTTTGATAAAGCAACTTGTTTGAAAAGTCGTTATACCCATATTTTTCTGCTCTGTCATTCAAAACTAATACTACTTGTTGTAATGTATTTCTATTTTTGTTGTTGCTTGTTGTTGATTGCTGCTTTTTTTTTATTACACTTTTCCAGTAGAATTGTTTAAAAGCCGATTTATACACAATTTATATTGTTTGTTTCACTTTTATGCTATTGACGTTATTTATAACATATATTTTGCTAAATCAGAATATCGTTTTTGTAGAGGATATTAATTACTGCTATTGTTGGTAGCCACCAAATTGAGTCGGGTTGTAGAATTGTGGACCGCCCTGTTAAATAAAAAAAAATGAATACCAAACACCCTTACATTTTTTAATTTATGAAGAACATACTTCTTGAGTAGGTTGATGTTGCTGCTGCTGATATGCACCATCGCTGGGAGCAGCACCTGGTATAAAGAATCCACCAACAGGAACAGCAGCTGGTGGTAAGGCGGGCGCTAGAACTTGCTCGGTTGCTTTCGGAGCGGCACCAGATGGATTAAAAACATCTACGTATGAATTCTTTAGGGCTGTACGAAAAAAAAAAGAAGATGTATGTGGTGTTTAAATATTTTATTTACACAAGCAAAAAACAAATACAGAGTATGTTATTTTTTTAACTAACACTTTCTTTTGTGATAAGAATTCTTATTTATATCATGTCATCACTTTTATTTAATTATTAAACATTATTTTTGGTATAAGGTCCTGATGTGCAAATTTAAACTTACATCTAAAAATTAAAGTGAAACTTACAAGTGAACATTGCCTATCTAATGTGGTTTTCCATTGGGAAAAAAAATCAATCTTTTTTTTGATCTAAATCACTTTTTGCGTTCCATTGGGACGAAAAATCAATCTTTTTTTCGATTCGGATCACTTTTCGCAGATCTCGATATTTTTTCAGATTTACGCATACCAATATACTTTGTACAGCTGTTTAACGTCAGTTAAAGAAGTTTCATTTCGAGGCAAATGCGCAAAGTTTCGTGAAAACCAAAATAACAAAATACATAAATAGCTATGGATACGATTTCGGAGGAATTATTATCTTCATTATCTCCCCCGTCGTCTGAAGACTACAAACCACCAATAATATTTCATTTGTATCTACAACAAGGAAAACATTTTTGAGGTCGATATCCATTTGCGAATTTGCCAGAAACGAATGCAATTTGAACAGCTGATATTGTTGTCAATTAACGCACTAATCCATTTACAAAAGCAGATCAATCTCGTTGCGCGTTCCATGAGCACAGTAAAATCTGAGATCTGAAAAAGATTTCTGGTGGTCCCAATGGAAAACCACATAAGTGTGATGATGCACTCTCAGAGCACTTTTTTTTTTGCTCTAGGCTAGGTCAATTTTTATGTTCGTTTGGTACAAAAAAAAAAAACAATCTTTTTCAGATTTCAGAGAACTTTTGGGAATCTGAATTTTTTTTTCTTAGATTTGCTTCAGATTTCCAAGTGCGTTTGAGTAATGTCTAGCGCCAACAAGGAAACACAGAAAAATATGAAAGACCATCAAGTTCATGACACGACAAATATCGTAGCGCATAAATACTGACTAAAGCCTAGTACGCAGCTGTTCCGGAACGAAATTTTCCGGTCTCCAATTTGTGGAGAGTTCCGTCAGCTGCTAAACAAGTAGTAGTGTTACCAACACTGGCTATTTATCTCCGCTTTGGATTTGGGAATTACCCTTATTTAAGCTATTTTCGTACAGTTTTCGAACAAACTCTCACATCACAGCAGTAAAATCATCTCACAAGATATGCACTGTCCAAGTGTCCAAGTATGCAGGAATGCATACTACACCCTTCCATCAACTTTAAAAGTCTCTCAATTACAAGTTTGTGTTAAGTAGTATTTTTTTAAATTCAATATTGTCGGCATCTAAAACAATTTAATCACGATAAGTGTGCGTATGAATTATAAAACAAATCCGCATTTTTGATTTCCCCAATTGAATTTGGATATTTTTGGCTCCAAATTTTTTCAATTTGGCTCCATACCTCTTAAGAAAGTTGGCAGCACTGCAGTAAAAATTTCAAATTTTCGCAAGCAATTAATGTCCCGGACAAAGGACAAAAGTGAGTGGATCATGTCGCAGCAGTTTCGTACTGCAAAACGAAAAGGAGAGATAAACAAAACAAAGTAATATCGAAGCAAAAGAGCAAAGGTTGCTTCTCGTATATTATGCAACTTGGTAGAGAACATGTATATTAACTCAAGAGCTTAATTGCTTTTATTGCAGAAATTAAAATGTTCAACTCTTTTGCTTCTTACATCTATTTTAATGCGTATATATACAACCACAAAATATAAATGAAATCAAGTAAAAAGTCAGTTACAAATTAGCATTTGAACGATTTGACAACCATCTGCAGCAACAACCAATTAGCCCAAAGAAATTTCTTTGGCTAATGCTTGCAGTTGTTTTACGAAGGGAAATGTTTTGTTCTCTCTTTTTGGCTCTCTTCTGCCTCAAGGGCCCAGCCCAACCCATAGAATCCGTTGCATCGAGCAGTCCCATAGAATCCGTCGCATACGGTGACAGGCAGTATTTTAAATACTCTTATTGTTATTTGTCCTCGAAAAGTGGTAATTTTTCCCTTTCCACCATACTACAATTCCCTTTTACATAATTCTCTTGATAGGTGTTTTTTTGTGGAAAAAATCTAACTTTTAAAAGTAAAATTCATATTTTACGAAAAGACTATCACATTAAATTACCTTTGGTATAAAAATCACAGTTTGTTAATATTATTATGATTGCCTTTTTGTACAAGAAAATGTTGATACTAAAAAATCTTGCTAAAAGGCGATTTAAATAAGCTCTTTTTTAATGTGGTGTTTACATTGTGAAATATAGACACATATTTTGATGAAATTAAAAAAAAAACTATTTTAGTTTGAGTGTTTATTGCAACATTTTCTTTTTTTTCACGGAAGGCTTTTCGGACACCGAAATTCCCAAAAAGAGGAAGAACTCCCACGATATAAGAGCACTAGTGATAGCCGATGAGCGATGACAGTTTCTCTCTCTCTCTCTCTCAATATTTCTCTCACGCTGTGCCAACTGTCAACGGGTGTGACGGACCGGACAGAAAAGTAGAAAGTAAACCTACTTTATCCGTCGCATCCGGCACGTTCGCTGCTTATGGATCACCTTCCATAAGCTACTGTGTATTCTATTAAACTGTCAGTCGAAAACGTTGCCGCAACGGACGCGACGGATTCTATGGGTTGGGCCCTTAACTTTTGCGTAAGGGAGAAAAGTTTGATTAAAATACACGTCAGCCACATATCCGGACTGTCAACTTAGTAGTAAGTCACGAATTTCTTGACTAGATTCGTCGGCTACCCCTCCATAATCTTCAACTGAAACGGCTGCTTATATGACTGATTTCAGCCAATCAAAACCGAATTTCATCTAGTCAGGCAGCTGTCAAACTTACTATATTAGATACTGAACGTCCCCATTCTGTAAGCATTTTTCTGTCACATTCGAAATGACTCGTATTTGGCCAAGAAGTCAGAAGTCAAAAAGGTGAAATTTTAATCATAGGTAGATCTTACTGAAAATATTTGCGCCATACAATGAATATCCTAACAGGGACTGCTAAAAATATGATTACGTATAATAAGTTCATAATTTGTTTCCCAAACTATGCCAACTAAGGATTTTCTGGCCCAGTCCTGCATTAATTTTTGCAAAACCGAATGAAGATATCTTTGGCGGCTTCGGATATCAACACTCTGGCCCGCAGTCTTCGATCCCAATCCCAAGGGATAGATGCAGTAGAGAAGAGAAAACTCTTGTTGGCTGAGGCCTTGGTTAACCTCGATCTGCAGGCCCTCCTAATAACAAGAAGAGAAGGAACAGATTATGTCAGACGAACCCCTGTGCTACCTCAATTTCTTCGTAAATAAACAAATTGAATTCCCCATTGAGAACCTGTAACTTTTACTGAAGTTTAAGATAGAACATAACTTAAACGGACACGGACGGTCCGCCTGCGATGGCGCTACTGCTCATACAGAAGGAATACGATGACAGCTCTTTGAAAAAACTGGTGCAAACGATATAATAATAAATCTGTTAGGTTAGGCCAGTTAGCGTAAAACGTTAGTGTTGCAAACTTTCAATTGACCTCTTAGTAAAGATTTACAGCAAACCGTACATATACCTACATCTTTTCCAGATTAATATATTCGCACAAATGTTATTTAATATTTAATAATGTCCTACCTGTTTACCCCTATAATGGATTAAGGAATAATTTGTACAGAATTTAACACCGACAATTTTGACTTACTTCTATTTCTCTGCATCTTAAACATGTTCGATTGTAAGCTTGGTTGTTTAGCTGGTTCTCCTGGCAACTGGGCAACAGATGACGATGTCGCACTGTATGCTTGAATAGGTCCCGGGCTTGGAATTGGCTGTGGCGGTTGCTGTTGTATTTGCTGTGGAACCTCTTCATAAGCCATAGACTGTTGGTGTTGCTGATGTAGGTTTGATGAATTATTTTGAGTACTACCCATAATATCGCTCATTTTAGGTGGAGGTTTTAAGCTAGTTTCACTCTCCTCTTCGCCATCAGTGTTCACCCATTTCTTTTTCTCCGGATCCCATACAATAGCGGGATTCTTATCATCGGGTAGTATCATTTGGTTTTTCGGTTTCAATGACAGTTTATTCCATATACCACCAAACCAACCAGAGTTTTGATTAGAGCTCGGTCCACCACTAGAAATCGTTTTAAATGAAGAAAAATGTAAACTGCTTTAATATTACTACAGACCTCTTAGATTGATTTTTCGAATCGGGTTTTGGCCTTGCAGCATTTGATCCAGCCTTTTTTACATCATTCGAGTTGGTCGCAGAATCATTGGGCCGTGAGTCATCATAGTAACCAGGCTTTTGTGTATTAGGCATCGATATCGTGGGACGTGCGGTCTAAAGTTATGTTTTGTTTTTTTAATTGAGCTTGTTTTTTTATTCGTGTACAGTTTCACTTAGTCTATTTTGATTTGAAATAAACTTTTTGATACGACTTTAGGAACACAAAATAAATAAAAATAAAAACAAAAATAAAAAAATATATGAAATGCAAACTTACTTCGGTGGAAAAAGAAACACAACATAAAACTCTAGGATTAGATATATAAATTAGCACGAAAATGTAAGTAGCTAATAGAAATCAACAAAATCATTAGAACATGTATGGCAAATAAAAGCGGCAAAGTAAGATAGTTACTAAATTGAAATTCACTAAGAAAATCGAATCGAGAAGAGAAGAGAGAAACACTAGATGTGAAAATTGGAGCGAAACTGATCCGACCTAAGTTTAAACAGAGTATTTAACCATACGCACAAAAGGAGAAACAATTTTGCGAGTACGAACACAAAGGACGTTACTTACAACCATTTTTAGCCTTCCACTAAAATATATTGCAGATATCAATAAAATGCCTTCTTCATTCGAAATAATTTATAGTACCAGAGACAATACTGAGACCCCCACCTTCGGCCGATTTTCCATTACTTGCCTACAAGCTATATTTTTATGGGGTGGTACATGCTAAGTGCGTTAGTATTGTTACATAGAAATTCGTATTGACAAATGTCACGTAACTTCACTCGCACCTTGCATTTCCCACTTCCGCTGTCGGTAAAGTTGCTGCCAGCGTTCATAGAATTTTGTCCGTAAATTTGAAATTATTCGTTACGTGCGAATTTATTTTTATTTTAGGACTTTTGCTAAAAATATTTATGAAAAATGAAATATGTAGATTGTATGAAGGAAAATAAACAAAATTTGAGTAATTTTTCTTCAGTAATTAAACAAAAAAATTACTCATGAAATCGAAGTTAATGATATTCAAAAGCGGAAAATACACAACCGTGTTTGTCCTAATATGTTTTTAGTATATAAATCAACTCATTTAGATAGCATTATTAACCAAACAAATTATATTAATCGTCTTTTAAAAATTTATAATAACCAACCAATAGCATTCAGTTATGTTAAAATGTCGTATTCCCGAACTCTATCACATTCCCCCATGGTTGGTAGCAGTTGGCAGCATTGATTTTATAATTTTTGTATGTTTTTGCTTGTCAAACGGATTCTAAATGGACAGAACACCGATAGGTAAACAAAATGGCGAATTTGAAAAAAAAAAAAAAAAAAAAAAAAAATTGAGGGGGCAACCGGCAAGAGGATTGCGAGTTGGGGATCTCAGTATGGTTTGTCTCTGATTAGTACCTTCAGACATTCTTCGTTCTTCTAAAAGCCGTTGACGTAATTCGAAGAATTCATAAAATTACAAAAATTCTAATGAGGGAACCGAACAACGCAAGGTTGTTTTGTTTTGCACAATGGGCAGCTTTCCGAATTCCGATGCATTTGAAGTGCGACAAGGGGATGTACTGTCACCGATTCTGTTCTTACTTGCTATCTATGACGTAGTGTAAATTCAGTAACGCATCACTGGCATCAAGATGTTCATGACGCTTTGGAAAATGTTCATTAATGCAAATATTGGCATCACTTTCAACGTCAAGTGTTTATTATAGAAAAGTTGATCAAACTGATGCTCAAACATAACGAAAAAAAGCATCACAGAAATACCTGATGCGCTATAAATTCGCCGGCAAAAAAGTAAGAAAAATGGCGGAAGAGAAGGAACATTTTCAAGTAATCAACGTAATTACTACCACGGTGGGTACAAACGAAAGACTTGTTCATGTTATTTAATGGAACCCGTTTGTTCGGCTTAGCCATTTGGACTACGGTGATGATATCTGTTTCCTGGCAAACAACATTGGTGCCCTTAACCAAATATGTCACTTATCGCAACAGAATAGGGCGTGGCTGTCTTAAGTAAGTCAACAAAATACAAATTATGCACACTAAGCGAGACCAAAAACAGTAGGTTATCTTGAGACGGGAGACCATAGAGGAGGTGACGCAGTTTCACAATCCGGGTAGTTATGTGTCACCCGAGGGTGGAACGGACCTGGATGTCAGAAATTGTTCTAATAAAGCTCGAGTTGGTAGGCCTGGAACAACATGGAGGTCAACTGTTATGACGCAAGTCCCAAAGTTTGTGAACGCGGACACAGCTGAGGTATCGAGCTGCAAACTGAGAGAGGTGGAAAGACCCAGTTGTCGCCCTATGCTCCAGGAGGAGTTAAAGTGTTGTTGCCAATAGCAGCTTCCGGAACAGAAGAAGAAGAATCGAACGTAGAATCATTGTTTGGTAAGAGAAACCTCAATGGGAACATAGCGTTACAATGAATCGACACGAGCTAGAAGGTTTTGGATGGAACTTCCGCGGATCAGAAACGAATTTTAAAAATTTGTCTTAGAAGTTATGCATTTGAAATATCCTGGCATTCCTTACAGCAAGCATGTCAAACTCGTGGCCCATTACGAATAATTGTGCGGCCCAGAGATGTGAACAAATTAATTCTCTAAATGATGATCTGGACAAAATCTTGAAGTGAGGAAAGGACAACTTGGTTGTATTTAATGCAAACAAGTCACAGCTCACAACATTTTCCAGAAAAAATGCATCAATAGTTCCTCAGAGCCAAATGGATGACCATCCAATCCATCACAAGGACTCAATGCACCTTCTAGGAGTCACAGTCAATTCAGGAATCACATGGCAGGACCACATATCCTATATCGCAAAATCGGCGGCCGCAAAGTTGAGCTACCTATTTAGAGCAAAGAGGTACTTTAGCCCCAAGCAACTTCTCCTTCTCTACAAAGCACAGGTAAGACCAGGCTTGGAATATTGTTCCCATATATGGAGCTCGGCCCCAAAACATTCACTTAACTTGCTTGATAGCATACAGAGACGAGCAGTTCGACTCATTGGAGACCCTACACTCACATCGAATCTACAACCGTTGGTGCACAGAAGACAAGTCGCTGACCTATGCTTGTTCTATAGGTACTTCCATGGTAGATGTTCTGAGGAACTCAAAGACATTATCCCTCGAAATGCAACTTTTGGGCGCCCAACAAGACAGGCTGCTAATGCTCATGACCATGCAGTACACTTGACAACCGCGAGGACATCAACTTTCCAAAACTCCTTCTGTTACAGGACAAGCAAACTTTGGAACTCGCTTCCTGGGGATATATTTCCAGAAGACTACAATTTGCAGCAATTTAAGTGCAAAGCAAACATACATCTGCAGGCATTTCGGGGCGCTGTGGAAGCGTTATAGGTTCGCCTTTCCCAGGAGAAGTATATATAAAAAAAAAAAAAAATGAGAAATGATGTTCTACAGGACTTTACTTACTTAACTTCTACATCCATAACTCAAAATTGTTGAATTTGGAGTTGTGACGATATTGCAGCAAATGAGCGATATGCAAATGGAGGTTATCGAAATAGAGTACGAGTTGGGAATTAAGATCTAAATTCGGTGACGTTGGAATGCCTAAATTTTACAAGTAGGTATATATTTGCAAGAATCATTTGCATGTTTGAAAGTACCTATCGGCGTGAGCAGTTATTTTCAGTCATGAAGGGGAATAAGTCAGTAGTAAGATCCCGAATAATTGATATACACCTTGGGTCTATTTTGAAAGTACATAATCACAACCACAAGCCGACAAGATTTCTCCACAAGAAAAATCTGGTAGCAAAGAAGAGATGCCGGGCAGAACATTAGTGTTACCATTATTCTTGTCTTTTTTTTTTTGTTTTTGGAAATAAAATTGTTTTGTAAAAATTATAGTATTTTTTTTTTGTTGCGGCCCATGCAAATTTAGATTCTGCATGGTAGCCATTGAGTTTGACATGCTTGCCATACTTTTTGTTAATTTTTATTATTACTATTTTGTTTGTATATATTTCTAGTCTTCTGGATTTAGTTTTGAATAAAAAATATAGGACATTTAAATCGTTCCTGAATTATTTAAAGTAAATTCGTGATTTAGATTATGAATGGAATTTAGGTGACGCGTTTTGGCTATTATAAATGGACAAGGGCAGAAGTCTGATAATGTGAGGAAGCTTCTCAATTCGGAGAGCAAATTTAGGGATATGAGTAGGCTGTGTAAAAATGCGTTATTTTTGTGCGTGTTACGTAAGGAGTAATATTTTAATTTATGTATCCTATAAAGAAACCATGTAAACGTTATTTGTTATGGCGTTTTTTTAAATTCTTTTGTTCAATCGAAAACGCCATTAGTATCAATCCAGTTTTAAGACAAATCATATTTCGATCAGATATCTGTAGAAAAACAAATCTAGTCTATTACAACTGATCTTCTCCAAGCCAGGCTAACTTCTGATTCTATCAAGTTTTTTTTTTCAAAATTTAACAAGGTTTAGCAAACTTAACGTTATGAGTTTCCTAAATGCACTATGAAAAATTACTTCGAAACAATATTTGTGTTTAAATCAAAAACAAATGCGCAAATCAATTCATGAAACAACAAAATTAAAACAAAAGAAAAAAAAAAATGTTTATGAAATATATTCGCAAGGACATAAACAACTTCACACGACAGTTTTTTTTTTCCTGATAACAGATTACGATTTTGCTTTGCTTTATATTGTTAACCATTTTATTAGAATAAATTTCTAAATATACAAAGAACAAATCGACGAAATACATTTTATAAAATTTGCTTATAAACATAACATTTTTTTATAATGACATTTGTAATTTCAACTACTGTTTTTTTCTATTGTACTTTCGTGTAGCTGTATTTATGTATCTGTATTCGATTTTAAATTATTATAGAAAGTTACTAGGCACTGAAAATATAACTTTTCAATATTTTTACTCTACGTATCGGTGCTGTTAGCTAAGGTATGTGATTGTGACATAATTATTAAAAAAAATACGTTTTCACTTTTACAGAAAAGAAAACGGGGGAAAAAAAACTTCATATTTGTATCGAAATCCATTTTGAGCTTCATTTTGTTGGCTTTTTTCTGTATCTAGTGGAGATCTTGAACACCGATCAATTATTCACACTACGGCAGATCCTGGAGAAAACCCAAGAAGTCCAGATCGATACTCACCATCTTTTTATCGATTTTAAGGGCGCATATGACAGCAATTATAGAGACGAGCTATACAGAGCCATGTCGAGTTTTGGCATACCTGCCAAGCTTGTCAGATTGTGCAGAATGACGATGGAGAATGCTCGCTGCTCCGTAAAGGTCGGAAACAATCTCACCGAGACCTTTGATGTCAAAAAAGAATTTAGACAAGGCGACGCGCTGTCATGTGACTTCTTCAACATCATTCTTGAGAAAATTGTGCGAAACTCACAAGCCAACACCAGAGGCACAATTTTCCATAAGTCTGTGTAACTGCTTGCATACGCTGACGATATTGACATTGTTGGCAGAACACAGCGAGCTGTTACTGGAGTGGCAAAATTGGGTTTTGTGGTGAATGAGGGTAAAACAAAATATATGCTGTCAACAAGAAGGGACACACAACATCGACGAATCGGACAGAACGTCACGATAGACAGCTATAACTTTGAGGTAGTTCGGGTCTACCTCGGATCCGCTATTAACTCTGAAAATGACATCACCTCAGAAATCAAGCGAAGAATCAATTTTGCCAACCGCTGTTTCTTTGGCCTAAGACGGCAATTGATTAGTAAGGCCTTGTCAAGAAGCACTAAGGATATTCTATAAAAGACTCTCATCATCCCTGTCCTGCTCTATGGCGCAGAAGCATGGACCCTAGCAAAAACGGATGAGGATCTTCTTGGTCGCTTCGAACGCAAAATTCTTCGAGTGATTTTTGGTCCCGTTTGCGTTGACGGGATTTGGAGGAGAAGATTTAACCAGCGAACTCTTCGAGCTGTACAGCGACATCGACCTGGTCGGAAAAGTACGCATTAGTCGTCTAAGATGGTTAGGGCATGTAGAGCGAATGGATACCAACGCTCCGGCCCGGAGAGTCTTCGATTCCAACCCGGAGGGACAACGCAGTAGAGGAAGACCTCGCCTTAGGTGGCGCGCGCAAGTGGAAGGGGACCTCAACCAACTTGGTGTGCGCAACTGGAGGCAGTTAGCCAAAGATCGCGCTAACTGGAGAGGCGTATTGGTTGAGGCCCAGGTCCACCCCGGACTGTAGCGCCACCTTAAGTAAGTAAGTAAGTTGCCAAGGTAAAGGATCGCTTTACAAATTCATTTTGTGATAACTAGTGAAAGCTTTCAAAATGTTAAGACGTGAGTTTTTGTTCGACGAAAGTGAAGACGCGGTTATAACAAGAAATTATAGAGACCAAATTAATTTTTCGGGACTACAAAACTTTAATTTTAAAGAGTGCTTTCGTTTAAATAAAATTCAAGTTGATTTCCTTTAAAATAAAAGTGGAGAGAAATAAGAGCACAATACACAGCGCAATCATGCTTTGTCGGCTGAAAACCAACTGCTACTTGGCTTGCATGGGCTCGGAAATGGTTGCCAGTACCATGGTGTTGCAGCTATGCATGGTGTTGCGAAATCAACAGATTTCCAGAACCATCCATAGAGTTGTCAACGTTTTAATAGACGTTTTGTTTCAAAACAAAGTGCGGTGGCCCGATGACGTCTGAAAAGTTTTTTATGATGGGTGGATTCCCTTGTGTGTGTGGTTGCGTGGATGGCACAATCATTAAAATTGATGAGCCTACATTACACGAGGAAGGATATGTGGACCGGCATGGAAAACACTCATTGACAGACTACACATTTTACAGTGTAAATGGAAGTTGGCCGGGCAGCGTTCGCGACTCTAGGGTGCTACGGAATGCGGCTGTAAGTCAAAGATTTGACAATGGATGGACACCATTTCCGGATGCTGTTGTTTTGGGTGATATTTGGTTACGGAATGAAAAACTGGTTGATACCACCTGTTTAGTATTTATCTTTTGTCATTTAATTTATTTTCCTTTGATATTGTTAGTATTTATATTCATTAATGTTTTTCTTTTGTATTTAAAATGTTTTCACGATCAATTTAATTTACGTTCCACACTTTGTCGAACATAAACAATTTACCCTAAATTTGTTGTTGACGTTTAAATGCTCTAAAATTGTTACTCTCTAGCTGTTAATTCTCTCTTAAATGTAATTAGTCTATTCCGCTACTTAGTTCATCAATTGCATAATATGTAAAAATTCCTTCTTCTTATTCGGACCGCCACACTGGAAACATCACTCGTAAGAAAAATAAATTATAACGTTTTCTGTTTTAATCGAGTTTGCTGTTCTGTATTATCGTCGCTGTAAGGAAGGGAACAGCATTATTCTTTGATTGGTTATAATTTTGATTCAACGTTGCGCATTTAGCAGTTTTTTCATTTGAATTAACATTCTGGTCCTTCTTCGCCAAATTAATTGAACCATTAGAGAGTTGTTGTGTGGTGTGTTAGTTTAACTGGGAATACCGTTTAATGATTCTTTGTATGTGCAAAGCAATTCATTTTCGTCTGTTGCGAATTGATTCCCAGTTATAAGAGGAAAAACATCAAATATCTTCAGATCGTGTTTTAAGATATTTGTTTGCTATTTTTGTGATTGCCTTGTTTCAATTATGAATGTGGTTAAGGCAAAACGTGGTCGTGCCAAGGGTAGGCTGACCAAGGCAGCTGATTTCGCTTCTGCAGTGGATATTAATACTCCACTTGTTATGCTGGAAGTTCGTCTGGAGAAACTCGAGGAATCATGGAATGATTTTGTCTCGCTCCAGGATGAAATGTATAACTACATTGAGGAAGAGGAATTCGTAGATCCGGAACCCGAATTCTACGAATATGAAGCAAAATATTTTGTTGCGCGTTCGACATTCGAGAGCTTCATTAAGGTAAAGCGGCCGTCGGAACCCGCTGAGGAATCGGTTGCTGACAAATTGGCAAATCAGCAAGCTGCGTTTTTGGAGAAGTTAAACTCCACACACAAGTCGTCGGTGAGTCTTCCAAAGATAGCAGTGTCAACCTTTTCAGGTGATTACGAAGAATGGCCTGCGTTTAAGGATATGTTTCTGAGTTCGGTTGATCAAAACAGTTCGCTTACCCCCTCCCAAAAATTCTACTACCTCAAGACGTTCTTGAGTAGTACTGCTGCTGATCTCGTAAGCCACATGAAGCTTACCGATAAAAATTATTTTGAGGCTTGGGATAAATTAGAGAAGCGATTTGATAGGTCGCAACTAATAGTTAATTCGTTTATTAGCTCGTTTCTTTCGCTACCAACTACGAATATTTCGAACGTGTCTTTGCTTAGAAAGATCACAGATGGTGCCGATGAGGTGATTAGGGGTTTGAAAGCGTTGGAAACAAATGGTCGTGATCCTTGGCTGATCTTCCTGCTTTTGCAAAAACTTGACCCAGATACGAAGCAAGCTTGGGCGGAAAATCTTGGGTCAAAGGAAGATTCCACAATAGAGGAATTGCTGGAGTTTCTTCAAAATCGTTGTGCCTGTTTGGAATCTTGTTCAACCCCTGTTCGTTCCGCAAAATCGAAAGGCAAGGTACAAAATACAATTCGTTCGCATGTGGTTGAATCTGGTCAAAACTGCTCGCAATGTAAGGGAAACCATAGCCTGCCGAACTGTAAGAATTTCATCGCATTTGGTGTTGAGGCTCGTAGGAATTTTGTAAAGGAACATTCATTATGTTTCAACTGTCTTCGAAAAGGACATGCTGCCAATAGATGTTTTTCGTACCAACGTTGCAAGATGTGCAAGTCTCGGCACCATGTTTTGGTTCATCCGGAAGGTGTTTCCACTTCTTCATCTGTTAACACAAATTTGAGTAACATTCCATCGTCCTCAAATTCAAGTTCGTCTTCGTCAAATCTAGAGCCATCGTCGCCAGATCCAGGGCCATCATCGTCGAACCCAAGGCCATCGTCGTCAAATCCAGGGCCATCGTCGTCAAATCCAGGTCCGTCATCTGTTATTAATCATCATTCTTGTGAGCCCAGTTTCGGTTGTCAGACAATACTCCCTACTGCTGTTGCTAGAACCCAGGATAGAGGAAGGTCTTTCCAAAATGTTCGTGCTCTTCTTGATACGGGGTCGCAAGTTTCATTTATTACTGAACAGGCTGTTCAACGCTTGGGACTTCACCGTAGTCAATCCCGAATTCCTGTGCTTGGAGTAGCGTCTGCCTCAGCAGGCGTTACAAATGGATTAGTGACACTGAGGCTGACTTCTCGATTCAATTCCAGCTTTGTTGAAGTGGACTGTCATGTTCTTACGAAGTTAACATCGTCGTTGCCAGCTTCGTTAATTGACCATATCGACATCAACAGTCTTGTGTCTTATGAGCTGGCTGATCCATATTTCTTTAAGCCTGGTCCTATTGATGTTTTGATTGGGGCTGACAAAGTATTCGACATTATAACAGGACCCACTAACAATCAAATCAATGGTATACCCAACTTGATTCCAACCATTTTCGGCTCGGTTATTGCGGGAAGGTCTGCACAGGCTTCTCTTAGTTTCGGTAGTGGCATCGGAACATTTTGTACACAGCTGGATCATTCGCAAGAATTTGACCTCGAGAAATTCTGGCGTTTAGAGGAAATTTCTAGTGAGCCCACCCTCTCGATCGATGACCAGCGTGCTGAAGAGTTGTTTGTTTCAACTCATGAAAGGCTTCCCAATGGTCGTTATATGGTAAAATTACCATTTAAAACCGAAGAAAATATAAATTTTGGAAATTCAGCTGCTGTTTCGCTTCAACGTCTTTACTCTATCGAGCGGAGGTTTTGTTCAAATCTTTCTTTAAAGGATCAATATAGGAAGTTCATGGATGAGTATTTGTCGTTAGGACATATGGAGGAGGTTCCTGCTGCGGAGGTATACCAACCATTCTACAGATCCTATTACCTGCCCCATCACGCGGTTTTCAAGAATGACAGTAGCACCACCAAAATTAGGGTAGTCTTTGATGGATCCGCCAAATCCAACCATTCTGTGTCCCTGAACGATTCGCTGCTTGTTGGCCCAACCATACAACGTGACATCTTTTCTGTCTGTCTTCGTTTTCGACGTCATTTGTACACGATATCGGGAGACATTGAGAAAATGTACCGACAGATTCAAGTTTCGCCTGATCATTGTGATTACCAAAGGATAGTTTGGCGTAAGTCTCCTGAGGATCCCATCAAACACTTTCGGCTATTGACGGTTACGTATGGAACTGCTTGTGCTCCCTTTTTAGCAGTTCGAACATTGAAGCAGTTGGCTTTGGATTCTGCTGAATTATATCCTCTGGCATCTGCAACGGTCTTAAATGACTTCTACGTTGATGATGTCATCACAGGTGCAGATTCAATTGACGAAGTCATTTCCCTTCAGAAGGAATTGGTAGAGCTGCTGAAAACGGGAGGTTTTAATTTGCGTAAGTGGACGACAAATTGCTGGCCTCTTTTGCTATCGTTACCTGAGGACCAACGTGAGATGTCTCCAATGGAATTCGAAGAATTTGATTCCGTAAAAGTACTTGGTTTGCAGTGGTGTCCTTCTAAAGATCAGTTTTCTTACAAGGTGAAGCTCAGCGAAACTGTTTTATGTACCAAGCGTCGAATACTTTCTGACGCTTCTCGAGTTTTCGATCCAATGGGATTTCTTGCCCCTATAATCGTCGGAATGAAAATCCTCCTTCAGGATTTGTGGAGAGAAAAATTGGGCTGGGACGAAGAAATTCCGAAGAAACTTGCTGAACGGTGGATGGTAATTCGACAGGAGTTAAATTTTGTTGAAACGGTTCATATTCCCAGGATCATATGGACCAACAGATGGAATTGTGAGTTCCATGCATTTTGTGATGCATCTCTTGACGCTTATGCAGCAGTAGTGTACTGCAGAAGTAAGAACAAAGACGGTACTATCTCGGTCTCTTTAGTATCTGCAAAGAGTAAGGTTTCTCCAATCAAGGTTTTGTCGCTTCCTAGACTGGAACTCTGTGGAGCTCTCTTATTGACACGTCTAATCAATAAACTCAAAACGTCTTTACAGGATAAAGAGCTGACAGTTTTTGCTTGGACAGATTCTTCAATTGTGCTCCATTGGCTTTCGTCTCCTCCGAAAAGATGGTCGGTGTTTATCGGAAATCGGACTTCTGAAATTGTTTCATCGATTCCGCACAACCTATGGAATCACGTTCGATCCGAAAACAATCCAGCCGACTGCGCAACTCGTGGAATTCCACCATCTCTTTTGCCTTCAAACGAGCTATGGTGGAAAGGACCCTCGTGGCTGTGGCAGGATAAAGATCAGTGGCCATATTCGGATCCATGTATGAAGGGATTTTCAGAAGAGCAGTTGGAAGAACGGAGAAACCCGAGAACTCAGGTACTTATAACAAATATTGATGAAGAGAATGTCTTGCAAACAGTTTTAAACAACTCCTCAAAATGGTACAAATGTCTTCGGCTGATTGCAACAATGTTTCGGTTTTGCTCTAATTGTCGCGTTCCCACGAATGGCCTTGGCCAACGCAATCATCAACCTTTGTCCGCGAAAGAACTTTGTGACGCTAAAATTGTGTTGATCAAATTTTGCCAAATGTCTTCCTTTACGTCGGAAATCGTCGCGTTAAAAAACGGAAAGGAACTTACTAAAAGTCATAAACTTTTAACTCTTGCTCCGTTTCTCGATTCGGATGGAGTCCTTAGAGTTGGTGGGCGTGTGCAGAACTCAGAACTTTCGTATAGTGAAAAGCACCCCATCATACTGTGTAAATTGAGCCGTATATCTGAACTCATTGTCCATTACATTCATGAGCATTATTTACATGCCGGTGTGACACTTATGATCGCGTTGCTGAAAAAGGAATTTTATATTGTTGGCTCCAGAAATCTAGTGCGCAAGGTTGTTCATAAGTGTGTTTCGTGCTTTCGGCAACGTCGCGATTCATCAAGACAGTTAATGGGCAATCTGCCTGCTGAAAGAATTCGGTTTTCGCGGCCGTTTAGTAAAGTCGGATGCGACTATGCCGGTCCAATTACTCTAAGGCTATCGCGCGGTCGAAACCCTAAATTTGTGAAAGCATACATTGCGCTCTTTGTTTGCTTTGTCACAAAAGGTATTCACCTTGAACTGGTTGGTGATTTGTCATCTAATGCGTTTCTTCTCGCTCTTGATCGATTTTGTGCGCGTCGCGGAAAACCAACGGAAATCTGGAGCGACAATGGTACCAACTTCCATGGTGCCAAACGTTCTCTGAACGAGATGTTTCAATGCCTTTTAAGTCAGCAGCATCAAAGCATTGTCATTGACCATCTCAGCAAGGACAACATAACATGGAAGTTCCTCCCACCATCTGCGCCTCACTTTGGAGGCTTATGGGAGGCGGGTGTCAAGTCTGTAAAGCAGCACTTGAAGAGAGTCATCGGGGAACATATTTTGACGTACGAGGAAATGTACACCCTCCTGACCAAAATAGAGGGGCTTCTAAACTCGCGTCCAATGTGGCAGACATCAGACACAGAGCCAAGTGCTCTTTCGCCTGCTCACTTTATGATTGGGGAGTCTTACACCTCAGTTCCTCAACCTGATCTGGTAAACTCAAACATTTCTGTTTACACTAATTGGTATCTTTTACAGAAACTCACTCAAGGCTTTTGGAATAGGTGGCACCAAGAGTATTTAACTTCTCTTCAACAAAGGCAAAAGTGGCAGAAGAGCCAACCAAATTTATCCGTTGATGACGTCGTTCTGTTAAAGGAGCCAAAACTTCCACCATCTAAATGGATCCTAGGGCGCATCATTGCAACACACCCAGGGAAGGACAACAAAGTAAGAGTTGTCACAGTACGGACAATACATGGAGAGTACACTCGCCCAATTGTGAAGGTTGCCCCACTTCCTTTTGCTGAAAGACCGGAGTCTTCCAGGGGGGGCTGAATGTTTAGTATTTATCTTTTGTCATTTAATTTATTTTCCTTTGATATTGTTAGTATTTATATTCATTAATGTTTTTCTTTTGTATTTAAAATGTTTTCACGATCAATTTAATTTACGTTCCACACTTTGTCGAACATAAACAATTTACCCTAAATTTGTTGTTGACGTTTAAATGCTCTAAAATTGTTACTCTCTAGCTGTTAATTCTCTCTTAAATGTAATTAGTCTATTCCGCTACTTAGTTCATCAATTGCATAATATGTAAAAATTCCTTCTTCTTATTCGGACCGCCACACTGGAAACATCACTCGTAAGAAAAATAAATTATAACGTTTTCTGTTTTAATCGAGTTTGCTGTTCTGTATTATCGTCGCTGTAAGGAAGGGAACAGCATTATTCTTTGATTGGTTATAATTTTGATTCAACGTTGCGCATTTAGCAGTTTTTTCATTTGAATTAACACCACCATTACGCCGAAATCCCGATAACCCTGCTCAAAAAGTTTTCAATCGTTGCCACAAAAAAACAACGCAAAATTGAAAATAGTTTTGGCATTCTTAAAGAAAGATTCCCATGTCTAAATTATTTGCGACTGAGGCCTGAGTTTGCAAGTAAGGTAGTTATTGTTTGTGCCATCTTACACAGTACCTATTGCCTGTGCATTGGAAGGAGTAGTGAAAACATGCAACCCACTGAAGACACTGACAACAATCAATTTTTATTTTGCGGCTCATTTTAACAACTTCTATTTATGTATCTAGCAATACAAAATGAAAAGTGATATGACAGAAATGCAAAGATGATTAAATGCTTTGTGGAACACTTTGCACACTCACATTGCAGGAGAACGCAAACACTTTGCAGGAGGTGCAAAGAGTCTTTGCAAAAATTTGCTAGAGCAAAGTGAGATTTAAAAAAGCTAATTGAGAAGCTCTTTCATAACAGCTTACTCTCAAATGTTGGTCAGACATTCGCAAAGAGGTGGGGCAGTGAAAAAAAAGGCCTTAAGATGTTACTAGTGTTTCTCCATGGATCGAACCTGAGACCTCTCTCTTAGTAGTCCAACACATATCACAAACAGATAAACGCCGAGCTGAAAGCCCTGGTAGCTATTGCATCGATTGTACCATATGAAAGAAGTCGAATTCCATTCATAAATGTTTTGATAGTAATTCAAGCCAAACATTTTTTTTAAGATATCTGAAGAAGTTTGCATTTTATATTTTCGAATTCGATCAGCTGCAATTGTAGCCACGTGGAAATTATAATTGTCGTATTACATGAGAAAAAAAATGACACAGCCAAGGTCTCTAACACACTTGCAACAAATTCCTTTTGAGACAACAGACATTTATTTACATGTTTGCTGTTGAACTGAAGAAGCTCGTCATAAAATCGTCTGGATGGGGCGTAACCCGGCTTATACTTATGGCTGCCGTGATTTGAATGTAAGATTGTAAGGAGTCTCCCTCACAACGTGTTTCGACTTTCGGTAAGAATATGTCCAATTAGAGAAAAAGAGGGAGGCCTGCATTCGGTAGTTCTCAAAACAACATACCGGCGAACGGTTGGCCTTAATCGCCGGACGAACTTGCAGCAAATTGTGGAAAGCGACTTGCAATACTTCTCATATAAAACTCACTACAAAGAAGTTGTTTGAATTATACAGCCCTTTTGCGAAGATCAACTATCAATCGATTGACGATTGACAAATTTATCAATTAAAATTGATGCTGGTATTGCGAAAAACAATTGATAAAAATATAACCTATTGTGAAGTGTGAACATAACACCAAAAATAAACTCAACTTTGACAGTTCTAAAATATTTGATCTTAAGAGTGATTGTTACGATTTTTGCAAACAATTTAATTAAACAATAATTACGAGTGTTAAATCTGTGAAATTTATTGAAAACCATGTCATCGGTGGAATTATTTTTTGATGATGACGAAAACGAGACAGAGTACGTGGAATTGGCTGCAATACGGAGGAGTTTGGGAGTCGCATCTAATCCTTAGGAACTGGAAAACCGAAGGTAGCTAATTTCATTTCCAAGGAATGCCTTTGAGTTGCATTCGTTGATTTTTTGGAAGATATTGGACCCAAACTTAAACCGATTAATTGCAGCTCTGCATGGTCTTGCGCAGTCAACAGCAACAACAGTGTCCTTATTCTTAGTGAAGTGCTAAACGCGTTATAGAAAATTACATGTGCCCAAAATGGATAAAATTCATTACACATAGGAAGAAAAACGAATGGCAATATGCATATTATGTATATATAGCCCTTAAAAATAACAACAATAACAATTAAAAACGTTGATGTTCAACATTTTCTTTTAAGAGTCGTACTTATCAGCACCGAAATTGCGATTGATAGAAAAATTGACAACTACCAATAAAATTGTTCAAGATTGACATTCATAATACCGATTTGTCAACCGACAATTGCTGCACGTTCACAGTCGATCAACACTTAATTGATAATTGATCTTCGCAATACCATTTAAAGAAATTTATTGATAAGTATCAACTATCAATTGATAGTTGATCTTCGCAATAGGGGTGATAATATTTAAGCTACCCTGTGGATCAGACGAGTAGCCCATAGTTCGGATTCTGATTTGCCATACCTAAGGTTAGCAGGAAACTTATATATTTATATTTATATATATTATTTATATAAAAATTACATTATTCCACAGCTCCCTGAATTTCGATTCAAATACGAAATGCGTTCATTTTTTTTTTTTTTTTTAACAAAAATACTTACAAAGTGTCTAAAAAATATATGTGTTGGTATAAATATAGGACAAATATACTCTCAATTTATAAATTAGACTAGAGATTCTTCTTTTCATCAAGAATAGGCCCATCGATATCAAAGGTGCGCACCACCTCTTTTTCTCTGACTACGCTTTTACTTTCTAAAAATCGCTCGAAATTGGTTAAACTACTCTCCACATCACTACACATCTTTTTATAATTCAAAGGTATCGACGGATCACTGTAAAGTTCTTGCATTGTCCAAGCCGTATGCTTATTCTCATAGTATTCATCATCATAATCGTCATCATCGTAGTCGTCATCGTCGTCGCCGTCATCGTCGTCTTCATCATCATCCTCATCGTAGTCATCATACTCTTTATGCGTCTCAGGATCATAATCCTCCAGAATGGCATCAAAGCGGCTCTTCAGTGGCAGATCAATGGGGTATGTGCCATTGAAAACGATATTTTTGTAATTCGAAGATATCTCTAATTTCCGTTTAAATAAGGCTTGATTGGTCAACTTACTAGCGTTACTACTAACAACATTACGACTACAAGAAAAACCCGATCTGGGTTTGTTCTCCGATTTGGTTAGATTAAAATTTACTCGTTTACTACTCGTCACAATTTCACTACCAGAAGGAACATAAGTTATTTTAGCTACGGCAGAAGAAGACGTACAAGAATTTCGGTTATTTTTGCTTACTAATTGCTGGTCGGTTAGATTACGAGTAATAAGCGAAAGCGTATTGCTTTTACATTGATTTGTTGCATTATTCGGTGCAGGTGAAGTGTTGTTGCTTCGCGCTATTACTTGATTACTTACATCTGTGGTTGTAAGGTAAGACTGTGGTTGTTGTTGTTGTTGTTGTTTCGAACCGGGTGTAGGAGCCTTTAGCGAATTCGCTTTGCTGTTGACGACTGAATTTGGTTTTTCTTTATCATTTCGTTCGATTGGTTTAAAGTTAAAACTTTTAAATTGCTGCTTTTGCTGTTGTTGTTTCGTTGGTGATCGCATTATATCGGATTTTGATTTTGTGATAGCATGAGTTGATGGATTTTGCAATTGAGATGGTTTTAGTGGACCGTTAATGGTCCTTGGCATACTTTTTACCGTACTACTCACTGAGTCTGAGTTCTCAGATACCGAAGTTGATTTTGAATTACTTTTATCCTCAAGCTGCATTCCAATGGTAAAATAATTAGGAGAGGACACACATTATTACTTGGATTTGGGGCCAACGTCGTTTGAGTTAGCTTTATGAATTTTATGGATGTTGTGATTTTTTTGTTTGTCTAATATAGATCCGTACAGTAGAAGGACAAACTTATTTCTTTTTCCGGAACTAGTATATAGATAATTTAATATAAACTGAGGATAGGAACGCGGAGGTGGGTGAGTTTTATATGTCAACAGACAGGGAATAACATGTTATGTATAATCGGTATAATTGTAGAGAACAGTTTATTGAAATGTCGAACATAAATAGTTTAATCTTGCGATGGCCAGTGTTTTGTCTCATATCCTTCTCATGACACTACAACAATGGGTAGGAAATGATTGACTGTACGTACGTGTGTCAATAGTCAAATATGACCACCTACGGCGGAAGATTTCATGTTATATACGGTAGCTTTCGTTTTAAAGAATTAAAGCACTTGTCACTGTGTTGAAATAGAGAAGACGGCAGACGAACACTTAATAAGTCTCATATCTTTGAACCGGGTTATTGACTCCTAAATATACAATGTTCGGGTCTGCAAATGTAATAATCAGGCAGCGTCCAGACGTGGAATTGCCTAGCTGGGAAATACGATGCTCATCGACAAAGCATATAAGAAGCAAAATTGTATTATTTAGACGCTCAAATCGTTACGGATGGCGGCCATGTGATACACATGTTGCAATCGCAACAAAACGAAAGAGACTTTGACGGTTATCTGAGAAGGTTGCAATCACAATTAGGTTTATCGATGCAACGATGCCAAGATGCTGGGTTTTACCCAACAACCCTCATATGATACCCCTGTTTTGACGTTAAATTGTCGACAAGAACGTGCGGAAAAAGAACTGGCTATCGAATCGGTGGAAGTAGGATGGAAGCGGCTCGAGAGCTTTACGGCATGAAAATAAGCAGGAGCATTGGCTCCGCAGGAGGAAAGAAAGAAGAGCAAAGCGAGATCGATGTTCTCTCCAGAAAAAATGTTCGCAAAAAGAACGTGTCAGGTCAGGGCAGCAGAGAGATGTACAAAAAAAAAAAAATATTTTAATTGAGATAAATCCGGTGTCAAGGATATGAATATTGTTAAACGAGGAAAATAAGTCCAATTTAGAACGGACCATTTAAAATTGAGTTCTTGCAGCTCAGATAGACCTTTGATACTAAAAAGAGGTTTTAGACAATGCGATGGAATGTCATATAACATTTTAATACTGTCTTGAGAAAGTAAGAAACGGAACAAAACACCAATTCACCGAAAGCTTTTGCAACTACTACGCAGGTGCCATCGATATAATGGGAAACCAAAATGAGCGGTGACAAAAGTGTTTGCATATAGCCCAAGTGGAGTTGGTTTTTGTTCCAGCTATGTAACTCAATAAGCTGACACTGACTTATAAGACAAACAAGTAAACATATGGCCCAATCGCCGCATTCAAAATTTGATAATGCCCTTAGAGCAATCCTTGGAACGTTGTCCCTGTTTCGGAATTCACGTATTAGGAATTTAAAGAAGGTATAAATTTTGGATGAAGTTTAGTTCTTAAATACAGCGTTCGTCCTTCTCTGTACATTAACCTTTTTATATGCATATAGCATATTCAATAAATAATAAATACAAGCAACTTTTTCAAATCATCGGACACCGTTGCATATTTAAAATTAAATTCTATTTTAGCGTACCTCATCGTTCGGTATCTGAGCCTGATTACCCCAATATTCAAATGTGTTTTGCTGCTGCGGTTGTTCATCATGCCCATATGAGTGAGGATACGCTTTCTGCTGATCATACACTGCTTGCTGTTGAGGGTTATAAGTTTGTTGTGGTTGTTGGTAGGATTCTTGCGAGGGCATATATCCATTGCCATAAATATTTCCATCTGTTGCGACTGTCTGTGGTTGATTAATTTCGTTCGGATTATAGAATTGTGGATACTGCTGTTGCGGATCAATTACTGGCAACGGTGCTTGACTGCTTTTCTCCGCCTGAGTGTTGTATTGCACTTCATTCGGCTCTGGTTGATGATGCTGCTGTTGCTGTTGTTGTTGATCTTGCAGAGAGCTTCCGCTGTTGCTGTATTGCAAGTTCAACTCATTGAATTGCCGATTAATTTCGGAGAACTGCTGATCAATCACATTCGATGTTTGTTGGTAGTCTTGGTTGACTTCTTGTGAGGGCATTTGGAACTATAACGAATATAAAATCAGACTATGGCCTCCATACCATATTACAAATGTGTGCATTTACTCACATTCGCTGCCATGTATTCTACAGTTAGCGATCGTAGATCTTGCAGCCATTTTTGCTCCTCAAAAGGCATTCCATTTGAATGGGTTGGACTGCCATCCAATTGGACTTCGTCCATGGACTTTTCGAGAACAGGGTCATAGTATTTTAAGCGATCGGCAAGTTCATAGACCTAATAGAAGACACAGGGGAAGTTTAAGATGTGCATACAGTTTCCATTTGGAAGGGGCTTACCTGATTGATGAATATTGGTTCATATTTCGTTGGATCGCGTTGAATGTGCAAAGAGATCTGTTCCATGTACATTAAGCACTTCAACTGATATCCGTAGTCTAGCATTCTTGTAGCAATTAAATATTTGTATGGCTAAAAGGCGTTTTTAACGTTTATTTACCTTCTTGCTTGTTTTAAATTAATGAAAACACAAACCTGGAATTCTACTAATGAGAACTTCTCGTCGTTCAGTGAACATGCATATTCATACACCTCTGTCATCATAATCGATTCGTTTGTTGCAAATTCTTCGAACGCCTTATGGTGCGAGGATCCCAAAAGAACTAGCCTGTAAAAAAAAATCAATAAGCGCTGTTAGCATAAATATATACTGTCACGATAAATGTGATTTTAACAACAGAAATAGGTTGATGACAGTTTTGCTAAAGATTTACCAATATATATCACTCTTACATTCGTTTTTAACAAACGAAAAATATCTAAGAGCGTTAATTCACTTACCTAACAGAATTTTGCATCATCATCGAGTCATTCTGTTCCTCTGGATACTTGCTAAATCCAACTTGTGCCATTAAATAGCAGAAATGTGATGCAAACAAGTCGCCACGATGGAACAATGAGTCGCCAAGCGTAGTGATTGCCTTTCTATCCAATTCTGGTTTCTGTGAGGTGTTAGACAGGATCATGGATAAGTGTGGACGCCAATCGCCCCATTTTTCATCTTGAACGCTTGTCACACTAGACGGAGTACGACCGCTCATTAGTTGGTACAATGTTTGTAGTGGATCGTTCAGCGACAACTTGTTTGCAAACTTCATCATTACGTTTGCATGTGAACGCCTATCCACCTTCGAAGCCAAGAACAATGCATGACCCCATAAATTGTTATCTGTTGCCCAGTCCAGAGCCTCATTTACATTTCCATACAGCAAATAGTTTCGGAACTTTTCTGTTATTTCATCTTCAGAGAGGGACGATGTCTTTGAATCTGTTTCATCAGTTTCATCCCGATCATCTGTTACCAAATCATCAACTTCTTGCTCACCATCGCTGGGTATGTTCTCTTTAGATTTTCCCTGATCATCTGACTGCAGAGATTCACGACGATTTGAAGACGATGCCACTGAACTCTGAGGTGTTTCATACGGGAATTGCTGTTGGTTTTTCATAAGGAGTTCTGCTATGTCCGTTCCGACAACCATCTGCAAACATTTCGTAAATAAACACATACATATATACATTGAATGCTTTTAAACAAGACTTACGCCATTTTGTCGCAACAGTAGGATCAAAAGATTCCACATCAGAGTAAACGAAGCCTTATTAGTTTGACCGGCTGTTGTCAAACTATTAATCGAGTTCTGTCTTGAACGATTTATAGCCGAATATGGACCCAATCGTATCTGATCCTCACAGAACTCGATGATTGTTTTTTTGTGTGTAAGGCCACGAACCAAAGGCCCCGGGAACGATTGGAACAATTTATTGGTTGCATCATTGGCACCCATTTTAAAAATCTTCACAATATTCGTTATACCATTGTGAGAGTATTTCGGTTTAACGGCGACCAATAAACCTGGCCCCAACGAAATTATCGGATGATCGTTCGTAAATTTAAGTGGCGTCAGCCGCTGTGGGTCTTGTTGAAGTGACGAGCTCGCAGCATCGACTAAATTTAGTGACAAATTATTATCTGGCCTAAAGCAACGAAAAACACTTTCATTTAACCATTTTCAATTTACGTTTATACTTTTAAACATGCATCTACGATACGGTTTTTTAATAAAAGCAAATAATCTATCTATAATATAGAAATGAAAATAACGAAAAAAATAAATAAATAAAAAATAAAACAGGACACACTGGAAATAAAAAAAGGAATGAGAATGGCGATGCAAGCTAAGCCCGAATAGAAAGGTTAAGCATATGAGGTGATTTAGAATAACTGATATGATTTTAAGTCTACGTTATAAGATAATTATAATGTTTTCTTTCAATTTAACATAGTTGTAACAGAAATAGAATAAATATTTGATCTATATACATACATAGTTTTAAATTTATATAGAAATATGGAGAAAATCGTTTTTTTTTAGCTAATAACTTTTTATCAAGTTATTGTCGGTATTCGAACTAGATATCGCAGCGACCTAAGTATATAAACAAAGTCGTTAGGCAGATGTATGATAAATATGTACTAAAAAATGTGGTATTTTCTTATTACACGAAAAAGCATCAATATCTTTTACTCCCGATATTTAAATACATAACTATGGAGATTTAAATTTGGTTGCGGCAGCGACATGATTGTGTGTTTCGATATTCGAACTGAAAATGGTTTTATTATTTAGTTGGTCAAATCGTTTTCTATGTGAAAATGTTCACTACATTTTACCTGATTTCACCTATTTGAACATTTTTGATAAGTCGATTACCTTTGGAATGAATTAAGTTCTATTCCGCTCCATTTATTATAAACTAGCTGTGCCCGCAACTTCGTACGCGTCGTGAGACTGTGTAGTTTCCAATAAAAGAGATTTGACCGTTTTCTCAACGGCATATTTGTTTAAAATCAACAATCTAGCTAAAAAAAGCGGTGAACATTGTCGACATTGAAACAATAAATCAAACAAATCTATTTACCTAAAACACCAATTTAAGAAAATTAAATTCAACAGCGTAAGTACTGAAGTTTCACTTCCTTACTATAGGTACCACGTAGGTAATATCAAAACAACCCCTTAAACAAAAGCCTTAACGGAAATTTGTATCTACACCAACAATAAATAAATCAAACAACATAAGTCACCTATATCGTCTTTACTTCTTGAATTTTTCAATTCTTTACTGTAAGTATCAACGTAGGTACTATAGCAACCATTAAAACAAAAACCTTGAAATCAATTTCTATATACACCACCTCCACCATACGTCCCCCACCACACCACACGTCATCAGCCATCTGCGCATTTCCTCAGAAACACGTTGTGGCTGGTTTTTTTTCCATATGAACTTGCTTGTGCGATGTGCGCCACCAAAAACCACCCCAAAGCAGAACAACGATCAAGAACCGCGGCGGCTGATAATATTCGATTTCAGAAAATAAATTTATTTTTTTAATGTTAGATTTTAGGTTGTAGCTCAGCTTCTAGAGGACATAGAAAGGTGATTGATGGCTTGAAATATCTATAAAAGTGTTGGCTCTCCTAGGTATTTTGTTTTGTTTGCATTGATAAAGAATTATTTGAGTAATGGCGAGTTAAAGGCAGTAAAGTCGGAAAAAAAACACATTTTGGTCAAAAACGCTCCAAAAAATAGGCATGGCAATGAAAGGAATAGCCTATATGTTGCACAGAATCTTAAGAAACATTTCAAAAAAGTTTCATCGAAATCTGTGCAGTAGTTTTCACGCCATTAGGTAACAGAAAAATTGCCTACAGTTTTATTATAAGTATAGATAAGTTCCCCCTACGGGACAGGGGTTCGAATATTCCCGTGGTAAGGTATGCCTGTCGTAGAAGGCGACTAAAATCCCATCCCAAGGCAAGACGAAAAAGCGAACCGTACCGAGGCCTGAATGGTGCTGGGGATGTAAAAAAGCAGCATCGCTAGCGGAGCCCTCCAGCAGCGCAACAGACGATAAGGAAATGGCAAGAGCGCTGGAGCTCGGAAACCAGAGGAAAATGGACAGCGAGACTCATAAGAAACGTGGCTGAGCGGAACGACCTGAAACACGGTGAGGTCAACTATTTCGTCACCCAGTTCCTCACCGGACACGGAAATTTCAATGCCTTTCTCCATAAGATTGGTAAGAAGGATAGCCCAGCGTCACCGTACTGGCGGTGACACTCCAACAGACGACGCACAGCACACGTTTTTTGCCTGCAGAAGATGGGAAACGCAACGCACAGTCCTGGAAAGCAGCATTGGTACCTTCAATCCAGAAAACATAGTCGACAAAATGATGACGAGCGACTCGAATTGGAGAACAATTTGCCAGTATGTGGAAGATGTTCTCAGAAGAAAGAAAAGAGAAGAAGAACAATACCGGGAAAGCACGTGAACCCGAAAGGGCATATGATTACAGCCCCCTTGAAGTAATGCGAAGAGCGGTCCCAGGAGTAACGTGTGTGACACGAATAAAACATATTTAAAACCTTTTTGTTTACACTTTATTTAAATATCTTCAATATTATTAGAACACTATTTATTTACATTTATTTTTAAATGACATTTAATTTGGACAACTTAAAACTTTTACAATTATCATCTATCGATGGTCAAACTTGAACTGATCTAAACCAATAGTCTTGGCTCATATTTATACTTGGTTTTAAATAGCAAAACAAAGCAAAGAATATATATGTAATACAACACACAACAGCTAGACAACAGAAATTAGACTCCTCGCTTATACTGTTATACAGCTGCAGGCAGTGCATGTATATTATAACATGTTCACTGCTTCTTTCTATTAGTTCCGTTGTTGGAACATGACTTTTTGATAGGCAGCTGCAAGCTGGCTTGGATATGGTAAACACATTTACCACATTTGTTTAGTCCTGTTATACAGCCGCACTTGCTGATTTGCAGGTGCAGGCCGTGTGCAAAATTGGTAAATATGTTTACTGCAGGTGCAGGCCGTGTGCAAAATTGGTAAATATGTTTACTGCAGGTGCAGGCCGTCACGTGGCTTGCTCATGTTTCATAGATTCATGTTGTATGGATCTTGGGAACATGTAACTCAGGGGGGCTTGTCAGAAACCACAGGGTTGGGAGGAGTTTTAGTCCGTATGCCCCGTAGGCATGCCGAGAGAGCCGGACACACGGGGATGGTAAACTCAAACAGGCCTCCTTATGGTGCATAAAGCATTTCTCCTCCCCCCAACAGGAAAAAAAAAAAAAATTATAAATACGTGCCACAAAAGTTTACGGAAAGCTCACGCAATGATATAATGTGAAACCAGATCCTCAGCGAACGACATACATATATGTGACATGCGCCACCATGTATATGATTTAATTATTGAATATTTTTAACTTGCTCCATTACAAAGTAAGAGAAAGATAATGTACCTAATGTTTTCGTACAAAATTTCGAACTCGAGATGTTAATGAATTCTGTCATTACGATGATAGAGGAACTCAAAAAAGTGCGTCCCAAAATTCTGACCGTCTGTCTGGATGCACCTGAGACCTACAGCCTAAACGGTTGCCGGATTTGGTTCAAACTTCGGATTTGAAGTTTGTGAGACGGGCCTTTTTTTTCACGGTAACCTCAGTATTAATGGTAGGTACTTCCCATATAAAACAAAAACGGCTCTTAACGATTTTAACCAAAATTGATATTTACGCGTATGTAGGTCAGGTTACCATGGCTGTATGTGTATACTTGAGTTTTTCGCTACAAAATCGAATAACGGTATTTTTGAAATTTCAACATGTCTCGAAAACGGTCCATACGATTTGAACAAAAAACTCTTTCCTAAGGTAAGGTCTGTATATTATCGTACAATGGATTTTTGAAGAAATGTTTTTTTTATAAATTTAGTTTTCTTTAGTTTACCTAAAAACAGCGATGGAGTCACCGAAAACGCTAATGTTGAGAAACTGCTCTTATATTTCGAAAACGCCATTTCCGATTGGGATACAACTTTGAAAACCAAGTAATTCTTACATCCCAAAAAATATCAGTTTTCAGCTAAATATCTAGTTAAAAATATGGTATTAATAAATAAATAAATAGTTGGCGCAACAGGTCCGGAGGGACCCTAGGCCTAGCTTCTCACAACCATTCGTTTTGTGTGAGTTTTCATTTTTGGAACGAATGGAAGGGATCTAAAATTTTATGCCGACTCCAAACGGCTAATTGAGAAGCTTTTCAAGACAGTAATACTCTTGGATGTTTGTCAGACGTTCGCGAGAGGTGGCGCAGTGAAAAAAATTCGAACCTCGACCCCTAGCGTAGTAGTCCAACACACTAACTACTAAGCCACTGCGCCTCATACCACCTGGTATTCCTCAAACTAAATATTGCAAAATTTGTTACTGTTTTGTCTGCCAAAGTTTACAAAAACCGCTCTAACGATCTTGATCAAAATACATATTTAGGATAATAAAATAATTCTAATTAAGATCCTATATTTAGTTTTTCTCAAAAAATTCGTATCAGTTTTTTAATTATTTCTAAAAAATTACTAGAAATCTCGATCTATGTATTTTCACATATCTACAGTATATTTTTGTACCTAATGTACCGTTTAGCAAATGTTACCCACACACGCTCATCAGCATATTCAGTTTAAAACAAATCTCTGAATTCTTACATATATATTTCTGTAAAGATATTGATTTATCACGAATCTGAAACCATCTTCACTATTCTATTCCCGTCAAAAATAAAAACATGCCCTAAAAGATCAGAAAACAGAAACTCCTACTACACTTGTCCTTGTACTCAAAAATCTTGTAAAGTGTAAGAGCTTATAAAGGGATCATGACTCGAATCGACATGACAAAATCTCGAATGCTAAAAATCTCGATTTTTTTTTAAACTTTTAATGCAAAAATTTCGAATGTGCGAAAATCTCGAAAGACTATAAATTATCTCGAAAAAATCTCGAAAATAAAAAGTGAATTCGAGATTTTTTTTTCTAGTTTAAGAGTTAAATTTCGTATAAAACATAAAATTGTATGTTCTGTTTATATAATTAATAATTTATTCATCTTGGAAAAACAATTACAAACTATCAAAATTTAACAAAACAAAAATAACAGATAAGGCAAATGACACCCAAGATGTCATTTGGGTACTTTTAATGGGAACGGAAAGCAATTATAACAAATTAATAATTTCAAAATCGAATTTATATACATAAATACAACTAACTTAACAAAGTAAAAAATATCAAAACAATACAAAATACTCGTTAAAAAAATAAATAAAATAAAAATAATAACTGATAACTAGCGCCCATCATGTTTACAATGTAGGTACGGCACGTAGTTGATTGTTGTCAAGAGAATAGGCGTTTTTTATTTTCCTCAGATGATGTGTTTAGATTATTGATTTTCATGCATTGCAACAACTTTGGGTTCATTTACAGTTGTTGTGTTGCATGTAAACCAATGATCCATAAAGATTACCTGGGGAAAATAAAAAATAAAACACCTTATAATTTTTTTTTCGAGATTTTTGTTATTCGAGATTATGGTTTCTAGATTTTTGCATTCGAGATTTTTTTTCTTCGAGATGTCGTAGTAAACCCGCTTATAAAATAGTGCAGTAGATGCTACACCAACTTGGTGTGCGCAACTGGAGGCAGTTAGCCAAAGATCGCGCTAACCGGAGAGGCGTATTGGTTGAGGCCCAGGTCCACCCCGGACTGTAGCGCCACCTTAAGTACTAAGTAAGTAAGATGCTTATAATTCATTTACCAGAACTTGCAAAAATGCCTGTTACTGACGGATTAAACTTTTAAAAACTCACTTTGTTTTTTGATATAGGTAGACGGCCATATCAGAGGAATAACTCAAAAGTGGATTTTATTTAACAAACTATTCCTGTATTTTATGAACCGTTTCTTTGATTTAGTATCGCTTCTCAGATGTTTATCTACCTATCTAAAAAAAATAGGAAAACAACCAATCAAACTTTTGATGAACGCGAAAGTTTCGTTCGACCCAGTCATGCACTTTATTTTCGTTTACGTATTTTCTTTAACTTTTTAAAAATTGGAAAATTTATGATAGAAAGTATTCTCTGAATCAAAGATCCAAAGTTGTTAAATTTTATTTTGAAAGTCGGTGTTCGATTATTCATTTACGAAGATCATATCGCGGTCATGTTTGCAATTGCCGAATGCTTCAGCGTTTTCAGCAAAAAGGGGCTACTTTTAATAGTTTACGTGCTGTAACACCTCGACGAACAAGTAAGTTGCGGTTAATTTGAATCGAATTCAATACCGAGCAATGACTGAGAATTTTTAAAGCCCAAAGGTAAAAATAAATCCAGAATATTGTGGTTCCAACAAGAAGGAGCCATAGTTCACACAGTTCGTTCTATTATGGCTTAGATTGTTGATGAGGCTGTCTTTCAACTAAACGTACATATTCGACGCCATCAAACCTTTCTTATACGTTTTCTTTATTAAATACAAAAAAATGTTTCAGTGGTGATTTCTCCATATTTCCAAGTGAATCTGAATAGCCCTTAAAATTAGTTATAAAAGTATATTAAATTAGTTAAATTTAAAGGAAATATAATCCCCAAAATAAAAATAAAAATAAAAAAAAACATTTTCGCGAATTATTACCATTAAGCAATAAAAATTTGAATTTTAAAAGAAGAACGCATTAGCATTAGATACAAGTAAAAGTAAATCCCAACTCATATACATAAGTTCGAGCAAAATAGAACTAGCCTTATCAGATTTTGATTTCTTTTTTTTTTTTTTAGTTTTCCCTTAAATACAGAAATTACAAATTACATGTACACAAATGTTTAACAAAGAGAGATAGTAGCAACTTAATGTGTGTTTATATATTTAATTGAATAAATTTGTTGAGTAGGGTCATTCGACTCATTCATCGAATTGCAAAACAGCAAATAAGCACAGAAAAAGCAGCCCAGTTGCTGTTGTTTGCAATTTTTTCCTTTTTTGTTTTTTGTTTATTCATTTAGTTTTGTTTTTACGAATTAATGTGAAGTAAGCACCTTGGTTCTGAGTATTCACTTCGGGCATAGTATGATCGTGCTGTCGATGGATAGTAACCACCTCCGGGCAATTGATTAATTTGCGATAGATTCCCTGTTGATGGTCCACCATTTAGACCATAGCTTCCCTGTTGTTGATGCTGATACTGTTGGCGTGCTTCTATCATTGTTGAGTTCAAGGAGGATGACATGTTTGCAGTCATTGCGACTGGCTGCATGATGTGTCGATGATAATCGTTCGTATGTGGAATGTATTGATGATGTTGCACGGAATACCTAGAGATTGGTTGTGTTTGCAAGGAATTTATGTTTTCGAGTTGTTTGATGCCAAAAATAAAATAGTGTTCAAAATCGAAACAATTGAATTTTAATTGTTTTGTGTTATTAATTATTTATCTATACTACGCTTACGGCTGAAGAAAATACGCAAATGATATCGTTTGCTCATTCGTTTAGTAAATCGATTTCTTTTCTAAGTTGTGGTAAATACTGACTTTGCTTTGAAATGATTGTAATGTAATGACAGCTGATTATTGTGAATTTTCGATTTGATCAATAGAAATGTCTTAGAAGAATATAAACACAAAGGTGAACACAACTTTGGAAGTGGTTATAAAGAAAAAAGTGTTGCAAATTTAAACGAACGTAATAGTGTGCACTTGAAATAAATTTGTGCATAAAGTAAAATAAAAAGTAATTGCAAATTTTGAGGAAACGATTTTTTGTCGATCAATAGAAGAAGTTGCAGACAAAGCAGGTGTTAAAGTTTTAGAGCTATCACTCTGGTGGACGCTGTGGTTTAGTGTAGGTACTCTCAAAGTAAGTTAAAGAGTGTATACTCGTTCATTTTATATTTTCAGTACAGGCCTTATGGGAAACTCTTTTTTCTACCAGTGGTACCTGTAGCTACTCTCACGGCACTCAAACACAAGATTTGCCACTGAAATAAAAACGAAAGCACTGGCATTCCAAAGAATTTGTTGTTGTCATTTACGAAAACCCCACCCAATTTTCCTCAAAGGCGCATACATCCCACCATGACCAGTATGCCACACAACTGCTGTCAGAATGAGGATGACGACGAGGGTGATATTCTCGTGTGCGGTTGCTATTTTATCGCAGAAAATAAACATGTGAGGTGTTGGTGTGTGTTTTAAGCACCTCAGAAGAGTGTTACCATATTTGTTTGCACAAATATCATTACGGGTTTTTTTTATGGATATTCACACAGAACTTTCGGTTTTGTTGCTTTTTAAAGCTTTTGAGAGCGAATAAATGAATTTGATTATGTGGGATGTTGCCATACAGTTTTTAGGTACTTCTTTAATTATTTTGTATTTCTGAAGGATCTGTTAATATGCAGTTAAACCATTTTTTCTTAATAAAGAGTTGGTATTTGGTAACCCTACCGATATTTGTGAGACAATTATGCCAATTTATAGTGCTCACTATGGCAACCATGTGAGATCTTTAAAATGGAGACAGCTTATTAAAATCCATAATAGTAAGGGTGAAAGGCAAATAGCCTATCTTCCCTGTACTGAAAATATAAATTGAACGGAGTATAGTGGCGTCAAATCTAAGGTCGAATCCCGTCGTCCGTAAACGTATTTGTTTTTGTTTCACATCTAAAATCAACTTAATTTTGTGAACGAGCTACAAGTGGCGATTCGACCCCTAGCCTTCGATACAATGCAATAAATTGAAAAATCAATGCGCAGGTGTCTGTCTGGTTGACTTTGAGAAAGCATTCGACACTGTATGTGTGCAAAGGGGGGGTTCAACAAACTGACCAGATTGTGTATACAAAAACAACTTGTATTCCAATGCTTATATAGAACAAATGGGCGCAATTGCTCAGTGGTTATTGTACTCGTTTACTAAACACGGCGTCTTCGTATCATATCAACTCCCGGACAACTCCTTCTATTCGTTCCAAAATTAAAAACTCACGGTTGTAAGAAGCTAATGATAGGGTCATATAAGGACCTGTAGCGTCCACTATTTTTGGTTTTTTATTATTCAAAATGAGTGGTTTGTAAAACCTGGGAACGTCAATTCGGGTAAAGTCTATTAAATCAAACTAAGAACATCTTAAACATGTGAATTTTTTTATACTGTTTAAGAATGTTTAGTGGCACTAGTGGCTCTAGTTAAAAAGTTGAAGTCAATAACATCCTTTTACAGCGCGACTTTTATCAAATGAAGATTTACTGCGATTATTGGAAATAATTCTATTCAGGACTCCTAAATAATAAATATGAAGTAAACGTGACAGAGCGGAGTCAGGTATCTAACCATCGGGCTCGACTATGCTTGCGTTGCTGAACCCTACAAAGCTCTGACAAGAAAATAGTTGCCATATTGACACCAAGGGGATACTCATAATGTTGCTATGGCCCTAATCTGGACGATTTTCAACCGTCCCGTGTTTACTTTATACGATGAAGGGTGACTGAATTCTCTTTTTCTTTATCTTCTTGGGCGTCGCATGTACGCCTTGTTGTCAAGGTCAACTACAAATGGCTGTAAATTCAATCGGGATGGTAAATAATTCGAGAGTTTACTCACCACATTATATGTGATGTAGCTTAGGCAGTCTTAAACAGAGACAATACTGAGAACCCCAACTTCGGCCGATTTTCCGTTACTTGCCAACAAGCTATATTTTTGAGTGGTGGCAAATGCTAAGTGCATTAGTATTGTTACATAGAAATTCGTATTGACAAATGTCACGTAACTTCAAAAATTCCGTCTCACCAAAAACACTGGCAACTTGCAAACGCAACTTCCGCTGTCGGCAAAGTTGCTCTCTGCGTTCATAGAATTTTATCCGTTAAATTTGAAATTATTCGTTACGTGTAGATAGTTTTTTTTTAGGAATAAGTGTACTTTTGCTTAAAATATTAATGAAAAAAGAACAATGTAGATTGGTTGAGGGAAAATAAAAACATGTTGAGCAATTTCTCTTCAGTTATTTAAGAAAAATTTACTCATGAAATCGAAGTTAATGATATTCAAATTCATTTAGGTATTTTTATTAAACAAACAAATTGTATTATTCGTCTTTTAAAAATATATAATAACTAACCAATGGCAGTAATGTGAAATTGTGGTATTCCCGAACTTTATCACACTTTTCCACGGTTGGCAGCATTTTTTTTGTATGTTTTTCATACATGGATTCAAAAAAAAAAAAAATTGAGGGGGGCCAGCGGCAAGAGGATTGCGAGTTGGGGATCTCAGTATTGTCACTGGTCTTAAATAAAACAACAAAGAGTCTAATCTACTCCCAAGAACGCTAATGGGAATGCTGCGCTACTCTTACCCACTTTGAACTGCCCATGTGCAGCCAAAATACTAGCAGGCTCCACACTGCTATGAAGCACACATAACACATAACTGCCATTCAGGAAATGCGATGGTATAAACCGGACACAGAGCCAAGGAATAACTGTGAAATCTCTTACGAAGACTGATCGAGCAACTAAGGAAACTATCAATAAAAAGATTCTTGCTTTACAGATCATTGGTCGTGTTTCGAAAGAAAAATTCTGCTAAGACATTCGGTTTGATTTGATGAGACGATCTCACAACAACAAGATATTTTGTGTCTAGCGTCTAAGATAGAGTAAGGAAACATGATCGCTCCGGCTCGCGGAGTCTCCGATTCCACTCTGAGGTCAAAGCAGTAGATGACTTTATTTTTGCAAAGCTATTTAATGCAGACCAATTCCTATTTTTGAAATACTTATATTAAAAAGTGTTATCTAGGCAGGACATGCAAGTGGGCGCATTATTATCGGAGCGGTTTATCCTCGGATAGGGGAAGGGTGACCGAAACAGTCTTCCCCTCGCCTCTCATCCTCAGACAACTCAGTGAAGAGAGGAACAGGGGATAACTACTGGAGGATATATCTTCGAATATACGACGGATGATCGAAACAGTGTGCCCCTCGCTTATAATCCTCCAACACTTCGTCAAAGTGACGCAAAACCGGTTTGCGCCAGAATCGATGATTAGTAGATCGGCCCTTTCGTTGCCCGTTGCGTTCCTTGCTTAGGATTTAATATAGTTGGTCAAGGAGGAGTTGACCGGTCGACGGTATGCCTTAGGATAGACGGGTGGTGACCGTATCGGTTCGACCCTCGCTCTTTATCCTCTGGCAACTTATCAAATAGGGCGGATAGGGCAAAAAGCGTAGTAGAAGTGGTTGGAGCAATCAGCCTTCTTACTTCGCATATTGGGAGGTGTTTGAACTTGCTCGATTGTAATCTACGAACAGCCCGTCTAAGAGATGCGGGTGTTGCGGGCAGTAGCCGATAGGACCATCTGCTAACGTTGAATATAATATTGAAGATCATTAAATCCATTTGGTCTTCGTAATGTATTTGCTGATGCAGCGTCTGTCTGTGCGAGACCAGTCACTGAGGTCCTCGAAGAAGTATTTTCCTAAGTTGGTTTTGCGCAACTTCGCAAGAGCTGGCAGATACCAAGAAGATGAAGAACGGTTTCTTCTTCCTCCTCATCCATGCAGCTGCTGCAACCATCATTGTAGGGTGTTCCCAATCTGCGAGCGTGCCTACCTATCAAACAGTGTCCTGTTAATGCTCCCACTACGGAGCTGATTCTGTTTCTACCTATAGAGAGAAGTCTCTGAGTCTTTTAGCATCTAGTTTTGGCCAGATTTGCTTGGATGTGACGCAGGTACTAATACTGTTCGTTTCCACCTATTGTTTGCGACCATTATCGCCTCTTTGAGGAGAAAGAATTTAACAGATTGCATAGGAGCGTGCGGTTCACTGTAGTTGGTTGAGTGAAGTCCACTTCCTGGTCTGGCTAGTTCGTCCGCTTTGCACTTGCCCGGAATGTCGCTGTGACCTGGAACCCAGCACAGGGTTACTGAAAATCTGTCAGCAACCTCGGTTAGCGATTCCCGGCATTGTTTTACCAACTTTGATCTGCTTGTTGGTGTTTTCAGGGTATTTATGGCTGCCTGACTATCTTTTTAGAGGACGATAGCTTTACCGTCTATCGCCTATCGTCTACTCGCGTATAGCCACCATTTCACCCGTAAAGACACTACACTGGTCTGCGAGACATAAAGCAATATTGATTTTGGATCACCCAGACTTAAGCGTTTAGGTGACCAAACCATTGAAGCGTGGGCGTCTCCGTTAGAAAGATTAAGCTGCTTGATTGATCTAATCGCGTGTTGTTGTAGGTATACCCAGCAAAACAACGAGGAAATCTCATTTCGGCAGCTTATATTTGCGATGAAGTTCTGTCTCGAAACATTTTATTTATTTTATTGTGAAATTTCACATTTTTTATCTACTTGACAGATTTGCAGTAAGATATCCCATATCTTATCTCATAAGGAGAAAAACCAATAAAAAAGATACCCACTTATTCCTGATTTGAATACTCGTACTCATAAACTAATTTCTTTAGAAAAATTCCACGGCACATTCGTGCCACCTCAATATCTAGACTTACGAGATTTAAATATTAGACAAGCGACGATTAGAATAATACAGTTTAGTGGAAAATGGCATCTTAGTCATCGAACAAAAAATCGTTTCCAATTATTCCAATCGAATGTTCCCTATCCAGATGATTTATTGTTTCAGTTAGTTTATTTACAAACAAAAATCTCTGACTTGCTTAACAGAATAAGAAAAAATAATAATCCACAGCCACAACTACCATCAAATATGAAAAAATATTGTCATTGTTATGTGGTCAAAAATTGTGAAAATGTACAAAGAAAAAGTTTATTTTACGGTTAAATAAAACCAACTCACCGATCTTTTTCATTATTGGCTGAGCTACGCCCAGAATGCACCGATTCCCGTCCATCATTTGTAACTGATTCTGGTGGTTGCGCATGTCCGTAGTACTTTTTGTACCACTCGGAATATGCTTGTGGATTTGTACGCGCCATCTGTTCGTAGTAGTAGGCTGCATAGGGATCATATCCATATCCAGGATATCCACTGTACACACTATGCGCAGCATAGCGAGGATCTTTGTCGCGTAGTCGCGATTCCTTTTCAATATCACTGTCACGGGCGTTTCGACTACTCGTTTTACGATACTCGTCGTATTCGTTACGTGGTTTATCGCGGTGATCCTTATGCCGACGCGGATCACGGTCGTCGCGGTAATCTCTGTCGCTACGACGTCTGTCTACTTCGGGACGATTTCCGCCTCTACGGTCTTCGCGGGTGTTGTATTTTCGGTATCTGCGGTACTCTTCGTACGCTTCACGGTCAGCACGATCAGTTCTTTCGCTACGATCGCCACCTCTACGACGTTCGTGCCGTGTGGAACCTTCTGTTTCGTATTTAGAATCGGCGTCATAGCGACCACTTCCGTACCGTCCTCCCCGTTCGGGTTTTGCCTCCCGATCGCGGTAGTATTTATCCCGATACCTATTTTCACGGTCGTCGCCCCTGTAACGATCCCTGTCGCGTTCGCGATCGCCCTCGACTTCCCGATCACGCTTATCACGCCGTTTACGCTCTTTACTGTCACGATCCCTATCGCGTTCGCTGCGCACACTGCCTTCACGATATCGCCGGCGCTCGCGATCACTAGAAAAATCAGATTCTTCGCTTTCGTATCGTTTTTCTTGTCGCTTCTTGTTGTCGTCACCACCGCCGCCGCGACGCGTTTTTCCATAGTGGCGATCGCGTTGATCACTCTCGTCATTTCCAGTGGAAATATTCGAGAGATCTTTCACATTCGTTTCCACGGTCATACTTGATTCGGTTTCGTTATTATTGTGTTGGCTTCCTTGAACTTGGCGATCGAGGCTGTTCGCTCCCTCCAATGGCTCATCACGACTCGTCTGAACAGGACTGACTGGACGATGATGATGATGATGGGAGTGAGAGTGATGATGCTGCGAAGTTTGCATAGGTGGTTGAGGCTGATGTTGATCTTCAATGTTTTCCCCATCAAGTTCAACTTCTCTCTGCTCCACTTGAATCTGTGCAACTGGAGCGACTGCAGACGAGCCATTCTCCAGACCGGTTACAACCCGCTGCTCGTGAACGTCACTCTCACCCGGAACCAAATACAAATTTCTATCAGCTGTTATGTCTATTTGATTTGAAAGAGCACTGCTCTGACCGTCTCCGGATGGCGTGAATGTTAAGCGTTGCTGCGATGGGTCAGTGTCTTCACCATCTGCTTGTCGTTCGATATTCAAGCTGTTTTCGATCTCTGTTCCAGGCACCTGTCGCGACTCATTCTCTGGTTGCCCAAGCACAAGTCTGGAGAGTCCTGGTGGAGGAAAATCATCGCTTTCGTTATTCTGCTCCTGCGTTTCAATGTTGAATGTAGCATCAGTATTGCCACCAATCTCTGACAGATGGCTTGTCTGAAGATACTCATTGCGATCGTGATTGGGAGCTATCTCCAGGTTCTCGTGCAATACTTCCGAGTTATCTGGTGCAATTACCTCATGGTTTTCCACCGAAGGATTTGCGAAATCGTCGGGAGGTGGCGGCGGAGGTACGTAAAACTGAGCGGGTGGCATAACAATGTTAGGTTGTTGGGTGCTGAGTGGAGTGGCTACGATTCCAGCTCGATGGTGTTGGGATGCTCCAGCTCGCTTAAAGGGATTGCTTGCTGCTGCTGTCGAGGAGCTTTTCATTGAAGGTGGCAGTGTTCCAGTAATTGGCGGTGGTGGTGGTGCAACAGTTCCACTTGAAGGCGGTTGGGGTTCTGGTCTGTTTTGAAAGGCATGTGGAGGAGTTGTGGGTACTATTGTATTTACAACGTCGTTGGTAACCGCAGGCAAGCTTGCATACTGCCGTGGTGGCTTTGAAACAGGTTTGGCCTGTGATACATATACCGGACTGGGAATATTATTTGCCTGTGCAGCTTCCGAAGACTGCGAAACATCGCTTAAAGGAAGATTAGTTGGTTTTACTACTACGGGCGATGAATGAACAGCTTGATGTTGAATTCCCGGCAAAGTCGACTGCAAAATGGTTGCCTTTTGCTGCGATGGTGGTGCTGCTGGAGTTGTGGTCGTTTTTAAATTCGTTATAGGTAGTAGTGCTACATTTTCAATATGCTCTTGTGGTGGAGGTTGTTGCGAATTTTGATGCACGTCTTCAGGAGTTACGGCATTCGGTTGATAATTGGCTTCCTTATTGGAAACCAATTGCCAGTTATCATTGTTTTCCGTTCGGAAACTGTCCTCAATTCCCACCGAGCTGTTTAGCAATGTTTCCGGAACGAATGAGACAGGAGCCGGTTGTTGTTGTAGATGCTGATGATGCTGCTGTTGCGGAGGCTGTTGCTGTTGTGGCAACTGCTGCTGTAGTTGTTGTTGTGGTGCCTGATTTGCTTGCTGTTGTCGCTGATGCTGTACTTGTTGCTGTTGTGGCTGAAGCGGTACTTGTTGCTGTTGTGACTGCTGCAACTGCTGTTGGTGCTGCTGTGTGCCGTTGTCACTCCAATCCCAATCACCCCAACCATCATTGTTATTGTTTGCTTTGTTGTCGAAATAATCTTGAGCCACATTTGCGTTATCCATTGGTTGAGTACTCTGCCGCGAATAACTGACTGACGTGACAGGAGCTGAAGGAGTCACTTCAACTGGCGGCTGAGTATTTTGCTGATATTGTTGCGATGGAGGATAGGATTGCTGCATGCTTGGATATTGTTGCTGCTGTTGGGGCTGAACAAAACTCTCCTGATTCAGAAAGTATCCCGATGTTGATAGATTTGGCTGTGGCCCGGGGAGTATATCCTGCTGTGGCCAATTATTATTCTGCACCGTCTGTGGTGGAGACGATGCCACCGGATTATGTTGTGGGTAAGCATTACCAATTGGGTTCGGTGCCCAACTGTTCGGCTGTGGTTGTTGAGCTGGTTGCATAGGTTGCTGGTTATAATTTGGTGGCCAAGCGGGCTGCAAAATATAAACAAAACATTACCTATTATATCAGTGTATAAGAAAATCAGAATCTAATTCGAAATAGAGACGAATTGAGGTTATGGAGTGGTACCATGATTAGAAAAGTGTGCCTCATGTAAACATCATCAGTTCTGTACAAAACGAAATTGATCACGGGAAAATGAAGTCAAAAGCAGACCAATGACCTTAGAACGAGATATATATAATATCAGCAACATATTGCTGACACCTTTCCGACAAAAATAGAGTAAGAAACTTACAATGAACCCCTGAACAATAAACTGCAATGACAAACGCATAAACAGTGTACGAAAAGGTCTTTCATTAGCGCCTTGACAAATTCAAGCTTCATTGTGAACGCACCCTTAAACCGATTACCGAACTAGCAATGTCAAAGTATTCAGTAAAATCAACATTTTCATCATGGTGAAGTACACGAAGGAACAACGTTAACAAATAATTAAAATTTACTACCGAAATTCCGAGTCGGTGGTCGCAACTTTAAGAGCGTTAACACCAATTTTCAATCTTCGGCTATGCAGCGTATTTTTGGTTAAACGGCTTCGTCAATAAGCAAAATATGCGTTACTTGTCAGATTCATGAAACAGCAGTTCATCCGCAAAGAGACTCTGTTTGGTTCGGTTTTCATGCCGGTGGCGCTTGGGCTTTTCTTTTTCGTCGATAAAATGCCTGTCACGTTACGGTGCTTGCATTGCATTTGCAAGAATTTGACAACAGTGATATGTGGTTCCAACAAGACGGTGCCACAGCGGGTGCAATAATCGACAATTGAAGTTTCAGTTCGGTTAATGTGTTATCTCGAGAAACGTACCCGTCGATTGGCCGCCGAGATCATGTGATTTACCGCCTTTTGACTTATTTTTATGGGGCTACATGAAATCATTGGCCTAGGAGAACAAGCCGGTGACGTTGGAGGAGCTCAGAGCCAATATTGAACGACAAATAGGGGCGTATGGGTCTAAATGTTCGGCCGAGTCATCGAAAATTGGGTTCAACTTCAACGTATCGACCGCTGCATACGTTCCATATGAACGAAGTCGAATTGCATTCATAAATGTTTTGATAGTAGTTTAAGGCAATCCTTTTTTTTTTTTTTTTTTTTTTGAGATATAAACTATATATAAGTAGTTTGCATTTAATTTAAAAAAATATGTTGTCAATTCCTTAACCCTTTACCAATATAAAAACAACGCAGACTACTAAAAGGATAGCTAAGAAATCAAATCACGAAACGTGTAATTCCGTCACAAGCTGACGTAAATATGATGTTAGATGTTAGCTTGTCATGCATCGTGTCTTAACTTTTTGTGTTAGCCAAATGATTGATTTAAATTATCTTGTTTGTAATTGCCTTTTCAATACTGTTGAACCTTTTTTAGACAGCATTTCAGCACAGACTTTCTAGAGTGCAATGCATGTCACGATTAACAGGGTGTTTCCCTGTTGATGTTATTATACATACGGCAGCGACCGCCCTTTCGACATGGAAACAGCACGGAGCAGAATTGTGTTAAAATTGGGTATTTTGCGAGTGTCGATAGAAGGCTTCCAAAAACCAAACTCATAAAAACGAATGGTATTAAAATATATATTTTATAAAATCTATCGCCATGCTTGTCATATTCCTGAAACAAGTATTCCATTCATAAAAAGTGTGTTCCCTATTTGAAAGCAATTGAAGTTCAGGGAAGTACTGCCAAAGAATAGAAGTCGTTTTTATCAGGTTCGTGCAATACAATGCAATACTTTTATTTGAAAACAAATAAACAAATGAAATGTTATCGCTTCCAATTGCTAAGTCTTCAAAGAGTCAAATTAACTATTTATTATTCACCGGTAAATGTCAAAAAAAGAATAACAGCCAATAAGTTATAATTGCTTTAAAACACGGTTCGAAAAAAGGAACGTACATAGTGACTGTATATAACAACAAAACGCATATACATGACAATCGAAAGTATAAGCAAACTATGTACACTAAATACCTTAACGCAAGGATTACTTACGAATGTAAGCAAGTGCATTGGGTAGGTATAGTCTAGTAAAACGAGTATAGGGATAACGGATAACAAACGCCATGGGCATTAGAAAACACAAAAAACAATTAATTGGATTTTCTTATATCCGCTTCGGCGTTGATGGTCTGCCGTTTCTATGTCAAAATGGTATATTTTCAAAGACCTAATCAAATAAAGTTCTTTGATTCATTTTTCTGTCAAATAAGGTGCAACCAGTTGACCTATTCAGTTGGATGAGACACAAAAGAAATGTTTTCCCTGTTCAAGACACATATAACGAGAAAGTTCCCCCGATTTCAGTTGTTATTATTTTGTTGCATTTCAATTTGAGAGCAAATATGCGCACAAGTTTTGATGGCGAATTTTGAAACAAACAAATTGCGGTGGCTGAAAACAACAACTGTAGACGATCGAAAAAGAAAAAAAATAGGCTACCATGTGCTTATGCGGAGGGAGGTGGCAGTCCGCAAGCGGAAAAGCGGTGTTCGCTCTTTAATTTTATAATCGCACCCAATGATGGTGATGACTGATAACTAAGTTCAGGCTTATCACCAAAAAAAAGTTGTATGTATCACTGATTTCTTATATTCGTATTTCGTATGTTCGGTTGCATAGGCTCTCTTACACGTAAATTTCGTATGTTTCTTGAGGTTAGATCACATCAACTGCTGGTGATTCTCTGATTAACCTGTGTCTTAGAATAAAAGCAAGGTTACTTTAAAAGGCAAGTAGTATTTCTCTTAACGATTAAGCTAACTTAGACAAGCTGCAGCCTCTGAAACTTTTATATAAAAGGATGTTTTCTTTTATTTCAATAAAAAAAAAGAAAGCAACTAGGTATGTTTCACTGATTTAATTGATCTATTGGTTGGTTTGCGTATTTGGTGGGATAATCGAGAAAATAACTATCAGCTCTGTTGCTTCGTAAACTGTTTTGGTAATGGAGTCATGCCTTTCTGTGATGCACTACATTTCATAAACATGCAGTTGATTAGTATCAGTTTTTATCGAGGAAAAAATTTCATCAAAAATGCTGGTAATATGTATTATTATTATTTTATATTGCTCTAGTGCAGATTCGAAACTGTTTTTCCATACGAATTGATGTTATAATTTGTAAAAGTAATTTGAAAAGTATCCTATAGCTATAGAAATGTAGATTTCAATAAAATAAAATATTTCTTTTATCTAAAAGGTATGCTTTTCAATCGAAAATTTTAAGAGAAGACCCTGAAATGATAAGACGTTTATCATATTCATTTTAACAAGCGATAAATGGCGGAACATTTTGCTCGTATTTTCCTCTTCGCACATAGGTATTCATCGAAAAATTCATATAAAATGTGTCCTCCATGACCTGAATCTTGACACATTATCAAGCCACTAACATGTAGTTAAAAGTATTTTAGATCGTGGACACTCCCGCAAGTATTTACTTACTTGTGGACATTTGAACCGGTCTTTGGCTTCAAATGTGCACAGGTAAAAAAAAACATAGCCATGCATAGACCTATGTATAAATCAATCGAAGAAGTAGACTTAGAACAGTCAACTTTTCAAAGTTAACAAAGAAATATTAAAATTGGCAGTGCTTAAAATTGAATACGAATGTAAACATCGGGAAGTGAAATTGAATGATTTGAATGCGAAATGAAATACCAATACCAATACCAACTTTTGTAGCATCTACAATAAGATTCAAATAAACATAAATAAAATCTTGTTAGTAGGTACTCTTATATTTGATTGGTTAAAAGACCTATACTCGTGCAACCGTTACATACATAGATAGGAACCTAGATAAGGCGTTATTTTAAAGCGATCATAGGTTTTCATGGTTTAGAACAACAGTTGGATCTCGTATTATTGTTGCAAACCATTTAAATCAATGATTTATATAGATCATGTGGGCATAATAAAAAAGCCTAATAACCTCAAATCGAAGATGTACCAACGGGAACAGATATCACACGACGGTTCTTTTGGGAGTTTAATATTTGATTTCTCAGGGCGAATTCCCTCAGATATGGAAATCTTCCTTTATAACAGCAGTTCACAAAAAGGGATTAAAGAGCGAGGTTACTAACTATCGACCTATTGCTAAACTTTCACATATACCCAAACTCCTCGAAAGTATTTTGTACGAAGCCCTAAGCTTTCAGTGCAAGTCTTTAATTTCCCCTACCCAACACGGCTTTCTTAAAGGTAGGTCAACTACTACCAACCTCATCGAATTTGTGTCCTCTACGCTCTCAGCCTTAGAAAGTGGTAAAGAAGTCGACGTCATTACAACCGACTTCAGTAAGGCCTTTGATAAAATATCCCATAAATTAATCCTTTTCAAATTGTCAGCTCTTGGCTTTGAACCTATTTTGCTAAAGTGGTTAAATTCATACTTGAAAAATCGCTTTTACAGTGTTCGCTTCAGGTCCGTCCTATCGGCCCCTTTCCTGGCTACATCTGGCGTGCCCCAAGGCAGCCATCTAGGTCCCCTTCTTTTTATCCTAACCATTAACGACCTTGAAACTGTCATTCAGCACTCAGCACTTTCTCTCTATGCTGACGATACAAAATTTTTCAAATCCATTTCCTCACATCACGACTCCCGTCTCCTTCAAATAGATCTAGATAATTTTTCCACCTGGTGCCTCAAAAACTGTCTTGAACTCAATGTCACCAAATGCCAATCTATTACCTTCTCACGCAAGTGCAACAGGTCTCCTCCTCGAACATACCTCCTCCACGGCAAAGCTATATCCATCGCCCAATCTATTCGTGACCTTGGTGTATTATGCGACAGGGAACTTAATTTCCGCTCGCATATTGATGAGATAATTCTTAAAGCAAACTCATCGCTTGGCTTCGTTAAAAGATGGTCCAAGGAATTCTCCAACCCGTACGTGACCAGATCTCTGTATGTCACATTTGTTCGCCCCCTGCTCGAGTACGCTAGCCAAGCATGGTCTCCCTTTCAACGTGTTCATATAGACAGAATTGAGAGTATCCAACGTCGTTTTCTTCGATTTGCACTTTGGGGGCTTTCTTGGAATGATCCCTTAATCTTACCTCCATATCAAGACCGCCTCAAACTTATTAACCTCAATACCCTTGAGGAACGCAGAGACGTAGCAGACATTCTCTTTATCCACCGTCTACTCTCAGGCTCCATCGACTGTATGTCTCTTTACAACTCTATCTCCTTTAACACTAACCCTCGGAATCTTCGTTGTCCCCGTCTCTTCTATTTACCAATTCACCGAACCTCATATGGATCAAATGAACCTATCTCCCGTATGCTGCGGAAGGTGAATTCAAACCATACTGTTTTTGACTTCAACCGTAGTAGTGCTTCCCTTAAAATTGACCTCCTTCACCATCCTTAGCTTTTAGTAGTAGATTTAAGTTAGTCTTAGTTTAATTGTAATAGCTTGTATTAAGCCAAATAAATGGGGGTTTTTTCCCCCACCAAAATTTGATTTACGGTTTGGGTAGCAGATTCAGAACCGTGTTAGGAACTGCATCACTTCGATAATGCAATGAACGTAAAATAATCCCCTTTGGTTGTATTCTGACATTCCAAAAGCTATACCTATCTATTTGAGTGTAGGTAACAATTTTAACATTTTTTCGATGCTGTATGAAAAAGACATAAATACAAACTCATGCAAAGTGAAAAAAGCTAAACCATGCACATAAAAAAAAAGAAAAAAAGATTTACAGAAAAACGATAATATTCCAATTCTACCATGGACCAGATTTCAAAGATACTGTAATACCAAAGAATTACAAATGAGAACAACCAATTACCTGAGAACCAAAATGAGCCGTGACACCAAGTGCACCAGAACCACCAACACCCACCTGCTGCGGCTGCAGCAACGGCTGCTGTAACTGGTGTTGTTGCTGCTGCTGCTGCTGCAAAGGTGCTGACTGTGGTGGTTGTGTGGCCATATTTGCCGGTTGGCGATGTTGAGCCCACGACGACATTTCCGTCTCTTGTGTTAATTAATTCAATTATCGATTTTTCGTTCGTTTTTTCCCGACACTCAGCATGCAGTCGAATGAACTTATCCCCACCACTGTGAAAAACACCTTTCAAGCATTTTCCAGTCTCAATTAACTGGTTCAACAATTAATTTTCGTCGTGTATGTAAAGTTTGGGTTAATATGATTTTTTTTTAAATGCAATAAAGCGATTGAAAGCAGTGCTGGGTAATTAATGTAAATATGACGTTTGACGAGTTTACGTGGATGTTTTCGTTTGGCTGCTGAGGCTATTCGGTTGGAAAAAAAAAAAATCTATTTTCTCAAGTGAGGAGCTCGCTCGCAGCTCTTATAATTCGATTTCGTTTTTCACACTTACACCAAACACACACGCACCCCTGTAAATAACAAATTTCAATTGATTAATACCGTATCTGTCAGTAGATTTATAATTTAACAAGTTTTCTTTTACAATGGCAAAAAATGTCTTTCTTATCAACGAGAACAAATGAAATAAATCACACAAAAAAACTGCACATCAAATTAATGGTGAAAGAAAAAAAATTATACTTGTGCCAAGTTGACAGCTGAGCACAAGTTGTCTCTGTCTGGCAAAGATGATTACGTTGCGAAACTTTTGTTTTGTTGGCATGAACTGTTATACAAGCACAAGCACTAGCTTTTCTTTTTTCGCAGCACATCGACAAATGAGTGAGAAGAATCGACAGGTTTCGTCTAGCTTTTGAAATGAAAACAAGTTTTCCTTTTTCTGTCAACTTTCACCCGTTGAAAAATACACAAAGTAAATGATTTACCTACCTATAAACGCTGTTTAGGAGATAAATGTTGTTTAATAGGAACAAATAGTGCAGACACTGTAATTGTTTTAATAACTGGTAGATTCTGTCGAAGATTTTTGATTAATTTATAATAATTTTCAAGAACTTTACAAGTTTAAAGTATAATACCAAAGCAGTCACAGAATTTTACTGCCAAGTGCCAACTTGGAACTTTGACTTTCGTTTTCTCACCTGTCAGGTCACAATTATAAGTACTGCCATTTCATATTCAATGGGAAGTGTGAGCGAGAAGACCATAAGCTTACGACTACAGAAATGTAATGGAGTAAAAAATAGTTTTGGACAAAATGTTTTAAAAAATTGATGAGGCGGATTTATGATTTGCAACATTCCATTATACCTAGGTCTAGATTTGTTTAATCAGCGCTAAGTGGGACTGTTAATATTGACGTATATACATACAGTATGTCGCGTTCGCGTAGCACGTAGTAATTGTAGTTGGTATAATAGAAATTGATTTGTGGAATGTTTTCACATGTCAAGAAAGAGGGTACAACAATAGAGGCGTTTTATTTTGTAAAGCTTGGTACGCTGCTCGAGCTAAACTTAATTTTATCTGGTCTCCAACTTTTCTCTCCAAACATCCTCATCATGTTCTTTCAAAATAAATTACTTCAAAAATTCAACACCCTCTGATTTCAATTATTTCCGATTCTAGGTACTCTTCGTCGAGGTAATTATTAATGTGGGCGCAGTGGCTAAGTGGTTAGTTTGTTGAACTACTAAGCGAGGGGTCGAGGTTGGAATCCCGCAAAAACCCAAATTCCAACATAGGGTATTTTCCACTGCGCCACCTCTCGCGAACGTCTGAAAAACATCCGAGAGTATAATGTATAACTGTCTTGAACGAGCTTCTCAATTAGCCGTTTGGAGTCGGCATAAAATTGTAGATCGCTTCCATTCGTTCCGAAAATGAAAAACTCACACAAAACGAATGGTTTTGAGAAGCTAAGCCTAGGGTCCCTCCGGACCTGTTGCGCCAACTATTTACTTATTTATTTTTTTTACTTTTGAAAGAACAGCTGTTTTCAGTGACAATTATCCGCGTCGTTCTTTATGTCAAAATTTAGCTAGGACTTTAGCTAATGTTTGGAGAGAAAAGCTGGAGAGCAGATAAAATTTGTAGTTTAGCTCGAGCAGCGTACTAAGCTTAAGAAGTGAATTTGAGGAAGACTAATTTCATATAATGACTGATGCTGAGAGGGATCTAGTATTAATTGGGTTTGGCAGTTTGTTGTCTGGCCTTTTTTATAATTTTGCATTTAGTTCAAAAAGGTTAGATACTCGTATACAAGCTTAAAGATAAGCTGCTGCTGTTTTGAAGCCACTTCTACTTACTATGAATACCTATTGAGAATCTCGGAACTCGGCAAGTAGAGTGTAGTTGTTGTAATTTCGTGCTGTAGATCATAATTTACTTTGATTTGCTGAGACCGATATTCAAAGCATGATTTCTTCATAAAATGGACTGTAATTTTATACAATTCCACCTTAAAGAATCTATTCCCTGATAGCAGCGCTTTACGGCCAACTATTGTAAAAACTCATTACTGACATTTGTTGTTTTCGTGTTTTTCTCCACGATTTTGACGCAGCTGACGTGTTGCTAGAAATCCATCTACGATTGACTTTTAAGTGTTTTCAATTGAATTTCAAAATTTCCAAAACAATACTCTAGCAAATGTTTTGCTTTGGCTAGAAATTTAACTTATTAAATTTGTGTAGTAAAAAATTAAATCCTCATCATGGCCCTACTAACAATGATAGCACGAGTAATTGATGGTCTTCCACTGGTCGGCACAATGCAAGATGATGAACAAGTATACGAAACTTTTTCTGGTGTGGCAATCTCTTTGATATTTATAAAATAAAATTAATTTCAGTCTGGTCGCAGTATTCTAGAATACCAAAACCAAGCAAAGATGCTTTTCAGAAAATTGGGATCACATTCACCAGCGCGATGCAGTATCGAAACAGGACCATATTTGTTCCAGTAAGAATCTTCGTAATCATTTGTAATTTAACAAAATTGATTTGTTCTCCTTTTAGTTACCTAATAGAAAATGATGTATGCTACCTTGTTATGTGTGATAAAATGTATTCAAAGCGACTAGCATTTAATTATCTGGAAGATCTTGCCCAAGAGTTTCATGGTACATATGGCAGACGAGTGAATTCGGTGACACGTCCCTATGCATTTATTGAATTCGATGTTTACATACAAAAGGCCAAAAAACAATTAACAGACAGAAGAAGAAACATAAATACAATAAATACACAATTGCAGGACGTACAGAGAATAATGGTGAGTAGTATCTAAATTTTCTGCAAAAATATTATCCTGGTAGTATCTGTAGTACTCTGATAGAGTGCAAAGGTTGCAATGTTATAATTACATTCAATTCGTTATGGAAATCGCTTGATTAGCTTTAGAAATAACTTTTGTAAGAATATGTTTTCTCATGGTGCAGTTGCCGATAATTAGTTGAATTGATATCTGTTCAATACCCAGTTTTACCTTGTGGACTGTATTATATACCTGCTTTCCTTTCCTTTTGAAATCTTGAATAAATCCCGGTTTTCCTTTCCTTGGTAAATCTTGAATAAGTGGAAAAATAACCAAACGTCTTCCAGCAAAGCAAAATTATATATTTATTTTAAAAATAAAAAGAAACAAAAGTATAGCAAGAAAACTAAAAACGAAAGCTTAAAAATAAAACTTAAATAACAAGTAAAATTAATGACAGTGGATTTAATTGATGTTCCATTTCTACGCCTATAACTCTTATCGTAATTCGGCGTTAACACATTCCCCCCGTGAATGCTCTGCTTCACTTTCTACTGGTAATCGGCACAGTTTTTGTATCGGGCGCTCCAAAATAGCAAACGGCACCTTTTTTTCGGACGGTTTTAAGTTCCAGTCGGAAGTGGCTACTCGAAGACGGGCATTGCGTACCAGGCCATCAGCTCCAGAGAAAATCTGAATCACCCGTGCCGTGTTCCAGAGTGTCGGTGGAATGTTTTCCTCCCGGATGATCACCAAATCACCCACTTTTAAATTTGGTTGCCTTTGTTGCCATTTCGTCCGCTGCTGCAGTTGGTGGATGTAATCTTGACGCCAGGACTTCCAAAAAACCTGAGTCATTTTCTGAATTTGCTCCAGTAATTTTAAACGATTATCGGGTATATGTGCAACGTTGGCTCCAAAAAGCTGTGTAATTGGTTCGCCGATGAGAAAGTGCGCGGGTGTAAGGTAAGACAAATCTTCTGGATCATCAGATAGTGCTGAAAGCGGCCGGGAGTTCATTACTGCGCTTGTCTGTGCTAAGATAGTTTGAAAATCACTACTTTTGAGTTTGTGTGGTCCGATTACTCGGCGCAAGTGATGCTTCATTGATTTGATAGCTGCTTCCCAGAGACCTCCTTGGTGCGGCGCTGCAGGCGTGATAAAACGCCAGTTGGTCCCATAGCGCTGTAGTGCTTTTGACATGTCCATTTCATTCCAGCTGCGTAGCATTTTTTTAAGTTCAACCGCAGCACCCTCAAAATTCTTGCCATTATCACTCCAAAGCCTCACACAAGCTCCACGAATGCTGGTGAATCTTAGAAATGCTTGTATGAAGTCGGTTGTTGAAAGACTCTCAACCAGCTCCATATGTACCGCCTTCGTAACCATGCACACAAATACGGCTACGTACTTTTTTTCGATTATATTACATCGCCCTCCGCGCGCTTTTAACAAATATGGCCCAGCGTAGTCGACACCCGAGTGACTGAAGGCTCGACAAGGTGTCACTCGATCGACAGATAGTTCACTCATCATTTGCGTCGCTGCTTGATGCCGGTGCCGTGTGCATGTGACACACTGCCAATTACTTTTTCGCACTGCACGGCGAAGATTAGTTATCCAGAATTTGCGCCGCACCAGCGCCATAGTTTCATTAGGACCACCATGGAGTGTTCTTTCATGCGCTTCTCTGATTACTAGAGTGGCCAACGGACTGACGTCAGGCAGGAGTAATGGATGCTTTTGTTGGAACCCAATTGGGGCGCGTCCTAAACGGCCACCTAAGCGCAGCATCTCCTTTTCGTCAAGCCACGGCGTGCAATTAGCTATCGAACTGGATGGATCAATACCTTCGCTATGAGTATTCTGCAATATCTTGATTTCTTTGTCGTAGTATATTCGTTGTTCCTCTCGCACCCAGTACTCTAGAGCCGCCTCAATTTCCATGTTGCAAAGTGGGCCGTTCCGGCGATATCCCAGTCGTTGTCGTGCATTATGGGAGAAACGGAATAGCCATGCAGTTAGCCGGCAGAGCTCAAACATTTTGGAAGCGCGTCCAAGTAGATCCACTCCCCGCAAGGTAGCGCTCATAACCGCTAGCTCTTTTTGGCGTTTTCTGGGTTTTGTACCATCTCCCACCGATAAAAGCTCCTTTACTATAGCCAAATCAGTATCAGCTGTCATCTTCCGTTGGTGGTGCGGCCAGTGGATATTTGTTTGCTGTAGCCATGGTGGACCATGCCACCAAAGCTTTGAGTCTCGTAGCTCAACGGCAGATGTGCCCCGACTCAGCTGGTCAGCTGGATTGTCAGCCGATGGAATATAGCGCCAGTCCGCATCTGCTGTTAGTTGATGAATCGTTTGTACTCTGTTATTAACATACACTTTTAATAAGTCTGCATCCTTCCGCAGCCACGCCAGCACAATTTGAGAATCGGACCATAATATGGCCTTCACATGTTGTAGTTTAGCAGTAACCTTGAAGTTGTGAAGTAACTTACTAAGCAAAAGCGCTGCGCATAGTTCCAAGCGGGGGATGGTAACCATTTTTAGTGGTGCGACACGCGATTTAGCTGCAATGAGTGTGCATTTGATATATTCCGCTATTTCTACCCTGATGTAAAGTGCAGCGCCGTATGCCAGAGTTGACGCATCAGCAAATCCGTGCAGCGAAATATCTCGTTTGCGCTGAATACCCAGCCATCGTGGCAATCGAATTTCTGTGAGCAAGGGCAACTGTTCCTCGAAGATCCGCCATTCTCGATATATGTTATCTGGCACAATCGAGTCCCATTCCATTTTCGCGCTCCAAATCTTTTGCATCAGTATCTTTGCTGCTACCACAACCGGACCCAGGAAGCCGTTTGGGTCGAATAACTTTGCGATCCGACTCAGTACTCTTCGCTTAGTTGCTTTTTCAGCTTCTAGTGTCGGCAGCGGCTGGAATTTAAACATAAGCTCGTCCGCTGCTGGTAGCCAGCGCAATCCTAATATGGTCGTGTCTTCAAATTCCCAAAAATTTAACGTTTCTTCTGAGTAAGCACTATATGAACGCAATACTGCATCGATCTCTTGACACAGCTGACGGGCTTCTGCATCAGTTTCGGAACCTGATAAGCAATCGTCCATATAAAAATCATGCTCCACAGCATACGCACCCGTTGGGTACTGTATTCTTGCTAGTCGAGCACCCTGAATCATCGCACGAACAGCACAATGTGGTGCCGAGGCCATTCCAAAAGTGACCACCGTTAGCCAGTATTCTTTTATTGGGCTGTTTATAGCAGGGCGCCAAAAAATGCGTTGCAGATCCCACTGCGCTGGGTTAATGCGCACCTGCAAATACATCTTTTTAATGTCAGCCGAGATTGCAACTGGCCAACAACGGAAACGCATAATCAAGTCAGCCAAGTCATCCTGAAGTTTTTCGCCTACCAACTGCACTTCATTAAGCGAAAGTCCTTGATCCGTTTTACATGAGGCATCGTTCACAATCCGGAACTTTTTAAGCACAGGATGATGTGGAATGTGATAGCACCATTTATGTGGCGTCCGGTCGACCAACTGCATTTGACCGGCTATCAATAACTCATCAATGGCTGTAAAGTATTTTTCTTTTAATAACGGGTCACGCTCGAAGCGACGTTCCAGCTGCCGAAACCTGTGCAACGCCATAGTTCTTGACGATCCGAGGTGTTTAATGCCGTCGCATAGCGGAATATCGACCTGGAACCGACCATCAGGCAATTGACGATGAGTCCGCATAAAAATGTCTTCGCAGCGCTCCTGTTGTTCTGTTCGCATACGTGTTACTGCAATTTCTTCACTTTCCCAGAATCGTTGTAACAGCTGATCAAGATGCGGCTCTGTCGACTCGATCGCCATTGTTGCTGCCATTAGAGCACAATGTGTACTAGTTCCTCCGCCGAACATTAACCAGCCCAATCTTGACGGCTGAAATACAATTCCTAGCGGGCTTAAAATACTGCCATCGCGGATCACAACAGCCCATACTCCCGCACCGAGCAAAATATCAATAGGTGCAGATGTGCATGCCCCAGGATCTGCTAAATCTAAAGCTATTTCTGGTGGAATTATGGATTTTGGAATATCTTTACTTGGCAGCCACAGCTCTGACAATTCTGTCCCGATGACCAGTGTAACGGTGGCCAATGGAGTGTTACCCGTTCTTGCCAGCAAATGGCATGTTAATCTACGCGTGTGTGGCTTCTTTGACGCACCGTTGACTCCGTGAACTCGAATCCTGCACTGTTGTGTGGGCCATTTGAGTGCGCGAATAGCTCTGTGGCTGATAAAGTTTGTTTGTGCGCCAGTGTCACATAATGCCCGCAGAGGTGATGATACGCGGTCATCTAATTGGATGCGTACAATGGCAGTGGCCAGCAATGCAGCACAGACTCCTTCCTCTTCGCCAGTATTAGCTTGTACTTTAATGGGTGTATCGAGGTCACTACGCCCTTCATACACCATCAATTGCTATTGCGTATCTTCTCCTGTCTTTTTGTGGACACCAGAGCCCTGTTGCCTATCAACATGTCGTTGCAACTGATGAAGTGACTCCAAGGGGCCACCAAAGTTATAATTCGTTGGGCAAAGCAAACTGTTGTGCTTGACTTTACACCGTGGACATGGCTTTTCCGGACACTTTGCAGATTGATGTCGCGAGCTGAAGCAATTTATGCACCGTCGTTGTTTGGTCACGTATGAAAGGCGCTCAGCCATAGGCAAGACCTTAAACTTGGCACAATGGAATGGCCAATGTCGCTGTCCAAAGCACAAATTGCATTCCGGCAGTGGTTCATCACCACGGCCAGTGCTTCGAACACGGTCGTTTGACATGTTCGGGGCTCCAATGCCTTTTGAGTATGTCGCCCACTGAGCGCTGATGTTCGGACCTGCTACTGGAATTTGAGACAACAAACTAGCTCGCAACTCTAGAAAACGAAACATTCCATCGAGCGTTGGCAAATTCTCAACTGATCGACGCTCACACCATTGCACACGACTATCAGTATCAAGCATCTGTTCGAGCTGATAAAGAAGCATGTGTTCTGACACAGCCTCCGGATTTAATAATAACTGCAACTGACGAAATGCGTTTCTAGCTGCGTCAAGCATCTTTCTTATAGTATCACATGATGGATGTTGCAGTGGTTTTAACGCTGACAACGTTTGCAAATGCGCACGGATAGTGTTATATTCGTTACCGTATTGCTTGCACATTTCTTCCCATAGCTGATTGTAAGTGCTCCCATCACCAATTGGCCAATTCTTGTAGATTTGTTCGGCCCTGCCTTGTAAAGCACCCAAAAGATGACGCATTTTTTGCGCATTCGAGAACCTTATCTGATTGTGGACATCGGCCTCGAATATTGAGCGAAAATTGGCCCAGTCAGTCTCCAGACCGGAGAAATTGGTTATACGGGGCGGCTCTGACAGTTGAATCTGGATTGGTGGACCACCGTACGGTGCGGAAAATGTGGTTTCTCTTTGCAAGCCTAAATCGGTTGTAGGCAACTGTCTTCGGAGTTTAAATTTAAATGATAAATACTCCTCTTCAGCTTCGGTCAAAAAAGCGGTGCATTCGATTAACTTCTCTTCTGAAAGTTGTCGTTGGCCCAGTAATGGCAACTCTGCTTCAAACCTTACCCAAACCTCATCGAGTCGACTGAGACGAGTCATAATTTCGTCAACCGACCAAAGTGCTATTTCTTCATCAGTATGGCAGGTTATAGCGCCCCTCAACGTTGCACGATATAGCCGCATCGACTGTGGCACAGAGCTCATCATCGGTCGTGGTTGCATAGCTTGATTCATGCTTGATTGTGAGTTTACGACTGGTCGGTGCTCAACTTCCTCTTCCTCCATTGCATACGCAGTATCAATTTCCGCTTGCTGTTTGCGTGAAATTTTTACAAATGCACCAGGCACCCCTTCAAGAATAAAAGAAATTGCACATGCAATTAGCGGATTTGCTCTCCGATTTTAACAGTAAAAAAACAAACTCCAAACTTTAGGATTTATTATAATATAAGCAGTTTAGCACTGAATTCGAATGTCGTCAGCACAACAACAAAACGAATATTTCGTCAAATTTCTTCGCGAACGCATTTTCGCTCTAAATTTTGGAATTTATTGAAATATTAGCATTTTAGCAATGAATTCGAATGTCGCCAGCACAACAACAAAACGAATATTAAGAGAGGCATGAATAAAATCCAAATTTCTTCGCGAACGCATTTTCGCTCCAAATCTTGGAATTTATTGAAATATTAGCATTTTAGCACTGAATTCGAATGTCGTCAGCACAACAACAAAACGAATATTAAGAGAGGCATGAATAAAATCCAAATTTCTTCGCGAACGCATTTTCGCTCCAAATCTTGGAATTTATTGAAATATTAGCATTTTAGCACTGAATTCGAATGTCGCCAGCACAACAACAAAACGAATATTAAGAGAGGCATGAATAAAATCCAAATTTCTTCGCGAATGCATTTTCGCTCCAAATCTTGGAATTTATTGAAATATTAGCATTTTAGCACTGAATTCGAATGTCGCCAGCACAACAACAAAACGAATATTAAGAGAGGCATGAATAAAATCCAAATTTCTTCGCGAACGCATTTTCGCTCCAAATCTTGGAATTTATTGAAATATTAGCATTTTAGCACTGAATTCGAATGTCGCCAGCACAACAACAAAACGAATATTAAGAGAGGCATGAATAAAATCCAAATTTCTTCGCGAACGCATTTTCGCTCCAAATTTTGGAATTTATTGAAACATCAGCACTCAAAATTTCTGCACAAACACGTTTTCACTTGAAATGTTGATCGCTTCTCACAACAACAAAACGAATATTGAGAGAGGCATGAACAAAATCCAAATTTCTTCGCGAACGCATTTTCGCTCCAAATTTTGGAATTTATTGAAACATCAGCACTCAAAATTTCTGCACAAACACGTTCTCACTTGAAATGTTAATCGCTTCTCCCATTTTTATTTTCTTACCTGGTCCGCTTTGGCTGCACGCTTCATCTCCGCTCTCGCTCGAACAGACTTCGTCGACAAAAAGCTCATCTGCCTTATACATTTTGCTATCACTTCCTGCTTAGTAAAAAGAAAATAACTTATCGATTTCTTCAGCTATTGATTTTTAAGAAAGGTTAACGCCACATTATGAACCAACAAAATTCTCGCTGATAACAAAAAAGGCTCGATGGACCATGTTCAATACCCAGTTTTACCTTGTGGACTGTATTATATACCTGCTTTCCTTTCCTTTTGAAATCTTGAATAAATCCCGGTTTTCCTTTCCTTGGTAAATCTTGAATAAGTGGAAAAATAACCAAACGTCTTCCAGCAAAGCAAAATTATATATTTATTTTAAAAATAAAAAGAAACAAAAGTATAGCAAGAAAACTAAAAACGAAAGCTTAAAAATAAAACTTAAATAACAAGTAAAATTAATGACAGTGGATTTAATTGATGTTCCATTTCTACGCCTATAACTCTTATCGTAATTCGGCGTTAACAATATCAATCAATCTTTGGACTTGTGTGAAGTTAATGTATTCCTGTATTTTATTTCAAACTAGCAACATTCATTATGCATTACCACATCGATATTAACATAAATCGTCGTTAGTGTTTCATTAACGCATTTACGATGGCTTGATCGTGTTCAACAATAAATGGATATTATCAAAGCGATTGTTTTCACTAAAGTAAAAGTCAAATAAAGTCAACCCTGTGATCAATTTAAAATTAAGGAACTATGTACACAGCACGCTAATGAATATTTTAAATTTTATTAGCTCTTGGGTTTAGTTTATTATTCTTATATCGACTTTTGGTGTGGCAGTAACTTAAGTGCGTATATAAATTTTTCTTGCGTATGTACTTTATAAAGTACTTCTCAATGCCTTCGCGTCTGGGTGCTGATTGTTTGAAATCTTCAATCAATAATCTTCCCTGGTAACCGTTAATTATCATACTTGAGACTGTGGTTTGACTTGGTGGTATTTACATAGTAGCAATGTGCCATGATCCCGTCGACAGTTTAACCTCCTTGGATCGGTGATGGAGAGAAATATTATGAAATAATTAATATTTGCGTTGATATGCGTTGTCAAGACATCCTGCCGCATCCATGCCGCAAGTAAAGAACAAAGCAGTCCTTTAACGATTCGGTAGTGCTGAAATAAGTTCGAATATATTTCATATTTTTAACTATTCGCTTTAGGACTGGCTTCAGCTGTCTACCATCTCTATGCATCCTGTCCAGTCTATACATTACAAGGATTGCGGGGGTAGGATGGAACCTCCTTAGCCACCGGAGCTCTAAACTCCCTCATCCTGAACCTATCTAAAATAAACCAATCTGCAAATGACCCGGATTCCCTAGGGGTTGGGGCACGTGTTTAAAGTGACCAAACCAAGCACTGGAGTACTGGTACTAAAAATAAGAAATAGTCAGTGCGACAGTTCCATAAAGCACATTCACACAACGTTAGGGGTTTTATTGTACCAACGGAAGGGCCTTACAATTTGTATTCCGAATCTGAATGACTGAGAACCATTCTGAGAATGTTCGCGAGAGGTGGCTCAGCGAAAAAACCTAAAGGTTGAGTTTGCGTATTACCAGTAATTGAACTATTCGCTGAAACAACCCACTCGGAGAAATGGCAGGCGTCATTAAGTAACTCATATATTTCGGTATTTTCCATACTACTGACTGCTCTTTTATGTTGTTTCCATTGGGCAAAAAGAACCATCCGAGAGAGTCCGGAATCGAAAAAAAATCACTTACAGCGGGGTGCCGTGGTGCTTTTAATAGGGTGTTCGTAAATATATTTTCCTCCGTAGTAAGATAGTGTATTTTTAGTTATATTCCAGGTTCCTGATGCACAACGATCCCAGTTCTTAGTTTGTTTTTTTAAGTACCTATACATATTTATTTTTTGTTTTTTTACTTTTTTCTATTGGGAAACAATGTATTTATTTGAAGCAACATTAAAATGGCCAGATAATTTAAAAAAAGAAAAACAGGCACAGCCAAACTTTCGATTCATCATTTTTGCCTAATAAAATATTAAATTTAATTTGGAAAAATTGTTGTTGGTCTACCATAATAAATTATTTCGAATTCATCAGCTAAACACAGCTGTGAAAATGGTTCCGCAAGAGTAGCCTTTCAATTAGAACAGTTGCAAATTGAAATATTCGAATTGATATTTGTTCAGTTGTTGTCACTCTGTGTAACCTACCTCTATTCAAATTCTTGCCTTTTGGTTTGTATGTTATTTTGCATGGTGCTTTAAATCGAGATGAACACCCTGGTTTGTGAATTTCATTTCCACCAAGTTACTTTAACTGGGGCTTGGAGTTATTGATACAGGGAGTTTTGGATTTTATTTCGATATGTTTTTTTCAACATCTTACGTAGATTTCAACTATTCAATTACAAATATTGGTTAGTTAATACCTAAATATTTTATTTCAAGAAACATGAACGTGTTTCATAATGAACTTTAGTTAAGTACCTTCATATAATAATTTATATTTGGATAGCGTGTGCGTGCAGTGCACACCTGCGCATCTTTACATAAACGTCGCTGCTTCTGAAACCGTTCCATTGGCACAAAAAATACTCTTCTGGTGATTCTGAGAAGGGAATTTCGCTTCTCGATTTGAAGTCAGAATCCACTGAAGAAGAACTCACACCTTTGTATTCATGCTTATTTTGACATTCGAACGAATAGCCAATTCGAACGAATGTCTATTAAAATACACGCAAGTTCATTCGAACGAATAGAGACATTCGTATGAATTGGCTATTCGTTCGAATGTCAAAATAAGCATGAATGTATGTAAAGGGTTATTCAATAAGAGGTGTTATTGTGAAAGGATATGGTCCTGTATGCGTGCTCGTGGTGGCCATTTGGCTGATGTTGTTTTTCATTATTAACGGCATACCTTCCTCTTTATTATGAAATAAACATCCTATCGTTTATCTCAAAAAATGTCATTTTTCGAATACCAAAATAACACCTCTTATTGGAAAACCCTGTATTTTATACAAGTCAGCTGATAGTAGCCATAGTTTATTTTTTGGCATTTCACCAATACTTTCGTGCATTCAATCAAAAGCAGTTTGCTTGTTCCATTGGATTGCAGAATGAGTAGATCCCCGACTGAAACCAATGGAAAACGACATTATGTTGTTTAGAGCCTCGAATATTACTCATGTGTTTTGCACGCACTAACAACTGACTTTGATGGCTTTGAAACTTACTGCTGTTACAATAACTTCCAAGTTACTAATGTAGTTTTCCATTGGGCAAAAAGAAGCATCAGGAAGGGTCCGGAATCGAAAAATTCGCTTCTGAAACCGTTCCATTGGCACAAAAAATACTCTTCTGGTGATTCTGAGAAGAGAATTTCGCTTCTCGATTTGAGGTCAGAAATCAGAATCCACTCAAGAAGCACTCACACAAGTGTAATTTAGGTATTTTATACAAGGCAGATGACAGTTGCCGTAGATTATTTTTTGGCATTTCACCAATAGGTACTTTTCTGGATTCAGTTTTCTTGTTCCATTGGATTACAGAATGAGTGGATCCCCGATTGAAACCAATGTAAATAAACTGTTGGGAAACCTTCTAAACGTTATTGTTTGACTCATAATAGGCAATTCTTTAGTTATTTGATCGACGAAGTGAAAAAACCGGCTCATAATATTTAGTTCGTTAGGCGTTAGTATAGCTAACTGAATTCTGGAACCAAAACAAAATCACACCAATTTTGGTCTACCCTCAAAATCGTTTAAACGAGACTGATAACGAATTTACTATCGACATACCAAAATAATACAATGCATTTCCATATCAACGAATTGAATGTGATTCATCAACATACGCTACAATATATGTCGATCCGAAACTCTCTTTACAGGTTCAAAATATCGATGATGTACTCCAAAGAGGCACAGTCTTATCAGGTAGGACCAATACATATCCACATGAGGTTTGCGATAAGAAATCGGCGCTTAACCTAACTTTTTCTCATTCTAGAGCTCGACACAAAAACTCAAAACCTCTCCATGATGTCGCAGAAATACAAGAAAGACGCAACTTATTTAAATCGAAAATCAATGTATGTGAAGGCGGCGGCCGCCGGAATAGTGTTTGTAGTGTTTATATTATATTTTTGGGTACTTTAAGAGGAAGCGAAAAAAGAAAACAATCTAGAAACGAACACACTGTGCATAAATTATTAAAAAAAAAATATATAGAAAAAGAAAACTAAAACGAGACGTATACATTTCTGAAGAATAAAATCAACATAAAATTTAATATATTTATAAAAGAGGCAGTTACGCTCTACGGCATCTAGCAGTAACTAGTACGTACATTACAACTTTAAAACGATTCCATTTTTTATACTTCTAGCTTAATAAAGTTGTTTTTGTTTGTTCCTTCATTATCATGGGCATGAATTCATTTCGTATTCCTCATTCCACACGCATTGTAATATATCCATTAGTATTATCTTTTCCGGCAGGCGGAGCTACAGCTAGGTGTGTCCTCTTCCTCGGTAAGATTTCCACCTTCAGAGTCGGAGGACGACGAAATCTCATCCCAGAGTTTCTCATCCGAAAATAGATAGTTACTTGGTTCCTTTTCGAGTTGTTCACGTTTAATACGTCGCTCTGCGCGCTTCTTCTCAATGAGTTTCTTTTGTAGGTCCTCCTTAGAATCGTTATCACTGGCGGTGGATTGTTTGAGATTGGATTTCTCTGTTTTGGATAGTTTTTCCATGGTTTTGGTGTACGATGTATTTTCAGCTTCCATGTCGTCATCTGAAAGTGAAAGAGTTGTATTCATTAATAAACGGATTGCTTTAGCCAGTATGGGCCCGTGTTGAACTTAAGTTACTACTGACTTGGTGCAAATGTGTTAGCTGAGAAAAATGTAATTAAACACAGTTTTGTCACCGAAACACCTTCTCCCAGTTCCACCAAAGTGTTTGCCAAATTCGGTACACAACAAACAAAGATCGAACAGAGACGGGCTAATTTATTTAGAATTATTATTTTAGAGAATTCATAATTCTCTTTTTAAGTGCATACAACGGGCTGCATATTTGCCTGAACAGAAGGTTGCAGCCTATGTGATTCGATTGAACTAATGTTGCGGCGTGAATCCTTTAAAAGGAGACATTATTGTTATTCTAGGAAAAAAGAATGTAGAGTTAGTAGATCCAAGCGCAGGTTTGCCTGTGATCCATGCCCGATAAGTTCAGTATCAGAGCTCAGCGGGGAAAAGCAAAACAACGACCAATTGTGTTTTGCATGATTTGTATTGATTCAATCAAAGGGCCTAACTCGATGCAAACAAAATAAATCTCGTCATGGCCAGTTTTCATTGTAGCTCTGAAGCAAACTGTGTCCAGGGCAGTGGTGTTATTACGAAGTGCGATATTTTCAATTCTTCAGTACAGTATCGGGGATACAAAGAACGAATTAGTAAAGGCATTCACATTGGTATCCACGGTTCTTAATCTTTAGTTATATAAAAATAAATGGTTGGCTTCAGTGGCAGTAAAGTCAGAAAGTTGGATCTACAGTTTGGGGAAGGTATACAACATCAGACAGAAAAGTACACATTTACAAGAAAGAAAGAACGAAAGTTCAAGATATTCAAAATTTAAGAAAAAAGCAATGAAACTTTTTCAGGTTATTGAACTCACCACTATCGATGACGTCCAATCCAAAGTGGTTCTTGTCATACGTCACATATATGCAAGGATACTCAACCAGAACCTTCCCAGCCAAATTCTCTTTCAGTGTTTTCGTACAATCCAATTTGTAAAATCTGTTTCGACATCTCTTCACGCCTTCCGCTTTCAATAAAATGCTTAAATTTCCAATTCCCTCGTTCTGGTAGTACTCGAGGCATTTCTTCTGCGCCACAACTTCGGGGTTTTGTATATTGACATACTTGTCCAGCAGGTCCGCCAACAGAACCTCCTCAGAACACTTCTCATCGACAAATTTCATGTTACAAGCGTTTATAAAAATCCATTCCACCCGCCAGAAAATAATGTTTTTCTTCCAATCCAGATATGTAGTATTCTGCTTCCGACGCGAGAAGTTCTCTAGCAAAAATCGCACTGTTGTCTTTCGGTTAGCTGCAGCATTTCTAAGTTTAAACAAGGTGTTCGGCAGAACCTTGTTGTAGCGTGTGTATCGCTTCCTTTTGTCGTGTTTACGATCTTCCACAAATCGGGTGCATTCCTCTAGGAAATAGTAATCGCTCATAAAATCCATTTTCGTCATTTTCTTCAATGGAATGAATTTAGTGCGGTCGCGTATTCCATTGCACGACAGTTCCTTCTTGTGAATCTGCAAACAAGGTAAACAACAAGTTTTAACCTCACATTTAGGGCATGTGTACTTTGCATCTTGTGCTGCGCAAACTTCGCATTTTCCTAGACGTTTACTGTGAAAGAAAATATCAAAATAATTAAATTAAATATTAACTTCAATGAGTAGTGTTGAATATAAGGCATCCACGAAACATAAAATGAAGGTAAGCCGAAAATACTTGTATGTAGTTGGTTTCGAAATTCACCTGAACGTCTCCGGAGAGAAAGATGTTGCAGAATCTGTGTCGCTGTCCATTGCTAACTGACGCTTCATTTTTATAATTGATTTTCTAATATGTACTTTGGAAATAGTTTGTTGCCGTTTTGTAAACAGTTACCGCATACAATTTTGCGGTTACTTTTTAATAACTTGCATTTATGTACTTATAATATGTTTTGCTTTCAACAAGCAAAATGTTTGGACTGGAATGCCCAGCTGATTTTTATTGGAAAGCTAAATATCTGTCAAAGAAACACGTGCTTTCATCGCGCATAAGAAGGTGTTTTGTTATGTAGGTTGTCCCGTGCAGGAGTGTAGTAAAAAAATATGTCTTTCTCTTTCCAACAAGTTTTCTACTTTCGTTTCATGTGCCAAGCCAAGTGCCATGTGTGTGTATTTTAAGTAGCATATATCTAGCATGTTGCATGTAGGATGTAGCCAGCGGTGCCAGATTCCACGATTTATCGTATTTTCACGATTTTGGGGCTTAAAATTTATTCCACGATTTTCGAGCTAAAAAAGCATAAAATTCCACGATTTTTCAAATTTATCGAATACAAAAATTTATTTACAAAATTCAAGACACCGATGCCGAATTTCGTAAGATAAGTAACCTAAATTTTGAAAATCTTTTTTCTGAACCTCGATCTTCAATAGATATATCAGTTTTTTTAGAAAATGTTTTACAAACAAAGCATGGTAATAAAAGCTTAGCATTTCCGTTAGTGAAAAAAACATTTTTGAAGTCTTATCACTTCCGAATTCATCTGCTATTATTGAACTTATATTTTCGGCGGTTAACCTTAATAAAACGAAAACAAGGAATTCGTTGACCACAAAAAACTTGCATGGAATTTTGCATACCAAAGATTTGCTAAGAGGTTTCTTACTACAATTGAATATAAATAGCAGCATTTTTAATCAATTTAATTCAAGTATGAATGTGTAATAAAGTAGACTGCAGTAGATTGCAGTAGTAAAAACATATACATATACTCGTACGTTTTTTTCTAATTTAATAAATTAAAACTGTTATTTTTCGAAAAATGTTAATGTTGTCCAAAATAATGTATGTTGTAGTAAATTGAAGTAGGTATAATAACGTTCTTCTGTGTTTTCGATTTGTTTTTTGTTTATTTCCAACAAAATCGTATTTCCACGATTTTGAAAGCTAGTATTTACGATTTCTGGTGAAAAAAATCTGGCAGCACTGGATGTAGCCCTGTATTTTAAAATTAATCAAATTCATGTCATCATAGCTTTTAAGAGAAAATAGGTTAGAAAGAGAGCAAGTATAATTTATAAATTATAATAGTTAAGTGATGTGGTATTCGTTTGGGCTTCTTCAGATTCGCTCTCAGATTTCAGATTTCGTGTGGCTAATCGAACATATAAACGTCACTTGCTCTTTTTTGTGATAATATTCGTGCGACTCAAATATGTGTAGCTTTCAACACTTTTCAAAACGTTTTCCATTTACTGCTTAAGTTTTAAATTAAAACATTCGAAATTTGCGTCTCAATTCATTTTTAAATATTTATACATAACCAATTTACTGAAATAAATTCACCCGATGCAATGCCTTTCTTTGCTGTAGAACAAATTCACGAAAACCTAAACCCACTCCACCAGTTGTCAAACTCAAACGCACTTGTGTTGGTAAATCTGAGAAAATATCTAGATTCGCAAAAGTGATCTGAAATCTGAAAAAGATTGCTTTTTTTTGTACCAAACGAACATAAGAACTGATCTGAGATCAAAAAAAGTGATCTGAGAGCGCCCAAACGAATACCACATGAGTAAAAAGTATAAATCTCTTTAAAGATCTGTATAAAGCATGAACAGTAGGAGTAATAAAAAGTGGGACCAAAATATAAGCTTAAAATTGTTTAAAATACCTACTTTAGGTAAATTTGAAGCTGTTTGAACACAACATAGCGTCAATGTATGGAGAAAAAAAAATTGATTTATCAGTTTGGAATAAGTCCATTTTTGTTGCAATTTGATTACCTAGTAGAATAATTTGACACAATTTTTTTTTTAAAGCTAGTACGTATCTACGCTGTTCCTTCAACGAATCGCCTGCCTCGGCATTACGGGTGCTATGCGCACCTGCCCAACAACAGCACTTGAGGCCATTATTGGGCTCTCACCATTGCAATTTTTCATCATGAAGACGGCCGCAAGATGCGCCATCAAAATGCAACTAGATTATAAGTTTAAACCAGCTGATCATGTGGGGCACCTGGAAATACTTAAGCAAATCCCAAACTTGGACATGTTCTGTACGGTCCCAGACACTATGGTTAGGGAGTACAGCTTCGGGAAACTATATGAGGTACAAATTCTCGAACGCGCTATTTGGACCAATGGTGTTCCAACACTAAGCCCGAAAAGCATAGTATGGTACACTGACGGATCAAAAATGGACTCCGGAGTTGGAGCTGGTGTTTTTGGACCCAACACCAAACTATCTATACCTATGGGAATGAGTCCCACGGTTTTTCAAGCGGAAATCCATGCGATCGAAACCTGCGCTAATCTAATCTCTAAAAAAGGTATGAAAGGTGCAATTATTCAAATTTTCTCAGACAGTCAGGCAGCTTTACTAGCTTTGGCGTCCCACACAATTGACTCCAAAACAGTTAAGTGTTGTCACGATGCTCTGCAAACCCTTGCGATACACAACAAGGTAAGACTTGACTGGGTGCCGGGTCATCAGGGTATTGCAGGCAACGAGCATGCAGACAAACTAGCTAGGGCTGGTTCCGAATCCTCTCTGTGCGGACCAGAACCATACTGCACAGTCAATTGGACCTCTGCGTTAAGACAAATTAATGTTTGGGAAAAACAACTTCGTCTCAACCACTGGGAACATGTCCCTGGTCTAAGACAATCCAAACGTTTAATTAAGCCCTACTCCTATAATGAAATCCTTAGACTCAGTAAGGAAAACATAAGAAAGCTAGCGGGCTTCCTCACGGGTCATTGTGGCCTTAGATATCACCTCAACAAAATGAACCTCTGCCCGGAAGCAGAATGCAGATTTTGTCTAGAGGATGTTGAATCCTCTGAACACATTCTCTGCGACTGCCCGGCTTTTCATTGGTTAAGAAAACGTGTCTTCAATAGAGAGACCCGCACACCAGCAGATATAGCGCATTCTGCTTCTAAGGACTTATTGACCTTCATTAGGGAGGTCTCACGTCTCTTAGATTAAACTTTCCCCACTGACACAATAGATCTTTTAGGTCGCAGTGTCAGCCTAACTGGGCATGGGAACAATTAAAAAAAAAAAAAAAAAAAAAAATCTACGCTGTTCGATTGAAGTGCCATTTTCTTGTGGGAAGATACTTTTGACATTTCGCGGTGAAAAAATTGTATAGAAAATTGAATTTCACTAGTCTCAACATCTTTAGCCTTTAGCTCAAAGTTTAAAAAAACGTTTTTCTGCCCAAGGAGTATAATCTTTGAGCTTAGATAGAGAGCTACCGACTTAAAAAAAAAGTGCGCCTCTAGAAATTAATAATTACCGTAAAATCTTCATAAGGGTTCGCAATTATAACCCTAAAGTCGTCTTTAGGGGTATAATTACGAATTTCATACTCACGAAGTAACTGAATGAAAAGTTATTGTTCATTTTTGTTACTCATGGCTCATGGCTCATGGAACATGCAACGATATTGCTCTGCTTTTGTAAATGGACCAATGCGTTATTTGGCAGCAATATCAGCTGTTCAAATTGCAGTCCTTGCTGGAAAATCACAAATGAATATCGACTTGAAAAATGTTTCCTCTGCTGTAGATACAAATGGGGTATTTTTGGTGATTCGTAGTCTTCAGAAGACTTCAAAATTATATCCATGCCTTTTTATGACCCTGATTCGTTATTTTCGTTTTCACGAAACATATGGCGTTTTCGATTGAAGAAAAAGATTACCCTTTCTATGAAAAAATCAAATCCAGAAGTGCTCTTTCTATATGTTTTCTATATTTCATTAAAAAAAAAGCGCACTTCCAGGTCAATTCTTAACACGACAGAAGTGTCCGCAATATTTTTAAAGAACTGCCCTGAACTCACCTATAAACACAAGAAAAAAGTCAGATAGAAATGTTTGTCGTGTTATTAGAAACAAATTTATCGCTACATGTGATCCGAAAATATACAATTATGCGTGCAATGTAAACTTGAATTGAAATATATTGATTTGGCCTTTTAAAACATTCATATTTACTGTTGGAAAACAAAAAAGTGTCTTGACACTATTACAAAAGTGCTCCAACGAATTTCATTGAAAAGAGCAATTCTTAATTTCGGGTCAATTCTGTCGGATCTTCAATGTAAAACGCCATTAGCGCATTTCTTTTGAAAGCAAGCTTCTTAAAATGCTGCGTGCAAAGTATATTGGTATGTGTAAATCTGAAAAAATATCAAAATCTGCAAAAAGTGATTCGAATAAAGAAAAAGATTGATTTCTTTTTCCCAAGGAACATGAAAAGTGAATTGAATAACAAAAAAATTGATTTTTTGTCGCAATTAAAAACCACTTTTTTCCACTTCCTTTAAAATAGATACTATTTTTGTTTAGATTATACGGGTATAATTTGATCTAAATCACTTTTCATGTTCCATTGGACAGAAAAATTATTTTTTTTTTGATTCGGATCACTTTTAGCAGATCTCGATAGGTAGGTACAATAGGTACCTACCAATATACTTTGCACAGCTGTTTTTACGTCACTTTAAGAAGTTTGCTTTGAAATCAAATGCGCAAAGTTTCGTGAAAACGATAATAATGAAATACATAAATAGCCATGGATATAATTTTGAAAGAATTACTATCATCGTTGTCTTCCTCGTCATCTGAAGGCTACAAATCACCAAAAATACTTACTTTACTTGTATCTACAACAGGGAAACATTTTTCAAGTCGATATCTACGTATGATTTTTCCAAAAACTAATGTAATTTTAACAGCTGATATATTGCTGCCAAATAACGCACCAGTCCATTTACAAAAGCGGAGTATTATCGTTGCATGAGCCGCGTAAAATCTGAGATCTGGAAAAAATATCTGGTGGTCCCAATGGAATATAACATAACGACATTCGTAATTATAACCCTAAAGAAGATTTTTGGGTTATAATTATCTATACTTTTCTATTTTTTTTTTTTTTAAAGTCGTTAGCCCTTTACCTTAACTCAAATTGAAGACTTCTTGGGAAGAAAAACGGCTGATTTTTGTTGTCAAGTAACGCACTCATCCATTTACAAAAGCAGATCAATTTCGTTGCATGTTCAATGAGCAGCGTGTGATCTGAGATCTGAAAAAACGATCTTGTGGTCCCAATAGAAAATAACATGACAACGCTGGTAGGTACTCTACTGTATTTTTTTTTTAAATCTCTCTTATATTTCGCTCTTAAATTTTCTATTTAATTATACCTAAGCTCTTAGATTCAATCCTAAAAATTAGTTAAACAACACGTTTCATAATTTCTTACAGGTTACAAATTAATTGCTATACCAAATACCACAAACACGGCCACCACAAATACACGGAAATCAAATAAAATCAAGTAAAATCAAACATCTACTAGCTTCTGATTCCGAATCTAGTCGCGTTAATTTGTTTGTGTCGCTGTTTGTTTGTTTGTATCGACAATCGACATCGACCGATCGAGCGCTCTTATAATGTTTTTGCAGCGTGTTTTGCGTTCAGTCAGCAAAGCGCGTTTAAAGATCGTTATGCTACAAAAACTAGAATTTACGAAAGGCGCATCGCCAAAGTCAACTTCCAGTGCAAATCACCGATTGAATTCAGATTCTTTAGATTACGAGGTCAGTGTTGTGAACAAAAAATAAATTCAAAAGCACGTTATTTTCATTATGTTCTGTATTTGCATCCGATAACCAATTGAATTTTTAATTCTATAAAATGCGTGTTAAATGTTTTCTCTTTTATTTTTTTTTTTTTTGGAAAAGCAAGCAATAAAAGCTCTCAACACGCTACAATCTAACGCGTCTAGTATTCGTCAATCGATTATTAATAAGAAAAACCAAACAACTTTGGAAGATACTATCAAATATCTGAATCGTAGTGGTTTAACTTTGGAGGATTTGGATGGACTATCTGTGATACATGTTTCTGGAACCAAAGGCAAGGTAAATTGAAAGAAAGTCATTTTTTGTGTGAACGATTTTTTAGGCGCGAAAATAGACATTCGTGATTGTGAATTTCAACTGTATCTAATGAATTAGGTAGTAGGTATATCCCATTCCTTCGTAGGTATACAGATGTGTATCGTAGATTCCTCACATTGAATCCTTGGCTATTTATATTTGACATTTGACAGCTCAGCTACAGTGTCCATTGTGTTCAGGCAGTAAGTGTGTTTCATTTATGTTTAGCATACCTACCTAATAATTATTGTACTACCATAAAGTAAAGAGTGAAGAGGGACTCATTAGGTTGATTTTCATTGATCACGTTATTCCTGATTTTATATAAATCGCTGTTATATCGCTGTTATATCGCTGTTATATCGCTGTCGTCGGTATAAGTTCACAAAATGCTAATCAATTTCACTTATTTCCTTTAATTTTGTCTAGTCTCTAGGAATGAACTATTAAACTAGGTAGGTACTCAAAACTAGAGAAATATTTACAAGAAAAAAAAAAAAAAACGTTGCAACATGACAGCACTTACAGATTTAAAAATTGTTCATAAAGCGCTGGGAGTATTTTCTTTTTTAATTGGGATGACCTGACCATAGCATTATATCCGGTTCCTTTTTAGTGTGGTGTACCTACCTACTGAAATTTGTTTAAATATTGGTCGGTGGCAGATTACTTATGTCATTTCGAAATAAATGTGTGAAAATCTATTAAAATGGATTTCCAGTGCAAGTGAAAAAAATATTTTTTTGCGCCCAACTCAATACACTAATAAAATTCGGATTTCATGTTCGATTTGGCAGCAGAAATCTGAAATCTGCGATTAAAATCTGAAAAGCCAAATTGAAAACGACATATTTTTTTTTTTTATTTTTTTATAAAGTAGGTACCTACCTACCAACCTAACTGGTGTTCAAAATTTAAATTTGTTTTTTTTTTATTGTTTAATAATTGGAATTCTAAAATATGGTGACGGTATCTATGCTACACTTTTTAAAAATCCATTTTAAATTTCTGTCTGATATTACAGTTCGGATTTCTATTGCTGTGCTCCGATTTTAACTCAGACTGCTTAATAAATTTATTCTAAGCCAGTATTAAATTTGAGTTAGACAATAAGTTTAATTTGTTAACGTTTACGTGAATTTCTTGACAGCTTCTAAATTATTCATAAAATTTATAATTGAATTATTTAGATGCACACAGTGGCGGATTTGCAGTCCTGGCCGCCCTAGGCCCCAGGCCATGTGCCGCCCCTTTCTCAGCAGTCATCATTATAGACTAGCTACATAATTCATGAATTTACTTTATTCCCACTTTTAATTGATTCAGAAAATTGTTGAACTAAAAGCTTGTTTATAATATTTTCCGAGGTTTCAGGGATGATTGGACATTTAAATAAAACACTTAAAACGGTTTAAGGTTTTGTTTTTAATAAAACAAATGTCTTACAATGTGTTACAAAACTCGTCTGCACTTTAGCGCAGCAAAATCATTAATTAAATCTTCGCAATCCAATTTGCTTAAAAAATCAGCTTCTATGTTAAGCAAAGCAAGATCGTTTAACCTCTGCTTCGTCATTGTTGTGCGTAAATAGTTTTTAAATAGTATAACACATAAATAAAGGCCGATCTACAAGGATTTTTGTAGTAGGTAAAAAAAAAGCAAAATCAAATCAAAAGCGAAATCAGCCGGCTGTCAGATTTTATGTTCCATTGGCCGCAAAAAAGCGCTTTTTTAAGAGTCAGAGCAATTTTGCAATTCTCGATATCTGAGCGAGATTTACACCTATTTGCACTAACACCAAAACATTTGTCATTTCTAAAATTTAAAGTGTGTTTACTTACGTTTTTTGACGAGCAGTCTGTAAAAAATAGAGAAAAATTTACATTTGGCCGCTGCAATAGATATCAACATAAATTGAATGGATATTTATAAACACAAATAACAATATGAGAACAGATGACTTTTAAATCAAAATCTCGTTTTATGTTCCATTGGGCACGAAAAATCTGAAATCTGAGAGCAAAATTTGAAAATCCCAATGGAAAACGACATAAATTTGAGAGCAATAGTATAAAAGGAAGCCTTTAAAATATTAAGATACTTTGCATTTGAGTTATTGCTTTTTAATCTTGTTATAATCAGTGATCTTTTTTGGCACGATTTGCCGCCCTTAATATCTGGCCGCCCTAGGGCAAATCCACCACTGGATGCACACCATGTTCAATACCTAATTAAAGAAATATAATTTAAACAGTTAATAAAAAAATATTTAAAAAAAGTGTCGACTGCACCTACACCATGGTATAGTTAAGAGAAATCTGAGAGCGAATCTGTGAACCCCAGGTAAGTTCCACATAGGACAACAATCATTTTAAAAACTTTTTACACGCATTTTCAATTCAATTCAATGGGCCTTACTAAGAATTATTTTTAACCTTCACATTAAATAATTTGTAGACCACAACGGATAATTTTATACGGAGTTCGTATATAAAATCTGGACTGGACACTAAATATGATTTTAAGTAAAGTATGTAGTCTCTAGTCTCTACCTATTTCTGGGTGCATTTTTGCATTTTGATCATATACCTATTCCTATACATATTGCACACAAGGTAACCATTGCAGACTTTGGGAAAAAAAGTAGTAAAAAGAAAATAATTTCTGAAGATATTTTGGAAATTTTGAATTTTTCACGATATTCAATAGGCATTGTTTCAGTTAACATCTCTTTAGTGCTATGATGATGCATTATATTGTGATAAGCAATCCCGTCATATTTTAAGCATATTTATTTGGAAATAACAGTGTTTGAAAAACTTGCGAGTGAGCATTTAGAAAATAAGTTTGAGCTTGCTTTTTGGTATCAATCTAATGTAGGAGACTATTTTGTTTTTTGTTTTTTAACATTTATAATGAACAAGTTCGTTGCGAAAATCCAGCCAGCTGTCATTATCAAACAGAAAGTTCTAGTCCGATTCCGTCGATTACGTAGTGGTCCTACAAAATTTCGAACTCGAGATGTTAATCAATTCTGAAATTACGATGATCGACGAACTCAAAAAAGTGGGTCGCAAAATTCTGTCCCGAGGCCTACCGGATGCCCGGATTTCGTTCAAACTTCGTATTTGGAGTTTAGGGGCTTACAGTTCGGGACCGTTGTTTTAATACAAGGTAACCTCAATATTAATGGTACCTACTTCCCATATAAAATTTTCATACCAGTTCGATTTGTTCGAAAACGGCTCCAACGATATCAACCAAAATTGATATATATTTTTTATAAAGGGTTATTCAATAAGAGGTGTTATTGTGAAAGGATATGGTCCTATATGCGTGCTCGTGGTGGCCATTTGGCTGATGTTGTTTTTCATTATTAACAGCATACCTTCCTCTTTGATCAAAAAATGACATTTTTCTTTGAATACCAAAATAAAACCTCTTATTGTAAAACCCTTTATAAGCTTAAGTAGACTATGACCGCAAAACCCAATTTTTGGGTAAAAAATTGAATAACGGTTTCAGTATTCTAAGTTAGATCCCTACTTAGTTTTTCTCAAAAAGTTCGAATAAAAAGTTTCTAAAAAATGACTACCCAAAATCCGATCTGTGTTCATAATTTTTTTTAAGACTCAATGCCGCACTTTCATTAAACATTTTTTTTTTTTTTATAATTAACACGCGCTAAAGAGCTTGTGACTAATCTTATAGTGATTTGATTACACAGCGCGGGCATTAAGGAAATTGGGATAGAGGAGATAGGAGATACCGATGCACATTGGTCTTAAATGTCTGTAAATTGCACTGGGGAGGAAAGACAGAGCTGGGCAAGGCATTCCACATTTCATTGTACGTCCGAAGATAGGCTGGATGGTAAACTGATGGGCATTCCTAGTATGGCGAGTATTGCGGTTGAATTTCTGAAGGGGAGGAATGCAGTTGGCAATTTCATTTGACTGTTTGTAGAAAAAAACGATAAAATAATGAGAGACACGAAACGTTTCTACGATGTTCAAGCGAATTAATAGAATTCGCAATATTCGTGTCTCCGATTAGTTTCAACGCACGATTTTGGATCCTATCTAGTAAGTGCAATATAGTTTTCGGTGCACCAGACCAGATGTGGGAATAGTACTCAAGCTTTGGGCGAATGAACGCCTTGTATATTGTAGCCAGATCAGAAGGGGTAAAATATTTCTTGCACCGTTTGAGGAAACCTAGACATTTCTCTGCATGCTTGGCGACTTCGTGTACATGGTCATTCCAACGAAGGTTGTCATGAACGCATATACCGAGAATAGAAAGTCTTTCAGTTTCGGTAATGCAAGTGCCATTCATGGATAATGGCTGTAGATTCGGGTTTCACTTTAGAGACAGCAGACAGCATTGTGTTTTTGAGTCATTAAATTCCACTCTATTTTCTGAACCCCATTTTGAAATGCTGTCAAGGTCGGAATTTAATGAGCTTAACATACGTTGCCGTTCCAGTTCTACGGCCGAAGAGCAGGGACGTGAGTCCTGGAAAGAATATGAACAGCTAAGAGTGCTGTCATCAGCGAAGGAATGGATTGGATTAGAAGTTGCAGACAAGAGATCATTTATAAAAATGAGAAAGAGAGTCGGAGACAAAACTGAGCCTTCGGGAACACCAGCATTTATATATGGTGAGTTTCAGAACTGAAACCATCCAAAACAACTTGAATTGAACGGCCAGAAAGGTAGTTTCTAATCCATTGAATAAGAGACCCATCGATCCCATAAGCACGCATTTTCGACAAAAGAGCTTGATACCAAACTCTGTCAAATGCCTTTGAAATATCGAGCGCAACAATCTTCGATTCACCGAAGTGATGGAGAGATTGGTTCCACTTCTCGGTGAGACAAGTCATCAAAACAATAACAACGACGTACAACTTATTTTTAGTAAATACTACCCATCTTCTTTTTTCAACCATTTTTAATATGCACCTTAAAATAAGGCTGTAGGAAATAAGGCCTCAATGAAATAAGGCCCCAAAAGTGAAAATGAATTAAGGCCCCAAATTTGGGGTTTTATTTCATAATGAAATTTGATTTTATTTGAAATCTGTAGATACATTGGATGTAATTACTTGTATTGGTTAGCTAGTTTTGCATTTCATAAACATGTTATTTTCGTACCAACTTTTCTTCTAAACATATTTGACCCATATCTTGAAGTTAAAGCATGTATATATATGGGGTTGGGTTCGATATCCCGCTTTTTATAATGCCGATTCTTAAAATCCCGCTATTAAAATCCCGCTTTTTAAAATCCCGCTTTTTATAATCCCGCTTTTTTTAAATCCCGCTTTTTAAAATCCCGCCTCTTATAATCCCATTTTTTATAATCCCGTTTCTTATTATCCCGCTTTTACAATCAAAAGTAGTTGTTTTATTTTAAAAAATCGCGCGATTTTTTAAAATAAAACAACTACTACTCAACTACTTTTGATTGTAAAAGCGGGATAGTAAGAACATTAAAATAAATTAAGCAATGAGTGTTTTTTTGAAATGCAGTTTATTTGAACATTTATCATTTTTAGAGGAAGTAACAAAATAAGAAATAAATAATATCAAAATACATTTTTAAGTAATAAGTATAAATAATTATATTAAATAAAATAATTAAAAAAAAAAAATAATAATAATATTATATGATATTCTACACAATATAAATTGGCGTAAACTCCAATTATTATTACAGCAGTAAATGATAAGGGTAAAACCGTTAGCAAGAGGAAGGTTTTTATGTGCATTATATACTATTTTCTTTTGTAGGCGCAGTGGCTTAGTGGTTAGTGTGTTGGACTACTACGCTAGGGGTCGAGGTTCGAATCCCGCAAAAAGCCATAGGTATTCCAACTTAGGGTTTTTTTCACTGCGCCACCTCTCGCGAACGTCTGACAAACATCCGAGAGTATGACTGTCTTGAAAGAGCTTCTCAATTCTACATAAACAGTAGATCCCTTCCATTCGTTCCAAAAATGAACTCACACAAAACGAATGGTTGTGAGAAGCTAGGCCTAGGGCCCCTTCGGACCTGTTGCGCCAACAATTTATTTATTTATAATTATACTATTTTCGCAATGCGTAAAAACAATGTTGAATATGTAAGCAAAAACAAATATGTACTTACACAGTAAAAACTAAAAACATTCGGATGCATTTTCTTTTTGGTCGAGTATTTTTAATATTTTTAAATATATAATAATAGAATAAAAAAGCGCATATAACCAACATCTATTTTTTTTTTTGATAGCAATATTTTGTAAAAAAAAAAACGGGATTAGCGGGAATAGGCGGGATTTTAAAAAGCGGGATTATAATAGATCGGGATTTTGAACAAGCGGGATTTTAGAAGACGGGATTTAAAAAAAACAGTATTTTAGCAGACGGGATTTTAAAACTTTTTTTTCGGGATTTTTGAAAAGCGGGATTTCAAAAAGCGGGATTCCAATACGCTCCCATATATATGCTCTTATCAAGACTATAGTATTTAATCGCAAAAAAAAAAAAAATCATTATCTTGTTGATTAGCCTGTCATAGCCTCATCGCAATGTGCGAACTCGAAACAAAATAATTTGTCAAAAATATTGGCAAATGTGGTTAACAGCTCAGTACACATGTTTATAAGTATGTATCTTTCAAGTAGTAAAAGAAAGTGATCATAAACTACCGAATCAAGATTTTAATCAGTTTCGGATAAAACGATGAAAAGGGGAACTCAAAATTAATATGTTATATAATATGGCCTATACTTAAGGCCGTAGCCAGACAAATATTTTATTTTAAAGGTTGGAAACGATTGAGGAAAATAAAATAGTCTTAAGTTTCAAATTTCATTTTTTTATTAACTAGTAATATTATAACAAAAGTAGGAATGTGAATTATCGTTTGAGAGAATAACTGTTAACAACAACTCGTAGACACAGTCACTTTGGTAGGAATGATATAGCTATTGCGAACTAAACCACTCATCATCAGACTCCTTAACACGTTCACGGACAGTTGAAATCGCAAGCGGTGTTGTAAAATGCACATGCCTGAGACCATCGTCTAGCGGTTCGCTGAGACCATCGTCCATCGGTGTGCTGGGACATTTCACAAAATTTTTTGTTTTCTACTGGGACAGCAGGTTTCATTGCGTCTTCAATTCAATGAAAAACTTGACGGTAGTTGCCGCCTTGCGTTATAGAGTACAACAAAGTTGGACGGCATATGCCGCTTTGTCCCAGCCAAAATAGCAAAATAAAATTGGACGGCATATACCGTCTTGTCGGCGAACGTGTTAAGTAATTCTTTTATTGTTTGAATAGTTTGAATTCTGACCGTCAATTCTCCGTATAGAATCCACTTGGGAAGGCATTTCTACCTTCGCCTGTCAGGAAATGAACTTGCATTTCGATTTAGTCAATTGACCAAGTGACTACCTTTTGCGCTAACTGAGCTCCTTCGTTCTAATTACCAGTTGGCAGGCTTGTACTCACCAATAAAATTCATGTAAGATTTGGCAGCAGAAATCTGAAATCTCAGATCAAAATCCGAAAAGCCTGACAGTAAATTTATCAGGGCAAAAACCCAAGAACTAGCGAGAATCGTTGTTACTCATCGCTTACCCCACTCAGTAAAAGTAGGAATAGTTTTTTAAAAAAAAGTGGATATAGTTAACGGGTTCCTGTCGAAAATCTTTTAAAAACAGTTTTTTTTTTTTTAAATTTTAAGCAATAAAATTCAGCTTATTCTTCTTTAAAAAAAAACACCGGATATGAACATAAACAAAAAATATTTTTCTATTATAATATATTGTTCATTTTCGGTTTTAATAATATATTACAGGTATAAATAAATTACCCACGAGAAAAAAATCCAGCGGAAGCAAATTATTTCACATTTGAAATTACAAACAAATTAAGAAACCAAACAAAGCTATATTTTTTTATATTCCTTTGAAAAAAGTGAATTATTTGTTTGTTTGTTTTTAAAAATGAACTTCCTTTTCTTTTTTAATTTCTCTCCATCCCCATCCATCCACGCACAACTTATCTTTCCCTTTATTGGATCTAACGATTGAAACATTCATTTATGAGTATAACACTATCAGCACACGTTCCCATAAGGGATATCAAAAAACATTACCTAGAATCTTTAAAAAAATGTCTCTACACTTCATGCATAAATAAGTGAGAGGATTATCTTTACATAATTCTAAAAAAGCGCGTGCTTTGTAACATAACCCATCCAGAATTTTGACCCCAACCCATATTCAACATAACAAAGTAAAGAATTATTTTATAAAACTAAATTTAATCACTTGGCCTTCTTTGCTGCAAATACATCAATTACTTCTTCAGTATTCATTTCTATCTCCAAATGAATTGACATTAAAGCTAAAGTCGATCTTTACCGCTAGTTTCTTAAAAAAGTTTTTAAGCGTTTCATCGTCGTATTTTTGTGCAGGAATATGTACCGGTGCTTAGGTGTTTTTACTTGAAAAAATTCTATGCTATGTTTGATTTGATTTCAATCTTTTTGGTAATTGACCGAATTGGCTCATTTTTGTTTGGATTTGCTCTGTTCTCGTTTTCGGGGGGGATCAAACCCCATCTCCATTTCGTAGTAAGGGAAATTTATTGAACACATTAGTTCTTAAAGCTGGGGTTTCAATTAAATTCCTATTAAGCGGACACCCTTATAGTAGTGTATAGGATGGAGTTTGTGAATCCCAACACTGAAAAATGTATTGTTTTTAAAAGGGTTTTGTTTGCTTGGGGGTTGCGTATATCCGGACAGTAGTGTATTCACGAGTACCTCCCCTCTCCCCTATTGGTCGTACTTTCGCATATTCGAGCATTCAAGCATTTTCAGATTCCTAATTTTAATTATTGCAATTGTCTGAGATCAATCCTGATGTGATATGCATATAAGTACAGGAAACAGATTCCGGCAAATCATTGTCCCCCATTGCAATGCAATTGACACAATAAGGTACCTACCAGCTGAAACTTCTTCCGTTGAACTGAAAATCTCTTTTTTTTTTTTTTTAACTAGTTTTGGTATTCAAGTTTCCAGTTCCGAGCCCAACATATTTGTATTTATATTATCATTTAATTCATTATCAGTTTATTTTGCTCTTGATATAACAAATTGTATACATGCGTACCTATTTGCCTGAGTAATAAGACCCTGTATATAATGAAGTTCAACAGAATGCTTGGAATAAATCCGACACAAACCAGTTTAAAATAATCGGAGTAGGTATCAGTTCGTCAAGCTGATAACCGAAATGCCGCCACTCTATAACGGACAGGTTTTTATTCAAGACTGCGGTTCATAATGAACCGTAAATCTATAGGCAGAAAAAGCTGATAAAAACATTTCGCACTTCTCTAGTTGTTTAGGGATCTGAAAATGTTCTGGCCTAGTTGAAGAAATTTGCTACCCTGCGCCCATGATTCGAATAGTAGAAGACAGTTGCGTTCACCTTCATAGAATGTTGATGTATGTTGGGTAACGCGAATTATTAAATGAACTCATAAAAAATAGACAAGCCTTGAACAGAAGTGTTGATAAGTAAGTAAATTCGTACGGATTTCTCATGATTGTATCTCCACAGAGTCTGTTAGTTGCGGCAAAGTTTTTTGAATGAAAATTTCAAAACTCTTTCGAGATGTAAACAAAACAAGCCTTATGTTAGGTGTACTCCGTGGCAAACTTAGGTCAATGCTTATTTATTGGTATATAAGTCGGGGACAGTGTTACCTCTGATGATTTATTCAGAAAGAATCCAAACAAGGTCCCGGCTATAAAAAGGGGTTCCAATTTCAATGCGTTTGTAACTTAACACGACCTTAGAATATAGTTTTTTTTTTTTGTTTGCACGAAGTCATTGACAAAATGCATACATGAAATTGTGTCAATAAAGTAGGTAAATGATGTTTTCAAAAAGATTTGAATGAATTCATCTAAAACAATTGTGAAATATTGCGAAAAACGTCGTACATTTTTTAAAGGAGTCCGGCTTCACAGATTTTTATAAGGAGGAGGCGTTCAAAAGGGAGTGGCTTTTTTCCTCACTTCGAGTTTGAGCGTACAGATCATTGACAGAGGATTAAATTTGTTATACAAAAGTTGCCGAACCTTTTTCTGCTTTCTCTCTGCCTGAAATACCTTAGTGTCCCACGATCTAGAATTACAATAAACCTTGAGCTGTGTTCCAAGAGCTCTGGGGCTTTTTATGACAGCATTTCACAAGCTTTTCATTTCTCAACGGGGCCGCTAAGTCTTTTATAGGCACCTGATGCTGATGGCTGTCGATAAAAGAAGGTGGTGAATGCAGTTTCACGCCGTTTCATGTCGTTTCATTCACCGCTCAACAGCAAATCTGTTGCATAGAATATTTGACATCATTCTGAGTTAATTTTAGACGTCGATTTCAATTATGTTACCTATTTTTCTTTATCAGTTTTGGTTACTGAATAATAGGGGAAGCGGGAAGGGGCTATTTTTTTGGAGAAAAAGATGCACTCACCTTACAAAAATATTTAATTATAAAAAAACTACACACTGGAATTTTATTTTATATGATTTTCTACCGGTTTTTGAATGACGAAGTGCTACTCTGAATACTCCAGCTAAAAAACAGTCATCATGTGTGCACTCCAGCGAACCTGGAATCGTTCCTCCATCCGAATCCGAATATCTTGTTGAAATCGTTCGCCCTGTTCCTCACTCAAGTCAACTAGACTTTAGACTTAATGGAAATGTACTTTGGTGCTTACGTTCCAAGTCGCTGAAAATGAGAAAAACCCAAACAAACGAAAGTCATGCATTTTTCTTATGTGTTATTCGTTTGGGCTTCTTCAGATTCGCTCTCAGATTTCAGATTTCGTGTGGCTAATCGAACATAAAAACGTCACTTGCTCTTTTTTGTGATAATATTCGTGGGATTCTAATATGTGTAGTCTTCAACACTGTTCAAAGCGTTTTACATTCACTGGTTAAATTTTAAATTAAAACATTCGAAATTTGCGTCCCGATTGATTTTTAAATATTTATGCATAAATAATTTACAAAAATAGATTCACCCGATGCAATGCCTATCTTTGCTTCAGAACAAATTCACGAAAACCTAAACGCCCTTCACCAGTTGTCAAACTCAAGCGCACTTGTATTGGTAAATCTGAGAAAATATCTAGATTCGCAAAGGTGCTCTGAAATCTGAAAAAGATTGCTTTTTTTGTACCAAACGAACATAAAAACTGCTCTGAGAGCAAAAAAAAGTGATCTGAGAGCGCCCAAACGAATACGACATTAATTTCTGACATTGAACTGCTAAAATCAGGATCGTTCACTAATTTACGAATTGGTGGGCCGGTAAATATGACCTCTTAAAGCTTTTCTGATCTCAGATTCGAAACAGAACGTAGTAGCTGTATCTTAAAAACTGCTAGAAAAAAACTGAGAGTGGATTCGCAATCAGTGATCTCGAAAACGTTAAAATATTTCATGCAACAGAAGAAATGTTTAATTAAATTGTGCTGTGTTATAATTCAAGTCAGCTGATTTGCTGGCATTTATGACTGCTAATAACACGGAATCGGATTGAGGTTAGCCTCAATTCCAACTGCTGTGAATGCAAAAAAAAAAAAAAAAAGAACAGTGTTCAGAACTTATCAAAATAGAAAAAGACAAAAGAGCTGTACAAATAATTTGAATACATAACAAATAAATCTAAAAAGTTTACGAGATCTATTATATTTATTAACTACCTAAAAAAAAAACATTCACAAACTGATGTTATTTAATTTATTATTAATTAACATTTCTGATAGGAAATAATATAAGCAAATGACCAGTTGTCAGATTCGATCTGCTCGCATTCAGTTAACCGAATCAGATATCACATTTAAAAATTTCCATTTAAATAATAGACGTACTTTTATTCTGCAGGGTTCAACATGCGCTTTAACTGAATCAATTCTGCGAGCACATGGAATTCGAACTGGATTTTTCAGTTCGCCACATTTGGTTTCGGTCACAGAACGTATTCGGATCAATGGAGAAGCAATATCAAAGAAAAAATTCACACGAGCGTTTTGGAAAGTCTTCAACAAACTTGAAAAACACAAGCAATCCGACAACGACCTGCCAGCGTACTTCAAGTTCTTGACTATTTTATGCTTTCACGTCTTTCTCGAGGAAGACATAGATGTAGCCATACTGGAAGTTGGCATTGGTGGTCAATACGATTGCACAAATATTGTCAGGTAATAGTCTTATTATTATTTACTTTTACAGGCTGTTGAATTTTATTTCATATTTATTGATATTCAGTCCCGGTTTTAGCACTACCAACGCCCTGGGTGAGATTTCTATTAAAAAAAAAAACTGATAAACTAAAAACTTTCTATCGGCGAACTCTTTTACAAAGTTATCAAAGTCGATATTTTTAGCAATTTCATTTTCGATTCACAAAGTTACCAAGTTTGTTAATCTTAACTCTGAGATAATGTCGATCGCAGATAGGTTTTTATCAGCTTAAGCTTAGAAAAACTCCTCCCCCCACTAGCAACCGTTACAGGGGGCCTATTCCAGAAAGCGCAGCGGATCGCTTTTGATGGCGGATTTGAATTTTTGTATTTCCAAGAACGATTTGCTTTCCATTTGACCATATAGGAAAGCGACCGCACCTTTACTACGTCATTTTATTATTGCATTGAAAGCGATAGGTGTTTAGGTTGCGGATTGTTTGCGAACCTAAAAAAAATGTAAAAATTCAATAACAACAAGAAGTTTAAGATTGCTGAAACATTTATTGTGCAGCTAAAAATGTCATATTTTGAATTTAATATATATTTTTTAATAAAGGAGTCAAATACATTTTTTTTTTCTCTCAAAAAACATTTTCGCATCAAAAACAACTAAGGTCAAGGTCAAGGTAGTTCCTAATATATTTCTGACAAAAGACCTTGACCCGAAGTTCTGTTAAATGATTTCGAAATATCAGGCGGAATAATCTTTGTTTCACCAAAGTGGTGGGTGCGATTCGTTTAAATTTTCGGTAATATTCTGGTCACCAATTCATAAGTGAATCTTCTGTGCCGGCCGTTGATAAGCTCTCGTTATTCTTATTTGATAACCTGATGATTTCTCAGCAAATGGAGGTCGTAGTTGTTGGGAGAAGCAGATGCGTTTTTTTTTGTCGACGGACTAGACAGAAGAAGACTCTGCCATTGGCTTAATTCCTAATATAACATCAATCGCCAGTGGGTGAAGTTATGACGCGGTTACAAAAATTACCACTGCATTTGTGACTTTTGAGTATATAATTCAGAAGACAAAACGCAAAAGTTGTGTAGACGTGAAAGAAGTTTAACTTAACTTGGCTAATGTATTCGAATGCATTATAGTAAGGGAACAAATGTTCAGATGTATTGTTTTCGAATAGGTATGGTGTTTGAAGTTAAGAGAGAAACAGATTTGGATTGGATGCGAGCACTTAATCTAAATTAATCCACTTCGCGTTTCAAATTCTAGGTTATGACCATAGACAATTTGTGGCGCGCATTTCAAGCGCTTGACTAAACTAAAGTGGACATTCGAGCATTGTTGTATATTGCCTGTCTTGATCAATTATTGCAAGAGAAATATTGATTTTCGTCTTGCAGAAACACGTCCACAGTGGGTATCACATCGCTTGGTCTCGAGCACACAAATATCCTTGGCGATACTATCGAGGAAATCGCAATCCAAAAAGCTGGAATCATAAAACCCTTTTCAAAGGCTTATACAAATGTCAAGCAATTAGTTTGTTTGAAGATTCTCGAAGAGAAGGCCGCACAGGAGAATGTAAGTATCCTGCGATATTTTTTTGCAATCAAATATTAAGAAAAACAAAATTTTACATTGCAGGCAAAACTTCTGCGAGTTCCTGATATCGCAGACTATTACTGGCCAAAGCACATTGACACTTCAGACTTAAATAAGATGGCTCAGCTGAATGGCTCACTTGCAGTTCAATTAGCATACAATTGGCTAAGAAACTCGAAAATCAGCAATGTAAACGGGCTACCTGCGCAAGTTCAAGTTGAAGATATTTCCCTGACAATTTCAGATAAAGTTGTTGAAGGATTCGAAAATTGCGTCTGGCCTGGTCGCTGCCAGGCCATGGACCTGTATAATTTCAGGTAAACAATTACTTTTCTGTCAGTACGCGGACGAGTTAATATTTTGTTTTTGTTGTAGAATTCATTTGGACGGAGCCCACACCCTGGAGAGTATGGACGTCTGCACCGATTGGTTTCAAAACGCCACCAAAGAAAGGTATGTGCTGAAGTTATTTTCAATAATAAATCCAATTTAATATAGTTTGATGTTACAGTGCTAGCCCAAAGGTTCTGATCTTCAATGCAACTGGTGATCGTGACACCAAGGCATTGTTGAAAATCTTACGCAATCGAACTCGCTTCGATTTGGCTTGCTTTGTTCCGAATATTCCTTTTCTGAACAATGCCGTTGCTGATGTATATTCAAATTACAATAGTAACCAGGATCAATTACTACGGGCAGAATTCCACGCGGAAAGCTGGCGCAAATCGGCAGGACATGCTGATAATAGTCGATTATTTGGAACAATTTTAGAAGCCTTTTCATACTTACAGGAGAAATATGGAAAGGGAAAGGTTGATGTTCTTGTGACTGGATCTCTACACTTACTTGGTGCAACGGTGTTGGCACTTGAGGAGTTCGACAAACGTATGTCTCAGTTCTGAGATATGATGTGTATGTGTATCCAGACTCGAAAAATATTGGCTTGAATAGGAAATTTTATTTAATGTAAGATATTATGTACATTTATAGGGTGTTATATTTTAGAGGTATAATATTTAAAAATCAAATAAAATACATTTTAATAGATCATGTTTATTAAACTGTTAAAAAAGATAGTTTATTTGTGTCATTATTTCTATGATTTCGCCGTTTAACGGCTAATTTTCGACTATGGATTCTCGAGCAGTTTGGGCCGTGTATCGTTAGAACCAAAATTATATTCAGGGCTATCGTGAACAAAATTCTCCCCGGAAATACTTCCCATTTTTCAAAAGTAGCTATCGGCAATGAATTTCGAAAAAGGAAAAAAATTCCCCCGGAATAAATTGGTATCGTGAACAAAAATTCCCCACGGAATTTGATGAGATTCCCCCCGGAATATATCCTTCGTAAATTTGTAGGTGGACATTCAAAACGTAGGCGCAGTGGCTTAGTGGTTAGTGTGCTGCACTACTAAGCCAAGGGTCCCAGATTCGATCCCCAGAAAATGCCAAATTAAATCTTAAGCTCTTTTCCACTGCGTCACCCCTCGCGAGCATCTGGAAAACATCCGAGAGTGTCATTGTCCTGAAAAAGCTTCTCAAATCAGCAGTTCGAAATCCGGATAAAATTGTAGGACCCTTCCATTCTTCCCAAAAATTGAAACTCAAACAAACGAATGGTTGTGAGAAGCTAGGCCTAGGGTTCTTTTCGTACATCTTGCACCAACAACTCATTTTATTTATTTTTTATTTACGTACAGGATTAGCCTCCCTCCATTTATTAAGACCGTATCGGAACTTAGTTCGGTCCGCCATCAGCTCTATTTGGTGGAATACATCCTCTATTTCGTTGGAGTTTATCATTTTGAGTATTTCCCGATTGGGAATCCGGCACTCTTCCAACGCTAGGATTCCTTCGTACGATATTCCCCAACTTAAATATAAGTTAAGGACTTCGTTCTCAATATTTGTTATTTGTGCATTTTCTGTTTTAATATTCACTTCACTTGCAGTTTCTTTAACTTCACTGACGCGCTGATCAACCACAAACGAAATTTTCGTTCCAAGTGAACAGTTACTTTAGGCTTCTAGTTCGAGAATAAGTTGCTGGGCAAAGCAGTGGTGCCAGATAAAATTTTCCAAAATCTGCATTTTCTGCTTAAAAAATCGTCAAAAAATCGTCATTACCATAAAAGCAAGAAATTGTAATAATAATTATAATAATGATAAAAACACGATTTTTCAAGTTTTCTTTATTTCGTCGCCTGAGAATTGTTTTGTCCCATACGCCGTTTCGAGAAAAACGAAGTTAAAAACTTGTGCCTTTATTATTCAAAATCTGTATGACAGGTTTAAAAAAAAAAAAAAATTTCCATATAAAGTTTGTTTTATTATTAGCTTACGTTCCAATTTTCAAGCCATTTTGCTCTACTCTTCAGTTGCTACATACATAAGTTTACGTAAAAGTCAATTTTTTATAATATACCCATATCCCATACACGTGGGACATCAAAAAGTGGGATAATATGCTACAAAACAATTCCCATACTGAAAATTGGAGAAGAAATGGAGTTCACCTCCTATACAATTTTAAAAGAAAATTAAATTTCGTTTTCGAGTTTTAACTTGTTATCTTATACATAATATTAATAGGCGAATGCAAATAGTTAAGAACCACTTTATCTTTTCTGTTTTTTGAAGATTGTGCAGAGATGCATCGCTCTGTGTAATTTGTTTTCTAATATTTTGTGTATAAGCCAGGTTTCTGGTTAACGTCCTGATACCATTAATTACTTTGTAGATTGAAAAATATCATACCTGATGAATAAGTCATAATCATATTACATATTTCTTTGCATCTGATTTAGAAATAATGTTTTGAATACATATTTCTGGATTCTGGAGTATACCTACGGTGACCCTCCGTCCTTTATTTAAAAGGACACTCCTTTCTTTCTTAACCCCGTCCTATATTTTTTTCTTTTAAATGAAGGACGGATTTTGAAATGTTTAATAAAAATTATATGGAAATAAACGAACCCCAAAAGATGGTTTATGGTATGGTACAAACCAAATTTATAAACCGTTGATTTGAATGAATATGGGACAAAGTCGATGCTGGATATCTAAGCATTGGTGAGGCTCAGCGGAAAACGGATTGCAGATTTAAAAAGAGCATTTTAGCATAGAATCAATTTCTAACTAAAAAAAAAACATCAAAATGGCGTATGGGACAAAACAATTCTTAGGCGACAATTTTTCGACAAAAAACTAACTTAGTCTTCTGCTAAGTACAAAAAAAGGAACACATTTTTCAGTCTTGATGTTTGAAATGTTAAATTCATTGCATGGTAGGTACTTATAGAAACAAATAAATATAATAAATAATCACAAAAAATGTATATTACTTTTTATTTATTTCAAATACATATTGGAATTGAACTTCTTAAGAAGTGTGTCGTTTACTTTGGCATGAGTTAGTGAAAAAACGTCAAATCGTCATTGAGCCTAAAAAACGTCAAAATGAGGATAAATCGTCAGATTTGGCATCGCTAGGGCGAAGTGCAAATAGTTGATTTTATTTCTTTTGGTCTTCCAGTTCAAGAATAAGTACATTGTTGGGCGAAGAAAAAATTGTTGGTTTTATTTTGAAGTTGTTTTTTGTTTTCACGAATGAATTCTTAAACATACCGTTACACACGAGAAACAAATTTGAATAATTTAATACTTGGGGAGACAACTTCCATTTTTGAAAGGTAACATTAAAATGTCATAGGTACCCAACAAAATAAATACTTAAAAATAATTGTTAGCGTAAGAATTTATTGTTCAATATCCAAGCTTGATTCGTTAAGGGAAAATTAATATAAAAATACTTAGCCTAACAAAGTTATTCTTGAGCAAACAATTTTGCATTTTTGAATACATACGAGACGCAAAAAATAGTTATGGGGAGTTTATAATTCTTAAGCTAAATGACTTGATTCTTGAAAACTTGAAAACGATTTCTTGTTATCGAAAATAATAGTTAAAGAAAATAATTCTTAGCTTAGGGGAGAAGAGGACAGTTTAGGACGGGGGCAGTTTAGGACAACTTAAGAAAAAGTACTACAAAAAAAAAAACTTTCCACTTCAAACAAACATCTGATGGATATTGAAACGATACCAACTTTAAAAAAATAAATAAAAAGAAAAGTATGTTTCCAGACGACGGTTGTAATTTTTTTTATTCCCAGACGTAAGCATATTATTCTAAAATGATGCTCAATTTACAAATTAAAAGTGTTCAATTATAATGTTTATATGTGTAGCGATGTTATTCAACCAAAATATTAACAATTTACATTGTTTCTAAGAAAATATGAAGTTTTTAGTTTTTTATCCCTTTCGGGGCACTTTTGGACAATGCGCGAGGGGAGCTTTTCGACATGTCCTAATCTGCCCCCTTTTATCACTTTGAACAATCTATTTCAGTGATTTGTAGATTTAAAATGATTGTTTTTGGTTTTATTTGTTAAGGTTTATCTCTGCTCCTAATGAGCGTTTTTTTAGGCATGTCCAAAACTGCCCCATGGTTCTACTAAGGTGTCCCCCTAGAGGGGCAGAATGGGACACTTTAAAGAGATTATTGAAATAAATAAAAAATATATAAATCACAACTATACATATTTATTTGGATATAAGATTGAAAGATAAAACAACATGTAATAATAATTTTCAAGATCCGAAGGGATACTCCGCTTTTTAATGGATCTAGAGCGATTTTTGTAAAAAGTGTCCTAAGGTGACCCCCTCTCCCCTACAATTTTTTAAAAACTCAACTTTCTTCGCTTAACAATGTTTAATTTCTGAGTGTACTTTAAACAACAGCACACAACAATTTTTAATCATGCAAGTATGTCCTTTTTTTTCCAAATGTAGGTATACCTAATAAAATAAATTAAAAGGTGTAGCTCAACTTATCAAAAACAGTTAGAAATGATGGTAAATTTATCCGATGAAAATCGCGACATTGCTATTAACGGTGCCTGACGATGGCACGAGTGGCGAATGTTTTTTTTATTGTTGACAGGTTGTCTGAGAAAAAATCCAGCAGATACTTAAACATTATTTTATTGAACCTGTAGTACTGGTGAAATCTAATAAAGAACGAATATTTAATAACTATGTATATTACAACGCTATTTAATTTATACTTACAAAACCTGTGGTAACTCTAAGGAATTGGATTTATCTTTCACTTAATTTTTCTCTTGTCGACTTTGTTCCTCGGCACTCGGTCAGCAATCTAAACGCGAGAAGAAGGAGTTTTTAAAGCAGCATTTTGGAAACGCCATTTCGACCCGCTCCTTTTTTCCAAAATTAAAGTCGAACGAACGTAAAACAAATCAGTTTACCAGTAAAACCCTAAATACATACCTAAATCATGCTGCAGTAAACTTCTATATCGTACGAGGTACCTACTCATAGCAGCACAAGTGACTTTTTTTATGTAGGTATTTCAAACTTCCAAATAATATTAAGTACAATTGAAGATGCGGGTTAAATTGCTCTGTCTGTGGAAACTGGAGTGAATAATGTGTCCCTTTTTAGAAAGGGTGATAAAAGGGTTTGCTGCAATTTGCGTAACATTTATCACTTTTAAGCTCCTCGAAAAGACTTTTTGTTGGAAGCAGAGTTGTCCCAAAATTGAAAAACTTACACAAAAGGAATTGCTGCACTACCTATTTGAAACTTTTCGCCAACCACTTACATATTTATTTATTTTATAGAGCCTACCTTCTCTCTGTTGTTCGTTTTGTCTCCTATCATTTTGCTATGTTAGGCACATGAACTCAATCCATCCATCACGCAGGCGTTATCCAGGTTGACTCAGAATCAGAAAACGACTTTTAGATCAAGTTCGACACCTCCCCTCAAATCGCTGGAAGTGCTTTATAGTCGATTAAAATTGACTTTTATACAAGTGAATTCATGATAAACACATTTTTTAATTTATCTACTAGATACATATCAAATAATAAAATATATAGTAGATACCTATTCAAAATTTAAGTAAATAAAAATCATACGATTTGTGTCACCCTGTGCGCTGATAATAAACAGAACAGAAAACAGTTGAATTGAATATGGAAATAATAATCTCTCACCTTTTATTCGGCTCTCAATCCAGCCTCAAAATGACATCAACACAATCAGCAAAACCTCCTTTGCATGCAAACTGTATAAACACACTTAAGCGCAACAGTCGCCCTTTTTAATTCCCATCAGGAGTCAGAACAGTAAATGGGTGATTATATCCAAGTAATCTAAATAAAAACCCCCGGAGATATATAGGTATATATTAAAATCAGGCAGCATTTGCTGGCAATCTCTGTGCCATAAATATTTCTCTCCCTTGGCTCACAAAAGGATACCTCTATACGGTTTATAAAATACATCTAAAAAATGACGGAAACCAACTGGGGCTGTTAATCGCTCAACCAATCAGAAATAAAGATTACGACACAACATACCACTCCCCCACATTGAAGGGGTGACAACAGGCATACCAACAAGTGCGCGGAAAAGAAACAACTACATGCATTTGCAGACAGTTTCCGTTTTACAAAATGGCTAACGCGCAATTCGAGGGTGGCTATATGGGGTGGATGGCGACTTCTGACTGACATCACACCACCAAAGCTCTGTATACGTAGCAAATGATTTAATAAGGATAAACGTGGCGCACATGATGTGCACATTTCGAAGCACATTTAACCCGTCTACCATTTCATTCGTATCCGTTCATTAGTGTTTGCCGTACGTCATCATCTCAGGCAAGATATTCGTGCTTTTCGTGTTCGTCCTTTTATTGCGTTAAATCATTTTGATGGGAAAATTCGTTTAGAGACAGTTTTCCGCAATTTTCATTTCCACACACATATACGAGTGTGGTAACTGTTCTTCATTGTGGATGAGTGATGTACTTTTAAAATATCAAAAGTGAAACGGTTAAATGATGCATTAGAGTGTTTCTCAACTTCAGTTGTAGTCGTTCGGTGTAATCGTTTACTGTAATATACTTTCGGTTGCATCTCTAACGTGAAAAGAATAAATTTCTAACCGTGTTTGCCTTTGGGAAAGTGATATACAGTGATAGCAATTTAAAGCGGATTACCCAGACCCAGAGCATTGAAGGCAAACAATGCATCAGCAAAGTGCGAAATCATTCCTGATTCGAGATTTACTTGGGGATTTAATAAATCGACATCAGAATCATGACGACGGTAGGTGCAATATCTCATGTTTTGCCGACGGTTAGTCACTTTTCATATTTAGTACCGATATTAAACATTTAGAGTTAAGCTAGAAAGGTCACGGCGCGGCGTTAACACTTTGCTTCCGGGTGTTTAGTGTAGCATGAGTACGGTCAGCATATTTAAGAATTCCAAATAACGAACAAAAGAAAAAAACAAGCAAATTCTAACACAATTTTCAATTATGCATAAAGGAAAAGTTTGCAAACCTCAAGGGAACGCATTTTTTTAGTACCAGATTAAATATTTGACTTTTCAGCTTTCAGCAAGATTGGGGCACATTTGCATTATTCGTTTTAGAAATTTTAATGAAATACAGAACAAATAATGAACAGTTTTGTATACAAAATAATTCATAATGAAATATACATTATTATCTAAAACCAGCTGACCCGGCGAACTTCGCTCAACCCAAATTCGTTAATGTAATAAAAATAATAATTCCGAGCACGCACAATGCACATGCTACTTTATGTAATTCGGTCGATTAAAATTCTTTATTCCAAAGTTATTTTAAATACAATGGCTCTTAGAAATAGAAAACACAAAATTCAATTCTAGTCCACTTTTGCTATAGTGCCCTCTGAACTCCACCGAGCATTTCATGGAAATGAAACAAATTTAACAATGTCAACTTCTGCTACCCATTGTGAATTTTGTCGCTTGCATGACAGTTAATTTGAGATTCTTCACAATCAAATCAAACGCGATCCGTTAAAAAGTTTCGGTGCATTGACTTTGCGCAACAAAATGATGAGCCGACTTTCAAATTCAAATTGTGTCCGAAACATCCAAAGAATTCAAAATGTTCATGCTTATTTTGACATTCGAACGAATAGCCAATTCGAACGAATGTCTATCAAAATACACAAGAGTTCATTCGAACGAATAGAGACATTCCTTAGAATTGGCTATTCGTTCGAATGTCAAAATAAGCATGGTTAAGTAATTTTGTGTGGATTAGAAGTGACACTACCCGTTTTTCTATTTTTTTTTTTTTTTTCAAAGTGCGGTTCTATCATCAGGTTTTAAGACAAATCTGCGATCGCCTGAGTTCATTTTCTACATCGCTGTTTTAAATTTCGCAATCAAAGCGTTGTTTGCATTAAACATTGTTTCAGTAGTTGTCGAATAACGATTTTTGTCGCTCCTGTATGTCCTATGTACCGCCTATCGCCTTGAAACGAATTGCACCTGATGCAGATATTGGTGTGCGTCTTCGTCTGGCTGGCAAAGAAAACACCCATCCGATGGTAAATTTGTCCTTGAATCTGATAATCCGAATTTCGCAGTTTAGAATCCCGTGCCATTGTTAGAACAAACATAATAAATACTTTAATCTGAAATTATCAATTTTCTGAATTTACTTTTGGAAAACAAAATAATACCGCACATACAATTTGTTTTTATTTAAGTTTATCAGTTCCGGGAACAGCTATAGTTTCGTAGCGGGTTCTCATCAGCTTAAAGCCTCAATTACATGATTGTTTATCTTACCGTTGATAACTATTCAAAAACAAAAGGCTCTGAAAACGATATCTCCAGGTAGATACCTGAAGCAGGCTATTCAACCCAAATTTGTTGTATTTATGAACATAAGCTAACACAAAGATAATTCTATTTTTTGTAAACTTCTCCCTGGAAGGTCGAACTGATAATTCTTTAAGAGTGACCCGCGTTGATCAAAGACACCTGTTTCTCCTGATTTAAAACTCCTGAATGTTGTCTTATGCCCGTCGATAACTTTGATTCAACTCCCACAGACTAAACTTTCTCCATATAAGGCCATGAAAAAATTCCTTGAATCGAGTTAAGGTGGAGTCCTTTTAAAGCCATCTTTTTAGTCTTCTATGCCCTAAGTTGTCAGTGATGACGGACATTACCCATTTCGGATTTAGGCGGTTTTTTTTCACGTTCGCGAAGTTATTTGCCCAGATAATTTTTAACAGTCTTATGCAGGTAGAAATCGAAGTATTCCAACAATCCAACGTGCCTCCAATAATTCTATTTCGAGAAATAAATAATGAATATGCGTCGTATTTATTATATTATCACTTCCCGAAAGTTTGGTAGGTAAAAATCTAAGAACAGATTTCAGATTTGTACCTACCTACCTAACAAAATAAGAAAATAACCAACCCAACTTTTGATGAACGAGAAAGTTTCGTTTGACCCAGCCGTGTACTTTATTTTTCTTATGATCGGTATAGTTTTGTACCTTTACCTACATGGAGTGGCAAACCGCAAGTTCTTAAAAAAAAGTTCTTAAAATAGATTTACGGATAAGCGCGTGTCTCCTCAGACTCAGAGACATCATCAGTCAGTTTAATAGTATTCGTCAAATGTTCCATAGTTTTCATACTTCATCGGATAATATTTGTCCATCTTGTCCACATGGTAGATCTTGACATTCTTGTAGAACATATTGGGAACCTTGAACTCGGTGATGTCCTCGATTTTCCTGTCCAAAGGATACCCGAATGGCAAATTGTCGATGTGGCGAACTCCGGATCCAATTCCGGACAAATAGGATGGATCATATGTGAAATATTGTTCGAAATCGGCGGTGAATGGACTGATCATGAAGAACATGATCATTGGCATACCCTCTACCCACCCGTGTGGCAAGACCAAACGATCTGGGAACAGGGAGTGCGACTGCGAGATGTTCTGTTGGAATTTGTAGTTTCCTTCGTAGGCTAAGCCAAGGTAGTTGTAGAGCTCGGAGTAGGTGTGAGGATCACTACAAGTCCAGTCGAAGACCTTTGAGCTGCGCTTAATCACATTCTCTCCTGCAACCAGCTCGTAGACAAACTTATCGAATTCGATGTAATTTTCGCGATTTCGAACGATGTTCATCACTTGGCCATATTCATCGAAGGAAGGACCGATAAAGCCGCGAATGACAACCTTCTGAGGCTTGTTAGCCTCCACCTTGGTGGTGTAGGTGAATTCCTTGTGGTTCAGTCGCTGTTGACGGAATAGAAGAGCCCTATCCCAAACCAGGGTGCCATCGTGGATAATCTCCTTACCGTTAAGCAGAGTGGTCACATCGGTGTCAACTAAATCAAAGAAGGTTAGCAATTTGCTTACATCAACATCGGCGATCTTGACTCCAGGAAGGAGCAACTCCTCGCTGGTGTATGGCTGAAGTTGATACTTGAATTCGTAAAACTTGCTGATGATGATCTTGCTCGAGCTGTAGAACAGCGGATCACGTAACATAGACTCTAAGTTTATCAAGGCATGTGGGACAACATGAAACTTGTTATGTCCCACACCGCTGATAAGCCTTTGAGCTAGTCCCCACCAATGGTGGAAGTAAACCGGGTCCAGGACATCTTCGTTGCCTTCTAATAAGTTTCCTATGTATTCAACTGATTCGGGCTTTCTGAAATCGATTACTTTACCATCCTTCATAACAAACTTGCCTGAAGCAATTACGTCGTCGATTCTGCGTTCAATGTTGATGACCTTGTTCAAAATATCCTTATTGTTGTGTGATTCTAATTGCCAATAGTTCTTTCTGTAGGTGAAGCCTACACAGTTGAATGCGACCAGTTGGGGATCGTATCCAGTGTCGACAACATCGTACCAAGATAAGGTATCAATTGTGCCAAGACCTTGAGACAAGCGCTCCATATAGTATCGTGCCAGCAATTGTTGCACGTTGTAGATCCACCATTCACCACGACGATCCTTGTCTAGGTTGAATTCCTTGCCAGACTTTAAGGGCAAGTAGTCCATATTCAAGTAATACCAATAGGCGTTCCAGCCTACATCCTCGGTAAAGTAGCTGAGCTTCGAGTCCTCGTTGAAAATGCCAGCGTCACGGGTGTAGTCAACTGGCAGCCAGATCATCTTGAGTTTACTGTTAATCGTAGCCCACAGAGGATTGGCCGATTTTAGACTTCCGCTTCGCACCGAATTAGCTTCCATCTGCCAGCCGTCATCGAGACCCATTAGTTTCCACCACTGCCACACCTTCCAGTCCTTCAGATAGAAGTGCGTTCCTAAGAAAGCATCCGCCGGGTACTCCTGGTCGTAGATGGTCTTCAGCTCTTTCTCGAGCATGATCTGCCTGTTACATTTGTCCCAGTCGAACTCCGCAGCCGCCAAGATATATTTGCTGCTGAAAAACATCTGCGGGAAGATTTCATAGATTTGTGGCAAGATGATTCCCTGCATATCCACGCGGTGGATGGCGGCCAATGTCAGTGCGCTAACGAACATTCCTTCGTTGACGTGCAAACGCGACCAAGCGACATTATGCATAAATGTGTCCCAGTTCTTGGCGTAATAGAAGAATTCGAAGAGGCCGAAATCTTGCATGAAATGAATCTTTTGCGTGGCACTGTAAAACTCTCCCCGTGGCAGGAGCCCACCTTCTTTGTAGGAATTATAGAACTTCGTCATCGAGTTAGTTTATTTCTACCGAATGAGAGACAGAGTGTGAGAGAGAAAGAGAGAGGGAAACAGAGAGATAGGAGAAGGAGTTGCGCAAGAAAGAGAGTTATCTTATCTTACCGTGTAGAGGTCTTTTTCTATGTTAAGTTTACTCCCAAGTTCTATCCATTCCTTTATCGATAGATCATGGTCCATATCCAGAAGGATCTCAAAAACGAATTTCTGCATATCCAGGTAGGGTTTGTCAACAACTATCAGTACAACCATTTTCATTTAAGGACTCAGTGCGTTCAGTATACGCTTACCAACTTCAACAACACTAGCCGACTGCACGGCCGCTATGGCCAGGCAGGCAGCTATCAAAACGGTCACCTTCAAGTGATGCTGCTACGGAACAGATACTTGCAGCCAAATACTGAAGATTTACTTAAACTTTTCGGTAGCTTATGCTGCTTATATAGCCCGGCGACTACCTATCAACAGTTTCGGTACTACTCAGCGATAAGACCTGCAAAGCTATCACCCTCGCATAGCATCGTTATCAATGGATGAAGTGACCTTCAAATTATTTACAAAGGAAGATCTAGGTATATGAGGTCTGGCAGGTTTTTTTTCAATTTTAATATTTAGGAGTGCAGCACGATTCTCTATCAAAATGGTGCATACCTACAGTGGAAGTGGGATAGGCTAACATAGGTCACTTAATTAAAATGCCTGTAACTATAACTTGAGCGCTTATTAATTTTTATCGCATTTTGTTTTTCTATATTTGTGTCTGACGTGATGTGACAGTGCGGCTGAACTTCTCTTGTCTTTTTCTAAATGTTGGTATGATTGGTGTTTCACGCGAAAGCATTATTCTTGACCTAATGAATGTGTCTGGAATTGTATTTCCTTAAAGGTTGACGGGACAGCGTACTAGCAAAATCGTGCTTTATAGGTTCTCACGGTAATTGCAAAAAAAGTCAAATCACAGTTTCAGGGCACAACCATTTAGTATGATGGACATTAAGACCTAGACTAGACAAAAATAGATCTCAAGAACTTTGCTTGAATTTCATTTCACAGGCTCAACTGTATAGGAAGTCCATTTTTCCTTGAAGAAGTGAAATCTTTTTAAAAAAAAGTGCTGGATTTTGAATTTACCGAATAACAAACTTTCGTTTTCAAACAATATCAATAAATTGAAAATAATGCATGTACTTACTGACACATTTTGAGCCAAAGCAACTGGATTGCTGCACTAAATTGAAATTTTAATACTGCTAATATGGTTGTCGCTGCATTCTCTGTTTGTTATAGTTAGCTGAATGCGCATTAAGACTGTTTCAGTTACAGCATTCTTTGTTGCCTACAATCTACAAAGTGTAGATTCAGAAACGTCAAACATTTGCGCAGTTATGCGGCAATATGTTGTTTTCCAATGCAAATGAATTATTTCAGTACCTATGTGGAAAGGACAAATACAATTGTTTTTTGTTCAGCAACTAGGTATGCTGATTTTTTTTAGATTTTTTGAAGAAACATTTTTAATCAATGATCGTATATCTGTATTAGGGTTTTTTTGCTTAGATATATTGTTATGATTTTCTTGTATTTTAGAAAATTCTTTTTCAATTCGTGCATAAAGATTACAGATACAAGACAAGATGGAGTAGACCTTTGACTTCAGCTCTGAACTTGTGTTTTTTTAGCCAAAAACCAAACCGAACTTCTAGTCTGTCATACGTCATACTCTATGAATCTACCCTCTGCTAGCAGCATTTCTTTTCACAAAATTGTTGCTCGCGCGCTTTGGCAACGCATTCAATTCCTAATTGTGATTTGGGTATAAGGCAGGGTTTCGTAAGTCGGTCGCAATCGCAACTACCACTACTTGGAAGCGTCCGTCGACGATGATGGACCCCAATGCTATTTGTCAAGCGAACCAGTATATACTTGCAGAACCTCCAACTTTATGAAAGTGACGTGACCGCTGTCATTATTAAAAAAAAAAAAAAAAACAAGACAAGAAAATTGAGTACCTATATAAATCTTCAAAATAAATTTCCAATCGACTGAAAAACGAGTCGTTTAAATTCGTTTTCCACGAAAAACCAATCGTTGGGTTGTTGCAACAAACACACCTTTTGCAATATTCAGAAAATTCAGCAGAACAGCTGACCGAACAGAAGTCACAACTCATAACTTAAAATTATTTTCCACACTTAATTGATGGGTTAATATTGATTTTAAATGCTCTGAATTAATTTTTTTGTTAATTAACCCGATCGAAATTTGTAACCAAAATAGTTTACACAGAAGTTTCACAACTAGTGTCTCGCAGCTGATTGAAACGTCAAACTAAAACTTTTGACAAAAGTGCGTAATTTGTAATTTTCATAAGGTTCCATCAAGCTTTGTTTTTTCATATGCGGTGTGATCAGCCCCATGAGTGTGGCCCGACAGATCGACTGCAGACCGAATTTTCACACTGAAGCAAATCCTGGAAAAGACGAACTAATTTCAAGTCGACACTCACCGTCTTTTCACCCACTGCAAAGAATGTAAGAAAACATGATTTTTATTTTATTTTATTAATTAAGGAAAATAGACATTCCTTTTTAATTAATCTCGGGTTTGGTTAAGATTCTTTTTACAAAATTCAACTTTCAAAATTCTGCTTTTCAGCGCACGCTTTTTAACACTTTCCGAACCTTTTTTTATTGTTTGCAGAATTTTGTAAAGACAATCCTTTCACTTGTTTATGCATAAAGTGTAGAGACATTTTGTTTTTTAAGATTGCAGTGTTGTTTTAGACGATTACTCTTCTAGGTAGTATTTTTTGCTATCCCTTCGAGAACGTGTGCTGATATTATAATTGAACTTATAATCAATGTTTCAATCGTTAAATCCAATAAAGGGCAAGATAAGTTGTGCGTGGTAATGGGGATGGGGAGAAATTGAAAACCTCGAAAACCCCTACATGCGTTCGCCCCTGATGTGACCAACCTAAATGAATTTTTTTTTATCTTGTTTCATGATTTACTTCCTACCAACATTTACTTACACATTACATTTTCTGAACGAAAAATTAAATTTACAATAAATTCAGTCTTGGGCTTATTTATAACTGCGGTAATAATTTGCCGAACGATTTCAGAGAGCTGCGCTTTATACAGCAATTCAAAGCTTAGGGCCCTAACCCTACACTACACGGCGATCCTTTACAAAACATTACAACAAATTCATCGATACAACTTTCTAAATATTCGAATATACTGGTCCTGATTCAAACCTATTCAGGAAAACAATCTCTTTACAACCAGGCAATATACAGCTAAACAATAAACCGTCACCATCCATATTTATCAACTCGACATAAAATAAGCGCTAAACGTGGAAAACTGTTTCGCATCCTCGGGCAAATGTGCATTTATAGTAAAACACATTTTAAATCCCATAAAGGACACCGTTGAGCAGACATTACGCGTTTTTTGTCCTCCATCATTGTCATCATACCATCTCATTAATTACCACCAAAAGGATCTGCTTAATACTTCGTGTTTAGTGGATGCATCCGACTCAACGCAAGTATACGACCACGCTGCCTATATACAATCGCATTATGCTTTATGCACAACCTCCTCGCTCCTCCTTAGGAAACAAAAAAAAAAAAAAGAAGAGTGAAACACCAAAACAAAATAAAAGAATTTCGCAAGCAGTTTTTAGTGTGCAACGCAATTAGGAGTTAAAATCCTTTCCGCGCAACTGTTTTATTTGCGACTTTTTTATTCGTCCTCCAGTCAAAGAGGACGAACGTGACAAATTGCATGATGACACATCGACTGCATTGTCTTACCTCCGCACATAAAATGCTCTAATTATCCCCCGGAGGTCCTGTTCAAAGCCATAATTGTATTCAGTGAGCTTCGTTGGATTTTCTTGGGACGCTTTGACGTTTTACGCTCAGCAAAAGAGAGGGCCTAAATGTGTAGATGAATACTAAATTGTATTATTGCTAAGGAAGGCTTTCGTTATACAACTAAGGGGTAAGTGCTTTGGTTGAAATGCAATTTATCATTCTTAAAGGATGCCTTTTGTGCTCCTTTTAGTTTTATGTGAATGCAGCATGATATTACTGCATGCTTTGAAGGATCCGGCAGTTATTGAGGAAACAAAATTGGAACTATCTCGCATATATAGTGCAAGGATATTGCAGGTTTTCTAGAAGTGGCTGTCGGATGTTGCGGAAATGGAGAAAAAGTTGTGTAACTTCGAAAACTGACATCCATCATGTCCGCACTCAATCATTTTCTCCTCAAAGGAGTTATGGAAAATATATTGAGTTCGAATTTCAATACTCAACAGAAAACCCGCACTTCTACAAATGAACAATTTGTGTGCAATCAAGTTCCGAGCAACACCTAACCCTCAAATTATGCAGCTGGTTTATGTGACTACCAATATAATTAACCTGACATCATGCTAATTGTAGGCATTTGGTGCAATTAACAATGCATTTCATAAGGACGCATGGTTTGAGCATAATTAGGAGATGCAGCGAGTCTTCGGGACAAAATTGAAGGGCATTCTTGCCCGTGCTATGGCATATATTAAAACATATTATTGGTAAACTCAATGTCTGCCGACACAAAGAGATGTAATCAAAAGCAATTCGTCCATGCCTTTTCTGCACAAAAGAAATTAATTATTATTTTTATTTAGTACATAGCTTAAGCCCGAATGACACTACATTTTTCTATCATTCTTTTCTCATTTCTATCACATTCAAATTCAATCATGATATGAAAAGTTAGCTGCGTGTAAAAGAGACATAGAGTGTTTCGCCAAGATTTGGCTCAAACGTCAAAAAAACTTGTAGGATAATAAAGCCTGTTTATAATGGCCACAGAGATGGCAGAAATGCTTCTTTTTTTAATTACTACATTTGTTACGTCTGCTATGTAACTGAGGTAGTTAAGTAGTTAACGTAGTCAAATGTAGCAAACGTAGTAACGGTAACTGTCAAAATGTAGTTAGCGTTGTCAGATCCAACTGCAAAACTGACAAACTGAAAAATTCAAAATCTGTGAATTTCTATTGAAATTACAATTTTTCTGAGTACCTACATAAATATGTACAATAAATGCAGGTAGTAAATGCAACAAATCAAGCGTGTAATTTACACGATTTACTAAGCGTAGTTAATTGAGTAGATTACCTCACGTAAACTAATATTTAAAATTTTATATTTAATCATTTGAAATTTGTGTCCAGATTGTTTTTTAAACATTTATAAATAAATAATTAACAAAAATATATCCACTCGATGCAATGTGATTATTTGCAGTTGAACAATTTTACGAAAACGTAAACAAAGTCTACTATGTACTTGTCAAACTCAAATGCACTTGTATTCGGAAATATGAAGCAACTCTGAGAAAAAATCCGGATTCGCAAGAATGCGAATCCACCACATAATTGATTGAACATTTTAACGAGAATTTGTTACGGTCAGTTTAAAATGCAGTGAGTGTATTGTATAAACAATATGAGGTGTTTAAAGTAGTTTTTTTTTGTGAATTTTAGTCGAAATTTAGTGAAAATTAGTTACAAAATACTCCCTCCTCCCTCGGAATGGCTCGGAAAATGGTTCAACCCCAAATTTTCTTCGGAAGAACGGCGTGACCCCTACTGCTTATAGAGCTCATGGCCTAGCTTCTCACAGCCATTCATTTTGTGTGAGTTTTTAATTTTGGCATCCGTTCCTACAATCTATGTCTAGTCAAAACCAATTTTGAGAAGTTCTTTCTTGACAGTTAATCTCTCCGATAATTGTGAGTGATGTTTGCGAAAGGTGGCGCAGTAGTATAAACCTTATTTATTTTAATTGTGTTTTTCAAGCCCACTTGGCTTGGATTTATAATGGATTCCCATGGTGTTAAGAGACATGTAGTCGTTAGTTTCCCATATTATTGTGACATTTGAGATTTTCGGAATGTTCGAAAATTTAGGGCATCTTCCGAATATAAGTTGTTCATCGCGTTGAGCATAACGATTTCATGAAAATTTGCTGCGCATTGTATGTTTAACCTGTTGATTAACTCCTTAATTTATTTGTTCAATGAGCTGAGCTATTGGAATCAATCGACCCACAGCAGTTCATGCATACGGTTTCCCATTTGCAATTTGCTGCGTTAAGTACTTCCCTAAGCTGTGTTTTGCTGTCATCTTCGCTAGGTTTCAACGGATGCTTTGTTAAACGTTAAGTGCACGATGGTATCAATACGCCTACGATAATTATTTGAGTAGCCCCAACGACAACTCAGTTGACAAACTAACTTTTTTGCCAATATCCAGCACGGAACTAAACTAAGTGCACCGAGATCATTAAACAATTAAAGAAGTAAGTCAACTAGACCGCAATGCGTTCAGGACTAAAATGTTCAATTCTAATTGTAATCGCGTTGCTCAAAGATGAAACACATCAGTTTGTGCAGTAGTGTACGAATTTAAAAGCCTATTTGTTCAGCTATTTTACACAAATGATTTACGAACTGTGCATGTATAGTGGACGACCGGCATTAGTGTGAAAAACACACGGGTTCAGGCAAAACTTTTTTCCGTGACTTATTAAAAAAAAGTGTATAGATTCGAGAGATATTCGAATCAGACCACCATTGTCGGGTCTCTTTTCGTCTCTCAAACCAAGGCCTAGCTTCTCACAACCATTCGTTTTATGTGAGTTGTCCAAGTTTGAAACGAATGGAAGGGATCTACAATTTTATGCCGACTCAAAACGGCCAATTGAGAAGCTATTTCAAGGCAGTAATACTTTCGGATGTTTGTCAGACGTTCGCGAGAGGTGGCGCAGTGGACAAAACCCTAAGTTGGAATTTGGGTTTTTGCGGGATTCGAACCTCGGACCCCTGGCTTAGTAGTCCAACACACTAACCACTAAGCCACTGCGCCTGCCCGTGACTTATTAAACAACAACACATTAATTTATATGAGTCAACACTCAAGACATATTTAATGGCTGCGCGGGTCTTTGTTTTACTGTAATAAAAGGTCTGTTCGTTTACTTTTGTAGTAAGAATGGAAAAGACTGTCAAATTGGCAGTAGTGGGGATAAAATCTCTCACAAAGAGAGACACTTGCGAAAAAGTTAGGGAACGCTTTTGTAGTAATCTTTAAAAAATGACAGATACATAATTCAAATAATCAAAAAATGGTATACGAAAACTAGTTGGCGAGAAAGTGATTTGGAATTAATCGAACTTCATTTTGATGAATCCGGGTGGAAAAGTTTGTACTGATTGAACTACAAGTATTCGAAAAGACGAAAAAGCGACGCTGCATGAAGAATTACATGGAGGAGATTGTTCCTTGCGAGGAAGAATTTCATCGTCACTTTCGAAAGAATCTTGAGGAGAACATTCAATTTTATTTTGCCGCCTGTTGATACCATTTTAATACGCATGAAATCAAAAACTAATCCAGGCATATGCCAAATGGGAAAACAAATTTCAAATCAGCTGTTATTTGTAAGGTGACTGACAGCTTTTTCACTTCTTAATGTGTTACTTTTAGTTGTTGTGGTATGAGTTGGTAGATGAACGCGCCACACTTTAGGCATTCAGAAAAATGCATGTGCATGCATATAATGAGTGGCAAGCATTAAGTTCCCAAAGTAATTAGTACTTTACTTTACTAATTTATTTAAAAATAAGCAACTTGGAATCCACTCCAATGGTAAAATCAACTAATTGGATTTGACAGATGTCACTTTAGATTTGACTTGGTCAGCGGTGACTCCAATCTAAATATTTCACACTTAAAGTCAAATTTAATGCTTTATTTCTTATAATTTAGATTTAGACTAACAGTAGGTTTATTTTTTTTAAAAAGTCGTATATAAAATGATTTATTTATTTGAGAACTGTTTCGAGTGTTTTCGGTTCGCTGTGAATAGGGTATAAAGTAAATTTATCAGAACTCAGAAGTTCTGGCGAAGTGTCATTGGAAACAAAAAAACCTAATGATGTAATCCCTGTTTTTTTAGGTTTTACACCTAGTCCAAGACTGCAAGAAATTTACAATTTTTTTTCATCTAGGTAGATAAGGAATATATAATTTGCAATGTAGCATTTGTTTGGATCTAGATTATGTTTTTTGTAAGTTGCCAACTAATCAATTCATGTCTAACCTAAAGACGTAGTATCGTTCATAAAATGTAAACATTTTGAGGTTGAAAATAAAAAAATAAACACGATTCCGAATTCCGACACATTTATCCCCCTTTGTATTCAACACCCGGAGATATTGAATCATTATATGTGACAAGTAGCAATCGACCGTATCCCAATTCTTGCTAAAAGGATATGTAGAAATACTGCAAATACACATTTTCACAAGTTCGACGTTCAAGTGTTCCTTTTTCATACTTGAGATGGCAAATACATGCGAATGCTAACAAAATTTATTGGGGATTGTACGATTACGTAAGTATTGTTTTATTTTCTTCTATGAAAACTTGTCGTGACTTTCTGTCGATTCCAAATGCTTAAGCTTCTGATGTATTCTGATCTGACCCAGAGGATGAATTCGAAAACAAAAAAAAATCTGCCTTAAGTACCTACGAATGTGTGTAGGTTGTACAATGCACACACATAAATGTCCTTACAATTTCCAAGAATTTTTTGCTACCCCATTGCCGTCGGCCCACGCCGTTTTAACCCATACGTGATTTCCTGCCGGTGTGGTGCTGGAGAACTCAATCAGGAAGTAATCGAAGGAAGCACGTGAATCAAATCGGCGGGTGGGTTATCTCCGGCGGACATGCTTGATACTCACATCAATTGGAAATTGAATGAATCCTTTTTTTATGATTTCAATGTATTTTTCTCTTCGAATTGAAGATAAGTGGAACAGTTGGAGTGCAGGACGACGCCCACTGGAGATACATTTAGAACTTTGTTCAGGATGCTGAGCTATCTTCGAATATGTTGTGCGTAATAATAGGACACACGTTTTTCTGATTTATATTTGCGGTAATGTTACGAATGTGCTTTGGCTGAGATGTACATAAAGTATTTCAGAATTGCTAAAAATAATATCCTTCAAGTGGATCGGGTAAGCGTTTGCACGAGTCAAGTTTTTTAATGGAACACAGTTGGTTGTTAATGAGTAGTATAATGGCAGTACATTTTCTTGAATATTCTGGCCTGCGGAGCTATGGTTGATGAAACAATTAAATGTTAATATATAATGTGCCGCAGGGTTTTACTATTTAAAGCACATAAAACAGAGAAGAATGATGACAAGTTAGTGGTTAGAAAGTTCGTTCAGTTTGTTCAGTATTCATTCCTTTGCAAGAGAAGTCCAAATGGAGGTAAAGGTGACTGATGGAGAGCAGTCCGCTGGGTGTACCTATCCTCGATAATTTTGTGAGAAACTAACATTTTAACTGTTTATTGTCTAACCCTTAACCTCCTGATCATAAATTAAGTAAGTATTTAATAAATACTTCGTTTACCTGACACGCTTTCTTCAGTTACCTACTTTTTACTGCTCTCAGTTGTTCGGATGTAAATATGTTTAAGAGCATAGGCCCTAGCTTCGATCTTTGGCCGACACAAGCTTTGATGCCTTGCATTTGTGATTAGCGGCCTTTGCTCTCCACAAAACAAAAAGTTAAGAACCTGTGGAATAAAGAAAACTAAAAATAATACTAATTAGGGGGTTAGCAAAATTTAGCTATTTTAACTTGTGGATAATTCTTTGAATCCATACTGAGTCGAATGCCTTCTCCACTTCTAGAAAGTAAGCGACTGTAACCTGATGGAGTTTTGACAGTCTATTCCCAAGATACATTTTAAATGGACATACGCGTACCCAGTTAAATGTAAAATATTTGCAGTGGCATTCCGAATTTGAGGCTAATTACGAACGATATTTCTACCTCAAATTGCCTATCATACAGGATCTGTACATACTTTGTGAGGTGTTCATAACTACAAAATAAGAATACCTTCATTGTACAGGTTTTTACCTTTGCATTGGTTTGTACATTTTACCACTTTGGAAGTGTCTCTCGCGCAAATTATTCAGTTTGGAAAAAAATGATATTAGAAATATGATTTTTGAAGACCTATCCATAGATACCCCACACGTATGTGTTCAATGTAAAAACAAATTTTGAATTTCAGTTCTAAATATGGGGAATCCCCAAAATTTATTGCTTTTTTTTCTTCTATTTTTGTATAAAATCTTAATGCGGTGCACAGAATACATCTACTTACCAAGTTTCAACAGTATAGTTCTTAAAATTTCGGAAAAAAGTGGCTGTGGCGTACGGACGGACAGACAGACAGACATGACGAATCTATAAGGCTTCCGTTTTTTGCCATTTGGCTACGGAATAGCGTTGCCAGACGTCCCGGTTTGCCCGGGACGTCCCGGATTTAAGACAGAATTTTGGTTGTCCCGCCGGGACAGCTTTTGTCCCGGGCTGCGACTAAAATTCATAAACAAAAAAACACTACTGCAAACATCTTTTATTACATTTTTCAGACTTTTAAAATTAAACAGGAGCAGTACGAGAAACGACAACGAAAATTCCCGATATGGAGCGAGTGCGTGCACCCCAACCTTATTAACGAAAACATATCAGCTGGCAGCTTTTTTTTTGTTGACATTTCAAGATTATTTGAAAATTACTATAATAAAACTGTAACTTTTTTTCCGGCTGTAATCTGTGGCTAAGAATAGATTCAAAAAGTACTGCACGATTTTGATTTCAGTTTACACAGTTGCATAGGAAATTGTTCAGATTTGAACATAGGATATGTTTTACCATTATTCGCTGTCCGGAAGTGGAAATCTAAGCTGATATCTAAGAAAAGTTGTAATTCTCGGATGCCTTCTAGCTCCTAGATTCGGAATCACTCATCCAAATGAAATGGTATTTTTTTTAATACAAAGTTCAATAATGTACAAAGATTTTAAGACATAAATCATCTTTGTACGTTATCCTGAAGTCGAACAATAAGCAATAAACTATAAATTTAATACAATTGAAAAAAGCTAAATGTTCGATTGAAGCTAGATCGTTGGATTTTTCCAGCGTTGAGTGGAGGAAATTTTGTGTGTGTGTGCGGCAAAACCTGTTTCTCTCTCTATACATTTTCTGCCGTGTGCTTCTCTTTTTTTATGCAACTTTTGGGCTTTGTGTTGTTTTTTTTTTTTTTTGCTCACGTTCTTAAATTATTAGTGAATAATGACAATGAGTAGTAGAGCGAATGTGGTGCATGGGATTGAGGGAGATAGCAATAGTAATTGAGATTGAGGGAGTCACACTCAGTTGTTAATTGTGATAGTGATATTTAAAATGCGCTATAGTGATTCTGATCTTATTAGTGATACTGATTCACGTCCATGCTAAAACCTGTTTGTGCATTTGCAGTTTTTTTGCTTCATGTTTTTTTTTTTTCTCTTTTTTTAATTTGAACTTGAGGATGTTTGTGTTTGAGTATACTCTGTTCAATTTATATTTTCAGTACAGGCCTTATGGGAAGCTCTTTTTTCTACCAGTGGTGCCTGTAGCTACTCTCACGGCACTCAAATACAAGATTTGCCACTGAAATAATAACGAAACCACTGGCATTCCAAAGAATTTTGTTGTTGTAGTTTTCTGAAATTCGCATACATCCCACCACAACCAAAATAAGCAGTGTGGTGTTAGAGTGAGTGACTGAAGCACATCAGAGAAATGTTACCATATGTCAATTTTGGCATAGCATTAAGGGTTTTTCTTTGAATTTTGTCAAAGAACTTTCGGTTTTGGTGCTTGAGAGCGAATAAATGAATTTATTTATGTGGGATGTTGCCATACAGTTTTTAGGCACTGCTTTAATTATTTTGTATATCTGAAGGATCTGTTAATATGCAGTTAAACCATTTTTTCTTAATAAAGGGTTGGTATTTGGTAACCCTTCAGATATTTGTGAGAGAATTATGCCAATTTATAGTGATCACTATGGCAACCATATGAGAGCTTTAAAATGGAGACAGCTTATTAAAATCCATAATAGTAAGGCTGAAAGGCAAATAGCCTATCTTCCCTGTACTGAAAATATAAATTGAACAGAGTATAGTAAGTGAGCGAGTTGTTATGGGATTGAGATGGGGAATAAAATGTAACAACTTACAAGTGGAATGTAAATGAGATTGAGAGGGAATAATAGAAGTTAGCCTACCAAGGTATTTGTTTGGATTGTTTTACTGGCAGTTTTTCTTCTCTTTTTTCGGGTAAGCTACTTTTTGTATAGCGCTAATTATTTTGTTTTAAATTTGAGAAGTGGAACTCTGGCGAAGCAAGGCGAGCACGGGTCAGCTAGTTTGAAAATAAATTCGTTTGAAAATTTGTCTCTTTTACACGCAGCTGTCTTTTTAGCCTGATTTAATGTAAACAAAAAAATTAGGAAAACATGAGAGAATAATGTTGTATCATACGGGATTAACAAATTCTCGTTAACATTTTCAACCAAGCACACCTAGCATATAGGAAGGGGGACGTTCGGATTCCTAGTTTCTGTAAAACGTCAACTAGATATGTCGGAACTAGGTATAGGTATCCGAAAGCGTTGACTATACAACTTGAATTGTTTTTATGTTCTCGCGGTCAGCGAGGGCGTTGCCTTTTTTATTTAGAAAAGTCTCTTCATACATTTTCAAAAAATTTTATTCTGAAATAAGTACATTTAAAATGTGACACTGTTGCCTACCACAACACTATTACACTGTTATGCGAACTAATGGTTGTTAAATATCGTGCGAGAATTCTAAATTTGCAGAGTAGCTTTAGAAATGACACCTTGTTGGCTTTTTCTGTCACCGGACCTTTTCTCGACTCTTCAGAATTCTGTTTATTTTAAATTTGACTCTTCGAAGCCCGATTGTTCGGCTTCCCCTCCATAATAATGTCAACTGCAAAAACTATACACGTGACCAATCTGGGCCAATTAAAACTCAAATCCATCTGTCAGTCAGGTGTCAGACTTACTTAGCTAGAATCCGAACGTCCCCAATGTAATTTTTTTCAAATTGACAGCTGTCAACTGTCATTCAAAAGAATTAAAATTATTTTTTATTTTGTCCCGGGAGAAATTTAGAAATCCCGGGTTTTTCCCATATTTATGCAATTTGTCCCGTCGAGCTGCGAGCAAAATATGGCAACCCTACTACGGAACCGTACAAATTACATATATCATTTGCTTTGCGTAAAAGATTGTACTAAAGTAAAAGCACTTAGCAATTGCTGTTGGATTACTGTAGCAATTACTACGTTTTATTCACACCAATCTGAAAAAAAAAGAGAACTCAAATCAATTTTTTTTTTAATACGAAAACCAACAAATTTTTGACATTCTTTTGAGTAAAAGCAATAATTGCTACGTTTTTTTTCTACTGCAATGGCTTATCAAAAATTCCTTTTTAACTAAAAAGTCAGATAAATGTATGTAATAGTAAAAAATATTGATTACTTGAATTTTAAGTAACGTATTTGGACTTTGGTCAAATTGTATAAAATTATTGTTTATTCGTTTGCATTTACGAACTTCGAGTATTAAATAATTTGCAAAAATGTCTAGGCTGAAATGAAATGCTGTGTAATTGTAAAAACTTTCTAGTGAAAAATGAACGAAATTAACTCCATTTATTAGCATGAAGGTAGAAAGACAGAGAGAACATATCGCAAGTAAATCGCACAGTGGCAAAATAACCACTTGGGGTGATCGCAAGGTATTTACATTTAGCCGAGATTCCTAGACTTTAGCCATTTACTTTACATATACATTTGATTTGCTTTATTAAAAGAAACAGCTCATTAGTTAATTTCTAACTTCGTAGATTTTAAATAAAACGGAATTTTTAATTTCCACTTTAGATTCGGATATATCAGATGACAATACAGATATCGACATCGAAGACCGTTCATCGCCCGAGTCTGGCATAATGAATTGCCACAACGATATGCCATTTAACAGCACTCACCTACAGAGTCGAAATTTACTCGGCAACGAGTCTAGTGCTGATTCGAACCACCTCTCATCGCCAGAAGGTCACAGCTCCAATGATCATAAATCGAATTTATCAAAATCAGGTCGGAAACCTCGTCGCCGAAGAACAGCATTCACCCACGCACAACTGGCATATTTGGAAAGAAAATTTCGATGTCAAAAGTATCTGTCAGTGGCCGATCGAAGTGATGTAGCTGATACGTTAAATCTATCGGAGACCCAAGTGAAAACTTGGTACCAAAATAGAAGGTAAGTCAAACGTGTGCTTTTACTTTTTGTTACGATCTAACCCAATAATTACTTGCAGAACAAAATGGAAGCGACAAAATCAATTGAGATTAGAACAGCTGCGCCATCAAGCATCATTGGAGAAAGAGTTCTCTGGTGAACATGCAAACTCCGGCACACTTGGATGTTGTCCGACATCTTTGTCATCGTTTTCGTCTGCTAATCCGTGCACTTTTCTCACATCAGCAGCAGCGGCTGCAATATTCCGAAACGTTAGCTACGTGCACGGGTGTCCTTTGTAAAGTGATAATAAGCAGAAGCATTTATTAGGTTTCGTGTGTAAAAATGATGTAAATAATATAAGGGTAGTAAACAATTTCTGCCGATTTTGGTGTGCAATATAATGTAATGCAACAAAAAAACAAAAACAGTAATAAAATCGGTTACAAAAATATTCCAAACTAATCTTTTCTTTTGACTTTGATGGTTCTAGAAAGAAGTAAGCAACATTAGGTACACGGTAAACTAAGATCGTGTTCTGCGGTTTCGACTGCCTGATTGCATCACACCAAGCGCTGACGAAGCTCTCATCTTACAGTACAAGCTCGTAGGTACCTATTTAGATACATGGATTCCATTCGCTTGTGTCCATTAGTTAAATAAGCATGTGAAGGGTGTTTTCTTTTAGAGGTATAGAACCGTATAGGCCATTTTGTCAGCTGCCATGTCAAGTGATTTATTTTTAGTTTGGTTCATTTCAACATGAATAGACTGACGCTTGAACAACGCTTCCAAATTGTGCAAATTAATTTGAAAATCATGGTTCTGTTCGAAATACGTATCGCTCACTACGTCCATTTTACGGTCAACATCACTTTTTGTTGAATAGATATGTCAATAAAGAAAATTACCGTATTTGGAGTGATGATAATCCTCAATTGTATGTTGAGACATCGTTACATTCACAAAAACTGACTGTTTGGTATGCTTTATGGGTTGGTGGACTAATTGGTTCGTACTTCTTTAAAAACGATGCTGACCAGAACCTTCCAGTCAATAGTGACCGCTATAGAGCCATGATTACTGACTTTTTCGTTCATCAGTGGAACAACCATGATTTGCAGGAGCTGTGACTTCAACAAGACAGCACAACATGTCACACAGCTCGTGCAACAATTGATTTATTGAAGGTAAATTTGGTAACCGCATAGTTTCACGTTGCGGAACCCTGAATTGGCCTCCAAGATCGTGCGATTTAACGCCGCTTGACTATTTTTTGTGGGGATATGTGAAGTCGCTATAGTCTACGCCGATAAGCCCGAAACAAATGACCACTTGGAGGACAACATTCGCCGCGTTATTTCCGATATACGGCCACAAATGTTGGAAAAAGTAATTGAAAATTGGACCTCCAGATCAGATTATGTCCGAGCCAGCCGTGGCGTTCATATGCCAGAAACCATATTTAAAATATAATGTCAGAAGATATTCTTTCGAATAAAGTAAATTTCATGTCAATTTAAGAAAAAATCATCTTTGTTTTTTTGAGCAAGATCATAGCTTATATTTAATCATGCAAGCCTTACTTGTAGGTGGTTACACCATCGAGCTCTATAACTTATCATGGGCAAGTCTTATACGACCTCCTGATTGGAGCCTATGGTAGGTGTTCGAAATGCGATATCAAAATATTGACCAATGCACGGACCATAGGCTCTTTTCACACTATTCGGTTTTGACGGACGGCAAAACATCGAACCCGGCAACTACGAATTGGTGAAACGTTTACCACAATTTATTGCACAAGCTCAGTGTATGGTCTGTTTGGACGCGTGATCATGTACAGACTACAGACTGTCATACTTCATACTTCTTGTTCGTGGCGTGGAAGGGTGAGTATGATTGACCCCAATTCAATATTAAAATCTGAACTCTGAAATGATGTGGTTGTAGTCCAAAAGAACCAAAAGCGCTTCGACTACGATGATTCATCTATACAATAAGCGAATTAAAAATACTGCTCCAACCAAGAAAATCTTCGCAACCCAAACTATAAGTTCGAGATGAAAACAAGACATAATTTTTGTTTTAAAAACCAAACCATCGCAGACGTAACACGTAAGAGCATTTGGTCTCTGGACAACTGTTAAATGTTGCAGTGTCTCAGACAGACACTCTGCTCAGCTAGGGTGGCTTGCCTATTTTGCAGATTTCATGGAAAATATGCGCTGGAATTATTGAATTTTAATCCCAAGAGTAGGTACCTTTCGAATACTTTTAGTTTTCATCAAAATTAATTTTCTATAATTAGACGCTAAAAGCATAAAATTTATGGGGATTTTACTTCTAAACTGTGACTCATATAAATTTGCTCTGCGTAATCTTCGACTTTCTGATTCTTTGAAACTGACGAAAAGCTATAGGTATCGTCCTCTATAGTACAGCTTTAGACACCGACAGTTACAGTGTATGAAAATAAGAAACTTGGACCAAAGGTATTCAATGTATCTCATATCAGCAGTTAGTAGGGAAATTCTTTAGGCACTTAACGTGAAATGGCAAAAATGTGAAAAAAAAAAAACGGAATTTCCAAATTTCTCCGTAAGTAAACCGTTTTTGCTTTATGTTAGGGACATCACTATTCCAACCAGCAGTCCGCCCCCACCAAAATTAAATTAAATTAAAATTATTTTTTGATGTGTAAACATCTAAGCGCGCGTTATTGGAATCTGGTGGAGTAATTCCACACATTTAACTTGCGGGGACAGAAAATGCGTCACTGTGTTTTTTCATTGCATACATTTTATCATTGCATACGTTTTTATCATTGCATACATTTATGAGCTGGGGCATATTAATTTCAGCTTTTTGTTGATGTGAAATAAAGCATGTTTTTCATATATGATGGTCTCACATTTCTTCCCTGTGACGGATTTCTCGAGGAAATTCGGTGCCAAATCCTTCGTGAATTACTAGGCACGCAGAAATCACAGCTGGACAACAACTAACAAAAATGTCGTTGACCAGCACCTCTACAATATGCAATGCAAGCCGAATGAAATTCCAATAACACTTTCATTTACTTTGTAACAGTTGATGTCATTTAACTTGCGGGGATGGAAATGCAAACGCGTATTTGTTATTTCATAATATATCAAGAATACGGTTATTACAATTCCCTCTTTTCTCAATGACGTGTATCAAGCCACACACATACCGCACGCACGGTGTTTACACATACACATATTTCGGGACTGTTGGAAACAGTCGCACCAATTTTTTTTGTACGTTAGCCCCTTATTAACGGTAGATACTTCCCCCTTATTAATAAAAAAATGTTCACAAGTAAGTTAGTTAGCAAACGTCAGATAGCATATAAAAATTGGACATAACGGTTGAGTAACAAGTTGATTACTTTTACACAGCCTTTATTAATACGGGGGTTCGTATATAAAGGTTTTAAACAAGTTTGATTTTTTTCAAAAACGGCTCCAATTATGTCAATAAAAATTCATATTTTAGCTTACCTAGGTGGAGTCGAAGTCGCTGCATACCCAGTTTTTCGCTAAAAAATCTAGTAACGGTAGGTACCTACCTCCTTTTGAAATTAAAAAAACACATTTGCGAAAAAAATGGTTTCCTACTATTTACACGAAAGCGGTTTTAAAGATTTCAATAAAAATTGATATTTGAGTTTATGTAGGCTAAGTTAACGTTTTTGCATACCCAGTTTTTGGCTAAAAAATCGAATAACGGGACTTTTAAAAATTGATTAACGGTCCAAACTATTTTAACAACATTGCATTCTTAAGGTCATATATGGTAATGCCTAAACAGATATACTCAGTTTTTCCCTAAATTATCGTAAAATGGAATTTTTTAAAAGACATATTTCGAAAAACTTGTTTTCTATAGTTTTACTTTCATGAAAACGGGCACAACGATTTTGACCAAAATGCAAACTTAATTTTCCATTTGAATCAACGAAAACGCTTATTTTCGAAACTGCTCATATCTCGAAAATCACATTTTCGACTTGGATAAAACTTAGAAAAACCAAGTCATACTTACATCCCGGATGATTCTTATATACTCAGTTTTCAGTATGTATGTATAGTAGGTAAAGAAACAGTATTTTTTATTCTTAGGTAACCTTCCAATATTTGTTACTGTTTTGTCTGCATAGTTATACAAAAACCGCTCTAACAATTTTAATCAGAATACATTATTACAAATAACATAAGTATTCTAAATAAGATCCCGCTTACTTAGTTTTTCTCAGAAGATTCGAATAAATCAGTTTTTGAATTATCTCTCAAAAATAACTATACCCCAAAATCCCGACGAGAATACAAAAACAATTTGGATTGGATAGTCAACGTGTTCGTATACCTAGTCCAGACAAATCTAGAAACTTTTTGACGTTTAACATGAACTGGGTATCCAAACGCCCCATATTCACAAAATTACGAGTTCGAAAGTAGACATTTCACAACCAGGTATCTACGAGTATTATCTACAGCTACAGAGTGTTCCGCGGGTAGTTGGCAAAATCTACAGATTAAAGAAACAACTTTAGATTTCATTCTAATACATCATGCTTCATAATGTCCTAGCTACTGCATGAAACTCGCTGTCAGTATACCAGTTGTCAAAAGTCGCATCGTCAAATATAAAATACCTCCAATAAAATAGCCGTCGGCATTTGGAACTCTGTCAATGCAATTTGAATTGAAAAAATATAAAAAAAAAAAAACAATTATTAATCTTTGATACCTCAGGCCCATCCAGTATTACAAGCCAAAGTCCGCTACAAACACTGATTTGCATTCATTTCCCATAATAATTTAAAATTCATTCGCTTCTATCTTATATAGAAAACTACAAGAAAAAATACAACTCACTACAAAGGACCAAATAATTGTTTCTCAAAAGCCAATTTGCATTTGTTTTGACAGCAAAACTTTTCGCATTACTAATGATATCGAAATGTCGCCCGTTTACCCTCCCATAAAGACTTCCTTAACTAATGGGAAAATTATTTTCCACACAAATCGCAACCTCACACTCCCCACCGCAATACAATAATTGTGCACAAAACGCTTCCAGTAAAATACAGTCGGTTGCATTATATATAGGATATAACCACAAATCGCACGGAGACAATTCAATGCTGTAAAATGTTGTCTCTATAGCTTTGCTGTATACGAGTTTGCCTCAAGTGGCTTAGTGAACATCGGGCAAAGGAACATAAGTCGATAAACGAGGACAAATAACAGAAGTGTTGTTGAGCCAGTGAATGGGTGGAGGGATAAATGTTCGCTCGTTATTGTGGCAGAGGATGTGGAAAACAAAACGAAAAGTCCTCAAGAGGGTGCAAAGGATAATGCGAAACCATCCCCTCAAGCTATTAGGTTTAATGATATTTTAACTTTTATTTAAAATCACACAACATTTCTACAGAAATGCGAAATCATTTTGAGGACATTCAGTGTAGGGTGACTTATTCGTGTCACTTGTCAAAAGGAGGCGCTTGACATTGTGCACGAAGGGTAGAAGAGTGCACGCATTTATGTTCTTAAATTTGCCGGATTATTATGATATGAACAGATTGCACGAAAACTCGAACTGAAGTTAGATATAGATATGTTCTTCGTCAGAGATCAGAGTAGGTATGCACCCGGCAATTAGTGGGTAAAATGGTTTCCTCTTCCTTTTTTGTCTAGAATTTAGAAAACCAACACGTTCCATTTATGTTATAGTCGCACTATTAGATAAACAAAATGAAAACATTCTTATTTGCTGCAATAAGCGAGTAGGTATATTTTCTACTGCTGCAAGGTATGGTGCAAGGTAGATATGATGCTTTGCATATAAAAAAAAATTATAAGTGCATAATAAAACTAGCTTGTTATTCATCTGTCATTGACAAATAAAACCAACTACAAAAGAAAAGTGTGCTTGTAACCAAACCACATACACCGGATGTTCTTTCGCAAAATGGTTATGTTAAATTGAATTGTGTTGTAGTTGAATTGTTTTAAGAAATTTAATTTAAAACCAAATCTTTATAATATTAGGTACTAGCTATTACCCCCCGGATTTGCTAGTAGTAAGGATCTTTGTTCCTTTATTATCTTGTCTTAAGTCCCGCTCACATTTAGCAAAGTGTTTTGTTTTGACAGTAGTAATTTATTCATAAACATCAATTTCATTCATTTTTTACAATAGGTAATACATATATGTACAATAAAAGACTTTGGCCATTGCCGTCAGCCTTGCCCACAGTGGTGAATTTTGAAAGATTTTTTGCTTAACAAAAAAAAAAAAATGTGTTGTTGCCGCTAATACCTAATATTTGCACTGGAGATAATATTAAAAGACTTGAATCTATACAAAAAGCCTTAAGGGGACTTCCTTGGGTTGATCTTATGTCGTTTTCCATTGGGATTTCGAGATTTTGCTCTCAGATTTCAGGTTTTTCGTGCCCAATGGAACATAAAACGAGATTTTTCTTCCTTTGCATTTGTGGTGGTGCGTGATTTAAAAGTCAGCTGTTCTAAATTGTAATTTTTGTTTATAAGAATCCATTCAATTTATGCTAATATACATAACAGCGGCCAAATGTATTTTTTTCTCTATTTTTCACAGACTTCTCGTCTAAAAACGTAAGTAAACACACTTTAAAGTTTGACAAACGACCAATGATTTGGTATTAGTGCAAATAGGTGTGAATCTCGCTCGGATATCGAGGCTTTTTTTGAGCCCAATGGAACATGAAATCTGACAGCCAGCTGATTTCGAGAGCAGAAAAACTGCTCTGACGTTTTCTGTCCCAATGAAAAACGACATAAGTAACTTACCCCCCTATCAATCACATCAACGACTACAACTGATTAGTCTTGAGTCTCGGAGACGGGTACACAGTAACAAGAGTTATTTTTGTGCATTTGGTTCTCCGGAGATCCTAAGTTTTTTTTTTTAAATTTAAATAACACCTTAATTTATGAGGTAACCGATTCCTTAGAGGTATAGCACATTTGCGTACAAATTACGAACCCTCCTCCTCTATTAATTGTTTAATGATAGACCGTAATAATAATACTAATTTAATCGACTTTAACACATCGATTGCCACCTGCTGAATGGTAATCGGTCATAATCGTTTGCTCTATTTTTTAATCACATTGTCTTTTATTGTCCTTTTATATATTATTTTTTGTTAATAATTTATACATAATGTATAAGAAAGTCTTTGTATATAGTTATGGTAATAATAAATAGGTAAATAAAATAAAATCAAAAATAAATAATCGAAAATCTATTTTCAAATAAGCACAAAAAATTGTTTCCGCCAAAAAAAAAATATCCGAAATCATCAAAATCAGGCATAACTTTTGACAAACACAATCTGAATGTATTTAGGATTAAATTAAAAAAATCCCAATAAATTTGACGAATTTTCCAGTTCCCCTTTAAAATTCCCCAATTTTCTCGCCGTATTAACCTTCCTTATAGCCGTAGAAAAACACAACAAAGAAAAGATAGCTCTAGTCGGGCGATCTGTTCTTGAGTTGGTGGCAGTCTTACGGATGATTTATATATATAGGTAATCTTAATACAGCGCAGTAGATAAGTGTTTTCATTCATTCAAAAAGGTTTCATAACGCAATCCAATCCAACGTTGTCTATATTTTTAGAGTTTTTGTTTGCTTTTTGTTTTCTTATCGTTGCAACCAAGATTTAATTTAATCATCAGATTATAGTGTCTGTGTAAGACATAGCTTTATCAGTTCAGCGTGCCCAAACAAGTATTCACTTTAATAATTATGTTGAAAGAATTGAAACATCTCGGCAACAACACCACCTATCGGGTCCAAAACCATCCTATCTTTAATGTCGTAAGCAGCTATACACACCCACACCCACAAAATTTCATTGAAATCTGTTAAGTGGTTTAGGATTTAGAAGTTCCGAGCGCCGGCGTAATGATAGCGACAGGCCAATTTTCGCCATCACGTCACGGTATGAGTCTATAAACAGCGTCATTTCCGTCGCGGCATTCGAGTTGACTCCCAAGTAGCGCCAATAGATGTTTCACATCAACAAAATCACAAGGACTTATGCAATGTAATCGAATAATTATTTTATCCATGAACGACGTATACGTAGCCTAATTGATAGCTTTAGTTTAAAATATTAAGAACAATCCTTAAAATGTTATTTTCTAAATAATTTGTAAATTAGGTACCGAAACTTAATCCCCATTTTGTACCTGGAACGCATATCAGCATTTGAAAGTTGAGAGAACTAACAAAATCACCGTCTAATGGGGTATCATTTCATCATTGAGCTTATGATAAAGCCTTACGTTCGATGTCGATGCTGCTGTGATTATGGGTGGCAAGTTATTATTAAAAACCATTGTGTCTAAAACATGAGCTGTGGCTTTCAAAGTTGCTGTTGATGTGGCCGATAGTATGAACCTGTTTCTGCAAATTTTTGCTTTTCATTTCATTGCTTTTATGAGGAACGTCTACTTCCGTCTACTATTTGTAAAAACAGATTGTTCCTCGCATGAGCTGTGCTGTAAATTACATTACTTTAGATACATAATTTAAATCCTGCATTAAAACTCAATAAACAATCAACGACAATTTTCTCCGATTCGATTTTAGATCTCGATTTTTGAAAACATTCAGCAACAATCATCAGTTCATAATCTCCTACCTCAGTTTCGCAAATTTCGGTATTCATTTTTGAATTAACTATAATTATAACAACTTGACGCTGCTGTCAAGTGCAAACAACAATAATCTGCCACCGATCAGAAATAGATAAAATCTTTTCCGGCTTCTATCCAATTATCCAATGTCGACAAGGGCCAATCAATTTCTAAAATTTATAAAGTCTACCCTGTAATTTTGCCGTAACACTTTAATTCCTCTTTGGGCGTAGAGTCCTGCACAAAATATCTCCCATCCAAGTGTGATGATTTGTTCGTTTGATAAACATTTTCACAAGGGGTAGTAATTTGTAAAATTTCTAAGTAGCGTAGATAATTTCCCCCTTGATAACATCTCTAATGATTTTTTTCCCTCCTTCGGCTGCCAACGGATTAGTCTATCTGTTTGTAAATGATTGTCTGTGATTGTAATGAGCACTTGTTGTAACAAATCCATATATTTTACGGTTAATTTACTACCAATTGATGAGTACGATGAACATGGCCCGCTGGCCAATGAAAGGGGGGTGGATTCCCGAGCAGCCGCATTTCGATTGCGGTTCACCCTTGACACGGTGGCATGACATCAATCTAAAGGGGTGGCACAATGTAAATTATTGTGAATAATGCAAGCACTTGTTTGCTGAAATAGAGATGTTAATAAGTGATATCATGGATTAAAGGTTCGTGTTCGAATTTGTAGTTATGCTCTTATAAAAAAAAAAAAAAAAATCGTGAATATTAGATATTTTTGTAGAACCGCACTGAATTGAGCGAGGGAGGGTACCTCCCTGCAAGGGGCTTTTACTTGAATGTAATTGTTAAGCGGAGTCAAAAAATTATTAGCAAGACCTATTTTCTGCTCTGTCGTTTCACAGCTTCCATAAAATAAATATATATTTTGTATAATGAGAAAAGGAATCCAACTATACCTAGACCTACTGTTAGTATGTATAGTATGTCGCTTGTTTTTTGGTGGGAAAAACCAGCAATGAACTGCACTTTTCTACTTGTTATTTTTTTCCAGAAGCGCTACACTAATATTCCTGTGCCTTTCGCAATCTTGCCCCTATGCTGCTTCCTTCTCCCCAGTTATCTTCTGATAGGTTCAATATTTATTTTCTTTCATGTTTTTTTTTTTGGACCGTACTGAAATTCTCTCTCCAAAACGATGCTAGACTATAACAGGAGATTTACATAATAGCCAAAGTATGTGATGATTTATTTGCATCAGACCCTTATCGATGCGCACTGATGAACGCAACCACTACCGCCAGCCAGACAGCATTTATGACGTCCGAGAGAGTGAGAGAGATAACATATCTAAAAACTGGCCGTCTTGAAATTCTTGTTTTCCCGACGTTGCTAGCTCTCGTACTATTAGAAGTATGTAGTGATAATGGAAATAGAAGAAACCCACACCTATTAATTAAAGTCACTGCTAATATAGTTTCGGAGAACCGAATGTTGCCACACTCAAATCAACTCATGGCTAGCCGTATCCTTTGTACGACTAAATTTTTATTCGGCAATTATTAAAACCTAGTATCCTGCTAGTGCTAAATTGTATCTCCCATACAAAAATGGCTACAAGAATAAAACTAAGCGAGGCAATTTAGCAAAGCAGTATCCTGTTCGCAACCTAAATTCTTAACTTCATTTATAGATGGCCGATCGATGGGCCGATAAAAAGGCTACATTTATTTATTCAGCCTGCGAAGGATTTTCAGTCACTTAAAAAATTGATCTTACTACTCGCATTCCAGTAAAATTGTTTCAACGCAAACACCCTAACATCACCCTATTTTCAAAGTCTGTAGTTGAAAGATAAAAATTCTGTATTTATGCCTGTCGAAATTCTGTAGAAATCCAGACTTTTTTTTAACATACTTAAAGTGCTAAAAATTTAAGTTTTGAATGGCTTAAAATATCAGTCTTTAATTATATTTATTAATTTTGAACAATTATGCGGGTGACACACATATGGTTTCGATACCATGACATCAATAATATGGCATCGTCAATGCCGTGCTAGGTGACCAGTGGCGTAGCAAGGGGGGGGGGGGGGGGGCACAGGCCCCGGGCGGCACTTTGCCAGGGGCGGCAATTTGGAGCAGTTCATTTTTTTTTTTTTTTTTAAATAAATAATTTATATATATTTATTAATATCATTTTGGCAAGTTCTGGTTAGAGAGCTATAAGCGCCTACTGTACTATTTTATAAGCTCTTACAGTTTACAAGTTGTTTGAGTACGAGTACATGCGTAGTAGGAGTTTCTGTTTTTTAATTGCAAATAGTGTTGGTGATAGATCGATATCCTTATATTATATGTACGAGTATATCTAATGCCGAATTCACAATGTCGCGTTGACGCGCGCGTGCGTTGACAGATTATGTAGAAACAAAGCGTTCATATGCTGCTACACTAAATACAGCTTCAAGCGTTGAGTCGACTTTAGATCGTAAATATCGTAAAGTTCAACGCGACGCCTGAGTAGAGCTACTTTCTACTATCACGCGCGTTTGACAACTTTCGAATTTCGAATTGTTCGATTTGAAGTCATAGAATGTGCCGTTTATAGTTGAGTAGCACAGATCCGCTAATGTTTATTACACACAAGTTTTAAAAAGCTATATGATGTTTTTTCAAAGCATAATTAATTTATTCAGTGTGTGGAAATGAGGAACAACATTTTTTTTTGTAGGGCAACTACTAATTTCTTTAGATTTTTTGGAGGAAAAATATTAATCGAGGCTCTTGTATCCGTATTAAGGTTGTTGTGTGCTTTGATATATTGTTAAATATGATTTTCTTGTATTTTGGAGAATCGTTTTTCAATTCCTGCATAAAAATTACAGCTTCAAGAAAAAAGGGAGTAGACTTGAAATTTTGATTCTGCTCTGAGTTTGTATTTTTCAGCCAGAAAACAAACCGAACTTTTAATGTGTCATACTCTTCTCTCTCAACGCGCATTCACTTCAAAGCAGCATTTCGTTTTACAAAATTGTTGCTCGCGCGCTTTGGCACTTAAAATCGTAAAATTTCGATAAAGCGTGTCAAAGCGCACCGACGCACGCACGCGTTCAACGCGACATTGTGAATTCGGCATAAGAATTCAGAGATTTTTTCTTGAACTTGCATTAGACGTTATAAGCTGAATATCCCGATGGACTTGTGTGGAGGTGTAAACGAAGTGGGATTTTGTGATTGTGTAACGATCCAATTGGTTGGAATTATTTTAAGATGCATATTCAAAGTGGTTGAAAAAGAAAAAAGAAAAAGTGGGCAATATTTAAAAAAGATAAGTTTTGCCAGCTGCTATTGCATTTTTAATGGAAGTACGGAGTTTTAAAAAAATATATGAACTAAGATCGGCTTTTGGGTAGTAATTTTTCAGAAATAATTAAAAAAAATAGATTTAGTCGAATTTTTTAAGAAAAACTGGGTAGAGGATCTTATTTAAAATACCTATACTATCCTTAATATGTGTTTTGATCAAAATCGTTAGTAAAGTTTTTGTAAAATTACGCAGAAAAACCGTACTAAATTTTTCAATGGTGTTTGAATAATACTATTGCCTTACTATTTAGCTGAAAACTGACTACTTATAAGTTATTGTTCGGGATGTAAGCATTAAACGGTTTTTAGAGTTTTATCGAATTTATCGAAACGATATTTCGTTGAAAAATTACTTGACAACAACATCAATAAATTGCCAAATGATTTTTGCGAAATGATCAAAAATCATTTCAAAAAAAGAGAGAAAGATAAAAACGCCAATTAGTAATCGCGCAATGATTGAAAAATTTAAGGAATGAAAAACCGAATTTAAAATTCAGGATTGCAAAATAAAGAAAATATTATTTAACGACTAAAGGCAAACAAAGAAAAACCGAATTAATTTTGCAAAATAATGGTAACCCTACGATAATATAGACAAAAACTGAGCCCTCTTTTCAGGTAGAAATGACCATATTACCATAGAAATTAATATGTATTTTGTGTTAACAAAGGTATTTTTTTTAGTGTGTGAAAAAAGTATGGGGGCGGCGTGAATTGGGTCCACCCCGGGCGGCTCCATGGTGGGAATGCTATAGCATTTTCTATGAAAAAGACAGGGACTTTAAGTAAAACTATGCTCCACTTCATGAGAGTGGCGCTGTTTTCGCTAGGAGGATAGCTGTACCACACAAAAAACCCTAGTTTCGATACTACGTTCAAACCACATTGCTCGCCTGGTATGAACGTGGTATACCCTAACACTGTCAGGCTGACAGACATGTGGTTCATCTCGATACCATGGTATCGAAACCATATGTGTGTCACTGGCATTACATAATTTTTATTAACCGCTAGTATCGCTGGAATCGATAATATTCGTGGTAGTGATGACCTTGTTAAATCGTGATCATCGATTCCAATTTTGTCTTCATCCGTCAATTCTACGTACCTACTCTGGTTTGAAAAAAAAAGAAAAAAAAAAAAAGGGAAACACTTCAACATTTTTTTAAACGTTATGAATATTTTGTCGTACAGCAGGAATAGTTTTGAGTGCATTACTTTGTTTAGGTCAGTGAAATATACCTACCAACGCAAAACAAAGGAATTCAAGTTTTTACTGGAATCTGTGATTTGTGTTTAGTTTGAATTCTGTATTTCTGTAGGCGAGGTGAAAATTCTGAAGATAAACAGAAAATTCTGTAGGGTTGGAATCAGTTGTTGGGACTGTTGAAGACGACAGCGTAAACAAGATTAGTGCTATGCATTTTCACTATCAGTTTTGTTCGAAAGTAGTTTTGAATAAGTTGATAAAAAAAATTATTAGATAGCCAATTATGTACAACTTCTGGATTAGGCCCCAGTTATAGCCATACGTAAAATAAAACCGTAAAAATGTTCTTTTGCTTTTTTTGACCACTTAAACTTGTTGGTTTAACTCAATCTTGGTCTTAAAATGTTTCTTATGAATTATAAAGTTAGTTTTCCAAAAAAAAAACTGAAAAATTATCTTTAAATTTTCTAGAAAAAGAATTCATAATTTTTTCGTGATCGGAAAAAGTTTTTCGTACGGAAAATTTCATAAATTCTTATTTTAGAGAAGTTAAAGGTAATTTGCTATTTTTTTTTTTTTTTTTTTGAAAAACTAACTTTTTAATTCAAAAGCAACATTTTAAGACCAAGATTGAGTTCAACAAACAAGTTTAAGTGGTCAAAAAAATCAAAATAATTTTTTTACGGCTTCGTTTTACGTATGGCTATAACTGGGGCCTTAGGGAATTCCTATTGACCGCATCAAAAGCGGCCTTAAAGTCCACAAAATATGCGTACAAAATCTTATTGCAAAAAAGTCCCGAGCGAACACCATCTTGGAATAAGCTAGAGATGCTACCAATAATCTTTCTGATTGAGTTAAGTATTGAGATTCCCTTGTAGTTTTCTGCAAGACTAGTATTCCTCTTTTTAAAAATAGCAAAAAATAGAAATATTGTATATCTTATTGTGAAAAGGTAATAAATATTGTTTAAATTGCATATTTTTTATAAAACTCCTTGGGAACTCTATCAGTACTTGGCGCTTTGTTATTTTTAATTTTCCTTGATACTGATTCCAGGTCGAATATACAGGGTGTCCGCCGGGAAGGTATACTACTTTGTTTGTTTATAATTTTTGATTAAATGAAAGAGAATGGATCTTATATTGTTAAATGTTTTATTGAATGCCGGCAATTATGTATGGAATACAATATCAGGTAAATGTCCGCCTCTGTTAGTCTCACAAATGCGAGCCCTTTTGAGCACATTTTTCATTACATTCTCACACATTTCACGCGGTATTTCATTAATTTCATTACGAATATTTTGTTTGAGTTGCGCAAGCATTTCTGCTTTATTTGCATAAACCTTGCTTTTCAGATATCCCCACAAAAAGAAGTCCGCAGCAGTCAAATCAGGCGACCGTGGAGGCCACTCAACATCACCATTTCTTGAAATAACTTGTTGTGGAAAGAGGTCTCACAGTAATTCCATTGTAATCCTGGCTGTATGCGATGTGGCATCGTCTTGTTGATACCACATGTTAATCAAGCTCTTTCTTCGAAATCATTCACTACACGATAAATAGTGCGTTTTGTTGGCACGTTGTTTCTCCCAAAAATTTCACGTAACTTTCTCATCGTCACAGTAATCGATGATTGATTTTGATAAAATGTTTAAACGATAAAAAACACGTTGGTTTATCGAATATTTTTCCATAATAAATTTGCCACGTGTCTACTTCACGACTGCCAAATATGAACTGTTAAAACTAATGTTTACCAAAATGGCGGCAAAACAAAGTAGTATATCTTCCCGGCGGACACCCTGTAGCCTGTACATATAGGACCACTGCTGCCAACCGTATGATAATTATGATACATCTATGATAATTTCAGGTCCTGTATGATGAATGATAGGAAGTGGTTATCAGGCGCAAAATGTATGATAATTGCTCGATAATGAATTACCGTCAATATCTTCGATCAACCTAAGTGGTCATTTTGCCACTGAGCGATTTACTTGCGAAACGTACTAGTTTTGTCCCTGTTTATCTTTCTACCTCTCTTCTATATTTATGCTAGTAAATGGAATCATTTTTCTAATTTAGAGAAACGAATACGTATACATTTTTCGCTCGGAGGTTTTTTCAATTACAGCGTTTCATTTCAGCCTGGAAACCAAACTATTTATAAAGGTACTCGAATAAACAATCATTTTAAAGCTGGGCCAATGTCTATGACATTTTGCAAGTATTTTATTTAAATTTCAAGTACAACATATTTTTCCTGCATTTTCGCACAAAATCTATTACGTTTTTCACATATTTTCACGCTTTTCAATTAAAATGGAACTTGGTGAAAAACAAAATTGAATTGAATTACAAATTCGAAGCATTTTATGCTAAGCATATTTTTCATTAATTTTGGCATGTGCGAAAAGCGCGACTTACTACATTTATCAATAAACAAAATTAAAAAAACAGAACAAATAAATAGTACAACAATCTTGTCGTTTTATTTAGTAATTACTTATTTTCCTAAACTTGAAAATCAGTGTAAATGATTTTAAATGTCATCACCAAAATCAAAAATTAGGGTCCATTATATTTTTACACAAAAAACAAGGAAAAAAGAAGGCTGACCATGACCAAGCTATTTACACCCACTATTGTTTGGCTTTGTGGATGGATGGATGGTAGCGACTAATGTCAAAGACGGTTTCACTCAAAAGTAAAAAAAAAACACGCCTTTTCCCCCAAAACTTACTTCATGTCTTACAATAGTAGTTTATTCGAATTTAACTTTTGCAGTAAAAATAGAAATGAATCATTTTTGATTCCAAAAACCAATTTGTCCAGGGATGTTACCCTTTGGTACAAAAGGTTTGTTTATGGGAAATGTTTCCGTTTGATCTATACAAACATGGAAATGATGCCACTTTGAAAGTAATACCTGTTTTCGGTTGGCTAAATCGGTGTGTAATGAGACCGATTGGTATTTCAGATACAAATTGTTCTACAGACATTTATATGGAGAATCGAATGACATTTCTAACTTCTTCTTTTTTATAAAAAGTGGAAATGGAATACGGAAAAAATGATTGAATTGATTTTTTTTGGACAATTTTGCGTTTGTTTCTTTAAATTGTTTATAATTCGTAAGTTTAAATTAAAAAAAAAAAACAATATATGTAGGTATCCTACCGATCCGGTGAGCCTTTTTGGAATCACTATATCAATTCGGAAATATACATGGTTAGGAACACTTATTCAATATTCCAAAAAGGGTGTCCGCAAAGCATAGTATGTCCTAAATTAGATCAAGGAGGTGGTATAGCTTCTCATTCTTAACTCAAGTCGAATGGGTTAAATAAATCAACAACTTTTGTTCCTACCGAAATATTGCTACTGGCACCGCAACAATCGGTTTTTTCTGGGGCGATTTTTATTTCATTCATTCATTAATTTTTATTTATCTACTAGCTGACCCGGCAAACTTCGTTCCGCCCAAATTTGTTAATGTAATGAAAATAATAATTCCGAGCATGCACAATGCACTAACTAATTTATGTAATTCGGCAATGATGTTGACGTGTCGTCCAACCATCCGCTTTTTCACTAAATTGACAATGTGAGAAACATGGGGAATCAAGACTGATGCTACAAATGCACAAACATCCATCCATTATCCTTGCAATAAATTATTTGTCATAGTGAAAGCGAGACGCACGGGAAATTGAAGTCGAACGAATGGTAAATCGTTCTGAATAAGCGAAATCTGCGGAATAAGAGTGTTTGCCTTTGAATTTTCCCCTCAAATTCATCACTTGCATGATATTTGATATGAGATCCTTCCCCACGAATCAAATGCGATCCGTTACAAAGTTTCGGTACATTGATGTTGCGCAACAAAATTTTAACTGAGCCGACTTTCAAATCCAATTTATGTTGAGGTAGGCCCGGAACATTTAAAGAATTCAAAAATTCAACTAATCCCCATAAAGTTTTTTTTTCACAACAAAAGGTAGAATTATGCCCTTCCTTCCAACCAAAAAATCGTAAAAATCGAACTACCTGTCCCCGAGTTATGGATGCACATACGGACGTCAGTCTCTTTTATATGTAGGTAACTGTACCCACCCGGCTTTGCCCGTACCTTTCGTATTAAATTATGCTCACATTTCGCAAATTGCTTTATTTGGACAGCGTCCATTAATAATTTTCATCATATGACTTTAGAAATAGCGTTTGATTTTGTTTTTGAGTGAGACGTGCCACAATCCGTTTTCTTATCCCGCTTGTGTTTTTCAAAGTACCACCTATAGGTCAAAAACTATCCAAAATTTAAAACTGGAAGCAACCATATCCATCTACAAAATTTCAATCAACTTGGTAGCGCTGTTTCGGCGATCGGCAACAGCGCCACCTATCAGGTCCAAAAGTATCCTATCCTTCAAGCGGGAACGAAGAATATAAATCTATAAAATTTCATTGAAATCGGGTGAGTGGTTTCGGAGATCGATTACAACGCCATATAGCGGGTCAAAAATCCTATCTTTTAAGTTTGCTTTAACCTGAAATACAACAATACGAACAAAACAAAAGAAGAATCATAAAAATTTACCCAGTGGTTATCGAGTTATATCATCATCATCGAGTTTCATCCCGAAAGAATTATAGGTATGCATTAAGAAGATTATTATTAAAGAAAATTTAATTGACCTGAATAACGACATACGCCTACAACGCCACATGTTGAGGATTTTCCGACCATGTGCACTAAGAAATTCAGTTTTTGTTAAAAATAATAAATTAATTATTTTATATGTATTTTATCAATATAATAACTCCGATCGAAGCATCTGTTTTAAACGATATTTATTTTGTTTACATCCTCGTTGACGATATTTGCAGCACGCATTCTGTCAATGTTATGCCAACGCCATAAGGTTACATCAAAAAAGTTTGAACTGTAAAAGCGCTATGGTTACATTAGATATAATTTAATATGGTGGTTAAGTATTCTTAAATTTTCTAATTTTCCGCGTAATTTTCTTAATTTTGTCTTTCATAAGATTTTTCTCCTGACAATAACAAACACAACAAAAAAAATTAGCGAAATCGGTCCAGCCGTTCACGCGTCATGCCGCGACCAAGGGAAATAGGGATTCATTTTTATATATATAGATTCAGCATTGGCACATTTGTTCGAACAGCTTGACTCAATGCGATTCGTTCGAAGTCCATTTCTCGCTCCAATTCTCGATTAACTGCGTCAAATCAAAGCTTTGTTGCGCATTTCATCTGACATCTCCAGTTCATTATCCGATGTCACAGTGCGAATTCGATGCAAAATATCGTCGGCCATAATATATCATCTTTGTATAATCAAAGTATCTATCTACTTCATTTCAAAAAGTTACTTAATGTAACATAGTAAACATAATTTATTAGAACAAACTTTTTGGGTATACCTATATTTAAAAAAAAAAAAAAAAATTTCAAAATTGTTGACAACAACAATTTGCTTGGAAAATAATTAAAATAATTGACAACAACAATTGCTCTTAAAATTCAAAATATATTTTTTTTATTTGAAGTGTCACTACTTGATTTCTATCCCGTTAATTTTTTTTTCAAAGTGTATTTCCCCATTCAAACTTTAATTTTCTAATTTTCCGCGCAATTTTCTTAATTTTTTCTTTCATAACTTTGTTCTCCTGACAATAACAAACACAACAAAAAAAGAATTAGCGAAATCGGTCCAGCCATTCTCTCGTGATGCCCTTACCAACGAACATCATTTCATTTTTATTTATATAGATAATACAACTTCGTTTACAAGAAAATATCTGCGAAGCCTTTCGTAGGCTTCTCTGCAGAAGGTGGTTTACATCTGATATAATATTAAGTATAAAGTGTAGTTTTCTTTTGACTGTAAGTATATTGTAATAGAGACATTTAAATTCAGTAGGTACCTATAGATACATTTGCAAAATATATCTTTAAGAAATTTCTTCCTTTGGCCATCCGGAGAAATGTTAAGTAGCTCTCCAGACACCGCATTAAAAACCTCGGGTACGATAACACACAGTTGTTGTCTTCCGTAAGAATTGTTGAATCGTGGAATCTGTAGGAATCCGTGGGCTTTTTCACATTGCTTCTGGAAAAAAGTAAGTCTAGCGCACACTCAACGACTTCAAAAGTTTATTTGAAAGACCAGATATAGCCGTTTTGTCGTTCTTTAATTCCCAATACCCATTCATTCATTTCATTTCATTTACGAAAAATATCATCGTATAGGTACCTACTCGAATATCATGGACTGCATTTCGAATAAAATTTAACAATTTCCCATCGAAACCAATCATAGGTCCTTAGGCGGATTTCAAATTGCAATTAATCGTACGCTTGGCATTATACATAAATATACCACTCAGAGTGTATTTGAACAAGTGTATGCCAATAAATATACAAACTTAGAGAACTCCATTTTGTGGAACATTTTCCACCCATTCACTCTTTCACTCCAGCGGTTCCGCTCTCAACCCGCCCGCAACCCATTCACATTCTCGAACAATTTCACAAACAGTATTACCGCGTTTTGAAAAATCCTAACGAATCCATACCCCCCATATCCGATGGCATTCAACTAGCTGAATGTCTGTTTGTAGCGCTGCAGTAGCGAAAAAAAAATCCTTTTGTATCGCATTTTTATATTCCAGTTTCGAGTTGAGTTTTTTTTTTCATATTTTTTTTTATAGGACTCTTGTTCAGAGTCTGAGAGCCGATTAATTAGCGAGTGCTCGTTATCTTGCGATTTGCCTTTAAATACGAACAACCTCGAGTGCAAATAGGATGCGCGTAGTCCGCTTGTAATTGCAGATTTGTGGGTTGTTTTCCGGATGGGTAAGTTCTCCTTTTTCTGCTTTTAAAATGCTGTTTTACATTTTTATCCATTTTGCATGGTTTTCTAGACATTTTTGCAGAGAGAAATCAGTCGGTCGCAAGGCGAATTGAAAAGATTTACGAGGAAGGATTTTCATGGATGAAATCATTTTTTTAATCGGAAAATAGATATAACTGCTATGAACGGTTTGAAGAGGATTTTACGGTTTTCATTCGGGGCGCGGGTTTGCCTCTGTGGTAGGACAGGTAGAATATTTCTGTGTTCAAAATGCGAAAGGATTTTGCATTCATAAAGAGAACAAAAAATAAAATAGCAAAACTCATATGGAGATATCCTCCAGGATCTCTGATGCAGGAATGTTGTTGTTGGTATATAATGCACTTTGATGTTTAGTCATTATGGTAAGGGGACTTGTGATTTTCGAGGAGACGTAATAATTTTGAACATGATGTGAGCCTTAAATCGAGGGCTTGCTATTGGTAGTAGTTGGCCAGATTTTTGTTATAAAAGTGTAGAACCTTAGCCTAGCTTCTGTCCACCATTCCCTTAATTAAGTTTCAGTCAGTTTTTCGACAGATTGTAACCGTGGTACTAATCTTTCAGATGATTTTTTACATTTAAATAATTAATATGCTGTTCGAGTGAAATTTTCACAGTTCTCCAAAAAGTGCAGTGAAATCAAAAGCAAGATATCCGAAGTCCACTCTGCTGTTCTTTTGTACTCCACAAAATTGTCTCTTCCATATAAAAACTCTTCTAATTTTCTGGGCAGTAAAACTACCTACAATTACATGGAAATCTAATTTCCTCGTTAAAGGTGCTTCCATACAAAGAGCAGCTAGTATACTGAAATACGTCTTGTGAAGAGCACGAGCGATGAAAATGTTTATATTCTTGCAAGGACACTAAATGAACTACAGTGACAGGTATGGTACAAAATACACGCAGAGCAACACAAACATTTGGGAAAAGCGTATCCAATACTTCTGCTAAAAAAAAACTGCATTCCAAAAAGTCAATAGTGAAAAATCTGCTTCAAAGTTGGCTTCGTATATTTGTTTCAGATGGATTAACTCTTCTTTCAAGTCTTCAGATACTTGTAATTTTTTTTTTTAGACGACAATTATTTTTGCCGCATTCCGAATCTCAGTTTCCTCTATTGTTAAAAATTGCCACAAAAAGGAAAAAGTTACATTGCAATATTTTTAATTGCATAGAATCGGCTAGAAATTAAAGTATTAATCGAATCAAATGTCAAAAAATGGCTTCTTTGACTAATTTCGTTGGTTTGTTGTCTGGATTTTTTTTTCTTTTCAATTATCTTCTTCGGTACGGTGGAATTTCTCCTAATGCAGTCTCAACTGTTTTTCGTATAAAATTAAAATCAATGACAAGTCGGAGATCAAACTCTGAAGATTTTGAACTTCAGACTGCAATCGTAACTTCTTTGGCCTTTTATATTTTCATGAAAAAAAAAAAGTAAGTAGGTACAATATAAGTGTAACAAATTTTGTAAAAAATTGTAACAAACTGAAAAAAAAATTTTAATAATAAAAACATCGTTTTTCAACTCAAAAAAATTGTTATTAGAAACTCTTCCTGTCCATTTTGTATTTAACAAATAAAAAAAAAAAGAAACAAAATTATTGACCATCGAAGTAGATTTCAATTTCTATTTCACAAACTTTATTTACCACGAGATGTAGTACATTGTCAACGGCGACGCGGCGAGACATTGTTGTACCTTATATTCTCTCGTTCCCTCCCATTCCCACTCACAGATTGACGTTTTGCACAACTTTTGCTCTGTTTAAATAAACAAATACGTTGACAGACATTGGTAGAAGTATTCAATAATTTTTAATGAGAAAAAAAAGAAGATTTTAATGGGAAAAAGTGTAACAAAGCGAATAAAAATTGTAACACTTTTTTTAGACTTGTATATCATTGTGGCAACGCTGTTGGTTCTTTTTCGGCTCTCTGGTGCGTTTTTTGAAATACATTTTTGAAAGTTATATTTGAATTTGAATGGTTGCGGAAGAGATTACCACACCAAGGCAATTGCGAGTTGCAGGAGTTGTAATGACATTAGACCGAGGCAGGTTCAAGCGATGGCGCGCAGTAGTGTACATACCTAGCGTTTGGTTCCTGTTGCCTAATCCTCCACTGTACTCCACTTAAGTGACCTGCTACATTTGCAGCTACGTCATAACTTGGCCAACACAATTCTTCATATCAAGATGTAGTCCTTCACATCGCTGCAGTATGGTTTTTGTAAGGATTTCAGAAGTTTGGTCATCAACATGAACAAAACCCACAAAATCTTCCCGAAGCATACAAATTTTGGGATCTGTTAAACATTCGACATATTATATCGAAGGCATATCGAAAGTTGTTCATTCTGGATATCTGGATTCAAATAGCTTGCGTTATTATTTGGTTGCTTTATTTAGATTAGGAGCTTTAGGTCCTCAATTTAACCGACTTGAGTTAAACAATGCTTAGCTTTTGAGTTTTGGATGTTTTTATGCCCTCCTCAAAATAAAATGGTAGGTATATGTTTATATATCTTTACATTATTTCTTAGTCTTTAACTTTCGATTTTAGCCAACCTAATTTTATTATGTAGGTATTACTTATAAATTTTTTTCTGTAAGCTCCGCAGGCTGTTTTAAAATTCGAAACTGCACTTTAAGCTGCTATAATCTATCTTTATTTTTCTATATGATCTATCATTTTGGCCTGCACTTCAAGAACGAATCTTTTTCATGGGAGCACAGGTTGATCTAGCAAAGATTAGGTACCTACTCCTACCAAAATAATAATTAACAGATCCGATTGATATTGTTAGTGGCATGTCCTGCATATTACTTAAAAAAAATAAAGCGCTAAGTTCTAAAAATAATAAAATACGCCAATCAAAATCCTTTTCTCGATTATTGGCTCGGTTTTTTTCCCGATCGAATTTTTTAAATAGGTTTAATAGAAGTGTTTTAACCGTTGAGAAAAAGAAATCCTACATCTATCGTCAATAGAAACAGATAATAAATCTGTCTTACCCATTTGCACTTCGATCGAGTCAGAATTACAGAAAATTTAACTGAAGTTGGACAGAAAATGGAGCTGGACTTTGCGTGTTCAATTTGTTTCACTATAATTATGACAGAAAACATTTTTACACTGGCCTACCTGCATTACTCATCGTACATTCTTTCAATGGAATTGCTCGTTTTTTTTATTTTATTGTAATTTACCACAGCATCTCTGTAATCAATGCAATCTGAATTAAACTCTTACAAGTAGGTATCCAAATGTCCTTAATGCAAACGAGCCACGCCCTTTTGCAAGGAAAATCTAAAAAAAAAAAAATCCTCAAACTGACTAAGAACAGTTCGGAGGAATCACCCCCCAAATGTCCCAAATATTGAAGAAAATTATAAACTCAACCACCCTCACTCAGTCTGTGCCTGGCTGGGCATATACAGAGCATTCACTCAATTGGGAAACGCCTTTTTTTATATCAACCATATTTGCATAAGTTCCTTTCTGTACATTTTCTTCTCCCACACTTAGAGCCAAATATTTCTTTTACAGCTACACAACCCCTTTTCATTCGAAAATCAACTTAAAGCTTCGCATTTGCATTGCCGAGTGGTTAGAATATTCTCTAATGGTTTCTTTTAAGGACACGACTCACACCTGCAACGGATAAAAGCCGACTTCATCTGAGCGAATATAATGGTATAGTTGGAGGCAAATGTGTACCACTTATTAAGTCCGTGCATAGATCCCTGTAACATCAGAACAAAGGACACGATACACACATTCATCAAGCGCGATGATCTTTTCATGTGCATGCATAATTAAAGGAAAGCTCTGAGCAATTTTGTATTTTTATTCAGAGCGCGCCGCGGACAAATGCCACATCTTCACCAAATAATTGCTCACAGATTGAATTTATAATGAGTATTCAGGGAAAGATATGGAAGGGAATCCATTCTGGTGGTGCACGGCGATGAGGTTAAGGATTCTTCACAACGTGCAGCCATGAAAATTCTTTTAATTTGTGTGTTTGCAAACTTTTTTTTTTTTTTTTTTTTTAAGTGATTGTGTGTCTTCTTCTGTAGTACTCATTGGGTTTGGATTCTCTCGCTCACAAATTTGTAAGGAATTTTAATTACAAACTTTTCCTCTAGAGTACGACAAAAGTGGTAGCCACAGAAAATAGAAATGTGCGGCAAAGTTTTCCTTTTTATAAAACTTATAAAATATAATTGCAACGGAAAAGTTGGTCTCTCTTTTATCGTTATATTTTGTGGGCCGGCTAAAGTGGAGAGAAATGATTTCATTCCCTAATGATAGAGAATGGGGTGAATATTCTTCACCGGAAACAAATTATGGCGTTTTCTTACTTGTTTACGCAGTTAAAAGGAAAAACTTTACATCTTTAGAATGGAAAATTTCTTCAAATTAATTATTTTTGTCAGTTTCTTTTGAGTTTCCTTTAATTTTAGTTTAGAACAATTGGGCATGACCGATTGTTTTTAACGAGTTATTGTGTTTGAGTGGACAGACGGGCAAAGTTTGGACACAAGTTCTTTCCAGTGGGAGTATTTTTTGATTTTATTTGTATCCTTGGTTATTTATACTTTATTATTTCTCAAACTTCCTTTGATTCCTTAATACTCAACGTCAAAGCATATGTACCTATGTATATCTAAAGCTCCAAAAGAGCATCGAAATGAATGCTATGATAAAAGGCAGTTACACAATTAAGTTGTTATAAGTATTATTTTAATGTATTCCAGAAATATCACTAACAACCTACATTCAAAGCAGGAAATTTCGAGGTTAATATAAGACATAAAATTGATCAATTATCTATCAATGGAAATCAATTATCTCTTTCTATCTCTATATATAAAAAAACAAAGTGGTAAAAAGTGTAGGTATATTTCACCCTGTCGCCCGTAATTTTCAACCAATTTATTTGATTATTTTTAAATGTCGGTAATTACGGTGATCAATTGATAGATAAAAAAAAAAAAAAAATCATTTAATTTAGCCGGCGGGGTTCATTATAGAAGTTTCAGAAAAGTTTAAAAGTTTTTTTTCAATTGTCAAACTGGATCTATCATTTGTTTCAGTTTTGCTAGAGATGAGAAGAAGTTCACAATCTGATAAAAAATAATAAAATTTCGGAATTTAACTACCTACGTCTGTTATTGCATTGCGATGCAATTAGGTAAATACTTGAAAGTTAATCCTATGTAGATTTATCGACGCAAGTGGGTGATCCAATTTTAGCAAACTAACGAGCCTACACCCACCTACTGATATTAATAACTCAAGGACATGAATTGATCATAGTTTTTTCTAAGAATAATAGATCTCAAATTCAAAATGGGGTTTTCGATGTATGATCTGTTTTCAAAATAAGCGTTTTCGGTGATTATTATTGAAAATTAAGGACGCACGATTTGAACATAAATTTTACTTGATTTTGGTCAAAATCATTAAATAAACTTAAGAAAACCAAATTAAAAAAATAATACTATTTTTCAAAAATCTATTAAAAATGTTGTTCGCTGTTAAGTTATAAATGATCATATAACCTTAGAAACTAATTTTTGTAACAATCATAAAAAACGTTTTCGAGATATCTACATATGTCCAAATTTCAAAAGTTCGTTAGCCAAAAATTGGGTATGTAGTCATGGCAACCCTTGTTACTTAAGCTCAAATATAAATTTTGGTTTGAATCGACAGAGATGTTTTCGAACAAATCAAACTGGTTCTGAAAATTTTATACGGAAAGTCCCATTAAAAAAAGTGCCCCGAATTGTCAGCCCCCAAACTCTAAATCCGAAGTTTGAACGAAATCCGGCCAGACGTTTAAGCTGTACGCCTCGGGACATACGGACAGACAAAAAAACAGACAGACAGAATTTCGAGTACCAACTTTTTTGAGTTTCTCTATCATCGTATAGAGTGTCAGAATTGATTAACATTTCGAGTTCGAATTTTTTTTACGAAAACAATACCCTATATCTTTCTCTTACAACGCAATGGAGAAAGTTACAAATGAAGTCAATATGTTGTGTTTAAGTGGTTTTCAAGGCGATGCCAACATTTTCCGATAGGTACATATGAAATGGCTCACCACACATCAGTGTGATGGGAGTTGAGAAAAGCGAAACGGTGGTAATTAGCCTTAAAAAAAGGTGATAGAAAAGTGGTAGAAACATTTTTTTTTCATGGTATATATTTCATTTATTTATACCATTAAACACTAATAATACAAAAAAAAAAGGGAAATAAAATAAACATAATGCCCAATTCACAATGTCGCGTTGACAGATTATGTAGAAACCAAAGGTTCATATGCTGCCACACAAAATACAGCTTCAGGAGTTGAATCGACTTTAGATCGTAAATATCGTAAAGTTTAACGCGACGCCTGAGTAGAGCTACCTATCCTCTACTATCACGCGCGTTTGACAATTTAGGAATTTTGAATTGTTCGATTTGAGGTCATTTGTGTAAATGAGGAATACCATTTTTTTTTTGTAGAGCAACTACTAATTTCTTTGGACTTTTTGGAGAAAAAATATTAATCGAGGGTTTTCTACCCGTATTAAAGTTGTTTTTTTGCTTTGATATATTGTTAAATAGGACTATCTTTATTTTGGAGAATCGTTTTTCAATTCGTGCATAAAAATCACAGCTCCAAGAAAAAAGGGAGTAGAATTGAAATTTTAGTTCTGCTCTAAATTTGTATTTTTCAGCCAAAAAACAAACAGAACTTTTAGTTTGTCAAACCTTAAGCCGGAACCACACTTGTAACGTGTGTTGTGATGTGGAGTGGCGTGTCGCTATCACTCCAATGGATTTCATATGCGTAGAAACATATATTTCTCGTGTGTTGTGTTGCAGTGTGTCGCGTTGTGTCGAAATCGCTCCTGTACCGATTGCGCCACAACGCTCTATGGCGCAATGAAAAGAGACATATATATTATCTGAAATTTCATATGGGAAAGAAAGAGTACACATGAACTAGGAAATCAATAACGTCGAAAAAGCAAAACAAACAACATTTGAATTCATTTAAAAAAATGACAGCACACTAGATAAGTGTGCACAGAACACGAAACGACAGACCACACCACAACACACCACACGTTACAGGTCTGGTGAGGGCTTTACCCTGTTAACGCGTATTTGCTTCAAAGCAGCATTTCGTTTTACAAAATTGTTACCTACTCGCGCGCTTTGGCATTTAAAATCGTAAAATTTCGATAAAGCATGTCAAAGCGTGCCGACGCATGCACGCGTTCAACGCCGAATTGTCAATTGGGCATAAATCAGTCATTATTATTAGTTTAGATTATTTAAAAAAATCACATTTGTCTTTCAAAACAAACAAAATTACACATATGTACTTCGTATTTCAACCGTCTGTGAATTTAAATTTTGAAGCATATTTTACCAAAAAATCCGGGGGCTCAAAATCTTCTACGTACCCCAGAAGTGCCTTGGCAGCTAAGGTGTTGTGAACAGTTAAGGTATCTATTTAATTTGTTTCTTTTCTCATTGTTTATATTTTTTAGATGTGCAAATTTTGTGTTCAGCAGCTGCGCTACTATGAGGTAAAAAACAAAGTTGTGACATTTATGATGAAAGGTTTTTGAATGTAAACTTTCCCATGCCATCTTTTAAATTTTGAATCAAATTTTTTAAAGAACTACAGAAAAAACGCCATAGCTATGCTGATTCAAATCATCATTAAACACAAAATGTCAAAACATATCAAAACAACCTCGCACAAATATAGTCAAATAAAGAAATTCTGTACTGGAAGTTTTTGTTGATGCAATTCTCAGAGAAAAATACTGATAGCTGAATGTGTATTGGTAAAAGTAATGTGAGTAGGTATAGGTAAAATTTTTAATTTAACACAAATGATAGAAAATAAATATTATTAGCGAATACCGATGAGTACCTAAAAGGTGTCAGATTTCCAGTTCAGGTTGGTAGAATTTCCGGAAGTGTAAAAAGTGGTAGAAATCACTGCAGTACACATTTTAAGTCAGTCGCGAAGAATGGAAAAAAAAAATACATTTGCAAATTTGCCACATGTATTTTTGTATAATTGTTTAAAAAAATAAAAAGTTTTCTTTATTTGCCACCGTATTTTGCATGACAAAAAGTTAACTATTGAGTTCACTTTGAAGACATTTCCACCATTTCTACTTGACACTTTTCGTAGCCAGCAATAATGTGTCTGTAAATATTAGCTAGCTGAAGATTTTTCTGACACACGCTTCCACCACCACGTACAAGTTGATGTTCCTGCGTAGTTGAATAATGTCAGCACAATGTCAAAATGCTACTACGGGAATACTTACGGCTCTATTGATGTCTCCAACACATATCCAATCGTCTTCACCCTTATTGGCCACTGCCCACTTTGAGTGATCCATCGTCGACTTGAAACCAATGTCAAGCTTACGATCATCAATCATCGCCACATTGTACACCCTGGCGAAGGTTATCTTTATATTATCATTCAAAACCAAAGCTTATGTGATCATATACTTATCTCTTCTGGAGCAGTCTGAGGGTAATTTACCCGCGCCATTTCTCCAGCTCTCGACCAGTAAATCAGAGTCCAAAGTGGGCGCAATCCAGTCTTTGTACAGTTCTGCGTCGAAATTGCGTCCTTTGGCGAATGATTTAAATAGCGTCCCATTTAAGGTACTCAACTCCACAAGACTTTGGAAAGGTGCCACTGATCTCCATTCTTTTGCAATGACTTTCTCTAAATTTGGATACCGGCCTGTAAGTTCATGCGGAATTCGAGAGAAATATATGTTTGGTTCATTGTAGAGCAATTGAGTAACAACGATGTCCATTTGAGTCGTAGCGTTCAAGGTTAAACAGAGAAAGCTCTGTCCAAAATGCTCTCCTGTGAAGGGATAGGTGTAGTTTGGAATTCTTGGAAACTTTGGCACCGAATGGACCAACCAAATGGCGTGCACACCGTCTGTGGCGACTATTCCTTTGGTGTGACCATTTAAGATATCCGTTGGGCCATCCGGAACTTCATCGTTGTAGGCAATCAAAAGAACGTCATCATAATTAAATAACGGAGATATTGTTCGGCCGGGCATGCTCGCAGTCTCATTAATCAGAACGGTCGACCGCTGCCAGCCGTGGTTTGCAAATGAATCCGATGTCACATAGGTGTACTGAAGCCCACTTTGATCGCTGTCAATGGCATTGGAATGGTGCTTTGGCAGCTTGTACAGATAGTACCTATTCAAGTTAAAAGCAAAAGGAGTGCTATTATGTTCGTTTTGTTTGATATGCACGGATTTACCAATCGATATCGCCGTTTTCATCACTTTTACATGACACTTTTAAAGCATTTATGAAACTGATATCGAGTACAGTTACGAACAAGAAACACAAGACGAAGAACTGCATGTTTGTGCTTTTCTGAATTGACTCGACACTCACTGGACGACAGCAACAATTAAACTGATTTAACATTTCAATAGTTGGAGCGTTGGAGGTCAAATTGCTTTATTCTTTGGCAATTGATATTGATATACAGTAGAAATCAGTTATAACAATACCCGATAAAGCAATGAACCGGCATATATTATCAAAGTCCAGGCGAAACTTCGTTCCAAGTAATTTGCAATCGGTTGTACAAAAATGCCCAATATCTTTTATAAAAAAGGCGAAAGCAAGTAGTAAAGAACCACTTTCACTCCCTTAAATATATTTTTTTCTTTTTTCTTTGAAACATTGATAATTTGCTTTCCAATATATTGTGTATAAGCCAGGTGACTATAATGATAGAATTTCTACCACTGGGCGAACACTAGTAATCGATGAATGATGATATCGGTTATAGCGATGAAATTCTAAGGTCCCTTCGATATCGTTATAACCGAATTCTACTCTATACCTATACGAGTAGGTAGATAATGGTATAAAAATATATCATGTACAATATCATTGTCGTGTCTGATGATAATTAAAAGGAATTGAAATGAATGCCATATAAAACAGCTGTAGGATACAAGTTTGTTATATCTCATTCTAGCGCAATTCAACAATTTGGGAAAGAAGACAGCCACAAATTATTTTCAAGTTTCGAGTGCAATTACTGATGATTAGGTCTGTCAAAATATTTTACCACATATCTATATCAGAAAAATTCCCAGATTTGGCTATTTAAAAAAAAAAGCCCTCACTTTTTTTCATTATTTGTTTAAGATGTTTTGAGTTAAAAGAAGGATTTTCTAATTTAAAACGCAAACATAGGTATAATGGGTATTCACGATTCGGTGTAACAGACCTAGTAAAATTGCGAATTTTATTTTTTTATCAGATCGTGGACACACTTTTTGTCAACTATAGCAAAACTGAAACAAATGACAGATCCAATTTGGCAATTGACATTTGTTCTGAAAAAAACAAAATACTTTTAAAAAGCGAAAAAGAAAAACGATTCAATGTTTAATGGAAGATAATGGAGACAAAATTATGTTAATTCATTAATATTACATAATGAAAATTATGATTTTCCCTTCGGCGGAAGGGATTTTTGTTTTTCATTCTCTTTATTTTTTCCGATAGCTGCACACAGGAATTAATAATTAAGCGAACTGTCAACTTTATAAGGCTACTCTGTTGTATTTTTCGGTTACAATGGGGCCAAAGTATATATAAAGTGCAAAAGTGTAGCGAAATTTTTGTCAGTATATTTTGTTTGTAGTGCGAAAAAAAGTTGCACTTTCGCACTTTCGCAATGATACAAGACCAGTTGCATCGGATCGTGAATACCCCTATAATTTTGGTTTTCCGAATGCAAGAGCTTGCGCCAAATAAATGAAGCTCAAAATGTCAACGCATGTTCCGTTTTTAAATCATCTTTTAGGAATTTACACAGCAACTTTGATGAAATTTACAGATGAGGTTGGTGCTTAAATCCGGAAAATATTTAAGGAACTAGCTATAACAAAAAAACTATGACTTTTCCTAATGAGACTGACATTCGATTTTTTTGAAACACTTGTAAACAAAAAATAATCCAAAGATATATTTAACAGCATTTTAATAGAACTCACACATTGTTAGGTTACCAACAAGGAAATTATAACGATATATACAAATATGTAAAAGGAAGTTAAAAAAAAACAGATTTTCCCCCGTCGAACAAAAAACCCACAAACTGACAACCCTGGCTCGCTGCCTTCGGTTTGGTTTAAAGGTAAGATTATAGACGGTATGCCAAGTGGTCATAAAATGCCAATTTCTGACAGTTCTCCTGTCAAAATATGGTCATACAATGTAATGGGCATTATTTCATATGCTCTAATGACCTAAATGCCACATATGACCATGCCGATTTTGACAGATAAAAATGCCAAAATAGCATAAATAGTGTAATCGGACAATAAGCACGAATGCCAGCATAAAGCCTATATGCCTATATGCTCTTTATTGAAATTTTCTTGTGGCATTGCTGGCATTTTTGATGGAACAAGAATTATTTTGTTGTCATCGGTGTTTGAGTTCGTGAGATTGTGATTTATTTTCATTTTCGTTCTCTTTTTTCTGGAAAAATAACAAATATTTAATGCAAAAATAACAAATGCCTTAAATGACCAGCAAGTCAAATATGACCAGACCATATTGGTAATTTTGGTCATAGTCTTGATAATCCTGGCATTTTGGTCATTTGACAGCTAATCTGGTCATTTGCCTGTTGGCATACATATGCATAATTGGCATACAGTCTAATCTTAGCTTAAGTCATCAAAATTGTGCAGTTTGTTTTACTTATTTGGTTTTTGACTGGGCGCTCTCAGAGCACTTTTTTGTTGCTCTCAGGGCACTTTTGATGTTCGTTTGGTACAGAAAAAGAAGTACATATTTTCCAGATTTCAGACCACTTTTTCGAATCTATATTATTGCTCAGAATTGCTTCAGATTTACCAATATAAGTGCGTTTGAATTTACCAGCACTGGTGGAGTTTGTTAACGATTTGGCGAAAAAAACCATTTATGTACAAATATTTAGAAATCAATCGCGACGTAAATTTCGAATGTTTAATTATAAAATTTAACCAGGAAAAAAAATGTCGAAAGCTACACACATTCGAGCACACGAATATCAACACAAAAAAGAACAAGTGGCGTCATGTTCGATTAGACACTCGAAATCTGAAATCGAAGAGCGAATCTGAAGAATCCCAATCGAATACCACATAAGATGTGTTTTATTGCTAAAACTCACGCATTTTGCGTGGACCGTTCCTCAAGAGAAATATCAAGTACGGTACAACTTATATTCTAATCTTAGGAGATGATTGCAGAGAATACAAAATAAAAAGGAAGGTATTTTTAATTCTACTTTATTCGAATCGAACCAGAGGCGGTTCAATATTTTATATTCCGCAATTCCATAAGTTGATCAAAAATTCAGTTTTACTTTTAATTCTGTAAACTCAGCAATTCCCTTCGTAGCAATTCATGAACTCCAAAACAGCTGGTCGAACTGCTGCTTTCAAAATGTTGTTTTTCAAAACTCTTTTCGTTTTCGTTTTGTCATCTGTCTTTTCACTTCGTTTTTTTTTGTTTTGCTTTACAAAATTCAGCTTTTAAAATCTAAGACAGTAAAATTCAGCTTATTCTGCATAAAAAAAGGTTTGGCAAATGTTCAAAAACACGTTCCTTTTTTTATTGTTTGCAGAATATGGTAAAGCAGTATTAAGCAAAAGAATTTTGACCCTTCCAGAATTTTGAAACCAAATTTGCAACAATTCCTTCCTCCTAAAAACGATAACCTGTGGAGAGCTATGTAGGTACAAAATATCTCTCATAAATTAACGAAAGCTATTCAGAAAGGAAGCAAACGAAATTAAACAAACGATTGGGATGCCATTTTTTTGTTCAATTATTATGCACCAAACATCTAGCAAACATCCCACACTCCGGCTATAAAGGTCGCTTTACAATGGCAAAAACAGAAACTATTTTATGTTTCTGTCTACTATAGATACGAAAAAACTAACGACTTCAAATAATTCCCGTTGGTATAGTGAATAAATTAACATCACAACATTTTCCCCTACGAAATCGAATCCGACACTGTCCGAGCTGTTTTTTCGTATCTACATATGCAACTACCTAATTGTTTTTTTTTTTTTTTTTTGTAGGTATATTATCTTTTTGTGGTGCGGATCCCAAAACAAAAATCATATGTTAATCCTGCCTAACTGTTCTGAGTAATTTTCTCAATCCAGCCTGTTCGGATAAAATTGTTTAGTTCACGCCTTTTTTGAGCGTTTTCGACGCGGTACCTACTTCACCTGTTTGTTTTTGCGCCCCTTATCACTCGTTTAATCACCCGTTTTTCACTCATTCTTTTTCGAGCTTTTTTGACGCGTTTTTTATATATTGTAGAAACGCAAACAATGCGTGTCTATGGCTTTAGATTACTTTTGACAAAAGAGGCGCGAAAGTAATATTCCATTAGAAAATACTACGCCACAGCTTACACATACGATGACTATCTGTCAGTATAAATTCGCGTGACTATTCCACCCCAACCCCACTAAACTCGTTGTGTCATCACAGATTGTCCAAGCCCTCGTGCTTTGTCTGATACAGTGTTTCTGTAATTAATATGGTTGATTAGCCTGAGTATGCATGCATCGTCAGCAACTGGAGCTCTATTGCCAATAACTAAATCACTCGCTAAGTTTTCTGATCGCCTGTTGATATTTGTTTAGTATCAGTAGACATTAGTGATGGGATGTGTTTTGAACGAAAAGTATGGGAGGTTCTTGATTACACAATATATGTATTACCATTATTTTTATCACAATTTATTACTTCTTATAATAATGGAAACTAAAGCAGACGCCTTCACTTTGTCACGGTTAGTTAAAGAGTTAGTTAATATTGCTGGACACAACAGAGTTATATATACTTATACATATATATGAACTGAAGACCCCGTAACCCCATCCGCAAAGTTCATCTGCAGTACATCTAAATGTGTGTGCGTAGGATACTTGTGATTTCCAGCGGACTGTGAACTGCAAATGGGCGGTGCAGTTCAATTTAGGGCTAGCATAGAAGGTATAACTTTGTATTACCTCACAAAATATTAAAAAAAAAAACAGGCATTGACTTTTATTGCCAGAACTGAAAAAAAAAAAAAAAAAAATCAACAAAGAAAAATCAAACATCAACAAAATATAAACCAAAAGGAAAAAATAAAAGAAAACAGTATGCAACCCAAGATAATTCTAATGGTAAGTAGAAGACTTGAAATACATATATGTACAAAATATCTCCTAGTAGATAAGTACCTATACACACATAATATAACTTTTCAGATCAATTTTCGGATTTAGTAGGATATCTTTTTATGGCTATGATCTTATTGTTAGCTTGAAAGCAGCAATCTATCGGGATTGCTGCATAATGTTTAGAACATTTTTGAATACCCAGGTTTTCCTAGTTGGCATAATTTGTACGTGGGCATTTGGGAAGTTTGGTAAGTTTAAATATTTCAAAATCTATAACAGACATTTGGCAATAAATCAATATTTACTTACAGGAACTATGGTGGGCACACTGGTAGGTGCATATTACCTACCAGGCATAGGAACCATGTATGGACCGTTCGTTGGCGGAACGACTGTGTCATACATAGGAGGGACAATAGCCAATACGATAGGTAATTATATAAGGGCAAAGCAAAAACTTAAGAAACCGTACTCAGTCGCGGCAAACTATATTTTGGCATGCTGAAAGAAAATAGAAATTCTCAAATTTCTTTTCGGTTCGCAAGATAGATGAAACATAAAATTATCGTCAAACAACTCGAGTTGTGGGATCGCGGTTCATTTTAAGATTTACGCTTGCACACAGCATGCCAACAACTTTTCGACCTCATTTTATCGTGCCACCAACAAAATTAATGTGTTACAGAATGACGTCTTAAGGCTGTGAAAAATACTACCATAGGTCGAAAGATTCTAATAGTGCCTCAAAGACAGATTGATGGTTCAATGGGTAAGTCGTCTAAAACGTCAACCATTAACCTGAACTAAATCATAATAACTTAACAGAATTGAAAAAAATGTCCAGTATCTTGTCTCGATCGGACTTTTGAAACAAGTGGTGGCTGGTGGTGCCCTTGGGAAAAAACTAAATTAAATTCATGTTATGTTTCTTCTATATAACGTTTAGTTTTGTATTAGAATATAAGTTGTTTTGTTCTTTTGTGCATAGACAAATCTTAAAAAAAAAAAACATTTATATATTTTTTGTTATGATAAATAATAATAATAATGTTTATAAAATTATATTTTGTTCCTTTCTAATAAATAAAATACCTACTAAATAAGAGAATCTTGTTATCTTTATGTATTTTGTACACTATTTTAAGGAAATTAATTGGGGGAAGGAACATTGTTGTCCCAAACGCATTAATTTTTAGAGATTTTTTATTAAAACGTGCTGACCAAGAAACCTATTTCCAATACGAAATGCTTGAAAATTCTAGAACCACAAATGTAGAAAGGATATATAATTTTCTATTACCTAAAAGTAAACATTGTCCTCTAATGTCGTTTTCCATTGGGCAAAAAGAAGCGTCCGGGAGAGTCCGGAATCAAAAAATTCGCTTCTGAAACTGTTCCATTGGCACAAAAAATACTCTTCTGCTGATTCTGAGAAGAGAATTTCGCTTCTCGATTTGAAGTCAGAATCCACTCAAGAAGCACTCACACAAGTGCAATTTATGTATTTTATACAAGTCAGATGACAGCTGCCGTAGATTATTTTTTGGCATTTCACCAATACTTTTGTGGATTCAACCAGAAGCAGTTTTGTTGTTCCATTGGATTTCAGATTGAGTCGATCCCCGAGTGAAACCAATGGAAAACGACATAACTTTAACTTGTTGATGTTAATTGCCTGTTTCAATAACAATACGTAACTCACTATGGCGACATTTTTCATATGAATTTGGTAAGACCGATTGAAGAAAATGGCGACGATGGTGCATTTCGCATAATATAAAAGTATCAAAATCAAACATCTTCTCTGAGGGAACCGAAATTACTATAAAGTACGATAGGTAACGGTTTGAATAACAAATGATTGGCAGTTTTATTATCGGAAGATATTTCACAAAGAAATAGTGTTTAAATAAAGTACGGGCATTATAATAGTATAAATACAAGAGGTTTTAAGCTATATTATGGAAAAAGCGAATATCGTTGAATGAAACGTTTGTCGTAGTGTAGGTTGCTTGGAGTTATAGAACTTTTTTTTAAATAATAATAAAGTCAGAAGCTACGTTTTAGGTAAAAAGAATGTTATTTCAATTTATTTTAAACTAGCTGTTCCTGCCCGGCTTTGCCCGTAAAAAATTGTTTCCGTAAACAAAATCTAATAAATAATAAAATTCATGTAGAATTTTTTCAAATAGGTAGTTCTATATTGCGATCAAAATTAAAAAAAAACTTCCCCGTACAAAATGTATGGAAAATTATGTTTTACGAAATTTCCAATTTTCTCGCCGTATGAACCTTCCTAAGGCGTAGACAAACACAACCAAGAGAAGATAGCTCAAATCGGACGATTAAATATCTATGTGTGTATTTACAAAAAGAGAATGATGTCCTGGCGTGCGCGCATAACTCGAGAACGGATTGTTCAATTTTAACGATTTTGGGCTTGATGGTGGTTGTAGGAAATAAGGCCCCAAAAGAGAAAATGAAATAAGGCCCCAAATTTGGGGTGCTATTTCATAATGCTTTTGAAAGACAAATTGATAAATTTTTGTTGAAGTCGTTATATTAATTTTTTCACAAACAATGCGTTCTAAAACTCAAACGACACATTCAATCACCAACCCATCAGCATAATCTGTGCATCGCATCATCATAGCAAATGAGCAGTGATGCCGCATCACTGCGCAAATGTTTGACGTTTCTGAATTTACACAATGCTTCCGCTTTGTGCATCGTGTACCGTAAAGCACTTTAGTGAAAAAGAGGAAGGTCCATCATTGCGGTTTGATTCAAATACATCGGCATTGCTATACTTCAGTTATTTCTATTGTATTTAATAGAACTTTTTAATAAAGCGTTTGAATAGGTAGCTGGTGCATTGTGCATGCTTGGAATTATAATTTTCAATTTTTCATTACATTAACGAATTTGGGAGGAACGAAGTTAGCCGTGTCAGCTAGTAGCCACATATATAAAACAAAGTTGCATCCGTAAGACCGCCCATAAGTCATAACTCGAAAACGAATAGTCCGGTTTGAGCTGTCTTTCCTTTGTTGTCTATGCCTAGGGAATGTTCATACGGCTAGAAAATTGGAAAATTATAAATGAAAATTGGAAAATTCGTAGAAATTCATTTTCCATACATTTTGGAATTTTCTGGGAATTTTCATTTTTTTAAATTTGAGTCGTAATATAGGTAGGTACAGCGAGATCGTGTTTGTCGATAGTTCTGCCTGCTTTCATGATTTTTGGAAATTTTCTTTACGGAAACCATTTCTTGTGCTAATTTGCAATTGGATTGGAAATTTGTAAAACGCTGATTGTTTATTTTTGATATCTCCAGAATGCAAATATTTTTAGTGACAACATTGTTTCAATGTAACCTCAAATAACGCATCCATAGATTCGACGAATAAATTTATATCCCGTTGACGATTTACCAACGACAAAGGTATAAGGTATATTTTGTCAATTTCATGGTACCTATAGTTCAAAGTAAAAATTGTGTGTAGATCACTTCCATTACTTTTCTCCATCTAGTTTTCTTTAATCTTTTGAGAAGGAACATTTCGAAAACATCTATTCTGCTAAAAGTGGCAATAGTATAAGAACCTGAATACACGATATTTATGATATTTATCATTCAAAATCCGCTAGTACTACAATCAAAGTAAAGACTATTATTTTGATTTGTTCATATTTATTCAATTTGATGTGTTTATAATTTATTTTTTTATTTAAAGAGTTTCATAATAATAGTTCTCGTTATGATTAAAAATGTTATATACCAATAATACATAATTTCAGTAGGTAATGTTTTTTTCTTATCGGTTAAAAAAATGCAAAATTCAAAAGATAAAAACATTTTTTTTTTCGTAATGTGTTCAATAAATTTCTAAATTCCCCTTTCCAGATGGAGGAAAAAAGGAGTTTTTCAACAAGGATCTAAGGAGGTAATACAATACATATTCTTGTTTTTATATAAAGGTACAATAACTTTTTAAAACTAAGTAAATTATACAATCAATATTTCCAAACTAAAAAGCTGCCCATAACTAAAGTATATTACATAAAAATTATTATTCTTTTGAAAATGCATGCATGTAAATCAACGATATTCCGAAATAAGTTTTTCAATAAGAAGATTACGATTGACAGCTTTTCAATCTGTTATTTTTTTTATCAAATAGATTACGTTCCGGGTCCCGAAAGGTCCCTTTTGGTGTTCGCATATATAAAACAAGACTCCAACAACTCCGTCTCATACTAAATAAATAATTAAACGCGGTTAACAACGTCGTTTTCGTATAAACCTATATCAAGAGTACAAAATATTACAGGAGTATATAAATGTATGTACCTATATTTAGCCTAATCACGTAAACTAATTCTAAAAAAGATTCGTTACTGCCGACGAACAGTTCGTTCACGACTCTCTTCCCGATGCAGACTGTGTCTTGGTGGTGAAGTGCTGCCATTGCCAAGACGGGTTTTGCGAGATCTCTTAAATTTGGCCATATCTTCACCAAAGACGTCTCCCGTACGTAAGGCCGAAATTAAGTCGTCAAACTCGCCCTTGTTGTCGCTCTTGGCCGGTGAGCTTTCTTTCCCATTTGAGCTCGACTTAAAGCCGAGATTCCTGGCCACCGAACTCATAAGTCCTTCTTTGTTTTTACGCTCAATGGTGCGCTTCTTTAGTTCAGCCTCCTGTTTGGCACGTTTCTCCTCCTCCTCTTGGCGCTTACGAAAGTTGTCATTGTCCTGACGTGCTTCACTGAAAGCCGCAATGAATGCATCAAAAATGCCAAAGAACTCATCTGGCTGCACAACGGAACCATCCTCACCGAAGAGTCGTACCGCCCGATCGAAACGCGTCTTCATGTCTTGGAACTGGTCCTCTAGCTCAGCAAATCTAACTGATGCTTGTGCATGGAATTCACGCATCACCGGCAAGAAACGATCACCTTGCTGTGCAGGGCCTGAGCTGCGATGGAATTCGATCTCTCGCGAGACTTCCGTCATACCGGTGCGGAGCATTTGAATGTCTTTGTCCATTTCTCCGAGAGATACCTTGCATGCGACCCGAACGTGTGGAATGTCCTCCTCAAGTTTGAGCAAGTCTTTGAATTTTTTATCGATCACCTGTACTAGATAGTGGAGGAGTGTTGTTCCCTTGGCAGCACTGGATTTGGTATCAGCTAAGCGATTAAGGGAAGCCAACCGAAAGCCGGACGCATTGCCGCGAGCGCCACGATTCATGTAGTTGCCTTAAAAAGAAGTAGACACAATATATGAAAGTTTCTTATAGGAAGTATAAAACTGTCTTACCTAGAGCTAGCACTAACTCGAGCAGTTTTCGCAGACGTCTTGATCGTGCCACTTCTCGCGATGCTTCCATAACGCTTGTTATACGTGGAATTAGATCATTCACTGTGACCATGAAACGTTTTTTGTAGTGAAGGCTTTTTAATCGTTGCTCGTAGTGTGGAATCCTGTCGAAGAGAATAGAGTTGGGGTGATATTTTTTTATAGTATACGACACAAATTTCTGACAAATAGAGACTTTAAACTTAAAGCTAACAGTCTACCTTACTTGGAATTTCGACAGATGTCCCATGTAGTCTAGTCCCGGCTCAGTTGGTAGAAATACGAGCATTTTGTCGATGGGGCTTTGCAGCAGATTTAGAAACTTGTATAAAGACAGGAACTGCTTATTTTTTAGCTTCAGCTTAGATTTTTCAGTGGTTTTAGTCCTTGAAATGTTTATAACTTTTTTTGTTTAATTTTGGCATATTTACCGGCAGGGATGTGAGCTTGTCTACATCAATTGAACATTTTGTCAATCAGTAAAATGAAACTTCGATGAAACGAGCCATTCGATAAGTCCTACAATAAATATTTGGCTATGTACCCTACCCATCATGGACATCACGATGCCATAGTTGCAGTTTACAAGCTCAGGTTCTGGCAGTTACAACATAAACCCGTGGTTCTGCGGTAGGGACAATACCACAGGAAGTTATTGCTTTTTTTTAATGTCAGCAAACAATACCTTGTAAAATGATGAGAGACAGTGAGAGAGAATATTCGTGAAACACAGCACAAGGTATCGCTCTGCTGGGTTAATGGGCATGAAATCATTTAAGCAAAAGGTAGTGGTCGAGTCAGAAAGATAAGGTTTGACAGCTTTTTTACAACATGCTGATCCTTCTGTCGCAAGAAGAGCAAACACCAGATAAAAAGCAATGGAAACTGGTATATTTGCAGAAATCTAAGCCCTTAAAAAAGCCAAAACAGCAAGACTTATCAGGAAGGCTAATAGAAGATCGCTTTCCTGAGGACACACCTCGTTTTCCTTTTCACTGCCGAGGTCTCTATCTCTCCAGGACCAAACTCCTTGGAAGGTTCTTCTTCAAGGGCTTAGTCGTGCTTTCGTAGCCAACAGTGGTTTATAGAATGAAAGCGGTACCTAACGTCTTTATGGATATCTCGTCAAATGAAGGAATAAGGAGGACATATATTATGTTCTTCAAAATTTCTTTTTAAAATAGAAGAAACTTATTCATAACTCATAAATAGCAAAGACTGGGGTATCCTGCGAGAGCTCTCGTATGTTAAATTAATTTGTTTTTAGATTTTTTGAATATCTTAATAAATTGTATGCGGTCTCTTTCGTTTGGCACCAAATTTGTAAAGATTGCTTGATGGAACCGCAAAAAGACTACTACAGAAATAATAGAGGGAATTGAACTTACTTTGAGATTTCGTAGAGGAAACGATCGGCTCTTGCCAGTGATTCAATATCCTCGCTGTGCTCATCCAGCAGAGCACGTTCTTCCGCAGATGGAGTGAATTTCAAAAGCTGCTCTACCATATCGATAGGTAGCTGCTCGCTGCAGTCCATCGAGAGAATCGCTCTAGAATGAAGCAACATTACAATTAGGTCGTACATTATATAAGTTCATGTGGCACGTACTTCGAGATTTCCTCATCAGTCATTTTAAGTTTGCTTAGCAAAATCGTGCAGTTCTGTGCACGTCGTCCATCGATCACTGAAAGAATCTTCGTCCTGGCTTTGCCCATCATTCGTAGATCCTCAATAGAGCCATCATTCTAGAAGATGAAACATTATGATAACTGATAACTAAATTTATTATAAACATTGCAGATTCTTACTGTGACACCGTTTTTCTGATACGCAGAGAATAGTTTGTCAATGCACTCAAGTTCCATGTTGTTGTACCATTTGGATTCGTCTAACTCACTCCAGACGGTACCCTGTACTTTGGCATCGGGAAGTTTTGACCAATTGAAACTCTTCAATGGGTTAGCCGGCTGCGGCACGTTTTTCTTTATTACTTCTATTTTTGGCGCTGGTGGAGCTAAGACAAACTCACGCATGAATCAATATTGAATAAACAAAAGTGTTTTCGAATTTACCTTGTGTGACTGTTGGCGGTTTTGGAGCACCTGGGCATGGTGGTGGTGGCGGCGGTGGTGCGATCATCGGTGGTGGTGGAGGCGGTATAAATTTTGGCGCTGGAGGAGGTGGCGGTGATACAGCACCATTACATCCAATCAATCCTGCGACTTTTTGGTCATCGGGAATACTACCTTCAGTGACGAGTCGCTCCAATCTTGTTCTCTCCTGCTGTTCGGACATAAGGCGATGTTGCAGATCTTCGGTTTTCATTTCGGCGTTCTGAGCCCGTTGCACTGCTTGAGAGTGATTGGCACTTTCTTTTTCCAGACGTTCACGCATTCGCGCCAGACCTGTCTCTAGGTCTTCTTTTTCTTGCATTCGCATGTCAAGTTCTTGTTCCTTTTTTGCCAAACGCGATTGAATTTCAAAGTTTTCACGTTCCAGTTCATCGGCACGCTTGCGCGCTGCCGAGAGTTCTTCTTCTTTGACAAGTAGCTGAACGATTTCTTTGACATTGATTTGCAGAGGTGAAACATCTGGGTCTTGAATGGGTGATTGTAGGTTTTCCTTGTTGACATCGTCTGGATCGATATCGCTTCGCGGTCTTTCTTCAGTTTGAAGAACGATTTGTTGAACAATGCGGTCAAACATTAACCAGTGTTGCGTGCAGTGACCAGTGTCTGAAATGGAATTGAAAATGTAAATGTGTGGATATAAGCGGTTAGCAGTGCGCAGAGAGCGAGCGGCGAAGATTATAGGAATGACTACAGCAGCGCTAAAGGAAACTTCGGAATATCCAATAAGTGGTGTTTGCTAAGTTTTAAACGAATAATCTTCAAGACTGGTATAATGAGAGAGACTTCAATGCGGAGACCCGTCCATGCTATAGGAAACTGCTGGAGTGGAAGCACCTCGGTCATCAACAGAATGTGCAAGGACTTTTTAACACTTTTCATATTCTTTTTCATAGCGTAATATGCGAATGTATACGAGACTAAAGGAAGTTTTGCCTTCGAATTTGAGTCTGGTTCATGATTGGAAAAGTGAGCCTCGCCTGACTTGATATCGGCGGAAAGATTCCAGAGTAAGTGGATGTGTCATCTACCGGCCAATACAGCTGAGGCAGTTTCCCAAATCATTATCCTACATAGGGAAGCGTATATGGTACGTGCAGCTTTTAACATCTCAAACACGTCAACGAGTAATAAGAAGTGGGTACGACAAGGATGAAGAGGGATGCAAAATCTTCGTGCATTAATATTAGCAAGTCAACACAGCCTCCGACAGATTCGTTGTGAGTAATAGGAGACAGAAAAGTTAAAAATGATTTTACTATGTCATATTCTATCCAGAATTTAGCTTGAAATGAACTAGAAAATCTTACAAATCCTAAAATATTATCCTATCTATAAAGCGATACGTGTCATCTTTGGGAATATTTCTGGTATTACCTCAAAAGTATTTTTAATATTTTTAATTTCACAGCGCACTGGGTAGGCTTTTGTAGTTCAAGAATGAATTACTTCCAAAATTTGATCCGACTAGCGAACTTAACGAAGTAGCTTTCTAGTTCATTAGTGGATTTAGTATTGATGGAGGTTCTTTTTTCGCTTAATTATTGTCCATTAAAGATCTATAACAAATCCCTAAAATATATTTTACCAAAGATATCGCGTCTCTGTAGCGTTAACTATCAACTAGTACAAAGGAGAACTCTTTTATGCAATAGGTACCTTAGAAGTGAGTCTGTTTTCATTCACTTGCTAGTCAACTGCACTAAACTTACAAATAAGTAAGTACATAGTTCAATCAGTATAAGTATAATTCTAGACAGCAAGCTTAATTGGAAGCTGAACATTCAGGATCGTACGAGAAAGGCCGCGGTCGCTATACATACCTGTAGGACGGCCCTAGGTCCAAGATGGGGCCCCTCAGCCCAAGGTAATAAATTGGCTCTACACTGCGGTGGTCAGATCTATTTTGTTCTACGGAATACTGGTTTGGTGGCCGGCACTAGAGAAAAAATGCAATTCCAGATCTCTGGAACGTATACAAAGATCAGCCAGCATATGTATCACAGGGGCACTCAGATCCACACCCTCGGCAGCCTTAGATACAATCCTACACCTTCTTCCTGTCGATATCTACGGGAAAATGATTGCGTTCATGGTATTCTTAAGACTTAGAGAATCTCAGAAATGAACCAACTCTTTGACGGGCCTACGAGTCTTCTTCCTAGCATAATCCCAAACAAAACGGATTACACTATTCTTTTCGGGGACTTAAACATTAAATACAAAGCTATTTTCCCAGAACGTTCCCGAATGGGAAAATGGCACGATGGATCCAAAATGGCGGAAGGCACGGCAGCGGGAGTCTTCTCTCAATCACCCGAGTTGAATATTGCCTTTCGTCTCCCAGACCACTGTAGCGTCATTCAGGCTGAAATAATGGCTATACGCGAGGCAGCCTGCAACTTGCCTTGTAGGCGATAAACGGTAAAGCTATCGCCCTCTACATAGACAGTCAGGCAGCTATAAAGGCCCTGAATACACCAACAACCAGATCAAAGTTGGTAAAACAATGCCGGGAAACTCTCAACGAGATTGCGGACAGATGTTCAGTAACCCTGTGCTGAGTTCCAGGTCACAGTGACATTCCGGGCAACTGCAAAGCGGATGAACTAGCCAGACAAGGAAGCAGCCCTCACTCAAACAACAATAGTGAACCGTACGCTCCTATGCAATCTATCAAATTCCTCCTATTCAAAGAGGCAATAACGGCTGCAAACAATAGGTGGAACAGCATAGATATCAGCGTCATACCCAAGCAAATCTGGCTAAAACTAGATGCTAAAAGGACTCAGAGACTTCTCTCTGTAGGTAGAAACAGAATCAGCTCCGTAGTGGGGGCATTAACAGGACACTGTTTGATAGGTAGGCACGCCCGTAGGTTGGGTACACCCTACAATGATTTTTGTAGGAGCTGCATGGATGAGGAGGAGGAAGAAACCGTTCTTCATCTTCTTTGCAACTGTCCAGCTCTTGCCAATTTGCGCAAAACCAACTTGGGATACTACTTCTTCGATGACCTCAGTGACTTGTCTAGCACAGACATAAACTGTATCAGCAAATACATTACAAAGACCAAATTGCTTCAATGATCTTCCACATACACTCAGCGCCAGCAGTTGGTCTTAGCGACCACTGCTCGCTCCATCCTCTCTTAGACGGGCTGTCTGTGGATTGCAATCGAGGGGTGGACTGTTTCGGTCACACTTCGTACATCCGAAACAAACCGTCACTCGGTCAAACTCACCATTTGACCAAGTTGCAACACCCCGCAATATGCGTTGTAGGCTGATTGCTGCAATCGCCACTAATACTGCGCTTTTTGCTACATCCGCCCTATTCGATAAGTTGCCAGAGGACACAAGCGAGGGTCGAACCGATACGGTCACCACTCGCCCATGCATACTGTCGACCAGTCACCTTCACCAGCCTTAACAAATCTCTCAAGTAAGGTACATAATGAAAGGGCCGATCTATTAATCACCAATGGCGCACACGGTTACGCCATTATGACAAGACGTTAAAGGATTACAAGCGAATTGTACACTGTTTCGGTTACCCGGCGCTTATATCCGAAGACGTCATATCGTCCAATTAGTTATCCCCAGTCTCCTCCCTTCAAGGAGGTGTCTGAGGATTACAGGCGAGGGGAAACTGTTCGGTCACCCTTCCCCTATCCGAGGATAAACTGCCCCGACTCTCTACACGAGACGTAGGAATTTTTTAGACAAAGAAGACAAAAAGTCATAAGCACAAAGATAACTAATGTGGTTTCACAAAGGACCTAAATTATAAACGGTCTTAGTGTGTCTTGCGATTGCAGCACTCAGCCACCTTACCCAACCTAACCTAACCTCAATCAGTAGGTGTAAGATCAATTTAGCGCCGATATGTATTGAGCTGAAACTGTGAGCTAATTGAATTGATATGGACAATAGGAAATTTCAATGTCGATGCTTGTTAGCAATAGCTCTAAAGGTTTGAAGCAAGATGTCGAGCTGTTATCCAGTTTGCTTACCAGCATGTTTGCAACAGTTGAATGGAGTTCAAGCTGGATGAAGAGGCCTGCTGTTAAAGGCCTTCCTAACTATAGCTTCATCAAAGATAAAGTAAAGAAACGTAAATACCTGTATTGATTTAAAATAAGATCCCGCATTTTCGACGAGTGATTAAATGAGAACCATTATTATTTTATAACAGCGAACAACTACCACCTAATATTGAGGTTAAATGGAAACCAGGTCTTACTGCTTCTATCGCCTATAAAAATCTATAAGTTGGTAGATTTTAAATTTCAAATTGTCTAAAAATCTACGAATACTGTAAAAAATAAATAAATATTTAGCGCAACAGGTCGGTAGGGACCCTAGGCCTAGCTTCTCACAACCATTCGCTTTGTTTGAATTTTTCATTTTTGAAACGAATGGAAGGAATCTACAATTTTATGCCGTGTCCAAACGGTTGACTGAGAAGCTCTTTTATGACATGTATACTCTCGGATGTTTTCCAGAAGTTCGCGAGGGGTGGCGCAGTGGAAAAAAAAAAACTTGAGACGAATAGATCTTATAATAGGGGAGCCTTCCTGGGGTATGGCACTGCGCCCTCTTTAAAAGGAGCCTATTGTGCCTTACCTGGTGTGAGCCTATTGTGCCTTACCTGGTGTGGTCCTAGAGCCATCTTTTCACTCCAAATGAATTCAGGAAGACGAGTATCTTCTTTGGAAGTATTTCAGCAAGGTTAGCCGATGTGACGATTTCCTCGCCAAGGATTTTTTTCCTGAGACGCAGGATGACCGGACATTCCATAAGTATGTGAGGAGAGGATTCGTCACTCTCTAGACAAAGTCTGCATGTAGGGTCCGGGGAGAGGCCGATGCGTTGTAGGTGTTTTCTCAAGAGGCAATGGCCACTGAATATTTCTATTAGGATTCTCAGGTTATTTTTATGCAGGTTGATAAGGAATTTAGATATTCTGGGTCAGAATTGGGGAAAATATTGTTTTGTGCAGTTCTGCCCACGTGTTTTAACCCAGACTTCTTTGGATTCGAAGCGAGCCAGTCTCACAGAGTGGTTTTTAAAAAGTCCTTTTCTGACAACACAGAAGGGTTCAGTTCCGTTCAGTTTGCCGTCTCATAAGTCATTACCATCAAATAAGCTGTGGGCTGGGATCCAGTGATAAATGACTAGGTTTTTTTTTTTTTTTTGCGCAAGTTCGTGGATAGCTATATATGTTCCCAAAACGAGCTTTTATTTTATGACAGTTGAACTTTGAGAGCTGCTTGACTGTCTGAGAAGATAAATATGGTTTTGCCACGCGTATTAGAACTTAGATTTATTCTAGCGCAGTGGTTGACGGCAAGGACTTCAACCTGGAGTATAGATGAAACTTAAGATGGAATTTGTGTTTTATCGGGGATCGAACCTAGGACCCCTCGCTTAGTAGCACTAACCACTAATCCATTGCGTACGAACGTTGTAGACCACACCAAGTTTTCCTCCTGTAGGGCTAAAAACTAAACTCTAGACTCTATAGTCAAGAAACTCGTTGCACTTAATGGGAAGAGTATTAGAAGACAACCATTTGCAGGACTGAAGTTCGGCAATTATGGATTGCAAAAGGAAAGAGAGACATACAGACATACACTGATCTGAATAGAAAATGCCTTGTGAACTAAAACTGTTATTAAATATTTACTTACATGGCAGCAACATCATATGCTGAAGGAGTGACAAGAGATGAGGATAGGCCGGGGAATGACTTAGTTTTCGTCTCAAAAAATCGAACATGGTGGTTGCGCTTTTAGTGTCCACATGCTCATGATTGAATTTTCTTGCCAACTCCTTTTCATCTTCGGCGCGCACCATTTCGAAGAAATCCTTAAAAAAAAAAAACAAACAAAATTATTCAAGTCCTGGAAAACCTATTTCAAAAGTACTCACCAAATGCCTGTCTAAGGTTTCATTCTCGTGTTTCCTCAATTTATCAATCACTGGTTGTATGCCCAGCATCAGAAACTCGTACCGCAAATGCAATCTGAATTCGAGGTTCTCCTGTCCTGGTCCGTAGTTGAGCACGGCGTTAATAAACGACATAATGGCCGTCTTAAGGTTTACATCGTCGCGATAAGCTCCGGTCGAACGGTCCAAGTCGTTTAGGATACCCTATATTCAATACGTATTAGCCAAACGATACCCTTTGCGAGATCACACAAGAAAGCTCACCTGAAATCTAGTTCGTTCTGCTGCAAATTCCTGAAAGTTTAGCATCGCTGTGAGAACCTTTTTGTGACCACCGGGCACCAAGCACACAGCTCCGAGAATCTCCAATGCAGCTACTTTGGTTTTAATATTGTCTGCTGCTAAAGAACGCGCAATGGTATCAATACTGGTCGGATGAGCCAATACATGTGCGCGTCCAGTCTAAAAACAAATCCATTAGTTCTCCACAAACAGCAGTTGGACACAATTTTACTCACAGAATTATTCATCAACGCCTTAATACATCCAATGAGACTAGTATGCAGCGAACTATTCGCCACACGGATATCCAAGTTTTGTAGAAGATTCAGCAGTGCAGGCAATCCTTGCAGCTCGACAAAGCGCAGTACGAAACTATGCGCCGATGTACGCAGCGCAGTCTTGAGAGCGTCCAAAAAGGCCGTATGCGGCTCAATTCTTGAACTATATTCATGGCACGGTGAATCGTCGGGATTCAGAGATATATGTATGGCTATGTCTTTTAGACGCTCGATATAATGATCTGCCGTCGGCGGGACTGTGATGGTAGCCGTATTACCATCGACGGCGTCGAGCGGATTCTTTCGGGAACAGTAGATTTGCCATTTTTTCTGTGGCGGAAGACTCAACATTGCCTCTTTATTGGGCGCCGTCAAATCCAATTCTTCGACAAGTTCGGCGAATTTCGTATCCAGTTCATCCACGGAGGGCATTGGCTGGGTGGGTGTGAGCGTCTGCAAGGTGAACGCACCTTCGACCACACAGATTTCAGGTGGTTCGTCATCCTAAAAATAATGAAACATTTTAATTATTGAGTTCAGTAGCTGTCATATTTAAAAAGATACAAAATGGAAGCCGACATTCTCAAAGGATATCAAAATCAAATCAATAAATCGGGACTGAAATATGTAAGTTCGGGTAAAGTTGCTGCTAGTGATGCATGGCTAAAGTGCAACCTACGATTTTTAGCCAAATTGTAGTGATGATTAAACGAACCAACCAGGACAACTGGGCATCAAAACTCATAAACCGGGAGATAAAGTTCTCCACGAATTCACTAATTCAGCGTTCACTTCCTAAATTTGGAATGTAATTCTAAAATAAAACCGAGGCTATAGTGGTGTAGATGACGATTTAGCTCCTCCATTTTTTTTTTGTCAGTTTGACGGAGTTTTACACGCTCACTGATTAATGCGTCAACGATCCCAACGGATCAAATTATTCGATATGCTTATGTTTTGCTTCTGGGGTATATGAGAGATGTTTTTACTGATTTAGTGATACTAAGGACCACTTATATCAGCTGTAGACCAATGGGTCCTTATTACTTTCTGCAGAAATTCGTAAAAAGTTCGGAAAAGTAAAGTAGGTATATGTAGAAAATTGTCATTACGATCGTAGGTTATAAATATCCCCAGTATCTTGTATCAAAGCTGTTTTTGGTGGAAACAAGTTATAAAGAAAGTGATTGACATTGAATATTATGCCTAAATTTTCGCGAAAACACCCAAAACTTCATCGAAAGCAGAAGTTTTCCCATACCTACTTATTTCCGTTTTCAAAACGATTTATTTAAAGTTGTTTTCCACGAAAACGATTTCGAACCGTTTGGTTGTTGAAACAAACACACCAGCGTAGTCGAAAGTATACTACAAAGTAAAATGGTACTCCTATTTTTAATTTCGGATTTAGCTTGACATTTCTACAATCGCTTGACAAATTTTACTTTCTGGATGTTCCACCAAGTTTTGTTTCGTGTTCGATTTTTTTTATATTTGCCGCGAATAAACTCTTGGGGATCATTGAAATTAAATTTTTTGACACTAACACTATTTAAAGGCTTTATTAATAAAGACGGGCGAAGTTGAAGTGGAATAAGACAGGCTGTGTGTGTGTTATAATAAAATTAATAAGGTCAATGATTGCCAGCCGCGGCTTCTCACGGTGACACGGATCCGGTTCGCCAATTTTTGGCTGATTATTCACCAAATTTGCTGTTCGTATTCAGCCATCAAAAGTTGAAGAGTTGACTTTGAAGGGCAACCGCGTCTGCCAACTCGATCAGCGTATATGCCCTTACCAACAATCATTTTAATAATCAAGTTTTATCATTTGGACGTGCTGATCAATAGTGTAACTTGGCATGGTATTTTGGCATTGGTGACTTAATAATATACGTCATATTAGAAAAACGCCACCAAAACAACATGGCCGTCACAGGTTACTAACATCCATCCGTCTTAATTCCAAAACACTAAGTTAAAAATTAATATTTTAGTTTTGCTTATGTTTTCCCCGGTACTCCAAAAAAAGTTATATTATACTCCCTAACGAAATTTGCAACGGCAGCCCTGAAACACACTTTTAGCAATGTTCAGCAAATTCAGCAGAACAGCTTACCTAACAAATGTCACAGCTCACAACTTAAAATTATTTTCCACACTTAATTTATGGGCTAATATTTTTATTTAAATGCTCTGAATTCATTTTGTTTGTTAATTAATGCGATCGATTTTTGTAAACAAAGTAGCTTACACAGAAATTTCACCACAAGTGTCTCACAGCTGATTGAAACGTCAAACGAGAACTAGTTTCTCTTCGGTGTGAATGCATCGATGAGTTTTCGGCGAAAACACGATTTCGGTGCGGTGTGAATAGGGTATTAGGCCTGAATACACACCATAGGCGTTACATTGGTTCTGACATCGGTCTTTCTCGCTAGACAGTCTTTTGTTGCCATAGAGTGGAATTGTCAACTGTTTTCTTATTGGTCTAATTAGACTTGTCCTCTAAGCTCTCTGTGAAATTATTGCATCTGTTCTATGTTGAGACACACCTAACAACTAACTATTTGAACAAAAAGATCACGATAGGTACACAATAAATGGCCCTTAAAAAATGTTCTTTAACCCAAGATAAGCTAATGTGGTTTTCCATTGGGACCACCAGAAATCTTTTTCAGATCTCAGATTTTACGGTGCTCATGGAACGCGCAACGAGATTGATCTGCTTTTGTAAATGGATTAGTGCGTTAATTGACAACAATATCAGCTGTTCAAATGGCATTCGTTTTTGACTAAATCACAAATGGATATCGCCCTCAAAAATGTTTTCCTTCTTGTAGATACAAATGAAGTATTATTGGTGGTTTGTAGTGTTCAGATGACGAGGGAGATAATGAAGATAATAATTCCTCCGAAATCGTATCCATAGCTATTTATGTATTTTGTTATTTTGGTTTTCACGAAACTTTGCGCATTTGCCTCGAAATGAAACTTCTTTAACTGACGTTAAACAGCTGTACAAAGTATATTGGTATGCGTTAATCTGAAAAAATATCGAGATCTGCGAAAAGTGATCCGAATCGAAAAAAGATTGATTTTTTGTCCCAATGGAAAACCACATAAGTTTTGTCCACTCCTACACTTCTTTTAAAGCGTCTAACATACATCCGAGAGTGTTCTTATATCCTATAGAAAGCTATAGTAATAACTTCTGAGATCCCTTCCATTCGTGCACAAAACAAAATTTATTCAAAAGGCTTAGAGCTCCATATGGGCGTGGTTGCGCCAACATTTTTTTTTTTTTTAAAGTTAAGCTTCACTGGGAGGAGTATCTACAAAGACTGGTAGAATAAGAATATACATGCAAGCTGTACAGAAACGTCTATTTAGGAAACAAACGAATGTGATGGCATGCTGAACTAAGGCTGTACGCAGCATTTTTTTTTGTAGCCTAGTGGGCTAGTAGATTCAGATCGCACCTAAGTTGGCCACGCTGAAAAAGCACCGAATTTACTGGAGAGAATTGTTTTTTTACGATACTACGTCCCCAATTGAAGTGTAACTTAACGCTGTGCCAATGCTGGCAGTATGTGGAAAATTTTACTTTATTAGGGAATATTTGTAATTTAAATGAGCTAAAAAAGAAAAGGGATACTTTTTGCTTTCCAGAAGAACAAAAAGGAAATTTTGGTTGACAATTTGGCAAAACAATTTTTATTTTTTAGCTAGCTGTACATTTCTTTTATACACCTGGGGGTCAATTCTCGTTCTGTAAAAAAAGTGAAACGAAAATGTTTTCACTCTTTCACCGTAATTGCAATTCTCGTTCTAAGAAAATGTGGAACCAAACTTCAAAAATGTTCATATGAATACTTTTTTTTCAAAATTTCATTTTACTTGATTACTTTTAGTCCGAGTTTGAAAATTTAGAACCTAATTTCATACAAGATACAACACAGTGTGCGGTATTGAGTTCACAACGATAGTTTCACTTATTTACCGAGAATCGTTTTTTAGTACTATGTGAATCGAAAAAATGAAAGCAATGTGTGAAAGCGAATGTGAAAACTTTTAATTCGATTCACTCTTTCACAGAACCAGAATTGACCCCCTGATTGCATCCATGAAAAATCGTTTGTTGACAAGTTTTTGAAAATGCCAAATGTCAAGTTATTGTTGATGAGAAAACTTAACTGCCGTATATTTGTCGCTTCTTTATATCTTCCCTAAAATACGGTAATGATTGTAATAATATCAAGGGACATAAGTCCACGAGACATAAGTTCATAATTTATTGTGGAATTGTCCCTCCAAAGTGAGATATAAGTCAATAATTTATTTTTCAAGGATGAGACATAATTTGAACATTTTGAAAGTAGAAGATATGTTATCATAAAAAAGTCCAAACGCCATGTTTCACACATTTTTTTTTTTCACAAAGTAACAATAAAAATAACATATTCTTAACACATTACATTGGCAATTTAATGTGTATTTTAACGAAAAGAAAAAAAAAAACTGAAGATAAAATTCAATTTATTTACTCAAACAACTTTTTGTTTTAGCTTCCGAAAATTTGAGAAAATGAAAGATCGCCCAAAATAATATTTTGCTTTGTATTTTCAACATTTTGGGCTATTATACAATATACAAAATAGGCAAAATTTAAAATTCACAAAATAGTCCAATCTTATAATGAACCATCGGCAAAAACTACAATGGGCGCCAGTGGATGCTTAATACTCTGGCATGGCAGGTCTGCTTTAAATTAAATTAACTTAAGCAATAGTTACAGCATTTCTTTAAAACCCAAACATCTTAGAAGGGACATAATTCCATAAAAGTTTCCAATGGACTTATGTCCCACTTCGGTAGGACAGAAGTCCAAAACAAAATTTTGAACTTATGTGCCACTTTAGTGAGACATAAGTCCATAATGGATTTATGTCTCGTATGGACTGCGCCGTTAATAAATGCACCTTTATTGTAATAGCAATGTGCTTTTTTGCGTGATTGGAAAATCTGTTAAGGCAGCAAAAGTCTAGCACTAGTTTGAATGAATTCCTGTTTTCTTTGTGTGATATATTAGTGGGAAAATCGAAGGAAATTTTTAAACCCAGGCAAGGGAAAAAACTGAATTTTTTGGCAATCTTGTGTTAATTCTTGTGACGAAAAACTGCATTGTACTGTGCAAGAGTTATATAAAATAGAAATGGAGTCTCTTGTATTACGAAATGTTGTTTGCAAACAGTTCAAACTCCCAATTGCGAGCTGCAGTTCGGGGTAATTTCTTTCGAAAATTCGGTTAACTGCGTCTAATCAACCTTTAAGACCAAAACGTCAACCTGTCCGGTGAAGTTAATCTACGTGAAGGGGAAGATAAATATAAATTTGATAAAAAAAATAATTTAGAGTAGAGTAATCAGACCGCTTCCAACTTTGTACATAAGCGGATTATGTTTAGACATTTTGGTAGGAACTTAAAAACCCAAGAAGACGTATTCACCAATTCATAAACCATATGTAGTGAATCTTACCCTAAAAAGTGTGCTACCAGTTTCTAGTCCCCGAATATGCAGATGTCAAACCAAATGTCCCAATGCTACCTACACATGTAAACATATATTCGCATTGTTTGAGTAGACAAAAAATGGCCAACACTGCGTATACGCCCTGTCTCGAGTCGTATAGATATCAGCGATAGTGTCAAGATTAAGATTAATTAAGACAACCACCTGCAGGGTGCGTTTGAATATACCTTCTACCTCAACCACTGCTGTGCACACACGTGCACACGAAACAAGTAAAGTCGAAAATGTTTGACATGCTTGTTGACATATCCCCGATGCATGTTATACGCTCAAATGAAAGCTGAAACCCGACTGTCTTTAGACACTCGACTAACCCAGTCTTCAAACAGCTTACACTGTTCAATGGGTAAGTCCACCTCTTGGGCAACAACTCGAGGCGAACGCACTTCGCGTGCACAAAGATCAATTACAGATCAATAAATAAGAAATTTATCCCATCGTCGTCGTGTGGTGTCCGCCATCTGTGTGTCTTTCTCTGGTGTTGCTTGCTTAGGACTTGTCTGTATCCAAGTACTTTCTACGCAAATTTTAACATCCAAAAGCGCATTGGCCTGTAAAAGTGATCGGTTTGCATCGATTGGCGTTGGCTTAGCTGGTTATCGATATCTAGCTTTAGTTAGGTGCTTTTAAACAGAAATTTAAAGAAAGGTGATGCAAATTTTTTGAAAGGCGTTTTCCCAATAATCAAAATGCGTAAACAATTTGTGCTTACCTGAAAGCAGCCACACCAGCCTCGCTTTCCCCGAAAGGCGGGCATCTTCTTCTGCTGCTGTGCCCGATAGAACTTGTGCAGTGGCGTCTCTTTTGGGTGTACTCCACCGCCTGGTCCGTAATTGTATTCTAATATGTTATTCGCGTAATTATTGCCAGAGCCTTGGGTATCGTCCTTCGTTCTATTGGCGACACCATCTGTGTGTAAGTATCGCTGCAAGCCGTGCAGACAATTCAATTCATGTAAACGCGTTCGTAACGAGCCAAAGTCTAGATTGGCATAAAACGGCGATGATTGCGAATGGGATTCTACAGCCGGCTGCTGTAAAGTGTTGCTGTTAGCAGTAACCGCAGTCCCCTGCTGCGCATGTAGTGGTGGTGGTGGTGGAGCCTGGCGCTTTGTCCCACCAGTGGTGGTTGTGCGAACAGGAGTTTCGTTGTCTGTGCTGATAGTGTCTGGATCGGAAGTACAGTTGATTGGACACGTTTGAAATGTCTGCAATTGAAAACCAAAAAAAAGTGTTATATATCTAAAATAATTCATAAATTCAACAACAAAATGTTAAACAAATATCAACAGCAACATATCGCCATCATCGTCAGCATCTAAGCAAACATCACAAATTTTGATTGTGTACCTCAGGTAAATAAGAGACAAAAAAAAAAAAAACGAAAGTTCAACAGTCCACTTGACACAGGTGCTGTATTTAACTGGCCATTGAAAGCAGGGTTTCCTTCATCATACAAATGGTGATGCAGGTGTGCATTATTATTTGAATAGACAAGTCGACGAAAGTCACATTTTGTTGACTATTTAAATTTACAATCGTAATTCGCAGGGAGGGCTTTGTAAACAATTTCGTACTCACATGCAGTCGGTATATAGAAGGAATAGACATCGGTGCCAGCCATGTTATGTTGCTCATGGCATACGAATTTGATTTGGATTGCAATTACTTGCTCTTATTGCTTGATTGAAGGCAATTTGTTTGATTTTAGGGGGGATCACAGGGGTTATACCCCCACCCCGAAATTCTTAACAAGTGCACTTTTTTAAAACGAGAACAGTGCCAATCCAGACAAAAAATGATTCAATTTGGCCATTTACATAAATGCAAAATGATTCAAATCAAATCAAGCACTGACTTTTTTCAATTAAAAATGCCTAAGCACCGTTAAATAGGTATACTACACAAGAATACCACAAAAATAAAATACACTCCAATAGAATTATGTGCAGAATACACATTATGCAATACACATCACTCACCGCCACAAAGTGTATGCACAAATGTTATATGTTAATAAGCATTCGACGATGGAAGGCTTAAAAACTTTTTTTAAGAAACTCTACCGGTGAGGATCGACTTACTGGTTTAGCCTTAACGCTTTGTACGGTGCTCGAGCTAAATTTTCGCTACCATTCAAAATTCTCTCCAAAATTTAGCTGAGCTAAATTTTAGCGAGCCCATTTAGCTGAGTGGTACGTTGTTCGAGCTAAATATTCAAACTTTTGTTTCAGAATGTACTTCATGTATCTGTCAAAATTTAACGTGGCCATTTAATGGGGTGGTACATTTTCTCAAGCTAAATTTTGACAGATCGTTATTTTCTGTTGTTTTGTTTTGCGGATAATGGGAGAAGTAAGTAAGGAGTACATAGAATCGGAAATGGTTGAAATCGGAGAGTGTTGAATTTTCGAAGTAAATTATTTTGAAAGAACGCAGCTGTCACCCAGGGGTTTGATCCGCGGCGCGCTTTATGTCAAAATTTTGCTAAAACTTTAGCTGATGTTTGGTGAGAAAAGTTGCAGACCAGATAAAATTTAGTTAAGCTTAAGCCTAGTATCCTGCTCGCGCTAAATTTTATGTCCCATACAAAAATATCTACAAAGATAACATTTTCTTATTTACACACACATACCCTATCACAAGAGCGAATTTTTCAGGAGGACTTATGCTTTCATTTGGCCTCGAGTGTATTTTGGGTAGGTAATAATTGTTCCACCATCGTAAGGAGATTTTGGAAAGTTTAATCGGAGGTCTTTGAGGTTTGAAATTCGAAAATTCTATTTACCCGAATAATTAAAATTGGGTTTACTGATATCTGTCATGAACATGGTTTTTGTCCCATCTATTTCATGTTTAATAATAATTAAGCGACCATTTATCTTTGGTGTGGAGAAACTAAGTGCAGACTAGGGACGCTAAAATTTATTGCGAGCAGGCTTAGATGTCATTTCATCGGGAGATAGGAATAAATACTGACGAAGTAATTGATGTATTCGCAGCAAAGAAGGCGGTGATTAAATTTATAGTTTTATAAAATAATTCTTTACTTTGTTATGTTAAATATAGCTACTTTTTTTTAAACTATTCCTACTTTTGTTATAATTATACTAGTTAATAAAAAACAATTGAAATTTAAAATTATTTTATTTTCCTTAATCGCTTCCAACCAAAAAAATTTTATTTTTTAAAGATCATATTGGGCAATAAAACATGTTCAGTCACATTTGATGTGATTAACTGATATCAACTGGTATATTTTTTTTCTGTTTATCGACTTTTTGTTTGATTTAACCTTCTCGCTGAAATGAATGGCGCTGAAAGCAGTTTACTTACAAATTCATGGACCAAACACCCGAAAGGTTTTAATAAATATAACTGCTGTTATCAAGTTATTTCCCAATTATAAATTTTGTGCAAAAAAAAAAAAAAAAACATTTTTCCAAAAATGTATGAAATGTAAAAATTGTAAAATAAATGTAAAACAAAAATAATTATGCATTTATTTTGCCAGGTAGTCATTTCGGGGCAAATTGTTTTTTTTTTTTGAGTTAACATCATAAATAAGGGTAAATAAAATATTTAATTTCGTTGAAGCTTTTGTTTGAAAATTAAAATAAAACGTATTTTCATTACATGAAAAGAAAACGGCCCATCGAACGTTTAAGTAAGAAGTTTCGTGTATCTGAACGCGTTCACTCGTTTTGATATTAGGTACTATATCTAATAGAAAAGTAAATTATTGTATAATATGTATGCTTACTTTAAGTTTGTTATTAAAATTGATTTGATTTTTTATTTTGCGAAAGAAGGGGATTTTTTTCGAATTTAATGCAAATGCTTTTTTGCTAATAGAACCTTCGCAGTCTCAAACAATTTCGCGTAATGGACCTAGCTTACTCACACTTACGAATTATTTCCTGCGTGTTGTTATAATATATTATATATTATAATTATAAATTTGACTGTACGACTGTAAATATTGTGAATTTTGTATAGTACTTGTACTTTTCAAACCTTATCATATTTAAACAAAAAAATGCGGTTAATTAATCACGCTCAACATGAAGATAGTTAATGAATCAGTTTCCAAAAAAATTCCAATTTCTTACATAAACAAAAAACCATTGGTAGCAACCACGATTGTCAGCACCGCTTCATATCCGTGTGAAGACTTTCACTTATCGTGGGATATCTTTTGATAGACACCATGCATTTGCTTTGCGTTTTTGCAAATTTGTTTCTAAGAAATTAAGCACAATTATATCACAACGGTCCAACTGTGAAACAAGTTAAACGCCCAGCAGGCAATTCAAATTAAAACTAAATGAACAAACACAAAAAAAAAACCGCCTACGGGCGACAAGATTTTCCGCATACACTCCTCGATGGTTATAGCTCTTTCCTTTCTTCCTTCCCAGTGGTAAATTTGTCCATCGGACTGTAAATCGCGTGCACTGTTACACAGTTATTTACCTTATTACCAAGTCACCGAACTAAATCGGTTAAAATTAATCGGTGAAAATTTGTCATTCAAGTGTTTATTTTGATGATGAATTGGGAAACTGCATTCAGGTGAAAAATGCATGTTCGTAGTAGTGTTGCCTATCTAATGCATAATTGGCGGAACTTGTGACGTATGGTAGGTAAGGCATTCATTTTTGCTTCATTGTTGATATAGAGTGAGAGAAGAGCCCAATGCTCAAGGGATTGTTATTAATAGTTTGAAGTGTGACTGTGGAGTTCAGTGGGTTAGTGGTTAAACGTGTTGGGTGTAATTTTAATTTGTTCTTCATTTAAATCGGTTGGATTAGGCCCGGTACGTTTTCTTTACCCGAATGAGGATTATTGCTCGATTATTTAGAGTCGGTGACGGAAGATTGTAGATCGAACGTTTTGCAAGATAGCATTATACCTACACCCGCGAGCCTTGTATTGGACAGGCGGCGCATTGAACGAGATAATGATCTGTAGCAATAAGTTGTAGTAGCTTATGTCGACATAAGCTAAATTAGAGTTTTTTTACATTTACATTACAAAGTTTTCCCTTTCCTTAGCTTTCTTTTGCTCCAGATCCTTTTACTCTACAACCATTAAAAACCGTCAAATTTTAAAAAAGCTGAACCGCTTCCATAAGATCATTTTTTTTTTTTTTGCTTTCACTGAAAAATTACCAAAATTTACATAAGCCTTAACTTATTATAGCACAGAAAATGATTGAAATTCTAACGATTTTGTCTGAAGCGGGTGGAAAAGTGGATTTTTATGTTTGTTTGTCGAGTGAGAGGTTATGTTTTAAACTCCGAGCTCTTGACATAAAACAATTTCTGTAACTTAGTTTTATAAAATTTCCAGCAGGAATAGTAAATGTTATGAAGCAAAAACCTTGGGACACATTCCGTATAACAATTATCGTCCACTTATGTACCTGTTTGGACTGTGTACCCCATTAAGACGCAGCGGGTTAGTTAGCGGAGGTCATAAAAAGGTAAGAAAAGCATCAAAATATCTCAAGGAAATTAAAGGAGAGATTTATTGTAATCGAATTATAATGTCCGATTGATTTTTAGCACATATTGAGTGTTTCTACAATCGCCGCGAAAGCCGATATCATTTTACGCTAGCCAAGTATAGCTGAACGGATCTATGCAGCCAACTGACAATAGGGTTTTTTTACTTTGCCCAAACGATCTTTATAGATCACTGATTTCTATGATTTACAACCACAGTTGGGTCTCGTATTATTACCATGGAAATCAATGATCTACGAGTATATAGATCATGTGGGCAAAAGAGAAAACATTTTTTTTTAATAAGTTGATGTATTCCGGCCAAATAAAACCTCGCCTCCGTTTTTAAAGAGTTCCGCTGGTAAATGTTCCTACCTAAATATTTACATTTATGAACATATGTGTTGAAGGAAAATATGATGAAAAACCTTCAATATGAGCAAAAATAAAAAAATAAATAAATCATTAGTTCAATAAATAAATAAATTGTAAATAAATAAATGAATAAGTAAATAAATAAATAGATAAATAAATAAATAAACAAATAAATAAATAAATAAATAAGTACATAAATAGATAATAAATCTGTTATATGAACCTTTCAAAACAAACAGATTTATTTTTATTTTTTTGTAAATATTAAGTGTCAAGTGTGCACCTGATAAAATTTTTTTAAAAAAAACATTAAAATGTCGGCTGAAAAGAGTAAATTTTTTTAGTTTAATTTTAGTTTAGTTTATTTCATCAAACAAAGTTACAATTATACTTCAGTGATTACTAGATACAATAAAAATATTAAACATCTCCACCATTTAAGTTATTTAAAATTAATAATAGATTTGTTTTAAATATATATCTACTATGACTGAAATCTATCATGTCGCAAACAGTATTTGTTTCTCGTAAACACCTGGTTATTGGTTCGTTTGCGGCATAAATAGTTCTATGATACGGAATATAGAAAAACAATCGGTTTCTAAGCATTCTCGCAGATATATTGAACCCAATTTGAGATAGGATAGAGGGGCAATCAATGTGACCCTCTAGTACGTCCCTAATGAACATAACCGAGAAATATTTCCTTCGAATGTGTAGAGGCATAATTCCAAGTAATTTACCCCTCGTTTCATAAGAAGGCATTACTATGTTCCAGCGGAGTCTTTTCACTACAACTCTAGTAAATCGTTTTTGGATTTTCTCTATTCTAAAAGAGTGAATTTCATAAGAAGGATTCCATATCGTATTGCAGTACTCTAAGGTGGACCTAACAAACGCAAAAAATAAACATTTCAGAGTGTGAGGATCCGAAAAGTCTTTAGAATTACGCAAGATAAAACCTAACATTGAATTGCCTTTAGCGACTAAAAAATCGAATTATTACATCTTATAATATCTTAGTTCCGGCAAAAGTGATCGGTGTTTTCGGCTAAATAAAAATATACATTTTATAAATTAGTATTGCTATGGCGAAATGCTAATAACCATGTACTTTTGACTAGCTGGGTGTACCAACTTTGCTGCTCCTATAAGTTTTGTTATAATTTTTGAATAATCTACCTACTTAGTGCTGTCGCCGACTGTAGGGATACCTACAGCATAATAAACTCACTTTTCAATTAACACTGTAAAAAGCACATCGTTGCCTATTATTCAAACTCTTTAAATAGGAACCTATATCTACTTCTGATACTATTTTTGTTTGTTTTAATTTTCAGCACAATCGTACCCGACTAATTTGAAAATAACATTATTTCTGCACACATAGATGTCGAATCAGCGCAGGTACTATTTGTGATTGAGCAAGATTTAGGTTGTACATAGCTTATTCCAAAAAGATACACACAGGCAAACACTTAAATTAAGAAAAGTACCAGGTTGACAGGTTTTCGTTGAGCTTTTCCATAAATAAAAAACTTTAAATAAAATTTCAATAAAAAAATGAATGCCAACCGCAGCACAGATTTTCAGCGGCAGTTGTACAAAACGTACAACACTGAAGTCCAAGTTGTAACCAAAAACTTAAATTACATATTTGCGAAACAACTCTGTTACACATTCCGTCACCGGCGGCGGTTTAGAAAGTTCTAAAGTCCATTGATTTTCGAGCCCGCATTTTGCGTAACTCAAAAGCCGTTCATGCGCTTTATTTATTTAATATGCCGTAACCTATACCACACACCTCTAAATAAAAGCAATCCATGAAATATTTTCTTACAAAATGCATAACACGCATATTGCATTAAAAACAAACAAAACTTAATCCGGTTTATTTCACATTCCAGCGCTCTGTTTTGACACCTCCTCTTTACAAAGCCGAACCTGCTATATGAGTAACACCATTCTCAGATTCTATCCACGCGTCGTCAGATTGCATTAATTACATAAATTTCCATACAAATAGCATCGATTTAACCAGACAAGCGTACTAACGAAATGTGACCATCATTGACCCATCGCATCGTTCAAAGCCGACCATTTTCGCCACATAAACAGGTCCAACTACATGTATGCATATTTGCATTTTGAATAATTCGATTTGTATGTTGACCATGAAACTGCGACCTTAGCATAAAATACGACACATTAAGTCGACCAGCATCACTGATGAGCGCCATCTTTGGTAATGTCATCATGTTAGGCTTGATCGTAGTAGGTATTGCAAGCGCAACTAAGTCGGTGCAACATGAGAGTTATGTGATTGCAATCGACTGCAAATGATCTTGTTCAAACCCACAGACAACAATGCAATTTGAAAGCAAGTCATTACGACACTTTAGCTGGGGTGTTGCAACTCCCTAATTGGAGAGCGGACTGTCAGGAGTCTGGTTGAGCAACTGGAACTGTGTTTAGGGCGAGTCTTGCCGAATAATAAATCAATCGATATTAGTTTATCTAATTACCCGAAGTGCATGTGCCAGTTGAAATAAAATAAAATGTTTATCAGCAACTAAGATCAGCATAAAGTAAAAGGAAGTTTAGCGGGCAGTTTCGGAAGCAGACCTCACTGGGCAAGAGCAAAACGAGTGCGATTAGTTAATATTGGCAACCAAACAGCCACTCCTTGGGAGTTGTACATTTTAGGTGTAGTGGCTTTGTCATGCATAAATATTGCTATCGCCATTTTTAAAGTTTTACACTTTTAAAGCCAATGAGTCTATGATTAATTTTGTACTAAAGTTGGGAAAGATTTGCGAGTTTGCTGCGTTGTATCAATTTTAAATCTAATTTCTTACCACGGCCGGTTGATTTATTTTCTTTTGTAAGAGCGTTTACTTTTAACTTGTTTATAAAACAGTGATTACGCCCTGATAGTAATATTGTTGTGGCCTACCCGATTGTGACCCATTTAATTGGGAAGTTCGCCCACGCGGGGTTTCGTTTGAAGTCCCGAAAAAAAAACCTTCGTCTTTTCTACATTGTCGCAAGTAGTCTTCTAAATTCAGGCTCTTGGAAACGGTGTAAAGTTGCAGATCTCGTTCATTCATCCCACAATGAACCCATTGCGCCCAACAATAACGTTTTTTTTTTTTAATTGGTTTACTTTTGTGGTACATATGTATTATAAAGAGTGACGAAATAGAATGTCGGGATCAATATAAATATAATGTGGCTATTAGAGCTAGGAAATATGTAGTTCCGCATTTCGCCACGGTCCATACTTTTTTGCCGAGCTGTACTTAGAATTTTCGTCCAGCGTCCACATTTCTAAATTTAAATATCAATAAGACTCTATCAGGTTCTTTATTTTTGATTTTTGTAAACATTTTTATACTTATAGAAATACCCCAAAAGTATCTAGAAAGTAAAACTATTTACTCAAGTTGGAGATTAAAATTATTTTTAATCTTAGAAACTCTAATTTCTTTAGAAATGTTTTTTTTTTTTTACTAATTTATACTCGTACCAAGACCAAAAGTTATGTTTTTTTTTAACTTATTTTAAATAATATGTTGGAATTTTTTAAACTTCTTATATTTATATTTTTCCATATTTATTTTAAAATGAGAAAAAAAAAAAAAAAACAGTATTTGGCCTGAGGCGAAAAATGTCCTTTATTTTGCTGCTGAAGCCCCTGAAATACTTTATTTTACCACTCACCATCCTGGGAAAATTGGTTTTGGTGCTGAATCTACTGAAAATTCTATTTGAACCATCAGACAAAAATTATTTTAGCCGCTGAATATCCTTACAGAAATTAATAAAATTGGTTCATGTACTCAATTTCATGTACCTATGTGTGTACTTTATAATCTACTAGAGGATCCCCGCCTGCTTTGCTAGGCGTTACAATTTAAATTTAAATTATGTTTGGTGTTTGATACGGATTTCATACTCAAAAACATAAACCATTTTCATTTTTGTGATCACTTGATCACACGTAATGTATGTATGACCAAGTACCAGCCCAAACAGATTACAGACTTATGTTCTCTGTTCCACTTCCTGTTTGCATGGCTGAAAAAGGCGTTAACTTTTATAAAACACTTGAATATTTCTGCAACACTTCTTGTTTCGGAAACTTTCCATTAATGTCTATTTGGCATCTAACCATATCCCAGAAAGTATTCAACCACTTTCTTTGTCGGACCATTAGTTGCTGATCAATGAAGTGAATATTGAGAATATCATCGTTTTTTGAGCAAAAAAAAAAAAAAAAACACAGTAGCAATATAGTTGTGATTTTATAACAAAGCAATTTCACGTATGTACAACTGTACATTTGGGTATCAAAAAAGAGCGTTCTTTCGCAAAATGTGGATAGGTATACAACTATGCTAAATTTAACTGCGTTGCAGTTAGATCATTTTAAGAAATTTAATTTAAAAACCAAATCTTTGTAATAATATAATTTTAATACAGCGCTGTAGATAAGTGCATTCATTCATTTAAAAAGTTTTCATAAAGCAAACCAATGCAACATTTTTCGTTTGCATTTTATTTTCATGTATTTACAACTTAGATTTAATTAAATCAACTAATTCAGTAGTCTAGTAACTCGTCGCTTTAAAAGCAAAGTGACATAAGTCCAAAATGTATGATTTTCAGGAGCGATGTTTAAAGTTTTGCGTCACACAAAAAAAATTGTTTTCTAGTTAATTAAAAACAATATACAAAGTGCGTTTACATACAATTGAAGTATTTTTCTCCCTCTTTCAGATAGTATATAAATATGTACAAAAAGGCAATATTAAAAAAAAAGATATGACGTTTTGCCAAAAATCGGATAGTTTTTTAAGTTTTTATTTTCAAATGAGTTGCAAAAGTGTCGTTTTGTCGCTTGAAATTTTTCGCAATATGACGTTTTGCCAAAAAAACAACCAATCGCGACGCACAACTAAAAAAATGTCATTGCGCCATAAAAAATTGTGGGGTTTTTAGTGGAAAATCGAAACGACACTTTTTAAAACGTGGAAAGTAGAAGAAACAGAATTAAGCCGTTTAGGCAGAAAAAAACAAATTGTGATCATTTTTGTATACTTAACTCAAAAATAACAAATTTCGACCAATGTCACTTTGCTTTTAAAGCGACGAACTATGAATTTCATAGTCTCTGGTTCAATTCTGAAACTGAAGTTTTTTAATTAAATTAGTTCGAGATAATTTACTTGCGTTGCGGCGCCAGATCACAATTATCGTAACAAATTCAACAGTTCACTCAATATTGAGAGTGACTTGCACTGAATTAGCTCGTAGGTGTACAATGATTTGTGATTTGTGTAGCCCGGATATTGTGGTTTATGTCTAGACTTTTTTGTTAATCCAGATTTTACTTAGTACCCGCTCACTGAAATTCTGGATGGCACTGTTCCATTCCTGTTCCATTTACTAGTTCAGTCCCTAGTTCCAGTGAAGATAGACCTAAATTCTTACGTATTGATATTTTAGTTATTTTATTACTTCAACTTTAACCTCGGAGTAAACATCAAACTCACAGCCTCCCTAGTGCAGATTCGAAGAATCGTCTTAGAAAAACGCTGCTTGCTACTTCATTTTCCCATAAGTGAGTAATAAAGTTTTATTAAAGTTAACTTCGAAATTCCTCTTTTGATAAGTTGTACTATCTTAACCTCAATAAATAAGCTGACTTGTAGATATAAGAACTAATCAGCACTTTCTCTTCAACAGATATTAAATAATGTCATTACGGCTATGTCAAGTCATAGCGAACGAATTTATTAACCAACTATATACCTACACAGTGAATCTGCTGATGAATTGATGTCGGAAACTTCTTGAAAACCAGGCGCGGACATAGGCACCTGAATGGAAACTTTCTACAAAAACCATAAACCGTCTACAGTTCAAAAATCAACGCGGAACTACAGTCATTTTGCACCTCGCCATGCTTCCGATATATAATTTCAGCGCAAAAGTAGTCCGTCAATCATCGACGAGTTATACTCAATGAATTAGTACATATAGATGACAGACACTTTTTTGCCCATGCGTGCTGTCACTTTTACGGCATATGCACTAGATAGCCACCTTGATGGATCTTTTTCCCACATGGTCATGTCTTTCAGTCCAAGATGCCAAAGATTGTCATTTGCACTAACCGATCAGTAAAAAGCCGGCAATTGAAAGTGAATGGACAGCATTCCCAACAATTTCTTTTCATGATAACGAGTGCTGACCAACTTCAATCTGTCATTAAGTTGGTGAGGTGACATATTGACTGACTTTAGGTATGTGTATTGTGTACATTGGCCAAGAAAAAAGAGGTAATCTATGATCGGTTTTTCTTGAGCAAAGCCTCTCGTTCATTGGTATTGAGTTGCGGCTAGGTTTTTTCTCTTACGACGAAGCACTAATTTTCTTCAGAGAAGTGTGAATTTCATTCGATGCCCATGGCAAAGAAAGTTATACATCTCTTACAAATAATTAGGAGTGTATTCGCAGTTCTTTTTAATTGATAGCTTAAATAAATAGAAACTTGAAGTATAATCCGACCGTTTCTTTCTGATCGGACAGATTGTGAGCATTATTGGTGGTCAAATTGTGCATTTAATTTTAATTGCTAATTCACTGATATACCCACAGAAGAACTTATCATTATATTAATACGTGAACATCCAAAATGTCCGTAACCCTTTTAGTATTTATTTTGAAAAGATGTGTGAAATGAAACTTATATCATTCGAAAGGTAGGTAGATACATACTGTGCGATAGATGTACAAACAAAAATAAAGTGCACGAATGGAATGAAACTTTCTTGTTCATCAGAAGTTTGGTTTGATGTTCTTATTTTATTATGAATGAAATAAACTTTTGGCTAATACGCAGTGTTGTTAGCACTCTCTCTTCATTTATGCCACGAAGCGTGGTCATTTTTCCCTTTTCATCGTACTCAAATTCACTTTTAAAAGCCCACCATACTTTTTTGCCTCAAAATCAAGTTTTTAAAAGTAAAATTTGTATTACACGGTTAATATTAACCTTTAGTATAAAAACCACAGTTTGTAACATTATCACGGTTATTTTTTGGTACTAGAAAATTTTTATATAAAAGACGAAGAGGTGTTTTTTTTTTGTTATAGACATTCAGTATGTTGATTCATGGTGATGTAAGAGTTTTGATGAAATTTCAGTAAAAATTTATGGTTTGAATATTTTTTGTTCGATTCCCAAAATTCCCACGATTTGGTGCTTTTTCCCTTTATCCCACGAAATACTTTTCGGACATTGAAATTCCCCCAAAAAGGGATAAATCCCACGATATAAAAACACTGCTTATACGTGAGTGTTTATAAGTTGGAGCTCTCAGTAACAGGCAATAGTCGCTTTTTGTAAGCTCTTACATTTAACAAGATTTTTTAGTACAAGGACACACGTAGTAGGAGTTTCTACTTTCTCATCTTGTGGTTTAAGGTGTCTATTATTGGAATTGGAAGTAGGATTCGCCACTGACATCTTTACATAGATGTATTATGTAAAAATTCAGGGTTTTGTTTTTGAATTTGCATTAGCAGTTGAAAACTGAATCTACGCCGACGGACGTGAATGGAGTGCAAATGAATTGGGTGTTTCTGAATGTGTAAGCTTCAAGTGGTTGGAATTATTTTAAGGTGCATATTCAACTTGGTTGAAAAAAAGAAGTGGGAAATATTTTCTAAAAGAAGTTTTTCGTAGAAAAAAGTTAAAAATGTGCCGTGTAGGTCAAAAGTAAGTAACAAAATGCGACAAAGTGCGCTTATTTCATAGGCGATTTTTCCGAAAGTTGTATCGGAACGGATATCCGAACAGTTACCTCGATAGGGGTGATTGTTCGTTAGCATTACTTTGGTTTTTAAAATGTTATCCCAATGTTCATAATTTTGAATGTTTTAGGACCAATGTGATTGACCTTACCTTAGCTGGCAAAAAAACCGAAAGCCGTATTGCGTCCTTTCGAAAGATTGCCACAAATTTTTGCTACTTTTTTAGTTGGAGATTTTTTTTTTCCAAATAAAAAAAAACCTTTAAAATGTAACGCAACGCTATTATAGTGTTTAGAGAGCCAATGCTTGTTAAATATCGTTTAAACATTCTAAATTATTTGCAAAAGAGCTTCAGAAATGACCCTTTTTTTCTCATTGGCCCTTTTTCTTATTGCGACTTTTAAGAATTACAATGATTCTGTAGCGGTCACACTGCTGTACCTTTTCTTTAAGTCAGCGAGTGTTTTTTATTTATTATTAAGAAGCTGCTTAAAGCTATTTGATTAATTTTTGCCGCTTAATGACCCCAGCGTTTCAGCGTATTTTACCGAAGGTGCGCTTCTACCTACGTCATAGATAATGTCCCATTGACATTCTATTAAACTACTGCACTTGATCTACATCTGGACGATAAAGCATTAAATCATCCTCTCAATAAAGACAAACAAACACCAGCTAGTGCTACATGGCAACTTGATTAATTATAGCAATTACTAATCGGCCCACAACGATCGCCTACTTCTGCTGCCAAATTAATGCATTTAAGCGCACTCCCTTCCGCAAGCAAATAAAACAGTAGTATTTCCCATCCAACAGCGTTTGCCAGAACAAGAATGTTTTGTGTATGCACAAGCGTCGAAGGCACCGCGAATAATCCCATTGCGATGCAGACAAAGCCCAAGCCATAAACGGGGTGGAGTTGGTGTTGATGGTCTGGTCAAATTGGAGCACGTATACAGACATTTTCAAGTGCATACCACGTCCGTCGCTGTGCTCTTGGAAATCCAATAAATGCGCAAACGTCATGTATCAAGGTCGCATAGTAATCAGTAGATAATCACTACAGTGTGAAAAATTACAAACTCCAAGTAGGACCCGTTCGATTGACTCTTTTCCTTGTTTTGTTGATGCCAAAAGGAAAATACTGACTGACATATTTTAATTGGCTATTGCACAACTCAATTTTAGTTCGGCAAACTCTACTGTTTCTTCCAATTTGGCATAGTACCTCGTCGGCGTCGTGCAAACTCTAAAATGAAGTAGACCGGTTTTTGGCGGTCTCTACGCATACCTATCAAATTGATAGTAAACCTACATATTTTTGGATGCATAATTTTTTACGTATTTTGCGTGAAATTTCTGTTCGGCTGTTCTGTAATTTAGGTTAAAAAACAGAAATATTTTGTATAACATCGACAGAATGCAAAAACAAACTTGGCCTGAGTGTCTTTCATTTTTGGTTTTGGTGAGCAGACCATGTTTGTATATAACATACATTGACCTAAAAATTTGATTTACATAACTGTGCTTCAGCCGTGGTCCATTGATTTGGTGTTTGTTTGTTTGTTTGTTTTTGATAATAGATAAAATGATTCGGTAAGACATTCGAACTCTTGTTCTAAGCTTCTGGCAGCATTCCCATTCACGTAATAGTGTTCTTGAGTCGTTCGGAAAGAAGAATACCTCGGTGGAATTCTGGGCTCTCTTGGGGCTAAGATAAATCTTGTATTTGAATAGATTTATGTAATAAGATTTGCTGCCGTATAATAGCCGAGTGGAAACAAGTTGGCGTAATGTAGTAATGTAGGTCGTAGAGCGTGATAGTGAGAAGCTTTGGATTTATGGTGAATTATGTAAGAGTAGTCTTCTTCGAAGACAGGTTGCTGTATTTTGTTGGAGCGCTTGCGTGCCTGTTTATACTGATGAATTCAATTTTTAGTCGTGCTCGTAGCCCAGTACATGGTTTTGTTTGTTATTTTTTCTGGGTATGTTGTATTTCCGCAGTGTATGGAATTTATTAAAAAATAAGAAAAGGTATGCATCTTTTAAACAAGAATAAAGTAAGGAGCACCTCAGAATCGTAGTATCAGGTTTCTTAGAGCTCCTTTTAAGCGGTCAACGATGCACAGTCCTTTGCCGCTGCATATTAGTGTAACCTCCTCATACTCGCTTTATTAATGTTGGTAGGCGAATGATAGCCAAGTAATTCCGTCTTCACGAAATGCAGATAAATGCGAAGGTTAATCATCTTGGGGTTTGTCCCAAATTTTTCGAAAATAGCTTTCGATTTTGACTTTAAGAACCAAACAATGCTTACATCCCGAAGAATAACTTGAACTCGGTTTTCAGCTAAATAGTTAACATTTTGTCTGCCAAATTTTACACAAATCGCTCTAAATTTTTTTATCAAAATACATATGAAATATAACATCAGTATTCTAAATAAGACCTGGTTTTTCTCAACAAATTCAAAAAAATCAGTTTTTTAATTATTTCTCAAAAATTACTAGGTATCAAAAAGCTGACCTATGTGTTCATATATTTTTAACTTTCTTTTTTAAACTCAACACCGCACTTAAAAATACAAAACAGCAACGCAAAACTTATTTTTAGCAAATAAAACCCGCTGCTTTTTTTTTCCAGCATTATTGAATATGCACCTTAAGATCAGTCCAACCACTTGGAGCACACACAATCAGAAACACCCATTTCATTTGCATCCCCACACACGTCCATCGGGATATTCAGTTTATAACTGCTAATGCAAATTCAAAAACAAATGTCTGAATTCTTACATAATGTGATCATTGACACCTTTAACCAGCGTCTCTAATCTATTCCAGTCAAAAATAAAATCATGCCCTAAAGGACTAGTCACATGAGAGCGAACTGCGAACAAATCAATTTAACTGTATTTATTAATTGAAAATTGTTGTTTTTCTATCACAAACCCATTATTATTAATTATTATTTAATTAATCTAACATTTACTTTATTCCCAATCCAAAAACTCACGAATGAAAAATTCGTTCGAGCTTAACCTTTAAAAATGAAACTGATACGCGGGTATCTGCGACCAAAAAAAGTTTTCATGTGAATGAAATGTCAGAAACTACGAATATTCGCGTGTTCGCAGTTCGCAATTCGCTCTCATGTGAATAGTCCTTATTCTTAACAGATCAAATCGCAGAAACTCCTACTACGCTTGTTCTCATACTCAAAAATCTTGTAAAGCAAGCATGTCAAACTCAATGGCCACAACAGGCTAACCCAGCAGGAACTAAATTTGTATGGGCCGCAAAAAAAAAAAAAAGAAGAAGAAAAACAAGAACCACTTTTACTTTTTTTCTTAATTATAAGATTCTTATTCGCTTAATTTTTTTTTTCGGCCCTAGCGAGGTGAACGTCGGAGAGAAAATTATTCGCAACGCATACTCTTTCGGAGGCTCAAATTCCATTCAAGGTGTCTGATTTTGGAAGAGAAATAAATAATTGCGATGGCGCACCGCACTCCAATTTCCAAATCGTTAACAAATTTCACAACCAATTTCTGTCGGAGGATATCGGAACATAGCTGTCAAAAATTAAAAAAAAAAAAAAAAAAATGCACTTCATCGAACTTCAACGTTTAAAGTACCTACCTAACTAATATGCGTTGCAAAATGTCGGAACAATTCTCCGAACAGTTGTTTCAAAGAATACCTAGCAGCAAAAATCTTCCGAATCGTATAAAATCGGAGAATTTTCCGTTCTGACTGATACTTCATTAGCGCCGCATAATTTTTAGAAAACATTTCGAAAAAAAGGGCAATAGTAATAAACATAAAAAAATAAATTTAAAAAAAACAAAAAACACGACTGACTGTAAAAAAGATCTCACTTACATTTGTTTTTTTTTTTGTGTTTTTTTTTTTATACCTATTTATTTATTCAGCCTATGACACTCCGGGAAAGAATACCAATTTAATAAACTCTCATTCTTCAAAATCGGTCAAGCTCCCTGTGTCCATGTCCAGCGGGTAAAAAGAGCGCTTTTTATATAACTAAAAATTAAACGATTGAATCCAACCTAAGTAGCAGTGGTGTCCCCATTTAAAATGAATGGTGCATCAGCAGCTTTTTAAGTTGTAGCTTGTAGGCCAAGAGGGGGAATCACCACTCTTGTTTCGACCTTTGTACCTACTTTTAAAAGACAATCCTATTGCGTGTTAATTTCTTCTTTAATTTTTATTGTGTGAAATGCCAAATCCAAATCCGTTAAAAGGCAAATGCGTTCTTTACGCCAAATAAATCGAAAAAAAAAAAAAACATTTTTGGAAACCGGAAAAAGTAAAAGTGATGATTTTTTTTTGTAAAAAGTGTAAAGGAAGTTTTTCGACACAAAAACAACCAAACACATCAATGCTTTGTCTGCATATTCGTGCAGCCAAAAAATTGTAAACTTTTTCACTCCAACAATTGATAGCGCCACAGTCAAATCACAGTTTTAAATCGGCGGATTGTGCCATTCTGGTTTAATTTAAATATTCGCTCATTTATATTTATCCTGTGTGAATACTGTTTTTTAATATTAAAACCTGTGAAATGAAGATTTTTCCTGATTTTTCTTACAAAAATGATGGCATGTCAGATGAATAACCCAGCATTTTATTTAACACTATTCATTTCCCTACATTTTTTTGAACCGATTCTTTTATCTTGCTTCTCAGACTTTTCCACCTATCTAATAAAATAAGAGAACAACCAACAAAACTTTTGATAAACAAGTGATTTTTATTTTCGATTGCACACTGTACAGGTTAACCAATTTAAATGCCGGTTATGCAAAAACCTAATGCTGAATGTTCATATACAAGAACACGTGTTTACATACATAATGTGATTCTATATATTTTTGCTTGTGGTCGTTAAAAAGATAAATCTTAAAATATGACGACACTTTTTTTTACCAATTGTCATCTTGAAAGCGAAAAATGGCAGACGGAAACAAAACACACTATTCATTAATCACAGCTAAAATAAAAATGCTTCCCGATTGACTTGTATGCATTAGATCATCATATTAGGGTTTTCGCATTGAAATTGGTTTTGTAAACAAAAAAAAAAAAAAAAACATTCACAATAAACCACAAAATCGCAATATCATTTAAAACGAGTTGCGGCTTAAAGTAAGCCACCAAAACCTTCATCTTATAAACAAGCGAATATTGAATAAATTTGTATCTGCAAAAAGGAACAGACCATTATAAGCAGACTATACCTGCTGCCAAAGCCAATAACTATGGCATCTCTTTTTCTAGATATGTATTCACCGAGCAAAGTTTGCTTTTGGTTTCATTTTTGTACAACCAAATGATTAAAACTGATGTGCAAATCACTGTCAATATATCAGCGTTTCAATTGACAGACCTGCGACATGATTTTCTTTTTGAAACTGAAAAGTTTTAAAACCAAAATCTTTGTCAGTAGAAACCGGATACAATCATAAGTAAGGCATTTAGCCATAAGTTAAACTAGTTCCGGAATTTCAAACTGCTATAAGGCTGTTTGCGCATGTGTTTGAACGCACTGTTTGGCAATCAAACTTTATGTAGGTTAAATTGGATGCTCAAAGTTTGTGAATCGTTGATGAATGAATGTTCGCTGTTGGCTATCCTGGAAGCTACAAATATTCGGTTATATAATCGGTGTGTAGTGTAGACTAAAGATTTTGAAGTCGTTCATAGTAATTCTTGATTAATAAAGCAAAACTAGTTTTCTCCTCTTTCCACGTGATGAATGAAATACCTTACCTTTCAGCTGGTAGACAATTATTCTTATTCGTGTGTACCGTATGATATATGGAACGGCCTCGTGAGCTTTGCAACGTGATTATGCTAATAACATGCAGTCTCTCCTTAGAAACAGCAGTCATTTTAAATTTTAAAATACATAGATAGTTCCATGAAACCAGGTGGTAAAAGAGGCACATGAATATAATTTCGAAACACGTTGAAGTCCGATGGTCGTTTAATTTGCGCATAAATAGAATTCCAACACTTGCGATTAACGAATATATTAACTATACAAATGTGGTCCAGTAATTCTGTTGTTTGAGAGATGAATTATTATACAAAGGGCTGGACAAAAAATAAAAACTATACCCAAGGCACTTGTAGAGAGTTTTTAAAGCAAACACTGCATCATTCCGTGGCTCTTAAAAAGGTTAAATGCATTTTCAAAGATATCATCATTGGTCCGATTTTCATGAAAAAAAACTCTATTTTTTAAGCCTTTATCTATTGGAGCAGTGGCTTAGTGGTTAGTGCGTGTTGGACTACTAAGCGAGGGTCCCAGGTTCGATTCCCCCAAAAATCCAAATTCCATCTTAAAGTTTTTGTCCACTGCGTCACCTCTCATGAACGTCTGACAAACATCTGACAGTGTAACTGCCATAAAAGAGTTTCTTAATTAGCCGTTTGGACTGGGCATAAAATTGTAGATCCCTTCCATTCGTTCCAAAAATGAAAACTCACACAAAACGAATGGTTGTGAGAAGCTAGGCCTAGGACCTGTTGCGCCAACCATTTATTTTTTTATTTAATATATTGGAGCACACAGATTGAAATAATTGGTCAACCGTATAGAATACTGTCAGAAATATACTCCCTTTTGTCACACGGTCACACAGGGTGTAACAGCGCTTGGCACAAATGACATAGATAAAATGTCACGATCAAGTGAGAAATTTTAATAAACGTGTGATCGGCGGTCACTTGCTTTTGTGACTGAGTGACTAATAAAATGTCACGGAATTTCAGTGACATTTCAAGAATTTCTGCATTGTCACGCGTCTCTCAATTGATACATTTTTTCCATGTTGTTTTTGTTGTCTGAACAAAAACATTTTTTTTTATTTGCGAGGTTTGGTGTGAAGACAATTTTCTTACATGAAGCTCGTCTCGGAAAACCCAACCCTAAAAATATCTGTGCACAATTATGAGCAGATGAGGTGGTTGTAAAAAAGGGTCATCAAATTATAGCATTCTCATTATTGGGGACGGTAGTCCAGATGTAAAAAAAAGAGTATCTGCGACCAACTTCCGTGCACCAGCAGTACCTATAAAGTACAACGGAAATTGCATTTGAAGACTATTCTGTGGCTTATAGCTCAATTACATATCAGCAAATCCTAATAAATTAACTACCTGTTCCTTTTAGTTCAAAAATTACTATAAACTGTAAAAATATTGTGAGTTTTTGTGGATTTGGAATTGCAATCTTGCATAGAAGCATCAGCAGCATCATGATGCCAGTTATGCGTAACTGAATTTACACAATAATTGACTTTTCGAATATCAGTTTCTTTTCAGATTTACAGAAAACACGTAAACAAGACTCTGCAGCTACACATGTTCCAAACACAGACAAACAACAATAAACAGAATTTTTTTTTTTGGATTGGACATACGAAATCTGAAACTTGAGAGCGGAATCTGATAATCCCAATTGACAATCACAAAAATAAATTTAAAGAAACATTTTTGTTTCAACTGAGTTGCGTTGCGTTTGCAATAATTTTGCAGTAAACGTAAATATACGCATGTATTGCATTTAATTATATGTACTGCCAAGCTAGTTTGTCTTCATTGATGCGATATGCAATTTTTTGTTTGGATTGTAAATATTCTCCAGCAAAAATGTCATGAGTATTCATTTTGTCGCGCGTGTTCCACCGTGTGATCGCCTGTCATTTGTTTTTGTCATTTAACAGTTAACAGGTCAAACAACCAGGCAACGGTATCAGACTATACTCTGTCCAAGAAAAATTGTCAGTACAGGGAAGATAGGATGTTTGTCTCTCAGTCTGGTTGCAATGACTTCCATAAATCGGTCCCTTTTTAAAGCTCTCACAGGGTTGCCATAGTGTGTATGATAATTCGCCATAACTCAGAGAGCAATACTGTTAGGGTAACCATCTTCCAATTTAGCCAGGTCTCATCAGTAAAATAAATCTTTCTTTTCTGTTCTCTAATTTTTTTTACTTTGTGTAGATATCTTCGTCTCCAAGAAATAATGTCACTTCTTTCCAACAACAAGTTCTTTCGCTGACGTTTGACGAATTTAAGTCCGAGATCTTTTTGCAATATTGTTTACAAAGTTGATCTGCTTAGTTTTGTTATATTTTCACTTTTTTGTACTTCCAATAATATCTTGTCTAGCGTTGGAAGGTCATTATCCATAAAAAACTGATGGACTATCCGCCTAATCGCACATTTGTCAAAATCATCCACCTTGCTCTTGATACCGGAATATTTTTTCTTCTTTGGTGGTGAATTGTGGCCTTTGATTGCTTTTTTCCTTAAAAGCCTGTATACAGTTCGTTCCGTAACAGAATAAACAGTAGCCGCATTTCCTACGGCTTCCGATTTACTTTTAAAAATGCAATAGAATTTTTCAGTTGCATCAACAATTTGTTGTTTCTTTTCTACACTTAGATCCTTTGAAGACTTTGTAGCCATGTTTCTGTTTATTCATATGCAAAATAAATGCAAAATAAGTGCTTAGATGCACTATCCGCTATTGAGATAACAACCATTGTTTCCGCCTTATATACACAAACAGGCAATTAGAAAAAATTATATAACCACGACGCAATGTCATATACCTAAACAGATGTTAAAAGGACTGCACTTGTGCAGCTCTACATACATTTTTTAATATAGACATACAACCTAGATTACATATTTATTAAAAAACTATTACCCGTCAATGCAGAACTTCACGGAAACAGTAGCAAAAAAAGGATCATAAAATTTCAAGGCATTTGCTTTAGTGGAGAGGAGTGACCAGATGTGGTAAAACCCAACGACCGAAAATAAGAAGTATAGGTCTACCTGCTTCATCATTTTGATATTTCAGTGTGAAAAATATGCTCTACAAAGTGAAATATGAATTTATACCTACCAAAACATGCAGAAATATGCCCTTACGAATAAGGCTGAAAATTTGTACTTAGTTTTCTATAATAAAATATTTAATCAAATTTTATCCTTTAAAATACCATGCTTTTGCATGAATCCGGTTGAGTTGCCCTAGTAATCACTATTAATTTATTGCAATATCTCTACAACGCACATATGATCACTTGTTGCGTTAATGAAATGAATGCATTAAAACACCTCACGAATAAACATTATTTCTAAAAGACAACATTCAAAAAAAAGTTTTAACTGAATATTATTGGATCTTTCAGAAATACAAACAAATTAAAACCGAATGGCAGCACCCCACATAATATGCCGCTCTCAAAAGCTCCAAAAAGCTCTAAAAAGCACCAAAACCGAAAGTTCTTTGACAAATTTCAAAGAAAAACCCTTAATGATATGCTAAAATTGACATATGGTAACACTTCTCTGATGTGCTTCAGTCACTCACACTGCTTATTTTGGTTGATGATAATAGCAAGCGAACACAAGCGATCGTGCTCATTCTGCCCGCGGCTGCGTGGCAGACTGGTTGTGGAGGGATGTATGCGAATTTCAGGAAAATATTACAACAACAAAATGCTTTGTAATGCCAGTGGTTTCGTTTTTATTTCAGTGGCAAATCCTGTGTTTGAGTGCCGTGAGAGTACTACAGGCACCACTGGTAGAAAAAAGAGCTTCCCATAAGGCCTGTACTGACAATTTTTCTCGGACAGAGTATAGTCATGAGCAGCCTCTTAACCTACTGCTTAGATTTGTTTTAGGGAGTAGTTTTTACAGTCCCTCACGTCCTGTTTGTAGTTCTGGGGTTTATTCTTTACCATATTTAATTCGAAACTCAATATAAGGTTTTGACATTAAAACGTCCAATCTTTCAAACTTTCCAGGAGGCGTAAATGATCTGGCAACTGTCATATATAATTACGTGACCATTCGTTCATTGTGATAATGAATTTGAAGACGACGTTCATTACAAATTATTTTGTATACAAAAATATTTAAATTATCAGTATTTTATAAGTTGTTCATCATTTATCCTGTATTATTATTTTTTTTTTAAAAAAGAATGCCTAACGTAAACATTAAAGCTTAGTACGCTGCTCGAGCTTAACTAAATTTTATCTGCTCTGGCTATCCAACTTTTCTCTCCAAACATTAGCTAAAATCCTAGATAAAATTTGACATAGATAAGTGCCGTGGATCTGGATATGTGTCACACAAAACAGCTGTTCTTTGAAAATAACTTACTTAAAAACTTCAACTCTCTTTGATTTCAAACGTTTCCGATTCTAGGTACCTACTCCTCGTCGAGGTATTTATTAAAAAAACTCATCCTTGCTTACGTATTCTGTTCTCCACAATGCAAAAATGCAACAGAACACATGAACGATTTGTCAAAATTTAGGTTGAGAAAATGTGCCGCCCAAAATGAGCATGCTAAATTTTGACGTATATATGAAGTACATTCTGTAACAAAGGTTTGATTTTTTATCTCACGTCACGATGGTTTCATCAATTCATAATACAAAGTTTCATACATATCGTAGGTAGTTTTCAAAATATTAATGTTAAACTTTGTGAAATGAAAATTCAAATTCGACCGACTTTGAAGTTTCATAATTTTGCCTGCAGTCGGAGTATCAAACCAAAAGACATTGCTATCTTTTATGTTTAGCTCCACAAAATTAAACCGATCGGTATATATCACCTCAGCATATCTTCTTGTAGCGCGTTTAACCTCAACGTGTACACGAAAGCTAAGCACGCAAGGAGGTATGCATTTTCGTAAAATTTAGCGCAATTATGAATTGTATATGCAAATAATTCAGCACAACACTCCATATTCGAAAGACTTTGAATAGCTAATACATCACACTTGAACCGAGATCACCAGAATCTGGTACCAGATCACCCCCCGCTCGGCATTAACCTGCTCTCAACACCGGCCTCCAAGTATAACACATTCCTAATCGATGAAGTACTGCACCTACTCGTATCTATTTGAGTTTGCACACTCCTTGGCAACAATCTCCGCAGCCGATCAACCTGTTGGCTACAGCACGGCGGCTATGCACTGTACAACTTTGAAATGATATTTCGCTGCATGTTCACCTTTCGCAGAATAAAATAGTTTAACCCTCAAGCGAATTGGTAATTGCACCTAGACACCACAAAAAGCTCTTATTTGGATCTACCGCAATCCGGTACTGACATTTGGAGTTTTTGTTCCCCCTCCTCTTTGTGTTCTCCCGTTCCAGATTTTTTTTTTTTTGTTTGCTATTTAAATTTAAATGTTACAGAATATCAATTAAAATACTTGAACCAGACCCGTTACTCTGCGGATGGTGATGATGTTTTTAGCCGGTTAATGGTTCGGGAAATGGTGTGCTTACCTGCAAATGAAAAACAGAATTTGTTTGTTAGGTTTGCTGCTCAAAGTATTTAAAAGAAGATAAATGAAAACCTCGCGCAGATACGTATATATGTATATGAGAAATAGACAAATAATAATCAGGTATGTATGTGCATGTTTATAGTCCCATGCGAAGGTGAGTGCGGCATAAATCTCAATATCAAGGTGAATATTTATTCGTTACGTTTTCATTTCGGATGTGGACTCTTGACCAAGTGGCAATGGACAGCAAACACTTTGCCCACTTTGCCTATCATGGCCTACGATAGCCAAAGAGTGATTAATTCCTTCGTCTTTTTGTTGTCTGTTTTTTCATTAGGCCGTTATATGCTAACGTCCGTGGAGTAAACAAACGAGACACGCATATCTAATGTTTACCTCAAAAACTTGCAGATTAGGATTTTGCAATATCTTTCGGGTTCATTCGAGCTAAACCAATAAATTAGAGCTTTTCCAGCTGATTGGGTGTTTGGTCAAGCTACAGTCGGGTAGAGAAACCTTGAATGCATTTTTTTTTTGGGACACTTGAAGTGGGCATACAACAGTTAGTTAAAGTGGTTAATTGGAACCGGTAATCGGTAAATACATTTTTGTTTCTGCAAACACCAAAAATAAAAGTGAATGGCGATAGGGAAATTGCATTAGTAATAATATCGTTTGAATTTATTTGGTAAATGCGTTTTTTACTAGAAAATAAACTCAAATATTTTTTAGAGGTTATTTTGGTACTTATCTGTCAATATTTACATTCCTTATCATCAACTAGTTCATCAGGGGATGACTTGACAATAATTGAGACAATAAACACGTTAATATTGCAGCCCCTCAGTTAGAATTCGAGTTTTATGGGTGAAAAGGTTTTTTTGAGAACTAACCGCAAGCTTCGAACATGCTTATAGTTGATAGAAATTTGTCGTAATGGAATAAGAAAACCGCACCTTGATGGTAATACTATGAAGAATGTATTAATGGCAGTATTTTTCAATTTGTTTTATTACTCGTATATAATAACGTTCTTCTTATAACACCGCTGTCGATTTTACTGAAGGTCCGTTCTTTATTTTTTAGGTTTTTTTTCCTACAATAATCAATGGAATGCTGTTCCACCACTTTTACCTTTGCTGTATCTGCGTTAAACCCGCAACATAACTAATCATTCCGTAGGTCAATTTACGTTTATTTTTAACATCAGACAAAAAAAGAAAATCAAAATTTTAGTCAGAGCAGTTAATTGTTCCGGTGTAGGTGCAGTGGCTCAGTGGTTATCGTGCTGGACTACTGAGCAAGGGGTCTCAGTTTCGATCCCCGGAAAACACAAATTACATCTTAACATGTAAACATTCGAGGATATAACTGCCATGGAAGAGCTTCTCCATTCAGCCGTTCGGACTCCTCATAAAATGATATGCGTCCAAAAAATAATGTGCAACACTGGGTCCACCGAAACTTTCTCGTTCATCAAAACTTTGGTTGAATGTTTTCTTATTTTATTATACGAGTATAGGTATGTAAAGATCTGAGCGACAGACAATGCAAGATAAAAAAAAAGTTTCATAAAATATAGAAAAAGGAATACCTGGCGTTAAATAAAATTCACTTTTGAGTAATTCATCTGATAATGCATCAGCATCACATATCAAATGACAATCTGAGAATTTAAAAGTTGAAGCTCTCAGTAACAGGCAATTTTCGCATGTTCTGTTTAGAGATTTTTGAGTATAAGGACAAACGTATAGTAGGACTTTCTGTTTTTTTTTATCTGTAGGGTATGATTTTATTTTTGACTGGAATAGATTAGTGACGCTGATTTATAAGGTGTCTATGATTAGAAGTAGGAATCGTGATAGACCTTTATCTTTACATAGATATATGTTTATGTAAAAACTCAGGCATTTGTGTGTGGTGTGCAAATAAAGTGGGAGTTTCAGATTGTGTAAGCTTCAAGGTTGGAATTCTTCAAAGATTAATGTTTAATATAGTTGATTGTATTTTGATCAAAATCGTTAGAGCGGTTTTTCCAAATTACGCAGTCAAACCAGTACAAAATATAAGAATGTTTAGTTTGGAAAATACTATTGGTAAGCTATTTGACTGAAGATGAGTACAAGTTATTGTTAAAGAAAACTAAATTTAAAAAAAAATACCTACCTACTTTATTGTCTCAAATTTTTACTTTTTTCAATCATCCGCTGTACGATAATATAGAGCAAAACTGAGTTTTCTATTAATTTAGCAATTACCACATTACATTAGAAACTAATTTTTGTTACAATCGTATGGACCGTTTTCGAGATATATATATCCAAATTTCAAAAACTGAGTATGCATAAATGCAGTCATGGTAACCTCATCTACCTAAGCTCAAATTTTAATTGTGGTGGAAATCGTTAAAGCCGTTTTCGAACAAATCAAAATTATATAAACATTTTATACGGAAAGTACCATTAATATTGAGGTTACCGTGAACAAAAAAAAAAAAAAAACGGTCCCGAACTTTAAGCCCCCAAACTCCCAAACCGAAGTTAGTACAAAATTCGGGCAGCCGTTTAGGCTGTAGGCCTCGGCACAGACAGACAGATAGACGGACAAAATTTCGAGGCTCAATTTAAGTTTATCTATCATCGCAATGTCAGAATTGATTAACATCTCGAGTTCGAAATTTTATACGAATACAATGTCTTTCCCTAACTACGTAATCCAGAAAGTTAAAAATGCAACTTCTGCAGTAGCGCACTTCTTCATTTTTTTTTCAAAGGGGTCTTCTTGGTTGTTTTGTTCTTCTTCCTTAATATTTCATTTTGAAATTAGCAAAGCCCAAAATACTAACAATTTTGGTAGAAATTAAATTACATCGACCACTAAAGGCTAAATATTGAAATCTTGCGTTCGTATCTAATAAAAATGGTCAGATCTAAAGCCTTTTGGGACTATAGTACGACTGGATGTATAGATCACCTCGAGTATATGTTTTGGGATGATTCTTTTGCTTTTTCTTCCGGAATACAATTCAAATTTGTATAATATGTCCACAACTTTATTTCTGTTCGAGAAAGAACAAAAATGTTTTTTAATAACTGAGACTGGATTTACCTACATGTTTTGAATCTACGATAAATCATTCAAAATGCTGGCCATCCTACAGATGTCCTACAACTTTTTAGAATCGAATTTTTATACATAAACTTACTCCATAGTTTAATCGCGATGAAGCAATAACAACAAAACAGCTGATACATTAACTAGCAAGCAAAGACGGGTTCCATTTTTTTAGATTATGATAGGTCTGTAACTAACAATCCCATTCTAAAAGTGTTGCGTACATATATATATTTTTTAATTAATCTAACTCCGAGTGTAAAGAAGGTTAAAGTTAATCGACCATTTCATCAGCATTTTTTAAACCCAATAATCGAGTTTTAATCTTAAATCTATATTATCTAATAATATTCACTCAAAACCATGCATTACACCGGCTGGAAAAGATGCATTTAAACGGGGAGTTTAAACCGATTTAAGACCGATTTGAACCGACGTTATGTTAAATTTCACCAAAAATTACATTAATTTTTGATTGTTTGTCACTTGGAAATTGATTTGATTTTTTGTATGCAGAGTTTCATTTTGAATGTTACTATATTAATTATAAATTTTGGCTCAAACATGCTTCTTTTTTATACAGAAATATTTCCGAAAATCCACGACATTGTATTCATTGACTCAAACCCTAGCTTGCTTGTGAACTCGATATAGATGACGAAGACAAGGACGACGTTGATTCACTATCTGCTCCATTAGCTCTCGATAAATGCATTTACTGACGACGCACTTATTTTGAGTTAACCGAGGTTAAAGAGCACATTACAAGAACGACCCATAGATAATGTTAACTTAAGCACAACCCCTATAAGTCATTGGATTGCTAAAATGCTACTATTTCCCTGCGCCCAGACACTATACTCGAAGATCTTACAACTTTGCATTTTATTACAATTTTAATTTGCGGAGATACAAAACTAACGCGAAAGATAACACGATTCGATTCTGGTCGTGACTCACTAATTTGAACCCTAATTGGTATTAAAGCAAAGGTCCAAAATACTGAAAATCAATAAAGCTTCTTTACCAAAAACAAGGCCATCTTATAATACCATTTGAGGCTTAAAAATACACTAACATCGCCCAAAGTAATTAAGTCTTTCAGGTGATAATTACCCGAAAATTCGTATCAAATTTAATAAAAAAAAACAAATTTTTAATATTCTAAATATAGCGAATGATGTATTAATATTTACTATACTGCCAGTCTGCTTACCGTGCTTGACATTTTGTCCACAGAATCCAAGTTCTCAGATGTATCCAACTTCAGAGATAATCAAAATTGAACGCAGAACCATTTAAAGTCAACCACTGTCAATTCACGTAAACTCAACCGATTTAGATCTCGTAATAAATTTGTGTTCGCCAGCAATTCCCCATAAGCACAGCACTTGAGTATCCAATGCTCATAGAAACAGCTGGTCCATTGTTTGATCGCAGTTTCTCTGACTTAAGGCATTATTCTAAGAAAAATATTTATGTCGCACTATAAAAACCCGTCTTAGTAATCACAATAAATTCTAAATTCTTCTTGCACAGTGCATGTGCATTTCTTCCGCATTCTGCGCGTAGTTGAAATAAATTTGCAATATTCCCTGTTTGGAAAAAAATGCCACTTGGTTCACTTCCCGTTTGAAATCAAGTTCGATCGATAAACGCGACACCGTGTTTCTTCAAAAACTCTACACCTATCCGCAATCCATGACAGACTGTTGGCAAAAACAAAATAAACACAAACCGAAAGGATTTCCATAAGACGAGATAATTAGCAGATAGCTGCTGATGATCTTGTATCTGTCTAATCGTTACTGCTATTTTTGTGTATTTTTAATTTTATCTACGCGAAATCGTCTTGACATCTTGCTGCGCTGATTTTGTGCTTTTGTTTTAACCTTCAGGGGCACCATATAGAGACGATTTGGAAACGGAGAAAAAGTAAATAAATAAAATACGAGTTTTTGTGTTTAAACTAGATTAGATACATATGCAATTCCTAAGATACGATTATCTGTATATGTGGTGCTAGCGGGTGTTCTTGACATAAAAGATACCACATGTTGCTTTTTGCGAAGAGCAAAAAAAAAAAGTTTTTTGTTGTATAGATAAGCAAAGTGTTTGCATTGATATTGGATGTATTTTTGTGAGACGTCATTCTATACACAAGTCCAGTGCTGAAACGGGTAAATATCTGTAACGTTATCTACATCCGTATCTCTTTTTCTTTTGCTTAGGAAAATCATTTTAGCACACTTTTGAACGAAAGTTTTTAGTTATCGCTAATAGGTTAGCTAATAAATTTAATAAAAAGCGTATAAGCCCAAAATGTTGTGAAAATTGTAAGGGTGTTCCCACAAATTGCGATTTCAACGAAAATAAATATTTATCGTGTTTAGATTGGATTTCTGGAGAATACAACAAGAAGCAGATTGAGAAATTAATTCGTAGAAACACTTATGCCAGTCAAAAAGCCACACTTTAACTAAAAATAGGTCTGTAAGAAGCGGGACTTTGAAAAAAACCCAACTTCGAATTTATAAAGGGTTTTTCAACAGGTACGCTACAAAAGTAGAGCGACAGGGACAGCAAACGACGCCGAGTTTCTTGCCGCTCTTTTGACATTTCTCTTCAGTAAGGTTTGCCATTTCATGATGGAAAGATATACGAGCCAACAACGAGTCGAAATTATTAAAATTTACTACCGAAATTCGGAGTCAGTGGCCTCACGGTTAAGAGCGCTACGTCCAATTTATGGTCGTTATAATCGTCCTAGCAGATCAACAATTGAGCGTCTAGTGGAAAAATTTGAATTCACAGTTCCCGTGACAGTGAAACAAAAGAAGTGCCCGTAATGTCGAGAATATTGCTGCCGCTGAGGCTTCAGTTGAAGAAAGCCCAAATGTGTCTCTCACACGTCGTTCTCAAGCATTGGGCATCTCTAAGACGTCGTTGTGGCGAATTTTGCGAAAAGATCTTGGCCTACATCCTTACAAGATTGAATTGACGCAAGAAGTGAAGCCGCTTGACCACCAAAAGCGTCGTATGTTCGTGAATTGGGCTGAGCAACAACTTGAAAATGATTCGAATTTTCATCGAAAAATCATCTTCAGCGATGAGGCTCATTTCTGGCTGAATGGCTTCGTCAATAAACAAAATGTGCGGTATTGGTCAGGCAGCAATCCCCACGTACTCCGTGAGTCATCATTGCATCCCGAAAAAATAACGGTTTGGTGTGGTTTATGTGCCGGCGGCGTCATTGGGCCGTACTTCTTTCGTGAGGATCAAGACCGGCACGTTACTGTGAATGGGAATCGCTACCGTTCAACGATAACCGAATATTTTTGGCCCCAATTGGATGATATGGACTTGGAGGACATGTGGTTCCAACAGGACGGCGCCACAAGCCACACAGCGGATGTCACAATCAATTTATTGGAAACCAAGTTTGGAGAACGTGTTATCTCACGAAATGGTCCAGTCGCTTGGCCGCCTCGGTCGTGCGATTTGACGCCGTTAGACTATTTCCTGTGAGGCTACGTCAAGTCTATGGTCTATGCCAACAAGCCAGCGACGATTGATGAACTTCGTACGAATATCGAACGTGAAATTGCAGCAGTATCGGCCGATTTATGCTTGAAAACCGTTGAAAATTGGGTTCAGCGTCTGGACTTCTGCAAGCGTGCCCGTGGTGGCCATGCAAAAGAAATCGAGTTCCATACATAATGGCATCGAACGTACTTTCACAGGAATAAAGAATTTCGTTGATATCCAAAACCGTTTTTGTTTTATTTAAAAAAAAACTTTTATAGCGCTCTTATTGAAAAACCCGATATGTTCTACTACGTAATTGTTTTTGACAGCTCAGACTCTGCTCTATATTAAAAAAGAAAAGTTTTTTTTTTTTTTTTTTTTGGATGGTAACGTTGTACGATACGAGCTCCCCTTTTTAACTTTTTCGATTACGTAGTAAAAGAAAGACATTGTATCTCAAAAACGGTCCATACGATTGTATTAAAAATGAATTTCCAAGGTAATACCGTCATTCCTAACTTAATAACAAACTCAGTTTTTCTCTAAATTATCGTACACTAAATATTTGAAAATTAATATTTCGTAAGTTTACTTGAAGTTCGCGATTTCGAACTGAATGATAACGAAAACCCCACCCATTACGCACCTATATATTTTGAGGAATTAAACAAAAAAAAAAGTTTTTAGCTTAGGTAATAGTATTTTTCGAACAAAACATTGCAATACTACCTGTTACAATTTCCACTGCATAGTTCCACAAAAATAGCTCTATCGATTTAGATCGAAATGCATATTCAAGATAGTAAAACATATTAAACTTAAATTTACTTAAACTTAAAATTACTACCCAAATCCCGATCTGTGTACCTATAATATTTGTTTATTTCAATGTCTCACTTTCAATCAAAATACAATAAGAACTACCCAAAACTTAATTTTAGCAAATATCATATACTTCCGATCTTCTTCTCAACATACAACATAAAATAACCAGCAATCATCCATAGCTTACACGATTGAAAACACTTCATTCGTACTCCGAGTGCCGTAGCGCCGTACTAATAACAAATTTTTGTCTCGATTTTAAATTTACGGAAGGTCGGAAGCTCACAATTGCGAAATTTGTATAGAAATTATAGCCAGTTGAACTATTAAAATTTAGTGTCGAAGCTAAAAACGTTTATTGGTAAGGCCCATACACTTGAATCTCTTTGTATGAAATTTCAAAAAAACAAACTCAGAACTTTACGTATTTATCGGTGTAAGGTTGTAAGGATTGAACCTTACTTCCCACCATAGACAGGAAAACCAGGATCACCAATTTTTTCCAGTCAAAAACAAGAATTTTTAACAGATCAGAAACTCCTTCTGTGCTTTTCCTTCTAGGTATATACTCAAATATCGTGTAAGGTGTAAGAGCCCATGAACAGAACCTGTTTTTTTACTGAGAGCTTAAGCCTCAAATTATTATTCGATGCACTGCCATCTGAAATGAATATGTTCAACCCAAAAATGATTTTTATTTCGGAAAATTCACATGTTTTCTGTAGGGTTTGTTTATCTAGATTCTAGAATCGTTTCTGAGTTCTTTTACCTAGATACCTAATAAAACAAAAAGCAATCAACAAACTGTGATATGAAAGAGAACGTTTCGTGCGATCCCGTCGTGCACTTTATTTCTTATAATGAAAAAATAACATTTTGAAGGAATTGGTAACCACGGTGTCGGGGTTTTCAACAAAATATAGTTGAACGAGGCTTAAATATCAAAACTCGCTGGGATTTGCTCAAACCAATTTCGGCTAAGCTTACAGGAATCGAGTGTTTGGTGGAACATTAACGTGCCGTGTCGGATTACCATATTTCAAAATATGATTCTGTCCGACTACTATAGAAATTGCATTCAAAAAATGTAAGTGCTTCTCATTTGACTATCGTGCCTATAGTGGTTCATACAGAGGAACTCTCGAAAATATTGGGCTTTAGGAGAGCAAGTAATTTACTTTACATTTAAAATATCGCTGGAATTTTTCAGTATTACTTTATTCTTAGTCTTATATGATCACGAACTTAAGTAAAGATTTTAAAATCTGTATGCTTATTTTTTTGTTTTAACATACGATAAGGTAATGGGTCGTATGAATAAAGCAAAGTAAAATTACTTTAAAATCGGTATGAATAAAAACCTATTACGCCTTCACCAGCCTTAACCTACTTCACTGAAGGTACGTCTACTGGCCTTGCATTTCCTGTCGAACCTGACCAGTAAATTAACATTTTAGAATTTTCCTCGAGATTCTAAAAGCTTTTGTGGAAAATTGATCAATAGTAATGAAATTTCATTTGATGTTTAATTTCTTTTTCAGGTGCTCGGAATTGTATGGCCAACTAGTGAAAGAAGAATTATGAATTATACGGAGGTTTTTACAACGTAACAAAAAAAAAAAGCGCTATAGAAAAATTAGCCCGAAAATACAAAAATGCTGACATTTATAGCCCAACTAGGATTGGGCGATCGTTCTAAAATTGGTGTCGGAAATTTCGGAAAAATATTGCACAATTTCTGATGAATAGCCCAATCTGGCAAGCCTGAGAAGGAACTTATCGACGTGCTCTTAGATAAGAAATGAAAAACCAAGTTCAACTTGATATTTTTTTTTTTTTTTTTTTTTTTTTATAATTTTACTCGCGCTCAAGGGGTTATGAATACCCTTATAATGCGGGGCACAGCGCGGCATTCAATTTTTGTTTAGGAAGAGAAGGAGGGATAGGAAAGAGTTTGTGGCGCAGTGGATATTCTCCACGAGTGGCGTCCTAGTAGCTAGGGAAGAATTGTTGATATTTGTGTTCGCTTATAGTTCACATAAACTTATTCGCAGTTTTTATTTGTGAAAAATGTTTCGTGGTACTGGCTCGGATTTGAACACGTAACCTCCCACTCAACAAGCGAACACTCTATCACTGCGCCACGGCCACCCGCAAATTGATATGTTTGTCCTGTTAACGTAAATGTGAGTAAAAGAGATTTTTGTTTTGTTCTTTTGAACAAGTACCTATATATTTTCAAGGCTATGTCAAACTTTCATGACATACCTATTTGCATTCGTGTCCTTTTGATAACAAGATGTCATTAGATGCTAATCTTATGCAGAACGTGTCGTTCCAAACCATAACCTAAACTTAAACTACAATAAATTTTTCCCACCGAATCAGACCATGACATTTTGGCCAGGAAGTGTTTGCCAACATTTTGAAATGCCTATAGTTTCGAAATTTGCATTTAATTAGTTTTGTAATAAATTTTCTATTAGATACGCTCTATGCCTCCTGGTACACGAAGCCGAGGGCATTCGTGATTAAAGTGGAAATTATTCCAAATTATCAGTTTTATGGTTGAACAATTTTCACGCTTGTTTGTGTTCCACATACGAGTACAGGAAGGTAAAGGTATATTATATTGATTGCTGCATTCTTAATCCAGGCATAATCATGTACAACAAGTGTTAACCAGCTGAATTATATTATAAATATACGTTTTTATTACCTTCTATCAAAATGATTTGCAAATGAAAACAAGACCGTATATCATATCAGATTATTTGTCAGTGCAAATATAGACTCATATTCTGCATGTGGAAGCTCATTTTTGTATGAGAACATTTTTCCAAAATACATTTAAATGATTCACGAAAAGTATACAGAAAAATTGATGCAAAATTGTAAAAAAGTTCACGCTGCTTATAAAAGCTGATTGTTGTCTTAGGAATGGGCTTATGTGGATCATAATATATTCCAATTAGTCATTTTAAGAAAAACAAATGTGATCCAATGATAAACAGTACTCTAGCTGGAAATATAAATGCGATCTGTGCTTCAATTAATAAAACAAAACTAGCGGATGCATTCAGTTCAGTGAGTGTTAAAAACGTGTTTGTATTGGATGCATTTCCATAAATTTGAAATGTTTGTGCGTGTGCATGAGATGAGAAACAAAAACTTATTCGTAATTTGAACAAATTATGAACTGCATAGTCTATTTTTGGCAATTCTAATCGGAGTAGATCCCGAACCAACAGTTTGTTTACTACCAACAAAAGATATATGTAATCAACTTCATATTGCCATGCTTAACACTATTTCGAGTATCGACATTAAACTTATTGCTATTGGCTCAAAAAAAAACAATCGACTAGAAAAAAAATCGTTTTAAAAATTGGTGTGACTGTTATGCTACGTCGAAATTTAGAGAATAGTTAAGGTTTGGTCAACGGATCTATAGGAATAGTTACAAAAAAACTCATGTTGATGACAGGAAAAAAGCCAAGGAGGTAACCATTAAATTTAGTTAAAACCAAATTTGAAGTCATAAGTTCAGCTTTCATATATCGGGAACAGTTTCCTATCTGCCTCGCATATGCAATCGGTCTCAAAAATGCTCTTATTGATATTGGGTCATCCTTATTTTTTTGCGGTCAGGCTTACGTAGCTTTGTCTAGTCTAGAGTAAAAACTCTTAATGGTGTGCACTAAATTAATTTTGCACCCAAGCCAAATAAAAGCCCAAGAAAGTGCTGTTTTAGAATATAATACTAGAGTGGGTCATCCGATCTCCAAAAAACCTTCCACAAGAACTACTTCCTTGCCAGGACAAGAAGAAACAATTAAAGCACTAATCAAAACAACCAATAACAGAAAGAAAATATACCAAAAGAAATAGGAAGGTATAAACTGATTTCATTTTAGTAGAGTCCACACTTCTATCTTTCAGTACCTTTCGAGAATTTGTCATGAAAAATATTAAAATCTTTGCAAAAAGGAGTGAGATCAGGGCCCTATTTCACCAACCACTTTTCACTTTTCATTTTGCAATTTTGCAAAAAAAATAATTCCTGCAAAGTACAAGTGCAAGGTGTGTCACCAAAAATGCAAAGTTCTCACGACTTTGCATTTTTCATTTTTTCAGACTTTTTTGCAAAGTGAAAAGTATAAGTGTTTCACCAATTAGAAAGAGAACTTTGCATTTATAATCGTGTTTTGCAAATTTGCAAAGTGAAAAACGTATGCGTATGTTATTATATTTAATTGCACCCAACGCGAAATATAGAGCAAGTTTTAATGTCGTTAAATTGTTTGTTGGACTTAAAAAAAATGTTTTCTAATGCTCTATAAATTTCGATTCAAACTGAAATTTGAGCAATATTTAACAAGGAAAAGAAAATCGGAGGATGCCGAGTTAACAACTGTAAAAAAAGCAGCTGTTGAAGGTCGAAATATACAGAACCACATTGGAAGCACTTAAGCTCGTACATTTCACATACCAAAACTATTTTCAATGATTCGCCTAGTCTTTTTATGAGCTCGGTTTAAACGCTGTTCCACTGGAACGTCCGGATTTTTTCTTAGTGGTGTTTATTTACCTATCTACCTATTATTTACCATTCACTTAAAGAATAAGCTCTGTCCCCTAAAAGTACTGCCAGGCCCTGATTAACCCTTAGGCTAATTAGGCTGCAGCCTAGGGCGCGAGGATCGGAGGGGCGCGCTAAAATCATGTCTTCGCATGTACTAATCTAGCATCATTGCATCTGACCTACATATTTCAACTAGACCGAGACAAAACAATAAAACTAAATGTGCTTGACAGTCCCTGATTTTAACAATAAATTTTGAAATTTAAAAAAGCGCGCTTAAAGCAAACACTGACTTGTTACTTGAATCTGTCGGTGGTCGAGCGAGTGGGTGAGCTGGTAACAGAGTGCCTAGTGCAAGTTTGTATCATCCGCTTCGCAATAACGGATGTAAATTTTAACTTCATTTTTTATGGGAAATTCGGAATTTAAACAGTGAAACCTAGTTCTCGCGTTTGCCGCTAGACGACTCTGTATCATATTCTATTCTTTATCGTCTAGGTTGCACTGTTTACATTCCCATACAAAATAATCTTCACGTATACGCGCGTTTCTGTGAGGCGAATTAAACAAAACTCTCACTAGGCACTAAGCGCAGCTTGCCTCGACTGGTTGAATGTCATGCAGATTAAAGAACAACGTTAGTTCCGCTTGCAGATCGATCTGGAAACTTTTATGAGTATTATAAACCATGTTAAAATTTTCCACTACTACTCTACCTAAATACTTCTTTTTAGACCGTCCGTAACACACCTAACAGGGGCGCGTCCTCAGAATTAGCTTAGGGCGGTCAGAACTCCTGATCAGGCCCTGAGTACTGCATTTTAAATTATATCACCAACTGTTCACAACAAAATCTCAACTGCAAATGATTTTTTTTTTCTTTGAATATTATTGACAAACTTTTCACGATTTTAAATGTAAAGTGCAAATCTAATTTGTTTGGTGAAACGAAATGGACGATTTCTTTGCAAATAGACAAAACTTTGCAATTTGCAAAAACATGCTTTGCACTTTGAAAATTTGTGTTTGGTGAAACGAATTTTGCAAAGAGGGAACATTTTCAAATTTGCAAAAAAATAATTTCCTCTTTGCAAATTTCGTTTCACCAAACGCAAATAAAATGAAAAATTGCAAAATGTAAAGTGAAAAGTGGTTGGTGAAATAGGGCCCAGATCAAAAACATAAATGTTAAAAAAGAGCCAAGTTCTTCTATATAAAAATAAAAACCTGTATGTAACCAAATAGCCCTGAAAAGTACTGAGATCTGCGATCTAAAAGTACGCCACGTTCTTACATCATAAAGTTTTCATACCAAATAATGAAAGTAGAACAATACTGAAGTAACTAGAAATTGAGAGCGACATTTTCTTTTTTCATGATTACTGACTAAAATTTGGTGGGTTACTCGGCAAGTTTTCTTTCTATTACGCCCAATTCGAAAGGTTTTAAAAACTTGAACTAAACCAGATACGCTTTCATGAAAGCTTAAACATTGATAAGAGTCCAAAGTAAGTGGATTTCGCCAAGCCGCTGACCAAGTAAATCGTGAATGCATTTTAAAATTAGAATCCTCAAAAAAAGTTTGCAATCATGAAATGAGTCCACCGTTATGTTATAGAATTGGGATTCAGATATACATTTCGCAAGGTATCGCACTAATCAACTCGGTCGGCCCAACACTGTAGACGCTCTACAGTTTATTTCATTCAGGAAATTCGTCCGCAGTAGTCTGGAACAAAAAAAGTACGTAACGTTAAGTAAGAAAACAGTCTAGTCCTCTGCCACCAACGACCTTCCCAAAGGGGTTGGTTCCCCTATACCCCGTCGAAATAGTAAGCACCGGCTATCACTTATTTGTAATGTTAGGAGTTGATGGTGAGTACGTTCGCATATATTCATATTACAATTTTCCCCGAAAATAAGACGGACATCAAAAAATCACGTTTATAGTTTGCGGACAAGAAAGAGACATTTTCCAAAATGTAATATTCGATTACCACTCCCAGGCACAAGCTACAGATGCATAAGTTGATTTCCAGTACGGCCACATCAGCGCATAACTTCGAAAATCGATTACAAAATCAATTCATTTTCCCATTTTATTTACTCATTACCATTATCGTCAGCCATGACAGCTGAAAGTGTCTGGTGAAGATGCGATTGATGAATGAACCACAAGAGTACCGCTAGAAAAATAAAACGCCTCACAATACAACATCGACACAATACAACTGGTACGTTAATTAAGAAAAGTCAGATAAATTTACCAAAGCTTCGCACGCTCTGGGGCGGTATTGTTGATTATTTTATTTGTATCTCCCAAAGTTAAGACAAAAAATATCCATCACGAGTATCGATGAAAGTGATTTTTTTTATTCACTGACTGCAATGCGACTTTTTTCGGGAATATGCTTAGAAGCACCTTCGTATGTTTAGAAAGTGAAAATGAAAGTTCTGCTTTATGTAATCGGGTTTGTGCTGTCAATTCGTTGTTCGTTTTCTGGGGAGTGTTCTACAGGTGGGTTTGTCTGCCCAACAATAAAAATGAAAGAAGAAGAGAGGATTATTTGTTTTATTGAAGCCTCCTACGGATACCGCCAACCAATTTGTCATTGTCGGGAACCGGTGAAAATACCTGAAAATATCTCAGTTAACCGTGCAAAATGTACCACGGTCAAAGCAGATAGCAGACAATCATTTATAACAGACCAACGCGCATATGCACTGTACAGAGTTTATACGCCGCAAGTGTCTTTGAGTAGATGCGAGAAATGGTGCGCGCAGTCGATTCGCGCAACTGTTCCGCTTATTAATGACAGTCATCATATGCGAAAAAGAAATACCAAACAGGCGTGTGCCTCGAATCTTAACCATCGAATGGGTCCACAGTTCGCAAGCAATCGATTTCCAGCAGTCAATTATCAATTTATTCATTCCTCTGTTAATTTTCACTTTCATTTGAACCGAAAATGTATGTATCTCCTCCAGATTCGCAATCGTTAACTTTCCATTTCAATGGAGATATTCGTAAGCAAATTATTTGCCAATAAAATTGTATTCACTCGCGCATTGACTAATGAAGATGTACACCACATCATGTGCGCAGACACTTGTGCTCTGACTCTGACTTAGGTGTGCGCTTGTTTGAGATAGGTTCAATGGACTGAAATTTGGCCGAACAGATAATGAGACTGTGATTTTGGAAGGCGAATCCGGAGCAATAAAAGATCAATAAATACGTTTTCTCTACAAGTTGGCGAACGTGTTTTGATGGGTACTAACTATGAACTGAGAAAAATCTGAATGATGGCTAGATGGTTGGTAGGGAGCACCACTGACATTGATGAATGGAGCTGTATGGTTGATTATGAACAAGTCCAAATTTATGGCTTCTACGATTAGTAAGGCCAATTCTGATTTAGTTCTCGTTGAGAATTTCTTTTGATTTTTATTACTGAAACTGTTGAATTTGCTCTCTTTCTTGGTTATAAAGAGTGTTTTTTTTTAGAGTTATAGAACTTAAGATGGCAGCTCTATTTTAACTGGCGGACATTTTATCAAGCTATCAAGTGATTTATTTTAAGTTCGGTTTTATATTTTAACATGAATAGACTGACGCCTGAACAACGCTTCCAAATAGTGCAAATTTATTTTGAAAATCATGGTTCTGTTCGAAATACATACTTATCGCGCACTACGTCCAATTTACGGTCAACATAATCGTCCATCAGAGCAATTATTTCGATTAACTATGGATCGTTTTCGAACCACGTTTACTCTAAATAATAATACGCATCCACAGAGACGTCGCACAGTACGTACAGAAGAAATCATTGCTGCTGTAGAGCGTAGCGTAGAGGAAGACCCGAATCAGACTATCCGCCGTCGTGCACAGGAATTGGATATGTTTCCATCCACTTTATGGAAGATTTTGCGGAAAGATCTTGGTTTGCGTGCTTACAAAATCCAACTAGTGCAAGAGTTGAAGCCACAGAATCGCCTAGCAAGGCGTAGATTCGGTACATGGGCCTAAATAAAGATTGCCGTTGATCCCAGTTTTCATATGCGAACTTCGTTCAGCTCACTTTTGGTGGAATGGATACGTCAATAAACAAAACGATTTAACGCCGCTTGTGTCGCTAGTCTATGCCGATAAGCCCGAAACGATTGACCACTTGGAGGACAACATTCGCCGTGTTATTGCACACATATGGCCACAAACGTTGGAAAAAGTCATCGAAAATTGAACCTCCAGATTAGACTATGTCAGATCCAGCCGTGGCAGTCATATGCCAGAAATCATATTTAAATTATAATGTCAGAAGATCATCTTTCGAATAAAGTAAATTTCATGTTAATTTGAAAAAAAAAATCATCTTTGTTTTATTCCTTTAAAAAAACGACCTTTATTAAAAAGTATTAAAACCAAACACTACTTTTCTATAATAAAAAATATTAAAATATTATAAAACACAACTTCAATTTAATTTTGTCAGCGACTTTATTACGTGTGCTTCTTTCCAGATCGAACACCAGAATGACGAAATACAATCCTTTCCCATTGACTTCCCCTTTGACACATATCTCTTTCCCTTTCTAAATTGCTACAGTTGTTGTAATAATATTTTGACACTTTTTTAATTTTCAATTTTAATACCTCTTGGTTAGAGAGTGATCTTTAAAACCAGTTTATTACTATTTTAATATTTTAAGTAAGATACAGTATGCGTTAACGTCGATCGTGTACGCTCTGACGTTCGAAACGTTTCCCTTGTTTATCCCTTTTACATCGCATGATCTATCCCGATTAATTGAAAGCACAATATTGAGCTTATTTGGGCATTTATTCCACTATGGAAAGTCTGACAACCTAAAAATAAACAATATGACTAGGACTATACAGGACGTCTATCTAATATGAATTTCCATAAGTGATTCTTTTATTTATGAACACAAACTGAATGTTTTATTTGTTGTTATTATTATAACGTGTTGTATATAAAAAATAAATTTCAGCATTTATTCTGTCAGTCAAATTTTACGACGTCTAATTCGTATGTTCTGGTAGTCACTCATTCGAAGTAGGTATGTTGCAGTTCTTTACCGAATATATTCTCTCACTAGCTGTGCCCGCAACTTCGTACGCGGCGTGGACTGTGTAATTTCCAAGAAAAGAGATTTGACCGTTTTCTCAACGGCATTATGGCTTAAAATCAACAGTCTAGCTAAAACAAAGCGGTGAACATTGTCAATGTGAAAAAATAAATCAAACAAATCTATTTACCTAAAACACCAATTTAAGAAAATTAAATTCAACAGCATAAGTACTAAAGTTTCACTTCCTTAATCCTTACTGTAGGTACAACGTAGGTAATATCATTAAAACCACTAAAACAAACGCCTGAACGGAAATTTGTATCTACACCAACAATACGTAAATCAAACAACATAATTCACCTACATATATCGTCTTTACTTTTTGAATTCTTCAATTCTTTACTGTAGGTATCAACGTAGATACTATAACAACCATTAAAACAAAAACCATGAACTCAATTTCTATATGCACCACCTCCACCATACGTCCATCACCACCAATGTTGCCATAAAAATGTTTTTACAAATCTGCAATAATGACAAAAAAAAATGCAATGCAGATTTCTATAGAAAAATCTTCCTTCGCAATTTCTTTTTTTTTTATGTATGTAACAATAACAAAAAAAAAAACAAAAAAGCTGAATACGAAAATGACAGCATACAGCGAAATCAAGTGTGCAAAAAATGTTAAAATTTGTTAAAAAGAACAAAATATATTATTGCGGATGCAGACAAATTCTGAAGCGCAGATTTCTGGTTTTTAAAAATAAGCAGCAAGGTTGAAAATCTGCAAAATGCAGACAAATCTGCACTTATGGCAACGCTGATCACCACACGTCATCAGCCATCTGCGCATTTCCTGAGAAACACATTGTTGCTGTTGATTCAATATACATATGTTATATGTATTATTTATTCACGTCCCATACCTACTTCTCTTTCTCACTTAATTTGGAGAAAACACCACCCATTTTTTTTTTCATATGAACGTGCCTGTGCGATGTGCGCCACCAAACCACCCCAAAGCAGAACAACAATCAAGAACCGCGGCTGCTGATAATATTCGATTTGAGAAAATAAATTTATTTTTTTCATGTTAGGTTTTAGGTTGTAGCTCAGCTTCTAAAGGAAATAGAAAGCTGATTGATGGCTTGAAATAAGTATAAAAGTGTTGGCTCTCCTAAGTATTTTGTTTTGTTTGAATTGATTAAGAATTATCTGAGTAATGGCGAGTTAAAGTCAGTAAAGTCAGAAAAAAAAACACATTTTGGTCAAAAACGCTCCAAAAAATAGGCATGGCAATGAAAGGAATAGCCTATATGTTGCACAGAATCGTAAGAAACATTTCAAAAAAAGTTTCATCGAAATCTGTGCAGTAGTTTTCACGCCATTAGGTAACAAAAAAATTGCCTACAGTTTTATTATAAGTATAAGTATAGAAGATATGGGCCAAATATATCACGGTTGTGTACTCAGACCGGGTACGTGTTCTAAAATGGATCACACGTTTTTTTCCTATACAGAGCATACTGCGAATAAGAACAAACAATTAAATAGGCACTTAAAACGTACACGACTCCGACATGTAGACACCTAAGCTGCAACCATTCAAGTACGACATCGCATATGACCCAAAAAAAAGAAAAAAAAAGAATGGCCACTGGATGCACCTTAACGAAAAACGTGCGAAAAATAATTAATACATAAAAAAAAAATCAGTTGGCACAACAGGTCCGTAGGGGACCCTAGGCCTAGCTGCTCACACCCATTCGTTTTGGTGAGTTTTGCATTTTTGAAACGAATGGAAGTGATCTACAATTTTTATACCGATTCCAAACGGAATTAGAGAAGCTCTTTCAAGGAAGTTATACTCTTGGATGTTTGTCAGACGTTCGTGAGAGGTGGCGCAGTGGAACAAAATTTAATATGCCTTGTTTAAAAATGTCAACTTTAATTTGGGCAAACGATCTCAGACGAATCCCGTATGCAGCTAATCCATTAGTTCCAAACATTAACAACGCTCAAAATGAGAAAATTGACTGCAAAAACAATACCACAAAAACAGTAACGATATGAGAATTACTCGGACCTCGTTCAATATACATATATAAACTGAATTATTGTTGCAATCATTTTGAATTTAGTATCTTCGTCGAGATAAATCGAATGTGCGCCTGCGGAATCGCAAACGTGAAACTGGAAGTCACTAATAGCAATACTTGCAAAGTCCACTGCGCCACCGTGGCGGTCAGTACTCAGTTCAGTAGTAGTATATTTATTTTTTTCTTTCCACTTGGTTAAGATTAATTTTGATAAAGCAAAAAAAAAAACGGTAGGAGCGCCTTTTTTATGCGGGAGAAAGGTATCCAAAGCAACGTCCGCGTCCGACGGTGGAAGATCGTGGCGGAAGTTCATAAATGATTGGGAGGCGGTGTAGATTGCAATTATTGGGTGGGCATTTAACTTTTTCGCTTAGACTATAAAATGAAAGTGATATGTGTATAATTACATACTTTAAGTCCCCGTTGAAAAAAAAAAAAAAAAATACAAAAAATACACAAAACGATGTGATAGAAGATAATTGAATGGTTGCTGCGGTAAATGTTTCGATTTGGAAGAGATTTATATAGCGGAAGACTCCGCGTCTAGACTGTAACAAATTTGGCGCCTTCTTTTGTGTGACAAAAGTTTCTTCCTACTTGCTTTGCAGTGAATTTTCTTGGGTGCATTTACCAAAACAGAATTGTGTGTAATTAATTAAATACATTTTTAGTAGGTACTGTAGTTGCTGGTAACAAAATAGATGATTTGTGCGACTATAAGCCTTGCCGAGAATGACAAACATTTTTTGTTGAAAATAATGCCCAATGAGACGCACATTATTTAACTTAGCAGAAACAAGCTAGACTTCAGATTTGGAGGCAGAAATAATTCCAAAAATCAGCAAAAACTTCGTTTGACATAACCTGAAGCAAGATTTATGTATGTATTCAATGGAGAAATGATAAGAATAATGTTCAAGGACTTCCGCTTTGCACTTGTCTCAAAAACTGAGACTTGCGACTTATTTAACGACTGCAACCTTGTTCTTAGCCGGCTCTCGAAATGAGGTCTTTATCTACCAAGTTAAGTGTCTCTTGTATTACGATCAGGACTGGGCTTCTGTGAGAGACTGAGCCTAGATTGGTTTGTAGTCGAATCAGGGATGGGTGGAAAACTATAGTTAAGGGTTTTGTGCTGGTGTCTCCGGTTAATTTTTTGACTCTTTCTTGGGTCCCAGGTCACACTGGGATTTCGGGCAGTGCCATTTACATTTTGTATGCTTGCATACGCGGTTAGGACGTGCATTGACAATTTGTGTTCTCACAAAACTATTGTGTGTGAAGAATAAGAAGACTAAGCGTATGCTCTCGAACATCTGTAAGAAATCAGCGGCATTCTTCCTGGCCCCTCGAAAAAAAAGCCTACAGACAACATCCAAGGCATCTAAATGTGATAAGTTGAGACCGCTAGCTGCGAGGTTTGTGGAGAGGGCAGATACATATACCTTGGAACACTTCCTTTGCTATTGTTCTGACTTTGCTTGAATCAGTTGGGAGATCTTCGGGGGTAAGTGAGTGCTTATACTGTAGCATCCTTTGAAAGTCAAGGACAGTTCAGTAGTACTAAGTGTGCCTCTTGGTAATACACTGGACCAGTTGCGCCAGAGTAACACTGTATAGAGGGTTTCTTAATCTCGAAACAGCTACATAAACTACATTAGTGGCAATTGTGCTATCTGCACTGGCCGCACAATGCGACTAATGATGCAAAAGAACCGACGCGTGCATTGTTTCATAAGGTAGACACTGAAACCTGCCATTTCCTAAGATCAAGGAATAAACTTTTGTATTTCGATAGCTGCAATGCTGGGAGTCACCACTCACTGTTGCTTGCAAATAGTGAGTAGGCAGATGCTTGTCAGTATAGAGCGAGTGTTAGCTAATGTTATGAAACTTTGTCAGATTTGTTAAATCTATCGCAGGATAGATGTACATACTTTCAAGTATTTGCCATACCATAATAAAAACTGCATGTTTTACAATGGCAAGGTCCAATGAACCTTTCGTACAAGGTTTTAAAATTTGTTAACAAAATGTTGGTCGATCGATTTCTAATTAAAACTGTTTTGCTCTCTGTAAGCCAAGAAGCTAAAGAAAAATTGGAAAATAAACTTGACACACAGTTGTGAATGAAAATGGGTGATGCGACTTTGATCAAAGTACAAGATTTATACGAAATAAAAAACTTATTTTTATAAATTGATTGTAAAAACATCTCACAGAAATGTATGAACTTTTGTCAAAACAATTCCTGTATTCCTTAAGCATCGGAAGTGTAGCTAAAATCCATACGTCCACAATGGTTTTTGGGACTTCAGCGAAATTAAAAAAATTAAAAGAGACTGGTTTCGAGATCCTTATTAGGCTGCGGTCCAATACAAAAAGAGACCGAGCAACCATCTCCAATTTACTCAAAAAACAAAAAAGAAGAAAATATTAAAATTGGAATGCGACTCTTTGTTTCATCCAGGACTCTTTCTGAAAATTTTCACCGGTAGCACTGGTTACAACACCTCTTTTTTTAGAATATAGGCGGGGGTAAGTTGTAAAAATGTTTTAAAAAAAACTTGTGTAATTTTTTTTTCTTAAATTTATTACAAAAACCTCATAAAAAAAAACAAAAACACAATTCACTTTCTAATTAAAAAACGAATATCTTTACTTTCACCTGCTTTTTGATTTGGTCTTGGCGACCTTTCTTGCTATGCTTTTATTCTGCTTCTCAAGAAACGCTGGCTTCCCTCGAGAACGGGTTAAGATTGTTGATTTTCTTTTCTTTCTTGTCCCTCTTTTTTGAGTAAGACCTTGCATCCTCTGGGACAATTGATGCATTCTGCACTCCATGTTACAACTAGCCCCGCCATGAAAAATAACACAAAGAACACTATAAAAGAAAAACCGGGATCCGCACTAAGCTCATATAATATATGTATATGTATACAGAAAATTCACAAAAAGATAAACGCGTAGCTGAAAAAAACAAGCGGCGCTATATTTCTTGAGTGTGAAAAACAATATCAAAAAGACCAATACTAAAAGTTACAAATCATCCAATTTTCCGGACCTCACACATGAATATATGTAAAACTCAAGTAGACACGTCGTTTGCATTGGAGAAGACGAACATTTTTCTTTTTCACGCCACTCTTAATTTTCTGGGAAACACTTAAATTTTTGAATGTCTTTTCTAAGCTTTAAGTGTATTTTAAAATCAAACTCGATATTTTCTTCTATGGCTGAAGTCCGAAGACCTGCATCGGCAAGCGCAAGAGGCTAATCTTAAGCATGCGGCGACCGGATTCATTATCAATACTCCCATTAATACCATACCGCATAATAAATCCACTTCTAACAAAGGCGCCAGCATACCAAAAATATGTCTGTATAAGCTCTTAAAAGGAATGAATGCAAATCAAACCCAAATCATGATCACGAGCGTGTAAGTTTATAACCAGCAAAACGCATCATAGACCACTATAATTGATTGCTTTCACACGACGGCATAATGACAAATATCATCAGAGTTCCAAACATCTCTCGTAACAACCAGATGCCCAAATAATCATTGAACGCATTTATTAATGGCGCCAATTCATAACAATCTGTTAACATTCGTCTTAATTAGCCACTTAAGTCACGTAAATAAGTTCATAATTATTTCCACCCATTCAAATGAATCAAAATTACAATTAACGACTTTCTTTTCCACCACAAAAAATAAAAAATAAAATAAATAAATAAATAAATGAAAAATAAAAATGGCACTAAACCAAAAATGCTTAAACGATCACTCATTCAAATGACAGTGATGCAATAGCATAGCAAATTTAGGGAGGTATGTGTAAATGCGGGTTTACAGTTTTGCGTTAATTTGTCACTGTAATATTGCAATATGATCCGTCGGTTTGTCTTGAAACAGATCGCTTAGCACGATAATTAATTGGATTTGACATTATTATTTGTTACACATAGTTGATGAAATACCACACGGATGGAAAATGTGTATACCCCTGGCACTGCAATTCAAGTCTTTTCCACAAAATTGTAACAAGTTATGCAGCCGCACAGATCAAAAGTGCGTTCCGTAATAATTTATTGCTTCATCTCTTTTGGGATAGAACATTGAATTTCGTATTGCCACAGTCTAAACGGAATTCCGATGCGACTGCCATGAAACAATAGCATGACATAACAACAAAAGGTCACGTAAACATGCCGCGTAGTGCTGACATTGAAAGTGATACATAAATGATATTACAAACGCGATACGATTTACAGAGAAAAAATTTGCATTCGCGCAGCGTGTTTCCCTTGACCACTTTTCAATTATAAATAATCGAGAGTGTATACTGTCGTTGCACAAATTGCATATGAATGCGAAATTCCACAAAGATCAGTGATCTTGCCAGGGGTGCCAGAGGTTAACGCAGGCAGACACAATTTAAAGACGCCAAATCAAGTGGTCAACATTCACCGGGCCAACAACTTTCTCAAAGCCACCTCAATCGACGGAAGAGCGCGTTATCTGCCAGTGGCAACAGTTGCTGGTGATCTTGCCGCATTTTGCATTGATCGGGAAAATATGAAATTCATATTCAAGTTGTTAATTGCAATTTTATAGCTCGCACAGAGTGCAGAGATGTCTGTCCATCAATGTTAATGCTTTATGCAGTTGCAGTGTGTGCGTCGTCGCCGTAAAGTGATTGTGATGTGTGCGATCTGCATGATCAGCAAACATTTTTTTTTTCACACAGTGTTGAGCAACTAATGGAAAATTCATTGAGAAAAAGTACCAGCGATAGGAAAGAGAAAGGGTTTTTCTATTCAACTTATGGTGTGATGGATGGCAGGATTTTCAATAACATGCAAAAGAGAGCAAATCGACATCCTTGAAGGAGAAAGTATGATCAATTGATCGACATTGCAAGAAATGCAACGAATTTTTTATAATGAGCGATAATCGTATTGAAATGTTTTATATACGGAAAAGATCAAAAAGTGGCATGCAAATGGAGTACAAGCCGTTTGAATTGAGTAGGTAGCGCGTGATAACCCAATGGCAGGTGTTGGGAACGACCTCAAATAAATAGGTAGGTAGGCAGATAAATAAATAGGTGTCAACGGCACCTCGAGTGACAGACAGACATAGCAACTGTCGAAAAAATGTCCCGATGTATCGTCGGTTTCGTCGCAGATTTGGATTCAATTAAGGCCAGTATAATTGCAAGTTTTAAGACACTGTAATCGTCCGCGGGTACAATAGTTAATCGTATACAATTCTTTCTACTGAGGCTACAACTGACTTAAACTTAAAATCAGGGGGATATAACAGGGATCGTGTGCAGTAAAATTGTGAACTTAAAAAGTGTCTGCAAATGCGCCGTCACTCCATAGTTTACTTTACTATAGAGTTCCCCCGGTGGTAGAAATTCTATCATTATAGTAACCTGCCTTATACACAATATTGGAAAATAAATTACACACAGCATTATATCCCTACACAATTTTCCTATGAAAAAAAAAAAAAATCAAGCGAATATTTTTTTAAGGCAGTGAAAGTGGTTCTTAACTCTTTGCCTTTAATCACCGTTACGGAAAAAAGGGAAAGATATGTAAAGCAGGGTGCGGAAGTATTTATTTAATATGATTACCTAGCGACAAACTTGTAGATTGGTAGCAAACTGTTGTTAAATTGAAAGGATGTTAACATAATCATTAATCAGAATACTTTACCTTTAAAAAGGTGTTACCATTTTTATAAAAGTATATAACGTACCGCTTGTATTATTGTCAAGAAAAACGAGTCACTTACCTGCAATACAAAAAATTAGAAAACCATTAAAATATGTATTTTATATATATGTAGGTATAAAAATAGAAATACAGTAAAACCCGGATAATTGCCTCACCTTAAATGCCCCGTTTTGATAGGTACTTATGCGGGTTAGGCAGTTATAAAAAAAATCCGCTTAAGTGTACATAGGCACTTATCTCTAAATTTATAAAAAAAAAAAATCTGAAACTCCTAAAAATCTTGTAAAGCGTAAGAGCGTATAAAATAGTACAGTAGGCGCTTATAACTCTATAGCCAGAACTTGCGAACATTGAGAACCTAAACCTTTAAAAACTCACATTGCTATTGATATGTACTGCCATATCAGATGAAAAACCCAAAAGTGGAATTTACTTCATTTTATCTAGTATCGCTTCTCAGATTTTTAACTACCTACCCAACCAAACTTTAGATGAACGAGAACGTTTCGGTCGATCCAGTTGTGCACTGTATTTCGTAATCTTAATCCTGCCTGAGATGCGAATCACTAGGGCAACCGAAACATCTCATCGCTCTTCGATCAAAAATTGTGTCTATCCTGCTTACAAGTAAAACAACAGTACTCGGCAGATGGAAGAGGCGTAGAAATTATAATGCAATTCTATGCAATTTTTTGACCACTTAAATCACAAGAAAATTGCACGCTCGCCCGGCCAACGCATGTTCGAGGCCTTAGGATTTATTTTTGATCACTAATTTTTATTTAGCAGAATTGGTGAGGTCTATTATCCAATTTAAGCGCTTTGAAACAAATCACGCAACAGTAATGCACAATTTTAAACGTAAGCCGTTTAGCTTTGAAGTTTCTACAGACTGACACACGCCAATCAAAATAATTGTTCCTCGTTATGCCTTTGTTGCCCATTACCATTATCATCCTGTAGATCTTAACACGCTTCTTCAACACTTTCTTCAAATTTTAAATGCGGCTCATGACTCCAAACGATGGGTGTCCGTGATTTTGTTGTCGAGTGCGTTATCGTCGACTCTCCTTTCCTAGTATAGTGGTCAACTATTAAATTCCAAAGCAATTAAATTTACAACTTACTTCGTTTTTTTTTGCAAGCACATCAAATCTATTTATTTCATCTAGAGAAAAATAAAAGTGAATACATAAAAGAACCGCTAATGAAAATTTCACTTTTCAAATGGATGCGCTGCTGTCTATGACTGCTTCATCGAATGGCGCTGTGGGTGTGTAACCGCAAGCCGATGATAACACAAAACCCCAAAGTCAAATTTATTATTAACACATAGATTGCTATTATAATCCGATTAGTATCCCAAGACCGCTTGATTGGCCACGGGCACCGCGCATCGGTCGATGGTTGAATTTCTTTTCGATGGCCGGCCGGTGTGACAAACTTTATGACTGTGAAACCTTTCACTTTGGTCATCTGGATGGAGTGTAATTGCTCCGCGAAAAGACTGTCTCTTTTTGGGATGCATTAAATCGGATATAATAAATTATGATGCTTAGGGATAATTAGGTAGACTGGTTAAATAAGTGGTTAATTACAGCGCAAAAATGCACGGGAAAAGTGCAAACATTTTTTTAACGCAAATGCTATTGCAACGGCAATGAATGCACATTACATGTATAGAGAGCGATGGATTGTGTTCAGCGAAGCGGATTGGAATGTTAACATGACACATGACCTAGAGAGGTATTGAACCGTGGAGTGAGTATGGTAGCAGTTGTTGGATCGTTTGAAACTAGACTGTCCAAGTACGAGTAACCTATATTGAATGCAGTGGTTAAGGGGTTATAGGTCAAGCTCAGGGAATTTCAATGATTGTAAGGCTTAATAAGGTCGCCTGTTGAGATCTATTTAATTTAATGACCATGTCATCTCACAACCATTCGTTTTGTGTAAGTTTTTCATTTTTGGATCTACAATTTTATGCGGAATCCAAACGGCTTATTGAGAAGCTCTTTCACGATAGTTATACGAGAGGTGGCACAGTTTAACCAATTAATATCTTAAAGGACATTATTTCAGCTACTATACAATATGCCTCTAGGGACACAGTTTTTCGCAGGAGCATATTGTCCTTATAGGGGACTATGTTGCACACTCTGTTTATTATGTTTGGAAAAATTCTACTTTTTAAACATCAAATGGAATATTTGGGAAGAATTATTCTCATTGTATCGCAGTATAACTGTATTTGGTTGCGTTCATTTGCCTAAAGTACATTTCCATCTCCCATCGAGAGGAAGTCACCAGACTAAATACATACAAAACGTTAACATTATGTCATAAATCAATTTTAATTGCATCCGCAAATTAGTTTACAATGCACGGTTAAAAATCTGTGGCAAAAAGGAAAAACAACATAAGTTGACTTATGTCGAAATTGAGTTTTTACACCATCGTATGCGAAATATTCCATTCTTTTTGCCATATTTTTTTTGTATTTTTATCTATTACGGTTTTTGAATTATAGAAGAAAGAAAAACACATACGAAAGGTAAACATTCAAACCGCTCTCCTGAAAAATTGCAAAAAGTGACTTATGCTGTTTTTCCTTGTGGCCACAGAAATATGGGGGTGTTTTTTTAATACCTCCGCAGTATTACTGGTCTATGCAACACAAGAAAAATTGCTTTTCAATGTTTCCATTTTATTAAACTTTTTCCGTAATATTTGCATATTTAAATTTAATAAAATTGTTTCATTAAAATGCTCATTTTAAAATGAATTTTCTGAACTCTAATCCATAAAGATTAGAATCCAGTATTTTTGTTCTACAATCTAACCCAGTCTATATTAAAATCATATATCAATCAAGAACTTATTACAATTTATTATAATTAAGTTCATATAATGTATACATCTACTCTGATTACATTTTAATACGAACTTATTAAGGCCATCAACTTCAATACATTTGTATTTGGTTTTAATACAGGATCGAAACTAAAGTGAATAGATTTAAATATTTTGGTATTACTTTTCAACCCAAGTATATTATTCTGTCGCTTGGTTAAGCAATTACAATTAGTTAGACTTGGATAAAGTTTATTTAAAAGAAAAATGTGTTAAAAATATAAACAAGTAAAATTCATCCTTAAAAAGGGATATATTTACATTGATATCCAATGAGAATATTATTCTTACGAGAAAGTAAATTTAATTTCAAAGTATTTTTGTAAGTGGTTATAATATTTCAAGAAATTTCAAGAATTCTGAAGGGAGATTATCATCTTTTACCAACGATCATAAGCGGAGACTTCAATATCAATTTTGCAACTTCAGAAGCTCAACCATTTATTGATTTTATGCAAGATAAATTTAATCTTCAAATGAACTCCAACCGGAAAATTTCAACAACACCATCAACCATCGATGGTGTCTTCCGACGTAATCTATATAGATTACAGTCTCGAATGTACATATCTTACTTCAGCTACCACAATCCGATTGTATCTATTCTACCGAAAATAGCACAGAACGAATAAATTATTGTTATTTCATAACATATCGAGAATACGGTTATTACAATTCCCTCTTTTCTCAATGACGTGTATCAAGCCACAGACATACCGCACGCACGGTGTTTACACATACACATATTTCGGGACTGTTGGATACAGTCGCACCAATTTTTTATTTTGTGAAGCGCAGAGATGTTCCTTTCCTAGTGGATTTGCTTTCGAAGAAAATGGCGGTCCAGAGATTCCACTTCATTACCTCAGAAAAATAGCTATATAGCTATTATATACCAAAAAGTAGGTAATTAACTAAATAATTAATAAGATAATTCAGGCATTCATGCGTTCTCCTTCATTTAAAGGTCTGGAAAAGTATACCTACCTACTAAAGGGAGCACAGCGGCACTCTATAGGATTATTTTCCAAGGGGATAAAAGACCACAGGAATTTGCCTACGCCTTTCTATAATATGTATTGTGATATTGAAAACAAATAAAATGTAGTATTAAAATAAAATATTTTGGTGTTGAAATACATCCCATAGTTATTTAAATCAAATCTAAAGAAGTATTAAAATATAATAAGATTGCATTATATTTTAATATTCCATGGGCTTATAAAAAGCAAAATTAGTATTGAATTTTATGTGAAAGTATTCTAATCTATTAAATTTTGTAATTTTTCAATAAAAGTAAGGGTTTGATTTAAATAAAATTATATTGAAACCCATCTCCATCTACCTATATTAAAATTTAATATTTCAGACACATTTTTTAATAGCAGACATTATTTAAAATTAATCAATCTTTAATACATAGTTGTTTAATTTGAATATATGCAAAATATTAAATTTTAATATTTTTTCGGCGTGGACTTAAATACAACCGCCAACAAATATTAAATTTAACGCCAGGATTTTTAACCGTGTATCCAGTTTAACAAATATAATCATAACAAACACAGTTATTGTGATCTTCAAGTAATCATCTCAGCACATTTGTTCTCGACTACCTTACTCAAAAGTAACAAAGTGAGAATACGATACCACAAGGAAACAGAAAGCTTGGTGTAAAAATATCTACGGCATTCGTTTCAACGTCCATTGATAGAATTTTCCAATTGCGCATGATATTCTTCAGCCAGACAAACAGGCTCCCTTGCAGATACACCCAGACTCAGACAACGCCATCCATAGGCCCATTAATAAAGCCAAGACAAATCTGAGACACCAGAACAGAAACTTCCGTTGTACCAAGTATATACGCAACGAAGTCTTACTCGCGATTCAGTTCATTATGTCAACGAGGGTTTAAGTACGCGCGTTGCAATCGTGTGTGCATTGCATTCCTTTTGATCATGGTCCCGAGCCGTAAACTCATGGCAGAGAATCAAACTGCGTTGGTCTTCACAGCAACCATTTAACATTTAAACACCCTGATGTCAGAGATTAGACGCCAGTTTTGTGCAGTTTGATTGATGGACTAAGCGAGGAATTAAGAACTTGTACTTGAACTGAGACTTGTTTTCGGAGTTTGCGTGATGGTACTCGTGGTATTGAAATTCAATTGGAACGAGTTATAATAACGGAATAATAATTTCCCAGTTGGGTGGAAATTTGACATACTTCGCTGGTCTTTTGTTGTTGTCTCTTGGATGCAATAAAATAGTGGGCGCAAATATTTGTTCGCTTCACGTTTATGACAAAGTTGCGTTTGTCGGTCGCCGAGCGTGATGAATACTTGTGAAATATGTATGTGGTAGTCAAAACATATTGAGTGGGTTTAAGAAATTATTAACCTTAGAAAAAAAATGTTTTTCAAAAAATCTGACTTCGCTTTAAGATTAAACGGCTTTGTGAGTAGCCAACAAAATCCGTATACAGAGACAGGCGTGTATTGATGACCAAAAATCCTCATCGACTACATGTATATTGTATATAGATTGCTCTCGTATCAGCTTAACCTATGCTATGGTCGAACTTGTAGAGAGTAAGTAATAGTAGAGTAGAAGGAACACAACCCGGAGTTTAACATTTTGACCTCGAATTTTGAAATTTGTTAACGGGGATTCATATCTAACCTGTGAAATTCAAAAAGGGTTTTAGTTCCGAAATACTGTTCTTTGAAACTTATTCAATTGAGTCGGAGAAGGGGTTTCCTTGATTTCGTTGTCTTGTCCTATCCGGCAATAGCGATAGACAGTGAGCGGAGCTTCTTTTTTGGTTGCTTCTTTGCAACTGCGTAAGGCTTAGTGGTTAGTGTGTTGTACTACTAAGCGAGGAATCCCAGGCTCAAATCCCACAAAAACCCAAATTCCAACTTAGGGTTTTTTTCCACTGCGCCACCCCTCCCGAACGTCTGACAAACATCCGGGAGTATAATTGTCTTGAAAGAGCTTTTCAATTACCCCTTTGGAGTCGGCATAAAATTGTAGATCCTTTCCAAAAAATGAAAAACTCACACAAAACGAATGGCTGTGAGAAGCTGGGCCCGGACCTGTTGCGCCGACTATCTATTTTTTATTTTACTTTGCAACTGCGGCAGTATGTATTGTGTGGGATGTACAGACTTAGGTAATGCATAAATAAATATTTAGTTGTCGCATGAGGTCTGTAGCGACCCTAGGCCTAGCTTTTGGGACGACTGGAAGCGATCTACAATTCTATGCCGAGTCCAAACGGATAAACGCGAAGTTCTCTTATGGCAGTTATACCCTCGTATGTTTGTCAGACCTTCACGAGTGGTGGCGCAGTGGAAAAAAAAAGCCTTAAGAGGGAATTTGGATATTTTCAGTCTCAATGCATGGTTCACTATTATTCTGCCGCTAACTTTTTTTACTTAGAAGATGAGTTGTTTTTTTTCGGCGCAGTTGGGATTGGGTCACATCTTTCTGGAGATGACGCATAGTACGAGTATATTCGTTTCTACATCTGAGGATGGCTTTAAATAGGAATTGGTCTCGCTGGTAAATGTACCATAATTTTTCATACCTATTTATGTCGTTTTTTAATTAACGAGAAAACGACATTAGATATAGAGAAAATACGCCTATTCGAAAATAAGTAAAATTTAGAGCAAAAAATATTTATCGAAAAATGTTCGTTATCATAGTAACATTATTGAAACGAAAGTGGTTGTTCAACACCTGGCAGATACTCGTAGTGACTGCAAATTTAAATGAGTTCTTCAAAGAACTGAATAAAATTTGATTCAGTAGCTTTATCAGTTCACTACTCAGGTCCAGCGTGCCCATATAAGTATTTAATTTAAGAATTAAGTTAAATGAATTGAAAAAAATGTTTATCTGAAATCAGTTGAGTTGTTTTGGAGATCGACAACAGCGCCACCTATCGTGTCCAAGACTGTCCAAGCCGCAACCAACCATACACACCCACAAAATTCTATTGAAATCGGTTGAGTGGTTTAGGAGTCGTGCATTCCTTTATGGATTACAGAGGCGGCAGATCGAAAGCAGGTTCAAATCTAAGATATCTTATATTTGAATAAGTTGCTACGGTAATATGACGGCGACAAATAGAATGTCACAAAAATGCTTTCAATTAACTTATAAGAATTTGTATGGGAAATTCTTAAATTAATTTTGCGTTAACTGCGTGGGACAGTACCTTTCGAATGACATAAGTTTCATTCTCCTCCTACATTATAATAAATCGTAAAAAACATTTACGGAAACTTTTTATTTTCACGTAAACGTAATGATGATGATTTGAGGAGATTTTCGTTTTGACTGCTCCTTGTGAAATATGGACGGATTCCGCTACCAAACAGTGAAGAACTGAGCCTTACCTGTCCAGCTCGTCGCCTTGTTCCCTAGAACCTGGAATTTTAGCACTAATTTGGAGGTTTTTGAGAGAGGCGATAGCCTTGATTGCAACTTGGCTGTCAATAAGTAAGTAAGTAAGTTATACATTTATTTGCATTTCAGTATACAGTAAAAGCTCGTTAATTCGGAGGGAAGGTCAATAAACGAATTTTCCAAAATAATGAGAGATTTTTTCATGCACTAACGCGTTCCTATTGATATTGATGATTTGTCTTAACACATACACTGAAAAAAAAAGTCGGCGTCGTATTGATGAATGGCGTTCATAAACATGTGATTCATTGATATGACGTACTTTTCATAAAAATGATGAACAAATTCATGAAAACTTTTTGACAATTGATGAACTTTTTTTCAATATGATGAAAATGAATTCATCAATTTTTTCAACAGGATTCTGAAGAGAATTTAGCGTATGTTTTTATGAACTACGTTCATTATTTCATCAAAACATTTCATCAATATGACGAAAACACTTATTTTGATGAATTTAGTCAATTCTTCATCCAGTTGATGATTTATTCGTCTTATTGATGAATGGAATCATCATATTCAAGTACGATTGCCAAGTTTTGAATTTTTATCATATTGATAACGACGTTCATGGTTTTGATGACGGCTTTTATTATATTGATGACCGCGTTCGTTAAAAAACAGACAATCATTTTTATTAAGGAGAACGTTGATGTAAGCCTTCATCATATAGAAGAACAAATTCGTTATATTGATGAAAACAATTAAATGCACCGTTATATTCATCATATTGATGAATGGAATCATCATATTGATGAACTTCTTTCATCGGTTTCTTCAATGTGATGCACAGATTGTTAATATGATGTATGCTGTAGGTGTACGCACGCGATGTTGGTACAGCATTTATACTCACACACGCAAGATGCATCTTTTAATGTATATATGCGTAGATAATTATATGCCATTGCTCATCAAGCGTAAGATATCTACACAGGGTGGCATAGAAGTAAATTGTGAATGGTTTTATGATGAACGATGAATATCTTAAAAGATTCGATATATATGATTCAGAAATTTCATCATATAATTATATGCTTTTCTTCTAATTAATGTTCCCTCAAGAGTGTCCATTTGCATTTTAAACAATGTATTGACAATTGCTTGTTGATGACCAAACTTTTTTATTTTTGCTTTTACTACGGGCGACTGGTTTTGCTAAATAAACTGCAGTATATAAAATTGGAAACAATTAATGAAGTGTGAAAAATTCAATATTAGTGTAAAAATTGTGGAAATATAAAAAAGCTATAGTCTAACTTCGATTATTCACATTATATAAAATGTTATAAATTTTGCATAAATAGGTTTAATACATTAATATATTTTAAGTATGTATTATGCTATCAGTAGAATGAAACATATATAATTAGAAAGGTACTGTGCTTATCACTTAATTGAAAGTATTTTGGTAGCAGTTATGTATTCAAATATAAATAATTTTAGGTTAGAACATATATCTTCGATGGAGCGCCTCATTTACCCTAAAAAGAATGCAATTCACCTAGCCTTAATTAAAGGTATGCAATTAATGTATAACTTTATTTCAGTTGCATAGATATATCTGGGAGGTGTAAACCAACTGATTTCGTTTCAATGATTTTGCTATGTAAACGAAGCTTATTCGACATAAATTGTTTGCTCTAAATATTCATAGCGACGATTTAAAAGCTAAATCATGAGTAAGACTATCTAATTTTCAAAGGGGCTTATTTTTCCGATATCTTGATATAGCTTTTTCATTTGTAAAAAGTAAAACGTAAATATCGAAAAATATTGCTGTACGTGTTTTAGAATACCTACTTCTAAAAGGTAGGTTAAGCTACGTTTCCACGGAACACAAATCCCAAGATTAAGTACAAGAGGTTTAGAAAAAATCCCGAAGTGTTTAAATTGCTCTGTCCATATGAGAGAAAATGACATTTCACGAGAGAGTGTGAGAGAGAGGGAGACACATTTTTCCATTTTTGATGTCTTTTCTTTCATTTTTTTTTTACTTTTGACATATCGAGCTGTGAAAAGTGTGTTTGTTTTATTTCTAATCTCCCTTTTTATGAGATTACTTTCGTATGATTAATTCCGAGATTTATGCGGGATTTACGGAAATTTTTCTAAAACTCGCAGTTATTCTCCGGTGGAAACTTAGCAGTAGGGTCGATTTTTGACGTTAAATAAATATGTCATTAAAATAAAACTACAATTATCATGAATTTTCTACAACGATTTTCCTTTGGTAAAAAAAAGAGCTCGCTATATAATGACAACGTTGTGATTTCATTACACACATAAATGTAAATAAATATTTACTTTTTAAAAATATTTTCAAAATCAATGTAATATTGTTATTTAACCAAACTTTTCTCGTATATTGTTCTCTCACGCCTCAACATTATAAAATTCAACAGAATGGATCAATAAAATTATAACTAAATAACAAAAAACGCAAAAACACATTTCAAACACAAATGTATGCACATGCACCCTGTAACTCTATGCATATGGCAGGCAAATGGCCGTTCTCTGATTCTCATTGGGATCCATTATGAAAAAAAAAAAAAAAAAATGGTCCCAGGAGTGATAAAAGTAATTCAGAAATAAAATTTATTTTTATAAATCTTCAATATTTCTTGAGCGCGTGAGTTTTTGCCACTACACTTTATTGACTTTCGTGGTGAAACTGATTTTCGTTTGAATATTTTCCTTTCGGATGCGAAGAAATTCAATAGTTAAATTCACATAATATTACCATTACCATTTTCATGACATTATGCTCGTTTAAGTATTTTAACATCCCCATGAAAGTGGGAAGGCAATATCTTTACGATTTATATTGGTGTCAGTATTTTTATTTCATGTTTTTATTTGTGTGAATAATCTTACAACTACATGAAAACAAATTTGACAGCACAGAAAGTGTGCATCATATTGATGAACAAATTTGTCAATATGATAAATACATTCATCACATTATGAAATTAAAGGGGAATTTGTGTTCATCATATTGATGAATTTTTCATAATATTGATGAACAAAATTGATGAATGATGAACAACAGCATATTGACGAAATCGGTTTCATCATACTAATGAAAAAGTTCACTGGACTAAAATTGTTGATTTTTTCATCACATTGATGAACTTTTTCACTACTATGGTGTACCTTTTTTTTTCAGTGTACGATTGCAAATACATAATACATAAAATGTATTTTTAAATAGTTTTTCCCGATTTTTATATGGGAATTGCCGGGACTCCCCCAAAAGACATTTTGATGATTTGATCCGACTTCTATACGTACTCGTATATTTGAGGTTTATTTGCTACCTATACGTGTTCAATCATTGCGTTATTTAATTTTTGCTAATTTAATTTTCCGTTTTCAGTTTTTTTTTTTCCGAATAAACGAGTTTTACGAATTAAAAAATTCAAAGGGTTTTTACTGTATACATAGAGTACAAAATATGAATAGCTCTTCAAGCTATGGCTAAGCCTTCAGCCAATGTCCATAAATTTATCTTTTGCCTCGGAGTTATATGTGTGCCTGGCAGATCATCCGCTTCGCCTGGAACACACTGGCGGTATCAAGATAATTTATGCTAAAGATGTCAAACTTAAAGCCGAATTTAAGCTGCATTAGTGGGTTGTCAGAAATTGTACTGTCCCAATTTTAACGATTTCGTTGAGAATTTTATTGCAAGAGGTTCTTGACGTCTAATTCGAACTTGCTCGGTATATGTTTTAGGTTTGAGCTTCGCGCATGTTTCTTATGGCCGTCTTGTTTGCAATTTCGGAGCCAAAACAACTTACACATTAGACTACACTTATTGCCGCACTGTACTGCGAATGTTTTGTTCCTTCCTCTTCGTTTATGGATATGCTGTTCTGAACTACAAAGGTTTTTCTATTCGAATTACGGCAAGAAAGTCCTGCAGTTTTTTTTATTGCGTCTTTAATAAAGTGTTAGATAGAGTTTGTACCCCGTTATCGATCATCAACTGCCTTGATCTCCGATTAAAATGTCTTTTCAAGGCTACGCGATCTGCGATCTACGATCTGTGGCTTCGCTGTCACAAAATACGTATATTTTTTTATTAATTAATCAATCAATCAATTAATCAATTGAATACTACCAATTCCTTTATAAAATGTTTATTTAAAAAATGCAATCTGCAATACTGATAATCATTTTTAGTGTCCAGGCAAAGTTTTTTGAACTCACAATGGCGAAATTTTCCATACAAAATTGCATATTGTGATTGTGACCTATAAAATAATTACAGTTAAGGTTAAAAATGATTAATGCCCAGTGTGTTTTTCAAATTATTTTCCATAATCAGGATTTTTTCTCCTGTCCGGCTTTTAATTTTTTGTTTATGGTAACCCTAGCCACATGGCTGCATATATCGTTTGCCGTATAATAAGAATCATTTCGAGCCTGTGTCCATGTTCTGTAATTACCACATCGATATATTTATCACTAAAGCGATGCGAATTAAAACAAGCTAAGCTTTCGATGCGAAAATATATCACCTGAGTTACAGACCATGGGGACTGATTTCTGATTTATTTTTGTTTGCAGAACAATTCCATATTAACGACATTTATTTTTTGTCTATTAATTTGGGACCTATACGGTCTTTGTGCCATTTATGCTAAGCTTGAAGCGCGTCTCCTCTAAGTAAATTTACTTTGACGATTCGCCGTCAATTGATCAAGAGAACAAAAACTTTGTAAGCCAAAGCATGACAGTGTCAACATCTCTAATTGGCACTTGGTCAATTGATGGCCAAGAGAGGTGCCGGTTCATATTCTTCTACGAGAAAAACGATGATCAATTGATAAGTGGTTTATTTTGAAATAGTTCTAATTCCAAGTGAATCATTTAACAAGTAATAGTTCTCCCAAAATAACTCATCAAACTTTGTGTGGTATCAGTCATAATATACGTTCATGTCGAATTTAAGATTCCATGCCATTTAAAGGATATACATATAGAAATCCATACATCAACAAAACATTATTAGTTAAAAAAGATACTAAACACATAGTGAGTCAGAAGACAATAGTCGGAATTTACGTAAAAGACATGAATCTCCTTCTTTTCTTCCTCTTTATTGCACGAACCGATCTTAACCTAAGTGGCAAAAACACTTCAAATACTTTATTTAACTATTAAGGTCACTTTGAAAATTACGGAAATCGGATTCGCGCAAGCCCCCTTATTATGTTACCAAATAAAAAAAATATTCTTTCCACAGGCAGACCTTACTCAAGTCTTCGATGACCTTGTCGATGGAATAAGATTCAGTCCCACTGGCAGTTTCATTTCACAGGTAATATTCAAATTTGAAGAAACCTTCACTTCCTGCTTCCGAAGCACTCAAGAATAATCAAATACTGGGTATCACATTTCTCTTTTCTGATAGATTTTCCGTATATCTTCTCTAAAACGCATGACAATCACCTGCACCAGAGTGTGACTTGAATTGATAAGCAGCGCGATACAATTATTAATTGACACTCCTTTCTAATGACTGCATCAGCGATTCATTTCACTTTTAAGAACTGTATTCATGCTTGGGGAAACTAGGTGGACAGACAATGAGCCTGCCATAGACGCGAAGAGTACCTTAAGAATATTAAATTTGTTAGAAAGTGGTTGACCACCGGACGTGATTCGGATTGACAAATCGATGGGCCGCTTATAAATTTCCTTTTCTTCATTTAGTCGGGGAGAAAACTTAATGTAGGGCATGGCGCGAGTTGACGAATTGAATACTAATGCCAGACCCATCGACACTTCTTGGCGAAAAGAAAAAGTAGGTGAAGGAACATTTGCAAGTCGAGTCGATCATATATGAGATGTCAATCGATTTGAAAAATTATCTTTTTTCTATTTCCATGACACAGAGCTATCTGACATCTAAATCTTTACACTTCGCACAGCACGAGCAGGAGAATCATAATCAAGTCGGAGTGATCACTTAAGTGCGGCTGCGCATCCATTCAAGAAGTGCGCGTGCACCGCTACGGTTGTTACACTGTTGGAACAGCCAATCCGACTATGTGTCTCCTAAGAACTGGTTCTTGTTCTAAAAGACTTTTTTCAAGAAGCAGATACGGCTGTGACTTGTACGTAATACCGTACAAATCGTTGCGTCGTTTGTTGTTCTTTTTCGCCGTCTTGCTGGTGCTTCTTAGTATAGGTAGACACGCTGAACCACTCAACAGTTATGTGCTAATATGCTATGTTGTTACCTGGTGGTGTAATTTATCGCCGAGCAACATGAAAGGCAGTTTACGACAAAAGACTGCTAGTGTGCAGATGCATTAAAAAAAAAAAACAGACGATAATATTCTCAAAAACAATCATTTAATCGATTAGACACATTAACTGGCAACTAGGTCAGCGGAATCTTGTTGAGGTAGGCAGGTATACTTCAGAGGAATTTATGTTGTTGTAGGTATGCTTTGGCATTTGATTATATTTGAATACTTTTTTTTTTTTTTTTGTATTCTGAGACAGTTCAATTGTGTTCTGCGCTTTGTGTGCTCGATTCGATATAAAGTGAAGATGATGCATTTTGTGGATATTACAAATGTCAACGGAGTGGAAAATTTGCTTGTTACGGTCTAGTTGATTGGATTGGATTTGCCTTTGTTTCGGAATAAATTCGATTTACGACAGAAATGTTAATCTATCGGGGTTTTGTGGTAGGTAATTTATAAAAGTCATGTTATAGATGAGGTTGACATCACGCGCAGATGTAAAGACGAATTTCCACCGGATGGAGATGCATTGAACATGAAAGGTACTAAATGTCTGTGGCCTTTTGTCGATGTAGATTGTTGGACATTTGTCTAATTGATAGTGATGAGCCCTTTATTAAGGTCTTCTAATAGCATCGAATTTAAACGTAAGAGTCATTTAAACTAGGCAACCGACCTATAGGGTAAAGGCACTAGTATTCGGACAGTTTTAGTGTCCCGACACTTTGTTGTTTACTTGAGAAAAATAGCCACGTCCAGCATAAAAAATCTAAAATTTAAACAAAAACATTATCTAATACAATATCACACAAATAAATGCAAGGTTTCGAACGAATCAACTGCATACCTCTATGCGGCAGTCCGTGTGGGAATATCGTCGTTTTGGATAAGAAAAAATTATAGTGATTTAAGAGTAGTTTCTTTTCTGACTTATTCTTTTGACAAATTTGTATTTCCTTTTAAAAACAATCAGCTTATGTTATCAAAAATACAATTTAAAGAAAACAATTTTGATTACCCAATTTTTAGTGTCCGGATAATAAAATAATAATCGAAGGGGCATTTTCAGTATCCATACAAACTGTTCGGATTGTAAAAATTTTGGGAGGAGAAACTAATTCGCTTTTAAATGCTGCTAAGCGACAAGTAAATTTATTTATTAATGTTTTAAAAAAAAAAAAATTTGTATTTTTCTTGCAGGTTTTCAGTGTACGGTCAGGGTTCACTAAGTGAGAATATGCCTGTCCGAGTACTGAAATAGGTATGAATTATTTTCATTTTCCAGACAACTTTTTTTTAATGTGATTTTCATTTTCTAGTTATTATTATTTTTGTTTTTTTTTAAATAGTTAGATAGATATGGTTTATGCCGAAATTGTATGACCGGTTAAAGGGAAAAAGATTGATCGGTGAAAAATACAAAAGATTGTTGTTATGTGAAGCGATATCTAATTTACTATATATAAATACGGAGTTGCCTATAACGTGTTTCCACCCATTTTTGCTATTATACGTCACATAAATATGCCAATACTGTATACAATTGGGTAGGGAACAATACATAGAAGTGCACAAGACAAAAATTGTTCACACACTATGAATTATAGCAGGTAAATTTAAGCGAATTGGATGAAATTACAACAACAACAACATTGCACCTACGTGAAGTTAGCTCGCCCTTTTTCTAGAATGAAAAACGTGAAATGCAGTGGAAAAAAACCTTTAATAATAATTTTTTTTTTTTTTTTTTCGGGATTTAAACCATAGAGTCACACACAACTACTAAGGCACTGCGCCAACATGAGGAGTCAATATAGTCTCTTTATTTATATTTTAAAAAGTTTCTAGACTTTGTGCTTTTCCTTCGTTTTAATCCTTATACCCGAATAGTAGGTCTATCTTAGGCGTTTTTTATTATTTTACCCACATATCTTTAAATCTTTTAATGGGTTACAACAATAGTACGAGATCGAATTGTTGTTGTAAGGTGCAAACCATGGAAATCAATGCTATATATATTATGTGGGTAAAATAGAAAAACGCCTATTGCTATTGTTGTGATTATTATACCGTTTAAAATACGCGACTTCAATGTAAATCTTTATTGGAATTACATTAAGACTTACGTGAAACAATTGTCACATCAGTGACATATCATGCGATATCAATGATTTGCAGATATGAAATGACAAATGAATAGTCAAACCAAAATGAACGCTTATAATACAATCAGACGCAAATATAAAACGGATACCCTCTGACGGGTACAGAGAGACGTTCAACCAAAAAAATGCACGAAGATTTACTCAAAAGTTTATTTCAAAATAAACGTCCAATAAAAGAAATTATTACTTCCCTCTGTGGTAGAATGGAACGAATAAAGACAAATTTCCGTATAGCGAGTCCGCACGATATACCGGAGCCCTCTTTCACTAAAGTACATATTACAGTTTACAATTCTACAGGAAGGTATTGGCGTGTGTAATGCTCAGACTAAAAGTACTGTACTATTTGACGAAAAAACAAAACCATAAGTTTGTTTGTACGATTTTTCATTTGAAAAATGAAATGAAAACGACATTACACACGACAATACACATTTTTCAATTAATGATAATTCGTGAGTGTTTTTTAAATAAATTATTAAAAAAAAAACGAATCACCTTGTTAGTTGAAAATGTTATCCACATATTACAAATTTTCTTTTGGTTAAAAGAACGTGAACAAAATTATATTTTACAGGGTGTAGATTAGTTGTGGGTAGGTTACAAAGCGTTTTTTTGTTAACTAAAAAGTTAGGTATCGGTTTTGAAGTTAGAGTGCTGTTAGTTAGTATCTACTAATCTCTTCTAATATACGATGACTATAATTTTGCGTCTTTGAAAATATATTAAGACCTCCGTAAAATTGTATAAATTTGCCCAAGTTACAATTCTTCTGTTGTAGATTGAACAAGTTCGAAAATAAATGCCTGATGTTAATTGCGACTTGTCCCAGGAAATCACTTCGTTATACAGAAATTGGGTTATTTCTGTCAACTTTTTTTTGTATATACAGTAATTTTAGTTCGACTTCGTGAGCATAATCTTCCATTACAATTAGAGATTCAAACTTTTAGGGAATATCCCCATTTTTTTCTGGTTTGTATCTTTTTGTTACAAAATTATTAAACAAAAAATGTATGGAGAAAAACAAAACAGAAAGTTTGATTTCCTCCTGGAAAACTCGTTCCAAAAAAAATGGTCTGTTAGAGACTCGTTACAAGGATATCAAAATCAGAGTTGCTATGTGATCGTATTCATTGTAAAAGTTACGATTTCCGAAGGTTAATACGATGCTCTGATTTTTGCTCTTTTCGACTTAATTTTTACGATTTCGTAAATATTTTTACGATTTTTACCGATATTATACAAAAATAAATACGATGGGTATTCGAGAAATAAAATAAAATTTCAGAAACAGAACCTACAAATTTAGAAATGCATTTGATATGCATAACCGGCATCGATTACCGAACATACTCTTTTGTTTTCTGTGTTATAATATTTACATGTTAACTTGTATTATGTTATTTAATTGCTTGTTAAAAAAAGCTGAAACTGATATGAAACGAATAATCATGTTTATTTTGTTTTGTATTGTTTTCATTGTTTTTTGATGCTTTTTAAAAACATGGTTGCATTAATTTTAAACATTGCAGATTGGATGATAAATAAAAATGGTTAAAATGGGTAATTTTTAAAAGCATTTAGTTTTCTTAAAGGACATGTTTCCTTAACCGTTTATAATAGGGATTCTACAAATCTTCTTCTTCTATATCTTAATATATAAAAACGTTCGTGCGTATGTATGACCGACGATAGCGGCTGAACCACTGAAGCTATCCCCCTTATATTCACACCATATGTTTGTGTGGTGCTCCGGATGGTTTATGTTTATTTTAGACCCTATAGGGGGCGCTGGGGTCGCTTTTTTGAAAATTCTTATTTATGGACCGATTTGGCTCAAATTAACACCATATAACACTTCAAAAAAAAAGAAAGTTTTTGCCAAAATTTGGACCCGATAGGTGGCGCTGGGAGATATTTACGACAAGTTAGATTTCCTTGCATACCAATTTCGTATCAATAATATTAAATTTAATTGTAGAAAAATAGTTGGCGTTGTTTGCCTATACTTTTTTGAGTTTGACATTTCAGTAATTCATATTTCATTTAGCTGTACAATTGTTCGACGAAAACTCCAAATTAGTTTTTAATCAATTTTAAATAGGTAAATAACATTTCCATTCGATTTCCGGCACAAATAACATAACCAAGGAAAATGTTATTACTGGCCAAATTGTATAATTCGTCTTTTGTTTTATTCGAATAGGTGGCGCTGTCGTCGATCTCCGTAGCCGCTAAATCGATTTCAATGAAATTCTGTGGATGTGTACGGTTGATTCCAACTTGAAAGATAGGATACTTTTCGACACGATAGGTGGCGGTGTTGTCGTTTTCCGAAATAGTTTTATTGAGACGATTGAAATTTTTGGGATGGGTATGGTTGCTAAAAGTTTGACAGAGAGGATAGTTATGGACGGGATAGGAAAACGGGTTGCGGCACTTCTCATTCAAAAATAAAACCAAACGCTAGGAAGGACATACTATGCTACTCTTTGTCGTGAAAACAAAAGTTTGTGGGGATTAGTTGAATTTTTGAATTCTTTGGATGTTCCGGGCAGTTATAATTTTGCTTCCATATATTTTGTACGGGGAGTGTTATTTTAAATTTTTTTTTTTTGGATTTGATCGTAGTATATACAGTGAGACCGCATTTGTCAAAAGATATTTTGGATCAAAAAAATGTATTTCTGGTGGAATAGTGAATGCTCCAAATTCAAATAATTTCAGTCAAAAAGTCAATATTGGGCGGGACGAAGTTCGCCGGCGACGCTAGTAGGTATATAATTCTTTAGGGTTGAAAATCAATGACGTTATAACTCAATAACCACTGGAACGATTTTCATGATTCTTTTTCAGTTTTGTTCGTACTTCTGTATATCAGGTTTAGGAAGAGAGAAAATTCCGGAAAATCTCTGTGCGGTCCTGATTTGGCATCCATTGATTTTTCCTATTAAATGTTTTTGACTTTTCTATGTCAAAAATTAATTAAAAAACTACGTAGGTATGTGCTAATTTTTTTTTATTTTCGAAAGGTAAATTGAGAAAATCGAAAATTTCCAAATAATTAATTGACCCAGTCAATTGAAAACGCTTAAACGCTTAGAAAAGTTTCGAAGTCTACACATATTCAAATCTCACGAATATCAACAAAAAAAAAAAGAGCAATTGACGTATTTATATTCGACTAGACCCAGCGAATCTGAAGAAGCCCAATCGAATATCACAAAAGTATGCCATATTTAAATAGATTTCAGGTTTACCCCAATAACATATTTAAGGGTGGAAACCCCTTAGATTGTTTAAATATTATTGGTTTGAAAGTAAATACTTCTTAAGTTAAATTTCCTTAAAACTTTTACAAATAGTCACAATTCCAATAATGAAAAAGTATCTCAAAGTTCGAACTGTCCGATTTCTCACTAGCATTCTAAAAAAATATTCAAATTAAGTACAATATGACCTCTACGCTCTTAAATGCATTTTTTTTAAATCGTGCACTCGTGAACAAAACAATCTCCTAACAGGGCGGGCTTTGTTGTATAATAGAAGTTCGTGCTAAGAAAGTTCGCTATATTTAATAAAAATTTCTTACCGTATTCAATTTCTCCATAAGGATATTGATTTGATTTTTCGTACACATTTTTCACTGTTCTAGTAATTCCCGTTTTAAATATCTTTCGCTACTCAAATTTGAGTCGTTTATACAACAACAACAACAAAAAAGCAGAAATATCTTTTCCCAAAATCGCACAGATACGCACTAAAAAATTCCACTTCAAAAGAAAGTGCAATACCGGTCTGTCATCATCCGTCCGTGGATGCAACTTGTTGCAACTGTCGAGACAAGAAGTTAAACAAGCGACAAAAAAAGCAAGCAAATCGATTTCAGTGAGAATGAAAGTAAAAAAAAAAATTATATCGGTCAGTTAATTTCATTAAGTTTTGCAGTCCACTTCTACTCTCTTGAGTGCTCATGTACGTTGGCCACTATCCAACAAAAACTGGTATAAACAAAATTTCAATCGATAACCATTAATCAGCGACACGAAGATGCAGCTACATCTTATCGCTTTTCCGAAAAACTCTATCTGTCTTACGCAACAAGGGACCACTAAAATTTTTGAAAGGACTTTTTTCGGTAAACAATTTTCCTGCTTTCTTTCGCAACACACACAGGTTTCTCACTCTACAATTGATAACCGCACAAAGTACATGACTCTCGGTCGTATACGTAACATTCGGCCACAAGTAGTCTTCTTCACAAAAACAAACGCAGAGTTCTTGCTTGGTGCAATTTTGTCTGCACAAGGAAAAAATATCCGTTAGTGGCCTGCACAACACTTTTCACTATACGCGACACGTAAATTTAAACACGACGACGACAACGACGGCAACGGGGACACGTTCGCTTTGTTCAACGCTTGTGAATGAATTGATTCAGGGGAGATTGAGCCGCTATAGAAGAGTGGCGCACAGGTGTACGTACAGCACACGTTCTGTGCGAGTCATTTCTTGTAAAAGGTAACTAGTTGTTTGTAGATAACCGCGACAGTGCGATGGAGAAAAAGTCAGTAAAAGAAAATCCAAAAGAGAACGCAAGAAGTCGTGCTTCTTTCTCTTGAGCTTGGCAACAGGCCTCTCTTTGACTTTTTGAAACGGCTTAATTTGTTGGCCTCTACTGTTTGCGTTTGTCGTCGAATTCCAAGTCACAGGTGCGTTGCAATAAAAACGAAAACAAAAATAAAAAATGTTAGCAAAAATTCAAAAGACTGCTGCAAATGCAAACTTCGCCCATGGCACAGGTGAAACTTTTACCTTTCGTATAGCGCACACTACTTGTTGAATTGAATTTTAGCAAAATTTGGAGAAGAATCAGTTGCTGTCCCGTGCCACGCTGCAGTCCGCACTACCATTTGGCCTTTTCCCAAAGTGAGAGCCCACCGTAGGTGATATGCGTGATGCACCTTTGATGTGAGGGTGATCATCTCGCAGATGAAAAGATACATCCGAACATCTTTTGCTTGGATTTTCGCGGATGGTTTGGTATTTGAAAAGCGTGACTAAAACTTGACACCACCATCTAGTGTATTGGGTATGTTGGTGGCATTTGTGGCGGTAACGACGACGGCGCTGTTGCGGTTGGTCATCATTTGGGAGACGGGAGCGTGTCTCGCTTTTGGAGAGGTCGTCGAAAGTTAGACACCTCCAGACGGAGTAGAGTTTCGTTTCTAATTTCTGGGACAAAGTTACAACAGATGCGAGTATTTATCGGCGAATATAATGTGTCGTTAGTATCACTTACGCAGTTATGGTATCGGACAGTCTGCGAGTGTGTCGACAAAGTTGCACTTTTTTTTTTTTGTAAACCATGAGCAAATAATTCACCTGTGATATACCGGTAAGACAACCCACGTGCTTTGTTGTATGCGCATTTATTTCGCTGAAACTTTGTTAGCTCCGTAAAAGGTAAGTTGACTTTTAAAATGAAAATTGGGGAGCAAGAAAATAACAGAGGCAGATTTCCATTCAACGAACTAACGAGATACTATTCCATGTACGAGGTGGCCTTTTTCGTGCGCATATTTCATTTTAATTATGTGCGGAAGATTGGCTCTCTATTTGCATTTATTTTCAGTAATTATTTTCGGTTCTGCGGGGGGCTTAGAGATGTATTATGGACAGAGTTGCTCTTCCAATTAGCTGTTACAGTGGGCAGCGTTTCCGATCGATCATTGATTTGGTAGTAGGTGTGGGAGAATATTTTGTTTACTTGTATATACGTTCCAAGTCAATGTACTATGCGGGTGCTTCTAGCTAATAAGTTTTTTTGCCTATTAAGTTCGCAGTGTGGTCTTCGATGGTAGATTATGTTCAAGCCGTTGTTGCGGAATTTGACGAAAAGTGACGAATTCTGCAAAAGGATTCAACCGGTATGAATTGTTCAATTGTCAGGACTCTGTTTCATGGGTTTTATATCTTAGCGTGAGGCATAAAAGGTTCACTAAAACTAATGTTGGGATGGCACTCAAGACTGCTGAATAGAAACTTTAAACCGGGTTGAGCCACCAAGGAACTGTTTTTAATACATTACCAGGGACCAGTCCATGCCGCCGCTGCGTTGCTGTGCAGGATACAGTCCACTACACGAGTATATTGGTCGGCGTTGCATCGATTGTTACAGTAGCACCTACAAGCGAGGACACGATAATGTTTAAAAATATTTAATATTCAAATTTAATATTTGACATAAATATTTAAAAATTTAGGTACAGCCGATATTCAAACATGACATACAACTGAGCATTATACAGGGTGGGCCAACTCGGACTGACTTATTTGAAATGCTTATATCTTTTGTTTTTTTAAGTTTTTTATTTTATTTTTAAATTTAAACATAAATTATTAATTTTTTTTTTACGCTAAGTGTGAAAAATGGCATACTTTCAATAACCTCCATTTTCCTGTTGGCAGTGAATGGCTCTATTCAATTCGTTTTGCATTACGTGGCGCAACGATTCTGGCTCCAATTTTGCAGTTTCTGTGCGAATTTTTTGCTTTAGTTTCTGAATGTTTTGTGGTCTGTTGACGTAAACTCGTTCCTTCAAGAAACCAAAAAAAAACAGGCGAAATCAGCATTATTTGAAGATACAAAGATGTTTCTCTGTTGAAGTTTCCACATCTTGCATGAGTGGCTCTCTGGTATCACCGCTGCGTGGAGCAGAAAGTTCGATGATAGGTGAATTGTTTCCCTTCAGGGCCTTAGATTTATCAGTTCACCTTGATGGTGATTAGCGGCGATCGCATCAGTCCTGCGCACTTCTTCTGTACGGAAGTCCTCATCTTTCATTTGTAGGAATAATTTTAATGCAAGCCAAGTAGACCACTCCGGGGAAATATTTTTATTTTGCGGCCGTAGGACAACATAGGATAACTTTAACAGCCATGATTCCGGAGCAGCGATCGTTTGTTAAGAAACCGGATGATAAAAACCCATAAAAATCGCGCCAACCGACTTTAGGTCTTTTTTATATTCTTAAACAATAAAAAATAATAATAAAAAAAAAAACACAAAAAGGTACATAACAAAACGTACATCTGTTGGAACTTAATTTCGTAAAGAAACAAAAATTCGATAACATTCTCTTGCTTTTTCTTTAAAAGCAATTCTCGCGTGATACAGCTTTTAAAGTTATTCGCATTTAGTTAGCATTTATTGTTCTTCAAATATAAACTACTAGTAGTAACGATTTACTATAGTAGTCGTTTACATGTAATGTAAGCGGTACAAGCAAGCTAAATTTAAAAACAACAATTAATCCTAAAAAGTTAAAGACTCTATAATGTCGACGATAACGATGTGCATAAGGAAGAAGTTAAAACATGCCATAATCGGGTATTCAGATGGTGTTGCTTTCCTACCGAACATTTCAATGAAAAACCTGTTCAAGTGCCATAACACTGCGGTCAAACGATCTTCTTAGAGCAAACTTGTTGGCATTGCAATTAGCGAAAAATGAAATGCACTGCTAAACAACTTTTGCTTGAAAGTAATTATTTAATTTATTTATACAGCACACGAAATATGTTCGGTATTCGAAGAGATATGTGTAGGTTTAGAGATTGCAGCAACGCGTGCATTTCTTTGGATAAAACTTAAAAGAAAAACACGAACGTAAGTGTATAGACTCAGATTCAAATATTTCTGATTAATAGATACCTAATTTGGGGCGCGATAATTGCATAGGTAAAGTTTTGGAATTTATCTTTGCACATACCAATTACCATCTATCATTAAACATTCAGACAAAAATCGAATAGTCTAGTAACTGGTGCAAGGTGAACTATTTCGTCATAGTTCGGCGAAGTCAGAGAAGTAGGCGGTGTGATATAATGGGCCTAGATATTAAAAGTTTGCTTTGAAGTGCAATGTACAAATAAAATCGGGGAAACTATACCAGCAATTGCAATATGGTTTGAATTAAATGAGCACAGTACTTTCATATTGGAATAGGGCCATCCTACTCGAATGTTAGTCAATGTAGCTGCTGACAAAGTTTGTCGTAGTACTGCGAAAGCCACGGGATCATTTTTTAACGAACTTTACTTTTGATCCATTAAAGTGACCCAATAAAACACAGAAGAAGAAATTAGAACTCAAAAACGTAGTTAAGGTTGGTTTATCTAATTAATAAATAGCCAAAGCTATTACATTTCAAACTGAAGGTAGAAATAGGCCTTTGACCAATTGCCCATTTTTTTTTTTTTTTTTAAGTGACTGCATATAAACCTTGGTTGGTTGGTGGGTTTGAGTGGAGCTACGGCAGTGGGTGTTATGCGGATGCCAAGCTTGGCTAGGTGAGTAGCTAAAGGCCAATGATTTCTTCTTCCGCATGAGACACACAGCAGAGCAGAGCCAGGTCTGGCAAGTTCAACGCGTTTCTCATTACCCTTAATGTTCCTATGGCCGCGAACCCAGACAAGAATGGTTTCGAACTGATGACAGCCCCGGTCAGTGTTTCCCTGCACTCCACAACAAGCTTGGACGTTGACTTAGTTGAACCGACATTTAGATTCCTTCAATATTACTGCGTTGCACTCTGTAATTTTTTTTTATTTGCAGATCCACTGGTAGAAGATTAAGAATGACGTTGAGTGCCGATAGTAGGGCTCCTGTGATCCCAATTCCAGCTGTTCCTTGGGCGGGCCTCCATACCAGTGATCCGTAGGTGAAGATGGGACATACCACCGCTGTGTACAGCTAACGAACCATCTTTGGTTGAAGCCCCCACATGTCGAAAGTTTTACTGAAGGCCTAGAAAGCTGTGCTCGCCTTCCGCACTCGGTGTTCGGTATTAAGCGCTGATGGATAAAGGAATATTTTGATTATTTATGCGGAGAAGTGAGAAAGTTGGTATTTTGGTTTTTATTGGTGAAAAGCATCAGTTCAGTTTTGCTTGGACAAGTTCAAATTCAAGGCACTCTGAAAAGATGGCAGATACCTAGCGAAGATGCGGGGAATACTAATACTGCAACTGCTGACAAGAGCTTTAAAAAAAAGTGTTGGCGGAACAGGTCCAAAACTAATCTAGGCCTATACAGCTGTTCAAAAGTCACTCGTTTGTATTTGATTTTACTATTTTGGGCGAAATGGAAGTCAACTACAATTTAATCGAGGCCGAACGGCTGAATTGAGAAACTCTTTCACGACAGACGACAGTTATACTCTCGGATGTTAATCAGACAATCGCGTGATCTAGCAGAGTGGAAACAGCCTTAGGTTAGGTTAGGTTGAGTGGGGTTGTGAGATCGTCACAAAAGACCAGGCACCAAAGCGGGCCCATCGCCAGCCCCAGGGAACCATTACGATTAAAAACCTAAACCAAATCGCCCAAACAATCAATTTCCCTACAGAATTTTATTATGGTCTCAATATTGTTTGATGAACGAACCTCCTCTAAGTTATTAAAGAAGTGCCTGCCTAGAAGGTGGGAGATGTCTTCCGTAACTTGTACGTCCTCAAAGTACCTGCATTTATCCGTATTAGCTAAGCCTAGTCTCGTGGCATGCGTCCATAGGGAAACAACCTTAATATGGCGTGTTTTTTCGGGGATCGAACTTGATACCTCGCCCGCACTGTAGCAAGGGCTGAATTACCACATCCGTGATCGTGTAATACGTGACTGAATTTGTTATTGTGTTGCTTGTAAAATCCATAAAATTCAGTGACGTATGGCTCGCTTACGGGTGCGGTAGTTCGGCCCAGCTTTAAATCCTGAAAATGTTTTATAAATTCAATGTTTGTTCTATACCTCCAGGAAAATGAATATATTTCAGATAAAGGAGTTGTCTATCTGGTTAGACAACCGTTAAAACTCTCATAGAGGAGAATATATATGAGAACAAAGAGAGAAAATAATCATACAAAATCAACGGAAGAATCGCAGAACTATACCTGGCGCCAGAAAATTCCTGCGAAGAAGTAAGTGATCGAAAGCCGAACCAGGTTAATTCCAACAGCGCCCCCTTACCATTATCCCACTCAAAATTGTATACGAGGTCAATAAAATTACCAAGTTCTAAAAAACATTTTTAATCCACCTACCCGTATTCACGATCCATTACAGTATTAGAGCTCAAGTCACTTCATTGCATAATAGCACGTTGCTTTCTTTTACTTAAATAAAACCTGTAGAGAACATTTTACCGTTTCCACATCTTATCTCATTGCACTTACAAATTATTCCCAGATGCAGCGCGAGATCTAATTAGATAGATAAGCATGGAAATAATAACACGGTGCCCATATAATACGCGATAATCTCCATTCTTTCAACAAAAATCCAACAGACATTTTCTTTTGTAACCCATATTTTCAAATGGAAAAAAAAAAAAAAAAAATTACTTTTAGTTGCGCCTCACTTGTGAGTCAACTGCAATCCCGGAATACCAAATATTTTGATCTTCTTTGTTCCGAACATGGAGCAATAAATCGAATCACCTACGGGTTGCACATTGCATTACAATGTGCTGAACGCGTCTATAATTCCATGGGAACGGTCACAGACAAAAATGTATCTAATCTGATCGAAGATGAGAATAACTCAGGTAAAAAGGGTTTATTGTCGAGCAACTTAATCAGCCTGTACCATCCGACTATAAATAAGCTCGCGCCATAAAACTTACGATGCAGAGATAAGGAAAGTTCCGCACATCTGTCAAGTGAAGTCATATGTACTCACAATTTGCTTTGATAAATTGCACCGGGCTACTAGCATTAAAACAAGAAACAAATGCAAACGATTTTGTTACTCTGACCTGACTATATCGTGAGCAACAGGTATAGGCTGGGTAGATTACCAACATTCACTACTAACAATTACCACAGCTTAGTGTGCACGCTTATGCATTAAATCGAAAGTTCTTAATCGGAGAAAGTCCGGTAGGTTTAACTAGACAAGTGGTATATTCCAGCAGCGCATTGCCTTCGAACGCACGTACGCAAATTGTCAATTAAACATAAGTTCGTGTTCAGTTTTCAACACAGAAGACCAAACGAATTGTTGACAGGCCAAGTGATTTCTATACACCTAGATACTAGATACAGGTTGCGACTATGAAGCAACACAGCCAAAGTGTCTCGCTTGAGGCGACAAAAATGTTCGGTTGTCACTGATGGACTACTTCTTTGTTTATCTAAACGAGTGTATCTGTAGCAGGCAGACTTCTTACAAAAGGCAATTTCGCAAAAGGTATGCGGGCTTTGATTTAGCATGAGAGTGAAGCCAAGCTTGCGTCAGCGTCACCAAGACCAGGTGAGCCTGGGTCACTTGTGACATTCGGCTAATTGTTGGGCACTCTGTTTTACGAGCGGACAGATTTTGCGGTACCTTTCTCAATAGCACTCGGTCGATAATGGCACGATACCATTAGCTTGCGAATTCACTTGTTAAAGCTGTTTAGGGAATTAGGTTTGGGTCTCCTACCCCGTAAGTCTTTATTTACGTTTGCTTGAGCGAGGAACGCTTTTGACCGATTATGGTTATTGCTGTGTACAAATAACAATTTAGCGCATTATTACTTGGAAGTTGGAAATGACTTATCTGAAGGTATGTGGTTCTTTTTCGGAGTAAAGGTGAGGTAACTATTAAATACACAGTTAAGGTGGTTCTGTGAAACGTATGTTTGAATTATATTTTAACAAGCCTTTGAAGAATGAATGTAGGCGCAGTGGCTTAGTGGTTAGCGTGTTGGACTACTAAGCGAGGGTTCGAGGTTCGAATCCCGCAAAAACCCCAAATTCCAACTTTGGGTTTTTTTCACTGCGCCACCTCTCGCGAACGTCTCACAAACATCCGAGAGTATGACTGCCTTGAAAGAGCTTCTCAATTAGCCGTTTGGAGTCAGCATAAAAAACGCACACAAAACGAAAGGTTGTGAGAAGCTAGGCCTGTTGCGCCAACTATTTTTTATTGAAGAATGAATGTCAAAATGCCGTATGTGCGCATAAGTTCGTTTAACTATTGTACACAAAGACTACTGATAAATTTGCTCCAGGATAAACCAACCCTTTGCAGGCAAATAATATAACTTTGTTTGCTAATTTCACTCTGATTGGGATATAGCTCCAACTTGATGCAAAGTTCCTGAATATAAAATAAAGTGCACGACTGGTTCGCTCGAAACTTTCTCGTTCATCAAAAATCAAAAGTTAAGTCAATTGGTAGCTAGGTACAAATTTCAGAAGCGTACATTCAATGTGAGACGATTTTTGAGTACGAGGCCAAACGTAGGAGTTTCAGTTTTTAACCTTCTAGGCCATGTTTTTATCGTTACTGGAATATGATAAAATTGTTCAATGATTGGAAGTACCTGTTCGTTATAGACCGATATCTTTACATAGACATAAAAATTCAGGCATTATTTGTTTCTGAATTTGTATTGGTAGTTATAAACTGAATATCCCGATGGTCGTGTGTGTGCAACGAAGTGAAATTTTCTGATTGTGTAAACTCCAATTGGTTGGAATTCTTTTAAGGTGCATATTCCATATTGTTGAATAAAAAAAGAAGAAGTGGGTCATATTTGCTAAAAAAAAAGTTTTGCGTTGCTGATATTGTATTTTTAATGAAGTGCAGTGTTGAGTTTTAAAAAAATATATGAACACATAGATCGGCTTTTTGATACCTAATCATTTTTGAGAAATAATTAAAAAACTGATTTATTCAAATTTTTTGAGAAGAACTAAGTACGATATCTTAATAAGAATACTGATATAGTCTTTAGTATGCATTTTGATCAGCAGAGCGTTTTTTGTAAAATTTTGCAGATAAAAAACAGTACCAAATATTGCAATGTTTAGTTTGAAAAAGACTATCTCACTTCATTTCATTTAATTTATCCAATCTACGATTTATAATCCACAGATTTCGAAAAACAATATAATAAGTTACATAATAATAAATGAAATATGAATTTAATTGGTGATAAGCGAAATTAATCTATCCTTAAAAATATTCCTGGGCAAAAATATATCCAACTCATAATAGAACAGATAAAACAATTTAATACAAATTGAGATAGGTTCACGTTTATCATACAATGTAGTGTGGCTACTTTCAAATAAAAGTGATCTTGATCTAAGAGATCTAGAATGAGCATACAAATTCAAACACAAACGTAGATTCTCAGAATCAATACTTTCACATAAAATATCATGAATAAATAAAACATTATACATTTTCTCCTCTTGATTTGAGAGTTTGGAATCCAAGTAAAAGACATTTTGAACGGTAAGAATGATGAACCTCAACCCCATTATTACAAAAGAAGTGCCGTAGAGCAAATCTCAAAAATTTCTTCTGAACGCTTTCAATTCTGCGTACATTTAAAGCAGTAGTAGAACCCTAGACAACGCAACCATATTCCGAAACAGGGCGCACAAAGAGTGTAAAGATCTTTAAAATCTGCAGCATTCCTTTTAATGAACCCTAATAGGGAATTCGCCCTGTAAACTACATACTTAACGTGTAAATGAAAATTTAACTTGGCATCGAAAATAAAAAAAAATAAAAAAAAAAAACTTTAAAATCATCAACTACTTTTATTCTATCACCATTTATTCGTTAACTCTTTAGCTGAAAACCAAGTATAAGTTATTGTTCATGTAAGCATTACTCGGGTTTTAAAGTTTTATCCAAATTGAAAATGGAGTTTTCGAGATACGAGCCGTATTTAAAATTAACGTTTTCGTTGATTCGAATTGAAAATTAAGGATGCAATAATTTTGAAAACAAATTTACCGTAAACTGGGGTTACTTTGTGAAAGTTTTTGTAAAAAAACTTTTATTTCTGTATGAAATAAACGAAATAAGATATACCATTTTGATCTAAGGCATTAAGCAATAAAGGCAACGTTCTCAAATTCTCGAAAGGGCTTAGGATTTTAAACATGTAAGCCTTTAAAGTGTGGCACAAAGTTGCCTCACGTTTGGGGTAACTTTGTGCCACTGACGAAATCCTTCGCTAATCTTGTCAAAATGTAAGTTTGGTTGAATTTTACCCCATATACCATTAAAACACATGATAACAACATTTTTTAAGAAACAAATGAAGGATTTCTTTTATATCTATTTATATATAAAAAAAAATAAAAGCGTTAAAAATAAAAATTTTAAAAAGATATTTCGGGGACTATAAAGCTTTGTGTCGGTCCAGAAATGATATTCTGCATTCAGGGCCAGGCATGTTGTTCTGGAAAGGAGTTTATTTCCTCCATAATTATGTCGTAATAGCTTTTGCCAATTCGTCTTGGATCAAGAAAAGTGACTGGAAAACCATAAGCGGATGTAGTAACAACTCTTCTTCGGCACTGAAACTCCTTTATTTATTAGAGTATTCCTATGAATACCGTGCTTTTCGCTCGGTTTTTGAATTTAAATTCGTCCACTTCGGACTTCCTGCACAGATATTTTCAAAGCTTTCTGGGTTAAATTGTTGTAGGGCCATCCTCCTATCTTTTTTATATACTTTCGAGGCATTTCGGCTCAATTCTGGAACCTTCAAATTTAAAATTAAAGACAAGGGGTTTCTTTGGACCAAGAACGTTGTACGTGCAAAAGAAAATCAATACACAGGGGGTAACTTTGTGCCAAGTTAAACACCAAGGACGGGGGCACAAAGTGAACTTGCGACCTTATTGAAAAGGGGACGTAAAAATGAAAACAATAGGTTTTACTAATATAAGCTTTAATATTATTTATCACAAATAAATCATAAAATAATATAACCCACCTTCAATTCCGTAGCGATTATAGTTTTTTGGTTGTTAATGAAATTTGTCGCAATAGAATTTGTCCGGCAAAGACGTAAAAACAAAGAAATTGATGAATATAAAATATTAACTGGAAAGCTTTTCCAGCAGCCTTACACAGTGAAAAAACGTTCATATTTTATGTAAAAATATTGGTAAAGTGAAATTGAATGTACAAAAGTACTGGTGGCACAAAGTAACCCGAGCTTACGGTACTCTAAGTATGCATTTTGGTCAACTAAAAAAATCAGGTAAACTAAAAAAAATACTTTTTTTTAAAATACATTGTACGATAACATAACGAACAAAATAAGTTTGCTATTAAGGTAGAAATGATGGTGGCTAAGGTTTCTGAAAGGAAGTTGATTGACCAAGGGAGAGATGCCACTGCCGCTCGCCTTGAGCTGGTCACATCCCAGGAGATTCGGTGCAGACCCAGCCAGGAATACGTTCCAAGCTGAGTATGCACCGGGTTCCGGAAGGAAATCAGGGGAATATTTGCCAAGACCGTCATACGTGGTGAAGAATCACATCCTGCACGAGGTGCCACTGCTTTCGACTAAATATGACGGATCTAGAGCGGAACAGCTCGATAAAAACCCGTAATCCCGGGTATAACAACCGTGCCCATGGGATGTATGGCACAATGTTATGGTGTCTTCTAACGGTGAACTCTAGATACCTGGGGACCTCTAGTTTCAATTAAATTCCCCTTTTCTGTATACAGGGGGTGAGTACAGAACGACCTTCCTTCCCCCTTACTCGTGGGAACAAAATGAACAAAACCAACAAACAGAACAAAATAATTACAACAAACAAAAAGGAAGAGACTACTGTGCAAGGATCGAGCACTCTAGACTCTATAAATGTCGATCCCCTGACGGACCAGCTGACTGAGGAAGAAGAGAATCTTCTACTCAACCCTTTCGCCAATCTTGGAGTATGGGACGGAGAAAGCGTTGCATCTGGCACTGGCGCAGGGAACCTAACTCTCGATGTTAGTGACACCTGCTCAAACGCTAGCTCTACCCTATCCAGATTGTCAAACTGCTCAAGACGTAGCAAAATCAACAACAGCAGAAAGACAATCAAACGACTAGGCACAAGAGACTGGGACGAACTCAACGAGGCTGAACGTAAGCGACTGCACAATGCGCGTGCCTACCTGGAGGAGCAGCTGCCAATGGAGAATGGGCCATTAGCCCATACACTGGCGGTAGCTGCTGCTGCGGGGGGCACGTACGCTGAGGCGTTGATGGGGCCACCTGCTCCAAAGATCGGCAAGGACCATCCTAAGAAAAGGCCGACCTCATCAACATGTGCGACTAGGGAAACTGGAGTAATGTCTGAACCTCACACCGAACGTTGCATCGGGCCACTTGCCCGTACGGGTCCGGTGGGGGAGCGGACATTCTCTGGGGATATGAAGACACCGTCAATGGGAAAACTGATTGACCAACATCAGTCTAGTGAACCAGGGACAGTGCCTTCTCACCCGACGACAGACCGGTCAACGAAACCCACCCGAGAACTGCCACACTCACCGACCAAGCGTTGCATCGGGCCACTTGCCTGTACGGGCCTGGGAAGTGAGAGGATAGTTCGCGGAAAGGAGGATGAGGAAGGCAAGCTGTCGGAAAACATTCAGGGCCACAGCCTCAAATGCATTCCGGAAGCGAGCACTCCTCGTCAACCGGGCGACAGCGGCCAAGACACATCACTGGACACGACTTCAAAAAGCGTCTCGACGACAATTGAGGTCCAACCCAGCACCTCACGTGGACAAACTGCCACCTTCAGTCGCAAGACTAAAATGCCTCTGGGAAAGGACGAGATTCTACGTAGACAAAGACGAAACGCAATACGATTCGTGCGTCGTCTGAGTAAACGTAACCCTGACACCTTAGTGGACAAAGACAGGAAAGCACTCGACATTGCTAAGAATCGACTCAAGACACTTCCTTCTGACAATAGGGAATCAGCCAAACCCAACACGGCTCCTAGGAATCTGACTGGGAAGAAGGGCCACTTGCCCTTCACCCCGATTGCAAACAGACTTAGGATACCTGTAATGGGCTCGGGACCGGACTTACAACCCAACCCCGAACCGGTTGCAGGTACGTCGAAAAGGGCTAGGTTGAATGACACCATTTCCCCGCCAACACCTAACGTTCGGAAAAAGGCCAGAACTTCATTGGTAACCGTAACTGGAAAGCAAGTTGCGATCATTGATCAAGGCAATCCCACACGGAAACTTTCCAACGACCAATGGAGACTAATTGAGCTCCGGATCCTTGATGAAGTTAATGAGGCTATTATTAAGAATAAAGAACCTCTCCCGTTATTCGGTACCCTCAACACCATTCAAGGATTCAAAGTCATGACATGTGAAGACGGCCACACTCTCACATGGCTAAAGGACTTCATCGCCAAAACCAAAGCTCCCTGGCTTAATGCAGACCTGCATGTGATCGACAAGAAGGAGATAGTACAATTGACTAGACCAAAAGCCAGACTTTCTGTACGGGGACCTTACATTCCGAGAGATCGGATTGAGAGATATCTCAGATCCCTGAATAAAGACCAACTAAGCGAAGCTTGGGAAGTCGTAGAAATGGGAGAGTACAACGAGGCTGGTACAGAGGTAACGGTGCTGTTAAGCCACAAATCCATCCCGTTGCTGAGAAAGATAGGTTTTAAAGTTCGTGTCGGTATTAACCGATGCAAACTTAGACTTATAGCCAACGCGGCTTATAAAAACAAAAAGGTAGAGGGGGCAGCCAAAAACTGTGATGAAAATAATCCAAGCCAACCTCCATCACAGTAAGGCGGCTAGCGCCAACATGGTCTACCTCATGGAGGCTAGACAAATAGACGTGGCTCTAATCCAAGAACCCTGGGTAGCAGGTGGCAAGATTAAAGGCCTTGGCTCTAAAGGACTCATACTGTTTGAAACAAAACAGGTAGACACACACAGTAAGACCAGAACTTGTATATTGGCGAGGAAACAGTTCAATCTCTTTCTTCTATCTAATTACAGTGATAAAGACCATACAACAGTCAGGTACGAGAGAGAGGGGCTCCCAACGCTGATCCTAACATCGTGCTATTTGCCATACGATGCAACGGAAGGACCGCCATCTGCACTCACCTACCAACTGGTGAACCGGGTAAAGGAAGAGAAATGGGATCTTGTGATAGGATGTGATGCTAACTCTCATCATATACAATGGGGTAGCTCAAACATCAACCCAAGAGGTGAGTCACTTTTTGAATTCCTTATCGAAAACAATATTCTAGTAGCGAACAGAGGCTCAGAGCCGACTTTTGTTATTAGGAATAGGCAAGAAGTAATTGACGTTACCCTGGTAAGCAACTCAAATACAGTAACGATAGACCAATGGAAAGTATTAACGGAGGAAACATTCTCTGATCACAAAATCATTGAATTCCTAATACTAGACACTACGAACCATCCAAAACCATATAGAAACCACAGGAAAACGAACTGGGATATCTTTAATATGGAAGTGGATAGTAATACAAGATCACTACACACTAATGAGATACTTGCACCTGAGAATTTGAACAAGGCAACCGATGATCTTGCTAAAATTCTCGGGAAAGCTCTTGAAAAGGCATGTCCGTTAAGAACGATGAGAATCGGCAAGAAACTACCACCATGGTGGACTAACGAGCTAAGCAACATTAGAAAAGAAACAAGAAAACTTTTCAACGCTGCAAAACACACAGGAACGGATACTGATTGGGAGAGATACAAATCCAGTCAAAGAAAATTCAAGGCGGAGACACAACTTGCAAAACGATGTAGTTGGAAAGCCTACTGTAATGAAGTAGAAACTACTGCAGAATCAGCTAGGCTCAGGAAGATCCTTGCTAAAGAACCCATCGCCTTGGGCTCTCTTAAGGCCCCCAATGACCGATGGACAGAATCGTGTAATGAGACACTAGAACTCCTTCTCCAAACTCACTTCCCGGGATGTAACCCCAACGGGAACAATGACCTGGATTTAGGATATTACACGGATGACGGCGCTCCAACGGAAATGGTGACGGAGGAAAAGATAAGTTGGGCGATCAATTCTTTCTCAGCATATAAATCTCCCGGAATTGATGGCATCTTCCCTATGATGCTACAAAAATGCGAGAAACTTATAACCCCACATCTGAAAAACATATTCCTAAGCAGCCTAAAGCTAGGATACGTTCCAAAATCATGGCGAGAAGTTAAAGTGGTCTTTATACCCAAAGCTGGCAAGCCCAGCCACACAACTGCCAAAGATTTTAGACCCATTAGCCTAACATCGTTTGTTCTAAAAACATTTGAAAGGCTGATAGATATTCATATCCGGACTAAACTAAACCCGGACACTGTATCCCCGGCTCAACACGCCTATACAAAAGGCAAAAGTGTTGAAACAGCACTGCATAGTGTCGTCAGCACGGTGGAAAAAACATTGGAAGTTAAAGAATACACTCTAGCAGCCTTCCTGGACATTGAAGGAGCTTTTAACAATGTCGAAACAGAAGCAGTTCAAAGAGTTCTAACAAACCTTAAAGTGAATACCGCTATCATCAAATGGATAATGTGTATGCTCAAAAATAGAATAATCATCTCAGAACTAGGAGGTGTAGAAACGAAGGTATATGCATCAAGAGGCACTCCTCAAGGCGGGGTACTATCACCCCTACTCTGGGTTCTTGTAGTAAACGAGATCCTGATTAAACTTGAATTAAGTGGAGTTAAAGCAGTTGCATATGCTGACGACCTAGCACTGCTCGCGACAGGAAAATTTCTGTCCACCATCAGTGAACTACTAAACAGAGCCCTATCCACGGTCAATACCTGGACAAAGAAATGTGGACTGGCAGTAAACCCACAAAAAACAGAATTAGTTCTCTTCACCAACAAAAGAACTGTTCCGGAATTTAGACTGCCAACAATTGAAGGGATTCCGCTAATAATTTCAGATAGTGCAAAATACCTGGGAGTTATCCTAGATCGGAAATTAAACTGGAACCTTAACATTAAGGAAAGAGTCAAAAAGGCAATGATAGCATTCTATGCCTGTAATAGAATATTCGGAAGAACATGGGGCCCTAATCCTAGAATAGTCATGTGGCTTTATACAGCGGTTGTAAGACCGATACTAACTTATGGTTGTTTATTCTGGTGGCAAGCGCTGTTAAAGTCTAACAACCTAAAAACCATGACAAAAATTCAAAGAATGGCCTGTATTGGCACCACGGGGGCAATGAGAACTAGCCCCACAGCAGGTTTAGAGGCTATACTCCATCTCAAACCCCTAGATCTCTTTGTACAAGAATCTGCTGCAAACAGCGCCCTTCGGTTAAGCCAGACCAAAAACTGGAAACACAGCCTAACAGGACACGCACAGATTCTAAACAAATTCGCGGGCAATAATATATGCACGGACTATATCATTCCCCGACTAGACTTCAGAAGACCATTTACCACGTGTTTCCCCAGCAGGGACGAATGGAATGAGGACCAACCAACATCCATCGGACCAACCATACCCATATACACGGATGGATCAAAGATGGAAATTGGCGTTGGCGCGGGTTTCTACTCGGAACGTCTCGGACTATCCAGTTCAATCAGACTACCCAACCACAGCAGCGTATTCCAAGCTGAGGTATTGGCAGTGACTACAGCTGCTAAACAGGTTGCAATGATGGCAATACCTCATGCAGATATTACCTTTTTCATTGACAGTCAAGCGGCAATAAAAGCGATCGCTGCCGCTGAGATAAAATCGAAGCTTGTAAGTAGCTGTCGCGAAGAGCTGCGGGTTCTTGGCGCGCAGCACAACGTAAGACTATGCTGGGTCCCTGGGCACAAAGGTGTGTCTGGGAATGAAAAAGCTGACGAGCTGGCAAGAAAGGGATCCTCCCTTGAACTAAACCAGGCCGACACCACAGTAATGATTCCCCCCTGTAATCTCAGACAGGCGATTGGGAACAGAACACTAAAGGCGACAATTGAGAGATGGAGCAAACTAGACTCCTGTGTCATAACCAGGAAAATGTGGCCAATCTATAATAAACAGAAAACGGAGAAAATCCTACAATTGAGCAAGAAATCATTGTCCTTAATTGTGGGCATTATCACCGGACACAATACACTGAAATACCATACCAAGAAGATGGGAATCAGTTCAGATGACCTGTGCAGAGGATGCGGTGATGAGGAGGTGCATGAGGACACCCCACACTTTCTTTGTCACTGCCCAGCACTCTGTCACATAAGAAATAAATTCCTTGGCAGTTACTACTTCGAGGATTTAGAGGAACTCTCAAATAGGTCCGTTAACGACCTACTAAAATTTGTAAATAAAACGGACTGGTTTTCTAATCCGTAGGTTTTTCATAGGTTTCCAGTGTATGGGGGCAGTAAACCCCTAGGGCATCACAACGGATCTACATTGATCTAAGTGTGGCACGTACAGGTTCCCCTGTTCTGCCAACCCGCTAACCTAACCTAACCTAACCTAAGGTAGAAATGATCATATCACTTTAGAAACGAATTTCTGTTACAATCGTATGGAACATTTTCGAGATAGGGCCAAATTTAAAAAGTACCGAAAAACTGAATACGCAGTCATGTTAACCTCACCTATTATAGCTCAAATATCAATTTTGGTTGAAATCGTTGGAGCCGTTTTCGAACAAATCAAAAACATTTTATAAAGGAAGTACCTACCTACCATAAATATTTCGGTTACCGTGTAAAATAAAAATCGCCCTGATTTGTAGGCCCACAATCTCCAAATGCGAAGTAAAACCAAATCCGGGCCGCCGTTTAGGCTGTAGGCCTCGGGAGCATGCGGACAGACTGACAGAATATCGCGACCAACTCTTTTGAGTTCGTCTATCATCGTAATGTCAGAATTGATTAAAATCTCGAGTTCAAAATTTTGTTTGAATACAATTTCTTTCTCTTACTACGTAATCTAGAAAATTAAACTGACTCCTAGTTCTAAAAGATAAACAAGCAACCGGCAAAAGCAAATGATTTTCTGTTTATTGATTATTTATTATGCCCATGCTATTTCCACTCCTTCCGGTATTAAAACCCAAACGTTTTAATGTGAATTCGAAAAATTACCACAACAAGAACCCCATCACATAATCTTTGACTTTGTGGACAGGTTTTTATGCTCCCATAAGGTATTTTATTTCAAGATTGCGCCAAAACTGCAATTCTCATTAAAGTAATGCAACCGCCATTTAGCAAAAGGGCCCCGATATTCGTTACATCTCTCCTATCGGATCATCGTAAAATGTTCTATTCAATGAATTTATAATTAATCGTTTAAGGGATCCGACGTAGAAATCGTAAAACAGTATCTGCCGGAAAGAGATAGGATATGTTAGGACAGCGTTATTATGTGAATTTACGAGCAAGTTTAACTACCTAAAGCATATGGACGGCATTTCCGCTTATAAAAAGGTTTAGGTGCTTGAACTTGAAGAGGTAATAAAATGTAATATCTGTCTGCCAAAAAGGGACTTATTAAATGCTTAAGGGTTAACTTATTTTAACACGATAAAATATGTAGATACTCCAAAATGTAAATATTTTCATTAAAAACTAAACGAAGTTATGTGTTTTTCTGTAAATTTTAAATAACCTATTAAGTGCAGATAATAAATGCATACCTGGGTGAGAAGTTATATTCTTGGCGTCCTGTAAAAGGAAAGAAAAAAGTAGGTAGATATTAAAAGTTATCTCTGACAAGGTAAATATTTAGTAACAATGAATGTTGATTCTAAAGTCGAACATAAAATACCAGTTTTAATGAGAAAGTTCTACAGCACCACCACGCCAATGTTAGTGCTCGCTTTATAGTTGCGAAATATTTTAAAATATTTATGCAAATTCAATCTCCAGTCGAGATTCTCAACGCAGCACGCCAGCGCAAATAGATGTTAACATAATTGCGTAGTAGGTAATTTTGAAACCAAAAACTTAAATTATTATGCAAGAAACCTAATTGCGAGTGTTATGATTATGGTATGACTCTATTTTAAATAGAGATATCAGTAGGGGGCTTGTTTTTGTGGACTTTATTTATGCATTTTATGGCTTCATCGGAAATTGAGTACAGTAAAGTTTAAATTAAATTGCATCTGCATGTCGCCGTCCGATGCAATTATCAAGCTATCATCATAACACTTTAGTAAGCCTTTTTTTTTTTGATAATTATTACATCTTCATAAGAATAAGAGATCTCATAAAATGTTTTAATAGTTCCAATGTACTATTGAGGAGGCAAACAGCAAGTACAGTTTTATTTTTATTATAAAGACCGCATGGAGTTTTTATTTAATTAAAGAAGACAAAATTGTTGTCAGGCGCAATGGCTTAGTGGTAAGTGTGTTGAAATACTAAGCGAAGGGTCCCAGGTTAGGTTCCCCGTCGGTTGTTTAAATTATGAAAGACCACATTACATTGTTTTTGAACAAAAACAAGTTTCTAAAAAAACGTACAATTTGAAGATGCAATCCTTAAAATTTGCACTGATGGATTTAATAAGAGAAACAGTACATTAGCATTATTTGTTGATTTACCAAAAGCGTTTGATACGGTCAATCATGAGGGGATGTCTATAATTGGTTTGCTTCGTATCTCTCTAGCCGAACCAATCTAGTAAAACTAAGTTGGGATTTTAGTCATTAGCTGATGGCAATTACATGTTGTCGTACCCAAAGGCTCGGTCTTGGGACCAACCTTGTTTGGTTCTACATTAGGTTTGTTTGACGTGCGCACTGGGTTAACCCTAAAGAGCTCGCCCTAGTACTGAAAATTCGTGTTTGACAATTTGACATGATTTCTAGGGCACCCAAGCTGTGCCCCGAACTGACCCCAGTTAACTTGTCGGGACAAGCATTATGTGCTGAGTTTCACCGAGACAATTGTTTCCAAAGCGTAAACTCCTTATTAGCGAAAGCTCGTGTATTGTAATTTATCAGAATTTGAATCTCATAACTGCACGATTGTCTTTCACTTCAGTGGGTGCTCGAAACACTGTTTTTCAACTCATTCTTCTATCTGGAATGGTTGTGAGGAGCTAGGCTTAGAGTCAATACGGATGTGTTGCGCCGAAAATTTATTTTTATTTAGGCAGCTATTAAAACATAATAAGGTTTTAAAAATCCTTACTGTAATAAAACTGTAAGTTTTAATCCAGCTAAGGTGTTTGTTCGGATTAGATTAAAAAAGTACTGCACGAAATGGATTCCGGATTTTAAGATAAAAATCATCTTTGTATGTTATCCTGAGGTCGAAAAATAAGTAATAAACTATAAATTTTGTACAATTCAAAGAAGTAAAATGTTCGATTGAAGCTAGATCGTTGGATTTTCCCCACGTCCAGTGGAGTAAATTGTGTGTGTATGCGAAGAAGTGGAGCTCTCGCAAAGCAAGGCGAGCACGGGCTAGCTAGTGAATTAATAAGTAAAGTATTTTTTTTTTTAACTTTAAAAGGGTATATGAATACATTTTTTGTTTTTTTAATTTGTAAGAATGGACACTGCACAGAAGAAAAAACTCTTTGTCGGAAGATTTTCTCAAAATTACTTGTTTATAAATAAGTCAAATTGGCAACATACACCCGCCATATAGATAATGAGGATTCATAGGATTAGCCCAATGATTTAGTACAGTAATTGAAGCCTAATAACACGTACCTCTCAGTCTTATTTTACTAATGGATTTTAGAAACAGTTTATGACTCTCAAAAGTAAAGTTTTCTAGTCGCATACATCTTTATACATGAAATGCATGCAGATTAATCAAAATACTTCGCACATCATGTCACGATTTCTGTCTCACCGGACTGTCTCCACCACACCACACGCGAGATCCGCATTTTTGTGCAATCAAACGCCAATCTCTGCTTCGATATTTATTTAAAAACAAATCATTAAAAAACACTTTCATCTTACAAAACAAAAAGAAAAGAACGCAAACAAAGGCAAATTGTGAGAAATTCCCAAGCAAGAAAAATAAAATCACTTGAAAACGATAATAAATGCCAAACAAGAGAAGCCGACTGCTAAACACAATCACCCCCTATAGCCCGAGATCTGTTAGAAAGCGAAACTCAATTGACAATTCATGTCAACGCAGACTAGAAATCTAACTCTGCCTCGCCCGATCGTCGTGTACACGTATAGCTTCCTATTTCCAGACCCACATTGCGCTATGTCCACCAGCGGTAAGTCAATGTGTCATCAAAGTCATTGGGAAAGTTTAGCCAACAGAGTGAGCAATAAATAGCGTCTTGAGTGCATCGACAAAATCGTGAAACTGAAACGCCACCAACCACCACGCAATTGGTATTCAGGGCGTTCCCCTACAGCACCGAGTTGGTGCGTGCGTGCGCTCATTTCACACCGCCAGCAGAGGCAGACGCATTAAAACTACTAGGATCATCGGACACCGGACCGGATCACAACAAATTGTACCAAACCAAAGCAAAGCAAGACAAGTAAAAAAGTCATAAACACGATCTAGATCCGCGCTGCCATAAAACTACTATATAAAGACTACGACAGGTGTTAACGTAAACCGACCGCCGATGGTTCCTCGTTCTCATTCTCCGGCTGATGTCAAGAGTGACAACTGACAACCATTGAAAATCGCACCTAATGCGTGGGGAAAATGTGTGTAAATAGTAGTTGACACCGCGTGGAACAGACCTCATTGAACTCTTGACAGCTAGTGCGGAAACTCTTGTTGTATGCGTGCACGATTTTAATTAGTAAATCGAGTGCTCTAGGTCAAGGTTGATGGATTTGATTTATTTTTCGGTGGCAAAGCAGGTGAAAGCACTTCCATTTGTTATTGCTTCGAGCGTGCCTTTTGATTTGTTAGTATTAAGCGGCCGCGCGTATAAGTCGTATAAGTTCACATGGAGAAAAGAATTTTAAAGATTTCTGTTTCGTTCTCCCATCAAATTCTAGAAGATTGAGGGCACTGTGTTGACCGAGAACGTGTGTGATTCATTTAGAAATTTTACTCTAAGCACAGCACGTTTGATGTGTCCGAACGTCAATCGCAAGACAAATAACGTACAAAACTGTGAACTAGTTGCTATCCTATGGTATTCTTTTTTCGATTTTAATCTAACCGCCCTGAGTAAGCTGATAGCTAATTGTACTTTTCGTTTTGACCGCGCTTAGACTGCCATCAATTTTAAAATCTGTGACTATGGGATAAAGACTGCTATACTCAATATCAAGATGTAATTTTGCGATTATGCATCCCGAACATATTCCAAAGATTGTAATTATATATTGTCGGTGGCAAGCAACGCACAAAATTTTGGTAGCTTTAGGGCCATGACTAAGTGGCAGTCAGCACCACGATGCAAGCGATTTGTTGAAACATGTGGCGAAAAAACCTCTTTGGATTCTGCTCATTGGAAACACCGGAAGCGCTTTTTTGTTTCATTTGAGTCCTTTTATCACCTTGATCAACACGATTTTTGTATGGCAGTGGAAGATCGGTGTAGAGCAGAGTACGTGCTACAACGAATGAAAATCGTGACATAATAAATCTGAAATATTTAATAATGGCATAGGGTCAGGTGCAAACCTTACATTCACACTTCCTTTTGCATCAGAATACGTGCAGTTTTGCTGTTTCCCTGCATAGCAGTCGCCACATGGGTTGGACAAACATATATTACCAATTGACTTTGGGCGCGTAAGTAAATGATACAATAGTGACCACCCATAAGGATGTTTTGACTTTGAACAAGCCTATCTATGTTATTTTAAATGCGATTTTTATATCTTATCTAATATAGAAAAATCTCGTGTCACGGTGTTTGTGGCTGTACTCCTCCGAAACGGCTGGTCCGATTTTTATGAAATTTATTGTGTATATTTGGTAGGTGTGGGAATCGGTCGTAGAGTATATTTTATATCGCTAGGTGATTAGGGTGTCCATCTCCACAACATTTTTACAATTTTTTTGGAATGTGAAATAACGCGACAAAAAACGCGTAAGGCAATGAGGCAAAAATCGAGTACCAAAATGCTTCAAATAGGGCTACAAAATTAGCGAACAAAAATGTCTCAAACAAAGTCTATAAAAACGCGACAAAAAAATCAAAATACATTCAAAAAACACATCCAAAATCGTCCAAAAACGCAAAAAAAAAAAAGATCTTCCAAGAACTCCTCCAAACAACGCGTCGAAAAAAGCGTCAACAAACGTGCTTAGATACGCGTCAAAAAAAGCATGCAAAATGTGGCTAAAATCACATAAAAAAACCGATCCAAAAAAGCGTCAAAAAACTCTCCAAAAAACACATCAAATCGTGTTTAAAAAATTGACTGTTACTTCAACAAAAAAAAAAAAAAAAAATAGTAAAGAAAATACAGTTTGAAGGACTTTAGTAAATTCTGAAAAATAAATTCTTCATCCCAGATTCCTACAACAATAGAACAAGTTGCGTGCATTCTATCGAGAGCGATCTAGGCACATATTTATGGCATCGATTTAAGTCTATAGAATATGCCCTTGCACATGAATTCAAGGTATTTGGTTCCAGCCCCGAATAATCCTGCTCCAGAATGTAGATTCATTGCATCAGCACTTCTTGATGACAAAGTTCTTTTAAAAGTTGAAGCTTCTAATAAAATCGTCTCAAGGGAAGGCCAGCACTTTAAGCATTATTCGTTTTGTTAACAATACTGTTTCAGAAATACGTAAACATAATAAAAGCCAATTAACATTTGAAAAGTATCTGTTGACTTCATGTTAAAAAATTGTTTCCGCTGACCCGCTCCCTGTTCCTCACTCACCTAGTCATCATTTTTGTTCATTATTACTCACACAACTAACCCCTTTTAAGAACACTATTTTTGTTTGTTTACGATTTAATTCATTTCATTACGATTTGATTTCAAAGTGTCCCACTCCATTTAATTATGCTAATTATACACAAGCCATCCTCATCAAAATTGTCATTGTAATACTACTTACACCAAAGGTACTCCCTATACAGCTTTCGTTTGCTCCTATATACAAATGAGTTGAATTAATATTCACACAATAAATAATATTGGCGAAATATTAAATGAATTGAAATGACTATCAGACTGTAAAGTGTATGGGCATTTTCTTATGGCTGATATAGTCATTGCAATTGATGTCCATATCAATCGAAAGTTCCGCCGCCACTCCCATTTCTTGTTTTGTTCATCAGTCGGCCGCTTCCTTTTCACTTTCATTCGATCCAATGATGAAATTTTTTTGCAAGCATTTTTGTATATGTAACCACTTGCCATCCGCAAAACTGAACTCTGCAGAGGAATGTGGAACCAAAAAGATCGAGTGATGAATTTCAACAAGTTGATCCCGATTTTTTTTTTTTTGTACTAATTTTGCTGGTTTTTGGAGAAATTATTTGTTTACCTGTTGAAGGTGAAAGGTTTTACTTTACGTAATTTAAGAAAGAAAAATAACCAGGAGATGGTTCGTTTCAGAATGCAACTGCGGGAAGATTAATTGGCTTGGCGGTGGGTTGGTTTCTGATTAAGTTCAGAAAAAATGCTGCATGCATTACATATATGTACTTTATGTGGTTTGCGAAAATATATTTTCTATATTTTTTTAACTTGGTTCTATATAACTCAGACAACCTTTTTCGAAATGGTTTCCAACTGTTATAAGGTTCATAGTCGGAGCAAACGTTTCTTGGTTAAAGTCATTCAGTCAACATGGAACGATATAAATTGTTTTTTTTTTTTTTTTTTTTTTTTTTTTTTTTTCAATTATATATAGCAGCTACAGTTTCCCGTTTTCTTTTAAAACGAATCTATTATTTATGAAGTCCCGTCTGTCCAATACAAAGGTGGTCAGATTTCCAAAGCTCTGGATCCTCGGGCACTAACTCTAAACCATAAAAGGGGCCAATTTCCATACGGGTAGAAGATGGACATCTTCTGATGATACGTCTTGGGAGCTATTTCCCACCGCACGGTTTTTTCCACTTCGCCAGCTTTTGCGAATGTCTGACAAGCATCCGAGAATTTAACTGTCATGAAAAAGCTTTTCGTTGGCTGTTTGAACTCGGCTTGAAATTGTAAATCCCTTTCATTCGTCCCAAAAATTTAAAACTCACTCTGGGGACTAGGGACTCTGGGACTCTACCAACATGTTTAGGAATCACGAATCGAGCTAACATTCGTAATTTTCAGTTGCCTCTGGTTGCTATCGCTGTGCTAGAGTTCACTTTATATCATGTCGTCTGTCGTAAGTAGAGTTTAAGCATTATTAGCCGACTAATTAGCTCCTACTTACGCGCTTAAAAATTGGCTCCCATCGAGCACGATTTTTGCTTGGTTAAAAGAAATGGGTTAAAATGAACAAAGTCTCTGTTAAAAAAAAACGAGTATTCGTTGTTTAAAACGAACGAGGTTGAAAGGTTAAATACTTTTGAAAAAAAAACAACACACAATCGGTTATTTTCAACAAAGCTTCTAGATTAATTAAAAAGTATCCACTAAACAAAGTAACTTGGTTAAATTCATCAGAGTAAGTTTGTTATTCACGACCGAGAAAATTGCAACCGGCTTTCTTTGAACAAGTTGACTTGGTTTTTGTTTTAATCCACTAACTTTGTAGGGATTACATGAACAATATTATACTTGGTATTTTATAACCTAAAGATGGTTGGAGATTTTTCTGCACGTACACGGCAAGAAAATTATTTTTACACAAAGAAAATTTCGTTTTGAATCGAGAAAAATTAAAAATTAACAAATTCTTCTTTGTTCTAATTCAATTTCATTGTATTTAGATATTAAATCTTGGGTGCACGGAAAAAAACTCGACATGGGAATTAAAATCACCCTAATTGGGAAATAAGTCCACTTTACAAAGGATTACTTGGTTGCCACTTAGACTGACAAATAACTCCACTATGCTGTGAACATTAAAACCTTACTTACTTACTTACTTAAGGTGGCGCTACAGTCCGGGGTGGACCTGGGCATCAACCACTACGCCTCTCCAGTTAGCGCGATCTTTGGCTAACTGCCTCCAGTTGCGCACTCCAAGTTGGTTGAGGTCCCCTTCCACTTGAGCGTGCCACCTAAGGCGAGGTCTTCCTCTACTGCGTTGTCCCTCCGGGTTGGAGTCGAAGACTCTCCGGGCCGGAGCGTTGGTGTCCATTCGCTCTACATGGCTTTACCATCTTAGACGACTAATGCGTACTTTTCTGACCAGGTCGATGTCGCTGTACAGCTCGTAGAGTTCGCTGTTAAATCTTCTCCTCCAAATCCCGTCAACGCAAACGGGACCAAAAATCACTCGAAGAATTTTGCGTTCGAAGCGACCAAGAAGATCCTCATCCGTTTTTGCTAGGGTCCATGCTTCTGTGCCATAGAGCAGGACAGGGATGATGAGAGTCTTATATAGAATCTCCTTAGTGCTTCTTGACTAGGCCTTAATAATCAATTGCCGTCTTAGGCCAGAACATTAAACCCACGTCTTAAAAATACAAGTGAAAATAAATTCCACTCTCGGTTTTAAAATAAAAATACGAAATACTTCCAAAAAACCAACATAAATAATAGTAAACCACAATACGTTAACAATAGAGTATATATGGGGGGGCATGTTGCCCCCCTGCAACCCCCTGTTTGGTTTCGCTGTTAAGGGGTTGGAGTAGATGCGAGGAAAGGTGTATAAACATTTTTTACATTCCCGTTTTGTTTGCATTTAAAGATACTTTGGCTATACCCAATCTCCAAACACATCTCCCTGCAATTCCACAAGCAGGGGAATTTATTTAAGAAATTATTCTTTGACTGAAGAAAATGATTTCTATAAAAATCCAACTTGTTATCAGAAAATGAACTTAATATTCATGTTTCAAGAAAATGTTTGTTCGTATAAATAAGTCTGAATAATAAATGAAAAAAAGTTATTGAAATAAAAGAAAAGTTTTCAAGGTCTCATTCCGTATTCAACAAATCCTTTCTTTGATCAAGATCATTACTCTTGACTTTAGAAATAAGTTATTGATCTAAAAACAAAAAACAGTTTAGAAGAAAATAATTCTTGAGCTAAAACAACGTATTAAACATTTGTTTTCTTAAATCCCGCAAAAACCCAAATTCCAACTTATGGTTTCTTTAACTGCGCCACCTCTCGCGAACGTCTGACAAACATCCGAGAGTATGACTGTCTTGAAAGAGCTTCTCAATTAGCCGTTTGGAGTCGGCATAAAATTGTAGATCCCTTCCATTCGTTCCAAAAATGAAAAGTCACACAAAACGAATGGTTGTGAGAAGCTAGGCCTAGGGTCCCTCCGGACCTGTTGCGCCAACTATTTATTTATTTATTTATTTTTTTTTTTTTTTTTTTTTTTTTTTCTTAAATCAAGAACAACTTTTTAGTTTAAATTGTTTTCTCGTCCTTGATTCAAGAAACTAAAATTTTGAAAATAAGAATTAATTGTCTTGAACCCTAGCCGTACATTATCTTCGTGTTTTAAGACACTTCTACCTGCAGTTTAGAAAATATTCTTTTCCGTGTAAGTGTACAATCTGGTAACTATTTCTAAAACAAGTTATGTGCACAATAAAGCAGACGTAGCACTCTGTATTATGAAAAAGTGATCTGCTAATCAAAATTCCAAACTTCGCAAGAATAAATATCTTATTTATAAATAGGCGAAGAGAAATTTGGAAGATGGTGCAGAGATGCTTATTGAACAAATAGGACATTCTTTGACAGAATTTGTTTTGCTATTAATGACATTTTCAAGTCCAAGAAAAACACGCATTCTTCTTGTTCTTCCCAACTCTGTTTACTTGCTTTGACGCCACTGTGATATTATGAGCAATCAAAAACAAAAATGGAGACCTGTATATGAAGCCATCTTCACTCCCAATTAGGCAACCACGCCAACTGCAATATACCGTGATGTGCAACTCAACGTGTACGTGCGATGGACAAATTACGAAAAAATAACTACAAACAAAAAAAGTAGGTATATAACTTCTTTCGCCCATTCTTTGTCTCCGAACCAAACAAACAAAAAATAATAAACAATTGACATTTTCATGCAGCAACAGCAAAAAATCGAAATGGGCAAGAAATCTATTGCAGACCGACAGTCTCTGTCTCTCCGACCAAATCAATCAGGCTACCAATTTCCAAGATTCATAGGTAGCTCTTGCAGCATTTTCCTAGGTTTGGTTGTTAGCTGGTATAGGTTTGTTGCATCATTGATCTGGCCTGGCTGCCGACCGACGAATCATTTCGTTTTATTAAGGCCATCGGAATTTATGGTAAACAAAAATTATTCAATCAAACCCAAAGTAGATGCTCGGAGGCACAACAGTGGCAAAACTGCAACCAGCATCATCATCAACCAGGGAGATGATGATTTATTTCCTGGTTGCTTCTTTGTAGACAAAGTGAATCCAGTCACACCGCTTTAATCCATTTTGTGTAAAAGTTGTTTGACTATGTGAAATGTAATTGAAACAACGCCATACGGCAGGCCGCTGGAAGGTAGGGGACTCATCTTAGGATGAAGTAACACGGTACAATTTGTCAAATGTCAAATTTTGCATGCATTATGTTGAAAGAAGGAAGTTTGGCCGACAGTAATTATTATAATAAAAATAAGTGGCTCTGCTTCCAATGGAAATCAATAAAAATGTGGTACAGTCAACTTGTTTCAGAAACAGTCGATAACAGGTTTTAAACTTTTACTCTCTTTGGCTTCTCTTCAATCCGCTAAGCAGCCGCAACAATCATTAATCTGTCAATTTCTTCAAAATCACTCAAATCAGTTAACAAATTCAAATGTGTCCACATTCCTTCAACTCGGCGTCATATGTTATTGTTTTGTTTTTTCGAGGCCTGCAATATACCATGACTAACGCAAATCAAATGCCGAGAAAAAAAAGACGGCTAGGTTACAAAATACGATAACGGGTGGCATAAGTTGAAATCATCTCGTCGCCTTTGCATTAATAAAAGTTCGATAGTCTCGTAATTTCACGCAGATGACATGGGCATGGTTGATCGGCTTGAGGTTCGAAATGCAAATTTATTTCACCCGTTAAAAAATATATAAATAACTGCGACCAATTTAGTAATATTATTGACACTTAATATGTTGTGGAAATTGCCAGTTGATGGTTTCTTTTGCTGACCTGTACTCAATGGATTTCATTAACTAAAACGCGCTTTCATTTTTAGTTAAGAAGCGGCATCATCAAACGCAATGCGACAGTATAGCCTGCAGCCGACAGGTGCCATCATTCACGATTCGCATTTTTTTTTTCGCTAACTGAAATTTTTTGATTTTGAATTTTATAACAAAATGTATTCAATATAACAATGATTTCGTTGGCGAAAACACGATTACGCATGGCCCTACCCTGCATTACGTGCCATTTAAAAGAGGAACAACTTGCTAGTGAACACATTGTTTGGAATTATATAGCTATTTCCAACTGCAGCATAAATTCAAGATGGACATCCTTAACGTGATTTTGGACAGTTTGAGCTCTGAAAGTCGATTATCCGTGTATGTGATGCTCTTGGGAATAATTGTTTTTCTTCGTCAGGAAGTGAACCTGCACGTCGCTTCGCCGTCGATTGTACAAGCGCCTGTCACTTTCGCAGGTACCAGACAATTATTGAATAGAACAGAGAGGTTAACAAATGTAATGTATTTTATTGTGCATTATTGGACATTGCCATGTGTTTTCTTTCCAATTGTTTAAGCGCGTAATGTAGGGGGAAAGCGGGAGACTTGAACATTATGGGAGACTTGAACCACTCTCAATAATTCCCTCAAATTCCACTCAAACCCTCCGACGGTAAACTCAAATGTCGCAGAGCTTGACCCTTTACTTCCACACAAAAATAATTCTAAATTGTCAATTGACTTTGGCTGTTTGAAGTGAAAATGTGTTTTTTAGTGGAAAAAGTTAAACAATTTTTTTTTGTGATAATTTTTTTTTTAACGCGGTAAGTAATAATAGTTAACATTATGTTATGAAACAGTTACATATTTGACTTTGTAGATATTAGAACGAAATCGAGCTACCTTGTGTTTCACAAATGTTATGAGTTTTTAATTGTGAAATTAAGTTATTTACTTATTTTTGTTAAGTTTTTGAAGTTTTTTTTAAATTGTTTTTTATTTTTTACTCTCTAATATCTTATTATTGTTTAAAAATTGAATAATTTTGAGTTTGTATGTCTCTTTTAATATACATTATATAGCTATGTTTTTCAGTTTGCATTAGGTTTTTGTTTTTCTTTATAAAAAACGCTAAACTGATTTTTTGTTCTTTCATAATACCACAAATATAATAAAAATTAATTCTAATGAGATATTAACTGAACAAATTATTTGTTCTATTGTTTTACCCGAAGAATTTAATTATGTTCAAGTCTCCCCAAGGGGGTGGTCAAGTCTCCCGGCTGATCGGGACTTGACTTGGGTAAAAATCCGCTGTTAGTTTTATTGTAAAATAATTATATCAGGCAATATTTTTAATAACAATTTTCAAGATAAAAGTACATATCACAATTCAGCCCAAGAAATAAATTTTTAAATCGGTGCAGAAGTAAAAATTTTACATAAACAATGTATGCTCTTGTTTCAGCCATAAAATTCAAATTAACCCAATTTTAGCACAACAGGAGTAGCATAAATCAAAATAATACTTTTTTTATTCGAAAAGAAAAACAGACGATTTCATTTTATCTTATAAGAAAAATAACAAAAAATATTTCTACATTGTATTATGTATATTTTAAATTACTTACATTTGCCTGTTCTAAATACAGTTCATCATTTTTATAACAATTTCAATTCGAAATAATTATAAAGGACCATTTGGCATTCAGATAAGATCCAGCAGTCGATTAGGCCGAGGATGTATTAAGCTTATCACACCGAGTCGAAAACCTGGTTTTCGCGAAAACACTAGAAAACTTCATCGAAAACAGAAGTTTTCACATAAATATTTCAGTTTTCGAAACGAGTTATTTAAAGTCGTTTAAAACACCACGAAAACGACTTCCAATCGTTGCGTTGTTGAAACAAACACACCTTTTGCAACATTCAGCAGAGCAGCTGACCGAACAAATGTCACGCCTCACAACATAAAATCATTTTCCACACTAATTGATAGGCTAATATTATTTTTTAATACTCTGAATTCACTTTATTTGTTAATTAATGCGATCGAAATTGGTAAACAAAATAGTTTACACAGAAGTTTCACGACTAGTGTCTCACAGCTGATTGAAACGTAAGTGGTTATTATTCGGTGTGAATACAATTTCGAGTTTTCGCTGCGGTGTATGAAGGGTATATCGGTCGATTTCGGGACAATTACAACTGTTTGTCAACATTGCAATGCATAAATATACCAAAACCCCGATTTGCGTCGTTAACCAGAAAAACACGACGCAAATCGAAATACCTAACAATTCTTAATCTTAAGTTAAACTTCACTGTTGCAAATATGTATTTCTCCAAACTGATTGATTGCCTTATTCTTGTACCACTTTGGAAGTTTCTCTCGCGCAAACTATTCAGTTTAGAAAAAAATGATATTAGAAACCTAAATTTTTGAAGACCTATCCATATATACCCCACACGATGATGAAAATGAGTTTCAGTTCTAAGTATGGAGAACCCCCAACATTTTTTTTTTAATTTTTTTTTATTTTTGTGTAAAATCTTAATGCGGTTCACAGAGTACATCTACTTTTCAAGTTTCAATAGTAAAGTTCTTAAATCTTCGGAAAAAAGTGGCTGTGACATACGGACGAACACAAAGACAGACAGACGTGACGAATCTACAAGGGTTCCGATTTTTAGCCATTTGGCTACGGAACCCTAAAAACTGAAATAAAGTTATTTTCCAAGTTAATATAATTTATTATAAATTTTATAGCACAACCTGCAGCTGCTGGTACTGTGATTGTTGAAACGAGGAGGGCAAATGGAGAAGAACAGACGATAGCGGCTTTTACAAAATGTGCATACCAAGATGTGGATGTATTACATCAATGCAAACACTTCGACGGTATTATAGGATTTATAAAAATGTTCAAGAAGAATCTGCGAAACCTAACCCCACTTTAGAAGAAACAATCTTCTTCTATATAAATAAAAATGAAATGATGTTCGTTGGTAAGGGCATCACGAGAGAACGGCTGAACCGATTTGGCTGATTTTTTTTTAAAAATGTTCGTAATTCTCCTAGCCAGGTTTTAACGGACAAAAAATTTGTCCACGCCCCCTTTTACGCCCACTTTTTTCAATATATTAAGGTTTTTGCGGAAAGCAAATTTTTCCACGCCCACTTATTTCCACGCGCGTTATTCTATTTGTTTTGTGCCTAATATTCCTGAAGAAGTTCTAAATTCGGACAATTTACAAAAATAATTTTCGTGTGCACTCTCCATCATAACTGATAATAAGAACAACATATTTGCTTGATTCTGTTTTGTTTTGTTTGTTATGATTTCGGAATAGAACTAACTCATTTATTTTAATTTTTGTTGTTTCGCGAGTTGCTTAAAAATGCCGTTATTAATTTACATTCCAATTAACTTTTTCCACAATTTGCAATTATTCTTGAACCACTTATTGTGAAATTGTGAATCAAACTAATCGGTTACATAGTGACGAAATATTAAAGTGTTTCCAAAAAAGTGATTTTTTCCAACGGTGTTTAGTTATATTGAGTTGTGATTACGCTGTAAGTTCATGGTAATAGTTTTATGAAATGAAATAAGATTCATCGTTTCATCTCAAACAAATTTATAGATTTGCGATTGCCGGTGAGTTTTGAAGTTAAAAACGATTATAAGGTAAGAACAAAGTGAATCAATTTATTCGCACTGCAATGCCGGCAATAAGACGCAGCAATTTAGGTCGCAGAACTCGACGCCAGCGGACGAACTTAATGCATGTTTGAAGTCGTCAGTTTTGTGGAAACACGTCAAGAAACTCAAACTGAGTACGAACATGCGTGTCGAGTTACAGAACGACCAATCTGGACAATTATTTTCAAAGCAATTGCTGGACATTGGCAATGGCAAAATCCCCGTTGATATTACAACTGGCTACATTCAATTCCCCGTCGATTTTTGCAAGTTTACCGAATCAAAGACCGAACTTATACAAAAGGTATTCCCAAACATTGCACAAAATTACAAAAATCATGTTTGGTTGAGCGAACGTGCTATATTGGCTGCAAAAAACATTGATGTCGACGAATTGAATTTTAAGATTCAAAGTGAAATTGCTGGCGAATTGATGACGTTCAAATCGGTGGACTCAGTTTGTGCCCAAAATGATGTCGTCAACTATCCAACCGAGTTTTTAAACTCGCTCGAATTACCCGGATTACCGCCTCACAATCTCCAACTAAAAGTCGGTTCGGTAATCATAATGTTACGAAATATCAACCAGCCACGTCTTTGTAATGGGACCAGGCTTGCAGTGAAAAAACTGATGAACAACGTTATCGAAGCAACGATACTAAAAGGAAAGTACGAAGGAGAAGACGTTTTGATACCACGAATTCCAATGATTCCGGGCGACATGCCATTCGACTTTAAACGCTTGCAGTTTCCGGTGCGGCTTGCATTTGCAATGACAATAAATAAATCGCAAGGACAGTCGTTGAGTGTATGCGGCATAAATCTTGAAAGTCCATGCTTTTCGCACGGTCAATTGTATGTCGCCTGTTCCCGTGTCGGAAAACCATCCGATTTGTTTGTTTACGCGCCAGACAACAAAACAAAAAATGTCGTGTATCATAAAGCATTGCAATAACAGAAATTGTGGGTCACAGCAAACCAATCGAAAAAAAAGTCTTTCTTTTGCTTTGGTTAGTTACTTGAATATCGACGATACAATCAAAATGTAAATAAGTTACCTGGAGATTCAATTTCAACTCTAAATAAAACATGACCAAAATCTATATAAAAATAAAAATTAAAATTCATAAAACTATCTCTGAAAAATATGTCTTTTCTTTTTTTTACTTTGTTTACACATTTTCAATAGCTTTTCACAAATTCACTAAACGATCACAAACAATTTTTTTGAAATTTGGACAGGACAACGTCTGTCGGGTCTGCTAGTTAGGAAATAAATATTAAAAATGTATGTATCTACTCTCTATTTAGCAAGCCTGCATATTACTCGCTTTCAAGTTCAACTTCTGTGTTAAGACATTTATTTAATTGCAAGTGACTAGCGTACCAGTTTGTAGTCGATTTGACGAGCCTCTGTTTATTGACCCAAAAACAGATCTACCTTCCTCAATAGTGACTTGTCTGAACAATTGGACCGGATCCAAATCGAAGCAAATTTTTTTTTTTAACTTCTGAGACTCACTAAGGTGATAAAGAGGCACGTCTAGATCTATTGTGCCGAAAAAATCGAACGCAATACTGACATCTTAATAGTGTTTTGCGTGTAGAAGCAACTGTTCGAATTAAATCTGCAAATTCAAATTGTGCTACAGACATGCCACTCCATAGTCCACAGACAACCAACTAACGACGTTAAATCAAATTGAATCGATCTCGCAATCAAGTACCCAAACACTATTTGCAAAGATTCCATTTCCTTGGGGGCGTTTAAAAGCTCAAGCTACAAAAAAATGTTGTATGACGATACGATTATTATTTAACGCAAAACGATTACACCACATCTCTGATGTAACTCCGCGGGCAGGCAGGCTCTCAAATGTGCAACTTACAGCAGTCAGTGAACCTATAATCCTGTAATCGCCATCGCCGCCGCCACCGGAGATGGTGGTAGGCAGCGGGAGACGCATTTACAGATTGCGCGCGAGGCGCGTATTCGCGGAACTAATTGTATTGCATTAGATAATCCTTTTGGTGGGCAATAAATTATAGCTGGAGAGGCTAGGAATCTGCGCTTATGCGAATAATGTAAATTTCTGTTGACATCGAGCAACGAACACCTAATTTGATTTTGATATTATAGATTTTCGTATGTGCATGCAAAGGTATACGTGTGTACCTACGCAAAGGTTGGTTTATTATTTAGTCGTAAAATATGCGATATTCATTCAATGAATAGACATTACTTTTATGACTAGCTGATTGGTATTATAAGTAAAGTATTTTGTTTGGATTTTGGATTGTCAGCAATCCTGTGGTGGGGAACAAGTGAAACCATACCGCAAGGGCGGTAATACGGACGTAAGATGTAAAAAAAATATTTGTTTGCATGTTTTTTATACGCCTTAGAATAAGCAACAAGAACATTAGGCACTGGTGCGATTTGTTTAATGGTCGGACTTTGAAGTTTATATGCTATCGTGTGTAGTGAAACAAAATAAAGTGCACGACTGGATCGCATGAAACTTTCTCGTTCGTCAAAAGTTTGATTGAGTCATTTGGTAGGTTCAGAACCAACCGTGCATAAATACATAGGTAGTCTTAAAAAAATTCATTTTAAGGTTATTCATTCGATATGGCGGGAGGTACATATCAAATAACAATGCAAGTTTTGATAAGTTTTAGCTTTCAATAACAGGCAATTTTCGCAAGTTTTGGTGAGAGAGAAATAAGCGCCTACTGTTCTATTTTATAAGCTCTTACACTTTACAAGATTTTTGGGTACAAGGACCCACGTACTCGTAGCAGGAGTTTATGTTTTCTGGACTAAAGGTGTCTATGATTGAAAGTAGGACAGTGTTGCTTTTGATCAAAATGGCTCCTTTTTCAGTTAAGTACAATTTTGTTCTTTACCCAGACCCAGACACGCGTTCCTGTGGTCGTTAGGTACATCCACAAAATTCTATTGAAATCGGTTGAGTGGTTTCGGAAGTCGCCAACAGCTCCAACTATCGGGTCCAAAAGTATCTTATCTTTTAAAAGTCTGCCTGAAATACATCAATACGAACAAAAAAAAAAAGCGGTTTTCGAGTTATAACGTCATCGAATTTCACCCCGAAGGAATTATATATACCTACTCGATACTCGTATTATTATAACTCTTTGTTAAATAATTAACAAATAATTTGCAATACAAAAAATAATGCGACTATAAATTTAGTTAGGTATAAACTATCCTATCTCTCAAGTTAGATCAAACTGCACACAGTGTGCAAAATTTGATAAAAATCAGTTCAGTGCCTAGTTTAGGTTTCCATCGCGGAGGAACAACGTGACACCAAATTTTTATATATTAAGAAAATGTAGCGTTTTTTACTTTGTGGAAAGCTCGAGCATGTTCCAGCTTTCACTTTTTCCAAAGCTCTAAAAACAAATACACTCAAAGAATTCGTTACTGGAAATTATAAATGTAAACTTAAAAAAAAAACAGCCTAAGTAGTTTATGGGATCAAAGTAGGTAATATCACAAGTTCACAACCAACTAAAACAAAAACCTTGAACTCAATTTGTATTTACACCACCACAGGTCCGTCATCAAACGTAATCAGCCATCTGCACAATTCCTCCAACTCGCATACTTCTCTTTCGTTTCTTCTCTTTCGTTTCACTTCGGAGAAAACGCAGTTTTTGTTCAAATGAATGTGCGCTACCAACGCTACCCAACCACCCTAAAGCAGATCAACGATTAAAAACGACGGTTGCTAATTGATAAGTTTTGATAATTATAATTTCTTGTTTTGCAAGTTATAAACTATCCTATCTCTCATGTTGGATCAAACTGCACACAGTGTGCAAAATTTGATTAAAATCGGTTCAGTAGTTTAGGATTCCATCGCAGAGCAACCTGTGACACGTGATTTTTGTTGTAGTGACGGTTCACTATTTTGGCTATAATGTCTTACACATAAGATATTATAGATATATACCTACTGTGGCGGGCTTTTTTGTAGGACTATTTAAGATAAACATTTCCATAATACATTACATATCTGTAGCTCGCAGATGGTAGATTTTTTACTACTTACTTGACATTTTGGACAATTCACACAATATCTTTATAAATTGGAGCCTATTTGTTATTCTGATGTATAAGCTATTATTATAGTAAAGTTTCATTAAAATCCATTCAGTAGTTTTTACGTGAAAGAGCAACAATCATCCATCCTTACAAACTTTCGCGTTTATAATATTAGTAGGATTGATAAAAAAATACTGCAAACACATGAAAAGAAGTATCTACAAAAAAATTTTTTTTTTTTTTAAAATAGATGCCTTTGGGCAGTTTTTTTAAAATTAGCTTTTTCGGTAAATCGAATTGAAAATTAAGGACGCCATAATTTTGAAAAGATTTATTTTACCGTAAGTATTTTGATCAAAATCGTTGGAGCGGTTTTAAGGTAAACGAATGAAAACATTTTCAATTTTCAAAAATCTGTTGTATGATAATATAGAGAAAAACTTAGTTTGCTATTAAGTTAGAAATGACCATATTACCGTAAAAATTATTTTTTGTTACAATCGTATGGACAGTTTCGAAGATACATATTACATACAAATTTCAAAAGTACCGTTATTCGATTTTTTACCGAAAAATAGAGTACCTATGCAGTCATGTTAACCTCAGCTGAAATATAAATTCTGGTTAAAATCAATAGAGCCGATTTCGAACAAATCAAATTGGTATGAACAGTTTATGTCGGAAGTACCAACTATTGGCTCCAAGAAATTACGCCAGAGGAAAGAACGCCAGATTTTTTTTTTTTTATTTGAAAAACCGCCAGATATTTTTCTACCCTTTTTTCCTAGGAAGAAAAGCAAGAATTCTCTGGCTGTCTTTCCGAAATTTCAGGTCTTTTTTCCAAAAAGTTTTCTGGCTTTTTTTTCATTTTCAGAAATGAGAGAGAACATGTTTGGAAAAAATACCAGAAACGATATTTCTGACATATTTTCCTTTCCTGATAATGGAAAAACACCTGGGGTGGGATTCTGTAAAAACGAAACGAAAAACGATTTCGCTTTTCAAAAAAAGATAGAAATCAAGATCATTTCCAACTAACCATTGGTATCCTCCTCCAGCCAGTACCTCTAATGTTGCGGAAAGTTTTTAAATAGGGAGCACGTATGTCGTTCGTGTATCTGTATGCAAATTAATATTTTCCAGCAAATACTTAAAGGCGGCTTTGTTCAATCGAAAACGTTGCACAAAACTAAATGGAAAAACGAACTTTTTAACTTACTAATTACTTAGGTGGCGCTACAGTCCGGGGTGGACCTGGGCCTCAACCAATACGCCTCTCCAGTTAGCTAATTAACTAACTTTTTAATCAAAATAAACCAAACTTTTGTCAGGTAATTTGAGAGGATTTGAACAATCCCGGAGATTTTTTCTAATTTTTCTAAAGTTCACATGTTCAATTTCAACTTCACTTTCTTCGCTATCGCAAATAATAATTTGCTAGCATATCTAATAAAATATTCAGCACAATCTTAACACCACCAAATTCAAAAAGAATAAATACGAAAAATTATAAACGTCAAGAAAATAGCTGTCGTTTGTTTTCTTTGGTGGAGACGATAAAATCTGTTCGTTTTTAGGGTTACATGCAGCAAGAAAAGTAAAAACGTCAAAGAAAATGTGTTTGTTTTTTATTTTTCGCGGCCACAAGAATTTCCTTCATTTTTGATGTTACATGAAGCAAACCGTTCGTGCGCACGAAACCGTTTAAACGTTTTCGCCTTACAGAATGCCGCCCCTGAAAACTATATTTTGATCAGTTGTTGCAATTTAACAGTTATTGAAGTCATTATTTTCGGCGAAGCAAATTTTGAAGTCTTCTGATTAGATTTATAATTTAGTTGCTTTCGAGTTCTTCGAGTGACAGTGACGTGATATATTTACAAATATGGGGAGAGCTTTGAGTATGAAATCATTGCTGGCAAGCAGAAGAGTAACAAATGCTTTTATGTGGTTGATTTTTTCCAAAAATGTTCTCTCTGGCGTTTTTTCTGTTTTCAGAAACTTAAAAAAAAAATAACACAGTCCGTGGCGAGCAGTGCGGGTTCTGTTGCGCAATTCGCGAAATCTGGCGTAATTTCTTCCGGTGTAATTTCCGGGCGCCATTTATATTGAGGTTACCATGCAAAGAGCTAAAAATAAAATAATCCTGCTAAATTTAGCAGAAATATGCTAAATTGGTCACACTGGAAGGCGCAGTGGGAAAAAAGACCTTAATGTGGAAGGGTCGCTTAGTATAGTACTTAGCACTAGGCCATTGCGCCTACTATACTCTGTCCAAGAAAAATTGTCAGTACAGGGAAGATAGGATGTTTGTCTCGCAGTCTGGTTGCAATGACTTACATAAATCGGTCCCTTTTTAAAGCTCTCACAGGGTTTCCGTAGTGTGTATGATAAATCGCCATAACTCAGAGAGCAATACTGTTAGGGTTACCATCTTCCAATTTAGCCAGGTCGCATCAGTAAAATAAATCTTTCTTTTCTTTTCTATAATTTTTTTTTAATTCGCGTAAATATCTTCGTCTCCAAGAAATAATGTCACTTCTTTCCAACAACAAATTCTTTCGCTGACGTTTGACGAATTTAAGTCCGAGATCTTTTTGCAATATTGTTTACAAAGTTGATCTGCTTAGTTTTGTTATATTTTCACTTTTTTGTACTTCCAATAATATCTTGTCTAGCGTTGGAAGGCCATTATCCATAAAAAACTGATGGACTATCCGCCTAATCGCACATTTGTCAAAATCATCCACCTTGCTCTTGATACCGGAATAATTTTTCTTCTTTGGTGGTGAATTGTGGCCTTTGATTGCTTTTTCCCTTAAAAGCCTGTATATACAGTTCGTTCCGTAACAGAAAAAAACAGTAGCCGCATTTCCTACGGCTTCCGATTTACTTTTGAAAAGGTCATACAATTTTTCAGTTGCATCAACAATTTGTTGTTTCTTTTCTACACTTAGATCCTTTGAAGACTTTGTAGCCATGTTTCTGTTTATTCATATGCACAATAAAGTTAACCACTTGTTTGAGATAACAACCATTGTTTCCGCCTTATATACACAAACAGGCAATTAGAAAAAAATTATATAACCACGACGCAATGTCATATACCTAAAAGATGGTAAAAGGACTGCACTTGTGCAGCTCTACATACATTTTTTAATATAGACATATATACCTAGATTACATATTTGTAAAAAAATTATTACCCGTCAATGCAGAACTTCGCGGAAACAGTAGCAAAAAAAGGATCATAAAATCCTTTCAAGGCATTTGCTTTACTGGAGAGGAGTGACCGGATGTGGTAAAACCCAACGACCAAAAATAAACAGTATAGGTCTACCTGCTTCATCATTTTGATATTTCAGTGTGAAAAATATGCTCTGCAAAGTGAAATATGAATTTATACCTACCAAAACATGCAGAAATATGCCCTAACGAATAAGGCTGAAAATTTGTACTTAGTTTTCTATAATAAAATATTTAATCAAATTTTATCCCTTAAAATACCATGCTTTTGCATGAATCCGGTTGAGTTGCCCTAGTAATCATTATTAATTTATTGCAAAATCTCTACAACGCACATATGATCACTTGTTGCGTTAATGAAATGAATGCATTAAAACACCTCACGAATAAACATTATTTCTAAAAGACAACATTCAAAAATATGTTTTAACTGAATATTATTGGATCTTTCAGAAATACAAACAAACTAAAACCGAATGGCAGCACCCCGCATAATCAAATTCATTTATTCGCTCTCAAAAGCTTTAAAAAGCACCAAAACCGAAAGTTCTTTGACAAAATTCAAAGAAGAACCCTTAATGATATGCTAACATTGCCATATGGTAACACTTCTCTAATGTGCTTCAGTCACTCACACTGCTTATTTTGGTTGATGATAATAGCAAGCGAACACAAGCGATCGTGCTCATTCTGCCCGCGATTGTGTGGCAGAGTGGTTGTGGAGGGATGTATGCGAATTTCAGGAAAATTACAACAACAAAATCCTTTGGAATGCCAGTGGTTTCGTTTTTATTTCAGTGGCAAATCTTGTGTTTGAGTGCCGTGAGAGTACTACAGGCACCACTGGTAGAAAAAAGAGCTTCCCATAAGGCCTGTACTGACAATTTTTCTTGGACAGAGTATAGGATAGGATTGTAAATCCTAAATATACAGCAGTGCCGCGGGCTACTATGGCTATCTTAAAAATTTGTTCCTATTCCTCCGTATCTCCTCGTCTGTAACCCAAGGCATCGAATTCCTGGAATCATCCTTTCGCTGGATTACGCTTTGGCGGGAATATTTTTCACCGTTGCCATATACAATTAGCACATCGCATGGTAATCATTAATTGACAGTTTTTATAGCATCGCGATCATCATAAACCATTCTTTCGGCACACAACAGGTCGAAACACATCGACAGAGGAAATATGAGATATTTTGTCAGGGCTGCACCTACTGCGTCTACGGATACCGCATACCCCAGCCGCAGATTTCGGCTGATATACCTGCACCGAGCTTGAGTTGACTTTCCAAGCTTAGCTTGGTAATCGATAATCTTCTGCCGAATATTATCCACTCAGCACTCACACAGTTCTCTCGCCTGAACAGACATTGAATGTGCATCCATCCGAAAAGACCACAATTTCATACGACATGATTGCCATTCATAGAATCTTAAAGTACTATTTCACTTCTTTGAGAAATTATTTGCAGGCCAGCTATCCTTACATATTATTTAGTCGGAACAAACAAACGCCCACGTTTTGTAAGCCACTGCCGAACAGAAGATACGCCAACAAATAGCATAAGGTCAGGCGCACTTGAAAAGTGTAAATAAATTTGTTTCTCGTTGCATACTATTGGGGAGAGCGCATGACAGAGTAAATGGGTTATTCTCTGAATTGCATACCCTATGGCTGTTGAAAAATGACCATGTAGGAGACCTACATAAGGCCAATTGCAAGGTTTTTACCATTTTCCTGGTGAAAAAAAAAACACGATAAAACTTACGTTAATCCATTTGTTTTTATTGGACTCTGATGATGATCTAATAGGTCCTTACCAATGCGGCTTCAGACCTGGAAAATCTACCACCGACCAAATTTTCACATTACGCCAAATCTTGGAGAAAACCCAAGAATATAACATCGACACCCACCACCTGTTCGTCGATTTTAAAGCAGCCTATGATCGTGCTATGTCTAGCTTTAGAATCCCTCCTAAACTGATACGCCTTATCAGAATGACGTTGGAGAATGCTCGATGTTCTGTCAAAGTTGGTAGAGACTCTACTGAAACCTTTGAAACCACCAGAGGGCTTAGACAAGGCGACGCACTCTCATGCAGCTGTTTTAACATTGTGCTTGAAAATGTAATTCGGAGCACCCATGCCAGTACATCGGGCACCATTTTCAATAAATCGACACAATTACTTGGGTTTGCAGACGACATTGCATTCACTACTATGGAGTCAGCAGCGAGCAGAATGGGGATGAACATAAGCGAGGACAAGACGAAGTATATGCTTTCATCAACAAAAGTCCAATCCCACCACCGACGTAGTCAAAATGTGACCATTGATAGGTATAACTTCGAGGTAGTCAGTGAATTTGTCTATCTAGGCACTGCTGTAAACTCAGGCAACAACATCAGCGCTGAAATCAAACGCAGACTAACTCTTGCAAATCGCTGTTTCTTTGGGCTGAATAAGCAATTGAGGAATAGAGCCCTATCGAGAAGAACCAAGGAGACGTTGTATAGAACACTCATAATCCCGGTCCTGCTATATGGTGCCGAAGCGTCGACCCTCTCCCAAACGGATGAAAAGTCACTTGGAGTCTTCGAGAGAAAAGTTCTGCGTACGATTTATGGTCCTGTCTGCGTAAACCAAGAAGACAACATTTGGCGAAGAAGATACAGCGACGAACTATACGTGCTGTACAGCGACATGAGCTTAGCCATCAAAATTCGAATTCAACGACTAAGATGGCTGAGTCATGTAGAGCGAATGGACATCAATGCTCCAGTCTTCAACGCAAAACCAGAGGGAGTCAGAAGCCAATGTAGACCTCATCTTCGATGGAGCGACCAGGTGAAGGGAGACCTCCGACAACTTGGACTGCGAAATTGGAGACGGCAGGCTAGAGATCGAACAGGCTGGAGGGGTATATTGAGCAAGGCCTAAGAGCACCACGCTCTAGATGAGCCAACAAAAGTAAAGTAAATATGAATAGAGACTCGCTCCTCGGCGTAATATCGGGTTCATTACGTGAGCTTTCGCTCCCATTTGGAGGAGATGCCTGTGCAATTTAAAGGTGACATTCGATTTATGTACATTGTACATTGAGAAATTGTTTCCAAAACCGCAAAATATTTCAAAGAGATTCAACTTCCTGCCTTTATACCAGCAACCGATTTTTTTTTTTTTTTGGAACGCCATCGCTCCGTGAATAAGTTCTTTCTTCTGTTTATATATTCTCATAGCCGGATACGAATAATCTTATTTAGTTTAGTGTCCAGGCTAGATCTTACGAACTCACAATGGTGAACATTTTCATATGACCTCAACATTTTTAGTCTGAAGCTCGGCTCGGCTCTAAATTTGATTAGTTTTACACTGGCTGAAATTTCGCAATTATGAGCTCAATTTCTCAATTTCTTACTCAATTACGGAATACATCAGAAAATTTCAAGTTGTGTAATAATAGTTTCTGAACGTGCCTTCGGTTGCTGGGTGACAGTCTGTGACTTATTTCATTGGTTATGACATTTAATTGCAATTAAATCAGTCGGCATCAGCCCATTCATCGATGAATTGGAATTCTATTTTACGAATAGCTCAACCAATAAGTGCCTGAATCTTTCAACCAAAAGAGCAAAGGGCGAAAATGCTTTCAGTTTCAAAATGGTAATTTAAATAGAAAATAGACCTACAAAAAACATACGACCAAACCCTTACTTACTTTTGTAAAAACCGCAGCTTTTCCTTACCAGAAACATGCAATTGCCCGCCCCTAGGCTAAAGATCACATGTCATTTGCTTTAAATTCTGTTTTCCTATGGCTTCGAAGTCAAAACGTTAGAGGGATTATTGAACTTCGGGATGTGCCTACCAGGATAAGAAATTCTAGAACCCCAGCAATGTATTCTCGACATAACCTTTAGGTGAACTTAATAAAAATGCACTTATCATCGCCAAAGGAGATAAAACCGAAGAAAATGTCTCAGTGAATCCACTGTATTGTGAAGAGGACAAGCTGTGAGCAGTCTGTAGTGCATCGTCGCCCCCCCTGAAGTGTCAAGATACAACGCGAAGCCTTGCGCATGGTTGTTAATTGGAAATTTCCATCAACCCCTGGGCAGAGAAAATTATGTTTGGTTCCATAAGCCAGCCACATTCATTAGTGATTATCGTCCGGCTGAAAGGAAGACCGTATAACAATACAAACATATAACAATAGAAGTCCTGCGGAGTATTGCAAATTTTCGTTCGTTTCACAATTGACTCAGGCACTAAAAAGAAAAGAAGTCCGTGACAAATGGGACTGAAAACCCTTGATTTTTTCATGGATTTCACTTCCTATTCATCCGATGACATTATACTGCTGTAGTAGGGTTGCGAGATTTGTCTTAAATTTGATTTCCACTCATTCAGATTCAGTGCGAACAATGAGTTTGAATAAAAAGAATTCAAAGGATGAGGTTGTACAAGTATGGATTAGCACGACTCACCAGAAAGATACGACGCAATTAAATTCGGAAGCTGCTTGCATAAGACGTAGACTTATGTGCTACTTATCGTTAAAATGTGGAATACATCTCAAGGAAGTTATTTATCGAAATGCGGCATTTTACCATTCTATCATACAAATACCTATCTACTCGTTGAAGTCGTTTTCTTAAACTTCACCGGGAGGTAGGAATATTATTTACCTATAGTATAAGGTGCTATAAATATACCTATATATTAACTGTCCGACCTCTTTTTAGGTAAAACTATAGAAATTGTCCCAACTTCTAGGCATTCTACCCGTAAATAACATGCCAAACAAAGTTGATAAAGTGTGGCAGAGTAAACCACTCCAAAGTGAGCTCAGCAGCATAATGATTCACTGCCGTGTTGCGTGCGCCCCTTGAAGTGATTCATAAGTAGCTTGCGGTCAAGCACATTTTCGATTGCAAAGATATCACCCTACACCTGGAGTGAGTCAGCTTTACGGCAAATATCAATAGATACATGACTCAAGATATTAATTCTAATGTTAGGATATCATGTGGACACCCGAAAAAAAAAACTATCCACAACCAGCCCAACGAAGAAATATTACACTCAATTCACACATTCAAGGATATGAAACCCCTTTTCACAAGAAACTAAAAGCCCGGTTTTGCCGTTTGAAGTGAGAGGCGAGAGGTAACCCCTACCCAAAACGTTTTCAATTTTTAACAAACCATGCCTCCTGGTCAAATGAGAAAATCAATACCAGCCAGACCACTAAATTATGAATTTATGGAACACTCGACAACAACCGCTCGCCTATAATTTGGTCGACGGCGGATCAAGTTCCTAGTTGAGTGGTATTTCCTCTGTTGCCCTTAAATCACCTCAACTTTGCGTGTCTACCCATTGACAGACAGTGTAAATAATTGCCAGGTTATTTATGGAAACACAACTAAGTGGGTGGAGTTCGAGGTTTTAGCCTAATTACGTTTGACATACAGTTTCGAGGAGCATTTGTATAAATGTTGCTTCTGTTTTACTAATAGAGCTGCCTAGTATTAAGTGATTAAAAGGTGTGATGGGTGATGGGCTCAGTGAAAAATTACCTTGAATTCTGGATAGTGTGTGAAAATTAACTGAAATAAAAAATAAAAAAAGCATGATTAATATATCATATTATTTTCTGGGTGGCACTATAAATATACATTTTAATTGAAAATGAAAGGTTCAACGACTAATGGGATATTTTTTAAACTACAATTAAAACAATAAAAAAAAAAAAACAGTTTGCAATTGCAAGATTTCGGTTTGGGGAATCTGTCTTGGAAGTTCAAATTCCTTAGATTTGTGTTCTTAAATCGGACCTAGTCCTATGCAAATGGCTGCTATTTTCGCTAAAAACCATTGTTGGATATACAAAATAAAATTGTATAATTTTAACAATTTTTGTAAAATAAAAAACCAGGCAACATGTACACAAAATTTACTATGGGTTTCTTTAATTTATGGCTTTAAATAAGTAACACAAAATCGAACATTTTGCCCACCAACTGCGCATATTTTTGTTAGATTATGTAGATAGTCTCCGAGGGATCCGGTCGAAATTCTGCTTTCAAAATTCTGCTTTGCAAAATTCTGTCTCCTCACACAAAAATTCTCTTAGCGAAATTCTGCTTTGCTTGATTCTGCTTTACAAAATTCTGCTTTTCAATTTTCAAACAATAAAAGTCTGCTTAAGAAAAAACCAATATGGTCTGTTCATGAACAAAAAAGAAATAAGCTAGAGAGAGCTATATTTTTTTATATTCGTTTAAGAAAACCAATATGGCTAAGATCTGCTCTCTTTTTTAGAATTATTCTTATTTTATTGTTTTTAAAAAAAAATCATCTTTCCCTTTATTGGATTTAACGATTGAAACATTCATTATGTATATTAAACTATCAGCACACGTTCGCGAAGGAATAGCAAAAAAAAAAAATACCTAGAAGAGTAATTGTCTAAACAACACTGCAATCTTAAAAAAAAAATGTCTCTACACTTTATGCTTAAGTAAGTGCGAGGAGTAATTCTGCAAACAATAAAAAAAGGTTTGGAAAGTGTTCAAAAGAATTTTGTAAAAAGAATTTTGACCCATCCAAAATTTTGACCCCAACCCAGTCTCCGATTGTCAATGAGTTATACTTGAAAGTGTCTTGTTTTAATCCTTTAAAATCTTTTTTAGTCAGTCGGGTTTTTTGGTTTCTTAAATTAAATTTGTTTAGTTTGTTTTTTGTTTTTTAATTTATATTTTAATATTTAGTTGTTTATGATACTCTGGGAAAGAATACCAATTTAATGACACCTCACTTTTCAACATCGGTCAAGCAAAAGTGAGTTAGCTATTAAGTTATAAACTAGAAATACATTTTTGTTGCAATCGTATGGACCGTTTTTGAGATATGTATGTTCGAATTTCAAAATTACCGATTGATTTTTTTTTTTTTAGCGAAAAAGTAAGTATGCATGCATGTTAACCTCACATACTTAAGCTTAAATATCAATTTTGGATTAAATCGTTAGAGCCGTTCTCGAACAAATCAAACTGGTATGAACATTTTATCTGGGAAGTACCATTAATATTGAAGTTATCTTGCAAAAAAAAAAAAAAAAAAAAACGGCCCCGAAATGTAAGCCCCCAAACTCCAAATCCGAGTAGCCGTTTAGGCTGTAGGCCTCGGCACAAACAGACAGATAGACAGACGGACAGAAATTCGCGACCCACTTTTTTGGGTTCCTCTATCATCGTAATGTCAGAATTGATTAACAGTTCGAGTTCGAAATTTTTTACTTAAATAAAACATCTTTCGCTTACTACGTACCTAACCCAGAAAGTTAAAAATTAACTCAACTCAATTACATATAATATTGATTTAAAAAACAAAAATCGACTCGGTTCATAGAAGGCGTTAGAATGTCTGACTTGCCGTTTGTCTAACGTGATCCCAAAATTTAGGCATATTCATAATGTCCAACAAAATGTATTAATTATGAAACGCTTCCATCTAAAAATAATATCCAATGCATTTAAGCCTAGCGGTATACGTCACCTGTCACTTCAATTAAATTGCTGCCATCTTTATGCAAATCACGGAAACCGAAACTCTTTTTACAATAGACCAGGCACCAGGGTAATAAGCTGTCGTTCAGCCCAACGATTATATATTCCTCGTTAGATTATCATATCACATACTGTTTCTTGTTAGACGCCACACTCCCCATTTTGCTCACTAAAAAGCAAAACCTTTCACTTTTATAATGGTCCTCATTCTATAGACTCACCACCATAATAATAATAATAAAACTCGTGTAGCATGTGCCACTGTCATTACCGAAAATTGCCACCGAAACCCATCCTCTTTGTGAAATTAATCGCATGCAACTGTAGCGTCTCGTATAACATGCTACACACTTGTGAGTTGTGATGCCACCATAACGCATGATGTTATTATGCTAATTGAAACACACTACTTCTACCCACAATTATGCAAATTCATTGGATACGTTTTTTTTTTTTTTCACCCATACAATTCGCACTTATCTAATATTTTTGGAATTTTGTAATTCTTCGAGAGCACTAAGTGCACAAAAAATCCACTGTACATTGCTTGATAAAAGCGAGTGAATAATTGCAAATGCTTTTAAATTCCTTGTAAGGGTATGTGTGGGAATAAGCCTGTCATACGTTGGTGTTAAAACGCTAGGGAAATCATCTTTGAAAGGTGTAAACTAACTGGAAACCTACCTACCACCCGTTTCCAAGTGACATCATCGTAACCTTTGGCATTTTTTTTTTCTTTTTGCTGCAACTTCCTTCTCCTGTGAAGTCAAAAGATAGACACACGCATTCATGACTGCATACAAGGAGTGATGTTAAAGTTCATTACTTTTGCACAAATGCTATCATCAGCATTGTTGTCCTTGAGTAGTAATCTTATATGATAGCTTTGGCTGTGCAACTAAAATATGATGACTTTAAAACGTAAAGGACTTTAGACGGTGTATACCAGTTTCAAAGTTGCCATACAGTAGCGGTATTTCAGTTTTGACGTGAGTTTTTGATTCTAAATGAATGATCTAACTTATGAGTTGCGTTTACTTAAAGTATAGAAGTAACAGGAGTTACGTTGTGTACGTGGGGCTCCTGAATAAGTATGCAGATATGGAATTATCCACTGTTGGTGATTGAAACGAATTCAAATATGCGAAGTGATTTCAACTGTTTGTTTGTATAGCATCTTGAGTAAGGTTAAACTCGAGTATTATCCCACCGAACTGGGCTGATCAATTTGAGTAAAATGTGGAAATCAAATCGAGTCAGTATACACGTTCTAAATGTAAAAATAAAGGTCGCGAAATTCTCGTCGACGCAATTTTCTTTGTTTTCTTCAGTTAAAAAGTGGTTCAATAGGAAAAATGTATAAGTACACATTTATGGGCCTACAAAAAGGGGCACCCAACACCGCCAAATCTATAAAAACTTTACAATAGAAAGCTAATACTTTGAGATAGTAAACAGTCTTTGGCTACATTGGCTCTGATAACACTGGCAGTCTCTGTTTCCTTACACGGCTATTGACAGTGACACTCTTCCACAAAAAAAAAACAAAGAAGACTCTGTATACAGGGGGCCAAACACAAGTTTCTTTTTTTAAAAATGCAATAAAATGAACAAATTTAATTTGTTTCCATATAATATGGCTTTATTAGTAAGAGCAAACATTCCCATTAATTATGGAACACAAACGTCGCTTAAGTGGCTTCGAAGTAGCGCATTCTGTCACTCCAATTTTCCAAGACCTTTTTGGTGGTTTCTGGCTGTAGCTCACGGATTGCTTGGATAATATTGAATCCTTTCCGGATTGTTGGCATAACATCGGTCCTTCACGGTTCCACACAAAAAAGGGGTCCAAACGCAGCTTCGAAGCATCCAATTGACATCGCCATGACGGCTGATAACACGACTTGGGAATTCGGTGCGCAAAAGATCGATTGTGGCATGGGCTGTGTGGAATGACGCACCATCCCGCATGAACCAGAGGTCATCCAAATCCATGTCTTCCATTTCAGTAAAAAAAAAAGTCAGTTAACTTGGCTCTGTAACACCCACTGTTGAAACGTTGTTTCCAGCCACATTTTCGAAGAAAAATGGTCCAAGGATGCAACAAAACAATGAAAATACTGCCCAATTTAGTAATTTTTGTTGTTGTTTGCCATGCATTATTTTGGGACAATTTTTCATTTTGTATGCTAACAATTTGGGCCCATTCTGCATTCAGTTGGGACAATATTGCATAAATGGAATAGGATAATTTTGCATTATGAAATGCCCTATTTTTTGGGGCCTTTTTTTAATTTTAATTTTGTTTTTTTTTGCCATTTTTCATTGGGGCATAATTTCATGGATCCCAGTGGGTCTACTGAGCGATGGAAGTCACACGTTCGGAACAAGAAAAACACAAACTACATTTTATAGATGATCTCGCGAACATCTGACTAGCATCTGAGAGTAGCTACACCATATAAATACGAGTACATACGTGCAGCAGTTTCGACTCGACATAACATTTTAGATCCCTTCTATCCGTCCCAAGAAATAAAACCTCACACGAACGTGTAGCTGGGCCTAGGGCACCGATACGGACCTTTTGAGGCAACTATTTCTTTTATTAAATTATAGTGCACAAACAGAAGCAGTTGGCTGAAAACCCAACGAATTTGAGGGTTTTTCCCAATTAACTATTTCTAACAATACCAATTTCAGTTAGAAACTTTTTACTTTTTTTTTCTCTGGTATCTCATAGCCTTGATGTTCGAGTTTAATAGCGAGGCGACAACTTGCTAGGTTAGAAATATAGTGTCCTTTTAAAAAGGACAGTGCTCAGACAAGGCATTGTTTTGCATTTTCCTCAAAATTTTCTTAGTTCTTAGTTCTCACATTTTTAGTCACATTGCGCCGTACTAATAACAAATTACAGTCTCGACTTTAAATTTACAGAAGCTCACAATTGCAAAATTTGTATGGAAAATGCATCTACCTATCTATTTTGAATTACTAGATTTTAAAGTCGAAGCTAAAAGTGTAAGGGTCACCTAACTAGATTGCTTATCTTGATAAATATGTTTCTTAAAAAATTAAATCATTGTGTACCTACCTAAGTTTAAAAAAAAACAAGTATAGTGTCAAATCGATAATAACTTTGTAAATTAATCCACGAAGTAAAATGTTAATTCACTGGTATAACCGTTCATCCGGTAAGTCTTTTTGAATAGATAAACGTGTTCAGCTTTTTTGTGCAAAGAAGGTGGAAAAACGATTAACAATTAAGCATTCGCTTCACTTGCCATGCGCTATAACCTCCACGGTTGGTGTTAACCAGACAAAAGCCGGCAAGCATCCACCCAGACATTGTCATTCATGCATAAAAGTGTAGTACGCGCCCTTAAGGGTGCAAGACTGAGTACTGTACACATTAATATAAATTTACGCTACGTATAGTAAATGATGAAGACTGCACTGGATGCGGGTGTGAATTGTGAATTTGTAAGAGTGCAAGAACGTGTATAATGTATATATCTGGAATCTTACGGTATAAAACGTGACGGAGGCTTTTTATGGCTGCAAAAAGAAAAATATGAGTAAATATCTACGCGAGATGTACGGATATATGTACCGTATTCGAAAGAAGCAAATATGTTTTTCTGTGCGTGCACCTTTCATCTGGCAGATAGACGAGAACTGCAAATATGCATTTCAACAAGGACATATAAGACGTCTAAAATTTTCCATTTCTACATTCAGTTTCCTCGTGATTTCTTTCCATTTGTGTATTTTCCGGCTTATTTACATTTCCCATGACCTAGGTTAGGTTAGGTTGAAATGGCTGTCGGCTAACTGGTTAGGTTAGTCGACACACTTAGACCATTATAAGGTCCCTTGTGATACCACGTGAATCTATAATTCATTCCTCCTACTCGTTGAACCAATCGGAGCTTCTGATGAAGCGTAGTAGATTTCGGATGTCTATGTTTTTTAGATCGTTCAGATCACTAAGGTAGAAAGCTCCAAAGTGGAGTTTTCGTCTCTGTGAGAGAGCCGGACAAGTACAGAGAAGATGGAGAACAGTCTCCTCCTCCTCCTCGTCAAAACAGCTTCTGCAAAAATCATTAGAGAATACGCCAAGCCTTTTTGCATGCCTGCCGATAAGACAGTGTCCCGTGATGACACCTATTGTAGCACTAATATGCTTCCTATCGAGGGAGATCAGATGCCTAGAACGCTTTAGATCCAGCTTTGGCCAGATCTGCTTTGTCACTAGACAAGTCGAGCCGGTTGACCACCTAAGATTTGTTCTTTCGATAGCGTCCAGCTTTATTTTGAGTTTGCAAGTAGCTAGTGGAATACCTAAGGAATCCTTAATTGGGAGCAGAGGTATCGTAGTTCCGTGTTTGGCGAGTTCATCAGCCCTGCAGTTACCTGGAATGTCCCTATGCCCCGGCACCCAACAAAGGTGAATGTTGAACTGCTCCGCCATCTCCATGAGAGACGAACGGCAGTCTTGGGCTGTTATGGAATTCGTGGAAACTGATTCCAGGCACTTGATAGCGGCTTGGCTATCAGAGAAGATACGGATATCTTTAGCAGATATCACGTTTTCCCTTAGCCAAGATAAGACCTCTTTTATCGCCATTATTTCCGCCTGAAAAACGCTACAGTGATCAGGAAGACGGAAGGAGAGACTAAGATTAAGTCTATTAGAGAAGACACCGCCACCAACACCGTCCACAGTTTTCGAACCATCTGTGTAGAAGTGGATCGATTCATCATCCACGGATGCTTCCTCCTCCCAGAATGATCTAGTAGGAATGGAGACCTGGAAGTTTTTATCAAATTGTAGTTCTGGTGTGGTGTAGTCGATGTTTACTGGAAGGTTCCTAATGTTGTTGAGGATAGCGGCATGGCCAGTTGTTTTGCTTGTCCATTGTGAAATAGCTTTGAGGCGTACGGCTGCCGAAGCTGCCGTTTGCCTGCTGAAGATGTCAATGGGTGTCAGATGAAACAGGATGTCAAGTGCAGCGGAGGGGGTGCTGCGAAGAGCTCCGCCGATGCACAAGCAAGCCGTTCTTTGGACTTTGCTTAAATTATCGCGATTAATCGCTTTTTCTAAGGCAGTCCACCAGACAACCACACCGTACGTGAGTATAGGTCTTATGACCGAGACATATAGCCAGTGAGTGACGCGGGGCTGTAAACCCCATTTGTTCCCTATGGCTTTTTTGCAAGAGAAAAGTGCCACAGTGGCCTTCTTAACTCTTTCTTGGATGTTAGGCTTCCAGGTTAACTTTCTATCAAAAATAAGGCCTAAGTATTTAGCTTCATTTGAGAACGTCAAGCTAGTGCCATTTATAGATGGAGGGTCAATGTGTGGAATCTTATATTTCCTAGAGAAGAGGACAAGTTCAGTTTTGTGAGGGTTTACACCCAACCCACAACTGTTTGTCCATTTTATTAGCTTGTTGAGAGCGTGTTGTAGAAGTTCTTTTAAAGTGTTAAGGTACTTTCCCGAGACGGCAATAGCAACGTCGTCCGCATAGGCAATCACATTGTAGCCTTCCGCTTCCAGGGATATCAGCAGTTGATTCACCACTAAATTCCAGAGAAGGGGAGACAGGACACCACCTTGTGGTGTTCCTCTACTGACAGATCTTCTGGAAGATATCTCACCTAGACTTGAGTTGATAATCCGGCTATTAAGCATCAAATTGATCAGCTTGCCAAGTGAGACGTCAACGTTCAGAGCTGCCAGAGCACCAGCGATTGCAGATGAGTCGACGTTGTTGAAGGCGCCCTCTATATCCAGGAATGCAACCATTGTATACTCCTTATGACGAAGGGAATCTTCTATGGAGCGCGTTAGCGTGTGTAGGGCCGTTTCTACTGATTTGCCCTTAGAGTAAGCATGTTGAGCTGTTGACAGTCGATTTTTGTCAATGCTATTGCGTAAATGGATTTCAATCAGTCGCTCCAAAGTTTTTAGGAGAAATGATGAAAGACTAATAGGTCTGAGATCTTTCGGACTCACGTGAGAGCATTTACCTGCTTTGGGTATAAAAACTACTTTAACTTCTCTCCATAGCAATGGGATGTACACCAGATCTAGACAGCTTCTTAGGATTGTCATTAGCGTTGGCAGAATGATATCCGATGTTCTTTGAAGCTCGGCCGGTATTATGCCATCTGGTCCCGAAGATTTGTATGGTTTGAAGCTATGCAGCGCCCAAAGCACTTTTTCTCTAGTGATCAGACCTTGTAAGTTGGTACATTGCAAGTTTGATCTGTTTGGATCTGTTTGGGCAATACCTTTACAGCTGCCTGGGAAATGGGTGTCGAGCAGCAGATTAAGCGATTCTTCGCTAGAAGTCGTCCAAGAGCCATCTGTCTTTTTCAGACAGCTTGACATAGTTGGGTTTGTCGAGAGTATCTTTCTTAGCCTTGATGCTTCGGAGGATTCTTCTATCTTACCACAGAAGATTCTCCAAGATACTCGTTTGGCTTTTCTTAAATCTTTCTTATATAATTTAAGGGATTCTTTGTAGGAGTCCCAATCAGTCGCTTTTCTTGTGTCTTTGGCACGATTGAAAAGTTTTCTGCAATTTGATTTACTAAGTCCCAACTCCGAAGACCACCAATGTGGTTTCTTCTTCCCTCTTGGAAGAATTAGGGGACACGAGGAGGACATTGCCTTGTTTAAAGCCAACGTAAGGTTCTTGACTTTAAGATCAAGCTCATTGGCATTACAGGGGGTACTTGAGAGCTCTGGGGTAATTGATTGTTTCAGAGTCTCCCTATATTTGAGCCAATCTGTTTTCCTGAAATTTCTGAAAGGAAGTTGGCAAGGAGAGTCATCGGCTAAATTGAATTGAATATATCGATGATCTGAAAAGGAGTGCTCAGCTGATACTTTCCAGTTGGTAATCAGTTGATTAACAGTATCGGAGACAAGGGTGATGTCTAAAACTTCTTGTCGGTTTTTTGTTATGAAAGTAGGTTCGGTTCCTACATTGCTTATGATAAGGTTTGTTTTTAAAATGTAATCAAAAAGTAACTCACCTCTATCATTGATGTCAGTACTACCCCATACCGAGTGGTGAGCATTAGCATCACACCCGATTATGAGGTTGGTTTTGGTCCTCTCTGCTTCCGCGATCACTCTCTCTAGTTTTTCCCCAGGGAGAGGGCCCGTGTAGTCATAGGCCAGATATGCCGATGCTATCCAGTATGCGCCTTTCGGAGTCACTAGTTTAGCAACAGTTACATCTAGATCACTGAAAATAGGGAGTAAAAGTAATTTAAGGCTACGTTTCGCTAGTATACATGATCTGGGTCTACCTTTATCAGTCACATACAGCTTTTCGTATCCAGGAGTCTCGAGTCCACGAACCACGCTGTTGTCAAACCATGGTTCCTGTATCAAGACTATGTCTTCTCTGCTCTTTGATAGGCGGAGGATGAGGGCGGCCGAAGCCTCAATGGAGTGATGGAGGTTAATCTGCACTAACTGCAGCATTCTTGCTACAATCAGGCGGAGAGACCTCCACCACGGTGTTGTTAAGTTCTTCCGCTTCTGAAGATGAACCAAGAAGTTCATCCTCGCTCAGAAGAATTTTGTTGAAATCGTCCATGTCCATGTCCGAAAGTTCGTGATCCATGGTAGGAGTGATTGTGCTGGAGGCATCGTCATCCAGTGATGGAAATGAAACCAATGCTCCAGGGTCTGAGGCTCCAGGTTCTGAACCCGTAGGGTAGGGAGGCATGTTGCCTGAATCAAGCTCATCTTTTTTGTAAACTTTAAGGGTGATAGATTCGAAACCGAATCTAATCACCCCTTTACTGAGCGTTAAGGGAGCAAGCGACTCTTTGTTGACGACGATAAGAGCGCACCTATAGAGACCTCGTTGCTCCTCCAGCTTTACAACCTTCCAGTTGTGAGTCGGGAGTGTAGGATTGCTCAATCGAATAATTTCGAGAACCTCCTCACTTGATGAGGGTTCGGCTGGGATCCAGGTACGAGTTCTAGGTCGGCTTGGGATATCCTCCCTTGCGACGACATCGAGTTTCGCACCCGGCCAAACTTCTCCGAGTTTGCCTATGGCAAACTTATAGAGATCGCAGGACCTCTGATCATCGCAGGCGATAAGCTTCACGTGGCCCTGATGCCATCCACCATCGCAAGTAATAGGAGGTGGTCCCGGGTTTTCCCTCATGACATTTAAGAAGCTGCCTGAAAGCTTCGTCTTGACCACCTGCCATCGTTCAGGGGAGATGGTGCCATCATCATCACTGCGATCGATCACAGCAAGCACAATTTTATTTTTAAGAACGTCACTAAACGACTTCTGAGATGTGACGTTGGATGACCTGTTTGAAGCGACGGTGCTATGCACCTTAGGTCTTTTGGGGGCCGGCGTGGTCCCCTCCAACGATCTCTGGCGCTTGGACGTGGAGTCCTTGCTAGTCGCTATTGGATTGTTCTTTAGGAATGATTCAGCCCATTCAACTCTGCTGTTCTGTTCGGCGGTCCTATCAGCCCTCAAAGTAGCTCCGAGGACCTTAAGGATATGAACAGCACGACGACGAGTGTTATGCGTCCTTTTCGAGGGAGCGCGATGCCGCCCTGTCCCACTAGGAGACGAATGAGCGATATTGCTACCGCTGGTAGCAGTGGTAGGATCATGTATGGTCACAATCCCACCACTGCTAGGATTTATATCTTTTTTAAGCGCGCTGCCGCTGTTCACAGTAGAAGAACCATGGATGGTCACGATTTTTCCACCGCTCACCGCTGCAGGGGCTGTGCCAGTAGTCAGCGAAGTCGCCGCACTACTGCCCGGTTTTAACGGAGAACCGGTCTCATTTTGTTTTTGTTTTGACCTATATCTACTACGTATAAAGGACTTTAGACAGGATATTACGATTTTATTCGAGAGTCAAGTGAACTGTTTTTATGAAAACGTTTTGTTGTATGTCAACAATGTTCTTGGTTCATTTCCGCAATCGTTTTCCACTTTCTTTTACGAAAAGTCTGCCTCAGAAGCATTTGTTCTGCAGCAAATCGAACCATTTGCACTGCAGCAAAATGTCAGCGAAATATTTCTCAACTCCATGCAACATCTGAAACAAATAATTCTCACATACAAAAAAAATGCAGTCTGCACATGATAAGTTGACATATTTAAAGAAAAGAAGTTTGAAAAATAAGTCTCAAAAGAGGAGTAATTTTTCACACGACCATTGACTTTGAATTGCGGAAACGAAAATCAACTTTTCAACTTCCTTTGGATGGCTGCCAAGAAAATGTTTCAAACCAAGGCTAAGAATGCAATAAGCGATTGCAATTTTAATCCACGAGATTTTGTTCGGATTTATAGCAAAAATAAAAAAAAAGTCACATGCCATCTTTTTATTGCCCAAAACGCAGACGAAATTCATTTGCAAACCATTCGAGCAAAGGGTTGGGTATAGCTTTGTAAGCAAGCGGCAGTCGCACCATCAAGGGTAAATGTTTACGAAAAATATTTACCCTCCTTGTTTTTTTTTTATTTGATCGTATGACTGTGGCGTCATTGGTATTGTACACAATTATTTCAGACTGACGACGGCTTAAAAGGAAGAAGTGACTTTTATTGTACCATACATATTTGTTTAGCTAGGTATACAACTCGAGTGCAATTTGCGAGAATTCTGTTTGTGTATATTTATATTGAACGTTGCATTGAAAGGGTTTTTTTTTTTTTTTTAAAAACTATACTACATATACTGAGGAACTACTATTTGAATATTGATAAGAAAAACGTAAATAATAAAATAAAATGAAAATACAGAGAAATAAGAAACGTAGCTGAATATAATGTCACTAAGCACTCACATAATAAGTCTCACTATAGAGGTAGAGATTATTTTTGATCTGTAATCGCGTTGCTCAAAAATCAAGGGTCGAATCGCCAATTCCGTGAGCGAGCTATACGTTCACGAAATCAAGTTGATTTTATATGTGCAAGAAAACAAATTCTGTCACGTAATGCTTGTTCACGGACGACGCGATATTCGATATGGTTGAAAAAGGATGAAGTGGTTTATATTTGCTAAAAAGAAGTTCTGCGTATCTGTTATTGCATCTGTATTAAAAAACTGATTTATACTATTTTTTTGAAAAAAAAAAAAAAAAAAAAAAAAAAACTAAGCACGGGATCTTATATTATATTTGTTAGGGGTTTCGCTGGAAGGAAAAATCATCGAAAGACATTGCAGAGCTATTACTCGAGGGATGCTCCTACAATAGTGAGGGACCCGATCCATAAAACTTCCCCGGGGGGACTGACTTTCGTTATCCTGGATTGCATCTAGTCGATTGACTAATCGGCAATTTATTTTTGATGTATGTAAATTGAAAAATTGAAGAGAAAAACCCGTCGTTTGACGGATCTCTAAACTTTATTGTTTGAAAATAATTTCATGGCCTAAGCTACATAACTCTTATAGATCAAAAACTGTTACCCGCCTTAATCTCCTGGTTACTTCTGTTCATCTTCAACCATTTCAATATTTAGATCTCGATGTAGATCAGAGTTGCGTATGTACCAAGGTGCATTTGCAAATTTGTTTGGCATGTGCCTACCCACAACTGAACCCCGTAGGTCCATACTGGTTTTAGAACTTGCTTGTATATAGCAATAGCTTATTGTAAGTATGTCCCAATAAGCCAATACATTTTACTGTATCGCATTTTCCAACGCAGTTTAGCGTCTAGAGTCATGCCCAGATATTTGGCCGTATTTGAGTATTCCACGTTTTTTTTTTTTTTTTTTTTTTTTTTTCAAATAACTTTGACAAAATAGGTAGTTTCGATAATAAAAACTTCTTCTCGAGGGTGAGCTTGGAATATTTTCCGAGTAACCAATGTGGTTCTCTATATTTGTTTTTAAGTTCTTCGCATTTTTTCTTTACATGCGGTTTCCATTTCAATTTTATGTCGAGAGTCATTCCGAGATATTTGGCCTCCTTTGCAAACGGAACTTGTACCGTATTTATAAATACAGGCAAGTTATTTGTTTTTTTATACAAAAAAAAACGATCTAGGCGGCCAATTGACCGGCCCGAAACGTGAAATTAACTGTTCACCAAACTCGCCTCGCAATTGCGCCATTGTTTCGCGTGCTGTGTGGCATGTGGCACCGTCTTGTTGAAACCACATATCATGCAAGTCAAGAACTTCCATTTCGGGCAAAAAAAAGTTTGTTATCATCGCTCGGTAGCGTTCACCATTGACAGTAACGCTGCGATTCGCATCATCTTTGAAGAAATATGGCCCAATAATGCCGCCGGCCCATAAACCGCACCAAACAGTGGCTTTTTCGGGATGCATTGGTAGCTGTTGCAATGCTTCTGGCTGATCTTCACTCCAAATGCGGCAATTTTGCTTATTTACGTACCCATTCAACCAAAAATGAGCCTCATCGCTGAACACAATTTTTCGATAAAAAAGCGGATCCTCGGCCAGCTTTCCAAGAGCCCATTCACCAAAAATTCGGCGTTGTGGTAGGTCGGCTGGCTTTAGTTCTTGCACAAGCTGTATCTTAAAAGGCTTTACGCACAAATCCTTCCGCAAAATTTTCCACGTAGTGCTGTAACAAAGGCCCAACTGCTGGGAACGGCGCCGAATCGACATTTCGCGGTCTTCTGTCACACTAGCTGATACGGCCGCAATATTTTCTTCACTACGCACAGTACGTAAACGTGTTGGTGGTTTAATGTCCAACAAAGTAAATTTGGTGCGAAATTTGGTCACAATCTTACGAGTAGACTGCTCAGAAGGTCGAGAATGCCGATCATAAAATGGAAGCAGCGCGCGATGAACATTTCGAACCGAGCACGAATTTTGATAGTAAAATTCAATAATTTGCAAGCGTTGTTCATTTGTAAGACGATCCATGGTTAAATTGCAAACCAAACTGAAGCTGTTTGACAGTGACACAAGGTACTTAACACACGTCAGCTGTCAAAACCAGTGTTGCCAAAACCAAACCAGCTAAAAAATCACCCGTTATTTTGTTTGTTTCTTTGGTCGTTGAACCAACTGCTAGTATAGCAGTCTCATGGGCAAAGGCGGCTACGGCACTACCTTCTGTTTGCGGAATGTCAAGCGTAAATAACAGGTACAGGAGAGGCCCAAGGACGCTTCCTTACGGCACACCTGCCCTTATTTCTTTAAATTCCGAATATTCTATTCCGTGTTTGACATGAAAGAGTTTATTCCCTAGATACTATTGTAGAATTTTCCATAACCGTTCGGGGAGAACTTGCCTTAATTTGCACTTGAGGCCGTCATGCCACACCTTATCAAATGTTTGCGAAACGTCCAAGAATACGGCAGAGCAAATTTTGTTTTCTTCTAGAGCTTTCTCTATTATCGAATATTTGCTTCTAAACCCGAACTGATGGTCGGGTATAGAACAGTTTTCTTCTATAATTGGTTGTAAGCGTCTGAGTAATATCCTCTCAAAAACTTTGGAAATAATTGGAAGAAGCGAGATGGGTCTATAAGACTTTTTTTCATCAGGTGGTTTGCCTGATTTTAGAACCATTATGACTTCCGCGATTTTCCATTGACTCGGAATGTATTGTAATCTGATCGCAGCGTTTATAATGTGAAGAAGTGTATCATTTACTACCCCTGGTGAAGGCTAGTCTGTTGGAACCTTCTAAAGGCATCTAAGCCGAAATAACTTTTACCACCTTAGGCGGTGTGGTGTAATAAATTATTCTATGTTGCATGAAAATTTGATGTTTGATATTGGAACTGTGAAAACTTAACTTCACCTTGAGCAGCCTTCAACACACCATCCACATAACACATAGTCCATTACCAGTGTTGCCATTTGCCATCCCAGCTCTGACAATGAGCTCTGACAATGAGCTGGGAAGCATATCCCACTAATACAATTCCATTTATACGTTTGCATTGGCAATACTTACAAATGCTGCTTCAACTTTGATATACCGTCTGAAATTACAAAAAAAAATGGTACTAATATTTCTAAGAAAAGCAGCAATACAATATCCGACATAGATGCAAATGATGATGAAGATGATTCAATTGAAGTGCTTAGATAAATTGCTATCCAAAGTTTATTTACGAGCTGAACTAATTTAATGAATTTACTCTTATTGCTAGTAATTTATTTTTATATGTTTATTTTTTAAAATATATGCACTTGAGTTTAATACGCGAAAGTAAATGGATTCAGTGTTTTTTTTAGGTTTTTTTAAATTTTTTTTTATTCGTTGTTTTATTTAGCTGGAATTTTTCATTGCACTTCGTTGACTATTTTTTTTTATACTGGAATCAGGTTTTTTAACTGTTTTTTTTTTAGTCAAATCTGACTGGAATGCCGATTTCAAGATAGCAGCGTTGTCGATAACACTTAATTAAATCGAGATCAAGTAAGCTCAAGAAATGCAACCAAAAAATATCACTTCGGCAGCATAAATCACCGATCTCCCTATATTTTCAACTTAATCTAAAATGAATAAAGCACAAGTAGGTATCTCCTTTTTTTTCCAAACAACATAAAAAAAACCGGCATAGTCATCTTCAAAGCGAGAGCAATACGTCCTATGCGGGGAGGGTCCCATAAATAAGAATATCCATCAAATATGAACGTATAAATCTTATATCTCCAGATCCCATTCCAGTCATTCATTAAAGAACCTTTCTCCGAAAGAGAACCAGAAATTCAAGGATCCCCTCTGAATGTGGACACCCATGAGATGCATACAAAAACTGATCCAATATAAGCCCCAAATCACATGCGACTCTAAATTAGTATACCACAACACATTATCTACTTACGGCTGTTGGTTATCTATCAAAGTAGAGAAATATTCTACATAAAGCTCTACATCCAGGCCAATCAAATACCCGATTTGTTAGGCAAATTTCTTGCGACAACATTCCGAACAAGACAGACAGCCTTAACGACATGTCATGCGACACTTAAATTGTAATCGCTTGCACGCAGCGCAGCACAACAGAAAAGGAACAGACATACTCGTACAACGTACACATTATTAATATCCCTACCTCCCTATCCATAGCATGGCACTGACATTGGCCTCAGCACCATGCTGTCAAAGACTGGTGTGGTAGCGCTATTGTAGCAGAGGCGGCAGATAGCACGTGCCCATTGTTGGACTGGTACTGGAGTGTTGTTATTTATTTATGGTCAAGACCACAGATGATCATTACCCAGGTGAATGGAGAATGGACACGTTACAGTCTATCTGTTTTGGTGTCTTCCTTTAGCGGGTTGTCTATCAGTGGGTATCTAACTCTCTGGGAGTATCTTTCTCATATTTCGTGCATTTGTGGCCTTCTGTCAGTTCTTGTCTTATAGTTATAAGAACACACAACGCATTCTATATCAATATCCACGATAGGCCAGCGAGCGCTGCCATACACGTCTCATATCGTGGTGATCTGGTGATGGTGATGTGTGTCAGCAACGGTGCGTGTGACCATCTGCCATTGATCAAGGAAGCAATGAAAGGCGACCGCGTATTTCAGTTCAATATGGACAAGGGGTGGTATGGCCATTTAGATAAATATTATGTTACGGCCATATAAATAGCCGAGTGGATGGTTCAGTTCAGTTTGAGAGGTTTTATTTTATTTTATTTGCTCCTCTCCTTTGTTTTTATTACTTCATTTCTATTTTCACACTTCATTGAATGAGGGGTTATTATCGCGACGACGCCGACGGTAAAGTATATTGGGTTTTTCTTATGGAGATTTCGATACGCACTGTTTGGCTCAAGATATACATATACATAAATGTATCAGGACTGAATTTAAATTGATTCGAATTTATGTTAAGAATCTACGCATTTCACTGATATAGGTAAGCGTGGGTAAGATCAAGATAATTTGGGCCACGCTATAAAGTTTAATGTTCCCATCAAATGTTACAATTTATTTGAAAAATAAAGCGCACGACTGGGTCGCACGAAACTTTCTCGTTCATATCAATAGTGTGGTTGACTGCTTTTTATTTTATTAAGTACGTAGGTAAACAAAATCAGAAGCGATCCAAGAGTTTAGATAATCAAACAGAACAAAAAAGAAAAAGAAAAATGTACTTAAATATAGTGCACTTTTGGCTTAAACACATTCATTTCTGATGGCAGTGCATCAAATAGTAAACTGAGGTTTAAGCTCTCATTAAAAAGCAAATTCTGTTCATGGCCCTCTTACACCTTACACGATATTTGAGTATGTACCTAGTACCTACAAGGACAAGCGTTGTAGGAGTTGCTGATCTGTTATAGCAAGTTCTTGTTTCTGAGCTTGTTTTTTGAATTTTCATACAAACAGGCCGATTAAAGTGTATGACAGAGTATCAATGAAATGTTTTCAATCGTGTAAGATGTAAGTTATAGATGATTCCTGTTTATGTTATTGCGTATATATTTAGAAGAAGAGCATAAATGGACGATAGTTGCTAAAATGAAGTTTCGCGTAGTTCTTATTGCGTTTTTATTGAAAATGAGGTATTGAAATAAACAGATATTACTATTATTTGAAAGGGGTTGTTGTACTGAGACCTTTTGGTCTGTTGTAATCCCAGCTAACGCCTCAGAGAGGTATATTCCCTCTTAAAAGTTCCCCTAGCAGTATTATTCCTTTCGAGATCATTTTAGATGTTTTTTGTACTCTTGTTTTTCCTTGGCGGAAAAAATCCGTCCTATAGCACTCTCTCTAGTGCAGTTTCCTTTAAGAATCTAACGATGCGATCTGGCTCCAGTGACATAGTATTTCCTCTTCAGATAATTGGTATACTTGCTCAAGTATTTCAATCTTTTGTGGGTCAGTGCCCCACATGATCCCAGCACATGTTCTGGGATTTCACTGGGCTCATCGCAGAATCTGCAGAGACCTTTTTAGGATATACCCATTTTTCCAAGGTGTTTGAGTCTATACAATGCCTCGTTAGGAAGCTAATTTTCGCTCATGCCGATGCAAGCTTGGAATCATGTCCGGTTACCTATATTGCCCCAGAAGATTCTTGGTCTGCCTCATGCCGTCTTTAAAATGACTACCCAGATCGAGATTTGGGTAGTAATTTTAAAGAAATGTTGTTGAACAATTTTTAAAAGGACCGTTTTTGGTTATCCGAATGGAAATTAATTTTACTCCAAGTTAGCATTTTGGTCGATGTGCGTTTAAAATGGCTTTTTTCAAAAATTATTTTTGTAGAATAATTTAGAGAAAAACTGAGCTTTCTATCAAGTTAGGAGGGACCACTTTACCTTCGCAATGCATTTTTGTAACAATCGTAATTCGATCTTTTAGCGAAAAACTGAATATGCAACCATAGTTAAGAATTCTGTCGAGCTAAATAATCAAACTTTTGTTTCAGCATTTACTTCATCTATCTGTCAAAATTTAGCATACCCATTTAATGGGTGACACATTTTCTCAAGCTAAATTTTGACAGATCGTTGTGTACTGTTATTCTGTTGCGTTTTTGCATTATTTGGATAATGGGAGAAGTAAGCAAGGATGAGTTTTTTTTTTTTAATAAATCGGAAATGGTTGAAATCAGAATCAGTGTTGGATTTTAAGTTATTTTCAAAGAACTAAAAATTGGGTTGTTCTGTACTTTCCTACGTACAAAGTTCCGATCAGTATTATCAAGAAAATCTACAAAATATTTTCGAGACCGCACCTGATTACTTTTAATTGAAGTCATGGACTGCGTGTCAAACTGGTTGGATATGCAAATTTGTTCAGCATTATTAATCCGAATAATTGTGGGAATTTTAATATTACAAAATGCATCTCATTACATAAACCAGAGACAATACTGAGACTCCCATCTTCGGCCGATTTTCCGTTACTTGCCTACAAGCTATATTTTTATGGGGTGGTACATACTAAGTGCGTTAGTATTTTTAAATAGAAATTCGTATTGACAAATGTCACGTAACTTCAAAAATTCCGGCTGACCAGCACACTCGCAACTTGCGGTATATCACTTCCGCTGTCGGCAAAGTTGCTGCCAGCGTTCATAGAATTTTGTCCGTTAATTTTGAAATAATCCGTTACGTGTGAATAGTATTTTATTTTAGGAATAAGTGCACTTTTGTTGAAAATATTTATGAAAAAAGAAAAAATGTAAAATATTTCTAAGAAAATAAAAACATTTTGAGCAAAGTTTCATCAGTTATTTGAGAAACTCATGAAATCGAAGTTAATGATATTCAAAAGCGGAAAATACACAACCATGTTTGTCCTAATATGTTTCTAGTGTATAAAACATCTCATTTAGATAGTTTTATTAATCAAACAAATTATATTAATCGCCTTTTAGAAATATATCATATGATAAATAACCAATAGCATTCAGTTATGTTAAAATGTGGTATTCCCGAACTCTATCACATTCCCCCACAGCGGTTGGCAGCATTGATTTTATATTTTTTGTATATTATTGCATGTCACACGCATTCTAAATTGACAGAACACCAATAGGAAAACAACATGGCGAATTTGAAAAAAAAAAAAATTGTGGGGTCCAGCGGCAAGAGGATTCCGAGTTGGGGGTCCCATTATTGTCTCTGATATAAACCACACTTTAAATTCATAAGTACCTACACTCTAGCTCAGCTATGAAAATTAAATTGTTTTGTTCTTAAGTCGTACAGAACTATCATGAAAAGTGATTTTGAGTAATAATAAATAAATAGTTGGCGCAACAGGTCCGTAAGGACCCTAGCCTCAGCGTTAAAATAAATAAATTGTTGGCGCAACAGGCCCGGAGGGACCCTAGGCCTAGCTTCTCACAACCATTCGTTTTGTGTGAGTTTTTCATTTTTGGAACGAATGGAAGGGATCTACAATTTTATGCCGGCTCCAAACGGCCAATTGAGAAACTCTTTCAAGACAGTTATACTCTCGGATGTTTGTCAGACGCTCGCGAGAGGTGGCGCAGTGAAAAAAACCATAAGTTGGAATTTTGGGTTTTTGCGGGATCAGCGTTGCCGCTAAAAAAAAATGTAAAAAAGGGTATTAAGAAAAAGAATGTGTCCGACCCGAAAAAGGGGCCTCCACATAAAAAAATAATAATAATAATAATATAGTAAAAAAAAAAAAAAACAGAGCAAGACATTTATTTTTAACTTTTCTTTTTATATGTTTGAAGTCTTTTTCGTTCAATAAAGAATAAAATCGTTCTTAAACTGAAAAATGGGTCATTTTGATCAATATTTAAAAAGTGGGTTTCATGGCTCCTAGGGCTCAAAAAGAGTTCAAACGGCAACGCTGCATTGGCCTAACTTCATATAACCATTAGTTTTGTGTGAGTTTTTTTTTTTTTTTTTCATTTTTGGGACGAATAGAAGGGATCTACTATTTTATACCGAGTCCAATCAGCTAATTGAGAAGCTCTACCATGACAGTTATACTCTCGAATATTTGACAGACGTTCGCGAAAGGTTGCGCAGTGAAAAAAAAAACGTAAGATGGAATTTGGGTTTTTTTACGGGAATCGAACCTGTGACCTATCGCTTCGTAGTCCTATACACCAACCACTAAGCCACTGCGCCTATAATTTTGAGTACCACCACTTAAAATGCGTTCCATCTAAGCGAGTTTTAAGCAAACTTCAGAATATGTCCATCATTTCTTGCAAAAATAAAAATATTATAATAAACAATACCAGATAGGCAAATATATTTATTCACGGAGAAAAAAAAAATCTCAAAGTTTTGCCGACACTGGTTCACCTTGATATAAAAATGTTCAAAATGTTCAAACAGCGTCACTGATGCATCGCCCTTCGATTAATACAATTAACGCACATGTATAGTCCAGCCGAAACCTTTAAGCCGCATTTTGCAATAAATTCATGGCATGCATCCAACTCACGCACGCACGAGCAACTTCTTGCCAAATATTTTGCAACCGCATTCGCATACCGCATGCTTCGTGGCATAGTTGACTTGATTTCGATGCCACCCAATCGCCCAGCCATCCGGCGCGAATTCTTTGCTCTAATTTTCCCTTTCATTTCGCTCCCAATTACCTCACAGTCATAATTTTGCGCGTTACAAAATCCCAAGCCTCACAGAAAGACCTCCATACACGAAATAGGAAGGGCGCGCGGGTACTCGTTGTGCATTCGTATATCGTAATGCTTGGAACGCGTTGATGCGCTACAAATTGGTAAGCATGCTGCTGGGCTGCTGCATATTTTCCATTTCTAGCTAATAGCAGCAGTAGTCTGTTCCTGCAGTTGACAGAGTTGATTTCACACGCGCGCCATCAGCTACTGGCTCATGGGCTCATGTCTCAAGTTACATGTAGACATGTAGTCATGACTCTGTCTGGGAAGACGATACAGCTCCACTGATCCAAATCGCAGTGCAGTAAACTTTGAACGACATACGGTTGCTGACGACGCGACGCGACCAATATACGATTTTTTTTTTTTTTTTTTCTACATGAAGCCAACTTCGCATATAGATGTATTGTTTTGGTGGCATAAGCAGTCAGGTCTGATGGCAATTTCATAATGAATCACAGTCTTTTCACCAACGATATCACCTTTCTGGAAATGTTTACCATAACCACTAATGCGAGTAGGATTCTTAGAAGCTCTTTGAAGTCAATGTGCAACTAAACAAATTTTGCATGCTTCACTTTTATATATAGGTCTGTTTGCCATTGACATGGCAGACAGCCATACACCGAGGATCACCAATCGTCTGTTCGGGAGCGAGGGAAGCGAAGTTGTATGAAAAAAGACATCTGCTATTAGCCGACCGGGAAACCCGGAACCAGGGAAACATAAGTAGTTTAGTTATCTTAAGCATGTGAGGTCAATGTGGCATTGACGACTCTTGTATGATTATGATTAGTATTCAGTCAAATTGAAAGCATGTAGGGTAGGTGTACCAGTACCCGGCCAGTCACTAGTAGCCGGCCACTTTGCGTTAAATAGTTTATAATAAGTAAATTAATCGCTATTTTCACGGGCCAAAAATTGGGGCTATAATTTTTGGCCTATTTATCGTGCTGGTAAAATTTGACGGCTGTGAACTTCACTAAACTGCAAGAAAAAAAATGCGCAGTCTTCGAGGTAGTGAAAAGTGTGTTTTAGAGTTCGAAATTGTTAATGGAGGTATCAAACGGAAAACGTAGGTTTCAGTATTTTTCTTAAATATTTACGAACTTTTTTATTGTTTATCTGTTAAGTTATATAATTATTATTCATAATATGTGCCAAAAACACGGAATTTTCATTTCTTTTTAAGTATTAGTTGGTGACCGGTCACTAGAACTTTTTTCTTTGAGGTGTTTAAGTGTCCGGCCAAGGTGTACAAGGTGGATAAGGTTGCATTTATCCATGCAACTAAGCCAACTTTGCCATGCAAAAAATATTATACTTTATGCTCTGCCACCCATATCCTTCAACCAGCTGACGTTAGTGTGTTTAAGCCACTAAAACAAGACTGGAAGAAGACGGTAAAGCAATGGAACATGAATAACATAGGAAATGTTCTAACTCTTAAAGACTTTTGCCCACTTCTAGAAATCTTGCTCATAATACCATAAGAAATGGATTCAGAAAGTTTGGCTTTTTCCCATTTGATGCAAATGCTATAGATTATGGAAACTGAGTTCAAGAAATACTTAAAAAAGTGTCTACAATATCCTATAAATACTGCAAACTTTTGCCTTCTGAAGAAGATCGGTTTGCAATAGCAGCATCGGGGGTCATTCTTGAGAAGTCTACAAAATTGAAATTATCTGAATTATATTGTGTATATATGCATATAATATATATGTAACAAAAGTAAATATGTATTTTTATTAAATAATCGATTAAAATCGGGTTTAAATGTTTAATTTACTTTGTAATATCCTGGCCGGATACTGGTACAAAAGTGGCCGACTACTGAATTTTGCTGGCCGGGTACTGGTGAAATTTGACTTCTTTCAAAAAATTAATTTTAATTTTAAATGCAAGAACCCAATTATATTCAACCATTTTTTTTATCAAACAAAAATTGTCTATCAAAAGCAAAAAAAAAGAAAAACCTTGTTTAAATGGCCAGTTGAATTAGTAATCACGGATCAAAGTATGAAAAAGTGTTAGGTGGCCGGGTACTGGTACATCTACCCTACAACGGGTTTGCCTATTTTTACTTCAGTGACTCAACTTGAACCGACTGACTGAAAATGTGTAGGGGAGAGCGGGGCTGGACTAAACATTTTAGAAAAGAGAAAAATGTATTCTCTCACAGTTTGCACAGTCTCACTGTTAGCACTTTTCCCCTTCATGATTAATCTGCAAAATTTGTAAGAGAATAAAATCATTTTGAATTTAACAACCCTGCAAAAGTAGAGGTCCAGGTACACCTCAAACTGTAGCACCGCCAAAGAAGGAAAAGTTTTCAAATTTATTTTCTTGATTTAGCATTGAGTTTACTGTTCTAGTCTACCTTCGCCTATGACTAGACGCTGCAGAGGACACAAAGCAAACCGACAACATCATCGCATTAAAGTCAAAGTCTAGCCCTAATAACTTCTCAACTCACTTATGTCCTTGATATGGCTTCGTTGTACTCTTGGCGGATAGCGTGCATAATGCTGAATACTGGAACTTCGACGATAACTAGATTAGAATGCGGTCAGAAGCAGTCATTAGCAAGCACCGTACGAGTATAGACAGGAAGCACACAGACAGAAGCAGTAAAACAAAGGGAATTGTGACAAAGTAGTAATTCATGTTCCTCTGCAGTGATGTTCGATGATGTCATGCCTGAAATTGAAAGACTCCGGGTGTCTTAAAATAAATATGCACACAGCCAAAAATGTGATTCTGCTTCCAATATAGGAAGTTTCGCTCGATAGTTGCTCAAGAATTCAGTGCCTTGATTTTGTGCGGTTTTTGTCGCAATTGCGGTTGCGGAAAGGGTTCACGTATAGGCGGATTCTATAAATGTGTGCGTGATGTCGAGAACTGACAGCTTCCAGTATTTCCTGTTCTATTGTAGCCTTGTTCCTGAAAATTCCAGGCGCGCTTTCCCATACGCAACCTATTTAGGTTGCGAGAAGGATGTCGGATGAGAACAACTGATAACAACGTGACCGTTGTGCGACAATTTGGTACTTTTTTCGAGGACCCTGATACTATTTGTTGCTAATTTGTTTCTTTTTGTTAGTTAGAAAAGACACTTCCGAGAGTTTTCAAAAACTGTGATTTCAAAATAATTATGTTTAAAATATAACACTGTTTCCTATCACGACACTATTTTCGGTTAAATCGAGCCAATACTACTTGCTAAATATTGGAAAAAATTCTAAATTTGCAGAAGAGCTTCAGAAAAGGCACTTTTTTCTTGCATCTTTTTTTGCAACATTTTAAAACTAAAATGAACGAGATCTTAAAATGTAGATATAAATATGAGTTGATATATTTACAGCCAATATATAATTCATTATTATATATTTATAATTCAAAATCAAGGCTTTAGCGCTTTCATTTTAAATTTTGTCATTCGAAAACGAACTGCATCTGTTTTTTTAACAGCGTAAAACAAAAACTATAATTTATAACCTTTCTCTAACACTCAGGGCGGTGAAACAAAAAAGTGCAATTACTAAGGTCCCAGTTATAGCCATACGTAAAACGAAATCGTACTAAATTTCTTTTGTTTTTTTTACCACTTTAACTTGATGGTTAAACTCAATCTTGGTATAAAAATGTTGCTTACGAATTATAAAGTTGGTTTATCAAGTTAATTTTTCTAAAATAAGAATTTATAATTTTTCCGGACGAACAACTTTTCCGATCAGAGAAAATTATTTTTTTGATAAACTAACTTTATAATTCATTAGCAACATTTTAAGACCAAGATTGAGGTCACCCACCAAGTTTAAGTGGTCAAAAAAAGCAAAAGAACATTTTTACGGTTCCGTTTTACGTATGGCTATAACTGGGGCCTAAAGCTTCTCTGCAAATTTTCGCACAATATTTTCACAGGTAGGGGAGACTGGGTACGGTTGAAACACAGGACGGTTGAAACAACACGAATATCTCGTGAGCCATACGCGCAGCGTCTATGAGTATTAGGGGTGAATGAAGCAAAAACAAGTCCGTAGAATAGCAGCCATGTAGTGTTCGTTCGGCGGTTCAGTTTTAAGTGAGAGCTAATGTTCTATTTAGACTATCAAAAGTAAGTATTTTTGTTTGGTTATTTTTTATTCTACTGGGGTTTCTATCGATGCGAGATTGCTGTGCCTATTTTTTTTTTGTATGCAGTAAAGAGTGTAGAATACAGTATGATGACTAGTTTAAACGTTTCAGTGTTGTTTTCGTTACTTTATAGATTTTTTTTACTTAAAGGGGGGGTTGGGGACGGTTGAAACAATTTTTCAGGGGACGGTTGAAACAATGTGTTTAATTATTTTTTTATTCTTATATACTATTTTAACGAAATTATAAGAACCAGAAAGTCTACAATATACACCGATACACCAGAGAAAGAATAAATAAAAAGGGTTCGTGAAGCAAGACTGAAACAAACCAGCTAAGCAAGCTAAGAAATGGTTGGAAGGTGTAAAAAAGAAAATAAAAGTTACGAAAGTAAAAAAAAAAAAAATAATAATAATAATAATAATAATTCAGCATTCCAGTGCTCTATTATTTTTTTTTTTATTCAGAAGAAGAGGAGTTTTATTGCCTTGTTTGCTTATCAACGTATTCAGTGAGCAGATCTAGTGAACGTTGGATACAAATGTGTCACCTGTAAAATGTGGGCTCACAAAGAGTGCACAGACGGTTGTAATCAGAGACAATACTGTTGCAATAGTTATGTTTACCACAATTGTGATCCGGAATATTCCGACAACTGAATTTTATCGATTGTATTATCGAGATTAAAGTAATTTTCCTTTTGTTTATTTTCAATTAATTTAATGAATTAAGATTTTTTGTTGATTTTTGTTTTCTTTAATTTTTTGTTGTTTAGAAATGCTGTTTTTTTTTTAAATTCTATATAAAACAATGACGTGATGAATATTGTCAAACAAAACTATTATTTAAAATAAAAATTAATTAAATATGTAACAATGGAAGATTGTGTTCATGTTTTAACTGACCCCAACAACTGTTTCAACCGACCCTGGTATGGGTACGGTTGAAACAAATTTTCATTTTTGTTTTAATATGATGTACTACGCAAAATATCACACCGAGTACTCAAAAAACACTTTCCATTTATACACAGAAACATGCTCCTACATTTCACAGAACTTGATCACCGCTAAGCTTATAAACGGCAATGGTATGGACGGTATAAGCGAAATTGTTTCAACCGTACCCAGTCTCCCCTATTGGCTCGCTTAACGTTATAATAGTATTGTGATACTCAACCGTGTTACATTTAAAGTATATTTATTTGGAAATCACAGTTGCTTAAAGAATTTGCGAAGTTCCTTTTTCAATTAAAAGAAGGGAAAAAGTACCAACAAATTGTATTAGAGTCCTCGAAAAAAGTGTCAAATTTTTGCACAACGGTCACGCTGGTCCAGCGCGCGGTGCACTCACACATTCAAATCCGATTCGGAACGTTCCCTAGCGCAATTGCGACAAAAACCGCACAAAATCAAGGCACAGGTAGGTAGAAATATCCGCCCGTACACTATTTGCGCCATTCCGCCTCAAAGGAATGTCGCTAAAGATTATTTGGGATCATGCTTTGGGTTCTGCAAAAAGATTTACGGTTTGCAGATTGTTGTGTTAAATAAATGCAAATGGTTGGACTGGTTAAAAAAAATTATTGTGACACTGGAAATGTTGTTAAAAGTTTAATTTTGTCCATGTATATTATGGCTTCATTAGTAAGAGCAAACATTCCCATTAATTATGGAACACCAAGTCGTTCAAGTGGCTGCTTCGGCTGGCTACACAGTAACGCGTTCTGTCACTAAAATTTTCAAAGACCTTATTGATGGTTTCGGGCTGTAGCTCACGGATTGATTGGATGATATTGGCCTTAAGTGCTTGAATCGTTTCCGGATTGTTAGCATCATGGGTCCGGTCAGGGGTCAAATCGAAGCTAGGCTGAAAACACGATGTGGGAATTTGGTGCGCAAGAGATCGATTGTGGCATGGGCTGTGTGGAATGGCGCTCCATTCTGCATGAACCAGAGGTCCATGTGTTCTATTTCAGTAAAAAAAAAAGTCGGTTAACATGGCTCTGTAACGCCCACCGTTGACCGAAACTTTGTTCCCAGCCCCATTTGCGAAGAAATAAGGTGCAATGATGCCATAACTCCACAATCCGCACCAAACTGTCACTCTATTGGCTTCTCGACAATAACGTGCAGGTTTTCCGAGCTCCAGATGCGGCAATTTTGTTTGTTAAGGTAGCGTTCAGCTGGCGTGGTGGGTGCTTCATTTCGATCAAAGATTCTTTTCAAAAAACGCACTGCTTGGGCTACACAGCACTCACTTTGGAAAGAAGGTTTGAAAATGCCCCAATGTTGTTCAAGCGTAAAACGCCTCATTTCGTTCCGCGGAGGTATGATACTGACTTTCTGTCAAGATTTCGAGCAGAGGAAACAGCTGTCAGTGTCAAAATAACCTATGATTTTATGTACTAAAAAAAATAGAACACATATTTTAGTATGTACTAGATTAATTCTTTGCTCGTTCCGCAAATTACGGTGCTAGAATTATCATTTTGTTCATTGAATTTTGGTTTTCTTAATATTAACGTCACTGTTTTTTTAGGAATTTAAATGAAATGCAGAACAAATAATGAACAACTTTTAAAATACAGAACATTTTTATGTTTTTGTATACAAAATAATTCATAATGAACATCGTCTACAAATGCAGAACGGTTTATTATTATTTTGAAAGGATGGTCACCGTACTTATAATGTAGTAGTAAATGTCACTGGGTAGATTTTCAATTGTTTTGTGACTTTTTGAGTTTGTTTCCGGAAAACGTCAAGAGTCAGGTTCACCTGATGGAGCTATACGAAAAAGTTGACAAAACATGTTGAAATTTTTATACTATCCAAATCTATACTTCTAATATGTACCATTCTACTTAATGTTGCTCACATTGGTAACACTCATATGTTTGAGTATATATATAAATGAATTGATTGGAACTGAAACAAATGTACTATAACTATGTACCTACAATAGATTTAACAGACAGTTGCCGAAATATAATGATACGTTGAAAGTCGAGCTGTTTTTCTTGCTATTATTCCTAACAAAGGTTATGGGCCCAGTCATTACGCGGTAAAGATTTTTCTTTGTTCGATTAAAAGCGATGGGTTCGGGTTTATATCAAATCGATAAACTGTCTGATGACAACTACGACGGATGGGCCGTGCAGATGAGATCAGTTCTCATTCATAGTGAAGTTTGGGGTTATGTTTCTGGCGAGACGCCTTTGCCTGCGGGCACCGAAGAAGCAGCAGCAAGAACGGCTTGGAGGCGAAATGACGAAAAGGCATTGGCAACAATTTAACTTTGTGTAAAACCACAGCAGCTTCTCCATGTCAAAAATTGTAAATTCTCTTCTGAGGCATGGAAAAAACTTCAAGAAGTTCACCGCCCAAGTGGACCAGCAAGAAAAGTAACACTTTTCAAGCAGTTGATAAATTTAAAAATGGCAGAAAATGCATCCATGTCGAATCATCTAAATACATTTTTTGATTTGTTTGAAAAATTGACAGAGCTCGACATTAAAATGCAGGACGAATTTCTAGCCATAATAATGTTATCAAGTCTGCCAAAGAGTTATGAAAATTTCATAATTGCTATTGAGTCTAGAGACGCATTGCCATCTTCGTCAGCATTAAAAACGAAGTTAATCGAAGAAGGAACGAGACGTGAAGGTGACATTGTGCACGAAAACGGTGAAGCAGCGTTCTTCTCAAAACAACGACATGAAGTTCAGCACCAACGGAACAAGCAACATAAAAAACCATTCCGTGGGAAATGTTATAAATGCAATAGGAAAGGCCATTATGCGTCAGACTGTCGAGCTACAAATGTTGCCGCAACAAGTGCATTATAAAACAATAAGCCTACGTCATCATATGCAATGTTGAATGCTGCGCACTTACCAACATTAAATAGAGAAACATGGGTACTTGACAGCGGATCAACCTGTCACATGTGTTGTGACAGTTCATTGTTTACAGAAATGAACGAACATAAAGAACGAGTTGAGCTTGCAGCTGATAATTTCATCGAATCTGAAGGAATTGGGACAGTTTTCATTGAAACAGATAACTATAATATCCAATTATACAACGTTTTATTTGTTCCAGGTTTGAAGGCTAATTTCCTGTCTATGAGCAAAGTCACGGATAAAAAACACACAGTCGTTTTCAACGAAAGAAGCGCAGTCATACGCAATATGAAAGGAGAAATAGTTTTGCATGCCGATAAAGTCGGCAACTTGTTTTTGTTTAGATTTGGAAATCATCAGTTATTTGGGTTGTCCACGAAAACCCCCGACACCCAGTTTGTGAAATGGCATGAGCGTTATGGCCATTTAAATGCTAAAAGTTTAAGTTCATTAGTGAAACAAAATATGGTCAGAGGCCTCGATATAAAAAATGTATTTGATTCCGTTGAATGTGAAACCTGTTTGAAGGGCAAAATGTGTGCCAAATCGTTTCCCAACAAATCATTCGGTCGCAGTAGGGAGGTGTTGGAACTAGTACACAGCGACATTTGTGGTCCTATGCGTACAAAATCAATTGGTGGTGCTCGATATTTTGCTCTCTTTATCGACGACTTCAGTCGAAAGATATTTGTGTATTTCATACAAAGTAAGAGCGAAATTTTTCATGCGTTCAAATCATTCAAGGCGTCAGTCGATATTGAAACATCTAAAAAGATAAAAACACTACGGACTGATAATGGCGGAGAATATATGAGTGGAGCATTTAATCGCTTTTTGGAAAGTGCGGGCATAAAAAGACAGCTGACAGTTCCGTATACACCTCAGCAAAACGGGATTGCAGAGCGAGCCAACAGAACGCTAGTGGAAATGGCGAGGCGCATGCTTCTGAATTCAGATCTTCCAAATTCGGTTTGGGCGGAAGCAATTAATACGGCGACATATTTACGTAATCGGTCTCCAACCAAATGCTTAGATAATATAACGCCATATGAAGCTTGGAGTGGCCGAAAACCAAGTGTGTCTCATCTAAAGATTTTTGGGTGCAAAGTCTTTATGCTGGATAAACGTCCAGGAAAGCCGAAGCTGGGAGCCAGAGCGTTGGAGTGTTTCATGGTAGGCTACTCGTCTGAGTCTAAGGCTTATCGTGTGTACGAGCCAAAATCACAGAAAATATTTAAAAGCCGGGATGTTAGATTTTTGGAACATGTAGGTGAGAATACACAATGTAAAAAGATTAATTCTATTTTAGAAACGAACGAAACAACGCGTGATCTGAAGGAAGATATGAAAGGCATTATTATCAAACAATATATTAAGAAAGTATACATTTGAGGAGTTGTGTTGAAATTTTTATACTATCCAAATCTATACTTCTAATATGTACCATTCTACTTAATGTTGCTCACATTGGTAACACTCATATGTTTGAGTATATATATAAATGAATTGATTGGAACTGAAACAAATGTACTATAACTATGTACCTACAATAGATTTAACAGACAGTTGCCGAAATATACTGATACGTTGAAAGTCGAGCTGTTTTTCTTGCTATTATTCCTAACAAAACATGCCATGAAAAGTTCTTTTGAGAAGCTCATAGAACATACAGAATAAGAATTAGTCGGATAGTGGCAGCATTTCCACAAAGACAGCGCTAAGTTTACAGGTTTAAAGGCGGAGGACTTGGTCCAACAAAAAGTGGTAAACACCCTTCGCAATAAAGTCGCTAAAGAATGCATTTATCATTTTCCATACCATTTCTTTTAAGGTTCTATCTGATGAAGTCGCCGCGGCATTAAAAGACCAGAATTGTATTCAATTAAAGTTATATTCAAGCATTGGACAACCTAGCTGGTTTAAAATGGATAATACAAGATGGACTCTTTCTTCATCATCATCTGGCATCATTGCCAGTTTGATATTTTGACAAAAGACACGCGTTATTCTAGAATAAGAATATCGTCGTTGTAATGGAAGACGACAATACGCCGAAGAAGAAGAATGGACAGGTCTTAGGTTTAATATCCTAAATTTTATAAGAAAAATCTGAGCGACTCCTAATCTCCTTACTGAATCAAATGGTTCCCCTGGTGCATGCGAAGGAGGTGTCACATCTGGACAGATCCGAAATCAGTATTTATCATATAGAAAGACACATCTACCGTCTGCACAGATGCTACAAAAACATCACCAGCAAGGAACGTGCCATATTACTTCAATCTGCTCATGGCAATCTCCACTGGATATTGATTTATGAGGCAAGTGTTCAGCAATTGCACCGAATAAAGACAAACAAACATTTGCTCAGAGTCAAAGCCGAACTGCATTTAACTGCAGACTTTCATGAAATCCGAAAAAACAATAACAAAACAATTAAGAAAAACCATGCACGTGCGTCGATTGATGGGCTTCACGCACCGCAAATCCAAAATTCTCCTTCTAGAACTATATTTAGTAGGGAATAACCGGAAGGCAAAATTTCCATTTCATTGATATTATCCTATACGTTTGCAGCCCACTCCCCCGGATGAATGAACATTTCTGTCTCAAGTATCTGAAAGTAATTCAAGTGGAGATGGAGGCTACATGGAGGGATACATCGCTCGTCGTCATGTGTGTTCCGGCAGCAAGAATATATCCGTACAAATAATGACTCTGCGCCTCACAGTTCAATGTCCTCGTCGGTAATGTGTTTTGTTGTTATTTTTTCTTACTTAAAAGAGATAAAAATATCATACCACATATAAATGAAATGAAAAAGACACTATTCCTGGTGGTATGAGACCAGTGGCGGATTAACCACTAGGCTCGTGAGGCTCGAGCCTAGGGCGGCAACTTGTAGGGGGGCCGGCAAATTGTGTAGGTTATTTTATTCTCAAAGAAAATTAACCAATTAAAAGCCCAAAAAGAACTGCATTCAATCATTCGTACTCTTTATTAAATTTATAGATTGTAAATTGTAATATTTTATGCAACACAATATTTGAATTAAAGTGTAAATTATTCAACAATAATACATTTGAACCATTGCTCACTCCCGGGGCGGCTATATCCGACTACCCATCACTCTTCGACATTAGCCCATTAAAATAACGATCCTTGGATAGTATAAAAAAAAAGGGGGGCGGTAAACACTGAACGTGCCTCAGGGCGCCGAGAAAGTTAATCCGCCACTGTATGGTACGCTCTTTGGAAATTCGGACGAAAATTGAGATTTATTGCGGTTGTCGTTGAATCGCATTGTTCTCGCATTGTGTTGCGCGATGGTATCGACAATCTGGTGGATAAATTAACCCCTAAGGAAACCCAGTTATGTGGGTGGAAAAGTATATTCACACGCCGAAAAATTTCCCCCAAAATTATTACAAGCTTCGAACATTACTTTTGGTTTACTTACGGTCTGACCACATTGAATTAATATCCCAACTATTACATCCGACCCCGAAAAGGACAGTAGAAAATGGTATCGATTAAATACGGATATGTGTAGAGGCACAACAATCCACATGACGCCAAAAATCCTGTACAAAACTAGGCGAAAGTCGTAAATCTTGTTATGTTATTGGATATTTGTGCCAAAAACGTATATGTACGTCCATTCATAAAATAGAGGATGTGGATTCCCTTTGGGTACGTGCACGTTTTAAGAGTTTTGTGCCGTCGCTGTAGTTAAGTGAGTGTTGATTGCATTTCTAACCCTGAAACGTGTTCAGTTGATAAATATGTTTGGAAGGCTCACACAAGTACACGCGTTGACTCTGATAAATAAAACGTTATGTAATGATGTGTTGACGTATATTGAGAATGCGCGAATATGGAAGTGGTCATAGGCAAAACGCGTCGCGACAAAGAAAAATTTGGAAATAACGTAAATTGTTTACCCAAAATACAGTTCTCGGTGAATGTGGAATAGTTAAAATAAAACTGCTTTACCACACTAGTTGCCTCTTCTAAACAAATGTATAACACAATTTGAGTAAATCACCAATCATTACATTTTTGGAAGCAACATCTATCGGAAATCGGAATAAATACCTGAAAATTAATTTGGAACTCCTCATCTTTTCCTGGGAAGTTTCAATGTCACATCACAATAAATCCTGGTGAAGTCATCAAATGAGGCATATGGATAAACGTTTTTGATTTGGACTAAGTATATTGAATTGGGAAATATAATTAAAATAAACTAGAGATTTTACGAATTCCGAATTTGAATAGGTATGTCTTTTGTTTTATGAATACAAAAATCAACTGTCGTCATCTGTCACAGTTCACACAGCTTGCTACAAATATTATAACTTGTAGATCGTACTCGTACTACTATAGCGCTCGGTGTCAATACTCACCCTCACGTCACAGTGGGATGTTATGATGTGACAATGATTGTTTGAAACTCAATACATCACTAAGCTTGCAGCAGATGCAGAATATACTTTCGCTCATCAAAAATGAGTTGTTGAGTTGGTGTATGTTTGCTGTCTCACTCCATGAAATTATGAAAAATCTTGTATCACAAATGCGTGTCTGGACAAAACTAAATGCTAAAATTAAAGAATTCCAAGAAGAGAATAAGAAAAATTGGTATATTCGCGTACTTTGCCGAGCCAAAAATATGTCAAACTCAAAAAATTTGGCGAAACTCTCTTAGAGAGCTGAAATTATACTCCACAGTACGTGGATAGACTTCGAGCTTCTTTGAGCCTCTTACATCTTTGACATCTAATCCATTTCACAAATAAATATATAACTTAACTTTTTGCAACACATAAAACGTTCTGGGACAACCTTCAACCACCACGGATTTTATTTTTGTGCGCAATTTATTTTTAAGATTGATTTTGAATCTATTTCTTGTCAACTTTGTGCATTTGAGAACGTTTATAAACTTTGTGATCAAGAACAAATTTTACCAGTTTTTTTAAGAAGAAAAATAAAATTGTTTAGTTAAAAAATATATCCACTTCAGCCTCAATAACTTTCTGTAATATTCTTGAAACCGTTTCGACGAGTTTTTTGCGGCATATCTGCAGGAACGCCATCTCAGAGCTTTGCTAATACAAAAATGGTTTCCTCTCTGTTCCGATTCGGAGTAACAGTTCTTTTTCGTTTAACGTAAACTCATACATTTTCAATATTATTGAATCTGGACGTTGGAGTGGCCAGCTCTTTGTTTCTATTTCAATATCCCGCAAAAGTTTCAACATCATTCGAGCGTTACCCTGTTGAATAATAAATTACTGCCAGATAAGCATTTCGCCTGATGGATGTACCTGATATATATATCAAGCGCGATATTTTTACGAGTTTAACCTGGATTTTCAATATACTCCTTCAAAACCTGTCATTGGGATGGGATAGCTATGGGATTAAAATGGTCCGATTTACACAAGCTATCATAGGTCACACGATATACAATCACTGAGTTGAAAACTGTAGACAGTAAATTCTTATCCGATGGGAATTATTCGCTTTAAAAAGCGACTTTATTTCTGTCCAAATACTTATACCCATGACTGTTACTTTTACGAAATGGTGGAGCTGCTTCACAAAATGTTGCAAGGACAGTATTCAGTAAGATAAAAACTCAAAATGTGCCCAGATTTCAGAACCATAACTCCACGCTACTTGGAGAAAAGACATATTGGAAAACGTTGTTTTTTGACATCTGGAACTATATATATATAAGCGGACAAAATAATCACGGAAAATCAATTTGGTTTTTGAAGTGATAATTCATCGGAAACAGCCTTAAACACGCGTATCAATTCAATGGAAAAACGTGCACCTCCCGTACAACATCGTTTATTTTCAAAAACACTATCTTGACTTTTCTGACAATCATAGCCCTGAAATTTATTAAATGGACGTATATTCCCTTTTGGAAGCATGTAACATAATGTCGGTGGGATCGGACAACTGGGAGTGGCACATACCATATACAAACAGAAACAAGTTGTGTTCAATAATGAAAGAAAATGCACAAAAGTGTCCACAACTACCGCATGTATTTTGTTTCGATTCTTAAAACGCAAGAGTGAATTTTGTTCGACAGAAGCTGTGTGTGTTATCAATTTATTAGTTAAATACAAGTCGATCATTATAATTTCTAAATGATATCGTTATATCTGCGAAAAACCAGTTTACTTCTTTATCCAAAACGCAACAGTCACCTCCAGGCAAAACAAATTATTCAGACGAATCCCCATTCCATTCAGAGCCTCACAATCACAATGCTAATTCGATTCCGTGGACACGTCAGAAATCACTTTTACTCTTATTTTTATGTCTGAGAGTTACTTTCATGGCAGGTTTATGCACGGCAAATGTTCTTGACATTGAATTCGCTTATTTTTCATTTTCGTTTCTTTGCCGGGAAAAAAAACGAATGACTATAGAATTTCGCTTTGGAGACCGTGGTCGTGTCCTCATCAGTGGAGTTGGCTGCAAGTCAACCCGTCTACCTACATACGAATTGAGGCTGAAAATTTGCCTGCTATACAAATGTGGGTTTACATTTTTGTATTTTTATATATTCTGGGAAAGCCTTCTGGTTTTGGGGGGCATATGTGGGCAAGTTCATTGATTTATTACTGGTACAGGGTGATTCCTTTATATGGTAGTCTGCCCAGCAACCAAGTTAAACGACATCGCATTTAGATTGAACTTGACAATGTTTTCAGCGCCAATGTATGTCATTTTTATATTTAGCTCAGAGAAAAGCCACCCAGTTTTCAAATATCCAGTCGAAGTCCCAGTCTCAGTATACAGAGTCATTAAACCATTGGCATGTCCTTCTGCAGACAGAAATTGCTGAATTATAAAGAAAAAAAAAATTGAAGAATAACATACATTCAGATTGGGCATCATAAAATGATATGGTGCGGTAATTCTACCCAAATGGATGACGCCATTGCAGTTTGTTTACTGACTTTGCTCTATTTAAGGCAATGATGATGCAGAAATAAATTGGGAAGTATGAGCTGTATGTGAGGATTTTCGTACCCTTTCGGATGGGGGAATAATGATTGAAGTAGTTATGCTAATGGGATTGGGTGATAACTGAAAAGCTTTTGAGTCTCTACACAAATCGCAGCGTGTTTTAAAATAGAAATCCTGCTGACGTCGACTGAAATATCCTCAATTCGCAGTTTGTTTCAGTTGCTGTTCCAACACAAAATCAGAATTTTACTCGCTTAACGGACGAAGATGTCGAAGCTCTGTTTTTCGTTAAATCGAATGCAATAGGTTTGGATGAAACAAATCCTAAATTGCTTATTACTCATATCTTCAACCAAATACTAGCGACTTGTAATTGCAACTCATCGTGGAAAAAGGTTAAGATAATTCCTATATACCAAAGTCGCAAAACCAGACATTGGCAAAGACCTGGATGCTACGTTTACCTACCTACATTTCTGATGTTGTTGAACTTCTCTAAGGCATTCGACACGGTGAATCATTTTCTTCTCTGTCGGAACTCGGAAGCTGTTTCATTATTTTCGCATCTGTCAGTCAAGCTCTTGCAGTCGTACTTAATGGACCGTCAGCAATGTGTGGCTGTAGGAAACATAATTTCATCATTTCTTGAGGTACCTGCTGGAGTTCGACAAGGTTCTATTATCGGACCCATATTATTTTCAATTAATGTGAATGAACTCCCACGCCTTACAAAAAATTCTACTGTCCCCATGTTTGATGTGCAATTATTCATATGCTGCCCGTTGGACATGCTTTATAGCGCCGTTGATTAATTAATGAAGATCTAGAGGCCATTCATCAGTGGGCTCTTAAACACAACTTGTCGCGTAATCCTTCAAAGTCAAAAGCACTTTGTATCTATAAGGAACAGTTAAATGCATCTAATTTTCCGTAAATCTTACTAGGACAGTTATCAATTGAATACATTCATAATTTTTATAATTCAAATATGTATTGCAATGTTTAGTTTGAAAAATACTATTCGTTAACTATTTAGCTGAAAACTGAGTACGAGTTATTGCTCGGGATGTAAGCATTATTTGGTTTTTAAGGTTTTATCGAAATCGAAAGTGGGGTTTTCGAGATATGAGCCGCTTTTAAAATTAGCGTTTTCGGTTGTTCGAATTGAAAGTTACGGACGCAATAAATTCGAGAACACCAATTTTGCTCTAAGTATGCATTTTGAGCAAAAGCCTTAGAAAACTAAATTAAATTTGTTTTTTCAAAAATCCATTGTTCGATAATACAGAGAAAAACTGAGTTTGCTATTAACTTAGAAATGACCACATTACCTTAGGAATGAATTTTTATTGCAATCGTACGGACCGTTTTCGAGATATGTCAAAATTTCAAAAGTACCGATATTCAATTTTTTAGCGAAAAACTGAATATGCAATCGCATTAAAGAGCCGTTTTCGAACAAATCAACTGGTATGAAAATTGTATATGGGAAGTACTTATAGCATTAATATTGAGGTTACCGTGCAAACAAAAAACGGCCCCGAACTTTAAGCTCGAAACTCCAAGTCCGAAGTTTAGGCTGTAGGCCTCGACACAGACGGACAGACAGACAGACCGACGGACAGAATTTTGCGATCTAAAAACCAGAATTAAATGTGGTGCCCACTAAAGCATTCTACACCCGCGACGGAATATTAAAAATGCTTCAACATTTATGCCACTGTATGTCAAGTTTCTCTTAAACTTAAAATCCCCGTCGCCACTTGATAATTTGCTTTTCATCTTTATTCACCGTGGTACATTAGAAATGAAGATCTCCATGAGACCTCGGAGTTCCCACAGTTAAGGATGAAACGAAAATGTGCACTCGAAAGCATAGAAATCGATTTTTAGGACACATTAATAGCTCGGTCCTTGAAATTCCCGATGAAACAAATTTATTGCGGCGTATTCAACGAACTAAACCTTCGGACTTAGCCCGATATATTATCAACCGCGTTAAAATTGCGGAACGAGCAGGAACTTTCGCCGGAATGCTGCCTGCCAAACGTACATAACTTCGTGATAAAAAAAAATGTCTTCATAAGTCATAACTTATAGTTGCAGTACTTACAAAAAAAAGTTTGTTGGATCGTTTTACTGAGTAAAAATCTCACACTACTAGATATATGTAACTGTCCTCACAGTGTCTTCTAGAATATTTCCACCTACCTCGGAAGAAAAAAAAATGTTTATTCACGGAATCATTTGTAAATCTCCTTAAACATCCGAACAAAAGTACAAGAAGACAAGTTTCCCTTATCAGACTAGTGTCAATGCATTCTTCTTGTCAAATGGAATCTCAAGAACGCATTGCTTCCCATATGCTTACCCAATACCCACGTCCCACCTATTCCATATTCATAACAATTCAAACCCGATTTGAGTTTATTTTGCTCCCAACTACACATGTATTCATTTTACAGCACTAATTGCTGACAAGTAAAACCGCGGAAGCAATAGCTGTAACTGAGCTTGAGATCAATTGGTATGAATAATCAAAAAATTCCAATAAGCCACTTCTGTATGAGATAATTTCATGTGGTTTTGGTTTTTCTTTTAATCGACAGAGCTTGAACTTTCAACGAGCTGGAAGCAGTTCCGATGGAAACGAAATGCATCTATGAATGAGTGAAGCCAAGATAAGAAGATGAATTGATTTCAAAGCCCCTTGGCAATTATCAGTTGTCACTATTGTACGTTTCTCTTTCTGTGACAAAGACAGCACTTAGCTCACGTTTTACAGTGCTGATCTATTTCCGTTTCGATGAGGAATTAATTATTATTTTTATTTAATACAATGCTTATATTCATTGTCAGTTCAATGTGAACAATAACGAGAACGTGATGTGTTTGCTAAATTCCATTCTATACCATCTGAATACTAAAATGGAAAACCTGTGATCATCCATCAAACTCGGCAAAAAACAATAAAAATAATCTTAATAAAGTAATTTCTAGTATTTACCAGAGAACCGCGGGTAATATGAGATTTACGCACCATCCACAGCATTAAGCACAAAGATCACAATCAGTTTTCTATTGCCAGCGGCACCATAAACCATTCACCACCCAGAAGAACACAAATACGTAACAATATACACAAAGTCCTCTCACAGAATGGGTCATCGAATGCATGAGAAACTATTCCGATTTCCACCCTCTCAGTTAAGTGCTTCGTACTATACTATACTTAGGTATACTACTTGCGATTGCGATGCTTATTTGTCATAAATGCAAACAGCGGAGAGGTGAATTAATGGGAAACAAAAACGAAACCCAAGTGAAAAGCGAGCGCAAAGCCAGCAAGAGCAACCCCAATTGTCAAGTGACCTATTTTCAAATGGAATTGCGTTCACAAACAGTCATTCCCCACCACATTGGTGCATATGAAAGAACGTATGTCATAATCACCTATCCGGCGCGTAGGGTATTACCCTATCGGCTCGTGATAGTTTATTGCTCTCAATCCCCTGTTATAGTACAGTGGGACACAATGTGAGAATTCAATTAACAGAATTTATTCTTCTAATTGAATTGCAGGATAAGTAAGCGTGCCTGGTTCACGGATATAAGAATGAGATGCATTTGTTAATGGAAATCGAATGGAAATTACCAAATGCAATGAATCAATTAGACAACCTTTCCTATCGCGTACTGATCTATTTTCTCATATATTAAGAGAAGGACTGAGTTAATTAATTTGCTAATGTAGGTATATTTCACTTATCCCTATAAGTTACAATCGCGCAATGGTATACTGGAAACTCGTATATTTGTGCGGAGTGCCGTACGTGCCGTGCCATTTTGTATGGTAGTGCTTGATTAAATTTCTCTATTGAAACAAAAGAAGGATAAACTTTTTTAGAAGCGGTACGTCGCTTGACATTACAGAAAAAAATATTCTTTCCCATAAAAGTTTAAAAACGAGACGAATATTGAAATTTCACAGCGAACAAAGAACATTTTAACTGATTTTCCTGCCTAACATAAAAAATGGCTGTGTACCACAAGAAATTACACCAACTTCTTAAAACAAAATACTAATTGGTTACAAGCTAAAATTTCATTTCCATACCAAGCCCATGATTTTTTGGACACACAAAACGAATGGTCTTAGGCTAGGAGCTAGGCCGAAGGTCCCTGCGGACCAGTTACGCTAACTTTTTATTTATTTTTAAGTTGTACATAAAACATGTTAAATAAAATAATAACAAAAAGTTGGGGGTTTTTGTTAAAAAAAAAAAAAAAAAATAGCCAAATCTGGGGGTTTTCGAGATTTATCTGGGGAAAATATTTTGACTGTCTGGCAACGCTGAAGGCGATATGTTATAGTCCAGTTTCATTAGGCGAAACCAGGGCCTACGAGAGAAAACTCGACAAAATGCTCGGCCCATTTAGGTACAGTACAGGAATTCAAATTTATATAGGAGAGTATGAGAGGGCAAAAGAGCCTTAACTCCTAATATTATATTAATAGGTTCTTTTTCAAATAAATCGGAGTGTGGTTTTGAATGACGTGTATGGAAAGAGAATTACAATTTTTCGTCATTAAAAGTAAGTGTCAATTCATTTTTATGTACTTATGTCCCTTTTAACATGTTTTGATTTTAAAGAATGTTTAAATTTTGGGGTATTTTTCATATTGACTAATAATCAAAATTAGTTATAATGGAAGTCAAACCAAAATATTAATTTGGGCGAACGCGATTTTTTGACTTTGTTTTCTCAAATTTTCTGAAGCTAAAACAAAAAGTTATTTGAGAAAATAAATCGACTTTTAGCTTCAGAAAATTTGAGAAAATAAAATAATAAAACTCGCTCATCATACATCACAAAATCTACTTACAATTAGGTCTGTTCCCTAACGATAATGCATTCGAACACATTCGCCAAATTTAGTCAAACTTCGTTCCTTTACGCAAAAGTTGGGCAGAAGAGAGCCAAAAGGGAGAGCAAAACATTTCCCTCCATAAAAAACCTGAAAATATTAGCCCAAGAAATTTCTTTGGTCTAGTTGCTTATTGCTGACAGATGGTTGTCAAATCGTTCGAATTCTAATTTGTAACTGACTTTTTATTTAGTTTCATTTATATTTATTGCTTGTATCGCATACAAATAGATGTAAGAAACAAAAGAATTGTACTTTTTAATTTCTGCAACAAAAGCAATTCAAATCCTGGTCTTAAATATAAATTTGTGCTTTTTTCTACTGAAATTTGAATATTCCCGCCTAGAAAAAATTCACATTTTTCAAATTTGTGGTTCAACGCGTTCCTTTTCTTTTTGGTTATGTTTAATTTCAGTGAGCATTTATTCTCTCGCAATGAGAGAAATGTGACATATTGCCAAAAGTAAACCAGAAAGTAAGGGAACAGACCTAAAATGTTGAATTATGTCAAATCTTAAAAAAAAAAAAAATATGAACTTATATCCCGCTTTGGTGCGACATAAATGTTGAAGCTCTGTCCCACGGAAGTGGAACACAAGTCCATTATGAACTTATATCCCTGGGCCCAAGAACAGCTATGGATATAATGTTAAACTGACAGATTCCTAAAGCGTTTATTGTCGTTGTGGTACATACCTTGTAGGAATTCTATTCGTCAATAATATAAAATTATTAAATTCAATTAATTATTTTTTTTTTTTGTGAGATTCTTACGAGGCATGCACCGCGCCGACACCAAGTTCCTCGTTGGTTGCTTTTTGTCAATCTTTTAGTTCCTTCCTTGTATTTTAAGTTAATTTGCATTAATACTTATACTCACAGACATTTTTTAATTCAGCAACTGCTTGTCAGAGGCCACATTTATACATAAATCGGTTATTATTGGCCCGCGCAGAGCTTGAAAAATAAAATGAAGGTCGCGATTTTCCTAGTCGTCGTCTTCATTTTCAAGTGACAGTTGCAATTTTTAAAAGAAAAGCTTAAGAGAATAATCCCCGGAAAAAACTTTAAATACAACTTGAAGTCTCATAGTATCTGGGACACTACAAACTTTGCAAAAAGTTATGGAAATGTTAATCAAAAGAACAGACTTTGGCGAAAATCGAAATTGCGCCTACCCGAATTAAAAATAAACTCTCAATTTCCCCTTGGTTCAAATTGGTCGAGTAAAATAAACGTTATTTCAAAAACCAGATAACACGTGTGAGCCATCAAGTAGCTTTCAACTTTTAGTAATTTTTCGATAATTGTTCACTTCGATTTCAGCTATATGGGGACATATTTGTGGTGGTGCTTTTCTCAAAGGTGTAAAACACCAAACTTTGGGGACGATGTACAATTTGAACAAACAGGCAATAGCTTAAAAGTGCGTAATATGCTAAAAAAAAGGCAGTTACCCATATCTTACAAGAAAGATGATTGTGATGATTCGCGTTGCATAATAACCTTCATGTTACCTTGGGAGAATAATTTACGCCAACGGATTTGCAAACAATGTCTATACCAAACAGTAAGCTATATATATGACTAAGCGAATAAGCCAGTTCTGATTCATTAACATTATACTAACAGATAAGATAACGTTAACAGAGATAGCCATACAAAATAAATTTGCCAAGTCAATTGCAGTTTTTTTTTTATATACAGACAACTAAGAGGGTATATGTACTTCTTTACGAGAGAAAAACAAACAGTGGCTTAAATTAAACATCAAGATAGCACCGAAAGCAATCAAAGTACAACGCACTTGTCCGTTAAGGAGTTGAATGAGCTTTCAACACAAAACGAAACTTAGCAGGGAAATTAAGAAATAAAAAATTGAAACAAAAACATGTTCTTGTCAGGAGAACAAAAAATTGTTCCATAAAATGTGCAAAATAAAAATAAAAACAACGACGGTATTAACAGAAAAGCCACATCTCTTCCATAAGATTTATTGCAAAGGCCAAGTGATCCTGGCATATGACGTCAACAGCCACAAGCAACCTTCTCAGTGTTTATCACTGAATTTCAACAAGACCACGAACAACGGTGGAATGCAATAAAAATTAACAGTGCGATGCATAGCAATGAATTCAAATAAAAAAACACACAGAAAGTATACTATGTCCATAATTGGGAAAGCGGACTATACCTTTGCATTTTCTTGAGTGAATGCTAGTCATGGTATTTTTAAAGCAAATGTTCTCATTCAAAAGTGTTGTTACCTACATTGGAGAGAGTATACGATTTAGTCAAGAAATTATAACAGTTTTTCGTACAGGGGTTAAATAGAAGATTTTTTTACTATGGGAGGGGGTGGTCTACTTGCTTCATTTAGGCGGAAGGGGATATTTAAAAACAAAAAATATTTAAATCAGAATATTAAAAAACAGGCAAAACTTACATTTTTTGAAAGCCAATACTCTGTTCTTTCATATTATTTTTAAATAAAGTCATTTCTGTTACCTATAATAGTTTTTGAAAAAAAAAAATAATTTTAACTTGGAATTTGAAAAAAACAAATTCTAAAAAAAAAAAAAAACCAACAAAACAACCTACATATGAAAAAAACATGAAAAACTATATTTGTCTAATGGTCAAAACAATTTGGCCTTACCAAGCTTTGGGAAGGCGACATAAGGCCAAGTACTAAAATTTGAGCTTATGACGCATTCACAAGGCCGAATTCTCAGATTTGGTTTTTTTTTCCGCACCGTTTAAGATCTGAGTTGAAGTACAAGTGTCACTTTATAGTATTTCATTAAATTTAACAGATGATTTTACCAGTGGCGTCGTAAGAATTATTGATGGGTGTGCAAATTCTTGAAAATTATGTATTTTTTAAAAATATTAATTAATTGCCTTGAAGCACTTCTCATTTATTGTTTTCTCAATCATTGTTCTGATATTTTTGATATCTTATTTTATTGCCAAAATAAAATATAGAAAAATAAAACGTTCGCATTCAAAATCAAAAGCACCACCAATTTTGGCGCTTTTTGAATGGAAAAGGGGAAAAAGATTGACAAGCTTTAAAAAAGGGGAAAAATAAAATATTTCTGTTAATCGTAAAATGTTTCAAAAATAAAATTAAAACGTATTTTCATGACGAAAAAATTCAAAGAATGAATTGTTCATATTGAACAGGAAAGAAAACAGCCCATCGAACATCTACGTAGGACTTTTTGTGTATCTGAATGCATTCATTTGTTTTGATAGTATGTCTAGTAGGTAAGAAAATGATTGTGTAGGTAATATATGTACATATATAATACATATTTATACAGTTACAGTTTTACAGTTTTTCTAATGAAAACTAGAGTAAATTTGACTTAGAGGAGAAAAAGGGGATTTTTTGGAATATAGGGGAAAACTAAAACTTTTGCTGGTAAAAGAAGGGGAAAACAGTCTTCAAAGTATGGGAGCACTGTCCCCAAACGCTTAGATGAAAAGCAAAGTTCATTCATTCATTCATCGGCTTTTGAGCACAACTTTTGTTTGCACGAGTATCGATGTAATGCAGGGGCGAACGCAGGTAGAGGTTTTATCGTTTTAGCGAATTTATGTGAGGCGTGCGGATGACAAATGACGATGGGGATGAATTCTGGAGAAATCATGTAGGTATAGTTTGAAGTTGGATAAATTTATTTAATGAAATTAACAGCAAACGTGCACAGCGAGATTTTGTACGAGTTTATTTTATTTCATTTATGTATTTATTTTTATTTATTTTTTTCTCAGCGATGAAGAAATTTTGAAAGAAGAATTACCTATGAAGGAAGAATATGAATAGCCTACACCAGCTGTTGTTCATATCATTATTTGTGTGTGTTTTTATTATTTAATACACAGTGTTCGATGAGGGAATTATGTTCGTAAGATCAGGGTGTGCAATGAACACCTTGCACACCCTGACGAGACGCCACTGGATTTTACCTTTTTACAAAGCTCACTGCGCACCTAACGAGATCGATATAAATATCGGTCTTCTGCTCAATGGTGCCACATTTGAGAGAAAGATCGTTTGCTTCGATCTTTTCCATATTTTGTCACTTTTTATCAATCTGGGATATCACTATGAGCGTATGAGGTAGGGCCCTACATCTATACTACTAGTAGACGATCGGGGCGTAAACTTTTATTTTAAATAAAATGAAAATTCTTCCCGCTAACTGTCACACTTTATTCACATAATGCAGTCGCGATCCACAGACCCACGAATGAAAATGAAACTGATACGCGGGTATCTTCGACCAAAAAAGTTTTCATGTGAATGAAGTGTCAGAAACTACGAACGTTCGCTTGTTCGCAGTTTGAATTCGCTCTCATGTGAATAGTTCTTAAGGCGAATAGTTTAATCCGATCATCGCAAAGTTCGGGAAGAGAGGTGTTTTATGCCGGTAAGAATCCAACACAACCGATGGCCGTCAGGTTGTTGGTGCCTAATACAAGGTTCTCATATCTTCAACCATACACAAAGCTAAAAACCGTCATCATATTTTCGACTAGCTTAAAATATTTTAAAAGCTCAAAATAAACTAGAACACTGGCACCAGTAGTATCAGCCTTTGTGAAAAGGGTCCGCAGGTTATGAACCTCAGCTCCCGATGTGGTGGACAGAAGTCCGTCACTCGGTTCGGATATTATGTTCCGTTCCACGTAAGTGGGACTTAAGTTCCAATTTTTTCTTTCGGGATTTATGACCCTTAATATACCTAAGAACATTTTGTAGTGTTTAGCCTGACGTCAAATCTATAGTTATTTACAATTAGACTCCAGACTTTCCAAAATCGCTTTACCAATAAACAAATATAGTTACCAGATTATTGCTAACTGTAGGGTTAAATGTTAATGGTGAGAAAGCCATGTTTATCTCGGGCATTAGCTAAATAAATCCTCCCTTAACGTCATTTTGAAGACGAGTGTTGCCCAACCGTCCAAAATCAAGGTATTAAATTTGGGAATAGGAGCGAATTTAAATACGCTGTTGTTCAACCTGAGAGTTTACAATTATAAACTAATTTTAGTAAATTGTAAATGTTTTCTAATTTTATTCGTTGCAATAAAACAATGCTAATGGTTTTTAAGTCTAACGAACACAAATTTGTGCAAGTGTATGAAAAAAATAAAAAAAAAAATATTGCAATTTTGTTTTATTTCTAAACGCTTGAAGAACATAATCGTGCAATCGCTGACTTTAAGAAACCCCCAGAGCTATGAAATCAACGTACTTTGAACTCGGGTTCACTGATTTGCCACACTTAATTTTTTTAGCAACCATTTCGAGCTTGACCTTTCCATTTATAAAGGCTTAATGCTTAAAGCTTGATGTATTTAGAAAACTACTTAACTAAATGTTTACACACGGTTTGAAAGCGCCAATTAGAATCTCTTCTACACAAGTGAATTGCTTCAAGTGCCTCTATTTACAGTCAATTTATTAGTTCACTGCACAACAAATGTACTACATCAATCAGTTGACACTTAAAAATGAACAAACTGGGTTAATTGTAAAGACCTCTCAATCGCACAGCCATCCAGCTCCAGCAGCCTATTAATAGACGCAAATCTTTGATTCGAAATCATCACCATGCAGATCAAAACGAATAAATTTTGTTTGCTTTACGAGCCTGCAAGCTGTAGGTCTGCCATTTGATTAATTAGCGTTTAATTGAAAAGCAGAATTCACAAGACAAAGGAGTGGTATTCTGAGTATTTTATTCAAGAGGCGTGCACCACGTTTCGTTGATTCAAGGTCAATAGAACTTCACAATTCTTCTTAATTAACGCATCGTATGGTGAATGAAGCAGGCGGCCAATAGTCCACTGCAGTGCCATCATGTAAACATTCAGGTTCTGTTCCAATCCAACTGCATCGGCTGTCAAGATTCAGTCGAGGTGGTCTGGGCTATTCACAGCAAACTTATGCGCTTATTTAAAGATTTCTATAAATGGGATGCATGTTGTTTCGGCTCTTTTGAAATGGATTCATACTTTGTATCTATTACGTTCCCGAATACGTTCAATGTCACGCTGGGTATAATAAAGTACTCCTGTAATGTGTGGGTTGGTAATGACTAGTATATATGCTAACTACGCACATAAATACATATTCAACAGATTGGTGACATTTTGGAGAGCAACAAGTTTTACGCAACGTAACCCAAAGACAGAAAAGTGATGTATGAACTTCATTGATATCCAAGAACGCCAGTAACTTGCGCCTGCATTGTCATGGTTCCAAGGCATACGAGTGAGTCCTATACTAACTGACTTGTTTTCAATGTAATGCGGCATATAAACACGGTGACTAACCACCCGTTCTGTTTAATACAGGATAGGGACCAACTCGCCGCAATCGCCATTCTAATGTTCTTGAACACAGCACAAAAACAACCTCCGTCACCTAGAAGTGTAAGGCAATTCCGTCCCAGACCTATGAAAACATTGTTTTGTAAGATATAGTTTTTTAAACATAATATTCCGTATTTGTAGCAACTGATCAAGCTCTTAATTTTGTTGACAGCTGATAGCCAGATACGAGCGAATAATGATCAGTTGTCCTATAGACCCCCTGTCAATTTTTTGTTTTCCCACCGTAGGTATCTTAGGCGCAGTGGCTTAGTGGTTAGTGTGTTGGTCTACTAAGCGAGGGCTCCAAACTTCTATCTCCTGAAAAATACGAATTACATATTAAGGTTTTTTTTTCCACTCGAGAACGTCTGACAAACATCCAAGAGTATACTGTCATGAAAGAGCTTCTGAGTTAGCCGTTTGAGCTCGACACATAATGCTGTATAAGGGACAACCTGCCATTGGTCCGAAAAATAAAAACTCACACAAAACGAATGGTTTTGAGAACCAAGGACTTTGGTCCCCTTTTTTAGGTATCTTAGAACTGAGGCATTGTTTGCCCGATCCAGAAAAAGAAACCTTCTAAACTCCGTCAACTATATAGGCATCAGTCTCCTTAACATCGCATACAAGATCCAGTCTTCCTTACTGTGCGAACGCCTGAAGCCATTTGTCAAAGAACAGATTAGACGCTATCAGTGCGGGTTTAGGCCCGGTAAGTTCATAACCGAGCAAATATTTATACTATGGCAGATCTTGGATAAAACCCAAGAAGTCCAAATCGGTAATCACCACCCCGATTGATTTCAAGGCCGCATACGACAGCATTAATAGAGACAAGCTATACAGAGCCAAGTCTATTTCCGGCATCGATGCCAAACTTGTTAGATTTTGCAGAATGACGATGGAGAACACTCTCTGCTCCATTAAGGTCGTAAACAATTTCCCCGAGACCTTTGATGTCAAAAAAGGATTTACTTTTCAACATCTATCTTGAGAAAATCATCCGAAACTCTCAATCCACCACCAGTGGCATAATTTTCCAAATGTCTGTGCAACGCTGACGCTGAGGACATCGTGCGTTTCCAAGTATCAAGATAAAATTACAAGTGTCAGTTTTCATGGCAAATTTTTACATGTGGACGTCATTATGACGTAAACACTTGTCCTAAATATGTCACTATGTGTGGTCGATCGCCTGTCAAGCGTATGGTCACGCGGGCTATCACAGCACTTGATACAAGTGACATAGCTAAAATGTCACGATCAAGTGACAAATTTTAATTACCGTGTGATCGGCTATCACTCGCTGTTGGGACTGAAAGGGTCACGGATTGTCAGTGACATTTCACAAACTTCTGCATTGTCACGCGTCTCGCAATTGAAATATTTTTTCCATGTTTTTTTCCGCTGTTTCAAATTTTGAAAAGGTAAGAAAATTGATTTGTAGTTAAAAAAACAATGTTTGGGTTTTTGCACATATCCGAAACACAGACAAACAACAATAAACAGAGAAATTCTGGTTTTTATATTCGAAGAGATTTAAAAGCGAACTCTACGATCTGTACAGTGATATCGACCGGGTAAGAAAAATATGCATCAGTCTTCTAAGATGACTGGGACATGTAGAGTGAATGGACGTCAACGCTCCGACTCGATTCCAACTTTAAAACTCGGAGGGACGACGCAGTAGAAGAAGACCTCGCGCAAGTAAGTGAAAGGGGACCTCAACCCACTTGTATAGTGCGCAACTGAAGGCAGTTAGTCAAAAGTCGCGCTTGGTTGTATTGGTTCTGGTTGAGGACCGCGTCTCGAACTGTAGCTAAGTAAGTAAGCAATCGGCGCCGATAAATTATTTTCCCTTATAGAAGCTGGTGTGACGTCTCGAAAAAGCTTTTTAGGTTAGATGTGCCTTAAAAAATGGTTTCACCTCTGGTATTTTCGTTCGATTGCACACTGAAAAGATACAAATTCGTGGTTATTTTGGGTAACTAGGGATCCGATTACATTAACTGATTGAATAGGTAGGTAGTGTCCAAGTTTTTTTTTTTTTTTATCTTATCCGCCTAACAATGTTTTGTATACGAATCACCTTGCACGGGGTTATAACGCAATTAAAAGCAAAACCTTTATTATCCTGCTTCTAGGGATGCCAGATCTGAAAAATTAGCTGGCTGGACACTTTTGCATTTGAAGTGAAAAAAAAAAACGTTTTTATTTTAGATTACATTTTATTTGTTGTAAGTTATATTAAGTAAAAGTCTTTTAACTCATATTTGTACATTTTATGTAACTTTTTCAAATCAAATTTGTACAACGTTTTTAGTTTTCGGATTTTTCCGATAAGGAATAGCTCCAGAACTACGTTATTTTGAATTATTTTCAGTGGAAATGAGCCGTTTATTACAAACACAAAGTGAAGTGTCAAACAGGCCAACTTTTTGAATTCAGAGACCCAGACCACTGAACTATCATCATTCGATTAAAGCCCGCACCAGATCTGTAACGTGTGGTGTGTTGTGGTGTGGTCTGTCGTTTCGTGTTCTGTGCACACTTATCTAGTGTGCTGTCATTTTTGTAAAATGAATTCAAATGTTGTTTGTTTTGAATTTTTGACGTTATTGATTTCCTAGTTCATGTGTTATCTTTTTCTCACATATGCAATTTCAGATAATATATATGTCTCGTTTCATTGCACCATAGAACGTTGTGGCGCAATCGGTACAGGAGCGATTTCGACACAACGCGAAACACTGCAATACAACACACGAGAAAAATATGTTTCTACGCATATGAAATCCATTGGAGTTATAGCGACACGCCACTCCACATCACAACACACGTTACAAGTGTGGTTCCGGCTTAAGGCGCACTTCACACTTTGTTATTGTTATAGCTAAGCTATCTAAGGCTAGCGCTTAATTTCTATGTCTTACTAATAGCAATTTGTTTTATTAAATAATGAAGTAAGGGCGACAAGTTAAAAGGCGGGACATTATGGGACAAGTTTTTCAGTGCGGGACATTCTGCGGGACACTTTTCGTTGCGGGACATTCTGCGGGACAAAAACCTTATATCGGGACAGTTCCGCACTGAGCGGAACGTCTGGCATTCCTACCTGCTTCTGATAAAGGTACCTACCTATAACGTAGAAGGCAAAAGAATGGCCACTGTCGAGGTGGCTAACAATACTCTCAGTTATTTTGAGCGTCAATTTGTCGCACGGAGCTAAAAATAAAACCGAAATTAATTTCAGCATTAAAAGGTTATTCCTATATAGCTACATATCCACCCACCATCGTTTTGAAGAACAATCATGGGAATTCTCTATTAAACAAAAAAGACTGCTAAGCCATCTTCTGCTCCTTCAGTTCATTCTCGGAATTCGAAAATCATGCAAAACAATCAAAACATAACCGATTTCCTCATTTCTCTCAGTTAATATGCTCCCAGTCGGCCAACTAGCCAATGAACTGCATTCAAATCCACTTCCTCATCCTCGTAGTTTCCCCGCTTAGATTCATTGTCCCACAAACTGAGTGCAATGCCTGACTATTGTATTCTAACCCACTTTATCTGGGTTGGAATCAATGTAAACGACCTTTTCATAAGCTAAAAAAAAAAAAAAAAAAACCCGGTTGGTAGGTACAGGACAATCGCACATGCCAAGGACTAAACGTAAAATTTGCCTTAACTGTAAATTTACTACATACAAAATAAAAACAAAACATGTCACCGTACACACCGCCAAGGCAAAACAAAAAATAAACGAACGAAATTGGTCCACGGCCCACCCTCTGATGTCCTAGGATTGTTTGAGGAAGCTATTTATACCAATACCAGCTGCACAGAATCCTACCACACACATAGCAAAACGTAGTCAACTACCCAACTCACTCATCTACACAGTTGAATTTGGAAAAGTTTATCGATTTTTCCAAGCAAAACAGTAATGCCATGCATAGAACAAAACACCGCTGAGGATAAGAAATTCCTTTAAAAAAAAACTGAAACCATCCACAGAGCCACCCCTTTGAAAGGATAACAAATTCGCGGCGTGAAAATATGGAAATTGCCAAAGTTAAAAATAATTAATCGCCATAAGGGTGGTGCGGTGGCAGGAGTATCAGAAAACCAGCATCTGTCAGCGCAGTCCTTGTTGCACACACCCTTATTGTGTGGGATTTTCAATGTCATTTCGCCGGAAAATTTCCAAAAATCTTACATAGTTTTCTTTTGTTTTTCACTTACTTTTTGGATAGGAAGTGTATCCTTTTGCGGTTGTATGAACTGGTGAGCTCCCCCAAGACAATTGCTAATCCTTTTGTTTTTCAGGGTTTCCAGGCGAGAGCACGGAAGTTGTTTCGGTTTTTCACTTGGAACACACCCTTTTTTGAAATTTTTTTTTTATTTTCTTACTCTCTCAACAAGAACACTTTTGAATTAATATTTATTTTGGAAACTCTTTCACTGCACTCGTATTCACATGAATTTTTTTTTATTTTGCCTTCTAACTGTAACGCACCGTAATACAGTTTTTGACGCGCGCGCTAATAAAAACACAACTAGCTCACACTAGGTATATTTAACACCCTCATCCAACGGTAACACTAAGTCATTCACCGCGCAACGTACGAAAAGAACTAAAGGATCCCGTCGTTGTTGAATTCGATTCCAGTCAGACAGACGGACAGAGTCACTGCCATACATCACTATCACCATTCACCACACCAGCAACACACAGAACGGAATCCACAGGCCATAGCCATAGCTAATACGGGAACGGGAATCACCAAGTCTGCCATACCATCATGGATTGTTGTTGGTTTTTTTCTGTACTGCGCTGCGGCTACGGTGCATGGAGCATGGGCGCCCGGTGTGGCGGTGTAGAAGTAGATAAGAATGAATGGAAATAAAGAATGAAACAAGGATAGATTAGAGAACTAGTGAAATTTCAGAACGATGAAAACGAAAAGAGACCAAATTGAGCCTCGAAAACGAGCCCGTTCCGTTAGCTAAATAGCTGCTGAACTGAGAATTAAGATGATTGCTATGATTTTGATGTGATGCAGAAGAAGAAGAACTAGAATTCGAAAACAGCCGTGCGTTTGCGTAGTTTTATGTAATGTGTTCCATTCCATGCACGATACACGAAAACACGATACACGAATACGGTACGCGGCAAAACACCGGTTTGTTCAGAGACGGAGTGGAGAAGGGGAGGCAACGACAACGATAACGAATAGAGAATAGATGAGATTCAGAATCCAGCTGAATATGTGGGAGATGGGTTCCACAAGCACTAGGTGTTTACAAATTTCATAACACAGGCACACAGCACCACGGTTGCCGTTTTAGTGACTTTGTCGCTATATCTAGTGAAATTTTCAAAAGTTTAGTAACAAACATTTATTTTTTGTCACTAAAAAATTCTAGTTACTTTTCTAGTGACTTTTTGCAAAAATATGTTTTTCTAAAAATGTCGTTTTCCATTGGGACCAAAAATTAATCTTTTTTTTTTACCTACATCACTTTTAACGTTCCATTGGGCAGAAAAATCAATATTTTTTTCAATTCGGATCACTTTTAGCAGATTTCGATATTTTTTTCAGATTTGTTTGCTTTCAGGACAATTGCGCAAGGTTTCGTGGAAACGAAAATAACAAAATACACAAATAGCTATAAATATGATTTCGGAGGAATTATTATCTTCATTGTCTTCCTTGTCATCTGAAGACTACGAATCAACAAAAATACCCCATTTGTATCTACAAAAGGGGAAACATTTTTCAAGTCCATATCCATTTGTGATTTTTGCAAAAACGAATGCAATTCGAACAGCTGATATTGTTGTCAAAAAAACACAAAAATCCATTTACAAAAGCAGATCAATTTCGTTGCATGTTCCATGAGCCCCGTAAAATCTGAGATCTGAAAAAGATTTCTTGTGGTCCCAGTGGAAAACGACATAAGCCCCTGGTGATACTAGGTACATCCCTTTTATTCGAGTTTGACACTATTGCAAATTGCAATATTCAATTTGATTTTTTTGCGTGTTGTTGATTGTTGATTTGTTTCGGCTGGGGTGGAGATTTTGACTTTGTGAAGAAACAAACTTTTGCTTAATTATTTCTGATTTCTAGTGATTTTATTCATTATTTTGTTTTTTATTGTAACTTTGAGACTGAATTTTTTTTATAATTTAACATTATGTGTATTTACATATTAGGGGTATTCACGACTCGGTGTAACAGACCGTTTTTTGGAGTTAGTGACTTTTTTTAACGGTAGCCCTGCACAGCATGCCAGGGTGACCAATTTAGCATATTGCCTGCTAAATTTAGCCAGGATTATTTTATTTTTAACATCTTTTTTTTTTTTTCAAATCATCGAAGCATTTTTTTTTTTTTTTTTTTTTTTTTCAAGCAAGATTTTGGTTCAAAATTCCATTCAATTTATGAATTGAAATAATAAATAAAAACAATGCAGGCGAACCGTGGTATGAGCAAGCCAATAAAATTCTCACTCGACAGCGAACATACTGCAACGAATTGAGCAAGCTTGCAACTGCAATCTAATTTCCAAACACACACTTTATTTAATGTTCTTTTTTTTTTGTGAAATATAATTATGTTATTTTTCAGAAAAACAGATTTTTTGTTAATTTTTTTTTCTGACTTTTAGCAGGTTTTGATTTCAAAAAGTATTAAGCATGATTTATAGTACCTTCTTTTTTGACAAAAAAATATATTTAGCAATTTTTTCTAATACTAAATTGGTCACACTTGTCATGATACAGCAGAGCAAACATAACGACGAAATAACACCAACAGCAAGAAATGAATCCAAATGTGGAATTTCATTCATGCGGTTGTCCTGCTCTCACAGATGGTGAAACTGTATAACAAAAATCGAATTTACGAACCATCAAAAAATCATGCTTAGTGGATTCTAATTTTATCGTCGACAACACCAATTTCGAGCAGCTTAAACACAAACCAATCCATAAATATGATGCTACGTTCTACGTATGCCTATGGATTATGGGAAAGTGGTTCTTATATGAGTGGCATTGCCAGTCTGCTTTGTACTATTTTGATACCTTTTTTGTTTGGAAAACAATGCCCGATTCTGCCGTTGTGAGGCCTGACATGTGTAACAAGCTGTTGTGAGGTTGATTCCTTTTGAGGTTTATTGTGATTCGATAACCTTTTCCCAATTCTACGATAATCCTCACAACAAAACTCACAAAAAATTCACCTCAGCACAAATGGACATAAAATTTTCCGTAAAAGCTCGACCTCGTACACGAAGTTAGTAAAAAAATTTAAAATAAAATAAAATAATAATTGTTTGGGCAAAATACGCGAGATATTAACACAGAAATGTTTTAGAACTGAAGAAAATTAATTATTTACAACTTACTTATTTTTTTTTTTATTTTTTTTTTCAAGAATTTCCTACAAATTTTCACAATACTTTGAACTCAAATATTTTTACACAATACTAAGACAAATACCTACTGTGTTTGGAAATGACAACTGAACTGAAAGTCATTTAGGTACGTATCAGTACAACTGACAACTTGAAAAGTTGTGGAAACTCCATAAGTTTCAGTCTCAGTTCCAGTTGCACGCTTAAATTTCCACATTTTGTATATCAGTTTAACTAATGGCTCAGCTAAAACGAGTTTGGAGCCTCTGATGATAGAAACTGATTCAGGCCTCTTATCTCTTAGGCCCGTTTGCTGATACTACTCACAGCGATTCATGCTCCACTTGAAACCTTATGTGACAGTTTATGATGTAGAAAAAGTGGCCCAGAAGGTATTTAAGTAGAACTTAAATCGCTATCAGCAAACGGGCGTTAATGTAGTAGTAGGTCTGATAATGAGAGATTTCAAATCATTCTGTATGTAGCCGGCAACGTATGCAACAAAAAACTTCAAAACTTATCATTTGGATGGGTAGGCATTAAATGGAGTTCTTCAACCTCGCTCTCACTTTGATACCGTTCTTCAGCAATTTGTTTCACAGACAGAAGTACATTGTTGGCAGCGAAAACAATCGGGACACGAGTCTTCTTTGATCTATCTGACACAGCTTGCCAACGTACCTATCATATTCAACTTTGACCTTTCGGAAATGGTTTATAAAAATTACACCAACAAATATTTGAAATAGACCGTCGACTGAAAGCAAAAACTGAAAATTTGCTCCAAGCTGCCAGGTGCTCGTACTCGTAGGATTTTTCAAGAATTTGTGTCCATATAAATCAAAGGAGCGCCATTGCCGCCGGACGCATACTTGCAAAATCCTTTGAAAATATCTATACTTAACAAAGCTTAACTCTACATGCATTTTTACAAAGGCCCCCAGCCCCCCACAACAGTTTCATTAGACAGTTCACAAAAGCTCCGTAATTCTTCCATGCGTCCATCATTCAGACGTATTCACCTTTCACAAGCAGGAAAACTGAGAGCGCACGTGAGAGGATTTTCTTTTAAAATTTGCGGAAAAATAGGGTGGGTGCACACCAGCTATGAAAGGTTTTTTTTTTTTTTAAGTTTGCTGTTCTTATGGCCTCCAAACAGTTGGGCATTTTGTTGCGGTTGCGCACTTCCGGAAATAAAAATTAAAAAAAACTATGAAGAACGAACCTCTTTAAATTTACAATTTATTTACAACTATTTACAAATTTAATGTTAACCTAGGCAAAAGTTTGAAAAACTCCATCACCCACCGCATTTCAGTTTGTTCGTGATGCTACAATTTCCAGCCATAATTACTTCGTAAAACTGAACCCTTTTCCCTACGCTGACCATTAAAAAGTGCTTCGGACATGCATAACGCTCTTTGTCAGGTAAGCTTATAAACTCAAGTCCGGAAACCACTTCTTCTACTTTGAATTTCAGAACTTCAACAAAGCCACGGATGCCCTTGTAGATCATCACTCTAATTATACTTGTGTCCTCCACAAAGGCCAACAGACTCTCATCCTGAATGCGCAAAGCTGTTAAACAGTTCGGCTTATGAGCAGATAACGTTTGGAATAGCCTGCCAGTGATCACATCAAAGTAGATCTTAATGGAGTCATTCTCGTCAGCAATGACATGGTCCTTGGGTTCAGTTATAGCAATCAGAGTCCTGTAGTTTCCGGACATTCCAGTTTTCACGGACACGATTTCGCCGGCACCTCGCGCTGGGAGGTATGGACTGTCCGCAGCTAGGAGATTTCTCTCAGGTATGGCCTCGCCAATGAATGGCTCATCCAAAGGATTTGGAACGGAGATGTTCTGATGCAGAAGTTGTACCTGAAATGGAGCATCAGGAGAAGGAGGTGGAGCATCTGTAAGCAGGTCGATCTGTTCTTCTTTGTCATCGTCCAGAATATCGATCGTATCGAGGATTTCCTTCTTAAAGCCTTGAATTCGGGCTATGATCTCAGTCATATTGGCGCGACCAATGAATGCAGTTTCAGTTTTGTTTTTGAAGTTTGCTATTTGAAGAATGTCATGCAGAGCCGAGCTCAGCGAATTGAAGATTCCACCGCAGATTGGATGATCATGGTCCTGTTTTCGCAGATGACTATGCACTTCTTCGACTTCACCTAGCACCGGCCAAACAACTTGAACAACTCTGGCTGCAAGAATCTGAACAGGATTTGATGAGAAGTCCACTAGTTCTACATGAAGATCTTTAAATGTTTCCGCAGGCAGGTACTTTTGCTGGTGAATCTCTTCAAGGATGTCCTTGAAATCCATCTGCAGGTGTTCATCTCCAAGTTCGCCTTCGGCTAGGGTAAAACCGATGTCTGTTAGTTGCACATTCAAGCGGCGAACTAGATCCCGAAGAATCCTTTCAATCACATGACGAAAATCAGAGAAAGTCAATTCGTTGCCGACAGAGAGCTCTGAGCGGGTTTTCAACTCATACTGAGCCTGACGACTGACCAGCGTATCACGTTTGCTCCTAAATCGACGACGAGAGGGTTCATTGAGAAGAAGAATCTGTTGACCATTTGCTAGGGCAATGCCTAGGTCAGCATCATGCGGCAGGAATCGATACAAGCCAGTGTCACTGGGAGGTAGATTCCAAGTCTGCTTTTCGGTTGAATTCGGTGTCAGCTGCAAAACTTTTCCGTTTCTCTCCTCGATGGCGTAGAACTTATCTGCACTTCGCGATGCGTGATGTATCACTGCAATGTCATTGTCATTGAAATTTCGCAGATGGGACACCTTTTCTCTGGCAAGATGCCATGAATTTACGCCCACGTGAGTGCATTCAATGCCTCGACTCTCCATATTGGTTACGAGATGAAGTTCGTTATCCTTGCCGGGTACTGCAATAATTTCCTTTATTACTCCTGAGTCGAAGGCGCTTATCCGTTCAAAATATCCACCGTCCACATTCCAGAGATATATTTTCGATTCACATTTTATATTCACAATCAAATAGCTGTGATCCCCGTCGATCACGGAGAATACTCCGTTGATCTCTTCATCCTCCTTAAGACTAAACGACTTTTCGAAATGTCTCAGAAAATATATTCTATTTTGAGACTTTTCGAATAAATCCTTACTTCGCTGACATAATCCCGCGTAAGCCTCGTAAAGTCTATCGTATTGATCGTGGATTTCATCGTAGGGTTGTGTCAGATTCTTCTTCATGTGATCCATTGTAATGCCGTTCACAAGATGGATGGTTGATGGAGAGTGCACGTAAAGTTCTTTTACACTCCAATTGCCGGTAACGATCATGTTATTTTTACCTTCCGTCCACAGGGAGTTCTTATGCCACTGATTATAATCAATTCCGGATATGAGGTCGTCCGTGATGACATTTTTCACCGTGATCTCATTAAATAACATTGGAGAATGGAATTCAAGGTTTTCATGAAGATTAGCCAGATTGCGAAGATCCTTTGCTTCATTGACAACGTTGTTGGTCTCTAGATCTCCAATTACAGTACATGACTGCATTGTTAGAGGTGTCTTTATGTGTTGGTTACCAGTAATCTGTAAAAAAGTGACAATAAAAATTAGATAGTTGAATAGGATTCCGAAGAATAGATAAGCAATGAAGATACTATATGGTGTAGAATGTAGCGTGGAACCTAGAATAGTGAAGTGTCAATCACCCATTAGTCACCATTAGTTCCACTTCCAATAATTTTGCTTATATTTTTTTATATGCACCATTCTGCATCACCTCCTTGTACAGTGACTCCTTGAACTATCAATGAACGTACCAAGTCTGACTATATGCGCCACTGTTGAAAAAAGGCTTACTATTGTACTGATTTCAGTACTATTTCTTGACTTTCCCGAGCACGCAAGTATACCACTTCCTATTTTAAAGTATACTTTTGTTTTATTTTTAATTTTTGAAATAAATCGAAACCCAGCTTTTTTTAAACTTGTCTGCGCTTAATCCGATTGAATTTAAATTGCACTCCGGATACCAGTTTAAGTATTTTAACTCGGGTTGAAACCCGATTTCATTAAATTGATATTTCTTCTTTCGCAGTCAGGAAATAAGAAATAGTGAAATAAAACATAATCGGCCTTATCGTGAATAAAAAGTCCCTCGGATTTTTTCCTAATTCCCAATACTCCTATCGTAAATGATGTTCGAATGAGGGAAAATAACTCCCTCGAAAAAATACCTATCGTAAATGAAAATTCGGGGGAATTTTTGTTGGATTTTCCCTCCGATATTTCCGTCATTATTTAGTTGGAGAATTTATGAAAAGCAAGTTGGTTGGTTCTCAAAAGTTTAAAAATAAAGTGAATTGAATGTCACAAGCAACAAATAAACACCAATTCAATGTTTTAATTAATTTAATGGATTTAATGGATGCGAGTCCTAACATTGCCATAGGATTTTATAAAAGGAGTAAGGATGAAATTGCTCGATTTTGGAAAATGGTCGAAAGTTAACTGAACAGTGTACTGTCGCCATCAAAATCAATTTTTGAGTGGGAAAAGGTAAATTGTTGTATGATTCCCTATTGTAACATATTAATAAAATAGTTAGGTTTGGAATGACCAAAATGTTTTTTAGTCAGTCGGGTTTTTTGTTTTTTTTAAATAAACTTTTTATTTATATTTTTATATTTATTTGTTTGGCCTATGAGCTATGACACTCCGGGAAAGAATACCAATTTAATGACACTTTAGTCTTCAAAATCGGTCAAGCCGTTTGGGCTACAGAGTGTCACGTAGGAACGTACATAGCGTACGCGCGAAACATATGACCCTCCCTGTGTCCAGTAGGGTAAAAAGTAGCAAGAATGAGTGAATGAAAATTTGATGCCTTCTTTGTCAGAAAACCAATACAGCGAAGATTTGATGGAACAGCAGATGGTGATTCAATGTCGACCTCCCTACAGTACTCCCCGGATATAAGCAATCGCCTTAATAGAAACAAATTACTCAGTGTTGCGATTTACAAATGAAATCCGATGCGTTACAAGGAACCCCGCTTAATAGCAATTCAATTGGAAACCCGGCTATAACCACAATCCCTCGAAAATCATTGGATATGATTGGTAGTATGAACTACACAATGGAACCTGAGCAAATAAGGTCATAAGGATGAATAAAAACAAGAAGAAAATTGTTGTCGAGGGTTACCATTACCACTTGAAGATGATTGTCGCTGAAAATGATTACTGGTGCTGCACGAAATGGTAATCCAAATTTTGCGTTACGGCCTCTTCAGAAACAGGTAAGAGACATCGCTTAAAAAAGGGGCCCTCTGCTCATAGCCACGACTCTCTGCTACACGAAAAAGAAGTGTGTAAGGCCAATAACCAGGTGAAGGATGAGGCGCGTCTGGCTACGGCACCAGCTAAACTATCAGGGACGCAAAAGTGTCTACTGATCCACCGAGTCGGATCCAGCTACTTTCGAAAAAAGATCAGAATATAAAAATAGCTCATGTTCGGCCCAGCCGCATAAAAGAACCGGAATCCTTGCAGGAAATAAATAACCTTCGTTTCCTGGAAGGAGAACTTTTTGTTCTGTGCGAATCTGAATTTGGCACTGAGAAAAACATTCTGCTGGGAACACGCAGCAGTTTGAAACTGCTTTCAGAAGGGAAAACACGACTTCTTGACGGCATTTCTTATGTTGTGCCAAACATAATGACCCAGGTTTTTTCGATCCATGGGTACGTGGTGATGAATAGAAAGGCGAGAGAAGCGTACTCACAACTTTTCACTCACAAATCCCTGGCAAGGGCCCAAGGGCACCTTTTCTAGAATATAAAACGTGAATTGCAGTTCGAAAAACATTCCGTTTTTAACCGTTAACCATTAGACATTTAGAAACATTAGAACAAAATTTCAGCCCGTTTATGACATAAAAACTAGCCAGTTGCATTCGAAATCGTTTGATATAGAACATTTGCGTTTACACTTATAACTCCGAATTTTCAATAGAGAAATTTGAAATCACAAAAAAGTCATTGATTTAGGTGATTACGTGAGAAATGCTCTTTTGTAAAAATTATCAGCAAGTGGTAATTATGTAAAAATCAGATACCTTTATTAATATATTAAATGTAAACTAAAGTTTAGTCTAACCTCTTACCTTAAGGGTGTTTTCCATCTCCTCCTTTAGGTCAACTTCATTGACCAATCCACCAGTACTGATAGAATCCAATAGATAGACATCGGACAAATTTGCATGACTCCTTATGGTCTGTGGCGTATGCAATGTTACTACATGATCCATATCCATCCCATTAAGAAACACCGTGTGCATTGAGTTTCCGTCCAGTACACCCGGGGCAAAATGAAGAACTCCTTGGAAATATAGGAAAGAAAACATTATAGTCAACAGAATTTGTTTCCGCACAAACTGCGCTCACCTGTAATATCAGCTTCCTGATCAACTCTCAGTGTATCCATCATCCACTCTCTCAAAGAACATCCCATTAAGTTGGTCGTATTTAAAAATCCCTTCACATTGACCTCTTTAGCGTGAACGGCATCTCTGAATATAACTGGGGCAGATATTATAATTGGATCCAAGTCGTTTGTAAATACAATGTTCTTAATCAACTGCATTACATTGTAGCCATTGAGGGTCTTTATGTAGGCGCCGTTCTCGATAGTCACATTACCAATAAACGTCGTTGTACCCTTGAGCACACAAATGTTGTTCTTGAACACGATGTTCTCGAAGAATTCGTTAACATTTCCAATCGAATTCAATTGCCCAAGGATGTATAGACTGTCCAGGTCGACTTTTCCTCCGAATGCGACCTCACCGAGGAGGACAATCGTCTTAAGATCCTCATCGTAGCGGAACGATTTGCCAAAGCTTCCAATTGAGTAGTCATTCAGAAAACCGGAAACATTTATGTTTTGTACAATCAGGTCACCACTGATATGGACAGTGCCTTGAAACTGTTCCATGGTCTGCTTGGTTGCGATTTCAGTAAAAGGTAGACCGTTAACACTTTCGATTGTTGCGTCGCCCATTACTTCAAAGTCCGTCGTAAAGATCTTGGCGGAAGTGATGACCGTCGGGCTCTCGGATTTAAAGGCGATATCCTGTACTAGCTTTGGAAAATCAATCCGATTCAGAGATCCATTAATTCTGAGATAACTACTCAAGACCAGCGGCTCGAGAAATTCTACCCGTGTTTGGAGGAAATTCGGCCTGTTCAACCATATAGCGGACATTTGAATGTCGTCATCGAAACTGTGGCCATTAAGCTTGTTCACTTGAACATCGCCTTCTACATGAATGTGATCGACAAGGATTTTGCCTTCAAGAATCAAGGCGGGGATGTTGTCGACTTCTTTCAGGAAAGACAGTAGGAAGTTGACGTTAATATTATGCAAGGACACCACCTGCAGACCACTTTCCAGGATAAGCTCCTCAACGTATATTTTAGAGCTCTGATTTGCTACACCTGATGGACTCAACTTGAAGTTGTTTAAGGTACCGTCGCCGGTGATGTCACATTCAGATGTTACACTGTCTGCTGCTAGCTCTTCAAATGTCGCTTCTTCCAACTGCAGATCATCTTGGAGTGTCATGAAACCATTCTGAGCGTTCAAAGATTTTACTACATCGATTGATTCTGCCCAAATGCCGTCCGCGAATTCAATTTCAGCATCCAACACCAGGGGCCTATTTCATAGATCATACATTACATACAATGTATGATTTAGTCATTTCTGATGTATTATTTCTGTTTCATAGAAATGTTGTATGATCAACAGTCATACATCAATGTATATGAGGAGAATCGACTGGAAGTATTAGAATAATGTATGATTCTGTTTCATAGAACTTTATCATACATTGTTTTGATACAACAAAATTTAAATTTTTCATACATTTCATACAGCAATCGGTTTTGCTGTAAATCACAAATATAAATTGCAAAGCCGATGAAGTGTTAACAATATTTGTTGCAATGGTGTTAAAGCTTCATTGAAATGTACCCAAATGCTCCAACAAAAAATTCTCCAGGAAATAAGGATAACTCAAGTTGAAATTTACTCGTTCTAAAAATGTTCTTGGATTTCTAAGAACTCTTATACGAGACTGGTTTTATTTGTTTGGGTCTATAAGTATTACAACTTTCTTAGACTAATTAGGTACATATTCCTTATAACTAATACATATAATAATTTAGAGAGAGATCTCTCACTTTCGTCATTGACATCAATGGATAAAACCGATGAGGAGGAGGTACAAAGGTAAGACAAATGCAGCAATTTGGATTTGGGAACAGAAACACCTTCAAGCAAAGTGGAAGTATTGTTTCCAATTATATGCTTGCGAATAGATCCTCCTTTCTGATGGTTAAGCGCTAACGACGGGGTAAGGGGAACCGTATTCATGTTGGTTGCATTAATCTCCTCGACTTCGTTGATTTCAGAGTGGCCTGATTTTCTCTTCTGAGCTATTGCGAACACTATTCGATGGTGATGGTATTGACGTGCTCTGGGTATGTAACGTTTGAATCAAGTTTGTTTTTATTTTTTGAAGAACTTTTGTTGGATTGTTTCTTTGGAACGTTATTTACTGAAGAACTCAGAGCATGCGGCGATTTATTTAATAAAAGCATTTGGTCTTTTAACTCTAAGATATCTGTAGAGAGTTTATCAAGTTTATTAAATAAATCGTTTACAATTTGCCGCGACACAGTACACGAATTACATCGCCACATCATATTTGCATCAGTGACCAGAATTTTAAAGCTGGCCTCCGAAATACAAGCACACTTTTTATGATATTTATTTTTGCAAAAATATTCGCACTGAATGAAATTAGAGTCAGATAGTTCCAAATTACAAGAACCACACAGATTTGATGACATTTTACTAATTTATAGCAATGCAAAAACAAATACACAATGCAATACAATAGAACAAGGGAGCTTATAGAGAACACGTCCGACCGAATCAAAGTTCGAAATCAGTTTTCGCCCAGTGGTAGAAATTCAACCATTTTAGTAGCCGGGCTTAAACGCAAAATATTGTAAAACAAATTGCACATAACATTGCATCTCTGAACAATCTTCCCAATAAAAAAAAACATCAAGCGAATGTGTTGTGTTATGTAGTTGGTCTCCCTCGCCTATTTATACCTATGTATAAGATTCCACACCACCAAAAAGTAAATCTTCTTGAACAAACATTACATATCTTTTCAGATATTAGTTATTAATAAACTTGCTTTAATGCGAATAAAAACTCATTAATTTGAAGTGTCAAAATAATACATCACATACAACAAAATAATATTTCATACAATACTTCCAGTGAAATCTATGAAACAGAAAATTGTATGTGATGTATCAAAATAATTTTAATGTATGTTGTATGTGATGTATGATCTATGAAACAGGCCCCTGGGGCCTATTTCATAGATCATACATTACATACAATGTATGATTTAGTCATTTCTGATGTATTATTTCTGTTTCATAGAAATGTTGTATGATCAACAGTCATACATCAATGTATATGAGGAGAATCGACTGGAAGTATTAGAATAATGTATGATTCTGTTTCATAGAACTTTATCATACATTGTTTTGATACAACAAAATTAAAATTTTTCATACATTTCATACAGCAATCGGTTTTGCTGTAAGTCATTTATATATAATTTTTTAAATTAAAAATAAAATGAGTGCTATTAAACGCAAATACAAAAAGGTAAGTTTTATTTTCATTATTTATGTAATAACGATATATTTTCAAGTTTAAATTTTCAAATAAGTCGGACAAGGAGCTACAATTGCTAGTGCTAAAAGAAATTCTCGCCGAAAAGGCGTTGCTATTTGGAAAGTTTATGGGTACTACCACGACGAAAACGGACATCACAGACGGATGGAAAAAAGTGTCCCGTTTGGCGATAAGCTTTGGGCTTATACCTGCTGAAAGTGACGGGGAAAAATTCAAGCGAACAACATGGCAGAATTGGCGACGTATATCATTGGTAAGATACAATTTTGTCTTTTAAACTATATAACGACAATTAACTTATTTTAATTAAAATTGCAGGCGAAAGTTGATCGTATGAAGAAGACAGGAGTAGGCGGAGCAACCTTTAAAGACCTACTTGACGAAAACGATAAGGTGGTACTGGCAATTGTAGGAGATGAGGTAAGGTTTTTATTTTAAATATTAACTTTTTTTCTTTTGGTTCGCTAACCTATAGTAAATAAATCGACGCTTCTTTCTATTTCATAGATAGCTTATGGCATTGGTACAGCAGAGAGCCATGGTGATCGAACTACAACCGAAACACAATCATCGCCAAGCCCGAACAAAATATCGCAACCGATTGAGATGCAGCCCCATTCATCGTCACGCCAAAAGCAACGGAGAAGTCCGACAGTTTGTGAAAGTGAAAAACTAAAAAATGACTTCTTAAAAATAAGTTATTATCACAAACAGTTGGAATGCCGTGAAATTGAAGTGCGGTTGAACCTACCACCCTCGGAATTTACACGAGCTATTTACATCGTTTCATCGGATGATGAAAATTAATTCGATTCGCTACTAATTGTAAACAACAATCAAAAACAAATTTTGTTTACTTCTAAGTACTCATTTTAATATTTTTTTTATATTACTAATCAATAAATTCAATTAATATTGTTACTGAAAAATTGTATGTAGTTTCTTAAATTTTCAACTGCATCTATATTGTTAATTCCATTGTCCTCTTCATTATATTCTTCGTTTTCATCAACATCATCAATATAATCATCATCATCATCATCATCAAATAGAACGATATGATTTTCAGGACACTTTCTCAATGGATAGGCCGAATCGCCAATAATAATCGCACCAGGGAATGGACGCCACTGTTCATTGTTCCATTTTTCATAAAATTGACTGCACTGTAAAACACGGCTATCATGTACTGAACCAGGGTAGTTACTGTTGATAGCATAGAAGCGATAATCAGCACCAGCAACTAGCATTACGTTGATGGAATGACAACCTTTTCGATCAACAAACGCTTGTTCATTAACGGATGGCGCTTCAATAGGAATTAAAGTACCGTCAATAGCTCCAGCAATACGTGGCATTCCCGCTATGCGGAAAAATGTTTCAGCTACAGCGTTAGTATTTTCAGGCCAAACCACTTCTTCACCTAAAAACAGTACTAATTGTTATATTTTTATATTACTAATTAAATGTAGAAACTATTTACCTAATAAATTTTGTGAAATGAGTGAACAAACTCTATTAACACAACGACAAATAGTTGCTTTTGAAACCCCATGCATCGTGCCGATACCATGATATTGACACCCGTTGCCAAGCCAATGAAGTGTGACCAAAATTTGGTGCAATGGTGTTAAAGCTTCATTGGAATTTGTTGGATGTGCAATAAAGGTACCCAAACGCTCTAATAAAAATTGAACACACGTCGGGGGCATCCTAAATTTCTCCACGAAATAAGGATCATTCAAGCTAAAATTCACTCGTTCAAAAAATGTTCTTGGACGTCTAACAACTACTCTACGATATTCCACACCACCAAAAAGTAAATCATCTTCACCAAAAATTACATCCATTTTCAGATATTATTTAATATTATATTTATAACTATTTCAAGTTTTATATTTTTTTTCAAATTCAAAAACAAACTCGCTTTAACGCGAATAAAAACTCATTAATATTAAGTGTCAAAATAATACATCACATACAACAAAATAATATTTCATACATTACTTCCAGTGAAATTTATGAAACAGAAAATTGTATGTGATGTATAAACAAAATTTTAATGTATGTTGTATGTGATGTATGTGATGTATGATCTATGAAACAGGCCCCTGTTTTGATGGAATTCAAAGTAAGAAGAAAGTTTTATTACAAATGTCAAAGTGACATAATGACAGCGTAAACTACAGGGTATACAATGTTGTGAGAATAGTGTTACCATACAAGAGGGAAATAGGTTCTCACTTATTTTCTACAATTTTCCTTATAGGGAAGAATCAATTCAATGCAACACTCGCGATTGCTAGAATTAATTGAAGATAATATTTTTATTTTATGCAGCCGAAATACAGAGGAGACAATGGAAAAATGGTCAATTATTTCGGAAAAGCTAAACGGCTTGGGACATACAAAAAACAGTAACCAATGGCGAGAAGTTAGTTCGTCGTTGGAGACAAATAATTAAGAATAATTGTTTACCTTTTTATACCTAGATATGGAGCGATATCAAGAACGGGGTAAAGAAAAAGATGGATCAGTTGAAAGCTGTTGGAGGCAGTAAGCAGCTTGGGGATGGGTTTACAAATGAGGATATTCAAGTCATACGAATTCTAATTGCCGATAAAGATCCAGTTGGTGAAAATGAACAGACGCCAAAAACTCCTCCAATTGAAATTGAATCATCGGATGATGATGATATTCGCCGTATCGCAATGCATAATTTGAAAAAAACTCAAGCAAAAACCAAGAAGTAGGTTTCAACTTTTTCAACTTTTAATTTTGTTTTGCGAGCTTAACCTAACAATAAATCAACATCAGTCAGGTTGTTTAGTTGTTTCGGAGAACTACTATTTGTTATGGTTTCTATTAAGTTCGCAATACATAAAGAGTGCAGATTTCAAACGTGTTTAGAATTCAAAAGCAGATATCAGTTGCGATTATTTTCGATAAATTACTCTCAACATGTAGGTATACACTTCTTTATTTGCAATTTATAGCACAGCAATGATTGGGAGCAGCGACGAAGATGACGAGGAAACAACTCAAACTGATCTCCTTCGTATTCGAAAACACATAAGAACGCAATCGAATCCATTGGACTTACCAGATATCAAGTAAGTAGAAAATGAAACTTTCCGAAAGCCAAAATTTAGAATTAGAATAAAATAAATGGACTTTTGCAGGTTCAAACAGTTTTTCAAAATGTCAAAAGATGTTTTCGTCCATATACTGGAAGAAATAAAAGATAAGCTTCCCGAAGCTACTTGCTCATCGTCTGTCCCTGCCATTTTAAAACTTGCTGCAACTTTGCGATTTTTGGTTAAAGGCAGATATCAAAGTGTAAGTGATGAATACAAATTAGGACTGGCACAGCCTACTGTTAGTAAAGTCCTAACCGATATGCTGATCATCATTGAAAATCACATATGTCCAAAATGGATAAAATTCGAATATACTGAGCAAGAAATTCAGCAGGCGAAACTTTATTTCTACCAGCAAGCTGGAATCCCAGGTGTTATCGGTTGCGTTGATACGACATTCATTAAAATCTTGGCACCAACAAAAGATCAACATAAGTACAGAAACAGAGAGGGCACATTTTCTTTGCACACTATGATCGTAAGTTCTGTAAATGAAGGAGTAATTTTATGAAATTACATGTTTTAATTTAAGGTTTGTGATCACCGAATGACCATCAGATTTATCGATGCCAGTAATCCTGGATCGGTGCACAAATCAATTATTTGGAATTCAAGTGATCTCCGCGGTGTTCTAATGAAGAGTTTTAAAAGTACATGGTTGTTGGGTTCGTATTTTGCTACTTGCAAATCATCCACGAATATAGTGACGGAAATATTTACAGGTGATGCTGACTTCCCTCTTGAACCGTTCCTTATTACTCCATATACATCAGTAGAGGAGGGCAGCAAAGAGAGTAGCTTTAACCAAAGGATTTCGAAAACTAAAGAAGTAATGGCAAAAACGATTAGAGTTCTCAAGAGTCGGTTCCAGTGCCTTCTTGGGGAGAGGCCATTGCACTATACTCCGCAAAAATCAACACAAATCATTAATGTTTGCTCTGCCATACATAACATTTGTCTGCGTTTTAAATCAGATCTACCAATAGAGCAAAATGTTGTTGACGATGAAAGTACAGCTGATCCTGATAGTGATAAACAAGCTGAACAAATACGAAATCGGATCTTGAACGCTATTTTAACAATTTAAGTTGCCAAGACGGTTGTTTTTTGAGTACTTGTTTTTATCATTATTAAATCGCTTCGTATATTCTGCACGTTTGAAATTGAGTTTTATAACAGTTATAAAACTCAATTTCAAACGTGCAGAATATACGAAATTTGAAATTGAGTTTTATAACAGTTATAAAACTCAATTTCAAACGTGCAGAATATACGAAGCGATTTAATAATGATAAAAACAAGTACTCAAAAAACAACCGTCTTGGCAACTTAAATTGTTAAAATAGCGTTCAAGATCCGATTTCGTATTTGTTCACCTTGTTTATCACTATCAGGATCAGCTGTACTTTCATCGTCAACAACATTTTGCTCTATTGGTAGATCTGATTTAAAACGCAGACAAATGTTATGTATGGCAGAGCAAACATTAATGATTTGTGTTGATTTTTGCGGAGTATAGTGCAATGGCCTCTCCCCAAGAAGGCACTGGAACCGACTCTTGAGAACTCTAATCGTTTTTGCCATTACTTCTTTAGTTTTCGAAATCTTTTGGTTAAAGCTACTCTCTTTGCTGCCCTCCTCTACTGATGTATATGGAGTAATAAGGAACGGTTCAAGAGGGAAGTCAGCATCACCTGTAAATATTTCCGTCACTATATTCGTGGATGATTTGCAAGTAGCAAAATACGAACCCAACAACCATGTACTTTTAAAACTCTTCATTAGAACACCGCGGAGATCACTTGAATTCCAAATAATTGATTTGTGCACCGATCCAGGATTACTGGCATCGATAAATCTGATGGTCATTCGGTGATCACAAACCTTAAATTAAAACATGTAATTTCATAAAATTACTCCTTCATTTACAGAACTTACGATCATAGAAGAAAATGTGCCCTCTCTGTTTCTGTACTTATGTTGATCTTTTGTTGGTGCCAAGATTTTAATGAATGTCGTATCAACGCAACCGATAACACCTGGGATTCCAGCTTGCTGGTAGAAATAAAGTTTCGCCTGCTGAATTTCTTGCTCAGTATATTCGAATTTTATCCATTTTGGACATATGTGATTTTCAATGATGATCAGCATATCGGTTAGGACTTTACTAACAGTAGGCTGTGCCAGTCCTAATTTGTATTCATCACTTACACTTTGATATCTGCCTTTAACCAAAAATCGCAAAGTTGCAGCAAGTTTTAAAATGGCAGGGACAGACGATGAGCAAGTAGCTTCGGGAAGCTTATCTTTTATTTCTTCCAGTATATGGACGAAAACATCTTTTGACATTTTGAAAAACTGTTTGAACCTGCAAAAGTCCATTTATTTTATTCTAATTCTAAATTTTGGCTTTCGGAAAGTTTCATTTTCTACTTACTTGATATCTGGTAAGTCCAATGGATTCGATTGCGTTCTTATGTGTTTTCGAATACGAAGGAGATCAGTTTGAGTTGTTTCCTCGTCATCTTCGTCGCTGCTCCCAATCATTGCTGTGCTATAAATTGCAAATAAAGAAGTGTATACCTACATGTTGAGAGTAATTTATCGAAAATAATCGCAACTGATATCTGCTTTTGAATTCTAAACACGTTTGAAATCTGCACTCTTTATGTATTGCGAACTTAATAGAAACCATAACAAATAGTAGTTCTCCGAAACAACTAAACAACCTGACTGATGTTGATTTATTGTTAGGTTAAGCTCGCAAAACAAAATTAAAAGTTGAAAAAGTTGAAACCTACTTCTTGGTTTTTGCTTGAGTTTTTTTCAAATTATGCATTGCGATACGGCGAATATCATCATCATCCGATGATTCAATTTCAATTGGAGGAGTTTTTGGCGTCTGTTCATTTTCACCAACTGGATCTTTATCGGCAATTAGAATTCGTATGACTTGAATATCCTCATTTGTAAACCCATCCCCAAGCTGCTTACTGCCTCCAACAGCTTTCAACTGATCCATCTTTTTCTTTACCCCGTTCTTGATATCGCTCCATATCTAGGTATAAAAAGGTAAACAATTATTCTTAATTATTTGTCTCCAACGACGAACTAACTTCTCGCCATTGGTTACTGTTTTTTGTATGTCCCAAGCCGTTTAGCTTTTCCGAAATAATTGACCATTTTTCCATTGTCTCCTCTGTATTTCGGCTGCATAAAATAAAAATATTATCTTCAATTAATTCTAGCAATCGCGAGCGTTGCATTGAATTGATTCTTCCCTATAAGGAAAATTGTAGAAAATAAGTGAGAACCTATTTCCCTCTTGTATGGTAACACTATTCTCACAACATTGTATACCCTGTAGTTTACGCTGTCATTATGTCACTTTGACATTTGTAATAAAACTTTCTTCTTACTTTGAATTCCATCAAAACAGGTTGTGCTTTTAATTTCACGCTAGAGATATTTTCCTGTTCCCGATTTTTCTCCAACAAAAATATCGTTTTAAATTCAGAATTCGAAACCACTGGCACCACATTTACCGAAAATGAAGCGTCACCGGTAATCGCTGATATATCTTTCTGTAGTTGACAATCCTCCTCACTTGATTGAAAATTTGTTCGACAGGTATTATTTATTAGCTTAAGTTGGATGGCTTGTTTCTTTACTGTTAATTTGAGATGAGCCAATGACTGGAAAACGATATTTTATAGTTAGTTTAGCGCTATACGTACCTATACCGCAAACTGTTATGCTTACTTTCTTCCACTGGTCGGTGGATTTTTCAGGTCCAAGTTTATTTAGAATACACACAATATGCCGCCACGTCTGATTTTTAACCACATTTCCTTTACTTCCATACAATTCATCTCCGTAGGTTTCAACTAAATCAAGAAATCGTTCTCGCTGTCGCAGATTCATTCGCACCTAGAAAGGATAAACAAAATTAGCTCATCATCATCATAGTTTTTCTTCCAAAAGGGGTTTTTTTTTTTTTGAAGTGACTATTCGCACTTCGTTAGAGACACGGCTTAAGTCGACCAGAGACAATACAATACTACCCATACCCAACTCACATTCCTCTTGCCGCTGGCCCCCTCATTTTTTTTAAAATTCGCCATTTTGTTTTCCGGTGCTATGAACTTGCTTATCGATAGTTACTGAATGATTTCGTTTGGCTGTACAAGAAGCGCTGTGGCTTTTGGGCTTGCAGAAGGAACTTATAAAGGAGATGCAGGAACAGATTTACTTATCCTGCGACAACCAGAGTGCTATTTGTCTATCATCTACGAATGCTTACCATGCTAGGACAAAACACATTCATGTAAGACATCATTTTGTTCGCAGTGTGATCAACGAGGAGCGGATCAAGCTAAGCTACGTGAAAACTTTGGAAATGGTGGCTGACATTATGACGAAGGGGCTGCCAGCAGAAAAGACATTTTTTTGTGCTAAGTCCATGGGACTTGAGAAATAGTTTCTAGTGGGGGTGTAGAAAATAAGTGAGAACCTATTTCCCTCTTGTATGGTAACACTATTCTCACAACATTGTATACCCTGTAGTTTACGCTGTCATTATGTCACTTTGACATTTGTAATAAAACTTTCTTCTTACTTTGAATTCCATCAAAACAGGTTGTGCTTTTAATTTCACGCTAGAGATATTTTCCTGTTCCCGATTTTTCTCCAACAAAAATATCGTTTTAAATTCAGAATTCGAAACCACTGGCACCACATTTACCGAAAATGAAGCGTCACCGGTAATCGCTGATATATCTTTCTGTAGTTGACAATCCTCCTCACTTGATTGAAAATTTGTTCGACAGGTATTATTTATTAGCTTAAGTTGGATGGCTTGTTTCTTTACTGTTAATTTGAGATGAGCCAATGACTGGAAAACGATATTTTATAGTTAGTTTAGCGCTATACGTACCTATACCGCAAACTGTTATGCTTACTTTCTTCCACTGGTCGGTGGATTTTTCAGGTCCAAGTTTATTTAGAATACACACAATATGCCGCCACGTCTGATTTTTAACCACATTTCCTTTACTTCCATACAATTCATCTCCGTAGGTTTCAACTAAATCAAGAAATCGTTCTCGCTGTCGCAGATTCATTCGCACCTAGAAAGGATAAACAAAATTAGCTCATCATCATCATAGTTTTTCTTCCAAAAGGGTTTTTTTTTTTTTTGAAGTGACTATTCGCACGTCGTTAGAGACACGGCTTAAGTCGACCAGAGACAATACAATACTACCCATACCCAACTCACATACATATTCCGTTGCCGCTGGCCCCCTCATTTTTTTTAAAATTCGCCATTTTGTTTTCCGGTGCTATGAACTTGCTTATCGATAGTTACTGAATGATTTCGACTATCGAATGATTTCATTCATTCAATCAGTTGATTACTGAGACCCATTTTTTTTTTTTTTTTTAAGGTAGTCTATTCGAAAAATCAGAAATTTAGAAAAATATATATTTTTTTAAAGGATATGCTTGTATTTACATATGTATATTATATACATATATATATTTACATATATTTTTTTTAGCTTAGTGATTCCGCTATATTGTATTGTTACATTCAGGCTGGGATTCGAAAAGATAAAACACTATTCTGTTTAACTGTTCCAATAAAATCACTTTATATACACTTTCTGAATATTCACTTATTTAGTACCAAAACAATATGTTACGAAATTAAATTCGAATTTGATGACCTGTGTTGCATCCTCTACAATCCACAGCTTGTCAAACAAATCAGCTGTCACAGCAGGGTTGGTGTCGAGGGTGCAATACAAAAGAGTTATACGTCAGCAAATATACAGCATTTGAGTCTCTTAAAAGAGAAAACTTTGTAACGAGAAATTGAAAAAGAAAGCTGTTAATTTAACGCTGGCCAAAGTGAGAAAAGGGAATTTTAGAATTCTTTCTTTTCAAAGCCAACAAGGTCATAATTTGAATATAGCTGACGTGCATAGAGTACACGCAGCACAATTATTTCTTGTATAGTCAGTAAAGTTTTTTGTAATTATACTAAAAAGTGAAGTGAACATTTAAATAAAAGGATATTATCCTTGAAAAATAAAGTGATAGCAAAGGGAAGACAAGAATTGCAAAGGTACGTGGGGACAATGTTAAATAAAGACCGAATTAACAGGGTTTTTTATTCAGGAAAGTGAGGTGCCGGAAAATCCACACATAGGGACGGCAACCATAAACGGGTTGTCCGTCCAAAATTACGAGGTGCCAAACTCATTTTAAAGTTCGTTCCTGCATCCCTAACAAAATCCGGGATAGTCAATACATCGTTTTACTTGCGGAATCAGAGAAGCCATAGAAAAGCGGTACAAGGAAGCCGCAACCAAGAACCTCTACGTGGCGGAACTGTTAGCGGCATCGACAAATCAACGCCAACAACAACAACAACAACAACAACAACAACAACAACAACAGCAGCAGCAACAACAAGAACAACAGAAGCAGAACAAAAAAGATAAAGTGCCACCAATTAATGTGAGTTATTTAGATATAAGCGATAGCATAAGATTATGTAGGTTAGTTACTAAGAACTTTTATATTAAAAGGCTTAACGCCACTAAGCACATAATTATGTGCGAAAATATGGAGGAGCACAAAAAAGTGCGCACCGCTCTGGAGAAAGCGGAAACCGAGTACTTTACGTACACTCCAAAGGGAGAAAAGCGGCAAACGGTGCTGCTTAAGGGTATAGACCCCAATATAAAAATAGAGGAGCTCGAAAACGAGCTTAAAAATTATGAGTGCGACGACCTCAAGTTCGTGGGGGTCAAGCCGTTTTCCTCGCCTGCGGACAGGGGTGGTAGCCGCAAATTACCATTCTTTTTGGTGCAATTAACACCCAACAGCAAAATCGATAGTCTGAAAAGGATCAGATTCCTGTACTATCATGCAGTACGTTGGGAAAAACTAAAAAGGTCAGATCGCGTACTTCAATGTATGCGCTGCCAGAGGTTCGGGCACGCCGCAGCTAACTGCCACATGCAGTTCAGGTGCGTCAAGTGCAATAAGGACCACAAACATGGGGAATGTGCTTTAGGTAGTGATAGGGTAGAAGATCGGGGCCAGCTTTCGTGTGTACTCTGCAAAAGCTCTGGACATCCTGCTAATTTCAAGGGATGCCCGAAGTATCAGCAGGTTAAACAGAATGTGCAGGCTCGAAAACAGAAGTCAGAAGAAGAGAAGGGTCAAAAGAGTCGCTCGTTCTCAAATTTTGTTGCACCCAATGTGTCCTTTGCCCAAATGGTAACTGGACCGGGTAGCACAATAACAAAAAGCGCGCCGAAGGTTCCTACACCGGAAGCGGATCTGGACTTGAAATCGATCCTTCTGTCATTGCACGGAAAGATCGATAATTTTCAGAAACAATTAAATGAGCAAGCGGCTCGAATAGACGTTATCTATTCGACGCTGTTTGCCGAGTCTGCCGCGCCATGAATATGATGGGTACGCTGGACGAGGTAAACTTAAAGATCCTTGCGGTGAATGTTAATTCACTAATTAGGATCGAGAGAAGGAACAATCTTTCCAATCTGTTGAAAGCCGAAATGCCAGATGTACTTTTGGTTAGCGAAACTAAGCTAAATCCGAAGCACAAATTGGGCTACAGAAATTATTGTATAGTTAGAAGAGACCGGCCCAACTCCACACAAGGAGGTGGTGTCGCTATCTTAATACGTAAAGGCTTGCGCCATAAGGTCATATATAGCGGGGACGTGCGCAGGTTCCAGGTGTTGGAAGCATGCATCGTGTGCATTCCCCTCAATAGCCAGAGGCGGGTGTATGTAGTGTCGCTTTACGCACCTGAATCTCCTCAACGCATTCAATTTTTAAATGAGATCGAGACGCTTTTTCGTTGCTTAGAGCTTCAATCGGAGGACAATTATTACTTTTTGGGCGGAGACCTCAATGCTAAACATGCAGCATGGGGAAATGATATTCCGAACCCTAGAGGCAACCAGTTTCACGACTGGTGGCGTCATAATATGATTGAGTACAAACTTGAATTGTACGCGACGGATATCCCGTCTTTCCCTAGAGAGGGTTCTTTCTTGGACTTAGCGCTAGTTGACGAAAGACTGGAACTAACAAACACTGATCTAAGCACGCGGAACTGTTTACGAACGGTTGAGTACGATAGTGATCACTACGGACTTGCCGCCGTAATACGGATCCCGAACGAGCAGACGCAGCTGGAGCAGTACGACCAAGTGCGTTCTTTCGATTACCGAAAAGCGCAGTGGTCGCGCTTCACCAGAGTTTTAAAACGCGACATACGCTCATGCGAGATCGACCCACCGACAAACAGGAACTTAACGAACGATGAGATCGACATTCATTTACGGCAAATGAATGTTGTCATCAAACAGACAATGGAGCGGACTATCCCTCGGGTAGGACATTCCACCGACGAAGAACAAACTGAAAAGTATCGTAACGCGACAATCGATGCTCTGTACAGACATAAAAGTAGACTGCTCTCGAGGCTTAAACGGCTACACAGACAGTTTACTGACAGGAACGATCCCGAGATAAGGACACTGAAGTCGATGATCAAAAACTTGAAACAGTTGATCACCGAGAATTACAGAAAATCTGTAAGTTTGTATTGGGGCAATAAAATTCGGGCTATAAAATCCAGTAGTCCGAGTATGTTCCCACAAATAAATAAACTGTTCAGGCGGAAAGATCATAACGACATTTCATGTGTCCGAATACCTCAGACGAACGAGAACAGACAGACACTACTGACTGCTGGCATAAGTCCGGAAAGTGCTGACTCGAACGACGGTTTTTATGTGGTCGAAGACCCGCAGGAGAGAGTGGACTTGATGGGAGCTTTCTTTGAAACTGTGTATACGGTGAACAACCCAGTTCGCCGTAACCACGACCTCGAGGAAAGGGCCTTTCTTAACCACTTTTATCTGCGGACCGAAATTCAAAATTGGCGATCCGAGAACAACGGTTTCACCGTGTTCAATGACGACAACCGTGCAAATGGCACAATCGCCGATGTAAATTCTCATCTGTTCGTGAGTATAGATGAACTTCGGTGCATCTTTGAGTCACTGAAAAACAAAAAGTCGGCGGGAGTTGACGGTGTCCCAAACGTCGTATTAAGACACCTGCCGCTAGAAGCGATCGATATCTTCACCACGCTATTTAACAATGTGCTGAATAATGCATATTATCCGGCGCAGTGGAAAATGGCGGTGGTACACCCTATCCCGAAAAAGGATAAAGATAGGACAAACCCTGCTAATCTGCGGTCAATCAGTTTGCTTCCGAATATTAGCAAGGTATTCGAGAAAGTCGTCAATAGATCTCTTTTAAGATGGGTTGAAGAAAATAAGATTATTCAGGACAACCAGTTTGGCTTTAGAGCGGGGCATGACACTATTCATGCCGCGTCGAAACTGTTTTCCGACATTCAGTGGAATAAAAGTAAGAAGCAATGCACGGGTGCATGTCTGGTCGACTTTGAGAAGGCCTTCGATACCGTATGGTTGGAGGGGCTCTTTTATAAGCTGACCAGAATGGGCATTCATAAACCTTTGCTGTATATGATTTATGACATGCTTATGGGAAAGAAGTTCGTTGTCAAAGCTGGCAACGTGACTTCGAGCAGGGTTTTCGAAATTAAAAACGGCTTACAACAGGGAGCAGTGAATTCTCCGGTCCTGTTTAATATTTACACAAGTGATCTGGTGGGTTCCCTCAGACACGCTATAGCGTACGCAGACGATTTAGTGGCGTACAGGTCAGGACCAAAAATCGAGGTCATCAACATCCTTCTGCAGCGTGACTTCGAGCAAATTAAGAGGTATTGCGATGATTGGAAGTTGAAAATCAATTTCCAAAAATCGGAAACAATCCTGTTCAGGACTCCATTGGCTGGGGCCTCTAGGGATACCAGAAAAAACTGGAGAAAATTAGCAATTATTGGACAGCAGGGACGACCATTGGTGGTGAAAAACGTGGTCAGGTATCTCGGTATCCGGCTCGACCAGTATCTGTACTTTGACAAACATATAGATGCTTGTCTTGCTGGAGCTAAGAGGGCCTACGCTCTGACAAGGAGACTGTTTCGCAGCAGTCAACTTGACTCCAGGGTGAAGGTCATTTGCTACGTGGCCCTTATAAGGCCTATCATCGCTTATGGCTGTCCTATGTGGTTCAATATAGCGCCGTCCTATATGGAAAAGATTCGGGTGTTTGAGAGGCAATGCCTCAGGGCCTGTCTAGGGTTGTTTAGAACTCCTGAATCTCAGTACATAAAATACTATCCCAACCGGACCTTATACAATGGGGCCCGACTGAATAGGATTGACAATTTCCTTATTAAGGTGACTCGTAGGCACGTTGCTAGGGCGATGGCCAGTGATAATAACCTGATCTCAGGGGCTTACTACCCCAATTTAATGTACCACGAGAGTACGCTTCGGTCTGGCTTTATCCCGCCTGAGGCATTTCTACATGTAGACATGAAAGGGTTAGTCCAGAAAAAAGATGGTGTGCCGGTATTGTACCACAGCCACCGCGGCGCGAGGGATAAGCGGCTCATCCACGACGGGTACGCCGCCAATGCTCAGGAGCTCCTCCGTTTTAGTACCGCAATTGCGGAACGGGACAGGGTCGATACGGTAAAGCAGTTCACCGAATTTTGGTGGCTTGAGGAAGAGGTGAGAGTGGATACGCTCTCCCGGGCCGGTGCGCTACTTACGTAGCATCCTCCTTAGTTTTAAGCTAGATTTAAGGTAGTAGGTTTAGGTTTAGCGTAGGGGGTCTTTGGGAAGTGCTGGACTAGCCAACATGAAAGAGTGCTTCCGAGACTTGACCGACGCTCATGGCCTCGGTGGAGGCTCGGCGGCGCGGATGAACCCTTGTTGGCGGCCGACAGGCAACCAAAGACGCGATCAGGATGGTGACCAATCGATAAGATTGCTCACCACCCTGATTATAGGTAATTTAGGCTAAGTAGCTTAGGTAGATTTAAGTAGTTTTAATAAAACAAATAATAAAGAATCCAAGTTTTCTAAAGTTTCTTGGAAATTAAAAAACAAAACAAATCATAGATATAGATAGATTTAAGGCCGAAAGGCAATAATTTTAAGCATATTGTTAAGTTTAGAGCGCTCGATAAGAGCCAGTAAGCTAGAATAAGATAAATGTTAGTTTTAAATTAGATTTAATCGTTTTTGTCTAGTATGTAAGTTAAAAAAAGAATTAATAAAAATGAATTTAAAATGAATGAAAAAATGACAAATCAACGCCGTTAAGACAGCAAGCGCTGGTTCAAGTCCCGATAGGGCGAAGCATTCTTTTTTTTTTGTATTTTTTTTTATTCGCTTATTTTTTTGTTTAACGTAAATTTAACGCAATTCTGTTTTTAGTTTTTTTTTTTTATTGTATGTTAAAGATAGGGAAAATCCTTAAATTTGCTTTAAATTTATATTTCGGTAGAGTAGTTTACTTAGGTTTAATCATAACAGATTTTTTTTTTGTTTTATATACACATAGTGAATTAAATCCCTAGTGATACAGGTACTACAACGAAAGCAGTACAACGCGCAACCTGGATGCTGTGGCCACAACGTCGCCAGTTGCTGATAAATAGGGTGAGTCATTTTGGACCTAATTTTTAATTGTGTATATATCTAAATCAAAATCAAATCGAGAGGGGAAGGGGACCATTGCCACACATAATTTTAAATTAGATATTTTGCGAAAAGACGGTAAAGAAGCCCATTTTTTTTTGTTTTTTTGTTGTTTTATTTTGTATTTTTTTTTTTTGTATTGTGGTAAATCAGGCACTTAGTGAATCGCACACTTAGGAATTGTGGTGAATCGGGCACCTGGTAACAATCTGTTTCCCTCTTAAAGTTCCACTTCCAATTGGAGACTGGAATCTCCAATGTCAAGTTATTCTAGTACAATCTAAATTGAAGTTGTATTGCAGTTTGTATTAGTTCATTCTAGAACCATCTATGGATATGGAGTTTACATCTGGAATCTATCTACTTCTGGAACATTCGCCGATAGGTGGCAGCGCGGATATAAAAGGGGCGCGTTGACAACAGAGGCGACAGTTGATTTTTAACAAGCGATAGTGTTAACATCGAAAGAGTAATCGGTTGTGAGATAAGTGTGAAGTAATAGAATAAAGCGATTGGATTGAGACGTTGAAGAATTGATTAAAGTGATATTGTTTTGAGAGATAGATAAGAGATAAGTAATAAAGCGATTGGATTGAGACGTTTAAGAATTGATTAAAGTGATATTGTTTTGGAGATAAATAAGTGAATATTTGGAAAGTGTAAATAAAGAGATTTTATTGGAACAGTTGAACAGAATAGTGTTTTATCTTTTCGAATCCCAGCCCAAATGTAACATTGGTGTCAGAAGTGGGATAAAACTTATTCTGTGCTAAGTGTGTAAGTGCTACTAAGACCAAAAAAAAAAAAAAAAAAGTGAAAGTGAATTTGTGAATTTGGAAATTACAAACGACAAACAAAATGGGTCGTTTATTGCTGCATCTAAGCATACCCCAACTAAAAAGTGAACTAGAAAAGCGGAATCTCTCCACAGCTGGAGGAAAAAGTGACCTCATACTTCGTCAGCAGGAAGCTGTCGAATGCGAGGGAGCAGATCCGAAATCCATACTATTCGACGTGGTAGAAGAACAAGTAAGTACAGGCATTGATATTAGCGCTATGATGGAATTACTTCTTGCCAAGATGGAAGAACAGAAGAATTCTCTAGAAGAACAAAAGAATTCTCTTGAAGAACACAAAAATTCCATGGAATCGAAATTCGCAGAACAAAAGAATTCTCTAGAAGAACAGAAGAATTCTCTTGAAGAACAGAAAAATTCCATTGTCGCCGCACAAAAAGATGCCGTGGAAGAAGAATTTAAGAATGTTCTCGAAGTAAAAATCGATGCAATTGATGAAAAATTAAACGAGCATGATACCAAATTCGAAGAGCTCGAAACAAACATCGAGAACATAGCCAAAGAGCTCGAGAAAGTCAAGAAACAGAAGGCTCGAGAATATTCTACTGACTGCCCAAGAAAGAAAGAGATGCAACCACCCGTTTTTGATGGTCAAACATCGTGGCCAATCTACAAGAGACAGTTCGAAGCAGCTGCAGCGACCAACGGGTGGGACGACGAGGAAAAGTCGATTGCACTAACGCTCGCATTACGAGGCTCAGCTGCAGAGTTGCTTCAAACTGTTTCAGAAGAAAAACAACGCAACTACGACACTTTGGTTAAAGCTATTGAGATGCGATTTGGCGACGACCACATGCAGCAAGTGTATAGAGTCCAACTGCGCAGTAGAATCCAGAAGAGGGGAGAAACACTCCAGCAGTTGCAAGCGGATATCGAACGGCTAGCGCATTTGCCATATCCCAATGCCGGCGAAGATGTCATCAATGAAATGGCTATTGAAGCTTTTACACAAGCCATAGAAGACAGACAACTGCAGATGGCTCTACGCATGGCTGGAAAGAGAACTCTTCCTGAGGCACTGGCATTTGCCTTAACGATGAAAGCTGCTGACCAAGCATCTCAAGGGTTTCACCGTGTAAGAGAAATAACATCCGTTGAATGCTCATGCCAGAGAACAGAAGTAGTAGACCGGAATAATTCTCGCAGGGGACCGATCCGTTGCTGGAACTGCAACAAAATTGGACATCTACAACGGCAGTGCAGAGCTGAACGTAGACAAGGCAGTTGTCCACATTGCAGAATTAGGAGTCGTAACGAGGAGGCACCTGAACATTCGGCGGATGGAACATCACAAAGCCGTCAGTCGGGAAACAAGTAAGAACCAACTTCGCGGGGCAGAAGCTGGTTTCTGGAATCGACGCCCCCCGGACCACAATTCAGGTTTCCCAGACCAAACGATGTAACAGGAGCTTGACAGTGGAAGCACATATCGGCCAGAAAAAATATGTCGCCACAATTGATACAGGTGCCACCGCTTCCATAATCAGAAGGGACATCGTTCGCCAATCATGGCTGCATAACACCAGCAGTTACTGTCTGAAAACAGCGACTGGAGCAACGGCAAAGGTGTATGGTGAGGTACTCTTGACAATAAATCTTGCAGGAATAGTCTTCTCCCATGCATTCTTAGTGGCTGATATATGTGACGAATGCATCATCGGAATCGATTTTATGAAGGCGCACGATGTAGTACTCGACATCGGTTTACAAGTTTTAAAGTACAGGAACGTCGAGATTCCGATGGTTTACGGGAACGAGAACGTCGCAGCTCTAAGGACAGTTGTAAGTGAGGACGAAATATTACCACCTTCGTCAGAGACAGTGATTTGGACAAGGCTGGAAGGTGATCATGGGAGCCACCGATTCTATCTAATCGAGCCAGATCCAGAAAACCATTATCAGAACTATATCATGGGAAAGATGCTCGTTGAACCCAAAAACAACTTGGTTCCCGTTCGTGTCCTCAATGTGGAGCATAAAAGCGTGAAGCTGAAGCAAGGGGAAGTTATCGGAAAGTGCGTACCGATTACGGCGGTTACAAAGTTGTCCAACGAAAGTCCTGCGAAACCAGTTAGACCTACGGAGGTATCGGAAATAAACAAGAATATACTCGGAGAGTGTGAGCTGGATCAGGAGCAGCGGGCCAGGGCAGGGAGTCTTATCAACGAGTTCGCTGATATATTTGCTTCGCAGACAGGCGAGTATGGCCGAACACATCTCGTACAACACCGAATCGACACCGGAGATGCGAGACCAATTCGAAAGCCTCCCAGACGACTACCATTGGCGAAGCAGACGGAGGTTGCAGAAATGGTGTCGACGATGGAAAAGGAGGGACTGATTGAAAGATCAAAAAGTCCATGGGCATCACCGGTCGTCTTGGTCAAGAAGAAAGACGGAAGTACGAGATTCTGCGTGGACTATCGTCAGCTAAACAACGTCACCAAGAAGGACAGCTACCCCCTGCCAAGCATTGACGATACCCTGGACACACTGTCTGGAGCTAAATGGTTTTCGACTCTTGATCTGAAGAGTGGCTACTGGCAAGTACAGATCCATCCAGAAGACCGTGAGAAAACAGCATTCACAGCAGGTAACGGACTCTGGCAGTTTACAGTAATGCCATTTGGACTGTGCAATGCTCCAGCAACATTTGAACGTCTAATGGAGCGCGTTTTGCTGGGACTCACGTGGAAAACCTGTTTGGTCTACTTGGACGATGTCATCGTGGTAGGAAAAACATTTCACGAACATCGAGACAACCTAAAGGAAGTGTTCCAAAGGCTACGAAGTGCGCAACTAAAACTGAACCCGAAGAAGTGTGCTCTATTTAGACCAGAAGTGAAATATCTCGGACACATCATCTCTTCCGAAGGAGTGAAGACTGATCCAGAGAAGGTCGATGCAGTGAAAAACTGGCCGGTTCCTAAAGACAAACATCAACTGAGAAGCTTCCTGGGACTTGCGACCTATTATAGACGATTTGTAAAGGACTTTGCCGGGATCGCAAAGAGTCTGCATCAACTGACAGAAAAAGGCAAACAATTCAAATGGTCAGGTGAGTGCGAGAAGAGCTTCAAAGAACTTAAGCGACAGTTGTGCGACGCCCCCATATTAGCGTACCCCACTCCTGGGAAAACATTTATTGTGGATGCAGACGCTAGTAATGTGGGAATTGGAGCCGTTCTTTCCCAGGTGCACGATGGCCACTGTAAGCCACTGCCGAACAGAAGATACGCCAACAAATAGCATAAGGTCAGGCGCACTTGAAAAGTGTAAATAAATTTGTTTCTCGTTGCATACTATTAGGGATACTGAGCATGACCACAGACAAGAGAAATATACAGATGTAGAATATGGTACACATCGAGTTTAATTCTTTTTCTTCATGTAGATGGCTCTAGCTACTCTGTTTTTCGATTATTGTATGATCATGCAGGCAGCCTGCATTTGCAAACTCCAACCCCAACTACTTTGTTTTCTTTTTGTCCGCTCACAGTATTTTCATATGGAGAAGGTATTCGGGAGGTATGGTATGATATGCAATCTGTGTTCTGTGTGTGCGCAAGCTAGGTAAAAAAAAAAAAAAACGTTGTGGAAGAAGGAAGAGGTTTCTTTTTACTCTGTGATAACGCACAACAAGTATAATGACCAAAGTGAGGACATTTGAAATTTATTTTTTCACTTCGGTTTCATTCAGTCATGGAGTGCAAATTTTGTTATTTATATTTATTTATTTTTTTGTTCTGAGAACGTATGGTTGTGGATGCGCTTGGTTTTTACCTTTTTTGCATTTTTTTCAGCTATATGAACGAAATAATGCTTAAAACTAGAGAATATGTGTACCTACCGTTTTTTTTTAGCAGAAGTTTTTTTTTTTAAATTCCCAGCAAGAGAGAAATACATTTTGAAAAAGATTTAGTTATGATTCAGAAACTTAAGAAAGGCTCTGTTTCAACAACAAGCATGTACTGAAAATTCTGAGAACGGTACAAATGTTCAAGATTATAAATCAGAAATCTTGAAATTAAAAAAAAAAAAAAAAAAAAGAACATATGATTTGGAAAAGACTATTCGACAAATGTGCAAATCAAATAATTTAAAACAAATAAAAAGACAGCCTAAAAAATGTCGTTGACTTAATCGATTCATTCCCTGTTGGAAAACACAAATATTTTTACCGGGACGCTTTTAACAAAAAATGAAACCGTTATATGTATATTATTTTATGAGAGAAACTCTTGACTTCCATCTCCCTCACACCACTTCTTTATACAAGTGAATGGAAATAAAAGAACTGTCAACGGGTTTCCATGAAGAAGTTCTAACGAAAATCAAAGAAAAGTTGACAAACTGCCTGAGTACCATTTGAAAGTAGGTACTTTCTTTTATGGTCCTTGTGTTCTTAAGAAAAAAATTGTATTTGGACCAGCAAAAACGCCAACAAATTGATGCAAAAATTTAAAACAAAAAACAATAATAACAAGGGACTAGAAAATTTAATGAACCTATAAGAACTGTCAGGATTTGCCACGGAATTAATAACAACGTTTTTTCTTATAATGTCCGGTAGAAGGCACAATCTCTTCTTTTTTTTTTTTTTTTTAATAAGCCTGAGTTAATTTTTTTGTTTTATTTTTATTATATCTATGTATATATTTTTTTTATTTGAATTTTTGTAAATATTTTATGTTATTTTATGCATTCGTTGAATCAACATTATTTTAACAAACAAAATTCGTTACGAGTTTTCTGCAAGATTCCATTTGTAAATCATATAAATTTTTTTTTTTTTGTTTCGTGAGTAATAAAGGGTTTTCCAATAAGAGGTGTTATTTTTGTATTCAAAGAAAAATGTCATTTTTTGAGATAAATAATCGGATGTTTATTTCATAATAAAGAGGAAGGTATGCCGTTAATAATCAACATCTACATCAGCCAAATGGCCACCACGAGCACGCATACAGGACCATATCCTTTAACACCTCTTAGTGAATAATCCTTTACAATACCTAATACCAAGACTGAAACTAAAAAAAAAAATACTTTCTTACAAGCAAATGCATTTGCGCTAAATAATATTCTCGATAACATTTTTGGTACCTATATACATCCACCGTGTCGGAAAACAAATTTTTATATGATATGCTAATTTCTTCATATTTTCTTTTGCATGGGATTTGCGAAAATGTTTAAAATGAAAAAAATACACAGAAGTTCAATGCTTTTTTGCTTATTTCCTGACTATTGGGAGTGTTTGAAATAGAAGTTCACCAACCTCCAATCTAACACGAAGATTTTTCTTATTTCACGTTATCAATTGAAATTCAGTGTTATAATTCTCCTGTTTGTACACATGGCTTAAAGAACAGGAACCATGGAACTAATGAATGACAAAAAATTACAATAATTACAATACCTAACATAACGAATCCAAAAACCCATAGCAGTACATGTACAACAATAATATCGTCAGCACAAGGTCAACACACAAAAAGGAAATTGCGAAACACAAAACCCAAAATACATTTTCGTTCGAATCATACAATCCTTACGGACTTGCTTCATGTTGCAGGCACTTCATACCAGGTATTGTATTGTGTATGCTGGTTTTCCCGATTTGTGTATGCTGGTTTTTAATTTTTCTTGAACATGCGTTTGTTCTATCATTCTACATCTGTATATTTCTCTTGTCTGTGGCATGACAGAGTAATATGGCATGGGTTATTCTCTGAATTGCATACCCTATGGCTGTTGAAAAATGACCATGTAGGAGACCTACATAAGGCCAATTGCTAGGTTTTTACCATTTTCCTGGTGAAAAAAGAAACACGATAATACTTACGTTAATCTATTTTTTTTTATTTTATTGGACGCTGATGATGATCTAATAGGTCCTTACCAATCCGGCTTCAGACCTGGAAAATCTACCACCGACCAAAATTTCACATTACGCCAGATCCTGGAGAAAACCCAAGAATATAACATCGACACCCACCACCTGTTCGTCGATTTTAAAGCAGCCTATGGCAGTGTTAATAGAGTTGAACTGTATCGTGCTATGTCTAACTTTAGAATCCCTGCTAAACTGATACGCCTTATCAGAATGACGTTGGAGAATGCTCGATGTTCTGTCAAATTTGGTAGAGACTCTACTGAAACCTTTGAAACCACCAGAGGGCTTAGACAAGGCGACGCACTCTCATGCAGCTGTTTTAACATTGTGCTTGAAAATGTAAAACGGAGCACCCATGCCAGTACATCGGGCACCATTTTCAATAAATCGACACAATTACTTGGGTTTGCAGACGACATTGATTGGAAGAACGAAGCGAGCAGTAACCGGTGCATTCACTACTATGGAGTCACACTGAAAAAAAAAGGTACACCATAGTAGTGAAAAAGTTCATCAATGTGATGAAAAAATCAACAATTTTAGTCCATTGAACTTTTTCATTAGTATGATGAAACCGATTTCGTCAATATGCTGTTGTTCATCATTCATCAACTTTGTTCATCAATATTATGAAAAATTCATCAATATGATGAACCCAAATTCCCCTTTAATTTCATAATGTGATGAATGTATTCATCATATTGACAAATTTGTTCATCAATATGATGCACACTTTCTGTGCTGTCAAATTTGTTTTCATGTAGTTGTAAGATTATTCACACAAATAAAAACATGAAATAAAAATACTGACACCAATATAAATCGTAAAGATATAGCCTTCCCACTTTCCTGGGGATGATAAAATACTTAAACGAGCATAATGTCATGAAAATGGTAATGGTAATATTATGTGAATTTAACTATTGAATTTCTTCGCATCCGAAAGGAAAATATTCAAACGAAAATCAGTTTCACCACGAAAGTCAATAAAGTGTAGTGGCAAAAACTCACGCGCTCAAGAAATATTGAAGATTTATAAAAATAAATTTTATTTTTGAGTTACTTTTATCACTCCTGGGACCATTTTTTTTTTTTTTTTTTTCATAATGGATCCCAATGAGAATCAGAGAACGGCCATTTGCCTGCCATAATGCATAGAGTCACAGGGTGCATGTGCACACATTTGTGTTTGAAATGTGTTTTTGCGTTTTTTGTTATTTAGTTATAATTTTATTGATCTGTTGAATTTTATAATGTTGAGGCGTGAGAGAACAATGTATGAGAAAAGTTTGGTTAAATAACAACATTACATTGATTTTGAAAATATTTTTAAAAAGTAAATATTTATTTACATTTATGTGTGTAATGAAATCACAACGTTATAATTATATAGCGAGCTCTTTTTTTTTACCAAAGGAAAATCGTTGTAGAAAATTCATGATAATTGTAGTTTTATTTTAATGAAATATTTATTTAACGTTAAAAATCGACCCTACTGCTAAGTTTCCACTGGAGAATAACTGCGAGATTTAGAAAAATTTCCGTAAATCCCGTATAAATCTCGGAATTTATCATACGAAAGTAATCTCATAAAAAGGAAGATTAGAAATAAAACAAACACACTTTTCACAGCTCGATATGTCAAAAGTAAAAAAAAAAAAATGAAAGAAAAGACATCAAAAATGGAAAAATGTGTCTCCCTCTCTCTCACACTCTCTCGTGAAATGTCATTTTCTCTCATATGGACAGAGCCATTTAAACACTTCGGGATTCTTTTCTAAACCTATTGTACTTAATCTTGGGATTTGTGTTCCGTGGAAACGTAGCTTAACCTACCTTTTAGAAGCATGTATTCTAAAACACGTACAACAACATTTTTCGATATTTACGTTTTACTTTTTACAAATGGAAAAGCTATATCAAGAAATCGGAAAAATAAGCCCCTTTGAAAATTAGATAGTCTTACTCATGATTTAGCTTTTAAAGCGTCGCTATGAATATTTAGAGCAAACAATTTATGTCGAAAAACGTTCGTTTACATAGCAAAATCATTGAAACGAAATCGGTTGGTCAACACCTCCCAGATATATCTATGCAACTGAAATAAAGTTATACATTAATTGCATACCTTTAATTAAGGCTAGGTGAATTGCATTCTTTTTAGGGTAAATGAGGCGCTCTATCGAAGATATATGTTCTAACCTAAAATTATTTATTTTTGAATACATAACTGCTACCAAAATACTTTCAATTAAGCACAGTACCTTTCTTATTATATATGTTTCATTCTACTGATAACATAATACAAACTTTTAATATATTAATGTATTAAACCTAATTTATGCAAAATTTATAACATTTTATATAATGTGAGTAATCGAAGTTAGACTATAGCTTTTTTATATTTCCACAATTTTTACACTAATATTGAATTTTTCACACTTCATTAATTGTTTCCAATTTTATATACTGCAGTTTATTTAGCAAAACCAGTCGCCCGTAGTAAAAGCAAAAATAAAAAAGTTTGGTCATCAACAAGCAATTGTCAATACATTGTTTAAAATGCAAATGGACACTCTTGAGGGAACATTAATTAGAAGAAAAACATATAATTATATGATGAAATTTCTGAATCACATATATCGAATCTTTTAAGATATTTATCGTTCATCATAAAACCATTCACAATTTACTTCTATGCCACCCTGTGTAGATATCTTACGCTTGATGAGCAATGGCATATAATTATCTACGCATATATACATTAAAAGATGCATCTTCGTGTGTGAGTATAAATGCTGTACCAACATCGTGTGCGTAAACCTACAGCATACATCATATTAACAATCTGTGCATCACATTGAAGAAACCGATGAAAGAAGTTCATCAATATGATGATTCCATTCATCAATATGATGAATATAATGGTGCATTTAATTGTTTTCATCAATATAACGAATTATTTCTTCTATATGATGAAGGCTTACATCAACGTTCTCCTTAATAAAAATGATTGTCTGTTTTTTAACGAACGCGGTCATCAATATAATAAAAGCCGTCATCAAAACCATGAACGTCGTTATCAATATGATAAAAATTCAAAACTTGGCAATCGTACTTGAATATGATGATTCCATTCATCAATAAGACGAATAAATCATCAACTGGATGAACAATTGACAAAATAAGTGTTTTCGTCATATTGATGAAATGTTTTGATGAAATAATGAACGTAGTTCATAAGAACATACGCTAAATTCTCTTCAGAATCCTGTTGAAAAAATTGATGAATTCATTTTCATCATATTGAAAAAAAGTTCATCAATTGTCAAAAAGTTTTCATGAATTTGTTCATCATTTTTATGAAAAGTACGTCATATCAATGAATCACATGTTTATGAACGCCATTCATCAATACGACGCCGACTTTTTTTTTCAGTGCAGCAGCAAGCAGAATCGGGCTGAAAATAAACGAGGACAAGACTAGACAAGACAAGCATATGCTTTCATCAACAACATGATAGGTATAACTTCGAGGTAGTCAGGGAATTTGTCTATCTAGCTGTAAACTCAGGCAACAATATCAGCGCTGAAATCAAACGCAGACTTACTATTGCTAATCGCTGTTTCTTTGGGCTGAATAAGCAATTGAGGAATAGATCACTATCGAGAAAAACCAAGGAGACGTTGTAAAGAACACTCATCATCCCGGTCCTGCTATATGGTGCCGAAGCGTGGACCCTCTCCCTAACGGATGAAGTCACTTGGAGTCTTCGAGAGAAAAGTTCTGCGTACATTTGGCGAAGAAGATACAACGACGAACTATACGTGCTGTACAGCGACATGAGCTTAGCCAGTAAAATTCGAATTCAACGACTAAGATGGCTGAGTCATGTAGAGCGAATGGACATCAATGCTATAGCGCGAAAAGTCTTCAACGCCAAACCAGAGGGAGTCGAAAGCCAAGGTAGACCTCATCTTCGATGGAGCCACCAGGTGGAGGGAACGCCATCGCTCCGTGAATAAGTTCTTTCTTCTGTATATATATATTCTCATAGCCGGATACGAATAATCTTATTTAGTTTAGTGTCCAGGCTAGATCTTACGAACTCACAATGGTGAACATTTTCATATGACCTCAACATTTTTAGTCTGAAGCTCGGCTCGGCTCTAAATTTTATTAGTTTTACACTGGCTGAAGTTTCGCAATTATGAGCTCAATTTCTCAATTTCGTACTCAATTTCGGAATACATCAGACAATTTCAAGTTGTGTAATAATAGTTTCTGAACGTGCCTTCGGTTGCTGGGGGACAGTCTGTGACTTATTTTATTGGTTATGACATTTAATTGCAATTAAATCAGTTGGCATCAGCCCATTCATCGATGAATTGGAATTCTATTTTACGAATAGCTCAACCAATAAGTGCCTGAATCTTTCAACCAAAAGAGCAAAGGGCGAAAATGCTTTCAGTTTCAAAATGGTAATTTAAATAGAAAATAGACCTACAAAAAACATACGACCAAACCCTTACTTACTTTTGTAAAAACCGCAGCTTTTCCTTACCAGAAACATGCAATTGCCCGCCCCTAGGCTAAAGATCACATGTCATTTGCTTTGAATTCTGTTTTCCTATGGCTTCGAAGTCAAAACGTTAGAGGGATTATTGAACTTCGGGATGTGCCTACCAGGATAAGAAATTCTAGAACCCCAGCAATGTATTCTCGACATAACCTTTAGGTGAACTTAATAAAAATGCACTTATCATCGCCAAAGGAGATAAAACCGAAGAAAATGTCTCAGTGAATCCACTGTATTGTGAAGAGGACAAGCTGTGAGCAGTCTGTAGTGCATCGTCGCCCCCCCTGAAGTGTCAAGATACAACGCGAAGCCTTGCGCATGGTTGTTAATTGGAAATTTCCATCAACCCCTGGGCAGAGAAAATTATGTTTGGTTCCATAAGCCAGCCACATTCATTAGTGATTATCGTCCGGCTGAAAGGAAGACCGTATAACAATACAAACATATAACAATAGAAGTCCTGCGGGGTATTGCAAATTTTCGTTCGTTTCACAATTGACTCAGGCACTAAAAAGAAAAGAAGTCCGTGACAAAGGGGACTGAAAACCCTTGATTTTTTCATGGATTTCACTTCCTATTCATCCGATGACATTATACTGCTGTAGTAGGGTTGCGAGATTTGTCTTAAATTTGATTTCCACTCATTCAGATTCAGTGCGAACAATGAGTTTGAATAAAAAGAATTCAAAGGATGAGGTTGTACAAGTATGGATTAGCACGACTCACCAGAAAGATACGACGCAATTAAATTCGGAAGCTGCTTGCATAAGACGTAGATGTATGTGCTACTTATCGTGAAAAGGTGGAATATATCTCAAGGAAGTTATTTAACGAAATGCGGCATTTTACCATTCTATCATACAAATACCTATCTACTCGTTGAAGTCGTTTTCTTAAACTTCACCAGGAGGTAGGAATATTATTTACCTATAGTATAAGGTGCTATAAATATACCTATATATTAACTGTCCGACCTCTCTTTAGGTAAATCTATAGAAATTGTCCCAACTTATAGGCATTCTACCCGTAAATAACATGCCAAACAAAGTTGATAAAGTGTGGCAGAGTAAACCACTCCAAAGTGAGCTCAGCAGCATAATGATTCACTGCCGTATTGCGTGCGCCCCTTGAAGTGATTCATAAGTAGCTTGCGGTCAAGCACATTTTCGATTGCAAAGATATCACCCTACACCTGGAGTGAGTCAGCTTTACGGCAAATATCAATAGATACATGACTCAAGCTCTTAATTCTAATGTTAGGATATCATGTGGACACCCGAAAAAAAAAACTATCCATTCCACAACCAACCCAACGAAGAAATATTACACTCATATCACACATTCAAGGATATGAAACCCCTTTGCACAAGAAACTAAAAGCCCGGTTTTGCCGTTTGAAGTGAGAGGCGAGAGGTAACCCCTACCCAAAACGTTTTCAATTTGTAACAAGCCATTCCTCCTGGTCAAATGAGAAAATCAATACCAGCCAGACCACTAAATTATGAATTTATGGAACACTCGACAACAACCGCTCGCCTATAATTTGGTCGACGGCGGATCAAGTTCCTAGTTGAGTGGTATTTCCTCTGTTGCCCTTAAATCACCTCAACTTTGCGTGTCCACCCATTGACAGACAGTGTAAATAATTGCCAGGTTATTTATGGAAACAAAACTAAGTGGGTGGAGTTTGAGGTTTTAGCCTAATTATGTTTGACATACAGTTTCGAGGAGCATTAGTATAAATGTTGCTTCTGTTTTACTAATAGAGCTGCCCAGTATTAAGTGATTAAAAGGTGTGATGGGTGAAGGGCTCAATGAAAAATTACCTTGAATTCTGGATAGTGTGTGAAAATTACCTGAAATAAAAAATAAAAAAAGCATGATTAATATATCATATTATTTTCCGGGTGGCACTATAAACATACATTTTAATTGAAAATGAAAGGTTCAACGACTAATGAGATATTTTTTAAACTACAATTATTTTAGTCAAAACAATAAAAAAAAAAAACAGTTTGCAATTGCAAGATTTCGGTTTGGGGAATCTGTCTTGGAAGTTCATATTCCTTAGATATGTGTTCTTAAATCGGACCTAGTCCTATGCAAATGGCTGCTATTTTCGCTAAAAACCATTGTTGGATATACAAAATAAAATTGTATAATTTTAACAATTTTTGTAAAATAAAAAACCAGGCAACATGTACACAAAATTTACTATGGGTTTCTTTAATTTATGGCTTTAAATAAGTAACACAAAATCGAACATTTTGCCCACCAACTGCGCATATTTTTGTTAAATCATGTAGATAGTCTCCGAGGGATCGGGTCGAAATTCTGCTTTCAAAATTCTGCTTTGCAAAATTCTGCTTTTCAAATTTCAAACAATAAAAGTCTGCTTAAGAAAAAAACAATATGGTATGTTCATATTGTTCATGAACAAAAAAAAAAAATTGTTTGTATTATAATATACTTATTATGCATTTCAGGTTTTAATAATATATTAGGTTAGGTTAGAGTGGCAGGCCGCCTCAAGTGCAGCCTCACTTAGGCCAAATTAGGCCCATTGTGTTATTAATAATATATTACAGGTAAATAAATTACAAGAAAAAAATCAAGAAGAAGCAAATTATTTCACATTTGAAACTTCCAAAAAATTAAGAAACTAAACAAAGCTAGAGAGAGCTATATTTTTTGATATTCATTTAAGAAAACCAATATGGCTAAGATCTGCTCTCTTTTTTAAAATTATTCTTATTTTTTTGTTTTTAAAAAATCATCTTTCCCTTTATTGGATTTAACGATTGAAACATTCATTATGTATATAAAACTATCAGCACACGTTCACGAAGGGATAGCAAAAAAAAAGTAATTGTCTAAACAACACTGCAATCTTAAAAAAAAAATGTCTCTACACTTTATGCTTAAGTAAGTGCGAGGAGGAATTCTGCAAACAATAAAAAAAGGTTTGGAAAGTGTTCAAAAGAATTTTGTAAAAAGAAAAGAATGACCCATCCAAAATTTTGACCCCAACCCAGTCTCCGATTGTCAATTAGTTATACTTGAAAGTGTCTTGTTTTAATCTTTTAAAATCTTTTTTAGTCAGTCGGGTTTTTTGGTTTCTTAAATTAAATTTGTTTAGTTTGTTTTTTGTTTTTTAATTTATATTTTAATATTTAGTTGTTTATGATACTCTGGGAAAGAATACCAATTTAATGACACCTCACTTTTCAACATCGGTCAAGCAAAAGTGAGTTAGCTATTAAGTTATAAACTAGAAATACATTTTTGTTGCAATCGTATGGACCGTTTTTGAGATATGTATGTTCGAATTTCAAAATTACCGATTGATTTTTTTTTTTTAGCGAAAAAGTAAGTATGCATGCATGTTAACCTCACATACTTAAGCTTAAATATCAATTTTGGATTAAATCGTTAGAGCCGTTCTCGAACAAATCAAACTGGTATGAACATTTTATCTGGGAAGTACCATTAATATTGAAGTTATCTTGCAAAAAAAAAAAAACGGCCCCGAAATGTAAGCCTCCAAACTCCAAATCCGAGTAGCCGTTTAGGCTGCAGGCCTCGGCACAAACAGACAGATAGACAGACGGACAGAAATTCGCGACCCACTTTTTTGGGTTCCTCTATCATCGTAATGTCAGAATTGATTAACAGTTCGAGTTCGAAATTTTTTACTTAAATTAAACATCTTTCGCTTACTACGTACCTAACCCAGAAAGTTAAAAATTAACTCAACTCAATTACATATAATATTGATTTAAAAAACAAAAATCGACTCGGTTCATAGAAGGCGTTAGAATGTCTGACTTGCCGTTTGTCTAACGTGATCCCAAAATTTAGGCATATTCCAAGGGCAACACAAAATGTCCAACAAAATGTATTAATTATGAAACGCTTCCATCTAAAAATAATATCCAATGCATATAAGCCTAGCGGTATACGTCACCTGTCACTTCAATTAAATTGCTGCCATCTTTATGTAAATCACGCAAACCGAAACTCTTTTTAGAACAGACCAGGGTAATAAACTGTCGTTCAGCCCAACGATTATTGTATTCCTCGTTACATATAGTACCTACTGTTTCTTGTTAGACGCCACACTCCCATTTTGCTCACTAAAAAGCAAAACATTTCACTTTTATAATGGTCCTCATTCTATAGACTCACCACCATAATAATAATAATAATAAAACTCGTGTAGCATGTGCCACTGTCATTACCGAAAATTGCCACCGAAACCCATCCTCTTTGTGAAATTAATCGCATGCAACTGTAGCGTCTCGTATAACATGCTACACACTTGTGATGCCACCATAACGCATGATGTTATTATGCTAATTGAAACAAACTACTTCTATCCACAATTATGCAAATTCATGGGATACGTTTTTTTTTCACCCATACAATTCGCACTTATCTAATATTTTTGGAATTTTGTAATTCTTCGAGAGCACTAAGTGCACAAAAAATCCACTTTGCATGGCTTGATAAAAGTGAGTGAATAATTGCAAATGCTTTTAAATTCCTTGTAAGGGTATGTGTGGGAATAAGGCTGTCATACGTTGGTGTTAAAACGCTAGGGAAATCATCTTTGAAAGGTGTAAACTAACTGGAAACCTACCTACCACCCGTTTCCAAGTGACATCATCGTAACCTTTGGCATCTTTTTTTTTTGCTGCAACTTCCTTCTCCTGTGAAGTCAAAAGATAGACACACGCATTCATGACTGCATACAAGGACTGATGTTAAAGTTCATTGCTTTGGCACAAATGCTATCATCAGCATTGTTGTCCTTGAGTAGTAATCTTATATGATAGCTTTGGCTGTGCAACTAAAATATGAATGAGGTGACTTTAAAACGTAAAGGACTTTAGACGGTGTATACCAGTTTCAAAGTTTCCATACAGTAGCGGTATTTCAGTTTTGACGTGATCTAACTTATGAGTTGCATTTACTTAAAGTATAGAAGTAACAGGAGTTACGTTGTATACGTGGGGCTCCTGAAGAAGTATGGAATCATCCACGGTTAGTGATTGAAACGAATTCAAATATGCGAAGTGATTTCAACTGTTTATCTATAGCATCTTGAGTGAGGTTAAACTCGAGTATTATCCCACCGAACTGGGCTGATCAATTTGAGTAAAATGTGGAAATCATTATCGAGTCAGTATAAAAGTTCTAAATGTAAAAATAAAGGTCGCGAAATTCTCATCGACGCAATTTTCTTTGTTTTGTTCAGTTAAAAAGTGCTTCAATAGGGAAAATGTATAAGTACACATTTAGGGGCCTACAAAAAGGGACACCCAAAACCGACAAATCCATCAAAACTTTACAATAAAAATCTATTATTTTGAGATAGTAAACAGTCTTTGGCTACATTGGCTCTGATAACACTGGCAGTCTCTGTATCCTTACACAGCTATTGACAATGACACTCTTCCACAAAAAACAAAGAAAACACAAGTTTCTTTTTAAAAATGCAATAAAATGAACAAATTTAAATTGTTTCCATGTATTATGGCTTTATTAGTAAGAACAAACATTTCCATTAATTATGGAACACAAACGTCGCTTAAGTGGCTTCGAAGTAGCGCATTCTGTCACTCCAATTTTCCAAGACCTTTTTGGTGGTTTCTGGCTGTAGCTCACGGATTGCTTGGATGATATTGGCCTTAAGTGCTTGAATCGTTTACGGATTGTTAACATAACATCGGTCCTTCACGGTTCCCCACAAAAAAAAAAAGGAGTCCAAAAGCAGCTCCGAGGCATCCAATTGACATCGCCATGACGGCTGATAACACGATTTGGGAATTCGGTGCGCAAAAGATCGATTGTGGCATGCGCTGTGTGGAATGGCGCACCATCCCACATGAACCAGAGGTCATCCAAATCCATGTCTTCTATTTCAGTAAATAAAAAAGTCAGTTAACATGGCTCTGAACACCCACTGTTGACCAAAACGTTGTTTCCAGCCACATTTTCAAAGAAAATGGTCCAAGGATGCCACAAAACAATGAAAATACTGCCCAATTTAGTCATTTTTGTTGTTGTTTACCATGCATTTTTTTGGAGCAATTTTTCGTTTTGTATGCTAACAATTTGGGCCCACTCTGCATTCAGAAATATTGCCCTATTTTTTGGGGCCTTTTAACATTTTTTTTTTTTTTTTGCCATTTTTCATTGGGGCATAATTTTATGGATCCCAGTGGGTCTATACTGAGCGATGGAAGTCACACGTTCGGAACAAGAAAAACACAAACTACATTTTATTGATGATCTCGCGAACATCTGACTATCATCTGAGAGTACCTACACCATATAAATACGAGTACATACCTGCAGCAGTTCCGCCTCGACATAAAATTTTAGATCCCTTCTATCCGTCCCAAGAAATAAAACCTCACACGAACGTGTAGCTGGGCCTAGGACACCGATACGGACCTTTTGAGGCAACTATTTCTTTTATTAAATTATAGTGCACAAACAGAAGCAGTTGGCTGAAAACCCAACGAATTTGAGGGTTTTTCCCAATTAACTATTTCTAACAATACCAATTTCAGTTATAAACTTTTTACTTTTTTTTTTCTCTGGTATCTCATAGCCTTGACCTTGATGTTCAAGTTTAATAGCGAGGCGACAACTTGCTAGGTTAGGAATATAGTGTCCTTTAAAAAAGGACAGTGCACAGACAAGGCATTGTTTTGCATTCTCCTCAAGATTTTCTTAGTTCAGTTCTCACATTTTTTAGTCACATTGCGCCGTACTAATAACAAATTATAGTCTTGACTTTAAATTAACAGAAGCTCACAGTTGCAAAATTTGTATGGAAAATGTATCTATTTTGAATTACTTACTAGATTGCTAATCTTGATAAATATGTTTCTTAAAAAATTAAATCATTGTGTAATGTGTACCTACCTAAGTTTAAAAAAAAAACAAGTATAGTGTCAAATCGATAATAACCTTGTAAATTAATCCGCGAAGTAAAATGTTAATTCACTGGTATATCCGTTCATCCGGTAAGTCTTTTTGAATAGATAAACGTGTTCAGCTTTTTTGTGTAAAGAAGATAGAAAAACGATTAACAATTAAGCATTCGCTTCACTTGCCATGCGCTATAACCTCGACGGTTGGTGTTAACCAGACAAAAGCCGGCAAGCATCCACCCAGACACAGACAGTGTCATTCATGCATAAAAGTGTAGTACTCGCCCTTAAGGGTGCAAGGCTGAGTACTGTACACATTAATATAAATTTACGCTACGTATAGTAAATGATGAAGACTGCACTGGATGCGGGTGTGGATTTGTAAGAGTGCAAGAACGTGTATAATGTATATCTGGAATCTTACGGTATAAAACGTGAGGGAGGCTTTTTATGGCTACAAAAAAAAATATGAGTAAATATCTACTCGAGATGTACGGATATGTACCGTATTCGAAAGAAGCAAATATGTTTTTCTGTGCGTGCACCTTTCATCTGGCAGATAGCCGACAACTGCAAATATGCATTTCAACAAGGACATATAATACGTCTAAAATTTTCCATTTCTACATTCAGTTTCCTCGTGATTTCTTTCCATTTGTGTATTTTCCGGCTTATTTACATTTCCCATGACCTATATCTACTACGTATAAAGGACTTTAGACAGGATATTACGATTTTATTCGAGAGTCAAGTGAACTGTTTTTATGAAAACATTTTTTTGTATGTCAACAACGTTCTTGGTTTATTTCCGCAATCGTTTTCCACTTTCTTTTACGAAAAGTCTGCCTCAGAAGCATTTGTTCTGCAGCAAAACGAACCATTTGCACCTGCAGCAAAATGTCAGCGAAATATTTCTCAACTCCATGCAACATCTGAAACAAATAATTCTCACATAAAAAAAATACAGTACTGCACAAGATAAGTTGACATATTTAAAGAAAAGAAGTTTGAAAAATAAGTCCCAAAAGAGGAGTAATTTTTCACACGACCCTTGACTTTGAATTGCGGAAACGAAAATCAACTTTTCAACTTCCTTTGGATAGCTGCCAAGATAATATATCAAACCAAGGCTAAGAATGCAATAAGCGATTGCAATTTTAATCCACGAGATTTTGTTCGGATTTATAGCAAAAATAAAAAAAGCCACATGCCATCTTTTTATTGCCCGAAACGCAGACGAAATTCATTTGCAAACCATTCGAATAAAGGGTTGGGTATAGCTTTGTAAGCAAGCAGCAGTCGCGCCACTAAGGGTAAATGTTTACGAAAAATATTTACCCTCCTTGTTTTTTTTTTTTTTTTTATTTGATTGTATGACTGTGGCGTCATTGGTATTGTACACAATTATTTCAGACTGACGACGGCTTAAAAGGAAGAAGTGACTTTTATTGTACATACATATTTGTTTTGCTAGGTATACAACTCGAGTGCAATTTGCGAGAATTCTGTTTGTGTATATTTATGATGAACGTTGCATTGAAGGGTTTTTTTTTTCTAAAAACTATACATACTATACTATTTGAATAAATCAGGGGTCGAATCGCCAATTCCGTGAGCGAGCTATATCTTTCTATTGTCCGAACGGAATCAAGTTTATTTTATATGTGCAACAAAAACAAATTCTGTCACGTAATGCTCGTTCACGGACGACGCGATATTCAATATGGTTGAAAAAGGATGAAGTGGTTTATATTTGCTAAAAAGAAGTTCTGCGTAGCTGTTATTGCATCTGATTCATACTATTTTTTTGAAAAAAAAAAAAAAAAAAAAAAACTAAGCACGGGATCTTATATTTGTTAGGGGTTTCGCTGGAAGGAAAAATCATCGAAAGACATTGCAGAGCTATTACTCGAGGGATGCTCCTACAATAGTGAGGGACCCGATCTAAAAAAAACCTCTCCGGGGGGACTGACTTTCGTCATCCCGGATTGCATCTAGTCGATTGACTAATCGGCAATTTATTTTTGATGTATGTAAATTGAAAAATTGAAGAGAAAAACCCGTCGTTTGACGGATCTCTTAAACTTTATTGTTTGAAAATAATTTCATGGCCTAAGCTACATAACTCTTATAGATCAAAAATTGTTACCCGCCTTAATTTCCTGGTTACTTCTGTTCATCTTCAACCATTTCAATATGTAGATCTCGATGTAGATCAGAGTTGCGTATGTACCAAGGTGCATTTGCAAATTTGTTTGGCATGTGCCTACCCACAACTGGACCCCGTAGGTCCATACTGGTTTTAGAACTTGCCTGTATATAGCAATAGCTTATTGTAAGTATGTCCCAATAAGCCAATACATTTTACTGTATCGCATTTTCCAACGCAGTTTAGCGTCTAGAGTCATGCCCAGATATTTGGCCGTATTTGAGTATTCCACGTTTTTTTTTTTTTTTTTTCAAATAACTTTGACAAAATAGGTAGTTTCGATAATAAAAGCTTGTTCTCGAGGGTGAGCTTGGAATATTTTCCGAGTATCCAATGTGGTTCTCTATATTGTTTTTAAGTTCTTCGCATTTTTTCTTTACATGCGGTTTCCATTTCAATTTTATGTCGAGAGTCATTCCGAGATATTTGGCCTCCTTTGCAAACGGAACTTGTACCGTATTTATAAATACAGGCAAGTTATTTGTTTTTTTATATGTAAAATCCACGTGGACCGATTTCGTTTCGTTAAGAGCGATCCTCCAGGATTTTGTCCATTCAAAGACCCGGTTAAGCGCGCCTTGTAATATTTTGTTTGTTTCTTTGGTCGTTGAACCAACTGCTAGTATAGCAGTCTCATGGGCAAAGGCGGCTACGGTAGTACCTTCTGTTTGCGGAATGTCAAGCGTAAATAACAGGTACAGGAGAGGCCCAAGGACGCTTCCTTACGGCACACCTGCCCTTATTTCCTTAAATTCCGAATATTCTATTCCGTGTTTGACATGAAAGAGTCTATTCCCTAGATACGATTGTAGAATTTTCCATAACCGTTCGGGGAGAACTTGCCTTAATTTGCACTTGAGGCCTTCATGCCACACCTTATCAAATGTTTGCGAAACGTCCAAGAATACGGCAGAGCAAATTTTGTTTTCTTCTAGAGCTTTCTCTATTATCGAATATTTGCTTCTAAACCCGAGCTGATGGTCGGGTATAAGACAGTTTTCTTCTATAATTGGTTGTAAGCGTCTGAGTAATATCCTCTCAAAAACTTTGGAAATAATTGGAAGAAGCGAGATGGGTCTATAAGACTTTTTTTCATTCGGTAGTTTGCCTGATTTTAGAACCATCATGACTTCCGCGATTTTCCATTGACTCGGAATGTATTGTAATCTGATCGCAGCGTTTATAATGTGAAGAAGTGTATCATTTACGAGTACTACCCCTGGTGAAGGCTAGTCTGTTGGAACCTTCTAAAGGCATCTAAGCCGAAATAACTTTTACCACCTTAGGCGGTGTGGTGTAATAAGTTATTCTATGTTGCATGAAAATTTGATATTTGATATTGGGACTGTGAAAACTTAACTTCATCTTGAGCAGCCTTCAACACACCATCCACATAACACATAGTCCATTACCAGTGTTGCCATTTTTATTGCTTTCCAGTCAGATCTGACTGGATTGATACGTATTTATAGCTGAAAGAATTTTTACAATCCACTGGGCTGGTTTTTTAGCTGGATACGATTTTTGTTTGACATTTTACATTTTAAAATTCAACAAAAGAACTGAATTTGCTTGAATTTTTTTTTTTTTTTTTTTTGCTCTGAGCTGGGAAGCATATCCCACTAATACAATTCCATTTATACGTTTGCATTGGCACTGACACTTACAAATGCTGCTTCAATTTTGATATACCGTCTGAAATTACAAAAAAAAAGTTGGTAGGTACTACTATTTCTAAGAAAAGCAGCAATACAATATCCGACATAGATGCAAATGATGATGAAGATGATTCAATTGAAGTGCTTAGATAAATTGGTATCCAAAGTTTATTTACGAGTTGAACTAATTTAATGAATTTACTCTTATTTTTAGTAATTTATTTTTATATGTTTCTTTTTTTAAATATATGTACTTGACTTTAATACGCGAAAGTAAATGGATTCAGTGTTTTTTTAGGATTTTTTTAATTTTTTTTATTTGTTGTTTTATTTAGCTGGAATTTTCCATTGCACTTCGTTGACTATTTTTTTTATACTGGAATCAAGTCTTTTAACTGTTTTTTTTTTCAGTCAAATCTGACTGGAATGCCGTTTTCAAGATAGCAACGTTGTCGATAACACTTAATTAAATCGAGATCAAGTAAGCTCAAGAAATGCAACCAAAAAATCTCATTTCGGCAACATAAATCACATAAACAACATAAAAAAAACCGGCATAGTCATCTTCAAAGCGAGAGCAATACACCATATGCGGGGAGGGTCCCATAAATAAGAATATCCATCAAATATGAACGTATAAATCTTAAATCTCCAGATCCCATTCCAGTCATTCATTAAAGAACCTTTCTCCGAAAGAGAACCAGAAATTCAAGGATCCCCTCTGAATGTGGACACCCATGAGATGCAAATAAAAACTGATCCAATATAAGCCCCAAATCACATGCGACTCTAAATTAGTATACCACAACACATTATATACTTACGGCTGTTGGTTATCTATCAAAGTAGAGAAATATTCTACATAAAGCTCTACATCCAGGCCAATCAAATACCCGATTTGTTAGGCAAATTTCTTGCGACAACATTCCGAACAAGACAGACAGCCTTAACGACATGTCATGCGACACTTAAATTGTAATCGCTTGCACGCAGCGCAGCACAACAGAAAAAGAACAGAGATACTCGTACAACGTACACATTATTTGTATCCCTACCTTCCTATCCATAGCATGGCACTGACATTGGCCTCAGCACCATGCTGTCAAAGACTGGCGTGGTAGCGCTATTGTAGCAGAGGCGGCAGATAGCACGTGCCCATTGTTGAACTGGTACTGGAGTGTTGTTATTTTATTTATGGTCAAGACCACAGATGATCATCACCCAGGTGAATGGACACGTTACAGTCTCTCTGTTTTGGTGTCTTCCTTTAGCGGGTTGTCTATCATTGGGTATCTAACTCTCTGGAGTATCTTTCTCATATTTCGTGCATTTGTGGCCTTCTGTCAGTTCTTGTCTCATATAAGAACACACAACGCATTCTATATCAATATCCACGACAGGCCAGCGAGCGCTGCCATACACGTCTCATATCGTGGTGATCTGGTGATGGTGATGTGTGTCAGCAACGGTGCGTGTGACCATCTGCCATTGATCAAGGAAGCAATGAAAGGCGACCGCGTATTTCAGTTCAATATGGACAGAGAAGGGGTGGTATGGCCATTTAGATAAATATTATGTTACGGCCATATAAATAGCCGAGTGGATGGTTCAGTTCAGTTTGAGAGGTTTTATTTTATTTTATTTGCTCGTCTCCTTTGTTTTTATTACTTCATTTCTATTTTCACACTTCATTGAATGAGGGGTTATTATCGCGACGACGCCGACGGTAACGTATATTGGGTTTTTCTTATGGAGATTTCGATACGCACTGTTTGGCCCAAGATATATACATAAATAAATGTATCAGGCCTGAATTTAAATTGATTCGAATTTATGTTAAGAATCTACGCATTTCACTGATATAGAGGTAAGCGTGGGTACGATCAAGATAATTTGGGTCACGCCATAAAGTTTAATGTTCCCATCAAATGTTACAATTTATTTGAAAAAAAAAAAAAAATAAAGCGCACGACTGGGTCGCACGAAACTTTCTCGTTCATATCAATAGTTTGGTTGACTGCTTTTTATTTTATTAAGTACGTAGGTAAACAAAATCAGAAGCGATCCAAGAGTTTAGATAATCAAACAGAACAAAAAAGAAAAAGAAAAATGTACTTAAATATAGTGCACTTTTGGCTTAAACACATTCATTTCTGATGGCATTGCATCAAATAATAAACTGAGGCTTAAGCTCTCATTAAAAAGCAAATTCTGTTCATGGGCTCTTACACCTTACACGATATTTGAGTATGTACCTAGTACCTACAAGGACAAGCGTAGTAGGAGTTGCTGATCTGTTAGGGCAAGTTCTTGTTTTTGACTGGAATGCATTGGTGATCCATGTTTTCATTACACCGTAAAATTCTGAGCTTTTTTTTTGAATTTTCATACAAACAGGCCGATTAATGTAAAGGGTGTTCGCGAAACAATTTTCGAATTTAAAATTAAATAATAAAAGATTCACAGGTTTTTATATAATCGTTTTTATTTTAAAATAAAACATACAAATGCGGATTTATGTTTTGAAAATAATTGAAGTTAAATGTTTACCACGGAGACGAACACACTCATTTAAACGAAACACCATATTTTTTGTGAAAACTTTTTTGCAAGTTTCTTGCGAAATTCCTCTGATTTCGTTGCGAATATCTTTTCAGTTGCAATAAATTTCGCGGTTTGTTAACGTAGACTTTAGATTTAAGAAATCCCCATAAAAAAAAAGTCCGCAGGTGTTAAGTCTGGCGATCTGGGGGGCCATGGGATATCACCATAACGACTTATGACTTTTTCGGGGAAAATGCGCCTTACAATGTTCATTGATGCCTCCATCCTGTTGAAACCATGTCGATCCGTTTACCCATTCATTGTTCTCCAACTCAGGTTCCAAAAAGTTTTCCAACATAGACGAATAGGTTTGGGAATTTTTTTTCTTAGTGAAAGACGTGGATTTGCAATAACATCACGACGAACTGCTTCAATTGTTTCGTCAGTTCTCACAGTTCGCGATACACCTGGCCCGTGTCCCACTACAGGTCCTTGTTCACGAAAACTTCGCACCCACTTGCCAATAAGTTGCGTACTAGGACAATCCCGTATACGCCGAATATTGAAATGTCTTGCGAATAGCCACGGGAGAATCGTTATTTTTAAAATATGCCTCTACAGCAAACGCACGATGCTCCGCCGACCAACGATCCATGGCTACTAAAATCCGCACGACGCGTAAGTGTAATGAATACGCCTCCCCCCTCCGCCGATACCCCGCTCGCCGTTTATTCAAATTCAAAGTCGAAAATTCTTTGGCGGACACCCTTTATATGACAGAGTACCAATGAAATGTTATCAATCGTGTAAGTTATAGATGATTCCTGTTTATGTTATTGCGTGTATATTTAGAAGAAGAGCAGAAATGGACGTTAGTTGCTAAAATGAAGTTTCGCGTAGTTCTTATTGCGTTTTTATTGAAAATGAGGTATTGAAATAAACAGAGATTATTATTACTTGAAAAGGATTGTTGTACTGCGACCTTTTGGTCTTTTGTACTCCCAACTTACGCCTCAGAGAGGTATATTCCCTCTTAAAAGTTCCCCTAGCAGTATTATTCCTTTCGGGATCATTTTAGATGTTGTTTGTACTCTTGTTTTTCCTTGGCGGAAAAAATCCGTCCTATAGCAATCTCTCTAGTCCAGTTTCCTTTAAGAATCTAAGGATGCGATCTGGCTCCAGTGACATAGTATTTCCTCTTCAGATAATTGGTATACTTGCTCAAGTATTTCAATCTTTTGTGGGTCAGTGCCCCACATGATCCCAGCACGTGTTCTGGGATTTCACTGGGCTCATCGCAGAATCTGCAGAGACCTTCTTCAGATATACCCATTTTTCCAAGGCATTCCTTGAGTCTATACCAGCGTTTCCCAAATGGTGTTCCGCGGAACCCTGGGGTTCCGTGGAAGGGTAAAAGGGGTTCCGTAGAAAAAACATAATCGTGCCGTCGCGGCGCACCGAAATTCATCATCAAACAAATTCATACCTACATCTAGTCATCCGCGAAAAAAATATTTTGATTTTTTTGTGTCGGTGTCACACTGTGTTGTGGATTGGGAAGAATGCCATGTTGGTGGTAGTGCTAATTGTGCCAGAGTATGAAAATCTGATCGACATCAAAATTTCATCCCTTCTAAAACAAAATTTTGAATCAGAAGATTCTAATTTAAATACATTTTGGGTTGGACTGACAGATGAATACCCTGCAGTGGCAGACAAAGCTCTTATGGTTCTCCTTCCATTTGTAACAACTTACCGATGCGAGGCTGGGTTTTCGGCTTACACTTACACGAAAAACAAATACAGAAACAGACTGGACGCAGCTCCAGACCTTCGCATTCAGTTGTCGTACATTAAGCCTAATTTTAAGGATATTTTAAGTAAATATGTGAAAAAATTTCATTCCTCACATTAAAAAGTTGCAGTTTTTTTTTTGTTGTGCAATAAATGTTTTATAAAACTTAAAATAATTATATTTGTATCATTTATTATTTCTTTTCTTGTCAAACATAAAAATATCCAAACCGCACTTCAAGGAACGATGTTTTCTGTTAATATCAATATGGGGGTCCGCCAAAAAAAGTTTGATCATTTAGGGTTCCGTGGCCGAAAAAAATTGGGAACCCCTGGTCTATACAATGCCTCGTTAGGAATCTAATTTTTGCTCATGCCGATGCAAGCTTTGAATCTTTTCCGGTTATATTGCCCCAGAAGATTCTTGGTCTGCCTCAGCCGTCTTTAAAATGACTACCCAGATCGAGATTTGGGTAGTAATTTTAAAGAAATGTTTTTGAACAATTTTTAAGGACCGTTTTTGGTTATTCGAATGGAAGTTAATTTTACTCCAAGTTAGCATTTTGGTCGATGTTCGTTTAAAATGATTTTTTTTTCAAAAAGTATTATTGTTGAATAATTTAGAGAAAAACTGAGCTTTCTATCAAGTTATGTAGGAGGGACCACCTTACCTTCGCAATGCATTTTTGTAACAATCGTAATTCGATCTTTTAGCGAAAAACTGAATATGCAACCATAGTTAAGAATTCTGTCGAGCAAAATAATCAAACTTTTGTTTCAGCATTTATTTCATGTATCTGTCAAAATTTAGCATATCCATTTAATATCCACATTTTCTCAAGCTAAATTTTGACAGATCGTTGTGTACTGTTTTTCTGTTGCGTTTTTGTATTTTGGATAATGGGAGAATTAAGCAAGGATGAGTTTTTTTTTAATAAATACCTCGACGAGGAGTACCTAGAATCGGAAATGGTGGAAATCAGAATCAGTGTTGAATTTTAAGTTATTTTCAAAGAACTAAAAATTGGGTTGTTCTGTACTTTCCTACGTACAAAGTTCCGATCAGTATTATCAAGATAATCTACAAAATATTTTCGAGACCGCACCTGATTACTTTTAATTGAAGTCATGGACTGCGTGTCAAACTGGTTGGATGTGCAAATTTGTTCAGCATTATTAATCCGAGTAATTGTGGGAATTTTAATATTACAAAATGCATCTCATTACATAAACCAGAGACAATACTGTGACCAGAGACAATACTGAGACTCCCATCTTCGGCCGATTTTCCGTTACTTGCCTACAAGCTACATTTTTATGGGGTGGTACATGCTAATTGCGTTAGTATTTTTACATAAAAATTCGTATTGACAAATGTCACGTAACTTCAAAAATTCCGGCTCACCAACACACTCGCAACTTGCGTGTATACCACTTCCGCTGTCGGCAAAGTTGCTGCCAGCGTTCATAGAATTTTGTGCGTTAAATTTGAAATTATTCGTTACGTGTGAATAGTATTTTATTTAAGGAATAAGTGCACTTTTGTTGAAAATATTTATGAAAAAAAAAATGCAAAATATTTCTAAGAAAATAAAAACATTTTGAGCAAAGTTTCATCAGTTATTTAAGAAACTCATGAAATCGAAGTTAATGATATTCAAAAGCGGAAAATACTAATACTATCCTAATATGTTTCTATTGTATGAAACATCTTATTTAGATAGTTTTATTAACTAGACAAATTATATTATTCGCCTTTTAAAAATATATAATAACCAACCAATAGCATTCAATTATGTTAAAATGTGGTATTCCCGAACTCTATCACATTCCCCACAGCGGTTGGCAGCATTGATTTTATATTTTTTGTATATTTTTGCATGTCACACGCATTCTAAATTGACAGAACAGCGATAGGAAAACAATATGGCGAGTTTGAAAGCAAATTTGAGGGGCCCAGCGGCAAGAGGATTGCGAGTTGGGGGTCCCACTATTGTCTCTGATATAAACCACACTTTAAATTCATGAGTACACTCTAGGTCAGCTATGAAAATTAAATTGTTTCGTTCTTAAGTCGTACAGAACTATTCATGAAAAGTGATTTTGAGTAATAATAAATAAATAGTTGGCGCAACAGGTCCATAGGGACCCTAGGCTCAGCGTTGCCGCTAAAAAAATGTAAAAAGGGGATTATGAAAAAGAATAGATGCGAGCCGAAAAAGGGGCTTCCACATAAAAAAAAAAATAATAATAATAATAATATAGCAAAAAAAAAAAAAAAAGTTGGCGCAACAGGTCCGTAGGGACCCTAGGCTCAGCGTTTCCGTTAAGAATATGTAAAAAAAAGGGGATTAAGAAAAGAATAGATGCGAGCCGAAAAAGGGGCTTCCACATAAAAAAAATAATAATAATAATAATAATAATAATATAGACAAAAAAAAAACAAGACATTTATTTTTAACAAAAAACAATTTTTGCACTACGAAACACTTCTTTTTATATGTTTGAAGTCTTTTTCGTTCAATAAAGAATAAAATCTTACTTAAACTGAAAAAGAGGTCATTTTGATAAAATAATATTTAAAAAGTAGGTGCCCAGGTTCCTAAGGCTCGAAAAGGGGCCAAACGGTAACGCTGCATAGGCCTAGCTTCACATAACCATTCGTTTTGTGTGAGTTTTTTTCATTTTTGGGACGAATGGAAAGGATTTACTATCTTATGCCGAGTCCAATCGGCTAATTGAGAGGCTCTAGTATGACAGTTATACTCTCGAATATTTGTCAGACGTTCGCGAAAGGTTGCGCAGTGGAAAAAAAACCTTAAGATGGATTTTTGTTTTCGGGAATCGAACCTGTGACCTATCGCTTCGTAGTCCTATACACCAACCACTAAGCCTATGCGCCTATAATTTTGAGTATACCACTTAAAATGTGTTCCATCTAAGCGAGTTTTAAGCAAATTTCAGAATATGTCCATCATTTCTTGCAAAAATAAAAATATTGTATATTAATTATACAGTATTTAGCAACAAACTGTTTGGTTCAAAACAATACCAAACAGGCAAATATATTTATTCACGTATATCATACGAAGTGAAAAAAAATCTCAGAGTTTTGCCCACACTGGTTCACCTTGATATAAAAATGTTCAAAATGTTCAAACAGCGCCACTGATGCATCGCCCTTCGATTAATACAATTAACGCACATGTATAGTCCAGCCGAAACCTTTAAGCCGCATTTTGCAATAAATTCATGGCATGCATCCAACTCACGCACGCACGAGCAACTTCTTGCCAAATATTTTGCAACCGCATTCGCATACCGCATGCTTCATGGCATAGTTGACTTGATTTCGATGCCACCCAATCGCCCAGCCATCCGGCGCGAATTCTTTGCTCTAATTTTCCCTTTCATTTCGCTCCCAATTACCTCACAGTCATAATTTTGCGCGTTACAAAATCCCAAGCCTCAAAGACCTCCATACACGAAATAGGAAGGGCGCGCGGGTACTCGTTGTGCATTCGTATATCGTAATGCTTGGAACGCGTTGATGCGCTACAAATTGGTAAGCATGCTGCTGTGCTGCTGCATATTTTCCAATTCTAGCTAATAGCAGCAGTAGTCTGTTCCTGCAGTTGACAGAGTTGATTTCACACGCGCGCCATCAGCTACTGGCTCATGGGCTCATGTCTCAAGTTACATGTAGACATGTAGTCATGACTCTGTCTGGGAAGACGATACAGCTCCACTGATCCAAATCGCAGTGCAGTAAACTTTGAACGACATACGGTTGCTGACGACGCGACGCGACCAAGATACGATTTTTTTTTTTTTTTTTTTTTTTTTCTACATGAAGCCAACTTCGTATATAGATGTATTGTTTTGGTGGCATAAGCAGTCAGGTCTGATGGCAATTTCATAATGAATCACAGTCTTTTCACCAACGATATCACCTTTCTGGAAATGTTTACCATAACCACTAATGCGAGTAGGATTCTTAGAAGCTCTTTGAAGTCAATGTGCAACTAAACAAATTTTGCATGCTTCACTTTTATATATAGGTACACCGAGGATCACCAATCGTCTGTTCGAGCGCGAGGGAAGTCGACGTTGAATGAAAATAGACATCTGCTATTAGCCGACCGGGAAACCGGGAACCAGGGAAACATAAGTAGTTTAGTTATCTTAAGCATGTGAGGTCAATGTGGCATTGACGACTCTTGTATGATTATGATTAGTATTCAGTCAAATTGAAAGCATGTACAACGGGTTTGCCTATTTTTACTTCAGTGACTCAACTTGAACCAACTGACTGAAAGTGTGTAGGGGAGAGCGGGGCTGGACTAAACATTTTAGAAAAGAGAAAAATGTATTCTCTCACAGTTTGCACAGTCTCACTGTTAGCACTTTTCCCCTTCATGATTAATCTGCAAAATTTGTAAGAGAAAAAAATCATTTTGAATTGAACAACCCTGCAAAAGTAGAGGTCCAGGTACACCTCAAACTGTAGCACCGCCAAAGAAGGAAAAGTATTCAAATTTATTTTCTTGATTTAGCATTGAGTTTACTGTTCTAGTCTACTTTCGCCTATGACTAGACGCTGCAGAGGACACAAAGCAAACCGACAACATCATCGCATTAAAGTCAAAGTCTAGCCCTTATAACTTCTCAACTCACTTATGTCCTTGATATGGCTTCGTTGTACTCTTGGCGGATAGCGTGCATAATGCTGAATACTGGAACTTCGCCGATAACTAGATTAGAATGCGGTCAGAAGCAATCATTAGCAAGCACCGTACGAGTATAGACAGGAAGCACACAGACAGAAGCAGTAAAACAAAGGGAATTGTGACAAAGTAGTAATTCATGTTCCTCTGCAGTGTCCCCGATGTTCGATGATGTCATGCCTGAAATTGAAAGACTCCGGGTGTCTTAAAATAAATATGCACACAGCCAAAAATGTGATTCTGCTTCCAATATAGGAAGTTTCGCTCGATAGTTGCTCAAGAAATCAGGTAGGTAGAAATATCCGCCCGTACACTATTTTCGCAATTCCACCTCAATTAAATTCAGGAATGTTGCTAAAGATTATTTGGGATCATGCTTTGGGTTCTGCAAAAAGATTTACGGTTTGCAGATTGTTGTGTTAAATAAAGGCAAATGGTTGGACTGGTTGAAAAAAATTATTGTGACACTGGAAATGTTGTTAAAAGTTTAATTTCGTCCATGTATATTATGGCTTCATTAGTAAGAGCAAACATTCCCATTAATTATGGAACACCACGTCGTTCAAGTGGCTGCTTCGGCTGGCTACACAGTAACGCGTTCTGTCACTAAAATTTTCAAAGACCTTATTGATGGTTTCGGGCTGTAGCTCACGGATTGATTGGATGATATTGGCCTTAAGTGCTTGAATCGTTTCCGGATTGTTAGCATCATGGGTCCGGTCAGGGGTCAAATCGAAGCTAGGCTGAAAACACGATATGGGAATTTGGTGCGCAAAAGATCGATTGTGGCATGGGCTGTGTGGAATGGCGCTCCATTCTGCATGAACCAGAGGTCCATGTGTTCTATTTCAGTAAAAAAAAAGTCGGTTAACATGGCTCTGCAACGCCCACCGTTGACCGAAACGTTGTTCCTAGCCACATTTGCGAAGAAATAAGGTCCAATGATGCCATAACTCCATAGTCCGCACCAAACTGTCACTCTTTGTGGATGCATTGGCTTCTCGACAATAACGTGCAGGTTTTCCGAGCTCCATGGCGGCAATTTTGTTTGTTAAGGTAGCGTTCAGCTGGCGCGGTGGGTGCTTCATTTCGACCAAAGATTCTTTTTAAAAAACGCACTGCTTGGGCTACACAGCACTCACTTTGGAAATAAGGTTTGAAAATGCCCCAATGTTGTTCATGCGTAAAACGCCTCATTTCGTTCCGCGGAGGTATGATACTGACTTTCTGTCAAGATTTCGAGCAGAGGAAACAGCTGTCAGTGTCAAAATAACCTATGATTTAAAAAGAAACCACTAGATGGCCCACTATTATAAGTACTAAAAAAAAAATAGAACACATATTTTAGTATGTACTAGATTGTTTGTTGGTCGTTCCGCAAATTATGGTGCTAGAATTATCATTTTGTTCATTGAATTTTGGTTTTCTTAATATTAACGTTACTGTTTTTTTAAGAATTTAAATGAATTGCAGAACAAATAATGAACAACTTTTAAAATACAGAACATTTTTATGTTTTTATATACAAAATAATTCATAATGAACATCGTCTTCAAATGCAGAACGGTTTATTATTATTTTGAACGGATGGGCACCGTACTTATAATACTATATTATAGTAGTTAAATGTCGCTTGGGTAGATTTTAAATTGTTTTGTGCATTGGCCATTTGTAGACTTTTTGAGTTTATTTCCGGAAAACGTCAAGAGTCAGGTTCACCTGATGGAGCTATACAAAAAGTTGACAAAACATGCCGTGAAAAGTTCTTTTGAGAAGCCCATAAAACATACAGAATAACAATAAGTCGTTAATGGCAGCAGTTACACAAAGACAGCACCAAGTTTACAGGCTTAAAGGCGGAGGACTTGGTCCACTCCGGACTTTAAGACCTCCTAAGTAAGAATAACTAACTGATGAAAAGCAGAAGACACAAAGTGGTAAACACCCTGCGCAATAAAGTCGCTAAAGAATGCATTTATCATTTTCCATACCATTTCCTTTAAGGTTCTATCAGATGTCCGAAGTCGCCGCGGCAGTAAAAGACCGGGATTGTATTCCTTTTTTTTCAGCATCGGTAAATCAGAATTAAAACAACAATTACAGATTTAGAAACAAAGTTTTCCGCTTCAATTAAAGTTATATTCAAACATTGGACAACCTAGATGGTTTGAAATGGATAATACCAGATGGACTCTCTCTTAAGGCATCATTGCCAGTTTGATTTTTTGACACAAGACACGCGTTATTCTAGAATAAGAATATCGTAGTTGCAATGGAAGACGATAATACGCCGAAGAAGAAGAAGAATGGACAGGTCTTAAGTTTAATATCCTTAATTTTATAAACAAATCTGAGCGACTCCTAATCTCCTTACTGAATCAAATGGTTCCCCTGGTGCATGCAAAAGAGTTGTCACATCTGGACAGATCCAAATCAGTATTTATCATATAGAAAGACACATCTACCGTCTGCAAGATGCTACAAAAACATCACAATCAAGGAACGTGCCATATTACTTCAATCTGCTCATGGCAATCTCCACTGGATATTGATTTATGAGGCAAGTGTTCAGCAATTGCACCGAATAAAGACAAACAAACATTTGCTCAGAGTCAAAGCCGAACTGCATTTAACTGCAGACTTTCATGAAATCCGAAAAAACAATAACAAAACAATTAAGAAAAACCATGCACGTGCGTCGATTGATTCGCTTCACGCACCGCAAATCCAAAATTCAGCTTCTAGAACTATATTTAGTAGGGAATAACCGGAAGGCAAAATTTCCATTTCATTGATATTATCCTATACGTTTGCAGCCCACTCCCCCGGATGAATGAACATTTCTGTCTCAAGTATCTGAAAGTAATTCAAGTGGAGATGGAGGCTACATGGAGGGATGCATCGCTCGTCGTCATGTGTGTTCCGGCAGCAAGAATATATCCGTACAAATAATGACTCTGCGCCTCACAGTTCAATGTCCTCGTCGGTAATGTGTTTTGTTGTTATTTTTTCTTACTTAAAAGAGATATAAATATCATACCACATATAAACGAAATGAAAAAGACACTATTCCTGGTGGTATGAGAACAGTGGCGGATTAACCACTAGGCTCGTGAGGCTCGAGCCTAGGGCGGCAACTTGTAGGGGGGCCGGAAAATTGTGTATGTTATTTTATTCTCAAAGAAAATTAACTAATTAAAAGCCCAAAAAGAACTGCATTCAATCATTCGTATTCTTTGTTAAATTTATAGATTGTAACTTGTAATATTTTATGTAACACAATATTTGAATTAAAGTGTAAATTATTCAACAATAATACATTTGAACCATTTCTCACTCCCGGGGCGGCTATATCCGACTACACATCACTCTTCGACATTAGCCCATTAAAATAACGATCCTTGGATAGTATAAAAAAAAAAGGGGGGGCGGTAAACACTGAACGTGCCTCAGGGCGCCGAGAAAGTTAATCCGCCACTGTATGGTACGCTCTTTGGAAATTCGGACGAAAATTGAGATTTATTGCGGTTGTCGTTGAATCGTATTGTTCTCGCATTGTGTTGCGCGATGGTATCGACAATCTGGTGGATAAATTAACCCAGTTATGTGAGTGGAAAAGTATATTCACACGCCGAAAAATTTCCCCCAAAATTATTACAAGCTTCGAACATTACTTTTGGTTTACTTACGGTCTGACCACATTGAATTAATATCCCAACTATTACGTCTGACCCCGAAAAGGACAGAAGAAAATGGTATCGATTAAATACGGAAATGTATAGAGGCACAACAATCCACATGACGCCAAAAATCCTGTACAAAACTAGGCGAAAGTCGTAAATCTTGTTATGTTATTGGATATTTGTACCAAAAACGTATACGTACGTCCGTTCATAAAATAGAGGATGTGGAGTCCCTTTGGGTACGTGCACGTTTTAAGAGTATTGTGCCGTCGTTGTAGTTAAGTGAGTGTTGATTGCATTTTTAACCCTGAAACGTGTTCAGTTGATAAATATGTTTGGAAGGCTCACACAAGTACACGCGTTGACTCTGATAAATAAAACGTTATGTAATGATGTGTTGACGTATATTGAGAATGCGCGAATATGGAAGTGGTCATAGGCAAAACGCGTCGCGACAAAGAAAAATTTGGAAATAACGTAAATTGTTTACCCAAATTACAGTTCTCGGTGAATGTGGAATAGTTAAAATAAAACTGCTTTACCACACTAGTTGCCTCTTCTAAACAAATGTATAACACAATTTGAGTAAATCACCAATCAATACATTTTTGGAAGCAACATCTATCGGAAATTGGAATAAATACCTGAAAATTAATTTGGAACTCCTCATCTTTTCCTGGGAAGTTTCAATGTCACATCACAATAAATCCTGGTGAAGTCATCAAATGAGGCATATGGATAAACGTTTTTGATTTGGACTAAGTATATTGAATTGGGAAATATAATTAAAATAAACTAGAGATTTTACGAATTCCGAATTTGAAAAGGTATGTCTTTTGTTTTATGAATACAAAAATCAACTGTCGTCATCTGTCACAGTTCACACAGCTTGCTACAAATATTATAACTTGTAGATCGTACTCGTACTATTATTACTCGGTGTCAGTACTCACTCTCACGTCACAGTGGGATTTTATGATGTTACAATGATTGTTTGAAACTCAATACACCACTGACAAGCTTGCAGCAGAATATACTTTCGCTCATCAAAAATGAGTTGTTGAGTTGGTGTATGTTTGTTGTCCCACTCCATGAAATTATGAAAAATCTTGTATCACAAATGCGAGTCTGGACAAAACAAAATGTTAAAATTAAAGAATTCCAATTCCAAATTCCAATTCCCAATTCCAAGAAGAGAATAAGAAAAAAAATCGCGTACTTTGCCGAGCCAAAAATATGTCAAACTCAAAAAATTTGGCGAAACTCTCTTAGAGAGCTGAAATTATACTCCACAGTACGTGGATAGACTTCGAGCTTCTTTGAGGCTCTTACATCTTTGACATCTAATCCATTTCAAAAATAAATATATAACTTAACTTTTTGCAACACATAAAACGTTCTGGGACAACCTTCAACCACCACGGATTTTATTTTTGTGCGCAATTTATTTTTAAGATTGATTTTGAATCTTTTTCTTGTCAACTTTGTGCATTGTGCATTTGACATATTTATCAGTATTTGCCGGTTGAAATTCTCTGAGCCGGTCCGAGCCTAGAGAGACAGACGAACTGCTCGTTTTGTTAATTTTCTCTTTTTCTGTCATTTTTGTTGAGAACGTTTATAAACTTTATGATCAAGAACAAATTTTACCAGATTTTTTAAGAAGAAAAATAAGATTGTTTAATACAAAAAGATATTCGCTTAAGCCTCAATAACTTTCTGTAATATTCTTGAAATCGTTTCGACGAGTTTTTTACGGCATATATCAGCAGGAACGTCATCTCAGAGCTTTGCTAATATAAAAATGGTTTCCTCTCTGTTCCGATTCAGAGTAACAGTTCTTTTTCGTTTAACGTAAACTCATACATTTTCAATATTATTGAATCTGGACGTTGGAGTGGCCAGCTCTTTGTTTCTATTTCAATATCCCGCAAAAGTTTCAACATCATTCGAGCGTTACCCTGTTGAATAATTAATTACTGCCAGATAAGCATTTCGCCTGATGGATGTACCTGATATATATATCAAGCGCGATATTTTTACGAGTTTAACCTGGATTTTCAATATACTCCTTCAAAACCTGTCAATGGGATGGGATAACTATGGTCACACGATACACAATCACTGAGTTGAAAACTGCAGACAGTAAATCCTTAACCGATGGGAATTATTCGCTTTAAAAAGCGAATTTATTTCTGTCCAAATACTTATACCCATGACTGTTACTTTTACGAAATGGTGGAGCTGCTTCACAAAATGTTTCAAGGACAGTATTCAGTAAGATAAAAACTCAAAATGTGCCCAGATTTCAGAACCATAACTCCACGCTACTTGGAGAAAAGACGTATTGGAAAAAGTTGTTTATTGACACCTGGAACTATGTATATAAAGGGTGGTTTTTAAGGGCTGATGTTGAATGTCAACCACACCTAAACATCAAGTTTTCTTCTGCATTTCATTTGACATTTCTCAATTTCAGACAAACTCAATTAGAACCATGGAAAGATACACAATCAAGCAACGCTTTAAAGTTATTCAGGCTTATTATGAAAATGGGCGTTCAAATCAAAAGACATATGGTGCACTTCGTGATTTTTTCGGTCAATTTAATCGTCCATTTTAACCTCAGTGGATTCGTCAATAAGCAGAATTGCCGCATTTGGGCAAATGATAATCCAAGAGTGATTGCCGAAAAACCAGCCAATGGTTTATGGGCTGGCGGCATCATCGGTCGTCGATAAGCCAGCAACAATTCAAGAGCTAAAGGATGAGATAATTCGGCACATTAAGGGCATAGAACCTCAATTATGCCTCAGCGCCATCGAAAATTTGGACCATCGGATGGAGGTGTGCCGCCGATGTCGCGGCGGCCACTTGGCCGATATTTTGTTCCATACATAACTGAACCATACCAATATTATATCATAATAAAAAGAAATGACAATAATTTTCTAAATTATTTGTTTTATTCAAAATCAACATCGGCCCTTAAAACTTAACCACCCTTTATGTATAAGCGGGCAAAATAATCACGGAAAATCAATTTGGTTTTTGAAGTGATAATTCATCGGAAACAGCCTTAAACACGCGTATCAATTCAATGGAAAAACGTGCACCTCCCGTACAACATCGTTTATTTACAAAAACACTATCTTGACTTTTCTGACAACCATAGCCCTGAAATTTATTAAATGGACGTATATTCCCTTTTGGAAGCATGTAACATAATGTCGGTGGGATCGGACAACTGGGAGTGGCACATACCATACACAAACAGAAACAAGTTGTGCTCAATAATGAAGGAAAAAACAAAAGTGTCCACAACTACCGCATGTATTTTGTTTCGATTCTTAAAACGCAAGAGTGAATTTTATTCGACAGAAGCTGCGTGTGTTATCAATTTATTAGTTAAATACAAGTCGATAATTATAATTTCTAAATGATATCATTATATCTGCGAAAAACCAGTTTACGTCATTATCCAAAACGCAACAGTCACCTCCAGGCAAAACAAACTATTCAGACGAATCCCCATTCCATTCAGAGCCTCACAATCACAATGCTAATTCGATTCCGTGGACACGCCAGAAATCACTTTTACTCTTATTTTTGTGTCTGAGAGTTACTTTCATGGCAGGTTTATGCACGGCAAATGTTCTTGACATTGAATTCGCTTATTTTTCATTTTCGTTTCTTTGCCGGGGAGAAAAAAAACGAATGACTATAGAATTTCGCTTTGGAGACCGTGGTCGTGTCCTCATCAGTGGAGTTGGCTGCAAGTCAACCCGTCTACCTACATACGAATTGAGGCTGAAAATTTGCCTGCTATACAAATGTGGGTTTACATTTTTGTATTTCTATATATTCTGGGAAAGCCTTCTGGTTTTGGGGGGCATATGTGGGCAAGTTCATTGATTTATTACTGGTACAGGGTGATTCATTTATATGGTAGTCTGCCCAGCAACCAAGTAAAGCGACATCGCATTTAGATTGAACTTGACAATGTTTTCAGCGGAAATGTATGTCATTTTTATATTCAGCTCAGAGAAAAGCCACCCAGTCTTCAAATATCCAGTCGAAGTCCCAGTCTCACTATACAGAGTCATAAGACCATTGGCATGTCCTTCTGCAGACAGAAATTGCTGAGTTATGAAGAAAAAAAATGAAGAACAACATACATTCAGATTGGGCATCATAAAATGATATGGTGCGGTAATTCTACCTAAATGGATGACGCCATTGCAGTTTGAAACTGACTTTGCTCTATTTAAGGCAATGATGATGCAGAAATAAATTGGGAAGTATGAGCTGTATGTGAGGATTTTCTTACCCTTTCTGATGGGGGAATAATGATTTAAGTAGTTATGCTAATGGGATTGGGTGATAACTGAAAAGCTTTTGAGTCTCTACACAAATCGCGGCGTATTATAAAATCGAAATCCTGCTGACGTCGACTGAAATATCCTCAATTCGCAGTTTGTTTCAGTTGCTGTTCCGTCAACCGCCAACTCGAAATCATCTGTGACCTAATAATCTTTATAGCTTAGCAGAGCTGAGACAAACCTGAATTTTACTCGCTTAACGGACGAAGATGTTGTCGAAGCTCTGTTTTTCGTTAAATCGAATGCAATAGGTTTGGATGAAGATGAAGGCTAGACTAGTAAAATTGAATATCATCAGTTTGGATGAAACAAATCCTAAATTTCTTATTACTCATATCTTTAACCAAATACTAACGACTTGTGATTACAACTCATCGCGGAAAAGGCTAAGACCTGGATGCTACGTTTACCTACCTACATTTCTGATGTTGTTGAACTTCTCTAAGGCATTCGACACGGTGAATCATTTTCTTCTCTGTCGGAACTCGGAAGCTGTTTCATTATGTTCGCATCTGTCAGTCAAGCTCTTGCAGTCGTACTTAATGGACCGTCAGCAATGTGTGGCTGTAGGAAATATAATTTCATCATTTCTTGAGGTACCTGCTGGAGTTCGACAAGGTTCTATTATCGGACCCATATTATTTTCAATTTATGTGAATGAACTCCCACGCCTTATAAAAAATTCTACTGTCCGTTGGATATGCTTAATAGCACCGTTGATTAATTAATGAAGATCTAGAGATAATTCATCAGTGGGCTCTTAAACACAACTTGTCGCGTAATCCTTCAAAGTCAAAAGCACTTTGTATCTATAAGCAACAGTTAAATGCATCTAATTTTCCGTAAATCTTATTAGGACAGTCATCAATTGAATACATTCATAATTTTTATAATTCAAATATGTATTGCAATGTTTAGTTTGAAAAATACTATTCGTTAACTGAAAACTGAGTACAGGTTATTGTTCGGGGTGTAAGCATTACTTGGTTTTTAAGGTTTTATCGAAATCGAAAGTGGGGTTTTCGAGATATGAGCCGTTTTTAAAATTAGCGTTTTCGGTTATTCGAATTGAAAGTTACGGACGCAATAAATTTGAGAACACCAATTTTGCTCTAAGTATGCATTTTGAGCAAAAGCCTTAGAAAACTAAATTACATTTTTTTTTTATTTTTCAAAAATCCATTGTACGATAATACAGAGAAAAACTGAGTTTGCTATTAACTTAGAAATGACCATATTACCTTATAAGTTATTTTTTGTTACTATCGTATGGACCGTTTTCCAGATGTTTATGTCAAAATTTCAAAAGTACCGATATTCAATTTTTTAGCGAAAAACTGAATATGCAATCATATTAAAGAGCTTAAATATAAATGTTGGTTGAAATAGTTAGAGTCGTTTTCGAACAAATCAACTGGTATGAAAATTGTACATGGGAAGTACTTATAGCATTAATATTGAGGTTACCGTGCAAACAAAAAACGGCCCCGAACTTTAAGGTCGAAACTCCAAGTCCGAAGTTTAGGCTGTAGGCCTCGACACAGACGGACAGACAGACAGACAGACAGACAGACCGACGGACAGAATTTTGCGATCTAAAAACCAGAATTAAATGTGGTGCCCACTAAAGCATTCTACACCCGCGACGGAATATTAAAAATGCTTCAACATTTATGCCACTGTATGTCAAGTTTCTCTTAAACTTAAAATCCCCGTCGCCACTTGATAATTTGCTTTTCATCTTTATTCACCGTGGAACATTAGAAATGAAGATCTCCATGAGACCTCGGAGTTCCCACAGTTAAGGATGAAACGAAAATGTGCACTCGAAAGCATAGAAATCGATTTTTAGGACACATTAATATATCGGTCCTTGAAATTCCCGATGAAACAAATTTATTGCGGCGTATTCAACGAACTAAACCTTCGGACTTAGCCCGATATATGTATTATCAACCGCGTTAAAATTGCGGAACGAGCAGGAACTTTCGCCGGAATGCTGCCTGCCAAACGTACATAACTTCGTGATAAAAAAAATTGCTTCATAAGTCATAACTTATAGTTGCAGTACTTACAAAAAAAAGTTTGTTGGATCGTTTTACTGAGTAAGAATCTCACACTACTAGATATATGTAACTGTCCTCACAGTGTCTTCAAGAATATTTCCACCTACCTCGGAAGAAAAAAAAAATGTTTATTCACGGAATCATTTGTAAATCTCCTTAAACATCCGAACAAAAGTACGAGAAGACAAGTTTCCCTTATCAGACTAGTGTCAATGCATTCTTCTTGTCAAATGGAATCTCAAGAACGCATTGCTTCCCATATGCTTACCCAATACCCACGTCCCACCTATTCCATATTCATAGCAATTCAAACCCGATTTGAGTCTATTTTGCTCCCAACTATACATGACATGTATTCATTTTACAGCACTAATTGCTGACAAGTAAAACCGCGGAAGCAATAGCTGTAATTGAGCTTGAGATCAATTGGTATGAATAATCAAAAAATTCCAATAAGCCACTTCTGTATGAGATAATTCCATGTGGTTTTGGTTTTTCTTTTAATTGACAGAGCTTGAACTTTCAACGAGCTGGAAGCAGTTCCGATGGAAACGAAATGCATCTATGAGTGAGTGAAGCCAAGATAAGAAGATGAATTGATTTCAAAGTCCCTTGGCAATTCTCAGTTGTCACTACTGTACGTTTCTCTTTCTGTGACAAAGACAGCACTCAGCTCACGTTTTACAGTGCTGATCTATTTCCGTTTCGATCAGGAATTATTTTTTTTTTTTATTTAATGCAATGCTTATATTCATTGTCAGTTCAATGTGAACAATAACGAGAACGTGATGTGTTTGCTAAATTCCATTCTATACCATCTGAATACTAAAATGGAAAACCTGTGATCATCCATCAAACTGGGCAAAAAACAATAAAAATAATCTTAATAAAGTAATTTCTAGTATTTACCAAAGAACCGCGGGTAATGTGAGATTTACATACCATCCACAGCATTAAGCACAAAGATCACAATCAGTTTTCTATTGCCAGCGGTACCATAAACCATTCACCACCCAGAAGAACACAAATACGTAACAATATACACAAAGTCCTCTCACAGAATGGGTCATCGACTGCATGAGAAACTATTCCGATTTCCACCCTCTCAGTTAAGTGCTTCGTACTATACTATAGTTATACTACTTGCGATTGCGATGCTTATTTGTCATAAATGCAAACAGCGGAGAGGTGAATTAATGGGAAACAAAAACGAAACCCAAGTGAAAAGCGAGCGCAAAAGCCAGCAAGAGCAACCCCAATTGTCAAGTGACCTATTTTCAAATGGAATTGCGTTCACAAACAGTCATTCCCCACCACATTGGTGCATATGAAAGAACGTATGTCATAATCACCTATCCGGCGCGTAGGGTATTACCCTATCGGCTCGTGATAGTTTATTGCTCTCAATCCCCTGTTATAGTACAGTGGGACACAATGTGAGAATTCAATTAACAGAATTTATTCTTCTAATTGAATTGCAGGATAAGTAAGCTTGCCTGGTTCACGGATGTAAGAATGAGATGCATTTGTTATTGGAAATCGAATGGAAATTACCAAATGCAATGAATCAATTAGACAACCTTTCCTATCGCGTACTGATCTATTTTCTGATGTAGGTATTAAGAGAAGGACTAAGTTAATTAATTTGCTAATGTATCACTTATCCCTATAAGTTACAATCGCGCAATGGTATACTGGAAACTCGTATATTTGTGCGGAGTGCCGTACGTACCGTGCCATTTTGTACGGTAGGGCTTGATTAAATTTCTCTATTGAATCAAAAGAAGGATTTATCATAGGATTCAAATTGTAATTGTAAAACTTGAACAGTGGATGCTTCTATTGGGCAAACTTTAAAAAAAAAGACTGCAGTAGAAAGTTTGGTTTGTGATATGAAGTATTTGCTTTGTTTTACTGTTTTTCGTCCGCTTTGTAAAAAAAAATGCACATGAATTTTGTTTCTAGTAGTAGGTATGTTAAGAAACAGTGTTGGCCCCTTTTGCAATATTTTAAGTGTGAAGTAAATTTTCAACCTATTTAACATGTTTTTGAGCCTTTTTTTTTTTGTTGATAATAGGCGTGATATTTAGCTTCGATCTTAGCTTAGTTGTTGTATTATTGTGCTGAAAATCCTACTTTACTTTTGCTTTGCTGAGATCGTAGCTCAAAAAAAAAAACAGACTTAATGTAAAAAATAAGTTGATTAAAATTGTTTTGTAATAAAAATCATGTTTGTAAGAATAATGTTTTCTGAATAAAAAACAACCATTAAATATTGCGAATTTTTGCGACTTTTTAAAATATTTATATATATATAAACTTTTTTAGAAGCGGTACGTCGCTTGACATTACAGAAAAAATATTCTTTCCCAGAAAAGGTGAAAAACGAGACGAATATTGAAATTTCACAGCAAACAAAGAACATTTTAACTGATTTCCCTCCCTAACATAAAAATGGCTGTGTACCACAAGAAATTACACCAACTTCTTAAAACAAAATACTAATTGGTTACAAGCTAAAATTTCATTTCCATACCAAGCCCATGATTTTTTGGACACACAAGACGAATGGTCTTAGGCTAGGAGCTAGGCCAAAGGTCCCTACCTACTTTATTTTTAGGTTGTACATAAAACATGTTAAATAAAATAATAACAAAAGGTTGGGGGTTTTCAAGATTTATCTGGGGGGAAATATTTTGACTGTCTGGCAACACTGAAGGCGATATGTTATAGTCCAGTTTCATTAGGCGAAACCAGATCCTACGAGAGAAAACTCGGGCCCGGGATGACAAAATGCTCGGCCCATTTAGGTACAGTACATGAATTCAAATTTATATAGGAGAGTATGTGAGGGCAAAAGAGTCTTAACTCCTAATATGTTAATAGGTTCTTTTTCAAACAAATTGGAGTGTGGTTTTGAATGACGTGTATGGAAAGAGAATTACAATTTTTCGTCATAAAAAGTAAGTGTCCATTCATCTTTATGTACTTATGTTCCTTTTAACATGTTTTGATTTTAAAGAAATTCTGTGAAGTTTAAATTTTGGGGTATTTTTCATATTGACTAATAATCAAAATTAGTTATAATGGAAGTCAAACCAAAACGCGACTTTTTGACCTTGTTTTCTCAAATTTTCTGAAGCTAAAACAAAAAGTTATTTGAGAAAATAAATTGACTTTTAGCTTCAGAAAATTTCAGAAAATAAAATAATAAAACTCGCTCATCATACATCACAAAATCTACTTACAAAAGGTCTGTTCCCTGACGATAATAGGTCTGTTCCCTAACGATAATGCATTCGAATACATTCGCCAAATTTAGTCAAACTTCGTTCCTTTACGCAAAAGTTGGGCAGAAGAGAGCCAAAAAGAGAGAGCAAAACATTTCCCTCCATAAAAAATCTGCAAATATTAGCCCAAGAAATTTCTTTGGGCTAGTTGCTTATTGCTGACAGATGGTTGTCAAATCGTTCGAATTCTAATTTGTAACTGACTTTTTATTTAATTTCATTTATATTTATTGCTTGTATCGCATACAAATAGATGTAAGAAGCAAAAGAATTGTACTTTTTAATTTCTGCAACAAAAGCAATTCAAATCCTGGTCTTAAATATAAATTTGTGCTTTTATCTACTGAAATTTGAATATTCCCGCCTAGAAAAAAATCACATTTTTCAAATTTGTGGTTCAACGCGTTCCTTTTCTTTTTGGTTATGTTTACTTTCAGTGAGCATATTCTCTCGCAATGAGAGAAATGTGACATATTGCCAAAAGTAAACCAGAAAGTAAGGGAACAGACCTTTAATGTTTAATTATGTCAAATCTTTAAAAAAATAAATTTGGTGCGACATAAATGTTGAAGCTCTGTCCCACGGAAGTGGAACACAAGTCCATTATGAACTTATGTCCCTGGGCCCAAGAACAGCTATGGATATAATGTTAAACTGACAGATTCCCAATGCGTTTATTGTCGTTGTGGTACCTACTTTGTAGGAATTCTATTCGTCAATAATATAAAATTATTAAATTCAATTAATTCTTTTTTGTGAGATTATTACGAGGCATGCACCGCGCCGACACCAAGTTCCTCGTTGGTTGCTTTTTGTCAATCTTTTCATTCCTTCTTTGTATTTTAGGTTAATTTGCATTAATACTCATACTCACAAACATTTTTTAATTTAGCAACTGCTTGTCAGAGGCCTAATTTATACATAAATCGGTTATTATTGGCCCGCGCAGAGCTTGAAAAATAAAATGAAGATCGCGATTTTCCTAGTCGTCGTCGTCATTTTCAAGTGACAGATGCAATTTTTAAAAGAAAAGCTTGAGAGAATAATCCCCGGAAAAAACTTTATATACAACTTGAAGTCCCATAGTATCTGGGACACTACAAACTTTGTAAAAAGTTATGGAAATGTTAATCAAAAGAACAGACTTTGGCGAAAATCGAAATTGCGCCTACCCGAATTAAAAATAAACTCTCGATTTCCCCTTGGTTCAAATTGGTCGAGTAAAATAAACGTAATTTCAAAAACCAGTTAACACGTGTGAGCCATCATGTAACTTTCAACTTTTAGTAATTTTTCGATAATTGTTCACTTCGATTTCAGCTATATGGGGACATATTTGTGGTGGTGCTTTTCTCAAAGGTCTAAAACACTAAACTTTGGGGACGATGTACAATTTGAACAAACAGGCACAATTTGAACAAACAGGCAATAGCTTAAAGGTGCGTAATATGCTAAAACTAAGTTTGCATTATAATCTATAATTAAGGCAGTTACCCATATCTTACAAGAAAGATGATTGTGATGATTCACATTGCATAATAACCTTCATGTTACCTTGGGAGAATAATTTACGCCAACGGATTTGCAAACAATTTCTATACCAAACAGTAAGCTGTATATATGACTAAGCGAATAAGCCAGTTCTGATTCATTAACATTATACTAACAGATAAGATAACGTTAACAGAGATAGCAATACAAAATAAATTTGCCAAGTCAATTGCAGTTTTTTTTTTATATACAGACAACTAAGAGGGTATATGTACTTCTTTACGAGAGAAAAACAAACAGTGGCTTAAATTAAACATCATGATAACACCGAAAGCAATCAAAGTACAACGCACTTTGTCCGTTAAGGGGTTGAATGAGCTTTCAACACAAAACGAAACAGTGAAACTTAGTAGGGAAATTAAGAAATAAACAACTGAAACAAAAACATGTTCTTGTCAGGAGAAAAAAAATTGTTCCATAAAATGTGCAAAATAAAAATAAAAACAACGACGGTATTAACAGAAAAGCCACATCTCTTCCATAAGATTTATTGCAAAGGCCAAGTGATCCTGGCATATGACGTCAACAGCCACAAGCAACCTTCTCAATGTTCATCACTGAATTTCAACAAGACCACGAACAACGGTGGAATGCAATAAAAATTAACAGTGCGATGCATAACAATGAATTCAAATAAAAAAACACACAGAAAGTATACCATGTCCATAATTGGGAAAGCGGACTATACCCTTGCATTTTCTTGAGTGAATGCTAGCCATGGCATTTTTATAGCAAATGTTCTCATACAAAAGGGTAACATTAATGTTGTTACCTACATTGGAGAGAGTACGATTTAGCCAAGAAATTATAACAGTTTTTCGTACAGGGGTTAAAAAGAACATTTTTTACTATGGGAGGGGGTGGTCTACTTGCTTCATTTAGGCAGAAGGGGATATTTAAAAACAAAAAATATTTAAATCACAGTATTAAACAGGCAAAACTTACATTTTTTGAAAGACTCTGTTCTTTCTTTCTTGAAAAGGGGAAAAAGAGGGACAAGCTTTACAAAAGGGGAAAAATAAGAAATCTCTGTTAAACGTAAAATGTTCAAAAATAAAATTAAAACTTATTTTCAAAGAATAAATTTTTCATATTGAACAGGAAAGAAAACAGCCCATCGAACGTCTACGTAGGACTGTTTGTGCATCTGAATGCATTCATTTGTTTTAATATTATGTCTAGTAGGAAAGGAAATTATTGTGTAATATGTAATTTTTTTTTTTTTTTTGTGATATGCTTTATTTACGGGATTTTTTTTTTGGGAAATAGGGGAAAACTAGAACTTTTGCTGATAAAAAAGGGGTAAACAGTCTTCAAAGTCTGGGAGCACTGTCCCCAACCGCTTCGACGAAAAGCAAGGTTCATTCATTCATTCATCGGCTTTTGAGCACAACTTTTGTTTGCACGACTATCGATGTAATGCAGGGGCGAACTCAGGTAGAGGTTTTATCGTTTTAGCGATTTTATGTGAGACGTGGGGATGACAAATGACGATGGGGTGAATTCTGGAGAAATCATGTAGGTATAGTTTGAAGTTGGATAAATTTATTTGATGAAATCAACAGAAAACGTGCCCAGCGAGATTTTGTATTAGTTTATTTTATTTCATTTTTTTTTTCTTTTTTTTTTCAGCGATGAAGGAATTTTGAAAGAAGAATTACCTATGAAGGATGAATATGAATATGGTGTAGGCTGTTGTTCAATGTTCATATTATTACTTGTGTGTGTTTTTATTATTTAATACACAGTGTTCGATGAGGGATTTATGTTCGTAAGATTAGGGTGTGCAATGAACACCTTGCGCACCCTGACGAGACGCCACTGGATTTTACCTTTTTACAAAGCTCACTGCGCACCTAAGGAGATCGATATAAATATCGGTCTTCTGCTCAATTGTGCCACATTTGAGAGAAAGATCATTTGCTTCGATCTTTTCCATATTTTGTCACTTTTTACCAATCTGGGATATCACTATGAGAGTATGAGGTAGGGCCCTACGTCTACACTACTAGTAGACGATCGTTTTATGGCCCGTTGGTGCGTAAACTTTTATTTGAAATAAAATGAAAATTCTTCCAGCTAACTGTCACACTTTATTCACAATCCACATAATGCAGTCGCGATCCACAGACCCACGAATGAAAATGAAACTGATACGCGGGCATCTTCGACCAAAAAAGTTTTCATGTGAATGAAGTGTCAAAAACAACGAACGTTCGCTTGTTCGCAGTTTGAATTCGCTCTCATGTGAATAGTTCTTAAGGCGAATAGTTTAATCCGATCATCGCAAAGTTCGGGAAGAGAGGTGTTTTATGCCGATAAGAATCCAACACAACCGATGGCCGTCAAGTTGTTGGTGCCTAATACAAGGTTCCCATATCTTCAACCATACACAAAGCTAAATCCTTCATCATATTTTCGACTAAATTAGCTTAAAATATTAAAGCTCAAAATAAACTAGAACACTGTCACCAGTAGTATCAGCCTTTGTGAAAAGGGTCCGCAGGTTATGATCCCAGCTCCCGATGTGGCGGATATTATGTCCCGTTCCACGTAAGTGGGACTTAAGTTCCAATTTTCCTTTCGGGACTTACGACCCTTATTATACCAAAGAACATTTTGTAGTGTTTAGCCTGACGTCAAATCAATAGTTATTTACAATTAATCTTCCAAATCAATCTTCAGCGATGAAGCGCATTTTTGGTTAAACGGCTTCGTCAGTTTTTATTTGCTTCATGAAACAGCACTTCATCCGCTAAAAGTCACTCGGGCTTCACAATAATAAACTTTAGACTGACAGTTTGCGCAAAGACTCCAGACTTTCCAAAATCGCTTTACCAATAAACAAATATAGTTACCAGATTATCGTTAACTGTAGGGTTAAGTGTTAATGGTTAGAAAGTCATGTTTGTCTCGGGCATTAGCTAAATAAATCCTCCCTTTACGTCATTTTGAAGACGAGTGTTGCCCAACCGTCCAAAATCAAGGTATTAAGTTTGGGAACAGGAGCGAATTTAAATACGCTGTTGTTCAACCTGAGCGTTTACAATTATAAACTAATTTTATTAAATTGTAAATGTTTTTTAATTTTATTCGTTGCATTAAAACAATACTAATTGTTTTTTATATCTAACAAACACAAATTTGTACAAATGTATGAAAAAAATAAAAAAAAATATCGCAATTTTGTTTTATTTCTAAACGCTTGAAACATATATTTCAGTGTTTTCCTCTGTTTTATCTTGTTTAACCGCTAGTTCTTGATTTTTGATTGGTTTTTCTTTTTAAATAGTTCGCAAGCAATGAATGGATGCTTAAACAAAATTATTTTTGGGACATTTCCAAGCCATTCTTGACAGTTGTCGCAAACAGAATAAAATATCTGCTAACTTAAGTTTAGACGGCTCATACCCACTGTTGCCACTTTAGCGGTTTTTTCGCTATTTCTAGCGTATTTTTAAAGCTCTCGGCGATTTTTATTGAAATGTTGTCGCTAAAAAAAAAATTGGCGATTTCTAGCTACTTTTCATTACTACACCACCACGTACACGAATCCCGTACAAGTGGCATCTCCGACTCATTCGAATATCATTTTTCAAGTACAAAAATGCTGCAGGTGTAAATAATTTGCAAGAACTGGCTGATTTGGCAATCACTGTGCTATCTTTTCCCCACTCAAATGCTGAAGTTGAACCAATTTTTAGTGCAATGAACCATGTAAAAAACAAACTTCGGAATCAACTTTCAATCCTTATTGATTAAAATCAATTAAAAGTGATGAACAGGAGTTGCTGTAACTACGACCTGCCAGACAAGGTTATAAGAAAAATAGGAGAAACAAAAAAATCTAAAACTGAAGAAAATATAGCCGAAGCCTCTACTTCAAACTTGGAAGAAATGGACAGCCAAGAATAAGATGAGCCCATTTTTGAGCTGGAATTTAATTTGTAAATTTCAATTCTTTTTTTTTTTAAACTTTTTTTTTTACTTCACATTATTTTTTTGTTATCTTGAATTTATTGGTTGTTTTTCTTAATTCAGTATTTAATTTGATTAATAATTTAATAATTGACAATTTTTTTTAAAAATAAATACATATTTTTGTGAACTTACATTCAAATTGATATTTTAGCAATTTTTAGCGGATTTTCGCAATTCAGAAACTAACATTTCTAGCGGATTTTAGGTCATGGTCTAGCGACAATTTGGTTTCCTCAGCGGCAACACTGCTCATACCTACCTGAATACCAATTTTTTTCCAACAATTCTCAGAACCTTAGGCGACTCAGGTAGATATTTAGCTGCAACCAAACCCTTATTAAAGGAGTTTGTTTACTGAGAATGACGATCTCATCTGAGGACAAAATGGTTGGTGAAAAGGACACGGAAAATATAGATATAAGAATAGAATTGTCACCACTCAGCAAAATACAAACAAATTAACAAATTTAGGAACTTCTGGAGGAATAGCAGGTAACATGTGTGAATTCGTGGAGTGAGAAATATGACAGTTTTCGTCCATAAAAATGTGCGCCACAGCTTTATATTTTCTGCGAGAATTCAATTTTGTTAGTTTCTAAGTTTCCCGAATGAAGTAATATAATCTGCACAATTTTTAATATATCAAATTGTATTTATTTTCACACTTCTTCACTATACCTTGGCAAGCTCTATCTCGTTGCTTGGCAAATTGAAACTCGAAAACGATTGGTTCTAAAAACGCTTATGGCTTCCTTAGTGATATTTCTAGTTGCGAAAATTGTGATCTTTAGACCACCAATTAGGTCGGTACGCCTTCGTACTAGTAAAGGTGGAGGTCAAATTGTTTATTGGTACCATTTCAAAAATGGTGTACATTTTTATTTAAACTGGCAGCCAACTAATAGTCGACCTCGACATTAGTGTTTGATTATTGGTAAGGTCGACTGTTTGGTGCGGTTTTCATGCCGGTGACGTCATTGGGGCGTTTTTTTTTTCGCCGATGAAAATGACCGTCAAGTTACGGCAAATAGTATTCGCTACAGAGACATGTTGGAACGGTATTTCTTTGAGCAATTGCATGAATTTGACATCAGTGACACAGCTGGTGCAACAATCGAATTATTGAAGTCTCAGTTCGGTGAACGTGTTATCTCGAGAAACGGACCCGTCGATTGGTTGCCGAGGTCGTGTGATATAACGCCTCTAGACTTTTTTGAATGGGGCCACATGAAATCATTGGTCTATGCCAACAACCCGACGACATTTAAGGAGCTCAGAGCCAATATTGAACGAACAATCGGTCGAAATGTTCGGCCGATTCATTGAAAATTGGGTTCAACGTTTCCATACATAAATGTTTTGACAGTAATTCAAGTAATTTTTGAGATATGTCAAGTAGTTTGCATTTTATTTAAAAAAGAAGTTGTCAAGTTCTTAATGAAATACCCTCTATATAAGACATGTGGGACTAAGGGAATTGTCGAACTCGGTTGACCTGAGTGAAAATCAAAGCATGCTGGCCTTAGTAAGGCACTAGAATCATATGTAAACGGGCAATCGCTGACTTTAAGAAACCCCCAGAGCTATGAAATCAACGCACTTTGAACTCGGGTTCACTGATTTGCCACACTTAATTTTTTTTAGCAACCATTTCGAGCTTGCTCATTACCTTTCCATTTATAAAGGAGCTTAATGTATTTAGAAAACTACTTAACTAAATGTTTACACACAGTTTGAAAGCGCCAATAAGAATCTCTTCTACACAAGTGAATTGCTTCAAGTGCCTCTATTTACAGTCAATTTATTAGTTCACTGCACAACAAATGTACTACATCAATCAGTTGACACTTAAAAATGAACAAACTGGGTTAATTGTAAAGACCTCTCAATCGCACAGCCATCCAGCTCCAGCAGCCTATTAATAGACGCAAATCTTTGATTCGAAATCATCACCATGCAGATCAAAACGAATAAATTTTGTTTGCTTTACGAGCCTGCAAACTGTAGGTCTGCCATTTGATTAATTAGCGTTTAATTGAAAAGCAGAATTCACAAGACAAAGGAGTGGTATTCTGAGTATTATATTCAAGAGGCGTGCACCACGTTTCGTTGATTCAAGGTCAATAGAACTTCACAATTCTTCTTAATTAACGCATCGTATGGTGAATGAAGCAGGCGGCCAATAGTCCACTGCAGTGCCATCATGTAAACATTCAGGTTCTGTTCCAATCCAACTGCATCGGCTGTCAAGATTCAGTCGGGGTGGTCTGGGCTATTCACAGCAAACTTATGCGCTTATTTAAAGATTTCTATAAATGGGATGCATGTTGTTTCGGCTCTTTTGAAATGGATTCATACTTTGTATTTACGTTCTCGAATACGTTCAATGTCACGCTGGGTATAATAAAGTACTCCTGTAATGTGTGGGTTGGTAATGACTAGTATATATACTAACTACGCACATAAATACATATTCAAGAGATTGGTGACATTTTGGAGAGCAACAGGTTCGGTTTTTACGCAACGTAACCCAAAGACAGAAAAGTTGTTGAAAAATGACAAACATGTGATGTCCGAACTTCATCGATATCCAAGAGCGCCAGTAACTTGCGCCTGCATTGTCATGGTTCCAAGGCATACTAGTGAGTCCTATACTAACTGACTTGTTTTCAATGTAATACGGCATATAAACACGGTGACTGACCACCCGTTCTGTTTAATACAGGATGGGGACCAACTCGCCGCAATCGCCATTCTAATGATCTTGAACACAGCACAAAAACAAACTCCGTCACCTAGAACTATAAGGCAATTCCGTCCCAGACCTATGAACATTGTTTTGTAAGATATAGTTTTTTAAACATAATATTCCGTATTTGTAGCAACTGATCAAGCTCTTAATTTTGTTGACAGCTGATAGCCAGATACGAGCGAATAATGATCAGTTGTATCCTTTAGACCCCCCATGTCAATTTTTTGTTTTCCCACCGTAGGTATCTTAGGCGCAGTGGCTTAGTGGTTAGTGTGTTGGTCTACTAAGCGAGGGCTCCAAACTTCTATCTCCTGAAAAATACAAATGACATATTATGGTATTTTTTTCCACTGAACAACCTCTCGCAAATGTCTGAGAAACATCCAAGAGTATACTGTCATGAAAGAGCTTCTGAGTTAGCCGTTTGGACTCGACACATAACGGTGTATAAGGGACCTCCTGCCATTGGTCCGAAAAATAAAAACTCACACAAAACGAATGGTTGTGAGAACCAAGGACTTTGGTCCCCTCTTTTAGGTATCTTAGAACTGAGGCATTGTTTGCCCGATCCAGAAAAAGAAACCTTCTAAACTCCGTCAACTATATAGGCATCACTCTCCTTAACATCGCATACAAGATCCAGTCTTCCGTACTGTGCGAACGCCTGAAACCATTTGTCAACGAACAGATGAGACGCTATCAGTGCGGGTTTAGACCCGGTAAGTTCATAACCGAGCAAATATTTATACTACGGCAGATCTTGGATAAGACCCAAGAAGTCCAAATCGGTAACCACCACCTCGATTGATTTCAAGGCCGCATACGACAGCATTAATAGAGACAAGCTATACAGAGCCAAGTCTAGCTCTGGCATCGCTGCCAAACTTGTTAGATTTTGCAGAATGACGATGGAGAACACTCTCTGCTCCATTAAGATCGGAAACAATTTCACCGAGACTTTGATGTCAAAAAAGGATTTTTTTTGTATTTTTTTATAATTTTACTCGCGCTCAAGGGGTTATGAATACCCTTATAATGCGGGGCACAGCGCGGCATTCAAGTTTTTTAGGAAGAGAAAGAGGGATAGGAAAGAGTTTGTGGCGCAGTGGATATTCTCCACGAGTGGCGTCCTAATAGCTAGGGGAGAATTGTTGATATTTGTGTTCGCTTATAATTCACTTAAACTTATTCGCAGTTTTTTTTTTATTTGTGGAAAATGTTTCGTGGTACTGGCTCGGATTTGAACACGTAACCTCCCACTCAACAAGCGAACACTCTATCACTGCGCCACGGCCACCTTTTCAACATCTATCTTGAGAAAATCATCCAAAACTCTCAAGCCACCACCAGTTGGATAATTTTCCAAATGTCTGTGCAACGCTGACGCTGAGGACATCGTGCGTTTCCAAGTATCAAGATAAAACTACAAGTGTCATTTTTCATGGCAAAGTTTTACATGCGGACGTCATTATGACGTTAACACTTGTCCTAAATTTGTCACTATATCACTATGGTCACGCGGGCTATCACAGCACTTGATACAAGTGACTTAGCTAAAATGTCACGATCAAGTGACAAATTTTAATTACCGTGTGATCGGCTGTCACTCGCTGTTGGGACTGAGTGACCAATAAAAGGTCACGGATTGTCAGTGACATTTCACAAACTTCTGCATTGTCAAGCGTCTCGCAATTAAAATATTTTTTCCATGTTTTTTTTTATGTCGGTGGAAATGACCGCTTTTTCAAATTTTGAAAAGACATGCGTTGTGTGAAAATGGATTTGTAGTTAAAAAAAAAAACAATTTTTGGGTTTGTGCACATATCCGAAACACAGCCAAACAACAATAAATAGAGAAATTCTGGTTTTTATATTCGATAAGACATACGAAACCTGAGAGCAGAATCCGGGAATCCCAATTGCAAAAACACAAAAATAAATTTGGATAAATATTTTTGTTTCAACTGAGCAAATTGTGTTTGCAATTTTGCAGTAAACGTAAGTAAATAGATGAAAAAATATGAAATGAAATAGATCTCCTAGACTTCGACGCAAAATTCTTCGAGTGATTTTCGATCTGGTTTTCGTTGAATGGGGTCTGGAGGAAGAGATTTAACAGCGAACTCTACGATCTGTACAGTGATATCGACCTGGTAAGAAAAATATGCATCAGTCTTCTAAGATGACTGGGACATGTAGAGTGAATGGACGGCAACGCTCCGGCTCGATTCCAACTTTAAAACTCGGAGGGACGACGCAGTAGAGGAAGACCTCGCGCAAGTGAAAGGGGACCTCAACCAACTTGTATAGTGCGCAACTGAAGGCAGTTAGTCAAAAGCTTGGTTGTATTGGTCCTGGTTGAGGACCGCGTCTCGAACTGTAGCTAAGTAAGTAAGCAATCGGCGCCGATAAATTATTTTCCCTTATAGAAGCTGGTGTGACGTCTCGAAAAAGCTTTTTAGGTTAGATGTGCCTTAAAAAATGGTTTCACATCTGGTATTTTCGTTCGATTGCACACTGAAAAGATAAAAATTCGTGGTTATTTTGGGTAACACTAACTAGGGATCCGATTAAAATAACTGTTTGAATCGGTAGACGTACTGTAGTTCCAAGTTTTTTTTTTCGATCTTATCCGCCTTACAATGTTTTGTATACGAATCACCTTGCACGGGGTTATAACGCAATTAAAAGCCAAACCTTTATTATCCTGCTTCTAGGGATGCCAGATCTGAAAAATTAGCTGGCGGGACATTTTTGCATTTGAAGTGAAAAAAAAACGTTTTTATTTTAGATTACATTTTAATTGTTGTAAGTTATAATAAGTTTTAGTAAAAGTCTTTTAACTCATATTTGTACATTTTATGTAACTTTTTCAAATCAAATTTGCACAACGTTTTTAGTTTTCGGATTTTTCCGATAAGGAACAGCTCCAAAATTACGTTTTTTTGAATTATTTTCAGTGGAAATGAGCCGTTTATTACAAACACAAAGTGAAGTGTCAAACAGGCCAACTTTTTGAATTCAGAGACCAAGACCACTGAACTGTCATCATTCGATTAAAGCCCGCACCAGATATGTAACGTGTGGTGTGTTGTGGTGTGGTCTGTCGTTTCGTGTTCTGTGCACACTTATCTAGTGTGCTGTCATTTTTGTAAAATGAATTCAAATGGTGTTTGTTTTGATTTTTTGACGTTATTGATTTCCTAGTTCATGTGTACTCTTTTTCTCACAAACATATGCAATTTCAGATAATATATATATGTCTCGTTTCATTGCGCCATAGAACGTTGTGGCGCAATCAGTACACGAGCGATTTCGACACAACGCGACACACTGCAACACAACACACGAGAAATTTATGTTTCTACGCATATGAAATCCATTGGAGTGATAGCGACACGCCACTCCACATCACAACACACGTAACAAGTGTGGTTCCGGCTTAAGGCGCACTTCACACTTTGTTATTGTTATAGCTAAGCTAACTAAGGTAGTTAGGGACTTTGTCTACCTCGGCTCCGCTATAAACTCTGATAACGACATCACATCAGAAATCAAACGAAGAATCACACTTGCCAACCGCTGTTTCTTTGGCCTAAGACGGCAACTGATAAGTAAGGCCTTGTCGAGAAATACTAAGGAAACTCTGTATAAGACCCTCATCATCCCAGTCCTGCTTTATGGTGCAGAAGCATGGGCGCTATCAAAGGCGGATGAAGATCTCCTTGGTCTTTTCGAACGCAAAATTCTTCGAGTGATTTTTGGTCCCGTTTGCGTTGACGGGCTTTGGAGGAGAAGATTTAACAGCGAACTCTACGAGCTGTACAGCGACATCGACCTAGTCAGAAAAGTACGCATCAGTCGTCTAAGATGGCTAGGACATGTAGAGCGAATGGACACCAACACTCCGGCCCGAAGAGTCTTCGATTCTAACCCGGAGGGACAACGCAGTAGAGGAAGACCTCGCCTTAGGTGGCGCGCGCAAGTGGAAGGGGACCTCAACCAACTTGGAGTGCGCAACTGGAGGCAGTTAGCCAAAGATAGCGCTAACTGGAGAGGCGTATTGGTTGAGGCCCAGGTCCACCTCGGACTGTAGCGCCACCTAAGTAAGTAAGTAAGCTAACTAAGGCTAGCGCTTAATTTCGATGTCTTACTAATAGCAATTTGTTTTATTTAATAATGAAGTAAGGGCGACAAGTTAAAAGGCGGGTCATTACGGAACAAGTTTTTCAGCGCGGGACATTCTGTGGGACACTTTTCGTTGCGGGACAAAAACCTTATATCGGGACAGTTCCGCACTGAGCGGGACGTCTGGCATTCCTACCTGCTTCTGATAAAGGTACCTATAACGTAGAAGGCAAAAGAATGGCCACTGTCGAGGTGGTTAAAAATACTCTCAGCTATTTTGAGCGTCAATCTATCGCACGGGGCTAGAAATAAAACCGAAATTAATTTCAGCATTAAAAGGTTATTCCTATAGCTACATCCCCACCATCGTTTCGAAGAACAATCATGGGAATTCCCTATTAAACAAAAAAGACTGCGAAGCCATCTTCTGCTCCTTCAGTTTATTTTCGGAATTCGAAAGTCATGCAAAACAATCAAAACATAACCGATTTCCTCCCCTCTCTCAGTTAATATGCTCCCAGTCGGCCAACTAACCACTGCACTGCATTCAATTCAAATCCACTTCCTCATCCTCGTAGTTTTCCCGCTGTGTTTCATTGTCCAACAAACTGAGTGCAATGCCTGACTATTGTATTCTAACCCACTTCATCTGGGTTGGAATCAATGTGAACGACCTTTCCATAAGCTAAAAAACAAAAAAAAAAAAAAAAACTCGGTAGGTGCAGGACAATCACACATGCCAAGGACTAAACGTAAAATTTGCCTTAACTGTAAATTTACTACATACTAAATAAAAACAAAACATGTCACCGTACAACCCGCCAAGGCAAAACAAAAAATAAACGAACGAAATTGGTCCACGGCCCACCCTCTGATGTCCTAGGATTGTTTGAGGAAGCTATTTATACCAATACCAGCTGCACAGAATCCTACCACACACATAGCAAAACGTAGTCAACTACCCAACCCACTCATCTACACAGTTGAATTTGGAAAAGTTTATCGATTTTTCCAAGCAAAACAGTAATGCCATGCATTCAACAAAACACCGCTGAGGATAAGAAATTCCTTAAAAAAAAAAAAACTGAAACCATCCACAGAGCCACCCCTTTGAAAGGATTACAAATTCGCGGCGTGAAAATATGGAAATTGCCAAAGTTAAAAATAATTAATCGCCATAAGGGTGGTGCGGTGGCAGGAGTATCAGAAAACCAGCATCTGTCAGCGCAGTCCTTGTTGCACACACCCTTATTGTGTGGGATTTTCAATGTCATTTCGCCGGAAAATTTCCAAAAATCTTACATAGTTTTCTATTGTTTTTAACTTACTCTTTGGATAGGAATTTTAACAGAATCAAGTGTATCCTTTTGCGGTTGTATGAACTGGTGAGCTCCCCCAAGACAATTATTGCTAATCCTTTTGTTTTGCAGGGTTTCCAGGCGAGAGCACGGAAGTTGTTTCGGTTTTTCACTTGGAACACACCCTTTTTTGAATTTTTTTTTTATTTTCTTACTCTCTCAACTAGAACACTTTTGAATTAACATTTATTTTGGAAACTCTTTCACTGCACTCGTATTCACATGCATTTTTTTATTTTGCCTTCTAACTGTAACGCACCGTAATACAGTTTTTGACGCGCGCGCTAATAAAAACACAACTAGCTCACACTATATTTAACACCCTCATCCAACGGTAACACTAAGTCATTCACCGCGCAACGAACGAAAAGAACTAAAGGATCCCGTCGTTGTTGAATTCGATTCCAGTCAGACAGACAGACAGAGTCACTGCCATACATCACTATCACCATTCACCACACCAGCAACACACAGAACGGATTCCACAGCCCACAGGCCATAGCCATAGCTAATACGGGAACGGGAAACACCAAGTCTGCCATACCATCATGGACTGTTGTTGGTTTTTTTCTGTACTGCGCTGCGGCTACGGTGCATGGGCGCCCGATGTCGCGGTGTAGAAGTAGATTAGAATGAATGGAAATAAAGAATGAAACAAGGATAGATTAGAGAACTAGTGAAATTTTAGGAGAACGATGAAAACGAAAAGAGACAAGTTGAGCCTCGAAAACGAGCCAGTTCCGTTACCTAAATAGCTGCTGAACTGAGAATTAAGATGATTGCTATGACTTTGATGTGACGCAGAAGAAGAAGAACTAGAATTCGAAAACAGCCGTGCGTTTGCGTAGGTTTTATGTAATGTGTTTCATGCACGATACACGAAAACACGATACACGAATACGGTACGCGGCAAAACACCGGTTTGTTCAGAGACGGAGTGGAGAAGGGGAGGCAACGACAACGATAACGAATAGAGAATAGATGAGATCCAGAATCCAGCTGAATATGTGGGAGATGGGTTCCACAAGCACAAGCACTAGGTGTTTACAAATTTCATAACACAGGCACACAGCACCGCGGTTGCCGTTTTAGTGACTTTGTCGCTATATCTAGTGGAATTTTCAAAAGTTAAGTACCAAAAATTTATTTGTTGTCACTAAAAAATTATAGTTACTTTTCTAGTGACTTTTTGCAAAAACATGTTTTTCTAAATTTTTAATGTCGTTTTCCATTGGGACCAAAAATCAATCTTTTTTTTATCTACATCACTTTTAACGTTCCATTGAGCAGAAAAATCAATCTTTTTTTCGATTCGGATTACTTTTAGCAGATTTCGATTTTCAGATTTGCACATACCAATATACCTTGCACAGCTGTTTTACGTCAGTTTAAGACGTTTGCTTTCAGGACTATTGCGCAAGGTTTCGTGAAAACCAAAATAACAAAATACATAAATAGTATAAAGATGATTTCGGAGGAATTATTATCTTCATTGTCTTCCTTGTCATCTGAAGACTACGAATCACCAAAAATACCCCATTTGTATCCACAACAGGGGAAACATTTTTCAAGTCCATATCCATTTGTAATTTTTGCAAAAACGAATGCAATTCGAACAGCTGATATTGTTGTCAAAAAACGCACAAACGAATTTCGTTGCATGTTCCATGAGCCCCGTAAAATCTGAGACCTGAAAAAGATTTCTTGTGGTCCCAATGGAAAACGACATAAGCCCCTGGTGATATTACATCCCTGTTATTCGAGTTTGACACTATTGCAAATTGCAATATTCAATTTGATTTTTTTGCGTGTTGTTGATTGTTGATTTGTTTCGGTTGGGGTAGAGATTTTGACTTTGCGAAGAAACAAACTTTTGCTTATTATTTCTGATTTCTAGTGATCTTAAAAACTATTTTGTTTCTTATTGTAACTTTGAGACTGAATTTTTTTTTATAATTTAACATTACGTATGTGTATTTATATATATTAGGGGTATTCACGATTCGGTGTAACAGACCTAGTAAAATTGCGAAATTTTTTTATTTTTTTATAAGATCTTGAACACAATTTTTCTCATCTATAGCAAAACTGAAACAAATGACAGATCCAATTTAATAAATGACATTTTTGTTCTAAAAAAAAAAAAAAAACTTTTAAAAAGCGAAAAAGAAAAACGATTGAATGTTTATTGGAAGATAATGGAGACAAAATTATGTTAATTAATTAATATTAAATAATAAAAATTATGATTTTCCCTTCTTATTTTTGTTTTCCATTCTCTTTATTTTTTCCGATAGCTGCACACAGGAATTAAAATAATAGGGTCAGGGAATAGATAAAGTGCAAAAGTGTAGCTAAATTTTTGTCAATATATTTTGTTGTTATAGTGCGAAAAAAAAGTTGCACTTTCGCACTTTTGCAATGATATGCACCGGATCGTGAATACCTACCCCTATTGTAAGTTTTTTATTTTTGTTCAAAATAAAAATGTTGTTAAAATTGAAAAAAAAACATTTTTTTCATTTGTAGGTAGTTAAAATTTTTTCCATAGTGACTTTTTTTTAATTTTAGCTTATCTGGTGGATTTTTATTTGGAGTTAGTGACTTTTTTTTAAGTTAACGGTAGCCCTGCATAGTAGGCCAGTGTGACCAATTTAGCATATTGCCTGCTAAATTTAGCCAGGATTATTTTATTTTTAGCATCTTTTTCTTTTTCAAATCATCGAAGCATTTTTTTTTTTTTCAATGAGGATTTTGGTTCAAAATTCCATTCAAACTATGAATTAAAATAATAAAATAAAAACAAAGCAAGCGAAGTATTGAAGAAAAAGTATTAAACAGGATTTATAGCACTTTTTTACAAAAAAAAAAAAATATTTAGCAATTTTTCTAATATTGAATTGGTCACACTTGTCATGATACAGCAGAGCAAACATAACGACGAAATAACACCAACAGCAATAAATGAATCCAAATGTGGAATTTCATTCATGCGGTTGTCCTGCTCTCACAGATAGTGAAACTGTATAACAGAAATCGAATTTACGAACCATTAAAAAATCATGCTTAGTGGATTCTAGTTTTATCGTCGACAACACCAATTTCGAGCAGCTTATACTCAAACCAATCCATAAATATGATGCTATGTATGCCTATGGATTATGGGAAAGTGGTTCTTGTTATATGAGCGGCATTGTCAGTCTGCTTTGTACCTACTGTTTTGATTCTTTTTTTTTGTTTGGAAAACACTGCCCAATTCTGCCATTGTGAGGCCTGACATGTAACAAGCTGTTGTGAGGTTGATTCCTTATGAGGTTTATTGTGATTCGATAACCTTTTCCCAATTCTACGATAATCCTCACAAAAAACTCACAAAATATTCACCTCAGCACAAATCGACATAAAATTTTCCGTAAAAGCTCGACCTCGTACACGAAGTTAGTAAAAACATTTAAAATAATAATTGTTTGGGCAAAATACGCGAGATATTAACACAGAAATGTTTTAGAACTGAAGAAAATTAATTATTTACAACTTACTTAGTTTTTTTTTTAATACAAATATCTATATCTCCCGAAGTGATTATGAATATAGCAGGAAATGCCATTATCTAAGTGTGTGGGAAAAGGTTACCAGTGCCACCCACTACAAATATTGTCACTTATGAGCCGTTACTACTGGTTTTAAATTTTGTGATTTTGTGACCTGCTCTATAGGAAATCACAATTCCGATTGTTTTGAGCCTCACAAGTTGTGAGTGTGCTGATAGAATACGAAAACTTAAAAAAATCAATTTCACCTCACCTTGTGATGGTTTTGTGAGGTAGGTATATTTTTTATTTTACTCATGAGCAGTCGAATGTTAGAAGACGTACGACAAATTTCAATAAATCCTACAAATTTTCACAATATTTTGAACTCAAATATTTTCACACAACACTAATACAAATACCTACTGTGTTTAGAAATGACAACTGAACTGAAGGTCATTTAGGTACGTATCAGTACAACTGACAACTTGAAAAGTTGTGGAAACTCCATAAGTTTCAATCTCAGTTCCAGTTGCACGCTTAAATTTCTGCATTTTGTATATCAGTTGAACTAATGGCTCAGCTAAAACGAGTTTGGAGCCTCTGATGATAGAAACTGATTCAGGCCTCTAATCTCTTAGGCCTGTTTGCTGATAATACTCACAGCGATTCAAGCTTTACTTGAAACCTTATGTGACAGTTTATGATGTAGAAAAAGTAGGTATTTATTTAAGTAGAAATTAAATCGCTATCAGCAAACGGGCCTTAATGTAGTAGTAGGTCTGATAATGAGAGATTTCAAATCATTCTGTATGTAGCCGGCAACGTATGCAACAAAAAACTTCAAAACTTAGCATTTGGATGGGTAGGCCGTAGGCATTAAATGGAGTTTTTCAACCTCGCTCTCACTTTGATACCGTTCTTCAGCAATTTGTTTCGAATAAAAATTACAGCAAAAAATATTTGAAATAGACCGTCGACTGAAAGCAAAAACTGAAAATTTGCCTCCAAGCTGCCAGGTGCTCGTAGGATTTTTCAAGAATTTGTGTCCATATAAATCAAAGGAGAGCCATTGCCGCCGCATCCATACTTTCAAAATCCTTTGAAAATAATATCTATACTTAACAAAGCTTAACTCTACATGCATTTTTACAAAGGCCCCCAGCCCCCCACAACAGTTTCATTGGACAGTTCACAAAAGCTCCGTAATTCTTCCATGTCCATCATTCAGACGTATTCAGTCTCAGTATGATTTGTGTATGATAACAACCATGTTGATATCAGGTACAGGAGTAGCAAATGGAGTTTTGGATATGCTTTTGGTAATACCTGGAGCCCTTAATTTTGTACCATTTCCTGATCAAATATTTTCAGTAACTCTCCGACGATGAAAGGATTACAAAAACAGATTGGCTTCAAATGGCTGCCTCTTTAGTGATATTTACCCACTCGGTTTATAATTTCCGTTTGGCTTCGACTATTGTTTCTAGCGCTCAAAATGCAAGGGTTTCCACATACAGAACCGAACTCACCGGTAGACTAAGGTATGTGTAAGAATTTCACTACCGGCCCATATCGTGTTGACTATTTTCTTGTCTGCAGACAACTCTTCACCGAAATGATCAAGGGGACAATAAATGCACAAAATGGACAAAATGCACAAAATGGAAAAATTGATATTATTCGTCTCACCAATGAAGTGCCTGATAGTCTCTACGCCTGCCAGATCATGAATACATTTTCATTCTCTGATTTAACATATTTCTGTCAGAATATTGAAAAATTGGTTGAGCCGCTCATTTTGAATATGGATAGCTTTCAGAATTGTGTTCTATATTTAATGAAGAACGTGGGTCAAAATGTCACTGTGGTTCTTATGGAAAAGGCGAAACTTTTAATAGATAGATTCCGTCGTAAAATAGAATCATTTATACGCACTACTTTGTATTATGAAACGGTCCTCTGGGATTTATATCAAACATGTGAGGAACACTTAGTTATGCTGACAACGAAAAACTTAGAAGAATCCATGTCCGCGATATTTAGCCTACTACTGTCGCATTACGAGCAAATGTCTTTTCGGAATGTCGCCGTCCAAACGATTGCTTGCAAGGATTGCGATGGTTTCTATCAAGTGTGTTCCATCGAGTAGTTTTGCTTTGCTTGATCTGATATGGAAGGAGTTTTCCCACACGACTCATTTGATTGCGTTTGAGAGAACCAATTGTTTTCATTTTGATATCCATTCATTCACTGCTGCCTTAACAAGAACCAAGTGCTTTGTTAACACATATTTTTCTACACTAACTTTATTAATCCATACGATTTTTATTTGCTTTTATCATTAAGTTTTAGACATACAATTTTTTTAAATATAACTTTTTGTGTACCAAGTATTTTTCTACAGATTTTTTATTTTTTCGTGAAAGCCACGCAAATACGAAAGGCTTAGCGGAATTCCGATCGTCTACCATAGACATTGGACTCTAATTTGCTCTAAATAAAAAAATATCGCGAAGCATTCGTGCAAACTACTTAAAAAAGTCCCTAAGGCACTTTTCCAGCAAACTTTAAACTAAACTTAAAATGGAGTGTTTTCATTTCCAGTTATAAAACTCAATTTCAAACGTGCAGAATATACGAAGCGATTTAATAATGATAAAAACAAGTACTCAAAAAACAACCGTCTTGGCAACTTAAATTGTTTAAATAGCGTTCAAGATCCGATTTCGTATTTGTTCAGCTTGTTTATCACTATCAGGATCAGCTGTACTTTCATCGTCAACAACATTTTGCTCTATTGGTAGATCTGATTTAAAACGCAGACAAATGTTATGTATGGCAGAGCAAACATTAATGATTTGTTTTGATTTTTGCGGAGTATAGTGCAATGGCCTCTCCCCAAGAAGGCACTGGAACCGACTCTTGAGAACTCTAATCGTTTTTGCCATTATTTCTTTGCCGCCCTCCTCTACTGATGTATATGGAGTAATAAGGAACGGTTCAAGAGGGAAGTCAGCATCACCTGTAAATATTTCCGTCACTATATTCGTGGATGATTTGCAAGTAGCAAAATACGAACCCAACAACCATGTACTTTTAAAACTCTTCCGTAGAACACCGCGGAGATCACTTGAATTCCAAATAATTGATTTGTGCACCGATCCAGGATTACTGGCATCGATAAATCTGATGGTCATTCGGTGATCACAAACCTTAAATTAAAACATGTAATTTCATAAAATTACTCCTTCATTTACAGAACTTACGATCATAGTGTGCAAAGAAAATGTGCCCTCTCTGTTTCTGTACTTATGTTGATCTTTTGTTGGTGCCAAGATTTTAATGAATGTCGTATCAACGCAACCGATAACACCTGGGATTCCAGCTTGCTGGTAGAAATAAAGTTCCGCCTGCTGAATTTCTTGCTCAGTATACTCGAATTTTATCCATTTTGGACATATGTGTTTTTCAATGATGATCAGCATATCGGTTAGGACTTTACTAACAGTAGGCTGTGCCAGTCCTAATTTGTATTCATCACTTACACTTTGATATCTGCCTTTAACCAAAAATCGCAAAGTTGCAGCAAGTTTTAAAATGGCAGGGACAGACGATGAGCAAGTAGCTTCGGGAAGCTTATCTTTTATTTCTTCCAGTATATGGACGAAAACATCTTTTGACATTTTGAAAAACTGTTTGAACCTGCAAAAGTCCATTTATTTTATTCTAATTCTAAATTTTGGCTTTCGGAAAGTTTCATTTTCTACTTACTTGATATCTGGTAAGTCCAATGGATTCGATTGCGTTCTTATGTGTTTTCGAATATGAAGGAGATCAGTTTGAGTTGTTTCCTCGTCATCTTCGTCGCTGCTCCCAATCATTGCTGTGCTATAAATTGCAAATAAAGAAGTGTATACCTACATGTTGAGAGTAATTTATCGAAAATAATCGCAACTGATATCTGCTTTTGAATTCTAAACACGTTTGAAATCTGCACTCTTTATGTATTGCGAACTTAATAGAAACCATAACAAATAGTAGTTCTCCGAAACAACTAAACAACCTGACTGATGTTGATTTATTGTTAGGTTAAGCTCGCAAAACAAAATTAAAAGTTGAAAAAGTTGAAACCTACTTCTTGGTTTTTGCTTGAGTAGCTGTGCGCGAGACGTTGTACTTGATGACTGATTTGTTTAAGGTCAAACCCTGTAGGTGAGAATGTACAGCATTTTTTAGTGATTGCTTTTGATCTGCCCTTAGCCGATCAACTTTATCATCATCATCATCATCATCCGATGATTCAATTTCAATTGGAGGAGTTTTTGGCGTCTGTTCATTTTCACCAACTGGATCTTTATCGGCAATTAGAATTCGTATGACTTGAATATCCTCATTTGTAAACCCATCCCCAAGCTGCTTACTGCCTCCAACAGCTTTCAACTGATCCATCTTTTTCTTTACCCCGTTCTTGATATCGCTCCATATCTAGGTATAAAAAGGTAAACAATTATTCTTATTTATTTGTCTCCAACGACGAACTAACTTCTCGCCATTGGTTACTGTTTTTTTCATGTCCCAAGCCGTTTAGCTTTTCCGAAATAATTGACCATTTTTCCATTGTCTCCTCTGTATTTCGGCTGCATAAAATAAAAATATTATCTTCAATTAATTCTAGCAATCGCGAGCGTTGCATTGAATTGATTCTTCCCTATAAGGAAAATATCGTTTTAAATTCAGAATTCGAAACCACTGGCACCACATTTACCGAAAATGAAGCGTCACCGGTAATCGCTGATATATCTTTCTGTAGTTGACAATCCTCCTCACTTGATTGAAAATTTGTTCGACAGGTATTATTTATTAGCTTAAGTTGGATGGCTTGTTTCTTTACTGTTAATTTGAGACCAGCCAATGACTGGAAAACGATATTTTATAGTTAGTTTAGCGCTATACGTACCTATACCGCAAACTGTTATGCTTACTTTCTTCCACTGGTCGGTGGATTTTTCAGGTCCAAGTTTATTTAGAATATACACAATATGCCGCCACGTCTGATTTTTAACCACATTTCCCTTACTTCCATACAATTCATCTCCGTAGGTTTCAACTAAATCAAGAAATCGTTCTCGCTGTCGCAGATTCATTCGCACCTAGAAAGGATAAACAAAATTAGCTCATCATCATCATAGTTTTTCTTCCAAAAGGGTTTTTTTTTTTTTGAAGTGACTATTCGCACGTCGTTAGAGACACGGCTTAAGTCGACCAGAGACAATACAATACTACCCATACCCAACTCACATTCCTCTTGCCGCTGGCCCCCTCATTTTTTTTTAAATTCGACATTTTGTTTTCCGGTGCTATGAACTTGCTTATCGATAGTTACTGAATGATTTCGACTATCGAATTTCATTCTTTCAATCAGTTGATTACTGAGACCCATTTTTTTTTTTTTTTAAGGTAGTCTATTCGAAAAATCAGAAATTTAGAAAAATATATATTTTTTTAAAGGATATGCTTGTATTTACATAAGTATATTATATACATATATATATTTACATATATTTTTTTTAGCTTAGTGATTCCGCTATATTGTGTTGTTACATTCAGGCTGGGATTCGAAAAGATAAAACACTATTCTGTTTAACTGTTCCAATAAAATCACTTTATATACACTTTCTAAATATTCACTTATTTAGTACCAAAACAATATGTTACGAAATTAAATTCGAATTTGATGACCTGTGTTGCATCCTGTACAATCCACAGCTTGTCAAACAAATCAGCTGTCACAGCAGGGTTGGTGTCGAGGGTGCAATACAAAAGAGTTATACGTCAGCAAATATACAGCATTTGAGTCTCGTAAAAGAGAAAACTTTGTAACGAGAAATTGAAAAAGAAAGCTGTTAATTTAACGCTGGCCAAAGTGAGAAAAGGGAATTTTAGAATTCTTTCTTTTCAAAGCCAACAAGGTCATAATTTGAATATAGCTGACGTGCATAGAGTACACGCAGCACAATTATTTCTTGTATAGTCAGTAAAGTTTTTTGTAATTATACTAAAAAGTGAAGTGAACATTTAAATAAAAGGATATTATCCTTGAAAAATAAAGTGATAGCAAAGGGAAGACAAGAATTGCAAAGGTACGTGGGGACAATGTTAAATAAAGACCGAATTAACAGGGTTTTTTATTCAGGAAAGTGAGGTGCCGGAAAATCCACACATAGGGACGGCAACCATAAACGGGTTGTCCGTCCAAAATTACGAGGTGCCAAACTCATTTTAAAGTTCGTTCCTGCATCCCTAACAAAATCCGGGATAGCCAATACATCGTTTTACTTGCGGAATCAGAGAAGCCATAGAAAAGCGGTACAAGGAAGCCGCAACCAAGAACCTCTACGTGGCGGAACTGTTAGCGGCATCGACAAATCAACGCCGTTTAAACAGCAAGCGCTGGTTCAAGTCCCGATAGGGCGAAGCATTATTTTTTTTTTGTATTTTTTTTATTCGCTTATTTTTTTGTTTAACGTAAATTTAACGCAATTCTGTTTTTAGTTTTTTTTTTATTGTATGTTAAAGATAGGGAAAATCCTTAAATTTGCTTTAAATTTATATTTCGGTAGAGTAGTTTACTTAGGTTTAATCATAACAGATTTTTTTTTTGTTTTATATACACATAGTGAATTAAATCCCTAGTGATACAGGTACTACAACGAAAGCAGTACAACGCGCAACCTGGATGCTGTGGCCACAACGTCGCCAGTTGCTGATAAATAGGGTGAGTCATTTTGGACCTAATTTTTAATTGTGTATATATCTAAATCAAAATCAAATCGAGAGGGGAAGGGGACCATTGCCACACATAATTTTAAATTAGATATTTTGCGAAAAGACGGTAAAGAAGCCCATTTTTTTTTGTTTTTTTGTTGTTTTATTTTGTATTTTTTTTTTTTGTATTGTGGTAAATCAGGCACTTAGTGAATCGCACACTTAGGAATTGTGGTGAATCGGGCACCTGGTAACAATCTGTTTCCCTCTTAAAGTTCCACTTCCAATTGGAGACTGGAATCTCCAATGTCAAGTTATTCTAGTACAATCTAAATTGAAGTTGTATTGCAGTTTGTATTAGTTCATTCTAGAACCATCTATGGATATGGAGTTTACATCTGGAATCTATCTACTTCTGGAACATTCGCCGATAGGTGGCAGCGCGGATATAAAAGGGGCGCGTTGACAACAGAGGCGACAGTTGATTTTTAACAAGCGATAGTGTTAACATCGAAAGAGTAATCGGTTGTGAGATAAGTGTGAAGTAATAGAATAAAGCGATTGGATTGAGACGTTTAAGAATTGATTAAAGTGATATTGTTTTGGAGATAAATAAGTGAATATTTGGAAAGTGTAAATAAAGAGATTTTATTGGAACAGTTGAACAGAATAGTGTTTTATCTTTTCGAATCCCAGCCCAAATGTAACATTGGTGTCAGAAGTGGGATAAAACTTATTCTGTGCTAAGTGTGTAAGTGCTACTAAGACCAAAAAAAAAAAAAAAAAAAAAGTGAAAGTGAATTTGTGAATTTGGAAATTACAAAAGACAAACAAAATGGGTCGTTTATTGCTGCATCTAAGCATACCCCAACTAAAAAGTGATATAGAAAAGCGGAATCTCTCCACAGCTGGAGGAAAAAGTGACCTCATACTTCGTCTGCAGGAAGCTGTCGAATGCGAGGGAGCAGATCCGAAATCCATACTATTCGACGTGGTAGAAGAACAAGTAAGTACAGGCATTGATATTAGCGCTATGATGGAATTACTTCTTGCCAAGATGGAAGAACAGAAGAATTCTCTAGAAGAACAAAAGAATTCTCTTGAAGAACACACAAAAATTCCATGGAATCGAAATTCGCAGAACAAAAGAATTCTCTAGAAGAACAGAAGAATTCTCTTGAAGAACAGAAAAATTCCATTGTCGCCGCACAAAAAGATGCCGTGGAAGAAGAATTTAAGAATGTTCTCGAAGTAAAAATCGATGCAATTGATGAAAAATTAAACGAGCATGATACCAAATTCGAAGAGCTCGAAACAAACATCGAGAACATAGCCAAAGAGCTCGAGAAAGTCAAGAAACAGAAGGCTCGAGAATATTCTACTGACTGCCCAAGAAAGAAAGAGATGCAACCACCCGTTTTTGATGGTCAAACATCGTGGCCAATCTACAAGAGACAGTTCGAAGCATCTGCAGCGACCAACGGGTGGGACGACGAGGAAAAGTCGATTGCACTAACGCTCGCATTACGAGGCTCAGCTGCAGAGTTGCTTCAAACTGTTTCAGAAGAAAAACAACGCAACTACGACACTTTGGTTAAAGCTATTGAGATGCGATTTGGCGACGACCATATGCAGCAAGTGTATAGAGTGCAACTGCGCAGTAGAATCCAGAAGAGGGGAGAAACACTCCAGCAGTTGCAAGCGGATATCGAACGGCTAGCGCATTTGCCATATCCCAATGCCGGCGAAGATGTCATCAATGAAATGGCTATTGAAGCTTTTACACAAGCCATAGAAGACAGACAACTGCAGATGGCTCTACGCATGGCTGGAAAGAGAACTCTTCCTGAGGCACTGGCATTTGCCTTAACGATGAAAGCTGCTGACCAAGCATCTCAAGGGTTTCACCGTGTAAGAGAAATAACATCCGTTGAATGCTCATGCCAGAGAACAGAAGTAGTAGACCGGAATAATTCTCGCAGGGGACCGATCCGTTGCTGGAACTGCAACAAAATTGGACATCTACAACGGCAGTGCAGAGCTGAACGTAGACAAGGCAGTTGTCCACATTGCAGAATTAGGAGTCGTAACGAGGAGGCACCTGAACATACGGCGGATGGAACATCACAAGGCCGTCAGTCGGGAAACGAGTAAGAACCAACTTCGCGGGGCAGAAGCTGGTTTCTGGAATCGACGCCCCCAGGACCACAATTCAGGTTTCCCAGACCAAACGATGTAACAGGAGCTTGACAGTGGAAGCACATATCGGCCAGAAAAAATATGTCGCCACAATTGATACAGGTGCCACCGCTTCCATAATCAGAAGGGACATCGTTCGCCAATCATGGCTGCATAACACCAGCAGTTACTGTCTGAAAACAGCGACTGGAGCAACGGCAAAGGTGTATGGTGAGGTACTCTTGACAATAAATCTTGCAGGAATAGTCTTCTCCCATGCATTCTTAGTGGCTGATATATGTGACGAATGCATCATCGGAATCGATTTTATGAAGGCGCACGATGTAGTACTCGACATCGGTTTACAAGTTTTAAAGTACAGGAACGTCGAGATTCCGATGGTTTACGGGAACGAGAACGTCGCAGCTCTAAGGACAGTTGTAAGTGAGGACGAAATATTACCACCTTCGTCAGAGACAGTGATTTGGACAAGGCTGGAAGGTGATCATGGGAGCCACCGATTCTATCTAATCGAGCCAGATCCAGAAAACCATTATCAGAACTATATCGTGGGAAAGATGCTCGTTGAACCCAAAAACAACTTGGTTCCCGTTCGTGTCCTCAATGTGGAGCATAAAAGCGTGAAGCTGAAGCAAGGGGAAGTTATCGGAAAGTGCGTACCGATTACGGCGGTTACAAAGTTGTCCAACGAAAGTCCTGCGAAACCAGTTAGACCTACGGAGGTATCGGAAATAAACAAGAATATACTCGGAGAGTGTGAGCTGGATCAGGAGCAGCGGGCCAGGGCAGGGAGTCTTATCAACGAGTTCGCTGATATATTTGCTTCGCAGACAGGCGAGTATGGCCGAACACATCTCGTACAACACCGAATCGACACCGGAGATGCGAGACCAATTCGAAAGCCTCCCAGACGACTACCATTGGCGAAGCAGACGGAGGTTGCAGAAATGGTGTCGACGATGGAAAAGGAGGGACTGATTGAAAGATCAAAAAGTCCATGGGCATCACCGGTCGTCTTGGTCAAGAAGAAAGACGGAAGTACGAGATTCTGCGTGGACTATCGTCAGCTAAACAACGTCACCAAGAAGGACAGCTACCCCCTGCCAAGCATTGACGATACCCTGGACACACTGTCTGGAGCTAAATGGTTTTCGACTCTTGATCTGAAGAGTGGCTACTGGCAAGTACAGATCCATCCAGAAGACCGTGAGAAAACAGCATTCACAGCAGGTAACGGACTCTGGCAGTTTACAGTAATGCCATTTGGACTGTGCAATGCTCCAGCAACATTTGAACGTCTAATGGAGCGCGTTTTGCTGGGACTCACGTGGAAAACCTGTTTGGTCTACTTGGACGATGTCATCGTGGTAGGAAAAACATTTCACGAACATCGAGACAACCTAAAGGAAGTGTTCCAAAGGCTACGAAGTGCGCAACTAAAACTGAACCCGAAGAAGTGTGCTCTATTTAGACCAGAAGTGAAATATCTCGGACACATCATCTCTTCCGAAGGAGTGAAGACTGATCCAGAGAAGGTCGATGCAGTGAAAAACTGGCCGGTTCCTAAAGACAAACATCAACTGAGAAGCTTCCTGGGACTTGCGACCTATTATAGACGATTTGTAAAGGACTTTGCCGGGATCGCAAAGAGTCTGCATCAACTGACAGAAAAAGGCAAACAATTCAAATGGTCAGGTGAGTGCGAGAAGAGCTTCAAAGAACTTAAGCGACAGTTGTGCGACGCCCCCATATTAGCGTACCCCACTCCTGGGAAAACATTTATTGTGGATGCAGACGCTAGTAATGTGGGAATTAGAGCCGTTCTTTCCCAGGTGCACGATGGCCAAGAGAAGGTAGTTTCGTACTTCAGCAAAGTGCTCTCAAAACCAGAAAGGAACTACTGTGTTACCAGGCGCGAACTCCTTGCTCTGGTATTGGCAACAAAACATTTCCACAAGTACCTTTATGGGCGGAAATTCATCCTTCGCACAGACCATGCGTCTTTAAAATGGCTGCTACATTTTAAAAATTCTGAAGGACAAGTCGCGAGGTGGATCGAACGGTTGCAGATGTACGACTACGAAATACAACATCGAAAGGGAAGTCTTCACTCTAATGCAGACGCTCTCTCCCGTCGACCGTGCAAAGCAGACTGCAAACATTGCTTACGACATGAGGAAAAAGAAGTCGTGTCCATTCAAAGGGTGAGAGCTAACCCCAACAGTGGCTGGAGTGCGCGTGAAATCCGGGAGGCTCAAATGGAAGATCCGGATATCGAGCCGATTCTCGCCTGGAAGGAGCATGAAGGAAAACCAGACTGGCAGGAGATATCCAATAGGAGCCCGGAGCTCAAGGCATACTGGGCGCATTGGGACTCCCTTCATGTACAAGACGGCATTCTAAAAAGAAGATGGGAGAGCTCGGATGGAACGTCTTTCGTAATGCAGCTTGTTTTGCCCAGGTCGAAAGTTATCGAAGTGCTAAGGGAATTGCATGATGGAGTGTCTGGAGGCCACTTGGGAATAAATAAAACACTCGATAAAGTACGGGAACGCTACTACTGGGTCCATGCAAGGGAGGATGTTGAAAATTGGTGCAGGAAATGCGTAACATGTGCGGCCAGCAAAGGCCCGAGAGTGAAAGTCCGAGGCAAGATGCATCAATACAATGTTGGAGCTCCCTTCGAAAGGATAGCAATTGATATTGCGGGACCGTTTCCTGAAACGAACAATGGAAATCGTTACATCCTTGTTGTTATGGACTACTTCAGTAAGTGGCCTGAAGCATTTGCTATCCCTAACCAAGAAGTTAAAACCGTGGTGGAGCAAATTGTCTACAACTGGGTGAGCAGGTTCGGTGTACCGATGGAACTGCATTCGGATCAGGGACGAAACTTCGAGTCCAAGATTTTCCAAGGAGTGTGCCAGCTACTCGGGATTCACAAGACAAGGACAACACCCCTTCATCCACAGTCAGATGGGATGGTAGAGCGCTTCAACAGAACCCTAAATGAACACCTCTCTAAGATTGTTGCCGATGACCAAAGAGATTGGGATAAGCAGATTCCCTTGTTTTTATTGGCCTATCGAAATGCAGTACATAACACCACAGGGCATGCTCCATCTGAAGTACTCTTTGGTCGAACAGTCCGCCTGCCAAGCGAGTTGATGTTTGGATCCCCATGCGAAGAACCCAAGAATGAGGAAGACTATGTTGCAGACCTCAGGGATATCATCAGGGACGTGCATCGAGGGACTAGGGAAAAGATTAAAATAGCCAGTGACCGCATGAAAACCAGATACGACACTAAAACGACAACTACAGGATTCCAGGAAGGAGATCTGGTATGGCTATATAATCCCCATCGAAGAAAAGGCCTATCACCTAAATTGCAACAAGACTGGGAAGGCCCATATTAAATCGTGACGCGCATCAACGACGTTGTTTATCGCATCCAACGAGGAAGAGGCAAACTGAAAGTCGTTCATGTGGATCGTCTTCATCGCTATAATGGTGAAAATGCTAGCGAGTTTGTTCGGGACGAACAAGTTTAAGAGGGGGATAATGTGGTAAATCAGGCACTTAGTGACAGGCACTTAGTGAATCGCACACTTAGGAATTGTGGTGAATCGGGCGCCTGGTAACAATCTGTTTCCCTCTTAAAGTTCCACTTCCAATTGGAGACTGGAATCTCCAATGTCAAGTTGTTCTAGTACAATCTAAATTGAAGTTGTATTGCAGTTTGTATTAGTTCATTCTAGAACCATCTATGGATATGGAGTTTACATCTGGAATCTATCTACTTCTGGATCATTCGCCGATAGGTGGCAGCGCGGATATAACAGAGGCGACAGTTGATTTTTAACAAGCGATAGTGTTAACATCGAAAGAGTAATCGGTTGTGAGATAAGTGTGAAGTAATAGAATAAAGCGATTGGATTGAGACGTTGAAGAATTGATTAAAGTGATATTGTTTTGAGAGATAGATAAGAGATAAGTAATAAAGCGATTGGATTGAGACGTTTAAGAATTGATTAAAGTGATATTGTTTTGGAGATAAGTAAGTGAATATTTGGAAAGCGTAAATAAAGAGATTTTATTGGAACAGTTGAAAAGAATAGTGTTTTATCTTTTCGAATCCCAGCCCAAATGTAACAGTATTATAAAGTAGAGTAAAGTAAAGTTAAGTACAATAACGTAAAACCAATAAATATGAATAAACTTTTTGTATGAGTATGCAAATGAAAATACAATGAGTTTAATTTAAAAAGGGCAAAATAGGAGGAGGGAGTGCGGATAGGGAAGGATGATGCGGAACAGGAAGTGAAAGGTGGCGAATTAAGGGGCTACTTAGGCGAGTATGGTAGCCATGGCAGGGAGGGTAGAGGCAAACTTCTCGCAGCGTCAACATCACCTCGGCGCGAAAGACTGGCATGGTTTTTTTTTGTTGCACGGACCAAGGGTCAAGTCCCATACCCACCGACGAGCTAAGAATGGGAACTCGCATGCCAGCAACGACCCAACGGCAAGAACGGTCTAGCAACAATTGTTACATTCAGGCTGGGATTCGAAAAGATAAAACACTATTCTGTTTAACTGTTCCAATTAAATCACTTAATTTACACTTTCTAAATATTCACTTATTTAGTACCAAAACAATATCACTAAAATCAATTCTTAAACGTTTCAATCCAATCGCTTTATCACTGTATTTCTTTTCACTTATTTATCTCACAACCGATTACTCTTTCGAACTTCACACACTCACGGGTTAAAAATCAACTGTACTTCTCTGTTGTCAACGCGCCCCTTTTATATCCGCGCTGCCACCTATCAGCGAATATTCCAAAAGTAGATATATTCCAGTGCCTTGATTTTGTGCGGTTTTTGTCGCAATTGCGCCAGGGAACGTTCCGAATCGGATTTGAATGTGTGAGTGCACCGCGCGCTGGACCAGCGTGACGGTTGTGCGAAAATTTGACACTTTTTTCGAGGACTCTAATACAATTTTTTGGTACTTTTTCCCTTTTTTTTTTGAAAAAGGAACTTCACAAATTCTTTAAACAAGTGCGATTTCCAAATAAATATATTTAAAATGTAACGCGGTTGCGTATCACAATACTATTATAACGTCTAGTGAGCCTATACTTGTTAAATATCGTGCGAAAATTCTAAATTTGTAGAGTAGCTTTAGGCCCCAGTTATAGTCATACGTAAAACAGAGCCGTACAAATTTTCTTTTGCTTTTTTCAACCACTTAAAATTGATAGTTGACCTCAATCTTGGTCTTAAAATGTTGCTTATGAATTGTAAAATTAGTTTATCAAATTCGTTTTTCTAAAATAAGAATTTATAAATTTTTCCGTACGAAAAACTTTTTCCGATCACAGAAAAATTAATAAATTCTTTTTCTATAAAATTGAAAGATAATTTGCTTATTTTTTTGATATACTAACTTTATAATTCATTAGCAACATTTAAAGATCAAGATTGAGGTCAACCATCCAGTTTAGGTGGTCAAAAAAAGCAAAAGAAAATTAGTACAGTTTCGTTTTACGTATGGCATTTGTACCTTAGTAATATTGCCCTTTACTGTTTCATGGCCCTGGGTGTTAGAGAAAGGTTATAAATTATAGTTTAAAAAAAAAATGATAGTTTTCATAGAAATTTTCATATATAAAAAAAAAAACAAACAAAAAAAAAAAATTATAGATTTTTTTAAGATATGTAGTTCAAAAAATAGATGCAATTCGTTTTCGAATGACAAATTTTAAAATGAAAACCTTAAAGCCTTGATTTTGAATTATAAATATATAATAAATACTTAAACATTGGCTGTAAATATATCAACTCATATTTGGATCCACATTCTAAGATCTCGTTCAATTTAGTTTTAAAAAGTTGCAAGAAAAAAATCCTTTTCTGAAGCTCTTCTGTAAATTTAGAATTTTCTCACAGTTTTTAACAAGTAGTATTGACTCGTTTTAACCGAAAATAGTGTTTTGATAGGGAACAGCGTTATATCTTAAACATATTTTTTTTTAAATCACAGTTTTTGAAAACTCTCCGAAGTGTTTTTTCCAACCGCACAGGCACAGTGCCTTGATTTTGTGCGGTTTTTGTCGCAATTGCGGTTGCGGAAAGGGTTCACGTATAGGCGGATTCTATAAATGTGTGCGTGATGTCGAGAACTGACAACTCATTACAATTACTCTGTCATATTTTCAGATTCGAGAAACCGTCGTAAACGGAATGAATATAACAACCAGAGACAATACTGAGACCCCCAACTTCGACCGATTAACAGTTATTTGCCTACAAGCTAAATTTTACGCTCCCAAAAAGTTTAGGTGCGCTAGTATTGTTGCATAGAAATTCGTATTGACAAATGTCAAAAATCCTCTCAACCAACACATTCGCACCTAATCTTTTTACATTTCACTGTGGGTAAAGCAAAACGGATAGGAATTGGCGTACACGGATAGGACAACAAAATGGCGGATTCCTGGCAAAAATTGAGGGGGCCAGCGGCAAGAGGATTGTGAGTTGGGGGTCTCTCTCTCTCTTCCTTAAACATCGATAGTTTTACATTTCGATAGTATCGATAGTTTCGGAATAAAACTATCGATAGTATCGATAGTATCAATAGTTTTATATGCTTACGATTTTCTAAGGACGGGGTGTAAATTTGTCCATAATTTATTAATAAAAAACATTTAAAAACAAACATATTTTATTGGAATATCGAAGCAGCTGTGGTCAAGAAATGTTTTAAAAGGACTCGCATTTGTATTTTATTATAGTTTAAGTTAAGATAAGAGTATGTCAATCACGCATATGAATGCCAATAGGCAAATGACCAGATTAGCTCTCAAATGACCAAAATGTCAGGATTATCAAATTTGGAAAAACACTATATGAAGAAAATTACCAATATGGTCACTTAAGGCATTTGCTATTTATTATTATTACCAAATGTTGTAGTAGGGTTCCACAAAAAAAAAGAGAAGGAAATGAACGCCGATGGCAACAAAATAATTCTTGTTCCATCAAAAATGCCAGCAATGCCATAACGAAATTTCAATAAAGTGCATATGGGCATATAGGGCTTTATGCTGGCATTCGTGATTACTGTCCGATTGCACTATATGCTATTTGGGCATCTGTCAAAATTAGCCTGGTCATATGTTGCATTTAGGTCATTTAAGCATATGAGATATGCCCAAGCCCATTATATTTGGCCCTAGCGAGGTATGCTTCGGAACGGACAATTCTCCGCAACGCATACTCTTTCGGGAGCTCAAGTTCCATTCGAGGAACCTAGCTGTCGAAAATTTAACAATAAAATGCACTTTATCGCATTTTAACGTAATTCGCCAATATGCGTTACAAGATGCCGGAACAATTCTCCGAACAGTTGTTTTGAAGAAAACCTCGCATCAAAAATACTCCGAATCGCATAAAATCGGAGAATTATCCGTTCCGACGGATACCTCGCTAGGGCCGATGGTATGACCATATTGGTAACTGTCAAAAATTGTCATTTTATGACCACTTGGCATACAGTCTAATCTTAATATTACTTAAAGGCGCCTATTTTTTTACGTAGAAAAGAAGTACTCCTATTACGGAAGTACTTTTGACGTATGAATATCTGAACTTTACATGAGTGTAGAGGCGCTACATTTTTTAATAAGTAAGAAAGGGATGGGGATCACGTATTCTTATGTACCTGTACAGCAGGTATATAACTGAGTTTTTGCCCAATCGCCTAACCTTTGTCAGTGGAAACGAAGTACTTCTTTTACGTACATGTTTCGCCGGTTTTATCTTTTATCCGTACTTCTACGTTTGCTTTGAATATGTGCTCATATATGCGTTTCGATAGTATCGATAGTTTTTTTGAACCATCGATAGTATCGATAGTAAAAAACTATCGATACTATCGATAGACTATCGATGTTTAAGGAACACTAGTATTCACCTTTCACAGGCAGGAAAACTGAGAGCGCACGTGAGAGGATTTTCTTTTAAAATTGGCGGAAAAAATAGGGTGGGTTGCATACAATCTAAGAAAGGTTTTTTTTAAGTTTGCTGTTCTTATGGCTTCCAAACAGTTGCGCATTTTGTTCCGGTTGCGGACTTCCGGAAATAAACATTAAGAAAACTATGAAGAACGAACCTCTTTAAATTTACAATTTATTTACAACTATTTACAAATTTAATGTTAACCTAGGCAAAAGTTTCAAAAACCCCATCACCCACCGCACTTCAGTTTGTTCGTGATGCTACAATTTCCAGCCATAATTACTTCGTAAAACTGAACCTTTTTCCCTACGCTGACCATTAAAAAGTGCTTCGGACATGCATAACGCTCTTTGTCAGGTAAGCTTATAAACTCAAGTCCGGAAACCACTTCTTCTACTTTGAATTTCAGAACTTCAACAAAGCCACGGATGCCCTTGTAGATCATCACTCTTATTATACTTGTGTCCTCCACAAAAGCCAACAGACTCTCATCCTGAATGCGCAAAGCTGTTAAACAGTTCGGCTTATGAGCAGATAAAGTTTGGAATAGCCTGCCAGTGATCACATCAAAGTAGATCTTAATGGAGTCATTCTCGTCAGCAATGACATGGTCCTTGGGTTCAGTTATAGCAATCAGAGTCCTGTAGTTTCCGGACATTCCAGTTTTCACGGACACGATTTCACCGGCACCTCGCGCTGGGAGGTATGGACTGTCCGCAGCTAGGAGATTTCTCTCAGGTATGGCCTCGCCAATGAATGGCTCATCCAAAGGATTTGGAACGGAGATGTTCTGATGCAGAAGTTGTACCTGAAATGGAGCATCAGGAGAAGGAGGTGGAGCATCTGTAAGCAGGTCGATCTGTTCTTCTTTGTCGTCGTCTAGAATATCGATCGTATCGAGGATTTCCTTCTTAAAGCCTTGAATTCGGGCTATGATCTCAGTCATATTGGCGCGACCAATAATTGCTGTTTCAGTTTTGTTTTTGAAGTTTGCTATTTGAAGAATGTCATGCAGAGCCGAGCTCAGCGACTTGAAGATTCCACCGCAGATTGGATGATCATGGTCCTGTTTTCGCAGATGACTATGCACTTCTTCGACTTCACCTAGCACCGGCCAAACAACTTGAACAACTCTGGCTGCAAGAATCTGAACAGGATTTGATGAGAAGTCCACTAGTTCTACATGAAGATCTGTAAATGTTTCCGCAGGCAGGTACTTTTGCTGGTGAATCTCTTCCAGGATGTCCTTGAAATCCATCTGCAGGTGTTCATCTCCAAGTTCGCCTTCGGCTAGGGTAAAACCGATGTCTGTTAGTTGCACATTCAAGCGGCGAACTAGATCCCGAAGAATCCTTTCAATCACATTACGAAAATCAGAGAAAGTCAATTCGTCGCCAACAGAGAGCTCTGAGCGGGTTTTCAACTCATACTGAGCCTGACGACTGACCAGCGTATCACGTTTGCTCCTAAATCGACGACGAGAGGGTTCATTGAGAAGAAGAATCTGGTGACCATTTGCTAGGGCAATGCCTAGGTCAGCATCATGCGGCAGGAATCGATACAAACCAGTGTCACTGGGAGGTAGATTCCACGTCTGCTTTTCGGTTGAATTCGGTTTCAGCTGCAAAACTTTTCCGTTTCTCTCCTCGATGGCGTAGAACTTATCGGCACTTCGCGATGCGTGATGTATCACTGCAATGTCATTGTCATTGAAATTTCGCAGATGGGACACCTTTTCTCTGGCAAGATTCCATGAATTTACGCCCACGTGAGTGCATTCAATGCCTCGACTCTCCATATTGGTTACGAGATGAAGTGCGTTATCCTTGCCGGGTACTGCAATAATTTCCTTTATTACTCCTGAGTCGAAGGCGCTTATCCGTTCAAAATATCCACCTTCTACATTCCAGAGATATATTTTCGATTCACATTTTATATTCACAATCAAATAGCTGTGATCCCCGTCGATCACGGAGAATACTCCGTTGATCTCTTCATCCTCCTTAAGACTAAACGACTTTTCGAAATGTCTCAGAAAATATATTCTATTTTGAGACTTTTCGAATAAATCCTTACTTCGCTGACATAATCCCGCGTAAGCCTCGTAAAGTCTATCGTATTGATCGTGGATTTCATCGTAGGGTTGTGTCAGATTCTTCTTCATGTGATCCATTGTAATGCCGTTCACAAGATGGATGGTTGATGGAGAGTGCACGTAAAGTTCTTTTACACTCCAATTGCCGGTAACGATCATGTTACTTTTACCTTCCGTCCACAGGGAGTTCTTATGCCACTGATTATAATCAATTCCGGATATGAGGTCGTCCGTGATGACATTTTTCACCGTGATCTCATTAAAGAGCATTGGAGAATGGAATTCAAGGTTTTCATGGAGATTAGCCAGATTGCGAAGATCCTTTGCTTCGTTGACAACGTTGTTGGTCTCTAGATCTCCAATTACAGTACATGACTGCATTGTTAGAGGTGTCTTTATGTGTTGGTTACCAGTAATCTGGAAAAAAGTGACAATAAAAATTAGATAGTTGAATAGGATGCCGAAGAATAGATAAGCAATGAAGATACTATGTGGTGTAGAATGTAGCGTGGAACCTAGAATAGTAAAGTGTCAATCACCCATTAGTCACCATTAGTTCCACTTCCAATTGGAGACCCGAATCTGTCAAATAAGTGTAACACTCCACACGTATTTGACAACTCTCTAATTAATTCTAGAACCAGCCGGAATAATTTATGAGACGAATGGATTAATAATTTTGATTATATGTTTTATATGCACCATTCTGCATCACCTCCTTGTACAGTGACTCCTTGAACTATCAATGAACGTACTAAGTCTGACTATATGCGCCACTGTTGAAAAAAGGTTTACTAGTGTACTGATTTCAGTACTATTTCTTGACTTTCCCGAGCACGCAAGTATACCACTTCCTATTTTAAAGTATACTTTTGTTCTATTTTGAATTTTTGAAATAAATCGAAAGCCTTTTTTAAACTTGTCTGCGCTTAATCCGATTGAATTTAAATTGCACTCCGGAGTTTAAGTTTAAGTATTTTAACTCGGGTTGAAACCCGATTTCATTAAATTGATATTTCTTCTTTTTCATGAAATAAAACTTCTTTTTCTTCTTCGTGAAATAAAACATCCCTCGGATTTTTTCCTAGTTCCCAATACTCCTATCGTAAATGATGTTCGAATGAGCAAAAATAATTCCCTCGAAAAAAATACCTATCGCGAATGAAAATTCGGGGGAATTTTTGTTGGATTTTCCCTCCGATATTTCCGTCATTATTATTTAATTGGAGAATTTATGAAAAGCAACGGAGCAAGTGGGTTGGTTCTCAAAAGTTTAAAAATTAAGTGAATTGAATGTCACAAGCAACGAATAAACGAGGGAAATCGAATTCGAGGGAGATTGGCGATAGGCGGATTTTATTCCTGGGAACACACAAATTCGGGGAACGAAATATTCCCTCTTAATTCACGATAAGGCTGAATAAAAAAGTTAATTAAAAAAAAAACCGACTGGCTGTAAAAAAGACTTAAAAAGATTAAAACAAGACACTTTCAAACAACTAATTGACAATCAGAGACTACCTACACAATCTGACAAAAAAATGCGCAGCCTCCACTGCCAATTCGTTATACTTGAAAGTGTCTTGTTTTCATCTTTTTAAATGGTTTTTAGTCAGTCGGGTTTTTTGTTTTTTTTTTTTAAATAAACTTTTTATCTATATTTTTATATTTATTTGTTTGGCCTATGACACTCCGGGAAAGAATACCAATTTAATGACACTTCAGTCTTCAAAATCGGTCAAGCCGTTTGGGCTACAGAGTGTCACGTAGGAACGTACATAGCGTACGCGCGAAACATATGACCCTCCCTGTGTCCAGTCGGGTAAAAAGTAGCAAGAATGAGTGAATGAAAATTTGATGCCTTCTTTGTCAGAAAACCAATACAGCGAAGATTTGATGGAACAGCAGATGGTGATTCAATGTCGACCTCGCTACAGTACTCCCCGGATATAAGCAATCCCCTTAATAGAAACAAATTACTCAGTTTTGCGATTTACAAATGAAATCCGATGCGTTACAAGGAACCCCGCTTAATAGCAATTCAATTGGAAACCCGGCTATAACCAAAATCCCCCGAAAATCATTGGATATGATTGGCAGTATGAACTACACAATGGAACTTGAGCAAATAAGTCCATAAGGATGAATAAAAACAAGAAGCAAATTGTTGTCGAGGGTTACCATTACCACTTGGAGAGGATTGTCGCTCAAAATTATTACTGGTGCTGCACGAAATGGTAATTCAAGTTTTGCGTTACAGCCTCTTCAGAAACAGGTAAGAGACATCGCTTAAAAAAGGGGCCCTCTGCTAATAGCCACGACTCTCTGCTACACGAAAAAGAAGTGTGTAAGGCCAATAACCAGGTGAAGGATGAGGCGCGTTTGGCTACGGCACCAGCTAGAACTATCAGGGACGCAAAAGTGTCTACTGATCCATCGAGTCGGATCCAGCTGCCTTCGAAAAAAGCTCAGAATATAAAAATTGTTCGTGTTCGGTCCAACCGTATAAAAGAACCGGAATCCTTGCAGGAAATAAATAATCTTCGTTTCCCGGAAGGAGAACTTTTTGTTCTGTGCGAATCTGAATTTGGCACTGAGAAAAACATTTTGTTTGATTTTAGTTTGAAACTGCTTTCAGAAGGGAAAACACGACTTCTTGACGGCATTTCTTATGTTGTGCCAAACATAATGACCCAGGTTTTTTCGATCCATGGGTTCGTGGTGACATAGACTCGGACCACTACCTTGGTGTAGCCAAGGTACGGATGCGGATATCCCAGACGCCACAACAGCGAGAAAATACTGTGAGTAGATTTAACGTTGGACGGCTACAAACGCAACAAACCGCCAGAACCTTTGCCGATCGCGTATCCCTCAACCTCTTGAGAAGTCCTATACTGCCAGCATCAAGTGCCGAAGACCAGTGGCGCCGATGCCAAGAAGCCATCAAAACCGCCGCAACTGATGTGCTCGGTTTCACCAGCCCACCCCCTCGAAACCCCTAGTTTGACGAAGAGTGCCGGCAAGCACATGCAGCAAAACAAAGTGCATACGAAGCGTCGCTGCATAGAAGGACGAGAGCAGCTCGTCAGCTCTACGAGCAAAAAAGGAGGGGAGAACATCGGCTTCTCCGGAGAAAAAAGAGAGAGCATGAGAAGCGCGCGATCGAGGATATAGAGAGGTGTTACTCCAGGAACAATGTTCGGAAGTTTTACCAAAAGGTAAAAAGAACGTGTCATGCCAACAAGACCAGAACGGAGACCTGTAGAGACGAACAAGGAAACCTTGTAGTAGAGTCACAGTCGGTGCTGAGGACATGGGAAAACCATTTCTGCAGACTGTTAAACGGCGAAGACGACACAAATTCCGCTGTTAGGCAGAACGAACCATTCAACCTGGACGATGACAGCCAAGATTTCCGTCCACCTGACCGAAATGAAGTGAGGATAGCAATATCTAAGCTTAAATCCAACAAGGCTGCTGGTCCAGACGGCTTACCTCCCGAGCTCTTGAAGGCAGCCGGAGATGACTTTGTAGAGTGCATACACCAACTCATCTCCAAGATTTGGTTAGAGGAAAGTATGCCTGATGAATGGAACCACAGCATTGTTTGCCCGATACACAAGAAAGGAGACCCTCTAAACTGCGCCAACTACAGAGGCATCAGTCTCCTGAACACTGCGTATAAGATCATGTCTGCTGTATTGTGTGAACGCCTGAAACCATTCGTCAACGATCTGATAGGTCCCTATCAGTGCGGTTTTAGGCCCGGTAAGTCCACGACCGATCAAATATTCACACTACGACAGATCCTGGAAAAAACCCAAGAATACCAGATCGATACTCACCATCTTTTTATCGATTTTAAGGCCGCATATGACAGCGTTTATAGAGACGAGCTATACAGAGCCATGTCTAGTTTTGGCATCCCTGCCAAACTTGTCAGATTGTGCAGAATGACGATGGAAAACGCTCGCTGCTCCGTAAAGGTCGGAAACAATCTCACCGAGACCTTTGATGTCAAAAAAGGATTTAGACAAGGTGATGCGCTGTCATGTGACTTCTTCAACATCATTCTTGAGAAGATTGTGCGAAACTCACAAGCCAACACCAGAGCCACAATTTTCTATAAGTCTGTGCATCTGCTTGCATACGCTGACGACATTGACATTGTTGGTACAACACAGCCAGCTGTCACTGGTGCGTTTCCAAGTATATTAGTACAGAAGCGGCAAAAATGGGTTTAGTGGTGAATGAGGGTAAAACAAAATATATGCTGTCAACAAGAAGGGACACACGACATCGACGAATCGGGCAGAACGTCACGATAGACAGCTATAACTTTGAGGTAGTTAGGGACTTTGTCTACCTCGGCTCCGCTATAAACTCTGATAACGACATCACATCAGAAATCAAACGAAGAATCACACTTGGCAACCGCTGTTTCTTTGGCCTAAGACGGCAACTGATAAGTAAGGCCTTGTCGAGAAATACTAAGGAAACTCTGTATAAGACCCTCATCATCCCAGTCCTGCTTTATGGTGCAGAAGCATGGGCGCTATCAAAGGCGGATGAAGATCTCCTTGGTCGTTTCGAACGCAAAATTCTTCGAGTGATTTTTGGTCCCGTTTGCGTTGACGGGCTTTGGAGGAGAAGATTTAACAGCGAACTCTACGAGCTGTACAGCGACATCGACCTAGTCAGAAAAGTACGCATCAGTCGTCTAAGATGGCTGGGACATGTAGAGCGAATGGACACCAACGCTCCGGCCCGAAGAGTCTTCGATTCTAACCCGGAGGGACAACGCAGTAGAGGACGACCTCACCTTAGGTGGCGCGCGCAAGTGGAAGGGGACCTCAACCAACTTGGAGTGCGCAACTGGAGGCAGTTAGCCAAAGATCGCGCTAACTGGAGAGGCGTATTGGTTGAGGCCCAAGTCCACCCCGGACTGTAGCGCCACCTAAGTAAGTAAGTAAGGGTACGTGGTGATGAATAGAAAGACGAGAGAAGCGTACTCACAAATTTTCACTCACAAATCCCTGGCAAGGGCCCAAGGGCACCTTTTCTAGAATAAAAAACGAGAATTGCAGTTCGAAAAACATTCGTTTTTAACCTTTAAACATTAGACATTTAGAAACATTAGAACAAAATTTCAGCCCGCACTTTTGGGTTTATGACATAAAAACTAGCCAGTTGCATTCGAAATCGTTTGATATAGAACCTTTGCGTTTACACTTATAACTCCGAATTTGCAATAGAGAGATTTGAAATCACAAAAAAGTCATTGATTTAGGTGATTACGTGAGAAATGCTCTTTTTTAAAAATTATCAGCAAGTGGTAATTATGTAAAAATCAGATACCTTTATTACCTTTATTAATATAGTAAACTAAAGTTTAGTCTAACCTTTAGGGTGTTTTCCATCTCCTCCTTCAGGTCAACTTCATTGACCAATCCACCAGTGCTGATAGAATCCAATAGATAGACATCAGACAAATTTGCATGACTCCTTAAGGTCTGTGGTGTATGCAATGTTACTACATGATCCATATCCATCCCATTAAGAAACACCGTGTGCATTGAGTTTCCGTCCAGTACACCCGAGGCAAAATGAAGAGATCCTTGGAAATATAGGAAAGAAAACATTATAGTCAACAAAATTTGTTTCCTAACAAACTGCGCTCACCTGTAATATCAGCTTCCTGGTCAACTCTCAGTGTATCCATCATCCACTCTCTCAAAGAACATCCCATTAAGTTGGTCGTATTTAAAAATCCCTTCACATTGACCTCTTTAGCGTGAACGGCATCTCTGAATATAACTGGGGCAGATATTATAATTGGATCCAAGTCGTTTGTAAATACAATGTTTTTAATCAACTGCATTACATTGTAGCCATTAAGGGTCTTTATGTAGGCGCCGTTCTCGATAGTCACATTACCAGTAAACGTCGTTGTACCCTTGAGCACACAAATGTTGTTCTTGAAGACGATGTTCTCGAAGAATTCGTTAACATTTCCAATCGAATTCAATTGCCCAAGGATGTATAGACTGTCCAGGTCGACTTTTCCTCCGAATGCGACCTCACCAAGGAGGACAATCGTCTTAAGATCCTCATCGTAGCGGAACGATTTGCCAAAGCTTCCAATTGAGTAGTCATTCAGAAAACCGGAAACATTTATGTTTTGTACAATCAGGTCACCACTGATATGGACAGTGCCTTGAAACTGTTCCATGGTCTGCTTGGTTGCGATTTCAGTAAAAGGTAGACCGTTAACACTTTCGATTGTTGCGTCGCCCATTACTTCAAAGTCCGTCGTAAAGATCTTGGCGGAAGTGATGACCGTCGGGCTCTCGGATTTAAAGGCGATATCCTGTACTAGCTTTGGAAAATCAATCCGATTTAGAGATCCATTAATTCTGAGATCACTACTCAAGACCAGCGGCTCGAGAAATTCTACCTGTGTTTGGAGGAAATTCGGCCTGTTCAACCATATAGCGGACATTTGAATGTCCTCATCGAAACTGTGGCCATTAAGCTTGTTCACGTGAACATCGCCTTCTACATGAATGTGATCGACAAGGATTTTGCCTTCAAGAATCAAGGCGGGGATGTTGTCGACTTCTTTCAGGAAAGACAGTAGGAAATTGACGTTAATATTATGCAAGGACTCCACCTGCAGACCACTTTCCAGGATAAGCTCCTCAACGTATATCTTAGAGCTCTGATTTGCTACACCTGATGGACTCAACTTGAAGTTGTTTAAGGTACCGTCGCCGGTGATGTCACATTCAGATGTTACACTGTCTGCTGCTAACACTTCAAATGTCGCTTTTTCCAACTGGAGATCATCTTGGAGTGTCATGAAACCATTCTGAGCGTTCAACGATTTTACTACATCGATTGACTCTGCCCAAATGCCGTCCGCGAATTCAATTTCAGCATCCAATAACAGATCTTCATCTATTTTGACGAAATTGTTGGTCACCTTGTTCACATCTACCGAGTCGTATAGCCCCGTGACAGTCAGGTTGTTGAAGTAAACGTTCCCGATGATCTCTTTCAGACTGAGTTCCTGCTCAGTGTTTCTAGTGATAAACGATTGTATGGGTATCTCGTTCAAAGTGTTTTCCTTAAGTTCTAAATTTGAACCGAATATGACAGTGTTGAAGGATTTTTTAGACTTTATCGTGATTTGTTCGCCTTCGGTGCTTGGTCGATAGACTATGTCAGATAAAATGCTATCTAAAACGTTCCCGTTGAATTTTTCGGATACATGAATCGGACCATTAACTTCGAGGTGGCGGAAAATGCATGCAGAATGGATAATGTTTGAATCTAAAAGCGAGGGATTGGATAGGAAATCCGCGAGTCCTCTACCCTGAACCTCTCCATTAACCTAAAAAAAAAGAAAGAATTAAAGCGATTGGAACTGTAGTATCTATCAATGAAAAATGATGGATTTACAACATCACTCATTTTTAACACGAAAAGTGAAAGGTATGACCAATACTAAAAGCCGTCTGACTGAAAGGGACAGCACTACTAAACACACGAAAATACGTTACATGTAGGAACTTTGGTCGGCCATCTAGTTTACGTGAGAGGAATTATCGAACTTCGCTTTCCTACAAAACAAAATGGCTTACGGGAGTGATATTATTTAACAAATTTAATGTCTTTTTCTAATCTCTGTCAAATTCTTATAAATTCGTGAAGTTGTAAATACAGTATAAATTATATAATGTACCTATATATATAGCCACCGCCACTATTATTTTATATGTCAGTATAAATAGAATGTGAAAACAATGAAGGTTGAAATCCAAGTCAGAGTACAACTCGACTATACACTCCAATTAGCGGTATGTATTGTTGATTTTTTTTAAAAGAATCTGAGAACTATACGCGAACACTAAACAGTAAACACCAATAATATTTATTATCCCCCTAGCTATCAGTACGCCACCTATGGAGAACAAAAATATTCAAAGTTAACAATACAGTCTCCTCCCAATCGAGTAACAATCAGATTTGCTTCAGATTTGCATCAGATTTAGCAATACAAGTGCGTTTTAGTTTGACAACTAGTGGAGTTATCAACACCCGGACTTGAACACCCTGAGGTCAACCCTGACAACGATGCATACTACGAGTATAATTCCGAGAAGGCAACCACAATAACATGTAAAATAGATTTAAGAAAACAAACATTGTATACCGTTAAGCCAACACCTTTAAATATTAAATATTCACCACTGTTTGTTACCTAGCCTTAAATCAAATTGTATATACAAAAAGTTTAATAAAAGCAAATGTAACTACACGAACTATTAAGAAATTAGCTACTATGGTTTTTTTTCAGGAAAATCGGGTGTTTTTCCTTTTAAGACTTTTCGTTGGATTCGCTATGGCCTTTTCATATTTTGCTATTAGACCTTTTTCATTCACACCCGTTTGTAACCTATCCACTAACCGTTGCGTTGCGCACTCTATTATAAAGCTATTTATAAACCTTTCAGCGAGCTCAAATTTCATAAACCGACCTCAACGAGAACCCTTGCTCTATAAAGCATGCAGATACTATAAGGCCAGCAAAAATAAAGTAATTCGGCCCAGGAAAGTTCTCCGATTTTTTTTTTATTCTGAGGACTTACGCCTCGAGGTATTCTTCCGAACAGCTGTTCGGAGCCTTGTTCCGATACAAATGTAACGGGAAACCAACATTTGACCGACTAACAGAATCCCGAAAGAAAAAATTTTAAATTTAAAAAAAAAAACCGAAAATCAAAATCTTTACTCTACTCTTGCCCGGAAAATGATTTTTGGTTCAAACTAAATTTATAATACATTGAAATTGAATCGAAATTCAATAAAACCACTAAACAAAATTTCGTTTTAGTAAAAACGGTTTAATTATGGTTACACAAAATTCAAATGAAAATTTGACTTAACTACCGGAACCACCTTCACTTACATTTACGCCAACGTCCCACCCGTTCCAATACAACAATTGTTGCTAGGTACTTAAGTACTTTTATCTAACTATGTATTTACTATACTAATGTATTTTTTGGTAAATAACTCGTTGGGCAAATGTAGGTCTAGGTACCTAATCAAATATTGTGCTCTCTTTATGATTCTCACTCGCGAATGACTTAAAATTCATTTATGTAGACTTAGCTATCGAGTTTTTCTACCGTATTTTGCAGTAAAATAACTCTTCTTATAAAAGTACTTACAGTAAAAAACTATTGAGTATTAAAGTGTGGACTTCTTTCAAAAGCTGTTTAGTTTAACATTTGAGTGCGTATGCGTATTTACGTCAAATTTTTATTGTTTTAAAAGAAGGTACGAAGTTACTAGTTTTCAAGCATTCACTCACATTTTGTTTCAAAACAAGCAATCGTTTAAGGATGACCAATTTTCTATGTATTGAGATATTTCACATGATTGAATTAATTTTAAATTTAAATTTTCGAGCTTTTGTAATTCGGAGTTTTGTGGTTTTGAATTTTTATTTTTCGGGATTTAGGGCTTCGGGCATTTGTTTTTTTGTACATATTTATTCCTTCAATTTGTGTTTCCAGTGCAAGATCAAGCGAAAAACAATACGCGGACATCAAATCAATGCGTTATCGCGTTTGAATTTATTTTTTTCCGAAAAAATGTTGAAAAAAATAAAAAAGGGGACTATAAAGGGGCCCGAGCCCAAAAAAGGGGCCTGCGCATAAAATACTAATATTAATAAAGCAAACAAAATAAATAATTTATTCATTACGGAGCACTTCTTTTCATATGTTTTGCATTCTATTTCGTCCAAAATAAGGACTAAAATCTTACTTAAACTGAAAAAGGGCCATTTGGACCATTTTTAAGAAAGTGGGGATTAAGGTCTGGAAGCTCAAAAAGGAGTCCTTTGGCCAAACTACAACGCTGGTTGGTTTGCATACAAAAAACAGTGTTTGCATTTGCATTAAGATCTCCTAAAATTATAAAAATTTACGGAGAGTTTTGAAAAACAGTATCGGCGGCTTTGTTTCCACTTCAAAGTATGCTGTGGTAGTAATAACGCGAAATAAGGTATTAGGCATATATTTTAGGCTACGAATTATCAAAAGTCACAAGTCAAAAATTATAGTGCAAACTGTATGCTCATTGAACTTGGCAGGCATATGCTACCGATTTCCCAATAAAAGACACTACAACACAATATGGTAGGTACGACGTTAGTAATACAAAAAAAAAATTAAATAACTGGACGTTGGCGCAAAAGCTCCATATGGAACCCAAAGCCTATCTATCGAAAAGTGTTCGTTTGTCCTTATTTTTGAAGTCTACTGTTGTTGTCAGTCATTGGCACAATGGAAAAAAAAAAAACTATAATGTGTGAGTTTATCCTGTATTTGAACCTGGAAACCTAATCCTTATCCGTTCCATCTCCGCATTCTTGTCATTCCCCGTTTATTTCATTTTCATATAATTTACCTCCATTTTCTCCGAAACTTCCAGCTGTGTAAATACTGTCGTTCCGGGAATGTTTTCAGCCTCGGACAGTGTAATCACATCAAACGGATTCACTCCATTGATTAAACCACCAGTGTCCACAGCACTGGCGGACAAAGCACCCAAGAAATTTTTCTCCGATCGAACAATGCTTGCTGGCGGTCCGTTTGACAACAAATAGTCGTCCGGAAATTGTAGAGAATTCAGCATACCAATTTGAATATTATCTTCAACAATAACCTCCTAAAAAAAAAACAACGTCTAAATCGCTGCACAACTATATAAGCTAAATTTAAATCTTACTCCATTCACTTGAAGCTCTTCAATATCCAAGGGACGGTCTCTGAAAATCACATCACGTGTGAGATCCTTCCAAGCGATTCCATTGATGTCTTCAAACACCAGATCCTCATCTACTTCCATGAAGTCATCCCTCACGAATCTGGCCGAACTAAGTCGAATTTCATCTAACACCTTTAAGCTTTCTAAGGTCACAGCTCCGTTGAAAATCAACTCAGAATTTTTCACATACGACTGCTGGCCATTCAAAAGCTGAATCAGTAACTCATCGGCTTCAACATTGTTAAAGTCAAGCGTATCATAAGTCAGTTCCCTGCGATTTCGAAAAATCTCAGCATCATGCCGTAGCTCCATGTCGAGCCTTTGAATCGCCCCAATGAGGTCTTCCAAATCGACCTGCATATCCTTCTCTGTGAACTCGTGCTCGTTTACAAAAATACCACCAATATCTCCGTCAAAGTGTAACTCGGGAGTTTTTAGACTGCCCAGGTTGGCAAAGTCCACTTGGGGCTTAGCCGAGTCGCTAGAGTCTTCAAGAAACTCATAAGCCTCCGCTACTAGATCTTCTTGTTCCTTTACCCAATCTTTGAGGAATTCAAAAATCTCCTTGAGGTCCAAAAGCTCCGAATTTTTAGCCAAAAGTTCAATTTTTAGTTGAAAAAGACCCGATTCCGTTTTGTGTCGAGGAACTATGATGAAAATTTCGTTATTTCGTTTCAGTATGGCAGATCCCTTAATGCCCGACTCGCGTTGTAAGTCCAGCATACAGCCGACTCCATAGAAAAAAGTATGATTTCCAATTGTGCACGGTGCTGGCGGGGTCGCTTCGAAAACTTCTCCATTCCAGATTAGCGTCTCCAGGACTACCAACGTGTGCGATTCGAAATCCACCCGATGCTGTACGAGTAAAATTAAGTCATCACGATACGTTCTAGCAGGTACCGGAAGAAACATTTCAACAAGCCCAAAGTTCTGGCCAAATATCGTCTTTGGCACGAATTCTCCGTGAGTGTAGTGAAGGATTTGGGGACTTAGCCCGCCCAGAGCCAGATATGAGAATCCGCCCATCTGAAATCCAGATACTGACTGAATTCCTTCGGATTCGATAGTACTTTTAAGTTTGAATTTTATGTGATCATCGGCTTCGGACTGGGGGTTGAACGTGAAAATATCAGCGGAGTTGTTCTGAACAACGGCAAGAACTATATCCCTACCGGTATCCAGAAAAGTTATATCCGAACATGAATCATTAAGTTGGAGCTTTTGAGCGATCCAAAATTCTCTCAATTCTACATCAAACTGATAGATGGTCAGAGTGGAGTAACCGGCTCTGGAGGACAGATCAGAGGTTATGGCCAAGTAGTTGTTTTGGTCGATAGTAAAGTGTCTCAACCCATTGATGGGAACACCTACTGACCATTGCCACAGAACGCTGTCATCGTTCGGTTGATACCATAGGACTTTTTCGGCAACAGCAGCCAATATCAGTCCCTGTTGGTGCTTAGCATCCGTATTCCAAAAGCTAAATGTTTCGAGATACGATATCGGAGCGCCCACATTGATAACCTGAGCCTTTTCATATTTCATGTTGTCTTTTTGTACAACCAGTAAATCGATCTCCCTCAAGCCAATGAAGTACTCCTTTCCATCGTGCATAAAGTGCTCCCACTCCTTGACGTCCTCGCCCAGATCAAAGCTCAAGTCTTCAACAATCTCTCTGAGGACCAAGACCTCTCGCGTACGTCTGCTTGTCATCTCCAATTGCTTCAGTTTATTTATATCAATATCGTCTTCGAGAGCGCTACTCTCTACAATATTCGGCGATCCTGGATTTTCTTCCTCGATCAATCCAAACCCAACGTCTTCATTTTCATAATGTTCCGCCACGGAGCCAACCATCGATGACAGGATGCCCTTACTGCGGAATCTTATACCCAGGAAATGATCCGCCTGCGATGCGGGGAACGCCTCACCCCTCACATATGAGTCATGCGACACTGCACTCATGATTTCCTCGCGTATAGCAGCAGTGTCCCGTAGATTTTCTTCGGTAACAATGACTTTAGTGACAAATTTGGGTTCATCGTCACCCTGCACCCATTCCGGTTGAACAACGGGACCCTGCGAAGAGAGCATAACCACAATAAATATTTTACTATTTACCATAATTATATCTAACCTGTACTTTGACAGCACCAACAATGTTTGAGCCCTTTTTACTCTTCAGTCCCAAAAATTGATCTGCTTGAGAGAAATCGAAATGATCACCCTTAGCGTATGAGTCAAGAGCCACGGCGTTCTTGATTTCATCTCGAATGCGAGCTGTATCTTTCAACCTCTTATCGGTGACAACCACTTTTGTGGATGCTTTGCTTTTACTATCATTCTGAGTCCATCCTGGTTGAACTATGACACCCTGTAACAAGAATTATACTGTCGAATAACAAAAAAAAATAAAAGATTACAATTGTCGTACCTCTCCACCAGCTGTCTGCATGTCAATATCCTTTTCGAAGGCTTCATTCAGTTTATCCCTTAGGTCGGCGATTTCCTTAAGTTTCTTTGCATCGATCAATGGCTTGGCATCCTTGGCAGCAGATTTTTCAGTCTGAAAGAGTAAAATTGCACAAGTAAATACCTGACGCTGGTATGTGCGGGGTTCAAGAGAACTGATTCTGGAATTGGTAATGAATATACCACTGGCTTTAGTATCCATGGATGTTGGTTATAGCTAGCTGACTTGGGGAAAAGAGAGACCCGAAATAAGCCTATACTGTTATTAGTTTGTTTATTTCAAAATATTAAAATGCTTTTCAGTGATGTGCATAGTTTTCGGCCGCAACCTCAAAACCGTAACAAATTTCAGAGGTTCAATCCATAGGAAGATGTTGCTATGATTTTGGACAAGTCTGGTATGTTTTTCTAATATTATGTGCTCTTGTCAATTTAAATTTTATTAGAACAATTCAGTTGATGAATGCCAAAAGACGTCTTTGAGCGACAGCTTTAGGGCCTACCTCCGAGCAGAAGTAAATGTACAGAGCGGGTCTGCGGCAAAATCTCCTGTGAAGTGGGCACACTTTGAGGCACTAAAATTCCTCATTCCCTACATTTGCAGATTATGTAAAGCACTTGAAGTGATAACATTTTTTTTTTTTTTTTTTCGTTTTTTAGCGACTGCGGAAACTTTGGCGTGGCTGAATATTTGAATACAGAGTTCCTCTTTGACGTCGATGATCTGGATGATCCACGAGAAGATGAGATGATTAGATCGCATCAGTCGATGGAAGGCAATATGCAATGGGCCCAGGCAGGCATTTAGAAAATGTTTTAAGTGCCATTCAAAATACAGACACGCGTTCGAAGAACTCAAATGAATCTTTCTTTTTTTTTAATATTGCCATTCAGTTAAGGCAAGCATATCAAACTCGCGGCCCACTACGAATAATTTTGAGGTTAAGTTTATAATTTGCATTTTGAGTTTTTATTTCTCTTCCGAAGTCGGACACCTCGAATGGAATTTGAGCCTCCGAAAGAGTATGCGTTGCGGAGAATTTTACGTTCTGAAGGTTACCTCGCTAGGGCCGAAAAAAAAATCAAGCGAATAAAGTAATCTTATAAAAAAGAAAAAAAAAGTAAAAGGGATTCAGCGGTCCATACAAATTTAGATCCTGCTGGTTGGCCCATTGTGGCGTTTGGATAATTGGATCCTCTTTGATTATGGCCATTGAGTTTGACATGCTTGAGTTAGAGCATTTCTCGATAAAATTGCTTTGGTTTTAAATTTTTTTGTTCACACAAAGTGATAATCGATAGTCAAATAGCAATTGCTGATGCTTGTTGTTAGACTTTTAGTAGATCTTATAAATAGTTACCATATGGGATATGAAGTACATTATTATTAGATTAAATGTCAATGAAATCAAAAGGCTATTCATTTTTAATACATATTTTAAGTTTTTGTTTATGAAATAAAATATTTTTTTTAATGTTATGTTAATGTTATCCTTTTTTTTAAAAAAAACATAAGGTACGTATTTGTTTATTTATTTGTTTTGTTGCTGCGGAAGAAGAGTGTAAGACCAGTAGGTACCTTTTTCATAATTTGGAACACTGAAAATCAACATTTTCTTCGGTGGTAAATCAGTCAGCAAATCGGTTTCATATTGCAACTGCATTGGATGCTGTCCGGAACTGTGGTCAATTAAAAAATTCATTGATTCATTTGCTGGATCAGATGTGTAGTTGGAATAATCTTTTGCACCTTGAAAGTGTTAGTAGATTTGCAAAGTAAAGTTGTTGTAGATGTCGCATCGAAAATTTGGTAAGTGCTAGTTCAAATTGTTAATAACAGATGGAACCAATAAAATTTTAATACAAAAACATATTGTAATCCATTTCTTGCCCCATAAATTGCAAAAATGTTCGTATATGGATGGCGAATAAGTTTTCGCTATTGTTTATAATTGTTGCACGATAAGATGAAGTATATCTTATATATGAATAGGCGAAGAAAAATATTTAAGAACCACTTTCACTGCCTGAAGCACAGCATGTTCGCTTCTTCTTTATTTTTGTACAAAAGGTGCATTTCTAAGTGTAATTTTTTTTTATGGTAGAATTTTTACTACTGTGCGCACTATAGTACCTATAAAATAACATCACTCGCATTGCGATGACAGTTTTTTTTAAAACTCAAGCAACTGTTGAGTGTCTCCGAATCCTAATGTAAAATAAAAACCAATGCAATGCCGAGACTTCAAGCAGATATTAAAATACTTTGAGCTTTAAACTCAGATCAAATAATTTATGAATGAAGAGAGTTACGTTGGAATCGACGATAAAGTAGACCACGTTTGACACAGTACTCGAATGATTTTTTTCATTCAAACATTCACTCACTTTATATACACCCTTTTGGTATTTTTGAAAGAAGTAAGTTTTGCAAGGAAGAATTTAGAAGAATTTAGAATTTATTCAGCATTTACCTGAACCTGATCAGCTGTAATCACAGTAATAACACACATCACCAATATTTTGCACCGCATTTTGCACATGGGCTGGGTAACACTTTAGAACACAAACAACAATAAAGTATAAGTACGTGTTTTTAGTCTCAACTGAATCGCTTACATAGTACATGCAAACTGACAGAAATCCCACGATGAAGAGTACATCGATCAGCACAGTTTGGCATATTCTTTGCACAGTAGTCCATTTCATAACATTTGCGGTACTTTGTATAAAAAATACAAAAAAAAAATATCACAGATGTCAATTCGCACACGTACGTAAGTGTTATTACGTATTACACATAAATTAGATCATTGCAATGAAAAGGACATATACAGTTGAAGGAGAGGGAGAGTTAACGCTAGTTTTTCTTTAGTTACGTGTAATATACCTCTATGTAATATAATAAATGGCAAACAGTATGGCGTTTGAGAAAGTTAAATGGAACGGAAGTCCAGGGTAAAAATCGTATGAGGTGTCTCACAAATGACTATAGTTTTTCGTAAAGCTTCAAATTTCTTTAATGCAAAGCTTATTACTTCATAGTTATTGTTACTAAAATAATAACTAAATAGCTGAACAACTATTTCACATAAATAAATTAACAGAATTGGACATGAACAATGGGTAAAATGATCAGTGCGAAATTAGGCTTGCCAATCAGCAAATGTTCTGAAAGTTGGTTCTACGCATTTCGACGTGTAATACTTGTGCATAGTTCTAGTGCTTGATGCTAAGAGACACGCGTTGCAGTGTGAAATTCGGTTATAATAATTCTTCTCAACTATTTTAATCAAGCACAATATTATTTGGGCAAGAATAAATAGTACGAAGGGCGCTTGTCAACAAAAGATTCAACATATCTGTTCAGCTGCTTAGCATACCAATTACCAGTCGCTCTAAGGCCGTAACACTGCCTTTCAAGGCGATTGAATGGCCGCCGAAATTGTTTTATATTGAACTAAACGACTAAATACCGGTATGATATCAATCATTCACAGCCTATTTCAGTTTAGAGGAGATTAGACAAATAAAATGCTTGAAAGTTTCAGACTCAAAAGACGAAATGTATACTTTTACAGTTCTGTACAACGAAAGCAGAACTTTAATATTATTATTTTTTAGTATTTATAATACAAAAGTTCTAAGCAACGTTAGGTAAAGTTAGGTTGAGTGGGGTTCTGAGATCGTCACAAAAGACCATCAGGCACCATAGCGGGCCCATCGCCAATCCCAGTTTATGCAACGTTACTTACCAAACAAATTTTGAAGCTACACAAAACTTCGTTATGTCGTGGACAACATCAGCGAGACATTTCGTAATAATACTCCTACTGAAAAAAACCTCAAATTTGATCCTTGAGGTTTCAGTCGAGAAAAATACAGAACTTTCGTTTCAAACACCATATTACATCGTGAATTATTATAGCCATAGCATTCTGGACAACGGAGAAAAACACGGCGACAGACAATACTTACTTTTTAGGGGTCGTATTTGATTGATTAATATATATAGAAACACATCTCTCATTTTTGAAAATGTTCATTTTAGAGGGCATCAGCTTTAAAATGTTGTGCTTGAATCTCCAGACTTTTGTGATGGGGTCAGTGTGTTAATTATGCACATAAATTTGAAAAAAAAAATCCGGATCTAATGAAAAATACCTCGTAAGCCCAGAAACGATAATTTCATAGCTATGCGAATAATAAAAATACATCGTATCCCCGCATGCGTTTTCGTTGCTGGAATACATTGTATCCCAGGGTCAAATCTATTAGAGCGAAAGAAATTATGCGTTTTCTCATGTTGCTATCTTTGATATTCCTGTCTTCGACTTTTACACGAATAAATAACGGTATCGAGCAAAGAAATAGTAACAGTAAATTAAGTACCATTGGTCTTGGAGTATTCGCTATGCACTCATGGGTGAAGGCAGTCCAGTATTACTGGTATTCGAAAGAGTACTGAATACAAAAATTGGAAACGGAAGAAAGCAGAACGCCCTCATGCAAATGTAAGCTCATCTTTTGCACGGATCTTTTTTAACCGTTTTCCAAAACTTCCATCGCATTATGGACGGGCTTCATCTTCTAACCTCTATTTTGAGCCCTATATTGGAAGCATGAGTCAGATGCTAGGTATATTAGCAATCTTTTCATAAAATTAACTTATCTACACATCCGATAAAAAAAAAGACAAGTTCGACACGCGTGTAAAACATGAGGTAGGCCAACTTTCCGAAGAATATTGGCAACTGCAAAGGGCATAGAAATACCATGCGCGGCTGGAGAAAGAACTTGCTCTGCAGAAAAAGTGCATAGTCCTTACAATGGAGTTATACAGGCAGTGAAAGTGAGTCCATGGGTTCAAGCGAGTGTCGGAGCTTTGCTACCACAACTTTACCGTGTACAACCTTGCTACTCCTGTGGTTTGTTGTTACGGGTTCGATGAAACTGCTGAAACAGCATCCACTTTACCAGTTGCATTTTCGAATATCTTGAGTGGTTTTCAAAAGATGTTCCGGTTCCTATTATATTCTTTAGTGATGGATGTACCTATAAAAACCGAAATGCGATCCTATCCAACGCAATTTTATCTTTTGCGGTTAACAACAATAAGGAGATGGACATCAGCAATCTTCTTTTATATTTTTTGTTACAGGTGGTCAATGATACAATGGTAACCGACTTACGTGATTTCGATCATAATTGGTCACCTCTACCTCAAAGATACAAGACGGTAAAAGATTTCGCTTACTCTTAACCTGGCCATGAATGTATCAGGAAGAAAAAAAACTAAGATCTACGATGAAATAAAATGTAAGTTTGTATTTATTTAGGCATTACTAACATTATGCATTCATTTTTATGTTTTATAATGTTAACCTTACTTTTTGAATAAAATACGTTATTTTGTTTTAATCACATTACTTGTACCTACACCTGGCGCAGTGGTTAGTGTGTAGGACTACTAAGCGAGGGATCGAGGTTCGAATCCCGCAAAAACCCAAATTCCAACAACCGAGAGTATAACTGTATTGAGAGAGCTTCTGAATTACCCGTTTGGGGGTCGGCATAAAATTGTAGATCCATTCTATTCGTTTCAAAAATCAAAAACTCACACAAAATGGTTGCGAGAAGCTGACAGCTAGTCCCTACGGACCTGTTGCGCCAACTATTTATTTATTTACCTACTTGTACATATTATATGTATACATACCACGGAGGCCAGAAAATTGTAATACCTCGTAAGCCAAAGCAAAAACGCAAGACAATACCTCGTAACCAACGACATTATCATAAAATAATATATTTGATAACAAGTTGCCGTGAAATATAAACCCGCATTTATTCAAATTTCTGAAATCAAAACCAGATCAATTCTATTGGCCTTCATTACTTTTATACCAAGTTGTTTGTTCCTCCTGAAAAAGTAATATTTCTGGGTTAAGGGCCCATGGCCCATCCCATAGAATCCATCGCGTTCGTTGCGGCAACGTTTTCGACTGACAGTTTATTCAATAGAATACACAGTAGCTTATGGAAGGTGACCCATAAGCAGCGCACGTGCCGGATCCGGATGCGACGGATAAATTAGGTTTACTTCCTACTTTTCAATCCGTCGCACCCGTTGACAGATGGCAGATGGCACAGCGTGAGAGAAATATTGAGAGAGAGAGAGAGAGAAACTGTCATCGGCTGTCAGCTGTCACCAGTGCTCTTATATCGTGGGAGTTCTTCCTCTTTTCGGGAATTTCGGTTTCCGATAAGCCTTCCGTGAGAAAATAGAAAATGCAAATTACAATAAACAATCAAACTAGATTTTTTTTTAATTTCATAAAAATATGTGTTAACATTTCACAATGTAAGCACCACATTAAAAAAGAGCTTATTTAAATCGCCTTTTAACAAGATTTTTTTGTATCAAAATTTTCTTGATCAAAACCCTTAAAAAATAGCGATCAGTATAAGAGTGATTATTTGCTTGATTTCTGCGCCGATGTTATTTTGCGAAGTGATAGTGGAGCCCAGGTAGACAAAGTCTTTAACTACTTTGAGATGTATCTACCCATCATGACGTTTTGTCCGAGTCGCCGATGTTGAGAGTCCTTTCTCGTTGAGAGCATAAACTTCTCTTTGTCCTCATTAACAGCCAGACCCATTGTCGCCGCCTCAGTTTCGTCAAGTCCTCTAAAAAACCAAAAACATTTCATTACAAATTCTAATCAACATTTTGTGAAGGAAGAAAAGTGCATGAGCTATTCGTTGACACAGATGTGAATGTGGAGATGTCGGTTACACTGACGAAATTGCGCAAAAAAAAAAAAAAAATTACCAAAGGTATACCTATACACTCCATCAAACTGAATGAAATAAATTCCTTAGCTATAATTTCTCGTGAGCTCTTCCTGATTTTCGTTGTCCATAACCATAATAACTGCCTAAACGAGTGGAGAAATTAAATGTATGTAATGTATAAGCAGAGGTAACTCATCACAAAGAGATCGAAAGCAAGGCCAAGCAACACTATAAACTGCAGCCAACTACCATCATCATGACCATCGATTTAAACGTCCTCCATGCGGAAGTTTATTTTCCCGTTTTTCTGCAGAAACCACCACTTTCATTGACCATCAGCTACTTCGATATTTGCATCCCAATTGACCATTTTAAAAGTTAACAAACTCGTCTAAGAAGGTGTTTACCGCGTTAGCATAATGAAGTGAACGATTTTCACCTAAAGTCGATGCAATTGCGCAATCTGCACAATGGGAGGAATAGAGGAATAACTATAATACACTACTCGTCGTCATCACAAACAGGCCGACCTTGCGAGCTAACTACAATATTATGACACGAACACCGTGCGCAGTTACCTGAAGATGGGAGGAAAACCCTCGGTTATCTAAGCCCTCGTACTGCGATAAGTCGTGACACGTGAGAGTTTCGTGTTGCTGTCGGTAGGTAAATCTCGAGTAGATAACCATGAAGAGAAAGTTGAAGTGTCACTTTGTTTTTTGCGGAAAGGTAATCTAAATAAACCGTGCCGCTGGCCGTGTTTGTGTTAAAAGAAAGGGAGATGAAGAAATACAAACGGAGGCGTAAAAGGTTATGCAAGTTCTTCTTTTCCACAGAAAGACCGTAGGAGGTAAGCCAGTAAAAGGCATCCAACTACCTGTCGAACTACCGGTATCTGTGTTTACTTTACGAACGAACCATTAGGTTTATAATTTTTTTTTTTTTTTTTATACATTTTAATTCCGGATCTTTGTTTCTGTTTTGACTGTTTGTTATGTAAATTACTTGCATATGTAGACCAAGACGAATAAGTAAGTGTTGTTGGCTGGAGAAATATAGTTAAACCACTTTGGGATGACTTAATATGCCCTCAATTTTTGTTTTGTTTTCTCATCGTGGCATAGAATCAATGTCACACTGTGGGGTCAATCTTAATGACAGGTTTTTGTATACTTCTTTTATATCATGACAGTCGAGGTTTTGGTGGGTGTATTATTGGGAAATAGTGAGGTGCGCAGGCTTTTAATTTAGGTATTTCTTATGGTAGTTTGCTAGTGGGCGAGTATTAACCGCCATAGGCAATAGCAGATGCACTTCAGATTTTGAAAATGGATGTGTGCACGAAAAGAGCTTAGCTGACTTTTGACACTCCAACTTGATAAGCTCAGCTTAAGATTCGGGTTTGAATCCTGAACGACTATTTGTTGTTATTTGATTGTAGTGGTGTTATATTTTTGATTTAATGAAGTCATTTTTTGTAGCAAATTAGACCAAATAAAATAAGCAATTAAAAAAGTGCAAATTCGCACTTTCATCTCAAACAAAGATAGTTGCTTAAAACTTTTGCCTATACTCACTTTTGGATGCAAAATTCTTGCCTTAGTACTATATAAATAGAGTTTTGGCTAACAGTTATGGACAAAATGGCATACCTACACTTATTTTGTTATTAATTGGTCTCTTCTTGTATGCTAGTGGGCATCAGTTTCATCTGTTTCGTCTCTTATTATTAATAACTAGCTGACCCGGCGAACTCCGTTCCGCCCAAAATCGTAAATGTTATGAAAATAATATTTCCAGGCATGCACAGCGCATGCTACTTTATGTAATTCCGTCAATTCAAATTCTTTATTCAAAAGTTATATTAAATACAATAGAAATAACTGAAGTATAGCAATATCGATGTTTTTCAATAAAACCGCAATGATTGACGTGCCGGCCAACCTTCCGCTATTGTAGTAAAGTGGTTTGCCCACAGGTGAGCACGCCACATACAATTGGACCATGTGAAAAACATGGGAATTCAAGATTGATGCTACAAATATCCAGCGATTATACTTGCGACTTATTATTTGTCATTGATGCTTAAATACCAAATCGTTCTGAGTAAGCAGAGTACGCGATATGACAATGTTTGCCTTTTAAACTCAAAATCGTCCTTGCATGACATTTGATTTGAGATTCTTCACAATCATATCAAACGCGATCCGATACAAAGTTTCGGTGCATTAAGGTTGCTCAACAAAATAATAAATGAGCCGACTTTTCATTCAAATTGTGAAGCTGTAAGTCCGGAAAATCCGAATTAAAAAATTAAAAATTTTAAATAATTTTTCTTGTGTTGGAAGTGACACTGCCCATTTACTATCCATTCTATTTTTGAAAACAAATCTGAGATCTTCTAAGTTCATTTTCTCTATCGCCATTTTAAACATAGTAATGAAAGCGTTGATTGCATTTATAATGGTTGCAATAATTGTCGAATGACGTTTTTTGTCACTCCTGTTTGCCCTCTGTACAAGCTATCGACTTGATCATCCCCCGACAAAATCAAGTACACCTGCGAATATTGCCGTACGTCCTCATTTACTGGCAAGAAAGCGGATGGGTGCCTACTATGGTATGGTATGATGGTAAATTTGGCCTTGAATCTGTTAATCCGAATTTTGCGGCGTAGAATCCCTTGCCATTGTTAGAAATGGGTGTTTGCATGATATATAAGAGAAAATATTGCCCTGCCAGTCGGCATAAAACCAGTTTTTTGAATGGTTTTTGTTCCCGATGAAGTCATACGAAGACAGTAGTTGTAACGGGTGATTTTTTAAGAGGCTTAGAACTTTTTTTAAAAAAAAAACACAAAAAATTCGAAAAAATGAATGAAATATTTATTTGAGTCGATAGTTTGAACCTTGCAATTTAAGGTTTAAAGATAATTTCATGCAAATGTTGACCGCGGCTGCGTCTCAGGTAGTCCATCCGCTGAGTCCAATTTTGGCATACTCTTTCACACATATCGGCCGGTATCTCACGAATGAATGCATGGATGTTGGCTTCCAGTGCGTCAATCGAAGCGGGCTTGTCCCTATACACATTAGCCTTGACATACCCCCACAAAAAATAATCTAATGGTGTCAAATCGCACGATCTAGGCGGCCAATTGACCGGCCCGAAACGTGAAATTAACTGTTCACCAAACTCGCCTCGCAATTGCGCCATTGTTTCGCGTGCTGTGTGGCATGTGGCACCGTCTTGTTGAAACCACATATCATGCAAGTCAAGAACTTCCATTTCGGGCAAAAAAAAGTTTGTTATCATCGCTCGGTAGCGTTCACCATTGACAGTAACGCTGCGATTCGCATCATCTTTGAAGAAATATGGCCCAATAATGCCGCCGGCCCATAAACCGCACCAAACAGTGGCTTTTTCGGGATGCATTGGTAGCTGTTGCAATGCTTCTGGCTGATCTTCACTCCAAATGCGGCAATTTTGCTTATTTACGTACCCATTCAACCAAAAATGAGCCTCATCGCTGAACACAATTTTTCGATAAAAAAGCGGATCCTCGGCAAACTTTCCAAGAGCCCATTCACCAAAAATTCGGCGTTGTGGTAGGTCGCCTGGCTTTAGTTCTTGCACAAGCTGTATCTTAAAAGGCTTTACGCACAAATCCTTCCGCAAAATTTTCCACGTAGTGCTGTAACAAAGGCCTAACTGCTGGGAACGGCGCCGAATCGACATTTCGCGGTCTTCTGTCACACTAGCTGATACGGCCGCAATATTTTCTTCACCACGCACAGTACGTAAACGTGTTGGTGGTTTAATGTCCAACAAAGTAAATTTGGTGCGAAATTTGGTCACAATCTTCCGAATAGACTGCTCAGAAGGTCGAGAATGCCGATCATAAAATGGAAGCAGCGCGCGATGAACATTTCGAACCGAGCACGAATTTTGATAGTAAAATTCAATAATTTGCAAGCGTTGTTCATTTGTAAGACGATCCATGGTTAAATTGCAAACCAAACTGAAGCTGTAAGACAGTGACACAAGGTACTAAACACACGTCAGCTGTCAAAACCAGTGTTGCCAAAACCAAACCAGCTAAAAAATCACCCATTAGTTGTACTGTCAAATGTTCTTTAGAAAATCCTCCGATTCAAATGACTCCGCAGGTGCTAATTTCACTATGTCACTCGCACAGCAGTTTTTTTTAGCGCATTTTAATGGTGGTACACAATTCATCGCTCCAATATCGAAAATCGCATCACCGACATAGTTTTCTGTTCGTTCTAATGAAATGCCAGTCGTTCGAATGTCAACAGCGACGCGCATCTTGCCACTTCGATTTGAACTTGTTCCCATCCCAGCAGCAGTAGGATTTGACGCAGTTCTCATTACTTGCACTCTCAATTTTCTTGACTGTTGATCTGGTCTTATGCCATGCGATGTCCCACTTTTCGCTTTCTTCTGTAGTTTGGCTTCGTTGATATTTGTTGTTGACATGCTTGCCTTGTTCGTTGGCCAATATTTGTGCGCATTCGCATTGGCATTTTTTAAAAATCACTGAAATTTGTTTTTCAATAACTATTTTGTCCGAGTTTAAACTTTTTACATTTAATTTTTACCTTACCAACTGTATAAAAGAAATGAAACTGTTGGAGCGATGCACACAATCAAAAACAAACCATCACTGTTGACCAACGTATAATACATTAAATTTATCTCGATTTTATCAATCTATTTTTTGAAAAAAAAAAAAAAAAATCCGCACATAGTAGGTACGTAGTTTTCTAATTAATTTTTGATATAGAAAAGTCAAAATAAATAGTGCAGAAAATCAAAAAAATCTGAAATGGAAAAATTAAAAAATAAAATAGCCTATCACAATACTCTATCCCGTAGCTTTATAGTAAAAGAATTTTTCAATCTTGAGTTCCGGATATTACCTCCCTCAAACAAACATTACCTCTTTATTTATAAAAAATAATAGTGTGAGTGTGATGTGATGTGATGTGATGTGATGTGATATCTTATGGAACTCGTTACAGTGCAGAACATTATCACAGAGTTTACAAATATCGGAAACTTGGAGATAAGAAAACGGGACGTCCACCGGTAGCAAAAAAGTCGTGATTGCCGGATTGAAAGAAAAAAAAAATCAAAGAAAATCGGCGCCAATGGAGAAAAGGAATTCAAAAAGGGATTTCGATCAACACTAAAACGGATAATGAACAAAATCTAATATATAAACTTTACAAGGTTTGTTAAACTATTCAAAAAATACAACTACTCAATTTATTAAAAACACAGGAAAAAGAAACATTGATTTTGATAATTTTTGGGCCAAAAACCGCAAGAACTGGACTTAAGGTCAATGCCGGTCAGTTATTGGGAGGGATGAGTCCAGATGCGAAGTTTGAGTTGGTGGCAACAGAATTATTTCACAAAAACTGCTCGAAGCAAACAGTAATGTTTCGACCTGTATGCTGTATGTTTCTAATGCGAATGCAAGTCTGGGCGTGATATGGGCAATTTATATTTTTTCAATTGCTGCCGACTACAGAGACAAATTACAAGAAGAGTTTCTTCCATCAATGCGACATTTTCAATCATGTGGGGGAGGGGGGGCTATATTTTTCAACAGAACGGTACTTCATGCCATACATCAGGATATAGATCGACAATGGCGTGGTTTACTGCTGATGATATTACGTTAATGGAATGGCCTTTCAGCAGCCCACACTTTCCACCAATGTGACCTGTTTGGCATACTAATAAGCAAAAATTGCGACAAGCACCAGCTCGGACTCCTCCAGACTTAATGGCCAAGATAACGAATATAAGAGGATCCATTTGGCTCCAAAGAGTACAAAAAAAAATTGTTTACACTATAACAATAGAAGTGTTGTGCTTAGAAGTAGTGATCAAGACCAAAGGTGATGTTACCCAGAACACAGTGTTAAAATAAAAATAAAGACTCGTAGGCAAACTATTTTGCATCGTTAAAAGTTAAAAAAAAAAAAATTGTAAATAAAGTCACTTTCTTTTCATTGCCCCTTTTTCTATTTAAAATAACTAAATCTTTATAAACAGCAACAAAATTGGGTTTTATTTCTAAATAATGGAATCAGCACATGTTTTTATTTTATCCTTGGTAGATCAACTATTTTGCGTTTGGAAGCGTATAAGCTTGGAAGCGTTTATTGGAAGCGTTTACCGATAAAATCAACCGTCTGCGTTTATAAGAACTTTTAGTGAACTTTTAGCTCAAACATTTTTATTTGAAATGGCATAGCTAATCGCCGTTTAAATTTTTTGCTTAAATTCCAATTTAATTAAAATAAAGCTTACATAGTAGTAAGTATACATAAGTCCCGTCGTGGTTGGATAGTTTAAAGAGCTTTGTTTATTATTTATAAAGCGCCGTACTACTATCAAATTTTAGTCTCGACTTTAAGTTTACGGAATCTCACAATTGCGAAATTTGTATGGAAATGTGCACTACTAAATTTTAGATTCGGAACTATGTAAATGTTGCCTATTATGTTTTGAAAAAATATAGAAAAAATCAAGTTGGTAACTCAGTTGCTCAGTCTGTTCCATTGGGCTTTACACTAAATAGTACTTGTCCCACTATTACCAAATAATCATACATTATGAATACGAGAAAATTACAAATTCGCATGTATTCTATTGAAAAGCAGCTCCACCCAACGCAGAAAACATCAATTATGCAATCAAACTCATCGCCTTTTACACCTTTCAAAAATAATACGACACAGTTTCAGCCAATCATTCAAAAATTACCATGCAACCACTTAATAATTTTACCTTGCCCTTGCCCACAATTTCAACAACTAAACTCTGCTCTAGGCAAAAAATGACAGAAACTCACTCAGTTCACTTCCGAATATTATCCAATTCATAAATCACACAACATAATCTTCAAATTATCATATTTCGATCATTTCATTCAAAATCTGACCAAGGCTTTCGAACTTCTTTGAACCAAGTCCAAGCATATCTAGCCAGGTATATGCATTTCAAAGAATTATGCAATAAACAAGATCGATTTGGATATATAGATTGGAAGGTGTATGGCAAAAACAAGTTTTTACTCTTAGACAAAAGATCTGTCTCTTAAAAGTATCTCTTCAATTCTCTGTACATGTCTATCATTGCATAGAAAAGAAACAGATTCGCAGATCGCAGCTCGCAGGTGCAAACTGAAGCTCTGCTGAAGCGATCGAACACCCCACTTGAATTTTCAAACAATTTGTACCTCACTTGGCATAGCTCTGCAGAGTCCGCATTCAGTTCGGGCACTTACTTCAACCCGGATTGATGTACACAAACGAAACTGACGTTCATTTTCGTACGAACCGTACGTGCGGTTGGAAGAAAAATCGAAGTATTTTTTATGAGATCTGTCAGCGAAATAACGCATATCGACCGACATATTATCGCACGTCCGCGAATAAGCAATAACTTCTGTATTCAGTAGACAAACTAACTACACATAGTGAATCACGGGGTAGTTGCACCATTTACTGTTACTTTCCATACCGCATACCATAGTGTTAGGCCAATTCAATTTATCCGCAACGAAGGCGGTGAAAGTCAAAATAAAGAAGAGAAAAAAGTATTTTTGTGTCATAAATTTGTGGCTGTGATTAAAATTTGTGTCACTAAATTGTATGTGAGATTTTATTGAGAAACTATTTCCGTCAATGACAAAACACACACAAGCGAGTAGTTTTCGAGTTTAATTTCCAAGGAAAGTGAAGGTGTGATAAAAGAAAAGAAATTTCTTCCAAAGAATAGGTGCATACGAATGTCCCTGCGACAGTAAGTTGCTGAGTGGTACACAAGTGATATCGCAAGGAAGGACAAAACTCCATACAACTGCTTTGGAATATATACAGATACAAATCGAGAGGTACGTGGAAATATCTATTTTACTTGGAAAACAAAAGAGCTGGTTTGCGAACTGGATTTGCAGCAAGTTCATTCGAATCTCAATGTTGCAATTATTGTTTATTTAATTGGGTTAGGTGTATACCGCAGAAAAGAACAAAACTTGTACGTTTGCCGGAGGCTAACTATTAAAAGACTATGTACGCACAAACTAACAAACTAAGTTGCATCCGCAGCTCAAAAGTTGCAGTTACTGGCAACGATGACGTGAGGTCATTCAAAGAGAAATTTTCATAATACAGTCAAAGTTAACCATATCTGTTCTTATAGTTGGCGCTTAATTGAGCTAACTACCAGAATAATAAATGAGCAGTACCGCGTAAGACCTCAATATGTATTCATTCATTCATTCGCACGTAGGTACTTAAGAAGCCGATTTATTTAAGCCGAATAATAACTATTACATTGGTGGTAATAAAGATAGGTCAAAATAGTATTTAACTCAATGAGTAGACATAAATCATACAAGTACAACTTTTTTTTTGAAGGGTAGACAAATAGGTAGAGAAGGCCTTGTTTATGTTAGCTCAAACATAATTAACGTATGTTGGATTATACTTACGCCGCGACCATCCGGCCTTTATTTAAAACACAGTTAAAGACAGTTCTTTCTTTTTGACCCATGTCCTATATTTTTTCCTTTTTAATAAAGGACGGATCTTTTTTGTCCTTTATTTTTGAAACTGTCTAAAAATTGTTTGCATTTATGGCAGTTAAAATATTCTGTATGAGTATATTTATACATAATAATCACATCTCATCTCTCGTTTGAATATAAAATAAAATACCGAACTAAATTACTTGAAATTGTGTTTAAACCCTCAGTGTTTCAGTGCATGCTAGCCTTAAATTTCAGTTTGTGCCTACCTGGTTCTAATGCACCAACTGAAAGAGTATTTTCAATCATGAATAACGTTAGAATTTAGAGATTTACTTGAAATTAATTCACTCTTCTCAGAAATACGAAAAGTGAGACTCATTAGTGTGTAATTGAAGCTAAGAAGGTACTAAAATTAATTACTACTTACCTTTCACAGACAAATTATATTTTGTTTTTCTTTTAGAACTACATAATAAATAATGGGCACATTCAAGAATCTAGTTATCGTAAGTCGACTAGATTGGTCTGGATAAGATGTAACCTGAACGCAAAAACTAGATTAGTCACTTTTTCTACGTCAGCCACATACCCGAACTGTCAACTTAGTACTCAGTCGCGAATTTCTTGCCTAGATTCTTAATCCAGAAAGTCATGCCTGCCTACTCATATGGTAGGTATTCGATTGGGCTTCTCCAGATTCGCTCTCAGATTTCATATTTCGTGTGGCTAATCGAACATAAAAACGTCACTTACTCTTTTTAACTATCTCGATTACGTAGTAGGTAAAAGAAAGATATTGTATTTGTAAAAAATTTCAACCTCAAGATGTTAATCAATTCTGACATTACGATGATAAATAAATAAATAAATAGTTGGCGCAACAGGTCTGGAGAGACCCTAGGCCTAGCTTCTCACAACCATTCGTTTTGTGTGAGTTTTTCATTTTTGGAACGAATGGAAGGGATCTACAGTTTTATGCCGACTCCAAACGGCTTATTGAGAAGCTCTTACAAGACATTTATACTCTCGGATATTTGTCAGACGTTCGCGAGAGGTAGCGCAGCGGAAAAAAACCCTGAGTCGGAATTGGGTTTTTGCGGGATTCGAACCTGGGACTCCCGCATAGCAGTCCAACACACTAACCACTAAGCTACTGCGGCTACGAATTACGATGATAGGGGAGCTCAAAAAAGTGGGTCGCAAAATTCTGTCCGTCTGTCTGTCCGTCTGACCGTGTGTCCCAAGGCCTACAGCCTAACTTTAAAAGTCTGCAGCTATGTTGAAAATCTACAAAATGCAGACAAATCAGCACTTATGGAAACACTGAAAAAAAAGTCTCACTGTTCGCTGACACTGCTTAGTTACGTGTTCCCTTTGCGTGGTTTCCGTTTCAAAATGAAAATCCAAAAACTTACGCAGTTATTTGGAAATACGAACAAATTGCCACTTTACAACGTTATTTATTTTTTATAGAGAACTTTCTTTTCCTTTTTTAAGAAGTATAAATCGCAAAGTGTTAAAACTGAATTTCCACAAGACTCGAACAAAAAAGCTTTTTGGAAAATTTTTAAAAATAATCACCTCTATCCATTCGGAACGTAATTTTTTCAGATTTGTATGAAATCGGAGAAATTCCATTCGAGATATGAGTTCCGATACAACTTTCGGAAAAAATCTCCGATGACATTCGGCCCTAGCAGCGTCCGCCGGAATGTAAAATTCTCCGATTTGATACGATTCGGAGGATTTTTGCTGCGAGGTATTCTTCGGAACAACTGTTCAGAGAATCGTTCCGACATTTTGTAACGCATATCGGCGAATTACGTCGAAATGCGATGAAGTGACTTTTTTTCTTGAATTTTGACAGTTAAGCTCCGATATCACCCGACAGAAATTGGTTGCGGGATAATATGTTTACGATTTGCAGTGCACCATCGCAATTGTTTATTTCTCTTCCAAAGTCGGACACCTCGAATAGAATTTGAGCCTCCGAAAGAGTATGCGTTGCGGAGAATTTTCCGTTCCGACGTATACCTCGTTAGGGCCGATTAACGTATCGCATTGCATTTAACCAGCATATATGGACAAGGAAACTTAGGCTTGTCGACTTGTTTTCTTGTGATATATAGGTCCCATCTTTAAAATTATGGAAAGAAAATACGCAAAATGAACCTACTTGAAAAAAAAATGTATATATAGATATTAATAATAATAATTAATAACAGCTACTGTCACTCAAGCTTTCGAACAATATTATTCTAAATGTCCGATCCAATTGTTTGGGAAAAATACGATGGATTCTTCCTCGCTGACATTCTGAATTCTATGCAGGCGAAAGCTAAAGAGTTCACTATAAAGAATTTAGTCAAGGAAAACATGATTTTTCAAGCAATTCAGTTCAAGGAAGAAGCGAATTATGTTGAAGACCATAACGTCTTTTTAGATCACATTTTTCTTGACCAAAGCAGCCTGATAGTTATCAACGAGCAAACAGACGAAATAGTCGCTGCCGCAATAATGAAGACAATGACCAAGGAAATGAAATCTTGGTATGTGAATGGATCTAAGATTATAACTACTAATCCCATTACTACGTATTTATTTACTTAGGACGGCGATCGGTTTAGTATCAAAAAATCGAAAGTTGAACTCGCTACTAACCATCAGCCGTCAGATGACACTAGAGGCCGATGAAAGATTAAATCATCCCATGGGCTCATTGCATATTTTTGAATTGTGTGCACCGCATGGCACAAGGGATTGGATGCCGATACTATTTCATGGTGCCTACCGTGTGGCACAAAGCATGAAAATGCCGCTAGTAACATTTATCGCCTTTAGCCAAAGCGAACAGGCAGCGGCTTTGGCTGCTAATTTTACTGAAGTATCAAGAATCTTCTATCCTACTTACACAGAGACCGACGGACATCGCCCTATACCGCCGTCAGATGTTGGAGAACTCTATGCGGTGTTATACCATAAAGTCGTTACACCATATGTGCCACATTATGACTATCCATGAGGTAATGGCGACCTAGAGAACACTGTGAGCACTGCAACCGTGAACTATACCTAGTTAAATGACCGCTAATAAAATGTTAAGTAACCACCGCTCGCATGAAAGCCCGCGATCTGTTATTACGATCTTAGGTGAAAGGTTGCAGAGGTTGCTATATTTTTAGCAAAACCTGGTTCAAAAAAAAGACCGATGTAAGTGAATGCTGCATGCTATCTATATGTTGGGCAAATGCCGTGTATCTCGTAGTTGGTGCTTCATTTTCTATAACCGCTTAGGGTATTCGTGATCGCAACAAAAAAGAAGCACGAACATCACTGAATACGGATTGTCTAGATTTTCTTATGTAATATATTCGTAAATTGGTATTATGCTGGTGCTGACTAATTGGATTATACATAATACCGCTGTTGTCTCAGCGAAGCGATCCAACAATGAGGACGTTTGACTGGCAATTACCTTATGCTCTCAATTCATCTCAGCCGTCTTTCGACTAATTAGTTTCATTGCACTAAGAGGTCAATAAACTGGCTTACGTTAGCCTTCACGTTTGTGTAGAAACAATTTACAGATGTAGTTGAAATTTAGTTAACCTGTTTGTGAAACTGAGAAGCAAAAACGTACTAACGTCGTGTACAAAATAAACTGTATCGGTAACACCAATGAAAATTGTATAACCTTTTGCTCAGTAGAAATCGTTTATAACGATGTCGAAGGGACCTTAGAATTTCATCGTTATAACCGGTTCATCGTTATATCCGGTACCTACAATAAAAAATAAATAAAACAAAAACGAATATGTCTGTACGTAGTTTATTAATAAAAGAATGATTTTAATAAAACATTTCTTTAAATTTTCAACGAAAAAAATCACTAATTTGTAATTGTTTTGTACACTTGGTTGTGTAAAATATTTGCTGCAGAGTATTATCCAATATTTGTATTCCAATGTTTGGATTTGAGTTGGAAGCGACCCATACTGGATTTAAAAGCATGAAGCGGTTTAGTGTTGCTACTGCAGTAAGTGCTTCGCTTACTGATGGCACATGCTCTTCTTCGGTCTCACCATCTTCAGTGGAATTATCATCGTCGTAGCCATCCGCGTTATTCAATTGAATATCTGACACAATATTCTCGTCTGTAAGAAACTGAACAAATTTACTTTAGATGTGAAATTGAATCTTAGTTCTGTAAATGTACCTCAGATGTAACTAAGTCATTGTCAATATCTATCAATACGTCCCAATCTACTTCTACTTCCGAGAACATTTGTATTTGGCGGGCCCATTCTGCTAGTGGCATTTCGTCTTCTTCATTGAATTCATTTGAGTTTTTTTTATGGAAACCAGCGTGTCGAAAGCAGTTATTTATGGTGCACATAGACACTTCATTCCATGCCTTAGCTATCATTAAGATTGCATCAAGGACCGTAATCTTATAATCTTGTTTGGTTTCTATATGTTTCAGGATTTCTAAAATCTGCAGTTTCCTGAACTGAGTCTTAAGCGATTTGATGATACCCTGATCAATAGGTTGAAGAACAGATGTGGTATTCGGAGGCAGAAATGCGAGTTTGATAGCTTTTAAAGATTGGATGTGTGGGTGTGCCGCACAATTATCAACCAATAGTAAAATTCTCCTTTTTTTTATTAAAAGCTCTCTGTCCCATTCACGCAAGACTTTTTCGAAAATAATAGACGTCATCCATGCCCTTTTATTATATTCATATAAAACTGGTAGGTTCGTAACATTTTTGAAACAGCGTGGCGTTTTTGATTTGCCTATAACCAAAAGCTTTCTTTTTTCTGTTCCCGTCATATTAGCAGATACTAAGACTGTCAAACGATCCTTAGACATTTTTCCACCCACGCATTTTTCTCCTCGGAATTTAAAAGTCTTGTCGGGGGTCATTTTATAAAAGAAGCCAGTTTCATCGGCATTAAAAATATCGTCGTCTGCAAATCCCTCCCGAAGCTTAGGGAATACTGTAGTCAACCAATCTTCACAAACAGCTTGTGACACGCCAGCAGCTTCTCCGCTTATCTTACCGAAAACGATATTATGACGTATCCGAAACCTTTGTATCCAACTCATAGAACAAATGAAATCTTTAAAACCCAATAATTAGCGAAATCGTCGGCCTTTTGCTGAAGTATTGGACCATTTATGGGAACGTTCATATTTCTCTGCGCCCTAAACCAATTCAGTAGGGCATTTTCAATGTCTAAGAACTTTCCGCTTCGCACTTTTTTTAACTTAGTAGAGCTCACCTCAAATTGTTCCTTTATTTTTGGTTTATTTTTTAAAATTGTTGAAACAGTTGGTTGGGATATTCCAAGTTCTTTACACAAATCAGTAATTCTTACACCACTTTCGATTTTTGAAATAAAAAAATATTTTTAGAAACAGAATAAAAAAAAAATAAGCCGTAGACATGCAAGAACATGTTTTTTTTCATCGCTATAATCAGTTTTTAGACTTAAATCTGATACATTTTCATCGCTATAACCGATTTCATCGTTATATCCGGCATCGTTGTAACCGATTGCAAATCACTGTAAATTAAACGGAGTTTGACCGGGACTTTGAAAATACATCGTTATATCCGGTTCATCGCTATATAAGGTATTGTTATAACCGATTTCTACTGTATATGTAGGTACAAAAGACAGTTCCTGTCCCAAAGAATGTCCAATCACCGAACGGACATCAAATCAAAAAAACGGCACTTGCCACCCACTTTGAAACGGTATACACCCGCGACGCTATACATAATAAACAACAGGAATAACGTGAACCGAAAACAGGACATCCAAAATATATCTGCTATATACATATAGCTCTCTAGTTGATGGAAAAATCTAATACTACACTAAACTTCAAGTGAAGTGTTACACTTGAAGTGTGCTAATTTTATTTATTTCTTTTCTTCTTTGTTTGTTTTAATCATTGTGCTATATTTCACATTATTGTATTTTGTTAAAGTAAACTGCTATTACTAAAAATATTGAAAGTTCCACGTCACCTCCATTTTTGTATCTTCATTATATTATATTTCCCAATAAAGAAACCCTGAATAAGGCAGCAATCCCTGCCGAAACGTTGGAAAAAAGCAAGGAATAAATATAGTTTCATTCAAACGCCTATGACGATATGACCAATAAAGCTGCCGGAAAAACCATTTTCACAAATTGCATATACGGAATAATTTAATGTTTACTTTCGAGCAACTCCTGCAAATGCATTTGAAAACATAACCTAGGTTGTTTGTAGGTTTTTAAAGGTTTCTAGTCTGTATTGTTAATCGATTTGTTTGCCTCAGTCCATCATTGTAATCAAATAACTGGCTGTGGAAGAGATATTAAAAAAATCGCATTACTTGGGAAAGGTGAAATGAAAGCCGGAACATTCGGTACACGTTATAAACTTTTCTTTCACCTTTCTCAAGTGAATCATCTATTCACTATTGCTGCGAGACGCCTTCTCCAGCAACTTAAATGTTCTAACGTCGCCTATGTTTAGAACATGGTCCTTCGAGCCGGATATGAACCAGCGATCTATGGATGTATGTGCACTTAGGCGGTTCGATTCCTCACAGTTGTTTGCGGTTGGCTACATTCCGTTATCCAAATTGTAGAAACTTAATCTTATGCTTTGACATCCGGCTTGAAGGACCATGTTCCGTACTGAGGCGAGTTGGAAATAAAAATTGTTGCGAAGGGATAGGGGATGTACTTTGACTCCTTATTTCCCAAGAGATGCTTAGCAATGGCAAATAAAACAAAACCTCGCCATAAGATCGCCAATCAATACGGAATAAAGTTTGTAACGTTCACCTAACGAGTATAGGTACAGCTTTGAGTCGTTGATGGATATTGACTTGATATTCGTTGATCTTTTCAAGGAATTGCAGCAGTCTGATGATATATGTGCTGAAAAATATGTTTTCTATCTTTATATTGGAGAAAAACAAACTAACTGAATTTTATTGGTTGGTTATTATATACATATTTTGAAAAATCGACTAATATAATTTGTCTGGTTAATAAAACTATCTGAATCAGATGTTTTATATACCTACTAGAAACATATTAGGACAGACATGGTTGTGTATTTTCTGATTTTGCTTATCATTAACTTCGATTTCATGAGTAAATTTTTCTTAAATACTCATAACTGAAGAAAAATTGCTCAAAATGTATAACCGGGGTCTTAACATTTGCCATCATACAAAAAATACCCGAATTACTGAAATCAGATCTCACCAATTTGTATTATCCTGGTGCCTTCTTAATCGTTGTAACTTATACAAAAATAAATTATTGGTGCTAAGTAGTCCAACATTAACTTAACAAAATGTGAATAAAAAAATGTGATTATTATAAATTACTAGCGGACCCCTGCACACTTCGTAGTGCAAAATAGAAATATAAAAAAATCAAATTCAAATTCAAATTCATTTAAATCAGTAACAAATACTTTTTATTTGAATGCTATGTGGTACACAACATTTTTGGTTTTTCCATCCATTTCCAATGCATTCAAAATATTATATTTCGAAAACCACCCAATCGATTGAGCTCAAATTTACAAACAATCGTAGGTATTGTCCCAGGAGTATACCTGTGAAGATTAGTCAAAATTGGACAAAGGGGAATGGCACCACCCATACAAAAAAAAAAAGAAGATTAAGAATCTTATATCTCAAGAACCAATACACCTACAAAGACCGTATATACGTACGAACCATGGTATTAACGTCACCTTTTATGGGAAATTTCCAGAATCAAAATCGGTTCACGTATTACAGAGAACATTGGCGACACACACACAATAGAACTTATTTTTATATATATAGATCTACTCTTCTACGAAAATTAGTTTTAAATATACCTCCTATACAAGTTTTTGTTACGACATCCAAGGCAACCATAAACATACACGCAAATTGCACAATAAAATGCGTGGTATCATTCCTATTGAGTGTATACACTCTATGGGGGTATGTTCAAATCACATCATGCGTCTGTGGTTAATAACATTGACTTCATTTAATGCCATTACAATTTTAAAGTATGTACGAATAGCTATCTAAGTATGTATACCTATATTTATATATATGTAACTAACATAAAACAATTTAAATAATATTTAGGTCTTTACTGCAGCATAATCAAAATAGCGAAGATTTTTCATTATGGTTACCCAAGCAATTACCTGTACTCTCATAAGGAAATGAGTAGCTTTTAATATCACTTTTAGGGGCTATTTAATAATAATTTTGAAATGCAAAAATGAAGAAAATTACCCTTTTGTTAGTTTTGCATTTAACAAATTTTGAAACTTTCATTACATTTTTCTCTAAGACGATTTAAAATTGTGCTGGAAAGTATGAAAAATCGACTTAGGCGGTTATGGCTTGTGGCCACTTAGTTGCAGACGTAGAGCATCAAGTTGAAGAAGCTGTACGCCTTGTAATACTTAACGGTCACATTTGTTTTGTTTTATAATTTTATTATTATACTCTAATGCGACCACATACCATGCTTAATCGGACGTCATTATAGCGTGCGGTTTGACTTAACAGTGTGCTAGAATGTTTTAGCCTGGCAAATCGCTGTCAATTAAATACTTACTGCACTTTAACGATGTCAAGGGCGTTGGTTAGCTTTGGAATGAGATATATTTGATGAGAATCAGTTGAGTCTTTATTTATAATTTATTCTATTTATTCATGTTTGAAGCTAACAGTGGGACATTTATTTTTTCCAGATAAAAATGATTTATAGAGAGGCATGTTTCCGGATGATGATGGGGATAGCTATTGTTCATCAGATATCAGCTTATCCTGCAATAGAAAAATATTCAGATGATCTACAATCGCTCACTGTATTGCCGGGCAAAAATAAATCGACACCTGATGTTGCAGCCACAATCGATCAAGTTCATAAGATTCTTCAATCAGATCCCTCGTTACCCAGGTTGACAAGGTAAGCTATCTGCAAGAGTACTTATGTAGACGTTTATTCAATATTTAATGTATATATTGAGCTGTCCTCTCTTAAATTGTTGCAGTCGATTTCAATTCTTATTCCTGATAAGCTTGACCACAATGGACAGTAGGTACTGCCTGCCAGTATTTATATATTTTTACAGATCTGGAAAGCACGTTTTCGTCTGTAGAAATGTTAACATTGTGCTAAGCTCATTAAATCCCGACTATATAAATATGGGTTCAGTCGATATCGTGAAATTTAACGTCATTAAAGCGAACTCCTAATCTTCATTCATTATACAAAAAAGGCACTTGCATTACCGAAACCGAAAAATCCACTTTTCGTCATGGAAATATTGGTCGATATGTTTATGTAGGCGCAGTGGCTCAGTGGTTAGTGTGTTGGACTACTAAGCAAGGGGTCCCAGGTTCGAATCCCGCCAAAAACCCAAATTCCAACTTAGGGTTTTTTTCACTGCGCCACCTCTCGCGAACGTCTGACAAACATCCGAGAGTATAACTGTCTTGAAAGAGCTTCTCAATTAGCCGTTTGGAGTCGGCATAAAGTTGTAGATCCCTTCCATTCGTTCCAAAAATACAAAACTCACACAAAACGAATGGTTGTGAGAAGCTAGGCCTAGGGTCCCTCCGGACCTGTTGCGCCAACTATTTATTTATTTATTTATGTTTATGAACACACTCAGGGTTGGCAAGGATGCGGCGAAATGTCTTGATGTCTTGGAATGCCTTATCTACCTCTTTTGATTTATCTCTAATTTACACATGCTTCAGGCTTCAGGTTTAGGCTTCGCCTTGTCTGGTCTTTGCGTTGACATGTTCTTTCAACATTTTCCAACCTCAATTCTGGAGTAACATCCTAACTACCGGCTGAACAATCATCATTATTGCCCGTGGTCACCTGGTGAATATATCGTTTCAGAGAACTTCTTTCTTAATTCTGGAAGTAACGTTAATTCATTCTTGAAAATTGTTGGGATAACACTCGTTTTGAGTTTTTCGTGTTTATTTAGTGACCAACCACGCGTTGCCTTTTGATGTCATAATTGTTATCTCAATTGTATTCATTGATCGTTGTTCTTTACATTAGATTCGACTAGTCTTAAGCACTTTATATACAACTTTTTAGCAGCTACTTGTCATATTCGAACATAATCTGTTTGAATTTGTATATTTAGGGGCGAGATCGAGGACCTTTTCGAGCAGGTAACCAAAGAGGAGTACCAAAAAAGTCTTCAAATTGGCGACATAAGTCGGGCTAGTAATATGCGAGCTCTGATGCTGGTACTGCCATACCACTCCGACAACAGCACAGAGGAAAATTTGCAAGTAAAACCCCATCCTTATTCTTTCAGATAATTTTTACTAATTTCGCCTACTTTCAGGAACTGTATACCCGACCACCGATCACCAAGGTCATTGATTCATACTCACTCCCACAGCCGCAAAAATTCCAAACACCAGCCTCCGTTGTATCGGGAAAGGTTGATATCGTCGAAATCGGAAATCTAGCCGCTACTACATACAAGCCGTCATTTCGTTTGAAGGAAAAATTCAATCCGAATCCAACCACCTACCATCCAGCTCAACCATTTAAAATGCCGCAAGTAACCACTGCCCAAATTGATGTGGAAGTACCTGTAACTAGCTTGCCACTGCTTCCCAATATAGAAGAAGATGAAAACAAATCAACACGCTACAGCAGTTCCTATAGCGCAAAGGATACAGACTGGTCACTACTAGAAGGTGAATTCAACCGCCGGAATAATCCTCAACAGAAATTTAATCCAATGCCAGATCTTTCGGGAATGCTTCAGAACATGGGAATGGCTATGCAAACTCAGGCGACAAAAAGCTTCAAACTAGAGGATCACAATCAAGCTTATAAGCCAGCGATTTCAAGCACTATAAGGCAATCAAATCGATACCCTGGAGCAATAGATATTGCCGATTTTACAAGAACGTTACCGCCCAAACCCAATCGAGGAGCCTATCTTGAATTTAAGCCACTTAATATCGGCGAGGAGATCCGTGTTCAACCTGAGATCGAGCAATATCTTAATCGATTTGGAATTGTTAACCGCAAGCGAAAGCAGATTAAACCAGAGGACAACGGTTTATTGATCAAAACGCCCGAATCACCCAAAAACGACTCCGTTACTCCGCTTGAAAAATTCAAGGAACAGCAAATCAAAAGAATCGATACCAATGTAACTGATTCCGATTCAAACAAAATGCAGGATCAAGAGGATTTGGCCCAGCTTACGAAACTTCTAAACAACTTACGTGAACTGGAACGACTCAATGTGAGTCTCACCACTGACATGCTGAAAACAGTTGAATTGGAGAATTTCAACTTAAGTAGCCGTATTCGAGCACAGGGTCCTGATCCAGTGATCAGTGTTGCAGATACGGAAAAGAATACCATTAAACGACAAAGTGCCACTGACTCTCCCTCTGATCCGACGCGATTTAATTTAGACTTAGATTTAAATGCCACAGAGGCTGATGCAACGACCACCACAACTACAACAGAAGAGCCCTCATCAACAACAGAGGAGTCAAGAAATGGTTCATTGACTGATTTGGAGGACTCATTTGGCGGCCCGGATCCTGTTACTGAAGATCCCTCGCCACCCCCAAAGATAAACGGATTTTACTTTCTAGCCGATTGGAATTCATTCCTTGAAGTTGGTGAAGCGGGAAATGATCAGGTCGTCGTGAGATTTGATCCTAAGATTGGTGACCCACGACGATTTCTAAAGGTCACAGTCCCATAGACAAAGTAATGGAATGCGGTTTAGAATTCACTTTTGTACATACTTTCTTCGATTAGGGTTTATTTTACTACGTATACGTATGTTAACTGTAATGCTTGTCAATAATTTATTATATGCGGTTATGTTATAAGATTAAAATAATTTTGTAATAAAAGATTACACAGTTTGAGTTCAATCATGTGCATCGTCTTTCATTACATAGCAAAGCTGGTAGGGCATTTTTCAAAATAGTTCAGTTTTTTTTCCATTTAAATCGCTGGAAAAAAACTTCAAACTTAAAAAAGTGTTTTTCATCATTCAGATCATTACAGTGAGTAGATGTGCATGCAGCAAGTATTTTTAGAGCGACATGTACATACAGTACAGTGTTGTATGTACATTCCAAGTGGCTTGTACTTCACAATAGAAATAGTTATTGGTAACGCAGTTAACCAATGCAGCATGCATGGTGTTCTTGCCTTCTACTTGTCGACTCTGAATATGTTTATTAAATAAGTGCCTATTCTTAGAGTTGGGAACTGTGGCAGATCAGTGTTTATATCGATTATTTTAAAGGTTTTTTCCTTAGTGGTTGATTGTCAGAAAGTAGCTCGTTTCCGTGTTGTGTTCATCCCTTATTTATTGGCCATTAGATTGGGAAAGAACTGTGCGCTCGAGCCTAAAAATGGCCAACAAATATTCCAGCTCACATACAGTTCTGAAAATGTTGAAAATAATGGTATGGGACGATTGCATTATAACTTAAAAGTAGCCTTCGTGATAGCCTTGCTGGTTGGTGAGGATAAGCTGAATTGGGTTCATTGGGTTACGCGGGTACTGTTTGCTTTATGTATTTTATGGTATCTTTTGTGAAACGACAAGACGGTAAGAAACGTTTAATATGTTCCTTTGTCGAGCCGAATTTTCGATCTTCTCCCGAAGCTTCACCAGTTTTAGGTTAATACTCTGAGTACGCCCTGCAAAGTTCTATATTGAATCTTCAACGAAAGGGTGCACGCATTATATTTGTTTAAACAATAAAAGCGGTAATCGTTGTTACCACGCTTCCCTTCTTTACATTTTTTTGAAATATCTATTCAGTTATAATTGGTTCCTTAACATAGGAGGCCTACACAAGCATTTCGTTAACTATTTCAGTCTATAGTCCTTTTTATTCGTAAGTGCTAATTCGATTTGAAATAATATCTCTGAGAATCAGTTCTTCGTAATTCAAATCAAAATTTTAAGGTTAGGGTTCATTTCAGCTAACGAATACGCTATCTTTGAAAATTCAATAGCAGAAATAGTGACAAACAAATAAAATGCTCAAAAACAAAGTTCTGAGCAAGAACCAATGTAAATGTTCAAATAATTGTAAGTCTGCTGGTCAAATTTCAATTTTCGCTACTTAGTAATCCACTTTCCATTTTTAAGACCCAATGGACATTGATAAGTTAACAGAATCAACCATACCACTCAGGGGACGGACAGTTCGATTGCGGTTGATTTGGTTTCATCCAGATAGATAATTTCTCTCAAAATGACAGAAGTACCTAACTGATCAATGCACCATTGAAATACTTACACTTCTGGAATACGGTACGTATATTTAGCTTAATTTTTAACTTAAAACAATTCACAATAAGTGAGAATAAAATAAAATGGCATCAAAAACTTACACTAAACACTTAAATCTTATCAAACTTAAAATACTATCAGTCCATTAGCTGCTCCTTTGGTTCCTTCCAATTCGTTTCTAGCTTGAGAAGATCAATCGATTTCTCCAACAATTCCATTTGATTTTCGAGATCTACTCGTTTTTCACAAATAGAATCCTTGCTGGATACAATATTTTGTACAACTGAATGGTGATGCTCCTGTATTTCGCTTATTGTTTCTAATAATTCAAATAGTTTAGGAACACAAACGTGGTCTTCCGATGGAATTAAATTCTCAAGTTCGCAGAGCTGGTTGTAGATCGACTCCAATTTTTTGTTGGCCATAGTGCTCTGAACAACATTTTTATTAAACTAAAATACTGCAAGATATATAGATGTAACTTACCCATATCTGATGTTCTGTATTTGAAGTCATAATTCAATAGAAAATTAATTAAAAGTGTAAAACGAAATTGAAAATAGACAACAATTTGAGAGTTCAAATTCTAATAATGACACTTGCCGTCAAAATTGGCATTTAGCAATTTCAGTTAAAGAGTCGATTATTACGTTATACAAACGAGACTCGATTATTAACCTTTCACGTTTCACCAGAGATGAAATATTTAGGTAGGTAGGTAGGTAGGTATCTACCATAAACAAGTAGTAGTATTTAATTTAATACTTATGTGGTTTTCCATTGGGACCACCAGAAATCTTTTTCAGATCTCAGATTTTACTGTGCTCATGGAACGCGCAACGAGATTGATCTGCTTTTGTAAATGGATTAGTGCGTTAATTGACAACAATATCAGCTGTTCAAATGGCATTCGTTTTTGGCTTAATCACAAATGGATATCGCCCTCAAAAATGTTTTCCTTCTTGTAGATACAAATGAAGTATTATTGGTGGTTTGTAGTCTTCACAGATGACGAGGGAGATAATGAAGATAATAATTCCTCCGAAATCGTATCCATAGCTATTTATGTATTTTGTTATTTTGGTTTTCACGAAACTTTGCGCATTTGCCTCGAAATGAAACTTCTTAAACTGACGTTAAACAGCTGTACAAAGTATATTGGTATGCGTAAATCTGAAAAAATATCGAGATCTGCGAAAAGTGATCCGAATCGAAAAAAAGATTGATTTTTCGTCGCAATGGAACGCAAAAAGTGATTTAGATCAAAAAAAAGATTGATTTTTTGTCCCAATGGAAAACCACATTAGTTTATGATCGTCAGTTTCTTTTGAATTATGTAGAAGAATTACAATACGGATTACCTACATACAAATTTTAGCTATAGTATGAATCCAAATAAAAACCTATTTGGACACTTTAATACTAGTAGAGTCCAGAAGGTACATAAATCTTGCAATCCCGGTGAGTTGTCGTATTTAAGGACTAAGGAGTTGCTACTTAGTTTTTTCTTTTATTAAAATGGAGTCATTACTCGCTATCCTCTGAAAAGTATTTATACCAGATTTATACAGTACCTATATTGATTTTTTTTAAATTTATTTTTTGTACAAAAGTTTTGTATAAAGCGCATTTCACCAGAATATCTTAAACAATAAGCTATATTGTAACATATACGATATGTAAGGTATACACAAGTTTACTTCTCTGGAGGATTCCATACATATGATCCATAGTACTTGAAATTATTTTCTTCGCACTTCTTGTTAGCTTCTTTCGGGCCGCGAGAGCCATAGACATAGGGGATCGGTTTAATACGCTCCTCTTCGATTCGATGTAGAATCGGAGTGAAGATTCGCCAGGCTTCTTGTAATTCATCTGATCGAACGAAATGCATTAAGGAACCACAGAATACGTCTAAAATAAGCCTTTCATATGCATCTGGCAAATAGGAGTCTTTGTAGCGTGCCTCGTACGTTAAGTCCATCTCAGTTTCTTCAATATCAAACGTTATGCCAGGCGATTTCGTCATCATCTTAAAGTATAGCGCCTCACCGGGCTGAACACGTATTACCAATTCATTACGTTTCGAATTTCCCTCGAAAATGTCACCAGAAACGTCCCGATATTGAATACGGACTTCAGCTTTTCGCTCGTTAAGCGCTTTTCCGCACCGTAATATAAATGGTACTCCCTCCCAACGTTCATTCTTTATTTCCAGTACTCCCAAAGCATAGGTTGGAGTTGTAGAATCCTTTGAGACGGTCGGATCGTCGAGGTAGCCAAGTTTTGCTTCACCCTCACCATTTGGATTGCCTACATACTGACCCAACACCATGTCGTCTAGCGTTAGGGAGCGTATACTTTTCAGTACTTTTACTTTTTCATTACGTATATCGTCTGGGTGACAGGAAACTGGCTTTTCCATGGCCACCAGAGATAGTATCTGCAGAAGATGGTTTTGCATAACGTCTCGAATGATGCCAAACTCGTCGAAATAGCCGCCACGTCCTTGTGTGCCAAATGGCTCCTTAAAGGTAATTAGTACCGATGCTATATTTTCGCGATTCCATGTCGAGCTTAGAATTTTGTTTGCGAAACGAATTGTCATCAGATTCTGCACCATTTCCTTGCCTAAATAGTGATCAATGCGATATATCTGATCTTCTTCGAATAACGACGCCAAATGGTCACTCAAGGCTTTCGACGAACTTGCATCACGACCGAACGGTTTTTCAATTATAACACGGTTCCAGCCCCTAAAAGAGAAATTGTACTTTTGTAGTAACTAAATAACTAATGCCGGATAACTTTGTCATTTCGTCACATCTCTGTTGTACTACGTACTTTTTTGACATGCAGATTTCCTTAATATGTACAGTTACATTGGAAAATATCGACGGCGGCAAAGCCAAATAAAATATGCGGTTGGCAATGCACTTTCCTTCGCTCGCCGCCATTGCTTTGGCCAAGAACTCATAACCTGTGCGCCCATCGTAACTTCCAGCAACGTACTGATTAAGAGCCCAAAATTCTTCAAAACGCTTCTTTTCATGATCTTGGACCTGTTTTTGCATTCGAGATTGTTAAATATTATATTCACATGTTATCATGTCTAATAAACTTACTTTCATAAAGCGTTCGCATTTTGCACGAAGCTCTTCGATTGTAAGACGCGAACGAGCATATCCGCAGAACTTTGTAGGCAGTGGTAGCAAATTATCTCGGAAAAGCCACCACAAGGTTGGATAAATCTTTTTCCTCGCTAAATCACCCTAAATAAACAGAGGAAATGATTATCAAAACGTTCCGTAGGAGATTTTGGTATCACTCACCGAAGCTCCAAAGATGATAAATGTGTGGGGGACTTCGCCATCAAAGTGAGTTCCTTCGCACACCATTTGGACAGACTTGAGCGATTTAATAATTCGTGAGAGTGTACCTCCTTTGCTTGAGTCGTTGCCTATAAGAAAAACGAGATTTGATTTAAATCATTTCAGAGTTTTATTTTGTCTATTGTGCTTATAAGAGAAGAGTACAAATTCTTAATAGCTGATAGTTTCCATCGAATTTGGGTGTCAATTACCTCTTTATTGGAATCTGAGTAGAGAAAGTTTGCTCGTCAATCTTTACCAAATGAAAAATAATAATAATAGGCGCAATAGGTACATAGAGCCCTACGCCTAACAAGAACCTACAACTTTATGAGGAGCTTTCCCGGAACAGCTATACAAACGTACTTTTATGCATGGTGGGCGTGGCTAGAAGCATGAACCGGACAAACGGGTTGAGCCCCACCTGCACTCACTGTATTTGCTAAGCAAGTGAGACTTTAGACGCCGCAACTAAGTGTACAGATTTGCCCGACCAGCAGCACACCTCTACGAAATTATTAGTTTGATGATTAGTACTTCAAAATTTAAACTGCATTAACACCATCCCGCACGCGCATTTCTGTACAAGGGATAGAAAGATCCGTTCATCCGCAGTCGATGCTACTAAAGGCGTAAAAATGAGATCACATATCAGACGCCTAAGGTGGCATGGATGTCTACCCATAATTACAGATACGAAAAGCAGATTTAAATCATGTGAAATGAAATGAAATGAGAGTAGTCAAGATATATATAGATATGAAATAAGTAAATAACTGTCCATTCATCACTTCCGGAAGCCATTTTTGTTTTATAGGAACTCGGAAGTCGGAACTTCATTTTCATATTCACCATATTCACCATCGCTATAAAAACATAAACATGCGGAACTTTCCTATAATTCCTATCACGTAGACAACATGGCCGACCAAAATACGTGTAACGTTTATTTGCGTGATAAGCCTAGTACGCTGCTCAAGTGAAATCCAGTTTTTCATAGAAAATTTTTCACCGCGAAAAGTCAAAATGAACTTTCCACATGGAAATTTCACTTGCCAGTACGCAGCTCAAGTGAAAAATTGCGTTTCAAAAACTGAGCTGTAGGTGGCGGTACTAAAATCTCTCCATAGCTATTTCACTTGGTTTTTATTGTCCGTCGCATTCAATTTTTGACATTTCAGCGTGAAAAACTATTCGTAGGCAGGCGGTAAAGAAATTTACTTCAATTTCAAATGTTTCTTTAAGAAAGTACTACACTTTTCGCACTTTTAATATCATTTTTGCATTGAATATAGCACCATAAAGTTAGGAGTACAAAAAGTTGGTGGCATGGATGACCTTTTTGATGAGCAGGGTGTCTCAGTAAATTGTTATACACTGTTTTGCTCAAGATAAACATACATAGCCGTATTAGTAAAAAACCCATAACTACTCTCTAACTCATAAGTTACCTAGCACCTAGCCCCCTTATTAATAAACACTTTGTAAGAGTTATCAACTTGTTACTCAGCAGTTTTTTCCAATTTTTGTATGCTATCTGACGTTTGCTAGCTAACTTACTTGTGTACATTTTTTTATTAATAAGGGGGTAGTTAAATAAATAACACATTAGTTAAATTTTCTTATTAATAAATGAAAATAACTCATATAATAACTAACTGATGTTTTCTCTACAATAGCTACTGGGAGCTGGCATCACCTAACCAAATTGTACTAAAAACTATTACATTATGTCATCACGGCTGGCTAATACATTTCAATTGTGACAAGTGAAAAAAAAAAAAAAACAAGAAAATAAAATCAAATCGAGCAAAAAAAAAAAAATCAAAACAAATGTAATTTGTAAACATTTTCATAGGGTTTTCTCGTTTTTCGTACACTTTTTTTCGAGTTGGAGCGATGGTAACCGAATACTCCCCTAAAATATTTGTATTATTCAAAAACACTGAATAACGGTGAGCCATTTTGTTCCCCAATTTTTTTAAATTTAAATTTAATTTATTTTGTCATTTTGACAGGAACTATGTTTCTTATACCCTTTTCACACCGCAGCGAAAACCGTGTTTTTGTCGAAAAATCATTAATAAATAAAATTAATTCAGAGCATTTCAAAATAATATTAGACCTTCAATTAGCGTGGAAAATGATTTTAAGTTGTGAGTTGTGACATTTATTCAGTGTTTTCGTGGAAAACGACTTTAAACGAATCGTTTTGAAAACTGAAATATGTATGGGCAAACATCAGTTTTCGATTAAGTTTTAGGTGTGAATAGCGTATTAGAGTTATTGACTCGCTAACAGACCTCCTACCGTAAGGTTACCTATATGATAGTTACGAAGCGTTAGTTATCTTTAAAAAATGTTTATTAATAGGAATTTGAGTTTAATGAATGTGTTTGCCATTAGTTAGGCCTAACATGTACTTACGCGACTATTATTAATACGGCTGATAGTTTTTTAATCGGCGGTCAGATCAATTACATAAAATGCTTTATGGATACTAAAATTTTGTGTTCTCACACAAAAAATGATTTGTTCGCACCTCACAGTTCCCTTTTGCAAAGGCGTCATGGCGGCTGCTGCAATTGTGTTATATACCTAATTGAACACGATACTCTTTTTATGCATTTTTATTACTATTATTGAATGAATGAGAGTTACTTTAATTAATAATAAATCCTTAAATATTATTGTGGCATTCGATTGGGAGCTCTCAGAGCACTTTTTAAGTGCGTTTGGTACAAACAAAAAAAAAAAAAACTTTTCCAGATTTCAGAGCGCTTTTGCGAATCTCTATTTTTTCTCAGATTTATCAATAGGTACAAGTGCGTTTGAGTTTGTTTTTTTTTTTCTCTACAGCAAAGAAAGTAATTGCATCGGGTGAATCTATTTGTGTAATTTATTTATGTATAAATACTAGCTGACCCGGCAAACTTCGTTCCGCCCAAATTTGTTAATGTAATGAAAATAATAATTCCGAGCATTCACAATGCATTTCCTAATTTATGTAATTCGGCCAATTAAAATTCTTTATTCAAAAGTCATATTAAATGCAATATAAATAAATGATGAATAGCTATGTTGATTTGTTTCAATCAAACCGCAATGATTTTGACGTGTCGGCCAACTTTCCGCTTTTTCACTAAATTGACAATATGAGAAACATGGGAAATCAAGATTGATGCCACAAATGCACAAACATCCATCCATTATCCTTGTAATAAATTATTTGTCATAGTGAAAGCGATACGCACGGGAAATTGAAGTCGCACGTGATATCCACATTATGTAGAGGTAAGCCCGGAACGTCTAAATAATTCAAAAATTCAACTAATCTCCATAACGTTTTATTTTCACAACAAAAGGTAGTATAATGTACTTTCTTTGCCCGTACCTTTCGTATTAAATCTTGCTCACATTTCGCAAATTGCTTTATTTGGACAGTGTCCATTAATAATTTTAATTATACAACTTTAGAAATAGCGTTTGATTTTATTTTTGAATGGGACTGAATGGGAAAATATCCCGCTTGTGTTTTTCAAAGTACCACCTATAGGGTCAAAAACTATCCGCAATTTAAAACTGGAAGCAACCATATCCATTTACAAAATTTCAATCAACTTGGAAGAGCTGTTTCGGAGATCGGCAACAGCGCCACCTATCAGGTCCAAAAGTATCCTTTCCTTCAAGCGGGAACGAAGAATATAAGTCTACAAAATTTCATTGAAATCGGATGAAATACAACAATACGAACAAAACAAAAGAAGAATCATAAAAATTGACCCAGTGGTTATCGAGTTATATCATCATCATCGAGTTTCATCCCGAAAGAATTATAGGTATGAATTAAGAAGATTATTATTAAAGAAAATTTAATTGAACTGAAAAACGAAATACGCATACAACGCCACATGTTGAGGATTTTCCGACCATGTGCACTAAGAAATTCAGTTTTTGTTAAAAATAATAAATTAATTATTTTATATGTATTTTATCAATATAATAACTCCGATCGAAGCATCTGTTTTAAACGATATTTATTTTGTTTACATCCTCGTTGACGATATTTGCAGCACGCATTCTGTCAATGTTATGCCAACGTCATAAGGTTACATCAAAAATGTTTGAATTGTAAAAGCGCTATGGTTACATTAGATATAATTTAATATGGTGGCTTAGTATTCTTAAATTTTCTAATTTTCCGCGAAATTTTCTTAACTTTTTCTTTCATAAGATTCTTCTCCTGACAATAACAAACACAACAAAAAAAAATTTAGCGAAATCGGTCCAGCCGTTCACGCATGATGCCGTGACCAAGGGAAATAGGGATTCATTTTTATATATATAAATTCAACATTGGCACAATTGTTAGAACAGCTTGACTCAATGCGATTCGTTCGAAGTCCATTTCTCGCTCCAATTCTCGATTAAATGCGTCAAATCAAAGCTTTGTTGCGCATTTCATCTGACATCTCCAGTTCATTATCCGATGTCAAAGTCTATCTACTTCATTTCAAAAAGTTACTTGATGTAACATAGTAAACATAATTTATTAGAACAAACTTTTTGGGTATATCTACCTATATTTAAAAAAAAAAAAAAAACTTCAAAATTGTTGACAACAACAATTTGCTTGGAAAATAATTAAAATAATTGACAACAACAATTGCTTTTAAAATTCAAAATAATTTTTTTTGAAGTGTCACTACTTGATTTCTATCCAGTTAATTTTTTTTCAAAGTGTATTTCCCCATTCAAACTTTAATTTTCTAATTTTCCGCGGAATTTTCTTGATTTTTTCTTTCATAACATTTTTCTCCTGACAATAACAAACACAACAAAAAAAGAATTAACGAAATCGGTCCAGCCGTTTGTGCGTGATGCTGGGACCAAGGGAAATAGGGGTTCATTTTTATATATATAGATTTAGAAATCAATCGGGACGCTAATTTAGAATGTTTGAATATAAAATTTAACCAATGAATGGAAAACGCTTTGAAAACTGTTGAAGGCTACACATATTCCAATCACACGAATGTTAACACAAAAAAGGGAAGTGGTGTTCTTATGTTCGATTAGCCACACGAAATCTGAAATCTGAGAGCGAATCTGAAGAAGCATAATCGAATACCACATAAGAAACTTTTACAAATAAGAATACAGCAGTATTCAAATGTTCTACTACAATGAGGTTCAGTAATCACATCAATATAATTCCCGGATCTTTCAAAAGGTGCGGTATACACTGGTCTTATGTACAAATCAGATATTATTGCCAAAATTAAACACTACTAGAACCTATGAACTACAATAAAACAAAGTTCGCAATTTCTTTCCTCCATCTGTTTTCATTTTAAGTAAAATAAGAGTGCAAAAAGTATGTTTATTTTATAGTATAGCTATCCCAAATCTTATGGAATTCCTAGCAGAAAAAAAAACATTTCAGCTCAGTCACCCTGCATTAATTTCTCCACGAAAATCTCCAAAAAAATATTTCACTTTCGATTTCACAGACTTTTTTGGAGAGCAGTGAAAATTTCACTTCACTTGAGCAGCGTACTAGCCTATAGGTAAGGCTGTCTCTTTCAGTCAGACGGTAATTTAGTATTGGGCATCTCTTTAATCTTTAGTCTTAGGAATGTGTGATGGCAGCATTAAAGTATATTTTGGCATAAAATACCCGCCAGCGTTCATACAATTTATTACTGTTAGTTACGCGCTTACGAATTAGTTATAACGAACTAATTGAATAATTCTTTATAAACTCCCCCAAATTATTAAGTTCTTGATTTGTTCATGATTTGAAAATACTTTTTAATTTGGAATAATTGAACAAGTTATCGAAAGTGAGATACCTATCCATGATTATAGCCTGTTTAGGTATAGTTCCAACATCTTTACCTACATATGTACCTATCCAAGTCCGTTTCGACTTTATATTTTATAAAAATATTTTTAAATAAGTACCTATGTAATTCCGTGGGCAGATAAAATCAGGGCATATTGATAAGGTTAAGAAAACAAAAATCTTTCCTTGAACCTTAAAAAAAAACATTTATATAATACGTAGTACCGCGTTAGTACCTAATGTTGATTTCAAAATTGTTCACATTCTCAGATTAAAGTTAAATCAACACTAAATTCGGAACCCTTTTTTATCTATATTACTACTAGCTGACCCGGCGAACTTCGTTCCGCCCAAATTCATTAATGTAGGTAATGAAATTAATAATTCCGAGCTTTCGCTTCATTCTGCTTCATGTAATTCGGTCAATTCAAATTTTTTATTCAAAAGGTGTATTAAAATTAAATAAATAAATAAAATCAAATACTTGTCGGCCAACCTACCGCTTTTTCACTGAAATGCTTTATGGTACACAGCATTTTTTGTCCTATTTCTATTATCGGGTGTGTACACGTACAAAGCGAGAGCTTTGCCAACACGTGAAAATCAAGATTTATGCCACACACATCCAGCGATCGTCCTTGCGACTTATTAATTGTCATAGCAAAAGCGAGACGTACGGGAAATTGAAGACGCTTAAATACGAACGGCAAATCCTTCTGAATAAGTGGAAACCACGAAATAACAACACCGTCGCCTATGAATTTTCCAATAAAAATCGTTGCTTGAATTATATTTGATATTAAATTCTTCACAATCAAACGCGTACCGCTACAAAGTTTTGGTTCATTTAGGTTGCGCAACAAAGTGGGATAATTTGTGGCTTCGTTTTCATCCATCACGGAGTCGACTGATTTGTATGAATGCAACTCACCAGCGATTTGGTTTTGAATGGCGAAATTCAAATGATGGACGTTCTTGTTTTTCGCAGCCAAAATCACTCTTACACTCAGCCAATCATGGTCAATATAATTCTGAGCGATATTCGGGAAAACATTCATGATTAGTTCTTCCGGTCTCGTTGTAAAGTTTCAAAAAGTTGTGGAAACTCAATCAGGCCGGCGATTAAGTCTGCTCGAATCACACCATTGTCCATCATAAATAATTGCCTGGACAACTCTGCAGCGGACTGGTCAATTTGTAAAGAAACTCGCATTTTGTTGTCAAATGCAATTTCTTGACGTATTGCCATAAAGCAGACGCCTTCAGGCAAGCATTCAATTCATCTGCCGGAGTTGATCTCGAAATGACAGGCAGCGTTTGGCGAAAATCGCCTGATAGCAAGATCATTGCTCCACCGAAAGGTCGCTTATCATTACGTAAACGATTCAGAGCCTCCAATGCGCGTTTTTAAGCCATTGTGCATTCGTCCCATATGATAACCTTACATTGCTGCAGTACTTTCGCCATCGCAGTGTTCTTTGAAATGTTGCGTGTAGGTTCTTCTTCCATTTGCAGATTCAATGGCAATTTCAATGCTGTTCGACCGCCTTCTAACAAAGTAGCCGCTATCCCAGAAGAGGCTAGGGCCAAATCGATCTCAGATCTCGAACGAATTGTAGCCAACATCAGTGAAATCATGAATGTATTTCCAGTTCCGCAATTTTCCTTCTCGACTGCTTGCATCAATTCATCGTACACTGTCTTTTATTCTTGATTCAACATTGGCACATTTGTTTCAACAGCTTGACTCAATGCGATTCGACCGAAGTCCATTTCTCGCTCCAATTCTGGATTAAATGCGTCTTGCATTGAACGATTTGGCTGTGGCATCCCCAATTTGCACAACAAATTGCCACTCATGAGCAGACACATATCCTCGATCAAAATCAAAGCTTTGTTGCGCATTCCATCTGACATCTCCAGTTCATTATCCGATGTCACAGTACGAACTCGATGCAACTGACATCTCCAGTTCATTATCCGATATCACAGTACGAATTCGATGCAAAATATCGTCGGCCATATCATCTTTGTATAATCAAAGTATCTACTTCATTTCAAAAGTTACTTAATGTAACATAGTAAACATAATTTATTAGAACAAACTTTTTAGGTACCTATAGGTATTAAAAAAAAAAAAAACTTTCAAAATTGTTGACAACAACAATTTGGTTGGAAAATAATTAAAATAATTGACAACAACAATTGCTTTTAAAATTTAAAATATTTTTTTTTTGTATTTGAATATACTGATACTCGATTTCTATCCAGTTTCTTTTTTTTTTAAAGTGTACAAAAATGAATTTATTGGAATGGCGGTTGCGCCTTCTTTCAAAAATTTATCATACCAATATATTAACCTTCTCTGCATGGTCTATTAACCAACAAAAAAAACTAAATCAATATCGGATGTGTGTGGCAGTCGGTAGGCTGTCACACACACATTTATCAAGTTATTTTAATATATATAGAAGATTAGTTACATTGCTTTCTTATTTTATTTTCTATATAACTTTTTTTTTTTTTAATCATATGATTTGTCTATGCTCATCATGATAATTGGTTGTCAAAGAGTGTACGTACTCACTGAAAAGCACTTAAAGATAAATACAGTAATTTTTCACTTAAAAATCATGGAAAACTCAATTGTTAATACTTCAGTTTCTGTTCTCCAATTGGAATAATACCCGAAGATTTATTCAACTAATTATTGCTCAATGATAATACCTATTGAATTAATTGTCAAAAAATTAATCAACTCTTATTAATTGATCTTATTAGAATAAAAGTGATATTTTTTTAAAAATTAACCAGATATTACGTAATATTGGAAATTGAAAAATGCAAACTTGTATGGATTTTATAGGAGAACTAAATCGATTTATGGATGCATTCAATCATTCAAAAAGTATCCGATTGTATGAGTTTTATGGCCTTAAATACCTTTATCTTCAATATAAAAGACGTCAGTCTCTGCATTACACACATTTCCATTGCTGGAATGCTTCATAGTTATTTATAAGAAACTGTCTGTGAGAAATGTGTTTTAACATCATGCAATCTGTTTTTTTTTTTTGCGATTTTTACTAAAGTTGCAGCTCCGAAATCCGAGTTTTGATCAACATTTTATAGACTTTTGATTCGCAGAACCTTTTGTTGAACACTTTCCGCTTAGTTTTCAGCATGAATCTCACCAAAACAATTTACTTCACTGAACGAATGGCTAGGGATAAAAAAACGTATCCCATAATCAAAATTTGACGTTATTTTTTATTTTATTTTTTTCATTTTCACAATAAGAACCATGTTTACGGTTAATAAAGTGGTGAACAAATATACCTATAACGTCAAGAAGACGTTTTATCACTTTCCCCACCTATAACACAATAAACAATTTCACAATTACCTAATTCACTAATTTAAAAATAATAAAGTGCATAGGTACCTATGCAAAGTCAAAGTAATGTACTTGTTTTGCAATATAGAACGCTAATGATCATAAATTTCTTAATAGTTTTGTTTTGTACTTTGTGAATGACCATAATTAACTAAGTTATTCATGCTCATCGAATCAAAATTACTGAACGAAAACATGCACCTTTTTTATTGTGTGGAACCTGTTAAAACGTTAGAGTTCCGCTGAAAAGTTATACCCATAAAAATATATATTCACTACACAAATACCGTACCACTCTTAGTGATTATTTATGTTTACTATTAATAAGGTACCTTTTTAAAATCTTAAGCACTTTAAATTACGACCTTTCTCGAAGAATATGAGTCCGTTGCGTAAAATCGTCTTTCGTACGCGCAATGGTGATATAAACCTCAACGACCGTGAACAGTTTTTCAAGTGAACGGTAGAATATTGTGATTCTTAAAATTCAGTTTTGAAAGCGTCAAGTGCAAACTCATGCATGCAACACTCGTTTGCAATAGATAAACAAATGAAAAAAAAAATTATAATTGATATTCATTTATACCTCAGAATGGCAGTGTGACGCAACATGTGTGTGGAAATTCATCTTACCGCACTTTTATTCCCTACTGTGGCTCACGTGTCACGTTTTCTCTGTGGGAAACTGAATGACTGTAGTCTTGAACTCAGTGCTCACTTAGGCTTCGATAAGATTGCGTCACAATTTCTGAGAGCTGCAGCCTCTCTTCAGCGTTTTTTATCCATACTTAACAATGTGTGCATATAAAATAAATAAAGAAGGAGTAATGCGAGAAACAAATTAACACAGCGACTTTGACAGCAACAGCGAATTTAGGATTAGCTCTAACGTTGATGTCGCTGTCGATGTTGCTGTGCTAATGCGTTCAAAGTAATTAAAATACATTGGTTCTAAAAAGTTGTAAAAGTTGCTGTTGATGTCGCTGTGTTAATCTGTTTTTCGCATAAGTTTTCATCACAGCCAGTCACAGTGTAATGTGTAAATAAATATGCGGTTATTTTTTGATGTAGGTAGTGTCGCAGTCGCAGTTGCACTCAAATGCAGCGATCGGATGATCGTTGTATTGCATGCTTTTGTATGTAGGTATAAAATACTCATACCTATCACATAATCTTATAAAGAGGTGGTGGGGTGAGAGTTTGCAGTATTTGCCGGCTGCCGCTGCCGGCATTGCGTTAAATGAATGTCAAAGTCAATGCCAGCCATGTTTGTGAAAGTAAACATGTTTCACCTGACATTTTAATTAAGTTACTTATCGTACTGCAGTTTACACCAGAGACAATACTGAGACCCCCAACTCACAATCCTCTTGCCGCTGGCCCCCTCAGTTTTTGTCTCTGGTTTACACCTTTGCAGTTGAATTACTATTTCATTATGAAGGCTGAATTATGATCACTACGTTTACAGCGCCTTTTTAAAATTAACAATGGAAATGGATCATTCCGTGTGCTATTCAGTGATGCCATTCTGGCATTTTTAATGCTAGATCTAGCATTTTCGAAGATTTGAAAGCATTTTAAAAAAAAGAAAAATGCCAGATGCTGTTTTAGCATATTTTTTTTTGAATTTTTGTATTTTTCGATATTTGCTCTAGAATTTGTACATTAGGCTGATATACATTATACAGTGCATAGAAGTTAGAAATAGAAATGTGAAACGTGCGAACGGATAATGTGTGAGTACGATTAATCGTGTCTATTGGGTATACGTGGAGATAAGTATCAGACCAAAAACATATTTTATAAAAAAAGAACCGGAGAGTTCTTCTATAAAAAAAAAACCTCTATGTAACAAAGTCAGTCGTGGAAAGTACCGACATATAAAAGTACACTAAGTTCTTACTTTATTAAGGTTTAATACGAAATATTTGAAGTAGAAAAATACTGATTATTACTACAAATTAAGAGAGACATTTTTATATTTAATCATTATTGACTAAAATCTGGTGGGTTCACTGATCGAGTTTTTAAAACCTTTCGAATATGGCGTAATAGAAATAAAACTTGCCAAGTAAGCCCACCAAATTTAAGTCAGCAATAAGTTCTTAGAAAAGTCATGAACTTTTAAGTCGCATGTATATTTTCAAAATGACAATAGGCAGACACTTCAAATGAAAAATCTTAGATTTTTTAGCTCTACCGATCAACCAAATTTCATTATTATACAGCCATCGGAAGTCCTCCATATGATTGACAACAATTCTGAGAAAGTGGATGGATACCACGTCCCCTTATAAGGAAACCTCAATTATTCCTTTGATTGCACCACAAGACATACCACTGTGCAAAATTAGAAGATTTCACAATGTCGGGGAGTACTCTATAATTTTGATGATCTGTCAGTCAGTCGGTTACGGTTTTTGTAATTTTTGAAGCCCTATATTTCAGGAACCACTTATGCTAAAAAGTTTACAGTGGCGCTTGTGCTTGATCAACTTAGCAAATATTCCGAATTTGAATATTCTGACTTCATTGATACTGGAGATAGAGGGTCAAAAATCGCCTGAGTTTGTGTTTGTAAAAAGGGTGTAGTGCTAGAACTTCGCTGGGTACTACCGTGCCCTTTGATACATGGGCGTATTAATTGAGACATGTGGTGAAGGATTTATTTATCTAAGGTGGACCTCAAACACCAAAAAAAATTCACCCACTGTAGTTACTGTTGATATTTTTTTGTTTTGTTTTTTTCTGAAGACTGATACTTTAATGTTTAAAAAAAAAATTAAATTTATTTTTTAAAAAAAACAAGATTTTTATATTTTTTTATTTTCTGAGATATTTTTAGGGTCGAAATTCCTAACTCAATATATAGATAAGTAAAAAAATGCATTCAGATGAAATTGAAGCTAAAAAGACAAAATAATATATATTTTTTTAAAAAAGCTGGTGAAAACACTTTTTTTTGTCTAGCATTTTTATTTTTTGTCTCCATACATTCTAGCATATTTTTTTTTCCAATCTGGCATTTTCTTTTTTGAAATCCTGGCAACACTGGCTGCTATTTATTGATCTTTGTCAGCAGTAGTGTAAAAAACTGAAACTCGTAGGTATACGTCTCAGAATTTCTGTTGTTTTTTTTTACAAAAGCTATAATTACGTCGTTTTCCATTGGGATTTTCATATTTTGCTCTCAGATTTCAGTTTTTTCGTGCCCAATATAACATAAAACGAGATTTTTCTTTCTTTGCATATGTGGTGCGTGTTTTAAAAGTCAGCTGTTGTAAAATTGTAATTTGTGCGTACAAAAATTTATTAAATTTATGTTGATTTGATATCCATTGCAGCGATCAAATGTAAATTTGTCTCTATTTTTCACAGACTCGTCGTCTCTCAAATCGTAAAATAGCATACTTTAAAGTTTGACAAATGACAAATGTTTTGGTGTTAGTGTAAGTATGAATCTCGTTCATAAATCGAGATTCGCAATATTGATATGCCTCTGGAAAAAAGGTGTTTTTTTTTTGTTTTTGCGGCCAATGGAACATGAAATCTGACAGCCAGCTGATTTTTTTTTCTGTCCAGGGAATTTCAACCGACTAGTACTGATAAATTTGTCAAAAAGTTGACAAGAAACAAATTCAAAAATTTGTCTTACAATCAATTGCACAGAAAAATAAAATCTGTGCCAATAAAGGAAATTCGGTTGTGGTCGAATGCTGTTGTTGAATGTTTCATATGTTGCAAAAAGGTAGGTAAGTCATATTGACATATTTTTATAGTATTTCGCTCGGGACCTAATACAAATAGATGTGTTTGTTAAATCTTCAAACTCATTCGGCCATAGCGGAGAATCAATTTTATTATTGAAGGCAGTGTTGTTAGCACTCTCTCTCTTCATTTATCCCACGAAGCGTGGTCATTTTTTCCATTTCACCTTACTCAAATTACCTTTTAAAATCCTACGATACTTTCTTGCCTCAAAATAGAGTTTCTAAAAGTAAAATTTGTAATCACGGTTAATTAACCTTTAGTATAATAACCACAGCTTGTAATATTACTACGATTATTTGTTGGTACTAGAACAATTTGGTAAGAGACGATTTATATGAGCTGTTTTTTTTTATGGACATTCAGTGTGTTGATAATCATGGTGAAATGTAGGATGATGAAATTTCAGCAAAAAGTTATAGTTTGAATGTTTTTTGTTAGATTCCTGAAACTCCCACGATTTGGTGTTTTTTCCCTTTATCCCACGAAAGGTTTTTCGGACATCGAAATTCGCATAAAAAGGGATAAATGTCATGATATAATAACACTGGTTGAACGAATTTTTTATTCGTGGGCTTGTGGATCGCGACTGTTTTATGTGGACTGTGAATAAAGTCTGAAAGGTCGCGGCTTTCAATTCGCGGAAAAATTGCTGCACTTGTAAATTAACTATTTAAATCAATTGAGACACAGATTTTTTTTAAATTAGATGATGTTGGATTAATTAAATATAATGCCTTTTTGGTTGAAAAAAAAAACAATTTTCAATGTATAAATACAATTAAGGACTATTCGCATGAGGACTATAGAAAAGTAATCACAAGTAAACATTTTTTTGAAATGAAATACCTCTAGAACAACAATTCTAAAGGTATAGACAAAGTCAGAAGAATAATCGTTTCCTTGCAAATGGATAAAAGACACATGAAGCATACGTACCTATCACATATTATAAAGATAGTTATGAAAGTAGTAGGTACCTTTACTTTAACTTAGTTGTAAACAATCAAATACAGGATTCTCGCCTTATTGGCAAGCTGGATAACAAGAGGTCCCTAAAGACACCAACCCCGATAGCGGACAACGGATGATTGTTGTGATTGCGACTTTGTCAATATACTTTCCAGTTCCAAACAATCGTCAAAGTAATGTAAATTGTTACCCGGAGAATTGTTTACTTAAGAGAGACAATCTCAACATCGGCCGATTTTCGTAACTTGCCAACAAGCTATATTTTTATGGGGTGTGGTCGTGGTACATGCTAAGTGCGTTATTGTTACATAGAAATTCGTATTGACAAAAATATCACGTAACTTCACTCACCAATACACTCGCAACTTGTATGTGCCACTTCCGCTGTCGGCAAAGTTGCTGCCAGCGTTCATAGAATTTTATCCGTTAAATTTGAAATTATTCGTTTCGTGTGGATAGTACTTTTTTTTAGGAATAAGTGTACCTACTTTTTCTTAAAATATTTATAAAATATAAACAATGTAGATTGGTTGAAGGAAAATAAATACATTTTGAGCATTTTTTTTTTTAGTTATTTAAAAAAAATGTACTCATGAAATCGAAGTTAATGATATTCAAAAGTGGAAAATACACAACCATGTTTTTCCTAATATGTTTCTAGTGTATAAAACATCTTATTTAGATAGTTTTATTAACCAAACAAATTATATTATTCGCCTTTTAAAAATATATAATAACCAACCAATAGCATTCAGTTATGTTAAAATGTGGTATTCCAGAACTCTATCACATTCCCCCACCGGTTGGCAACGGTTGGCAGCATGATCTTATATTTTTTGTATGTTTTTGCATGTCACATGGATTCTAAATTGGACACCGATAGGTAAACATAATGGCGAATTTGGAAAAAAAAAATTGAGGGGGCCAGCGGCAAGAGGATTGCGAGTTGGGGGTCTCAGTCTCAGTATGGATTGTCTCTGGTCCCTGCTACTCAAGGTATATAGAATAACATGGTAAAACATTGCGCATGTCCGCATCCTATCTCACTCGCACACTGTTACGTCACGTGTATCACACTGTTTTGACATTTCAGTGCAAGTTCGACGTTCTCTTAAGGTTTTTGTGGAATATTTTTTAAACAAATAAAAATAAAATGGTTATTTGTGCGATATTCGGCTGTAATAATAACAACGACAAGAAACGAAAGCAAAACAAGGTTCCCGGGCGCGAAAAATTGTCGTTTTTCAGATTTCCCAAGGATGAATCTATGAAAAAAGTGTGGTAGAAAAGACAAGTTTAATGCAAATAATGCATTTGTTTGCTCGAAACACTTTAACAGTGACCAATATGCGCGAAACTTGAAACATGAGCTGCTAAACTATTCACCCAAAAACAGTAGGAATTGCCTTTCACTTCCAAGGACTCTGACAATAAGCGCCAGGAGAATTATGAAAGGCGGAATACAAAACAAAAAATTGTGCGCGAAATTTTGTGAGTTTTAAGTGTGAACAAATTATAAATATGTACGTAATTAGTACCTTATTTAAAATTTGTATTTTCAAAGGAAAACCCTTCCAAGTGAGCAAGTTACCCAGGACACCAATGAACCTACTGCAAAATTATGCTGAAGAACAACCGACCGGATCCTTCACATGGACAGATCAAGTCAGCGATGGTGGACTTCGAAAACCCAACACTATTTTTATCGAAAAAATACGACTTCTTGAAAGTATTTTTAATGAATATAACTCGACTGGTCTAAAAACTGGACAAAATTACATACAAACATTGTTAGACCTTGCCGAACCTATTGATTTAGATCGCGCGATCAAAAAGTTGTTTTTCCGGGGCAAAATGTTCTTTAAGATTCGAATTCTTAACAAAACACTTATTACGAATATCACTGCAAAAAAAAAGAAAAATGAATAAAACGCTGAACTAATTGTAAAACTGATATGTACTTGTTTTTATTTCTAATATTTTCGCAGATTATAAAGGACTATTTATACATTATGGTTATGAGATTTGATTGATGAATAAAACTGCGAATAACAGCTGTCAACATTAGATTTCTTTGTTGTATTGCTGTGGAAACAAGTGGTATCGTACCACCATCAGCTCACTTTAAAACAATTTCGCCACTATATCTTGCAAATCACATTTTTATTAATTTAAAATCCACAACCCTAATATAAAGCACATGAATGTGAACTAATTTGTTCTGAAGTGTCAAAATATGTGATACACGTGACGTACATGCGCAGAACTGAACCAATATTTTCCTCCGGAATATCATACCATGTATTCTATATACCTTGCTGCTACTAACATCTCACACGCCAATTCGTGTTATAGGCATAATGTCTTTCACTTTTCAGTTCGTATCTGCCTCTGTCACTGTCAGACTTAGTCGCTACGATACGAATAATAAATTTTAAGTCTCGTAGTCGTAGGTAGTGAATTTACTTTAAGTACGAAGAAATCGAATGTTTAATTTCAATGAAGCACAATACTTTTTCCCGCAATCGTATATTAATACTATAAAAACATTCATAAAGTTTTACCGAACAGCGTACGTAACAAACATACACATATACATATCCATACAGCTTTAGTTGTTTCTGTTTTTGTTTTTAATATACATCGCATGATATATTTTATTTTGAAATGTTCCTTTCATGACGCCGGAGCTGCAATAACCTTCAATATAGGCAACCAAGTAGACAGTCGCTCCGTGACTTTTTGCTTTTGAATTGTTTGTGTTTGTGGGTACATGTTACATGTATATAGTCATCGCCTGATCGTGCATTGCCCCAAGCCCCCAAGGTATAGGTTACATTAGAATATTCCCAGTGAGTTCGCGTTTGACATTGACCGGAGACGCATACCTCCATATCATGTAGATCATTAACTTTGTAAATTTAAGTGACCAACTCATTAAGGTTTGATAACTCATTACGGCATACACTTTTATTAAGTTTCTGGCAAATTACAACTTATTATATTGCGCATGTTGTCCGGCTGACATAAGTGAAGAGCAAAAAAGGCTAAAAGTAATTTCACAACGAGTCGTTGAGTAGACGGAAGATTTCAAGAGTGTAGTGTGTACACCGTCTTGTCAAATAAGATAACAAGTCTCCATAGTTGACGTACTCACCATTTTTTACTTGCGAGTCCATAACTTTTTTTTTTTTTTTTGTCAAAGCACTTGTTGTTGAGAGTTTACAAAACTAAAACTTAGCGTTCGCAGTGTTTGATAGCCAACCGATAACTGGTTTATTTCGGGAAAAAAAAAAGAGTATCACAACGTGACGTAAAAACTTGATGATAATCCAATGGTCTTAGAAAATCCAATAGGAACTATGCCAACTGGCAGTATGCTAGCATTGCCTAGACTAAAGAACAGAATGTATTAAACCCGATCGGTAGTACGGCCGAAATGAAACTGATGGTGATCCATGCGAGTTGTTTCAAAGCCAGCAAAGTTACCATCGTTTTGTCTGTTGCCCGTCGCTGAGCAAAACATTGTTTTTTTTTTTTTTTTTTTGTTATGTTGTTGTTTATATTGCAATCTGCTGTTCACATATCAGCTGGTATTGAATCGGGGCTATACGGTGGACGATCAGTGATGAATCATCGTGGCGAGTGGGAAGGTGGGACCATAAGGTTGAGAGCGTAGAGTCATACTGCGGTCAAACAAAAAATTATTTTAAGTCGAGATACGAGATTAGTTGACTTGTAGCATTCTATCGCAAAAGTTGCGGTGATAGATTAGTCGAATCTAAAAATGTATTTTTAATGTTAGACTGATAAGGCTAGCATGGTTCTATAGCATGTTTGTTGCGTGAATCTTCTGAATAGCAACTGTTTTGCTTCGAATATTACGCTTCTACCGTATGAAGATAAAATGATGTATTTGATATGAGAAAATGCTCACATTCGGTGCCTTACCAATAATCAACTTTAGTCTGGCAGCTAATGCAAGAACTCCGCACTTTCCAAAATGCCTGTACCAATAAACAAAATTTAATTGTCGCAAAATCGGTAACTATAGGGTTAAATGTTAACGTTAAGAAACCTATTAGTATAAACAATTATTGCTTCCCTAACTTTACATTGATGAGTAAGTCAGTCAATAGGGACACAAGTCGGAATCCGTATTTGAACTACTTATTTTTTGCTTCTATACATGTAAGTCAAAGACGGAAGCACAGTGAGGTATGTGTTCTCCCAAGCTAAGCTATACTTTGACTCGTACGAGCCAACAAACACCAATCTGAAATCAAAGTTTTATTTTTAACTTCTCGATTAGGTAAGAGAAAAGTATTGTATTCGTACAAAATTTCGAACGCGAGTTGTTAATCAATTCTGACATTACGATGTCCGTCTGTCTGTCAGTCTCTCCGTCTGTCCCGAGGCCCGGATTTCGTTCTAACTTCCAATTTGGAGTTAAGGGGCTTACAGTTGGATGTCGTTCTTTTTTTGCAAGGTACTCAGGTAGCCTCAATATTAATGGTACCTCGACTTCCCATACAAAATGTTCATACCAGTTTGATTTGTTCGAAACGGCTGTAACGATTTCAAGCAAAATTGATATTTGAGCTTAAGTAGGTTTGATTAACATGACTACACACTCAGTTTTTCGAATAAGAGTACTTTTGAAATTTGGATATATGTAGATATGTATTTCGAAAACGGTCCATACCATATTGGAAAAAAAACTCATTCCTAAGGTAATATGGTGGGTCGGTCGACTTAATAGCGAACTGAATTTGTCTCTATATTATTGTAGAACGGATTTAAAAAAAAAAAACATTATTTTTAAATTTAGTTTTCTTTAGTTTAGTTTTTCAAATCGAATAACGAAAACGCTAATTTAAAATTTAAAAAAAATACTCATATCTCGAAAACGCCGTTTTTGATTTCGATAAAACTAAAAAAAAAAAACAAGTAGAATGATTAGATTTCAAACAATACCTAGTAGGTACTCAGTTTTCAGCTAAATACGTAGTTCAGCAATAGTATTTTTCGAAATAAACATTTATAGGTATACAATTTTACAAAAACCGCTCTAACTGTTTTGATAAGAATGTTTAATACGTTCCCATGCTTAGTTTTTCTCAAAATATTCGAAAAATCAGATTTTTTTTTCCAATAAAAACGCAATAAAAACTAGGCAAAGCATTTTTTTAGCAATTATTACCGACTTCTTCTTTTTCTCAACCATATTGAAATGCGAAGTCAGAAACTCCCACTACATTTGCACGGCCACACACGTCCATCCGCATTATTAGGCTTTATAAATACTTATGCAAATTCAAAATCAAATCTCTAAAATCTTAATGTAATGATTTCGATCTAATACGAACCCTACTTCCAATGTCCAATCATAGACACCTTAAACCGGCGTTACTAGGATATATTCGAGTCAAAATTCAAAATCGAAAAACAGAAACTCCTATTACACTTTGTTTCGTACTCAAAATCAATATGCAACCCGACATGCGAATTAGACGACTGGTGACAAACTGTTTTTTGTGAATCGCAATCGCAAAAGAGTTTTCAACCAGTAGCGTCGTATACATCATGCCATTTGATTACACAGGGTGTGACTCAAAGCAAACTAGTTGCCAATTTGCATCGCCTTTCAGTTTTTTTTTTTTCATTTGCTCCGTGGGCATTGGGCCTAAGAGTTTTAAAACAGTACAGTAGACGCTTACAACTCGCTAACCAGAACTTCCGACAACAGACTGTTACTGAGAAATTCAACTTATAAAAACTCACATTGTTATTTAATATGATGTTGATGCCGTATCAGATGAATAACACACAAAAGGATTTTGTTTAAAACTATTCGTATATTTCATGAAGCGGTATTTTTATCTAGCATCGGTTCTCAGATTTTTACTTACCTAACTAGTAAAATAAGAAAACAACCAAACAAATTCGTGATGAAAGACAAAGTTTCGTCCGACCCAGTCGTGAACTTTATTTTGTTTAAATTCAAACGTAGCTACCAATAAAAACAATTCGTTTCATAACTTTTTTTCTTTGAAGTTTCTACTCGGTATTAAATGTCAACAACTAGAATTAGTTTAGCAAAAATTAAATGAAAAAATGAAAAAATCGCCTTAAACTAGATACATAATTTGAAATCAGAGTCGGAATCCATTTACACGAGCAAGTTACCAAGACCACAGAGCGAAAAATGACTATATAAAATCAATAAGATTGCATTAATGGAGTACTTTACTATACTATACTTTATGATTGAATCGAATACGAGGGGTATTCACGATTCGGTGTAACAGACCTAGTAAAATTGCAAAAATTTGTTTTTTTTTATCAGGTCGTGAACACGCTTTTTCTTATTTTTAGCAAAACTGAAATGGCAGATCCAGTTTGACAATTGACATTTGTTATGAAAAAAAAAACTTTTAAACTTTTCTGGAACTTTTATAATAAATAAAAGGTTGCAAATGTTAGATTGCTTATTGATCAATTTGTTGTCTTTTATTAACCTCGAATTTTCCTGCTTTGAATGTAGTCTAATATCATGAATTTTCTGTCCATTTTTTGACTGGATTTTCACTTCGGCGGCGCTTACTTTTATTTTCCATTCTCTTTATTTTTACCGACAGCTACACACTACACACAGGAATTAACAATTCAGCGAACTGTCAACTTGACAGGGCTACACTTTACTCTGTTGTATTTTTCGGTTACAATAGGGTCAGGGTATAGATAAAGTGGAGAGTGTGCCGAAATTTTATTTATTAGTTTTCGCACTTTCGCAATGATACAAGATTAGTTGCATTAGATCGTGAATAACCCCTAATTGCAATAAAGAAATCGTAACGGTTTAATGAAGAAAATCGTATTAATAATTTTAAAGAGTTTTTCACGAGAAAATAAATTTACTTTTCACTAAATACAACAACTTTTAACGACGAAGGAAAAGCTAACATTTTTGATGAAACACGGAATTTCAAAAGGTAATCTTTTGTAAAAAATAAATCGAAACATTTAATTAATACATAATTTAATGTGTTCTTAGATTCTGAAGACTACATCACGCCTCTAAAGCTGTATTCAATGCATCAACTTATTCGCCCCCAGTTGTGCATTCAAAAATTGTCGTTCTTAGACCAGTAACGGTCAATGAGTTTAATGATACCTTTTAGCTTAGGGTTTCGCACAATTTTCCCAAGAAACTCACAAGCCAACACCAGAGGCACAATTTTCCAAAAGTCTGTGCAACTGCTTGCATACGCTGACGACATTGACATTGTTGGCAGACCACAGTGAGCTGTCACTGGTGCGTTTGCAAGTATTACTACAGAAGCGGCAAAAATGGGTTTAGTGGTAAATGAGGGTAAAACAAAATATATGTTGCCAACAAGAAGGGACACACAACATCGACGAATTGGACAGAACGTCACGATAGGCAGCTATAACTTGGAGGTTGTTAGGGACTTTGTCTATCCTCGGCTCCGCTATAAACTCTGACAATGACATCACATCAGAAATCAAGCGAAGAATCACTCTTGCCAACCGCTGTTTCTTTTGCCTAAGACGGCAATTGATTAGTAAGGCCTTGTCAAGAAGCACTAAGGAGATTCTATATAAGACACTCATCATCCCTGTCCTGCTCTATGGCGCAGAAGCATGGACCCTAGGAAAAACGGATGGGGATCTTCTTGGTCGCTTCGAACGCAAAATTCTTCGATTGATTTTTGGTCCCGTTTGCGTTGACGGGCTTTGGAGGAAAAGATTTAACAGCGAACTCTACGAGCTGTACAGCGACATCGACCTGGTCAGAAAAGTATGCATTAGTCGTCTAAGATGGTTAGGATATAGAGCGAATGGACACCAACGCTCCGGCCCGAAGAGTCTTCGACTCCAACCCGGAGGGACAACGCAGTAGAGGAAGACCTCGCCTTAGGTGGCGCGCACAAGTGGAAGGGGACCTCAACCAACTTGGAGTGCGCAACGCGAGGCAGTTAGCTAAAGATCGCGCTAACTGGAGAGGCGTATTGGTTGAGGCCCAGGTTCACCCCGGACTGTAGCGCCATCTAAGTAATGTAAGAGCACAAACACAAAGATACTATTATATGTACATAAGCAAAAGAAAGGGGCGAAAAATAAAGCCAACATGTTAAAACACGTTTTGCTGAATGCGATGGGATTGGAAGTTGGGCCACTGAACAGATCAGACGTGCACGCGTGAAGTGGAGTAATCATAGAGTAATAATAGTTTCTGAAGAGTGTTAATTATATTTATAAAATAAAGAGTGTCCAATGTATTTATATTGAAAATAATACTAGTGTGTTTTTGTGAAGCCCCCCTGACAAGATACATTTTAATTTCCCCCCTCCCCTAAAGTAAGTAAGTAAGTTTAGCATTTAGTTGAACTTAATTTATTATTTTAATTAAGTGCAATAGTTCATTATTAAATAAATATTCAATGTATTTTGCTTTATTGGTTTATATTTGGGTCTATTTTTTATTATCTTCACTGAAGCACCTTGTGATACACAATATTTTTTGTTTTGTTATCAGGCGCAAGAACAGATAAAGTGGACGGTTTTCGGTGACGTAAATATGCCACGTACAACTGAGGAAAACAGGTATTTTCTAATTTCAGACCACAAACACTCAATTATTATTGACCTCGTGATTTGTTTATCGTCATGGTGAATGCAAGACAAATCGGAAATTAAAAATTTCGTGAACGCCTGTCTATAAGATTTTGAAAAACCGTTTAATCCACAATCAAATTAAATAACTGATAACCCAATTATAATTTATGGCAGAAATTATGCAAAAGTTGCATAATAGTTAAATAAAAATAAATAGTTGGCGCAACAGGTCCGTAGGGACCCTAGGCCTTTCTTCTCACAACAATTAGTTTTGTATGATTTTTTTAATTTTTGGAACGAATGGAAGGGATCTTCAATTTTATACCGATTACAAACGACTAATTGAGAAGCTCTTTCAAGACAGTTATACTCTCGGATGTTTGTCAGACGTTCGCGAGAGGTGGCTCAGTGGAAAAACCCTAAGTTGGAATTTGGATTTTTACGGGTTTCGAATCTGGGACCCCTCCCTTAGTAGTACAACACACTAACCACTAAGCCATTGCGCCGACTGTATAATAGTTATGCTTTCTAATAAATAATTTCTAATGCCCCGGCGAGCTTCATGCCGCTTAAAATTATTAATATCACTTTCGACAGTCAAGCCCCTCTATTGAAAGAATGAAACTATTTTGAAATTAAATTTAACTCAATGCATGGTTCATAATTCATAGATTTCCGTCTTCTTGATCGAGTACCTATTTCAGCGATAATATTTGAATCGACTTGGTCCGGTCAGATTTTCTTAATTAACCAAAGCTGAATGTTGACATGCGGCAATCCTTGCCTCTGCCAAAGCAACGCAGTTGTACAAAACATTGTGCTAAAAGAAGGCCATGAGCGTTGTCCTTTTTGTTTTTTTTAATAGTGGTGAAAGTCTTGGCTGTTACTCGAAGTTTTCACGATGGTTGATTAGTTCTTAAATATGATTAGTAGAAGGGGAATGGGACAATTGATCCACATTTGGAAGAAGCGATCGTAATTGCTGCGGTGGACATTCAATGGCCCAATATTAACGCACCGAAGAATATTGTACGAAAGGTGGTGCACGTGTCCTTCGGTCTTCACGGCGGCTATGATGGGTGGCTCTCACTACACGATTTGAATCCATATGATCGGCTCTTTGTTTTTGCGGAAACGCTAGTTTCGAGGAGGTCAAAATTAGACGATTGTCAAAGTCAATTCTGAAGTATTTGTCATTCCTTTGAATCGATAATGGGGACGTTCGGATTAATTCGGTCTTTTCCTTTATTTTTAAATCTTACGAATTTTTACTCAACAAATTTCTTGGTGTAAGAAAAAGCTGTCAGTCACCTTACAAAATTTGCTGTTATTTATTAACAGCTGATTTGAAATTAGTTGTCCCATTTTGCATATGCGTGGATTATTTTTTTATTTCTTACATAAAATTGAATGTTCTCCTCAAGATTCTTTCGAAAGTTCTTCCGCGCTGGAACAAGGAACAATCTCCTCCATGTAATTCTTCATGCATTGTCGCTTTTTCATATTTTCGAATGCTTGTAGTTCAATCAGTACAAACTTTTCCACATGCTCGGATTCTTCAAAATGAAGTTCGATTAATTCCAGATCACTTTCTTCGCCAGCTAGATGATTAAATTAAAAAATTCCTCGAGTTTATCAGATATTTTAACGACTTTTCATACCATTTTTTGAATACATATTTGAATTATGTATCTTCGATTTTGTTACATTCGCGTCAAAAAGAACCCTTGCGGATTCTGTAAATCGTTTTCATTGACAAACACTTATTTTGATCCTAAATTCAGTGACTGTATAATAAACACCCAGGTTAGACATACTCTACCGAAACAAAATGGCTGCCACAGGCTTCCAACTTCCATCATCGAAACCATTGCCTTTGAAAAACGCTTCGCTACAAATAAACTTCTTCATTTTCGTTCTGTTCTCCCCGGTACTCCCCAAAAATGTTTTTTTATACTTTCCAACAAAATTATGAAACGGCAGCCCTGGTTGTTTCATTTCTCGCATTCTTTACACTTCTTATTATACCTACCTATTCAAATAAAGCATCTGTTTAACTAAATCTAAGCACTAGGTATACATACGGCTTAATTATCAAATGCAGCCCGATCTGGTCAGGACAACATGGCGATACGCTGGCGCATGCACTTTTGCGAGTGATTTTTATTCCACACCTGTTATATATACAAAATAGAGCTTCAGTATTTTTTAAATAAAAAAATGGTTAACGTACCCTATCGTTATCCTTTGACTCTTCCATTGCGCAATCTCCAAAATCCTTCTTCGGTAAAGAACAACGACAAGATGTGGAAGCCCGTAGTATGTAGAAGTTTTCGTGAAAGTCCTGTCGCGCCTATGTTTCAAGTACTTCATTACTTCATTAAAACACTCCTGGTTCTGGTTCCATATTCATATTTTGCCTATAGTACATAAATGAAATATAGGTCTTATTTAAACAAATAAAGTGAGAATACAACAGATCATATTATACATTTAACTACAATCCTATGGAGCAACGAATCCCTTCCGGAGAACAAGATTTTTACGTGTGCTTTCACATAATTTTCCACCACCCATCTCGAGTCGTTTTAGGGTGAAAATTTGCGGGAGTCCACCAACCAATGTGTTCCTTTGTTTGTTGTTTGGTAAAGCACATGGTGTGCATTAACAAACTAATTACTTTCATTCCGATGAATGCTGCCGCATACCTAATATCCTTTTAAAACAAAAAAGAAACAAAGTACAATTAATAAAAGAAGAAAATGAGGATTGAAAAATCAATAAAGGAAACTGATATCTCAAGAAAATCGAGGGTGAGGACATTTCGTTCGTCTGGCACAATGCAGTGTGTGAACAATACAAACAATTAAAAATACATTTCAATTTAGGACGCAATGGACAACAATGTACATAGTGTATGATTTTTTAACAACATCTTATAGTGTAGAATTTTAAACAAAAACATAGACAATAACAAAATGCACTCAAATGACAAGGATAGCGAAGAAAATGGAAGTGATTCGAAGGAGATGCCCGTACTGGACTGGCCGTTTCTCATAAAGGTAAGTAACGTTTGGTCACCTTCTCTTAGCAACACGCGAAAATGGGTGTTGTTGAGCGTTGTGCGTTTTGAATTCAATTTAATTTATACATACGTTGATGTAGTACTTGTATTTGCTTGTACATACGAGTACATGTATGCAGATATTGTAGAGTGTCTTTTTTAGGTCAGACCTTGAACTGTTTGCAGGTTACTCTCGGTCAGAGGGATTCAGAGCAGTGAAAGTCACACCTTCTTTCGAAAATAAGGTCTGCGTTTTTAGCACCCACTTGAGTTATATCACTCACATATTGGTATTCAATTGGAAGCTGCAATAAAGTGCCTGGAAATATTTATCTGCTGTGATTATGCTTAAATGATTCCTTCTCCAATTAGTTCTTTGTCTGAATATTTTAAGCCGAGAAAAAAATATGCAATTCGGACACTTGAAACTTAAACTTACAAAATGTAAATTCTAATTGAGGTGTGCAAGAACGCGAGTGTTAAAAAGGATAAAATTAGGCTGTGCCACGTTGAAAAGGACTTCTGAGATTGGATTTCTCGACTTATTTTTAAGTATTATACAACGTTCTAGATTGCTTTAAAATGGACATAGTTGATGCCGCGAATAATGAGACGAAATAAAGACAATCGTTTTCGAATGAGAAGTTTGCAATAAAATAGTTTGGGTGGGTATAAAAACGCCTAAAAGCGCTAAATTTAGATAGTTTTAATTGTTTTTTAACATTTTTAGACTGTTTATTTTAATTTTATTTTTACGGATTACTAACAAGCAAAAAAATGGGTTAAGGTAACGTATTTTATTATAATTTATAATTTAAGGCAGGAAAGTAAGGCCCCAAATTTGCGTGATTTCATAATGAAATAAGACCCCAATTTTCATTAGGAAATAAGGCCCCAAAAAAGGAAATAATACCCCAGATTTTATTAAAAATCGTTGTTGTTGTTTTCTGTATATTTCCGCCTGGAATACGATTTTGGAAGGCGCTGAAAATTCATCTTAAAAAAAAAAATTGAGATCTTGACTTTGTTTTTCAAGTCTTAACTAGGGTATAAATCGCTGTCTTGCTAGTGAGGGGACTTTGCTACTGTTGTGTCCTTCATTTGGAGTTCCTGAGTATTTTCCATACGAACGAGGATAGTTTGTTATTATTATTATTATTATAAGCCTTTATTTACTATTAGGATTAAAAATTCGTTCATAACATTATTAGATACATGTTTCTTTTCTATTGTTTTTAAAGGCATTTATATGTCATTATTTAATTTATAATACATAAAATAAATTTATTAAAATTTGGCAAAGTCTAAGCATTGTTTTTAAAAATTAGTTGCAAATAGTATAAGCCTCTCCCATAGTTGTCCATAAATCTCTGTTTTTTGCGTCATGACACCAATAGCTATTAAATTGGTTAATATCGTCAACCAACATCGTATCTATGGATAGGTCTTCAAAAATGATATTTAGGTTTTTTAATATCACTTTTTTCTAAAGTGAATAGTTTGCGCGAGAGACACTTCCAAATTGGTAAAATGTTGTTTTTAAAATATCGATGAAAGTTACAACGAACTACAAGAACTTTTATGTTATGTTACTTGCTGTTTCGGAACCCTTCATGAGCGAGTCCGACTCGCACTTGTCTTACTTTTTGTGATATTAGGACAACATCGTCAGCAAATCTCAAATTGTTCAAATGTTGTCCCCATATATTTATTCCAAATCGATTCCAGTCAAGTTGTTTAAATATCTCTTTGGGTACTGCGGATACTAGTGGTGGTGGTGGTGGTTATGCTGAACATTCGTCCTGTTACTTCTGTTTTTATTTGTCCAGTGTTGTTTTTATATATGTTTTTTTAGAGTTTTGATGTATAAATCCTGAATCCCTTGGTTTTATAAAGCCGTCCATATTTTGTTGCATTCTATTGAGTCAAATGCCTTGCTAAAGTCGATGTATAGGAGATATAGGGTTTGTCTGTACTTGTTGCATTTTTCAATCAGTTGGTTTATGGTTTGTAGGTGGTTCGTTGTAGAGAATCCTTCCCTGAATCCTGCTTGTTCCCGTGGCTGTTTGTTGTTTAGTTCGGTTTTGATGGTCCTTGATAGTCTTTGAGAATAGTATATATAAGGCTGATAGGTCTGTAGTTGTTAATATCGTCTTTGCTACCTTTTTTATGTATCAATGTTATTGTATTGTGTTTCCATTGATTCGGGATTTGTTGTCTAGTAAGAATGACGTTGAATAAAATGGTCAGTATTGGGGATAGTGTGTTTTTTCCATATTTTACCATTTCTGCTGAAATACCGTCATTTCCCAGACTTTTTTCTGTTTCAAGTTCGTCAATGGATTTCTCTATATGGTCAAGTTCAAATAATGGGACATCATCTAAGATTGATAGTTTGTACACTTGGTCAATGGAGGACTTTTCACTCTCCCAAAACCGCATTGCCTACGACAGGTTGTTGATCATCGTTTAAGGCACTCAGACATTATTGCAGACGAAATCTTGAAAGCGATGCTAACAAACTATTTCCTCCAGCTTTTAGCTCAGCGGCAAAGCCGTCAGCTCCCACAGTGTTATTTGATTTTAGTTAGTTAGTAAGTTAGCCAAGAAAACTTATACTTCCTGACGGTATTTTCTTCATCGTCCCCGTGTACCAGTTTGCAGAAATAGTTCTTCCAAATTTGTAGACATCTTGCTCTACTACACTGTTTCCTTGTTGATGTGGTTTAGCGCGTAGCTTCGTACATATGTATATTGACAGAATTGCCAAACTTATATCCGTCGATTCATACAAAATGCTATAGTATATATACAGACACAACTATCTGAAAACCACATCTCATTAGAAGTCAAACGAATAACTCTTGCCAATCTCAGGTTCAAACACCATTACAGTAAGGTTCCTCACTGGATCAACTAAAGGGATACTTTGTGTAAGACCTTAAGAAGTCTACTCATGGCTCTATGGATCTGAAGCCCGAACTCTTTCGTGCGAAATGTAACGGAGCAAGAAAACTGTAGCATAAATAATTTGTTTCAAATAATGTTATTAAAATTTAAATGATATTAACAATTTTTTTTAATTTGTTTGTGCACTTTTTTAAAGTTTTTTAGACTATAAATAAATTATTTTTACTTTTCCCAGTGTTAATCAAAAATATTTTTTAATTGCTAAAACATTTACTTTCCTATTATGCGTTATAGTGGAAATCTTTGTTAAATTTACGAAATGTTGCCAGTTTATTACCTACTTATTCAAAAATCTATTTGCCTGCATATGTTAAGATACATCTCTATACTGTTATGTTAATGTTATTAATAAATAATAAATGAAAGTATTTTTATTTGTTTGCAGGGCATAATGGACAACCCATCGTGTTCAACAGATGCTCCTGATACTATATCTGCTCTATTATGGACCATTACTGCAGTTTTTGGAATTGTTTATGCACTATTAGGTAAAATGAAAATATATTATTAAAGTGTTAGACATTCTCAATTCAATATTTTGGGAATCGAAGACACTAATAGCTTTATAGATATTTAAATTGTTCTGTGTTGAAGAAAGCGTATATTCAAGTATCTCAGCGAATACACTTTTTTTTTGTATGTGCATTATAAACATATGTATGTAGTATATACACTTAAAAAAAAATTGCAGCATTATTACATTTCCTCGGTGAAATGGTGCAAATTTAAGGACTCCCATATCCTGTAAAATGAATCCATGAAAAAAAAAAAAAAAACAATCGCAAAGAGAGACACTGTTTATGATTATTGTTTTTTTTTTTTATTATGTTGAGATCATAGTAATACTTTTGAAATAAGGAATTTTTTTCTTTCAAATTGTACTGTAACATTAAAAAAAATATTGGTATAACTTATTATAAATACTCCAGTGTTTTTGAAGTCAAAATCGGAAGACTTGTTATATCAGGATTTGGCCACAATTTAACCACGGAATCCTTTGTGACGAAATTATTATCTTCCACAACGGGTCATACAAACCATACAAACAAATTCCAAAAATAGTCTTTTCCCCGGAACTCCGTTTTCGAATGGTTCGAATTTTATTTGCTTCAACATATTGTCATACTATCTCAAATATTCGTTTACGGGTGAGTCCAAATCCCCATTATTGGTTAATGTTTTAATAGTGTCTGGTAAGGTGTTTTCGATATTTTCGGGAAGGGGTCTAGCATCCAGCTATCTTTCGAATTTTTAATTACACCACGTGAACTTTGACGCGAGTGTACAATGTGGAAAATGGGATTTTGTACACAATTATTGAAGCTCTATTTATTGATATAACTTCAGCATTTATTTCACTGAAAGCTAATTTCAACCTTGCTTGTGAGTATTTGGGCGGTCCACTATTCTTTACATAGGTTCGTACCATCTGTAAACATAAATCAAAATGGGGAAATGTAATAGAATAACGCATTTACCCCTTCTACTGTAACTACATTTACCCCAACGGTATATTTTCCTGTGGAAAATGTGCTATAGGCTGATTTTTATTTTTTTAAAAACCACACTATTACAATTACGCCACTCCATCCTACATAACAGTTAGGCCAACCATTCATAAATCGGACTAACTCTAATCATCATTAACACTCAAGCAAATCTAAAAACTCCTGTCCTATAACTTTAAACTTTTGTACCAATATTTGAAATCAATACATGGTCCTTGTCTGTAAAAGCCAAACAATTTTTAAGGGTCAATTTGATGATTAAGGTGATATTATTGAACTACGAAGATAAAATAAATAAATAAATGGCAAACTTAAATTTAAACTATTTTATGGTAAATAGATTTTCATTTTTGAATTAGTATTCTAAAATTTTCATTGACGAACTTGTTTTAATCAAGAAAACATGCATAGCGATATTTGCGAAAAACTCTTTTAGACGAAACCATTCATCAATCTTAGGCCGCTCTATAGTTTGGGGCAGGGCACGATCAACTGCTTTCTGTTGTGAACTCAAAGTTAATAAAAAGTGTTTGTACTTGTTCGCGGTTTTTCTCGTGTTGACACACTGGATTAGAATCAGTGCTCGAACATATCAAGGCGCCCTGTAAGTTTCGCATCATACTTTCAAGTTTGGGTAGCTCTTTAGAGTTGCTTAATATTATTTATCCAATCCAAACAGTTGAGTATTGATCATATTATTTTTGTTTGGGTGATTTTAATGTAGGAGATATTGAATGGAAACTTGACTTAGAGGATAAATATCTAGTTCCTTTTAATATCAGGTCAAACATAAAAATTGCGGTCATAGCAGTGGCGTAGAGAGGGAGGGGGGCAAGGGGGACACAGGCCCCGGGCGGCGCTTTGCTAGGGGCGGCAATTCGGAGCAGTTATTATTATTATTTTTTTTTTTTTTTTTTCTAAAAATATATAAAGTTGACAAAATGGATTATTTTTTCAGTCCAACGATTTTATTTACAAAGTTTACTAGCATTAACACAGCTTCACAGTAAGTAATCAGAAATTCCTTGTATTACTTAACAACAAAATCCAATGAACGCTGCTCCTTAGTATGCAACTACATTTTTTCAGAAATTTTAAACACAAATTATAACACAGTCTACATCTGCATTCGAAAATATCCCTTTGTTCTTTTCTCGCTAGAAATTGTGTATGTGTGCGTATTTAACTGCAATGTATAGCTGGAGAATGGAGTTAGTGCGAATAAGTTATTATGGTTTTGCTTTTGTTGGTATAAGAGGTATCTAATATAATTACTTCAGACACTCTTTCTACATAATATGCAACTCCTACTATACAGCTACATGCTAACATTGCAGGTATACTTTTCTATTGTGTTTTATTTTGCTCAAAAGAAGTAAATTGTTGGAATTATGTTATGGTGCATATTCAAAATGGTTGAAAAAATAAGAACTGGCAAGAAATAAGTTTGGCCTTGCTGCTATTGCATTTATAATGAAAGTGCGGATTTCTAAAAAAATATGAACACAGATCGGCTTTTAGGTAGTCATTTTTGAGAAAAAATTGATTTATTCGAGATTTTTTAGGAAAACTAAGTACGGGGCCTTATTTGAAATACGGATATTATCTTTAGTATGCATTGTGATCAAAATCTTTAGAACGGTTTTTATAATTACGCAGACAAAAGCGTACCAAATTTTGCAATGTTTAGTTAAAAAATACTTTTGCCCAAGGCTGCTTCCACACCGGATGGAACAAAACGCCTTAAACAAACAAAACTGTTTTTCTGTGTGTTTCGGCAATTTAAATACACACATTTAAATACGCCCGCCCACACTGAATAAAGCAAAACAAAGCAAGAAAACAAATAAAGCGTTTTGTTCCATCCGGTGTGAGAGCTCCCTAACTATATAGCTGAAAACTGACTACCTAAAAATTATTTTTCGGGATGTAAGCACTTGGTTTTTTGAGTTTTATCGAAATCAAAATTAGAGTTTTCGAGATATAAGCAGTTTTCAAAATAAGCGTTTTCGGTGATCAAAATATTTATCGCCGTTTCCCTAGAAAACTAAAGAAAACCAAATTTTCAAAAATCTATTGTACGATAGATAATATAGATAAAAACTGAGCCTGCTATTCAGTTAGAAATGACCATATTACCTTAGAAATAAATGTTTGTTTTCGAGATATTTCGAAATTTCAAGAGCACCGTTATTCGATTCCAGAAATTTTACCGAGTTTACAAAGGTTTATTTAGTGTATGAAAAAATTACGGGAGGCGGCATGAATTGGGTCTGCCCGGGCGGCTCCAACCCACGCTACGACACTGGGTCATAGATCTTTTTAGTCAATTCAATCTTCTTCAAATTAATAATTTTTGTAATAGCCTGAACCGTCAACTAGATTTAGTTGTAATATTAGTTGTTGATAAGGAATTTGATATTTCTATTGACCTTGTTAAAGTTCCACTTATCAAAACATCATTCAGTATAAAAGTGTATTTCTTTGTTGATTATATTAAGATTGTAAATAATGTTAGTACTCAAACATTTGATTTGAAACGCGCTAATTTTTGTGTAATCAATCAGGTTTTTTTGCTGACATACGAGTTTTCATCTACGTGGACGGCTTCATAGAACAAATTATGGCATTAATAAACCGGTTAAGCGTTGCACCAACGAATTTAATTTAGTTATTGATCTCATTGATGTGTTTGAAAACAGTTCTAGAAATTCGTTTAGGAATCAAATTGTGTCTGTTCTCTATTATAATAATTAAATATTTTATATTACAGAGTAATAGTTAAGTTCTAATTGTAATAATTATTTTTTAAGTTGTATAAATGGGTTTGTACCTCTAATTGACGAAACAAAAATAAATAAATAGATGTTTGTTAAGCCTTTAAGAGCACAGACTAAATTTTGAGACCCAAGAGATGGAATGGGGTACCATAGGTCCCTCTAATTAAGGTCAAGTGTAAACTTCACGTATTCGAGTTTATTTTGGTTATTTTTTTAACCGAAATACTTTAACAAATCAAATTTGTAAAGTGTATAGTTTTATTTAAATTCATAAAAAAAAATTATGTGCAAACTTATTTTTTTTTTTCTATTTTATTTTATTTTTTTCTTGAAATGCAAAATTTCAATTCTATTGACTTTTACTTCAAGAAAAAACTTAATAATTTAAAAACAGAAATAAAAATAAAATAAAGCTGACTTAGGCATACAATTACAAGTGGGGTAACTTGGCCCCCCCTTAGGTACATTGTAATTAATCGTTTGTTATTAAAAAATTGCCGAAAATGTGCGATCACTTAAATTTAAAAATGCCAAAAAACTTGACTATCCAACAAAAGAATTAATAGTAGGGTAATTATTATTAAGCAAAATACATACAAAAAAAAGTGGTCGTGGGGGACCCAAATACACCCAATCGGTACTCTAAAGGTTAAAAAAGTGTCGAAAGATACACATTATTCTAATCACACGAATAAATGAAAAATTAAAACTGAAAATGAAAACTGAGATCGAATCGGAAAAAGCCCAATCGAATGCCACACTACTCATCGATTAACTATGCCAAATGCTGATATATATAAAAGGTTTTTCAATAAGAGCGCTACAAAAGTTTTTTTAAAATAAAACAAAAACGGTTTTGGATATCAATTCAATCAATTTTGGAAATTCTTTATTCCTGTGAAGGTACGTTCGATGCCATTATGTATAGAACTCGATTTCTTTTGCAAAGCCACCACGGGCACGCTTGCAGAAATCCAGACGCTGGACTCAATTTTCGACGGTTTTCAAGCATAAATCGGCCAATACTGCTGCAATTTCACGTTCGATATTCGTACGAAGTTCATCAATCGTCGCTGGCTTGTTGGCATAGACCATAGACTTGACGTAGCCCCACAGGAAATAGTCTAACGGCGTCAAATCGCACGACCGAGGCGGCCAAGCGACTGAACCATTTCGTGAGATAACACGTTCTCCAAACTTGATTTCCAATAAATTGATTGTGACATTCGCTGTGTGGCTTGTGGCGCCGTCCTGTTGGAACCACATGTCCTCCAAGTCTGTTGAAAAACCCTTTACATTAACTTTATAAAATCTTTGCAAACAATTGAATTTATTTATAATGCTTCGTTAATATTTTATATAATTTAAGGTTATCGTTGCTTGCGTGCTGTTGGATTTTTAAGTGGATTACTTGTCGGCGCCAATGGTATATTCTTATTGCAGGATTTCAAGATTACACTGTTAGGGAGTCCAGCAGATTCAGCCCTTGCCATAGTAGCAGGATTAATTGGAGCCGTTTTAGGCTCCGCTCACCCTATTGCATCGGCTTTAGTTAGCGCCTTTGCTGGAGCCCTTTTAGCAGCTGTTGCAATGGCAGTTTGTGTAGCCACTATGCCGGACAATGAATTTGGGGTAAGTTTTTGAGCGTGTATACATGCTTCTGTGGCTCTTTGAAAATTATATCAAAAACCTGGATTCTTTTCTGAGGTATTTCCTTTTTGGTGCATTACAGACTGGTTGCAAAATTTGTCAGCCGTTTTCTAGATCAATCGATTGGGATCTGTCAATCGAAAACGAAACCTAAGCTGGTTAAAATAAGCAATTGACTTTTCTCATAAACATGTACTGCGTATTAATAACTAAATAAAGTCTTGACTTTAAATTTACGGAAGCTCACAATTGCGAAATTTTCAAGGAAAATTTATAGCCACTGTGAACTTCTTAGGCTTAGAGTGGAAACTAAAAAAGTTTATTTGTAAGACCCATTGTTTGTCGAATTGTTACATCTAACATTAAATAACTCAATGCAATCAATTTGCAATTTTCCTAACAGCCAGTATATTATCATTTCCCTACACTTTGATAAACCATTTAGTTTAGAACATTTTTGTTTTTATTTTCAGCCAAGAGAAATATATGTAGCTGTCGTAGGCGGTGCTGTAATTTTCTCGGTCCTTACTTTATGCTGTGTTAAATACATAACAATATTAGCATCGAGCATAGTTGGCACAGCAATGATAGTAGCTTCCATTGATTTCTTCATGCACGGCCTTGATACCGCAAATTGGGTAATCAAAACTACAGAAATCAATTGGTTTTATTTTGATTAATTTGTATTTTTTAGATTATCAAAATGAAACCAAATCCTGCCCCACCTCCTTGCTTTGGTGGAATCCTTATATGCACATGGCCTGTTGCAGCCATTATTAGTGTTATGGTTCAATGTTTCATAACCGGATGGCGTGTCGATCATCGGAAAAGAATATATCACAGACACCCACAGGATGCTCGTTGCCGATCCAACTCTAGACCTAGGGAAACACGAGAGGAAGCTCGACAACGAAAGTATCGATATCTGTACCAAGTTCGAACTGCCAGAGGTGACATCATTTCACAGGTATTTTTTGATTCTTATTTTCCAGTAATGGGTCGGTTCCCAGACTTTCTGGTTCAATATTGGTAATTGGCTTTGTCACATTTCTCTCAGTACAAGAGAATTTGCTCACCGAAATGAAAAATAATCAAAATGGAGAGGAACGCATTGAACCACAAATTTGACAAATGCGAATTTCTCCTGGGCGGGAATATTCAAATATCAGTAGAAAAAAGTACAAATTTATATATTTAAGAGGAACAGTTTAATTGCTTCTATTGCAGAAATTAAGAAGTTCGCTTCTTTTCCCTCTTACAAATATTTTTATGCTATATAAGCACAAAATAAATAAAATCAAACAAAAAGTCAGTTAGAAACAAGCATTTGAACAATTCAAAGACCATCTGCCAGCTATTACCAATTAGCACTTCGGTCCTTTGCGGGCTTGTGAGAATTCCTAGTGGATTTCCGTCCATTTTTAATCTGCCGAAATTCTGTAATCATATGTGGACTAAAATCTACTTCAGTTGGGTTAAACTTTTGAAATCTACCATTATTGACAGCGAACAATAAATCAATAAGAAATGTTTTATAAGGCGGTATATTGGTTTTTGTATTTTTGTATTCGTTTGACAAGTTCGCTTGTGGAATTGTTCAATACAATCGATTGCTCGTGGGAAAGTGGAATATACCTGACTGTCTTATATCAGATTCTATAGTAAAACTTTCGAAATATTTCCAGAATTTTGTATCAGCCCTCCAGAAACGTGTGCAACCAGGTACCGAAACCCCATCGGAAAGATCTATAAAAACCAGCTCAAATGAACGGAATACTTTTAGAAGTGATCGCACCCATTTTACAAATATTCCTGACTCAGATATATGTGATAAGATCGAGATTGTACGCGATCAAGGATAATAAGGCCAGTAAACTAATCGCACCCAATAATGCCATGCGGTACGATCAGTACAAAGTTAAATGTAAATTGGTATAAAATTTATAAAAATGGGTTTGCACTCAAAGTAGCATGTAGCGTTTTGCTTTACTCTATATTTATTTTTTTAATAAAAATAACAAAAAACAAAAACTAAAAATACTAATTATATGTAATTACGAGGTTTAATGCACATGTTCCAAACATTGCCTATTGTATACACAGAAACACACACAAAGTGTTGAGAATAATTATACGTGTACCATAAAGGTCCAATCTGTCAGCATAATAATGAACAAAAATAATAGTTATTAACAATGTTATCATTTGACTTTAAATTTCGAATTGAATCATTAAGCCGACCACTAAGTTGACAACTATGTCGCAATTTATGTACCTATACTTATGTATTCCTTTAATTTTTGCCAAATAACAAGAAAAAAAACTTTTAAGATCTCTTTGTAATTCCTTGTTGATTGCGTTCCATCAATGCGACACAACAATATATGATTATATTTAAATAATACTGTAACTATGTTTGTATTGTTAAATATATAAAAAAAAAAGAAACAAAATAAAGGCAAATTGATATCATTTCAAATCTGTTCTTCCTATAAATATTTTATTATTGTGTATCAGCATTGTCTGACTAAATTTGTCAAACTGGTCAAAAGGTAGGTAAAGATTTAAATCGGCCAAAAAAGTTATGTGGTATTTGATTGGGCGCCCTCAGAGCAATTTTTATGTTCGTTTGGTACAATTTTTTCCAGATTTCAGTGCCTTGATTTTGTGCGGTTTTTGCCGCAATTGCGGTTGCGGAAAGGGTTCACGTATAGGCGGATTCTATAAATGTGTGCGTGATGTCGAGAACTGACAGCTTCCAATATTTCCTGTTCTATTGTAGCCTTGTTCCTGAAAATTCCAGGCGCGCTTTCCCATACGCAACCTATTTAGGTTGCGAGAAGGATGTCGGATGAGTACAGCTGACAACAGCGTGACCGTTGTGCGACAATTTGGTACTTTTTCCGAGTACCCTGATACAATTTGTTACTAATTTGTTCCTTCTTTTTAGTTGGAAAAAACACTTCAGAGAGTTTTCAAAAACTGTGATTTCAAAAAAAAAATGTTCAAAATGTAACGCTGCTCCCTATCGAAACACTATTTTCGGTTAAAACGAGTCAATACTTGTTAAATATTGTGAGAAAATTCTAAATTTACAGAAGAGCTTCAGAAAAGGCATTTTTTCTTGCATTTTTTTTCCTGTGACACTTTTTAAAACTAAATTGAACGAGACCTTAAAATGTGGATATAAATATGAGTTGATATATTTACAGCCAATGTTTTATTATTTACTGAGGTTTTAAGGTTTTCATTTTAAAATTTGTCATTCGAAAACGAATTGCATCAATTTGTTGAGCTATCTTAAAAAAATCTATAATTTTTTTCTTTTTTTAAGTTTTTTTTTATATATGAAAATTTCTATGAAAATTATCAATTTTTTTTTTAACTATAATTTATAACCTTTCTCTAACACCCAGGGCCATGAAACAGTAAAGGTCAATTTTACTAAAGGCACCAAGTGACAAAGAACAGAAACAGGAACAGAAACAGAATCCCATACATTTGCAACAGAAACAGAATTAGGAGCAGAACTTTTTTTTTTCAGCAACAGAATTTAGCGACAGAAAAATGTCTGTTTGACGACAGAACGTAAACAAGTCAAAATTGATTGTTTCTGTTGTTGCCAGCAACAGAAATGTTAATTTATCGTGGGGGGAGGTTTTTTTTGTTTGAATTTTTCAGCATCTATCATCTGGCTATTCGTTTCGCATCGAACTATTGTATAATTATTATATCAGTGGCGTCGCGTGAATTCTTAAGATGGGTGTGCATTTCTTCAAGCTCATCAAAGTAAAGCGATTTTATATACGGCGTGCGAGTGACGAATGACAATGGTGATGAATATAGGGATAATTTTGTAGGTGTTAGTTTGGATGAATAAATGAATTTTTGTGATAAAATCAACAGAAGACTTGCACAGGGAAATTACGTGCGAGTTTATTTATTTATTTATTTTTTTTTTCTCAACCATGAAGGAATTTTGAACGAAAAATTAGGAAGGATGAATATGAATATGGTGTACGGGGTAAGCTGTGTGATGGAGGTTTTGTGAATTGTGGAATATTATGGAATATCATATTTGTGTGTGTTATTATTATTACACAGTGTTTGATGAGCACACCTTGCACACTGTGACGAGCCGCCACTGATATATACATACACAGGCGGCAGACATGTTTTTATGGATCTGTTTCTGTTTCAGTTTTGTGTAGCTGAGCGAGCAACGTAAACAGAAACAGAATTTACTACAGAAAGAAAAAACTTTCTGTTCTGTTTCAGTTTCTGTTCCTGTTTCTGTTCTTTGTCACTTGGTGCCTTAAGGTACAAATGCCATACGTAAAACGAAACTGTACCAATTTTCTTTTGCTTTTTTTGACCACCTAAACTGGATGGTTGACCTCAATCTTGATCTTAAAATGTTGCGTATGAATTATAAAGTTAGTTTATCAAAAAAATAAGAAAATTATCTTTCAATTTTATAGAAAAAGAATTTATTAATTTTTCTGTGATCGGAAAACGTTTTTCGTACGGATTTATAAATTCTTATTTTAGAAAAACGAATTTGATAAACTAAATTTATAATTCATAAGCAACATTTTAAGACCAAGATTGAGGTCAACTATCAATTTTAAGTGGTAAAAAAAAGCAAAAGAAAATTTGTACGGCTCTGTTTAACGTATGACTATAACTGGGACCTAAAGCTACTCTGCAAATTTAGAATTTTCGCACGATATTTAACAAGTATAGGCTCACTTGATGTTATAATAGTATTGTGATACGCAACCGCGTTACATTTTAAACATATTTATTTGGAAATCGCAGTTGTTTAAAGATTTTGCGAAGTTCCTTTTTCAACTAAAAAAAGGGAAAAAGTACCAAAAAATTGTATTAGAGTACTCGAAAAAAGTGTCAAATTTTCGCACAACGGTCACGCTGGTCCAGCGCGCGCTGCACTCACACACTCAAATCTGATTCGGAACGTTCCCTAGCGCAATTGCGACAAAAACCGCACAAAATCAAGGCACAGAGTACTTTGCGAATCTAGATATTTTTCAGATTTACCAATACAAGTGCGTTTGAGTTGACAACTAGTGGAGTTTATTTACGATTTCGTGAACTTTTTTCTACTGCAATGAAAGGCATTGCATCGGGTGTATCTATTTTTGTAAATTATTTATGTGTAAATATTTAGAAATCAATCGGCATGCAAATTTCGAATGTTTTAATGCAAAATTTAGATAGTGAATGGAAAACGCTTTAAAAATTGTTGAAGGCTACACATATTTGAATCGCACGAATATCAACACAAAAGGGCAAACAACGTTTTTATGTTCGATTAGCCACACGAAATCTGTGCCTTGATTTTGTGCGGTTTTTGTCGCAATTGCGGCTGCGGAAAGGGTTCACGTATAGGCGGATTCTATAAATGTGTGCGTGATGTCGAGAACTGACAGCTTCCAATATTTCCTGTTCTATTGTAGCCTTGTTCCTGAAAATTCCAGGCGGGCTTTCCCATATGCAACCTATTTAGGTTGCGAGAAGGATGTCGGATGAGAACAACTGACAACAGCGTGACCGTTGTGCGACAATTTGGTACTTTTTCCGATGACCCTGATACAATTTGTTACTAATTCGTTCCTTTTTGTTAGTTGGTAAAGACACTTCGGGGAGTTTTCAAAAACTGTGATTTCAAAATAAATGTGTTTAAAATATAACGCTGTTCCCTATCACAACACTATTTTCGGTTTAAACGAGGCAATACTTGTTAAATATTGTGAGAAAATTTTAAGCTTGCAAAAGAGCTTCAGAAAAGGCATTTTTCCTTGCATTTTTTTTCCGTGCAACTTTTTAAAACTGAATTGGACGAGATCTTAAAATGTGGATATAAATATGAGTTAATATATTTATAATTCAAAATCAAGGCTTTAAGGTTTTCATTTTAAAATTTGTCATTCGAAAACGAATTGCATCTATTTTTTTAACTATCTTAAGGACATCTCTAATGTGTGTTTATTTTTTTTTTTACATGAAATTTTAGATGAAAGTGATCAATTTACCGTCTGTATATATTAAGAGCGTAAAACAAAAACTGTAATTTATAACCTTTCTCTTACACTCAGGGCGGTTAAACAATAAAGGGCAATATTACTAAGGTCCAAATATCATACGTAAAACGAAACCGTATCAATTTTCTTTTGCTTTTTTTGACCACTTAAACTTGATGGTGGACCTCGATCTTGATCTTAAAATGAAATGTTGATTATGAATTATAAATTTAGTTTATCATATTCATTTTTCTAAAATAAGAATTTATAATTTGTTCCGTACGAAAAACGTTTTCCGATAACAGAACATTTAAAGATAATTTGCTTATTATTATTACTTTTTTTTTTTTTTTTATAAACTAACTTTATAATTCATAAGCAATATTTTAAGAATTAAATAGATTAAGGTAAACCATCAAGTTTAAGTGGTCAAAAAAAGCAAAAGAACATTTTTACGGTTCCGTTTAACGGGTGGCTATAACTGAGGCCTAAAGCTTCTCTGCAAATTTTACAATTTTCGCACAATATTTTCACAGGTATTGGCTCGCTTAACGTTATAATAGTATTGCGATACTCAACCGCGTTACATTTTAAACATAATTATTTGGAAATCACAGTTGTTTAAAGAATTTGTTAAGTTCCTTTTTCAATTAAAAAAAGGGAAAAAGTACCAACACATTGTATTAGAGTCCTCGAAAAAAGTGTCAAATTTTTGCATAACGGTCACGCTGGTCGAGCGCGCGGTGCACTCACACATTCAAATCCGATTCGGAACGTTCCCTAGCGCAATTGCGACAAAAACCGCACAAAATCAAGGCACTGAAATCTGAGAGCGAATCTGAAGAAGCCCAATCGAATACCACATAAATAGCCGTCTGCCTGGAAAAAAGTGACGTATTTTGGTCGGACATCTTGTTTACGTGGTAGGAAATAGGAATTATAGGAAAGCTCCGCATATTAGGCCTGTTTTTTTGAGCTTCAATCTCAGCAAAGCAAAGTAAAGTAGGATTTTCAGCACGCAATCACAACAACTACTGTGATTTATCGAAGTGTCAAGTAGAGCGTAGTTGTTGTATTTGCGTGCTAAAAATCCTACTTTACTTTGCTTTGCTGAGATCGAAGCTCAAAAAAACACGCCTATTGATACTTTGATAGCGATGGTTACCGAAATTCCACGCTCCTATAAAACAAAATGGCTTCCGGAAGTGATGAATGGACAATTATTTATTTATTTCGTATAAATGATTGATAAATTGTTGCTTTATTTTACTAAGACTAATTAACACACTCGTTTCACATATTTAAAATCGGAAATAGAAATGTTTTCATGTGATTGCAGAAATATTGATACGTATCTGTAATTATTATGAGTAGCACATCCATGACACCTTAGACGTCTAATTTGTGATCTCATTCCCCTTTATTAACATTGACTACGGACAAACGGATCTCTGTCTCGTTTCATTCATTGATTTTCATGGTTTACAGCAATAGTTGGATCTCGTATTATTGTTGTAAACCATGAAAATCAATGATCTATTATATAGATCATGAGGGCATAATAAAAAACGCCTAATATCGTCGATTCTAACAGAACGTTAAAATCGACAGTTTAGGGATTTTGCCTACTTCGGACTATAAAATCTGATAACATCTCATTCAAAATAAAACGAAAAATCGTTGTTTGTTTGCACTATGAACACTGAGAAGGCAATTGAGTTGTATTCCGATAGAAGTGCTTTGCCGGTAAACCGACAGCCTCCGAATCGTTGTTGATCTTACGCCTGAATATTGATATTCTCGCCTCATTTGATCTGGAAAATGAAAGAGTTATCTTAAACTGGATAAATTGCTTGGTTGGATCACTATAATTTCCAAATCAACTCAGCACCGACTGCAACCAATTTATTTCTTGCTGCCTAATTCTTTCGCAATTGGATCTAATTTGAATAGTTGATTCACATTAGTTGGCGAATATTGGACTCTTTGATTACGTGAACATATGTACTAAAAACTATTGTGTATTTTTCCAGTAAAACAAGCAAGTTAGTTCGTTTAAATGTTTTTACTTAGTTATAAAATCATGTACAAAGTTGTATCCTTAAATGCAATAGGTATTTGTTAAATGTTACTTAAGTCGACTCGGTAAGTGAAACTTTTTTCTTAATGTCTGGGAAGATATTGGAGTCATACAATCATTATCTATACCCCTTTTGTCGCCGACTTCAGCGTTTACTTCGGTCAAAATATCCAATATGTGATCTCTGAAAACAAAAACAAAATTCCAACTTTGCTCTTTACATAGTTTTACATCAAATTAATGACGACTCACCTATCACCTAACTGGTCAATTTTTTTGCAAAGCGTCTGAATAAACCATGTTCCTGTTTTTGTATTACGTAGAGATGCAAATCCGGGAACTGTAGACATTGCTTTTACCATATCGCTATAAACCGCGGAACTTCTTTCACCCGAATCAGTTTCCAGGTTACCGACAGTTCTTGCTCTTTGAAGAGTAGCTCCCTGGCACGCCTGTATAATCAGCATTTTGGGCTTACTGAGCAAAGTGTCTGCAGTTAAGATTTTTTCAATCATTGTTATCTCGATGGGAATGCTATCACATCCGTAAACTGAACCTGCAGTAAAAAAAAAAATGGATTTTTCCTTGCAAACAAAATTTTCTCTTTTTTTTTTATAAAATCCATACCTTCTAGTCCATGCGTCAAAATACAGACAATCAACGAATCGGCTATAACTGAACGTTTCACAGTTTCTCGAATGTTACTTAGCATATCTACATGATTTAAATTGTCCCTAGTAATGGGTTTGTATCCAAACGAAGAAAAGGTTCGTTCCAGTGCCACTTTATCAACGTCCGTGCCCTCACGTTTCATTAATGGACTGTTTGGTAGACGAAGCTGTTTATTAAAACAAACTTTTAAATCTTTTATACAAATTTACAAAACCGATAAGGTTAAGGAATTATTTTTCTTATATGCGAGATGACAGAGCAACACGACTTTTTCGTAAGCCTGATGTTTACCCCGAGGTAGAACAACTTCGTAACTCTAACTGTATTCCTCATAGGTAGTGGACCCGATTGTTGGTTGTTTTATGTCGTTTTCCATTGGGACCACCAGAAATCTTTTCAGATCTCAGATTTTACGGTGCTCATGGAACGTGCAACGAAATTGATCTTCTTTTGTAAATGGGTTAGTGCGTTAATTGACAATATCAACTGTTCAAATGGCATTCGTTTTTGGCAAAATCACAAATGGATATCAACCTGAAAAATGTTTCGGCTGTTGTAGATACAGATGAAGTATTCAGGCCGATCATTGAATCCGCCGGATGCTCTGCGGACGGATTCAATCCGATCCGCAGTTGATCACTTCACAAGTGAAAAGTCATTGAAAACGGCGGATGGACTACATTATCGGTCCGCAAAACCGCATTACCGATTGCTTGTTGTCCAGCGAGTCAGCTGTCAAATGAAAATAAAATCTTTTCTTATTCGATTTTGTTTTTATAAAGTGTACGAACATGGATAGCATTGTATTTTTCTTAAATTTAGAAGAAATTGCTAGTAATAGTGATACTAGGAGCATTAGAAGAGGTGTTAGAATGCGAAGAAAAGATGTCTGGATGTTTTTTCATCATTTTCACCATTGCCTGGAACTGAGGACGGGTTGTTTGTTTTCTAAATCGGAAAGATCAATTAACTGTTCGTAAACTTTTTAAATTTATCCTTTTTTTTTGAAAAATAAAACTTTTATTGCGTGTATGTGTGTTATCTCTTCGAGATCCGCATCGATTTTGATGCGGATTGAAAACAACAACATTTGTATGAACCGCGGATCGGTTGCGTTTTCAATGATAGGCATGAAATGTGAACTTCGCTACCGACATCCGCTCACTTACCTACCGGCGTTTTCAATGATAGGGGAAATGTTCAAAACAGGTACTACTCCCTCCGCAGAGCATCCGCCGGTTTCAATGATTGGGGTGATTATTTTTTGTGATTTGTAGTCTTCAGACGAGGGAGACAATTAAGATAATCAGGCCTAACATTGAATCCGACGGATGCTCTGCGGACGGATTCAATCCGATCCGCAGTTGATCACTTCACAAGACAGAACCTATCATTGAAAACGGCGGATGGACTACATTATCGGTCCGCAAAACCGCATTACCGATTGCTTGTAGCCAGCGAGTCAGCTGTCAAATGAAAATCTTTTCTTATTCGATTTTGTTTTTATAAAGTGTTCGAACATGGATAGCATTGTATTTTTCTTAAATTTAGAAGAAATTGCTAGTAATAGTGATACTAGGAGCATTAGAAGAGGTGTTAGAATGCGAAGAAAAGATGTCTGGATGTTTTTTCATCATTTTCACCATTGCCTGGAACTGAGGACGGGTTGTTTGTTTTTTAAATCGGAAAGATCAATTACCTGTTCGCAAACTTTTTAAATTTATCCTTTTTTTCGAAAAATAAAACTTTTATTGCGTGTATGTGTGTTATCTCTTCGAGATCCGCATCGATTTTGATGCGGATTGAAAACAACAACATTTGTATGAACCGCGGATCGGTTGCATTTTCAATGATAGGCATGAAATGTGAACTTCGCTACCGACATCCGCTCACTTACCTACCGGCGTTTTCAATGATAGGGGAAATGTTCAAAACAGGTACTACTCCCTCCGCAGAGCATCCGCCGGTTTCAATGACTGGGGTGAATAATTCCCTCAAAATTGTATCCATGGGTTTTTATGGATTTTGTTATTTTGGTTTTCACGAAACTTTGCGCATTTGTCTCGAAAGCAAACTTCTTAAACTGACGTAAAACAGCTGTACAAAGTATATTGGTATGTGTAAGTCTGAAGAAATATCGAGATCTGCAAAAAGTGATCCGAATCGAAAAAAAGATTGATTTTTCTGCCAATGGAACGTGAAAGGTGATTTAGATAAAAAAAAAGATTGTTTTTTTGTCCCAATGGAACGCGAAAAGTGATTTAGATCAAAAAAAAAATTGATTTTTTGTCCCAATGGAAAACCACATTAGATAAAAAAAAGAAGATTGATTTTTGGTCCCAATAGAAAACGTAGTCTTGCTCGCGTTCACTTCAAGCATAACCGGTCGGGTCCGTTTTTAGAGCATTTATTATAGCAAGCTTTGAGCGACATATGATATCGATATGCTGCAGTAGCCTGCCCTGCAAGCTATCGACTTCAGAGGGAGATTGAAAATTTTATTAGAAGGAAATCTGTATCCGCATTAGACAAGAATAATTTTGTGTATATTTTTGCGAACAACTACATTGTGCGTTTAGAATTATTTGTTCATGTTTGCCTACGTGTAATAAGCGCTGGAGTAATCTTCATACTTATATCGCTAGCTTGATAAATGTCTTCTTGCACCATTCTTAGGTGGACATCGAAACTAAAAGTGTGATAGGATCAACTGCTTTCAACAGCCAGTGACAGATTTGGCCAATATCTGAATAGGTATTCTGAGCATAACTTTACATCCAAGTCAACCACCCTTGCCATTGTTTAGAACAGTTGATTGCATTGAGAAAACTAGCTCAGCTTCTTTAAAATATGAAATACTAAATACGATACCAAATATGTAGTTACTAACCTTCAGTTCTGGATTCTCGGATTGATAAAAATCTCTTTGGTTGATTATCAACACGAATCCGGCACTTTCTCTGTGTACCTTATAACAGTTATTCAGTTTAACCTCTGGAGGACAAACTTTCAACGAAAGAGCTTCCTGGAGCCGCTCTGAAGATTTTCCTTTGTCCAAGCTCAGATTATCTTCAACACTGCTGATTTGATGCAATATTTTTCTTTCGCTATCATTTGACTCAAAGTTAATATCTCTGAGTGGATACGCTAGGATATCCTTTATGGTTTTCAAATCATTCAGTTTACAATACTCTATAAGTATAGAGATATCAGTTCCTGCTCCACCAGAAGCATCCAATGCTCGTTTTGTTATCCAGTCAAGAAGAAAAACTTCCAAATACTCAAAATTGTAGAAGCGTAAATGATCGTTTGGTGAATTTGTATTTAAGCTGTCGCGAATATTCAGAACCAAATTGCCGGCTTCGACTGGCGTCAGCATCTCACACATCGAGTAAAGTGCTTTGAGGATTCGATTTATATGCAAACTGATTTCTGGTATATGTGGCAGAAAATGTGTTCGGACGTCAGATTCACGGAAACCCAATTTTCGCAGAACCTTTTTCGCGTTTATTATAGCGAGCGCTTCCACCAGAAACGGTTTCCAGTTTTTGTTTACTTTGGTGTAACTTATTAAAATATCTGTCACTGCATTTTGAATCGGCCACATAGCCAACAATTTCTGGAGTATGAATTCAGCGTTCGATTTCTTATCAGCAAACAAGAGGAATGCTACCGATACCTGAAAGAGTCAATAGAAATACATGATTGGATTTGGTAAATTAATTTGATGTCCATTTCGTACTGTAATGTATGACGATTGATACTTAGAGGCTCATGTAATTTCCCTACCAACGGGAATACCCCTACTCTGTAAGGCTTTTTCTTTTTGCTCTGACAGAGCTCGAGGAGGTACTTCCCCATGCATAAAGGGAACGTTTTCAAAATGCGTTTATGGATTTTATATTACTATTATTTATTATTTTTAATAAAGAAACATAAGCTGGCAGTTGGTTAATGAGTTTTCGATGACATTAGTTATATATGCAACAAGTTTTCCCAGTGAATAACTACGAAATTCGAAAAATCTGTTTTGAAAAAAATGCGAACCAGACCACACCACCAGACTAAAATTAATGTGTAAAACGTTGTGTAGTTTCTATGCACAGCAACTTTGATTAAATAGATATTACGCAAAAAGCAATATTTACCTTTTCGTGAAAACACAAATCTTTCTCTACCAGATACAAGTCTTCGAAGTCGATACTATTAATTTGTTCGCAGATATTTGTATTAGCACTCATATTTATGTGCTAAGTTTTACTCTAATGTAAGGAAATATGTCCTGATTGGAAGCAAATTTCATAAACAGTTAACGATGCAGGCGCAGAAATTACCCTAAAGCTGATCCTGTCACCATTAATAGAAAACAGATGATACCTAAGCGATAAAGATTAATTTATTAGAATTTGGAACCAAATTCTACAAAAAACACAACACAAGGTAGGATAGGACGTACTTGGATTCAGCTGTCCTGTTCTTTTCTTGTCAAAAAGAAAATTCTCTCTCTTTCTGCAGTTGTTGGCAACATTTTTTTTTTTTTTTTTTTTTTTTTTCGAAAACTGATGTGGTATTCGTTTGGGCTTCTTGAGATTCGCTCTGAGATTGCAGATTTCGGGTGGCTAATCGAACATAAAAACGGCACTTGCTCTTTTTTGTGATAATATTCGTGCGATTCGAATATGTGTAGCCTTCAACACTTTACAAAAGGTTTTCCATTCACTGGTTAAATTTTAAATTAAAACATTCGAAACTTGCATCTCGATTGATTTTTAAATATTTATACATACCTAACCAATTTACTAAAATGAATTCACCTGATGCAATGCCTTTCTTTGCTGTAGAACAAATTCACGCAAACCTAAGCGCCCTCCACCAGTTGTCAAACTCAAACGCACTTGTGTTGGTAAATCTGAGAAAATATCTAGATTCGCAAAAGTGCTCTGAAATCTGAAGAAGATTGTTTTTTTTTTTTTTTTGTACCAAACGAACATAAAAAGTGCTTTGAGAGCAAAAAAAAAGTGCTCTGAGAGCGCCCAATCGAATACCACATGAATATAGCATAAGGTCGTAATAGATTTCTGTTAAATGTAGTAGATTTAAAATATTCCCTGTCAGACTCATAACAAAGCACATATTAATTTTCTTTTATTTTTTTTAACTTTAGGCCTGTTTTCTGAGCTTTAAACTCAGCAAAACACAGTAGGATTTTCATCACGCAATTACAACAACTACTGTGAGTTCTCAGAGTATCAACTGTCAAGTAGAGCGTAGTTGTTGCAATTGCGTGCTCAAAGTCTTACTTTACTTTGCTTTGCTGATATCGAAGCTCTAGAAACACGCCTAAAGACGTTTTTTTATAAATGGCTTTGAGTTTGGCCAATATATTTGCAGCTTCATATATTGTAATTAGATAAAATAGTTTTAAGCGGTTATGAATGTACACAGTGAATAAGTTTTAATGAAGTCCTTATACATAGTTTCACAGGTTTCACACACAGAAGTGGTAGTTTCCCAGGTGGAAGTGACTGCAGAAAGTTTTTAAATTTAATTGCCTTCAAGTCAATTTTTTTTTGGGGTAGATTTATTAAGATTCCTTAAGACGTATAAGAATTTACCCAGCTCTTGCATAGCTATCGTAAAAATGAGTGAACATTTTGAAACACAGTAAACAATAAAATCTATTACTTTTTGCTACTAAAACCCACTAAACTGGCAAATTTAAAGAAAAAGAAGTAAAATCATTTCTCATTTTCTCTTTATATCGCCGCTTTTTTTTATAGAAACAACAAATGGAACCTTGTCCAGTGTTTTTCCATTCAATTCTATTTATTCCTTTGTGCTATTTCCTAAAGTTTTTACAACGCTGTAGGTACCCATAGTACCCTATTTGTAAATTATTTAATTCATTTGTGAAAAAGTCTACTAGCGTGAATGGACGCACTATTTCATCGGGTCATCTTAAGTCGACTAGATTTTTGTCTGGACCGGATATTCCTTGAACGTAAAAACTAGATTGGTGGTAGCTGGTAGGTATCTTTTATGTTGTTTTCCATTGGGATTTTCAGATTTTGCTCTCAGATCTCAGATTTTTCGTGCCCAATTGTGGTGGTGCGTGTTTTAAAAGTCAGCTGTTCTTAAATTGTTATTTGTGTTTATAAAAACCAATTCAATTTATGTTGATATCTATTGCAGCGGCCAAATGTAAAATCGTCAAAAAACGTAAAATAAACACACTTTAAAGTTTGACAAATAACAAATGTTTTGGTGTTAGTGCAAATAGGTGTAAATCTCGCTCAGATATCGAGTTTTGCTCTTACCCTTACAAAAAAAGTTTTTTTTTTTTTTGCGGCCAAGGGAACATGAAATCTGACAGCCAGCTGATTCCGAGAGCAGACAAACTGCTCTAAATGTAAAAAAAATGTGCTTTTTCTGTCCCAATGGAAAAAGACGGTTTTCAAATGGAGTAGGTCGGTGCTGCGATCCCCTCGTATGGACTGCATTATCGACGTAGAAACTGCCATTTTTGTTAATCAGCACTAAGTCGAACAAACCTTCTTCTGACATTTCTTTATCTTAAAATAGTTGTTTTGAAATATATTTGTGCTTGAAAATTGAAATTGGTTTACAATTTTTGTTGATAAGTAGGTGAAATTTAAAGAGATATTAGAATGGTTGAACTAGAACCAAACAGTTGCAGAATTTGCCTATCTTTAACTCAAACAGATGAACGCGAGGTGTTGTTTGCGGAGGAGTACATCTTAAATGAAGCCGGATTCTTGTACGAAGAAATTTTGTGCTTACCCGTGTGTATTTATTACAATCATAGATATCCAGAAAAACAATCAAACTATGTATTGTAAACATTCCAGATTGGATTCGATGGAACGGTATTGCAATACATTTGCAATAGTTGCTACCTGCAATTGAAGTTGTTTCAAGACCTTAAGAACAAAGCATTAGAAACTCACTTATTACTAAGCGATCTATGCAAACAGTCTGAATATGACTTACAAAATCCAAACTCTTCCATTGTTGAGAACGACAAATGGCAAATTGAAATCGCTGAACAATTCGAAGATGATCACATTGTAAATGCTACAAGCATTAACAGTGCGGATGCGAGTTTGGTTGGAGATAGTGAAAATGTTGATTCATTTGAGGAACTAGAAGAAATTGATTATGCAGATCAAAAAACATTTGTAGAAGATGACGATGAATTACAAGACGAGGAGTATCTATTTGAATTTGAAGATATTAAAAAAGAATGCCCGCCTGACCAGAGTTGTAAAGAGGAAAAAGTATTTCCGTGCCACAGTTGTAATAAGACATTCTCGGCCAGAACACAAATAGTGGATCATAAGTAAGTTGATAATTTTAGTCTTGCATTATGGATCCTTCAATTAAACATAGTGAATCCCAACTAACCCTTTTTTCAACCACTGAGCGACAACTTAATCTCCTTACTTTGGTTTTTCCTTTTACAGTAAAAGAATGCATCCAAAGACGAGCAAATTTAAGTGTTCTCTGTGTGCGAAGGTTATGTATTCCGAGGAGGCATTAAAAGCCCACATTAATATACACAATGGCCTACCCGCGTACCAGTATGTATTTTAAAAAAAAGAAGAGACTATTCATAATAATATTTCCATCGTTCTAGATGTAAGATCTGTGAGAAGACCTTTAAACAGAAGTTCCATTACAACTACCACATGCTCAACCATAGAAATGAAAGGAATATAATCTGCGATGTGTGTCAGAAAGGTTTTCTTAGTAAAAGTGATCTGAAGATCCATAAAAGAACGCATACAGATGAACGCCTTTATAAATGCGACGTTTGTGGTAACTTTCATTAATTTTGATATGATACGTATTTAAATCTTCTTTTATTAGATAAAGCATTCCGTGCCAGTTCACATATGGTAAATCATCGTTACTCGCATTTTGAAAAACAGTTTGAATGTCCAGCGTGTTTTCAAAAATATGTCTCACCAAATACATTGCGAACACACTTTAAGACTGTCCATATTGCAGACATGCCCTTTGAGTGTACGTTTTGCGAAAAGAAATTCAAGAGAAAGCATCACCTGACCGTAAGTAACTAAAGATGGAGAACTGCAGAAGGGTGATTTTAACTATCTTATTTTTTTGTTCGTTTAAGGCCCACTACAAGACTCATATCAAAGCTGTTGTTGAAGAAGAAGAAAGTGAAGGGTAGGCTAGTAAGTTGGATTGGCGAAATAAAAAATATAAAAAGAAAAATATATATTATTTACCTGGAACATTTTATTTATAAAAACTCAATTGGGTAGTTTGCAGATCCTAGAAGTTCCTTAGACAATCAATTTCAAGGCCGGCGGAACCCATCCCGATGAATCTCTTTCTAAGCGCCAGCAATCCACCTACACTAAACATGGAGGAGTGAGGGTAGGGAAATTCGAAAATTGTAAAAATAAGGCATCAACCAATCGCACTTATTTGAATTATAATCGGCCACGTACTAATCTCACCTTTCGAGGTATCCTAATTTCGCACAAATTCAATTTAACTCATTACTTCTTTATATATATATATCGGAGGATATTCCCTTCCGATCGAATATCTCGATTGGGTGAATAGATCTACTGTTCAATCCATTTGTAGTGGTACGACAAAAATCAGTGGTCCCAATATTGCAACATCATCAAAGCTCCGTGGGTTACCCGACGCATCTGAAAAATAGCCTATGGTGTGACGCTATGTATGACTTAGATGGCAGTGCATTTAAAATCAATTGCAGCTGCTTTAAGTTAATTTGTATACTGTTTTTGAAGCTCCCTTTATATTCCTAGTGCGGCGTCTAATTTCGTAATCCCGGCCAGATAACATCACAAAATCTCGTAATTAAGTAGCATGGAAACTGACGGAATCATTTTTTGTAAAAAAAAAAAAAAAAACTGTAACACCTTAAAATGAATGAATCTCAAAATTGGATGCCATTCACGATTAACAACAGTCAAAATTGCAGAGCGTATTTTCTGAACTACGAAATTGATAGATCCTTCAGATTTGACATCGCCGTACTTTTTCGTTGTGGGGGTATTCGAAGAGTTAGTGGTAGGCCTATCGGACAAGACAAAAACATATTCAGCCTTGAGAAGTCAAAATTGGGTGCACTGGTGGCCGTATGCCCAAATTAGTTGTTCAATGTTCAGACCCATAAGGAAGGAGTCCTGCTGAAAAGCTTGGAGAGACTGTGAAACTTCGCTTCAGAACCTTGTCGGTAAGATTGAAAGTGCTCTTGATCGGAAGGATAATGCTCGCACAAGTTTCATTAAAATTCCAATGCACGTGTCATAAAAAGCCACCTCTCTTTAACCATGTCAAGTGGTCTCATCATAGCCGTATAGATCCAAAGGACCCTTTTAGGAGTTAAGCCCAATGAAAAGGGCCTTTACACTGCCAGAAAGTTGACAGCCCTTTATTGGTTTTCGATTCAACATGCTTGTACCAAAGAAGCTTTCTATCGAGGACTACTCCCAGATATTTGACTTCATCGGAGATTGAAATAGTGACATCTTTTAACATAAGTTGAGTCAGACCAGTGACCTTCCTCCTTGTAAAGAGAACAACCGTACTTTTAAGAGGATTCACTGAAAGCCCATTTTTTGTGCACCAGCTATCGATCAAGCCCAAGGATATCTGAGCCCGAGAGCAGACAGTCCTTAGGTCAGAACCGAACATCATCCGCGTATACTTGTGTTTAGGTTCCAGGAAGCTAGAGAAGCGTTAGCAGAGAGTCAACTACCATACACCATAAAAGGGGAGACAAAACACCACCTTGATGGCAGCCCCTGTTTACCCCTGTCAGACGCATTTGCCACAATACGTCCCGGCAATCAACTTCCTGTACATTAGCATTGCTTTAATCCACAACATCAATGTTTCATCTATACCATGATGTCCGGCTGCATTTCAAATGCTATCAAAGGTGGCATTATAAAAAGCACCCGCAATGTCGAAGATAATACCCAAAATACGGGGACCCCGGTCTTATGGATATGCCGCCTGACGCAATGATTTCAGAAATCCTACTGCGACAAAACTACCACGTCAACTTTCCTCAGGCAACGCAATGGCTTAGGTCAGACTCTGAGCCAGGGAAAGAATGCCATCGTTTATTTACGGATGGCTCCAAAACCGGACAGGGGTCTGGTTCTGGAGTCTTCGTTGAAAGCGAGAACATTAGACTTTACTACTCCTTAGGTTCGGTTCCCAGGTCACACTGGTATCCAGGGAAATGTGATCGCTGATGAGCTTGCCAGGCTGGCTTCAGAAGAAGCATCCTTAGGACCTGAACCTGCGTTGGGTCTGCCTCCATCGGTGGTTAAGTCATCCATCATCCATCTGTCCTGCTTGTGGAGAGGACGACGATACAGCGGAGCACTTCCTCTGTAGCTGTCCTGCCTTTGATCGCATCAGGTTGCGGATTTTTGGGGCTGACGTGGTGAGTGCCGAACATCTAAGCTCTTCATCACTGAAGCTCATTCTCATCTTTCTTCGAAAGACGGGAAAACTAGTTACAGAAAAGTAAGGTGTCTGTTTGGCAGTACAATGGACCAGCAGTTGTGTCTGAGTGCTCCATCGGATAGCAACAAACTCCGACAAAAAAAAAAGTCAAACAGCTTTACAAAAAAAGAAAAAAAAAACATTTTAAAGGGGAACATAAAAAAAAAGTCAAACCAACCAATTACGCAGTCTTCCAAGGTGGTTGTAATCGATTTCCAATATATTATACTTTACTTTCATTTTTCAAAAACGAATGCAATTTGAACAGCTGATAATGCTGCCAAATAACGCACTAATCCATTTACAAACGCAGAGCATTTTTGTTGCATGTTCCATGAGAAGCGTAAAATCTGATATCTGAAAAAAATATTTGGTTGTCCCAATACGACATAAGTAATAACCAGTGCATCATATCTACGACGTACCTACCCGTATATCAGTAGGCGCAGTGGCTTAGTGGTTAGTGTGTTGGACTACTAAGCGAGGGGCCGAGGTTCGTATCCCGCAAAAACCCAAATTCCAACTTAAGGTTTTTTTCACCTCTCGTGAACGTCTGACAAACATCCGAGAGTATAATTGTCTTGATAGAGCTTCTCAGTTAGCCGTTTGGAGTCGGCATAAAATTGTAGATCCCTTCCATTCGTTCCAAAAATGAAAAACTCGCACAAAACGAATGGTTGTGAGAAGCTAGGCCTAAGGTCCCTCCGGACCTGTTGCGCCAGCTATTTATTTATTTATTTATTTTACCTACCCGTATTGTTGGTGAATATATAAACACAAACATCATAAAATTAAAATAAGCCTTTATTCAAATATATTTGGATAAAAATACAAACAAAAATGTAATAATGCATAAATAATAAGTCTCAAGGTACTGCAACATTCACTTTGTGTGTTTAAAATTAAATAATTCCAAATTCCAAAGGAATTTATACTCAATAAGAAAATAAAATATTTATAATATTCTCTTAAGGTTAAAATAAGTGTTCTTAGTAAAGATAACAAGGAACTAATAATGTAGGGGCAACAAACCCGGTTTCTGTTGGTAAAGACTATTAGAATGAACATCTTGAAGAGATCATAATTTTGCACGATTTCACTTGATCCAAGTAAAATAAAGATGGTGTTCATTTCTTATATGCCGACAATGAAAAAAAAAACAACCGGGTCTATCACAGAATCCGTCGAATTCGGAATTTTGCTACGAACCCCAAAAGAGCTGTTACAGAATCCGTCGTAGGGGAAATTTTGAAATTCGTAGAAAGTGAATATATAGCACGTTCTACGAATTTCGAAGGCAAAAAATGTACCCTACGACGGATTCTGTGATAGATCTTTCGGGGTTCGTAGCAAAATTCCGAATACGACGGATTCTGTGATAGACCCGAACAAAATGTATACAAAATGAGCTGCATACTTATGTTTCTTATCTCTTCCTACACTGAACTGAAATAATTTTTTACTCTTTATTCAATTGCCCAACTATGTGGGCCCTTTGTTTTAATTCTTTGCTGCGTTGTTAACCATATTTAATAGAAAGTCCGTCAGATGAGTTACCTGGAACTCTCCAAAAATAATACACATACACTTTTTCGACACACCTGGTCAAAGAACCGAATTCCATACCCGAGCGACAAGCCTGGAGCTGATCACTCACTGCAGCACGAATGATCCCACAGCTTTTACGTAACATGTAAATCTGCTGCCGTAGGAAGAACTAGAAAAAACAACGAATGGTGGTATCAGCAAGTCCCATAATATTATGCTTGATACGGCTGCAAAGATTTTAAAGGCGATGCTCCAGGTGCGAATTTCGGCAGCAGTCCTGAGCAGGAAGCAGGACTTATCTGGGGTGGAATCGGCTAAGGTGATAGTTGATTGTCGCTTTTTTGATTGTCGTTTTTGATTATCAACTCTTCTTTGCTCTGCGTAAAGCGATCACTAAAAATGTTTGGGTTTTTGGCAGCACTTACAGTTCTAAAAAAAATAAACGTCATTTCGGTCAGCTGTTGGTGGATTTCATTTGTCAAAATTGTTTGTTTATTTCTGTGTTAAGTTTTGTTTATCCTGTAAGAAATGTAAGTTTATGGAGAAAAAATAAAATATTTATATAAATATTTAAATTAACGTTTTCTTAAAGGTCGCACGCTACTAAAGAACAAATAAGAAAAATGTCGTCATACATGGAAACCCACCCCGAGCTAGCGAGATCATACAATGCCTTATCCAGCAGTGGACGAACCACCCAAAGGCAACAATGGGAGCAGTTGGCGAGGTTACTCAATATAAATGGACCACCAACAAAGACTGTGGCAGAGTGGAAAAGGGTAAGTCACGAATACACACATTTATAGTCATGCTTATTTTGACATTCGAACGAATAGCCAATTCGAAAGAATGTCTATCAAAATACACACAAGTTCATTCGAATGAATAGAGACATTTGTATGAATTGGCTATTCGTTCGAATGTCAAAATAAGCGTGAGTGTAAACTCATTTTATATAAAATTGTTAAATTAGGTTTGGACCGTACGAAAGTACAGCACCAAAAAGAAACTTGGCCACAACAAAAAATCAATAAAAAAAACCGGTGGAGGTCCATTTGACTTGAAGCCTTTAGACGATACCGATGAAGCCATAGTTGCTGCGTGCGGGATGGAAGCAGCCGTTTCGGGCATTGTTGGCAGTGTTTCTTTTGGCAGCAATACCAAAGGTATGTATAAGTTTCTTTTGATTTCATTATTATTGATATTTTTTGTTTAACAGAAAACAGTGAACAGCAAGAGGCTGATGACATCAGCCAGCTTCTGGACGATTTGACAAATTCATCGGATCAGGACCGACATGAAACTTTGCGGGATATGACAAACATAACTCCTTCCACTCCAAAAAGACCACCTCAGAAAAATAAGATCGACGATATTCTGGAAAAACAGTTATCGCTTCAAGAAAATTTCTTCAGAGAACAGTTGGCAAGTCAAAATAGAACGAACGAAACGCTTGCTGAAATTCGGGACGGAATACGGCAACTTGGAGAGATTGAAAATAAGAAGATTCTAATCAAGAATGAGTTGAAAAAAGGAGAATTAGAACTTCGGAGATTAGAACTGGAGGTTGCCAAAATGGCAAATGAACTAAAACGTTTGGAACTGACAACGGATATGTAACAAGACTGTTTTTTTTTTTTTTTATAATTTAGTTTTAGTTGAAGTTTTGTAAGTTTTATTACAAAACTAAATTAGTATGTAAGTTCCTTTAATACCTAATTTGAGTCAATGAGCTTGGAAAAAGCATTTTATGTTTGCTGTGTTAATAATGTTATTTTTTTGTTATTTATTTTGTTGAATTAAAAGCTTTAGGAAAGCAATATCTTATTTTGAATTTGTGCTTTGTTTTTATCATAATATATGTGGAATTCATTAATTGTTAGCAAATAATTCATCCCTTATGCTGTCACGAATTCTGCTAGCTTCTCTGCTCGTAGAGTAATCACCAGTCGGGATAGATTGAAGTCCAAGGTTTTGTGAAAAATGTATTTCTTGTTCAGGATAGGGCACATTATAGGTGCAGCATATGTTGTGTAATGCAGCGCAGACATTTATTATTTCGACAACTCTTATCGGCTTATATCTGCACTTCCTTTCTTCCAGAATTATACGCCATCGACCTAGACAAATTAAATTGTTAAGTTTAAGTCACAAACAAAAACAAATATTGAACACACTTTTTAAACGACCGATGCATCGTTCTACGATGCTTCTGGCCTGTGAGTGAACAAAGTTGAATTTCAGTTCTGGAGAATTCTCACTTGCGTTTCTATAAGGAGTCAACAGAAAAGGTTCCAAGGGGTAGCCGCTGTCACCTGAAAGAAAAATGGAATGATGTACAATATATAAATATATATATTATATATGTGTTACGTTACCCAGCAGCCATGATGATCTCCTGTCGGATAGATAATTCCTCTCCAATATCTCTCTCTCTTCACTTTGGCGCCAAACGAAGCTGTCGTGAGAACTTCCACCATATCTCGCATTTATAGCCATGATTCTTGTGTTTTCGTCGCAAATCTGAGGTAAATTTAATAGCTTTTTAATTGTAGATACTTTTTGTTTTAATACACTCACAATCATTGCATTTATACTGTGTCTTCCTTTTCGGTTAAAGAACATGTTTTCGTTTTCTGTTGGCCTAAGAATCATAACGTGACTGCCATCAATGCATCCTATAACTGCAAAAAAAATAAGTAGATATTTGTATTATCCAATAGTTAATAAAATTATGTTTGAAGTAAATGCCTACCCCCAGGAATTTTATGCTTTTCAAAAAAATATTCTTTTGTTGAATCCGTAGGCGCAAACTTAACCATAAGTGGACAGAGAACTGACTGCATTCTTTTAATGACTCTAGCACTTATTTCAGCAACAGTACTTTGACCCATCGGTGCAGCCCAATCAGCCCCGACTTGTCTTTGGTAACCACCACCACCAAGAAGATTTAAAGTTGCAGCCAGTTGAAGGATAGGTGGAATATGTGTTGACCTTATTCCTGATGGTAAATCCAGAAGCCTCAAAACAAACACGAACGTTTCTTTGTTGAGTCGAAAATTTTTCAGGAATCTAAAATAAATAATTGATGTGCGGATAATAACTTCTTAAAGAATATCTATAAAAAATCACATACATTGGGTTAGGAAGTTCCAGAACATTTGCTTTAAGTCTTAAGTTAATTCTGAGCAATCGGACTTCTTTGTAATCATTTTCTTCATTTCTCGCTGCGGCATAGAATAATTGCATTGAAGTAAACATTGCACTATTTTTTTTTTTTTTTTATAACTTTAAAACACTTTTTTTCACAATACTTTCAATTTTTGGTGGAGTTGAACCTACATTGCTCAGGAAAATGGCATAAGACGTATGAAAATGACACCTAAATAGCTGTCACAAGTAAGCGGTAGCAAAAATGTGATAGTCAGTTTGATAATCACCTTACGTGGAGCCAAAACATGAATTTTGATTATCAACAATCAACTATCACCTTAGCCGATTCCACCCCTGGTTCATGGTACAGTGATTCAGTAAAGGACGCTACTTAACAAAATAAGTAGTAGAGGAGGGGCCCTAAATAACCATATTTAACCTTCATACTAAATATTTTGTAGGACACGAAATTTCGCCATTCTGAGTTTGTAAATTTTAGCCTGCACTTAATATTATTATAAGTATCGCGCGAGGTGTTTAGATCTTTCCACGCGCCCTCATGTAATAGCCAGCGTCCAGGAAATTTAATATCCAGACAACACTAGACGTAAGAATCGTTTTTTTAAGTGAACTGATATGCTGAATTCTTCCCATGCAATACTACGTATAAAAGTAGTATGCCACAACACAATTACTGATAGCTGCAAACCGTCCGTCCCCCTTTTAAGAGAACACCTTCAATATGAAGAATCATGGAGCCAGAGAGTAAGTCTATTACAAAAGAAGAGAGAGAACAAAAATGAAGGAAATGAGCGGTGGAACCGCTAAGGACTTTTTACTAGCGTGGAATATCAATCAAAACTTTCTATAAAGGAAAGTCCCCAAAAAAGAGTTGTTGCCGCTAATCTCGAGAAGCAATAAACGAATTTCGATGGCGTTTTCACTGTTATGATATGAATTAATCAGGGAAGGTTTACGCGTATTGAAAATTTCTCTATCACATAAAATGGGTTACACTTATTTCATCCCTGGTTCATTTCCGCTATAAATCATCTGCGTAGTCCTTTCGCTGACTTATGCTCAAAACAAATCACCAGATCTGGACCAACAGTTTTCTATCAGTGCAGACCACAACTAAACCAGTTTCGCCTGCTTATGCAATAGTGGCTAACGTTTTCGGAAGAATAAATAGTTTTAAGAAGAAAACATAAGTCCGAGTTAAATTAATTGAAAAAATCGAAGCATTATTTGGTCTGTTCCTTTACTTTTAAATTTTACGAATTTTTTACTAAATCTTACGAATTTTGACTCATCTAATTTCTTGGTGTAAGAATTTGCAAAACTGTCGGTTACCTGGGTCGGCATTCTGTAAGACGAAACGTTCAAACGTTGTTGGGTGCACGAAGAAATTTGCTTGTGTGGCAAATCATTCGTGCGCACGAAAACGTTTGATCGTTTCGGCTTACAGATGATTTGAAATTTGCTATCCCATCTGGCATTCGCTTGCATAGTTTTGATTTCCTGCATATTAAAATGGTATAAACAGGCGACAAAATATCTATTAAATGTTGCCCTTAAGATTGTTCCCGCTGGTTATTTGTTATCAGTGTCGCTCTTTCCTCTTCTCGAAACCATGTAGTTCAATTAGTCGTCCACATATCAGACATTTTAACGGTTTTTCCTACCCCTTTTTATTAACTTTTAAATTATGTCTCTGTCACTGTTAATTGTTAATAGATTAATACAAAAACGTTCCCTAGGCCCAACTTTTTCGTATGTGTCTCTCTCTGTGAGGGAATAATTTATCCCCACCACTGCCATTTCGATAGTCTTCTCCATTCTTACTGAAAAAAAAAGGAACAAACCTGTTGTATCATTTATTCTAATATCCGCGCAATAATTACCGTAACATTCAGAAATACATCTGCGTAAAAATTAGTGTATTTGTTTCTTTCTACGTATGCTATGGACTCCGAAACCATAAAAAGGAATGAGCTCAAATTTGCACATAATTTACGGTATTGGCTCGAGTTTCTGTTAAGTTTAATTAAAAACAGACAAATATTCCTGCGCTCTGACAATGCCAGGCGGTTACGGCTAGTGTTCAACAATGGAATGGGGATGTTCAAAAAAATACAGTGTCATACAGATCACCGTACAGGACAAAGCAGATGTCGACAACTGAACCAAGTCATGCGACGCGGATCCAAGAACATGGACTTAGCTTATAAACAGTAAAGACCGAGTGGCGAGATCCTATCGAACGTTTTAATGGGGAGAATTCGATCGTTTTTTTACGATGGTATTAAACGCGTTCACTTTACCGACTGGTGAATCTTTCTTCGAATGTATTCTATGATGCCAGGTATTCAATTTGAGTGAAACGTTCCACGATAGAGGTGAATGTTATACAAAAAAAAGGAACTAGTGTACAACAGGAACAATTTAAAAAAAAATACGATAAAGTGCTACAATTGCTTTTATACTCAACTTAAAAAAAAAAAAAAAAAACACGCGCACTATTCGCACTTGTAATGTGTGTAATTTCATATTGAAAGTTTTTTAATACAATTTTATTACAGCGTTTTTTATCGAAAAACAAATTTATTAACCTCGAATGTCATGGGAGGAACTGCCCACGGTTCTCAACTCATTATTGCAATCGCGCCATTATCATCAAACAGTTGCCCAAAGTCAGAAGCCAGTTATTTTGACCAGGGGTAAATTTTTTTAACACAGACTCTTTACCCCTTTCAAAAAGCAAACAAACTACTAAAGCAAGCAATTCAAAACTTAGACAAAAGTATTTATATAGATATAAGTTTATGTATTACGTTGCGAATGTTGCAGACCTCTCAGTTTACACGTACAATTTGAAAAATTCCAAAATATCAACTCCATTTCATTTTGCACAAATGCGATAACTTGGTTATTAGATATTACATAAAATATAAATTTATTTGCGTATTGGCAGCTTCAAAATCATAAAATATTTCTTTTACTCGGGTTTCAACATGATTTTCATTTACAGTAAACTTTTCAATACCCATTTTTTAAATAGTACTCGAAAAGAAAGCAGCAAACAAACACATTTTACGAGTGGTTTTAAGTTAATGTTAGAATGGTAATACTTATTAGATTTGATCGGAACTTAAATTTGAGTTAATAATTTATTATCAAATAAATTTTATTAAGCTACACAAATTTTTGCTTGCAACCGAGTGTTGTCGAGCTACTTTAAATGGAGTTCATAAGATACTCCTCAGTTTATTAGTTTGCGTCTACTCAATTTGAATACACGGGATTGAAAATTATTTCCAAAACATAATTTAAAAAGAAAATGCTTTTAAAAAAATGAATTTACTAAATTTACGTTTTCATTTATTTATTTTAGATTATTTTTTGTTTTCAGCGGTTTTTTTGTCCGGCTCGGTCTTGTTATTCTCATTATCCTGCAAAAAGATATGCCAAAATCCAAAAAAAACAAAACAAAATTTAGCAGGATAGTTTTAACACACATCTTTAAAAGGTAGAATGTGTTGATTTTCATTTATATGTATATTTAAGCTAATAATAGGAATTGTTCCATGTACGTGCACAAAAGAAACTATTAATACTTAAGATACGAACTCTGTCACCGGTTTATGTAAATTAATATTGCGAAAAGTGTTGTTGGATAACATTCAAATGTATTGTGTCTTATTTTGTTATCTGCAAATGACTAACTGCCACCTCTCGCGCACGGCTGAAATATATCCGCAACTGTTCCTTTGTATGTAGTGGAAGTATGGCGGTTGTTCTGCAGGAAACGTATGCGGAGGGAAGTGGTGAAAGTGAATTCCGAATAGAAATGCTCTCGATGATGGCTTTGAAATGCGTCAAAACGCGGTGGCTATGGACGTTTTCCAAAAGGGTATGATAGGGATTGCTACAACAGGAGGGGTAAAGTCGTCTCGTTCAAAGCGCGTTGCAGATCTATTACTAAAACAAAGTCCAAGGGAAATTGGAATTTAATGCCAAGATGGAGATAACACCGCATGCCTTCAGGAAAAATATATAAGGTTCATCTATGTAAAAGTGCAAAACACAATTGCAGTACAATTTGAATGTTATCCAGCCAAAAATAAAATCCAATAAGAAACCAAAGTCGCAGAGCTCGTAAAATTTGGTAGAAAAAATTAACATATCATTTGCAAAATTTTGTGTTAATGTGCTTCTTCTGTGTGAACCGCTTTTTGTGAAACCCGACAAATTTGCAAATGAAAAGTTAATTCTTTTTATGTTTGCTTGTCATATACCTTTATCTTTGCGTCCTCCAAGTGCTTATCTCTAGCTGACTCATACATGTTAACGAACTTGTCGCGTTGAACTTTGAATGCTGCAAAGAGTTCATCGTTCTTATTGCCCTTTAGTCTGTTTTCGATGTCCTCTTTCTGGGCGTGCTCCTTTCGAATCTCGTCAGTAACCCACGGCTTATCCAATGGATACTGATTAATAATTTCTTTAAGAGTTTTCTTTGAAGGAACATCGCTCTTGGTTGTTGCGTTCGGCTTGATGGGCTTGCCATTTCTTCTTTGCTTCATGACACGACCAGGTGCGGCATTGTTATTTGGACGTCGCATAGGGGGTGCATTTCGTGATCTCCTCATCATTGGCGGTGGGATTGGAGGCATTGGACGGCCTGAACGCATACCTGTCATGTTATTGTGCATCATAGGTCCTGGTGGACCATTGAAATGATTTGGCATAGGATCGATAGGAATGGGAGGCATTGGCCCTCTCATTGGGATTGGTGGTACTGGAGGCATAGGTCGGTGCGGCATATCCATGCCACTGAATTGTCTGTTGCCTACTCCAAATTTCGGTCGAATTGATCCTCCACGGCCCTGACGACCACCTCCCCAATGGTTGTTGCGATGTTCGCTGTAATTTCTTGGTGGCATATTTCGCTGTGGTCTTCCAACATTGTGCGGCATTCTTTTATTGTTATCTGGATTTTGGGCGGATAATGGAGGCGTTGGATTGTTAAAGTCCATGTAGCCTGGGTTGTCTGGTATCTGGCTCGCATTGAACATCACGTTTAGGCCATTTGGTCCGCTTAAGGGTGTATCCTGTTTAAAGATTTTACCTGCTCGTGCTGGGTTTTGTCTTCGCCCATTGGGAATAAATCCGCTCTTAGAAACCATTGTATTTAACTAGCATTAATTCAAATAGATATTAAAGTATTCTATGTAGATTTAACTTTTGGAAAAAAAATGTCGGCGTTGTGGCTCGCAATTCACAGAAGTTATTTTTGCTGTTGGAAAGAGATGACTAGAGCAGTAGAAAGAGATGAATGATTAAAATGTATGCAGCTTTGGCAGTAGACACATTTTACAGTAATGCCATACCTTATTTTTTACAGATGGTCTATTGATGTCGTAGAACGTAGATAACTACTTGCCCATTGGATTGCGCTTCTTCGGGGACAAAATTATTGTCGTTTTCTATTGGGATTTTCAGAATTGTTCCGACTCCGATTTTTTGCGACCAATGGAACATTAAATCTGACAGCCAGCTGACTTCGAGAGCAGAAAAACTGCTCTGCATCTGAAAAGTGTTTTTTTTTGTCCTAATGGAAAACGACAGAAAGTTGTAGCAATTTGGACGTTTGGATTTCTAGTTTAGTAAAAGTTCAGCAAAAAGTCTGGACTTGATGCATATCAGATTTTATTGGACTAGATTGGTCAGGTGACATTTTTTTTTTTTTTTTTTTTTTTTTTCATTTTACGTTTATGGAGCGATAGCCCACAAATATGGTCAACAAAATCCTGTCTGCATACTCTTTTGACATTTTGAAGTATCCAAATTCAAAATGAACCAAATTGAATAGCCAACGCGGTCGTATACCTAGTCCAGATTTGACTTGCTGGAACTAGTTATCCAATTCGAGTGCATCGTAAAAATTGTATCAACTGCCTTTGGAAACTACTAGTAAACTTCATTACTAGTATGGAAACGAGTTCTTATATTAAATTATTTTGAAATGCGTTTGTGAAATTCAATTGAACTGGATTTTCAGTTTAAGTGAAAAAAATGTTGTTTTTTTTTTTGCTGCCAACTCAATACACACAAAATTCGGATTTCATGTTTGATTTGGCAGCAGAAATCTGAAATCTCAGATCAAAATATGAAAAGAACCTATAATATAAAATTACACTTTTCTACATAATCGAAAAGCACAATAAAGTTCCACGAACATACCCATCGGTGTTTACTATTTTGTGCAAACGTCAAATCGGTAGAATTTATGTACCTTAACAAATTGTAAAAATCAAAATATAAATTATTTCGTATTTAAATAGAGTTTGAAGTATTATTAGCTGTAAAAATGTTGAAAACCTGTTTCGACAGAGAAAAAACATGCAGAGCATGTACAAAAACGGATATAGAACTTTCGTCCCTTTTCGCTAATCAAGATCCCCTAGAAGGGGTTTGTTTATTAAATATGATCATAGAATGCACAATGTACACAGTAAGTTCGCTATCTTTCCTAAAAAAAAAATTGATTTCTAACAGTGCCTTTGCCTCTTAGGTTCAAGAGGACGATGAACTTCCCCATGGTATTTGTGTTGAGTGCCAGCAAAAAGTAATAATTGCATACGATTTTAAAAAACAATATGAAGAATCCCAACGAAAACTGTTGGCTATTTTACAATCAATGAAACAAGCTCCCATTCTTGAAAATACCACTTGTAATACTTTTGCTGAGGAGGAAAAGCAGGAGCAAATCGAAGAAGACCTCTCAATCTCAGAAGATTTTCCAGAAGAGGGCAATACCAACTTTAGGCAAAAGTCGACTCGAAGCAGTTCTAGCAAAAAGCTTCTTTGCGAGAAGTGTGATCAAACTTTTGCAAATTCTGAACAACTAAAAGTAATATTCACATCATTTTTAGAAAACTTAACAATTTACTATATTTATAGGAGCACGTGAAAGAGAAACACAAGGCACCAAAGCATAGCTGCACCATATGCTTCAAAGAATTTATTCGACTGGGTCATTTGACAAGGCACGTGAAAAAGGTTCATAAAATGAAAGGTATTCCGGAGGAAAACGCAGCAGATCAAAAGTACATCACAATTAATCAAAGAAAATCAAATTCAAATGAATCATTGAACTATTTCTTTTAGTGCCTTTGTACAGGCAGAAGTTAAACGTGTAGCTGAATCGAAATTCGAGTTGGAAAAGTCTTTAAAGTCGGACAGCGATACAGAAGAATTCGGCTTTGATTTCTGTGGAACAGATAATGAGGACGATCCTACGTATGAACCTGAAGATGACTCATTAAAAATAGTAAAAGGTAAGGTGGAAATTAAACACCTTATTTTTTTTTTTTTTTTATAATTTTACTTGCGCTCAAGGGGTTATGAATACCCTTATAATGCGGGGCACAGCGCGGCATTCAAGTTTTTTTTATTTTTTTTTAGGAAGAGAAAGAGAGATAGGAAAGAGTTTGTGGCGCAGTGGATATTATCCACGAGTGGCGTCCTAATAGCTAGGGGAGAATTGTTGATATTTGTGTTCGCTTATAATTCACTTAAACTTATTCGCAGTTTTTATTTGTGAAAAATGTTTTGTGGTACTGGCTCGGATTTGAACACGTAGCCTCCCACTCAACAAGCGAACACTATCACTGCGCATTTGATTAAGACTGCCCTTTACGAAATCTTAATGTGCTTAGCTTTTTTACTTCTTGCCTGCGTAGTCCAGCTGTCAGTTTTAACGTACCTAGCTAGCTGCAATTCAAACTGACTTACTTGTCCAATTTAATTCTCGTGCACAACAACCGCATCAAATTTTGAGTGTCACATAAGCTGTTTTTTGTTCAAAAAGTTCCTTAAGAAATTCAGGCCAACAAAATGAACTGGTAATATTCATCAAAGTGGCTATTCGCACGACGCTTTTGTACTGACTGACGTTTGTCTGGCTTCGGGACACGGCTACGTAGTTAACGTAACGTAATTGTATTTTCTTAAAAAAAAGTGTTTTAAGAAATAAGTTGGGCCTTAAAACATACAGGCTCGTGCCCGAAAATGTAATACTGGAGTTTAGAATTCTTTTTGCGAGCGAAGCGAACCCTTATTTCACTGTTTTATGCGATTAAACTTTGACATTTCGTTACGTAGCCATGTCCCGAAAGTCGGGCGAATAGCATCAGCCAATATTCATGTATATTAGCAACATTTGTGTTTAAGTTTAAAAACCTCTTGTATCCGCTATCTTATTCGTTCGGTCAATACCCACTCCTTGTAACCATAGATAGAGTTGGGATAGACAAAGACTGAATTAAAGAACGGCAAACCAGTTTTGACAGCAAGTCCGGTCCTCTCATAATAAAATGACCGCGCTGATTTGAAATAGACCCAATATGACCATTTGTACAACTTTGCTCGTGAATAAGACCACAAATAACTTGTTTATTAAACTTCCCGGAAGAAAACCGCCCTGCTCCTCAAAATGATGGGTCAATCAAATTTATACACCTTTTTTCCTAAAATGGTATTTTTCCTTAACGATCATTTTGAAAATGTAACGGATCTTAGCTTAGAAAACACTTATATAACTAGAAGAATATTCAAACGGGGACAGACGCTTTCTTTAGACACAATTAGGATTGGTGTAATTTTTTTGGGGTTATGTTTTGTCTCAAATGAACAGTTCGCTTATCCGAATAGATAAAACACCAGTTAAAAATACTGCTCGCGGTGTGCATGTGCACACTGAAAATAAACATTGAAACAAATCGTTTCCGTAACCAATCATTGTAACCAAAGTCTCGATTAGATCTCTCAATCAGAGGCACTAGAAAGCGACAGTAAGTAAGACGAGGCAGATTCTGTTGTGCTGGTCAAGTTGTAGTTCTACAGTGTAACAGTGGCGGAGGCACTCTACCGATCTGATGCACTTTACAAGATTGACTTTGCTTTATTAAAATGTTACTTCGGCTTTTAAACGAGTTCTTAAGAGCTTAACTCTTTTGTTTTTAATTGTAATATGTTTATTTTGTTTTTTATGTTATTGTGCCAGTGCCAGATATCAAAAATTCATTCTGTTTTACAATTGAGTTGTCTGAATACAGTATTGGCTCACAATAAGACCGGTAATGTATTTTTATTTATTTGTTGTTTCATTAGGTCACTCATCACGCGCTCAATTTGGTATATTGGGTTCACCGCATATTCTGTTAAATTCTTGCTAACTAATATTCCTGTATCTTCTATTTCGATAGCTGAACCAGAAATCACTGAGACAATGATCAACACATCTTTAGTAATAAACGAGGAACGCTGTGATGACCCAGAACTGATAATTAAAGACGAGGAAGAAAGCCCGGATAGTGCCAAACAGCCAGTGTCACTAGATTCAATCAGACGATTTCAGTGTGATAAATGTCACAAGGCGTTTAAGAGAAAATCTCATCTAAAACAGCATTTATTGTGCCACACAAAAGTTAAACCCTACCAATGCACGATATGTCAAAAGAAATTCGGCAGGCCCGACAACTTAAAGGTGCATATGTCTAATCACGGCCAAAAACAGTTTCAGTGCAATTCTTGTGATCGATCATTCGGCCAAGCATATCTCCTAAAACGTCACAAAGACCAGACGCACAGCGAAGAAAAGCCATTCCTGTGCTCCATATGCGGCCAGACGTTTGTCCGCAACGGTGATTTGGCGGTACACATGAGAAGACACACTGGCGAGAAGCCATACAAATGTCAGTATTGCAACAAAGGATTCACCCGTTCCACCGAAGTATATGTACATGAAAGGTAAACTGCAAGTCATTATTCAAGATGTAAAATAATATTCTCATCCCCGTTTAGATATCACACAGGTGAAAAAAAGCACGTGTGCAGTATGTGTGGGAAGGCATTCCAGCGGCCTTACAATTTATTGGTGCATATGCGAACACACACTGGAGAGAGACCATATCAGTGTCCACATTGCCCGAAAAACTTCGCCCAGTGCAGTGACTTAAAGGCGCACATACGCCGGCACACTGGAGAGCGTTTTGGATGCGAGCTATGTGGAATGGGCTTCATTCACGCATTTGTATTAAATCAACACAAGCTGTCTGTACACGGTGTAGAGGTGCAATCACGAATTAAACGTGTTTCAAAACTAGTTACGGATTCTCAGTAGTAAAAAAATATGTTTAATATAGTACGTTAGATGTAAATAATACGAACAAATCGTAATAAATTTAAGCTCGTCGTTTGACAGATCGATACTTGTGCTCTCTATACAAATTATCGTATTCAATTCCACTTCACTGACTTATTGCGCCTGTAATGTGTGACGCACTACAATATGGACGGGCAGTATCCAATTTCGCACTAATTCCATTACCTATAGCGCTGTCGAGGACCAGTGGTGAATATTTGAAAGTGCAAGCAAAACCTACCACTTCTTTTTTATATAGTGAGATGCTGGTGTAAATTGTTAACAGTTTTAAAAGTATCCATTGGCGCTGCTTGTGTGACAAGAGTTTAAGTCGAACTCAAAATTGTTGTAGGAGCTGCTGCCTTTTCCGCATTTCATAAAAAATGGAGCACAAATGATGAATATTATATTTATTAACATAGATTAGATTACATAATGAAACGCGAGAGTCTGTATTTCCAGGTAAATTCCTAGAGCCATCTTTTCACTCCATTGACGATTTCATCAACAAGGATGTTTTTTCTGAGATGACATAATAGCCGGACATTCTGTAAGTATGTGAAGAGAGAATTTGTCACTCTGAAGACAGAATCTGCAGATAGGATCCGGTGAGACGCCAATGCGGTGGAGATGTTTTTTTCACGAGACCGTGGCCTCTGATTATTCATGTTAGCATCCTCAGGATATACGATGGAGAACGCTCGCTGCTCCGTAAAGGTCGGAAACAATCTCACCGAGACCTTTGATGTCAAAAAAGGATTTAGACAAGGTGATGCGCTGTCATGTGACTTCTTCAACATCATTCTTGAGAAGATTGTGCGAAACTCACAAGCCAACACCAGAGGCACAATTTTCTATAAGTCTGTGCAACTGCTTGCATACGCTGACGAGATTGACATTGTTGGTACAACACAGCGAGCTGTCACTGGTGCGTTTGCAAGTATTAGTACAGAAGCGGCAAAAATGGGTTTAGTGGTGAATGAGGGTAAAACAAAATATATGCTGTCAACAAGAAGGGACACACGACATCGACGAATCGGGCAGAACGTCACGATAGACAGCTATAACTTTGAGGTAGTTAGGGACTTTGTCTACCTCGGCTCCGCTATAAACTCTGATAACGACATCACATCAGAAATCAAACGAAGAATCACACTTGCCAACCGCTGTTTCTTTGGCCTAAGACGGCAATTGATTAGTAAGGCCTTGTCAAGAAGCACTAAGGAGATTCTATATAAGACTCTCATCATCCCTGTCCTGCTCTATGGCGCAGAAGCATGGACCCTAGCAAAAACGGATGAGGATCTTCTTGGTCGCTTCGAACGCAAAATTCTTCGAGTGATTTTTGGTCCCGTTTGCGTTGACGGGATTTGGAGGAGAAGATTTAACAGCGAACTCTACGAGCTGTACAGCGACATCGACCTAGTCAGAAAAGTACGCATCAGTCGTCTAAGATGGCTGGGACATGTAGAGCGAATGGACACCAACGCTCCGGCCCGAAGAGTCTTCGATTCTAACCCGGAGGGACAACGCAGTAGAGGAAGACCTCGCCTTAGGTGGCGCGCGCAAGTGGAAGGGGACCTCAACCAACTTGGAGTTCGCAACTGGAGGCAGTTAGCCAAAGATCGCGCTAACTGGAGAGGCGTATTGGTTGAGGCCCAGGTCCACCCCGGACTGTAGCGCCACCTAAGTAAGTAAGTATCCTCAGGATATTTTTGTCCAGATTAATCAGGAAGAGCGATTTTCTGGAGGAGAATTCGGGTAAAAATTGTCTGGGGCACATCTGCCCGGCTGTATTTTGCCAGATCTCGTTTGACTCGACGCGAGATTGGTTCTTAATATAGTTCCTGAAATATTTTTTGCTGACTCCGCAGAAGGTCTGATAAGTGGAGTTGTTGCTCCGATTTCAGCCAGTAAGTCAGCCGATTCGTTACCTTCAAATCCTCTGTGGGCTCGAATCCACTTGAGGATGACTAGGTTTTTCTTATAAAGCTCATAGATGGTTGTGAATGTTTCTAGAATAAGTTTAGATTTTATGACAGATGAGTCAAGAGCTTTGAGAGCTGCTTGGCTATCTGAAAAGGTAAATACGGTTTTTCCAAGTGTGTTACAACTTAGATTTATTCTAGCTCAATGGTTGATTTGCAAAGACTTCAGCCTGAAATATGGATAAGTTGTTCCCTAGGCTGACTGACAGGTTCAACAAGTCCCTGACTCCATCTTAGAAGCGTCTGAATACCAGTTGATGTCAAGTTGTTATTGATTGGGTTAGTATTTTCCCCGGTATTCCACAGGGGGTATGACCATGGAGAAGTTTCTCTGGAAGCCATATTCAGGAAGCATGTAAGTAAGTTTCAAACTAATTTCGTCGCACACTCTTACATCACAAAACAATAAAATGAATAACAACTCTCAATTTAAATATTTATTCTGTCCAATAATGATAATTAAATACATATCTTAAAGTTAAAAAAACACGCTATACTTAAAAGAAAGTACTAAAGACAGTAACATATTTAAAGTTAAATATAAAATTTAATGCTATTTTAGTGTATTATTGAATTGGCTCCATTTTGACTATCTCAATGGACTCAATTTCAGCAGCACCGGATGGAACCTTGAATTTATAAAAAAAGACATAAAATGTATATAAAAGTTTTCTTATTTCAGTATACTTGTTGTTTGTTTTAAATGAAAAACCGTAACTTTATCTTAGCCTGTAAGGGGTTGTAATTGCAACGGTTGTGACTCAATTTCTTTTACGCAAAAACTGAACAACTATTTTTTCTCAGATTTGCTTCAGATTTACCGACACAAGTGCGTTTGAATTTGACAACTGGTTTTAACGTTTTTTAACGTTTTCGTGAAGATTTTATGTGGTATTCGTTTGGGCTTCTTCAGATTCGCTCTCAGATTTCAGATTTCGTGTGGCTAATCGAACATAAAAACGCCACTTGCTCTTTTTTGTGATAATATTCGTGCGATTCGAATATGTGTAGCCTTCAACTGCTTAAGTTTTAAATTAAAACATTCGAAATTTGCGTCTCGATTCATTTTTAAATATTTATACATAACCAATTTACTAAAATAAATTCACCCGATGCAATGCCTTTCTTTGCTGCAGAACAAATTCACGAAAACCTAAACTCCCTCCACCAGTTGTTGTCAAACTCAAACGCACTTGTGTTGGTAAATCTGAGAAAATATCTAGATTCGCAAAAGTGCTCTGAAATCTGAAAGATTGCTTTTTTTTTGTACCAAACGAACATAAGAACTGAACTGAGAGCAAAAAAAGTGATTTGAGAGCGCCCAAACGAATACCACATTAGAGATCAATCGGGACGCAAATTTCGAATGTTTAAATATAAAATCCAACCAGTGAATGGAAAACGCGAAGAGAAGTATTGAAGGTTACACACATTCGAATCTCACGAATATCAACACAAAAAAGAGTAAAGTGACGTTTTTTCGATTAGCCACACGAAATCTGAAATCTGAGAGCGAATCTGAAGAATCGCATACCACATAAGTTAGGATTACACGTGTCGTTTTTCGTGACAAAATTTGACATGCTAGTCAAAAAATTCGGCCATTTGGTGGTCACTTTTGTGTCTTTCGTGAGACTGCACTGCGACAGCCCTGGTGACCAGACGCTTGTGCAAAATGGCAATGAGACAGAAACGCAATTTGAAGTAGTTTTAAAGAAAGGTAAAAGAGTTTTTGGTAATATTACAGTTCGCTTACGTTTCGTGGAACATCGTTCGATATTGTTGGATCGACTTTCGTGACTCTGCCTGTTCGTGTCTCCACTTTAATTCCATGCACAGTGAGCTTGTGTTGAGTCAGGTGGTAAGCTTGTATAAATCCAGCCCCGCATACTTCGCATTTATAGCGCTCTCCAGTGTGCCTTCGGACGTGAGCTTTCAAATCGTTGCCCTGAGCGAAGTTCTTTGGACAGCTGGGACACTGATATGGTCGCTCGCCAGTATGCACGCGCATGTGAATAACCAAATTGTAGCCACGCTGAAATCCCTTGCCACAAATGGTACACAAGTGTGTTTTCTCTCCGGTATGATATCTGCCGGAAAATAAAAGCCATTAATCACGGCACAACCAATACGGAAAACTATTCACACTTACCTCTCGTGAACATTTAAATCGGTACCACGGGGAAATCCTTTATTACAATATCTACACTTGTATGGTTTCTCTCCGTTGTGCCTCCGCATATGAATCCGCAGATAGTCATTTCGTACAAAAGACATACCACATTCTGAGCACAAAAAAGGCTTCTCTTTGAGATGACACTTTGCGTGTTCCTTCAGAGATTCTTTCGAATCAAACGAATGCGAACACAATTTACATTTCCAATTTTTTTCGGAATGCAAACGCAAATGCTTTTGCAGATAGCTCTTAGTGCTAAATGATTTATTGCAAATTCCACAAGCTTCCGTTTTGCCTGCCTTGGGGTCGTCACTGTGTTTATTTTCTTTGTGACGTTTTAAGAGATCTGCACGGCCATAAGCTCGATTGCAAATCTCACAAGGAAACGGTCTTTCGTCGTCATGTTTGGTAAGATGTAATTTTAAATGATCTGGTCTGCCGAATCGTTTGTCACATACTGTACACGCAAAAGGTTTCTCTTGTCTGTGGGAAATAAGATGTCGTTTTACGTGACCGCTTCTGGTAAATGTCTTATCACACTCGTTGCATTTGAACTGTCGATTTGATATTTTAATGAAAGATTTAGGATTGAATGGCGTGCATTCCGTATCGGTATGATTAGGTTCGTCGTTCTTTTGTAAGATGGCTGAATCAACTTTATCATCTGACTCCGTTTTGATTTGAATTGGATCTAGATTTGAAAACAAAAAAATATTTTTTTACGTTTAATTGTTTATTTAAATCATACACAACAATTTTCAATGTAGATTGTAGATTAGTAAAAATAAAAAAAATAAACCGACTCCAAAGAGGTTTAATATTTTAAAAGGAAGGAAGAATGTACCTCCAGCCATTTAAATCTACTAGTCCACAACCAACGTATTTCAGATCGTCGGTACAGTTTTAGCTTTGCTAAAAAAAATCACGGTTTTCGATGTGGTGTGAAAAGGGCATAAAAGTCAATGGCGAAAAGGCCGTTTACTTACCTTACTTGAACACATCGCCAGAAAGATGTTAACGTAAACAAGTCTAAGTTTAAAACTCGAAAGTGACAAGTATGGTGCAGTTGTTTTAATTGCGTGCTGAAAATTCAACTTTACGTTACTTTGCTGAGAAAATTTTTCAAAAAAACACGCATTAGGCTTATTCCTTTATTTTTGTAGTAAGAATGGAAAAGTCTGTGAAAATGGCAGGGGTTGGAATCAATTCTCTCCCTGGTAGATAGACTTCCGAAAAGGTTAGGGAACCCTTCTGTGGTGTAATCTATGAAAAATGACAGACACCTCAAAAATTGGAAAAGTCTTTTAAATGTCTCATAAATAAGAAGAGGAAAAAGCGACAATAGGCGTTTTTTTTATGTCTTCATGGTCTATATAGATCATTGATTTCCAACTGTTGTTGTAAACCATGAAAATCAATTATCTATATGGATCATGCAAGCATAATAAAAAAAACGCCTAATGAATTACAAATTACGTGAAGGAGATTAACCCTTCTTACAACGAGAACGAATTTCTTCGCTACTTTCGAAAAGAATCTTGTGCGACAATTTGGTACTTTTTTCGAGGAGCCTGATATAATTTGTTCCTTTTTGTTAGTTGGAAAATACACTTCGGAGAGTTTTCAAAAACTGTGATTTCAAAATAAATATACTGTTCCTTATCACAACACTATTTTCGGTTAAAACGAGCCAATATTGCGAGAAAATTCTAAATTTGCAGAAGAGGTTCAGAAGAGGAACTTTTTTTTGCAACATTTTAAAACTGAAATGAACGAGATCTTAAAATGTAGATATAAATATGAGTTGATATATTTACAGCCAATGTTTAATTAATTATTATATATTAATAATTCAAAAGCAAGGCTTTAAGGTTTTCATTTTAAAATTTGTCATTCGAAAACGAATTGCATCTATTTTTTGAACTATCTTAAAAAAATCTCCCCAAGGGTTTTTTTTAACTATGTTTTATAACTTTTCTCTAAGACTCAGGGCGGTGAAACAATAAAGGGCAATATTACTAAGGTCCAAATGCCATACGTAAAACGAAACCGTGCCAATTTTCTTTTTGCTTTTTTTGACTTTTTAAACTTGATGGTGGCGCCGATGTCAGGAAGCCATCAAATACGCCGCAATTGATGTGCTCGGTTTCAAGCTGAAGTCCAACAAGGCTGCTGGACCAGAAGGCTTACCTGCCGAGCTCTTCAAGGCAGCCGGAGATGACTTGGTAGAGTGCATACAGCAACTCATCTCCAAAATTTGGTTAGAGGAAAGTATGCCTGATGAATAGAACCTCAGCATCGTTTGCCCGATCCACAAGAAAGGCGACTCTTTAAACTGCGCCAACTATAGAGGCACCAGTCTCCTTAACACTGCGTATAAGATCATGTCTGCTGTACTGTGTGAACGCCTGAAACCTTTCGTCAAAGATCTGATAGGTCTTTATCAGTGCGGTTTTAGGCCCGGTAAGTCCACGACCGATCAAATATTCACACTACGGCAGATCCTGGAGAAAACCCAAGAAGTCCAGATCGATACTCACCATCTTTTTATCGATTTTAAGGCCGCATATGACAGCGTTTATAGAGACGAGAAATCTATACAGAGCCATGTCTAGTTTTGGCATCCCTGCCAAACTTGTCAGATTGTGCAGAATGACGATGGAGAACGCTCGCTGCTCCGTAAAGGTCGGAAACAATCTCGCCGAGACCTTTGATGTCAAAAAAGGATTTAGACAAGGTGATGCGCTGTCATGTCACTTCTTCAACATCATTCTTGAGAAGATTGTGCGAAACTCACAAGCCAACACCAGAGGCACAATTTTCTATAAGTCTGTGCAACTGCTTGCATCCGCTGACGACATTGACATTGTTGGTACAACACAGCGAGCTGTCACTGGTTCGTTTGCAAGTATTAGTACAGAAGCGGCGAAAATGGGTTTAGTGGTGAATGAGGGTAAAACAAAATATATGCTGTCAACAAGAAGGGACACACAACATCGACGAATCGGGCAGAACGTCACGATAGACAGCTATAACTTTGAGGTAGTTAGGGACTTTGTCTACCTCGGCTCCGCTATAAACTCTGATAACGACATCACATCAGAAATCAAACGAAGAATCACACTTGCCAACCGCTGTTTCTTTGGCCTAAGACGGCAACTGATAAGTAAGGCCTTGTCGAGAAATACTAAGGAAACTCTGTATAAGACCCTCATCATCCCAGTCCTGCTTTATGGTGCAGAAGCATGGACCCTAGCAAAAACGGATGAGGATCTTCTTGGTCGCTTTGAACGCAAAATTTTTCGAGTGATTTTTGGTCCCGTTTGCGTTGACGGGATTTGGAGGAGAAGATTTAACAGCGAACTATACGAGCTGTATAGCGACATCGACCTGGTCAGAAAAGTACGCATTAGTCGTCTAAGATGGTTAGGACATGTAGAGCGAATGGACACCAACGCTCCGGCCCAGAGAGTCTTCGATTCTAACCCGGAGGGACAACGCAGTAGAGGAAGACCTCGCCTTAGGTGGCGCGCGCAAGTTGAAGGGGACCTCAACCAACTTGGAGTTCGCAACTGGAGGCAGTTAGCCAAAGATCGCGCTAACTGGAGAGGCGTATTGGTTGAGGCCCAGGTCCACCCCGGACTGTAGCGCCACCTTAAGTAAGTAAAGTTACATTTCAGATTTAAAATAAAACAAACAAAAAAAACATATCATTTCGCTTCAAAAGGATTGCCAGTTTCGTGAGAAATATGAAACAAAAGTTGAAATCAATAATGTTAACGATCTACATCACGTTATTTCGACCAGCATCGCTTAATGCAACACTAAAATCCATTACCTGCTTTGTGCATTTGATCCTTATGACGCTGCAGGTGCTCTAAACAATCATAAAACCGATCACAACAATCACACGGAAATACCCTCTCTTCACCATGTCTGATGATGTGTTTTTTACAGTGATCAGCTCTGGCGAATTGCATTCCGCACACTGTGCACGAGAATCGTTTCTCTTGAGTGTGTAAGAGAAAGTGCCTTCTTACGTGACTGCTTTTGGAAAATGTTTTTTCGCACTCAGTACATTTGTATCTACCGTTTTCTAGTCTTTGATAAGGCTTAGGCTTTTCATGCGGTCTATCACACATCGCATAACATGGCGTTGCACGTTCATAGAACTCCAAGGTGAGGTCAGAATTATCTAACGGCTCCAGCTTTACTGTACGGTCATATGAATTGATTATACCTATTTGGAAATAATTAAACAATTCAAATTAGAGACATTTATTCAATGCAAGTGTACTATTTAGTTTTGTGACAAACCTAAGTCAACATTTTATTAAGAGCCTTAGCCAATGCCTATGGTACAGCAAGTTGATTGATGCGATTTTGCAACTACGCACGAGCTCGTCTTTATCGTGCTGTCCATTCGATGTACATTTTCCACGATTTCATCGCATAGCAGCCATATCTCTTTCACAACGACGGTACCGAAACTCATGGTTTGATACCCTTGAATTAATTCTTTTCCGATAAGCAGGATTTATAAATAATTTCCACCACTGGCCGCTTAAAATAATTTTGTCAGCTTGCAGACAACAGGAGCCATCCGATCTCTTTAGTGCATCCTTTTGGTAGGTTCATCGAAGCAGTAATAAAACAACAGGGTGAACGGGGTATTTTATTACTTCTTCTCTCGTTCGCTCTGTGCTTTATTAGTTCTAATGATTTTTAGGTTTCTCGATAACACAGAGGCATTGACTTACTATATATGGATGGCTAGTGAAATGTCAGTTCCATACAAGCTCTGCCCAAAAAATGACGCCAATATAACTAGCGCTCTTGGTTCACAGCAAATAAAAAGTGTAACAAAATTCCAGACATCTTGCATTTCTCCATAGAAAGCTAGGGACACCTATTGGGTGTTAGAGATTTGATAAGTAAGACGGTTGAAATTCAAATTGTTGCGGAATATTTAACAATAGATGTCGGATTGAACATATGGTAGTTCAAATTGTAACTTACAGATGGAACCAAACAAATTTGAATTAAAAATCGTATTTTAATGTATTTATTGCCCCATCAAATGCACAGCTTTGGTAAATTTATGTCGAATGAGTTTTTTATTGTTTACATTTTGAACATTTAATTGTTTAAGTTATTTTGTAATCTACAAATGCACTTATATGTTATATAAATGCAACAATCTCTTCAAATGGTGAGTTGTTCATCAGTGATGTAGTCAAAAATTAGTATATCCGCCTCGTTTTCCATTATAGAGATTGGAAGTAGCTCCCATTTTTAAGATGCAGTAAAATATTGGTATTGTCACAAGAAATGCAGTTTGCTTCAGCAGACGAACGATTTTCATTAATCATTATGAATAAGTAATCGTGTATAAGCTAAAGCAAGCTGTTGGATTATTATTAAAACCACCCCCAGATCTTATGCTCGAAAGCAAAAGTTCTAAGTGATCTTGCCTTGAGGCAATTATGTTGAAATCCGTTTTTCTGTTTCAGTCTAATAATCAGTTCTATACTCAAAATAATGGAATGTAGGTTTTAGTATTCGCATTTGAGAAGTAACGACCAATAAGCCCAAAACAAGACACCTCACCTAATTTTTTTTTTTTTCATTTTCAGAGCATATGGAATATAACAAATTACAACCATTATAAAGGGTCTGCCAAATAACATTTTTTTTTTGAAAATGCTATAAAATAAAAATACTGAATATTTTCTCAAATTTCTTTTTTTATTTGAAAGCACAATCCTTCCGGTTAATAATGGAAAATAATTTCATTCAAATGGCTGCCTCGGCTGGCCATGCAGTAGAGCTTCATCTGAAAAGATGATTTTTTTTGGCTAAATCGGCATCTTCTCTAATTCGATCGCAGGCCCACTTAGCGAAGCGAAAACGTATTGGATGGTCAGTTGGCTTCAACTCCTGAACCAATTGGACTTTGTATGGCGTCATACCAAGGTCTTTATGCAAAATTCGTCTAAATGATGTCTCTGAAATGTTCAATTGTTGAGAACGACGGTGAATTGATGTTGATGGCGCTTCACGCACACTTTCTGCCACAGCAGCAATTTTCTCGGGTGTACGCACTGTTTTTGGCTTTTCACGCTTTGGTTTATCGATGAGGATGCCAGTTTCTTTCACTTTTTTCACAAGATAACGAACATACGGAGCTGACGGTGCTTCTCTTCTTCCAAAATCCGTACGCAATTTTCGCACACATTCTGCAACATTACCATGATTTTCAAAGTAATGTCGCAATATTTCCCAGCGTTGTTCAAGTGTATACACAACCATATTCGTTCAGCGGAAGGATAAAACTAATTATCTGTCAAATCAGACATGAGCTAAGTGTTACCATTCGCAAAATAAGCACTAGTTGAAAAAAAAACGTTAGATGGCGGACCCTTTATCTTTTAAATTGCGATAATCGGGTCTATCACAGAATCCGTCGCATCCGGAATTTTGCTACGAACCCCGAAAGAACTGTTACAGAATCCGTCGTAGGGGAATTTTGAAATTCCTAGAAAGTGGAATTCGGTATTCCGTTGTGTATAAATATTTCTTTCCAATTTCGATTTCTGCATTTCCAATTTATTCCACTGTGAACCAAGAGCGCTAGCGCTAATGTTGGAACCAACGTGAAGTTGGCTACTAGCAGTCCATATTATAGGTCTATGCACAGAGGGTTTTAGAGGTTAGGTTCATCAACACCCGGATTTTAACACCCTGAGGTCAACCCTGACAACGATGCATACGACCACAATACATTGTAAAATAGATTTAAGAAAACAAACATTGTATACCGTTAGGCCCCTGTTGGTGAGCCAACACCTTTTAATTATTAACTATTCACCACCATTATATACAAAAAGTAATGTAAGGGTTTTAGAGCATTTCTCCATTGAGTTGCGACTTTCTGTTTGTGAGGCGTACTTGTATGAAAACTCAACTTTGACAGTTCTAAAATATTTTTGATTTGAAGAGTGATGGTTACGACCAGAGACAATACTGAGACCCCCAACTTCGACCGATTAACAGTTATTTGCCTACAAGCTAAATTTTACGCTCCCAAAAAGTTTAGGTGCGCTAGTATTGTTGCATAGAAATTCGTATTGACAAATGTCAAAAATCCTCTCAACCAACACATTCGCACCTAATCTTTTTACATTTCACTGTGGGCAAAGCAAAACGGATAGGAATTGGCGTACACGGATAGGAAAACAAAATGGCGGATTCCTGGCAAAAATTGAGGGGGCCAGCGGCAAGAGGATTGTGAGTTGGGGGTCTCAGTATGATTTGTTTATGGTTACGACTTTCGCAAACAATTTAATTAAGCAATAATTACATGTGTTGCAAATCTGTGAAATTTATTGAAAAAACATGTCATCAGTGGAATTATTTTTTGATGATGACCAAGGCGAGACAGATTACGCGGAATTGGCTGCTATACGGAGGAGTTTGCGAGATGCATACCTCTAATCCTTTGCAAGTGTCTGAGCTGCATTTCAGTTTTGTACAAAACTTTCGGTTATCCAAAGCTGTTGACTTCCTGAAAGACATTGGACTTAAACCGATTAAAAGTCAAATTTGGAGCTCTGCTCAGATTTTGCGCGCAACTAACAACTACCGATCAACTAAGTGTCGGCAACAACTTCAACCTTTGTCTTACGCAGCCAACATTGCCCTTTATTCTAAGTGAACTGTTAAATGTAATGGAAAAATTACATGTGCCCAAAGTGGACAAGATTCGAGTACACAGGAAGAAAAACGAATGTCAAAAATATAGTTTTTCCAGAAAAGTGGAACTCCAAATGTAAAAGGATGTTTGGATGGGCCGCACATTAAAATTTTTGGTCACAAGAAAGAGCTTCGCCACCTTTATTATAATAGAAAAGGCTTTTACAGTCTTAATACTATGGTAGTAAGCAGTAAGTATCTATTGAGAAGCCTTTTATTACTCACTATTTTTGTCCTTCAACACTAACAATTTAAAACGTTGATCTTCAATAATTTTAAAAATACTTACATTTTCATTTAAGAGAAATTTTGAGAACTGCCAATAAAACTGTTCACGATTGACATTCACAATACCGATTTGTCAACCGACTATCGATAATTTATGTACGTTCACAATCGACCAACAGTTCATTGATAATTTATCGTCGCAATAGGGGTGTCTTTTGCTTTGTTTTTAATGAATACTTGCCACGCTGACATTTCGCTTATAGCAGCAAAGTCAATGTCGGGTATGCTTATCAAAAATGCCTTTTTTTCCTTTTATCTTTCCTCATATGCAGGAAACTTACTTACTTAAGGTGGCGCTACAGTCCGGGGTGGACCCAGACCTTAATCAACAAACATCTCCAGCCATCACAATCCTAAGTCAGCTGTCTACAGTTTTGCAGGGCTAAGTTGGTTTAGGTTCCGTTTCACTTGCATCTTGCATGAGCCATTTTAGTCGCTCCTCTACGAACATTGCGCCGTTCCTCGGGTGTGGATTAGAAGATCAGTTCAGATCAGTGGTTAGACCTTCACTCTTCTGGCTAGGTCCATTTCGATGTACAGCCCGTACAATTCGTCGTTGGATCTCCTCCTCCATACACCGTCTTTGTAGACGGGACGGAATATACTCAAAGAATTTTCTTCTCGAAACAACCGAGGCTAACCTCATCTGCTTTGATAGCGTCCATTGCTCTGCGCCATAGAGCAGGACTAGGGTCTTAAAAATGGTCACTTTATTTGGTCGGAAGAGGTCATTTTCAGCGCGTCTGTCTCAATATTTATGAGCGGGCCGTTGACATTACGCCGCGTTCTGCCGATGTTGTGAATTCTTCTCATGCACAGCTATGGTCCTTCTTTGCAGTGCTGAGTTTTATGACTCTTGTTTACGTGCTTGTGCTTACCGGAACAAGAGGTTTTGTTGCGGTAGTCGCAGCTCAACAGAGGCGGCGTCCCTGATGGTTTTTAGGTAATGTTGCCACTGGTCTCCAATACTTGATGCACAGGACCTCTTCAGAGATTGAGGGAGACTTGTTCGTAAAAGGATTAAGTAATCTTCTGCGATCGTAGCCTTTTGACGTCAACGACAGTATTTACTTGTCTGGCGGGGTTCAGGATATCTGGAGTCATACTTTGGCTACAACAAAGTAGCGGTAGTGGTGGAGTACATTGCGTCCATCGCTATGTGGTCAATCTGGTTGATCTCCATGTGCCTTTGTGAGGATCGAGAGCCGCGTACTAGCAACAACACCGTTTCGCCCCGCTATAGAAGTCGCCGTAATAAATATCACAGTTTTGTTTCCTCTTTTTACCCGGGCTATCACATCGCACTACTTTAATGCCGGTTAAGTCAGCCTTATATGAGTTCAGGGTCTCCGTTATCTGTTCGGCTGCATGTGGTCTGTTAAGGGACCTAACATTTCACGTTCAGATCCGAAGGTGACAGGTCCTTTGTTGGAACCCATCGGACGAAAGGCGAGGGATCTGCCAGTGTCATGACCATAAGCTCACTATTTTCTTTGCGTTCAGCGTTCAACACTTGAGGTTATACGTTTCCAAGACCGGGTGGACGAGACCAGTACCCAGTGGAGAGGTAAAATAAGCACAACTAATGTGTATTGGGATCAGTGCTACCAATGTACTTCATAAACTTCATTTATTCATGCTTATTTTGACATTCGAAGGATTAGCCAATTCATACGAATGTCTCTATTCGTTCGAATGAACTTGTGTGTACATATTTTAATAGACATTCGTTCGAATTGGCTATTCGTTCGAATGTCAAAATAAGCATGAATGTTTTGTATGCATTTTCTACGTATTATTGCTACGTATATATTTTTAAATAATGATACAAATTTAATTTAATATGCGTTGTATTGATTCATTTTTGAAGATCAAAAAAGCCATTTGCCTGATTTGAGTGCACTCATCGCAAAAATCTACTACAATTTGCCTTTAGTTTTCAAAACTGTCAAACTTCTTATCATGGAGGAGAATTTACTTGAATTGATTTGAATTGAATGGAACAAAAAGTTCCTATTTATTTTAAAATAAACTAATGTACTATGTACCTATTAATTTGCGAAATTTCTTCTTTAAACGCTGTAATTGTGAATAGAAAAACTAGTACCTAGTTTGCGTAAGTCCACCATAAATTTTCAAGGTCCGAGGAGAAAATATCGACACAACAGTAAATGTCATGCTCTTCTAGTCCATCTACCATATCTCTCTTCGAAAGACTTCCATGGTAGTACGACTACCTACAAAACAGAAAAGAAAACTCTTTCGATATCTCTCGAAATCTCTCATTTTTTTTTTTTTTTTCATTTCATTATCTGTTACATTTTTTCGAATCTACTTCGTTTTTTTGGCCGATTTGCTATACTTTCTGGGCTCAACATTGGCAGCCCTGATTGGGATATACAGTCGAACCCGTTTAAATGAAATGAGAAAAAATCGTTACTTTAATTTCAATTAACCGGGGTTTTCATTTAAACGGACTTCGGATAACTGAAAAAAAGTACACGGACACAAATTAAATTTTTCATATAAGCGGGGTTTTCAATTAAACGAGTTTCAAATAAGCGGGTCCGACTGTAGCTTAGCTCTTAAAAATCAGGTATAAAAACTACAGCTATCAGCAGCGTCGTCATTTAACCTCTACGTATGTGGTATGAGCGCATATGATGTCAATGTTGACTGATTTTAGCCTTGGTGAAAATTGTAATAGGACGAAAGCTGAGAATACAAGAAATCCATATCCAAATGGCGCTGGTTTTAATTTTTATATCATTCACCGGAACGATCTATTCACTCGGACCTTCTGAATGGTGATTTTATGTTTGCTTTGTAGAAGTAATTTGCGTTTGTTCCCAATTATTCTTCAATAACATGGCAAAGAACTGAAATACCTATTGACCTGGGATATAACACGGCCTGACTGGAACTGTTATAGCAATCGTTGATTCCATTTAGAGAATACATCCGCTGCCGTCTGGTACTACGGGTAGTGCCTTAGTGAAGAAACACTCTTCTTCTATCTACCGACTACTACCAAGAATTACTTTTCAAAGAGGTTGGTAACCCAATCTCTAGTTGAGGTACTTGACAGCTAAGAGCGGCTAGTGAAGCACTCATGAACAAAATTTGTTTGCGTTCTTATCTCATTGACCCCGTTTGCTAATACGATATTAATAAATTTTCTTTTTTATTGTTAAAGGTTATTTGAAAATAGAGAAATTTTTATATATTTTTTTTGTTAACCCGGTCGTCATCGCTACTCTTTTCACCAAGGAATACGATGATAGCACGCTATCTCACTCTAACTTGGACTAATATAGAAGCTAGGCAAAATTATGTTGTGGTCCATGCAGACGGCTCAAAAACAACGGAAGTCATAAGTCCTAGCATATATTTCGTACATTCAAACGTAGATGTGTCTCTACGAATAGCGGATCTGTAGTTATCCATGATGTCTTCGATTCTATCTTTTTTCGTTACTCTTAGGAGGGATGTCGCCTCCTACATCGATAGCCAGGCTACACTTAAATCACTTGAATCAATTTAAATCAATTTTGAAAAAGCCCGGTACTGTCCCACAATATATGAAGCATAATGAAATCAGAACCGCTTGAAACTATGCTTGTGGTCAGGACACTAATGAATAGTTGGAAATGAACAAGGTGATAGGTTGGAACGAATTATACATTAGGCCACCTGTTTACTTTAGAAATTCCACTGTTAGCAGCAGAATTATAAACGTAATCGGACATATTGTATCTAAAGTGGTGGCAGGTTCGGGTGCACTTTCTCCTTTAAAGGATGTTTTTCAATTAGCTGATTAAGAAAAAGAGAGAGAAAATTTAGAAACACAAATAAAGTGGAGGTGGAGTTCATCTTTAAAACTCGGAATAGTTAAACAAACTCTGTGCTTCACGCTAAGCGGCCGAAAAAAAAAATTGGCCATTATGAATAAAATATGGAAGCATTTTACAAAATATCTAATGTTATTTACTTAAAACTCATAAAAAAAAACTCCAATCCAATATACATTTTCACAGCAAGTGAAAACCCCATTCGATATCGTACAAACGCTAACGTCTTGTCATGACGATATGTCCTTGAAACCACATGAGTAAATATTGAATCCTTGGAGCAATGTCGGCCAGACGATAGTGATTTTTCAAGACCACTTGCAGTCGAATAATAAGGAGGTCTTAGACTGCTGTAAAACAGAACTAGCCGCCACAGGGAACTATTTTTCGAAATGTAAACTATTTTTTAGTGCAAATATACATAGTTGGACAGCACTGGAAAAGAAGCATTCGTGCGCATACATTTGTAAAAATACCATCTGAACAAACTTGTTAGGGAAACTTGGAGGCGGTTGGCTTTGCGGAATCAGAAATTTTCAAATACAAAACGTTCAAACATTAATTATATGTATACAGAACAACTTACTTTTAGTTTCCGAATTGTTCAGATTCTGTAATGTCGATAACGGTTTATCATCCTCTTCGTCGCTGCTGAATGGATTATTTCCCGCCGGCTCTGCCCCACTGCTGACATTATCTTCGTAATGATCGCCGTCATTTGATAAAAGACCGCTGGTCCCATCTTGAACAGTTAAGCTTTCATATTCAATTTCTGATTCAAGTAGTGTCTCTTTGTCATTGGAATCATTTTCACTAGTTTTTTTTTTTCAATTTTCAAAGAGGAAAGAGCTATTATTAATAAATAAACAAATGGATATGTGCATTTACAGTACGTTTTACTTGCGAGATCTTCCCCTGCTTCAACACCTGTTTTATGGACATTACGCATGTGTCGCAGTAAATGGTGTTTGCGTGTAAAACTCCTATCGCAAACTTGGCATTCGTTATGGGATCTATGACCGATTTCCGGATGGCGTGCGGCGAAATGATTCTTAAGATCTGTTACGCGGTTGAATGTTTTCAAGCATATTCGACAAAGGTTCGCCGTTCCTTTATGCGCCAATAATCTGTGATTCTGTTGGAAGAATTGGATTTAGATTTCTGATAAAATTGTAGAGTTGCAAACATTACCCTAAGACTTTGGGAGCTCAAAAATTTCTGCTCACACTTCTCACACGGATATAGTGTGGTTTCCTCAGTTTGTATGCCTTTGTCAACAGAGTTCTTAGGCTTTGTATCTACTACCACTTTGTTTATCGAACCCAGAAAGGTTATTAGCTTACGATGAGACGTTTCAAATTGCTTCTTAAATCGATAAGCATTTCGCACCCTTTCGATGCAATTGTCACATATGAGATGTGGAAAATCATCATGTCGTTGAACCTAAAGAGTCAGATATTAAATACGTTAATTCGTTTGTACAAATTTTAGCTTACCGTGTACATTGTGCACTCCGTAATCATATCAGAGAGGCAGACGTTGTCGACAGCATTTCGCTCGTCGAAGATTAGCGAAAGTTCGATATTGCTCTGCAGGCACACTCTGCATATTTTCTCGATATCGAAATCTACCATTCTACTTACACTTTTAATACTAGTTTTGGATTTTATGTACAAAATTTGAGTAGTTATTTTACGAGAAAATTAATTTTTCCCTGATTCAGTTTTGCATTTAACTTTTGACGGATCTCGATGTACACTCCTTTTCACTTGAATAGCACATTTCATATATTTGTTGTTATTTGCTTATCAATAAATATTCTTCTTCCTCGTTGTTATTGTTTTTGTTTGTTTTGTCTTCATCTTCATTTCAACTTTCATAAAAAAAAATATGGTGCACTGGAAATGTACCGTTATATGCTTTCTGCTGTTTTCTTTTAGTGTTGTGTATAATTGAAGCGAATTTTTTGTTTCACTTGAATAGCACATCGTGGTTGAAAGTTCATTTACTCAGTGCAAGTTTTCAATTATTGATCAAAGCTAAATTTAATTATTATTTGTATAACATTGTGTTTAATTTAAAATTATAATGGGCCGCGGAAAAGCTTTAACGGGCGAGGAACAAGGCAAAATAAAAGCCTATAGAGATTGTGGCCTTTCTGTGAGTGATATAGCGGAAAAAATCGGAAGAAGCAGAAAAGTAATTTGCAATTTTATTCAAAATGAACTCAAGTACGGGAAAAATATGAAAGGTCGTACGCAGAGTGTACTTTCTGCTGCAGATAAGCGGGCAATTCTGCGCAACGCTTCGAATTCGCATGATTCCTTGGCCAAAATTAAAGAAAAATCAGGAAACCAAGCAAGTAAAACAACTGTTTGGCGGGTCATTTCTAAAGCACAACACATCAAACATCTTAAACTAAAAAAAAAACCACCACTTACCCCTCAACGTAAAGAAATGCGATTAACATTTTGCCGATAGAACATGTCATGGAACAAAGAATGGCACCGAGTTGTTTTTTCAGATGAGAAAAAATTCAATTTGGAGGGTCCTGATGGCTTCCATTATTATTTTCACGATTTGAGGAAGGAAACTCATCAGTTAGATCGCTTACACAGTCGAGAGGGTGGTGTTATGGTTTGGGGGGCCATATCATATTATGGAGTCTGTGAGCTTCAAATATTAACAACAAACATGAACGCTAGAACTTATATAAATGTTCTAGAGAAGTCTTTTCCGACATTGGACGATCTCTTTGGGCCTCTATCGTGGACTTTTCAACACGATAATGCTCCTATACACACTGCCCGTGTGGTAAAATCGTGGATCGAGTCCAAAAATGTCACGCTTTTGAGCTGGCCGCCATACTCGCCGGACCTTAACATTATAGAAAATGTTTGGGGATGGCTGGTCCGGAAAGTTTATGAGTCGGGAAAGCAGTTTTCAACAAAAACTGAGCTAATCGAAGCAATTCAACGAGCCTGGACTTTAATTTCCCTTGAATATATAAAAAGTTTGTATGATTCAATACCAAACAGGATCTATGAGACAATATTAAACAAGGGAGGCTCCACCCATTATTAAATATTATTAATTTTTTTTTTAAATTCATATTAATATGTATATAGGTATTTGTTCATACTTAAAATATTATTAAGTGTACATAATAATATAATATATTGAAGTGTGCTATTCATGTGAAATAAGAAACAAGTCGTATTTTTTCAGTATTTTTCTTTTCTAGCTTGGTTTTGAGAACGTGCTGGGCATTTGAAAGAAATGTTACTTTTTTCTATAAGATTAACTTTTATACTTGCAGCTAAAAAATAAAAACAAATCTTGGCTTTATTATTAAAGATAATATAAAAAGAATAATGGCAGTTTGCATGGTGTGCTATTCAAGTGAAACGGAGTGTATAAACAATTTTGGTTGTGTTCAGAAAATGACGCCCGAGGATGTGTTTGAAGAGTCGAATGATAAATTTACAGTCTATACGAAAAGAAACCGATAGGTACCTAATTAGTTCGCAGCCTATTTAATTTAATGTCGTTTTCCATTGGGATTTTCAGATTTTGCTCTCAGATTTCGGATTTTTCGTGCCCAATGGAACATAAAACGAGATTTTTCTCCCTTTGCATCTGTGGTGGTGCGTGTTTTAAAAGTCACGTGTTCTTAAATTGTAATTTGTGTAAATAAAAATCCATTCAATTTATTTTAATAAATATTGCAGCGGCCATATGTAATTTTTTTTCTATTTTTCACAGACTTCTCGTCTATAAACGTAAGTAAACACACTTTTAAGTTTGACAAACGACAAATATTTTGGTGTTAGTGCAAATAGGTGTGAATCTCGCTCGGATATCGAGATTCGCAAAATTGCTCTGACTCTCAAAAAAAGTGCTTTTTTTGCGCCCAATGGAACATGAAATCTGACAGCCAGCTGATTTCGAGAGCAGAAAAACTGCTCTGACTCTGAAAAAAAGTGCTTTTTCTGTCCCAATGGAAATCGACATAAGATTAAAATTGTAGATGTCCCTTCCATTCGTCACAAAAATAAAAACTTAATTGCGTTCGTTTCTTAACATTAGGCGTGTTTTTTTGAGCTTCGATCTCAGCAAAGCACCCAATGGGTCTAATGAATAAAAACTAGCACTTGCTTTGAGTAAAAGGTTTTAGCAAAGCAAAACGTAAAAGCCCTTCAAATGAGAGCAAACTGCGAATTGCGAAGAAATCAATTTAACTGTATATATGAATTGAAAATTGGTATTTGTTCTATCACAAAACCATTATATATAATTAATCTAACATCTAGTCTAAAAAAACATGACTCAATTGATTTAAACAGCTAAATTAATAATTAAAGCAATTTTCCCGCGAATTGAAAATTCTTGCCGCGAACTGTCACACTTTATTCACAATCCACACAAAATAGTCGCGATTCACAAACCCACGAATGTAATGTCGATTTCCATTGGGATTTCGAGATTTTGCTCTCAGATTTCAGATTTTTCGTGCCCAATGGAACATAAAACGAGATTTTTCTTCCTTTGCATCTGTGGTGGTGCGTGTTTTAAAAGTCACGTGTTCTTAAATTGTAATTTGTGTAAATAAAAATCCATTCAATTTATTTTAATAAATATTGCAGCGGCCAAATATAATTTTTTTTTCTATTTTTCACAGACTTCTCATCTAAAAACGTAAGTAAACACACTTTAAAGTTTGACAAACGACAAATGTTTTGGTGTAAGTGCAAATAGGTGTGAATCTTGCTCGGATATCGAGATTCGCAAAATTGCTCTGACTCTCAAAAAAAGTGCTTTTTTTGCGCCCAATGGAACATGAAATCTGACAGCCAGCTGATTTCGAGAGCAGAAAAACTGCTCTGACTCTGAAAAAAAGTGCTTTTTCTGTCCCAATGGAAAACGACATAAAATTCGTTCGAACTTATCCTTTAAAAATGAAACTGATACCCGCGGATATCTGCGACCAGAAAAGTTTTCAAGTGAATGAAGTGTCAGAAACTACGAATATTCACGTGTTCGCAGTTCGCTATTCGCTCTCATGTGAATAGTCCTTTAGCAATAATTGCTTTGAATCGGTACCGTAAAATGGGGTGACAAGAAACAGTTTTTTTTTTTTTTTTTTGATCTGGTTGTATTTTCTGAAGTTTTTACTGTAGCTTCAATGTAAGTACACCTTTATATGAGTCATGGCTCCTATTTTCATTGCTAGGTTCCTCGTTGCTGTACAACAAGCATTTCTATTGTATTTCAAGCAAAATACACCCTGTTGCGAGTCACCCAGCCACTGGGGTGAATAGCGACGAGAAAGGGGTGACAACGCAGTGTTGCCGCAAGTTTTTTTAAAACTGTAACAATTTTGTTCAAAAAGTGTAACAAGTGGATAAAAAATGTAACAAACTGGAAGAAATTGTAATAATAAAATCATCATTTTTCAACTCAAAAAAATATCTTTATTAGGAACTCAATTTCAATTTCAATTTTATTTGGCAAGGTACAAATAAGAACAAAAGTCTTTTATAGTACCTACAACAAAGCTCACAAGAATATGCACATTAAATTAATTTTGGGAAATTAGGAGCACAATTAAATGAATGATTAAATTAAATCTATAGTTTAAATTAAATCTTAAATTAAATTAAAAGACACAATATGAACAAAAAAGAGGCGGGACGAATTTAAATATTTAGAGCTAGGCGTGATGAGATTGAAAGTTCTTGGCGACTGAACAAATTTTAGTTTTTGAAATAAATACGGGGGTGATCGATCATGTATTAATTTGTGTAAAAATACGCAGAATCTAATGTCCCAAAAATTTACAAATGAACATCCAAGGACATGCATATGGTAATGAGATATATGGTCATATCTTCTAACTCCAAAGGCATATCGAACCATATCGTTAAACGCTACAAGTAATTTGTGCTGAGAAACGGAATCTAGTTTACAATAGATAACTATAGCGTTATCAAAGATCGGCAAAAGAAGTGATTTTATCAACCTCACTTTGGTGTTAAAAGGTGTAAAACTAGATATAAGCCACAGCTTTCGCAATCCTCCATAAACACGCGCTATAATAAAGTTGATCAGTGGCGGATAGGGACCGATTTAATTTATATCCAAGACTTACAACGGTGTCAGATAAGGTAAGCCTCGTGGAATTGAGGAAAATGGGCGGCAATTCTTCAACGTTAAATAGTTTTTTCGATATCAAAATTATAACTCTTTATCACATTTCAAAAAAAAACTCTTTTTTTACCTACCTGTCCATTTTGTGTTTATCAAATAAAAAAACAAAAAACAAAAAAAGAAACAAAATTATTGACCATTGAAGTAGATTTCAGTTTCTATTTCACAAACTTTATTTACCACGAGATGTAGAACATTGTCAACGGCGACGCGGCGAGACGTGTTGGCTTTTCTCGTTCCCTCCCAACTTTTGCTCTGTGTAAACAAACATTGACAGAAATTGGTAGAAGTTTGCTCGAAAGAAAAAAATGCTGCCAGTTCAACTTTTCAATATTCTGAATGAGAAAAAAAAAAAAAGAATTTAAATGGGAAAAAATGTAACAAAGCGAAAAAGAAAGTAACATTGTAACAAAGTTATAAAATAATTAAAAAGTGTATCACTTTTGTTACACTTGTAACATTGTGGCAACGTTGGTGACAAGCAACTACACTAGGGTAGAGAAAAACAACAGTATTGTCTCTGACAACAAGTTTCAACCTGAAAGAAATTAAAAATAAAATAAAAAGACATATATCAGAAACTTTTTGGTTGCAATACGGAATAATGTGGTATTCGTTTGGGCTTCTTCAGATTCGCTCTCAGATTTCAGATTTCGTGTGGCTAATCGAACATAAAAACGTCACTTGCTCTTTTTTGTGATAATATTCGTGCGATTCGAATATGTGTAGCCTTCAACACTTTTCAAACCGTTTTCCATTCACTGCTTAAGTTTTAAATTAAAACATCCGAAATTTGCGTCCCGATTGATTTTTAAATATTTATACACAAAATAATTTACAAAAATAGATTCACCCGATGCAATGCCTTTATTTGCTGAAGAGCAAATTCACGAAAACCTAAACGCCCTCCACCAGTTGTCAAACTCAAACACACTTGTGTTAGCGATGTGCCAAACCGATAATTTCTCAAACCGAGTTAAACCGGTTTAGAATTGAAGCAAACCGGTTTGCAAACCGAGTTGCAAACCGAGTTAGTCAACTTGATTTGCAACTCATTAAGAAATTGAAATCCAACTCGACTTTACGAACGGGTATACGTACGTATACGGTTCATTCAAACCGATTACGATTTACCTACCTATAGACTCACTCAATTATTGACAAAAACCACCCTCATAATCATAACATGACACATGAACGTGAGAGAAAACAGGAGTAAAGAGAAGAGCACAGCTTTCCAATTGGACTTTACAATTTTACATGCTCATTTATGTGTTTGTAGTACATTGTGTTTATTTTACTCACACCTACCTTCTTCTACCTAATCAACGCAACCGAACCGAAATTCGAAACCGAGTCGTGTGTTGAAATCGGCTTATGCGTGGCATTTAATTATTCGGTTTTCGGTTGGTTCGTTTCGTTCCATCGGTTTTCGCCAACCCGGTTTGAAATAAAAGCAACTCGGTTTAACTCGGTTTAGTAGTAACTCGGTTTAAACCGGTTTACCAAATCGAGTCGACACATCACTAACTTGTGTTGGTAAATCTGAGAAAATATCTAGATTCGCAAAAGTGATCTGAAATCTGAAAAAGATTGCTTTTTTTTTGTACCAAACGAACATAAAAACTGATCTGAGAGCAAAAAAAGTGATCTGAGAGCGCCCAAACGAATACCACATAAGAAGTTTGCTTTCGAGAGAAATGCGCAAAGTTTCGTGGAAACCAAAATAGCAAAATACACAAATAGCTATGGATATAATTTCGGAGGAATTATTATCTTCATTATCTCCCTCGTCATCTTTGAAGGATTGTTTAATAACGACAAATAGATCTACATAATGTTTTCCTTATGGCGTTTTTCATTGATGATCCGAGAGAATTGCTCTTTTCAATGAAATTCGATGGAACACTTTTGTAATAGTGGTAGACACCATAATGTGAGATCTGGTTTTCTGTTGCTACTTTTTTTTTTTTTCTACAGTAAATAATATTAAAGTTTTAATATATTTAAGTTTAAATTTTGCACGCATAATTGAATATTTTCGGATTAAATAGCTCGAATTTTGTTTCGAACAACACAACAAACATTTCAACTTGACATTTTGCAAGTCTGTGTTGGTGAGTTCAGGGCAATTTTTTAAATTTTTTAGTGGCTATTCGCACGACACTTTTAACTTTTGTACTGACTGATGTTTGTCTGGCTTCGGGACACGGCTACGTGTTTGACGTAACGTAATTGTATTTTCATTAAAAAAGTGTTTTAAGAAATAAAGTGGGCCTTAAAACGTACAGGCTCGCGTCCGAAAATATAATACTGGCGTTTAGAGTCCTTTTTGCGAGCGAAGATAGCCCTTATTTCACTGTTTTACGTGATTAAACTTTGACATTTCGTTACGTAGCCGTGTACCGAAAGTCGGGCGAATAGCATCAGCCTTTTTTAATGAAAATACAATTACTTACGTTACATCAAATACGTAGCCGTGCCACTTTGAAAAACTTTTCTTTGTGAGAAATACAAACAATCAATAAGCCTCAGAGAGAGAAAATTCCATGTTCATCTGTGCCTTGCAAAGAAGCGACAAGCGTCATAATTAGCTTTTAAGTGTTTCAGCCATTCAGCGATCAGGAGGTAGTAAAGGCGAAACGTACGGCTTTTGCTGTGCGATTTGTTCTAAAACGGCTCTAACGATTGATAGCAACATTCTGGCAGACATTTGAAACCTTTCCGGTAATCTACGGTCGGAGTTCGGTTGGTGTCGGAGGCGGGGTTCAATAATTCCATGTAAAGGTCCAGAGGAGTCGCCTCCAATCCAGCTACGATAGCTTAGGCATGTATGAACTAAAATTCTAGAATTTAAAGGCGGCAAAAGTTCATTGTTCTGAAGATTCTCAACTTCCACGATGAATTCCATTAGGAATGCATAGTTCTAGTTCTACGTGTTTGTTTATTAGTATTCTTTATGAATTACAAAAAAATTAAACTTAGTTTTACCCTACCAGAATAAATGGTAGGTAATTTACACCCTGTCCAGCGCCTCTACCATCACAATGCTGTTGCCACGGATTACCTATAATACAAAATTGACCTGAAAAATACTGAGCTTTCAAATACTATTTATTGGTTTAATTACCACCATTCCAATATTGTTTCTTGTACTATCTTTACATTCCTCAACTGTTTCATCCAGTACAACGTTCATAAACGGATCAAAACCACGCAGAATGCCGGCCACTGATCTGCCGCCATTAAGCTTGAGTAGCATCCGTTTGTCCATATACCTGAGATATTGAAATAATAAGCATAATGTGACAACAAATATTTGAAAGATTTACTTTTTTAACTCTGGAGGATGTGCTTTTGACATTTTTAATTACTATTTAGTTTTTCGATAGCTGCAATCAAAGAAATATAATTTGATGGAAGCGTGATTTTTATTATTTCGAGCTTGATTGATTTTGGGTCCACAAAATGTCAAACCAAAAGGGACAGTTTCATTTAAGGTAGAAATCTGTCAACAGAAAAGACTTGTGTTCTTAGGCGCTGTTCACATTCATCATCATCCTACCTACTACAAAAAAAAAAAAATGTTTTCAATTATATTTTTATTCAAATAATGTATCGAGATTGTTTTGTTTTTATATTTCATTGTTTTAAAATATTTCCACTCCACTCAAAAACGAATATACCTTTTAAAGTGTTATTTATTTGTTAAAAAGAAAAATGTAAACAATTGCGTAGGAAAGCTCTTAAGGACTGTTCACATAAGAGCGAATTGCAAACTGCGAACACGCGAATATTCGTAGTTTCCTACACTTCATTCACATGAACTTTTTTTTTGTCGCAGATACCCGCGTATCAGTTTCATTTTAAAAGGTTAAGTTCGAACGAATTTCATTCGTGGGTTTGTGGATCGCGACTGTTTTGTGTGGATTGTGAATAAAGTGTGATAGTTTTCAATTCGCGGGAAAATTGCTTTAATTGTAAATAGCTGTTTAAATCAATTGAGACTCATGTTTTTTTTTTAGATTAGATATTAGATTAATCAAATACAATGGTTTTGTGATAGAAAAAGTATCAATTTTCAATTCATTACAGTTAAATTGATTTGTTCGTAATTCGCCTATTCGCAATTCGCTCTCATGTGAATAGTCCTTTATTTGTCTTATTTATAGTAAAACTTAACTAGGGTCTACTCTATTGAACACATAATCTCAGCAAAGTAAAGTATAGACGAATATGCAATCAAACCGTTTCAGTCACATTTATGACTTTGATTCAATGTTTTTCTACAGTGCTGTCGGTATCTTATTCTTGATGAGTATGGATAAGATGGACGCCTTCGAGTGGGAGAGGGAACTAGGAAAACTTGCAATTACACAAAAAGTCGAGACAGACAATAAAATATACCAGTTTATACCACTCCATCAAAAAATGTGGTTGATTTGTTTTATTGCTTATTTAGGTAGTAGGCATTTTTATCTGGAGTTGCAATGTGAACTGAGGGTAAATAGGTTCGAATTCGTACCTATAAAATCAATAATAAATAAATAAATAAATAAATAAAACAATTATGGAAACATTTTGGAATGCACTGTATTTCTTGCCGACTGTCAGTTATGAGATTTTCTTTTTGACGTTTGAGGAGCCTCGAATTTTTGGATTTACGAAATTTGTATACTAGCAATTTTTGTTTCGCAACTTGAATTGTTATGTGAAGCAAGTTCTGGATTAAAATACAATAATCCAATAGAATTTGACGTATATGGCCGGAATTCAAAAATACTCTGCATTAAAGTAATCAACAGTAAATTTTATTTTTATTTATTTATTTATTTATTTATATTTATTTATTCATTATCACTATAAACTAGTTTACAATAGTAATTCTACTTAATAATATAAAGTGATTATAATAAATTCATTATCATTCTTAACTTAGCAGTTAGTGTTGAATGATAGTTAAATAACAAAACGATTTTCATACAAAGGAATAACTGACGTGGGGTACCATCAGCTGATCTTTTGTTAAGAACAGATATTGAGAAAAATTTAAAGTATGTGAAGAATCTTATTGCCTTTTTTGTAATGAGTTTTTACTTCATAAGTATCTCCAGGTTAATAGGGTTCACAGTAAAAAGCCAGTCTTTAAGTGATTTCAAGAATGAATGAAAGTTTTGTTTTGATCGTATGGATAAGGGAAGTTTATTAAACATTCTAATCGAGGAGACTAAATAAAAGTTCATAAAATGGGTTTTGTGCACGCGTGGAATGTCAAATAAAGCCATGCTATTAACTCTTAAGCTGTAGATTGAAGAATTTCTATAGGGAACATTACCGCTTCGTTTAAAAAACTCTTTCAGTACCTTGAAAACATAGAGATAATTGCCTGACTTATCTGTTAACTCTCTAAAAATCAAATTTTCACAGATACTCTGCAGACGAAGAAAAGCATTCTAACGCTAGTCATCAATCACCAAAAAGAGTAATAAATAATAGCGGTGCCCAAAGTAATGTTGGATCCACTGGGTTCGCTTACCTAGCGCAAGGAGAACTCCCGGAAATGTATCACCTTGACGATCCTTACGCGTTCATGTACCTTCGCAATGTGATAGTTAAGATAGAAAGATTTATTACTTTTCCATTTTTGCAGAAACTCAGAAGAAGAAGACAACAGTCACCGGAGAAAAACCGACCGAGGGACTGGCCTTCAGGATAGTTTGTGCTCTCCAGTGGAAAATGATCCAAAGTTTAGATACTTAAGCACGGAAAGAGAACTATCACTGTCGCTCGACAGGCACACCGACTTTCGGAATCTTTGTGATACTTCTGAGGATGGTAACTGATTTGTTAAGACTTTTGCAGTTACAGACGTTTTATTTTTCCAATTTGATTTCATTATTAGATGTATCGGTGCGAAAGTATCTGTCTGTGAGTGTTGGAGTGGTTAGTCTCATAACTGAGAATCTGTTGAGTCATCCTTTTATAGTGCTGAGGAGGCAGTGTCAAGTCTTCCATGCATCTCAAAAGTAACAGGCTATATCGATTACAGTGTGAGATCTATTCTTGCATTTGATTTAAAATCGTTTCTTGGTTTACGTTATCCGTAGTTAGTGTAGTAATAGTTAACAAAACTAATAGCCTAAAGCAACTGACAGGTCAAAACCATATTATAAAGGTGGTTCTGCACAAAGTGCATAGTTTTAAGAAAAACATTTTTTTTTTTTGTATTTTAACGTTTTTTCTGAAACCAAACGGTTTTCTAACCATCAGGGCCGAGATGATGAAAATTCATTGGCCCTTTTTTTCAGAGACCAATTCTTTTAAAATACAGTCCTAACCCGAACAGCGACCGAACTTTCTAACTGTTTTCAAGTTTCAATTATAGAGCGAGTATGTTTTACAATTTACTCCCAGGTAAAAACCTATTTGCGAGATTTGTCGTTCTGCATCCATTACAACTCCCCAGAGAATGGTTAGAAAGGCCTAAGAATTCTCATACATTAGTAAACTTTGTGGGTCATATCCTCGAATCTGTAAGGGCTTTTCACACGAATAGATCTTACACTGTAGGGCAATCAAAAGAGTCTTATTTAACAAGTTATCCCTTCCAGATATCACCTTACTCCAATAAGTCTAATACCTAGCATAATACATCTCCATAAGCGACAGGGCGTCACAACGTTATGGAAAGGCTTGGGGAGTTGCCTTCTAGTCCGCGGTATGTCAATGGGCGTAGATGATCTATTAGCCAAATTGACCCTGTGGCCAAAGTAAGAATGCCGAATTCAATTTAAAATTCTCTCTTTTTGTTACGTTATTTTTTTTTTCACCACAGAGATGTTGACAACCGTACTTCTGTAAAGCGTTTTGGTCAGCATCTAATCCTGAAAAGGTAAGAACGGAAATTTTTGTTTCGAGATCCTTAATAATACGATTTTCAGTGTAAGCATTGCGCTGGTAATGCCATTCTATGCCGCTTCTCTTGTGGAAACCGTTCAAAGTGATATTGCTAGCGAAAAACCTGGAATATTCGATGTTTTTCGTGAAGGTGGACAACGTCTTTTGTCATGGAGCTCTCCACAAAAAGGTCGAATGCTACCGGTTTGGGCCTTGCTCGGCCCAAGTGTCTCTCTTGGCCTTACCAAATATGTTTTTAGGTACAATTCTAATTAGAATGTTCTTGTTCCAGTTTTCATCCTTTGTTTCATTACCTACCTAGCCTATTCGTGAAAGGCATCTCTAGCCATGTTATCCGCAGAAGTATTCAAAATTCGCAGGAACAGAAAGGAGCGAAACTTAAGGATGACTCTCAAATTAATCAAAATGTCCAGATTTACTCGAACCTTCTATCTATTTTGACATCGGAAATTTTGTTCTATCCTTTCGAGACGATCCTACATCGTCTGCAGTTGCAAGGAACTCGAACAATAGTCGACAATTTAGACAATGGTTACTCTGTGGTTGCGATTTTGACAAACTACGAAGGAGCTAGGGACTGCTATAGGACAACTATAGCAACAGAAGGCGTAAGTGGGCTATATAAAGGATTCGGAGCGATTGTGCTGCAGTTTGCGGCGCACATAGCTGTTATAAAGCTGACAAAGTGGGTTATTGGTCAAATAACTGAGGTTATATCAAGTAAACCTCCCGCAAAAGTCGTACAATACTATAATTTGGATAGAGCAGCCGCTTCTAGTTCGACAACGATTTCTCGGAGCCTTAGTTCGAGCAGCATTTTGGGCGGCAGTGTCGGAAATGTAGATTAGAATTATTATTCTTTTTTATTTGGCATTCAATAAAAAAATATTCTATCGCGCATCTATTGTCTATAAAAACAAAAGAAAGAAAAAATTGAATATAGCAGAATTATCGCTTTTTTAGTTCACTGTGATAGAGTAAAAATGAAATATATTCAGTTTTGATCGTTATTATTTTTATTTTTATCGACATCAATTGTTTCGTTTATGAAGAGATTCCCCTAAATGAGACTTTAATCTTACTGGGAAATATTGCTTACTGTACGTAATAATAATGGAGTGAAAATAACTTGAAGAAACAGGCTAACTTCCGAAATGGAGGCCTGTAAAGCGCGTAATATAGCAAAAGGTAAGATAGAAAGAGGCACCATTTATGTGGTATATTTATCTACGAGCTTTGTAAAGCTAATTATATCATATTACATTTTTAAAGTAGGTGCAAATTTAAGCTTATAATAAATCTTTTGGGTGCTCGTGGTAAACAAGATTCTGCCTACGCGGATGACCAAGCACTACTTGCGACTCGAAAGTTCCTAACCACTATCAGTGACCAAATAAAAGGACCTCTATCTATGGCCTTAGCGAGGTATCCGTTTCTAGTCCTAGAATATTTTTATGAGACTTTATACAGCGATAAATAACCGGTGCTAACATAAGGCAGTTTAGTCTAGTGGAAAGCTCTGTCAAAAGCTACAAACCTCAAAATCATGACAAATATCCAAAGAATGGCCTGTATTGGCATCATCGGAACAAAAAGAAACTGCCCCTAGCAGGGCTAGAGACTACCTACTTAGTCTCACGCCCTTGGACTTTTTTGTACAGGAATCTGCAGCAAAATGTGCCCTTCGACTAAGTCGGACTAAAAGTTGGAAACATAGCGAGACGGGTCATGCAAAAATTCTCAAAAAAATACGGCCGATAATGCATGCACAGTCTACACAGTCCCCGTCTAGATTTCATAAGACCATTTGTCACTTGCTTCCCTAGCAGAAATGAATGCCAAGAAGATCAACTGATCTATCGGATCGATCGACTATACCTGTCTACACGATAGACTCAAGATGAATCCCAAGGAGCATTTTGCGACTTCATGTGTCATGTTTCATGAGCGACGTCTTTTTAAGACGGGTTTGTTACCAAAAAATAATGCTAACAAGTAACATTTTAGACACATGCTAGGTAACATTTTCCATTTAGGAATATTCCTATCTAGGAATGTATATACAAGAGTCGGCGCGGGAGTCTTCTCCTATAGCCTGGAACTATCCAGTTCAATCAAACTTCCTGACTATAGCAGCGTTTTCCAAGCCGAGGTCGCTCGTAACAACAGCTGCTTAACAAGTGGCACTACCTCATGCATGTTTAACTTTAATCATTGACAGCCAAGCAGCTCTCTGCCGTAGAGATAATATCAAAGCTTGTAAGCCGCAGCCACGAAGATCTCCGGGTTCTTGGCGAGCAGCACAATATAAAACCCTGTTGGATTCCCGGACATAGAGGTGTGCCCGGAAATGAAAAAGCGTATGAACTGGCAAGAAAGGGATCTTCATTTGAGCTAAACCAAGTCGATACTACAGTAAATGATTCGCCCCTGTAATCTGCGACAGGCGATCGATAATAAAATACTGTCACCGAGAACTGAAAGATGGAAAAGGCTTGATAACTGCACCATTACCAAGAAAATGTGGCCACTCTATAACAAACAGCAAACTGAAATAATTGTACAAATGAACAAAAAATCGTTGTCCACTCTAGTATAGGTGTTATCACCGGACATATTATAATATGCTGAAATACTATACCAAGAAAATGAGAATCAGCACAGACGACCTATGCAGATGATGCGGTGACGAGGTGGTGCATGAGGATACCCCACACTTCCTATGCTACTGCCCAGCGCTCTGCCTTTACAAATAAGGGAGTTTTGAATGAGTCCTTAAGTGGGGTTGTTTAATTTATTACTGCCATTCAAAATCAAACTAGTTTTCGCGATCAAATCGTGTATAGGCGAAGACAAACAGCTACGAACCACTTTCACTGCCTTAAATGCATTATATTTGCTTGCTTTTGACAAAGATTGACCTTTACGTAGAGTCGTCGTCTTAATAGTTTGTTCAGGGAGTGATAAAGCGGCCCAACGGAATGCGTTGTCTCGAATGGGCGCTAAGCTTACCTATCATAAAACGTGGTTTCTGATAAATGTATGTGGTTGGGGTAGGACAGCTCAGTTAGCGCCTAGACTCCGGTAATTAGGAAACACTTAAAGAGGGTGACGAGAAGCAGGGGGAAGTTAAGATTCAAAAACGTTCAGCGATTTGATAGGAATTATTTTTTTTTAATTTGGGTTTTACTTTGCGTATGATAATCAACGCTCGCCTTCGGCTTCTAGAATTCCGGGTCTTTTAAACAACGGAGTTATATAATTATTACCAGCCGCTACATCTAGTCACTTCGGTCCGCAAAAATTTCATGCAATGCATGATATATGTTAAAAACAACGTCTATTAGTACTTTTCTATAAGGTAGGTAGTTGACCCAAATAAGGCTGAATTGACACTGATATATAAGCTTATATTATAAGCTTTGTGAAATTACCCATATAAAAACATTTAAAATCCAAATTGAAACATATTTTTTGTGTGTTTTTGAAATATTTACCTTGGGCCTTATTATAGGAAGACCTTTTCAGAATAAGGCCAATACAAAATATAGCTTATATAATTTAGTTTTTCTGCTAAAATTATAAGTTTTTTTCAATGTTATCGCACCGACAATGTGTTTAAGCTTTTGGGCACTTGCTAGATTTATCGTTTGCGACTTACAAAAATAGGGATTTATGGGTGTGTCTTTAATAACAAACATACCTACCTAGCCATTTCCTACCCGGTGCAAAGTTAGGATTAAAGTTCCTGTAATATTATTGAATATTGTTGACGCTAAAAAATGCAGAGCTTTGATTTGGAATCGCAATATTTTGGCAGTTAAAAAACTCGTAGGAAAACAAAACAGATTTTATATGGATGTAGCTGTAGCATAATAAATGTTAAAAAATGGGTGAAAAGTTTATAATGAAGAGAAAAAAAAAACTAAATAAAAGCATTGTGGAATTGAAAAATGATGTTTATCGAATAAAAGACGAGAAGTTAAGGTATAATTGGAAATATGCGCGTTTTAACAATATAAGAACAAAAAAACGACTCTGGCCATTATAAAACGGCTTTGTTATCCTGCAATAGACTCGTTTGTCTAAAGATAGCGCATCTGTGATAGGATAAGGATGGACTTCGGGAAACACTAGGTTTGTTCCTTTACTTTGGTAGTAAGAATGGAAAAGATTGTCAAAATCAAAATAGTAGTGGTGGCCGTGGGGAGTAATCCTCTCACAGAGAGAGACACTTACAAAAAAGTTAGGTAACGCTTTTGTAGTAATCTATTGTCGTTTTTCATTGGGAGAGAAATCCGCTCTGCATTAACCGTACAAACTTAAAGCGTCGAAATGGAATAGGTATACCAACACTCTAAATGAAGATCTATTTAGCACTGTCGTCATCGTCAGTAACGTGATAATTGAAGTCCCGAAAAGCTATAAAGTCTAGCAACCGAGTCTGTTCCAGTAATATTTGCGAAGAATTGAATAATGTCGTGTTTGGTAAGGCTTACAAAATCGTATCAATGATGTTTTCAGGGACCCAAATGCAACTGCCGATATGCCCCGGTATTGTTACGACAAGTAGTTGAAACTCTATCTATCATTCCTACCAAAGTGACTGTGTCTACAAGTTGTTGTCAAGAGTTGTTCCCTCGAAAAAACAACAATTCACAAACTGAAATTCGACATAATTTCCCAACAGAAATTGTCAGGGTGAATCCCAAACAAGCGAGAATCGTTGTTACTCCTCGCTTCCCCAACTCAGTAATTAACGAAACTCTATTTCTTCGCTAAAAAAGTAATAGGAGTATGCTATAGTCAAAGAGTACACGAGATACCGCTTATACCCACCATTAACGCGAACAATTGTTCGAAACCTATGAAAAGATACAGAAAGAAAGGATCCGGTTTTTTTTGTATTTAAAAAAACACTGCCCAATTTACTCTCCGAATTGTTTAACTCGTGTTTTCAAGGAAGGCCCATTTAGTGAGCCATGGACGCGCCAAGGACTTGTTTTACCTCCGAAAGGAAAGGGGAATCCAAAAGAACCATCCTCTTCGTAAGTCAAGTTGATGCACTAAACGCAGTAGGTAAATCATAAAGGCCAAGCTGCTATGGGGAGCTTCATTACGAGTCGCCTGTAAATTTCGACCGATTCGGGGAGTATCCCTGGTCTACCACGATATCCCAATATAACCTCTCGAAAATAATCTAGAAAGCTTAATCTGGAATTATAAAATTCCTAAAGCGGCATAAAAACTGTTCAAAAACTCTTCAAGCATGTGTGAATTTATGGATTAGTGAAAATGGGACACGTATACGTTGTGTGCCTGCTTAAAGTAAAATCAAAAAACCATAATTTTCGCGTTGAAATTGGGGACGTTCAAGTAGGTAGATAGATAAAATTCTTTATTAAAAGATTTATGTTTACAATTATTATTTTTAAAAGAAAAGGAAAGGCTTTGGCTAAGAGCCGTCTGCCATGGATTAACTTTAATCTTAATAAACAATAATTAGCTAAGCAAAGTTTGTTAAAATATTGATTTTATAAATGATATGATTTCTATATTTAATAAATTATTATAGTTTAAATAATATACACATGTTATTAAAAAAAAAAACCAAGAAAGAGGAACAGGTCTAGAACACTACGTTGCAGAATTATACATTTTTTTTTTATTGGACGCAAAGTCTACGAAACTGTTGCGATAGGCTAAGGCGTGATTGCAGTATTTGAAAAGTAGTAGAAGGTAGTTCCCGTAACTTGAGGCTCTTTGCCAGAAAATGGAATACGTTTTCCATTTCAAATTACATAAGATGTCTATACGGCAAATAGTTGAGACCTAATATTTCTGTTCTAGATTTAAAAATCATACTTCTTTCGTTGCCTGAGAGATTGTCATTAAAATAATTGCTAACACCCAAAGCGTGATTGAGACAATTCTACATATTTCTGGGCAAAGATGTGAGGACCCTGTTTAAGCATTGCTGGTAGAAATGCTCGTCCACTCTAGCAATACACCTATAAAACATATTCTTCCAGTTCCAAGTGCTAACATTCCTTAAATTCAAATACAAATTTATTTCGTGCTTTTCTGCAAGCTCGTACCTACCACTCTTTAAATGGCGTTAATTTGCATTGAAATGCAAACATCATAGCCTTCTTGTGCAAATTGGTATCTGACCTCTGCAAAACTGCGAGCAATTACTAATCTGCGTTGGCTTTAAGGTTATATAAACAATTTTTATGTTGCACTTGAAAGTCAGATACGAACTGCGATCTTAAGTCAATACGTCTGACCCAATGGACGAGCTGCATTGTGCAGTCCTATAGTAATACTATGACACAGGAGGGATTTCCCTATTCAATGAAGCTCTACCAAATTTACAGGTTAACAGTTGCTAAATGTGTAGACGCAGTGGATTAGTGGTTAGTGTGTTGGACTACTAAGCGAGGGGTCGACGTTCGAATCCCGCAAAAACCGAAATTCTAACTTAGGGTTTTTTCCACTGCGCCGCCTCTCGCGAACGTCTGACAAACATCCGAGAGTACAACTGTCTTGAAAGAGCTTCTCAATTAGCCGTTTGGAGTCGCCATAAAATTGTAGATCCCTTCCATTCGTTCTAATTATGAAAAACTCACACAAAACGAATGGTTGTGAGAAGCTATGCCTAGGGTCCCTCCCGACCTCTGTTGCGCTATTATAATTTTTTTTTAGTTGCCAAATGTAAACCTGCGGCACGCCAGACTTCACGTGAATTGCATAGTTTGGGGTTGACGAGGGCAGTTTAAAAATTTGTTTAGTAAAAAATCTCTGAATAGCTCAAAGCCCTCCAGATAATTAAAACCAAAGACTTGGTAGCATAATAGCATAGGCACGAGTTTACGGTAGCTTACGGTATGATTGATAGCCACTTTTGCAGCAGAACATTTTTGTCTTACATGTAGATGTAGGTCAAGGTTGTGTGACAAGAGAAAACCCAAATATTTAAATTGATGAACTACCTCTATTGGTGCCCTATCTAAAGTCCAATGTTCACGAGGAGCTCTTCGAGATGTTGATTCTAAAACCTAGGTTTAGACTTTGATATATTAATTTGCAAGTCCCACAAGTCGCAGTAGCGCTTCAGTTTGTTGATCATAAGTTGCAGTGTCACAGGATTATCTGCGAGATTTACTAGGTCATATGCATACAATAAGACCTTTACTGCAAGATCTCCAAACTGTATACCGCCAGCTTGCAGAAATTCGCACCCATCGTCTCTGAACAGTGCGAAAAGAATTGGACAATTGGAATGGGGCTGGGACGTTCAAATATATTAAGTTTAGTAAGTCTGACAGCTGTCTGACTAGATGTAGCTCGGTTTTGATTGCCTGAAATCGGTCATATGAGCTGCTGTTACAGTTGACGTTTATGGAGGGGTAGCCGGTGAATCTAGTCAAGAAATTCGTGACTGAGTAGTAAGTTCACAAATCGCAAATGTGGCGGACGTAGAAAAAATTAACATTTCCGATGAATCTTGTTTATTAGTTCAGGTTGCAGCTTATCCAGGCTAATCTATTCGACTTAAGGTTCTTGAATACCCATTGACAGACAGCGGAAATTTGTTTTAAACGGGTTCCTGCTTATTTAGACGATTATCGTGCGAAAACTTTTTTTCATTTACACCCATTTCTTCTGTATATTTTTTACGTAAAAGTAAATGATTGAAGACTCATGCTTGATCCTTGATGGGTGAATACGCAATGTCAAAAAAAAATTGCCAATACACTCTCCCATGTTTGAAGAGTTTTTGACCTGTGTTCTGTGTGTATGTCCTTTGAAAAAATACATTACAATCCAATTCCCGTGCTCGAGTTGTTGCTTTTTTCCGTGAAATACCTATACAACTCCCCTGCTTGGGGTCACAGTTGGATTATGTGGTGGATGCTGGCTGCCGGGTTGGGTATGTGCAGAGTTTCTTCAAATCCATGCCTAACAGTGGATAAAAAATTACAGAATTTTTATTTCAAACCTGTTTCCATTATTTCGGAGTAAAATTAGGGAATAAACAAGATTTCGAAAGCAGTTTCATTTTCGAGATTTGGTCTTTTTTGAACTTTCTAGATCTGTCCCATTCGAGATTTTTGCACTCGAGATTTATGAAATTTATTTTCGAGATTTTGTCCATTCTAGATTTGACTCGGTTTAGTTAAAGTCATGATCCAGAGTGTCCCACTTCTGATAGTTCCTATGTTACATATGCTTCAGATTGACGACAACTGGAACTGGAATCTAGCCTGTTCGGGAGGGAGGTATAGTAATCCGATACTATATCAATGAATAGTACCTGGGCGACCGAGCTTTGATCGGTTATTAGTATTAATTGTAATTTCAAAAACAATAAAAATTAAAAAAAAATTATGTAAACTTGAACATATAAAAAAATATAGTGCGTGGAGTCCCTCCGCGCGGAAGAAGTGAAACTTTGTAATGTGGAACTGAAAACAGAAATGGTAGAAATTGATTTTTAGTGAAATCATATTGTTTCTTTAAGGACAAACCTTATTAACATTGCTTACAATTCACAATTGATCGCATCTTTTAATTATCATTTTCGAGTGGAGAAATATCCGAATCTATAACATTTACAATGGGATTATGACAACTAAAGTAAGATACAAAATGTTGGAAGTCGCATTAGAAGTTTCACTTCAAAAAATACTACCTTATTAAATTATATGTGTATCAAATCAAACTAAAACAAGTAAATGAAATAATGAGGAAGCTACTCGTTGCTAACGGTCGCGCTGGCCTGTAACGGGTATACTACGCCCATGCGTTCGAGTGCCACGTATTCACTCTCGCTCTGCCTCCTTCTATTCCCCCTCCGCAGGAGCGTTGAGCGTTTAACGCAACCTTGTTGGAAGTCATATTAGAAGTTTCACTTCAATAAATCAAACAACATAATTCATCTAGGTATATCGTCATTACTTCTTGAATTCTTCAATAATTCTTTACTGTAGGTATAAACGTAGGTACTATAACAACCATTAAATCAAAAACCATGAACTCAATTTCTATATACCCCACCATACGTCCATCAACCCACTTCATCAGCCATCTGCGCATTTCCTCAGAAACACATTGTCGCTGTTGATTACATACACATTCACGTCGCATGCTTCTCTTTCGTTTCACTTAATTTGGAGAAAACACTACGCAGTTTTTTTTTATATATGAACGTGCTTATGCGATATGCGCCACCCAACCACCCCAAAGCAGAACAACAATCAAGAACCGCGGCTGCTGATAATGCTCGATTTGAGAAAATAAATTTATTTTTTCCATGTTAGATTTTAGGTTGTAGCTCAGCTTCTAGAGGACATAGAAAGCTAATTGATGGCTTGAAATAACTATACAAGTGTTGGCTCTCCTAAGTATTTTGTTTTGTTTGCATTGATTAAGAATTGTTTGTGTAATGGCGAGTAAAAGGCAGTAAAGTCAAACTCACTCACCATAAAAGGCATGAAAACTCGAAAACACGCGTTTTCCCAAACATAAGACTAATCTAGATCAATTGTTTACCCCCGAAAACACCCATATACCAAATATCAGCGAAATACAAGATATAATACAAGAATTGCTCGTTTAAAGGTATAAGATAAGATATCTGACGGACCATTGGTATCTCGTGCAAAATTTCCACCTTCCATCGCAAACAAAAAATGCAGGAACCTCATTATTTCAGCATTTCACCGAAAATAAATAATTGGTACAACGGGTTATGCGGCATTTTCCCTAAATACTAAAGCAACTTTCCAAGCGAGAGAGCAAACTGCAAACTGATCTGCAAGGAAAGTTTTCAAATAATTTAAATATAACGGATTTCTACAGATCGTATACTTGCGCAACTTTTTTAAAACTAAAACAATGAGAATCATAGACGATTTACTGACTTACAACTTTTTAGTCGGCGTTTTGGAGTTCACGTCTTTTTCAAGCCAAACCATTTTCGCTTACGTCTTCGCTCTTTCGTAAAAGCTCAACATGTTTGCAATCAGTACATAAAAAATAAGACAAATAGTACGACTGCATACTTTAATTCTGGTGCTCAAACCGAAACACCCACCCGTCCCCGTACTGGACTTAAATTTATAATACTGTACGATAACTATGCTCCAGCATGTATCATCATACACACGGATATACCCACATATATCTACATAAATTCGTACAACATATGAAAGTGGCAACATTTACATTGTCCACACACTGTACCATACCAAACAGCAGCCCCATAAATTGGACTGGAAAATATCGATCCAATCCAATTTTATATGTAGATTTTCTAAATATATTTCTTAAAATACAAGTCGCCAAAGTCCAGCAGGAGTTGCGAACGCTCAAGTCTCCCCGACCGAATACGAATCGCTGACGGGCATGATTCCACCTACCGAAAAGGATGTTCGTAAAATTTGTATGTCACACACGTGTGTATGCATATAAAATATTAAGATAAATTTAAGTACAACACTGCTTTCCGACCGAGAACACTGTTTAGAATATGTGCATATATAAATATTTGCACGCACATATAAACATACACAGAAATATATATACGCGCGTTCTGTATGAATGGAAGTGTTCGCATATGGGCTCCGAGGACATCACCAAATATATCTAGGGATATAGTAATTGCTGTAGGTTTGCTATCGGCCGAAGAAGCCAGGACGAGGACGGAGGCACGACGAAGAATCGGGTTTTATAAAATATGTAGATGTGCGCATCTAAACCGATCCATATAGTCACACTTGCCAACATATTAGATTAAAATGGAGGGGTGGAATGGAAACTTCCGTACGGGCAACAAATCAATACCCTGGGGATTTCTATAGTAAAATGTACTGTCCCTTTGCCCAACTTCAGCGACGATGTACCAGCCGAGAATACAAAGGGTACGCAACGTACACGCAGCGCATAGCCTTTCCAGCAAGTGTGTGAAGATATGCCAATGCCGTCCTCGGTATCGGTACCTTTGCATATGGGGCGACCGTTGTGTGTGAGCCCGTAAAGTATGTGTAAGACTAATAAATACTTGCTGGATGAAATAGGAATCACCCAGCTCCCGCACAAAAATCTTAGTTTAAACAAAGTCACCAAAGTATCGCAGTATCGCACATATAGTATGTGTACAATGTACATATAGATATAGGGGTTATCCCGAGGAGTATCTGATGTGAGCACTTTTGCAGTCTGCGAAAGCCAGTGAGGGTGGCCACAATCAGCGAGGTTATTCAGAGGAACTGGTCCAGGAACTTCCTGGCGTAGAAGATATGCGTGTACAAAAGTTGGTTGGGGTGCATTTTTGCTTTGGTCCCTAAAGATTTCGTTGGGTATAAGATGCCCGCCATTAAAAGAATTAGCCTAGTTTGGGTTTCGAATCCAGGGTCAGAATACCCTGGCTGATGTGTACGATGTATTTAATATCTGACCTGGACACTACAATACTCATAGTGTAGGTTATATTGTTGATAAACTAATGGGCTTATGATTTTCATAGTCATCCTTCATAGATATACCGCCCTGAGTATATGGACAATAGATCGAGACAAAAAGCGGCTGTGGAATATTTACCAAGCGAATATTGTTACCATTGCTCTAGCTGAAGTATTCAATCGACAAACGCCAATTTTTGAAAGAGCGGGGCACATAACTTTTTAGACGAATGTCGTCGAAACGATAGACCTTCCAAACTAGCAACTAAGTATAAAAATTAATACTTTGAGAGTTTCATCCAGTTCATTCTCCATAATGATAACTGACGATTATCAAAAAAATTCAGCCGAAAAATAGGTTTTTATGGTCATCATTTTTGCAGAAACGATATCCTCCAGTGCAGAGATTCTCAAACTATTTTGGGCTATAGACCCCTTTTCCAAAATGAACTGAAACCTTGAACCCCCATAGCCAAATTACTTTAAAAATTCTATCTCTAGTTGTTTTCTTCTATTGATATAAAATACTTATCTATCAATTTAAAAACTTTTCAATTGGTTAAGCGAGTAAATTTGACATAATTTTCTCATCAAAATTTAATAAAATAAATAGACATAAAATTCAGTAAGTATCAAGTGTAATTAATAAATAATAATTAATACAAATAAATTAAAAATACTTAACTATACCTATTTTGAAAGTATCTTATTATTTTTTGAAAAAAACATTAAAAAAATATATAAAAAAGAATTCAGTGCGATGGATGAACAGAATTAGTTTGAAAAGTTTTTTAAAAGTACAACAACGGTATTTCCTACTAAAATATTGGTCATTCTTATAAGAAGTTGGTATACGTAACACAACGTATACAGGGGCCGAATTACCGCATCCGTGAGCGAGCCATACGTCACTGAATTTTGTGGATTTAACAAGTAAAACAACAACAAATTCAGTCACGTATTACTCGTGACTCGTGCGGTAATTCAACCCCAGTATCTTGAACGTTTCAAATAAGAACTTCTGTTAATTAATAGGAGTTGATTTTAAGTCCTCGTAGACCCCCAAAATCAGTTTTCGTTAATGTTGACCCCTGCGAAACCGATTTCGACGATTTGGGAACCCCTGGTCCAGAGATATACAGCATATATACAGCAACCTAACTTCAATGCACGGTACTAATAACCATATCTAGTTTCCAGGTAAGCTTTTACGAACTCACAATGTCGAAAAATTTAGTATGAAGATTCCGGTCTTCGTAGCTCAGTTTAGGAATCTTGCATACGCTGCCCCGCACAATACTCACGTCTTCTTAAGTAATTATTACTCTTCTGTAGCACCGCGTATCTTTGATAAATTACCCGATGAAATTAGAAGTTCTCAGAATACCTTTTCTTTTAACAGAAAGGTAAAAAAGTGGCTTATTATTTACGACGTGAATTAGGTTAACAACAATTTATCTAATGTAAATATATAGTGGCAGACATTCTTAATTTATTTCGACTCATCCCTCCACATAATTTGTTTGGAATTACATGTTTAATTACTGGGATTCGATACATTTGGCATTAGTTTATAATAAATTAGAAGACCCAGCCACGCGTTGCTGTGGCTAAGGTCGTTTGAATTTTTTTGTTTTTGATTGGGAGGTGCCACAACCCGTTTTCATATCCCGCATTTCTTTTGCCATGTGTCACCTATGGGGTCCTAAACTATCCTATCTTTCAAACTGGAACCAACCACATAGGTACATCCTCAAAATTCTATTGAAATCGGTTGAGTAGTTCCGGAAGTCGCCAACAGCTCCACCTATCGGGTTCAAAAGCAGTCTACCATTTAAACGGGAAACAACCATTATACATTCACCAAATGTTATTATTATCGGTTAAGTGGTTTCGGAGATCGAAAACAGTGCCACCTATCGTCCAAAAGTATCTTATATTTTAAAAGTCTGCCTGAAATACAAACAAAACAAAAAAAGAGTGATTAAAGTCGACACAGCGGCCTTCGAGTTATAATGCCACCGAATTTCACCCCGAAGGAATTATATACACCTGTTATTATAACTTTTTTTTTTAAATAATAAACAAATAATTTGCAATAAAAAAATAATGCGTTTTTAAATTGAGTTATAAACTATCTTATCTCTCAAAGATCAAACTTTTCAAATGTTCACTTTGTGGAAAGCTCAAGCGTGTTCCAGCTTTCACTTTCCCATCATATAATTCCAAGGGAAAAGCTCTTTTTTCACTTCACTCGGCTAAATTTGTTTATTATTGCTTCTGAGATCTTGGCGGTTTATTTAATTCTAGTTTATGCCATCAACGTAGGTAATATCACAATTCACAACCACCTAAAACAAAACACTTAAACTCAATTTGTATTTACACTATCGCACGTCATCAGCCATCTGTGCATTTTCTCAACCTCGCATACTTCTCTTTCATTTCACGTCGGAGAAAACTTTACGCAAGTTTTTGTTTAAATGAATGTGCTTATACGATGTGCACCACCCAACCACCCAAAAGCAGAACAACGATTATGAACAACGGTTGCTGATTTGATTAGTTTCGATAATTGTAAATAAATAATTTGCAATAAAAAAATTAGCGACTATAATTTTATCTCTCAAGTTGGATAAAACTGTACACAGTGTGCAAAATTAAAAAAATGATTAAAATTGGTTCAGTAGTTAAGGATTCCGTCGCGGAGCAACCTGTGACACGTAATTTTTATGTAAGGGTGGTTAAGTTTTAAGGGCCGATGTTGATGTTATGCTTCAATTATGTATGGAACAAAATATTGGCCAAATGGCCGCCGCGAGCTCGGCGGCACACCTCCATCCGATGGTCCAAATTTTCGATTACGCTGAGGCATAATTGAGGTTCTGGTTCTATGCCGTTAATGTGCCGAATTATCTCATCCTTTAGCTCTTGAATTGTTGCTGGCTTATCGACGTACACATTTTCTTTCAAATAACCCCAAAGAAAGAAGTACAACGGTGTCAAATCACATGATCTTGGCGGCCCATTGACATCGCCACACGTGAGATAGCACGGCCATTGAATCTGTCGCCCAAAAGAGCCATTGTTTCGTTAGCTGTGTGGTAAGTGGCACCGTCCTGTTGAAACCACATATCTTCCACATCCATATCTTTCAATTCGGGCCATAAAAAGTTCGTTATCATCTCACGATAGCGAACACCATTCACAGTAACTGCCTGCCCGGCCTCATTTTGGAAAAAATACGGCCCGATGATGCCGCCAGCCCATAAACCCCACCAAACAGTCACTCTTTGTGGGTGCATTGGTTTTTCGACAATCACTCTTGGATTATCATTCGGCCAAATGCGGCAATTCTGCTTATTGACGAATCCACTGAGGTGAAAATGTGCCTCATCACTGGAGGTGATTTTCTTCGAAAATTGATCATCCTCTGTTGCCATTTCTTGCCATCATTCTGACCATTGACGACGCTTGAAATGGTCAAGAGGCTTTAGTTCTTGAGTCAATTGCACCTTGTAAGCGCGTAAATGCAAGTCTTTATGCATAGTGTTCATCAACGACTAGCGTGAGAGGTGCAATTGTTGGGCACGACGATGAGTTGAGGTGGACGGGTCTTCAGCCGCATTATCGCGAACAGCAGCAACATTTTCTACAGTACGAGCTGTAGAGCACGCACTGATGTCTTCACATCTCCTACAGACCAGGTTTCCTCAAATTTTCTCATTTTCATAATAAGCCTGAACAACTTTAACGCGTTGCTCGATTGTGTATCTTTCCATGGTTCAAATTGAGTTAGTCTGAAATTGAGAAATGTCAAATGAAATGCAGAAAAAAACTTGACGTTTAGGTCTGGTTTACATTCAACATCGGCTCTTAAAATTTAACCACCCCTTATAAGAAGATATAAATGTACCTATCTAATCATTCATTCCCTGTCCCTGATGAAAAAACTTAATAATTAAGTTATTGTTATTTTTAAAATCTTGCTTTAACTAAAACAGAAGTTTTCTCATATGCATTTCTGATTTCGAAAAGAGTTGTTTAATGTTGTTTTCAATTTGGCAAATATATATTTTTTTTTGAGAATAAATCTATTTTTTTTTTTTTTTTGATACGATTGCTTTGGGTTGTCGAAAAAATATTTTTTTTTGCATCTAAAGCACTTTTGAGAAATCTCGATTTTTTCTCAGATGTACACATACTTTCACTAACACCAATGTTTATGACACACAACTGGCGGTTACAAATTGTTTATCGTTGGAACGATTACATTTTTTAGCTGAATTATTCATCTTCCGCGTTTGAAAACGAGTTTTTTGTATTAAATTATTTTGAAATGCGTTATTATAAATGTGTGAAAATGAATTGAAATGGATTTCTAGTACACAAGAATCAATAAAATTCGTGGGCTGTTGATCGCGACTGTATTATATGGTTTGTAAATAAAGAAAATTGCTGGAACTGGAATATATAATTAGGATTGTTCCTTTACTTTTATAGTAAGAATGGAAAAGACTGTCAAAATGGCAGTGGTGGCCGGTGGGGCTAAATTCTCTCAAAGAGAGCGACAAACTATGAAAAATCGGTTAAACTCAACAAATTGAGCGAAACTCTCTCACAGAACTGAAAATATACGCCACAAAACAAGTGGATAGTGATAAACTTCGAGATTCGAGCTACTTTGAACCACTTTCATCGTTGACATCTAATCTACTCCATGTCACAAATAAAAATATAACTTATCTGATAAAACATAAAAAACGTTATAGGAGAACATTCGACCTACACCGATTTTTTTTGGTTTTTTTTTTCCTAGATTTTATTTCTTAGATAATAGATAAGATAATAATAATTTTATTAATTTCAAGTGATAGCAATGATTAACAGAGTGTGATATACAATAAATACTTATTTTGAAAAGAATAGGAGTGTTCATTCTTTAACTACCAAAGTCAGTGTTGAAGGACTCATCAGTTAAATTCATGTCTAAAAAATAAGAACAATCTGATGTGGGGCAACATCAGTAAGTACAATACATTTCCCAATTTGTGCATTTGAAATATAATATCAGTACTTGCCGGTTGAAATTGTCTGAGCTGTTTCGGGCCAATAGAGGAACTACTCGTTACTCGTTATTTTGCAAATTTTCCCTTTTTCTGTCATTTTTGATGAGAACTTGTATAGATTTTGTGTGATTGCCATCGATTTAAACCGTGTACGCGAATGAACTTATTATACACTAGCTGACCCGTGCTCGCCTTGCTTCGCCAGAATTCCACTTCTCAGATTTAAAACAAAATAATTAGCGTTATACAAAAAGATGCTTACCCGAAAAAAGAGAAGAAAAACTGTCAGTAATGCGAGAAACAGATTAACACAGCGACTCTATCAGCAACAGCAACAGCGAATTTAGGATTAGTTCCAACGTTGATGTCCCTAACTATAACTAACTAACTAACTTCTATTATTCCCTTTTAATCTCATTTACATTCCACTTGTTATTGTTAGTTGTTACAATTTATATCCAATCCCTCTCAATCCCATAACCCATATGCGCCACACTCGCTCACTTACTACTCAAACACAAACATCCTCAAGTTCAAATTAAAAAAAAAAAACAGAAAGCAAAACATAAAGCAAAAAAGGTGCAATTGCACAAACAGGTTTTGGCATGCACATGAATCACTATAAAATCAGAATCACTATAACGCATTTTAAATCACAATTACAACTGAGTGTGACTCCCTCTCAATCTCAATTACAGACGTATCTCTCTCAATCCCATGCTCCATGCATCTCATTTACTCTACTACTCACCTCATTATTCATTAATGCGAGAAACAGATTAACACAGCAACAGCAACAGCAACTTGACAGAACTTTAGAACCAATGTATTTTAATTACTTTGAACACATTAGCACAGCAACATCAACAGCGACATCAACGTTACAGCCAATCCTAAATTCGCTGTTGCTGTTGTTGCTGTTGCTGTTGTTGCTGTTGCTGTGTTAATCTGTTTCTCGCATAATACTCCAACTCCAGTTCAATTTAAAAACGTGAACAAAAAAAAAAAAAAACACATAGCCCAAAACCCAAAAGGTGCATAAAAAAAGAGAAAGAAAAAGCGCACCGCAGAAAGTGTACAGAGAGAGAAACAGGTTTTGCCGTACACACACACACAAAATTTCCTCCACTCAACGCTGGAAAAATCCAACGATCTAGCTTCAATCGAACATTTTGCTTTTTTCAATTGTATTAAATTTATAGTTTATTGCTTATTGTTCGACTTCAGGATAACGTACAAAGATGATTTATATCTTAAAATCTTTGTACATAATTAAACTATGTATTAAAAAAAATCCCATTTCATTTGGATGAGTGATTCCGAAGCTAGGAGCTAGAAGGCATCCGAGAATTATAACTTTTCTTAGATATCAGCTTAGATTTTCACTTCCGGACAGCGAATAATGGTAAAACATATCCTATGTTCAAATCTGAACAATTTCCTATGCAACTGTGAAAACCGAAATCAAATTCGTGCAGTACTTTTTGAATCTATTCTTTGCTCACAGCTTACAGCCGGAAAAAAGTTACAGTTTTATTATAGTAAGGATATACTAGCAGACCCGACAGACGTTGTCCTGTCCAAATTTCAAAAAAATTGTTTGTGATCGTTTAGTGAATTTGTGAAAAGCTATTGAAAATGTGTAAACAAAGTAAAAAAAAGAAAAGACATATTTTTCAGAGATAGTTTTATGAATTTTAATTTTTATTTTTATATAGATTTTGGTCATGTTTTATTTAGAGTTGAAATTGAATCTCCAGGTAACTTATTTACATTTCGATTGTATCGTCGATATTCAAGTAACTAACCAAAGCAAAAGAAAGACTTTTTTTCGATTGGTTTGCTGTGACCTCACAATTTCTGTTATTGCAATGCTTTATGATACACGACATTTTTTGTTTTGTTGTCTGGCGCGTAAACAAACAAATCGGTTGGTTTTCCGACACGGGAACAGGCGACATACAATTGACCGTGCGAAAAGCATGGACTTTCAAGATTTATGCCGCATACACTCAACGACTGTCCTTGCGATTTATTTATTGTCATTGCAAATGCAAGCCGCACCGGAAACTGCAAGCGTTTAAAGTCGAATGGCATGTCGGCCGGAATCATTGGAATTTGTGGTATCAAAACGTCTTCTCCTTCGTACTTTCCTTTTAGTATCGTTGCTTCGATAACGTTGTTCATCAGTTTTTTCACTGCAAGCCTGGTCCTATTACAAAGACGTGGCTGGTTGATATTTCGTAACATTATGATTACCGAACCGACTTTTAGTTGGAGATTGTGAGGCGGTAATCCGGGTAATTCGAGCGAGTTTAAAAACTCGGTTGGATAGTTGACGACATCATTTTGGGCACAAACTGAGTCCACCGATTTGAACGTCATCAATTCGCCAGCAATTTCACTTTGAATCTTAAAATTCAATTCGTCGACATCAATGTTTTTCGCAGCCAATATAGCACGTTCGCTCAACCAAACATGATTTTTGTAATTTTGTGCAATGTTTGGGAATACCTTTTGTATAAGTTCGGTCTTTGATTCGGTAAACTTGCAAGACGTGCTGAGCGTGTTTCTGATAATCGATTACGTTCAATTTCATTTCGCTCTTCACGCTGTTCTGCTGTTCGATTAGATCGAAAATGCGTTTGATGCGTAGCATTGCGAGTTCTGCGACCTAAATTGCTGCGTCTTATTGCCGGCATTGCAGTGCGAATAAATTGATTCACTTTGTTCTTACCTTATAATCGTTTTTAACTTAAAAACTCACCGGCTGTTATATATTGTACAAAGCATAACTTTAAAGTATACAATTCTTATGTACGACACACACACACTAATGATTATACTATACCTCATACTATTGTACTAAGTTTAGTCTCAGTCTTAATCAGTCTGTCATATAATAAAGATCGCTTCTCTTTTATTATCAACGAAGTCTTATTACTTATTTCTCAAACACATAACATGGTGTCAGATGTGTGTCAACAATTTTAAGTCGAATACGATAAATAAAAGTGAAAATAAGATACTTAAAAAAAATTAACAATTAAATAAGAAGTGTAAAATGTCAAGGATAGAAGAATCGCAGCCTAACGCATCAACTTCTTCCACTGCCGCAATGTCAATGACTCCAGTTTCAATGTCGATGACACCAGTTTCGTCAATTTTGCCACTTAATTTAAAAAGCACAAATCTGCCAGTTGCGTGGAAGCATTGGTTAAATTTATTTAAAATTTATTTACGTGCATCAAACTTGGAAACTCAACCAGACAGCAGAAAAGTAGCCTTGCTGCTGCACTATATGGGTCCAGATTCCTTGGACATTTTCAATTCTTTTAACGAGGACCTAGACAATATCACATTCAATAAACTCGTAGAAAAACTTGATGGATATTTTCTGCCAAAAGTCAATATAATAATGGAGAGATACGCATTTTTTTCTAGACGACAAGGGCCAGATGAATCCATTGATGAATTTATCACAACTCTCAAAAACCTAAGCTTAACGTGCGAATTCTCATCATTGCGCGAAGATCTTGTGCGCGATATATTCATTTGTGGCCTCCATAATAAGTATAGTCATTTAAAGGAGAGGCTCCTTAACGAGGAGAAAATAAATTTAGACAAAGCCATCCAAATATCCAGAAGCATGGAACTCAACAAAGAACATGTCCAACAACTACAAGCTCAGCAAACAAACAGTTTCATTGGTGTCCTAAAGAAGCAAAATAGCTCGCCATCTGCTTACAACAGCCATCAACGTCATCATCATTTGAAGCACCAGCATAATCCACCTACGTCATCAGCATCATCGAAGTCGTCGTACCAGTCATCAAACCACCAAAACCAAAAACAAAGTTCGTCATCCCGCTACTCACATCGGACCACACCAAAAAATCAACAACCGTTTTTTCCATCGTCTGCCAATGGCTTATGTAAAAGATGCGGACAAGTACACAAATACACTTGTCCAGCAATTGGTGTAATTTGCTACAAGTGCAGGGGAAAAGATCATTTTGCAAAAATGTGTCAAAAAAGTCTACAAGTTCGCAACATCCAATTCGCCGAAGATGTTTCGGAAACAGAGTCTACTTCATCGTCAACATTGTTTATTGGAGCACTTCATCAACAAGCAACTGAAGCAGTACCGCAATGGAACGTGTCATTACTGATAAACAATTGCAACATTTCTTGCCAACTGGACACCGGAGCTCAAGGAAATGTAATGTCATTATCACAGTTTCAGTCTCTTGGGTACAAACAAATTCATATTAAACCAAGTAAGGAAAATCTCATTACATTCAGCGGAGAAAAAATACATGCTCTTGGTTATTGCATGTTAACTTGTATTTATAATGGTAAATCTTATATTTTAAAATTTATTATTATTGATATAAATTGCAAGTGCATATTAGGATTAAAAGCATGTATAGATATGAACTTAATTAAGAAATCGGAAGAGTGTTGTGTCAGTGTTAACCAGGTCAATAACAATAGTTTAAAAGCTGTGTCTCCAAATTGGTTATCCAAATTTAATGATGTATTTGAAGGTTTAGGCTGTTTGAAAGGAAAATGTCATTTGAAACTTAGATGTGACGTCACCCCGGTCATTGATAGTCCGCGTAAAATACCATTCGCGTTAAGTACAGATCTCAAACGAGAATTAATTAGATTAAAAGAACTTAATGTCATTAAAGAAATTACCGAGCCGACCCAATGGGTAAATTCAATCGTTTTAGTAAGAAAGCGCAATGGAAAACTTCGCTTGTGTTTAGATCCGCGGAATTTGAACAAGGCAATTTTACGTCCACACTATCCATTTCCAAATATAGACGATTGCAAAGCTAAACTTAGTGGTGCTAAATATTTCAGTGTCTTAGATGCAAACTCAGGTTTCTGGGTTATTCAATTAGATGAAGAATCATCGAAGCTGTGCACTTTTAATACCCCTTTCGGTAGATTCCGCTTCCTTCGTTTACCTTTTGGTATAAATGCAGCACCGGAGATTTTTCATTGTGAAATGGTCAAACGTTTTGCGGACATATCGAACCTAATAATCTACATTGATGATTTTTTAATATATGCCTCTAGTAAAGAAGAGCACGACCATATTTTGAATAAAGTACTTCAAAGGGCAAAGGACATAGGTCTTAAGTTCAATCCAGATAAGTCAAAGTTCTGTCAAAGTGAAGTCAATTTCATAGGGCATGTATTTAGTCAAATGGGAGTCCGTCCAGATAAGGCAAAAATAGACGCCATTTGTGCTATACCCAGACCCAAGTCCATATCGGAGTTGCAACGCTTCTTGGGTATGGTAAATTACCTAAGTTCTTTTGTCAAAGGACTGTCTGTTGAAAATGTAAATCTGAGAAATCTCATGAAAAAAGATATACAGTGGCATTGGTTTGAGGAGCATGAGCGAGAATTCAATAGATTAAAAACTTTAATTTCTGAAGCACCAATTCTAACTTATTTTGATGTAAATAAACCTTTGACACTGGCTGTGGATGCTTCACAAAATGCCGTTGGTGCAGTCATTTCACATCACGGTAATCCTATCGCTTATGCCTCGGCCACTCTAACTTCCTCACAGCAAAATTATGCACAAATAGAGAAGGAATTATTCGCTATTTTATTTGGATGCACAAAATTTCATTCTTTTATTTTTGGAAAACAAGTTGTCGTTGAGACCGATCACAAACCGCTTGTTCCTCTTTTCGATAAGGCCTTATATAAGGTGCCTGCGCGTTTACAAAGATTTATGCTCAGACTTTTAGCATATGACCTTAAAGTAATCTATAAGCCCGGAAAATATATGTATGTTGCAGATACATTATCTCGCGCAGCACTGCCGAATGAAACATTAACTGAATTTGACAATGACATAAGTTTACATTGCAATTTAGTTCAATCATTGCGTCCATTGGCGATGTCAAAATCAAAACAAGTAGAGATACAAACCGAAACAAAAAACGATTTGGTCTTGTCAAAAGTCATGGAATACCACATAAATAGTTGGCCATGCAATAAGAAAAACTTAGAAGATTTCGTAATGCCATATTACAATATTCGCAATGAACTTGAAGTCATTGATAATCTTTTATTTAAATCCAATCGTTTGGTTATACCTTCAGTAATGCGTCATAACATCCTTCTTATGTTACATGAGGGTCACATGGGCATAGAACGATGCAAAAATTTGGCAAAGCATTCCATTTACTGGCCTAACATTGACCAAGATATTTTAAATGTTGTTAAAAACTGCGATGTATGCATTCGTCATCGTACACAGAACCAAAAAGAGCCGATACACAATCATAATGTTGTTTCAATTCCGTGGTATAAAGTGGGAATGGATTTATTTGAATTTAATAAGAGCGTGTATTTGCTCATTGTTGATTACTTTTCAAAGTACATCGAGATTGCTGAATTGAAAAGCAAGTATTCTAGTAACGTTGTCATAACTCAATTGAAATCTATTTTTTCACGCCACGGTATACCATCGATAATAATTAGCGATAACGGGCCGCCGTTTAACTCTGAAGAGTTTGGTAAATTTACGAAATGTTGGGGAATAGACCACATAACATCAAGTCCATATTTTCCCAGATCTAATGGTTTAGCGGAACGCTCCATTCAAACCATCAAAAAACTCCTTTCTAAATGTTATCAAACTAATGCTGATCCATATATGGCTCTACTTCACTATAGGACAACACGAAAAGGAAACATTAATTCTCCTTCTGAATTGCTTATGTCACGTCAACTAAGGACGAAAATACCTACTTTATCTGACAACTTGAAAGCAGTTCAAGTTGATATTGATGAACATAACAAGAAAATTAAAATACAGCAAAAGAAAACCGCTTTATATTATAACAAAAATGCTAAATCTCTACCAACTTTAGCAAATGATCAAAACATTTTTTATAGAAAAACCCCAAATTCAAATTGGCAACCGGGTACAATTTTAAGAAAATGCGAAGAGCCCCGGTCATACATAGTAAGTTCAGAAGATGGCGCTCAATATCGTCGTAACAGACAACACATTTTAGAAGCGCCCTCTACTGAAAGTATAAAATCTGAAAATGAAGAATTATTAGAGGAAATATTGACTCAACCGCAAAACAATGAAAATAATCCAGGTACAAATGCACATCAATCGCAAACACAGAATGATAATCCAAACACAAACGTTCGTACACCTACAACTGAGTATATTACGCGTTTCGGTAGAACTGTGGCACCACCAAGTCGTTTTGCTTTTGATCATATCTAGGTTCATTGACATATTATATAATATTTTAATATTGAATTTGGAATAGGTATATAAAATGTGTATTATGTATAATATGTATATATATATATATATATAAAAAAAAAAAAAAAAAAAAAAAAAAAAAAAAAAAAAAAAAAAAACAGCATCAAACTAATTAATAAATATTTAATACAACCTTTTGTATGTTTGCTATGCCTTATAAGAATATGAATTTATGAATTTTGTTTGTATTTCATTTTCTTTATTATTTAAAAAAACAAATATTTAGAACCACTGAATTTTTATAAAAAAAAAATGCATTGTTTAATATAAAAATTAAAGGGGAGATGTTATATATTGTACAAAGCATAACTTTAAAGTATACAATTCTTATGTACGACACACACACACTAATGATTATACTATACCTCATACTATTGTACTAAGTTTAGTCTCAGTCTTAATCAGTCTGTCATATAATAAAGATCGCTTCTCTTTTATTATCAACGAAGTCTTATTACTTATTTCTCAAACACATAACACCGGCAATCGCAAATCTATAAATTTGTTTGAGATGAAACGATGAATCTTATTTCATTTCATAAAACTATTACCATGAACTTACAGCGGAATCACAACTCAATATAACTAAACACCGTTGGAAAAAATCACTTTTTTGGAAACACTTTAATATTTCGTCACTATGTAACCGATTAGTTTGATTCACAATTTCACAATAAGTGGTTCAAGAATAATTGCAAATTGTGGAAAAAGTTAATTGGAATGTAAATTAATAACGGCATTTTTAAGCAACTCGCGAAACAACAAAAATTAAAATAAATGAGTTAGTTCTATTCCGAAATCATAACAAACAAAACAAAACAGAATCAAGCAAATATGTTGTTCTTATTATCTTATTATGTCTGAATTTAGAACTTCTTCAGGAATATTAGGCACAAAACAAATAGAATAACGCGCGTGGAAATAAGTGGGCGTGGAAAAATTTTCTTTCCGCAAAAACCTTAATATATTGAAAAAAGTGGGCGTAGAAGGGGGCGTGGACAAATTTTTTGTCCGTAAAAACCTGGCTAGGAGAACTACGAACATTTAAAAAAAAAATCAGCCAAATCGGTCCAGCCGTTATCTCGTGATGCCCTTACCAACGAACATCATTTCATTTTTATTTATATAGATATTTATTTAATACAAAAATTCTTCCTGATGCAACTCTTTTCATGGCGCTATAGTCCGATACACCGTATGCTTTTTCAGTACACCTAATTAAACATTGGTAATCGGTTTTTCAACCCAGCTTTGGTCAAATTAAACAAAAGATCTATTTGCAAGAATTTCAGAGTAGTCTTGAGGCATTAAAGTCTAAAAAACATGCCGACTACATCAGCCTAGCATGGTCGAGCGAATAGACGGCATTGATGCTCTACCTCAGAGGTTCGATATGACAACGAAACCAGAACCCCGTTCAAAAGACGTAGCCACCGCCGATGCCAATTCGTTTGGATAACTGCCAGTCAGAGACTCTTCACAGTTTAGCAGCGCCACAAGAAAGTTTAGCCATCTGGTATTATGATCTAAGGGAGAGTAACTGATTCGATGTCTTAACCAAAATAGCTTGCTATGGACACACCCCAAGGGCAATCGGGGCCCTTAAGAAAATTTTGTTTCCAGAAAACTAAGCCCCTATACTGTTACTTCACACGCGGTATCTACTATGCTTAAGAACAATTATTCTTTGCAAATATCGAATACAAACATTTTGATTTAATACAAAATCTTTAATCTAAATTGATAACTTTTTAATCACTCGAAATAGAATTGTACGACTTATCCTTCCTTAACCTGTACAGGTACACGGCTACAAATTATAAATTTAATCTTCGACGCTTATTGCAAATTAAATGCAAAGTTTACCCTATACACATCATATGTGTGCATGCGTTGCATAAGTATGTGTATATACACACCAAATAACAATAGAATTTAAGATTGCGATGCGAGTCCAGTTTCACCACCCCCACATGGCAAAATTCAACTGTCCATTCCAAAGAGGGGTGCATATTCGCTCAGAATAAAAAACACGGCAACCTTGTGAGTAATAAAGAACAAGAATTCGGCACGTAAAGGGGTTGCCTTGCCGGATAGACTGAGAAACAAGGACTCCTTTCCATGGTGGCTCAAATTGAGGGAGACTACTTTTGTAAAAAACAAAAGTACGAAAGCTTTAAATTTATACCGCTACTTGTACAGTACATATATGCATGGTTGGCAAATATAGTGTCCTTGTGTGTGCTCCCGCTTCAGCTTTGATAAGCACAACCAATTCGGATTGTCCGACATTTTGCGTACGAGGTACGTTTTAAATACGATAAATATAGTACTTTGTTAGTTTATTCATCACACGGAGCAGATACGACACGACACAGCACACAAGGAGTCGCATTTGTCTCACAGATTACGCTGTAAATTACGATGACTCGAAATAATCGTTGGGGTGTGGGGCTAGATATACCTAACACACATCCACATCGTTTCTACACGTACTGTCCTCATATTGAACAATAAACTTTCCAATGAACGAAGCAAGGCAATTTTTAATGAATCTTAATGTCCTGCAGTGCGGTAAGGTGCTTCCATATACGAAAAGGCTTAGATCAAGTTAATATTCACAGGCATTGCACAGATATACGCAAAACCACTCGCACCCCACACCCCGTGATTGGTATGGAAGGGGTGAGATGTCGCATGTGGACATATACAAGTTTTGTCCTCCTTCGGCACCGGTATACACATTATTATCGGCCGGGAGAAAGTCCCAATTCAAAATACCTCCAGAGAAGGTATGCCCTGCCGTTGCCTTTGCCTACGCTTCTCCCCGGTAGGGTGAGAGGGGGATGGCGGACTCACTCTAAAGTACTCGCACTAAAGTCACATACAATACCTATGCCATTGCGAATTGTGAAGAAGAGATAACGCACAATGCCCAGCCACCCCCGAAAATCTGTTTACCATATTATATTCCATTTGGGCAGTGCTGATGCTACTATACACTCTGCTAGAGAATTTAAGCGGGAGACGAACGAAGGATTTGCTGCTTTTTACGTGTCCGAGTTTTACATTGAGCCAAAGGGGGGTGGCACGCGGCGGCAATAGAAAACTTAAAATGCGTATATATGTGTGTAGTGAATTGTTGTATAGAATTGGATATATCGCTCCCATATTCTAATGCCTGGATAGATGGGTAGCCACAATGTATAGCAAGAGCGCACTGTGCTGTGATAAACGGTTCACGGGACACAGAGACGAGGGGACAGGCCGGCACAGGATACCAAGAGTCCGGGAGTGAATTGACGACGACGACGACGACGAGGAGCAGGAGGACGACGTACATAAAAGCACACACATATGTATATGTACAAACAAAGTTTTCATAAACAAACTATAGGCATCAGTTTGAAAGTTTACAATATATGCAGGACATAAGGGATTTCAAGAGATTGGTTTTTAGACACAAATTTACACACACACATTCAGCCATTCGCATATGTGTACGAGTGTGTGCAAACGTTTTTATGTAAGAAGTGTAGGATTTCGGTCCCGTAATGTGGATGTAATATGCAAACAAAGTTTCGCAATAGAAATTTAAATTAGTAGAGATATATACATGCTTGGCCAACTGTAGTAGGACATTAACTTGTGTGAGAACTAATACAAGCAGTGGATAATATCATGGTCCAAATTTGCTTTTGCCACAGGGGTAAAGGATTTCTGTAGTTGCTGTATTAAATCAATGGTATTTGAATTTTTCACAGAGAGAGAACAAATCTTAAGACAAAAGCAAGCGTTATGTGTTTTTTTTTAGAAACTGATTGATAAACTGTAAACCTAATGGCGAAGCTTCTTTCGAAAAGTCTGTTTAAAATTTGCAACCATTCAAAATAAAACAACATTTTGCATGTTGTTGGAAGATTTATCTTTTAACGTATCCTTACAGGTATAGTCTAGCTTACATATCCGTCGCACACAGCGTGGCCAACCATTTTCGTAAAGCTATGTTCAGACGACTGCCAGATCTTCCAATATTGTCAGGTGTACCAATGAACTGACAATGAACAGCAAATGAGCTGACAATGTGACAATAGCGAACTACCTTAAAATAGGTTCATTTGCGTACAAGGCTTAAATCGAACTCAATCGCACAGAGTCTATACACGTTCTCATACAAAATGACAGAAAAAGAGAAAATTAGCAAAGTAACGAGTAACGAGCAGTCCCTTTTCTTGTTTTAAAAACAAACTACGTTTGTTTGACGTGACTATAGCCTACTAGTGCGCACTGAGAAATGTCAAAAACACTACACAACCCTGACAGTTCGGTTCGGTATAACTAAAACTAACGCAAAAATGTTGCCCTGAAGTCTGTCAGTTTTTAACATTGAAAAATATTTATCTTTTGCTGAACGAGGTATGAAGAAGATAATACTGCATTTAGACCATCACGAACGCTCATTTTTGCACGAGACGGGGCAGTAAACCCAAGCAGGGGGGTTGCGGGGGGGCAGCATGCCCCCCCATACGTATTCCATGTCGGAAGGGTAACAATTAATAATAAAGAATTAATTTTGGGGACTTATTTCATTTCTTCTTTTGGGTTCTTATTTCATTATGAAATTTTCATTAGGAAATAGAGCCCCAAAAAAGGAAATAACACCCCAAATTCTAATAAAAATCGCTGTTGTTGTTTCCTGTATTTCCTTATTTCATTGGGGCCTCATTTCGCAGAGCCACTTTTCTTGTTAGAATTAATAATATACTATTTATTTGTTTTCTTTTTATGATTTTTTTTCTTCTGTTGTGCCCACATTTATTTTTAAAGACTATAAAATGTCTGTACTACTATTTTGTTCAAAATACTCCCCTTTTTTGGCTGCGGTACTCCCTTATAATAGTTCTGTCCGGCAACACTGATTCCCAGGGCCGGCTTAGGGTATGCCGCGGCCCTTGGGCACACAAGAACTTGGGGCCCTATTTGCTATAATCTTATTATAGAATAGCCAGTAGAAGTTTTCCAATAATTCTGAGAAGAAACGCGAGCATGCTTCAGCTAGTAAACAGAATAAAAGTAGATTTATCATAAATTATTATAACCGATATTCATGAAGCTTAAGTTTAAGATTAAGATTATTTAAATTCAAACTTTAATAGTAAAAATACGAATTAATTAGTTAGACCTATGTTATTGAAAATATACATTTTGTTAGAAGGTTCAGAAGCTAAATAATTTCTCTCAGTAGGTTCAGTCGCTCAAATATATTTTATCATTAGATTTAGCGGCGAATATCTTTTTTTTTTAAGGATATAAAGTTTTCAGGGGGCTTCAGCAGTAACATAAAGGAAATTTTTTGCCTCGGGCGAGATACCTAGTTGTTTTGTTTTTTCCATTTGTAATATAATTCGGTTTTTATATTTTATTTAAAGTAATTTAATACAACCCATTATTATGTATTAAACTTCATTTTTAGTCTTCAAATACTGGTGCAGGTATATTTAAATTGAAAATAACAACTTTCTAAAGAAATCAGAGTTCCACTCTGGAATTACATACTATAAACATTTATATATAAAAAAAATGATGTGGTGTCTGATTTTATTAGATTGAACTCGATCTTGATTTTCACTGATTTGTTAATGGTAATTCTTAGTACAACCTTACTTACTTACTTAAGGTGGCGCTACAGTCTGGGTTCTGGGATGGACTTGGGCCTCAACCAATACGCCTCTCCAGTTAGCGCGATCTTTGGCTAACTGCCTCCAGTTGCGCACACCAAGTTGGTTGAGGTCCCCTTCCACTTGAGCGCGCCACCTAAGGCGAGGTCTTCCTCTACTGCGTTGTCCCTCCGGGTTGGAATCGAAGACTCTCCGGGCCGGAGCGTTGGTGTCCATTCGTTCTACATGTCCTAACCATCTTAGACGACTAATGCGTACTTTTCTGACCAGGTCGATGTCGCTGTACAGCCCGTAGAGTTCGCTGTTAAATCTTCTCCTCCAAATCCCGTCAACGCAAACGGGACCAAAAATCACTCGAAGAATTTTGCGTTCGAAGCGACCAAGAAGATCCTCGTTCTGTCCGATTCGTCGATGTTGTGTGTCCCTTCTTGTTGACAGCATATATTTTGTTTTACCCTCATTCACCACTAAACTCATTTTTGCCGCTTCTGTACTAATACTAGCAAACACTCCAGTAACAGCTCGCTGTGTTCTGCCAACAATGTCAATGTCGTCAGCGTATGCAAGTAGTTGCACAGACTTATGGAAAATTGTGCCTCTGGTGTTGGCTTGCGAGTTTCGCACAATTTTCTCAAGAATGATGTTGAAGAAGTCACATGACAGCGCGTCGCCTTGTCTAAATCCTTTTTTGACATCAAAGGTCTCGGTGAGATTGTTTCCGACCTTTACGAAGCAGCGAGCGTTCTGCATCGTCATTCTGCACAATATTTGATCGGTCGTGGACTTACCGGGCCTAAAACCGCACTGATAGGGACCTATCAGATCGTTGACGAATGGTTTCAGGCGTTCACACAGTACAGCAGACATGATGATCTTATACGCAGTGGTCAGGTGAAACCGAGCACATCAGTTGCGGCATTTTTGATGGCTCCTTGGCATTGGCGCCAGTGGTCTTTGGCACTTGATGCTGGCAGCATAGGACTTGTCGAGAGGTTGAGGGATACGCGATCGGCATAGGTTCTGGCGGTTTGTTGCGTTTGTAGTCGTCCCACGTTACACCTCCTCACAGTATTTTCTCATTGTTGTGGTGTCTGGGATATCCGCATCCGTACCTTGGCTACAACAAGGTAGTGGTCCGAGTCTATGTTGGCTGCTCGGAAAGTTCGGACATCTAGAATACTGGAGGAGTGCCTTGCGTCGATCGCAACGTGATCAATTTGGTTGACAGTTTGATGATCAGGTGACCGCCATGTTCCTTTGTGTATATTGAGGTGAGGAAACCGTGAACTAGCTATGGTAATGTAAACACAATTTTAAACCCAATTTTGTCTTACACTGCGCGAACTCGTCAAGCGCCCTTGAAAATCAGATACGAACTGCGATCTTAACTCAATACGTCTGACCCACTTGACGAGCTGCATTGTGCAGTCCTATACTAATACTATCATACCTTTGAGCAGGAGGGATTTCCCTGTTCAATTAAGCTGTACCAAAATTACAGGTTAACAGTAACATTACGTCCCGCCGCAAAATCAATCAGCCTAAGTCCGTTTCCAGACGTGGTGTCGTGTAGGCTGTGTTTTCCGATTGTGCTACCAAAGATGTCCTCCTTTCCTATTTTGGCGTTAAAATCACCCAAGACGATTTTAACGTCATGCTTAGGACATTGCTCATATGTTTTGTCGAGGAGCTCGTAGAAACACTCTTTGGTAGCATCGTCTTTATCTTCTGTGGGGGCGTGAGCGCATATCAGGCTGATGTTGGCGAATTTAGCCTTTATGCGGATCGTTGTAAGGCGTTCACATACGTGTCGAAAGCTCAAGACTTCTTGCCTAAGTTTGCCGCTTACAACAAATCCACATCCAAATAGACGCTGCTTTTGTTCCCTATAGCAGTCACCGTAGTAAATGTCACAGTTTTTCATCCTTCTTTTGCCCGGCCCATCCCACCGCACTTCCTGGATGGCGGTCTGTTCAGAGTTCGAACATTCCACTTGCAGATCCGAACGTCATTGTCCTTTTTTCGTTTTGCAGGGTCGTCAACAGTGAATCCGTCCTTATCCGAGGCTATTGGTTGCTTCGCAACATGTTTGGTTTTCCGTGGTAAGGTAGTTAACCCCACGCACAACCCCCAACCTGGAGGACCCTTGGGCAAAAGGAGCCGGAATATTCAGGAGTCAGTAACCCGCTGCGGGGATGTGAGAGCTGCCGTTGACCCATAAAGGGCTCTTCCGCCACCATCTCTATTTCAACACCCTGACTAGTGTTGAAAATCCTCAATGACCTCAGCTCCAAATACGTCGAAGTAGCTCATTGAGGTATCTGCCATGTTGACTGTTGACGCCACCGTTGATTCAACCATGTGAATTCATCCGTTAGTTTAGTATTGGGCATCCCCAATATAAAGAAAAGCGAAATAATAAAAAAATAAATCGAAATCGAACAAAAAAAAAAATTCACTTGAGATTGTTATGGTCGTGTACGCAGATATTGGCCAGCAGCGAAGAGGACGAATTGCCTTCCCAGACTTTACACAAAAAGTCTCGTAGAATTGTTCGTTCATATATGAAAAATATTGGTCTGACAATGAAACAAATTGCCAGATGTCATAAAAGCACAGCACATCTTAAAAATGCAATTGTCGTAACCGTCTGGCAATGGTCTGACAATGAGGACGTTCGGATACCCTAATTCAGGACTAGGCAATGAATTGTGTTTGTAACCGTTGTGGGACTAAAGTCGAAATTTGGCCTGCCACAATATTTTGCTATTTTGCCCATTTTTATTTGAAAACAGCACTTCGCAACTTTTTCAAATTATGTTGTTTCCAAATAAATACGTATATAATTGGGGCCATATACGACACAGATATGTCGTTGCAGACCAAGGAAAATTGAAAAAGAAAAAGTTCACGCAGACGGTGGCTGCAAAGAATAGACATATGATACATACGACACTTATATATTGTTGTGTGAGCTTACGCTTGTTTAATATCGTGCGAAAATTCTTAATTTGCAGAGTAGCTTAAGAAAATGACACCTTTTTTTCTCACCGGCATTTTTTTTTTCGTCTTTTTTTTCACGTGACCAAACTAGGCCAATAAAAATTGAAAAGCATCAAGTCAGACAGCAGTCCGTGTCCGACTTACTAAGCTAGAAATCCGGACGTCCCCAATTAAAACTGTATGTTGGACAATTGGCAAATATCTGACAAATTCATTATCAGATGTCACTTTGACAATTATCTGACAATGACCTTTCTGTAAATATTGGTAGACAAGATTAACAGTTCACACGGTTCTAAGACATTCACCCCTATCGTGGAATACGGCGTATTTGAGATTCACTTCACATACTCGATTCACTTTCACTTTCCATTTCCATATGCATCGTGAAATCCGCCGGTTGAGACTGTATTATCGACAAGTATTTTCGTTCAAAGTTAGTCGGAAAATCAGCTGTTTTGCATTAGATGTCAGCAGAGATAGAGCAAAGCAAATTAGAATTTATTTTACAGAAATAAAAAAAAATATATAAATAGATAGTATATTTGAGTAGAATATATTTTTTAACAATGTGGAAAGAGCATCAAACGAAAATAAAATGCGTGCATATTAATAAGAGGAACTGCAAAGGACATTATGGAACTTTCGGATTCGTTGTGAGTTTTCTAAAATACAATTGTTATTCAAATTGTTTATAAAGTTTATTTATCTCTCAGATTTACTAAGTGCTTTCGTTTAAATAAAGTAACATTTTCATGTTTTTTATGTGTGAACTTACAATTTTTTTTAGAAAATCACGACGTAACCGCACAACAATCGATAGGATACGCAATGAATTAGCTGCTTATTTGAAATGTCAAAGTTTGTATGGGGAGTTTCACTTCGATCATTTTCTACGATCGTGTTAAACGCATTCACTTTACCGACTGGTGAACCTTGCACTTCGCATGTATTCTACGATGCCATGTATAGATTTTGAGTGAAACGTTCCCCTCGTCGTATTCCACGATAGGGGTGATTGTAAACGCGTGTTGTCTTAAACTGGATTACTGGAATGTAATCTTGTCCTAAACATAAATCGCCATTAACGTAGCTCCAAGGTGAAGCTTGTAATGTGTATACCTATACGTCAAACAATAATGTCGATCAATGCTTTTCATTTCAATTAATTAAAAACTCCTCTAATTACAGTATTGTACAATTTTATATTTAAACTATGGCAGAAGGTATCACCAATTTCGATGTCATGTCACAAACAACATTAACCATGTCACGGTGACAGGCTGGAGAACTAGACGAAAAACCAAACCTGACTACCTACTGACTAATTAAAGAATCTGCCATAAGACTAAAGAGTTTTATTAACCTATGATATTCATCAGTCATAACTGAGGCAGTTAAAGGTATCATATGATCATCCCTCAGGTCTACTACGATAATATCAAAAAGCTCCTTAATTTAATTGCTTTTTGATTTAAAAATAAAGTAAAGCCATTCACATTACACGGCGATATCTGTGAGAGATTGACATGCGAAAATGAATATTTCATCATTGTTTAAGGAAAATTTGGATATGCAATTAGAGAACTCAATGAAATGTCAGATGGCGTGACGAAAGGTTCGTTCAGCTATTTTATACATATAGACTTCTTAATTATGAATGGCAACGTTAATGAGAGAATATATAATTCGTCCTGCCTTTTTAAAATAGCGCTTAAATGACACTGACAACAAATGCTCATATAGACTCATATATGTATTTGGATTTAATTATCATTTGTAACTGCTTGCAGGTTTATGGTCAAAAATAAATTATTTATAGTAAAATAATTTTTGAAATTTTACCTTGGAGCATTGTAGTTTGCTTCGTACTTACTTTTATACTGATGTTGGTCTTAGAGCTTCTACTTCTAATATGCTCACACGTCATCATTTAAGGCTCTGGAAATATCCTCAACTTTAACCAAAATATTAACCCCTAGCTCAGTACTACACCTGTTTCTATTAACAGGTATGCTGATTAACATTAAAAGAAGTTTTGGCCGAACGTTGATCGAAAGATTTACTTCAGAAAGTCCAAAATAATTATCTAGGTTAATTAAGATGGAAGTATTTTCAGTTCCTGTTTTACAAACTAGGCAAATTTATTGTGGTGGCTTTTAACTCTCCGTAAAATTCCAAAAAATATACAGGTAGAGCTATAAACACTTTTTGCTTTTCACCTTCTAGGGATGTTTTAAGAATATGAGACTCGCGTGCTGCAAATTGCATGGTAAACTATATATATTCCATTATTCGATGGATTAACACTATCTATATGTATATAAAAATCCATGATAGTAGTTGCAAGAGTTGGCGTACATTCAATCGCTATATAGGTACCTCCTCGTGCTGTACATTTATAATCGTTAAGAAAGGCAGAAAACACACTTTAATAGTTTCATACCTCCCCTATAATCGCTGCCTGTAATCTGCTTGGTAAAGGGAGCCAATAATGTGCAGTTTACTTATATATGGGCATTGCAAAGGAAATGTACAATTCAAGTGTGTTGTACAAAAATGTTGTTCACTTAAAGTCGAACACAGGGTGTAACATTACATATCCAATACCTTGTTCAGGGTTAAATGATAAACCCAGGCAAGAATTTCTTTACTGAGCACTAAGTTAATAATACATTGTGTTAACTGCGTATTTTCGTGGATATATTTTGCAACATTAAAACAATTGAAATTAACTTCCGTAATCAAGATTCGATGCAACTGGGGGTCAATTCTCGTTCTGTGAAAGAGTGGATCGAATAAATAAATAGATTTGTCCCCACTTCCAAAAATCGTACATTATCAAAGCCTTCTTGGTATAATAAGAGACTGAGTCATTTAAAAAATTTAAAAAACAAAGCTTTTAAAGTGTTTAAAAAAATCGGGTAGTATTAATGATTACGAGCATTTTAGCAAATTGCGCAAAGAATTTATTTCTCTTAGCAAGTTTCTTTACAAAAATCAAATATTATATCTATCGAAAGTAAAATTAAGCAGGATAGCAAATCATTTTGTAAATATGAAACGTAAATCTGTTGGGATACCAACCACAATGCATTACATGGACGTAGAATCGTCTAATGTGGTGTCTACACTAGAATTTTTTGCTAATTTCTTTCGTTCCGTGTATACTAACGACAACTGCCCTATCAACCCAAGTACAAATATCGGCAATCATGTGAATATTGGTTCTCTGCAACTAAATTATGAAGAGGTTTTGTTGGCACTAAAGTCCCTGCAGCCAAACTCTAGTTGTGGAGCTGATGGCATACCAGCCATTATCCTAAAGAATTGTGCCACAGGCCTTTGCGTGCCGCTGTTAAATATTTTTAACCGTTCGCTTCTCGAGGGAAAGTTTCTCACTGAGTGGAAAGAATCGTTTCTCGTTCCTATTCATAAGTCTGGTTCTAAAAATAATGTTGAGAACTATCGAGGTATTAGTAAGCTCTCAGCAATTCCAAAGCTTTTTGAGAGCTTTTGTTAAAAACAACCTTGAGTTTTTGACGAAAGAATGTTTATCGGAAGCGCAGCATGGTTTTGTATCTGGTCGGTCCACTATCACCAACTTGGCTTCTTTCTCATCTTTTACTCTTAATGAGTTAGAAAACAAACGTCAGGTGGACGCAATATATACTGACTTTAGCAAAGCATTCGACTCGGTCAATCATTCCATTCTCCTTGAGAAGCTTGAGGCCTTTGGAATTCACTCTAAAATGCTTCGTTGGATTTCATCCTTCCTAATTGGTCGCGTTCAACGAGTAAAAATCGGACCATCGCTTTCGAATCGTATTAACTGTACATCTGGTGTTCCGCAAGGGAGCCATTTAGATCCACTGCTTTTTACTATTTTTATAAATGATATCGTGTCAACGGTCAAACATACCCAATGCCTACTATATGCGGATGATTTAAAACTATTTTCATCTATTAAAAGTATAGAGAGTTGTGCTCTGATTCAATCTGTCTTGGATAGAATAATTGATTGGTGCAACGTTAATCGCTTAAAGAAATGCAATGCAATATCTTTTAATAGATGTGCGTCTACTTTCGAATATAATTATACAATTCATTCAATTAACATAAACAGGGTAAATAAAATTAAAGATTTAGGTGTCATGCTCGACACGTCTTTCTCGTTTAAATATCATATTGAAAACACTGTCGCGAAGGCTAATTCTATTGTTGGCTTTATAAACCGTAATGAAAGGGACTTCAGAGACCCATTTACTTTACTTTCGCTATTCACTGCCTTGGTTCCTCCCCTCCTTGAATATGCCGATGTGATTTGGAATCCTGCATTCTCAACATATTCTGATCGCCTTGAAAAAATTCAAAGACGATTCACTAAATTCATTTTGTATAAACTGCATTGGGCTGCTTCTCCAAATTATAAGGCAAGGTGTTTACTTCTGGGCATTAAATCCCTGAAATCGCGCCGTCAAATTCATGATATAATGTTTGTCAGAGACTTGCTATGCTTTCACACAAGATGTCCTGTTCTACTCTCATTGATGCCAATTTATGCACCGATGAGATCCTTCAGAACACGACATCTCCTCTTAGAAAAAAATCATCGAACAAATTATGGCCTTAACAAACCGATAACAAGAGCCGTTGTAGCTTTCAACAGCGTTTGTACAGATATAGATTTATCTTTGTCGAGAGACAGTTTCAAAAACAAATTATTGTTTATAGGTATTTATTTTTTAACAAATCTTATTTTTAATTATTTACTTTACTTTTATATACTTTTACTTTCCAACATCTGTTATTTGTAATGAACAATTGTAGATGAATAAATAAATAAATAAATAAATAAATAAAAATCGTTTTCACATTCGCTTTCATTTTTTCGGTTCAGTTTGTACTAAAATGCGATTCTCGTTCAATAAGTGAAAATATCGTGGTGAATTCAATACCGCACACTGTGTTGTATGAAAGAGGGTTCTAAATTTTCAAACTCTCACTAAAAACATTCACTTGCAAAGAAAAGAAATTATTGCCGTGAAAAGAAATTATTCATATGAAAAATTTTGACGTTTGGTTTCACATTTTCATAGAACGAGAATCAAAATTGCGCGTGAAGGGGTGAAAACATTTTCGTTTCACTTTTTCACTGAACTAGAATCCATCCCCTGGTCTTGTATCATTGCGAAAGCGTTTATTTTTGTTCGCACTACAACAACAGAATATACGTACTGACAAAAATTTCGCTACACTTTTGCACTTTATCTACCTATACACTGACCCTAGTAACCGAAAAAAAAAAAACAACAGAGTAAAGCGTAGCTTTGTCAAGTTGACAGTTCGCCAAATTGTCAATTTCGGTGTGTAGCTATCGCAAAAAAAAAAAAAAAATAATAATAATAATAAAGAGAATGAAAAACAAAACTGAGCGCCGCCGAAAGGAAATTCCAGTCACAAAATGGACAGAAAAAGAGGTCTTCATGATATAAGTCTATATTCTGCTAGAGATGATAAAGGTTTATACTCTAATCACACCGCACCGAAAACCGTATTTTTTTTTTTTCGAAAACTCGTCGATGCATTCACACCGAAAACCAACTAGTTTTTGTTTGACGTTTCAATCAGCTGTGAGAACTATGCTTAAATTATTTAGGCTTCAAATTTCGATCGCACTAAGTAACAAATAGAATGAATTGTCAGCAATTAAAAATATTACTTAAACTCGCACTTCTATGTATTTCCAAGAATTATTAAAAGAAATTAATTTTGACTGTCTACTATGTACTCAAATGTTCAATTTCTGACAGGGTTTATATTAAATTCAAGCTGAAATGTCCCTGCATATACCATGTCCACGAAACCGCAGTCTTACTTTACTACACATATTGATATCCTGACATTAAGCTTGACATGTTCTACTTATGCCCAAACAAGTTCCCTTGGAAATCCTTATCCTATTAATATATTTATTAATTTATTACAAAGTTCCCTGGTCTTAATGTCTCCACAAAATTTCATTAAAATAACTTATCTTTTAATTAAGAAACTCGACCAAAATAAGAGACAATGGAATCAGACATTATTTGAAAGGAATGTGTTGAGATATCAAATGGAACCGATCAAGCATAAGGATAATATTTCTTGAATTTTTAAATTTAAATTTAAAATAAAATAAAAGTGTAAAGAGTTATACTATTGGACAGATTTCGATGAACATTTTTTTTATAGAATTTCCTAAGACTCAGAGAACTAAATATTTTGTCAAGTGTACCTTTTCTTTGTTTTCACTGCTTTTATAGATTTCTACTTCTTAAAAATAGTTCTTAATCAACACAGAAAATAAAAATTAAAATTAAAAAAATGAAGACATGCATTTCTAGAAACATTTTAAGCTATTAGTCAACTCTCCGCGTTATTCAGAAGCTGACCTACGGAAAGTTAAATTTATTTCATCAGATCGAAAAATATCAGCAACGATTGTTCTTGATTGCTTTGGGGTGTTTTGGGGCACATCAAATTCACTAACCTTACCAATAAATGTAGTTTATTTATTTCTTGCCACCAAAGAACAAAATCTTTCATAGACATAAGGTCATACATTATAAATTAAATAGAAGAAATAGGAAAATAAAAAGATCAAGATCAAAATACACTATCAAGTAATTTAGAAACATTTAATGAAAGGTGAAGAAGAAAGAACAGATGAAGTTTCTGAAAATATGAATTTAGAAAGTGAAAGAATGATAATCATTTTCCGGCAAATATATCTTAAATTCATCCGCAAACATAAACAAAGAACATTCAGGAATGAATTTGACAATATCATTCACAAACAGATTAAAAAGAAGAGGTCTAATGTGACTTCCTTGTGGAACCTCTATAGTTTTCAATTTTATTTCTCCTACCAGACTTAAAAATGGGAACTATGAAATAAGTCTTCCAAACGGATGGAAATGTGCTAGTTTTTAAAGATATAAGTTTAAGATATGACACACTATTTTAGTTTCGGCTTTAAATTTTAGTAGTTCAGCAACCCAGTTCTCCAGATTTGACCTAACCCTTTTGCAAAAAAAGGGAACGCAGCAAAAAGGACAAATATTATACAGGTAGATCAACATGCATTGAAAAGCTTTTAATTGGCAATTGAGTGTGCTATAAAATGTTCACCATTGCACTGTAAACTTGTCAAATTCTTGTCCAAAATTTTTTTTTTTTATAAAGTGGATGTGTTCAATAGGCCTGTTTTTTTAACTTCGATCTCAGCAAAGCATTATTTTCAGCATGCAATTACAACAACTACTGTGATTCCTCAAAGTGTCAAGTAGAGCGTATTAGTTGTAATTGCGTGCTGAAAATCCTACTTTACTTTGCTTTGCTGAGATCGAAGCTCAAAAAACACGCCTAATTTCGAATATTCAAACATTTTTTTTTGCCGAAAAATTTAAGATCATCCCAGTCTCAAAAATTTGAGCCCCCAAAAATGCTAAGAAATAACTTGCACACTTTGGGCGTGGGATACGGGAAATGCCCTGCAATACGTGTTTGAATTTAATTAAATTCAAATAATTAAACAAAATATATTGGGAAAATATTATTTGGCCTCATTTAATGATTTTGAAATTTTAATAGGTACTAATTTTTGTATTTATAAGTTCGGAAGGCCGATCAATTATGAGTCTCTATGTCTTAAAAAAAGATATCCGCCCAAAGAAAAAAAGCTGGCTTCGGTAGGTTCCCAAAATAAATACGGCAGATTTGAATTGATTTTCGAAAATAATAAAAAGCAGTTTCTCGTAGAAACTTAACACCAATAAATGGATAATATAATATTTGTTGTTTGGATACATCCTGCATTGGATTATTGTTTCACTTACCCGACTTGTTTATAGTAGCACTACCTATATTCAAAGGAATGCTCTCTTCGAGACTAAATACGTAGGTATGTCGATCCAACACATTAGGCTCTTGCACCATATGAGTTATTAGTAAACAAAAAATAGAGCATACCGTGAAAGGCAGACATTGCCTGCCAAGTTCCTGCGAAGTTGTTGATGAAGCATGTTAACATTATTTATACGTATGGCTACGAGGCATGGCATGAGATACTATACTACTACCAGATAAAATGGAGCTACACAATTTTGCGTTTGCCCGTTTTCCATTAGTCTAGTAAGATACCTACTACTTCTACATAATGTAGGAGCTCTATACAAGCTATTCGATAAAGTTACATTTAGTGAAACCGATAATTTACACATAGAAGTAGCAAAATTTGTGATAAATTAAGAACGTTTGCATTTTTAGAGACGCGATTTCAAGTTTTAAAAGTGCAATTTAGTGCAAAAGTAATAGTTATTGTGGTAGAACATAGGCTGTGCAATTCGTACTCATCACTCCATCTAACGGACACGGCGCGTATGAGGGTCGTAGCCCCAACAACGCATGATAGAGGTAGTGTTTTTTTCAAACAAGATTATGTCGTTAGCGATTTCATTTACGACGTGACTAAATATTTTTTTTTTCCATCAAATGGTGAATAATTATTACCTATCGCAAATCAAAAAACCTATCGTGTGTCTCTGCCGAAGGCTGTTACAAATGAATATTTTATAGAGTTTCGGCACTAAATTCGTTAGAAGTTTTGATTTGCATAATCTAATTTTGGATTGAACTCATTTTATTGGCTAAATTAGTCGTATTACAACGCGACATTAATTTCGATCCTGTGCAATGCAAATGACGTTATAAAAGTAGTCTATCGTTATTAATATATCAGAGTTCTGCAACACTAGTACCGTAACACATCTGATAAACTGTCGAAGTGGGATGCCTGTCTCGTAAGCGTTTGCAAATAACTGCATACAAAAAAAAAAAAAAAAAGAAAAAAAAAAAAGCTTATGTCGAAAATCAAAAATGTACATTTTCCAGTAATGCAAATATTTGTTAATAGATGATTTTTGTGGAGCTAAGCCCTTTATAAATTCTATAAAGTCTTTACATACTTACATTAGTATACTTGTCTTCTCCATTGCGCTTTTCGGACTCGGCATCAAAGTGTATAGGTTTCTTCCATTGTATGTATGACTAAGTAGGTGGACGGACGAAGCAGTGGCTTAGTAGCTAGTGTGTTGGAATACTAAGCGATGGGTCCCATGTTGGAATCCCCAAAGAAAACAAATACTTACTTACCGAGCAAATGACATAACTCACAGCTTAAAATCATTTTTCACACATTGATGAAGCTAGTACTACTTTTTAAAGGCTCTGAATTCATATTATTTGTTAAGCGTAATGCGATCGAAATTTGTAACTAAAATAGCTTACACAGAAATTTCACGACTAGTGTCTCACAAGCAGAGTTGCCATAAGTGCAGATTTGTCTGCATTTTGCAGATTTTCAACCTGTCTGCAGAGCTTTAAGAATCAGAAATCTGCGCTTTAGATTTTGCCTGCATTCGCAATAATAAAATTTGTTCTTTTCAAAAAATAATTTCAACATTTTTTCCCTTTCTTTAGTTGTGTGCTATCATTTTCATATTCCTTTTTTTTTGTTATTACTATATAAATACAAAAAATGTTGTTATACCTATGTAAGATTTTCCCATAGAAATCTGTACTGCAGATTTTCTTTTTGTCATAATTGCAGATTTCTTTAAATATTTGTATGGCAAAAGTGCTCACAGGTCACAGCTGATTGAAACGTTAAACGAAAACTGGTTGGTGTTCCGTGTGAATGCATCGACGAGTTTTCGACGAAAAAACGGTTTTCTGTATATCTGTCATGATGTTCGCATCGGCTAGAGCCCACGCGAGAAAAAAATGGAAATTGCTTCATTGTATGAAAATTGAAAATTTAATTTGAAGAATTGTATCCTCAATGACAATATTATTGTTTTGTTTAATTACATTGTCATATTTCATATTATGTATTTAAGAATGGCATTCGTTTTTTTTCTGGGCGATTTTAACGCCGACTAATCAGGCGACGCTACAGCAAGGAAAAGCAATAGCACCAGAGCTCGAAAACAACTCTTTACCTATATTTTCAATTGGTTTCCCACTAAGAGATATTCCATTTGGCTTCAACATTAAGATGTTGCTCTGAGATGCATTTATATACACTTACCTTTCCGCTCTTTATTTTTTAAATTTGGATATATACTCCTCAGCTAACTTTTTCCATAAAAATTAAATGGAATTGAAGAACCAACGTTTTTTTTTCCTTTATTAAACACATAGCTGGTATGAACAAAGAAAATGGCTCATATCATCATCTGAATGGGTAATACAAACTATTTTTCTGATTTCCTGCTCATCGTCACTTTAACTTGCAATGAACTTCCTTCCGAGTGTTAAAAAAATTACTATTTAAATCACTAATACTGTCTGTGTGCTTCTGTTTTAATGTAATTTGTAGGTATAGTTATCTTTAGTTTAGCATGTCAGACATAATAATCCGAGTAATTATTAATAATAGGCTTCATATTGAAATGGTGATTTATGAATTCGTTGTTTCGTTTTTAACAAAAATAAAGTGTTTCTTTCTAGGAAATAAACTGGCGATTTTGCGACGTTCCCTTTGAGATGATCATAACTACGTTGACTATCCAAAGTTTGATGCAATTTATTCTTTTGATAAGTGAATGTGGGCTTACATGAAAGAGTGTAAAACATTTTTAAAATATATATATATATATTCTTTTTAAGTATATTGAAGCTTTTTGTCATTAAAATTGAAGCGGATAGTATACGATTTCTGAAGTAAAGTAGATATAAGAATTTAACAATAGTGCGAAGTAGGGAGCAGATTTTTGTTATTTCCGAAATTGAAGTAAATCTATTTCAATTGAAGTAAAGTGGTATCGCTAGTTCTGTGACAATAACGTGTTGTTAGCAAAGTTTTATTGGAAGTGGTAACAAATATTAAATAACTAAAAATATTGAACATGATAACTGCTTCAAATACAAAGTGAATTACACAATACCTACTACAGTAAACAATTATGCAATTTCAGTAGATTTTAATAATTTACAATTGAAGAAAAGGATCGCCCTTTATATCAAAAGAAAAAGGGCACTTCCAGCCCAGGTCAATTCTTAACACGACAGAAGTGTCCGGGATATTTTTAAAGGATTGTCCTGAAGTCACCAACACACACTAGCTAAATGTCAGAGATTGAAATATTTGTTGTGTTGTTGGAAACACATTTTGCGCTATTTGATAAAAAAAAAAAATGCAATTAATCGTGCCAAAGTAAACTTTAATTGAAATAAATTGTTTTGACTTATTAACACATTCATATTTATTTTAGAAAATAACAAAATAGTAGCAACCAAATCTCACATTATTATGGTGTCTATCACTGTTGTAAAAGTGCTCCAACGAATTTAATTGAAAAGAGTAATTCTGAATTTTGGGGCAATTCTCTGGGATCTTCAATGAAAAACCACTGATGGCGTTGTGATGACATCGTTGGCTTGCATAAATGTCTTCTGGTATTGAAAATATTCGTGCGGGTAGGCCTAATTTTTAGGTGACTATTTGGTCTTTCATTTATTTTTATTGTGTCGCTGTACTAAAATTGGTGCATAATTTCTTCTCTTCTTATGTATAGTTGTAGGAATGACATGGAGTTTCAGCGCGCACATCTGCGCTTCCATCGTCAAAATTTATGGAGAACAAAACTAATTTCCCCTTTATTAATTTTTGAGCACACCACTATTATTTTTTGATCACCGCGATGGGAGCGTAATACTTCCTATGCTTATGGTTTCTCTATTCTCTGAGGCTTTATTCGATTGCAACTTTTCCTGGCTAGTTTGTCCCTGCAGTTGTCCCTGTACGTGGCAAAAAACATGGAGATTTCACTTGCTTACAGCTTTCCCACCATAGGCTTCTGAATATAAAGATTTCGAAGAAGTCCACTATAAATCATACCAACTGTGGCATAGGTAATGTATTCCTAATGCGACGAATGGTTGTCTAGAAATAATACGTGCAGGAACACGTCATGTTCGCATGCACATCACTTTCCTGACTGTACTCAAGTATGTAATTAAATGGAAAGTAAAAGTGAACTGCATAGATTGCATGCACGTCATTCAAACTCTTTTAAATATATCTCAACGCGATGACAATGATTTTCCTCGCATCAATGATGTCAAGGATTTTTCATTTCCCTTTTTTCTTCAATCACTTGTCATTTTGATTTATCTGTTGCATGTTTCTTCTTCCCTAACAAAGGCGAGTCTTACTAGCCTAAGCACGTTGCATCTGGATCTGGACCCTCCCATCTGACAAACGATAATAATGGAATTACTTTGTTCTTCGGAAAAAAAAAAAAAGAAAATCAATTGAATGTCATCTTTATGATTACTTTCGTATCAGAAGGGTCAGATAAGCAAGGAAACACGGAAATGGAATGGGCTATGGCAGTGGCACCTATTTAAAGTTGGCGAAATGCCGTAGTAAAAACGATCATTTCATATATTCATACACATCTGAATTCATTGCTGTTCAAATATAATGGAGCAAAATTATAGTCGGATACAGCCCACTTTAAAATTATTTGAGCATGTGACAATGTCCGTGTAAAATATTCTATTTGTCACGTCTTTATTGTTTGCTTGTTCACTGTCCAGTGAGTTTATTATTTATTTGTTCTAGCAAAATATCAAACATATTATTCCTACACGACATATTGATCATACTCATTTTTATAATATACAGTACACATTTTGTCGATACTACAGTCCGTATTAGTATTTCTCTAATTATAGTCGGCACAAAACCCACTTCATCGTTATAACCTGGTACTAAATTTAAAACCACCAAAAGTACCTTTTATCCCTTAAGGTACGATTACACGGCTATTTTTTTTCCGTCATTTTAAAGGCACAAAATTCATTTCCCTTGGTCCGCCATTTTTCTAGTCATTTAAATGACGCCGAAAATGTTATACCAAAAGTGGCGATCACACAGAACGACATTAAAATGACGGCTTTGTGACACGATTTTGACCTCATGGACGTAAAAAATGGCCGTGTAATAGAAGCCTTAGTATGGACTCTCAAACCTCTCCCATCTGTCATTTCTATTTCAAAATTAAAATTTTCCCGTTTATAATATATTAATATTTTTTATGATCTCGAAATGTTTATATAGGTTGGGCTTTTAAGAAAAACAAACAAAAACCCAAGCAAGTCTTTTTGTGCTGTTTGACAAAATTTTTTAACCAAAAAGGACCAAAATAAGAGGTGTTATTTTGAAAGGATATGGTCCTGTATGCGTGCTCGTGGTGGCCATTTGGCTGGTGTTGTTTTTAATTATTAACGGTATATCTTCCTCTTTATTATGAAATAAACATCCGATCATTTATCTCAAAAAATTGCATTTTTCTTTGAATACCAAAATAACACCTCTTATTGGAAAACCCTTTATAATTTTGCCCCAATGTTATTTTTCAGTTTTCGTTTCAGTTTAAGCTCTTATGACACTACCCTTTTTTCTATTTTTTAGTCATTTTTACCACTTTTAATCATGTTGAAAAGTTAACTGCGTGTAAAAGAAACAAAAAGTGTTAAAAAAGTGTAATTGTTAAATAAGATGACAGTAGCTGAACAATATAATTTGAATAAATTTTCAATGCATTTGTGTATTTTATATTTCTATCGGGAGTTTTTTTTCTAATTTTTCGCATTGCTCTAGTTTCACTTTAAAAGCAGGCAAAATTAAAAAAAAAGAAAAAAATTTAGTGTCATACGGGCGTAATTGCATTTGAGTATCGGATATTTTCCATAACTTGTGCAACTTTTTTTGACATAAGAATTTACATTTAAGTTCAATCATTCATTAATTTTCAATGGCCGCTCTTCCATTATTAGAGGGTCGCGGGTATAGGATGCCTAAGTGGACCCTTCATGGCTCCCGATCTTCCGCCACCGACTCTAGGTCATCATTAAAGTTGAAAATTCAAATTTATATCTGTCCTCTAAGGTTTCCTATACACAATCCACCGATTGCGAATAAAGTTTGATGAGGTGCTGTGTGCACAGGCTGCACACCCGACATTGTTTCTGACTTATTGTATGTATGTATTGTGGTGTATTCAAAAAAGGGGCGTGTCACCTCCTATAGCTACTTTTCGACTTTGATTTGCATTGTTTAAAAAATGCATATCGAGAAATTCATTTCTTATACAACAAAATCATTTAAAACGCAGTATTTGAACGGAATTTTCATAGCAAACCTGATCTGATGGGTGCGGAAAATTAAATTATTCAAAATTTTCCCACACGCTTACCGAGTTTAGCAGAGGTTTTGCCACACCTTAGGCGGCTCTCCCACTGAGGCAACAAGCAATAAGCAATAAACAACTAGCAATAAGCAATAAGCAACACGCAACTTTTATTTTAGCCTATTCTCACATTGAAGCAACAGTATTTCTAGCGACCTGTCACTCACTCAGTGATAGTACAGAAAACACAGGAAAAATCCTTACAGTACACAAAGAAAATCCCTACTTTTCGATACACCGTCGAATAATTTTCAATACGAACTCTCTACATAAACATAACTATTTTATTATACATGAATAAAATCGAATCAAACTTCTCATACTCAATTTCAACCACAAATGAATTTTTCCTATTTGTTGACTCTTCAAGTTATGTCATCCCATTTCATTCCTTAGCTAATATCGACGAATGTAAGAGCAAAATATAATAGATAAACAAAAATAATAAACATTTTTTGACTGAGCAAATCAATTTACTTACAAATAAGATGAAAATGTTTCATCCGAAAAAAATACCTACGTTACAAATCTGTCCCTTTTTGCCTACGGCGTCATTTTTAGATCGAAAATCCCTACGTGCAGGGATTTTTACCTACATGTACTATCACTGCACTCACTACTCGCAAATATTGATACAACGATGCGATATATATCGCTTTTCAACATGCGCTGTGTATCGCCAGCAATAATGTTGCCGCAATCAGCTACATTTTTCGTTCAACCGATATTGAGTTGCTTTAATGTGAGACGTCTAATTTGATTCAATGTAAAATAACTGTTAGCGATAATATCGCATGTTTCCTATTGCCAGTTGCTTGTTGCTTCAGTGGGAGAGCCGCCTTAGACCTATTGGTTACACTCTCAATTGTACTGAGAGGATTATAGTCTATTTTTTAAAGTAGATTCAATTTTTCGAAACATATGAAACAGAATGTTTTAAATATTCAACATCCAGAAAAACTTTTTTTTTTTGTATGGGGGTTCGCTGGAAGGGAAAATCATCGAAGAGTTAGAACGCGAGGGATGCTTCTGCAATAGTGAGGGACTTTAATAGTGTTGGGTAGGACACGAATTTAAAATGAGTTTGTATGAGGTACTCATTTCGAAATTTGAAGTGGTACAATGTACCACCTCAAATGAGGTGTTCGTGTTGCACCAAATCTCAATTCTCCTCAAAGCTCAAATGAGTTTTCTTCTGTATTTCACCTCATATGAGGTAGTGAGGTATTCCTCAATCTTTACCTCACTAACTCAATTGAAGTTAAAAATGCCTCACTCACTGAAAATCCTCAAATGAATGGTGAAGCGACGCTTTACCTCATATGAGGTAGTGAGGTATTCCTCAATCTTTACCTCACTAACTCAATTGAAGTTAAAAATGCCTCACTCACTGAAAATCCTCAAATGAATGGTGAAGCGACGCTTTACCTCATATGAGGTAGTGAGGTATTCCTCAATCTTTACCTCACTAACTCAATTGAAGTTAAAAATGCCTCACTCAGTGAAAATCCTCAAATTAATGGTGAAGCAAGCGAGAAGCGACGCTTTTTGGATCTATACTCTGTTGTCTGTTCTCTGTGTTTCTCATAAAATGAGTTGAGAGAGAAAGCGTACGTTGAATTGAGTTTGAGAGTGAGCCTTTATGGATAATTGGAATATGGAATATGGATCATGCGAATGCAAGTGTGTTTGTTTACATTTTATGGTGTCTCTTTTTCTCAACCAAGAAAATGTATTATTGTGACAAAATTTTGTTTTGTGTTCCTCCATGCTCCATGTCATGTGACAAATTTAAGAGGTGGTACAAATTTTCGTTTTGAGGTGTTGGGACATTTTGTTCAGATGTATGGGACATTTGTATTGCCTCATGTATGAGTAACACAACACTAGACTTTAACCCATTTAAAAATCCTCCCTCTGGGGGACTGACTTTCGTCATCCCGAATGTGATCGTTCGTATGCAGCCATATAATCATATTCCTATTCATTTCATATTCATTTCCATAGATATGGATGGTCAAATATATTGCAACTATGCAGAGGTTTTCCGGGATCATCTTTTCACAAGACCGAATAATCAAGGCGAAAATTTGAATCTATATATCCTTACTATAATAAAACTGTAGCTTTTTTTCCGGCTGTAATATGTGAGACGAGAATAGATTCAAAAAGTACTGCACGAATTTGATTTCGGTTTACACAGTTGCATAGGAAATTGTTCAGATTTGAACATAGGATATGTTTTACCATTATTCGCTGTCCGGAAGTGGAAATCTAAGCTGATATCTAAGAAAAGTTGTAATTCTCGGATGCCTTCTAGCTCCTAGCTTCGGAATCACTCATCCAAATGAAATGGGATTTTTTTTAATACAAAGTTCAATAATGTACAAAGATTTTAAGATATAAATCATCTTTGTACGTTATCCTGAAGTCGAACAATAAGCAATAAACTATAAATTTAATACAATTGAAAAAATCAAAATGTTCGATTGAAGCTAGATCGTTGGATTTTTCCAGCGTTGAGTGGAGGAAATTTTGTGTGTGTGTGCGGCAAAACCTGTTTCTCTCTCTATACATTTTCTGCCGTGTGCTTCTCTTTTTTTATGCAACTTTTGGGTTTTGTGTTGTTTTTTTTTTTTTTTGCTCACGTTCTTAAATTATTAGTGAATAATGACAATGAGTAGTAGAGCGAATGTGGTGCATGGGATTGAGGGAGATAGCTATGTAATTGAGATTGAGGGAGTCACACTCAGTTGTTAATTGTGATTGTGATTTTTAAAATGCGCTATAGTGATTCTGATCTTATTAGTGATAAGGATACTGATTCACGTCCATGCTAAAACCTGTTTGTGCATTTGCAGTTTTTTTGCTTCATGTTTTTTTTTCTCTTTTTTTAATTTGAACTTGAGGATGTTTGTGTTTGAGAAGTAAGTGAGCGAGTTGTTATGGGATTGAGATGGGGAATAAAATGTAACAAGTAAAAACTTACAAGTGGAATGTAAATGAGATTGAGAGGGAATAATAGAAGTTAGCCTACCAAGGTATTTGTTTGGATTGTTTTACTGGCAGTTTTTCTTCTCTTTTTTCGGGTAAGCTACTTTTTGTATAGCGCTAATTATTTTGTTTTAAATTTGAGAAGTGGAACTCTGGCGAAGCAAGGCGAGCACGGGTCAGCTAGTCCTTACTATAATAAAACTGTAGTTTTTTTTCCGGCTGTAATCTGTGGCTAAGAATAGATTCAAAAAGTACTGCACGAATTTGATTTCGGTTTTCACAGTTGCATAGGAAATTGTTTAGATTTGAACATAGGATATGTTTTACCGTTATTCGCTGTCCGGAAGTGGAAATCTAAGCAGATAACTAAGAAAAGTTGTAATTCTCGGATGCCTTCTAGCTCCTAGCTTCGGAATCACTCATCCAAATGAAATGGGATTTTTTTTAATACGAAGTTCAATTATGTACAAAGATTTTAAGATATAAATCATCTTTGTACGTTATCCTGAAGTCGAACAATAAGTATAAAACTATAAATTTAATGCAATTAAAAAAAGCAAAATGTTCGATTGAAGCTAGATCGTTGGATTTTTCCAGCGTTGAGTGGAGGAAATTTTGTGTGTGTGTGCGGCAAAACCTGTTTCTCTCTCTGTACACTTTCTGCGGTGCGCTTTTTCTTTCTCTTTTTTTATGCACCTTTTGCTTTTAGGCTTTGTGTTGTGATAAACAGATTAATGCGAGAAACAGATTAACACAGCGACAGCAACAGCAACAGCGAATTTAGGATTGGCTCTAACGTTGATGTCGCTGTCGATGTTGCTGTGCTAATATGTTCAAAGTAATTCAAATACATTGGTTCTAAAGTTCTGTCAAAGTTGCTGTTGCTGTTGCTGTGTTAATCTGTTTCTCGCATTAATGAATATTATTCATTATTAATGAGTTGAGTAGTAGAGTAAATGAGATGTATGGAGCATGGGATTGAGAGAGATAGGTCTGTAATTGAGATTGAGAGGGAGTCAAACTCAGTTGTAATTGTGATTTAAAATGCGTTATAGTGATTCTGATTTTATAATGATTCATGTGCAATGTGCATGCCAAAACCTGTTTGTGCAATTGCACCTTTTTTGCTTTATGTTTTGCTTTCTGTTTTTTTTTTTTTTTAATTTGAACTTGAGGATGTTTGTGTTTGAGTAGTAAGTGAACGAGTGTGGCGCATATGGGTTATGGGATTGAGAGGGATGGGGTATAAATTGTAACAACTGACAATAACAAGTAGAATGTAAATGAGATTAAGAGGGAATAATAGAAGTTAGAAGTTAGTTAGGGACATCAACGTTGGAGCTAATCCTAAATTCGCTGTTGCTGTTGCTTTCAAAGTCGCTGTGTTAATCTGTTTCTCGCATTACTGACAGTTTTTCTTCTATTTTTTCGGGTAAGGATCTTTTTGTATAACGCTAATTGTTTTGTCTTAAATCTGAGAAGTGGAACTCTGGCGAAGCAAGGCGAGCACGGGTCAGCTAGTATATAATAAAAATATATAAATAAAAGACGTTTTTTTTTTTTTTTTCATATAATGTACTTTGTATAATCGCTTGCTAAACGTTAAACGTTATTTCATGTGCATTGGGCTCAGCTGAAAGCTTTGGTAGCTAGTGCTGCAACAATTTTATATTATTACTTTAATTTATTGCTTACTAATAATGTAAATAATAATAATATGTACATGTAATTTGGGTAAACCTTAGCTCGTTTTTACAAAACTTTAGTTTTTCCAGCATTCGTTATAATTTACTCACTTGATCTCTAATTTTATACAAGAAAATACAATATAAAAAAATTAATGACTAAATAACAGTTTTATCTATGTGAAATCTAATTAAGTTGAGCGTTATTACATTCAAAAAACAATATTACAAAAAAACACAATTAATCGAAAACGCGGTTTATACATTTTTTGAATATTTTTTTTTAAGAAAATTTCTATTCTTTTGCAGAAAAATGTTACTGTGTAAACAAGTAAAATTGTCTGAAAGGCGATCAGCCCAGGGACTAACCAGATGTAACCCAGTTGCAAATTCAGTGGTTTTTCGCCCATGCACGTTAAAGAACATCACAGAAGTACCTCAAAAGTCGACGAATATTGTTCCTACTCCGGATAAGAGGTAAAGTATTATGTTCTTCATTTTATATTTACTATACCCATAAAATTAAATGCCACATTCTTTCTGTCTATCTTCACTGTGGGCCAAATACAAGTTTATTTTTAAGAATGCAATTGAATGAACTTGCAATAATTATGGACACCACGTCGTCAAGTGGCTGCCTCGACTGGCCTCGCATTCTATCACTCCAATTTTCCAAAACCTTGTTTATGGTTTCGGGCTGTAGCTGTAGCTCACGGATTGCTTGGATGATATTGGCCTTAAGTGATTGAATCATTTCCGGATTGTTGGAAAAACATCTTTTCTTCACGGTTAACCACAAAAAAAAAGTCCAATGGCGTCAAATCGCAGCTCCGAGGCGGCCAATTGACATCGCCAAGACAGCTCATAACACGATTTGGAAATTTTGTCGAATTCAAGGATGGCCGTGCGCCTTCAATTTCTGAGTCAATTGGACCTTGTAAGCGAATAATCCGAGATCTTTGTGCAGAATTCTCCTCCAGGCTGGTTCGTGAAATGTTGAGGTGCTGAGATCGATGGCGAGTTGATGTTCGTAAATTGAGTCACACACAGATAGATTCTTAAATCTGACTAACTTAAAAAAAAAACTTTCGGGTACATAAGAAGATTGTTGTGATCACAATAGCTATTTAATCGTTATATCTGAAATTATTCGTGGATAGTATTTTTTTAGGAATAAGTGTACACTTGTTTACAATATTTATGAAAAATTATCACTGCATGAATGGTTGTAGGAAAATAAAAACATTTGGAACAATTTTTCTTCAGTTATTTAGATTAGATTAGATTGTTGGGCGGGAGAGTTTTCAATGAGCTCTGGCACTGCGGCTTCTTAGAGAAGCTTATTGTGCCTTCCCTGGTTAATTCTAAGAGCCATATTTTCACTACAGAGACCTTGAGGAGAACAAGGATCTTCTCTGGGTGTATATTCGCAAGAGATGCTGAATTAACCAATCAAAGATTAGGTCGTTAGATTAGATTAGGATGTATCTAGAGTAATGTCTAGAACTTCTCTTCTAACTGTGTTAATGAAGGTTGGTTCCCTCCCGATATTGCATGTACAAATATAAATTGTTGCACGTTATAAAGTCTATTAATGATTCACCTCTGTTGTTGATGTCCGAGCTTCCCCAAATTGTGTGATGTGCAGTCCATGGTTCCTGCACAAGGGCAACGTTTAGACCGTTGGAGTTCATGGTCTTGGATAAGACTGCCGAGGCTGCCTTAGCGTGATGAAGGTTGATTTGAACAACCTTCATGTTCTTTTGGAGTTATGGGAGACCTTTTTGTGTGAGTCCCCTCTTTTTCCACCGTCTCGAATCTATGTGGGCCGGCTTTTTTCTGGAGGTCTTCGTACAGGGCCAGACAGTAGCTGTATGGAACCTGATTGGGCTGGCCTATAGCTATACCTGGCAGTGGTAGAGGACGAAGGTTTGTCTCCTTTGTCCCGCTGTGGTGATTTGGTGATACTGGCAGTTGTGGGAACAGGCTCAACCGTTTCCTCAGCAGCCTGAATAGCGTTGTTGGAGGCGCTAGCGGCAGGGCTGGCAGGAAGCGACTGAACAGCCTCCTTGGGCGTCTGCTCGCTTCTTACAGGCTCTCTCGCGTTGGTTGATGTCCGAGAGTAGGGATTCTTCTTGATCCTGAACTGAACCCAGTTCATGTTAAAGCACGGCTGATAGTTCAGGTCCTCAAGAAGTTTCACTGAACACTCATCCATCGAGATGGTCAGGGCGAGATCTTGGGCGTTGGCCACCTTCCTTAGAACTTTCCAGTCCTTGGTGGGAACAGCTCTGTTTTGCACCCTTAGAGACGGTAAAATTTCGTCCGCGGAGTGGGAGGTTCCAGGGAAGTATGCGGTTGCCACACATGCTTTAGGGAGGTCACTCCCTTCCACTAACTTAGCGTTCTCCCAAGGTGAAGTTAACGATGCTATAGCTAACAAATCCCTGGTGCCAGTGTCTGCACAATTGACCGCCAGTCACCCTGGCTTGTACGAGCAGCCCAGAAATCGTATCTGTGGGCCATCGTTGGGGAGCTTATTCACCTCCCTGATGATGGCATCTTCCACTTCCGGCTCCTGCTACGTCAGCGAACAATGGAGCATTTGGTTTAGCTTTCTTGCTTGGTCCAGCAGGTGAGTTGTTGCTGGACCGAGGGCGCTTGACGGCTGTGGACTCCAACTCCAAGCTTGGCTGACACTAACCAGTTAAACTAATTAGCCATTTTCAGGTGGGCGCCCACGAGAAGGACTATAGAATGAGGATTTGTGCCCAAGCCCTTCAGTTATTTAAGACAAAAATTACTCATGAACTTCGAGTTAATGATTGTGAGTTTAGGGTCTCGGTATGATTTGTCTATGGATTTTATTCTAAGTTTATGAACAGACTAAAGTTTATTATTGGTAGAGCAGAATAAAACTTGCAATTTGGCAAGTAGTGACACTGTACCAGAATCGATTAGGTTTAAGGTCACACGAAGTATGTACTTACTAATAAAAGCCAGTTTAACAACAAAATGTCGTATCGATTCAGAGACATCTGTAAAATTTCATAATATACTTCCAACAATAGAACATGTTTAACTGCCATAATAATTATGGTAACCCATCTATAATTTATCGCTTTCTAATTCGAATATCTTCTTTATCTCTGTCAGACGACCAATAACTTTTATTAATTTAATAGTCGTATCTCGCACCACATCGATGATAAACTCTCCATTTCCCATGCTTTGTTTCGTATGTTAAATCATCGGAAATAACAAATTACCAAAACAAGCTACAAGCAGGCGATGATCGAATCAGTACAGCGAGCTACACGTTATAATTAGTCTTGAATATTCAGTCTTCGCATATAAATTGGAACACTACCATGGTGGCACAAATGAATTTTATTCAAATTCGGTCTTTGTGTCTGCCGCGGCAGCTTTTCTAACTCCACAAGAGCGGACACCTCCTTTGTTTGGACGAAGTTCATTTGAATAATGCTCAGTGATTGCTTCTATGCCGCCAGATTATTATCTATGATACTTTATGGCTCATCGGAGATGAATAATTGATATCTAATAGGTTGATCAAGAAAATATTATTTATCCATAATTGTGAATGATCGTATTTCTGCTCTGTTATTTGAATTTAAAAAAAGGTTTTTTTTTTGTCTAAAAGCTATTATTTGCAACACGTGTTAATTAAATGTGTATGTAGTATGTAAAACGAGTTGTAGTCATGTTCATAGCTATATCTCAGTGTCTTACGGGGTTCTAATTTCACCCACTAATTTTGAAATAAAATTAACTCCCGTAGGCCTTTAATTCTCCTGTCCGTATTTATATGTTGTGGAATTTGATAAAAGGTATAGATCACTAAACACGTATTGCGTGTGCAATAAAATTCCAAGATTTCAAGCGACAATCTCGTCTCCAGTGATTAACGTTTTAATTCTTCGTACACAAATTATGAACCATGTGTTGATGATAGTAGCAAGTTGCCGGGGAAATCTGGTCTCAGTGCCAGTGTCTGTTAAACAGAACGGGTCCTTTTACGAGCAACCACAATCCAATCTAACTATATCGTTCTTTTTGGACAGCGTAAAGTATCTTGTCATAATTATGTATTGAAAACTTATAAGGCTCGATCACAGTTCACAGCTCTCTAAATGCATTGCACAAGCAATTATTATCACTTAAAAGTGATACCCCAATTGATGTATTCTTCTGTCGCATATCTTTAGGAAAGGCCAGGAATTGCATCAGTTTGTCAAGAACATTGTTTGGCTCGCTATCTTGCTAATTCTTCGCGACTCCACGTGTAGATATCTACTACCTGGAGGAGCCAAATTGCCCCAAAGTGAGTCCACACTTTAAAGACAGTCTACTGCTCTATGACTGATTTATTAATATAATTTAAATATCAGCCATGATCCATATAGATCATCGATTTACATGCACTTACAACAACAGCATATGTTTCATAAACATTTTTATTTATCAAAAAAATGTTTATGAAATGTTTACCAGTTTCCCATTTCCCAATAGTAATAATGGAATAATGAAAAATAGAAGCTAACAGGCTGCATAAAATAAAATTATTTTCAAAACAAAAAAAAAAATGTAATTGCAACGGTTTTCGCCGAGTTTTTGGAATAAATAGCTTTAAAGCATTATGACAAAAATTCAATTGCATTAAAGCATTAAAGCCACCCATTACCACTTTATCTAAGGCAGCTGTGTTCCGTATTTGGTACAACTGCAATAGAGCTAGAGTCGATCTATCAAGCTTAATACCATCGATGCATTCACACCGAACACCAAATAGTTTTCGTTTTACGTTTCTGTGTAAACTATTTTAATTTCGATGGCATTAATTAAAAAATAAAATTAATTCAGAGTATTTAAGAATAATAATAGCCCATCAATTAGGTGTGGAAAATGATTTTAAGTTGTGACATTTGTTTGGTCAGCTGTTCTGCTGAATTTGCTGAATATTACAAAAGGGATGCTTGTTTCAAAAACCCAACGATTAGAAGTCGTTTTCGTGGAGTTTCCGTGGCAAGCGACTCTAAACGACCCGACTTTTGAAAACTGAAATATATGTATGGGAAAACTTCTGTTTTCGATGAAGTTTTCAACTGTTTTCGGGTCGGTGTGAATAGGGTATTAGGTTTAATATCGATATTCACCTTTTGAATGGTATATTCACTCCAACTACCTGCTGGCATTAAGGGTTCTCACCCACCTGTAAAGTTCACAATTTTAAAACTTATTTGTTTTGTTGAGGAGAAGCCAAATATATCCACATTAAGTCTTCGTAAGATGAAGGTCAGAAACTAAAAATGTTTATGAATACCACCTATGGTCATTTTTAAGGACTGAATATTTTTTTGTTAAACCATTATACCCATTTTTTGTCACAAAAAAAAAAATCTGTAGAAAAAATGTTCGTATATATCAAATAACCAATTGAAACCGACCTATTCTATTTACATTTCAGATCAACAGAGCTACGAGTTATCTCACTAAACTTAGAGGACGAACTCTACAACAAGACAAACAAAAAAATAATAAAATCTCCTCAGCGAATGCCATTGTATTGCATTCATTTTAAGCGCACTCAAAAGCTTAATAACAAGGATGAAAAAGATTTCGAGGACGACTTTCTCGTTCGGGGCGTTGAAGTAGGAAGTGCAAATGTCAGCGGGAGTCCTTTACAAAAAACGGATATTTCAAACGTCGACGATGATGATCATCAAGATGAATTTAGGTGCTTGCAGAATGGAATACAAATAAGGCTAACAGATTGCTGTCAATGTGTTTGTGACTTGTTTAACTACAGTAGTTTTCAAATATCGGATGATGATCGTGATCTTAGTTTTGTCACTATGAACAGTGGTAACCCATCCAGATCGATCAAGTCGAAGGGGGTTGATGTGATGGTAAAGAATAATTTATTAGATCCTGATGTTCTCAAGGTTATTCGTGTAACAATGAACTCCAAACGCTGAGGACATGTAATAAAAATTATTTATTTGATTTGCAATCAAAATTTGAATTCCATAAGGGAATGGTATAAACTAATATCAGTATTATCCTTTTCTGAAAGACGCATTAAATGTCAAAATATAATATATTATAATAAAAGTATGTAATCCTATTAGCTGTCCCCCGTATTAATAAACGCTGTGTTATCAACTAGTTACTCAGAAGTTATGTCCAATTTTTGTATGCTATCTGACGTTTGCTAACTAACTTACTTGTGCACATTTTTTTATTAATAATATTTGAATTTCAACGAGCTTTTGTATATAGTTCCGCTTGTTAGAATGTAATATATATTATAAAGTGATATGTGATATGATAAAGCCAGGCTTAGAGATGGGTCGATTTGCTACAAACTATTGGTAGTATATGTGAGTTAATAATTATAAATAATGTTCCCCAATCCATGCAACAAATATTCATGAATACATTTATAATTGATATATAAACTAAAAAAAAAAAAATTGTCAATGACATCTCGGATGTTTAATCCAGAGACACAGACAATACTGAGACCCCCAACTTCGGCCGATTTTCCGTTACCTTGCCTACAAGCAACACTTGTACGGAGTGTACACAATTTAGTGCGCTAGAATTGATACATAGAAATTCGTATTGACAAATGTCACGCAACTTCAACACACCAACACACCCTCAAAAAATATCAACAACTTCCGGTGTCGGCAAAGTTGCTGCCAGCGTTCATAGAAATTGGTCGGTTGGATTTGAAATTATTCGTTACGTGTCAATAGTATTTTATTTTAGGAATAAGTGCACTTTTGCTAAAACTATTTATGAAAAATGATTACTGCAGAATGGATGTAGGAAAATAAAAACATTTTGAGTAATTTTTCCTCATTTATGTAAAAAAAATTACTCGTGAAATCGAAGTTAATGATATTCAAAACCGGAAAATACAAAACAATGTTTGTCCTACTAGGTATGTTTCTAGTATATAAAACAACTCATTTGGATAGTATTATTAACCAAACAAATTATATTAATAGACTTTGAAAATTTATAATAATCAACCAATAGCATTCAGCTATCTTAAAATGTCGTATTCCCGAACTCTATCACATTCCCCCATGGTTGGTAGCGGTTGGCAGCATTGATTTTATATTTTTTGTATGTTTTTACATGTCACATGGATTCTAAATTGACATAACACCGATAGAAAAACAAAATGGCGAATTTGAAAAAAAAAAAAAAAAAACTGAGGGGGCCAGCGGCAAGAGGATTGTGAGTTGGGGGTCTCGGTATTGTCTCTGGTTTAATCACCCCGATTTGTACGAATTGGCAGAAATTCCATTCGAGGTATCCGTTCCGTTGTAACTTTCGAAAAAATTCTCTGATGACATTATGTCACTTAGGGAGCTTCCACACCGGATGGAAAAACATTGCAATATATAATGTTTAAATATCTGCAAAACACTGGATACAAGAAAAATTGAAGAAGATGTTATCATTGCTGCAGCAGCTGAAATAATTTCTATAGTAGCAAGTAGAAGACGACACTCTCCTTAGTGTCGTGTTAGTCCAAGTTTGCAAAAAAAGAGAAACAAAAGGCCGATTTGTAAAAGACGTAAGATTAATGGAAGATAAAAAAAAGGCAGAATTTTCGATTAACAGAAATGTATTTATAATTCCTGGATTTGGTAACTATCCCTACTTCCATATTTTCTTAAACTTTCCAAAATCTCTTTACCATGGTGGAACAATTATTACTACCCAAAAGACATTCGAGGCCAAATGAAAGTCCTCATGAAAAATTCGCTGTACTAAATAAATAAACAAATACAGAAAAATATCTCTGTTTCTTGGCCTTGCATGTTCTTTTTTTTCTCACGCAAGTATTCTCTGCGTTTTCTGCCAACAAATTCATGGAAAACACAACACAAACGTTTTCCTCCATTTTGTATGTCAGAATTTATCTTCGATTTAATGTACCCGATATGTATTTCGCGAGTTAAATGAGTGGAGACTTTTCATCGGCCCATCTATATGAAGTTAAGGATTTAGCATGCGAACAGGATACTGTTTTGCTAAAATGCCTCGCTAAATTTTATCTTTGTAGATATTTTTGTATGGGAGATAAAATTTAGCGCGAGCAGGATACTAGGCTTAAGCGAATTTAGTTTTTCAATTATGTATATCGGTTTTTGTTTAGTTGAATTTTAATTATTATTTTTTTTAATTCCACATATTGCTAAACTTCTTACAAAATTAATAAAATTAATACAAACCATAATATCCGCATATCGCATACTGTTAGTTGTTAGATATTAAAATAATAAAAAAGAAAACGAACTTCTAAAGCCTAGTATCCTGCTCGCGCTAAATTTTAGCGCGCATAGTCTCCACTTCGTTTCTCCACACCAAAGGTAAATGGTCGCTAAATTATTATTAAACATGATATAGATGGGACAAAACCCACATGTTTATGAAGCATGAGTACTATGACAGATATCAGTTAACGTAATTTTAATAGAATTTTTGAATTTCAAACTTGAAAGACGTAAGAAACCTAGAAATTATAGGAAGAACTTCGACATATTGTGTCCTCAAACTTTCCACAATCTCCTTACCATATACTGGAACACTTGTTATTACCCAAAAAGCATGGCCAAATGAAAGCATAAGCCTCCCTGAAATGCGATTCGCTTTATTTAAGTTTATAACTCTGTTTTGGCTCTGTTGTTTGGCTTTGCGTTTTCTTTTATTTATTACACAAACATTATCTGCGTTTTCCGCCAAAAAAATCATAGCAAACACAAGTCAAACGCTTTCCTCCGTTTTGTATGTCAGAATTTATCTTTGATTTATGTGGTTTTCCATTGGGACAAAAAATCAATCTTTTTTTTGATCTAAATCACTTTTAGCGTTCCATTGGGACGAAAAATCAATCTTTTTTTCGATTTGGATCACTTCTCGCAGATCTCGATATTTTTTCAGATTTACGCATACCAATATGCTTTGTACAGCTGTTTAACGTCAGTTTAAGAAGTTTCATTTCGAGGCAAAGGCGCAAAGTTTCGTGAAAACCAAAATAACAAAATACATAAATAGCTATGGATACGATTTCGGAGGAATTATTATCTTCATTATCTCCCTCGTCATCTGAAGATTACAAACTACCAATAATACTTCACTTGTATCTACAAGAAGGAAAACATTTTTGAGGGCGATATCCATTTGTGATTTAGCCAAAAACGAATGCCATTTGAACAGCTGATATTGTTGTCAATTAACGCACTAATCCATTTACAAAAGCAGATCAATCTCGTTGCGCGTTCCATGAGCACAGTAAAATCTGAGATCTGAAAAAGATTTCTGGTGGTCCCAATGGAAAACCACATTAATGTACCGGACATTTATTTCGCGAGCTAAATGAGTGGAGACTTTTCATCGGCCCATCTATATGAAGATAAGGATTTAGCGTGCGCAAAGGGAGACTGCTTTGCTAAACTGCCTCGCTAAATTTTATCTTTGTAGACATTTTTGTATGGGAGATAAAATTTAGCGCGAGCAGTATACTAGGCTTAAAAGAAAACTAATTTTACTAAACAAAATAATTTCCCCGAGTGACACCAATGGAAAACGAACAAATACAAATGAAATGCGAAATTATTAGGGGTATTCACGATTCGGTGTAACAGACCTAGTGAAATTGCGAAAATTTTTTTTTTGTTATCTGATCGTGAACACACATTTTCTCATCTATTGCAAAACTGAAACAAATGACAGATCCAATTTGACAATTGACATTTGTTCTGAAACAAAACTTTTAACAAGCGAAAAAGAAAAACGATTCAATGTTTATTTGAAGATAATGGAGAACATATTATGTTAATTAATTAATATTACATAATGAAAATTATTATTTTCCCTTTGGCGGCACTTATTTTTGTTTTCCATTCTCTTTATTTTATCCGATAGCTGCACACAGGAATTAATAATTTAGCAAACTGTCAACTTAATAAGGCTACGGATCGTGAATACCCCTATTGTAACGCGAAGTGATTGCAAAACAAAGTAAAACAAAATACGGTTTTACGAAGTAAACAGAAATAATTGCAAGAAAAGGAATTAAAAAAAAAAAACAATAGACACCCCGAAAAAGAGCATCACAGAAAAAGCTATTGATTCGCTGTTGATTCGCCGGCAAAAAAAGTAAGAAAAATGTCAGAAGAGAAAGAAAAGTAAGTAAATAAACATTTTTATCAATTTGGAAGAAAAATTTATAAATTTTTGTTCAATTCTTTATTTTTTTCACAAACAATGCGTTCTACAGTACCTTGCCATATTATTAGACCCAAGTAAAAAAATTCAAATTTTTTTTTTTAAATTGTTTAAAAAGTATGAAGTAGGCTTATTTTATTTTTCATTTATATTTTGCGTTACCTAGGTAATTATTAGGCTTTATTTGAGACTTCTTTACGGTATATTATGCAACATTTGAAGTTTCTATTAAGTAGTGAATGGTTGTGTGACTAAAAAGTTCAAAAAGTGCCTTAAAATTATTTGCATATAAAAGTTATTTCTGTCAAATAAAGCTCGTGTTTTTTGGTAAGTTCTGATGTTTTACTTTTGTTTATGGGTAAAACTATGTATACAGATAGTCATTATATTAAAAAAAAAAAATTTTAGTATTCAAACGTTCGAAAGATGGGAAAAGGGTCAGACCTCTCCCCGAAGAAAGTCGGCCAAGTTGTTGGCTTATTAAAGGCATCCAACCTATCCCAATATGATATTGCGGGTGTAGTTGGAGTGTCGCGAAGTTCTGTTAAGAATATTAAAACAAAAATTGATCTTGGGGTGTCTTTAAGCCCGCAGAGGAAGGGTAACTGCGGTAGGCCTCGCAACACAACCCCCAGAACAGACCGCAAAATTCGGGATATTTGCACTGAAAATCGAAAATTACCAGTTTCCCTGTTGGCGAAAAAGATTTCCGATGAAGGAATTGGAATTTCCCAGCGAACAGTGCAGCGTAGATTGGCTGAAATCGGTCTTGTTGCCAGAAGACCAGCTCGAAAACCAAAGCTGACTACCACCATGATTAGAAAGCGTTTCGACTGGGCTCAAAAATACAAAAAATTCACTGTTGAAGATTGGAAAAAGGTAATAAAATAAGACAAACTTAAAGCCAATAAGGTCATAAAAGTATGTACAACCAATTTTAACTAATTAATTAATTTTAATTTTAACCTTATAATCGCTATTTCTTTAACTTCGCAGGTTTGTTTCTCTGACGAATCTGTTTTCCAAGTAATGACGGAAAAAACAAAGTTTGTCAGAAGGAGACCGGGCGAACAAAATAAACCAACATTGTTCCCACAATTAAACATCCCCCATCCATAATGATTTGGTCAGTTATTTCTGGGAAAGGCACAGGGCGGCTCTATCTGGTTGAAAAGACTATGCGGCAGGATCAATACAAGAAGGTCCTGGAAACAAGGCTGCTACCACAGCTTCAAGAATGGTTTTCTGTTGGCGAGCAACCCATTTTTATGCATGATGGGGCTCCCTGCCACAAAGCCAAGAGCATAACTGCCTTTCTCTAAGAAAGGAGCATCAACGTTTTGGATTGGCCAGGAAATTCCCCGGACATGAATCCGATTGAGAATGTTTGGGAGCTCTTGAAGCGGGCGGCGGCTAAAAGTGCTATAACCACGAAAAGGCAGCTGATGGAGAAGATCATTTTCGAGTGGAATCACAACCCACATATCCAAGTAACCGTGCAATCTTGCATAGAAAGCATGCCACGGCGAATTAAGGCACTTATAGCTGCAAAAGGAGAGCACACCAAATATTGATTTTTAGGAAAAGCATGCATCCCCAACTCTTAAATAAAAAAAATAAATTAATATTAACTAACTAGCAAAACCTTTCCGTCTTTTTTTTATTCCTGATATTATATATTATAGTAAACAAATTCAATCTAGAACATATTTATTACAAATTTAGTCACAGCACCCATTTAAGACAAAAAAATATTTTTTTTTATGCTGGGTCTAATAATATGGCAAGGTACTGTAAAACTCAAACGTCATATTCAATCAACAACGCATCAGCATAAACTGTGTATCGTTTTGCATCGCATCAGCACAACACGCAGTGATGTCGCATCAGTGCGAACATGTTTAATGTTTCTTCTTAATGAAGAGAACGTAGCTAGCACCTATTATCAAGAAATTTTGGATAGTATGAACTGTTCAAAATATTTCTCAGGTTCTACCGCCTTTCCTTATTTTGTTGTGAAATAATCGTATTTGAAGGCGGCCTCCATGTCACGATCCAAGAAGCAAGAAGCAGATGTGACTAGTTAAGGTCAAAAGCCTGTAGTCCTCTAACTGTAGGCGAATGGTTAATTATGCTGAAACCATAATACGTGTGATGTACTGATTATTGAACGCGCTGTTGGGCTACCTGTATTGTTTGCTTTCCAGGTCTCAACACAATTTCATCTCAATTAATACGATCACGTAATTGCACTTTAAATTCGTCGAAGGATCAGATTGTATAGTCATAGACGATAACGGATCAATCATCAATACCTAATTTCTGAATTCTATTTAATTACATTTTTCGAACCATGAACGTACGAGTATCACGCCACGAAAAAAAAAAAAATGTTATGACGAGATGACCTTTTGACAAACAAAACAAAAGCCTCTTGGCATTGGGATCAAAATAATTTACCAATCAGTCGTTTGAAATTCATTTGAAACACCGCCTCTTATTATCTTCAGATCCAAAGCTGACACTTTAATCCCATTGAACATATAAACTGCGCTTTGAGGAAATACCCAATAACTTGCAGAGAGAGTACCTATAGTTACAGTTGTTGTTAACACTCGAACGCTTCCCTTCGAGCCAAACATCATCAAAAGAAATCCATTTAAATTAATGTATTGTCAACACATTTGAGGGCGTGTTTCAGACCCCGATTTTAATCCTAGGTATGTGTCAATTTATGCATATGAAACTACCCAGTACTCGCTCTTTCAAAAGTCAGAAATACATTAAAAGATTGACATTGTGATGATGAGTAACATACAAATGTGTTTAGACATTGACAACTTCGAGTGTGTATTGAGTTTTGGAGGATGCAACGGATTAATCATTATCCTTCAAGTCGATGATGATTGATAGGTTGTTATTATTCTCGGTGCGCGTATACAAAAATTTTAAATAAAGATCGAACTTCAAAATCTGCAAAGCGATAAAACAATGAAAAATCTCAATTAAACCGGTCTGAAAAAAAAAACTACTGGTCAATCGATAGGTCTTCAAAGAAAATTAAACTGCTGCTACCAGCCCAGCGGGCTATCCGACATCACTGACAACCCATAACGATGCGCCATAAATAAATACAAATAACGCATTTCTCTATAGTAGGTAGTTTCAAATCGAATTACTGGATATAATTATGCTGAAGCGATGCGTTTTTTTGTTTGATTTTATACCGATTTTAGGCGACGACGACGACGAAGTAGTGGAGTTATGTATAAAGAAGCTCATTTGCATTAGAACTGGAATATAATAAAAGGCAAATGTTATGTTCTTTTCGACGCGTATAGTTTGTTGCATGTGGTTTATGCTTTTTTATAGCCAATATTAAAGGTTATGCCGATGTGTCACGACCAGTGGTTCGTATGAACTGTGCGTTAGCTGTTTTGGGCTAGGGTGCCGATTACCTGGTATAACCGCTGAATAGATAGATAGATTTAGATGATTACAGCTTTTTTTTTGTGTTGCGACGGAATATAATAATTATATAATAATAATTGGAGATTTGCAAGAGGTGCCTTTTTAAAAATTAAATCTTTACAGCTTCAGTCTAAGTGTGAAGACAACATCCGGAATGTAAACAGCTTCTAATACTAAACGAATTATAAGTAAATGATTTTTTATAGATACCCCAACCAACAAGGTGTCAACCCTAGATCTACTCGTAGCTACTTGCTTTCAGTAATGCACTTGCACATCCACCAAGTTGATTGAAGTTGCTGTCCAATTATGCAATTCACTTTTAGTGGGGTTCGAGGTTTTCCTCTGCTTCATTAGGGCTTTTTTTTATTTTACCCACATGATTATAGATCATTGATTTCCAGGGTTTATTCTGACTCAAGCTCTTGCATTATTGTCCATATATGCTCCACGCTTTTTGAACAGGTATAAGTCGCCTTATAACCTATAAAATTCGTAGCTATGGATCTGATTCGCCACTTTCGATAAGGTTCATGCTTATATGCATTACAACCGAGATGTTTGAAGTCTGGTATAACACCTCTTTGGTGTTCCATGAGGGAGGCTTCTTCGATTCCTTTGTAGCCCGAAGGAACAGCGATTTGTAAGTTTAGTTCTGCAACTCTGCGCCAATGTTATTTTTCAAGGTAATTGAAAAATAAAAGTAGGCAACGTACTTTACCACTTCTGAGCTTTGTAATATATCAATTGTGACATTTTGTCTGATTCGCCGAACGTTGTTCCTGTTCTGAGCAATGACAACCATTTTTTTTTGTTAGTACCTCACAGGAACTCGAATTAGAATAATACTGCGAAATTTCGCAAACCACATTTCCATATGAAAATATCACCATGATGAACTTTCCCATAATTCCTACCACGTATATAAAGAAGATGGCCGACGAAAATACGTGTCACGCATTTTTACATATTAGGTAGTGCTGTCCCTTACAGTCACACGGCTATTAAGTATTGGGTATGGGCGGGACCGGGCATCCCTTTAGCCTATATTCACACCGAGCCGAAAACCGGATTTTCGGGGAAAAAACTCGAAAACTTTATGGAAGCAGAAGTTTTCCCATAACATATTTCTGTTTTCAAAACGAGTCATTTAAAGTCGTAAGCGCCTTGAGAACGACTTCCAATCGTAGGGTTGTTGAAACCAGAGACAATACTGAGACCCCCAACTTCGGCCGATTTCCTGTTCCCTTGCCTACAAACTATATTTTTACGGAGTGTACGCAATTTAGTGCGGTAGTATTGATACATAGAAATTCGTATTGACAAATGTCACGAAACTTCAAAAATTCCGGCTCACCAACACACCCTCAAAAAATATCAACAACTTCCGGTGACTTCCGGTGTCGGCAAAGTTGCTGCCAGCGTTCATAGAATTTTGTCCGTTAGATTTGAAATTATTCTTTACGTGTGAATGTATTTTATTTTGGGAAAAGTGCACTTTTGCTGAAAATATTTATGAAAAATGAAAAATGTAGATTGTATGAAGGAAAATAAAAACATTTTGAGTAATTTTTCTTCAGTTATTTAAGAAAAATTTACTCATGAAATTGAAGTTAATGATATTCAAAAGCGGAAAATACACAGCCATGTTTGTCCTAATATATTTCTAGTACATAAAACATCTCATTTAGATAGTTTTATTAACCAAACAAATTATAATAATCGTATCTTAAAAATTTATAATAACCAAGCAATAGCATTCAATTATGTTAAATTGTGGTATTCTCGAACTCTATCACCTTCCCCCATGGTTGGTAGCGGTTGGCAGCATTGATTTTATATTTTTTGTATGTTTTTACATGTCACACATATTCGAAACTGACATAACACCGATAGGAAAACAAAATGGCGAATTTGAAAAAAAGAAAAAAAAAAACTGAGGTCAGCGGCAAGAGGATTGTGAATTGGGAGTCACAGTATTGTCTCTGGTTGAAACAAAAACAAATTTTGCAATATTTAGCAAATTCAGCAGAACAGCTGACCGAACAAATGTCACAATTCACAACTTAAAATCATTTTACACACAATTGATGGGCTAGTACTAATTTCAAATGCTCTGAATTAATTTTATTTGTTAATTGTCGCGATCGAACTTTGTAACCAAAATAGTTTACAGCGAAGTTTCACGACAAGTGTCTCACAGCTGATTGAAATGTCAAACGAAATTTAGTTGGTGTTCGGCGGTATGTATGCATCGACGAGTTTTCGATAAAAACAGGGTTTTCGGTTCGGTGTGTATAGACTATTAATCTTCCGTTATGGGAATGTGTGATGGTGTAAATGCAGTATACGGATAGAAAAAAAAAACGGTGTATATGGGGACGTTCTGATACCTCGTTTATGTAAAACGACAACTAGATTTGTCTGTACTAATTCCGTCGAAATTTGGTACTTTTTCGAGAGCCTGTCACAATTTGTTGCTATTTTGCCCTTTTGTATTTGGAAAAAGACGTTGGCAAATTTTTCAAAATTTGTTATTTCCAAATAAGTAGGTATACGTTTAAAATGTAACACGGTTGCCTACCACAAAACTGTTATAGTGTTGTGCGAACTAATGATTGTTAAATAGGTACATATCTTGCGAAAATTCTAAATTTGCAGTGTAGCTTCAGAAATCACACCATTTTTTCTCAGCGGCCTGTTTTCGGACTTCTCAGACCTCTGCAACGGTCACTCTATTTATTGGAATTTCGACTCTTCAAAATGTAAACTGAGTATGCAGGAATGAGTTTCTTGACTAGATTTGGCGACTCCATAAACGTCAAGTGAAAAAAAAAACTATTCACGTGACCATTCTGAGCCAATAAAAACTGAAAAACATCTAGTCAGTCAGCTGTCAGACTTACTAAACTAGGAATTCGAACGTCCCCAATGTATGTAGAATCCTTACGCAGTTAAAACAATTACACTCTACTTGATTGCTAAAAACCCTGTATAACGACGATGACCATCCGGTTATTATAATAATTAACAGTTCTGTATTTAAAGACGACGTTCATTGTGAATTATTTGACATACAAAAACATATAAGTACATATTGTTCTGTATTGTAGAAGTTGTTCATTATTTTTGTTCTATATTTCATTTAAACTAGGTTCGCCCAGTGGTCGAAAATCGACCACACAGTTTTTACATTATCATCATATAAATAAAATTGGTGTAGCGATATTTGACTTGAAGCGAATTTTACTATCCGTCTTTAAATAAACAATTCGTAATAATTACTGATCGTATTCGGGTCAATGCTGGAATAAATATTAGTAGCTTATGTTGAACTAAACTTTTTTAATGTTGAAAAAAGATAGTACTAAAATTAAAGAAAATGTAGGTAGGAACCTATTGCATTTTGTTTCATCGTTCTGTATTTTTATAAGTGGTTGCAGCTGAATTTGATGCTGCTGCAGCTGATGCCAGAAACTTGATTAAGTAAAGAGTATTTGACTTTCGGTTGAAATCTTGAAAGACTAATCCCTTATCCCTTAAAAGAAAATCGCGAAAAAACAGCAATGAAAATATCTGCGCACAATTAAAGTCATATACTCATATTTTCTCTTAGATCATTTTTGATGAAATGAAATTGGTAATGCTTTTCTCCACATTGTCATTTTTACCATTATTTGTAAAAATAAATTTAAACACCCGCCAAATCTACCTGTTGTTGACTTCACTTGCGAAGAAAGGTTATTCCGTCAGAAGTCTATTAAAATGTGATTCTACAAAAGATTTCTGCTAACCCTTTTTAATAGTAGGTTCCTAACAACTCAATTCTCAATCAATTCTTATAACAAAACTCAAATGTTCATCCATAAACATTTGAGAAGTGCAAATATTCCCAAATAAGTAAATTATAAGAGACAGAGAATACGTATTCTCTATTCATATTCTTTCTCTCTTCCTTCGCCTAACTACCACCATTCGTCGGTGACGCCGCCCGCAGAGGTTATTGTTGTTGTTGTATTCAACGTAATTTAAAACACAATTTTACCCATTTTGCAAATCCTTTTTGGAAATTATAATATTTTTTGACCGATCTATGAATGGCACGCTTCAAATTGGTGAAAAAATAAATGCAATTGATATTCATTTAGTAGGTTAGATATGTTCTGAAAGAAATCGTGTCGGCGATTAATATATAGATGCTTAAAAGCAATAGCGTTAGTAAATATTAAGAAAAGTAAAATTCAAACCAACATAACTAAAAATTGTGTTCTATTATTATTTTTTTTTATATAAAGTCTGTTTGGTATTTTTCTATTGTTCATTATTTCAAATTCTAAAATGTGGTATGTAGGTATAACGCTGAAAATTTAGCGGTTTAGCAATTGCAATAATTGTATATTCGCCTGAACCTAACCTAAATCAAACTTAACCACTTTAAACAAATTTATCATAATTGTGAGTGCAAACTGTTTTATTTTATTTTGTCGATATAAGGGGTGTTCTTTTGAGCATCTATCTCAGCAAAGCAAATTAAATGAGAATCTTCAGCACACAATTACAACAATTAAATCCTACTTGACATTTTTGCGATTCACACCACGTAGGAATTTATCTCAAGTGGAAGTGACAGCAGTAGCTTATGTTGGAACCTTCCTGGTGATGTGGGTCGAAATTACTAGTAATCTGCAAACTATTAGTCGAAACACATACAATGCCAGTTTATACCACTGCAGCACAATTGCGACTGGAACCGTTTTTTATTACGCATTCGACTACTTTACTTTACTTTACTTCGCTGAGATATAAGCTCAACAAAACAGTCCTGGAAATGTTGAATAAAACACGCATATTGGAAACGTTGGCTTGTGAGCTTCGTTAAATTGTTTCAGGAATCATTAAAGAGGTTACATGATACCGCGTCACCTGGTCTAAACATTCTTCAACGTCAGCGGTCGTGGTGGTGTTCCTTTCTAATTTTAAGGAGCAGAGAAATATCTTCTTTGAAGTGCAAGGCGTCAAAGTCGCCTATATCAGGGTAGGGATGTAGCAATGATGTACAAAATGCATTGATTTTCATAATTCGTGGCTACGTCGCTGCCAAAGGCGATTTTGAGATCGATAAAGAGGTGCTTTGTATTGATCTCTGTTCATGTTAGTTTATATCCGATGCTTTTTAAATATCTTCTGTTTTATTTTTTTAGTATATTGAATAACAATACCAGTAATGGTATTTAACAGGCGGTATAGTTATCATACGAAACTCTTCAGTGCAGCTTTTCGAAAACGGTGATTTGAAGAATGAAACAGTCAAATTGAATTGCGATTTACTTTTGAATGGATTTTGTTCAGAATGGAGAGATTTTTGTTTGCTTCGTACATTTACCTATATCGCACGTAGTAAATAAAATCGTTGTCAGACTTATTTGTCCGTGTTAGGACTAATATCTTTGTCTACATTATTTTGCAATTAAGAATCATATTCAATCGTCTGCACTCACGTTGTCTTATTTTGTTTAATTTTGCGACATCCATAAAGCAAGTGTTCGTTTCGGTCACAGACACCCCTAATTACAAAACACCATGGACTTCGCCTCGCCTAATCCATGTCTAATGTCTACCTGTCGCAATTAAAATGAAATATCAGTGGGAATAGAAGAAATCCGTTTCAACATGGGTAACGAATAATTCATGGCTATCAATGATATATACCGACGGCGCCGGCTTAGGCAGCCCCTAGCCACAGGTGGTCTAACCGAGGGTAACGGTATAAAAGGATCGTGCAGGAGAAATCTATACACTACAGACACACACACAGAGAGAGAGAGAGGATACAATAGAAATTCTTTCCGCCTATGGTGTATGAGTAGTATTTAATTTCACCTGAACAATTCGATGTAGAATTATTTTCGATTTTTCAATCTTTACAATTTCAATTTTCCTACCTGGATTTTCAGAAAGAAGTAATCCTTAAGCAAAGTTCTTAGGTTTTTGTCCGACCTTCGACGATAAGAACTCTCACGCGGCGAAAATGTCTCTCAGCAATGGTGACAGTAAATACGGGAAATAAATATATTGACGGGCGTAAAATACCATAAGATTGTACAGTCTGTGCTGACGATGACCGCATTCAATGTTTTAATTGAGGTAGGTAGATGTGCTATTATTGTGGATATTTATAAATACCGCACATATCGTACCATACTATTGTAAGTAGATCTATGGAGCGCTGTATTGGAAGTGGGTTAAGGCTGGTCCGCTGTTCTAGTGAAGTCAAATTTTAACTCCTCACAAAAAAGTGCTGTGAAATCGAGAATGAACTAATTTGTTGGAGATTTTCGAGGAGAAAGGGGCACTGAGCTTAAGAGCTTTTTTATTTGGTCGGAGTACAAGAAGGTTTTAGGAAACCAATTGAGAACTTCCATTTTTGTGAATCATGCGATGCAGTAAAATGTATTGAATTTTTCGGAGATATTATTCATCTATGTCCAACTGCAATAAGTCATAAAGCAAATTCGGAAAGGATGGACCTACTGGGTCAGTTGTGGACATGACCAGACCATGACAAACGAATTTTCAAAAAATGCAAGTCTTTCAAAATAAATTACAAGGAACATAGACAACTGAATTTTTTTTGACAAACACCCATGAATATTAGTGTCATGGAAGATCTTCCCATTTAGCCGTTTGGAATCTACATGAAATTGTGGATCCCCTTCATTCTTCCCAAAAATGAAAAACCCGGACAAAACCAATGGTTGAAAGTAGCTAGGCCTAGGGTCCCTACGGACCTGTTGCACCAACTATTAATACCTATATATAGTTCAAAATAATTCAACCATAGCCCATCAGTATACCTTTCAGATTCATTGCATAAGCTGTACCACACTAATGTGAAATGATTTTACTAAACTCAGTTTTTCCCTTTCTTACAAACTTCATTTAAAAATAATGTGCACCGGTATTTACTTCCTTATTGATCCCCATTTGCGCAATTCCTTCGCTGTGTATTTTATATTATTTTTTGCAAGTAGTCATAACCTTTTAAGCGCGTGTCCTACCTACCTTTAAACGACCACCATTAGGCGTTTTTTATTATGCCCACATGATCTGTATAGATCATTGATTTGCATGGTTTACAACAATAATAACAGATTCAACTGTTGTTGTAAAGCATGCAAATCCATGATCTATATGGATCATGCGGGCATAATAAAAAACCGCGCCAATGTACTATATAGAATACTTGGTTTAGAACCCAGTTAACAGTCTGTGAAATATCCAGCAAACAAAAATGCTTACCAAAACTAATTTGCCATAAGAAAATATAGCTCGAACCTTTAATTCACTTTATCGCGAATTTTCTACACGAACATCAACTTCGTTTTTTCTTAAATTTACTTTTCTAAATGCCAGTTTTGTTCATATAATATCAAAGTCAATGCAACAATCCAATTAAAATGTTTAAGGCTTTGATATTGATATTGATGACAAAAAAAAAAATCTCAAAAATATATCACGGTAGTATGTGTAATCTCATTTATCACATTTTCAGAATAAATCCAAAATGTCGTTTGGAAATTAACAAAAGCAACCTTCAGAAATTTACTGCATATACTGTATATACCCGCATAGGTGTAGCTGTAGCTATATGCAGACAAAATTTAGCAAATATGCTAATTTATGGGCGTATACCCATGAAATACTTGCAAATTTTAGTCCATCGATTCAACTCGAGTTTCAAATCGTTTGACCCTAGTGTGGTGATACACAAAATTAACTCATGAATTCATAATAACATACCCAGTAAATCCTTGGGAAAGAGGCGTAACTTTTTTATGGCTGTTAATTACAAAGGAAATTCAAACAAAACAATGAAAAATTAGCTACCATTAAAATATATCATACCAATCTTTAGATGGTTTCAACGAAATTCTTTAAATGCATCTAAGGAAATAAATAAGCCAGTGACATTGAAAGTTTAAGGAAGTAAAAAGAAAAGATATTACGCCTTTGTTTTATTATACGGCTGCGGCGGGATAGTCGAGTTGATAGTGTTAACAATTTCACTACAATGCCATTAGATAGATAGTTGATTTTATTTATTTCATACTTAAATTAAATTACTAACAAAATCCATGAAATAATGAAATAGAATAATAGTAATCATTCTTTAACTAAAATGATATCTGATGTGGGGTAACAATCAGTTAAATATAAATCAAATATGAACAATATAACTCAAAAGCAAGAAAATAACAAATTAAAAATGTAACAATTTCGAAATATGATACTTTAATAATGATAAAGCAATTATAGTTTTTGTGCTGATGAACAAACGGACTTTCTTAAAAAGTGATTCAATGCAATCATAGTTTAAAGTGGAAGCAATATATATAGTTGGCGCAACAGGTCCGGAGGGACCCTAGGCCTAGCTTCTCACAACCATTCGTTTTGTGTGAGTTTTTCATTTTTGGAACGAATGGAAGGGATCTACAATTTTATGCCGACTCCAAAAGGCTAATTGAGAAGCTCTTTTAAGACAGTTTTTACTCTCGGATGTTTGTCAGACGTTCGCGAGAGGTAGCGCAGTGGAAAAAACCCTAAGTTGGAATTTGGGTTTTTGCGGGATTCGAACCTGAAACCCCTCGCTTAGTAGTCCAACACACTAACCACTAAGCCACTGAGTGGAAGCAATGTCTCTAATAAAAAAGGACAAGTTATTAAAAACAACTTTGCAGCTATAGGTATAAGTATGAAAACGAGAAAAAAGGGCTACATGAAATTGAAAATCAATAATTGCTTCACTTACAGATTAGATAGATATGTAGGTACCTATATATTTTTCGCAAATCACAAAGAAAAAATCTTAATTGAAAACTGCGGACACTAAAAAAGACGGATTGTTAAGATAGGATGTATATTGTATACGATTAAAAGTACATATTAATTTAAGTATGTATAAATTCGTAAAATGAAAAATGCCCGCAAAATGTTGGGAGCATTTTTCGTAATGAAAACTCAATGCAAAACGAAAAAAAAGGCCTCAAAATATGAAATATCATCCCAATAAACAAAAAAAACATCAATTTCTTGTTGTTGGTTTTCACATAAATTTGGGCATTTTTCATTGGGGCAAATGGTGCAATGAGTAAGCTCATATATTATGTATAGGTTAGTCGCAGCGGTTCTCAAACTTATTAAGCTGTGGAACCCTAAACAAGGCCCAGATATAATTCGGAACCCCTCTTAATAATCTATTCACACTGAGTCGAAAAACGGGTTTTCGCGAAAACTTCATCGAAAACGGTATTCAATTCTAATAACAACCCAAAATTCGTTCAATAATAAAGAAGCAAATACATGATTTGATGAAGAAGAACTCTGCAGATCTATAAGAGACTCGTTTTCCGGAATGTTTAGTGTCGTAGGCTGGATTTTCCTTAGAAATGGATGTTAGTTTTCGTATCAAACATCAAACATTTTTCTAAAAAAAAAAATGTTGTACATAATTGCATACTTTCAAAAATTATTTCTTAACTCAAGGGAGTCGCGGAACCCTGAAAACTCGTTTTCGGAACACAATTTAAGAACCGACGGGTTAGTGGATAGTACATTTGAGAATTTCTACTCGGTATGTTGCCGCTTTGTTTAAAAACTCTCTTAAGACCTTAAAAACATATAAATGTCTGATTGGTAAAATATACATATAATATATATTTATTAAATACTAGCAAACCCATGCCCGCTTCGCTAATGCTTTCAATTCGTCCGGCTGGAGAAATGCTAAAACTAAAGAGAGCAGAAAGAAAACTTTGAATAAAATTCGTTTTTGAAATAGCCTACATTTTATTCTAATATGCTTTCTTATAAACAACATTTTTGGTTTTTCCATCTTTTACATAAATAAAATGTAGACTGCTAGTTTGGAACGATCCGATAAAATTGTTTTTTGTTGAGTTGATTTTCCCCTTTTTAAAGCAGCCGATGATGCTTGGGAAGTGCTTTGCGAAAAATTCAGAGATGTTTGCGATGCGCTTGCCGATACATTTTTTGATGTACCGCGCACTTGAGAAAGTCTTTCCGCCTCATCGTATAAATCTGAAATATAAGAACAATTAAAAATGTAAATTGTTGGATTTGTGCTATAAAAAACGTATGATAATCAAAATTATGTTACCGAATGAGTTATCACTAACTTCAAGTGGCTATAATATCCCCATCTGTCAAATACAAAAAAAAAAGAATTAAGTACCTATCCAAAATAACCAATAAAAAATAAAAAATTAAAAAAATAAATCTTTGCGACTTGTATCGTTGCGGGGTGACGATGATACCTATTACATTTTTTGTTTCATTTTCGGTTGTATCGTTGCCAGACGAAGATTTTAATGCTTCCAAAGCAACATTATTTTCTGATTGTTGTTCACCACTTTCACCATTTTTCTTGCCATCGTCGCCTAAGTAGTCCATTTTGAACTTATTGACACGGACTCAATTCACTTCAAATATTTAAAAAAAATGCTTAACAAATATTAAATCTAACCGTGAATGATGTCCGCCAAAAAAGCACAAAACCATCATTTTAGCACTTTATTTAGATTTAGACAAATGAAAAATTACTTATATTGTATGCAATACGCAAAAGGTTGCCATAATTTTGTTTGCCTTAAGTGCCAAAACCTGAAAACTTTGCTCAAAATCGTTGACCAGAAAGAAGCCCAAAAAATCGTGGAAAATTTGGGTATTTTTTCCACTTATGCGCGCCCCGATTTATTTAACTTATGTGGTATTCAATTGGGCTTCTTCAAATTTTAGATTTCGTATGGCTAATCGAACATAACAACGTCACTTGCTCGTTTTCGTGTTGATATTGGTGCGATTCGAATATGTGTAGCCTTCGACACTTTCCAAAGCGTTTTCCATTCACTGGTTGAATTTTATATTAAAACACTTTGAATTTGTGTCCCAATAGATTTCTAAATATTTATACATAAATAATTTACAAAAATAGATCCACCCGATGCAATGCATTTTTCTGCGGTAAAAGAACTTCACGAAAACGTAAACAAACTCCGCCAGTTGTCAAACTCAAACGCACTTGTAGGTAAATCTGAAAAAAATCTAAATTCGCAAATAAAATCTCTGAAATCTGAAAAAGATTGTTTTTTTTTTTTGTACCAAACGAACATAAAAATTGCTCTGAGAGCAGAAAAAGTGCTCTGAGAGCGCCCAATCGAATACCACATTATACAATTGGCTTTTTTGGCACGTGTCAAAGCAAAAAATATGACAAAGCGCCAAATATGGCAACCCTGAATACGCCCATAGAAGAGATGCTGACTATATCAATGTGTGCAAACATCCACTCGAATGGAGTGTGAATGGTAGAAACGAACGTCAAATAAAAAAATAATTTGCAAGTAAATTGCTTACATACAGCGTAGACTCCAAAACAAATAAGGAATGCTCAAATATTATTTACGCAATCGCAGTTCACTTATCCTGAACACACTTCACTTGATTTAGACTTACATTAAAAGTAAAATCACTTAAATTTCATGCAACACCAACAGGGTTGCCAAAATTCTCAGTTATGCGCACCGCGGATTTTATTTGTATTATATTTTCTATGATTTTTTCGTTGGAAAAGTATTGTTTTTTTTACATACAAAGCTGCTTCAAACGAATACCTTTTGAACAAAAAATAATCATAGAATTAGATGCTGCCGAACTCGAGATATAAACGGACAAACATAATATCCAAGGCATTTTTATATATATAAGATATATAGAAGATAATTCGAACTCAATGTTTCTGAGCTATTAGTAAAGGCCTAGAAGTATATCATCTGAACCAAGCTAGTTATATTTATATATGCTTTAAAAGATACATTTTACGTATGACCAAAACCATGTACGATTTTAACGCTTGGACTTGGATATGGGTTTACGAACTTAGATTGAAATCAATTGAGACTCCTAAGGTACTTAAAATGTGGTAGGTACTGATTACATTTTGAAACAATTTTCGGTGCGTGGACAGGTAAAGAAAACAGTTTACAGTTGCTAGCGTGAAACCATCAGAGGTTATAATGATATAGACTATTTCCAGTTGTCTTCAATGGCATCAACTTTTTTTTCACTGATGATCAATGGCGCACAAAACTTTCTCGTGCATTTTACGATAGTCATAAGTTTACTGCGATTATATTAAACATTTGCAAACTTTGTTCAAAACTTCCAGAATTGACAATACATTTTTTTTAAAGCCCGTCTTTTGCTAAAAACTTGATCTTAGTAATATGAAATTAGTTTTGTCGTAAGACGATGTTTAATTTTTAAGACATTTTTTAAAGACGCAAAAGAGTATTGTAATCCAAACGTTTCAATTCGATGTGACCAACCTATAGTTAATATCTGCATAGAGCCAGTTTTAGTTAGGATTTCAGCTCTATAATGTTTCTTTAAAACCTGGGCCGCGATAATCTTTTATTAAAAAAAAGATCGACAATCATTCATGAATATTTGAAATTATAGCAAACTGAAGCTGATTGAAGATGACACGAAACTCGAACTCGAAAAACCACACAGAACACCGTGCGATATTGATCATTTATTATTATTATTATTTTTTTTTTTTTTCGAAATACTTTTATTTATTCAAAAAAATTTATCAAGGCAATGCACACATGGCTTTACCTCTTTATAATTGCAATTCGTGTCTATCAGATACAGACTTATAGACACACAATATTCTTAGACACTCCACCTCCATGCAATAACCTAACTTGCGAGGGAGGCTTACCCCATACAGCTTGTGGAAAGGTGAGTAGTTATATTCTAAAAATCAATAGGTAGTTTTGAAAATTTATTCAATTTTAGTTTAAGCCTCATGAGCGGTGTTCGGAATTCGAATTGTTGGATATGTCAAGGAGAGTTGTCAAAACAATGATTATGGGCCACAATGGTATACGAAATAAAATCGCCACGGACTGGGATATCGCTAACATGAACATATTGGTAGTATAGTGGAGATCTTTACTCATCTGTGAACCTACTTACATATATACAACATTTTTGTATATCCAGCATTGGAGCAAAGATCTGGAAAGGCTGTCGAAATATTATCTGATGGATTGTGAAGCCAAGCGAGATTCTTGCAGTTTTTTGGGTATGCAACTTCGTTTTATTGCTTATAAATAGGACTCTATGACTGACTTTTGTTTTAGTCCTCATGAATTGTGGTAATCGGTGGTTTTAGTAGATTGATTTGAGCTTGCTATTATCTAGGAACTAGATTTCAAATCCAATTTCGGACATTGCTTGTTACACGATGCCGCTTTTTAAATAAGGTTTGTTATTTTAACAACAAATAAGTAAGAGTTTAGTAAGCAGGGCTTTTTAAAAATGTAACATCTGCAATTTATTTCTTAATTTCTTGTGATATACTTACTCGCTTACTTAAATAGTTAAATATCCACCTATACGGAGACGTGAACTTCTTGATAAGACTTTCCTATAGTTATCACGAAATTATTGGCTCTTGTTAATTCTAGGGTAGACTGAAGGTCAAGGGATAATCTTTTTATACAAATGCATAAGAGTATTCCAGCTAAACCCAATGTGTAATCATGTTGAACATCATTACATGCATAGGTACCTACCTGACGCAATCTTAGATTTACATAACCTTACTATGATCCACATTTTAGCAAAGTAATGTGTTGAATGTTAAAACCACCCATTTTGTACCATAGGTATACCTACTTCACAATGGTGTTACCAAACCAAACCAACCAATTCAAACATAGTCACCTGTCACCTCTGTCTGATGTTTGCTGTTTGAATATTTTCAATTTTTTATTTTTATTTTTTCTAGTGAACAAAGATACAACCATTGGCCATAATTACTATTTCTCCAAGGCACCGCCGAGCTCAAGATGGGCAGGGCGTGCCATTAGAACGTGGTATTTTGAATTAGGCTATGAGATAAAAAAATGGAGCCAATTTAGAGAAGCTCGAGATCGGAACACCTCCCTTAATGAGTTCACACAAATGATATGGCCCACAACGGAATTTGTTGGCTGTGCAGCGGCACGGTAAGAATCAAAAAACCTATAAAATATTCGAAAATAATTGAAAAGATTTTTTAAGAATGTTTGATGGATACTTGGCAACTTGTTACTACCACCCGGCATTAACGAAAGGATGGAAGAACTTTGCGTTAGGGAGGGGTTGTTCAAAGTGCCCAGAAGGACGTCCGACTTGCTCACGAGATTTTAGCAAGCTCTGTGGATTAGGTAAGAACTACGTATATAACCTATGAGTTATGAGCCACTGCGTTTCCACAGCAACTTTTAAATGCGGGTTTTTTAAGACGCAGTAGTGGAGACAGCAGTTTTGTTGTACGACTACATAAAACTAAACGTTGCGGAAATTCTATGCCTTATGGATATAATATTAAGTTGTAAGTATCTATAATGTAGCTTGCCTAAAGCTGGGCCACGACTTTAAATTCGAAAAACATGTCCGTAGTCTGTAGATAATTTCACTAGATATGCGCACCGCATATTATGGAATAATGTGACGCGGCAGTGTTTTCAGGTCGTGGGGAATACCCCTTTTTGTGGGGAATTTCAATAAAAAAAATTGAAGAAAGGGGAAAAGGGGAATATTCCCACATCTAGACCGAAATGTGGAGAAAACAAAATTAAATGTCAGTATACTTAACACAAATATTGAGCACATTCAAGAATCTAGTTACCTTAAGTCGACTAGATTGGTCTGGATAGGATTTAACCTGAACTAGATTGGTCGGGAACGTCACTTTTTCTACGTCAACTGAACTACGTCGTCGGCTACCCCTTCATAAACATCAACTGAAACAGCTGTTCATATGACCGATTTCAGCCAATCAAAACCGAGATACATCTAGCTGTCAGACTTTTAAACTAGATACTTGAACCCCCCCAATACTACATAACTTGTAGGCAAGTAACGTTAAATCGGCCAAACTTGGAGGTCTCGTGTCTCATGATATGATATGTCTATGAGTCGTATCTGACTTCTGACTCAAGGGCGCTTGGCTGGTTCGAGCAATACAAGCTAAAATTGTGTTATAATATTAGGTCATAATAGTGATTTTATAAAAATGAAACTAATCATAATCGGGCTTGCATTAATGTGATTTAAGTTTGTATTAAAAATATTGTTCTAAAATTATTGTTTTAGTTTTTATTTAATGAAAACAAAAATGTACAATATCTTTTCTCTTCACGCTAATTGTGTTTCTATTTTTTAGATATTTTATATGATACAGACGGAAGTCACTATGCGGTAAGAAGTATATCCGTACCATGGATCTTATTATCGAGTTTTATTATTATCAATACGATACAAACCTAATGCATACCTCATGCAAAATATTGCAATTACGTAGTTAAATAAAATAAACTACAGCAAAATTCAAATTTGTAATTTTATTCAGTTCTAAAAATGTTCGTTTGTACAATAATTTAGAGAAAAACTGAGTTTGCTATCAGGTTTGAAATGATGACCATAATTACCTTAGCAATCAATTTTTGTTACAATCGTATGGACCGCTTTGGTTTTGCAAACTTCAAATCTAGGTTCCAAAGTTTGAATAAAATCGAACGGACGGGCAGAATTGCACGACACTTTTTTTAGTTCCTCTGTCAGTATATTTGTCAGACTTGATGAATTTCTCGAGTTCGAAACTTTTAACGAACACAGCAAACTTTTTTGTTGTCTTATTTTGTATTTTTCTACTACAAATCCTTATAAAAAAAATCCTATGTAAAAATCTGTATCCTTTTGTGCACTAACCTTTTACCTACCATTTAAGATGAAGTTTTGTAAGCAAGTGAGATTTAGACCACTATCTGGTTTATATCAGCTCTTGCTCTTGATTTCAAGCATTTACGTAGCGTGGCAGACAGAGAACATGGTATGTTATGATATAAAGACTGATGTCTCCATAGTGGTTACAGTTGTTTAGAGTTCCTCCCCTATCTTCTGGGTCTGGCTACCGATTTTGTTATTCCTAATAGTTCAACCGATTGTCCGCACGTATAACTAGCCGCCAGTGTTATCTTAGAAAATTTTTCGGAAAGGCTCCGAAAAGGTGTCCCAGGCTTTCTGACCTGAGTTTTCGGACTCCATTTGAGGAACTGGTAGCTAATTTTAAGAATGCATGCATGGACATGTGAAGCAGAATGCACAAACTATGAAACTGTATGTGTTTCCAAAGAAAATTATGGAATACAATATTTTTTTTAGCGTTGATTCCAACACCATATAATCTACAAATAGTATAGGTACGTGTTCAGTCTATATGTGAATGTGAAACCAAAATTTATGTCGATAGTCGATGTCTGTGTAAAGAGAGAATACATAATAATGCTTTGCGTCTTGTAAATAACCGATTTTGAAAAAGGGTCCATAGACGCTAAAAAGTAACCTGAAATTTCGTAAAGGGGTCCGATTTGGACTATTTTGGAAAAGGCGAGTCCTGGGGTCCCATTTTGCGAGAACGGTTCAATCGGATCCGGTCAAAATTTTCTTTCAAAAATGCTGTTTTACGAAATTCCGCTTTTTTTAATTCTGGTTTATAAAATTCTGCTTTCCAAATTTTAAGCAATAAGATTCTGCTTATTCTCCTTAAAAAAAACGAATATTATCATGAACAAAAAAAAAAATAAATATCATGAATAAAAAAATCCAGAAGAAGCAAATAATTTCACATTTGAAATTATCAAAAAATTAAGAAACTACCTAAACAGAGCCAGAGAGATCTATATTTTTTGATATACGTTTAAGAAAACCAATATGGCTAAGATCTGCTCTCTTTTTTAGAATTCTTCTTATTTGTTTGTTCTTAAAAATAATTATCCTTTTCTTTTTCAATTTCTTCCCATTCCCATCCATCCACGCATAACTTATCTTTCCCTTTATGTGATTTAAAGGCTGGTACACTGCTCAAAGGAAGTGAAATTTTCACTGCTCTCCAAAAAATGCTGTGAAATCGAAAGTGAAATATTTTTTTTGGAGATTTTCATGAAGGAACTAATGCAGGGTGACTGAGCTGAAAAGATTTTTTTTTCTGGGAATTCCATAAGATTAAGGATAGCTATAGTATAAAATAAACATATTTTTTCACTCTTAGTTTACTTAAAATGAAAACAGATGGAGGAAAGAAATTGCGAATTTTGTTTTATTGTAGTTCATAGGTTCTAGAAGTGTTTAATTTTGGCAATAATATCTGATTTGTAAATAAGACCAGTGTAACACATTTTAAGAATCAAGAGTGCATAGAGAGTATACCGCACCTTTTAAAAGATCCGGAAATTATATTGATGTGATTACTGAACCTCATTGTAGTAGAACATTCGAATACTGCTGTATTCTTATTTGCAAAAGTTTCGTATGTGGTATTTGATTACGCTTCTTCAAATTCGCTCTCAGATTTCAGATTTCGTGTGGCTAATCGAACATAAGAATATCTCTTGCACTTTTTGTGTTGACATTCGTGCGATTGGAATATGTGTAGCCTTCAACACTTTTCAAAGCGTTTTCCATTCACTGGTTAAATTTTATATGCAAACGTTCTAAATTAGCGTCCCGGTTTATTTATACATAATAAATAAATAAATATACACAAATAAATTACACAAATAGATTCACCCGATGCAATTACTTTCTTTGCTGTAGAGAAAAAAATAAACTCAAATGCACTTGTATTGGTAAATCTGAGAAAATATATAGATTCACAAAAGCGCTTTGAAATTTGGAAAAGATTGTTTTTTTTTTTGTCGTACCAAACGAACATAAAAAGTGCTCTGAGAGCTCCCAATCGAATGCCACAATAATATTTAAGGATTTATTATTAATTAAAGTAACTCTCATTCATTCATTAATAGTAATAAAAATGCATAAAAAGAGTATCGTGTTCAATTTTATAACGCAATTGCAGCAGCCACCGTGTCGCCTTTACAAAAGGGAACTGCGAGCTGCGAACAAATCATTTTTTGTATGAAAACACTAAATTGCCATTTTAGTATCCATAAAGCATTTTATGTAATTGATCTGACCGCCAATTAAAAATCTGTATGCTTATCTTGAGCAAAACAGTGTATAACAATTTACTGAGGCACCCTGCTCATCAAAAAGGTCATCCATGCCACCAACTTTTTGTACACCTAACTTTATGGTATTATATTCAATGCAAAAATGATAGAAGAAGTTCGAAAAGTGCAGTACCTTCTTAAAGAAACATCTGAGATTGAAATTAATTTCTTAACCGTCGTCCTACAAATCATTTTTCACGCCGAAATGTCAAAAATTTAATGCAACAGACAATAAAAACCAAGTGAAATAGCTGTGGGGAGATTTTAGTATCGCCACTTACAGCTCAGTTTTTGAAGCGCAATTTTTCACTTGAGCTGCGTACTGCCAAGTGAAATTTCCATGTGGAAAGTTCATTTTGACATTTCGCGGTGAAAAATGTGTATGAAAAACTGGATTTCACTTGAGCAGCGTACCAGCCTTAACGATTGAAATATTCATTATGAGCATAACACTATTAGTACACGTTCAGAAGGGATAGCAAAACTACCTAGAAGAGTTAATAGTCTAATATAGCACTGCAATCTTAAAAAAAAAATTCTCTACACTTTATGCTTAAATAAGTAGAGGATTGTCTTAACATAATTTTAACTAACACTTTCCAAACCTTTTCTATTGTTTGCAGAGTTTTGTAAAGCAAAATTTTGAAAAGCAGAATTTTGAAAATAAAGTTTTTAAAGCAGAATTTTGTAAGAAGAATTATTTTGACCCATCTAGAATCATGACCCCAACGCTAAATAATTCATTCCGCTCGGCAGCACAAACTCTATAAAATAAAATGGCAAAAGTGTATGTTTCCCTCTGTCGCCCGTTACTTTCAAGCAATTTAGTTGATTTTTTTAAATGTCGGTAATTACGGTGGTCAATTGACAGGCAAAAAAAAAAAAACTACTTAAATGCTATCAGTGCCTAGCAAAGCCGGCGGGGTTTAGCTAGTTTACTATAAGTCCTTCTGTAAAGCTCCTCTTCAAAAGGCGACTTGTTTTGACTATCAACCATTCAGTTAATTTTGATCTTACGACAGAACGTAATAAATAGTACAGTTGTTTTTATTTCGCTCAACTCATTGTTAGGTAGATATAGAGAATCCATTTGGACGACACAATTTCATAATTGCCAAAGGATATAAAATACGCAAAGTTCTGTAAAGCGATCTTTTTTTAACAAATTGACTTTAGATGCAGCTGGCAAGCAAAACAAAAATTTATTACACCGCAATTTTAACCTATATTCAATTAGCACTCAAGCTATTTCATGACCACGATCGCTTCGTCTGAGATACATCGATCATTCTCTTCTGACAGCTTAATTGTGGTTCTCGCACCGTTCTTCAATAAGATGTGCTGGAATTGTCCGTAACAAACTCTGTCTTTCTTTTCTATAAGTGTAGTTCTCTTTAGAAGCTAACAATTGATTTGTCTTGTCATAGGCTACACATTTTTCTTGGTCATGTTTTGATGACATTCTGTTCAGTCGTCTATCTACGACTGTATTTGCAGATTTGAAACAAAGGCATTCATTTTTTTTTATATTTACGTCACGAAGATAGGTCTTTTAGAGCTATACACAGATTTTGTATGACTGTAACACTTAAATTTCCGTGAATTTCTTTCTCTCTTCGGTTGGCGGTGATTGTGATTATACTTGTCTACAATATATACGAACGAGCATATTTCTACACCATACACATTCGCTTATTAAAATTGACTTTACGTGACGTGATACTATCAGCTGGACAGATAAAATTACGTTTAAATCTACTGACTGTGTGCGTACATTTGCATACAGAGAGTCAGATTTAAAAATGTTGACATGTTCATTAGATACATCGAAAACATGTTTCAGTACGACTCATGTAAATTATTACAATTTTCGTCGGGGTTTCAGTTACTAGGTTAATATGGACTAGTATATCTGGTGTTACTACGGCATAATTTCATTTCTCTGAAAGGCCAACATAATCTGCTGTTTGAAGTAGCAGCGTAGATCTCGTGCACAGACCTCACAAGAAGCCACAACCCACACGATACGTGCATGGCATTTCTGTCCAGACAAAGAGATGTAAGTGAAGGTATAATGTACAAATACTGCAGCCGGGAGGAGATTTTTAAAAAAACTGAAAGCGAAAAACTGAAAATCCACGCACGTTGAGAGTGGGAAACTGATTCAGTATCTTACTAAAAAAGGGAATTAATAAACGTAGGTATAAAGATTTTGCTCAAAGTGAATTTATGCTTAAATTAAAGCCCTAAGAGCCTAAGACCTAAGTCAGTAGGTATATAAAACCCTGTGATGTTTGCAACTATTTTCCAGCATTTCGTTCTCACGAAAGTTTCCAGTTTTAACCTACTATCGTCTGTATTCGGTATAGGGCTATATTAAACTTTTTATACCTTATGATACATCTTCTCTGTCAGAAACAAATCTTATCTCTAACGGAACAAGTATCGATCTCTGATTCTAAATTATATTATAAGGACGATTTTGAGACGACAAATCCATTGGCCGTGGCGCCGTTTTATCTATATCCATACTCATTTAAATTTTGAAATCATCTCCTTTCGATATCCCAACTTTGACTACGAAGATCACTCTTTTTAATCGCTGCATGTATTTATATTTACCAGTAATCCCCGGATTGTTGCGTCGGCCAAAATGTACAATTTTCAGCGCATTTATCCGAGGAACCTAACAATAAAGCATTTTTATAAGCACAATCACGAAACTTTGTTTATTTTGGCGCATTATGAACATATTATATGTCATGTCAATTTGACAATTGTCTTGAGAACTGTCTTTAATTTTATTAAAGCTCAAAAAGTTTTCAATGCTTTTGTTATATGTGTGCTTACCTATAACCGGGAGATTTTGTATGAAGTTGTACGAAAAGCTTTAATTTTAGTAGCGCAAAAAACCGGGTTACGCATTTAAGCGGTACTCATTTAAACGGGAAAAGTTCTGTACATTTCTTATGGAATGATTTATTTGCTCAGTTCTCGGATGAATTAAGCGAGGAACGCAATTAAGCGAGGGTCACTTATCCGGGGATCACTATAATGTACACTACTTTTATACGATAATACACCAACCCAAATCAGTGTGACCAGTGCAATATTTGAAATCATGCTAATTTCAGCAGTACGGCATGTTTTTTTTTTTTTTTTTTAAGTTTTAAAAATCATGCTAAATGTTATTGTTAATTAAAACCTGTTAAGAACCAAAACAAAAGCTGTTATTTCACAAAAATATCATTAAATAAAAATCACTTCGTGAAGTTTACCATTTATTACATAAAAAAAAATATTTTAATTCAACTAAGTTTAGTCTTTGTATGTTATAACTATAAAAAATAAATATTATTATTATTAGTTTTAAAATAAATTAATATGGTTGGGCTTCGATCAAAGCCTCCTCAAAAACATTGCACATATCTTTTTTCTCCTTCATGTGGATAATAATATTTTGTTACTCCGACTTATTTTATGATTTTGTCATGAATGGTAAAACTGTGACAACACACTTCTGACAAATTATCTCTCGTTAGAAGAATACTTGTTAGCATGTATATTTTAATTCTATTCCTCCGTTGATCTTTCACCAAATTTGAGAATTGTAATGGTTTATTCACACTAAGGTTCGGTTGCTTTGATTTTATTTTATTTGCTATCCATAATTTGGCTAAACTAAAATCCTCCTAATTTTTCCTGCTACAGCATGAAATCACAATTTAAAAAATGCTGGCACTGGATTTGAAATAAAAAAATGGCTAAAAGTAAAATAATCCTGCTAAATTTAGCAGGAAATATGCTAAACTGGTCACTGGTCAGTCGAAATTTCGGCAGAAGTTGTGCAACTTAAAAGTTGCTGTTTCGACAGAGGAACTCTATGCTAATCGATTGGTTATCTAGTTGTCGTGTTTACGGGATGGTAACATTATGAACATGAGGCAACACTGTCAAAAATGAAAATTAAGAGAACAAGATGAATGGACTGTCGGATGTCGGTGTCGGTGTACAAAACAATAATAAAGAATTCAAGTTTTCTAAAGTTTCTTGAAAATTAAAAAACAAAGCAAATCATAGATATAGATAGATTTAAGGCCGAAAGGCAATAATTTTAAGCATATTGTGAAGTTTAGAGCGCTCGCTAAGAGCCAGTAAGCTAGAATAAGATAAATGCTAGTTTTAAATTAGATTTAATCGTTTTTGTCTAATATGTAAGTTTAATTAAAGATATAAATAAAAATGAATTTAAAATGAAATGAAAATGTCGGTGTCGGTGTGTAGTAAAAGAGAGTTCAGTCCAATATTAAATGTCATAGCGAATTGTCGGTACTTTAAAACATGTCGTAATTGTCAAGTGAATAAAGAAAATATATATAATCGCAAGAAAAAGAATTCCGTAGGTATTTTTATTTAGCCATCTCTAACAAACAGACATTTACAATCGGTGAAATGCGGAAAACAATATCGTTTCCAGGAGTGAAAACAAGTTAATAAACAGTTTAAATAACGAAATTTCGAATTCCACCCTTGGGGTTGGTATATTCGTTCGCGAAAAAAAGTTTGGAATTCGAAATTTGTTATTTAAACTGTTTGTCAACTTGTTTTCTTAATACATTTTGATGGGGTAATTAACTAGGTATCCTCTTTTTGGAATAGTAAAATGTTCAATTTTCTGTTCATACTGTTCATAAATACATCAAAAGTACTTTGTTCGCATTTGACCAATTCGTTCGTTCGCTCTCATGTGAATAGTCCTTAACGTCTTAACGCACTCGACCGCCTTCATCCATCGATATCTGTGACCTTTTTTTTTTGCCTATGAATTGATCACCGTAATTACTGACAAATAAAATAAATAAATAGTTGGCGCAACAGGTCCGGAGGGACCCTAGGCCTAGCTTCTTATAACCATTCGTTTTGTGTGAGTTTTTCATTTTTGGAACGAATGGAAGGGATCTACAACTTTATGCCGACTCCAAACGGCCAATTGAGAAGATCTTTCAAGACAGACTTTCGGATGTTTGTCGGACGTTCGCGAGAGGTGGCGCAGTGGAAAAAACCCTAACTTGGAATTTGGGTTTTTGCGGGATTCGAACCTCGACCCCTCGCTTAGTAGTCCAACACACTAACCACTAAGCCACTGCGCCTACCGTAATTACTGACATTTAAAAAAAAAAAATTTTACTTAATTGGTTGAAAATTACTGGGGACATAGGGAAACATACACTTTTTGCCACTTAGTTTCATATATATAGAGATAGAGAAGAAAAGATATAGGTAGTATAATAGTAGATATAATAATTCATTTATATTATGTGAAGTTATTTCGGACTGAAAGTTTTGGAGGAAATCTATAAACATAAGTAGAAAATATATGGGGGCAAGTTGCCCCCCTAAAACCCCCGTTATTGGGGTCACTGTTTTTGGGGGTGGGAGTGGGTTCGAGGTTCGGTGTATGAAAATTTGTTATTCATAATGTTAATTAAATTATACTAAAATCCTTATAAATAATTCGATTTTGTTTTCCAGTTAGAATCGAAAAATGCTCAAATTGTAGGTGGGAAATAATTTCATAAAATTTGTATTGAAGTGGCGCGCGCAAGTGGAAGGGGACCTCAACCAACTTGGAGTGCGCAACTGGAGGCAGTTAGCCAAAGATCGCGCTAACTGGAGAGGCGTATTGGTTGAGGCCCAAGTCCACCCCGGACTGTAGCGCCACCTAAGTAAGTAAGTAAGTAAGTTGTATTGAAGTAATTGCCGACTTTCAGTGGGAAATAACTTTATATGAAAAAAGTGAATTTATTTCCCACTCGAGGTGAAGTTGGTTCGCATGTGAAGCTATTTCCCTGCACTGTTTTAAATAATTTTTTTTTTAATTGGCTCATGCTTATTTAGCGTTCCATCCACTTTAGGCAGTCTTAAATTTTTCGTCCAGCACTTTATATTCAAAGGAATTGAGTCAGAACGCAAATCTTGTACTCTTTTTTTTTTCTAAGATCCTTTATTATACATAATAACAACTCAAGTCATTTAATTTGTAGACTTTAAACAAAATCCTTCAACCAAAACACTTCAAACTCTATTTCAATATGTGTCCATGCCCATGTCTGCAAATTAAATTGATTAGGAGGAGCAGAGTAGGTATCACGATCCGTTCACAGCATCGCATAGTCATCATCACACGAAAAGCAGCTGCGATATTATTCTACGAATTCATTAAGATAATTTTTTCAACGCGCCTGTAGCAACAATGCAAAGTTATTTGCATAATTTAATCGTTTTTATTTTTTCACCAACATGTGTACCTTCTTCGCATAGCAAGGATTTACTACGCTCACGAAAAATTTCTTGGGACCCCTTTGATACAATGAACAATCACATTGTGCGCATCATGTGGAAACGTTTCCTGGTATGATATAGGGAAGAAAATTCCCACATATGCGAGTAGTTCGCGTTGCCTATAACTACACCGCAATCTGTTTAGAGATCTATAAGGATGATGCTGCTCGTCTCCCCCCAAGACAAATTCCCTTAATCTAATACGAGGCAACAAGTAGAATAACATTTCTACTTCCTGTATGTCAAGTTCATATAAAAAAATCTAAAACGAACATAGAGAAAAAGAAGAACCAAGGGTAAGATACAAACTCCTCTGCTCCGCGGTGCAAGATATTCGTGCGATATTTCTAAAAATGGCAGTGACAAAACTATTGAGACGATTTTTTTTTTTTCAGTAACGGTTACGATTATTCTGATCTCAGTATAGCAGAAAAAAAAGAGTATGTGCTGATAAGGTTTATTGTTCCATTGAAATAAGAATTGGCAAGATCCCAATTGTAGCTTTTTTGGATATAAAATGCATGACAACTAATAAAAGAAATTTCGGAATTACCATATTCGAAAGAGTGGGACCAGCATTTTTCTAATCCGTTTATTTATTTGACAAATTCACAAAAAGCATACTCATTTAATTTACCACCAAAGGGTAAAAGCTGTTTCGAAGCTATATGAGATCAGCTTTAATTTTGTAAAAACTAATGGGTTCAATTAATAAAAGTCGCACTTCAAAGTTATTGGACACATTTTGGCTTATACCACGCATATTAAGGTAAAGTGATGGCGCAGAAATGAATTTAAAATATTTAAAAAGGATCACCCTAAAACTATACTTACCGAATCCTTTAGGATCTCTAAGAAAATCTTAAGGCTTACGAGCGTTTAGTTATTATTTAATTATTTAATCGGCAAACACATTTCGTATTAATAACTAATTTTAGTCTCGACTTAAAACTTACGAAATTTCACGATTGCAAAGTATGTATGCAAAATATAGCCATTTTGAATTATACAAATTTAGGGTTGAAACTAAAAACGTTTATTGGTAAGGCTCATTCAGAAAGTATACGAATTTAAAGTATTCTGTAAGAATGCGGATGCAGTGCTCTGCCGAGCAAGAGAACTCACCTCCAACCCTCAGAAAAACTATGAATTACCCCAGAACTTCATCCCTCGTAGGTCGTAGGTATGATTGATTTTAGTGTTTATAATTCGCTGCATATTTCTAAAAACGACTACGTTATCTATCACTAGTGTCTCCTAGTTTTCGCCTTTTATTGGGTGATAGGAGGGAAAATTCTGTAAAAGTCTATTTTTCAAAATATACTCACGCTTAAAAATGATTCCAATGGAGAAATAGAGACCCGGGACAAAAAAGTGGAAATATAGGAATAACAGTACACAAATGTCCAAAACATAACAAAAAATTGTATGTATGTAGGTATCTATGTCCCGTATTGATTAAAAAACAAAATAAATATAAGGCATGCAACTCATGTCGATACTCTTTGTTACATTACAAAATAACACTGTACATGAAAAAACAATTAGGCAAAAATACATTCTACAAAATAGAAATTTATATGCTAAGTAGACAAATATTTTATTTTTCCTGCCGAGAATTTCAGGCGAAGTAGTTTGTTTTTAGACAAATTAACTGCCGAGTCTTGATACCTATATACTTCCTATAAATTACCTATAAACTTCCTGAAAATGGAGACCGCATTTTGAGCACCAAAGTAATACAGAAATAAAAGTAAATAAAATAAAAAAGAAGATATAGGAGAAAATCCAAATAAAATTATATTATCCAAAGCAATAATATTAATTTTTATTAAAAGCAAAATACAATTAAATAGGAATAAAATAAATTTAATTACAATACAAGATGAAGAATTAGCAGATTTCATAGAATGTATAAACAAAGAAGAAGAGCAACAAATACATAGTAATCTTTAATATTATGTCAAGCTATTAAAGTTAAGTATTCTGAGTAATTATTATTATTATTGTTATTTTATTAGCATAAAAATACATTTTTAACTAAAAAAGGTACACAAAAAGAGAGCATTAGCTGCAGAGGCTTTCAGCTCTAATCAAAGGGTAAATTATAAGGCAAGTAAGAAAAGAAAATCTTATAATAATCAAGTTCGGTCTATGGAGAAAATTATAAACTTTAGTTACGTTGGGCGGCTTGGGCCTTACCAATAACCATTTTTATGATCTGGAGATACGTCAAGGTATATTTCCGTTGATATACATATGTTCAATATCGATAGTGTTGTTGCAGACAGTGCATTTTGGTGGGTTTTTTCCCCTTCAGGATGTCTAGATGCGTTGTAACAGTATGACCCAAGCGAAGACGGGCGAAGTTGGAGTTCATTTCCTTAGTAGTTGATTTCGGGTAGATCGGAATGGAGCGGTTGACTTTCGGGTAGTGGTTTTGGTAAATTTGTCACTACAGATTCGAAGCATATTAATCTGTTAATTTCCTTGTATCCCCATGTGGTTTGGGATCCACATCAGTTTTACTTTATTAGGGTATTTTGTGATGATATCCCTAATACGGTTTATGAGTCCGGTTTTGTGGTTGGGGTTTAGAGTGGCCTTGAGCGTTGATAGGCTGTCCGTGCGTGAAAATAACGCATCGGAAAACGTGTCAAAAATGCGTGAAAAAAAACGCGTGGGAAAACGCTTCATTCCCCCGAAAAAATCAGTTTCAATTATTATTTTTATATAGGTATATATATATATTTTTTTTTTTGAAGTGAAACTTCTTATGCGATTTCCAACTCAAGGTCGCGTCAAACGTTTAACGCTAATAAAATCATCGGATACTCAAAGGTGTGAGGGAGGGTGAGGGTGGCGCACATTGCACATGCACGTTCATATGAAAAAAAAAACTGAGTGGTGTTTTCTCCAAAATAAGTGAAACGAAAGAGAAGTATGCGACGTGAATGTGTACGTAATCAACAGCGACAATGTGTTTCTGAGGAAATGCGCAGATGGCTGTTGACGTGCGCTGATGGACGTATGGTGGTGTATATAGAAATTGAGTTCAACATTTCTGTTTTATTGGTTGTTATAGTACCTACCTACGTTGATACCTACAGTAAAGAATTGAAGAATTCAAGAAGTAAAGACGATATATGTAGGTGAATTATGTTGTTTGATTTATTGAAGTGAAACTTCTTATGCGACCTCCAACAAGGTTGTGTTAAACGCTTAACGCTACTATAAGCATTGCATACTCAAAGGTGTGAGGGTACCGCTCACGCTTCAGAGTATGCAATGGTGAGTGAGTTTATTGGCACCAAATGCTGGGAGAGGAATATTCTGTGGTGAAGATTAATTTCCAAAAATAATGACTAAATCGGTAATTAATGTCTTGTTGAAGTGAAACTCTTAATGCGACTTCCAACTAGGTTGCATTAAACGTTTAACGCTACCATGGAGAGGGTATGAAAGCACTGTTGCGTCAAACGTTCAACGCTCCTGGGGAGGGGGAATAGAAAGAGACAGAGCGAGAGTGAATGCGTGGCACTCGAACGCATGCGCGTAGTATACCTACCTGTTACAGGCCACCGCGAGCGTTAGCAACGAGTAGCGTCCTCATTATTTCATTTACTTGTTTTAGTTTGATTTGATATATCTACATATAATTTAATATAGGGTAGCATTTTTGAAGTGAAACTTCTAATGCGACTTCCAACATTTCGTATCTTACTTTAGTTGTCATAATCCCATTGTAAATGTTATAGATTTGGATATTTCTCCACTCAAAAATGATAATTAAAAGATGCGATCAATTGTGAATTGTAAACAATGTTAATAAAGTTTGTCTTAAAGAAGCAATATGATTTCACTAAAAATAAATTTCTACCCCTTCCTATTTTCATTTCCACAATACGAAGTTTCACTTCTTCCGCGCGGAGCGACTCCACGCACTATTTTTTTATTATTATTTTTCCTAATCAAAACGCATACACAAATTCACAAATTCGGCTCTTGGAATAATGTTTTCTTTTGTGTTGTGGTACGCTTAAATTTTACAGCAAATTTAGAAAAAGAGACATGTTTGAAGTGTGCACTAAGTGCAGAATTACGTGGCCTATGCATTCGTATAAGCATGTGTATTCTAATTGTGCTGTGAATTCTGCACATGTGTTTTGGGTATAAGTCTAAATTAAAACAATGCAATTGTCTGGCATTGGACGCGTAAGCGCTGAGCGATTGCAGATTTTGTTAGAAGCGTGGCTGCAGCCTAAGTCAAATGAAGACTAACTGACTTTGGCAAAAGAGTTTGCAAACTTTTCTAAGTGAAGTTGAAACTAGAGTTTATTTTATGTTTTCCAATGTTGACGTTTTTTCTTTTTACTGAAATAAGGAATCTGTTAAAGCGTGGACAATTAACAACTCAAAGTACCACAAATTTTTGTACTTTTATTTTTATTTTGCTGAACTAATTTTCGACATTAAAGACGAAATTTTTACTTACCATTCAGACTTCAGAGAGCAACCTATGTACGTAAATTAAACGCAACGAAATATTGCATAATATATTTATATTTGAACGTTGTATTTTTCTACGACATTTTAATTAAATAGAAGTTCTGTTATAATACTAATGTTATATTATTTTCTATATTAACAATATCATAATATCTGTTACTTGCATTTTTTGTACGGAGAATCTGTGTGTTTACTGGAAGTTTTATAAAAATAACGATTTGTCTTTTAAAATGTGTTTATCTTGATATATAGAAAAAGAAAATATTTAACTAATTATAGGAATTAACTATTTATTCGTTTCATAATGTCGGGTACGTCGCTGCTTGTTTGCTTTACAAACAAAATAAAAAAGAAAGAAGAAACAAAAAATTGTTAAAGGTGTCATCCTTTTTCGATTTTGCTTTCTTATGTCTATTTAGCCATTGGTAGACTTTACATTTCCATTTTTGTGTGAATTAAACATCAAAAATAAAAGATTTTATATTTTTACACATTGAGGTTAAAGTATTTTTTTTTTTATCAAAAAGTTTACATCTAAAAATGTGAACCTATATAATTGTGGGTTTGTTGTTCCTAATAAGTTTCAGTTGTATATATAATATATTGGCTTTTAGGACATTGGAAATACTTGTTTTAAATAATTTTTACATATACATAACTATGATTAGCTTATAACTATCAATATCTCTTGAGTCGCTGAGGTACACGTGTTCCTTTTATTTATCAATACCATGTCCAGTATTGCAGTGAAAGTACAATTAAGAATATATAATCTTTTAAAAGTTTGACAAAAGTTCTTGTGATTTTTATATTATATAAATTAGTTATTAATTCTTCTTTCTTAAAACAACATTTATTGCTTCAGCATACAAATGGGTTCACATTATGTGGATTGCGTTCTCGTAGTCAAAAGTTATTGCGAAAATAAATCAAAACATCCCTGAATATATACGTGTATCGTTACTATTAAGTCAAGTGTGTCAAATATCTACTAGTACATACATGCCACATAACATAAAACCATTTAGACTTATTTAATTTTATTTTATTAGCTAAACATTACAGGTCAAACTACGTTTATATTGAAGATTTGTTTATTAATTAAAATAATTTTCTAACACTTGTCCCCATTTTCTTGTTTGTATCGTTTGTATAGTATAGTTGAGCATTATTCTATCTATTTTATTTATAAGCACAATAATAATGATCGTAACGTTTTTGTCTTTCTTCGTCGTCAATAAAACAATTTACGAAAGTTGTAAATGGGGCGTTGCAGTGTATTGGCATACTTTTTAAGTATATTCTCTTAAATAAATGTTATATATATTTACAACCATTAAATGAAATATGTTAAATATTAGATATGTTCTAAGTTATATTAAATAAAAAGTAAAATTTACAATAAACATTGCACGTTTTTTTTTATAGAATTGTATAATCGCAGTTTTCTTTTCCTTTTTGCATTGAGATGTGATTTTTTTATTGATTTGTGTCACATAATTTCGATTTCTATTATACTTGTGAGGTAGATTGTTTGTTTGATATGTAGATTCTTTAAAAAGCTTATCCTGAGGTAGATATGTGTTTTTGAGGTTATTTCTGACGTTGTTCAGTTCGTGTTAGTTGAGTTTCCTTTTACCAAGTTATTTACATGATATCCGTAGTATTTGTTATTTGTTTAGTTAATAAATGCCGTTTTTTGTTAAAAAAAACAAGAAACAAATCTTCGTTATTCTTTTTAATTTTTGTCAAAATCTATTAAGCCAATGAAAAGTTTTTCAAGTTAAATCTATTTACGAATATTGTTAGATCCTATGGAAGATACGCCCGAAAACCTCTTATTTGTATTTTATACTTCCAAATAAAATGATTTTGTGCCCATTATAGTCAGTGGCAGTGTATATAGCTGCTAACCTCTGGGTCCCAACGACGCTGCTTGGATAACAAGTAAATACTCTAACAGTGGCAGCCGACTTCGACTCCTCTTAAGCCTGTATCAAGGTAAGGTTATCTTTTAACGGGTTCAACATTCAGTTTCACGCATATCCCTCCAATTCTTTAACGGGCTGTAATCTTAAACCCTGATATGGAAAGTCAAATAGGCGTTGACTGCGTTGCACCAATGCGTCAGCGCCATCTAGCCAGAATTTCAGCCGGAATCAAAAACAGAATTGTAATCCATCCAAACTATGTCAATTAGTCATACAATTTTTGCCAATGGATTCTACCAAAAAATACTTGACGGTTTTAGATTTTATGCGTAAATATCAAACCAATTTATTCTATAAGTTAATTTTTGAAGGGGAAATGAAGGGGAAATATCGGAGCGCTTAAAAATAGGCAATCGAAACCATTTCAGTCTTCCCTTAAATTGCGAATAAAAAGTATCCAGTAATGCGGGCTGTCTTCTATTTTATATCACAGGTAGAAAGAGTACATAGAATAGATATGCAAAGTTTCATCGTTTGAAGTTCAACAGTTTTAGAGTTATGAGGACCTTTAGTTAGAAGCAACATTTTGCTTAAATTTCATATAAATCATAAACAATTTAGGCCGATTGGTACGATTTGAATTTTATTAGATTAGTATTGTCGAACACTTTCGAAAATAGATTTTGGAAATTTTATCACTTTGCTTGCTGCGGTTTCAGAAATAACACGGTTTTAAGGGATTGGGATTTTTTTTTTTTCAAATGTTTCTAATTTTCTAACGGTTGAACTACAAACGAAAAGAATTTCACTACAAACAACTACAAACGATAGTCTATCGAATTGCATTTCACGTTTTTCATTCTAGAAAAAGTGCGAATTAAATTCACGTAGGTGCAATGTTGTTGTTGTTGTAATTTCATGCAATTCGCTTAAATTTACCTGCTGTAATTCATAATTTTTGGATAATTTTTGTATTGTGCACATCTATGTATTGTCCCCTACCCAAATATATATAGTGTTGCCATGTTTATGTGACGTATAATAACAAAATGGGTGGAAACACGTTATAGGCAACTCCGTATTAATAGGTTATCAGGGCAATAACTTCTGTGCAAATAACAACTGCCAACAAAGTGATGTTTCGAACAACGATGTGGTGCGAAATTTGTTTACTTTTTTATGCGATCACTTTACGTACAAGAAGAACGATTCTACTAGCACAAAATTCTTTATCAATTATCACCTTACGGGGCTCCAGTTCAGCAGAGCACTTGGTCGTTTACCATCAACTTTTTAATGACATGAAGCAAAGCTTATTTGCCTGATCCAATCGTTTGTAGATTTGGATTTCATAAGTTTATTAAACATCAAACCGGTTTTCAACTCTGTGGCAGTGTTTATTGCCTTACTATTTATTGCTGGTAGAAGGTACATTCGTAGGTACTTGCTTTTAGAAATTTCTTTAATGAATTCTTTTACCCAATTTCCCATATTCACAATAACGCGTTGACGCGCGCGTGCGTTGACAGATTATGTAGAAACAAAGCGTTCATATGCTGCCACACAAAATACAACTTCAGGCGATGAGTTTTGAGTCTACTTTAGATCGTAAATATCGTAAAGCTTAGACCGACGCCTGAGTAGACCTACTTTCTACCGATTTGCCCTTACATGCCTAAGCTATAGTTTAATGGGGTGATATCTTAATTATCTTATCTTCAGATTGATCTGGATAATATTTAACCTGAACGAAAAAACTAGATTGGTCGGCAACATCAATTTTCCTACATCAGTCACATATACGAACTGTCAACTTAGTGCTCAGTCATAAATTTCTTGATTAGATTCGTCGTCGTCGGCTACTCCTCTATAAACGTCAACTGAAACAGCTGCTCATATGACCGATTTCAGCCAATCAAAACCGAGATTGGGTGATAGCACCTAAGTTCAGCCCCCTCAAGTAGTCAGCCTCTGGAATACACAGTACAGCGCAAAAGTCAATTCCTTGGTCTTTCTTTAAGGCGAAAAATATTATTCCCTTGGCTAACATTTCTTCTAAACTTGCAACAATCCTGGTGCTGCTACGCGCGTTAAAAATATATACATGAGTACAGTTTTTATAAACGCAGAACACGAGTGGTATTCCAAGAAAATAAATAGTGGAAGTGGTTTTGAAAAATGACTAGGTAATCCATTTAAGGTATTTGCATTCTGTGAATATTGTTATGTTATTGACAGTTTATTTTATTTATTTCTTAACTTAAAATGTTAAAAGCATGTTTTGTTAAATAATTCAGGAGGGGGGGCGACCTTATAAGACATTATTTTTATGATCATCCTAGGCTAAGCTCCCTCCGGCTGACTACTGACGACTTTGTTAATTTTTTTTTACATAACTGAGTATGCAAAATGAATGGAAACTTTAAGCTGTTTTGAATCTCGCATTTGCTAGCTAACTTACTCGTGTAAATTTTTTTTATTAATAAGGGGGTAGATATCCAAACGCGTTGACTAGGCAAGTTGAATTGTTGTTTGTATGCTCGTAGTCAGCGTTACCTTTGTTTCTTTTTGCCATTTTTTGATCCGAAAAAGCCCTTCATAATTTCTTCAAACATTTTTATTTTCAAATAAGTACATTTAAAATCAAGGCCGGTTGCCTATCGCAACACTATTATACTGTTACGTGAACTAATGGTTGTTAAATATCGTGCGGAAATTCAAAATTTGCAGACTAGCTTTAGAAATGACACCTTTTTTTCTCATCGGCCCTTTTTTGACTCTTCAGAATTCTGCCGCGGCCACTCTATTTTAAATTTGACTCTTCGAAATGTCAACTGAGTATGCAGGCAGGGCAGGTGTCTCTGCTTTCTACTAAAACCCGCGTTTGACAACTTTAGAATTTCTAATTGTTCGATTTTTGGTCATAGAATGTGCGTTCATAGTTAGAATGGCACAGATCCACTAATTTTTATCACACACAAGTTTTCTGTTTTGTAAAGCAAGTACCTACTGATTTCTTTAAATTAATTATTAATCAAAGTCCTTGTATCTGTATTAGGTTGTTTTTTTATTTTTTATTTGTTGTATAAGATTTTCTTGTATTTTGGAGAATCCTTTTTTGAAATCGTGCAAATTAGGGAGTGGTCTTGAAATTTGAATTCTTCTCTGAATTTGTGTTTTTTTTTTAATCAAAAACCATACCGAACTTTAGTCTGTCATACTCTAGACTCTACCCTCTCAATGGCCATTCGCTTCAAAGCAGCATTTCGTTTCACATAATTGTTGATGGGACTTAAAATCGTAATGTTTCGATAAAGAGTGTCAAAGAACGCCGACACACGCACGCGTTCAACAACGCCGTATATTGAATTGGTCATCTCTCGTCTTCCGTTGACTGCTAGATGTTTTGGATTTGGGACATATTACGATATATTAAAAAAGACCTTCCGCAAGCGAAATTAAAGTGATGAACATATGTATTTCATATCGTTTCACTTAAATCAACAAACAAACTTGTCAAATAGCATAATGAGACTGTGTACATAATGTAGCATAATTGATTTTCTGATCGAATAAGCGGAATAATTCACTGGAAAATGTTGCTGTTAAATCTTAAATGGTGCTTCGTATTTAGGCAACAACTTAATTTTATTTCACAGTTCCCTCTAAATAGTTACCATTTCTTTGTTTGTAATCAGAACATTATGGTTGTAGGATGTAGGTATGTATATCCGATGATTTGAAGATATGTACTACAAAAGTTCGATGCCGCAAACACGTTGTTCGTGATAAATGATAACCGTTATGAGTACTACACATACCAATGGAAAAACTAGTAATCAGAAACTCAACTTTTATCGTAGACCTAAAAATATAATATCCTGTGTTCGTTTTGTATTATTCTAAATTAAAATTTAAAAACAAATATCCTAAGCGAAAATATTATTGCAATAAGTATATAGTTTTGATTGTTTGTGGTAACGATTGTGACAAATTATGTACTATATAACAATGATATGATTGTATCAACAGAGAAACAATACACCCCAATAAAAACAGTTTTAGTTTTTACTTTATACTCAATCGTTAGTTTGAAGTAAAAACTGAAACTAGTTTTTAGCACGGTGTAATAATAATAAACAAAACTAAATTTAGGATTTAACAACAAAAGTGTTTATGTAAACGATTGCATGAGAAATAATATATGAATCAGAAATTTGTGTAGGTAAATAATTTACAATATCAGATGGTTGTCGACTTACAGCTACAAAATTTTAGCTCATCCCTGTGTTTTATATATATTTGTATAATGTCTGTTTGCCATTAGCTATTTTATTTTGCTTTCGTATATGGTTTCTTGTAGTCCATTGCTGGCAGATTTTTTGACTCATACTATGTCTGCACTATCAATCTGCAAGGAAAATAATATTTTGAAATTAGATTATTTTTTATACATATATAATAAATTGTTGATTTTATGAAAAAGAAAATTTGTTACTAAGTCAGAACTTTTGATACTCAGGTTGATGCGATATGTCCAATTGCTGCATACCACCCATTTAAATAAAATAGGTAATCGATGTGAGGATGAGGAATATAGTCACCTTATAACGGGAGGTTAAATTTTAAGGGCCGATGTTGAATGTGAACCACACCTAAACGTCAAGTTTTTTTCTGCATTTCAGTTGACATTTCTCAATTTCAGACTAACTCAATTTGAAACATTGAAAGATACACAATCGAGCAACGCGTTAGTCCGTTGGACTTCTTTCTTTAAGGTTATTAGAAAGAAAATGTGCACGTCGATAAGCCAGCAACAATTCAAGAGCTAAAGGATGATATAATTCGGCGCATTAACGGCATAGAACCTCGATTATGCCTCAGCGTCATCGAAAATGTGGACCATCGCATGGAGGTGTGCCACCGAGGTCGCGGCGGCCATTTGGCCGATATTTTGTTCCACACATAATTGAACCATACCAATATTATCATAATAAAAAGAAATGACAGATATTTCCTAAATAATTTGTGTTTTATTCAAAATCAATATCGGCCCTTAAAACCTTTATTTGAGAAAAAAATCACATTAGGTACGAAATACATATCGTCGCCTCACTATTGGAGTGATCTAAACGACATATACATAGTTTCGAGAAAACGACGAAAACCACGAAAACGACGAAGTTTGAATACGAATAAAACAAAAACCATCAGGAAGAAATTTATTAATTTAGTGGCTATTGAGTTCTACTTACACTTTAGTTCTTGTTTCAATTTGACAATTGTTTGTTTTTGTAATCTCAAGTTGAATAAAAGGAAATTGCATAATGTGGTATGATTTTTTTGTCCAAATAATGCGTATTTGTATGGTATGAGGCACTTTTTGAGCAACCTATGTGGCATTTAAATATTTAGCGAGATTGTGAATTTTGAATGCTGTATATATTTGAATTCTGTAATAATGTTTGTTTATATCAGGGATCTAGAAATCCAATATTTTAGCTTTTTTAAAAATTAATTTAGTGCCTTCAGAGGGAAAGGAAAAAATAAAATAAAATAAAATATGTATTTTATCCAACTTTAAATTCAGATAATACTTGTTTATTTTTTTTAGATTTAATTACACCAAAAGAAAGATCTCCTTTTTGTCTCTTACAATTAGAAAACATTCCTAACTCAAAAATGGCAAAAATGCAAATGTGGTCACCTCCAATACTGAGGTGACGATATCTTAGCAATGTGCGCATTTACGTTGGATAAGCCTTGACATTGAGCCTTGCGGAACGAGTTCTTTTTGTCGCAATTTAGTCACATTTTGTCCGCTCAACTTAACACAATGCTGTCAGTCTATTTTGGTTATTCAATTTGTATAGGTAATCTTACGATTACGATACACGTTTGAATATTGAAAACAATCGACCATAGCCAGGTATTCGTCGGAACGAAAAATTCTCCGATTTTATACGATTCGGAGGATTTTGGCTGAGAGTAATTCCTCCGAACGTTCGAAGCATTGTTCCGGTACAATAATGTAACGCACTCCAGCGTTTTGTTTGTTTTTGAGTGCCACGACAGCTTCGTATAAATTGTTTTGCGATATCCTGCGACAACAATCTGTCGCAGAATTTATTTACGATTTGATGGAAGTGTTAATAAATGTTGGCAATAAAAAGAAAAAGGAACATAGCAACACATTTTTTGTATTTAATCATGTTTAATCAATGAGTCATCGCAGTTCAAATATTTTTATCCGAAATCGTATTACGAAAAATTTCAAGCGACAAAACGACACTTTTGCAACTCGTGAGAAAATAAAAACTTAAATAACTATCAGATTTTTCGCAAAACGTCATAGGGAGAAAAAGAGGGAGAAAAATTCTTCAATTGTATGTAAACGCACTTTGTATATTGTTTTTAATTAACTAGAAAACAATTTTTTTGTGTGACGCAAAACGTTAAACTTATGTCACTTTGCCTAATATTGTTCATCAGTTTTCACTTAACGAACATTCCAGCGCAGTTGCTTTTGTTTCTTGTGATTTGATTGGTTGCGGTGTACCTACAAGATGCTTATAAGTTAGTTCCAGAGATAAAACCTGTTTTCTGAACAGCTGGTGGGAATCGTTTACTTGCACATTTTCTTACTTTACATTTAGAGTACTTATGCGCTGAGGAGAATTTTCCGTTCCGAGGGATACCTCGCTAGGGCCGAATGACAACAGAATAAATAAAAATGGGGTCGTTCGGAAACCTCGTTCATGTAAAACGTCAACCACTTCAAAATATCAACGAGTATGCAGGTAGGATTTTCTTGACTTTATTTTTGCCCCTCTGAAAATGCATCCAATCAGTCAGCTGTCAGAATCCGAACGTACCCAATAACCTAAAAATATGTAATTGTAAAAAAATCCGCAATCTTCTGTCAGAGTTCTATCACAGCTATAATGAATACTTTACTTTTACCGTCAAAGACTCGAGGATTGATTCAGATTGTTGCCAGCATAATACAAAGGATTTCGAATCGAACATCATTATAACAAAACTATTTAAGACGCTATAAAGTTAAGGTTGCGAAATGCTGAATATAGAAAATATTAGAATACTATAGCTGACACGGCGAACTACGTTCCGCCCAAATTCCTCATAAAATATTAATTCCGAGCGTGTACAATGTACATGCTGCTTATTCCTAAGTTAAACTGAAATAGGTATAACAATAACGAAACTAAATGCAGTTGGCTAGCCTGACTCTTTAAAATTAAGTTTTTCGATAGATATCTGACGGCACGCAATAGCAAGTCCGTTCAATTCAATTGCAACTCCACCAGGCGGTTTGTCGAATCATCAACAAATCGTCGCCTTCACGGCAAAGTGACATAAGTCGAAATTTGACATTTTCGAGTTAAGTATACAGAAATGACCAAAATAAGAAATATTTATTTTTTCTGCTTAAACGGCTCAATTCTAAACATTTCTTCTACTTTCCACGTTATAAAAAGTGTCGTTCCGATTTTCAACTAACAACCCTACAATTTTTTGTATCCAATATTAACAATATTAAATGAAAAGTAGTTTTCATTATTTTTAATTTCATTGTGAAATAAACCACAAATGTGGGGCCTTATTTCTTTTTATTTTGGGGCCTTATTTCATCGCAGTGGGGTTTTATTTCATATTTGAAATTGGGGTGTTATTTCATTATCAAAATTGGGGCCTTATTTAATTTTCTCCTTTGGGGCCTTATTTCATTGGGGCCTTATTTCATTCTACACAACAACAACAAACAGGTTAGGTTCTTGTGCCATTTTTTTATTGCATTATAATTTGATTTCAGGCCAAAACGACACTTTTGCAACTTATAAGCAAATAAACGCAACCACTATCAGAATTTTCGCAAAACGTCGCTATTTTTTTAAATATTTCCTTTTTTATACAAAAATTTATATGTACTATCTGAAGGATCTAATCAAGATAAAAAAAACAAAACAAAAATCATTCAAATCGGTAGCGCCGTTCTCGACTTTTTACCCGACTAACACACAGCAATTAATTTTTATATATAGAAAGATTTCATCCCATTAAAGCTTTGTTGTCGCCTATGTCCTACTTCCTTGGGTCAATTTGAATTCATGAAGCCCAAAATCTTGAAAATCGAACGATCCGTTCTCGAGTTGTGATTGCACACAAGGACGTCAATCTATTTCAATATATAAACTAAATATAGGTTGTTACATTTCCGTCACTTACAAAATTCCTGAATCGTATCTAGAGAATAGACACTTTCGTGCCAAACGCGGAAAATAATATTCGGAATTGAAAGAAATAAGGGCAGGTGTGCCGCAGGGAAGCGTCCTTGGGCCACTCCTATACCTAATATTTACGCGTGATATACCGCAAACAGATAGTACTATACCGTAGCCAATCATTCGTCGTACCGTGGTAAATTAGGGTATCATTTACATAAATATCAAAAAATATACATTTGAAGATCTCCATAGAGAGAAAAAAAAAAATTACAAAACTAGTCATTATGTTGTTTTCCATTGGACAAAAAGAGAGTCCGGAATCGAAAGAATCACTTCTGAAACCGTTCTATTTGCACAAAAACTTTCGCTTCTCGATTTCAAGTCAGAAACAGAATCCACTCGAGAAGCACTAACATAATTATTTATCTATTTTATACAAGTCACCTGAATCCATAGATTATTTTTTGGCATTTCACCGATCCTTTCGTGGATTCAGTCAGAAGCAGTTTTCTTGTTCCATTGGGTTACAGAATGAGTGGATACCCGTTTGAAACCAATGGAAAACGACATTAGCAGAATAGTGAAAATGTTATGCCATCGTACGAAACGTCACATTGAAAATGTGTGATTGCCTACATAAAGGCATTTAGTTTCAGTATAACTGCTGAAAACAGTCGGTGTATGTATGATGCGTCCTCTCCTAAGTAACTACATATTTTATTGACTTGTGCCAAGCCACGTGTCTTGAGTCTTTTTTGTTTATAAGCAATAAAATGTCATTCTATTTTCTATGCATAGTTTAAAATGTCAAGCGAAAGAATTGCACGTTTTTATACATATTTGTTCTAGTACTTTTTCGTTTTGCAGATGTTAAGTATTTTCGCCCACTTCGCATATATTGTTGCACGTATTTCGCCTGAACGCAAAACAAAACTGGTCGTTAAGGTCATATGCATTACGTCAACGGTTACGATATACAACTCATAATGTCAAATGAGTAGGTATATGAGAATTATGTCAATTGTTACATTCTTGACTATAGAGGGGTACCGTATACGCGAACAACAAAAAAACTGTTCATGTTTATATTTTAGACTAAAAAACTTGAGTATTTTAAGTCCATATATAAGAGATATTTTACTACCTAAATAAAACAAATATATTTGGAATTTTGCGGTACGTTTTACCTGTTAGACGTAGGACTGTCATACGATATTTGGCGAATGCCATGGAAAAGGTAAATACTACGACCTTATTAGTTAATACATAATAAAAAGTTTGAAATATTCAAGTGCAACTATAAGAATGTCAAGAGTGTAATCGGTGCAGAGGTACTAGATAAAAAACTGAAGTCCAAAAGCATGTCAAAAATGGCTTACAAAATCTTTCTTCGAAACACAATTTGCTGGGTTAACGTGTTTCAAATCCAGTCACTCAGCTAGCATACTGGCCGAGGTTGTCAGCTAGCTGCCGAAAATACTCAGACTACTCCCCAAGAAAGACGACGAACGGAGACGAAAGGAGTTGTGAATGTTCCCTCTTTTTTTTAAGAACTTTTTTCTTCTTCTTTTGCAGAACTAACATTTTCATTTAATTTGTGAAGAGCCCACAAAAGTAAGTTCTGTATCAACACCCGGACTTGAACACCCTGAGGTCAACCCTGACAACGATGCATACTACGAGTATGAATCCGAAAAGCCAAATACAATATATTTAAAATAGATTTAAGAAAACAAACATTGTATACCGCTGGGCCCCTGTTGTTGAGCCAACACCGTTAAATATTAACTATTCACCACCATTTGTTACCTAGTCTTAAGTCAAATTGTATATACAAAAAGTTTAATAAAAGCAAATGTTAACAAAAGTAAGTTCTAAACAGCAGCGAATAGCTATACTCATATTCATACACCCAAAAAAAATGTAATTTCAAATTGATATTTTTGTCGTATCAACTTCAATTTCATGCGAAAATTTCAAAAATTGAATAAAAACGTATTTTTTTAATATTAAAAATATCAGATTAATAATTTTCATGGCAGATTTACATTAAAAGCTTACATTTTTTGAAATTACGATTTACATTCCCATATCAATAAGCAATATCAAATTTTGTATGATGTTCTGTAATATAATGTTTACAAGATTTAATGTCAATTCTACATTACGCGTATTGTTGTGATGTTAAAAATGTAAAATTGATAAGCTTTAATTTTAATATACTTCACAAATTAAAAACCAATATGATTTAATGTGTTTTTAATATTGACAAAATGTACTGTTTATGTGAGACATGTAAAAATAAGCCGAAGCCCCAAAATACCGGTACCCTAAGGTGCAATTTTTGATATTACCAACATATTTGATATGAATAATGTAAAAAGGCAGTTGCTAACGAAATAAACGAGTCTGAAATTGAAACTGCAGTCGCACTTGCAGTGGTTTACTCGTAGTGATCGGTTTGTTTGTAGAGTGTTTTCCGTGTTAACTTTTAATTTAATGTGCAATTTTGCAATTTGTGTAATATTTAGTGTTAAAAAAAAATCTGTAAAAACACAGTAATAATAATAATCAGTTCGAGTAATTTCTTGAATTTGTGTTCAAAAAAAGAGCTAATGGATGAACATCAAGACAAGTTTATTTTTTCAGACGTTAGTGAAATAATAGGGGATGATGATCTCGGAAACCCTCAAAGTTTTCCGGATTCTTTGGAGGTTGAATCCGTAGAATCCCTTCCGGAAGAATCGTGTAATATTGGAGCTGTTAAGGGAATTTCGTTAGAGACAGCTTTTACTGCTCTTTTGTGTAAGTTTTTGTTACGTATTTTGGTAATCTTTGTAACTTTATCGTGTAAATCATTTAATTACAGAAAACCAGAAATTAACCCATTATGTAACCGTAATAAGGCAGTCTGGGCCTCTGAAATGCTTATGGAGCTACCGATATGAATCGAAACATAGAGAATTTATAGATCACGATCAGTTATACTCTGTAGGTTCCAAAAGTATCTCCTTGAAAATAATAGCTATTGCCGACTTTACAAGTCCTCCAATTCATGTTTACTATTTTCCAGATGGAACATTTTTAATAAGAAATAAAATATTTTAAAATAAATTGTTATTAATTGTTTTATTACTGAAGACGTAGAAAGTCGTCTAAACCTATTTTAGGATTATAAAAAAAAAAAAAATTATAAAACCTTATTGCAAATGAGTCAACTTTAGAATTAAGGTTTGAAATACACCGCTTGGACAAAATTAGAACATAGATGTTTAAAATAAGTAAGTAAAAATGAATATTGATTTTACATTTCTAATATAAAATTGATTACATTTATTTCATATAAATTAAACAATTTTAATATCAAAATTTAAATTATTCTTATCAAAAATAAATGAAAGCTATATTCATTTTACGTTTTTATTATATCGATTACACAATTTTAATATCAAAAATCGATGTTCTCAATATCAAAAGTAAATGCGTATCATATCAATTTCACATTTTAAATATTAAAATATTATAAAATTCTAATATCAATTCCACATGAATTCATTGTTAAAATTACATTCGAAACGTATATGAAATTAATATTGGAGTCATATCAGAATTGATATTTTCAACATCAGCTCGATTTTGTCAATGAAAAATATCAATATTACGGCTGTTTTTTACAAATTTTTTTTTCGGTGTAGGTATATGTTCAGCTAACTAAATGCATTACAGAAAAGAGGTGTGATAATAACATCCGTTGAAAGAAAAACTCTATGATGTCTAAAGCGTCTCGTACCCAACTTTGTAGTTAGTGACATAACATATCACATTACAGAGCAGCTTTCCATCAAAGACCTAAGTATATAAACGGTCTATCATTAAGGACTTGACAAATTATTTTTTTAAATAGAATGCAAATTGCTTAAGAGTTGAGATATCTCAAAAAAATGTTATTAGCTTGAATTACTATGAAAATATTTATGAATGGAATTCGACTTCGTTAAAATCGTTATCATAATGTCCATCACGGGAACGTAGGCAGCGGTCGATACGTTGATCTCAATTTTTGATGATTCGGCCACACATTTGGCCGCTATTTCTCGTTCAATATTGGCTCTGAGCTCCTCTAACGTCGCTGGCTTGTTGGCATAGACCAATCATTTAATATAGCCACATAAAAAAAAGTATACAGGCGTTAAATCACACGATCTCGGCACCCTATCGACAAGTCCGTTTCTCGAGATAACACGTTCACCGAACTGAGACATCAATGACTCGATTCTTGCTACCCGCTGTGCAGTTTGTGTTGGAACCACATATGACTGATGGCTGATGCTATTCGCATGTCGTTAGGGACACGACTACGTAACGAAATGTCAAAGTTTAATCGCGTAAAACAATGGTATAAGGGCTCGCTTCGCTCGCAAAAAGGACTCTTAACTCCAGTATTACATTATAAGGCCCAACTTATTTCTTAAAACACTATTTTTAATGAAAATACAATTACGTTACGTCAATTACGTAGTCGTGTCCCTAAGCCAGACCAACGTTAGTCAATACAAAAATAACGTGCGAATAGACACTTCGATCACTGATATCCAATTCAGACAATTGCTCAAAGAAATAACGTTACAACATGTCTCTGCAGCGAATATCACTTACCGTTACGTGACGGTCATTTTTATCGACGAATGGCCCAATGACGACACCGCGACTGGCATGAAAACCGCACAAAACAGCGACTTTTCGCGGATGAAACTGTTTCATGAAGCACATGAAGGTTCTCACTTGTCCATTAACGCATATATTTTGCTTATTAACGAAGCCATTTAACCAAAAATGCAGTTCATCACTGAAGATTGAAAATTTGCGTTAAAAAAAAAAAATAGTTGGCGCAACAGGTCCGGAGGGACCCTAGGCCTAGCCTCTCACAACCATTCGTTTTGTGTGCGTTTTTAATTTTTGGAACGAATGGAAGGGATCTACAATTTTATGCCGACTCCAAACGGCTAATTGAGAAGCTCTTTCAAGACAGTCATACTCTCGGATGTTTGTCAGACGTTGCGAGAGATGGCGCAGTGAAAAAAACCCAAAGTTGGAATTTGGTTTTTTGCGGGATTCGAACCTCGAACCCTCGCTTAGTAGTCCAAAACACTAACCACTAAGCCACTGCGCCTACAAGTATGACCGTAGTGGTAAATATTGAAAGAAGCACATTGCTTAAGAAAATGAAAATTGGCGTTAACGCTCTTAATAAAGTTGTGAGTTATTTATAAACGTTGTTCCTTCATTTATGTACCATTTATCACCATGATGAAAATGTTGGTTTTAATGAATATTTTGACATTGACAGTTTGATAATCGGTTTTGAGTGTATTCACACTGAAAGCTTGAAGTTGTCAAGTCGCCAATGAAAGACCCTTTATATCATTTCGCGAGAAATTTAAATCAGACCGCCATTGTCGGGTCTGTTTTCGTCATAAACATATCAAATAGAAGCATAGCAACAAAAAATGGCAGTCCTGGCAATTTCAGCAAATGTATGTGTTCTGCGTCCGAGCTGGAAATGACAGGATTTAGAAACGTAACTTATGGATTAATGTAACTGTGGCTCAAGTTAAATGTAAACAGTAAAGCACTCACCACTTTTAGACATTATAGGTATATGTAGGTACTTTACAACACTTAGGTATGGGTGTTTTCATAAACGTCTGCCTAACTAAGATCTGCGTAAGACGTGTTCATAAAGTCAGATTTTTGATCGAACAAACGCAGATGAATTGCAGAAGATATGTTCGTAAACGTCATAAATGCCATCAGCGTCTGGCAGATTGTGCATCCATATTTTTTTGACTGCAGAAAGCGCGAGAGGTAAAAAATTGTAAAGTCCAATAAAAGAGTTTTATGGGCAATTTTTTATGTGTTTTCGCAATTAAATTTTAATTTTTTTAAGGGAAAAAGAAGCTGCGGCGTGGAATGTCACGAAAACCAAACTATTGTGATGATTTTTTTGATTTTTGTGTGACGTTTATGAACATTTAGTGACTACTTCAAATTGTACTAAAGCAGGACTGCACACGTGCTGCAGAATAAGTGTATTCATTAATGCAACAAAAAAGAAAGACGATTGTACTAGCGCAGATTTTCGACGTTTATGAAAACACCTTATATAGAGTCGTCAGGTAGTATATACATTTGTAGTAATTATACGGCAGTGACGGTGAACGGGTAGCTCGTTCACGGCAATGGCGATTCGACCCCAGGTTTCAAGTCTCTTTTACTTGTTAAAAATTAAATTCCTAGTGTGTAGATATCTCGAAAGTGTCGAGTAGAGTTGCTGTAATTGCTTGGTATAGATTCTAATTAAGGTAAATAAGTATGCTAAGACAGTTGAATAAAAAAAAAAAAAATGTTATATATCTACCAAATACTCTGAATCTGAACTGCATAATCGTTCTTTTGTTTTTCTCTCATTGTCATTTGGCGGCCATTTCGATTTTGAATAGAAAAGCCAACGAGCGACGAGCGTGCCTAATTTTACGAGAAAATCGTACTTCTGTAGCATCTTATTATCGTCACTGCATATCACGTACACATTAGTTGCATTTCAAAAATGTTATCACCAACTATTGCTTACCTATGTGTTTGTGATTCTTTCTTGGAAATACACAAAGCGACAGTCTTATCTAAATTGGGCCAACCATTCTTTTTTACTTTCATCATAGATGTGCGCTCGGTGATGTCAAACCGATTTTCTCAGATATGGTCGCTTTGGTAATCAAAATCACTTCTAATGGGGATTGCATACCATCGCAGTGTTTCAGTTAATTAAGTATTTGCCATATTTATGCGGTCTCATCTACACCCCACTCGTCGGACTCAAGATTGTAGCAATGGCAACTAATTCCGTCAAGCAGGTTTTTATTGATAAGTAAATATTGTCTTTTTTATATGCATGTACCTTAAAAATAAAAAAAAAATAACACAGAAAACACCAAACCAAAACATTTTTCGACGACAAAATAAAAGGACAATAATTTTACTTCCTTTTCTTTCCCCAGCAAATGACTACCTGCCTACCTTTTTTGTTTAATGTCCACCCATATCTACCTACACAAAAAACCTGCTTTTTATGTTTTCGATTTTCAATTTCTTTCTTTTTTTCAAACTGGTTTCTTTATATGTATAGATAGGTATGTTTTTTTTTTTTTTTTTTTTATCGTGCAGTGCTAAAACTCAAACACAAAAGCAAATCCTAATCTCCAGGAAATACAACAAATACAAGCAGAAAAGATCCTCGCATCGAGATTCGAATTCGAGAGACCATCATCAATTCTCAACGAACACACAACACGGGAAAAAAATATATGAAGAAAACAAAGCAAAGAAGAAACAAAAAATCTGAAAAATAAAAGAAAATAAAAAGTCAAAAGAAATTTTTGGAGAATCTCGCATGTATATTTTTTTTTGTTCGACTTGTAATAATTAATTTCAAATGGCATCTATAAACATATTATAAAATGATTTACATATAATAACATACAAAATAATAAGAAACGAACAAAAATATCAAATAAAGCTACATACATGGTTTTTATTTAATTAGTTATTTTTTTTTTTTTACAAAGCATTTTCAGCAAAATTCGATATTTTTACGTCTTGTTGTGACTTAATTTAACGACGAACTAAAAAAATAATTATATTATTCAAAATTAATATCATGGCTTGTAATAAACAAACGAAATTAAAATTTTAAAATATAGGTATTTACAAGAAAAAGCTATAATGTATATATTTGTATGGGATTTTTCTTTTAACTTATGCACTAGAGGGTTTATACTTTAAGCTGGGTATACAACCTTCGTTAAGTTTAACATTTAATGGTGGTGGTTCCTGAGATCACAAACTTTTTTTATTTTTCTTGGTTTTTCTTTTTTGGAAGATCTGTTATGATATGTGGTGGTTTATTTATGGCTATTGTTACTTATGGCTGATCCTGAGAGCTGACTTGATTTTTAAATGACTAAACTATAATCTATGAGTTACCTGATTTCATTTGGTTTGGAAGATGTAAGAGTTAACACGAAATAATAAAACAAGAAATAAAATAAAAATAATAAATATCTTAATGTCTAGGGGGCGGAGCGCCACTACATGTAGACCAACTCTTCGCCAGCCATGGAGTAGGACTCGACTTTTATGTCCAGCTTTGGCATTTGGTGCGATTGCAAGGAGGAATTAGTGCTGTCTTCGACATTTGAAATCAGAATGGAGTCATGCTCCGAGGGGAGAATCTCTGTGGAGGGGTGGACTTCGGGCAATTGTTTGCGACTGGCAGCTGATTTGGACTTTTTCACTGGCTTTGGACGGTTGTGAATGTCGCAGTGTTTGCGCAAATGATCCTTGCGGCAGAAGCTTTTGTTGCACATGTCGCAGGTGTGCGCCTTGAAGCCGGAATGAATGGCCTCTTTGTGGCGGCGCAGATCGGTCTTGTGGTGGAACTGTTTGGGACAGATATCGCACTTGTGCGGCTTGTCTTGGGACTTGTGTTTGGCTAAATGGGCATCATAAATTTCTTCAGAATGGAAGCGCTTACCACATTTTTGGCATCTGAATGGCTGCTCGCCGGAATGGAAGCTTTTGTTGTGCTGAGTGAGGTAGCAGATCTTGGTGAACTCCTTGTCGCATTCGATGCACTTGATGCGTCCCGTCGGCAGGGTGGTGGATGATGCTTTGTCTGAGGTTTCCCTCTTGCGTTTAGCTGCCCTCTTGATGGTGGGTTGAGTGGTTGTTTCCTTCACGGTGAGTACTCGATTCGTTGTCGCAGTAGAGGAAGAGACCGTGGGTGAGTAAGGATTCGATAGATCGCTTTGTGGTCCTGCAGCGGGGGTATGCATCGGTGGTATATCGGCTTCCTGGGGCGAACTTTGGTTGGCAAACGGCGACATTCGATTGTAGTATGAGTCGGGAGCCATTGGCGAGGTGGCTTCTGTTAGGTTATCCTTGAACGAGGGTATTCCGCCGGATAAGCGTTGGATGTCCATCATCGAGGACTGATGGATTAGCTGTACTATGTGACCGTTGCCATCTAGTAGGGCCATCTGGTGATGTGGTGGCAAATGGTGTTGACCTGGGAATGCTTGTGAGCCTGTCAGCGTTGTTAGGTCAACAAATGAGCCGAGCTGAAGCATGCTTGCGTCTTGCGGGAGGCCTTCATTACCAATAATAGTGTGATAGCTCTGCTGGTGCTCCGCCACCGGTTGTTGCAGATGTTGGAATGATGGAATGGTGGTGGTGGTGGTGCTGTTGAGAGTGATGGGGGTGGTGGTGTTGATAGCCAAAGGGCTGATGATGTATTGCTGCTGCTGCTGCTGCTGCGGCGGCGGCTGCAGCTGCTGATCCATTATACTGTGGATAGTGGTGGCCGTGTTGAAAATGGTGGGCTCCTGCTGGTGGTGGATGGGGTGGACCTCCCGGTATTGGTGGTGGGAGATAATATGGGGGGATTGTAGCGGCGGCAGCAGCTGCTGCTGCGACTGCTGCTGTTGCTGTAGGCTGATGGTTGATTGGTATTCCTCCAGACTGCTGCTGTGGTTGCTGTTGGGACTGTTGTTGGGACTGGACTCCAGTACTGCCGGGTGCTGTTGCTGAAGGTATTGCTCCTCCGGCATTTGGAGGCTGTTGTTGTTGCTGGTGAGAAGCTGGTCCTCCTCCGGATCCATGATGGATACTTCTGTGTTCGAAATGGTCAGCAGGCCCCTCGGTTGGGAGGTTTGGACGGAGGGACCTGCTAGCCCGTTTGGGTGACCGTTCACAGAAGAGTTTAAATTGCTTTGTGGGTGATACTGTTGAAACGCTTGCGATTGCTGATGTTGTTGCTGCTGCTGTTGGGCCTGTGGTGGAAATCCATTTGGCGATTGTGCTGTATATTGCGACGAAAAGTCCGGGCTTCTCGGTGGTTCCGGCGGTATAGGAGGCGGCTGCCTTGATTGGCTATTGCGACTGTGCTTGGAATTCGGATCTCGACTCGGGTGATGATGGGCGCTAATCGGCATTGTGGCCGGATCTGGTTGACCACTGGACTTGACCGCATTCTTGTGCAGCGTTGTGTTGTAGTGGCGTTTTAGGTGGCCCGAGCTCGTGAACCACTTATTGCAAGCGGTGCAGTTGTATGTCTTTGGCCTTCGCGCTTCGTTCGACTTCCATGTGGCACTTTTTGTGGACCCGCCACTGCTTGGCAGTGACGATGTTGGCGGCTCGAAACCCCTGTATTGAGTGAGGTTGTCCTGTGGCGTAGTAGTCGATGGGAACTCCGACGGACTTGACGAAACTGGATTGTTACCGGTTGCCAAATCCGTACTGGCGAATGGCTTTTCGTCTGGTCTAGTTTGTGGCGCAATAGGTTGACCATAGTCGGCAGGCTTAAGACCCGTATTTCCAAAGTTCGTCGGCGACACATATTCCGACTTGATTGGGTGGAATTCGCCCTTGATCGAGGTGAACTCTTGTTTGGAATAGTATGCGGCATGCTTATTCTCCGTCATATGCGGTGCTGGCATGTAGGCTGGATGCAATTCCTGAGACCATGCCATTGGACGTTGCATTGAATGCATACCCGGATTGGCCACTTCTCCGTCGGGCTGAGGTGGATAGACCATTTTTTGCGAGTCCAAATCGAGAATATCCGAACTTGGCGGCTCTTCCTTGATATACGGAGCGAACGGATGGAATTGGCTTCGTTCGGAGGCCGAGGATGCCGAACGTTCCACGGAATTTATGCAATCCTCCCCGGACTGAGTTCCGTGCACGGTGGAGTAATGTTCGTTGAGTTCCGCTTCGGTGGGGCACATCAAGCCGCACTTATTGCATTGCTTCGAGGCTGATGGCGTCGGTGTGCGATTGGTCATCGAATTCACATCGCCTATGCCATGATGGGGTGTGTTGGCGGCCGAAGTATTTTGTGAAGGACTAGATGAGCTCACCACTCGCGGGCTGAGCGAACTGTTTGACACTGAACTGCTTGCGTTGTTTGCAGCGGCGCTGCTGTTGGCACTTACCACTGCCCCGACGGAGTGATTTTGCGCTGCGGATATATGGTGCAAACCTCCGTTGCTCAAATACGGATGAAAGCGCTGCGACGAAGGCGCAACTTTGAAATCGGCGTGCGGTGATGCCGCTCCTGTTAGTGGCTGATTCTGCATTTGATATGACAGAACCGGATTTTGCTGCAATTGTTGCATGGCACTGCCGTAATCCATACCGGCTGGTGACGCATGATAGAATTGCTCATAGCTACCCAAGTAAGACCCGGCAGGCGGGTGGTACGAGTGCATATCTTGATACATTTGATTTGAGTTTGTTATACTGCCGCCACTTCCATAGAGCGGATGCTGATGATGATGGTGCTGCTGTTGCTGCTGATGATGGTGCTGTTGCTGCTGCTGATGATGATGCTGATGGTGCGACGGTGGCTGATGATCTGGCGTTGGTGTTGGCGGCTGATTGTCACTGGAGTCGGCGGCGGCACTTACGGTGCTATTTGATACCGCATGCAGAGACTGCATTTCGGTTTTAATTCCAGCCATGTTTGACGCCGTATATTCCTCCACATTGGGTGAGGAAACTAATGTTTTTTCCGGATAGACAGAAGTGTCGACTGGGGCACATTCCCGCTTCCCGGTGCTTCCACTTTCACCGGTTTCCGATGACTCAATTTTCCGTGGCGAATAATTTGCTTCAACTATTAATGGCACAGTAACGGCGCTTAATGATGGGCTCTCGGATTTTTGTAAATTTGTCGCGGTTAAGTCATTAATACTCCAATTGAGGCTCATCTCATTCTCATGCAGACACTTCACGCACTAGCTTTTTTTTATTTTATTTTTACTATTTTTCGTTATTTACCGCTCGGTGTTTTTTTGCATACTAAATTGTTATCCAATTATTGAGATCAAAACAAAAATTCTAACACAACAGTACACTAATCTTCTACAAGCAACTGTATGTAACGTATAATGTCGTTGTACCCCGCGCAGCACACACTAAACACTGGAAAAACACTTTCTAAATCGTTTCTGTCGTGTCTCGCTTGTTTTCTCTTCGCCGTTCAAAACATAAATAAGAAAACAATTTTAAAGAACCAAAAAACACTTGTAGCTGCTTGCTTGCTACCACTCTGTTATGTACTTGCTTTTCTTTTCTTTTCTTTATTTTATTTAACACATTTCACTTCGAGAGTTTACAATTTAAATCCACACGTCTGTTCGTTATTAATTTCAAAATCAAACTGTTAACCGATTGCACTTTGTCGTTACTTTTCGTATAGGTACTATTTGCCTTCGATTCGAAATCAATTAAAAAATTAAACACAATCCAAACAAAAAAAAATTAGAAATCATATGATTGTATAATTAAAATTTTGCATTAATTTTGAGAACAAAAAGTGTTAATTGTTGAAAGGAAAAAAAAAATAATTTTTAATAAGCCAACGAGCCGAAAATTGAAGAAATATAAAAATTTCCAAAAAACAAAAAAGCGTTTGTCCTGGTCGACGTTGCAAATACAAATGACGATCGGGTTCTGTTTTACGACACCGTCCGCATTTTACAATACAAAACAAAGAGGGTACAATCAACCAAACTCAAACCATCCTCAATCCATCCACCAACACAGCAGTAAACCAAATTTCTCCATAACACTCATACAAATGCGATTGGTAGCACATACACACACATGGGAAATTGTCTACCTGGCCTGGCCAGCCTACGTCCTACGAACGAAAACACGAAAACGAACACATGGGAGCGAACTCGTACGCTCCTTCATTTATTTTTCGCCACATTCCACTACTGCCAGAGCGAATGCTGCTGCTGGACATGCCATATGATGATGTGAGTGTGTGTGTTGTGTGTTGTGTGTTTTTTTTTTTTTTTTTGATTTGGTATGTCCTCCATTCCATTCTTTTCCAAACGGACGGACATTAGACAATAGAACATTAGAAGAATGCCAAAAAAAAGTCTCGGGCTTGGGCTCGGTGGCGGTGATGTGAGTGTTTCTCTCGCGCTTCGCAATGCTGTCTCTGGTCCTATGGTACAGTGTATTTTCAGCATTTCTCCTTGGGTCTATGCTTTGCGTTGCCGAAGAAGTGACAGTGTTTGTGTTGCGAGCTGAGTGATGCCAAAAAATTACCAACAATGTATACGCGGTCCATCCACTCTTGGACAGATTATGGATGAAAAAAAAACAACACATTCTCTCCCCACATAGCACTGATGTGGTTGTGGAATTGTGGATGCTGGGGCTGGCAATCGGAGAAAAACTCGCACTGTGTCGAATGTCGACTGTCGAGCGAGAGATGAAGAGAAGCGACGATGCTTTTGTTAACTTTTTTCAGTTTTGCTTTTTGTTTTCTTCGCTGGCTCTCTTGCTATGTACTCAGATGTCAGATCTCAAACTGCTCGGTAAACAACTAAGCAGCAGAAGAGATGAAGATATTGGACCGGGCCGGGCGGGCAGTCGTCGTCGGTAGCACATGGCCTCGCGTCTTTTACTACAATCCCAGCATCTACACAACAACAAAAAGAAAAAGAAGAGAACGATAAACGCCGAAACAAACCTCGAAAGACACTTCGAGACTTCGACTTCAGATTCAGTACATTATGTATTTGATTTGATTCTGAATGAGAGGCGAGAGAGAACGACGAAATGCACAAAACAATGAGACGTTTTTTTTTTTTTTTTTTTACTTTACTAAGATAAACAAATGAAAGTCCGTCGTCGTCGAAATTCAAAGATAGTTTGTGAAAGAAAAAGAAATAACTTTCTTTTGGTAGAAGTGTCCCACAGAGCAGGGCCAGGGGCTCTTTCCAAGTGCTGCACAGTGCACACACAAGGAACCGAACAGATGAATGAGTGGATATCCCCCGGTATCCACATTTGACCTTGTGAATTGCGATGCATTCAGTCAGGCACATGTGAGCGAGGTACACATTTAGAGACTTTTGTTGGGTTGGGATGGGACCGAATTGCAGACAAATTGGGTTGGCGGGTGGGTCTGGCGCTGGGGACTTGGTGGGAAACTTCTAACGAGAGATTCTTTTTGCATTTGCTAGTCGAGTGTGGCACAGAGTTGGTGGTTGAGGATGGATGCCTTTTTTTCTCGGGTTAAATTGCCTGATGAAGGTGAGAATCGGCATCGGAATGGTGGCAGATGGATGCTAAATGATGAATGAAGTTATCACACGTTGGAATTTTTGTAACTTATTGTGTCTCATGAAGCAAAAAGGTCTGCGTGTTAGGGCGCCATTTTCACGGGGAAAATTACTGTGACACGACAAGTGAAAAAGTTACGATGGGTGTCGTGTCTTGGTGGAGTCTTGTGGTCTTGTTGGAGATACAGTAGTTATTTCCTACATCTGCTTCGATTGGGGTTCCTAACTTATTTTAATTGTATTGGAAATAAGAATATACCTAGGTGCTGTAGTTGCAGGTATTCCCAAAATCTAGAAAATCTTAGAGATGTATGTTTCAACAAGTATTCGGGCACTCTTAATGATATAATGTTATAAGTATAGTTACCCGTGTGATTAGAGTACCTACCTTCCTCAAAATATTTTTATTTTAAATAATATAGAGAGGTACCTAGGTAGATACCATCCGTGAAAAATGAGGACTTTCTCTATAAAATAATAAAATACAAAGAAGTCTAGACTGAAATTGTTTGGCTTATGAACGCCCTTGCAAAAATTCAAAGGTAGGTGTGGGGAAAACCTCAGCTTGGTAGGTATAAAAACATGTTTTTCGCTTTAAATTTATAAAGTTTAAAAGTTTTTGTTCAGCTAACGTAAGCAAGAATGTAAGGTAAGTAGGTACCTAGATAATAGGTAATTGTAGGAAAAGCTAAACCACCCTAGGTATACTCTTTTAGAGTCATACTTAGGTCAAAAATGTATAATGCAGCACAAAACAATATAATAAAATATAGTATAAAACAGAGACGTACCTATGATTTTTAAGTAACTATACCTAAGCCTGACTAGGTACCTATTATTCAGATCGATTGTATGGAGGAAGGTACTACCCTTTAAAATATTTTTTAGAATAGGTACCTATGGTTTTTTAGATGTTAGATTAAATGGAAACAAATTTTTATTATTAGTAACCCGACGATTTTTTTTTAATTTTGCTAGCATTTCATAAGACAGATGGGGATGGCGAGTATATTGACACCGGAGGGCAGGCTGACTGCTCGTATTTTCTATTGCAAAGTCCTTAGAATATGGACTTCCATTAGTGTTGCAAGCAGTCTTAGAACTTTTTCATAGTGTAGACCCAGAAATATCTAATTCCCAATGACCAACGAAATTATCAGCAACGAGCGTGCTTTAGTTGTAGGTAACAGAAAACATTAAGTGGTAGCTCGGGCATATGATGAGTGGTGTGTTAGAAATTTCTTAATTTTGTAATGGGCATTAGTAGGTAAGTGTTACCTCTGAAAATTTTCGGAAAGAGTCCAAAAAAGAGTCCTGGATGAAAAAAGGAGTCCCATTCCGATTTCAATATTTTATTTTATTTTTAAATAAACAAACTGTTCAACTCAAATACAGGTAAAACCAGATTCTTTCGAATTCAACTAAATACACTGAATAATTTTGAATTATAGCAAAAATATCCTACATTTTTAAAAGGAGTCCGAATTCACTGATTTTTAAAAAGATGAGTCCGGAGTCCAGGCGATTAAAAAGGAGTCAAAATGACTCTAAAGCGTCCCAAAAGGTAACACTGCCATGAGTAGGTCTAGGCGTATTTAGTGCCTTGTCGCTGTAGAGTCGGCGTTTTGTGAGCGGCAAAATAAAATGAATGCATTACTAGTGCTAAAATGTATAAGAAAATAGGTACCTACCTCTCCTTAGAGTTGCCAGAGGGTTTAAATATTTCCCCTGGATAAATCTGAACTCGATGTAGTTCCCTTTACTCTTACTTCTAACATAAATGCTAGTAACTGCATATTTTTCCATAGGAAAAACTAGAATTTTCTCGATCTCATAGAACCATGAACATTAACATTCCGTCCTACAAATATCTCTTCCTATGGAGTTATTTGCTTTTGCATATCAAAGGCGTTAACAGAAATATTATGTACAAATTTGAGGTTATAAGTTCTTCTTACAGATTGTTAAATAAAATGAATTGAATTGAATTGAAAAAAATCAAAAGTGAGCGGCAAATAAATACACCTGATGAACATGTCAACGCACACCTATGCTTTTTAAATGCCACGCTATCTCATTCTAAAGTTTAAATTACTCTGCGTTTCTTACGTTCGCAAAAAGCGGAAGCGCTATTTAAGGTAACCGAAAAGAATATTACAGAGAAATAGATATAATTTTTTTTTCCCGCTAAACCAATTCCCCCCTTCGACCAAAAAGGAACCTAAATTTGGGGGGAAAACCTCCAAAGTCCAAACTGGCAGCCCTGCTACATCTTCTGCTTAATAAAATGGGGGTTAAAAATCCCGAGGCACTCCGACTGACATTCTAGAACATCTTTCGTTATTTTGTTGGAGAAACTGATAATTCTACGGTTCCCGCTACGGTCGGTGCCACAACATTGCCGAAAGCTATTCGGATGACAAGCAATAGGCATAGGCAATAAACCGAGGCCGTCACCTATACGCAAAGGTATTTAGTGTGAGGAGTTGTGGGACAACGTTTTTTTATTTGACTAACCATTTATATAAAGTAAAGTTCTTTTTAACGGATTACGACTATAACAATTTACATAAATAAATAAATAGTTGGGGCAGGTCTGTATAGGGAAGTGACATTAGCCCTAGCTTCTCAACACCATTCTGGGACGAGAAGAACGGATCTACAATTTTATGCCGAGTCCAAACGAATATAGCTGAGAAGCTCTTTCGTGACAGTTGTACTCTCGAACGTTTGTCAGCTTACGCGGGAGGTGGCGCAGTGGAATAAAACCTTAAGACGGCTATTTTTTTTTTTTTTTTTTTTCGCGGAATCGAACCTGGGAACCTGGTAGTCGAATACACTAACCACTAGGCAACTGCGCCTTCAAAGGAATTACGATCACTAGAAAAATGTTCTAAGGAACTTCTAGGATATGGTCCATTCCTAGGAATAGGAACTAACCCTTCTCTTTAATGGATGCGAGCAACGAACACCATATCTGTCCAAAACCAAACTTCGGTGTTGGCAAAATATGTCGCAATAATTTCGCCATAAAAAGGGCGTACAAAACATAATAGGGGTATTCACGATTCAGTGTAACAGACCTAGTAAAATTGCGAAATTTTATTTTTTTAATCAGATCGTGAACACACTTTTTCCCATCTATAGCAAAACTGAAACAAATGACAGATCCAATTTGACAATTGACATTTGTTCTGAAAAAAAAAAAAATGTTTAAAAATTGAAAAAGAAAAACGATTCAATATTGAAGATAATGGAGAAAAAATTGTGTTTATTAATTAATATTACATAATGACAATTATGATTTTCAATTCGGCGGCACTTATTTTTATTTTCCATTCTCTTTATTTTTTACGATAGCTGTACAAAGGAAATAATAATTTAGAGTTCTGTCAACTTTTCGGTTACAATGGGGTCAGGGTATAGATAAAGTGCAAAAGTGTAGCGAAATTTTTGTCAGTGATTTGAACGTATAAACAAACTACAAAACTATGTTATAACGCAGAAAAAAAAATCAGGGGTCTAATCGCGTCGTCCGCGAACGAGCATTGCGTGACGGAATTTGTTTTTGTTTCACATGTAAAATCAACATAATTCCGTGAACGTATAGCTCGTTCACGGAAGTGGCGATTCGACCCCAGAATTATTGGATTAAAGCCGAAAAACTTTAGGTCTGTTTCTTTACTTTTAAATTTTACAATTTTTTACTAACTCTTACGAATTTTAACGAATTTTTACTCAATGCCGTTCCTTAGCTCTAAAAACTCGTAAGAGAGAGCGTCATCGAGGAAGCTAGATATTACCACTCCACTTAGAGTGTTATCTACTAATTTTTACTCAACAAATTTGTTGATGTAAGAATTGCAAAAACCGTCAATCACCTGACTATTGACAGATGATTTGAAATTTGTTGTCCTATTTGGCATACGTTTTCACTTCCTGCGTATTAAAATGGCGACGTTCAAGTACCTAGTTTAGTAAGTCTGACAGCTGTCAGACTAGATATATCTCGGTTTTGATTGACTGAAATCAGACATATGAGCAGCTGTTTCAGTTGACGTTTATGGAGGGGTAGCCGATGCATCTAGTCCAGAAATTTATGACTAAGTTCTTGACTGTTCGGCTATGTGGCTGACGTATAGAAAAGTGACGTTCCCGACCAATCTAGTTTTTGCGTTCAGGTTATATCTTATCCAGACCATCTAGTCGACTTAAGATAAAAGGTTCTTGAATATGCCCAATGATTAAAAGGCGGAAAAATAAAATTTAATATTCCGCTCAAGAATCTTTTCGAGAATGGTAACCAAATTCTTCCTCGCTCTAAGAAGGAACAATCTCTTCCACCTACCAACATCGCTTTTTCCTCTTCTCGAATGATGAGTATCAGTAAAAACTCATCCACATACTCCGATTCATCAAAAAGAAGTTTAACTTAAATCACTTTCATAGCGAAATGATATAAATAAATTAGAAAACTCTTCGAGTTTTTCAGGCATTTTAAGGACCTTTCGTTTCACTTTTTTTAATTTTTGAGTTTTGTATCTGTCCTTTTTCATATACATTACCACTCATACAAAAGCGTTCCCTAATTTTTTTCGTAAGTGTCTCTCTCTGAGAGAGACTGAAATTTTGACAATCTTTTCTATTCTTACTACAAAAGTAAAGGAACAAATATATTTACACAACACAACGTGCTGTCAAACAAATAACAAAGCGTATCGCCCGAAGTTAAGTGCTGTGAGGAAATTATTGACCAAAATAATTAATTTAATTTAAATATGTTCTTCTAATTGATCGAGACATGTACTTTGAAAGACGAAACGGATGACATTCCTTTGAGTTATGCCATCTGTAAGAGATCTACAGTATCTTTCTTTAGACATTAATCTGTTCAGTGAGTCATAGTATTCTTTCATTCTTTATACCATGAGATCGCGATGATATTTTTTTTTATTTTATTTTTTTCTTTGTTATTTATTTTGACGGTGAAAGTGGGGTGGAGTAGCACAAATGAGCATGGTGGGTGAGTCAACCGCTTCGCTTAATTATGCGAATACAATAATGAATGTATTACGACAATTATTATAAGTTTGATTTTATCGAACACGAGAGCCAAATGTAGCACCGCTATTGTTGATTAAATTATTAGTTTGTGTATTTTTTTATTTGTTAAAAAACGTATCTTTCAAAAGGCTATGTATAGATTCGAACAGGACCTCAAGATGCTTGGAGATATAATTAGTATAGTTTTAAATTCGAGCACGTCCCCTGGAAGCGGGTTCCTAAATTTGTGTTTCCTGGTTTCTTCAAAAGTCTTAAAAAATATATGTCCTCGTCAAGTACATCGGTTTTCAAGTGTTTCATTGGAAGTAATTATTTCTGCATAGGTCTGCTATCCCTATCAGGTTTCTGTGCACCAATAAAATCATTTATTATTTTTAATCTGCTCATTTGTTTGATGTCAAGTAAGTTAATTGAATGTCTTAGAACCGATTTAGATACTTGAGGCAATATTCAAGTCTTGTCCTTACCTTAGAGTATTTGCTTGGGTCTGACGTTCTTTTTTTCTAATATATACAGGGAAATAGGTGGCACATATGTTTTCTTGAGAAAGTACAAGGGGGATCGAACGAACTGTGGGGATAGCCAGTTGGAGTGCGGGTCTGAAAAATTTCTAGGCGCAACGGACCAGTAGTCGGTGAAGGAACTCCCTTCTTCGGTTTAGAGGCACACTTGTTTCCTTAAAGCTAACAATTTCCCCCTCGCGGTGTTTATCCTTCAAGGAAATCGCTCTCAGGATGAGTAAATGTTTTGAAATGGAGCAAGTGGATGTTATGACATTCTCAAGGGGTGTAGAACAAAAAAAGTACCAATAAATATATTCCACTTAAAATCCTCTCCTTATATACATAGATGGTAGGTATATGCGTTATTAATTATAACGATCGCAAAAAAGTAACATACAGCATAATCGGATGAATCATCATTTCATTGCTTTCAAAAATCCAGGTTTGCACTTCAACTCTTTTGTTTTCAAGAAATCAATGTCGTTAAAAAAGACTTTAAGCATGACCATGTTTACATTTTTCCTTTTTTAAATACCAAATAATATCATTCAATGGGTTTTGATTTCTTTAAGAAAAAAAAAGCGTTGAAAAGAAGATGATGTCACGCAATACGGGGCCTATAACACAAATCAACAAAAAGAGTACCCTCACTTACCACTGATCTATTTACAGACATCATCCTGTCGAACACTGTTTGTGTTACAGGACACATTTAATTTGATTAGGATTTGAATTGACGTTCCAAGGAACCTTTTCGAATAATGAACGCGACCCAAATTAAGTGTTAAAGTTTACAAAGGCACGGGAACCAAATTCTGTCGCAAGATATCGGAACCCAGTTGTCAAAAATTTAACAAAAAAATGCACTTCATCGCACTTCAACGTAATTCGCCGATATGCGTTACAAAATATCAGAACAATTCTCCAAACAGTTGTTCCGAAGAATACCTGGCAGAAAAAATCCTCCGAATCATATAAAATTGGAGAATTTACCGTTCCGACGGATACCTCGCTAGGGCCTTATGACTCATAAGCTCTTAATTATTTAACAAAAAATATTTTTAACATTTTAAGTAAAGAAACGAGAAAAATAATCTGTCAATAACAAAATGCAAATATCTCAAATGGATACTTAAGTATTTGTATCACTTTTCCAAAACCACTTCTACTAATATTTTTTTTTTAGTAACGTTCGTTTTCTGCGCAAAGGATATATTTTTTACGTTCAAAGCAGCATGATGATTGTTGCAAATTTGTGGACACCAATTTGAAAAAATGTTAACCAAGGGAGTACTATTTTTCGCTTGGAAGAAATTTCAAAGGAAGGCTGACTACTGGCGGGGGCTGAACTTACACCACATCATACTTTTTAGTTCTATAAACATCAATACTAGACCGAGGGCAACAAGGAATCTTATATTTTTATATCAATGGACGTCTCGATGTAACTATGAAAGCAATGGCCCCATCAATAACTTGACGTAGGATTTTAATAGGTTCAATTATGTGATTGATTTCAACCTAACAAAATTAAATTAAAAACAAATATTAAAATAAATGCAACACATTTTAAAATAACTAACTTTTTCTTCAAATAATAATAATTGATTAACTGTGGCTTAATTAGTAGTTAAATAAATAAATAAATACCTATACAAAAACTAAACGACTCAGTTGCAAAATTATACCTATCTTGAGTTGCAGTTCTATGGTTTTCTTCCATTTTGTTTTCATAGGTATTAACTAGAGCAATGTTGACAATGGCAAAATATAAGCTGCAAAACTCCCTTATTCATAAAGCTCAACCCGGGCTAACTACTTAATGTTAGTAAATTATCCAAACGAAATGTTGGACAAACAGTTCATCTGTCTCCAAAAACCTTCTCAGGGCCCCCATGTGACACCTTTTTCTGTTCGTGAGAAAAATCTGTATCAAGTTCATTGTAACCTAAATAAAATATCCAATGCAATGAATTAAAATACACTGGCTTCAGTTTCAATTTCCCAACATTTTTTTCCTTTTTTGAATCATATAAAAAATCCTTAAATTCGCTTCTCAACAAAATTCCTTCGCAGAATATTTATTTAGCTTACCCTACAGTAGGAAGTACAAACAATGGGGACATATGGCAGGTACATAAACCACTACATACGCAAAATCTCAATGATCGATTCTCGTCTCACACACGAAGTACCTATATAAATACGCACTGCACACGCAGCTTCCTCGAGAAGATCAAAAGCAAGGGAAAGACAAGAAATAAAAAAAAGTGGGAATATCCCGCCAGGATTCTACTATTAATGTGTATGTGTGTTACAGTATGCATCGACATTCTTGTAAGGCCCAGATTTCTGTGCATTCATGCATGCATAGGTATTTGAAAAACGCATCTGCACCTAACAAAAGAATTCCTATGTACACGTATATAGGTTATCTGTTCAAGATCAAATATAAATGCATGGAGTCGTATAGAAATGTTTTCTCAAGGATATTTGTGCACATGTCGAAGAGAAAAGAGAAAATCGCATGTGCGTTTGCTAAAAATGCGTTCGATTATTGTTTTGTTATTTTCTTTTTTGTGCCTCATCGCAGATGTGTGTGGTATGTTTTTGTGAAGGAAATTTAAAAAAAAAAAACTGATTTCTTTTGATATGTGGAAAATAACGTATTTTCAGAAGATAGGAGAAAAAGTTATCTGACATAACCTAAATCTACAAATAGGGTTAATTTTTCCTTTATGCTCATTTGTGTATTCATTGAGAAAACCATTCAGATTGCAGATACCTATTCTTTCAAAAATGTTTAAGAACTTGTGATACACCGCGGACAAGCTCAGCTTGTGGCTACGCATATCGCAATGGAATGGATCAAAACGCCGCACTACTGTGCTGCGCATGTGTACGGGAGTATTTGACATACCTACATAACTGTTACGAATGTACCAAAAAGTAAATATGATTTCTTTGTTGTTGCCTTTTTTGTTCCACGATTTAAGAATCAACCGTGTAGCCATAGCTCTTGCTATAGAGATTTTGTTGGTGGCCAGGAACTTAATTACTTTTCTTTTTTTTTTTTTTAATTTTTAGGTATTTCTTTTTCGCTGGTTCGTCTCTTTGTCTCAGTTTGACAACACACACCAAACATTGGAGAAATATTCGTATACCTACCTACCTACCGGCTGACAGAACTAATCGTGGATAATTACCATGGTCAGTATCTGACACTGACGCTGACAGTGACAATGTATGTGTGGGTGCCTATATAGATAGCATGTATTTTTTGTTTCGGATGTCATAAATGCATTTGAATGTGACACAGTTGTAGATTTGTTGTTTGCTACCTGGGTGTTTTTGCTTAGAAACAAATGGCGAATTCCAGGAAATATTTGATAAATTAGCCAATGTTGGCAGATACAAGATACAGCATACGAAATAGATTCGCGATTTTTTGTTAACCTTCGGCTTTGGTGGGAGAGGACAGAGGCTACAGTTCCTCGCATTCTTGGAAAAAAAGGAATAACTCATTGGGAATGGTACAATGTAGGCGGAACCTAGATCTAGTTTTGCACGAGTTTTTCCCTGAGCATAATTGCATCAATAAAAGCGATCAATTTTTCCTGGTACAAGTTCATTATGCAGCCGATGCTGAGTCGCCGTCGAACATTTTTATGACCCAACACTTCTAGCAGAATAATAATTAAAAACGCATTTAGACGGGGGATTAGCTTGCATATTTTCGAATGCAAAAATAAAAAGAACAAAAATACAATTAAAAGGTTTCTAGGTAGGTATAACCTTCGGCTTAATAACATCCTTTAGCTAAACTGCAACTTTGGGTACCTAGATACCTACATAAAATAAGAAATAACAGCATTTGCTTTGAACAGTTCTGTTCTAGAATTTATCAAATAACTCTACTTTTACACAACAGAGATAACCACAGCCAAAAGTAAATGCACGCATACATGCATTGGTATCTACCTTTTTTCATATTCAGAAGGCTGAACTATTAATAGTTGGCGGGAACAATTTTTGAATTTGGGCAGTCGATTGTATGTTATCGTATACCAGTTTCAATAAAAGTGCTGCCAAATTCAGATTTATTGGCATTCGCTTTTTTTTCGTGTCAGTTTATATAGACCATTATATTAGGTAATGCAAAACTGGTCGGAAGCAGAAAAAGAAATGCTGCCTCACTGGAGTGGACGAGTTAGTCTAATTTAATGTATGTATGTACGATTTATTATCTTGTTGAAAGAAAAAAAAAAAATAATAATAACTGGAAACCATTTATAACGTGTCTAGTCAAACACATGCAAAGATTTGTAGTGAAAAACACGATTTGTGTTGCAAGTTTTTACCAATAACAGGGGTTAAATTAATAAAATAAGTTTCACTTATAGAGTTTTAAAAAACGTTTACTTACAGATTTGTTTTTGAAAACAAGACAAATTTAGTTGCACGTGAATTACGCCCACTAATAGAGGTATTCCACCTAACCAGGTCCAATTTGGAAGGTTTCGACTGTAGTACAAACGATGAAAGTTCTTCTGATTTTTTTCCTAATAAATTTGTTCACAAAGCAAATTGCTTGGAGGACATGTTTTGTGATGCTAATCGGTTTTATTATTTAACTCTTTGACTGCCAAAGCAATTTTGGGTAAATTTATTGGGGTGCCAACACAAATTATTTGGTTGTTTCTATTATTTAGCACAAATAAAACAATAAGTAAATGCCATATTAATTATTGGCAATGCATCCTTAAATTTTAGGACAAATTTAGTCCTGGCTATCTATAGCCATGGCACCTCAAGAAATTTGAATGCAAATTCTTTCACTGTGTTAAAACCGAAAATATTTGCCGTAATCACTTTTTCTCGTAAAGTTTTAATGAGTGGGTTGCTACATGTTTACATGCGGATATTGGCTATAGCTGGTTGTTAACTTAGGCTGCATAGGTACAGGATATCATATTAACTGTTGTCACTTCGGGTTGGGGCATGCAAAAACGATAGCCACTGCGAAAATATAAATAAGAGGATAAATTGCTCGGTACCATACGATAAGGTAGACGCAAATTTAGAATATTTAATTATGCCCACAATTGTTGGAACAACCAAATACTGTTATAATTTTTGATAAAAAAAACTTTTTTAAATTCTATAAGATAATTCATCTTATAACCTTAATTTTATGTAATAACAAATATAATTTTAAATAAATTGCACATTTGAAGAGCTTAGCTCCAATCTATACCTACATTTAAAAAAAAAAGAAGCAAACTTTAGGAATCAGATGTAGCTGTTGTACATTATAGATAAGCGTTATTCTTTCAGAGTTTTGGGCATACATTACATATATTTAGTGTTTTGAAATAAAACGCATATAAAAACAAATCGAACCGAGAAGTTTTAAAATTTACATAGGTAACATTATTGGGGTCTTATACATTGCCTCCTCCGCTTGGTAGGCGTGTCTTTGCAAGGGCGCCTGGTGCGGAGGCTTCGTATCGCAATGAATCAACGGGCTATGCTGTCGACGACATAGTCGTCAGAAGGGCCACCTATGGCAGAAAGACTGTTGTTGATGAGCGATCAACTAAGAACTACCGTCTTGCCAACAAGACACATCTCGTACCCGCGACTATTGAGGATTCGGTCTCACCTAAATACCAGATAGAAGAAGCTACAGGAGCCGAGAAGAGAGAGGAACAGCCCGCTTCGGAGGCAATCCCCACCCCATCGACCTCAAAGGCGGAGGTTCCCGCCGTCCTACCATCACGAAAGCCGGGCACTATTTGAAAGGAATAGTTCATAAAATTTTTAGCTTCTTGGATTCTTCTTAATGGATTTCATTTGTAAAGTGGATACAATTTTGATGGCTTCGTAGTTAGAAGATGAGTTTGTCGAAGAGCTGATGGAACAGCAGATGGTGAATTAACGTCGTCCTCGTCTTTGACTATATCGAATGCACAAGCGGGCTAGGGCTTGAATCAATGATTATGATGTCGTTCATTTTCAGAAATATTTTCGGCTGAAAAAACAGGCATATTTGAGGATAAATTCATAATCAATACAATAAAAATTAAACTCAGCACACAGCAAATCAAAGCAATTTCCAAGAGACAAACAACAAAAAATAAATGCAATTTTATTTGAAATTTAACATTACGTAAGTGTGAAATCGATCTAACATCGGTCTAAACTCCGCGTTTAAATGCATCTGTATCCAGTGGGCTTAATGCATGTTTTTGAGTGCATATTATAAATGTAAACTTAAATCGCTACAGTCCGGGGTGAACCTGGGCCTCAACCAATACGCCTCTCCAGTTAGCGCGATCTTTGGCTAACTGCCTCCAGTTGCGCACACCAAGTTGGTTGAGGTCCCCTTCCACTTGAGCGCGCCACCTAAGGCGAGGTCTTCCTCTACTGCGTTGTCCCTACGGGTTGGAATCGAAGACTCTCCGGGCCGGAGCGTTGGTGTCCATTCGCTCTACACGTCCTATCCATCTTAGACGACTAATGCGAACTTTTCTGACCAGGTCGATGTCGCTGTACAGCTCGTAGAGTTCGCTGTTAAATCTTCTCCTCCAAAGCCCGTCAACGCAAACGGGACCAAAAATCAATCGAAGAATTTTGCGTTCGAAGCGACCAAGAAGATCCTTATCCGTTTTTGCTAGGGTCCATGCATCTGCGCCATAGAGCAGGACAGGGATGATGAGAGTCTTATATAGAATCTCCTTAGTGCTTCTTGACAAGGCCTTACTAATCAATTGCCGTCTTAAGCCTAAGAAACAGCGGTTGGCAAGAGTGATTCTTCGCTTGATTTCTGATGTGATGTCATTTTCAGAGTTAATAGCGGATCCGAGGTAGACAAAGTCCCTAACTACCTCAAAGTTATAACTGTCTATCGTGACGTTCTGCCCGATTCGTCGATGTTGTGTGTCCCTTCTTGTTGACAGCATATATTTTGTTTTACCCTCATTCACCACTAAACCCATTTTTGCCGCTTCTGTACTAATACTAGCAAACGCTCCAGTAACAGCTCGCCGTCTGTGTTCTGCCAACAATGTCAATGTCGTCAGCGTGTGCAAGTAGTTGCACAGACTTATGGAAAATTGTGCCTCTGTGAGTTTCGCAAAAATTTTCTCAAGAATGATGTTGAAGAAGTCACATGACAGCGCGTCGCCTTGTCAAAATCCTTTTTTGACATCAAAGGTCTCGGTGAGATTGTTTCCGACCTTTACGGAGCAGCGAGCGTTCTCCATCGTCATTCTGCACAATCTGACAAGTTTGGCAGGGATGCCAAAACTAGACATGGCTCTGTATAGCTCGTCTCTATAAATGCTGTCATATGCGGCCTTAAAATCGATAAAAAGATGGTGAGTATCGATCTGGACTTCTTGGGTTTTCTCCAGGATCTGCCGTAGTGTGAATATTTGATCGGTCGTGGACTTACCGGGCCTAAAACCGCACTGATAGAGACCTATCAGATCTTTGACGAAAGGTTTCAGGCGTTCACACAGTACAGCAGACATGATCTTATACGCAGTGTTAAGGAGACTGGTGCCTCTATAGTTGGCGCAGTTTAGAGAGTCTCCTTTCTTGTGGATCGGGCAAACAATGCTGAGGTTCCATTCATCAGGCATACTTTCCTCTTACCAAATTTTAGAGACGAGTTGGTGTATGCACTCTACCAATTCATCTCCGGCTGCCTTGAAGAGCTCGGCAGGTAAGCCGTCCGTAACGTGAAGCTGATTTTCATCGACGAATGACGCCACCGGCATGAAAACTGCACCAAACAGTGATTTTTTGCGTATGAAACTGTTTCATGAAGCACATGAGGGTTCTCATCTGGCCAGTAACCCATATTTAGCTTATTGACGAAGCCGTTTAACCAAAAATGCACTTCATCCACCGACTCGGAATTTCGGTAGTAAGCTTTAATTATTTGTAAATGTTGGTTTTTCGTGTACCTCACCATGATAAAAATGTTGGTTTTACTGAATATTTTTACATTGACCGATCGATAATCGGCTTAGAGTGCCCACACACTGAAAGTTTGAAGTTGTCAAGTCGCTAATGAAAGACCCTTTATTATATCGTTTGGAAAAACAAGGATTTCTGGTCGACATTTGGAAACGGAATACATTTCGTATGTAGGTACACTAACTTTTATTGCCATGGCAATTATGATTGCAATCACAATACCTACAAACCTACCCATCGCAATATTTTTCATTGTATCATGCACGATCCTATTTATACTACCTATATCCTGATCCTAGATCGCGGTCATATCTGCTTTGTCCCAAAGGACAAAGTCTATTGCATGTACAACAGCGCTAAATCCATACCAGTGTCGGTGTTTACCTGCACTTTATAGAATAAGTAGTTTGGTCGACAAAATTGGACTTGGACAGCACAAGTGTACGTCATATTGGAAACGTTAAACAGGTCAGTGATGGTGATTGTTTATGCAAGGAAACCGTTGCTGTGGTCAGTATGGGGATATATAACCCATCTCACGAGAAGTGACAATACCCAAGTAGGAAAGTAAACCTTTTTTAAGAGCTTGACCCCAATACCTATATATAGCTAGAAAGGGTTGCCACAAAGCGTTAACTAAGGTTAAGACCGACCTAATGGCATTGATCCCATTTCCAGAATTTGCATTTCTTGTTCTTCGGTATTGATTTATGCTGACATGATAGTATTTCCATCAAACATTCGTACATCTCTCTGCCAAAAAGGGAAATCATAAGACACATAGGCGTTCTGCGGGGGCATATACGTTCAAACGGTTAATGCCCAAGAGTGTCGCACAAAGTTTTGTTTTTATCTTTTACTTAAAGTCATAAATTAAAAATTGAAACTCTACTCTCGGTTGTGTCGTACCCCAGGCATATTAATCATGTGGTATCCTATTTACTCGTGTAAACCGGTTTCCATGTAATCAGGGTACATGTCCAACTACCAAACTAGTGCGGAACTAAGTTCAGTTCATGCCCGACATCACATAGTTCGCAATTGATTACCATACGAATACGAATACCCTTGCCCGTGCAGGTGGGGTATACCGTATACGTCCGTGTTCCTGCGTATGGCGTCGCATTATCCGTTGGCGTTGCGTACCCCCCGTTTGTTTAATTACAAGCACCCAAGCCTTCAATAAATTAATTTTATACTTGTCCTCGATCTGCAAAATATCTTAATGTTTACATATCCGATAAAGTATACGTGCTCGTTACTTATGCGGACGTCTCTATAAAGGCTGCCATACCTTTGCGCATGAATGTAAATACCCTCATCACGTTTCTGCTTTCAGCTTGTAGGTTGTAGGACACTAAAGGACAGTGGGCACAAGTTCTAAGGATACGAGCTTCCCCGTACCGGGCAGATGCCGGTACGGTGGGGGGTGCGATTGTACACTGGATGTGGATCTGGAACACATATGGCCAGTGTGGAGAGTTTGTAGTTTGTGTGTGGGAAGCAATGGGGTAGGTATTTTAAAATGTAAATTTAGAGAATTTGTAAATATGTATTTATGTAGGTATGTGTACACTGTACAGGCTGGTGATGTTACTCTGATGCTGATGCCAGTCTTTAATGTTGGCTAGTGTATATGTGATGGGGGTGTGTGTACGCATTTAATTCAAAGGGATTTTCGGCCAGTGGCAGGGGCACGATGGTGGGCAAACGATGATTGCTGCTGGAGTGGGTGGTCTTCGAATGTTGCAAATTACAGAAATCGCCATGGAAAGTGCCGTATGGTGCTTTTATGTTGATTTTAGTACATAATGTACTGCTCCTGCAAAGGATATATGTGTATAACATAACATAAGAATGTCTAGTCCACTATGCGTCCCCTGGAGTTGGTTTAAGTTAAATAACATTTGTGGGGTTGGAGCCGGGGGGGGGGGGGGGGGAATAATTTAAAATACATTTACTTACGTATCCCAGTGCGGGGTTGTGTGGAAATTTAGTTTCCTTCAGGACCACTAGCACACAAGACTTTGGGCATTCCGGCGATATTTGATGAAAATTAATCCGTAATTTGAAACATTAAAGTACGAGTGTAGTTATATAGGGAGCGTGGCCGCTTGCGTAAACTATCGGTTGAGATGAGTTTGTGTAAGAGGGCTGGCACTGGCACATACGGGATTATCATTACGAAACTAAGACGCCCCGGAGAAACTGCTCGCTTGATTGCCTGTACAGCCGAGTATGCAAAACTAAGTCAAAAAGAACATATAATTATGTACATGTCATCGGGACTAATAAAAACAGACCGGGCATTGGTGTGATGTATAAGAGGGTTGACTGAAATATTAAAAACTAGGCATAGCTAACAATTTAAAGCAGGAGTAGGTAGATATATTGCATACAGCGATATAGAGGGCACTGTGGCTTAGTACCTACTTGCAGTGTTGCCAGCATTGGCTATTTATCGCCGATTTGGCTATTCGAACTTTTCACTGGCTCCTTAAAATTGTCATTTGGGTGTTATAGGGGCTATTTACTTTAAAGTTTGGCGATTTTTAGACTCCTTAGGAATTTATAAAAAAAAAATGCATACGTGCGAGCATACCCATTTCTAACTAACTAACTGAACTTTCTAACTAAACAGTTAATTTTGAATGAGCCAACTCGATTTTCATATACCTACCTACTTCAGTTTTTGAACAGATTCTCACATCTCAGCATTAAAATCATCTCACAAGTTATGCATGAATATGAAAACACACTGTCCAAGTTTATGTAGTAGATAGTATTTTTATTTTGCAATAAATGTTCTTTTGCTTAAAATATTTATGAAAAATGATCAGTTTGTAGGAATTTAAAAACGCTCTGAGCAATTTTTTTCAGTTATTTAAGAAAAATTAACTCATGAAATCAAGGTTAATGATATTAAAAAGTGGAAAATATTCAACCATGTTTGTCCCAATATGTTTCTTAGTATAACATCTCATTTCGATAGTCTTATTATCCAAACAAATTATATTAATCGCCTTTTAAAAATGTATAATAACTAACCAATAGCATTCAGTTATGTTAAAATGTCGTATTCCCGAACTTTATCACATCCCCCCACGGTTGGTAGCGGTTGGTAGCATTGATTATATATTTTTTGTATGGTTTTGCATGTCACTCGGATTGTAAATTGACAGAACACCAATAGGAAAACAAAATGGCGAAATTGAAAAAAAAATTGAGAGGGCCAGCGGCAAGAGGATGTGAGTTGGGGGTCTCAGTATAGTTTGTCTCTGGTTTTGTGCGTCGTTTGGTTAGAACGACTTAATGTCGCCGGTCCCTTGACTGTCGCTATATCCGGATTCTACTGTATATATTTTTTAACTCCCTCCGCATTACGTAGTAAGAGAAAGATATTTTTTTCGTACAAATTTTCGAACTCGAGATGTTAATCAATTCTGACATTACGATGATACACGAACTCAAAAAAGTGGGTCGCAAAATTCTGTCCGGTCTGCCCGTCTGTCTGTCTGTCTGTCTGTCTGTCTGTCTGTCTGTCTGTCTGTATGTCCGTCCTTCCACAGTCCTACAGCCTAAATGGCTGCCTGGATTTCATTCAAACTTCGGATTTGGAGTTTGTAGGCTTACGGTTCGGGGCCGTTTTTTATTTTGCAAGGTAACCTCAATATTAATGGTACTTCCCATACAAAATGTTTGATTTGCTTGAAAACGGCTCTAACGATTTCAATAAAAATTTATATTTAAGCTAAAGTGAGTGAGGTAACCTTGACTACATACCCAGCTTTTGGATAATAGTTCGAGTAACGGTACTTTTGAAATTTGGACATATCTCGAAAACGGTCTCTACGATTGTAACAAATATTAATTTCTAAGGTAATATGGTCATTTCCAACTTAATGGCAAACTCTGTTTTTCTCGGTATTATCGTAAAATGGATTTTTGAAAAAAACATATTTTTTTAAATTTAGTCTTCCGTAGTTTACCAGAAAAGGGCAATAACGATTTTTACGAAAATGAAAACATAGAGTAATATTGATATTCTTAAAATTGTTGCATCCTTAATTTTTAATTCGAATCACCGAAAACGCTTATTTTAAAAACTGCTCATATCTCGAAAACCCCATTTTTTACTTCGATAAGACTTTAAAAACCAAGTAATGCTTATATCGCAAACAATAACTTTTAATCGGTTTTTAGCTATAGGTGTAGTTAACAAATAGTATTTTTCAAACTAAACATTGCAATATTTGGTACTGTTTTGTCTGACAAACTTTACAAAAACCGCTCTAACGATTGCGATAAAAATACATGTTAACGATAATATCAGTAATCCGTACTTAGTTTTTCTCAAAAAAATCGAAGAAATCTGTTTTTTAAATATTTCTCAAAAATTACTACCTACCCAGAAGCCGATTTTTTAAAACTAAAAAATCGCATTTTAAAATTAAAATTGCAACAGCCATTAGAAATGCAATAACAGCAACGCAAAACTTATTTTCCAATACTCTACTTTTTTCAACCTTTTTGAATGCCCCTTAAAATAATTCCAACCACTTGAAGTTTACACAATCAGAATATCCCACTTCATTTGCACCCCCACACACGTTCATCGTGATATATGCAAATTCAAAAAGAATAATTCTCTGAATTCTTGCATAGTACATATTTATATGTAAAGATATTGATCTATCTGGAACAATTCAATTATAGACAAATTAAAGCGTCATTAATCTATTCCAGTCAAAAAGAAAATCATTCCCAAATAGATCAAAAATCAGAAACGCCTACTACACTTCTTCTCGTACTCAAAAACTTGTAAAGTGTAAAAGCTATAAAACAGTACAGTAGGCGCTTATAATTCTGTAACAAGAACTTGCGACAATAATTGTCTGTTTTTAGAGCTTCAACGTTTAAAAACTAAAAGTGAATTTTATTTAACACTATGTATTCCTTTATTATATTGCATGAACCGCTTCTTTTAACTAGCATTGCTTCTCAGATATTTACCTACCTATCTAAAAAAAGTTACTTGAGCTAAGCAAAGAGGATCTAAGGATCCTAACGGGTTATCTTACTGGTCACTGGCCACTAAGATATCATCTCAAAAAAATGGGACTTTCCGACGATGACTCCTGTCGACTCTGCGGAGAAGAGGAGGAGACAACGGAACACATACTCTGCGAATGTCCTGCGGTGGCCAGGGGCAGAGCGATCCATATGCAAAGGGCGATTTTAAGTCCTGCAGATATTGGAAACATGGAACCAGGGAGCTCCCTGGGTTAAATAATAAAGGCCAACACAATAGATCTCTTCTGGTCGCAGTGTATAGGGCCTATCACTTACAATACAATACAATATCTAATAAAATAAGAAAACAACCAACAAAACTTTTGATGAACAAGAAAGTTTCATTCGACCCAGTCGTGCACTTTATTTTAAGTTAATTTAAGGTTTTTTTTTTATTAAAATTGAAGCGGATTAAATAATGAATTTCTAAAGTGAAGTAGATATAGAGAATTTAACAATAGGTAGTGCGAAATAAGGAGATTTTATATTGTTCCCAAAATTGAAGTTAATATACTTCAGTTAAAGTAAAGTGGTATCGCTGACCTGAACGCCTTAATCAAGAATCTTCTATAGGACAGTCATTCAACTGATTATCTTTTCCATTCGTTCCTAAAAGGAACCTCACAAAAACTGATAGTTGCGAAAAGCTGGTATAGTGTCCTATTGGGAACGGTTGCGCCTAAGGTTAGGTTAAGTTGGCTCTAGCCACAAATTTAAACAACGTGTAACAATCCGACCATTTCATAGAATTGAAGGTAAAACCAATTAGGTATTCCAACTTTAAATAACTGTTATATGTATATGTAATACCGATGCCTTTGTTTCGGGTATATGCTCTTTCAATAGCTAGTTCTCTCCACACTGAAGAATATTGGCCCACCTAATAAAAGGAAACCAAAAGAAAGACGTCACAACTATTTAAAATCAAACTATATTTAAAAAATAAACGCAGCACTGCGTTTCACAAAGTGTCAGGAGGAGTTAAAAGTAAAAGTTACATACCATATTTTGTTTATAATTCTATATTTAGCTGCTCAATAATTGTCAGCTTAAATCTCTTTTAACCGAATTCATTGGCAAACGTAGACCGTTCCGGTAAAAATAATCCACCGGATTAAATGGACAGGTAATCGAGAACTTTTTCGCGCAATCAACTTCAACATCCTTAGCACTGTCAACATAATCATCTTCAACTTCGTGATCAAGAGGAATTCTATTAAACAATTACAAAAACCAAATTAGAATATGAGTGCAGATTGAATTCATTTATAACAAACGTGAAAATGATTCGCGCCACATCCTGAATGAATGATTCACCTCTCGTTAGCAGCCCATTTTTTACTTCACATATTGCTCGCATAATGCACGACCTGACGTTAATTCCAAAGCTAAAATTCCAAATTCCAAAAATTATATAAACATAAACCGTATCTAACTAATGTCGTTTTCCATTGGGATTTTCAGATTTTGCTCTCAGATTTCAGATTTTTCGTGCCCAATGGAACATAAAGCGATATTTTTCTTCCTTTGCATTTGTAGTGGTGTGTTTTAAAAGTCAACTGTTCTCAAAGTGTTTATAAAAATCCATTCAATTTTTGTTGATCTATTGCAGCGGCCAAATGTAAATTTTTCTCTATTTTTCACAGACTTCCCGTCTAAATTTTTTTGTCATTTCGTAAATTGTAAAAACGTAAGTAAATACACTTTAAAGTTTGACAAATGTTTTGGAGCTAGTGCAAATAGGTGTAAATCTCGCTCAGATATCGAGATTCGCAAAATTGCTCTGACTCTTAAGTCGTTTTCCATTGGGACCAAAAATCAATCTTTTTTTTGATCTAAATCACTTTTCACGTTCCATTGGGCAGAAAAATCAATCTTTTTTTGGATTCGGATCACTTTTTGCAGATCTCGATATTTTTTTCAGATTTACACATACCAATATACATACTTTGCACAGCTTAAGAAGCTTGCGTTCGAGACCAAATGCGCAAAGTTTCGTGAAAACTAAAATAACAAAATATACATAAATAGCTATGGATATTGTTTCGAAGGAATTGTTATCTTTATTGTCTCCCTCGCCATCTGAAGACTACAAATCACCAATAATACTTCATTTATATCTACAATAGGGAAAACATTTTTCAGGTCGATATCCATTGGTGATTTTTCCAAAAACGAATGCCATTTGAACAGCTGATATTGTTGACAAGTAACGCACTAATCCATTTACAAAAGTAGATCAATTTCGTTGAACGTTCCATGAGCAGCGTAAAATTTGAGATCTGTGCCTTGATTTTGTGCGGTTTTTGTCGCAATTCCGGTTGCGGAAAGGGTTCACGTATAGGCGGATTCTATAAATGTGTGCGTGATGTCGAAAACTGACACCTTCCAATTCCAATACAGCGATGCCAACTGAGGCATAATTATGCGTCTTAGACATATAAGTTTTTTTTTTATATATGAAAATTTCTATGAAAATGATCAATTTTTTTATAATTTATAACCTTTCTCTAACACTCAGGGCGGTGAAACAATAAAGGGCCATATTACTACTCAAATTTGTTTTTCCAAATTAAGAATTTATAAATTTTTCCGTACGAAAAACGTTTTCCGATCACAGAAAAATTAATAAATTCTTTTTTTACAAAATTAAAAGATAATTTGCGTATTTTTTTTGATAAACCAACTTTATAATTCATAAACAACATTTTAAGACCAAGGTTGAGGTCACCCACCAAGTTTAAGTGGTCAAAAAAAGCAAAAGAAAATTCGTGCGGTTCCGTTTTACGTATGGCTATAACTGGGACCTAAAGCTTCTTTCCAAATTTGCAATTTTCGCACAATATTTTCACAAGTATTTGCTCGCTTAACGTTATAATAGTATTGTGATACTCAACCGCTTTACATTTTAAACATATTTATTTGGAAATCACAGTTGTTTAAAGAATTTGCGTAGTTCCCTTTTCAACTAAAAAAAGGAAAAAAGTACCAACAAATTGTATTAGAGTCCTCGAAAAAATTATCATATTGTCGCACAACGGTTACGCTGGTCCAGCGCGCGGTGCATTCACACATTAAAATCCGATTCGGAACGTTCCCTAGCGCAATCGCGACAAAAACCGCACAAAATCAAGGCACTGAAAAAGACTTCAGGTGGTCCCAGTGGAAAACGACATTAAAAAAAGAGCTTTTTTGCGGACAATGGAACATGAAATCGGACAGCCAGCTGATTTCGAGAACAGAAAAACTGCTTTTTCTGTCCCAACGGAAAACGACATAAATTTCTTACTATTGTTGCAATCGCTCGAAACTTTTAAATATGTTGCGCCGTTCCCGATATTCCCTGTGGTATTGCCAGCTACGAAAACGCATATCCTTGTTTCTTCGTTTGGCTGCAAATGGCTTTGGTGCTGTTTTGGCATTGTGACGAAATGAAATCGATGACGATTTGTTGTATACGTTTCTGGGCTTATATCTGTAAGGAAATTTGCACAGTTATATTATTATTATAAGGACTATACGAGTTTCCTGAATTCTTACTCTTCAAACCAAAGTGGTGTCCCTTTATTGTTTCCGTGACTGTTTTGGCTCTGCCAATGTTGAGAATTCCATTTTTCGTTGAAGTGGTCAACCTTTTTCTGTGCACTTTTGACTGGGCTGGCATAATTCCCCAAAATTAGTGTTGACCTCCATCCATCAATCCACGGCGGCACCGAGTATCCCAATTCCATTTCTGTACTCTCCTGTAAGCCCCGCGGTCTGCCGTCAATTATTGATTTCGTTAAAACCAAAGTTATCACCGCGCTTCCTCCTTTCGGGAAAACAAACCACCGTTTCTTTCGATTGAGCAACTTCTGAAAGGACCGATCGTACACAGAACAATTGCAGTCACCTTGAGCAGTTTTCCCCGACAGTACCGTAGTGTGATTATTATTCTTATCGATAGCGTAACACAAGCTCAAAACAGTCACCAGACACAGCGTTAAACGCATTTTAACATTTAACCGACGCGACGTTCTCTTTTCGAACCACACAACGTCAGCACAACAACAGAAATGGACAATGCAGATGATGGATAATGCTTAATTCGGTTTCTGTTAAGTCTTCACACGTAACACAGATGTATATAAATTTAATTGTATTAAGGTCACGAGTTTTTGGTTCTTATACTTAGAACATGAGATGATCCGTACGGACAATGGACAATTTCTCAATACATAGTAAGAGTATTACTTAAGTCGCTACCACTCCGTATCCGTATTGTGCGTGAACATCATGAATGCTTCAGCGCTTGTGCTCTGTGTTTATATATCAAATATTGTCGCTGCCCAACGGTCTATTTCCTTATAGCAAGGTTAATTAAAAGAATCAATATCACACCTGGTCAGCTGAAGAGACTGGGGCGTTGAGTATTGAGTTTACAGTATAAGAAAGATATAGGTAATTAATATGTATGTAGTTTTTGTTATTACTTTCTTATGACAAAATAAATGGAGCTGCGCTGTGATAAGAGTAGCAATCTAACCGATGAAGAATGTACTATTTGCAATTGTCGAATGACGTTTTTTGTCACTCCTGTTTGTCGTTCGAATCAGACACAATACTGAGACCCCATACCTAACAATCCTCTTGCCGCTGGCCCCCTCAGTTTTTTTTTTCAAATTCGCCATTTTGTTTTGCTATCGGTGTTATGTCTATTTAGAATCCGTGTGACATGTAAAAACATACAAAAAATATAAAATCAATGCTGCCAACCGCTACCAATCATGGGGGAATGTGATAGAGTTCGGGAATACGACATTTTAAGGTAACTGAATGCTATTGGTTGATTATTGTAAATTTTCAAAAGTCGGTTAATATAATTTGTTTGGTTAATAATACTATCTAAATGAGTTGTTTTATTTACTAGAAACATATTAGGACAAATATTGTTGTGTATTTTCCGCTTTTGAATATCAGTAACTTCGATTTCACGAGTAAATTTTTCTTAAATAACTCAAGAAAAATTGCTCAAAATGTTTTTATTTTCCTACAACCATTCTGCAGTAATCATTTTTCATAAATATTTTCAGAAAAAGTGCACTTATTCCTAAAATAAAATACTATCCCACGTAACGAATAACTTCAAATTTAACGGACAAAATTCTATGAACGCTGGCAGCAACTTTGCCGACAACGGAAGTTACCGGAAGTTGTTGATATTTTTTGAGGGTGTGTTAAAGTTTCGTGACATTTGTCAATACGATTTTTTTTATGTATCAATACTAGCGCACTAAATTGTGTACACTCCGTACCAGTATTGCTTGTAGGCAAGGTAACGGTAAATCAGCCGAAGTTGGGAGGGGGTCTCAGTATTGTCTCTGCTTGCCACTACAATTTGTACTTGTTCCCATCCCAGGCCCAGCAGCTATACGATTTGACGCAGTTCTCATTATTTGCACTCTCAAATTGCTTGTCTGTTGATCTGGTCTTATGCGTTATGCCACGCGATGTCCCACTCTTCGCGTTCTTCTGTAGTTTGGCTTCGTTGATATTTGTTGTTGACTTGCTTGCATTGTTCGTCGGTCAATATTTGTGCGAATTCGTCTTGGCATTTCAAAAAATCACTGAAATTTGCATTTCAATAACTATTTTGTCAAATTTGCTTTTCAATAATTTTTACCTTATCAACTGTATAAAAGAAATGAAACTGATGGAGCGATGCGCAAAATCAAAAACAAACCATCACTGTTGACCAATGTATAATACACTAGCTGTGCCCGCAACTTCGTACGTGGCGTGAGACTGTGTAATTTCCAATAAAAGAGATTTGACCGTTTTCTCTACGGTCTAGTCGAGCTAAAAAAAAGCGGTGAACGTTGTCAATGTGAAACAATAAATCAAACAAATCTATTTACCTTCAACACCAATTTAAGAAAGTTAAATTCAACAGCGTAAGTACTAAAGTTTCACTTCCTTACTGTAGTTACAACGTATGTTATTTCAAAACAATCACTAAAACAAAAGCCTTAACGGAAATTTGTATCTACACCAACAATTAATAAATCAAACAACATAATTCACCTATATCGTCTTTACTTCTTGAATTCTTCAATTTTTTACTGTAGGTATCAACATGGGAACTATAACAACCATTAAAACAAAAACCATGAACTCAATTTCTATATACACCACCTCCACCATACGTCCCTCACCACACAACACGTCATCAACCATCTGCGCATTTCCTCAGAAACACATTGTCGCTGTTTTTTTTTTTTCATATGAACGTGCTTGTGCGATGTGCGCCACCAAACCACCCCAAAGCAGAACAACGATCAAGAACCGCGGCGGCTGATAATATTCTATTTCAGAAAATAAATTTATTTTTTTAATGTTAGATTTTAGGTTGTAGCTCAGCTTCTAGAGGACATAGAAAGCTGATTGATGGCTTGAAATAACTATAAAAGTGTTGGCTCTCCTAAGTATTTTGTTTGTTTGCGTTGATTAAGAATTATTTGAGTAATGGCGAGTTAAAGGCAGTCCGAAAAAAAACACATTTTGGTCAAAAACGCTCCAAAAAATAGGCATGGCAATGAAAGGGATAAATGAAAATGAAAAATGAAAAAAAAAAAAAACAAACAGAGTAGTTTTAGTTTCCTAATTATTTTTTGAAATAGAAACGTCAAAATAAATATTTAATAGGAAGAATTATTGGATGCCAAATCAGGACCGCATGTCAATTTTCCCGAATTTTCTCTCTTCCTATCGAGTTATAACATCATCAAGTTTTACCCCGAAAGAATTTTATATGTACCTAAAGAAAACATTTTTTTTTTGTCAAAATAGAAAATTGCTAAAATGCTTACATAATGATTTACTGATTTATATTGTTTAGTTCTAGATGTTGAGATTTGGGAAGACATTTTTCAGATGTTTTTTTCTTGTTTTGTAATTTGCTATGTCCGAAAGTTCTTGAGGTAGTTCGTTGATGATAGATGGAACGCTGAATTGAAGTTGTCTTCTTCCATAACAGTTGTAACTTCTTGGCACTTGTAGCATGCCTTGCGGGCACTTCGCCTGGTATTCCGGTCGTGGTCGATTGGTCTGGTAAAGCGGTTGTCATCCGAGGACTCCAAAACTATCGCCATCTCGAATAGCTCCTGTACATTAAGCACCTTGAAATCTTGTTCGCCTTGATGTAGATTGTTGCCGTTTATTAGCCTTAATGCCACATTTTGTAGTCTTTGCAGCTTTTGAATGTAACTGTTCCCTGCATCGCCCCAGGCAAGTACACCATATCGAAGCTTGGATTCAATGAGAGCGTAGTACACCTTTTTCAAAACCGGTGCTGATGCGTGTTACTTTAAATGAGTTAGTGCGTATAAAGCCTTCCTCAGATCCATACGTAATTTATTGATGTGCTTGTGCTTGTCACAGAGAAAATGGCTGTCAATTACAACTGACAAAAATGCATTTTAAACATTGCAATATCCTTTGAATATACCTTTTTCATTTTTCCCAAATGATCTATATATAGATCATTGATTTCCATGGTTTACAATAACAACAGTTGGATCTTGTATTATTGTTGTAAACTGTAAGTCAATGATCTATGTAGATCATGTTTATCAGGCATTTAAAGACTTTTCTGTACCACTTTCTGAATTAGGTATTTATCTGGCATTTGTCGAGGTATTTATTAAAAAAAACCATCCTCGCTTACTTCTCTTCTCTTCCAAAACGCAACAGAACACAACGATCTGTCAAAATGTAGCTTAAGAAAATGTGCCGCAGATGGGCACGCAGAATTTTGACAGATACATGATGCACATTCTGAAACAAAAGCTTTTAGCTCGCGCAGCATAAAAAGCAAAACTAAAGGAACAAGTCTGTAACATTTCGAACTTATACAAACAAATTAAAGGGTTTTCCAATCGGAACAGGTTGATGTTGTGGTAGACATACTTGTTTTGGTAGTGTGTGTCTAAAGTCTGGTGTTTATTATTCAAATACAAATACATCCAAATAGGGGAAGACAAACAGTTAAGAAGCACTTTTACCACCTTCAACACAATATATTCGCTTGAATCTTTTTTTATTGGAAAGGTTGTGAATTGCATTGCATTCCTGTGTATGTAATTTCGTTTCCAATATGTTGTGTATAAGTCACGATAATGGTAAAATTTCTACCACTAATGGGCGAACATGGGGAGAGTATTCGACCGCTTGGAAGCCAACAAAATGATAACGTTTTGTAGATTTTCTACTAAGGGATGGGTGGACGATCTTGCTCCGTTAAGGTGGGAGGGCGGTAGTTAAAAAAAAAGTAAGTACATACCTACTTAAAATGAAAAAAAAAAAAAACGGCAACACTTACAATGCCTTATGGTATAGCATTATAAGGAATCTGTTTTTTTCATAATGTTTTTCAATCAAGTTATTTCTGTTAATAATTTTTGAAAAAATTAGCCTATACCTACAACAATTTTTTTTTTAATTCTTACCCTCAATTTCAAGATTACATTTTTTTTGAAAAACTCAAAACCTATTTCCGGACTCACGTAAGAGCTTTGGGTATGAAAACAACTTTAACTTCTCTCCATAGCAATGAGATGTACATCAGATCTAAACAGCTTCTTAGGATTATCATTAGTGTTGGCAGGATGATATCCGAGGTGTTTTGAAGCTCAAAACACTTTGTCTCTAGTGATCAGACCTTGTAGGTTGGTAGATTGCAACTCTGATCTATTTGGATCTGCTTGGGCAATACCTTTTGAACTGCGTGGAAAGTGGGTGCAGCAGATTAAGCGATTCTTCGCTAGAAGTCGTCCAAGAGCCATCTGTCTATTTCAGACATCTTGACATAGCTGGGTTTGCCGAGAGTATCTTTCTTAGCCTTGATGCTTCTGAGGATTCTTCTCTCTTACCACAGAAGAGTCTCCAAGATACTCGCTTGGCTTTTCTTAAATCTTTCTTATACATTTTAATGGCTTCCTTGTAGGAGTCCCAGTCAGTCGCTTTTCTTGTGTCTTTGGCGCGATTGAAAAGATTTCTACAATTTGACTTAATTAGTTCCATAAGTCTGAGGTCCACCAATGTGGTTTCTTCTTCCCCCTTGGCAGAATATGAGGACATGCGGAGGACATTGCCTTGTTTAAGGCCAACATAAGATTCTTGACTTTAAGATCAAGCTCATTGGCACTACAGAGGGGACTTAAGAGATCTGGCTAAGTTAAATTGAATATACCGATGATCTAAAAAGGAGTGCTTAGCTGATACTTTACAATCGGTAATCAACTGACTAACGGTATCGGAGACAAGAGTGATATCTAAAACTTCCTTTCGTTTTTTTTTTTTGTTATGAAAGTAGGTTCGTTTCCTACATTGCTTACGATAAGGTTTGTTCTTAAAATGCAATCAAAAAGTGACTCCCCTCTATCATTAATGTCCGTACATCCACATATCGAGTGGTGAGCATTAGCATCAGAACCCATTATGAGGTTGGTTTTGGTCCTCTCTCTTTCCACCCGTGTAGTCATGGGCCATATATGCCGATGCTATCCAGCAGGTGCCTTTCGCAATCACTAGTATACTATACATGATCTGGGTCTACCTTTATCAGTAACATACAGCTTTTCGTATCCAGGAGTCTCGAGACCACGAACCACGCTGTTGTCAAACCATGGTTCCTGTATGTAGAATCTGCAGATCACATGTGATCGTCGCGGGCGATAAGCTTCACATGGCCCTGATTCCATCCACCATCGCAAATAATAGGAGGTGGTCCTGGGCTGTCCCTAATGACGCTCAAGAAGCTTCCTGAAAGCTTCGTCTTGACCACCTGCCATCGTTCAGGGGAGATTGTGCCATCATCGTCGCTTCGATCGATCACAGCGATCACCATTTTTTATTTTTTAAGAACGTCACTAAACGACTTTTGAGATGTGACGTTGAATGACCTATCGGGGGCTACGGTGGTATGTACCTTAGGTCTTTTGGGAGCCGGCGTGGTCTCTCCAACGATCTGAGCCTTGGCAAAACGAGGCGAATATGGATACACAAATCGGGCCAGAACATACTACCTCTCTATTCGTTCTGGTCGCGTCATTATGTTCGTTCATATCATTCATTTCGTGCGTTGAACTCATTCTTGGTCTCACTGTGTTTTTTTTTTTTTTTCTGTACGATTGCAAAAACGACGAAAAATAAGTGTGCATTTAATGCGAAACTTATAAAACAATATCCGTTCCTTAAAACAGTAAAAACTGAAAGAGATGCGGTCATCAAACGCCATCTGAAGACAGGCAAACAAGCAGTAAACCAATCAATTCGCACTTTCCATCGGAATTCGACTCCAAAATCGCTGCAATGGTATGTACTTGGGCCTACGAATGTCATTCATGTCAATCACAGTTTCCAGTCCTCAGTCTATGCGACAAAAATCTTCCGCACTTGTTTCCGTATAGAAAAATCTAAACAAAAAAATATAATGTGGCCAGCGAGGAACAAACAGTGAACGAAGATTAATTTGAGAAAATGGACTTAGAATAAAGAACAGATAATGCATATTTTGTATTCAGTTCCTTAATAAAAATTTAATTTAAAAATGTTTTGTCATTGTTAGATAATATCCTCCTTTCACCCTCCTTTTGGAGAAAAAAAAACTCCTTTTTAGTAAAATTTGGGAGGAAAACCCTCCTTTTTGACAAAATTGAGATGGGATGGTTAGCGCATACCCCATAAAAATATAGCTTGTAACGGAAAATTGGCAGAAGTTGGGGGCTCAGTATTATCTCTGTTTTTTTTATTCTTGTGTTTTGTGTTTAGAATTATCATCATACTGTGACGTTTTATCTGTGTTTTGAGAAGAACCGTTGCCACAACTTCAAAATACAATTTTGCAATGATCCATCTTGTTTAATGTTTATGATCTGATCCGGATCAGATCATGCTAATAATAAAATACGGCTATGACTTCCATTTAGGTACTTGCGAACACTTTCTGATGTCTCACTTTCTAATCTGTACAGGTTTTTGAGAACATTGACTGGACGGCATCGGGTAATTACAAGAAGGTGGGACATGAGCTAACCATCTCCAACACAAACGGTTAACCCCCATAAAAGAGTATCACAATGGGTCGACAAGGACCTAAATGTAGTACAGTAGGGTTCACCCTGCTCTAACAACCCCTAAATCTAACCTAACCTCACTATTGTCAGCCACATTACATTATCTCTACTCAGTTATGCGTTCAACTGACGACAATTTCAATCAAACTAACTTTACCTACCTGCAGAAGAGCCATCATTTTTCGCGCCGATAACAACTTTATCTGGAATGGCGCAATAAAAACCACCCACAATGACACAACGGGACAAGTGAATTGAATTACTAATTGCATTGATAACAGTCATTCTTGAGCGAGAGCTTACATCAAACAGATATGGATATTCGCTAATCTAATAACTTTGAAGACGGTTCCGTACCATTTTTTTTTTTTTTTGTGCCCCTCACATCTCTTCATTCTCATTTAGCCATGGTTGTTTTTTGTTTTTGCCCGTTTCCTTCGTTTAAACACAAAGCTATGTAGCTAAGTGTGTATGCTCATAGAGCAACCTTCCTTGAATTAGTGGAAAATGCTTAACCCATTTCCGAACGCAAATACTCCCCTACCCCCTTTAAAGAAACAAGCAGTCAGCTATATGCTAGTGTAGTAGCTGGTATACACATGGACGTGCATAGGGATGTACGAGTATAGTGTACCGAAATGATGGCATATAAAACAGTCCAGTTTCAGTGCAAACTTTTGAAACAACATGGCCACTGAGCAGTAAGAAAAATGCTGACATACATATAAACCACCCTTTACTTGCTTTAAATTAGAACTTTCTTCGTGCCTTGAATATTGAAGACGAAGGGCTGGATGGTGGGGCTTTTTTCACTTATACCTTCAATACATCCTGTAGTTCTGTGTGTGTGATCTTTGGAGGAAAAAAAAAAAACACAAAATACAAAAATAAGGCCAAGAAAAAAAAAAAAAAAAAAACGGTTCGCCAATAGTCCACTACATCACAATACAACTCGTTTTTGCACACCCTTCAACGTTCCACCCCCCATTCAAAGAAATTCACTAACATTTTTTTTGCTATGCGTTCGTTCGTTGGTTCGCTCGTCTTCCTAATTTTCGGTACGGTAACGGGTACGGCAAAGTAGATGACCATTTCCATTATTTACAGAGCCAGGGTACAGCTACAGATGTTGTTATCTATGTGTTAAAGCTGACATTTAAATTTTTTACTTTGCAATGCAGTATCGAGGGCTACACACAGATACGGCCATACATATTTACACTGTATTTCTTTTTGTGAGATAAAAAAAAAAAAAACAAGCAAAAGAAAGCAGCCTATGTACCACCTCGCACGGGGTTTCTTCTCGGGGGGGATGGGAAACTCCAACGACGACGCTCGGACAAGAAAGGGGTGTAATTTGGAAAAAAGAGTTAAGCTGTGTTACTTCGTTCGCATAATATAGAAACCAAAGTACAAACAGAATAAAAAAAAGCGAGGGTGATTTTCCCTTCCCTTTCCTTTTATATATATTTTTTTTTTTTTTACCAAAACAGCACAAAAAGTCCAACAGAAAATCTATAAAATTAGGGTATTTTTGAGATGGAAAAAGTATCTAAAACGATTGCACAACATTTTCACCAGATTCGGTCGCTTTCTGTGTGAAAGTGTTGTTAGACAACACTTCCTATTTTATTTTCGATCTGATTTTCAGGTTTAGCATATTTCAAAGGTTCTAAAAATATAACTCTTACCCCCGCCATACATGAGCTTGAAGCCCATCAGAGATGGAGATACGCTTCGGGTAGAAGTGCGGCCAGTTAAGGGTAGAAAAGTCAGGAAAAAGAAAATTAAAATGGAAATAACATGTAGGCTGCCAATCCGGCAAGCGAACTCAATTAGAGGAACAAGTAATTATTACAGAGTGCAAAACGGGTCTGTAACTGTGCCGGTACACTGTAAAGTCCGCATACGAAATCGAAATCGTCCTTAAACTAACATCCTACTCTGAAGCAAATAATTAGCAGGGCGACTCTTTGTATATGAAAAATTAATTAGCCAAATGAAAAAGAAGATAACAAAAAAATAGCCCAGAATGGCTAATGCCTTGTTTTAATTGAGAGCTGAATTTCCAGCTAATGCCAGCCATCTCTTAATGAGAGGGCGAGTGCATATAACTTATTCATGCAGTTGGAAATTCAATACCTGGAAATATTCTCTGCCAACTAATGGACGGCGAATAATTGTTGTAAGTGCGTATAATGCATATTCTAGTAAAACAACATTGCCTACTCGATGGAAGTGGCCGGGAATAATTTTAAGCTTTATCTACCTCCTACCTGGTATCGTTCTTTTAAAGGCTACGAGCAGAACGTATATCAGTGATAGTAGGTAGGTACTCAACGAAACTTGAGTGTCGCGATGTAAAAAGGGCGGCTCGCTCCTTGCAATATAATTCAACATCAAGTGAGTGTTTGTGCTTTGGACTCAAAATCAATTTGAAAATGAGCGCCTATAGTGCACGGAAACGTCCCCAAGCATACCTGATTTGGCGCTAATTGAGATCCCTTATAGACACCCTTCTAATCGCGACGCAAAGCCAACGTGTAGTTTCTACAAGGTGGATTTCATTAATCCACAAATGCAAATGCTACACCCATGTACTGAATCGAATGCGTTTATAATTGAAATTGTAAAATTGGCAGTAGTTGTCAACGGGACAAAATTCTTTCACTACCCATATCGCAAGGAAAGAGAATCTTACATCGAAAAAGGGTTTAGGTATGTGGACTGTAAGCAGGAAAATATCAAATGAAAACACAGAACGCTAGTTTTTTTTTTTTTTGACGATGCTATACGTTTGCAGCCTAACACCTCGGCTGGAGATTTCATAGCGAGACACTTTTGTAGGTCGTTGGTGAGATCAGACTAAAAGTGTGAGGCGAGGAGTGCTTCCTTACTAGGCCACTTCGTTTTGTTCTAGACGCGGAAGATTTTCCTATTTCGGCCCGTTTGCTGATACTACTCATAGCGATTTAAGTTCTACTTAAATACTTTTTCTATATCATAAACTGTCAAATAAAATTTTATGTGGAACTTAAATTGTATCAGCAAACGTGCCTTAGTGTTTTCCCTATGAGCTGTAGTGCGAAGGTATTGAAAGAGAGTTGATGACGGATAAACACTTAATTTGCCAGCGGCAGAGGTCGTATCCCGAAAGGGGTTACTGTGCTCGTAATCCGTGTCTAAGATCGAACTAGTTCTCAAGGTTAAGGATTGGTTAGGGTATACATTGTTTAGATTGTGGTAGGGGAATGTTGCACATTATTGAAAACAAATTAGGTTAGAAACGAGCATAATCCTAGGAAAAATACGGAACCAAACACACTAATTCTGCAAAACCAAATGAGGACACAGATGCTTGGCGAATTGCACATTAGGATGTTCCTTCACTGAACAGAACATGTGTCACACCGCTCTCACGTTCGATAACAACTGGGACGTTCAGGTACCTAGTTTAGTAAGTCTGACGTCTGTCTGACTAGATGTATTTCGGTTTTGATTAGCTGAAATCGGTCATTTGAGAAGTTGTTTCAGTTGACGTTTATGGAGGGGTAGCCAACGAATCTAGTCAAGAAATTCCTGAGTGAGTACTAAGTTGACAGTTTGTATATGTAGCTGACGTATAAAAAGTGACGTTCCCCACCAATCTAGTTTTTGCATTCAGGTTACATCTTATCCAGCCAGACCAATCTGAATCTAGTCGACTTAAGATATCGATATAGATTCTTGAATGTGCCCATTCAGATGTTCATACGCTAATTGAAACGAAGCACGTGTCTACTATTTGCATCTTACACCAGACATATGTAATTTGGTGACGTCTATTCTACAGCAATAGCCCCCAGGGCAACGCATTCCTCCGACAAAACTTTGATATCATAGAAAAGGCGAAAAGAAAAACTTTGTTCGCATATTGCGAGCAAGCCATAAATCGACGGTTACAAATTTGTATGTGACTTGGAATTGGACCAACATCAATGACATTTGCTTTCCCCCAGGAAACTTTAATGTGGTATTTGATTGAGCTTCTTCAAATTCACTCTCGGATTTTAGATTTCCTTGTATTTAATGCAAAAAAGACACAGCTCACAACTTTTTCCAGAAAAAATGCATCAACAGTTCCTCATATCCAAATGGATGACCATCCAATCCATCACAAGGACTCAATACACCTTCTAGGAGTCACAGTCAATTCAGGAATCACATGGCAGAACCACATATCCTATATCGCAAGATCGGCGTCCGCAAAGTTGAGCTACCTATTTAGAGCAAAGAGGTACTTTAGCCCCAAGCAACTTCTCCTTCTCTACAAAGCACAGGTTAGGCCAGGCTTGGAATATTGTTCCCATATATGGAGCTCGTCCCCAAAACATTCACTTAACATGCTTGATAGCATACAGAGACGAGCAGTTCGACTCATTGGAGACCCTACACTCACATCAAATCTACAACCGTTGGTGCACAGAAGACAAGTCGCTGACCTATGCTTGTTCTATAGGTACTTCCATGGTAGATGTTCTGAGGAACTCAAAGACATTATCCCTCGAAATGCAACTTTTGGGCGCCCAACAAGACAGGCTGTTAATTCTCATGACCATATAGTGCACTTGACAACTGCGAGGACATCAACTTTCCAAAACTCCTTCTGTTACAGGACAAGCAAACTTTGGAACTCGCTTCCTGGGGATATATTTCCAGAAGACTACAATTTGCAGCAATTTAAGTGCAGAACAAACATACATCTGCAAGCATCTCGGGGCGCTGTTGAAGCGTTATAGGTTCGCCTTTCCCGGGAGAAGAATATAAAAAAATGGAACATAAAAACGTCACTTACTGCTTTTTTTTGTTGATTTTCGTGCGATAGAATATGTGTAGGTTTCGACACTTTTCTACGAGTTTTCCATTTACTGGTTAGACCTTACATTTTGAGCCCGGATTTAATTCTAAACCTTTGTATAGTAATAATTAACAAAATCAGATTCACTGATGCAAGTTAGTGTGTTGGACTACTAAGCGAGGGGTCTCAGGTTCGAAGCCCGCAAAAACCCAAATTCCAACTTATGGTTTTTTTCCACTGCGCTACCTCTCGCGAACGTCTGACAAACATCCGAGAGTATAAATGTCTTGAAAGAGCTTCTCAATAGCCATTTGGAGTTGGCATCAAATTGTAGATCCCTTCCATTCGTTCCAAAAATGACCAAATTAATATGTACCTATATTTTTATTGAAGTTTGCATTTTCCACGCATAATTGCAAATTTTCGGATCACTTAGCTCAAAATTTGTTTCTAACAATCTAACAACACAAAAACTCACACAAAACGAATGGTTGTGAGAAGCTAGGCCTAGGGTCCCTCCGGACCTATTGCGCCAACTCTTTTTTTTTTTTTTGTTTCATAAGAAAAACTTAAAAACTGTTACTATTTTTATTAACAGGCTTAAAATAAGCATAAATATTATACATATTATACAATAATTTCCTTTTTTACTAGACACAATATCAATACGATTGAATGCATTCAGATCAGTGTTACCAGTTTGGGTTTTTCCCCCAGATTTAGGGTTTTTTTAGGTCGACGGGGGAAAATCTGGGAGGAGAAATTGTTTAGGGGGAAATCTAGGGGTTTATTTTAAACTCTATTTTAATTGTTATTTGTTGTAATAACCTTTTTGGTAACCTTAAACTGTGTATGTTATTTTAAAATGCAGTTAAATAAGCAATCCATTACAAGATTTTTCAAAATGGTACATGCGTTGACACTGTGTTGTTATTATTTGGCGCACACTTTTGCAAAAAATAATGAAAAAAAAGTTAGGGTTTTTTTTTTGAAAAAAGTAGTCAAATCTGGGGGTTTTTCAGAGTTATCCTGGGGAAATATTTTGACCGTCTGGCAACGCTGATTCAGATGCACAAAAAGTCTTACGTAGACTTTGGATAGGCTGTGTTCCTTTATGTTTAATATGAACAATTAATTCTTTGAAACTTTATTGAAAATAGGTTTTATTTTAGTTTTAAACATTTTACCCAGGTTTCACAGCGATTTTTTATTTTGTCCCTTTTTCATTCAAAATGCGCCAAAGTTGGCGCTTCTTCCCTCAAGCTCTAGGACCCCTGGTCATGATTTGTGTGAAAAAATGTTCCAATCCATTTTAAACCATGTTAATATTTGATTACTATTATGGTATAATACGTATCAACGGTCTCAGTAATTGATTACTAACTCACTGGTTTGTATTGTTCGTGTAGCTACAGATACCAAGTAGGTACACAAAGAATAAAAGCACATAAAAGACTTTCGTGTAATAAAAATATCAACATGTATGTACCTCAATCTTTTAAGCCCACTTTTTGTTTATATCTTAAGGCTAGGTAATTCCCAAATGATATGGTCAATAGCAAAGGGTTGTGTAACCCATTTCTTTGGAAACAATTTCAGCCCGTAAAGTTAATGATAATAAAAACACTATTCGGGATTTTTGTAAATCCCCAGAAAATGAAAACCATCACTTTGGTGGTGTGTGTTGTGTACTTGCCTTTATAGGTATATCTAGGTATATTCATGGATTGATAATGCAAAGGTGCGAATTAATACATTATATAAGCCTTGCAAAAGAAAGTGCGTAGCACGGATAAGGCCATTTGAGGTATAATTATTACGATAGAGAAATACCTATGTTTGCAGGCGACCTGATGTTTAAGCAACATAATTTAAAAACAGGCTTACAATGAGGCTAATTAAAAATACTTTTGTTGTTGGAATAAAAAAAGAAGTCGAATAAAACTGCCAGTGAAAGCGTTGAGATTGATGATTGATTTTCGTGAACAATTATAATCAGATAGAAGTCTGTTTCTCTATGAGTACGTTCAATGCATAAATCGATCACAAATTTGCTTCGTCCAGTTATGCCTATTGAAATTAAGATGGATGTTTGAAGTAACACAGCTGATAACTTTCTTTGTTTTTTCTTGTTGAATGTGTATAGTAAATTTCCTCTCTCCTCACTTAGTTATAGTTCTATACAATCCGGGGTAGACCTGAGCCTCAACCATAACGCCTCCAGTCTTTTGCTCACTACCTCCAGTTGCGCACTACAAGTTGGTTGAAGTCCCTTTTCGCTTGTGCGCGCCGCCTAAGGTGAGGACTTATCTACGGCGCTGATGTCCGTTCTACACAAAAGTCTTATTTTAATAACTATAGTCAGCAAGCACATGCAGCAAAGCAACTCTACAGCAGTGAACTCAGATTGAGGGGAGGCCAATTTAGGCGCTTTTTCAATATAAAAGGGGAAAACGAGAGACAAGATTGAAAAAGGGTAACAAATAAAAAATCTCTGTGAAACGTATATCTTTTAAAAATAAAATCAAAACATACCTATTCTTTTTACGAACAAATTTCAAAGAATGAAATGCCCATACTAAACCTGAGAGAAAATAATGAATGCATTGGCACATCCAAGAACCGAGTTATATTAAGTCGACTAGATTGGTCTGGATAAGATGTAATATGAACGCAAAAACCAGATTGGCCGGGAACATCACTTTCTCTACCTCAGCTACATAATATGTATATTATGCGAACTGTCAACCAGAGACAATACTGAGACCCCCATCGGCCGATTTTCGGTTACTTGCCCACAAGCTATATTTCTATGGGGTGGTACACGCTAATTGCGTTAGTATTGTTACATAGAAATTCGTATTGCCAAATGTCACGTAACTTCACTCACCAACACACTCGCACCTTGCGTGTCCCACTTCCGTTGTCGGCAAAGTTGCTGCCAGCGTTCATAGAATTTTGTCCGTTTAATTTGAAATTATTCGTTACGTGTAAAAAGTATTTTTTTTTAGGAATACCTAAGTTCACTTTTGCTAGAAATATTTATTGAAAATGATTACTGCAGAATGGTTGTAGGAAAACAAAAACATTTGAGCAATTTTTCTTGAGTTATTTAAGAAAAATTTACTCGTGAAATCGAAGTTAATGATATTCAAAAGCGGAAAATACACAACAATCTTTGTCCTAATATGTTTCTAGTATATAAAACATCTCATTTAGATAGTTTTATTTTTAAAAATTTATAATAACCAACCAATAGCATTCAGTTATCTTAAAATGTGGTATTCTCGAACTCTATCATATTCCCCCATGGTTGGTAGCAGTTGGCAGCATTGATTTCATATTTTTTGTATGTTTTTGCATGTCACATGGATTCTAAATAGACATAACACCGATAGCAAAACAAAATGGCGAATTTGAAAAAAAAACTGAGGGGGCCAGCGGCAAGAGGATTGTGAGCTGGGAGTCTCAGTATTGTCTCTGCTGTCAACTTTGTACTCAGTCACGAACTTCCAGACTAGATTCGTCTTCTAACCCTCCATAAACGTCAACGGAAACAGCTGCTCATATGAGATATGACCGATTTCAGCCAATCAAATCCGAGATTCAAATAGTCAGACAGCTGTCAGACTTGTTTTGGCTTTTTATGTGATTCAGGTAGATAACGCTGATCCTTGTATAATACCTGTATATATTCATGTTACAAACATGTTTATTTTAAGTTTGATAATAAAAACCTGTTATGAAACAACTTGAATTTTTATTTTTTTCATATGAATATAAATGAAATTGACTTGACTTGACTGGAAATGGAACAGTAAGGAAATGCAATATTTCAGTGGAACGACTTGGTATTTTTTATGTGGAATTAATTGAGAAATTGATCGGAAAAAGTTTTTCGTACGTAAAAATTAATAAATCATTTTTTTATTATTTTTTATTTTTTATTTTTTTGATAAACGAACTTTATAATTCATAAGCAACATTTTAAGACCAAGATTTCAGTCAACTATTTGGTGTGGTCAAAAATCCAAAACAACTGCCAAGATGACAAAAAGGTGCCAAGGCAAAAATACTGGAACAGAAACTTAAGCAAGGAAACTTTGTAATAGATCCACGATAAGAATATGGAAAAACTGTTGCAGAATTATCGACGCAGCAAAAGACGGTTCCCTTATGCTGCATTTTTACCATCACACATTCCTAACACGGAATATTAAAGGGATGCCCAATACTACATAGCCGTTTGACTGAAGGGGACAACATTACCTAACATTCAAAAAAACGTGACACGTATTGGTCGGCCATATTGTTTACGTGGTAGGAATTATAGGAAAGCATGTTAATATTTTTATAGGAATGGTTAACGAAATCCCCCGTTCCTATAGAATAAAATGGCTTCCGGAAATGATGAATGGACAATAATTTATTTATTACGTACAAATGATTGATGAATTGTTGGTTTAATTAACTGAAACGAATTAACACACTCGTTTCACATGTTTTAAATCGGAAATAGAAATGTTTTCACGTGATTGCAGAAATGTTGGTCGTCGAAACTTGTTTTTATTTCCGATCCATAATAATGGGTAGAACATCCATGACACCTTAGGCGTCTGATTTGTGATTGTGACCTCATTCTTCATTGTATATCGATTTTAGGACCGCATATACGACAGCAGCAATATAGAGATGAAACAGAAATCACAAATTTTGACGTGCCGACGTTATTATGACGTAAATGTATTCTAAATTTGTCGCTACGTGTGATTGATGTCAAGCGCCTGGTCACACGGGCCATCGCATTGAACTCTCACAAAAGACACGAATTATTGTGACGTCAGCATGTCAAAATTTGCCACGAAATATTAAACGTGTAATCCTTGCTATAGACAGCAATGTCAAAATGTGTAAAATGGCCAAAGTCGTGAATAAGGGCAAAACTCAAAGTTGCTATCCATTCGACCTTTTATCAATGTGCTATTTAAGTGCAACCACGCGAGTTTTTGCAACCACACCCTGAGGTCAACCCTGACAACGATGCATACTACGAGTATGAATCCGAGAAGACAACCACAATATATATAAAATAGATTTAAGAAAACGAACATTGTATACCGTTGGGCCCCTGTTGTTGAGCCAACACCTTTAAAAATTAACTATTCACCACCATTTGTTACCTAGCCTTAAATCAAATTGTATATACAAAAAGTTTAGTAAAAGCAAATGTAATTTTTTTGCAACGCCGGCCGTCCTGTTACACACCGCCGACCTTGTCAAACTGATTACTTACTTATACTTATGCGGCGCTACAGTTCGGGGTGAACCTGGGCTTCAATCAACATGCCTCTCCAACTAGCCCAGTCCTTAGTTAGCTAGCTCCAGTTGCGCACTCCAAGTTGATTGAAGTCGTGTTCTTCTTTTGCGTGCCACCAAAGGCGAGGTCTTCCTTGACTGTGTCGCCCCCTAGGCCTAGGGGAGGAATCGAAGACTCTGTTGGCCGGAGCATTGTTGTTCATTCGCTCTACATGTCCTAGCCCAATGCGCAGTTTTTTAACTAGGTCGATGTCGCTGTACAGCTCGGAAAGTTCGTCGTTAAATCTCCTGCTCCAAAACCCATCAATTCAAATAGGGCCGAAAAGTTTGCGAAGAATTTTACGCTTCAAACGAACAATAATGTCCTCATCCTCTTGTAATAAAGTCCATGCCCAAGCGCCGTACAGCAGGGCTGAGTCGAATAGGGTCTTGTATAGGGTTAGCTTGGTGTTTCGGGAGAGGGCCTCATACTTCTCAATTGACTTCTTAACCTTAACCTCTTAAGAAACAGCGGTTGGCAAGAGTTAGCCTTCGTTTAATTTCTGACTGATGATGTTGTTGTCAAATCGTATAGCGGAGCCGATATAGATAAAGTCCCTTACTACCTCAAAGTTGTAGCTGTCTATAGTGATGTTTTGTCCAATACGTCGATGGTATGTGTCCCTTGTCAAATGATATAAATAAAAGTCAATTGACTGTTTAAAGGGAAAAGTTCAAACTGTAATCTTCGGCAATTTGCAGAGCGGGAGTTTGAAGTTATGCCTACAACAAAGAGTTCTACGGTATGTAGTGCTAATTGAGCTTATTTGCCGACCCAAGAGTTTATTAATTCGAAAGTCAAGTCTCCCAATACATAAATCGTTAAGCCCACCCAAAGCTTGAACAGAATAGAAATGCTGTATATCCAATAAGGCTATAAAAACCTGAGACTAATCCTGTTCACTCGGCAATAAAATATCCCTCGTTTCCCGTTCCCTCTTACAGCTTGTGGGAATTCACATTACCACCCTCACATAAGCTAGTGACACGTGGTAATTGTTTATAAAGTCTAACGTAATTTTGATCGTGTGTTTGATTCCATATATATGTCATATTCCAAGATTTCGAACCCTCTGCAAGAAGACGACGCGGTACCTATTTGCAAATGAAAAGGAACACCGCAGCACAACTATACAAACAACTAAATCAGTTCAGCTATACTGCTCTTACATCTGCACTCAGCCATCAATGTGAAGGGTATGAAATGAAATTTCTTCGAAATTGTAAACCCATTTGTTTGTGAAAAACCGATGCGTACACTTTCCCAGAAAGGGGAAGATAAGAACAGAGTCCCATGGCAGGCGGCAAGTCCACCCTCTTGGCACTGACCATCTATGTAATTTAAAAGCTTAGAAAATTTTGGAAAATTTCTCTCTCTCGTTCTTCTGGTCAAAAGCTATATCAGATTTCAGTCCCACCATGTATATAACAAACTCTGTACTTACATATATACTTTAATAGTAGCCTTTTGAAAAATGAAAACAAAAAAAATACAAAAAAAAAAAAACGAGTAAAAAAACTCTTCGGTGATTCGTTCAACCCTTTCACCGCCACCCACAGTCGCGCACCCTTTCGCATTTGAGTTAAAAAACTCAAGTTTGCTTTTTTTCCATTCCTTATTTTATTCTAAAGAAGAACACAAAGCAACGGAATGGTCCTCGTGGATGATGTGGCCGTGGCGTGGGAGATGTAAATGAAATATGCAGATGGTCGCTTGTATAAAAATAAAACTCTTCATAAGTGTGTGCTAAGAACTTTCCATAACCCCAACGTTGAACATTCCACCCTGTCAGCCCTTTGCGTTGGGTTCCGTATTTCGGACCACCTGACAAATGCGTAGATGGTCCAATGCTCCAACAACGAAAAAGAATGAAACTGGCCAAACGAATGGAACGTCGCTCGTCGGAGGACCAGACCAACTTATAAAGTACCAACATTTCCTTCTAATTTATGGACAAAAGCATACAGACACACAATGGGGATGCTTCATGCTATATGTGTGTGGGTGCGTCTGTTGACCGTTTTTAGCAAGAAAGCACAATTGTCCACTCGTGGATGGATATACCACCATCGACGTTCTAGTTTTACCCCTTCAGTGCCATGGCATGGCTTAAGCGTTGTACGTTTCACCAGCCTTACCAGAGGGGGTGTAGATATAGGACTTCCTTCAGCTTTAGCATTCTCTCGTTCTTTGCCTGCCTCCCGTGTCCCGTGCCTCATTGTCCGCAGCCAGTGGAAATTCTTATATTGGAATTTCAAATAAAGTTTGAAAAACGAAAAACCCTTTACCCGTGTTTGAATAAAAATCTCAATCTATGTGTGTTTGTATAAGTTGGTGGATATTTTTGTTCCCATCTTCTGGATTTTGGGGATGCTTGGTTAGTATAAGGCAGTACCTAAGCATGTGTGCACGCGAAGACCAAACGCTTGGACTTGTGTTGGTGTAGATTTATTGTAAATAGATCAGAGACTCGCTATGGTAGAAAGTATAAGTTTTATGGTTGTTGTGCATTTTTCTGCTGACCGATCGATAGCTTCTTCGGATGGGGAAGAACATTTTAAAATGTAGGTGTACGGTGTACGCGCGTCTGTGAAGAGGGCATCATCAAAGTCCTACATCACTTTCACTTACTTTTAGGTCGTCGGGGGGTGGCTGAATGTTGATGAATTCTTACTTAGGCAATCTCATGTAACATTTAAAGTGCTGATTACAGTAAAATAAAACATCAAATGTGTGTTCGGGCATTTGGAGTCGGATTGGTTTTATTGTGTGGACTTGGTTAACTGAAGATGGATGGCTGCAGTCTATAGCTGAGGGTATAATATATTGATTGATTATATCAAGAATGTAATTATTTTAAAAAGGCAAAGTATATGTAAATAAATATTTCACACTCGCTAGATAGAGTTGATCAGACTGACCTAGGTCCAATAATTTAATTTTATATACAGGCACACTTGAAGTTAAGGGAAGTTTAAACATTAGATATAGCAGTTATTAGAGTTATGCTGGCCATGGATCATGTCAGTTGTCAATTTATATATAAGTACCTGTCCATTCCGGTTCCGCTAGAATGGTTATCTGTGAATTATGAGAATTTGCTTGAGTTTTTTTTTCTCATATTGGGGACCCTTTACAACTGTAGGTATACACATTCTATATACGATTTTCCGAATGACTTCTTTAAGATACATTTTGACATTGCCAAGGGGCCTCTTGTCATCCAGTCTGCATTTGCAATTTGTGTAAATTTAATAACGCATCACTTGCATCGTGATTCATGAGTATCATGATGATTTGCAAGATGTTCATTAAATCAAACTATCACTTTCAACGTCAAGTGTTTATTATAGAAATGTTGATCAAATTGATGCGCAAACATAACGAAAAAAAAGCATCACAGAAATACCTGATGCATTGTTGAATCACCGGCAAAAAAAGTGAGAAAAATGTTGGAAGAGAAAGAAAAGTAGAACCTAATAAAAAATTTCATCAATATATACATATACTTTTGACAGAAAAATTTATAAATTGCACTCCACTCCACTCCAATACACTCCAAAACTTAAACGTCATATTTAATCAGCAACGCATCAGTATAAACTGTGCATCGCATCAACATCGCAAATGTTTGACGTTTCTGAATACTACACTTTTGTGTTTAAATGTTTACTTGTTGCTCTATCCGGTAAATCTTAATTTGAGATCAAATTTTTCAAAATTTAAATACGATTTTCAAACATAGTACGAAATAAGCAGAATCCAAGGAATGAGAACATTTCCGCCTTTGAATTTTACACCCCAAATCGTCGCTTGAATAACATTTGATTTGAGATTCTTCACAATCAAACGCGTTTTGTTACAAAGTTTCGATACATTGAGATAGCTTTATAAAAATTATAACAGAGACGACTTTTAATTTTAAATTGTGTGGAACGAAATCAAATGCAGTTGGCTAGCCTCACTTTTCGACGACAACAAATGAAGCTATCTCCATTATCAAAGAATGGTTGGAATCTGCCGGGCTTGAGCTAGCAGAACATAAAACTGAAGCAGTTCTAATAACAAGTCGAAAAGTAACGGAATACATGCAAATCCGCGTGGGAGACCAAAACATTCGATCGAAACCAGCGATCCGATACCTAGGTGTAATGATCGACAATATAGGCTTAACTTTAGGACGCACCTAGATTACGTCGGTAAGAAAGCATCGATCCTCCAATCATCGCTTGCAAGAATGCTGCCAAACATTGGTGGACCAGATTACTTCTGTCTAGAGTAACAACCTCAGCCCTCCTATACGCATCTCCAGTGTTGACCGACGCAATGGCTACAAACGACTGCAAGAGGAAGCTATCGCGAGTTTATGGACTTAGTGCTTTGAGGACTATATCCGCTTTTAGAACGGTCTCAGAGGAAGCGACTGTCGTACTAGCCGGAATGGTACCCATCGATATCTATTCTGAGGAAATGAAGAGAGTGTACACAAGGAAACTTGCTAGTCACCAATACGTTACAAGCGGCGAAATCAAAAAAGAAGAAAGGGCAATTTCTATGCTGAAGTGGCAGAACCGTTGGCATAATGCTATCAAAGGAAGATGGACACATCGACTTATCCCTGACATAGAACCCTGGGTAAAGAGAAAAACGGGAGAACTGAACTTTCTAACCAACCACGGTGGATTCAGAAAATATCTGCACAGATTTGGACACGACACGTCACCAATTTGTCCATACTGTCCAAATGAGGAGGAAGACGCAGAGCATGTATTTTTCCATTGCCCATGCTTTACGAGAATGGATACAAATCTGCCAGAAGCAAAACACATAGTTGGGGAGATGATCGGGTCAGATGAAATATGCAGCAACGTTAGCCAGTTCGTGACCAGCGCTCGAAAAGAACTGAGGGCGATTGAGGGCATAAGACAACATCAAAAGAAGTTGAGCTACCTATTTAGAGCAAAGACGTACTTTAGCCCCAAGCAACCTCTCCTTCTCTACAAAGCACAGGTTAGACCAGGCTTGGAATACTAGTATATATATAAAAATGTTATGGCAGTAGAAAAATGTATACATAAGTTTAAGCCTAGTATGCACTTTATGCAGTACACGAAAAACCTCTCAAGTGAAACCCAATCTTTCATACAAATTTTGTCCCGCGAAATGTAAAAATTAACTTTCCACGTTAAAATATAACTAGCCAGTATGCAGTTCGAGTGAAATTAGCTGCCTCAAGACTGATTTGGCAGACACCTTTATAGTCAGTCGCATTCAAATGTGAAAAATACGTTATATAGGAAAATGTGAAATTTATTTGTATTTCTGATGATTCCTTAAGTCTTCAGAGAAACTGCAAGAAATGTGTACATATGATTTTAGCAAGTCTATTAAATTCAATTAGGTACATTATGCAAGTATGAATTTTGTCAGACTTTAGGCAGTTCAGCAACGGCTAAAGTAACTTACGTAACTTACTAAAGTACTAGTAATACAATTAATCTAAGCGCAGTGGTCAGAAAAAGTAAGTCGGCATTTACATGTGATGATATTAAGTTCGTCTTTTTGGTGCTCCTGTTCAAAAAGTTACCAAAACCAGATAAAAATTACCAAATTACCAAAAATCACCAACTAAGAAAAAAGCTACCAAATTCGGCAAAATATTACCAAAGTGGCAACCGTGTTCACAATGCAATTTCAAGTGTCCGTCCAATTCATTTGGAATAATGACAATATCAAGTGTCCGTCCATTGGAATAATGATATGAAAATGACACCTGTCATATTGCGCAATGGCAAGTGGATCAACCAAGCCACCCGCCAGCGGTTTTCCGAATCATCAACAAACGACAAAGTTCAAGTGCAGCGTCATATATTTTCGAACAAAAGTAAATTATACTAAAGCAGCATATTATTATATAGGACGACCACACGCGTTGTTCTTCGTTCTTGTAATTATCTCCCTCGAAGTCATGATTTTCAAAGTGCATTTCCGCATTCAAATTTGCGTCCCATCTTTCATCCCCTTAATGTTTTATTTTCTCGACTTAAGCTAGCGTATGTCCTTCCTCGGGCCAAAACGAAACCTTCAACCCTCAAAAATCAAACAATCCGTTCTCGAGATAAGCGCACACACGGACGTTATTTTCTTAACATTCTCTTATATTAAATCATAATAACATAATCTACGGTGTTTGGTCAAAAGACATAAGTCAGTTTCATAAGTTTTTGCGAAATTGAGTTGAATATGCAGAACTATTCAGAAAAAAATCTACTTTCGTTAGGTCTGAACAGCATAATTCAGTATACCGAATCCAAAGTTATTGAGTGGTCCAAAACACACATTACAAATTACAAGTATTTAGAAAATTGTGTTTGATCAAAAGCCCACATGTGTTGTTTTAACCCAGCAGAGGCTTTCATTTTTTTTAGATAATAACGTGGTCAAAATAAAAAAAAACTTCTCAATTGTTGTTACACGTTTATCGTTAATGAATTTTGTTCCCTTTTTTGTATTAATATTGTTGCTTTAGCAAAGTAATGATGACAATATTGAGCATATTGTTTCGCAGTTAGCTTTCATAATAATAAAGTGTCTTTCATTAGCGATTTGATAACTTCAAACTTTCAATAAGTTTATTCGCGTACTTTCCCGAACCAAGCACTAAAAAACTGTTCAAATCCAAAAATAGAGCGGGAATATATACTAGTACGTGGATAGATTACGAGCTACTTTGAGCCACTTATATTTTTGGCATCCAAAGCGTTCGGGCTTTATTGCAATTGCAGTAGATCTACTACAATTTGAAGAAAAAAATAAAATCAACTGCAACACTGCGCTCGACTCTACTACTCTACTCTACTACTCTCTACTGCAGTTTATGTGAATTTCGGAAATCTTAAATCAAAATTGAATATATTATTTACACATTTTCGTTTCTTAGTAAAATTTTTATAAGCCCATTGCAAATAATCAATTACTGGAAGAACTGTTTATTGATTCTGCAATTTATTACAATATATTATTTTAAAAGAAAATGTGCATGCCTTCCCGTTTTCCCTGCATTTGCCTTGCATGAACTGATACCGAAGTCAAGACTCAAGTGCGTCTTTCCCTTTCTTTGTTTCTAAATTTATAGTTGTCGTTCTGCTCTGCTGTCGGCTCTCGCTTTTTTATGTTTAAACTAGGTATCATACATTTTAAAAAAAAATCAAAACTTCATTTTGATCGCATTTTTTGTAAACTTTAAAATGCATTTTTTAAAGATCTACTGCAAAATGTTATAACTGAAGTCCGAACCCTGCGGCACCTAACAAATAAATTAATACCTAACACATTTTTTCGAACATATGAAACGGTCTAGAAGAGCATTCGACCACCACCGAGTTCTTTATAAATATCCAAATGAACAGATATCATAGCAAGTGAGCTTAATCTTGCATTCCTCATAACGCTTCGGCACACCGTTTCAATTCTTTTCATAGTTGAAAAGGTTCTTTCAACACTAGCTGTGCTCACTGTAAGCATTGCCAAAACCCTAAGCAAGAAGTTTATACCTCTATAGTAAATCTTGTCACATATTATATCAAACAATTTCAAAACTGCTGTAGAAGGATCACTCAACGATATTTTTACGCATCAAGGAATGTACTCAGCTTTCACAGCTGACAACGAAATTGCATTCATGCTTATTTCGAATAGCCAATTCATACGAATGTCTCTATTCGTTCGAATGAACTTGTGTGTATTTTAATAGATATTCGTTCGAATTGGCTATTCGTTCGAATGTCCAAATAAGCATGATTATCAAAGTAACACGCTAGCTTTTCCATTTCGTTTACTTGCTCAACTGCAGCAAAACCTTTGAGAAGAGCTTGAAACCAGTGCTGCCAGGCCACTTTAAGCATTCGGAGTCAAAAAACTAAACAAAAAGCGCTAAAACGCGCTAAATTTTTGTTTTCATGGAAAACTAAGAGCTAAATTAGCCGCTAGATCTGAAATTCTTATAAGGAAAGTAAAACCACAACATATACAGGTTTTTTTTGTTTATTATTTTTATAAGCCATTAAGTATTTATTTAATAATACAAAATACTTCAAAAATCTTTATCTAAAAAGGGCATACTACGATCTTTATACTGTCCAGAATTGCTATGTCTGTCAATGTTGGAAAGCTTTGCTGAAAAATATTTTCTGCAATAAATGCACATGGCTCTAGTATTTTGTCCTGCAACCGGTTTCAGCCAATTTTTGTATTTGGCATTCCGCTCCCACTCCACTTTGTAATGTTGCTTAACACTTTCTTTTGCGATGCCCCTTCCATAACAGAAATCGTGAAATAATTATAAAGAGATTTTTAAAAGGAAACACTGCCAAACAAAATATATTCAAAATTGATGCGTACTAGTAACTTTCACGTAGGATAGCAGATTAAGAATATACAGCAATAATAATAAACAAGAAAGAGGCAACTAATCATTTTCACTCTAACCGGGGATTCACATGAAATGTAGGGCGATGCCATGCCAAAGTTTAATGCCAATATCTTTCCGCGTGGAGTTTCCACATACAAGTTATTATAATATACTAGCGTACCCGTGCGAGTGCGAGAACTCTCGCATGTGGATGTTATAGTACATAGTAGTAAAATTGAACTTTTTTTAATTAAGTATTAATATTTCCAAAAAGTAAAAACCAAATGTAAACCAACTCTCTTTCTTTTGACATGTCATTTGTTAAGATTGATTGGGTGTGAGAACCGCAAAATGGATATTTACTTCAGAAATAATAGAGGGGATTTGAAAATAAAAAGCGCTAGAAATTCCGCTAGGTGCTAAAACTTTTTAAAGCGCGCTAAACATAGTAAAAAAGCGCCAGATCTAGCGCCGAAAGCGCTAAAATGACAGCCCTGCTTGAAACGATGGTAGAACGTCTTCGTTGACCATGAATCTGTCCGCAAGATTTTGTACGAATCTATGGAAGGAATAGACACTCTAAAACAGGCTTCAGTAGAAGAGGTTTCTGTATTGGAAGTTGTTGTTTGTTTCAATGAAGTTCTTGGAGCTCTCGGATGCGGATTGAAAGTTTCTCTGAAAAAATCAACGAAAATCTAAGTGTCTGATCGGCAATAAGCAAAATATCCATTACTGAATAGGTGTGAAAAGAACCCTCATACGCTTCATGAAACAGCACTTCATCCGCAAAAAGCCATTGGGCCGCATTTTTCGTCGATGAAAATGACCGTCACGTTACGGTAAATAGTATTCGCAACAGAACAATGTTGGAATTGGACATCACCGAAATGTGACTCCGAATTCGAATCCCATTCAAAAATGTTTTGATTGTAATTCAAGCCAATATAAAATAACTCAATCTGAAATAACTCATTTTATTTAAAAAAAATAAGTTTTCAAGTCCTTAATGAAAGGCCCTTTACTATTCCTTATTTTTTCTTTTGTTTCTTGTTGATTTTTTTAAGACTTATTATTAAATTTACTTTCAATCTGAATCTCAAATCAACCCACATTGCATTGTAAAGAGTGAGGTTGACCAACTGCATTTGATTTCTTTCCGGTACAAGTGGATATGGATAATTTGCCACACAAATTGAAATTGAAAGTCGGCTCAGTTATAATTTTGTTGCGCACCGGAACTTTGTAATGGAACGCGTTTGAATCTCAATTCAAATGTCAGTAAGCAAGGATTTTGAGGGAAAAATTCAAAGGTGAAGATGTTCTCATTCCGCGGACTCCGCTTATTCCGTACAATATTTGACATTCGTATTTAAGGGTCTTAAATTTCCCGTGCATCTCGCTTTCGCTATGAAAATATTAATAAGTCGCAAGGACAATCGCTGTATGTTAGTTGCATCAATCTTAAAGTTCCATGTTTCTCACTTGGTCAATTGTGTGTGGCTTGCTCACGTGTCGGCAAACATCCCGCTCCCGCATAGGCATGCTCGGAATTACTATTTCCATTATATTTATTAACGAGTTTGGCTGAAACGAAGTTCGCCGGTTCCTTAACAATCGCGAACGATTCCCCGGCAACGTTGCCAATTTAAAAAAAATATATAGGTAGATTGCGTTTTTTTACGGGATATTGTTTTTCAAACAAAACACAGGTTAATAAAAACTAACATAAACGTTAGAAAACTAATAAAAACGAGTAGTAAATACCTTAAAGACTATAGTAAAAACAAAACCGAAAAATGCATTAATTCATTAACTTTGTTTTTATATGTTTTCTGCTAAAACGCATACATTTTCTCGATCTCGATGTGCATACAAAGCGTACCTATATGTACTTTAAAAATGCAGAAGTTTTAATTTTTTGACAGTAGATTTACATTTAGAAAAAAAATCAGTAGATCAACTGCGATTGCAGCATAGTGGCAACGCTGCTCGCCGGGTATAGTACCTATGTACCTATTAAATAATTAAATACAAATTAGGGATGACAGCCATAATACATTTTAAATTTGTTTACAACGCTTTATCGGGGTTTTAAGTTAAATGCTATTCTTTGGTCTACGTTTTTGATTTGCACTTCCAATTTCAATATTACAATAGTACTACGTATGCGTTATCGCTTCCATAACCAAGCCTATTGATATCAAATCAGGGTCCGAGCATCACAATTCATCTCGAACGAACTTTTTTGTTTTCACTCGTATGTTCTGTTTAGGAGAAATATCAAAGTGAGTGTTCATCTGTTCATGTTTAGCCAACAAATACTTTTTTATGCATAAATAACGCCGCGCTGTCCGAACACGACATCTCTTTGGTGGCTATATCTCAGATGGTTTACTCCAATCTCCGAGTGTCACCACGAACTTTACAGTTTCTAACCAATATGTATCCATATAGGTTTTTCAAACAAAAGATAAAACACCTACCAATCACTGTACCAATATTTTTCTGGTTGTCTGCGTCGACGAAACAATCAGGATGATTCCATGTGAGGGTTCGGCTGGAGATGGATGTTTGTTGAGACTAATTAAGCTCATCATGGACTTTAACGCCATCAAACAATAGGATACTTGGGACAAGATCTATAGCGATGTCAAGATTAGAATAACTTTCCCAATTATCGTCATTTAGAAATAATTTCTGTCTTTGAGAAACGTCCTGTCAATACCACAAAAAGAACTTACATTTAATAAAAAAAAAAAACACTTCCGAAATAATGTTTAAAACAGTAAGTAAAATATTTAGCGATATGTATTTCAATTTCTTTTAAAAAAAAAGAGAAGCAATTTTTCAAGGCATTGATATTCAGTTTCAGATTTTTATCAGTATTTTTACATAAATAAATATACGCACACTGTACAGCCATTGTAAGGCTGCGTATATTTATATACACTTTTAAATTATATACTTGCACAATGGCAAATCACAACCCCTTTAATTATAAAAAAAATCGAAAGGGTTACTGTATAAGAACATTAAAACCCATCAACGGAACGCAGAAAAATAGCAGGAAAAAAAGAAGAGACTCCAAAAGGGAGGAAAATTCTTTCTTTTTCCCATCCAATAAAAAAATAATCGAAAAAAGTCCATTAAAAGAAAATGTTTGTTAGAATAAATTGGAGTTTTTTTTTTTTTTTTTGGCCACCCCTTTCGTTAATTCCCTTTTTCTAATAAGAGAGGAATTTTTTTAATTTACATTACCTAAGATAAAAGAACTGAAGTGCATTTGAATTTTTAAATAAAGGGAAATTGATTTCTTTTGAATATACATGAAACATGAACTTTTTCGGGTTAACTTTACAGTTTTCAGGCGAATAAGTTTAATTGATAAATGATGATTTAGAAAAATGGTTAAGACGTATATAGATCGGTCTGTGTACAGTACCTTGCCATATTATTAGACCCAAGTAAAAAAATTAAAATTTTGTTTTTTAAATTGTTTAAAAAGTATGAAGTAGGCTTATTTTGTTTTTCGTTTATATTTTGCGTTACCTAGGTAATTATTAGGCTTTATTTGAGACTTCTTTACGGTATATTATGCAACATTTGAAGTTTCTATTAAGTAGTGAATGGTTGTGTGACTAAAAATTCAAAAAGTGCATTAAAATTATTTGCATATAAAAGTTATTTCTGTCAAATAAAGCTCGTGTTTTTCGGTAAGTTCTGATGTTTTACTTTTGTTTATGGGTAAAACTATGTATATAGATAGTCATTATATTACAACAAAAAAAATTTTAGTATTCAATCGTTCGAAAGATGGGAAAAGGGTCAGACCTCTCCCCGAAGAAAGTCGGCCAAGTGGTTGGCCTATTAAAGGCATCCAACCTATCCCAATATGATATTGCGGGTGTAGTTGGAGTGTCGCGAAGTTCTGTTAAGAATATTAAAACAAAAATTGATCTTGGGGTGTCTTTAAGCCCGCAGAGGAAGGGTAATTGCGGTAGGCCTCGCAACACAACCCCCAGAACAGACCGCAAAATTCGGAATATTTGCACTGAAAATCGAAAATTACCAGTTTCCCTGTTGGCGAAAAAGATTTCCGATGAAGGAATTGGAATTTCCCAGCGAACAGTGCAGCGTAGATTGGCTGAAATCGGTCTTGTAGCCAGAAGACCAGCTCGAAAACCAAAGCTGACAGCCACCATGATTAGAAAGCGTTTCGACTGGGCTCAAAAATACAAAAAATTCACTGTTGAAGATTGGAAAAAGGTAATAAAATAAGACAAACTTAAAGCCAATAAGGTCATAAAAGTATGTACAAACAATTTTTAACCTTATAATCGCTATTTCTTTAACTTCGCAGGTTTGTTTCTCTGACGAATCTGTTTTCCAAGTAATGACGGAAAAAACAAAGTTTGTCAGAAGGAGACCGGGCGAAGAAAATAAACCAGAGTGCATTGTGCCTACAATTAAACATCCCCCATCCATAATGATTTGGTCAGTTATTTCTGGGAAAGGCACAGGGCGGCTCTATCTGGTTGAAAAGACTATGCGGCAGGATCAATACAAGAAGGTCCTGGAAACAAGGCTGCTACCGCAGCTTCAAGAATGGTTTTCTGCGGGCGAGCAACCCATTTTTATGCATGATGGGGCTCCCTGCCACAAAGCCAAGAGCATAACTGCCTTTCTCCAAGAAAGGAGCATCAAAGTTTTGGATTGGCCAGGAAATTCCCCGGATATGAATCCGATTGAGAACGTTTGGGAGCTCTTGAAGCGGGCGGTGGCTAAAAGTGCTATAACCACGAAAAGGCAGCTGATGGAGAAGATCATTTTCGAGTGGAATCACAACCCACATATCCAAGTAACCGTGCAATCTTGCATAGAAAGCATGCCACGGCGAATTAAGGCACTTATAGCTGCAAAAGGAGAGCACACCAAATATTGATTTTTAGGAAAAGCATGCATCCCCTCTCTTATATAAAAAAAATAAATCAATATTAACTAACTAGAAAAACCTTTCCGTCTTTTTTTTATTCCTGATATTATATATTATAGTAAACAAATTCAATCTAGAACATATTTATTACAAATTTAGTCACAGCAACCATTTAAGACAAAAAACATTTTTTTTGTATGCTGGGTCTAATAATATGGCAAGGTACTGTATAGTATGTGCTTTGTAGGTTCATTAGCAGGGCTTTAAAATTAAGAAGCTTGTATTTGCACTTGCCATTAATGTAAAAAAGTAATTATGTTGGGGCCAACTGTTTCTTAGAACGATTTATAATGTTTAGAATAGGAAGGAGACCCTTTGAAGAGACAAACTCAACCTAAAACTATAGGGAAATAGATGTTGGAGGGACTGTTCCTCAAAATACAACATAAATGTGTGTGTACTTGCCAATTTCATATATTTTACACATTATCGTTAAAAAAAGAATAGTTTGTAATGACTGATATGCTACGGTGACCATTCGTTCATTATAATAACGAACAGTTCTGTGTTTGAAGACATCGAAACCGTGTTTTCGTCGAAAACTCGAAGTTGCATTCACACCGAACAATAACCAGTTTTCGTTTGACGTTTTAATCAGCTGTGACACTTAAGTCGTGAAACTTCTGTGTAAACTATTTTGTTTATAAATTTCGATCAATATTTAACAAATAAAATTAATTCAGAGCATTTAAAAATAATATTAGCCCATCAATTAGTGTGGAAAATGATTTTAAGTTGTGACATTTGTTCGGTTAGCTGCTCTGCTGAATGTTGCAAAAGGTGTGTTTGTTTCAAAAACTCAACGATTGGAAGTCGTTTACTTTAAGCGACTCGTTTTGAAAACTGCAATATGTATGGGAAAACTTATATGTTTTCGATGAAGTTTTCGAGTGTTTTCACGAAAACCAGGTTTTCAGCTCGGTGTGAATGGCGGTGTGAATTCGTTTCGTCTCAATACGTTCAGCATAGGAAAATTAAAATAATGTCAAATCTCAGAAATCGAAAGAGAAGTCTCTCAATTTCAAGATAAGTAAGTACCTGACCGATTTTCTTACAAAAAGTTTAAGAAATGTCATTTTGACATTATCGTAAAATAAATAAACTTTCTCTTTAAACGCAGCATCTACAAAATAAGTTGGAATTGATTTTTTTATAAGATAAATACATATTCAACCTACCTACCTAAAGTTTTGAGCTGTCACTTAGTTGCCAGTTTTAATTTTTCAGTAGGTCTGCTCCTTTGCTACTAAATTTTACGAATTTTTACTCAACAAATTTCTTGGTGTAAGAAGTGGAAAAGCTGTCAGTTATCTTACAATTAACAGCTGTTTTGAAATTGGTTGTCCTATTTGGCATATGCGTGCATTTGTTTTGATTTCTTGCATACCCCTATTAAAATTATATCAATAGGCGACAAAAATTAAATATTCTTGTTGAGATTATTTCGAAAGTTACGACGAAATTCTTCCTCGCTGTAAGAAGGAAGAATCTCCTCCATGTACCTACTTCTTAACACAGTGTCGCTTTTTCCTCTTCTCGAATGGTTTTAGTTCAATCTGTGCAAAAATTCTTCCACATACTTGGTAGATTAATTAATTCCAGATCACTTTCATCACGAATTATGTTAGTAAATTAGCAAATTCTTCGAGTTTATCAGATATTTTAACCACTTTTCGTAACGATTTTTTTAATTTTTAAATTATGTGAGAGAATTTATCCCAACCACTGCCATTTTGACAGTCTTTTCCATTCTTACTACAAAAGTAAAGGGACAAACCTAATAAGTCGAAATTGGGCGAGTGGAAAATTACGAAAAAACTAAGATAGGGGAAATGGATTTCTCTCTCCTTAGGGTCGCATTCGCACAGTTTCTTAGCAATTTTTTTAATAATTTTAGGTTTCCAAAAAAGTACACGAACGAACCTTTGTTATTAAGAAGAGTTCCTTCAGATAAACACGCTAATCATCAACAGCACTTAAATGGTTGTAAATTGAACGAACTTGGCGTTATGTCTGCTTTCTACTCCAAGCTCGCCTTCTCTGAATATATTGTAATACTTACATTCAGCATTCAGGTTCTTATTTAAAATGATACAAAAAATAAATCTGTTAGCTTTATAAAGGTCGGTAACTTCCTATCCCAGACCTTTGAAGGCGGAAAGGGAATTATAAAAAAGTAATGCACTGTGAAATTTTTAACATTCATACTTGGAAGAACCAAGTAAACACTGGTTTAACACAATCTCCCGAGAGTATTTTTAATTATTTACATACTTTCTTAACATTGATAGGTGGTTAAACCACTTAACTGTCGGTAGTCCAAAAATGGATGTACGTATGTATAGATATGAAGACGATAGCCTTAAGCATGAATGCATTTGAAACCTCTTACATTTCTAATGTACCTAATGGCAACGATTTTTATTGGTTACCCTTCCCATTCTTGGGATTGGACAGGTATTAGATATATCAAAAGCAGACCTCGGCATTCGAAGGCACACGTAGGGTAAAGGTTACTTATATCTTATACTTTTTAATATCAGGTCAGATAAATCCTCCAATGGTCAAACAGGGTCAACAAGGTCTTACTTTAGTATATACACATTTGTAAAGTAACAAACAATTAAAATTGTAACATACAAGACAACTACAAAACGAGTTTGTCCACTAATCATCCACTCCCTTCATATCAGAGTCAGAATGTTTTCTTTATTGGAATTGAACTTCAATCTCGCGAAACCACTCTTTTCTCTGGGCGAATGAATTATGGGCTACTGGGGTAAGGTAGATGAGAAATTGCAAAAGGGTGAGAAAACACACCCCTCTTAATAAAAAAAAGGAAGAAGACGATATTCCTATAACCAGTAAACTATCCCAAAGGGATTACGTCTTCAATTTAACATTATGAACAATTTCTTGACCCCTGCGCCTGTAAGAAAAGTTCAATTGAGGTTAAAGTTTACCAGCGGACACATCAATCACATCGTAGGTATCATTTTTCCTTAAACCGGACATTGCACCCGATTTAAAATTTATTAAATTTGTAACGATAACCCAAGCAGTTCTAGTTTTAAGGAAACGAGACATCAAACTTGTCTCGTAAAGGGCCTTGGCATGCGGCATTCGACCTTCTGACATGCACTTTAAAGGGTTTTATGAAAGAAAACATTTCAATAAATGTTGATTTAGGTAGTTGTTGTTTGCCCTCTTGAAAAGAAAAACTTGTTGAAAATAACATTTTAAAGGATTCCATTAACAGTTGATTTTAATTGACTGAGAAGAATAAATTCGCTATTCAAACTTACTAATGGGAAATTAAAATTTAACTTATCTTGAGGCTACACATTGTCACTGTTTTTTCACTGCGCTATCTATAGCGAATGACTGACAAACATGCGAGAGTATAACTGTCCTTAGAAAGCCGTTCGAACTCGGCATCAAATTTTAGTTCTCTTCTATTACAACCATTTCCAATATAAAAAAAAAACGTACACAAGCGAATAATTGTGAGAATCCAAGTCTTGGGTTATACACAAGTCTAATGCTGCGCCAACTATCAATTTTTGTATTAGCATGGCGAGCATTAGGTGTAAGTCTTAATTAAAGCCAGCCATAACTCATACCTGATAAAGACCTTAAGAAAGTATTTTGTTGTACCAATTGATCTTTTGCGGATGTGTTCGTCCTCCTTTTGAAAGAACTGTCCTCTTCTCCGCTACTATGTCCCCTCTGATTTTTTACTAGAAGCATACAATTCATTGTGCTCTTTTTACTAAATTGACCTCCAAATGTCCTCTTTATCTCTTAAAGAGGAAATGGAATATCTTTTAATGATTCGTAGTCTTCAAATGACGTGAAAGACTATGAAGATAATAATTCCTCCAAAATTATATTCATGGCTATTCGTGTATGTATTTCGTTAGGTATTTTGGTTTTCATGAATTTTTGGCGCATTATCCTGGTAAGTAATGGCGTTTTTCATTGAAGATCCGAAAGAATTGCCCCAAAATTCAGAATTGCTCTTTTCAATGAAATTCGATGAAACACTTTTGTAAAAGTGGTAGACACTATTTGTAAGATTTAGTTTTTTGTTGCTACTTTTTCTTTGTTTTCTACAGTAAATATTTAATTTTCAATAGGCCAAGTTAATATATGTATTTCAATTTATGTTTACGTTTTGCACGCATAATTGTATATTTTCGGATCACAAAACGCAAAATGTGTTTCCAACGCACAACAAACATTTAAATCTGACACTTTGCCAATGTGTGTTGGTGAGTACGGGGTAATTCTTCAAAATATCCCGGAAACTTCTGTCGTGTTAAGAATTGTTCAAGTGCACTTTTTATTTCAATAAAACATAGAAAACATATAAAAGAGCAGTTCTAGATTTGCGCTTTTCATAGAAAGGGCAATTCTTTTCTTTAATCCAAAACGCTATAAGTAAGCTTCTTAGAATGACGTAAAACAGCTGTACGAAGTATATTGGTGTTGTGGCAGGATGTGTAAATCTGAAAAAAATATCGAGATCTGCAAAAAGTAATCCGAATCGAAAAAAAAAATAGCTTTTTTGCCCAATGGAACATGAAAAGTTTTTTAGATCAAAAAAAAAAATATTGATTTTCTGTCCCAATGGAAAACGACGTGACAGTTACAGCTTTTCCAATTCTTATACCAAGAAATTTGTTGAGTAAAAAATGCATCCTGCTCTCTCGATGACGCTTTCTTTTACGAATTTTTCGAGTAAGGGAACGGTATTGAGTAAAAATTCGTAAGAATTAGTAAAAATTCGTAAGATTTAAAAGTAAAGGAACAGACCTGTTATGGTATATAGTAGGGGGAAAGACTTGAACATATGGGAGACTTTACCCATTCTCAATAATTCACTCAAATTCCACTCAAAGCCTTCAACGGTAAACTCAAATGTCGCAGAGCGTGATCCTTTACTTCCACACAAAAATAGTTCTAATGTCGTTTTCCATTGGTTTCACTCGGGGATCGACTCAATCTGAAATCCAATGGAACAAGAAAACTGCTTCTGGTTGAATCCACAAAAGTATTGGTGAAATGCCAAAAAATAATCTACGGCAGCTGTCATCTGACTTGTATAAAATACATAAATTGCAATTGTGTGAATGCTTCTTGAGTGGATTCTGACTTCAAATCGAGAAGCGAAATTCTCTTCTCAGAATCAGCAGAAGAGTATTTTTTGTGCCAATGGAACAGTTTCAGAAGCGAATTTTTCGATTCCGGACTCTCCCGGATCAATTGACTTTGGCTGTTAGAAGTGAAAATGTGTTTTTTGGTTCAAAAAGATAAACGATTTTTTTTTTTTTTTTTTTGATAACTTTTTTTTTTAACGCAGTAAGTAATAATGGTTAACATTATCTTATAAAACAGTTATTTGACTTTGTAGATATTAGAACGAAATCCAGCTAGCTTGTGTTTCACAAATGTTATTTGTTTTTAATTGTGAAAAAATGTGAACGGGAGACTTGAGCCGGTTTCAAAGGGGCGAGTTGATCAGTGGTTTTGAATGGATATGCGTCTTTGCGCCTTAGTAACAAATGTGCACGAGATATGTGTTGGACTGACCAAAAGGGAAAATGAGATCTTTAAATGCCCTAACTGTGATACCAATTAGAGGCTAATCGTACACATGGCTAAAAAACCGAAATGATATAGTAGTTTATTAAGAAATGAAGTTATTTACATATTTTTATTAACTTTTTGAAGTTTTTTTGATGTGTAAACATCTAAGCGCGCGTTGTTGGAATCTGGTGGAGTAGTTCCACACATTTAACTTGCGGGGACGGAAATGCGTCACTGTGTTTTATCATTGCATACATTTTTTTGGAATCTGGTGGAGTAATTACACACATTTTACTTGCGGGGACAGGGAATGCATCACTGTGTTTTATCATTGCATACATTTTTTATCATTGCATACATTTTATCATTGCATACGTTTTTATCATTGCATACATTTATGAGCTGGAGCATATTAATTTCAGCTTTTTGTTGATGGGAAATAAAATGTCTCCATTTCGTCCTTGCACCGTACTCAGAAGAAATTTCAAGAATTCTGCAGGGAGATTATCATCTTTTACCAATGATCATAAGCGGAGACTTCAATATCAATTTTGCAACCATTTTGCTCAACCATTTATTGATTTTATGCAAGATGAATTTAAACTTCAAATGAACTCCAACCGGAAAATTTCAACAACACGATATGGAACAACCTTCGATGCTGTCTTCCAGCGTAACTAGATAGATAACAGTCTCGAATGTTCATATCTTACTTCAGCTACCACAATCCGATTGTATCTATTCTACCGAAACTAGCACAGAACGAATAAATTATTGTTATTTCATAATATATCAAGAATACGGTTATTACAATTCCCTCTTTTCTCAATGACGTGTATCAAGCCACACACATACCGCACGCACGGTGTTTACACATACACATATTTCGGGACTGTTGGATACAGTCGCACCAATTTTTTTTTTTTTAATATTGTTTTTGACTTTTTAGTCTCTAATATACTTATTAATGTTTTAAAATTGAATAACTTTGAATTTTTATGTTTGTTTTAATTACATTATATAGTTATGTTTTTGAGTTTGTAGAAATTTGTGTTTTTCTTTACAAAAAACGTTAAACAGTTTTGCTGTTCTTTCATTATACCAAAAATATACCTAATAAAAAATGAATTCTAAAAGGATATAAACTGATTAAATTATTTGTTTTATTATTTTACCCGAAGAATTTATGTAGATAAGTATGTTCAAGTCTCCCCAAGGGGGTGGTCAAGTCTCCCGGCTATCTTTTGTTCATCATATTTTGTTGGCATGTGTTAGGATGCGAATGCGAGGGACGTCATCTTCGGGCATAAGTTATTCACCCCTATTGAGATATCCAATCGGAACGGAATTTCTTCCGATTTGTACGAAATCGGAGAAATTCCATTCGAAAAATCTGTTCCGATACAACTTTCGGAGAAAAATCTCCTTGTCGCATTGCTTTGTACTGCGTTATGCCACTTTCCTTTAGCAGCTACGGTGCACTTATGCCGGAGCTCTCCGACAACCAATTCTGCGGGATATTTTAATGCCAAATGTAGGTTTTCATGTTTTTTTTCTTTTTTTTTCGGAAACGAATACCTACTTCGAACACAATCTGAGTTCCGAACAGATTTGGCCTTCGTTTCAGAATATTTTGCGAACGGCTACCTCAATAGGGGTGATTGACCTCAAGCCGATAAGTGTTCGCCTGGCTATGCGCAGTGCGCACACGTCCCTACCGACGAGGCTGCAGATCCTATGAAAAAGGAGTTCGGTGGTTTATTTGGTAAGCACAGTATCCACGAAACGAAAATTACTGCGATCAATCAATTTTGCAGCACTCAGAATATAGTGACAAGTAGCACAGATTTCCAGGGCTAAGGATCGACACAGCAATCTGCAGCTCTCCAGTGCTACTCGATGCGAGGCACGCATCAAACATGCTCGTATGGTATGATTGAATCCAAGAAAAGTGATAGAAGATACATACGGAAAACGAGGGAAGTGTATTGAGCCAGGCGGAGAGAGAATAATATGCTAGAAGGAAAAGTGCCTACACAGTATTCCAGCACAAGGAGATCAAAAGAACTGGATGCTAGCTTCAAGATCAGAAAAGTCTTTTTGAAACAGGAAACCTATTCAACGGAAGCGGCTCTAGTAGATGTGTTGAAGCAGCATTTGCAGCAGCCGCTGAATGGGACATCATGTAGAGCAAGCATGTCAAACTCGCTGCCCGCGGGACACACGCGGCCCACTACGAATAATTGTGCGGCCCAGTCGGCGGTATTTACAATTTTGAGGTTAAGTTTATAATTTGCATTTTAAGTTTTCAGGTGCAGAAAATTAACGCATATTGGCGAATTACGTTAAAGTACGATGAAGTTGATTTTTTTTTTTTTTGTTAAATTTTTGACAGCTAGGTTCCGATATCCTTCGACAGAAATTGGTTGCGGAATTTGTTTACAATTTGCAGTGCGGTGCGCTATCGCAATTGTTTACTATTTCTCTTCCGGAATCGGAGACTTTAACGTAATTCGCCAATATGCAGAAAATTAACGCATATTGGCGAATTACGTTAAAGTACGATGAAGTTGATTTTTTTTTTGTTAAATTTTTGACAGCTAGGTTCCGATATCCTTCGACAGAAATTGGTTGCGGAATTTGTTTACAATTTGCAGTGCGGTGCGCTATCGCAATTGTTTACTATTTCTCTTCCGGAATCGGAGACTTCGAATGTAATTTGAGTCTCCGAAAGAGTACCTATGCGTTGCGGAGAATTTTCCGTTCCGACGGTTACCTCGCTAGGGCCGAAAAAAAATTCAAGCGAATAAGGTAATCTTATAAATAAGAAAAAAAGTAAAAGTGGTTCTTGTTTTTTTCTTTTTTTTGCGGCCCATACAAATTTAGATCCTGCTGGGTTGGCCCGTTGTGGCCATTGAGTTTGACATGCTTGATGTAGAGAAATAGGTGAAGACAAAAATCCACGTAGTCAATGAAAAACCGATTCAACCACCCAGTATAGATTAACTTCAAAACCGAATTCGGGCAAAACTGTGTTCGCATGCTCCAACGTTCAGTTTTGAAATAGGAGAGGAGGAGGCGTTGAATTTCGGGCTATTCACTCGGATCTTCCACCGCATAGGACAAGACGTCACTCACTCACATTCTTGTGCGCTATATAGAGCAAGCAAACATATTCCTCTGTAGTTAAGTTAACTCAAATCAAATCAATTATCTCCACAAAACACACATCGCTTAGGTTTCCTTAAATGTATTCGCGGCGAAAGATATACCTAATGCTTTAAAGTATACTCGCGGCGGATTAAATTCAATTTACGTCGTTCGCTGTAATAACGAACTGCTATTAAACTGTGAGGAAGTACCTGAATAAGGTCCAGCGGATGTATAGGAATTACAGGTGCAATACGGACAGCATTAACATGTGCATTTGAAAGTGATTCTGTGGATCTTACAGCTAGACTTATTTATTAAGAAAACAGTGATCCAAACGGCATTTTGTTTGCATCGTGGTACCATCTATGGACACAGGAAGATCCTAGAACTAGTCAAAAACGATATTAGGGAACATGGGATAACAAGGGTGCGTATTATGGAAATAAATCACAAAACTCGTATTAAGAACGGAATATTTCCAGAAAAAAGGAGTGGCGAAATAGTGATTTTCACAGATGGATCCATGATGGATGGCGGAGCGGGTGCCGGTATCTATTCAGCAGAGCTGGAACTAGTCCGTCACGTTAGCCTCGGGAAACACACTTCCGTGTACCAGGCTGAGATGATTGCATTGCTGCATGCGTTGGACTACATACTTGAGAGTTAAATGGAGGGAAGAAATATCCTTGTAGCAATCGGTGATCAGACGCATGGAATTAACAAACATCACGCTCAATAAGTGTTCATCTAAAAATGAAGTAACACTGACTTGGGTACGAGGGGACATAGGGATCGAAGGCAACGAAAAGGCGGACTTCCTTGCAAAACAGGGGTCAACTGTAAAATTGCTGGGACCAGAACCATTCTCTTCAATTGGCAAAGGAATGGTAGAACAATTGATTCACAATAGGATCACTGCAGAACACCTGAGAAAGTGGTCAACCGTGGAACAATGTAGACAGGATGGCAATTGAGTGGTCAACCTTCTCCACTCGAAAAAGGGTTCTTAGCATGAGTCGAGGGACATTAAAATGGGTGGTGGATTTGTCTACAAGACAAGGTAATTTCGGTTATCACTTAAGGAAGATGGGCCTTATAGAGGACGATACCTGTAAACTATGCCTGCAACAATTTGAGACAGCGTCACATATACTCTGTCAATGCACGTCGTTGGCTGGCAGAAGAATGAGGACCCTGGGACATCATTGAGTCGAGACCCAGATGATGAAACAGATCTCACATAAACAGATGCTAGCGTTAAGGCCCCAGTTATAGCTTTCATTGAAATGCATCATTGAAAATTTTGATTTCCGATTTTGAGACGATTAACCAAACAATATTGGCTTTACTTGGTATCAAAATAAAGCTAATCAATTGTGGAATTTTTTTACGAAAAAAACAACTTAATTCTGATTAAAACTTTTCTTTAAATCCACTTTTATTATTTCACTGATCGAAATTGATTTCAATGAACAGCTGACTTTCGTTCCTATAACTTGGTACCCAATCGTTTGTTCCAATGATGCATTTCAATGATAGCTATAACTGGGGCCTAACACTAGGAATCGAGTCCAGGGCCATACTCTGTATTTCTTTCCGATAGTGAAAATCTCCGAAAAATAATATTTTGTACCTACTCTCAATTTATTAAACGGAATGAAATCTACTACTTTCGGATAGACAATCTTGAAAGTGTAATTTTCGTACCTGGCAACTCGTTTTCGAATGTCAAAAGCAAATAGAAAATTTGATTTTACAACAAATGTGATAACGGAAGTGATTACGAATGTCTTAAAATGTAAGGTTTTTTTTAGGAAATTGATGTGTTTTGGACGCAACACGCAATATTTTTTCTGTCGCACTGCAGACCTTTGCAATATAACTTGATGTTATTTATTGTGCCATGCCAAGAGAATAGTCATTATAGCCTCCTTGCCCTAAAAACTTTACAGCTTGTTATAAAAAGGCTGGAACTGCAGTTGATCTTATAAACAGGATTATCGTGTGCACTGCGCGAACTCGTCAAGCGCCCTTGAAAGTCAGATACGAACTGCGATCTTAACTCAATACGTCTGACCCACTTGACGAGCTGCATTGTGCAGTCCTATACTAATACTATCATACCTTTGAGCAGGAGGGATTTCCCTGTTCAGTGAAGCTATACCAAAACTACAGGTTAACAACTCGGCCATCCTGTATTGCACTGTCCTCAGTGCACCTAGCTACACTATTCTGTGTAAGCACTCAGCCCTTTATAGCACTCAGCCGTGGCACTCAGCCCTAAGTCGCACTCAGCCGTGGCACTCAGCCCTTTATTGCACTCAGCCGTGGCACTCAGCCCTTTATCGCACTCAGCCGTGGCACTCAGCCCTTTATTGCAATCCGCCTTTATTCGGCGGTAAATTCAGGGTCAATACCTTGCCTCAGAGTTAATCGGAAAATTAGCAGAACTCCACTGTTCAGCCACTTCCCCAATAACCTCTAGACCAATACTTTTGGGTTTAGAGATCCTCAGAATCACTCAAGGAACAGTCAGAACCAAAAAGTTTATCCTTATTCGGCGATAGATTCAGGGTCAATACCTTGCCTCAGAGTTAATCGGAAATTCGTCAGAACTCCACTGTTCAGCCACTTCCCCAATAACCTCTAGACCAATACTTTTGGGTTTAGAGATCCTCAGAATCACTCAAGGAACAGTCAGAACCAAAAAGTTCATCCTTATTCGGCGATAGATTCAGGGTCAATACCTTGCCTCAGAGTTAATCGGAAAATTAGCAGAACTCCACTGTTCAGCCACTTCCCCAATAACCTCTAGACCAATACTTTTGGGTTTAGAGATCCTCAGAATCACTCAAGGAACAGTCAGAACCAAAAAGTTCATCCTTATTCGGCGATAGATTCAGGGTCAATACCTTGCCTCAGAGTTAATCGGAAAATTAGCAGAACTCCACTGTTCAGCCACTTCCCCAATAACCTCTAGACCAATACTTTTGGGTTTAGAGATCTTCAGAATCACTCAAGGAACAGTCAGAACCAAAAAGTTTATCCTTATTCGGCGATAGATTCAGGGTCAATACCTTGCCTCAGAGTTAATCGGAAATTCGTCAGAACTGCACTGTTCAGCCACTTCCCCAATAACCTCTAGACCAGGGTTTCCCAAAGTGGTCGATATCGACCCCTTGGGGTCGATACCGGTTTCCTAGGGGTCAACATAAACGAAAACTGATTGTGGGGGTCGACGAGGTCTAAAAATCGACCCCTATTAATTAACAGAAGGTCTTATTATAAACGTTCAAAATACTGTATAAGTTGTGTAACCTGTACCAACTTGTTTTAAGAATGACCAATATTTTAGTTGGAAATAGGTATCATTGTTCTACTTTTAAAAAACTCAACACTTCGATAAGCGTGCAAAGATTTAAACAAGATAAAAAAAACTCATCTGCTACGGCTCGAGGTCAGCTGGCACTGGCAGCTGTTCATATCTAATTGCACCGATGTTGTTGTCGATGACGAGACGAAGAAAACAACAAAAAGAAAATAAATTACAAGAACTGTTAGTTTCATGTGTGCACAGACTCCATCAGCTTTTGTAATGATTTGTGGGCATTCTAGTCATCAACAATAAATGAATGTACTCTGGATGAATACTTTATTTCAAAAGATTACAATGTGATTACAGAGCTATATAAAGTGAATTAAAATAAAGTGATTGAAACAAAATTTACATAGTCCTTAGTTACCTACAGCGTTAATAGCGTGACCATACATGACTCCACAAGAAAGGAGACTCTCTAAACGGCGCCAACTATAGAGGCATCAATCTCCTGAACACTGCGTATAAGATCATGTCTGCTGTACTGTGTGAACGCCTCAAATCATTCGTCAACGATCTGATAGGTCCCTATCAGTGCGGTTTTAGGCCCGGTAAATATTCACACTACGGCAGATCCTGGAGAAAACCCAAGAAGTCCAGATCGATACTCACCATCTTTTTATCGATTTTAAGGCCGCATATGACAGCATTTATAGAGACGAGCTATACAGAGACACGTCTAGTTTTGGCATCCCTGCCAAACTTGTCTGATTGTGCAGAATGACGATGGAGAACGCTCGCTGCTCCGTAAAGGTCGGAAACAATCTCACCGAGACCTTTGATGTCAAAAAAGGATTTAGAAAAGGTGACGCGCTTTTATGTGACTTCTTCAACATCATTCTTGAGAAAATTGTGCGAAACTCACAAGCCAACACCAGAGGCACAATTTTCCATAAGTCTGTGCAACTGCTTGCATACGCTGACGACATTGACATTGTTGGCAGAACATAGCGAGCTGTTACTGGAGCGTTTGCTAGTATAAGTACAGATGCGGCAAAAATGGGTTTAGTGGTGAATGAGGGTAAAACAAAATATATGACCCTACCACGGAAAAAAAAAGAATTGTTGCGAAGCAACCAAAAGCCTCGGATAAGGACGGATTCACTGTTGACGACCCTGCAAAACGAAAAAAGGACAATGACGTTCGGATCTGCACGTGGAATGTTCGAACTCTGAATAGACCGCGTGCAGCCGAACAACTAGCGGAGGCCCTAGACTGCTACAAAGCAGGTATCACCGCCATCCAGGAAGTGCGGTGGGATGGGCCGGGCAAAAGGAGGATGAAAAACTGTGACATTTACTACGGTGACTGCTACAGAGAACAAAAGCAGCGTCTATTTGGATGCGGATTTGTTGTAAGCGGCAGACTTAGGCAAGAAGTTTTGAGCTTTCGACACGTTAGTGAACGCCTTACAACTATCCGCATCAAGGCTAAATTCGCCAACATCAGCCTGATATGCGCTCACGCCCCCACAGAAGATAAAGACGATGCTACCAAAGAGTGTTTCTACGAGCTCCTCGACAAAACATATGAGCAATGTCCTAAGCATGACGTTAAAATCGTCTTGGGTGAGGTCACCTGATCATCAAACCGTCAACCAAATTGATCACGTTGCGATCGACGCAAGGCACTCCTCCAGTATTCTAGATGTCCGAACTTTCCGAGCGGCCAACATAGACTGGGACCACTACCTTGTTGTAGCCAAGGTACGGATGCGGATATCCAAGACGCCACAACAACGAGAAAATACTGTGAGGAGATTTAACGTTGGACGACTACAAACGCAACAAACCGCCAGAACCTTTGCCGATCGCGTATCCCTCAACCTCTCGAGAAGTCCTATGCTGCCAGCATCAAGTGCCGAAGACCAGTGGCGCCGATGCCAAGAAGCCATCAAAAACGCCGCAACTGATGTGCTCGGTTTCACCAGTCCACCCCCCCGAAACCCCTGGTTTGACGAAGAGTGCCGGCAAGCACATGCAGCAAAACAAAGTGCCTACGAAGCGTCGCTGCATAGAAGGACGAGAGCAGCTCGTCAGCTCTACGAGCAAAAAAGGAGGGAAGAACATCGGCTTCTCCGGAGAAAAAAGAGAGAGCATGAGAAGCGCGCGATCGAGGATATAGAGAGGTGTTACTCCAGGAACAATGTTCGGAAGTTTTACCAAAAGGTAAAAAGAACGTGTCATGGCAACAAGACCCGAACGGAGACCTGTAGAGACGAGCAAGGAAACCTTGTAGTAGAGTCACAGTCGGTGCTGAGGACATGGAAAAACCATTTCTGCAGACTGCTAAACGGCGAAGACGACACAAACTCCGCTGTTAGGCAGAACGATCTATTCAACCTGGACGATGACAGCCAAGATTTCCGTCCACCTGACCAAAATGAAGTGAGGATAGCAATATCTAAGCTTAAATCCAACAAGGCTGCTGGTCCAGACGGCTTACCTGCCGAGCTCTTCAAGGCAGCCGGAGATGACTTGGTAGAGTGCATACACCAACTCATCTCCAAGATTTGGTTAGAGGAAAGTATGCCTGATGAATGGAACCTCAGCATTGTTTGCCCGATCCACAAGAAAGGAGACCCTCTAAACTGCGCCAACTACAGAGGCATCAGTCTCCTGAACACTGCGTATAAGATCATGTCTGCTATATTGTGTGAACGCCTGAAACCATTCGTCAACGATCTGATAGGTCCCTATCAGTGCGGTTTTAGGCCCGGTAAGTCCACGACCGATCAAATATTCACACTACGGCAGATCCTGGAAAAAACCCAAGAATTCCAGGTCGATACTCACCATCTTTTTGTCGATTTTAAGGCCGCATATGACAGCGTTTATAGAGACGAGCTATACAGAGCCATGTCTAGTTTTGGCATCCCTGCCAAACATGTCAGATTGTGCAGAATGACGATGGAGAACGCTCGCTGCTCCGTAAAGGTCGGAAACAATCTCACCGAGACCTTTGATGTCAAAAAAGGATTTAGACAAGGTGATGCGCTGTCATGTGACTTCTTCAACATCATTCTTGAGAAGATTGTGCGAAACTCACAAGCCAACACCAGAGGCACAATTTTCTATAAGTCTGTGCAACTGCTTGCATACGCTGACGACATTGACATTGTTGGTACAAAACAGCGAGCTGTCACTGGTGCGTTTGCAAGTATTAGTGCAGAAGCGGCAAAAATGGGTTTAGTGGTGAATGAGGGTAAAACAAAATATATGCTGTCAACAAGAAGGGACACACGACATCGACGAATCGGGCAGAACGTCACGATAGACAGCTATAACTTTGAGGTAGTTAGGGACTTTGTCTACCTCGGCTCCGCTATAAACTCTGATAACGACATCACATCAGAAATCAAACGAAGAATCACACTTGCCAACCGCTGTTTCTTTGGCCTAAGACGGCAACTGATAAGTAAGGCCTTGTCGAGAAATACTAAGGAAACTCTGTATAAGACCCTCATCATCCCAGTCCTGCTTTATGGTGCAGAAGCATGGGCGCTATCAAAGGCGGATGAAGATCTCCTTGGTCGTTTCGAACGCAAAATTCTTCGAGTGATTTTTGGTCCCGTTTGCGTTGACGGGTTTTGGAGGAGAAGATTTAACAGCGAACTCTACGAGCTGTACAGCGACATCGACCTGGTCAGAAAAGTACGCATTAGTCGTCTGAGATGGTTAGGACATGTAGAGCGAATGGACACCAACGCTCCGGCCCGGAGAGTCTTCGATTCCAACGAGGGACAACGCAGTAGAGGAAGACCTCGCCTTAGGTGGCGCGCTCAAGTGGAAGGGGACCTCAACCAACTTGGAGTGCGCAACTGGAGGCAGTTAGCCAAAGATCGCGCTAACTGGAGAGGCGTATTGGTTGAGGCCCAGGTCCACCCCGGACTGTAGCGCCACCTTAAGTAAGTAATATATGTCTGTAGTTTAAGCAAAAGTAACAGGGTAATTTAAGGTTTCAACTCACCAATATTGAACCGGATCTAACTAGATTGGTAGAACGTCACCAGGTTCATCCATCACATTGATTTTTTTATCTATTCTTTTTTACTTTACTATTTTAATGTTTTTTCAATAAACAATTCCTGCCTACTTAAGTATTTTTAGTTAATTTATTTTAATAATTATTAATTAGGTAAACTTGATACTTACTGAATTTTATGTCTATTTATTTTGATAAATTTTGATGAGAAAATTATGTCAAGTTTACTCACTTAACCGAAAGTTTTTAAATTGGTAAGTATTTTGTTTCAATAGGAACAAAACAAGAGATCGAGTTTTTAAAGTAATTTCGCTATAGGGGTCTAAGGTTTCAGTTCATTATGGAAAAGGGGTCTCTTGCCCAAAATAGTTTGGGAAGCACTGCTCTAGACCAATACTTTTGGGTTTAGAGATCTTCAGAATCACTCAAGGAACAGTCAGAACCAAAAAGTTTATCCTTATTCGGCGATAGATTCAGGGTCAATACCTTGCCTCAGAGTTAATCGGAAATTTGTCAGAACTCCACTGTTCAGCCACTTCCCCAATAACCTCTAGACCAATACTTTTGGGTTTAGAGATCCTCAGAATCACTCAAGGAACAGTCAGAACCAAAAAGTTCATCCTTATTCGGTGGTTGATTCAGGGTCAATACCTTTTACGTCACCTTTTCAATTCTTGTCTTCACTACTTAAAGACCATTTCAACTCATTCTTCGTTTATCGTATAGGCATTGGAGGTAGCTATTCAGACGGCCCACCAATAATCAACCTTAATCAATGTCTGGCAGTTCTCGCAAATAACTCCACACTTTCCAAAATTGCTCCACCAATAAAAAAACACAGTTGACAGCACATATCCAACTCCAGGGCCAAATGCTAAGTGGCGAGAAAGACATGCTCATCTCGGGCATTACCTAAATAAATCCTCCCCCAATGTCATTCTCAAGACGAGCACCACCCAACCGTCCAAAATCACGGCATCAAACTTCGCAATAGGAGCGAATTCAAACACGCTGTTGTTCAGCCTGAGCGGTTACAATTATAAAGCAAATTGTAAAGGATCTCCAACCCTACTCGTTGCGACACAAAAATGCAAATGGTTTCCAAGTCCAACAAACACAAATTCGCACAAATATATGCAAATAATTTTAAAATGTTGCACCCCTGTTTAACTTCCAAATACCTGAAGCATACACCTCTGTGTCTCTCTCTCTGTTTTATCCTGTTAACCGCTAGCTCATGTTTTTTTTTTTTTTTTTTTTTCACCTAATCGTTTGCAAGCAACGAATGGATCCTCGCCACAAAGGCAATTTCGCATAAGTTTGGTATATTTCCAAGACCTTCTTGACAGTCGTCGCAGAAACAGAAACAGAATAAAACATCTGATTACTCAAGCTTGGAACGGCTCATACCTGAATACCTCCCCTTTTCAACAATTCTCAGAGTCGCCTAAGACTCAGATACATATGTGACTGCAACGAAACCCTTATCAAACTGCTTGCAAAAGGATCCCGTTTACCGAGAAAAAAGATCTCTGATAAATGGCTGGCGTGAAAAAGCCGACCTCACGCGAAATACAGATATAAGTAAAGAATTTTCAGCGCTCAGCAAAATACAAAAAAAAAATTAGGAACCTCTGTAGGAACAACAGGTAGTATGTTTGAACCCATGTAGGGGGAAAAATGACAGCCTTAGTTCACACAAATGTGCGCCACAGCATTATATTTTTCTGCGAGCACCCAAAATTCTGTCGGTTTCTAAGTTTCCCAACAAGTAACCTAATCCACACATTCTCTCAAAAGATCAAACTCTATTTATTTTCTAACCTCCATTATACCTTGGCAAGCACTGTCCCGCTGCATACCGAAATTCAAAAACGGAAGCGATACGCTCCCAAAACGCCACGTGATATTTCTAAAATGAATTAGCAGGCCATTACTTTCCAAAATTCATTTTTACTTGGAAAAATTGTGATCTTAAACCACCAATAAGGTTTGATTTGCATCAAATCATTCCAATAAACAGTGTTCCGCCATTGAAAAACTTTAAAGGATCCTACAACGACACAAATGCAATCATCAATCAGTCATGAAGCATTAGAAATCAGAGGAAATAGTACTATATAAGGTACCGAAAACTGTTTCCGAACGAGCGACAGAGCACCACTGACCCGCACATGACACCCGACAGATCAGCGGATACCCCGTGGCCTCAAAAAGCATTGGAAAGATATCCGTTGGGAAAATTCAACTGCAATTCATGAATTTCTTCCCCTTAGAACAAAATCCTCGCTGTGAAAGAAATCGCACCAACCCTGCTCTTCACGAAAACAAATTATGAAGTTATCCTTCCCATCTGTTGCCTCTAATGTTTTTATTGCACATCACTTACCCAATCTGAGGTATAGCTCACTCAGATATTTACCTATGTGCGGACTTCCAAATATCTAACGCACAACTCATGATGACCCTTTTTTTTCCTTGCCTTAGCCACTCAATCGACAAGTTTTTTTTTTTTTTTTTTTTTTTTAGGTATCTTGTACCTACACACATTACCAAACACTTGGTATCTATTTTACCCTTTTTTTCGCCAAGCACCGCACTAGCTTATTTTTTATTTATTTATTCTTTTTTTTCGTGTGTACAACAATTATCGCGCACATTCGAACACTAGGGTTAACACGGTTTCTTAAAATTTGTATCTATTGCACTAGATACCACTACCAGGCGCTTAACACACACTCGGGAATCATATCCCACTTCTGAAAATATAAACAGGATTATCGTGTGCACTGCGCGAACTCGTCAAGCGCCCTTGAAAGTCAGATACGAACTGCGATCTTAACTCAATACGTCTGACCCACTTGACGAGCTGCATTGTGCAGTCCTATACTAATACTATCATACCTTTGAGCAGGAGGGATTTCCCTGTTCAGTGAAGCTATACCAAAACTACAGGTTAACAATCTTAAAGGAGCAGAGAGTTAATCTTTTATGGCATTTAAAACATACAAAAAAGCGTCGAAAGGCAAACATGCTTATTTTGACATTCGAACCGAAAATCAAAATAAGCATGAAAAAGTTCTGAACAAAACTAAAATAATAAACAATTTGGCTCGTATAATTTGTTGGTCAATTCGTTCTTCATTATTTTCTGCTTTCATCCAAAGTGCAACCGAATCCATTTTCTTTTGTTTAATTTGACTTTTAAAATCGTAATTTGTTCTCATACGGCTATTATTATTAAGTACTATTTAACAGAGCACAAAATCAAACGCGGAACGAAAAGCATTTTTGAATAGGATTGCCTTTCGGAACGAAATACAGAGTAGGGCTCCTGGTTCGCTAAAAAAGAAACAACCGTTCTTACCAATAATATAATAAAAGGATTTTATTTTACTTTGATATATATATATATATGAATACATTTAACCGCTTTCTGTTTTTCTTTAATTAGTGAATGAATTCAGCATTTCTTTCTTCTGTTTCTGTTTTTAATATAAATAATAATAAGTATATTAGCTAATTTACTTAATTTTCTTTTCTTTTCTTCATTATCGACCTTCGAACGGTCTGTCCCAGTGTAGAATAGACTTAATAATTTAAATTCAATACATGTAGTTGATATTTCAAAGAAATTTACAATCGGTATAAATTTTTGGCTCTGTTTTTTTGTTTTTCTTTTATTTTGTTTGTTCTCTCATTTGTTGTTAGACTTCAGTTAGTTCTGTGTTCTCTTCTTTTACATAAAACTAAAAAAACAAAATCCGTATAAAAAAGCTTAACTTAACTTTGTCACATGAAAAATTGTTGTGGAAAAAAGAGACATGCACATTTATTTATATATGTATTTTAGTATAAAAATCTAGTATTTATTAAGTTTTCGTAATGTTGCGTCTGCCTGCTGCATTGGGATATTATCAAGCCAACGTTATTAGTACAAATGCAATATGAATTGTATATAAAAAAAATATGAATCTGTATTTTAATCGAAAGTCGCCTATGGCACTTTAATATATTAAATTACTATATTTATGTTTTCTTTCTCCTTTCTTTTAGTTTAAAAATGATAATAATTATAATTATAATTTAATTCGACATTACTACGTGGTATTCTGTTTGATAGAGTACGAGTAATTTTACCAGCCACACCATCACTTTCCATTTCGAGGTAAACAATGATTAAAAAAACAAACAAATTGTATTTGCACATTCCCCGCTGTTGGATAAACAAAATAAAAAGAGTATAACAAGGACCGTATCTATTGTGTCTGTAAAATATTGTAGGAAGATTTGCGTAGAGCTGCATCGATTTGTTATGGTGATGTTGCGGGGTAGTTTCATTGTTGACAAGTGGATGGTTCGTCGGATTTGTGCGCTCTACAGCGTTGGGCCGAATATTACTTCGAACATGTGTACGAAACCCATTTTTTATATTCGATGAGTCAAATGAGTTGATTCACTGCGTTTTGGCGGGGGCGGAGGCGGTCGCTTCTTGATCGGAGTGAGTATGGATGGGGAAGAGATCGGGAACTGGTCGGGCATATTGTGGTTGTCGCTGTTCACATTCTCATAGAGTGCGTATTCAGCTCCCGAACCGTAGTGCTCTTGTACCCAGTTGCTGACGTTAGCCGTTTCACGGTAAAAGTGAGAATTGCCGCCACCAAATTCCTCGGGGAAGTCCCGAAAGCCCAGCACCTCGTGAGGTGTGGTCGAAGGTTCTAGCTTACACTTTTGTGCTACCTGCCATTTCTTGCGCATCACGCGCTGCAAGTCTTTTAAAAAGTCCCTAGGCGGGTTTGCTGTAGAATCAATTAGTCGTTTAGGCGACATAGCATTGGCTGATAGTCGTGTTGCTTCAGCTCTAGGCGGAGGTAGTGGCACCCCCACTTCGCGCATAGTTTGACATGGTCGCGCAGGAGGAAACTGTACCACTTGTGGCGGCTCCACAAAGCAGACTTTTCGCCTAAGCAACACAGGAGAATCAGCGAACGACACCGTTTTTGGCATCGAGTTCGTGCTCTGCTTGGGCTGTGGTGGTTGAGACCCACCATAGGCTGGTGGCGATTTATATGGAGGCGCCTTGATAGCAGCCTTTACCACCGACTTCACATACGATCCAGCACCTACAGTCGGCGATGCATACATGCCCATATCGTTCGGCTTGAGAATTGAATATGTAGTCTCCACTTGATGATGTTTGTTCGACATATAATCGGGCTTCATCTCCTGCGGAGGAGGTGGTGGTGGCAAATTAGCCAAGGATATTTGCGAGCCATAGAAGTCAGTCATTAGCTCATTTGGAGGAGGAGGCGGTGGCAGTGAATCAAGCGAAAGCGTCGAAGATGTCATCCGAGGATCCACAGCATCCAGTGGCGGTGGTGGAGGCAGTGATAGTGTAGGTTCTGCGATATTTTCCGACAACTGATCTGTCAAATGTTTGCTAGGAACAAAGTTCATATCATTCACTGATATAGGAGTACTGGGAACGCTAGGAGTCGGTGTAGGAGTGGAATTATTCGAAGAGTTTACACTTTCGATCGAACAACGTTTTGAATTGTGCTGCCTTCGTTTCAGAGTTCCACTACCACCGCTCTCTTCGCTACGTCGTCGCACATGGTGACGCGTTAGGGTTCCACCGTTCTCCGGTGATGTCGAACAATTCGATTCGCAAATAGTTATCTCGCCAACTTCTTTCAGCTGGCGAGTCATATTGGTAAGAGGGAGATTGGGTTTCATCGAGGGTTTTCGCTTTATGGTGCCCGTTGTGAATTCGGAATCAAAACCATTGTTATCATCGGAAAGGCAACCGCTGGAACTAGAGCTCGACGCTCGTGATAATCGTCCACTAGAGATTGACGAAGGAACACTGATATTGCTACCCGACTGTGAAGGAACTGTCGATGCTATACTTATAATTGATTCGCTTCTATTATTCGAGGAGAAATTGTTCAAGTCGGTTCTGTTCATTGCGTCCATAAGTGTCTTGTGGTTCTCCCACAACAGTTTGCCATATTTGGCAATTCTTATGGCAGTCACCCATTTTTCCATTGTTTCCGAATCTTCGGCACACAACATTTTCAGCGACCTGCACGTCTTGCCTGGCGATGAGTCGACAGAGGATTTCAAACCGAACGCATATTCGGTTGGTGATTTGAATTTCTTTTTCCAGCCTAGACCTCTGTACAGGTTGTACCCGTTGAGGAGTGTTAGACACATTAAATCGCGCGGCGACTTGGTCTTCTCCTTGGGGAAGTAATAAATTCCTGATGTGCGCAAAACGAAATGGTAACGTTTCCATCCTTTCTTCGAGTCGTTCTTCATGTATAGTGGACCGTCTAGTTGGATTTGTTGTCCGTTCGATTCGAAAAATTCCTCCAAAAGCATCGTGCGTGTCTGGTCGTCGTGATCGCTCCCAGGTGCCATCTGAGTGCCGGGTAGAAATTTCTCCGGTATATTGAATAAAGCGATCTTGTCGGGCCTTTGTAGGAACAGAACTTTGTTCTTTGAGTCTGAATTCCAAGTCATTAAGTTGTCTACCAGTAGTTCGTGATCTTCAAACAAGCGTTCTGAAAATGAATGAATATATTAGTAACTCATCGCGCAGCTAAATGTGTTTTTAAAAAAAGTTTCGGAGTGCAGGCGGTTATGGGTTTCCTTAATTGATAAAAAACAGAAGTGTCGATTTTGACTGTGATTCTGACGATTGTATTGTTGCGATTAGACTCGGAGTTCGACTGCGCTATAAGATCAACCGCTAAGAAGAAGAAATTCGAATGCCTTGATGAAAACCCTGCAGTTTTATAGCCATAAAGAGCCAGTGGTCCCTGAATCACAACATTTTCAAAGCACTATAGGCTACCGGGTAGCTGGTAGATAAATGGTGACAGAAGATGCACATGTGAAAACGCTGTACTGCGAGAGAGAAATGTATGAAGTAGGAAGAATGGCAGCTACTGGAAATGCCGTCATACTTCTTGAGATAGAGACAGTGACAGGGCTTAGAAACAAAATCCAGTCAATGACGAACCAGTTCCACCTCTCAATACCGAAGAGGTTGGTTAAGCTACAAAAATACTTGAGGACAGTCCGGCGGTTCACATGCGTACCAGCTTAGTTTTTTACATACAGAGTTGAAGTTTGGCGACGCAACTAATTATCAACAAAGAATGGGTAAAAGAATGTCCTATCAATAAAAAAGAAAGTATTTTGTATGAATGTCCCAGTCGACCGTGTCTAATGAGTTAATCAGTTCTACGGATTAATCAACACGTACCAATTTGGTCTCAATAAGGAGTTAATTTCCCTGGAATTCAATATTAACTTCTCCAATAACACCCTAGTGTGATGCGGAGAAGATTCACACTTTATGTCACTCGTGATGGTCGACAAAGATGTCTCCTTCTAGGAAAAAGTCTTCGAAGGATTTTTGGTGGAGAAGACATAGAGGCGCAAGAGTAACTTTCATTTATAAAGTGAAACACACTCTTGCAGTTGTGGAACGAAGACCCTCATTAAATCAATTCGTGGAGGGGCTAAGCAAAAATTCCCAACTGCATTGGCTGTCAAACGACACATTTTCGTATCAATAAACGACTAACTTTATTACTAAAGCCAAATCTAATTTTTGAAGTTGCTGTCGCTAGTTGGTCTCGGCTTTGTTTGCACTAACGAACATCCAACTAGCACCGGAGCTTCGTCATTCCGAAGCTTGGGCTCGGCCTAAATGTGGAAGCCCCTTTCATTCATCTCCAAAAATAAACCTGGCATATGGTTATGAGCAGCTAGACCATTATTTATTTAACTCTTAAGCGGTGAGCGGCCTTTGCTCGAGATACACATTGAACAGTTGTATAAATCCGGCAGGGAACTAATGAGTTGCTTATGCAAGAAGACCACGAGAAACTGAACGGTTTTTCAACCGTCGCACTTCGATAAATACTGATGAATATATAGCCCTCAGGGCTATGACTGTCATACAGTCTCTGTTAATCTTTACGTGACGGTAAAGGAATTTGCCCAAAACCAATAATTGGCCGTAATTTCTTCTTAGACCTCTAATGAGTGTCTTGCAAGTATTTTATTTCTTGGGTTGCAAAGTGCTGGGCAACGACAAATACGACGGTACCAAACTTCAAGTTGAAGATATGATATGGAATGAGATATTTTCTTTTATGTTTATTCACACACTCATTTTTGAACAAATTATGTCACCTCCTGCGCTGACTCCTTTTCACCTGCACTCCATCCTATAAAAAAAAAATCATTAATACCGTGTACTCTGTAATTAGACTTACCCATTTGAAGATCACTCAAGTTCTCGACTAGAGCCCAATGTGCCTGCATTTGGACATGATTCTTGTCTGCCAACAGACGTGTAACATGACCACAAGTCATTCGCTCGTCAACTAACAGCGATTTAGAGGCTCCGTCAGCTGTAAAGGCTTTCACAAAAAGTCGCCTGGTTGGTTGGTTGGTTTGAGTGGCTGTAAATCCCGTGAGGGAAGAACACAAATAGCGCATTGAGCGCCGTTTTGATACCACAACTAACGGAACCTGAATTTGAGGGGGGAGAAGGATGTTACGAGAGCTCAAAACCAACCTGTGGAGTTGAGAAATTTGATGATCTTGTTGAAATGGATACTTTGTATGGCCGAGAGGTCATCATAAAAGGGATGTCCTAGTGCACTGTGTCTGGTTTTGGCTAGAGCCGGACACTCACAAAGAAAATGGAACACTGTTTCACTCTTGCTTGTGTCAGCGCAACTACGGCAGTGGGTGTTATGGGGGATGCCAAGTTTGGCTGCGTGGGTTCCTAAGGGCCAATGGCCCGTACTAATTGCCGTTAGTCTGGCGACATCCACACGCGTTCTGGCTAAAAGGTTGTTTGTTCTGGCATCATCGTAAGTTGGCCAGATCTTCCTTGAAATGACGCAATTTGTCAGGTTCATCCATCTAGTCCCAGCCCTTGAGGCGAAGTGCAGGAAGATTTCTCTCTTTACATATCCCAGCGGAGGGAAGACTTCCTCCGCATGAGACACGCTCAGAGCTGAGCCACATCTGGCAAGTTCATCAGCTTTCTCATTCCCTTCAATGTTCCTATGGCCGGGAACCCAGACGAGAGTAATATCAAACCGATGACAAGCCATGGTCAGAGTCTCCCTGCACTCCACAACAAGCCTAGACGCAGACTTAGTTGAACCGAGAGCCTTTATCGCGGCTTGACTGTCGACGAAGATGCCTATTTTTTTTCTGGGTGTCGCACTGTTGAGGAGCAGTCTACACGCCTCCTTAATTGCAAGTACTTCTGCTTGAAAAACGCTGGCTGCGTTGGGAAGGCGAAGACTTTTAGAGATGTCTAATTCTGTTGAGAAAATACCTGCTCCTGCTCCACAGTTCATCTTGGAACCATCTGTGAAGATAGGTATGTCGAATTCGCTTACGACCGCATTCTCCTCCCATTCTGATCTAGAGGGGAATCTAACAGAGAAGTTTTTATGGAAGTTTAGTTTGGGTACAATGTAGTCAGTAGATATACGACCTATGCCGTTAGGAAGGGAAAGTAGGATGCTGGTATGACCATAAGGCCTTTCGAACCAACATTTAGATTCCTTCAATCTAACAGCGCTACACGCTGCAATGTTTTTTATTTGCAGATCCACTGGCAGAAAATTGAGAATCACATTGAGCGCCGCGGTCGGACTTGATCGAAGGGCTCCTGTGATTCCAATTCCAGCTGTTCTTTGGACTCTACTTAATTTAAGGACGTTATAGGCTTTGCTTAAAGCGGGCCACCATACCAGTGATCCGTAGGTGAGGATGGGACGCACCACCGCTGTGTACATCCAACGAACCATCTTTGGTTGAAGCCCCCACTTCTTTCCGAAGGTTTTACTACAGGCGTAGAAAGCTATGCTTGCCTTCCGCACTCGGTGTTCGATATTGGACTTCCAGTTGAGTTTAGGGTCAAGCATGACTCCAAGGTATTTAGCACTGGTGGATAAAGGGAGAATTTGGTTATTTAAGCGGGGAAGTGAGAAGGTTGGTATTTTGGTTTTGGTGGTGAACAGCATCAGATCAGTTTTGCTTGGGTTAACGTTAAGACCACAACTTGTAGCCCAACCGCTAATCTTACCCAGTGCTCTTTCCATGATTTCACTTATCACGGTCGGAAACAATCCTGATACTAGAACAACCACGTCATCCGCATACGCAACAACTTTGATACCTTCCCTGTCGAGATTTGACAGGATTTTGTTAAGTACCATAATCCATAAGAGAGGCGAGATCACCCCACCTTGAGGTGTTCCTCTGCTTACTGATTTGGTTAGAAGGGTGTTACCGAGTTTTGCTTGAATGATCCTTGTTTTGAGCATGGAAATGATCCATGAAGTGACGAAATCCTCTACACCTAGTTCTAAGAGAGATTCCTTGATCGATTCAGTGTGGACGTTGTTGAAAGCGCCCTCTATATCTAAGAAGGTAGCTAACGTGTATTGGTGATGGGAGATTGACCTTTCAACTGTACGCACTACTTCATGAAGAGCGGTCTCCGTCGACTTGCCCTTGAGGTATGCGTGTTGTGAATTACATAGGGGAGACCTTTCCAGGCCTGTTCTTATGTGAAGGTCAAGTATACGTTCTAAAGTTTTAAGTATGAAGGAGGTTAGGCTAATAGGTCGGAAGTCCTTCGCGGATTCGTGTCCTCTTTTGCCGACTTTTGGTATGAAAACTACACGCACATGCCTCCAAGACTGAGGTACATAGTTAAGTAGAATGCTGCTTCTGTAAATTTCAGAGAGCAGGGGCAGCAATATCCCTTCATGTTTTTGCAGCATGATGGGGAGAATACCGTCCTGCCCCGGAGATTTATACGGAGCGAAACTGTGAATGGCCCAGGAGATCTTTTCTTTGGTTATAATGCGCTCTATTTCTTCCCGTTGCGAGGGAAGATTCCCCCGCGAGTTGGGCGGGGTTACGCAGTAATCTGTACAACCAGGAAAGTGTGTGTTAAGCAGAAGATCTAAGGATTCGTCAGTGGATTCCGTCCAGGTTCCGTCCGTTCTCTTGATAAAAGATGGACTAGAGTGTCCTTTGGATAGAATCTTACTGAGTCTAGCAGATTCCTTAAGAGTATCGATAGATTGACAATATTCGGACCATGCTTGTGTCTTAGCTGATCTGATGGATTTTTTGTAGAACTTTAGGCAGTCCTTGTAAGGTTGCCAGTACTTATGCCTGTAGCAGATATTGAAAATGTCCCTAGTCAACCTTCTCAGGATGGTTAGGTCTTCATTCCACCACGGCGGTAATGTTTTTTTGCTATATTTAACGGGACACGATGCCTTAAAAGCTGTGTTCATCGCCTTCTCTAGAGCAAACGTAATTGTGTCCAGCTCTACACCTGAACCAATTTTCGGGTGTGGTAAATTAGGAACTTTAGAATTCAAAACTTGACCAAACTTCTTCCAGTCAATTCTTTTAGGATTTCGATATGGGACAGGGGTATCTACCTTGATACTTAGATTGAAAAGAATCCATTCGTGGTCCGAGAAGGACTTTGAGTTGGAGACTCTCCAATTCTCAACCCTAACGATGTCATTGTTTGTTTTGAGTGTAATGTCTAACACTTCTTCCCAGCCGTTATAATTGTCCGTGCTTGGAAATATAAAGGTAGGGGTGCTACCAACATTACAAACACATAGATCGGCAGTTAAAAGAAAATCAAATAAAGACTCACCTCGTTCATTTATTTCTTTGCTGCCCCAAAGATGGTGTCGAGCATTAGCGTCACAGCCTATAAGCAAATTTCCTTGCCCAGCTTGTATCTCTGCTGTGAGCCGCTGCACTTCTTCTGGCGGGGATGGTCTGTCGTGCGCCATGTATGAGGAAGATAAGAAGGTTGTTTGACCCTGGGTGTGTTCTAATTTAACGACGGTTAAATCACCCGAGCTAAAGTTGGGACATAAGAAAGCGTTAATGTATTTTTTAGCTAAAATGCATGTTCTTGGCTTACCGACGTCTCTTTTGTAAAAAAGGTTGTAGTTGTTGTCTGAGAGGCCCAGTATGGTCGTCTTCCTTACCCAGGGCTCTTGAATGATGCCGATGTCAATGTCTTCCTCTCTGAGGAAGACCAGAAGATTCTCAGATGCACACTTCGAGTGCTGGAGATTCGACTGGATGACTTTCAGCATGTTATTGTTGTGTGTTGGAAGCGATCGCCAGTTCCTCTAACAACTTGTTAGCCGCGACGACATCGTCCGTGTCGTCTTCAGGTACTGTTGATCGGAAGATCTTAAGTTTGGCGAGCCTTATGCCAAACCTTAGCTTGAAATCAGCTGCTTCTAGTGCCCCTAGGCACTCCTCGTTGATTAACAGCAGGTAAGATAAGCTGTTCTTCTGGGGTACTTCTGCCTTTATGACAGCCCAGTCGTCCATGGGAATGGTCGGATTTTGGAGCTTAAGGCACTTAAGAAGACTCTCAGAGTCTATCTTCATCACAGGTAACCAAATGCGGGCCCTAGGTCTCGTGGGGATATCTTTGGCTGGGATGAGCCTAAGCTTTAAGCCATCCCAAGCTTCACCGATCTTGGCAATGCATGAGCCTAGGAAATCCTTAGAGTACTGGTCCACGCACTTGATCACCCGGTACCCACGCACCACGTCCGCGCAGTCGAAACTGGGAAATCGGCTGTCGACTCCGGAGAGCACGTGTTCCACAACCATCTCGGATAGTTTGGCTTCAATGCTGCACCATCGGTCCATCACCGTTTTACCACTCTTAGACATCTCGTCTATAATGGCAACCTGGAGTTGATCCCTCACCACCTCGGTGAAGGTTCTAGTCACCTGGGAAGTGGATGGACCCTGATAGTTGGTGAGTCTCGAGGCAACCTTCGATTTTTTAGAGGCGTGAGAGGTCTCATCTTGGGACCTGTTTCTTTTCACACTCTCCTTTTTCTGTTGCGGTTGCTTTGGTTTGTTTTGGTAGTTAACGTACTCGTCGACCACCTTTTGGTATTTTACTTTGTCTTCCTTGTCCCTCTCGCAAGTTGTACCAGTCTCTTCGTTCTTCGCAATCTTTGCAAGAACGTAGACAGCTCTGTTGTACCTTGACTTCAAGAGAGAGCCGGAGGACTTTTTGGATTTGGGTGCACTGTGGCTGGTGCTCCCGGATGTGGTAGTGTTAGCAACATTCGGTGGCTTCTGGATACTATGGCTGGTATCCTCGACCCCTACTGTTGCCGTAGCTATGGATGAGGTGGTTGGTTGATTGCCTGAAGGAGTACTATGGCTGGTGCTCCTAAGGCTTGAGGGGTCAACTACTGTCTCCTGACTGGAGGCCAGCAGATCCTCCTCGGAAGAGGTCCCTAAAAGGGATTCCTCCTTTTTTGTTTTTTTTGTCTCTATTTCTGTTTTGTTTTTGTTCATTTTGATTTTATTTTATTAGGTCCCACGAGTAGGTCCGGAAAGAAAAGTCCGTCCCGGCAGAGCCGACTTACCGAGATAAGGCACTTATTACAACCGACCTTGCCTGAGCGTCGGAGGGAGCTCGTACGCGACTGGTTTTACCCCCAGCCTTTCATCCTTGGGTACGGTTTGCTATCTGCTCACACCACCACTGGAATTAGGTTGGATTTAAAGGTTTACTCCTACCTCAAACTAATGGATCACGAAAACGATTGATACGTTAGCGTAAATCCTTGGCTGACACTAACCATTTGACTGGTTAGCCATTTTCAGGCGGGCGCCCACGTGAAGGACTGAAGAATGAGGATTTGTGCCCAAGCCCAAAAAAAGTCGCCTAATCGAGGCGTGCTCGAGTTTGTGTAGCGCCAGTTGAATTTTAGCCGCTTTGCTTTTATCGCGCAGCTGTACCTCTTGATCGTTTTCGGCCAAAAGAATCTGCTTGTGATGGTTAAGTGCCGAACTAATGTTGCTCGATGCCGATGATTCGCTCGACAGCAACGACACCGTATCGCTGAATGCTGAATCATTGTCGGGACTCTCGGTGCGTGTCTCTCGTCCACTTAGACCATCTGAACTTGTGTTACTCTCCGACGAGTATGAGATCGATGAGTTTGTTGCACCGGATATTGTCGAATTCGACCGGCTGTGCGTGCGTCCATGTCGAACATCATTGCTGCTGCAAATACTGACCGATTGCTCCAAGAGGCTTAATTCACCTAGTATAGCATCCAGTTCTGATTCGTGTGTTTCCTCTAAGTTTGCCATTGAAAATCGGTAAGCACTGCCGCGATCAACAACTTTATCTCCCTTTCTTCTTAGTTTGACGACGCCTGCTGATGAAGTTGTCACTGCACTTGTGTTGGTTTCTCCTTCTTTGCTCTTGATCGAAGACAATACAGATAACGGTTCGGGCAGGTCTAGAACCTAAGAGAATATAGAAACAAAAACAGCTATTAATTAAACACCCTTATCAATATTGGCTAACAAATAACATAGAATTTGTAGTAAGCATTGCTACTTCCTATCCGGCGAGGTCTTTGAACGATAATTAGCTGTGACGATGAGCGCAAGTCGATTTAGCTAATACCCATTGCCATATACAGTTTGTATGTGCGTAAGTAAACTACTACAGTGAAAATGAAATGAAATAAAAATGCTTGCAAATAAACAATTGATGGTGATTAGAATGAGCACATGTGCCAAAAGCGCTTCAATGTAGCCATAAAGTTATTGAATGAATGGAGAAATGCGAATCATTAGAGTCCGATGAAAATAATGGAAACAAATAAATTAACACTTACATACACGGACAAGAGAATTTACTTGGTTCTTGGGTTGAGTGTACAACTCAGGCTGGCCGAATCGTTGGTGTATGGTGTTTGCGTTTACAGATTACGTTCGTACGTACTTATTTTTTTATTAAAAAAATATTCTTTGTGGTCAATCGTCGTTTGATATTTCCTGCAGTCGCCCGTCCGTTAAATTATAATCTCCGGGATTTCACAACCTTGAGCAGGGGAATATTGATGAGCTCTTTATTACTTGCAATTAAAATTAAATGGTTTATTGGCAATCAAACGTAGGTGACTTTGACTTATTGAAAACAGTTAAGATAGCACAGAATTGGACTCGTGGAGCCTCATAAGCGCATATGGTTACTGTTTGGGATCTAACCGGTTTCACGGCTTCTACCAAAAAAACATGAGAAAGTGTGTAACTGATTGATTGAGGATTAGTAGACATTCGCATAGGTTTTGCTAATAGAAGAAATTGATATAGAGACCACCCGTCAGCGGAAAAGATGGCATTTGATTTTGTTTACGTTCCTCTTGACTTGAAGAAAAATAAACAACAACACATTTGAGTTGATTATTCATTTGATTGATGAACTCAACATCTACATCTGTTTAAATATGAATTTGTTTACTTTTGGTAGATTTTCTTTGGCAGCTCGGTTTTATTTCTCAATGCAATATGAGAATATTTTTGCTGAGAATGGTCTTCATGGACAATTTGCAAGACCTTCGGTGCATAGTACACCAGTTAACGCAATCGCTCACTAGTATCTGTTCGACGAAGTTTTGTACACTAACACAAGTCAGTATCGACCATGTCAATTCAAATGACATCAGAACTTCTCGAAAAGTGCCTAAAGTAAGGTGATAATTTGATTAAAGCATTTCTTCGCAAATTTTAACGAACAATGTCCATCGAAAATGTTTCTGTGGAAAAAAAAATATCGGATTTGGGTCGAAAAGCAGTCGTTCGGCTTCGGCGATCCACGCACCAATTTAGAAAGTGGATCTCAATCTTCATCAATTCTTGCACGATTTGAAAATATTGTTCTGATTATTTTAAATTCAAATAGTCCTTTCCCTTAGTTTGAAAAGCGTTGTTGTGCATGGGCTAATCAGTAGACGAATCACACATCAGCTCTGATGCACTGTTTACTCAAAGTTTACCGAGACTTATGAATTTCCAAAGAAAAAGTTGTCTGTGAATCATAAAACTTGTACGACTGATTGTTAAACCCTAGTCGGAAGCATGAAGCGAACTTAATACCCCTCCAAAGACGGTGTGGACTGCCATCTTAGCTAAAAGCGTAATTTGTGCTTACTTTGTCGAAGATTTTCGCAGAAACAATGTGCCTATATTAATTCGACTGAATATGTAGAGATGCATGCTATGTTCTTCCTCAAATGCATGGATAACTTGCAATACATTCGCACTTATTGGTCGTCTATTTTATTAGTGATACAGTCGAATCATTTTTCTTCGAAGAGGTGTTCAGCTGTCTTCTTTGTCCTGATTTGCTTAGATTTCTGGTTGTGTGTAATGTAATCGTCAAACAAGCACATTATTCGAGAAGCATTATCGCAAAAATACAAACATTACTCTGTTTGTCGCTTTCTTTGATATTGAGGGAGCCTTTAATTTCACATCTTTTGAGTCTACCAACCGGGCTCTCAACAATATGAATCTATCGCCTATTATTGGAAGATGGATAATATGTCAATGCTGAATGATGGAATAATTCCGACCCCCATCAATGATGTGGAAATCTCAGCACTCACAACTAGAGGGTGTCCTCTTGCCCCTCTTATATTCTCTTATCATTGACGATTTACGTCAGTCCTTGGTAAATCAAGGCATTTATGCCATAGGATATGCCGACGACGTAGCAATCGTTGTCAGTGGCAAATTCGCAAGCACGGTTTCAGAAATATTGCAATACGCACTATCTGACGACTGTTTCCAAACGGAGAAAACTAAACCATTGGAACCATTGAATTCTCCCAGAAAGCCAAGTACCTGGGAATCATCCTTGACAGCAAACTATCATGGAATCAGCAAATACAACGCACCGTAAACAGGGCTACCAAATCCCAATGATCTGCAGTAACAATTGGGGACTTAGACCCCGGACGATATACTGGCTATATTCGTCGTGGTTAGACCAGCGATTACCTATGCTGCCGTAGCCTGGTGGACAAGGAATGACGAGGTCACCACAGTCAAAAAGCTAGAACTGTATGACGGGCTGTCTACGCTCTACCCCGACTGCGGCGCTGAATGTCATCCTAGGTCTAGCACCTAACCAAAGACACTTTCAAAACGAGCCAAAAGGGAGTATTCATCGATTGTTCCATTCGACCAACATTAACCCCTATACCTATCAAGGAGGTCTTTTATCCTTACTCAACACTATGGAGCCTGAAAGCCCATTCAGCATGGTACCGCAATAGGGCTTCCATAAAAACTTTTCTATCATCATACCACCAAGCCAAAACTTGGGAAAATACAAACCAAATCCATCACGACTCGCCATCATCTGGTACACAGACTGTTCAAGATGGAGTTAGGGACTGGTTCGGTAATCTACGGAGAATCATCGGAGAAGAAAGCGAACTATTCAGTCAGCGAACTATTCAGTCAGCGAACTGAAGTCCTTGCCATCAATCACTGCGCTAGAATAAATCTAAGTTCTTATACACGTGGTAAGACCATGTTTATCTTCTCAGACAATCAAGCAGCTTTCACAGCTCTTGATTCAACTGTCATAAAATCAAGGCTCGTTTTGGAAACATACACGAACATGAGTATCCACAAACTTGCTCCAAAATAAACCTAGTCATTCTTCACTCGATCCCAGCCCACAGCGGATTTGATGGTAATGAAACGGTAGACTCATTAGCTAAGGACGGTGCAAACTCCACTCATAGGACCAGAACGCTTCTGTGGTGTCAGCAAGACTATTTAAAGCCACGCTGTGAAACTGGCTCGCTACGAAGCTAATGAAACCTGGCTTAAGACACCTAGACAGAACTGCACCAAACAATCCTTTCCCAAATTCCGGCCCAGAAAATCTAAATTTCTACTCAATCTGAACAAAAATAACCTGAGAATCCAAAAGGGAATATTCAGTGGCCATTGCGTCTTGAGAAAACATCTTCACCGCATCGGCCTCTCACCGGACCCTACATGTACACTTTATCTATAGAGAGTGAGGAATCCTCTCTTCACACACTCATGGAATTCTCGGCCCTCATTCGTCTCAGGAAAAACATCCTTGCCGAGGAAATTGTTACATCGGCAAACCTTGCTGAAATACTTCCAGAGAAGATACTCGTCTTCCTGAATTTATCCAGAGTACAAATTTGGCTCAAGAACTACACCAGGTAAGGCTCCTTTTAGTGAGGCCGCAGTGTCAGAGCCCCAGGAAGGCTGCCCTATTTCAAGATATATCTATCTATATAAACATTACTCTCTAAAATGTGTGTCCACTGCGTCACCGCTCGCAAAACTTCTCTGACAACCATTCGAGAGCATAAATTCACAAAATCGGATTCGGCATTACAACTGCAGATCCTCTCCATTCGTCTTATATGGACCTCTTGTGCCAAATATTAATACTAGAGTCCGCACTGTGGTATAATTCTACCATTATATTGACCTACCTTATGCAAACCAATTTCAGACAGCATTGCATCTCCGCATCTTACCAACAATAAAATATCAAGCGAATATGTTGTGGTTAAGGCAGTGAAAGTGGTCTTTAACTATTTTCCTCCGCCTGTTTATATAAAGGGTTTTTCAATAATGTTATTTTGTTGTTGAAGCGTGTATCGTTCCATTTTTAGTAATTGCGTAGTTTTTACTTGTCAAAATGTCAAAGAATAAAAGCTTCAAAAGTGACAGCTACCGAAATAGCGGGTCATTCTCAACAGCTCCTCTTATCGGAAAACCCTTTATTAAGATATTTGAACTATCTTTAATTCGGCCTGCTCTATAAACAGAGCATTCGTCGCTGATAGAGGAAAACGACAGCATAATAAGTATACGCTTTGGCTCGAATTCATTATTTAGGGAAATATAACAATGGAATTAAAACTCAATACATACCGGTCAAAAAAAAAAAGAAAGTTGTCTTGTCAGTCGATCATAACCTCGGTTGTGCTTACCGTACGAAAAAAGTAATATTTGCGCCAATGAAACTACTCCGAGCAATATGCTGAGTATGTGTGCGGTACTATCCAGGTCTACAGTATTATTAGTGCTTTGCTCTATATAAAACACTCGTAGTCGTGAGATGAATATTAACGAAAAGTTTGGCTGATTACGCAATTTAACTGGCATTTAATTTAACATTAAAATTCTTGTCACCTTCCCTCATCGTATTTTATTGTCTACATCCAACACAAGCGCCTTATTTTGGCGCTTAACGAATGCACGCTTTACTCTTAAATTCTGAATTAATGTTTCATGCCGATTGTAACTCGCTGGGAGCATATTAACTTTATTTTGTGTTTTTTATTTCTTCCTTAATAGCCTTGGTCAGAAGTTGAACGCATTGGACGTACAATTGCCTATAAAGTTTCCATCCCAATTACAGCACTTCCTGCCAAACGTTTGAACAATTTAGACAGAAATTGCTACTGCGAATATAAATTCGGTATTATCAACATTCATCTTCTGTACGAAGTTCTAAAAATTTGGAAAGGAAAAGAAGCCCACGATTTATTTCACAACTTGAATCAACGTCAATGTTATTTTATTCGGACAAGAAAACATTGAATGTCTAACATTTCATGGCACATCCGTGAGTGTAAAATACGAGTACACGCACATGGTCAGAATAAATGTCTAAACTTTAAACAACTTGGTTCCTAATTTGTTGTATTCGGTATTTATGTATATTAAAAAAAAAACAAAAAAACAATGATATCAATTCGATTTCTATGTAGATAAGTTGTTAGAGGATGCACGAATTTCACGGATTGATTGAAACATTTCCACGTTCCCTCTTATACCGACGATGCTGTAAAGTTTGTCATTCGTTGACCTATAAAACCATAGCCCCAGTGGCCATCAAACGAATTTACCATTGGACATGCCTTACGTTTACCCAGTGCTTTTCGAATAAATTCCACTTCGGTATCCATCCAATGATTTTTTTTTTGTAAATAACCTTCACACCAATTTAAGGTATCATTGAAAACTCCAAATTATCTACTAGTATTACTCGTATCTTATCGTGACATCATAAGATGTCACACATTTTTGAATTCAGCTGGTTTGCTTGTTCCGAGTAATAAAACCATTTTTGTCAGCTTTTATGATAAATTAATAAATACAACAACGAAGATAAAGTAAAGCTAATAAAAATGCAGAAACAACAACAACTTTACGGCATTCTTGTGGAAACCTATCATCGGCAGTTTATTTGAAATCATCGATCAATTTATTAACTTAAATGAATATTAATGTTTGTAGAATCGTAGCTTATACATAATAACAACACTGTTGTAATTTTTATTATCGTTATCATGATGCAAGCCAGAGAATAACTTGAAATAGGCCTTATTATCAGTTAAAGCTAATGTTTTACAAAGTTGATTGTGATCATTGTTTGATATTATGACCCGACAAAGGGCTTTCGTCTCCTAAGGTACTTAAGGCCTAGCCACGCTCAAATGAAAACTTAAACGATCGTCTTTGACCAAAGATGCTTGCGATTCACAGTCGCTTTTTAATTATGCTGATCGAGGCAGGCTTTACGAGGTGAATGATGTCTTTTTCAAAAACGGAAAAACTCTGCTCCAGGAATAATTTTCGGAAGTTTTAAGAAAAGGTGAAAAGAACATGGCAACGAGATTCGAACAGAGGCATGTAGGGATGAGCAAGGAAGCCTTGTAGCAGTCACAAGTCGAGTCGTTGTTGAAAATATGCAAAAACCACTTCGGCAGGCTTTTAAACGGAAGCGACCGATTCGAAAACTATCTCACCAAGACCTTTAATGTCAATTAGGGATTAAGAAAAGGTGATGCGCTATCATGTTACATTTTCAATATCAAACTTTATAAAACTGTGGAAAACCCACAAGCCAAAAACAGAAGGACCATTTTTACAAAGAGCCGTACAAATAACAAACCACTAGATCAAGCATGTCAAACTCAATAGCCACAACGGGCCAACCCAGCAGGATATAAATTTGTATGGGCCGCAAAAAAAAAGAAGAAGAAAACAAGAACCACTTTTGCTTTTTTCCTTACTAATAAAATTACTTTATTCGCTTGATTTTTTTTTTTGTTCGGCCCTAGCGAGGTAACCGTCGGCGTCGGAACGGAAAATTCTAAGCAACGCATAGATACTCTTTGGGGCTCAATTCCATTCGAGGTGTCCGACTTCGGAAGAGAAACAAACAATAGAAAACATAGCGAAAAAAAAACAAATTATAAACTTAACCTCAAAATTATAAATACCGCCGGCTGGGCCGTACAATTATTCGTAGTGGGCCGCGAGGATGACATGCTTGCACTAGATGGTCCACCCTTTATATCCTGCTTCGAAACATATCTCCTGTTTTTCATATTAAAATATAACTAGTTTCAGTCATTTATATATTAAGAACATTTTAAACAGAGTAACAGTTTCCCTTTGTGTTACTTGCGCACTTATCTTAGTCTAGATTTCTACGATTTGAGATTCCACGTTGTTTGTGCGATTGTCTGGAGAATTTTAAAGAATCTGTTACAAACCAGATGGATATAAAAATGGTAAATTAGGCTATCAATCAAAACCCACTATAATTAAGATTTCACACAGACACTCCGTTCTGGAATGTTATTTGAATTAACAGTTTTAAGCAAAAGCGGTTTACTCATTATCACAAATTAGTGCCAGATCCACGAATAATCCATGCGATATTTGAGAATAAAGGGTTGCCACGTCAACGTAATTAGTTCTTTCGCAGATCATGGAAAAGATAGTAAAACCAATACATTGAGGTTACATTTTTTTTAACCGGCAAAACTACTTTCTACAAATATTTTTCAACGGCGTATACTAATGTTAAAGCGAAGTATATTTTTGAATTAAAGCACCTACTCAATTTTTCTTTTTCAATTTAAAAAAAAAAACAACCTGTATGGTGGACGCAGTAGTTTCATAAACGAAAAAAACTGCCTAATACCCTATTCACATCGAGCCGAAAACCGGGTTTTCGTGAAATCACTCGAAAATTTCATCGAAAACAGAAGCAAAAAAACGACGAATTAACAGGAATCGGACACCACTCTCAATCGTTAACAAGCAATAAGTGCTGCAATGAAGGTGGGCGTAGCAATAGGTCGTTGTAAGCATCTATTCCTAGTTAACGATCGAGGATGTTCTAAAGTCAGAAGCTATTTCAAATGTTACACCATTAAACTACAACCGATACACAGTTTTTATATCTGAACGAAATGAATGCCCGCGTTTCTCTGTCCGCTAGATGAATAGCGGCCATGTCAAACTCCGTATAAAAAAAATTGACATTTCACATTTCACAAAAATATAAATTCTTTTTTATAAAATGCAGTTTGACATGCCGCTATTCATCCAGCGGGCAGTGGAACGCGGGCAATGTGTTCATCTTTCGATTGACAAAAAAAAAAAATTATTTTAAACTCCATTCAAATTTGTGGCAAATTTATTTTATTTTATGTTTCTCGTTCTGTCAAAACTAAACCAAACTCTTAATTTTCGGTTAATAAATATGCGTTGTGGATAAGCAGTCTATAAATGGAAATGTGCTTTTATTTTTGGATAACATATTTGTTGTGCATACATAAATAACCGTATGGCTATGTTCTTAAAATACATAATAAGGAATTCTGTACACCGACACGAAAAGTAATAAATGGTGGCGCATTCTCCTTCTCCAAACCAATTAAAAACTACGAAGTGTTATTAATGAGGCAGTAAACAGCATACACCAGCATACACTATATAATTGTACTTTTTCAAATGGCATGGTGTCTTTCTCTCTTTGTCATTCTGGAAGACTTAAGTTAATCGGGGGAGGTAGGAAGGCAACTTTTATTTGTGATTGTAACTAGTGTTGATAACTCGTGAGGGATTTACCTTTTCGTGGAAATTCTGATGATTAGAAACCGTCTTGTGAGGAAAAAGTACAATTTTGTGGAAAATTCGGTTTACTACAAAATAAAATTGTCCTTCAATTTCAACCCAAAAATCAAATTTCTATCATCTTATTTAGTGTTCACAGAAAAAGCCGATCTAAATTGCTTATGTTATAAATTAAACTACAAAAAAAAAAAAAAAAACACGTACGAGTAATGCCACATTTCAGTTTTCTTCAAAAACGCATTCTGATTTTTTCCTCCTTACTTCCACCGGTATTTTAATTGTTTTCGTTTTCAAATTCAATTTCTTGTTTATTAAAATATTGAAAATAGGGTGTCTTTTTTTTCAAAATTACCCGAGTGGGGAAATTGTGGGATTTTGGACTAGATACGGAAGAGAAAAATGGGAGAAAATGAATTGTCCGAGGGAAAAACATTTGATGACATACCAACACTGATTCTAACACAACTTTAAAAACTTTTTTTTAGAAAACTTAAGAACATAAGCTTACGGGCGAGAATAGAAAAGATGTTGTTCATACAAGGCGGCGCAAAAGTCATGTAAGCAAATTCAAAATATACGTCACCAAGTGGCGAATCCCTTTACTACTTGCGCATAATAAATTTCACGGTCGTCCGACACCAACTGGGGAAACACAACAACGTTTAGCCGCTAGTGAAGAGTGAAGAAGTTCTGGCAAAAGTGAAAAATGTCATAAATCAGCCCCAAATAGGTATCAATTATGGCGGCGCACTGTGGTCGAAAATTACTTTTTTGGTTGCAAAATCATAACTTTTGAACGCATAAAGATATCGGCACAATTTTTTTTTTTTTTTTTAAGAAAACTGATTCACAGGGTGTTTTTAAATCTTAGGCTGAAGTAAGCTTTTCTTTGAAAAAGGAATTAACAGAGAAAGGATTTAAAGAAGAACTTAAAAAACAGGTAAAATTTTACGAATCTTGTAAAGAAAAAACGTTTGCTGGATTTGGTTCACAGGGTGATAAAATTAACGAAACAATTTTTAAGGTTTTTAGTAAGTATTAAACTGTTTTTTTTTTTTTCATTTTGTGGCTCATCAGTATAACCTAAAAACCTGAATTTTATATTTTATATGAAACATTGTAGGAAAAAAGTAATCGGACGAAAAAAAAATAATAAAATGAAATCAAATAGAATACCTACAAAATACTTACTTACTTACTTAGGTGGCGCTACAGTCCGGGGTGGACCTGGGCCTCAACCAATACGCCTCTCCAGTTAGCGCGATCTTTGGCTAACTGCCTCCAGTTGCGCACTCCAAGTTGGTTGAGGTCCCCTTCCACTTGCGCGCGCCACCTAAGGCGAGGTCTTCCTCTACTGCGTTGTCCCTCCGGGTTAGAATCGAAGACTCTTCGGGCCGAAGCGTTGGTGTCCATTCGCTCTACATGTCCCAGCCATCTTAGACGACTGATGCGTAGAGTTCGCTGTTAAATCTTCTCCTCCAAAGACCGTCAACGCAAACGGGACCAAAAATCACTCGAAGAATTTTGCGTTCGAAACGACCAAGGAGATCTTCATCCGCCTTTGATAGCGCCCATGCTTCTGCACCATAAAGCAGGACTGGGATGATGAGGGTCTTATACAGAGTTTCCTTAGTATTTCTCGACAAGGCCTTACTTATCAGTTGCCGTCTTAGGCCAAAGAAACAGAGTTGGCAAGTGTGATTCTTCGTTTGATTTCTGATGTGATGTCGTTATCAGAGTTTATAGCGGAGCCGAGGTAGACAAAGTCCCTAACTACCTCAAAGTTATAGCTGTCTATCGTGACGTTCTGCCCGATTCGTCGATGTCGTGTGTCCCTTCTTGTTGACAGCATATATTTTGTTTTACCCTCATTCACCACTAAACCCATTTTTGCCGCTTCTGTACTAATACTTGCAAACGCACCAGTGACAGCTCGCTGTGTTGTACCAACAATGTCAATGTCGTCAGCGTATGCAAGCAGTTGCACAGACTTGTAGAAAATTGTGCCTCTGGTGTTGGCTTGTGAGTTTCGCACAATCTTCTCAAGAATGATGTTGAAGAAGTCACATGACAGCGCATCACCTTGTCTAAATCCTTTTTTGACATCAAAGGTCTCGGTGAGATTGTTTCCGACCTTTACGGAGCAGCGAGCGTTCTCCATCGTCATTCTGCACAATCTGACAAGTTTGGCAGGGATGCCAAAACTAGACATGGCTCTGTATAGCTCGTCTCTATAAACGCTGTCATATGCGGCCTTAAAATCGATAAAAAGATGGTGAGTATCGATCTGGTATTCTTGGGTTTTTTCCAGGATCTGCCGTAGTGTGAATATTTGATCGGTCGTGGACTTACCGGGCCTAAAACCGCACTGATAGGGACCTATCAGATCGTTGACGAATGGTTTCAGGCGTTCACACAATACAGCAGACATGATCTTATACGCAGTGTTCAGGAGACTGATGCCTCTGTAGTTGGCGCAGTTTAGAGGGTCTCCTTTCTTGTGGATCGGGCAAACAATGCTGAGGTTCCATTCATCAGGCATACTTTCCTCTAACCAAATCTTGGAGATGAGTTGGTGTATGCACTCTACCAAGTCATCTCCGGCTGCCTTGAAGAGCTCGGCCGGTAAGCCGTCTGGACCAGCAACCTTGTTGGATTTAAGCTTAGATATTGCTATCCTCACTTCTTTTTGGTCAGGTGGACGGAAATCTTGGCTGTCTTCGTCCAGGTTGAATGGATCGTTCTGCCTAACAGCGGAATTTGTGTCGTCTTCGCCGTTTAGCAGTCTGCAGAAATGGTTTTTCCATGTCCTCAGCACCGACTGTGACTCTACTACAAGGTTTCCTTGCTCGTCTCTACAGGTCTCCGTTCGGGTCTTGTTGGCATGACACGTTCTTTTTACCTTTTGGTAAAACTTCCGAACATTGTTCCTGGAGTAACACCTCTCTATATCCTCGATCGCGCGCTTCTCATGCTCTCTTTTTTTTCTCCGGAGAAGCCGATGTTCTTCCCTCCTTTTTTGCTCGTAGAGCTGACGAGCTGCTCTCGTCCTTCTATGCAGCGACGCTTCGTAGGCACTTTGTTTGGTGCATGTGCTTGCCGGCACTCTTCGTCAAACCAGGGGTTTTGGGGGGCTGGGCTGGTGAAACCGAGCACATCAGTTGCGGCGTTTTTGATGGCTTCTTGGCATCGGCGCCACTGGTCTTCGGCACTTGATGCTGGCAGCATAGGACTTCTCGAGAGGTTGAGGGATACGCGATCGGCAAAGGTTCTGGCGGTTTGTTGCGTTTGTAGTCGTCCAACGTTAAATCTCCTCACAGTATTTTCTCGTTGTTGTGGCGTCTTGGATATCCGCATCCGTACCTTGGCTACAACAAGGTAGTGGTCCGAGTCTATGTTGGCCGCTCGGAAAGTTCGGACATCTAGAATACTGGAGGAGTGCCTTGCGTCGATCGCAACGTGATCAATTTGGTTGACGGTTTGATGATCAGGTGACCGCCATGTTCCTTTGTGGATATTGAGGTGAGGAAACCGTGAGCTAGCTATGGTAACATTACGTCCCGCAGCAAAATCAATCAGCCTAAGTCCGTTTCCAGACGTGGTGTCGTGTAGGCTATGTTTTCCGATTGTGCTACCAAAGATATCCTCCTTTCCTATTTTGGCGTTAAAATCACCCAAGACGATTTTAACGTCATGCTTACAAAATATATATTTATAAATCATTCATCAATCATCATTTTCAACATTTGATAGACTTTCAGTTCTGGGCAATAACTTTTTTTCATTTTTTTTTTTTTTTTGGATCTAAAGCGTCTTAAAGATGAAGCAAGTGGATTTGATGACATAGAATAAATCTTTATTTTGCCCTTTTCGTGAAACCTTGCATGTATTTGAGTATCGATATCGCTTGTAGTCTTTACTCTTACCATTGTCAAGTTTTATATACCTGCATATGTACTTCACAAGGATTGCTTCCCAATGTGGGGTAATAGAGGAAAATTTATATTTCTACCTGCTTTATTAGATAATAAAATAATAATACACAATTAAATATTTCTTTCAAGTTTTTGTAATGTTTAGGCAATGAATCATTTAATCCCTTTTTTTTAGCAAGTTAATCCATGTTTACTTGTACTTTAAGGATAAGAATAATAATTATTTACAATATTTTAAGTAATTCGAAGAAACTAAGACCCTTTTTGGTGGGCGGTTTACAAAAACCAATTGGAATTTATATAAAAACGGAAGCGTGGAAGTGGGTAGCTTTTTTAACGATGAAAATAATAAAAAAACTATTTTTAATTGATATAAGAAGAAAATTTTACGCTCTCGGCTCTTTTAATTAACAAAATAATTGAGTTATTCCATATGGAAATTTGCTTTTAAGGCCAAAATGTCAGCACTGTCGCAAGTCGCCTTGTTATAGGGGGCACCATGTTTGAACATGAAGCGTGCCATAAAATCAGTTGGGTGTCGACTGACAGGCAAGTAACCTGCAACCAAATTGACCATTTTGCCATCAGTCGCCGTTTTAGAAGTTGTGTTCTAGACGTCCGAAACAGACGAGGAGCGGACATGGGGTTGGTCTGAGATCAGCATCTTATGATAGCGACTCAGCAATTACGCACTGCTGCCGTTCGAAGATCTAACGACACGTGAATGGCCAAGTTTGACATCGACCGACTAAGAGATCCCACAGTGCGCCAAGAACTAAGGGACCATGTCTCATGTAGAATGGAAACAATCAGCAGCTCACTACCCACCACCATATAAGATCATTGGTATGCTGTGAAAACTGTTTTCACATCAGGTGCAGAAAGAATTGTCGGTTGATGGCAGGGAAGATATAGGGCGTGGCTTTCCGAGGATACCTGGAGAAGGATCGACAAGATCGACGTAGCGTGCGACGTGACAAACGCAATTACATCAATCCGCTGGCTACAGAAGCAGCCGAAGCAGCAGCTAGGTGCGACAGCAAAACCGTTTACAGAATCACCAAAGAGTTGATAGGTGGCCGAAACTATTGGGAGAACCTGGGAGGCCAAGAGTTTTCCGAATGAGTGGAAGAAGGGAATGATCGTCAAGCTCCCTAAAAAAGGCAACTTAATGCAGTGCGAAAACTGAAGAGGCATCTGCGTGCTGCCTGCTGTGGCTAAAGTGGCCCATAGACATCACACTTGTGCGCACACCGGTGTGCGGTGTGCGGAAATGTGTGCCGTCTGTGGGTTGGTGTGCACACCGATTTTTGGTGTCACACACGGTGCGAGTAAAAATCAAAACTTTTTGATTTTTGGTGTCGGTGTCTCGATCGGTGTGATGTGTGTGGGGATGCACGCGCACTTTCAGTTCTCAGTTGCATCCGAATCGTTGATATGCGAGGAACGTCGGCGTTGGGCCGTTTTTTGGAATGGCAATTCGTGATTGCGAATTTTGGCGATCCTTTGTAAAGGGTTTTCCAATAAGAGGTGTTATTTTGGTATTCAACGAAAAATGCCATTTTTTGAGATAAATGATCGGATGTTTATTTCATAATAAAGAGGAAGGTATGCCGTTAATAATGCAAAACAACATCAGTCAAATGGCCACCACGAGCACGCATACAGGACCATATCCTTTCACAATAACACCTCTAACACGTCGGCGTTGGGCCGTTTTTTGGAATGGCAATTCGTGATTGCGAATTTTGGCGATCCTTTGTAAAGGGTTTTCCAATAAGAGGTGTTATTTTGGTATTCAACGAAAAATGCCATTTTTTGAGATAAATGATCGGATGTTTATTTCATAATAAAGAGGAAGGTATGCCGTTAATAATGCAAAACAACATCAGTCAAATGGCCACCACGAGCACGCATACAGGACCATATCCTTTCACAATAACACCTCTTATTGAAAAACCCTTTAGATGTGTACAAAGAGTTTCCGGAGCTCTGGCAAATAAAGTCAAGTGAATATAAAAACCGCGATAAAAAAAAAGAAGCATGGGAAACCTTGTTGCAGAAATATAAAGAAAATGAAAGCCACGCAACATAGACAGGGATTGCAATTAATGCGCAAACCTCATCGTCCGCATCACTCATGGTTTAAACGGTCCTGGTTGAGACCACTTGCTTAACTAGTGTGTATGATTTGGTGTGGCGTGTGTGGCGGAATGCCACACCGGTGTCAGTACACCGGTGTGCGCACAAGTGTGATGTCTATGGGCCACTTAAGATAATAGATAGGATTACTCTGGAAAGAATTAAAGAACACCTTGAAGACACACTCGACGCCGAACAAGCAGGTTTTCGCTCTGGATCCTCCGACCACATCAACACCCTGCGAATCATCATCGCACAGTGCATTGAATATCGATTGCAACTCCACCTGCTGTTCATCGATTTCAAAAGGCGTTTGATAGTGTCAATTGGGAATTTATTTGGCTTGCCTTGCGCAGGAGAGGTATCCCAGATAAATTAATAGCAATTATTAAGGCTACGTACGATGGGTCCACATGTCACGTTTTGCACCGAGGAAAGCTGTCTGAGGAACTCGAAGTCCAAATTGGGGTTCGGCAAGGCCGCATTCTTTTACCAATATTGTTTTTAATAGTGATCAGCGATATGCTAAATGCAGCTTTATCGATGGGAAATGGAGGAATTCGATGAACTCTTACATCTGAACTCAAAAACCTTGACTACGCTGACGATTTATGCCTAGTATCTCACAGAATAATGGACCTTCACCAAATAACAGCAAATGTGGAGAGGGAAGCAGACGTCGTTGGGCTGAAAATTAACTCAGCAAAAACAAAAATGATCAGCCTGGGACCGAACTCATAAACTCCAAATAGTAGCTCTAGCGAATATGCTTGTCAAATACTAGAATCCTATGCACAAACTATTTGCAGCGATTTCTGTAATAAAATGTACCGCAAATTATGACCGTACGAACGTCTTTAACGAGTAACATTAATAATAGCAAGTTTATCAGCCTTATCTCTGGTACTGGTATAAACTCTATTCCCCTGCACCCAGCTCCGCTTTTTGCTTAGATATGACAGTGCTTGGCTTTACAAAAACAGTCTTAGCATAAACAACGACACAAAGAAAAACGTGGCTCAATTGAAATATCTATCTACAGACCGAGAAAGACGGAAGAGATGGGTTGCCGGCCGGAAGGAAATGGATCTTCAGCGAATATCACGTCCGCCATGTCTCTATTTTAGCTATTAGGCGTAGATTAAGCTACTGTTCGTAATCAAGTTACAAAAAAAAAAAAAAAAAACAGGTAAATATTAATCTTATGACCTTTTTGAAGAAGAAAAGCTTCTTAAAAGTTTAATTTATCAACTTAAACCTATTTTTTTACTGGTTTTTCACAGATTAGCGAGGTGTTTGAAAAATAGATATCGTAAAATTAAAACAAAAAAATGCCTGTTCGTATTCAAGTGAGACAGAGTCTAGATCATTGATTTCCATGGTTTACAACAGTTGGCTCTCGTACTGTGTCATAAACTCTGAAAATCAAGAATCTATGTATTATGTAGATAATGTGGGCAGAATAAAAAAAACGCCTATTATTGTCCTCGGCACAGCACAGCTTAAGAAATACGAAACTCACATAAATCCTCTAGGTCTAAAGAAGAAAAGTATTGCAACACTTAATAGTTTTTTAGTCCGCTTCCAACAAAGTTGGGAATGCAACTGACTGCCATTTACCTGAAGTTGATGCCCTTTCAAGGAACCAAAATGTTCATGTGTTTGCAAACATTGTTTCGGTATGGAATTTCCAATCCCTCTTTTGTGCATTGAATTTCTATCAATTCTCATTTCTCAATTGGCACGCTGCGATGTTGTACCATTAACGCTGTAGGGATATTTAACAGAATTTTGCTATTGTTTGGAATGTGTTTTGAATGAGTAAGTTGTCGAGATGTAGGAAAAGTACGGTTCATTATATTAGTTTTTTAGTTACTATAAATTGTAAATATATTGCATAGGAGAAATCAAACAATCCAATTCAACTTTTTACATATCAAGCATATTCTTGCCCACATTTGACACAAGCCTTTGCCCACATGATCTGATCATATTGGGATTGACCACAAAATGTTACTGAGTAGAACCTAAATGTACTTAGCGTAGTGAGGAAAATGTATTACAAATATTTAAGCATAGCTCATTTTGAGGAATGTTGTTCCGTAAACAATAACTTTTTCGCCTTCTTTTTTCATTTCAGTTCATTTAAGCACGTATCATTGTTTGCTTTCGCAGTATCAGTAAATACTGAGGAAACTTGTGTACACGGAAAGATAGAGCCCCAGCCATTTTAAGCAAAAATAATCTACTCTGTGTCAAGCATGTCATGTCGGCTCAGTGTAGGTTATTACAACTCTTCACAACTGGCACGTACCATCTTAACTTTAACAATAACTCGAGTTCGCACAAAAGTAGAAATTCTACCATTATACCCGTAGTGACCTGGCTCATATACAAAATATTGGAAAACAAATTACATGCAGCATTGCATCTCCTCACAATCTTCCCAATAAAAAAAGATTCATGCGAATATGTTGTTTTAAAGGTTCTTAATTTATAGATATTTGTCTTCGCCTATTTATAAAAAAAAAACCTTGGCTTTTTGTTCTCTCATATTACTCCTGAGATGAGATTTGCTGCCTCTTCTGATGCCACTAGTTGAAAAAGCACACCAAAGAGTTTGTGGTTTCTAAGTGGATTATTTTTACTCCAATGCTTGTTTTATTTGCATATTTAATACCTACATCAAAAATTCGACTTGTCGCTACTTAAATTTGCGAGATAAGAAATAAAAACGATCCTTTCCAGATCAAATTGGTACTAACATCACGGCGTAAATAATCCACGTTTGGCTGCTATGCAGGAACCAATACAATCTTAGATAAGGATCTCAAAAGCAAAATCGTTCGCAGTCATAGTGGACTGAGGAGCACTACTAGAAATCTATCAGCTATATTAGCGTTTAGGGCATTTCAAGAAGCTATCTCTTTCTTAAGTGGGTCATAACATACTTTGTTAAAATCTATTTGTTTTTATAAAAAAATGTTGAGCTGTCACTTGTCATTGGACACTGGCTGTCACCAAATTGAACTGATTTTCTCCTCGTAAAATAAACCCCTTATATAATACCACTTTAAAACGATTGGTTAAAATTCAGCTACCTGATTTGTGTCCGCTGAAATCCAAAGGACACATCAACCGATCTTCTGGGTAACTTATTTATAGCCGTAGACTTTCGATCTGGATAAATCACTAGTTCCTCAGATGCCTAAAAAACTCCACGAGCCCAGTGTCGCATAATCATCAAGCGAATAGTAGGAAATAAAAAAACACTTGTGGTATATTGTGTATAATATATAATCATTACGCAACAGTTTAAGACGTGCCCTTGTGAAAGGTGCCAGTGAAAACTGAGAGCACCCGAATGTGAACGCGAAGTCAGACGATATATGAATGACAAGGCCTTCCCTATAACGTAACACATGTTACCTTAGTAGGACAAAATAAAATCTATACAACTTCCTTCCCAATTAAGGTATGAAGTGTAGGTAGTCAGTGACTGCAGACGTTATTTTAATTTAATTAAGGTCCGATGGGTAAATGATATGTTGCCAACTTACGGGTTATATATGTCATACAGTGCGACCTGTGAGAACCTTTACAATGTTTAAAAATCCGGTGCCTTTTACGTAGTTTAAGCAGTTGAAGACTTAATCTACCTCAGCTATACTATCACCACGCGAAACGACTTTTGTGTAGATATTAAGCAAACATAAACTATTGTCAATCGTTATTTGTTGGAGCTACAAAGCGCCCTAATCAGTAAGGCCTTCTTTTATAAAAATCAGGAGATATGTACGTTTCAAGATGAATGAAAACTTCTTAAGCCGTCTTGAGAGAAAGATTATTGTGTTAAACTGCTGTCCACTTTGTATCCGTGGATTATGGATGACGATATTAAGCGACGAACATTACGGCTGAGATTTGGAACACATGGATTGTATAGACAACAATGGAGAATGATCTATTCCAACTTCGTGTGCTTAGCTGGAAGCAGCAAGCAAAGATTGTAGTCGACCACAAACTGTATCATTAAACTTAAAAAAAAAAAAAAACAAATGGTAGTCTTGGAGGTGGTAGCTGACGCCGCACATTGATTCACTTAGGTTGAGATCGCTTAGCGACAGCATAGTAGCGAATCGAACAATGTCTCAATAAAACAAATAGCTGGAACTGCAGCTCCATAGCGCAATCTATCATGCAATGGATCGTATTTAAAAAACCCGAATCGTATTTTAAAAACCAGAATTTCTGCTCAGTTCTCCTTATATTATTTAACACACTCAAAGTGTTTTTCCAATCTCATAACGGACAGATTGTACAAAGGTCTAATGTTAGCACGGAAGGCAGTATCTTTACCATATACCTGCAAAACACGCATAGGCGAGAAATGTCAATAAAAATGTAGGAAGTACATGATGGCACCATAGAAAATAATCGTCTGTACACCGCCTGTGAAGGTACCTTATTTAGAAGTTCGCTAACCTTGAAGTAAACATAACTACACAAAGAATTGAAAACTGACGGTTTTGCAACAATAAGTGTTGATCCTACCAATTCCGCTATATCATGTTAAACATAAATCAATAAGTAGGTAAGCAGAGCAAATATTAAACTCGTTTGAGGGCAAAGGATACAATACAATATGATCCTCACGCAACGAGTAGGCACAGCTTTAGCATGTGCTTTAGCAAACACGATCAACCAATCCCACACAACGGGCAGAATTCAAATGGGATTGGAGTAGAATGACTAGCACTGGGAAGACAGTTTCTGAAGAAACCATTGCTAGAAATGATCAGTCACAATGATACAGTAATACTTTTACTATCGATTTCTGCACTTCAGTTACAGAGGAATAATTTGTGGAGACTTAAAAATCTAAAATTTATTACATAATCGTCTAACCGATCGGAAGAGTCTACCATCAAAATTTGAAAACAGTCTTACTTTCAATATTTGTTAGCTGCTTTTGAAATTGTTTTGTTCATATTGTTCACATCTTTCGATTGAAAGGTAAAAGTGCAAGTAGAATTTCAGTGGCGCTTTAATGCTGCATTCTGGCAGATGTTTTTCTGTTTTTGCTGAGAAGCGCATGCCGGACTAGTTTACTAAACTAGCTGCGAGCGATCCAATAGTTTTCTGATTGATAAAATTGATAAAACGTGCTGGACTATTGGAATGCAGTGCGACGACCCAGATGATAACATCCGTTGAATACGGAAGCGGTACGCACCAAACATGACTTTTGATTATGATTTCAAGTAAAACGTAAATATAGAAGAGAACTATGAGACACTATTATTTGCCTAAGATATTTTTGGCGTTTATTTCAGAAGGCTGTTGCTATTCGCACGTCGTTCGGGACACAGCTACGTAACAAAATGTCAAAGTTTAATCGCGTAAAACAGTTGTAAAAGGGCTCGCAAGTAGTCTACACTTCAGTACTACATTTTCAGGCACGAGACTGTACGTTTTAAGGCCCAACTTATTTCTTAAACACTATTTTTAATGAAAATACAATTACGTAGCCGTTTCCCAAAGCAAGGCAAACGTCAGCCAGTACAAAAAAACGTGCATATAAATAAATTCGTATATTGGATCACGTCAATGATCGTTACCTGCCGAATATTTCTTAAGAGCCAAGTTATAAGGCATATTAATAAACATTTCAAGCATCAACATTAAGGACCCGTTGTTTCTGTAACTCTCTGGAGAGTTCGGTAGAAGGGATAATCAAAATCCGAGACCTTATTTACTTTAACATTAACGAATAGGTAGGTACCTAGATAAACTACACGCATTTACGGTGCGAAATCGTCAATGAAATGAACTTAAAAGGCATGCAACCGAAAATTGTCTGCGAACTCCCTAATTTTATTAAATCCATCGAATAAACATAAAATTAAAATTGTTCAACCACCAAAAATAAAGTCTCAAACTCCATTCCACAATTAAGAGTTATCGCTTATATGGCTTGGTAACCCTGACATATTTTTGTACTTCCAAAAAGTGCGTACGATTTTCGAAATCTACTTCCTGTACGTAGTCGTGTTGTTGTTGCTGTGTCTTATTTCTTTGCGTAGCAGCTCGATACGTGATTGAAACAATATAAAGACGAAAACTATTCAAAATGCCAAGAAAAAACTATCCACATGGTGTGCTGCTTCATCATCTGGGGCAACTTCCGGAGATCTACCAGGGTTCCACCACTGAGGGGAACAAAAATGTAAAAATATTTTGCACATAACCGATCATGTACTTGGTAGTTTGTATGCCCTGCTTAACCAAAGAAATAAAGACCCAGTTGTGGTACAGAGTGTTGCATTACAGCTTTCTGGTGTCAGTAGAGTTGTTGAACATCGACACTCAAATGCATTTCCTGGCTGCATTACAGGCTGCCGCTGCACACTTTCTAGAAATCATCAACTGTAATCCTATTTATAGCGTGTGGAAGATATAAAGACGAACAAAAAAAATTGAAAAACGAGGAAAAAAGACACGGAATACACCGAGAAAGGAGGATGCAAAAACATCTGCTGAACCATTTTTATGGGTCTTTTCTTCCCCCCAACACTTTGTTTATTAATAAATGGGCAATTATTATAGAGATATGTATTGTATGTCGAGTAAGTGTAATAATGTGTAGTTACTTACAGATTCGTTGAGATAATTAGCAATCGAATCATAGTCCGTAAAGCTGCAATCCATAGTAGGTGCTCCTATTCGACAAAGAAATGCGAATGCGTTTTCTTTTTACTGTTTCGTCTTCTTATTTGCTGGCTGCACCACAAAATTTCTGAGCATCTCAAAAATCACGAAAGCACGAGTAAAATTTCTCTAAACTTATTAGAACTGCAATATTCTAGGCATAGTACACCCTTACAAATGACGCAGTCATAAACAAAAAGTTTCTATTAGAAAAAAATTCAATTTTTAGACAAAGTGGTGTTCCACAATTTAATTGTCGCACTGCACATTTTCGGTTGCAGACACTCAGCCATTTTAAGTGCACGCACATCCATACACGGGACCCACCAGCACGGACTTGACTTGTGATAAATGACAGACAGACACAGAATCGAACAATGACGATGGAACTGAGCTGCCTATCTTTTACATGATCCTTTCAACTTGATTTTATGTGGGTGAAAATATTTCGTCTTTTATTGAATTGAATTTTCTATTTGGATATATTTTTTCACGGTAGCAGCCAAGAACAGGAGCAACTTTAGTAAACGAAAAAAATAATATCTAATCAAGGTGTTTCAACACTGCAATAACCGCCACCGCCCCCAATGGAATACTAAACAGAGTAGAAAAAAAATTATCAATTTGAGCATTGTGCAATAGAGCGAGACAGATTGAGTGTTGAAAAAATTTACATTTTGGTAGTGATACCAAGTCACTATGATAAAATTAATGGAAGCATTTCTTCTTACGTTACGTTTGTACCGGTTGGGTTTTCTGTAATTATGTTACGTTTATATATTTCAATTCGATTTCTTTAGCGCCCATCACACCGATAAAAAGTAATTATGTGGTATTCGATTGGGATTCTTCAGATTCGCTCCCAGATTTCGTGTCTAATCGAACATAGAAAACAGATAAAAACGTCACTTATTGCTCTTTTTTTATGTTGATATTCGTGCGATTCGAATATATGTAGCCTTCGATACTTTTCTACACGTTTTTTATTCACTAAGTAAATTTTATATTAAAACTTTCGAAATTTGTGTCGCGATTGATCTCCAAATACTTATGCATAAATAATTTACAAAATTAGATTCACCCGATGCAATGCCTTTTTTTGCAGTAGAAAAACTTCAAGAAAACTTTAACAAACTCCACCAATTATCAAATTCATGCGTACCTACTCGTATTGGTAAACCTGAAGCAAATCTGAAAAAAATCTAGATTCGCAAAACTCCTTTGAAATCTGAAAACGTTTTTTTTTTTTTTTTTTTTTCTACCAAACGAACATAAAAAGCAGAAGACGTTTGGTCAAGAAAGAACAGCAAACATTTTTATTTATATGGACGCCATCTTGTAAGGTAAAGTTTTACTGGGCTTGAGGTCCGCAATTGCAGTCATAAGGGCTGGCGAAAAGTGCAAAGAATTGTCGTACTATTGGTTATTTTGTTTATCGAAATTGAAATAACTCCAACAATCATGCTTATTTTGAGATTCGAACGAATAGCAAATTCTAACGAATGTCTATCAAAACACACAAATTTCATTCGAACGAATAGAGACATTCGTTAGATTCGTTCGAATCTCAAAATAAGCATGAATATGTTGAGAGAAATGAAAGAGCCAGATGTGAATTGGCCAGATGTGGAACTGAGGCTGGCTCTATTTACCGGACACAAGCGGTGTCTTGACTGTACTTAAGGCGAAAGAGGTTTTTCAGGACATGTTCATTATATTAGGCAATGATCAACGATGAGCGTTCGTGGAAATAAGAAAAACTTGGAAGAAGATAAGAGGTAGACATTAAGCTACCCTTACTATTTATACCCCATTTTTAACCCAACCTAGGATGATGGATGCTGGGCTTAAAACCCACTTGTGGAGTTTATGAAGTCAATGATCTTGCTTATCCAAATATGTCCGAGGGGTCTTTAACATGCTGTCTCCACTTGCGATGAATTCAGAGTATGCGATGGAGCATGCTTTCATTATCACAAGTGGAGACCATTATATCTGCTTTATTTCCATAGTTTGCGATAGAAAGCATGCTTTAAAAGCATACCATCTATCGCATACTATGAACACAAGAAAAGTGTCATTTTGCTGTCAAATAAATTTGAAATCAAAGTGTGCTGTTTGGGAATTGAAAATGTTTAATTTGAATTATTAAGTTATCGCTTCAAATTTATTTTTTATAAATAGAAAAATGGAAAATTGGGAAATAAAACTCTTAAGAAATCTTAAAACTAATAAATTATAAATTACTCAATTTTTTGTTTGCAATACTGCCAAAGTACTCTTCGTGTGTGTGCTCGTTGCCATTCTATTCGTACTAAGAAAGTATGCTATGAAATGCCCATCACACGAAATTTGACAGTTGCTCTGCTATGTGCTGTTTTTGTTTGCTGTTGCTCTTTGCTTTGAATTCATCGCATGTGGAGAGAGCGTGTAAAGAACAGATTACATGGTGAACGATGCGTACCTACCTAGTTTTGTCCTGATTTAATTATTGTGACGGGAACAACTGTGCCACAAAAAAATTTCTTTGTTTTTTCGTCGCGTGAATTGGGTGTGTTTATGTTTTTTTGATGGATTTCAACTTATTTCTTAAAAAAATAATAATAAACGAATTTTTGGCGTATTTCAGTTATTTATTTTTAAATTTTCAATTTCCCACTTATACTACAAGGCTGCACTGTAGCATTTGTAGGATGCTAAAGTGGATTGTGTTCATTCCGATATTCAAAAAATAATAGAATCCTTAAGCTTATTAGCAAAGGTTTTTTTTTATTATTATTAAATACTGTGTATCAGATTCTTATTCTACAAACTACAAATACCATTGTCCTTAGCGTACACCATTGCATATAGTAACACATACAACAAAAAAACTGTTATACAAATGCGTTCATCTCAGATCTGTTTAAATTTTCTTTTGCTTGAGAAGCGTTTCTCAAGAGCTAGTAGAGTTAAAAAAAACGTAAAAATGTGTTTTTTTTTTTTTTTTTTAAGCAAACTTACTAATAAATGCTTGTCCATCTCTTCGAGGCTCTCATCAATCCATCCCATATGAGAGCCAACAGCCGATTGTGTTAATAAGGCCAGTTGGCCAACTGCTAGTACTAAGGCGGCTACTCTAGCTTCTAACAAGCGTGCATCGAGTGGCGGATACATTGCTTGTACTGTAAAAAATGATTATTATGTGATTTAATGAAACAAAGTTACTTAAACGTTTACTTGCTTCGTCGCAACCATTGTAAGTTTTGCCATATCAGGTGATAAGTAATTGAGGTACAATTTTAATTAAGAAATTATAAAAAAAAAGATAGGATATACCTATCATATATGCAATATGGCTAGTTGTGCCAGCCCTAGCGCTGTCAACAGTTATTGCCATATAATGTGTGTTTTATTTAACATCCATCTAAGCTAAGCAAAGAGGAGTAGAATCTTCGGCGCACAGCTAAAATAACAAAACAAGTCTCTACTTGTTATTGTTGAGATTCACACAGAGATTCGCAAAGAGTGGCAAAAACACAGGACGCTGGACAGGGCCTGAGCTGAAGTGTATTATCTGATTAAAGGACCGACCAGTTCTGGTTTGCTTCCCAAGGGCGATTTTAAAATCGAAATAGAACCACGTCGTTTAAAAATGTAGCTGTTAGAATGGTCGCTTTTACTTTATCAAAATGCATCAATTTCGGAAAGAATTGCATGAATTGTTTCAACATTCAAATTCAACAAGTTATGTTTACAATTTTACATACCCACATCGTCCACACGTGATGGAATTCGTTTTGCCGCATCTGTTAATCGATTACTGAAACGTTTTACGCTCGTTCCCATCGCAAGAGTCGCCAATTGTTCTGTCAGACCATGGCATGTCCTCAGTATTACCAAACAGTGGGGTATTAAACCGGAAGCATCATCCACCCACTGTTGATCGTTGAGAATTTGTTCAACTGCACTATTGAGTCCAATGTCGCCCAAGGCCATCGCTAATTCATGATCGTTTTTGTTCTTTTTAATTGACCTGTTGTTTGTTCATAAAATAAAGACTTTAGGAAATGCAAATTGGCCAGATTGAAGCGCTATGCACTTACTTGCTCTCAAGGCGACTCCATCTTTTCCTTTGATGCTGTTTTCGACAGATCACAACTAGTCCGACAAATGCTCCCACAAATATTACACCTAAGGCGCCAAATGCTGCCGCCACCAGGGAATCTATGCCGTATACATCCATTAAATAATTAAACACATTAAATAAAAAAACAGGAAGACGAAAAACAAAAAAAAATAAAATATACAAAATTATAAATTGTAAATAAAGTTAAACAAGATAACAAATTTGACACTCTCGGCTCGAGACGATGTGATGTGGTAAAATTGAAAAAGAAAACTCGTTTCAATGATGCCAAATTTCTGAGGTTGAACAAGGCGAGTCGGCGAAAGAAATTAAATATTTCAGTAAAATGATTTGGTTTTCTGTTGTGGAATTGACTGAAAAGTTGATCGGAAAAAGTTTTGTCGTACGGAAAATTTAATAAATTATTTTTCTAGAAAATTCAAGGACCATTTGCATATTTTTTTTTTTGATAATCTAATGTCGTTTTCCATTGGGATTTTCAGATTTTGCTCTGAGATTTCAGATTTTTCGTGCCCAATGGAACATAAAACGAGATTTTTCTTCCTTTGCATCTGTGGTGGTGCGTGTTTTAAAAGTCACCCATTCTTAAATTGTAATTTGTGTTTATAAAAATCCATTCAATTTATTTTAATAACTTTTGCAGCGGCCGGATATAATTTTTTTTTCTATTTTTCATAGATTTCTCGTCTAAAAACGTACGTAAACACACTTTAAAGTTTGACAAATGACAAATGTTTTGGAGTTAGTGCAAATAGGTGTGAATCTCGCTCGGATATCGAGATTCGCAAAATTGCTCTGACTGAATGAAACATGAAATCTGACAGCCAGCTGATTTCGAGAGCAGAAAAACTGCTCTGACTCTGAAAAAAAGTGCTTTTTCTGTCCCAATGGAAAACGACATAACTTTATAAGTCGCAGTAGCTTATTGGTTAGCATAAACAAATCATACTGAGACCCCCAACTCACAATCCTCTTGCCGCTGGCCCCCTCAATTTTTGCCAGGAATCCGCCATTTTGTTGTCCTATCCGTGTACGCCAATTCCTATCCGTTTTGCTTTGCCCACAGTGAAATGTAAAAAGATTAGGTGCGAATGTGTTGGTTGAGAGGATTTTTGACATTTGTCAATACGAATTTCTATGCAACAATACTAGCGCACCTAAACTTTTTGGGAGCGTAAAATTTAGCTTGCAGGCAAATAACTGTTAATCGGTCGAAGTTGGGGGTCTCAGTATTGTCTCTGTTGGTTAGTGTGTTGGACTGCTATGCGGGAGTCCCAGGTTCGAGTCCCGCAAAAACCCAATTCCGACTTAGGGTTTTTTTCCGCTGCGCTACCTCTCGCGAACGTCTGAGAAACATTCGAGAGTATAAATGTCTTGTAAGAGCTTCTCAATTAGCCGTTTGGAGTCGGCATAAAACTGTAGATCCCTTCCATTCGTTCCCAAAATGAAAAACTCACACAAAACGAATGGTTGTGAGAAGGAGGGCCTTAGGGTCTCTCCAGACCTGTTGCACCAACTATAAACTTTATAATTCATAAGCAACATTTTAAGACATTTTAAGACCAAGATTGAGGATTGAACCTGATTGGTTTCCAACTATCAAGTTTAAGTGGTAAAAAAAAAGCAAAAATATTTTGTACGGTTTCGTTTTACGTATGTCTATAACTGGGGTCTTAAGTAGACTAGTTGTTTTTGGATAAGATCGTATTTCTCAAATTTACAAGTCTAGCGGTTTTTAAAAAGTTACATGATCAGAGCCCTATTCTACGAATTTTTATATGGACATTTGCTACTCACTCCGCGATACTATTGCGAGAAACAGATTAACACAGCGACAACAACAGCAACAGCGAACTTAGAACCAATGTATTTTGATTACTTTGAACACATTTGCACAGCAACATCGAAAGCGACATCAACGTTAGAGCAAATCCTAAATTCGCTGTTGCTGTTGCTGTCGCTGTGTTAATCTGTATCTCGCATAATAATTATGTTTGTCCAGGGGGTCATTCTCATTCATTCATTCACAATATACAGTTGCATATTGTGAACTATAAAATATACAAGGCGAAGGTTTTTTTTTTTTATAATTTTGCTGGCGCTCAAGGGGTTATGAATACCCTTATAATGCGGGGCACAGCACGGCATTCAAGTTTTAGGAAGAGAAAGAGGGATAGGAAAGAGTTTGTGGCGCAGTGGATATTCTCCACGAGTGGCGTCCTAATAGCTAGGGGAGAATTGTTGATATTTGTATTCGCTTATAATTCGCTTAAACTTATTCGCAGTTTTTATTTGTGAAAAATGTTTCGTGGTACTGGCTCGGATTTGAACACGTAATTTCCCACTCAACAAGCGAACACTCTATCACTGGTAAGGCCCACCAAACTTTTCAGATTGTGCAGAATTACTATCTCGCTGCTTCATAAAGGTCGAATGAAAATTCCTTTTTCGGCGTTTGATGTCTCAGAAGCAGCTAGAAAATTGTGCGAAACTCGAGCGCAAACTAACACCGGTACAATCACCCCAATCATTGAATCCGACGGATGCTCTGCGGAGGGAGTAGTACCTGTTTTGAACATTTCCCCTATCATTGAAAACGCCGGTAGGTAAGTGAGCGGATGTCGGTAGCGAAGTTCACATTTCATGCCTATCATTGAAAACGCAACCGATCCGCGGTTCATACAAATGTTGTCGTTTTCAATCCGCATCAAAATCGATGCGGATCTCGAAGAGATAACACACATACACGCAATAAAAGTTTTATTTTTCGAAAAAAAAGGATAAATTTAAAAAGTTTACGAACAGTTAATTAATCTTTCCGATTTAGAAAACAAACAACCCGTCCTCAGTTGCAGGCAATGGTGAAAATTATAAAAAAAACATCCAGACATCTTTTCCTCGCATTCTAACACCTCCTCTAATGCTTTTAGTATCACTATTACTAGCAATTTCTTCTAAATTTAAGAAAAATACAATGCTATCCATGTTCGTACACTTTATTAAAACAAAATCGAATAAGAAAAAATTTTCATTTGACAGCTGACTCGCTGGACTACAAGCAATCGGTAATGCGGTTGTGCGGACCGATAATGTAGTCCATCCGCCGTTTTCAATGATAGGTTTTCACTTGTGAAGTGATCAACTGCGGATCGGATTGAATCCGACCGCAGAGCATCCGGCGGATTCAATGATCGGCCTGAATATTCCAAGTACATATGTTCAACTTCCTGGATACGCTGAAGTCATAGACATTAGTCAGGAAGCGGCAAAAAGAGGTTTAGTGGTAAATCAGTGAGACAAATGCTATTTAAAAAATGGTTACACAACATTTACGAATGGAACAGAACCGGATACAACTTTGGAGTAGTTAGGGACTTTGTCTACCTCAGACTCGAAAAATAACACCCCAACTGAAAGAAGACCCTGTGCCTTACAGAATCATTTTTTACCTTAAAACTATGATTATTATTACTTTATCAACAATTAAACGAACCTTCAGCAACTTGATATGCGAAACCGGAAGCATTATGGTTTAGTACCGGCCTAACTGGGGAAGAATGGTGATAATGGCCCTGGTTCACCACAACCTGCCGCAAGATAGATGTAGGGGCTGTAAACCTCAATCGATCACTTTAGCACAAGAAACAAACATACATGTAAATTGTCTATTGGTAAATTTATTGTATTCAACTTCAAAATAATAAATAAAATCTTGTTTTGATATTTCAATAATTGCAACATATTAAGCAATTTGTTGAGATGACAAAATATTGTTTGTTGCTAATTAATATCCGTTCGATTAATCGGTAAGTGTTTGTAATTTAAATTAAGAATCACAATCAGCAATTTCTTATAACCCAAGCTATGTAAAAATATATTTATAAACGTGTATAACCCAATTAATTTATTTCTTTTTCGATGATTCTTTTGTGATTTTATTTTTCAAATGGTCCTTATAGTCCAAGATGTTCCCTTTCCACTTGGTTACGGTTTCATTTTCGCACACCCAAATCTCTTCGGCAACCTGTGGATTGAATTGAGTTAGACGTGTTTATACATATTTGGGATATTCAAAACTTACCTGATTAATGAGACGGAAATCGTGACTAACTAACACCATTCCACCGTCGAAGTCGTTAATAGCATCCGCTAACGCATCGATGGTCTCCATGTCCAAATGATTGGTAGGTTCGTCAAGTAATAGTAAATGAGGTACTTGCCATGCCAACCAAGCAAACACAACCCTGCAGCGCTGACCATCGGACAGTTGACGAATGGGACAGACCTGTTGACGTCCAGTCAAGCCGTAGCGTCCTATAATCTTTCTCATCTCTTCCTTCTCCTTCACTTCGGGGAAGGCCCTCATCATGTATTCCAGAGGACTGAGGTCCAAGTCAAGCAGCTCGTGCAAATGCTGGTGATAGCGAGCAATGCGTAAATGGGAATTTTTACGAATCATTCCCGACGTAGGCACTAGGTCACCGTACAAAAGTTTCAATAGTGTACTCTTACCAGCACCATTCGGTCCGACGAGAGCCAATCTAGTGTCCAAATCAATACCGAACTCAAGGTTTTTGTAGATCCATGGGGTTGTGTCGTTGTATCGGAAGCAGACGTTCTAAGAACAAACACAGAAACGTTTTCAGATGAGTTGATTTGAAAAAATGCACAACAGCAAAAGTATGACTTACCTGAACCATAATTACCGGTGGCGGTACGGTACCACATGCTGGGAAGTAGAAATTCAGAACCTTATCATCAGTAACCTTCTCCGTCAGACCCTGAGCAACCATTTTGGCCAGAGTCTTCTCCTTGGATTGTGCTTGACGGGCCAACTTTGCCGAACCGTGACCAAATCGAGCAATATAGTTCTTCATGTGGGAAATCTGATCCTGTTCCCAGTTATACTGTTTCATTTGATTCTCCAACAGTTCCATTCTAGTCCTACAGAAAGCTTCATAGTTACCAGTATAATACTTAAGTCGTTTCTTAGTCAAGTGAATGATGTTTGTACAGACTCCGTTTAAGAAATCCTGTGAATGTGATATCAATACCAATATTCGCTTATACTCCTTGAGTTCCTGCTCAAGCCACACACACGCATCCAAATCCAAATGGTTTGTAGGCTCATCCAAGAGTAGCAAATGCGGCTTCACAAACAGCGCTCTTGCCAATGCGATACGCATCCGCCATCCTCCGGAGAAATCTTTCGCCTGTTTGTGTTGCATTTCTTTTGTAAAACCCAAACCATGGAGGATTCGCGCCGCTTTCGCCTCAGCTTGGTCGGCTGACATATCGTCTAAACGTTCATAGATGTCGATAAGTTGGTCTTGTGCGTCATCTTCTTCACTTGTAGCCAATTCTTCAGCTAGCTTTTCCAATTTAATACGTTCCTCGTCGACTTCCATCACACACTTGAGAGCGCTCTTTGTGCTAGCCGGAATCTCGCGCGTCAAATGAAAGATATCAATGTGTTCCGGAATGGGAACTTCACGGTTACCAAGCACCGCTAAAAGTGACGATTTTCCGCAGCCATTCAAACCAATCAAACCGTACCGACGTCCACAGTTCAACTCCAACATAGTGTCTTGCAGAAGTTCCGAGCCAAAGAAGGTGATGGAAAAGGTGGCAATTTTCACATCCCTCGACCTTGGGTGCACCGCCAATGACCCGGTGCATGATCTGGCTTCTGCACTGATTCTTGCCTCCTCTTCTAATTTTGCGCATAGCTTCTCCTCTTCGGTCATCTCGACAACTCCGTTCGTGCCATTTGCCTTTGGTCCCCCCTTTGATGTAGTCGAAGACGAAGTTTGCGCAATTTTCTTGTTGCGAGCATCCTTTTTGCGTTGAGCATCACGTTTCTTAGCGTCAGATGGCATTTTAAATGATCACTGCAAGGGAAGAATTTAAAATTAGAATTTTCAATACCTTGTTAAAGTTTAAAGCTGCGTAAACACTTGTAGTTAACCAACGCATGCGTTTTGAGAATAAATAAAATTGTAGTGTCTATGGGGCAGTCAATTACTGACAAAATTGGAATCGTGAAACAGTCACTGACGCCTCACAGGCAGGATGGGTTGAATGTTGACGGTTCACAGCTCGAATGAACTGAATGCTGAGGTAAGAATTTGCAGATTGATATACAATTGCAATGGCTTCATGGGTTTAAACCCAAACGAAGAAGAAAAGCGTTTAGAAAGAAATTCTGATCTGTGTATGCTTCCGCGGAAACTTACTTTATCCATACGATTTAGACAGGCAACCTTTTACTCAACATGCCAACAATGTACCACTGCGTCACGGCTATCCGAAAAGACAGACGAATCAATGTATGTAACAATCACTTAAAAAAAGTATAAAATTTCCATTAAATCTCGGTAAAACATAAGACTTCTAAGCTTTAAATCAGCTCCCAGAGATCCATTTAAAATTCCTCTACTGTACTTTGAAATATGGTCAAATCTGCGAACAGAAAATATGAATCTGGCTCAATTATTAAAAGCCACATTCAATTTAAAAAAATAATTGGTAGAACCAATGACTTTACAAAAGCATTTTTACAGTTTTGGGAAGAAAATTTCTAGTTACGGAGTTACACCAAGATTCTTAAGAGTATTTTCAAATTTAATTACAGTATTATTTAAAACAACTGGAGGGAAAATGAGGTATCAAGCTCACGTCGGTATATAACAATGCTTTGCGATTTCACTGGATTAAGGATCAACTTATTTTCATTAGACCATTGGGCAATGCCATCAAGATCATGATTCATAAGATATACAGCATTTTCAAGTAAACCCAAGGGAAAATATATATAGAGCTGTAGGTCGTCATCATAGATGTGAACTGAACAATGGTGTAGTTTGGCGACAATGTAATTTATAAATAAAATGAAAAGCAGGGGACGTAGGACGGAGCCTTGGGGTACACCAATATTCACATTGAGGAACTCCGACAATTTGTTGTTGACAAAAACAGCTTGAGAGCGCTGTTTGATATAAGAAGACAAGACATATAAGTAATTGTGATAAAATTGGTAATAATGTAAAGAAAATAGCAATTTAGATATTATTGTTATTATATTTGTTTCATTTCTTTAATTGTAGTGGGGACTTCGCCGCTGCCGCTATTTTTCTAGCGGAAGCGTTCCCTGGGATACTTTGTGCTAGACGTCTAGCGGGCATTAGAACCCGGCAATTGAATAAAATAAGAGCTCTCACATTAAAGCAACTCAATATCGTTCGAACAAAAAATTTTGCTGATTGCGGCAACATTATTGCTGGAGATACACAGCACATGTTGAAAAGCGATATATTATCGCGCCTTGTGGTATCAATCATAATCATAAACTAAATATGAAGTAGACTGACAGATACCTGTAAAATGTTGTGAGAACATTGCTTTAGAAGTACCTTTTTCCCAGTCAAAGAAAAACATATTTCTTTTGTAAAGAAATGATATTCATATTCTTATATTCTTGGGTAAAAAAACAGCGGAGAATATAAAATCTGAGGATGTACAAATGAAATTGATCTTAAAGATAAACACGACATTTATATTTAATGATAAAAGTATTAGTAACTTAAATTTGTTTCAAACAATATTGCAGCTTAACCCGAATCATCCTGAACGTTATTTTGTCGAATTTCTGAAAAAAAAAAAAATCGGTACGTTTTCTTTGGAGCAAAAATAGAAAAACTGTAAACTTTTTTTTTTTATAAAGGTCCTTGTTCTCCCAAAACATCCTGTTGCCATATGGCAACGCCAGGAGCGATAGGGTACAGGTCTGTACTAACATAGAAAATTAGGGTTTCAATACTAAAAGCTATAACTTTATTGAATAAAACGTCTTTTCCTTATTTTTTATAATATTTATTAATTTAATTTGAAATATATTATACAAGTTTGGTACGACTTTTAAACGAATCAGCATCTATCTAATTACAAATCCGCAGTATGATAAGGCTTGAAACATTTCAAGCAAAGGCCTTTATCGCACTTTGAGCAAGCAGTTCGTACAATCGAATTGCACAGGTCTCCATCACAGCGTCTCTTCTTTTCTAAAGGAATGACAAGATGATTTTTTTGGTCATAGCGAAGAGTATTAGCCAATGAACTGGCTTCCGACCGCCGCTTTTGGCTTGTAACACTGCTGTGTGATTTTGGTGGATCACCGAAATGTTTGCAATAATAATTTGCGATTTCGCTTTTGAAACGTTTCTGTGGCATGCCCGGGTCCACATGTCGATGAAGCTGCCATGCATTTTGCACGCATGCATCAATAAGCCATGTAAAAATGCAGCTCCACCACTTTTTGCTACGATATCCGATACGGCAATGGGAAACATTTTGGTCGAATCTGTCGACACCACACATTTAATTGTTATATTTGGATACAACACATGGTCGAGGGACTCCAACTTTCTTTCGAGCTTCTCTGGAATAGCGCGATGCAAGAGATATTGGTGTGGATCCAAAGGTAGTAGACAACATACAGACAACGGAGATATCAATCCATTTTGTAAGACGAATTCCAGTCTCATTCATTTTTATGGATTTGTAGTATCCGCGTTGCTTTGTTATCAACATTTTTGTATGTGGAATTGGACAACTTTTCTGTATTCGATTCTCACGGATTGTGCCGGTTCCATTGAAGCCACGATTTTTCAAATAAGCCAATAAAGGGAAACTCGTAAACAAAATTATCAAAGTAAAATGAAAACGGCAATTGCTGAACATTCTCGGAAAAATCGTCGATCATATTTACTAAAGGAGCGGTGCATTTGCCGAATCGCTCCTCATACAATGAGTTTGAACGCGGAGATTGTTTGAAAGACCACTTTCATCATCCGAACAAAGCTCTTCTAAGTAATCTAGAACTTCTTGTAGTGTCAGTTTTCTGGAAATCCACAAAAAAAAATTATAACATTCATCATGTAAACCTGTACCCTGTCGCTCCTGGCGTGGCCATATGGACACGTTGTCAACAATTTGGAAAAATAGCATAAACAAAACATTTTTTTTTATGTTTTCACTTTTTCTTGTTATTGTACATCCAAAACACTATCAACGCTGGTACACTCCCCTTACAAATATTGTACACTTTAAATAATATTGACATACTTACTTTTTGTTGTCAGCCATTATAAGATTTTGAAAACATTATTTTTTACGACCAAATTTGGTACGCTGTCACTTTAAACAGCTAAGCACGCAATTAAAACTGACTCTCCAATTTGCAACGCAGATGTTTTTCGATTTCAAAAAAATGTAAAAATGCCTACTTGTATACATATTTTACCGGCTGACCGGCGCTAAGACGCATACAAGTTTTGCGTTGCCATACGGACACGCCAGGATGATTCGGGTTTTAAATAAAACAAGTAGATATTGTATATTTCATTAGTATCCCTAACATTTAGCTGTTTTTTTTTAAATATAGTCTACTTATGCATTCCTTTATGTATTTCCGCCAATCACAGCCAACGTGTATGTACATCAAATAGAGAAGTTCAGAAGTAAACAATTACTCCCAAGTGGCTCTAGCTGGGAATGAATACCTAGTGTGATTCCTCGAAGTGTCAAGTAGAGCTTAGTTGTTGTAACTACATGCTGAAAATCCTACTTTACTTTGCTTTGCTGAGTTCGAAGCTCAAAAAAACAAGCCTATTCTAGCGGTCAGCGTTACCTTTGTGTGATTTTGCCCTTTTTTATTTAGAAAAGTCTCTTCATACATTTTCAAAATTTGTATTCTGAAATAAGTACATTTAAAATGTGACACGGTTGCCTACCACAACACTATTATACTGTTATGCGAACTAATGGTTGTTAAATATCGTGTGAAAATTCTAAGTAGCTTTAGAAATGACACCTTGTTGGCTTTTTCTCTCACCGGACCTTTTCTCGACTCTTCAGAATTCTGCAGCGGCCACTCTGTTTATTTTAAATTTGATTTTGGATTTTCTTTTTTTTGACCAGATTCGTCGGCTTCCCCTCCATAAATGTCAACTGCAAAAACTATACACGTGACTCTAGGCCAATTAAAACTCAAATCCATCTAGTCAGTCCGGTGTCAGACTTACTAAGCTAGAATCCGAACGTCCCCAATGTAATTTTTTTCAAATTGACAGCTGTCATTCAAATGAATAAAAATGATGTTTTATTTTGTCCCGGGAGAAATTTAGAAATCCCGGGTTTTTTTTCCATACTTATGCAATTTGTCCCTTTGAGCTGCGAGCAAAATATGGCAACCCTAATACATATACCTAGTACCCAACCTAAAATACGAGTTGGGTGTGCAATTTATAAAATTTTTAAAATTTGTTTTTTTTTTTCAGTTAGAAAATTAAATTTTTGTCCCAATGTTGATTCTGCCGTCCCATTCTTTCGGTATATTTTTCGGAAGTTATGTTTCAAGTTGGGAACCGTGAGATAATCACATTTGATACCTATTCATAAGCGTTTGTTTTTGTTGCAATAAAAAAACACAACTGGTATCCAGGCAGAATACAGTACAAAACGATAGTTCAAACCAAATTGGCTTGTGCGCAATTAACAGCGATGTTCACGCAGTTATGTCGCTGTTGTCTGAATACTTCTTAATTTACCTATAGTTTTTCATTGAAGATCCGGAAGAATTGCCCCGAAATTAAGAATTGCTCCTTTCAATGAAATTCGTTGGAGCACTTTTTTTACTAGTGGTAGACACCATTATGTGAGATTTGGTATTTTGTCACTACTTTTTTTGTGTTCTACAGTCAATATGAATGTTTAAGCCAAATCAGTATATTTCAATTTTAGTTTATATTTTGCACGCATAATTGTATATTTTCGGAGCACATTGCAAACAATTTGTTTTTAATAGCACAACAAACATTTCAATCTGGTTGTGTTAGTAAGTTCAGGGCATTTCTTTAAAAATATTTCGGACACTTCTGTCGTGTTAAGAATTGACCTGGAAGTGAATTTTTTTTTTTTTTTTTTTTCAATGAAAAATAGAAAACATAGAACGAGCACTTCTGTATTTGCTCTTTTCATAGTAAGTGCAATTCAATCGAAAGCGCCATTAAAGTGCTCTTATTAAATCAGGCCAAATGGAAAGGAATATAATTCCTGTCTTAAAATTATTTGCGTCAGCATGACAGCGCACTCTCCCAAGTTTCTACTAAAGTACTGGCCCGGTTACCGATACTACTCACAACTTCTTAAATTCTACTTCAATACTGTCAATTATTATATTGAATTCAATAATACACTGTCACAGACGATTTTAACGAGTTGATACGAGTAGCATCAGCAAATGGGCATAAAGCATCTAGCTCTTTAAACTAAATTCTCATTCATGATTGTTGACGAAGTCGATGCTAAATAAATGTGCAAACATACTACAATTAAAATTGAACTAAAAGTAAGTAGGTAATCTGTATGTGCAGGCCTAGAAATTGCCTTTTTACTATCTGGTAAGGATGGCATTTATGATATGATAATGATCACAACCAACTGTTGAAATTACTAAAGGGAATACAGATAGAAGAGTCGTTTTTAGGAAACCACAAAGGTAATACTGACTTCCAGTTGAGTACCCAGCAGCCACGTAAAAACATCTAACTGTAAGTACGAGAAATTGATTGTTCTCTTTCTCTAAAAATACAATTTCTTGTGTAGGTGAACAGTGCCAGGGGACAAATTTAAAAAAAAAATAAGGTGATTTAAAACAATTTACCTACATTTGCATCACTTAGGCCCGTTTGCTGATACTACTCACAGCAATTTAAGTTCCACTTAAAATCTTATGTTACAGTTTATGATATGGAAAAAGTAGCCCATAAGGAATTTAAGCAGAACCTAAATCGCTATGTGCAGTATCAGCAAACGGGCCTTAAATCTTTACATATGGCATATAGGTATTCAATCGCATACAACATTGTATACGTATAGGTACTATACACGCACCAGCTTAATTTGTGAAATATTTATCCAGTTTTATCCTCAGGTATCAAAGTTCAAATCTGGACAATCAGATAAATTATTATTAACACTGCAGACGTGAACAGGAAAGTGAATCATTCGCGAAGTGCTCAAGTCTCCATAAGGCATTGCAAACAATCCTTCCAAAAACTTTTCTGGAATCTATTTAAAATTGATCGCAGAACTATTATGTAAATACGTAGCTGAAGGCTAAGCCCTGCAAAGCATTACTATTTTTACTTATACTTCTGTGATCAGTACATAGTGCATGTTTATCGACGACCTGTTTCCAAAATTGTAAACATACCTAAATGCCGTTTTTTATCTTTTGCGAATACAACATGTTCGATGAATAACATAAAATTGCGTACACTAGGATAGGAAAGTACCAAAGCCAGCAACACTGGTAGGCACAGAAAACATTCCACTCTCTTCTAAGCAATATATATGAACATGTGCTCGACAACAGTTGATTTGATTTTTGATGTAATATTTTACGTGCCCCATCGACGAACAATTACTTCGTGAAATCGAATAAATGAACTATAAAAAAAATAAATTACCCGATTATGTGGAAATACTTTTGTGTTTTTATAATAATAATTTACCACGTTACGGGCTATTGATTTTCTTAATTTTTTTTCTTATTCTCAGTTTCTTTGTGCAAACTTTTTTCTCCTTTTTTGGAAAAGTATGACGAACACTTGGAAATGGGTTTTGAATGAAATTAGGACAAACCTTTAGTTGACAGCAAATCGATGAAATACTTGATGAACTTTTAAGATATTTTCACGTGTTAGCAAATTTCCTTTTTGAAAAAAAATCGGAAATTTACACCAAAGGCAAATTTATTCGGTCTTCAGGAAAACTGCTCGTGCCAGAGAAAGAGGGTGATATTAATTTTTTTTTGCCAGCCTGACTGGCAACTGACGTAAGACTCCTCGAAACGCAACTTCGTTAAGTTTAATGAGTACCTACTATTTGACTATAAAGCTAAGGCTACATCGCTTATAATCAGCATTCAGCAACCTACTTCTGATAAACCGATTTGAATTAGAATCTGGAAAAAAATAAGCAGGAATCCTTCTGGTGGTGAACAGACAATTATTGCTTAGGTATTTCGTTTAATTCCTTGATGCATACATTTATGTGGTTATCTAAAGGGCTTCTCAGATTATTTAATCTATTTAAGAAAATCCTGTCTGCATACTCAGCTGACTTTTCGAAATGTTAAATTTTAAAATAAACCCCGAGAATACAAAAATAATTGAAGTTCACTAATCAATGCGTTCTTAAACTTAGTCCAGGCAAATCTAGTTTACGTTATACAGGACTAGGTAGCCGAACGTTTCTTTATTTTCTACAATGTTGTTGTTGTTATAGCAGCTTCATTCGTCTGTTCGACATTAGTTATGAGTCCTAGGAATTGGGCCACTTCGGTCGAGTGGGTGCAAAGCATTAGTGGTGTAGTGTGGTTGGTTTGGCCGTACACTCGGAGTTCTCTTGTCGTTTTCGATTAGGCTTTTTAGATTTTGATCTGAGATGCCACATTTTTGCTGCCAAATCGAGCATGAAATTCGAATTTTAATGGTTCTGTATGTATTGGGTTGGCGGCAAAAAAATATTTTCTTTCACTTGCACTGAAAATCCATTTTTATAATGAGAAATAACGCATTTCGAAATAATTTAATAAAAAGACTCGTTCCTACACGAATAAAATTAATAATTCAGCTAAAAAAGCAATCCTACCAAGGGTAAAAGATTCGTAACCACCAGATGTGTGCCATAAACATTGGTGGTAGTGAAAGTATGTGTAGATCTGAGAAAATATCGATATTTTTCAAAAGTGCGTCAGATCAGAAAAAGATTTTTTTTTTTTTTTGTAATTGAGCCAAACACAATAGTAATAAAAAAAAAAATGCTGAATGCAGCATAACGGGTGCTAATTGGTCTAGCATTTTTTCCCCGTACTGTATTATCTCAAATCGAACAAACCTTACGCTTGACGTTCGTTTTCGTTTTATAGTTCGTTTGCTTGCCGGATCAAGAATTTATAATTCGCGCGTTGATATCATATTTTTTTTTGTATGAAATCATAATATACGTATGGTTCGATTAACGTTCATATAAAAATATATAGCAAGCATTAAGAATGGATCCATTTGAACCGCAGTTGGTTACAAAAAAGGAAGTGCGATTTTCTGAAGGTGTCACCGATGGAAATCCACCAATCGACGAGAACTTTGGTATTCAATGTCATATGTACTTCAATTTAGAACTGAGATTATTAATAATATTGGTCTCTAGGCGATGTTTTCGGTGGGATTATAAAAACTGGCCAATGGGGATGGTTAACCAAGGGATCTAGTCTTCGAATCACGTCATTGCGCACCGGCCAATTGATTTCGAAATTTGTATTCGATGAGACCAATGGGTAAGGTTTTTATTTCGATCGCAAATGTCTACTTAACAATTGCAATTTTTAGATTTGGCGTGTGCATCATAACCTGTGTTTCGGAAATCCAATTGCCTTATTTGACGGATACAATCATTTCCATAGGCATTCAATATGCTGATGGCCCTGGAGGCCTTGCCGTTATATATTCTGTGGAACAATCAAAAGTGATACGTTGCATAGAATTGAAGCATAAAATTACGTGTAGTAAGTTTATAAGTCTCGAAATTGCACAGCACACAGTTTTGCAGAACATGAATGGATGCTTGGCCATCGGCACCGATGGGGGAAGGGTTCTGCTAATTGATCTTAATCTGAGGGATGATGAAGCTAATGCTACGGCTGTGGAATCGGTTGTTTCTGTTGTCCCATGCCACATTGTTGACTACAGCATGAGCTTGTTGCATTTGCACCGACACTTTCAACATTGTCAGCAGGAAGGCGTGCATTTTGGAATTCAATTAGAAGGTAAAATACATCTCGACTAGGATTAAATTTTTAGTCGTGCGACAGTCTTAATCTGGAATAATCCACACCAGTTAAGCCGGGTAAATGATTGACTTATGTTTATTTTCTCTTTACAGTGCTTGAGAATGCAGAATTCATACAATCGTTGTTACCCATCGACCTTATATTAAGTCTCGCGGTGGGCCTAGCAGATGGACGTCTTGTGTTGTACGATCTCACAGACATGCAAGTTTTCTATGTCGCGCCTCCACAGGAGAGGTCTTCCCCGCTTGTCAAAATTAGTTTCATGGAACCACCGGATGACCCACGCTCTTGTGTTTATGTCTGGGCATTTCACGAGAACTATCAGAATTCTTTGGCGGTAATGCATTCGCTTATGTACGAAAAGCGAATAGTCGACGAAGACGGATTTTGTTTCTTTGGAGTATGTAATTTTTGAAGACAATGCAACTCATAAATAATACATGTACTTACTTTTCAGAACTTCCAAGTGGCCAGTGTAAGGTTACTGCTTCCACTGAACTGTCCAAAGAGTGTTCCAATTACGTGTCAAGCTATAACAAAGGCGCCATCCCACGGCAATGAGGAAACAATTTCCTTATGTGCTTTAGTTTGGAGGCAAGACCGGGAAATTCAAACCGAAGTTCTATTGTTCGACATAAATCTGTGGTACAAAGAGGAAATGCCATATGTCGGAGATTGGAGGGAAGATCCCAGTTACCTAGCGTCGTTTGTGCTGAAAGGCTTCAGCGCCCTCGAGATGTACTTCAATCCGAATACCATTTCACTTTTCAACTCAATTCAACGACCAGAAGAACACTTTTACCCAGTCTCGTTGAGTTTCGGTAAGAGGATAAAAGTGTATTCAAGTTAATTTGAAAATAATAATATTTCTGGTTAGATTCCACTGCACTGGGGGAGAATAGTTGTGTGCATTTAAACTGGCCTGGTGCACAAAATCGAGTGATAGATGTTCTGCGGTGTAGAGGTCCATCGGCGCTATTGGACCCAAATTCTGTATTCAATGAAGTCTTAAACACTGGACTTTTGCCACAGTTTTCTGGGCTCAGTTCTTCAGCTACATTTTCAGTGGTAAGCAGATAAAGATGTTGCTTTCTTTGCGGTTGATGTTATTTAAATATTTTCTACAGAAAGCAAAGCGAGAAGCCTTGCTCTCTGTCGCCATAGAACAAAATTGCATTGGTCTGCTAAAGGAATGCGCGAGGAGTTGGGCAGACGGTAGCCATCAAGGGAGGTCCATAGCAGAGGGTTTGTCGCTGTCCACACTAACAGACTGGCTGTGGGCGAGAGCCTCAAGTATAAAGGAGCGATGCAATCATTTATGCCAGGTTCTCTTTGATCACTCTGGCTGCAATCTGGACCAGCGCGAACAGAAGGAACTAGGGTTCATCTCGAAACAACTCAGAACCTTAGCAGACCTTCTTAATGAGATAATTGCAAAGTACGGTGAAAGCTTTCGTTCAGATGGTAAATGTTATGACTTATTCCAGAATCACATGCTATAATGGTCGTACTTGCTTGCAGCTTTAAACACCATGGAATCCCAAAGTAAATCAATACGGATGGCGTCCGAGTACCAAGAGATTCTCCTATGGTTACTAAACATTGGGCTGCTTCCGGAGGAGTCTCGTTCGCCGAGGCATCGGGATATCGAATTTAATAACGTGCCATACCCATACGAATCATTGAAACGATTCTACGAGAATCGCAGAGCAGAATTCTCACGACTTAGTGAGAAATTATCATCTCGTAAGACCCGCAGTTGTTTTCTGCTTTTCATTGACTCGTTTATAGAGCACGAATTCAGGGGAAACAGTTTGCGGGACAGCTGGCTGGAGAGTGGCGGAAATGGACTGTATCCGCCGATATCGATTCAGGCAATGTTGCGCGTTATGCTCGTCCCAGATGTCACGTTCGATAATAAGTGTGCGTTACTTTTGTACTTCTTCTTGGATCTGAATATGGCAATTGAGGACAAGCAATATGAATCGACCGTTCAGAACTTTATTAAATTTCCCAGCGTATTTAAACTGTCGGCATCGTTGATCAAGCAAATACAGGCGTTTTGGAATCTAGATCACTGTCGTTTTCAGGTAAGTCGTCTGAAATTTGTTTACTTTGTTATTTGGTGTTCTGAAAAGCCAAATAATTCCGAAAGGATTTCGTATTTTCGCAGCCAAATATCTAGGCATGACTCTAGACGCTAAACTGCGTTGGAAAGCGCACGTAAAAAAAAAAAGATGAGTTGAACATACGATACAGTAAAAAGTAAAAGTAAAGTATATAGATTCGAGAGATATTCGAATCAGACCACCATTGTCGGGATTTTTTTCGTCTCTCAAACCTAGACCTAGCTTCTCACAACCATTCGTTTTGTGTGAGTTTTTCAAGTTTGAAACGAATGGAAGGGATCTACAATTTTTATGCCGACTCCAAACGACCAATTCAATTAAGAAGCAATTTCAAGACAGTTATACTCCCGGATGTTTATCAGACGTTCGCGAGAGGTGGCGCAGTTGAAGAAAAAACCCCAAGTTGGAATTTGGGTTTTTGCGGGATTCGAACCTCGCACCCCTCGCTTAGTAGTCCAACACACTAACCACTAAGCCACTCCGCCTACCATTTCAACATTTACTGTGATAAAGTAAAATGTATTGGCTATTGGGTGATACTCCTCCCTGTCCAACTACAATAAGATATTGCTATACACGCAAGTTCTGAAACCATGTATGGACCTACGGGCTCAAGTTGTGGGCATGCACTTGCCAAAGAAATTTACAAAAAATATAGGTTTTCCAAAATAAAGATCTGCATAGAGATCTAAATTTTGAAATGGTTGAAGATGAGGCTAAGAAGGTTGCTCGAAAGCACAGAAGTAGGCTTCTCAACCACGTAAGCACAGAAATAACAGAACTTTTAAATGATGACAATGTAATCAGGAGATTGAGACGAATAAAACCTCTTGATCTATAAGATTTCGCTAGGGCTAAGAAATCAGGTATAGTTTTCAAAAAAAAAAAAAAAAGATTAGAAATCCGACAAAAGGCGGATCTACCTCTTAAATTCATATAATAATTTCAAAATAAATTGCTGATAAGTCGTAAGACAAGGTGCAATCCTATTCGGGATGGCGAATGTCAGTCCCCCGGGAGTTATTTTTCGAAGAGTTAAAGTTAAAAAAGATAAAAAAGAGGATTGATTTTTGGTCCCAATGGAAAACGACATAAGAAAAGCGACATTTTTAATCATTGCCAACACTTGTCACTCATTCGTATGTTTATTACCAAAAATGTATGTCAAAATCGAGAACGCAATTTGTTGACTGTAACAAAGCTCTATTGAAGAGCTTAGGGCGTTATTACATTGCAAACGATTCATTCCGCATTATGACTATAGACGTGGATGCTGACTAACGAACATCACATTTTCTTACTTTCTTACAGGCCGCTGTGGATGAGTTCATCTCACCATTCAACAAAGATCAAGTCTGCCCACAGTGGCAACTTGAACTATTTCTTGAATCCCTTTTAGCTCAAAACGAATCGAATCTATCTTTACGAGTGCTCGAAGCAAAATCATCACCTATTTCTCCAGTTCTCCAACTAAATACATATTTAGCGAACGATCTTATATCGGAAGCATTTCACTTCGCCCGATCAAAGCAAGACGAAGACTTGCTAAGGCTCTTCTTCACCGGTTGCTTGTGTACGGGTAAATTTGGTGTAATCAGAGATCTTGCTCTCACCGAAAAGGAGGGTAATCTAGTACAATCACTTCTGAAGAACAGCAAGTCCAGAAATGCAGAGAACCTTCATTTTGTTTACTTGCTGCAGAAGTACAAGTACATTGAAGCTGTTTCCTATTTGGATGAGCTATCCAAGGGAAGAGTCATTAGGCGAGCTGTAGATGTTGACACTCCAACTTTGGTTCTATCAGCTTACAACACAACTATGACTCCAGTCACTAAAGGCTTATCCGATGTATATTTTAAGATAAAAAACAAAATCAAAAGCAAAGACACCGAACAGAATTCGCCATACCCGTTGAGTTGTCAACTCATCAAACAGAATGCAAATGATCTTCTCGGTGGTGTTTATCACAGTTCTGCGCTAAGTGCTCATTTCGCCAGTCATTACTGGGAGAGACATCACGCGGAGGGAAATGAGTTACAACAATCGGCCAACGCGCCGTTCCTCCGTAGACCGCAAGTCCCTTCGTCATATTCAGAATATCAGAGTCAGAAAGAGAGTATATCATATCCAGAACCGTATAAAGCCGCTCAGAAACGTCGCCTGGATAATAGTTTCGTTGAAGAGGACAAGGGCAACAAATTGCGGGACAACCCCAAGAAGCGACGTAAGGTATACGATCAAACTGATTTGGGAACAGTTTATAAGCCCCTGAATAGAGAACAACCATCAACGGATAATTTACTGACACACTTTAAAAACGCACCGACGCACGCTCACGAAATAACTTCTTTCACAAGGAGGCTGAAAAAATCACCACCACGGGATAGTGTATTTTTCTTGGAAACCCCCTATGTTAAGAATACAGTCGTGGATGCTTCGGAGACTGTCAATAGCAGTGTAATGCCAGAGAAGCCAGCTTCTTCGTTGCAAAGCATTCTTAAAGTCAGTCAATCGAACATTACAGAAACGTATCCTGCAAGGGAAGCTTCCGCAGAGCCGGAGAAAAGGCAAAAGAAAGAAACGGAAGAGGAAAAGTGCATTCGGTTTAACTTGCCAACAGAAGAAGATGAATCAGAAGCGGACGAAGAAGAAGATGAACCAGTTGAAAGTAAAGATTTTTTGAAACAAGAAGAGAAACAAAAAGAACTCTCATCTTTGCAAAGGCGTGCTGGACCGGTGAAAAGGAAATCGTTGAGGTCATCCACGAGTTACATCAATCACAGCTCAGAGGAACAAATACCATTCAAGTTGAGTGCTGTAGCGGTTTATGCGGAAAATACTCCCAACAAGAAGGAAAGTACAGTCGTAGAAAGGCCTAAACGAAGAACGCCGTCGAGAGAAGTCACTCCAGAATATTATAAACAGCAGCCTTCCTTAATCGCAATAGATTCGCCGATGATTGAATTAAAAACGAACTTAGAAAAGGCGAATGATGTCGTTGGTCTGAGGAGTGGAATCGCTGCAAGAAAACCTTTAAGAGATGTCAAAACAGTGCAAATTGAAGTGTCGCGCAGCCCCAGCGAAACTGAGGCAGGGTTCACCCTAAAAGAAGTTGAAACTGTTGATTTCCAAGAACAACCAAATGTAAGTGCCATAGATACAACAGAGAATGTGCAAATAATTCCAGTTGTGCTTATGAACGAGAGCAGTGGCTCACAAGTCGAAACCAAATCAGAAGATATAAGTGTCGCAGCATGGAAACAAGAAAAGAGAGCTCTTTCTGAGAGTTCAAATGAATCAACGCATTCCTTACAACGAAGTGCAAAACAACTAAAGGGTCGCGGACCTATTCACAGTCCTCCCAATGACAGCGTAGTTTATAAAACACCAACAGCACTGGAAACGACATTGAAATCACCCACGGGAAATGTTCTCAAAACCGATACAGCTATCGACTTCAAACCGCTTATCTCGTCCTCGAGAGTTTGTCCAACCGTGTCAAAGTTCGACGTTGGTTCTACTGAAGCGTCAAAGGCCTCCGAAACCACTTCAAAAGTAGCATTTTCCGAACGTTCGACCGTATTAGGTGGACTGACATTCATGCCCACTTTTGAAACCACTACACACTTCACTGAGACGATTAGTGTTACACAATCGCAGCCGAGAAATCGAATGTTGGACACTACTGTCGATATGACTCTGTACGATACCATGGTTTTTGAAAGAAGCCAACAGCAGGCGTCGAACGAGAGTTCGAGTAGTTTGGAGACTCCAAGCCATAGTGAATATTTGGAAGAGCAGTCAACAAACTCTGAGTTAAATCCTCTGAATGACCAAGCATCGGAAACCAGCGAAAATAACGATGACAGTGATTCAGTCATCTTACTCTCTTCGCGTAGTAATTCGCCGCGGTTTGATGACGAGAGCTCAGAATATTCTGAAAACAGAAATCGGCAATCGGCCAGTAGACAGATTATGATCGGTGATGATGATAAAGATGAAGACGAAGATGACGACAGCGATGGTATAGATATTGCTGAAGCCTCAGAAGAAGACGAGAGCAATTCGTTTACGAATCAATTTTCGGAAGGTATGTCTTTGATTTTGTCGAAGAGCATTTTTTTCTAGTAGTGTTTATTTTATTCCAGTTACGAGGACTAGTACCAGTTGTTCGGTTTTAAGTAATACGGACACTGTTTTAAGCAGTGCTGCTGAAGTCGATGTACAGCCATTGAGTAGCAATCGAAATTTAGAAGAAAATCAGCAACATATGGGCATTCTCAACGAAATGAACTCAACTGCGGCTTCGACAGAAAAGGAGACAAGTGGCAAGACAACGTTTGCAATAGGTAATGTACTTTTTTTTGCTTTTTGGTATTTAAAAAATTAAATAATCTCATTGACTTGACTTTAGTTTGAGCTGTATTTACGTTTCTTCTATTTATTTCAACTTGCGGAGCTTGTTCGTTTGATTTTTACAATAAAATATCTTATAGTAACTAAATAATTAAGAACGCCGGCCAACTTATGTTTACCTTCTTATTTGCCGCTACAATTCAGGCGGTTTAACCAGGTCAATATACTGCAAGTTTGAAGATATTGTTTTCAACATGTGCATGCCACGTTAGAGTAGGCTTTCCTATACTGCGTTGATGCTCTGTACGATATATTCCGCCAAAGATATCCTCCTTTTCTATTCTGGTCTTAAGATCTCAAAGCTTTATTTTATCGTAATATTTACGAAACTATCTTTGGCAGTGTCCTCCTTTCCTCTATAAACTAAAGTTAACCACTTTATCCTCAATATCAATTTTCACAAGACGTTCGCTCACGTGACGAAAGGTAAAGATTTCTTATTTACGTCTGCCGCCAATGGTTAATCCAGATCCATAGAGGCTTTACTTCGTAATAAATGTCAGAATTCTGCGTCCTCTTCCCGAGCATCGGTAATGTCGTTATGTCTGCTTCATTGCAGTTCAGGGCAACTATTGGACTATGAGGCCTGTTTAGAGTATGAACATCCGAATTGTAGCTTGTGATTGTTTTTAAAATTAGTATTAAAATGGTAAATTGTTTCAATTTGGGACAACGTTTCCGTCAAATTTATTTCTATCCACAGGAGAAATCAGTACCAGCGAGAATAGAGATTCAGGAGATACCAGAGATTTAGGAGAAAATGAAAAACCTACCACTGAAGAAGAGGACAACGAATCCGAAACAAGTATCGTTCTGTTCGTAGAAGATGAGGAGCTTGTAAGTTCTCACGAGAAGGAGAATGAACCGAAAATATTGACCCCTAACGAAGCCGCTGAGGAGAAGGAACCCCAAGATCTTTTTGATGTTCTTGCCCCACGAGAAGTGTCCGAAAATGAAACCGTGGATGAAGCTGATAAAGTTATGCAAATTGCAACACCGAATGAAACAAATGAGGAAGAGCAGCAATCTGTGGATACAACTCCACCGCAGATGGAGAAAGAAACAGAAAATGGCCGAGACAAATCAAAGATGCAAAGCAATGAGCCTAAAAGAGTGAAACTAAATGACCCACGCACAGAGGAAATTGACGGTAAAGAAACAAATATCCCAAATCTCACTGCGAGCGAGACGGAAATGGAAATCGAAGCGATCTCTTCAGAGAAAGAGCAGATGTGTGAGGAAATTGCAACTGAAAGTTTAGAGATTGAAGAAAAGGCTGAAGCCGTGGATGAAACTCCACCGAAGATAATAAAAAATGAGCAATCAAGTAAATTGGAGGAGCAGACAATCCAAAATGATGAAATTCGCAGCGAGCCAGAACAAATGAAACATAAAGATGTACAGCCAAATGCTGAGGAAGAACATACACCGAACCCTCGACAGCGAAGAGCAAAATCGTTTTCCAAGACCCTTGTCGCCGACACGGATATTTCAGCCTCGCCAAGTAGCCGAAGGCTGTCGAGAGGGGGTTCAATGCCTCCTTCAGCTGCTAGTCAAATTATAACAAGAAGACGCTCTTTGCTTTTGGATGCCCTAGACGAAGCTGTAACGCCCGATTCTCCATCTAGCAGGACTCGCTCTAAATTGCGCTCCGATTCCATAGATGGTGAGGTCGATAGTCCGTCGGTTTCCAACGTAAAACGATCCAGATTGTCATCTATTTCAAGTGTTACATCCATCGAACTCGCGCAGACACCGAAAACTCGAAGGCGAACAAGTATGTCTGTAGACAAAGAGATGGTTGTTACGCCCAAAGCTGGTGGTACACCAAGAACAACTCGTGCAAGGAGTGTTACTGCAGAAGTCACAACTACTCCGAAGATAACTCCACGTAGATTGTCAATTACTAAAACGGACAAATCGCCTACTGATCAAACTAGTCCGGTGGAACTTAGCTCGACAAAAGATCAGGATAATATTATAAAAACTCCTGAAGCAGTACCGGAAATCTCCCAAAGTGATGACTTTAGAGCAGCGCGAAGGCTGACAAGAACCCAACTAGCGGTTTTAGAAAAATCTGCGGCATTGGCCAAACAAGGTCCAATCTCACCGGTCAGAATAACAAGGCGACGTAGTTCGCGGTCCAGTGAAAAGGTATCTCCACCAACGGGCGATGCGAAGGCGAGCGATACCGAATCGCTCTCTTCACAGATCAGTCAGTCTTCGCGACGAGTCACAAGGAGTTCTGCTTTAAAGGTAAATAAAAGCTTACTCAAATCTTACATAATTTATTTATATTGTTCTATTTAGGACAATATCGATGAGGACATGGTAAGCATTGCTAGCTCAACTGAAAGCGGAAGAAGCAAGAGAAAGCGCGGAAAGGATATAAGCTCGCCAATTCCTGTACTGATGGCAATTCCTGAAGAAGAATCTGCAGGTAAGAAAGATGCCTCCATTTGAAGTGGGATGATAGTGAGATATACCTACTTAAATAATTTTTCTTTTCAGCATCAGAAGGAAGTGCTGCGAACAGTGAGAAATCCAACAATTTGGCACGTCCAAAGAAAAAGATTACTAAAAATGTTCGTACATGAATTTAATTCAAAAATTGTTTTTGTTTGAAGAAGAAAAATGAATAAACCGACTTTGAGTCGCATGTACATATACGTATTTACAGACAAGCGTTTTATCTCTACATCTCTACATCTCTACATATAAATAAAATTGGTGTAGTTCTGTTCGACTAAAATTGAAATTGACTGCATGTCTTTAAATGCAAAAATCTTGGAAATTGCTGAATATATTCTGGTGAATTTTTCACAGGCTTATAGAGGATACTTAGGCCTACAATCTCCACTTTGTCTTAGCTCTATATCTCTATAAATTCCGGAAAAAATTGGACAAGAGTAATTTTTTTTTTCGTTTCGCTTCGATTTTTTCTTTGCAACGCTTTGCGTTCGAAAATACTGGGAGCATTTAAATATACTAAGTACCAGCTTATAAAGGACATCTGCAAGTACAATTTAGGATATTCATTATCTCGATAACTTAAAAGGTTTTCAAATAAATAGGAAAAACTTGAAATATTTCTACGATTTTCGCCTCGGTGAGTGGATAATGCACTTCATTCTCAAATCAAACATACTAACAGCACAATATATTGATATTGGAGAGGGAGACAGTATACTGTTTGGTTTGCTTGGAAAAAAAGAAACTCATAAAAGAAATGTCAAATCAGTGTTAGTATATGTAGGGTAAGAGTCCCTACACGTAGGGATATAAAAATGATACCGTAAGGAAAAAAGGACAGATTTGTATAACGTAGAGATTTTTTCGGACGAAACATTTTCATCTTTGCTCAGTCAAGAGATATTTATTATTTTTTTTACTTTTTATATATTGCTCTTACATTCGTCGGTATTCGCTAAGGAATGAAATTAGATGACATGATTTGAAGAGTCAACAAAAAGGAAAAATTCATTTGTGGTTGAGATTGCGTATGAGAAGTTTGATTCGATTTTATTCGTGCATGTATGGATAAAATAGTTATGTAGAGAGATTATATTGAAAATTATTCGACGGTGTAGGGAAAAAGTAGGAATTTTCTTTGTGCACTGTAGGGTTTATTTTTTTTGGATGTAGGTACATAAGCTTTGTCAAATATGTAGGAAAGGTCTGTTTATCTGTGTTTTGCTTACAAAAAAAAAAAAAAAAATCTATCAGTATCTATGAAAGAATGTCAAATAGATATAGGTATGCATTTTGTATTTAAAAAATTAAAAACATTCATTTTATTCACATTTTGTTCGATTAATATGTACCTACCTATAAAAGCGGAACACATGGAATACCCAGTGCGTGGTGTTTAAAGGAATAGCCAAAGGGCGAATGCATTATGGCTAATAAATTACATATCAATAGAAGCGGTTAATAGGACTATGCAAGATAAACTAAATAAAAACAGATTTGTCGGTGGAGTTACATATTTGTTCTCTGGTGATTTCAGACGAAGATTAATTATTAAACAAACGTTCAGTGCTTTGGCGATACTTAAGAACAGTGCACTTGACTCAGAATATGAGAGCAGTATCGGGGGATTCTGATATTTGCAAACTTCTTTTTGAGAGTGATTTCGTTGCAGAAAAAGGTTATTGGGGCGTTAATTTTAACTGGTTGTGGTAAAGGAGATACGGTTTATACCAAAAATACCAATTATTCCCAACAATAAGTAATAACCCATTTCAGTTTCAACGGATTCAATTTCCTATTTTTTTTTTTTTGACAATTTTGACAACAATAAGTTACAGGCTCAAACTTTAAGAAAAGCGGGATGCGGGAGTTGAATGCACGGGCATTTATGTGTGGCGTGCAAGAGGATAAGCAATGCAGTAAAGTAAATATCACAACTGTTATGAAACCACATTTTGCACGTGCGAAGCCGGGCGGGTACAGCTAGTTGAATTATATTTTCAAAATTGTACCAGCTGAAATTAAACTCGCTCGTATAAAATTGCATTTACACCATCAAGCACGCGCATTTTTGAACCAGACTGGACAGAAAGATCCGTTTGTCCGCAGTCAATGCTAATAAAGGGCGTTTTTTTTACTATGCCCGCATGATCAGATTATTGATTTTCATGGTTTACAACAGTTGGATCTCGTATTATTGTTGTAAACCATGGAAATCAATGATCTATATAGATCATTTATATAGATCATGTGGGCATAATAAAAAACTCTTAAAGGTGTAAGAATGAGATCAGAGGCTTAGGGTGTCTTGGAAGTTCTACTAAAGTTCTAAAGATAATGGAATACAGAAATATAATTTTCCAGTGGAAAGGCGGCTGCCTACAAGTTTTTTTCCCAAAAAAATCATCAAGTCACGCCACATACTCATTTCTTTTGTAGTATTTGTGAGTTCATGAATTCCTGAATAAAGTCCTATAGTGCAAGAATTCGGTATTCTCTAATACGTATTTCACTATTTGCTTCATTTTAATCAAGACCTCCACAAAAACCAAACAAATTCAATAAGAAACCAAAAACAATTAAACTCCGCGCTGCCCATAATAGCAAACAATTAGCGGTCGGCCATTAGCAAATTCTCTTTTGTTGCTCACAAGTATTCACAGTCGAAGGATATCGCCCAATCTCTCTTATCCCATGCCTGTCGAAAGTCCTGGAAGAAATTATTGCTAAACGTATACTATGGTATGCTGAAACAAAATAAGCTTATCAGCCCCAATCAAGTAGCATTTAAAGCTAACAGAAGATGCATTGATGCCCTACGCACATTGACTTCTTTACTTCGAAAGCATTATCAATGTTCATATTAACACTCTAACAAACATAACAAAATGTTAGTCGTAAGTAAAATCGACTATGGGTTATATATATATGGGTATTGTCCACAATCAACATTAAAAATAATAAAACCCCTATACCACCAAGCCGCCAGAAGAAGCATAAACGCTTTCCCTACCACTCCAATAAAAAACATATTAGCAGAAGCCGGACATATGAGCATTGAGGAACGAAGAGACGCTATCGCAATAAAACTATCAGCGAAACTAGTTTTCTCCAAAAACTCAGTTATAGACCAGGACGTAAAGAGGGCAAAGGATTATAAGCTTATAAAGAGAATACCATCCGCCATAACAACCACATTTGAAAAAGCAAGCTAGTAGACATCCCAATTAGGCTAAACCAGATTGCTGTCCCACGATATCCCCCATGGCTATAATGAACTCAGAATCTATTATACTGACCCTAGCCAACTACAAAAAAGCAAACACCAGCAATACAACCTATACTGTTAACTCTTCGCCAGTATCTCTTCAGAGTTAAAATCAGATGGGTGGAGTCTTATCTTCACTGATGGGTCAAAGACTACAGAACACACATCATTTGCTGTCTCACTGGAAAATGGATCCATTATCTCCATTGGTAATCTGCCCGAATTTGCATCAATATTTACAGCAGAAGCTTTCGCTATCCTTCAAGCCGCTAATATAGCAACGAATCGCAAAGGAAAACATATTGTATGCTCCGATATCATTTCGGTACTAAACGCTATCAATAACCCTAACACCAACACTGAGCTCATATCAAAAATCAGACTCCAGCTTATCAAATCACCAAATAATGGGCATGTCGGGATCCCAGGTAACGAAAACGCTGATACCGCAGCTAACTCTGCCAAAAAAGCCCCGGTATACAGATTTGATATTTATACCAAACTAGATTTGTTAAAACTTACTCAAGAAGCCACAAAAAGCTTAATTAGAAGAGACTGGAGTCTATACCACCATCACTACAAAAAAATTAACCCTGAAAGAGTGAACCCGGTATACCCCACAAAAATTGCGACTCCTACACACTTCAGCTACCCATAAGTACCTCCTGACCAAAGACAACCCTCCAGCCTGCACCACCTGCAACTCTGCATTAAACATAACGCATATTTTGGAGAACTGCACCGAATTGAGACCCATCATCAATAATATAGTCAAAGACAACTCAATATACAAAATACTTAGTAACCCTAGTCCCGCCAATATTGAAATGATATCAAACTTTTTTTCCATATAAACACTAACTAACTATAGTTATAGAGCCAATAGTCTTTGCAGCTAGGCTCAGTAACTTTAATATTACCATGTAATTTTAATTACCTGACAATAAACTATAATAATAATAATAATAATATATGTATGAAATATATCCATCTCTTCTAATCATTCATCTCTGCCTATAATTGTAGATACGTAGAGCGGAAATAAAGACAAGTTCCGGCGACCAACATTTGTGCAATCACATAAGAACATTTCTATTTCCGATTTAAGACGTGTGAAATTAGTGTACTAATTAGTTTCGGTAAATTAAGCCAAAAATTCATCAATCATTTATACAAAATAAATAAAAAATTATCCAATCAACACTTCCGGAAGCCATTTTGTTTCATAGGAACACGGCATAAAAATCACCACGTAAACAAGATGGCTGACCAAAAACGACTTTGATTTCATGTATTTATTTTTCTTAATAATAATAATAATAATAGTAAGATGATGAAAGTTTTCTCAAAACGTTTTTATTTTCCTACAACCATTCTGCAGTGATAATTTTTCATAAATATTGCAAGCAAAACACTTATTCCTAAAAAAAAAAATACTTTTCACACGTAACGAATTATTTCAATTTTAACGGATAAAATTCTATTAACGCTGCCAGAAACTTTACCGACGGCTGAAGTTACGTGAAACGTGACATTTGTCTATACGAATTTCTATGTACTACCTAACAATGCTAGCGTACCAAATTGTTACCACTCCGTTAAAATAAATATAGATTGTAGGCAAAGTAACGAGAAATTGGCCGAAGTTGGTGGTCTCAGTATGGTTTGTCTTCGAATGGATTAAAAAAACATTATCAGCTCATTATTGATTTGGACCAAAATTAGATTTCACCAAAATGTATAACAAAATTCCATTTTAGGTTTTTTTCCACTGCGCCCCCTCTCGCGGACGTCTGAAACATTCGACAGTATAACTTTCATCAGCTCCTCAATTAGGCGTTTGGTCTCGGCCCACGGATCTGTTGCGCCAACTATTTACATTGTTTTTACGATAACAAACTTTACCTAACAAGCCGACGCTTACAGTTCTGCAAACCCATTGACTGCAACGTTAAAACTACAACGGCATGCATTTTTACTCATATTTCGATGACCTTTTAAATGAATATCTGATCTTGACATTGAATGTAGCACACTGAGTTTGTTGCTGAACTAGCACCAAACAACTTTTTAGTTTAAGCAAACTTAATAATTCAATTTGCGGGTTTACATCACTTCAGTTACATTCTTATGTTCACGAATCGTGTGATAATTGTGAAAAACTTTCATTCACAGCTAGCTCTAGTAGTAACATGTTTACATTTTTTGTTATTTTAAGCATAGTTTTTTGTTTGGCTTTGGGGTAATTAGAATACTAGCCTTTAATTTGTTCAAATATACTTAAAAAAAGGAAAACTAATACATGAATATCATTGCGTACCCTATGCGATTAACTGTATCGATCAATTATTATTTTTGCATCATAGTGTATCAAACGCCCTCTAAAAACCGTTGCATTGTTGATTGTTTTGTTTATTTATATAGCTCGGCGGCAGATGAAACCTCAAATGGAATCGATGTTTTACTATCGGAAAACAGGAGCAGGATAAAATCCAAGCATTTGGAAATGTGGGATATTATTTTAAGTATCATCAAAAGAAAGGAAATCCTTGAAAATATCACAAAAGGACATTATGAAGTTAAGGAAAGGCTAACAGAAAACAACTCAAACATTTACTCAAGGTATGGTCACATTTCCAAAGCAGAAGAAGATGCCAGAACCGGAAACATAGATAATAGTAATCCAGATTTTAGCAGTCATTATTATAAATTTAATGCGGAGATGGTCACATTACTGCTAAAGGAATTAAAGAAGCTTTCTGAATTGGAGAGAGAGTGTCAGGGTTTGATTTAGGTGGATATAACTGGAATTATTTGGAATTATTATATTATTGTTATTTCAATAAATGTTGATGTTTAAGTAAGCTGTAACGGAGAAATCAATTAATCAGTTTTTAATTTTGAAGTTAAAGTTATTTGCTGGATATCGGCCTTCGTTTGAGGGAAATATGACAGCGTTATCCCAAGTAATGGACCTGTGGCCTGGGCCTCCAATATCGTGCGATCCTGGTGTTGTCTTCCCTAGATTTGGATATTGTTCCTTGAAAGTTTGCATAATCTTGCAGTTGCATTTAATAGCTTCGCCTTTTATATTTAAATTTTCTAGAAAAATAATTTATTAATTTTTTTTTTGTGATCGGAAGAGTTTTTCGTACGGAAAAATTAAATTTCTCATTTTTTTTTTTTTTTGTGATAAACTAACTTTTTAATTCAAAAGCAACATTTTAATGTGGTATATGTTTGGGCTTCTTCAGATTCGCCCTCAGATTTCAGATTTTGTGTGGCTAATCGAACATAAAAACGTCACTTGTGATAATATTCGTGGGATTCGAATATGTGTAGCCTTCAACACTTTTCAAAGCGTTTTCATTCACTGGTTAAATTTTATATTAAAACATTCGAAATTTTCGTCCCGATTGATTTTTAAATATTTATACATAAATAACTTACAAAAATAGATTCACCCGATGCAATGCCTTTCTTTGATTTAGAACAAATTCAAATTCAAAAAAAAAAAAAAAAATAGTTGGCGCAACAGGTCTGGAGAACGAAATAGTACCCCGCAAGGAGTCTGTCTGTTTCTATACAGATGGGTCCAAAACTGAAACAGGAGTAGGGGGGGTGTTTTCTCTTATGATCTAAATTGTAAAATCTCATTCAGCCTTCCTAATCACTGTAGTGTATTTCAGGCGGAGGTCATGGCGATCAAAGTGGCCCTGTCGTGACTTCGGTATAATGTAATATCTGTAAAGGATATCACCATCTTTACCGACAGTCAAGCCGCGATTAAATCCCTGGATTCTGTCGTCTTCAATTCAACAACTGCCCTCAATTGCCGACTATCTCTGAACGAGATGGCGAAACAATTCCAGGTTATTGTTGTAATTACCTGGTAATTGCAATTGTCCAGGTAATTGCATCGCCGATGAGCTCGCCAGACAAGGCACTACTATGTCGACTCTACCAGAAAAAAGGAGTCTCTATATGCCTCTTGCTACTTGCAAGCTCCTAATTAAACAAAACGCATTAAGCGCTACTAATCGCAGGTGGTCTAGCTGCTTAACGTGCCACACCTCGAAACAGATCTGGCCTCAGCTGGATTCCAAGCGCTCAAAAAGTCTCATTACACTGAAAAGACCCATAATAAGCACTCTAGTAGGTGTCATCACGGGACACTGCATCATAGGGAGACATGCTCTCAGATTAGGCCTCCCTTCAAATGATTTCTGCAGAAGCTGTATGGACGAGGAGGAGGAGGAGACTATTCTTCACCTTCTCTGTACGTGTCCAGCACTGTCACTCCGTAGAAAACTATACCTCGGAGAATATTTCTTCGACAATCTCAGCGAACTCGCAAACATAGGTATTAACTGCCTCCATCGCTTCATTCTTAGCTCCGGCTGGTTCAACGGGTAGATAAGGAGTCGATATCGATCCTGTGGTAATACAATGGGCCTAATTTGGCCTAAGTGAGGCTGCACTTGAGGCGGCCTGCCACTCTAACCTAACCTAACAGGTCTGGAGAGACCCTAGGCCTAGCTTCTCACAACCATTCGTTTGTGTGAGTTTTCCATTTTTGGAACGAATGGAAGGGATCTACAGTTTTATGCCGACTCCAAACGGCTAATTGAGAAGCTCTTACAAGACATTTATACTCTCGGATGTTTGTCAGACGTTCGCGAGAGGTAGCACAGCGGAAAAAAACCCTAAGTCGGAATTGGGTTTTTTGCGGGATTCGAATCTGGGACTCCCGCATAGCAGTCCAACACACTAACCACTAAGCTACTGCGACTACAGAACAAATTCACGAAAACCTAAAAGCCCTCCACCAGTTGTCAAAGTCAAGCGCACTTGTATTGGTAAATCTGAGAAAATATCTAGATTCGCAAAAGTGCTCTGAAATCTGAAAATGATTGCTTTTTTTCGTACCAAACGAACATAAAAACTGCTCTGAGAGCAAACGAAAAGTGCTCTGAGAGCGCCCAATCGAATACCACATAAGTGTTGATCGACTCCGAACGTGCAGCAATTGTCGGTTGACAAATCGGTATTGTGAATGTCAACCTTGATCAATTTTATTTGCAGTTGTCAATTTTTCTATCTGTCGCAATTTCGGACGGCTCTTAAACGAAAATGTAATCATTTTTGAAATTATTGAACATCAACGTTTTTTATTGTTATTTTTGAAGGGCTGTATATATATATTTGTCGACATTCGTTTTTCTTCCTCTGTAATGAATTTTATCCATTTTGGGCACATGCAATTTTCCATAACACGTTCAGCAGCTCATTTTGAATAAAGGACACTGTTGACTGCGCAAGACCAAGGTTGAAATCGTTGCCGACACAGTTGCAGAGCTGCAGCTAACTGGTTTAAGTTTGGGTCCAATATCTTCCAAAAAGTCAACGAATGCACATCAAAAGCTTTATTTCATTCCTTGGAAACTGTAGTTTCCAAAGGATTAGATGCGACTCGCAAACTCCTCCGTATAGCAGCGAATTCTGCGTACTCTGTCTCGCCTTGGTCACCATAAAAAAATAAGTCCACTAATGACATGTTTTCAATAAATTTCACGGATTTGCAAACTCGTAGTTATTGTTTAATTAAATTGCGAAAGTCGTAACAATCACTCTTCAAATCAAAAATATTTTAGAACTGTCAAAGTTGAGTTTTCATTCACAATAACTTCAATTTTAATTGATAAATTTTGTCATTCGTCAACCGATTGATAGTTTATCTTCGCAATAGGGGTAGGGAAAAGCTCCCTGTGCCCTGTCCTATAATATTTATAAAATTAGGAGGGCCATTCGATCCTGCAGCGCTGCCAACGTTCACATGATTTGGAGACCCATCACCCATGTACATCTTCCAGAGTTATGAATCTATACAAAATATCATTTGAAAGTATGTAAAACTGTCCAAACAAAACAGGTACGTGACTTCTATTCCCATATTCAACCCCATCCAGGTATCCGTTCGGAACAGAATTTTCTCCGATCTGTACGAAATCGGAGAAATTCCATTCGAGGTATCCGTTTCGATACAACTTTCGGAAAAATTCTCCGATGGCATATAGCGCACCTTGTCGCATTGCGTGGAACCGCGTTATACCACTTATTTTTGACAGCCACACGGCAATTTTTTCCGAAGCTCTCCGACAACTAATTGCTGCCGAATATTTTCATGTGAAATAAACGCGCTTATATGCTTCATTTATTTTCTTCCGAAACGGATACTTCGAACGCAATTTGAGTTCCGATCGGATTTCACTTTCGTATCGGAATTTTCCCGGATACCTCGATAGGGGTGATTATTTGCCTAGAAATTGTGACGTGGAATTGGACAAGTTAAGTCGACATAATTAAGATACGAACATATCTCAAAATACACTAGACGCCGTTTAAATTTATTAATAATTCTTGTTTTATGTACAGTAGATAAATATGTATCATAAGTATTATAGCCTATAAATATGTTTTAAAGAAATCAATTTTTAACAAACCAAATAATATAACTTATTAGTAATGCAATCTTTTCTTTTTACACTATATATTTATTTATATTGACGAAATTAAAGATAATAAGCAAATAGGCAAGTATTAAATAATACAAAAGGAGGGAAACATATTGAAAAATACCATTCTGCATAAACCTATATTGACAACACATCAGGTACATAGTATACGAGTTTAGAAACCAAATACAATTTAATTTTTATATCTCTAGGGCAAGATCAATTAGAAATAATTTAAATATACAACTTAAATTATACTTTACACTAAAGTCGACAGTTCGTGTTGAGATGTACTTGTTACATTGCTCATGTCTAGAGTTTGCGGTAAGCCCGGACTGACGGATCCGCTTGCCTCGCGCCCACCCATAGGAACACATCCGTTTGACAGTACTTTTGGGGTGGGTGGTGTTGCAGTCGATGGACGCATAGAGTATCCAGCGGTACATGAATGGTTGAAGCTACCATGTGAATGATTCGGTGAAATAGGTGTTACTGATGTCGGATGAATTTGAGCATTCGAATGGCTCGTCGAATTGAGATTCATGTGATTTGAGTTTGAATGATTTAGAAATTGCACAGGCGGCGTTATAGCACTTAACGCGGACATATTCAACGAATGATTGCGAACGCAAATGGTTTTTTCTTTTTGCCAAACAAATACATTGTGTACCATAGCTCCGCCACAGAAAACTATACCGATTCCGATTAGCACACTGGTTATTATAGCTGGCGTTGAATGAAATTGCGTAAAGGTGTATAGTATTATTCCTGGAAATAGAAAAAATTATAGAAGTTACAACTCAATGAAGCAATCAAAATTGTATAAGCCGTCTGTAGGTGCAGTGGCTAGTTGTCAGTATATGCTAGACTACGAAACAGGGTTATCTCTGCGTTCAGTTCAACCTTCAACCCCTGGAAAAACATATATGTATGTACTTGTAACTTGTTGTAAGGTATTTTTTACTGCGCCACCTCTCGCGAATATCTGTCAAAACATTCGAGAGGAGTATTTTTATGAGATAACATCACAATTGAGCCGATTATAGGGTGAAAAGCCAAAGGGTTATCCTACATGGAGCTGTTGCCTAAAACTGTTACACACCAGGTCATTTGTTTAAATCAAAATGTAGAACATTCCTCCCTCATATTTAGCTGAGAATGCATCGACAGGCGTTGACAATTTCATGAGATTTTAAAATTATTTAGAGCAACGAAAAAGAAAGTAAGTTCCGTCCACATGTAGGAACAATTGTACATCGAACAACGACCATTTAGTTTTAGACGTTTAGACCCTCCTAGTGACAAACCATCGAAATAGCTGCATTTGACAGAACAAACAATAGAATATTTTTTGTAGCAACAGAATCTCGAGAGAAAATTGCCACCTGGCGACAGAAATAAAATAAGTTAAATTACTTGAGTTGCTGTTTCTGTTGGTACAAGCAAGAGGAAAGCTACGATTATACACAATTCGTGAATCGTGTCATTCCGTAACGTGGTGACAAACAAACAAATTGTCTTAAAACCTAAATTGGTCATGGGCTGTGTCGATTGGTCTGCATTTGTGAAGAGATTTGATGATTATTACCCAATTAGCATTTATATAGTCCATATTTCAGCCTATCCAAAATGTGCTGAATAAATTTAGGTACTTGTCTTTTTCGTAACAAAATGGAAAATGCACTGCACTATACTCATCGAGACATGCTCTAAACAAGTAAAGTTTAGCTTTGGAGAGGACGCATCGCAGAGAAACAAAAATAGATGAAAGATCTTTGTGATTTGTGATTTTCCAAGCATCTATCAAATATCAGTGAAACTCGCATGAGCGGAGACAATACTGAGACCCCTAACTTCGGCCGATTTTCCGTTACTTTCCTACAAGCTATATTTGTATGGGGTGGCAAATGCTAAGTGAGTAGTATTGTTACAAAGAAATTCGTATTGATAAATGTCACGTAACTTCAAAAATTCCGGCTCACGAACACACTCGCAAAAAATATGACCCACTTCCGCTGTCGGTTTCAATGTTAATGTCAAAATATTCAGTAAAATCAACGTTTACAAGTAATTAAAGTTTACTACCGAAATTCCGAATCGGTGATCGCAACTTTAAGAGCGTTAACGCCAATTTTCAATCTTCAGCGATGAAGCGAATTTTTGGTTAAACGGCTTCGTCAATAAATAAAAAAAAAGCGCTAATGGACAGGTGAGAACCCTCGTGCTTCATGAAACAGCACTTCATCTGCAAAAAGTCACTGTTTTGATGCGGTTTTTATGCCGGTGGCGTCATTGGGCCATTCGTCGATGAAAATGACCTTCACGTTACTGTAAATGGTATTCGCAACAGAGACACGTTAGAACGTTATGTCTTTGAGCAATTACATGAATTGGACACCAGTGATATGTGGTTCCAACAAGTCGGTGCCACAGGCTACACAGCGGGTAGCAAAAATCGAGTTATTGAAGTCTCAGGTCGGTGAATGTGATATCTCGAGAAACAGACCCGTTGTTTGGTGCCGAGATCATGTGATTTAACGCTTTTAGACTTTTTTTTATAGGGCTACATTAAGTTATTGGTCTATGTCACCAAGCCGGCAAAGTTAGAGAAGCTCAGAGGCAACATTGAGAGGCAAGAGTCATAGAAAATAGGGATCAACGTATCGACCGCTGCATACGTTCCCGTGGTGGCTATATCAACGAAGTCGCATTCCATTCATAAATGTTTTGATAGTAGTTCAAGCCAATACATTTTTGTTTGAAATATCTCAAGTAGTTTTTATTTTATTTAAAAAATAAGTTGTCAAGTCCTCAATGAAAGACCCTTTACAACATGTGTTTGTGTATGTACCTTTTTACTAGTTAAGAATGAGTCTCTTCTTTAATTTGTCTGACCTTCGGTTATAGCGACTATTTGGGCCCAGTCCTATCACCGTCGCACTTGCAAACCTAGCTTAGCCTACTAATTGACCCTATGTTTCCGCCTATTTATAATTAAAAAGAAAAGTTGCTGCTCTGCACAAAAGTGAAGGCCGTGTAAAAGTTCTGTTATGTGTTAGGCCCCTTTATATGTACCAAATTTTTGTATTAGTTTTACAATTGAACTTACCTGTAAGAAACACCGGTATTGATATGAAAAATCCACCAACTGCACAAACTCTGCTGACGCTGGACTTCTGCAAGTACTTGTTGCTTCTGTAACAAAATCTACGAAAAACCTAAACATTAATAATGTCCTTACTATATTTCACAGAATTATATATGTAGTTACCGGCCACTTGCTGCAGATCCTCTAATTAACTTAACTGCAAATAGGAATTGAATGGCACACACCAGTAAGCAGCACAAGTTCAACGACAGTGATAATGCACACAGAGCCAGTGTAACATCATACACTATAATATAATCCTCGGACGTAGCTGGACCGGGAGGTTGTATCGGGATCTCCCTTCCTCCGGGTGATATTTTCAACAAGAAAATAAGTGAGAGTAACGCCAGCAGCAAAGATACTGAAAAATATACGAATCAAATTGTATTGTATGTCTCTTAGAATGAATGATAAAGCATACCTAAGCAGAGAAGACCTAAACTTGTGAGCGCTTCGCGAACACCAGGACCTTGTTTTGAATGATATCCCGGGTTGAAGTTATTACAGTTGCTGTAGGGATTGTTACAGGTATTGGTCGCCAATAGATTGAGGTTATTGCTAATACTTGTTGGTGTAGTTGGCGCAATGTTTAACAAATTCGTCAATCTTGGCCCACCATTAGCAATGCCCTTCGGTGGTATTGTCGATGACGATAGGGTGGATATATTTAGCGGCTGAGGAGGCCTTGGGTGTAGGCCTCTGGTGTGTGGACGAGGTTGCCCCGGTGGTTGTATCGGAGGCATATGTTTCAACATTTGTTTGATTATTTAATAACCTTTCTGGGTTTGTCTTTTTCTCTTAAAATTAACTGAAGGGTCATCCTTATCAAACAACGTATATTATATGTCAAAATGTCAGTCATATTTTTTGGTACTCCGATTTACTCGTGTAGTATCACATCTAAGAAAGTAGGAGAATTTAAATTAGTCGAATTAAGGATTAAGATGTAAATAATTTGTATAGTATACGTAAGAAAACTTGAGGGAATGCACTCGGCGAACTCTTCCAATGAGAAGACGGTAAACTTGTTAAGGGGGGGGAGCTAGAAGTTATTGATTTGAATACAGCTGGCTTTTAAGACGATAACCCACAGGCTATATCTAATAGCGTTCAAATTTCCACCTTGAAAAATATACTCGGTGAGTTCAGCGTCAGTCAATCAGTTACAATTTTGCTTTAACTTGATTATTTATAAAACTGGACATTGTAGGTGGTCCATCGAGTCTTTTTTGTTTTCAGCGAGAATTTTGTTGGTACATAATGAAGCGTTGATCTTTTTTAAAAATCATATGCTGAAGAGGGCGATAAGTTTTTTTCTTTTTATTAACTAGGAAGTGACAGCAAAATGTTTAAAGTAGTTGAGCTTTTTAACAACAAAGCCTGGTCTGGAAAGCGTGTAGCCAGAGCGGTAAGAAAAAATGGGAGAAGCAATTATCATTTCTAGGGACATCGTGTTCGTGCTGAAATTTTGAGTGCTGATATTTCAGTAAATTCTAAAATTTGGAACATTTCGCGTTCGCGGAGAAATTTGGATTTTAGTCGTGCCTTTTCCAATACTCGTTTTGTAGTTATGCTGACGACATTCGAATCCAGCACTAATATTTCAATAAATTTTTAGATTTGGAGAGAAAGCGTTTGTAAAAATTTCACGCAAACAGCAAGCGCAAATTGATGCTGCGTATATGCAATGGAGGAAGAGGAAGTTAAGCACCGACCAGTCGTACACTCGACACCAATGTCGTTTTTCATTGGTTTCTATTCAGAAGACTGTTTTTTGCGCGAGTTGAACGGTTTTAGAAGTAATTTTTCGATTTCGAACCCCACTGACACTTCTTTTTGGCCAATAGAAGACGACATAAGTAAATAAGAAAGCATTTGAGTAAGTGAGTGATTTATATGGTTTTCCATTGGGACCAAAAATCAATCTTTTTCTTTGATCTAAATCACTTTTCGCGTTCCATTGGGCAGAAAAATCAATATTTTTTTCGATTCGGATCACTTTTTGCAGATCTCGATATTTTTTCAGATCTACACACACCAATATAATTTGCACAGCTGTTTTACGTCAGTTTAAGAAGTTTGCTTTCGAGAGAAACGCGCAAAGTTTCGTGAAAACCAAAATAGCAAAATACAAAAATAGCTATGGATATGATTTCGTAGGAATTATTATCTTCATTATCTCCCTCGTCATCTGAAGACTACAAACCACCAATAATACTTCATTTGTATCTACAACAAGGAAAACATTTTTGAGGTCGATATCCATTTGTGATTTTGCCAAAACGAATGCCATTTGAACAGCTGATATTGTTGTCAATTAACGCACTAAACCATTTACAAAAGCAGATCTCTGGTGGTCCCAATGGAAAACCACATTAGCCTCTTTTGCTGATACTCATAGCGATTTAAGTTCTACTTCAATACCTTATGGACTACTTTTTCTATGTCATAAACTGTCACAAAAGATTTTAAGTGGAACTTAAATCGCTATGAGTAGTATCAGCGAACGGACCTTAGTAAGTAAATAAGTATAACTAAAATAAGTTAGCGTAGCGAGCGGTTTGCGTTCCCAGTCGTGCTAACCGAATCTAATGGCGTTTTTCATTGAAGATCCGAGAGGATTGCCTCGAAAATTGCTCTTTTCAATAAAAATCGTTGGAGCACTTTTGTAATAGTAGTAGACACCATGTGAACGTCGAATTGGATAACTTTTTTGTTTTAATAATAGCGGCGACTTTTCTTTGATTATTTTCAGAATTTTGCAAACTGATTTTTTTAAATTTATATTCTGTTTGACAAAATACTACTTTCGAAATTCAGTTTGAATTTTTAATTTGTATTCTATTTGACAAAATACCACTCCTCACGCATAATTGCATATTTTCGGATCACATAGCTCAAAATTTGTTTCTAACAATCTAACAACACAACACACGTTTCAATCTGACATTTTGCTAGTGTGAGTTGGTGAGTTCAAAGCAAATCTTTAAAAGTATTCCGGACACTTCTGTCGTTTTAAGAATTTACTTGGAACTTGGAAGTGTATATCTTGAATGAAACATAGAAAACAAACTTTTAGATTTGCTCTTATGAAAAGGCGAGTTCCATCGACGAGAGGCTTTCTCGAAGCAGTTGTGTTCGGATATCTTCAATTAATCTACAATTTTCCTTCTGTCCCTCAATTGAAAACATTGTAGGATAACCACTGGCTGGTTCTCTTACGGTCGCCCTTAATCAGAGATATGCGCTCTAATTCCGGTTAATATCATGATTCATGAGTAATGAATGTCGAAACGACTATTTGACTTTGAAAAAAACTTGTAGGAAAACAATAGGTTCGTTGGGTACTTTCCGCATCGAAAAATGAAAATCGTTAAATAGCGGAAATCGAGAGAGATGAGTTGAGAAATTGAGCAAATTGACAAAAATATTTTTGACATAAAATTACAGAAAAAAATAGACAAATTACAAAACTAAATTTTGCCAACGATGACTTTAAATGACGCCCATGTTAAATAATTGCTGTTTTTTCTTTATAAAGCCCGCCTAAAAAGTTGACACCTCCATAAGATAAAGCAAACTTCCCACTGTTCAAATTCAAATCAGCCGCACTAGACCTCTAGGGGTTTTGTGACTATAATAGGTCTATTCCTTTACTTCTAAATTTTACCTATTCTAACTCTTAGCTTGCGAATATTTACGCAAAGCCGTTCCTTAACTCGAAAAATTCGTAAAAGAGAGCGTCATCGAGAGAGCAATACAAAACCCCTCCAACTTCACTGAAAATGTTACGAATTTTTACTCAACAATTTTCTTGGTTTAACAATTGGAAAAGCTGTCAGTCACCTTACAATTAACAGCTGATTTGAAATTTATTGTCCCGTTCGGCATACGGGTGCATTCATTCATTTCCTGCGTATTTAAATGATAGCAAAGAAAGAAACAATCTCCTCCACAACAATTTTGAATGCAGTATCACTTTTTCCTCTTATCGAGTTCGAATAATTCCGAATCACTTTAATCTCTAGATGAATCAAGTAACGTTGTTAATAAATTAAAATTAGCCAAATCTGCGAGTTTATCAGACACGATTTCTCCTATCACTTTTTGGAGTTTTTGAATTGTGTACGTATCTGTCATATAAATACGGAGGTTAGTTTCAACCTTCTCGCTTGCCACTGATGCTGTTGGTGAATGTTAAGAATGACAGAACAACTGCATGCGAGTCACATACCTACACAATCTAGCCCAGTCAAATAATGTAAACAACATAAGGCCCAACCTACAGAATCCGTCGCGTTTGTTGCGGAAACGTATCCGACTGACAGAGGTTAATAAAATACACAGCAGCTCCGTTGTACCCGTTGACACTGTTGACCGTTGGCACAGCGTGAAAGAAGCACTTTCATTTGTGAAAATATTGAGAGAAGATTGACCTGGACTGAAGACTGGAGTAGAAGTAACCTGAACGCAAAAACTAGATTGGTCGGGAACGTCACTTTTTCAAAACTGAAACAACTGTTCATTATCGCCGATATCAGCCAAACAAAACTGAGGTACATCAAGCCAGCGAGCTGTCAGACTTACTAAACTAAATACTTGAACGTCCCCACTGACATCGGCAGTCACCGCATGCGACGAATTCTATTTGCTATGGAACTGGTCGTTAGAATACGTCAATACCGAATCACAAAATCCCGAAGACACAAAATCCCGAATGCTCTTTTGCCCGAATCACAAAATCCCGAAAAATGGTTTTGAAGGAAAAATCCCGAAAAATCCGGGATTTTCTTAGCCAGCAATTTTCTTTTTGTCCAAATTTATTAAATTTTAAATAAATTGAAATATTCAATAATATCTCTCAAATTAAAAACAATTTGTCGTTTTAAGAAAAACGGATGAATTGAAGAAAATGCAAAATGAAAAATTTCTTTTTATTTCGATTAGCATTCCGCAATAATCATTTACCTTTATGAGGCCGAGAGCGAACTCCAAACTCCCAACCCAATTCATTACATTACATTACATTTGCTTTTATTAAACTTTTTGTATATACAATTTGATTTAAGGCTAGGTAACAAATGGTGGTGAATAGTTAATATTTAAATGTGTTGGCTCAAAAACAGGGGCCCAACGGTATATAATGTTTGTTTTCTTAAATCTATTTTATATATATTGTGGTTGTCTTCTCGGATTCATACTCGTAGTATGCATCGTTGTCAGGGTTGACCTCAGGGTGTTCAAGTCCGGGTGTTGATGTTCTTGTGTTTTGAGGTGGTTGGTCATGTTGGAATTATCCTCGATGGTGGGTTGTCTCGGTCAATTCGTAGAAGGGCAGGGCTGTCCTGTCTGTGTCGCTTGGGAATAACTCCTCGTTAAGCAGAGCCAGTACATGAAGGTACCGATGCTCTGGGATGTGTGGCAGGTCCGCAATTCTTCGGACTAGAGGGTTTGGATGACTGGAGGTATTCCTGAGTATTTTCTGGAAAAGTGTGACCATGTACTTTTCCAGAGGTAAGATGTTGGCTTCTTCATAGGGTCTTGAACTTCTGATGTTTTTCTTCCGGTTTGTATCGTAGTGCAGTCCTGTGCATATCCGCAGGAGTTTTCTTTCGAATACTCCCAGCTTCCTCATGTGTGTCTTGGAGACGTTATACCAGATGGGGAATCCGTAGGTTACTGCCGGTCTTATGAGTTGTTTGTATAGCAACAGTTTAGTTCTTCTACTTAGTCCATTTTGCTTCTTCATCAGCGGGTAGACTCGATGAAAAGCAAGTGATGCCTTCCTGAGTACAGCGTTCAGGTGTGGGTTGAATCTTAGTCGCTCATTGAAGTTGACCCCAAGATACTTTATGTTGTTTTTGGTCCCAACCCAATTCAAGAATAAATTGCTACTCAAGTACTTTTATCTAACGAGGTTTTCTATCGTATTTTTTGGTAAATAACTCGTAAGATAAATCTACCTAAGTGAACATAGTTCGTTCTTTGTGATTCTCATAAAAGCGAACGACTGAAGTTGCATTACTTCTTCATCATTCTTCTACCGTGTTTTTTTTTTTTGTAAAATAACTCGTGGATAACATCACTTATACTAGAAAACTAATGAGAATTAAAGTGTTAACTTCGTTCAGAAATCAGAACAGTTTAAATTAGAGTAGATATGAATGCGTATAACAGCACGACAAATTTTCTATGTATTGCGATATTTTAAACGAAAATTTAATTTTATTTCAAAATTTATAGTCAATTATTTTGATTTTGTAATTCGGGATTTTGTGTTTCGGGATTTTGTGGTTCGGGCTTTTGCTTTTTCGGGATTTTGTGTTTCGGGATTTTGTGTTCGGGATTTTGTATTTGGGATTTTGTGCTTCGGGAATTCATGGGTAACCCTAATGGAATATTCTATGGTTAGGTTCCTTTATAACGGCTTTTGGATGTGCCCATTTTCTTTCTGTTTTTGGAACGAATGAATGAAAACCGATATTCCAACTTAGGGGTTTTTTACACTGCGCCACCTCTCGCGAACGTTTAAGAAACGTCCGAGAGTATAACTCTCTTGAAAGAGCTTCTCAATTAGCCGTTTGGAACCGGCTTAAAATTGTAGATCCCTTCCATTCGTTCCAAAAATGAAAAACTCACACAAAACAAATGGTTGTGAGAAGCTAGGCTTAGGGTCCCTACGGACCTGTTGCGCCAAATATTTATTTTATTTATTTATTATTGATATAAGCCGCGAACGTCGCCTTAGGGTAGTCAACTACAAATTGTCTTCTCCAAGACTTGAGGTTGAGGTGTTGCCGTTGACACTATACTATACACAAATACACCAACTTTAATTTATTCGTAGTTTGCCAATGATTAGCAGTTTGACGTTCATATATATCATATGGATAGGTACTGCCTACATCATAAATAGGTATCTACAAACCCAATCCACTTGTAACAATTAGGCCAGTTTGCTGATGATACTACTTATAGCGATTTTAATTCCACTTAAAATTGTACGTGACAGTTTATGGCATAAAAAAAGTAGCCCTTAGTAGTATCAGCAAACGGGTCTGAAATGTATTCTAGCCTCGGAATGCAAATATGTGGGTATCTATCCTTTGTATGTATGTAATTTGAATTATTAGCTGCCCTGCAACCATTCTTAATCAACAACATAGGGGTGAATAAAAGCAAAACATGTCTGGTATACATTTGCTTACAAAAATAATACATGCGGGAATTTTAAATCGACCTCTGATCCACCCAGTCGGACAACCTCTAAGCATAATTACAATAATTTATTTATCTTTCTTGGATGTTCTATTAAACTAGAAATAGACATCAAACCGCAACAATTTTATTTGAATTTCATAACTTCTCTATTTCTCAATTTCATCTGGAGATACGCATACGAGTACCTACATACCGCGGACCGCCAATCTTGTATCAAATTCAGTTAATTCTTCAGAACCCGATTATAAACCTTAGACGCTTTAGACCTACGCGAATGTCTACTAAACCTGTTTCTCCTGAAATGTTTGGCCGTCACTGGATTCACTCTCATTTCCTCAATTTCCGTTACATTCTTGTACGAGGGGCTCACCCCTCTGAATTCCATATTCTAATTACGTCCGTATGCGCAGCACCACCACCTGTCATTTGTCTTGTGCGCGAGCCGTTGTCAAAACACCTGCGCTACGGAAGTACTACAGAAGCGCCACTGATAAATGCACAATGGCCTATCTATTTTTATGTTTCCCCGCTTAAGGAAAGGAAAATAAAAAAAATGCTCAGGCTGACTTGCAGAACAGGTAGGTACCTATAGTATTATTTTGACCAACGCAAGCTGCAGCTATTTCGAACATCGGAGATTCGACCCAGAGCAGAAACCAAGTTACTTATCTACCACAAACTCCATCCATAACCAATCGTAAACTTTGAGAAATTCTTCAAGAACTGGTTATGCTTAAAAGTCAAAAGCGTCTCTGAAATGATGAGCATTCCTGAAGTTTTCAGAACCACACTCTATCAATACCACCGCCATGAAAGTATATACGCAATCACGACGGCTGCCTGCGTCTGACTTACCGTACATAAATTCCATTTAAAATATATTATTGGGCTTCCTTCCTTTCATATTCAATTTGCTTGAAGCCGTGGAATTTCTTCACATATAAACGATAAACCCTTGGGGAACTTTTAAGTTAGTCACTTCTGCATGATATACACAGCACAACCGCGCACTTTCCGTGAGAATATTTTGCACACATCGCCCCAGCTAATTATTTTTTATTCCAGAAAAATGCAAGATAATCTTGCTAAAGGCGTAAGGCGATATTGGGAAGCATAGATTTCTTTTCGTTTTCTCACTTAACTCGATTTCGATTGGGAAATACTATCTATGATATAAGTTTCGGATATTTAATTAGCAAGATGCCTAGTAACGTGTACATTCATTCATTAGAATGCTCTTCGTATAGCAAAGATTGATCTTCCACTACAAGATACATTTTTGTCTTTATTTCTTTTCAGACGCAATGCCGACGCAATTTACCACCGCGGAACCAAACACAGCACTGAACTGGAATTGGAATTGGATGGAATCCAACTCCACTATCTTCAGCTCAACAGAGTCAACACCGAAGAACGGCGAAAGCCGCAAACAAGAAAATCCTGTATTGCGTATTGGTGTGGTATGTTCTTTACTTGGCGGTTTTACTTTAAATGCGATTTCTTGCTCTCGGTGTGGGGTGGCATTTATATAGTAAAACGATATTTCTAATCGGAATTTTCGAGTCGATAAGAGGTATTTTTGCTATGTACCTACCTAGTTTGAATTCTAACTGAAATGGAACTCGTTTTTGTTTTGCGGTTGTCTTTTCAATTAAGATGTTGTGTGTCTTCTGTTAAAATTTGTGTCATGGCTGCGGATTGAAACGCACTTTTGATTTTGAGTGTGGGCCTTACCAATATACATTTTTAGTTTCGGCTTTAACAAAATTAAAACAAATTGCGCAATTGTGAGCTTCCGTAAATTTGAAATCGAGACTAAAATTTGTTATTAGTACGGCGACGGTGTGTGTTTATCTTCCATTGCTTTCCGCTATACTAATAATTATTTTCATGTCGGTTTCCATTGGTTTCACTCGGGGATGCACTAATTTTGGAATACAATGGAACAAGAAAATTGCTTCTGATTGAATCCACAAAAGTATTGAAAAGTATTCGTGAAATGCCAACAAATAATCTACGGCAGCTGTCAGCTGACTTGTATAAAATACATAAATTACACTTGTGTGAGTGCTTCTTGAGTGGATTCTGACTTCAAAGTTCAAATCGAGAAGCGAAATTCTCTTCTCAGATTATTTTTTTTGCCAATGGAACGGTTTCAGAAATGATTTTTCCGATGCCGGAGTCCGGTCCGGACTCTCTTCCGAATGGAAAACAAAATTAGTGTCCAGGCTAAGTTTTTCGAACTCACAGTGGCGAAATTTGCCATAAAAATTTGCATATTGTGACCCAAAAATATATAGGTACGCTGAAGGTTAAAATGATTATTGGTAAGGTCCTTCGATTTTTCTTAACAAAATCTTAAGTTTGTCGGGAGCATTCAGAACAATTTCAAATATTTGTTCTTGATTCAAAAGTGGAGAATAGACCTACTTGACATTGACATTGATTATTAAATAGGTACCCAAATTTTATGGCCCAATACTAAATAGCCGTCTGACTGAAAGGTCCATCATTACCTAACACGCAAAAAAAACCTGACACTTTTTGGTCGACCGTCTTGTTTACGTGGTAGGAATTATAGGAAAGCTCTGAATATTGATATTTTTATGAAATTCCGCGTTGCTATAAAACAAAATGACTTACGGAAGTGATGAATGGACAATTATTTATTTATGTCGTATAAATGACTGATGAAGTTGGTTTATTTTACTGAAACTAATTAAAACTTATTTCACATGTTTTAAATCGGAAATAGAAATATTTTCAAGTGATTGCAGAAACGACGATCGCCTGAATTTGTGTTTATTTTCGCTTTACGTATTTATAATTATGGGTAAAACATCCATGACACCTTTGGCGTCTAATTAGTGATCTCATTCTCACGTCTTTATTAGCATTGAATGCGGACAGACGGATCTCTCACTCTCTGTCCCGTCTCGTGCAAAAATGTGCGTTCGTGATGGTGTAAATGCAGTTTAATATTTTAATGAAAACAACTTTTCAATCGGATTTTAGATTGATTTTTAATTAAGCAATATCCGTTTTCGGAAGGGCTTAAGTTTGCAAATCAAACAACATCAGAAAAACAAGTCGTGTATTTAGTCGTGTTCTTGGGTAAAAATTTGTGCATACATTTTCATTAAAATAGGCGGAGTGCTTCGAATACCGGTCATCTCTTCAACTGCTGTTAGAGGACTTACAAGTGCATTTGAGAGTGTCAACAACAGAGCCTTAACCTGGGGCGCCTTGTGCAGAGAAGTACATCCACGTATGGTATACCCAATAAACTTAATAGTTTCTTAGAGGTAGGATAGACAACACATCCTAAACATCTCGAGAATTCTGATGAAGTATGCATTTCCTCAAACAGAAATGGCGTTTCTCATTGTTGAGCCGACAGAATTGCCCGAAATTCAGAATTGCTATTCTCAATGAAATCCTTTGGAGCGCTTTTGCAATAAAACTATCAGTTTTAGCTTATTATTTCAAGTCGGCATTGATGTGTAACAACGGGTTAAAGAACTGTTTCCGAACCGAAAGTCCAGTGTCGAAATGGTGCATTTTTATAGGTGCAGCACTTGAAATATCGCTGCCACGTAAGCCGATGTCTTCGAAATCGAAACATTATGAAGATTTTCTGAACCGACAGATTCATAACACAGAGGACAGTGGAAGAGCTGACGCTATTGATAGACACCGTATACGAGCTTTGATTCTGGTGAACAGGTAGAGTTTTCTTCACGCTTTAACGGGCCGCAGTCCAAAATTTTTTCTGTCGAAGGTTTTCGGAGAGGTTAGCTATATTTAAAAAAAATTTTTGAGTTGCCATTAGACACCGGAATTTCTGTTTTTACCAACATATACGAGTACTACATCATTAATTCTTTGTAACACTTTGTAATGCAAACAAAAAATAAACAAATAAGTAAGGGCGAAGTTAATACTCTCCCATAGATGGCGGTCTAACTTCACAAGAATAATTCCTTCGAGTATTTTACCGAAGTTACGTTTGAGATTAGTGAGATATAGGCTTGCAACTGCTGATATTTATGATCATTTGGGCTTTTTTATAAAAGGAGCAGTCAAGTTTCATTTTTGAAAGATCTTTAAGAATTCGTTTGTTTTTAATGTATTTTCTTACAAACACCAGCTTTCTTAATTTTGATTTATTGGAAGAAAAACGGATACATTCTGGTGTGTATTAGAATGTCTTCTTTATGAGCTGTTTGTAAAGTTTGCCTTGAGTGTGTTCGAAAGAAGTTAGGAAGTCCGGTTTCCAAGTATAGGGCATAGCTGGACGTATTTAGAGGTCGATTGAAGAGTTTTTTCTTATGAAGTTCCTGTGGAATTTTTCGACGTACTCATAAGGTCCCCAAACTTGAGAAGCATAGCAAATTGTTGATTTGATAACTGAATTAAATACCTTATATTTTGCTAATAATTATTCTTTTGTTTGAGAACTTGATTGGCTTTTCGGTTAAGTGTTTGTTTAAATTAAAAGTTGAATTCAGTTTGATTCCCAAATATTTAACTCCTTTTTAGCTGTTTCTAGAGGATGTCCGTCATATTTCCATTTCCCTTCATTGTGCGCTCTTGGGGATCGCGCAGAGACCATCATTTTTTACTTTTCTTTATTAATAGACAGTCCAACATGATAAGCGGTTGATCATTAGTTGCATATGTTCCGGCGGTTCAGAAAGTATGACGAGGTCGTCTGGATACAACAAAACAATAATGGTAGAATTAGCATTTCCTACTCCCCCGAGAAGATCTTCTACTACGTCGTTTATAAAAAAAGAAAACAACAATGCACTGAGTAGACAACCTTATATCACACCAGTGTTTGTGCTACCCCATTAGGAATATGTTGATCCATCTACACACCTACTTTGTCCGTATACATTTCCTTGATCACCCTGACGAATTTCGAGGATATGCCAAGTTGAGAAAGCTTATAGAAGAGAGCAATTCTGTTACAACATCAAAGGCTGCTTTAAAATCAACAAAAAAGGAATACACTTTTTTGTTTCTGGCATGAAAAGCTTTGACAATGGAAGTGAGGGTGAATATCTGATCAATTGTTGAATAATTCCTTCTAAAGCCAGCTTGGAAGTCAAAGAGAATGTTTGTCGTTTCGACCCACTTTTCTAGTCTTTCTACAAGAACACCGCAGAAAATCTTAGCTATGACATGAAGGAGATTCCTCTGTAGTTTTAAACGACGTCTAATGATCCTTTTTTGTGTATAGGAAAAATTTCCGACTTTTTAAATGAAGAGGGGATGTCCGGTGTCCGCAGTGTAGAACATTTTGTTGAATAGAGTTTGCAGGTTTGTTCTAAGTTTAGGTGTTGCATTTAAAAAAAAAAAACTTATACGCCATCTTCACCTGGAGCCTTTCCATCTTTTGCATTTAAAATCACAACAGGTAGTTCCTCAATTGATATATATATATACATTTTGTAATGTTAAGGATTTCCCAGTATAACAAGTATATTAAAAATTGGTCTTCGCTGAAACTGTTTGTGTGTTCCATCTATGAATGGCGCTATTGGTGTTGGAGAGCTTATTCGTTTTAATTGTTTGTTGGCGGTCCGTGATCCATGAACGTAGATAAAGGAGATCTCTCTATTAAGTTGCTATTTTGGAGGAGGAGCAGCAAGTGTGTTACGCTTAAGGTTCTCAGCCTCACAACACTGCCTCTCACTGAGATCCCCAACTTCACAAGATTCACAGTTTCTTGCCCAAAAGCTAAAATTTAAAGTATTCTCGCAAAGATAAGGAACGAATATATTGTTGTATATAAAATCTTTCGCACAAACGCACGCGTACAGAAGACTTAAGAGACAACATCAGGACGAGTTTCTGAACAAATTGAAAGGGTCAACGGCAAAAGTATTGCTAGTTGCGGTGGCGATGTTGTGTCTCAGCCTCAGTTTATATTGTCTCTGTTTAAAACACACCCCTGTGATCAATGCCGACTTAATTTATTTATTTATTTATGCTTATCTGACCTACGCCAAATACATAATACATATTACCCGCGTTACCGACATTAACGAGATGAATCCAAATTCAATTCGAATGAATAGTAGAATAGTGTTCAGTGAAAGTTGAAATAAAGTTCCTCCCTATGGATTGGATAGCAGAATGGGGCTGATAAACAAACAGGTATGGACATTAGGGTGGGTCGGTAATGTATGGGAAAAAATAAAAGTTGTTTGATGATATTCTAATAGTGATATTATGTTGTCTTCGGTCTTAACAAATAAAAAATCATTATAAGAAACTTAATTTATCCGTATCTTTAGCCCGCGCATGCGATCCAAAGTTTAGGGAATCTTCGAAAAAAAAACAACGTATGGGAAACTTCATACTTTATTAAGAATGAAATAAATATTAATAGAAAATTAGAAAATATTACATAAAACAATTACGAACAAACAGCATAGACGAAAAATTTTGGTATTAGAAAACATTAATATACTGTAAAAAAAATCTTGTTTACTCTCAAATCGGGGCATACGTTTTCTCGATGCAAGTTTCGCTTGTATTAAACCTTCTCTTGATTTTTTTTCGCACAAAGTCATGGATGCTTCCGTCACTATTTTAACAGAACGTTCGACTGCCTGTGTATGACATGGTAGCTTTAAAAAATGTAAGTTTTCGGCGCCGTGTGACTCAACAACCTCGTTTATTTCTTGATTTGTGATGTTTCGAAGAATTGGTGGATCGAAAATGTGTACTTGCCAATCTATGAGGTCAATATATCTATTAGCATCAAAATTTATTTGCGGTACTTCAAACAGAAGTAGACAGAAGAAGTCGCAGTAGCTTAGTGGTTAGTGTGTTGGACTGCTATGCGGGAGTCCCAGGTTCGAATCCCGCAAAAACCCAATTCCGACTTAGGGTTTTTTTCCTCTGCGCTACCTCTCGCGAACGTCTGACAAACATCCGAGAGTATAAATGTCTTGTAAGAGCTTCTCAATTAGCCCTTTGGAGTCGGCATGAAACTGTAGATCCCTTCCATTCGTTCCAAAAATGAAAAACTCACACAGAACGGATGGTTGTGAGAAGCTAGGCCTAGGGTCTCTCCAGACCTGTTGCGCCAACTATTTTTTTTTTTTTTACTTCAAACAGACGAGGTTGTTTTCCTGAATGAGGTACATTTCGTGCTTTAAGTATCCTTCTGGCAGCGAGTTCCCTTACACTTTTATTTTCATCAGACAACATAGACAGAAGCAAATTTTCAGGGTGAGCAAAATAGGCGTTACGTTGAATTACGGGATCTACTATTAGTTTAAACTCTGCTGGTAGGTATCGAGAACTTTTAATTAATTTCCACAAATTTTTAGACCCATCCTTGCAAGTTGGATTTGTTTTTATTTGAAACCATACCGGAGCATATACTTTGACGCAATATTGAGCTAATAGCTTTAATTCACTTGAAGGACTTGATGTAGAAACGTATAGTCGCATTATTCTATTTGCTTTAGTTAACCATCGGGCATGGGACATTTTTCCTGGGGACCTATTAGTCAAACCTTCAGAGCATTTTCCACAAATAACTGACATTGTTATTTCGTATAAGTATTTTTGGTCTGTACTTAAGTCTTCGAAATTAATTTCCGGAAGTTCGCTTTGTATTGCTTCGTATTTTGTTATTGGCAATTTTTCACAATTTTCTAATGATTTGCCAATAGGACCAGCATGTGAGGATGGGCCAGTAGTAACACCATCTAGTTTGTTAAATAGATGCCTCAAAGGCAATTCGTTTAAATGCAGCATGCAAATAATCCACTGCAAGGGTCGTTGAAGCTGTTTCTCGAAGAGTCTAATTACGCCGTTAAATTTTCCTGAGTTAGTAACCGTTCCATCACAACCAAGGGCCACCAAATCATCTAGTCCAATTTTTTGTGACAAAAGAAGTGCATTAATCGATTCTACAATACTTTTGGCAGTACCTTGAACTGGCGTGGCGTAACCAACATAAACTGAATCAGGCTCTTTAATTACAGATATATGTTCCTCAATCACTGTTTGTCTGTACCTTTTTGCTCCTTTCTTTACAATACTTAGTGTCTTATCTTTTCGGCCATCAAAGTATAAAGCAGGTAAGTGAAGGTTCATTTGTTGTTTGGATAATTCATTACGTTCTTTCTTCCTTTCCCGGCGTATTTTTGATTTATCAACCACTTCAATATCCGAAGATATATCGTGCAATACTGAAGAAACAATCGCAGCGGCTGCTCTGTCAGAAATACCGTAACGGTCGCATGTTTTTGACAGCATAGGCAACGTTTTTACAGACTTTGTTCTTTTTTTCTTTGTTTGGGATGTCGAGGGTAAGTTTAGTCTATCAGGCGAAGAAAAATTGCTTTCCGACTCACTCGAAAATCGCACCAACTCCTGCTGTTCAGTGTTACACTTCTCTTGATTTCTGTTAATGTCCAAATAAGTTTTTGTTGTCTTTGAGGCACGCTTTACCTTTTTTTGTAGTTTAGTTGTAAGAATGTGGTCTATTCCACCAACTCGCATCTTCCTTGCCTGTCTTTGGTCAAGCAAAAAGTCCTGCTCTTCTTTTTGTACCTTGTTTTCTCTTGGACAACAACAAAGTTGAATTTGTTTACATTTACATGAACAAATGTCGAAAAGAACTCTGCTGTGGTGTATAAAATCATTTTTCTGATCAGCGGATAATCTTTTTAAAGACTTTATGAGATTTTTGCACTTTTTATGATAAGCCTTTAATAGCTGAATGGTTCTTGTACGAGAAATCGTAGGAAGGGAAGATTTTCTCCAGACATCTTCTACTTTTTGAGACACAAGATCGGCAATATCTAAAAATGATGGTTCTTTGATGGTATTTCTACTAATTTTTAGTTGTTGTCTATTCCATTCATAGCATTTCATCATGTCTTCGTAGGTCGGCAGAACATTGTCCGCAATATCTCCTACACTACCGAATATAGGACACTTATAACTTTGCCTTCTAGTTTCCATACTGATCTATTCTTATTAGCGAAAATAAAATGAGAAGTGTTAAATGTGTATCGCGCACAACTTAACTAAATATGTTTGCCGCACTAAAACTAAACTAAAACAATTACCGTACTGTAATGTGATGCGATACGCACGGGACCAGCGATTACTTTCGATAAAACCACTGTGCGTTTCTATATAAAACTTGGGGGTCGATGCGCGGACTGTTACACTGAAAATAAATTAACAATATTTTACATATCTGTAATTGACCTAATAAGACAACATAATTCCGCTATTACAAATCGATTTAAAAAAAAAAAATTTCGACCCACCCTAATGGACATTCATTGCCGGAAATTATTTTTGTAAATTGGTCTCAGTTTGATGTTCTACCTCTAAAAATGATTAATCTTTATTTACAAACAAATAACCCAGCAATAAATTATTTTTTACTTACATTTTATCAATCACCAATTAGACAGACGATCCATTTAATTTCAAATACGCAAACATTTGACATGCGGATCTGAATTGTATAGAATGTATGCCTTCACGTGAATAAGAGAATACCATGCAGTACTGCCGACGTATCCGACATCAGCGAGGTAAATTCAAATTCAAGTCGAATGAATAGTAGAATAGTGTTCAGTGAAAATTGAAGAAAAATTCCCCCGATGAATAGCAGGTCGCAAATTTAAATTCGTTCGGTACATATTAATCACTGGGGCGACAAATTGAAATAAAGTATACTAGCTTAAGAAAACAACGAATTGACTGAAATATTTTATTTCTTTTCTGTTTATTTGTGTCTTTTTATTTTAGTTGAAAATAAACCAAATTCATTTTCTTTTTATCAATTTCGCTGATGTGTACTTACAATCATCGCATTTCTTACAATTTTTTTTCGTGTTTGTTTATCCTGGAATGACATTTAATTGTAGGTTTATTTATATTACATATAGAAGAATAAGGTTTTACTATGATTCTTCGTTTACAAAAGAAAGCAACATAAAAACATATTTAATAACGTTTTTATTTCTTTAGGGAGAAATAACATTTCGCTTTAAAAGAAATTTACATTGACTTTGAATAAATGATACTGCAAATTACAAATTACAACATCGTATGCATTATAGGTCCTTATTAATGGTATAAAATAAATTTCCCACTTCCTCGATCCCTAAATTTGCTCTAAGTTAATTGATAAAAAAAAAACTAAGCATTGCCTTTGCCATGCAACATATTCACCGAAATTAACGCACACAACAGATAGAAGGAAACCCATAAAATGAAAATGCATGTGTGTGTGTTTTGTGCAACAAATTTTTGTTTCAGTTTAGTTTTGGATTGTTGCAATCGCCATCCTGAAATATTGAAAAAAAAAAAAAATCCTTTTGTGATTTAAATGTTGAGGCCCTCATTCTACGGTATTCACTTATTCTCTTTACCAAATGAAGAGTTGAGATGCAAAAAAAAAAAAATACTTTATTTGATATTTTTTGTAAAAAATATGACCAATGCAACAGAATGTAAAATCAAATAAAAATGTAACGTTATAAACTCCAAACAGTTTAAAAATTAATTACGTTAACTTAAAGATAATTGATTTAACGCAAGAAGCCGTTCAATTGCCGCATTTATATCGCCGAAGGTTGCAATGAGAGCTGAAAATAGAGATCGAAATAGAAATGTTATCATACTGTAATAATTCGAAAAGATGTAATGAGAAAATATACACAGATTTTTGGCCGCGGGCGAGGATGTAAATAAATATGTAGTTAAAATGAATAAATAATTGTTCCTAACTTAAAACTGTCGTAATTAACTCGATTATCGGCATTTACACGATCACACGTTACTGCCACGGAAGACTAAAGGGATGCTAAATACGAAATAGCCGTGTAACCGAAAGGGACAGCATTACCTAATACCCTTTTCACACCGAGCGGAAAACCGGGTTTTCGCGAAAACACTCGAAAACTTAAGTTTTCCCTTACATTTTTCAGTTTCCAAAACGAGTTGTTCAAAGTCGTTTTCCACCAAAACACCACGAAAACGACTTCCGATCGTTGGGTTGTTGAAACAAACACACCTTATGCAACAGCAATATTCAGCAGAGCATCTGACCAAACAAATGTCAAAACTCACAACTTAAAATCATTTTCCACACTAATTGATGGGCTAATATTATTTTTAAAGGTTCTGAAATAATTTAATTTGTTAATTAGTGCGATCGAAATTTGTAAACAAAATAGTTTACACAGAAGTTCCGCGGCTAGTGTCTCACAGCTGATTGAAACGTCAAACGAAAACTAGTTATTGTTCGGTGTGAATACAAAAGCAAAAGACTGCATCTTTGGGTTATATTTTTTTTATTGAGTTATTAACAAAAAAAAAAAAAAAAAAAAAAATAATAATAATTAAGAACTTTTTTTTTTTTGTTCATTATTTGGAATTCAAACAGATGGCCACCGTAGGTATAACAAGAAAAAAAAAAAAAGTGGCACGTATTTTGGTCGGCCATCTTGTTTACGTGGTAGGAATAATGGGAAGGTTCAGCATGTTGATATTTTTATAGCGATGGTTATCGAAATTCCGCGTTGGTATAAAACAAAATGACTTCCGGAAGTGATGAACGGATACTTATTTATTCAGCCCTATTGCGAAGATCAACTATCAATTGATAGTTGATACTTATCAATAAATTTCTTTAAATGGTATTGCGAAGATCAATTATCAATTAAGTGTTGATCGACTGTGAACGTGCAGCAATTGTCGGTTGACAAATCGGTATTGTGAGTGTCAATCTTGAACAATTTTATTGGTAGTTGTCAATTTTTCTATCAATCGCAATTTCGGTGTTGATAAGGACGACTCTTAAAAGAAAATGTTAAACATCAACGTTTTTATTTGTTATTGTTGTTATTTATTAGAGGCTAGATATATATATAGATATTTCTTCCTATGTGTAGTGAATTTTGTCCATTTTGGGCACATGTTATTTTCCATAACACGTTTAGCAGTTCACTTAGAATAAGGGACACTGGTGTTGCTGTTGACTGCGCGAGACCAAGCAGAGCTGCAATTAATCGGTTTAAGTTTGGGTCCAATATCTTCCAAAAAATAAACGAATGCACCTCAAAAGCATTCCTTGGAAAAGGAATTAGCTACCTTCGGTTTTCCAGTTCCAAGGGATTAGATGTATCTCGCAAACTCCTCCGTATAGCAGCCAATTCCGCATAATCTGTCTCGTCTTCGTCATCATCAAAAAATGATTCCACCGATGACACGATTTCCAATAAATTTCACAGATTTAACACTCGTAACTATTGTTTAATTAAATAGTTTGCAAAAATCGTAACAATCACTCTCTTCGAATCAAAAATATTTTAGAACTGTCAAAGTTGAGTTTTCATTCACAATAACCTTATTTTTTGGAGTTATGTTCACAATAGGTTATATTTTTATCAATCGTTTTTCGCAATACCAACATCAATTTTAATTGACAAATTTGTCAATCGTCAACCGATTGATAGTTGATCTTCGCAATAGGGCTGATAATTTTTTTGTGAGCGCTAGCTGCGTGGGCTTTCGGCTCTGAGGTAACTTAAAATTGTAAGTTAGTTGGTTGAAGACAATATTTATAGTTAGGTTTCTTATGATTAGGTTAGTTTGTGGTATTTATTTATATTTCTAGATTTAAGTAGTTTTTAAAGTTGTACATTTGTATAATGTTATCACGACTAGGGTTACTAAGTATTTCGTGGGCTGTTGTGTTTGGAGGTAGTAGACGGTTCGCGGATGTGATAGATGGACACCTGCCTATGCCTAAAACATGGCTAATGTCGATGTTGGAGTTGCACAGTTGGCACAGTGCAGGTCTTTCACCCTTTAGGAGATGCTGGTGTGTGGTAGACGTATGTCCCAGGCGCAATCTTATGAAAATCGTGTTCATAACTTTTGATGTAGTAAGCGGATATGATGGTTTTAATTTCGTTTTATTTATTGATGAGTAATGGTGTTGGTAATTTGCCCAGTCAAGAAGTTCTTTTGCTTTGAGCTTGAGATTAGCTATTCTTAGAATGTCCAATTTAGTGTAAGTAAGTAACGAGCTGTTAAACAGGAGCATGGTGCGCAAGATTTGCAGCAGTGTTAGCGTGTTCATTGCCTTCAAAGCTTACGTGACTTGGCACCCACATGAGCTTCAGTTTTTCGGATCTTTTGATGACTGATCTTGTAAATAATAGTGGTCTTGTGATTAGGGTTCATAATGGCTCTTAAAACTGATAGGCTGTCCGTGCATAAGATGAATTTGCTGCGTAAGTTAGCTGTTTTAGTTATAGTTTTATTTATAGCAACGGCTTCAGCAGTAAAAATGGATGCATCCACTGGTAAAATGCCTATGCTTATTATGGCACCGTTTTCATGAGTAGCAGCAAAAGATGTGCTAAAGTTGGTTTTTGATCCGTCGGAGAACACAAAATTCCACTTGCTACCCTTCAGTTTGGAGGAAATGCTCATAAACAAACGACGAAACATATCAGGAGACCTGTTTATTTTTTTAATGTGTGATAGGTCCATTATCAGCGATGAGCGTTTTATGAACCATGGGGGAAATGAATATTAGTAGGGGATATTGCGCTTTGTGGGTATCTCCAAGTGTTTTGCAGTATCGATAGCGAGAGAGATGGCTGATGGTATACGTTTTGTGGTTTTTGCGTTTATGTCGGAAAGATAGTCTTTATCGATAACTGAGCCGTTACTGAAAGCTGCCTTTATAAATAACCTTGCTGTGGTTGCAGTAACACGTTCCTCGAGAGATGGGAGTCCAGCTTCAGCCAATATATTTTTTATAGAACTAGTGGGGTATGCGTTTATACTTCTACGTGCTGCTTGATGATAGGGTGCCTTTATAATGTTGATAGTAGATGTTGGGCTGTTTCCGTATAATAGTAACCCGTAATCGATTTTACTTAATACTAAACACCTAACGATACCACAGAGAGTGTTAATATTGGAGTAACATTTTTTACTAGCTAAAAAGTGCAGTTAGCAGTTAGGCTCTTGCGCAGTTCTAAACAATGTGGTTTCCAACTATATTTATTGTTAAACAATAAGCCTAGTATTCTTAAATTATCAACTTGTTCTATATTAATGTCATTCAAATAAAAGGACAAACCACAACATAAAGTTTTACGGCAAATGTGTAGAGATTTGCATTTCTCAAGTGAAAGCTTAGCTCTCGAACGGGTTGACCATTTTCTAATATCCTTTACAGCGCTGTATAGTATATTTTTTGTCTTTAGTAGATCACTGCCTTTACACAAGATGTAAATATCATCCGCATACATGCAGTGATCTAGAAGTTTATGTTGAGTGACTATTTTACTCAGGTCATCAAAAGCTATTGTAAAAAGTACTACTGATAACTGAGCACGCTCGGTTCAGAGCGCGCTCATAATGCTCGAGCTCAGTTCAGTGCTCAGCTCTGAACTAAAAAAGAAAAACGCCTAATATAACGCAAGATGGAGTGAACCAATAAAATCGTTCACATCGGTTTCGCTGACGTTTTCAACTGATACATATTTATATAGAATACACAACACGCCAAAATAGTAGATGAAGTAAGATTATTTTCAACATTTTTTGGCCGATGGCAGTTCTCATAAATTCAGATAAAGTACACGCGTTAGAAAACATATTGAGAGAACGAGAAAACTACGATTGCGGTTGAATAAATATACATGAGGCCTGTTAATTTGTAATACATTTTATTGGTTTTGGCTTTATTTCGGTTTTGTTCTAAAAAAAAAAACAAAAAATGCTTATTGACGCACAAATACAAAATTTCATTCATTAGTTCTTAAAAAATGCCTGTATTATTTGGGTATGACATTCATTTTTGTGTTTGTTAAGTTTACTAAGAATAAATACATTAATAAAATACCTACCTACCTGTTGTATTCTTGATTTATTTGTTTTAATAGAAACACGTTCGTACGTTATGCTGTCTGTCAACGGAATGTTTTTATTTTCTATAATCGATAATACCGGTTGCTATCTATAAACTCGTACAGTACCGGTTGCTACCGATACTACAATTACTTTTCCATTTTTTTTTTTTTTTTTTTTTTTTAATAAACATTTTTATTATGGTTTTGAAAAATTCATCACAAAATTTTGGTATTGCTGAGGAATTTTTCGCGTTCTTTTCGATAGTTGTTCTCCTCCCAGATATATCGATGTATCCGAAACCAACTCAAACTCTCGGCCAAATAGATAATAGTGGAATCTTTCCACAGCCCATACTAACGCCAAAGCTTCTTTTTCTGTTTGCGCATATCGTCTCTCAACGTCCGACAAACTTTTGCTTGCATAAATGATTATTCGACCATTATTATTTCTATCAAATTTTTATATACTCCACGGAATTTAATCCAATGTTAAAACAACGGGATTTAACCCAAGAATCGTGGTACGATTGTCTAAATGGAATTTAATCCATCAATCACGGTGTGATTGTACTCAATTTGATTATTTAATCAACGGGATTTAACCCAACAATTGTGATACAATTGTCTTAATAGAATAGCATCCTATTCTTTTTTTTTTTTTTTTTTTTTTTATTAACAAGAAAAAAAATGTCTTACCCATTTTTTTTTTTCAACTTCAATTATTGTTAATTGTCCTGGTTTATTTCGTCTCCAAAATCCTTTGTTAATTTCCTTTTTATTTTAAATATTATTATCCTCGTCGCCAATGTTGTATTCTTGATTTATTTGTTTTAATAGAAACACGTTCGTACGTTATGCTGTCTGTCAACGGAATGTTTTTATTTTCTATAATCGATAATACCGGTTGCTATCTATAAACTCGTACAGTACCGGTTGCTACCGATACTACACTACCTAAACAAATAATGAAATAATAACTTAACAAAAACAAACGGAGCCGAAAAAAAAATATAGGCATGATTCGGTCAATCACTTAATGACAAATAAACTCATTGGCATTGACACTCATTGGCTATCACTGATTTATAATCATGGGTTAACCTAAAACGGTGGTAACTTAACCAAGGCTTTAAACAGCTGTGAACAGACCGGCCCTAAATGTAGTATATATATGTCTATTTTTGAATCGGAGTATTCTTAGTGCTCAAGTCTCCCACATTCAGGCGTTCCTCCATATGAGATTAGTTTCGTGCACAATGTCATGTATATACTTTTCGAAAAGACGAGACTTTTTAAAACTTTATTCATTCAGCACATTGAACTAAAATAGGACTGCTGCATTGTTGGGGAGTTTCACATTTAAGCCTCCGCTTAAGCATCGTTGAATGCTTCAAACATTAAACCAACGAAGTGTTGGTTTTGATACCACTTTAAACAATTGTATCAGAATGACTGATCCTTAACCTCGACCATCTATTTAACCTAAGCAGTCTATTCAAAACTATAAGCACGTCTCTTACCTTGCAAATTTGCTTCTCGGTTGACAAAGCCCATTGCTGTAAGTTGCTCCAGTTGAGATGAGTATCTTTCTTCTGGGGTTTGATTTGTATTACCAGTAGCGGTCATTCCATTTAGCATTCTTGTCATAAAGTCATTGAACAATTGGGGATTGCCAGCCGCACTGTTTGCGGTAGTTCCACCAGTTTGTTGTGTTGTAGGTGAAGTAGTTGTAGTAGTGTTTGGGGTACTTAGTCCTGGTGGTGGCGGTGGGATTCCCAGTGAACCGACAACGCCTGGTGCTGCCGTACGCAGTTGTTCCATTCCCTGTTGAATCTGCATTATGGCATTTAGTGCTTGCGGATTTGTCATCATTGACATGACATCGGGGTTTTGCATCTGTTGCAAGAACTGTGGCATCATTGTTCGCATTTGTTCTTGCAATTGTGGATTGTTAGCCATCATGGGGCTGGTATTCAAAACGCGCGTGGCCATTTCAGGATCAGAGGCCATGGCTTCCATCATGTTTCGCGTATACGGAGCGTTGAGCAGACTTTGCATCATTTGAGGATTCTCGCTCATTTGTTGCATTAAACTTTGCATAGCCGGAGTGTTCAAGACACCCGCTGGTGGTAGGCCTGCACCACCACCACCGCCAGCGCTTTGGTTGTTTGAAGCTGCACTGCCGCCCCAAGGATTGGGCAATGGCTCTCGATTTTCAGTACCTTGTTGAGGATTTTCTCCTGTCAATTAAAGAATAGTAAATGTTAATAAGATGCGCATAAAAGTTTTAGATCTCATTAGATAACGTTGAGCCCACAAAATTAGATGAATATCAAACGGTCTGACTTCCAAAATAAAAATTAAACTAAACACTCGTTTGCCTCCAACATATTCCTTTTCCTATTACATCAGTAGACGTCCACCTCGTCCGCGTTGTGGTCAAAATTGACTGAATCATATATGAAAAAGCGAATTTTTGTACGAAGTCTATTGCAAAATCTTCTTAATTGGAACTGAATTCACGCAATTACATTTGCCTGGGAATCTATTTGTTTATCATACTCATATCCTCTTTATTATTTCTGTATTTAAACACTAGATCCTGTCGTACAATCCTGGAGCGTAAAATAGGATTTTTACTACTAAAATATTTCTAAGATAAATAATAACAATTGTAAAGAGTTGAATTGTACTATGCGCTCTATTTAACGCATCTTTAGATGTCCGCATGAATGACGTGTTTATTTCACAATATTGTACTTGCGCAATTCATGTGAATCATCCAAAATGTGAGTACGTCAATGAGGCACATTACAAATGAGGGACCTGTGCCTTGAATGAGAGGGCCTCTCACTATCTAATGGGTTTTTCTTAAATATAACTGCTTATACATATGCTTCATATATTTTTCAAACTTCAACTCAATAAACTCAGTAAACTTGAGTTTAGAGTAGACATAATTTAAAACTTCCCATTGGTTGCAGTTGCACTGTCATTTATTCATTCATTTCCTTTACCTAGTTAAGAGTAGAAAAAAACGTTCGTATTGCAGATATACCAACTACCCACACTCAAGAAAGAAAAAGCTTTCACCAGCATAATTGGTTGCCCAACAAGCTTTGCCTGTAGCTAAAACGTATCCGGTAAACACACTCACTAAACAAGTGCCAGCTTTACTCAGGTGTTGAAATCGCCATCCGAATTACAGCGTAACATTCAACACAATTTCAATGCAGCCAATCTGCATGTCATTCGAGTGCATACCCCCATTAGGTAGACGAGCCACCCCTATTAACAATTCATTACTTATACATTTATGAACCAGCACTTACCTGCAGAGTTCTCTACCAGACCCGAAAATGGGTTTCTAGAAAATGATTCAGTAGCTGCGTTTAACATCGGTTCCTGAATATCGCGGTAAATCCTCTGCAATGCATTATACCCGCCTGGAACGCTCTCCAAGTTAGACATGGCTCGATCGTGAGACCGCATTAGTTCCTGCAACATTGATGGATTGCGTGCCAGCTCCATAGTCTGACGCAATAACTCCGGATTGTTAAGCATATGCGAAATTTCTGGATTCCTTTGCATTAGATCTTGCATCTGAGGATTGGATGAAAGCAGTGCACGCATAGTATCAGGGTTATTCATCATTTGCTGGACCATTGGATTGTCCAATAGAGTTCGCAGCAGATCAGAGTTATTCAATAGTTCGCTCTGCATACGGGCCTGCAGATCCATAAACGTATTCGAGCCAGCACCCAAAGCATTCAAGCCTGATAAGCCGCCCAATTGGTTCAGACCAAACGGTGTTTGACCTACATCAGCTTGAGGACGAGGCTCCGCTGCTTCTTGTTGTCTGGCCGGAGTTTTTACTACCAAATGTACACTTAGGCCATCCTTTATGTTGTGGGTTTTAAGTGTGTCGGTATCTTTCATGATTTTTCCAGCAAAAATTAATACCAATTGTTCGGGTTCGGCTTCGAACTTCTTGCCAACCAAAATTTTAAACTGAAAATACATTTGTTATAGAATTTTACAGTCTGTAAGAAAATTGTACTAATTTCAATTGAAGTGTGTACTGTGGTGGGTCAGCGGTCGGGTAGAGAAGAACGCACCGAAAAACCTAGAACATACCTCTTTGATTTCGGCATCTTCATCGACTTCAATTTGCTGTTTGTCCTTTGGTGTTTTCACAGTTATGGTAATTTTTTGTTTATCACCTCCTTCTGCCATCGTGTAAGCAACAAGAAAAGATATTTCAATTTAGATCTCAACAAATAACTTTCACGAAGCAGAAAATAAAATTGATGAAAAAACTAATTCGTCACTTCGCGAATAATAAATTTGAACGAAGACAGTGATGCCAGAATTTGTCCGATTTTAACGAAAATATTAAATCCAATGCATGATACACTTGATGGGTAGCACTTTTTGAGATGAATGAATTCAGTCGGTCATTTTCGGAAATTTATCGACTGTTTTGTGTGGCTTGTGGGAATTGAAAAATTGAATGCCACGTCAGAGTCCTAACTCAACTCATGACATATCTTTGCTTAAAAACTTATGCTATCCACATTAACTTACTTTGTTCGGAAATTGTAATACAGGTGGCTTAATTTGTGTAGAAGAAAAAGCAGTGTAGCAGATTTTGTTATGAATCTTGCTATCTCGTTACAGTTTTGTCACAAAAGGCCCACTCCAACAACAATCTAATCTACAGCAAGTTTTATAAGAATTTACTTATGATTTCTTAATCATGCTTATTTTGACATTCGAATGAATAGCCAATTCATACAAATACAAATGTATTCGTTCGAATGAACTTGTGTGTATTTTGATAGACATTCGTTCGAATTGGCTATTCGTTCGAATGTCAAAATAAGCATGAATGTAAAAATAATCATCAACTAGTATGGTAACAGTAAGGATATCTGTTCTCTTTGTCTCTTTAAGAGCCAAGAAATTCAAAATAAAATTTGTGGACTGAAAGAGCACCCGGCGAGTGGAGACTCAGCATCGTTTGTCTTGTCCTATAAAAGGAACAAAATTGTTAAGCACAAACTCTAGGAGCATAAGGTCTTCTCAGTATCGCGTATACCAGATTCTGTCTGCAATCATCATGAAAAGCCAATGGCTAACAACTCTCCCTGCTTCATAGAATTATGAAAGAATATTGGCCAACTATTTGATACCTGCTGAGGTATTAGATGGCTGACGAGCTGTTCTGTGATTTGTTTACTATCACAATTCAAAAGATTGTACGCCAATTACAAGCCAACACCGGAGGTATAACATTTCAAAAGAATAAATAGACATAAATGGAATAGCCCAGCCAACTTTCAATGGTACTTTTTTTAAGCGGTAAAGATGGGACTAAAATCAGTTTAATAAATTCAAATCTATTAAAGAAATATGCAATTAGCCGCCAAATAAATTTTTCCACCCTTAAAATGTATTCCATCACTTTTACTTTTCAAACATTTTATCACACAATTTGGAAATTCTCTTCTTTATCTAAAAGTTAAACAGTCAGACACTTTGGCATCAGTCAAAGAACATGACAATCTTTAAAAACTCTAAACCGATTCAGAAATCATTTTGTTCTTTTGCGTCGAAGATGAAAAGAGTTTAAACGTTCTAATGTCCTTTTCCATTGGGACATAAAAGGCACTTTTTTTCAGATTCAGAACAGTTTTCCGGCTCTCGAAATCAGCTGGCTGTCAGATTTCATTTTCCATTGGCCGCAAAAAAAAAATTTTGCGAATATCGATATCTGAGCGAGATTTACACTTATTTGCATTAACACCAAAACATTTGTCATTTGTCAAACTTTAAAGAATATTGGCCAACTATTTGATACCTGCTGAGGTATTAGATGGCTGACGAGCTGTTCTGTGATTTGTTTACTATCACAATTCAAAAGATTGTACGCCAATTACAAGCCAACACCGGAGGTATAACATTTCAAAAGAATAAATAGACATAATTGGGATAGCCCAGCCAACTGTCAATGGTACTTTTTTTAAGCGGTAAAGATGGGACTAAAATCAGTTTAATAAATTCAAATCTATTAAAGAAATATGCAATTAGCCGCCAAATAAATTTTTCCACCCTTAAAATGTATTCCATCACTTTTACTTATCAAACATTTTATCACACAATTTGGAAATTCTCTTCTTTATCTAAAAGTTAAACAGTCAGACACTTTGGCATCAGTCAAAGAACATGACAATCTTTAAAAACTCTAAACCGATTCAGAAATCATTTTGTTCTTTTGCGTCGAAGATGAAAAGAGTTTAAACGTTCTAATGTCCTTTTCCATTGGGACATAAAAGGCACTTTTTTTTTCAGATTCAGAACAGTTTTCCGGCTCTCGAAATCAGCTGGCTGTCAGATTTCATTTTCCATTGGCCGCAAAAAAAAAAATTTTGCGAATATCGATATCTGAGCGAGATTTACACTTATTTGCATTAACACCAAATTTGTCATTTGTCAAACTTTAAAGTGTGTTTACTTACGTTTTTAGACGAGAAGTCTGTGAAAAATAGAGAAAAAAATTACATTTGGCCGCTGCAATGGATAAAAGCAGAAATTGAATGGATTCTTTTAAACACAAATTACAATTTAAGAACAGCTGACTTTTAAAACACGCACCACCACAGATGCAAAGGAAGAAAAAACTCGTTTTATGTTCCATTGGGCACGAAAAATCTGAAATCTGAGAGCAAAATCTGAAAATCCCAATGGAAAACGACATAAGTTGCAGTTGTTTAAAGTGAGAAATTGGAATGCTGTCCGAAGGGGCTTTTCAACTTGATTGCATTCAGTCGCACTATTCGTTGCGGTTGAAATATTTTATTCAGCCTGCTACAAATAGATCTGACAGCCCATTAATGCTCTGAATATACTCGTTTTGTTTTGACATTTCTGTACAGAAATGTTATGTAGGCGTAGTACCGCACGTGTACGAAAAGAAGTAAATAATATAATATCAAATGCAGTCACAGCGATTTTTTATTGGAAATTTAACGCATGGTATAACTGAAAAGGACCTTCGTAATGCATTTAAAGACTTTGGCGATATAACTGCAATAGTAGTAAAGGAAAAAGAGAATTTGGTTGATCCTGGAAATGTGAAAAGGCTCGCGTTTGTCACATTAAATCTGTTTGATGGAGATGCGGATTTCTGTAAGTTTCTCCGATTTTTAAACAATAATTCGATGCTATACATTTGAAATTCTAGGCTTGAGAAAACTTAATTCGAAACCTATAAATGGAGAGTATATCAGAGTATCGGTGGCTAAAGAAAGCTTTCTGGAACGTCTCAATCGTGAACGTGAAGAGAATGCAAGAGCAAACGGGTCTGTTAAACCACGCTCTAGTGTTTCCAACGAGCCAGTAAGAGACATCCAACCCCCGAGTAAATCGAAAAAGTTTTTTGATACCAAAGAGGATTGCAATGAAGATGCTTTTGAAGAAAATCGGTTCAAGACTGGCAATATGCAGATTGCAAAGAAGAACGCATCTAACTCAATGTGGAATGCAAAAGTAAGTATGCGTTGTAAATGGCCCTTATTCATAAATATGCTTCATTTTATGTTTCAAATAATGTCACTTTTAGCCTGAACGATTTTTTATTGGAAACTTACCGTCTGGTATAACTGAAAAGGATTTAAACAAATCGTTTAAGGAGTATGGCGATGTTACAGGAATTGTACTGAAGCAAAAAGAAAACTTGGTTGATCCTGGAAATGTGAAGACGCTCGCATTTGTGACAGTAAATCTTTTCGATGGCGACGTGGATTTCTGTAAGTGAAGTCATTTGCCCTTTTTATGTTCAAATTAAGGGATGTGTATTTCAGGTCTAAAAAAACTAAATTCAAAGCCTATAAATGGGGAATATGTCAGGGTATCGGTAGCTAAGGAGAGCTTTCTGGAGCGACTGAACCGAGAACGGGAAGATAACATTAAGGGATCTGCTAAACCAAATGAAAGCGTTTACAAGGTACCGGAACTAGAGCCTGAAGCTCAAAATAAATCCAAGAAGTATTTTAATACCGAAGAGGATGATAATGAGAATGACGACGGCGATGTCTTAATTACCAAAAAGAGGGCATCTAGATCAATGCAAAATGGAAGGGTAAGTTCAGTTTTTATTCCCTTTGCCTGGGTTGTAAAATAAAACTGCTTGCAAACTACGTTTCTACATACAATACAAATGTTTCGAAAATCTATTATTGCTGGTCTACTCTTCTAATTCGCAGATCGTTATCGAAGCAACAAATAACGCGACATTGCATGTCATAGGCAAGCAAAAAGAAGTGAAGCAACTTAGCGAGAAGTCGTTCGAATCTGACAAAAAGCGCAAGGAATCAGTAGCAAAGAAGAAGAACCAGTATCAACTTCAGAAGTCGTTGATCCAAAAATCTCTGTCATCTGTGGTAAGAAGAGTTTTATCTTTTTCATAAATTAACAAATGTAAATATACAATCCTCCCCCAGGACGCATCAAAAACGAAAAAAATTATCTTTGACGATGAGAACAACGACAATACGCCATCAAATGCAAATCCGCTCTTCCAAGATTCGGATGAAGAAAATGATTCATTTGCAAATGACTTCGCAATAAAATCGGAATACGAAGGTTCACATGGCGCAGAGCTGAGGAAACTGCAGTCAAAAATGAACTTGGATCCCCGTTTCAAAATTGACCACAAATTTGTTGAGAAAACCAAGAATGAACCGGTTCAAAATGAAAACAGTGAGCGAGATTGGCAATACGGAATATTGGAGCAAGTGGTTGGTAACAAAGTATCGAGCGTTACACATCCAAAAGGACACGAAAAGAAGAAACTGAAAATGTTGCGATATGATCCGTCCAAGGATAACGACGATGCGTTTCTAATTAAACGATCAGAAGTTAAACAAATGGAAGCTGAAGAGGACAATGCTGCTGCAGTGTTCGTTGAAAAAAATAATGTCTCTAAAGAAGTCTTCTACATGGTCAGTGACAGTCTCACGAATTCTTTGAAAACTCGTGGTGATGGTTTCAGTTTGCTTAGTATGTTTGGAACGGCTCCAGATGTAGATGACAAAACTTCAGACAGGCAGTTAGAAGAAAAAATCCTCATTAGCAAAAATGACAAAAACGCAACTTTGAATCCATTTACTTACGATTCTTCAGAATCTGAAAACGAACAGGATGGTGTGCCTTCGAAAACTAGTGCGAATGTGAACAAAAACCTTGAAAATAGTAAAGGTAGCAACAAAGCACCAACGAAGTTATTTGTTGAATCCTTTTTCATACCAAGAAACGATATGCGATTAAAAGGTGAGTCGTTGAGAGATAGTTTTGGATCGTATTTATGTTTCCATTTTGTTTCTTTTAGAGGGGAAATTATTTTTCCGGTCGAATGCGCAGTCTGGTAAGACTGAAAATTATGATGAGATCAAGGACAAACTGAAATCAATAATCAACACGAAAATCAAGAAGACGAAGCAAAAATTCAAAGGTGGAATTAAGAAGAAATCGATTCGCGGTAGATAGGCGGTAGAGGTGTGAAAATGTTGTAAAAAGTAAATAAATTTATATTTAATCTAAAACAAGGGCTTTTATTTTAATGTTGATTATGTTAATAGCCAACGAGTTATTGGTAGCCACAGCAACAGAGAAACTATTTCCAATCGATCTTGTGCACCTTAAAAAATGTATACGAGGCATATACGAAGGTATGCTACAACAAAATATGACGCACAAAGAGGTCGTTTATACGAGATCACGGGGCGCAGTTTAAGTTATGTGAGGTAAACGGGTGGGTAGAACAGGGAGAACCGCGATACCCCATTTAGGTCCTCGTGGACCCATTGTGATGCCCTTTTTGGGGTTGATCGTTGGTGTAGCATCGGTGCTCTTCATCTTCTCTCCTTTGTGGTTAGTATACGCTGCCTAGCCATGCCGATGTCCTCAAACACCTGTAAAGATCAGACAGTGTGACATCAGAAAGTTCTTGAAAGTCATGGAAGTAATAGCGTCCAAGTTTTCTGTTACCCAAGTGACATAGACTCGGTCACTGACAAAGGAAGTTAGGTGTGTCCTCATGGACATCTTCGTTTCCGCAGCCTCTATCTACCGACATATATATCGTCACCTTTGTGATAAGTGTCATTGGGTGGTTTTTAGGAAGTTATGACAAGGTAGAGCCCCCACCAAAAAAAAACATTCAACATGTTTTCAGAAAATGACGTCCTGACGTCGATGCCATAAAGGCATTAGAATAATAATAGAATAATAGAAATCGAATGTAGGGAGCGAGGATAAAACTGCGCTTAAGGTTTTAACCATTAACTTGGCGAATTAGATGGCACTTACAGTTAAGGGCGGACCACTGTTAATATGTACGATGCACCATCGACCTACCAGCTGAATATAACAAACAGCAAATGGCGCTAAATAGTACTAGATTCCCGCGCGAGTACCAGAAGGATCAGTCGTTGATCTCTTCTGTGAGATGCATAGTAGGACTTCTGCGACTTAGACTACCACAACAAGATAAGGTGATGGGTTACAATGCAGATCTACAAGATAGAGCCCGTCGAAGATAAGGCGATCGCCAGAATAAAAAATTACCGGTTTATAAGTAGATATCCTAATAAAAATATGGAATCTCCAAATTTGCTGATAAAACAACCAAAGAAACCAACGACACACCGTTACAGTCTTGCTTAAATTAACATATACTTATTCGTCAAAATAGATCTAGAAATTTTTTTCAAACACATAATTTTTATCATATTTATTCAAGTCCATTTGCCTCCACAAATTTAAACTCACACGAGACTTATTGTGAGAAGTTAGGTCCAGTTGCATCAACTATTTATTATTTTAAGCAGCAATTTAAAAACAAAATTATATTTTAAGCTACGTAAAAACTATTAACCAAACTAAACTTTCTCAGCAATTGTTGATTCGATCGAATCTCAAAACCTTGCGTGACTGGGTATAATACATATTTTTCAGTGGGAAAATGAATGTTATGCATTACTGAAGGTCATTAGTGAGAAGATGTTGTTGTTTGAGCTAAATTATGTACCTCGGCGGATATTATAAAATTACTAATAAAAACTCCTTCGGTTTAATACTAGTTTTATTTCAATTTGATTTCGAATAAAAACATCTTCCTTGTTTAGAGCGCTTATAATCGGACTTGTAGTTAAAGAAACTGAGAGGTGTGTTTGATCAATTTATGTTTGTACTCTGCTTGAGCTGTCGATGGATCGACTCTTATATGTTATATGTACAAAATTTGTAGCTTCTCTTTGATTAGAAAGAACTGAAATTTTACTCACTAGTGTCCTTGGCCCGGGTGATTTTCTTTCCCCAAACACAAGATTGTCCTGTGCTTAAATGAAACTGGAATCTGTGAATCATTTCCTTTGTACCTATTGTACTCATTTTTTGTACCGTTCTGAGCGGCGGATCCTTGATGTCTAGCTTGTGGGAGTCCTGTCCATTAGACCAGAAAAAAGACAAAAAAATATTACGTATACGCCATGTAGGACCAGTTGAACTGTAACCCGTAAATATTTATTATCCTTTGATAATCAATCTATTTCTTGTTTGTTCTGAATAAAAATAAAACATTTACCATCGGATCAATTTCTCCTTCACATTCTAATGGCTCATTTATTAATACTAAGAATCATTTCAATCCATAGAAACAATCAATCCAATCAATTTATTTCTACCAATGAAGTTTGATAGGTATTTAATATGGTCTAGAGTCTAGACTCTAGAGTCTAGACTAAAAAGACATGAGATGCGAATTTTCCGAATTATATTTATGTTCTTTATTGATAGTTGCTAACTGTCCACTATGAATTTACGACGTGGTTTTTATTGATTGATATTTTTTTATGACTCATAATCGTGTTTTCGAAAAAGATTTTTTGTTTTATATATGAATATACGCAACACAGTGATTGGCGTATATGTATTATACGACTTTCCAATATGCGAGTACATTCCGTCCCGTATTAATAACCAATGTGAAAAAAATATCGAGTTACTGAGTGGGGATGCGACTAGTAACAACGATTCTCGCTTGTTTGAGGCTTACCCTGACGAATTTCAGTTTATGAATTATTGTTTGAGAGAACAACTCTTAAAAACAACTCGTACCCACGTTCACTATGGTAGGAATGATAGCTATTTCGAACTGCACCACTTATTCATCATCAGATTCCTAGAAGGGATTGTTTGTTTGAATAGTTTGAACTCTGACAGTTAATTCTCTATATATAATTCCACTTGGGAAGAAATTTCTGTTTTACCCTGTCAGGAAATGACATTTCTTCAATTGACCAAGTGACTCACTTGCGGCAACTGAACGCCGAGTACAAGCCCGCCAACTGGTGATTGAAACGAAGGAGAAGACCAGTTGTTATGTAGCAGATATGGCAAATTGTTGTATGATCTATCTTTTCCGCTGTGGGCCAAGTTGCTGGCAGCGTTCATAGAATTTTATCCGTTAAATTTGAAATCATGCGTTACAACTAAATTTTGTGTCGACAGTGATTTATTTTAAGAATAGTTGTACATTTTATTGACAATATAAGAAAAATAAACAATGTTGAAGAACAGTAAAAAAAAATGGAAGTTCATATATAGTTTGTCTCTGCTTTGCAGAACCGAAATGATTGCTTCGAGGTTAACCAAGTGGTGATGAACATTTAAGTTGTACACTCAAATATACAACATCATGCACGCGCATTTTTGCACGAAATAGAGAGATCCTTTTGTCCGCATAAATGCTCATAAAAGTAAAAATGCGGCAGCGCTGCAATTAAAAAAAAAACTGCACTATCTTTGAATGACAGCAGTTGTCATTTGCGTTCATATAAGCGAAATAACAGTCAAATTGCGATCAAATCTGCATTGAATTTTGTTTTGTTGCCGAGTTGCAGGAAGATGGCAGGAAAAAATATGTAGGTCCCTTAACAAAATGAATGAACATTTAATATATTTACCCAAAATAAATGAAGGTTTTTTTTTTTATTAAAAAGATAAAATATATTATTTGTATTTTATAGGAATGAAAGTGATCAAAAATTGTGGCCGGATGCTTCCACCAAACTGTGCTATTATGAGTATTTGAGTTCCGTCTACACATCCAGAACGTTTGGAAAAGGATTACTCCTTAAACTTACAAATTTGTCCATTATTATTATCTGGTCATTTTATAAACTTTTTTTATTCTTGAATATTAGTTTTATGATTCCAATGAAGTACGTATAATCCAGTCCCTTAGCAACGTTACAAAAAATCACATACTTATTTGTCTAAAGGGGCAACTGTTAGCGAGCTTCCTAATAGTTAACAAAAGTGTCAGCCTCAGAAAGGTTTTGAATCGACAAAAATAATTTTTGTTTGCAAAGTGGACATATCTCCTTTTTTTTCATTAAACTATTGAGAAATTGATATATAATTGAACGTCCTAATAACGTAGCATTATAGAAAATTAACCTGAAATTCGGCATTTTTCATACGAAAATGGTCTTTGGAAACGTCATGCTGAAATTTTCATATGATTTTAAGAAAATTCATCCTTTTTGGAAATGTTTCTTGAAATCCAGTTTATTCTTATCCAAATAATCTTCCCTTTTCTTTGAATCCTGCTTCTATTTCTTTCAGATAGTTTTGCCTGAACACTTTCAAAATTGGGTCCATTTAAGTTATTAACAATCAGCCCAAAAATTATTATTCTAATTGACATTATTAACACGTTTTTGTAAATATCACAACCATACCGAACTCACTGAAAGAAGGAAGATAAATTAAAAATGTCTGTCATTTTATTTACTGCCTATTGCATTATGAACTCCTTTTTGGAAACGCAAAACTTGAGCAAACTTGCAGCAGTATTTCTGTTCATAATTACATTGAATCAATATTTTTTTACATGGAATGTGCAACAATTATAAACAAGATTTATAGTGCACTGCACGAACTCGTCAAGCGCCCTTGAAAGTCAGATACGAACTGCGATCTTAACTCAATACGTCTGACCCACTTGACAAGCTGCACTGTGCAGTCCTATACTGATACCATCAAACCTTTGAGCAGGAGGGATTTCCCTGTTCAATGAAGTTGTACCAAAATTACAGGTTAACACAATGTTGCAATTATGAGCTCGCCTCATGTTAAATGAGAATGGTTAATTTGTTTTAAAAAATTTAACCAACAATTCACCAATCAATTATACGAAATAAATAAATAACTGTCCGCTCATCACTCCCGGAAGCCATTTTGCTTTATAGGAAAGCGAAATTCGGTAAGCTATCACTATAAATTTAATACTGTTGTCCCTTTAATGTGGTATTCGATTGGGCTTCTTCAGATTCGCTCTCAGATGTCAGATTTCGTGTGTGTAATCGACCATAAAAACGTCACTTGCTCTTTTTTGTGTTGATATTCGTGCGATTCTAATATGTGTAGCCTTCGATACTTTTCGACTCGTTTTCAATTCACTAAACAAACTCTACCAGTTGTCAAACTCAAACGCACTAGAAAAAATATGAAATCTGAAAAAGATTGCTTTTGTACCAAACGAACATAAATTGTTCTCTGAGTTAAAAAAATTTGCTATGGATAGCTTCCATTCGAATAGCCCTTTTCCATCTTCCATGCTAGGAACGTGTCATGTTGTAGCTAAATAAATAGTTGGCGCAACAGGTCCGGAGGGACCCTAGGCCTAGCTTCTCGCAACCATTCATTTTGTGTGAGTTTTTCATTTTTGGAACGAATGGAAGGGATCTACAATTTTATGCCGACTCCAAACGGCTAATTGAGAAGCTCTTTCAAGACATTTATACTCTTGGATGTTTGTCAGACGTTCGCGAGAGGTAGCGCAGTGGAAAAAAACCACAAGTCACTGCGACTACTGTTGTATTTTGTAACTGCAGCATTAAAAAAAAAAAACGAACATCTCTCCCCATGCGGTATGTTAATTGTATGGAAAAAAGCAAAGACCGTCAACACTTATCACTAGTTGCATATAAGTATTGTGACGTTAAAGTCACTAAACCTTATCCAATTTTCTGTTAAAATAGATTTTCTATTCCAGCAATTGCAATTAATAAAAACCTCAATACGACAGTAAGTAGCCAGTAGAGGGCTATGCATTGTACACATGCTTACAAAACCATGCGCCATAGGCTTGCCATAAAAAAGAAGGAGAAGCAACTCTAAGCAGCAGTTTAACGTCATAATAGTCAGATTATAGGGAACATTGTCCTACAATCAAGTAACAAAAAGCTGTACTAAATAGTTCAGTTGATAGGAAGACGCCGATATCAGCAATCTAGAATTTTTATGAGCATAATTGCCTTGATTGCTGGCACAAGCACTCTAAATCCAGCAATCGTCGGTCTCGATAGTGTGTTCACGAGCTTCATCATGTTCGGAAGTGTGTTTCGGTGTATGTTTCTAAGTTCGGTAATTTTGTTTCAAATTGCATCAGGCTATGTGTTAATTGAAAAACATGAAGAAAAAGCAGAGGGCGAATGCAATTTGTCCTCAAAATTGTTAAATGAAATTCGTGGATACAAAGATGAAGTCGCGAATATTATTGACGGGATTCTCAACGGAAAGTTTAAGGGTGAAGTGCATTCCAGGTATAGGATTACAATCTTTCAAAAACCATGAGCCAGGAAAATAACAAGTTGGATTTTTTCATATAGCCTACAAACATTTACTGACATGTTTGGCTCAAGAATGGCCGGCTCCAAAGCATTAGAAGATTCAATCGATTACATGAAAGATTTACTTCAACTTCAGGGACTAGATAATGTTCATACCGAACCAGTGAAGGTGCCGCATTGGATTAGGTAATTGTATTTATATAATCGCTTCTATATTATACAGAATTGATTACCGTAAAGTGAATAGATCAGTTGGAGAGGGTTTTTTGTGTAGTCGAAAGCATGCATTAAAATCAATTGTGACTCAAAGTGACTCAAACTACATAATTTAATAATTTCGCTAATCGTTGTTAATAGACATTAAACATTTGATGAATGTACTAAATTAGTGGAATGGTTTGTTCAGGGTGCCCAAAAATATTAATAAGAACGATTTTAAAAATTATTGATAGACTTTGCCAAATTAAAGAACTGTAATATTTGTGTGCGCAACATGACTCATATGTTTGAGTTTGCAGGACACTGAAAAACAAAAATTACGTGATAAGATTAACACCAACTATCTACATATTCCCGTACACTTTTTACAGTCAATCATATATCACTTGGGATTCGATTGCATTTATGACTGCCGGACTTTGGGTGTAGTTGAAGGGTGTCTGTATTTTGGCAGCGATCTCACTTTAGCTCTCATGCTGCATTAACACCATCACACATTCCAATCACAGAAGATTATTTGGATGCTAAATCGTAAACAGCCGTGTGACTGAAAGAACAGCATTACCTAACACGCAAAAAAACGTGACTCGCATTTTGGTCGGCCATCTTATTTACGCGGTAGAAACTATGGGAAAGCTATGAATGTTGGTGTTTTTATAACGATGGTTAACGAAATTCCGCGTTCAAATTGGATTCCGGAAGTAATGAATGTACCATAATATCATAACTGTACAACTACTTTGTTGAACGTCATTAAAGATATATGAGATAAATTAGATAGGGATAAGACGCTTTTTCTCAATCTAACCCACTGCTGTTAAATTAATACCATCCAATCTAATTCGCAGTGGCTTAGTGTTAGTGTGTTGGACTACTAAGCGAGGGGTTTCAGGTTCGAATCCCGCAAAAACCCAAATTCCAACTTTTGGTTTTTTCCACTGCGCTACCTCTCGCGAACGTCTGACAAACATCCGAGAGTATAAATGTCTTGAAAGAGCTTCTCAATTAGCCGTTTGGAGTCGGCATAAAATTGTAGATCCCTTCCATTCGTTCCAAAAATAAAAAAAACTCACACAAAATGAATGGTTGTGAGAAGTTAGGCCTAGGGTCCCTCCGGACCTGTTGCGCCAACTATTTATTTTTTTTATCCCATCTTAGTGAACGAAAACAGGGCGTGTCACTTGATGGCAGCCTTTCTGATTTTCTTCTCTCAAGGCAAGGAGTTCCCCAAGGCTCTATTCAACGGCCTCTATTGTTCTCCATTATATTAACGACATTGATATGTCATATGAAGTTCATCGAAGCTTATTTAGCCCGAATATAAACAAATTTATCAAAGCTGTTCCTTGGGCCTAATTAAAAATTGCGTCACTGTTTTAAATGAGGATCTGGGACGAATAATTTTAAAATGGTCATCTAAAAGCGGCCTAATACGTAACCCTATGAAGTGTAAGTGTTTAGTTATTTCTAAAAAGAAATAAGAATTGTCTTATTTTCCTCATTTAATGCTAAACGACTCTGAAGCCGAATTTGTTGAGTCTTCAAAAAATCTAGGTCTTGTCTTTAACATGGCATAATCACATAAATGCACTAATAGGGAAAACTTACGGTATTCTACGAATAATATGGACTGCTCAGAAGTTTACTCCTCTTGAAACAAGAGTGCTACTTGCTAAAACGTTAGTTATTCCTGTACTTATCTACGGATTCGAAATTTTCTATGAATCTGATGCCGAGAGTAGAAGACGGCTTCAAGTGGCTTTCAACCCTACTATTCGATACGTGTAGGTATTGTTTAAAATCACGTTTCACATCTTGCAAAACACATAGTAAACATGTCCTTTTGTATCTATATAAAATTTCGAACAGTCATACTTTTTTTCAACATACTCTTAAGTAGATAGCCTTCATATCTTTATGAATAAACCCAGTTTCCGATATCTAACAGGTATTCAGGCGAGGCGAACGTTAAATTGTAGACGCTTAAATACCAATGGCAAATCGTTCTGAATAAGCGGAACCCGCGAAATGAGAATGTTTGCCTTTGCATTTTCGCCTCAAAATCATTCACATTGGATTTGAGATTTTTCACAATCAAACCAAACGCGATCCGTTACAAAGTTTCGGTGCATTGAGGTTGTGCAACAAAATTATGAGCCGATCTTCAATTTCAAATTGTGTAGCGTTAAGCCCAGAACATCCAATGAATTCAAAAAATTAAAAATGTTAAGAAATGTTTGGTGCATTAGGGTGACTCTACCCGTTTTCTATTCAGTCTTTTCCAGCCTTTTACAACTAAAAACTAGGCAAAAAAAAATTGTTGCAGGCTCTCAAAAGAAGTGACAAATTGCAACTATAGTCGCACAAGGGTCACGCTGCGCTGTTCCCTTTTATCTGGTCTTATGCGATGTCCCATTCTGTAGATTCCGCTATATGCTTCGCGTTCTTCATCAGTTTGGCTTCGTTGATATATTTGTTATTGGCTTACTTGCCTAGGTCGTCGGCCAATATCTGCGCACATTCGTCTTTGCATTTTCAAAAAATCACTGAAATTAACTTTTCAATTTCGTCCGCGTTTAAACTTTTTATTACCTTATTTTTTTACCTTAAATCAACTGTAAAAAAGCGATGAAACTGTTAAAACTGAAGCGATGCAAAAAATCAAAAACAAAACGGCAGTGTTGATAAACGTTTAATACATTAATCTGAAATTCTCGATTTTCTCAATTTACTATTTGAAAACAAAATAATACCGCACATACGTAGTTTGCTAGTTCATTTTTGACATAGAAAAGTCATAATAAATATTTAATACGAGAAATCATTGGAAGCCAAATCAGGACAGCACGGCGATTTTCCGGAATTTTCTTTCTGGATAAACCTGATATACAGCAATATGAACAAAACCAGAAAAGAATCATGAAAATCGTCCTAAGGGTTATCGAGTTATAACATCATCGAGTTTCACTCAAAAATTATAAAGAAGATTATTATTAAAAAATAGAAATGTTTTCCTGTGATTGCAGGAATGTTGTTCACCGGAACTTGAGTTTATTTCCGCTTTACGCATCCATAATTATTATGGGTAGAACATCCATGACACAATAGCCTGAATTACTATTCTAATTTTAGATTAATTTTCTTTTGTAATAAAAAATAACATATGCCTTCGTTCGTTTCAATCGATTCATATTTTCTTTTTGTTCTCTGTAGGGGATATGAGTCTGCATCTCTTGTTTTGCCCAGAAAAGCAAACATAGCCCTTCTGGGTCTAGGAACAAGCTTGGGTACACCTCAAGGTGGAATTATTGCAGATGTTGTAGCAGTTCGTACCTTTGAAGAACTGCGAGAACTACCCAACTCATATGTATTTAAAAAATGCTAATCAACGAGTTTTAAGCCATCAGAAAATAAATTCTTCTTCTAATTTAAGGTTAAGGGAAAAATTGTAGTATTCGCTCCTGTATGGGAAAGATATGGTGTGACTTCCGCCTTTCGGTCGTCTGGAGCCGCTGAGGCATCAAAGAAAGGCGCCATTGCTGCACTCATACGGTCAGCAACACCATTCTCAATTGGAACGCCACACACTGGTTCACAGTCCTACCAACAGGGAGTTCGTAAAATACCTGCAGCTTGTATAACGGTTGAAGATGCTGAAATGATACTAAGATGGTATCGTGAAGGTAGTATTAAATTTTATGCTTAAACTTAGTATATTATGTATCACAGCTATGCCTACTAACAACCAGTCTCGTTTGTTGTTTTTCGCATTAGTTATAGGCAATGATTGGCTAGGGCTGCCATCGGAATGGTTCATTAAGCCTTATGAAAATTCGGAACTACAACCCAAGTTTTAAAATTCTTACTCGAACAATAATGTTTAATGGATGCATCAAGAAAATCCATAATGAACAACCTTAAAAAAGCAGTTCAATACAATTATGTATTCCCTTGGAACTCATGAACCCTATTGCGCAAAAATGTATTTTCCATCAAACCCTCATGGTAAATTTGAGTTCTTTTTTTTTTTTTTTCATAACTCAAGAATGGTAGGATATTATCTATATAAATCTATTCATATAATAAAACTTTAGGCATTTTTTTTTGTTACCTAATGGCGTGAAAACTACTGCACAGATTTCGATGAAACTTTTTTTGAAATGTTACTTAAGATTCTGAGAAACACATAGGCTATTCTCTTTCATTGCCATGCCTATTTTTTGGAGCGTTTTTGACCAAAATGTGTTTTTTTTTTCTGACTTTACTGCCTTTTACTCGCCATTAATCAAACAATTCTTAATCAATGCAAACAAAACAAAATACTTAGGAGAGCCAACACTTTTATAGTTATTTCAATACATCAATCAGCTTTCTATGTCCTCTAGAAGCTGAGCTACAATGAAATGAATCTAACATGAAAAAAATAAATTAAAAATAAATGCTAAGTGCCTTAGTATAGCCTTAGTATAAATAGCAATTCGTAGATATTGACAAATGTCACATAACTTCAAAAATTCTGGCTCACCAAAACACTCGCACCTTATGCATCTACCGCTTCCGCTGTCGGCAAAGTTGCTGCCAGCGTTCATAGAATTTTATCACTTAAATTTGAAATTATTCGTTTCGTGTGGATAGTCCTTTTTTTATGAATAAGTTTACTTTTGCGAAAAATATTTATAAAATGTAAACAATGTAGATTGGTTGAAGGTAAATAAAAACATTTTGAGCAATTTTTCTCCAGTTATTTAAGAAAAATTTACTCATGAAATCGAAGTTAATGATATCCAAAAGCGGAAAATACACAACCATGTTTGTCCGAATATATTTCTAGTATATAAAACATTTCATTTAGATAGTTTTATTAACCAAACAAATTATATTAATTGCCTTTTCAAAATATATAATAACCAACCAATAGCATTCAGTTATGTTAAAATGTGGTATTCCAGAACTCTATCACATTCCCCCACGGTTGGCAGCATGATTTTATATTTTTTGTATGTTTTTGCATGTCACATGGATTCTAAATTGGCAGAACACCGATAGGTAAACATAATGGTGAATTTGGAAGAAAAAATTGAAGGGGCCCGGCCAGCGGTAAGAGGATTGCGAGTTGGGGGTCTCAGAATGGTTTGTTTCTGATTTCTACCATTCAAGCAAACATTAGTAGAGTAGAGATATTTCCTATAAGAAACATCATTGTTTCTGAGATTGTTAAGAATAACCTCACGGTGTCTCTTGGTCATTTGGGATATTTCGAGGATAAAACCCCAACCAGACCTATAGGCGCAGAATAGCTACAGAAATATTCTTCGGTAGACAAATCAGTTGTAGAGAAATCGTATCAAACTTTGGGTTAGGAAAATTGTTTTTTACTAGCTTTCTGCCATTCCATTCCATAACCATTCGTTTGTGTAAGGGACGAGTGATAGGGATCTACAATTTTAAGCCAAGTCCGTGCGGATGAATAAAAGTATTTTGGTTGTAGCTATATCCACTTCTGCATGTTGTCGGTCATTTGAAAAAAGTTGGTGCAGTTAAAAAAAAACAGTATGGTACCGTCGCTCAAAACGTAACTTGATGGCAAATGTTTGACTATTTTTTTCAAGCAACCCTAATTAAGCCTAAGTCAGCTTTTAAACTGATTACAGCTTGAAAATGATTAACAAACCTCTAAAAGACACTCTTACTATATTATTTCAGAAGCTGCTAGATCCCTAGCTTAAAAGACCCTAAAAGACAAAACTTAACAATACCACTGACAGTTCAACGTAATTGGCGCATGTGAATAAATAATTGCACATGCTTTTTGAGGATTTTTCTTTCGAAGTTGGATTGCAAGTTTTGTACAATTATTTCAAGTAGGTATGCTATTAGACAAAACACATGAAAGCCTGTCTATAAGATCTTTTAATGAGATCAAAGTCTATTCGACAAAAGAACAGTAAGGTAACCTCATTACCTGATAAACCCATTAAATAAATACAATTTCTTTGTGGTAAATTGGTCTGCTTGGATCAACCTGTCTTAAAGAAATCCGGGGGCACTTCGGAATAGAATAATTTTGAAACACAATCATTTCTCGTCGCGGCGAACACGGCAACTATATAAAGCAAAACAATCATCTCCACATTTCTCTTGGTATGTCCACAAACTTTCCCATTCAACGGTCAATACTTTTGAATGTTGATAGATATTATTTATTTGCATGGACTTTAAGTAAACACTAGTGGATATTAAAATAAAATTGTTTTCGATAGGTGTGTATTAAAGTCTGAAAGGGACGAAGTGAATGTATCTTCAAATTTAAATTTAAGAAGATGAACCGTTTACTTGTTGTCCTGAATGCAAGGAAAATATAAATTAAGTGCACGACTGAGTCGAACGAAACTTTCTCGTTGATCAAAAGTTTGATTGGTTGTTTATACCAATGTGAGTTTTTTTGAGTTCAAGCTTTCAGTAACAAGAAAAAGCGTAATAGGATTTTCTGTTTTCTGGTCTATTAGGACATGATTGAAAGAGTAGTAGATAATAATTATGTATGAATTCGGAGATTTGTTTTTGAGTAGCCATTTTTGAGAAATAACTCAAAAATTTATTAAATTAAAATTATTTGAGAATACTTACATTATCCGTAATATGTATTTTGATCGAAATTGTTAGAGCGGTTTTTCTAAAATTATGCAGACAAAACAGTAAAAATTATTGCAATGATTAATTTGAAAAATACTATTTCCTTAATATTTTGCTGAAAAGCGAGTATGTATTAGATATTGTTCGGGATGTAAGAATTACTTATTTTTTCAGTTTTATCGAAATAAAAAAGGGGGTTTTCGGGGTATGTGCAGTTTTTTAATTAGCGTTTTCACTGATTCGTATTGTAAATTAAGGACGCAAGAGTATGTATTTTGGTTAAAATCGTTAGTACCGTTTTCAGGAAAACTAAAGAAAACTAAATTTTTCAAAAATGCCTTTTTTCAAAAATCCATTGAACGATAGTATAGAGAAAAACTGATTTTACTATTAAGCTAGAAATGACCATGTTACCTAAGAAATTCATATTTGTTACAATCGTATGGACCGTTTTCTGGATACTTATATCCAAATTTTAAAAGTACCCTTGTTCGCCTTTTTTTAAACGAAAAACTGAGTATGCAGTCATGTTAACCTCACCTAATTAAGATTTAATATCAATTTTGGTTGAAATCGCTAAGACGTTTTCGAACAAATCAAACTAATTTGAATTTATTTCAAAATCGAGATGAAGTTGTTTCCCATGCGAAGTTATTGCCCGTGAAACTATGTCCCTGTAACCATTAATATCGAGGCACCGAACTATAGGACCACAACTCCAAGTCCGAAGTTTGGACGAAATCCGGGCGACCATTTAGTTGCTCTATTATCTAAGTGTCAGAATTGATTAACATCCCGAGTTCGAAATTTTCACGCATACAATATTTTTCACTTACCAGACTACGTAATCGAGAAAGTTAAGAAGAAGAAGAAGAAATGAAACTAATATTTACTACAACTTCGTATTCATTTTATTTTCTATTATTCTCAGGGGAAAGTGTCAAAATTCGTCTTGAAATGGATGATTACAGCTTGGAACCAGTCATGTCGCGTAATACCATTTCTGAACTGCAAGGGACCGGCTCGCCGAACAAGTAAATAACTGCATTTGCCCGAAATAGTTTGATCTCATAATTGCAATACTTATTATTTCAGGTCTGTTGTTATCCTTTCTGGTCATCTGGATAGTTGGGATGTGGGCGTTGGAGCAATGGACGATGGTGGTGGAGCTTTTATCTCATGGCAAGCACTTAGATTTCTCAAGGATTTGGGCTACAGGCCAAAACGGACTATTCGTTCAGTGCTATGGACTGCCGAAGAATATGGTATGATTGGAGCTAAGCAATACGCTGAAGATCACAAGGAAAACGAACGTGAGGAGTTCAATTTCTTCATTGAGTCCGATACGGGTACCTTTGATCCGGTTGGACTAGATTTCACTGGCAACAAGGAAGCAGAATGTATCTTTAGAGAAGTTCTAAAGTGCGTAGTAGATGAGTTTTACTAAACGAAAAGCTTTAATTTTGTTTACTTATTTACAGTTTAATGGCTCCGCTGAACACTACGCAGTTTGATATTCCGGCGAGTGGTGGTCCTGATATTGGAGTATGGCTTAATCGTGGTTTTCCTGGTGCGTCATTACTCAATAAAAACGAGAGATATTTCTGGTAAGTAAAAATGTGGTAAATTTAACTTGAACTTTTTTTTAACATAAACAATACGTCTAGTATACAAATGACAACTTAACTTTACCAATTTTTTTGTTTGAAAGTAACCAATTTTGCATTTAGTGTTTATATATCAACCCTCTATGTGTTTATATTCTCTTTCCTTTGAACTGCTGTAATTGAATATTTTGATATTTTGAGATATTTTGTTGCGGTTTCCAAATTTTATCATTCTATGCTTGCAGGTTCCATCATACCGAAGGTGATACTATGCTGGTTGAAGATCCTGACAGCTTGGATCGTTGCGTTGCTTTATTTGCTGCCACCGCATATGTTATAGCTGACTTAAGTGTTGATATGCCCAAAGATGTTAAATAAGTGCTGGCCACTTGTTGTTAATGGGCCTTACTAATAATCATTTTTAATCTTCACACTAATTATTTTAGAAGTCACAATATACGATTTTGTATGGAAAATTTCGCCATTGTAATTTCGAAAAATTTGGCCTGGATACTAAAAATGATTATTAGTATCGCATAATAGTTTTACATTTGCTTATTAAATATATAAAAATGTTGAATATTGGTCTTTAATTATTTATCTGTATAAAACAAACTTGTATCCGTAAGACCGCTCTTGTTTGTTTCCGCTCAAGGAAACTACATATGGCGATAAAATTGAAAAATGTTAAAGGGAAACTGTAAAATTGATAGAAATTCACATTTTGCATATGAAGTTTAATTTTATTTTTAATTTTGATCGTAATATGTATACAGATGGAACTTGTCAAAAATTTCTACGTGATTTTGATGATTTCGGAGTTTTTTTTACAGAACTCTTTTGCGCTTATCTGTAATTGGATAATCAATTACTTACTTTACTTAGGTGGCGCTACAGTCCGGGGTGGACCTGGGCCTCAACCAATACGCCTCTCCAGTTAGCGCGATCTTTGGCTAACTGCCTCCAGTTGCGCACTCCAAGTTGGTTGAGGTCCCCTTCCACTTGCGCGCGCCACCTAAGGCGAGGTCTTCCTCTACTGCGTTGTCCCTCCGGGTTAGAATCGAAGACTCTTCGGGCCGGAGCGTTGGTGTTCATTCGCTCTACATGTCCCAGCCATCATGCGTACTTTTCTGACTAGGTCGATGTCGCTGTACAGCTCGTAGAGTTCGCTGTTAAATCTTCTCCTCCAAGGCCCGTCAACGCAAACGGGACCAAAAATCACTCGAAGAATTTTGCGTTCGAAGCGACCAAGAAGATCCTGATCCGTTTTTGCTAGGGTCCATGCTTCTGCGCCATAGAGCAGGACAGGGATGATGAGGGTCTTATACAGAGTTTCCTTAGTATTTCTCGACAAGGCCTTACTTATCAGTTGCCGTCTTAGGCCAAAGAAACAGCGGTTGGCAAGTGTGATTCTTCGTTTGATTTCTGATGTGATGTCGTTATCAGAGTTTATAGCGGAGCCGAGGTAGACAAAGTCCCTAACTACCTCAAAGTTATAGCTGTCTATCGTGACGTTCTGCCCGATTCGTCGATGTCGTGTGTCCCTTCTTGTTGACAGCATATATTTTGTTTTACCCTCATTCACCACTAAACCCATTTTTGCCGCTTCTGTACTAATACTTGCAAACGCACCAGTGACAGCTCGCTGTGTTGTACCAACAATGTCAATGTCGTCAGCGTATGCAAGTAGTTGCACAGACTTATAGAAAATTGTGCCTCTGGTGTTGGCTTGTGAGTTTCGCACAATTTTCTCAAGAATGATGTTGAAGAAGTCACATGACAGCGCGTCACCTTGTCTAAATCCTTTTTTGACATCAAAGGTCTCGGTGAGATTGTTTCTGACCTTTACGGAGCACCGAGCGTTCTCCATCGTCATTCTGCACAATCTGACAAGTTTGGCAGGGATGCCAAAACTAGACATGGCTCTGTATAGCTCTTCTCTATAAATGCTGTCATATGCGGCCTTAAAATCGATAAAAAGATGGTGAGTATCGATCTGGACTTCTTGGGTTTTTTCCAGGATCTGCCGTAGTGTGAATATTTGATCGGTCGTGGACTTACCGGGCCTAAAACCGCACTGATAGGGACCTATCAGATCGTTGACGAATGGTTTCAGGCGTTCACACAGTACAGCAGACATGATCTTATACGCAGTGTTCAGGAGACTGATGCCTCTATAGTTGGCGCAGTTTAGAGAGTCTCCCTTCTTGTGGATCGGGCAAACGATGCTGAGGTTCCATTCATCAGGCATACTTTCGTCTGACCAAATCTTTGAGACGAGTTGGTGTATGCTCTCTACCAGGTCATCTCCCGCTGCCTTAAACAGCTCGGCAGTTAAGCCGTCCGGTCCAACAGCCTTGTTGAACTTAAGCTTAGATATTGCTATCCTCACTTCATTTTGGTCAGGTGGACGGAAATCTTGGCTTTCATCGTCCAGGTTGAATGGCTCGTTCTGCCTGACAGCGGAATTTGTGTCGTCTTCGCCGTTTAGCAGTCTGCAGAAATGGTTTTTCCATGTCCTCAGCACCGACTGCGACTCTACTACAAGGTTTCCTTGCTCGTCTCTACAGGTCTCCGTTCGGGTCTTGTTGGCATGACACGTTCTTTTTACCTTTTGGTAAAACTTCCGAACATTGTTCCTGGAGTAACACCTCTCTATATCCTCGATCGCGCGCTTCTCATGCTCTCTCTTTTTTCTCCAGAGAAGCCGATGTTCTTCCCTCCTTTTTTGCTCGTAGAGCTGACGAGCTGCTCTCGTCCTTCTATGCAGCGACGCTTCGTAGGCACTTTGTTTTGCTGCATGTGCTTGCCGGCACTCTTCGTCAAACCAGGGGTTTCGGGGGGGTGGGCTGGTTAAACCGAGCACATCAGTTGCACGAAAGAGTAATCGGTTGTGAGATAAATAAGTGAAAAGAAATACAGTGAATAAAGCGATTGGATTGAAACGTTTAAGAATTGATTTGAGTGATATTGTTTTGGTACTTAATAAGTGAATAAGTAGAAAGTGTAAATAAAGTGATTTTATTGGAAAAGTTAAACAGAATAGTGTTTTATGTTTTCGAATCCCAGCCTGAATGTAACAATAATAATGGCAATAACGCGGCGAACGTTGTCCTCCAAGTGGTCAATCGTTTCGGGCTTATCTTCGTTGACAAGCGACTTCATATATCCCCACAGAAAATAGTCAAGCGGCGTTAAATCGCACGATCTTTGAGGCTAATTCACGGATCCGCAATATGAAACTATGCGCTTACCAAACGTTTCCTAAAATAAATCAGTTGTGGCACGAGCTGTGTAACATGTTGCACCGTCTTGTTGAAACCACAGCTCCTGCACATCATTGTTTTTTAATTGATGAACGAAAAAGTCAGCAATCATGGCTCTATGGCAGTCACCATTGACTGTAACATAGATAGATAGGCTACAATTTATAAAGATATTGTGTGAGCTGTCCAAAATAGCAAGTAATTAGGAAAAAATTTACCATCTGCGAGCTATTCTGGCGTGCGCTGCCAAAACCGCTAGATTTACACATACGTAATGTATGATGAAAATGTTTATCTCAAACAGTCCTACAAAAAAGCCCGCCTAAGTATATATCTATATCTTATGTGTAAGCCATTATAGCCAAAATAGTGAACTATCCTACAATAAAATTTACGTGTCACAGGTTGCTCCGCGATGGAATCCTAAACTACTGAACCGATTTTAATCAAATTCTGCACACTGTGTGTACGTGCAGTTTGATCTAACTTCAGATAGGATAGTTTATAACTCAATTTATAGTCGCATTATTTTTTTATCGCAAATAGCATGTTTATTATTTAACAAAGAGTTATAATAGTAGGTATATATAATTCGATTTTCATCATTCATTTTTTTTTTTTTTTTTTCGTTTTGATGTATTTCAGGCAGACTTTTAAAAGATAAGATATTTTTGGACCCAGTAGGTGCCACTGTTTTCGATCTCCGAAACCACTGCATTACAACGTAGTTCGCCAAAACTCGGGGTAACAGTTCAACTATTATTGAGTATAATAAAACAAAATAAAACGATTTATAATTTAATACAAAAAGACTTAAATTTATTGACTTTGAGTTTTGTTTTGGTAAAAAGTGAGTCACAACATTTATAATTGCTGTTTCTATTCGATTTGAATTCTCTTAAATTAATCTTAGTATGGCACGCTAATTCTATAAATATATACGTTTTTAAGTCAGTCACTCAAATCTATTTCTAGTTCCTGCTAAACATTCAATAGCAATCACTGTTCGTTCCAATAGATTTAAAAGTCTTTTCTCCCGTTCCTCCATTCGCTTAAACATTTCTTCGTCACGGCGTTCCCTTCGCTTTAAGTACTCTATTAGCTCGTAGTTGGTGCTATCGCCATCTGTGGAGGTCGACGTTTTCCGTTTACTTTTAGTTGACCTGCTGGAACTCTCTGAGATGTTGTCTGTATCGACTATGACATCTGGGTGCAATAAAGTCGGATCGATATTGTGTGGATAAAAGTTGTGACTTCTGTGAAGAAAAAGATAACGTACATTACGAATAATTAAACAATAAAAATGGTGATTGTTGGAATAAAAGAGGTCATTGCAAACATGCCCTAAGTGACAGCTGGGAGCTTCACAATAATGGCGTTTTTCATTGAAGAATCGAGAGAATTGCCCCGAAATTCAGAATTGTTCAATGAAATTCGATGAAACACTTTTGTAATAATGGTAGACACCATCACTGTGAGATTTGTTTTTATGTTGCTCCTTTTTTTTTCAATAAATATGAATATCTATCTATATATATAAAAAGAAAACCTTAAAATTGTGTTCGTTAGTCGTCGATTCACGCCTTAACGCATTTACCGATTTGAACCAAACTTTCACACATATTTGCTATTGGTCTGTATATCATTTGTGTGAAGTTTTGTCGCGAAAACAAAACTTTGAGGAGATGAAAAAGGCTATGAAAGTTTGTATGGGGAAATGCACTTTGAAACAACAAAAAAATGGATAAAAATCGAGTAGTGACATTTCAAATACAAAAAAAAAAAAAAAATATTTTAAAAGCAATTGTTGTTGTCAATGATTTCAATTATTTTCCGAGCAAATTGTTATTGTGAACAATTTTGAATTTTTTTTTTAAATATAGGTACCTACCTAATAAGTTTGTTCTTTTAAATTATGTTTACTATGTTACATTAAGTAACATTTTAAAGTGGAGTAGATACTTTGATATTTGTTTGATGGTGTTTGAATCCATTATTTTCAGGATCCTTGCATTAGTACGAGTGAGTAAGTTGAAATGTAGGGGTGATTGAGATGCGTTGACAATGATGTTGTTCATCGTTTTGAGTTTTCACGTAGCGGTTGTTACGAAAAATGAGCGAGTAACAATCTTGGTACTCTGCTCATTCGTGAGTAGGGTTATGGCACCTGCAACAACATTAACCAATTTTTTGACACTTGCCGAAGCCACGAATTTGCACGAACACTTACTTATTGCGAAATGCCCCGATATTGGAATGCGTCGTCGAAGAAGTTCAAGCGTCGGAAACAAGGTGAAGTAGTTCCCGCATTTCGTGGTGTTTATGCAAGTGATGCAATTGGTAGAATATACACAGTTCACCCGAAAAACAACGAATGCTTCTATTTGAGAATGATTTTGGTCAATGTTTGTGGCCCTACTTCATTCGAAGCGTTGCGAACTGGTGACGGTGTGTTGTGTGCTATGGCCGACGATATTTTGCATCGAATTTGCACTGTGACATCGGATAATGAACTGATCGAATCGGATAATCATCTGATGTGAGATGAAAAGCGCAACAAAGCTTTGATTTTGATCGTGGATATGTGTCTAATCATGAGTGGCAATTTTTGGTTTAAAATGATGACACAAAGATATTTTCAGGAAATGTAGATGGTTTTGGCGTTTATCAAGATTATATGGCCTTTTATAGTGATTTGACGTCTCAAGATGTCGTTCGAGAAGTTAAAAACTACGAGTTGGAAGATTTTGGCTATACAACAACACTCGAAATTTATAATGAGGCATTAGTTATAATTGAAGATATGTGCTTAGCAATTGCAAATAAAACACTGTCACAATTAGGTTTACCAGCTCCTAATTGACCATTGCATGACGTATTTAATCAAGAAATGCAACGTGAACAACAATACGATATAAATGAACTGAACACATTTATAAATTGGAATCTGCCGAAATTGAACCGAGAACAAAGAAATGTATATATGATACAATAATTCAAGCTATACAAAACAAAAGCGGAGGAATGTTTTTTTTATACACGCCGGGTGGTACCGGAAAAACGTTTTTGATTTCCATGCTACTAGCTACTATAAGATCACCGAAGAATATAGCATAAGCACTTGCATCGTCTGGAATAGCTGCTACATTGGATGATGGTCGTACAGCGCACTCCGCATACTTAAATCAACTACCATTGAATATGCAAATTAATGAAAATCCAAAGTGTAATATTTCTAAAAATTCTGGAATGGGAAGAGTTTTGCAACAATGCAAATTAATAGTATGGGATGAATGTACAATGTCACATAAGAGATCGGTGGAAGCTTTGGATAGAACTTTGAAAGATTTTCGTAATAATCAAGAAATATTTGGTGGCGCTTTAATATTATTGGTTGGTGATTTCCGTCAAACACTGCCAGTGATACCCGTGTAACTCCAGCAGATGAATTAAAGGCATATTTAAAGTCATCAAATTTATGGAGAAATGTACAAACACTCACTTTAACGATAAATATGAGAGTACAAATACAAAATGACTCATCGGCTGAAGAATTTTCAAATTCCTATTGATAACACTGGATAATTCACTTTGCCAGATAATTTTTTTAAGTTCGCACAAACAAAACAACAATTGGTTTCAAGTGTTTTTCCAAACATTGCGCAAAATTATAAAAATCACAATTGGTTAGCTGAAAGAGCAATATTGGCTGCCAAAAATAAGGACGTCGGCCAATTGAATGCGGATATTTTAACTGATGTACCTGGTGAGATTGTAACGTATCAATCAGTAGACACGGTCACAAATCAAGATGACGCTGTCAATTATCCGACGGAATTTCTGAATTCGTTGGATTTACCTGGATTGCCGCCTCATCGTTTACAATTGAAAGTTGGTGCACCAATTATTCTTCTTCGGAATATAAATCAGCCTCGATTGTGCAACGGAACAAGATGAGCAGTTAGAAAGGTTATGAAAAATCTTATTAAAGCTTTTGAATTCAAAAGATTGCAATTTCCGACACGTCTTGCGTTCGATATGAAAATAAATAAGGCGCAAGGACAATCGTTGGAATTGTGTGGAATCGACCTTGAGTATCCATGCTTCTCCCACGGACAATTATATGTATCATGTTCACGTGAAGGAAAGCCATCAGTTCTGTTTATTTATACTTCTACAAAAAAAATGTAGTTTATGAAAAGGCTCTGCGATAGTTAAAAAAACACATACTTTAAATAAAAATAATAACAACTTAATCATGTCCACAACATTTTTGCTTTTTATTTTTGGCGAAACATTTTTTTTCTTAGTTTTTTAGATTTGGCATCAAAAATTATGTTTAACACCAAATCTTCAGCGAAACAACAATCCACTCCCGAGTTATGAGTGCACATACGGACGTCAGTCTCTTTTACATATAGCCGTACCCACCATACCAAAATAGTATCCTCTTTTTCAAACTGTAATCAACCATACACACAATTACACAGCCCCGAAATTTCATTGAAATCGGTTAAGTGGCTAAGGAGATTTAACACAGCGCCACCTATCGTGCCCAAAATAGTCATATCTTTCAAACTGTAGCCAACCAAACACAGCCACAAAATTTGATTGAAATTGGTTGAGCGGTTTAAGAGATCGACAACAGCGCCACAAATATATTTTTTTTTTTGCACCGTTTTTTGTAAACAAATTACACAAACATACGTTTACCATTTGCAACCAAACTTCACAAAAATCATATAAAGACCAATACCAAAGATGTATGGAAGTTTGGTTAAAATCGGTAAAAGCGTTAAGACGTGTATTGGCCACAAACGAACACAATTTTAAGGCTAAATTTTTATATATGTATATAGATTTGGGCGGAACGAAGTTCGCCGGGTCAGCTAGTATAATATATAAATAGGCCAAATTAATAGAATTTCAATTTGAATTTACGTTTTGCACGCATAAATCTATATTTTCGGACCACAAAGTGCAAATTTTGTTTCCAACGCACAGCAAACATTTAAATCTGACATTTTGCTAGTATATGCGTTGGTGAGTTCAGGGCAATTCCTTAAAAATATTCCGGACACTTCTGTCGTGTTAAGAATTGACCTGGAAGTGCACTTTTTATTTCAATGAAACATAGTAAACAAAGAAAGAGCACTTCTGGATTTGCTCTTTTCATAGAAAGGGCAATTCTTTTCTTCAATCGAAAACGCCATTATTGTCTCTCCTCCTGTCAAATCGAAATTGTCAAAAACCTTACGTATTTCTCTCTCTTTCGTTTTCTTACTCCGAAGTTAAAGGAGGTGGGCACATTTAAGAATCTAATTATTTTAAGTCGACTAATAGAATAAGAACTGTCAACTTAGTACTTAGTCACGAGTTTCTTGACTATATTCGTCGGCTACCCGTCCATTAAAGTCAACTGAAACAGCTGCTCATATGACCGATTTTTCAGCCAATTAAAGCCGAGATATATCTAGCCAGACGTTGTCGTTTTCCATTGTCAGATTTTGACATGCCAACGTCGACATAACGCAAGCATTTGTCCTAAATTTGTCACACTACTGACTACCGAATGGCCAAATTTTTGTGACGTCAGCATGTCAAAATTTGCCACGAAAAATGACACACGTGTAATCATAGCTTCAGAATTGGCAATGGCACTATATTTCATTTGCATTTTTTTAAAACAAATTATGTAATTGCAATCTAAGCGGCCGTATGAAAATTGCATTGGCTAACATTATTCTGTTTGGGGAGATAGATTATAGAAAATGATAATGTTGACTAATTTATTTATTTTTATTTGGAATTTAAATGACAATATAAATTGCTAAACTGAAACTTCGAATTAAATATATCACTCTGTGCTTCAGAATTTGAGTTTAAATGCCAGAAAATGATTGAAATGCATAATTATTTAATACACTTGATAGCCTAAAAGCTGAAAAAGGATATATATTGTATTAAAAAAATACTAAAAACAGTGTTAACAAATAAATTTCAAAATTTCTTCTCAAACACGTAAGTTTTTTTTTACGTTTTCACCGTTTTTAATACAAATTAGTGTGTTCAAATATTTCCACAGTTGTTATTTTTTCATGTTGGAATCGGCATTTAATAGCAAACTATATCTTATCTTCTCTAACTGACTAAATCTGCAGACAACTTATCAATGATGGACTATAAATAACGTAAAGAAAACAGGTCTATGACCAGGTGCTTACACAATGATCGCGCTAAAAAAGGTAATTGTCAAAATTCATCTCAACCACTATATAGGACGATCAAAGTCGCAATGTTGCAATAATAGTTAACGAGTTACGACAATTGGGAAAGAGTATACGTATATGACCATCGATAATAGGGCATAGAGACTATCCGGCGCGTAGCTAAGGGCGGTAACTAAAATATATACTTCTCTATACAATACAGTGCAATGAATATGGTTATCTACCACAAAGTCAAATCAAAGTAACTTAACTATCATGTAGGTAGTATCTATTAACAAAATATAATTATCATTCGGTGGTTGATTTATCAACATTAACTATGGCAGATAACAAATTTAATACCGGTAAACAAAATAAGCACCACGATATATTATTTTTATTTTAAACGGAATAATACTGCGTTATCCGGAAAAAAAAAACATGGGACTTTGGTTTTTACTTTTTTCCTTTGTCACCTAGTACGCACGTCAACCACGCACCTAATCCACAACATGTCTGATGTCTTTACCACTTTTATTTAAAAAGTTTTTAGAGTATTAAGATTCGTTTAACTGATACAATGCTATAACAGTATTTTTGCCGCGTATCCCTCAACCTCTCAAGAAGTCCGGCATAGGCAGCATGAAGTGCTGAAGACCAATAGCCTCGAAGCCCCACGAAACCCGTGGTTGGTTTGATGAAGATTGCCGGCAAGTATATTCAGCAAAACAACGTGTCTACGAAGCGGCGCTGCACAGAAAGAAAAGAGCCAAGACCGCCATCCATCCGACTGAAAGGAGGGGAGGATAGCAATATCCAAGCTAGGTTGAACAAGGCGGCTTAGCTTGCAAGCTTTTCAAGGCAGCGGGAGATGCCTTGGTAGAGACATACACCAACTCCTCTCCAAGATTTGGTCTTAGGAAAGTATGCCTTATGAAGGGAGCCTTATAGGCTATTCAAACCGAGCCGAAAATCTGGTTTTCGCGAAAACACCCGAAAACTTCATCGAAAACAGAAGTTTTCCCATACATATTTCAGTTTTCAAAATGAGTCGTTTAAACGACTTCCAATCGTTGCGTTGTTGAAACAAACAAACCTTTTGCAATATTCAGCAGAGCAGCTGACCGAACAAATGTCACAACTCACAACTTAAAACCATTTTCCACACTAATATTATTTTGAAATGCTCTGAATTAATATTATTTGTTATTTAATGCGAACGAAATTTGTAAACAAAATACTTTACACAGAAGTTTATCGACTAGTGTCTCACAGCTGAAAGAAACGTCAAGAAAACTAGTTATTGATCGGTGTGAATGCAATTTCGAGTATTCAAAGTGTTCGATTCTAAACCAGAAGTAGAGGAAGACCTCGTCTAAGGTGACGGGGCAACGAACTTGGAGTACGCAACTGGAGGCAGTTAGCCAAAGATCGCTCTAACTGGAGTGGCGCCCAGGTCAACGCCGGACTGTAGCGCCATCTAACGACCTAAGTAAGTAAGTATGCGTATATGCTTAAAACTTATTTGTTTAATTAGACGAATTAGTAAAACCCACATGGATCGATTTTGTATTGTTTCGCCAGGAATTTTTCCATTTATTAACAGCAACTTCATGGGACATTTGAAACATATACGATATGCATCTAGAATCTACAATGCGCCATAACAAAATGTTGATCTTGTATCTTAGTGATACACTTGGTTGAAGTTGATCGTTTTCGGCTTTAGGGGTTTCATTTCTTCCTGGATCTCGTTGGTTTTGAGCAGGCACTCCGCAGTTTCTGGCAAGTTCCTAGACCGGACCGATTTGTTTTCAGACTACAATGGCGGTGATCTTTTTACCATTGCACTTTGATTTTCTAGTGAAACTTTTGTTTAATCTTCGTCACTTCTCAGGAAGTAGGTATATAGCCGACCTCTGCTAAACTATGAATTACCGATCATGGTTTTAGGGTTAAAAGGTGATTTTAATACCAGCTTAAGAAATAAATATACATATACCTATGTAGTATTTATTTCCTAGACTTTTTTTTATTGATGTCTTCCTCGATTAACCTGTTATCAACAAGTAGAGTAGGTACCTAAAACTTTAACAAAATAATATTGAACAGGAAACTACAAACTAGGTCTATAGCATGCATGCAAGCAAAAGCATATTTCCCATAGTCTATATTTCTTAGTATATCTACCTAACCTAAATGACTCATACATCTGTCAAGCGTTAAAATCGTTTCTTAGTAGACCTGACTTTTATTGTAAAATTGTAAGAACACAGTCAATATTAAGGGCTAAAATTTAAAGCAAAATCCAAACAAGAGACAACACTGATCTCGGATCCAAATCCAAACTACACCTGAAGCTTTTCTTATACAACTGTTTTGTCGTTCCATTTGTCATAAAAAAATAAATAAAAACTCGCACTATATTTTCTTCCAAAAGCCTAAGAACATGCTCGAAAAAAACTTACCCATTGTAGTCGCAATGGACAAGTGTTATGTCATCTGGATTGAAATCACTGTCTGATATTGGTTCATGTCTAAAAAGTCCCATACGAATTATAAATCACGTTAAATTTAATTGACTTACTTTACTGCAGTTGACTGTAACGGTGACTCTTTCTTATCCTGCATATTTGGCATATTTGGCATATTCGGTATATTCGGTATATTCGTCATATTCTGATCCATGTGGCCATTTCGCATGTACTCGCCTCTGAAGGAAACTTCCCTTTCACCGCCTTCGTAGTCATTTAGCTGGGCTTCTACGAAACTATTTGCCATGTAACGCTCCACCTTTCCATTTGTGCGATCCTCTCCGCCATTTTGTTGAGCAGCTTCCTTGGCCATGAGCATATTTAAGGCGGCCGCTCGCTTTCTGTGATAGTACGATAGCTCCTCCTTTGCTCCCATTTGCAATCGTTTGCCATTTGCTCCCCAGGTTTCACCTCTTTGATCTTCGATTTCCTTAAACAGGTACATGTACGGCCAATTGCGACGAACATGTTTCTCTGGATTCTTTTTAAGTTGAGTGTATATTTTTTTTAGATTTTCATATCTGTTGCAGCACTGTTTGGATGAACGCTTACGTGCACTAAATCTATTGAGTATTTCAGCAACCATTTCCCAGACGCTCGCATGATTCTTTCTGTTCGACTGGAAAGCACTTTGGATACGTTCCGATTTGACTATATTAAGGAGGGCTATCGATTCGGGTACATTGAAGTAACTCTCGGGAGTTCTTGGTGCCCGTTGATGTTGATTTGTTGTTGTTGGAGTTTTAGCTTCCTAAAATCAGAGGAATCAAATAAGTTGATAGTAAAGTGCAATTTGCGAATATTCTGTGTAGCAAGATCTGTACAAAAGCGAAAAGAACTCAGGCGAGTAGAATCTACAAAAACAAATCACTAAACAGTTTGACAAGTATAGTACGAATGGAATGGGTTCTTCTTCTTCTTTTCATATGTCGGAAAATATGATTTGATGCTAATTAAAGCGAGTAACAGAATAGCTTAACAATTCGCGTGATTTTTTCAGATATTCTTTTACTCGGCGATGGCTTAAAATTGTGATGAGTTTTCTTTTTGAATTTTTTGAATAAGGTGCCCTATTACATTTCAATATGACGGCTTCTTATAACAATATTCAAGGTTGTTGAAGAGCATGTAAAAATCTCATAGGAACAAATTAATAACATTATCTGGAAATCTTTGAAAGGAGAATGCTAGCAGGATTGTTTAAACTCAGTTGTAAGAAGAACAATTACAAGTTTGTTAAGTGTGTTCAGAAAAAAATACCCAGTGGTTTTGAGAGGTTTTGACAATAAAACGAAAGAATCCATCAAATTGTTTTGTTACGATCTTTATCGTGTTTTCGTCGAAAACTCGTCGATGTGTTCACACCGAACACCAACTAGTTTTCGTTTGACTTTTCAATCAGATGTGAGACACTAGTCGTGAAACTTCTGTGTAAACTTTTTTGTTACAAATTTCGATCGCTTTAATTATCAAATAAAAATAATTTAGAGCATTTAAAAATATAGCCCATTAATCAAGTGTGGAAAATGATTTTAAGTTGTGACATTTGTTCGGTCAGCTGTTCTGCTGAATTTGCTGAATATTGTAAAAGGTATATTTGTTTTAACAACACAACGATTGAAGTCATTTCCGTGGTGTTTTCGGGGACAACGACTCGTTTTGAAAACTGAAATATGTATGGGTGAATATGGTATTAATATCACTAACAAAAGGCTGCTGGTCCAGACGGCTTACCTGCCGAGCTCTTCAAGGCAGCCGGAGATGACTTGGTAGAGTGCATACACCAACTCATCTCCAAGATTTGGTTAGAGGAAAGTATGCCTGATGAATGGAACCTCAGCATTGTTTGCTCGATCCACAAGAAAGGAGACCCTCTAAACTGCGCCAACTACAGAGGCATCAGTCTCCTGAACACTGCGTATAAGATCATGTCTGCTGTATTGTGTGAACGCCTGAAACCATTCGTCAACGATCTGATAGGTCCCTATCAGTGCGGTTTTAGGCCCGGTAAGTCCACGACCGATCAAATATTCACACTACGGCAGATCCTGGAAAAAACCCAAGAATACCAGATCGATACTCACCATCTTTTTATCGATTTTAAGGCCGCATATGACAGCGTTTATAGAGACGAGCTATACAGAGCCATGTCTAGTTTTGGCATCCCTGCCAAACTTGTCAGATTGTGCAGAAAGACGATGGAGAACGCTCGCTGCTCCGTAAAGGTCGGAAACAATCTCACCGAGACCTTTGATGTCAAAAAAGGACTTAGACAAGGTGATGCGCTGTCATGTGACTTCTTCAACATCATTCTTGAGAAGATTGTGCGAAACTCACAAGCCAACACCAGAGGCACAATTTTCTATAAGTCTGTGCAACTGCTTGCATACGCTGACGACATTGACATTGTTGGTACAACACAGCGAGCTGTCACTGGTGCGTTTGCAAGTATTAGTACAGAAGCGGCAAAAATGGGTTTAGTGGTGAATGAGGGTAAAACAAAATATATGCTGTCAACAAGAAGGGAAACACGACATCGACGAATCGGGCAGAACGTCACGATAGACAGCTATAACTTTGAGGTAATTAGGGACTTTGTCTACCTCGGCTCCGCTATAAACTCTAATAACGACATCACATCAGAAATCAAACGAAGAATCACACTTGCCAACCGCTGTTTCTTTGGCCTAAGACGGCAATTGATTAGTAAGGCCTTGTCAAGAAGCACTAAGGAGATTCTATATAAGACTCTCATCTTCACTGTCCTGCTCTATGGCGCAGAAGCATGGACCCTAGCAAAAACGGATGAGGATCTTCTTGGTCGCTTCGAACGCAAAATTCTTCGAGTGATTTTTGGTCCCGTTTGCGTTGACGGGCTTTGGAGGAGAAGATTTAACAGCGAACTCTACGAGCTGTACAGCGACATCGACCTAGTCAGAAAAGTACGCATCAGTCGTCTAAGATGGCTGGGACATGTAGAGCGAATGAACACCAACGCTCCGGCCCGAAGAGTCTTCGATTCTAACCCGGAGGGACAACGCAGTAGAGGAAGACCTCGCCTTAGGTGGCGCGCGCAAGTGGAAGGGGACCTCAACCAACTTGGAGTGCGCAACTGGAGGCAGTTAGCCAAAGATCGCGCTAACTGGAGAGGCGTATTGGTTGAGACCCAGGTCCACCCCGGACTGTAGCGCCACCTAAGTAAGTAAGTAAGTATCACTAACAAAAGATAAGTGGCATTTAGGAAACTAAGGATGCAGCCTTCGCATAGAATATGATAAAACCTCGGAGTGTGTAGTAAGTCTTCTTCTTCTTGCTTCTCATTAGAAGGGACACTTTATACAGAAAAATTAAAAACTGTCCCAAACGAATAGTTGCGTGGGAAGGGCCTTTGATCTCATAGATTGACAAATATTTTTTCTAGGCCGCGCATTTGATAAGTCAGATCAATTTTTAAAAATTCAAAAGTAAATTTTACAAGCAATAACTTTCGTGTATAGCTCTAAAATAAAGAATGTTTTATTTAACTTGCTGACATTTGTTAATTGGTAGATATGACTCTTAAAAGCTCAGCCTTGATTTTTTTTTGTTTAAGCTCAAAAGTCCAAATCCATGTGTTCAATTTCAATACAATAAAAAAATCGGTTAACATGGCTCTGTAACGCCCGTCGCCCACCATTGACCGAAACGTTGTTCCCAGCCTTATTTTCGAAGAAAAATAGTCCAATGATGCCACCACTTCACAATCCAAACCAAACTGTAAATCTCTGTGGATGCATTAGCTTCTCGACAACAACGTGCTGGTTTTCCGAGCCCCGCTACGGTGGGTACGTTACGTAGGCACTTCATTTCGGTAAAAGTTATTTTCAAAAAACGGGCACAGTTTGGGCTACACATTATACTCACTTTCGAAATAAGTTTTCAATATTTCCCAACGTTGTTCCAGTGTAAAACGACTCATTTCGTTCCGCGGAGGTTTGATACTGACTACTGACTTTCTGTCAAGATCTCGATCGGGAAACAGTTGTCAGTGTCAAAATAACCTATGATTTAAAAAGCAACCACTAGATGGTCCACCCTTTATGAACTGAAAAATATTGGAATGAAAGTTAGAGCATAAGAGAACTTGAAGTTCCAAGGGTAGGGATTTCGAGGATACCGTTAATATTGAGATAGATATAAACGCGTGATGTTTTTCGTGCAAAATAAGTTCTTATTGGTTGGATTTGTATTGTAACTGATATATTATGCTTTACAAATCTACGATGTGAAGACCTAATCTGATCGGAATTTGGATAGACATTTTTGGTAAAATATGTAAATGACAACTTTTTTTGAATTATTAAAAAAATAATTCATAAATAGTTGGCACAATAGGTCCCGTAGGGCTGTAGGGTACTAGGTCTAGCTCTTCACAAACATTCGTTTTGTGTGAGTTTTTAATTTTTGGTACGAATGGAGGGAAATACAATTGTATGCCGAATCCAAACGGCTATTTGAGAAGCTCTTTCATGACAGTTATACTCTCGGATGTTTGTCAGACGTTCGCGAGAGGTAATGCAGTGGGAAAAAAATACAAGTTGGATTCTTTTTTTCTTTTTTTTTTTTTATATTCGCACCTGGCGGCCCACGCTTAGTAGTCCAACACAATAACCCAATGCGCCGAATTTGAAATTGCTTAAGAAAAAAAAAAAGAACAAGCTACGAGTCACCTTGGGCTTGGAGGTTCAGTATAGGGACGTTAGTTGTAAAAGTAAAAAATGTCTGTTTATCAAAACCACACCTACTGTTTTTTTTTTCCAAAATCTACGCCCCTCCTAATGTGTACTAATCAAGGTATTTTCAATAGTGCCAGAATAAATAGAAGATCTAATGAGACATAGAAGACACAATACTCTAGTAGCGCTACCGAAAATACTACAATATTTCTCCTTTTTCGTCTGCCGTACTCCGGTAATCCCCAAAGACAAATTGTACTCCTTTTTTTAATGTTGGATTTAATTATTTTCACTTGCCTTGACATTTCTCTAATAAATTACAAATTGTATTCGTTCCATTAACCGTTGGAGAGTTGACTTTGAAGTTTGAAGGTCCACCGCGCCTGCCATAAAATCGTCGCAAAAATAAATTTCTTAATTTTTTTTTGTGTACCTGATATAAATTATAAAACGGCAACCCTAGTTTTTTAATTCGCGCATTTAATGACAGTCGGTGGCGCTAAATCAGATCCCTTTAGAAAATGCTCTCTATAATGTTAAAGAACGTTTTAAAAAGTGTATCTTCTTATGTCGGGAGAGTCCGGAATAATAATAAAAAAAAAAACACTTCTGAAACCCTTACACTGGCATAAAGAATACTCTTCTGGTAATTTTGAGAAGAGAATTTCGCCTCTCGATTTCAGATTCCATTCAAGAAGAAGAACTCACACAAGTGTAATTTATGAATTTTGTACAAGAAAAGAAGATTACTTTTTGTCATTTCACCAATACTTTTGTGGATTCAATCAGAAGCAGTTTTCTTGTTCCATTGGATTAAATAATGAACGGATCCCTGAGTGAAACCAATGTAAAAAGACAAAGATCGATATGGGGTAAGTTCCTTGACTAGCTTAAATTATGGGTACCGAGGACCTACCTGTTGCTCTCTTTTATATAAATGTCGCAAGCGTCTACGTAGAAATATATACTTATTGTGCTTGTTTGCGTACGGAAGAGTTAAAGGAGCTTTTTTCTTGTAAAATATATATCTGATTAAACTAAAATGAAATATATTATTTTTTGTATATACCTAATTTATTTATTAGTAATTAAATTGTAATATTGATACAAATTATTGCATCACTAGCTATCAGGAAATTTATACCTACGTACTAGAGGTGCTAAAAGTAAAACCATAGGAAGTGTCAAAAATATGAAATAGGTAGTTGAAAGTGTTTCCTATATGTATTTATAACCTGACTATGAGAAGACCCTTTCTTCGGTAAGTTGGTGTTTAATGTATTATCTATGTATTAATATTTACAATTTTGTAAATGCCAATGCCAAAGTGCACGAGCAAAAATTTTGTAAAACGAAATGCTGCTTTGAAGCGAATAGGTACGCGTTGAGAGGGTACAGTATGACAGACTAAAAGTTCAAATTCAGAGCAGAATTCAAATTTTAAGTCTAGGTACTCCTTTTTTCTTGTATCTGTAATTTGTATGCACGAATTGAAAAAGGATTCTCCAAAATACAAGAAAATCATATTTAACACTATATCAAAGTAAAAAACAGGTCAAGACCCTTGATTAATATTTGTTCTCTAAAAAATCTAGAGAAATTAAAAGTTGCTCTACAAAAAAAAGGTATTCGTCATTTCCACACACTGAAATAATTCGAAATAATTGAAACATTGAGGACGTTCGGATACCTAGTTTATGTAAAACGTCAACTAGATTCGTCGTGACTAGGAATCCGAACGCGTTGACTAAGCAACTTGAATTGTTTTTGTATTCTCGCGGTCAGCGTTACCATTGTTTGAATTTGCCCTTTTATATTCGGAAAAGACCCCTCATAATTTTTCAAAAATTGTTTTTTTTTTCAAATAAGTATATTACAAGAACTTTCTGATGTCTCACTGTCTCATCTTTATAGGTATTTGAGGACATGGGGATGGTTAGACAGCGTCTATTAACCATAAGGGAGAAGGGAATAAGAACATCGATGCAACACCAACGATCGACCCCAACAAGGGCATCCCAATGGGTCTAAGAGAACCCGTTCACCTAACCTAGTGTTTAGAGAGCCAATGTTTATTAAATATCGTTCAAAAACAACATGTTTAGAATGACTTCAGAAATGACACCTTTTTTTCCTCATTGGCCCTTTTCTTGCGGCTTTTTAGAATTATGCAGTGGTCACGCCGAGTACTGGGGAGTATAGAACGAAAATTAAAGAAATTTATTTCTAGCGAAGCGTTTTCCAAATGGGGCGGTTTCGATGTTGGAGGCCTGTGGTGACCATTTTATTTTGGTGGAGTCTGTCTCATCTGGCATATAGTAAAAAAGAGTTCAATTCGAAACAAACAAACAAAAAAGAGTATAATACTCCTATTGTAATACGTTAGGCAGCGCTGCTGACAGCACTAATTTCTTGAATGAAACATAGCAAAAATAAAATAAGTAGGTAGGTATTCCTAGATTTGCTCATTCGATAAAGAGCACATTTATTTCCTTCAATCAAAAAGGCAACTTCCCAGTCACAAAAGTTGCCGAAAAAGCAATATCCAGCTGGGAGACTTAGCTAAGGAAAAATCAGTTGCTAATAATAAAAGTCGGAAAAGCGAAAGAGACCAAACTATCCTAAAAAGCCTAGCATGATCCAAGATGTTCAACGGACTTACCAATTTGTTTACCAATACTACTATTTCACATTACACTTTTTAAGAATAATCCACCGCGTTTCCATCAGCTCATCCGAATGAAGTTTATCATCTCAATTGCCTGCCTACTGCTCCATTACTGTTTATGTACATCTCAGTGTTATAAATTATTAGTCATTGCTGGTGATATTTGAAACTGTTTTTAGCGACCTCTGCATATAATAACGATTAACCTCTTTCATGCCAAGTGAATAGACTTAATTAACCGTTTTATGTATTTATACCTAACAGGCAAAATCAATATGTTGATCAATTGTGCTTGGCCAGTGTCCCCAGTTAAAATAATGTAAAACAAATCTATTCATATCAAGAGGTTAAAAAGGTGTCGCGGCAATACGGATAATGTGGTTGTCAACGGTGGTAGCTCAAAAGCCCTATTTATAAACAATTGCATTAGGCATACGACCGTATACCGCGTGTTTATTCAAAGTAACAACGAACGTTGATTATTCAACCTTGGTTCTTATGAGTAACGTTTACAGTACTGTTTTTATTTTGTTTGTTTCTGTTTTGTTTTAAATATTAAATCGAAATTCCTTACCATTGAACGTATAAATATTTCCAACGATCACTATGGACTGCTGGACTGCGATCGCACTGAAATAACGATGATACACAGCCCCCACTAAATTAAGGCTATTAATATTTAAAAAAAAAAAAGTTAACCTTTAGCCTCCGTCAGAATACGAGTAAAATATCATTGAAACTATTTCTGCAAATTCAATTACATCAACCGCTTGCTGGCTAAGCAAATAATACGAGTATCTGATTCCTACGGCTGGCAGGCGGCTGCTACAGGCAAATAGAGATATTTTCGGATACTGATGTGCAACTGTAACACTATTTTTTTTTTTCACTTGTATATCATGGCAGAAAAACCAAAATCGAGAACACCACAAAAAAAAAAAAAAAAATAGTACAAAACGAAACTAAACAGATCGTTAATACAAAATGCAAATACGAAATAAAATTTAAATTGTGAGAAAAGTGAAGTAGCTGGCTACTACACCTAAGTACTCGGACGAATGCCAGTTATACACTACTCAAACAGAATGTATTTTCGAAGGCGCAGTGTAAAAGCGACGAAAGCGACGACGACGACGACGGCAGCAGCGGCCCGCTTGTTGGTTACGATCGTTAGCTCATATCTATCCCCATACCATCAAAGTATCCCAAAAATAACCCCCTACAATTCAATAGTGGTGTATGGTGTTTTGTATTTATAAATATACTCTAGTACGTGAAATGTTCCAGAGCGTCTGTTTTGTAAAATTGAGCGCGCCATGTGAGTAGACGGACGGTGAACGGGACTACTCGTAGTAGTACTCTTGGTCCGATCGTCGTCGTCGTCGTCCGTACCGTAGCAGTATTATTACTTTACCGTGCACAAAATACTATTGTAAACGTTGTGCTCTCCGAAGAGAAAAGTGCTCCTCTGCTCCTCACGCTGTACTATAGAGCTAGCTGTTTTTTTTTTTTTTTCAATTTTTTTTTCTATTATTTTTACTCAACATACATAATGTATATTATGGTATAGAGATGGAGAGGGTCTATCTGCCGGGCTAATCGCCCCTGCGCTTACTATCGTCGTTAGTGAAGAGTACCAAGTACCAACCCAAACTGGGTTAGCTATTGTCGGCGGAAGGAAAACAGGGAAATGCTTTGTTAGTGTTGGGTTCTCCGCCGAACAAAAACAATGTTTTTCGTAAAGAGTATTATATTTAGAACGATCACTCCTCTGCGCTGGATCACGCAAAAGAACAGATGAAGATGAAATGGATGAAAATGTATTACGGTGGTAGGTACATCCATTTCGTCGAGGAATGCGCCATTATCACATATAGATGGGGATGGGGAGAGATGTAAATATACATATTGGCTTATTGAAGTGAGACGCAACCGTTGCATCGGATCAACAAGATAGTCTTTAGGGATGAAGTTATTAATGGCAGTAGCCGAGATCAGCAGAGGTTACTCGACGATAAAACATGCTGAGATGGCGCAGCTCGAAATCGAATATGTACCAACTGCATCCGATTCAGTTCTATCCACGACTGTGTGGGTTAATCTTTAAGAAAATCGTTTTTGTTTTTCCTCTCCTCTGGTATGGGCTGAAAATAGATTTTTATTTATACATACTTCATCTAACTTGAGACATTCACATTCGTAACTCGTAGTGAGAGTATACCCCTAATGCCAGCCAAATAATTGTAGTTTTGTGCTTTTGGTTAGATTTTTGAGGAAAACGTTTTCTATATCTTTGAAAAAAAAAAAAAATATTTTCGTAGCGTTCCGATTTTATGTAGGTAGGTTCCTACCTATAGATAATAATTAAACATGTTAAATGCATTATTAGCGTGCTGTTGCGATTGCTGATGAATGTCAATTAGAAGAGGGTTACCTGCCTAGTCAGTCAGAAGGTCTGATGCAATATTTGTTCACTACGTTACAGACTTTTGAGTGGGTCGACTGGTATAAATCAATCATAGGCATATCTCTATTTAATTCGAATTACTTACCTAGCTAGAAACTGAAATCGAAAAACACATTGGCAACGGTTAAACAGATACTGTTTTTATTAGTAGGTATAGTATTAATAGAACGGGGGAACACCTATACAACTAACAAATTTGAAATCTAACCGAGAACAAATGAACTCAATGAATGCCTAATTAAAAAAATCGAATACATACAGATCCACCTATCTATCCAGTTCGCTTTCGAAAATAACCCCATGAACGGTTGCACATTAGGTATAGAAAGAATTGATTGCACCAATATTTTTGTTTGTTTATAGAAAATGGGCATCTTCGTCGATGATTCATCTTCTAAACTATCCTTATGATACCTATGGTTATTTAAAGATACAATATGCGTTTAACCTAATACCGTATTCACACCGAGCCGAAAACCGGTTTTTCGCGAAAACACTCGAAAACTTCATTGAAAACAGAAGTTTTTCCATACATTACATAGGTATATCAGTTTTCAAAACGATTCGTTGAAAGTTGTTTTCCACGAAAACGACTTATTCAATCGTTGGGTTGTTGAAACAAACACACCTTTAGCAACATTCAGCAAACTCGGCAGAACAGCTTACCGAACAAATGTCACTACTCACAACTTAAAATCATTTTTCACGCTTAATTGATGGGCTAATATTATCTTTAAATGCTCTGCAAAATGGTTTACACGAAAGTTTGACGACTAATCTCTCACAGGTGATTAAAACGTCAAACGTTAGTATTCGGTGTGAATGCACCAATGGTGGTGGTGGAATGGTGCGGTGTGAACAGGGTATAAACAGATAGGTGGTACCTATTCTCGTTTCTGTAAAAGGTGCATGCATTAGAATCATGTACAAAATTGAGTTCTGTTAGCAATTCTCTGTAAGATTTTTAAATAGGTAACTGAAAGCCCATTAGGTCTTGGTAACTTTAATTCAAAACAGGTAGGCACATTCTACAGAAATAAATGTCTTAAATTCATAGAAAGGAAGACTCCATAGCCTTACAATTTTGCACTACAATTACTTTTTTAAGAAGGCAAAACAGATGAAATTATACAAATAGAAAGTACTTATTATGTATGTGGTGGGAATTTTGCTTCAGCAGCCTTTTTATTCAAACGACCAACTATATATTATATTGAGTTGAAAAAACACATTATTGGCTAAAAATATTAAGGGTATTCACGATTCACTGCAACAGCAGTAGTAAAATTCTCAGTACAGGGAAGATAGGATGTTTGTCTCTCAGTCTGGTTGCAATGACTTACATAAATCGGTCCCTTTTTAAAGCTCTCACAGGGTTGCCGTTGTGTGTATGATAATTTGTCATAACTCAGAGAGCAATCCTGTTAGGGCTACCATCTTCCAATTTAAAATACAAATATTGCTGAACGAAATAAATTCCATTTATCTTTTTAGTTTTCCTTTTCTAATTTTCGCTTCTTTTAAAGGGTATCCGCAGTAGACCTAGTCACTTTAGTTTGTTTTCCAACAAAGAATACACATTTCGTAAATAAAAATGAAAAAAAATATAGGTAGGTACACAAACAGGCAATTAGAACACAAAATTATATAACAGATGGTAAAAGGACTGCACTTGCGCAGCTCTACATACATTTTTTAATATAGACATATATACCTAGATTACATATTTGTTAAAAAATTACTACCCGTCAATGCAGAACTTCGCGGAAACAGTAGCAAAAAAAGGATCATAAAATCCTTTCAAGGCATTTGCTTTACTGGAGAGGAGTGACCGGATGTGTATATACAGTATAGGTCTACCTGCTTCATTATTTTGATATTTCAGTGTGAAAAATATGCTCTACAAAATGAAATATGCATTTATACCTACCAAAACATGCAGAAATATGCCCTAACGAATAAGGCTGAAAATTTGTACTTAGTTTTCTATATTAAAATATTTAATCAAATTTTATCCCAAAAAATACAATGCTTTTGCATGAATCCGGTTGAGTTGCCCTAGTAATCTCTATTAATTTATCGAAATATCTCTGCAACGCACATTATGATCACTTGTTGCGTTAATGAAATGAATGCATTAAAACACCTCACGAATAAACCTTATTTGTAAAAGACAACATTAAAAAATATGTTTTGACTGAATATTATTGGATCTTTCAGAAATACAAGCAAACTAAAACCGAATGGCAGCACCCCACATAATATGCCACTCTCAAAAGCTCCAAAAAGCACCAAAACCGAAAGTTTTTTGACAAAATTCAAAGAAAAACCCTTAATGATATGCAACATTGACATATGGTAACACTTCTCTGATGTGCTTCAGTCACTCACACTGCTTATTTTGGTTGATGATAATAGCAAGCGGACGCAAGATGATGGTGCTCATTCTGCCCGCGGCTGTGTGGCAGACTGGTAGTGGTAAGATGTATGCAAATTTCAGGAAATTACAACAACAAAATTCTTTGGAATATCAGTGGTTTCGTTTTTATTTCAGTGGCAAATCTTGTGTTTGAGTGCCGTGAGAGTAGCTACAGGCACCATTGGTAGAAAAAAAGGATTTGGACAGAGTATAGCAGAATATAGTCTTATATCTAATATCACGAAAAATTCTTTGTCTGACTATTTTTTGACTGGATTTTCCCTTCAGCGGCGCTTACTTTTGTTTTCATTCTTTTTATTTTTTTCCGCTACGTACACACAGGTTTTAACAATTTGGCGAACTGTCAACTTAACAATGCTACACCTTACTGTGTTGTATTTTTCGGTTACAATAGGGTCATTGTATAGATAAAGTACAAAAGTGTAGGGAAGTTTTAGTCAGTATCAGTATATTTTTTGTTTGTAGTGCGGAAAAAGGAGTACTTTCGAAATAATGCAAGACCAGTTGCATCGGAAAGTGAATACCCCTATAGTTTTCGAAAAAAAAACTTCATTCTACGATGAACTAAACTAAGTCCTAAGCCCAAGAATAACAACTGCGATCAAATTTCGAAACTATCGCCAGTTTTCTGGCAAACGCTTATAGCTCCGTGATATCAAAAAACAGAGAGTGTGCTTGTGACCACACACACCAGATGTGAAACTTCTCTCGCGAGATGTGGATGTTAAATTTAATATGTTATTTAGTTGAATTGTATTAAGAAATTTAATTTAAAAACCAAATCCTTGTTATATTCTAATTCTAATACAGCGCAATAGATAACTGTATTCCTTTATTTAAAAAGTTTTCATAACGCAATCCAATCCAAATTTTTCCACTTTTTTAGTTTTTGTTTGCATTTTGTTTTAATATCGATATAACTAAGATTTAATTTAATAAACTGCCTAGTCTAGTGTCTGTGTAAGAACTAGCTTTATCATTTCACTAAGCAGGTCGAGCGTGCCCCTATAAGTATTCACTTTAAGATATATGAACGAATTGAAAAATTGTTTATATCTCGGCAACAGAGACACCGATCGGGTCCAAGAATATCCTATCTTTCAAACTGTAACTAGCTATACACACCCACAAAATTTCATTGAAATCGGTTGAGTGGCTTAGGAGTCGAATTCGGCGGCCTAGAGATGGCGATAGCCCAATTTCTGCCGTCATGGCATAAACAGCGTCATTTCCGTTTCATTCGAGTAGATTTTACTCCCAAGTCGCACCAGTGAAGATTTCACATCAAAAATGCCTTGATTAGTCTTAACATGCAGCGAAACAAGAGGCATTCAATGCGGTGCTGCAAAGAAGGACAAGAGCTGCTCGTTAGCTCTACACGCAGAAGAGAAGAGACGAACACCGGCTTCTGAGGAGAAAAAAGAAAAAACATGAGAAGCGCGCGATCGAGGAATCGAGGAAATAGAGAGATGCAGGAATGAGGTTCGGAAGTTTTACCAAAGGTTAAAAAGAACTTCACAAGGCTACAAAACCCGAACCGAAGCCTCTGCAAGCATGAATAAGGGAACATCGTAGTAGAATCGCAGTCGATGCTGAGGATATGGAAGAACTACTTCTGCAGACTGTTTAACGGCGATGACGACTTAAATCCCGCTGTAAGGCAGAATGAACCATTCAACCTAGACGATAAGGAACAACAATACCGGCCACCCGACCTGGACGAAGTGAAGATAGCTATATCTAAACTTAAGTCCAACAGAGCCGCTGGGGCAGATGGCCTAGCCGCCGAGCTGTTCAAAGCGGCAGGCGATGACTTGGTTAGGAGCATGCACCAACTCATCTGTAAAATATGGTCGGAGGAAAGTATGCCCGATGAATGAAACCTCAGCATTGTTTGCCCGAAAAAAAGGAGACCCTCTGAACTGCGTAAACAACCTGATTGGTCCATATCAGTGTGGCTTCAGGCCCAGGAAAGTCAACCATCGACCAAATATTCACACTGCGGCAGATCTTGGAGAAAACCCAGGAACTTCAAATCGATACTCATCACCTTTTCATCGATTTTAAGCCCGCCTATGACAGCATTTATAGGGACGAGCTTTACAGAGCAATGTCTAGTTTTGGCATCCCTGCCAAACTCGTCCGTTTGTGCAGGATGACGATGGAGAATGCACACTGCTCCATCAAGGTCGGTAAAGAACTCACCAAGACCTTCGATGTCAAAAAAGGATTTAGACAAGGCGATGTGCTGTCATGTGACTTCTTCAACATCGTTCTTGACAGAATAGTGCACAACTCAAACGCCAACACCAGAGGCACGATCTTTCAAAAGTCCGTCAAATTACTCGCGTACGCCGACGACATTGACATAATTCGCAGAACGCAGCGTGATGTAAATGGCGCTTGGGAGTATTGAGACTGAGGCGGCGAAGATGGGTTTGGCGGTTAATGAAGGCAAGACGATATGCTGTTAACTAAAAAGGACACCCAACACCGACGGCTCGGACAGAACGTCACAATAGACAGATATAACTTTGAGGTGGTAAATGACTTTGTCTACCTAGGCTCCGCTATGAACTCAGACAATGACACCAACGCAGAGATTAAAGGAAGAATAACTCTTGCCAACCGCTGTTTCTTTGGGCTAAGAAAGCAATTGAGTAGCAAAGCCCCCTCTCGAACAACTAAAGTAACCCTTTATAAGACCCTAATCGTCCCAGTCCTGCTATATGGCGCAGAGGCATGGACTCTATCAAAAGCGGATAAGGTAACTCTAGGTTGTTTCGATGGGAAAAGTCTTCGAGTGATTTTTGGTCCCGTCTGCATTGACGGTGAACTTAGCGTGCGAAACTGGAGACAACTAGCTAAAGATCGCGCTGGCTGGAGACGCTTGTTGGTTGAGGCCCAGGTCCACTCCGGACTGTAGCGCCACCTTAAGTAAGTAAGAAGTCATAACTTAGTTGCAGTACGAAAACAATTTGTATCATTAAATGGATGCTTTTCGTTGCACTTCCTAAAATTGAATTTTGGTAGTTGCTATACAATTTTAACTGATTCGTATAATCCCTGCCACGCTTATTTCATGCTGCGGAAAAGAGATGTACGATCAAATTTTGAGCACGTACGAGCATCACTATATTATTCAATACTTTTTGATGAGACAACAAATACAACACCCATCTTCCAGCTGAGCCTTACCTAACGATACTTTCTAATATTCGTGAGGATTTTGTTACTTTCGTTGATGCTAGCACTGGTGACGAATCCAATGAAAAAGATCGGAGAGAAACCAGAAAACTGCTCACGTTACTGCCGAAAATAAGTCAGATGGAACTTCTACACCTAAAGAGTTGTCTGGCAAGGCCAAGCACAGCTGGCAAGGCTTCTTCACTTGTTACAACGCTCGATCTAAATCGCAGCGCTGTGCAGGTAAAGAACACAATTTCTTTTCTTGCTTGTCGTCGGGAGAATATCAATTTTTTTGTTTTTTTGCACGGTAACCTTAATATTAATGGTTCTTCTAATTTAATGGCAAACTCAGTTTTTCTCTGTATGCAGCAAATAAGTACCTAAAAACTAATATTTGAATTTTTGTTTTATTTATTTAATATAATTTATATTTTATAGTTGCATTTGCACACGAAATTCATTTGGCGCAATTTTGCACAACATGCGAAATGAATGGAGAACAAAATTAGTTTCACTTTTTGTTTAACTTACGTTTTTATACAGGAACGTTGCTTAAGTTCGAACAATTTTGATCACTCCGTTCACTGAACGTGGTTAAAGGACCGATTAACAACCAACCGGTTCAATATGAGATACTCTGAGTTCTGAGATAATATGAGATACTCTCTTTTAATCCGCTTTTTCTTGCACTATCGGACAATCGGAGTTGGTTATATTTGGAATATTTTTGAATTTCCATTCCAAACGTGGTCAGGACAGTAGCCTCCATCTTCTAATTTTTGAGTAGGTATATTTTTCTATCCAACCTCGCTTATACCCTACAAGATACAAAATCCTAATAAGTAAACTTGATTTTGCGAGTTTTTCTCTGCATTCTGGTCCAGCGTTGACAGACGGTCAAAATATATACCCCCAAATTAATTTTTTTTTTTTTTTTTTTTCGAAAAAAAAACTTCTTGTCAATGAGTGCGGGAAATAAATTCAACGCAAAATGTCAACGGATGTTGCAGTGAAAGAATTTACACAGCTCTTACAACACTTTGATGAAAATTTTGTCTATAAAATTTACAGATGAGTTCGGAAAAATATTTAAGGATAAATATTAGTTAAGTGTAAACTATATTTTTTTTTTAAATAAAACTAGCATTAGCTCTTTTTTAAGGACTTGCTTTGTAAACAAAAATAGTCCAATATCTTTGAAATAGCAAATAATTTTCACTGCAAATATATATGTAGAAGGATCGATCTATTATTTAACAGTATTTTAAAACAAAACGCACATTTATTTCATCCTGGATTGTCATACTCAATTTTGAATCATTTAGTTGTGGATAGAACAGAACGAAGAATCTGTACGCAACCTCATTCTTAAGTTGAAGTTACCTCAGCGGTTCTAACGTTCGCAGCCTTATAAATTTAATTTTTCTGTGAAGGCACATTTTATGGTTACCAAAAAGGATTATATATCGAAATGCAAATAAAACTAAATTTAAAAAAAAAAAAACTCAGATTTCCCCCTAAACAATTTCTTACCCCAAGTTTCCCCCGTCGATAAAAAAAAAAGCTCTAAGTCAGGGGAGAAAACCGGCAAACTGGCAACGATGTCGGGCCCCACATTCATAACTTGTAAGTTGTAAGTCTAATAAGCCTTCACTAGTGATAATGTTTGCATTCCCTGTTTCTCTACGTCCATGCTGCACTTTATAATTAGAACATCACATTTTACTCTTTCTATTAATATTTTAGTAAAAATGGGTAGTAGCTATTTGTAAATATAAAAATTCTTTCAACAGAAGGTAGGTGTAAGGCTATTTGAAAAGCTGAACATCAAGTGCAGACAAAGCCATTTTTTAACTCAAATGTGGTTATATTTTAGGTGGAGAATGGAATACCAACATTATGAAAAGCACAATCTCAATTTTTTTTTTAAGAAATTCAGTAAAACCCTAATAAGTGTCCCTCGCTTAAGTGCCTCACCCGCATAAGTACATTTTTTTTAGAACCATAATTCTGAGGATTTTTTCATATAAAACTCATCTTATAAGTACCTTTCGCTTAACTACCTTTCCTGCTTAATTGCCTTTTATTTTGTATACTTTTATTGTAATTTACCTTCTAAATTTCTAAAATTCACATATCTACTTAAATGTACACAATTTAGAAATCAGCTGAAAAAATACAAAAGCTTTTTTTCCTTTAGCACTTCCTTGTGTTTCATGCCTTAAAAATCAAAAAATGAAAACGTAACGTTATATTATGTTTTCTTATTTTTTAAATAAAATTAAATGTTTTTAAGTGTTTCATAGATTTGTGTGAAAAGCATATTTTTAGACTTTAAATGCATGCGATGGAAAAAGAAAACCACAATTTAACTTGATCTTTTCTGTAATAATTAATTTTTATTAAACATATTTTGAAATAGACTTTATTTATAAAATGCAAAATATTAACAAAAAAAAAATTGAATAATTTGTAAAAGTGTATAATAGGGCTGAAATTGTAAGACGCAATTCAGTGGGCTCTCTTTAGTTATTTCATATGTATGTATATAAATTATTAGTTTGCGCATGCCGCCTATGCTCACTGTGTTAAAGTCGTACTCTGCAGGGTGTGCATGCGCTGAAATTGCTTAAAGTTGTTCACTTGACTTAAAATATATACATATATATATTATTTTTTTATATATTCTTTTTTTTTTTAATTTTCTATCTACCTCATAAATAAGTGTAAACCTAACTTAATTTGTGTGGTGTCTTCACATAAAATGGAATCAAAAAACGAATATCGTAAACATCTCTCATATCATATGGTATATTTATTAAAAAGAAAAATAACTAAAATCCAACTAGAGTAAAAGGATATGGGTTTTTGGGGGCGCGAGTCCCTTGAGTAATATGGAAATATTTGTATCTTTTCTCTGTTAGTTTAGTTACAAGTTTAACCATAATTTGTTGTTGCTTATAATAATAACTCCCGCATAGAAGTATGTACATATGTAAAACGGAAGGGCAATTACTTTAAAATTTAATATATTATGTATATAATGTATGTATATATATGTATATTTTTTTGTATATATCATGAATTTGTAAACTGAATTTATTAAATGTTAATAAGAATGAGTCATAAATTTTAATGTTGTATTTAAATGTACACTTGATGGAAACAATAGAATTGTATAAATAACTTTAAAATTTTACAAGTAACAATGCAATCGAAGGAACGACCGGAACGATTATTTCAATCATCCCATGAGGGGAACTGTGTTTCATCAACAAACATACTGAAGCCTGGCTTTGTACTTGACGTGGTTTGTTTATTTTTTGTTTGTTCAGAGGATGTGGTTTTCGCTGGTTTCGCTAACGCTACTGGTAGCTTGGGTGGTGCCTTTTTCACTCGAAGGGATGTGTTGCTGTCGCCGTGCGTGCTCCGTTGGGATGTGCTATTAAAAGCGGTATTGCGTTCTGTGTTACCGTAGTTCCATATAACATCAGGTGAACTGTAGTTTTGCTCGCAAGTCTGTTGATCCCAGACAGCCTTCTGATCGGAGTTGTTATCCTGGTAAGTAAGTAAAAAGACAGATTATTTTTTTTAAAGCGGAACTTATTAATGGATAAGACAAGGCATTGGAACAGTTTTAACCCGAAACTATGGGTAGTCCAAAAACGGCCAGCAGATGTGTATTTTTAACGACGTCTAGCCAGTTGTAGTTCTGGTAGATGATTTTTGGGGCTGTGCTTTAAATTTTCAACTGTGATCACCTTTAGATTTAACATTTGGATTGTTATTTTCTTTATTGACTTTATGAACAATTATTTTTTGCTCTCTAGAGGTTATCTTCGATTGGTACGAAAAAAAAAAAATCTTTTCCGATTTCAGAGCACTTTTGCAAATCTGGATTTTTTTTTCTCAGTGTTGCTTCAGATTCACCTATTCAAATGCGTTTGAGTGGAGTTTGTTTATATGGGTTTTTGATGTAAAAAAAATTCTACTGCAAAGAAAGCCATTGCGTTGGGTGATTTTTTTTTTTTTTTACCTACAGTAATACAACTGTAAATTTTATTCCGGTGGTAAGGTGTTTGTTCGGAATAGGTTAAAAAAGGACTGCACGAAATTGATTCCGGTTTTCACAGTAGGATATGTTTTACCATTTTCCGCTGTCCGAAAGCGGAAATCTAAGTTGATATCTAAGAAAAGTTGTAGTTCTTTAGCTCCTAGCTTTGGAATCACTCATCCAAATGAAATAGGATTATTTTAATATAAAGTTCAATTATGTACAAAGATTTTAACATATAAATTATCTTTGTACGTTATCCTTAAATCGAACATTAAAATTCAAAAAAGTATAATGTTCGATTGAAGCTAAATCGTTGGATTTTCCCAGCGTTCAGTGGAGGAAATTTTGTGGTGCGTAGTGGAACATCCCAAGGCGATGTAGGGAAATTAAAATGACATATCCGATAAGGGGACATACTTGCAATTACTCTTTATAGTCTAAGAGCTACTGAACGTTTTGCTAACCTCATCGTTAAATGGAATGGAAATGGACTTTTGCAATCGCAGAAATCGCCGTCTGGCACCCTGGAGCTGGGGCATTTGCAAGGGGCAGGTCCCCAAAGATGGTAAAAAAAAGTGATCAAATACGTCATCGTTGCACGGCAAATTTTTGTCAGATAATAGTACTCGTACCCAGAAAACATTTTCATACAATGCCAGACGTTTTTGACGGGTCCTTAAGACTGCCAGACGGTCTTCAAAATGCGGAAAAAATCGCCTCATTTACGCCATCGCTTCATGGAAACAATTTTTTTATTCAATTATACAAGTATCCCTGAGTCCTAATATATAGTTGCTAGACGAAAATTCCGGGTCTTTCGCCCTGCCAGACGCAGGGGAAAACGCATTATCAACATTTATTCCTCTAAAGTGATGAAAATAATACCTCAAAATCTTAAGATTTAGGTAAATAACTTTCGACCATGAAATTTGGAACTATTACAGATAATTGTTGAATAATTATTTAGTTTTCAAATGAACCATTAGAACCTCCCATACCCTTTGAAAAAATAAAGCATCCCTTTTTAATATTATACCTACATACATATTTCGAAATTTTATTACTTTTTTTTTACTACTCTTCAGGAAAGTGGTACTACTTTAAAAGAAAATATTTTTTTTTGCAAATTGGATTGTTAATTCTTAACTCCTTACAATTTCTTGAAACGGTAAACACCTAATAAAAAACAAATTTAATAAATAGCGGTAAGATTATTGTTTCATTGAAAAACAAAAGCTACCAAAAATATTTGCACAATCTCATTTTTCTTCCGATATCTAAAAGCCGAAAGAAAATATATTTTATTACAATCGCAATAGTTTTAACTGCTACAGGTTTACTTAATAACTTGTGTTTCCAAATTTTACATCAATAACCTATGCAAGGCGTCTTGGAACGACTCCGTTCAAGTGTCAAATTTGCTATGTAGAATAGTCAAAGAACGACTTGGCAAGATAAGATTAAAAATAAAAATAAAATAAATAGTTGGCACAACAGGTCCGGAGGGACCCTAGGCCTAGCTTCTCACAACCATTCGTTTTGTGTGAGTTTTTCATTTTTGTAACGAATGGAAGGGATCTATAATTTTATGCCGACTCCAAACGGCTAATTGAGGAGCTCTTTCAAGACATTTATACTCTCGAATGTTTGTCTGACGTTCGCGAGAGGTAGCGCAGTGGAAAAAAACCATTAGTTGGAATTTGGGTTTTTGCGGGATTCGAACCTGAGACCCCTCGCTTAGTAGTCCAACGCACTAACACTAAGCCGCTGCGACTAAGATAAGAATAACCGCGTCTAAATTGCGGAACATGCAGGATCTTTCATTGGAAAGTATCCTGTCAAAAGTTGTTATTTCCTTATAGAAAAATTGCTTGATAAGCTATATCTTAGTTGCAGTATCTAACAATTCTTCGAAGGGTGGTGTTTTTATTCAGTAAAAATCTAACACTACTATGAGCACGCGTTTGCTATTCTCAAAGTGTCTTTGGAAGATTTTCACCTACCCTCAGTAATAAAAAAAAAAAAAAATTTAGAATAGTACATAGATACTCCAAGCTGTTACACAATCTTTCCAGATTTCATCTACAAATCTTCTTATTGTGGAACTTTAGATTTCAAAGGATGGTAATCACAAGTGGTCCCATATCATAATTTTGCCTTCAATGGAATGCCTAGTGGGCTGCGTAACGGATTTTGTGACTTTTGTTATTACATCTGAATAGAAACAGTTCGAGCATAAGTACTATCCAAGGAACAATCAGTTTCTTCAGTCCAAAATACTCCTCTACAAAAATCCGGTGGCTTATTAATATGCGCTCCTGCGAATTGTTGTTGTCTTGCGTTATTGTTTCTTAATGTAATATATGCCTTTCTTGGCTGATGTTTCGCTTTCATTTAACGTTGTACGTAATGTTCTTTCACTAAAATTACACGACCCTTGTTTCAACTCTTTTCACTCATTTTTCACTTTTTCGCAAGGATTACATTTAATTGAACCAATAATTAGAGTGGCTTCCCTATTCAAAGTAACCTTTTTTCTGTCTCTCCCATTCGGATTTTTAGACTTAACACGCTTTCTTTCTAAATTTGAAAATAAATTATTCTTCAACTGCAGTGATGTTTGGCTGAAAGTTTTTTTTTACCGGAACGCTGATTTTGTACTCTGCCACAATCGCCGCACCTGTCTTTATTGCAACTTCTCTGATAGACTTAACCAGTTCAAAAAATTTGTCTGAATGAAAGGTGACAAGCTTAACTAATCGTAAAACAACCTGCATAATTTGGCAGCACTCTAATCAGCTAATCTAGCTTTTTTCAATAAAACAATAATTTTGTCATTTTCTTTTTGTTGTTTTCTACCACTATTTATTAAATTTTTTTTTGTGTTTTCTGTTTCAAGACATTGTTAGGAGTTAATTATTAACAATCCAATTTGCAAAAAATTATTTTCATTTAAAGTAGTACCACTTTGTTGAAGAGTAGTATGAAAAACACATTGTGCAATTGTGCAAATATTTGCCATCGAATTATATACCTCAATCGACTTCGTATAGTTTTGCATCGTATAATGTATAATAATTCCCTGCCTAGAATGTTGGGGCTAAAAGCGAAAAGCAAAAAGTAATAAAATTTCGAAATATGTATGTAACTATATTGTATAATATTAAAAAGGGATGCTTTATTTTTTCAAAGGGTATGGGAGGTTCTAATGGTTCATTTGAAAACTGAATAATTATTCAAGCAATTATCTGTAATAGTTCCAAATTTCATGATCGAAAGTTATTTACCTAAATCTTAAGATTTTGAGGTATTATTTTCATCACTTTAGAGGAATAAATGTTGATAATGCGTTTTCCCCTGCGTCTGGCAGGGCGAAAGACCCGGAATTTTCGTCTAGCAACTATATATTAGGACTCAGGGATACTTGTATAATTGAATAAAAAATGTTTTGAGGCGATTTTTTCCGCATTTTGAAGACCGTCTGGCAGCCTTAAGGACCCGTCAAAAACGTCTGGCATTGTATGAAAATATTTTCTGGCTACGAGTACTATTATCTGACAAAAAATCAGCCGTGCAACGATGACGTAATTTATCACCTTTTTTTACTATCTTTTGGGATCCGCCCCTTGCAAATGCCCCAGCTCCAGGGTGCCAGACGGCGATTTCTGCGATTGCAAGAGTCCAATATACAATAATATTAATCAATTTTCCATTTAATGATGTGGTTAGCAAAACGTTCAGTAGCTCTCAGTCTATTAACCATAACCGCCACAGTTCTGCCAGACACGTACTGGACATGCTTAGTTTGACGATGTTATTAACGCTTGCAGTAATTCGGCAGCTTGTTACCAACGTGTTTTTAATGACGACGAAATCAAAAATTTTGAGGGTAAATTTTTGTTTTGTATTGATTGCTAGCTGTAAAATTTCTGATAAGGTGGGTGTTGTGTCTGGAGTATTTTATGGGTACAGTTATTTGTATATTTAGTAATTACTTGATTTGATAATTACTCAAATCGGGCAAGATCACATGATATACCCGTGACTGTCCAAGATCACATGCTATGTATTCTTACACAAGAGATAGTATTTTATTTTAATTTATGTATCTTTTCATTGTTGTATGCTTAATAACTAAAAAAAAACCTCAAACAGGCGTACTGGATCAAAAGACATATGGGTACCTAAGGCTATTAAAGACGTCAGGAAAAGTAAATAAATTTGGCTGTTAGCTAGATGTCATCTTACACCTAAGCGACCTAACTATGCCATCTTTTAACTAACTGTTGAACTGAGTTTAAAAGTATTTTTCAAGATATTTCTTATTGCTTTACACAATTAATTGAAATTTAGTTTTAGTTACCAACAAAAGAATAATTTGAATTCACTTTGTTTTCATCTGTCAATAAAAGGTATGTCATCTACAATTTTTTAGAAATCAATCGGGGCGCAAATTTCGATTATTTTAATAGGTATTACAACAAAGAAAAGAGCAAATGGCGTTTTTATGTTCCTTAACTAGAGATTGTGTAACAACCTCCTCTCAAATGTCATTGGTGGCAGCAAACAAAAAGGGTAAATAGAAATGTTGCTTCTCTAATGTTGTGTTCCATTGGACAAAAAGGCGTCTGAGAGAGTCCGGAATCGAAAAAATCACTTCTGAAACCATTTCATAGGCACAAGAAACTACTCTTCTGGTGATTCTGAGAAGAGAATTTCGCCTCTCGATTTGAAGTCAGATTCCACTCAAGAAACACTCACACAAGTGTAATTTGTAAATTTTACACAAGTCAGCTGACAGCTGCGCAGATTATTTTTTGGCATTTCACCAATATTTTTGTGGATTCAATCAGAAGCAGTTTTCTTGTTCCATTGGATTACAGAATGAGTGGATCCTCGAGTAAAAACAAAAATAGTAAACGACACAAAACTGCTTTAGTACAGCATAAAAGAGTAACAAGTCACAATGAATTAGAAGGCTGTTCCACGATTGCCAACACGGTACAATTGGGACAAAGTCTTTATCTTTCCCAATGTTTCTTTGCCCTTTGTCCTTCTCGAAGATTTCTCAGTCCCAAAACTTTTTTATAAAAATGAAAATGAATTCAACAAATAACTAAAAAAATAGGGCAATGAACAGAACGTACACAATTAAGGTGCAGGGAAATAAGTCCCCGGGAACTAAGTCCACTGAGGGACTTAGGTCCCACTTAGTGGGAAGTAAAACCACTTTCGTGAAGTGGACTTAGTTCCCATGTAAGGTGGGAACTAAGTTCACTTTCTTATGGGAACTTAGTACACATTCAAAAATAAAAAGAGGGAACTAACTTCCAACATTTAGAATTGGATACACTTTTGTTTAAATAATCACGGCGATTTTTCTTTGACTATTTTAAGAGTCTTGCAAGCTGAATATTTTTAGTTTTATTCTGTGTGACCAAATACTCTCTTCGAAATTCAGTTAGCAAGACTCTGAAAATAATCAAAGAAAAATTGCGGTGATTTTTGGCGCAGGGACATAAGTCCACGAGACTAAATTCACGCGAATTTTTTACTTTTATTTTCTCAAATTTTCGAAGGCTAAAACAAAAAACTTGTTTGAGAAAATAAATTGGCATTTTTAGCCTTCGAAAATTTGAGAAAATAAAAGTAAAAAATTCGCACGACCGGTCATGGTGAGAGTCGATTTTTCTTTGATTACTTTCAAAATCCTGCAAACCGAATTTCGTTTTTAAAATTTGTTACATTGCTCTGCCTAAGTTAAAATTTAATTTCTCTTTAGTTAATAAAAATTGCAAAGTACCAACTTGACTCTTTAACTTAACTTTGTTCTTAGTCGACAGTGAGAATTTACTTCACATTAAAAGGGAAATAAAACCACTCAGAGTTTTCGGAATTTATTTCCCACCTTACATGGGAACTAAGTCCACTTCACGAAAGTGGTTTTATTTCCCATTAGGTGGGAACTAAGTCCACTGAGGACTGCACCCTGCACCCACAATTAACCTTGGTTATGCGAGAAAATATTTTTTAGGTTATTTTTAGGTAGTACGTTTTGATGTGTACTACGAGTTGGGTGTGCAATTTATAATTTTTTTAAATTTGTTATTTCAGTTAGAAAATTAAATCTTTGTTGATTTCTTCGTCCCATTCTTTCGGTATATTTGTCCGAAGTTATGTTTCAAGTTGGCAACCGTAGCTACCTAATATAATAAACAATTGGTTGGAAATAATCTCTCTATATAAAAACTGTTGTGTGTGACCTTATATCTAGTACCCGGGTGGGTGGATTTACATAATTTTTTTTTTAAATGAAAGTGGACCATTTATAGATGGTTTATAATAATAAGAAAATTTAAAACCCATCCAGCCGAAGTTAGGATAAAACTCTTTTTAATTTTTGATCTTATCAATTTTTGACAACATTTGTTTTTGGGAAAGCTTCGGAAAATGTATTTCAAAGAAATAGTTCATTACGAATTGAATCATTTCACTTTGAATCTCTATATATTATCTAGAACCCGGGGTGGGTGGATTTAAACTTTTTTTTTAATGAAATTGGAAATCAACGGATTTTCGGTGGTGCCTTGATATTATTAGCGGTTGATTTTAATCTACAGCTGCTGATGAATTGAATGCATGTTTAAAATCATCCTATTTGTGGAGGCATTCAATTAAAAAACGATACGAGTTATTGGATATTGGAAATGCCAAATTACAAGTTGATTTTTTTTTTTTTTTCGAATGACTCAATATTGCACAACAGTTAAATAATCATGATTGGTTGAGTGAACGAGCAATTTTGACAGGAACAAATAAAGAAGTAAATGATATCAAAGCAGTCTTTTTGAATAAAATGGCAACTCAATTTTTTCCATACAAATCGATCGACACAGCTATGAATCAAGATTATGCCGTGAATTATCCCACTGACTTTTTGAGTTCTCTTGATTTTCCTGGTTTGCCACAACATTATCTGCCATTGAAAGTTGGCGTGCCGATAATAATGCTATGAAATATTAATCAACCTCGGCTTTGCAATGGTACAAGACTTGCAGTAAAAAGGTTATTGAACAATGTGATCGAAGCAACAATTTTAAAAGCGAAATACAAAGGTGAAGTTGTTTTAATTCCGAGAATTCCAATGACTTCGACTTCAATTCAAACGTCTTCAGTTTCCGATACGACTTGCTTTTGCCATTACGATTAATAAGGCATATTCTTGAAGAATATTTGGTTTAAATTAAGAGGTTCCTGTATTTGCGCATGGGCAACTGTATATAGCATGTTCACGTGCAGACAAACCATCTGACATAATAATTTTGACCGACGGCAAAACGAAAAATACTGTATATAAAAAAGCACTTGAATAACATTGAAACACAATATAAATTCAATATTTTGTTTGTATTACATTAGTTACTTAGCACCCGGCGAAGCGGGTAGTAGTAGCTCTAATTTTTATTGAAGAAATTCGTATGTCAATTGGTAATAAAGCATTATCTCAGTTGGGGTTGATAGCACGTAATCGTTCGGCGCAAGATTTATTCAACGATTGGAAATGGTAAAGTACAAGTTGATAATTCAACTGGCTAAGTAACACTACCTACTAATTTTTTAATAACGCTACTAGCTGAAATTCACCCGGCACCAACTAGCTGAATTTCAGCTTTTTATTAATATAAAACTCGCTCCCACACGCGTAAAATGAATAATTTAGCTAAAAAAGCAATCCTTCCAAAGGTAAACAATTCGTAACCGCCAGCTGGGTGTCATAAACATTGGTGTTAGTGAAAGTATTTGTAGATCTGAAAGTGAGTCAGATCAAAAAAATGATTGATTTTTTTTGGCAAATCGAACATGGAAAGCAATCTCGATCAAAAAGAAAATTGATTTTTTCTCAAAAAACTTGATCCTTTTGCGTAATGGAAAGCGACATTAGGTAGTGTGTTGGACTACTGAGTAAAAACACAATCGGGAGCATCTGAAGCTGCAATTTGCAATAAAAGCCTTTACTGGCGAAAATAATCACCTTTTATATCAACACCCGAACTTGAACACCCTAAGGTCAACCAAGACAACGATGCATTCTATGAGTATGTATCCGAGAAGACAACCACAATTTATATATAAGTAGATTTAAGAAAAACAAACATTGTATACCGCTGGGCCCCTGTTCTTGAGCTTTAATTATTAATTATCCACCACTATTTGTTATACCTATCCTTAAGTCAAACTGTATAAACTGTGGAAATCAGCATTATGAGATGCCATATCTGTTCAATTGAATGCTTCTGTGCATATGCTGGAATGGTAGCTTGAACAATTTGCATCAAGAAAACGTTTATCATAGCAAAAAGCGACCGAGCGACGGCTCTGTTTCAACGGAACCAAGACCGAGCAAATTTAATGGATAAATGTAAGATCCCTTTCACTATCCTTGTAGGAACTATTACGAAACACAATGCTCTACGGCGAGAAAAATTAGCCTGTCGAAAAAAAAAAATCCTGACACCACTGCCTGGAGACCTGGACATTTGCCAGAAGAAAAATTCCATTTGAGATTTTTCTACACCTCAACGTTCAGTTTTGACCCGGATATTGCACGGGTTGCTCCTCCCAGTCAGCCTTCAAATTTTAATAGCTATATATATGAACGGTAGATATCCCTAATCACTTAAAGAAATGTTTGTTCCATTTTTAGAGATGCGAGGCGTTTCTCAAAACTCTTTTTGCTGACATGAAGACTTTGGAACATCTGTGTATTTCCAAAGACTTTTCATTTTACAGGTGCAGAACTAGTCGTAAGCTTGTTACATTCATTGAGGCGCTGTTGAAGCGTTACTTTGTTTGCCTGTTATAGTTCTGTATACTTAAAAATGTTTGTTCGCAAGAATTGTTATTCGAAAAGAATTCTACTGATCGAACTTGCTTCTGACCGAGCATACTGAAATCAATTGGGATAAATTTTGTTCTTTCTCTAATATCAGAAAACCACTGACAAAAAATACAACTGATAGCTTTGTGCTCATCCTACATTTCGAATGCTGAAAACGAAACACGACTATCAATCGCAATACTTACATAAGCCTCATCCACTCGCAGTTCAATCTCCTCGGAAGAGTTCTCTAGTGTGCTATGAGTTATGCCGTAGTAAAAATATACAATCAGCCCTATAGACATCCATATTGTAAATCTAACTAATGTTAATATACTTAATTTAAATATCAAGTATATGTTCACTGTTATTGCAATTGCTGGAATGTACGGAAGTCCAGGTGTTAGAAATGCAAGGGCATACCTAACAAAAAAAAAAAAAAATCCTCAATTTGACACGAGTTTGAATTCGGAAAGTCATGCTTACCTGTTTTGCGGTTGCCTGGATATAGTTAGTAATATCACAAAAATGCCTATAACTAATATTGAGAAAACGAACCCAGCAAACTTTCCTGACCATCCTATCGCAGCGAATAAGTCCAAGAAGAATATCAATATATACATCACACCGACCAGCTTGGTTACAAACATTCCTGGCAAAAAATAATCAATGTCTTAGAAGATTTCAATTTCGAAACCAGGCAACTGTGCTTACCACTGTCGGATGTTGCTGGTCCGGGATTAACCCACGGGAACAACCCCGGACACATATAGGAGAACTCTTGCAGTTTTCTTCCCAACAGACCAACTCCGATAGTGTCGAATGCAGTAACGTTTCCAGTTGGACCTGTTGGAGCACCGTGAACACTACCGTAGAACTTATTCTCCGATCGATCGGAAACCAAGAATTGATCATCTCTTCCCATATACCCGTCGGGGCTGTCATCTATGAAGGAATCATCCGAGTCTGGAGATCCTCGAGTTATTCGTTTGATGGTTAGATTGTTTGTTGTCTTTTCCGCTGTCGGATCTGGAGTACTTGGAGGCATCGGAGTTCTCAGTTGAGCAGGCAGTAGTTCCACCAACGATGTGCTGTAGGGTTGATATCTTAGCACAAGCACGCACGTCGATACAAGTGTGTATGCCAGTAGAGTTCCAATCGACATCATTTCGACTAAGATCTCGAGGCGAATAGTTAAGGCTACCAGGGCGGCGGCAACGCCACTACCAAGTGTTGCTATTCCTGGAACATTTGTGCGTTCCCATAGTTGAGACAATTGCCTAAAAAAATATTTAAACAGTAAATGGTTGTTGCATCTTGGGTCATTTTGTTGGGAATACTTACTTGAATATAAGACCATCCTGGGCCATGGCATAGATCACTCTTGGCATTGGAAACATTGATCCAAACATTGCCACTGAAAGGCCGGCTGTTGCACCAACCGCAACAATGGCTCTACATTTGGGAGCCCCAACATACGACCACATTTGTACTAAAGCCGCTCCAGCATTTATTTCATCATAAGGTACTGAAAATAGAACAAAAGGATGGTGTGTATATTTAAAATAAATCTGTGCCATTGGCAAATGATTAAGTTCGCATAATTTGTGTTTACATTCTCAAATAACTGTAACTATTATTCTTATACCACTGTTCGAGACCATGTATTCCAAACCTAAGGGCAAAGTGACTAAGTGTGATTGTTTCGCAAACACCTGAGAGTATAACGGGATACTGCAAAGCTTCTCAATTCAACTAGGTATACTTTTTTAAGGCTGTTCCTGTTTTTCCCAAATAGTGAAATAGTGAATAAGGGACACCGTGAACTCCATTTCAAACATCTGACGTTAACATTTCAACGTAGTACAACTTAATGCAAAAATCTCAGCTTCTTTTTTTTGACAGCATCACTACAAAAACGCACTCCGGAGGTCTTAAAAAATATGCCGCCAAAATTGTCAGAAAAGGCAAGGTTCCACATGCTGCTGAAACTCACACTCTAAAATGTATGACAAACTGAGTTTGAATGATATGTAGCTCAGGATAGCTCAGAATAGCATAACCTTCAACCATAAGGACCAACCAACGTGCCTCGGGATGGGGATACTTTTGAATTTAAAAGCGCCCATCAAGCAACATACGTCACCCGATGATTTGTTTGACGTATACCTACGGTTATACGACATTTTTACGTTTTTGGGAAATTTTATTTCAAGCTTTGGGACTGTTTTTTTCTTCATTCTAGTGATAGTATAAAAAAAACAAAGTCGTGTTTAGTTTTTTTAATTTTTAAAAATGCTCCTCAATATAGTTTTGACGTATACGCCACCTAAATCACTTTTTTCTTGCTCTCATAATGTACGTACGTCAAGAAATTCTCCTATAGGTTAACAACACATACATTCGAATATTACGTCTAACATAGAAGTCAGCACATTTCACCACTGACAAGGCGTCTCAACTCTCAAGATACATATCATCGCATCCCAAACAACACTAATTCCACACTCATCCGACACCGCACTCCAGTGTGGAAAATGCATCTAAGCGTAGGCGGCAATAAGTTTTCAGTTATGTTAGCTCGTAAGTAGTTGTATTTTTTAATCTAATAGTCAGTAGTAAAAAAAAAATATTTTTTTATTCCTGAATAAGTTTAATTTAATTTATATGACAACTCAAAAAGTACTTTTGGCTAAAAGTCAAACCAATTCGCGGATAACGACTCCGACGGCACATTCAAAAATCGAATTATCTTAGGCCTCACTTGCAGCAAGCTACGGGATAACTAAATAAATTTCTGAATAGCTAACCCAAGATAAACAAATAAATATATACGCTTTGCTTTGCATCAATTAAAAATTCCGTTTGCAAATTTCTGCAACACAATTTTTACCTAATCTACGCAATAAGACAAAACATTAAATAAACGAATAAATATGTACTGTTGTCAAATGAATTTGGTGCAAGTAGCCCTAAGTCAATTGGATTGGTTTGGACTAGATATCAGAGACAATACTGAGATCTGAGACCCCCAACTTCGGCCGATTTCCCGTTACCTTGCCTATAAGCAATACTTGTACACATACTTGCACAATTTAGTGCGCTAGTATTGATACACAGAAATTCGTATTGACAAATGTCCAGAAACTTCAACACACCAACACACCCTCAAAAAATATCAACAACTTCCGGTGACTTCCGGTGTCGGCAAAGTTGCTGCCAGCGTTCATAGAATTTTGTCCGTTAAATTTTGAAATATTCGTTACGTGTGAATAATATTTCTTTTTAGGAATAAATGTACTTCTGCTTAAAATATTTATGAAAAATTATCACTGCATAATGTTTGTAGGAAAATGAACACATTTTGAGTAATTTTACTTCACTTATTTAAGAAAAATTTACTCGTGAAATCGACGTTAATGATATTCAAAAGCGGAAAATACGAAACAATGTTTATCCTAATATGTTTCTAGTATATAAAACAACTCATTTAGATAGTATTATTAACCAAACAAATTATATTAATCGACTTTTGAAAATTTATAATAATCAACCAATAGCATTCAGTTATCTTAAAATGTCGTATTCCCGAACTCTATCACATTCCCCCACGGTTGGCAGCGGTTGGCAGCATTGATTTTATATTTTTTGTATGTTTTTGCATGTCACACGGATTCTAAATTGATCGAACACCGATAGGAATACAAAATGGCGAATTTGAAAAAAAAGCCAGCGGGGGGTCTCAGTATTGTCTCTGCTAGATAATACTCTGAACGCAGAAACTAGATGGGTGGATAACGTCATTTTTCCTACGTCAGCCACATGCGAACTGTAAACTTAGTATACTCAGTCACGACTTTCTTGACTAGATTCGTCGCTAGCCCTACATAAACGTCAACTTAAAAATCTTTGGCCGATTTAATCCAATCATATACCAAATACCATGTCCTGTATGCCTGATCTAGAAAAAGACTACTTTCCATTTTTTCAAAGTACCTATCATCCATGCATGTCTTCTGTTTAATAAAATGTCAAGAACCAAAACGGTTTGACGGAATTGATTAAGAGACTAAGGGTAAAAGACGTTTCTTATGTTAGCTCTAAAATTAGCGGTAGGTACTTCATAAAACACATTTTTTGTTGTTTCACGAACATGTTGTGTCCACGAACTTGGCGGCTTATTCCGCACACAATTTATCAATGGCTAAAGTTTAAGGAGCCCTGCCGCATCCCACTTAGGTCAATGTGAACCCATTGTGATGCCCTTGTTGGGGGGTGAGCCGATGTTGTTGGCGGTGATGCGTGTTCAACCTCATTTACTCGACCTTTTCCAGCCATCCTTTTGTGTTTGTGAACCTGTAAAGATTTGATAAAGATACATCTGAAAGTTCGTGTATATCATGGAAGTTGTATCTTCCAACAACTGATTTGAGGACTTATAACCCACCTACGTGGGTCAACTTTTGGCCTGTGGACTTATGACGCTTATGGTAGGTAAGAATTTACCTGTAGCCAGTATTACTATATCATCTGCATAAGCAGTTACTTTGACCCCATTTTTATAGAATTTTACTAGTATTTCATTTATGACAAGGACCCAGATATGACTCCTCCTTGTGGTGTACCTCTTGAGGCTGGTCTCTCTAAGATCAGTTTCATCTAGTTTTGCATTAATGTTTCTTTCAATGAGCAAGCTTTCAATCACATTTGTTAGCGTTTGGTCAACGTTGGAATTGAGTAGTGTTCTCTTCACTGCGCACGTCTTGACATTGTTGAATGCCGTAAAATTACCACTTTCCATTGATCGTTACATTACTAGAGGCGTTGCTGACTAGACTGTACTGTTCGAAAAGAAAGTAACAAATCTCGAGGTACCTATGTTATTAATTTAATTCAATATATGAAACTCAACAATATACATTTGAGCTATCGTTTTTTCAACAAAAGACGTGACAAACAAAATCCACTGTAATTACAAGTTCCGACGTTTGTTAGCAAAGGCAATAGCTGCACTAATCCCAATGAAGATTTTGATATTGTTAGCTTATTAAATACCGACTGCGATTTGGATTATTTTTTAATCAAATTCGACGGATAAATTTTATGAACTTTGCGTACCTATCATTGAAGTAGTAAATTTTAGATATTAATCTTTAAAACCACAATCTCATCAGTCAATGAGACAGCAACAAAGCAAAGTTTGTTTACAAAATATGTATATATTAATCACAAGAAGCATTTTTATCTTTTCTTCAATCACATTATAACAAAATAACGGATAAAGAGTAGACGGGCTGATTCAACTGATATTGACAGTTAAGAAAAAAAAAAAAACGAACATTTCAAGGGCATAATCGGTGAACTACTACTTAGAGCGAGCGAGGATTTTAAAGCGGAGTGAGTGAGAAATTGCGACCAAGCTAGATGTCTCGCACTTTTGGTGCAATGTGTTTTTTTTTATATGCAGTTTAACATGCCGCTATTCATCTAGCAGGCAGTGGAACGCGAGCAATACTATACTGTTGTCAACTGAATTCATCTGTTGAAGTTGTTTCTTATGAAATTCTAACTCGGTTCTTATACAAAAAAAAAAAAACAAAAAAACATATCTACTAATACCTACCAACATTCAACAATTATGCATCAGCTTCAATTTGAAAAGAAACTTACCAACTAATGTTAATATCAGGCTGCTGGTGACATATGCGAATAAAACAATTAACAATGAGACAACTATTGCTTTGGGAATGCTCTTCTGTGGATTGTTTGCCTCTTCGCCGGTTGTTGCAATTATATCGAATCCTATAAACGCATAAAAACATGTCGCAGCACCGGAAAATACCTACGAATAAAAATAAAACTTTAATTTAATACAGAGAGCGCAATTTTGAAAAAAACTTACGCCACTCCAACCGAATGGTAGGAATCCTTGATGTTCAGTCCAAGTACCTGTATCTACATAAAATAGGCCCGCTGTCATAACAAAAACCCAGGAAGCCAAATTTATAATATTGAGCGAATTATTAAATAAAACCGATTTGCTGGCTCCCATTGCAAGTACGCACATCATTATTAGCGTGATGCCAAAAGCAATAAAATCAGGCGGCTTACCTACAAAATTACAAATAGATATGAACAAAAAAGAAATCACAAATAGCAATAAAAAACCAACCAAAAATGGTGCCAACATATTCTGCGATACTCTGTCCTATTTGACCACCCGTCAACGAATCAAAACTAGAACTTAATGCGCAAGCGCAGGCACTCGTACCTTAAAATTAATTGTATTAGTGCAACAAAAATTCAGAAAAGAATTCACAAGCCATTACCAATTAAATACTCGAGTATCATATTCCAACCAATAACAAATGCAACAAATTCCCCAACAGCAACATAGGAATACATGTATGCAGATCCTGAAGTATTTGGCACTCGGACTCCGAACTCAGCATAGCAAGCACCTTTAGTGTGCAAAATAAGCAGGAGCTGTTAGATTGTTGATTTATTTAAGAACGATCAGACTTACCTGAGAATATACTTGCTACCGCTGCTATTATGAAGCTTAAGATAACGCCTGGTCCTGCTATATTTTTCGCTACCATTCCCGCTACTAGGTACATTCCAGTTCCGCAGCAAGACCCTACTCCCAATGAGGTTAGATCCAAAGTCGTCAGACATTTCTAATAGAGAAATATACATTCTAGGAATAAAATTGATTTGTTTTGACCATTTAAGTACACTTACTGTAAGCTTGGGCTTTGCATTGCGAGTACTGTCATTGGGAGCGTTTCTTAGATCTTTGGTGCGAACTAACTTGGCAAAAAGCGCAACTCCAGAAGACACCCCCGCTGGCAATGGAAATGGAAACTTCATCTGAAAAGTGAAAAATTCGGTAATGGATTCTTGGGATTCAAAATCATTAAACAGCTCAAATTAATCGAAACTACTTTTGTCGCGTTCCATTGAGTGCTAGATAACTATCGGCGTGTGGAACTCTAATAAAAATTAAATTTCCAAGAAAATTCTTTAACCTAAAAAACAATTACCCTCTAGATTTAGGAAGAGTAGAGACAGAAGGAACTCTCGCATCTTAAGTAACAAATCTATTTTAAAGTAACGTTTTGTTCGTTAGTATAAATTACACTCAAGAATAAAAGAAATACCCCTGTTTTGGCAGCACTAAAGTCACTTTAAAGGCATTTACACGGTCACACATTCCTATCACGGAAAATTAAAGGGATGCCCAATACTAAACAGCCGTCTGACTGAAAGGGACAGCATTACCGAACACGCAAAAAAACGTGATACGTTTTTTGGTCGGCCATCTTCTTTACGTGGTAGGAATTATGGGAAAGCTATGCATGTTGATATTTTTATAGCGATGGCTTACGAAATTTCGCTTTCCCTTAAAACAAAATGGCTACCGGAAGGGATGAACGTACAATTATTTATTTATTTCGTATAAATGATTGATGAATTGTTGGTTTAATTTACTGAAACTAATTATCACTCTCATTTCACATATTTAAATCCGAAATAGGAATGTTTTCATGTGATTGCAGAAATGTTAGTTGCCGGAACTTCCGCTTTACGTATTGTTACATTCAGGCTGGGATTCGAAAAGATAAAACACTATTCTGTTTAACTTTGCCAATAAAATCACTTTATTTACACTTTCTACTTATTCACTTATTTAGTACCACGACAATATCACTTAAATCAATTCTTAAACGTTTCAATCCAATCGCTTTATTCACTGTATTACTTTACACTTATTTATCTCACAACCGATTACTCTTTCGAACTTCACACAATCGCGGGTTAAAAATCAACTGTCCATCTCTGTTGTCAACGCGCCCCTTTTATATCCGCGCTGCCACCTATCAGCGAATATTCCAGAAGTAGATATATTCCAGATGTATATTCCAACTCCTATCTAGATGGTTCTAGAATTAGCTAACTTAACAGATTCCAGTCTCCAATTGGAAGTGGAACTTTGAGGGAAACCGAGTGCCCGATTCACCACAATTCCTAAGTGTCTGATTCACTAAGTGCCTGATTCACCACAGTATCTATAATTATGGGTAGAACATCCATGACACCTTAGGCGTCTGATTTGTGATCTCATTCCTACGGATTTATTAGCATTGACTGAGGACAAACGGATCTCTCTGTCCCGTCTCGTGCGTGATAGTGCAAATGCAGTTTTATGCTCTACATCAGCTCTTATGTGGTATTCCATTGGGCTTCTCCAGAATCCAGATTCGCTGTCAGATTAACAATTTCGTGTGCCTGTTCGAACAAAAAATCGTCACTTGCTCTTTTTTTTTTGACATTTATGCGATTGGAATATGTGTCTAAGCGAAAGGGAATTGTGAGTTGAGGGTCTCAGTGTTATCTCTGATAGTTGTTCTTAATGTTATGTTATACAAATGATCTTAGAAACGATATTTTCAAGATACAATCGATTTACGGAATGAGTGTCCTTTAGTCAGCGATTGATCCTATATGCTTAACCCCCAAAAAAACAAAATTTGCATCCTGAAAACTTCCGGAAGTTACACTCTCCTTTAAAGCGTATCAGCTGTTCAATCATTTACATTTTTTCCATTTGATAATGTAACATGAACACTCGGGTTCAGTCAGAACCGATACTAGATAAAATAAACAGTACAAAAAAGTATAAGAATACCTAGTGTTAAATAAAGTGCACTTTTGGCTGAAACATATTCATCGGGAATGTCAGTATATATAACAATGTTAAGTTCAATTTTAAGACCGATCATTTTCCCAAAATGCTGGTAGCTGGTTAGAAATATCTAAACGCCTAGCCTCATATACCTGCTACTCATTTGCGTAGCTGTTTTGTTATTACAAGTCCTTGCTTTTGACTATAGTAAAAAATATTGAAAAGTTTAGCTCGAAAAATATTATTTCTTAACTATTTAGTTAAAAACAGTGTATAGGGTATTCTTCCGGATACATGCATATTTTTAGTTTTTGAAGTTTTATCTAATTCATAAAGAGGTTTTAGAGATATGAGCAATTTTCAAAGTATAGTTTTCGGTGATCCGAATAAAAAATGAAGGACGCAATCATTTTGGAAATGCAATGAGCCTAGCCCCACTTTTTAACCTCAAATATAATATAAGTCATTCTCGAAAAAATTAAACTTATCCAAAATCCAAAGTTTGAAACAAATCTGTTCAGCTGTTTATGCTTTGGACTTCAGGAGACCCACTTTTTAGAGTCTTTTTATCATCGTAATGTCAGAATTTATTAAATATAGAGTTGGAAATGTTGTACGAATATCTACAGTATCATTGTGCCCTAATAAACCAATAAACATTTTTAGTTTCGACTCTAAATTTTAGTAGTTCACAGTACACGCTATATATTTTCCATACAAAATTTCGCGATTGTGAGCTTCCGTAAATGCAAAATCGAGACTAAAATTTGTTATTAGAACGGTGCATTATCTTACAACGTTTAAGAGAAGTTAAGAATGACACACGAATTGGAACTGTTGCACAAATTATTTTCATAAGTTTCAGGTAAAACAAACAGCACTTGAAGACTACGGAACTGCATATCACTGAAATACATTATGGCACAACGCATCAGCAAAATATGCAAATATTTTTTTAAATAAAGACAATAAATAAATTGTTCGAAGAACAGTGTTATAATTTTTGTTGTCTCTCAGTATTTAAATAGATTTTTTTTTATGATACAAACAAGTAATACAAAATAAAACAATAGGGGTACGATACGAGGCAATTAGTCTTGTATTATGCGAACAACAAAATATACTGACTAAAATTTCGCTACACTTTTGCACTTTATCTAGAGTCTAGACTATAGACCCTATTGTAACCGAAAAATACCACAAACTAAATTGTAGCTTTGTCAAGTTGACAGTTCACTAAATTGTTAATTCCTGTGTGTAGAGAATGGAAAACAAATGGAAAGTAAGCGCCGCCCGAGGAAAAATCCATTCAAAAAATGGACAGAAAAAGAGTTTCATTATATTAGACTACATTCTGCTTGAGATGATAAAAAGTGGGTTCACGATCTGATAAAAAAACAAAACGGTTACACCGAATCATGAATACCCCTAATAATTCATAGAACAAAAGTATAAGAAAGGTTAGTCACGTTCAGTATTTATATCCAAGTAGAAAAATGTCACCTCAATTGGATATAAATAGTAACACAAACTAAAATTTGTGTGGGATGACCTAGTAAAAAAATTGTAAATGGAAAGGAAATGATGTCAACAAAATTAAAACGAAAGTTAAACGAAAAAATTACAAGTTTGAGTTTGTAAAACTGCAAAATCAAAGCTGAAGGGCCTTATTTTCGCGCAATTTAAGAACATTCCTGGTATTGTTATTATTCTGATGGATAGGGCAAGTTTACTAAAAAACCGATAAAGCAAAACAGAGAACAAAAAATACTATAATCAGTAGTATGCAAATTGGGTATCTACCTATAGATAAAATGAGAAATTAAACGAAAATTACGATACCGATAATAGATGTTTGGAGTATTAGCCCCATGATGGAATGATCTTCCAGTTTTCGATTGCTGTCATAAAGTAAAACAATATTGTCACTTTTTTATATTCTTTTTTTTAAATCGCTTTGCCCTAATAATGTCACTGGCACTTTTCTGTATTAAAAATATTTAAGAATTTCATTCATTCTTCAAAATATCACATACGAATATACGAACATTTTTTCTGCTTCTTTTTAGTTTCGAACCTTTTTTGGTTTGATTGGTTTTATCTGTGTTTTCAAAATATGATCATCAATTAAAAATGTGTCAACTGATAACCGCAATGCCACAAAAGTAGATTCCAAAATAAAATCCTTGTTTAAGAGTACGAAGGCTAAAGTTTTCTTATTAATAATTATTAATTGTATGTTCATTTATACCTAAATGTTCACTTTTGTTAATTTACCTAACTTAATAACTTTAATTACTGAGTGGGGAAGCGAGGAGTAACAACGATTCTCGCTTGTTTGGGGGTTACCCTGGAAATGTCTGTTGGGAAATTATGTCGAATTTCAGTTTTTGTGAATTATTGTTACGAGAAACAACTCTTAACAACAACTCGCAGACAATTATATACGGAGTGACTGTCAGAATTCAAAACTATTCAAACAATCACTTCATATGAGTCTGATGATGAATTAGTGGTGTAGTTCGAAATAGCTATCATTCCTACCAAAAGTGACTGTGTCTGCTAGTTGTTGTTGAGAGTTGTTTCTCTCAAACAATCAATAACTTCAATTTGTTTAATAAAATATTTGAACACGTACCCTATTCTCCATTTAGCTTTTCGATTTTGCTTTTGTCAAATTTGGTTGCATTTTCGGTGTAATCTGCTAATTTAAGCCTAGTATCCTGCTCGCGCTTAATGTTAGCGCCCCTAGTCTCCACTTCGTTTCTCCACACCAAAGATAAATGGTCGCTAAATTATTATTAAACATGATATAGATGGGTAAACGTTATTTTGATAGAATTTTCGAATTTCAAACTTGAAAGACGTAAGAAACCTAGAAATTATAAGAAGAACTTCGACATGTATCCTCAAACTTTCCACAATCTCCTTACCATAGTTGAACACTTGTTATTACCCAAAAGACGAGGCCAAATGAAAGCATAAGCCTCCCTGAAATGCGATTCGCTTTATTTATGTTTATATCTCTGTTTTGGCTTTGTTGTTTGGCTTTGTGTTTTCTTTTATTTATTACACAAACATTATCTGCGTTTTCCGCCAAAAAAATCATAGCAAACACAAGTCAAACTCTTTCCTCCGTTTTGTAAGTCAGAATTTATCTTCGATTTAATATACCGGACATTTATTTCGCGAGCTAAATGAGTGGAGACTTTTCATCGGCCCATCTATATGAAGTTAAGGATTTAGCGTGCGAACAGGATACTGCTTTTCTAAACTGCCTCGCTAAATTTTATCTTTGTAGACATTTTTGTATGGGAGATCAAATTTAGCGCGAGCAGGATACTAGGCTTTAAGCTGCAATTTTTTATTGCATTTCGTTGACTGTTTTTTCCCCAGTCAAATCTGACTGGATGGCCCATTTCAAAATGACAACTTTGGCGTTAATGTAAATCTCTCTCAAAAATCGAGATTCGGAAAATTGCTAAAATTTGAGACCCAGCTGATTTCGAGAGCAGAAAAACAGCTCTGAATCTGTAAAAAGTTATTTTTCTGTCCCTATGGACGACATTAAACGACATTAATTACACCTATTTTTCAATTTTTCAATTCGCATCGACTCGGGGACAAAAACCGAAATAAAAATCGAAACCTTAAACTAAAAATGCACTTCAACTGCCCGAACTGTATTCGTCCTAATTGGACAGCGAGAAGAAAGAATTTCTCTCGTACAAATTGCTATTCAAAAATCGTTCAATGCAATGCATACTCTCGAAGTACTTGTGTTTAACCTTGATGGCTATATGCCGATTACTCCGTTATGTAACATGAATATTGCATTTATATAAACCCAAAATTCGGCATTGGCATAAGTGTACGTGTACCCGCAGATGTGTTAAATATTCAAAGATTTACATAATTTCAAAGTAAAAAGCGAAGTAATTCTAAGAGCAAAAAAGGAGAATTTATCAACAGGTCTAGTAGTATCTGATACCACAGTGGGGTCCATAAAGGATGGGGATGGACTATCAAGGACCTTAAGATTGTCTTTGTACGATGATATTAAGCTGTGTATTCAATTATGACATTTACGATAATTAAGGATGCTATTGTTTATTACCTTTAATAGTGTTTAATGGCTCTTTTGTAGCTTAATGGAGTGCTCTTCGCGTCGTCGTTTGTCGTCAATCGCTTGTGAGTGGTAATTGTACTCGTTGTACTTCACAGTTCCATCTTTTTTTTTGTAACAAGTAACAATGGTAGTTGCATCTGAAATATATACGAGTAATCCGTAAGAACATAATATTCTTTTCCGAGACGTAGTATATGAAAAGTTTAACATGAATAATTAGCGTTAAAATCAACACGTAGCTAAATAGCTGAGGACAAAAGCACTTTTTTCCTTCTTTTCAATTCATTTTTTTTTTTTTTGTCTCTTTTTTTGTGCATATATATGTACATGTACTATGGTTCGATTAGTTTGCTTAGCCGATTTTACTTTATTAACTGAATTAGCAAAGAAAGTACACAACACTCAGAAATATATTTTTTAATAGTATTACTATATAGAATTAGTAATAAATATATTATAAGTTTTCACGAACAGGGAAGGTTTTCACAAGTATTCCAGCGCCATTTTTCCCTATAACCAGAAGTTCTGAACTATTCTTCCTTGAATGAAGACTTCAAACACTTTATCTACAGAGTTGGCGCACTACAAAAGGGAATTTTATTTTTACTATCTGTATCTGGCGAGCATATATCCTGGCGCTGACGTTGCGGAAAGCTGTTTTTATATTCATTCAATTTTATGTCAGTGGAACGAAAGCTGCTTTGAGGAGGTTGGTAAACGATATGGGGGTATTAATAAATGCCAACGGACACCCACACTCTTCGAGTCCATAAAATAGGAAAGCTGCCTATGCAATGACCTTTGAAAAACCATATGAATGCAGATAGGTATATAACATCTCTGTGCATACGTTTATCTGCTGAATAGTTTATTTCGTAATTATCATGGCGATGTTTCGGGATTAAACGGGCTAAATCATAGTTCTTATTATAGGTTGACAATGCACAGCAGTATATAGGTATGTGTTCAGTCCTTTATCTTTTAATGGGACTTGGTAAGGTTCTGCTGTAAGCCCTTCCTGGCTTACTGGCTCAGTATATATTTAGTTGAATATTTTATGAGCCAGTGAAATAACTGCAAGGACGGCTTTTGATGTTGCCATTTAATGTGGCTACTGCAATTAATTTGGGTATAAGGTTTTAGTAGTTATTATCTTGTCTTTTATATGTCTACATTTAAAGCGACTTTTTCATTGATTTTCTGTTCTACTGTTTGGAATAACAGTAATTAGTAATGCTGAAAAACCAACATTATCACTAACAACCTTTGCTCTATGGGCGTGAATTTAGCTATTCGCGTGGGTTTCCGGAAGAATGTTTTTGCACCGCATCTAGCTAGTCAAACACTCCTTTCACAGTCTTCAGTTTTTACCTGGAGGTAAAAAACTGAACGCTGAAAACCTGAATTGGCGGACACGTATATACTATAGGTGAAACACTCACCTGATCGTACAATTAAAGACCGTCTTACGTGTCACCGCGTATGTCCGATTTTTAACCCTTTGTTCCCGGAGGTGTTATTTTCTTGAGACGTTTTTATATTTGTTTTAAATTTTGATAAAACTTGCTTTAGTGATGTTAAAAATAATATGTTAGCCTTTGATTGTTTTTAAAAAAGTGGTTCCAGCATGTAACCAGGAGAAAACTATGTAAAAAATACGACAACACTTTTATTGATATTTTGTCACCATTTATTTTCTTACAACGTGTGATACAAAGCAAGACCATTTGTCCTTTTTTTTATTATTTAAACAAAGTCCAACGCCACAGCAAGAGCTAGACCACCTTGTTATCGATGAGGCTCAGGTGTTGAACTATAATGAGCGCACCGTTGCGACGTTCCAAATTTGTCATATGAGTTCATACTTGTCAGACTGAGAAACGTAGCTTCTTTCATCAGCTCGGATCCAAACTTTGTATCCACGTTTTATAGGTTTCATCGGCATATATTCGACGGCTTGAGTGATGATAAAAAATGGAAGCTTCGTGATGAGAGGACGCAACTTATATATAGCTTATCGAAATCTTGAGATGTTCTCTCTGGTTGTCGCAAATTATCATTTATATGTATATGCCCAAGAAGCCACGCAAATCGATCTCTGGACATATGCCAAGATATGTAACTATCCCTGAGTTGAGGCATATAGAAAACCAGTAATCGCAATAGCTGGGAAGCTTTTTGATGCCCATTGATAAGTTAATTGCCAGGAACACTTTTATTTCACCCGAGTTAGTTCGATTACAGCTATTTCTAGTTCCTCTAGCCTTCTGCACAGCATACCTACAGTATAAATTGGCATGAAAGGATATTATATATGTTCAATCAATTCATTTGTAAAAACATGAAGGAATACATCGTGCCTCTAACTGATCCGGAATGTCGGCACCAGTTTTCTCCATAAACTGCTTCTTGTTACTCAAAACATAATATGTTTATTGTTATAATATTATTTTGTGGACCTAGTCCAGATAGTTGTTGTTGATAGTTGAATTGAAGAATTCAAGAAGTAAAGACGATATATGTAGTTGAATTATGTTGTTTGATTTACGTATTGTTGGTGTAGATACAAATTACCGTTCAGGCTTTTGTTTTAGTGGTTGTTTTGATATTACGTACGTTGATACCTACAGTAAGGAAGTGGAACTTTAGTACTTACGCTGTTGAATTTAATTTACATTGGTGTTTTAGGTAAATAGATTTGTTTGATTTATTGTTTCACATTGACAATGTTCACCGCTTTTTTTTTTAGCTAGACTGTTGATTTTAAACAAATACTATGCCGTTAAGAAAACGGTCATATCTCTTTTATTGGAAATAAAACAGTCTCACGCCGCGTACAAAGTTGCGGGCACAGCTAGTATACATATAATGATAACGATGTTTCATCGAACAAAACATTTACAGTACTTAGAATGTTTTACCTATGTGAATGAAAAATGTAGAACAAAATAATTAGGTCTGAGGTCAACTAAATAGCAGACTCAGAATTTGCATAGCATTTGCTTTGTTTATTCATACCGATCTGAGTAAAAGGTCATTCCGCCGCTTTTCGAACATGTCAAAAGTTGGAACCAACTCATATTGGTTTTTATTCATACGAAACGAAGCGTATGTATGTATGTATGTATATTTTTTTGAGACTTCAAAATGGTAGGGTAAAGGTGTCAACAGTGGATCAGGGTACACAGTGAATAACTTGCTCTCATAATGTCGCTTTTTATTTTAAAATGTATCTTGAAATTAGAAAAGAACACATTTTGACTTCCCCTCGCAACAGACTATCAGTCTGCGCGATCACTTTTCCGAAGGTGGTTATTCTCATGACTTTGTGTTTTTTGCATATGTAAGTATTTTTTTTTTTTTTTTTTCTGTTTTATTTTTGATTTTTTTAAAAATGTGTGTATAGTAACTTCATTTGAGTTAAATATTTGTACTTTTACTTATATCTACTTAATATTTTTTATCGATTTGTTTACTTTGGTGAAATGTCTTATAAATTATATACATGTTTTTATGAAATGAGAACAGTGTACACAGTGAATCAGTTGAATATCGTACACAGTACACAGTACAAAAGTAACGTTTTGTGACAGTTTTACTGACTAGAAGTGATAAGTTTTTTTTATTTATTTTTTTATTATACTTATAGAGCTTTTATTTTCGTTTTTCCCTAAATAATAAAATGAGTTAATAAATGTTATGAAAAAAAACTTATGTTTTTACTAAATAAAGTGATTTTAAGTCCTTGTTCCACTGTGTACCATGCATTGATTCACTGTGTACAGTGGATCATATGGGAAGGTTTTTTTCCAAAAAAAAATTTCGCTATCTCAACATTAATAAAGCTTTAAGATTTTGTGCCTAAAATGAAGATAAGACATTGAAAAGGCTGTGAAAAAAATGTCATGGCTATACTATTATAAATGCGTGCTCCACGCCCCAAAAAGTAAAAAATGATCCACTGTTGACACCTTTACCCTACATAAAATTCGTTTTACATGAAGAAATGAATAAATAAAGCCGACTTGGAATTGGTCTGGCTGTCACAGAATACATTTAAAATTCTACGTAGCTTAACGAGAGTGAAGTATTATAAAACTTTGCAATGTTAGAGAAGGATACACATGTTCGCCCGAAACGAAGCAAATGCTTCGACTTTGACATTTCTCTTGAGTAAAAGTAATTGCTTTGCTTTATTCATACGACCCAACACCCAATGGATCAAATTATATTGGTGTGTGTAGATCTGAAAAAATATCGAGATCTGCAAAAAGTGATCCGAATCGAAAAAATGATTGATTTTTCTGCCCAATGGAACGTTAAAAGTGATTTAGATCAAAAAAAGATTGATTGTTGGTCCCAATGGAAAACGACATAAGAAGTTTGCTTGCAAAACAAATGCGCCAGGTTTCGTGAAAACCAAAATAACAAAATCCAAAAATAGCCATGGATATAATTTTGAGGGAATTATTATCTTAAATGTCTCCCTCGTCATCTGAAGACTACAAATCACAAATAATACTTCATTTGTACCTACAACAGGCGAAACATTTTTCAGGTCGATATCCATTTGTGATTTTGCCAAAAACGAATGCCATTTGAACAGCTGATATTGTTGTCAATTAACGCATCCATTTAGAAAAGCAGATCAATTTCGTTGCGCGTTACATGAGCAGCGTAAAATCTGAGGTCTGAAAAAGATTTCTGGTGGTCCCAATGGAAAACGACATAAAATTCATTCAATTTATGTTGATATCCATTGCAACGGCCAAATGTAATTTTTCTCTACTTTTCACAGACTTGTCGTCTTGTTGCCGATGACATAATTATACCGCACCTTGTCGCATTGCGTGGAACCCCGTTATACCACTTACATTTGACAGCTACACGGCACATTTTTTCCAAAGCTCTCCGACAACGAATTTCTGCGGATAATTTTCTTCTGAAATGAACGCGTTTATATGCTTCATTTATTGTATTCCGAAACAGATACATCGAACGCAATTTGAGTTCCGTTCGGATTCCACTTTCGTATCGAAATTTTCTCCGAACGGATACCTCTACAGAGGTGAAACGCCTTCGAAAAACACGTCCAAAACTTGTCGAAAAGTCGGTGGAAAAACCGTAGAGCCACTCGTGTAGTCGTATTAAACACCTCAAAAGATCAAAGAACTCTTGCAAAAACACGCCAAAAAACGAGACCAAAAACGCATCGTAAAACTCTTTCAATTATGCATTGAAAAATGCATACAAAAATGCGAAAAAGCGTTCAAAAACGAGTCGAAAACTAGTACAAAAAAAAAAACTAATGTGGTTTTCCATTGGGACAAAAAATCAATCTTTTTTTTGATCTAAATCACTTTTCGCGTTCCATTGGGACGAAAAATCAATCTTTTTTTCGATTCGGAGCACTTTTTGCAGATCTCGATATTTTTTCAGATTTACGCATACCAATATAATTTGCACAGCTGTTTTACGTCATTATGCGAAGTTTGCTTTCGAGGCAAATGCGCAAAGTTTCGTGAAAACCAAAATAACAAAATACATAAATAGCTATGGATACGATTTCGGAGGAATTATTATCTTCATTATCTCCCTCATCATCTGAAGACTACAAACCACCAATAATACTTCATTTGTATCTACAAGAAGGAAAACATTTTTGAGGGCGATATCCATTTGTGATTTAGCCAAAAACGAATGCCATTTGAACAGCTGATATTGTTGTCAATTAACGCACTAATCCATTTACAAAAGCAGATCAATCTCGTTGCGCGTTCCATGAGCACAGTAAAATCTGAGATCTGAAAAAGATTTCTGGTGGTCCCAATGGAAAACCACATTAGAAAAACGAGTTTCCAATCGGTTTGTAAAAGGTTTTGAAAAATGCGTCAATCTGTCAAAAACAACCACCCGATTTTGATATACATACACATATATATGATTTCAATATACTGTTCTTTTTCCTGCATGCTTTCCACTATATTCGATATTGTCAGACTCACTTATGTAGTTGAAATAAAACAGGTACATTTCTGGAATGTTTTTATAATTATGTAATTATTTGTTTATTTTAATATTATAACTTTAATAGGACATAATATTTTATAGTTTCTACACTCAACAAATGTTTCAGTGCATAAGAATAACAAAATGTTAAATAAAATTAAAAAAAACAAAAACTGTATGATACTACTCGACCCATGTAACGGTAATGTTTCAATAAAATGTATACTTTACACAAAACATCTGAAAAAAGTAATCAGTTGCGAGCTGGAATAGAAACAGGTATACTGAAGACATAAATCGATGACTGGGGAAATAAATTGATATTTTTGTTGGCGTTTTTAACACAAGAAATATGTAAGCGGTTTCCTTAGCCGGAACCTGCAGTTGCTCTAATTAAAATCTTCTAGAATTTGAATACTTTCCTTTGTGTTGGTAACTAAGAAATTGTATATGTGGGTATATCTATATTCGATACATACGATGGTTCACCTATTCATTATAGGATCCTTCCTTATGCGGAACGGATAATGGCTTCATATGCAGCGAAAATCATTGGAGCCACCTCCACTGATCTGGACTTCAAACTCAGTGTGGCATCTGGATTTCCAGGCTGTAATTTCAATTCCAGGAGAACCCAGATACTGTTGGTCAACTTAAGCGACTGATAGAGCATATCTTGGCCTTCTACATTGCGCTTGGCGATTGTGAAGATGTTGTTTGCGGTCATTTTCGAAGCAATAGCGTCCGTGTTACCATTTACACCAGACAAGCTGTACTGAATTTCGTTGGCGGCCGGTATTTCCTTCCATGTAGTGAGGAACACACGTTTGTCTAATTGTCCATCTTCAGCAAACAGAACATTACCATGCACTAGACAGGCAAAGTAAAAGATATCGACGTTATTTTTAACAGCGACTTGCAAGTTGTTGAGTGGTTCCATGCGCTGAACGGGACCAGTGGTGCCTAACGGAAGGCTGGCTTCGCAGCTTTGTGTGGGAGGTAAGGGAGCGACCTGTAGGGGCGACGCTGGAACCAGGCCAAAACTGTTTTTATTCAATTGAATGGCGAAGGCGCTCATTGCTTGCATCGCGCGGTTGGTGAATGTAAGATCCATCGATATTTGTCCGTTTCGACGGGAGAACGATCCCTGAATTTCCAGCCCTTTGCCCTTTTCTGCTGGTAGCCAGGTGATTTTGGGAATTTGTACCATAGGAGAGATTCCACCAGATCCCAGACCGAATATGTCTCCCAGAAGGCCAGAAGTTCCACCAGCAGCAGGCTCAGTTGGTCCAGTTCCAAGCTGAATAAACAAATTTAATTTATTGCATGAATACTAAAGGCTATAGGCTACATACCAATATGTCTAAGCCGCCACCTAACAAATCAATGTTATTAGTTGCTGGCGCTGCGGCTGGAGCGGCAGGGGTGTTGATATCCATCGAAAGCAGATCACCAATGAGTGATTCCTGGTTTGGAATCACCGTTGCCTCAGACGGAGCTTCAGGAGCCTCCGTTCCAGCAGTACGATTAGGAAGCGATTTGCGTACACCAGCTCCGCGACCCTCAACAAATGCTGTTGGTGGCTTATGGTAAACACTGGCCAATGAACTGATGTGACATATTAATTCGTCCAAGAGAGTCGGTTCCAAGAGATCTGTCTCTTCAGAAATCAGTGGCTTGTCGGCCAATACAACTTCTTTGGCAGCAGCTGGATCAGTTGAGAGCAAACGCCAATAAATGAAACCACGATCACGCAAATCAGGATTGTCTGAGTCTTGAGTAGCGAGCGAGAGTACGTGCTGTACCAACTCCTGAGTGTCCGATGGCCGCTTGAGGAACAACTTTACCACGGCCGTCAACAGCTGCAATTGCACTTGAGCATTTTCATCGGGGAAACCCTCGAGAAAACTATCTAGCAACTCATCGGCGTTGTCAATACGTTCAGCATACTCTCCGATAATCCAAACCATTGAAGCTCGAGCCTCTGGTTCATCGAGGGTGTCGAGGTTTTCACAAAGAGTGCTGATGATGCTCTCGTATTTATTTGGATATTTACGGAAAATATCTTTGATCACAACGATGGCTTCCTGTACGACGTAGTTTACTTTAGTTTGAATCAAGTCCAACAGAGTTGAGACACATCTTTCGGCTGAAGGTTCAACCTGAGAAAATAAAATTAAAATTTATTGTTGGTAAGGCCCATTGGTCAGAGCCGACGAAGGCACCGAAATCGAAGATAAAAGCGGTTTTCAGTATTGCAATCGTATGCGACAAAAGAGTGTCCGAAACAGAAAGTCCGTAAATCTATTTCACTCACCTTAATTGCGCAACGTCCAATGGCTCTTACAGCCTTCCGCACAAAATCAACGTCAACCTCTGTGGCGTACTCCTTCAACTCGCTCAATACTTGAGCAATATTACTCTGATTAGCCAAACGAATCATGATGTCCAATTTCTCCAATTTCACATAAATCGGATCATTGTACTTGACAAAGAATACCTTCATTTCGTGCTTGAGAATATCTGGTCTCTTTTGGACAATCAAATTGATATTACGAAGAGCAACATACTGTACTTCGGGCTCCGACGATAACAGGGTAACCAATGGTGGTGCGAGTTTCTTTGTCAAAGTGGAACAGAAATCACTGTCGCTGGACAACATTTCCAATAGCTTCATAAGAACCTTGACTGCACTCAAAACAACAGCAGCATTGGCATGGGCCAAACGTGGAGTAATTCTCTCGCAAATCGATTGCGCTTCACGTTCATCTTTTGGACTGTAATTGGCCAACGAATCCAAAATAAAAACTTGTCCCCATTCGGTGCATTCATTGAGAGCAGTCAGCAACTTGTTTATTGTTACGGAGTTCATCTCAACCAGCGGTTGTCCAGACTGACTGGATTCATTGATTTCACTTAGAGCCGCTACTGCATTGGCTACCACCATCGGGTTTGAGTCCGATAAAAGATCCTTCAGTTGATCCAAGAACCCTTGATCTTCTACCTGGAAATGTTAACAAAAATTGTTGACGAGACTGTAAAAGGTTATTTACGGTTTGTTTTGGCTTACCATCGATGAGGAAATGTCGTAAAGCTTGGCGACACAAACGGCTGCAGTCTTCCTCACATAAGGATCTTCATCCTTCAAACATTTCCTCAACGGTTCACACAGATATTCCGTGATCTTATCAACTCGAATACAGCCCATGGTTCTTACGGCGAGAGCCCGAATCAGCGGGTTGGAATCTTCACAATCCTAAAATAATTACATTTTTTTTTATAAGATAAGACTTGGCTTTGCACGCAATATAAATTTAAGCCAAAACGAACAAGATTATATGTAATTAACTTCAACGCACTAAAGTAAAATTAAAGAAGGAAAGAAAATATTTGGGTTTCGATTTGTATCATTATTATGGTAGTGGTAATCTTGTGTGAAATGAAATGGTATTTATCGTAATATGTAAATAACACTGCGTATTAACAAAAGTTGTGTAAGAATTGTTTATCGGTTAAACAGCACTTACATATGATATCTGATATTTGAAAAACACGACGAACTGTCTAGCACTGTAAGGCTGTCAACGTTTTTCATTAAATACCTATCTAGACAGAGAACTGCTCCTAAAGTTTCAATAGAATTATATAGTAAAAGGACTTTGGAATTAGCAGTGGAGACACATGCAAAACAAAGATTTAGAGAACAATAACGATCTTAACATTCACTTCGGCTGGAACTTCTTATATATAAAAAGGTGAAGACAAATAGTTAAGAACTTGAACTTGAAGGCAAATAGTTAAGAACTTGAATTTTTTTTTTTTTTTTGGAAGGGTGTGCTGTGTGTAATTTGTATACTGAGACCACAAACTTCGCCCGATTTCCCGTTACTTTGGCTAAAAGCTATATTTTTACGGAGTGTCCTCGTTTTTGTGCACTAGTATTGATACATAGAAATTCGTATTGACAAATGCCACAAACTTAAACACACCAACACCCCCTAAAAAAATATGAACACTTCCGCTTCGGGAAAAGTTGCTGCCATATTTTATTTAAAATATTTATGAAGAATTAACACTGCAGATTGGTTGTAAGAAAATAAAAACATTTTGAGGAAACTTTCATCAGTTATTTAAGAAACATGTACACACATCAAATCGAAGTTAATGATATTCAAAAGCGAAAAATACACTACCATGTTTGTCCTAATATGTTTCTAGTAGGTATATAAAACATCTCATTTAGATAGTTTTATTAATCAAACAAATTATATTAATCGCCTTTTAGAAATATATGATAAAAAACCAACAGCATTCAGTTATGTTAAAATATGGTATTCCCGAACTCTATTACATTCCCCCACGGTTGGCAGCATTGACTTTATATTTTTTGTATGATAGGAAAACAAAATGGCGAATTCAAATAAAAAATTGAGGGGGCCAGCGGCAAGAGGAATGCGAGTTGAGGGTCTCAGTATTGTCTCTGATAAAAACGTCAGTTGCTCTTTTTTGTATTGATATTCGTAGGCGCAGTGGCTTAGTGGTTAGTGTGTTGGACTACTAAGCGAGGGGTCTAGGTTCGAATCCCGTAAAAACCCAAATTCCAACTAAGGGTTTTTTCCACTGCGCCAGCTCTCGCGAACGTCTGACAAACTTCTGAGGGTATAAACTGTCTTGAAAGAGCTTCTTAATTAGCCGTTTGGAGTCGGAATAAAATTGCAGATCCCTTTCATTCGTTCCAAAAATGAAAAAAAAAAAAAAAAAACTTACACAAAACGAATGGTTGTGAGAAGCTAGGCTAGACCAACAAAAAAGTAGGGTCCCTCCGGACCTGTTGCGCCAACTATTTATTATTATTTTTATTTTTTTATTCGTGCGACTCGAATATAAGTAGCCTTCGACACTTTCCAAAGCGTTTTCCATTCACTGGTTAAATTTTATTTTAAAACATTCGAAATTTGCTTCCCGATTATATTATAAATAATCTTAATATATAAAAACGTTCGTGCGTATGTATGACCGACCAAAACGACTGAACCACTGAAGCTATCCTTCTTATATTCACACCTTATGTTTGTGTGGTGCTCCGGATGGTTTATGTTTATTTTGGACCCGATAGGTGGCGCTGGGAGATATTTACGACAAGTTAGATTTCCCTGCATATTAATTTTGTATCAACAAAGAACATTAAATTTAATTGTAATAATATAGTTGGTATAGTTGGTTGTCTATACTTTTTTGAATTTGACATTTCAGTAATTCATATTTCATTTAGCTGTACAATTGTTCGACGAAAACTCCAAATTAGTTTTTAATCAATTTTAAATAGGTAAATAACATTTCCATTCGATTTCCGGCACAAATAACATAACCAAGGAAAATGTTCTTACTGGGCCCAATTTTATGATTCTTCTTTTGTTTTGTTCGTATTGATGTATTTCAGGCTAGGCAGTCTTAAAAGATAAAATGTTGGACCCGATAGGTGGCGCTGTTGCCGATCTCCGAAACAGCTCTACCGAGCTGATTGTAATTTGTGGATGGGTAGGTATGGTTGCTTCAAGATTGAAATATACTATAGTTTCGGACCCTATAGATGGTACTTTGCAAAAAATAAGCGGGATAGGAGAACGGGTTGTGGAAGCATTAAAATATTAATGGACGTTGTCCCAATAAAAGACTGCGAAATGTGAGCAGGACTTAATACGAAAGGTATGAGCAAAGGCGGGTGGGTAAAGCTACATATAAAAAAGATTGACGTCCGTATGTGCGCACTCATAACTCGGGAACCAATCCTTCAATTTTTATGATTTTTGGTTTAAATTCTCATGGGCCCCAGGAAGGACATATGCTACTTTTTGTCGTGAAAACAAAACTTTACGGGGATTAGTTGCATTTTTGAATTCTTTGGATGTTCCGGGCTTACAATTGAAAGTCGGCTCAGTTATAATTTTGTTGCGCAACCTCAATGCACCGAGACTTTGTAACAGAACGCGTTTGATTTGGTGTTGAAGGATCCCAAATCAAATGTCATGGAAGCGACGGTTTTGAGGAAAAAATTCAAAGACAAACATTCTCATTCCACGGAATCCGCTTATTGAGAACGAATTTGTACGTCGAGTACTGTAAACCATTTTAGTCAAAAAGCAGAAGGTTGGCCGACAGGTTAATCTTCTTTGTTGCGTTTGTCTCCGCCTAAGGAAGGTTCATATGGCGACAAAATTGGAAAATTTGAATGGGAAATTGGAAAGTTTGTGAAAATTGATTTTCCATACATTTTCTACGGAGAGTTTTTTTTTTTTTTTTTTTAATTTTGATCGTACTATACAGTGAGATCGTATTTGTCAAAAGCTATAGTTGGGATCAATAAAATTAATTTTAGGTGGAAGTGAAAATTATTTTAGTCAAAAAATCAATTTTGGGCGGGACGAAGTTCGCCGGGCACGCTAGTTATACATAAATAATTTACAAAAATAGATTCACCCCATGCAATGTCTTTCTTTGCACTAGAAAAACTTCACGAAAACGTAAACAAACTCGACCAATTGTCCAACTCAAACGCACATAAGATTGGTAAATCTGAAGTAAATTTGAGAATCCAGATTCGCACATGCTCAAAAAGTTTTAAACTTCACTTCCTTGCCGATGCTGTCATTCCGAGCAGCTGATACATATTCGAAGTGTTTCTTTTTTGTTGTTCATAAATTACAATCATGCTTATTTTGACATTCGAACGAATAGCAAATTCGAACGAATGTCTATCAAAATACACATAAGTTCATTCGAACGAATAGAGACATTTGTATGAATTGGCTATTCGTTCGAATGTCAAAATAAGCATGAATATATTTGTTTGTTTTTTTAAGGTATCAAGCGAATAAAGAGCAAATATTTTGACCCATTAGGGCCGTCCAGTTATCCCCAACTTGTCTTTGATAGCCACCACCCCCGCAAGAAGATTTAAGGTTTCAGTCAATTGAAGTATGGGTGGAACAAGCGTTGACCTTATTCCAGTTGGTAAATCAAGCAAGTTCCAAAACACACATGAACGTTTCTTTGAGAAATTTGTTCAGGAATCCAAAATATGTAATTTGTTGATAATCACTTCTTAAAGAATATCTGCAAAAAAATCTCATGCATTGGGTTAGGAAGTTTCAGAATATTTGCTTTTAAGTGAATTCTGAGCAATTGGACTTTTTTGTTATTAATTTCTTCATTTCCAGCTGCGGCATATAATAATTCCATTGAAGTAAACATTGCACTAAACACAAAATATTTAAAAAGTATAGATGTTTTTAGCCACGCAATGTTTGCTTTCAAAAATTTTGCTCCCGTACGCTAAGCTTTTTCCCAGCGTAATTTAAATCTCGATTTGAACTCCCGTTACTTTGTCATTAATATCTTTTTTGCAAAGCATCGGACTTCAGATTTGAGCTTTTCATAATATGTAGTATGTATACAGCTCTTCTCTTGTAATCGACAAAGTTTTGGAAGGTTTTCGGTTTAAAAAGTAATAAAAATTAAATAAATAGAAAAAAAAATCTTTATTTTTCAAGAGTGACGTCACCAACAAAAAAGTCAACTGCACGAAAAGGAGCAAATAATTGCAAAAAAAAACTTTACAGATTCTAAAACTAGACAAACCACTTGACACAAATTGATATAAAACTTAGAGTCATGTCAAGGCCAACACATCTAAAACGCTTAGACATTTTACTAAATACAAAAATTAACACATTTTTTCACGTTTATTTTTTATTTTTAACCTCATATTAATAGGATAAGAAGAAAAATTTCTTATAAAAATAAAAAAATCAACACACCTGAGCTTACTGATTCCATTGTAATAATTTTTTTTATAGTAAAAAGTTGTTAGAAATTGCACCCACTTGATTGTTGTCACTCAAAACAAAAAAACACGACTGGCTTCAATGAAAAAAAGACAATTTGGCCGAATTCTCGTTCGCATTCTCGTTTTTTATTCTCTATCTTAATAAAAATAAAACGGTAGTTTAAATCAAAGCTCAATTTCAAAATTGGATTAAATGCCAGCATTAGTTGTGTTCTGCCCCATTGAGAGGACGAGGAGTATCTAGAATCGTAAATCGTTGAACGCAGAGAGTGTGCGTTATGTCAGAATTTAGCTGGGATTTTAGCTGATGTTTCGAGAGAAAAGTTGTAGCAATCAAAATTAAAGTTTAACAAAATGTAACGGTGATGGCTTTGTCGATAAAGCGTAGTACAAACATGTTGCGGAACAACATTTTCCGGTGGTCTCCAAAGTCCAAATAGACGGCAAAACGTCTGCGAAATCGCAGCGAAAAATTATTTCTGCAGACTTCCATCGGCTGCAACACAAGTGGCAGTGTTAGGTAGGTAGGTAGAAATGGCGGTTCAGCTTTGAACCCAAGTAGCACTGTGATGTGCCTTTTTGTTACCACGACTCGTGTGACCTAGTTTGTTATGATTGTTAAGGGCGTGATGCATTCGGTGCCTATATCTAACCTGCGGAGTTGAGGAAACGGATTATGTCTAAAATAAAAAAGGTTGGTTCAGCGTACGCAATCTGGCTCTTGCTAATGCCCGACATTTGCAGAGAAAATGGGAGAGAGTTTCTCTCAAATTTATGTTCCCGCAACTGCGGCAATGAGGGTTATGTGGAATGTGGGATCCCAAATTTGGCCGCATGGTCTCCAATCGCTAATGCCCCTTGAATTTTGCCGTGACTCTGGCGATATCTGGGCGGGTTCTGTTAAACAGGTTCCTTATTGTATTTTGATCGTATGTGGGCATATCTTCCTTGATATTATATATATATATATATATATATACTTCTCCCGGGAAAGGTTAGCTTTCCGCAGGAAATGTGTATGAAATTGTCCCTTGACCACTCCTAGTGGAACGTGGACTCTTGCCGCGAGGCTGACCCCCGCCTGGCCAGCTCGTCTACACGCTCGTTACCTGTTATGTCACTATGACTATGAAACGTTCACCCAGACGGGCAAGCTCATTCCGGCACTCCTGCACCAGCTTAGAGGATATAGTAGCCGAATTGATGGCTTTGATGGCGGCTTGGCTATCTATAAGGATAACAATGTTTTGTTTGTGCGTTGCGTCACACTCTAGTTTCGTGCAAGCTTCTCGGATAGCCAGTAACTCCGCCTGGAAGACGCTGGCAAAATCCGGCAAGCGATATGATACCGATATCTTCGGTGACTCTGAGTAGACCACGGCCCCCACACCACAGTTTATCTTAGATCCGTCGGTGTATATGACCGTGTCGAAACCCTGCACTACCTCGTTCATCTTCCAATGAGCTTTGGAAGGGAAACTTACCTGGAAGTATTTGCTGAAATTAAGTTGGGGTGTGATGTAGTCGGTTGGAAACGTAACCATGTCGTTTGGTAACGAGTCCAGGATATTGCTGTGGCCGTATGGCCTTGCACTCCAGCACCCAGACTCCCTGATTCTTATAGCGCTGCATTGTGCGGTATATTTTGATACAGGAGCACAGTAAGGGCATCCGTTGGGACCAACCTCATTGCACCCGTCGTGGCTATACAGTGGCAGTGTTACCAGCACTGGCTATTTATTTAGGATTTGGATACCTACTAGAACTTTTCACTGGCATGTTATTCGGGAATTATCCTAATTTAGGTTATTCAATTTAAAGTTTGGCGATTGCATACTTCAATTGCGAACGTACTCTTTTTGTATAACTAAAGCTTTTTATACAGTTAATTGCAAATGAGTCAACTCCATTTTCATACGGTTTTTGAACAGAATCTCACATCTCAGCAGTAAAATCATCTCACAAAATATGAAAACATACTGTCTTAGCATGCAGGTATGTTTTTTTTTTTAACATTGGAAAATGAAAACTAGAAGTCTTTCAATTACGAGTTTGTACTATGTATGTTGTTTTTTTTTTTAATTTCATACTGTCGTCTATAAAAAACAATTTAATCAGAATAAGTGTCGTGCCTATGAATTACAAAAAAAAAAAACGCGCATTTTTGATGTTCATATTTGAGTTTGGGAATTTTTGTTTACAACATTTTTCAATTTGGCTCCATACCTCTAATAAATCTATAAAATAATATAACGGACAGTAAACGTGTGCGAAAAGAGTTTTATGAACCGTTTATTTTATCTTGCATTGCTTCTGATTTTTTCTTGCCCCTAATAAAATTAGAAAACATCCAACCAAACTTTTAATTAACGAAAAAGTTTCGTTCGAACCAGTCGTGCACTTTATTTCGTTATACAGAAGTCGCTCCGATTTTGCTTTCGTCAGAGATTTTTTTAATTACTCACGTAAAAGGCTTTTAAAAGTAGTTCTTGTAGTACGAGTAAATTTCAACAAGTTTTACACATTTCTGTAATGTGAAGCATTTCAAGCTGCTATCATATCTTGTGGGTTTTTAACACTTAAGGTCTTCGTCTACTATCTTTCAACTCTACAACAAATACCAGTTATAAGTTATAACAGATGAAAGTTTAAATCAAGGGCGTCATCATGTTATTCAAGTTTATAAGTAAGCAACGCCGCTCACAAAACTGCTTTAGTCAAATTTATATACATTATATACCCAAAAAGGAATGTCATGTTTACTTAATAAACCAAAAACTGCAACCCACGTCTTGACTAGGTTTCCTTTCACAAAAATTGTACTCTACACATAACTAATTTACCCATAGTCTCCCCCTTCTGCAAGTAATAATAGCTTTAATCGACTAAAAATAAAATCAAAAAGTAAAATGTAATATTATGTCGCGGTTTAGATTGTGTACTAACACATAAATGTAATTGCATATAAAAATAATACAACAAATGCATACATTTCAAAACTGCAAAAAGAAAAAGAAAACAAACAAAAAATAACATAAAACAACATAATTCAAACAAACATTACCTGAAGTAGTCGAGAAGAGGGCAAATCCTTAAATTTATTTTTAGCATGAATTAAAGGAAAACATAAAAAACTCATTCATTTTAATATAGTATACTCCTACTTTGTCTCATGTATAAATATGTAAATTTTACTACCAATGAAAGGATATGAACAGGTACATTTATTGTTAGGGTAAATGCAGAAAATATGGGGGAATGTTTTATTTATAAAAATGAGCGAATAATAAAAATAAGGACAGAGTTAATTGTTCTTGTTCTTGTTTCAAGTCAAATTGGAATTACGAAAAAGGGATATTGTTATTGTTTATTGTTTAATTCCAAGTGCATAGTCGGAGTAGTTGTTCAAAGTTTGTTTAACAGACAAATTGGAAGAATTATTAATAGACAATCTATAAAATATGTAAGCTAGAAAGAAACTGAAATAGCTCTCTGTTCGAGCGCACATGAACGATGATACTACCCGAGTTATGGAGTTAATGTATGATGAAACTATGACACCCCTCACCACCAACAGTTTTATTTATTTCAATTTAATATTATACGTGAATTCTGCAAAGAAACAAAAGTACTACCTGCGGCACGTTAGGCAAAAGCAATCATTCATTCGAGAGAATTTTAGCTTTACAAAAATAATGGAATTATACTCGAGTAGAGAAATCAGAACCAAGCATTTCTGGTTTTAATTGTCACTTGTGTAATTATAGTCAAATAGAAGACGGTTCAAATTTAAATTATCTGATACATATTTTTAAAAAGAAAACAAGACTAGCTGTACCAATAACATCGACTCAACCACAGAAAATCTAAAAATCCTAGCGAAAACATCTTTTAGCACTATAGTTAAGTTAGGTTGAAGTGGCTGTCAGCTAACCCGAGCATACAAGTATCCGATTTGCTACCATCGCAATATTTTTCCAACTCGTTTACAAAACGACCTACTGCTTCCCATACAATTGACCCGGATGTAAGTTGGATCGTACATGCGCTGTATACATTTAATGGATTATGTTAGAGCGCATACCCCAGCGCTTACCGTAACTTTCTTACACAGAGTGCTCTTCCTTTTTAAGACGTTAAGTAATGAAACTGTGGGCGCAGTGGCTTAGCGGTTGGTGTGTTGGACTACTTAGCGAGGTGGGTCGAGGTTCGAATCCAAATTCCAACTCAGGGTTTTTTCCCACTGCGCCACCTATCGCGAACGTCTGATAAACATCCGAGAGTATAGCTGTCTTGAAAGAGCTTCTCAATTAGCCGTTTGGAGTCGGCATAAAATTACAGATCCCTTCCATTCGTTCTAAAAATGAAAAACTCACACAAAACGAATGGTTGTGAGAAGCTAGGCCTAGTTTTCCTCCGCACCTGTTGCGCCAACTATTTATTTATTTATTTTTTTAAATAACGAAACTATTAAGTCAAAGTCCAACTGGGAAGACAAAAGAAAAACCACTATTTTCGACAAATCGATTAATACAAAAAACGTTTGTTTTTAAATACTCAGGTATGCGAGTGCATTTAGTTAATCGAAATGAACTACCAACCCAGAAATAAACATCATACAGAACAGCAAGCATAAATGCAGACTCAATAATTTGCATTAACAAAAAAATAACTTAGGAAAAGCGAGAAGTAACAATGCTTCTTGCCTTACATCCGCGAAACCTCTAGGGCCGATCTACGGAGACGACTACTCTCTACAAACAATGAACATTGAACACGCACCACATTTATTGACACAGAAGGTGCGTTGAACAATAACTAATCAATAAGGGGTTCCTTTTTATGCTAAGCACTCGAATCATTTAGCCCTCTTTAATTAACACAGTACTACAAGACTAATGGCAGTAAGACCCGCATGCCGTTATTACCTCTTCTTTGCTATTGCTTATAGTTATCAGCTAAATCTTCAGGTAGGGATTTAAGTGTTGTTATATGTTGAATCATGTTGTTACATTAGTGCCAGGAGAGTTTCTGATGAAAAGTACACTGAAGTGTTGCCAGAAGTTGACTTGGTGTAAATTTTCCGAAGACCAAATTTACCCAAAACATAATGGTCAGTGACTCTTACGAACTAACCAATGCACTGCGCTAAACCCAGAACTTTGTCAGAAGCTTTTTATGTCTGTAGTTAAACATTACGGAAACAAATTAAGACTACAACCAAATATGACACATTGCGAGCCATTGATGAATAGAGCCGTACTCAATTTCTAGAAAAAGCTTCTAAGCAAAATTCTAGCGACTCGATAGAGGTATTATCAAAGATGGTTCTAAGCGCAAACATCTCCTCATATCGACTAAATACCCATTTCGAAATCTTTTTTACCCGTCCGGACTCTGCCAGTGCTCTAATATATAGGTTTCCGCATTAGTTTTTGGCAACAAAACATCAAACCATCAACCTTATAGATTTTATTTCAACCGCCACTTTACCTACCAACTTTATTAACGTTTCCGTTTAAGGACATCAGGCTTTGACCGCTGTGGTGTTCTATAGAACAAGAAGTGTTAAATACTTCGATTGGAATTAGTAATACATACTTCAAATACACCACACCTTCTGAGCACATAATTGAAATAGGGTTCCCAAACTAAGAGCAGTAATTCCGCTCACCTGGTATAGATAAGCGCACTTCACTACCTACAACTTAAAGGCACCTCTGAACCTAACATTAATAAATCTGAGATGTATTGCATGATATAAAACAAAAAATTAAAAATAATAAACATGAAGAAAACATAAAGATCGCCCAAATATACCAAAACAAAACAAAAACTATTCGACATTCCTTCAAGCAAAAAAAAAAAAATAAATAAAATAATCAAAATATTAAAACAAAACAGTTCAATTGCAGAGTCGTATAAAAACTATTCAAATTGAGTACTTAAATTTATAGATTTATTGAGTCCATTAATAAAAATGTTAATAAGACAGTTAAAAAAAGAAAATATCAAAAACAACGGTCTAGTATATTACTCACTTTAACAAATGTATTCACTGCCATAATAGCCATGTCCGGTTGCGACTTGGCATAGTTCATCAAATAGAGATAAACAAGCTTCTTCAACTCCAAGTTATCGGTCTGCATACAGTTAACAACGTCCGGAAACAGCGCCGAAACATCCTTACCCACGGTCATGCTAGCAATGACCTAATAAATATTGCATACAGTTAGGCAACAACTCATTGGATTGTTATTATTGTATTTTATTTACCTTTTTGACTGCCTCCTTCTTTTTTTCCTTTTTATCATTATTCAGTTCGGATTTCAATTCGAAAATTTCACCCTTTTTAGTGGTAGTAAAGTACTTTGAATCAGTCATTTTCTAAAAAATACGTACAAATAAAAACAAATAAAAGAAGTCAGATTTTTAGATGAGGTCTGTTTCAATTACTAAATACAAATAGCGCAAGTACGCTTGGGCAATGAAGAAGTCGGTGACGTTAACTGTCATTTCTTGATGACTGCATATACTTCGCCTTGTCCTCAACAGACCGATAAAAATTCCAGCGCAGTTAAAAGAACTTGCAATCTTGGAAATTTTGACATCTTCGTGTTGAAGGAAAAATCGCAAATGAGTACTCGTTTACAAGGTGCTTCACATTATTTTGAATTCTGGCCCTCCGATTGTTTGCGTGTTTCTAAAGAACTAGCAAGTTTGAGCACCAAACCGGGCTCAAAAATGACACGGGAGCAGGTCTTTACTCGGAGGAATTGCACAGCTGAAATTTCAAAATTTAAGTTCGGATCTCCTTCATTTTGTTAAGAACACAAACGTATTCCCAGGCCGGGCAGGTTTTGAGTTTGTTCCGTTTGATATGAACAGGGTATAGCGACTTTCACATGGCAAGCACCACAGCGCATAGCGCAATCAGACTCAGAGAGCCTGGGTGCTTGTCTAGAAGACCTATGACAATACGAATATGGACTCTACTTTCTCTCTCAAAAGAATTCGAGGGTTAACCAAATTGGATTATATTGCTGTTACCTAGGTATAATGCTTATTACAAATAGTTTTAAAGTACGTATAATCCCCTTAGAGATTAGTTAAACAATATAGACAGGCAGACAGACTAAAAATTCTTGCAGAAAAATAAAAAACAAGCCATGTTCTTACAGTATTTAAAAAATGTGTATTTTTGTTTATGACACGCACTAAAGTATGTTGTAGTCGAATGATCTGCCTGCACACACTACACGATTGATTAAGGCCAGCGATAAAGAAACCAGTGTATTTGTCATAATACGTTGGGTCAATCGGCATTTAAGAATTTCAATCATTGGGTTATTGACTGATATTATAGAAACGATTATTACTTTATTTTTTCAGTTTACGACTAATTTGCATTTACTCTGAGTCAGTAAATTAATGCAAAGGTAATCATCCTACTGTGTGGCTAGAAATCGATTCGATTTTCATTGTACAGATATACATACAAAATTCCTATTCCTTCAGATATTCTACTGCGATTTTTAGACGATCCATCTGCACTAAAAAATAATAATAATAAAACTTTTTCCATATCTAATTTAGAAATTATTTAGATTTATGTAGATTGTAGGTATATCTGCAGCAACAAAGTATGTAATCGTGTACTCCTACATTTGGAAGCATCTAAAATCCGGCTATTCTGTATACAAAAATAAATAAACAATAACTTTCTTTAGTTATTCGTTTAATCAAAATAATAATTTTTTAAGATAAAAGGTAAAAATCCTTAAATAGGGGCGTTTCAAAAAATTTCGATTTAGTGGCCGATAACCAATTCCAATTGTACACCAAACTGAATAAGAACTTATTGAAAAAGTAGACTACTTTTATGAAATCTTTACAGAAATAAAGAGTGTTTTAATTGTAAACAATAATTGTAACCAAATATAAGGCTTACGTTTTACTTGAAATTTCACAAAAACTTCTCAAATTGCTTTAAATACTGATTCCTATTTTTTCTTCTCAAGAAAAAATCTGACAGCAAGTCTCAGATCTCAGTTCTCAAAAACCAATTTTTCAACTATCAGATATAGTTCTGTTTGCTTAAGAAACTGCTTACAAAAGCAACGCATAAGTTAAGGTATGATTGGACTGTGGTATGCTATCAAAACGAGTGCGTTTTATTGAACATATATCTCAGCAAAGTAGGGTAAAATTGTATCCTCAGCTCTAAGCATTGAACTGTTGAAATTCGAATGTATTTTATCTGCTATCTGGCACCACTAATTTGTCTCGCTCGTGCCAACCCGATGACATTGGTCATCCCCATTCCATTTTACTTCGTCTTAAATATATTGAGTTTAATTCTAAGCTGCGTGGTTTTACTTTTTATAACTTTGCTTCACAACATGAACAACTACATTTATTATAATTGGAACTGAATTCTTGCTCATTCGCATGCATGCTTTGCTTTGCTAACACCCCGACTCCACAGGAGATAATTTCTCTCATAATGCTCATCATGAGATGAAATATCCTGTGGAGTCACTCTTTTTCATCGCATGATTGGATGTCTGCGATAGCTCTCTGCAATTATATCTTGCGATGGATGTCTGGCATGAATTTGACATATTTGTTTTTTTTTTTTTATTTCTTTTCGTCTGGAAATGTCATTTTTTTCGTCTCATTTTATTGTGATTGTCGTGATTGTCTTATAATAATAATAATAACTTTGTCAAATTATATTACGCACTTGAAAATTGAAAACAAAACACACAGCCGAATTTCCACAACAGAAACGTCAAATATAATTTCTCTTGCCGCTGCAATACACACCCCGACGAAATGAAAAATATGAAATGTCATGGCATGTTTTGCCCAGCACAGATATGAGGAAATTGTATGAGATGGATGTCAGGCATTTAGACGGAGAGATATATCTCCTGTGGAGTCGGGGTGTAAAATAGGTATGTGATAAAAAGTGGAAAGGTAAATACCCCAGGGTTTCGCCGAGCACATTAGAAAAGTTAGAGTCGGCCCAGTGGTAGATATCTTACCATTATTCCACCTAATATACACTTCATTGCAACTGAAATTGATGAAAATAGACAACGCGATTTGCTTTATACTTTATGTATAAAAAGATAGATTTCAGCAAATTAATGATTCAGAATACATGAATGAAAAACTCAATGCTGCAGATGAAATTCGTGACTCATAAGGTTGAACGACTGAGCACATAAGAAGATTAGCTGAAATATAAAGTGAGAGGGCAGTAAAAGAGATCAGAGTTTTCAATAAACAACATATTGGAAAACAAATTACATGTCGATTTCCATTGGGATTTCGAGATTTTGCTCTCAGATTTCAGATTTTTCGTGCCCAATGGAACATAAAACGAGATTTTTCTTTCTTTGCCTTTGTGGTGATGCGTGATTTAAAAGTCAGCTGTTCTAAATTGTAATTTTTGTTTATAAGAATCCATTCAATTTATGCTAATATACTGTGGTAAATCGGGTACTTGGTGAATCGGACACTTAGTGACAGGCACTTAGTGAATCACACACTTAGGAATTGTGGTGAATCGGGCACCTGGTAACACCCCATGTTCCACTTCCAATTGGAGAATGGAATAGAATCTGTCAAGTGATTCTAGTACCTTCTGGAGAAGAGATGGAGTATACATCGGGAGTGCATCTGCTATCCATTTCTAGAATATTCGCCGATAGGTGGCAGCGCGGATATAAAAAGGGGCGCGTTGACAACAGGCAGTTCAGTTGATTTTTAGGACGCGATTGTTAAGTTCGAAAGAGTAATCAGTTGTGAGATAAGTGTGAAGTAATAGAAGAAAGCGATTGGATTGAGACGTTGAAGAATTGATTAAAGTGATATTGTTTTGAGAGATAGATAAGTGTAAAGTAATAAAGTGAATAAAGCGATTGGATTGAGACGTTTGAGAATTGATTAAAGTGATATTGTTTTGAGAGATAGATAAGTGTAAAGTAATAAAGTGAATAAAGCGATTTGATTGAGACGTTTAAGAATTGATTAAAGTGATATTGTTTTGGAGATAAATAAGTGAATATTTGGAAAGTGTAAATAAAGAGATTTTATTGGAACAGTTGCACAGAATAGTGTCTTATCTTTTCGAATCCCCACAGCCCAAATTTAACAATACATTACAGCGGCCAAATGTATTTTTTTCTCTTTTTTCACAGACTTCTCGTCTAAAAACGTAAGTAAACACACTTTAAAGTTTGACAAACGACAAATGTTTTGGTGTTAGTGCAAATAGGTGTGAATCTATTTATGAATCTGCTTTTTTTGCGCCCAATGGAAAACGACGACAGACAACTTTAGGCGTGTTTTTTTGAGCTTCGATCTCAGCAAAGCAAAGCAAAGTAGGATTTTCAGCATGCGATTACAACAACTACGCCCTACTTGACACTTCGAGGAATCACAGTAGTTGTTGTAATTGCGTGCTGAAAATCCTACTTTACTTTGCTTTGCTGAGTTCGAAGCTCAAAAAAACAGGCCTTTTGCATCAAGAGTCGTAAATAAATTTCAAAGTTCTGTTTCAAGTTTTTAGTGTAGCCCAAGAAAAAGCAGTTAAGCCGTACAGAAGGCAGGTCAAGATAAATTTGTAGAAAAGTCTCCACAAAATTAATGCTAGAGAATAAATGAAAAGTTCAAGTTTTATTAAATTTTATTTTGAAATAATATCAAAGTGGTGCTGAGAAATATTGGGGAGGCGCTAAATATTCAAACAGTGCAAAGGGCACATCTTTTATAAAAATCTGTGTATTTTATTTGTTCCAACAATCTAGAAAAGGCGATTACCTAATTTACATTGCACATCCGATATATTGTGTTTATTGGTCGAACGATTCCTAAAATGTTTGTTCACTTTGTTCTAGATGTCGAACAAAAAGAACAGAGCAGGATATGCTGTCAAGTAGCTGTCAAGTGTCAACATTGTTCACGCAGCAACTTCTCGGAAGTTATTTTTTTTTAACTATTTCTGTGTATCGAGAAAATTTGCATAAAAATTTGTTTTTCTTTAAGATTGTAATGTGATATAGCTCAGGTTTTAAATTATATAAAAATGGCAAAATATGTAGAAAATGATCCACTAGAGCACGAAGAAAAATGGGGTATGCCATTACGAGATCTGTATCGGCTGGCGCTAACATTCTACAAACGTAAGCACCTGCGAACTGTCTACTTGGTTTCCATATTAATTATTTATTCCCTTGAAGAAAACTCCGGCAAGGCCATTCATTTGTCATACGAGGACAATCTAAAATTAGTTGCGTTTACCAAACAAGCTAGTAATGGTCCTTTTGATGAGAAATGTGCACCTGCATTGGGTGTTTTCGACGTCATAGGAAAGGATAGGCGACTTCATTGGCAACAACTTGGAAGTATAAGTAAAGCCCAGTCTATGGAAGGTTTTATAAACCTTTTAGACAGAATGTGCTCGTCATTCAAACCCTATATTGAAGCTGTAAAGCAGGATAATGAAGCGAAACTAAAATTAGAACTGCAAAAGAATCTGGAAGCACTCAAGCAATTGGAAAAAGAAAAAGAACTTCAACAGAAGGAACAGCAACTGGAGGAAGAACGATGCAAAGAAGAAATACAACGGCGACAATTAAAAGACGCTCTCAACCAGCAAACATATCAACAGTTTAAGGTAATGCATTTAATTTAATGCATAATTAAATATTTATATCTGTATATTTGTGCATTATTGTCTACAAGTACGCAGTGTGGTAGTGAGTTTCAACTCTAAATTATAATGTACAAGTTATAAAAACGGTGGGCGCCGTTGGTTAGCAGTTAGTTGCGATCGTATTTTAATTTTTCTATAACCTGTATCTGTCTATTTTAGAGTTACGCAGTAAAACAGTTTCCCGGCAGTCCTGAGCAACAGGCAGTCCTGATATGTCAACTTCAAAAAGAGCACTATCATCAGTACATGCAGCAACTCCATTTGCATTCCAATTCCAAATCGCCAAATCTCTTACAAAACGTGACATCAGAAGAGCCAGAATCTTTGGAAACAGACACCAAACAATCCTTGACTTCAGAGCAGAATTTCTACGAGAAGAATGATTCTGATAACGATGACTATGTGACAATTACTCCTGCCAAAATGTGGACTCGACCCGACATCAAGGCTTTCAAGAAGGAAGTTGCTGCCGGCCGTGGTGATGGTGTCATCAATGTTGGACACGGAGACACTGTCACGGTAATATTGTCAAATATTAAAACACAATAATTTATTAAATTTCCGCAACTCCTTAGGTTCGTGTACCGACCAACTCGAATGGAAAATGCATATTTTGGGAATTCGCTACCGATAACTACGACATTGGGTTTGGAGTTTACTTCGAATGGAGTAAACCGATGACAAACGACGTGACAGTACACGTAAGCGAAAGCGACGATGATGAGTTCAATGATGACGAAGATTTCATGACACCCGAGGATCTGGAATGTGGTTCGGTGTCCACTGAAAGGAGTGTAACGTCTTCTTATAAGGCGCCGATTTCGATAATTGTTCCAGTTTATCGACGGGAGTGTTTCAATGAAGTGTACGTTGGATCACATGCCTATCCCGGCGATGGAGTGTATTTATTGAAATTTGATAATACCTTTAGTATTTGGCGCTCTAAGATGCTGTATTATAGAGTATACTACGAACGCTAAGTTCATATTTTCGCTGATCTTTTTCCCCACATGCGAAAAGGGACAATATATATTTATTTATAATGTATTAACTCTTCAATGCGATAACGCAGGACATATTCATAAGGGGCTTAAAATGTCACTGATTTAAGCTTGAAAATTTAAATATATTATTTTTGTTCAAATAATAACTGTTTATATAAAACTAAAAAAAAAACTTAAATAAATGTTGTATACATTAGGTGGTTGTTGCGTAACATGTTGAACGCCTATATGAATTTAACCCTCTACTGCATACGGAGCCATATATGGATTTCAATTTTCTAGCGTCGATTGCAAGAACTACTCAATAGTTATGGGCAATATACCGTTATTGGGTGACTTTCTTAACATTTGTGTATGTGTAGAGTAAATTTTGTTTCTTATTTTTTACAAACGCCAGCAAATTTCAGCTGTCAAGTTTTAAGTTCCAACGCGCGCATCGTCAGGAAATGTGAAAAAAAAAAATATATAAATATTTTCTGTTGTTGGTGGCTACAATACTGAAATATTATTATTTTTTTTTAAATATTAGACTCTGTAACTTGTTACTTGTAAGTATGTTTGAATTTGTTTTCAAATAATCCCTGTGCAGTTCATGGTACAGTGCGTTTTTTGCAATGTCCATATATGGCTTCGTATGCATTCACTGCATTATTAAATCGATTTTTGTATGGAAAATTTTTTTTTTATAAAAAGTCAAAAAAAAAAAAATTTTTTTTTTTTTAAATATCCTTTAATTTTTTAAAAAGAAACAACAAAAAAAATAAATTTTTGTTTTTTCTCCACTGAATCATAATGCATGCAGTAGAGGGTTAATTCGATTACCTATCTTTGGAGAGTTATGTTTTTAACAGAGGTACATAAACATAACGCTCCTGTTGAAGGCCGATTATCTTTGATTCAGAGACACCAACGCGGGGATTCACCCATTCTGAAATCCAATGAATCTGCTTCTGGATGGCCGCATTCTTGTATTGGTGAAATATCAACAATTACCTATTCAGGCTTATTTTGAGATTCGAACGAATAGCCAATTCTAACGATTGTCTATCAAAATACACAAAGTACAGGTACTGCGTGCTATGATTTATTTTTGTACGTACTTCTGGTTGCATATTATACGAATTGGAATCACCCTGTCATGAATTGTCAAATTTAAGAAACTTCATTTCACACGTCTCGCTCTCACAGAACACAGAACTATATAACCTGTTTATTATTTTTTTTTTTTAGAGAGAAAAATAATGTTTTTATCTTACAGGAATATTTTGTTTAAATCGAAATCAGTAAAATCTCAAATTCCTCTATTTAACCAGACGAAATGCAATTTATCTCTCCTCGGCATTGAAACATCATGTGATGATACTGGATTTGCAGTGGTCAAGTCAGATGGACAAGTTCTGGCTAATGTTATCAACTCTCAACAAGATATTCACTTGAGGTATAGAATATCTGTTTTTAAACATTGAAGTGTCCACAAATGGTCTTATCCATTATCAGGTATGGAGGCATTATACCGCCCAGAGCTCAAGAAATGCATAGGTCTAACATAGAGGACACGTATCAGAAATGTATTGATATCGCCGGTATAGATGCCTCTGAAATGGATGCAATTGCAGTGACTACACGACCAGGTTTGTGATCTTTGTAATTAAAACGTCAAACCATTTAAAGCTGAATCTTTCCCATCAAGGTTTAAGTATGAGTCTAATGGTTGGCATGCGATATGCAAAGTACTTGGCACGTAAGTACTCCAAACCAATAATACCAATTCACCACATGGAAGCTCATGCCTTAGCAGTTCGAATGGAAGAAAAGGTCGGCTTTCCCTTTCTCTGCTTGTTAATTAGCGGAGGTCACAGTCAGCTTGTGTTTGTTAAAGAAGCTACCGAGTTCTATCTCCTCGGCGAGACGCTTGATGACGCTCCTGGAGAGGCGTTCGACAAAATCGCTAGAAGATTGCGTTTAAACAATATTTCTAAATATAGAAACATGAATGGAGGACAGGCTGTGGAAGATGCAGCAAAAGGTGCAACTTGTCCGGAACGATACGAGTTTCCTCTCCCACTTGCTCGATATAAAGACTGCAACTTTAGTTTTGCTGGGCTAAAGAACAATTCTATGCGATCAATAAAAGCCATTGAGTTTGAAGAGAGTAAGATAGTTGCTAAAGGCTGAACCTCTTTATCTCATGAACTTCTGTTTTTAGAAACACCACCAGATATAGTTATAGCCCATTACAATGACTTTTGTGCGGGCCTTTTAAAAGCAGCTACTCGTCATATTTTAAATCGCACACAAAGAGCCATGGAATTTTGCATTCGAAAGGGATTCTTTGACAATCACAAGCCTACAGTTGTTGTCTCTGGCGGTGTTGCGAACAACGATTACATCTTTGAGAACATTGCTAACATGTCGAAGACGTATGGCGCTGAAGCATTTCGCCCCTCCAAACGGTATTGTTCAGATAATGGAGCTATGATTGCATGGAATGGTATAGAAAGATTGATGGCGGATGAAACCAGTGCGTTAACGAATTTCGATCATTTGGATGTGATAGGCAAGTGTACAATAGGTAAAAGTTTAATAGACGAAGTAGTTAACGAAGATATTAAGTGTAAATGGGTGAAGACTCTTTGATAAATAAAATTAAAAACATGTAAGGTATGTAGCAAATCGATGCGTAGATATTGGCAAATGGTATGCTGGGTAGTCGACCGTGTGGAACGGTCATTTCATTGTTTTGGCGATTACTCTTTCTAGTTAATTGTCTACGACATATAAGAATGGTTTTGTTTCTAACACATCGTTTCAAAGCTGGTTTTTAGCACAAGTTCATACAAACACTTTCGATGTCAATTAGGAGCAAGCAAATGTTGTAAAGCTGTTCACAATCTGTCCCTCGGGCAGGCACGATAATCTATTTTACGTAATAAGTTATCGCAACGCTTATAGGGTTACTTCAGAGCACAACTGCAGATAGACATATTCGAACATGAAGTAGGTAGGTATAGGGTACCTATGTTGTACAGCCTCTGAAACAGCTACAATTAAATAAGACGACAGTTCACAAACACTAGGTAAGTATATTCGGCTAGGAGCCGCATGCATTTTTTAAATAGTTTCAAATTGTGTTTCCCTTAGTGAAACAGTGAGGCAAATTAGTTAATAACGTTAATTTAAACATAATCATATATCAATCCCCTTAGAAAGCTTGGACGCCTACAACGTGATACTTGTTTTTCCCTGACACCCTTCTCAGTCTAACTTAATGAAGAGAAAGGCGCACACATAAGGTCACGAGTTAAATATGGCTCCTTTTAACTCTTTCAAAGTGCAGCTCATGTAATAGTTTATTCTTGTTATAGTAGAATGGATTTTCATTTTCACTTAATTCCGGATTGTACGAGTATAGCTGACTGTCATCTTGGGTCACTGCATTTCCATTGTGATGTGAGCTGGGATAAAGTATTTCGTTTGAACTATGAGGTAAGTTTTCTATTCCATTCATGTGGGAGTTCGAGAAATCCTGTTGGTATAAAGGTTCCTCCAAATTGTTTATGTGAAGATTGTTGATACGTTTTGATAGAGGTGTGGATTCGCAAAAATCATCTTCACGGCTTCTTTTTCTTTAATAATTATTGTTAATGTTAAAATGTATTTATATTGAGTGAGACAAACCTTTTATCCATGAAACCAGTCATCATTTCAATTGCTCAATGTAAATTTTAATATCCCAAATAAGTATATTAAATTTTTTTTTTTCAATTGACTGTTTTGAAGGTAAACAAAAGGAAAGTGTCAATCGCCCATTTAAGGTTGGGTCACAATTCACAGTACACTGTGTCGTACAAGTCACGGAGTAAACGAAATAAAAAAGTACCTTGCAAATGAGTAAACATATTTTTGCGTTCAGAAACCAGTGATGTAAAAAAAACCGTGTTACATTGATTGTACTAGACGGTAAGAACAAAATTATCTCAATGTAGATACGGCCGCTAGATCTCTAGTTCATGTGAAAACAACGTTTCTTTGTAATAAAACGCGATTTTGTCAAACAAAAATACCTTTTATAATTTTGCTCATTGAGTCACTTACTCCGAATTTTAATGATGAACTTCATGCAATTACAACAACTAGCTATTGGCGCAATCTTTTATTTTACATTCATGCTTATTTTGACATTCAAACGAATACCCAATTCATACAAATGTCTCTATTCGTTCGAATGAATTTGTGTGTATTTTGATAGACATTCGTTCGAATTGGCTATTCGTTCGAATGTCAAAATAAGCATGATTACATTGATATACGTTGCTGAGATACTTGTTCAAAAAAACAGCCGTATTGGTAAAAAACTGTTTTCAACGCCTCTCGCTTTCAGTAAGAAGAAACAAGGAGTACGTTACTATCAAACTTAAATTAGTGACAAAACAAAAAATATCACAGTTTACACAACTTTCAGGCCTATTCTGTTATTCATTTATTACAAATGTGGTTGCAAACTGTTTTATTCACTTTATTTTTAATTTTATCAATGAATCTGTAAGAAAACATAAATAGTGGGCACAACAGATCAATTTAGGACCCTAGGGCTAGCTCATTACAACAATTTAATATTTTTTGGGCGAATGAAAGAGTCATACATATTCTCTGATGTTCGTTAGACATTAGAGGGAGGTGGCGCAGCCCTTAAGATGCAGTGTTTCGGGAAATCGAAACTGAGACCCTTCACTCAGATTCCAACACACTAAAAAAGTAAAGTAGAGTGAAACCTGTCGAGTTGGCCACCATTGTAAGTTGGACACCGGCCGAAGTTGGCCAATATATAGTAGCACCAAGAAAATTCAATACAAATGTTTCTCTGAATGCCTCTGTATACAGTTTGTGAAAGACTTCGCCAAAAATGCTTGCACCGCAGCTGTCCAACTTACGCAGGTTTCACTGTATATAGATTCGAGAGATATTCGTATCAGACCACCATTGTCGGGTCTCTTTTCGTCTCTCAAACCTAGGCCAGCTTCTCACAACCACTCGTTTTGTGCGAGTTTTTCAAGTTTGAAACAAATGGAAGGGATCTGCAATATTATGCCGACTCCAAACGGCCAATTGAGAAACTATTTCAAGACAGTTATACTCTCGGATGTTTGTCAGACGTTCGCGAGAGGTGGCGCAGTGGAAAAACCCCCAAGTTGGAATTTGGGTTTTTGCGGGACTCGAACCTCGGATCCCTCGCTTAGTAGTCCAACACACTAACTACTAACCACTGCGCCCTACTTATTCAAAATTTTTTGTTTAAGTCGATTTGTATAGAAACCTCGTGTAAGTACCTAGAAGCCAATATTAGGATTTTAATAAAACAGGGCTCATATTCGACATCGCTTCTACTAAACTCTTTGTGGTCCTTTTTGATACTATAGATAACCGTACTGTAGAAACAACTCCAGTACCTGAACTGATCTGTTGAAGGTACATCCTCCCCTGCAGTACGCATCTTCTTTGGTCTATAATTTATATGGTAGAAAAGAGTGGCACCAAGCTGGTACACGGGGATTTGGTTGTGACAGAACGGCTTTAATGTCGCTTATACCATTCTATCAAACTTACTAAGTTAAGCGAGTGTAGATATTGTATTGACAGCTCTCGCAAGACATTCGGCCCTAACGAGGTATCCGTCGGAACGGAAAATTCTTCGCAACGCATACTCTTTCGGAGGCTCAAATTTCATTCGAGGTGTCCGACTTCGGAAGAGAAGTAAACAATTGCCATGGAGCACTGCAAAACGTAAACAAATTCCGCAACCAATTTCTGTCGGAGGATATCAGAACTAAACTGTCAAAAATTCAAGAAAAATGCACTTCATCGCATTTCAACGTAATTCGACGATATGCGTTACAAAATGTCGGAAAATTCTCCGAACAGTTTTTCCGAAGTGTACCTCGCAGCAAAAATCTTCCGAATCGTATAAAATCGGAGAATTTTTCATTCCGACGGATACCTCGATAGGGCACATTGGATCGCCGTTTTTGTCTTCTTATTACGCGATGGAACTGCTGTAAATTAAATTCGGATCAGTAAATTTATCCCTCCTTTCGTCTAACTCCATACTTTTCCCTCGCTGCAATTTACAATTTTACAGATTTCGAAAAAATTCCCGTACCTTCGTATTCTGCTTAGAAAAAACCCACTTGTCGTTGCAAACAAATAAATAATAAATACAACCATTTTTAGAAGTAAATGCAATACTTTTTATGTAGCAAAAAAATTATTTTTGTGTATCTTTTTTTTTTTAATTTCATAATTACTTCGTGTGTAAACAAAACACTTTAGAAATATTAAAGAAATTGTTTTGCTTTTAATTTGATATTAAAAATCATTTCCAGTAATAATAATGTATTTACTAAAACTAATACAGTATATTATATATAAAAGTAAATGATATTTAAAAAAATGTTATTAGTTCATAACAACTACTGTTTCATGTGTGATTTTCCTCACTAATTTTATGTAGTCATACAATAAAAAATATATATTTTATGAATTTAGCGACATTTTTGTTTGTTTTCCGTTTTTTTGTTGTTGCTTTCTTTGTGGTTTCTCTTTTGTTTTTTGCTTTTAAATTAAAATATCTTCAAAATAGTTTATGTGTGGTTATGTTTTCGTGAAACCATATAAATAAATGTTAAAATTATAGGAATTTGCACTTCCTTTTCTTTGATGGTTCTGGTGGTTCTAACGCTGCTAGTATTGCCTCATCGAACACGTTCTTAAGTCCTTTCTGTAAAGTAAATAAAATAAGATACAGTTGTGTGTACAAACTCATGAATGTAGTTAAAATGTTTATAGAATATTGGATTTAAAATGGTAGTGGGTGGGTGGTTGTGTACGCAACAGCTTTAGGTTGTCGCCCAGATGTCAAAACCGTTTGAATCACAATTCTGATGGGGCAATTTAATATGATATTCGTACCGTGATTTCCTTCCTTAAATTTTAATAGTGATGTTTTTGACAATAATTATTGTCGAATTATTGTTTTTGTAAGTTATATTCCTCCAAAGAGCAAATTGAATTATTATAATATTCATTTAAATAACTCAAAACCAATTTTAGAGAATTTAAAATATTCACAACATGTATTATTTACAGGATATTTTAACCTTAGTGATATAGAATGGAGATCTGACACAGAAGACAAGTGTTTAGTTCCCTTTATTGTTCCATCTGAAGCGTAGTTATAGACTTTTTTGGTCAATATAATTTAATCCAAATCAATTCTCAATATAACAGTCTTAATCGAATTCTTGATTTAATTTTTGTTGATAATGATTTTCTTATTTGTATTGATAAATGTAATTTCCAAGTTATTGCAAATTCAGTTCATCATATAGCCATAGAGGGAAATATTAATTTCTATCATTATTTTTAAAAAAAACATCTAACGATCAAAATTTTCTTTATGATTTTCGAAAACCTAATTATGACGGTATGGTTGATTATTTTTTGTCCTTTTCGTGGAATAACGTTTTCTGTTCATCCGAATTAGATAGCGTGTATTCCTGTTTTGTAAGCGTTTTGATGGGGGCAATTGATGGATTTGTACCTAAAAAGAGTTCAAAAAATAATTCTTGTCCTATCTGGTATAATGGAAGTTTGACCAATTTTAAAAACAGAAAAAATAAGGCATAGGTACAAACTGTATAAATCTGATAAAAATAATTGTGAACTGCGTATAAACTATCTAAATCGGCAACGAGATAATTACCCCTATCGTGGAATACGCCGGGGGGAACGTTTCACCCAAATTCAATACTTGGCATCGTGGAATACATTTGAAGTGAAAGATTCACCAGTCGGTAAAGTGAATGCGTTTAACACGATCGTAGAAAACGATCGAAGTGAAACCACCCATACAAACTTTGACATTTGATGCAGCTAATTCATTGCGTATCCTATCGTTTGTTGTGCGGTTACGTCGTGATTTTCTAAAAAAAAATTGTAGGTTCAACACATTAAAAACATGAAAATGTTACTTTATTTAAACGAAAGTACTTAGTAAATCTGAGAGATAAATAAACTTTATAAACAATTTGAATAACAATTGTATTTCAGAAAACTCACGTCGAATCCGAATGTTCCATTATGTCCTTTGCAGTTCCTCTTAATATGCACGCATTTTATTTTCGTTGAAAGCTCTTTCCACATTGTTATTCTACTCAAATATACTATCCATTTATTTTTTATTTGATTTCTGTAAAATAAATTCTAATTTGCTTTGCTCTATCTCTGCTGCCATTTATTGCAAAACAGCTGATTTTCCGACCAACTTTGAACGAAAATGCCTGTCGATAAGACAGTCTCACCCGGCGGATTTCACGATGCATAAATGGAAAGTGAAAGTGAATCGAGTATGTGAAGTGAATCTCAAATACGCCGTATTCCACGATAGGGAATAATTCGTACTATCGAAAGGGACCTCAAATTAAATACCAATCGTTTTTGGAATTTCATAAGCTCAAGGCGTAAATCAAGTGGATTTCATAGGAGAATGAAGTATCAGGATACAATTACTAGTGATGTATCTACAATTTGTAATTTATTCGCTGACTATTTTCAATCAGTTTACTCTTCAGATGTTCCCCCTATCCAGAAGCTACCTTATATGAACAGAGTTGTCAATATCGGTTCTTTAGTTTTCAGTCCATTTGAAATTGAAGAAGTTTTATCAAAATTGGATGTAAATACAGTGAACATTGGAAAACGTGAACCCCCCAAAACGTGAACTACCCCAAAACGTGAACACTGTATTTTTTACATTGACTGCTCTAAAACGTGAACAAATCTAAAAGCTCTAAAATGTGAACAGAAATTTTTTCAACATTTCTACATAAAAATGCACTGAATTATTTAATTCGGGAAATCCCATAATATTGACAATGCGTAGTATGTATGTATTTGGTGCCACACGTGCTATCATCCCTCATTCGGTTGCTGTTTTTTGCTTGCATCAACGTCTTATTTTCTGTTTAAAAATGTGTTCAAAGAAAGTTAAGGTTTTAACATTAAACGAAAAAGCAGACATTTTGGAAGTTGTTGACCAAAGCGACATAAACGTACTTAGACGCCTAAGAGAAAATGCAGTTGTTCAAATGTTGGGAAAAATACAACAGTTTGTTAAATAAACATTTGTATTGTATTTGTATTTTTAAAACGTTCAAATGTAAAAAAATCCAATAAATTTTGTTAATGAGCCGTACCAGTATGTGTAAATATGTAAAAAATATTCATGAATCTATACTAATACAAGCAAAAAGAAGATAAAATGGAAGAAAATGTGTTTTATTTTAAGAGCAGAATCATAAAATGTTACATTCCAAAACATGAACAATCTCGAAAACAACACCCTCAGTTTTAATTAGTTCACGTTTTCCAATGTTCACTGTAACATGAAGGGCATGATGGGATTCCTGCTAGTTTATTAAGGAAATGCTGCATTGCATTAGCCCAACCACTTTCTTCAATTTTGAATCTTTCATTAGCTAAAGGTCAATTCTTGGATAGCTGGAAAGTTTCTTATTTATCACCAATTTTTAAATCGGGCTCAAAACAGGGGTCGAATCGCGTCGTCCGTGAACAGTTACATAGTACAAATTATGGCCGTAATGAACCAATCACACGTTGCACTAGAGAAGTGAATTTAATTTGCAATAGGATTGATTTTAATCTTGATGTTTCGAGGGATATATTTAAAAAATATTTATTAAAAACTCACGTTAGGTCTCAGACGAGCACATGTCATGCTTTACCCCAGCCATGGGGCGCTACATTTGATGGTAATGGATACACATGCAGATTTGACAGTATGAAATGCACAAGTGAAAAGAATACGATGCATTACTCGGAAAGCTTCCACTTCCAGCTAACCGCAGGGAAACCACATTCGAAAATTCAGTTTTGAAAATAAATTTTGAACCGAAATTGTATGTACACATCAAAAGTATGGATCAAGAAAAGTAAAATATACCAGGACCTGCTTTCATTCTGAAATATGTCCCCCTATGGGACGTTCAGATCAATCTGGAGAAAAAATTCCGAAACGAAAGTCAAAACTGTTCGGAACTAAGATTGCGGTCGAAAAAATCCGTGTCGGAACAAAATATATAAAGCTTAATAAATTTAACATTAAAATATTCTGCAGTAATAAGTTTACCTATACCTATACCTATACAGTTTATCGATTTTAAGGACATCACTAAGCATTTGCTTCCAACAAAAGGGATCTGTGGCGATCAATCGCACTATCTAATATATCTAAGGAGGGGCGCACAATTAAAAGACGACCTGATAGTTAGTAAAATAAATTCGTATTAGCACAAATGATGTACTACACGTCCGAATACCTTAAACAAATAAACAAACAAATCACCTGTGTGAGTGCAGAGCACTCAACGTATTTAACAGCCTTAAGTTCCTTAGCTAACTTTTCTCCTAGCTCCATGGATATTGGTTTTTGTTTATTCTTAGCCAGCTTCTCCAATGTACTGCTTTCGTCGCGCAAATCAATTTGAGTTCCAACCAATAAAAACGGTGTCTTTTGGCAGTGATGCGTTATTTCCGGAACCCACTGCAATTGAACAACTTGTTAGTAGAATTTATTTTACGAACTGCAACCATATCGAACCTTTTCCTTGACATTTTCAAATGAACTGGGACTAACGACCGAGAAACAAACCAAAAACACATCTGTCTGGGGATAAGATAACGGTCGCAGACGATCATAATCCTCCTGGCCTAAGGGTATTTTTAGTAATTATAAAAGAAAATTCACGTTTGCAAATTTGTTTCGCATGATAATCACCTGCTGTATCAAAAAGTCCAAGAGTGTATGGCTCTCCTCCAATCATCACTGTAACTGCATAATTATCAAATACTGTGGGTACATACTCCGATGGAAACTTATTAGTGGTGTAGGATATGAGAAGACATGTTTTTCCTACGGCACCATCACCAACAACTACACATTTAATTGTCTGCATGATACTCCTGTGGAGGTAAAAAAAAAATAGATTGATTAGCATAAATATTTACACACAGAAAAAAAGTTTGTGGTAGATTTTTTCAGTTATCTACTACTGAAAGTTATATAACACCTACATCACCAATAATCTAAACTGGTAGTCATCGCTATAATCAACACCTGGTGAAAGGTTTAGATATGAGCTGAACTTGAAGTAGCTAGAATAATGAAGATGAGATAACCAGTCAAGAGCAACAAAATGGTGCGAACCGATTTGTGCTTCCAACAAAAAGGATTGCGCTCTGGTCCTTAGATCAAAACTTTGCCAATCACTACTCAAAAGTGCTTCGAAAAACAACCACTTCTTCAACTGCTATGTATTGATTTTGATAAGACATTCACTCCAATCATTGAAACCGGCGGATGCTCTGCGGAGGGAGTAGTACCTGTTTTGTAAATTTCCCCTATCATTGAAAACGCCGGTAGGTAAGTGAGCGGATGTCGGCAATGAAGTTCACATTTCATACCTATCATTGAAAACGCAACCGATCCCCGGTTCATACAAATGTTGTTATCAATCCGCATCAAAATCGATGCGGACCTCGAAGAGAAAACACACATACACGCGCTAAAAGTTTTATTTTTCGACAAAAAAGGATAAATTTAAAAAGTTTACGAACAGTTAATTGATCTTTGCGATTTAGAAAACAAACAACCCGTCCTCAGTTCCAGGCAATGGTGGAAATGATGAAAAATCATACAGACATCTTTTCCTCTCATTCTAACACCTCTTCTAATGCTAATAGTATCACTATTACTAGCTATTTCTTCAACATTTAAGAAAAATTCAATGCTATCCAAGTTCGTAAACTTTATAAAAACAAAATCGAATAAGAAAAGATTTTCATTTGACAGCTGACTCGCTGGACTACATGCAATCGGTAATGCGGTTTTGCGGACCGATAATGTAGTCCATCCGCCGTTTTCAATAAGGTTTTCACTTCTGAAGTGATCAACCGCGGATCGGATTGAATCCATCCGCAGAGCATTCGTCGGATTCAATGATAGGCCTGATTAGGTCTGTTCCTTCACTTTTAAATTTTACGAATTTTTACTAACTGCGAGTTTTTACGAACTCTTACGAATTTTTACTCAATGCCATTCCTTAATTTGAAAGATTCATAAAAGAGAGCGTCAGTGAGAGTGGTGCAAGATATCACCCCTGCACTTAGAAAATTAACCAAATTTTCGACTTATCGTATCATTTTTTTGAATACTTGAATTATGTATGTCCATTTTCATAGATTACTACAAAACTTAACTCCTTAACTTAACTTTTTCGTAAGTGTCTTTCTCTGTGAGAGAATTTATCCCCACCACTACCATTTTGACCGTCTTTTCTCTTTTTTATTCTTACTCTTTCTGAGATGTGGAGAGGTAGCCACAGGTCGACCTCTCAAAATAGAAATTATTATTTGAAGAAACCATTACTGGACATAGGGGAGTGTTTCCAATCAGGGCTAACGTTTCATAATTTCATTAGGGAGTATAACAGATTTTTTTTTTCGGGGACTACAGGACAAACACTAAGAAAACTGTGGCACTAAGAAAATTGTTTTGGTGCCGCCTGTCTAATCTGGTGTTTATTATTATTATTAAAATGAGTTTTCGTCAGTTCAAACGTTGCGTCAATTTAACAGCAGAAGCGGTGCCCCTTAAATTTAACGCTTCAAAGTTTTCTCTAAAAATTCGAAACAAACGGTGCGGTAAACATTGAACCAAAAATTGAACCACACGGATCATTTGAAAGATATTACGTTATAATTAACGTTATAATTTAAATATGATTTCTGGCATGTGACCGCTACGACTGGCTCGGACGTAGTATAATCTGAGGTCCAATTTTCGATGACTTTTTCCAACATTTGTGGCCGTATATCGGCAACAACGCGGCGAATGTTGTCCTCCAAGTTGTCAATCGTTTCGGGCTTATCGGCATAGACTAGCGATTTTACATATCCCCAGAGAAAATAGTCAAGAGGCGTTAAATTGCACGATCTTGGAGGGCAATTCACGGGTCCGCAACGTGAAACTATGCGGTTACCAAAGATTTAATTCAATAAAATCAATTGAGGCACGAGCTGTGTGACATGTTGCGCGTCTCGTTGAAACCACAGCTCCTGCACATCATGGTTGTTCAATTGATGAACGAAAAAGTCAGTAATCATGGCTCTGTAGCGGTCACCATTGTAACATGTAACAACACTGTAACGTTCTAGCCAGCATCGTTTTTAAAGAAGTACGGACCAATTATTCCAAAGCACACCAAACAGTCAGTTTTTGTGTATGTAACGGTGTCATACACTTGAGGATTATCATCTCTCCAAATACGGCAGTTTTGTTTATTGACGTATCCATTCAACCAAAAGTGAGCTTCATCGCTAAACACCGTAGAATGGATGTAGTGGGCGATACGTATTTAGAACAGAACCATAATTTTCAAAATACATAGTTTGAGCAATTTGGAAGCGTTGTTCAGGCGTCAGTCTATTCATGTTGAGATACGGACCTAGTTTATGTAAAACGTCAACAAGATTCGCCGTGACCAGGAATCCGAACGCGTTTATTTTAAATCTGACTCTTCGAAATGTCAACTGAGTATGCAGGCAGGATTTTCTTGACTAGATTTGTCGGCTTCCCATCCATTAACGTCAACTGCAAAAACTAATCACGTGACCACTCTGGGCCAATAAAAACTGAAATCCATCTATTCAGACAGCTGTCAGACTTACTAAACTATGAATCCGATCGTCCCCAACCCCAATGCCAACCCAAATTAAAAATAAATCACTAAACAGCTGACAAAAGGCGTTTTTCTTTTTTAGTTCGGAGCACAACCTGAACTGTTATACAAAAAGTTTGTGTTTCTTTTTTAGCTCAGATACATCAGAGCGCGAATTTTTGTTTCTTTTTTCGTTCAGAGCATGATCAGAGCGCGTTCTATGAGCTCAGAATTAATTGACTGAGCAGGCTGAGTAAAATGCTGATTACACATATACATTCACACTTCCAGTCATATTTGAGAGAAAAAAGAAACAGGAAAAACAGAAAATCATCAGAACGATCTGAGCACGCTTGGTTCAGAGCGCTCACATATAGCTCGAGCTCAGTTCAGTGTTCAGCTCTGAACTAAAAAAGAAAAAAATAGTGCGTGGAGTCCCTCCGCGCGGAAGAAGTGAAACTTCCTAATGTGGAAATGAAAATAGGAAGGGGTAGAAATTGATTTTTAGTGAAATTATATTGTTTCTTTAAGCCTAGTATCCTGCTCGCGCTAAATTTTAGCGGCCCTAGTCTCCACTTCGTTTCTCCACACCAAAGATAAATGGTCGCTAAATTATTATTAAACATGATATAGATGGGACAAAACCCATATGCTTAAAAGAAATCATGGCAAACAAAACACAACCACTTTCCTCCGTTTGGGTTGATTCTTGGATGGGCGGAAGAAACGTTGGTTTCGTTAATGACGAATGGCTAAAGAAATTCGGTGTAAAGTAAGCTGCGAATACATTTTATGCATGCAAACAAATCTTCGGTAGAGAGAGGGGACCAGTTCCCAAAATAATTTTGTGCATTTTTACTCACATTTTGCTGCATAGTCTGGTCGGACAAGGTGACTAATCTCAATAACAATAACGTGGAAGATATAAACAATCTGTGAATCCCAAAAACGCCTAACTACTAACATATGTAGCTGCTGCGTTGAAGAATAGGACAGGAAAATAAGCAGAAAAACCGAGAACACCCTAAATCGCCATTTTTTTTTTCTTTTTTTTTAAATGTTTCTTTCGGCATTACTGCCAAACTCGTACGTCTGTGCAGGATGACGATAAAAAAATCTCGCTGCTCCGTAAAAATTGACAAAAACATCACCGAACCCTTCGAAAAAGGTTTGAGGCAAGGCGATATGTTATCGTGTGACTTCTTTAACATCATCCTTGAAGCAATTGTACGAAACAGATGAACAATTTTTCAAGTATGTTCGTTTCTCCACACCAAAGATAAATGGTCGCTAAATTATTATTAAACATGATATAGATGGGACAAAACCCATATGCTTAAAAGAAATCATGGCAAACAAAACACAACCACTTTCCTCCGTTTTTTTATGTCAAAATTTATCTTCGATTTAATGCACCGGACATTTATTTCGCGAGCTAAATGAGTGGAGACTTTTCATCGGCCCATCTATATGAAGTTAAGGATTTGGCGTGCGAACAGGATACTGATGCTTTGCTAAACTGCCTCGCTCAATTTTATCTTTGTAGACATTTTTGTATGGGAGATAAAATTTAGCGCGAGCAGGATACTAGGCTTTAAGACAAACTTTATTAACATTACTTACAATTCACAATTGATCGCATCTTTTAATTATCATTTTCGAGTGGAGAAATATCCAAATCCATAACATTTACAATGGGATAATGACAACTTAAGTAAGATACGATATGTTGGAAGTCGCATTAGAAGTTTCACTTCAAAAATACCACCCTATTAAATTATAGGTATGTGTATCAAATCAAACTAAAACAAGTAAATGAAATAATGAGGACGCTACTCGTTGCTAACGCTCGCGCTGGCCTGTAACAGGTATACTACGCGCATGCGTTCGAGTGCCACGCATTCACTATCGCTCTGTCTCCTTCTATTCCCCCTCCCCAGGAGCTTGGAACGTTTAACGCAACCTTGTTGGAAGTCGCATTAGAAGTTTCACTTCAATAAGACATTAATTGCCAATTTAGTCATTATTTTTGGAAATGAATCTTCACCACAGAATATTCTTCTCCCAGCATTTGTTCCAATAAACTCACTCACCATTCCATATCTACTCTGAAGCGTGAGCGGTACCCTCACACCTTTGAGTATGCAATGCTTATAGTAGCATTAAGCATTTAAGAAGTTTCACTTCAATAAATCAAACAACATACATAATTCACCTATATCGCCTTTACTTCTTGAATTCTTCAATTCTATACTGTAGGTATGTACTATAACAACCATTGAAACAAAACCCTTGAACTCAATTTCTATATACACCACCATAAGTCCATCAGCGCACGTCAACAGCCATGTGCGCATTTCCTCAGAAACAACCACCACTTTTCTTTTCTTTTTCATATGAACGTGCTTGTGCTGTGTATGCTCCACCGAAGAAGGAACCAAAAATAATGTAAGTATTGTTCAATTTCTGATAAAGCAATGTATTTTAGGATATACACACTCACTAATCAATTAAACGAATACATACTGCCTAAATAGTTAGCTTATTCTGTAAGACTAGAAAAATAAAGATATGAAATATAAAATATATATAAACGAAGGAATTTGCACAAATCTACACCCAAATACGTGTGATTCGCTGCTATGTCTAATCGGCACTGTCATATACATAATAATATGATTCATTTGAAAAGTCATTGCCATTATAACCAGAAAGCTGTATCCGCACGTCAACCGGTGTCTAAAATGATTGCTCGCCTTATCTAAGACTTCTAAAGTTAACATTAGACCGCTGTTAGTTGGACTACTAAACGTAAGGTTGAAGGTTCCAATTTTGATTTTGCCCTGACGATCGCCAGCATACACAACGACAACAACAAAGATTAGCCTCGTCGAGTTAATTTGAATATCTCTTTAATATAAAAGAGCCTTTTATAATTCTTAATTCACGAATTTTCTTGCGGCGAATTTATCGTGGATGGATCAAATTAGTTTACTAAATTGGCTAACGCTTAATGCAAGTCACGTACGCGATAAATGCTTTATTTCGTTAACTCTCCTTTGTTATTTTTACTTATTCAAGTTATTTATTTTATTCTGTACACATTTAAGGAACCATTTCCATTTTCACTCGTACAAATTATTTTAGAAGACAGATACATGGTCAATAACCTGACTTCATTTTGTAAAATCTAGTTTAGACATGCAACTAAAAACAAAAACAAAAAACACTTTGGCTTCTTTTTCAATAAAATATTGCGAGGGTTTTGGTTTTTGGCTTATGATGATCATCTCAAAGCATGCTCTGAATAGTAAATAGTCAGTCACTGCTGCACTTTGGGTTGATTCTTGGATGGGCGGAAGAAACGTTGGTTTCGTTAATGACGAATGGCTAAAGAAATTCGGTGTAAAGTAAGCTGCGAATACATTTTATGCATGCAAACAAATCTTCGGTAGAGAGAGGGGACCAGTTCCCAAAATAATTTTGTGCATTTTTACTCACATTTTGCTGCATAGTCTGGTCGGACAAGGTGACTAATCTCAATAACAATAACGTGGAAGATATAAACAATCTGTGAATCCCAAAAACGCCTAACTACTAACATATGTAGCTGCTGCGTTGAAGAATAGGACAGGAAAATAAGCAGAAAAACCGAGAACACCCTAAATCGCCATTTTTTTTTTTCTTTTTTTTTAAATGTTTCTTTCGGCATTACTGCCAAACTCGTACGTCTGTGCAGGATGACGATAAAAAAATCTCGCTGCTCCGTAAAAATTGACAAAAACATCACCGAACCCTTCGAAAAAGGTTTGAGGCAAGGCGATATGTTATCGTGTGACTTCTTTAACATCATCCTTGAAGCAATTGTACGAAACAGATGAACAATTTTTCAAGTATGTTCAACTGCTTGGATAATTCTATCGATATTGACACTGTCGGTAGATCGCAGCGCTCAGCTCACAGGCAAAATTTCAATCAAATACTTTAAATGAGTGAGTGCAACTATGTTTGTATGTTGTTCCCTATAATTAAGTGGTGGTTTCGCAATGAATTGACCCACAAGGTGCCTAGTGTTTTGCGACCTATACGCAGTAAAAATGTATTATCTTTGTTGCAATACTTTGAGCTGGCGATTATTTATCTTAATTAATACTCAGAATCTAATCTCTATGGTTGTTAACAGCTTCTATAGTTCACTTGAGGCCAACTTTTACAAGAGAACGTCGCTTTCTGTTTTGAATTAACGAACATTTCTAGCCAGGCACCGACTTGAGTTTATTAGATTGAAGTTGATCGCTTAAAATGCTGCCACGAAGAGGGTTTACCATTGCTGGTAATTCAAAATCCCCCTGGTAAGACAGTTTCAGTTGCGTAGATCTCTGCCTTTAAGACGCTGCCGTGGTTTGCTAGTCGGTATGGCTGGCTGATACCTAGTTCTTCCGAAAAGACTCCGGCTCCCGTTCAATTCTCTGTTCTTGGGCCATCTGTGAAGATGGGTATATATTTTACGACAGTATGAGAGAGCGAGTCCTACCTGTCCGGTACACAGACTTTAAATTTCTTGTCGAAGTCATACTTTTGGCTCTGATCAAAGATGTCAAGTATGCGCGAGTGATTGAATGATTCGGGTTTCCAAATATTGTTCCCTCTTAATCTGAGAGCACCTTTGGCTGCGACGATTTTAGTGTAAGGGAATAGGTGGAAGGTTCAAGGCCCCGTTGTAGTGTAGATTTTGGTTAACCCGGTATACCTATATAAACAAGCTCTGTACCTTGTTAACATTTTTGAGGTACTATTTACATTTAGTGTGAAGCAAACGGCCGAGCCAAATTTCAGAATTACAGTCGCGGTGTACATCCAGTGCATTATGTTCGGTTGTAAGCCTCACTTTTGTCTTTTGGGCTGGCAGAAGAAAAGAGTTGTCCTCTATTTATTAATAAACTTTAAATTCGGTTTTTCTTTGGTATGTTGAATAGGTTAGGTTAGGCCTGCCGCCTCAAGTACAGCCTCACTTAGGCCAAAGTGATACCACTGGATCAATGTTCTCTTTTACTACCCGTTAAACCCGTTGAAGAATGAAGCGATGGAGGCAGTTGATTCCTATGTTTGCGAATTCGCTGAGATTGTCGAAGAAATATTCTCCGAGGTGTAGTTTTTTACGGAATGACAGTGCTGGACACGTACAGAGAAGGTGAAGAACGAAGAACAGTCTCGAACGTACAGAGAAGGTGAAGAACAGTCTCCTCCTCCTCCTCGTCCATACAGCTTCTGCAGAAATCGTTTGAAACCTGAGAGCATGTCTCCCTATGATCCAGTGTCCCGTGATGACCCCTACTAGAGTGCTTATCATGGGTCTTTTCAGTGCAGTAAGATTTTTTGAGCGCTTGGGATCCTGCTGAGGCCAGATCTGTTTCGAGGTGTGGCACGTTGTACAATTAGACCTCCTACGATTAGTAGCGCTTAATGCGTTTTGTTTAATTAGGAGCTTGCAAGTAGCAAGAGGCATGTAGAGATTCTCCTTTTCCGGTAGAATCGACATAGTAGTGCCTTGTCTGGCGAGTTCGTCGGTCATGCAATTACCTGGAATGTCTCTATGGCCCGGCACCCATATAAGGTGGAATTTGAATTGTTTCGCCATCTCGTTGAGAGATATCGGGCAATTGAGGGCAGTTGTGGAATTGAAGACAACAGAATCCAGGGATTTAATCGCGGCTTGCGACTGTCGGTAAAGATGGTGATTTCCTTCACAGATATTACATTATACCGAAGCCACGACAAGGCCTATGTGATCGCCATGATTTCCGCCTGAAATACACTTCAGTGATTAGGAAGGCCGAATGAGATTTTGCAATTTAGATCATGAGAGAAAAGTTCTTATCGAATTGAAACTGAGCTGCCACTTGTTTGCAATAGATGTCTAGCTGTAGCAAGTGGAACATTACGTCCATGGCCGCTGTTGGAGTGGTTCTTAGGGCTCCACTAATGCATATGCATGCCGTTCTTTGAACACGGCTAAAGTGATGATATTAGATGGCCTTTTCGAGGGCAGTCCACCATACGATAACGCCATAATGTAAGTATGGGTCTGAGAACGGATACATATAGCCAATGTGTAATTCGAGGCTGAAGTCCCCATCTGCTTCCAATGGCTTTTTTTTACAGCAGTACAGAGCCGTTGTGGCTTTCTGAACTCTCCGCAGGATATTGGGTTTCCAGCTCAATTTGCTGTCTAAGACTAGGACCAAATAACTGTTGGTGAGCACCAAAAGGGTGCCGTTTAGTTTTAGGGGTGCAAAATTGGGAACTTTGTATTTCCTTGTAAAGAGGATCAGTTCAGTTTTCTGGACATTGACCGCCAGACCACATTTTTTGGTCCATTTAGAGAGTTTAGAGAGAGCATCCTGCAAGAGATTTCTAAGCGTGCTGAGGTGTTTTCCTGAGACAGCGACGGCAACGTCATCTGCATGGGCAATTACTTTGTACCCTTCCCCTTCCATTAGAACTAGAACGTTCACTACTACTTTCGATGGTAGATACAAGTGAGTGAAGGCCGTTTTAACCGATTTCATCTTTAATATACGCGTGTTGAGAAGTTCACAAAAGATTTGAGTTGACACTGCAACTGGTATGCTGAATACTTCATGGTGTTCCTATTTGGTTGGGAGGAAACTACTTCATGCGGAATAAATTTTCGTAGGAATTTCAGAATTTGCTTGCTGAACACTATGACTCACAGGAGTTTTCAGTAGTTCGTATTGGAATATGAGTTGACACCGTCTATTAAGATAAGTGGGACTAGAAATAATATTTTATTGACCTAATGCCTGCTCTAACTAATACCACCATTCCGCAAATGGCTGGAACAGTAGTACCTGGATATCTGGCAAAACTATACAAAGACTCGATGTCAGAGAAATAGTAATGCAAAATTCAAATGCCGTGAAGAAGAGAACGGCATTTGATGTAATCCACATTTTGTGACAAAAACAAATTTGAATGATCCAAATGTACGCTCAACGTATTTACTCAAATGCATGAAAAAAGGACTGCAAAGAGTGGTTCTGACTTCGTATCACCCAGAGTTACATGTCTATATGTTTTGATGTTTTAATTGCATAGATACCTCAAGGCTGTCTGAAAACAGGTCCCACCATGGTGCGTTAAATGGGCGACGCATTTAATCTATATTCTTATCTTAACATTTTTTGACTGTTAAGACATACATTTATTTCAATCCCCACCTGCATTACTCAGATTTGGAAGTTTCAACCGAAAACAACCGAATTAAAGGTACTTTCCCTTAGGCCACTTCAGCGAATGCTATATCTTTCTCTCTTTGTTATCACGATATAAGCTTATAGCTATCTAAGATAACCAAACAATTTCTTCGTTATTAGTTAACCAAACTTAAAACAAAGGATTATTTGGCTGAGCATGGAGGCTGGTTTCCTATTCCGTCTCCTAAGAATCCCAAACAAGAAAAAACCCAACATTCGTATTCACTTTGGCAAGTCCGTCTCCATATACCCTACGTGCTTGTAATTTGCATAAAAATGTTTCCCATTTCCCTTCGTCTGTCAGTAACAGGGGCATGTGCCTTATTGGTCTTGTGATATCAAAATCGCACTACTCCAACGTCATAATTAAATGGATTTTCCTCTATTGCAACTATAATCCGGAAATTAACAAAATCCAAACAGAGTTCATAAAAAGTTCATGTCACACATTCAATCATTCAATTCTCTTGGCCAGACGACCGCAATAGAAAAGGTTTTCTCTCCGCCCGATACGTGACATTACAGTGCGTCAGAAAACAAACGTAAATACCAGCCCACTCGATACAACAACAACAAAGCATAAATTTCAGACCGACAGCAAAAGTAATTAAAACTAAATAATTTTCTCCGAAAAAAATAATAAAAGTTAGAACCACCGAGCAAAAGGTGAAAACTAAAGGCGTAGCAATTATACCAATAAAAGCAGCGAAATTCAATTGGCCGATTATTGATAAGACTGTGGAAAAAGAATTTCTGTGCCATGAAGTGGCCGATGAAAAATAATGTGCATAGAATATTTTACAACTAGCACAAACAGCCATATATAAATAATAATTATGGTGTTCCTTTTCAATTTCGTCATTCTGCCGCGGATGATGTTTTTCTGTGCGCAAATATGGAATAATAAGACGAAAGGAAGTATTTTCTGGTGCGGGAATCGAATAAAGTCCAGACTTCCAATCGGTCTGCTGATAGCGTTGAACAATTTTGTTCTGCCCAAATAATGAAAATACTAGAAGCCATATTTTCTTAGTAATATTTTTCTTTTGTTTTTCGCTGGCGGCGGCTCGCGTTTCGATGAAATGATGTCGGCTGCTTAATTCTATTTATTATTTAGCGATCTATATTTAACTATACTCACGATTTGGGGAATTAGACGAGAAACTAAAACTTGAAAAACTTTTCTGGGTTGGGCACAGGATTTGCAGAACGTACACTTGACAGAATTTAAATTGAGTCGAAATTCAGCCATATACGAGCGAGATGGTTACTCATCAACTTTCTGCCAGAAATTTTACTGCCAAGCAGTGCTGCCAGATTTTTTTCACCAGAAATCGTAAATACTAGCTTTCAAAATCGTGGAAATACGATTTTGTTGGAAATAAACAAAAAACAAAACGAAAACACAGAAGAACGTTATTATACCTACTTCAATTTACTACAACATACATTATTTTGGACAACATTAACATTTTTCGAAAAATAACAGTTTTAATTTATTAAATAAGAAAAAAACGTAGGAGTATATGTATATGTTTTTACTACTGCAATCTACTGCAATCTACTTTATTACACATTCATAATTGAATTAAATTAATTAAAAATTCTGCTATTTATATTCAATTGTAGCAAGAAACCTCTTGCACTCTTAGCAAATCTTTGGTATGCAAAATTCCATGCAAGTTTTTTGTGGTCAACGAATTCCTTGTTTTCGTTTTATTAAGGTTAACCGCCGAAAATATAAGTTCAATAATAGCAGATGAATTCGGAAGTGACAAGACTTCAAAAATGATATTTTTCATTAACGGAAATGCTAAGCTTTTATTACCATGCTTTGTTTGTAAAACATTTTCTAAAAAACTGATATATCTACTGAAGATCGAGGTTCAGAAAAAAGATTTTCAAAATTTAGGTTACTTATCTTACGAAATTCGGCATCGGTGTCTTGAATTTTGTAAATGAATTTTTGTATTCGATAAATTTGAAAAATCGTGGAATTTTATGCCTTTTTAGCTCAAAAATCGTGGAATAAATTTTAAGCCCCAAAATCGTAAAAATACGATAAATCGTGGAATCTGGCACCGCTGCTGCCAAGAGAGAACTTCTGCTGAGCTATTAGCCGATATAAGCGAAGCATTGCATGAGCGCGAGTCTCGAAGTTCTTTATGCAATGTTTGTTTTATAAATTTCATAGTGTAGGTTCACCATTATAAATGTGTGATTATTTTCGTTTTTGATTTGGCTTTTCAGCTTATGATATGAGATATCAGATTTTTGCTGCCAAATTGAACATGAAATCGGAATTTTATTGGTTCTTGTATGTATTGGGTTGGCGGCAAAAAAATTGATTTCTTTCACTTGCACTGAAAATCCATTTCAATTGATTTTAACACATTTATAATAACGCATTTCGAAATAAATTAATATAAAAACTCGCTCCCACAGGCGTAACATAAATAATTCAGCTAAAAAAGCAATCCTTCCAAAGGTAAGCAATTCGTAAGCGCCAGCTGTGTGTCATAAACATTGGTGTAAGTGAAAGTATGTGTAGATTTGAGAAAATATCGAGATTTCTCAAAAGTGCGTCATATCAAAAAAAAAAAAAAAAAAAAGAGTAATCTCGATCAAACAAAAATTGATCTTTTTGGCAACTCGAAAACGACATAAAATTTGTGATCAACCAACAACCAAACAGGGGGTCGATTCTAGTTCTGTGAAAGAGTGAGTCGAATAAATCGTTTTCACGTTCGCTTTTACCCATTGCTTTCATTTTTTCGATTCACTTTGTACTAAAATGCGATTCTGGTTCAATAAGTGAAAATATCGTGGTGAATTCAATACCGCACAATGTGTTGTATGAAAGAGGGTTGTTAATTTTCAAACTTTTTCACAGAGCCAGAATCGACCCCCAGGACATCATCTCAATCCGTTTGACAAAATATAAAAATATCTGTTTTTCTAAACCCGATAAAAAAAAGGAGCTATAATACATTTTGCATTTTTGGTGTGGAAATATACTTTGGAAAATATTAAATAAATAAAAATGGAAATACCCTAGTTTATTATACCATTTTTTTTTACTATTCTTACAGACTGCGGGATTTTTATTACACATTAGTTTACATTGATGAGATAGAAGTTCAATTAAACTCACCTACGGATGATTTTGATTGACCTAAATAGGTACCAATGGGGAATGGTATAGTGGGAATAATTCAATTGATTGAAAAGTGGATAAATGGGAACTGTAAAATTGAAAAAGTGAATGGTACTGCAAACAGTTTATTAGCATAGTCATGAACACATCTTTAAAATGTTTTAAAATAATCTGTTGCTATCAAGTCACTTCCGCTTGGGAGAAATACCTAAGGTGTATTCCAAGTTTTAACTGAATTAACAACGGTTGTTTATTAATGTCGTTTTCCATTGGGCAAGAAAAAGCGTCCGGGAGAGTCCGGAATTGAAAAATTCGCTTCTGAAACTGTTCCATTGGCACAAAAAATACTCTTCTGCTGATTCTGAGAAGAGAATTTCGCTTCTCGATTTGAAGTCAGAATCCACTCAAGAAGCACTCACACAAGTGCAATTTATGTATTTATACAAGTCAGATGACAGCTGCCGTAGACTATTTTTTGTCATTTCACCAATACTTTTGTGGATTCAACCAGAAGCAGTTTTCTTGTTCCATTGGATTTCAGATTGAGTCGATCCCCGAGTGAAACCAATGGAAAACGATATAAGTTTCGTTATGTAACCTGGGACAGCTTTTGTACCTAATGCCACATTGATCAAAATAGATAATTTAGAACAGCTCTTTCCTTGTTTCAGTAACATTTTTTTTTTAACATAACATAACAGAAGAGTCTGAGACATTTTTAAGTAACGCTATAATTTTTTATATTTCCAAAAGAGCTGCTCTATTTAATGAAATTCGTTGTAGCACTAATTATTGTTAATAAAACTTTAAAAATCCCTAAAAAAAAAAAAATACTCGCATATGGCAATGGTAACCCGTTTAGATTCGCGATCCCCAGGAAACTAGGGGTCGAATTACCGCATCTGTGAGCGAGCTATACGTCACTGACAATTGTGGATTTTACAAGCGAAACAATAACAAATTCAGTCACGTATTACTCTATCACGGATGCGGTAATTAACCCCTAGTTTTCCTCTCCGAGGTCGCATTTGCTTCCTCCTTGCATTTTCATATTCTTATTTAATGCATAGGATTACTTTTATTCTCTACTGTTTCACGAGGTTGGCATTTATTTTCGCTCGTGTGAGTCGAATCTTCGCGCGAATATTGGCATTCGCTACGACATCAGTCATGCGAATCGAAACGAAACCACAGTTTTATTTGTGAAAGTAACCCACCTTAATGTGTTAAAAAATAATGTAATGTTTTATTTTAGACGGACACTTAACTATATACATATGAAATACAAATGTTCCCCAAGCACACCCACTGTGCTGTTAGACTTTTTTGTTTAGAAAAACCTATCAAACCAGTGCAGCGAGCTTTATAGCTCCTCAAAGAACGCTACTCTCGCTTTAGTTGATCCCGACTTTAGTTTCTTGAGTGTAGAATATTTAGTCTCGCCAGACTTGAGCTGTTCGGCGCTAATAATATCCAAAGGACATTGATTCTCTTCGATCTTGAGTAGTTCTATTTCTGACCGCAAGGTTCGTAGTTGGCACTGCATCACTTTCGACTTTTCCAAATACTCCAGGCGGCTCTTTTCAATTTCATTAGAAATCTGTTCCACCTCTTTTTCTGACATGTAGTACTCCTTGGAAGTAGTTTCAGAAAGCTCCGAAGGCACTGATTCAGATCGACTGGATCCCGAAATGATAGACGGCTCTATGGAGTATTGTACATTATGGTTTAGAAAACTGAGTAGCTTGGCGTTCGCTTCGCGCTCAGCCAATCGAGCAGATTTTAATTCCCTTTTCAGTTTCTCTGCTTCGGCTGCACGACTTTCCTTTTCCAACGTCAATTGCTGGACATAGTAATCTATGTCGCGAATCTTTTTCTCGAGCTCGACCTTTTCACTTTCAGTCTTCATATGACTTTCACGAAGGCGGTCCATTTCAATCTTGAACCTGTTTGCTTTGCATTCGGTAAGTTGAACTTGTTCTTCGTTTATTCGGTTCTTCTCGAAGTACAAATCTTTAGTTTCCTCTGAGAGGCGCTGAAAAAAATTTTATTAATCATTTTTTTAAATTCTTTCCAATATCGCTTACAAGGGCATCGCTGGCAGCTTTCATATCGGCTCTGAGTTGGTCTAGGCGTCGCTCCATTTCGATTCTTTCCATTTCGGCTTTTTCTCGGAGATTTTTCTCTCTCAAGAACTTGGTACGCTCGATTTGTCGACGTTGTTTCTCCTCCTTGGCTTGTGCTTTCATTTGTTGAATTTCCATTGTATCCTGCTTTCGCCTTCTCATGTACAGGTCATGATTACCCATACAAAGGTCTAAAATCTAATCAAAAAAGAAGGATACAAATTAAAGCTTATGTAATCAGAGTCCAAGGAGGAATCACTTCGATCGATCTACGACTAGTAACAACAAAGAATTGCTTACTAATTTATTTATGTGCAAGTCCTGTGATAAAAATACAAAATTCGAAGCTTTTGTGTCCACCAACTTAATTGTGAATTTCTTGTCATCGAAACTAACGTTTCGTATTTCGGACCACTGGAACATAGTCTTCGGTGTTAGCTTGTTTTGTTCGTCGTAAATGTTTAGCCCCATTGCGGTGACGCCGAGCCATAGTTTCGTTTTATTTTTATTCTAAAAGTGAATCATTTGAATGATATACAAAAGTTGATCGCCACTGGATGCGTACCGTTATGGGGAAGTAATTTACTCCGTACATATCTAAGTCTTGTGCGATTTTTAAATACTCCATTTCAACCTCGTCTCTAGTCATGGGCTCATGGTCCATATACCTGAAAAAAAAAAACAGAACAGTGACAGTTAAGTAAGATGGCTACTAAATGGCCGCAGCAAAGAGACAACATACACTGGCAATATTTTATCACATCATTTTCTTCAAAGCACCTAACTTCAAATACAAGATACCGGGCAGATAAGAGTGGGCGGTACGAAATAAGCTTTACCATAAGCTGCTGTGAGCGATGGGTCTAAAGAAGTGGCATTCCCTGTCCCGTTTTCTGATTACTTTATCAATACTCTAAGGATGGAACCTGTTCGAACAATGCTACACTTTTAACCTTAACAGACTTTAAGAGGAGACAGAAGTCTTATATGGCAAAATGTCGCAATGCGTCCACCCATTATTTGAACACTAATTCCTCTGTCGTTGGCACGGTTGAGGGAAATTATGTCATTTGGTTTGGGGAAACGAAAGGTATTTCTGCCGGAACCTTTGAAAACAGTATGATCGTGCATAACATCTACCAATTCTTTTAAAACCGAGCGGATAGACCGTCAGGCACTATAGCTTCACTTGATCAGATGGAGGGAAGTTTTAGCTATCATGATATATATCAAACAGCCCGCGCACAATGATTTCCATGTCCTAAAGAGTACTAGTATCTGTAAATTTCTTCGATAGCGGGCTTCTAGTGCTCTTTCCTTTTCTTCCTGATAGCCAGTGTTCCACTCTTACCTTTTTATGATGGAGCTCGCGAACAGACCTAATCTTTGTTTAGTAATTTATACATCTGTGCTGCGTTTGGTAGTCACTAATTATTTCTGTAGGAAATTTTAAGAGTGAAAGACCCCTGACCCGTCAACGTGCCAACATTCCAAACAGAGCACACAAGATTATTCTACAATGGCGCAGAATATGCGCCTTGCAGTTCTGTTACTAATTATCTAGACGGAGAATTGGCAAATGAATATAAAGGAATCGATATAGCAAAGTCAACATTTTAAGAGCAACGCAACTACTGTGAATATACTTTTCACTGCAAATTTCGCAATCATAGCATAGCAACAAAAACTTAGAAAACAAATTAATGAAAATTCATGTATAGTTCAATGAAGTGAATGCACTATCTTCTTAGCTACGATTAATATTTACCATGTTTTAATGCGTTCCTCCCACATCTGAGGTGTCATCTGGTACTGGTCCACGACCCGTCGCGGCAAGAGGTCAATGTCGGCCAGCATTCCCTCTTTGTAGGTCTCATAGTCGTACGGTCCATATTGGACGTGCACAGCATACGAAGCTAGCAAAACCGATGCTTCCGGTGGGCAGTAAATATCCATTGACAAAATGCTTTGTTTCACTTGCAAAAAGAACAAATGCTGAGTTATTTCCTGCACTAGTTCTTCGCTTACATTTTCGGGGAAGTATTTAGCATAGAAATTGAAAACGCAATTGCCACCACTTAGGTTGATCTTCTGATCCTTAACTTTTTTCTCCATTTTGAGCCACGATACCTTTCCTCGCACATCTTCATACTGAAGGCCAAAATACCAGCTCTCCCTCAAGCCAATTGTTCGACAAACCAGGTCGAACAAATCTTGCCCGGTGGCCTTGTACTAAAATAAACAAAATAAAAGCAATTAATACACAAAGGATTATTACATAAGCGGACATTTTCCTTTTGTTGCATGCTAAGGTACCTCAAGATTGAACTCTAGCTCCGACTCGAAAGTGATTACTTTGACGGGGAACGATTTGACTTTTTTCGATCGAAACGGACTCATCTGATTGGTTTTATGTGGGTATCTTGACACATATTCTTTGATGCACTCAATTTTTGTAAATTTATGTTAAGAAATTTATTAAATTCGATTCGGGCAGTAGGTGTAGGTAGGCTATTTGATATTTCGAAAGGATCACTCACTGTATTTGTAAAAATAAACACACTAATTATGTGGATTGCTTTATATGCATGTTGCTAGAAATTTGACATTACACAAGTTGTACTAGATTGTTGATGATTTTTGTATACAGTCGAATGTGATCTACAATTAACAGTGTGTCCCAAAAATATGAGTACCTACGCAAATCTTTTGTTGAAAAAATAGATTCTTTTGAACGAAATTATAACATAATTAATTTGTACTTGACACTTCTGAGAGTCACGATAGGAATTTATACCAAGTAGAGTTGACTTGATAACAGCAGCTTATGTCGACACCTTTCTCGTGATGTTGTGTTTTGTGACTCTGCTGGTAAAATGCTTTCCCAACAATTAATTTTAACCTAACGAAAACAAAGAAAACTGATGTAAAAAACTTTTAAAGATAAAGCATGTAGGAAGGTAAGTGTTATGCCCTCCCTGATTTGTGTGTACCTACCCTGTTGCTGGCATTACGCAATAGAAGCAGTATTTTCTAGAACTGAAGCTAAACTACTCGACTAAATCTATATATTTTCAATCGATATGGATGTACAGCAGGCAGACTTCCCTCAACTGATACACCAAATTCCACTATAAATTTAAGTAGAAATTAATAATTTCTGATATATTTTTTTCAGCAAATCGTAGTTCAAATAAGCGGAATTGAATGTAGTAGATTAATTTGTTTCTATTAAACAAATTTCTTTAGGAGATTTCTCAATATTTTTTGTTTAAAAAGGTGTTTTCGAAAAAAATTCGTACATAGGTACTTAACAAACTTCAACAACGAGCATACGGACGCAAAGCACGCTCCCTTATTAAATTAGATCAAAGCGTTCTTGTGGTGTCGTTCCGCAACCATAGTATACTGAGCCAACGCAGAGGAACAATACCGCATTTACAAATCAGGAACAAATTTCGAGTTGAAATTGACTTTTTCGAAAATTTATAAAGTCAAAAAATAAAATTTGGTAGATCGGCCTATTCTAGCGTGAAAATAATCGAAAATGTTGGTACTTCTTTGTAAGTAATCTTCTACAATCTTACTACTCCATTTTGGTACCAAAAACCCAACGAAACTTTAATTTCGTCAAGTCAGACGTCGTAGTTCACTTCTTTTGCCACAGTGTTTTTAATTTTTTTTTTATTGTGTGTTGTCATTTCTTCAATTAAAAAAGTGTTTGGCCCCTAATTATTCAAAAATATGAGTTTAATATACTTCTCATTCATGTAAATTTTATGTTTTCCGTGTAATTATTTAAGTGTTGCTTCCGTTTATGTTTAAAGCACTGTTTTCATAATAAAAATTAATATTAGCATTTATGCAAGTGTTGTAAAGTGTTACCATAAATTAGTATGTCGTCGTTAATAGATTAGTGGTTTTTCGTATATTTTGTATGTTGACAAAGTTTATCAAAAATATTAGTTCTATTCTTTTTAAAAAAAAAGTCCTTTTGCAATAACATATCTTTTAAACCAAATACAAGTGATGTGATGTGATGAACCCTAGTGAAAAGCTAAAGGAAAAGTCTCCACGAACAAAGTTTCTCTACTTTCACCACTTTCTAAATTGAATCTCTTACGCCTATCCGAACAAACGCACTTGTTTTTCCTCAGCAAACCACGAGAGCCAGACTAGTTGGATACGTTAGTATTAGATTACATATATACAAAAACATTGAATGCTGTTAAAAAATATGTAAAACAATTTTTCAGCTCACTGTTGTATACCTCATCACAGCGTATCTACCAGTGCACAATATTTTATTGCTTACTGCAGCTGCTGAATAATACTTGTTTTTTGTTGTTTCTCTTGCAAATCATTTAGTTCTTGGGGGATTGTAAGATGGATTCAAGTGCCTTTACTGTAGCCCAGAACTCATAACCGGTTCGTTGCATTACAAATTCATGCATTTAACCTACATTCAATTTTCCTAAGCAAATGTGCTATGCGCTTACTGACAAATCTACGTGTTGGCAATTGTATTTCTGCTGTTTCAAGCCAGTACCACAGAACATCTGAATGCTACACTGGAAGAAGCTATTGATTACACCAGACACTCGAGACAGGTTGGCGAATAGCTAATACATTTGCGCAACCAGCCTGTGGGTCTTCGGTCTTGTGAGAAAGTGAAATTTACACATTTTCCCGTAATTTAGCGCCCAACAAAGGATCGTACATGGCATTGGCAGTGTATTGGCCAAAAGCAGAGATGGAAAATTGCGCAATCTACACAAATGGAAACAATAGTTCAGCACTAGACTGCCAAGTATACTATTCCGGCTATTATAAGCTATTCTGAAATGTGTGAGCCAAATGAGTATTTAATTTGTTCAACGTTCCGTTTCCATGGCTTAAAGACAATGCATTCTTGCAATTGTAATCGTCGACATCCAGAATTAAGATTCTTTGCAAAATGACGCTTATTTAGTTTCGAATTAGCGACCGACGGCTAAGCTATTCGAGATTCCGTCTAATTAACCCAATTAACTTAATTTAAGTAGTAAAATCAAAGCCAATCAAACTGTAAAGCAGAAATTCGTTTTTCCGTTTCTTTATATTTACCTACATATACCTATAAATTAATTCCTTATTTAGTTCGTCGCAACGTGCATTCTATTTTTTTTTTACGATTTTAAAGTCATTGTACTAAAGATATACACATGCTTTGTGTAATAACTGTAAAATGAACGGTTGTAACAAATTTTAGAAAATTTATTTTGCTTTTACATGTAGGTACTGTTTTGTGTTGTCATCATCATCGCTGTCTTGTGTAAACGAAATATTATGGTAGTTAAATGGTTTTATTATTTCTTCCTTAAACTCTGATAGAAATATAATCCGAATGGTCATGTTTTGTCTTTTATTGTGATTGGTTTAGTTGTTAGGTAGAGTTGTGATTGTGACCACCATTTTCTGACTGATAGTTTAGTTTATGTAGCACTGTATTTCGGTTGCGTTCGGGGTTATCCAGCGTCTCATCCTACTTGTTGAACATTGGAACTGTAGGACGTTATTAAACAATTAATGAGCATACTCCAACCAGTATTAAGAAAACCTTAACAAAGTATATTTTGCCTGTCACAAACACCCAATGCTACTGAGGTACTGCCGACATACCTTCAAAGAGTGCAGTGGGATGATGTAGCATTGAAGAAGAAAATAAAACACAATATCTACCCATAGAAATAGATTAGCTCAAGCGATGATATCATTATATCACAGTAGATTACCTTACATAGCTGTAACCACAACAAAGTAAGAACAACTTCAAATCCGCTAGTGCTGATGGTTGCCATCAGTGATTCTGAAGCAGTGCATTCCTTTACGATGAAAAAATTGCAAAATCCTCGACTCAGTTATATTGTACTCGATGTCTTGCACAGTTTGTTCAGAGCAGAATTTGTCGCTTTAGCTCTTAAAACCTAGAAACTGGGTTACGAAGTTCGGTATTTCCCGCTCAGTCTACTTCTGTTGGCTTCCTCTAATTTCTGTGTTATTTCGCTTTGCAACTAGCGCTTGTTAAGTTCCTTTTGTCTCTGTAGTTGCAATTTCCATTACTATTTCCCCTTATTAGGTACACTTTTCGAAGATCGAACGATGCCCTTTCCGCGGAAAGCTCGGTCCGTCGCAGTGCAGTAGAAGTTTACTCCCGCAGAACTTTATGTACTGCAACAATTCGTATTTCTTCATTTCTCCTGTCTAAAAACATTCGCCAATAGACTCCAGGGCAGACTTCTAAAAACTGTACTACGTTTGATTTTTGAGATACAAAAGTTCTCTATGCACGAAGTTCAGATTCAATCTCTCTCAATCAAGAAGTTTCAATTTGTTCCCCGAGTTGATGTCTGAATTTTGAAATACCGGTGTGAAATAGAGCTTATGGCAAAGTTTTTGTCCCTCTATGGTATCAAAGGCGCCTCTTAATTCAATTAAAACTTTTTCTAAAGACAAATATTTATAAAAGGAGCTACTCAAAGCCTGTCTTCTTTGATAGTGATAGTAATACCTTACGTGTCCGTTAGCTCAGTATATTTTGTTTTAACGATTAAACTGTTCTGATCTAATTAACGAAACTCATTTTAGGCAGGACTGATATAAAAATGTATAAATTCAGCGTGTGCACGTAGTTGGCTAAGGCATTTTTTAAATATTTAATCTTTTCACGCAAAAATGCCAAAACAATTAGTGCAGCATACTGCGTCTTTATTTTATGTTTTTTTTTTTACGTTTTTTACAACGGGGATTTTTTAAGTGTAGGTTTTTTAAAAATCAAATAAAACACTCAAATTTGCATCAAATATTTTATTGTAATCGATAAATAGGCCTTTGCCATTTACGTTTTAAAGACAACTTCATGTAAATGTTGTCCGCGGCTCCGTTTCAAATGGTCCATTCGGAAGGTTCAATTTTGCGTCACTTTTTCGAGCATTTTGGCCTGTATTCCACGAATTACGCGTGTTATGTTATCCTGTAAGGCTTCTATCGTGTACGGCTTATGTCCAAATAGACTAACGACTTTACATAACCCCACAAGAAATAATCAAGAGGCGTTAAATCGCATGATCTTCGCGGCCAACTCACAGGGCCATTTCGAGAGATAAGCTACTCACCAAATTCATCCTTCATTTCCATTGTTTCACGAGCTGTGTCCTGTGTGGCATGTGGCACCGTCTTGATGAAACCACATGTCAACCAAGTTCAACTCAGCCTCAGGGCAAAAAAAAAAAAAAAAGTCGCGTATCATGGCTCTATCGTTCGCCGTTGACGGTAACGTTTCTTCCACGGTCGTCTTTGGTGCACATTTTTCACAGAGCACGAATTTTTATAATAAATTTCAATAATTCGCAATCGTTGCTCGTTTGTAAGTCTTTTCATGATTAAATGGCAGAGTATACAGTTGGGCCCGCTTATTTGAAACTCATTTAATTGAAAACCCCACTTATATGACAAATTTAATTTGTCCGCGTTTCCTTTTTTTCAGTTATCCGAAGTCCGTTTAAATGAAAAACCCGGTTAATTGAAATTAAAGTAACGAGTTTTTCTCATTTCATTTAAACGGGTTCGACTGTACTGAAAACTTTTCACTTTGACACATGACTTGGACGCCATTACTAACGAGTGCTGCCAACCTGAAAAACTTAACTCTTAAAAAATCCCCCGTTATTTATGTTTTCGAAACTATACGATATGTATTTTCAATCAGAGTTGTATATTTTTCCTTCTTTCAGCTATAAACAATGAGTTTTTCTTCCTTTCCGACACACTATGCAGCTAATATATCCACAAATCCCGTCGGCCAGTTTGCAACTTCAAAGTTTGCCCAAAATATATCTACCGGTACAGGACAGGTGAGTTTTTATTTATTGCATTGATTCGAATAAAATGTATAAATTTAAATGTGTATACAGCTACTCCTTCATAAATTTGAATAGCATCTGCCCGGTATATTATGTCATTTAGTATTCGGCTTGGACCGAGACTTGTTTGAATACAAAATTTTGTGGGATTCAAAATATGTTTAGACTTGAAATTTCTAGTGGAAAATTTAAAACATAGAAGCCGGATTTAACTGTTACAAACTTGTATTAAGTACCCTTGGGTTGGGAACGAGTTACCGAGTTTACCCACTTTTTTACGACTAATCTATGTATTTATAACCAGTCTGTTCGTTCAAAACTCCCGTCTATTGAGTAAAAAGTTCCCGGGTGTAGGAGGCTCAAGTAGACTCTCGATCACGACCCTCAATCACCAGGGGCAATCGTCGCGCGAGTGGATAAGAGATCTCGACTACCAATATAGTCCTAGTCCTAGTCCTGTCATAAGTTCTGTTACAACTTCAAAGTCCCATAGAAAAAAAAACGAGTGAACATATCGAATTATTGTTTTTTTTATTTATTAGCCCACATTATTGGCTATTTGAAAAAACAATGGTTCATTCAAAATGGCCGCCGTTTGCTTTCACACAAGCCTTCAAACGTAGTGGCCATTGGGCTATCGAGACACGAACGGTATCCATGGATATTTCGGACGCTGCTTTGGTCAATGCTGTTTTCAGGCTTTTCAAATTTCTGTGGGGAGTCTTGCAGGCCATGTTTTCCAGTTCTGACCACAAACCATAATCCAGTGGATTCAGATCTGGACTCCCCGAGGGCCAATCTTCAGCTGCTATGAAGCCAGGAATGTTGAGCCTGAGCCACTCCTGCGTGGTTTTGGCTTAATGCGCTGGAGCAGAGTCTTGCTGGAAGATCCACCTGTTTCCGTTGAAAAGGGTATTGGTCAAGCCTTTAACAAGACCCTCTAGCACGTCCTCTTGATAGCCCTTTGCCCCGGTTTTCACTCCTTTTTCACAGAAATGGAGGGATTTGAAACCTGGGTAGGACACCCCCCACCAAACCATTACGGACGCTGGATGATGGCCTCGTTGAACCCTAGGAACAATTTTTTTCGCTTCCTTAGATGAAGTGGCATAAATCTTATCATTTTGCTTATTGAAAACTTCTTCAACGGTAAAAATTTTTTCATCCGTAAACCAAATGTTTTCATGGCCATTGGCCGCGTGCCACTGCAGAAGTCTCTTGCATCTTTCCAGCCTAATTTTTTTCAGTTGGGGAGTTAAGAGATGACCAGTGGACCGACGATAGGCTTTCATATGGAGATCGTCCCGAATCAACCTTGACATCGATCTGGTTGATATCTCCAACTCCTTGGACATTATTTTCTGTTTTCTAAAGGGATTTCTCCGAATTCGCTCACGCACTGCCTTCACTACCGCACTTGTACGGACGACGCGTGGGCGACCACTTCTTGGCCTGTTATCGACTTTGGACATTTCGGAGAAACGATCAATAGCCCGATAAACGAAATTTCTCAATATGCCGAGTGGTTTTAGCAACTCGAAAATTTGGCCAGCACTCTTCCCGCACTTATGCAACGCAATTATCGCGATTCGATTTTCTTTAACGCCCCACTCCATGTTAGCAGATCGCAAGCTGAAACCAAACTGGCTAGTTTTCTTTACTACACAATGCATGCGTTCCGAAAAAAAAGTTAACGGTTCTATTCCCGTAAGAAGTTGTTTGCAATAAGCGATGGAAATTGTGTAACAGAACTTATGGCAGGACTAGGTAATGCCTACCTGATCCTAGGACACTTTAATGACACAAGAGACACTTAATTCCCTCTAAACTTTATCTGAAGGCCATGGTCATTTATGGCAGAATTTCATAAACTAGGAGAGAAATTGACTTCTCTGCCATTTGACTTTTTCCGTCATGCTCTATTCGACATACAGAAATTGGTAGGGTCAACCCCAACTAGCGAGAATCGTTGTTACTCCTCGCTTCCCCACTCAGTCTATTGTTTTATTTTCTCCTTTTCTACGAAAACTATAAATACCCATCGTTTCGTTCTTAATGGTTGACATCATGGTAGACAAAGATTTCCTTGTTCCACATCACTTGAGTAAACAACAGTCTTTCGGATGATTTAGAAAGCAGGCTAACTTATTTTCAAATCTGGTTTTAAGTTTACATTTTTTTTTTTAAATTAAGTACTATATTTTTATTATTAACAGATTATCTCGGCGCCAGACGGAAGCCTGCATTACGTTCGAAACGATGGAAACTCTTTCGCTGCTCCCCCTCTTCCACCACCAGGAACGGGAAATGAACAACATCAAACATTACTAACAATTCCTATAACAGTACCTGGAGCTAAGCCTGGTGATGCTCAACAGACAGTTCATATTCAAGTCCTCAATCCAAATCCGGTTCAACAAGCGCCAGCAAAATTTCAAATGGGACAGATGCAATTACCAGTACAAAACCAACAGCCCGGTGGAACGACAGTTCTGACGGTTGCCTACAGTCCCCAAGACAATAAGTTCGTAACAAATCATGCTTTCTCCGATAGCATGACAGTGGTAGCAGCTTTACAACCTCAAGACTTACAGCTTTTGGCTCAAGCTCAGCTAGCACAATTATCTGTCAATAAACCGATGCCTTTAGAACAACCTGCCCCTCATCCTAATGAACATTATACCAATAGGTGAAATCTTGCCTTGCATACTGAATTTTTCGTTATACCTAAATGTAATTTTTTTGCATTTTTTTTTGCAGTGATATAGTTGCTATTAAACAGGAACCATCTACCGATTGGGATAACGTAACAGTCAGTCAAAATAACGGAGGTTACCAGCAGAACTGTATTGCGCAAACGTCTGTGCCTTTGAATTTGCAACCATATTTGAAGTTTAACGCGGTTCCAGTGAAGGTATATTGTAACGCGAAACATAACACACAACTGCTACAACAGTTATCTTTTTTACTAGTATGAATCTGAAGATGCCTCAAAAGTTGGGGAAAAACCAGAAGAAGCAGTTAAAGCCAAACGAAAAAGAAAAGTTAAAAAGAAAACGCCCAAGGAGAAGACACCGAAGCCGGGGCAAGTTTTAATTGCTACAGCGGCGGACGGAACTACCTTATTTTGTTGTCCTGAATGTCAAATGGCTTACCCGGAAAAGGAAAATCTCGAGCAGCACTTGACTGTTCATAAAATTGAAAGGAGGTAAATGAAATATTTTTATTTTAGCATTTTTTTTTATGTCTGTAGTTCATTGACTCGACGTTGAATCTTCTCCTTCGCTCTTAGGACCTGATATCATCCGAATAATTTGGTTTTGAAAACTAACTACGGACATTTTCAACCGTAGGTGATAACGTTCGTGTTTAGCCGACACGTAGTCGAATGAAAATCGAATGTGAATTATTTTTAACGGAGTGCTATATTCGGAAATGGGTTCTTATTTAAAATACACAGTTTTTACTACAGTAGTAGTAAACTTTACTGCCGAACTCAAATCTACATCTATCTCTCCCTCGGGAAGGAGAAGACAAAGCGCTTCAACAGCGCCCGAGATGCTTACAATACAGATAGATGTTCTGTTCTGTTCTGCAATTAAATTGCTGGAGCTTGTAGACTTCTGGAATCATATCACCAGAAAGCGTGTCCAAGGTGTCAGTCTTTTGGCCCAGTATACTATCAGTATAAAGGGTAAATTGGTTAACCAAGAAACCCCCTAAAAGTTTTCATTTTTGGTACGAATGGAAGCGGCGTTGATGAGAATTATTACAAAAAAATATAACTTGTTCGTAATGAAACTGGCATTTGCTGTTTTTTAATTAATTTTTAGAAAAAAAAAAGAACTATTCTCACTGCAAATACAGTTTCGGAGGATCAGAATTTTAAAATAAGACACATATTTATTTCATCCTCGATTGTCATGCTCAATTTTGGTCGTGGACAGAAAAGAACGAAGACTTCGGCACCTCATTTTTAAGTTACTCGGCATTTCTCACGTTTACAAGGAGGCATCTACAATTTTATGACGAGTCCAAAGCCAAGCGGCTAATTGAGAAGCTCTTTCATCATAGTTCGAGAGTGGGAAGAACCTTAAGTTGGAATTTATTTTTTCTCGGGATGCGAACCTGGAACCCCTCCCTAAGTAGTCCAACATACTGACCAGCTACTGCGCCGGCCAACCTAAATGTTTCAAATCGCAACACCTTGGGCGTCAATTCAAAGGTCCACTTCTCAAAATCACCTTCTCACCAACTTATGGCCAAAATGAGAACGAGTATGAGTGAGGCGCGTTGTTAAAACAAAACATCTCCAGATTATTACCAGCGATATTTTCATTATACCAATATTCTGATTCTTTGGATAGAAAAAATGTTGCAGGAATCATCAACTGCGAATTTAAAGTGCAATCGATTTATAGTTGCGTAATACCATCGTATTATTGCAATTCTTGTCATAGAGATTTCTAGAAGTTATAATTCCAGCCGAATCGGTAATTCTGCTGGGTTTAAATTGCTTCTTAATTGTACTTTGTATGGAAATAAGCTTTAAATCCTTGTGCAAAATTGTCCGCATTGTTTATTCGCCTATTCCCATTTGCGCAGAAAATTTCCGGATCGAGAGGACAGGATTGCTTTTTATGGCAGCAGCTGTTTACTGTGTCCTAACTGAAGGATCTCCATTATAAGGCTTTCTTGTAACTGCACCACGTTCGGTAAAAGAGTTAACCAGTCTCACAATAGTCTATCTGCCTGGAGCAGTGCCGCCAAAAGTCCGCCTAAACTCTATTTGGACTGAAATTATAGACCCTAAAGCATGATAGCGGCGCACTATCCAAATTCTGGTTTCATCGTTTTAATTGTCCATTTTCGTTAAATCCAAATGGTAGTCTGGAAAATAAAGAACAAAAATGGATACACAGTAAAAGAGTGATTACGTTTTCTTTTGGTAGCGCGTTTCATCAGCCACCCTGTAGATAAAGTTTCCAAGCCCAAGTTTATTTGGAGTTTTAATCGAGAAAGCGATGAAATCGTATTGCTGTCGAACTCACCCGATAAATTCGTTGTTTAAGTAGGGAAAATAAGGTAATCTAACAGTAAATATAGAACAGTAACAAAGAATATCTTTCAGGAGATGAAGAGGTAGATACTGCTCTAGCGAAAAATAACTCTTTATTGGCGATAATTTTATCTGAAAACTATTCTTTGCCAGAGGATGCAAGGAGTTTCAAGCCCAAACCCTACCATCTGATCAAATGTGTGAAATAGCAATGGTGTTGAAGATGTGTCTTCAAACTCTTCAAACTCAATTATGTACCACACATAGATAGCCTTGGTCTACATATACTCTGACCCTGCAGAGAACTGAATATATGGACTCATTTGAAGATGTGAATCACTCCAAAAAAACACGAGCCATTCACAGACTCACGTACACAGAAAACAAACAACTATGAATCACGCAAGAAACGATAACGAAGTCCACTTGCACAATAATAAAAATACGAATGCTAATGGTGTTGACACTCATGAATATTTGATGTATTCATTCAATACAAGTGTGAAATGTATAAGGGATTCAAAAGTCTGTAGCTTTGGAATGGTTTCGAGTAGTTCCTATTGAATAAGCCAGCAGCGTCGCGTGAATTATTTAGATGGGTGTGCAAATTCTTTAAAATTATAAATTTTTTAGAAATATCAATTAATTGCCTGAAAACACGTCCCATTTATTGTTTTCTCAATCATTGTTTTGCTGTTTTTGATATCTTATTTTGTTTTCAAAATAAAATATAGAAAAATAAAACTTTCGCATACAAAATCAAAAGCACCACACGAAACTGCAACCCCAATCCCCAACCACTTAAACGAAAAGCTAAGTTCAACCATTCATTCATCGGCTTTCGTGCACAGCTTTTATTTGCACGAGTATCGATGTATAATACATTGTGTATTTGACTTATGACGCTTTACGGAAACAGAACAGAACAGATGCAAAAGAAGAGAAAATGAATACAGCCCGTGCACAGAAAACCTTCGCACGAGTTCACTACAAGTTCATCAAAGTAAAGCGATTTAAGTTAAGTACGGTGGCGTGCGGGTGACGAACGAATGACGATGGGGATGAATACTGGAGAAATCTTGTAGAGGGATATAGTTTGGAGTTGGATGAATTTATTTGATGAAATCAACAGAATGGTGCACAGCGAGTTTTTGTACGAGTTAATTTTTTTTTTCTCAGCGGTGAAGGAATTTTGAAAGAAGAATTATAATTTATAAAGGATGAATATGAATAGGTATGGTGTAGGCTGTAGCTGTTGGCTGTGTTATGGAGGTTTTATGGGTTATGGAATTGTGCATATCATTATTTGTGTATAATTATTATTACACAGTGTTTGATGAGGGACTTATTTTCGTTAGATCAGGGTGTGCAATGCACACCTTGCACACCCTGACGAGACGCCACTGGAATAAGCGTAGAATTTGTTGGTACATATTATAATGGTCGCATATTTATAGCTGTGTCGGATAAATTTGGTTTCTTTTGATGCAATTATTAAACACAGATTTTACTCCATTTTCAAACTGTAAGGTTAGGTTAGGTTAGAGGGGCAATTTTCTTATATGCAATTTCACTCAGAAGCCATCAAGGCCCATTGTGATTACCCTTATATAGTACATGCACTAACTACATGGTAGGACATGAAACTAACAAAACCATTCGGATCTGTTGATGAGTCTTCTTAGAACTGATCGTTGTGAGATCTTTCAAGCCTTCAAAGAACCGTGCTCACTCTTCGTCTCTGCAATTTCTGCAGAAGTCATTTGTAAAGATGCCCATCCCTTTAGCCATGTTGTCAGTGATGCAGCTTAAGCTTCAAACTGTTACTTTGCGTAAGTTGGCCGCTCGCCTGCCTCTGGTCCTTCCTTTGATTAGTCTTCTGGTACAGAAATAAGGTGAGTTACTACTGGAAAATCAGCCTGACATGCGTTTCTACTTTTCGGACTACCATAGTTGGAACATCGAGCCGCTGTTTGTGGCAGAGTTTTCTATTAGTTATATACGATATTGAAGAGGAGGAATTCTAGCTTATATTCCTGGGCGATCCCCCACCCATGATGCTCACAGTTTGTGATTGGTATTCTTTCGTTTGTACAAAAAAGAAAGCATATTATAGTTATGGCCTTGAGAGGGATATGGAAACGCGTTAGTATAAATAAATCCTTAAATCAACAATCGAATACCTTCGCAACATCTAGGAAGCATGCTGCAATTTGGTGGTTGTTGGTAGCCTTTACTCAGCTTAGCTTACTCGACCTACTAGATCTGACGGTTCGTTGTTTTTAAATCTCTTTTTCAATAGAGTAATCATTGTTGTCTTTTAGCGTTCGAAACAACTTTAATTTTTTCGACTTTGACCTGTTTTATTTTTAGATATATCTGTGACATTTGTGGCGCTGGCTTGAAGCGAAAGGAGCATTTGGAGAGGCATAAATCTGGCCACAATCCCGATCGGCCTTACATATGCAGTGTATGCCTAAAGGGATTCAAGCGAAAGGAACATTTAAATTTGCATTTTGTCATACATAGTGGCGAAAAGAATGAGGTTTGTTGAACTGTAGTTCACTTAATTGTCTGTCTAATTAAATTTTGCAACAGATTTGTGGCGAATGCGGAAAAGGCTTCTATAGAAAGGATCATTTAAGGAAACATGCTAATTCGCATGCAGCAAAGAGATTAAAAGAGGAACTAAGTGCAAAATCTATAAGTAGTACCGGATCGATCAATCAAAGTAAATCAACGTCTGAAGTTATTGGTAGCGACAATAATTGTTCAATCTCAATATCACAATCAGAAAGCAATGTAATACCTTGAATACATTACTGTATGACAAAAATGATTATATTCTTGTTTTATATGTAATAAAAATTGGGTTGGGATCATTATTAATTTTAGCTATAAGTTTGAAGGATAATATATTTATTTTATTATTGTTTTTGTCAACAAATTTATACAGTAATACAAGTCCAACAACAACCACAACAAATGCAAATTCAGTAAACACTGGCACTAGTGAGTGATCGAACAACAATTTGAAGAGTAACTAGGGGCCCTAGTAATATTTGTTCTGTTATTATGTGTAGGTACGATTATTAGTGTCTCTTTAATTGATTTGGCTGGCCGAGAAAATGCATTCCAAAAAAAAAGATCAAATTTCAAGAACCAAATCGCAAGAAGCGTGCTTTTCTTTTATGACTTACAAAAGTTTAATTAAATTAAATGTATATTTTTGGAAATACTGCACATTCCTATTGTTATTGTAAAAAAAATGAATTTGTATAGCAGACTGCAGAACACAAATCGAATTATATAGAAACATATCTCATTTGAAATGAATAAAACATAATAATTTATGTGCCTAGGGATGTTGAGATGATGAGCATGATTACTATGCTATAAAACAAACAATAAAAGAACAAACATTATGTATACACTATGGAAATAGATTTTACATCATAAAATAGAAAATGAATATATTTTTGTACTAAAATAATTGCTGTAAAAATCGATAATATATAAATAAAGCAAAATCGGAAGACGCAAAATATACGTGTAAGATTAGAAGGCAATCTATTTTTTGTTAGTGGTTAAACTACAATATATAATAATTCTATATATTAAATAACATGACAAATCGTTTTTTGTTTGCTTTTTTTTTATTTATACTGTTACTGTAATAAACAAGTTAAGTATTATATTATTTATAGTTGTTTTAACAATAAAAGCATTTGAAGCAAAGGTTATAATTTATTTACCGTTTTAAAGAGCTCATGGAAGATTACTGTTCAGCTCTACTGGGGAGATACAGTCTGGGCCAGTTCATAAGCTACCCTGTAATAGATGAAAGACTTAAGACTGATATTGATGTAGATATCTTAGGACTTTTGTTTTTTTTAAATTGACCAGAATTTTGTTTGCCCATCGGTTTTGTAAAATTTGTGGAATATAATAAGACTAACTGACCCGGCGAACTTTGTTTCGCCCATATTCGTTAATGTAATGAAAATAATAATCACCCCTATCGAGGTATCCGTTCGGAATGGAATTTTCTCCGATCTATACGAAATCGGAGAAATTCCATTCGGGGTATCCGTTCCGATACAACTTTCGGAAAAATTCTCCGATGGCATATGTCGCATTGCATGGAACCGCGTTATACCACTTATTTTTTACAGCCACACGGCAATTTTGTCCGAAGCTCTCCGACAACGAATATTTTCATGTGAAATAAACGCGTTTATATGCTTCATTTATTTTGTTCCGAAACGGATACTTCGAACGCAATTTGAGTTCCGATCGGATTTCACTTTCGTATCGGAATTTTCTCCGAACGGATACCTCGATAGGGGTGAATACCAAGTTATACATATAAACCTTCCTCTTCAATAACTCTATCTATTAATAAAAAAAACCGCATCAAAATCCGTTGCGTAGTTTTAAAGTTTTAAGCATACATAGGGATATAGGGACAGAGAAACGACTTTGTTTTATACTATGTAGTGATTTGCTTGCAAAATCGTAAACTTAATCCTTTAAAATCATAGCTTCTTCACAGCTCTTTCGGTCTGGTACTCTTTGTCCAATCAGATCAGTTCAAAAGATTGCTTGTTGCGAAATATAAACTAGGTTTACTTTCAATTTTTTTTCCACTGGATCCGGTAAGGAGTGTCAGTGACAGCTTTCGTTTGAGTTTGGAAACTGGTGGAGTTTATTTACATTTTCATGAAGTTTTTCTACTGCAAAGAAAGGCATTGCATCGGGTGAATCTATTTTTTTCTTTTGTTTGAGCGCAAAATAGTTAGTCTAAGAATTTAAAATGTGTTTTTACCACTGCGTTACATCACCTTTCCTAGCTATCACTGCTTGAATTCGTTGTGGCATTGTGTCCACAAGTTTTTGGTAATCATCGGTTGTAAATGATTGCCAAATATCATTGATAGTTTATCGTAGATCTGTGCGGGTCCTTGCTGGTTGCTGTCTTAACTCTTGTTTCATTTTGTACCATAGAGTTTCGATTGGCGAAAGATCAGGGCTGCTGAATGGCCATTCCATTAAAGGAATGGCTTCAGTAGATAACCAGGCTTTAGTTGCCTTTGCCGTATGGCAAGATGCACCGTCTTGCAGACATACCTATACTCCCTCGGTTGACTGAAGTTGTGTTATTGATGGAAGCAGATGATCTTCCAAGATGTTGCGATATTTCGCAGAATTCACAAGGTCGTCAACAAAACATAATCTACCAACACCACGCCCAGACATGCATCCCCATATCATTTGCGATGCTGGAAACTTTATCGATCGTTTCAGACAGTCTTAATGGAAAGCTTCTTTGGAGGTGCGAAGCACACGCTTTCGATCATCGCCAACACAAACCTCAAATCCTCAATTCATCGCTCCAAATTACTTCCCGCCACTGATGTAAGGTCCAATTTTTGTGTTCTTTAGCCTATTCAAGTCGCCTTTTCTTTTGCCTTGGCGTTAGAAGAAGCTTTTCTTATGCCTAATAATATGGGTGGAAAAATTCACAATGCAAAATAAACAAAAGATTTTGAAACAAACCTTGTAAAATTTATATCCCATTTTCTTCATGTTGCGCTTACAAGTGTCGACAGACATTTCTTTTTTGATGCGGCTTTTCCACTCTACAGTTACCCCAGCAGCAGTTTGACGACGATTTTCCTTAATTATTTTTTTTAATACCCTACAATCGCGAGCTGTAGCTATCGGTGGCCGCCCAGTTTTCTTCCGGGTTTTATTGTTACCCATCTTAGTAAAGAGCGAAATAATATTCTGTACTGATGAACGAGGGAGATTGAATGTTTTTTGCAATTTTGTAGTTTGAAAAGCCATTTTCAAAAGCATTAATAATTGATTCCCTAAGATCTTTAGATAAGAGAACATCACGCGCCATGATAACCCAACAAATGAATTTCAACTTATTGCACAGGTACACTTATAACCTGCCAAAGCAAGAGCACGCTTGTTTTTGCTTAATTTTTCCTAACGGTTAACTTAATCATACCATGATGTGGAGTAGACCAACTCTTTTGCATCGCGAATGACGTAGATCAACTATTTTGCCCTCATTAGCAAATGAGAAAACACACAGTTTTAACGGTATTTGTTGTGATGTTGCTTATTTGTGTCAGTAATTCAATCAAAGAGTATAATTGTCTATGAAAAGTTTTTTTTTTTATTTTTTTTTTTTTTAAATTAAATATGTATGTATGAAGTTTCGTCGTATGATATTTGTGTATAAATTTTTAGAAATCAATCGGGAGGCAAATTTATAATGTTTTAATATAAAATTGAACCAGTGAATGGAAACGCTTTGGAAAGTGTCGAAGGCTACACATATTCGAATCGGACGATTTACGTATGGCTATTACTATTACTAGGGCCTAAATATAGGCCGGTTTATACAAAATGAAAATATTATGTTTATTAATATATACCTACTTCAAATATTTCGTAGAGGAAATCTTATTAAAGATTTGATAGTTGCTTTAAAATCATTGAATGATTAGGAAGTTGATGAGGACCATTGCAAAAATGCAGTAATTTGTGGTAAACATTTTGAACCAAATCTGCAAATTTGTGGAGAATTAATTTACAAAACTTGTTCAGTTCATGGGACAATAAGTTAACAAGTGTATTAAATAAAATAATAAACATTAAAGAATTATTTTTAAATCACCCTTTGAAGCTTTGCATCTTTTGAATAGATGAAGCTCGTTTGTCTACACTTTACTATGGAAATGGATCCCTTCGCACAAGATGTCGCTCTTTTGTTTACATGTTTCTAAGGAAACGAACTTTTTTTTTTGAAAAAAATGCCGCTATTTTGTTTACGTTACTATGGAAATTTAAACTTGTCGGCGGCATGTAATGCATAATGCATTCGAACACTTTAGAAAAATTTAGTCAAACCTCGATCCCTTACGCAAAATTTTGGCAGAAGAGAGCCAAAAAGAGAGAACAATATATTTCTTCTCCATAAAAAACCTGCAAATAGCCCAAGAATTCTTTGGTCTACATAGATGGTTAATGCTGACAGATGCTTGTCAAATCGTACAAATTTAAGTAAAATTCTAAGCATGGGAACATGCAACTTATGTGGTTTTCCATTGGGACTTTTTGCGTTCCATTGGGACGAAAAATCAATCTTTTTTTCGATTCGGATCACTTTTCGCAGATCTCGATATTTTTTCAGATTTACGCATACCAATATACTTTGTACAGCTGTTGAACGTCAGTTTAAGAAGTTTCATTTCGAGGCAAATGCGCAAAGTTTCGTGAAAAACAAAATAACAAAATATGTACATAAATAGCTATGGATACGATTTCGGAGGAATTATTATCTCCATTATCTCCCTCGTCATCTGAAGACTACAAACCACCAATAATACTTCATTTGTATCTACAAGAAGGAAAACATTTTTGAGGGCGATATCCATTTGTGATTTAGCCAAAAACGAATGCCATTTGAACAGCTGATATTGTTGTCAATTAACGCACTAATCCATTTACAAAAGCAGATCAATCTCGTTGCGCGTTCCATGAGCACAGTAAAATCTGAGATCTGAAAAAGATTTCTGGTGGTCCCAATGGAAAACCACATTAATGTGTTCGAGTTTAGTCTACGGATTCAAGGATGAGGGAGTCGTCAGCAAAAAGCACTAGGTATAATTGACGTGGAATAAATATTTTAGAGTAGCACAAGCAGTGCTTCCGTTTCATATTTTCGCTGGGGAGAATAATAGAACTTTTTTGGGGAGTAGGTACTTATAGGTTAGCAGCTTAAATCAGCCATATTGTCGTTGTAGCGTGTGTCTAATTTGGTGTTTATTACTTATTTACTGATGCCAATTCACCAAGTTACACGAATGGGATAAGAGCCAAACCCATGTATCATTCACCTCTAGTTTTGTAATATTTTGAGAAGGATATCATCATGTTGTGATGATTTGAACAAAGCGAAGCTTTGAATTGCCTTAAAAACGTTTTTTTATAGAATGTAATCGATTATATACCTTCCCATTATGCTGGCTGTGTTTTCTGATAGGGAATGGTTTTGTTAAGCTGAAGCTCTAATGTCGTTTTCCATTGGGACCACCAGATATTTTTTTTCAGATCTCAGATTTTACGCTGCTCATGGAACACGCAACGAAATTGCTCTGCTTTTGTAAATGAATTACGTAGTTCGTTATTTGGCAACAATATCAGCTGTTCAAATTGCTTTCGTTTTTGCAAAAATCACAAATTGAATCGATTTGAAAAATAATTCCCCTGTTGGAAATACAAATGGAGTATTTTTGGTGATTCGTAGTCTGCAGATGACGAGGAAGACCATAAAGAACATGCAATCTAATATCCATGGTTGTGTTTCGTTATTTTGGTTTTCACGAAACTTTGCACATTCGTTTTGAAAGCAATCTTCTTAAAATGACGTAAACCAGCAGTTGCGAAGTATATTGCTATGTTGTGTAAATCTGAAAAAATATAGATCTGCAAAAAGTGATCCGAATCAAAGAAAAATATATGTATATATTTTGCCCAGTGGTAATGAAACATGAAAAGTGATTTAGATCAAAAAATAATGTTTTATTTAATTCTCTTGTGAAGTCTGGCAGAATGCTTGTTTAGAGTATAGAAAGCTGAAAGCTGAGAAGACAATTGAGTAGTAGACTCTTACCCCGAACAACTGAGGAGATTCTGTTCAAGACATTGGTCCAGTCGGTTTTTGTTTTTTGATTTCGAATCTTGGATTCTATCTAAAGTGGATGGATACATTACATACGCTTTTTTGACGGGCTTTGGAGCAGGAGATTCAATAAGAAAATATACGCGTTATACAGCGACATAGACCAAATAAGAAAAAAGTCTATACTAATGTCTCCCGCATAGTATTCGACAACGCTAGGAAAACTTAGCCGAAGAGCCTTAGCTTTCGCGCATAAGCGCAATAAGATGTCAACAAACTATGGAGGTTGAGGACCAGGGCCACCACAGATAGTTGGTAGGTCTATCTAAGTAGGTAAGTAAGATACTGCGGGTGTTGCCCACCCAAAGAAGCCAAAGAAGACGTAAACTTTTATCATTTTTTTTTATTGAATTCCACATACCTACATTTATTATAAAACTTAACTCCGCGGTTTCCCCCAATTATTCAATTAGTTGTAGAATATAGTACTTAAAAGACCCAGTACTTTTTTGACAAATAAATAAATAATTAAAAAACAAAACAAATACCCGCACCACTGACTGACTATTTTAGTACTCCTCGTTCTTTTATGATGTTTGTCAGTCGGTAAAAACAGTAAATCGTCTGATCTACAATTTGGATAAATTTATCCGATCGTTATATACGAGTACCTACCTTTTTCCATTATATAGGAAAATTGTTGAAATACCGAAAAAGCAACAGCATACATCTCTATAGCATATTGAAAAGGTATACCTACGCATACTGCGATCTTTTCCAAAACCGCATATTTATGTAGGTGTGTATGGGGATGTGTATATTTAATTTTAAGGGTATACTTCTACAGGTACCATTCAACCCCATGTTTAATAATTTAAAGTTTCTCTTGTGTATGTTTTCATAGCCTCGCGTTAAATATTCATTGCAACCGCAGACACGAGTGCATCTACCTTCTCAAACAGATTGGAGAAATAGTGAAATGAAGCTTTTTCTCAAAATGTAGGTAGGTAGATAGCTACCTCTACCACCTACCTACATAGATACACAATTATGATTACCGCGGCGACGCGGCGGCCATCCTCTTCAAGAGTGAATCATTATAAATAATATAGTGCAATCCAACACGATCAATGAAAATGCGATAGGTATATTATATTGTTTGCGGTCTCTTACGATAAGTTTTGTTAACCAATTTGGTATAAAATCTAAGGCAACCTACATACATACACAATTTTGAAGAGACCATTGAGTGAATATGCCTACTTCATAAAACGGATTAGTTGCTGCCTTCTTCTTAATTAAACCATACCTATTGTTTCTATAGTTTCTCTTGATGCAGTCAAATTAGTTAAAGTGCATGAAGAGAGCAGGAACCCTCGATGTGCACAATCGTTATTAGTTGTTCCTATTAGTAGGTACATAAAATCAAAAGTAGATATTTGTGTATGTCAAGCGTGGTGCGCACCACTAAGACTAAGATTTCCCTCCTTTTTTTCTTTTTTCTTTTTTTTAAGTTGTGATATTCCAAGATCAGTTAATTAAGAGCAAAAGAAGACAACGAAAACGAGAGCGTGGTGGTGGCTTATTAAATTCATCTTTTCATGGTCTGTGGTAATACAAGCCGACTTTTTGCAAATTTCTTGTTGCCTGACTTTCCCAAATGAATATCAAGGTTGTTTACTCATGTGAATATCGGTACGACTTCCCATCAGTGGTTGAGATATTCGTAGATCGTAACTCTCATCCGACTCTTGCGGATTGAAGAGAAATCAATGCTAAGACAGCGGGAAAACTGTTTTGCCTAAGTGACTCACAAGGTAGTGCTTCCATGTGTGAATAGGGTATTTCTTTCAAATCCCAGTAATGTAAAGCTTTGTGGAATGGGGAGTTACCAACAGCTGTAACAATGCGTAGTAAATTAATCATCGAATTATTATCGGGAGGGTTGATAATGGATAATATTGTATGATTGGATTTTGATGTTTGGATATGTTTTCGCTTATCAACAGAGTTTGTTGTACTTGTGGAGATTGTAATATTGATACCCTTCTAAGTTCCCTAAGCTGTGAAAGTCTATCGTTTCGTCGGCACCCTGAAAACTTAACTTCTTCTTTCTTTGCATTTGTGGTGGTGCGTGTTTTAAAAGTCAGCTGTTCTTAAATTGTAATTTTTGTTTATAAAAATCCATTCAATTTATGTTGATATCCATTGTAGTGGCCAAATGTAGTTTTTTCTCTAATTTTTCACAGACTTGTCGTCTTTAAACGTGAGTAATAACACACTTTAAAGTTTGACAAACGACAAATCTTTTGGTATTATTGTAGTTAGGTGTAAAACTCGCTCAAAAATCGAGATTCGCAAAATTGCTCTGACTTTGAAAAAAGGGATGAAAATCCCAATGGAAAAAGACGAAAGTACGAATGTGTAATGTCATTTTCCATTGGTACCACCAGATAATTTTTTTCAGATCTCAGATTTTACGCGGCTCATGGAACATGTAACGATATTAATCTGCTTTTGTATATGAATTAGTTCTTTGTTCCTTTTTGCAGATATAAATTTAGTTTTTTTTTGTGATTCGTAGTCTTTAGATGGCGAGGAAGACTATGAATATAATAATTCCTTCAAAAAATATATTCATGGCTATTTATGTATTACGTTATTTTAGATTTCACGAAACTTTGCGCATTTTACTTGAAGGCAAACTTCTTAAAATAACGTTCAACAGCTGTGTAAAGTATATTAGTACACAACGGAACATGAAAACTGATTTAGACTGAAGACTGATTCAATTGTCACCTCGGTCCGTATGGGTATTGCCGCTGTTGATCTAGAGTTGGTGGCGGAAGATCGGGAGTTATGGAGGGTCCACTTATAAGCAGCCTATACCCGCGACCCTACGGAAGAGCGGCCATTAAAAATGAATGAATGAATGGAAAACAACGTAGAAACTGACAATTTCAAATTTTTCGTGGCAGTTTTTTCCAATACGAATTCACGTTTAGGTACTAATTTAAAAAGTGCAAATTTTATTTGATAGACACAAAATTCCATTTTACTGAAAGTTGAGGACTTCCGTCTCAGTCTACTTTGTCGCTTAAACGATTTTCTTTTATTTTGCATTTCAATGGGACCGGTAAACTACCTCTGATCGACTTCGCTCATAATTATTAGTGATGTCGCATTGTTGCATCCATAAACAAACCATACTGAGACCCCCAACTCACAATCCTCTTGCCGCTGGCCTCCTCAAATTTTGCCAAGAATCCGCCATTTTGTTGTCCTATCCGTGTACGCCAATTCCTATCTGTTTCGCTTTGCCCACAGTGAACGGGAAAAAGATTAGGTGCGAATGTGTTGGTTGAGAGGATTTTTGACATTTGTCAATACGAATTTCTATGCAACAATACTAGCGCACCTAAACTTTTTGGGAGCGTAAAATTTAGCTTGTAGGCAAATAACTGTTAATCGGTCGAAGTTGGGGGTCTCAGTATTGTCTCTGGTTGCATCTTGACAACAGTAAAACAAGCTACATATATAACTGTATAAGCAAACCGTACCCGACCCTCAGCAGAGTCAATGAGCCATTAACATTTGTGTTGTTGTGTATACCAGAGATCAGAGACAATACCATAAACTAAGTATACTAAGTACCTATACTAACAATAAGTATACTTAGTTTATAACAATACTGAGACCCCCAAGCCCCAACACGCAGTCCTCTTGCCGCTGGCCCCCTCATTTTTTTTTTTTTCAAATTCGCAATTTTGTTTTCCTATTGGTGTTATGTCAATTTTGAAGTCTTTTGACATGAAAAAACATAGGTATATATACAAAAAATATAAAATACCTAAACCGTGGGGAAATGTTATACAGTTCGGGAATACCACATTTTCGTTGGTTATTAGGTATATATTTCTAAAAGGCGATTAATATAATTTGTTTGGTTAATAAAACTATCTAAATAAGATGTTTTATACAATAGAAACATATTAGGACAAACATGGTTGTGTATTTTCCGCTTTTGGATGTCATTAACTTCGATTTCATGTGTTAATAAAATTTAACGACAGCGGAAGTGGTTCATATTATTTGCGAGTGTATAACAGTATGTTATACTAGCGTGCCAAATCGTAGCCACCTGGTGGCCACTCCGTAAAAATATAGCTTGTAGGCAAAGCAACGGGAAATCTTCCGAAGTTGGTGGTCTCAGTATTCTCTTTTGTGTATGCTACGTTTACCAGGGGTAACGATAATCGTCTGGACGAAACTGTTTGTGAAAATTGACGAACATAATAAAACGTATTTGTTGACAATTCTTTTCGATTATCTGAAATTTAAATTTCGTTTTGTGGAAAATTAACGTATGCATTAACTAATCGCCAGTTAAGCACAAAGTTCTCTACAGGAAGAGTAAGTTCTTTGAAAGTTCCGTAAGTCGCTGCAAACAAATGTCCAGAAAAACGTCTTTTGCATATTTTGACAGTACGCGAATTGTTCTTTGTCAAAAAGATAATATTACTGTCATCTTTAAACCGCATTTACACTATCACGCACGCGCATTTTTGCACGAGACGGGACAGAGAGATCCGTTTGTCCGCAGTCAATGCTAATAAAGGCGTAGGAATGAGATCACAAATCAGACGCCTAAGGTGGCATTGATGTTCTACCCATAATTATAGATACGTAAAGCGGAAGTTCCGGCAACCAACATTTCTGCAATCACATGAAAACATTTCTATTTCCGATTTAAAATATGTGAAATGAGAGTGTTAATTAGTTTCAGTAAATTAAACCAACAATTCATCAATCATTTATACGAAATAAATAAATAATTGTACGTTCATCCCTTCCGGAAGCCATTTTGTTTTATAGGAAAACGAAAATTCGTAAGCCATCGCTATAAAATTATCAACATGCAGAGCTTTCCCATAATTCCTACCACGTAAATAAGATGGCCGACCAAAAAACGTATGAGGTTTTTTTTGCGTGTTAGGTAATGCTGTCCCTTTCAGTCAGACGGCTGTTTAGTATTGGGCATCCCGTTAATTTTCCGTGATAGGAATGTGTGACCGTGTAAATGCCCCATTAACACAGTTTGAGTATAACCTCAACAATTCGGAAGTGTGCTCCTAACGGTCTTGGAAAGTCTGCAATAGTGACAGTTAATATTTTTGCAGTCTTTGCAGTTTATGTAGAAATCTTCACGAGTATATTTATTTTAGTTGAAGCGCTCTCTCAGTGATTAAATATTCATCAGTAGCCAAATTGTGTGTTTCCGCACCTAAAATGGGCTTCTTCCTTCAGTCATGCATAATTAAAAGTTGTGTTATAACATCCAACTTACCAATAGATCATTATTGATCTGTATGTATCGCGCCATCAAATCTAACTGATGATACTGATTATACGGCCTACCGGGTATAAGTCTTTTGTACGCGTTAGTTCGTTATGTTGTAAATTTTCAACCGCTAACATTAATTACAAATTGATGGATGGCTTAAGGCAGCTGCATGATGCTGCAATCATATATACACGTGTGAAATATTTTGGTACTTTATACCAGTCACCACACATATCCATTTAATTTTTTTATTTCAAGTTACAGGGTATGGTAATCAAATTAACATACCCTATTCGGTATGGTATACGAAACTGATACCGCATCTAATGCGAACGGATGAATTAAGCGAATCCCAACCACCTCCTCTTTACCATACGAGTTATACATTCGCTGTATTTGTTTACTACATCAAGCAACACGGCGCAGTTCAGTCGTTCCAGCATTTAAACCTTTTAAAAAAAAGTTTACGTAATCTTACGCACACACTTTTCGCTGCAGAAGGTGGGGATCTTGTATTTTACTTTCTTGTTGCAATAAAGAGAAAGTGAAAGTGTATTATCTCTCCACCAAAGATACATTGCGCCGATCAGTCAGTTGCACAGTTCGTTGGGATACTTCGTTAAGACAATACAAGCGAGAAATTAATAGGACTTGGGTGGCTTGGAAAAATTTCAAGCTTAACAATCAAACCAGATGCACAATGCAAATATAGTATAAGTCATAGCGGTGTCTGTTTTGTAAACGCTTCTAAAAGCAACTTCAATTTACGGTGAGTTCACAGAGTGATTAGTCGTTGTCCGATAAAGTGGTTGCATAGGCATTTGTGTTTCAGTGAATCAAGCAAAGGACTAACAATGAGTTGCCGTGGTTTCGTCATCTTCGTGGCATCGATGTCCTTAACGATGGCCTTTCAGTTTCCAGAGAACAACCATCGATCGGCCAGGTCGCAGCCGCCAACTACTCTTAAACCGAAACTCATTCGAACCGAGCTACGTGTGGGTAGGAATTTGAATTTCGACGACACTGAGGTGGTCAATGTGAGGGGCAATAATGGTGAAATGACACAGCTGATTGTGAAGAAGAGACCTCGGAATGTGCAGCAGCCTACGGATGATTCGAATAGTAGGTATTACAAACGTGCCACGAATAATAACGACAGTTTGAAGCTGTTTAATCTCCCGTTAATGCTCAACGAGGCATTAAGGTCTGTGGAAAGAAAACCGACGGACGTGAACTACAGTGCTACGCCGCAGAGCTTTTTTTACAACATTATGGGAAACATCCCAGATTCCATTGCAAAGTCAACATTAGCAGTGTTTGGGGAGAAGGACAAATCTGAAAATAAACCCAAGTCAAAGGCAAAGCCTATCGGATCGAGTCTTGTCACCGTTCTACCAGAAAATATTCCCGTCATCGAAGGAGTGCGTGTCCCCGACGATGAAGAGGACAAGGTTAAGGTGTGGCGAAACGCCAGAGTGATCAAGAACGAACTCGTCCCTTACAAGAGCGGCTACCGACCACCAAAAGCTCGTCCAATCCACCTAATTGATGTGGCAAGTGGAGACACGCGTACTCGACGATCCGGACTTGGACCGTTTTTCGTCTCGGATAATATTGAAAATGTGCACGCCGAATACAAGCGAGCGAAAGGACCATTCTTTGCTGTCGACAATATCCGTAGCAATGAGCTGTACAACAGCCCACAAGACAACGCCTATGAGAGTGCAAATCAGTTCAGGAACTTTGGCAACGACGACGTTATTTTCAAATCTCGACAACCAGTTCGAGAGTATTCAAATCCCGATGTCGGCGTCAAGAAGGTGAATTTATACGAGGATTACATCAACGCCTACAACCCCGATGTCAATAGTCAGAGGCAATTTTATCAGAGTGTGCCGGTTAAGCAAGATCGGTATTACAGAGAAGAAGCACCAAAAAAAGTGCAGTACTATACAAACCTCAATAGCAACGGATGGAGTGACGCAACAACACAGCAACAAACGTATCCAAATAACAATGAAAACAGTTACGGATTTGTCTACGAAGATCCGTATCGATTCAACAACAGATGGGGAATAACCCAATAACACACGTATTATTTGTTAAACCACAAAAGGTGAATAGTATTTGTTTGTATTTGAGTAGGTTTTTTTTTTGATTGAATAGCTAACACAGTATATTGTTTTGCAGACAAAGATGTGATGACATTGAGATGAGGATGAACAGTGATCTGCGCAGCCGTAAAGCGATTTTTGGTGTTACTACAAATTAAGTTACAATTTCACTTTAAGTTATCTTTAGGTATATAGTGTGTGTTTCCTTAATTAATTTATTCGTATATATTTATTGAAGTAGGTATATATTTATTGAAGCAAAACAAACTGTTTTTTTGCACTACGCACTTAAGCATATCAAACAAATGCATCATCGATAGGTTAAGGTTGTACCGTTGGTGGACAAGTTGCTACTAACATACAATAATTTGAAATTCCTTTATACCTGTGTTGTTTAATAAAAGTGTATAGTGCCGTTTATATAATGTATATGATGAATAATAAATGTGCAGTTCGGAAGTAGGTCCTCCGAACTATTTCAAACATGAACCGGATTTCGACTCATGATGCTTTTTCGATCTCGCTCGAGAGTAGATAGTGCGCACGGTAGGGGTCAACACGGAAGGCACTGGGCACATTCAAGAATCTAGTTATCTTAAGTCGACTAGATTGGTCTGTATAAGATGTAACCTGAACGCAAAAGCTACGTTTATAGGGAACGTCACTTTTTCTACGTCATCCACATATCTGAATTGTCAACTCATGTACTCAGTCACGAATTTCTCAACTAGATTCGTCGGCTACCCCTCCACAAACGTCAACTGAAATAGCTGCCGCATATAACCGATTTCAGCCAATCAAAACGGAGCTACATTTAGGGTGTTTTCATAAACGTCTGCCTAACTAAGATCTGCGTAAGACGTGTTCATAAAGTCAGATTTTTGATCGAACAAACGCAGATGAATTGCAGAAGATATGTTCGTAAACGTCATAAATGTCATCAGCGTCTGGCAGATTGTGCATCCATATTTTTTTGACTGCAGAAAGCGCGGGAGGTAAAAAATTTTAAAGTGCGAAAAAAGAGTTTTATGGGCAATTTTTTATGTGTTTTCACAATTAAATTTAAATTTTTTTAAGGGAAAAAGAAGCTGCGGCGTGGAATGTCACGAAAACTAAACTATTGTGATGATTTTTTTTTGAAGTGAAACTTCTTATGCGACTTCCAACTCAAGGTCGCGTTAAACGTTTAACGCTAATACTTGGATACTCAAAGGCGTGAGCGAGGGTGAGGGTAGCGCACATTGCACAGCACAAGCACGTTCATATGAAAAAGAAAAGAAAAGTGGTGGTTGTTTCTGAGGAAATGCGCACATGGCTGTTGACGTGCGCTGATGGACTTATGGTGGTGTATATAGAAATTGAGTTCAAGGGTTTTGTTTCAATGGTTGTTTTAGTACATACCTATATACGTTGATACCTACAGTATAGAATTGAAGAATTCAAGAAGTAAAGACGATATAGGTGAATTATGTATGTTGTTTGATTTATTGAAGTGAAACTTCTTAAATGCTTAATGCTACTATAAGCATTGCATACTCAAAGGTGTGAGGGTACCGCTCACGCTTCAGAGTATGCAATGGTGAGTGAGTTTATTGGCACCAAATGCTGGGAGAAGAATATTCTGTGGTGAAGATTAATTTCCAAAAATAATGACTAAATTGGCAATTAATGTCTTATTGAAGTGAAACTTCTAATGCGACTTCCAACAAGGTTGCGTTAAACGTTCAACGCTCCTGGGGAGGGGGGAATAGAAGGAGACAGAGCGAGAGTGAATGCGTGGCACTCGAACGCATGCGCGTAGTATACCTGTTACAGGCCAGCGCGAGCGTTAGCAACGAGTAGCGTCCTCATTATTTTATTTACTTGTTTTAGTTTGATTTGATACACATACCTATAATTTAATAGGGTAGTATTTTTGAAGTGAAACTTCTAATGCGACTTCCAACATATCGTATCTTACTTTAGTTGTCATTATCCCATTGTAAATGTTATCGATTTGGATATTTCTCCACTCGAAAATGATAATTAAAAGATGCGATCAATTGTTAGTTGCAAGCAATGTTAATAAAGTTTGTCTTAAAGCCTAGTATCCTGCTCGCGCTAAATTTTATCTCCCATACAAAAAATGTCTACAAAGATAAAATTGAGCGAGGCAGTTTAGCAAGGCATCAGTATCCTGTTCGCACGCCAAATCCTTAACTTTATATAGATGGGCCGATGAAAAGTCTCCACTCATTTAGCTCGCGAAATAAATGTCCGGTGCATTAAATCGAAGATAAATTTTGACATAAAAAACGGAGAAAAGAGTTTGTGTTGTTGATAAATAAAAGAAAACGCAAAGCCAAATAACAGCTCCAAAACAGAGATACATATAATGGGTGATTTTTTAGCTGGTTTGGTTTTGGCAACACTGGTTTTGACAGCTGACGTGTGTTTAGTACCTTGTGTCACTGTCAAACAGCTTCAGTTTGGTTTGCAATTTAACCATGGATCGTCTTACAAATGAACAACGCTTGCAAATTATTGAATTTTACTATCAAAATTCGTGCTTGTTTCGAAATGTTCATCGCGCGCTGCTTCCATTTTATGATCGGCATTCTCGACCTTCTGAGCAGTCTATTCGGAAGATTGTGACCAAATTTCGCACCAAATTTACTTTGTTGGACATTAAACCACCAACACGTTTACGTACTGTGCGTAGTGAAATATTGCGGCCGTATCAGCTAGTGTGACAGAAGACCGCGAAATGTCGATTCGGCGCCGTTCCCAGCAGTTAGGCCTTTTTTACAGCACTACGTGGAAAATTTTGCGGAAGGATTTGTGCGTAAAGCCTTTTAAGATACAGCTTGTGCAAGAACTAAAGCCAGCCGACCTACCACAACGCCGAATTTTTGGTGAATGGGCTCTTGGAAAGCTGGCCGAGGATCCGCTTTTTTATCGAAAAATTGTGTTCAGCGATGAGGCTCATTTGTACGTAAATAAGCAAAATTGCCGCATTTGGAGTGAAGATCAGCCAGAAGCATTGCATCAGCTACCAATGCATCCCGAAAAAGCCACTGTTTGGTGCGGTTTATGGGCCGGCGGCATTATTGGGCCATATTTCTTCAAAGATGATGCGAATCGCAGCGTTACTGTCAATGGTGAACGCTACCGATCGATGATAACAAACTTTTTTTTGCCCGAAATGGAAGTTCTTGACTTGCATGATATGTGGTTTCAACAAGACGGTGCCACATGCCACACAGCACGCGAAACAATGGCGCAATTGCGAGGCGAGTTTGGTGAACAGTTAATTTCACGTTTCGGGCCGGTCAATTGGCCGCCTAGATCGTGCGATTTGACACCATTAGATTATTTTTTGTGGGGGTATGTCAAGGCTAATGTGTATAGGGACAAGCCCGCTTCGATTGACGCACTGGAAGCCAACATCCATGCATTCATTCGTGAGATACCGGCCGATATGTGTGAAAGAGTATGCCAAAATTGGACTCAGCGGATGGACTACCTGAGACGCAGCCGCGGTCAACATTTGCATGAAATTATCTTTAAACATTAAATTGCAAGGTTCAAACTATCGATTCAAATAAATATTTCATTAATTTTTTCGAATTTTTTGTGTTTTTTTTTTTTTAAAGTTCTAAGCCTCTTAAAAAATCACCCGTTACTATGTTTGTGGGAATAAGCACAAGACGTCGTTAACGACTTTGTTAAACCATTTCCGTTTTGTTTAATCAAATTATAGTCGCCTACATTAATGCTCACGGAATACGCGATACGTGAAATACATTCGCCCACAAATTTGCTTATTTATATGACACAAAATTGATGTTTTAGAATGTCGGATAATTATGTCATAAATATTACATATATTAGGTTTGCATTCGAATGCATAAGTCAAACACCGTTCACTTCTACCCAACTTTTGCGTAAGGGAACGAAGTTTGACTCATCTATTCGAATGCATTATCATAAGGAAACAGGCCTATTATGTATTTAGAATCATTTAACAAATTACAAAGTCAATCTCAGATCAAAATCTGAACGTTACTCAACTTTTTTTATTTCATTACATTAGTTTACAAGCTTCTCAATTCAGCCGTTTGGATACAGCCTACAATTTGTTCCAAAAATATAGCTCATTCAAACGAATGATTACATGAAGCTAATGCCAGTGATGCCAATCCGGATCGAAGTTTTGATGCTTAAGCCCGAAAAGATTATGCCTTTTTCAACAAAATTATGTTTTTTAGGTAAAATAGATAAAAATTGCATATTTTACAACGAAAGTTCAACAAACCTAAGAGGTGATTAAAATTTGTTAATAGAATGTTGGTCGAACCCTTATTGATCTTTGTAATTTGAGGCTTGGCTTTGGTGAGTATAAGTAAAGTAAATAATTGGAAAATAAGCATGACGCACAGTTGAAATTAATGATGAGACTTAGATCAATGAATGTACCAGATTTAACATTTTCAATTTTTTTTTTCTATGGATTGATTTAAAAAAAAACAAATCAAAAAAAAAAAATAGGCATTTTTTCTAAAAATTATTCCTAAAAGGCATAACTATGCCTCAATTGGCATTACGGAGCTAAGCCCAGGGCCATACACATGTTGCGTCCACTCCCCACTATAAAAAGCTTCAATTAGGTTCAAATCATTTTCCTAAAGAAGTTACCACAGACCATTATGATCCTGCTCACTATAATGATGAATAACTGCATCAACAACTGTTACTTTCCAGCAAAATTGAAGACCGCTAAGATAATAGCAATACAGATACGGATACAGGCCAATATCGCTCCTATGTAGTGTGAGCAAAATACTGGAAGAACTGATTCTGCGGCGAGTAAAAGATGTATGCAGCCAACTCAACATTAAACCGGACAATCAATTTGGATTCCGCGAAAAGCACTCCACATTACACCCGCTAATGAAGTTTCACCATGATGTCACAATGGCTCTCAATAACCATCAGGTTACAGTCTCATGCTTCCTATAGGACTTGACGTATTCTCTCTGGCTCTGTCCATTTGAGAGAAAATGACATTTCACGAGAGAGAGAGAGAGATAGAGAGAGAGAGAGACATTTTTCAATTTTTGATGTCTTTTCTTTCATTTTTTTTTTTTTTTTTTCACTTTTGACATGTTGAGCTGTGAAAAGTGTGTTTGTTTTATTTCTAATCTCCCTTTTTATGAGATTACTTTCGTATGATAAATTCCGAGATTTATGCGGGATTTACGGAAATTTTTCTAAATCTCGCAGTTATTCTCCGGTGGAAACTTAGCAGTAGGGTCGATTTTGACGTTAAATAAATATGTCATTAAAATAAAACTACAATTATCATGAATTTTCTACAACGATTTTCCTTTGGTAAAAAAAAGAGCTCGCTATATAATTATAACGTTGCGATTTCATTACACACATAAATGTAAATAAATATTTACTTTTTAAAAATATTTTCAAAATCAATGTAATATTGTTATTTAACCAAACTTTTCTCGTACATTGTTCTCTCACGCCTCAACATTATAAAATTCAACAGAATGGATCAATAAAATTATAACTAAATAACAAAAAACGCAAGAACACATTTCAAACACAAATGTATGCACAAGCACCCTGTAACTCTATGCATATGGCAGGCAAATGGCCGTTCTCTGATTCTCATTGGGATCCATTGTGAATAAAAAAAAAAAAATTGTCCCAGGAGTGATAAAAGCATAAACTAAGTATTAAATAGACCGTCAGCTCCGCCCACTTGAAGAGAGTATGCCTACAAGCTGTTTTCCGTGTTGCTATGTGCGAAAGTATATGTGCCATGTTAAAGTAGATTAGGCGCACGCATACACTGGCACATAGTAACAATGACAGATGACTGACAATTCATTCTGTGTTGACATTGTAAAAAATTCAAATAATTCAAATAATTGGCCGTTATCGGGACGTGTTAAAAAAACGGTGGGTATGGTGTGGTGAATTTAGTTCCAATTTTTATTTTTGTCATTAAAACGAATATAATTAGGTAGTTTGTTTTACATAGGTAATACATATCGTACATGATGCTTACATTCTGATTGTGAACAATGGAAATCGACGAACTATAGGGATTATTTGCAAAAGTAAAATAAAATCAGTATCTACAAATAATTATGTGGAATTTACTGATAGCTATACATTTTTGTTTCTGTTCTTTCCCGTACAGTTAAAAAAAATTAGTTCATTTTCGTTGGTTGTAGCTATAATACATTTTTGTTATTAAAGTGCAATGAAAATCTAGAAAAAAAAAAAATGTAAAAAAGTTGCCAGAAATTTTTTTTTGTCAAACGATGAATTGATTTTCAACTACAAATTGGTTGGTCATCAAAATTTCTATAATTTTGTTTGTCATGTCCTATTAATTGTTAAGTGCTATGAAAGTTGTATATCATTTTGGAAGGTAAAATTTCGAAAATAAGTCTGCACCAAAATAGTATAAAAAACAACAGGCCGAATTTAATGGACAGAAAAAAAAGTTATTTTCTAAATAAACATTATTCATAGTTATTCTCGGCTGACTCTATTGTTCTCATTTACCTATTGCTTTAGTTGCAATTTATTTTCTACATCAAATTGGTTCAAATCTCGTAATAAATTTAATTTCTTTGTTTTTGATTTATTTATTTTTTTCTGTTATTACACGGAAACTTCATGAAAAGATTACAACTCAAATACCCACTCAGAAATGTTGATAAATCTCCTTTGAACGCCAACATATTTTTAATTATAATATTCCTTATCAATTCTTGCCTTTGAATTCGTTGCCTTTTATCTGTCGACATTCACTGGCGAAATAATTTTTCGACCAAAAAACAACAAACGAAAACAGACGCAAAAATTGTAAGAAGAAAAATGTCTTATTCTATTTCCACGAATGAATATTTCTCATTTTATTTCTTTATCTATATATTTATTACATTAGTAATTAACCATTTTGCAAAAAAAAAGTACATGTTTTCGTGGTGAAATAAAAAAACAAATTAAGACTCCCAGAACGCATCCATCAGCTGATAGAAACTCACCAAATACAAACAATCTCAGTCAGTGTTCTTAGCAGTCTCTCTTTATTTTTCCCTCGAAGCGTGGGCATTTTTCCCTTTTCATCGAAATCAAATTCCCTCGATTCGTATATGCAAAAATCCTTCTTTTAGAAGTAGAATGTTTATTATTCGGAAAAAAATTCATATTAATTTTACCTAGAGTATAAGAATTGCAGTTTTTTAACATTATAATGCTTATTTCTTGGTACTAGAAATTGTTTGATAAAGGGAAATCTACTTTTTATAGACATTTAGTGCTTTGCAATGCAGATTGAATGTTTTTTCGTCAGATTCCTCATATAACCACAATTTTGAAGCTTTATTCCTGTTTTGCACGTAAGGTTTTTCGGCCATCAAAATTTCTACAAAAAGGTAGAAATACAACGATGTAGGATGACTGCTGTGTGTCGTTTTTTCAGTTTACCCCCTCCATTAGGAATTCTTTTTCTTTTTCTGCTTCACACGTATTCCCGGATAGGAAATTGAAGGGAGAATTTAAGAGAGAATTCTTTTCAAAATTTGCGGGGGGAATCGGGTAGGTGCGCGGGAGCTGACGGTCTATATAGTACTTAGTTTATGGATAAAAGTAACTCAGAAATAAAATTTATTTTTATAAATCTTCAATATTTCTTGAGCGCGTGAGTTTTTGCCACTACACTTTATTGACTTTCGTGGTAAAACTGATTTTCGTTTGAATATTTTCCTTTCGGATGCGAAGAAATTCAATAGTTAAATTCACATAATATTACCATTTTCATGACATTATGCTCGTTTAATATTTTAGCATCCCCATGAAAGTGGGAAGGCTATATCTTTACGATTTATATTGGTGTCAGTATTTTTATTTCATGTTTGTATTTGTGTGAATAATCTTACAACTACATGAAAACAAATTTGACAGCACAGAAAGTGTGCATCATATTGATGAACAAATTAGTCAATATGATGAATACATTCATCACATTATGAAATTAAAGGGGAATTTGGGTTCATCATATTGATGAATTTTTCATAATATTGATGAACAAAGTTGATGAATGATGAACAACATCATATTGACGAAATCGGTTTCATCATACTAATGAAAAAGTTCACTGGACTAAAATTGTTGATTTTTTCATCACATTGATGAACTTTTTCACTACTATGGTGTACTTTTTTTTTTCAGTGTAGACGTGGAGAAGGCATTCGACTCAGTTTGGATTCAAGGACTTGCCCACAAATTAAAACAGCTAAGTTTTCCTAACACACCCATTAATATTATTTTTAGTTTTCTGCATTCCAGGTGAAAAGCATCAGGGCTGGTGTCGCCCAAGGATCGAAGCTGGGACCACTGCTTTTCAACATTTTCACGTCCGACCAACCACAACTAGTGAACGAAACTAACAGCTGCCTATTCGCCGATGACTCCGTCACATACAGCAACTCGATATCCCCATCTATAGTAGCACGAAGAGTTGAAGCCCACGTAAGGAAGCTATTCCAGTACTACTCAAGATGGGGCATACGATCCAACACGAGCAAATCTGAACTGATCTGTATAAGAAGACCCATCCGAGGAACCAGAGCTAGGTCAGCCACCAACTGCCGCAACATCAAAATTAACCTGCCTGACGGATTATCACTCTCAACCACAAACAACATAAAGTATCTTGGAGTCAACTTCAACGAGCTACTTGATTCAACCCACACCTGAACGCTGTTCTCAGGAAGGCATCACTTGCATTTCACCGAGTTTACCCGCTGATGAAGAAGCAAAATGGACTAAGTAGAAGAACTAAACTGCTGCTATACAAACAACTTATAAGACCGGTAGTAATCTACGGATTCCCCATTTGGTATCCCGTCTCCAAGACATACATGAGGAAGCTGGGAGTATTCGAAAGAAAACTCCTGCGGATATGTACAGGACTGCACTACGATCCAATCCGGAAGAAAAACATCAGAAGTTCAAGACTCTATGAAGAAGCCAACATCTTACCTCTGGAAAAGTATATGGTCACACTTTTCCAGAAAATACTCAGGAATACCTCCAGTCATGCAAACCCTCTAGTCCGAAGAATTGCGGACCTGCCACACATCCCAGAGCATCGGTACCTTCATGTACTGGCTCTGCTTAACGAGAAGTTATTCCCAACCGTTACAGACAGGACAGCCCTGCCCTTCTACGAATCGATCGAGACAACCCACCATCGAGGATAATACCGAGATGACCAACCACCTCAAAACACAAGAACATCAACACCCGGACTTGAACACCCTGAGGTCAACCCTGACAAAGATGCATACTACGGGTATGAATCCGACAAGACAAACACAATATATGTAAAATAGATTTAAGAAAACAAACATTGTATACCGTTGGGCCAGTGTTGCTAGCACTCTCTCTTCATTTATCCCACGAAGCGTGGTAATTTTTCCCTTTTCACTGTACTCAAAATCCCTTTTAAGTCCCACGACACTTTTTGGCCTCAAAATCCAGTTTTTAGAAGAAAAATTTGTTGTACAAGGAAAGAAAATCACGGTTAATTAACTTTCGGTATAAAAATCACAGTTTGTAACACTATAACGATTATTTTTTGGTACTAGAAAATATTGATAAGAGACAATTTATATAAGGAGTTTTTTATGCACATTCAGTGTGTTATTAATCATCGTGAAATGTAGGAGTTTTCATGAAATTTCAGCAAAAAATTATAGTTTTAATGTTTTTTGTTAGATTCCTCTAAATCCCACGACTTGGTGCTTTTTCCCTTTATCCCACGAAAGGCTTTTCGGACATCGAAATTCCCACGAAAAGGGATAAATCCCACGATATAACAACACTGCGTTGGGCCCCTGTTGTTGAGCCAACACCTTTAAATATTAACTATTCACCACCATTTGTTACCTATAGGCTTAAGTCAAATTGTACCTATATACAAAAAGTTTAATAAAAGCAATAATGTAAAAATGTAATGCAAATCATTTTGCTAACTGGTACTGGTATTTAGCTGCTTGGGCGACAACGAAAGAAGAACAAAGCAAATTATTCCCGAGGCAACGAATTAATTAGAGAAGAACAAATCACACAATTTATGAATTAAGTCACTCATGCACACAGCCATCGACCTGTGCGTGTTGCCTCCGTAACGTATCACGCGAAGATAGGAAAGTGTTTTGTATTCATCGAAGAAAGTATGCTACTAGCATACTTTACTCACCGGTAAGTAGGTTATACAAATATACACATTCAGAATGGCCGATTGTTGTTGATTTGTTGACCATTCCAATTCGGTGGCGGCGGCGGCGTGTTGGCCATGTTTGCCAGCAGCGCACCATATACCATGGACGATTGACTGCGTTGGAATTTCTTGATTCTCACTTGGATGTGAGTTTGTTCTAGATGGAGCGATCGAATGTCAAATATGGCATCTGCCGTGCTATAGATATTGTTTGTTTCTATTGCTTTTTATATTTCTTTTCTTTATTCTACTGACCTCTACGTAACTTCCGTCTAGCTTTACAATGGTATTAGAGCGTTTTTATTCCCGTGGTATTAAGGTCGATATCACTGTTTAAATTGTAGGTGCATTTTTTTGCTATATATACAAGCAATAAACAAAAATTACTTTATAACGTAAATAAATCTACTATAGAATCAACAGTGTAAGCAAAAAATTAATGCCTGTAGGTATATTAAGAATCTTTTTCAAAATAGGTAGGTATGTCTATTGTCGCACGTTTATCATACGTTTCACAGGGAGTGAAGCCTTGGACAGAATTGTATTGTTCAGGCTTTAGGGGATCGAGACATAATCAGTTTGTTCCATACTGCAAAACACAAGCCACTGTAACAACAAAGTTGCTGCAGTTCCTATAGTTAATTAAACAATAGAAAAAAAAAAAAAAAAAAAAAATCAGTCAACTGTCAGACTTACTAAACTAGATGCCTGAGCGTCCTCAATGAAACGTCGATGACAGCTCAATTGAGTAGCTTCAGTGTCAGTTAGAAAATGTTGGCAAAATGGCAATGCTATTTCCTTCGAATGTCCACCTTCTCGCAAAGAGATTTAAAAGAAGTACGCCATTTTGGAGGAAGAAAGGTCTTAAAGAATAGAAAGAATATTAAATAAATCGTCACCTCAGTATTGGAGTGATACATTTGCATTTTTGCCACTTTTGAGATAGTAATGTTTTCTAAGAGATAAAAAGGAGACCTTTCTTTCGGTGTAATTAAATCTATCCTATCTTAATTACTGCCAAAGATCTCAGTGTTACAAATGATCTAAACGCACTTTTGGGAATTAATGGTCAGTATTGGTCTGCCACATAAACCTTTGTATTGTGAAGGTCACATTTTCGGATGAACTTTTCTTAAATTCCTCAAATACTTTAAATGTTGCTTCATTTGCAAACACAAATTCAGTGCTTAAATGATCTAAATATACAATTCTACCCCAAAAGTGCTTTATTTGCATAATTATATTTCAGTGTTTAAGTGATAAATAGGTACATACAAACCAAGCTCCAAGTTAAATTTGTAAGTCAGTGCATGGACATAGAATTTATGTTTGGTTTTTCTTGCATTATATTTATTTAATAATATATTTTTTACAAGTATGTATGATCTGAATTTAAAGTTGGATAAAATACACATTTTATTCTATTTCTTTCCTTTCTTACCCTCTGAAGGCACTTAATTAATTTTTAAAAAAGCTGAAATATTGGATTTTTAGATCCCTGATGTAAACAAACATATTACAGAATTATTTTTTCTATGAAATGATAACTTACATTGTTTTTTACATAAATACATAAGTTTAACATAAAAAACGACAAGAAAACTAAAATAGCAGTAGTTTAAAAAATTGCTTTTATTTTAAATTTTGTATGAAAATATGCCACATACGCATTCAGAAGTCACAATCTCGCTCAATATTTAAATGCTACATAGGTTGCTCAAAAAGTGCCTTATGCCATACAAATACGCATTATTTGTAAAAAAAATCATGCCACATATGCAATTTCCTTTGTTTTCAAATTGAGAATACAAAAAACAAAAACAATTCCCCAATTGAAACAAGAACTAAAGCGTGAGTAAAACTCAATAGCCACTAAATTAATAAATTTGCTTAATCGTTGTCTTTTTGAAGGTTTTTGTTTTATTCGTATTCAAACTTTAATCGTCGTTTTCTCAATACTATGTTTTTGTAGTTTAGATGGTTTAGATCACTCCAATACTGAGGTGACGAAATCTGTATTGCTGAAAGAACGGGGTCCTATTTTCGCACAGCACAAAACAGAAAGAAGAAAAAAATAAGCAAATTGTATTTGTGTGTAGGCAGTGTGACCAAATAATTTTTTGAAACCATGCTAAATTCAGCAATATACCATGTTTTTTTTTTATAAGAAAGTGCTAAACATCATGCTAAATATTTTTTTTTTAATTAAAACCTGCTAAAAACCCAACAAATTAACAAAATAACGTTTTTTACAGAAAAAAAATAAGATATATTTCACAATAACATTATTAAATACAGTGTGCGTTTGGAAAGTTGATTGCAATTGCAAGCTTGTTGAATTCTTTGGCTGTGTTCAAAATGATTTTATTATTTTAATTCATAATTTAGCTAAACCAAAATCCTGGTAGAAAAAATCCTTACATGATTTAAAAAAAAATGCTAGAAATAAAATAATACTGGAAAATTTAGCAGTAAATATGCTAACTTGGTCACACTGGGTGTAGCTTACCTGTGGTAAGGAGTTGCCGAAAAGAATTATATATTATTGCAAAATACAGAAAATATAGATATTAGTTTAGTGTAGTTTAGTTTAGTTTATTCTTTACTAATACATATTGTCTTAATACATTTAAAGAAAATAATAAACCTACGAATAATACAAATTAACAAAATGATTTAATAAAGAAACTGGAATCTATAGTTCATAAGGAACTAAAGGCGAAAGCAGCTAAAATAACATTAAATTTTACATTACATACAATACAACATTAATTTAAAAGTAGTGCGGTGGGGTTACGACAAGAATTGTACAGTATATTTGTTACAAACTCAGAGCTATTTTTATTTTTACAATGAAATAGTAAAAGAAAAAAATTTAAAATAAAGAAAAAAAAAAAAAAAAAAACTAATTAAGTGTTTACCCATAATAATTCATTTACATTTTTATAATTTAAGCTAAAGAGCCAACATTTTACTTTTTTGAGAAAAGTGGATTCATTTCTAATAATTCTAATGCTACTAGGTAGATTATTAAAAAGTCTTGGAGCAACTGACGTATAAAAATTTAAAAAAAAATTGCAAATTGTGATGTGATACTAAGATACTTTTTGATTGCCTCCGTATGAGCAGACCAACCCATCTTCCAGTCAACCAGTACCCCTAGGTACTTGTATGACTTGACACACTCAATATCAAAACATTTCTCGGAGCACGAAAGTGATTCAAAAAATATCTGTGGGTACACTAAAGAGCTACAGATTACTCTACTATGATTATATTTCTCCCAGCTTGCACAATGGAAAGAGAATGATCCATAGTCTACCTCCTTACCAGAAACATTAAAAAACGTAACTTTTGGTTTGAGGAACAACCAAAGAGACGCTTCTCAAAGAGCTTAATTCTAGATAGGTATGTATAGACTATAGAGTATAGGTAGCTGAAAAGTTAACGTAGTAAAAGCGATTTTGCACTGCAAGTTTGCTTGACGTTAAAAATAAAACGATTTCTTTGAAATTATAGATGTCAGGGCTTCGAGAAATTCTCTGGCACAACACATTTCTCTCTGTGAAACTATCCTGGAAAAAATTAACTGCACAACGGATAGGTATATGTAGGGGGAGTCTGTGATCGTTCGGCGCTATCTGCCGACGAAATTATAATATGGTTTTAAGCTTTGAGCCAGCAAAAGTTTTCGCTTTCTACTACATGTGGCTCAGTTCGGGAAACAACCTTAAGATGTCCATTCAGTTGATAATTCGTGGATTTTTAAGAAAGATTGATCTTACATCGATTTAAGAAATACTGTTGACTTCAGGTGTATTTTAAAATTTAAACATTTGACACATGACTATGCATTTTCGTCATTTGTACGATAAAGTGATAGCAACAATTTGGGGCTCAAAACAAATAGCTTTAACACCCGGACTAGAACACCCTGAGGTCAAACCAGACACGATGAATACTAAGAGTATGAATCCGAGAAGACACTACAATTTATAGCGCTTTATGAGATAAAAATCTGTATCAATTGTTGAGCAATATTTTCAGAATTATAAAGATTGGTCATTTCTCACTTCAGAGATGTACGGCTTGACAGCTTAAGCGATCGTCAGAATTATCAAATAAATGACTCAAAAAATGTAACAAAGTGATTGTTGAAAAACAAAATTATCAACTGCGAGAAACAGATAAACACAGCAACTTTGACAACTTTTTTAGAACCAATGCACAGCAACAAAAGAGCTAATCCTAAATTTGCTGTTGATGTCGCTGAGTTAATCTGTTTCTCGCAAACAACATTTCACTAATTGGTATATTTTGGGGTTGGTGCATCATCGGATCATTCTACTTTGAAAATGCGGCTTGTCGGGCATAAAAGTAAGACTTATTTATGTAGGACAGGTGTGGCTTACTCCCAAGCCTTCAGTAGTCTTCTAAGAGTGAGTAACTGATAGCTTGTATGCTTTTGCTCGAAAGAAAACCACTGCAGGTGGTGGCTTAACGCTCGTTGCTCATCCACCGACACTTTTAATGGCACAAAACGCATGCATTATAGTTGGTAATGGGGAAGTACCTACCGGTCTCAGGTGAGGCAGTAATGAAATATTGAACTGTCCTGTCTCCTATGAAAACATTTATACATACTACGTTCATATAACACGTAAGCATATAGCATTCCAAGAACAGTTAATCATTTTCAAAAGCATCGTGTTTCGTAGGTTATTGGTTATTATCCGCCAACGCATGATCAAAAAACGTTTATTGTTCTTGTTCCTGTTCTCCTTTACACTTATGCCATTAAAATAGGCCGATCATGCAACCTCAGTAGTTAGTACATTATACATAATAGCAACTTCTTGAGCAATTACATTCGTGTTCTTCTAATCTTGAGTGCGCATGTGCGCGTTCGTCTAAATCGCAAAAATGGTTTTCCTCATTACCTACTCTATACTATTGTATAACACGTCAGGTAAGCTAAAGTTAGAAACAAAAATCACAACAAATAAAGAGACTACACCTTTATACAATAACAGATACAAAATGTAATAATAAATAAATTGAATTGAAGTCTCGTCAATGGCATCCAATCCATGGTGCATGTGCAGTGCCGTTTTCTGTTCTTCATTAAAGCGGAATTGAAAACCTCTTAGGTATTTATTAATATGGACAAAGTGTACGGACCCCGCTCGTATATGGATTATGGATACCGCACCGCAAGCAGCACCGTCATCGGCGAAAAGCTGCAAGAACACGATGGGCTTGAGACTGCTGGTGCTGTTTCTTTTGCTTTTTCTTCTGCAGAAGACGTGCGCGAACAGGTAGGTCATTCCCACCTATTCATCCAAATTATACTTTACCGTTCCGTTGGCTTACGTTCTCGATTGTTATTATCGACATGGCCAACAGTCGCTGGCTTGGGAGTAGGAAGACATCGCGCACTGATTAAATTTTTTAGTTATTCTCGAATTCAAGAAGTGTGATGAGCGTCCACCGCGTCGGAAAGTGAAACCTTTAACTTAAGAATTTTAACCGCTTTGTTAGTGATAGCTTTGCGAAAACAAGTTAAATTCGGTTTGAAAATTATATTACTGGTATGTGTGGATACGAAATAGGGTCAACAATATAATAAATAAGGACTTGTATATTTAGGTAATGATTTTTGCAAAGTTACATTTTTTAGTGCAATATTGTGGTTGTGGTGAAGTGAATGGATCGTTTTTGGTTTTGAATAGAGTGTTGGAAACAAGGATAAACTACGTACGTGTTAAACTGTTCTGAGTGTGTCTAATTGTGATGCAACCGCACCGAGTAGCGCATGTTCAATGGCGCAACTAAAGTTTTATAACCATGAAGTTTATCCCAGTTCTTAAGTCTCTTAATTTGAGATACACAAACACATGCTTCATGAATACTACTGCGGAGGTTGTTTTTTTACTCTTTCGGGCTTAGCATTTGACAAATGATTGATTTGTTAAGCAGTAAATTATTTATTAAAGATGGCTTAAATGGTTTTTGATTTGCGGAGTGACTATTCTGGAACCCGTTCGCATTGATAGAAATTTTTTAGTGTGCTAATATTGTGAGCTATTTAAACTATATTTTGGATCGTAGATAATTTGAAAATCAATGGCATTAGGTTCTGTCATTAACTATGGTTCCATAATATTTAAATCTCTTTTGATGAGCATTGGTGCGGCATAGGTACGGTTCCACGCCTTTTCCAACACGTTCATCTTTTGATGATGGGTGCGTTTTGGCAAACTTGTTTCTCAAAAGCATGGCAAATCTCAATGCAAAATGAAAGCAAAACCAGCCCAAATAATTTGTTTGTGTCATTTAGGGTAAACTAAGGGCTCCGAAGGGCACAGAGGCTGATCGCCATAATCCATTATTTATTTTCAGTTAAATTTCGTACAGTTAAACATTGCAAACAATATGGCCCGTAATTTTACGATTCAAGTGGATCAAAAAGTATTTAATTAACAGGGATTTGTTCATTGCTTTTAATAGTTATTTCGAATTTTATCACATTTTTGCCAAGTCATAAGCTCTTAATATATTTTTTGTCCTGAGGAATTTTAAGCTTATATTTATTTATGTAGATATATAATATACTATCAAACGTGAACACGTAGTGCTTAATAAGAAAAAGAAATCCGTTTTCTGCAGTAAATGCTAATAAAGTATTTTTACATACTAATGCAACGAAAATAATTTGTAGATATTTGTCGTACAACCGAGCCTACAATTGTGGAAAACAAGTTTCGGTAGGACAAACAATCTTATACGTGAAAAAAACAAAATGTAATTCAATGACAATTGCCCTAATTATCAAGCTAATCATCACTATCCCATTCAAACAATTCGCCAAGGAACACTTAGTACACTTCATTACCATTCATTAAAGTATAATTTATAATGACAAAAAAAGAAAGATGGCGCGTTCAGTTAGTCACATCGTGCTCTTTTTATGGCTACCTATAGTCGAGACTTGAGATTGAGATTGCTAGTGGAACTGTAATAATTTTTGTATAAAATTTCTGGACCCATTATGACGTTTCAGAATGTGGCAATATGGGTTACAGATTACTGATTTTTTTCGGAACAAAGCTATCAAAGTTCTCAAAGTTGCTGTTGATGTCGCTGTGTTACCTAATCTGTTTCTCGCATGACATTTGTTCGGTGAGCTGTCTGTCTCGTTTTCGTGGTATTTTCGTGGAAAACGACTTTAAACGACTCGTTTTGAAAACTGTAATATGGGAAAACTTCTGTTTTTGATGAAGTTTTCGAGTGTTTCTCCAATAAGTCTTAAATGACGTATTTTAACTCCCTTTCTGTCACTTTGACGTTCTACCTCGAGCGATCAACTCCTAAAAGTTGATTTTTAAGTTTTTAATAAACATATTTGATAAAAAATAAACTAAATTTCGAAAACTCAGCAGCCTAACGAATTTAATTCGATCTGTATTATTTCTGAGTCAACAGGACACAAATAGGAACATTGTCTTTTATTTATATTCATATACGCTATTGGCCCGCGCTCGTAGTTCTGTCCGCAAATGGAGAAACGATTTTGTCGATAACGTCACTTTTCCTACGTCATCCACATATATGTACCTACTCTCAACTTAGTACTCAGTCACGAATTTCTTGACTAGATTCGTCGGCTACCCCTAAATAAAATAAACGTCAACTGAAACAGCTCCTCATATGACCGATTCCAGCCAATCAAAACCGAGATACATCTAGTCAGACAGCTGTCAGACTTACTAAACTAGATACTTGAACGTCCCCACTTTCTCGCAACCTGTCATTGGAACGTTCGGATACCTAGTTTATGTAAAAAGTCAACTTGATTCGTCGCGACTAGGAATCCGAACGTGTTGACTTAGCAACTTGAATTGTTTTTGTATACTCGCGATCAGCGTTATCATTGTTTGATTTTGCCCTTTATTATTCGGAAAAGACCCCTCATAATTTTTCCAAAAATTGTTATTTTCAAATAATTACATTTAAAATGTAACACGGTTGCCTATCACAACACTATTATACTGTTATGCGAACTATTTGTTGTTAAATATCGTGCGAAAATTCGAAATTTGCAGAGTAGTTTACAATCTCGTTTACAAATTCATTTTAGAGCCTGAGTTTATGTCATTTAATGCATTAACATGCGACACACACTGAAAGCAATCAACTGTCTTTGCGATTCGAGTGATAGTAAAGCCAACGGGATGATGTAAACTTTTGGGTAATGCGCGCTTTCAATTTCAAAGGCTCATTAATAAATTTCAATTATTTAAATAAATTAGTAACACCAAACTCATTCAAAAACAGTATTTTTTATTCATTTATCTACTGTTTAGTCCTACTCTGTAGATTAGGGAAAATTGTGTTGCAGGACGACACTTCTATCTATCTATGAATAACCTACTAAATATTTATCCAAGGCTGGATAGGATAGCCATGCCCAAACAACATATAGTAAAACAAAGTGTCAAATACCCGGTAAAAAAAAATATCGACAGTGGATTTAAATTAATTTCGGATAATGACTGAAGAAATTGTAAATTTCACTCATTGATTTTTATAACGAAGCAACATTGGAAAGAAAAAATCATTTTTAAAGTTATAATTTTGTATCCATCGGATTTTTGTTAATTTCAATGATACGAGTATTGCTGTACTTTTGCAATAGGGAAAGCAACAATATTATTTCAGCCGTCTTAAAATTGGAGCTCTGGATCTGGATCGCTTTATGCATAACCGCTATCTATTTTATCTGTATTATTTTTACCGATTTTTTTACGTCTTTAGAATTCGAATTTTTCAATTCAACACTTTTTTTGGGCTAGTAGAATTGTCAACATAATAAATAATCTAGGGTTACTTATCCAGACGGAATTTGGATCTGGTGCAACGCAAGGCGGGAGATACCTATCTATGTATTTTTTTTTATCTTGGGTTAGCTATTCTAAAATTTATTTAGTTAGGCATCCAGTAACTTGGTGCAAGCGACCCTAATAGTTTATTTTTTCCATATGCATACTAATCCATGGGTAGAAAGTGAAAATTAAATTTTCCCTCAACAAATCATGCTAATTTGTATACGTGTGCAATTTATTTATACCGAATGTATGTACCTACATATTATCACGAATTTAGTGAAAACCACTACTCTACTTATGCATAATGAAATCGAATTTCAAATGCCATCAATAAACATAAGCGTATTAATTTGGCGTGGGTTCAATCATTAATCTCACGAATATTCCCAATTAGAGAATCGGATCATTTCTCTTTTTGTGTTCCCTCTTTTCCGCTTCTGTCAAAAGTGTCAAGTGATCTAAATGAAAGTGAAATTGGATTCTATTTTCAATGCAAATTCAATCTGAAAAGGCTGCCCGAAATCATAATAGCACACCAACAGCGTTACATTAAGGTTATATTCAATTTTCTTGACGGTTGTTAAGAAACCCATAAACGGGTCACATGCTTTGGAGAGAAACTTAAATTTAGATGTGAACTGTGTTCTACATGTGTGTTTGTGTAAATAAAGACACTTTCTATGCGTAGGAATATTTGCCCAATTTGTCTCTACATAGTAGTTCATAATTTGCGATATACATTGAATCGGTAATGTGGGTCAGACGAATATGCAGCGGGTGTATGTGAAAATAATTTGCAAGACGCTAAAAGTATTGAAGAATGTGGTAACTCCTAATAAATACTATACCTACCTTCTATAGTATGCAGTTATCTTGGGTATCTTAAGTACAATAACCCATAAATACGATAAACAGTATTCTATCAAATGCAAGTTGATTTGTTCTTGGCAGTACGTAATCCAACTTAAGCTCATCGCATTTACAATAAATTGTACTCAAACTGTATGTTGTTAACATAATAGGATATCTGACTCATTTCAAGCGGTAGACTGAGCTTTAGTAGGGTTTTGTCCATTTTTGACACCAAGCTAAGCCCACATAATCCTATTAAGGTGATACTTTTGTTAGCGTTCGAAATAACAAGATGATGAAATGATTTTGGGAGTCTTCGCTGTGTGAATTGACCTAAATTCTATCACTCGTTTGTTTTTTTAATTTGAATTTGTTTTTACAATACATGGAGTATGGGTAGTGGGTACTATTAAAGTCTGAATGAATCTGTGTCAAAGGTGATTTCATTGATTCCGCATGCTTGCGGACGTTTCTTTACTTGCCCAATGAAAAAATGTCACAAGAAGTCAGTGTAATGGAAAAGAAGAACTTTATGGTGTATGGCACCAGTGTTACCACTTAAAAAAAAAGCGAAGTAGATTTGACCCAAAAATTGAAGTAGATTCAAGACAAGGGAAGTAGGTTTCAAAAGCATAGTTTACATATCGTTTGTAATAATTCTTTCACGTGTTTGGCTAAACTTTTCAGAACAAACAGACAGGAACCAACACCAAAGCAAACGTATCCTACCTCTGACAGAAAATTAAAAGGAAAACAAAAATAAACGTCAAAAAATTGGAATAAATGTTGTATTTAAAGTGAAGTTCGATGCAATTTATTTGTTTAAAATGTGAATCCAAAATCACATATGGTTTCCACCACTATTGCAAAAGAGCTCCAACAAATTTCATTGAAAAGAGCAATTCTGAATTATGTGGCAATTCTCTCGGATTTTAAATGAAAAAGAGTCATTACTTTAGTTCTTAAAGTTCGCTGTTATATAGGTACAATTATTGTACTCGTGGCATATTATAACCATAAGGTACGAATACGAATGACCGAATCAGAGACAATACTGAGACCCCCAACTTCGGCAGATTTCCCGTTACCTTGCCTACAAACTATATTTTTACGGAGTGTACACAATTTAGTGCGCTAGTATTGATACATAGAAATTCGTATTGACAAATGTCACTAAACTTCACGAAACTTCAACACACCGGTGACTTCCGTTGTCGGCAAATTTGCTCCCAGCGTTCATAGAATTTTGTCCGTTAAATTTAAAATTATTCGTTACATGTGAATAGTATTTTATTTTAGGAATAAGTGCACTTTTTCTGAAAATATTTATGAAAAATGATTACTGCAGAATGGTTGTAGAAAAATAAAAACATTTTGAGCAATTTTTCTTCAGTTATTTAAGAAAAATGTACACATGAAATCGAAGTTGATAATCGATGACATTCAAAAGTGGAAAATATACAACCTGTTTGTCCTAATATGTTTCTAGTATATAAAAAAAACTCATTTAGATAGTTTTATTAACCAAAAAAATTATATTAAACGTCTTTTAAAAATTTATAAAAACCAACCAAAAGGATTCAGTTCTCATGTCATATTCCCGAACTCTATCACATGGTTGATAGCGTTTTTCAGCATTGATTTTATATTTTTAGTATGTTTTTGCATGTCACACGGATTCTAAATTGACATAACACCGACAGAAAAACAAAATAGCGAATTTGAAAAAATATGAGGGGGCCAGAGGCAAGAGGATTGCAAGTTGGGGGTCTCAGTATGGTTTGTCTCTGGACCGAATAATAGCGTACATTTCATCTTTCAATGCAGACGTTTTTAACTGATCTGTTCTGTTGTGCCAAACCGAAGCAACAAATTAAATTAAATATGTGCGAATCGTATTACGTCTGTTCCCTAACGATAATGCAAAAGTTTCTATATAGGTTGTCACAGAATGCTGTCTTTCTGCTTGTGAGTAGATTATTATTCTTTCAAAATAGCCCTTATAAAATCCTGGTACATTGCTTCAAACTATCAAAAAATAGATTCTTATGATTATATCTGGATCAGATGTAGATCCCTTTACTGAAAAGGTAGGTGGCTAAGGTTTCTGAAAGGAAGTTGATTGACCAAGGGAGAGATGCCACTGCCGCTCGCCTTGAGCTGGTCACATCCCAGGAGATTCGGTGCAGACCCAGCCAGGAATACGTTCCAAGCTGAGTATGCACCGGGTTCCGGAAGGAAATCAGGGGAATATTTCCCAAGATCGTCATACGTGGTGAAGAATCACATCCTGCACGAGGTGCCACTGCTTTCGACTAAATATGACGGATCTAGAGCGGAACAGCTCGATAAAAACCCGTAATCCCGGGTATAACAACCGTGCCCATGGGATGTATGGCACAATGTTATGGTGTCTTCTAACGGTGAACTCTAGATACCTGGGGACCTCTAGTTTCAATTAAATTCCCCTTTTCTGTATACAGGGGGTGAGTACAGAACGACCTTCCTTCCCCCTTACTCGTGGGAACAAAATGAACAAAACCAACAAACAGAACAAAATAATTACAACAAACAAAAAGGAAGAGACTACTGTGCAAGGATCGAGCACTCTAGACTCTATAAATGTCGATCCCCTGACGGACCAGCTGACTGAGGAAGAAGAGAATCTTCTACTCAACCCTTTCGCCAATCTTGGAGTATGGGACGGAGAAAGCGTTGCATCTGGCACTGGCGCAGGGAACCTAACTCTCGATGTTAGTGACACCTGCTCAAACGCTAGCTCTACCCTATCCAGATTGTCAAACTGCTCAAGACGTAGCAAAATCAACAACAGCAGAAAGACAATCAAACGACTAGGCACAAGAGACTGGGACGAACTCAACGAGGCTGAACGTAAGCGACTGCACAATGCGCGTGCCTACCTGGAGGAGCAGCTGCCAATGGAGAATGGGCCATTAGCCCATACACTGGCGGTAGCTGCTGCTGCGGGGGGCACGTACGCTGAGGCGTTGATGGGGCCACCTGCTCCAAAGATCGGCAAGGACCATCCTAAGAAAAGGCCGACCTCATCAACATGTGCGACTAGGGAAACTGGAGTAATGTCTGAACCTCACACCGAACGTTGCATCGGGCCACTTGCCCGTACGGGTCCGGTGGGGGAGCGGACATTCTCTGGGGATATGAAGACACCGTCAATGGGAAAACTGATTGACCAACATCAGTCTAGTGAACCAGGGACAGTGCCTTCTCACCCGAAGACAGACCGGTCAACGAAACCCACCCGAGAACTGCCACACTCACCGACCAAGCGTTGCATCGGGCCACTTGCCTGTACGGGCCTGGGAAGTGAGAGGATAGTTCGCGGAAAGGAGGATGAGGAAGGCAAGCTGTCGGAAAACATTCAGGGCCACAGCCTCAAATGCATTCCGGAAGCGAGCACTCCTCGTCAACCGGGCGACAGCGGCCAAGACACATCACTGGACACGACTTCAAAAAGCGTCTCGACGACAATTGAGGTCCAACCCAGCACCTCACGTGGACAAACTGCCACCTTCAGTCGCAAGACTAAAATACCTCTGGGAAAGGACGAGATTCTACGTAGACAAAGACGAAACGCAATACGATTCGTGCGTCGTCTGAGTAAACGTAACCCTGACACCTTAACGGACAAAGACAGGAAAGCACTCGACATTGCTAAGAATCGACTCAAGACACTTCCTTCTGACAATAGGGAATCAGCCAAACCCAACACGGCTCCTAGGAATCTGACTGGGAAGAAGGGCCACTTGCCCTTCACCCCGATTGCAAACAGACTTAGGATACCTGTAATGGGCTCGGGACCGGACTTACAACCCAACCCCGAACCGGTTGCAGGTACGTCGAAAAGGGCTAGGTTGAATGACACCATTTCCCCGCCAACACCTAACGTTCGGAAAAAGGCCAGAACTTCATTGGTAACCGTAACTGGAAAGCAAGTTGCGATCATTGATCAAGGCAATCCTACACGGAAACTTTCCAACGACCAATGGAGACTAATTGAGCTCCGGATCCTTGATGAAGTTAATGAGGCTATTATTAAGAATAAAGAACCTCTCCCGTTATTCGGTACCCTCAACACCATTCAAGGATTCAAAGTCATGACATGTGAAGACGGCCACACTCTCACATGGCTAAAGGACTTCATCGCCAAAACCAAAGCTCCCTGGCTTAATGCAGACCTGCATGTGATCGACAAGAAGGAGATAGTACAATTGACTAGACCAAAAGCCAGACTTTCTGTACGGGGACCTTACATTCCGAGAGATCGGATTGAGAGATATCTCAGATCCCTGAATAAAGACCAACTAAGCGAAGCTTGGGAAGTCGTAGAAATGGGAGAGTACAACGAGGCTGGTACAGAGGTAACGGTGCTGTTAAGCCACAAATCCATCCCGTTGCTGAGAAAGATAGGTTTTAAAGTTCGTGTCGGTATTAACCGATGCAAACTTAGACTTATAGCCAACGCGGCTTATAAAAACAAAAAGGTAGAGGGGGCAGCCAAAAACTGTGATGAAAATAATCCAAGCCAACCTCCATCACAGTAAGGCGGCTAGCGCCAACATGGTCTACCTCATGGAGGCTAGACAAATAGACATGGCTCTAATCCAAGAACCCTGGGTAGCAGGTGGCAAGATTAAAGGCCTTGGCTCTAAAGGACTCATACTGTTTGAAACAAAACAGGTAGACACACACAGTAAGACCAGAACTTGTATATTGGCGAGGAAACAGTTCAATCTCTTTCTTCTATCTAATTACAGTGATAAAGACCATACAACAGTCAGGTACGAGAGAGAGGGGCTCCCAACGCTGATCCTAACATCGTGCTATTTGCCATACGATGCAACGGAAGGACCGCCATCTGCACTCACCTACCAACTGGTGAACCGGGTAAAGGAAGAGAAATGGGATCTTGTGATAGGATGTGATGCTAACTCTCATCATATACAATGGGGTAGCTCAAACATCAACCCAAGAGGTGAGTCACTTTTTGAATTCCTTATCGAAAACAATATTCTAGTAGCGAACAGAGGCTCAGAGCCGACTTTTGTTATTAGGAATAGGCAAGAAGTAATTGACGTTACCCTGGTAAGCAACTCAAATACAGTAACGATAGACCAATGGAAAGTATTAACGGAGGAAACATTCTCTGATCACAAAATCATTGAATTCCTAATACTAGACACTACGAACCATCCAAAACCATATAGAAACCACAGGAAAACGAACTGGGATATCTTTAATATGGAAGTGGATAGTAATACAAGATCACTACACACTAATGAGATACTTGCACCTGAGAATTTGAACAAGGCAACCGATGATCTTGCTAAAATTCTCGGGAAAGCTCTTGAAAAGGCATGTCCGTTAAGAACGATGAGAATCGGCAAGAAACTACCACCATGGTGGACTAACGAGCTAAGCAACATTAGAAAAGAAACAAGAAAACTTTTCAACGCTGCAAAACACACAGGAACGGATACTGATTGGGAGAGATACAAATCCAGTCAAAGAAAATTCAAGGCGGAGACACAACGTGCAAAACGATGTAGTTGGAAAGCCTACTGTAATGAAGTAGAAACTACTGCAGAATCAGCTAGGCTCAGGAAGATCCTTGCTAAAGAACCCATCGCCTTGGGCTCTCTTAAGGCCCCCAATGACCGATGGACAGAATCGTGTAATGAGACACTAGAACTCCTTCTCCAAACTCACTTCCCGGGATGTAACCCCAACGGGAACAATGACCTGGATTTAGGATATTACACGGATGACGGCGCTCCAACGGAAATGGTGACGGAGGAAAAGATAAGTTGGGCGATCAATTCTTTCTCAGCATATAAATCTCCCGGAATTGATGGCATCTTCCCTATGATGCTACAAAAATGCGAGAAACTTATAACCCCACATCTGAAAAACATATTCCTAAGCAGCCTAAAGCTAGGATACGTTCCAAAATCATGGCGAGAAGTTAAAGTGGTCTTTATACCCAAAGCTGGCAAGCCCAGCCACACAACTGCCAAAGATTTTAGACCCATTAGCCTAACATCGTTTGTTCTAAAAACATTTGAAAGGCTGATAGATATTCATATCCGGACTAAACTAAACCCGGACACTGTATCCCCGGCTCAACACGCCTATACAAAAGGCAAAAGTGTTGAAACAGCACTGCATAGTGTTGTCAGCACGGTGGAAAAAACATTGGAAGTTAAAGAATACACTCTAGCAGCCTTCCTGGACATTGAAGGAGCTTTTAACAATGTCGAAACAGAAGCAGTTCAAAGAGTTCTAACAAACCTCAAAGTGAATACCGCTATCATCAAATGGATAATGTGTATGCTCAAAAATAGAATAATCATCTCAGAACTAGGAGGTGTAGAAACGAAGGTATATGCATCAAGAGGCACTCCTCAAGGCGGGGTACTATCACCCCTACTCTGGGTTCTTGTAGTAAACGAGATCCTGATTAAACTTGAATTAAGTGGAGTTAAAGCAGTTGCATATGCTGACGACCTAGCACTGCTCGCGACAGGAAAATTTCTGTCCACCATCAGTGAACTACTAAACAGAGCCCTATCCACGGTCAATACCTGGACAAAGAAATGTGGACTGGCAGTAAACCCACAAAAAACAGAATTAGTTCTCTTCACCAACAAAAGAACTGTTCCGGAATTTAGACTGCCAACAATTGAAGGGATTCCGCTAATAATTTCAGATAGTGCAAAATACCTGGGAGTTATCCTAGATCGGAAATTAAACTGGAACCTTAACATTAAGGAAAGAGCCAAAAAGGCAATGATAGCATTCTATGCCTGTAATAGAATATTCGGAAGAACATGGGGCCCTAATCCTAGAATAGTCATGTGGCTTTATACAGCGGTTGTAAGACCGATACTAACTTATGGTTGTTTATTCTGGTGGCAAGCGCTGTTAAAGTCTAACAACCTAAAAACCATGACAAAAATTCAAAGAATGGCCTGTATTGGCACCACGGGGGCAATGAGAACTAGCCCCACAGCAGGTTTAGAGGCTATACTCCATCTCAAACCCCTAGATCTCTTTGTACAAGAATCTGCTGCAAACAGCGCCCTTCGGTTAAGCCAGACCAAAAACTGGAAACACAGCCTAACAGGACACGCACAGATTCTAAACAAATTCGCGGGCAATAATATATGCACGGACTATATCATTCCCCGACTAGACTTCAGAAGACCATTTACCACGTGTTTCCCCAGCAGGGACGAATGGAATGAGGACCAACCAACATCCATCGGACCAACCATACCCATATACACGGATGGATCAAAGATGGAAATTGGCGTTGGCGCGGGTTTCTACTCGGAACGTCTCGGACTATCCAGTTCAATCAGACTACCCAACCACAGCAGCGTATTCCAAGCTGAGGTATTGGCAGTGACTACAGCTGCTAAACAGGTTGCAATGATGGCAATACCTCATGCAGATATTACCTTTTTCATTGACAGTCAAGCGGCAATAAAAGCGATCGCTGCCGCTGAGATAAAATCGAAGCTTGTAAGTAGCTGTCGCGAAGAGCTGCGGGTTCTTGGCGCGCAGCACAACGTAAGACTATGCTGGGTCCCTGGGCACAAAGGTGTGTCTGGGAATGAAAAAGCTGACGAGCTGGCAAGAAAGGGATCCTCCCTTGAACTAAACCAGGCCGACACCACAGTAATGATTCCCCCCTGTAATCTCAGACAGGCGATTGGGAACAGAACACTAAAGGCGACAATTGAGAGATGGAGCAAACTAGACTCCTGTGTCATAACCAGGAAAATGTGGCCAATCTATAATAAACAGAAAACGGAGAAAATCCTACAATTGAGCAAGAAATCATTGTCCTTAATTGTGGGCATTATCACCGGACACAATACACTGAAATACCATACCAAGAAGATGGGAATCAGTTCAGATGACCTGTGCAGAGGATGCGGTGATGAGGAGGTGCATGAGGACACCCCACACTTTCTTTGTCACTGCCCAGCACTCTGTCACATAAGAAATAAATTCCTTGGCAGTTACTACTTCGAGGATTTAGAGGAACTCTCAAATAGGTCCGTTAACGACCTACTAAAATTTGTAAATAAAACGGACTGGTTTTCTAATCCGTAGGTTTTTCATAGGTTTCCAGTGTATGGGGGCAGTAAACCCCTAGGGCATCACAACGGATCTACATTGATCTAAGTGTGGCACGTACAGGTTCCCCTGTTCTGCCAACCCGCTAACCTAACCTAACCTAACTGAAAAGGTAAAACGGCTTAAGTAGACTTAATTTTACGTCTACTTAAGCCGTTTTACCTTTCAAACAATATTGCATGTCGATTGTGGATTCGGAACAGCTCATGTTGAGAAATTATCTCAGGGGAGTTTTAGACATATTTGTGCATTTTCGGGAGTTGAACAAGAGATACCAGCTCAGTAGACCAGTACAATAACCACAGAACCAGTGCGCCAATAAATTGCAATTGTTTTCTTTTTATTTGTGAACTAGTTTTATTGTGACCGATTTCTATGGACTGTGAATTTGACAATAATTTAAAGCCGCCGGCACTTATAACAAGACAAACGGTGCAGAAACGTTAAATGATGGACAATGGTTTGGCTTTGTTCTTTTGTCAACTAAAAAGTCGGTAGGAGTACTATAAACCGTTTTTTACGATTATTCAAAAGTTTTATATTTTCCCACTCTATAAGATTGAAAGGTACACCTGCTTACGAAGAAATGTACATACCTACGACATTTTCAAGAAAGAAACGAACAATGGTGTAGTGATTATAATAATTTTCTTGGCAATTATACCTAATCATTGTTGGGTATAATTTGAGGAAGTCAAAAAATGTCTGTGCTAACCAGACGATGGTTTATTAAATATGAAAATAATTCAGCTGGTTGTCAGATTGTCAGTGAATTAGGCTGTGCGTTTAGACCATTCATTATATTACAACTATACCAGATACAATGACAGTTAGGTAGTTTTCACGAAATTTTCGTAGCGGGAAATGTAATTATATTGAGAAGTTAATTTAGCTATGCAGGTCGTAGATAGCAGTTGGTTACCACGAGCTTTTTGAATATAAAATAAATAAAATCTAGAAACGTATCAATCTTTAGATATTTTTCCTTAAATAGTAACGAATCAGACTTTGCTGAAAGAAGCAAGTGACGTATTGTTGGTCCGGGTCCTCTATAAGGATGCAATAAATATGTCCTCGTGAATTATGTAAAAGTCATTTCCAATGTGCGACTTAAGCTCATTTTATTTTTCCATTGGGACCAAAATTAGATCTTTTTTTTTTTTATCTTTTTTATGATGTTAATTTAATTTATTTAGCAGATCTCTGCTATTAAAATTCAGTGAATAACAATTATTTTAACAATTTTGAACTTAACTTAAGGCACATTATTAATTCATATTAAATTCTTATTTAAATCTAATTATGCGGATAATTACTTTTTACATATTCAATCACATAACTCTTAAATCTAACAAAGTTTAATTCATTTTTTATATTACTCGGTAATGAGTTAAATAGACGACATCCTTTATAGACTATGCTGTTTTGCGTGAAACTGTCAATGTAATTCGGTAATCTAAAATCTTGTCTATTTCTTAATTGATAGGGTTGTGAATCTCCTACGTATCTCAAATATTTTTGCATATATTTCGGAAGCATACCATATTTAATTTTAAATACAAAACACAATACATTTACAAGAATTCTTTGTTTTACATTTAACAATAAAAGCATATCTAACATTAATCTAACAGAAGTATAACGATTGCACTTAATAATTCTCCTCATAGCTCTATTTTGTAACCGCTGTAACTTGAGCAGCGACGTATCACAACAAAGATATAAAATAGAAGAACAATATTCAAAATGGGGCTTAATCATAATATTATATATATTTATTGCACATAGTGTGGATATTTTGTTTCTTATTCTATGAAAAAACCCGATTTTTTTAGACACTTTTTTGACAATATATTCAAGGTGCAAGTTAAATGATAATTTATAGTCGATTATAACTCCTAGGTATTTAATATGTTGAACTTGTTCTAATAATTCATTTTCAATATTTAGATTTAATTGTATATTGTGTTTAAGATACATACATTTACATTTATTTACATTTAGTTTAAGTTTGTTGGACCTCAACCATATGCTCACTTTTGATAGGTCCTCCTGCATCATTTGTATACATCTTTCAGCATTGTTTCCCGAAATGAATAGTAGAGCGTCGTCAGCAAATAGAGCGATCTGGGAATAGTTTAGATCAGTTTCGATATCGTTGATGTATATGATGAAGAGCAACGCTCCGAGTATAGATCCCTGTGGAACTCCGAGGGTTGTTTCGATACTACTGGACATCACTCCATTCACATTTGTTTTTTGAGATCGTCCATTAAGGAAAGATCGAAACCAATTCAATTCCTGTCCTCTAATACCATATCCTAATAGTTTCTCCAGCATAATGTCTCTGTCAATGGTCTCGAATGCCCTTTTTAAGTGAAGGAATACTGCAATGACACAGTTACCTTTGGCGATCTCCTCTTTCCAACTTATTAATATGTTGTTTAGAGCAGACTCACACGAGTGCTTTTTGCGGAAACCTGATTGGTTTTCGAGAAATAATTTATTAGTCTCAAAGTATTCCTCAAGTTGCATCTGTACAATTTTTTCAAAGATTTTTTCGTAGACTGGCAAAGAGTTTACTGGGCGGTAGTCTTCACACTTCTTTGAACCTTTTACTTTGATAACAGGGGTTACAATCGATTCTTTCCATGTGGAAGGGAAAGTACCGCTGTTCATTGAGAGATTAATCAAACGTTCCAAGTTGGGCCCTATTATTGATATACCATCCATTAACATTTTCGCACTCAGAAAATTAAAATCTCGTTTCTGGTTGATCAACCTTAGCACTTTTTTTATGTCACTTATGCTAACATTTTTAAATTTGAATGTTGTATTTACATTAGTAGGGCTATAGCGAAACGTCGCAGGGATTATTGATTTGTTAATATCCGATACACTCTTAACAAAATACTTATTAAATTCTTCTGCTATTGTGTTCACCTCTTTAATGCATGTGTTATTGAAGTATATATTCTCAATTGATGGCTTCTTTTCATTTAAAACACATGATTTTATTATAAACCACATGGTTTTTTGGTCGTGCGCTCTTGCTATACGCTGTTTAATGTTGCTGTTCTTGGCTCTGGTAATGGATGCCCTATATTGGTTTCGGTAGAAGCAATATCTTTTCCAGGAAATTTCACAGCCTGATGAAAGAAACTCGTTGTATCTTCTTATTTTTTCACGCCTCATCTGATGTAGACTATCGCTATACCATTTATTTTTATCATATTTTCCACTTTTTATAACTATCATTGAGTTTGTAATTCTCAGCAGCTCGTTTTGAATTACTTCGCCGATTAAATTTGGATCTTCGCTTCTAATAAATACATTGCTAATTCGTAATTGGTGTAGGAATGTGGATCTATTATATTTTAAAATCTTTGTTTTGGTTTCGACCGATCTTTCCCTGATTTGATTGCCGAAATTGTAATCGATTACAATGGTTTCATGGTCGCTAATTTTAAGCTCGATATTAGTTTTGGCAGTGGCATGTCTGGAATTAGTTATGACATAGTCAATCAGCGTTTGTGATGTGCACGTTATTCTTGTAGGTTCAGTGATAATTTGCCTACATAAATTTTCGATTTCAATTGCGTTTCTTATTTCTCTGGAATAACTGTTTGATTCATCAAACCAATCAATATTTATATCACCAGCTATTATGAATTCCAAGTTACAGATAATTAAATCCTCTAACCATTCTTTGAACACATCACAAAAGACTCGAGCGGAGGAACTAGGCGACCGATATATTCCAGCAAGGTGAATAGACTTATTGTTGTTAGTAATTTTTATCACAAGCAGATATATATGCGTAGGTATAGTAATATTTTTAATAACTTTGATTTCAAACATTTTTCTGACATAAATGCACAAACCTCCAGTGTGTCTTGATTCGCTGTTACACCTAATAGGCGCATGGTATCCCTCTAACAGAATCTCTTCGTTATTTATATCAGGTGTTATATGAGTCTCTGACAATATTAAAAAGTCAAATTTTTTTCCGTTGAATATTTGTTCTGCCTCTGCTAAATTTCCGGTCAGCCCTTGAATATTACAATATACGCCTGTCAATTTTTGTAATTGCTAAACTACAAATCTACTTTTTTCAGCCTGTAGAAGCTTCTTGTAAACCGGGCAGTTTACATCACGACTATCGTGGTTAATTTCCAGATTAAGTGTGTATTTCTCGTTGTATCGTATACAATCTAAATCGCTTTTTACGTTCCATTGGGCAGAAAACTCAATCTTTTGTCCTTTTCCGATAACTTTTTGCAGATCTCGATATGTTTTCAGATTAACACATACCAGTATACTTTGCACAGCTGTTTTAAGTCAGTTTAAGAAGTTTGCTTTCAAGCCAAATGCGCAAAGTTTAAAAATAAATAGTTGGCGCAACAGGTCCAGAGGGACCCTAGGCCTTGCTTCTCACAACCATTCGTTCTGTGTGAGTTTTTCATTTTTGGAACGAATGGGAGGGATCTACACAATTTGATGCCGAGTCCAAACGGCTAATTGAGAAGCTCTTTCAAGACAGTTTTATACTCTCGGATGTTTGTCAGACGTTCGCGAGAGGTGGCGCAGTGGAAAAAAAACCCTAAGTCGGAATTGGGTTTTTGCGGGATTCGAACCTGGGACCCCCGCACAGCAGTCCAACTAATCTATCCTATAGAAATATTAGTAAGGGTTCAGTGCAGAGGGGTCGCACTTATGTGATAAAGCGTTGTCGAGCTTATGGGACGATAGCATTTATGTGGTATTCGATTAGTCTTCTTCAGATTCGCTCTCAGATTGTACATAAATAATTATTAACCGATAGATCCACCCAATGCAAGACGTTTCTTTGCAATTGAAAAATTTCTCGTAAACAAATTCTACTTTAGTGAGAAAAGTGCTCTAAAATCGGAAAAGATTGCTTTGTTTTGTACCAATCGAACATAAAAGGTGAGTTAGAGCAAAGAGTACCCAATCGAATAGATACCACATTAGTTGACTTCTTGCTCAAATACCTTTTAGAGGATAAAAGACACGTTAAAATTTGCTCGTCTGTATATCCAGTAGCTTTATAATTTACGCCATCTATACACATGTTGACATGTAGACGCAGTAGCTTAGTGGTTAGTGTGTTGGACTGCTATGCAGGGGTTCAAGGTTCGAATCCCGCAAAATCCCAATTCCGCCTTTGTAGGGTTTTTTCCGCTGCGCTACCTCTCGCGAACGTCTGACAAACATCCGAGAGTATAAATGTCTTGTAAGAGCTTCTCAATTAGCCGTTTGGAGTCGGCATAAAACTGTAGATCCCTTCCATTCGTTCCAAAAATGAAAAACTCACACAAAACGAATGGTTGTGAGAAGCTAGGCCTTGGGTCTCTCCGGACCTGTTGCGCCAACTATTTATTTATTTTTTTATTTTATACACATGTTCACTTGTATGGGCCCTATAGGCAGGGAATTACAGGCCCTAAGCTCTAGGGTACTATGCAACTGCTAGATCAAATGCCCACAACACTATCACTGAGTGTGTATTTTTAATTTAAGACTTTAGCGTTACAGTGATCTCTTTTTTCGTTTGCAGAAAATTTGACAAAGCCTTTACACAAGATGAAGTCGTGGAGCGTAGCAGTGTGTGCTTTACTGATTTTCGGCAACCTTTCGGATGCTTTAATTACAATTCGCAAGGAAGCGACACGCGACAACAAAATATCAGTGTCGTTTAAGCAATTGGATTTGCCGGAAGCTGAAATCGATCCTAATGTCGGCCCAATATCGCCAAATGCTGAGGGTGTGGTTGCCGATGCTGTTGAAGAAACTGCAGTTGCTGATGCAACTGAAAACGAGTTACCAGAAGCTGCAATAGATGCTGTTGGACAAGTATCGACCAGCACTGCAGTAGTAGATGAAACAAATCCAGTGAATAATGAAGATGACCCAAACGAGTTGAGCAAGTATTGTAAGTGCTCGGACACCCACTGTGACTGCTGCCGCAACTTCGCTTTGCCAATTGTACCGGTTCGGGGACCGGGATGTGCAAAAATCACTTATCTCGGCAACGAAAAGATGTCTGTATCAATCAAATATGGAGATATTATCTTAGCTACTAGGACTATATCGGGTATGTTCTATTTTGTAGTAGATGTATAGAGTCCTTTTTGATAATTTTTATTTAAATAGGGAAGAGGGCCAAGCCAATCTGTATTGGATTACCTGGAGGGTTCTCCAAGTTTTGCGGTAGAGTGTACGGTTTGTCAAAGGGAAAAGATGACTTTAAGGCCTGCTTGGGGTTAGAGCTTCGGGGTGAGGAAGAAGTAGAAGCATCGCTGCGCGTATCGTGCTTTAAGTTTGGCGCCAAGGGGTTGACTGTTGCTGAAGCTGAACCCCTACCGGAGGTGCCAAAAGACGAGGAGGAGGATGATGATATTTTCGGCTTTGGAGCCGGTATGATACAATGAGCTCTAAATTAACCTGCAAAGCTTAAAACATAAATTTGTTCCCAATAATAGGTGGCAGCGAAGACGACTATGATGAAGACGACGGCGAGGATGAAGATGAAGAAGATGACGATGCCGATGAAGCTGAGGATGATGATGATGATGCCGATGCCGACGAAGTACCTTCTGACGACGCTGACTATGGTGGTTTCAGTTTTGGTGGCCTATTGGATGACCTCGACGACTCCGAAGAAGCCAGCAGCCCAGTACAAGTCACACGAAAAGAGCAAACGGACGTAGCTCAAAGTAAGGATGAAAATGGTACTCCAGCGGAGGGTGCAGCAGTTGCAATAGCCGCAGATGATGTCACAAAACCTTCAAAAGCTAAGAAAAACAAGAAGAAGAAGAAGTCCACCGAATCAGATTTCGCGCTTGACATCCTAAACGGAATCCTAGACTTTTTCAACTAGATTGCCATCAAAGCATCAAAACTTACATTTAAAATCTGTTTAAAATATTCATAATTATGTCGTATAACGTAGGTATATGAACAGATTTTTTATATGGCACAATGTGTCCGAAGCCGTTTTCGCAACTTTGGTCGGCTTCTTACCTATTGACGCAGCTTTTATCAATTCTGTTCATAAGAGCTATTCATCTGCATAGCAACTTATTTATGAAGTAGTGTAAATACATACCCCTAATTAAAAATTAAGAACGTAATTTATTTATTTATTTATTTATTTTTTCCAATAAATGTAAAGAAATTAAAAAAAATGTAATTTAAGTAAGAAACTATAATTTCGAGTTGTTTTTTTTATTTGAAGTGGCTTTCCTTTTCAGGGTTGGAGTTCTTAGCACCGTACAAATAATAAGTTAAAAATAAAGATTAAGTATTTTGAGGTAGTACGTACAGGATCTATTTATAACTTCGGACTGACGAGCTTACCCACTGCAACAAATTAAATCGGCTACAAATCTCGTGGACTATTTTAGTGGTAGGTATCATAGACAATATTGTCTCTATCTCGGTAAAGGTAACACACCACGTCTTGTTCTAGATAGGTATTTGGTATTCAATTGGGCGCTCTCAGATCACTTTTTATGTTCGTTTGGTTTTGGTACCAAAAAAAAAAAAAACCTTTTCAAATTTCAGAGCACTTTTGCGAATCTAGATTTATTTCTCCGATTTTCTTCATATTTACCAATACAACTGCGTCTGAATTTGACAACTGGTGGAGTTTGCTTACCTACGTTTTCGTGAAGTTTTTCTACTGCAAAGAAAGGCATCGCATCGGTGTAATCTATTTGTTTTAATTATTAATGTAAAAAATTCTAGTACTCAATCGGGACGCAAATTGCGAATGTTTTAATAGGTATAAAATTTAACTAGGGGAGGGAAGACGCTATGTGTCGAAGGTTATACACATATTTTTATTGCATGAATATCAACATAAAAAAAGAGCAAGTAAAATTTTTATGTTCGATTGGACACACGAAATCTGAAATCTAAGAACAAATCTGAAGAATGCCAACCGAATACCACTTTTAAGTCATTTTTGTGTTGGGCAATTTTCATAAGTTAGAATTTGTAGAGTGTTCGAATTTTCGGTGATTAGTTTTCGGTCTGTGGGTAACACTGCCCTTACCGCACTGCTTGTAGACGAATTTCTGAATTTCCCCAAAATGATATTCGTTGGAGCACGTTTGCAAGAGTGGTAGACCCCATATGCACATTATTAGGTATGTGAGATTTGGATATCTGCTGCTATTTTTTTTTTTTTGCAGTAAATATGAATTTTTAAATGGACTGAAATAAATACATTTCTATTAAAGCTTTAATTTGCATGCATAATTTCATATTTTGACATTCCGTTTGAATTAAAGCAATTGCTACGTTTTATTCATATTACCCATTATTTTATTATATTACAAAGATACCATTTACACAAAGTTCTGGCAGCACTTTTAACGTTTCACAGCTCATTTTTGTCATAACAACAAAAACTCTCCATCACTTGTAGTAATATTTGTTGTGCAAATTCTGACATTTCGCAGTTGTTGATTTCAAACTGTTTTTCCACTTCCTTGCAGTTTTTAACTTGTACCTTTCCTGCTATCAATAAATTCGCCGGCTAAAAAGTTTATTTAAACAGCAAAGAAATTCAAGCTAAATAACCTGGAAATCATGAATCGTCGTAGAATGAAGAAACACTTGGCTGTAGATCAAATGACCTCGAAAGACTTTCATACAGATACCTATGCTCACATCGAAATCATCACGGAACTAGTAAAAGACAAAGTTCGAACAGGCAGTTTCCAGGAGGTAATTTACCGCAACAAACATTTGTTTAAAGGCAAAACAGTTCTCGACATTGGATGTGGTATCGGAGTTTTGTCATTATTTGCAGCAAAAGCCGGCGCAGCACGTGTAATAGCAGTCGATTCTTCAAAGGCAGCACTATACGCCCGCCAGATTGTTTTCGATAATCACTACGATCATGTTATACAAGTAATACATGGGAAAATCCAGGACGTTAATCTTCCAGTGAAATTGCATTCCGTCGATATAATAATTTCCGATTGGATGGGCTACTGTCTCATCTACCAGTCCATTATAGATGCGATTATATTTGCTCGGGACACATGGCTAAAGCCGGACGGTTTGATATTTCCAGACAGAGCGAAATTGCATATTGCTGCAATACAAGATCCGGTGCGAAGAAATACCAAAATCAATTGGTGGCAAAACGTTCATGGTTGCAACATGCAGTGCATACGAAAATTTGCTTTAAGTGAGCCGCGATTCCACTCTGTAGCAAACGAACAAGTAATGACTACATCATACCTCGTGAAGGATATCAATCTGAATACGATAAAAGTGGAAGATCTAGACTTTGTCTCACCGTTTCTACTCGATACGAAACAGAGCGGCACAATAGACGGTGTAATGACTTACTTTAATGTGATATTCTCAAAATCGCACACACGATTTGGATTCAACACGGCCCCATGGTCGGCAGCAACACACTGGATGCAAACTGTTTTTTACTTTGACCAGCCAATTACTGCAAACCACAATAAGCCTTTCTTTGGAGCGTTCTCAATGAAGCCGGTTGACAACAGTTTGAATGACATTGAGGTGCGCATTGAAATGTTGACTGGAGAACCATTGATATTGGTGGGTGACATTAGATGCTCGCTCAAGAAGCAACACATGGCAGTGAAGTCCAACAAGGCAATGATCAAGGAGTGCAAGTGAAGTTCGTGTCATCCTGACTAATTTTAAGTCTTGAGAACCTATACATACTTTTTTTAAACTTTTTTTTGTTATCATTTTTTGTTGATATGCAGCATGTATTAAGATGCATCATTACCTACTGTTAATGTTTACATTATTATATAATTTTGTTTTCTTTTTTTTTTTAAATAAAATCAATTTTTGTAACACAAAAACATACTTTGTTGTTGATATGATTTAAAATCGTTGTTTCAGCAAGAGGCTCGCATGGTTGCATTCGAAGTTTGTATAATATGAATATGAATATGATTGCCGCAATTCATTTTCGACACTCATACAAAAAGATTTTGGGAGGCTTCTATAAGGTTAAATACGTACTACACTATTATTAACAGACAATTTAAATTGTTCCCCGATGTTTATCAGAGACAGTATGGTTTCTGATGTTTATGTCTCTAAGGATCAACCTAATTGTGTTTAAGTCGGAGAAGGGTTCTTTTATGGGTTGGTTTGTTGTAATTGTTTTCGTAGGGAAACATTTTTCTGACAGACAGATTTTTCGCTATGACCGCTTAGACGAACAAAAAAAAAACTCATTGTTATACTGTTCCAAATCTTTCGGTTGCATTTTGTGTATGGCTATGTGTGGGTCCAGCTATTGCTTTCTTTTCTATCGTCACTCTAGTGCGATGACGGTCTTTGTATATGCCGCCCGTTGTTTTCAATTCAAGCAGTCTCTTAGTTCACCTATAATATGACGTCCTAACCAATTCTTCTTCATCTTTGGTAAATACATGCCTAGCAATATAGACCTATGTTGAACTAGTATAAGTTTGGATACCGTCCATAATTAATAACGTGCCCAGTGATATGCAGAGCAGTACCGGCTCCTTCTTTTTTGGACTAGATTAGTCATGAAGTTTTTTTCCAAATTGATGCTTATACCGAAATTTTCGCACGCTGCTCCAAGCATGTCTAGCACGTTATAGCTTTATTATGAAATGACAGAAAATAAGAAAAAAGTAAGATATGTTATATAAATGTATTTAGTCGGATATGAAGCCATTTACCTCACAAATTACTTGAGTTGTACAAAAAAGTTTGCATGTTCACAGAAACCAAAAGTTCTCTCTATCGTCCAGTGCCATTTGTGCCTGCAAATACCCCTGAATCAACAAAGAACATTCTTTACTGAAGGCATGTGTCGTCTTGTGGGTAGGTACTCTAAGTCAAGGTGGTGTTGTGGATTAATGTCGATTAAAATCGTTCCAGACGTCAAAGACGTGCTAATTACAGTTGTTCTTTTTGATCGATCGCAAGTTTTATGGAGAATCTGGGTTATGGTAAATCCAATCGCCACTACAACTGCGACTGAAACCATTTGCGTAATACCAAAACTTCACGTACGTTTAGCCCATATCTCTAGATCCTAGCTTTTAGTGTATTTTAGTATCAAACCTACAACCAAGAATGTATGTATAGCAATCTTTGATGATGCCCAGTAAACCATCAACAACATCTGCCTCGCTCCCAGCTAGAGCAACATAGATGGAAACGATAGAGTCAATCTTCATTCAAATATAACTAATGAATGATTGAAATCTGCCACCTCTAACCGCAAATTCTTCAATGGAACGCCCTAAGCACAAATTGAGACAAAATCTGGCGTGTTTACTAAAAACAAAATTTGCTCTAAAATATAGTAAATATGTTGGTATGAAACCAACGTTTTATTCAGTTTAGTTAATCGCCTAGAATCAATTTATAAAACGCTATGCTCTAATTATTTATCAAACGATCAGTTAAGGTGAGATTGCAATTAACTTTAAGTCCGCGAAATAAAATGCCATCAATATACGATCATTAAGTCAAAAAATCAAACCACTTAAACTTCCCGTATAATCCTACTCCATTTTAATGTTAGGTATATTTTATTAAACATTTTAAGATTGTTTCCTCTTCAATATCCCAAACTTAAAAATTACAAATACTAAGTGCTAATGAAGAGCTGTTCTGTAATGTGTTACAAGGACTTTAAGGAAATAAAAATGAACAAAAATTTGTAAAAGCATTTGATCGGAAACTAAAGCAGTTAGTCTAGCAGTTTTATGTTTAAATCAAACTAAGGAAATAACACGCCACTGGATTGCTGCGATCTCCTGTCTTATGTGGGGAGACCTAGGGATTTTCGAACTAATCGTCTGGCTATTTCATTGAATTTGTCTCTATGTTCGCGCCACATAATTGACGCATCGACATTTGCTCCTGATTCGTCATTAGGCTCTGAAAATCATGTTTTCGTTATTTGACGTAGCATTGGTTGCAGTTGCATTACTTACCGGCTAACATGGAAACAACACTTAGCAGAATTTTTTCAACACTTTGTACCGGACTCCAACGTTCAGCGGAGAGTTCATATCCCATGGGATCATCGCCAGGAGCATGCAGAATTGAAATACATACTCGTCCATCTTGAAAAACTAATTGAACCATTAGAACTATGAATGCATGAATGAAAGCAAAACAACGTACTATTTGGATGAAACATTTCGCAAGTAAATTTCATTTTTGGCGGGCTTAGGGGATAGTCTGGAGGAAATATTAGCTTAGCTGGAAATACACCACCTTCGAAGCAAGTTCCTTCTGGACCACTACGAAATATTGACGAGTTACACACACAGTCCAAGCGTATGAAAATTTAATACTTACGCTATCAGCGCTTCCCATTCAAATATGTTATCCTCGCTTATTGGTCCTGCCACGATTCCCTCTGGTGGATCCATTGTGAGCTCTAAATATGCAAATGAGTAGATATTCTATTCAGAATGATGATAATGGAAAATATTGTAATGACAAAGTTCATACGTTTGTATTCAGCCATTAATCTTCTTAGCGCGGATCCAGCCATTCTGAGAACACCCTATATTGAATAGTTTATTTTGCAATTTCAATACCTAATATTAACTATAATTTATCGATGTTTTGAAGTAACAAAAGTAAAGTTTAATTAAAAAAACGCAAAAAAACAATTGTTTTCGTCACTAAATTTATGACTAATGTCAAAGATGCGCCACTTGACGTTTGACAGTAAAAGGTTGGGTATGTTCGATTCAAGAATTTAGGATTTCCCTTTTAAGCAAAAAGAAACAAAATAAATTTGCGGGGTGATAACATAAGGTAAGGGCCGAACTCGCCAGGGCTTTTTTCATTTCGGTTCATGCAAAATAAAGATTCCAACCGCTAAGACGACATAAATATAACATCTTCAGACCATAGGTGCAGATGTGTGCACCTTTGTTAAAACATCTCTTTCTCACACTATATCCACATTTTGGTAATTATCTGCAATTATTGAGTATCCAGCGCTCCGCTGGGTTTTCGGTAATTCCCATTATTTTCATTTATTTTCATTTTATAGTTGGCCAATTCAATTTGTTTTCAGGTTTCCGCAGATTAAAAATGTATATTTATATTCAGGTAAAAATATTTAATTTATGTTTCACAGTATTATTTTTATTGAAGTATTGCGCTATTTATAGTTGAATTTCAGTTTGTAAGTTCGAAAGCATATTTCTTCATGTTTTTGCTACTGCAAACTGAGGTAGGTATATATACTTCAAAATTAAACATATTCCTCCTTATTAATAACGGGTGATTTTTTAAGAAGTTTAGAACTTTTTAAAAAAAAAAAACACAAAAAATTCGAAAAAATGAATGAAATATATATTTATCGATAGTTTGAACCTTGCAATTTAATGTTTAAAGATAATTTCATGCAAATGTTGACCGCGGCTGCGTCTCAGGTAGTCCATCCGCTGAGTCCAATTTTGGCATACTCTTTCACACATATCGGCCGGTATCTCACGAATGAATGCATGGATGTTGGCTTCCAGTGCGTCAATCGAAGCGGGCTTGTCCCTATACACATTAGCCTTGACATACCCCCACAAAAAATAATCTAATGGTGTCAAATCGCACGATCTAGGCGGCCAATTGACCGGCCCGAAACGTGAAATTAACTGTTCACCAAACTCGCCTCGCAATTGCGCCATTGTTTCGCGTGCTGTGTGGCATGTGGCACCGTCTTGTTGAAACCACATATCATGCAAGTCAAGAACTTCCATTTCGGGCAAAAAAAAGTTTGTTATCATCGCTCGGTAGCGTTCACCATTGACAGTAACGCTGCGATTCGCATCATCTTTGAAGAAATATGGCCCAATAATGCCGCCGGCCCATAAACCGCACCAAACAGTGGCTTTTCGGGATGCATTGGTAGCTGTTGCAATGCTTCTGGCTGATCTTCACTCCAAATGCGGCAATTTTGCTTATTTACGTACCCATTCAACCAAAAATGAGCCTCATCGCTGAACACAATTTTTCGATAAAAAAGCGGATCCTCGGCCAGCTTTCCAAGAGCCCATTCACCAAAAATTCGGCGTTGTGGTAGGTCGGCTGGCTTTAGTTCTTGCACAAGTTGTATCTTAAAAGGCTTTACGCACAAATCCTTCCGCAAAATTTTCCACGTAGTGCTGTAACAAAGGCCTAACTGCTGGGAACGGCGCCGAATCGACATTTCGCGGTCTTCTGTCACACTAGCTGATACGGCCGCAATATTTTCTTCACTACGCACAGTACGTAAACGTGTTGGTGGTTTAATGTCCAACAAAGTAAATTTGGTGCGAAATTTGGTCACAATCTTCCGAATAGACTGCTCAGAAGGTCGAGAATGCCGATCATAAAATGGAAGCAGCGCGCGATGAACATTTCGAACCGAGCACGAATTTTGATAGTAAAATTCAATAATTTGCAAGCGTTGTTCATTTGTAAGACGATCCATGGTTGAATTGCAAACCAAACTGAAGCTGTTTGACAGTGACACAAGGTACTAAACACACGTCAGCTGTCAAAACCAGTGCTGCCAAAACCAAACCAGCTAAAAAATCACCCATTATATTGTATATGTTTGTATTAATATCATTTTGGCAAGTTCTGGTTAGAGAGCTAACTATAAGCGCCTTCTGTACTATTTTATAAGCTCTTATAGTGTACGAGATGTTTGAGTACGAGAACAAGTGTAGTAGGAGTTTCTGTTTTTTGATTGCAATCGATATCCTTATATAATATATGTAAGAATTCAGAGATTTGTTTTTGAATTTGCATTAGATATATGATATAATATCCCGATGGACGGGTATGGTACGTTTTGCTTAAATTGTTGGGAAAATTGACGTTTCGCCGGGGTGGCGAAATTATCGAACTGGCAAATAGTAAAACAACGAGACTATATTTCGTTGAAAAATGACTTAACCAAATGAGAAACAAGATAATAGAATAATGCCAATCAACAAATTGCCGAACGATTTTTTGCGAAATGATAAAAAATCATTTCAAACAAATGCGAAAGATAAAAACGCCAATTAGGTAGTAATCGCGTAACGATTGACAAATTTAACGAAAAAAAAAAAAAAAAAAAAAAATTGCCAATTCAGGATTGCAAAATAAAGGAAATATTTAACGACTAAAACAGTCAATTCAGGAATCACATGGCAGGACCACATATCCTATATCGCAAAATCGGCGTCCGCAAAGTTGAGCTACCTATTTAGAGAAAAGAGGTACTTTAGCCCCAAGCAACTTCTCCTTCTCTACAAAGCACAGGTTAGACCAGGCTTGGAATATTGTTCTCATATATGGAGCTCGGCCCCAAAACATTCACTTAACCTGCTTGCTAGCATACAGAGACGAGCAGTTCGACTCATTGGAGACCCTACACTCACATCGAATCTACAACCGTTGGTGCACAGAAGACAAGTCGCTTACCTATGCTTGTTCTATAGGTACTTCCATGGTAGATGTTCTGAGGAACTCAAAGACATTATCCCTCGAAATGCAACTTTTGGGCGCCCAACAAGACAGGCTGCTAATGCTCATGACCATACAGTACACTTGACAACCGCGAGGACATCAACTTTGCAAAACTCCTTCTGTTACAGGACAAGCAAAATTTGGAACTCGCTTCCTGGGGATATATTTCCAGAAGACTACAATTTGCAGCAATTTAAGTGCAGAGCAAACATACATCGTCAGACATCTCGGGGCGCTGTTGAAGCGTTATAGGTTCGCCTTTCCCGGGAGAAGTAGGTATATAAAAAAAAAAAAAAAAAAAAGCCGAATGATATTTGCAAAAAAATGGTAGCCCTATGATAATATAGACAAAAACGGAGCATGCTATTCAGTTTGAAATGACCATATTATTACCTTAGAAATTAGGTTTTGTGCTTTCGAGATAATTCGAAATTTCAAAAGTACCTACCGTTATTTGATTCCAGAAATTTTACCAAGTTTACAAAGGTTTTTTTTAGTGTGTGAAAAAATTACGGGGGTGGCATAGATTGGGTCTGCCCCGGGCGGCTCCAACCCACGCTACGCCACTGTATGGAACTAGAAATCAGCGTTGAAATTTATACACTTAACACACTTATGTAAATTTCTTATACCCTATCCCTATATTTAATATATATATATAAGACAATTCAATTGCCATTTCCGTTTGTTCCTGTTGTCTCGAATGCCACTTTCTCTGGGTATGTTTGTAAAGCAAATAGAAGAATATACTTTAAGGGTGCGTCTGTATTTCAGACGCTTAAAAACCAATGTTTTGGAACATTTTAAGAACAAAATGCGCATATTTTAAAAAAACAGTATTTTAAGTATCCGTGCAGTACAGCAGTACAAAGTTACAGAAAGCAGTACAAATACTGTTTTGCAGTACAACGACAGCCCTGGTACCTGTAAGTCGATATATTAAAAACAAGAAATTTGTCTTCTCATTGAAATTAGTTTCACTGCTGATCAGCTTGTTTAGATTTCACCTTTCCTTCTGATAACCAACATTCCACAGCTTGATAATTCGCCCCACACTCACCTCAATATTGGGATTGCTGCAGATATCCATGAGTTTTCTAAACCTTGCAACTTCACGTGCATTTTTGCTCGTTATAACAAAATCGTCATTAACTACGCCACTTGTTATGAATCCGGCTGTCTCGAAAATGCAAGTTAACACGGTGCGCTTGGCCCACGAGCTAAGTGCATGCCAGCGAACCATATGGGATTCGCTGGCTCATCATTTTCATGCTCCAACCTGTTCCCACACTCCAGGTGCATTGGGATCATGTTGCGCATATGCCTCGGCCACCGGATACGCGTGCGACGACCTATCTGCGGAATCAGCTATTCACATCGTGGGACCAACAGGTTCCTAACGGGAATTTGGATTATGAAGAGGCAGTCTAAATCGAGAACTGGACTACGGCGGTCATATACTTATAATCTTCTTGTTATATTACGGTAGATAGAATAAATAATTTGCGTACAAAGTGAACGGTAGTTTTTATTCGTGTAAGTCGAACAGTGGGCGTGCCTTCGGGCACGCGTTCGCGTTTTTTTTGAGAGATCCTCGTCAGGATCCTTTAACTGGCGCCCGAGCAGGGACAGTTCCGTAAACGACATCCTTTTTTCTTCCTGCGATTGCCTATCCTCTAAACAAGGATCAGAGATCATTACGTTCGATTGAACGCAAATCACTGTACCCATGAGAACACAGTGTTTATATAGTGATTCTCGTAAAGCTTCCATCGTTCCCATGAGAACACGACTGGAGATCGCAAAGGAACCAAAAAGGATTCGTGTGAAGTAAATCGTGCCTTAGTAGGATGCTCACAATTATAAACGTTTGCACCCAAAACGGAGAACACGATCCTTCCAAAAGAACTGTACCCAAAAATAAACGTGAATCGCGAAATTAATTTTTCTTTTTTCCTCTGTTCCGATCCTAGTTGTGCAAAAAATCCCCAGCGAACGCGATCAAAGAATCTCCGCAAGAATCGGAATGTATAAGGTGCTATCGTTGATCCGCCAATGGCTACCAAATATTTAACTACCAATCGCCAATCGTCACGATAAAGGAGGGTAAAGGCTGGATCATTGACGGCCACTTCAAACTGGTGCACGTTATTAATCTGACGGAGTTCGATAGCCTGATGGAAAAGCTCGATACAACTATAAGTCTAGAAAATTTCAAGGCTCCAGAGAAAAGAAGCACTATCGACTTTTACGTTAATGAAATCCGTGGGAGGCTAACCCTACTCAAAGGAAAAAGAAGCCGAAGCGCAAGATCCATCGACTGGATAGGATCCGCCTGGAAGTGGATCGCAGGAAACCCTGACGCAGCAGATTGGAGCAAAATCCTTGCGAGTGAGCAGAACATTATTAACAACAACAACCAGCAATACAAAATTAACAGCGGACTCTTTGGTACCATGAAAGCAACAACGTAAAAGATGAACTGGATGATAGATCAGTTTAATAATGAGGTCCATGCATCTAATGTTGGAAGGTACGAGCAAGATATTTTGAACGAGATTCTGATAGTAAAGGACAAGGTTGATGAAATGGTACGTGCCTGTCAAATGGCAAAGAGTGATCTGATAAATACCAACCTCCTCGACAAAGAAGAAATAGGTAGAATCGTGAGCGAAATCGAAACGCTACCATACGCTAACGAAATTGAAGCTGTGGAATACGGATCTCCATCCATCTACACGAATGGGTCACTGTTACTTTACGTCCTTTCAATGCCTAAGGTAAAAAATGAGGAGTTCAATTTACTCCTAACGAAAGCTTCCATTACCAACGGACTGCAAATCGATATGGATTTCGATAGGATACTAGTTAACCAACAGGAGACATTTGGAATAGTTGGAGAATGCCTTTCCATCAACAACCTAGTGATCTGCGCTGAAAAATCATTAGAGAAACTAGAAGAGGACAGCTGTGTAGCCAAGCTTATAAAAGGAGGACTTACGACATGTACCTTTCGCTCGAACACGAAGGAAGTAATCGAATTTGTCAAAGAGGATACGGTATTCGTAACGAATTTCCATGGTCAACTGGTTTCAAAAAATAATTCGCAAACCCTCAATGGAACTTACGTAATCCAATTGGACAACGAAGCGATTCAAATAGGAGACAAAACGTTCTCGAGCTTCACGTATTCCCATGTCCAGGTACTTCCACCAGTCCTTGCAAATATCACGAGTCGAATGCACAAAATTAATCTTGAACATGTGCACAACACAATCATTCGAAATATAGAATGGCTTGGAAATCTATCAAACCATGTCACGATATCTTACCTCATGGATGCCCTTATCATCATCCTGGCAGCGGTCATAGTTTGCATCATATGGCGAAGGATTAGCCTGGATCTGAAGCTTCCACCCCTAAATGCCTTCGGTACGAGATCCAATGCTGCGGCTGATAAAGAGCTTAGTCGGGTTCAAGAACTTCCAACGGCGCAGGTTTGGCCGTCGGCCTCTGACGTCACCTATGATCTACGGGACGTAGATCTTTAAAGGGGGAGGAGTTAACACGGTGCGCTTGGCCCACGAGCTAAGTGCATGCCAGCGAACCATATGGGATTCGCTGGCTCATCATTTTCATGCTCCAACCTGTTCCCACACTCCAGGTGCATTGGGATCATGTTGCGCATATGCCTCGGCCACCGGATACGCGTGCGACGACCTATCTGCGGAATCAGCTATTCACATCGTGGGACCAACAGGTTCCTAACGGGAATTTGGATTATGAAGAGGCAGTCTAAATCGAGAACTGGACTACGGCGGTCATATACTTATAATCTTCTTGTTATATTACGGTAGATAGAATAAATAATTTGCGTACAAAGTGAACGGTAGTTTTTATTCGTGTAAGTCGAACAGTGGGCGTGCCTTCGGGCACGCGTTCGCGTTTTTTTTGAGAGATCCTCGTCAGGATCCTTTAACTTGCAGCCTATGTAACACTTGGTTGGTGTTGAGACCGTACGAAAATCTGTGCCACAGAAAAGCGCCAAATCTAGAACCTGAACCTGCGTAGAGTTGACACACCTCTTAATTATGTTTGGCGTTAAAGCTGAGGCAACTGGGAAAGCTTAAATATAAAATAAACAAATCAAATATTCAATGCTATGACAGCAATTACCGACACGTACCACAAAAGAGATATTAAGCCCCCAAAAACTAAAGCTGATTTGATTGAACTATGCCTAAGTATGTGTATTAGCAAATAATGTGCTAGAAGGTAGGTACTGTTTTTATACGCCTTGTAATGTATTAAAACGCGGTATGGACTATTAGTCTCATAATTGTCAATTAAATAGAGTGTACGCCATTGTAAGAGAAATGATGCAAATCCGATTTTGCAGTAGCTAATTGGAGGTTCAAACGATGAATCATTAAAAATACAATTAGCTCGTCTATAGTACCCACCAGTGCCGGATGTGTTTAGGAAATGTGCGAAAACCACACGCATTGTTGACACATTCATTCATTCAACTCAACATTAAAAATTGTCATATATCAGATGTTACATATGCGGTCATGACCGATAGTATTATTTCGATGTCCCGGTTTCCATTAGCATAATTTCAAATGGTAAATTACACGATCATGAATGGCTGTCATGAGCGAAAACCCATCGAATTCGGTTAAATGAGGTGTTGTCGTGATGTCAGTTCTTCCACATCCATATGCATGCATAACAAGAAAAACCCCCTACTTGAAGGGTTGCGCAGTGATCAGCGAATACGGCATACGTCAGTACCAGATGTACAATTCGCCGACTAACCACCCATGCGGTATTGAAATGCACAAAAGCCGGCAAGTGGTACAGACCGGGAACAAATGTTTAAATGTCATTTCATAATTAACGCCCAGAGGATTAAATTAATAATAATTCTTCGGCTCGTTTGTGCATTTATTAAAATACAATTGGGTTAAACCACACACGGTACACGCATCGTGCTGTCAAGCCTTGGGACTCTCGAGCACACCAGTGCGAAATAATGCCGTCCGTCCGGTGAACGACTTTACTTCCTACCAATACCTAGGTGTAGGTGGAAGAGAGCAATTTTTCATTTAAAAACACGAGTTTAATTAAAATGCCATTTATTCCACACTCACATGGAGGATTATTATCTAAAATTCCAATTGCAAATGCTGAACAATTAACATAAATCAAACTATGCAATTTAATCTGCATTACAAATGACTCCCGATGGAGAAAGGAGAAGTTGCAGAATTAAAAATGGCACCCGAGTAATGCGTATCTACCTTTAGTCATAGAGTGTCGCTCAGGACAGGACACTAAATCAGCTTGTGTGTAGCTTATTGTCTAATAATAAATAATAAAAATGCATATATCTACAGATGAAGATTCTAGTTCCGCTTTTGTCTAACGATATTTCATCCCATAGAGTCTATAGACGATGCTAGAGTCCGACTTTTGAATTCTTATGCGAATTATAGGTACGGCTCATCCAAAATTATCTTCTTTATTTGACAATATTATTCTCAGTGAAAGCGATGTAGTCCTATTTTATGAAATTTATCCTATGTCATCATCAGGCTCCTTAAGTAATTGTTTTTTTTTGTTTGAATAGTTTGAATTCTGACCGTCAATTCGCCGTATAGAATCCACTTGGGAAGGCATTTCTACCTTCCCCTGTCCGGAAATGAACTTGCATTTAAATTTAGCCAATTGTGTGAACGAACGCTAGCAAATTTGCCCACAGCGAAACGCGGAAGTGGCGCTTTTAAAAGTCACAAACAATCGTACCGGAAGTAGCCCATTCTTTCCATCCCTGGGCAAAAATGTCCGCCAATCCTGTTTTTTTTTCTCTTAGTCTAATTGCAAGCTTTTAGTTTTTACTTAGCTCAACTTATTATTTTATGCCTTAGGACATCCTGCAGTCGGCTCTCCTACTATTATAAAAGATCAAAGATGGCGCAAACTAAATATAATATCGTATAAAACGTTCTCTCATAGCATATCTCTGATAAAAGATAGAAAAGATACAACACTAAAATCAGCATTTAAGACATAACACGATTTATTTGACGAAATATTCGAATCGCCACTTCCGTCATCGAGCTATATAGGTTCACGCAATTAAGTTGATTTTACATGTGTTTCGAAAGAAGCTGTACAGATGAGGAGGAGGAGACTATCATCGTCTCTTCACCTACTTCAATGACCACTAGCGGTCTTGTTAACACCGACGTTAAACGTCTACTTCGCTTCATTACAAGCTCAAACTGGCAAATCGCTGGTCTAGCTGGCTTTCTTAGCTGGCAGCCGATCTAACCTAACTAAGACCATATTCACACCGCACCGAAAACTGTGTTTTCATCGGAAACTCGTCGATACATTCACACCGATTCACCGAACACCAACTAGTTTTCTTTTGACATTTCAATCATTTTGACACTTCAATGTTCAATCTTGAAACTTCTGTGTAAACTATTTTGGTTAAAAATTTCTATAGCATTAGTTAACAAATAAAATTAATTCAGAGCATTTAAAATCAATAAAGGGTCTTTCATTAAGGACTTAAAAACATATTTAAAAAAAAAAAAATGCAAACTACTTGAGATAGGTATCTCAAACTTTTATGAATGGACTTCGACTTCGTTCATAAATGTCCACCATGGGGAACGTATGCAGCGGTCGATACATTGAACCGAATTTTCCATGACTCGGTCGCTTATTTCGACCGATACGGCCGGTAGTTCTCGTTCAATATTGGCTCTGAGCTCCTCTAACGTCGCCGGCTTGTTGGCATAGACCAACGATTTAATGTAGCCCCATAAAAAAAACTAGAGGTATTAAATCACATGATCTCGGCGGCCAATCGACGGATCCGTTTCTCGAGATAACCCGTTCACCGAACTGAGACCTCAACTCGACTGTTGCACCCGCTGCGTGGCATGTGACACTGTCTTGTTGGAACGACATCTGCAACATATCACGGATGTCCAATTCATGCCATTGCTCAAAGAAATAACGTTCCAACATGTCTCTGTAGCGAATACCACTTAAAAAAAAAAAAAAAAAGCGAATACCACTTACTGTTACGTAAAAAAACGGCCCAATGACGCCACGCCCACGGCATGATAACCACTACAAAAAGTGACATTTTGCGGATGAAGTGCTGTTTTATGGCACATATTGCTTATTTTATTGACGAAGCAGTTTAACAAAAGTTGCGCTTCATCGCTGAAGATTGAAAATTGACGTTAACGCTCTTAAAGTTGCGACCATCGACTCGGAATTTCGGTAGGTAGTACATTTTAATTATTTGTAAACGTTGTTCCTTCGTCTACTTCACCATGATAAAGATGTTGATTTTACTGAATATTTTGACGTTGACAACTCTATGATCGGTTTAAGGTTGCGTGCACACTGAAATTTTGAACTTGTCAAGTCGCTAATGAAACACCCTTTTTTTAGCCCACCAATTAAATAACCATATACGTAAAACAAAACCGTAAACATTTTTTTTTACTTTTTTGACTAATTAAACCTAATGGTTGAACTTAGTCTTGGTCTTAAAATGTTGCTTATGAATTATAAAGGTAGTTTATGAAAAATAAATAATCAAATCATCTTTAAATTTTCCGTACAAAAAACTTTTTCCGATCAACTTCTCAGTCAATTCCACAAAAGAAAACCGAATTATTCCACTGAAATATTTAATTTTTTTGCTGTTCCATGTTCCATCTGTCAGGAATTTTTTTTCTAATGGAATCCAATCAATCACCCAATCCAATCAACAACGGGTTTGTTGCAATTTTTTTTTTATAGGGAAACATTTTTTTTGACAGATTTTTCGCTATGACCGCCTAAACGAAAAATAAACTCATTTTCATACTGTTCCAACTTTTTCGGTTGCATTTTACGTATGGCTATAACTGGGGCCTAAGTGTGGAAAATGATTTTAAGTTGTGAGTTGTGACATTTGTTCGGTCAGCTTTCTGCTGAATTTGCTGAATATTGGAATATTGCAAAAGGTGTGCTTGTTTCAACAACCCAACGATTGGAAGTCGTTTTACTGCTGTTTTTGTGGAAAACGACTTCAAACGACACGTTTTGAAAACTATGTATGGGAAAACTTATTTTTTCGATGAATTTTTGAGTGTTTTCGCGAAAACCCGGTTTTCAGCTCGCTATGAATAGGGTATTAACCACATGTATTAAATACATGAGTGCAGGGCCGTCGAGACAAAACACGGCCTCGGGACGGGAAAATGCTGAGCCCTCATGTACTTGTACGTATATTGAAGGAAAAAAAACGTCGTAATACGAGTATAATTAATCATTATTTTACTCGTATTATGACGTTTTTTCCATGAATGTCATTAAATAATTTGAACGTAGATTTTTTGAAGTGAAACTTCTTATGCGACTTCCAACTCAAGGTCGCGTTAAACGTTTAACGCTAATAAAAGCATTGGATACTCAAAGGTGTGAGGGAGGGTGAGGGTGGCGCACATTGCACAAGCACGTTCATATGAAAAAAAAACTCCAAAATAAGTGAAACGAAAGAGAAGTATGCGACGTGAATGGGTATGTAATCAACAGCGACAATGTGTTTCTGAGGAAGTGCGCAGATGGCTGATGACGTGGGCTGATGGACGTAGGTTGGTGTATATAGAAATTGAGTTCAAGGTTTTTGTTTTAATGGTTGTTATAGTACCTACGTTGATACCTTCAGTAAAGAATTGAAGAATTCAAGAAGTAAAGACGATATAGGTGAATTATGTTGTTTGATTTATTGAAGTGAAACTTCTTAAATGCTTAATGCCACTAGGTATTAGCATTGCATACTCAAAGGTGTGAGGGTACCGCTCACGCTTCAGAGTATGCAATGGTGAGTGAGTTTATTGGCACCAAATGCTGGGAGAAGAATATTCTGTGGTGAAGATTAATTTCCAAAAATAATGACTAAATTGGCAATTAATGTCTTATTGAAGTGAAACTTCTAATGCGACTTCCAACAAGGTTGCATTAAACGTTTAACGCTACCATTTAGGGGGTATGAAAGCACTGTTGCGTTAAACGTTCAATGCTCCTGGGGAGGGGGAATAGAAGGAGACAGAGTGAGAGTCAATGCGTGGCACTCGAATGCATGCGCGTAGTATACCTGTTACAGGCAGCGCGAGCGTTAGAACGAGTAGCGTCCTCATTATTTCATTTACTTGTTTTAGTTTTATTTGATACACATATAATTTAACAGGGTATTATTTTTGAAGTGAAACTTCTAATGCGACTTTCAACATTTCGTATCTTACTTTAGTTGCCATAATCCCATTATAAATGTTATAGATTTGGATATTTCTCCACTCGAAAATGATAATTAAAAGATGCGATCAATTGTGAATTGTAAGCAATGTTAATAAAGTTTGTCTTAAAGAAACAATATGATTTCACAAAAAATCAATTTCTACCCCTTCCTATTTTCATTTCCACATTACGAAGTTTCACTTCTTCCGCGCGGAGGGACTCCACGCACTGGTTTTGAGTGATCTGTATTATAATAAAAATTACGTTGTTTTTCTTTAACAAAATAATTACAAAACTGTTATTGGTGTTGTTTTGTACTCCACTAAATTTTCTCTTTTATATACGAACTCTTCAAATTTTCTGGGCAGACAAGTATGGTGCAGGTATGGTGCAAAATATACGCAGAGAAAGAGAAGCATTTGGGAAAATCGTATCTGCGAAAAAAATGCATTCAGGAAACACACAGGTCTTTTTCAAAGTTGGTTTCGTAGTTCGTAGATATGTTTCAGATGGATTAGCTCTTCTTTCTTCTTCAGATTCGTGTGATTTGTGGGAAAGGGGGATTCCCTCCGGCCCCTGTCGACGGCCTTGTTCTTGTGAAACAAAAAGAAATTCCCTTTTGTAGTGCTCGTTCACAGAGGACGCGATTCGACCCTAGGTTTTTTTTTTTTTTTAAATTGAAGCAAGCCTTCATACATGTTCCCCGATGCAACAATCCGGGGATTAGTCAATTTTATACAGCAGATTTATATCCAACAGATATTATACTCGCGTATTTGTTTTGATTTTATTTTGGAAATTGTTGATTTTTAAGTCAGTTGGGTAAAACAAAATATTTTCGAGTCCCTCATGATAATCGTTATCATATGGCAGGAACATCTCAAGTTTCACCTGGAGCGGTGTTAATCAATATCTATATAGGAGATTTCCACCTACTTTTGGACCCGATAACTGGAGTTGTTGTCAATCTCCGAAACCACTCCAGCGATTTTAATGAAATTTTGTGAATGTATATTATTCGTTCCCACTTGAAGGATGGGATTCTTTTGGACCAGATAGGTGGCGCCTTTGTCGAGCAAAAATAAAAAGAGACTGTCGGTATGTGCACATTCATAAATCGGTAATGGATCGTGCTTGGTGGATTCGTATTGACCCAAGGAAGGACATAATTATGCTACGTGAAAATAAAAGTTTAAGGGAATGGAATTGGGGATAGAACTGTGTATGGAGAACCGCACCTTAAAAAAAAATAGATTGGATAGAAAAACGGGTAGTGTTACTTCGAATACAACAAAAATTATTTAAAATGTTGAATTATTGAATTATTTTGATGTGGCGGGCTTACCGCTACAGGCTACACAATTTGAAATTGAAAGTCGTCTCAGTTATAATCTTGTTGCGCAACCTCAATCCACCGAAATTTTTAACGGATCGCGTTTGATTTGATTGTGAATAATATCAAATCAAATGTCATGCAAGAGAAGATTTTGAGTGGAAAATTCAAAGGTAAACATTCTAATTCCACGGACTCCGCTTATTCAGAACGATTTGCCATTCGTATTCAATCGTACTATTAATTTCCCGTTTCGCTATGACAATTAATAAGTCAATCGCTGGAATTTTGTGGAATCAATCTTGAATTCCCATATTTCTCATTAAGTCAATTATATTTGGCGTAACTTTCCGCTTTATATATCGTGTACATACCGTAAGGGAATTAGTGAAAAAGCGAAAGGCTGACTGATACGAAAGAAATTGAGTAGCATGATCAATGTGCACTGTTCATGCTCATAATTATTATTTTCATTACATTAACGAATTTGGGCAGCTAGTTTGCTTTATATTTGACAGTTTTTAAGTTCCAAACACATTAAAAATAAATAAAAGACTTGCAGTAATTATACATTGTGTTGTTTTTATTGTTACTGTTGCTATTTTCTTCTTCTATTTTCGGTTTCTATTTCTAGCGACTAAAGTTCTTATTTAAATTAAATATGGCAATATTCTTTTTACGGTTACGTATATTAACACAATCCTTCTTTAAATTAAATAGTTCTTTGTTTATATATTGCTTATTGCTAATTATTGTGGTAATAATTAAGTATTTATAATTATATACGGTTTTCTTTGATAAATAAAGATTTCTTTTTTTAAATTTACATTAAGTACTAAAGAGACAAAAAAAAACAAAAAAAAAAAAAAATTAATATTAATGATAAAAAATAAATAAATGCGCGTTGTGGATACAATATCTGCAAGTTTAAACATAGATCTAAATATACAAATAAGATTTATACTGCTTTAGTGTGTATACAGATTTTGTTTTAGAGTTGTTTACATATAAATTGTGCTGTTCTTTCATTCGCATGTTCTCGCTCGTCTTTGGAAGCGCTTCATACGTCTGTACCACTCGTCCTTCCATTCTATAACAATCGATCGGGGCCCAATACCTAAATACCCAGGTGGAGCTTCGGAGTCCTTACCTAAGACCAGGTAAGATCTGAAAGTAATGAGTGTTAACAAAGCGTTCTGCAGAAGTTGGTAAGCAATTCATCAATTTACCTGTTTAATTTAATTTTAGGACATCGGCATTCCAAGTCCTTATATGGAATCGTCCAAGTCATAGGGCCTCGCTTCATCATCGTACTCGAAGCGCCGACTGTTGGTGTGGACCTTTTGAATATCGCCTGGATGCTTATATCGAACTTGACCATTTCGTCTTGGCTTTCTTTCGTGTACTGTTCGCTGCTGCTGACCTCTGTGCTCGTTTCTCGACCAATTACCTTTACCATTATTGCTGATGGATATTGAAGGAGTATCCTTGTTAAGAAGTAATCAATGTTAGCGCAAATTCTAACTTACCGTAGTCTCTTTTGCAATACTTGTTGAGATTTAGCCTTTTTGTGTTTATTTTGCATTTTTCGCAATCTGCAAGAAATATCGAATTGTTGTTAATATTTAAAATATATGATTGTACCTATAGAAAATGATGCTTGTATCGACTAAATATTAATAATATTGTAGATAAAAGGTCAGTATTACGAATGGGAATTCTGGAATATTTTATTTTTGTTTATCAGATCGTGAACACACTTTTGTAATCTCTAGCAAAAGAAGCGAAGCTATGGATAGCGTGTAAGACTGGCATTTGTCAAGCTTTTGAATGGAAAATGGTACCTACACTTTAATTTGTTTTATCTTTCTGTTGCAATAGGATCAGGGTATAGATAAGTGCAAAAGTTTAGCGAAATTTTAGTCAGGAACATTTCTTTGTTGTAGTCCGAAAAAATATTGCACTTTCACTTGATACTATACTTAATGAAGTGAAAATGGTTGAGAAGAAGTTCAACGAGTGTGTTATATAAATTCGTTTGGAGATTCCAGAGCTTAAAGCGTTCCCGAGTAATCTATACTCTTTAGGCGTTTTTCTTTTTTAGTTCAGGGCAGAACCTGAACTGTTATACAAGAAGTTCGTGCTTCTTTTTTAGTTCAGACACATCAGAGCAGAGCTCGAATTTGAGTTCCTTTTTTCGTTCAGTTCAGAGCATGATGGGAGCTCAGAATAAATTGACTGAGTAGGCTGAGTAAAAAGCTGTTTACACTAAAAAATTAAAACCCATTTTATATCTCTGGGGTAATCATAAAATTCAATGAATATAAGCGAAAGAGTGCGGGATCATACATTTCTTTTTCATATTAATATTTAGTTATTTGATCGCGTTTCATTTGTATTTAACCTTTTGCTAATCAAGGTGGTCTCCAAATGGAAAGCGAAACGTCTGCGAAAAGGCAACAGAAAATCATTTGTGGAGAATTCCAAGAGCTGATACACAAGAAGTATAGTGTTACCAGCACTGGCTATTTATATCTGATTTGGCAACTCGAACTTTTCACAGGATCCTTAAAATTGTCATTTGGATTTATCCCAATTTACGATATTCACTTAAAGCGATTTTTGGGTTCCTTAGGATTTTATATATATAAAAAAATACATACTTCTATTGCGGTGGTACTCTTTTCGTATGACTAAAACTTTCTAAGCGGTTATGACGGTTTCGATTGGGAATTTTTCAGATTTTGATCTGAAATTCCAGATTTCTGCTACCAAATCGAACATATTCCGAATTTTACTGGTTCTTTTGTGTATTGAGTTGACCAATAAAAACAAACCAACCCATTTTGAAATAATTTAATATAAAAACTTGATTCCATAAGTTTTCTTTTGTTGTTAACATTTAAAAATGGAAACTAGAATGTAATCAGAAAAAGTGTGCCTAAGGCCCTATGTACCGGTTGGCAACTCGAGTTATAGATCAGTTACGGACTCAGCGGGGACTCCAAACACGAGGAAGCTCATCACCGATCAAAATCTCTAGTTCAATCAGTGTCGTCATGGATGTAGGAGGTTTTTCAACCTCCCCAACCAGCAAAAGTCTGGTCTGTTGTTTGCTTATCTTTGACAAACTAGAAACTGAAATCAATAGGCAACCCGACATGCAAATCAACAGACGACAAACTGTTTTTTTGTGAATCGCAAACGAGTTTTCAACCAGTATCGTCTGTGCATCGTCCTATTTCATTACACAGGATATGACTCAAAGCAAAATAGTTGCCAATTTGCATCGCTGATCAGATTCTTTTTCAGTTGTTCCGTGTGCATTGTGCCTAAAGAATTTCAAACAAAGGCGCACTTTTGATCTTTATATTTGAGTTTTGGTGTTTTTGGCTATAAGATTTTTCAAATTTGGCTCCATACCTCTTCTAAAAGCTGGTACCACTGCATTATAACTTCGTGACTATATTCGCCGAAAAAAAAATAAAGGACAATAATTTTTTTGCTTCCAACATTTTTGTATTTCTTTTTATTTGTTTACAAAAAAAAAAAAAAACGTTAATGTCGTTTTCGATTTTGGCTTTTCAGATATTGAGCTCAGATTTCAAATTTCTGCTGCCAAATCGAACATCATAGTACATTTACACCGCACCGCACAAAAAATTCCGAAATCCGACTTTGCGTTCCTAGTGAAACTTCAACTTTACAAATGACAGTTAGTTTCAGAATTGATTATTGATACTTTTTCTGTTTATAAATCGGAAATGGTTGAACCTAAAGAATTAATTTTTGTAGCTATATTATTGTTAAGAATTTAAGTGCTAGTTCAGGCATATTAAATACATTGCGGGACTCAATATAGAGGCGCAACCACTTCCTTGTTCTTTGTTATAATAACTTTTACGATCAATATTTATAATTTGAATAACTTGGAAGAATTGATTTGTTGACAACTATTTTTTTTGTTTTGTTAGTCATCGAACTAATAAGTCATCGTCTTCGATCTGCCAAAAAGATACATTTTTTAGATGTTCGATTTGAAACATTTACAGTATTATTTACGTTTACAGGAAAAAAAATGTCCTTCTTCATTGAATAAAGATTGTGAAAGGTAAAGCCAGTCTAACTTTTCGTATTTTTGAGAAGGGTGGATAGATTTAAAAACATCTTCATTTTCATTACGAAAACCTCTAAATTCTAAGTAGGGTTTTCCCAAACTATATTTAGTTATAAGAATAGCTTTAACAGCATAATACATTAATTTGTGATTTGTCACTGCTCCAAGGGTTATTCATGGTTGAAAATACTCTTCAGTTGGTGCACTTCAGTTGGTGCACTAGAACCCGGTGTAAACCCAATTTCAAGTAATGTATGTAGATTATACGTAATATTTTTAATTGAACTAAATGCAAACAATTTTTAGTCAGTGTTTTAAGGGACAGTTTCAAAAATAAAGGACAAAATCCGTCCTTTATTAAAAAGAAAATAATATAGGACAGGGGTTAAAAAGAAAGGACTGTCCTTTTAAATAAAGGACGGATGGTCACCGTAATTATAACTTTAAAATTTTTGCAAACAATTATTTATGTTCCGGACAACGTTGCCGCTGAAAAATTTCAAAAAGGGGCCCGAGCCAAAAAAACGACCCTTACATAAAATACTCATATAGCAAAAAAAAAAAAAAAATATATATATATATATATATATACCTATATGTATTTATATATATTTTGTATGTATTCACTACGAAACACTTTTTTGTCATATATTTGCATTCTCTTTCGTTCAATAAAGAATGAAATCTTTCTTGAAATAAAAAGGGGCCATTTTGACATTTTATTTTAAAGAGTTGGGGGCCAAGAATCTTGAGGCTCTTTGCAGCAGCAGCGTACTGCACATCGAAAAGGTGAGCGAAATTAGTTCGCTCATGATTTCATTGCGGACCTACAGTAGTAACGCACTTTCGGGTGGCTGGTGTTTTTAAAACCAAAATAAACTCACGGTCGTAAAACTCAGAAATCGCAATTACAGAACGAGTGTTTCGAAAGCTTGATTTTCGGCGTTGAAATCTAAAAAAGGATTATCATTCTATAATAATTTAAAATATGAAAGTGCAATACAAAAACAAGGGAAAAATATTCGTATTGAGGATAAAAATCTTCAATGAAACTCGATGAAACATTTGCTTTTGTCTTTTTATCGGTGCGCGGGGCCTACAGACGATGCAAGGAGCCTACGCACAAATGACACGTAGGTGACAGGCTTCATCATTTAGTACCTACATTTAAGTACACATTTGACGCAGTTTATAATGAGGAATATACCTACAAAAATCGCACAATGCTTGCTCGTTAAGTGATAAGCCACTGCTACTGCATGCGATCGCTTTCCTTATAAAACAGGAAATTATAACTCATTTCTGCGATAAGTTTTCTTTATCTATAACCTACATGGAACGAAAGTATTTAAATAGGCCCCTCAACACCCCTCATCAATGACACCAAAATAAAATTTGTAACACTTAGTACTTGACAAGCTCGTGTAATACTTTCCTTGCACTCAAGAGAAGTTCGTTTGTAAAGACCTACATCAGTGAGATTGTGTTAGTGTGATAGGTCATCTTAAAACCAGCCTTTTTCGGTGTGCAAATACATGTCGAAATGCTTTTGTTTAATAGGAAAAAAATAAAAATAAAAATGCAAACATGAATAACACGCCCCGCCCCCGCCTAGGTTGATAAATGCATTTTTCAAAAGCAAACGCTAAGCAATTTACCAAAGTGTCACTCAATATAATAAACACCTCATATACTATGGCAGCAACTTATCCCTGACTCCATGCTCTATCTGCAATCACACACAAAAAAAAAAAAAATAGTCGAACACTACTTCGCCGAACACATCAACACCACAACATGTAAACTTCTCAAAGAGCCTTTCAAGGAAGTTGTCGTCTCTAGGAGGTTCTCAAATTATGCCACTATAACCTGCAATAACATTGCCCACTCCAAGGATGTGCACGATGAGGATGATTTTATGATGGCAACATTGCAGCCATACACGCGTTAAGGGGGGTGGGCTGTAGAGTAGATGCATTTCGTTTAGGTTGAAAGCGATACTCATACTTGCAGTATACAAAGTTTATCCTTCAATTAAGATTATCGTATGTATTATGTATACATCGTGTTTCGACGCAACTGGCAATTGAAAATATCTCACAGCAGGATAAAGAACGATACTGCCTTCAAAGGATATAATAGAGCTGGCCTAAGACTTCCGTTACATGTTGAAGATAATCTTGAGAGTCCATACTGCAAGGCTTTTCAAATGAGGTTTTAACTATTGACTTGCTTTTAAAAAAATACTTAGTGTGCAGTTAATACATCCTTTCGGAGATATTGCCAGTAATAAAATAATCACTCACTATATGTGTAGGTATTTTTTGTAAGCTTGGGTCACTGGACTGTTGAGAGCGTGACACAGGAAATGGGGTGATTATACTCGTATCACTCAAAGTGAAAAATTTCCTATAATTTCAATAGGAAAACCTTCAAAAGGAAGTCGAGAGGACGTATGATGCTTAAGTAGAAATAATTGGCAGAACTTAACTTTAAATTATTGAGTTTCCTATATATATAAGTGGTGCCTGGTCTTTTGTGACGGTCTCCCTACCCCTCAATATAACCCAACCTAGCCTATAAGTCAACCAGTATGACTGACATGCCGACATCGAAAGGCTGAATTTGAGGAGCTTTATCAGCACATTTTAGGCCCTGCATACACCTGAGGCCAGCCATTTTTGAGAGGTGCGGGCCAGTGAAAAAAGCCCTTAAGTGTAATAGGCTTAAACATATTTGCTTGTAGCGCTTTCGACCTGTACAACGTCTCTGCTTTAAATTGGCTAGACCAAGTATTCTGGTGTTCATTTAAAGTTTGTAGTCGACGGGGGAATATTATGGTTGTAACTTTAAAAATGAAACAACCTAATGCTGGTGAGATAGTGATTCCTGCGCCACAATGCAAACAATACTGCTTACGGTATTGAACTAAACCTTATTGACCGCTTAAAGTTGTGGTACCAGTTTTATGTGTAATATGACTTTTGTAACATGGAAAATCGACATAGAAATTGCGACACTTAACATTTGCGACCGCCGTTAACATCTTTTCGAACTTACGGAGAAATCCTAATTAAGGGCTGCTGTGTTTAGTAGTCGGCCATCTTGTTTACGTGGCATGAATTATGGGAAAGTTATTCATGCTGATATTTTAATATAGAAATCGCTTTAATACAAAACAAAATGGCTTCCGGAAGTGATGAAGGTACAATTATTTATTTATTTCGTATAACTGATTGATGAATTGTTGGTTTAATTTACTGAAACTAACTACCACTCTCGTTTCATATACGGTTTTATATCTGTCCCGTCTCGTGCAAAAATGCGCGTGTTTTATGGTGTAGATGCAGTTTAAATCTCCGAATCTCAGAGTCCACGCGACATTTGGCCCCCATCAGAACAAATTGACGTGGGCCTCTCGATTGATTTGGTTCAACCGCTGCCAATTGTGAACGTTTTCTTTGCACACCTTTTTGTCAGGCATCCTTCGCATTGCCACTGTACATTTCACTGACATGTTAATTAGCTAAGCTACCGCTTTGCGAAGCATTTTTATAGTCATTAAACTTGTCCGTCTGCAAAAGAGTTCTTAAATTGCCCAAATACCGCGCCAAATGATTGCATTTAAAATAGGCACACATTTTGCTGGGTAAAATACGCCACATACACAAACGAATTGCATTCTTCGAATTTCGACGTATCCATCAATCAATTGCTACCCAAATAGATATATAATTACTCAATAAAAATAATCCCGAAGAATAGCGAAATGATTTCATTAAATTATACACCAATTAGCAAGGCATCTGTGCCATCCGCGGGTTCTATTTAAAGAACTGACTTGACGCTGCACTGGTGAGTGTTCAGCTTCGTTTCAAGCGGATTTACGATAACGAAAAAAGATCCAAGCTGCAAGAGAAGGGTTCCCTGCTGATTTTGGCCTATCTCGGCCGAATGCCTTATTACGTGCTAGATCTAAATTTCAATATCAAAGTTTGCTCACATCTCTAAGCAGTGTATCTGGCAAGTAGTACCTACTCCTAGTTCTTCACTGTTTGTTTATATCTGCTCGTAATAGTTCAGCGGGTTGTCTTTCGATGGCGCGGTGATGGTTCAAAAATAGAAACCGATTCAGACAGGGAATGCTATTTTCCACACATCGTTTTGTGTGTTGGCATATAGTGAGTCATATATGTCTTATTCGCAAATGCTGAAAAGTGTTCTTAGGCGAAGTATGCACGATGATGTGCAGCAGCGGCTGTATCATTGCTAACCCAAAATTCATGAACAAAACCGCATCACCTGTCTTTTGAACATTGCTTAGTGGCATGAGTATGCGGTTGGTATTGCATGTGCCCTCAGACTCTGACTAATGAAATAGTTATGATGCCCATAACCTTAGGATTTAATATTGCAAATAATGTTCCTGATTCTCCAAGAATAGCGTGTTCAGATCGTTCTGATGTTTTTCTGTTTTTCCGGTTGTTTCTTTCTATCATATGGGAATGAAAGTGTTTACGTATATTTGCATCAGTTTTTTACTCCGCCCGCGCAGTCAATTTATTCTGAGCTCATAGAGCACGCTCTGATCATGCTCTGAACGAAAATGGAAACACAAATTCGAGGTCTGATGTATCTGAGCTAAAAAAGAAACACGAAATTTTTGTACAACAGTTCAGGTTCTGCTCTGAACTAGAAAAGAAAAATGCCTACTATCGGGAACAGACCTACAACATCAACCTGCAAGCGACATAATGGAAAAATAACACAAAAAATAATTATTTGTCACAGCTAAACCATGAACGCCATGAAAATGATATCCATACCTAGTAAAGGAGAGGGTGTTTTTTTAAGCCTTCAGGCAGTTATATTTGTGAAACCAACTGTCAGATGGCAAACTGTTGGTATCATTTTTATCTAGTAGTTTTTTTTTTGCAATTTCATTCCAAGAATAAACACACTTTAACAGCTTTTCTAACATTTAAAAAATGTATGTTTACAAAATAATGAATTGTACCATCTTACACCTGACATAATCGACCACCTGAGAGCGCTATTTGACGTATTGTTGATGCAAGATGCAGTGTCACCCCGAAGAGTGCCTGCTGAAAATAATAATGCATCCGTTCAGGAGAGCACTGTATCGATGCGATGTCGTTCACAACAGCTTAGTGTTTGTTCTTCAAATTTATTGAAATTGACAAGACCCAGTTTGGTCAAGAAATGAAGCCGAATGACCATTGTTTTCGTTGAAATTTCGGTGGAATGCCAATTAATCTGTGCGACATGCAAAAACATAAAAAAAAAAAAACAAATTCTGCTAACTATGGGGGAATGTGAAAGAGTTCGGGAATACTCAATTTCAACTTTACTGAATGCTCTATTGTTACTATATAGGTACTGTTTAGAGCCGATAACTTTTTTAGGTAATTATTAATAAAACTAACTACAGGAGAAGTTGTCCATATTTTGTAACATATTAGCACGTCATCTATGGTCACGTATTTTACACGTTTAAAAGTATCATTGCACATTTTTCTTAAATAACTGATGAAAGTTTGCTCAAAATGCTATTATTTTCATACAACCATTCTACACAGGTAATTTTTTATAAATATTTTCAGCAAATGTACACTCACTCCTGAAAAAAATACTATCCACATATGGCAAATAAAATAAACTTTAACGGATAAAATTCTACGAACGCTGCCAGCACCTTTAACAACAGCGAAAGTACGGCTCATATTTTTTGGGAGTGTTTTGGCGAGCCGGAAAGCGCACCAAACCGTAACCATAACCATACTCCGTAAAAACATAGCTTGTAGGCAAGTAACAGTAAAACGGTCCCTCAGTACGATTTTCTATGGCGTAGATACCATTCCACACACTAATGCCTGTTAGCCGCATTCAGCCTTTTGAATATTTACTTTATCATGGCTAAGCACCCACTTAGGATCAACAGACATGGATTTATTTGTTTACAACAATCGCATTACTCTTGAACTGGCATCGATACGCGCGATAGAAAACGCCTTCAATACAGATCCTCCGCGCGTTATTTCAGTAGCACACGAAATAAATTAAACATTCAGTTCTTCTTAAAAATTGCTGTACCCAGTTGGGCATCCTATGCTAAAAAAAAATAATATAAAGATAAATCAAGGAGAATTATGTCATCATGAACTGAAAGCGAGTGCAATGTAATAATGAATTCAAGTTTAGTACCGATTGCTGTCGTCTAATACAAACATTTGTGTATCGCTGTTCATCCAATAGACAGACTGAAAGTGTTTGACAAATAAAAGTTACGATGATTGACATTTAAGAAAAAAAAAAAAAAAAAGTGAACGTAGATAATCATTGAAAATTAAGCAAGCGGGCAGTAGCTAAACAATCGAATAATAAATGTGGCAGATGATTTTAAAGGATGGAACCCAGAAAGCTTGTTCTGCCATTTGTGTAAACGGTTCTGTGCATTTCAGTTATTTACTTTTAAGTCATAATTTCCATCTTATTTCATGGAATATTATTGGCTTAGTCGAGAGCTTACTACCACTTATAGAACAAAAAAGCCAATAGACAAAAGACGTAATAGGGTATTCGCGACAACGTCAGTGTCAAATAAGAAGAAGAAAAAAAAACGAGTGACCGCTAAAAAACTCGTGGAGAAAAAAACAGATTTTATATGGCTGTAGCTTTGGCATAATTATGTTAAAAATTTACTGAAAAGTTTATAATAAGGTGGAAAAACAAGATAAGAGCATTGTAAAATTTCATAATAATGTTTATAAAATGTAATGTATTTGTATTTGAACGAAAAGATAGCCCATCTGTGAAAGGATGGGCTTCGGTAAATGCTCTATTGACAAATCTTTCGAAGACAATGGCCGCGTTCTACTGCCCGCTAGATGACTAGCAACATGTCAAACTCCATATAAAAAAAAAAAATGAAATTTCACCATTTGCGCTACACGACTAGCACTTTTTGTGAAATATCCCTTTCAGGGAAATTTCTCAATCTAGCGCAAAAATACCCGCTGCATTGAGAAAAAAAAAAACAAAAACAACGATCCGTCAAAGGAAATCTTCCAAAGGTTTACAAAATGAAAATCGGAGCCGAGGAAGTGTAATTGTGATAAAATTGGCAATAATGTAAATAAAATATCAATTCAGATATAAGTTTTATGATATTTGTATCATTTCTTAAATTGTAGAGTGGGGACTTTGCCGCTGCCGCTAGTGTTCTAGCTCGAGCGTTCCTTTGGAAAGCCTTAGGTACGTGGAGTTTTTTATTTCGTTCCTTGAGAAAGTTTTCATCAGAGACAATACTGAGACCCCCAACTCACAATCCTCTTGCCGCTGGCCCCCTCAGTTTTTTTTTTCAAATTCGCCATTTCGCTTTCCTATCGGTGTTATGTCTATTTAGAATTCGTGTGACATGCAAAAACATACAAAAAATATAAAATCAATGCTGCCAACTGCTACCAACCATGGGGGAATGTGATAGAGTTCGGGAATACCACATTTTAAGATAACTGAATGCTATTGGTTGGTTATTATAATTTTTTAAAAGACGATTAATGTAATTTGTTAAGTTAATAATGCTACCTTAATGAGATGTTTTATATAATAGAAACACATTAGGACAAAAATTGTTGTGAATTTTCCGTTTTTGAATATCATTAACTTCGATTTCATGTGTACATTTTTCTTAAATAACTGAAGAAAAATTGCTCAAAATGTTTTTATTTTCCTACAATCATTCTGCAGTAATCATTTTTCATAATTGTTTTCAGAAAAAGTGCACTTATTCCTAAAATAAAATACTATTTACACGAAACGAATAATTTCAAATTTAAAAAAAAAATAAATAGTTGGCGCAACAGGTCCGGAGGGACCCTAAGCCTAGCTTCTCACAACCATTCGTTTTGTGTGAGTTTTCATTTTTGGAACGAATGGAAGGGATCTACAATTTTATGCCGACTCCAAACGGCTAATTGAGAAGCTCTTTCAAGACAGTAATACTCTCGGATGTTTGTCAGACGTTCGCGAGAGGTGGCGCAGTGAAAAAAACCCTAAGTTGGAATTTGGGTTTTATTCGAATTTCAAATTTAACTGACAAAATTCTATGAACGCTGGCAGCAACTTTGCCGACAGCGGAAGTGGGACACGCAAGGTGCGAGTGTGTTGGTGAGTGAAGTTACGTGACATTTGTCAATACAAATTTCTATGTAACAATACTAACGCGGGTGGCCGTGGCGCAGTGATAGAGTGTTCGCTTGTTGAGTGGGAGGTTACGTGTTCAAATCCGAGCCAGTACCACGAAACATTTTTCACAAATAAAAACTGCGAATAAGTTTGAGTGAATTATAAGCGAACACAAATATCAAAAATTCTCCCCTAGCTATTAGGACGCCACTCGTGGAGAATATCCACTGCGCCACAAACTCTTTCCTATACCTCTTTCTCTTCCTAAAAACTTGAATGCCGCGCTGTGCCCCGCATTATAAGGGTATTCATAACCCCTTGAGCGCGAGTAAAATTATAAAAAAAAAAAAAAAAAAAAACGCACTTAGCGTGTACCACCCCATAGAAATATAGCTTGTAGGCAAGTAACGGATAATCGGCCGAAGTTGGGGGTCTCAGTATTGTCTCTGGTTTTCATTACGCCTTCTGAGGTGTTTTTTCGGGACAATCTTTTGGTTTAATTTCCAAGTGTTTTTTTTTTTTTTAAGAACACATTTGCAGGTTATTGATTTTGGTGTAGGTAGGTACTTCTAATATTTTTCTTTTAAGAAATCCGTTTTCTGACTATTGTTTTTTGATGTTGTTTGACAAGGTCTCTGCAAAAATCGTGGGCTATTTTTGTAAGGCGGTTTTTGGTATTTTTCCTTTGTATTGATGAATTTTTAAGTTTGTCAAGTCGGTTGTTTTTCACAAATTCCGCACATTTAATTTAATTAAAATTATAATTACATATATGGAACAAAAAAAGTTATAAACAAGGAAGAAGGAATTGAAGGAAAACGCCGCTGTTTTCCCATTAGATGAAAGCCTTTAGCCTTGAGTGGACATAAGATTCATCGCGAACTCCATACCTCTATATTGAGTCAGCAAAATATTCATGTTTAAACCAATATAGGTTAAATTTTTTTTTTTTTAGGTTCAACCTTCGAGCTGTCATCATTGGGAAATTTTTTTCCCGAAATTTTCAATTTAGGTGCAGTGTAAATGTATTTGATTAGCGAAATTTGCTTTCAATATAATTTAAATAACTGTGAAACTGACTTTGCTCGGCAGCAGAGTTCACCAACTCTTCTTCCCTATGTAAAAGGAAAAATATTTCATAATATACGAATAATGTATTATTTATTAAATACATTGTTGAGTGAAACCTGAAGTCTTTCGAAATGGCATACGCTTGATTGTATACGTAGGGGGGAACATATTTTAGAATTCCAAGAATGAACAATAGAAAAAGACAAAAATTGCAACAGAATTTTGCATTATTTAATTTTCGTTCATTTCATAAATAGATAAGTAGGCATACTTTACACATTTTTTGTACTAGATTACTTGTTTGCTCGTTCATCAAGTTACGGTACTTTAGAATTATAATTTTTTTAACTGAATTTTGATGTTCTGAATGTTTACGGTATTGTTTTTAGAAATGTAAATGAAATACAAAACAAATAATTAAAAGCTTCTAAAATACTATCCCCCGTATTGATAAACACTGTGTAAAAGTTATCAACTTGTTACTCAGCAGTTATGTCCAATTTGTGTATGCTATATGACGTTTGCTAGCTAACTTACTTGTGTACTTTCTTTTATTAATAAGGGGGTATATCTTTATGTTCAAAAAATATGTTTTTGTATACAAAACAAATCATAATTAACATCGTCTTCAAATATTATAATGATCATAGAGGATGTACCAATGTTTCAAGTTTCAGTTTCCTTGGCCTAGGCAATTCCCTTCACCCAAAAAAATCTCAACTTTAAATTTGACTACCTATATACGGCAGCCAAATTTACAATAAATTGTATAGTTGTGTAATAAACAGAAAAAGTGTTCATATTCACAATTAATTCTAAGTTTTGTAGAGTTGGCTTTCATTTTAGCAATAGAATTGTAAAAATGATCGCAATTTCTTGTTGTAAATTGACAGTTTTTTCTTTTTTAGTCCAGAGCTGAGCACTGAACCGTGCGTGCTCAAATCGTTCTGATGTTTTTTTTTTGTTTCCTGTTCTTTTTTTCTGTCAAATGTGACTGGAAGTGTGTATATTGTATATGTGTAATCAGCTCTTTACTTAGCCTGGTTAGTCAACTTATTTTGAGTTCATAGGGCCCGCTCTTATCATGTTCTGAACGAAAAAAAAGCTCTGATTTGTCTGAGCTAAAAAAGAAACACGAACTATTTGTAGAATAGTTTAGGTTGTCTTAAGTCGACTCGATTAGTCTGGACTAGATGTACCTACTCTGAATGCAAACACTAGAATGGTTGCGGTAACGTAATTTTTTACACATCAGCCACATACACGAACTGTCAACTTAGTAGTACTAAGTTAGTACTCAGTCACGAATCATAATATTCTGGACGAGATTCATCGGCTCACCCTCCATAAACGTCGAATAAAAAAGCTTTTCATGTGGCCGATCTAGGCCAATCAAAACTGAGACACATAAATTCAGTCACCTGTCAGACTTACTAAACTAGACACCTGAACAACATCAATTTTATTTTTTTAAGCCTCATTTCAAAATTGCCATGTCGACCAAAGCTCTGTCGTCTTTGTCAATAAGCTTTAAATTAAAATGCACTTAATGCAAAAGTTAATAAGCAAACACAATTATTGCTCATGCTTTGCACAAAATACGAACAAAACCGAAATGAAAATAATAAAAGTAACACTTACTTACCCCTCCCTCCTTCGACTCGATAAGGAGCACTCGGATCACCTTGGCTGGGCTCTGGCGCCGTATTTTGCGTGTCCATCATACTGACTACCCTTGGAATTTCTAAAAGTTAATTACCATTTAATATCCGTCTTAATTCACATAAACGCAGGTATATTATATATATATGAGCACTGTACTCACTTATGCAAGGCGCAATGTGTGATCTGCTTTGCTGATAGCCCCGTGCACATCGATTGCATGTCAAGCCAGTTACACCATCTTTACACGGACACTGTCCAGAGGTGTGATTGCATGTCTTCCCCGACGACCCAATTGGATGGCAATCGCATGCTGAAAGTACAAAAAAAAAAAAGTGACAAAACCAAATCAATATAGGTGTTGAGAGATGTGACAATATCTTTAGATACATTAATAAATTAGGTGGCTGTGCTGGCTACTGCATGTGCAGTGGTTGCATGTTAAACCAGTCGGACGCGTATAATCTTCGATTCACTGCATCCAATTCATATTTTTGTCAGCACAGTCATGCAAGTTTAATGGTTTCGACTGTGCTGCGGGTTCAATTGGATTGGACAGACATATTCCATTCGCAGGCACAGAAGGAAAATGTGCCAAGAAATGGGTTGCTTTGTTGCATCCAACAACTGGGTCAAATTGAGCTGTGAAGGATGTATGTTCAGACTTGCAGATGTACATTTTCGGGAACTTTTTGCATTTACGCCGATTATGACACGCGTCGACAATTTTTGAGTGGAATCGTAAGGTTTTATTATGATTTTTTTTTTATAGTTCAGTGATTCATTAGTGCGGCAAGTATCAGCGCAGTTATTAATGAATGTGATCGGTGGAATAACAAATTCTTAAATAAGGCATAAAGTTATAAGATGATGCAGACATTTTTTGGGAGAGTCAGAACTTTCTCTCATGATGGTTGATTGAGGATTTCAAAAGCGGGGCGGACAAATCGCGAGACGGAAATTCAGCCCCATAAATGTGCAAAATTGTCATGGAAAATTTCGCCAAAAGTGGCGCAACATGGCTACCTTCTCACAACCATTCGTTATGTGTGGGTTTTTGGAAGGGATCTACAATTTTATGCCGAGTCCGAAAGGCCAATTGAGAAGCTATTTCATGACAGTTACACTCTCGGATGTTTGTCAGACATTAATGAGAGATGGCGCAGTGGAAAAAAGCTCAAGATGGAATTAGTGTTTTTAAGGGGATCGGAACGTGGGACCCCTCATTTAGCCACTGCGCCTTCATTGCCGGATGTGAACTAAAGAAACTAAAAAAACTACTTAACTCAAATATTGCGATAACTTTGGGACATAAAGAATTTGTGCATCACAAATGAAAGCTACTACGGACAGCATAATTTAGCACTGAAGTGTTGCCCCGACTAAAAAAAATTAGCTGAACAGAGATCTAGAAGAACACTAAGTTGGATCGGGCTGAAGCTAGGTTTTTCAAATATCTTGTGGGTCTTCTCTATATGGGTCAAAAAAGGTAAGCTAAGCCCCAGACGTACCAAAAACATAAATATTGAACAATTCAAAAAGAAGGATCCCGTCTGAATTCTACTAAGCCACATATCAAAAGAAACGTCTATTCATTAGCTATTAATTTGTAATAATAATTCCTAGTCTTTTGTAACAACCTCAATATCTCATGAACGCCCTCTGAAGTTTCCTCTTAGAACCATAAGAAATGTTGTAATCTGGCATTACTGCCAGCTCTGTAAAGAAAACCATTTCCGGAAAGGGCCGGCCATTAAAAAATCAGACGAAAGAAAGAAGAGACGTCACATTGAAAGAAAAATAAAAGAAAATCAAAAAGAATCATCGTAGTCACGTTTTATTCTGCGTAAAAATTAGCTGAAATACTAGTTCTACAAATTAAATAATTTTTACTTTCTTCTATAAATGTGTCAAAATGTAAAAAGTTAGTTTTGTCCAAATAACACGAAAAGTAAGGCACGGACAAAGCCGGCCGATACATATAGTTTCTTATAAAGAAAATAATGTCGTTGTCAAAAATATTCTGTTTGGTTTCTAATATAAGAAATGAAGCATGTTTGATAACTGAAGCAATCCCGAATTTTCGTCGCTGGATCTCTGTTCCGATGCCATTAGTTATTGGTAATACAGAACAGCCGATCGGTCTTACATGCGACATTCAAGGGCTTATTTCTCTGTAAATGGTGTAGTTCAGGGTAAACATGTGAAAAGCATATACACTCAGGGACTCTGTGTCATAAGTTATAACTCTGATGGTTTTATTCGTCAATGCTGGAAGGGCGGCGTTAAAAGTGCGACCCTTTGCCAGAACGCAAGCCACCTCACCAATCTAATAAAACAGAATTTTGTCAATCGGCCTAACGGTTGACGATTTGTATGAAATTTAAGCCACATTTTAGCTTCTAACTTCCGGAATCCATAACTCAAAAACTCCATAACTCAAAAACTGTTGAAATACAAACAATGAATTTATATTCTAAGACCGCATTACTGGAAACTTTTTATTCGCAATTTAAGGGGAGCCCGAAATGGTATATATTTGCTCATTTTTAAGCTATTCGATATTTCTTTGCGCCGTTTCGGAGATAATTCGGTTTTAATCAATTGCGAACATTTTCTTCAAATGATTCTAACTTTCTTACTGTTAAACTACAAACGAAAAAAAAAACTCTACAAAACAAATTTCTATCGAACCGCAATTCACGTTTTTTATTGTAGAAAAACTACGGGGCAACTTCACAAGGTCACAATCGGCGTTAAGTAGGTACATAAATCAAGCAGAATCCATCAAGGGTACAATCTACTTTAGGAGCACTGATTGGGAAAGAAGCAGATGAATCAATAGATAGACAGGTGAGGTACTAACTCTAATCCTTCGTAAAATACACATAAATTATTCTGAAATAAATAATTAAGCAAGCACTGCAAGCACTGAACTGAAAGCGTATTTAAGCTGCCTGATGTACATATAGGTTACATTTATCATCCGGAACTTAACACTGATTTTCCATTGAATTGCGATAGCAATGAACACTGTTATGGTGTAAACTTGACTTCGTTCGAACACCGAAATCCGACACCATATAGACACTAACCAACTAGACCCTGTACAGCGGGAATAGTTCGCTCGAGTTACAGTGCACTTATCATCGCTACCCGCATGCTTCAATGTCATGGATTTAAACCGACCATTTATACGTACATTCATTCATTTTTCCCCAACGATTTTGTTTCCTCATAAATCCGGATTATTTATTGTAAATCAGATTGGGTTACAGCCGCGTGACTCCAACATGACGGCAAACCAAAAAGATACAACACATCCTGTCGCCGATATGCTCACAACATTTGTCTTCAGTATGTAGGGTGGGCTTGCGTTTGCCCTCGCAGTTCCTAGCCGCAGTCACATTTCACAAAAGTGCAGCAATAATAATTCGTTCAAAATATACTCCAAGCGTTAAATAGGTGGTCGGTTGTTTGGTATTACGTATACAAGCGTGCAGAATTCGGGCGGTCCGATGTTTCCTTTTTATTTATTAAAGCGATCAGCGCGCTTATAAAACAACAGAGACGACTTGAGTTAAGTGCACATTTGGCCTGGCGAGAGGAGCACCTCTGCAAATGGACAGCTGGACGGAACTACATGCAATTTAATTGGCAGTTAAGTACCATAAATGATTCAGAGGGCACCTATGTTGACTTATGTAACGAGACGATGTTGGTACTATGGGTGCTTGCTGGGAGACCGCACAAACATTTAAACGAATTGGTTTCGGTTGTTCATCTGAGCTGAAAGTGTTGGCGTTAATTGCATTTGCAATGGACAGTGCCACCCAAGTACAATAAACGATGGGCAATTCGTTGACGTTTACATGAGTTAACAAATTCGTTCTTGTAGAAGTGTCATCGTGTTAAGGTGAAGACTAATTGAATGAGTGCGGGATTGACTTAACACGTAGGAAACTGTTTTGCTATTTGTAGTGTCTTGTTAATTTCGAGGCTACGAGTCTAATTGGTATGATATTTATGTTAAATATACCTTTACAACTTACCATGTGCGTCTTGTCAATTTACTTTATGTGTAGCATTTCTAAGACTTAAAATGTAAAGGAAGCAACGGGCCATGGATATGGCAGCGAAGAATAGAGACTTGCTAAATATCAACTGAAGCATATTGGAACACTAGTCGGGGTACTAAAAGGCCATTGTGAACCGATAAAATATTTTCCGCGACCCTATATATCGCCGGAAGTGAAGAAAGTTGGTGCTACTGCAATGTGCTTCCACTTACAATGCCGGTGAAATTTTTCGAGTTCACAATGGCGACATTTTACATAAGAAATTGAATATTGTGACCTAAAAACTATATAAGGTACAATTTAAAAATAATCTTTAACCTTTACCTTATATATTTTATAGGTCACAATATTCAATTTCGTATGGAAAATTTCGCAACTGTGAATTCGAAAAATTTCACCGTTACACTAAAAATAATTATTACTATTGCAGTATATCTCTAACTGACAGACACTTGCCTCTAAATGGTTTCAAGAGCAGCAAACTTAATAATAGTAACGGGTGATTTTTTAAGAGGTTTAGAACTTTTTAAAAAAAAAAACACAAAAAATTGAAAAATGAATGAAATATTTATTTGAATCGATAGTTTGAACCTTGCAATTTAATGTTTAAAGATAATTTCATGCAAATGTTGACCGCGGCTGCATCTCAGGTAGTCCATCCGCTGAGTCCAATTTTGGCATACTCTTTCACACATATAGGCCGGTATCTCACACGCGTGCTGTGTGGCATGTGGCACCGTCTTGTTGAAACCACATATCATGCAAGTCAAGAACTTCCATTTCGGGCAAAAAAAAGTTTGTTATCATCGCTCGGTAGCGTTCACCATTGACAGTAACGCTGCGATTCGCATCATCTTTGAAGAAATATGGCCCAATAATGCCGCCGGCCCATAAACCGCACCAAACAGTGGCTTTTTCGGGATGCATTGGTAGCTGTTGCAATGCTTCTGGCTGATCTTCACTCCAAATGCGGCAATTTTGCTTATTTACGTACCCATTCAACCAAAAATGAGCCTCATCGCTGAACACAATTTTTCGATAAAAAAGCGGATCCTCGGCCAGCTTTCCAAGAGCCCATTCACCAAAAATTCGGCGTTGTGGTAGGTCGGCTGGCTTTAGTTCTTGCACAAGCTGTATCTTAAAAGGCTTTACGCACAAATCCTTCCGCAAAATTTTCCACGTAGTGCTGTAACAAAGGCCTAACTGCTGGGAACGGCGCCGAATCGACATTTCGCGGTCTTCTGTCACACTAGCTGATACGGCCGCAATATTTTCTTCACTACGCACAGTACGTAAACGTGTTGGTGGTTTAATGTCCAACAAAGTAAATTTGGTGCGAAATTTGGTCACAATCTTCCGAATAGACTGCTCAGAAGGTCGAGAATGCCGATCATAAAATGGAAGCAGCGCGCGATGAACATTTCGAACCGAGCACGAATTTTGATAGTAAAATTCAATAATTTGCAAGCGTTGTTCATTTGTAAGACGATCCATGGTTAAATTGCAATGCAAACCAAACTGAAGCTGTTTGACAGTGACACAAGGTACTAAACACACGTCAGCTGTCAAAACCAGTGTTGCCAAAACCAGACCAGCTAAAAAATCACCCTTTATAATAATTAATCGGACTATTGGCACCCAAACTGTAATGCATCCGGTTTGTCTTTAGCATGACCTGTGCAAAAATCTACGATAAAGTATTTAAGTAGCAACCAATAGCTTGAGATAAGCATTCATTTATTTTTGACGCAATGCGAAATAAATTAAAATTTAGAATAAACGGAATGCACCCCAGCAATAAGCGGATGCTCCAGACGCCTATATAAAGTCAAGTCAGGAAGTCATGAGCTTTCGAAAACCTTAGTGAACTACTTATGGCAACTCGCATCCATCATAAAGAAAGGTATGTGGCGGTAGAGAAAGTAGAAAAAGCTTTTATCAACAAAAAGCTGAAATTAATATGCCACAGCTCATAAATGTATGCAATGATAAAACACAATTTTATTTCACATCAACAAAAAGCTGAAATTAATATGCCCCAGCTCATAAATGTATGCAATAATAAAAACGTATATGCAATGATAAAATGTATGCTATGATAAAACACAGTGACGCATTTCCGTCCCCGCAAGTTAAATGTGTGGAATTACTCCACCAGTCAAAAAGTCAAGTTATTGAAATTGCTGCTTAAGTAAGGCTGCCAGATAAATCTCATCAAAAAAGCTTGAAAAGATAGTTAGCTTGTCTAAATACCTACTCTATTTATTCCGAATAAATGTATGAAATAATTTAAATAAGGTCTGTTTTGTTATGTTTTTATTTTTTATTTTTGTACCAAAAATTAAAAGAAAAGTGGGATCACTTTGCCATTGCTCATAAACAGAAAATTGTACATAATTATGGCAAATGTGGAATTGTTTACATCTGGGATAAAAGACGAGTAACAATATTAATATTATTTAAGATACCATACTTTGAAAAAATTCTCAATACAATAGTTTTGAAAAAGTAACTTCTAAATTGAATTTCTTATTTTATAATTTAGGTAGGTAAACTCACACATGTTTATTCCGAACTCATAAACTGATGTTTAAGAAATTTTTAAACATATTTCTTAGCATTTTGAGTTTTAACTAAGAGAGGATATAGGATAAATTCATTGTTTGCCTAGTTTTTCCGCCTAGTTGCAGCAAAACTCTTTAAGTCCTTGTTTCTAAATCTTTTTAATGTCTAAAACAGTTTTTGGTTTATGCCCTATATTAATATGATGCGTCCGATTGTTATGGGTCGTAAAAAGAGTCCAATACTGCGTCTTGTCGCTTTTCCAGGGGAAAAGGCCGCTAGAGTGAGTTTTTCGCATGTGCACAATTTTAACAAAACTGACACTCACTGCCCCTGTACACCAGCCGAGTGAGCTGCTACTACTCCGAAAAATTCGGATTTACCTACTCCACTTTTTCGAAAAATCGACTGCATAAATGGATTATTGGAGGAATTCTGGGGCCGAATTATCGCATCCGTGATCGAGAATTACGTGATTGAATTTGTTATTGTTTTGCTTGTAAAATCCACAAAATTCGGTGTAGTATGGCTCGCTCACGGATGCGGTAATTCGGCCCCAGAATTCCTCCAACAATCCATTTATGCAGTCGATTTTTCGAAAAAGTGGAGTAGGTAAATCCGAATTTTTCGGAGTAGATTTTTGCAATTATAAAAAAAGTGTCACTACCTACGGATTTGAAATAAATATGCCCTTATTTGTTTTTTTTCACTATTTTTGTATTTATTAACAAGAATCAGGAACATAATAAATTAAGTTTATATTGCACAATTCACAATAAATAAAATTAAAATAGATCACAAATCTTTCATTTATTTCATCGTTTTTAATTCAATTTTCGTGTCATTCCTAGCATATTATATTTCACGTTTTAGAAAAACTTTGTGAATACTATACCTACATACAACTCAAATAAATTTTTCATCTATTAGACACGGAAAGATAATTTAGTTAAATTAACTTTAAATTTAGAGTAAAAATCGCATTTTGTGAACATTATATTATGATTATTTTTTGGTAGGTACTAGAACATTTTTATAATATACGATTTACATGACCTGTTTTTATGACCAATTCATTGTATTAATAATCATGGTAAAGGGTAGGTGTTTTGATGAAATTCCAGCAAAAAAATTTAGTTTGAATGTTTTTGTTAGATTCCTGAAATTCCCATGATTTTGCTGCTTTTTTCCTTTAACCCAAAGAAGACATTTCGGACACCGAAATTCCCCAAAAAAGCGATAAATCCCACGAAGCGTTGCCAGACTTTTGGCAAGTGGATTCCCTTTTTTTTCATCCAAAATTATTTTGTTTCCCTATTTTGATACCGGTTTTTCCCGTTTTTATTCCCTTTTTTTTTTTTGTTCTCAGAAAGAAGAACAAAAAATATTTTTTAAACATAAGGAAAAGTTTATTCATCAAAACAAAAATAGTTATACACATCATCACATTCATTTTAATGTATAAGACTAGCCTAGACTCATTAGATTAGACTAGACTAATCCAAGACTAAGTCATATTTGTACATACAACATACTACTTGTGTGTAATCGCAAACATTCGCTGTCTATTGCTAATTTCCTATATCCATACAATTGTGGTCTTTCATCAACAATAAATAAATTTAACAAGTAAAATAAAACAACACAAACGGGATACGGGACTCGATTTTTTTCCACCCGAACCAGCACACAGCCACAATTCCACAAATGACAAATCTGTCAAACTCAAAATTTAATGTCGTTTTCCATAGAGTAGTTCGCGACAACGTCAGTGTCAAATGAGAAAAAAAAAAAACAAAGTGACAGCTACGCAACTTGTAGGAAAACAAACGAAATTTTATATGGCGGGAGATAGGAATAAATTTGAAATTTAATAAAAATTCACGTAAATGCTCTGAAATCGGAAAAGGATTGTTGTTTTTAAGTAGCAATCAAACATAAAAAGTGACCAAGAGCAAAATAAAGTGCTCTAAGAAATCCATCGACTACCACATCAGTGTTTATTAAAAGTGTTGAAAGTAACTTAAATCTCGTATTTTTCTACTTGGTCTTCTGGCAATGCGTTGTTTGTGCCGCTGGAATCTTAAAGCTGATAGAGATGAGTAAAATTTACCGGCGTACCCCAGGTGGAGGCTTGGAACCCAATCCGGATTCAAATCGTCCACAGTTTGTCACATTTACCTATATATAAAATTTGTCACAATGGTTACATTATTGTAAATATGTCAACATACCTGAAATAAAATGCCTGGAACAAACACGAGCTATTTTAGTATTAATTTTCTTTAAATTTATAGCAGCTAGCCATCGTTTGCGCCTGTCCTTAGACAGATTTCGAATTTTAGGTTTTGTTCTTAATTGTGGAAATATAAAAACGTATGTCTTAATTTTTCACTGCGTTGTTCGTAGTTCTTAATGCATCAACTTTTCGGCATTTTTTCTTATTTTATTATGTTCATTGCCGCCAACACTTTTAGCAAACACAATATTAATTCCGCAGTGTTTAAAGATAGTGTTTTGCACTTTATCATAAAATTTTAATCATACAAAAAACAACCTATTTTATTTTGTTATTGCCACCGCCATAACACGCGCGATAAGGTTGTTTTTTTTTTAACTATAACTCTTCCAAAACTTTTAGCAAACACAATATTATTAATTCTGCAATGTTTTTAGGTAGTATTTTGCACTTTATCATAAACTTTTAATCTTCAAACGAAACAAATCATATCTCCCGCCATATAAAATTTGGTTTGTTTTCCTACAAGTTGGTTTGACGTTTAAGTGAAAGAGAAAGCAAAGTTTTGAAAGGGATAGCTTCGCGAGATACCCTATTGGGACAGAAAACGAAATCAGCTGACTGTCAGATTTCATGTTCCATTGACCGCAAAAAAGCAATTTTTTTTAAGAGTCGGAGCAATTTTACGAATCTCGATATCTGAGCGAGATTTACACCTATTTGCACTAACACCAAAACATTTGTCATTTGTCAAACTTTAAAGTGTGTTTACTTACGTTTTTAGACTAGAAGTCTTGAAAAATAGAGAAAAATTACATTTGGCCGCTGCAATGGATAGGTATAAGCATAAATTGAATGGATTCTGATAAAGACAAATTACAATTTAAGAACAGCTGACTTTTTAAAACACGCACCACCACAAATGCAAAGGAAGAAAAATCTCGTTTTATGTTCCATTGGGCACGGAAAATCTGAAATCTGAGAGCAAAATCTGAAAATCCCAATGGAAAACGATATAAGTTTGAAGCGCATGGCAATACTCAGGGCTAGGTTCATAAAGTGTTTTTTTTTTGTTATTGAACTTATCGTGTCTGTTTTCTGAACGATGTAAAAATAAGTTTTGGCATTAAAACGTGAAAGTTTTTGGAGTGACTATTATTCCCGTTTTCTGGGTGAGTTTTCCCTTTTTCCCTTTGGGGTCAAAAAATCCCGAAAAACGGGAAAAATCCCTCAATCTGGCATCCCTGCCCACGATATGAAAACACTGACTGAGTCTATTATGTTTTATATTCTAGGAATAGGAAGTGAAGAAGAGGTGGTAGTGGCATGGCATGCTCATTTTTATTTGAATCTGACAGTTGATTGTGTCTGTGCGAGTCTGCAAGTATGCTGTTTGTTAGAGCTACCTAAGCCTACTAGATTGGAAATGACTTTTCAAGTGCTGCCAGCCAATTATTTATTGCGAGCTTAAAAATTCAGTCGGAACAAAAATAATTGGATGTGTTCCATTTCAGATGAATTAACAGGAAACATTAACAAAATAATGAGTAACGACTCCCATAGGTAATAGATAGGTACGCGGTCACCATTTATTCAATCACAAAAAAAAGGGCATTCGTTTTTTTTTTAGTACAAATACAGTACCTATTGCATATACATAAATACAGTATGAAATGATTAAAGCAAATTATTAACTGATCTCCAAATGTCCTCTTTGGACGAGGACAATCTTCTCAAAAAGAGAACGAATGGTAGGTATAGGAGATCCGGGCTTTTAACTTAAAAAAATAATTCTTCTTTAACTAATTTGCTATCGATAAATATTTCCAAGAAGCCAATGATCGGATACGATTCCCGGCAATAATTGAAGAAGAAATGAAAACACCAACAAGCAAACAAAAGTTAAAATCATGTTTCCAAGTGCTTTTGGGGCTGCAGATAACACTCATATTGTTCAATTTTATTTTTTCAATTTCAATTTCAATTTCATTTCAATAGAATCTCAAAAATTTAAATTTACTAGTCATGTTTGACAGGAAAGCATAGTAAATGCTATTCGAATTTTCGAACATACTTTAGCAAAGTAGGGGTTTATTCATACCGATTCAAAGCACTTGCTATGGGCTCTTACTTTCCTAAAACCTTTTGCTCAAAGCAAATGCTAGTTTTTGTTCATTCGACCAATTATCTACCGTACATATTATGGCCATGTTGGTTTTGACCCATAAAAATAAAAAACACGATTCTTAAGGAGAGGCAAAACAGGAAATTAAGAAATGTTTAACACTCAAAGTATCGTTTTTACGTTGCTCAAAAACTCCCAATGCTTTTCTCCTTTTTATAGACACCTGAGTGGTTATGTTTAGAGACTGCTTCCAAAATAAAAAGAGATATGTAGGTTTTTACTCATTGCCCCCATTCAACTGATCAGTATCAAGATACACTCTTCGTAACAGTTAGTCAATTTCTCTTAAACAAAATATGACTCGCTTTAAAGAAGAGGCAAGTAAATATACAAGAAGACTATAAAAACTTAGAAAACTTTGGATAAGCTTCAAAAAAGTTACCTATGTCCGCCCACCTACCTGTAAATTGATAGCCATGTGTTGGTGCATGTATTTCTTACTGGAATAAAGACCCAATTATTTATTCAGGGAGTCAGTTATTAAAACTGAGAAAAGTGGGTAGACAGTGTCCCTAAGAATGCGTGGTATCTACCAAACAAACATTGCATAGGTCAGTCAAATGTCTTTTTCGTTCACTTCCCTAGCCTAGGTATGTAAATAATATCATGCTGTAAACCAACTCGTGCTTGCCTGGGGCAGACAATTTGCTCCTTAAATTTGCTGGAATGGGTATTTCTATGGCCTTTTTTTATACGCCACAAAGTAATTGAATTTAATTTATTCCCCATCAAGCGACCTAATCCAACAATAAATCCATATCTCATTTGGGTTTTACATGTTTCGGTTTTTTTTAACGACGTTCCTTATTTTTCTTTAAAATTATTGTCCCATCTAATGGCATTTATTCGCTGCGAGTAAATTTATTCTTCAAGGATATAAAGTTCTACGAGTGCCATGTATCTAATGCTGCCTAAAGGGATCTCTGCCAGAAGTAGCCCGCAGCCAAGTTCCCTGTACAAGACGTAAATTTTAATTTGGAAGAATACTCGTACCTATCGACTCGACAGCGACGAGTGCAACCATCTCTGCTCCAGCTGTATCTAAAGGATGCGAAAAATTGGACCGAACACAGAAGCGAAATCCTTCCTTAGGCAAGCATTGGCTGGTCGTTGATAAAGATACAAATATTTGGAGACTTTATTTACATACGTTCCATCTGTTATTAATTTTTTTTTTCTCTTGAAGCATGTAAAAGGGGGTGGCTGGGCCACATGGCCGGAAGCTACAATTGAGAAGTTGCACTACGTCTGTTTTTTATGTCGAGGGGATGAACAACACAATCACAACCGAAGTATGTCCTTTCCATGGTTCTACGGTGGAGTTCATTCAATGTATAGCTGCATCTGAAACTATGGTATGGTACAGAAAGGGATAGGAATAGAGCGGGGGACAAAATAAGGAATGTCTGGCAGTTGATCCGCTGTGATTTGTTTATATCGTGACTTGGCTCTCTATGGTGACGCTCTGTCTGGTGCTAAAGAGTTGGCACGAAAAACACAACCTAGCCAAGAGTGTTGGATTACCAGCAAATTAATTTTAATTCGCCCAACGCTATGTTATTTAATTAGAAATGCTTTGGTTGGGCTAGCACTTGGATAAGGCCTAGTGAAATGTACTCTACTTCTTCTGATAAAAAAGCATTAATCCCAAAAGAAATTCAATTGTGAAAAGTGAGTGCGATTAACAAGCCTAAGAACTTAAGATTTTTGTCTTCACCTTCTTACTTTAACCTGTATTTTCATTGTTTTTGTTGCCCTTTTTTAATGCTATCTACATAATTTTCTGTTCATAAAAATGCTGTAATAAAGTGTTTTTTTTTTTTCAAAATTACAAAATTAAAATTTGCAGAAGGGAAAATGGGAAACAAATTAACTGTCCGAGGAAAAAAAATCCCAGTGACATACTAACACTGGTCGAGCCGATAGTTATATAGGTACATCTTGCATCCATCAAAAGAGTATTCAGTTGATTTATTATAATTGTAGGCAGTGTTCCTTTCGCAAACTTAAGAATAGGGTCCAAAAAGGTGTCCCTGCCTTTCGGAAAGGGTACCGTATAAGACCAAAGAAAAACAACAGTATCGAAACAGTTACCCATATCTTTTCAATTCATTAAAAAAAATCAACATATCAATTTTAGGTACATTACTACATTAAGTGTCATATTTACATCATACATTTAGGGTTCCCGTATAGGCGGATTCTATAAAATGTGTGAGCGATATTGAGAACTGACAACTTACAATATTCCCTGTTCTAATGCAGCCTTGTTCCTGGAAATTCCAGGTGAGCTTTCCCTTACGCAACCTATTAAGGTAGGTACACCTAGCGAGAAAGATGTCGGATGATATTAAATGACAATAGCGTGATCGTTGTGTGACAACAAGTTTTGGCTCGCCTAACACTACCTATAATAGTGTTTTGACAGGCAACCGCGTTACATTTTAAGATTATTTATTTAGAAATAACAGCTCTTGAAAATTTTGCGAAGTGTCTTTTCCAACTAAAAAAAAGGAACAAAGTAGCAATAAATTGTATTATCGAAAAAAGTACCAAAATTGTTGCACAACGGTCACGATGGTCACAGCGCTCGGCCCACTTACCCATTCAAATCAAATTCGGAACGTTCCCTAGCGAAATTGCGGAAAAAACCGCACAAAATCAAGGCACTGGACTTTCTTTATTGTGGTATTCGATTCGATTCGGGCGGTCTCAGAGCACTTTTTAAGTTCGTTTGGTACAAAAAAAAGCAAGCTTTTTCAGAATCAGATTCAGAGCACTTTTGCGAATCTGGATATTTTTTCAGATTTACCAATTCAAGTGCGTTTGAGTTTGACAGAGCGAGATTTATGTCGATTCGATGGATGTGTAAAGGGAGAATGTAATGTTTTGCTATTTGTGAATAACCAATTCTAAAAAAGGGCCCGTAGACGTTAAAAAGTGTCCTGAATTTTCGTAGCGGAGTTCGATTTGCCTTATCTTGTTCATAAATTCGCTAGCGAGCTTTTCTGACAGCAAATAAAAAGACGGCGACGGAACTACTATATTTTCAAGTTACATAATTGTTTTTGTTTACAAAACAGAGCTGCACTTTGATCGTTTTTTAAGTAATCGTATGCCAGATGCCACTTACGTCGATAGGTTTCGTCGAATTTTTCAGTTCGCAATTCTACTTCTTATTATCTTTTTTTTTTTGAAAGGAATATTTCCAGTACAAATATTCCCTCAAAATCTCCATAGTCTGGTGGCGCATAGATAGCTTTCCATTGTTATGAAATTAATCTACTATATACATATATAATTATTTCGGGGTTAAGCTCGATGATGTTATAGCTCGATAACCCCTGTGACGATTTTTATGATTCTTATTTGGTTTTGTTCGTATTGCTGTGTATCAGGTTTAGAAAGAGAGAAAATTCCGGAAAATCGCCGTTTGGTCCTGATTTGGCATCAAATAATTCTTCCTATTAAATATTTATTTTGACTTTTTTATCTCAAAAATTACCTAATTAGAAAACTACGTACTATGTGCGGATTTTTTTTGTTTTCAGAAAGTAGATTGATAGATCGAGATATAAATAATGAATTATACGTTGATCAACTGCGTCAAATTGTACTGCTGCTAGGATGGGAACAATTTCAAATCAAAGCGCTGAAATTTAAAGGCGAAACGACCGCCCTTTGCTGTACGAGTGGCAAAGTAAGATTGAGTCCATTAGATGCACCTCCGGAGCCATTAAAATCGTTCGAATCGGATGATTTTCTAAAGAACATTCGACAGTACAACAACTGTTTCCGGATTACTTCATCTATATATATAAAAATGAACCCCTATTTCCCTTGGTCCCAGCATCACGCACAAACGGCTGGACCGATTTCGTTAATTCTTTTTTTTGTTGTGTTTGTTATTGTCAGGAGAACAATGTTATGAAAGAAAAAATTAAGAAAATTGCGCGGAAAATTAGAAAATTAAAGTTTGAATGGGGAAATACACTTTGAAAAAAAATTACCTGGATAGAAATCAAGTAGTGACACTTCAAATAAAAAAAAAATATTTTGAATTTTAAAAGCAATTGTTGTTGTCAATTATTTTAATTATTTTCCAAGCAAATTGTTGTTGTCAACAATTTTGAAGTTTTTTTTTTTTTAAATATAGGTATACCCAAAATGAAGTAGATAGGTACTTTGATTATACAAAGATGATATTATGGCCGACGATATTTTGAATCGATTTCGCACTGTGACATCGGATAATGAACTGGAGATGTCAGATGAAATGCGCAACAAAGCTTTGATTTGACGCATTTAATCGAGAATTGGAGCGAGAAATGGACTTTGAACGAATCGCATTGAGTCAAGCTGTTCTAACAATTGTGCCAATGTTGAATTTATATATATAAAAATGAATCCCTATTTCCCTTGGTCACGGCATCACGCGTGAACGGCTGGACCGATTTCGCTTTTTTTTTTGTGTTTGTTATTGTCGGGAGAAGAATCTTATGAAAGAAAAAGTTAAGAAAATTTCGCGGAAAATTTGAAAATTTAAGAATACTAAACCAACATATTAAATTATATCTAATGTAATAGCGCTTTTACAATTCAAACTTTTTTGATGTAACCTTATGGCGTTGGCATAACATTGACAGAATGCGTGCTGCAAATATCGTCAACGAGGATGTAAACAAAATAAATATCGTTTAAAACAGATGCTTCGATCGGAGTTATGATTCTTCTTTTGTTTTGTTCGTATTGTTGTATTTCAGGTTAAAGCAAACTTAAAAGATAGGATTTTTGACCCGCTATATGGCGTTGTAATCGATCTCCGAACCCACTCACCCGATTTCAATGAAATTTTGTAGATTTATATTCTTCGTTCTCGCTTGAAGGATAGAATACTTTTGGACCTGAGAGGTGGTGCTGTTGACGATCTCCGAAACAGCTCTACCAAGTTGATTAAAATTTTGTAAATGGATATGGTTGCTTCCAGTTTTAAATTTCGGATAGTTTTTGACCCTATAGGTGGTACTTTGAAAAACACAAGCGGGATAAGAAAACGGATTGTGGCACGTCCCATTCAAAAATAAAATCAAACGCTATTTCTAAAGTTGTATAATTAAATTATTAATGGACAATGTCCAAATAAAGCAATTTGAGAAAAGTGAGCAAGATTTAATACGAAAGGTATACGGGAATTATTATTTTCATTACATTAACAAATTTGGGCGGAACGAAGTTTGCCGGGTCAGCTAGTTCGAAATAAAAATCATTCATAAAACTGGGTTTCAATGTTTAAAACGGGAGAGAATGAACTCAGACAATCGCAGATTTGTCTTCAAACCTGATAATAGAACCGCACTTTGAAAAATACAGAATGGATAGAAAACGGGTAGTGTCACTTCCAATACAACGAAAATTAATTTAAAATCACGGACTCCGCTTATTCAGAACGATTTGCCATTGGCATTTAAGCGTCTATGACAAATAATAAGTCGCAAGGATAATCGCTGGATATTTATGGCATCAATCTTGAATTTCCTTGTTAATTACATAAAGTAGCATTCTTTGTGCATGCTCGGAAATAATATTTTCAGTACATTAACGAATTTAGGCGGAACGGAGTTCGCCTGGTCAGCTAGTATTGTATGTGCGTTTTATTTTCATCCTAACTTTGTTAATTATGTATGCAACGTTTGATTTGACCTTTATTTTGAGAGCATTATGGTACCAATAAAATTTTGGACTTATATCCCGCTTCGGTGGGTCCATAATCAAAAAGTGATCTTATGGACTTAGGTCCCGTGGATTTATGTCGCTGCACCTATAGTCTGGTAGCATTGTGTCTATGTAAAAATGACTAGAAAGCAGTAGCGGATGACAAAATTTTATCGAAGTGGTTTACTTCTTTAGCAGATGTAAAGCAACATTTTTAGTTCTCAATGTTTTTCATTTTATCTAAGTAATCTGGAATAGGTCCTGCCAGGCTGAATATCTACACCTGTTTCGATGGAACTCTATACTTAAATACTGAGGAAAACTCAGTATTTCTTCTTGCAACGCGTGACTTAGGTGACAGAAACCAACCGCAAATTGGGAGATCAACTTTGCATCTTTTCCGTCTAATTCCCTTTTATTTCATATTTTGCAAACAATTAACGTTGCAATGCCATCATGATTAGGGAGTACAAATTCACTAACCAAATAATGAAAGGAAGCCAAAAACAAAAAAAATCATTCCGAGTTAATTTCATTTAATTTTTTTTTGACATAATTTGTATTAAACGAGCACTCGCTGGGTGAATGGGTCTGCTGAAGCCGTGATCAAAAATTAAAATGCCCGCTAAGTATCTACTTTTTACGATGCGGCATATCCATTGAAACCCTCACACTTTTAATTAAGGCAACAGTCAAAGAAACTCTTTTTTTTCCTTTTTGCTGTTGTGTCTGGTTCTGAAAGGGCCACGATTAGCTGGCTTATATGCGCAATGGGGAAATATAATATGCATGCTTATACTCGGTTGGAACTTGGAACACTGTGGTGGATGCAGTAATCTAAGAGTTATATTCCGCGGCGGTCAATTGCGCACGGGAGGCGAGCGGGAAGCGCGTTCGTTCCTTTGCATGCTTGTAGGGGATTAACTTGCGGAAATAATCCTCTGCTGGAGATCGGGACTTGCTTTCATTTATATGTGCCCATCATGGCAGTCAACAGGGGATAAAAACAACAGAAAAGGCAGAAAGCTGAACCGGTTGCCAACGCTACCAGCATTCAGCATATGTATGATAGTTTGACGATGTGACATTTCAAAGAGTATTATGTACAAATAGGAATTACATGTGAGTACCTAGAAGGCAGCTTCCAGGAGTGATGTGTGTTTCATGGAGGCATCAAGTAATGTTTACTTTATATGGAGTAGAAATAAGTACTAGCTATACTTGCACCTTGCTGCGGATTTTGTGACAGTGGTAAAATTGAGGATGTGGCGGCTCCGACGGTATTTCCTAAGTCTTGACAAACTTCAAGCTGTTGCCCTTTTACCCGTCCTGACTGTAACTCTGACAATCAAAGTGAGTATTTACAGTGCCCGTCAATAGAATAGGTTCAGAGTCTAAGCAATAATTAAGAGCTTTGTTCTCATAAAAAAAGCTCTAAGGAAAGCTTTTTGTTGATGCATTTTCAAAGTTTGTCTCATTGTCTATCTATTTGCAAGAAGAAGATAAACATAAAATCTTGGTAACGGTTCTTTGTAAATGTTTAACAGTTGCACTGCGAAAAATTAGCTTTTTCAATGCGTCATTTGAATAGGTTCTCTATTTATGTATTTAGTGTTTCTTTTGGATTCGTAAAGTTCGGTGCAAATTTGTTAAGGGGTATTTATTTTAAGTCATCTAAAGTACTTTTTGGAAAAAATGGCACGATCAAAAGCTTTGAATTCGCAGGAAAAGGTCAAAATAGAAGTGTACAGAGAACAAGGACTGAGTACCCGGGAAATTTCTAAAAAAAATCGGAAGATCGCAAAACGTGGTTTGTAATTTTTTAAGGAATAAAGAAAACTACGGAAAAAATATGAAAGTACGTACGAATACAGCTACACCGCTACAGATAGGCGAATAATTTTGCGGATGGCTTCAAATTCTTGCGACTCAGTGCCAAAAATCAGGGCTAAAACTGGGATTAGTGCCAGCATTTCGACTGTTCGTCGAGTGATAAAAAGTGCCCCATAACTAAACAGACAGAAACTTCAAAAGAAACCACCATTAAATCCGCAGCGAAAGCAACAACGTTTGGATTTCTGTAGACACCATATGACTTTGGAGAAACAATGGCAGTTTGTGATCTTCTCAGACGAAAAAAAGTTCAATTTAGATGGGCCGGATGGATATAATTTTTATTTCCACGACATAAGAAAAGAGAAACTCTATTTGGACCGCCATCATAGTAGGGAGGGAGGAGTTATGGTTTGGGGTGCCATATCCTATTATGGAACAATAGAGTTGGAGTTTCCATCGTCCAGAATGACAGCAAGCTCTTACAAAAATATACTCCAGAGGGCTTTTCCAAAGTTTTCTGAACTTTTTGGATCGATACAATGGATTTGCCAACAAGATAACGCTGCAATCCATACTGCCCGAGCTATAAAGAGCTGGAGTAGCGAACAGGGAGTTGAGTTGCTAGAATGTCCACCATACTCACCGGGCCTTAACATAATTGAAAACGTATGGGGGTGGCTTATCCGTAAAGTTTACGAGTCCGGCAAACAATATGAGGACAGAGAGTCGCTTATTGCAGCTATTAAGGTAGCCTGGAATGAGATTTCCTTAAACTACTTGATGAAGCTCTATAAATCCATTCCAAGTCGAATTTTTCAAACTATTTCCAACAAAGGAGGTAGTACTCATTATTAAATAAGTAATAAATAAAATATGAATAACAAAAAAATGGTATAATTCTTCTTATTTCCCAATCTTTTTTAATTGAAGCAAGTGAACCTATTCAAGTGACGCATTGAAAAGGCTAATTTTTCGCAGTGCAACTATTAAAAATTTACAAAGAACCGTTACCAAGATTTTATGTTTATCTTCTTCTTGCAAGTAGATAGACAATGAGACAAACTTTGAAAATGCATCAACAAAAAGCTTTCCTTAGAGCGTTATTGATACCATCCATCGTTCGTTTATAAATTTCGTGAAGCTGAATCACTTGCTCGACTTCAACTGAGCTTATCATTTAGTTAAGGCTTCCTTGAAGATAGGTATTTTTTACGAACATATTTTTGATAAATGAACGAGGTAAACTATGTGCGCAACGGCAACATGTCAATAGGTTATCGATCTCGTCCTGACCAAGACATACATTGTGTAGAACAGTAATTGGTAAATAGCAATTGGTAAAGAGTTGGAGAGTCAAGAGACGTATTACTTACCATTTTCTCCGCCGATCTGGAAACAAAGATTTCCGAATTAGCCCTCTTTAAAAGCAAAAACTCGAGATACATCGAAGTAAAAAAAAAACCCTATGAATGAAGATGTCAAATGTGAAATCCCGACAACTTACTTTAAGATGTCCTGACTAAATTAATAACCGTCTTAATTTTGCGCTCATTTTCTGCAAATCTCATGACAAATGGATTTCCACCCTCAACCTTTCAACCGCAATGGACACTCGCACCCCTGACACTTCTTCGAAAAAAAAAAAAAAAAAACGAAATGAAATAATTTTCCAAGCGAATTAACATCGCCATGACGTCAGCCATAAAATTCAAACTTCATTACGTATCTCCGCCAAACGGAATGAGATAAAAACTTCTCCTCCACAGCTGAATTAGCATAATATAAGTCGCACCAATATAGCCGCCCGTTGATAATTCCGAAACAAATTTGAGGATATCCCCCCGATCCAATGCTATGCGGCTACCCCCTAGTCACTTGCCAATGACTTTCATAAAACGACTCTTCCGGTGCGGTATACTAATATCGGAAGTACCAAGGTAACAGTGTTTAGCCATAAATAAAACAAAAAATTAGTCATGCCCTCAGTCGAAATTCTCTAAAATCATGTGGCAAGTGTAACGTTATACGTATACCACCTAAAGTTGCAAAACTAATGAATCAGCCAGCAACCCCGTTTTGTAATTGAATCTGGAAGACGTTAACATAGATCCTTGGTTTCGAATACAAGGGGGATGCTTTCTCCCTTCGGGTGGTGTTTGATGGATGCACTTCTAAATTAAATTTTACCCCTACGTGGAGCGACTTTACCATGACGAGGAAAGTACGACGTATGCTGCAGCAAATTTGTTAATCCCACGCAGAATGCACGTGACTTTTGAGCCTTATTGGATACTAAATGTAAGGTTTGGGTCTCTGTCTGTGCGGCAGGATATTTATGTTGGACCGTGTCGTCGTCGTCGTACGAGTAATATGCCAGATCGGATTTGTGGAATTATAATCTTATTTAAGTTTAATTACATGGCGATTTGGTTACGGTTGTAAGGAACTGTTCGCTCATTGTGCAGTGCAGCCAGACGTGACCGTAAAAGGTTAAAGCAGTGTTTTCCTATTAAGAAAAAACTATACAGACGGATTTTAGAGAGAAAAAGATTGAAATAATCCGAAGCGTAATAGGCAAAAGTGAATTAAAATGCGTAGCGGATTTATTCGATTTATATATTTTCTATATTCCATGTGCACCTTTGTTAGAAGTACGTGCGTCTTTAGCTTTATGATGATTGGGTGAAAAGATAAAATAGATAATTAATTTTGCTGTTGCACTTACTGTTTCAATGTATGCATGGTGAAAACGCTACAGGATTCCCAAATTGTTATCATCTACGGCCAAAAATTATTCACTCCGGGTGTAAATCAGGGTCGGCATTCTGTAAGGCAAAAAGTTCAAACGTGTTCGTATGCACGAAGAAATTTACTTGTGTAACATACCGCAAGTCATTCGGGAGCAAGAAAACGTTTGATCGTTTCGCCTTACAGAATCTGACCCCAGGTTTGATTTAAAAACGACAATTTCAATCTGTATACATATAATATTCACTCAAAAGCATGCATTTAAACCGCAGGATTAAAGATTAAAGATAACTGATTTTAACCCGTCTTAAGCACATGTAATGTAAAATTTCACAAAAAATAACATTTGTTTTTTGTCACTCAAAAATTGATCTCATTTGTTGTGGGCCCAGTTTTAGGTACATTAATTATGCCGAAATAGCCTCAAAAATTTCTCTTTTTTCAGCCGGAAATATTTCCGAAAATCTATTAGGTACATCGTAATCGTCCACGCATGCCCGTTTGTGCATTCCATCTTACCATCAGCTTCTGTTTCATCAGTTTTTCGATAAATTCGAGTTCTTACGAAGACAACAGCAGTCGTCCATTTTTTTTTAGCTGCTTTCTATTTTTATTTACATAATTTCTATTCCCCTTTTATTTTTATTTTTTTGCGCATTGCGTTCGAAGAAAAGTCAACATTATGAAATTGAGTCTTAATGCTAGTTAAAGTACTTTAAATGATCTCCGAAGTGCAGTTTAAACTCAATCGGATTAAACACCGTCAAGTTTAAAACAACTGGGTTTGTATTCGGATTTAACGACTGAATATTATGGACTTGGATTTAATTTTTTGGGTAAAACTCACATAAATTCGGGTGTAAACTTTTGCCCGGATAAAGGTGAGTGAACAATATGGCCGTTGCTGCATATCGAAGCTGAGTACATTAAAAAAGGGAAAGTCCTATATGAGTACGTACACACGTACAGTCCTACAATTATCAAAAATAATAAATGTTCTGGAGAAAGATTAAGGACATCCAAATGTAGCATACGAGGCCTTTACGGGCTATGTTCTCTTAGAAGTACCTACCCTAGTACCCTAGAAGAGCGAATGTCCTCGGCGGGTAAGTTGGTAAGCATCAGCCTTCACCAAACAATAACAGTCAATTCGCATCAATTCTGCTTCTGCTGCTAACTAAGCACTAGATTTCCGGGTATATACATAGCAGCCAGACACAATTTTTCAGCTTGGGTATACATAAAAACAGCAGTTGTTGTGGTTCCTACGGAGGAGTCGTTCAGAAAGCACTCGACATCCCATCGTAATTGACTGAAGAAAAAACCAAGAACAGCTTGTATACCGAGCTGTTACAGAATTCACACACACTTGAGGTTGGGAAAACTACAAAAACGTGATACAGTGAAAACGTATCAATCCGGAGTTCTGATAAGACTTCTGTCTCTGTGTACCGTCGTTTGTCGAATTACAAAAAAATTCTTTCTTTGGACTAAGCCTTTTTGACAGTGATACACAGCGAATTGTCCAGATTGGCATTTTTGATAGTGTCGCACTCCTCTTTGGGTGGATCCGAAGTATAAGTGTTTCTATAGGAGGGCACTAAAACTCTTATGCCCCAAAACAAAAATGAACAGTTTCCGCAAAAATGGATATGAAAACCACCAACAACAACAATATATGTATTGATGAAATTTTTGTTTTTTTGGAGTGATATTTCATGTTTTGGGACCTCTTTTAATTTATCATTTTGGTGTGATTTTTCATTATGGAAAATTCGCCCATTTTTTTTTTTTGGGGCATTTTTCATTTTACGAATTCATACATAATTATAACTTCTATTCGTATATTTTTGAACAATCGAACTTTTTTAGTGTCCTAAATTTTTAAATGCTCACTTCAGAATATTTTTATAAATCTAAAAAAAAAAAAAAAACATTGTGATTTCCGAAAAATATAATACCTAACCTATAAGTTTCAAGTTTCAACTGAAAAAATTGCCACTGGTGATTTTTAATTCCTTCACTTCCACTTTAGTGATCAGTTGAACAGAGTACAGTCGACTGCAAAAACGCAGTGTGCAAAATTTTGTGTCAAGAAAAGAAATAGTCATGTATTGCATCGCGTGGAACATTCAATACAATTTTTTATAAAAAAGATTGACAACCACGAGACACAAGAAAATGTAAGTAGTAGGCACTGTTTTAAAGTGTGCGGCAATTTTTCGTTGGGCCAAATTTCATGTTTCGCTTGTGGTCGAAGTTCGACCATATCTTTTATAAGGATTTAATACAAAAAAACGTAACACAATTTTCGATAATTATGGTGTTTACTGTCAAAGTCGCTGTTGATGTCGCTGTGGTAATCTGTTTCTCGCCCTTTGAAAATAGTTTTACTCATGATTACTATTTTAAGACATCGAAATAAAAATTTAAAGTAAAAAAGTTATGTCGAAAAATTTTCGTTTCCATTCTTTCAAACCAACCCGTCGTCAACACCACCTCTCAGATTTAATTGCCCTGAATTAAAACAAAGTAGGAACAACAACTATTGCTTACTTTTAGGGGTACGAAAATTGCATTCCTTCGACCAAAAAAGGTTCTAGTCCAAGATGATATATATTTGAATACGTTACTATGACAATATGGCGGCGACAATTTGAATGCCACCAATTCAATTAACTGGTAAGCATTTTGTATGGGGAATTCTTAAATTCATTTTACCAGTCTTAGTGGCGACTTATACTCAGGATTTTTGTTTGTGCACATCTATGGCATATAAACTTTCGAATGATAACTATAAGTTTCATTCTACTTATTTCATAATAAATACTAAAAAAATGTACGGAAACTTCGAATGTTCACGTATTAATATATTGATGATAACTAAAACAACAATCGATTAAAATAAAAGTTAATGAATAAAAGTTTAAATTATTATTCTGCATTATAAATAAATTGAGAATAATTTAAAATTTATCATTTATTTACATAAATCACTAATCATCTCTCATAAAATTTGTTTAATACATTTATACCAAGTTTTAATGAACAATAGAAATATATGTCATAAATCATATTGAAACAAAAAATAAGCTTATTAAGTACAATTATTTTCTAAAGATTTTCTAAAGAAGAAAAATGAAACCTAAAACGTTTATGCCTTAGCCTACGACCAAACGGTCAAATTGCCAACCCTCCATCCAACTCGGGTTTGGATAAACTTCTCCAAAACTGTTCTTTGGCTTCTTTAATAGGCAATTCGAGAAGCCGAATACCCCAGGTGAACTCGTTGGAGGAGCAAGTGAAATTTACACATCTCCTAGGAATTGGCAAGTATCTGGCTTCCTTTTTTTTTTTCGAGTGTGGTAAGGAGGGTTGAACAGTGCGATAAGGTTCCCGCTACCAGGGCTGTCGAGAGAAAACTCGGGCCCCGGGACGGAAAAATGCCAGGCCCATTTACGTTTATTAAACGAATTCGTCATAATTCGTTGAATAATTTGAATGTAGATTTTTATTTTTATTTTGAAATATTCGTATAAATCAGAGTGTGGTTTTGAGTGACCTTTATGAAATGAGAATCACAAGATTTGCCTCTTTCATGCGAATTTTAATTTCAATTTATAAAAGGTAGGGTCGATTTTCGAATACCAGCCAGACTCCTCCTTATTACTACCCACACAAACAACGAACTGTATATGATTGAGTTCTATAAGGCGTTTTTCTTTTTTAGTTCAGAGCTGAGCACTGAACTGAGCTCGAGCTATATGAGCGCGCTCTGAACTGAGCGTGCTCAGATCGTTCTGATGATTTTCTGTTTTTCCTGTTTTTCTTTTCTCTCAAATAGGACTGGAAGTGTGAATGTATATGTGTAATCAGCATTTTACTCAGCCTGCTCAGTCAATTAATTCTGAGCTCATAGAGCGCGCTCTGATCACGCTCTGAACGAAAAAAGAAACACAAATTCGAGCTCTGATGTATCTGAGCTAAAAAAGAAACACAAACTTTTTGTATAACAGTTCAGGTTGTGCTCTGAACTAAAAAAGAAAAACGCCTATAGTAAAAAAATTAATTCAAGAACAAACATTTTTTGTTTTGGTACCGAAAAGGAGAGAAGCCTGCTGGTTCATCAACGAAAGTGAATCACATTGCGCTCTATTTGTAGACAAGTCAACAAAACTGAAAAAAAAACCTATATTGACCACATACTCATGCGTCAAATCAGAGACGTTAAAGAAAGTAATTTCCTACTCAAAGGAAATACAAAATTGCAAATTACCCGCAATTGACTTTGTTGTGCCGACCAGTTACGTACGCCTACGCACTACCACTCCTTTAAACATCCAAAGAACTGATTTGGAAAGCTTCCATCATCACATTAGGTACTCGTGTAAAGGCAACATTTCGACGCAGTTTCTTGCCCACTGTTCGAACTTCGAACCAACCCATCTTTTAGAAGTACGCCGTACGGTAATCGGTAATCCGCTACTTGAGCAGATATTTTTCATTGGTTCGCATTTAGCGTTCGTCCACCTGATCTCACAGACTAAGGTAAATTTCGTTTGTTTGTTTCTTTATCAACTTTAAGTTTATAAATCTGAAACGTTAAAAAATCAAACGATACCTCGACGAACAGCGAAGCAAAACAAAAACTGACCGCAATACATTAACCACTTCAAGGGATCAATTTGTATACAGACCGCTCGGGGGGATGCACGCAATAAATCTGTTTACAAATTTCCTACTCGGAAAAAATAGAACTCGTGTATAGAGGATGTGAAGGCACCAAGCATTTCGAATGCAAAGTGGAAAATTTATTTATTCTCGCCGAGGTTAAGTGGAATAGTTTTCGTTTTGTTATAGAGAATTATTTTTGATCGTTAAGTGGAAAAGTTTATACGCATCCTTCGAGTGGGTATTTGAACAGTTCTGGGAAAGTTACACAAGGATTTTCCTAAATAAGAGCATTCGAGTTAACAAATTAAATCTCTGGTGTTTTTGTTTACGCTCTTTAAAATGGTTTCTTTCCCAAGCAGGTGTAGAGCTTTTAAAAATAATTAACATTAATACGTATCTCGTGTTGCGGTCATTTTTGCTCTTCAAATGAAGGAAATATATTTTTATATATTTTAGGGGTGAGTAAGCTGAATAAAAAATGTATTCCACTTTTGCGAAGAAAACGGTTACACTCTAGAGTTTTGCGCGGTGATCGGTGGAGCGGCGGTCATTGCTGATAGGTGGTGTGATCGAAGTGATGGCGTATTTCGAGCTATATTCGAACAAAGTTTGGCGGTACCTCCTAAAAACCAGGAAGTGAGTCATCGAAAAACTGCAGATGGTTAGTAGAATGGCTATTAAGGTTATTTTTGGAGCCGCTCGGCTGGTCAAACATTAAAGACACTAAGTTTTCACTTAAACTTTTGTGAACAAAATTGGTATTGATAATTTTTTAAAGCAACCATTTGGACTTGGACCAACGCCAAGCCGCTATAGCGTAGCTGAGGTAGATAAAGACGCATTCTACGTCAAACTAGCTTTCTAGCTTTCTATAGTAGGTCAAGACTTCCTGCTTAAGCCTGTCCTAGGATTAAAACAAATCCGCTTTTTAACTGACGAATTATCTGTAGCAGTCGCGATAGTGATGTCATCGACTTTTGTTTTTATTTTTCCTTCTGTTAATAATTATTGTTCAGCTATACACGGGGCCTGTTCAGAAAGCGTACATTCCATATTCTGACACGAATGTTATTGTCCTTTTTTGTATTTGTAGGTTCACATATGCAGAGATTACAAAAGAAGAAACTTTTGCAATTACAATCTAAATCCAATAATAAATTATTAATACCCTATTCACACCGCACCGTAAATCATGCTGCATTCACACCGAAGACCAACAAGTTTTCTTTTGACGTTGCAATCAGCTGTGAGTCACTAGTGACTAGTCGTGAAACTTCTGTGTAAACTATTTCAGTTATAAATTTCGATTGCATTCATTAACAAATAAAATTAATTCAGAGCATTTAAAAATAATATTAGCCCATCAATTATGTGTGGAAAATGATTATAAGTTGTGAATTGTGACATGTGTTCGGTCAGCTGTTTTGCTGAATTCGTTGAATATTGCAAAAGGGGTGTTTGTGTTAACAATCCAACGACTTCCAATGTTTCGTCGTGTTTTCGTGGAAAACGACTTTAAACGACTCGTTTTGAAAACTGAAATATATATGGGAAAATTTCTGTTTTCGATTAAGTTTTCGAGTCTTTTCGCGAAAACCCGATTGTCGGATCGCTGTAAACAGGGTATATGTAGGTCTAAATTTTGCCTATTTGTATGTGGATTTGTGTTGAAACTCCTTATCTTATCCATAGAGTAGGCTGGGGTACTTTCGACGATGGGACACTTTTAAATTTCGCTACTACAGAAAGGCGGTTCGTTTATAAATAACATTTTTGATGGCAACTCGTGTCACACTGTTCTGTCAGATCGTACACTCAGAAAACTACAGAGCTACGATAGCCCTACTAAATGCGCCACCTCTGTTTGTGTAGGCACATCAACTGCTAACTTTATTGCTGGTACAACCAAAAGTAAGGTGTGATGCCTTCAGTTATATGGGTACAGCACATTAACAGAGCTGCAGTAACCAACAAAATATATTTGAGGACATCAAAGTTTGCTATCAGACCCGCATACAGAGCTGCTAATACCTCTTTCCAGAGCTAATGCGAAGGCAGTGGAGGCTGCCACAGCCTCTCAACAGATTTATGGTACCCATATACAGAGCTATCAGAACCCCATATAAGGCTGTCACAGCCTCTAAACAAGTTGTGATACCCATATACAGAACTGTCAGAACCTTCTGAAAGGCTGTCACAGCCTCTTCTAAGATTAGTAGTAGCCACATACAGAGCTGTTAGCACCTTATTGAGAGGTTCTGACAACCCAAATGGGAAGCCCCTTATTATACTTAGCCTGACTTCCTAAGAAATTTGAAAGCTCACTGTTTGGCAGCTGTCTTTTGAAACCCGATTCATAGCTGCATATATTCGCCCTTATCTGTTGTATTTAAAAATAAAATTGAAAAAGAATCGGTGTCTTTTATTCACTCTTGATACATTAACATGCATACAAAAATATTAGAACAGTTTAAAAAAAAAAAAAAATTGAACTCTTACCTGGCGAAATTAATAACGCGTCTGAACAGCGCGATGTCTTCGATACTAAAACTAATAGCAGTAGAAACGAAGAAAGTGAATTGCTTAGACCAACACAGAGCTGTCATAGCCGCATGTCAGTTGTTATACCTAAAACCACTCAGTTGTCACTTATTCTACGAGCCAGAACAACCTTACAGCCTAAGCAGAACTTTACAGAAAAGAGCTATCATAGCCGTATGGCAGTGCTTGTACCGCAACGACTAGGTAGTGCAGCTGATAAAAGGTTGTTGTAAAGAAACATAGCAAGTTTAGCGGGTAACAGGACATTGGTGTACGATGTTCATACCCGACCCAAATTAATTTTGATTAATTTTGTTAACAACCGCGTGCTAAAGAGCTATGGTAACTCTTTGTTGGCTACATTAGCCTCGATTTGGGAATGACATCCAAGACATGGGTAAGCTTGCCAAGTTATGGATGTAGGAAAGAAAATTTCGGGTTTGGTACCCATATTTTTAAATTTAGTTTTCTCAGTGTACACGAAACACGAACTATGACTGTTCTTCTGCAGCAGTTGCTGCGGTTAGACAGGTTCTTAATACGTTCAGCAATTTTTTGCAATTTTTCTTCTACACGAGGTAACTGATATTTAAAAAAAAAATAGAGCAACAAAAACATTTCTTTTTAACAAATAGCAAATTTGTTCATTACCAAACACCTTTTTCCATGTGTTTGCAGTCTTTTTCGTTAGTAAAGAATAACATCTTACTAAAACTGAAAAAGGTGCCATTTTGATCATTTTTGAAAAAGTGGGGCCAGGTCATCAGGCTCAGAAAGGAGTCATTTGGTCCCTAACGCAAAGATCCGCCGGACTGGAGGCCCTTTAGTTAATGTGGCGCATTCACATTGATGCCTATTCTATAGTATCCACTTTACCAACCCGTAAACCTTACCAAATCCATGTGTCGGGTTTGTCTCATTCTGACAAAGCATAAGTTTCGATATCAAATGTTGCAGATAGGTACATAAATTTGAATTCAATATTTTATTTTTCTCCGGAAATTTAATACCTACCTTAACCTGTCCAACCAACAAAAACTTAGTAAGTTATACAACCACATTCGAGTAACCATAAACTAAAAAAAAAAACAAAACAAATAAACACTTGCAATATAAAAGCCAAACGAACGACTGTGCGTCAAATACTACTATTTGCCTATCGATGTGGGTGAACCAAAATATCTAAGGAATGCAACGAATATGTTTTATAATTAACACAGTTCGTGTTCAACGAACAAAAAAACGGAGCGGAAAAAAACTACAAACATGTATCGAGTGCAAATACCAATGTCAGGCAATTATTTGCACTATCCATCCATGCACTCCATTTGGAGTGAAATTATACAGTAGGAGTAAATAAAAAGTCTTGTGTATAGCAAGGCAAAGGCGTCATGTTCGGTTTTTATATTGCTCCATAAAAAGAGGGTTAACAGATTGCTTTAACACGTACAGGTTAATCAGTCGGACAACACCAGATGGAAGGCTTTCAAAGAGTGTCCACAAAATTTCCATAAAACCTCTGTCTGAGGGATGAAGCAATGGACATGTTGCATCTTATATTATACATCTCCCACAGATGGGTTGTGTATAATTTGAGAAATCGAAACATAACTATGCAGCTCTAATCGAAATATATTTCAAAATGTATCTAAGTACTTACGTTTGCAAACCCTTCGGTGGTTGAGCGGCTTAGACGGATCGCGATAGTAGCCTTCCTTGCAGTAGTGGCAGTGCCGGCCAGTTGTTGAATGGCGGCAGTTCAAACACACTCCGCCAGAGACGCGACCTGATAGTTTGAATAGTTCCATGTTGAATCGGCATTGTCGGGCATGTCCATTGCAGTTGCACACTAAAAAGAAAGGAAAATAAGGATAGTACAATTATTATTGGCAACAAATCTATCTTCTATATATATAAAAATAACTTGCTAAATGTGTGTGTGACAGCCTACCGACTGCCACACACATCCGATTTTGATTTAGTTTTTTTTGTTGGTTAATAGACCATGCAGAGAGTTTATATATTAGTTAACATTTTTGAAAGAAGGCGAAACCGCCATTCCAATAAATTCATTTTTGTACACTTTGAAAAAAAAAGAAACTGGATAGAAATCGAGTAGTGACACTTCAAATACAAAAAACAAAATATTTTAAATCTTAAAAGGAATTGTTGTTGTCAATTATTTTAATTATTTTCCAAGTAAATTGTTGTTGTCAACAATTTTGAATATTTTTTTTTTAAATATGTATACCTAAAAAGTTTGTTCTAATAAATTTTGTTCTATGTTACATTAAGTAACTTTTTGAAATGAAGTAGATTATACAAAGATGATATGGCCAACGATATTTTGCATCGAATTCGTACTGTGACATCGGAAAATGAACTGGAGATGTCAGATGTCAGAACAGCATGTCGAGTGGCAATTTGTTGTGCAAATTGGGGATGCCCCAGCTAAATCGTTCAGTGCAAGACGAATTTAATCGAGAATTGGAGCGAGAAATGCACATCGATCGAATCGCATTGAGTCAAGCTGTTCGAACAAATGCGCCAATGTTGAATCAAAAATAAAAGAAAGTGTACGATGAATTGATGCAAGCAGTCGATAAAGAAAATGGCGGTATTTTCTTTCTTGATGCGCCCGGTGGAACTGGAAATACATTCCTGATTTCACTGTTTTTGGCTACAATTCGTTCGAGATCTGAGATCGCTTTGGCCCTAGCCTCTTTTGGGATAGCGGCTACTTTGTCAGAAGGCGGTCAAACAGCTCATTCTGCATTGAAATTGCCATTGAATTTGCAAGTGGAAGAAGAACCTACATGCAACATTTCAAAGAACACGATGATGGCGAAAGTACTGCAGCAATGTAAGATTATCATATGGGACGAATGCACAATGGCTTACAAACGCGCATTGGAGGCCTGAATCGTTTACGTAATGACCTTTCGGTGGAGCAATGATCTTGCTATCAGGCGATTTTCGTTAAACGCTGCCTGTAATTTCGAGATCAACTCCGGCAGATGGATTGAATGCTTGCCTGACAGCAAACATGCAAGTTTCTTTACAAAATGACCAGTCCGCTGCAGAGTTCTCCAGGCAATTGTTGGCGATGGGCAATGGTGATTAAGCTTCCACAACATTTTTGCAACTTTACAACGACACCGGAAGAACTAATCATGAATGCTTTCCCGAATATCGCTCAAAATTATATTCACCATGATTGGCTGAGTGTAAGAGTGATTTTGGCTGCGAAAAACAAGTACGTCGATCATTTGAATTTCGTCATTCAAAACCAAATCGCTCGTGAGTTGCATTCATACAAATCAGTCGACTCCGTGATGGATGAAAACGAAGCCACCAACTATCCCACTTTGTTGTGCAACCTAAATGAACCAAAACTTTGTAACGGTACGCGTTTGATTATGAAGAATTTAATATAAAATATTATTCAAGCAACGATTTGTATTGGAAAATTCAAAGGCGAAGATGTTCTTATTCCGGGGATTCCACTTATTCAGAACGATTTGCCGTTCGTTTTTAAGCGTCTTCAATTTCCCGTACTTCTCGCTTTTGCTATGAAAATTATTAATAAGTCGCAAGGACAATCGCTGGATCCGATAATAGAAATAGAACAAAAAATTTTGTGTACCATAAAGCACTTCAGTGAAAAAGCGGTAGGTTGGCCGATTTTCTAAAAATGGTAAGGGATCCTACGCCGCAAAATTCGGATTAACAGATTAAAGGCCAAATTTACCATCGGTTGGGTGTCTTCTTGCCAGTAAATGCTCTAAAGTAATGGAAAAGGCAATAAATGTCGAAATAATCAAATATCTAGAAGGCCATCGATTAATAAGCGACAGGCAATACGGATTTCGGAGCCGTCGTTCCATTGATGACCTGTTAAGCTACGTAACGCACTTATGGACACAATCAATTGAACAACACGGCGAATCCAGAGCCGTAGCCATATCAAAGGCATTTGACCGAGTCTGGCATAGAGCCCTATTAGGCAAGTTAGCGTCTTACGGATTACCACAACAACTCTGCGGATGGATGCAAAATTTTCTTCTGGGAAGATCGATCCAAGTTGTTGTAGATGGTGTATCATCCAATTCGTTTGCTATAAATGCAGGAGTGCCCCAAGGATCTATTCTTTCTCCAACTCTATTTCTTCTCCACATCAACGATTTGCTTGGATCGACAAATAATAATATCTACAGCTTTGCAGATGACAGCACTCTTATATCCTCCATCTCGAACAATGGGCCTGTGAATACGGCTACATCACACAGTCAGAGATGCGAACAAATTAATTCTCTAAATGAGGATCTGGACAAAATCTTGAAGTGGGGAAAGGACAATTTGGTTGTATTTAATGCAAACAAGACACAGCTCACAACATTTTCCAGAAAAAATGCATCAACAGTTCCTCAGATCCAAATGGATGACCATCCAATCCATCACAAGGACTCAATGCACCTTCTAGGAGTCACAGTCAATTCAGGAATCACATGGCAGAACCACATATCCTATATCGCAAAATCGGCGTCCGCAAAGTTGAGCTACCTATTTAGAGCAAAGAGGTACTTTAGCCCCAAGCAACTTCTCCTTCTCTACAAAGCACAGGTTAGACCAGGCTTGGAATATTGTTCCCATATATGGAGCTCGGCCCCAAAACATTCACTTAACCTGCTTGATAGCATACAGAGACGAGCAGTTCGACTTATTGGAGACCCTACACTAACATCGAATCTACAACCGTTGGTGCACAGAAGACAAGTCGCTGACCTATGCTTGTTCTATAGGTACTTCCATGGTAGATGTTCTGAGGAACTCAAAGACATTATCCCTCGAAATGCAACTTTTGGGCGCCCCACAAGACAGGCTGCTAATGCTCATGACCATACAGTACCTACACTTGACAACTGCGGGGACATCAACTTTCAAAAACTCCTTCTGTTACAGGACAAGCAAACTTTGGAACTCGCTTCCTGGGGATATATTTCCAGAAGACTACAATTTGCAGCAATTTAAGTGCAGATCAAACATACATCTGCAAACATCTCGGGGCGCTGTTGAAGCGTTATAGGTTCGCCTTTCCCGGGAGAAGTATATAAAAAAAAAAAAAATATGTATATCCCTATAAAGATTTTGGTATTCTAGAATTCGCCCCAGGACATTGGACCACTCCAGATTAGACCACGTCCGAGCCAGACGTGGCGGTCATATGCGAGAAATCATATTTAAATTATAATGCCAGGAGATTATCTTTCGAAAAAAAGTAAATTTCATGTCAATTTAAAAAAATCATCTTTGGTTTATTCAATTTTAATGTTCTATACTTCTAAAAAAAACATGTTTTAGTATGACTTCTGAGTTTTTAACGTACGTACCTACTTAATAAAATTAAAATCAATCTGCTGATATGAACGAGAAAGTTTTTTGCGACCCATTAGTGGACTTTATTTTAATGATGTGTTGTAAGAAAAATAATGTTGACAATTGTTTCGTAATCTGCACGACACGTCCTAATCACATTTTACCTGCGCACTAGGTCACTGTTTACAACATATTTTCATATAGACATATTCCGCCCGTGTCAATATTCCAATTACAATGTAGAGCAGAAAGTTTCCAACAAGCTGCAATTTTCTCGCCATGATAGCCACAACCCAGCATATTTGCGCATGCGCCTAAGTAAGCCAACAGACTACGGTCTAATGTTTAGTCTCTCTGCGAACTTCTTACATAGTCAGAGACAAGTATTTAATTAGCAATGCAGTCTATCGCAAAACCGCAGCATAACTATCCATTTGTGGAATTATTATTGCCCGGTGTCATTATTTACTTGGACAGAAGTTACCAGACGACGATTTTCCTCATTTCGTCACCTGCACCCGTTCGTCATCATCATCATCACTGTCACCGTGTGCCTAATCACCATTAGAGCCACTTTATTAGGCTCAAAGTTTATTTGCAAACATCGCCCGTTTTACTTGGTCAAGCATGAACACCGACTTGAGCATTGCTGGTGCTGTCCCGCACCTGCTGGATGTTGTTATGCTAATTCCCTGTCCGATGCACACAGCAGCCGTTCGTGCAAATGGCGACAGATACAGGTCCACAAAGCGACTGCCTCTATACCCTCTGTGCTCTGTCAACTAATAAACTGTTTAACAGCGCAAATATGACACCGTCTGTCGTATTTGTCAAACGCTTTTAAAACAAACCATTCTTTATCAGTTAACTGCATCTGGAATGTACTTGAGTGCGGTTTCGTTTTGGCAAATCCAAGAAGTGTCATAAAAAGCGACATAAAGCCAATCATAAAACTCGGTGGGATTTTTATCTGTCAATTGAAAGGTTAACTACGGTGTGTCAACAATTTCGTTTCATGTCAAAGCAGTAGTTGGAGTCTTCGAGGGTATAGGTATCGTATCTGGAAATGTTACGTTTCTGATTAAGTTCGATCGGAAATTCCTGCTAACAGGAGGAATCTGCAAATTCTCCTAAATCTCGTTAAAATAATTTACAAGAAACTGTGCAGCAGAATAGAACTCCCACAAATTTCAAATTATTACTTCTGATAAGTTTTTGCCTACCTAAGAGAATATCTCTCAGGTATAAGCTCATTTCAATAATGCAACTTGCTGTAACACAAACTTCTGATAAATGACTTCAAAGTGACAGTTGTTGGTGTCCACCTTATCGCACCGCACCACAGTCAAAGCTGACCGAAGTCATTTTCATCTTGTTGGCTGGCCGAATTTACGAGTTGTTTTATTAATTGTGAAAAGCGCTTTAATGTAGCAACACGGCCTTTAGATGTGCCACCGATTATACTGCCAACATATTCATGAACTTCAAAACCGTAATTAAGTCATTCAAGTTTCAGCAGTCACAATAAATGGACCCTCGTGTAAATATTCATAGGGATGATTGAAACGACCATTTAAGATGAGATTTTAATTTATTGAGAGTGTCTGCATTTCGACGAAGACGCACGGTCGGTCGGGGGCAAAATTGATTTTATTTCGTCTTTGTTTCTCTGATTAGGTAAGTAATCTTTTGAGCAGTAGCAGCAACACCGACAGCGGTAGGCGTTTGACGTAAATATATAGATACGTTTAAGAGGTACTTCCATCTCATTAGAAGATTGCTGCTATGTGGAAAATATGTAAACAGCTGAAAGTTTAATTAAAAATTCAATTAAACGAAATCTTGTTATCTAAAAAGGAAAATATTTAATGTTTGCTTTAGACACTTTAATGCCAGTCGTTTGTTGTTTTTATTTGTGTGCGTCGGCATCGGTGAGGTTCGTCCCAGGGCCTCTCTAGATGCTACTGTTTCTGCTTTGATAGAGCCTTGAGTGTGACTAGCTTTATCAGAAATGGGAATAGATTATCTATAAGCAATACAGAAAAAAAGTTACAAAGCGGTGTCGTTAACTTAGGAGACTTTAAAGCAAACCAAAAATTTGCATGTCATTAAGAAAAACAAAATATAGGATTCAGTCTGATTGTAAATCACTGGTGCATCCAAATATTAAGTCTCCTCCTTCTTTTGACCTCCATCCAAATGTCGTAATAAATCGACGTAATTGAGTTGAGTAATACTCATTGAGTATGCAGAACTATTCAGAAAAAAATCTATTTTCATTTCATATTTCATTAATAGCAAAAGTTTCAATAAACCGAATCCAAAGTTATTGAGTGGTCCAAAACACACATTCCAAGTATTTGAAAAATTGTGTTTTTAGTATTAATATTGTTGCTTTAGCATAGATTACAAATTTCTATTTTTTTTTTAAATACTATTCCTGTTTTTCGTTTGTTTCTTATTGTAATATGATTTTTTTAAAACTTATTATTACATTTACTTTCAATCTGAATCTTAAAACAAGCCGCCGATAAAAGGATCAAAATTATATCGTTTGGTCAAAACAACGAATTTCCATTAAAGCATGTTTTTGTTAAAAATTTTCAAAATTTAGTAATTGGTTATGTCTTATGTAGGTACACCTAATATTATATTCCTGCATTGCAATATTACTTTAACATGTAAAATTGGATTTAGAAGAAATTTGTGAACTTTAAAACACGTCTATCTCAAAACTACGATTAAGGACTTTGTGTCCTTTTGATCAAACTCCATAGATATGCCAGTCTATCTACAGCGGTGTAAAGAATGAGCATGCTATAGGGTTGAATACCCCATTTTAAAGTCCACTGCCCATTTGCAGGATTAGTTATATTAGTAGGTACTACCAAGGAATTCCCAACATGATTGTATCAACGAACTCGAGCAATGGCAGCAGTACAGATAGTCGGAAATCTGTACGATTTGACAATCAAAGCAACTCATCCGGGATCGTCCGCAATGCCAAATGAGGACATATTACTCAATTTAAAGCACTGAGTAGTAGTGATGCCGTTCTGCAATTTTTAATGCTAGATCTAGCATTTTTGAAGAAGACTTGAAGACTTGAAAGCATTTTTTTTTTAATTTTTTGTATTTTTCGATATTTTGTTCTGGAATTTAAGCCGCATTATTGTACATTTAGCTGATGTACAGTGCATCGAAGTTTAAGATATTTCCCACCATTTTTCCACGCATCAGAATAAATGTGAGCAGATAAAGTGTGAGTGCAATGAATCCTGATGTATATTGGGTACTTGGAGATACACTCCGTCTCACTTGATGACGAACAGGAAGTTTTTTGTTTTAATTTTACGATATTTTTCAAACCCTTCGCTAATCTGAAAAAAAAAAAACAATCATCTTTTTGATACGAGCCGTTCAGTGCCAGCAGAGAGCGTCTTCATACCAATCCAAGAAACAAATTTAAGCCGAATCTTAAGTTTGATACGAACAATCCATTTTTACAAAGTTGGATGAAGAGCAAAGCAGTTGGACTTTATGCCAAAGCCTGCATAAATTAATGACAAAAATAAAAAATCTAGTATATGTTTAATCTTAAGAAGGACATGTGCCAGAAAGTACAATTTTTTTTTCTACAAAAACTTCGTTTGAACAGAAAGTTAAAGTTTGAAAAAATGTATTTTGCAATACGTTTTTATTCTCCTCACAAACCACTTTGGCTTTGGCACCTTAGATAGTGTTAGTACCCAAACCATATCAACTATCTTCTTAATATATAAAAACGTTCGTGCGTATGTATGACCGACGATAACGGCTGAACCACTGAAGCTTTCCCCCTTATATTCACACCATATGTTTGTGTGGTGCTCCGGATGGTTTATGTTTATTTTAGACCCTATAGGGGGCGCTAGGGTCGCTTTTTTGAAAATTCTTATTTATGGACCGATTTGGCTCAAATTTACACCATATAACACTTAAAAAAATAGAAAGCTTTTGCCAAAATTTGGACCCGATAGGTGGCGCTGGGAGATATTTACGACAAGTTAGATTTCCCTGCACATCAATTTTGTATCAACAACACTAAATTTAATTGTAGTAATATATAGTTGGCGTTGGTTGTTTACACTTTTTTGAATTTAACATTTCCGTAATTCATATTTCATTTAGCTGTACAATTTGTTGACGAAAACTCCAAATTAGTTTTTAATCAATTTTAAATAGGTAAATAAAATTTCCATTCGATTTCCGGCACAAATAACAAAACCGAGGAAAATGTTCTTACTGGGCCAAATTTTATGATTCTTCTTTTGTTTTGTTCGTATTGGTGTATTTTAGGTACAGTCTTAAAAGATAAATTTTTGAACCCGATAGGTGGCGTTGTTGTCGATCTCCGAAACTGCTCAACCGATTTCAATGAAATTTCGTGGATGTATATTCTTCGTTCCCACTTGAAGGCTAGGATACTTTTGGACCTGATAGGTGGCGCTGTTGGGTTAGGTAGGCGCAGTGGCTTAGTGGTTAGTGTGTTGGACTACTATGCTAGGGGTCGGGGTTCGAATCCCGCAAAAACCTGAATTCCAACTTAGGGTTTTTTTCACTGCGCCACCACTCGCGAACGTCTGACAAACATCCGAGAGTATGACTGTCTAGAAAGAGCTTCTCAATTAGCCGTTTGGAGTCGGCATAAAATTGTAGATCCCTTCCATTCGTTCCAAAAAATGAAAACTCACACAAAACGAATGGTTGTGAGAAGCTAGGCCTAGGGTCTCTCCGGACCTGTTGCGCCAACTATTTTTTTTTTTTTAGGTGGCGCTGTTGCCGATCTCCGAAACAGCTCTACCGAAATATACTATAGTTTCGGACCCTATAGATGGTACTTTGCAAAACATAAGCGGGATAGGAGAACGGGTTGTGGAAGCATTAAAATTATTAATGGACATTGTCCAAATAAAGGACTCTGCTAAATGTGAGCAGGCCTTAATACGAAAGGTATGAGCAAATCCGGGTGGGTACAGCTACATATAAAAAAGACTGACGTCCGTATGTGCGCACTCATAGCTCGGGAACCGATTCTTCAATTTTTATGATTTTTGGTTTAAATTCGCATGGGCCCAAGGAAGGAAATATGCTACTTTTTGTCGTGAAAACAAAACTTTATGGGGATTAGTTGAATTTTTGAATTCTTTGGATGTTCCGGGCTTACATCTATACAATTGAAAGTCGGCTCAGTTATAATTTTGCTGCGCAACCTCAATACACCGAGACTTTGTAACAGAACGCGTTTGATTTGGTGGTTAGGGATCCCAACTCAAATGCCATGCAAGTGACGATTTTGAGTGGAAAATCCAAAGGCAAACACTCTCATTCCGCAGATTCCGCTTATTCAGAACGATTTACCATTCGTATATAAGCGACTTAGATTTCATGTGCGTCTCGCTTTCACTATGACAAATAATTTGTTGCAAGTATAATCGATGGATGTTTGTGCATTTGTAGTATCAATCTTGAATTACCATGTTTCTCACATGGTAAATTTAGTGAAAAGCGGAAGGTTGGCCGAAACGTCAAAATCGTTGCGGTTTGATTGAAACAAATCAACATTGCTTTTCGTCATTTATTTCTATTGCATTTAATATAACTTTTGAATGAAGCATTATAATTGGCCGAATTACATAAATTAGCAAGGGCATTGTACATGCTCGGAATTATTATTTTCATATTACATTAACAAATTTGGGCGGAACGAAGTTTGCCGGGTCAGCTAGTATTCTATAGAACAGTGATGCAAATCGACTTTTCTCAATTGTACTAAGAACTGAAAAGGAATAGTGCTGAAACGTACAAATTAGTAAATAATTTTATTGAAATGCCATAACAAAAATATTGCATTCAAGCAAAAAAAAAAAAAAATCATATTTTATTGAATCTAACGCCCATACAATTCACTCCGAGTAATTAGGTTCAAACAAACAGTTTATGATATAGAAAAAAGTAGCGCCATAAGGTATACCTAAGTACAACTTAAATCACTACAAGTAGTATCAGCAAACGTGCCGAAAATTGGGGCCAGATTCTGTAAGGAGAAACGATCAAACATTTTCGTTTGCATGAAGAAATTTGCTTGTGTAACATAGGGCAAAACATTCCTGCGCACGAAAACGTTTGATCGGTTCGCCTTACAGAATCTGGCCCCTGAACTCCGCAGTGCAGTTTAAATTCCATCGCGCCGACATATTTAAAAAAAAAATGTATGGTTGGGTTTATAACTGAATATTATGGACTTTGGTTTAATTTTAGGAGTGAATAATATGGCCGTTAGTGAAATAACCTCATATATGTTTGACTTATTTCAAAAATTCAAAATAATACAAATAGTACTCAAAATTAAGAAGTGGTACTCGCTTACTCGAGAAAGTCAAATAGTACAGAAATCAGTACAATAGTAAGCCTTTTTGCAACAGTGCTATAATAGCAATGAAATGTTCTTCCCACGCACCAGTTACATCTGAGTCTGAAAAAAAAATAAATAAATAGTTGGCGCAACAGGTCCGGAGGGACCCTAGGCCTAGCTTCTTACAACCATTCGTTTTGTGTGAGTTTTTCATTTATGGAACGAATGGAAGGGATCTACAATTTTATGCCGACTCCAAACGGCTAATTGAGGAGCTCTTTCAAGACATTTATACTCTCGGATGTTTGTCAGACGTTCGCGAGAGGTAGCGCAGCGGAAAAAAACCCTAAGTCGGAATTGGGTTTTTGCGGGATTCGAACCTGGGACCCCCGCATAGCAGTCCAACACACTAACCACTAAGCTACTGCGATCTGAGTCTGAAAACACCTTATAAATTTAGAGGTCTTAAAAGTACAAACAAAATGGTTTAGACATTTTTTTTTGCTTGTTCTTATACTAACTTCAATTTATAAAAATAAGTAAGCAACAAAACACACATATGTACTAATATATTATATAAGTCCCTCTTTGCTATTGATTTCCAGCCACTTCCATTCTATATTGTTATACTTAAAATTGTTTTTGGTATGCCAAGTCTCATGTTAAATAGAACTAACATGGCATAGTATATTGAAATGTCCCAGTTACCTACGCTGTACGTATAAGACTAACTGAAATTTACCATATAAGGACAGAATATTACCAACAAGATTATAAATCTAAAAAAATCTATATAAATTATAACAGCAATAAAGTAATCAGCTTGAAAATCCGTTTATGAAAGAAAAAGTTACTCTGAAAAAAACTATAAACAGCTCACCTGAAAAATAGCATAAATGCACTTAATGTATGTTTTTGCACGGGGCCATAGACATTTTGTTAGATATGTTGAAAATTATGAATTAGAATCTATTTGAAAAATTTAAATCTGGCAATATGGCTCCCACTATTAATCACTGTACTAAACTTAATCAATTTAGTCTCTAATAAAGTTAGTTACTCTTTATACTTCATAGAAGTCGGTCGGTCTCTTTTCTTTAAAGTTTAACAGGTTATGGGCCCAGATCGCGCGGAAAAATAAGTTCGATAAGGTTATATAAAGGTCACCTTGAAAAAATCGTTTTTTTTTGTACACGCCTTTTTGCTGGGAAACCTTTTGTTACGATATCTTAAATTATATTGTGGTGTAAGAAAAGAGAAAATGGAGAGTGAACTCTTTAAAGTGGAAAAATTGCAGAATTCCGAGCAATACTCGGTGTGGAAGTTCCAAGTAACGATTCTGTTGAATGCATCAGGACTTTTAGGGCAAGCAGATGGGTCAAAACCATTTCCCATTAAGGCACAGGCCGAGGAACAAGCTAGGTTTAACGAACGTTTAGAAGTGTGGATGCGATCGGATAGCAAGGCTCAAAGAATCATTGCAACAAGCATTGGTTCAACGCCACTTCGACATATCGTCAATTGCACTACTGCAAAGGAAATGTGGATAAAGTTGCGGGCTGTATATGAGCAAACATCTAAAGCGAATGTTCATATGCTGCTACAACGTTTCTATAGTTTCAACAAAGATCCAGATGATGACGTTGCAACACACATCTCCAAATTGCAGAACATAGTCAGGCAGCTAAGAGATGTTGGAGAGACAGTCTCAGAGAGTATGGTAATCACCAAAATATTAATGACTCTTCCAGAAAATTTCAAACATTTTTTTTGTGCTTGGGAGTCGTCAGTCAAAGAAGAGCAAACTTTGGAGAATTTGACGTCACGACTAGTGATGGAAGAGACACGAATGTCATCTCACTCTTCTAATACAAATTTGAATACAACTGCATTGCTGGCAAAGCAAAGAGGACGAAAGCAGCAAGAAAAAAATTCCAAGCCTGGTAAGTGTTTTGCATGCAATGAGTTCGGGCATTGGAAAAGAGAATGCCCTAAGAAGATCACTGAGCGAAAAAAGGTAGGTGGAAGAAGTGATGTACCAAAGGGGAATGCACTGACCTGTAACCGCAACTCTGTGACGATAGATCATCGAGTCCAGACTAGAAGTGTATGTGAGCGAGAAAGTGTTAATAATCACTTGTGGACTGGAAGTAGAAGTGAAGTACCCAGGGGAAATGCACTCATTAGCAATTGTTTGGAGAGCGCTGATCAAGTGAAGACTGGAAGTGGCGACGAGCTGAAAGGGGGAGATGCGGATGATCGAAGATGGACTGGAACTAGAAGTGAGGAACAGGGGGCAGTAAAACTCACAGCAAGTGCGCTGATGGTTAATGATGATCAAGAGATTAATAATCGATGGTATTTAGATTCGGGAGCGAGCGATCATATGACTTATAAAAGAGAGTGGTTGATAAACTATCGCAGTTTTGTTGATCCAATTGGGATAAGAATTGGAAGTGGAGAAAAGATTTCGGCGATGGGTGTGGGAGACATAAATATTCTAGCTTCGGATGGTAAAATGTGGACTGAGAAACACCTTTCAAATGTGCTTTATGTCCCAAAGATTTCCGTGCATTTGTTTTCACAAAGTCGAGCATTAGACAAGGGTTTGAGATTTATTTCTGATAGTGTGCGATGTCAGTTTGTGAACGCGGAGGGTACAATCCAAGCAGTGGGAGAGCGCAAGCTGCAATTGTTTGAAATGTGTATTAGGGTACAAAGTGTAGTTGGTAAAGCGGCGAATATTGCAGCTAATCAATTTTTGTCACTGAAAGTGTGGCATGAAAGGATGGCTCATCAAAATGTTTCACACGTACGTTCTCAGTTAAAAAAGGAAGGTATAGATTTTGAGGACGATGCTAGTTTCATGTGCGATTCTTGTCTTTTCGGTAAGCAACACAGATTACCTTTCCCGAGGAGTGGTTTCCAAGCAAATCAACCAGGTCAGCTTGTGCATGCCGATGTATGTGGTCCAATGGAGGAAAACTCCATAGGAGGAGCTAGATATTTTGTGCTTTTTAAAGACCATTTTTCGCATTACAAAGTGGTATTTTTTCTGAAGCAAAAGTCAGAGGTTTGCTACTCGATTGAACAGTTCATTAATCGGGCAAGATGTGAAGCACGGAATCCAGTTAAAATATTGCGAACGGATAATGGCTCGGAGTTTGTCAACGAAGGTGTGAAATCCCTCTTAGCAAAGTATGGTATTCGGCACGAGACTACTGTGGCTTATACTCCAGAGCAAAATGGGTCTGCTGAAAGGGAGAATAGGACAATAGTTGAAGCTGCCAGGACAATGTTGCATGCGAAGAATTTACAAAAGAAGTTCTGGGCGGAGGCTGTGAATACCGCAGTGTATGTGTTGAATCGGACTGGAAATAGTTCTATCAAAGATAAAAATCCCTATGAGTTATGGTGGGACTGTAAGCCTAGGGTTGAGGATTTCAAAGTGTTTGGCGTAGAGGCTTTTGTACATGTACCTAAGCAAAAACGAAAAAAGTGGGATAAAAAATCAGAAAAGGGTTTATTTATGGGCTATGCGGATAACACCAAGGGATATAGGATTTGGATACCTGCAGCAAAAAAGATCGAGATAGTCAGAGATGTCACATTCAGGGAGAAAGAAGAAAATGAATACCGTCATATCGTGAGGTGGGATAATACCTGTGAGAAACCGGAAGAAGCTATGATTTTTCCAGCCTTGGATGTCGATTCTCAGATCGGCGAATCTCGAGGACCTATAACTGATCCCGATGAAGAGGACCCAAATGGAAGAGACGACTTTTTTCAGTCAGCAAGCGAAGATGATGATTTAAGCGATGGTGCTTGTGGTGGCGATGAGACGCTTCCTTTGAGAGACCGCCTGCGTAGCAGTAAAAATAAAGGTTCAGGTATGAGTAATCTCATTGAAAAACATGCTTTTCTTGTGCAGGGTGAACCATACAGCTACAGTGATGCAACAACCTGTTATGATGCATCTCATTGGAAAGAAGCCATGGCAGAGGAGATGGACAGCCTTAACAAAAATCGCACCTGGGACTTGGTGCAGTGTCCATTAAAGCGGAAGGCCATAGACAACAAGTGGGTTTACAAGCTTAAAAACGTGGGTTTGAGCGGACAGCAGAAATACAAGGCCAGGTTGGTAATAAAAGGCTTTAGTCAAAAACAGGGAATTGATTACGGGGAGACTTTTAGCCCCGTGGCAAAATTCACATCTATTCGTGCAATTTTTGCTGTTGCGGCAAACGAAGAATTAAGTCTCACTCAATTCGATGTAAAGACAGCCTTTTTGAATGGCGAGTTGAATGAGGAGATTTACATGAAGCAACCACAAGGCTTCGATGACGGATCTGGGAGAGTATGCAAACTTCGGAAGAGCCTGTATGGGTTGAAACAAGCGTCTCGTTGTTGGAACAAGAAGTTTACTGATGTTCTGAAGGAGTTTAACCTAAAATCAAGCGAAATGGATCCGTGTGTGTTCATCTCGCGGGATATTAACAGACGTATGATTCTGGCAATATACATTGATGACGGATTGGTTGCTGCGCGCGAAAAAAAGGATGCTATGAACCTGATTAAATTTTTAAAGAAGTATTTCGAAATCACTCTATTAGATGCAGAGATTTTCTTGGGAATGGAAATAGCGAGGAGATCTAACGGTGCGATTTTCGTCAGTCAGGCACGGTACGCGGAATGTGTTCTGAAAAGATTTAACATGGATTGCTGTAAACCGGTGTCAACTCCAGCTGAAACCTGTTCGCATGCTGAATCTAAATCTTCAAAAGACGTAAAATTTCCCTTCAGAGAGGCGGTAGGATGTCTCATGTACCTGGCAGTTGCTACTCGGCCAGACATAGCATTTGCAGTGGGAGTCGTTTCGCGGTATTTGGATGCACCGAATCAGATACAAATAAATGCAGTCAAACGTATTCTGAAGTACATCAGCGGGACCAGGACAATGGGTATAGTTTTTAAAAAAAATGATAACTTTTCTTTGGTTTGTTTCAGTGACGCTGACTATGCCGGCGATCCTGTAACTAGACGTTCTACCACTGGCTTCATTTTCACCATTGCAAATGGACCAGTGTCTTGGTCATCACAAAGACAAAAATGTGTGTCTTTATCCACAACGGAATCGGAGTACGTAGCGGCTTCACAGGCAGTGAAAGAAATGGTATGGCTTCAACAGCTGCTTTTGGAATTGGTTCCAACTGGTATTGGCGATACAAGTTTGAATATGGACAATCAGGGAGCAATCAGACTTGTCAAAAACCCTGAATTCCATAAACGAACAAAACATATTGATGTTCGTTACCATTTCATTCGAGAGCGTTATGATAGAGGCGATTTTAAAATTAATTATGTTCCATCTGAATTGCAAAAAGCAGACATATTAACTAAAGCATTGAGTAAAGATAAATTTGAGAATTTTCGTTTTTTGATCGGAGTTTCAAATATGTAAAAATAAAGTAATGCTTATTATGTTTTAATTTAATTTATTCAAAAGTGGGAGTGTTGAAAATTATGAATTAGAATCTATTTGAAAAATTTAAATCTGGCAATATGGCTCCCACTATTAATCACTGTACTAAACTTAATCAATTTAGTCTCTAATAAAGTTAGTTACTCTTTATACTTCATAGAAGTCGGTCGGTCTCTTTTCTTTAAAGTTTAACAAGATAGCTATAACATTTTTTTTTTTGTTGGTTCATACATTGTAGTACAATTTTGTTTTGACACTGCAAAACTGCGTAAGTCGTTAGAAATAATTAAATAGTTTATAAAATGAAACTCCTTGTGCCTAGTCCACACTGGTAAGTCCTCAATTTGAGTCGAAGAAAACCAATTCAATTATGTATTCATTTCAACTTTTTGTATAGGTCTGTACGGAGCCCATAGTTTGAAAGAAAATGTTAAACGTTCAATAAATGTCCCATAACTGTCCAATCGTCTAGATACCATTTTGCTACCTCAGCTTCCATGCAGGTTAATCGAAACTTATTTACAATGCAGATGCAAAGGTGAACCGAAAATGCGGGTAGGCTACACCGGTGTAACCGTTGGCACTCATATATACCAATACCCGTGATAGATTAAAGTGTAATACTGTGATTTAAGACGTGGCTTAGTAAAATCATTCATTTGTTTTGTTAGACGTTCACCGTTACTTGTAATACAAGTATTTTATCTACATATACCGCACACCCCAGAGAAGGATTTCAATAAAAATGTCAAACTCATAAAAGCGACCTGACAGAGGAAAATACGGCCCCCAGAGCACGCATAAAACTCTTTCGGAAACATGTCACGTCACATTGCCGCGGTAATAACATTTTCATGTTGATCTGAAGCCCGCTGCAATTTCCCTCCACCAAAACAAGTTTGTGGCCGGCAAATGTAGTCGAACCCAATCGACAACGAACCGATGTTTTGTATCCCAAAAATGTTCCAACAAGATCTTTAGTTTTACTGCGCTCCAGCCCGTGTCGGAGGAGAGCAAAACATCAAAATATTTACATGTCTAAGACCCGAGCACAGCTATATCTGCCATGGGTAAAAGTAAAAGTCTCTTAGTTCGGACGAAATGGACTCATTATGATAACGGCCCTTGAGGCTGCAGCGCCCAGAACACGATGTACCAGGTACAAATATCATAGCCTGCGCCTGTACAAGTGTACATCCCTGTTGCCTATAAACGTGTTTCTCGCGCACAATAATTGTCACATGTCACTTGAGAAGGGCTAAAACAAAAGAACCGTATGCACGTCTATGCCGTACTACAACAACTCAATAAAAGAACGATTCTTACTCGGAAAGGGCTAAGTGGCTTCGACAGGAATTTCCCATTTCGGTTATTCCCCATCAGCGGGACGTGCCTCATTAGCACACGATGTCGCGGTCGGATAGAAACCGAACTTGTTCGATCTGTTACAAGGGAATGCGTGTACCACGATAAGGGTTACACTACACCAATCGACAGTGAGTAGCCGTTTCAACTTGAGATACCAATTGATTACTTCAAGCTGCGACAAAACAAAAGACAGCCACGGAAAGTTATTGGGATAAAAAAAAAAAAAAAAAAATTATAATAAATTGACGATCTGAGCGTTCATGACAATCGGACAAATCTGGTTTGTTTGTGAGGTGAGAAATGGAGGCACTGGTCCAGGAAAACTGCGCCGAAAATGAGACCATAAGTCAGAGTTTTCAAAGAGTAGCGTTGGGGTTTGGTATAGGAGCTTTAAAGCGTTCACTGAACTGCAACAGATTAATGATTGGGATCGGAACCCAATACGGCTGCAATTAATCATCCAAATGCATGGAAGTGGAAATTAATGATCTCGAAGCTCAGCTCAGCGAATGACTTATTTCCTGGCGCAGATAGTATCACTGCCGCGATGATGAAATCTATTTCACATTTGGTATTAATGTGTTTTTGAGTCGTGTTCACGTTTCTACTTGTGTACGATGTGATTTCAACACGCCAGCCGAAGCAGATTTGGTTACTAGATATCGACTGGAAAACCAAGAGAACTTGTTGTGGGAAAGCAGCGGAGGTGGTATCGCCTCGTTGTAGTTTTGTTTTACTGCGTGTAACTTTTAATGGCATGCAGAAGAGTTTTTATGACCCGGCCATCAGAGATGTAATCTTGATATCAAGATAAACCTATTTGGGCAAGTTTTGTTCTGGCAAGCTGTCGGGGCAGCCAAATTATATATAATTTTGCGAGCTTTCGTTTCTTTGACCGGGTTTATAGCTCTTTGAACTCTATGGTCTTGAGTTATTGGTATGTGATGTCGGCTTTTATTGGTTACTGTTATAGTTTGCGAAATCTAAGAGGTTTGAGAAATATTTTTTTTTGTAGTAATAGCAGGGGATATAATGTACGTTCCTCTCTTTGGGTCATTGCTTTTTAACGGTAGGTACTATACATTATACAGTCACGAAATAATTACGTAAATTATTGCGAAAATAGGTTTACTTAAAAAAATGTAAGCCGGGTACCTAAGAGAAACGTCGATTTTATCTGGTTAAAAAGTTTCAACCGACTAATGCACTATTTATAAGCTCTACCACCTTAAACGACTTTTTTGAGTAAAAGGCAGGGATCCAGATTGAAAGGAAAAGCAACAATTTTGGAGCTTTATTGTAATTAAAAAATGGGTAAGCGAGGGACCGTCACTCGCGCACCGAAGGTTCCGTACTTCTTTAGAGTTGGAAGTTGCGAAGTTTTTTTTTTGCAGATGAGGTAAACCACATGAAACATGAGTGGGAGCTCAAGAGTAGAGAGCACGCTCTAATGACCGAGAGTCTTTATATACTGATTGACTGTTTTTTTTTGTAAATATCTTTTAAAAGAGTAACTTTTTGGCAAAATATTCTGCGGCTTATATATAGCTACGAGCATTATCTAACAAAAAGCATATATCCATTTTTTTTAATAAATTAATAATTACTCTAAAACTAGTCCATGTATCGCTAACATTGTATTATTATTATTTCAACTACAGGTTATAACGGATGTTGTGTGAAAATTTCAGCCTTCTACGTCAATTAGTTTCTGAGATAGAGCTAGGTAAAAAAATTGGTCTAGTGGGTTCGGACAAACGAACAAAAGCTAAAATAAAAAGGTACCGTTTTTTCCCTTCGGGTTAGAACAATTTAAAGAATAAAATGTTCATCCATCCATCCATAGACTTATTGTCATGGACTGCCAGTAGCCAACTTTGCGTTGGTTCCAACATTAGCGCTAGCGCTCTTGGTTCAGAGCAGAATAAATTGGAAACAAAACAAAAGAAGCAGGAATAAAGTAGTTTTTTTTCGGCTATGACGAATTTAAATCATTTTTTTTTAAATACATTGAAAGGAACAAAAACCTGAGAAATCGACTTTTAAGTTGAACAAGGAATTAAATTTATTTAAACCTCCCCTGTCCTATATGTGTAAAATACGGAGGGAATTCCATCCAATCCTGCAGCCTTTCCGTCGTTGAGATGACTTTCCCCTGCAGTACCTACATATTCCAGAGATATGAATCTATTCAAAATATAATTTTTAAAATTTGTAAAACCGGGCCAGAAAACTTTGTTTATTGAAATACAGTACTCCTCGGATATAAGCAACCCCCTTAATAGCAACAAATTATTCAGTGTTGCGATTTACAAACGCCATCCAACGCACCATAAGGGTACCTGCTTAATACGAATTTAATTGAAAACCAGGCCATGAGAACTATAATTTTATGCCAATGCACATTTGTGATTATCTGGGGAACTGTATTTCAATATACAAAGTTTGTTACACATTTTACACTTTGTATTCGCTTTGAAACAAGACCGCTAGTTATGTTGGTGTAATTTTTTGGGCAGAACTTGTACCTATATGTAAAATATATAGTAACCCACATTACGTTCATTGCGAGACTAAGAGTTGAATTTCTTTTATTGCAGACATTAAACAGTTATTCTTTTGCTTTGACTAAATTTGACTAATGTGCTCGAATGCATTGTTGTTAGGGGGCAGACCTAGTGTACCAATGGCGTTTAAAATGAAACTGAAATGTCGTAGGCTATTACTCCCTATTCGAAATTTGTAACCAAAGTAGTTTGAACGGAAGTTTCACGAGACTAGTGTCTCACAGCTGATTGAAACGTTAAACGCAAACTAGTTGGTGTTCGGTCTGAATCCATCGACGAGTTTTTGACGAAAACACGGTTTTCGGTGCCGTGTGAGTAGGGTGTAATAATATGTATATAAAAATCACGTGTCGCTACCTATGTTTGTACGCAGGTAATCTCCAAAACGTCTCAACCGACCTTAATGAAATTTTGTAAACACATCTTGTTTGTTGGTTCAAGGTTGAAATATTGGATATTTTTGGACCCAATTGATGGCGTTGTTGTCGATTTTCGGACACTTACGCATACTCTATTTTCTTTTTTTGTGGTAAAACAAAGAGGGGTAAGGGAATTAATGTTTAAAATGTGGTATTCCCCAACTCAATAACATTCCCCAAAGGTTGACAACATTTTTGTTTTTATTTTTTGTATGCTTTTACATGCCACAGGGATTCTAGTTGACATTACACCGAAAATGAAGCTACGAAATTTGAAAAAAAGGGAGCTAGCAACAAGAGAATTGCGAGTTGGGAATCTCAGTATGATTTGCCTATGCAATGTGGTAATCAGAAAAAAAAAAAAAAAAAAAAAAATCAAACGCTATTGCACAGAGCTACTGTTATTGAATGAATGAATTAAATGATCCTTCTATAATATCAATGCCGCAAAATTATAGTCATGCCACCGTGTATCAGGAGAGATTAGTAGTTACTAACTGACAGCACTCTAATTTCGAAACCGGTAAATTTTTAGTTAATTAAAAACGCTTTGTAACATACTTACAACTAGTACTAACTTTAGAGGGGGTGCGACGTAACTTTTGGTCAAACAAACCCATGAATTTACAGTTTGAGAACCTAAACACGGTTTGGGGAATTCTCAAATTTAAAAACAAATTTTAATGAAATGACAGCAAGAAAAAAAAAAAAACAAACAATTAAAAATGCAGGAATGGAATGAACAGTTTCTTTTATTGAATCTGAAGCGAGAAAAACTCTTTGTCATCAAAATCTTCAAAACGATTTGCTCGGGTTTTATTTTGTTTTTCTTAAAAGCCCAAAATCTTTAAACATTTCGAGATCTTCAAAAATATTAATTTCCTGGGAATATTTCTTCAAAAATCTTAAAAAAAAAAACAAACAAATTTCAATTTTGCAAAAAAAAAAATTTTTTATAATAAGAAAAATGCTAATAAGTACGGACATTGTCACGTACTAAAATAATTTTCAAGTGGTACCCGACTAATTTTGCCCCAATATATTTGTGTTTTTAAGCTTCTTGATAACAACTGTTATAAAACGGCTTGAATTATTTATAATGTTTTTTGTAAAATTGTAATAAATATTGCAATTCGTATTTAGCAAAATAGTGTTCTTCAAATGTTTTTGTTTTTTAAACAGAGTATTTTTTTAGGATATAGGCAGCGTTTCCACAAGTGCAGATTTTGTAGATTTTCAACCTAGCAATAATGTATTTTGTTCTTTTTACAAAATAGTAATTTAACATTTTTTTGCGCACTGGCTTTCGCTGTATGGTATCATTTTCGTCAGTTGTTCTTTTATTTTGTTTTTGTTACCTTAATCAAAAAAAAAAAAAAAAGTTTGTGAACTACGATTTTTCCATAGAAATCTACATTTCAGATTTTTTTTGAGGTGTAAACATCTAAGCGCGCGTTGTTGGAATCTGGTGGAGTAATTCCACACATTTAACTTCCGGGGACGGAAATGCGTCACTGTGTTTTATCATTGCATACGTTTTTATCATTGCATACATTTATGAGCTGGGGCATATTAATTTCAGCTTTTTGTTGATGTGAAATAAAGCATGTTTTTGTTATTTCATAAAATATCAAGAGTACGGTTATTACAATTCCCTCTTTTCTCAATGACGTGTATCAAGCCATCCACATACCGCACACAAGGTGATTACACATATTTCGGGACTGTTGGATACAGTCGCACCAATTTTTTTTGTTATAACTGCAGATTTAAAAAAAAATACTTTTGGCAACACTGGATGTAAGCATTATCTGCCATTTACATTTGTACTCAAATCGAAAATGGGGGTTTTCGAGATATAAACAGTTTATTTATAATTTAATTTTTGTTTTATTTATTTTAACTACTGGTTTTGAATGGAGAGTACGAAGTACGCCTTCATTACGAAAACACCAACTAAATTCCATGCTTACATTTTGATCAAAATCGGACCCATTTTCATGCAAAGTATAGAAATTAAATTTTTTGTAAAAATTTAAAGTCCTTTGAAAACTTTTTATGCTGCGTTTGGTATGGCTGGATTGAGCAGAAGAAGATTCAAGTACTTTTCAGGAGTTTAAAAGGAGGTAAGGGTGTTCAAAAGTATAAAACAGAAGCGCACCAATCTGATAAATCTCTCAGTCCGATCCTAATTGATGAAACAGCGACTTCAATCAACTGAGTAACTGGAGCTAGCTAAGGTTGGTTGGGAGGCGCGTTGCTTAAGATCGTGGTTCATATTGCACTGGGCCTAGATCAAAGTAAAAAAAAAAAAAAAAAACAATTTTTACCGCGGTGCAAGAATGAATCTCGGACCAGATGTCCGAGCTTGCATCGGTTGGAAGCACTCAAGATCTTTAGATAATGTCACTCTGTATGACATCTTAGAATAGCTTTGGCTCAGATTGATTATAAAACCTTTTCATATATAAAAACCGAACTTCAGCCAGGTGCGTATGCATCTTCCACCAACTGGAAGGATTGTCGGATGTCACAAAAGCTACTTATTCATTGTCTCCCTAGCTATACGGATGGATTATATTGCAAATTCCTAGTATACTCGTAATCCATTCGGTCTCTGCGTATAAGCGATTTGCAAATCCGAACATTTTTCAACTCATAGGATATCCATTACACGCTTGGTTGACAGAAAAAAAGAATCCCCATGATTCTACAAAGCTAGCCGTCCACCCGTTGTGTCATAAATACGCATTCATAACTATCCGATGGTATGCTACACACTGAGCAACACAAACAGAAGCAATTCATTACGCAGATTGCCACATTCAAAATTGCAATTAATCAGAGAACCTCCTTGATATTTAAGATGTTGACAAATGCCGCCAAGGAAAATATTTATTTGCCTCTGCACCCTGGGGCAACTCTATAGCCGGCACATCTCATCGCACACTCATTGTCGCAGGAGAATAAATTGCTGATTGCAAGCGCACAATGGTTCCCTTGAATGACTTTAAATATGAATCCTTGGTGCGATCTACAATTTCAGCAAAGAATTACAAATACGTATATACTATATATATATTTCCTGGGAGCATATTCACTTGTAAAAGATACAATCGCTCTGGTGGACAACCTCAAAAGGCAAGCAGAAGAAGGCCAACCAGGTCAGGTAGGTAAACGAAACACTGACTTGCGTTTCCATTGTGTGGTCAAATGCATTCTCGATTTCATGGTTTAGGTATTTGCATTTTTTTTTGAGTAATGCGTTTTTTGCAGGAGTCATGCACAGGTGTCCAAATCGGTTCTCAAAGGGTGCTTTGTTTACAATCTAAGGGGTGGTTGGCTTTCAAAAATCCTAAGAAGGAACTGACATCAAGCTGAAATCGAAAATTAAACTGAGTTGGTGGCAAAGGGATCTTCTGTTGAATTGATTTCTTTGGGATTTCTGGTATCGTGTCGCAATCATACTAGGATTGCATGAAAGTAATCTAGCTTAAGTCAGTCTGCCGTTTGCATTCAAATTGAGGTTCGTGACCAAAAGAGGATAGTAGCAAATTTCAAGCAGTTCGAAAAATGGTATTCATTCCTAGACTCGCTTTGAGGAACACGTATAAAGCTGTGATTTTTTAATTTGCACAAACTGCCTATAAGGCTAGGTAACTTGCAACCTTCACCTTAAGATTTAAAAAGCTCACCTAAAAAGCTTTTTCACAGTCCAAAATAGGACACTCACTTAAGCTTCTTCCAAATATTCGTGGTTTAGGTTTTTGCTGTCACAAACTAAAGAGACCTACTATCTTATTAGATAGATAGATAGATATATTCTTTATTTTCATGTTCTGTGAATTTACAGTCATTGTGCCAAATAAATTATGTTATACAGCTTGGCTTATTAGCCGTCTGCCGTTTAAACTTTAAATACATTATCATTTTACAAATAACAAAGAGAGAATACGGTTAATACAAATTATTTCAAATCTTAGCTCGTGACATAACAAGTTGAGCAAAGTAAAAGTAAAGAAAAAGTTACTGCAAGTGTGCTATTACCTTAAATAAAAAGAAAACTAATTTTAAGTTATCAAAATAGAATATACATTTTGTCTATTGAAAGTAAAAGGATTGCAACTAAACAACAAATAGATTGAGAGGAGACAGAAGTCTTGTAAATGTACATAAATAGGCTTTTAGTTTAGCTAAAACAAAAATTTAAAAAGCGAAAACAAAATTTAAATTTGTATGTATATACATAGGCTTTTAGTTTGGCTAAAACAAAATAAAACGGGATTTACATTGCTGCAAAAGAATTTCGATAATTCATAGCATGGACAACAAATCGAGTAAGCAATCTCCACCCACTACATCCATTGAGGATTTGAACACTTTCTTCAAACGATAAATAGCTTTTGTCAAAGTATAGTCTACGGATTTCCTGCAAAATTGGACATAACGCAAGGAAGTGAAAGACATTCTCGTCTTGATCAAGGTTACATAGTGAACACCTGGGGCTTAAATCGCATCTATGCGATCTGGAGTTCAGCTTTATCATTTCTGTACGAATTTTAAAGATCAAACTCATTTCCAGAACTGATAGCTTATTGCTAAAATAATTGTTTGCTCCCAAGGTATGATTAAGCTGCCTATAGCCTGATCTGGTCGATGACTTTTTAGCTCTATCCAAGCAAAGCTTAAAGAGATTGTTGTCAACAGCAGAAATGCAATCGTGGAGAATACTCCTCCACTCCCAAACATTTCTCTCGTTTAGCTGAATAGATATATTATTTGCTGCGGCTAAATCGTACCAGTCTTTAAACGGAGAGTAGTTACATCTGAGAGCAATAAGAAGGACTTTTTTCTGCAGGTTATTATTAGACCTTAGTATAACTTTGCTGATGTAATCTGCATTTGCCTTTAGGTTCTTTGTAAAAACGTAAGGTAGGCCTGATTCTACATGAATTGCATAGCTAGGTGTAGATTGTGGAAGCCTAAAGATCCTTTTGAAAAAATACCTCTGTATACTTTCAATCTCATCGCGCTGTCGATAGCCATAAATTTCATTCGCGTAGCAAAAACAACTATTAATTGTAGCATTGAAAACCTAAATTTGGAAACAGGATCCACCTGTTTATTTGAAAAGAACTTAGACCACATGGTGTTAATTGCTGTTTTGGCTGCATGAGTTCTTTCTTTGATGTGAGGTCTTGTATTGAGATTGTACGTTAATACAAATCCCAAGTACTTGAACTCATTTACAACCTCGATTCGGGTACCATCTAGTGACCAAACATGTTCTCTGCCTCCACGATTTTGTGTTCTGAAGACAAGAATCTTAGATTTATTTGTGTTAATTTTTAAATCCCAATTGTCGCAATAGTTCTTTAATTTATTAATTTGAAGCTAGAGAGTATAGGGATTGTCAGAAAGGATAACAAGATCATCTGCGTAAAGTAACACTTTGACATCTACATCTCCGAACTTAATGCCGCCTGGGATGCTGTCACACACGTCATCTATGAAAAGAGAGAAAATAAGAGGGCTCAGAACACACCCTTGAGGAACACCAGAATCCGTAGGGAAAGTGGATGATTTTATTTTACCGTTGCAGACCGCTGCACACGTATTTGCAAGAAGTTGCTCGTAGATTCTAATTATTTTTGACGATAGGCCTATCGCAGCAAGCTTAAATATCAGTGACCTTCTATTGACGGTGTCAAAAGCAGCTTTGAGGTCCACGAAAAATACTTCTTATCTTATTGCGGATCAGAATGGGTAAAATGAGAAGCTTTCTCTGGACAGTAAAGACTCTCCTAAGACGACGCGATTTATTCGTTTACCGACAACTAAACTTACGCCTGTCAAATTTTATATACATAGGGAATCATTTTTAACCTTAACTCTAATTTGCGTATAGGTCACAATATACAATTTTATATGGAATATACATTGCCTGGACACAAAAATGATTATTAGTATCATGGATAGTAACGAGAGTGCCTACACCAGTGATGCAAATCGACTTCTCTCAATTGTAACAAATAGTAGGTACTGGAACGTATAATAAAGTAAATCCCTTTTTTGATTGTCAAAGCATAAATATATATTGCATCCAAGCAAAGAAAAAAAAATCTTATTTTATTAAATCTAACGGCTATATTATTCACTCCGAATTTAAATTAAGTTTAAGTTACTTTTACACCCGATCATATTTCCGCAATTTTTAAACTGGCGATATAAATTTATGTCCATAATATTCACTCAAAAACAAACATTAAACCGACAAGAGAAAGATGCATTTAAACGCGGATTTACAACAGTTGAAAACGATTTTAGCTCGTCTTAAACCTACGTTATGTCAAATTTCACATAAACTGACATTTCTTTGTTGTTGTTTGTCAAGTGGAAATTGATTTGATTTGCTGTGTGCCAAGTTTCAACTTTATTTTATTTTTATTAATTATGAATATGGCTTCCAAAACGCTTCTTTTTTTTTAGCCGGATATGTTTCCGAAATTCGACACCATCGTAATTATTCACACAAACATCCATCCAGCCATCCATAATTCGCTGTTTTATCAGCTGGTAAATTCGTATTCTGACGACAAATACATCAAAATTGCATCCACTTCATAAATAAAATCCATTTTTGTATTGCTGCAACTTTTATTTATTTCCTGCGCCTCGAATGCGAACGAAGAAATGTCAATATTATAAAATTACGTTTTAACGCGAGTTAAAGTAGGTACTTAAATTGGTCTCCGGTTTAAAAAACTAAGTTTATGTTCGGGTTGAATGACTGAATATATTGAATAATATACTTGGGTTTAATTTTTGGAGTGTATTTTTATCAGCTGTTGTCCATTGTGATCGTGATCTGAAAATTTATTCTATGACTTCCTCCTGCTGCCTGGCTTGTTTCATTCTTAAATGTTGGTGTACCAGTAAACAATAGCCTCACAATCACGTTGCCAAATTTAAATGTGCAACACCATTATGAACACAAAAATTGTTGATTAGTGTTCCATATTCGAATAAAATAATAAATTCCGTATTTCGAAATGTTGCTTTTTGTTCTATAATATACCAAGATAACCGGCAGTGCGTTCGACTTCTAAACAACGGTTAATGTGGTTATGATTTGACGTCCCATATTGCAACCTATATCGTAACACCGATGATTACGAATGCTCTCCGAATGGTTTTATTATTCTTGACAAAAATGCATAAGCTTAAAAAATAAAAATTAGCAGTTTGTAAAATTTTGAATTATTTTCGAAACTAATCGACAGGCGCATGGCTCTTTTTTCATATAATATTAATATTGGACTTCACTTTTGACATAGGTACTACCGTATTTTTTACATAAATGTGCAGAGCCTGTGATTGTTGGAGAGAGAAAGAATCGTTGCGATCAACGCACTGGGAAAATACTAGCAGTAAAGTATTGTTCACATACTTGGATTGCATATTTTTTCTAAAAAAAAAAAAAAAAAATAGGTATTGGAAAAAAAAATTATGCAAATTTTATTAAGATGGTAACGCCCCCGAGTGAAATGTCAAAATAAGATAACAATTTTTATTTGAACCATTTAATGTTGTCACAAGCAAGTAGTTCTCAGTAGTGAGTGTCAAGACATAAGGTGACGTTGTATGCGTACCACTATTTAATTTAACGGACCTAACAAAACAGATATTTCTAAAAGTAAAATTAAAACGCATTTTCATTACAAAAAATTTCAAAGTTTACTCAGAATGAAATCTTCGTACCTAGGTACTAAATATAAAAGAAAAGTTCCCATCGAACGTCTACGATTTTTTGTGAATCTGAATGCATTCACTGGTTTTGAAATTTTGTCTAATAGAAAAGGAAGTTATTTTAACTTAAAACTTTTATAATATGATTCAGTTAACATAAATACAAAAATATTTAATAGGTATACCAGAATTATTAAATATTGTTGTATGTATATAACATTTTAAGCTTGTTAATAAAAAGGACGTACATTATTTAATTTTGTTTGTTAAGGAAATAAATGTAAATTGTACATAGGGAAAAAAAGGAATTTTTTTTTTTTGCCTTTGGTGTTAAAAAAAAGGGAAAAAAGTCGTCAAGGTCTGGGAACATTGCTTGCAAGTACGAGTGTTCCTGTTTCTTGTCGTATTTATTTTTATGCACCACTATCGACAACCAGCCAGTTGTTAATATAAAGAAGAAAATGCACACATTGCCAGCTGTCTATTTGCAGCAAAAGTACAACTGCTGATCCCGATTACAGATCACATGATACGGAATACGTATAAAAACCATACTCAATCAACACATAACCAACCGTGAGATTAGCCAACAGTTCTGCAAATAATTCTATTTGTAAAGAGTTCCTGTCTTTCTGTCACGAGATCTTCGAAATGTAGTTACTGACGAAATGATGACGAAATTTGTACTGACATCACCCTCGGCACCCGCTTCAAAAAAGAAATACTCTGCTTTATTTTTGTCGTTTGGCGCTGTCAGCGAATCTTCTGAATCGGAGTTTGTCAACAGAAGATAGGAGTGGCCACTGGGAGCTAGCCAAGACGGATTCGTGGTTAGTATAGGTAAGTAAATAACGTACTTGTCAGAAAATGAAATACCAGCGTGTAGGCTTTGATGCGAGCAAAGCCAGGGTGAATTATAAGGCAGATAAGTTGAGTGCTTAGTTCAACAATATTCATTATCCAACCACTTTGACTGATGGATTTTGACAGCTGACAGTTGACATGCCTTTTCTCTGTAAATACAAGCATATATGCACATGCGCAGCGCGTGCTAAATGGTAAAACAGTGACCTGAGCTATTTGCAGATACTTACGTTAGTTTCTATTGTATAGTTAAAGTCACTTAACAAATGTTACTTGAATTAGTTGTCTTGTAGAGCATTTGTAGCACAGCATTGAATTTGGGTGCGTTTTTATTTTTGGGACGGATTAAAATGACCCACAATTTTATGCCGAGTCTGATTACTTGAACAGAAGCTTTCTCAGAACAGTCATATTCTCGGATGGTCGGATGTCTGTCAGATTTTAGCGAACTATGTCGCAGTGGAAAAAAAGTTTAGAATGTAATTTGTGTCTTTACAGAGGTTGAATCTGAGATTCCCCGCCCAATAGTATTTCCAGACTCGATACTTAGGTTACTTCTTCCCCCAAAGAGTGCAGTTTCTCTTATTTAGCGGTCAGAATTCTGACCGCAGCGATGCCAGATGTGGGGATTTTTTTTTTAGCTCCACCTGTCATTTCACTAACTGCGATCCTTATGAAAATTCAAAATCAGCTGTGAAGTTCGCCGTTTCATTTGCCGTTAAACATTTTCCATAACTATAACTGAAATACCTTAATACCCAAATGTTTAGCCTACTGAAATAATATTCCAGGGCTTACACCATACACTATGCAAAAGGTTTTTAAAGCATTATATCAACAAGGAAACACGCTAGTCAAGGCAAATGTTATGACGCTGATGAACTCTACAAGAGTCCACTGCAGCTTGAGCTAGTGTTATCTTAACATTTTAAATGTTAAAACTTTCTTTAGCTACTTTTTCCTATATTTTTGACAAAACAAAACAGACTTATTCATATGCAGCTAACTTTTAATATTCGAATTGATATAATTGATATTAAATATTATGCCAACAGCATAAAAGTAGGTAATATTTGTTTTGAAGGTGACTACCCTGCAAAGGTTAACCTAAGTATGCGCACATAGAAACATCAACAACTTCGTGCTCCTCCAGAGAGAGATAAAGAAAAACAAAAACTCCACAAAACACAACATCACGTGTAGATCCCAATACAAGGCGAATATTGTTCATTTAATTTCATTTCAATGCCCCTACACCGCACGTAGCATAAACATGGAAATAACAAGCCATGAAAAATATGCAAATCTAGAAACGAGCAACTGGTCTAGGATCGAGGCTCCTGATGAAGAAAGCCGAATTACTTATCCCTATGAAGCCATTCAGTTGAACATTAATTTCGACTTGTTCCCCTTTATTGGCTATGATCATAGTCATGCTACCCTACCACAGCTAAATCATGTCCCGCCGACTACTTGTCGTTCGGCCACTCATTGCGAATATGAAGATCCCATGCGGCAGGGAGCATCCACGACCGCAAGTCTATATTTGCATGCCGTGCTCTTTGCGGAAATAAACGATCTTAGAATCTTTTGTTAGATTGTCTCGCTTTATCTATAGATGGGCAGCAGTTGAGAAAAATATCCGTTTTTAATATTCAAATAGGTATATGAAAATCGAAAATTACAAGCTATCGGTATGGATAAGGCGGGGAGCACATCTCGGGCGGAGCATGTTTGTTAATGTGGTATGGCTCCTTTCATTCGGGTTGACCCCGAACTCGAAAAGGAGTGCACGGTTTGCTAAACATGCAAAGTAGCTGCGACTGAAACGGCGGTGGCGGCATCGCTGAATATACACTGTAACAATTCGTTTATTCTTGTGTTTCTGGTATAGGATACTTTACCCTCGGGAGTCGGCAGCCACGAATTTTCATCGCCATAGAGTTTAGATATTCACATAAGCGTTTGCTCTTATTTATTTAACTATACTGCATGTGTACGAGTTCAGTTTACTACTGGGTCTATAGGAATTGGGTCCTGTTTTTGTAGTATTCTCTATGGGGAGTTGTATATATGAAGTACATGAAAGCATCAGTGCTTCTCTTTAGAAGTTGGTTTTCGTTTCATTTAAATCAATAAAATAAAATCTACTCTAGCCAAATATTTTACTCCATGTATTGAGAGTTGTGTTTTAAAATGACTTAATTATGTTTGGAACCAACACTCACCGCTGTTAGCAACTTTGACGCTGTTAGCAACTTTGACTCTCCATCAACGCGTGTAGGTGGACATGTGGACATTTTTTTTTTAAAAAAGAATGTAAACACAAGCGAAAGGCTTTCTTCGGGCATGGCCAAGTCTACCGGGTGCAGAGTTCGAATAGCTATTGGATAAAGTAGTTAACTACACTATATAGAAATATTCGGCTTTACCAATAATCAACTTTAGTCTGGCAGTTTACGCAAAGATTCAACACTTTCCCAAATCCCTTTACCAATAAACAAATATAGTTGCCAGAATACCGCTAACTTCAGGGTCAAATGTTAATGCTCAGAATGTTTATCTCGGGCATTGGCGAAATAAATCCTCCCTTATGTGGTATTCGATTGGGCTTCTTCAGATCCGCTCTCAGCTTTCAGATTTCGTGTATCTAACCGAACATAAAAATGTCACTTCTTGCTCTTTTTTGTGTTGATATCCGTGCGATTCGAATATATTTAGCCTTCGACACTGGTTACATTTTATATTAAAATTTTCGAAATTTGCGTCCCGATTGATTTCTTAATATTTATACATAAATAATTAACAAAAATAGAATCACCCGATGCAGTTCATAAAAACGTAAATAAACTCCACCACTTGTCAAACTCAAACTCACCAAAACCTTTGAGCTTTTGACTGGACAAATTTTTTTAACCCTAATTGAGGCCCTTTGTAAACCCAAATGAGTCAGCTGTCAAATAATCCTGGTCCTGGTTTCTAAGTTTTTTTATGACATGCAATTTCTTTTGTTTTTTTCGATATTGATCCCAATGGGCCTTACCAAAAATAATTTTTTAACTTCACACTAAATATTTAGTAGGTCACAATGGGTAATTTTAAATAGAAAATTTCGCCATTGTGAGTTTGTTAAATCTAGCCTGGATACTAAATATGATAAGTAGTATTGCGCAATGTGCATACCATAGTACTAGAGTTGCCAGAGTTCGGAGAAATGCCAAGAGTATGGAAAAAACCTATGATTTCCAAATTTCTCCCGGGACAAAATAATAACTCATTTTTATTCATTTGAACGTCAACTGTCAAATTGCAAAAACTACATTCTTGCATGCTATTTATGCTTGATTGAAAATTTTAACGAACATTTTTTAAGGTCAATTTAGAATTCAGTGAGTCTGTTGTTTGTAAGCAATAAAAGAAGTTTGCAGTAGTTTAATTTAATTTAATTTAATTTAATTGCTTAATACAAGCGTTCCTTTTATGAATTTTAATCGCAACCCACGACAAAAGCTGTCACCGAAGTTCTGTCTTAAATACGGGACGTGCGGCAACGCTACACATTACCCACTTGAGGGGTACTATTTTGCTTCGCCAAGGTTACCTCAAATCATAACACTGTACATATATTTTTGGTTTCAGAAAATGTTTAGGCCTTTGCTTTTCTCGAGCTTAGCAAATAACACATCAACTGAAACAACTCTTAATGGTGATCACGAGAGGTGAGAAAATATCAAATACCAATCAATGTCCAGAGAGGTATAGAAAGTCTCACTCTTTTGTGCCCAAAGAACATTATACACAACTTATTCAAATTCAGAATACTAGACCCAGTTCAAGTTCTTCATCATGTCAAACACTTACAGGATTATTAAGTTCGTAAACCAAAGATCTATTGACAAATAACTTTTCTGTCAATATTCACACTATGCAAATGATATTTCGTTTTGTTTTTCTTCTCACATTTATCTTGATTGGCGTTTATTAATTGCCCTGTGCGTGTCAGCTAATTAAACCATTTGTGTTCACATAATTCAGATAAAAAAAAATCGTGTCGCAAATCAATAGGCATTTCCAAACGAGTTTTATATCTGATGAACTACCACTAGACACGATAACAGTATCGACACTAAATCAAAACGGTGGTAGCAGGGCAATCAGCTTGATCTACGTCAAATACCAGTTTCAAGTGACAGTGTCACCAAGAAACTGTGTTTATATTAAAAAGAAAACATCGTTATGTCTCGCTTCTCGCGTCACATTCAACAACATCATAATGATCAGTAAGGAACTCAGAAAGACGCTCGTATATCCATCACACCGGCAACGGATGGAAGGAATCGCCCAAGTCACACCTATATAGTAAAACTCGTATGCAAGATGGCTGTCACATAATAATTAAATTAGAACAGCGTGTACGATTTCTGACACGCCGATGTCACTTATTAGAAAAGGAAGGATTTAAAATGTCATGTAGCATTCGAGTGACTGTCCCTTCTGGTCAGGCTATTTTTTTTTTTTTTTTTTCAATTTTTTGAGCCTGTCGCTTGTGTATTAAGTGATTCTATTTTATGCATCATGCGTTATTTCCATATGTGAACTAGCAGAACGATACAATCAAAGAAAGGTTTATGAACGTAAAATCCAGGCATAGGGTAAAGAAACAGTCTACGAACAGTTGACGTATATTTTTGTGAAATTTGACTTCCATTCATTTTCTCACTATTAAAACTACCGCAGAAAGTTTAAATGTTCATAAAAGTGGCGATATTTCTTAATTATATATTGCATTTATATATTTTTTTAATATTGCATTATGAATATTTATACAAAATAAATTCAAAAAAATCGATTTCCACTAGTATCCTGACAGAAGAGCTTAGTTTCCGGACACTTTTATTTCAGTACCCATTTTCGTGGCAAATTTTGACATGATGACGTCACAAAAATTTGCTCTTTCTATGTCACTCGTGAGTCTCTCGTGAGAGTACACTGCGACAGCCAGCGTGACCAGACGCTTGACAGGCGAACACACGTAGTGACACTTTTAGGACAAGTGTTTACGTCATAATGACATTGGAAGTGGAAAATTCCAGTAATTCCCCTTGCATTTGCTCTTCTTCCAGAACTACACGCAAGGAGAATCCTTGAGCGTAACCAACTACAGACGTAGCAGTCTCCGTAACATCGCATATATATTATTATATCTTCCATATTACGCGAAGGCCTAAATTCCTACGTTAGTACCCTAATTGATCACTAGCAGTGCTTCAGGCGCCAGCAAAATCCACTGATGATTACATTTTCACGTTTGGACAGCTCCTGGGACCAGTGCTGCCAGATTTTTTTCAACAGAAATCGTAAATACTAGCTTTCAAAATCGTGGAAATACGATTTTGTTGGAAATAAACAAAAAACAAAACGAAAACACAGAAGAACGTTATTATACCTAATTCAATTTACTACAACATACATTATTTTGGACAATATTAACATTTTTCGAAAAATAACAGTTTTAATTTATTAAATAAGAAAAAAAACGTACGAGTATATGTATATGTTTTTACTACAACTGCAATCTACTGAAGCCTACTTTATTACACATTCATACTTGAATTAAATTGATTAAAAATGCTGCTATTTATATTGAGTTGTAGCAAGAAACCTCTTGCACTCTTAGCAAATCTTTGGTGTGCAAGATTCCATGCAAGTTTTTTGTGGTCAACGAATTCCTTGTTTTCGTTTTATTAAGGTTAACCGCCAAAAATATAAGTTCAATAATAGCAGATGAATTCGGAAGTGATAAGACTTCAAAAATGATTTTTTTCACTAACGGAAATGCTAAGCTCTTATTAACATGCTTTGTTTGTAAAAATTTTCTAAAAAACTGATATATCTATTGAAGATCGAGGTCCAGAAAAAAGATTTTCAAAATTTAGGTTACTTATCTTACGAAATTCGGCATCGGTGTCTTGAATTTTGTAAATGAATTTTTGTATTCGATAAATTTGAAAAATCGTGGAATTTTATGCTTTTTTAGCTCGAAAATCGTGGAATAAATTTTAAGCCCCAAAATCGTAAAAATACGATAAATCGTGGAATCTGGCACCGCTGCCTGGGACAACAAATGAAGTTTAAATCGATACCCACCATATTTTCCTAGATTCCCAAGCCATGTCTAGTTTTGACATACAAAATTCATCTATATGACGATGATAAATAAAGCTTGCTTACTTGCATTAAGGTCGGTAAAAACCTTATACCGAAACCATTGACGTCGAAAAAGAATTAAGACAAGGCCATGCGCTATCTGAGTCCTGTTTTATGGCACTTAGGCTTGGACTTGTACTCTCCATAAAATGTTCGGTCCCGTTTGCCCTAAGGGGGTTTTGAGGTGGAGATTCAATGACGGGCTATATACGAGTTGAACAGCGACATATAGAGTGAGTCAAAAGGCTAGTACATTTAAAGGGCAAAGACAATAATGCTTCGGTCCGTACAGTCTAACTCGGAAGGACAATGCAGTAGAGGATGACCTCACATAAGTAAAAGAGATCCCCTACCGACGTGGAGGCCCCAGTTATAGCCATACGTAAAATGCAAACGAAAAAGTTGGAACAGTATGAAAATTAGTTGTTTATTTCCGTTTGGGCGGTCATAGCGAAAAATATGTCAGAAAAATGTTTCTCTACGAAAACAATAACAACAAACCAACCCGCACTGATTGGATTTCATCAGAAAAATTTTCCTGACAGATGGAACAGTAAAGAAATTAAACTTAAGTGGAATGATTCGGTTTTCTTTTGTGGAATTGACTGAGAAGTTGAGCAGAAAAAGTTGTTCGCACGGAAAAATGAATAGATTATTTTGTTTTGATAATCTAACTTTATAACACAAGCAACATTTTAAGACCAAGATTGAGTTAAACCATCAAGTTTAAGTGGTCAAAAAAAAGCCAAAGAAAATTTGTATGGATTGGTTTTACGTATTGCTATAACTGGGACCTAACGTGGAGTGCGCAAGTGGAAGTAGTTACCCTCGGCTTACCCCAACTGTATAGACAGACGCCTTTATAAATAATAAAAGTAAGCACAACACGAAGCTTGCAATAGAAAAAATCCGAGAAATTATCTGTTTCCAGCTGTCAGATACAATGCAAATGACATAATTGTCCTATATTTTTTGAGTCATGTTTTAAAAAAACAAATTGAAACAAAAATCAGCAACTGATATGATAGGTTATTTCGGGATTGTATACAAAATATCCCACAAAAACCCAAATTCTACTAAGTGTTTTTTTCCACTGCGCTACCTCTCGCGAACGTCTGACAAACATCCGAGAGTATAACTGTCTTGAAAGAGCTTCTCAATTAGCTGTTTGGAGTCGGCATAAAATTATAGATCCCTTCCATTCGTTCCAATAATGAAAAACTCACACAAAACGAATGGTTGTGAGAAGCTAGGCCTAGGGTCCCTCCGGACCTGTTGCGCCAACTATTTTTTTTTTTGTATACGAAATAATCTATAAACTCCCTTTAGTCCCAAAAATTACGCACATTATGTTTTGCAAATAGACTGCCGCCTCGCAAACTAATTTATAATTTCTTAATCTTCAAAACACTTAGGTATATGCCATTGCACCTGCCCGAAGCCACTGATGCTGTAAAAAAAAATCTGCATCATAATTACAGGATAATTTTCCTTGACGCCATTAACTAGTAATTTCATCCACTGACTGACATTCGGTGTCAAAAGTGCAAAAGCAAATTCAACTTTTATCGGTAATCCATGTTTCCTCAGCCTCATGTCAGATTAATGGCGCAGTTATCCCACCATACGAGTGTATACACAAAGCCCCACATGCTCGGCTGTTTGCATTTCTGAATTATATCGTCGACATGGTTTTTAAATTAATGTTGGCATGGCATTTTGATAGTAATTATCATTACTTTATGATGCCTTGTGGTGATTTTCTCACAACACACTACTTCCATAAAAACGCTGAAAAAAGAGCCATTTGCCATGTTGATATCGGCAAGATTAACATTTTAATTAAATTATCATTGCACACGAATTTAAGCTAAACAAAAAAAAAAAAAAAAAAACCGTCAGAAATACAATTCCTTGGGGCCAAATGCGTTGCATTCAACATATCATTCAGCGTGGCAATTCTGCGGTAGGTTAATACGGTTTTAAATGGGGTGCACAATGTTGACGTACCACAAACGCAATGGCTTTTGTCTCAACTTAGCATATACGTGTTGCAGACAGGCAAATGGAACTACCTCGCACCTGGAGGATGCTGGCTGGTGGAATTGGCTGACAGCATGAAATAGCTTTTTCATTATGATGAAAGATAAAATCTGTGAATGGCTGTGCCTTGGAATTGTGTCTGCTCCATTTCAAGCCGTTGAAATGTATAATATCCTGCAGAAGCAACCACGAAAGGAAAACTCATTTCATTTCACATCAAATTGCTGCTAATTAATCTGACAAACATGGCGACATGGAAATGGAAGGTCGCCGAGGTTTCTCGACACGTAGAGCATAGAGGGCATGGGCTGCCAGGCCAAATCCTTTCGTTTATTGGTGTGAATGCAGAAGAGTTGTGTCAATCGCACACCTTTGGCTTTTTCGCACTTTGTTCTTTGTAGCTCATCGTATAACCTATACAGGGAAGTGTATACCTATGCTCTCGAATTTTGTGAGACAATTCTAGTTAGTTTTTATGACCCATTCAAGGAAGAGAGTGGTTATGTTTATTATAATTGTGTTATGCGTGGTTAAATAATACGCAAACGGTTATGCTCCAAGGTACGCAGCCAGGCTGGGTTAGGATTTCGATTTTCGGCGGCCATTCACTTTTAAAAGCTTTTATGGTTGCAGACGTATATATTTCAAAACCGATCGTGGTTTGTTCGGATGCTTAAAACTTGAATAAGACTGGAACAAATAGGATACTTCCTTCTGCGGGTTTGTTCATATTTGCTACGCGATGGTTTCGGAAAAATTAAAAGCTGGAAAATTCTGAACAGGTGGCGCTGTTGGCGCACATTTCGTTTTTCAGTTCAATTAAATTATCTTCTGTAATCTATAATACTTCAGTCGAACCTGTCGTAGTGGGACCTGGCTAAGGGGAATACCTCTATTAGTGGGCCTTGTTCTGGCGCACCATCATTTTCCTTAAAAATAACTCTATAAGTGAAACTTATATTTTATAAATGAACCTTTGTAATGGGACAGACTTGCTTGTTTATTTATTTTAACCTCTGTAAGTGAGACAGACTTGCCATAAGTGAAACAAATATTTGCTCTTTCTGGATAAGTGAGAAACTGGGTAATTGGAATACCTACCTCTATATATATTTTTTTAAAACTTCTGACTCATCGCTAAGGCGATAAAGAGGCACTTTGACCTAAAAAATCTATTGTGCCGAAGATTGCCAGAATATAAAATTTAGGCTAGCAGAGTTTCCACTTCCCTAATGTAGCGGATAATGTTTTCAGCAGAGGACTTCTTCAGTTCTTTAGGACTTAGTAATTCACGGAAGAAGAATTTACTTCTAGTACTGGATAGAGCTGGGCATTCGCGCAAGATGTGCTCAGCTGTTTCGTCTTCTCCGAGACATAGCCGGCACTCCGGGGAGTTGACTATATGCATTTTGTTTAGATGATATCGCAGACCGTGGTGACCAGTTAGGTAGCTCTATAAGTGAGAAGGAAATAAATGGCCCATTAGATTCCAATTAATCAGGCTCGACTGTAATGTGACGTTATAACTCGATAACCGCTCACCAATTTTCCTGATTGTTGATTTGTTCGTATTTCATATGTAGGCAGACTTAAAAGATATGATACTTCCGTACCCAATAGGTGGCGCTGTTGTCGATCTCCGGAACCACTCAAGCGATTTTGAAATTTTATGGATGGGTATGGTTGGTTCCAGCTTCACAGATAGGATAGTTAAAAGGTAAGCGGGATATGTAAACGGGTTGTGGCACATCCCATTAAAAAAAAAAAATTCAAATACTAGTTCTAAAGTTGTATTATTCATAATTATTAATGCACATTGTCGAAATAAAGCACCCTCCAGTTAGCGCGATCTTTAGCTAACTGCCTCCAGTTGCGCACTCCAAGTTGGTTGAGGTTCCCTTCCACTTGTGCGCGCCACCTAAGACGAGGTCTTCCTCTACTGCGTTGTCCCTCTGGGTTGTAGTCGAAGACTCTTTGGGCCGGAGCGTTGGTGTCCATTCACTCTACATGTCCTAGCCATCTTAGTCGGCTGATGCGGACTTTTCTGACTAGGTCGATGTCGCTGTACAGCTCGTAGAGTTCGCTTTTTAATCTCTTTCTCCAAATCCCGTCAATGCAAGCGGATGACAGAAAATCACTCGAAGAATTTTGCGTTTAAAACAACCGAGGAAAAATTCATCAGCCTTTGATAACGTCCTTGATGAGGGTCTTATATAGAGTATCCTTAGTGTTTTTACTTCTCAGTTGCCTTCTTAGGTCAAAGAAACAGCGGTTGGCAGTATGGTATTTCTTCGCTTGATTTCTGATGTGATGTCGTTGTCAGAATTTATAGCGGAGCAGAGGTAGACAAAGTCCCTATAACTACCTTTAAGTTATAACTTTCTATCGTGACGTTCTGTCCGATTCGTCGATGTTGTGTGTCCCTTCTTGTTAACAGCATGTATTTTGTTTTGCTGACTTTCACGATTTTGGGATTTATAAAAAATACCTTGCGTTATTTAAACCCACAAATTTCCGCGCAAAATTCATATCCATATTCAAGACCTTGAATTCTGTTCAAGTGCAACCGTTTATGTAGAAAAACTGCTTCGTCGGAAATGATATACCTAAAATCGTTTCGCAATGTTTTTTTTTTATTTTTTTTTATTCATCGTACTAGTTCTACGCCAGAGAAAGTACTTCGATGAGCATGTCGGCAATGTCAAAGACAGGCTATCGCTTGCACTAAAACCCATTGATAGGTACACTTGAAACTTCAATAAAACGCTCAAACGGATCAAAGCAGTTATACAGACAAACGCTTCAAATCAGGAACAAAGAAAATCCAGCAAACTAGATTGTCTTCCCTCTGAATAATAATAATTACAATTGCAACTGGCCTCTGACAGGCAAAAGAAACGAACTGCACATGTTTTCCCTATTCGCTTCCGAGGATTACGAACGTGAAACACCAAAAGAACGCTTTCATGGACACGCCTAATTGATGCAAAGCAAATGTCATGCATTGCCCTCGAATGTTTTAAAAATAAACCGATTTCAAGTGATATCAAACTGAAATAATATACCATCGCCATCGGATCACTATGCAATTTCAGCAGACAGGCACCACCACCAGCAGCACCATATACCACCAGCGACATGACGAGGCACATTTCAATTGAAAGCTGTGCAGGGGCGAGTCGATACTCCCCAATCAACATGTGGTCACAATGCAGCCACGGGAATCCAATCAATCATAGAGGAGGATACTTGATTCCACGCCAAGATGAGATAACAATTTGTCATCGTTGCCCGAGAAGCGCCACAGTCTGACGAACGCCAAACGATAGACCGTAGACTATAGAAGTCCCCTTTCGATTTTGTGTCGTCTGTCATCGGTCGTCGGTCTTCGGCCGTCTGGCTCTTGGATCCATGGCTTAACAGATGAGATTTTTTACAAACAATCCGCCATGTGTTGTGTGCGGTATTTCGTAGCGCCCACAGAGCATATATACCTGGCCGATATAATGACGTCGAAATGCGGGAGCATAACGTACACATACTCGAACAGCTAGCTAATCCGAATACAAATCGTTGGCCACTTGCGTTTGACGTTTTTATTAAATAATTCCAAATTCGATTCTATTATTTTGCGAATGAGTAAGAAAAATGGTCCGGCCGGACCAGGCAATCCATCATAACATAACTGTTGGCAGCGTTTAGGGCCTAAATTTGCACACAGCTACACAGCATCAGAGAACTGCAAACGATAGGATACAATAAATCTCATTTGGTTGAAGAGAATGAATTTCAATTGGGTTGGGGTGGGTGAGTGGGAGAGTGCTGGTGGTTTCACATATGGGATAGGGCAAATCCGAAGATTCGAGTTGATTTCCCTCGAGAATAAATGCGACCTGAGTGTGTTGGAGCGGACTGTTCAAAGCGCTGTAATTAATACGTCATAAGTGATCGATAGACCTCAATTTCCTTGGCAAGGTCCTTAGTTTGCATACAAATTACCTACTGTGACAGTAATGCCTAGAATTAGGATGAAAATGATCAGGTGCACTATGGAGGTGGTGGTCTGTACAAGGTGTGAAATGCCCCACGAGAAATGGCAATATTTTACTTGTACGCAACTTGTTTGCAATCGAAGGACATGACATGGGAGCACACCATTGGTCGTTATGAGATTTCAAACTTGGGTACGCATACTTTTGGTTCTATTATTTTTCCCCTCCTGTTCCTTTAATGCCAGAGGAATTGGGATGGACCCACTTGATGTCTATTACTGTATGGGTAGTCCATCGAACCTCTTTTTAACCCAAACTTACATAATCTAAGCGTTTCTCTTTTTTTTTGGCAATCGAAAACACCAATTTCCAACCATTTTAAATTTGAATATTTTTTTTTTTTACAAACTGTCAAAATGGTTTACTTGACGTGCTGTGAAATTCTACCTCATTCGAGAAGTGAGTATAATTTTCGCACAGGTAAAAAAAAACTGAACCTACAGCAAAAATTTTAACGAATTATCCTATGCGGAATTTGAGAATTGTGGTCCTGTTTTTAAGACCTATCCGCGATAAGCAGCGAAGAAACGAATTGAAAGTAGAGTATGAACGCACTCATTACGTTTTGTGCGCCGAACGCACCCGATGTAAAATGAGTTTTTGACAGTTGTCGCCCTGCGTCGTCATTTTTTTTTCTTTTTTTTTTTTTTTTTTTTTCATAGTCGTTGACTCGTTGTTTCATTTTAACTAAAAAACCTTTTCCGTCCATATACATTGTACAAGCAAGCTCCCCATAGGATTAAAGTTTTTTTCTTTAATATTTTAAAATAAAGTCCATTAACTATAACTGTGAAGGGCCATTAGGTCAAATTATATACAGGAAAAATCATTATAGGTATCACGTTTAAAGGTTTCTTCAACTGCGAAACGCCCCGGAAATATCTGACAAACTGACTGGCTTCAAGTTCCTATAGGCTCATAATTTGTATCGACTATCGACAACTGATCAGGTGAACTTTAAAAATTAGCATTTCAAGGAGGGGTGGAGTTTCTGCTCCTCGACGTTATTCTGCCAGAGGAAACATTGTCATAGGAAATAGTCCGAAGAACCTACTGTCGGATACCCCAAAATCATCAATTCAATCAGTTATCCTTGATATTTTCAAGACTTACAACCTCAACCTTCCAATCTATTATTTTTTGGGTTAAAGAGCCAATTGGGTGGATTGGAGGAGTTGATATAATTACTAACGATGAGCGCATACCCTCTATGGAAAATTTTATTATCAATCTTTGAGTCCATATTAATCAATCTCACATTGTCCACCCGATGAGAAGGAAGCAAAGGTGGGATTTGTGATATCCCATCGTGATATATATCGGTAGGGAGCGTATCGGAATCCCGCTTTTTGAAATCCCGCTTTTCAAAAATCCCGAAAAAAAAGTTTTAAAATCCCGTCTGCTAAAATACCGTTTTTTTAAAATCCCGTCTTCTAAAATCCCGCTTGCTCAAAATCCCGATCTATTATAAACCCGCTTTTTATAATCCCGCCTATTCCCGCTAATCCCGTTTTTTTTTACAAAATATTGTTATAAAAAAAAAAAAAAAAAAAATAGATGTTGGTTATATGCGCTTTTTTATTATATTATTATATATTTAAAAATATTAAAAATACTCGACCAAAAAGAAAATGCATCCGAATGTTTTTAGTTTTTACTGTAAGCACACATTTTGTTTTTGCTTACATATTCAACATTGTTTTTACGTATTGCGAAAATGGTATATAATGCACATAAAAACCTACCTCTTGCTAACGGTTTTACTCATATCATTTACTGCTGTAAAAATAATTGGAGTTTACGCCAATTTATATTGTGTAGAATATCATATAACATTATTTTTTTATTTTTTTTTAATTATTGAAGATTGTCATATTTATTACTTAAAAATGTATTTTGATATTATTTATTTCTTATTTTGTTACTTCCTCTAGGTTAGGTTGGGTTCTTCCTCTAAAAATGATAAATGTTAAAATAAACTGCATTTCAAAAAAACACTCATTGCTTAATTTATTTTAATGTTCTTATTATCCCGCTTTTACAATCAAAAGTAGTTGTTTTATTTTAAAAAATCGCGCGATTATAAAAAACGGGATTATAAGAGGCGGGATTTTAAAAAGCGGGATTTTAAAAAAGCGGGATTATAAAAAGCGGGATTTTAATAGCGGGATTTTAAGAATCGGCATTATAAAAAGCGGGATATCGAACCCAACCCATATCGGTACCCTTCTTCAGGACGATTTCCATTCATCGGCACTCCATTTACGCCGAAAGTTCAGAAACCGTTGATATAGTAGGTGACAGTGATTTCTCCGAAATAAGGTATATCCTTTAAATAAATAAATAAATAATTTGCACAACAGGTCCGTAGAGACCCTAGGTGTAGCTTCTCACAACCATTCGTTTTCAGTGAGTTTTTCAATTTTGGGACGAATGGAAGGGATCCACAATTTTATTCCGAGTCCAAACGGCCAATTCAGAAGCTCTTTCATGAAAGTTATACTCTCGGATGTTTGTCAGACGTTCGCGAGAGGTGGGGAAGTGGAAAGAAACTTTAGATAGAATTTTTTTTTTTTTTTTTTGTCGGGGGTCGAACCTGGGACCCTTCGCTTAGTAACACAAACATCACTTATCAGACTACCGCTAACCGCACTTACTGAAAACAAAAAAACTAAGGGGACTACTTTCGCTCAATATACCCCACATTACACGATCTCTCATGATTGGACACTACCTCATGCCATAGGCTAACATACCCAAAAGATAAGCCAGCCCTATAATGACTTCTTAAAGATCTGCGATGGGGATAAGAAGGATGAAACTTTCGTCTACATTCTTTTGAGTATCTATTTTGTATTGGCTTAAAGAAAATTGAAGCATTCATCGGATACCTTTCCTAAGATTGCAAATAAATACAATCCCAACTTGCACTCGGAACATATGGTTGGCGCAACTTTACAGGACCCTAAGCACAACTCAGGACCATTCGTGGGATTAAGTTTTTTTTGGGACAAATGCAGTCATGGCGCTCAGAATTGAGGATCGCACAAACCTTTATTAACAGACAAAGATTCGCATTTCGATCGACATGAGTTGCACGGAAGCAGACTGCGTTCACTATAGCAAGTTCAACCGAAAGTCCCGGCGATATAGTTACATGTAAAACGGCTGATGTTCCGCTTGAGTTAAGGTTGTGATTCACCAAAATCCACACATAAAAATAAATTGCGAACTTCTGAATGATGATCAATCGAATTCTTACACGGAGTTGATTAAAATCCTAAAAAGGATTCAATCTCAGCAGAACAAAGGTAAGATTAAAGATAGGGATACTCTATCTGGGAATTGAGATGGTGAGGACCTACAAGTAGCGGAGGATATCTATCACCTTCTCTGTGAATGTCAAGCAATTGTTCCGAGTAGAAGAAAGCACCTCGGCATCAGGTATACTTCTTTAATAACTTAGAGGAGTTAAGCTTCTCAAACAAAATTGAGACTTAGATTCTGCAGCGAGATTGAGAGTTTGGTCGAATTGGTCTAGGTTTTGCTATGGCGTCTGGTGTTTTATGACGATCTCAAAACCCTACTCAACCTAACCTAACCTTACCCTAAAAAAGGGTAGTTGAATGTACGCGTGAGTTTATTTTGCGACGTCTAAAAAGCAAGAGTAAGTACAGAAGTACAGTGACCTCTGGATAAGTGACCCTCGCTCAATTGCGTCCCTCGTTTAATTCATCCGAAAACTGAGCATTAAAGCATTCCATAAGAAATGTACACAACTTTTCCCGTTTAGATGCGTATAAAATGCTTCTCGTAAAACTTCATACAAATTCTCCGGGTTATAAGCACACATCAAACAAAAGCATTAAAAAAATGTTTGGCCTTCAAACTTCAATAAAATGAAAGACAGTTCCCATTTTCTCAACAACAATTGTCAAATTGACATGACATTAGAGTGCGCCAAAATAATCAAAGTTTTGGGATATATGAACAATGAACATATGTACTAATAAAAATGCTTTATTGCGGGGTTTTCCTTATTGCGTCGACAACGCACTTAAGCTGTATTCTCGTAATTGCGTTCCTCAGATAAATGCGTTTAAGAATGTACATTTTCTCCAACTCTACAAAAATCCGGGGATTACTGAAAATAAGCAAGCAAGCTCCTCAGAGCAGCTTTGTTCTTAAAAGGTCTTCCCATGTAAAAACCCCAACTATCCGACCAATGGTCGGCGACCTTCAGTGAAATTTCATTAGCGGTGTTCCATTTTTGGGTACAACCGTATTCAATAGCCATAAACAATGGACGCCGTTTGGTAAGCAGCCTTTGGCATTTATTTGAAACACTCCCTGGGAGCCTGAGTTATAGCTTCAATAACCTGAACAAATTGTGATATACCCTACTGCTATTGTAAGAAGTGCGCAATTTTATGGAGGATGTCGGAAAATCATTCATTATGACAGTTAGGTATTTTTTTTTTGTCCATGGGAATGTTTACTTAAACCCGTAATGACCTAGCTTTGTGATGCAATGCAGCGAGTCTTAATCTTTATTGCAGAAAAAGTGAATCTCGTAACCAGCCCGTAATAGATGTGGCTGTGGGTGCGGTGATTGCGACTACGCGCATACTCTTTGCCAAGATAATTACTTTTGTTCTTTTTTTTATCATTTTTCATAAATAAAGCAAAATTTGTATCTTTAATGGAGAGCTTAGTGGGTATGGCTATAAAAGTAAACACATAGCTGGCAATAAATATGGATTTATAAGCACAGCGAATTGTTATGCCATTTTTTTTTGCCGGCTTTAGGATATGAACATTGAGCATACTAAATTATTCATGAGCTATGTTTGCTATCAAAAGGCAATGGTTAGCTGTATTGATGTCAAATGAAATGTTAAGTTTTATTGATTTAGCGATTGATATTTTATGTTGTGGAAATAGCTGGGTAAACTCTGGTTTCTGGTAGGTATCCATATTTATACAGTGCAAATAAATCAAGTTTCAATTGGTCGTCAATTTGTTTACAAATATTATAGCGTAGGCTTGGTTGGATAGTGTGCTATTTAAATGAATTACGAAATAGTTTCTGTAAAATGTTGTCATCAAATCTCTCTCAACAACCTCTTTTGTCTGTTGTATAATACCTATTCTACTGAACATTATGTCGGTGTTTACATCGGGATTGACTGAACATAGCGTTTGATTCGTATCTACAACAACTTAAGTATAGAAATGCCGTATTTTCAAATCGCATCAAAACTCAAAGTGGAGCCCGGCGTTCTAGACAGTGTTCCCATTTTTTATGGTCAAAATTATTAGTTCTCCCCTGAATTCGAATCAAGTTACCCTTTTCAAGGTTCCGTACGCAAAGGGGAAAAAACGGAAGTTCCAAATTTCAACTCTAAAGAAGTAGGTACGGAACCGTCGGTGCGCGAATGACACTTTTGACACATTAAAAAATGTAAGCCGTTTCAAAATAAACATAAAACATAAAAGTATAAATATTACAGAATGATTTCCATTTTTATTAGACATAAAACCAGAACGAGTGAAGTCAAAATTCTTGTGAGGTTAATTTCTTGTGATGCGATAACTTCTGCAGCCTACTTTTCTACAGATGTGAGATCTGCTCTGGTAGGTTTGGTTATGTATGTGGGCTGTCGTGGAGTACTCCGTGCCACACTCCGGTCAACATTGAACCATGGAGGAAAGGTTTTCCCTTACCCATAATAACCCTATCCATAAATAATTGCAATTAATTACTCACTGCTGGAATGCTCGTCTAGGTCGTGGAAGAAGTGTCTCCCTAGGAATCTGTGCCGGTTGTGTTGGAGACCTGGGGAGTGACAAAGAAGTTGTGCGACATCTCAAGAGCTTCTTAATCACCACAGCCTCTACATAGGTCGCATTTTCTTCATTTGATACCGCAGCCTTAGCCTTCCGTATGAGACTCTCGGTTCTGGCTTTATTGAAGGTTAGCCATAGCATAATGGTACGCCAAGTTTCTTGTGCAGCCCATTTAGCGTTCGCCTCTCTTATGGCATTTCTCTCTGCTTCAAGATTGTGTGGTCAAGGCGGTATGTTCACAGAGGAATCAGCTTGTTCTGGTACTGCTGCCGAACCTTGTCTAGCTAATTCATCCGCTTTCTCATTGCCTGGAATGCCTTCATGTTCCGGAACCCAGCAGAGCAATATCTTATGCTGAGTACCAAGAACCTTGAGCTCTGCGCGACAGCATTCCATCAGCGTCGATTTTATTTCGGTTGCAGTTAAGCTTTTATTGCTGGCTACCGATAAAGAAGGTATACATCCAGGTGGCATTGCCCTTACCGCAGACTCACGGCACGGGCTGCTGTTGTCACTGCCAGGACCTCTGCTTGGAAGATATTGCTCTGGTCGGGGAGGTGTATCGATTTTGATAAGCCCAACGATTCGGAGAAGACGCCTGACGCCCCTGTTTCCATTTTAGATCCGTCCGTAAAAACGACTATGGATTGCATTTTGGGTACGAGTCCCTCTCCCCATTCTTCTCTGCTGGAGTGAAAGGTCTTGTAAACTCTAAGGATGGTGTAATGTAGTCAATGATCGGAACGCAGTCAAAGTATTTCTGTATAGGATCGACGAATGACCAATTTCGTTCGTTCGGCACTATTGTACAAAGATGTCTAGCGGAAGCAGATTGAGGATAGCCTCAAGACCTGCAGTTGGAGTTGTTCTCATTGCACTGGTGGTGCCGATACAAGCTAGTCTTGCCGGCCACCATACAAAACTGCCATAGGTCAGTATAGCTCTTACTATGGCCGTGTTAATCCACAGTTATTTTGTCATGGGTGTTAATTTTCCAAATTTTTTTTTTATCTAGTATAAGTCCCAGTTATTTTGGGCTGCCAGAGATTCTGAGGGGTTTATCGCAGAAGGTGTGAAAAACTGTGGTATTTTCCATTTACTTTGAAAATAACCCGTTCGGTTTTCTGAGAGTAGGTACGTTCGCAATAATTGAAGTATGCTTTTTTCTTTTTTTTAAATATCTAAGGAGCCTTAAAAACGCCAGCCTTTAAAGTCAAATTAGGATAATACCCAAATAACAAGCCAGTGTTCGAATCCAAATCGGAGATAAATAACCAGTGCTGTAACACTGCTACTTGTGTAGCAGCTGATGACACTCTCCACAAATTACATTGCGATGCCCTTTCGCAGACGTTTCGCTGTCCATTTGGAGACCACCGGAAAATTTTGTTTCGGAGTAGCTGCGTACTACGCTTTACTACGAAAGTAAAGGAACAAACCTAAGGTCAATTTTTTCACTTATACGACAAATAGTTTCCTTAATTTAGAGTCGATGGAAACGTTAGTAAAACAGAGGTTGTGTGAATGGAATAAATAGAAAAGGGTTTTCTTCAATAGAAAAAGTTGTTTTAATTTATTAAATTTAGAAAATTATTGTTATCAAAGATCTTGAAATTTGAAGTAAAAAGTCTTCTACACAATATTCTACATTATTATTGTATTTTGGAGCTCAACAAATTTGAAAAAAAAAAAAAAAAAAAAAATATCTTGTAATCTGGCATCACTGGGTAAACTCTCTAAATGGTAGGTATAGGTAGGTACTTGAGAGGGCTTGGTTTTGTGCCATATCTGCCTACTACCATTTCTGTAAACTTAAGGAAGACTCTGGGAGTACAAAATGTTTTATCCTAAAGGACGTAAAAAAAACTGTAGGTACATGGAACACTGTTATTAGTGAAATAAGTTGAAATTTAGAAAAAAAATATCGAGATCTGCAAAAAGGGATCAAAATAATAAAAATAAAACATTTAGTTTTTTCCTAATAGAACTACATTGGAACTGCTAAATTGGGAAGATTTCGTCTGACAGTTTGCAGTCATTTTTCAGACTTTTCTCAGAAGAGGAACAGTAGAAAAACTTTGAAGTCCAAAGCACAATTTAATGGAATTCAAAGATTCCTGCATATTGCGATCTACAAAGTATTTAGTGTGAAGGTTAAAAATGATAATTAGTGAGGCCCATAAACAATAAACAAAAAACTTACCACAATTTCACCATAAAAAATCAAACCAAAGAACAGACATACCTGAAATTAAAAAGGACGTATTTTAATAAAGTCATATTGAGATTGAAGCATTTTTTAAAACATCATAAACCAAGAGTTTAATCAAGTGGTTTCAAAAACATTAAACCCAAGAATTTCCTGCGCACACTTAAAGACGAAGCACAAAGAGAAACAAAAATGCTTTAGATCGAACAGCTCAATTGGCAAATTGTCCTACTCAAACGATGTGCGACTTTGTGGTCAAATTCCATTTGTTGTGAATAGGTACCTCCCTTCCAATATCAAAATAACTCGCAGTCGCAAATCTGGCAACGCCTTCGATAAATGCTATCCAATCACCTAGGCAAACTAGGCAAATAATAATAATAATAATAAAAAAAAAAAAAAAAAACACTCATCCATTCAAATAAAAGTCGCAATAAATTCAAGGAATCCATCATTGACAGAACCTCAGCAAGGATCTGCAGTTAATTTTAAGGTGCATTAGCCATTATTTGTTTACTTCCAAGCCCCTGCCAGATGATCTATTGTCATCCCTTCCAATCTTTTCGTGTAGATAAGTACGATTGTTCGTTTCGTCCTTTTGTGGTGAGAAAAGGCGAAACTGCCTGAGCCCTGACAGCCTTTGTTTACTCGAAAATCCATTCAAGTTCGCCACTCATTCTTGCAAAATATATATTTTTTTGTTGAGAAAAACCGACATCTCTTTGTTTAATCGTCGAAGAAATAGTATATTATGTATGGAAGGACAATCACTTTATTTTTAAGCAGTAATAATAATCTCCATCTGCGATAAGGTTCCTTCAGGTTTGGTCATCCCATTGCTGGTGCATTGTCTTGAGACCGATAAAAATTCCCAAGGGGTGTAAAATAAAATATAAAAAGGAAAACAATTCCCCAACCAGGGTACGTCCTATATTTGTTGACAATGACCGAAATGGCCTTAATTAAAAAGACGATTTAAGCAATAAGAAAACAGATGAGCAGCAGCAGGTAGGTAAACCTTAGGTCGAGTCCCTTTTATAGCCGAGGTCGATCCCCTTTTGTTAGTTTATTTTCTTTATTTATACTAAAAAATGTCTACAGGCATTCAAAAGACCTCGTCCTGTGAGGAAAAGTTTTATCAGTAACATGACAACTAAAAAGGCAACACACTTCATCCCTGGCCCGTTGTTAATGGGCCTAATTAACTTTTGCATGAGGATTAGGGGCAGCAGTAGCTAAATGGAACTCGAACACACCAGTAACAGTATCCAGCGTAGTTTTACTTCCCTTGATTACTCTTCCTTTGAATATAATAAGCTCTTGCGAAGAAGTGATGATAGGAAGCACGCACCGGCCGAGGACATTCTTTGAGGAATTTAAATATTAAATAAGTTATAACAATGGTTGTTGTTGTCATTGTCAGCAGACACAATTTACGCCCCATCTCCGCATATGCAGCAGGCGTTATCCGTTGTGTTACGTTTGCTCTGCCTTTTTGGGGTGGATTATTTGGAACATGGCCTATTGTCCTACTTAAGTCGTGTAAGTTCTGTAAAGCATCTGGGGGATTTCCTCTGACAAGTTAAACACTTCTCGTTTTAAAGTTTTTAGGTGGAGGTTGTCTCTCCTCTGTTTGGGGGTTTTTCCACCTACAACTTCTTACGAGAGATTACGCTAACAGGCCAATATTGACTTTACACATTTAAATAGAGGCTGGCGCTGATGATGTGTGATGTTAATAGACTGGTCAAGGGAGAGGGCGAAGTGAGACGAGATTAAGTTTAAGTTTTGTGGAAGTGAATCGGCAGGTCACCATACACAGGAGAAAGGATTCAAACTTTTACTTGATGTGATGTAGGTTAGCTGTGCAATTTTAGGGCGCTTATGCGATATACATCGACTTCTAATACAAGGACCCTGGGCATAGTGAACGCATCTGAACTCAGAAGTAAATTAATGGTTTGGACAGGTGATGGGCTGAAGATATATATATGGGGATACAAATTTCGTGCTTTAACCATTTGCATGCGGGAGTTTTATTTCTGAGGCAAACCAGATGAGAGATGATACTTGTAATCGTATAGACCGCAAATGAAGGTCTGAAATGAGGAACTTCTGCAAGAAAGGTGAAGGTCTCGGTTGTTTGTCAACAATTTGTGAAAGATATGTCTGTTGTAAAACTCTTATGATGTGACGACTCGTAATCATAAATAACCAACATTTTTATTATTTAATAGTGGCATGTGCTAGTTGATTTCTACATTCAGCGAGGGTACTGCGGCCTTTTGTTCTGCCGTTTAACTAATGTTTGATTTGGCGATGATGCGTTAAATCAAGGTACCTTACAATCGTACGGCAATCGCCGACTATAAGCGGACATTTAAGAAGTTGTGCTCCGCTGTTTCATGCTTTTCAAAATTGCAGTGGAACCTCTGATGAATTTTCAAGGGTTTATAGTTGAAAGAGCAGTGGCTGGTTTGAACTTTTGCATCATTTTTGTCATGCATAGTGATAAAAGCGTACGCTCAATATTAGCGCTTCTGATAAGGTTTTCAGCCTAAGGTACAGCCTTAATAATATTTCAGTTTGAAAACCTTATTTTCGAATTCCAAGGAATTTAGCTCTTCCTTTATATTTTTTGTTGGCAGGGCACAGGTTCTGGTCCTCTGAAGAGAGTGTGCTGATGTTTGACAGTCGGAGATTTCTTCTTATAGGCTCCCTGGCTTAGAGTTTATTTGCTTACTTCAGCTTGGAAGACCGTTGTATTATGTCCAAAATGGACTAAGATATTACGACTACCACTCAGCTTTTTCGAACAGTCTGTTTACTGTGCTGGGTAGGGTTTCAGGGCTTGAAATAAGTCACATAAATTGAAGGTTTTGACATAGAATTAATTTATCTTGTAGGATTTTCATATGAGTGCTTAGATCACAGATTATTTTTTAGAATCAGGGTACAGTGTTAAGGCGCAGGCACCTGTGATGCCAATGCAAACCAGTCCTTTCATTTAAGGGGCATTTGATTTGAGGATTGATTTGCCATTTCTCACCGCACTAGCAAATATCAAGTTTAAGATTGGCATGCGGAGACAGTGGGCCTTACAAATAATAATATTTAACCTACACACTAAATATTTTATAGGTCACAATATGCAATTTTTTTGAGTTGTCCGATAAACTCAAAAAATTTACTAATTTATTAACAATATTGCCTAGCTGACTCACCCAGCGATGAAAGTGATTCGGAATTAATAGAACTTGTTTTTGATAAATCCTAGTATGTGGGAGAGTTATTACGTGGAGCATATTGTCCCCTTTTACAGCGGCGATGAACGGCACTTTCGAAAAGAATTTTGAGGAGAAAATTCAATTTTATTTATTTTGCCGCCTGTTGACAGGTTTTCCTTCCAATTTTTAGTTCTAACACCAAGAAATTTGTTGAGTAAAAATTCGTAACATTCTCAGTGGTGATATGGAGAGGGAGGGGTAATATCTTGCTCTCTCGATCTCTTTTAAGAATTTTCTCTAGTTGAACCAGTGTTACCTCTGAAAATTTTCAGAAAGAGTCCAAAAAAGAGTCCTGGATACAAAAAAGGAGTCCCATTCCGATTTCAACTGTTCAATTCAAATTCAGGTAAAACCAAATTCTTTCGAATTCAACTAAATACACTGAAAAATTTTGAATTACCGCTGGAATTTCCTACATTTTTAAAAGCGGTCCAAATTTACTGATTTTTAAAAAGATGATTCCGGAGTCCATGCGCTCAAAAAGGAGTCAAAATTTCTCTAAAGCGTTCCGAAGTATTACCTACATTGGGTAAAACATTTGTAAACTTTATTTGTTGCAGATGTTAGTTCAAGTTTGGTAAATATAGTTCCACTGCTTGATATCGAATGTGACGACAACAGAACCAATTGGGACACAACTTGATCCGTCAAAATAAGTTATATTTTTAACGATCGTTCTTGAGATCTCCATCGCCACTCTGCAGATACAAGAAAAAATAAATAACGCGAGCCACAGTCCGAGCCAGTGACTGCTGTCATTCTATACCTACATGACGTACTAGTTCGTTTCACTTTTATTAATTAAACTCAAATATATGAACATCCAATTGAGAATACTGCCAAATCGTGATTAACTATATGGCGTTTGACGTACTTGTGCTCAACTATACTCTCGTCTGTCTAGTCTAGCGACTTGTATCTTGTCCTTGTGTGTCTACGCTACTTGATACTGATACCATGCTTCAAGTGCAAAATCGCAAAAGCGTGAACCATTGATTCAAATTAATGATCTATCCCCCGACAGTAACCGACTGGCAGAACTTAAACGCATTAATATGTGATAAATATACCATAAACAAGATGTCAAGTTATTAAAGTTGATTATACGAGGTCCAGCTCCGCTTAATAAAGACGCGACGGCCATGACTGACAGTGAATGAGCACGCCTGATGCAGATCACCTACGTCCGATCTTGGAAACGATAATTACTCTTCATGAGCCCATAGACGATATGTGAATACAGAGCCAGCCGATGAGAACATCAAACTGATCAAAGATCACGATCACTGATCGTTTAGCGATGCCTCCAACTCTACTAAGGATCGGTTTTGTTGGTATCACCTCCACGCTCTCCGTCTCCGCCCTAATTAAATGTCAACAAAATGTTCCCTATTTCTTCGCTGTTCCTCCATCTCTGGTTAATTGTCTTCTTCTCGGCATCGTGTTATTGCTTTTGTTGTTGACTTATCAAAGGATCTTGTGCGGGGGAATTGTTAATGTTTAGGTTATCCTTCAATAAATCGATGGATTGATTATCTCCGTACGAGTACAATGGCTCGTTGCTCGCTGGTATAGAGGGTTATGACTTTCTCCATGGTTGCAGTGGTGTTCGATTCAACATAAACAATCTCTTCAGTGTAACGTCGACGACGGTTTTCCGGTGGTTGTGTTCTTTCTCTCTCCGGTTGTCACTTCCATGAAGAATGAATTGAAAAGGATCTAGGGCGGGATAACGATTCCGGAATTGTTTGCTCGAACAAATAAACAAAACTGTCGGGATGCGGCAATGTGGTTAACGAAACGTCAACTATACTTGAGTCGCATCAGCATCAGTGCGACTGAAGGAGACGCCTCGTTCAACACGCTTCGCAGTTCTATTTTCGATTTTAAACTCTTGCACCTATATAGCTGTGCTTTGGTATGCAAGGTATTTTTTGTTTCCCTCACAAAATATATAAACAAAAGGAATGAATCGGTTAATTTAGAATTAATTCGAGGGAGCTCTCTACCAGCTACTGATTGTTTATCTTTTGGCTATTATTGAGTTTGGAAAACTTAATTAAGAACACAAATTTATGTTGGGATTGAGTTTGGGATTCTGTGTGTGTTTGTCGGACAGAATTCTTACATTTTTGTGGATGCATTTTGGTGGCGAGAAGATGTGTGTCTGGACTCTGGAGTTGTTTTATTTTATCTTCGGTTGGATAGTCAATTTTGCCATCGATTGTGGTCAAGCAAGGTAGTGAGTGTCTGCCGGAACGGTCTCGATGTGAAATTCGATATGCGGCACTGAAAATTAATTTATTTATTAACCTGTCTTAGATGGACGAATCAGTGAGGATTTGAATCAGTCGCGTTATGATGAATCCATTAGGATGGCAGGTATGTGTTGAGATACTGCCGACTTGGAATTGTCTGACATTACATAATTAAATGGTTTTGGTTGGTGTCACGTTACCAACTGCAGGTGCAGCTCAAAATAAGAAGAAATTTCTAGAGTATTCAAGGATTTATACCGGAAATGCTGTTTCCTTATTCATAGATACGGTCATAGACAACAATGCAAATTGAATGTGACTCGGAGCGAACGTGATTAAGCGTGGAGTTCTCAGAAGTAGTTTTCAATGCGACTATACTCACTGAAACCGGGGTTTTGTGTGAAAAAAAAAAAAAAAAGAGAAGCGTATACAAAATTTGTTGCAATTATTTACTATACGTAGATTTTAAGCGGATGTAATAACACATCGGACAATAATCCTGTTTTCTTGATCTTCGAACTCAGCAAAGCAAAGTAAAGTAGGATTTTCAGCACGTAATTATAACCACAACTTCGGCCAATATCCCGTTACTTTGCCTACAAGCTATATTCTTACGGATTTGTGACGTTTTTTTGCGCTAGTATTGATACATAGAGATTCGTATTGATAAATGTCACGAAACTTCAATACACCAACACTCCCTCAAAAAATATGAAAAACTTCCGCTGCGGAAAAAGTTGCTGCCGGAGTTCATAGAATTTTATCCGTTAAATTTGAAATTATTCGTTATTGTGATTAGTGTACTTTTGCTTAAAATATTTATGAACAATTAACACTGTAGCTTGGTTGTAAGAAAATAAAACATTTTTAGCAAACTTTCATCAGTTATTTAAGAAATTTACACGCATGAAATCGAAGTTAATGATATTCAAAAGCGGAAATCAGACAACCATTCTAATATACAAAATATCTCAATTACATAGTTTTATGAACCAAACAAATTATATTAATCGCCTTTTCGAAATATATGATCATGATAAATAACCAAAAGCATTCAGTTATGTTACAATTTGGTATTCCCGAACTCTATCACATTCCCCCGTGGTTGGCAGCATTTAGATTTAGATTTAGATTTATTAAGTATATGCTAACATAGTAAGAGTACACTACTTATAATTCTGTGATAGTTAAACAGTATAATTATAGTAACATTGTCATTTGAAATTTAAAGTTCGACAGTAAATAAGACTAAGAAAATAAATTTACCAATATTTACATGATCGTACTATGTTTAATTAAAATCTTGGAACTAGGAAACAAAATTAAATTGAAATTGCTTGAATTGAAAAAAAAAAAAAAAAAAAAAAAAAAAAAAAAAAAAAACAAGATATAAGCGGAAAAAATAAAAATAAAAATAAAAATTAGTTGCTCTGATTTGTGAGGAAAGACCGTAATTGGATTCTGAATCGATGTGTATCATTTAGCTCTCTCAGATTACGCGGAAGTGAATTCCAAAGGCGGATGGCAGCAATGAAAAACTGTCTCTCAGATGTTGAGCACGAGAAACGTGGAAGAATTAGACAAGCAGATCTGTTGGATGTTGAAAACTGGATTTTATTGTACAGATAGGATGGATGCATTGTTTTGATTATGGTGAAAAGCAGAATTAAGGTTCGGAACTTGATATAGTCATGAAAAGACATATCCAACAAGTTTTTAGCCAGATGTGAGACGTGATCATATCTTCTAAGACCATAGACATAGCGGATTGTGCTGTTAAATACTACTTGTAGCTTTCTTTTACTATTTGAATCACTATCACAAAAAAGTTCACAGCCGTAGATAAGAACAGGATTGACCAGAGCTTTTGCAAGTACTAGCCTTGTCCTCAGAGGTGTAAACTTCTGAGCAGTCCACAAAGTACGAAGAACCCCATAAGCTCTCCCAACTATTAAATTTATTATTTATCGGCTCAAATGTCGTCCCTCTTACGACGAAGATGAATTTCGTTATATACCTAAGTGTTTCTTTTATAACTTTTACCGCTTGTCCGATAGAGTATTTTCTGAAGCCCAACCTTTCACAGACTGACAGATGGGCATTGGGCAATCTCTTTGGTTTAAACGTCAAGCAAAAAAATCGTAGCAATCTTTTGTACAACCAGAGTAGTGTTTTGTTCATATTGTCAATTTGTTTTTACTTTATTAAGTGACATAGGTACCTAACTAAGCATGAGTTTTCAATTATTTAATTTGTAAACAAAAAGGTTTGCAAGTTTGTGTGAATGCAAAAATTAAATGAGTTTTCACACGATAAAAGTTTGATCTGAAAAACCGTTTAAAACATATTTTCGATGTCGGCTTGTTGCTGTCAACGCGTAAATGACCATATTATGCTTGATCAAACAGACAATCACCAACATACACTGTAAGCATTCGAGCAAAAATCCAAGCGTTTTGATTTTGCTTAAAGCAGACACACAGTGTTTAAAACTTGTGGGAAATTTACCTTTTCGTGGGAAATTTGATGATTAGAAACCGTCTCTTAGGAAGAAAGTCAATTTTGTGGGAAACTCGGTTAACTTGCAAAAAAAAAAATGTATTTCAATTTCAGCCTAAGATCATATTTCTACTATCTTAATCACTATTCACAAAACAAGCCGATCGAAATTTACCTAATAAATTTACTAAAAAAAAAAAAACGTACGAGTACCTTAAGTCACATTTTTGTTTTCTCCGTCTTCCAATTAAGTTTTGACTAGATGCGGAAGGGAAAAATGGTAAAAAATATAATTATCCGAGGGAAAAACCTTCCCAATGATATACTAATAAAATTTGCTTTGTTTTCCTTCAAGAGTTTTGGGCTACAGCGCTTCATTGTCATTTTTCATCTCGGCATTGGGACTGCAGAATTAACGATTGTATCCTTCAAGTGAATCCATCGAAAAGTGTCTCGCTTCTCCGCATGAAAGGCCGTATTTTTTTGCACAAAGTAAAACCATTTTGCTTGCGCTTTTATACCATCATTTCCCGATCATAGTGTTGGCAAACTTCTGCGACTACTCTAACCAGTCCCACCTCCATATCGCAACTCTAGTCCTTGTGCCCAAGACCAGTTCTACCTCTGTATAAGCGCAGCAGTCCCCTAATTTGTTTTTCTTAGTTTTTGCCGTCAGCCGCGTCATCATCGTCGTCCACTTTCGCTCTCAAGTGTTTCTTAAGAGTTCAAGTTTGTCGTTTCTGCTTCTTTCAACTATTTCTCGGACACTCTTATTAAATGCAGCCACCGCGCTAATTTGACGACAGGTAAAACAGGTAAAAAGACCCTATAATAACAACTGTCAGACACAGGGCCATATACTACGCCAGGAGTAAAAAAAACTTCAATTGTGCCCGGAAGTTACGACAAATGAATACAAAATCCAAACAGCCAACACAAGAAGGCTGACTTCTCGCACCACAACATTGGCTTGTTGTTTTATGTTTATTTACTCGCAACTTCCACAATTATAAACTGTCCTTCCGTTGCTGGATGGAGTTTATGAAAAGGGTTTGTTGGGCTTTTTAATTTTGTTTTTTTTCTTGTTTACCTACTCAACGAAGAAGAAGTACCGGACTTGGCCATTCTCCGATTTTAAATCCTACTGTGAGTCTGAGCCGATGGCACTCCGTTTTGCCTTTGTCTTCTATTATCCTTATCCTTTTCCACAACCCATCAAGCTGGTATTTAGAAAATCACAACGCAAATACCCAATAGAGAAGAAGAACAACCGGAAAAAAAGAAAGAAAACAAATCCAACTTTTAATATGCTAAACTGCGGAGTAAAAGAAAAATAGAAATTGATCCCCCAGATACTAAAACAGCAAACACACAGGGAAAACACTCCGAAGGAAGGCAAATAAATATTTTCGTCATTTTACCGCTTCAATGGGTTAATCCCCCTTTCTCGTTGGTAACACATTCGACTTCAACCCTCTGGACGAACAGCAGCAGAGACAGGGGCTTGGATCAGGGCAAAAAGAGACTAAACTCAATTTCGCGTACTTCATGGACTTTGCCTGTCGTCCTCGTACTTATTTACCTTTCATTTTGCGATAGGAAACATTCAAGTCGAGAGCAATTTATTGAAGGAATTTTTCATTACAATTATGTATAAGGATAAGTTTCCCCGTGCGATGGCGTCGTAGTTGTGTTTATCGAACAAAATGCAAACATCCGTGGGTTGTTGTTTTTTGCACATCGGTGAAGCACCCAGGGGGGTGAGCGATTAAACTTGAAACTATTTTCATTATTTCCAACACTTTTTCATGGTTGATGGTGAATCATTGTCTTGTATTTGTTCATCTGTGCACGTCACCTTCTGCCGCTTTCCAGATACGCTTGTTTGATTAATTTAAACATGTTTACCGAACGCACTTGTTAAGGTGGATAGACAAATGAAGTTGAACATCTCTTGTGTTGTAATTGTCAAATGCTTGATTAGGCGCAAGGGTTTTTAAGTTATGTTGAATGAGCTAAGGGTTGTACTTATAGAACCTTTAGAGAAGGGAGCAAATGTGTGTTGGAGTTGGAGTATGTGAGGAAAACAAATAGTTCCAATTAGGTGTGTAGAGGAGAGGGATTTGGATTTTTGTGACTCAATTCGTGAGGAGTTGGCTGTAGATATCTTGACTAAGTGCTTTTTGAGTATATAGTCAAGTTTCTTGTCAAATATACTTGGTCTTGAACCTATTGAGAGGAGATTCTCTATACACACCGTGCATCTCTAAGAGATAATGCTGCAGTTGATCCATAGCGACAAACCTAAGACCTTAATATGACATTTAAAAATCGAACTACTCACATTTCAGAGTTTTTTTAAAAGGCTTCGTCTAAACCTATAGTTTTTGGCATGTGATGTTCTTTTAAAAAGCAATTAAAAGTAAATTAAAAGATATAGTTGCGCAGTAGGTTAAATCTGTGTTTACGTTTCGCCGAGGGCTCTGCGGCCAGATGCAGTTTTAGTGCGTCTTAAAGCCAGTTCCAGGAGCAGGAGACTCTCAATTCCTTTTACAATTTTTTTGCATCTCTTTGGTTGTGCGTTTATACCTACTGAGATGAGTAGGTATAAGTCTTGATTTTATGGCTATGGACGTCTTCGCTCCCATGAAGACTATCGACAACTATGTAATGAAGATTCCTCGCAGCTCGCAGAGTGCATGTCCATAACAACTGAACACAGCTATTAGCGAGCACCGAGCACTGATGCACTAGTCAGCAGGGTGACCGCTGAAGATTTCTACAAAGTCGCAAGAAAAAGGGCCTATGAGAAAAAAGCTATTCTGCATATTTCGAATTTTCGCATGAGCAAGCATTGGCTCGTTAAACACTATAATAGTGTTTGATGGACAACTCTTTTACATTTAAAAAGTCTTTATTCGGAAATAACAACATTTGATAAATTTGCGAAGCTTGTTTTCCATGTAAAAAAAAAAATGGCCACAAAAGCAAAAACATTGTGGTAGGCTCTAAAAAACACGGTCCAAACTCGACTTTAGTCGCACAACGGTTACGGTTACGCTGACGGTCACTTTCCGTTTAGCCGCCATTATTAAATAGTTATACAGAGTGGTCCAAATTGCTTAACACATTCGGAAGATTCTATAAGCTTTTATATAAATAGGCGATTTCAAATACAGTAATCTCAGGATTTTTGCGTCGGGAAAATGTACACTTTTTAACGCATTTACCAGAGAAACGTATAATTAGGAGAATCCCGCTTAAGAGCGTTGTCGACGCTGTAGGCACAAGAAACTTTCAATGCTTTTGTGGTATGTGTGCATTTAACCGGGAGATTTTGTATGAACTTTTACGACAAGCTTAAGGTAGGTAATTTTAGTAGCGGAAATAACCTGGTAACGGGAAAAGTTCTGTACATTTCTTATGGAATGCTTTATTTGCTCAGTTTTCGGATAAATTAAATGAGGGACGAGGAAGGTAGTAAAGAACTGCTTCAAACACGAATATATTCGCTTGATTTTTTTTTTCCAGAAGGTTGTGCAGAGATGTAATGCTGTGTGTAATTTGATGTTTTCCAATATTTTACGTATAATGCCGGAGCCAGACTGCTGGTATTGATAATATGATATTGCATTACTACGTTATAGTTCTAGGTATATACCATATGTGTGTCAGCTCCATATTATATTAAAAGCTGGTACCTATAATGCATTTCATAGCTAGTATTAAAATCCACAAAATGTTCGTGGTATACTACGCTCTTATTGATTGCAGCGCCAATTTCTCTCTAATGGGAAGTCTCCGTAGATTTTTTTGACAGAGTATGCCCGGTTTGTTATTTTCTGTAAACAGGAATCAACAGTTTTTGAAAATTGCAAATTGGTTCCAATTTAAAGACAGCTCAACATAAAAGAAAAAAATGTTTGCATTTTAGAAAAACGCACAATCGTAAACGGCGACTATGGACCAAGCACTACGAAATCGTCTCTCCCTGTTCATCCACATGCCTTTATAAAAATCGAATTTCTCTTACTTTTTTATGCTTCAATTCTAAGTCGTGAGCTTTCAAATGCTATTACTTTCAGCTTTTGAGAATTTATAAAATAGTTCAAAAGTACATTTCCATGTTCATATTTAAAAATACTTATTTTTCCGACAACACAAATTTCAAAGTATATACTACTGTCAGTCTATACTAAGAAACTCTGTGTGTCAGGGGTACTGGTATTCGTTATACCATAGTATTCATGATATAGTATCAATACCAGCAGTCTGTTCTATAATTGTAGAATTCCTACCACTGGGCGAACTATCATTTTTCTAAATAGCGGAAACTGTCAGTTTTCCGAAAAGACATCTAGGTACAAAAAATGTCACTTACGTCGACCATTCGTTCATTATAATAATGAACAGTTCTGTATTTGAAGACGATGTTCATTATGAATTATATTTTGTCTACAAAAACATATAAATATTCGGTATTTTAGAAATTGTTCATTATTTGTTTTGCATTTCATTTAAATTCTTAATAGCAATAACATAAACAATATGCACCAAACCAACCAAAATTCAATGAACAAAATGTTTATGCTTACGAGTATGTGCCCCAAATTTGCTGAACAGGCAAACAAGTAATGTAGTAGCAAAAAATGCGTTCTACATATTTCATGTGTTTTTTTTTAAGTTTTTATTTATAAAGTACCTACCTATTTGCATACTTGCAGTTTATGTTGAAATTTGTTTTTTTTTTTTTTGATTGTGCATAGGGTTCGGGGCTTTTCACTAATCTCCCGGTCTCTCGAAAATTCTATGAAATCTCCCGAATTTTCCAATACATATTTCATTATAATTTGCTTAAAAACCATACCACGAACATTTAAGAAAAGCTTTTATTACTAAGAAATGTAATCTACGCAGATTTGGCATCACACTTTTTGTTTTTGAAAGGCCACATTAAAATTGTTATTTCCACAAATATGTTTGTTTGCTCGAAGGAGAATGGTGGGTTTCATTTAAAACAAATTTTTTTAATATTGAGTCTCCATATGTTCGAATGACAGAAATCGATTAGAAATAGATATAATAAAATATGTAGGTACCTACATCATTTTGTATAGAAGCGAATTTTAATGTTTATTGTCAAGAATCAGTTGAGTAACTTAAAACCACGGAAAATTGCCATTCAAAGCCAAAGGGTTGAAAAATATAATAATTCTAATTAATATTTTTATCTTTTTGTATTTTTTTTTTTGTTAAATATTGCTGAATTTACACGATCACACATTCCTAACACGGAAGATTAAAGAGATACTAAATATCCGCCTGCCTGAATGGGGCAGCATTACATAACACGCAAAAAAGTGATACGTATTTTGGTCGGCCATCTTATTTACGTAGTAGGAACTATGGGAAAGCTATGCTATACGTTTATAGCAATTGTTAACGAAATTCCACGGCCCATTAAAAAAATGTCTTCCGGAATTTAATAATAATAAACTTGTGTTTATTTCCGTTTTACGTAAACTTTAATTATTATTATGGGTAGAATTGTTCAAGAAATGAGATTTTTCTGATACTTTTTCTGAAATCTCCCGATTTGTTGAAATACATTTTTGGCAACCTGAACTATGCATTACTTGGAATTCTGAAATTTGGTTTCCGAACCTACACTCCACAAGTTTGCGAAATACTCGCGACTATATTTTTCTATTGACGATTTTCACTGCCAGGCAATATCAGCCGATTTGACCCCTCAGCAGTGATACCAGATTTTTTTTACCGACATTCCCCATATTGGGGAGAATTTTTATAAAAATTCCCCATTTCACATCCGTTTTTTCCCCATTTCATTCATTGAAGAAAAGTACCTAAATATACATTTTTAATTGGTATAATAAAATGTTGTTTTCTTTTATTAAGACATTAATTTTGAGGGCGTAATGCAAAATTCAGGTGAATTTAAAACATAAATAATTAATTCACTACACGTTGGCTTTAAAGTTAATATCCAGGTAAAACAAAAACAAGTCTTTACTCTTAAATAAAAAGTGATGATAATAATAAATTAAAACCTAATACTACAGGTACATAACCAAAATACGTTAGCGAAGCAATATAGGTAATCTATAAAACACATTGTTGTATATGTAGTTATATACATACAAAGAAGGTAAAAAATGAATATCAAATATACAAGGAAAGTAAAATATTCAAAGCTTATCAGTTTAAAATTCTATAAATTCATGTAAGATACTTTAAAAACTAATAAAAAATAAAGAACTAACAAGTTAAATTCAATGAATAGATTTAAAAAGCAGCATATGTAATTCATAAAACAGAGTCTTACATATTATAATTCTTTGTAGCTACCCACATTACGAGGCAGGTTGAAAGTAAATTATAAATTAAAAATGTAGGTACATAAATAATAAAAAATAAATATATAAATAACAAAATATTTAAGGTTAAAGTTATAGAAAATGTTGAGCGGCGAATGAAACGGCGAACTTCACATCTGATATTAAATCTGCACAGGGGTTGTAGTTAATGAACTGAATGTGAAAATGACACATTTGAGTAAAGTTCAGTTCGAAATACGTTTAGAGCTAAATCGCTTAGATTCTATAAACGCGGTGATGTTTTTCTGTTCGGAATTTATTTTTAAATGATGCAAAATTAATAAACATTCATGTATGTCGGTTTTCCCCATTTTAATGCCACTTTTCCCCATTTTCCCCATTCAGTGAAAAATTCCCCAAAATGGGGAAAAATCCCCACATCTGGCATCGCTGCCCCTCAGAACACCTTTCTTTAGGGTTTTTTGAAGTCTCGGGTCTATGAGAACATCTATAGATTCTGAAAGAAGAGGATATTCGCCAAGAGTGCAAGTGCAAGAAAAATGGGGTTAAAATAGTTAAAAGTCCAAATAATTACAGTAATACGAGAACACCCAAAGTTTCCGTATAATTTTTTAGTGTTTATTATGATTTATTAAAAAAAAGGAGAATATAACTTATTACATCGGAAAGGTACTGTGCCACTGGAGCGCCTCATTCATCCAAAAAGGAAAGCAATTTACCTACCCATGAAAGTAAGTAAGCAATTATATAGTTTTTTTTTAATTCAGGGGCATCGCATAATTATAATAAAGTCATTATCATCGCATAATAATAAAGTCACAACCACTTTCGGTTCAATGATATTACTATGTAAACGCACATTTATCGACACTTATGAACATTTTTTGAACATCCAAAATCTCCATATTTAGTATTTGTTATAAAAGAAAGCGAAATTATCAAGCGCGTTAATCCTACTGTTCTAGCTTCTCACAACCCTTAGTGTTTCGTGAGTTTTTATTTTTAACATAAACAGAAGGTACATACTAACAATTCGATGCAGTATCCGACACTAACAGTTACTTTCTCGTTAATTCCATTAAGGCCTTAATTTGAGAGTGTGAAATTTCCTCAATCTTAGGTTCAAATCAATGCAACTTTATTTATTTTATATGCTTGACTAATCTAGATTTATCGCGATCTTAATATATATAATATTAAGAGATAACATTGCTCTACATATTCATAAAGTGAATAAGCCCATATTGTGTATGAAAAGGGTTCTCAACCATCAAGGGGTGGTTTATTTTCAATTACACATAAGTTATCCAATCCAACCCCCACGAGAGTTAGTAAATACCTATATTTGAGATAACTTACGCCCTCCGACAGCCACAGCACCCTCTGAAATAGTTTACAATCCACCGCGTTCCTGAGTTCCCCGGCCCGCCGTTGGAAAACCAAATAACACATTTATTTCTTATGAAATCAATGAAAATTATTTATCAAGCACGTGCCTACTTTCACCGGGCTCACTGAAGCAAACAGATTTGGATTTTTTTTTTTTTTTTGCCAAATACCAAGACTTCTTGAAGCGAAAGCCGGAAGCATGTCTTCGTCTAAGGGTCGAAAGAAATAATCAACATTTTATTAATAACGTAACGATAATGCAGTTCAAAACCCCCCTTCCAATTAAAAAAAAAGAAAAAAAACTCCTCACCACCACAAAAGGTGCTTGTTTCCCGGTTGAACCCCCCATGTTTGAACCAATGAATCCAGGAATGCTGCGGCAGAGAGTTTGCAGAGACGAACACGGAATGATGGCACAATAATAAGAATTTAATATTTCCATGGGACTTTCACGGCCACCGCACTTCAGTACTTTACGCTTTGTTTGACAGGGGTAGGTAAAACGTATACCGTACAGCGTACACACCGCAGCCGCGCGCTTGTGTTCATTGGGAAAATATAATTTCAAAAATACCCTTTGTTTACGGAAAATATTTCACAGGTAGATTGGTGCATTGATATCCGGCTGCGAAGTGAAAATATTTGCCGCTTACCTCTTCAAAGGATTTGCTGTTTGTTTGTCGATTCTCTCAGGCGGAGAAAAACGTTAGAAAGCTAGGTTAGCATGAAACCCTTAACTGTTGGGTTGGACTGAAGTGTAAAGATGTTGTTTTATTTATTTTTTTCTGTGTTCAAATACAAACAATTTGTGTTTTAATCAAATTTTTAAAGATACTATTTGTCCGGCGGCTAAATAATGAGAGATTGAAATGATGTGAAGTAGCCATCTACCGACCCTTGTTAAATTAAGTTTTGAAGTTTTTAAAAATTAAAAAGCCTTGGGGTGTTAAAAACCACCGCAGACACAGACCTGTCACTTGCAGATAAAAAAGGGGAAGAACGGCAAACCGTTCCGAGTTATGTTTGCTGTTTGCAAATTGTGCAAATTATACGAGGAGACCCAACGCGCCTATGCCTTGTCAAAAATAATGACTATTATAATTCATAAAATTAAAAATTCACAATATTTTGTTAATCCTCTCTTCAGTCACTGTATCATTAAAATAGAATTCTCGTATGGGGCCAGGTTTATAAAGAGTGAGCAAAAGAAAAAATGTTGACGCGGATAATAACTGCGAATCGAATCAGAACAAAAATATTTTTATATGTTTCCAAGAGATTTTGATTCGCTTTGGAACGGCTGTTTTTGTTAGTATAAAATGAGAATTTTGAGAATACTGTGTTGAAGTAGGCTTAAGTGGTCCGAACTATAATTACAAATGTTCATTAGGTACCTATCTACCTACATATACAAAATCTTTAACAAATCAAAACGATAAAAAAAATCAAAAAAAAAAAAAAAAAAAAAAAAACCCGACTGACTATAAAAGATATTTAAAAAGATTAAAGCAATAAACTTTCAAGTATAACTAATTTAAAATCGGGGCTTTCGACTCCTTTTTTTTTTTTAGTTTTAATTTTGTATTTTTTTTTGTTTTTGTCTAGCCTATGACACTCCGGGAAAGAATACCAATTTAATGACACCTCACTCTTCAAAATCGGTCAAGCCGTTTGGGCTACAGGGCGTCACGAAGGAACGTACATAGGATACGCGCGAAACACATAACACATAACACATAACACATAACACATAACACATAACCAGTCGGGTAATAAAAAGGGAAGCTCAGTTACTTAGTTAAACCGCAATTAGACTTAAACTAAATGAGATCACAAATCAGACACCTAAAGTGTTATAGATGTTCTACTCATAAATATAGAAACGTAAAACGGAAATAAACACAAGCTCTGGCGATCAAAATTTCTGCAATCACTTAAAAACCTTTCTATTTCTGATTTAAAGGATGTCAAATGGGAGTGGTATGTATAAGTAAATTAAACCACCAACACATCAATTGTTGATATATGATATAAATAAATAAATAATTGTCCGTTCATCATTTCCGAAATACAATACATACAAAATGTATAAGAATATCAACATGCTGAACTTTCCCATGATAATTCCTACCACGTAAACAAGATGGCCGACTTAAGTATACGTGTCAAGCGGCTATTTAGTATTGGGCATCTCTTAAACATTCCGTGTTAGGTAGGTATGTGATGTTGAAAATGCAGCATTAATTAGACTCGACTGTTTACGAATGCGGAAATTCGACCAGTCAACTGGAATTGTCAAAGCACTGGGGACGTTTGGATTCCTAGTTTAGTAAGTCTGACAGCTGACCGACTAGATGTATATCAGTTTTTATTGGCTCAGAGTGGTCACGTGTATAGTTTTTGCAGTTGATATTTATGGAGGGGAACCCGACAAAAATCTAGTTAAGGAAATCCTGCCTGCATACTCAGTTGACATTTCGTAGAGTCATATTTAAAATAAACAGAGTTGTTGCAGAATTCTGAAGAGTGGAAAAAAGGGCCGGTGAGAGAAAAAGGTGTCATTTCTATAGCTACTCTGCAAATTAAAAGCTTTCGCACCACTCAACTGATTTCGAAGACATTTTTTTTTATGTATATGGTCGCTTGTAACTTGAAGGATAGAATATATATGTTTGCTTTATTCATCTACCGAGCTTAACTCTAACAGATTTCAGATATAATATATGGTGATATAATAATTAAAAGTATTTAGTATAATACAATAAGTTTTAAGTAACTTTAGGAATTAATAAATTAACAAGAAGCAAAATTTTATACACGAATATTTAAAATTACTGATTTAACTTTCTCTCTATCATCACACAAATCAATTTCTGTACAAACTGAATTGAATAAATTAATACATTAAGTAGTAGGCTCATTGAGACCATAATTGTAAATATGCCTAGGATTAAATAATAAATTTCTAGATCTAAGTATTCTTTCAGGTGCGTAAAACAAAAAATTCTTTAGAATATCAGGACACTTTATACGATAAGAAAACACATCATGAACAAACAGTATACAATGAACATTACGTCTTTTCTCAAGGGTATCTAACCCTATTAATGCACATCTAGTAGAATAAGAGGGTCTTTCATCAAGGTTCCATTTCAATTGAGCAATTACAAATCTTGTAAATGACTTTTGCACTCTTTCCAACCGATTTATGGAAGTAAAATTGTTAGGGCACCAAATAATGGAACAATATTCAAGAAAAGGACGAACAAGGGTCATATAAACGGATTTAAGAGCATAAGGACTAGAAAATACGGCACATGATCGTTTGAGGAATCCAAGCATAGAGTTAGCTTTAGCAACAACATAGTCAATGTGAAGTGAAAATGAAATTTTGGTGTCAAAAATCACCCCAAGGTCTTTAACTTCAGTTACTTTAGAAAGTGAAATTTCTGAAATGTTATATTGATAAATAACTGGAGACAAAATACGGTAAACAGATAAGGAATGACATTTTGTAATATTCAAGGACAGCTGGTTTAGCTTGCACCAATTGACAATTGAGTTCAAATCGGATTGAAGCCTATTGCAATCGAAAATGCTTTTAACACGCAAAAATATTTTTAAATCGTCAGCATACATAAGACAATGAGCATGCTGAAGCATAGTTGGAATATCATTGATAAAAATATTAAACAGCAGAGGTCCTAAGTGACTGCCTTGAGGAACACCCGATAAAACGTCAATAGGCCTCGATTGATAAGAACCAATTTTAACAATTTGCTTCCTTTTTGTAAGGTAACTATAGATCCATTTAAGGAGGCTCGAGTGAATGCCAAATGATCTTAATTTATCGATGAGAACATTGTGACAAACAGTGTCGAAGGCTTTCACAAAATCTGTAAATACGACATCAACCTGATAACCTAATTCTACGGAATCGAAGAGGTATTTACTGAAAAGCATTAGGTTAGTCACTGTAGATCTACCAGATACAAAGCCGTGCTGGTGTGGAGTGATTTGTTCTTTGAATGAGAAATTGAGTTTGGTTGTCACAATTGACTCAAAAAGTTTTGGAATAGCAGAAAGTTTTGATATACCACGATAATTTTTTACTTTCTGCTTTGAGCCAGCTTTGAATATGGGGGCTATAAATGACGTTTTCCATTCATCCAAGAACGTGCCAGACGACAGAGATAAATTATAAAGAAGTTTTAATGGGAAGGATAACGACGATTTGCAGTTCTTTAGTACCTCAAAAGGAATCCTGTCAGGACCAGCACTTTGACAAGAGTCTAATGATTGTATGATTAGTTTTCAAACCCGAGAGATGGCGCTGTTGCCGTAAACATTTGTCGAATTCTTTCAACTTAATCCTTAAGGTGAATACTAATATGGGCACGTTGGGACTGATGGTTATAAATGAATAAATAAATAGTTGGCGCAACAGGTCCGGAGAGACCCTAGGCCTAGCTTCTCACAACCATTCGTTTTGTGTGAGTTTCTCATTTTTGGAATGAATGGAAGGGATCTACAGTTTTATGCCGACTCCAAATGGCTAATTGAGAAGCTCTTTCAAGACATTTTTACTCTCGGATGTTTGTCAGACGTTCGCGAGAGGTAGAGCAGCGGAAAAAAACCCTAAGTTGGAATTGGGTTTTTGCGGGATTCGAACCTGGGACCCCGCATAGCAGTCCAACACACTAACCACTAAGCTACTGCGACTACTGGGACTGATGGTTAGTGAACTGCTAAAGCAAGGCCTCACACAGGCACCAGACTACTCTTAATCAATTGATTAAATTAAATCTTAGTTGTAACGATATGAAAACAAAATGCAAACAAAAACTCTAAAAATATAATACATTGGTTGGATTGCGTTTTTGAATGAATGAATACACTTATCTACTGCGCTGTGGTCACAACTAATTACAGCAGTCAGATCAGTGATGCCAGACTTTTCGAATTGACTTGCATACGGTGATTATTAAAATTAGCCTTTTTTGTTAAAAAAAAAAAGCCGAACTCCGCACGCAAGTATATATGTAGGATTGTAGGTACATACATACATAATACATTCATGCATAAATTGAAAATATTTGTGTGAGATAGAATCAAAGTTTTTTGAAATTCTTAAATTTCATGCTCTATTTCAAATATTGGTAGTTTCTTAAGCGAATTTAAAATTTATATTACGCTACCTCTTATTACATTAAACGTTATGCTCGAGTTAAAAACTCCAATTTGCAGACAAGTGCGCAGTGAAATATATACATTGACAACAATGAAACCACAAAAAAATTATTTTCCATTTGAAAAAACTGAAAATGATGCTCTCATTGAATGAATCCAAATGGGTCGCTTCAGAGCATGCATTATTCCATTCGGATATAAAACTAATTTAATACAATGAATATAAGAGATTAGATCAAAAAATGATTTTTTTTTAATTTATAAAAATGCCCTTCTTAGCCGTGGTAGACATTAAAATAAATCTTGTTCCGAATATAGCTGTATTTGTAATGATTTTTTTTTAATTTATAAAAATGCCCTTCTTCGCAATTTAAACTTAAACAAAGTGGGTAATTACCCACGATCTGGCATCACTGAGTCAGATGATATGAATACGGTTGTATGTTTAAATAACAAGGTTTTTAGGTTTTGAAATTAACCTGCATTTGATACATTTGAGTATACATTACGAGGTTCTCCATCTTCTATAAAAAAAAGAGTAGCGTGATTGAGCTGACAGTCATCGTACAGGCCAAACCGCTAATCAGAGGTTAATGAAACTTTCAGGATGTGGTCCACTATAGCTGTGTAGACGCGCACTAAGAACTGATTTTTTAAATTTTCTGAGGCATGAAAAAGGAGATTAATTTAGTAATCATTTAAAAGAGGGCTTTAAATAGAATATGAAGGCATTAAGAAGTCGGCCCCCACTCTGCCACAAACACGCGCCAAGCGTATTTTAAAAACGCATTTTATTTTTATTGACTATAGCCATAAAAAAGAAAAGCGGCTGTTACAAATTGAAATTCATTATGGGATCCAAGGCTTTACTAATAATTATTTGTATACAGAACGCAGTGTTGCCATTATCCCTTCGCAGCTCTTTTCCAAGGCCGGATTTCAACACCGGATCGCATCTAGCACACCCACCCAACTCCAAAGTAAATGATGTCACAGTTTAAGCGAGTATACCTGCTTCTACTCAGTATGATTTATTTAGGTGTATTTGCTCGGAACGTATTCCTGCAAAACACTCGTAAAAGGAGAGCCTCTGCCCTACCCCACACATTAAAGGTCAAGAAACGATGAACAGACGAATTATAGCAACTGAAGTAGCCAGCACACGTTCTTTCTCCCAAAACACTATAACGCAAACACACAATCTACTATATTTCATTGCAGCAATGAATTTGTTACTAATTTCAGTAAGTGCACTTCGAGCTTTTTCGACTCCTTGTTCAATCAAACGTGGAGAAAGAATAATACACAACACGCAACATTAGAGTAACTCATCTCAAAAGAAATTAAATTTAATGATCGCACCTCGTTCCATTGGTTTATTTATCTAATACATGGTTGTGCTAATGCTCAATCCGTGGCACTTGCCCCGTCCGAACGGCACACTATGCGTGTGCAGCCCACAGTAATGAATGCAGTCACTCAGCATGCCTAGCTACCAGAAGATCGAGTGTTAAAGATGCTCGAATCAAAAAGAAAGATTCCCCTTCTCAAAATCCATACGCCCATATGTGCGTCACAAATTCGAAAATAAATATATCTGCGGGCGATTTTCGATTTTTGAATACTCATAAACAATCTGAAGAAAGAGAAGATATAAATTCAGTGTATAGGCCCGCGAAGAACTTAATTTCGAACATCCTGATTGCTCTTTCGTTCGCACCTAATCACAGTGTAGAAGAAAAGAAGAAGAAGAAAATCGACCAACTGTCGACATATCAATTCCAGTGGATAGACTTCGAGCATCACCATTAGTGAGCTCAATAGAAGGCCGCCGCCGACATCACTTAATCGTACGCCAACCGTACCGCATCATCAAATAGAATCAAAGAGGCGAGCACCCATAAAAAGTACAAAATGTTCGTAAACATCTAAAGAAGTCGTCGGGAGCAGGGCTTATATCGGAGATTAGCTCGTGGTGTCGGTGAGGTGCGGCCAGTGAATCCAGTGAATTAAAGGATACAACTGCCGGCGCGCGAGCTCAGCAGCTAAACGAAATGTAAATATGCAATTTGCAAAAACAAAACAAACGCAGGACGAGTTCCAGCTCCAGGTTGGACTAACAACAGCACCAAAGTGCCAAACAACGAACATAAACCATCGCTCACATCGACAGTCGTGCGCTCAAAGTGGGAGCCGCATTGGCCCGTACGACTTTATAGTAGTAGGTGAGCGAGTATCTTTACTCTGCATCTACATCTTCGCATCTCACTGGCTAAGGCGGTGTATCGTACAATATATATATACTGATCGTCGCGGTCGACCTGTGATGCCCGCACACTGCCTGACTGCCTATTATAATAGATTGCACTGGTCGCTTGCGTTTGTATTATGATTGTGCCATCAACACAAATGATGTATGTTGTATCTTTTAACACTTATTCTTTATGCGGGCCCAAGGAGTGCGCTACTCAAGGAGCTGCTGCAGCCAAATAAACGAATGTCAAGTGCCGCAGATACAATGCAAATTATTTGCAGATACCTATATGAGAGAGGAGGGCATATGCCAGTTGGGTAGGTGGGAATTAGCAGAAATCTCTGTAAACAGCAATTAAAGGACGACAAAGGACACCTTTGGTAGAACGGCAACAAACTCACAGTCAAGAGCCCACTTGAATCTCCTGGGGTGCGGAGTATGTTGTACGATTATGAATGAATGGGATAATGGTCTTTCGCCTTTACAATGACTTGAATTACAAGACAAATAGAGAAGGGTAGCCTGATGGCTGACTCTTTTTGTGTGATTATGTGGAACCCAGTATAGGCAATGTTGTGTATCGCAGGCGAGTTTTTGCTTGGCGTGCCATGTTTCCTTTAAGGAGACACACTCAACAGATTGCTCAAATGGCAATTTGTCTGTATAAGATGACATATTTTGAATATATTGTCAAAATTTTGGGGTAGCTTTCGAAGGACAAAAGGGTAATCTTCGTGATCATGATGTAAATGGAAAGACTGCGATTCTGAAAACAAAACAGTAAGAAACGGGGGAGAGCACGCTAACTAAGGAAGGCGACTAAAATTAATAACGTATTATCTTTGCGAAGTAGGATACAAGCAGTTTCTACTAAAGTTTTTCCCAAGAAAAGGAACAATGGTAAGAGAAACTAGAAGGTATTATATCAGATTTGAAAGCCAGAGATGTATTATTTCATTTTTATTTATATCTTTAATTAAACTTACATATTAGACAACAACTAACTAACTAAAACTAACATTTATCTTATTCTAGCTTACTGGCTCTTAACTTAACAACATGCTTACAATTATTGCCTTTCGTCCTTAAATCTATCTATATCTATGATTTGTTTTGTTTTTTATTTTACAAGAAACTTTAGAAAACTTGAATTCTTTAGGTACCTACCTTTTATTTGTTTTATTTAAAACTAATTAAAACTACCTAAGCTACTTAACCTGCATTACCTATAATCAGGTTTGTGAGCAATCTTATCGAATGGTCACCATCCTGATCGCGGGTAGCCGCCGCCGATACTTTTAGGGGTATTCACGATTCGGTAAAATTCGGTAAAATTGCGAAGTTTTATGTTTTTTATCAGATCGTGAACACACTTTCACTTTTTTTTAATATAATGAAAACCTCTTTTGCTTTATCATTCATTCTCTTTATTTTGTTCCGATAGCTACACACGGGAATTGACAATTTGGCGAACTATCAGCTTGACAAAGCTACACTTTACTCTGTTGTATTTATCGGTTACAATAGGGTCACGGTCTCACGGTCTCACGGTATAGATAAAGTGCAAAAGTGTAGCGAAATTTTAAAAAGGTATATTTTGTTATATATATACTTTGGCAAATGATACAAGACCAGTTGCATCGGATCGTGAATATCCCTATTACTTTTGAATCAAGTTACTTCCTGCAATATCCGTGAAAGACGACCTTTCTGTACCGCGGTCATGTATGAATATGAAGTGCCTTTTTAGTAAAATATCAAATACTTTTCGCATCCTATTTCAGTGTAGAAAAACACTGCTACTAAACAATGTAGCAACAAATTGTATCAGGGTCCTCGAAAAAATACCAAACTGTCGCACAACGGTCATGCTGGTCGCAGCGCGCGGATTACTCACTACACGTACGTTCCCTACCCACATTGCGGGTAAAACCGCACAAAATCAAGCCCCTGGCCTTTTTCTGAAAGCTGCAAGTTCCTGTGTCTTTTAAATAAGGCTGCTGATAAATTAAAAACTGTGATGTGGAATATAAAGAGCTATGTTTTCCTCAAAAATCCAAGCGGATTGGGTGAATAGTTTCAACGTGATGCGTGTTCGAATCCACATACAGACATAGTTTGCAGTTTCATCATGTACCCATAGAGGCTCCCTCTCTATTTAAGAATTATTATAATTACTGAAATTGGGGATTCGAAATTCGAGCGATCGAGCGCGTCACGTCGAAGTTAGTATAGCCGTGGTAGACATTAAAATAAATCTTGTTCCGAATATAGCTGTATTTGTAATCTTTGTTTTTCATTCAAAATTAAAGCCCTATAATTTTTATTGAAAGTCCCTATAACATAAAGAACTCTTAGAGCCCTCTAGGTAGACGCCGTGTGATACTGAAAAATTCGAGTCTGTTCTTAGGTCGTTACAGGCGGTGCCACGGAAATATGCCCGCCATCAAGAATATACGATGCATTGGAGCTATCACAGCTATAATAAATTTTGAAAATCTGTATACTTTTAACAGTTGCTATTTAATATTTCATGTTTGTTCATTTTATAGAATTTTTAAAAAGAAACTTGTATTTGGCCCACCCTGTATATCGATTGAGATTTTTTAGCGAAAGAGATCAGAACTTATAAAATTTAGGCCGAAATTTGTTCGCCTGATTCGCAAAAAAAAATATTCTTCTGACAAACAGGCTATAGTGACCATATCAAGGAGAAGTTTTATTAACTTCTGGAAAAAGCTTATGTGGAGTCTGGGTGGAGTGCGGCGTACAAGCTGTAATGGGGCTTAAATTCAAATTGTAATACGTCTCTAATACTTTTTCTACTTTAAGCTACCGGCTAACTTGAACCTCCAAACTAATGATTCCTGTACTAGTCCAACATTCCCATTGTGAACTTCAAAAGTTTTATGGTTTTATTTAGTAGAGATGAAGAAACTCGCCTTTAGCCACCTTTGGGCATTTAAATGATTCCGGTCCTACGGAGACCGCTTAGGGGATAAACCTATCACTTGGCCCGTTATATTTTAATGAATTTTGTTACCAGAAAGGATACAGAAGATACAAATATAAAAAGGCTCCGTCACAAAACAATGATAGCAAAGTAAAAGTATTAAACTAGGAGATCGAAGAAAAATAAAATCCTGTCGTAGAAAAATAGGTCCCGCAGCTGGAAAAGATTGGAGTTTCTTACGATAAAAAGGAAAACCAAAGGTTTAATGATAGGAAGCCGATCTGATGGATTTAAGTCCGGAACGCGAGTTCTTGGAAATAGTGAATAGAAAAACGCTCTGGCCCATACTCGACCTGCTGTAAACCTCATCTAAAGTGGTGCACAATTGTGGAAGGGACTCTCAAATAACCTGAAAAAACACAGGTTAAAAGACTACAAAAACTATAAAGGCGTACCTATATTGGTTGAGGCGGTCCACTGTGGGCTATAATAGTTTATTTCCGCCTATAAAGTTTAGCAGAAGTATTTAAGAGATGGATATATCGAAATGGTTTCTGTTCGAAACCGTCAGACAAACCTTTGAAAATGACTTCCACGCAAACGTTTTAGTACCTAACTCTATTAAAAGGAATTCACCGCTGCGTAAATAAAAGCTGAGCTAAATTTAGCAACTGGTTACACATCGGACATCAGTCACGTCAAATTTTTGCATGCCAACTGACCAAGTTTTGCACCTTCATTTTTTAATACTGGGGCGGTCTTTTAAGAATCTGAATACTTTCTCCGCTACCATCCTATATTAGCTGAATTTATAGCAGTTTTGAAATTGTGCTCGAAAAAAACTATAGTCTTTTATTGGCCGGTAAATAACTACTAACTTGCTGGTTGTGCTATAATTACATCAGAAATACTTTGTAAGTTGTCAGTTTTAGTAGATGGAATTTACTCGATTTTGCCAAGTGTTAAAAAAAATCGAGTGTCCTCCTTTTACTTGCACGTACGGCCAAGTTTAGTCTGCTTCATCATTCATTCTACACGGAAGCATTTAAAAATACACTGCAGACGTTTTCATTAACCTATTCAACGCCATTTCTTTGCTACTATAGGTATCTTTTAGAAACATTCGCAAAGTTCCCGTCAAGAGCATTCCCCCCTATATAGAATGTCTGTCCATCTGTCTGGGAAAGTTTATTTTTGTTTACAAAACAAATCAGCAGATTTTAATGGAATTTAAAAATGCCACTAAGAATCCTTTTTGACATCAGCAATTGGACATATTTTACATTAAATAGCACCAGCCCGCTCCCATTCGTTTTAAAACCCATTATTCGCGTCAACACCGTCAGAGTGTTATACCCGTTTGTATTTATTTTTTATATCGTTCCGGGCGAATATCAACTGAATTTATGTGCGACTTTAAATAGATTAAGGATGCATGACATAAATCATTAAAATAAGAATAAAATGCGAATAAAAGTCAACACAATCTAACAAGTGAACTGAGGCATTATAATTTAAACAAAAAACAAATACAACTGCAGTTGTGCACACAAGTGCGTGCGCGAAAATGTTGTTGCTTTCCCGAACTCGTATATTAAAAATGAAAAAAATAATAAATATCAACGTTCATAAATAAACATAGTGCCGAAAACACAATGGTGTAATGTGCTTTTTTGTATACCTAGTTGCTACGTGAACGGCTGGCGCTCGGCTACCATTCTCGGGCCAGATAAATTATGAGGTAAACGCTAAAATTGAGCGCTAACTGCACTGTCCGACTGTCCGTGTCACTGGTTTTTGTTTCGAAAAGCGTGCCAGAAAAAAAGTTCGCAGTCTAGCAGTAGAACAAGAAAATTGGAACGTCTTCGTATTCCTATACAAATAAAAAAAATTAAATTCGATACATTCAAGTGTATGTATAATTCACGCGACCATCTTTGGCCAGCACAACTTGAAGACGCTAATTTCCATGTAAACATTTTTGAAACCTAGCGCTTTGTGGGAAAGTATTCGATTAATTAAAAGCAATATGTGAACATGGAAATGAAACATGGATTTATTGTGCCAACAAACTGTCAAAGAGCAAGTTCGTGCTGTCACTTTGACAACAAAAAGATAGAGTGTTTACAATGTTTAATTTTTTCATTTGGGTGGAATACCAAATGGGCTATTTCGGGGGAAATGCTCGTGTAAAAATATGTTAATATGGCGAAGCAATCTATTGCAATATGGGCCTGAGTCTTCGATACCACAATGGTAGCAACTTACACGAGTATGGTTGTGTATTTTTTATTTAGTGACATAGTGGCAGCCTACGCGATTGCATTACAACAGGAAATCTTCTGTGTAAAGTCTGGAAAATGTGGGCCCAGTTTCACAAAGCTACATGTCGCAGTTTACCAGGCACTTTTCTTATGATTTTAAAATAAATATCTGCAGGCGTTTAACGAAACTGTCACCCACAGTAGACTTATACGTACGGACCAATAACATTTCTACAGCAAATTATAGAACTAGTTTCGCTTGTTGACGAAAATCGACCCTATCTTTTATGAGTATGATAAATATTTTCAATAACCCCTCCAGGCCAAATGGACTGAGATAGACCCCCCCCCCCTCCCATAGCAAAAAATTATTGATTTAACCACTCTTAAGAAAACCGTTATGCCGCCAAAGTTACCGTGGTCTCCCCAGGTTTTGTGACTTGTAAATCTAAAAGAGCCTTTTCTTATTTTAGGCCGGAAATTATATATTTCTCTTGATCATAAAGATTTTAGACATACGCATTTTTTTTACCGAGAGTAGGTGAAAATCTTCCAAAGACACTATGAGAATAGCAAGCGCGTGCTCATAGTAGTGTCAGATTTTTACTGACTAAAACACCACCCTTCGAAGAATTGTTAGATACTGCAACTAAGATATAACTTAAAAAATAAATAAATAGTTGGCGCAACAGGACCGGAGAGACCCTAGGCCTAGCTTCTCACAACCATTCGTTTTGTGTGAGTTTCTCATTTTTTGGAACGAATGGAAGGGATCTACAATTTTATGCCGACTCCAAACGGCTAATTGAGAAGCTCTTTCAAGACAGTTATACTCTCGGATGTTTGTCAGATGATCGCGAGAGGTAGCGCAGCGGAAAAAAACCCTTAGTCGGAATTGGGTTTTTGCGGGATTCGAACCTGGGACCCCCGCATAGCAGTCCAACACACTAACCACTAAGCTACTGCGACTACAGATATAACTTATCAAGCAATTTTTCTACAAAGAAATAACAACTTTTGACAGGCTACTTTCCCATGAAAGATCCTGTATGTTCCGCAATTTAGACGCGGTTAATCTTATCTTGCCAAGTCGAACGGTTTCGTTCTTTGTAGTCGGCGCAATAAATTGTTCTCGTCCAAAATTTGTCGGACTGTATTGTTGACATGTCCGATTAGTCGGTTTCTATGCTTTCTCGCGAAGCTTCTAGTTTCAGCTTCAATTGTTGGAGTTCCGAGCTCCCTGTGGATATCGTCGTTTCTAAAATACCATGGTGCTTGTACAATTTCTCTAAGCACTTTATTTTGAAAAGTTTGTAGAATATTGGCATTTGTTTTCTTGGTACAACCCCAAAGTTGTATACCGAAGGTCCACACCGGCTTTAGCACTTGCTTGTATAGAAGTAGTTTGTTTTCGGTACTGAGCTGGAAATATTTTCCGAGTAGCCAGTACATTTCTCTATATTTGACATCGAGTTCTCGTTTCATTTTCACGTGCGAATTCCATTTCAGCTTTGCGTCGAGTGTCATTCCCAGGTATTTGGCCTTGTTTGCAAAGGGTATTCGGGCCAAGTTTATGAAAATTGGCAAGTCATTAGTTTTCTTATACGTGAAATTCACGTGAACAGATTTAGTTTAGTTGAGGGCGATCCGCCAGTCCCTCGTCCATTCATTTACCTTATTCAGTGCGATTTCCAGTTTTGCAGTCATTTCTTCAATTGTATTACCTACTACGGAAGTAACGTCTTAACTACCAATTTTAAACTACACAATTTCAACTAGATTTATCGGGACTCGGTATCCGAACGCGTTGACTAGACAACTTGAATTGGTTTCGTATTCTCGCGGTCAGCGTTAACTTTATTTGATTTTGCCCTTTTTTATTTGTTAAAGGCCCTTCATAAATTTTTCAAAAATTGTTATTTTCAAATAAAACATACACGGTTTCCTATCACAACACTATTAGGTATACTGTTATGCGAGCTAATGGTTGTTAATTATCGTTCGAAAACTCTAAATTACTGAGAAGATTTAGAAATGACACCTTTTTCTATCAATGGCCTTTTTTTGACTCTTCAGAATTCTGCAGCGGCCATTCTGTTTATTTCAAATTTGACTCATCGAAATGTCAACTGAGTATGCAGGCAGGATTTTCTTGACTAGATTTTTCGGCTACCCCTCGATAAACCTCAACTGCCAAAACTATTAAACGTGACCACTCTGGGCCAGTAAAAATTGAAATAGTTCTGACTGAAACTATTCCATTGGCACAAAAAATACTCTTCTACTGATTCTGAGAAGAGAATTTTGCTTCTCGATTTGAAGTCAGAAAATCAGAATGCACTCAAGAAGCACTCAGACAAGACACATGTGTAATTTGTGTATTTTATAAAAGTCCGATGACAGCTGCCGTAGATTATTTTTTGGCATTTCAGTAATACTTTTGTGGATTCAATCCGAATCAGTTTTCTTGTTCCATTGGATTACAGAATGAGTGGACAGTGTTGTTAGCACTCTCTCTTCATTTATCCCACGAAGCGTGGTAATTTTTCCCTTTTTTCCCTTTTCACTGTACTCAAAATCCCTTTTAAATCCCACGGCACTTTTTTGCCACAAAATCCAGTTTTTAGAAGTAAAACTTGATATACAAGGAAAGAAAATCACGGTTAATTAACTTTTAGTATAAAAATCACAGTTTGTAACATTATTACGATTTTTTTTGTTGGTACTAGAAAATTTTGATAAGAGACAATTTATAAAAGCAGTTTTGTATGCACATTCAATGTGTTAATAATCATCGTGAAATGTAGGAGTTTTCATGAAATTTCAGCAAAAATTTATAGTTTTTAATGTTTTTTGTTAGATTTCTTAAAATCCCGCGACTTGGTGCTATGTATATCCCTTTATCCCACGAAAGGCTTTTCGGACATCGAAATTCCCACGAAAAGGGATAAATCCCTCGATATAACAACACTGTGAGTGGATCCCCGAGTGAAACCAATGGAAAACGACATAAGAGAGTTTCGCTCAAATGTTTGTTTGATTTTGACAGATTTTTAGTGTTTGGCTCGGAAAAGTACGTGGATGGACCTTATTTAAATAAATTTCGATAATTCGGGACAATGGTGTTTTTATTCACTGTGTTCTGGTGTTTGGAATTCTAAATTTCGTTGTTTAGGTATTGTACACTTAAAATGTGCTTTCTTTTTGTAAATGCATTTAAAGTGGTTTGTTTGCGTTTTTATCATTTATCACAAACTTTGCAAAACACTGCATTTAAGTGGAAACTGTTTTTGAGGTAAAACACTAAACCACATCCTTTTTAAACGCTTTACCTACCATTCTATTCAAGATATCCCACGTATGAGACATTACGGTTGTTTTCGGTTTTTTACATGAACCAATTTTATACAAAGATTTTTTTTTCAGTTTTTTACAACTAGTTTTTTACATGTAAAACAGTGCTCCCAACTCATCCGTCTGTTTTCTACTTAGATTGCAAAACAGGGCGCTTGAAACAAACAAAACTATTCCTATACCTATTTCCAAAAACCCATTTGATATTTTCAGTGAGAAGTCCTTCAAATTTCACAAAATATATTCTTAAATTTCTTATAAAATGCGAAGAAAATTACTTTTCTTAGAAATATCTCTTAAGGCAACTTAACATAACTTAACTGATTATGAGTCCGTGATAAGTTATAACAGAAATTTGTTAAAAATATTTTCATTTCGGTCAATTCATTGATTATTCGAAGTTTAAAGTTTAACGGATCATTTAGTATGTAAATCTTTTTTTTTTAAATACCTGTTACTAACGTACCTATTTATTAAAAAAAATACGATATAGCTCAATACAGCAATAGCAAGTTTTTAAATACAAAAACTCAAGCAATGCCGCAAAAAGAATTCGTTAAAAAATACCTTTGTTTGAAGTTAAGATTGAATAAATCGGGCTTTAAGACATTGTTAGTTGTTTTATTTATGCATACATTTTCATAGAAAACCATTCAAACGATTTTAATAATTCGAGCTTTTTTGCAATACAACATAGAAACGGGTTTTAAACAAGATCTCATACTTGATTTACCTAAGGAGCTAGAAGGGTGTTTGATATACAAAAATTTAATATCATCCCATATTCTAGTAAATTTCTTTTTAATTTTTCTAAATAATTTAATATTCCTACTTCCTAGTTAGGGATGTCGTGAGAAAAAATGTTCCCTTAAGTATTTCCTATTTTGAAATTGGTATGATTTAAATAAAGGGATCCTATACCTACAGTAGTGTCCGCTTATAACGAACTCGAAGGGACTGACCAAATTGGTTCGTTATAACCGAAGTTCGTTATAAGTGATACGCTAAGAAAATCATAGAGTTTTGTTTTGAAAATCAATACAAAAAAAAGGGAAAGGGTTCAAAACACATAAAAAATAAGTAAATATTTCAGTATAAAAGCATTTTATTTTTATTAAATTTTTTATTTAAAAAAGTCATGAATTTTAGATTGTTTTGTTTGAGAAGATTCAATTCGCTTAAAAACAACTCGACGTCTGCAAGTCCATATATCGCTTTGTTTTACGCCTTGTTCTAAATGCTTTGTTAAGTCGTATTTGTCTTTTAATGTGAAACATTTTCTTTTATTTGTTTATAAATCTCCCATTTTACTTAAATGATTTTTAAGCGCGTCACTTCAATCAACCTTTCGGTTGTAAACATAGGGTTACTCGGGGAAGTACCGAGCAAATTATATTGAAGGACAAAATTTTGACTTTTGAGAATGTTGGTTCGTACGAAGCTATACAGTTCTCGGGGAAGTCCCGAAAAGTTGGGAAAATCTGGATGACAATGTAAAGCGACAGATTTTTGGTTCGTTATAACCGGACATTTTCTTTATTTTACGCGCAGAATGGGTTCGTTATATGCGAAAGTTCGCTTTAGGCGGGTTCGCTATATGCGAAATTAAAATTCATAATTCTTATGGGGCATTGATTGGGACTTCATGAAATGGTTCGTTATAACCGAAAGTTCGCTTTAACCGGGTTCGCTTTAAACGGTTACTACTGTATATCATTTATTTGTATACATAGGTATACTAGTTGTGCCCGCAACTTCGTACGCGGCGTGAGACTGTGTAATTTCCAATAAAAGAGATTGGACCGTTTTCTCAACGGCATATTTGTTTAAAATCAACAGACTAGCTAAAATAAAGCGGTGAACATTGTCAATGTGAAACAATAAATCAAACAAATCTATTTACCTAAAACACCCTTTAAAGAAAATTAAATTCAACAGCGTAAGTCCTAAAGTTTCACTTCCTTACTGTAGGTACAACGTAGATAATATCAAAACAACCACTAAAACAAAAACCATGAACTCAATTTCTATATACACCACCTCCACCATACGTCCATCACCACACCACACGTCATCAGCCATCTGCGCATTTCCTCAGAAACACATTGTCGCTGTTTTTTTTTTTTTCATATGAACGTGCTTGTGCGATGTGCGCCACCAAATCACCCCAAAGCAGAACAACGATCAAGAACCGCGGCTGCTGACAATGTTCGATTTGAGAAAATAAATTAATTTTGTTCGTGTTAGATTTTAGGTTGTAGCTCAGCTTCTAGAGGACATAGAAAGCTGATTGATGGCTTGAAAAAACTATAAAGGTGTTGGCTCTCCTAAGTATTTTGTTTTGTTTGCATTGATTAAGAATTGAAGCGTTGAGAATGAGAAGGTGTTAAGTGACATTTTTGAAAATTTTGATGTTTTTTAACTGATAAATGTATTATGTGACAACTTAAATTTTGGTCTATTCGCCGATACTCTACTGTACTTAATATAGAAGCTGGATATGGTTAAAGGTGGTAAATACACATCTTTTTGAATGAAAAGTGATTGTAATTTTTTTTGCATAAGGCCATTAAACGCATTACTTTGTAAACAAAATTCCACTTATTGTTACGTTTAATAAATAAAGTCAAGTTGTCTAAAATAGAATTTTCTTCATTTACTTTTATTTCGTATTACAGAACTCCAACTTCCTTTATAGGCAGATTTAGGGCAAACAACTTTAAACGTCTTTTACTCGAAACCAGAAATTTGTCACTTAACACCTTCTCATTCTCAACGCTTCAATTATTTGAGTAAAAAAAAAAAAAAAACTCATTTTGGTCAAAAACGCTCGTAAAAATAGGCATGGCAATGAAATGGAATATCCTATGTGTTGCACAAAATCTTAAGGAACATTTCAAAAAAAGTTTCATCGAAATCTGTGTAGTAGTTTTCACGCCATTAGGTAACAAAAAAATTGCCTACAGTTTTATTATAAGTATAGATGAACAATTTTCAGTTATAACCGTACACTGTGCTTTCAGCAGTCATGCATGCCATTATAGTTGAAATGCAACTATTTTTGCAATATTTGCAGAAAAAGGAAGAGCTTATTGTGCACATCGTTTGGACTTGCCCCAAACACTCAGACTCGGTAGTTTCCGGATGGCCACACTCACTATTTGACTATCTTTATTGCGATATCAACGACCAACTGCCTTCCCACACAAAGGTCTAATGCATCTCATCGAGGCACAGTTAAAACCGTACAACCAACCGTACCACATCTTTTTAAAAGTGGCTGCCCACTATTGATAATTTAGCTGAGCTTGAAATTGTAACAGCGTTTTCAACTCAGTTTTATCAGTTTGTGTGTACATATTTACATTTTCACCTGACATCAGATAACTTATCTGAGTTGAATTTATTCAGATTCAATGTGAATGAGTTAGTTCGTTAGTCCCTCCCAAAATCTATTACCTTTATATCTCAACTCGAACTAGTTTCGATTGGTATTTGGCAAGAAATCCTCCGATTATCGTAAAACTTATACTCAATAAAAAGCTACTGGATAATACTTTTTGAAAAGTTTCGCAGTTTCACATTCTTTTACTTCGTTCAATCGAATTTAATTTTCAATCAAAAAACAACGCTTAACTTTGACAGTTATTTCTCCAAATCGAATTCAAAATGTGGATACCTATCAGGCTGGTTAAGAAGACTACAACCAACTTTCGAATCTAACTGCTAGTAGTTTCAAAGTGTTTCTCAAGAAAAAGAGATTGAGTGTTCCTTCCATATGATGCCACACCACCAAAACAGTAAGTACATAAATGTTGAAGTTTGATTCGTAAAGTTATCGTTTATTCGTAAAAAGGGGTTTGGTTTTTGTTTGGTCCTGTTCTATGCTCTGAATTAGTATATTCTTTCAAAGTAACGTGTATACTTCTTTTTATTGGAAATATACATTTAAAACTTTTGAATCCATTTCATGAGGGAGATTTTCCGAGATGAAGCGGATTTAAAAGATTTGCTCGTTTGATTGGATTTTGTGATGTAGGGAGTTGTGTTAGGTTATGTCAAAAGCTTCGAAAGCGATAAATTTTCGTCTGCTTTCGAAGTGCGGGGATTATGTGGCAAATATATGGGAATGTACGTTGTATTGTACACGCGTGGGTAGGTGAATGCATTAAGAGAACAAATATCTGTTTGCTTAAAGAGACTTGTTTTTGTGAATGGTTTTATCAAAATGAATAAATAATATTCCCCAGGCATATAAAGCTTTTGCCAATGACGTTGCGTGTTTTTGTATGCGGTGATATTTTGATACCATCTTTATTCTCAGATCTCAGACGTTAGCGATAGATGGGAAAGCAACAGTAAGGCATGGATTACCAGTTTTTTTTTTTTTGCATAGCTACTTCCTTCAACCACACTGAATATACATTGTTATAATAACGAATAATGCGGTGCTCGCCCAAAAGTTTTGGACCGTTTTTAAAAAAGACAATAAACACTACGACAACATTTCAAAGTTGAACAGAACTCTGTCCGTGTGCTATTGTACATATCTCGAAAACGGTCCATATGATTGCAACAAAAATTAAAAAAAGGATTTTTTTCAAAATTTCCCTTTCTTTAGTTTGTACCTAAAAATGGCAATAGGTAACGATATTGCCCCAAATGCATACTTACAGTCAAATTGATGTTTTCAAAAATTAAAATATATAAAAGATAAGAAGCGACTTAGAACCTAGATTAACAAATCAATAGATTAACGAATCAAAAAGCAATTAATAATAAATAAACAAGTCAAAAAATAAATAAATTAATTAATAATCCAATATATTAAAAAAATAAATAAATAAATAAGGTAACAAATAAATAAATAAATTAACAGATAAATAAATAATAGACTTTTTAGAATATTTTGAGGAAAACTAAGTAGGTGCGAGATTGTATTTAGAATACTTATATTGTCGTTAGAGCGATTTTTGTAATATTACGCAGACAAAACTGTACCAAATATTGCAACGTTTAGTTCGAATAATACTATTAGTTAACTATTTATCTGAAAACTGAGTATAAGCTATTGTTCAGCATGTAGGTAAGCATTGCTTGTTTTTTTTTTTTTTTTTTCAAGTTTTATCGAAATCGAAAATGGAGTTTTCGAGATATGAACAGTTTTTTAATCAACGTTTTCGGTGACTCGAATTGAAAATTAAGGACACAATCATTTTGAAAACATGTAGGTATTTTACTGTAATTATGTATTTTGGTTAAAATCGTTACCTATTGCTAGTAAACTAAAGTAAACTAAAGAGAAATAAATTTAAAAAAAAAAAAACTTTTTTTCAAAAATCAATCGTACGATTATATAGAGACAAATTGAGTTTGCTATTAAGTTATAAATGACCATAATTTATATAACCTACCTTAGAAATGGACCGTTTTCGAGATATGTCCATATTTCAAAAGTACCTACCGTTATTCGATTTTGTAGCCAAAAACTGTGTATACCGTCCTGGTAACCTCATCTGCTCAAGCTAAAATATCAATTTTGGTTGAAATCATTGGAGGCGTTTTAGAACAAATCGAACTGCAGGTCCATAAACTCCAAATCCAAAATTTGAACCAAATTCGGAGATCCGTTTAGGCTGTAGGCCCCAGGAGCATACGGACTTAACTTAATTTTAAGAACACTTCTTTGAGTTCTTCTATCATAGGAATGTCAGAATTGATTAACATTTCGAGGTCGAAATTTTTTACAAATACAATATCTTTTTTTTAACGTAATCGCGAAAGTTTAGAAAATACATCTCAAATCGGAAGATCCGTTCTTGAGTTATGGGCGGTCCTAAATAGGCAATCACACTATTATATAAAGAGGTAATGTTTGTTTGGGGAAGGTAATCTCCGGAACTACCGAACCGATTTCAAAAATTCTTTTACTAATAGAAAGCTACGGGATAGAGTATTGCGATAGGCTACTTTATTTTTTAATTTTTCCATTTTAGATTTTTTTGATTTTCTGTGCTATTTATTTTGACTTTTCTATATGAAAAATTAATTAGAAATCTACGTAGGTACCAACTATGTGCGGATTTTTTTTTTTTTTTCAAAAAGTGGATTGATAAAATCGAGATGAAATTAATGTATTATACGTTGGTCAACAGTGATGGTTTGTTTTTGATTTTGTGCATCGCTCCAACAGTTTTATTTCTTTTACACAGTTGATAAGTTAAAAATTAAATGTAAAAAGTTTAAACGCGGACAAAATAGTTATTGAAAAGCAAATTTCAGTTATTTTTTAAAAATGCCAAGACGTATGCGCACAAATATTGGCCGCCGAACAAGGCAAGCAAGTAAACAACAAATATCAACGAAGCCAAACTACAGAAGAAAGCGAAAAGTGGGACATCGCATGGCATAAGACCAGATCAACAGTCAAGAAAATTGAGAGTGCAAGTAATGAGAGCTGCGTCAAATCCTACTATTGCTGGGATGGGAGCAAGTTCAAATCGGAGTGGCAAGATGCACGTCGTTTCTGACATTCGAAGGACTGGCATTTCAGTAGAAAGAACAGAAAACTATGTCGGTGATGCGATTTTCGATATTGGAGCGATGACTATAATTGTGTGCCACCATTAAAACGCGCTAAAAAACTGCTGTGCGAGTGGCAAAGTAAAAGTAGCACCTGCGGAGCAATTTGAATCGGAGGATTTTCTAAAGAACATTTGACAGTACAACTACTGTTTTCGTATACTTCATTGGAAACAAAAATCATTCAAAAATGTTCTCTTATACATCATGCAAACACACATTTTCTAACAATGGAACGGGATTCTACGCCGCAAAATTCGGATTAACAGATTCAAGGCCAAATTTACCATCGGATGGGTGTCTTCTTGCCAGTAAATAAGGACATACAGCAATATTCGCAGGTGTACTTCATTTTGTCGGCGGATGATCAAGTCGATAGCCTGTACAGAGGGCAAACAGAAGTGATAAAAAACGTCATTCGAAAATTGCAACCATTATAAATGCAATCAACGCTTTCAATTACAATGTTTAAAACGGCGATAGAGAAAATGAACTTTGAAGATCGCAGATTTCTTTTCAAACCTGATAATAGAACCGCACTTTGGAAAAAATAGAATGGATAAGAAACGGGTAGTGTCACTTCCAATACAAGAAAAATTATTTAAAGTTTTTAATTTTTTAATTCGGATGTTCCGGACTTACCGCTTTACAATTTGAAATTAAAAGTCGGCTCAATTATCCTTTTGTTGAGCAACCTTAATGCACCGAAACTTTGTATCGGATTGCGTTTGATATGATTGTGAAGAATCTCAAATCAAATGTCATGCAAGGACGATTTTGAGTTTAAAAGGCAAACATTGTCATATCGCGGACTCCGCTTACTCAGAACGATTTGGCATTTAAGTGTCTATGACAAAATAATAAGTCGCAAGGATAATCGCTCGATATTTGTAGCATCAATCTTGAATTCCCATGTTTTTCACATGGTCCAATTGTATGTGGCGTGCTCACCTGTAGGCAAACCACTTTAGTACAAAAGCGGAAGGTTCGTCGGCACGTCAATCATTGCGGTTTTATTGAAATACATCGAAATTGCTATACTTCAGTTATTTCTATTGTATTCAATATAACTTTTGAATAAAGAATTTGAATTGACGGAATTACGTAAAGTAGCATACGATGCACAGCTTGGAAATATTATTTTCATTACATTTATGAATTTGGGCGGAACGGAGTTCGCCGGGTCTGCTAGTTGATTATATTTTTAACTAAACTTGAAATATTTTTTACTACTTTGTCTACATAATTTTACAAAAAATTGCGATTTTGATCAAAATACATTTTAGGTTAGTTATTCTCAAAAAATTCAAATTACTCTGTTTTAGGATTTTTTCTCAAAAATTACTACCCAAACTTTGCATAAATTCAGTTTTTTTTTTAATAGGTAAATGAACACTTAATATTAAAAATTCAGTAAATTGTTAAGGACTCCAAAAACTTAAGATTTTTCTGCTTAAGTTTACTTCGATACCGAAAATTCCCACAATCAGGAAAAATTCTCACGATTTGACACTTTTATCCCAATTCAGACATCTTTTAGTTTCAGCTTTAGCGCCAGTGGCTTAGTGGTTAGTGTGTTGGACTACTAAGCGAGGGGTCTTAGGTTCGAATCCCGCAAAAACCATAATTCCAACTTAGGGTTTTTTCTACTGCGCCACCACTCGCGAACGTCTGACAAACATCCGAGAGCATAACTGTCGGCATAAAATTTTAGATCATTTCCATTCGTTCCTAAAATGAATTCACACAAAACGAATGTTTGTGAGAAGCTAGGCCTAGGTCCCGCTGGAACTGTTGCGCCAATTATTTATTTATTTATTTTTAGCGAAAAATCCTTAATAAAATGCCCGGTACTTTGCTGTTGCTAGGATAACCCAAGTATATAGCTATTTAAAATGCGCTATTTTTGGTACAAAAGTACTGCATTAAAAAAAAAAAAAAACAAAATCCAAAACCAAAATTACAAACACTATTGGTACTCATTTTAGTCAGTTCAAGAAAACGCCTCTGCTATTTTAAGAGGCTTGGTGAGTGTGTATTAAATTTAATCGATGTTCATTAAAACTTAATCTACCCTTCTTATGCACTTAATAAGACTCAACAATCTGCCCAACGTGCACGTAAGCCTAGCAACTGTTGCCCGCATTTGCATTCCGCATAAATACTTTATTATTAGAAACAAACTCTTGTTTGCCTTTGCAATTGTGTGTAGTGTAACAGACAGCTACGCACAATCAGATACAAATATTCAGTGTAAATAAGCCCACAGATAAGTAGGACGCACCGCAAAAACTGATAGTGCATCACAACGCTGGAGCAAGCAAACAGTGGTGGCGCCTAATTCCAGCCAATATGCGTATCTGAATCTGTCAACAAATTCCTCTGGCTGCGACAATTCGAAATGGATCAGCAAATCTCTTATTTTTCCCGCGGCCTGAAAATCTACCCCTTTACAGTTCCGCCTGTTATTGCTATTCATCACTTTGATCGCATCCGTATCCATGGCATGGAACACATACTCGCTACGAGCCAACCTAAAGTGATTTCGTTTCTATTTTACTCGATTGCACACACAAACGAACAAAACAAAACTCAACTCAACGATATCCTTTTCAACTTCAATTAATCCCTACAATTAACGATGACGATGATCAACAAGCAAAAGAACATCCCCAATAGCATCCGTGTGGCTGTGCTCAGCTACATAACAGAACAACAAAACATTTCAAAAGGACTTTCCCGTTTCCATATTTATGAGTTGAAAAACAAAAAGCGAATGAGAAAAAAAAAAATCATAACACTCCCGGCCATCGATGACAATCACTATCACATATGTGTGCAAGGACAAAATCCCTGTCCGGATTCCCTGCAGTCGAGTGAAGCGTAATAAAATCATTAAGTAGGCATTCAGTGTAAAATCGCGCAGACCGATCGGGTGTGATTGAGGGAGCGGTTGCTTTATTGCCTTCATATGTCGAGCATTATGGAATACCCGAAACCGAAATACAGAAAATACACCCGTCCATTAGGGGTAAATCCATGGCCATGGATGCGTGTGTGCTGCGGAACAGATTTGCGCGAAATAGTAGGTATACAAAGGACTCGTGTACTGACGAAAGGGAATATCCAGATTCCAGATTCCACCCCCTTTGCGAGAACAATTCAAACTCATTCGAATGGTTGTTAATTCAGTAATTGTTTGTTGTAAAATATGCCGAAGCTTAAGCCTCGAAATTGAAGCGCAATCTGACAGCTATGGCCGATTGCCCCCCTGAAGAACATACCAAAACTCGTGTTAGAAGTTTTAAAACTATACATACGCACGCACTTACCTTTACATTCATTGGCATCGCGCAATGTCGCCCTGCCCCATGGCCGATCGAAGTGGAACGGCTTGCAGCGTTCACAATCCCTGCCAGCTGTGTTGTGCCTGCAGTCGCAAGCCAGTAATCCGTCACGGTCTGTAATGCATTTGGAAGCGTGTCCATTGCATTTGCATCGTCCACCAACGGAGAAGTCCGATACGGCATAATGCTGACCCACTACCGCAGTGATTGCCATTGACGTTGAGACACTAATTGTGGGAGGATCGATGGCATTCGATCCGAGGGTATCGTCCGTGTATTTGGTTCTGGCCACGGGAGCGATCATCGCGTTGTCATGACTTGACTGTGATTGCTGGAAGGGATCCTCGGGCATTTGCAATCGGTGGAATATGACCCGAATATCGGTGGCAGTAACCCAATCCTGCAGCACAGTGGACGAGTCGAAGTCGCGCGCGGACGGACGACCCTCTAAAATGCTAAAGGCTATCCGAGTACCTTGAGCGATCATCCCGTCGCCGTTGTGTCGGTGCGCGTCAGTGCATCTGGCCTCTTGTTCGTTGGACTTGCTGATGGTTGCCCGGTTCGGGCGTCCATAGACCCTGCGGCACTGGGAACTATAGTACTGGAAGGGCTGCCAGGTCTTGCCGTAGTCCGAGCTCTTGTAAATAGCAATGGAGTCGGGCTTTGGTGCTTTCGGGCAGAATTGCAGACTGACATAGGTGAGCTCGTATTTCTTATGCAGCGACAAAGTGAGCGTGACATTATCCGGTGGAGAGTTGATACTGGTCGCCGGCATCACAGGATCTGATCGCCAACATGTGACATTGTTCGGATTGTTGAGGTCTGTCAATGCCGAGGCGGGAAAACTACGTTTCGGGTTTGAGCCATCGCAAATGTGGCACAGGGCTTCCTCGTCATTCTGCAGGGCCTCACAATATCGCTCGGGGCCATTTTGGCCGCATGTGCTTGAGGCTTCAACTGGATTCCCGTAGGCGGCGTTCACAAAGTCCGAGATGCACTTTTTAGCCTTTTCGTCCTCATAGCACGGATCCGTCAATGCTTGTGCGGCAAACATCTTCAAATAAGCGTCAGATGGTATCGCGCCACTCTTGATCGCCAACTGCACGATCAAGAGACACACGCACAGAATCACTTTCATATTGGGGATTTTTAAGATATGTAACCTATTTTTTTTTTTCCGAAAACTTTGTATAAAGATACTTTTTGGTTCAACACTTGATCACTATTAAATCACACTAATTAAAATAATTGACAGGATATTCTTATCTCTTTCGGGGCCTAATTCATGTTTCCACTCAATAAATTTGTAGGTATTTAAAATATTTCTCTCAATGGACGCACAACAACACAATGGTAGATCGCCTGCGGAAGGAATCTATGAGCAGCGAATCCGTTTTAATGATCATCACGCCCGGCGATTGAAAACTACTGAGAACGGCGTCAACGAGTCTGACGGAGTATCCGCCACCGATAAATTGACCCACTATAATAGTGCAGATACAGTATCTGCAGCTCAGGGCTTTTTCCGAAATAGAAAATTTACGCACGCGAGATGAAATGAAACGAATAGTCTACCGCGCGAGTCACAAGATACCACGACGAGGCAAGCCGGCTGTTCACAGTCAACTGATGCTGTTAAGAAACGTTCGCATCCATTCACCGTCGTCTGTCTATTCCGTAAGTGCACGTATCGTTTTGGTTGAGGCGAATCGTGTGTTGCGCGCTAAAAATCGAAAGCAGATTTGGTCCACGGCTGGCTGCTGTGTGTGGTGGTGGCGGCGGCGGCCGTCGTGATGATGATGATGGTGGTGGTTTGGTTGGTCGAAAACTTGTCTCGTTACGGTGCTGTTGATGTTGAACTGTGAAAAGTGGTGTCTCGGCTAAATGATGGAGTTTCGTCTGCGAGGCATAGTGTGGTGAGTTAGGGTAGGCAGAAAATTTGTCTGCAAAGCAGAGAGTTTCGAATGTGCTCTTCAAATTGAAGAGATGCCAGCAAGCAGAACAGGACAGGAACAGTACAGAAACAGAGAAAAAGGTGTAAAAGCGGAGAGATGGAGATTTTGACAACTCGGGTGATGAGAGTACATTCTTTATAACTGATTCATGTTGCAGTGTTATTTACATTCTGTAACATTCATGTGGCAAGAATGTTGCAAGAAGAAATTGAATTGAATGCTGCTCGAAATTTCATTTGGCATGCTTTTTTTGAAGTACCTAGGTTAAAAGGCATTTGAAAAGGAAGAGTCATTACTATTCAGTTCCCACTTAGGAAAAGAATTAAAGGCGGTTATTTTCACAAACGAAATAATATACGGTCAGGTATTAGGTTAGGTTAGGTTAAATCGGCTGCTAGCTAAGAGAGCCAGTACACTCAGACCATTAGAAAGTCGATTGTGATACCAATTTGAGCTTATAATGTAGGGAAGTAGACTTCTAACGTCGGTGTTAGCAATGTCGCTTGGATCGTTTAAGCAGAAGGCCCCAAGGTAAAGTTTCCTCCTCTGTGAGAGAGCGGAACAGGTACAGAAAGAGTGTAGGATAGTCTCCTTCTCTTCCTTGTCGCTACAGCTTCTACAGGAATTGTTTGAGGGTACACCGAGCTTGTTTGCGTGTTTCCCTATTAGCCTGTTTCCAGTGATGATACCTATTACGGTGCTAATGTGCACCAGCGAACCACTTTACTTCAATTGAAGTAGATTTACATCAATTTGGAGACAAATTTAGCATCTTCTCCCTACTTCGCACTGTTATTAAATTCTTTCTACTTTACTTGAGAAATGCCCTATGTAATCCGCTCCAATTTCAATAAAAATAACCTTAAATCTACTTAAAAAAAGAAGAAGATTCATTCATTCATTCATTTTCAATGGCCGCCTAAGTTGACCCTCCATATAGGTCCCGATCTTCCGCCACCGACTCTAGATCATCAGGGGCAATCCCCATACGGACCGAAGAGAGTTTTCGGACTTGATCTAACCATCTCATCCTGGGTCTTCCTAGGGGACGCCTGATGCCTGATGGCACGAAGATCCGTCTTGGAGGCCCCAACAATGGCTTAGTCATCAGCGAAGAGCAAATGACTTATTCTTAGGTCTCCCAATTGAAATCGTTCTTCGTCAAGGCTGCGCTGTAATATCCAGTCCATATAAGTAATGAAAAGAAGAGGACACAAAACACACCGCTGACTAAATTCAACAACCACGGTGAAAGGTATTGATTTAACGCCGTTGACCCGAACGCAGCTTGTACAGTTTCTGTAAAGAGATTGAATCGTTCTGAGAAGTGAACCCTCAAATCCATACTCCTGCAGTACACTCCAGAGTTTACCTCGAGTGACTCGGTTGTAAGCCTTTTCCAAATCTACAAAACATGAAGATGTGCAGACAGGTGTAGCATACTCCTAGGCCTTCTCAAGTACCATTCCGAGAGTGAACAACTGGTCGGTTTTGCTTCTGCCCGGACGAAAGCCACACTGCTCATCCCCCAACCGTGACTCGACCACAGCTCTGCAACGCGATTCCAACACCAACACCTTTGCAAACACTTTTCCGGGGAGACTTTAAAGTGATATGCCATATGATATTTCACCGCATTCCCAGGTCACTTTAATGACACGAGAGACCCCCTTAACTCCCTCCTCACCAAGAGCCTTGAGCATTTCTGGCCGGATTTCATCCACTCCTGCAGATTTGCCAGCTTTTAGCGATTTAATCGCAAAAGTGACCACCTCTGCCGTGGGACTTTTTTCCGTCCTAATTTTTCACCGAACTCTTTCCAAGACCGTTCTTTGGCTGTCTTAACAGCCAATTTGCAAGTTCTTCGCGCCTCCGTGTACTCGAGAAGCTGAGTCCCTCAAGTGCATCCACACCTTAAAGGCCTTCTTCTTCTCTCCATATGCGCGTAACCTCCTTGGTTTACACTTAGGCAGGACGGGTATTTGTTAGTTGAGATACAATTTGCACAGCACAAGTTGGTGATCAGTTGACAGTTTAGCCCCTCTCACCGACGGTTCTATTAAAACTATCAGCGACTTCTCCTGGAGACTTTGACAGCCATGTGTAAACAAAAATGATTTAAAATATATTTTACACTCTTTCATTTGTAAGCCCGAACTCACATTTCAAGAGAATAAATGGCATCAAACTTCACTTTGAACACAAAATGTATTACAATTTTCTGACGTTTATTATTGTTTTTAGTTTTGTGTCAAAGAGGTGATGCGTTGCATTTCGTTTTGGTTCCTGTCTGTCTGTTCTGAAAAAGTTTAGCCAAATACGTGAAATAATTATTACAAACGGTATACAAAATATGATTTTGAAGTCTACTTTCCTTTTCTTGGATCTACTTCACTTTATGAGTCAAATCTACTTCGCTTTTTTTAAGTGGTAAACGCTGATGTGTACTCAGTATAGAGGGATCAAACTCTTAGAGCGTTTCAGATTCAGCATTGGCCAATTTTTTGTCGCTAGGCACGTTATACCACTATGTAGGTATACCTACTTGTTCCAGATTTGGCGAGTTCATCGGCCATACAATTCCCTGGAATATCTCTATGCCCCGGCACCCAATATATAACTGTATGGTAAAAGGTAAACTGCTCCTCCGCCATCTCTTAAAGCGACGATCGGCAGTCTAGAGCTTGAGTTGTTTGAGACGGATTCCAGGGATTTGATAGCTGCTTGGCTGTCAGAAAAGATCCGGATGTCCTTTGCAGATATCACGTTTTTTTGAGCCTCGATTGAACCTCTTTTATCACAATTAGTTCTTCCTGCAACACGCTACAATGACTTGAAAGACGGAAAGACAGACTGGTATAAAGTCTGCCAGAGAAAACACCGCCACCCACACCTTCGTCAGTTTTTGATCCGTCAGTGTAAAAGTGAACCGACTTTTCCTCCGGAAAAATTTCATCCTCCCAGAATGACCTGTATGGGATTGGGATAGTAATTTGCTGAAGCTAATTCATAGTTATTCAAGATGGAGGCGTGACCAATTTCTTTAGTAGACCACTGTGATATTGATTTAAGACGAACAGCTGCACTAGCGGCTGTTTGAATAGCAACGATATGTCAAGGGGCGGCAGATGGAACAAAATGTCCAATGCAGCAAAGGGAGTAGTGCGAAGAGTTCCACTTTAGTACAGGCAAGCTGATCGTTGAACTTTGCTTGGATATTTTAAGTTTTTTGAGAGAAAGCCGCTCACTGCGCAGCCGAAACCTTAAGGAACGCTAAGATTATTTTCTTTCGTTCGCTTTTGAACAATATACCGTTGATCTTAAAACAAGAATCTGTACTGCCATAATTAAGGGTGATTTTTTAAGCGTAGTTTTTTTTTTTAAATCGAATAAAACACTCAAATTTGCATCAAAATGGCCTTTGCCATTTACGTTTTAAAGACAACTTCATGTAAATATTGTCCGCGGCTCCTTTTCAAATGGTCCATTCGGAAGGTCCAATTTTGCTTCACTTTTTCGAGCATTTCGGCCTGTATTCCACGAATTAATCGTGTTATGTTATCCTGTAAGGCTTCAATCATCTACGGCTTGCCTACATAGACTAACTACTTTACATAACCCCACAAATAGTCAAGAGGCGTTAAATCGCATGATCTTCGCGGCCAACTCACAGGGCAATTTCGAGAGGTAAGCTGCTCACCAAATTCATCCTTCAACATTTCCATTGTTTCACGAGCTGTGTGGCATGTGGCACCGTCTTGATGAAACCACATGTCTACCAAGTTCAACTCAGCCAACTGGGGCAAAAAAAAAAGTCGCATATCATGGCTCGATATCGTTCGCCGTTGACGGTAACGTTTTTTCCACGGTCGTCTTTGGTGCACATTTTTCACAGAGCACGAATTTTTATAATAAAATTCAATAATTTGCAATCGTTGCTCGTTTGTTAGCCTTTCCATGATTAAATGGCAGAGTATACTTAAAACGTTTTCACTTTGACAGACGTTTGGACGCTATTACTAACCAGTGCTGCCAACCTGAAGAACTTAACTCTTAAAAAATCACCTGTTACTATTCTCTTGCACCACAGCTCCACTCCACAAAAAAGCGAAGTAGATTCTGGATCAAGCGTAGTGGGGCTGGACGCAGAAGATTTGATTTCAGCTTTATATACCGAGTTGTTATGGGAACTTAATTAAGTAGCTGTGTATATTCACTATATATACATATACCCAAAATTGAGGGAGGTATTTAAATATGTATATATTTTTTCTAAAAAATTATCCATTCCTGCTAAAGATCCTCGAAGGCCGCTTAACCTATTCGCATACACCAATCTTTAAGAAACAATTCATGCGAACCAGGGAATCGCCTTTACAGCTTGTGCGTTGTCCATTCAGTGTCCATTAATCATAACCAGTCATTGCTTTCATCAGTGAAACACCTTGCCTTTCCAATTTACAACGCGTCGTCCCGCGCACCATTAAAACCAATACCATAAAGATATCCATAACAAGTTGCACGTTATCATGCGCCCATGGGTTGGCTTCTGTATTTGTTTAAAGAAGAAAAAACAAAAATCATACACACAGATTCCATATCTAAACGATCCCACCGAGAAATTTAATTAAGTAATAAACCGCAAATTTACGTGCTCCACCGTCGCCTCCAGTCATTTGGGGGCTTTAACCAGCCAACTTGTTAGCCACTTAATTGCGCTGCCTTCGACACAGCGCAAAACGCAAAACAAATATTGATCCATCTCAATCCAGGTTTATCTAAATTGCCATGATGATATCAAGGGAGTTGCCAATCTCATTGGGGCATAAATTAATACTCTATCCTCATCTGATCTGTCTTGATTGGCGTTCATTTCTCTTCTTTCCATGAGATTGTTACTAATTCCTTTTTGCTATCCGCAGATGCAATCTGAAGATATAATCAAACGACTCATTGGTGTAGCGCAGCTAATGCGAATCATGTCGATGTGGCCGAAGTCAGCTCAATGGACATGACAGTCTCCAGCCGTTTTGGGTGTGGATATATTTGGCGCGTACCAGTTGCGGCCAAAATCCATCCCTAAAGCTTCCTGCATTCAGATTCGAATGTCCTCGTCGACTTTCGTAATAAATATCTAGGGATAGCGATATATATATTTTTTTAGATTTTTTTTTTTTTTATGGACGCAATGACACTTTAACCGTGTCCCATATGGGACTGGAAAATCTGGCAAGATTTGTATCTGCGACGATAAATATTGTCTCGCGCTGGATGCGAACTGCTGATTCGAGCTGCACAGGCACACAGCGACAGCCCAACGGTTAGCAGTCGGATCGGCCTATGGAGACTGGTTGGGAACCACGAGAGGCTAGATTTGTTCCGGGAAATCGGTGCGACACTACAAATAGGTACGCGTCTTTTATGAGCATCTATACTGTGGCGCAGATATACTGTATCCAGCTTCCTGCATGTGTGTAGGTCAGTGTTATGTTTCGTAGCGACTCGCTGGGGCGATTGCAATTTATGGTGGGATTTACCTGGTCTTTTGTATGTACGAGTATATGGCAGCCCAGAGTAGAAGTTATTTCGCCTTTCCCAATGGCAAGGAACACGAGTTTTTCTTTTTCCACGGACGCGGACGCCTGTGTGTAGATCTTGTGAGTAATCGCATTTATCTCAAGCATGTGTCGGTCGGTTAGTGTGATGCATTGCATTTGGCCGCTGAAAAAGTAGACCAACTTGGAATGCATGAATCAGCATAATAGGGGTTTTCACTAAACATGCCAGTTTGAGATTCTGAGATTGGAAACGCATGTTGCCAAGGTTAGAATGTTGCTTTGATTGTCGGGCTTTTTGAAGTCAAATTTGTTTGGGAACTGAATTTTGAATGATTTTTGCGAATTTGTTTTGAAATGCTTTTTGACAGTTCAAAGTTATGGAAACACTTAGGCAAATATTTGAATGATGCTTATGAGGAATGATTTGCGCCACTGTAATATAGAATATGGAAATTCAATGGGACAATGCTTACCAAGTAATTTGGACGGACTGTTCCAGCTGGGAAAAGTGTGATTGATTACTGTGTAATTTTACGTCAGTTGTCATAAGGTCTCCAATTGCCGCCTGCCGCAGGTGATGGTGGGTATGTTTAGCGTCCGTCATTCACCTAAAAAGGAGGGGACTTGCTTTTCGAAAAGCTTTTGGTAGGCGCAGTGGCTTAGTGGTTAGTATGTGTTGGACTACTAAGCGAGGGGTCCGAGGTTCGAATCCCGAAAAACCCAAATTCAAACTTAGGGTTTTTTTCACTGCGCCACCTCTCGCGAACGTCTGACAAACATCCGAGAGTATAAATGTCTTGAAAGAGCTTCTCAATTAGCCGTTTCGAGTCGGCATAAAATTGTAGATCCCTTCCATTTTTGGTTATCCGACTTCTACAGTACGGAAAATGTACACAAATATTTGCCACACGCGGTCTCTTTTAAATGGGAAATCAGACAAGTCCTGTTTGAACCGTATTATTGAGTGGTTGAAATTATTATTCTCTCTGCAAGATAATAATTTCGTAGGTACTATAATATCTTTCCCAGCAGTAGGAAAAACTTTTTGGAGCTTAGTGAGTTTTGTAACAATAATAATAAGCCATTAAAATCTTGGGCCGAATTACCGCATCCGTGAGCGAGCCATACGTCAGTGAATTTTGTGGATTTTACAAGGAAAACAATAACAAATTCAGTCACGTATTACTCGATCAGGTCTGCAGAAGAACTGGAATTTTTTCATCGAAGGACTATTTTTTTGATTTATTTCTCACATCGACAATTGTCAAATATATTATCAATTTCAAATTAATATGAATGATGAATAACAGGCAATCAAATAAAAAAATAAAGTAAACATCTTAGCTCCTTTTTCCAGGGTGAAATCTGAAATTTATCATCTAAGCCATAGACAGATGTGTCCAAATTAATCTCGACAGAAAAAAAGTCAACTGTGATATAGCTATAACGTCAGACAGCCAGGCTGCTATTATGGCACTTAATGCCTACATCATGAAATCCAAACTTGTATGGGAATGCCTACAAAAATTTAATGAACTAGGAGGAGAAACAAAATAACTCTCTGTTGGGTACCCAGTCACGTACGAATAGAGGTTAATGAAATGGCCGATTACCTAGCAAGAAAGGGAGCATCAGAAACTTTTACAGGTCCTGAACCATTCTGCGGAATAGGGGATCACACCCTCAAAGAAGAATTTAGGAAACTAGAGAAAGAAAACAGGGCAATAACCTGGCATAACACTCAGGGCATTAGGCAGGCTAAGAAACTTCTGGGCAATACAACCGAAAACGATTCCAAGTTTGCATCGGTATGAGCGAAAACAGCCTCCGTGTCCTAACGGAGACTAACGGTCCACTGTAGACTCAAGGAACACCTTAGGAAACTGGGTATATCTGATGAAGAAGGTCTCTGCAGATTCTGCGATGAGTCCAGTAAAATCCCAGAACACTTGCTGGGATCATGATGTGGTTCACTGACCCACAAAAGATTGAAATACTTGGGCAAGTACCAACTATATCTGATGAGGAAATACTGTCACTGGAGCCAGCTCTTATCCTTAGATTCCTAAATTAAACTTGACTGGAGAGAGTGCTATAAAACGGATAAGACGGAGAAAGAAGAGTACCCCTAAAATGATTCAGAAAGGAATTATACTGTGAGGGGGACTACAGGGGTACAATAGACCAACAGGTCGCAGTACAACAACCCCTTTCACATAATAATAATAATAGCTCCCGTTTTGTGTTACCAAAATAAAGTTGGCAACAAATTTGTTTAGAGATGTTTTTATGAATTTCTCTGAATAAAATTGGTGTCATTCGGCATAATTTCTTATTTGACTTTAGTTTTTGTTGTCTCTCTACATTATTTAGCTCTTAAAATTACAAAAAAGTATAAATTCAGAATATTTTCGATAATCTTGAAGAATCAGATTATCGGAATTTTTTGTTGTTGTGGTAAATGTATCTGCATTTATACCTACTTGTATTACCTACTTCAAGTTTGAAGAAAACCGAGTGTAAATGCAGCAATTAATATTTATTTTTTGAATTTTTTTAATTTTTATAGAGGGTGTCCCATAATTAAAACGAATTTAATTTAATTTAATATTCCTGTGATACCAACCGAAAAAAGATACCAATGTGACAGTTGACAATTCGGGGTTACTAAAAATGGAGCACTATACGAAAGTACAAGGCATTTTCATTGTTGAGCAATATTTTAAAAAATGATGGTTTGTCAGCTAAGTCTAAAATTTTCGTACAAAATTATCTTCAGTGATGAAGCTCATTTTCTTCTTGATGGCTTCGTTAATCGTCAAAGTTGTCGCATTTGGGGTTTCAGAAAACCCACGAGTAATTGTTGAGAAACAAATGCATCTACAAAGCTTTACTGTTCGAAAATGCGACTGCTCAGGCATTAATAATAATTAATGGTGTTCGTTATCGTGACATGATAATCCAGTTTTTAGTGCCTAAATTACAAGATATGGATTTGACCAACATGTGGTTTCAACAAAACGGTGCCATACAGCCAGAGAAACAATTCAATTACTGCATCAGTAGTCATTTCCTAATCGTGTAAGCGGCCGTTTTTGCAATCAGAATTGGCCATCCAGATATTTCGATTTAACACCATTGGACTTTCTTCGTTGGAGTTTTTTGAAGTCAAAGGTCTATGCAAAAAATCCCATGGCCACCAACACCTCGAAAGAGGATTTTGAGAGGTGTATTCATGAAATTTAGTCATACTCATTCAAAACGGTGATAGAAAATTTCAATAAAAGAGTGCGTAGTACGTACTACTTGCCAGAAAAGCCGTGGCGGCCATTCATACGATGTGATATTTCATACACAGCCCCAATCTGTACACCTACTCTACGTATCAATACAAAAGCCTTTTAATTAAAAATCTGTATTTTCTACCAAAATAACATTTTGCATTAATTACGGGACACCCTTTACATGTATAGAAATATATTTAATTTAAATGTTATTAATTTATTAGCAAAATACTGGCAATGCAGCCATCTTACCTACGTAAACTGAAATAAAAATGTTAGTTGAAGTCTTTAGAGCCGTTTTAAAGTAAACTAAAATAGGATATTTTACGGATTTTTTTTTTTTAAATTACTTTCCAATAAATGAGAAAAACTGAGATTGCTATCAAGTTAGGAGTGATCATACTACCCTAGGAATGAATTTTTGTTAAAAGCGTATGGACCGTATACTGTTTACATGGTTCCTACAGAGTTAGTGGATTGAAAAAAACCTTGACGCGGTTTGTTTAAGGCAACTCGGTTAAAAATAACCGATTTATCAATCCTCCAAATTTTCTCGGTCGTAAATAACAAATAAACTCTGCAGAATTTAACCAACTGGTTGATATTAACTAAGAAAAGGATAAAGTGGGAACACTCGTTTCAAAGAATTCGTTAATTTTAACCCATTTATTTCCACCCGAACACTCGGCTGGAGTCAATTTTTGAGCAAGTACCATAAATAATATGTAGGTATACGAAAAAGTTAACTCAATAAAGCGCAAGTTGCAGCTGTTCACCTCCATTAGCATTTCCCTGCGGCGCAGATTTTTACATTCTTCATCTAATATTTTTTGATCGCCTTACGATATCGATTTATTTTATTAAATTAACCTTGTCAGGGGTTTCAACAATTTCCTGTTCCTATCCAAAGAGGAAACCTTGTTAGGTACTCATAGAAGACTGTATCGATATTGACCAACAAATATTTGTTCAACATAAATAATTAACATGTAAATGATACCTATTAGAGAAGCTGTTTGATCAGTCGTGACTAAGCATTTCAACAAGACGCATTTAAATTCGACACGCATTGTTCAAAGCTGTTGACTAGAAAAAATAGAAGAAGATTCATCGCCTTTTTTAACTGTTTAATATTTAACGTTCCGCTAATTAATTAGTTACATTCTTGCGCTGAAAACCCGTTAAATGTGTTCAAACGTAACTATAAACTGCCCATCCCATCAGTGCTTTTAATGAGTTTCTTTGACTAAAACTTTCTGTTTCACCGAAACATCCTGCTCGCTGAAACTTCATTCAAATTTCGAACACAAAATATACCCCAACTATTTTAAAGGAGATAATCGGGCTCATCCCGATAATCTCTCCCAGTTCAAGTATATTCAAGCTCAAAGAGTCCTTAAAACATTTCCAAACTCCTGATCCACTTCAACTCAATGCAGCCGTTCACAACGATTTGTACTTTTAGCGAAAGCAGTAAAATGCACAAGGGTGTCGTTTCGATGAAGTTGCACCAAAATCACCGAAGCACCATCTTCTGCCAGTACACAACTACAGGGAAACAAAAAATAAAACCAAAACCTGTAGCCTGATAGTAGAACTTTGAGACATTAAAGATGTGCCTTAATTTTTGGCAAAGATGCTGATGCATCATGCATTCACCTCTATAGAGATGGTGTTGGCAACTTGGAGACACTCCAACGAATTTCAGTGAAAAGGCTATGTGCCACTTGGGGTTTATTTTGATACGTACGTACTTCCTTCCGAATAGTCTTCTTATATGGGTAAAATGAAATTTCTTGAACTTATAAGCTGTGTTTATTTTTGGAGTTGGTAAAGGTGCATGCTATACCTGTGTACTTGGACTTATTTTCGCCTTGTGCGCCACAAATTTGCGTGCTTTGAAAATCAAGAGGCAAGGCACTCACCAGAAATTGCTTGAAATTCTCTGAATTAGATACCTCATGAGTTGGTGGTGCTGAGGATAGGCGTCGGGAGTTAAATTAATTTAATAGCACGATTTCAGTCATTTAAGACCGGATCGTGAACCAAAACGCACGAAAATCGAGATGTTGATAGGTATATAAAAGAGATTGAAATCATCATAAATAAATAAAAAAATAAATAGTTGGCGCAACAGGTCCGGAGAGACCCTAGGCCTAGCTTCTCACAACCATTCGTTTTGTGTGAGTTTTTCATTTTTGGAACGAATGGAAGGGATCTACAATTTTATGCCGACTCCAAACGGCTAATTGAGAAGCTCTTACAAGACATTTATACTCTCTCGGATGTTTGTCAGACGTTCGCGAGAGGTAGCGCAGCGGAAAAAAACCCTACAAAGGCGGAATTGGGTTTTTGCGGGATTCGAACCTTGAACCCCCGCATAGCAGTCCAACATACTAACCACTAAGCTACTGCGACTTGAAATCATCATAGGCGATTTTTATTATGCTCGCATGATCCATATAGATCATTGATTTTCATGGTTTACAACAACAGTTGGATTATTTCATACATATAACTAAAGTATCATTCTCCTCATCTTCTATCTTTTATCTTCTATATATATTCTTTTTTCGGGGTGAAACTCGATGATGTTATAACTCGATAACCCCTGAGACGATTTTCATGATTCTTTTATGGTTTTGTTCGTATTGCTGTATATCAGGTTTAGGAAGACATCCAGAAAATCGCCGTGCGGTCGTGATCTGGCATCCAATGATTCTTCCTATTAAATATTTATTTTGATTTTTCTACATATGTCAAAAATTAATTAGAAAACTACGTACAGTGTGCGGATTTTTTTTTTTTTTTTTGTTTCAAGAAGTAAATTGAGAAAATCGAGAATTTGTATTATACCATTGTCAACAGTGATGGTTTGTTTTTGATTTTGTGCATCGCTCCAACAGTTTCGTTGTTTTTATACAGTTGATAAAGGTAAAAATGAAATGTAAAAAGTTTAAAAGCAGACAAAATACATATTTTGAAAAGTACTTTTCAGTGATTTTTTGAAAATGCCAAGTTGAACGCGCGCATAATATTGGCCGAAGAACAAGGCAAGCAAGTCAACAAAAAATATATCAACGAAGTTAAACTGAAGAAGGACACGAAGATTGGGACATCGCATATGGCACAAGACCAGATCAACAGGCATTCAGGCATATAATGAGAACTCCGTCAAATCGTACTGCTGCTCTGTTGCTGGGAAAAAATTCAAATCGAAGAGTGGGAACACGCGCGTCCCTGCCGACATTTGAACGACTGGCATTTCAGTATGAACGAACCGAAAGCTATGGCGGCGATGCGATTCGATATTGGAGCGATGACTACAATTGTCTGCCACCATTAAAAACCTGATAGTAGAACAGCACAATAAAATAAAATAGAATGGAAAATATTGATTCCACTTTCAATACAAGAAAAAAATATTTAAAATTTTTAATTTTTTAATTCCTTGGATGTTCCGGGCTTACCGCTTCACAATTTTAAATTAAAGGCCGGCTCAGTTATAATTTTGTTGAGCAACCTAAATGCGCCGAAACCTTCGGATCGCGTTTGATATGATTATGGAGAATCTCAAAACAAATGTCATGCAAGCGTCATTTTTGAGGGGAAAATTGAAAGGCAAACATTCTCGGATTTCGGTTATTCAGAACGATTTATTATTGCATTTAAGCGTCTATGACAAATAATAAGTCGCAAGGATAATCGCTGGATATTTGTAGCATGAATCTTGAATTCCCAATGTTTTTCACATGGTCAATTGTGGCGTGCTCACGTGTGAGCAAACTTATAAGCGATTTGGTCGCATATGAGTATTTCTTTTATTCGTCGTGGACTGTATTTCAACGATTCCCCTGGCACATGAACGTGGCCCTTCCAATTTTTAAAGACGTACCTATGAATACCAATGCTAAACATTTTAAAGACCCTTATACCTTGAATACCTTCCACCCACGGATAATTATTGTCAACGTCTAATGACATCCAGTCGTACCCAAATCCCAAATTCGTATATTTCATTTAGTCATCCGAGTTATTAGGCTGCCCTGCGAGAACTCAATAAAAACCTTCAAAACGACGTACCCACCTAGTCACACCATTACGAAGTATTATATTCTGGTCATTATATTAAGTGGCAAAAATAGTAGGTACTCGCCTTGAAAGCTTGCTAAGAATGCCGGCACCATTCCATCCCAGCCACGAAAATGCTCACGATTTTGGATCGAAAGCTTGATTATGTTAATTTATGAGCTTCTCTTCTTTTGTCTTTTTTTTTTGTGCGGTAATTTGTTATCCGTAAAGGAGGAAAAACAAAAGTACCTCCGCAGACACTTTATTTAAAGGGACACATCAAGAGAGATAGATGACCATTGAAGAAGATATCAAAGAAATATTGGGACGTAAGCCTGGAGCTGGGCGATTCAGGCGTTGGCCACTGTACGGGTAGTCTCTGTGAAATATAAAAATTGGCCTAATTAAGGTTTACAATTGTTTTAATTTTTTCCCCGTGTGCCTATTCGCGTTGTAACTGCTATTAGAGAAAGTTTATATCTGGAATTAATCACGCGAAACGGAATATCCTTAAAAACAAAATACTTTTTAGTGGACTTCAGTATTTTGACGATCCCAATTTGCATAAAAGACGATATACAGGTACTTCTTCTTGGATACAGTAGGTTGTTGAAACCTCTCTGTTCTATAGCAATTCCCCCCCTTTCCAGTTTTTTCTTTCGTGGAAAAAATGTTCGTTATATTTTCCAGCTTTTCTTATATTAAGGTTCTCTTCAGTCGATACTTGTTAATCAAATTGTAAACAGTTATGGGGTATTTTTTTTTTAGTGTAACGATTTGTAAATTGGTATAAGGACTTCCAATTTTGTTAGCATAGATTTTTTTTCCGAAATTCTCAAAATATGTAGTAAAACTTAAGCTATTTCAAATGGCAATACATAAATATGTAAAATATTATTAACTTAAGTTTATATATTAAAATATGCTAGTACCTATATTAAATAAGAGGGGTGCCAATTACTGTCAATTGAATAGCAACAGATCTAATTATTGGCAGGGAATGCACATTTTTTGTTATCAGTGGATTTATTCTAAATACTGTTTTTATTTTATTAATATATTTCATCATTAGTTTTGGGTGCTAAGAACTGTATTTCCGTAAAGTAAAGAGCACAGGGGTCCCGAAACTGCTGTAGTTTTTTAGAGACATTTTTTACAATCCATTTAATTCTAAATTGAAACTCCATTTTTTTTATATATACTTCCCCCGGGAAAGGCGCACCTATAACGCTTCAACAGCGCCCCGAGATGCCTGCAGATGTATGTTTGCTCTGCACTTAAATTGCTGCAAATTGTAGTCTTCTGGAAATATATCCCCAGGAAGCGAGTTCCAAAATTTGCTTGTCCTGTAACAGAAGGAGTCTTGGAAAGTTGATGTCCTCGCGGTTGTCAAGTGTACTGTATGGTCATGAGCATTAGCAGCCTGTCTTGGTGGGCGCCCAAAAGTTGCATTTCAAGGGATAAAAAAAAAAAAAAAAAAAAAAAAAAAAAAGTTAATTTTTAGTAAAAAATTATACAAATTTCTTAAGCTATACATAAATGTATAAGAATGTTTAATGTCAAAACGTCCTTATGGGTGACAACTACTATCTCCTGTACAATACTCCTTGTATCTGTTATATGTAAAGGGCGGCTGATGTATTTTTTGTATGTACAGGGTGGATGATGAAACACACTAAAAAAACAAAACGTAACAAGTTTTTAACTCTCAATTACGTAGTAAGATGTAAGAGAAATATATATTGTATTCGTACAAAATTTAGAACTTTAGGATTTGATTTTTACTGGGAGCTTAAACCTTCTATTTGATGAACCCTACCATCTGAAATAAATATTTTTTAGTCAAAAGTGCACTTTATCCCCAGTATATTCTTATGTTTTCTGTACTGCTTGTTTATCTAGACTCTAGAATCGCTTCTGAGTACCTTAATACATAATAAAACAAAAACTAATCAACCAAACTATGGTTGATATGAACGCGAAAGTTTCGTGCAACCCGATCGTGCACTTTATTTAAATAGTTATTATCTTTTTGGTAAAAGCGTCGCATTTTTCAGTTTTAGGAGAACTTTAAATTGCACATACTACCTAAGAGTTGCACCAAATAAAGAGTCTTTCATTAAGGACTTGACAACTTCTTTTTTAAATAAAATGCAAACTACTTGAGATATATCTCAAAGAAAATTTTACTGGCTTAAATAACTTTAAAAAACATTTAGAAATGGAATTCGACTTCGTTCATATGTCCCACACGGGAACGTATGCATTGATACATTGAACAAAATTTTCGATGACTCGATGGCACATTTCGACTACAGTCGGCGACTTGGTCTATGCCAAACCAATGATTTAATGCAGCCCTATAAAAAAGTCTAGAGGCGTTGAATCACATGATCTCCGTGGCCAATCGACGGGTCCGTTTCTCGAAATAACACGTTCACGTTCACCGAACTGAGACTTCAAAATCTCGATTCTTGCACCCGCTGTGTGACCATATATCATTGATATCCAATTCAAGTCTGTCTCTGTAGCGACTGCCATTTACCGTAACGTGACGGTCATTTTCATTGACGGGCAAAATCGGCCCAATGACGCCACCAGCATGAAAACCTCACCAAGCAGTGACATTTTGCGGATGAAATGCTGTTTCATGAAGCACATGAGGGTTCTTATCTGTCCAGTAACATATTTTTCCGATTTTGCCTATTGGTGAAGCCGTTTAACCAAAAATGCGCTTCATTCAAAATTGGAGGAATTTCTGTAGCGAATTTTAATTATTTGTAAACGTTATTCCTTCGTGTACTTTGGCGTTATAAAAATGTTGATTTTACTGAATATTTTGACATTGACAGTTCGGTAAACGACTTAAGGGTGCGTTCACACTGAAAGTTTAAAATTGTCAAGTCGCTAATGAAAGACGCTTTAGGACCATTTCTAGATTCAAAAGTGGATCGTGTTACTGCCCTCTTCTCCATTACCAATCACACTGAGCGCACTCACTATACAGGTAGTGCGTTAAAGAACAGTTCTCAACTCTATAAAAGTGACGTAAACAAAACCCAGATTTAATTCCATACCGAAAAAAGAAACGTGCAGTTGGGGTGCTGCGCTACGATACGAAACCAAACGTGATGACAGTCATTCAGAGGAGATTGATAGAGCGTACGACGACACTCTCAGTGCTTCCGACAAACACTGTTAACATTAACATTTAACCATTCAATTTGCTACGCACGACTGTGAAGAAGGATGTTCCATCGTCGCCATTGTGCATCACAATGGCAACCGAAATGTGGCAGAAAAAAAAATCAAATTTAAATTTCCTTTGTCGAGGGAACGCATCGGAATTTTTATTCACTTCGCACTTCTCCATTATACGCGTCACCGTGGAGCGGAAGTAAACCATTTAATTTAATTATGCAGTATAATTTGAAAGGGATATGCGGAATCACGGCGCGTAAATGAATCGCCATTCTGCTGCTGAACGCAACAATCTTCCATTCGGTCATATATTCAAATTGTTTAAAGGTTAAGAATATCTGACGCTTGAAAGTGACAGAATAATGTACACGCTTCTGACACCTGCTGTCGGCGTTTACTATGTGTATTTATGTACTTGCAAAGTTTTCCCGTCTCAAAGCTAATTTTCCAAAAGTGTGCACATTTTTTGGCTTTGCGGTATCAAAATACCGGACAACATCGGCAAAGGCACCCACATAATATCCGGTGTCTGGTGCAATTTACTTTAAAACTTTCGACGGTAGAGCTGCTGCCCCACCTACAGTGTTGTCGCTCATTGCCTTGCGGTTGCATACGTGTAATTTCCGTACTCGAACTTTAAGAGTCACAGTGCTATAGAGTGCGGAGCATATGCAGCGTTGAAAGGGTGCATGGCAGGGTAATGGCTTTTGGGAAAATAAGCTCTTCTGGTGTGGAGCATCTTGATGAGTTCACGTCCAACATATGCATAAGGATATGTAGGAACATTGTCCATGGGTAAAAATTGCTAAGTGCTCATGCAGGGTACGAGTGTATTTTATTTTATGTGATAAGTTCTCAGTATTTTACTAGTTTTGGTTGGTTTAAGTGGGCGTCTGATACGTTACCAAATTATAATGGACCTACCACAATTTTTTAGGACGATAGCTACTATCGTTGCAAGCAGAGTTCCTCTTTATAGTAATCCGCAATCGTGCATATTTTTATATTGCATGTCCCCTTGTATACGTTGCTTTCTCCCTCATTAGATTCCTCTTTCTCAGTCTAAGGAGAGTTGAGAGGAAATTCTACTCATTGGTTTAAAAATCGTTGTTCAAGGGCTTTCGGTTCTGAAACCTTTGTCAGTTAAAGGCTATATTCCGGGAAAGTGACTTTCAAGGGAATACAATGGCGATGGGTCTTTTTCATCCGCCATGAGTCTGCCATTTCAATTCAGAAGAGGCTTAGTTTAGTCTGACCCGCAGACCTATTTTCTAGTTGCTGCTGAACATATACCTATATGGTAGCTAGTCGGGTTTGTTATTGCAGTAGGAAAAAAATTCAAAACGGTGGGATGTGGTTTCAGTGGTGTAAAAATCTCACATCCCAGCTTTTATGCTCCCTCATTTATTGCAGCCCTGGTTGAACTACTTCCCCCATCCCAGTCCCTAAAGTGGGTGCTCCGGGTCACACCACACTAAGCTAGACAGAGGACAGAGGTGGTGAAAAAAGTACCGCCTTTACCATAAGGCCACACGGGGCCGTGTCGGAATGGACGGTGTGACACTTACACACTATTATATTAAAACTTTTCCCATTACGCAGTAAGAGAAAGATATTGTATTCGTACAAAACTTCGAACTCGAGATGTTAATCAATTCTTACATTACGATGATAGACGAACTCAAAAAAGTTGGTATCGAAATTCTGTCCATCTGTCCGCCTGTCCCGAGGCCTACAGCCTACACGGCTGACCGGATTTCGTTCAAACTTGGGATTTGTAGTTTGTGGGCTTAGGGCTCGGGGCCTCAATATTAATGGTACTTCCCATACAAAATGTTCGTAACAGCTTGATCGGCTTGAAAACGGCTATAACGATTGCAACCAAAATTGATATTTAAGCTTAAGTGGGTGAGGTTACCATGACTACATATCCAGTTTTTGGCTAAAAATTCGAGTAACGGTGCTTTTGAAATTTGGACGTATCTCGAGAACGGTCCATACGTAACAAAAATTAACTTCTAAGGTTATATGGTCATTTCCAACTTAATGGCAAACTCAGTTTTTCTCGGTATTATCGTAAAATGGATTTTTGAAAAAAGTATTTTTTTTTTTTAATTTAGTTTTCCTTAGTTTACCAGAAAATGGCAACAACGATCTCGATTCGATCTCGAAAACCCCATTTTTGACTTCGATAAAACTTAAAAAAAAACAAGTAATGCTTGTATCGCAAACAGTAACTTATAATCGGTTTTTAGCTATAAAGTTAACAAGTAGTATTTTTCAAACTAAACATTGCAATATTTGGTACTGTTTTGTCGGCCAAATTTTACAAAAACCGCTCTAACGATTTTGACCAAAATATATATTGAGGATAATATCAGTATTCTAAATAAGATCCATTTGTTTTTCTCCAAAAATTCGAAGAAATCTGTTTTTTAATTATTTCTCAAAAATGGCTACCCAAAAGCCGATTTCTGTTTGAATATATTTTTAAAACTCAATACCGCACTTCAAAATTCAAATTACAACAGCTATTAAAAATGCAATAACAGCAACACAGAACATATTTTAAGCAAATATTACCCAATTCTACTTTTTTTTCAACCATTTTGAATAGGTATGCACCAACCTTAAAATATTACAACAATCAGAATATCCCACTTCATTTGCACCCCCACACACGTTCATCGCGATATTCAGTTAATAACTGCAATTTCAAATTCAAAAACAAATCTCTGGATTTTTGCATATACATACATATATTTATATGTAAAGATATCGATCTATCATGACCAATAATTCCAACCGTTGACAACTTCTACCAGCTTCATTAATATATTCCAGTCAAAAAGAAAATAATTTCCAAACAGATCAAAAATCAAAAACTCCTACTATACTTGTTCTCGTACTCAAAAACTTGTAAAGTGCTATAAAAAGTACAGTAGGCGCTTATAGCTCTCTAACAAGAACTTGCGAGAATTGCCTGTTTCTAGAGCTTCAACGTTTAAAAATTTTCAGTGAATATTATTTAACACTATGTGTTGCTTTTTCTATATTTCATGTTTCTTTTACCTAGCATAGCTTCTCAGATCTTAACCTATTACCTACCTATCTAGTAAAATAAGAAAACAACCAACAAAACTTTTGACGAACGAGAAAGTTTTGTTCGACCCAGTCGTGCACTTTATTTGCTATCCCTTCGTGAACGTGTGCTGTGATAGTGTTATACTCATAATGAATGTTTCAATCGTTAAATCCAAAAAAGGGAAAGATAAGTTTTGCGTGGATGGATGGGGATGGGGAGGAATTGAAAAAAGAAAAGAACAATTATTATTAAAAAAGAAATAAGAAGAATTCTAAAAAAAAAGAGAGCAGATCTTAGCCATATTGGTTTTCTTAAACGAATATAAAAAAAGATAACTCTCTCTAGCTTTTTTTAGTTTCTTAATTTTTTGGTTATTTCAAATGTGAAATAATTTGCTTCTTCTGGATTTTTTTCTTGTAATTAATTTACCTGTAGCATATTATTAAAACCTGAAACGCATAATATATTGTAGGTAATACAAAAAAACATTTTTTTTGTTCATGATCATATTGTTTTTTTTTTAAGGCAGAATAAGCAGAATGTTATTGCTTAAAATTTGAAAAGCAGAATTTTGCAAAGCAGAATTAAAAAGAAAACAGAATTTCGCTAAGCAGAATTTTTGTGTGAGAAGACAGAATTTTGCAAAGCAGAATTTCGACCGGATTTTAAAACACAGTATCGAAAATAAAAACTATGTTAATTTTATTCAAATGGATAATGTCATGTCCATTGACATCATATTGTGACGTCACGTTGCACCGAATGTTTGCAAAATGGCTGGTGGCAATATGAAGTTTGCCGTACTCATACATTATCTGTCCTGTTTTGAAAGTATGTAGGTACCTAACTTTTGCCACAACTAAAAAATTACATTTTTCTGATCCGGATCAGATTACGCTGATAATAAAATACGGCTCCTATGCTTTACAGGCAGACCAACATTTAAGAATGAAACAAGCCATCCAGTGGGAAATATTAGAACACATTTTCAAATCATTGACTTTGAACTTTATAGAAAAAAACGCATACATCGACTTTGGTTTCCACCATAAATACATAAATGTTCACTGTACAAATGAGTTTGGAGCGAACTTGAGCTTAGATTTTTTTTTGTCCGACTTCAGGGGCCCAATTTCCCCCTTACATATTAGAAAAGACCTAGTCTTCGTTGGCAGACTTAGCTCAAAGGAAAAGCCGCTAATGCGTGTGAGGCGTACCTACATGTTGAGATTTCTTGGCTTGTAAAAGATGTAGTCTTACACTACATTCAGCCTATTTCGGAAATATTAGTAACATTTATTTCGTGCAGAACTGGAAGTTTGAAAAATTCATGGCAGCGATATCTTATATTTATATTCCTTATCCGGTACGACCAACTGCTTGTTGTCTTCCACTTTAATTCTATCTCAGAAGCTTGTCGGCGATGACTAGGACTACTCCTCCATTAGTATTATTATAGCCCAAAATCTTGGTTGGTTTAGAATTACGTCTATCATAAATAGAATTGTCTGCATGTTGAGAAGACAAAGGATGAAACATTCGACGCCCGGATTATACGGATTAATACTCGTCTCGAGTTCTTCAAACTTTTAGTTCGTTATAGGTGTATCTGTTTTAGTCTTTTGTACTTTTCAAGCAACATCAAACTTTAAATAAGAAACTCTGCTTAATCCGTTTAAATGAAATTATTCTCGGTATTAATACGCACGCCCGATAAGTAAACAGAAATTGCACCCTTTCGCTTATGGCTCAATGGAAAAAATGAGCTCAGAATTGAGGAATTGTTTGTTTACAACAAAATCGTAAAATCCTGGCAAATTTCACCCAAGTCCTTATTATATATGTGTTTGTTTACACGGCCTTGTGGTTTACTTTCTGTATAAAAATCTTAATGGAGACTACTATTTTTAAAGCGTTGTATGACAACAACTAATTAAGCATACAATAAACCCTTCTAAAGCTGTATGTGTTTGGCAGGTAACTGTTTTGGTAATTATGTATACCATTCCTATGATGGCCTTTCCCCTTTAAAAGAAGAACTTGGGAAAACATGGTTCGTGTTTCCAAAAGTTTGACTGAATTGTTTTGTAAAGATATGACTCCAAATTCTGGGTAAGAATAAAGAACCTTTTTGAAATCGAATAAGTGTTTTTTAATATTCACTTCAAATAACGTAATTTAAGATTCCGAAGAGAGGGACAGAGAGACGGGTAGGGTATATCAAAACACGGTGCACAATATGATCCTAAGGGTTGTTAACCATTTTCAGGTCTACCTGGATTTTGTGAGCTCTCTCAAGGATGTGTACCTACTACCTACCAATTTCACCCTACTTAAATTTCATAAAAAAACAAGCACATTATCTAAATCTTTAAGCAAACTATAGGATTTAATTTTTTACATTTGCACAAGTTAGGTTAAGATGGAGCTATATGCATTCACACTTAGATATATTTGTATCATCACATCCTAAATTTTTAATCAATGCCAGAGAATGCGTAACGCCCAGTTAAACTCGATATGACGTTGATTAGTTAAGCTTGTTTTCATAAAGACCCACACACAGCCACCTTTCACAGCACTACCTACCTACTTGTATTTAACATTCACCCCCAATTGCGATAGAACAGAGAGCAAGGCTGCTCCCCCGACTAAAACAAAACAAACAAAAGTGCTCAAGAAGCGGATTTCCTATTAGATATACTCGCTAAAGCCATCACCCATCCGTTCAAATCCCGGCCTTTGTGATAACGCGTCATATTTGTTTGTACATACAGAACAAAGGCACTTCCTACTTCCATCACGAATGCACAAAGGTAAATTGCTTTACGGAACCCAGAACCAAAACTCGTCTAACCCTTGTGCTGTTTGTTGAAAATATCCTTCTGCGCGTCGCCGTCGCGCCTCACCATCATCAGCACCATCATCATCATCATTGCCGTATAGAAAAGGCACATCTCTCTGTACATATGGTTCATCCCAGCAGTCTGTTCATCTGCAAATTTATTGCCAGAAATTATTAAAAAAATAATTTCACCCCAGTGCGCTACGCAAATACACGTGTTGCTATGCTTTTGAATTCGGGCACTAGGCAAACAGTTTGCGCCACTGCCGCCCCCTACGCCATAGAATTGATTCAAAAGATGGACAGCGCCATGTAGAGGGTCCTGGTCCATCGTCACCATGGATATGCATTCATCCAAGCGAAAGCTAGTGAGAGTGCTGCCATTAAGGTCAGCATATCCTAAGGGAAATGAGCCAACTGTGAGGGCGGAAGCGTGAACGGGAAGGTTACTGTCTAGCCATGAATGATTTATCCCATAAAATTAGGAATGTTATCCACTTGCCGTAACATACGCTTACATCATAACCGTATGTGTAAAATCACCACAAGAGAGAACCGTCTCCACGGTTATCCTTGGCTTGTTTTTTTTTTTTTCGTTCTTCTTTTGCTTTTCATAGGATGAAATTTCTCATAAACTATTGGATTGTCGATATAGCTATTGCGCTATACGTATGTGGTAAACATCTCAGAGGAGTATCTTTGAGTGGAAAGATTGACGCGTGAGTTCCGCATTACATTTGAGTAGCTGTGTGCATATTTTGTATTTTAGTGTGTTGCCGAAGAACCACATTTGAATTTGGGAGTTTCAAAAGCGCAGTATGTGGTTAGAAAATGTCACAAGGAAATCTCTTCAATTACTTTGCACCAAGTTCATAATAGGAAATAGATGAACACAGTAGAGGGAAAACGGCTGTAGGAAATAAGGCTCCAATGAAATAAGGCCCCAAAAGAGAAAATGAAATAAGGCCCCGAATTTCATTATGAAATAACATCCCAATTTCAAATATGAAATAAGGCCCCACGGCGATGAAATAAGGCAAAAAAAAAAAAAAAAGAATTAAATAAGGCCCCAAATTTGGGGTTTATTTCATAATGAAATAAAAAATAATGAAAACTTCTTTTTATTTAATATTGTTTATATTGAATAAACTAATTTAGATTAAAGGAACTTTTTATATATACTCAACCTCGCACCCACCCCGTAATCTAATAGTAAACCCAAGCAGGGGGGTTGCAGGGGGGCAGCATGTCCCCCCATACGCATTCCATATCGGAAGGGTAACAATTAATAATAATAATTAATAATTTTGGGGACTTATTTCATTTCTTCTTTTGGGGTCTTATTTCATTGGGGCCTTATTTTGCAGAGCCAAAAACTATAATCAAAATTTTCTATTTTGGAAAATGCTTACATTATCACATTCGCGGTTTGCATATCAAAAATTGCTTAAGCGCAGGGAACGTCTTTTATTATTCTTAAGATATACACTGAACCAAAAACATACGTAAATAAAAGGAAATAATTCGATGAAAACTTTCATTGACTCAACGATTAGGAATTCATAGATTAATGAAGCTGTTAATTCAGTAACGTATTTTTCATAAACCTAACAAAATCCGTTCATAAATTAACATTTTTTGTTTATCAATAACATTCTTCGTTGAATAATGATTTATTCGTTGAGTCAACGATTTTCTTTCATTGATTCTGGCTGTACTCAAAGCTGCGGAGGTACTTGAGATGAGATCGATATCCAATAAGAATATCGCCATCTACATTAAAAGTCAGGCTGCGCTTGAAGCGCTAGAGTCACATACCACTTAATCTGAACTATATAGTCAGGAATTGCCGCATTATGTTCGCAGAACCGTGTCAGATTATGTTGGGTACCTGGGCATTGTGATGTTGAGGGTAATGAAAAGGCCAACGTTTTGGCTAATGAAGGAATACTCATTGAACACTGCCTTCTGAGGAAGCATGTCATGAGACTTGGCTTAGCTAATACGGATACATGCAGGTACTGTGAGAACCTACAAGTTACGGAAGACATCTCCCACCTTGACCCGCATACCAACACTTTAGTCAGCAACACTACACGAGGACTTATAATCGAAGAAACAAATCCTAACACTTTCATCACCGAAGAAGATGTTGCATTTGTAGTAAATAATCTGCGTCCTAGAAAAACAGGAGGTCTGGATAAGTTAAGAAATGTTTACCTCAGGCAATTGCCAAACGCCGGAATAAAATTCATAGCACTTATTATAAACGCTGCCCTTAAAATGCAATACTTCCCTGATGCATGGAAACTCGCAAAAGTGGTACCCATACTAAAAGCTGGTAAGGCTCCAGAGAGGCCAGAAAGCTACAGACCAATCAGTTTACTCAGCAACCTTAGTAAAGTATATGAAAAAATTCTAAAAGAAAAAGTTGTAAGGTTCATAGAAACTCACCATATCTACCCCAACGAACAGTTTGGATTTAGGCCGCATCACAGTACATCCCATCAGGCACTGCGAATATGCAACCACATAAGAAGCAATCGCTCAGAAGGAAAGTCTACTGGTATGGTCCTACTAGACATAGAAAAGGCATTCGATTCTGTTTGGCATGACGGGCTAGTATACAAAATGATCCTCCTAAATTTTCCTCCCTATATTTGTCGAATAATCCAAAGCTTTCTGTCCAGTCGTCGATTTAATGTCCATATAAATAGTAGTGTTTCCGACCTAATATACTTCAAATCGGGTGTGCCACAAGGCTCGGTTCTGGCCCCAATCTTATATAATATCTATACGTGTGACGTCCCAAACTTACCCCACTGTGATATAGCTATTTTCGCAGATGATACTGCAATATTTTCCTCACATGAATTCGCTCTCAATATTGAGAGGAATCTCGAATATGGAGTGGAAATATTAACAAAATATTATCACAAGTGGAAGATCAAAATAAATCAAGGGAAAACTCAAGCTATTTTTTTCACTAGAAAGAGAAAGCCTTGCTGTCTTCCCCGCAATCAGCTTCACCTTAATGGAAGCTACATAAATTGGGAACCCTCCGTTAGATATCTTGGCATCCATTTAGATACTAGACTAACTTTTAAGGACCATATCGACAAAACCATAAAGAAAATAGGAATAGCTATAAAGATGTTGTACCCATTCATCAATAGGAAATCTCTGCTTTCTACGAACAACAAAATTATATTACATAAGGTAATTTTCCAGGCAATCTTGTTATACGGTTGCCAGGTATGGGGCGTTTCCGCAACCTGCCATATAAAGAAGTTGCAAGTTTCACAAAATAAAATTTTAAAAATGATGCTAGACTTACCCTGGCACCACTCAACCCTTGATATACACAAAAGAGCGAATGTCGAATTGATAGCAAATAAAATAGCTAAGCTAAAGAACACGTTTAATTCAAGATGTGGTTTTACTGTTAATCCACTTGTAAACGAACTAAATGCCTAAGATTACTACAATCTTACAAAACTCACTGTAACCTAACTAACAATTTATCTTTATTTGCAATAATATATTTAAACTATATTTGTCTAATGTATGTCTTTCTGTTACTTTTGAAAGACTAGTCATTTCTTTCTCTTCATTTATCTGTTTATTTATTTATTTATTTATTTAAATTATCTAATTATTTATGTACCTATTTATTTAATTATCCATGTATTTATTTATTTATTTATTTATTTATGTATTAAATTATTTTATTTATTTATTTATTTATTTATCCAATTATTTATTTATTTATTTATTTATTCCTATCTCATTATTTATTAAATATCTATTTATTGACTTGTTTATACAAACCAAATCTATACAATGTACTCTTTACACTATTTTTTTGTTCCTATCTACTTTTTTTTTTTTGTTTATCTGTTTTTTTTCTTTTCTCTTATATTGAAGGTTTTTTTTTCGTATTTTCCTTCAACCCTTTCCTTTTCTTCTTCTCCCCTACATATCCATAAAAATAATATTCCAGTAGAAAGATAAAATACTATTATCAAATCTCTGTAAAATGTGCAATAACAATAGTCCTGTAACATTATTTATTATACGAAATAAAAATATCTATCTATCTATCTATCTCCCACCTTCTATGCGAGTGTCAAGCAATTGCTCGAAGTAGAAGGAAGCACCTAGGCAGGTATTTCTTTAATAACTTAGAGGAGGTTGGTTTCTCAAACAATATTCGACAAGATTGAAGCTGATGTACTCTTTATATATAGTCTTCTTCTAGTTGGGAAAACTTGTTAGGTTGAGAGGCTTTGTAAAATCATTTCCTCCCTCACCTTTCCATAATGCAGCTTCTGTAGATATCGTTTGCTGGGTACCCCAACCTGATGGCGTGCCTCACAAACTATTCCGTTGCTGATTAATTCAAGCTCATTTTAGTGTAGCGTCAGACTGTACATACACCTGACCCAAATCCTTCATACATAATACTTGCTCATCACTTATTATATAACTCGCGTTTCTAACAATAGCACATGTTGGCAATTAAAGCCCATTACAGGTTGCCCTATCAATCGATAAACTCAACCATCCACGTAATTTCAATTAATACTTTCTCAACATCTTTCTAAAACTTTGCTGCGACAGAAACTAAAAAAGCCTCAACATTCCTACTCAAAGATAAAGATTCCAGCATACCCATTAACTAGCTTTCATCCCCCTTTGGGTTTGAAACTTTTTTCCTGCTGGCAAGTCCCATGGGATTTTAATGACTTACAACGGACATTATTCAGAATTTCAAATTAAAATGATAAATCGCTCTAGCCAGAGGCATTTCCTGACTAAGAACACTTACATCCGAGGCTGCTGTCTAAAAGATACCTATAAACAAACGCACACACACTGCGAACGAAAGAGCTATATATGCCGATGCAAAGTGATGTGGATAAAAATCTCAAATCTACCCCCACCTATGTTTACACATGTAGGTGAAACACCCCCACTTCCAGTGTTTCAGTCTCTCTTTCTCGCTCTGTCGGTTTTGTGTTTCTGCTTCAAGTCATCTTCGTGAGGGTGGCAGTCCTCATTATTTTCCAAATTTTGTCAGTTTTGGGGTTTCTGTTGATTCTGCTCAATTTTTTGTTTGGTTTTTCTTTTATAAATTGATTTGATAAGACAACCTGACGGATTTGTCCACTCAAACCATCAGTAGAAAGATATAAGCTACTTTATTTCATGGCGCAAAATAGCTACTGGGGGTGGATATGGCTACATGATTCGCAGACCGAGGGGTAGTTAAGTGATCATAGGTCATTTTTCAGGCAAATTTTGGGTATTCATGGCAGTTTGTCGGTAGAGAAGAGGATATAAAATAAAAGGACAGACGAATGTCAGTTTGACTTTGTCAGCTGAAGGAGATAATGTCAGACGCAATTTTGAAGGATATTGAGTGGGAGGATATGAAATCCTTGTGAATATATTTGATTTGCTATCCCCTGCATCGCTATTTGTTTTTAGTCGAATTAAAAGGATGTATAAATTTGAATTTATTTACGCACACATAAACAGTAGGTACGTATTTAAAATTCCATATTTATGGAGGTTTGTGTACATATTTGGTTTGGGCAAATAAATTTGAATTTTTGCAGATTAGAAGAAGATTAATCGATTTAAGTAACCAGGTACCATTTAGAAGAAATGCATAAGGAAAAATCTCAGACTTTTGTTTTTTTTTTTTTTTTTTTCTTTGTCGGAGGTTGTTACTATCCGATGGAGCACTCAGATACAATTACTGGTCCATTGTACTGCCAAACAGACACCTTACTTTTTTGTACTTAGTTTTCCCGTCTTTCGAAGAAAGATGTGAAGGAGCTTCAGTGATGAAGAGCTTAGATGTTCGGCACTCACCAGGTCAGCCCCAAAAATCCGCCATCTGATGCGAGCAAAGGCAGGACAAGTGGACAAAGGCAGAGGAAGTGTTCCACAAGCAGACATATGGTGGTGAAGCTCAAGAGAGACGGAAGGAAAGGCGCTGACCTTTTGCAGATTCCCGGACGCAGTCGTTTGGTCTGCCCACACACAGCGCAGCCACGCCACCGACACTCGTGTTCGCGAGAAACCCAAGTATCAATGGATGACCTAACCACCGATATAGGTAGACCCAACGCAGGTTCAAATCCTACGAAATCTTCCTCTGAACCCAGCCTGGCAAGCTCATCAGCGATCTCATTTCCCTGGATACCAGTGTGCCCTGGGATCCAAACAAGATACACTTTATGTAGCCTTCCGACCAAATTCAGAGATAGCTTGAGTTCGAGCACTAATTTAGACGAGGTAAGAGGGTTAAGCAGCGCTTTTAATGCAGCTTGGCCTTCACTTGCTTGTCACAATATAGCGCATAGCCATAAGGTTAGCGAAAATCTCCGCTTGGAAGACAGACGCATGGTTACCTAGGGGGAGTTTCATCATAGCATCTAGAGCGGAGCCCAGTGTGCTGGAGAAGGCCCCTGTGCAGCCGTGACAAACCGTTCTTTGAAGTTTGGTAAAAGAGGCAACGAGCGTCGAACTTGCCGAGTTGTAGGGGCTGAGTAAGGTCAATGATTCTCGAGATATTCTCCAGATGAGTCCCGAAACCAAAGGACGCTATACTCCGCCTGGTTACTTAAGTGTAACTTGCCGGTCCCAAGCCCGGGCAAAGGAGCAGGGAGAGGAGTAAACCTCTCTAATAAATCCCTAATCCAAGACTGAACAGCATACGTCGAGGGATGCATGGCTAAGAGGGTGCTTAGTCGCAAGTTTGCGAACTTCGGATACCAGGCGACCTCCGATTTCAAGAGAGCCTTCCTGTGGTTAAACGGGTAGACTACGGGCGACCGATTATATCCCGCTTACTCGTGGGTCAAAATAGATTCTTTTAAAAATAAAAATACCATAGAGAATGATGCCTCTATAAATGCATCATCAAATAGGGATGTTAACATCGAACACCCTGTCAGCAATGACGTGATATCTGCCACTCGGGCAGAGTCACCTACCAATGAATTGGAAATGAGAAGCCTAGACGAGAAATCGTCTCATCTAAGCGACTCAATATCCGAGACAAGCACATTGTGCAACGTCAGTATGTTATCTGATGAACTTCCAGATGACATAGGCGAGCCCAAGACAGATGACAAAACAGGTCAAAACGAGTTGGGATACGTCAGATTTACACCCTCTGAACTACGCCGTTTCAAACAGGCTAGAAAAAAGGGATGTACGAAGGAGCAAGCGAGAGTATTCGCTAAATCAACGGAAGGCTACAAGGGTCCTGAAGGGAAGCGTATGCGATCCGAAGATAATACCCCTCCTCAGTCCGAAGCTAAACGAGCTCGGGCTGGTAGTACAACCGCCAACAAAGCTTCTTATAGCAATATAACGAGCTGTGTTAGACTGGGAGTAGTGCCGGCTGATCTCGACCATAATCCCCTTAGTAATGAACAAATGGTTCAAATACAAGAGAGGATTATGGACATCACGATAGAGCTACGTGACGAGGACACAAAACCATCCTTCCGCGGCACGACATTTAAAGCCGGATGGCTAATGCTCATGTGCACAGATTCTTCCACCGCTGAGTGGATGAAGGTGAATTTCGCCAAGCTAAAGGGGAAATGTGGATTTGAGGTGATGCTAGTGGGTGAGGAAAATTTTCCGAAGCCACATATCATCAGAGGGTTCTTTCCACAGAGTACCGGCGTAGCTAACGAAAGAATCCTTGCAATACTGGATGGCCAAAACAGGGAACTCAACACTAGGACGTGGAGAGTTCTTCAAAGATCGGACGAGAGAGATATCGCCCATATGGTCTTTGCTATCAACGATAGCATAATGAAGAGGTTGGCTGCGCAGAAGGGAATGGTCTCCTATCGTTTTGGGCAGATCAAACTCATCCTAAAAAATGCGGATCGTTCAACACCACACAACGTTGAAAAAACAGTCAACCCCACGACAGAACTACTGTCCAAAGCGAGCGGAACGGTGCAGAGTGACTCGACACCTGTACCCAGTACCAGCGCCAAAGCAATCGAGCTTGCACAAAAGTCTGCCAACAAGGTAGAAACAGCCCCTGCCAACAGGAGCAGGAAGCCTTTCAGGCCAAAATTGGCTCATGAAGATCGGAAAGGCAGCAGACAAAAGATGCGGGGCAGAAGTCCGAGAGACAGGCAACACGGCCTATCCACTCAACAGGGTATCGTAAAACGTAGAGGTGATAATAAACCGAACAGGATACGAAACCCTGAGTACACTCGCAAAAGATGACATCTCTCCTGAGTGTGCTGCAGGCTAACCTGCACCGCGCTATGGGTGCCTCGGACACCTATATCCAACGATGTGCCGAAAGGAACATCGCTCTCGGTTTAATCCAGGAGCCATGGGCAACAGACGGTAAGATTTTTGGTTTAAAGTGTAAAGCCAGAGAGCTTATCTTCGCCCGAGGAAATTTTAGACCAAGGGCAGCTATACTTGTTGCGAAAGATATAAAATTTTCTCTCATTCCAGATTTCAATTCAAGGGATCTGGTGGCGATATTAATAGAACGCCACAACGGCCGGGAGCTACAAAAAATCGTATGCGCATCGGCGTATTTTGCTGGAGATGAAGATGAGGTGCCACCTTCTCCAGTACAGGAACTCGTCCAGTACTGTCAAAACCAGCAATTACAATTTATCATCGGCTGCGACGCAAATGCTCACCATAACATTTGGGGCAGTCGAGATACGAACAAAAGAGGTGAGTCTTTATTGGAATATCTATATTGCAACAATTTGGTTATTTTAAATAGAGGCAATAAGCCTACCTTTAGGAACGCAATAAGAGCGGAAGTTTTAGACCTTACCCTCTCATCTCCGTTTGTCCAAAACATTGTAGAAGACTGGTGTGTGTCTGATGAGGCATCTTTATCAGACCATATGCACATTAGTTTCAAATTGAGATGCAACACTGAACAGGCGCCAGTCCGTTATGTTAACAAACTCACGAACTGGAGAACCTATCGCGAGAATCTAGCGATAACATCTGACCTGCTCCCAAAACCTCCACTCAGTGTAAGCGAAATGGAGGCAGCTCAAAGTCAGGTGAATGATATCATCCTCACGGCTTTTGCAGCCAGCTGCAAAGTTAAACGCACCATAGTAAAGAGGTGCGTACCATGGTGGAACAAAACCTTAGAAGACTTTCGCAGAAAAGTGAGGAAACTTTTCAATAAATCTAAACGCACCGGTCAGTGGGATCAATATCGATCTCTACTAACCCAATATAACAAAGAGTTGAGAAAATCGAAAAGAGCCTCTTGGCGAAACCACTGCGAGAGTCTAGATAGAAGAACTCCCCGCAGTGGCACGCCTGCAAAAGGCACTCTCTAAAGATCACTCAAACTGCATGGGACTGCTAATTAAACCTGACGGTACAGTCACACGCGACCGAGAAGAAACCCTGCACACTCTTCTTCAAGTGCATTTCCCTGGGTCCATCATCATAGACGAATTCTATGAACACGATACCGAGGACTCACGTCCATATAACATAGGTAGAATAAATAGTTTATCCGGCAGACTGTTTACCCCGGATAAGGTTAAATGGGCAATTGACTCATTCAAGCCATACAAGGCACCGGGAGCAGATGGTATTTTTCCGGCCCTTATACAGAAAGGTCTGGAGTTCATTCTACCCACCATAATTGCCTTATTTAGGTTTAGCTTCAACTGGGGCTACATACCACAGACTTGGAGGGAGGTAAATGTGGTATTTATCCCCAAACCAGGCAACAAGCCAAGTGAACTACCTAAATCATACCGTCCCATAAGCTTGACATCGTTTCTTTTGAAAACAATGGAAAGAATAATCGACGTTCATATCAGAGATTGCTTAACTCGCAGCATACCTCTACACCCCTACCAGTATGCCTATCAGAAAGGCAAATCAACCGAAGGCGCACTTTTAAGTTTAACTAAACAAATAAAGAGTGCTTACAGTTGCAAAGAGATCGCGCTATGCGCGTTTCTTGACATAGAGGGTGCTTTTGACAATACAGGATATGACTCCATATCAAATGCTTTGCTTGATAGAAATATAGATGAACCGACCATCAAATGGGTCAAAGCGATGCTTGTAAGCCGGAAAATAACGGCTTCGACTGGATCAATCACAGCATCTGTTACAGCCGTAAGGGGCTGCCCACAGGGAGGCGTACTTTCACCTCTACTGTGGTCCTTGGTTATAGATAACCTATTACGTAAGCTGAGCTCCGCAGGCTTCAATATTATAGGCTATGCCGATGACCTAGTCATCATTGTTAGGAGTAAAGAAGCAAATGAAGTTACATCAATAATGCAAAATGCTCTTAAGATAGTCCTGGATTGGTGTCGCACAGAAAATCTTTCTATCAATCCAAATAAGGCTATCATAGTTCCCTTCACCAAGAGAAGAAATTTAAATCTAACCCAAATTTCAATCAATGACATACTCATTGAGTATTCCAACGAAGTCAAATACCTTGGAGTTGTCCTAGACAAACGACTGAATTGGAACTCCCATATAAAGTATAAAATTACCAAAGCTACCAATGCTTTATGGGCCTGTCGCCGTATGTACGGTAGAACCTGGGGGATCACACCGAAGATCACTCACTGGATCTACACAGTCATGATTAGACCCATTATAACATATGCTTCTATAGTATGGTGGAACAAAGTTATCCAAAAGAACACCATTTCAAAGCTGAACAAGTTGCAACGCCTTGCATGCCTGGGTCTTTCCGGCGCAATGCGAACTTGTCCTACAGCTGCTATAGAAGCTTTAATAGGATTAACACCCCTCCACATACATATCAAAAAAGTGGCTATACGCAGCTCAGCAAGCCTGGCACAAGGGGAAGAGATAAATTTTAGTGACCATCCGGAGCTATTGACCCTTATCTCGGAACTTCCGGAACTTGACATGACCTGCGCGGTAACTGACCGACTACCAAAAACTTTATGCTTCAACAGGAAATTCTCCACGGAGATCACTAAAAGAGAAGCATGGGTTAGCAATAACCCACCTAACTGCCAAAACGGCCTAAAGTGGTATACGGATGGTTCCAAAATGGAATCGGGTGTGGGAGCTGGCATACATGGGCCAAACCGCAATTTATCAATACCTATGGGGAAAAGCCCCAGTGTATTTCAGGCGGAGCTCCATGCCATTAAGGAATGCGCAAACCTCATCATTTCCTCAGGTATAAAAGGTGCAAACATCCATATATTCACAGACAGTCAAGCAGCTATAAATTCCCTTAGCTCACCAATCATTGTCTCAAAATCAGTCATGCACTGCCTAAATGCCCTCCAATCTCTCGGCTCCAGAAACAAAACCAAATTATGGTGGGTTCCCGGACACGAGGGTATTGAAGGAAACGAAAAAGCTGACGAGCTTGCCAGGAAAGGGTCGGAGACCCCTTTCATAGGACCAGAACCTTTCTGTGCCGTCACCAAATCAGCAATTAACTCTATCTTAAAAAGCTGGGAACACAAAATGTGTATCAAACAGTGGGAAGAAATCCCAGGCCTCAGACAAGCCAAAAGGGCAATCTTACCATTTAAAAGAAATGCCAAACAAATTCTAAACCTTAGAAGGCACGATATCAAAAACCTTGTAGGCTACCTAACTGGTCACCACGGTCTGCGATATCATCTTAACAAAATGCATATAGTCAACTCCCCGGAGTGCCGGCTATGTCTCGAAGAAGACGAAACAGCTGAACACATCTTGTGCGAATGTCCAGCTCTATACAGTACTAGAAGGAAATTCTTCTTCCGTGAAATACTTAGTCCTGAAGAACTGAAGAAGTCCTCTGCTGAAAACATTATCAGCTACATTAGGGAAGTGGAAACTCTGCTAGCCTAAATTTTATTTTCTGGCAACCGTCGGCACAATAGATCTTTTAGGTCAAAGTGCCTCTTTATCGCCATGGCGATAAGTCAGAAGTTTTAAAAAAAAAAAAAAAAAAAGAGGCAGTAACAAGTTTCCGCGAAAGCCTGTTCCACCATACAACCGATGCGCATATGAGAAAAGTGGTCCAAAGCACCCTTTCAGGAGATAATTCCCATATTTTACCAAAAGCGCCTTTACACTGCCAGAAAGTTAACAGCGCTTTATCGGTTTTCGATTCAACAAGCCTTAGGTTAGGGATTAGGGGACGAGGATTACTCCCAGATAATTTGACTTCATCGAAGATCGGAATAGTGACACATTTTACCAAAAGTTGAGTCAGACCTTTCTCCTTCTGGTGAAGAGAACAACCGTAGTTTTAAGAGGATTCACTGAAAGAGGGACAATAAAATTTGGCACACGTTGCTCCGCTCTCCGCGTATTATCTGTGTAGAAGGGTTAGCCTCCGCTATGGGACCTGTAAATCTTTATCTCGGTAGCTCGACCAGCTTTTGTTATAGATTTCGTATAAAAATAATCCGCAATATGATTTTATATCTTCTTCTATATATGTATTTTGATTACTTTGAACACATTAGCACAGCAACATCGACAGCGACATCAACGTTAGAGTCAATCCTAAATTCGCTGTTGCTGTTGCTGTCGCTGTGTTAATCTGTTTCTCGCATAAGTCCTACGAATAATTGTGGACCTACTGCATGCTTGCATGTGAGACTATGAGCCGAAATGTTGTCACCTGGGTGGGTTCACAATTATTGATATGTGACTTATGACACTGAAGTGTTTCAAAATGCATTATGTACTTTTGCCTTATCGACTTATGACCCTGTGCCTCGGTTTTCAAATCAAAACTCTTTCGGAAAAATAAAACCCATTCATAGAATAATTGGTCCACTAAGTTGGCCATCAAGACAATCATATTACGCGTTGGATAAGTTTGACTGGAGTCGCAACGCCAGAAAAATGTTGATATTTGGCTTCTGCTGTTCCAGTGATTTATTTTCAGGTTACTTTATCTTACGGATTATTGTGGGCGAATATCTGTTCTTTCTTGTTGTTACGAAAACGGATTTAAACTGGTTTCTGAATTTGGCATAATGTGCTAACAAAATCTTTTAAATTTATTGAAACAAAACAAATAGGCAATCAGCTACATCCAATATTAGTAGGTTGGTACGCAAATATTATAAAATAAGTTGAAGCTTATACAAGCTATTGTCAGAAATTCTTTGCGAGATGCGCATTTATACCTAATCTCGACCTTATATAGAGGCAGTCTCTTTAAAAAGATATTGATTTACTGAATCTCCAGGCCCATAAATTATTTACCTACTTACCCATATTTTGTATTCGCTATTGAAATAAACGTAGGCATTGATTTATTGACATTGTATTTGTACATCTGTTAACTTGTCGGCGAATACAATAATTATGTGACATAACCCATTTTTGGCTTAGAATACACGCCATCAAGTTCGAAATCGGATCCATACGAGTTGGGTATTTATTTGATTTTGGTAAAGTGGACAATAAATGTTAACGAACAATTTGGGCTCAAGTTCAACTATATCATCTCGGTGATTTTAGCTCGTGCTATTCAAGAATTTGTATTGCTTAAAAATAACATCAGCGTTAAAGTTTAGCACATCTTATGTGCAGGTATAAATGGTTCTTACATCAAAATTGGTAAGTCTCTTAACTGTTGCTTTTTTTAATTCACAAAAATAACTTAAAAATTAGCTATACTTCAGTTCTGACTTTGAAGTTCACTTTTGCCGAATCCTACTTTTTGTGGATTAGTCCAGACGGCCAAGATATCCACCTCTGACTAGACTAAAGGATTTTCCTTTTGATTTCCGTAATTTCTTCGAATTTGAATTAGAAACAAGGTTAACGACTTGTAAAAGTACAAAAAAAAAACGATTTTTTTATTAATTTAAACAAAAAAGTGTCGGTGAGATGTTTTCAGTACCTTATAATGGTAAAGCCTTTTAAAAAATTAGTAATCTACGACATACTTCATAGTCATGCTATAGAAGAGCGAATTGAATTGAATTGAAGACTTTGAGGAAATAGCCCAAGTAGAAATGTTTGTTTATAGCTTAAGCGTATTTCCGTAACAGTAACAGTGTGTATAGGCTATAAAAGTGCGTAATATTTATAGTGCAGGATGGAACGCTGACCAAAGTGGTAAAATAGTTTTAGCTCTTTAAATAACTATTTCGGGAAACACACCTAATGATATTTTCAGTTACGACTCGTAACCGAAATGTGACGAAATTTTAATAAGCTGTTAAATTTGTTTTTATGTGTTTCTAAGTTGGTTCAAACGACAAATAAAATGTGAAATAGAAATACTGATGCTTTTTCATATTCAGTTTATAACTAATAATGCTAATTCAAAAAAACAGATCCCTGAATTCGTACATATATAGGGTGGGCCAAATACAAGTTTCTTTTTTAAAATGCATCATCCTACATGAACCAGAGGTCGTTCAAATCAATGTCTTCAATTTCGGTAAAAAAAAGTCGGTTGACATTTGCGTACAGCAGGTGCGACGAGTGCTTCATTTCGGCCAAAACTTCTTTTCAAAAAGTCAAATAAATAAGTTTTTAATATTTCCCAACGTTGTTCAAGCATAAAGAGGCTTATTTCGTTCCGCGGGGCGCGGAGTTATGATACTGACTTTCTGTCAAGATTTCGAGCGGGAAAACAGTGCCAGTGTCAAAATAACGTATGATTTTTTGTTGGGAATTCGCTGGAAGTAAAAAATCATCGAAAGACATTGCAGAGCTAGTTCGCGAGGGATGCTTCTGCAATAGTGATCTACTTTAACTCATCTAAAAAACTCCCGGGGGACTGACATTCGCCATCCCGAATAAGATTGCACCTAGTCGTAGGTATAGTTGTAGGTATGTTTATTGAAAAATTGAAGAGAAAACTCCGTCGTTTGACGGATCTCTAAATTTTATTGAGTGGGGAAGCGAGGAGTAACAACAATTCTCGCTTGTTTGGGGGTTACCCTCGAAATGCAAGTTCATTTCCTGACAGGGGAAAAACAGATATGTCTTTCCAAATGGAATTATATATGGAGAATTGACTGTCAGAATTCAAAAACTATTCAAAAAATCACTTCAAAGGACTCTGATGATGAATTAGTGGTGTAGTTCGAAATAGCTATCATTCCTACCAAAGGTGACTGTGTCTGCGAATTGTTGTAAAGAGTTGTTTCTCTCTAAACTTTATTGTTTGAAAACAATTTCTTGGCCTAAAATAACTCTTATAGATCAAAAGGTTTTACCCGCCTTAGTCTCAGTATTTAGCAGTTCTGTTATTTCTGTGTTAACATGCTTGAGATGCCTACTTCTGTGCCTTTGAGCAACTTTTTAACTTCATATTCAACCCTTTCAATATTTAGATCACTATGTAGATCAGCGTTGCGTATGTACCAAGGTGCATTATAACTATGTTCCTTAGTACTTTATTTTGGAAGATTTGAATTTTTGATGTGTAAACATCTATGCGCGCGTTATTGGTATCTGGTGGAGTAATTCCAAACATATAACTGCTGGGACGGAAATCACCCGTACAATATGCAATGCTAGCCGAATGAAATTCCAATGAAGTTTCATTTCCTGTGTAACAGCAAACGGGTATTTTCCACTGCATAATATTAGGAGTGTTTGTTGATATGTAAACATCAGCAACAGCAACAGCGAATTTTTGACAGCTTTAACGTTGACTTCGCTGTCGATGTTGCTGTGCTAATGCGTTCAAAGTAATAAAAATACATTGGTTCTAAAAAGTTGTGGAAGTTACTATTGCTGTTGCTGTGTTAATCTGTTTCTCGCATAACGAAAATGTCGTAGGCCAGCGCCCCTACAATATGCAATGCAAGCCGAATGAAATTCCAATGACACTTTCATTTACTGTGTAACAGCAAACGGGTATTTTCCACTGCATAATTTTAGGAGTGCTTATTGATACGTAAACATCTAAGTGCGCGTTGTTTCACTGTTCGATTTCACTGTTGAATACATGCGTTTCAATAGTAAAGCGCAGAAAAATGCAGGAAAATACGTAATTGATACAATTCCATATTTCTGACAATAATGCAATGTTTTGCCGTCATTGAAGATGCATTAAAATATTTTCAGATATGGGAAAGGCAGATGCAGAACGTGAAAAAAGATAACAGGGCGCGTTTACGTGCAAGTAAACCTCTGAAACCTCAGGAAGATTATCATCTTTTACCAATGATCATAAGCGGAGACTTCAATATCAATTTTGCAACTCCAGAAGCTCAATCAATTATTGATTTTATGCAAGATAAATTTAATTTTCAAATGAATTTCAACCGGAAAATTTCAACAACAGGATATGGAACAACCATCGATGCTGTCTTCCAGCGTAATCTAGATAGATTACAGTCTCGAATGTACATATCTTGCTTCAGCGACCACAATCCAATTGTATCTATTCTATCGAAACTAGCACAGAACGAATAAATTATTGTTTTTTTCATAATATATCAAGAATACGGTTATTACAATTCCCTCTTTTCTCAATGACGTGTATCAAGCCACACACATACCGCACGCACGGTGTTTACACATAGACATTTTTCGGGACTGTTGGATACAGTCGCACCAGTTTTTTTTGTAAATTTGTTTGGCATGTGCATGTCCACTACTGGATTCCGTAGGTCCATACTGGTTTTAGAACTTGCTTGTATAGCAATAGCTTATTTTAGTTGGATAGGGAGGAGTATCTCCCAATAAGCCAATACATTTTACTGTCTTTCTTTTACTTTAAATGCGTTTTCCAACCCATTTTAGCGTCTGTATTTGAGTATTCCACTACATTGTTATCTACACTGAAAATAATACTGTTCATAAAAATTATAAAAACCGTTTATTGACTTATTTTTCATTGTCGCAATAAACTTTTCATTGTCACAATAAACTTTTATTGATTTCAGATTTCCGGAATCAATAAACTATTTATTGCGACAATTAATTTGAGTTTATTGAATTCCAAATCCGAAAATTAATAAACTATTCATTGCCGCAATAAACTTTTACATTGTCGCAATAAACTTTTTATTATCGCAATAAACTATTTATTGATAATCGAATTTTCCATTTCAAAAAACTTTCAATAAACCATTTACTGTCACAATAAATCTTTTATTGTCGCAATAAACTATTTATTGATAATCCAATTTTCCATTTCAAAAAACTTTCAATAAACCATTTATTGTCACAATAAACCTTTTATTATCGCAATGAACTGTTTATTGAAAATCCAAATTTCCGTTTCAAAAAACAGCTAACTTTCAATAAACCATTTATTGCCACAATAAACCTATTATTGTCGCAATAAACTATTTATTGATAATCCAATTTTCCATTTTAAAAAAACTTTCAATAAACCATTTATTGTCACAACAAACCTTTTATTGTCGCAATGAACTATTTATTGATAATCCAAATTTCCATTTCAAAAAACTGTTAAACTTTCAATTAACCATTTATTGTCCCAACAAACAGTTTATTGTTGCAATGACCTGTTTATTGTCGCAATAAACTTTTTATTGGCGCAAACACCTATTTATTGGGGCAAACAACTATTCATTACCATAGTTAGCTCAAACGCACAATTAGAATTGGCTGACGATTCAGTCTGTTCCTAGTTCTTATCGCGAGTAAACGTCCTGGAGTCTACTGATGAAGTTGTGATAAAGAAAGTGCAAGAAAGTGTTAAAAGTGAAACAATAAAAACAGTTAATAAGATTGAATCCATTCAAACAAGATTTATTGAACTTAAATTCTATATAAGTAAGTATTCAATTTTTCTAAAGTATTTTCTAAAATTCCTTCTCAGGATCTTCGATAGATCAGAAGTTCAAAACAATATTGTTTGATCCGTTTTAGGTTTGATACAAAAAACTACAAAATAAAAGTCAATTTATTTATAACTTATTTTATTCAAAATATCAAGCACTAAAATTTGATAATCTTAGTTCCGAGGAATTCGATAGGTGCTGGAAGGCGTGTTCCAAATCCAGATTCACGGATATAAAAAACTCCACAACAACATCGGATATTTGAAAGAAATGGCCGCAATATAACCTTCCTTCTGACTTTCGATTTGTAAGTCAAATTTGAGTAGATATTTGTTTCAAAAGATTTTTTTTTTTTTTTTTTCAAATATCCTGATGCAAGTTCCAGCTTTTGGAACTTTTTAAAACCTTTTGATCAAAAATGCTGCCCTACGAAATACAGTCCATGAATATATTTTTCAATTTTTTTCTTAAAGGTGGACATGGATTTCGGGTATATTTTTAAGAGCCACAACTCTCTCTTTGAGCGATGGGAACATGTGTATTCTAAAATTCGAGAATTTTTAACAACGGAAGATCGAGTTAAAGAGAAAAACATCAAGGACGTTTTGGAAAAGATTAAATCTAATTATATTCCAGAGAGTAAGTTGAGTATAGTTTTATTATTTAATAGTCAATAATTAATATAGCGGCATTTGAGATCTACTTCCATTTATTTCCAGATTTATCATATCTTTAACAAAAGTTAATATTGTGCTAGTTTTATTTAAGTACTAAATAATTATATCACAAAATTGTATATCCAAGTTTTCATTCTTATTTTCAGACTGTCGGGATGCTGCTCTTTTGTGGGCACTTCACGAGTACTTAGTACACACATTAAAGTTTGTGCGAAAGGATCGGAAGGGAATAAAAACAAATATGAAACCAACTATCAAGGACTCCCAAGAATCGTTCATCTTCGTGGCAGCATCAATCCAGACAGTTGAGGACCACATCCAGCACCTGCAACAAAAGCAAGACAATGTCCAGCCATTTATCATTGTGGTGGGTGAGGATGTAATTCATTTCAAGGATATATTTTTATATTTCGATGGTGTAAAGTTTCCCTTTATTAGTTTCATCCGTGCAGTCGATATTTGCTTTAAGACTTTTTTCCTTTTTAATTTACAATTTCCCAATCCAAGTTCCAACTTCGAAACTTTATGCAATCCTTATATTTTGAAAATAAAAAAAATTGTTGTACAAAAGCACACATCCTTCTAAATGTTATAAACGAATAAATTTTTAAAATTCAATAAAATGTCATATAAAACTTAACTAAAATATTTCGCTTTTGAACTTAAAATTCTTACAGATTTCAGGAAAAATTTGGAAATAAAAAATAAAATGTAAGTATATTTAACAAGTACGTATTGCCACAATAAATTATTTATAGAAATTTTAAAAACATATTAAAGATTTTATTTATTTGGCTATATATATCAATAATTATATATTATATATATATTAATAAATAAAAATGCTAATATTTTACTAAAATTTTTATCAATGCGTTATTTGCGGCAATAAACTGAGTTCATTGCGCCAATTAATGAGTTTATTGTGACAATAAATGAGTTTATTGCGCCAATAAACGAGTTCATTGCGCCAATTAACGAGTTTATTGCGCCAATTAATAAGTTTATTCCGCCAATTATTGAGTTTATTGTGACAACAAATGAGTTTATTTCGCCAATAAACGAGTTCATTGCGCCAATTAACGAGTTTATTGCGCCAATTAATAAGTTTATTCCGCCAATTATTGAGTTTATTGTGACAACAAATGAGTTTATTTCGCCAATAAACGAGTTCATTGCGCCAACTAACGAGTTTATTGGGCCAATTAATGAGTTTATTGTGACAATAAACAAGTTTATTGCGCCAATAAAGGAGTTCATTGCGCCAATTAACGAGTTTATTGCGTCAATTAATAAGTTTATTGTGACAATAAATGAGTTTATTGCGCCAATAAACGAGTTCATTGCGCCAATTAACGAGTTTATTGCGCCAATTAATAAGTTTATTCCGCCAATTAATGAGTTTATTGTGACAATAAATGAGTTTATTGCGCCAATAAACGAGTTCATTGCGCCAATTAATAAGTTTATTCCGCCAATTATTGAGTTTATTGTGACAACAAATGAGTTTATTTCGCCAATAAACGAGTTCATTGCGCCAACTAACGAGTTTATTGGGCCAATTAATGAGTTTATTGTGACAATAAACAAGTTTATTGCGCCAATAAAGGAGTTCATTGCGCCAATTAACGAGTTTATTGCGTCAATTAATAAGTTTATTGTGACAATAAATGAGTTTATGGCGCCAATAAACGAGTTCATTGCGCCAACAAACTGAGTTTATAAATTAACCGCTTACTGCAATTAACCGTTTATTGCCGCAATAAACCTTTTATTGCGCCAATAAACTCTTCTAATAAACTGTTTATAAAATCAATAAACGTTTTATAAAATCAATAAACTATTTCAATAAACGTTTATAAAAATCAATTAACAGTTTGTTGAAATATTATGGGAAAATGAAATCAATAAACAGCCATTCATTGTCGCAATAAACTTGTTAGTTGGACGAGTTTTGATAAAAAAGTTCATTGTCCCAATAAACTTTTTAATTGATATTATGTACCTTTTTGGTTCAGTGTATGTACACTGGAATATGTGGTACATTTTTATACGTAAAATTAATATGGACAGATTTTAGATCATTTCCAGTCTAAAATACGGTTTATTGCTATTTGGAGCTGTTTTATTATTATTTCAACAGTTGCTCCTTCTGCAAGTACAGCAGTGTCACCTGCAAAAGTTGCTATAGAAGTTTCTCCGCTGGCCCTAGCGCACTGCCTTTTTTACACCAGCTTTGATTTCTCTTAATGTTGAGTACACTGTCTCTTGTTTAATTCTGAAGAATCGATTTGATATATATGACTCCAGAAATGTTGAATACTAATTCGGCAATTGCCTTTGTAAATTTTTTGTGAATCAGTCCTTTGTGCCAGACTTTATCGAAAGCCTGTGCTTTATCTATCTGCCCACCAATTGACTCAACCAAGCTTTTGATGAACGAACAAGTGTCGTGCGACCCAGTTATGCACTTTATTTAATTTTAATTTGGGAGCTTAAATCATTGTGACAGCTGACTTTTAAGCAACTCGTTCCCCTACACCATGCACATAGTATCTGAAAAGCCATTGTTAACTGTCTCGATCCAGATCCACCGAGTCAATATTTAATTCATTTCAGCCTACTAATTAGTAAGTCGGAGCACCCTGCAATGATACAACTTGCTTGTTGATTTTATCAAAAACATCAGCCAATCACCGTCATCAATATTTTAATAGCCTTGTTTACTCATGGTTGCACCCAAGCCCCCAACCCCCATATGCAGCCCAACATATTAGTTTCAATGTAAACCAGATTTTCCATTAGGTAAACACACCCTTAATGGTGTCACCATGAGCCCAGCAATAATGATAAATTCAAGAGATAACTTTTAATTCCCTGTTAATCTCCAACATGCTTCTGTGCTGAGCACTCGCTATACTTCATACGTCCACCCAGGAATTATCCTGAGCAGAAGATAACAACCGAACAACATTGTTCGTTTTGTCCTCGTTTGGCTAAGAAACCCATCGTCGTCGTTGCAACTATGTTGAGTACACAAGCAATTCTGCTCGAAAGTCCTTGCACCATCGACCCACGCGCCGCCATATATGTGTTGCCATGGTTCCCAATGCTAAAAGGTTCACATAAATAAATTTAACAGATTCCCTATCTCCATCCTGGTCGGGCGGGTGTATTTTATTTACAAACAAGAAGAAAGTTCCGGTCTGGCGGATAAGCTGGAGGATGCTCCTAACTCCAAGCTCCACCGATCCGCCCTCTTTTGTCGGCGACGTGGTTCGCTGCTGGCAACTGGCAAGTATCAGGCATCCTATTCTGCCGTTTGAATCAATGTTGGTGAATGGTGCTGTTGATTCCATTAGGTGTTGTTTCTGTTGCCACATCCAGTGTTTTGTCGAAGCGAGTAGATTTAACCGCATTTCCTCTTCACACCTCTTTTTGTGTGGCTCTACGTGGTCCGACCACACTGACAAGACATCCGAGGAGGTGCGGCAGACGTCTTGCTTAATTTTTTTTCGCTCGTCACGTCATCAGACGAAAGTTTACGGATTTTTACAACGTCCTTAATAATGCTTTTGGGCAAACATTTCCTCACCAGTCGCGCCATCAGAAAAGGGTTTTCACTTTCATGTATAGTAGGTACCTATATGTATATTAGGTGTGCACTCGTTCACTTCGGGCCAATTTGGGAAAAGAGCAGCGCAACAAAAAAACAAAAAGATACCAAACAAGGCTGCACGGGCGGGAAAAGAAAACTCATCATTCCACGGCATATCGCCTGCCCTTGCTGTCTGTTGGTGTGTTCCATCAATTACGTGACTCCCATACCTGGGCGGCCGGCGGCAGGGATTCGTTTTCAATTCCCGAGCCGGCAATCCGCAAGGCAAAGTTTTCTGATAAAATTTCCCAGACTACATGACGTGCATTTGTTAGAGGAATTTTTTTTTAAGAGCATTCCATTCGATTGAACAAGATTCTTCGCAGTAACGTTTTCGTTGCTGGCTGTGGGTGGAGCGCGGAGCTACTCTGCCGCAGTACGGCGAGGATTCTTCGCATCTATACGCCATCGGAATCACAAGAAATCCGAAAGATTCATCTCTGGTCGGTGTTTCATTTTCGCATTGTGCGACGAGAAAGAGTCGGCCATATATATATACATGTCTATTCGCTATCATTACGATAGATGATAATTCAATTTGGCTGGACTATATGGGAATTTGTTCACACAAAGGCGTCAGAGCTGTGCTGGATCCAGCCGCATCCCTTGCCACTGATGGCGGAATTTGACATTGGATGAAATAGTTAATCCGCTTGGCTTTAATGGTTCATAACAATGGCTTAAAATTGAAACGGAATGCATTGTATTGGCAGAATTGCGATGGTTATATCGGATTTCGGTAGAGTATCTCCATCTCCAATTAGAAATCGGGATTATGATAGCTTTGCTATGCAAAGTTATAGTAATCCTACGTTTAGATGCTGAAGTGAATTTATTCAATGCAAATGGTGTACTCTTTGTTGTGCTGGCAGTGGAAAGCTGTTTGTTTAAAGTTGATGGTGTTGTTTAGGTAAGTTAGCACTTCCCAGAACATATCTTTAAAGGGAACATGGCTCCTTTTTACTGGCGATTTGTTCTCTTTTTATTTAGTCCTCTAGTTTGATACATTTAAATCAAATAGTTATGTCCTTGTTCAAAGGGTTTTGTTACATGCATTATGGCTGTCAGATGTAAAATTGTCAGATTGTATTGCCTGTTTTTTTTTTTTTTTAGATACCCGCTTTCAATTATCAACTACTATGATTTATTTATAAATCATCGATTTACAAATCATGATCTAAAAATGTATTCTACTATTTCCCGCTGCGTTGTTGCTTTCTTAAATGTTGGTGCGCCTGGAAACGATAGCCAAGCCACTAAATCAAACAGTTGCCAGACTAAAAAAGATATGGAATACCACTCATAGAAAAAATCAATAGATAGGCATTTTTTCACATTCGAATAAATTCTCATCCTTTTTTCGAGATGTTGATTTTCCGTTCCATTAAAAGCAGCGAAATATTTTATAAATATTTTAATAAATTTTTCACAAATATTTATTAAACAAAAAACATGTTTCGCAGTTTCCCAATTGTGATGTGAAATAGTTATATACATTTTACCACTTTGGAAGTGTCTCTCGCGCAAACTATTCAGTTTAGAAAAAAAAAAGATATTAGTAATATCATAATTCACAATCATCATAATTATTAAATAATTAACATAATTTTCTCTGTAGCATCTCCCAAGTCACATTGAAGTTATTTTTCTTTTTGCCTTTTTTTCGGCTTATAAACAATTTTTATTTCTAAAAAGTTTCAGTTAAGTTTAAAAGTCTTTTTTTTTTCAGAACAAACGTCAATTTTTTAAACTAGATCTGTGTCATTTGTTTCATTTTTGCTAGCGAAGAGAAAAAGTGTGTTCACGATCTGATCAAAAAAATAAAATTTCGCAATTTTACTAGGTCTGTTAGATCGAATCGTAAATACCTCTATTGTATTTTTAGAGTTCCGCAGCCAAATGGCAAAAATCGGAACCCTATTAGATTCGTCATGTCTGTCTGTCTGTCTGTCTGTCCGTCCGTATGTCACAGCCACTTTTCTCCGAAACTATAAGAGCTATACCGTTGAAACTTGGTAAGTAGATGTATTCTGTGAACCGCATTAAGATTTTACACAAAAAAAAAAAAACAGTAAATTTTGGGGGTCCCCATACATAGAACTGAAACTCACATTTTTTTTTTTTTTTTTTCTAAAGTGAATAGTTTGCGCGAGAGACACTTCCAAAGTGGTAAAATGTTGGTCCCCCCCCCCCCCCCCTAACTTCTAAAATAAGAGAAGGATAAAACTAAAAAAATTATATGATACATTACCATGTAAACTTGAAACGAAAATTTTTTGAACGAGATCTAGCGATTAGTTTTTAAAATATCGATCAAAGTTACAAACGAACTACAAGAACTTTTATGTTATGTTACTTGCTGTTTCGGAACCCTTCATAGCGAGTCCGACTCGCACTTGTCTTACTTTTTTTTTTATTATTTTGATGTGGCATTTAATACCTACTATTTCTGATTTTTAAATGTAAAATGTCACTCTTTTCCCCCGTGAAAATGAATTATTGTATAAATATTGTACAAGGACATTTTGAATTACTTTAACTATACTTTGGGTTCCTGTAAAGCAGAGATGTAGAGAAATATTTTTTTAATTTGTATTCTTTTCAATTTCGTTTATTTTTAATACATAACTTATTATCTTTTCTAAATTTTTTTATTAAATTCCTTTCAATATTTAATTTTATTTTGATTGCTTTTTTCATTTTTTTTTTTTTTGTTATTTTTTTTTTATAATTTTTGGATTATCTACTTTTTTTTGAGCTTATATTATTTTTTTTTTTCGTTGAAAAAAAAAAAACAGAATAAGGGGAATTTGTTGCTTTAAATTAGAAAAGCCGAACTTTCAAAGCTCACTCCCGTAAAATCTATCAGCGTTATTTATAAACCCAGCATAGGGTAAGAGTCTGTTTACCTTTGGGCATGCTCTAAAATGCCCTTACGCTTATGTTTTTGCATCAAATTTCAAATGTCATTTGGTCGTACTTAGTCGAATTTTGAACAGAACCAAAAAGCATAGATGAAAAAAGGCTTACTATTGTACTAATTTCTGTACTATCTAACTTTCCCGAGTACGCAAGTACCACTTCTCAATTTTGAGTACTATTTGTACTATTTTTAATTTTCTAAATAAATCGAACATGACTGAGGTTATTTCACTTACGGCCATATTATTTACTCCAAAAAATTCAACCCAATTCCATTCATTAAACCCGAACACAAGAAGGTATTTTAACCCGGCTTAAAATCTCAATTTCATAATATTAACATTTCGTCGTTTCTTAACGATGAAATGTTGATGGCTTCGTAGTTAGAAGATGAATTTAGAACTGATGGAACAGCATAAATGGTGTATCAACGTCGTCCTCTGTATCGTCTATATCGAATGCACAAGCGGGCTAGGGCTAGATGTCGTTTAGTTTCAGAAATATTTCCGGCTAAAAAAAGAGGCATCTTGGAGGTTTAATTCATAATTATGTAATACAATAAAATTGAAAATCAGCACTCAGCAAATCAAAGCAATTGCCAAGTGACAAACAAAAAAATAAATGTAAATTTATGTGAAATTAAACATTACGTAGGTTTAAAATCGATCTAAAATCAGTTTAAGCTCCACCATTAAATGCATTTGTATCCAGCGGATTTAATACAAGCTTTTGAATGATTATTATGAATGTTTTTTTTTTTTGCTTGAATGCAATAACATAAATTAATGGCATTTGAAAAAAAAGTAGGTACCTATTATTTTGTACGTTTCAGTACTATTTCATTTAATTTTTTAGTATACTTGAGAAAAGTAGATTTTCATCACTGCCAAAAAGTGAAATTAATTTTTGATTGGGCATTAATTTCGCATGTTGTGTCAAATTGCGCCAAACGAATTTCGTTTGCAAATGAAATTATAAAATTATAAGTTATACATATTTAGTAATTAAAAAAAAATCAAGTAATTGTGCGTTTGTTATATTATTGCTTCTACCTTAGTTTTGTTGCTTATAGGGAATATTTTAGGATGTTTGTGCATATGTCTACCTATGGCCAGGCATTGTATTTGGTGGTGGTTGGTGGAAATGGACGAGGAATATAGATATAGGACTGCAGGTTGATATTTTAGCAGTCCCTCCGAAGACATTTCGGAAATGTGTTAAATAATTTGACTTTTTATCGTGTAAAATGATTTTAGTTACGAAGCTAATCACAGCTGATGTCGGTTTCAGAGCAAAAAGTAATCGATTTTTGTGTTTTCTGTTATTTTTCATCTTACCTTTTTAGACACAAACCTGGTTTAGTAAAGTTGCCGTGGAAAACTGTTTATAACTAACAATTTCAGCAAAGTAACGTAGAGATCTTGCTTAACTAAAGAACATCGTAGGGGCGTCGTAAGAGAGTCTAATAAATACGGGTGCATATGTATACCACAAACGTAGATCTTTGGTGACACCGTGAGAAATTTATAAACGCCTCGTATATCTTTGACTGGATTGATTTTAACATAAATACGAAACAATGGCAAACCCTCATCCAATACCAATTTCCATATAATACCCTAAGGCAGTCTAAGTCCGATCCAATATATGATTCTCTTTAATATGTACTCCTAAATGGAAGATTTAAATACGGACATGTAGACCCGATACGACTCATATGTGTTTATGGTATTGCATGAGGCATGTCATGCTCATGGCTCGCCAGTCAAAGTTAAACTCTTTCAGCCTGCATCCACATTAAGTCATATACCTACTGCTTGCCGTTGCCGCCACGATATCCATCCGTACAACGATCGATAAATATCCCGTAATCTTTTATTACGTTATTTGGAATAAATCATCAATAAATTTTGCCCAGGACGGGACACAAGCAAAAACGTCGCATTGTCCATGAAGAAATCACTGCGCGATTGAGACCATAAAAGGAGCCTGAGTACAAATCGTTGTCACATGTGAGCAGAATTTTTATTGCGGCCGCCGTGCGTCGTCGATGCACTATAGCATCGCACGCATCACCACTCACCAGTGCAGCTCAGACTGGTTCCTGAAGTACCTGTGAAACGAATTAAAATTGCCGAACGTATTGAAACGCGTTTTTGTCCCTCCAAGCCGATGCAACATTGTTTAGGTCTTATTGCGGGGAATGCAAGTGATCTACGCAAGGAATGTTGTCTGCGGTGCGTAGTGTATGAAAATGCCTTACCAGATCTACATATATGGCGTGGCTCACATCGGAACCAACGTCAGGACCAGTCACAGCCAATATCTCAGAGCAAGGCATCGGATCGGCCGTTCATAGATGGCAATCGTAAGCTTCAGACCGACCAATATGGTCCACGGAATCGCTTACCAGAAGAACGATGGCCCGCATGAGAATAAACCCACCTCCCTCTTGGCAGAATGTTTATTGTTCAAGATACGAGTATTTATTTGTTTTTTTTTTTTTTTTTTTGCTCAAAGCAAATAAAATTTGTTGCGATGCTCATATATGGACTAAGACCTGCCAAGGGACTGTCGATTGTCTATGGATTGACAAGAGATACACTCAGCGCGGACGACAGTGATGCGCCCGTCGTACTAAATCTCTGTTGATTCCCACATAAAATAAATATCCAATACAGTCGATATCCGAGGATGCGAACAGCGAACCAGGAACGGCTGGGGCTAATGCGTGTGGTATGATGCTCTCCGATAACATTGGGATGTCTTTGCGCGGCTTTATTTTGTTTATATCTCCAGTGCCTCCTCGAGCGGTGGCATTTGTTTGCCTCTGTGTATTATTGTTCGATTTTTATTCCACGATGCTGCATTATAAACATACAAGAATCCCAACAATGGCTCGGCTCATCCTCGTCGCTACAAGTAGTTTCTCAAAACAAACGCAATCTTGGCTGTGGAAAGGAATAATAAACAGAGCACTCGAAAATAGGACCGAATGTTATCATAACTATCTGTAGACTGTTGTAGTAGAGTTGATATAGCGTCTCTTCTCCGCAGTTGCATCATCCGTCTGGGGAAGGGACCAGCCTGAATGTCTTTCTTCGGTAATTTGTAGTCACACCAGCACGTTGTTGCTCGCAGACAACGCAACCGCAACGAAGATCATTACCACTGTGTTTCAGGAAACACAAACAGTGATCTGTCATTTTTCGAGATCATTATGCAACGACACGAACACCATGCTCATCCTGTCATATAGGTAATAAGTAGAGGTGCACGCAGGGGTGCTGTGTTCCACGCCAAGTGCTATGAAATGGAGACCTAATTAGTTTGGAATACGTACCTACGTATGCAATCGTATCTCTGATTTTATTTCTTCGGTGTGAGTCAATTATCAAACGTAGACACTTCGGCTCATGTTTATGCATCTGAATAAAAAATTTCGATTGAGGTAAAAATTATTTTTAAGGAATAAAGAAAATGTGAATTCTGCGGATCTTAGTGTTTGTCACCAGTAAATAGCCAAGAGTTTTATAAGTGTCGAGTTTTATAGCTTAACTACTTTCCGGCTTGTGGGGCTTTTCCAACTCTTCTATATGTTCGACTCATGACTTGAAAACTGGCATTAGTAACGATTTATAAGTCCTGCTGTGACCCTACGAAAGAAATTCTCTTAAATTCCTTTAAATAATTTATTTAAATGCATAAAAAAAGTTCTAACTAAACATTTTTTGTAATGTTTCTTAGTCGCATGCGTCACTCGTCACTTCCTGTAGTCATTTAGAACGCGCCATAGTCTAGCCTCTAGGCTGAAAAAACACAGTGTGATTGATGGAAAGCCTATGAATAGCCGCATCAAAGAAGCTTACAAAATGCGTAGAAAAGCGTAGTCAAAATGCTTACAGAAACACTTCCAAAAACATCTGAAAAATAGTATAGAAAGCTCTTCCAAAATCACATTTCAAAACCGGTTCCAGAAGGCGCCAACAAATTTGCCAAAAAAAAAAAATTTTAAATTGAGTTAAATAACGCGTCGTAAGCACGTTCAAAACACGCACAAAACTCCTCTAATAAAACATGTCACAGGGAGTCCAAAAACATATCCTAAAAAAGTTAAAAAAAAAAAAACATTCAAAAACATGTCAAAAATTGAGTAGAAAGAGCTTCCGAGTACGTTCAAAAGGGTCCAAAATTTATTTTTTCGACGCAAAAATTTTACAAGTCTTAAGTCTTTCACAAATTCATTTCTGATTTGTTTATTTATTTATTTTATATTAAATTATTTTATTTAGTTATCATTTAACAACTTGACAACGCGTTGTCTTTTGCAACCAGGGAATTGCGATCATTATTACAATTTCATTGCTAAAATGAAAGACAATTCAGTAAAATATTCAATTATTAATTAATTTATTCTGAACTAATTTTATTAAATCAAGTCATGTGATTGATTTCAACTTAACAATACCCACTTAAAAAAAAAAAAAAATATTGAAAGAAATGTAACATTAAAATAACTAGGTACTTAATAAAAAATAAAAAAAATTATTTGATTACCTAACAGTGACTTATATACTAGTAATTAAATATAATAAAACAGCTACTTTTCTTCCGGCTGTAAGGTGTTCGGCCGGAATAGATTAAAAAAGTTCTGCACGATTCCGGTTTTCACAGTTGCATTGAAAATTGTCGAGATTACAAGATTGGATATGTTTAACCATTATCCCCTTTCCGGAATCGCAGATCTAAGTTGATATCTTAGAAAAGCTGTAATTGAATGCCTTTTAGCCTCTAGCTTTGAAATGACTCATCCAAATGAAATAGGATTTTTTTAATATAAAGTTAATTTATGTACGAAGATTTTAAGATCTGTACGTTATCCTGAACTTGAACAATCAGTATACCTATTGAACATCCGAAGTTTTCCGTACACTTTTTTTCTATATAGGGTTGGTTGGGCTAAATGTAAACGACCGTTATTTTCACATTTTAAATATAGTACTCGTGCTTTTCTTTCTTTTATAATGCACCTTTCCTGATTTTTTTTTTTTTGCTCTTTTTTATGTGGTATTCGATTGGGCGCTCTCAGAGCACTTTTTTTGCTCTCAGAGCACTTTTTATGTACCTACCAAATGAGGTACAAAAAAAAAAAAAAACAATTTTTTCAGATTTCAGAGGACTTTTCCGAATCTAGATTTTTTCTCAGATTTCCTCCAGATTTACCAATACAAGTCCGTTTAAGTTTGACAACTGGCGGAGTTTGTTTCCGTTTTCGTGAAGTTCTTCTACCGCACAGAAAGACATTGCATCGGGTGAATCTATTTTTGTAAAGTATTTCATTATGAATAAATATTAAGAAATCAGTCGGGACGCAAATTTCGAATGTTTTAATATAAAATTTAACCAGTGAATGTACAACGAATTGAAAAGTACTGAAAGCTACACATATTCGAATCGCTCTAATATCAACACAAAAAATAGCAAGTGACGTTTTTATGTTCGGTTAGACACAGGAAATTTGAAAACTGAGAGCGAATCTGAAGAGTCCTAATCGAATACAACATCTGGCGAAGCAAGGCGAGCACGGGTCAGCTAGTGAATAAATAAATGCATATGGGAATAGATTACAACAAATCAATACAGTATCTACCCCAGCTACAATGAAAATGTAAAAGACCTACAACTTTATTTGCATTGCTAATATTTAGCCTACTGAACAAAATATGTTTTCCATTTATTTTCAGCTTCCGTCGGGCCAAAAACACATGCGAAAATCTGTTCAATGTGAACATTAGATGTACCTAACACAATAATAAAAAAAAAAAAACAAAATGCCCTCAAATTATATAACATAGACTCCTACAAATAGTTTTGCAGCAAACGCAAAAAAAAAAAATCCAATTTAAATAATTGTCCCATACAAACTGGAACAATAAAAATGTAGCCAGTCCCCAAGTACCGCATCCGATCGCTGTCATTGCTGCGATCGCCACTTCTGATTGTCATTTAAATCCACTCCTCTTTTTTTTCATAGCAAATCATGTTTGGTACATATCACCACATTCACTCGCTGTATCTTATCAGCCTGATTCACTTTCTCGTGACGTGCGAGTACCGCGGGCAACTTGTTGCCGCGCTACCGGTATCAAAGTCCAACATATTGTGTAGTGCGGCTATTTTTGGCATAACCAGCTAGAGCAATCGTTATGCACGCTCAGTGGCTCAGTTGGCGTTTGGCATTCACGAATCAAACTATCAGCGCCGCCCATGTTCTCCAGGCTGATTTGTTCCGTAGTTCGCGTTAAAAGATGTTTTCAACATCCAAATGCAGTGCAAGTCATGCACAAGCGATTAATCAGTGCATTTGTTGAGAGCGATAGATACATCGTAGTGCGGGAGGATGGCGATGCAAATGCAATGAAATTTCCCGGCGTTTGGTTACGTGACAACTGTCGTTGCCCCCAGTGCTTTCATCAGAGTTCACAGAGTCGACGAATTGACTGGGACGCGTTTGACACAAAAGTGAAAGTGCAAGATATTTCGGTATGCATTTGAAGTCGGTGATGTGTTTGCGTTTCTAATAGATACAATCCCATTTTGACTCGGTATTTGTTTACACACAGGCAGACAAGTCGGAAAAGACAATCCGAGTGAAGTGGAATGATCAGCATTCTTCAACATATGACCTGAAGTGGCTAAGAGAACGAGATTTTAGCGCCGGTAGCCGAAGCAGATACTTGGCTGAGTTCTATCGACCAAAGGCAGTCCATTGGCGGGGAGCGGATTTCGGCAAGGTGGCGAATGTTTTCCAGTTTGAAGATGTCATTAACACCGACGAAGGTGAGCTGATTGTTTTTAGTGTCAACAGATGTTTAACTGATTCAACTTTTATTTAGAACTTGAAAAGTGGCTTCAAGCTCTGGCTGTGTATGGGGTGGCAACTATAAAGAACTCCCCCTTGGATAAAGGTGTCGTCAGACGGTTAGCAGATCGGGTTGGTTTCATTAGGAAAACCACTTATGGGTTCGTACTTCCTGATACACGCTTTGAGTTCAGCATTAATCCGCCTTTATCCCATAGCGAGGAGTTTATAGTCCAGTCAAAGCCGGGTGCAAAGAACTACGCTTATCTATCTGATCCGCTGCCCTTGCACACCGACCTGCCGTATTACGAGTACAAGCCCAGTGTTAACATTCTTCATTGCGTCGTGCAGTCTGAATCGAAAGGCGGCAGCAATACCCTGGTTGATGCGTTCCACATTGCAGAACGTCTTAAGGTGGAAGATCCGGAATCTTTTACAATATTAACCGAAACTATCGTCGATTGGAATGACATTGGCAGTGAAGATGGCAACAGCTTTCACAACATTTGGCGAGCTCCAGTAATATGGTAAGTCATTTTTATAATATCACACTTGGTGAAGGTAAAAAGGACGTTTTAGAATAGTCTATCTCACAATTAATATACGTTCCTACATTTTTCTACTGACCAGATGAAAGCTTTATTCGATCATAGATCCAAAGTTCGACGAACAGAATTCGTCACATAAACCAGATCAAAAATACAAGAGGTGCGTAGGTCGTTTAAAATGCACACACATGCATCAGAATAAACTCGAATGCAGTCTCATTTGGTCAGAGGGTAGAATGCAAAATTTACCGACGATGCGTGGCATTGAGCTTCGTTCTTTTGAGACTTTACATAAGGGTGAACTTGTTTTGGGCCTTTTATTTCCTTTTAGTGGACCCAGCAATGCTCCCTTTTGCCTTAATTTGAATACCAAAGTAATATACTGCCAGAAAATTTTTAAGTTCCCTAAAAAAATGTCTTTAAAGAAATATTTGTATGACAACATGTAAACTGCGACACTTAAAACAATCCCAAACAAAATAGTTTGAAAATCATTTAAATTACTTTCTCATTTATTTTACTTTTTATACCTAAAGTCAAAGCCACAAAAATATTATTTTCCTTAAAATCACGTTTAGCAATCTAATTTGCTTCAATTAAACTAAGTACAGCTCTTCCTTATAAATTCAGTCACTTATAACGGGTGATTTTTTAGCTGGTTTGGTTTTGGCAACACTGGTTTTGACAGCTGACGTGTGTTTAGTACCTTGTGTCACTGTCAAACAGCTTCAGTTTGGTTTGCAATTTAACCATGGATCGTCTTACAAATGAACAACGCTTGCAAATTATTGAATTTTACTATCAAAATTCGTGCTCGGTTCGAAATGTTCATCGCGCGCTGCTTTCATTTTATGATCGGCATTCTCGACCTTCTGAGCAGTCTATTCGGAAGATTGTGACCAAATTTCGCACCAAATTTACTTTGTTGGACATTAAACCACCAACACGTTTACGTACTGTGCGTAGTGAAGAAAATATTGCGGCCGTATCAGCTAGTGTGACAGAAGACCGCGAAATGTCGATTCGGCGCCGTTCCCAGCAGTTAGGCCTTTGTTACAGCACTACGTGGAAAATTTTGCGGAAGGATTTGTGCGTAAAGCCTTTTAAGATACAGCTTGTGCAAGAACTAAAGCCAGCCGACCTACCACAACGCCGAATTTTTGGTGAATGGGCTCTTGGAAAGCTGGCCGAGGATCCGCTTTTTTATCGAAAAATTGTGTTCAGCGATGAGGCTCATTTTTGGTTGAATGGGTACGTAAATAAGCAAAATTGCCGCATTTGGAGTGAAGATCAGCCAGAAGCATTGCAACAGCAAGGAATTGAGTCCAAACACTATCCATCAGACGAATAGAAGAGAACAATTTAAGGAACCGTGGTTTGATAGGGAGTGCATGAAGGCTAGAAAGCTATCATTCGGCTGGCTCAGAGTATTCCGGACTTTCAATCAAACTAAAATAAAAAGCACTTATATCCAAGTCAACAGGGAGTTTAAGGCACTTTGCAGAGAAAAAAAGAGGAGATACTTTGAAAAGGAAGCTCAGAGATTGGCTCAATGTAATAGCTCTGCAGAATTTTGGAAACTAGCTAAGAGACTAAATGGTGGAAAGAACCTTATTAGCATAGACCTAAGCCCGGGAGTGTTGAAAACGTACTTTAACGAGCTCTTGAATCCATCGATCAGCACGCATGGCATTCATCATGCCATTCCTGGATTCCAAGATGAAATTCTAGACCGACCGATTGTTCTGCAAGATGTTGTTGAGGCACTTAGTAGTCTTAAGGATGGTAAAGCTGCAGGATCAGACGGGATTCCTATCGAATTTTACAGATATGGCACTAACGAGCTTAGCATTCAACTTACGAAAGTGTTTAACGAAATTTTTAGAACTGGAACTATCCCTCATCGTTTCAAAGAAGCGCTGATCTTTCCCATCCACAAAAAAGGATGTACGACGGACCCAGCGAACTACAGAGGCATTTCCTTTTTAAATTCGTCATACAAAATTTTTACAGCTATATTACATAGTAGAATTAATACATGGATAAGGACAAATAACTTACTCAAGGAATATCAAGCTGGTTTTCGGCCTGGGTATTCCACTATAGATCACGTGTTTGTTCTAAGTAATATTGTCCAGTATTTTCTCTGCAGGAACAAGAAACTATATGTCTTCTTTATTGACTTCAAAGCAGCTTTTGATTCGGTGGACCGCAATGCCCTATTCTATAAGCTGTACAAGATGGGAATGTCTTTGAAGTTCGGAAGAGTAATACAAAACTTGTACGAGGACATCAAGGCTTCTGTTTGGAATGGAGAGGTGCTATCGGAATGGTTCCAGTCGCGGTCAGGAGTACGACAAGGTTGTGCTCTGAGCCCAAGTTTATTTGCCCTGTTCATCGAGGATATAGTGGATATCTTACCCGGAGGTGTGGAGTATGCAGGACAGCTGATCAAAGCGCTTCTGTTTGCCGATGACATTGTCTTGATGGCGAGCTCACCCGAATCATTGCAACTCATGATAAATCGGCTGTTTGGATACTGTAATATGTGGAATCTGACGATCAACTTAGGGAAGTCGCAAGTAATAGTTTTTAAAAAAGGTGGAGGTAGATATTGCAGTAACGAAAAATGGCACTTCAACGGGGAAACTATTGAGGTGGTGAAAGAATATAAGTACCTCGGAGTATACCTTACGAGAAACCTAAATATGGAAAAACACCTTAGTGAAAAACTGTCGAAATCCAAATTGGCCATCAGCGTTGCTTGGAAAAAATGCTTAAGTAACAAATGTGTAGCACATAGTGCTAAGTATAAAGTATTCGAAGCTGTTTCGGAGTCCATTATGTTCTACGCTGCGCAAGTATGGGGAGGAAAATGTTATGATATCGTGGAGAAATTACTAAGGTATTATCTAAAAAGAACTTTTCATCTCCCACCGAACACTCCAAATTATATGATCATGTTGGAGACAGGCTTATCACCACTATTCGTGAAGACACTAAAATTGCAAATCGATTATGTGCTCAAAGTATTGAACATGCCGGACTACCGTCTGCCTAAGAAAGCAGCCCTACAGTCAATTCGTGAAAAAACTGGATGGTATCAGGATTGGCTGGAACTAGCTAGAGGATGTGGAATTGATCTAAATCTAGATGAAGTAACGAGTTGGAAGCCCAAACTCTACCATTTGGTCAAATGTGTTGATGAGCAGTTACGACAAAGGTTTGTAGAAGAAGCATCAGGCTCACTCCATAGAACAGTCTACAGTAGATTATGCTACAACCTCGAGGGGAAAAATTATTTTCGGGATGAGCATAGCGTAGAGGAAATTTCAACGGTGCTAAAAATGCGTGGAGAACTCCTCAAACTGAATTACATACCACATAGAGATGACCTACCTATAATCTGCAGCTTGTGTAATTTAGCGGAGAGAGAGGATATCTTTCATTTTGTTGGGAGGTGCCCAATTTTAAGGGAGACGAGAAGATCAATATTTGGAAGGTCTATCTTATCCGAAATCCATGTCTTACAAATCCTTAATGAAGTTGACGTCCTAAAACTAACCAGGTACTGCAAAATAGCTCTTCGCTACAGAGAGAGAGTTTTAACTGAAAGTTTCTAAAATGCAAAATAATTACTGTGCTAATACTGTTTTCTGAGTTACGTAAATTGTCATTTATAAGTTTTTTTTTTTGTTTCTTTTTTTGTTTGTTTTTGATTTGCCAATCAGACAGACGGCAATGCCATGTTAACTGATTTTTTGTAAACAAAATTACTTAATTGTAAATATCTTATTTTATCTTCTGCTGGAAATAAAAATCATCTAATCTAAAAAAATCTAATCATTGCAACAGCTACCAATGCATCCCGAAAAAGCCACTGTTTGGTGCGGTTTATGGGCCGGCGGCATTATTGGGCCATATTTCTTCAAAGATGATGCGAATCGCAGCGTTACTGTCAATGGTGAACGCTACCGAGCGATGATAACAATCTTTTTTTTGCCCGAAATGGAAGTTCTTGACTTGCATGATATGTGGTTTCAACAAGACGGTGCCACATGCCACACAGCACGCGAAACAATGGCGCAATTGCGAGGCGAGTTTGGTGAACAGTTAATTTCACGTTTCGGGCCGGTCAATTGGCCGCCTAGATCGTGCGATTTGACACCATTAGATTATTTTTTGTGGGGGTATGTCAAGGCTAATGTGTATAGGGACAAGAACGCTTCGATTGACGCACTGGAAGCTAACATCCATGCATTCATTCGTGAGATACCGGCCGATATGTGTGAAAGAGTATGCCAAAATTGGACTCAGCGGATGGACTACCTGAGACGCAGCCGCGGTCAACATTTGCATGAAATTATCTTTAAACATTAAATTGCAAGGTTTAACATATCGATTCAAATAAATATTTCATTTATTTTTTCGAATTTTTGTGTTTTTTTTTTTTAAAAAGTTCTACACCTCTTAAAAAATCACCCGTTACCTATCTTATCTGCATTTAATTTGTTTGTTGCCTTTTTTTCCAGCTTAGACAAAGAAGGCAACTATACAAGAATTAACCACAGCATTCCGCAGCGGGACAGTCACTTTTCCGTAGATCTTGAAGATGTTATTCCTTGGTATGAAGCCTATTCCAAGTTTGTACGGATGGCAAGGGCTGATGCTGCTGAATTTAAGACTGCACCTGGCGATGTTTTGACATTTAACAATATACGCTTGCTTCACGGACGCACGGGCTACGATGACACTGAGCAGAATGTGAGATACGTTGTTGGTGCTTATTTGGACTGGGATATAATCTACTCCAAATTGAGAGTCTTGAAAACTAAAAAGCTTGTATCATAGAATACTCCAGTCAAAAAGTATAAATAACTTGTATTCCAAAAAACAGAATTTAATTAAATTTACATCAAAAAATAATTGACACCTCAGATTTTTTTAGATGGTTTCACAGTATAGTTGTACTCTCAAAAACTAAGATGTTGGTCAGTTCATATTTGGCACTGGTCTGGAAAGTCAGGGAATTTTAAAAGCGGTCAGGGAAAATTCGAACTTTTTAAATAATAAAATAAAAATAGGTAGGTACTTGCTCTAAACCAGTGGTTCTTCACCAGTGGTCCGCGGACCACTAGTGGTCCCTGGAAGCACCCGCAGTGGTCCGCGAAGTCATCCAAAATACATTAAATAAACTGGTTTTTCCTGTCCTCAGTAGTTGTCTGAAAATTCGAAAAAATCGATTTTCCGGAATCAAAACAAAATAAGAATCATGAAAATCGGCCCAGCGGTGATCGAGTTATAACGTGATCGAATTTCACCTCAAAGGAATTACATGTGTATGTAAATGTATAATGCAGATTTATAGATGACGAGTCCACACAGTTGCGTTGAGAGCTGGCGCGGGGATCGGCGCCATGTATGTGGCACGTGCAGCGACCAGCCAGTGTCTCACCTGGTTTGCTCATTGCTCTATTGGGTTTTTGTTAGTTAGGAATAGTGCCGACGCACGTTGGTGATTTTGTGTGCCTGATTTTTTTTTCAATTTTCGACAGCAAAGTTCAAATATCGTTAATCAACGAAAGCTTTTATGTTTATATACTCGTATCTATATATATAATATACGTAAGAACTCTTAATCTTGTTTGTTTTGTTTATGAATTCACTCGTTATTTTCCTGATTGGGAGGACAATGGTATTCGGAAATTGATTCCCAATCCTTTAATTGTAATGTAAGCGTTTCTGAGGTGTTAAGAACCACTGCTCTAAGCTGTGCCTACGTTTGCCCAAACATGTATGTTTTACAGTGCTTCTGATTTGTCAGTGCGGATTCGTTGTCCTCGACTTGCTTGTACCAAACACTTGTATTTCAAATAGTTCTTCCTAATTTTTCCCATAGAAACTGGATTGTATTTAAAATAGAAGAACCCTTTACTATTTTGTTTCATCTTGCACTTAATTTTGGTTGCCTAGTGCCTACAGTTATATTTCGAAAGATAGGTATACTAAAAAAAGCAAAACTTTAATTAAAAACTCTTGCTCTATCTTTTGTTCAATTACAGAAAAAGTTTTAGGCTAGTAGATTTTCTGCAGTAGCAAGCAGGAGTAAGTTTCTCCCTCTTTTGCGGCAAATTTAGTCAGGTGCATTAACTAATGGCGTTTTTCATTGAAGATCCGAGAGAATTGCCCCGAAATTCAGAATTGTGAAATTAAAATACATATTTCAATTCAAGTTTACATTGCACACATAATTGTATAAATTTTCGAATCACATAGCGAAGAATTTGTTTCTTATTATAACACAACAAACATTTCAATTCGACATTTTTCTTGTGTGTGCTGGTGAGTTTAGAGCAAATCTTAAAAAAATATCCCGGACTTTTCTGTCGTTTTAAGAATTGACCTGGAAGAGCACTTCTGAACTGGATCTTTTCATAGAAAAGGGCAATTCTTTTCTTCAATCGAAAACGCCATAAGCAGTTGTTAGCACTCTCTCTTCGTTTATCTCACGAAGCGTGGTTATTTTTCCCTTTTTTCCCTTTTCACTATACTCAAAATCCCTTTTAAATCCCACGACACTTTTTGCCCTCAAAATTCAGTTTTTAGAAGTAAAATTTGTTACACAAGGAAAGAAAATCACGGTTAATCAACTTTCGGTATAAAAATCACAGTTTGTAACATTATTACGATATTTTTCGGTACTAGAAAATTTTGATAAGAGACAATTTATATAAGCAGTTTTTTATGCACATTCAGTGTGTTAATAGTCATCGCGAAATGTAGGACTTTTCATGAAATTTCAGCAAAAAATTATAGTTTTAATGTTTTTTTGTTAGATTCCTCAAAATCCCACGATTTGGTGCTTTTTCCCTTTACCCCACGAAAGGCTTTTCAGACATCGAAATTTCCACGAAAAGGGATAAGTCCCACGATATAACAACACTGGCCAACATAAATGAAATAGACTGCCAGGTTGCCAATGTTGCCGCTAAGAGAAAACCAAATCCGCTAGACCACAACGTAAAATGCGCTAGAATTCGCTAAAGTATCAAGCTGGAAGTATAAGTTCAAAAAATACATACATAATAGGTCAGGTTAGGTTAGGTTAAAATGACTGTCGGCTAACTGGTTAGGTTAGGCGACACACTTAGACCATTATAAGGTCCCTTGTGATACCACGTGAATCTATAATTCATTCCTCCTACTCGTTGAACCAATCGGAGCTTCTAATGAAGCGTAGTAGATTTCGGATGTCTATTTTTTTTAGATCGTTCAGATCACTAAAGTAGAACGCTCCCAAGTGGATACTTAATATAATACTTAAAAGTAAATTATTTATTCAATAATAATAAATAAAAAATAAAAACTTTCAACAAATTCAAGATAACAAAAAAACGAATTCAACAAATTTGCGGTATCCCCTGTGGTCTTCTTTCTTTAGGTGGCGCTACAGTCCGGGGTGGAGCTGGGCCTCAACCAATACGCCTCTCCAGTTAGCGCGATCTTTGGCTAACTGCCTCCAGTTGCGCACTCCAAGTTGGTTGAGGTCCCCTTCCACTTGCGCGCGCCACCTAAGGCGAGGTCTTCCTCTACTGCGTTGTCCCTCCGGGTTAGAATCGAAGACTCTTCGGGCCGGAGGGTTGGTGTCCATTCGCTCTACATGTCCCAGCCATCTTAGACGACTGATGCGTACTTTTCTGACTAGGTCGATGTCGCGGTACAGCTCGTAGAGTTCGCTGTTAAATCTTCTCCTCCAAAACCCGTCAACGCAAACGGGACCAAAAATCACTCGAAGAATTTTGCGTTCGAAACGACCAAGGAGATCTTCATCCGCCTTTGATAGCGCCCATGCTTCTGCACCATAAAGCAGGACTGGGATGATGAGGGTCTTATACAGAGTTTCCTTAGTATTTCTCGACAAGGCCTTACTTATTAGTTGCCGTCTTAGGCCAAAGAAACAGCGGTTGGCAAGTGTGATTCTTCGTTTGATTTCTGATGTGATGTCGTTATCAGAGTTTATAGCGGAGCCGAGGTAGACAAAGTCCCTAACTACCTCAAAGTTATAGCTGTCTATCGTGACGTTCTGCCCGATTCGTCGATGTCGTGTGTCCCTTCTTGTTGACAGCATATATTTTGTTTTACCCTCATTCACCACTAAACCCATTTTTGCCGCTTCTGTACTAATACTTGCAAACGCACCAGTGACAGCTCGCTGTGTTGTACCAACAATGTCAATGTCGTCAGCGTATGCAAGCAGTTGCACAGACTTATAGAAAATTGTGCCTCTGGTGTTGGCTTGTGAGTTTCGCACAATCCCCTGTGGTGTCCCATTTAATAAACTTTATGTTGTGCCATTGGTGTAAAATCTTGTCTATTGTGTCATCGTCAAATCCAAGTTCTTTGGCCAGTTCAATAATAGAATTATTGTCTTTGCCCTGTCTTCTCTTCACTTAAAACCGTCATTTGAACATGGTTTGTAGTACCAGGGTTTGATAGTAAAAAATCGCTAGAATTCACTAGATTTTATTTTAGCGACAACATTTTATTAAAAATCGTCGGGAATCTTAAAAATCCGCTAGATCTAGCGACAAAAAAAAGGAGATTGATTTTAGCTAAAATGTTTAGTACCAAAAAATAGTCATTATAATGTTACCAAACTGCGACTTTTATACTGAAGGTTAATTTAATATGATTTTCTTTCAAATACAACTTTTACTTTTAAAAGTACGATTTTTTCATATACAAATCGAGGAATATTGAGTTCAATGAATAGGGAAAAATTACCACATAGAGAGTGCTAAGAACACTGGCTGAGATTATTTGTATTTGGTGAGTTTCTATCAGCTGATGGATGCGTTCTGACTTCTGAGAGTTTTATTAATTCATCGTTTTTTTTCTTGCACCACGAAAACATGTAAGATATTCTACAAAATGGATAACAGCCTATGTAATCAACAAAAATAACTAAAGGAAATAAGGAATATACTGTGAAAAATTCATTCGTGTTTTTGTTCCTACATTTATTGTGTCTGTTTTCGTTTTCTAATTTTTGCGAAAAAAATATTTCGCCGACAAATGTCGACAGAAAAGCGGCAACCAATTTAAGAGAAGAATCGTTTAAAAATATTACGATTTAAAATATGTTGGTCTTCCATTATCCGTTTCATAATCAAAATCAAAATCACATTAAATTTATTAGAAAATTTGGAACAATATTGATTCATTTATCATGAAATTACATTTGAAAACAATTATAATAATCTATATATATAAAAATGAACCCCTATTTCCCTTGGTCCCAGCATCACGCACAAACGGCTGGACCGATTTCGCTAATTCTTTTTTTGTTGTGTTTGTTATTGTCAGAAGAAAAATGTTATGGAAGAAAAAATTAAGAAAATTGCGCGGAAAATTAGAAACTTAAAGTTTGAATGTGGAAATACACTTTGAAAAAAAATTAACTGGATAGAAATCAAGTAGTGACACCTCAAATAAAAAAAAATATTTTGAATTTTAAAAGCAATTGTTGTTGTCAATTATTTTAATTATTTTCCAAGCAAATTGTTGTTGTCAACAATTTTGAAGTTTTTTTTTTTAATATAGGTATCTATACCCAAAAAGTTTGTTCTAATAAATTATGTTTACTATGTTACATTAAGTAACTTTTTGAAATGAAGTAGATAGGTTATTTGATTATACAAAGATGATAATATTATGGCCGACGATATTTTGCATCGAATTCGCACTGTGACATCGGATAATGAACTGGAGATGTCAGATAAAATGCGCAACAAAGCTTTGATTTGACACATTTAATCGAGAATAGGAGCGAGAAATGGACTTCGAACGAGGATGTAAACAAAATAAATATCGTTTAAAACAGATGCTTCGATCGGAGTTATTATATTGATAAAATACATTATAAAATAATTAATTTATTATTTTTAACAAAAACTGAATTTCTTAGTGCACATGGTCGGAAAATCCTCAACATGTGGCGTTGTATGCGTATGTCGTTTTTCAGTTCAATTAAATTTTCTTTAATAATAATCTTCTTAATTCATACCTATAATTCTTTCGGGATGAAACTCGATTATGATGATATAACTCGATAACCACTGGGTCAATTTTTATGATTCTTCTTTTGTTTTGTTCGTATTGTTGTATTTCAGGTTAACGCAAACTTAAAAGATAGGATTTTTGACCCGCTATATGGCGTTGTAATCGATCTCCGAAACCACTCACCCGATTTCAATGAAATTTTATAGATTTATATTATTCGTTCCCGCTTGAAGGATAGGATACTTTTGGACCTGACATATAAAAGAGACTGACGTCCGTATGTGCACTCATAACTCGGGGACGGATCGTTCGATTTTTATAATTTTTGGTTGGAAGGAAGGAAATTATGCTACCTTACTCTACATAATTCGGATTTGAAAGTTGGTTCAGTTAACATTTTGTTGCGAAACATCAATGTACCGAAACTTTACAACGGATCGCATTTGTTTTATGGTGAAGGATCTCACATCAAATATCATACAAGTGATGATTTTAAGGGGAAATCTCAAAGGCAAACACTCTTATTCCGCAGATTTCGCTTATTAAGAACGATTTACCATTCGTGCGACTTCAATTTCCCGTGCGTCTCGCTTTCACTATGACCAATAATTTATTGCAAGGATAACCGATGGATGTTTGTCAATTTAGTGAAAAATTGGAAGGTTGGACGACACGTCAAAATCATTGCGGTTTGATTGAAAAAAATCGACATTGCTATTCATCATTTATTTCTATTGCATTTAATATAACTTTTGAATAAAGAATTTTAATTGGTCGAATTACATAAATTAGCAAGTGCTTGGTGCATGCTCGGAATTTATTAACAAATTAACAAATTTGGGCGAAACGAGGTTTGCCGGGTCAGCTAGTAATAATAATAATAATAATAATAATAATGCTAATTTTAAATTAAAAAAAGTTTTATTTTATGAATTCAAATAATGTCATTTCATGTACCTACCTATACATTTACAGAGGATAATACGTTTAAATTAAAATAATGGTACCACCATGAGTGTACCTAGAAAATAAGCATCCAAATATTTGTTGTAAAATAATTCCTTTTCCTTTTATCGTACAATTTGAACATTCATTGCCGTTCAATTATTTCGTATGTTCGTTTTAAATATTTTCTATGAAACACGTTTTTGTTTAATGAATTTGCGGTGTTGAGAACTGATTTTGATCGCATATTGTTAAGCTAGCTATATAATTGATTGCTTAACTTGATACCAAGAAATAAGAAAGTCGAATAACTTTTTATATAAAAATGAAAGGAACAATTTCAAGCTGGAACTAAGAAAAACTATTATTTATAACACAGCCCCACACTCGTAACTGAAATGAGAACCCACCTCAAGCTACCTGACATCCGGTTTAAACCAGAAGTGTAGGCTGCTTTTTTTCAAGAATGCGTGTGCCCCCTTTGATTAACATGGCACAATTGCACAAATCACTGAACTCGAACTGGGCTACATTCAAGGTCAAATTTAGCTTGTAGGCAATCCCTCTTTTTTAGCTAAAGCTGCCAGTCCATTTAATATTTAGTTTATGGTCAGGACTAAAAGTATACACCCGTCCTATACCGCAATCTGATTTTGAACCAATTGAGAAGATTGGTTTTATAATTCCTATTCCAACTAGACCCAATTTGTCCACATTTGGCATTTTGAGTCTGAAGGAAGCGGTTATGTCAAAAAGCCTGACGAATAGGTAATAGTCTGTAGGTATCGCAATCGCAAATCGGTGTGTGTTGCGAAAAGTTAGAAAATTAATCAAATATGTAGGACTCCTCTCCCTGACTGCTATCTGCTGTAGCATGATGTCTATGCCAATCAGTTAAACTGATGTATGTATACGAGTAATCGAGTTAAAGTTCCATACAAAATGTAATTTTCGCTTACAGTTTTCAATTAACGTTATACCTATATATAAACTTGTTAAGAGCCTTTGTGTGACAGTGATATGGGTTAAGGGGTAAAAAGGCAAACCATGTGTGAACAGGAATGCAAATTCAATATCGATTAGATTATAAAGGAAATGATGTTATAAAAATCTGGTTCACCGAAATTACGCAGATTAGAACAATAAAAAGACGTCCGATTTGTTTGATGTGTACCTAATTTGGAGAAGAGTTTTATTATTCATAGATGATTCATAAAGTTAAACAATTCACAGATGTCATATATAAAATGTATAAAAATGTAGTAGATCGAAAAAAACAAAGCAAATTCAAATGGCTTGAATGGTGCTGAAACACTCATCAATACAAAATAATTACAAGAGGAAAGCTGTTATACATTTGATGATATTATTACCAAGGTTGGAATGGATACCTTGGGTGGACGAAAGGTCATCATCATCATTGAAAGGATAACCTAGCGCACTACTGTGTCTTGTTTTTGGTTACGGCCGCACCCTCACAAAGAAGATGAAACAGTGTTTCACTCTTTAATAACTTTACACAGCTATGTTAACAGACTGCACTCCTTCTTGACTTGACAAATACGCAGTATCATCTTAAACATCACAACCATCGATCATATAAAAATTGCCGACACAACCTGTATCCGGCAAGCTTTTTTCAAACGCCAACCTACATTCTAATTACAATCAATTTCCGTCGTATATTCATTAAATAAACGTGAGCGAACAACTTCGTAGTTACCCTTACCCGTATTAATCCTTAAAGTTGAAACAAAATTAAAATTCATAAATCAAATTTTAATTTCATAAATCGCGGCGGCTAAGGAAACGAAAGTGTAATTAAAACTCACCCGCCCATTAATACTAATTAGAATCCAGTACGAAACAACCTTTCGCCCTTATTCAGCATAATTCCCAAGGAGTGCAGCACAGTCCTGCTGTCGTCCTCGCCAAACACGCACACACACAAGGCACACAACATCTCCGACCTCCCTGTTGTACATCATAGCGATAGCACCATTAGAGGGCTTTTATCATACAAAGCACAAGCAAAGGGTTGCGGAGGCGTTGTTGTTTTTGTACGGTGGTGAACGTACACTATGACTATAGCACAAGAGAAGACAAGTGCGGGATGGATACGATTTTTTAATACAGTTTGCCAGGATAAAAGTCGGATTTGCATAAAATAATTACAAGGCGACTGGCGGAATGTGTGACTCTAACGGTGTGAATTCGGTTCCACATTAAGGATTGGTGGCCGATCAATGGAACCGAGAAAGGAGGAGAAAATCTTAAGAAATTCTTATCCACTCATGGAACACATTAAGATATGAATACGGGCGCGCACTAACATGACTACAGTGGCAGGGTTTCATCAATTCACTTTACGGCTATGTCGGGGTAGTTAAACTTTGTTCTTCCCAACCATAAAACGAGTTATAAATGTGGGCTCAAACATATTCTTTGAAACGTACTTTTATTTACTTATCCGAGTTTGGGGCGGGTGACTCGGAAGATTTGACGAGGAAAAGATGAAGTAATATACCCAGACCAGACCCAGACCCACCGAAGATATACTCAAGCGTTGAGTGCACAGGAAGCTGAGGGATATATCACGTGCCACTGAGTGGATGATTATTTAAGGGTTGATGGCGGGCGGTTGTGGGAGCGGGAGTGCTCGTCGGTGCTCGCACATAAAAGTTGAATAAAACTCTAGCAGCATTTAGATTTCAAATTTCCCCCGAATGAGGCGTACTTGACGGAAAAGTTTATTCTCGTGAATGGGAACTAAGGCAAGGCCTCCACCCCGGCCCCATGCGCTCAGCCAAGACATATTTTCCAGCCAATTTGTTCGTCATAAAGTATCCGCAAATAACGAAATTAAGCAAGCAGACAAATGGCGTGGAAATTCAAATGCGATGTAGTGGGGAGTGGGGTTCGAGTGCGGGGGACACTCGCAGTATTTCAAAAGAAAATATAAACTCTAAATAAATTTCTGCGCGGCTTGATGATAGTGTATAGTATATTTTGGGAAAAGTAATTGGCTAATCATGTCGTGCTTCTGGCATTCCGTCAAAAGGAATTCAACTATGAATGACGAGATTTTTCGTTGTCACTTGGTACAGGAATGCAAATAGGACGGTAATAAAAAAGTTTTATGCCAATTCATGCCGTTTGATTGAATCTTAACGCGGGCGAGGAGCGATTATCTTGTATCGTTCGGGATGTGAAAAAGGACTTGCTTCATGGTGGTTCAAGAGTGTAATCGTTTTGGACCTTAGAAGCCGGTTAAGGTCAGCATCTCAGCGAGTATATGGCAACTTCATTCAGATGGTAAGTTTTGTAGAATTATTAAATGTCACTATCAGTAATTCCGAACTCCGATGAAATAAAAAAGCAACATAAACGGCGGGTAGAAATGGACATGGGAGAGGCGAAAGGCGGCTAATTCGACGGAGTACCCCATAAACGTTAAAGGGGGTATTGTGAGTATGAGTGCTTTAGAATGCTGGTGATATATATATACTTATTAAGACTATTCATCGAACTGTTTGATTTATCAGTTCTAATGCCAAGATTTCAAGGCTGACCAATACACCCCCATGTAGGTATTACGATCTTTGGCTAACTGCTTCGAGTTGCGTACTAAAAGTCGGTTTATTGGCGTCAGGTAAGGCTAAGTTAGTCACCTCGGCAATCATTTATTTTTCACTGTTGAGCTCTTATAGAGTTTGCCCTTTAATCACTTTTTTGTATGCCCATTCGCTATGCTGCTCCTAAGAGTTTGCCCTTATTAGCTTTTTTGAATGCCAGAGCCCGTCAACAAAAACGAGCTCGAAATTGCAGGAGCAAAAGCTTCAATGTTTCACGTACAGTACGTAAGGCTATGAGAGAATGTTGAACGCATTGCTGTTAATAAAGTGTGATTTTTTAAGAGGTTTAGAACTTTAAAAAAAAAAATCACAAAAAATTCGAAAAAATGAATGAAATATTTATTTGAATCGATAGTTTGAACCTTGCAATTTAATGTTTAAAGATAACTTCATGCAAATGTTGACCGCGGCTGCGTCTCAGGTAGTCCGTCCGCTGAGTCCAATTTTGGCATACTCTTTCACACATATCGGCCGGTATCTCACGAATGAATGCATGGATGTTGGCTTCCAGTGCGTCAATCGAAGCGGGCTTATCCCTATACACATTAGCCTTGACATACCCCCACAAAAAATAATCTAATGGTGTCAAATCGCACGATCGAGGCGGCCAATTGACCGGCCCGAAACGTGAAATTAACTGTTCACCAAACTCGCCTCGCAATTGCGCCATTGTTTCGCGTGCTGTGTGGCATGTGGCACCGTCTTGTTGAAACCACATATCATGCAAGTCAAGAACTTCCATTTCGGGCAAAAAAAAGTTTGTTATCATCGCTCGGTAGCGTTCACCATTGACAGTAACGCTGCGATTCGCATCATCTTTGAAGAAATAATAATGCCAATAATGCCGCCGGCCCATAAACCGCACCAAACAGTGGCTTTTTCGGGATGCATTGGTAGCTGTTGCAATGCTTCTGGCTGATCTTCACTCCAAATGCGGCAATTTTGCTTATTTACGTACCCATTCAACCAAAAATGAGCCTCATCGCTGAACACAATTTTTCGATAAAAAAGCGGATCCTCGGCCAGCTTTCCAAGAGCCCATTCACCAAAAATTCGGCGTTGTGGTAGGTCGGCTGGCTTTAGTTCTTGCACAAGCTGTATCTTAAAAGGCTTTACGCACACACAAATCCTTCCGCAAAATTTTCCACGTAGTGCTGTAACAAAGGCCTAACTGCTGGGAACGGCGCCGAATCGACATTTCGCGGTCTTCTGTCACACTAGCTGATACGGCCGCAATATTTTCTTCACTACGCACAGTACGTAAACGTGTTGGTGGTTTAATGTCCAACAAAGTAAATTTGGTGCGAAATTTGGTCACAATCTTCCGAATAGACTGCTCAGAAGGTCGAGAATGCCGATCATAAAATGGAAGCAGCGCGCGATGAACTTTTCGAACCGAGCACGAATTTTGATAGTAAAATTCAATAATTTGCAAGCGTTGTTCATTTGTAAGACGATCCATGGTTAAATTGCAAACCAAACTGAAGCTGTTTGACAGTGACACAAGGTACTAAACACACGTCAGCTGTCAAAACCAGTGTTGCCAAAACCAAACCAGCTAAAAAATCACCCTTTATATACCCATCCCGTTTATCAATATCTACATGTCTCTGTTTGACAGCTGCATCCTGCAGGCCTGACTCGTTCTTTTATTCCCAAAGAACTTAATTTCGTTCAGAATCAGATCTATGCAATATAAGAAAACAAATTTTTAAATATTTCCAATTGGTTAAACTTTTTCTGAAATATTTTTTTATTCAAATCTAATACTTGTTTCCTCATTTTATTACGAGTTTTCTGAACTTTAATCAACAATTAAGTTATGGTGCAGCTGAATTATAAAATCTACTCTGATTAAATTTTAATACGAACATTATTAGAGCCTTCAACTTCAATACATTTGGAAAAAAAAAAAAAAAAAATTCTTAAAAAATAAAAACACGTGCCTAAAACGGGGTTGCATTGATGTCCAATGAGGATACTCTTCTTAAAAATAAGTTACTTTAAGTTCAAAGCATTCTTGTAAGACGTTAAATTTGTTTGATTAATAAATTGATCTTTAAGTTGTAAAGTCAAGAGATGTCCCTAGTGGATTTTCTTTTGAAGATCAGGGCTGTCTAAAGATTCCAGTTCATTGCTCGAGAAATATAAATATTACATACAAAAAAGTAAATAGCTGATTGAATAATTAATCAGATAATTCAGGCATACATGAGTTCTTCTTTATATAAAGGTCTAGAAGAATATACCACTAAAGAGGGGCACAGCGGCATACTCTATCACCCCTATCGAGGTAACCGTTCGAAACGGAACATTCTCCGATATCTACGAAATCGGAGAAATTCCATTCGAGGTCGGTATCCGTGCAGAAACACCTTTCGGATTGCGTGGAACCGCGTTATACCACTGACTTTTGACATTATTTACATGGCACATTTTTTCCGAAGCTCTCTGACAACTAATTGCTGCGGAATATTTTAAATGTGAAATAAACGCGTTTATATGCTTCATTTATTTTGTTCCGAAACGGATAGGTACTTAAACGCAATTTGAGTTCCGATCAAATTTGACTTTCGTATCGGAATTTTTCTCGAACGGATACCTCGTGTCGACAGGGGTGTAAATGATTATTTTCAAAGGGGATACGTGACCACGGAATTTGCCTTTACTCTTCACAATTTTCTATACTAAAACGTAGTACATGGACAGCGAAACGTCTGCGAAAAGGCAGCGGAAAATAATTTGGGTAGATTTCCATCAGCTGATACACAAGTAGCAGTGTTACCAGCACTGGGTATTTATTTCCAATTTGGCTCCTTAGAATTATCATTTCGGATTTATCGTAATTTACGCTATTCACTTTATTTAAAGTTTGGCGATTTCTATGATCCTTAGGAGTTTATAATTCTATTGCGAACGTACTCTTTTCGTACAGGTAACTTAAACTTTCTAAACAGTTGTCTTTTTCGACTATTGGGCATTTGATCTGAGACTTCAGATTTCTGCTGCCAAATTGAACATTAATTCCGAATTTGGTTTCTTCACTTGCACCGGAAATTCATTTCAATAGATTTCAAAGTAGTTTAATATAAAAACTTATTTACACTTGTTTTTTTTTTTTTTTTTAACATTGCAAAATGGAAACTAAAAAAAGTCTCTCAATTAGGAGTTTGTTATTTTTTTTTTTTGTATTGTACCAAGTAATCTACTACAAACACCTACTTCTCCACCATTATTTCGCAGCAGTTACGTCCTGCAGAACGACATTTTTCGTTCATGATTTCGTTGTGTCACTTTTGTATGGGATATTTCGTTTCGGAAGAACTCCGTACTACGCTTTACTGTAAAAAAAATTAGTATTAAAATATTTTTGGTTTTGAAATGTATCCCATATATATTTAACTCAAGGCCAAAAAAGAATTAAAATAAGATAAAAGTGTAGTATATTTTAATATTCCATGGATTTATAAAAAACAAAGTATTGAATTTATTTGAGGATTTTTTACCCTGTTTCTTGAGTGTGACCTTCTCCCAATTGTTTATTTGAAAAAGCCAAATTTTATAGCAGTCGTTTGCTACATGTCCTTTTAATTCAAACACTCCTCACCAATTTGAGGAGTTCATCGGAGTGAAACGCTAAACTTTAGAAAATTCCACAATTGGTTACATAAACATCTATCTGAAGAACAAAATTCGAAAATTTGTATTTATCCAAAACGAGTACATGTACATGTTATTGCTTCCATCAAGCCCAACTATCTTCCCGTATTTCTGCTGTCCTCTTTTAATCTATGGCAATATGGTCTTCAGCACGTTAGCTGCCTGCATAGGACTTCTAAATAAGCAGTGGAATCCGTGGCATATAGAATATTGAAAAACACCTTACATCAAACGCAGGTTTGATTATTTTAGTTAACGATTTGATGACGTTACAATCACCTTGGATTGTTTAAGCTTCATAATTTTAAGACAACGCTCGTTTCGGTGATTAACTCAAAATACAGAGGCATGCAAAACATTAAATGAAAAAATAAGGCTCCATAAATGCGCATACAAAACAAAAACAAAAAAATGTCTAAATTTGGGGCGAAATTTCACGTGTTGGGGCCTTACTTAATTTTTTCAATTGTGGCCGATTTCAATCTATACTTAAAATAAGACTGTAGGCAATTTTTTTTTTACCTAATGGCGTGAAAATTACTGCACAGATTTCGATGAAACTTTTTTTGAAATGTTCCTTAAGATTTTGTGCAACACATAGGCTATTCCCTTTCATTGCCATGCCTATTTTTTGGAGCGTTTTTGATCAAAATGTGTTTTTTTTTTCTGACTTTACTGCCTTTAACTCGCCATTACTCAAATAATTCTTAATCAATGCAAACAAAACAAAATACTTAGGAGAGCCAATACTTTTATAGTTATTTCAAGCCATCAATCAGCTTTCTATGTCCTCTAGAAGCTGAGCTACAACCTAAAATCTAACACAAAAAAAAAAATATTTTCTCAAATCGAATATTATCAGCAGCCGCGGTTCTTGATCGTTTTTCTGCTTTGGGGTGGTTTGGTAGCACACATCGCACAAGCACGTTCATATGAAAAAAAAAAAAAAAAAACAGCGACAATGTGTTTCTGAGGAAATGCGTAGATGGCTGATGACGTGTGGTGTGGTGATGGACGTATGGTGGAGATGGAGTATATAGAAATTGAGTTCATGGTTTTTGTTTTAATGGTTCTTATAGTACTTACGTTGATACCTACAGTAAATAATTGAAGAATTCAAGAAGTGAAGACGATATAGGTGAATTATGTTGTTTGATTTATTTATTGTTGGTGTAGATACAAATTTCCTTTAAGGCTTTTGTTTTAGTGGTTGTTTTGATATTACCTACGTGGTACCTACAGTAAGGAAGTGAAACTTTAGTACTTACGCTGTTGAATTTAATTTTCTTAAATTGGTGTTTTAGGTAAATAGATTTGTCTGATTTATTGTTTCACATTGACAATGTTCACCGCTTTTTTTAGCTAGACTGTTGATTTTAAACAAATATGCCGTTGAGAAAACGGTCAAATCTCTTTTATTGGAAATTACACAGTCTCACGCCGCGTACGAAGTTGCGGGCACAGCTAGTAACAAATAAGTGCAATGAATTAAGAGTTCAGTATTATTTTTGGGTTTTTATTAAAATAATAACATACGGTTGAAAAAATTGCGTTTTAACCGCTGATGGTTTTCAAAGTGAGGCTTACATTTCAAATTAATGCAAGCGACCAACAAAATAGCTGAACAAATCGAGCGATTTATTTAAATTGAATGCCAAGCATTTGAAACCATCAGCAAGTAACAGAAATGATGAACAGATCGAGCGATTTTCAAAGCGAGCCTTACCTTTTACATTAATGTAATCGAGTACCGACTTTTACCTATAACTGAAGATCGAGCATCCACAACCATTACATAAAAATATAAACCTCATTTCATTGGGGCCTAATTTCTAATTAAAATAAAAAATAAAATAAAAAGTTGGCGCAACAGGTCCGGAGGGACCTTAGGCCTAAACCATTCGTTTTGTGTGAGGTTTCATTTTTGGAATGAATGCGGGATTTGAACCTCGACCCCTCGCTTATTAATCCAACACACCAACCACTAAGCCACTGCACCTCCTAAATTAAAATGGGGCATTATTTAATTATGACAATTTAGCCCAATTTTGGGGCATTATTTCATTATAAAAAGGATTCCCAATTTTAGGCCCTTATTTCATTTTTATTTTTGGGGCCTTATTTCATGGCGTCTTCTTTTGTAGAGCCACAAATTCCATCACGTAGTACTCGATCATGGATGCTGTAATTTAAGTTTTTTTTAGTTTTTTTCCCTTATGGGGTGTGGGCGCACATTAGACTGATGTTAGTGAAGTGAAGCTTGGTACGGATCATCATACAAGACGTTTACTAGTTTTAGAAACTCCACACTTCTCGTTTGGTCTTAACAAAAAAGATTCTTTGCTGAAGTCGCCGTGTATTAAATGTCAAAAGTTTTCATACTTTATCTATTTATTTTCATTTTGGCCAGTCCAAGACAAGTCCTCGACTGCAGTGATTGATTTTTTATTAAGAAGTCCTGTTTTGGCTCTTAGCCTTGCGGATATACATAGATTCGAAGGTTTTTGTACTTTTGCCGTTTTGCAGGATCGTCAATATTAAATGTATGCTATATCTATATCGGTCCATTTGAGCATTCTTATGAATCATAAATTGTAGGCTTTATAAAAATGGTACTGTTAGAGTTACAATTCATCAACTCATACGCAGCACAATTTTATAAAGATTGCAAGGCACCATAATAGTTTCCTATATGTTGGGTACTTGGTCACATAAGGACATTCACATTACTTATAGTTAGATTTATTAATTTATTTATTTTTTCAGGTGTCAGGATCGAGAGGCAGCTTACGTTGGCCGTTCTTTACCAACGCAAAAAAAAAGTCCATCCATTCTTTAAAGTTAATACATATAATGGTTTTATTATATTTTTTCAAATTATTATCATGACTAACGTAATATATTTAAATATTAAAAAAGTATGTACACAGAAGATAATAATAAATTTAGTTATAAAAAAGTACATATTCATTTGTAAATTAAGTAGATAATCATTTATATGTTACTATTAGCAAGCGCTAAATATTTTACTCGAGTAACAATATCTTATAAGTTAATTGAAGAAATGTTCTTTACTAATTCTATCTTATGAATACTGTTTAATATGTATGTCGGCAAGTATTTTACAGATATGTTTTTTTTTATTTGTTTACTTTACACTTTAAATAAGAATTAAGTACGCATAGTATTTGTATATATATAATATAATTATAAAAATGTATCACTCATTGTTCTATTGTTATTTTTTGGTTAAATTACTTGTTATGTGCGTTCTATACATAAACTAATCGGAAACGGTTTACGACAAGAGAACTTTATTCGAATTTCATGTAAAAGTAAAAATAAAACTTAAACATAATAATTAAGAGAAATGTAAAAGGTAAAGAGTTTGTTCCCTTGAATAGAAGTTATTCAGTTTTAAATTCGATCGATAAACTAAATTTAAACAGCATAATTGTCCAGAAGTGCGCATACTACTAGACTATAGAATTTGTTATTGATCCGTTTTTGGTTTCTTTTCGAAAATACTATATTATTTGTCAAAGTCTTTTAATTTATTTTTTAACATGGGTTACATTTTTGTCTTTTATCTATTTCTGTAAATATACTCATATCATCATCATCAGTAGGCATAGTTGTAGTTGTTGCTAGAAATGTTAATTCGTTTACAAGATTCATTTGGTTTAAGCCATGAGCAGAATTTAAACAAGAAAAACAAACAATATGATAACAAAATCAATTCGAACGTCTTTATGCTAAAAGTTGCTCATAGTTCATAGATGATAATTTTTTTAAAGAAATTAGTGCCCCAGATTGACTGGAAATTTAAAACGATGTTTTTTCTTGGTAAATAGGGAGACAGAGTTAGCACTGAAATTGATTCCCTATCCACTAAAATTATATTCAAAGCCAGTAACAGTCAGATTGTTGACTCTTGAGTGCTGATAAATGTGTGATTATGAACTATGCCGCTTTCGCAATTGAGATATGTGCTAGTTTCTATGTAATTATAAGAATTTCAACTTGGCAGCACTGAATTGAATTGAATTGAATTAAGAAGAAGGTGTGGAAGAAGCTGGCAAAATCTCAATGACTTCTTTGGTGGTGCTAGTCCACCAGACTTTGCCAGCTTCTCGTCAATTTTCGCGGTCAATTTTTATAGGCATAAGTTGGCGCCAAAAATTGATAACGGGTTTTTGTAGAGACTTTAAAAACAAGCATTCCTCACTATGACAGTGGGGGGGGGGGGGGGGGGGGGGATCTATCACGCACCGTTTAAGCGGGAGGGATAACAAAAAATACTAAAAATGAAAGAAAATATATTTTAAAAACAACGGCAACACTTACAATAAAGTACTTTACCATTTTTAAAAGCCAGGCGCCTGATATTTCAAATTATTTTTTAACCAAGTTAATTCAGCTTCAGGGAAAAAAAGTTGAATGCTGATTTTTCCAAAATTATGAACAAATTTATTTCCAGTATTTTCTGTCTTCTAGCTTTTGAGAAAATGCAAAATTACTTTTAAATGTTGCTCCGCTTATGACATGTTTAAAGCCGCCTGGCAGGCAGCAATGTCAAAAGATTTCTTGGACAACAGCATTACCCCTACCAACTTAAATTACCCCTACCTCCCAAACGGAGCGAGATAGACCCCCACTGTCGTTGCTGGTTGAATGTGATGTTAAATTTCTAACGCGTACCAAACTATTCGATGGACCACTGAAACTTGTTATATCAGACGTGAATCACTTTTAACTTTTAACTCTTCTCTTGCTATATTTATTATTTACTAGAGTTCGCCTAGTGGTACCATAACTTGCAGCAGTATTTCTGTTCATAATTGCATTGAATCAATATTATGGATCTACAACTCTCCCTGGTTGCAAAAAAAAAGTGACAACGTTTTTCTAAAAGTTGAAACTTCCGGAGCACTTTGTACTTCCTCTTTATTCTTTAGTTATTTTGTGCCCAACTCGTACAGTCCGTCGTTTTCTTTGCGTCGACTCGTTTTACGAATGCAAATTTCTCAAACACAGGTGCAAAGGAATCACTTCCAGTCGGCTTCATTAATCAAGTTCCCAGACCACCAAAGCGATGAAATGCCCTGACAGGTGGTACCACGACAAAGTTAAGGAGAGGTGTTGAGTCAAGTTGGTCGTAGCACTGGCTAGATGTTTCCATAAAGGAACGAATATGAATACCTCGGAAATGAATGCTTGAACAACTACAAAATAAGTCTCTCACTTACCAATTTTACAAGCCTAAAAGCAATTCATCGACGTCTTTGAAACATTAATAATGTATAGGAAGCTAATAGCCTCGCCTGGACGATATCCTCTTTGACCTTTCTGCGATATGATAAAATTTCCCCATAATCTTTAATGGTTATGGACAAATTTAACTATTATTATGCTACTTGCAGGTGTAACCCTGAATTGAATGGTTCCTGACTGATCTCAGATGTGTGGTCTATTGATGCAGCGATGATAGCCCACCATTATAATTCACTGTCTGAATTTTAAACATTGAAACCATTGACATCAACACTCGTTTGAAGGACACTCTAAAACCCCACCGACAAAAACATGAAGACACGTACATTCTGCACCTCGAAACGTTTCCATATTTTTGCTGCCGAGTGCTGACATCTGGTAGAAAATAATTGAAATAGAACTGTATATACGAAATTGAAGCGAAATAACAAAAATCCACTGCCTAGGTGTACAATTTTGTTCCGAAATCCAACCGCCTATATAGCGCATATTTCCATTCTTAGAGATTGCCTATGTTCATGAACATAAATCAAATAGACAGGGAACTACATGTTAACTGCCCGTCTGTGATTTACAATCACAGACATGGTCATGGTCCAGTTGTCCAGGGACAGACAGAGACTAGCAGCGTTACCATTAACGAACTGTCATCCACGTAGAGACGAAATATTTCAGTTCACTTTGATTTACGGCCACGCACATTCGCGTATGACGAACGTCCGAAATAAAGGTGACCCGACGTTATACAATACGCCACACCACACGGCACAAGGCACACGGTTCACAATCACAATCCATTCACACAACATCATAATCTCTACGGCAAAGCGGCTGTAAACATTCTAAAGTCTTAAATTAACATTTAAGCCACTCACGTGAGTGGGTGATTTAGCAACAAATATTATAACTGCCTACGGATGAGATGGTTTTCGGGTAAATTTTGGGTAAGCCTTTACAACATTACGCCGAAGAACGTGAGAAACTTTGCTATGCTGTACAATTTATACACAAATCGAATTCTGTCCAAATGAATAAAGTTAAAGTCCGTCTTGACGTACTCCGTTTCCGGTTCAATTCAACTGCATTTGCGTGCTCTGCGCTGGAATCTTTTCATTCGCAGCGACCATTCGTCTTTCCACTCAAAGACAACCGAACTGGGTCCGACGGCTAGGTAGCCGGGAGCAGCTTCGGAGTCTCTTCCCAGGATTAGATATGATCTGAAACGAGAGTTTAGATATTGTTTAGTTTCACTGCTTACGAGGCGCACCTTTAAAAGGGTAAACTCACTTGTTCAGTTTGATCTTCGGACACTGACATTCTAGGTTCTTGCGCGGAACGAGTAACACCATCGGCCCACGTCCGAGCAGCGCACTTGTTGTTCCGGAGGCTGGATTTCGTTTGAAAATCGTTTGAATATTGATTTCGAATTTGAAGATCTCGTTCTGTCGTTCGATTGAGTACTGTTCGGTGCTGATTTCCATTGATGCTCTGTCATGGCCGACTACCTTCGCCATAATAGCTGAAAGTGCAAATTCAAAAGGTACGTGTTTGAAAGAAAAAAATATTTTTAATGTAAAATTTCAAAGGATGCTGTTAGTATCAGCACCAGTGTTGCCGAAAGTACTCCCATATGAGTATTGTATTACTTTCAACACCTTCGTACTCCTATTTTTTGTAAAGACCTAAAACATCTTATCATTCGACCGCGTTCTATAAAAGTGAAGACTAGATTTGTCGTCTGAGTTAATGCTTAGTCAAAAGATATAACACGATCTGGCAATAACAGAAATGTTAAATATATACAACCAAAACACGAAAGAAGGGCCAATGTTATTAATGTTGGTCCAGTCCATGGTCTAAAACACCAAGTGATAAATTTAAAATAATTATGCAAAGTGGTAAGTTGGTGTTATCTTATGGAAACAGCTAAGAAAATAATTAAAACCAGCTCAAAATACCCATAGAATCCAACTCACCATAATCTTCCCTACAGAATCGGTTCAGGTTCAGCTTCTTGGGACTGGTCTTACATTTACCACAATCTGTAACATAAAACAAGATAAAGTTTATTAATTGTTTGCAACATGTTATAAGTAATTTTGTCTTACAAGTTTTCATATCGTCGGTCTGTTCGCCTTCACTCACGTCTGCACTTGCACTTTCCGCTTGGATGGCATTGACAACAGTGGGTATTTCTAAAATTAAAATTATGCAAAATAGTTTAATATAAAATTTATTTAATAAACATTCAAAATGAAAAATTACTTATGCAAGGCGCTACATGTGATCGAGTTTGTTGATATCCCTTTGCACATCGATTGCATGTTTGGCCAGTGACTCCATCCTTGCAGGGACACTGTCCAGACAAGTGATTGCAAATTTTGCCTGTTGAACCGACTGGGTGACAATCGCAACCTAGAAAGGAAATTAAACTTCAGTTGTAGTTACGGGTGAGACGTTTTATCCAATAAATTTAAATTAAATTCAAATAAAACTAATTAAATCTGTTAGTTTGATAGATAGCTTAGTCCTTAGTAAATACTAAGTAACAGCACACTAACTTCAAAACCGGTGCCTGACTCTTTAGTCAATTACAAACGTTTTGTTACCTACCTGTACAACTAGTACCAACCTTGGATCGGGAGCGACGCAAATTTTTGTCAAACAGACCCAAGAATTGACAGTTTGAGAAAATAGACACAACTTGGGGAATTTTCTTAAAACAAAATTTTAATGAAATGACTTGGGAATAAAATTGACTCGAATGACACTGAATTGACGCTGTTTATGTCGTTACGGCGGAAATTGGCATGTCGCCATCACTACGCCGCCGCTCTCGACTCTAAGTCCTAAACCATTCAACCAATTTCAATGAAATTTTGTGGGTGTGTATGTGTATGGTTGGTTAAATAAAAAAAAATTAAAAGGCACTCCGGGAGTGCCGACAGAAGTGATAACTTGAACAATTACGTGTGTATTTTTCGAATCGTCAGAAAATATATTATTGTGTAGGAAGTACTTTTAAATAAAGTGTTTTTTTATTCATTATTATAAACTACTACTACTACAAAAATTATGTTACATTTTTCATTTAATGCGGTATTTTACATCAAAAATAATGCATATTATTTTACATACAGAATTGCAATCTATTGCTTAAAATGTAAATTTACAGATACATGAAATATTAAATTTAAAAATTAATGGGTATTCTTTGAAATGAATACCAATGACACTTATGAAATTTCATCAACAACTTCAAACTCTTCCATCATCATCATCATTATTATCATTATATTTGAAAACTGATACTATAGGTTTATGGTAGGTAACTAAAATAGGAAACAAACAATTTTGATTCGAATCTATTTAAATATCTTGTAAAGATGGCATCAATTGTAGTTTTATGTCTAATCGTGCTAAGATTGCGATCATTGCTCATCGTTAAATCAAATTTGCTATTTAAAAATTCCATTAATGGTAGTTTTTATCATCTGCAAAGTTGATGTTGAAATCCCCACTCAAAATGATTGGAATATCATCAAATCTCTTCCCAACTTTATCTTGAAGTAATGCAGAATTATCTTTAGCATATATAAGTAATTTTCATCGATGCTGTCTTCCAGCGTAATCTAGATAGATTACAGTCTCGAATGTACATATCTTACTTCAGCTACCACAATCCGATTGTATCTACTTGTATTCTACCGAAACTAGCACAGAACGAATAAATTAATAATAATTATACTGAAGCTTAATTGAATATGAATTTCTTTCCGAAAAATACAAATTTTACTTTTAAAAGAAAAAGAACGAGAAAAGACAACAATATTTTTCTGTCTTGCTGCATCGCCATTGATAATGCTCTAGATCTCGTGGTACGGCATCAATTGTAGTTTTATATTAATTATTTTACACAAAAATTACTAATCATATTTTACAGTATACACTAAGGCGACATGAATATTACAATTATTTATATAGTATACCTACTCTTAGGGTGGCAAGTTTACCACAGTTTTCTATTTCTTGTTTCGGTAATTATAACACAAGCTACTGTGCCATAAATGTGCACAAACCCAAAATCGTGGATATGTCGGAATTAAGCCTGGTAAAATTAAGTTATGAATTCCCCATACAAAACAGGTAATTGAAATAATTTTGGTGACAATCAATTTGTCGCTACCATAAATTACCATAGTAACGTATTCAAATAAAAATCATCGTAGATTAAGCTATAAATTACCTACCCCTAAAAGTAAGCCATAGTACAAAAGCTTACAACTAAAAGTATGCAATCGGTGTCGGTGTCGGTGTCGGTGTCGGTGTCGGAGTCGGTGTCGGTGTCGGTGTCGGTGTCGGTGTCGGTGTCGGTGTCGTTGTCGGTGTCGGTGTCGGTGTCGGTGTCGGTGTCGGTGTCGGTGTCGGCGTCGGTGTCGGTGTCGGTGTCGGAGTCGGTGTCGGTGTCGGTGTCGGTGTCGGAGTCGGTGTCGGTGTCGGTGTCGGTGTCGCGAGTTTGCTAATTTTTGCCCATCCAAATAGTGCCCAACGCGCCAAAGAAGTTATCACTTCAATAAAAATCATCGTAGATTAAGCTATAAATTACCTACCCCTAAAAGTAAGCCATAGTACAAAAGCTTACAACTAAAAGTATGCAATCGGTGTCGGTGTCGGTGTCGGTGTCGGTGTCGGTGTCGGAGTCGGTGTCGGTGTCGGTGTCGGTGTCGGTGTCGGTGTCGGTGTCGGTGTCGTTGTCGGTGTCGGTGTCGGTGTCGGTGTCGGTGTCGGTGTCGGTGTCGGCGTCGGTGTCGGTGTCGGTGTCGGAGTCGGTGTCGGTGTCGGTGTCGGTGTCGGAGTCGGTGTCGGTGTCGGTGTCGGTGTCGCGAGTTTGCTAATTTTTGCCCATCCAAATAGTGCCCAACGCGCCTAAAGAAGTTATCACTTCAATAAAAATCATCGTAGATTAAGCTATAAATTACCTACCCCTAAAAGTAAGCAATAGTACAAAAGTTTACTACTAAAAGTACCTATGCAATCGGTGTCGGTGTCGGTGTCGCGAGTTTGCTAATTTTTGCCCATCCCAACGCGCCCTAAAAGTATGCAATCGGTGTCAGTGTCGGTGTCGGAGTCGGTGTCGGTGTCGGTGTCGGTGTCGGTGTCGCGAGTTTGCTAGTTTTTGCCCATCCAAATAGTGCCCAACGCGCCTAAAGAAGTATGCAATCGGTGTCGGTGTCGGTGTCGGAGTCGGTGTCGGTGTCGGTGTCGGTGTCGGTGTCGGTGTCGGAGTCGGTGTCGGTGTCGGTGTCGGTGTCGGTGTCGGTGTCGGAGTCGGTGTCGGTGTCGGTGTCGGTGTCGGTGTCGGTGTCGGTGTCGGTGTCGGTGTCGGTGTCGGTGTCGGTGTCGGTGTCGGTGTCGGTGTCGGTGTCGGTGTCGCGAGTTTGCTAGTTTTTGCCCATCCAAATAGTGCCCAACGCGCCTAAAGAAGTATGCAATCGGTGTCGGTGTCGGTGTCGGTGTCGGTGTCGGTGTCGGTGTCGGTGTCGCGAGTTTGCTAGTTTTTGCCCATCCAAATAGTGCCCAACGCGCCTAAAGAAGTTATCACTTCAAAAAAATAAATAGTTGGCGCAACAGGTCTGGAGAGACCCTAGGCCTAGCTTCTCATAACCATTCGTTTTGTGTGAGTTTTTCATTTTTGGAACGAATGGAAGGGATCTACAGTTTTATGCCGAATCCAAACGGCTAATTGAGAAGCTCTTACAAGACATTTATACTCTCGGATGTTTGTCAGACGTTCGCGAGAGGTAGCGCAGTGGAAAAAAACCCTAAGTCGGAATGGGTGGTTGCGGGATTCGAACCTGGGACTCCCGCATAGCAGTCCAACACATTAACCACTAAGCTACTGCGACTACATGGTTGGTTGCAACTTGAAATATAGGACCCGATAAGTGGCGCTGTTGCCGAGACATAAACATTTTTCTCAATTCTTTCAAATAGTTGTTAAAGTGAATACTTATGGGCACGCTGGACCTGGTAGTGAACTGATAAAGCTATATATCTTACACAGACACTAGACTCCTACTGAGGAGTTTATTAAACGAAATCTTAGTTGTCTTGAATGAATAGGTACACATTTACTGCGCTGTATTAATACATTGAATTTCAATGGTTTCATTTATTTTTCTTTATAATAAAGTACATTACATGTGACTAATGAGCCACTAAAAATGCATTATTTTTGTGGAAATTGACAGCAAGCCACTAATCAATCGTAACAGTATAATTTTTAGCCACTTTCTTTCTTCAGAAAATCCTTACTATAATGAAACTGTAACTTTTATTCCGACTGTAAGGTGTATGTTCGTAATATTTTATTGCATTTGCATTGAAAATTGCCGATATTAGATTATGGGATATGTTTTAAGATTGTCCGCTGTCCGGAAGCGGAAATCTAAGCTAATATCTAAGCTCCTAGCTTTGTAATGACTCATCCAAATGAATGATTTTTTTAATATAAAGTTCAATTATGTACAAAGATTTTTGTACGTTATCCTGAAGTCAAACAATAAGCAATTAACTATAAATTTAAAAACTTAAATTTTAAATTCAAAAAAGTAAAATGTTCGATTAAAGCTAGATCGTTGGACTTTCCCAGCATTCAGTGGAGGAAATTTTGTGTGTGTGTACGAAGTCGAACTCTGGCGAAGCAACGCGAGCACGGGTTAGCTAGTACCCTAGTAAATAATACCTACCACTCTTATTTTATATGAAATTAAATTTTACCTCTGTAAAGCCTCTATAAGTAAGTTAGGGGGAAGTAACAAGGTAGTGCTTCTATACAGCTTCCAATCGCAAGCTGTTCACTAAATGACAGTTCATTGCTTCATTCAAACTGTCACTAAAAACATTTTCTTCGGAATGAGGACGTGAAGAAAAGTTATTTATTTGAAACTTTTTGAATATTGGTTTCACATTTTCGTAGAACGAGAATCGAAATTGCAGTTCAACGGTGAAAACATTTTTATTTCACCTTTTCACATAACCAGCCCCAGAGGGTCAGGGCCCAATTCCGCAAGAGGGAGTTTTTCGCTCGTGTGCACGCTTAACAAAACTCACACTCACTGCCCATGTACTTTAATTTTGCGCACGTAAATGACGTAGAAACTCACTTACACGCTTGCGGAATCGGAACAGGCTAGTTTATACTTTTTTCGTGTACGTAAAAAAATCCACTCTTGCTGAAATTGGCACTTGGTGTGCGGGTGTTCCGAAAAAAGTGTCAAATTGACACGAAGGCGTCCGTTGGTGGTAGCAGTAAATGAATGCGGCGATTTCACTATATCTGTTTCTGTTTTTAATTACGAACTATTAATCCGCAGCATGAAACAAAATCAAATGTTCCGCTTGGGTATACTCCTACTGTATGTAAATTTCAAAGAAAAAATGAATTAAATAAAAAATCGTTTCAAAGTGAAACGATAATTTTAAAATATATTTACAATACTCTGAAGATCCCGAAGTTCCCATCAAATCGTTTATATCTCTTAACTTTTATTAAATATAGCCACATCGCTCAAAATAACTGCTAATGTTTATGTGTAGATAGAGAGAGAACACCCAATGTTGCTAAAGAATCTAAATAAAAAATAGCTAAAAGTCTCTATCAAAGGAAAGTGTTCGCTTCAAATATCAACAAAAGACGCCACCACTTTGCCGTCATCAAAGAACGAAAAAAAATGCCACTGATGACACAGTTTAAAACTTGTTAAGGAAATTCCATCAATTTAATGCGCATCGATTAAGTTTGGAATTTCGAATATTTCCAAAAAACTCACTAAAATAAAAGTTTTCAAATAGTTGACTGAGTGCTGTGTGCAGGAGTTGTGTCTATACAAATTTTACATTGAGTTCAAAAATACCGGCATGTTCCCAGACTGTTCTCATTCAGATATTTAAAAGTTTCATTGGATTGGCAGCAGGTGAAACAAGCAGGCAAAGTTCAGTCAGACGATTTAGCTTGTTTTTAGTTTACAGCATGAAGGAGGCCCCTTTTGATATACTGGCTTGTGATATTCAAAGTAATAACTTTTCCAGAGTAAATACGCAAACATCTGTTGGTGAATTGTGAATCAGAAATACGAGTGAAAGTTAGAGTATAAGTCCCCGACCGGGTTGTAATTGACATGTTCAACAAGCAGTATGAACTAGTTTCTATAGTTTGTCAAATGTTGAAGTTGAGTGCATGTGGGGCGGTTTATTTTTATTTATATAGGGTGGTGCTTTTTTTAAACGAGTATGACCGCGTCTTTTCATTGTTTCACATAATTTTGTTATTAATGAAATCTGTTTTTAATGCTTCATTATATTTTTGGTTTGTTAAGAATATAAAATAGGTACCAAACATCCTTGAACACATTAAAACTGCACTTTAAGGAGGTTGAGGATCCTTTCAGGTTATAAGGCTAAGGATTTTTTTTTTTTTTAATTTAATTATTATTTAAATGTGTCATGGTTTATTGGAGCTTGTTTCAGACTTTCAAAATAAATAAGGTGCACGACCTTTTATAAAAATTAAATTCCTCTATACCGATAACTGTCATCGAACTTTATAGGACGATGTCGCTTATTCTTTAAAAATTTCCAAGAAATACTTTCCCACCATTCTGAATTCACAAACTTCTATAAGGGTATGATATGGCAAACACTTATTATTTCCTACTTATAAATTATAATGAATATCTTTATCGCAGACTTGACTTGAGCGCCCAAAAAGAAAATCGTGAAAAGCGCTTCGAAAACATAAAAACGCCTATAAAAAATCCGTCAAAAATCAGAAAACCACTTAACCATTACAGGTGAAAAGTGGGTCGAAGCGCGATTCGTATAACACGACGAAAAACGAATCGGAAAACGCAATAACACGACGACTGAAAACGCACAATAAGTATGCGTCGGAAAATAAAACTAAAAACAAGTAAAAATCTAACAACAATCGCGTTCAAAACAATTTTGCAGAAACCCGTCAAAAGCACTTCAACATACAGGTCGAAAGTGCGTCAAAGAGCGATTCGTAAAACTCGTCCAAACCCGATTGGAAAACAAAAATAAAGTGCACGACTGGGTCGAACGAAACTTTCTCGTAAATCAAAAGTTTGATAAGTTATTTTATTTTTTTATTTTATAAGGTATGAGTAGGTAAAAATCTAAGAAGCAATGCTAAACGAATAGTGTTAACTTAATAAATCCATTTTTAAGTTATTCATCTGATATGGCAGTATGTATATATCAAATAACAAAGTGAGGTTTTATAAGTTGAAGCTCTACTGGTAACTGGTATTTGTCGAAACTTCTGATTAGACAGTTTTAGGCGCCTACTGTACTGCTTTTTAAGATTTTTGTGTTAAGTTATAAATATAAGCGTATACTAGAAGTTTCTGTTTTCTGATCTTTGTTTATTTTTGACTGAAATATATTAGTGACGCTGGTTTAAGGTGTCAATGATCACATTATGTAAGAATTCAATGATTTGTTTTTGAATTTTGCATTAGCAGTTATAAACTGAATAGTTATCCCGTTGAACGTGTGTGGGGGTGCAAATAAAGTCAGATTTTCTGATTGTGTAAACTCCAATTGGTTGGTTGATTTTAATGGCTGGTATTAATTCTTGAGAAGCAATTAATTAACTGATTTTTTTCGCATGTTTTGAGAAAAACTAAGTGGGGGATCTTATTAAGAATACCTATATTATCTTTAGTATGTATTTTGACCATAATTGTTAGAGCGGTTTTTGTAAAATTACGTAGACAAAACAGTACCAAACATTCCAATGTTTAATTTGAAAAATACTATCTATCTGAAAACCGAGCATATGTTATTGTTCGTAAGCATTATTTGGTTTTTAAAGTATTATCGAAATCGAAAATGGGTTTTTCGAACTATGAACAGTTTCTAAATCCAAATATGTAAATCTGAACTATACTCTGTCCAAGAAAATTTGTCAGTACATACCTTATGGGGCTTTGTTTGTATCAGTGGTGCCTGTAGCTACTCTCACGGCACTCAAACATAAGAATTGCCACTGAAATAAAAACCAAACCACTGACATTCCAAGGAATTATTGTTGTAATTTTCCAGTCTGCCACACAACCGTGGGTAGAATGAGCATGATCGTCTTGTGTTCACTTGCTATTATCATCAACCAAAATAAGCAGTGTGGATGACTGAAGGACATCAGAAGAGTGTTACCTGTTCAACAAAGAGAGCATATCCTGAAGGGTTTTTCTATGGATTTTTTCAAAGATATTTCGGTTTTGGTGCTTTTGAAAACGACTTATTATGTGGGGTGATGCCATTCGGTTTTAATTTGTTTGTATTTCTGAAGGATCCAATAATTTGTTTTTTACCACATCCGGTCACTCGTCCCCAGCAAAGATAATGCCTTGAAAGGATTTTATGATCCTTTTTACGATACTGTTTTCGCGAAGATCTGCACTACCGGGTAATAATTTGTTAACAAATATGTAATCTAGGTGGTGCCGTGAAATAAGGCCAAGTGAAATAAGGCCAAATTCAAAAATTTGGCCTTATTTCGCTTTGTTAAAAATCGAATTTTGTAGTCCTAGGAAGGAAATGACAGTTATAGTTGTCCTTGTTGTAGACAAAATGTTGACGATACTATTGAAGTGTATTCATAAATTTTTTTCTAATAAAAACTAATATTCAAGCTATATAATGCAGTTTGGGGCTATTTTTCATTTTTGGATTTTTAATTTTTATATTTTGGGGCCTTTTTTCATTTTGTTTGGGGCGATATTTCCATTTTGAAATTGGGGCCATTTTTCATTATGAAAAAACGCCCCAATTTTGGGGCAATTTTTCATTGGGGCCAAATTTCATGTAGCCATATCGAATTTTTTGCTATTATTTTTTTTTTTTTTCAATAAGAAAAACTAAATGCCTGAGTATGTGTACGCTAAAAGAAACTGATAAAAAAATAGTTTAAAACACAAATAAATAATGTTCACTTACATGGTCGTCATGGGCGAAGTGTACAATTAAAAGCTGCTTATCCAAAAGATAGTTTCGGGCAGTTGCGCCACGTAACTTATGGATTGCAGTTGCAATGGTCGGAGACAAAAAAATCGAATAAGAAAAAGTTTCCTCAACGACTGTGCCCCGGTAAAACGGTTCGCTATTTTTATATCGTGACATCCCAAAACTACACATTACGCTTTCACTTTTAAATAGGTTCGACACCTCCTTTGGCGTAGCTGGAGCTTTTGGAAACGATTTATTCCTAATATTTATAAGCTGCCTGCGTACTTTTCCGAATTGAATCATTTGGCCTTATTTCACTTTAGATTAGTGAATTCGTTTGGCCTTATTTCACTTTGTCAAAGTGAAATAAGGCCAAACGTAGAAATTTGGCCTTATTTCACTTTAACAAAGCGAAATAAGGCCAAATTTTTGAATTTGGCCTTATTTCACTTGGCCTTATTTCACGGCACCATCTAGGTATCTATGTCTATATTCTAAAATGTATGTACAGCTTCACAAGTGCAGTTCTTTTACCATCTGTTTAGGTAAATATATGACATTGCGTCGTGGTTATTTAATTTTGTATTCTAATTGCCTGTTTGTGTACCTATATTTTTTTCATTTTGATTTACGATATTTTTATTTTTTGTGGGAAAACAAACTAAAGCGATTAGGCCTACTGGGGATGCCCTTAAAAAAACCCGCCTATTATCTTACGGGAAAGGGAAAAAGAATTTATTTCGTTCAGCAATATTTTTTATTTTAAATTGGAAGGTGGTAGCCCTAACAGCATTGCTCTCTGAGCTATGGAAAATTATCATACAAGCTACGGCAACCCTGTGAGAGCTTTAAAGAGGGACCGATTTATGTAAGTTATTGCAACCAGACTGAGAGACAAACATTCTATCTTCCCTGTACTGACAATTTTTGTTGGAAAGAGTATAGTCAGGCAATGTCTAGGGCATTATGTTCGCAGAACCGTGTCAGATTATGTTGGGTACCTGTGGGCATTATGATATTGAGGGTAATGAAACGACCGACTAGCCAAACTAAGGAAGGAGCGGAACTTCCACTTAATACAATAATTGAGGGTATCAGGCCACCTATATGTTCTCAGTAGAACAAAGTTAGGATTAGGATGAATAATCTCTGGGCACTGCCTTCTAAGAAAACATGCCAGGAAAATAGGCTTAGCTAATACGGTTAGACGGTTCCCCAGGTACTTCTTTAATAACTCAGAGAATGTTGGTTCCTCAAACTTGGGACCAATATTAGGACCATAATCAAATTCTGTAGGGAAATTGATTGAATCGCCCAAAATTTGGTTAAGTTTTTAACCGTATAATATGGTTCCCTAGGGATGGCGATGGGCCAGCTTTTGTGCCTGGTCTTTTGTGACGACCTCAAAAACCCACTCAACCTAACCTTGCATTTTGGTCTAAATCGTTATTGTCGTTTTCAGGTAAACATTTAAAAAAAATACTTTTTTCAAAAATTATTTGTACGATATTAGAGAGAAAAACTGAGTTTGCTATTAAGTATAAGAAACGATCACAGTACGTTAAAAATTAATTTTTGTTACAATCGTATGGACCGTTTTCGAGATATGTCGAAATTTCAAAAGTAGCGAATTTTTAGCCAAAAACTGGGCATGCAGGCATGGTACCCTTACCTACTTAAGCTTAAATATCAAACATTTGGTTGATATCGCTGATAAATGTGGATGCTTCTTTTGCGAAGCAATAACATACCTTGGATGTTAATTGCCTTCATGAAGTAAATGTTGTGTTTTCTGTAAGATCTATCCAGTCAGTTCATGAAGACCTTTTTCGACTATAAATAGAAGCGGAGCCTATTAAAATGTATAATTTAGTTTCTCATTGTATTTTCAACTGAATTGCTCGTGAAATAAAGTTAAATTTCTTTCATTTTAAAGAGATCGTTGTCAATCATTTCAGCTTTTTTCATTCTTTTATACGTTTTTTTTAAACATTAGACCTGAGCCGATGCATGCAAGGACAAACACGGGAACTTTGTAATAGGTAGATCTACAGTCATTTTTGGAAATGTTGGTGAATCTTTTTCATGAAGAATTGGTCAATAGAAAAACATCCCAACAAAAAGCTATTTGGATGCTAATTATGACAAGCACATGATAAACATGAATTCTAGAAAGCCATATAGCCTAGTGCCATAATTTTTCGTAGCTGGATGAGAAAAAACAAGCTGAGGCATTTCTGTAAGTTTTAAGCGACTTTCAATTTGTCCACATGGCTTTTTGTTTCGAATTATAGTATACCCGTTGTAGCCAATCGAGATCCCAAGACTTGTTGTATAGTAACAACAGCAAGATTTAACCCGCACTTAAGGCACTTAGATGGGTCCTACTTGTGGAAGAGCGCATTCAGCATCTAAAAGTAATCAACTACTCGCGGAATACTTTCAATGCATGAATGCAATCGCAGTTTAAATATCTATGCAACTACTATTACTCTTCGACTACATAGCTATACCTACCTTCAAGAAAGACCTCTTCAAAAATGCAATGTACATCAAAATGCTCGTACAAAAAATTACTAGATTATTATCACCACCAATCGCTCATGCTCATCTACTATTAGTACAGCATCATAGCCACTTAAAAAAAAAAAAAAACTGCAACAGATCAACAACCCGACCCAATCAATTATTCGCAAAAACACTCGCACACTTTGTGGCCTTAAGCCAACACCTGTTGTGCACTTATTTAGACTCTTTCTGCATATCAAGCACAATTACAAGACAACAAGATAAAAATTCAAATTAGGTACCCATGGATATCGTATATTTCAAACGATTTTGATATTTATAGGACTTACGTCTGCAAACTTTTCGATGATTAATTGGTTTTGTCGAATCTCTGTAGTAGCCCTCTCTGCAGTAGTGGCAATATCTGCCAGTCGTATCGTGTTGGCAATTGTAGCACACTCCACCAGATACCCGGCCAGATAATTTATACAGCTCCACATTGAATCGGCATCGACGTGCGTGTCCATTGCAGTTACAAACTGAAAATCAAAGAGAGAGAAATTCATTAAACTTTGGCCATTTAATCAAATTTATGCAGCAATTTAAATGATGGAAGATATATATTTGTGGTACTTCTAATGCCCAAACGACATAAAAGTAGTATATAGGCAATAAATTTGTATTTCCTATTTTGCAGTAGCAGTATAAATTCTGTCGGCACATTCGACTTTTTATGATAGGGAAATCAATAATCACCTTCCATTTCACAATTCGGTTTAAAAAACGTTCTACTCGGTTGGGAAATGATTTAATAAATGTACCGGACCGACGGGCGTCTCAAAATTTGTACATCTTTTGTATCATGTTTAACCGATGCCCACTCGAATGCGATGGAGTAGACTCCTATACCTACACACGCACGCAAATCAAATTTGAAAATGCATTAAAAGCATGAGTATTCCCTGCCGCCCCTGAGTGGATGGTCAACAGATGCCGCCATAAGGGAAATATGAGAGTACAGACATCTCCATCTCGCCATGGAGGACTAACATTGACGCTCTTATGTCTTTCTACTAACACAGATATCACACTTTTTGTGTGTCCTCTTCAAATCGAATAAAATATCCTTCTCAACAATGGTGTCCTCTCTCGGCACACGTATGTATCATCTGACAGACCGCACATGTGTGTACATACTCGTGTCTATGGATCTGCAGGATCCCCGTCAATAATTGTGAAGAAGGAGCATACACCACTCGTCCGCATAGTAAATATATGAGCATACGAGTATCCTGCCATAAAAAAAAACAATGCTTGGCAGCATTTTCCTTTCCTTTATTCTCCATTATGACTGTAGGCTGACGAGGACGACAGAAACGAAACAAAAAAAAAATTAAAAAAATCCTTTCAATAGACAACCGGCCACACTGCGGTGTTTGTCGAAACCAAAAATGAAAAGAGAATTATCCCGAAGCGGATATACCACTCGAAAGATACCAGAATCAGAATCCCAATCCATTCGATGGATACGTGTAGTGTAGGTCTACTTTTTAAACGACTCCACCTGGTCTAGGTGGTACCTGGTATATATCTGCTGATTGGGCTGGCGAACATCTCTATACGAGAAAGTTGATGAATACTTGATTATAGAGTCGTCCGCTTTTCTGGCTTTTTTTTTATGTGGAAGTGTTGTGAGTGATTTGGGTTACACAAGAAGGTTATTGCCGGTTGAATGATCATCGGGTCCACTCGGACGTTTTTATCCCCAATTCCAATAGCGCTTGGAATTGTTACAAAAAACAAAAATGCTCAGAAAATAAAAAGGATGTCCTCCACACAAATTGTTTATTTATTTACCTTTTGTCATCGATTGTTTTGGCAGAGAAAAGGAAACATTATATGAGCTTTCGTTTATAGAAAGGACCGAAATGAACCGCACCAGATCTGCAACTCTTAGGAAAGTTAGCGTGTTTGACTAAAGCGAATCGCAACTTCAAAGTTATTCAAAGTTAATGGACATTTGCACAAATTGTGTCTAAGGATTTCTTACACTCCGTGTGCAATTGATTTTTCCTTACCAATAAGCAAGAGCGTACTTCAATATATCAATATAAAAAGGGTTTTACGTATCTCCCCTGAGAAACGAGATTCGCCAGCGGATTATTTATATACCTAAGACAATCCTGTAGGCATAGACTTAGGATTTTCAAACTTGAAATGCTGTTGTTTCAGACACTCAGAAGCCTTTTGAAAAATAATAGCTGATGTGAAATAGAATTAAATGGAGTTTCAAAAAGTTCCGCTTTTATTTAAAAAAAAGTTCACTCACATTTGTCGGCCCGTGAGTGAAGAAGGAGATCTGACACTCTGTTATCCTGTTCATAGTTGTTGTGTTTGCTTTAATGCTTTAATCCAATTGTATATCTTTCAAAATAATGATACCTCCGAAGTGGAAACTGCATATTACAAGGTGAGCAGATCGAAACTCTCCCAGAAATAAGCTACTTCGCAATTGGTCCTACTTCAGCAACGGCCACACAGAAAAATCGTTTATTAAAAATCAACGAAGTTACGGTTAAAAACTACCAAATAAAACTGTTAATATAGCTCATATCAGAGAACAGCCAATAGAACAACAATTAAAAATAACAGCTCCATGAAATTATTCCCCAATAAAAAATGGCCCAAAAATTAAAAAGGGCCCCAAAAAATGGGATAATATTTCATAATGCAAAATGTCCCCATTCCATTTATGCAATATTGCCCCAAATAAATGCCGAATGGACCCAAATTGTTAGCAAAAAAAAATTAAAAATTGCCTCAAAATAATGCATGGCAAAAAACAACGAAAACGATTACGAGATTGGGGAGTATTTTCATTTTTTTGGGGCCTTCTTACATACTTTTGGGGCGCATTACCTATTATTTATTTATTTATTATTTTTTTTTTTTTTTTGAGATGATTTTTCATTTAATGCGAATTGCTTGAATGTCATTTGGGGCCATTTTTCAGTTTCTTATTTGGGTATCAAACCCAAATTCTCCTAGTGAAAATGGGAAATATACCGTTTTTACAACGGTTGGCCTAAGCCAATCAACCTCCATTCTGGAGAAGAGTAACATTTTATTCATTTTGTATATTTTCGTCATTCAAAACGATCGAAAATTTGCTCAAAGGCCACGAATTTTAATGGATGCAACTTTTAAGATTTTTCCGAATAGATGTTTCCAACAACTTCTCGTCATATAACAATTTTTTTTTTTCACGCAGAACGCCTAATGTGCCTTACTTAGTTTTTGGAAATTCTTAAAAAGTTCTAAAGCTAAAACCAAAATTTATTTGAAAACCTGAGCTGACTCTTAATCTTTGTATTTTTTTAAATAATTTTAATTCTAACTTTAGGAAATTTGAGAAAATAAAAGTTAAAAATTCGAGATGGTGAATTGATGAACTTGAAACGGAAAATGATGAAGCGGACGAAATTGTGTCACCAGCTGTACCAGAGGAGTCAGGCGTTTGCGTAGTTTTCAGGGACTTGCAAATTGCAACTGCTTCCAACCGTGGGGGAATGTGATAGAATTCGGGAATACCACATTTTCCCATTACGGATTGCAATTGGTTAGTTATTATATATTTTTAAAAGGCGGTTAGTAAAACTATCTAAATTAAAGATTTGACTTAGGTATCTAAAGAAGATGTGAATATCGATTTTGAAGGACGATTCCTTGTACACTTTTTGGTTCCGTTGGCATTGATTAATGCTGTAACGAACGGCCTAACAATAGGGGCTTGTTAGTGAAGACCTTCGTTCTTCCCGAACTCTACAAGTTGCCTTAGTAAAAAGTTAGTCTTGAGTACACTTAACTTTAAATTTGACTTACTTATTTTATTATTATAAAAATGACATAAAGTTTGACCAGATAGCAATGAAACTTTTTCCATTTGTTCTGCTTCAGAAGCTGTCAAAGTTACCACATCTAGGCATCTAGCTGTCAAAATATTAAGCAGGGTTTGGCGTTTCATCGTGCATCGTTTTACGTTAGCCGAACGTGCGGAAATTATTAAAAAGTATTTTCGAAGTTCTGGCTAAGTTGTAAAAATGCAACTTCAATTTTGTCGTGAGGTCGGTCGACATCATGGCTTCAGTGTGCAATCAATACGTCACACTGTGGACAAATTTGAGCGTGTGTCTGTGTATACTATGGACCTTTCGCCAACAACCAAATAGAGATCTGTGCGAAATGAAGAAAACATAGAAGCCGTAGCGGCCAGTATCGAAAAAGAGCCAGAAAAGTCCATTTGACGCAGATCAGCTGAATCAGCGTTGCCATAGGTACAGATTTGTCTGCATTTTGCAGATTTTCAACCTAGCTGTAGAATTTTAACAACTAGAAATATGTGCTTCAGACTTTGTCTGCATTCGCAATAATACATTTTGTTCTTTAAAAAAAAACGTGCCGATTTGCTCAAATATTGTTATGGCAACACTATCTCAATTGGGCATCGCATCGAGAGTCAACCAGATTTATTTGCGATTGGATCTGGGCCTACATCCTTGGAAGAGTATACTGATTCAAGACTTAAAGCTGGATGATCATAGATAATACATCAGTGAGTTCGCTAATTGGGCGCTGGAAATATTAGCCTAAGATCGGGATTTTGACCAAATTCATCTTCCCGTACGATGCCTTTATTTTGGCTCAGCGGTTATGTTAACAGGTAAAATTTCCGTTGTTGGAGCGAATTCAATTCACAAGTTGTCGACCAAGCATTAATGCATCCACAAAGATTGACTTTTTTTGAGCGGTTTACCGAAAAAACGCCATACAGATGGACCGAGTCACTAAAAATTGGACCGATCCCTTGAAGCATTGCCAGCGAAGCCCAAACGGCCATTCGAATGATGTGCTATTCGAGGTGTAAGGACATGAATTTTACTTCAAAATAAAGCCAGAATCAAGTTTGATTTTTTTGAATTAAATTGTTGTCTTATTTAAATTTAATTTAATTTTTAAAAATAAATAAATACAATGGCAACTAATGCTTCAAATTAAAAAAATAATTTTCTGTTTCAGTTTTTAGTTTTTTGTTTGGCACAATTGTCCGTCCCATTGTCAAAGACATATAGCAATTCAAGGAAATCCATGCCGGCAAAAGCGATTCCGCCATCCATGCGACCATTTCACCCAGTAACTTTCAGTAATCGTCGGCCATCGTAAACCTGGTATCTGATGGCTCTTTTCCTTCATGCCAAAACATCAAAGTTCAATAAGAAAATAATTTAACCTTTAAATGCTATTTCTACCATGTGTGTTTCGTAGATTTTAAAACTAACATAGTTGCACACCAACACACATACTATACAGAGATACATTAACTGCCAGGCTAATCCGCAATGAATGATGCAAAAACTTAGAAATTTCCTTTCTAGATCCGACTTGGATGATATATTACCATACGTGGGCCATAATAACCTCTGCGCAAAACGTTCTTTCTCCGCACGAAACATTTATTCTATGTTCCTTAGCGGGAAAAAAGAAAGAAACAAGTGAAAAACTTGGACAACTTTAATGCACATTGCATTCCGGTATGATAAATCGCAACCATACAGACAAATTATTTCTCTTAGACCGCGCCGGCCATAGGTGTCATAATAACCTCACTCAGACGAAACAAAAACAAAAACTAATTACTCACAAAGTCGGAGAGACTAGTCGTAGATGTATAGCCGAGAGTAGAAGGAATGCAATGAAATTTAGCCCCAAAGTCCAATAAATAATCAAAGATTAGTGAATCGTGCAATTGCCGCACAGCAAAGGAAATCACCTCGGGCACTCCTTCGAGCCATTCGGCATAAGGGCGCCCGTCGCTCATCAGCAACGGCTCAATCTTCCTACACGAAAAGAGTACTCGTAGTAATTATTTTTAAGTGCGTGTTGCTTAAACGTTCCCGCTTTGCAGAGATGCAGGCGGATGTGCGCATATTTGCACAGGGTGGATCCGAATTTGCCTTCCGGGAAACTCAAATAGCTGTGGAGCATATACTGAGTTTACTGCTGACGACATAATATTATACCTAGAACATTCGAATCTTGACATAGTAGCATAAATAGTGCTACTCTAAACCACTTAGGTGGGCAATCGATCCCTTTTAGTGTCACGCTTAGCATTCCTGAGTTCCAGAACTGTATTTTGAAAGACCGTTTAATTCATGACATGTTACTGAGGCTCCACACATTTCATTTTTTATCTTTAGGTGAACAAGCCCTGAAATTGCTTATTGTATTGCCTTCTTTCCGCTTACACCCTTTTCAGCGAAAACCGTGTTTTCGTCGAAAACTGGAAATTGCATTTACACCGAACAATAACTAGTTTTCGTTTGACGTTTCAGTCAGCTGTGAGACACTAGCCGCGGAACTTCTGCGTAAACTATTTTGTTTACAAATTTTGATCGCATTAATTAACAAATAAAATTAATTCAGAGCCTTTATAAATAATGAGTGAGTTTTGAGATTTGTTCGGTCAGTTGCTCTGCTGAATGTTGCATAAGGTGTGTTTGTTTCAACAACCCAACGATCGGAAGTCGTTTTTGTGGTGTTTTGGTCGAAAACGACTTTAAACAATTCGTTTTGAATACTGAAAAACGTATGGGGGAAAACTTCTGTTTTCGATGGAGTTTTTGAGTGTTTTCGCGAAAACCCGAGTTTCGGCTCGATGTGAAAAGGGTATTAGAGTGATTTCCTGCTGGTCCACCCAACAGTTATCAGGACTATCTCGTTGCTAGTCTAATTCAGCGGCGCTTTCACGCAGTATTGAACGCGTTAGAGCTCTTTAGAGTTCTTCTGCATTGCCATACTTGCATACCGAACCAGGATTTCGTTATAGGATATATTCCATAAATCACGTTCTAGGATTAAATCCTAGGTAGTAAATTACTTCGTGTGCGATTCCTCTGTATCTTCATAGATCAACTACCACTACCAGTCACTGTGGTAACTTTTCATCGTCCGAAAGGGACATTGCGTTTTCTAACCCGTTCATCATATCGCACCACCAGCCGGAGTTGAAAGCCTTTCTTGCTTCTAGAGTGTTGTCAGCGATCGACCTAAAGGAAAGTCTAATATCCTCCTTTTGCTGAGTGTCCTATGGCAAGCCCCATAGGGGTTCGGAATACATCAGGCCTATTGTTATTTCTTCCCAGGACTGACAGTAAACAATACAAAATAAAAACAAGTGTCTGCTCAAACTTTTAAAGCCTACGCCTTGCTCCGAGGATTCACCTAAATTGGTATGACTCGATGCAGCACTGTGTCACTGTAAGTATCCTACTCAATGGGGTCTTTACTGTTATTATGCATTTCTATTACCCTCTACAACAATAGCCAGCTTTTATATCCTGTGTAAGCTAACCTAGGACAGATTAAATATACTGGGAATCTATTAGGCCCATGAAGCTGAAACTTATAGAAAACAGAACCAGTAATATGTTTTTAGTTCGTAATTCCATAACAAAGGTGGGTAAACCGATAATTATTCGACATGTTGCAGTTTGCACTCGCCCAGAACTAACTTCAGGGGAATTTTAAAGTTAATCAGTTGTTGAATTACCGCACACTTAATCGAGTACTACGTGTTCCATGCTGAAAAGTTTGCTGATTGTTTGGACGTTTTGGTGTTTAACCACGAGATCTCCCCAGATAGCCTCTGGGAAAAGCATCGTCACAAAATAGTCCTAATGATTGCCAGACCACATTATCGATAGGATCAAATAGAATAGAGTAAAGTCGGGAGATATGGCACCCTTTTTTTATGGTGCAAGGAAATAAGTCCTAATGGGAAGTAAAACCAGTTTCATGAAGTGGACTTAGTGTCCATTTACGTGGGAACTAAAGTCCACTTTCTTATGGGAACTTAGTAGAAATTCAAAAGTAAGAAAAGAACTAACTTCCAATATTTAGAATTCGATCTTCTTTTTTTTTTTAATAATCGCAGCGATTTTTCTTTGATTATTTTCAGAGCCTTTCAAATTAAATTTTGTAATTTTTATTCTTTTTGACAAATTACTCCTTTCGAAATTCAGTTTGCAAGACTCTATCTCTGTCACATCGCCGCGATTTAGTTTTACTTTGTTCCTAGTCGTCAGTGAACATTTACTTCAAATTAAAAGGGAAATAAAACGACTCAGAGATTTCGGAATTTATTTCCACCTTAGTTCCCACTAGGTGAAACGAAATATAAATATAAATAGCGTATTTAATGAAAAACGCAGAACGCAGATTAGAGCAGACAGATAGATAGACGGACATAATTTTGCGATCCACTTTTTTTCAGTTCCTCTATCATAGTAATGTCAGAATTGATCAACATCTCGAGCACGGTTGCCACTTTGGTAATAAATTACCAAATCTGGTAATTTTTTTCTTAGTTCATGATTTTTGGTAATTTGGTAATTTTTATCTGGTTTTGGTAACTTTTTGAACAGGAGCATCGAAAAGACGAACTCGATATCATCACATGGAAATGCTGCCTTACTTTTTCTGCCCACTACGTGTAAGGTTTAAAAGTATTCCTAGTACTTCAGTAAGTAACGTTCTGTAATGTACCTTATTGAATTTAAAATACTTATGTTAAAATGAATTGATATTTGTCAACAGTTTTCTTTTAGTTTCTATGAAGACTTAAGGAAACTTCAGAAATTCAAATAAATTTCACGATTTCCTATAAATTATTTTTCACGCCGAAATGTCAAAAACGTAATGCGACTGACAATAAAGCCCAAGTGTCTGCCATATCAGTATTTGAAGTAACAATTTTTCACTCGAACTGCGTACTGCCTACTCATATTTTCACGTGGAAAGTTAAATTTGACATTTCGCGGAGAAAAATTTATATGAAAAATTGGATTCCACTTGAGAGGCATTACGTGTTCTGCATAAAGTGCATAGTATGCTTAAACATAGGTGCATTTTTCTACTACCATGACATTTTTTTATATTAAATTCGTAAATCAGAGAAAAATCAAACGACACCAAAAACTCATATTCGTACTGGCTCAAGACGATATGTACGATTTTTTCGTGTTTTATCATTTTTCCAGATTTTTGGTAAGTTTTAGCTTGGTTTGGTAAGTTTTTTTTTCCGTTTTTGGTTGCTAATTTTTTTTGCAAGTGGCAACCATGATCTCGAGTTCGAAATTTCGTACGAATACACAATATCTTTCTCTTACTACGCAATCGAGAAAATTAAAAATCGATAAGGAAACATGCAATTTAGTCGCAAGACTTCATTTAGAGCACAGTTCATGCAATCACCATTTTTTCAGTATTCAAATGATGTAGTTAATTTTTCTACCATTCAATGCAATAATTTTAAGGATTGCTTTAAGTTCTTTAGCTACGATTACACGTGTCATTTTTCGCTTAAATTTTGACGTACCGACTTCATTACGACGTATACACTTGTCTTAAATTTGTCACTAGGAGTGATTGCTTGTCAAATGTCTCTTCACGTGGGCTGTGACAGCGCTTGATACAACTGATATAGCTAAAAAGTCACGATAAAATGACAAATTTTAATTGCCGTGTGATCGGCTGTCACCCGCTGTTGGGAATAAGTGGCCAATGAAATGTCACGCATTTTCAGTGACATTTCACGAATTTCTGCATTGTCACGCGTCTCTCAAAGTTTCGATCGATACATTTTTTTGTCCATGTTGTTTTTTGTTGTGTTTGTGTGTGGAAATGAGCGCTTTTTCGAATTTTGAAAAGACGTGTGTTCGGAGAAAATAGATTTCAAGTTGAAAAACATTTTTCTTGTGTTTGTGGATTTCGAATGCCAATCTTTTGTGCATATCTTATATAAATAGGCGAAGGGAAATATAACGCACCACTTTCACTGCCTTAACCACAACATATTCGCTTGATTTTTTTTTTGTTGGGAAGACAGTGCAGAGATGCAATGCTGTCTGTAATTTGTTTTCTAATTTGTTGTGTATAAGCCAGGTCAATACAATGATAGAATTTCTACCACTGGGAGAACTCTTTTTTGATTCGATATCGGGCTTTCCAAACCCTCATCATCGTAATCGACACTGGAGTACTTGTCGCTCATTTACTGAATAACAAAACAAAATAAAAAGTAAATATTATTACTACCTATATGCACACAAGATTGCAATTCCACTTTATAATAATATTTTAAATAAAAGGACTCGAACTATCCCTTCAATAGAATAATCTTCAAATTTAATTTCAGTTCTATTTCGTAGGTACTGCTGGTCCACGGAAGTTGGTCACAGGCACCCTTAAATCCTTTTTTTCACATCCAGACTTCCGTCGCCAGCAATGAGAGTGCTATAATTTTATGACTATTTTTTACGACCACATAGTAGTTTGCAATATTGCAGTTAACGTACACATAATATTAAATCTAATTGTACTGCCAAGTAAGTTTACCTTCAACGGTGAAATACACATTTTTTTTTTAATTGGAAACGCTCTGCATTTAAAATGTCATAAGCACCTATTAATTTCACGCGCGTTCCACCGCGTGATCGCATGTCATTTACTTTTGTCACTTAACATTATCACGGCATGACAATTCTATTTTGTCAAGGATTTTGAGGCAAAATATCAAGCGCGTGACCGTAAAAGTGACACAGTGCAATCGGGTGTCAAGCGCGGGTGATACTCTCACAAGAGACACTCGACTGACAATAGAAAGAAGGAATTTTTGTAACGCCAGCATGTCAAAATTTGCCACAAAAATTAAACGCGTAATCTTAACTTGATGACGTCGGCATGTCAAAATTTTACATGACAAATGGCATGTGTAATCGTAGCTTTAGCGTTCATTGGAACTCCTTGCTTCTTCTTTTTTTTTTTGCACTTATTTAAATTTGACAAATCTGTTCCTAAAAAACTTTCTAACGGTTTATATTTTGCTAACTTCTTCTTTCTCTTAAACAAAAATGAATTCAAAGAATGCAAGGAATGCGGATGCGGAAATACCTATATTCAATACATGACACCCAGTGGTGCAGGGACATAAGTCCCCGAGACAATTCGGGACTTAGAATTGATTTTTCGGGACTTATGTCCCACTTTAATGAGACATAAGTTCCGAACTGAATTCGGAACAATCAATTCGGGACTTATGTCTCGGGGACTTATGTCCCTGCGCCACATCCAGTGTTCTCAGACTTTGTATTTTACTTTTTTTTTAACAATAAAGGTAATAGTTTTCCCCCAAATTCGAAAAAAGTTCTCCTTTTTTTTTCCCAAGTGAAATTTTCAATATATTTTTATAGAAAAAAAAAAATACAAAAAAATGTAAGTCATTTTTATTTAGAAGCTTAAAATGAACATATAACATATTATTATTATTATTATTTAAAAAGTAAATAAATTACAGTTTAATTTGATCTTACAGCACTAGCTACCTTGGCCTTCGGCTAAACATATATAACAAACAAATATAAATATAATATACAAGGATCAGTTATTTGAATCCTATAAAAGTTCGAATTCGAAATGATTTGCTTTTCTATAAGACAAATTATCAAAACAAGTCTATTTATTTAGATAGGTACTCAAAAATTCGTTCGTAGACGTTCGATGGACTGTTTTCTTTCATATTTCGGACAAAAGTTTCATTCTGAGTACATTTAGAAATTTCCAATTTAAGTTTAGCAGAGATTTTCGATGTTTACCCTTTTTAAGCTTGCCCCTCGTTTTCCCCTTTTTTTTCATTATAAAAGCGCCAAAATTGGTGCCCTGATTTCAACCCAGACAACGATGCATACTACGAGTATGAATCCGAGAAGACAGTCACAAACCACAATATAGAATAGATTTAAGAAAAAAACAAAAAAAAAACATTGTATACCGTTAGGCCCCTGTTGTTGAGCCAAAACCTTTAAATATTAACTATTCACCAGCATTTGTTAGCTAGCCTTAAGTCAAATTGTATATACAAAAAGTTTAATAAAAGCGAATGCTTTACCCCTGAATTTGGGATCAAAAGATGACACTTAACTAAAGGGCAAACTAATAGGTCAGTGATTGCAGTCATAAAACTGAACGCATGAATTCCATAAAAATTGCATTGTTACAAGTATTAAAATCGGGTCTTGTGGTCACCCTGTTTAGCCACCACCAAGCTAAATCCGAACAAGAAAATATTGTTGCTCTGTGTTGGTACAGATGCCGATGACGACGATGATGATGATGAGATTCGCAGATCACTGGCTTGTTCTTGAGTTATTTTAGTTTAACACTCTGTAGTCTGTACAACGTACAAGTGCGAAGTTATACAGGCAACAGTATATCCACGTCGAAATATAATCCAATTTCAAGTAAAAAGAAAATACACATACTCAGCGGATACACAGCTATGTTTGCTCGGAAAAGCACCACAATAGTCTGGCTCTGGCGTGGTGTACGTATGTATGTACATTCTCGTAGGACTATTAAAGCACATTACCCAATGTCGCTCGTACAAATTGCAAACAATATAAATTTGTCATATCACTCCCTGGAGGATCTCTGATTTTGAAGAGTGCGCTCCCTAGGCACGTCATCATGGCTGTCATCGCATGCGGCTACGTTGATGTCTCGGCAAAAATGAAATACGTACAGCATTCGATGTAACGGGTACAACAGCGATGATGACGTTAGCCTTCGCTTTGGATGTGTACTCTGCTGGTGCTGGATGGTGATGGCGATGGCGAAGTGATGTAAATGGGTATCTCCTTCTCTATCCGCGGGACGTCTCAACAACAACAACAACGAATTTAATTGCAGTGAAAAGTGATAATCATTTTAATTAATGTGGGGCACTAATTTGGGCGCGAGTGAGCGCGTGCTATAATTCAAATCATTGCCAGCGGCAAAGCGGAGGCCGTAAGCGTACTCCATAAATATGAATGACCGCAGCTGAGTGCGTGTTTATGTATAATTAAATCAGAGGAACCGGACATATGAGGGATGCCGCTAACAGACGAGCGTTTTCTACTCAATCAAATTCCGAAATTAGATTTTCCCAAACTCGAAACATGAGTTATTTTCGTTAGACTTTAGGCATTCGAATTATGGTATTATTCGATAGGGTGAACGCCAGTCGGTCCGTCGCATCGAACATCATCATTTCCGTTTCATAAGAGTAAACACATATAGCATTCACGTTTAATGCTGCGGGAAAATATGGTTTTCGAATATCAAACCGTCGGGAGCTGAAATGCGGAAATACCAACCCATAGATAGAATGCTGCATAAATAGATGCATGCTTGGATAAAACAATATAAAAGGAAATTCTTTGAAAGAATACAAAAGCTTACAGAGGATAAGGGGATGCAGACACTATAATGACTCTAAAATTATAATTTATCTGCCCGGTTTACCAAATCGGTCAAGGTTAAACGGATGATTTTGGGGGTAGTGCAAAAGGCGGTAAGAGAAACTGCGCAGCATTCATGCCGTGTACATTCTTCCTTTTGATAACTTCCACCATTGAAAGTATTTTCTTTCAAGACGTTAAGGGGAATGCAATGAGGCAGCCTCTCTAGGTGGTAAATCAAGTTGAAGTGCTATTCCAGTTGAACTCGTTTGAATATCAATTTTATGCATAAGTTAGGTTGAGTTATGAGAGCAGCTTGAACGAAGTGCAATTTTCAAGCAGCCCAGGAAGGCCATTTGGTTCTGTTAATGAATTTTCTTTAACTTGGTTTCAATACCTTTCCTGTTGACCAAATTATCGAGGAACCGTGCTCCCATACAAGACAAGCAGCGTTCTTGGAAGGCTGCGCAACATTTGTTTTCTATACATAGATAAGTTTATTGTGACCTTACCAATTAAGCTCTCAGTTGTGGACCGCCATGTCTTTTAAGTACACAGACTTTAAATTTCTTCTAAAAGTCATGCGTTGACTAAACCAGCGAGTTGCCTAAGTCAGCTCTGAAATCTGATTAAAGGTGTCGAGTCGAGCGAAAGCAGCGTTGCCAACAACGTTTGACGAAAAAATGCCTAACTTGAAAAAAAGATGCCTTTTCCAATAAAAGAATGACTAAAATAGAGTTCTAGACGTAATAATAAAATAAGTTTATAAATTATGTATGTACTTAATTTCTTTATTGTTGTTAACAAACTCTTTCTTGAACACAAAAGAAAAAAAAAACAGCCAAATAAAAGTGACGAACAAAAAACAAACAACTTTCAAATTTGTTTCCAATTTCATACCACTTACTGGAAGTGGAAGCTGGAATTATTTTTAAAGAATGGAGCTTAGTGCCCTGCTCGAGGTAAACTAAATTTGATATCTGGTCTCCAACTTTTCTTTCCAAACATTATCTAAAATTCCAGCTAAATTTTGACAAACTGTTCTTTGAAAAGAACTTACTTCAAAAATTCAGCACTCTCTGATTTCAACCATTTCCAATTCTAGGTCTACAGTCTACTGATCGTCGAGGTATTTATTAAAAAAATAAAACGCATCCTTGCTTACTTCTCACATTCTCCGTAATACCAAAAGTATACGGGACAACAATACACAACGATCAGCCAAAATTTAGCTTGAGAAAATGTAACGCCCCAAAAGGAAAAAAGGTGGCCGGCCATTCTTTTGTTTAAGTCACACGTATTCACAGACAGGGATTGAAACTACAAAAACAAAAATGTACACGGAAAGAATTTTAAGATTAAATCAAGAAAAATAAGCGCCGAATCACGAAAAGTTTGTCTCATTTTAGAGCTTAGCTCAGGATTTACTAATTCACGACTTTTTTTTATTCGCAATTCTAGAAATTGTACAAAGTGAAGATTTTGATCCTTAAAAGTCGTGAATCAACACTTCTCAGTGTCAATAATGCGATCGAGCATGAATTACATATTGCCATAACCGATCGGAATTTGACACAAATAGTTATCAATTTGATATTACTGTGGTTGTGAAAAAAAAATCGTAAATTACCACTTTTCTTTTGCATTTACGATTTCATCCATCATTCATTACTTCAGTAGTTGCAATTTAAAAATTTTAATCGTAAATTGCAACTTATTTTTATCAATTCGCAATTCATATTTTACAATTTACGACTTCTCTACGTCAATTTAGTTTTCAATTTACATGTGCGAAATTATTATAAGATTTTGTTGATTCATCATTCAGTGGTGGTAAATCACGGAATATTTTTTGCAATTTGAGATTTTAAAGTGGTGTTTGAGGAATTGACCAATTGAAGTGGTGAATTGCGCCAAAAATGTCGCAAATCACTACAAATAAATGAAGCTCGAATTAATACTTCTAATCGTAATATTCAACAAACAAAATTTGATATTCTTCGCCCTTTTCAATGTCGAATTACGAATTTTTGTATCAATTCAACACAAAATCGTTGTGATCTGCGAAAAATATATAATTCGTGATTTGCTACTCAAAATTTTGCAATTGGTAACTATGCAGTTCTTTCCGTGTAAACAAATGGGTTTTGGGGGTTTGACGTACGAAAGATATCCATCTCTTTTAATCATTCATCTCTGGCCGTGAACCTTTTAGTGGATAAGTGGGACATTGAAAGTTAATTTATGAATGAATGATTAATATCTGATAGCAAGTTAATTTTCCTGCACGCAAAGCTATTGTGGAATTTTGAAACCTCGGTTTCGAAATCGTTTTTGTTCAATGCATGGTTGAAGCGAAGGTCCAATCATTTTATAAAACTCATTATGAGGATAAGTTGCGTACATAAAGGTGGTTAAGTTAAGTAAGCGGCCAATTGACATCGCCACCACGTGAGATAACACGACCATTGAATTTGTCGCGCAAAAGAGCCATTGTTTCGTTAGCTGTGTGGCAAGTGGCACCGTCCTGTTGAAACCACATATCGTCCACATCCATATCTTCCAATTCGGGCCATAAAAAGTTCGTTATCATCTCACGATAGCGAACACCATTCACAGTAACTGCCTGACCGGCCTCATTTTGGAAAAAATACGGCCCGAAAATGGCGGCATACCAGCCATAAACCGCACCAAACAGTCACTTTTTGTGGGTGCATTGGTTTTTCGACAATCACTCTTGGATTATCATTCGCCCAAATGCGGCAATTCTGCTTATTGACGAATCCACTGAGGTGAAAATGTGCCTCATCACTGAAGATGATTTTCTTCAAAAATTAATCATCCACTGTTGCCCATTTTCATAATAAGCCTGAATAACTTTAACGCTTTGCTCGATTGTGTATCTTTCTATGGTTGAAATTGAGTTAGTCTGAAACTAGGAAGTGTCAAATGAAATACAGAAAAAAACTTGACGTTTAGGTGTGGTTCACATTCAACATTGGCCCTTAGAATTTAACCCTTTATACATATAAATAAAAAAAATAAAAATAGTGGGCGCAACAGGTTCGTTTTGTGTGAGTTTTTCATTTGATGGATCTAAAATATTTTGAATGCCGAGTCCAAGCTGGAAATTTTTTTGTGAGAGGTGGCGCAGCGAAAGAAAAACCCCTTAAGATGTAATTTGTGTTTTCCCGGGGATCGAATCCCTCGTTTAGTAAGCTACACTACCTACTAAGGAACTGATGCACGTATATGTTTGAGTATACATTATCCAATATCGAGTTCCCTCCCAAGAAGAGCCCAAGCCAGCCAACAGCCACCAGGTAATACAAATTAAAGCCAATTCATTTGAAACCACTGGACACAAGCTTCTGCCATTAACTTCTCTTAAATTTTCAGCTGCAAGAAATAATACTTATCTAGTAAAATATTATTCACCATAACCTTTCACATAAATAAAAATGATTGCATCAACCTTACCTCTCTCTCTATCTCTCTCTTAGCAATAAAGTGAAAACCCGAAAACCCAGCAGCATAGTGCTCCGCTATCTTTCTGTTTATTTTTCTCGCTTAAAAGAAACGATAAAATATTATTAACGAGACGATAATTTAATTTGTTATCCCGACCACCATCCGCAAATGGCATTTATCGGACTGTTGTGACTAATTCTGGGCAACTTGTCCCACCGTAAGTAGCTATTAATTTGTCAGAACCCACAGCGACGTTATGGCGCGAAGATTATGTGCTGCCTCGCGATTGTCCGTACAGCTCTACCCAAGCTATTGGCGCAATAAATTATTTTTCTCCAGTCACTAATTGGAAGCTACGCGGGGTTACTATCACGAGTGATGACCAACCACGGACCGACCATAAAAGCCATATCGGGAAAATATGGTGCACATTTATACCACAATGACCCAATGCCATTGCTGGAAATTGGGGAATAAAATTCAAGCAGACTGGTTTACTATATCGACATCGCCGTCGCTATCGCAATCCCCATGCCATAACCATCACCCTTCGTGCCAACTGCCGAATGCATTTAATGTCTGTCGTTTCTTCGATTCCCACACATGATGGCCGAGTATAAGAAATTCTGGTCCACCTCCACCATTCGGACTGATGCTAATGAAGATAGCACGTATGTATAGCTGAGAGAGTTGGACCGGCAGATGAGGGTTCGTGTTGCTTCTGAGAGGAATCCTACACAAGGTGCCATAAAGAATATTTGTTATTGCTTGCCATACGGATATAATGCAATTTCTAGATGCCTTCAGAACCGCACACAACAAAAGGATGTTTGACATAATTCAAATACTTAACAGCTGGAACTCTGGTAGGTTTCTGTTTTATTGATGCCAACTATCCGTATATTGGAAGACGGCAGACAGATGAGTGGTAGCATGTATATGCATACAAGGGGACCCTGCAATTAATGCAGAGGGTGGCTTCGAGTACGAATTCACTGACGCCAAGGCTGACATGCATTTTCCATTTGATTGAGATACATAGTTTATTATTCAGGGCATGTGTCCTTGGTATATATCGTATACCTATACCGGGGAGAAGTGCGACGTTCGTTTTCAAAGGTAGGTCTAGGCATCAGTGTGATGCCACTCAAAGTCTACTCCATTTATTTCTGTGGTACAAAGTGAATGTTCCCGAACCTCAGGACAAAGACTAAAAGTTCTCGCAAATGGGGATATAGTGTCTAACTATATTTCATCTCGGTGCAAATGGATTTAACACAATAAGAAGAGTGTATATAATATGGTGTCCACATGGACTGCAGGTCGTTGGTCTGCCTTTTGTCTGGACACGAGTCTTTCTCTATACCTCGTACGAACAGTTTTATGATATTGGTCGTAGAGATTGGAATCCAATTTAATGCTGGACCAAGTCCAGTTCTTTATAAATAGACGATCAGGCTAATTGATGTTCATGTTGTGTGAAATAATAGTCCAAGCCCTGACATAGCACAGCATAATAGAAAACCTCTGAACCTCTCCGACTCCAAGGTTCTATACAGCAGAGCAGTTTGAGTATGTAGAGAACAAGAAAGCTCAAGTTGCCACCAATCTCAAAGGGCCTTGCCAATAAACATTTTTAGTTTCGACTTTAAATTTTAGTAGTTCACAGTGGCTATATTTTCCATACAAATTTCGCAATTGTGAGCTTCCGTAAATCGAATGTCGAGATTAAAATTTGTTATTAGCACAAAGGCGCAAAGTGTATATACCTATTTCGATGAGCTCAGAGGCTCAATGGATTTTCAGGAGTACGAAGGGAACGTTTCCAGGTTCACATAGATCCAAATAGACCCAAATAGAGTTGAATAATAACAATAATTGTTTATAGTGGTATAAAGACGAAAAGAGGCCCGACAATAGTAGCCTGATTCGAACATCTCCTGAAATCTTTAAATAAACCAACCCAGACATGGTTATTGGTTTTGCCTAGAATGTCTGTTAAAGTTGAGAATTCATCATTAGATATCAGAACTAATATTTGTTTAGCAGTCATTACACTATTATCCGAAATGCGTTGTGGAAAAGAAAGCATACAAACAAGAAAAAGAAGAACTAAAGTCTATGTGCAGCCGGGAAAAGGTATAACCATGGTTGATTTTCGTGGATAGCCATCAACATCAGCAATAGTATCTCAAATAACATCGGAATCGGTAGCTGAAACCGATCGTTTATCAGACACCTCTGATGAAATAATGAAACGACTTTTTTTTTCTGTAGGTAAATTTATTTATTATTTCTCTGAAAATGTTACCCCGGATTAATAAACACTGTGTTAAAGTTATCAACTTGTTACTCAGCAGTTATATCCAATTTTTGTATGCTATCTGACGTTTGCTAGCTAACATACTTGTGTACATTTTTTATTAATAAGGGGGTTAGTGTTTTGCTTTTTAAAATTTTTTGAACAATCATTTTCTGGAACATTTATAAAACCTAAAAGTATTTATTTGTATTATTTATTTGATGTAGAACTGAATAATATGTGATTTTGTGTTAAGTAGATATGCTAAGCTGTTCCCGCCCGGCTTTGCTCCTGCTAAATAACTTTGTTGCTAAATATTTTGTCTAAAGTGCCGCTCAAATTTATCAAAGCGCTTTGGTTTGACAGTGCAGAATTTTAGCTGCCATGAGTGTCATTGTCAATGTCAATGTTCTTAAACTCGAGGTTACCTTGAAACAACGTTGTTCCCGCTAAAATTATTGGCATACTGGGGATATCAAAAATAAATAATCAACATTTTGCAAGTTACCAAAAATCAAGCATTGGCACACGATATGGTTTTCGTAAAGAAAATATCCGAAATCATGAAAATCAGGCAAACTTTTGACAAACGCGATCTCATTGTATAACATACGATTTAAATTTAAAAAAAAAATTCCCAGTACAAAATGTATTTCGAATTTTCCAAATTCCTTTTAAAATTTTCTAATTTTCTCATCGTATGACCTTGCTTTGGCGTAGACAAACGCAACAAAGAAACTATAGCTCAAATCGAGTTATGGGCGCTTGGGCGGTCTTACAGATGGAACTTTGTTTTATATATAGTTTTTTTTTTACTTTATTTATTTTATGTTTCTATTACAATGTTAATTAAAGATGTCAATAATTTGTAATTTTGAGTTTAATGTGAAAATCTGAATTCAAAAGTATTTGTGTTCATGTTCATGTATATTTTTTTATTCAAAAATAAAAAATACATAAATCAAATAATTTTTGTTCTGCAGACTGTCACGTACCTCGGTCAATGTTATGGCATTCTTAGGATTCTTTTCTTTGCCCGCTTGCTTATTTAACAATAATTTTGTAAACGACGTGGATTTAAACACAACGATTGTGAATGGCAGTCAACGTCAGCGTGTCCTTTGTGCGACTAAAGTTTCAATTTGGCACTTTTTTGAGAGTATGAAACAATTTTTTGCTATTTTGGCCCTTTTTTTATTTGAAGAAGGTGCTTCAAAAAAGTTTCAAATGCTGTTACCTTCAAAATGTAAAGCAGTTGTCTATCACAACACAGTTATAGTGTTTAGCGAGCAAATGCTTGTTAAATATCGTTCAAAAATACTAAATGTGCACAATAGCTTTAGAAATGGCCTTTTTTTCTCATTGGCCCTGTTTCTTGCGACTTTACGGAATTCTGCAGGTTCAAATATCAAAAGTGGCCAATATTAGGATGTTTCACGGAACTTCAATAAGTTCAAAAATACCTTAATTCACACACAGATAGTTTTATTCCATTTCAACATCGACCTCTGATTGTTGAAAAAAACGCCTATAGAATTATTGAGCCAGTTTTTTATAACCTCTCGTTTGGGAGAGATATTCTAGTTCGTCCTAAATGTTATGCCAGTTTCAAATGGTTTTAAGCTGGAAGCCTTTTTAGGGTTCATAATCTTCTGTGACTCATGCAAATTTTCGCATCGCAAACTTTGGAACATTTTGTTTCAATTCATATCGTTTTAGTGATAAATATATGGCACAGGATAGAGATATAGGTCCCACTTCCCACATGGCTGTTAGTCAGATATTCGTAAGAGGTAGGGAAGCAGAAAAACTTCATGCAAAATAAGGTTTTTTTGGGGTCGAGTTTGGCACTCCTCGTAGTCCAACACAGTTAAGTGTATTGTGTGACAGTCTCTCTATCCCTATCGGTTACATAGAATCTGATTTTATTTTTAAACTACCAAGAAGCTCTGAATGCTTCAAAGGAATATTATTTTCGCCAATAAAATACATTGTGGGTGGCGGCCGCCACCAGTGATTACTTTCACTTGAAAGACTCTTTCACCTTGAGAGTTTCGTCGAATATTACTTTATGAAAAGCAAATAAATTCATGATTTGCACGCACGAGCTACGATTTCATGTTTATGAGGATATGGATCAGACGTAGTTTCTCCCATAAAATTTGGCAAGCGACTCACGTATTCCATTTTCAGAAAAAAAAAAAAAAAAAAAAAAAAAAAAAAACAGTCTATTCGCATCAGCAAAAACAGTTTCAATGCAAAATTTAAAACGATGACATATGGAAAAACAGAATTGGAAAATAGATATAGTGCAGCTATAGATGGCCAGCAAATCTCTAGCTTGGACTTGTTTATTCCGCAAAATATGAACGCAACTTGTTGTTGAACTTATAACAGTTAATATTGAACTTTTCCTTAGAAAATATGGACCTATGGTGGTGGGTCGTGGATTCTACCCAATACATGGTAAAAGGTATTCTTCTTTTGAAAACTGGCAAAGCGTATACAGGCAAGCATACATTGTTTCAAAAGGATTTGCATATCTATTTAGAAGTATTGACAATAGATGAACATTGAACATCTATGTCAAATAAAACAATCGTATAATACCACAGAAAGAGAACGACAAAGTTGTTGTAGAATTGTTTTATTACCTGATAGTGGGGATACCGACTTTTCATTCAAATATAGCCTTTGCCTTTATCCTTCGATGGCAATAATAATAATGAACACACTATTAAGTGATTACATCCTGATCCGCCATCCATAATTACGAAGAGATTTACTTGTCAGAACGATAGCCACTCTGAAGATTGCATTTGGGCTCTTAAAGTACAAAGTACCTAATTCGAATTGCCACTTGCACAAATTATATCCATTTTACTCCGTATTTATGACTATAACATAAAATCCACCTAAGAGCAAGAGGGTGTTAGGTCCACCCTGGATTATAGCGCCGGCAAGAGCCAAGGGGTTCCTATGCTGCAAAATGTAAATGCCTTCTTTAGGGTGCACTATAAATTATACACAGAGGTACGTACGTAGATATACGTACGTGAATTGAGTTTAGAAACGCCATTAAAGTTGCATAATAAGTTCAATGAGGGAACGTTTTATGGTACACTTTGTATTTCTTAAGAATATTTCACCAAATGCAGATACTTAAAATAATTGGTTCATCATGTCTTAAATTTTTCTTTGACTATTATTGGACCCATCCTTTCACAGTTTAGTACAAAGATCCAATGAATGTTATGAATGACTAACATTTTGCAATTATAAACATTGGCTGTGCAAGGAAGTCTGGTTAAGATGACCGCACGCAGCAGCTTCCTCTGATTATACAAATTTTAAAAACATCAATTTTATTTACTCTAAGAATACATTTTGGTCAAAACCGTTGGTGTCGTTTTCGGGTTAACTAAAGAAAACTAAATTTTTAAAAAAATACTTCTTTCAAAAATCGATTGTACGATTGCTATTAAGTAAGAAATGACCATATTACCTTAGAAATTAATTTTTTCAACAATCGTTTGGAACTTTCTTGAGATAAGTAGGTAGGTATGTAAAATTTTCAACAACACTGTTATTAGATTTTGTACCCATTTAAGCTGAAATATAATTTTTTTGTGAAATCGTTAGAGCCGTTTTCCAACAAATCGAACTGGTATGGTTACCCTGTAAAAATATAAAAACCGCCCCGAACTGTAAGCCTTCAAACAATAAATCCGAGGTTTGAAACAATTCCGGCCAACCATTTAGGCTGTAGGCCTTCGGAGCATACGGATAGACGGATAGAATTTCGAGACCCAAATTTCAATAATTGGTAATTAATAATTAATATTACACACTTTTTTTTAAAAAGAAAAAGAAAAAGAAACGGAAATGGACATGGAGATCACCCGATGGAGCAATACTAAACGAAATTGACTTCATTCTAACAAATAAAACAAAAACATTATCAGACGTATCAGTTATAAACAAATTAACATATGAAAGCGACCATAGAATGGTTCGTGCGAAAATAAAAATTTACCACAAAAGTTTAGAACGCAACACTCATGCCCTACATATACCAAGAAATATATCAACAGAAACTGTCGTTCTCTACAACAGCAGTCTTGACATGCATATAAGACAAGCTATCGACATTACCAATATGCACTTAAATATTCAAAGCACTTATGACAAACTAGAATCCATTATAAGAATAACCGCAAAAAATATAATAATGGAGACAAGGCACAAAAAAGACATAAAAATTTCAAACAAAACAAAATTACTCATTGACACAAGAGAGAAACTAAGAAATGAGATAAATTTTTGGAAATGACGAAAAAATTGAGCTAAATTATTTAAGAAAAGCTATAAGAACCAGTACGAAAAAGGATATTGACTTATACAACGAGATGCCAATTAAAAACATACTGCAGAATACTAAGTCAATCAAAAAACTAAACAGGTTCTAAATAATGAAAAAGAATGGATGACGTCGATGAGTAAAAATAATAAGCAAATAACAAACCGAAATTTAATAAACGAAACAGCAACCTGCTTCTTCGAAAACCTATTTAGCTCAACACAATTGCAACCTGACGAAACAAATATTCAAAGCAGAACTACAATTTTAGATGATGTCCCATTATTTGAACTTGACGATATAGAGAAATCCATTGCCAACTTAAAACCGAAAAAACTCCGGGAAATGACGGTATTTTAGCAGAAATGATAAAATATGGAGAAAAAAAAATACTGACCATTTTATTCAACGCCATTTTTACAAGACAACAAATCCCGAATCAATGGAAACCCAATACAATAACATTGATACATAAAAAAGGTAGCAAGGACGATATTAACAAATACGGACCTATCAGCCTTATATCAACAGTATATAAACTATTCTCAAAGACTATATATTATATCGGACCTTCAAAACCGAACTAAACAACAAACAGCCACGGGAACAAGCAGGATTCAGGGAAGGATTCTCTACAACGGACCATCTACAGACCATAAACCAAATGATTGAAAAATGCAACGAGTACAGACAACCCCTATATCTCCTATACATCGACTTTAGCAAGGCATTTGACTCAAAAGAACACAACAAAATATGGACGGCTTTGGAAAACCAAGGGATTCATGATTTATACATCAAAACTCTAAGAAACATAATATCAAAACAACTCTGGACAAATAAAAACAGGACAAATGTTCAGCATAAAAAGAGGTGTATGACAGGGTGATTCAATATCACCACCATTATTCTCTGCAGTACCCGAAGAGATATTTAAACAACTTGACTGGAATCGATTTGGAATAAATAAATGGGGACAACATTTTAACAATTTGAGATTTGCTGACGATGTTGTCCTAATATCACAAAAAGCGGACAACATTCAGACAATGGTAACACAGCTGGCTTCAATTTGTAAAAACAACGGACTATGCATTATGGCCGGCAGAAAGATTTGCTAAAAAAACGCTCGTGTCGATTGATGCCAAGAAATCCTGAAATTCAATGGCGGTGACAGGCGAGGAATCATGGATCATATGATGCATATGAACCCGAAACTAAACAACAATCGACTGTATGGGTCTTTCAAGACCATCAGCCAAATCCAACAAAATCTGTTTGCGCGCGAAGTACTTCAAGCAAATATGGTCGCCCGTTTTAGTTTTGGAGATATCGCTACCGTGCCATAAGAGCAACGTAGAAAGGTCAATTCGTAATGGTACACTACCATTTGTTTGCCATAAATTTTCAGAAAAATAAGGGAAACCAATCGCAGAAGGCGAATCATTCTTCAACACGCAAGCTCTTACATATCGGCTTAAGCAAGTGCATTTCTGAGCATTCCAAAAATCGAATTCATTCGAACCGGCGGGCGTACTGTCTCGATTTGGTACCCAATGATTTCTTCTTATTCTTGCAGATCAAGCATCAAATGCGAGATCAACGCCTGAAGAAGCGGTTAATTCGTTCAAATCACATGTTTTGGAGGTACCTCAGTCAGAGTGGAAAAAATGATTCGAAAATTCGAATTCCTATGCAACAAAAGTGTATCGATCTTCATATTGAATATTTAAAAAAAAAAACACAATAAGGCAATTTTCGATTGTTAACGTCAACTTAACTGCAACGACCAACGTTTATCAATACTTTTGTATTAATATGAATCACAATTTGTTTGATTTTACAAGTAGCATTAATAACTCCAATTAAGAGGCCTCTTTTTTCAGTGTAGAGCTTACAGCATCTACCGTGACAAGTCTGCTGGGGGCTTGGGCGTAGATATGTCGAGTCTTATAATTCGTTTACAAATCAGAACTGGAAAACATGTTTCGTTCACTTTGGCACGACATTGGTTTTGGCACTTACGGTTAATGAGATTTTTTGCACCGATATAAAATTGTTGAAAGTTGAAACCCAGTAAAACTTAATGATGCAAGGCATCCCGGTGTCTAAAAAGACCTTTAATTCAAGTGTTTTCCCAGATTTTTTTTTTTTTTTAATCTTTTTTTGGAAAGGGCGCCCGACACGATTGCAAATTGGTATTAGTGCTTCGATTTAATTGCTGTCAGTTTCAGTCCTCTGGAAATGTGGCCCCAAGTCCATATCTATTTATTGTTTATAAGATTCTTGGGAAAACTTATGTCATCAGGATTGTGTCAGATTTTAGGTATTGTTGAGTGGTTGTCTGGCTTGTAAGGCGCACATTAGTTGCATTTTGAAGAATAATTTCATTAAGTTCCTAAAAACATTTTTTTATTGAATATCTATCGAATATGTATAGGCTTTTGTGCATCAGCGGCTCAAGATTTGATGCTGGTTTTGGATCTCCTATTCGTCGAAAAATCACTCGATAAAGTGCGAGAAAATCTGTTTTATGTTATTTCCCCTTTTAAATTTGAAAGCCCAATTTATTTAAATGCCATCTCAAAACTGCAATCTATACATTCACACATTTAAACAAACGAATGGCCATACAAAATACCAAAGGTATATAATAAAGATTTTTAAATATATGTTCATTCGTGGACAGGGTTACCAGTCTGAGGGATTTCCCCAAGATTTAGGGGTATTTTTGGTCGACGGGAATTGAAAATTGAAAATTATTATCTTTTTAAATTATTATCTATTATTTTTGCAACTTGCGTTACATTTTCATGTCGTGTATTGTTCGCCCCACACTTTCCACACGGAAGACCGAACTTACCTGTTCGCGTTTCATGTTCGAAATTTCTACTTGTAAGTCGTATACGTTAAACATTATTAAAAAATAAAAGTGTTGGGTTTTTTTTTTTTTTTGAAAAAATAGCCAACTCTAGGAGCTTTTGCAGAATTATTTGGGGAAAATATTTTAACGGTCTGGCAGCGCCGTCGAGGAATACACAAAATAGGACAACCTCTACTTATGCCGTTGTACACGCCCATTTTATTCAACCAGTAGAACATTCAGCATAACACTGGGACAACATAAAACTAAAAAATCGATATTAACTAATCACTGCAACTTGTCTCCGACGTCGAACTCGACTAAAACAAAAACAAAAAAACTTCTTCATTCCTCAGCCTGATCTAATTTACTTAGTTTCTTCCTACAGCACAACTAAAGGGTGATTTTTTAGCTGGTTTGGTTTTGGCAACACTGGTTTTGACAGCTGACGTGTGTTTAGTACCTTGTGTCACTATCAAACAGCTTCAGTTTGGTTTGCAATTTAACCATGGATCGTCTTACAAATGAACAACGCTTGCAAATTATTGAATTTTACTATCAAAATTCGTGCTCGGTTCGAAATGTTCATCGCGCGCTGCTTCCATTTTATGATCAGCATTCTCGACCTTCTGAGCAGTCTATTCGGAAGATTGTGACCAAATTTCGCACCAAATTTACTTTGTTGGACATTAAACCACCAACACGTTTACGTACTGTGCGTAGTGAAGAAAATATTGCGGCCGTATCAGCTAGTGTGACAGAAGATCGCGAAATGTCGATTCGGCGCCGTTCCCAGCAGTTAGGCCTTTGTTACAGCACTACGTGGAAAATTTTGCGGAAGGATTTGTGCGTAAAGCCTTTTAAGATACAGCTTGTGCAAGAACTAAAGCCAGCCGACCTACCACAACGCCGAATTTTTGGTGAATGGGCTCTTGGAAAGCTGGCCGAGGATCCGCTTTTTTATCGAAAAATTGTGTTCAGCGATGAGGCTCATTTTTGGTTGAATGGGTACGTAAATAAGCAAAATTGCCGCATTTGGAGTGAAGATCAGCCAGAAGCATTGCAACAGCTACCAATGCATCTCGAAAAAGCCACTGTTTGGTGCGGTTTATGGGCCGGCGGCATTATTGGGCCATATTTCTTCAAAGATGATGCGAATCGCAGCGTTACTGTCAATGGTGAACGCTACCGAGCGATGATAACAAACTTTTTTTTGCCCGAAATGGAAGTTCTTGACTTGCATGATATGTGGTTTCAACAAGACGGTGCCACATGCCACACAGCACGCGAAATAATGGCGCAATTGCGAGGCGAGTTTGGTGAACAGTTAATTTCACGTTTCGGGCCGGTCAATTGGCCGCCTAGATCGTGCGATTTGACACCATTAGATTATTTTTTGTGGGGGTATGTCAAGGCTAATGTGTATAGGGACAAGCCCGCTTCGATTGACGCACTGGAAGCCAACATCCATGCATTCATTCGTGAGATAACGGCCGATATGTGTGAAAGAGTATGCCAAAATTGGACTCAGCGGATGGACTACCTGAGACGCAGCCGCGGTCAACATTTGCATGAAATTATCTTTAAACATTAAATTGCAAGGTTCAAACTATCGATTCAAATAAATATTTCATTCATTTTTTCGAATTTTTTGTGTTTTTTTTTTTTTTAAAAGTTCTAAACCTCTTAAAAAATCACCCTTTGGTACAGATAAAAAAACGTTCCCTCTATCATTTCCAGCAAACAATTCTGCAAATTTGTATCGCAATCAAATGTGACAACCCTTCGCCGAAAGTTATGGACCTACTTGTTTTCCTCAAAAAATTACAGAGCTAGAACTTTGTCCTTTAAGGTGTTACTCTTGCTGAATATGAAGGGGAAAAAATGTTCAACTCTATGCCATATATTTCAACTTATAGAACAGCCATTAAAGCAAACAACTTTCATTGAAGACATAAATTGCCCACAAAGTAGAACCACAGCCACCTTTGAATAAAAATATTACATCCTTTATTGCGAAGAACAACCTCTTTGTGAGTAATGTTAGCATTTTTGAAACTATTCCGGAACTATTTCTTCCCTCAAGAATTCCAAAATGAAGTAACTTTTCATTTGTGCTATTAGTTGCATTGCTCCGTAGGGAAACCTCTGCTGCTTACCATTAAACAATGATTTGTAACACTTTATGTAGAAGGTAAAAGTCGTCGCCCTCACCATAACACGAAAGGAACAGCGTTACGTAAGCTTTAACCAAACAAAGGGCAACTCAAAGAATTCATATCTGAATACAGAGAGAAATAAATCATTTTATTGGCCACATGGTAGAAGGCTTCAATTCAACGTATAGCCGGATATGCACTGGCAGGAAAGGAGGTTTGCAATTTTTGTGCAAGCGAATAAAAAAAAAAAAAAAAAAACTTTACGACAGCTAAAACAAAGAACTCAAGATTCAATTGGATCATGAATGAACAAATAAAGAAACACACGAATAAAGAAATACATTTCAGGTCGTCTCCGTTCGGTATCCTTGTTCGATTTGTATCTCTTGTATAAGTTATCCCGTCAGTAACGATGAAATTGAACAATGTGATGTGACTGATACATCGGGGAGTTGAAAAGTTTTGTTAGCATTAGCATGTTAAAATAAATTTCAATATAATGTATGCTTACTGCTCAGCTCATGTCGTACCTATGTAAATTTATATTGCAAATAGGATTATTGCCCGTCTGAAGGACCTGTATATAACTTGCTGTTAAACCGATTTCGTTTTGACTTCAAATATAAAGTTACTTTCATATTTTTCGAAAGCGATTGACGTTTTCTTTTATGAGATATTTACTCAATGAGAAATATAATATGTCCAAACAAATAACGTCCATTATAACGAATTTCCGATATAGCGAATTTGCGATATAACGAACTTGTTAAAGCAATAATTAAACACAATAGGTCTGTTCCTTTACTTTTGTAGTAAGAATGGAAAAGACTGTGGGGATAAATTCTCTCACAGAGAGAGACGTTTACGAAAAAGTTAAGGAACGATTTTGTAGTAATTTATGAAAAATGACAGATACATAATTCAAATTTTAAAAAAATGGTACGAAAAGTCGTTAAAATGTCTGATAAACTCGAAGAATTTGTTAATTTACCAAGAAAATTAGTTATATCATCTAGCTAGCAAAGAAAGTGATCTGGAACTAATCGAACTTCATTTTGATGAATCCGAGTATGTACATATGTAAGTGGAAAAGTTTGGACTGATTGAACTACATGCATTCGAAAATAGGAAAAGGGGACACTGCAAGAAGAATTACATGGAGGAGAATTTCCTTGTCGCCACTTTTGAAAGAATCTTGAGGAGAACATTCAATTTTATTTTGCCGCCTGTTGATACCATTTTAATACGCAAGAAATCAAAAAATAATCCACCCATATGCCAAATGGAACAACAAATTTCAAATCAGCTGTTATTTGTAAGGTGACTGACAGCTTTTCCACTGCTTATACCAAGAAATTTGTTGAGTAAAAATTCGTAAGACTCTCAGTGGAGGGGTAATTTATTGCTCTCTCGAGGACGCTCTCTTTTACGAATTTTTCGAGTTAAAGCGTAGTACGGATACGGATACGGACCTCTCCTGAAACGAAATTTTCCGGTGGTCTCCAAATGGACAGCGAAACGTCTGCGAAAAGGCAGCGGAAAATAATCTGTGTAGATTTCCATCAGCTGATACACAAGTAGCAGTGTTACCAGCACCGGCTTTCTATTTCCAATTTGGCTCCTTAAAATTGTCATTTCGGATTTATCGTAATTTAAGCTATTCACTTTATTTAAGGTTTTGCGATTTTTAGGATCCTTAGGAATTTATAATTCTATTGTGAACGTACTCTTTTCGTATAGGTAACTTAAACTTTCTAAACAGTTGTCTTTTTCGATTATTGGGCATTTGATCTGAGATTTCAGATTTCTGCTGCCAAATCGAGCATTGAATCCGAATTTAGTTTCTTTTTTGAGTTGGCCTCAAAAATCATATTTGATACTTGCACTGGAAATCCATTGCAATTGATTTTCACACATTTATAGCAACCCATTTCGAAGTAGTTTACTATAAAAACTCGTTTACATTTGGGTTTTTTTTTTTTTTTTTGATAACAATTCAAAATGGAAACTAAAAAAAAAGTCTCTCAATTAGGAGTTTGTGTTGTTTTTTTTTTTAATTCAATATTACCTACCAAAAAATATGCAGTTTTAATTTTCATATTTGAGTTTGGATATTTTCGGCTTCAAAATTTCTCAAAAGCTGGCAACACTGCAGCACAAATGCCAAATTTCCGCAAGCAATTAATGTCGCGGACAATAAACGTGTGCGAAAAGAGAGTGGATAATTGTACCAAGCAATCTACTACAACTACCCACTTCTCCGCCATCATTTCGCAGCAGCTGCGTACTGCAAAACGAAAAGGAGAGCGGAATTTTTCGTTCATGATTTCGTTGTGTCACTTTTGTATGGGATATTTCGTTTAGGAAGAGGTCCGTACTACGCTTAAGGAACGGCACTGAGTAAGAATAAGTAAAAATTTGCTTGAGATGGTCGAAGGCGTTATAAGCGACCTTAGCCGGAGCAACTAGAGACAGCCAAAGACCGGGCTAACTCAAAAAGGGTATTGGTTTAAGCGCTATCAGTAAGTGGGGTAAGATAGAGAAAGTGTGGACTAATTTTGTTATATAAAAAAAAAGAAACGTAATCTGAAATTCAGAAAGCACTGCACCAAAAATGGTCGCCTCGAAAAAATAAGCCGAGGGAAGGTTGGAACTTTAAGTGTTGACGTGATAATGAAACACTGCAATTATATTTTCTACCAACAATAATTGATTGCTTTCGCTTCAAACAACTATATCAATCAAGTGTATGACTCGCAGCAATTATTTCTTAATCAAATGAAAAGATATGCAGAACTTAGATAAGAGCTTAAGGGAACAAGTGTGCATTGCACGCATTTCATTTCCATATTATCAATAGTTAATGCAATTATTTATATTAATCGATTGGGGATAATGTCGACCGTCAAGTTCATGATCGATCTATGTGTTTAGTTAATTAGGCATGCGTAGCATGCTGAGTCTGAACTCTTAAGTCATTAAAAGAGCGAAGCCTGCAGCTAACGAGATCACGACAGGTCAAGAGTTCCAAGGGCAATGCAATATTACACCGTACCAGTTCGGAGCAGGAAGAATGCAAAAATGCATTCTTTTCTATGTTCGTCAACCATGCAAGCACACATCAGCATTCGATTTAATTAGAATAATTACCGACAAACACACGGAAATTATATTTAAAAGTTAATTAATTTAAATAAGCAACAAACAATCAAATTACTTAAATGGACATAACAATATTGTTTAATTTAAATGCCAAACACGAAAAGCAACATATTTTGTTTGAAAAAATATCTATTCAAAAATCATAAACAGGTCCCGAATAATTTTGTTGACAGCTAAACAGAAAGATCACAAGATTCACAAGTCAATTATGTTCCGCATGGGCGTCCACGGCCATGGCATTTGGATTTTTTTTTTTTAATATTTCTCCTAAAATGCAGAGCCCATAAATATTCAGAAACGATTTCATCTACGCCCACATGCTTTTGGGAACGAAACGTGTTTCAAGCTTCTGACTTTGTATTTCGTGATTGTGGGCTGAACATGTTTCAAGAAATTTACATAATCAATTAATACAAGCGCCGGGCAGCAATGCGTTATACACCTAATTAAACCTGTCGAAACATTGACGTAGTGACAAGTGAAAAGGTTAATAAGAAGTATCGTGATGCATTTTTCACATTTAGACGGTTAGGACATAGGTATTATGTTCATATGGAATTTGTTTGTGTGAATATTTCTAGTTGAAGACTTATTCATGTCGGTACGTCGATTCTTTTGTCTGGGGAAAAAACAAGTGCTTATAAACATGATAGGGAAAATGTCATTAAATCTTAACTACCCCTCAGGGATTAAATTTCAAAGGGTAGACATTATTTAGGAATTCCAAGGAGTGGGAAATATTTAGGGTGGCCAAACAGTTGCGAGGTCGAAACAGCATCATAGCGCTTGGGTTAGTTGATGAACATTTTCCCTGAAGTACCAACTCGAACGTAGTAGGTATCCCTCTCAATGGAAAAAAAAATTTCCGACAAATTTTGGTATAGCTAAACATATGAACATTATACTCGTACAAAGGTAGCAAAATTTAAGGTGTGAATATCTGCGACTTGCATCAATGAGTGGTTGGTGGCAGGGGTTGTTGGGCCAGCTTTGCTTGTATTCTTGTGCCACTGGAAGGCTAGCTTATATTAAAAATTGACCTGATAATAAAGTGCTTATAAGAGAGTCTGCTAGTTCCTTACACACCGTACATAAATCGGAAAACCTACAGACTTAGTTAAATTAAATGAAATTAAAGTAAATGAAGTTAAATTTGAAGAAAATGGATTTAACAGCGACCCAGAATTCAAGCAAAGGGATGTTTGAGCAGGACTTACAAAAATATTGTTGATTTCAGACCTACTCTGCAGTTACCAGGAATAGAATTCCGAAGTTAACTTGTCGTAAAGCGAGAGAAGTTCTGATATATTGTGGCCTCAATGTTGTAAAACAAAATTATTCCACTCTTTCATATGCCTTAATAAAAAACTCCCGACGGATCTTCTTAGAAAAGAAACTCGAAAAAGCGAAGACTTTACCATTTGAGACTCACAAAAAGAGTTTAAACATTGGACCTGTTTTGGATTTTTTTAACACAAATGTAGATATTCATAACAATACGTGGGGGTTCTATTGAAAGACATGACCAAGACCATGGTAAGTTCGATCCAACGTTTTATCTTATAGGTATAAGGCTACCCCGGCAGAATCGCATATATACGAGCTAAAAGAAACGCAAAATGCTAGCGGGGTCATGAAATGTCTAAGAAAGTAACACCCATATCTTGGGATTAAAGTTTTGCGTCTTAACTGACCTTAGTGGTTTCGTAGTAAGAATGAACAAGCGCGATATTTGTCCTCTACATAGTTGCATGGTGGAAGCTTTTCGATTGCAGCATTCTTTACCGGTTAAAGCCGCTGTTGAACTTGCCGACATTCTGTTCGAATAACCTTACTCCTCTGAGCTCTTTGTTAAATAATAAACCAGATAACTTGCAATGCAAAAATAATGCGCTTATAATATAAATTGAGTTATAAACAATCCTATCTCTCAAAGATCGAACTGGACACAGTGTGCAAAATTTGATTAAAATCGGTTCAGTAGTTTAGAATTAGAATTAAAAATTTAGAAAAAATATTAGAATTAGCGGAGGAAAACGTAACATGAAATTTTTATATATTAAGAAAATGTTACGAAAAATAAATGTAGCATAAAGCCTGAACTAAATTGAAATAACAGATTGTTGAGAAAGTAGAAATCTGTTATTTGCTCTTCCATCACATAGTAGACTCTGTATATTTTTTCTCAATTTCAAATTTTCACCTGTGGAAAGCATGTTCCAGTTTCCACTTTTCCCAAAGCTTTAAAAACAAGTACACTCAAAGAATTTGTTACTGACTTTCCGCTAGATAACGTTCCCATCATATAATTCCAAAGGAATAGCTCCTTTTAGGGTTCTTCTGTGAACCTAGGTATTCTGTGAACCGCATTAAAATTTTACACAAAAATAGAAAAAAAAAAAAAAAACAATAAATTTTGGGGGTTCCCCATACATAGAACTGAAACTCAACATTTTTTTCTTCATCAAAACCCATACGTGTATATACGTGGGGTATCTATGGAAAGGTCTTCAAAAATGAAATTAGGTTTCTAATATATTTTTTTTTTTCTAAACTGAATAGTTTGCGCGTGAGACACTTCCAAAGCAGAACAACGATCATGAACAACGGTTGCTGATAAGTTTCGATAGTTAAAAATAATTAATTTGCAATACAAAAATTAGCGACTATAAGATGAGTTATAAACTATCCTATCTCTCAAGTTGGATAAAACTGCACACAGTGTGCAAAATTTGATTAAAATCGGTTAAGTAGTTTAGGATTCCATCGCGGAGCAACCTGTGACACGTGATTTTTATATAGAAGAAGATGTATCGAACATTTTAAATTTTCTTGCCTGTATACATGTTTGTTTGTACATTTTTGTAAATTGATTTTGAAAAACGTATTTTCATTTATTAGTAATGTAAGATGTTCAATGCGACTTCCGGGGTTGCATTTTCTTCAGTGCAATTCTCATGTCAGCTGAAGCGTCAAGTCTGTTTGTCTCTGCTTATTTTTAGAGGAGTACAGCCGAAAGTCCTTGTATGCATAAATATGTTGTTGAAGAGAGCACCAAAAATGGAATAGCAATGTTTTGCAGCCTTGTGTATGATTTCCCGCTTTTGATCCGGAATTCTTCTAGTTCGCATATGTCTTCATATTGTATTCTTTGCATCAAAAATGTACAATTCAAATTGTGCCCAGGTATCCCTTTTACAATCCCCAATCCCCCGTGTCCCACCGGTTGGGAACCACTACATTTCGGGTCCAATTATGTCTACAGTGAAGTCCTACAAGTATCTGTTGGCAATCGTCGACGGCTTGCTTGATATATCCTGTAAGAAATACTACTTCCGCAAAATCGTCAAGAAGATGAAAGTTTAATGGCAACCCTTGGAAGGTCTTGTACCGAAAAACAAACCGCATTTCAAATTAGGTGCTTTAAACGAGTTCCATAACACCTGAAGTGTAGAGCACGTTTTCATAACTACAAGCCTTTACAGAGACAACGGGCTCATTGTTCAATCGGTACATTATTGACATCTTCTTAAAAAAATGATTCAGGTGTATCCCGATTCCCCAAGAGCCAATAGATTGTTTAGTTTCTTGCAGTATACAAAACAAGTTCTAACTGTTTGGGATTTTTTTTTGGCAAAAGCAGATGATGGTCAGCAAACACGCCTAATCTAAGAGCCCATTGTCAATTACTTTAAGGACATGTGGTGCAATTTAAGCACAGAAACCGAGGCTCAAGTAGAGAAGATGCGGGTCGAAAATCGCCAGGGAAAGATGAAAGTCGACGAACGCAGTTTGAAGCTGGGCCTTATCCGTCCCCAAAGTTTCTTGGACCCGATGAGGTGGTAAAGGTTAAGCGAAATGTTTGTTACATCATCAGAAAAGTTGAGAACCATGAAGGATCGAATATATATATATATATTTTTTTTTTGCAGAGTTTAAATTGAGACTTCGGCTGCAGGGCATCTTGAAGGGTTATTTTACATTTATGTTGCGATACTTCCATAAGTTTTATCATTTTCAATTTAGAGCAAGCGACGAGCGTTGTATCTTTGAAACTACACACAGATAAGGTTAGATTAGGTTAAATGGGAAATGCGTGGCCTAAACGTTCTACACCGTACTCTATTAAACAAATTTGCACACCAAAAGCAATAACACACCGAAAATAGCTGTCGGAAACATTTGTAGTATTTATGAGTGTATGGTTGTGATTAGCTATTTGATTAAACTGTCGTGTAGCTATTCTGGGTAGAATATTAGCAGTATCATAGCCCAAATATGTTTCTAGTCGTCAGCATATTAGCTGATTGAGCTTTTATACTGTATGCGTAAATTTGAAGTCAAAAACCCTATTATTCCCACAGGTGTTTAGCAAATTGATTCTTTTGAATGACTATCGCCCACCTCGCTTTATCAATCACAGAAGTCTCCCATTTCGTGGACCGTCTTCCTTGGCGGTGCTTTTCTAATGGAAATGTTGCACATAAATTAGTTTCAACACTAAAAACACGCAAATTGGACAAAATTTATTCAAAACTATGCAAAATATTAGCTGATTATCTTTTCGGCGACTAGTCTTTTTTTTGCTTCCACGTACATTTTTCATTCAGTAAAAATACACAATAGATACTCAAGGCGTGGGCTGTTATTTATTAAAATTAAATTCGCAAGTTCATTATATCTGTTGACGAAATATTAGTGAATGGAATGGTGACTTCAATCTACAAGAAACGTAAACTTGTTTATACAGGTGTACGGATTAGTCGATTTATCATTATATGTGGCCGAAAGTCACAAGATCGATCGATTGATGTTTAGAGTGTGACAATTCAAGCCCGGTATGGTAAAACGATTTCATATCTTTACCTAATAGGTATGTAGCCAAGCAGAAAATATAAACTGACTTCATGCTAGAAGCCCGAAGCTCTTACACTGACTTATCTATGCATATCTATGAATGCATCAAGCTGTCGGTGTCACTGATATTTACTTGAGATATTTTTCAGAGGATTATATAGTGAAACCGAAATCTTGTCGATCCGACTGTTCAATTCCAGTGGCCGCAAGCTAAGCCACTGGGCGGATTTGTTGCATACTTTGTATTTAAATGTATTTATCGGGTTAGAGTTTAAATAGACATCTCCATTGAAATACAACTGTTTGCCTATGATGGTATGATGGTCTGAAGGCTGTTAAAGACTTCTCAAATTAAAAAGCGTATGTCCCGTTTGACATACGAAGCTCACCCAAAAAAAAACAAAGAGCACGCCTGGATCGAACGAAACCATATATCATGCCAGGGATTACGAGAGGCTGCCCGCAAGGTGGCATCATGTCTCCACTTCTGGTCCGTGGTTGTGCGGCAAGAGCGTGACCGCTGCAGAATTCCGAAAAGTCGTAAGAAAAAGGGAAATTGAGAAAAAAAAGGGTCCATTTCTGAAGCTATTCTGAACATTTAGTATTTTTGAACGATATTTAATAAACATAATCTCACTAAACACTATAGTAGTGTTGTGATAGACAACTGCGTTACATTTTAAAGGTTTTATTTGGAAATAACACCATTTGAAAATATTTGAAAGCGCCTTCTTCAACTTAAAAAAGGGCCAAAATGGCAAAAAATTGTGTCAGGCTCTCAAAAAATGTGCCAAATTGCAACATTAGTCGCACAACGGTCACGATGCAACGTTAAAATGTCTAAGCTCAAGCATACGGCGATGATGGTGAATTAGGAATAGGCTTTCGGTCAATCATTTGAAACTTAAGGGTTTTCCCTTCACAAGACGGGGAGTAATGTATGTAGTCAGTTAGTCACTATCTAGATTTCGGATGAGTGCGATCCTAGATGTGAAACTTCTTTGTAAAAACCATGTCAAATCGAAGACATCTAAGGCGCTCTCAGTCTTTTGGCAGTGGATCTATAGATGTATATATGTGTATATATACACGTCTATAAAGAGACATTTTCCTTAACTTCAGCATCGCTTATTTAATGAAGATGGGTTTCAAGTAAGACAGACTGCTTTCTGCAGTAAACTCGTCAAAGAGCAACCTGCCTCGGCTCTATTGGAACTTCATGAGTACGGCCGTCTTCGCTCTATAGGCAATCTGCTTTTATTTTTAAGTCAAACTTCTACGAAGTTTTCCAGTGGAACGTTGTCCCCATCTTATAGTCATTCGTTTTATGTGAGTTCATATCTTTTTAACAAGCCTGGGACCTACAATTCGATGCTGATTTCAGAAGGAAAGAAATTGCAGTCCAGACCTTAAAATCTAATTTGTGTTTATCAGGGGGTCGAACCATGCCCAGCAGATTAACCAAAGAGCCACAAGGTAGATAACATCTTTTCCACGATCGATTATTCCTGCGTCGATTCAAACAGCCACATAGTGAATGTTTTCAGATTACACTACAAATTACGTAATTTTTGCGAAAACATGCGTCAATTAATTAAAGCCATTCCATACTAATATTTATTTATCGGATTCTTAGTTCACTCTTTGTTGTTCATTAAGGTTGCCTCTTGCTAAGACGTTGTGGACTTCTAATAAAGTAGGTATTCAAAATTCTAGACGTGGGTTGTGATTTATTTAAATTATTTTAGTTTGTTTGTTAACCTGTTGACACTTAGTCAGGGATTATAAATGGGCTTAGAGGAACCTATCTATCTTTCAAGAAATACCTATGTGGTATTTGAATGGAATGCAAATATTCAGTCTTTCTAACATTAGCATATATCAATACTCGAATTGCAAATCAGGACTAATGTGCTGCCAATAAGATCGGTTGTGTTATTTTGAGACGTAAATTTCCTAGTCGAAATTGGGTAAGTAGTATAAGGGCTAAAAAAACCCCTGGAGGTCAACAAGTCAGAAAATGGTTTCAGAAACGATGTCGTAGCATAGTGATATAATAAAATCATGCGTCACGTTTATCCCTACACGAAAAGAAATTTATTTTCTACCCAAAAAAAAAGATTCATTTTTGGAGTTTACCTCCTTAAGAAACGATTTGAGTTATAGGGCCCGGTACGGAAATTTTATGAGGAGTAAAATCAAGTGTTACCCGAGCTTCAGGCGTTACGTTATAGTACTATTCGTTGGTTTAGAGTTCAGTTGGCGCAGAAACCCAATGGTGGCGATTGCAATGGTGTCAGCGCTGGTAGTTGTTTTTTTTTTTTAAAAGGCAAACCACCCAAGTGAGTGCGTATGCATTTTCACTGCTGTTTTATGATGCTTTCCCTTTCCGATTTTAGAATGTGGATAACGGGTGGGTTTTGTAATGTATTCTTTTTCTAACTTTTTGGTTCGATATCATAATATTTTCAGGTTTGGTTTTGTTGTCTGTTGCTTTTATGAATGAGATGAGCAGGTACCTACTTTGTGTGTAGTTTTGATGTGCATTTCTTTTTCTGTGGAAGACGTTCTGCATTACGATTTGCGAGTTTTTTCAATTCTTGTTTGAGATTGAATTGAAAATTTGATTTCTATCTTCTATGGGCTATATGACTGATTTACTCGGTGTGTTTAAATTGTTGTGGGGCTAGAAAAATTGTAGGGAAAAATTGTAAAGTAAATTGCAAATTTATTTAAAAATTCACATTACTGTTGAATAGATGTTGCTCTCAGTTATTAGTAGGTAGTTATTATTTTGTATTTTATGTAATACTCTTTTATTGAAGTAATATAAATAACCCAAATAATTACATTTATGTTTTAGAATATGCGTTCATTTACCCTCTTTTTCCATTCGATATAAATATCATAATTATAGTTCGTAGGGAGTAAACTCCGTTCGTGCTACGGAGCTGACACACACACTTTTTTTTAGCTTTAATTACTTAAATTTAATTACATTTAAACATTTCTTACATCAAGAAAATAATTATTTTAAAAAATTTTACAAAAATGTCAGGTTGCTTAAACGAACATCTTGATTTAACAAACGAATTTTATATATCAAAGTTGAGCAATGTGTTCTCAAATCAAGAAGCACATTTTTGATACCTACTATGAATTTTTAACTTAACTTTAAACTAGACAAATTTTCTAATATCAAATAAAGAATTGCAGCAGCTTAAAATAATTTTAATAAACTTATGAGAATATAGGATTTAACTCTACCATTTTTCAGATCGAATGTGAAAAGTTTATATCGTCTTTTGTTTCATTGATATCATTGAGAAGAAGTAGCTGGATTTACTGCTTATAAGAAACAAATTCTTATATCGAGGATAAATTCACTCTACATTTTGGTTCACTTTTTTTTAGTGTGCTTCATAATAGGTACGCTACATACAAGAACAAAATTCTAGTACACAAAAGACAAGGACGAATAAAAAAAGTAAGTAACTCAATGAATTTTGTTCTTCATCTTCTTCATCATCTTCATATTGACACGCCGAATTATATAAACTACAGAAACCAAGTTCTTATAATATGCATCTTATTTTTTCAATTTCAATTTCAATTTTTCAATTTCAATTTCAATTTATTATTATTAAATAATATAAGTACAATAAGACTTGGTCTTTTATAGTACAAAGAGGGTTTCAGTAAGTTAACAATGTTCTTAAAACTACAAATTAAAACCAACAGTGGTTGTATACCTAAGTTTTAGAGAAAAGAGGAAAATTAAAGGAAAAAATTATAGGTAAATAGGGAGGAAGAGAAGAAAAGATAGAAAAAAAGATAGAAAAAAAAGAGGTTATTGCTGTGTTGAGAAGAAATTTATAACTTCGGATTTAAATTTAGCGGAACTATTTATACATTTAATATGCAAAGGCAAAGAATTCCATAGCCTAATTGCGTGAATATAAAACAGTCTGGAAGAGTTAAGGTATTTGTAGGAAGGAATGTTAATGTTCATGGTTCTATTAGATCGAGAAAATTCTAGTTTTTGATAAATGTAGGGAGGAGACTTGGCAGCTTCGTAGCTGTCTTTCTTTATAAGAGTCCAAAAAAAAACTGACTATTTTCTTCTTGATATTCAATTCAAAATTCACAAGAACGGAAACAAAAAGCGACGATACGAAACATGACCATTTGAATTATTTATTTTATCATTTTATGCACTTTCATTGTATGCATTTCATGTATTTAATGCAATTGAGCAGAAAATGCAAAGGGAGTAATTATTCAATTGCAATTTCTTCAAGGGCAAATATGCCATCGGGTTTTTTACTTATTCTGCATTTTTTAATTGGACATGTAACTCGCACGATCACTTTTTTTTTTTATGTGTCGTCCACAACAATAATTAAGTTATTTTATTTTAATATTATAATTGTAATTTTGATTTGCGATATCGTGTATTCAGTTGGAGATTATCGATAGAAAACTTTAATTCTGAACTTACAAAAATATGGCATTAGAAATAATGAACTAAAGTGGTTTCAGTCCTTTCCAATGGAAGAACTCAGAAAACAAAATTAAATGGTGTATATTATCGAATAGCCTCCAAACATTAATTGGTGTTCCACAAGGATCAGTTTTGGGCGATTTGCTCTTCATTATATATGTCAATGATATAAAGGATGTAATAAAGCACTCCCAACTAGTCCTTTTTGCTGATGGTGCACTCATATACATGTGCGGAAAAAACTCCAAGAAGACCTGATCACGATAAGTTGCTGGTTAATGTCAAACAAGCTTAAATTAAACGTTAATAAGTCTAAATGCATTGTCATCAATAGTAATTCATTAACCAATTTATGTGTAGATAACTCAATAATTGAACAAGTTCACGAAATTAAATACTTGGGTGTTGTAATTGACGCTAAATTTAAATTTAACATTCATTTGAACTTTATCATAAAGAAAATTTCGAAAAAGGTATAATTTTTTTAAGAGAATACGAAAGTAAGTTTCAATAATTTGCGCAATTAATATTTAAATAATGTGATGATCAAACATTATTTTGAGTGCTGTTCGACAGTGTTGTATCTATGTAGTGATTTTATGTTATCTAAATTACAGCGACTTCTGTTGAAGATAAACGCTTCATATTTACGTTACCTACGTTTAAGTTGTAATACCAACTTTAAACTATTTTGCATTATGAATACATAGATGGCTCACGTATCAGTAAGGTGTTTAAAAATTGAAAACTTCCGAAATTTGTTGACCATGGCCTTAGTAATTTCCGGGTGTAACTCACTCTCTTTCTTTCACTAACCCTCAACGAGGTAGGTTACGAAATCCATTTCGTGACATGAATAACATATTGAAAATACATTACGTTTTTTATATTTTCTAATCGATACTCGGACGAATGAATCTTTTTTGGATCATCGCCATCGGCATTCCAACAACTTCAAAACAAAGCTATGAGAACAATTCTTAATTGCAATAGATTTACATTGATATCGTTAAGGTTAAATATGTTAAATTGGGTGAGTATTAAGCAAAGGACTTTGTTAAATGTTCTATGTTTCGTATTTAAAATATGTAAAATTTAAGGTATGTAAGCGAAGAACTACCATATAAACTGAGGAATAGAGGATTTTAGATTACCAAATTATCTTGTAAATCTGAGTCAAAACAGTATTGTTTATAAGGGTTGCCAGCTTTTAAATTCGTTACCACATGAATTACCACGGCTTCGGTGGTATATCTCCATCCGATGGTCCATAATTTCAATGACTTTGAGGCATAATTGCGGTTCATTATCGTTGAATAAAGTAAAAGAGAGCTTCGATCAGGCCTCCGCATGTTCAGCTAGCCAGAATCAATATTGCAAATGGCTATTTCCTTGGAATAGCCAAGTTTCCAAGGAGTACAGCCCAATCAGTCTTTGGTCCACTTCTCATAAGAGTTTTAGCAGACAAAGGGTCCTGTTTTCGAGGCCAACATTAACCAACCTCATGTGTATTTAACTGGAGGCAGCTTGTTAAGAACGGTTGACACAATGAGCCAACCCGTGTTACCTTCCTACGCTAAGTAAGGCAAAGATAAGTTCAGAGTGGCAAATTTGATATTTAAAGCCCTTTGACAAGATGACACAAAACTTTCAAGAGTGCCAACTAAAAGATCAACTAAAGTAAAAACTTAGTGCTATCCGCACCTATTTCGGAATTAACAAAACTACTAACGATAGTGCCCAGCACGAGAGAATTGCATAATTTCGACAAAAAAAAGAAGAAGATGTGTAACTACTGTTGAACTCGGAAACAAGGAAGAGCGGCACAACAGAGAATATTCCATTTGAATGCTTACCTCTCCGCCTGAGTAATTTATCAGCAAAGTACAGACAGTGGTGCACAGTATCTCATTGAATTGTTAATCATGCTCGCGGACAGCTAGTAGCAAGACAAAGATTTCCAATTCATCATACAAAAGAGGCAGCGCTCTTGTGCATAGCTTTCGCAGATGTCCACTCGCGAACAATAAATTGTACACATTTCAGTGTTGCCAGACTGCAAAGAAACAGACATTTCAGAATCGTCATCATCAATTAGCGTTGTGCTACCCAAATTCAGCCCTAATTTCTTGGTTTTTATTCCCATCCACCCCGAGTGCACTCTCAATCCCATACACAGATAGATATTCGTAGATACCTACTCATCCGTGACATTATCGTTACAAATTCTGAGATGCCTCACCTGCGAAAGCGGTTGATTTATTCATGTTATTCAAATCCATTTCGTGTGTTCAACAAATCCCCTGCCACCAAATGTACGTTGATCCGCGCGTTCCTTAATCTACCCCCGAAAAATCGTTGTGCTGAAAGCCGCCGAAAAGGTAGAATGTTCACAGAATCAAAGCATAGTCGTTCGCGACGTGCTGCATAGATTCGCCCGACTCCATATACCAGCCCCAGGTCCCACATCCTTCCACATCCGTATAATTTTTCCTCCACGCGAATTAAATTTGCATCCAATGAGCTTAGAGGATAAAAAGCAAATGGATGCGAATATCCTTCGCCGCTCCAGGATGGGGCGAGATTCATTTTGGGAAACAAATTTCTTTTTTTTTTTGTATTTTCTTTTTAATGCGGCTTACGCAGATATATATACTTCAAACAAAATTTGTTATGAATAATATTGTTCGAGGAAACAGCTTAAATGTGAACCGTTAGGAGGAAAAGATCTACCTCCCCGAAGACACCATGGTAATTTCTTATCTTGCAATGGTAAACGAAACAATCAAACATGTAGGTTTGAGCACAAAATGTTGCGTACGGTCGTTAGTGGTCGTGGATAAGTAGGACGTGGATTCTGCACCGCATCGCAGCAGTATACTGCTGCACACATGTGCGATTATGGCCATTAACCAAGTGGGATTGAGATTGAGACATTAGCACTGCCGCACAGGTACATATGCTTCTGTGTAATTTGCGTGTTGGATCTCTCCCCGAAGAGATAAGACGTCTCCACCTGGACGACAAATAAACAAAAACTTGGTGGTGGCACGCCACGGGATTCGACCGAAATTAATCACAGACTGTCACTTCAGGCGAAGCGGAACCTCTACAGCCGGTTCGAGGCTTCTCCGGAGAGCGTGCGCTTGAACGTGCAGCATGCGGATAGTGGTGTTTTTTTTTTTTTTTTTTTTTGGTGCGGTCGGAGTTTTGTTTATTTGTTTTCTATATATCGATCCGGGCATTGGAATTTCTAATAAATTTCGAGAGGCAACACCTACCGGAGAAAATTGGATGGCTCGAAATAGAAATTTTCAAGTGGGAGGACAGTTGTAAATAATTTGTTAATAGTGTGGCGAATGCGGTTGTACGATGAGATGTCGTCACGACCTGCAGTTTTCTGGCAAAATTGCAAAGAAAACGAACGGTGCAATGATAAATAGCAATTGAGTCCTTCTCCAGAGAAGGTGTATCCTAACGCACGCGGCAAAGAGGTTTTCAACTTGTAACTTAGTTGAGCGCTTGTTAAAGCGTTTGTTTAATGTTTGACGGCAATCTGTGCGAGGTGCGACGCACGCAACACGCATAAATTGTCTACCTACTACAGGGCACGCGAGCTTGGCATGTGGGTTGCCATGCAAATTGCAGATACAGTACCTGTCATTCAGGTGCAAACGAACATCTGAAAACTGCAATTAAAAAAAACTGTAGTAGTACTATGTTTTCAATCGGTAATAAAATTGCTTTTACCTACTCAACAGAAATGACAAAATTGAAGCTAGGTTTCGTACGTATGAATGAAAATCTCCTCGTTTTGGTATATGTCCGAAAGCGGCGCCACTAAGCTTTAACGAAGAGCTGAATATTATATCGGAACGTGTCAGATAAAGCAATTTGTGCCATTCTCAAATCTTAAAACATCGCAGTAACTATACATCAAGTTCCAAGTTCCCAAAGCTTTAATGCGGATTCTTCAGCTCTAAGTAGGTGCAATTTTGCTGTACCTACTTTACTTTTCTATGGTCACTAGACGAGTAAAGTTAAAAAGTTAACGAGTATTTAATGCATACCCACCGCCCATGACGAATGAATATGCTTTCGATTAGAAAGTGAGTCAAAGAAAACCTAAAGTTGTCTGCTTGCAAAGAGTTGAGCGCAAGCATCCCTATTTCAGAAACCATTAGATGCCCACACGTAAGAGCAGAAGTAACTTCCTCAACCATAAGTCATAGATCGTTTGGTGTGAAATTGCAATTGCGGGCTCAAAGTAAGTGCTACTGCATATCAGAAACTAGGTATCAAATGCCAGTTCCAGTGTCGCTGCATCACACACAATGCGAGTGCACACCAGTCCCTAGCCAGGGCGCGAGCAAACGTAGCAGCAGCATCAACTTTCATGCCTCGGGCAGAGTTCTTTGTCATTTGTCTTACTGGGCTGCATAGGTAGAAATGCTTTTATTTTTCTGTGTTGATTAAAGGAGTGTGTGTGTCGCTGACCCAAATGCGGGTCTTGGCTCTTGTACTCCAACAATGACAACGACGATAAATAAAATATATAAATGTATTACTACGGCATATGGTCGCACTTTTGCTGCAATATCAATAATTTAACTCGAAGAAGAATAACACGGTGCAAAGAAATGTTGGAAACGACTTAACATCATTAAATGCATTTCCTTTTTTTTTTTCTGTTTATTTTTCCGACACTCTGCATGACTTATTCATGTTAGTTAAAGACGAAGTAAAATAAAATCAGAACGGCAAATTAATTCAGTTCACCCCCATCATTTCCAAACGAAGGTGAGGGAGACATTTGTGTTGCTGTTGTTGTTGTTTTGGATTTACTAATCCTAATAAGTGGGATGGTAGGTATTAGTACATAAGTGTAAGTAACAAGCTCGAAGTGTGGTTTTTAAACCCTTGTCCATACTGTGATATTCTTTATTGAGAGAAACTATTTATACCACGACTCGGACCTCAGTATTTGAAAGCAGTGGTTCTTCTTCTTCGTCATCAAACAAACATTGCGAGATCTACAAAAATATTAATATCCCGGGATATTCCTTTAAATCTTCAAAAAATACTTCAAAATGTTAATTTTGCAATAGAAAATGTCAGATGGGACGGTTGAGAGTCCCTACTCTTTATTTATTTATTTATTTCGCCTTTTACTAAGGGATATAATATAATGTGGTTCCAAATTTAATACTAGCTTTAAAACGATAACGACGGGTTTTATGTCGACTATAATTAGAAAAACACTAATACGGACAGGACATTACGACATCGTCACGTACTAAAATAATTTTAAAGTAAGATATCCAATTATAATTTTGCGCCAGTGTTTCTTGATATTTATCGCCCGATTGTACACTAAAATTTAAAAGATCAAACGAGTTCATCGTAGTGATTTGGTTATAGATTGAGTGACTAGGCTCCTTTGAAAGTTGCTGTTGAGAGCGGACGAGAACTGCTTCGACATATGAATCCATAGTAAGCGAGTGACAGCACTTGCTACTGGTGCCGGTAACTTGCCATTCAGCTTAAGGGTATAAAACGAAACTGGTCCTATTTTGGGGCTTTTCGGGAACTTTTCTACCACGGGAAAAGAAAATAGTTTTGTGGACAACCACAAGCCTTGGAATAGGACAGGATTTCTGTTAACAATCCTGCGAAATAAAATACAAACAATGACCTTTGGTTAGATTAGATTAGATTAGGCATCCCACATAATACACACTGCCACAGCTGTAATGACACAGCCGAAAAGGAAACACTCACTCATTTCCTTTGCGCCTGTTCAGCACTAGCTAGGGCCAGACAGCGATCTTTTGGTAAACCCTTTTTGACTCCCTTGAGGAGGTCTCGAAACGTAGTATTAGGGAACTGATAACCACACCTACCTACCATGACCTTTGGTACTACACGTGCGACTCTCGTTCGCTGAACATAAGCCACTATTTTTGTTTATGGGTAAAGGGATTTTGGAAGCTGCCAGACTAAAGTTGATTATTGGTAAGACCACTAATGCAACGACTTAATATCAATTTTAAATTACAAGATCAATGCAGATCGGGTATCGCCAGCTAGTTCATCGAAATTTCTAAAGGGCCCCATTAATGTTGCGACGATCGTACACTAACCATTTGAATATCCGCAGACGCTTTCAACGGGCGCGTTGGCCGCAAAGCCGTAACTAAGGGGGGATCACAGGGGTTTTATCAAGTGCCCCTTTAAAACGAGAACAGTGCAAATCCAAACAAAAATGAGTCAATTTGACCATTTACCTAAATGCAAAAACATTCAAATCAAGCATAGCATTGACTTTTTTCAATTAAAAATACCTAAGCACCGTTACTACACAAGAATACCACAAAAATAAAATACACAAACGAAATATGTGCAGAATACATATTATACAATACACATCACCCAACCGCCAGAAAGTGTATGCACAAATAATGTTATAATGTCAATAAGCATTCGACGATGAAAGGCTTAAAAACGGTGATAATCGACTTACTGGTTTAGCCTTAAGCCTAGTATCCTGCTCGCGCTAAATTTTATCTCCCATACAAAAATATCTACAAAGATAAAATTTAGCGAGGCAGTTTAGCAAAGCATAGTATCCTGTTCGCACGCTAAATTCTTAACTTCATATAGACGGGCCGATCTTCACTCATTTAGCTCGCGAAATAAATAAAATCGAAGCTAGTTCGCCGCTGCCGTGAAGAGCTTAAGGTTCTCTGCTCGCAGCATACCACGCGTCTCTGCTGGGTCCCTGGACACATGGACAAAGCCGGCAATGAGATGGTGGAAAACAAGATTCGCATGAAAGCCAACAACAGGTGGAAGGAATAAACTACCTGCGAAATTTCACGGAAGCTATGGCCGGAATATAATGCAAGTCGGACTAGCAAGCTTATGCGGTTTGATAGAACGTCGCTACATAAACTGGTAGGTGCCCTAATAGGTCACGACTTCCTGAGAAACCACACAATAAAATTAAAACTCAAGAATGACGATATATGCAGGGGCTGCGAAGACGAGGAGGTGCATGAGGACACACCTCACTTCCTCTGTCACTGCCCAAGTCAGTGTCACTTGAGGAACAGAACACTTGGAAGATACCAATGGGTCCACATGGACCTAAGTGGGGTACTGCAGGGTTCACTCCATAAACAAATCATACTGAGACCCCCAACTCACAATCCTCTTGCCGCTGGCCCCCTCAATTTTTGCCAGGAATCCGCCATTTTGTTTTCTTATCCGTGTACGCCAATTCCTATCCGTTTTGCTTTGCCCACAGTAAAATGTAAAAAAATTAGGTGCGAATGTGTTGGTTGAGAGGATTTTTGACATTTGTCAATACGAATTTCTATGCAACAATACTAGCGCACCTAAACTTTTTGGGAGCGTAAAATTTAGCTTGTAGGCAAATAACTGTTAATCGGTCGAAGTTGGGGGTCTCAGTATTGTCTCTGGTTCACTCTGCCGTATCCACCCATAAACTTAACCTAACCTAGCTCGCGAAATAAATGTCCGGTACATTAAATCCAAGATAAATTTTGACGTAAAAAACGGTAGACGGAGTTTCTTTTGTGTTTACTATGGATTTTTTGGAGTAAACCAAAGAGAAAATTTGTATGAGAAAGAAAAGAAAGTGCAAAGCCGAAAGACACTTTTCATACCCTGGGAGGGGCCGGGCTAAAAAAAAAAAAAAATAGTTGGCTCAACAGGTCCGGAGGGACCCTAGGCCTAGCTTCTCACAACCATTCGTTTTGTGTGAGTTTTTCATTTTTGGAACGAATGGAAGGGATCTACAATTTTATGCCGACTCCAAACGGCTAATTGAGAAGCTCTTTCAAGACATTTATACTCTCGGATGTTTGTCAAACGATCGCGAGAAGTAGCGCAGTGGAAAAAAAACATAAGTTGGAATTTGGGTTTTTGCGGGATTCGAACCTGAGACCCCTCGCTTAGTAGTCCAACACACTAACGCTAAGCCACTGCGACTACGGGGCCGGGCTAGCCAACATGAAAAAGTGCTTCCGAGAATCGACCGATGCTTGTAACCTCGATCGAGTCTCGGCGGCGCGGATGAACCCCTGTTGGCAGCCGACAAGCAACGATGGACGCGATCAGGATGGTGACCAATCGATAAGATTGCTCACCATCCTGATTATATGTAATGTATGTAGGTTAAGTAGCTTAGGTAGTTTTAAGTAGTTTTAAACAAAACAATAACAAAGAATTCAAGTTTTCGAAATTTCTTGAAAATTAAAAAACAAATCATAGATATATAAATAGATTTAAGGACGAAAGGCAATAATTTTAAGGATATTGTTAAGTTTAGAGCGCTCACTAAAAGCTAGTAAGCTAGAATAAGACAAATGTTAGTTTTAACTTAGATTTAATCGTTTTTGTCTAGTATGTAAGTTGAAGAAAGATTTAAATAAAAATCAAATAAAAATGAAAAAATTACCCTTTTCATACGATGAAAATAAAAAAAACTTACGTGGCTTGAATTGATTTGTTGCACATGCGTGATATCGATGTCCTTTCTTATTTACACATACCCTATCACAAGAGAGAATTTTTCAGGAGGACTTATGCTTTCATTTGGCATGGTAAGGAGATTTTGACGTCTTTGAAGTTTGAAATTCTAAAATTCTAAAATTCGTTTACTGATATCTGTCATGAACATTTTTTATGGTTTAATAATAATTAAGCGACCATTTATCTTTGGTGTGGAGAAACGAAGTGGATACTAGGGACACTAAAACTTAGCGCGAGCAGGATACTAAGCTTTAATGTCATTTCATCGGAAGATAGGAATAAATACTGACGAAGTAATTGATGTATTCGCAGAAAAGAAGGCGGCGATTAAATGTTGTTTTATAAAATAATTCTTTAAATACTTTGTTATGTTGAACATAGCTATTTTTTTAAACTATTCCTAATTTGTTATAATTACTAGTTAATAAAGAAAAATTGAAATTTAAAATTATTTTATTTTCCTCAATCGCTTCCAACCATTGACATAAAAAGTTATTTTTTAAAGATCATATTTGTCTGGCTACGACCTTAGTCGGCCGCACATGCACGGTACGATGAACGGCAAGCCCATAAATGGCATAGTCGAAATCTTAAAGCGACTAAACTGAGTGTACGAAACATCTCGAGATTCGTCTGCTGTATCAGAGAAATTATCTAAAAACACGCAAGCACTATCATAGGGCTCCTCACTTAAGTATCAAAATATTAGTTTACCCAAAATTGAATAAAGTCGAGAAGCTTGCTTGCCTCTTCCACGAACAGAGATAATAATCCAATTAAAAAACAAATCCAAGTTATATGAATGAAATCGAACCGCTATTATGGTTTGAATAGAAAAAAAAAGTCCCCCCTATAACATGCGTATAACATAAATAAGCCCAAAACACACAGCTCAATTTTATATATAATGGAAGTTCCCATGTTTATTAGATGCTAAGGGCACGCCCTTCAAAGCGGAACCCCTGTGGCACTCCAAATTGAACCCCTGCGGTATTTGACGCTTATTTGGTCACTTCTCCGTGAGTAAATTATGATTTATCTATTCTTTGCTCTGAGATTCGTTTTTCTTTCCACGCTTTGTTTTCACGAAATACCAGATAAGGCCAGGACGTGGGCTGAGATTTATGGCCCAATAGCTTTCCACCTGTTGGGCTTTTTAAAATGCATTCTACTATCGTTATGTTGACTAAAGAGTTGCGGTGTGGGTACGTGTACGGGTATACGTATATCACAAAGGAGTGGGCAATAAACCTTAGCTCTTTATTATAGTTTTAACTGTTGCGAATATTTCGCACGAGTTACTAACAAAACGTCGCATGAAATTGCAGATATTCGTCGACCCCATTCAACTGCAATAAATTTCAGCATTTAATGGCTTATGATAATGGCTTTTTCAAATCTCTGCGAAATATTCGTCTCTCGCTGTTGTGGCTCAACGACTCACACAAAACAATCTAATCAGCTAATAAAAAGTGAGTAATGCTACTTTCGAAAAGAAATTAAGGCCAAGATAAGCTTATCAAGCAGTAATCTGCCAGGATTATTAACTGAATACCCTTCTCTCTGGTCGTAATGAATTTCACCCCCTGCGTAATAAATGCGATTAAACCAAAACACCAGATGCGCGCCCCCAAGGAAGATAACATGCATTAAAGGGTGCTATATACTCGTACGCAGTTAGAAAAGCGCCTTCCTTTCATTACTTAATGTTAAATGTCTTGAAAATTTTCAACAAAACACACTCCTCAGATTGATGGCCCATCGCCCATCAGTCAGCACGAGGAGGAGCGTGAAGATGTCCTTCCATCATTATAATCCCGGTACACACACGAGTACCTACGTGTTGTATGCGAGATGAACGGTATTCGACTTAAATGATGAATGGCTTGGGCCGGAAAGTAATACGACTCATGTGTAGAATTTGTCATACGAGTGTGCGGCGAGTTTGTTTACCCAAAATTCCTTTAGCAGTAATTAATTACAAAAAAAATAGGTTTTCTATTTACGCAGGATCTGCTCGATTTATGTGAGTGCTACGAGGCGTAAAATTGCCTCAAGTTGCGTTACAGTTGTGTGTAGTGCTCTCATATGCGTCCAGAATAATTAATCACTGTTAAATTAATTCTGCGGAATAAGATTCCACAATTATTACGGGGATGTGTTGGAGACGCCGAGAGTAATGCTAATAATATTCATCATTTATGAATCTAGTTAGACACATTTACTTATCCCGCCGCTTCACTTTCAATTAAAGAAGTATGTAGGTAAGCCAAAGAGGTTATTAATGGAATGGACAAGTGATTCATATACCATATTCATGGGTTCTTTTTTCCTCAGAGCTACAGGACACCGAATGGAATTCAAAAATAGCTGCGTGACAACTGACAACATAAGCGAGTTATTTATCCCAGTCATGTTCGAATAACTGAGGCACGTGTCTTCTTTTTCGAGAAGCTTTCTTGGAAAATGTGTGGTGAAAATAGAAGCTGTGATTCAAGAGCGGAAGGATGCAGGTAGCATTGTTGAACGTGACGAGTTCAAAGACATTATGTGTGTAAATTTGAGGTCAGTCAATGAGCCATATATATTATTTATAAAAAATGCTGTCCTTTATTAAATTGACTTTCGTTTCGCAAATCATTTTCGAAGATTTGTTAATTCTATCATGAAATATGTATTACAGAATAGATATTTGTCCAACTCACAATGGCGAAATTTTCCATACAAAATTGTATATTGTGACCTAAAAAATATTTAGCATGAAGGTTAAAAGTGATTACCTATTAGTAAGGCCCATTGTGTGTAAATTACTTTACAGGAGTTGTCAAAGTTTACGCGTAGAAAGTAAAGATGGGCGCCGCGCCGTGAGTTATTCCTAAAAATACAAATTCGCGCTGCTTGTAAACTGAATTTTTAAACATACCTGACTTTAGTCTTGCTTAATTGATTTTTTGATAACGCATTTTTTTTTTTTTTAAGTGGCAACCTGTTTGACATATATGTTCAGCGAGAGTGAGGTAAATAAAAAAAAATTACCAACCTCACATGCGCATGCGCAATGCGATTTTTCAATTCTCAACACACTTGCTTCCTCTCCTCAGCGCAGTAAGTGAATGATCCATCATATTTTAAGTTCTCCAAATAAGTCAATGACCAGCGAGAAGTAAAATCAAAAACTGGAAATCTATTCAGTAGTTAAAAACCGATTTTTGAAGGTTCGGACGTGTCGTCGCGTTTTGTTTTAATTGTGTCCTTTGTTTACCGTCAAAAATCTCACGCTAAATGGACAGATTTTTATTAAATAATAAACAAGACGGTAATTCAAGTGATACAGATAAAGTATGTACTAGTAGCGAAGTAAAGAAGCGAAAATATCGTTAATACGATGAAAACTATTTTGGACTTTGGGTTTACTTCAATTGAATGAAAAAAAAAAAAAAAACGCAGTATGTGCTTTGTTTGAAAATCCTATCATGCGAAAGTATGCTTCCGAGTAAGTTAAGGCGACATCTCGAGACGATTAATCCAAATATAACTGAAAATCGCGTGATTTTTTTCACCGGAAATTACCAGTGGCTTAGTGGTTAGTGTGCTAGACTACTAAGAGGGTTTTTTTTTCCCTGCGCCACCGCTTGCGAACGTCTGACAAACTCGAGAGTATAACGGTCTTGAAAGAGCTTCTCATTTAGATGTTTGGAATCAGCATAAAATTTTAGATCTCTTCTATCCGTTCCAAAAATTAAAAACTCACACAAAACGAATGGTTGTGAGAAGGTAGGCCTAGGGTCAGTACGGACCTGTTGCGACAACTAATTATTTTATTTATTTTATTTAGTTCACTAAGCAAGCCTCAGTACCTAACAACGCACTGCTAGCATCATTCAAGGTGGCAAAATGCAAAAACCTCATACTATTGCAGGTGAGCTTAATTTACTGTCTGCTCTCGACGTGGTGAATATTATGGTGGGAGAATCAGCACAAAAATTAATTTCCAAGCTACATACCTTTATCTAACAATAGTATAAGTCGAAGAATCCATGACATATAGCTGAGCATCTCAACTACCAATTAATAGAAAAAATTAAAGGCTTTGGTTTGCAACTTGATGAGGGTACTGACAGTAAGAAGAATGCACATCTTACTTGTAACGTACGCTTTCTGGCTCATAATATTATTGTCGAAGAACTTTTATTCTGCAAAAGCATTACCAAAAGTGTGAAGGCCCAAGACTTGTTTAACATTCTTGACAAGTTTATTGCAGAAAATGGTTTGGAGTGGGAAAAGTATATTGGTATATGTACTGATCCATCCATAGGGAAGCTCTTGCATCAAATTCAGTGAGCTCGGAATCGAACCAAGTACTACAGAATGTGTCATTGGTGCAGTAAACTACATAGAAACTAAGCCGCTAGAGGCCAGACTTTAAAAAAAAAGGCCCGACTGACTGTAAACAACAGTCCCGAAATATGTGTAAACACCATGCGTGCGGTATGTGTGTGGCTTGATAACTCCAACTCCAACTCCAACTCCAACTCCAACTTTAACTCCAACTCCAACTCCAACCCAACTCTCAACGCCAACTCCAACTCTCAACGCCAACTCCAACTCTCAACTCCAACTCCAACTCCAGCTTCAACTCCAACACCAACTCCAACTCCAACTCCAACTACAACTCCAACTCCAACTCCAACTCCAACTCCAACTCCAACTCCAACTCCAACTCCAACTCCAACTCCAACTCCAACTCCAACTCCAACTCCAACTCCAACTCCAAATCCAACTCCAACTCCCAACTCCAACTCCCAACTCAAACTCCAACTCCAACTCCAAGTCCATTAGAAGAAAATACACATAAAACAAAAACTGTCGCATTTTTCGTTGCATTAAGTATTTTCGTTGCATCATGTGTGGAATTACTATACCAGATTCCAATAACGCGCGCATAACTCCAACTACAACTCCAACTCCAACTCCAAGTCCATTAGAAGAAAATACACATAAAACAAAAACTGTCGCATTTTTCGTTGCATTAAGTATTTTCGTTGCATCATGTGTGGAATTACTATACCAGATTCCAATAACGCGCGCATAACTCCAACTCCAACTCCAACTCCGACTCCAACTCCAACTCCAACTCCCAGCTCCAACTCCAACTCCCAACTCCAAGTCCAACTCCAAGTCCATTAGAAGAAAATACACATAAAACAAAAACTGTCGCATTTTTCGTTGCATTAAGTATTTTCGTTGCATCATGTGTGGAATTACTATACCAGATTCCAATAACGCGCGCATAACTCCAACTCCAACTCCAACTCCAGCTCCAACTCCCAACTCAAACTCCAACTCCAACTCCAAGTCCATTAGAAGAAAATACACATAAAACAAAAATTGTCGCATTTTTCGTTGCATTAAGTATTTTCGTTGCATCATGTGTGGAATTACTATACCAGATTCCAATAACGCGCGCATAACTCTAACTCCAACTCCAACTCGCAACTCGCAACTCCAACTCCAACTCCAACTCCAAGTCCATTAGAAGAAAATACACATAAAACAAAAACTGTCGCATTTTTCGTTGCATTAAGTATTTTCGTTGCATCATGTGTGGAATTACTATACCAGATTCCAATAACGCGCGCATAACTCCAACTCCAACTCCAACTCCGACTCCAACTCCAACTCCAACTCCCAGCTCCAACTCCAACTCCCAACTCCAAGTCCAACTCCAAGTCCATTAGAAGAAAATACACATAAAACAAAAACTGTCGCATTTTTCGTTGCATTAAGTATTTTCGTTGCATCATGTGTGGAATTACTATACCAGATTCCAATAACGCGCGCATAACTCCAACTCCAACTCCAACTCCAGCTCCAACTCCCAACTCAAACTCCAACTCCAACTCCAAGTCCATTAGAAGAAAATACACATAAAACAAAAATTGTCGCATTTTTCGTTGCATTAAGTATTTTCGTTGCATCATGTGTGGAATTACTATACCAGATTCCAATAACGCGCGCATAACTCCAACTCCAACTCCAGCTCCAACTCCCAACTCAAACTCCAACTCCAACTCCAAGTCCATTAGAAGAAAATACACATAAAACAAAAACTGTCGCATTTTTCGTTGCATAATGTTTGGAATTACTATACCAGATTCCAATAACGCGCGCATAAATGTTTACACATCAAAAAATTGGTGCGACTGTATCCAACAGTCCCGAAATATGTGTAAACGCCGTGCGTGCGGTATGTGTGTGGCTTGATACACGTCATTGAGAAAAGAGGGAATTGTAATAACCGTATTCTTGATATATTATGAATTAACAAAAACATGCTTTGTTTCACATCAACAAAAAGCTGAAATTAATATGCCCCAACTCATAAATGTATGCAATCCATCCCCGCAAGTTAAATGACATTAACTGTTATACAGTAAATGAAAGTGTCATTGGAATTTCATTCGGCTTGCATTGCATATTGTAGAGGCGCTGGTCTACGACATTCTTGTTAGTTATTGTCCAGCTGTGATTTCTGCGTGCCTGGTAATTCACGAAAGATTTGGCACTAAATATCCTCGAGATGTCCGTCACAGGGAAGAAATGTGAGACCATCATATATGAAAAACATGCTTTATTTCACACCAACAAAAAGCTGAAATTAATATGCCCCAGCTCATAAATGTATGCAATGATAAAAACGTATGCAATGATAAAACACAGTGACGCATTTCCGTTCCCGCAAGTTAAATGTGTGGAATTACTCCACCAGATTCCAACAGCGCGCGCTTAGATGTTTACATATCAACAAAAAAAAAACTATTCACAGATATGGGAGCTGAACATATGGCCGAAATGTCTTATTTCGTGCGTTCGAATTACATCAAGATATTCGCACCTTTTTACAACAAGAACGTCATGAAAACGGCATTTACTTTGCTAAAATATATATATAATATATAATATCTGTGCGATATATATTTGAGAAACTCAATAAATTGAATCTATCTTTGCAAGGCAACAACACGCACATTCTGAATGAATGGAGTTGATTTAGAAAGAAATTGCAGTTGTGGGTAAAAAAGATGAATGAAGGTGGCGGTCAAGATTGTTTTCCGCAATTGTATAAATATGCGGCATCTACAAAACTGGTTGTCTCACCAAGACCTGATGGCCCTTTACACGTCACACCTTTCGAAACTCATCGAATGGTTTTCAAAATACTTTGCAGATGATGATGTAAAAGTGGTAAAAAATGGTTCGCGTGGATCCAAGATCCATTTCATGCACAAGCTCCACCAGATTTAACATCACAAGAGGAAGAGAATCTCATTGAACTCTCTGCGACAGCAGTCTTAAACTAGATTCACCATTTCCGGTTTGATGGAATTTTCAAAAGCTTTAAGAATTTTCATTCCGTTTGCAACATCATATTTGTGTGAAGCTGGTTTTTCACTGTAATCAAGAGCAAATATCGCTCAGGAATCAAAGTGGAGCAAGAAATGAGAGTAGCAGTGTCAAGCCTTATTCCCCGCTTTAGGCTCACCCGTCACATTGATTTGACTGAGTGACTATTGTATTTTATTTTTGTCTTTCTTAAGTCTCTCTTGTTGTTTTCTGTTTCAACTCTGAATTCTTATAAATGTAACAAAAAAAAAAAAGAAATTAGTTTCATATTGTGGATGTTTTAATTTTTGTGCCTATCTATCTATGATTTCATTCTAATGTTTATTTTTCAAATATCTGGGGAAGGGCGTCTTGACAAAATACTAAACTTGTAAGTGCGCCGCGGGCTGAAAATGATTGGGAAATGGGCTGGCTCTCTGCAGTTAAAACTGCTTTGGTTTCTATTCGCACATTGTACATACTATAATTTAATTCTTCTGTTGAAAAATCATTGGTTACTCACAATTTGACCTGAGCAATTTTGAAGCTTATTTTCCGATTGGGCTTAAATCATTTGCGAGCACTTTACTTGAGCCAAACATACAACGCAATTGCTGTTGCCAATTTCGCGTAACAAATGGACATGTTCGTGTTCTCTTGTTACGCAAGCACACATCAATTAAGTAGGTAATTACACGATTGTCTTATTGTGAGAGAATACCTTAAGCAGCGTCTTTCAATAAGCCGGAAAAGAGCAATGAATTCACGTTTCCATCTACGCACTGGCTAATTTCAAAGTGTTTCTAAAAAAAAGAAGATAATTGTGTTGTCTTGACATTAAAGTCGAAAAGCAGAGGAAATTCAATTCGCGGCTTATTCGTAGACGAACAGATTAGCAACATTAAAATTTTAAAATGCAATTATATTAAAAATGGAACTCTTTTCCCACGAAACCAGTGATATCATTGCGATGATGAATTGTCCGACAGTATCTACACCAACGGAAGTCGATGAGAGATTAGCTATTGAAAAACGCCGAGCAAATTTTAATGCCAGCAAGACATGCCTAAATAGCATTGTAGTTACTATATCTGGTTGTAAGATCATCACAAAAGACTATAGCGGTCCCATCGGCATCCATACGGACCCCCTATGGTTGAGGTTAAACCTTCCAAACCCTTCCAAGCCAACATCCTTAAGGTTGTTAAAGAAGTATACCTTCCGAGTTGCTTCATTCGAGAAGGTGCATTCTTATATGAGGTAGGACATATGTATCTTTCGCGATTTGTAGGTCTTCACAGTACCTTCATGTATGTAGATAGGCACAATCTTATCGCATGCTTTCTCAGAAGAAAATGCGCAGAGAGTATCCCTATTGTTGATCTTAATTTTGTCTCTCTGCTGATATTGAATAATTCTGAAGACTTTTCCGATTTAAAACAGGCCACAGTGTCTTTGAAACTCTTCCCTTGGTGCCTTCTAGTTGTGACCATCTTGTAGCTTTTTAATTGAAGCCTTTTTTCCAAAAACAGTCCTTCTGGCCTCGGGTTGTCTTAGGTACCATCAATATTGTTGCATTAAGTGGGAGCTCCTCTCCACCTTTGTCCGAAATGTCGGCATTTTTGTTACCCTCAGTAAGATTAATAGCTCGGTTTTTAAGATCGCCTATGCCAAATCTGAACTAATTCCACTCAAATTCTTGAGAGCCGGTCTTAAAAACTATTCACAAAAAAAGATAACAACCTAGACACCTTTTTCGTCAGCCTAGCACCAACTTTTACTAATTGGCTTATTTTATTATGAACGCATGATTCATAGAGATCATTGATTTTCATGGTTTACAACAATAGTTAGATCTCGTATTATTGTTGTAAGCCATGGAATTCAGTGTGGGCATAATAAAAAACGCCCAATATACCATCGCAGTCATTCAATTGCAATAATGACAGCTCGGTCCCTTCTCTTGTAGAACTCGAATTACTCACATATTTTATGAAGCCGTTAACACATTATATTAGCATATTAGAAAAGAGAACAGCGACTTTGACATACGACTGTAATATTTAAAAACTAGCAACCTAATTTCGCTCACATAACGTCGATTACTTTCCAATAAATATATATGACAAACAAACAGACTTTCTTATTAAATCGGAATCGTATGCGTATCTCCCGACAGTTTATGTCTTGAAATGTTCTCATTGGGACATGGAGTCGCCCCACGCGAACGGCAACTACCTACCTCTTAAGTACGTATAATTTTACTAAAGTGACAATTCATGCGCAGTTTTAAGTAAACATTTCGATAAAATCTGTCTCATTACACAGTCACAACGCACATGCAATTATCATTTTAGTCTTAGCTTTTACCTGCCTTATAAAGAATCACAGAGTTGTACGATTTGATTTACATGACCAAGTAAGATACTTTAAATGAGACTTTCACAGGCACATAGCCATTATCTTCAAGATACAATCGGAAGTAATCGGAAAAGCAATTCGATGTGAATACACAATTGCTTGCGCCCACCAAACAAACACACCCTGCTATCGTTTGAACAGATACGACGACTAAGATTGTTTCAGAGAATTCTGCCAGCAAAAATTACAAAGCGTCGCGTCATATTGACGCAGAGCGAGGAAGACGTCTTCTGATTAATCAAGGTCATGTTCATGTCGCATGCGAATATTGAACGCAAACGAGCACATTTGTTGTTCAATTTATTTGCAATCACAATCTGACGGGCAAACGCGAATTTAATTGCCCCGAATGCGTATACCATTTGGTATTATATTCCTACTGCAGTGCGTTGTTTCGCATCGACTATTTGATTGTGTCATTAGAGGGTTGATTGTTGTGTATATATACGTACAGACCAATGGGGTATATGGCCACCCAAAGTCCATAAAGGGATTGTTCGCAATTTTATTGAGCTCATCAGATTCCTTTCTTTCTCCTTCAATATTTTCTGTGGTAGTGAAAATGAGTTTGGTTATGAAAGGGCAGTGGTTCTTCTCCCAAGATTTTTTTTTTTTTTTTTATTTGTGTATGGTATTGTGAATTAAACAAACATTCAATTTGTACCAAACGATTAGAAGAAAAAGCAGAAAATGTGGCTTCCACTTTCCACGGTTGCCACCGCGGTACATTTGGGACAAAGTCTTCGTCTTTCGCAATGTATCTTTGCCCTTCGTCCACCCCGATGATTTCTCAGTCCCAAAGCTAATTTATAAAAAAAAAAAAACAATTAATTCAAGAAAACCCAAAAAACGTATAGAGTAACGTATAGCGAGCGTATAGAATTAAAATTGCGTATGCGAGAAAGTATTCTTTAGGTAAGTTATTTTATGTAGTAGGTACTTTTTGAGTCGAACTAAAACACGAATTGTGTTGAAATTTATTTTTGTTGTTCATAAAAAAAAAAAACAGTTTTTAAACCGAATAATGTGTGCAAAATATGTTATTACCGACCGTTTGAAAATTAAAACTTTATCCCAATGTTGACTTCGCCCTTACATTCTTTTAGTAGGTACACTCTTGTCCGAAGATATATTTAAAGTTTGCAACCGTGGGGTTCATCAATTACCTCCATAGTTCTATTCGTATGTCTTAATATGTACGCTCATTATTTAATCAGTTATGGATTTTGTATTTATTATTATATGTCCTACAAACTTTTTTGATGTGTAAACATCTAAGCGCGCTTTATTGGAATCTGGTGGAGTAATTCCACACATCTAACTTGCGGGGACGGAAATGCGTCACTGTGTTTTATCATTGTATAATCTGGTGGCGTAATTCCACACATTTAACTTCCGGGGACAGGGAATGCGTCACTGTGTTTTATCATTGTATACATTTATGAGCTGGGGCATATTGATTTCAGTTTATGTTGATGTGAAATAAAATTTCTCCATTTCGTCCTTGCACCCTACTCAGAAGAAATTTCAAGAATTCTGCAGGGAGATTACCATCTTTTACCAATGATCATAAGCGGAGACTGCAATATCAATTTTGCAATAATTTTTATATTTATAAAATAAATTTAATCTTCAAATGAACTCCAACCGAAAAATTTCAACAACACGATATGGAACAACCATCGATGCTGTCTTCCAGCGTAATCTAGATAGATTAGAGCTACCACAATCCGATTGTATCTGATGTTCTACCGAAAATAGCACAGAACGAATAAATTATTGTTATTTCATAATATATCAAGAATAGGTACGGTTATTACAATTCCCTCTTTTCTCAATGACGTGTATCAAGCCGCACACATACCGCACGCACGGTGTTATCAGATACACATATTTCGGGACTGTTGGATACAGTCGCACCAATTTTTTTTAACAATTTAGGTTTGCAACAATTTCGTTTGGAAAATCTTTTATGACCTGGTTAAAAAACCCGTTCCTTCGGTTATTAATAGTAATAATAAAATGTACGACTGCGTCGCACGTAACTTATGCTACCTCCTTTTTAAAAAGTGCTGTATTTTTAAAAAGTTCAGATTTTCAGATCAAGATTCGATTCAAATTTGACCGTATGGCTTGTAAGTTGTAACTGGTTGGAAAACAAGTTATGTGCTATTCTGTCGGGCTAAAAATGATTCAGATGAAACAAAGATAGATCTAATAGGATGCAGGATTAAATTCTTAGCTTAACTATATATGTAACTGAGTCTTTAATTTTAGGCAAATATAAAGTGCACGCACTGGGTCGAATGAAACTTTTTCGTTCATCAAAAGTTTGGTTGAATCAATTGGTAGGTAGGTAAATATTTAGTTCGAAAGCAACCGTAAATAAAATTTAAGAATAGGTAGTGTTAAATAAAATGCATCTTTAGGTTATTCATTCGAAATGGCAGTAGGTACCTACATATCAAATAAAATGTGGGTTTTTAAAAGCTCAGGTTCTAGTAACAGGCATTTGTCGAAACTTCTGATTAGAGAAATTAATCAGTTATATTAACCTGACCTGAACTTAAGCTCAAATATAATTTTTTTTAAATCGTTAGAGCCGTTTTCGAACAAATCAACCTGGAATGAAAATGTTAAATGGGCAGTTCCATTAAGATTGAGGTTACATTGCAAAAATAAAAACGGCCCCGAGCTGTAGGCTCACTAACTCTATATCCGAAGTTTGAACGAAATCCAGGCAGCCGTTTAAGCTGTTGGCCTCGGGAGCATATGGACAGACAGACGGACAGAATTTTGCGACCCACTTTGTTGAGTTCATCTCTCATCGTAATGTCAGAACTGATTAACATCTGTAAATCGATATTTTGTACGAAAACAATACTTTTCTCTCAGGTACTACGTATTCGAGAAAGTTAAAAATGTACACAAAACGAATTGTTGTGCGATGGTTGGCCTAGGGTGCTTTTATGATTGCACAAATTATTAAAGCCAGAATGTTAAATGTGTAGAATGCGTCTTGGAGTACTTACCCCGGTAATAAATACCAAAGTCAGTTCGGTGTAGGCTTGCATGGCACCCATCGCTGCATACGAAAAAGGGTTTAATGAACGGCAACGCCTAAACCGAATTAACCGGACGATGCGCAAATATAAACAAAGTAAGTTGACTCACTAGCAGATTTAAGTTAGTCACACTAAACGCAGCCCGTATCAAAGTATAAATCAATTTCGGTTTTGTTGCAAACACCAAACCGTCTTAACAAGTCCGGTTTGTTGCGAATCCATTGAACTCAACAACGTGGATCAAATTAATTTCCCATTTGTCATCGTTGACTCAGATGGTTAGCTAACATTTTATTTATTGCCAAATACCCCACTTCAATTAGCATATTATACGCGGCAAGTTGAATAAATTAATATTGACTTTTTGTTTGTTGCAATCAACCAAAGGACCTAATATAATTTGCGCAAACATTTAAACGCTCAGCTTTACAATAGACTTTTTGCTAATTGCAAAATAATAAATGGATACAATTATTTTATGTGCATTGATTTTCAATAACCTGTTACAGACATATGAGTATGCGTATAGGTCTACCGTATCCGACCACCCAGAGAGCCTCATCCTATACATACTCCTTTCATCTAGCTACGACTCTGTACAGCATTTCCCCCCTCACACTGCGTGCCGGATCAATGTAATCACCCAGCACACATTTCATGTTTTTTATTGTTTCGGTTTTTATGTTTTTATTTCTGTAGCCATCATAAACAAGAACAAAAGCCGATCCAAATTAAGTTCCTATAAATGCAATTTTGCCATTTTAACTGTGTGTTGTACTGTGTATCCATATCGTACCTATACTCGTGCATTGGGTGGCAGTACACAGCCATGTTACAACTTGACATGCCAATGGGGGCGTACTCAACCATTGAATGGAAAACAACCGATACCGTACGTGGTACGTGTAGAAAGAAAGAAGGGTTCGCTGTTTTGATAGGAAAATGCCTTTTCAAATGGGTTTGCGTGGGCTGATGTATTGGGAGTTAAAAATGTCAGGCAAAATAAATTTCTTTAATTAGCAACATTAAAGACTCGATGTTGTTCTTATCCGTGTTAAGTCACATTGTTATCGTGGAACTAATGACGCGTGCTTATGAATTTTTAAATTTGCCCACCTGACAAAGTACAATGCTAAAGGGTTTTATAAGAAAAATTAGACACAAACACAACTTGTTTAGACTGTGCACAGTCAAAAGCGAAATCTCTTGAAATTAATACAGCCTGTTACTAAATACATGTTTTGTGATTTCAACCAAAACTAGATGTTTACGAGTGTAACTTCATCACGAAAACACAAATGGATCGTTTACGCAGGAAGTGGTATGCTGGTCATGCAATAAGTGGCGATATATCCGCCAACATGCGAAATTAGATTGATTGCATCAAAAGGAATGGGTTATCCGTATCAGTGGATTTAAAACGCCTGATAGCGTAGGAAGCTTTTTATGCGAGTTTACAAGGCGAACCAAACGTAGTTTTATCGTCCCACATCCTATTCACATATTACGTTTGTTTTTTTGCTCATTAACACATTAGTGTGGATGAAGTTGTTTTCGAAAAAAAAATGTTACAACTAAATTTAAATAATAATGCAATTCAAAAATGTGTATGCACTCACCACTTCCGCTATAGTTGTTATATAGATTTTAATAATAAATAAATCCACTTACCTGAAAAAGAAAAAAATATTTATATGAGTTATGCGGGGCTAGATTTGGACTGTGGCTAAATATTGATTTACCACAGTCAAAGAGTGTAAATCTGATTAAGATTCGTAATTTCTGTCGATATTATTTTCCATCGAAATATATTCTGAACTGATTTTATTTTCGGTTACATATTGTCTTTAACTTGAAGGTCCTGCACCAGGGATCTATGTAAAAATTATTTAAAAAACCCGACTGACTTTAAAAAAGAACTTAAAATATGTAAACAGGACAACTCAAGTTTAACTATTCGGCAATCCGAGACTTCCGACACAGCCTAACAGATATCGTAGCGTCCGACTAGCAATTAGGTACATAAAGGATTTTTCAATAAAGGGTGTTATTGTGAAACGATATGGTCCTGTATGCGTGTTCGTGGTGGCCATTTGGCTGATGTTGTTTTTCATTATTAACGGCATATCTTCCTCTTTATTACGAAATAAACATCCGATCATTTATCTCAAAAAATGGCATTTTTCTTTGCATACCAAAAAACACCTCTTATTGGAAACCCTTTACTTGAACATGCTTTGTTTACTTATTTTTAGGTTTTTTTTTACAATCTGTCGGTTTTTTTAAAGGCTACAGGAGGTCACGTCGAAACAGACATAATAGATATACGCGCGAAGGAAAAATCCCCCCCTTCGTTTCCAGTCGCGTAAAAAGGCGTAAATCCGAAAGAGGGCAAATAAAATCATTAAGTATGCCAATGCCAATTGTAATCTTGACCGCAATACTGGGTATGAATACAAAAATGCTTTTGTTTTAAAGTTATGTAGTTAACCACGGAGGGGCGAGAGGGCAAAGTTATATCAAATTAAATGGCATACAGTTTTGTTTCAATATTTGGGGTACAATAAAATAAGAGTAACAGAGTTGCGAGACTATTTTTTTTTTTTTTTTTTTTTTTTTTTTTTTTTTTTTTTCAATTTTTGCTATCGTTAAGTACCGCATGGTTCGATATATATACCGAGTTGTCAAAAAAACAGCCTCAGATAATATACCTACTTAAAAAATATTCTTTTTTTTTTTACTCGCACGTCGCAGCCAACCCTAGTTTTTCTTCTGAAAAGTCTCCAGTTAGAAATTTGAATTCAAAAAATTGGAACTGGAAAGAACCACAGCCTTCCATGTTTCTATACTAACAATTTCTGTCGGAGGATATTGGAACCTAGCTGTCAAAAATTTAACAAAAAAATTCACTTCATCCCACTTTAACGTAATTCACCGATATGTATTACAAAATGTCGAAACATTCTAATGAATGCTGTGTTCAAATTTCTTCCTTAAGCCGATGTTTTTTTTTTTTTCAAGAACAAGTTTAATCATTTATACAAAAATGCAACGGCTTAAAGTATTTCCAAAACCACAAAAATTAAACTTGATCGTTGTAATGAGCCATTTTTTGAATTGCGCTGATTTATTTAGATAGGTATTAAAAGAAAAAATGTAATAATATTAAACAGAATGTATACTCACGGGCAAAATGCTGTTTTTTTAATTTTTTTTTATTTCAAGAATCTGTCTGTTCCAGAGCTAAAATTGTATCCTAAAATGATCGCCTTTTTTCGAAAATTTGATTCGTTTTGACATCCGTGCAATAAGTTATGAGAATCCTGTTTTGTTTGTTTGTAAAACGTGTATTTAGTTATTTCCAATAATTTATACTGAATTTTGTTTTATGAGATACCTAGTAAATATTTTGCACGAACAGAACAAATATATTTATATATTTTTGTTGACATGTCTTTCTAGGCTACTTGATTTATATATATAAAGAAAATAACTGAAAATGATGGGAAGTAAAGTGAAGTTCTGCAGCAAACAAGATGCCGGTTATAATACAATTTTATGTATGAATATTTGGTATGTATGATGCCGATATAATATAATCCGCGACTATGTAGTAAACATATATTTTACAAAGAAGCGAGAGTAATAACAAGAGATTGTATAAATTTCTTTAATCATTGGGTATAAGTGTTTTTTAAGGCGTAATAGCGCAGTTGTCTCAGTACACCAGCAATTAAATTACGTACGTACTTTCAGCACAAAAGCCCGTGATCCGTGTAACATACACCTGTAAAACTCATTTAACAAACTCTTGTACCGAAGCAATCTGCGCGTCCACAAACTCGGAAAGATGCCCTTCCTGTTCAAATGCAAAAAGTGATTTGATCTCAATTTACCGGCCACAGTGCTACATCCACCTAGGTGCGTTTCGCAGTCTACTCTATTCTACCTTATATAGCAGGAGGGATTTCCCTGCTCTCTCTCATATGATCGATCTCGTCGTGATCATTTTCAGAAAGACGAAAATGTTGCCTTGTGTTGATCAAATTCATTCGATATACTTACACCTACAGTCGAGCCTGTTTAAGTGGGACCTGGCTAAGTGAAATACCTCTATTAGTGGGCCTAATTCGGACGCAACTTCATTTTCCTTAAAAACAACTCTATAAGCGAAACTTTTTCCTCCTCTATAAGTGAAACTTATATATTTTATATATTAGCCTCTGTAATTGGACCAGACTTGCAATCATTAATTTATCTATAAGTGAGACGAACTTGCAACAAATTGTTTCATGCGATTTCCCAAACACCAAACATACTGAATTAAATGGTCCATTCGATTTCAATTAACTGTAATAGGCCTGTTCCCTAACGATTCGAACACATTAGTCAAATTTAGTCAAACTTCGTTTCCATTACGCAAAAGTTGGGCAAAAGAGAGCCAAAAAGAGAGAACAAAATATACTCCTTCCATAAAAAACTTGCAAGTATTTTGGTCTAGTTGGTTATTGCGCACAGATGGTTGCCAAATCGTTCAAATGCAAATTTGTAACTGACTTTTTATTTGATTTTACATATTTATATTTTGTGCTTACCTGAGACTTCGCTGAGTAGTCGAACACAATAGCCACTAAACCATAATGCCTTGTATAGCATTAAAAAAAGACGTGAGAAGCAAAAGAAGCGAACTTCTTAATTTCTACATTAAAAGCAATTAAACTCTTGCTCAAAAAATTGTACTTTGTTCTTCTAATATTTGAATATTCCCGCCTGGGAAAAATTCAACGCGTTCCTTTCTTTTTTGGTTGTTTTTCATTTCGGTGAGCAAATTCTATGGCAATAAGCGAAATGTGAAATATTGCCAATAATGAACCAGAAAATAAGGCCTAATAAAATAGGAACTACTGTGCTTTTCTGGTATTTGGTTCAATCTTCAACCAAGCTCTTCTATATTACCCTCCCAAGTGCTATTAATACTCAGGACGAACATTATTCGAATATATCACTGCCGCCTTGGTTCTTCTACTCTATATGACTGACCATCACCTGATAATCCAGAGCTGAAAAATATTCTTTTTGACAACCACCTCCGAACTGATCCAGCGCATGCTCAGTTTTGCCCAAGACAATATTATATGACTGATGTATTACGAATTAATTATTGTTTTTAGGACTACGGATGATCAGATAATATCGAATGCTGACATCCTCTTGATGCCAAAAGCCAATGAGGACTGTCGTACAAAACCAGGTACCACGCAGCCACCAGCCACTAAAATCCCACTAGAATCAACTAACATTATAATTATTCTCTAACTTTGCGGCATCACCGTGTTCTTATAATAAACTCGGCCTACCCTCCTGTTATTAATAAACAAGAGTTGAGCTTATCTAGTTTTCTTATAGATGTATCAGCATAAATACTCCGCATAAACTAAACGCGAAACGAAAACGCGAATAAAACTGATTCCCATGACGTTGGTTAAAATCGAGTAAGCAAATTCACCCCAGAAATATAACACCTTCAGTGATCTTCAAAGAATTTGAATTAGGTACAAAAAGGCTTTTTTAAACCCTACCAAAAATCTTTCACACGGGATTCGGACATTTTTTTATTTACCACCAACCCTTTGGAAAAACTTTTCAGTTGTCAGTAAACGAGTTACCAGACCCCGGACCCCTTATTGACTTAAAAACAAGAAACGTTCAAGAATTAGCAAACGCTGTAACAATTCTTGAGTGTTAATTTTACTACAGTGTTCCGTGTTCGAGAACCGCTTAAGATGGAAGGAACACAAATCATTCCCAAGCCCACGCACTTTTCAATATTCTAAGTCTATAGCAACAGGTTCGAAGTTTCCAAGCTGTCTTTCGACGAATTTGTAGAACCTCACCCATTTATGTGTATACTATAACTAACTGTGCTCTGATTAATAATTTAAATGCCCATCTAGAATATTTACATAAATAATTTTGTACAAATATGTCGCTTCGTTAAACTGGCTTAACACGGTTCTCCTCATCTTGATAAACAAAAGTATCGATAAAAGAGTTTAAAACAATTTATTGTTCCAATAAAAGTTCTCGTTTATGGCTTAAGATGGAAGTGTACGTAGGCGGGCTAACATGATCATAAGGAAAACAAACAAATTAATTTGGCATTTTATTTCGATGGTTTACTATACAGTAATGATTTAAATTGCATGTCACGAGGTTGCCAAATGAAGGTTGCAATAGAACAGACCGACTCAATTATATAACCAATTAGAGTGGACTTATACGTCGGTGGCCTTTAGTGTTTAGATGATTTTTTATGTGTTTTTTTTTTCTCAGCTGTACTGTCCAAGTTGGGTGTGCAATTATAAGCTTAAAGTTTACGAAACAACTTTGTATTGTTCTAAGTACAAATATTTTCACATATAGTTCATACAGTAACCTTCAAGAGTGGTTAAACAGCGTCAACTTTTGGAGATTTTCCAAGCAAAGATTTTTTTTGTTGTATCCAGAATTTTGTAAAGCAGATTTTTGAAAACTGAATTTTATAGAAAGAATTTTGATCGGATGTAGGTACAGAATATTTTCTTTTTTTAGTCTTTATTTTCTCAATTTAGTTTTTTGACCTACGCTCAAGCCGCGGCATCCAAAGGAGCAAATAACGTTGAAACTTCGCCGGACCCTGTTTCACATGTTTTCTCAGTTATTCTCCAGAAACTTGAAGAACAAAGCAAAATAAATAAAATTATTCTCGATCGCTTGGTTAAGCTCAAGAATAATTCACGGAAAACGCTTACATCAAATAAAATATGAATGAAAAACCAATGTTAAAAATAAGCACTTGGAATGCAAACGGACTTTTAAAAAAACTCGACGAATTGGAAATATTCATACGCGAGAAAGATCTTGACATTTGCTTGATTGAACTTGAGGTTGAAGTAGATCGCTTCGTTGATAATAATATGCCTAATCTAAGGAAAACGCCGGCCAAATACGGTCTACGCTATCCTCCCGAAATAAAAGAATTGGTCAATGAAAAAAGGAAGACGTGTAAAAAATGGCAACAGAGTCGCGCTCCGCAACATAAAACACATTTAAATTATTTGTGCAATTTGTTGAAGACAGCTATTAGGACTTTAAAAATCGTGCGATAGGTTCTTACCTTGAAAGTTTAACGGCGAAAAAAGATGCCAATTATTCACTTTGGAAAGCTGTAAAAGGCACCAAAAGGCCCAAAATCCCCGCGCTGCCAATTAAAATAAATCAAAATGAATGGGAAAGGGAAGATAAGGCAAAAGCGGACGTTTTTGCCGCCCATTTAGAAGAAACCTTTAAACCGTACGATGGTTCACGACAGTGTTATTGGGACGGAATCACTATCCGACGATTTAACACTCAGAAGTGCAACGCTAACGGAACTAAAACGTGAAATTGAATCACTAAAACCTAAGAAAGCTCCTGGTTATGATTTGATCACGGGAGAAGTTCTCAAAGTTCTACCAAGAAAAGCATTAATTAAGCTTCTTCATATTATAAATGCCGCGCTCAGACTAAAACACGTGCCGAGCCAATGGAAAGTTGCGGAGGTCATAATGGTTTTAAAACCAGGAAAACCGCCAAATGAAGTAAAGTCGTATAGACCAATTTCCCTTCTTCCAGTTATATCCAAAGTTTTCGAGAGAATTTTACTAACGCGCCTACAACCGGTTATAGAATATAATAATCTTATTCCTGACCACCAGTTTGGGTTCAGAACCAAGCATTCCACGATTGACCAAGTGCATAGAATTACTGACGTAATTGAGAAAGCATTTGAAGAAAAAAAGATAGCTCAAGCGTATTCCTTGACGTCTCACAAGCCTTTGACAAGGTGTGGCATGACGGCTTAAAATACGACAAGTTCTTCCCGTACGCCTATATGATATTTTAGAATCATATCTCGGGAATAGACTCTTCCGTGTTAGACATGGAAACGAATACTCTGAGCTTAAGGAAATTTCGGCCGGCGTGCCGCAAGGAAGTGTCCTTGGGCCCCTTCTCTATTTGTTATATACTCGCGATATACCAAGAGAAGATGGCACTACTCTCGCTACGTTCGCCGACGACACCGCTATCCTAGCAGTAGGTAATACAATTGAAGAAACGACTGCAAAACTTCAAATCGCACTGAATAAGGTAAATGAATGGACGAGGGACTGGCGGATCACCCTCAACGAAACTAAATCTGTTCACGTGAATTTCACATATATGAAAACTAATGACATGCCGATTTTCCTAAACTTGGCCCGAATACCCTTTGCAAACGAGGCCAAATGCCTGGGAATGATACTCGACGCAAAGCTGAAATGGAATTCGCACGTGAAAATGAAACGTAAAGAACTCGATATCAAATATAGAGAAATGTACTGGCTACTCGGAAAATATTCCCAGCTCAGTACCGAAAACAAACTGCTTCTATACAAGCAAGTGCTAAAGCCGGTGTGGACATACGGTATACAACTTTGGGGTTGTACCAAGAAAACAAATGCCAATATTCTACAAACTTTTCCAAATAAAGTGCTTAGAGTAATTTTACAAGCACCATGGTATATTAGAAACGACGATATCCACAGGGATCTCGGAATTCCAACAATTGAAGCTGAAACTAGAAGCTTCGCGAGAAAGCATAGAAACTGACATGTCAACAATACAGTCCGACAAATTTTGGACGAGAACAATTTATTGCGCCGACTACAAAGAACGAACCCGTTCGACTTGGCAAGATAAGATTAACCGCGTCTAAATTGCGGAACATGCAGGATCTTTGTTGTTGTTATTTCGTGATAGAAAAATTGCTTGATAAGTTATATCTTATATCAGTATCTAACAATTCTTCGAAGGGTGGTGTTTACCCTCGGTAAAAAAAAAAAAAAAAAATCTTCTTTTAAGTCTCTTTTCAGGCCCAATGCTCAGCATTTCGCCATATGTTTTCCAACATTTCCAAATGCTGAATTTCAGCTAAATATTGAATTTCATCGCTGCATTTGTAAGTTAGTCAAATCGTTCAAACCTCTTTACAAATTCCGCACGTCGTTTAATGATTTTTTAGCCCGCTGACAAAAAAAAAACACCTGTCAACAAATCAATCAAAATGAGTTACCAATATATTTAACATGTATGAATTAGCACTTAAGTTTAAATTAATACAGGTAGCTAAAAAAAAAAATTACGTAGAAGGCCGACATTTGCACACAACATCCGGTAGTAACGTATAACCTCAAGTTAAACGACAAATACCAATAGTAGCGATACATCGACTGGTTTTGGAGTAATTAATTAGTAAATTGATGAAAAAAATATTTTCGTTCGCACAAAAAGCTGTTTATTTCTTGATTGACAAAAAAATGGTTATTTACTTTTTTGTAGATCATGCTCGTAGCTATATATGCACCGCGGAATGTTTTGCCGAAAAGTTACTATTTTAAAAGATATTTACAAAAAAAAAAACAGGCAATGACTATAATATACTCTCGGTCATTCATGTTTCATGTAGATTACCTCATCTGCAAAAAAAACTTCGCAATTTCCAACTCTAAAGAAGTATACGGAACCTTCGGGGCGCGAGTGACACTCGCACTTGGCCGTTTTTTTTTTTTTTTATATTTGATAATTGGAAAATATCTGAATCAGCAAAATGTGTTCGCTTTCAGTTTGAACATTTTTCAAAGCAGCATTTTAACCTTAATGTGGTTACCTGTGAAACATCGGATTATCGTATATATGTTAGTGTTCGTCTTTAAAATAAAAAATAAGTTAATGGTCAAGGTATTTAATTAAATATATATTCAATATTTTAGCTATTTTCAGCCTCACCCCCGTAGGAATGCGGACGATTTTCGTTTGCCAAATTATTTAACAGCAGGTGCACCAAATTCCCTAGTAAAGCTAGAGGGGTTTTAAATTATTTAATAACTTACCAGTGCACATTAAAGGCACTTGCAGAGTAACAGTTTTCCAGAAAATAGCGATAGAATTTAAAAAATTGAATTTCTAATAAATGTTACTAGTAGACATCTTGTTAAATGAAATTTTGAATTACAAATAGTAATAAATTTTAACTAATTTAATAAGTAATTATGTCAATAGCTATTAAAATGCTAAATAAATTGTTTCAGTCAATAAATAAATTTGTATTGTCTACCGGGTTAGATTTCACGAACTCACAATGGCGAAATTTTCCATAAAAAAAAAAAAAAAACATTATGACCAAAAACACGTAATAGTCACTTGATTGTCCAAAAAAAAAATTTGTTTGCTTACAGAAATGTGATGTAATGGAAACGTGAACTGGCGGAAATTAGTAAAGGTATTCTTTGGAACATGCTCGAGTTTTGAACGATAGCGGAAAAGTTAAATTGAGGAAAAATATACAGATACACTCAGTGGCGTCGCGTGAATTATTTAGATGGGTGTGCAAGTTATATATTAATACGTGAACAGCCGAAGTTTCCGGACACTTTTTTAGTATCTATTATGAAATGATTAGAATGAAACTGATATCATTCGAAAGGTAATGTGCCATAGATATGCACAAAAAAATCGTGGATATATGTCGCCATTAAGACTGGTAAAATAAAATTAAGAATTCCCCATACAAAATCAGATAATTGAACGCATTTTGGTGACATTCAATTTGTCGCCGCCATATTGCCATAGTAACGTACAATATATCATCTTAGATTAGAACCTATTTTCGAAGGAATGCAATTTACCTTCCCCTAAAAGTAAGCAACTGTACCTATAACTAGTTCTAACTCAGGGGCATTAGTCAAAGGATCATATATATTTTCGATATCTAGATGTCGCTTTTTTGCTTAAAAAAACAACGTAAATATCGAAAACTGTTGTAGGATCGATTTTCGACCACAAGCGAGGCTAGTATCAATTAATTGCTTGAAAACGCACTTCCCATTTACTGTTTCCTCAATCAAAATTTAGAAAAAAAAAAAAACAAGAAATGTCATGATTTTCCACTAAAAACGTAGGTAACAAAATTCCGCCACTGGCTACACTCTGTGATAGAAGGGTACGATCGATGTTTTCTACTTTTGTTTACCTACTTTTCAGTATATTTTGCTTCGATGTATATTTCAGGGTGAAGATAGACTCTTTTCGGGGTAATGTTTGTAATCGTAAACAAGGGGGTGTGATTTAATTTCTTTTAAATTAATTTCGTCGGTTTTTCTTAAAATAGGTAGCAAAATTAAATCAAATTTAAACATCCTCCCGAGCAAACGAGTCATAACATAGAGCGGATGTCATTTCAATCTGCTGTACATGTACGTATTTTTTGTATGTGTGTTGACATAAACAACTTCCAGGTGACAGCCTTATGCGAAAGTATGAAATTTACTGGCAGCCTACTCAGTAACAGAATCAATATCAAACCTACGCATATGGCAAACCGTAGAAGGGCTGTGACGTTTGTCATGGCATTTCTTCCGGAATATCAACTGTAATATTCCCGTCTCGACAAAATCTAATAAACCACGCGCAGATACCGTTTTGCGACATGTACACCTCCCAGTCGAAGGTAAGCACTCAATCCGTACATAAAATGTATAATAATTTTGCTGTCAGCATGATAAAACATCAAATACCTTGCAACAGAGACGTACCTACTATGATGAAAGCACTCCACAGGGAGTATTCTGCGCAAGGGAATAACACATCTATACGCGCTTGTATACTTGTTACAGAAAATCGTATAAACAAAACTCTTTTCTATTGCCCTGCATTCAATCTGAATCTGAACAAGTTAAATGTAAAACAATTCAAACAAGTCGCCCATCTCCTTGGATCCGGCAAACATGACACCACAAAAATCATGTAATTATTAACCTTGTCTGGGCAGGACTCGTTATGCTCAAGGCTCGCTATAGTATCTAACTGACATAACATAACAATAATGTCTGTTAATGATTTGTGCATGTAATCTCAACATACACTCGTATACAGGGCGCGCGCACATTCCCATACGCCCAGACGACCGAGGCAAATCTAATGATTCCAAATTACGAGCCCTCTCCCTTCCACCACGAACAACATCTCTATGTACAGCTCGACGACTCCAGGCAGCATAACATGTCCCACAGTATGCCACCGGCTCAGCAACTGGAGGACCATCGCAACGACTCTTTACAACGAAGGAAGGCGCACTCAAAAACAGAGGTATAGAAGAAGGCAAAACAACGACTGATGCGATACTATGTCCCGGGGTTAATTTAAATTATTATTTTTAAAGTGGGGTTGTTGCCTTGTAATATACCTTGCGAACAAGATAAGGGACTTTAATGGCACACCTACATGCTGGCAAGTGTATAGATACGTATGTTGTTGCTGATGTCCCCATCGCCTGGCCCATTCGCTATCCGCCCAACTGCGCCAAGTCAATTTCATAATAGATGGAGCTTCCTGTAGAGCGATTCATGGAATGACAAGCCCGGTGCCGATCAACTGACTGAGAGAGTGCATCGCATACACTTAGACGGCGTATTTCTTTTGCAACTCAAAACTTTTCCACAAATGAAAGGAGTATATCCTTGTGCAGCGTCGAGCTGCCGATTCGCCTGTACACGCAAAAAGAAAAGGAACGGCAGCAGTTTCCAGCGGAAAAGCAAAAATCAATTGAGACACAGAAATACCACTTTTTTTTTTAATTTTTTCTTGCGCTGTTTGTCTCGGTTCCCCGGGAACGCTGTTGTTTCAAGACCGCACTTGTTCCGTGGCAAGTGCCTAAAATGCTACAAGTACTTTGCTTGACGCTTATAGTTGTTGGCTGACTCCATAACGGATACAGCCGAAGGACTTTTTTCCTCTGCGAAAGGCGAAGGAACGAGCGCACAGAAATAAAGGAAAACTTTTAACTTTGCTTTTGTTTGTGGAAATATTTTTAATTTTCTAGCCCACACCCCCATTCCAGAGCGAATATGATTCTGGGAAGTTCGTTTTGCTTTCACAAAGCGATTTGCATTAAATTAATATTCCTCCATTTGGAAGCGTTCACAATATAGGATGCTACACAAGCGAAGAGCGCTAAGACAAATTAAAAATTGTGTCCTTAAAGTGACGGCGAAATATTAATAACATATTTGTATAAGGTTTTCTTTGTTCTTGGGGTTGGAATTGTGTGTGTGAGGGACGCGTATGCTTATAAATTGCAACAACAAAATCAGTGTCGGAATGATTCATGAAATTTGTTTCAAAGCATTACCCGGAATTACATTGTAAGTCGTTGTTAAAACAACTTGAATCTGGGAGAGAGTGTTCCTTTGCAGTTAACCTGATACTGAGGAAGAATTTAACAAGAGGTTGACTGATGTGAGGGTGATACATCGGCATGAGAACAGTCTCATTTAAAAAAGGTCACCTCACTGCCTGGTGAGTCGCGATGTGTTACAGAAAAGATGCCGTCATTTTTAAATTGTCTGTCCGTAATTGTTTTGGCCATGCGTGTTCTTTTTACAATGCGAGCTATGTTTGAGGTTACCCAAAACAAGCTACTTACAGACTGAGAGCTACTGAACGTGCAAATAATTTCACCATCGAAGGAATTTTATAATATAGAAGATTAGCTGCGACTAACTTAGCTAAACTAACTTTATAATTCATAAGCAACATTTTAAGGCAAAGGTTGAGTTCAACCGACAAGTTTAAGTGGTCAAAAAAAGCAAAAGAAAATTTTTACAGTTTCGTTTTACGTATTACTGGGACCTAAGTGAAAAAAATCTCATTAACATAGGTATTCCACAAGGCTTCGTTTTGGGTCCTATTTTGTTTTTAATTTTTGTAAATTCGCTTTTTCTTCAACCTCTTAGGGGTAAACCCACAGCTTCTGCTGATGATACTGCTTTGTCTTATTATGGTAAATGTTATTTTAATTTATATATGGATGTGAACTACGATCTAGATATACTGCGGAGATGGTTTAAGCTTCATAAATTGGTCATAAGTGACAAAACGAAGTTCATAATTTTTAACATTATGGGTAAAATCTGTAGTGATATGCCTTTACAATATCCCTTTTATTTATCCTTGCACACACAATTATAATTCACCCACTTTTGTTTCACATGCCTATTGCACCGCTGACTGCGTGTTCAACTACAAGAACACGTCGACAGCTTTAAGTACTTGGGTATTACCTTAGATTATAAGCTCAGTTGGTTGGAGCATACTATGTACTTAAATAAATATCTAAACTATGTCGTTCGACAGATTTATAATCTCAGCCAATACTGTGATTTGACAATTTTAAAGTTAGTCTATACTGATCTTCTCAAATCTAAGCTTCAGTATGGTATTGCTTCGCGCGTCAACACTAGTAATCTCGTCAATGTACCTACAATCAATAAATCGCATTTTTCCACCCAGTGATGCCATTCTGGCATTTTTAATGCTAGATCTAGCATTTTCGAAGATTTGAAAGCATTTTAAAAAAAAAAGAAAAATGCCAGATGCTGTTTTAGCATTTTTTTTTTTTTTTTTTTTTGATTTTTTTGTATTTTTCGATATTTGCTCTGGAATTTGTACATTAAGCTGATATACAGTGCATAGAAATTTAAGATGTTTCCCACCACTTTCCCACGCATATGAAATGTGAAACCTGCAAACGGATAATGTGTGAGTACGATTAATCGTGTCTATTGGGTACGTGGAGATAAGTATCAGACCAAAAACATAAATGTTAAAAAAGGAACCAGAGAGTTCTTCTATAACAAAGTCAGTCGTGGAAAGTACCGACATATAAAAGTACACTAAGTTCTTGCTTTATTAAGGTTTAATACGAAATATTTGAAGTAGAACAATACTGAAACAACTACAAATTAAGAGAGACATTTGTTTATTTAATCATTATTGACTAAAATTTGGTGGGTTCACTGATTAAGTTTAATAAAAAGAAAACTTGCCAAGTAAGCCCACCAAATTTAAGTCAGCAATAAGTTCTTAGAAAAGTCATGAACTTTTAAGTTGCATGTATACTTTTTAAATGACAATAGGCAGACACTTCAAATGAAAAATCTTAGATTTTTGAGCTCTACCGATCAACCAAATTTCATTATTCTACAGCCATTGAAGTCCTCCATATAATTGACAACAATTCTGAGAATGTGGATGGATACCACGTCCCCTTATAAAGAAACTTCAATTATTCCTTTGAATGCACCACATGACATACCACTGTGCAAAATTAGAAGATTTCGCGATGTCGGGGAGTACTCCATAATTTTGATGATCTGTCAGTCAGTCGGTTACGTTTTTTTTTTTGATTTTTGAAGCCCTATATTTCAGGAACCACTTATGCTAAAAAGTTTACTGAGGCGCTTGTGCTTGATCAACTTAGCAAATATTCCGAATTTGAATATTCTGACTTCATTGATACTGAAGATAGAGGAGGGTCAAAAATCGCCTGAGTCTGTTCCTGTAAAAAGGGTGTAGTGCTAGAACTTCGCTGGGTACTACCATGCCCTTTGATACATGGGCTTATTAATTGAGACATGTGGTGAAAGATTTATTTATCTATGGTGGACCTCAAACACCAAAAAAATTCACCCACTGTAGTTACTGTTGATATCTTTTTTTTTTTCCTGAAGACTGATACTTTAATGTTAAACAAAAATAAAATTCATTGTTTAAAAAAACTACTATAGATAAGTAAAAAAATGCATTCAGATGAAATTGAAGGAAAAATTACATTATAATTTTTTTTTTTTTAAACCTGGTGAAAACACTTTTTTTTTGTCTAGCATTTTTATTTTTTGTCTCCATACATTCTAGCATATTTTTTTTTTCAATCTAGCATTTTCTTTTTTGAAATTATGGCAACACTGTTTCCACCTTCTTCAATGTAACTGCTTCGCGTTTGTTCAATAAAATACCTTCAAGTCAGAGATGTGAGCGAGTAAAATCCGTATATCTTAAAAATGTAAAATGTTGGCTTTTCTCGTTAAACTACTCTGTAATTGGTAATTTAATGAATCCTTTGGTATGATTTCTTTTGTTGTATTATTTGTATAGTTGAATTTATACTTATTTTTTGTCGCATCCCCATCGATAAATAAATCTTAATTTTATTAAGTATGTACTTTTCATTCGCCTCTTGTCAGAATCTGACAACAGAATGTACATAACTATTTCAGTTTATAACTTAAATGCTCTACTATCTTGTTGATCTATCTTTGAATTCGTTTTAAACTTTTGTATAACTTTAAGTTATTAATAAGATAAAGAAATTGAATAAATTAAAAAAAAAAAAATATTAGTACTATTTGCTTATGAAGCCGGTCCTAATCTACCTGCAGAAATAGTTGCATATGTTTCAAGTTGGCTGAATTGAAAAGCTCTTTCATGCTTGGTTAAAAATATGTGGGTCATTTTTAAAACATCTGCAGTATTATTTTTGCGTTGCAATACTGACAGGCGAAATGCAATGGCCCAATATTAACGCACCGAAGAAAATTATATGCGAGTGCGGAGGCATAGCGAGAGGCAGCTGGATTTAAATTGAAAGTTGGTGCGCGAGTCCTTCGGTCTTCACGCCGAAGCGTATTTTATGCGACGTTCCTTGCGCTGAATATCAATACTTATTCTTCCAAGCAACGGACACGATGGATTCGGACCAATTTACGAGTAGTTGGGTACACTTTAAATTATTTATTCGGAGTTGAGAAACCGAATAGAAGGTGTGGGTATCGACTCAAAATGGTCGGGTTTTCTAATGATTTGTCGTGTGGTTATGGTTGCAGTAACACCCCGCAGGCTATAGGTGGCTCTTGTTTTATTTGTAAATAGAACGAACGACGATATACGACAAAGATCTTCACATGGAATAGAATTACGATTTATGCAACCCAAATACATCGGATAAAAAAGTTCGCCAGGTTGAGCCAAATAAAAAGGCGTAAGACTCCTTAATATTGAATACAGCATTTTGTTGACTATTATCTGTGAACGCCTAAAGCCAATTGGTAGGTCGAAAAATTCCACCATCGGCTAAGTCTTATCTCACATTAGGGTGGATCCTGCATAAGGCAAATCCAATTGAGATATATGCTCTTACCACCAAGTATAAGCCTTTATACAGCTTCATTTGACAAAGTATGTAAAGATAACCTGGAAAGAGCTCTCCAGAGCCCAATGATGTTTCCAAGTTTGTTGACCTCCTTGGTTAGAACACCACCAAAACGTGATATATGAGAAAAGGCATCGTATAGAGTGACGAACTATATCTTCGCAATTTTACTTTAAACAAATAATTACTTCACAAGCCACAACTGAAGTAAATCTTTCAAGAAAATGGTTCAATTACTCGCACACACCGACAAGAACTCTCTAAGTTCTATAAGCTGTCAATGTTGAATTTGTTAAGCGAGAAATATCGGTCTAGCGGTGAATGTGAACGAAATAAAAGCCAACAAGAGAGAATTTTTGAAAACCGACTTCAACAAACATGTGCGAAACTGGAAGAAGTTTTAGAAATGGATCGGGCTTACTGTAAGAGTTATGGTAGTTAAGTAAGGGTCAGCTCTCCCCTGACCGTAGCGCTATAAAAAATAATAAAATCGCTTATTCGAAAGTCAGCGTCGGATTTAGAGACCTGGAGGCCGTAGGGCAATAAGTTAGTGGAGGGCCTCTGACCCCTACTTATTTTTAAAATAAAATGCACAACTAACATACCTATATTAATATTGTGAAGTGTAAAATACAGTGTGGTCTATTTTCAACCACGAGGCGAACATAGTTAATATTTTCCTATCATCCTTGCTGCATAAAAGATATGGAACAAGAATATTAATTTCCTAGTCAATAATAATCTGGGGTCGAATTACATCACCCGTGATCGACGACGACGACGATGTGACTGAATTTGTTATTGTTTTGCTTATAAAATCCACAAAATTCCGTGACGTACGGCTCGCTCACGGATGCCGTCATTGACATGACATGAAATCGAACACGCAATCTCCAAGGCTACGGCCAAGTACCTACCGCCTACTCAGCAATAGGGACACTCGATCAAGATGGGTAGTAAATGGCATAGGTATTGTTGATATTTTACTTATTTGAGTGAACAAACATAGAAAAATAGTTTTTTTAATATTTAACAACTATAGGGGTAGATATGCACGATTCGGAATATCAGCCCTAGTAAAAGACCAGTAGTACTCCTAATATAATCATGTATGTACAAAGAGCTGTATGTAAAACAGGAACAAAAAAACAAAGGGAGAGTTGTGTACTATTGTTTACTGTTTAGAATTTGGAAAACAATTTTTTTATCTAAGTCTCTGTTGGGCCAGAAGTCTGCCAAATTTCATCGCTATACTCATCAGATACCTAGCTGTTTCATAATAATAGTTGCCTCTCAAAAATAAATGGTGCGACTGTATCCAACAGTCCCGAAATATGTGTAAACACCGTGCGTGCGGTATGTGTGTGGCTTGATACACGTCATTGAGAAAAGAGCGAATTGTAATAACCGTATTCTTGATGATAAATGTATTTTTCAAACTCTGCGTGAGCCTTAACATGTCTGGGGTACTCTTCGTAGGGCGGAGTGACTACCCGTGGTTGTAAAACTTCATTGATCTCCCTTCTCCTTCTTTTGGCTCGAACTCACGATAAATCCACGTCATTTATCGTCAGAACATCATTGACAGTTGATCGTGATGTCGTCAGTTCATTGTCAGTAATTGTCGCTCCAGTTTGGTTTGCGAGGCGAGTTCTCCATTCACGCGAGCGTTCAGTACTCGTTTTCCCAACCTTTTTTCCGACTTTCAGAGGTTAACTTGCACGTAAACGCGCCCTGTAATCTTTTGCACGTTCTGCATCTATCTTTCCCATATCTGAAATATTTTAAATAAATATGGAATTGTACCAATTACGTATTTTCCTGTATTTTTCTGCGTTTTACTATTGAAACGCATATAGGTATCTACCTACAGATGCGAGTTGGATGACAGTTGAGGTTAAGGAGTCACAATTGAATGAATTATAAAAAGTGTATTAAACAGTGAAATCGAACAGTGAAACAACGCGCACTCAGATGTTTACACATCAACAAACACTCCTAACATATGCAGTGGAAAATACCCGTTTGCATTTCCAGCCCCGCAAGTTAAATGACATCAACTGTTATACAGTAAATGAAAGTGTCATTTGAATTTCATTCGGCTTGCATTGCATATTGTAGAGATGCTGGTCTACGAAATTATTGTTAGTTGCTGTCCAGCTGTGATTTCTGCGTGCCTGATAATTCACGAAAGATTTGGCATCGAATTTCCTCGTGATATCCGTCACAGGGAAGAAATGTGAGACCATCGTATATGAAAAACATGCTTTATTTCACATCAACAAAAAGCTGAAATTAATATGCCCCAGCTCATAAATGTATGCAATGATAAAACATTGTGACGCATTCCCCGTCCCCGGAAGTTAAATGTGTGGAATTACTCCACCAGATTCCAAAAAATGTATGCAATGATAAAACACAGTGACGCATTTCCGTCCCCGCAAGTTAAATTGCGGAATTACTCCACCAGATTCCAATAACGCGCGCTTAGATGTTTACACATAAAAAACAAAACCCTGGCGTAAGTTTTGACCTCAAGGGTTCACTGTGTGTAAATTCAGTAACGCATCACTTTGCAAAAGTCAAGTGTTCATTATTGCAAAGTTGATTAAACTGATGCGCAAATACCTATAACGAAAAAAGCATGACAGAAATACCTGATCCGCTGTTGACTCTCCGGCAAAAAAAGTGAGAAAAATGTCGAAAGAAAAAGAAAATTAAGTAAATAAACATTTTTATCAATAGGTTTTTAACAAAAAAATTATAAATTTTTGTTGATTTCTTTATTTTCGTTTTTCTCACAAACAATACGTTCTAAAACTCAAACGTCATATTCAATCAGCAAGGCATCAGCATAAACTGCGATGCACAGTTCACAAGCAGCATCACAACGTTTGACGTTTCTCAGTTAACAATATTTACAAATTTTCGTTTCCTTTATCGATTAAAGTGACTTTTCAGATTTTAGACGCAGGCTGTCCGCATCAGATCAACGCCCCCAAGAACAACAGCAATTACCACCAACCAAATTTGCATATTAATACTTTGTCGTGTGCAAATTTCATCACGGCTCGCTGATACTCTTCCCTCTAAAGAAATCCTTTTTTAATATCATTCCAACCAGGCTCTAACTCAATTGATGTCATCCCTCACGTCACAGATCTTTGTATATATCTCCTGCATCCTCAATTAATATGATTGTGTGCCACTGGATGCTCACTATGAAGTCAACAGTAACTTACACTTACACTACCCCCATAAAGTCCCGTTGTGAGGATTTTTTTTTTTTTTTTTTTCCTTTCTCTTTGTCCCAACACCATCTCCTTAACCCGTCCCAGTTGGGCTTACGTTCGTCCAGCAACCAGCTATTATCATTCAGCTCTCAAACAACCATTTCACTAACAAGATTGCTATGCACACACAGACTCAACAGATATGCGCGCTCCTGGCAGCATCGGCAGCCTCCACAGTGCCATTCACAATTTGCCATTTAATTTGCAAGTCTCTGCGAGTGCAACAAAAGCCAAAAAGGAGTAACAAACAGCAACGAAAAATAGACGAAAAAAAAAATAAAGAAGATAAACAACGAAGAACGGGTATACAACTAAACGAAAGAAACAACAGTGCAAATAGAAAAACACAGAAATGCCAGTTTTGTAGTTGCTTCTGACTGTCGACTTTAATTAATGGTGTCTGTTCAGTGAACGTCGCCGTACGTCGAGCTACTGGATGGTGCATGGTGGATGCTGCTGCTGAACTGCTTCGGGCCGACGTATTCTTCCAACTGGAACACACACACACACACACATTATATTATGGGAACAATCCAGATTTCGACAACTCAATTTATGAATACGAGGACCAACTGCAAGTAAGAAGACTCATCCACCAAGGACCAACTACACGTCTGTCTGTCCCCGCACTATGGCTGTCGTAATGTGCTAGGACTAATTTGGCAAATGTCATTAAGCCATTTGCAGATTGAATTTAAATTAAGAGCAGATGTCGATGGTCTAGGGATAGGTATAGGTACACTGTGTGCGCGCAGTGATTTGCAACTTGTGAGCCGTAGCGGCTACACCCCAGCACCAACCCCTGTCCACAATTCAATTTCACCCACAATAAATTTAGCGAAAACTAATTCCACTTTGTATATATTTTGCGAGTGCCGGGGGTTCCATGAACCGCAGCAGATGGCCTACGGAGACAATAGATTGACGGCGGCGCTACGTATATACGGTATATGTCGGTATACCTCTCCAAAGGGGTGACACTACTCGTTGGTGACAAGAAAACTACTCATGAAATGATGGTCGTACTTACTTTTGCACTCGTTGGCGTCGGTGGCTGTGGCACGTCCCCACGGTCGATCAAAGTAAAACGGTTTGCAGCGCTCGCATTCGGATCCAGCTGTATTGTGTTTGCAGTCGCAAACCAATTGGCCGTCCTCGTCGTCGGCTACACACTCGGATGCATGTCCATTGCACTTGCACCGTCCGCCAACGGCGAAATCTGATACGGCATAGTGTTGGCCGTGCTGGCCCAGAGCAGCAGTGCCCGATGTGCCCATCACGGCTGCCGCTGATGTTGGCGCTGATAGCTTACCCGTGAATTTCGTCTCGATGGCGTTGCTAGTGTCCATTGATTTGTCGTTCGTGTACTTGCGTTCGCTGTCGCCGCTGCTAATACCGAAGTGATTAGTGGCAACCAAGTCGCGTGGCACTTCCAAACGGTGGAAAATCACTCGAATATCTGTTGCTGTAACCCAGTCCTGCAGCACCAGTGACGAGTCAATGTCGTTCGCCGATGGACGTCCTTCGAGGGTATTAAACGCGAAACGATGATTATCACCCGAGGAGCGTTGCGAGTTCATGCACCGAGCCTCCTGCTCGTTGAATTTACTTATCTTGGCACGGTCAGGTCGCCCGTAGAACTTATGACACTGCGAACTGTAGAACTGGAATGGTTGCCAGGTCTGTCGGTGGTCAAAGCTTTTGTAGATGGCCATCGAGTCTGGCTTGGGCGATTTCGGACAGAAAGTTAAGCTGATGTATGTCAGTTCGTACTTCTTGCCAAGGGAAAGTGTCAATGTAACGTTGTCGGGTGGAGAGTTGTCGCCCACAGTGGGAATCGGCACAGAGGCAGACCTCCAGCATGTCACGTTGTTGGAGTTATTGAGATCGGTCAGAGAAGATGCAGGGAAACGAAGTTCGGGCGAATCGTCATCACATACGCTACACGTTGTGGTGCGGTCGTTTCGATCCACCTCGCAGTACCGTTCGGGCTGCTTCAGGCCACACGTTGAGGAAGCTTCGACGGGATTGCCATAGGCGGCATTGACAAAACTCGGGACACACTTTCGGGCCTTGCCATCGGCATAGCAAGGGTCGTTAGAATCAATCGACGCTAGAGCTAAACAGACGAAGTTCAACAACACCAACAGGCCAACTCCAGTTAGGGCGGTCATTTTTTTTTTTTTTTTTTTATGCGAGACTGCACTGTGCACGAAAAAAGTATCCAAAAACCGGTAACAGTCGTCACTACTTATCCACGCGATCTCGCGAGATTGTTTTGTTTTTGTTTCGCGTAATTAATTAGAGCGGAACAGCGGTACTTGCACTCGCTAATTGATGCACTCGCACATAACATGCCCCAAGTCAACCCTGAACCGATGCTGGGCGCGCATTCCTTGCATTAATTTGCGACGTTGGAGCTCACTTCACTACTTCACAAGTTTACACGTTGCCACCCGCGTGCCGCGGTGTCATCTCGAAAATACAAACCACAAAAAGAAAAGTTACTTTTTCTGACTGAGAGGCGACGCAGAGTCTGCTTCAAAGGGGAACTCGCTGCAGCACAGGCACAGCACAATATTACTTGAACTTCAGTGCCATTAGGATAATTTGATTTGAACACCGCACCACCGTCGTCGTCGTCGTCGTCAACACATCCGTTCTTGTGGCATCCAACACTAGCTATGGCTATGGCCAAGGATGAGGGGCGACAAATGGAAACACTAAACAATAATTACAGACAAGGCGACACAGACACCGGCGCAAAACGAACTCGATTTCAACTCGGCGAGAGATTGTATGCAACTAATGTTGCTTGGTATCGTGGTCGCTTGCACAGCCTCACGCTTTGAATGCGGGATTTCCAGATACAAAGCAGACGGGTGGATGTGCTATGGTGTGGTGATGGTGAAGTACATCGGTTTGTCAGGTTTTGCTACTGTGCTCTCGCGCACCTCATCAATTGCGTGAGCAGACGACAGCAGCCGGCCGAGCAGAGCATCTGCAGATGCAGAGAATCTGATTAGATTTTCTCTTATTTGATGCAATCGCTGCACGCGCACAGAATGTTGCTATGTTAAGTAAAATGTTGACAGAGAAATTGCATATGAAAAGTGGGAGTTGTGAGGTGGAGAATTCATGTTTTCATAATTTAAATCGCTTCAATATGTAGAAAGAAATGAAAACGATGAGGATAGCGCTATGTGTAATCACACCTAAGGGTAGAGACTGAGGTCTTCCCGCTCATTTAAGGGTTTCTGCGGCTATTCCTTTGATGCGGAGGCTCTTCTCCGGCTACAGCAATAATTGGGAGTCTGACGATGACGAGGTCACTTATGGGCTGTTGGTTGATCTCTTGTAGAAGTGTTTTTTTTTTTTTTTTTTGAGTGGTTCGGTTTTGAAATTAGCGACACTGTGTCTGGTGGCAGCAAACTTTACAATTGGAAGGGTAGACGATTTGTGGAGCACATTTATTTCGTAAATCATGGTTCAGTTCGACAAACTTAGCATGCGCTACACTCAATTTACGGTCCACACAATTGCGTCCAACCGAAGTCAGTTATTTAAAAAACAGTGGATGTTTAGATCAATTATCGTAACCTATGTCTTACAATCGAGCAACACCCTTCAAATATGGTCGACAAGTAAACTTAGGTTGCTGACCGTCTAGTTAGTTGATAGCTAGTCTCTTTGTTTTCGTTTTCTTGTTTCGCGAATTTCCAGCCTCATCGACAGTCTACAACCGGACGTTTTATACAACAATAAATCATCGCTTTTTATAAAATGGATCTTTCTTCCATCCGGCCCAGCCCACTCTTGTTTTAACCTACGATTTTTTTTTAGATAAATAAGCTTAGATAATAAAGCTTGAGCTATTGTAACTTAAATAAAACCTACCTAGGGTTTTAACAAAAGTACACAGAGGTCAACTCCAACATCCGAACTTGTGACTATGCTCAATCTGCTTCCGCTAGACATATTTGTGCAATCATTGACAGCAACAAGTGCCAGGACAATCAGCCAATCCATAAACTGGAAATCCTATGAAGACGTTCACTAAACGATACTGCAGAAGTACTTTGACAGTGTAGGGGGAAAGCGGGAGACTTGAACCACTTTCTGTTAAATCGTTCACTAAAACTTTTTTATTAATCTTAGCCACATGTTGAATACATTTTTTTAAATATACATTTATCTATTTTAAGGTTACTCACATAAACTTTATAAACGCACAACAGAATTTTGCCACGTTCAAAATGTTTGGAAACAGATTTTTGGCTCAAGTCTCCCGCTCAGTCATATATTTTAGTCATATGTAGGATTAGTCTCTAATTGGTATCACAGTTAGGGCATTTAAAGTTCTCATTGTCCCTTTTGGTTAGTCCAATACATATCTCGTATACATATTTGTTACTAAGACGCACTCCCCTTTGAAACCGGCTCAAGTCTCCCGTTCACATTTTTTTCACAATTAGAAACTAATAACATTTGTGAAACACAAGTTGGCTGGATTTGGTTCTAATATCTGCAAAGTCAAATAGATGTTTTATAACATAATGATTACTATTATTACTTACCACGTTAAAAAAAAAATAAGTTATCACAAAAAAAAAATATATATATATATTTTTGCGCCAAAAAACACATTTTCACTTCTAACAGCCAAAGTCAACTGACAATTAAATAGAATTATTTTTGTGCGGACGTAACGGATAAAGCTCTGCGACATTTGAGTTTACCGTTGGAGCTTGGAGAGTTTAAGTGGAATTTGAGTTATGAGAGTAGTTCAAGTCTCTCATGTGTTCAAGTCTCGCGCTTTCCCCCTACCTAACATGTATTACGTCACGCCATACATTTATAATTCACAAGATCCTTTTCGAGTGCCTACCCATAACCAAGCAGGGAAGTAAAAAAATGGCTCCAAACTGTAAGCCCTCAATCTCCAAATCCGAAGTTTGAACGAAATCCGGGCAGCTGTATAGGCTGTGGGCCTTGTGGCATAATGGCAGAATTTCGAGACCCACTTTTTTTAGCTTCTCTATTCTCGAGTTCGAAATTTTGTACGAATACCATAAATTTCTCTTAATAAACATAGTCGAGAAAGTTAAAAAAGAAAATCAGTCATATATTATGAATTGTGCATTCTCTACTCAACGCAGCATTTACCCTTAGAAATTAAGCTGTCAATATAATGACAAATAAACGGTGCTACTTTAGCAACATAGTTCAATCATTCAGACGCGCCATCAAATAACTCTTGTACCTAATCTTAAAAGTCTCTATGTCGTAATTTCTCCAAATAAAGGTTCGTAAATCCAAACTACATCCTGGTGCTCTTATTCAGCAAAATTTTAACAACATGTAAATATGTATTATCCAAAATTTATTCAATGGCAAGAAAATATTGCTTACTCATCTGCGGCAGTAGATCCCTGTTTCTCCTAATAGGATACCACTTCCACAAAGCCTTATTAATTTTGCGGTTAATGAGGTGAAAGCCAAATGTCAAGCGCAAGTAGTTCGACAATCATTTCTCAAGACATTCTGATGAGGGAAATTTCCGTTTCTTTTCTATTTCATTTCCTGTCCGCATTCGCCTTATAAGGCATAAAATCTCTTATCCCATAAGCTAGTTAAATAAGGCAATTTGCACGCGTTCCATCCCCATATGGTTGCCTGGTCCTCCAAGTGGCAATTTACTATCAGATGGGAATGCGTATACTGTTTACTGGTATATTCGCTGACAGGAAATGGACCCTCTGAAGGGGAAAAATGTTTCCGGATACATTTGGGAGATTCGTTTGGATGTTCGGACTATAGATTGGGTAGATTTTTGGTTATGATTTAGATCCAATTTAAAGATTTTCTGTTTCTTTAGGACCTGGGATTAGCTTTGAAATGATAGCCAGAAAGTGACAAATAAGCGTTTTTGTTGTATCTAAAATGAATACATTTTGGTGCTTGATTTACTTCTGCGATGGGTGGTCACGCAATAAACTTGGGGTGAAAATAGATGTGTATGTCGCAGAGGCTGGGCTATTTAGTTCTTAGAAAATGCTTTCCAGTTTGGAAGTGATAAAATACTCCGAGTGGAAATTTTGCTTCTTCAAAAGTGATTTGTTCAAAGTTAACCTCGTAAAAAAAGAAGTACCTACTCGTTGCAAAAAGCTTGGTTGGTTACTTCTGGATGGAGTAGATTTCTATTATCCGTTTTTTTTTAACAATAATTTACTTAAAGAAGTTGGCTGGGTGAATTTTTGGGAGCTGCATTAACAGTATTTCGTTACACTAAATGCACTGCTGCGTAGGTCTTGAATCCTGATTAAGTTCACTGCAAACACCTTTCATGGCTTCCGTATCATTTTAGACTAGTTGTGAGATAAAAAACTTTTCCCAGTCTGTTTATGTATAGTGAGAAAAATATATTCTTCAACGCTGCAGGGCTGCACTGCTGGGTATTTCTCCACCGATTTTAAGTCATCAGGGGTTGGGCGAGGTATTAGCATGAAGACGTCTTTGATGAAGTGTCGCATTCCTTTGAGTTTGAGACATGTACTATTGCTGGTCTGTGCGGGGGCTGTATTTTCTGAGATTTTCTATTTCTCGTCAATTGAAATACTTGTTTAATGTACATAATTAATTGCCAACTCGAAAAGATACCTTTGAAGTCGAAGGACACCAACAGAACCACTTATATGCCATTTAAGTTAAAGTCTCCATTAGCGACACCAGAGACTTTTATTCTCTGCAACCCCAAAAAGTAATTCGGATCAAGTTCTTAGGAATCCGAGATGGCCTGGAGCTTAAAAAGGATGTTCGGTCCTCCCTGTTATCTCTTCTAAATCTTATTTTGTATACTCAATGTGTATATTCAAATGTAAGTAATGAATAACTTACTTACTTACCTACTTAAGGAAGTCTCTTCAAGGCTAAAATTGGAGTAGTTGATGAAAAACGTTTCCTACTTTGAAGGTGCTACTTTTCATAGATCCGTTTTACGCCCCTAAAATTGAGGTAAAGCAAGACTTGCATTGAGGCGACCCGAAAACGCATATTGAAATCCGAAAACCTGTCGAAAAACTAGTTTAAAAACGCACTCAAAAACGAGTCCTAAAACGACACCAGAAACGTCTCAAAAACGCTCCGAAAAACTCCCTTTCACCTTAAACCAATTACCGAACTGTCAATGTCAAAATATTCAGCAAAATTAAGAAATTCATTCACGAAGGAACAACGTCTACATATAATTAAAATTTACTGCCGAAATTGCGTATCGGTGGCCGCCACTTTCAGGGCATTACGTCAATTTTCAGCCGTAATTCTCTATCTAGACAATCAATTCATAGTCTAGTGAACAAATTTGAATATTCGCTGCTTGATGTTTCCGTGCCAGTGAAACTACGTTTTTTCCGAAGTGTGGAGAATATTGCTGCGGTAGAGGTGTCCGTCGCAAAGGAGCCAAATCAGTCAATTTCACGGTGTCCTCAAGAATTGGGCCTCTGCCAGACCACGTTATGGCGAATTTTGCGTAAGGATCTTGGCCTACAGCCCTATAAGATCAAGCTAACTTAAGAGCTAAAGGCACTTGATCATACGATGCGACGTACGTTCTCGAATTGGGCGGATGATGGAATAAAATTAAGAATTTCATGGTAAAATCATTTTTAGCAATAAAGCGCATTTTTGGTTAAACGTGAGAGCCTAAATGTACTTAATACGAAAAAAGTCACTGTTTGGTGCGGTTTTCATGCCGGTGGCGTCATTGGGCTGTCGTTTTCGTCGATGAAAATGACCGTCACGTTACGATATAATGGTATTCGCTACAAATACATGTTGGAATCAGCGTTGCCACAATGTGACAAGTGTAACAAAAGTGATACACTTTTTAATTATTTTATAACTTTGTTACAATGTTACTTTCTTTTCCGCTTTGTTACATTTCTTCCAATTAAAATCCTTTTTTGTTTTTCTCGTTAAAAATATTGAAAAGTTGAACTGGCAGCACTTTTTTCTTTCGAGCAAACTTCTACCAATTTCTGTCAATGTATTTGTTTGTTTACACAGAGAAAAAGTTGTGAAAAACGTTAAACTGCGAGTGGGAATTGGAATGGGAGGGAACGAGAAAAGACAATCAAATTTTTCTGTCTCGCCGCGTCGCCGTTGACAATGTTCTACATCTCGTGGTAAATAAAGTTTGTGAAATATAAATTGAAATCTACTTCGATGGTCAATATTTTTTTTTTATTTGTTAAACACAAAATGGACAGGTAGGTCAATAAAGAGCTTTTTTTTAATGTGATAAACAGTTCCTAATAGAGATTTCTCGAAGTTGAAAAACTATGATTTTTTTATTACAACTTTTTTCCAGTTTCTTACATTTTTTTTCCATTTGTTACACTTTTTGAAAAAAAATTGTTACACTTTAAACAAAAAAAAAAAACCTGCGGAAACACTGGTTGGGATGTTATTTCTTTGAGCAATTCCATGAAAAGGACATCAGTGATATGTAGTGCCGACAAGACGGTGCCACAAGCCACACAGCGGATGAAACAATCAAGTTTCAGTTCGGTGAACGTGTTATCTCGAAAAACGGACCCATCGATTGGCCGCCGAGATCGTATTAACGCATCTAGACTTTGTTTTATGGGGCTACATTTATGCCAACAAGCCGATGACGTTAGAGGTGCTCAGAGCCAAGATTGAACGAAAATTGGGTTCAACGTATCGACCGCTGAATACGTTCCCGTGGTGGACATATGAACGAAGTCGAATTCCATTCATAAATTTTTTGACAATAATTCATACAATATTTTTTTAGATATTTGATTTGAGTTTCTATTTGATTTAAAAAAGAAGTTGTCAAGTCCTTAATGAAATACCTTTATATTTTGAAGGGTGAGTGATTTTTCGCTCAAAAACAAAATCGATGAATCGTTTTCGGTGATTTTATCGTCAACGCTGTGCTTTCCGGCGGTAGAATCAAAGATACCTTCCTTTCTGATTTTGTTTAGTTAAATGATACGGCGTTTTAATTCGGACAGAAATCAAAGATCAAAGACTGTATTCATGGTTTGGAGAATCCCATGGTATTCGTCCTAGTTACTGAGCTGCAATTGGCCTGATTGGGGCGTGCAGATTCGATATTCATTGGCTTCACTCACATTCCTAAAACAGGCCTGACCTCGTGTTTTGACAGATTTTTTCTGCTGATAGGGAATTTACCCTAATGCACAAACTCAACCTGGATCTTTGCTTAGCCTCCTGAGGGAAAGAGGCCGAATATTCGGTTGCCAGTTACCCACTTCAGAGATGTCAGGTCTGGCGTTGTATTATGAAGATTCATCTGCACCATTTTCCATCCCACCACTTTTACTAGCCCTAAAAAATTCTCACCGACCTCAACTCCGAACATTTCAGAGTAGCCTCACATAAGAGATCTGCTGTCCCAACTGTTGATATCAGTTTGATGCATTTTAGAAAACCAATAAGAGCTCTCCCATTTATTCAATAGTTCTCGGATTTATATACATATTTGGTTCACTTTCCATTGCAACCCTTTGCTCTTCTTATGAATACTCTTAGTTAAACGATTCCGAATTACCTTTTCCACTTTGAAGCAATTTTTTGAACATTTCCGTAGGTATTTCTAATTAAAGCGCTATGCCCAAGGTCCCCCCTCCACTTCGATTCGAAAGGCACAACAGAACAGAGTAAAACTGTATATACGAAACCAATTGGATCCGCTTTGCACAAACTTGAACCGAAAACACTTTCAACTCAACCAAGCCGCCCAAAAGCGATTTACTTTACACCGCCCCTTGGGCCCTTGTCGACAACATAATGAACACGCAAAGAAAATATTTGTTTTTGCTTCCATTTTGGTTACCAAATTGCCACATTCTATAAATTCCCCATGCTGGCTGGCCGGTATATTCGGCCGGAGGACCGTTTGCGATAAACGCACTACTTATTCATTGGGTTCGAGTCGGTATAGAGGAGTTATGTGCTTTTAATGGAATGTATCTGCACATCTACCTGTAGTCAATTACATGCGGATACTACTGTTAAGTAGCACTTTCTTTGTATCCCTGCGGCAGAGTTTCAAAGAAGTGGTGCTACCAAGCGAAACCAAAAGCCCACTTTTCCCAATCTGAGTTCTGGCCACATTCCCGGACATTGCCGACCTGTCTCAATCATATACAATGGAGCAAGAAGAAGGAATTTCTCCGAATGACGTCGGATGCTACTCCGTGTCCATAGTCGGGGCTATATGAACATGAATACTGTTGCTCTGGGTAAGAGTGGATGAAGGCAGTGGCAAAACGGACTTTATATATATTTGGATTCATTTTTTCATCTGGGGCCTCATTCGTTATGTAGCGGCTCCTCTCGGTCAGGTATGATTTATGATAGCTGACTTGCCGCTGTTGGGAGTATAATTATGCTTCGGTTGTTTTATCTCTATTAATGAGGTGGAAAAATACCTGTGCAGAATTTAGATTTAGGCTTAGCCAGATTGGATAACCTTAGGGGATGACCGTTTAAAAGTTATGGGAAATTTTGTGTTTACGTACAGTTTGTTTGAGAATTCAGTTAAAAGTTGCCCACTGAGCCCACTATTATCTATATTGGTGCAGACAAAACGAAAACTAAGACCAAGTTGCTGACTTTGAAATATTTTTTCTTTTGATTTTTGTTATCCTAGCATGGCGAGTAGTGCGGCTGAATTGTTGCGGGGGGAGGATTTTCTTTGAGCACTGCGCTTGTTAAAAAAGTAAATATTGGAACAGTGGAAAGTATTACACTGTAATTGATAACCATTTATAATTAGGTTATTTAGAAGGGGTGCCATAAAAAAAATCTCATTTTTGCTTGTTTATGATTAAACAAGAATAAACAGTACCAAAGTGAAAGCACAGCGTCTTAGTGTGTTGCATTACTAACCGAGGGGTCCCGGGATCACTTCCGAAAAAAAAAAACATCCTAAGGCTTTTATACGCCACTTCTTGCGAAGGTTTAAAAAACATCCGAGAGAATTACTGTCATGAAAGAGCTACTCAATTACCCGTTTGGACTCGGCATAAAATTGTAGATCCCTTGCAGTCGTCCAAACGAAAAACTCACACAAACCTAATGGTTGTGAGAAGCATGCCCCTACGTACAATATATTATGTTGCGCCAACAGGTTATTTATATTTAAAGTTTTAAAAATATAATATATACGCAGAAAACTTGCTACTTTACTTAAATTACGATGGCAATGATTTAAAAGGGAAGAACAGATACATACTGAGTAAGAGAAGTTTCCAGTTGAATTATATTTAGAAATCAGTCTCGGAAGTTGCGAATTGCGACTTCATAAAGGGAATTTTTAAGTCACTGAACAAAGGGATAAGTGCATGAAAAATTTGCGGAATAAATTTGTACAAAAGCGGTCGTACTCCCCAAGTAGAAATTGATGGTTATAGTGTAGGCGCTGATCCTACATTTCGGAATGTTTCCGTAACAGTGTGTATAGGCTCTCAATGTGCGTACTGTTTCCACTGCAGGGTGTAACGCTGACCAAAGTGGGGAATCAGTTTTACCTCTTTAAATTACTATTTCGGGAAACACACATAATGGTATTTCGGCTATGCTTTGTAACCAAAGTGTGACCGAATCTTAGTGAGCTGTCAAATTTGTTTTCATGTGTTTGTATCTTGCTTCACATGAAAAAGAAAATGTGAAATAGAAATCCTGCGATAGCAATATAAAACGTGCACACATAACCTATCCTCTTTAATGGGGATGCTAAAATACCTAAACGAGCATATGTCATGAAAATGGTAAAGCAGGTAATATTATGAGAATTTGATAATTAATGCATTTCTTCGTACCAGAATGCTAAATATTCAAACGAAAATCAGTTTCACCACAAATATCAATAAGTTGTAGTGGCAAAAACTCACGCGCTCAAGAAATATTGAGTATTTAAGAAATTAATTTTATTTCGAAGCTAGGTACTTTCATTTTTCCATGGACTATTTTTTTTTTTTTTTTTGACAATGAATCCCAATTAGAATCAGAAAGCGGCCACTTGCCTGCCATTTGCATTTCTTTAGGAGGGAGCACAGGGTGCATGCACATACATTGAGGAAACTTTTTTTGTTTGCGTTTATTATTATTAAATCGTAATATTTAAATGATTCATTCTTTTGAATTCTACCTTTTAGAGTATATGAGAACATGCACAAGAGTTTGGGGGGAATAATAAGAAACGGATTTACAAATTTTAAAATATTTTCGCTTCTAATTTTTGTACTGCTATTCTGGTTTGCTAAGACCTACATAATAAAGTTAACATGTTTACCTACATGAAGGAAATACAATTGAATGTATACAACGTTTGTTGTCCATATATGGGAATATTTTCTTACAAAACCCACCCCTCATACGCATTCACTTGGCTGGTTTAATTTTGTTGTACTAAATCGCTGCAGAAGGTTATGATATTTCTACCATTATTTCATTTTATATACGTATAACATGCTATTTATTCAAAAATATTGGTACCATTTGATATAATGTGAATGATAGAAGTTAGAATATTGTTTTTTTTTTTTTTTTAACTTTTTCAAATCAAATATAATTATTTTATTATCTCGCACTTCATTAATTGTTTCCAATTCAATCTGCTGGAGTTAATGTGTAGTAAAATCGGAAAGCATTCTCATTTTTCTCCTACAATACTATTGAAACGTCGGAAAGCAGCGTAGCGCACAAACTAAAAGTATATTCGATGTTGCACTACAACGGCAAACAATTTTCAATGCACCTTTTAAAATGAAAAATAATACTTTAGGAGGAAAACTCATGAAAAGATATACGTATTCCAAAATAGTGAAGTCTCTAATTTACATATTTCCATTCTTTTTAGATAGATTCATTGTCCATCATAAAACCATTCGCGGTGTTTTTTTTTTTCCATGCCACCCTATATTCCCTTTTACGCTTGATGCGCCATAGTTATAGAATTATCCGTGCACGCCTGGTTGGTAACAATCAGTGGTCACAATTTCGACTGTGCGCAGTCGATTTGCGTAGCTGTTAAGTGGTAACCAGGTGGTAACATTAAATAGTAACCTCACAGTTTTTGTGTGTTTGAAATGTTACAGTAAAGGACATTTGTATCTTTGAGACACGTAATGGTCACAAAAATGTCAAATCGTTACCATCTTATTGGAATGGAGTTAAGCGACACAAAACCGAGTCGAATATACCGTTTGGTGACTATAGTTTAAAGTAAATGTGGATAAGAGTCACAAATTTCTACTTGGGATCGTACTGACAAGTTATACAATTTTGTATTTTCAAATGAACAATATCGTGGTGGGTCATATTCAAAGGAATCGTTCAACAAAGAGTGCGCAAATAGATAAAATCTAAGCATACAAAAACTTGTAAAAAAAGAAAGTTCAAAAATGTCTCAAAAACGTAATTAAATGAGCTTACAAAAATAGTTGAAAAAAAAACAACAACATACACATAAAAAATGGGTTAAAGAACGAGTAAGAAATCGCTTGTAAAAAGTTCGGAAAACGAGTCAAAAGGATGTTTGAAAAATGTTCAGAAACGCGAAAGAAATAATATTTCTAAAAAAAATCCAAAAATGAGCCAAAAAACGATAATCTGGCGGAGAAAATCCGACCCGAAGTTGAGGCTCTCGACCCGAAGGGTGTCAATCTGAATCCCGCCCGTGAAGCGATCGAAGAGCTAGAAGCGCTCAAAAATCGCATCTAAAAAGCGACCAAAAACTAGTTGAAGAGGCACTGCACCGCAACTGAGTCCAAAAAAGGATCAAAAATATTTTATAAGACCCTTCGAAAACTACATGAAATTGAATCGAAAAAGGGCGACAAAAAGGCGTAAGAAAGTGTCCAAAACCGCGTAAAAAAAAAATCGTCCAAAAATGAGTAAACAGATCGCCGCACCCATCTTAACCATCCAAAACCAGAACTTAACAATTTGACAGAAGAGAGAGATAACACTATTTTCCAAATAAAAACCTAGTAAGTATACAAATAAAGGAAATCTATATGTATACTAGTTGGCCCGGCGAACTTCGTTCCGCCCAAATTCATTAATGTAGGTAATGAAGTTAATAATTCCGAGCTTTCGCTTCATTCTATTCAAAAGGTACCTATATTAAAATTAAGTTAAATAAATAAAATAAAATCCTTGTCGGCCAACCTACCGCTTTTTCACTGAAATGATTAATGGTACACAACATTTTTTGTTCTATTTCGATTATCGGGTGTGTACACGTACAAAGCGAGAGCTTTGCCGACACGTGAAATTCAAGATTTATTCCACACACATCCAGCGATTGTCCTTGCGACTCATTAATTGTCTTAGCAAAAGCGAGACGTACGGGAAATTGAAGACGCTTACATAAATACGAACGGCAAATCGTTCTGAATAAGTGGAATCCGCGAAATAACAACACCTTCGCCTATGAATTTTCCAATCAAAATCGTTGCTTTAATTATATTTGATATTAAATTCTTCACAATCAAACGCGTACCGCTACAAAGTTTTGGTTCATTTAGGTTGCGCAACAAAATTATTACTGAGACGATTTTAAGTTTCAAATTGTGTGGAGGTAAGCCCGAAGCATCCAAAGAATGTAAAAATTCCGTGGGATAGTAGGTGGCTTCGTTTTCATCCATCACGGCGAAATTCAAATGTTCGACGTTCTTGTTTTTTGCAGCCAAAATCACTCTCCTCTTACACTCAGCCAATCATGGCCAATATTATTCGGAGCGATATTTGGGAAAACATTCATGATTAGTTCTTCCGGTGTCGTTGTAAGGTTGCAAAAATTTTGTGGAAACTCAATCAGGTCGGTGATCATTGCACCACCGAAAGGTCATTACGTAAACGATTCAGGGCCTCCAATGCGCGTTTGTAAGCCATTGTGCAATCGTCCCATATAATAATCTTACATTGCTGCAGTACTTTTGCCATCGCAGTGTTCTTTGAAATGTTGCATGTAGGTTCTTCTTCCACTTGCAGATTCAATGGCAATTTCAATGCAGGATGAGCTTTTCGACCGCCTTCTAACAAAGTAGCCGCTATCCCAGAAGAGGCTAGGGCCAAAGCGATCTCAGATCTCGAACGAATTGTAGCCAAAATAAGTGAAATCATGAATGTATTTCCAGTTCCGCAATTTTCATTATCGACTGCTTGTATCAATTCATCGTACACTTTCTTTTATTCTTGATTCAACATTGGCACATTTGTTCGAACAGCTTAACTCAATGCGATTCGACCGAAGTCCATTTCTCGCTCCAATTCTGCATTAAATGCGTCTTGGCTGTGGCATCCCCAATTTGCACAACAAATTGCCACTCATGAGCAGACACATATCCTCGATCAAAATCAAAGCTTTGTTGCGCATTCCATCTGACATCACCAGTTCATTATCCGATGTCACAGTGCAAATTCGATGCAAAATATCGTTGGCCATATCATTTTTGTATAATCAAAGTATCTAGGTACTTCATTTCAAAAAGTTACTTAATGTAACATAGTAAACATAATTTATTAGAACAAACTTTTTAGGTACCTATAGGTATTTAAAAAAAAAAAAAAACTTTCAAAATTGTTGACAACAACAATTTGGTTGGAAAATAATTAAAATAATTGACAACAACAATTGCTTTTAAAATTTAAAATATTTTTTTTTGTATTTGAAGTGTCACTACTCGATTTCTATCCAGTTTCTTTTTTTTTTTCAAAGTGTACAAAAATGAATTTATTGGAATAAAAAAATCAGCGACTATAAATTGAGGTATAAACTATCCTATCTCTCAATTGGGACAAAACTGCACACAATGTGCAAAATTTGATTAAAATCGGTTCAGTAGTTTAGGATTCCATCGCGGAGCAACCTGTGACACGTGATTTTTATATATAAGATATATTCTTTTGTAATGAATACAGTCATTTGTTTGGTTTTGTTATTAATAAGTTTTTATAAAAAGTTTTGGTTTCTTTTTTTTGCTTTATTAATATTTAATATGGAAGACCATGGTTTTTTGCTCACCCCTTTTTAATCCTCTTCTTGAAAATTTTCAGCGGCAGCACTGCCATGAGGAAAAATGCCCCGTAAAACGTGTCCACAAACGTAACATGAAAACACGTTGATAAAGTGCAGAGAATTAAGTTTGTATTGTGAAAACTGAAAATTGTAAGGTACTCTTGGCAATAAAATTAAGAGCCAAAAAATATTCTTTAACCGTTTTTCTGTAAGATCTGTCTATAAGCTTGACTTCCTAACATAACTGTTTAACTACCATCTAACAGTGGAGAGTTATAAGAAAAATTATGTTTACACTTATACCTGTTTTTTATACAAGAATATTTCAGTATTAATTATTCGTGTATAAAATGTAAGTGTAAAATATAATTCTGTGGCCACAAGGAAAAACAGCATAAGTCACTTTTTGCAATTTTTCAGGAGAGCGGTTTGAATGTTTACCTTTCCTTGTGCGTTGTATGACGTATGTGTTTTTCTTTCTTCTATAATTCAAAAACCGTAATAGATAAAAATACAAAAAAAAATATGGCAAAAAGAATGGAATATTTCGCATACGATGGTATAAAAAACTCAATTTCGACATAAGTCGACTTATGTTGTTTTTCCTTTTTGCCACGGAATTTTTCTTGTAATTTTCTTCTGTCAGCTGAAAAAAAAAAAACTAGATGTATATTTTAATAACAAGCTACAAAGTTCACTTGAAAACCGTTGCAGTCGCTCTCAAAATTAAGATCGTTTTAAATAGCTACTCGTTGTGGATATGGAAATGTAAAACACTTAAAGACAATTTCCTTGGCCTAATGACTATCTTTAACTAAGCCAACTCAATTGAGACAACATTTTGCTAACAGGTTGTGGATTTGCCATAAACCTAACACGCAGCATCTTTGTAGAGATACCATGCTTTCGTGACGTTACACAACAACGCAGCGTTGCCACAATGTTACAAGTGTAACAAAAGTGTTACACTTTTTAACTATTTTATAATTTTGTTACAGTGTTACTTTCTTTTTGGCTTTGTTACATTTTTTCCCATTAAAATCCTTTTTTGTTTTTCTCATTAAAAATATTGAAAAGTTGAACTGGCAGCACTTTTTTCTTTCGAGCTAACTTCTACCAATTTCTGTCAATGTATTTGTTTGTTTACACAGTTCAAAAGTTGTGCAAAACGTTAAACTTCAAGTGGGAATGGGAATGGGAGGTCACAAGAAAAGACAACAATATTTTTCTGTCACGCCGCGTCGCCGTTGACAATGTTCTACATCTCGTGGTAAATAAAGTTTGTGAAATAAAAATTGAAATCTACTACATTGGTCAATAATTTTGTTTCTTATTTTGTTTTTTACATTTGTAAAACACAAAATGGACAGGTAGGTTAAAAAAAAAGAGCTTTTTTTGAAATGTGATAAAGAGTTCCTGATAAAGATTTTTTTGAGTTGAAAAACGATGATTTTATAATTACAATTTTTTCCAGTTTGTTACATTTTTTATCCATTTGTTACACTTTTTGAACAAAATTGTTACACTTTTAAAAAAGCTTGCGGCAACACTGACAACAAGCAGATTTACCCGTGTTGTTTTTACTAACTCTCTTAAAACTATCGCCCCTCAAAGTGTGGTGAAAATCTCTCTTAATAACATTTCTCCATCCAATAGTGGAGTTAACATCTAACAAACAAACCAGTTACAGAGCCAAACGAGAAACAAAAACAATAGAACTCCTGGGGATAGTTCAGTGGCCGAAACTTTAGACCCACCAGTTGATTTCGACCATCAAATAAATTTGAGCACAAACTTATCCAACCCCTCGAAAGTCGACGCGAGAAGCAAGTCGATACAAATAAGTGAAGCCTCCCTTCAACTGGTCCTCATGGCGTGGTAATCGGACACTGCAGACATAGCGCCGCCAATTTGCCACTTGACGTCGCCATTGATTCCTACGTCTCTGGTGGCCAACGTCGGTCGTCGGCTATGTTGTTGCCTTGTCGGTTGCTTGGCGGAACGATAACGAGCAGGCGAACTGCAAAGTGAACAGCAATTACAGATACATTTATCCACAAGCGAATGAATGGTAGAATAGAGCCCGCTTATTCCTGCAATGAATTAATTAAAGTTAATAGTTGTGCGCGCCCTTGAACAGGTTCGATAGTGCGGCCGGCATACAATAATTGGAGTAATTTCACTCGAGGGCATGCTAAGTGCTCTTGACGGATTGTGTTACTTGAGAGTTTCATTTAATTGCGATGTTAAGTGAGTAGGCGTTGCTTTAGTTGGGGGAAAATTTTCTAAAGGTGCTCTTTTGTCTTAAGTTGATTTGAGATTTGTTTTGTGCGGCTTTTGTTTCACTTTTTGTTAAACTGTTGTGGTACTTTCAAGCGAAAGTAGCTTTCTGAAATTTTGTCTTTTACGAGTAAATATATGAAAATTATACAGCTGTTGAGTAGAATATTGCATTTAGAACAATGTATGGAAAAGATTTAACTACAGGGAGGCTAATGTACGCTTTCCTTACAAGTGCTACATATGATTAGTGTTGCGAGACGTCCCGGGCAAACAGAATTATGGTTGTCCCTCCGGGACAGATTTTTTTCCAGGTTGCGACTAAAATTCACAAACAAAAAAAAACTACTGCAAACATCTTTTATTGTTTATTACACACTCACTGCATTCTCAATTGACCTTAAGTCCGTATGAGACCACATTTTTTTTTTTTTTAAATTTTTAAGACTTTTGAAATTAAACAGCAGCAGTACGAGAAATAAATTACTGATAGGAGTGAGTACCTACACCCCAACCTTATTAACGTAGACATATCAGCTGGCAGCTTCTTTTTGTTTTTGACATTTCAATATTATTTGAAAATAAATTCGTTTAAAATTTGATAATGTAAAAAAAAAGGAGAGAAAATGTAATGTCATAGGGTTTTAAGAAATTCTAGTTAAAATTTAGTAGGCGCAGTGGCTTAGTGGTTAGTGTGTTAGACTACTAAGCGAGGGGTCGAGGTTCGAATCCCGCAAAAACCCAAATTTCCAACTTAGGGTTTTTTCCACTGCGCCACCTCTCGCGAACGTCTGACAAACATCCGAGAGTATAACTATCTTGAAAGAGCTTCTCAATTAGCCGTTTGGAGTCGGCATAAAATTGTAGATCCCTTCCAAACGTTCCAAAAATGAAGAACTCATACAAAACGAATGGTTGTGACAAGCTCGGCCTAGGGTCCCTCCGGACCTGTTGCGCTAACTATTTATATTTTTTTTTAGTTAAAATTTTCAATCAAGCACACCCAGCATATAAGAATGTAATTTATGCAAACTGACAGCTGTGATTCAAATGAATAAAAACTATTTTTTATTTTGTCACAGGGCTCTCATCGCGTAGTTTATGAAACGATAGTCGTCGAAACGATTGTACAAAACGATCTCGTTTTTAGTTTGCTTCATATAACATCATCGTCGTATCGTTCATCGTTTTCATTTTGAACAATTTGAAAATGGGGACGTTCGGATTCATAGTTTAGTAAGTTGACAAGCTGTCTGACTAGATGTATTTCAGTTTTGATTGGCCCAGAGTGGTCACGTGATTAGTTTTTGCAGTTGACGTTTATGGAGGGGAAGCCGACAAATCTAGTCAGGAAAATCCTGCCTGCATACTCAGTTGACATTTCGAAGAGTCAGATTTAAAATAAACAGAGTGGCCGTGGCAGAATTCTGAGGTGTCGAAAAAAGGGCCAGTGAGAGAAAAGGGTGCCATTTCTAAACGTACTCTGCAAATTTCGAATTTTCGCACGATATTTAACAACCATTAGTTAGCATAACAGTGTAATATAGTTGTGATAGGCAACCATGTTACATTTTAAATTTACTTATTTGAAAATATCAATTTTTGAAAAAATTATGAGGGGTCTTTTCCGAATAAAAAAGGGCAAATCAAACAAAGGCAACGCTGACCGCGAGAATACAAAAACAATTCAACTTGCTCAGTCAACGCGTTCGGATTCCTAGTCACGACCAGTCTAGTTGACGTTTTACATAAACTATGAATCCGAACGTCCCCAATGACTGTAAACAAAGTCTGACACCTAAAAAATCAAAAAGTGTATGGAAATTGTTTTTTTTTTTTTTTTTTTTTGAATTTGTTTTGTTTCCTTTATTGTCAATTGACATGAAATTGTGAATTTAATACAAAAATGGATAGATGGATTTTTAGAATGTTAAGTGAAAGTGTACACAGTCGCACATACGCAGATACACCAGATACACAACATTGTGTAGGAACCGACCATAGTCCAATGGACTTTGGATTGAAATTCCAAAACCATGACGAAACGTCTACGAACGGGTAGGAAGAATCTTAAAAATATGCTAAAGGCTTTCGAATTATATATTTATTTCTTAAAATAATTAAAATGCCAATAAAGATCTTGGATTTCGTGGAGAAGATGAGAATTTGTATAGCTTAGGATTCAGTTGTAATTCTATTTTGCAAAAAATGCATGCTCGCATTTTTTTTTTTTTTTTGTTTCGCCTCCAAAGAAAACATAAGTGTGTTTCTTCCTTTAAATATTTGCTTATACTTCTCTCAGACCTAACTAAAACTGAAAAAATGCACCAAAAACGATGAAACGATTGCAAAATAGCCATCGTTCAATCGAATAGTTTCGACGAGGGTATTTGACGTTTGAATTAGTAACGTGAAGCAACAAAAAACGATGATTGTCCAATCGTTTCAACGATTATCGTTTTTTGGTTGTTACACGATGTAGAAGCATCGTCGAGACGATGTCGTTCAATCGTTTTGTGCTTACGCGATCAGGGCCCTGGAGATTTTTTTTCTGGCAACCCTACATGTGATACAATTTATAGATTATAGACTAGCTGGACCCGGCATAACTCCGTTTCTTTCTTTCTTTAACTTTCTAACCGGAGGCTTCGAAAATTGCTTGTTACTGAGACATCAAACATAAACAAAAACCAAATTTTATTTGATGTTTTAATACTGCAAAATGAGGTATAGCTAAATATTAAGCGCCATTCTTATATTTTTTATCGCTTTATTTTATTTTGTATCGCTTTTGACAAGGAAAAGAAAAGAAATGAAATTTGTGTATATCTACAAATCGTCTGATAATAGCTTAAGGGTGTTCCACTTTGAGTTCTCCGCTGAGAGAAAGATCATTTTTAATTATAAAATAAACTCCAAAATATTCAGACCTGGGCCTTAAGCTACTATCAGAGGTTTGTAGATATACTCAAATTTCATTTGAGTATTGCATACACTAATTTTGTTCGAATTCGTACACTAATGCCATTTATGTATTCTACAAACATTTGTGGTTCACACGGTTTATGTATATTATACATAAATTTATTCACAAACTTTTGCGTACACACAAACCGTCTGGTAGTAGCTTTAGTACAAATAAAATTATATTTCCTTAGGCTGTGTCGTGTAATAAATTATTTTATGCTACAGAGAAACTTTATACATAGTATAGGTATTAGGAATATTTATTTTTGATGTATAAACATCTAAGCGCGCGTTATTGGAATCTGGTGGAGTAATTCCACACATTTATCTTGCGGGGACGGAAATGCGTCACTGTGTTTTATCATTGCATACATTTTTTGGAATCTGGTGGAGTAATTCCACACATTTAACTTTCGGGGACAGGGAATGCGTCACTGTGTTTCATCATTGCATACATTTTATCATTGCATACGTTTTTATCATTCCATACATTTATGAGCTGGGGCATATTAATTTCAGATTTTTGTTGATGTGAAATAATAAAATACTCAGAAGAAATTTCAAGAATTCTGCAGGGAGATTATCATCTTTTACCAATGATCATAAGCGGAGACTTCAACATCAATTTTGCAACTCCAGAAGCTCAACCATTTATTGATTTTATGCAAGATAAATTTAATCTTCAAATGAACTACAACCGGAAAATTTCAACAACACGATATGGAACAACCATCGTGTATCAAGCCACAAACATACCGCACACACGGTGTTTACACATACACATTTTTCGGGACTGTTGGATACAGTCGCACCAATTTTTTGTGTTTCCCTGTTTTATTCAATTTTCAAGGCCTCGTTCTGTATACAATTTATATCAACTCTGTTGGGAGTAATACCATAGACCGAAATTGGTCTGAGCGACCCAGGATATGGAATCAGTATAGTAGATGCTCAAGTGGTTCATTTATAGCGCTCGACCTTCCGCCACCAACTATAAATTAGTATCAAGAGCAATATCTAAATTAATTATAATGACATGTCCTGCTCCTGACCAATCTACTTCAAACCTAAAGCAATTGCACCTAAATAAAGCAAGTCACCCAGGAAGTCCGAATGACCGTACTCTATGGCAAATCAGCGTGGCGCTGCTTCGGTCAGTGTGGTAATTATTTCTATCGCAAATCAACAACCTCGAATACCCCCATTATGAAGTGCATATTCCACGCTTCTTTTTTTTTGACTATCTATAATTTTCATGCAAAGTACATGATATCAATGGCAGGGGCAGCAAACGTCTGTCTTAGCGTTTTTCTAAAAATATAATGCACACTGCATTCAAAAGCTTCCAGGAAATGATTCCCCATAATAATGCATGCAATGTTTTTATTTCCCTCTGATGCCTCAGTATCTGTCCCATCAATCGCTGGCGCACTCGCCACTGGAGCCGCTCATGGATTGACCTATGCACATGCCACAGTAGGTAGGTAAATCGACAGTAAAAAATAAAAAAAAATAAAAACTTTGGAATAATGAAAATTCCTGAACAAAAATAAAAAAAAAAAGATTTCCCATCAGATGCACCTTTTTCACAGTCCATTTTAATAAACATGTCAGCGCGGTGCAACCACCTAGTTGCCATGGATTAGCCCCAAACAACCGACAAAGCGTTGTACCTACGTGTCTGTGTTCAGTCGGAGAGACTCACGTACCAGAGAGATTCAGTTCGAACAGCAAATGCCCCTAAGACAGGACCGTTAACATGACAGTTTGCCAATAACAGATAATTGAACCTCAAGTAAACAGAAACTTTCAATATTACCAATCCCGATGTGAAGCCGAATGAACTACGCTCAGCGGTATACTCTCCTATATAAGTGAGTGCGTTCAATGGCAGCTCCACCATAGAGTAATATGACCGAATCCAATAGTGAACCTTTTTTTTTGTCTTCGCAGGAAGGATATGCACTTTGCAAAATTAACGCTCCCAGCGATTGAATGGAAATTTCAGTTTCTTTTTTCCTGATGGATGCACAAAGGAACAAAATAAAAACTCTACGCGCACGTACGGTGCAAGTCATCGTCAACGATGCGATGAATTTTTCTTCTCGATTTTCTTTTTGTCAAGAAAGTCAGACAGTGATATATATTTCGCTACTATACCACGACAAAAGTATCGCACACTGGAAAGGTGTGAATTTCTCTTTTATTGTATGTATTTTGGGAGGACGAAAGCGAAATGTCACCCGACACGCAGTGACAAATTAAAGTTGTTACTGCTTTATGTCAAAGAGCTCAAAGACAATGCTAAAAGGCGTATACTGAGCCATACCTATTATGAGGGTTAACAGTTGACTTTGATAACTCCGTTACTTTTCTGTTCAATCAGATACAATTTTGATTTCTTTGAAAGCGCTTGAAAATGTCTCGTGGAATTTTGGCACACCAATCGTGTTTTAATTGATGTTTTTACCGCGACAGTTACGTAGCTTGATATTTTTATCATGGGGTGTACGCTGAAAACCATCTCTCGTTTAAAGAGAGGTGGCTTTTGGTACCACGCGCATTGGAGTTTTGAAGAACTTGTGCGAGAATTATCCTTTAACCCCTGTCTTATGGATATGCCCTCTGACGCAATGACTCCAGAAGTCCTACTGCGACAAAACTACCTACCACGTCAACTTTCCTCAGGCAACGGAATGGCTTAGGCCAGACTCTGAGCCAGGGAAAGAATGCCATCGTATTTTTACGGATGGCTCCAAAACCGGACAGGGGTCTGGTTCTGGAGTCTTCGTGGAAAGCGAGAACATTAGACTTCACTACCCCTTAGGAAACCATGCGTCTGTCTTCCAAGCGGAGATATTCGCTATCCTTATGGCTATGCGCTATATTGTGACAAACAGGTGGAGGGCTAGGAGTATATGCGTTTGCAGCGACAGCCAAGCTGCATTAAAAGCGCTGATTAACCCTCTTACCTCATCTAAATTAGTGCTCGAACTCAAGCTTTCTCTGAACTTGGTCGGAAGGCTAAATACAGTGTATCTTGTTTGGGTCCCAGGTCACACTGGTATCCTTGGAAATGAAATAGCTGATGAGCTTGCCAGGCTGGGTTCAGAGGAAGAATTCTTAGGACCTGAACCTGCGTTGGGTCTGCCTTCATCGGTGGTTAAGTCATCCATTGATACTTGGGTTTCTCGCGAACACGAGTGTCGGTGGCGTGGCTGTGCTGGGTGTGGGCAGACCAAACGACTGCGTCCGGACATCTGCAAAAGGTCGGCAGCCTTCCTTCTGTCTCTCAGAAGAAGCGACTGTAGACTGCTTGTGGGCGTCCTTTCGGGCCACCAAGCTTTTGCCAAACACTTAAATGTTTTGGGCTTTAGCATCTCCACCATCTGTCCTGCCTGTGGAGAGGATGACGATACAGCGGAGCACTTCCTCTGTAGCTGTCCTGCCTTTGCTCGCATCAGGTGGCGGATCTTTGGGGCTGACGTGGTGAGTGCCGAACATCTAAGCTCTTCATCACTGAAGCTCCTTCTCATCTTTCTTCGAAAGACGGGAAAACTAAGTACATAAATGTAAGGTGTCTGTTTGGCAGTACAGATAGTAACAACCTCCGACAGAAAAAAAAAAAAAAAAAAAAAAAAAGCTAGAAGCTCGCTTCCAGTCATTCAAATTTATTTTGTGAGCGGGCCTTTATTATTCTAAAAAATCGTAGGTATTTACTGACAGGGCTACATAACTTAGGTTTTCAAATTAGAGAAACATGTTGCGGATAGTTGCATATCCACAAAGACCTATCTTTTTCCAAAAACGATGATGATGAGGGCGGGGCTAGAAGTAACACTTTCGACTAAATTTTATTCTGCTTCTAGATTTTGCAAATGAATCTTATAGACCTGTTTTAAAACAAACCTTAATATTTAAGCTACAAAATAACCAAAAAATACAAATAAAGTCTGCTCGGACGATGTCGAAATATCGCCTTTAAAAAAAAAAACAGGGGTAAATTGTAACAATAATTATAAACAACTTGAACTTCGTTCCGCCCAAATTGTTATGAAAATAATAATTTCGAGCATGCACAATGCGCATACTACTCAAATTCTCTATGCAAAAGTAAGGTATATTAAATACAATAAAAATAATTGACGTGTCGGTCAACCTTCCGATTTTCTCATAGTGCTTTACGGTACACGCAGCGTTGTTATTTGATCATTTTTATCGTAAATGTTACGATTTTCGACGCTCCGATTTTTGCTCTTTTTGACCCATTTTCTACGATTTCGTATATATTTGTTCCGATTTTTTCCGATATTTTACGACGCGATAAATAAAATACAATTTCAGAAACAAAATATATACAAATTTAGAAAACATTTAATATAACTTTACTTAAGCAACACATCCCTTTGCAATTAGCCGGCATCGATTACCGAACATACTCTTTTACATTCTGCTCGAGCTAAAATTTCACTCTCGTACAAAATTTTCTCCAAAATTAAGCTGAGGTAAATTTAAGCGAACCCATTTAGCTGAGTGGTACGCAGCTCGAGCTAAATAACCAAACTTTTGTTTCAGAATGTCCTTCATGTGTTTGTCAAAATTTAAATAAATGGGTCGGGACATTTTTTTCAAATTTTGACAGATACCTCTGCTCTGTTGTTTGTTGTCTTCAAAAGATTACTGATTTGTTGTTTTGTTGCAGCTACTGCAATAACTTGCGCAGCTGCAAAAATAATTGTCTTCTTCAATTTCATTTGTGTCCATACCTGTTATTTAATAAAATTTAAATGCTTGCTCAATTGAATTTAGTTGTTGAAGGAAGTTATTTTCAAAGAAAAGCTGTTTTTTGTGACATTTATCACATCGCTCTCTATTTAAAAATTTAGCTTCGAATTTAGATGATGTTTGTAGAGAAAAGTGGGAGACCAGATAAAACATAGTTTAGCATGAGCTGCGAATCGATTGATTGAACGTTGTTACCTACAATTTAAAAAAAAATCTCAACTAAATTGGTTGAAAATTGCGGGCGACAAAGGGAAACATACGCTTTTTTTGCAACTTTGTTTTATATATAGAGAGATTTATTTTGCTATGTATATTGTATACATTGCATATTGGTTGATAAATTGATAAAATTTAATAGCATTTACTTTTCTTAAAGGATATAAGTTCTTCCCTTTTACCACAGAGATGTGCATGTGAAACGGAGAAACGATGTTCTTTCTCTGGCTAAACGATTTTCGATTTCGATGATTTTTTGTTGAAAAAGTTATTGTTTTATTTACTTACAAACCTGCTACAAACGAATACCTTTTGAAAATAAAAAAAAAAGAATCATAAAATTCAGTGCTGCCGAAGTCGAGTTATAAACGGACAAACATAATATCCAAGTCATTTTCATATGTAAGATGAAGAAGAATAAGAAGAAGAAGAAGAAGATATAGGGATTTATTTTTATATGTATATTGTATACATTGCATATTGTAGTCCGGTCAAATTAGACCAAAAAATAAGAGTGAAGCTACATACATTCCTACCAAGCTGAATATCAGTAAAATTGTTTAAAATATACCTAATTTAAACTAAAATATGAAAGTTAGACATCATTCCCGTGTATGGAAAAAATTTCGTTCCATAAGAAGATTAAGAAGAAGAAATTGAAAGTTACGACTCGGACGATTAAATTTCACTTTTTTTTAATTTAAATCGCTTTTATCTTTTCAATCTCTGCTAATTTCCATTATTTTGCAATAGTTTCAAATTAAACAGGATCACAACTAACCAATGGAATATGCCTACTGGAGTAACCACGTTAAAAAAAAAACTGCGCTAAGTACACTTACTCATAGGTGGCGTGAAACATGTGCATATTATGACGATTACAACTCTTACAACTTTTTAATCATTATATCTCAGAAACGGTAGCTCGTAAGAAAAAAGTATTGATACATTTTTTGTAGATAATTCTATGATCTACTTAGTGGGAATTTCTGTAGCTTCGAATGTCTAAATTGACCAGACTATTGGTTGATAAATTGATCAAATTTAAAAGCATTTACTTTTCTTAAGGGATATAAGTTCTTCCCTTTTACCACAGAGATGTGCACGTCCATTTATAAATGTTGATAGAATTAAAATGTAGTTTAGCGTCATTTGACTGCTGTGTTATTCGATTGGGCACTCCAAAGTACTTTTTTTGCTCTAGGTCACTAGGTCACTTTATATGGTCTATTGGGTCGAATAAAGAAATATTTTTCCGATTTCAGCCATATTTCAATAGATTTCGGGTTCAACCCAATTTCTTGTTAAAGGTGCAAGCCCCTAAGGGTATAGATAAAATTGATATGAAAGTAAACACTTCTCAAGTTAGATTTGATTGAAACTCAGAAATAGTTACAGCAGGTAGAAAAGTATCTTACATAAAGTTCAAACTGTCCGATTTCTCACTAGCATTACAAAATAACATACAAATTAAGTACAATATATGACCTCTACGCCCTTAAACGCATTAAAAATAACGACAAATACGATTTTAAATTGAGAAAATATACGACTCTCAAAGAATATCCATAACAACACTCAAATCCTATTTCCAACTCGCCTCAGCTCGGAACATCAATTAATAGTTAAATAAATCATTTTGGTATTTTTCAAATTTATGTATAAAAAATATTCCAGTTTTTCTGATTAATATCCTCACGATTTATGCCGGAAACTAAAGATAGGTATACAAAAATTTCCACACGGTGGTTTTCATTCATAGTGTGCTTAACCTGTGTTACTATTTTTAAAAATTACGTCAAAAAAAATACATTCGTGATAAATTCCATTAGGCATGTACGGCATTAATATTTTTAGATGGTCTAATAATACAAATCATAAATTGTGTGGTGAAAAACATACTCGCGTATTTATTACAATTAAACTAGACGTAGATTTTTGGGTTTGCTCCAAATCGTTAATTTGTCTTTATAGCTTATATACATACTTAAAAATAAACGCTTCACGTGCGTCTACCAATTGGTTTGTTAATTAGTGGTTAGTCTGTCTGCTGTCAACATAGAATGTAAGCCGCGCAAGTATCTGTAGACATAGAATAATAACTATTTCTACATCAGAACAAGGTGGCAATTTGTACAGCTGACGTACTAATGCATCTTATTTATATCGTAAAGCTAAACGAACTTCTCGCGCTACAACTTGTTTGGAGAAAGTCCGCTGACGTCATGTACTTTAAAGAATTTGGACGATTAGTTTGCACCTGTAGATTTTTCTTCTTTGATTTTTAATCCAAAAGTGTTGCCTTTATACTAAAAGGCGTAAAGGTGTCAAACTTGGATATTTCCATTTATCTTAAAAATACCTGCGTTCCCCCGCCAGCGAATGTCGAAGATACAGACAGGTGGGCAAGCAAATTGAAGGAAATACTGGCAGCGCTTACCATTGTCATAGTTGCTGCTTTTTGAATATATACCTAAATGAAAAGAAAAAATGTTGCGACTTGTAAGTATTTAACAATTGAGGACCATAGTGAGCCATAAAGCGGCAACAGATGAGCCAAAAGTCCATTAGAATTTGGTGTGGACCTTGGCGCAACTGAAGTCGGTCAAACGTCCATTATAGGCTATTTTGTACTGTTAAACTAAGCACGCGGTGCATGCTTTGAAATGTTGAATTACTGGTTGGTAGTACCTACTCCCAAATATCTAAATTCTCTGACAACTTTAATGCATTCACCTTGACGAAACCAACTCTCTTCTGTGATGATAACCTGATTCAAATATTATAACCTTGTTTTCTTTGACTCAAAGGTCTCAAAAGTTGCACAAAGTTTTGGATCATAGATTGACAGAAGAATAGGTAATTACATGTCGAAAAACTAATCACGCTTAAAGGTGTTTTTTTACTGTGCCACCCCTCGAGAACGTCTGATAATATACCAACAAGAATGAGTAACTGAGAAAGCCTCAATTCAGGGCCGGCATTCTGTAAGGCGAAAATGCTTTTATAATAAAAAAAAAACAGTCGACTTTAAAAATAGTTTTAATACAAATTTATTGACAGCCTTACACTCGTAAATCCAACTGTTTTTCGCTCGAAAATAAATTTAAAGTCTATCAAAAGCGTTTTCAAATGTATTTTGTAATGCACAGACATTGCCGGATCCTGCTGAAGCTTTGTAGGTTCGCCTCTCGCGAGAGAAGTATTAAAAAGGACACTAAAAATACTGACTCTAGTTGAACATAATCCTTGATTTTTCTATTCATTTCCATCGATAAATAAAATCTACAGAGAAGTTGATCCAGTTGGATATACGATTGGGATAGAAAAGACTACAAACAGACAGCATCATTTTAAAACTAGTTTTGTATCTTTTTCTTAGCAAAATATTTACCAAACTATACCCATTCATTCCCGAAAAACACAATACAATAATAGAAACCTATCACGTACAACGCAGGAAGCTTTCACGACATTTACACATCAAAATTCCTTGCAGGAGCGATCCTTTCAACCAGTCTCGACTCTACTGCCTATACAGCTGAATAAATTCCCAAAAACAGAAGCTAACAATAATGCACAATCGAAACGAATTCACCCTAACACTACATTACACTCGGCGGCGATTGATTCTGTCTGACTTCCCGAGTGTGGCACTGCTCCATGAAATGCTTATCTACGCCAAGGGAAACGCATTTCAAAAGTATGCACACGTTTCCAATACGTACATAAGTTAAGTCTCAGCCGCCATCACCCCAAGTCAGTTCATCAAAAGCCACTGCAAGGATATCTGTATTCACCAACGAAATAAGGAAATGTTCGTACAAGTAAATTCTTCCCTCTACAATACCCACCGGCCGGGTGGGAATTCCTCACATCGAAATTCCACTAAAAATAATTTTCTTCCGATTGAATAGCTCCATTGGAATGGAGCTTTTCCATAGGCGCACCGGCGACGTGTTTGGAAATTATCATTCGAAAACCAAACAGTCGTGTGCAATAAATTTCATATCTGCGATTTCCCCCGTTCGGATTATCCTTTTTGAATTTCAAATGGGTAATTTGTTCAGTCCCCCGCCAGGACTCGGCCAATTTGTTCGAGCCGGAATGTCTTGCTGTCGGATCTAAAGACGGTGGGCTACACCTTGTGCAGGAAGGAGGAATGCGAAAGCAACTGCTTTTTTTAATGAAGCTCTATACATGTACACCAGCCGGATGTTAAGAAAGCAGCACACACTCCCTCACACAAAAGATACTGTTCACAATTCGTTGCTTATAGTTGGGTCTTTTAGCGTTCGCATCCTTAATATATACAGGCTAGCTTTATACGATGGCTCGTATCGCACATCACACCTGGTGCTGGTGGCGTTTCTTCGTCGTTTGTCGATTTTTTAAAGGAACGAGGTGTAAATTTAATTAACTCGCCATGATGATGTCTAAGTACATAGCACCTCTTTTTGTTTACTTTACACTTGCTCCCCAAATGGGGTGTAATTTGATTTCTGTTTTCCATTGAGTCGTAAATGGGGGGGGGGCACCATTTAACATGGCCGTGGGGGCTGCCAGCCGAGGAAATATTCTTCTCCATTTTATGGCGTTAAATTTAGGGCCTGATTTTCTTTGATTCCGTGTCTTTTAATGTGCGGCATGGATGGAGGTGCAAGCAAAGTGTGTGCACACATCATAGTTGTATGGAGTGCTGTATGTGAAATAAACGGATGTTGTGTATGAGTGTCGCCGGAGGATACAAGATAACGAAATTAACAGGAAGAGATTGAAGAGTGCTCTAAATTACATTCCCATGGCAAGTAAGTGAACACTGAGAACTTCTCTATTGAATTCTTTGCTTTGTAGGCATAAAGGAACACAATTTTGTAATGGGGCCCACCTATGTCAAGAGATATGTGTTGGCGAAAATCGCCAGGGGGCAGTTGAAACTATAAAGCAGTGTTCGTTTTTGAGTCAGGAACGAGCATTTGGAGTGTGAGGAACTTACGAAACTGTAAGGTCTAAGTATCATTCGTTTATTGGCTCTGGGTAAAAGGTATTTCAATAGTCACGACTGGACTTTGAAATGCGATTTTATATGTGCAGTGACAGCGCGTTAATCATCGCGGAAAACTACACCTCAACACCACAGACCGAATGACTCTTCCGCTATTGAGGCAGACGAGCACGGCTCTATGCTGTAACGATCAACGCATTAATTTTTAGGAATTTCCTCATAAGGAACTATTTCATTACGAGTTAATAAGTTGGAAGCAATTCCATAGAGCCGAGGAACACAGGTTGCATTTTTTCGAAACTCTTCTTTTCCACTTTTGACAATTTAGGATAAGATAAGGCGCCCGGAGTTATGCAACATTAATTTTACTTTCTCCTTATTTAAATAAGTAATTTAAATCTTGCCGTTGCAGACTTTAGAATGCTGAAATCTGAAAAAAAAAAAAAAAAAGGAAAAAAGTTTACCTACACATTATAACAATGAACATTTTTGATGTTTATATAATTTAACAGTAAAAGCTTAGGCCTATTCGGCAAAATCTTTTATCTATTTATTTTGTTATTCTGTTATGAATTTCTATACAAAAGTTCGAACTGTCTAAAAATCTTTTAAGGGCTCTAGAATTGGTATTCTGTGTGGAAAAATATTTTATGAATTCTGTAAGATATCATAATAGAATAAAAGAAAGGGTTTTTGTGACTTTTATTATAAAAGACTTTTATTTAATAGAAAGAATTAGATTGAAATGGATCTCTATATAATTCTATAGCCATTTGTATTGTTTCACCAATGAGAAGATTACTAAAAGGCGCTTTTTCAACTGCAGAAAATCAGCGATCACATATTATTAGTATTAACAAATATAAACACATATTTATGTGCATATTTTTTGTACTTTTTACTATTTCATTTGCTGCAAGGTAATTCTGGCTTTCCACTTGAACCATGGTTATTTACCCCACTAGAACGGTCACCTCAATCGAATTTTAATAAGCGCTTGTTCACAAGAAACTCTGTGGAAAGATATTTTCGAGTTATAAAAAGCCGATTCAGATGCATGTCCCGTCAAAGAATATAGGACTATGCACTTGAAAGAGCAGCAAAAATTGTTTATGCAACTTTTTGTACGCACAATATGCATACTATGGGTTTGGAACAATTAAAAACAAGAAAATAAGCACCGATTGCATCGCCCAGTTCCAATGCAGAATCACTAATTTCCTTGTAATTCAGTAAGTGGGTCATATAGTTCTTTACCAATTGATGGTTGAACTGTGCTTCCTTTGAATTTCACGCAACCAGCAACAGTGACATTTTTGCGACGCTCCATCACAATGTGATTATTTATTTATTTACATTAAAAATAAAGCTATTTGTCAAAGCTTTGCAACAGATTTAAATTTTCGAATTTTCATAACTGATTTTCATAAAAGTTCGAAACCCAGAATAGGATTTATAATGATGAACATGACCAATGTATTTGATATAGATACTTATGGCCTCAGTTATAGCCATACGTTAAATGCAACCGAAAAAGTTGGAACAGTATGAAAATTAGTTTTTTTTTTTTTTTCGTCTAGGCGGTCAAAGCGAAAAATCTGTCAGTCTTTCTCTACGAAGACTTGGATTCCATCAGAAAAAAAATTCCTGACAGATGGAACAGTAAAGAAATGAAATATTTCTGTGGAATGATTCGGTTTTCTTTTGTGGAATTGACTGAGAAGTTGATCAGAAAAAGTTTTTCGTACGGAAAAATGAATAGATTATTTTTCTAGAAAATTTAGAAATCATTTGCACATTTTTTTTATAATCTAACTTTATAATTCATAAGCAACATTTTAAGACCAATATTGAGTTCAACCATTAAGTTCAAGTGATCAAAAAACGCAAAAGAAAATTTTACGGTTTGGTTTTACGTATTGCTATAAGTAGGGCCTAAACAAAAATAAAAAAACTTCAAAAGTTTCAATCTTCATATGGAAGTATTTAAGGAACATACAAGTTATAAGTTAAAAGTATTCACCCCTATTGCGAAGATCAACTATCAATTGATAGTTGATACTAACTTATCAATATAAAAATAAATAAACAAATAAAAACAAATTAGATTAAACAAAAATAAATTTCTTTAAATGGTATTGCGACGATCAATTATCAATTAAGTGTTGATCGACTGTGAACGTGCAGCAATTTTCGGTTGACAAATCGGTATTGTGAATATCAATCTCGAACAATTTTATTGGTAGTTGTCAATTTTTCTATCAATCGCAATTTCGGGGTTGATAAGGACGGACGAAAATGTTGAACATCATCGTTTTTAATTGTTATTGTTGTTATTTATTAAGGGCTATTATGTATGAATTTTGCAATTCGAAAACTCCACTGATGATATATTTTTCAATAAATTTTACAGGTTTGTAACACTCGTAATTATTGTTTAATTATTGTCATTGGCGTACACGAGTTTCGAAAGTACAAGAGTTTTGGTGCGGAAAGGTTTGTATAGGAATAAATGAGTTTTGAATTAAAAGATAGAGTTAAATAGTGTATTTAAAAACAAAAAAAAAACTTCACTTTTGAAGTAGGTACTCAAAAGTATAGGAAATACATAACAAGTTTTGATACATTTTAGCTAAATAGTTAGATGAGAGCCCATCTAAAGAACACTTTAACACACTAAACCCATTTAAAAAAAAAAAAAACGGAAAATAAAAAAACGTTTTTAAATTATACCCTTCGTCGAGAATTAATGAGGAACCCCTCGTTAGGTAGTCCAAAAAACTAACCACGAAGCCACTGCGCCTTCATATTATACAGTAGGTAATTTCCTTTTCTATTAGACATAAAACATAATATCCAAACGGGTGAATGCTTTCAGATAGACAGAAATTCTTACGTAAACGCCCGATGGGCTGTTTTCTTTTTGTACCTAATATAACCAATTCATTCTTTGACATGTTTTCATAATGAAAATACGTTTTTTTTGTTTTTAAACAATTTACGTTTCACAGATATTTTTGATTTATTTCCAGTTTTTTAAGTTTTCCCCTCGTTTTCTCCTTTTGCATTCAAAAAGCGCCAAAATTTTCCCCTCAATCGGGGATCACTGATCTGGTGGGCGGACACCTTGCCTTGAATAATTAGCATTGCTGGACAGCTGAGTTTATGTCTTTGCCGTTTAAAAGTCCGCAGAAGCGGTTTTCACATACCGTCAACACTGATTGTGCCCCTAGATTTTATTCCACCGTATCATGTTCCCTTTGGAGAAAACGCATAAAAAATTGCAAGACCTTACTGATCGTATGAGGTTTTCTTCTGTCTAGAAATTTATCTGTTTACGAGTGCTTAACCGGCCAACATAATTTAACACAGATTTTGCTCATAAATATAAGAAAACCTAAATCCTTAGATCTGTGATGTTCAATCACAATGCCAAGTTCAATTTTATTCCCACTTTCTGCTGTCGCTGTCATTGTTATCCAATTCTTTGATTCCAAGTATAGAACTCAATTACACACAGCCCCAGTGAAATAATAGCTTCGTTCAATCTACCGCATCAACAACTCAACACTCATTCTGACAATTCAATTCGGTCTCATTTTGCCAACGCTAAGGGGCATGTCCGCTTCAAGGACTTACGAGTACAATAAAACTTCTCAACTTGACGGACACATTTTTTTACTGTCCTTGTCATCCCCTTTTATTATATATAGGTATATATTTTTTGTACCTATATTTTTTCCGTCTCCTTGCAGTGCGGTTTTATTTGGCTCCTTTTCAAATAATGACCTGAAGACAGTCCCTATCAAGCATCGCACTAAACAAGACGACACGCCAAAAGGAGAGAATCTTGTTTATGTTGGCATTAATGGTACATTGGGGGGCGGTAAAAACTTGCCAAGATAAATTGATATCCTTCGCCGACAAAACACATACAATGATAATAAAAACATTTGACCAAGAAACGGCAGAAAACTAAGGATGAGATTCGTGCTACCATTGCATAAAATTTGATGCTGATGTAACTGCCAGGCTAAGGTCAACTGTGCGGTTTTTAGGGTAAATTATAATGGCGAATCCTTGGGGATTAAGTTTATCTTGTGACGTTTGCAATGCCAACTTGTGAGTCCTTGGCTTAACTGTGTAAGACCATAATAAACTAGTGGGTATTTTATTGAGTTTACCTACGGTAGCATGTCAAACTGAGTTTGCCTCTCGGCAGAGAAGTGCCGTGTTCATGAGGAAAAGGATGCATACGTAGGTATAAAAGTATAAGGATTGCGTGAATCTATCCTATTATATAGAAATTTGTTTCGATATCCTTTTCATTTGGTGCTTATGTCGTTCAATGGCGCTACAATTCAATGCGATGGTCGATGTTGGAATTATTTAGGAAGATATCTTTCCCAATGATTTTGTGAGACGTCAAGTGAGTCGACATGAGCAATGGTTGAGTGGCAATCGAAGCAATATCAAAAGAAGTTATGGCAAGATTTTTAGTCATTTACTCATGCAGGCACACAATGTCGCAACAGGCAAATTGTAACTTTTCTCTTACGCATATAAAGGTTTTTGATATTTTTTAATAAAATTGTTCATAGTTAGAGAAGTTGTGGTCATTACATCCGCAAATTTGGTGAGGGGATGCTTGGAAAAAGCAGAAAATTGATCATCAAAGAAATCTATCGATACAGGCGACCCATTCTATAAAAACTGGGTGTCCAACCAAGATCAAGAAAATGAGGAAAACATGTTAATGCTTGCAACTTAAACATGGCGCATGACACTAATCTCTTACGCACTCTGGATAATGTATACCACTTTGCGTACTGCCAGCTAAAGAATCTTCTTAAAAAAAAAACGGACTCTCTTTCGCAACTGTACACTCAAAGATGTAAGTAATGTCGAGCAGTATTCAAAAGCAAAAGTTAGAACATAAAGAAACTCAAAAAACAAATTTTTGGCGCTTTTTGAATGAAAAAGGGTGAAAACGAGGGACGACAAGCTTCAAAAAAGGCGAAAAAATCAAAAACCTCTGTGAAACCTAAATTGTTTAAAAATTAATTTAAAAAAACAAATTACAAAGAAAAAATTATTTATATTAACTTACTTACTTTACTTATCGGGCTCCCGACCCGTGAAGAGTCTCTGCCTGCGACACTGCAGCCTTCCATCCTCTACGATCCCAGGCACACTGCTTCCAGTTGTCCAGACGAAGCGCTCTGGCATCCGCGATGGCTTGGTCTTTGAAACGGAGGTTCGGTCCGTTCATATTAAACAGGAAAGAAAACAGCCCATCGAACGTCAACGTACGAATTTTTGTACATCTGAAGGTATTCACTCTTTTTGATATTGGCCGCGTTCCACTATTTGCATTTCACCATTTCCGCTCGACATCCAACAACTTTTGTGAAATATCCCTTTCAGGCTAATTGCTCAATCTAACGCAAAACAACCCATGACATGTCAAAAGAAATCGTTCAAGCGTTTTCAAAAAAAAAAGGAAGCCGAGCAAGTGTAATTGTGATAAAATTGGTAATAAGGTAAGTAAAATAGCAAAATAGCAATTCAGATATTGTTTTTACAATATAATGTATCATTTCTTGTAATTTTATAATAAACCAAAAGAAGATCTTTAGTAGTTTCAGAAACTTTTAAATTACAACAAAATGATTACTCCGAACAATTGCTGTTAATATGACATAAACTATTTCGCATTCACTTACCTTAATAGGGCTACCACCTACCACTTAATCAAAACTCACTGCAACTAACATTTAATGAATAACTTTTCAAAATTGCACCTCATGCACAGACCCAGACCAGTGGATGAGGTACAAAAAACAACGCAAAGTCATTTGAGCTGCGAACCCATGCAATCACGTTCCAACATTAGCGTCATTACGAAGTAATTTAACACCATCGCATTACGGCTATTTTATTGCAATTATAGAGGCAGATCGGCCTCACTGCAATCTCCACCGATGAATGGCTACCGTGCTGATACAGGGACTGGAATGCATTTTAAAATGGACATGCATTGCCTCCAGAAATCACCAACCATTCATGTAGTCATGCATACGGAATTCCGCGGTTTGGCTGTTGGCAACGTTTTTGCAGATTCCTACTCCCTGCCCAGTTCGAGCAACAGGTGTGTCCTCGCTCTGTTGTGTTCCCCTTCTCGATTCACCATTATGCCGTCTAATGTAGATATTTCCACCGAACATGGCAACCAATTAATTTTTTGTATTGCCAATTTTTTTATAGCAATTTATCCTCGCAATTAAATTTGTAATCTGCGAATGACAAAATAAATTTGTTTCAAAGTGGCAATGGAGTTGATTTGGCTTTGAGGACAGGGAAAAATGAGAGGTGGGAAATTAAATACCAGTGCCAGCATACAATAATTGTCATATGCATTCATTCATTAGACACTGTCAAAGTGAACGAACCCTTTCAATTGAATATCCTTCAACGAATTTAATATTTCGACCGTGCTTGGCAGACCAAAGGGTAAAAACAAATAGATCCCCACTGTAGTAAGAGCACTCAAAATATATGAAGCAAATATTTGGAAAAGCTAGCAGACTGTGCGGAAACTGCTTATATGAAATGTACAACTTAGGATACGTGTATGACAGACAAAAGGACAAACAAACTGAATGCACATCACGTAGAAGAATATCGTCTAAGGAATCACTAATAACGACCAAGAGGAATGTGCTGTTTATTGTCTTGTTTAAGTCAACAGAAAATTCCCAAAGGAAGAGCAACTACACGAGGGAATGAAAAATATGCAGCAGCGTATATTTCTCTTTTAACAAATGTAATTGATGTTTTTCACTATAAAACGAGTTAATGCACTAGGAATCTCCCTTTGACCTTCTAAACATATGCAAAGTATAAGCAAGACATTAGGTAATTGCAAATATGTAAATTATAGTTCTAAGGTCCTTGAAAAAGTTTTTGAATACGCGACTAAGGATTTTGAAGATGGTCTCCTGATTCTGATGCAAGAGTGGCTACTATTTTAGTGAGTGAAGAGTGCACAGCTACGCCTTTAGATTTTTGGCTTTCTATATATACTTTGTTTTTATATAAGCCCAGTCGAAATAGGACGCGCGGAAGCGAGCCATTTTCAGAGCCATAATAAATAAAATGTATTCCAGTATTTGTTCCGGTAGGTGGAAACTCCTTAACTTTACCGTTTTATAGCACAAAAAAAAAAAACAATTTAAGAATTTCCACTCATCGAATTGGTAATTGGTGGACTTTCACTGTGATTACAGCAGACCGAACAAGTTTTGTTGCAAAGTTAAGATCTTGCATAAATAACCAACAATTTAAACTCAAGCTTTTATGGATGGAACTGAAATCGTGCCCTTTGAAAAACAAGAAAATTTGTCTAGCAACCTGAACTGAACTGTGCATTTTATTTAATTTAATTTAATTAGAGTGGTTTTGTACAATTACGAACTAAGTTCTCTTACAAGTAGGTAGATACGTAAGGTACAGAATACTTTTAGCGAGATAGAGAAACATAAAAAAGCTACAAAAAAAATATATATGAACAGGGAAAAGGACAAAAATACAATGGCGCAAAATTATAGTCATCGTGTATTAGGAAAGCTAAGTAGATACTAAGTAACAGCACTCTGACTTCAAAAGCAGTCCCTGATTTTTTATTTAATTATAAACGCTTTATAACCAACCTACAACCAACCGTAGAGCGGGCCCGACGCAAATTTTTGTCATACCCAAGCATTGACAGTTTGAGAAACCAAGCAAACAAACACAAGCAGTTTTTTTTTATTCAATTTTTAGCGAGAGTAAAACTATTCATCAAAAATATTCCAAAAAGATTTATTCAGGTTTAATATTCTCTTGTTTTCCTTAAAAACCCAACGCTTTTCAAACTATATGGTTGACATCGGATGAGAAGTTTGGAGTAGATACTCTGGATGAAGGAGACTGATTGTTTAGTTTTATATACTGCAAATACTTGAAATGTTTACAATATTATTTCTTAAAAATATGAAGATGGTAATTTTTTTTTTTTAACAACTATCGGAAGTACTAAATCATTTGGAACTATCGAAATACCTATCTTTGAATAGGATTTTAATTTTTACGAATTGACTAGCAGACCCCCTGCACACTTCGTAGTAAAAAATAAATTCATTTAAATCAGTGATAAATACTTTTTTATTTTAATGCTTTGTGGTACACAATATTTTTGGTTTTTCCATTTTCGGTGTAAAAATATAAACCCGATGGGTATGGGTTGTCAACAGGCGAACAGGGTACATATAACTTTCCATGTGAGAAAACTGGATACTCTAAATTCACTCCACAAATTCGTAAGGTTTGCCCTTGCGCCTTAATAGTAACCGCAAACGCAAGGGGAACAGGAAACTGAAGTCGTTTAAATTCAAATGGAATATCAGATGGAATCATTGGGAGGCGTGGTATGAATACATCTTCGCCTTTAAATTTTTCAGTTAAAATAGAAGCTTCAATTACATAAGCCATTGTTCTTTTAACAGAAAAAGATTTTGATTGTTTTTTTGTATGAGCAGTGCCACGGCTCTTTGTCTTATTTTGATCAATCTTCACAGGTATACTGCCAATACATAAGATTATGTGTAAATTTGAACTCAATCGATTGGGTGGTTTTCGAAATATAATATTTTGAATGCATTTTTTGTATGGCAGGTGCCACGCCCCTATAATTCATGAACCAATACACCTACAAAGACCGTATATACTTACAATCCATGGTATTAATGTCACCCGCGCATTACGGAGAACATTGGCAGCAAACACAATACAACTTATTTTTATATTTTAATATTTCATTACTAGCTGACCCGGCGAACTTTGTTTCGCCCATATTCGTTAATGTAATGAAAATAATAATACTCAGCATGCACTATGCACATGTCCTTTACGATACACGATGGTTAAAGCGGAAGTTCATACATTTGACTTTAGGAGAAACATGGGAATTCAATATTGATTCCACAAAATTCCAGCGATAGTCCTTGAGACTTATTAATTGTCATAGCGAAACGGGAAATTGCTACGCTTAAATATGAATAGCAAATCTTTCTGAATAAGCCGAATTCGCGGAATTAGAATGTTTTCCTTTGAATTTTTCACTCGAAATCGTCGCTTTTTCCATGACATTTGATTTGAGATTCTTCACAAAATTTCGGTGGATTGAGGTTGCGCAACAAAATTATAATTGAGCCGACTTTCAATTTCAAATTGTGTAGCGGTAAGCCTGTCATATCAAAATAATTCAAAAATAAAGATTTTAAATAATTTTTGTTGTATTGGAAGTGACACTTCCCGTATTTCTATTCAATCTTCTTTTTTTTAAATGCGGTTCTTCATGAAAAATTCCATCCCCAATCCCATCCCGTAAACTTTTATTTTCACGACAAAAAAAATAGCATAAATGTCCTTCCTTGGGTCAATACGAATCCACGAAGCACGATCCATTCCCGAGTTATGAGTGCACATACGGACGACAGTCTTTTTTACATATAGCCGTAAACACCATACCAAAATAGTGTCCTATCTTTCAAACTGTAACCAACCATACACAGCCCCAAAATTTCATTGAAATCGGTTAAGTGGTTTATGAGACTGAACACAGCGCCACCTATCGTGTCCAAAATAGTTCTATCTATCACTATTTTGGACACGATAGGTGGCGAAAAAAATAGTCCTATCTATCAAACTGTACCCGTAGTCGCAGTAGCTTAGTGGTTAGTGTGTTGGACTGCTATGCGGGGGTCCCAGGTTCGAATTCCGCAAGAACCCAATTCCGACTTAGGGTTTTTTTCCGCTGCGCTACCTCTCGCTAACGTCTGACAAACATCCGAGAGTATGACTGTCTTGAAAGAGCTTCTCAATTAGCCATTTGGAGTCGGCATAAAATTGTAGATCCCTTCCATTCGTTCCAAAAAAGAAAACTCACACAAAACGAATAGTTGTGAGAAGCTAGGCCTAGGGTCTCTCCGGACCTGTTGCGCCAACTATTTATTTATTTATCAAACTGTACCCAACCATACACAGCCACAAAATTTATTCAAATCGGTTAGGCTTATGATATCGATAACAGAGCCACCTATGGGGTCCAAAATATCTATCTATCTTTCAAACTGTAACCAACCAAACACAGGCACAAAATTTAATTGAAAACGGTTGAGTGGTTTAGGAAAAAAACAAAAAATTACTCAAATTCATGTTTTTTTTTTCACGCAAGGATAAGTTTTCCGATTCCAGCGTAGGAAATTCGAAAAAAGTAATTTGACAAAACAAAAAGTATTTCTCATAAGACCAAAAAAAAAATATTTTACCAATTGCAACCAAACTTCACAAAAGTCATATAATTAGACCAATACCAAAGATGTGAGAAAGTTTTGTTAAAATCGGTAAATGCGTTAAGGCGTGATTCGGCGACAAACGAACACTTAATATTTGATATTAAATTCTTCACAATCAAACGCGTACCGTTACAAAATTTTGGTTCGTTTAGGTTGCAAAACAAAGTGGGATAGTTGGTGGCTTCGTTTTCATCCATCACGGAGTCGACTGATTTGTATGAATGCAACTCACCAGCGATTTGGTTTTGAATTGTGAAATGCAATTGATCGACGTTCTTGTTTTTCGCAGCCAAAATTACTCTTACATTAGCCAATCATGGTCAATATAATTCTGAGCGATATTCGGGAAAACATTCATGATTTGTTCTTTCGGTGTCGTTGTAAAGTTGCAAAAATGTTGTTGAAACTAAATCAACACACCATTGCCCATCGCCTGGAGAACTCTGCAGCTGACTGGCCATTTTGTAAAGAAACTCGCATGTTTGTTGTCAAATGCGATTTCTTGACGTATCGCCATAAAACAGACGCCTTCAGGCAAGCATTCAATTCATCTGCCGGAGTTGATCTCGAAATGACAGGCAGCGTTTGACGAAAATCGCCTGATAGCAAGATCATTGCTCCACCGAAAGGTCGCTTATCATTACGTAAACGATTCCGGCCTCCAATGCGCGTTTGTAAGCCATTGTGCATTCGTCCCATATGATAATCTTACATTGCTGCCGTAGGTACTTTCGCCATCGCAGTGTTCTTTGAAATGTTGCATGTAGGTTCTTCATCCACTTGCAGATTCAATGGCAATTTCAATGCAGTTCGACTGTTCGCTGTTTGACCGCCTTCTAACAAAGTAGCCACTATCCCAGAAGAGGCTTGGGCCAAAGCGATCTCAGATCTCGAACGAATTGTAGCCAAAATCAGTAAAATCAGGAATGCATTTCCAGTTCCACCGGGCGCATCAAGGAAGAAAATTCCGTCATTTTCGTTATCGACTGCTTGCATCAATTCATCGTACACTTTCTTTTGTTCTTGATTCAACATTGGCACATTTGTTCGACAGCTTGACTCAATGCGATTCGATCGAAGTCCATTTCTCGCTCCAATTCTCGATTAAATGCATCTTGCATTGAACGATTTGGCTGTGGTATCCCCAATTTGCACAACAAATTGCCACTCATGAGCAGACACATATCCTCGATCAAAATCAAAGCTTTGTTGCGCATTTCATCTGAAATCTCCAGTTCATTGTCCGATGTCACAGTGCGAATTCGATGCAGAATAATGTCATCCATATCATCTTTATATCTACTTCAAAGTATCTACTTCATTTCAAAAAGTTACTTAAGTTTGTTTTTAATGTAACATAGTAAACATAATTTATTAGAACAAACTTTTTAGGTAGGTACCTATATTTCAAAAACAAACAAAAATTTCAAAATTATTGACAACAACAATTTGCTTGGAAAATAATTAAAATACTTGACAACAACAATTTGCTTTTAAAATTTAAAATATATTTTTTTTTTATTTGAAGTGTCACTACTCGATTTCTATCAAATTTCTTTTTTTTCAAAGTGTATTTCCCCATACAAACTTTCATAACCTCTTTCATCCCCTCCAAGCTTTGTTTTCGCGACAAAAAGTAAATAAAAACCTGATATACAGCAATACGAACAAAACAAAAAAAGAATTATGAAAATCGTCCCAGGGGTTATCGAGTTACGTGGCCATCGAGTTACACCCCGAAAGAATTATATATATAAAAATAATATATAGAAGAAGATAGAAGAGAAGATATTAATACGTGAACATCAAAAGTTTTCAAACACTTTTTAAGTATTTATTATAAAATGACAAGAATGAAACTTATATCATTCGCAAGGTACTGTGCCATATATGTGCACAAACATGTTGTTGTTGGTATATGTCGCCATTAAGGCTGGTAAAATCAAGTTAACAATTCCCCATACAAAATGCTTATCAGTTAAATAAAAGCATTGTTGACATTCAATTTTTCGCCGCAGTGTTACCATAGTAACGTATTTGAATAAAAATCATCTTAGATTAGAATCTATTTTCGAAGGAATGAAATTTACATCTCCCTAAAAGTAGGCAACTGTATAACTTTCTATCAAAGATGTTAGAAAGGTACCTCCTATGGAATCTATTTTTCGAAATAAATATTTTGATCTAAATTTTCATAGTGACGTATTAAAATGTAAATATGTGAATAACTTATTTTCAAAGGACGTATTTTTTCGATATCGAAAATTCTGGTACGTTTTTAAGTATTAAATATTTAAAAAGTTATGGTCGATTTTCGATTTCGACCACAAGCGAGACTAGTATATTATATGAGTTGATAAAAGAGCAAATAAAGACTGAAGAAACTACTTACTAAGCTAGAATCTCTGCTTTTTATTTGCTCGAATAATTTAAATAATAGTTTAGGTCCCAAAAATCCCTTGTGGACAGAGACGGTTTGGGCAATGATGAGGAAGCGAAGAATTCGTTTACTGAAGTTGGACTAATATCGATATTAAAAGAAATCTCTTTTTTCTATCGTTTCATTTTCGTACACTTTTTTAGTACTTATTATGAAATGAGAAGAATGCAACTTATGTCATTCGAAAGCGGCTGTATCAAAGATGTAAATAAAACAAAAATTGTGCGTATATGTCGCCATTAAATCTGGTAAAGTTTAGTGAAGAATTTCCTATTCAAAATTCTTATCAGCATTTTTGTGACATTCAATTACATATTCAAAAGATGTAAGTCATCTTGGATTAAAACCTGTTTTCGATGGAGGACCTTGTTTACCCATAAAGGAATGTAATTTACCTACCCCTAAAAGTAAGCAATTGTATTTTTTTAATCCAGCATATAGAGTCACTATCTGCGAAGTGTTGACCAACCACGAAAATGTTGCGACATACATTTTTTGCTCTATATTTCCAGAGGTTTTTGTTAAAGGGGCAACGTGTATTTTTGTCAATGTCTATACGTCGCTTTTCCGTTTATCATTAAGAAAATTTACCCCAATTTTAGGGTTTATTTTATTAATTTTTGGGGCATTATTTAATTTTATTCGGGCCGAAATTCAATTTAAAAAATGGGGTAAAATATAATTTTAAAAATTTATTCCAATTTTGAACCTTATTTCCCGGAGCCTAACTCACGAAACACTTGATTTTTACTGAATTCAATTCTATAAAAATAGCAAAAGTGGAATTATATTATTGACCCAATATATTAAAGATTGGCCTAAGCAAAAGATGGACTTTTTGTGTTTCCATCAATGACACAATTCCATAATCAGTGCTGCCGATTGCCATGCCAGTTACAAATATTATACTTGACACTGAAGTCCAGGAACGTAGTCACCTGCTTCTGTACAGCCTCGTATGCTTAAATGTGGACGAAACGAACAACCTTGCTTAAAATCCAGACTCTGCATTCTTATTCTTTTAAGAACTAGTAGGAATGTTTTCCAAAGTTTCTGAATCCATTGCCATTGATCAAGTAAATATTGATCAATAATAAAGTACGTATACGCCCGAGTCACAGGCTTTATTTCCTAATGCACCACCTATCTGATTTATTGCAGAAAAAACAAAAATAAAATAAATATTTCCCTCTATGCTTTAGCTGCCTAGGACAGGTGTAAATAAAATCTGGAAAAAAAAGAAGCATTAACTGCGACAGAACAAAAAACAGCATTACTTCGACCTGGCGCGGAGTCCTCAAAAACTCAGCTTTCTTCTATACACCCTGTCACACCAATTTGCAATACACAAGTACAAACTGATTTTCGTGAAACTATTTCTACCCAATCTTCTTTGACTCTTGCTGATTACATTCAACGTTGAAGTGCACAGCGCAGCGTGTATTTTATACCGAATTGGACGTTTTCAATGCACGAACAAAGCTATCCCCTGCCGGTCGTGTGCAATTTTATTTAGCCTTTACCTACTGAACAGTGGCCGGCCATTTGGTAATGATAAACATATTTTGGCTAAAGTCCAACAGAAATAAAGTGCAGTGTCTAATAACAAACGGCAGACAGGTTCGTTCTGTCGCGCTCATGATAAGAAAAACAAATATAAAATGGCAAACACCATAAGATAGCACGACCAAATATATATATGGACGGAAATATGCAAATACATATAGATGCAGATACATTTTGTAGGTAGGCTTTTGCTTCTGCAAGAGGATGCAGTCATAATTTTCTGCTGGAGCAATTGACACTGTATTCAAAAGCGGGCAAACGTTGTGGTTCTGCCTGCGATGCTGCCGTGCAATTGAACTCAAGGATAACTTTGTGTGACTTGACTGTGGGTTGCATTAATTAATGACAGAAAAATGGATGCAGGAGTTGCATCGCTTGTGTTCTTGGCTTTTGCTCCATTCCAACAGTGTATAGTACTAGTTGGCGGGTGTCGTTGTAGAGGGGTGTGTGACGGATGAATGAAATGACGATGCATTGTGCCGATGTCAATATACTCCAACGGTGGGTCGTGGAATGCATTTATAGTTAAAGGTGCGCTGAGAGAGTGTTGCGGGAGTTGTTTGTTTTTAATTCATCATTTATTATCGATTTTATATTTTTTTCAGTACCTATGAAATATTAAGCTACATTGAACGATACAATTTATTTCACCGAATATTTGGTTGCATTCTGTCTGAGATGGTATGTTCTTGAAGAGTAAGATTAAACCTCCCAATAACTACAGGAACATTTGCGTATTGTTGAAGTTAAATGAGTCTGGGTGGGCGCAGTGGCTTAGTGGTTAGTGTGTTGGACAACTAAGCGCGGGGTCCCAGGTTCGAATCCCGCAAAAACGTAAATTCCAACTTGTTGTTTTTTTTCCACTGCGCCACCTCTCGCGAATGTATGACAAACATCCGAGAGTATAACTGTCTTGAAAGAGCTTCTCAATTAGCCGTTAGGAATCGGCATAAAATTGTAGATCCCCCTTCCATTCGTTCCAAAAATGAAAAGGCTCACACAAAAACGAATGATTGTTTATTATTGCAGCAACACTCCAATATCCTGTCGGATAGACTGCCTGAATGAATCTTAGAAGCCTTGAGATTTCTAGGTTGAATTAACGGTCACAATGAACTCTTTATAAGTCAGCGCCACCTCTTACATCCTCGAAGTGGGATACTGACTTCGGGGTTTGCGCTCTAAGAATTGTGATGTGATGAGTCGGCTAAGAAGAAATACAGTGGCAGCCATCAATCGGATGTGAATTTGTCAGACGCGGTTAGTCTTGACATAAAAAGTCGTCCCCTCCACTCGAAATTGTTCAAAAAAGTGTACAAAGAGATGGGAAGTCAGTACGAATCATTTCTTTTGTAGAAGGGACTTAGATAGCTTTATAGAGGAAAAGCTTTATTTAGATTATTTCAGCTTCGTGATGAGTTGAAAGTTTTCCAACTGGTCAAAAATATGTCTTCACCTACAAACCTTTTTGCTGTACTGCGTGATAAGCAATGGATATAACAAAATTAGCTTATCTTGCAGACTTGTTTTTGAATCGATTAACGAAACCGCTATTGATTTGAAGGAAAAATGCATAACAGCACACATTTCTTTCGGTAGACAAACTGGCAGCCTTAAGAAGAAAAATTAATTTCTGGCATACCTGTACAGAAGAAGAATGCAGTGAAACAGAGCTCAGAGCAGATATTAGCTATATGATCGCTGGACATTCGGAAAGATCGTTATTAGATTACTTTCCAGATATGGAAACTGACATCGAGTGGGTATAAAATCCGTTTCCAATAAAAACCCAGCCTACGACACTATTCCAGAAAACGAGTTTCTTATATGTAGATCTGCAAAGTTCTTCTTCATCAAAACATGTACTTGATTCTGTATCAATGAACGAATTTTGGTTTGTAATTAGGAGTGAATACCCTGAACTTGCCAAATAGGCTATATCAAATTTGTTCCCTTTTGTCATAACTCATAAGTCATAACTCATAACGTATTGCTGTGAAGCAGGCTTCTTAGCGTATACTTATTGTTGCTGATTAAATTTGAATTTGTTGAACTTGTATTAAATTGTTAATGTCCCTGAAGAGATGAGATGATGACACTGAAGGTAACAGACAAGCTAAAATGTTCATGCCAACTACCTCCCTTTCAAGAACAAAACAACTCCTAAACCTAGTAAGGAGTCAGATTCGTACAGTCACAGGGTTCCTCACTGGACATTGTCAAGTCAAAAAACAACTCATGACTATGGGAATAATACAAAACAACACTTGCAGACTATGCAACGAGGACGAAGAATTAGCAGAACACATACTGTGTCACTATGAATGTCTAGTCAGACTACGTCAACACCATCTAGGAAGACCTTACCTTGGGGCAGAGGACATATCTGACAACGCACTCAAAGATCTATTAGGATTCATCACTAAGCCCGGTATCATGAGCGAGCTCTAATAGGAGGAACTCACAATAGGCCCACTCGTGGCCGCAGTGATATGGCAACTTGCTTCCACCTCCCACAAACAATCTAATCTAATCTGGAGTGATGACTTGCTGAACACGACCTTTGAATATGTCAGTGTCAAAAATAAAAAGAAGCAGATCCAATTCCTCGCACCACAGACGTCCGTTGAAGAAGGAACACGAAGTAAGTTTTTGTTTGTCAAATAATTATTATAACTAATGGACACGTTTAATAAGATTATTTTATTGACCACGTGTCGTTTTCTACGTCTTGTTTTGGGCTCATTGGTCGTTACTTCTCAAATGCGAATACTAAAACTTATATTCCATTATTTTCCACTCTACGTTTCGTTGGTATTTTCCAACTTCTTCAGAGGCAAATTATTTATTGAAGCTTTTTCTTGTGGGGGGAAGGAAATGTACAATGTACATGTTGTCCGTTTAATTTTAAAAATAATAAACTATCCATCATCCATCATAATTTGAAGCGTTTGACTTTTATTCTGGAAAAACAACACTTCAAAGACTATATTATACAGATCGAGATCGAAATCGATTTTTTTTTCCGTAAATAAAGACTTCTAAATAATTAAACTCATGTTTATTTTTTGACAAATACGATCTCACTGTATATTGCGATCAAAATAAAAAAAATAAAATTCCCCGAACAAAATGCATGGAAAATAATTTTTTACAAATCTTCCAATTTCCTTTTAAAATGTTTCAATTTTCTCGCCGTATGAACCTTTCTTAGCTGTACCCAAACATGAGTTATCTGCGGTCTTACGGATGCAACTTTGCTTTATATAGTTACATATATTGAAGATAAAAAAAAAAGATTTTGAAATGTGCTGTTGAAATATACAATATATAAACATTAGTCTTGACAGTTCATATTTGGCAGTCGTGAAGTAGATATGTGGCAAATTTATTATTGAAAAATAGTCGATAAACCAACGTGTTTTAATTGTTAAAACATTTTATCAAAATCAAACATCGATTACTGTGACGATGAGAAAAAATCATAATGAGTGACGAGGCACATTTTCATTTGAACGGATATGTGAATAAACAGAATAGACGGTTCTGGGCAATGGAAAACCCTCATATTATTCATCATTCACCTTTGCATACATTAAAAGTTACAGTCTGGTGTGCAATTTGGTCAGGAGGAATCATTGGACCTTACTTCTTTGAAAATGAAAACGGCGTAACGGTTACTGTGAATGGGGAGCGATATCGTGGTATGATTGAAAACTTTTTAACGCCACAACTTCATGCTTTTGGGCTTGATTAACATGTGGTATCAACAAGACGATGCCAATTCGCATACAGCCAGGATTACAATGGAATTACTGCGAGACCTCTTTCCACAACAAGTTATTTCAAGAAATTGTGATGTTGATTGGCCTCCTCGGTCGCCTGATTTGACTGCTCCGGACTTATTTTTGTGGGGATATCCGAAAAGCAAGGTTTATGCAAACAAACCGGAAAGGCTTGAGCAACTCAAATAAAATATTCGTGATGAAATTAATGAAATACCGCGTGAAATGTGTGAGAATGCAATGAAAAATGTGTTCAAAAGGGCTCGCATTTGTGAAGCTAACAGAGGCAGACATTTACCCGATATTGTATTCCTTACATAATTGTATGTATTAAATAACAAATTTATCAATATAAGATCCATTCTCTTTCATTTAATCAAAAATTATAAACAAACAAAGTAGTATACCTTCCCGGTGGACACCCTGTATTTGGGCCTTGTTTAGGGTTCCCCAGCTTAATAAGTTCAAGAACCGCTGCCTTGGATAAATCCGTCAACATAGCAATCCGGCTCTATGAATCCAAATAACACAGACTTGAGATACAAAAATGAAAGCTATAAGGTGCAAACTCCAGAATATTCGCACGCCTTCAGTTTTGCGAAGTTTCCAGTAATTATGCTTCGTCCTTAAATTGTCATTACTCATTATAATATTATTCTGGTTCCTAGTTCAATCTTGCCCCGTAAAAATTCCTTCTTGCATTAAACGCCTTTCGAAATTTATTTCCTTTCCTTGGCAAAGTCGAAATACCGAAATACAAAATTTAAATTCAATTCAAATCAAATCCCTTTTATGTTGTCGTTTCCATGTTTAATGTTCGATTTACAAACAACAGGCAACAAAAAAATGTGAACATTAAACGACATGAAATCGTATCGCAGATTACATATCCCGATTGGGATTTTATGCCAATCGATACAATGACAACGTAGACATCGCCATCGACAACGTCGCATATGCTAATTTAGCATCGTCGTTTTCTGATACTTCGCGCCAATGAATGGACTATTTTGCCGATATTTATTTAGATAGTGTCACACAGCGGCGCGCGGCCCGCGGTGGTTTTTCTTGATTCAACGAAGCGCACAATGGCGATGAATGGAAAATACGACAAGCACCAAGCATTTCTGCCAAATTGACCTGCCTGGAAACGGGTAAAGGATCTATAATTGAGTGCGCTGGTTCGAGTTATCCGTAATTGCAATCATCGCAGAAATGGTTTTAAATCAATTCCACCCCAATTTCGTCAGAGTTTATACTTGAAGCGAATGTGTGCGTATATTCAACTCGTATAATATATTCAACACTGCATATAACAACGGAATGAGGTGTGTGCAGAAGAGGCTATTTCGTGCGGACATTTTGTTTGTCAAAATTGTACGTTTTCGGCAGGACCATTTGGTTAGGTTGTGCTTACATGATACCACGCGGCTAATAACGGAATGAGGCTGGTAACCAATTTACCAAGCACTTGGTTTAGTCATCAGTTAACTTGCATATGAAGGTCTCTTATCAACTGAACTAGAAGCAAATTGGCCACATTACTATCATTCGTTTGGAATTATATTTCTAGTTGTTCAAACCTGACGATCGGCCAGTAATGACTTGGACCACTAACCAAAACCACTTAACTATGAAACAGTGTGTAAAAGTGAGGCGTTGGGGAGCTGACATTAGAGACTGATCGTGATTGTCATGCGGAGGAAGTCTTCAGAGTCGGAAACTAGGTGGATGAACCTGACGAACTGTGTCATTTCAATGTAGATTTGGCCAACCTATGATGATACACAGAACCATTCAAAAATACCTGAAAGTGTATAATTTGTGAGTTTGACCCAGACAAATTTTAGATTAACTTCAAGGAAAGGCTACTAAATCTAGGACTTTTTTTCCTTTTAATCCATCACTTTTTCAGATCTAAGGAAGTAAAGGAAAGTATTGGAAAATTCCGAGAGAATGAATGTGGATCGATTGGAGATGCTACGCCATCCAAAAAGAATCCGCTCAAGTTATAATATCGAAGCAGTTCGTAAGAGTGTTATGGTGAGTGCCAAGGAACATCAAATTGGCACCGTGGATAAGAATTGCAGCAGAATTTCAAGAAGTTCTTTACAGCGTGTACTCACTAAAAATCTGAGTATCCATGCTTACAAGGTTCAATTAACACAAGAACTAAACCCAAATGACCCTGCAGAGTGAAGAAAGTTCGTTGAATGGATTATTGAACATCGAAACGTACAGATGCTCATTTATCGAACAAAATCATCCTAAGCGATGGAGCTCATATTCTCATTGATGGCTTTGTTATTCCCAAAACACATGTGCAGAAATTCTGGACGCAGCGAAGAATGCAGTGCTGCAAGTAAAACAGATGTATAGAAAATTGTTTGGCATGCATTGCATCGGCTAATACGACTACTGTCATTCGCCGACTAAAGCCCCAGTTACAGCCATATATACGTAAAACGAAACCTTATAAACTTAAACCTTAAACTTGATTTTTGAACTCAATCTCGGTCTTAAAATTATTGCTAATGAATTAAAAAGTTAGTCTATCAAAAAAAAAATTAGCAAATCTTTAAGTTGTCGTCAGCTTGGCGGTTCACTTGGAAAATGGGCAACGTGTCTATTTCATAGCAGCCAACGCAACACAGCGAGCCTATCGAGTATCTGCAACAGCATTAATAAATCTCTTCGACACTTAAAAAAAGAAAACCGATTTTTTTGTATGACAGTTCAGGTCCTGATCTGAACCAAAAAAATGGAAAACCGCACAAGCTTCCTTCGGGACGCTTTAGAGTCATTTTGACTCCTTTTTGAGCACCTGGAATGCGGACTAGTCTTTTTGAAAATCAGTGAATTCGGACAACTTTTACAAATTTAGGATGTTTTTTCTCTAATTCACAATTGTTTAGCCTAATAAGTTGAATTCGAAAGAATTTGTTTTTACCTGAAATTGGATTGCTAATAAATAACAGAAAAAAATAAAATATTCAGATTGGAATGGGATTCCTCTCTTCTTACAGGACTCCGTTTTGTGACACCTTCCAAAAATGTTCAAAGGTAACACTGGCGCAACCTCAATGAACCGAAACTTTATAATGGAATTGTGATTTTGAAGAATTTCAAATCAAATTAAAGCGACGATTTTGAGAGGAAATTTCAAAGGCGATAATTATTATTTTCATTACATTTACGAATTTGGGCGGAACGACTTGCAACGGGTCAGCTAGTCTATTTAATAAAAATAAGTTATTTTAAATTCTATAAGATAAGGAAACGCGATTTACGTTTTTATTTATACTAGAGTTCTCCCAGTGGTAAAAATTCTACCATGTTAGTGACCTGGCTAGTGGCACTCTACTCCTGCAGAAGGGCTGTCGGTTCGAGATGGGGCCTCCAACCCAACATAATGCATTAGCTTTAAACTGCGCTAATTAGACCGATTATTCTTTACTGCATAGCCGTATGGTGGCCGGCCTTGGACAAGAATTTCAATCTGAAGGCCATTGAGAAGACTCAACGCCTGGCATGAATCAGCATCACGGGTGCACTGAGGACATCTCCTACCGCCGCTCTACAAACAAAGCTTAATCGTCTTCCTCTAGACATCGTCAGCAAGGAATACTAAGGGAGGGTAAGCACTGGAGAGGACAACCGACAACCAACTGGACATGCCAGCATCCTCCTGCAGACAAGCCCCTTACCTGCTACTACCGACTATATGGCTATCTGGATTCACGGAATGTATATGAACATGAACATGTACATGAAAGAGCACTGTCAATGTTTACGGACGGTTCCAAAACATTAGAGGGAGTCGGGGCATTGGTATTCTCAGAAGAACTGAGATTGAGCCTCTCCTTCTCCCTTCCGAAACACTGTAGTGTCTTCCAGGCCGAAATCACAGCTATTCGTTAAGCCATAGCGTGGCTGTCGATTAATACTATGTCACACAGGGATATTGTAATATGCATTGACAGTCACGCTGCCATCAGATTATTAGAATCCAGCGAAATAAAATCTAAAGTGGTGGAAGATTGCCGCGTATATCTTAACGAGATAGCTGAACAGTAAAACCTTACCCTTTGCTGGGTTCCGGGATACTGTGACACCTAGGGAACCGCGCAGCTAACGAACTTGCAAGATTAGGCTCATCCGGCGTTGATATTGCTAGTCTGCATAACGTGCATGCACCGCTGTCTTATGCTTAACAAATCATTAATGCGGACGCAACAAGAAAAGCAAACCATAGATGGAAACATCTTGAATATTGCTTAACAAATTATTAATGCGGACGCAACAAGAAAAGCAAACCATAGATGGAAACATCTTGAATATTGCGACGTCGCCAGGCGTACTTGGCCGACACTGGTCACTTAAAGATCCAAGGAGCTTGTGGGACTCAACAGATCTAGTATCTCGTTGGTTGCTAATGTCATTACCGGTCATTGTATTCTTGGCAGACACGCGCAAAGACGTGGACTGCCATACAATGACTTTTGTAGAAGCTGCAGTGATGAGGAAGAGGATGAATCCGTCACCCACCTTCTCTGCAACTGTCCTGCTCTATCCAACATAAGGATGGCATATTTAGGAAACTATTTCCTCAATGATCCTAGTGATCTGTTATACCAGCGCTGCTACCATTCTCAGCTTTATTAACGGAAGTAAATGGTTCACATGAGTAACCAGTAAAGGAACCCCTAACCAGGGGTATGCACAATGTGCCGATTAACGGCCTAAGTGTTTCTCTCATCGAGAGCAACCTGGCTTAAACGCAAAATATTTAAAAAACAAATTACACACAGCACACAATCTTCCAAAAAAAAAAATCAAGCGAATATGTTGTGTTTAAGGGAGTGAAAGTGGTTCTTAACTTAGATTGTGTTATTATTTATTCATGCATTTGTTGGTATGAATTATTAGCTGCAAACAAATATTTCGTTTTCTTGCTTATATTATATCTCATTTCTTCTCTATCTCTATCTCTACATATACATAAAATTTATTATTATATTACAGTAGGCGCAGTGGCTTAGTGGTTAGTGTGTTGGACTACTAAGCGAGGGGTCGAGGTTCGAATCCCGCAAAAACCCAAATTCCAACTTAGGGTTTTTTTTCACTGTGCCACCTCTCGCGAACGTCTGACAAACATGCGAGAGTATAACTGTCTTGAAATAGGTTCTCAATGAGCCGTTTGGAGTCGGCATAAAGTTGTAGATCCCTTCCATTCGTTCCAAAAATTAAAAAAGAAAAAGCTCACACAAAACGAATGGTTGTGAGAAGCTAGCCCTAGGGTCTCTCCGGACCTGTTGCGCCAACTATTTTATTACACTTTAATTTTTGGTCCGATTATTTTTGTTTTCCATCTATATTTTCATTTCTATACTAAAGTATCGATATCGATTTACGCGGATATGGATCATCTCGCATCTCTACTCTGCTTGCCTGTTTCCTTTTAATTTTTGGAGGAGTGCTTGGAAGTGAAGCAGATTCCTCTTCTGGTTTGTCGCCTCTTAAAATTTGAATCATATCGCAAGAGTTAAATTAATAAAGACAGACATTTTATTTTAAACATATCTCAACTTCTTTTTACTACGTCATTCAATTTTTAGAGCCCAAGGATTTAGTCTTTCCTAATCTCCTTCGCATAACCCACGGACACGCTATGTGCGATTGAATTCCTCAATAAATAAAATTATCGATTCCATAAATATGAAAATATTTTTACATCGGAAATTGTATCGCTCAATCAAGTAGAAATTTTCTTATTACCTACCTTACCTATACGATTTCTTCGTAGAGATTTCATGATGAATTTATTGCTCAAATCGAATCTACATCTGTGTACTGGGAATGGAAGATTTCTGGCTTGTCGTAATATATATGAGATTGCAAATGAAATTCACGATATAAGATTTAAATGAACAAACATTCTTGTTGAAGTAAAACCTTGAATTAATTGTATTTTAGAGATGATTGATTGTGCGGCCATTTTGTGTCATCTGTCAGACCCAAACGGTGTTTATTAAAACGAATCTGCAATAAAAACAAATGTCGCCACCCCGTTTATTATAAAAATGTTCTGTTCCCGCATAAAGTTTCGTTGTGGCCATCTGGCTGTATCGGCTTCTGCGATGCACTATAACTCATTAGCCATTCACGGCAATACTGTTTTGTATATGATTTATGGTCAAAAATAATGCATGCAGAATGAAAGTTTTTAATTATACCGAAGCAGGACCATGAAACACGGCCTTATCCATTTGACCGTGGCGCATATGCCTTGTACTCGCACATCATATAGGTGTTTAGAGAGTGCACGTAATTAGCATTAAAATTCGAAAATGTACTCTATAGAGAGAGGAGGCTGGAGGCATATAGGGATAGGCGCATGTAAAATTACCTTTTATGTATGGCTTACCCAAATGTACCCGAATCCAGAGAGGATATGAATTTATTAATTAGAAATTTACGAACCAACGGCTATAATCTGTTACAGCTTTCAGATAATTAGAAATGAAAATTGCAAATTCATCGCAATTGGGCTGGGAGGCATGTGGGCTCACATAAAGATGTATTTTCCATGGCTTATTAGTACAAATTGCGTAGTCGGTAAAACGGAAGAGTATATAATTCTGAATAGGTTGCAGTTCTTTTAGAAAGGTAAAAACAGAAGTTGTGCTCAAGAAATATGTGAAACTCAGCCGCTAGAATAAGCACAATCAGTGGCATAAATATTTTGACAGAGATCCAAGTCGGTCTTCAAGTCGCACAACTCCTAACAGCTACGAAGTAAAACTTGTCAGTTTTCATTAAGTGATTGCATATGGTGCGCCCCATGATAGAGTGTGTATATGAAATGAATTAGGTTAGGTTAGGTTAAGTAAGGTGGGGCAGTTTATTCTCGGATAAGGAAAGGGTAACCGAAACAGTCTTCCCCTCGCCTGTAATCCTCAGACAACTCCTTGAAGAGAGGAGACTGGCCATAACTGTTGTCTTCGGGTATACGACGGGTAACCGAAAACAGTGTGCCCTTCGTTTATAATCATTTGACGTCTCGTCATAATGGCGTAAACCGTATGCGCCATCGGTGATTAGTAGATCGGCCCTTTCGTTGTGTACCTTAGTTTAGGTTTAATAAGGCCGGTCAAGGAGGAAGTGATCTAAGAGATGCGGGTAAAGTGAGCAGTAGTGATAGGACCAACTGATGCTAACGCTGAGTATATGCGGAATATCATTGAAGCCATTTGATCTTTGTAATGTATTTGCTGATACAGCGTATGTCTGTGCGAGACAAGTCACTGAGGTCTTCGAAGAAGTTGATTTTGCACAAATTTGCAAGAGCTGGACAGTTACAAAGAAGATGAAGAACGGTTTCTTCCTCCTCCTCATCTATGCAGCTCCTGCAAAAGTCATTGTAGGATATTCTCAACCTAGGAGCGTGCCTACCTATCAAACAGTGTCCCCCACCACGGAGCTGATTCTGTTTCTACCTGTAGAGAGAAGTCTCTGAGTCCTTCTAGTATCTGGTTTTGGCCAGATTTGCTTGGATATGACGCAGGAATTAAGCTGTTCCACCTATTGTTTGCGACCTTTATTGCCTCTTTGAATAGGAGGAATTTGATAGATTGAATAGGAGCATACGGTTCACTGTTTTTGGTTGAGTGAAATGAATTAAGCCCTATCGCTTTTGTAGTCGACAACCAAATCAAACGAAGAGCTAAAACGATGAGTGTAACTTGTCACAAATGTTTTCTCGAATATCGCTCAGAATCATGTTGACCATTATTGGTACATGGTCAATTGTATACGGCGTGCCAAGTTTCAGTGAATCTACCGCTTACGTGTATGCGCTTTAATTATAATAGAACGAAAAATGTTGTGTACCAGAAAGCACTTCAGTGAAAAAACTGAAGGTTGGCCGAAACCTGAATCATTGCAATGTTGTTAATATTGTAGGTATTTAATATAAATTTTGAATATGATTGGCATGAATTAGACCCATCAGTTCAAACGGATGTACCTACCACTGTTCTTAAGAGTACCGACTATGAGGTAGCAGTTGATTCTTCTGGAATAGCGGCCACATTATCAGAAGAATGCCGTATGACTCATTCAGACACGCCGTTAAACCTTCAAACTATTGGAAATCTTACATGCTACATTGCGAAACACTCTGCAAGGCCAACGTTTTAGAAGCGTCTAAAATAATCATAAGGGACGAATATACAATGGAGCACCTACGCGCATTGGAAACAATTGGCAGGCAGAGGCCGAAAGGCAATAATTTTAAGGATATTGGTAAGTTTAGAGCGCTCGCTAAGAACCAGATAAATGTTAGTTTTCAATTAGATTTAATCGTTTTTGTCTAGTATATGAGTTAAAAAAAGATTTAAATAAAAATGAATTAAAAATGAACATTTGACAGAACATTCAAAGATCTAAATCGAGATGTATTAGAAGCGCAATGATTTTAATGTCTGGCGATTTGCGCCAAACGCTACCAGTAATTCCAACATCGACCATTATCGATAAAATGAATGTTTTGCCTCAAATCATAAAATCTGTGGCACTACGTGAAGAAACTTCAGCTGATAGCAAACATGCGAGTTGCATTGCTGAACGAACCGTCAAGATTTCTCCAAAGGAAAATTCAAAACTGAGAAAGTTCTTATTCCGAGGATTCCGATGAAGCGTTGAGGAATAATTTTTAGAAAAAAGACATAATTTTTTATGAATTGTTTTTTACCATCAATTCATACAATTACAATTTGTATTTGGTAAATCTGGTACAGTCTATAAAAGTCGCATAATTAATTTTCATTTACAACTTTGCGTCTACTTATATTCTTATTCTCTACTTGACTTACTCAAGAAACAAGTTTTACGTGTTTTAATCAGAGACAATACTGTTTTAATTACTTATCGATCGACCAACATTCTGTTAACAAATTTTCATCACATTGTAGGTTCGTTACTTTGTAAAATATGATTTTTTTTTACTTTTTACCAAAAAGGCATAATTTATTTCGAGTTGAGGCATAAAAACTTCGATTTGGGTTGGCATCACTGATCCCAACCGATCTGCCCTTTGAGTTTGAACGAATTCAATTTCCGATAAGTCTTGCATTTACCATATGACGATTAACAAATCACAAGGTCAATAATTGAGTGTTTGTGGTCAGAATTTAGGAAATACATGTTTTTTGCATGTTCACTTGGGTGTGCCTTCGTTGTATGAAGAAAAAAAATTCACGGAAAATTTGATTGAAAGGGGTATCAACATTTTCGTATTGACGAGATGTTCCGAATGTGTACTTACTTTCTGATTACGGTATAACCTTTGGGGCCTCTACCGACGATTGAAGGACAGGGATAAGTAACTAAGGCACTAATGTCTGTCAATTTTTCTATTTATTTAAAATATTATTATTATTTCAAAAATATACGAGTATATAGAAATATAATTTGGTACTGAATTAAAATAATAAATATTCATTGGCATATAATCAACAATTTTAAATTATTAATTTAAGAGAAGCTATTAAGGCATTAATACAAAAATTTCACATTGAAAATTGGCTTTTCTAATAAAAAGTTGGCATCCGATTTCTAGATTCAATTTTATTGTTTACACATTGTGTATGACGCGAGAAATCTGGTTTTCTGAGCTCTATTGCATTTACAAGCAATGAAAGTTCTTTATCAGGCAGATCTTTTAAGATAGGTGGAGGAGTTATCTGACATTAATTAATTTTTAAAATAATGTCTATAGTATGGACCTTACTAATAATCATTTTTAACCTTCACACTAAATATTTTGTAGGTCACAATATGCAATTTCGTATTTCGAAAATTTCGCCATTCGGAGTTGAAAAATATAGCCTGGACACTAAAAAATATTATTAGTATCGCGGTGTGTAGCCATTAAATTTTAGAAAATTAATCATTGAATTGCATATTTCTTCTCCTGTACCATATATCGGGGAAAAATTGTAATGTTCTTCTAGGAGCTCCTTGCGATAATGAAGTTTTTATTTTTGATCTGAAACAAGGGTTTTGTCTTTCATCATTGTATTGGCTTCTTAGACGCCAATATTGAATATGAATATTTTTTTATATTATTTTCCTTGTAGTGAGCTCTGCAATACGCAACTTTTGCGGGGCCTTTTGTAAAGATACAACAAACAAATTTTACGGGTAACGCTAATGTTCACGTCTCGGCAAACCATCCACTTTATTTGTTCTTGCGCCTGACAACAAAACGAAAGCTATTATGTATCATAAGCTGCTTCAGTGAAGATAATAAACCCAAATATAAGCCAATGAAGCAAAATACATAGCTTCATCAAAGCAAATGTCTTGCTGACCGGCCATTGAAATACATGATTTTTGTACTTTTATTGAATTTTTATTTCCTAATGAACTATTGAACTTAATTTAAATAATAAATTAAATTTAGCTATAAAAGGTATCATAGTTCGCCGGGTCAGCTAGTTATTTATAAAACTTTCAGCGTAAAACGCTCGGACAAGAATTCTCACAACAAAGTGAAGAAAGTATGTTGCTACCACTATCTTACTTTGTAAAGTAAATTTGCCATGCAGTTCTGTCTCATGCGAAGTTAAGTTACTTCCCTGAACCACTATCGTCAGTTCCTGTATGCGAGCAAGTATAGAGTAAACATTCAAATTTGCAATGATTAAGGGGACACAAACACTGAAGGACACAAGTTTCTTATCACTATTTATCATGCAAAACATGTCATGATCGTGTATACCCCCTTTCTATGTGCTAAAACCCTCATCCGCATCCTCCCATCGCCACTGCATTCGGTCAACCATAATGAGGCAATCACTGCTTGATACAAACTAACACAATTGTATAGACATCAAACAGTTCCTCTTATCTCTGTGGTCATTCGCATTCCATAAACATCAACAACATAAGCTTTTATTTTTATTAAACTACGTATATCTGGAAAACCCTCCAGGGTATTACTTTTACTACCCAAACTCATGCATCTCTTGGGATCGGAACCTATTTCATCGGAATTACGACCATTACTCGTATCTCTCTCTGGACGAAATTGAACTTTGAATTTTCCCAACTAAAGTCAACCGAAAACTAGAATATTTTCTTTTTATGTTTGAACTATTCAGTGGTAGTGGTGGTCATTGTGACATTGTGATTGCCGTTTTTAGTAAACTTTACGACAAAGAAACTCTCTTTTATGCTAATACTTGCGTATTGGCCGAACGACTGTTTGTTGCGTCCCATCCAAAGCAAACACCTCGGGCACGAGGCGTATCATTACATGTGCTCGCCTGCCGGAATCCTTTCTACCCACATAATGATCCATTAGGGGGTGGTAAAATTGTTATTAAAAGCAACTGAGAAAGCCTCTCGGCCATATTGTACATGTTACAAGTACAACATAAAAGCATTGACCGCAACAACGGTCCAATTGGGATGCGTGTTTTTCGCTGAATAAAATTTGTAATTTTATTTTGTGGCATCGGGAAAGCAATCCTGCAAAATGAAATGGACAAAACGCCTCTGGGAACGGAAGGCCCGTTGTTGACCGTTCACTACTAATACCTTGAACATAGTGGGTACATGACATCGGTTCGACCCTTTTAATAATACGACCACCGATTTCAACAACAAAAAAATATATGTAAGTAAATAAAGAAAGTAAACAAATGTTTATCCCTTATGGGATTTTTATTTCACCAGGTAATGACCATTCGGAGACTTGCTGGAGTTATATTTGGTGGACATGCGAATGCTTTTATCCAGGTGGAGGTACGACTTTAACAACCATTGGGATTAAGGTACAATATCAGGTAAATGATGCGTAAAAGCGCTGTTAATCTTAAATGATGTGTACACTTCTACATACTCGTAGGTACATAGTATCTGCTGCACTTTAAAAAAAATAGCCGATACTTATTATACATATACCTAATTATGTAAGATCGGGAGTAATCGCATTGAGAGATAGCTGTATTGATATAGAACGACTAAAGAAGGATTTGGCTGGAGACCTTTCGGCTGGAAATCGATCATAGGCGCAATGCGGTATTTACGATTATGTAAACATCGCGATTAATTCGGCAAGCTAGGAAGGGATCATTAGCTGGCCTTACCGCATTGAAGTTCGATAGTAACTTCGTAAAAGGATTGAGTGACTTCGTGTTTCTGACTAGGACACTAAAGAGACGAAGTAACTAGTGGTGTGCTAAAAAGCACGGCCGTAGGTGCGTTTTCAAAGCGCCTAAAACTATAGCAAAGTTGATTATACTAATGCGCGATAAAACCAGAGACCAGAAAAAACTGTCCCACATTTGTGTAATGCCCAAAACACATGTGCAGAATTCACTGCAGCAAGATTAAAATACATACCTGTTTATATGGATATCGGCATCGGCACATGTACATTCTCTGCACTCACTGCAGCTGCAAAATTCAAGCGTACCACAACACAAGTGAAAATAAATTGCAATTTCAAGCATATTTTGACATTTCGTCACCCCAACATTGGGTTGCCGTAAACGCCATTTTAATGTTTTTGGGAAATCGCATTTAAAGTTTTGACAGCTTATAGCACGAAAACCAACCGCTAAGATTTTTTCATTTTTTGACATGATGTTATCACGGAAATCCTCTTTCAAAAAATGTAAGAAGTTATTCTAGAACGCTTTAAGTTTCTAAAATATTTAAAAATTATTAAAAAATGAGTTTGCCGTATACGCCACTAAAATCAATACTCTTTTATTTACTCATACACATACGTCAAAAATTGTGCCCATACGGTATTCCAATAATAAATTAGTACAAAATGCATATACTTAAAATCAGGAAATATAGTTCACGTTTTTATGTGTAAAAAAAAGACAACGTTTTTGAGAACAAAATATATAACAAACAAAAGATATAATGTCCAGGTGTATTCGTAAAACCGAAAAATTCGTAATATCGAGAACATTTTAGTTTTGCGAAACGTTAAATAAAATATACAATTTGTTTCTTTCATTAGTTTTATTTCATTTACTCATAAAATTAAAAAAAAAAAAACTATTCAAAGTAGAAAGGAAGAAAGTTATTCATTTTTTAAAAAGAAATCACCAATAAACGTTTGTTTTCATAAACTTTGAACGCAGCAATTTACAGGTTTTTCTTGAAGACTACTAAGGTAAAAATATTTTGGAATGGTCAACGTTGTTTTCTTCGGGCCATTTAATACACTTGTTACGATTCTCAACCGCATCGGTATGTTTTACTTTCTGAATAGAGTTTATACCCATTTCTGAGGAGCTAGTAATTTCATCATTGTCAACATCAATAACATCGTTTTCTTGAAATGTGCTGGTACGAATATCTTCTGCAAGAAGCATTTCAGCATTGTTCCAAGATTCCAAGTCACCTGCATTGAAGTCAGACACCAATGAAATTGAAAAAGTGTACGTTATATCGATCATTCTTTACATCGGCATTCGTTATACTGCACACCACCACTGTATTTATTTCACATTTTGTAAAGTAACTACTTTTTGACAATTAATTTTTGTTTTTATAAGAAAAGTCACAAGTAATGACTTCACGACAAAAGATGGGAAGCAACAACTGAAATATTTTTCTATGAACGTTATTTATACTTTTTTACGGTCGCAGTAAATCGTATGCACGTACGGCAAGACCAAAAAAAAATACTTTCTAATGACGTACGTGCATACGATTAAATAGCGTTACCTTGCATTTTGTAGACACATAAGTCAAAACAATACTGAACAAGCATTTGAAGTTTGATGGCGTTAGTTGTAGGACAATAGGACGTACGTCAAAACAATTCTGAAACAAAAATTTGCTTAAATTGTATGGAAAATTTGACGTAAATGCCAAATTTTGGCGTTTACGTCAAAACAATACGTGAACTTGATGAATTTGATGGATATACGTCAAAACCATTCTGTATATCTTTGCAACGGAAAGAGATAGAGCAAAACGGATAAAAGATTTGGAAAGAGCTACCCCGAAAACATAAGACTGCATACCAAACTCAAAAAGTGAATTTTGGCGTTTACGGTAACCCAATATTAGGGCGACGATTTGCTAATCGTGTTTGTTTTTGTTTTGCTAGTAAACACATCAGCTGCTAATTCAGCGAATGACAATAGCCATATTAGCCGATGCAATGTATGCCGAACAATTTTCTGCACATCTGTTTTACTTGCAGCACTGCATTCTGCGCTGCGTCCAGAATATCTGCACATGTGTTTTGGGCATAAAAATGTAAATTTAATCATTACCAAATATGGATACTAATGAAATTCAAGAAGATCTGTCAAAATTTAGCTTATGTGCCGAATCTTTAAATTGGCGCTCTAAATTTTGACAGATGTAGAAATTACATTCTGAAACAAAAATTTGTGTCACTTTTTGTTTTTATATCAGATTGGTAGTACAAAAAAAGTAATGTTTTTCCGATTTCAGAGCACTTTTGCGAATCTGGTTTTTTTCTCAGAGGTGCTTCAGATTTACCAATGCAAGTGCGTTTGAGTTTGATAACTACTGGTGGAGTTTTTTTTACGTTTTCGTGAAATTTTTGAACTCCAATGGAACCATTAGCATCGGGTTGACGTAGTTTTCTTAATTATTGATGTAGAAACGTTTAGAAATCAGTCTGCATCAAAAAGTGTTACTCACACATATATACATATATCATATATTTATCCCTTTTTACAAAACATGTATCGGATGCTTTAGAGTCAGGTTATCAGGTGGATGTAATTTATACTGATTTTCAAAAAGCTTTTGATAGTATTTGTATATCGTTACTTGTTAATAAACTAAAGAAAATTGGATTTCACTCCGCTCTTCTAAAATGGATGTCCAGTTATTTATTAAATAGAAAACAAGTTGTAAAAATTTTTAACTGCAAATCATCAAAAGTAATAACTGTTCAATCTGGTGTTCCACAAGGAAGCCATCTTGGCCCACTACTGTTTTTAATATATATAAACGAACTACCATTAATACTGAAAAATACAACTGGTTTATTATTTGCAGATGACTTTAAAATATTTTCCACAGTGAAAAACATGAATGATTGTATTAAGATACAGGATGATATAAATTCAATAGTTGATTGGTGTAAACAAAATTTTCTTTCACTTAACATAAGTAAATGTAATGTCATATCTTGTCATCGATCCGAAGTTGTTGTTCTACATGATTATAGTATTTCTAATACTTCTTTAAATAGACTATCAGAAGTGAAAGATCTTGGAATAATATTCGACGAAAAGTTGAATTTCTCCTTGCATATTGACTTTATTGTCGCAAAAGCAAACTCAATGTTAGGTTTTCTTAAAAGAAATTGCTCAGAATTTTCCAATCCTTATGCAATTAAAGCTGTCTATACTTCACTAGTCCGTCCCCATTTGGAATATGCTTCAGTCGTATGGGATCCACAGTATATAGTTTCAAAAAATAGAATCGAAAAAGTTCAAAAGTCTTTTACGAGATTTTTAATTAAACAATTAAATTGGAAATTGTCCGAAATACCGCGATACTCAGCAAGATGCGCTTTAATTGGCCTAAATTCTCTGCAAAATCGCCGGCTTGTAACTTGTATTATGTTTGTGTATGATATACTGTCTTACCATATTAAATGCCCTCAGTTACTTAATCTTTTAAATATTTATGTTCCAAGAAGAAATATTCGTAGCAGACAATTATTTTATATTCCCTTACATAGATATAATTATGGTTCAAATGAACCATTTTCAAGATGTATGCGTTTATTTAATGAACTTAAATTAAATTTAGATATAAGTCTTGAAAGAAATATATTTAAATTATTATTAATTGAAAATGTTAGGTTAAGCTAAGTAATCTGTAAGAGGTAACTCGATAGATGAATGAATAAATAAATAAATAAATATGTCAAATATATAAAACAAACATATCTTCATTTGAGAGTAACAAAAAAGATGTCAAAAATGGGAAAAAAATGAGTTTGGTGAAAAGTCGTTCTGTTTCCCGATTCCCGAATGAAGAAGAAACGCTTTGAGATTAGTTGGTACTTGTGTCGTTTTCCATTGGTTACACTCGGGGACGCACTCGTTTCGTAATTCAATGGAACAAGAAGACTGCTTCTGATTGATTCCACAAAAGTAGGTAGTGGTGAAATGCAAAAAAAAAAAAAAACCAACGGCAGCTGACTTGAGTGAATTCTGACTTCAAATCGAAAAGCGAAATTCTCTTCTCAGAATCACCAGAAGAGTATTCAATGGAACGGTTTCTGAAGTGATTTTTTCGTTTCCGGACTCTCCCGGACGCTTCTTTTTGCCCAATGAAAACGACATTTATCTCTGTTACGGAAACGTAACAAAGACTTTTAAATGAAGGAAATTCAAACCCCATTACAGAGCCACCTGTTTGCTAAGAACCGCAACCTAAATTTACTCTCTCTCTGAACTCATCCTATTGCTGAATTTGTGAACTGCACTCTTTCAGTAGAGTGTGTTCCAAGGCGGTTGTTTACTTCGCCGCAATAGTCAACATAATTAAATTCGCCTCGTTGAACTCGCATTTCGTTCGATTTGTATATTGTATACATCAGCTGCAAAGTTGTCACTTCATATTTTTTGCAGAGCATTTAACATATCAGTGGAAGAAAAAGTGTTTTATATTCGTTAGAACAAACTCATTATCAACCATTAAAGCAAATTTAATAAATATCACAAAAATTCAATTCGAGGAAAAGTGCCCAAGTCTACGGAAAAATTGTATTTTTCTCCAAAGAACTCGGCAAATTGATAAAAACCACACACCGCCGCTGCCGCTGGATATTACCATCTTTCTTTTTCCACCGCGTACATCAGAAGCATACTACCATCTCTGTCATCTACCTGCTTTTTCGCCGATACGACAACGTACCAAGAAAACGGCCATTTTTGTTTCATAGTGATTTGGAACTCCAGTTGAAGTGAAATTGGTGAGTGCTTGGTAGTGTGTTAAAAAAAATACTTTTATTTTTACATATATAATAGTCGGTTAAATTGGGAAACCAATCTGCAAAAATACTCTCATTGGACAGGAAATAGGAAATCTAATATTATTTGCAAAATGTCAGCGAAGAGTGAGTGGGCTTACAATATCTAAATTCGAACTTAAAATTGGCGTCAATGCCATGAAGGCAGAATTTCAAGCAAATTCCATTGCCATTGCTGATTTTTGTTTGATAATTATAATTGTATTGACGGTGATGATGTTGGCCTGACAGTCATTCGATTTAGCTCCAAATGGAACGTGTAGATTGGGAACTTTAATTCATTAGACCGATTGGTGTGCAACAGCATTTTGGTAACTGTGCCACTTGTGGCATTACTCAATTTTTTGAGGTAACATCATCGATAGCATTTTACTTTCTTTTTGCAATCGCGCTTCCGTCCTCAGGGCCACTGCTAGATTGGGTATTGTACGAAAAAGTGTTTTTTTTTTTTTCATACAAGGCCACCTATGTGCGTATCCATTGCCAATTATTGCCAGTCTGTTCTGTTTACAGTCGTAGTGAAAAATGTCTACATTTTTGGTAATATTAATCAAACCACACGATGGCTGACATATTTGGGGCACACCACACAATTGCATCGATAAGGGACGCTAGTGTACACAAATAAATGCGAAACAATCTAAACCTAGCTGCGACAATACATATTTTGTTTTGAAAATTTTTCATTAATTGTTTTGGCTTTGCGCAGGTACAGTTGTGAAAAATTTGTACACATCCTTCACGTTCACCGAGTGCAAAAGCAGAAAAATCCGTTGTTGTTTGTCGTTCGCTTTACATCGAACGAGCAGTTAAATCGGGGGAGGTGTGAGGGGCGGTTTATTATTGAAACAGAACGCGAATGGGGCAACAAGAGGAATGCAACAATAAAAACATCCACGACTGTGACGTCAGATCAATGACCTGTTTACACAACACGTCGCGTTCTACATTTGCAACAATTTTACACTAGCTTACTTTTATTTAAATGACATTTTGAGTGACATTTAATCTACATCCAAGGCGGGTGAAAAACTAGAATCTCCCTTTTTTCCGGAGTGCTTTGCTTTGCGCCTTTTTCTTGTTTTTTGTTTTTTTTTTTCCTTGTTCTTCTAATCACGTAGACGTTACGGCGAAGAAAACTACTTTCGAATTCGCCCAGAAAACGCACACAGCTCCATACTGCAGAGTGTGCGTGGAAAATTTTCATATACGGATTGCGCCAGCTAAAGATGTGAATTCTTGTTTTGTTGTCAAACAATATTTTTCGTATTCTCCTTTCTCCCTTTGCGCATGTTCTATTTCTTTGCGGCCAGCTGCTAATCGGAACCTCTGCTTTGTTCGCCTTGCCCAGCGTTGTTATATGATCGTATTTATCGTAAATGTTACGATTTTCGAAGGTTAATACGACGCTCCGATTTTTGCTCTTTTCGCCCCATTTTCTACGATTTCGTAAATATTTGTTCCGATTTTTTCCGATATTTTACAGACATAAATACGATGGGTAGATCGAAATACGACTCGATAAATAAAATGCAATTTCAAAAACAAAATATCCACAAATTTAGAAATGCATTTAATATGACATTACCTTAGCAACATATCCTTTTGCAATTATCCGGCATCGATTACCGAATATACAATTTTGCTTTTTGCGTTTTCGCTCCAAAAAAATGTTCTCCAAAATTTAGCTGGGCTAAATCTAATCTAAGCGAACGCATTTAGCTAAGTGGTACGCAGCTCGAGCTAAATAATAAAATTTTTGTTTCAGAATGTCTTTCATGTATTTGGTTTTGAGCGCGCCGATTTAATAAGTTGGGACATTTTCTCAAGCAAAATTTTGTCAGATCGCTCTACTCTGTTGTTTGTTGTCTTCAAAATATTATTGGTTTTAATGAATATATGGTCGAGGAGTATTTAGAGCTGGAGTATTCCATTGAAATAAATGAGAAGTGCTCGAAATTCCATAAGAAAAAAAAAAAAAAAAACTAAGAATAAAACGATTTTTATCGTGGAGGAGAAAAAATGGCGATGCTCGTGGAGCAACATCCATCGATATGGAGCCTTACAGATATATACCGTAGAATTTGTTGTTGTTTTATTGCAGCTACTGCAATAACTTGCGCAGCTCCAAAAAAAATAAAGTCTTCTTCAATTTCATTTGTGTCCATACCTGTTAATTAATTAAATTTAAATTTTTGCTCTACTGAATTGAATTGTTGAAGGAAGTTATTTTCAAAGAACAGCTGTATTTTGAGACAAATTATCCACATCGCTCTCTATGTAAAAATTTAGCTATGTTTGGAGAGAAAATTGGGAGACCAGATAAAATATAGTTTAGCATGTGCAGCATACTAAGCGTTATATATTAACATTTTAACTTGTTTAACTAGAGCTGAGATACTGATATGTTAATATGTTAAAATTGGTAAAATTTTAAAGCATTCTTAACCTTTTACCAAAGAGATGTGCACTCTATAACTTTAAATTGTGATAGAATTACAGTGTAGTTTAGCGTCATTTGACTGCTGTGTTATTCGATTGGGCACTCTCAGATTACTTTTTTTGCTCGAGGTCACTTTATATTCGATTTCAGAGCACTTTTGCGAATCTCAGAGTTGCTTCAATTTTACCAATACAAGTGAGTTTGAGTTTGACAACTAGTGGAGTTTTTTTACGTTTTCCTGAACATTTTTAACAGCAAATGTTTGGACATCAATGAGAGCGCAAATTTCGATTTTTTTTATATAAAACTTAACCAAGGAATGGAAAACACTTAGAAAGTCGTCGAAGGCTATATATATCCATCTTTCAATCGTATGAATATCAACAAAAAAAGAGCAAGTGACGTCTTAAAGTTCGACTAGCCACACGAATTCTAAAATCTGAAAGCGAATCCCAAAAAGCCGAACCAAATACCACATAAAAGAGCCATATTTCAATAGATTTCGGGCTTAGCCCCATTGCTCGTTTAAAGTGCAAACCCCTGAGGGTATAGATATAATTGGTATGAAAGTAAACAATTCTCAAGTTAAATTTGCTTGAAACTCAGAAATAGTTACAATACAAAAGTGTCTTGGATAAAGTTTAAACTGTCCGATATCTCACTATTCAAATTAAGTACAATATGACCTCTACGCTCTTAAATGCATTTTTTACTCGTACAATTAGAAAATACGACAAATCCGATTTTGATCTGAGAAAATATACGATTCTCAAACAATATCCATAACAACACTGGCCTTGCCATCGTTTACTTGCTGTTTGCTTTGGTGTTGTTATCCTTTTAGTGTGTATGCTTCATGCCGTTTTCGTTTCTTTTGGTTAATTTCTTAAATGTTGTCCATATTTTGAATTGAATTCGTCCAACTTGGTTGTTGCCGCCCGCCATTGCAGAGACCGCGCCGCAGTGATTTTGCATAAAAGATAAAAGTTTCTCTCCTTGATTTAACAAATGGGAGCGAGTTAAATAAATAATTGTTTTTAAAGATTTTCGTGTGCACTCTTATTGTAAATGTAATTGTGTACTACATCTACATGGTGTGAATTTGGCGTGACTTTGGTGCATTTTTGGAGAAATGATCAAATTCAAGCAAAGGTAATGGCGGGCTTAACTTCTTTTTTTCTTCTTTCTGTGAAGTGAAAACAAAAAGAAGAAATACCTGTTTTTATTGGTACATACATATTCGGGGGGACAAAAAAAAGAAAAGAAAAGAAGAAACAAGTGAAAAATGTTATTCGCTGTGCATTAGTTGGGAAGCTTTTTATCGCGGATAGAATATCTGTTGTGTGTGAAGTGATAGTAAATTATATCGCAAATTGTTTACAAGTTTTCTTGCTGAAATCGTGACAAAATGGTAGATTTTGAAATATTCGCGCATTGTGTTTGGTGAAGATGTCGATACAGTTTAATATTTAATTGTACCTACCATGCCAATGCCAAGTACAAAGTTGGGATTTGAGCTAAAGCGTATCTTTGTGAGAAAATGGCGAACGATTGAATTAAAATTGATAAATATGATGTGTGTGTTCTTTGTCAATTCATTTTTCGTCATGAAATGTCTGCGGCGTTGAATTAATTAGCATGTTAACATTTTTCTCCAAAAATTTGAAAAAGAAAGATGTTAATTCAGAATGTGCGTTTTTGTGTCGCTCCTTTTTGTTTAAAAGCGACATAAAATAATAGGTTACTGTGATGACGAGTTTAATGAAGAAACACCTCGACGAATTCGCAACATATAACAAGTTGGTGTGGTCGCAGTAAAGCCGCATTGTTATACATATTTTTGCGTTCGCTCTTCACTGTTGCTGGTTGAAATAGTGATCTCCAGGTGCTTTTTGGTCTGCAAAATTATGTGTACACTCCTGACTTTTCCACGCAACATTTCTATATCCTTTGCCGGAGAAAATGCATATTAGGAAAAGCGATTTCGCCGTGATTTGATGTCAATGTTTTGCAGCAACTGAACTAAAGAATTGTAAATGTTTGTAAAAAATGCCGCCAATTAGAATCAAAGTAAATGAGTTGATACTTGATTCCTATAGCGTTTGACATTTTGACGGGCTTTTTATATAGGTTCACTCATTCACTGTGCTATGCTGTGTTACCTACTTTTTATCTTTGAATAAAATGGTAAATGCTGGTCTGGAGTTTTTAATTCGGCATAAACTCAGCTTATATGTGTTAAACGCTATGATTCAGCAAACTGCCCAAAATCGAACTACCTATTCCAATGCGTTTATTGTGATATGTATTTTCAAAAGGATATGCTATGTTTTTGTATGTACATGATATATGGTAACAGATTGTCTGCGCATGAGCTTTAAAACGAATTATTTGCTTAAGAGTAGCCTTTCCTTTAAAGGTAGGTAGGTAGGTGTGGCAGTTTAATTTGAAATCCCAAGTAGCTCTATGTGCCGTTTTGTTACCACAACTCATTTGACCTGGTTGTTTAAGATTGTCGAATAGGAGAGTTTAGATCCAGCCTGTGGAATTCAAAAAGGTTATCAGTTCCCCAATACTACGTTTCGAGGCCTCCTCAAGGGAGTCGAAAAAAGTTTACCAAAATATGCCTGTCCAGCACTAGCCAGGGCCAGATAGCGATCTCTTGGTAAACCCTTTTTTGACTCCTTTGAGGAGCAAAGGAAATGGATGAGTGTTTCCTTTTCGGCTGTGTCATTACAGCTGCGGCAGTGTGTATTATGTGGGATGCCTAATCTAATTGCGTGTTCCCCCATTTGCCAATGGCCTGTGGTTATCACTGTTATTCTAACACAATCTTTTCGTGTTTTACTTAGAAGGTGGGTTGTTTTATCCGTGCTGTAGTTTGGCCACATCCTTCTGGATATTATACAGTTCGTCAGCCTCCTCCATCTGAGGTTGGCCTTCGATAGGAATTGTAGGTAGATCTTTGCTTTGACTGCTCCGAGCGGCATTTGAACCGATTCCGCAAGTGACAGTGAAGGCCTGAGCCTCGCCTGGCCAGCTCGTCAGCTTGTTCGTTGCCGCAAATATTGCTGTGACCTGGAACCCAAATCTGGACAACATTGAACTTGTCAAGCGAGGCCAGCTCCTAACGGGACTCTAATACCAATTTTGAGGTTATGTTGACTGAGGCTATAGCCTTGATGGCACCTTGAATATCAATGAACATGTCTATCTATCTGATTCGGCGACAGATCTCGCGGATAGCTAGTAATTCTGCCTGGAATACACTGGCCGTATCCGGAAGCCAGGATTTTGAGATGTTTAGAGACTCAGAAAAAACGCCTGCACTTACTCTCGAGTCCATTTTTGAACCGTCTGTGTAGATTGTTAAATTTGTGTCCCTATTCACCCGTTCACGTTCATCTAACCTTGAAGGAAATTCTGCCTGAAAATGTTTAGAGAAAAACATTTTGAGAGTAACATAGGCTGTGGCCGTAGGTCTCGCTCGACTCTGTGGGTCTGATCGCGCTACGTGCTGTATGTTTGTAATGTGGAGGTCTAAGGGTTAAAAATGCAGAAATACTGTAAGGGCGTCTGATGGTGTTGACCGTAGAGCGCCTGTGGTACCTATGCATGCTGTTCTTTGTACTTTTAGTTTGGTTATGTGTTGTAAGCTTTGCTTAGAGCCGACCACCAAACTATTTACTCATAGTTAAGTATTGTTACTTTAAGACGCTTATACAAAATTAAATGAAATATATATTTGGCTATGCAAATAATGAAAGAATAGAAAATAATCGGGGGGAAATTGCAAATTACGTAGTAACATCGAATGCAAACAAGTAGCTTAAAGAAACCTTGCAGTACGTACCTCCTATCAAATGTGGAAATAATAAGTTGAGGTACTATCCAGGCTAATTTGGGCAAAATTAGATGCCAAAAGGACTTCTCTCTCTATAAGTAGGAACAAAATAATCTCCGTAGTGGGGCAATTTTTATAGATAGCCACACCCGTAGAATGGAAGTACGCTACAATGAATTTTTCAGGAGCTATGTACCTATATGGATGAGAATGAAGGCGAAACCATTGCTCATCTTTGCGCCCATTCCTCTTTTGGAGACTTCTTGCAAGACGTAAGCGACTTGTCTCGCACGGACATAGGTACACTGTGTGTACTGGCCTGACCCCACTGCCGATTGTTTGAGATGTACAATGTACACATATAGGACAATATTCTTGTGTTGGGTATTTTTTAAGACTCCATTTTATTTATGCATTCAACTTGATCTTAGGACTATCCCCTTAAATATATGCCTACCGTATTTATATGTACTTCTCGTTTGCTTTCAGTTAATAACAATTATTGGAAATGTTGCAAAACAGATGAGTGAAGTCCCATCCTAACCAAACAAATAACCGTGAAGATTTCTACAAACAATTTAAGAGCACAAAGAACATAAAGCAATACTAGTTAACAACTAAACAAACATAAAATAATACATATACGAAATGTTTTCATTTCATAAGCCTAGAGTGTACCGCTCAGCCGACGGCTGTTGCATATGCAGAGCCAAATCTAGCAGGTAAGTTCTTTAAAATACTTCTGCTTGGCAACATCGCTTAACCGTTGAATTTGTCTCTGTAGTTCCAGATTTACAGACTCGAAGAAGTACGAAGAAGATTCGATAAAATGCTTTGATTTAAAGGAGCCACGTCATGGGGAGATTTGCAATGCTTGCGTACTTTTAGTTAAAAGGTACAAACGTCTGCCAACGGGCAGTAATCGCCATTGGGGACATGTAAGTGCAAACAAATCCAAACAATAAAGTTGGTCATTAATTGTATTTAATGTATATTTGCAGGTAGTTGATGCCCGAGCCGGACCGGGTATGAAGTCGATGAGTAAATTCAAGAAACTAAAGGAGGAATCTACACAGCTCTCCAACAATGTGTCGTCCGATCGCACTCATAACCAGAAATCTCTAATACCAGAAAAATTCTCGAAAATATTTAAGAAAAACAAAAAGAAGACCAGTAAGGACAAGATCAAGTCACAGGTTACAGCAATGTCTAGCAAGCCGTGGGAAACGCAATCACTGCCTTTGACACCCGAATCACTAGACAGTGACTGCGAAGATGTGCAATATTCGCCAACGATCGAGTCGGCGAGCATTCAAATTCGTCAGGCAATCAACCGGAGCGGTAGTCGAAAGCGAAAATGTCTACCACCGAAGAAATATCGCAGCAACAACGTCGACAAAGTGCAATTCTTTGACGAGAACTTGTGGGTTAAAAGGAAATCATGTTGCGGTATTGTATTCGAAAACAAGCAACTTGGTGCTATCATCCTTGATATACAGAACTATATGCCGTGTGCGGAACACAGGCGAAAGTCTAAGGAGATTCCTGAAAGGACAGTGCTAACCTCACACACCAGCGCTCAGCAGCAATATAACATGAAAACTGGTCCCTACCAGTTGCCTTTTAATCCACCAGCGAACCGCAATCCGACCCCAGTGCTAAAGAAACATCATTTGTTCTACAAGCGTCAGTCGGAGAGTTTCCCCCTGGGCGACATGAAGCAAATGAATAACACCAATCCTCTCCCCAAGACTGATTTTGTACTAGATATCAAAGTTCTTCCCACCACAATTCCTACCTCGTCAGCAGTGAAAGTCGCTAAACTGAATCCCGTCGACAATAGTATCCACAATATCGCTCATTTACAGTCGACAACGATAAAGGTGCCAGCTCCATTCGAACAACAGCATACAATGCACAAGCCATGCAGTAAATCGAGCTCATTTATGCATAAGGTAAAAACCGACACTGGTAAAATAGTCAAACATTCCTTGGAGAAATTCAGCACACTGCGACTGAAGCCATCTGAACTGTCTGACGTGAAGCACATGGTCAAGACTATTGACAAGTCGTTCCTGATTAAGCCGGTTGCAACCATTTCGCAGGATCGAGCTAAAAAGATTGGTCTGGACATTGTGCCGGGCTCCTCAATACAGTCGGTGGCGACGAAATTCAATGATAACTCATCGGACTCAGGATTCGATGAAAATTTACAAGACAGGAAGTCTGTTAGTCCTATGGTAAGTGCACTGAAGTTCGGTTTAGGTTTGTGTATTGTTTACTTTATGGCTTTGTTTTCTTCTGTTCCGACAGCAGGATGACAATGAAAAGAAGATCATGACAATTCCAGTGCAAACAATGTATTTGGCCAGCGGTGTGCAGATACACGGCCAGCAACAAAATCTTCTACTCACAGGAAACGATGTGGCAGCCAAAATATTACAGAATCGGAAACAGGTGCAGAGTGTAAGCATTTTTTATTGTTATTTTTGTGTGTGTGCGTCAGTTTATGATTTATAAAAGGTGTTGGCTCGCGAATTGTTTTGAGCGAGGCTAGTTTGCTAACAGACTGAAGTAAATGTTGCCACGTTTTACAACAGGAACGATCTTCCTCTTCATAGTGATAGTACGCATCAGGTTAAACCATGGCCACTACGAACAAGTCTTTCCAGTAGAGTCAACCTTCAGTTGAGCCCACTTGAAGTTACTTGAATTATTTTTGTTCGATTCGTGGGCCCCACTTTCCTCCACTGTATTCACCCCCTACAATGAAAGGCTGTTGGCGGGACTGTAAATGTATGTTCTCTGTAGTCGTCTTGAATGTCCAGTGACTAGGTCAATGTCGCTGTGTAGTTTGCATAGTTCTTCGTTGAAGTGTCTTTTGCTGGTCTGATTTTAAAACACAAAGGTGGGCAAAAATCTTGCGAAGAATTTTTCTATTTAAACGAATAACGACCGTGGTCCATAGAACAGGAATGTTTTTATTACGGCCTTACACTCACCCCTGTCGAGGTATCCCTTCGGAAAAAAATTCCTATTCGAAAATCAAATCTGGTCAGAACTCAAATTGCGTTTGAAGCATCCGTTTCGGAACACAATAAATGAAGCATATAAACGCGTTTATTTCACTTAAAAATATTCCGCAGCAATTAGTTGCGGGAGAGCTTCGGAACGAATGTGCCGTGTAGCTGTCAAAAGTGAGTGGTGTAACGCGGTTATCAAATGGAATTTCGTAGAAATCGGAGAAAATTCCTATCCGAACGGATACCTCAATAGGAGGGGTGACTGTTGGCAAGCAAAATGATTCTTCGTGTGGTTTCTACATGAAAGTTGTAGTTGCCAATTGTAATGTTCTGCCCCATTTGTCGATGCTGGGTGGAACTTCCTTGGTTTATAACTAAATGTTGTTCCTTTTGCACGCCTTCACTTTACAGTAGTATTATTTGTAAATCTGGCTCTGTTCGTTCAAATATGGCATCAAGGAAATAATCGGCCCTAGCGAGGTATTCGTCGGAACGGAAAATTCTCCCCAGCGCATACTCCTTCGGAGGCTCAAATTCCATTCGATGTGTCCGACTTCGGAAGAGAAATAAACATTTGCTATGGCGTACTGCAAATCGTAAACCGCAACCAAATTCTGTCGGAGAATATCGGAACCTAACTGTCAAAAATTTCACAAAAAAATGCACAAATTTCACCGATATTCGTTACAAAACGTCGGAACAATTCTCCGAACAGTTGTTCCGAAGAATACCTCGCATCAAAAATCATCCGAATCGTATAAAATCGGAGAATTTTCCACTCCAACGGATACCTCGCTAGGGCCGAATAGCTAGTCTGTAATTGAACCAGTTGAGGTGATCTTCCGTCTTCCGTTCTTGTGGATCGGGTCAACAATGCTGAAATGATATTCCCCTAGAATACATTCATCAGACCAGTTGTGAACTCTAAGAAGGAATTCCTATTTTACTGTAACTACTGAGCCGGTAAACCGGCAGATTCTAATTTAAACTATCATCATCGCCCATATTGATCGGTCTGTTTGCCTGGCAGCTTGATGTCGATACTTGTTTGTCGCCGTTATACAGCCTAAAGAATAAGCTTTTACGTTTTGTTCATACCGACTCCAATTTGTTTATGGTGGCCTTAGTTTATCTGCGTAACTTGTTGTCTGACATGGTAAGGAGCATTTATGGTAATGCTTATTGGAAAACGTTGAATATTTTTCTAATAAGATGAACGCAGATGACTGGTATGTTGCGGCATAAAAGCCACGATTTGTTTCAGTCGCAGAGCCAAAACGTAGTACAAAGACATTTCCACATAATTTTGTACCATAACCTCATAATTTCAATTTTCTTTGTGGTTTATTACCACGGCAAATGTTTTCGGTATAAAACACATCTTCAACAGATTTCTTTGCATTCCAACGACTAGTTTTTCAACTCTTAGGCCGTAGACCATCAAAACTGGTTTTTCAAACGTGTATTTATGAACTGTTGGTTGAGCTTACGCTTGTAACTTTAATAATTTGCAGTTTGCTGTCGTCCTCGTTCTAATATGTGCACATTTGAAGACATTCACATCACAAAAAAAAAAACTCTCTTTTCCTTACAGAACCGCAATGGAGTGAAAATCGCACAAATCGTTGCCGGCGGTGGCGGAACACAAAAAATGCGTGCAATATATAGTCAATCCTCTGAGGGGGCCATCATAACAACATCATCATCAACAACATCCAACATTATTGCCATCCCATCGACAACGTGTACAACAGCGCCATCCAGCCACCTAAGCAAAACACCAACGAATATCATCCTCAACGGCTCCGGTGGCGCTGGCGCTGGCAGTGGCAATGTAATTTCTACCTCTGTACCAAGTCTGAATCAGAAAATAATCCTAGTTAAGACTAAATACAATAGCAATAATAACAACAACCAATCAGTGTGTAAGAATTAGCCAAAACTTCTTTCGCCCGACTATTAGTGTGTTCCTTTTTAATTACATACATTTTGTTTGTTATATTTTGCTCGTCCAATTTAGGAATACATTGACTTTCAAGCCGGTCTGAAAGTACAATACACCTACAACACCCCCGGTGTGAATGTAAAATCGCGAAATATCTCAGTATCAGTTTATCAACAATAGCAAAGGGAGCTCTCGTAGTCGTCGGTCAATAACGATAAAAAAAAAAAAAACAGAATCGTTCGTAAATTGTTTATATATATAATTTTTGCATTTATTTGTATACACAAAAAAAAACGTCTAATTTATTACGATAAAGATCTATTTTAATATTTATTTAGATAAAAAAAAAATCAAACAAAAATCTAAAAAAAAAGAAAAATACAAGCAATTGAATCTACTCTAATTGTGGTGAACAAAATTTGTACATGAAAACACTTGTGCATTTACTTTGTCTCAGACAAAATTCAAAGTGCATTTATAAAATGAGAATCTAAGGCACCAAACGATTATTAGGAGGCAAGAAAAAATTAGCGATTTAGCAAAATTCATATTAGATACATATATATACGTAGATCCTGTTCTATGCCAGAGAAAGAAAAAATTCCAAAACATTTTATGTGATTTAAATTAGTTATTTTAGGTAAAACCCCCCTTACAACAAGCGAATTAGGCAAATTTGTTATTTATTTAAATTTATTTAATTTAAATACATACTTACATGTATGTATGGATACATGTGTTAGCAAAACAATCATTGTCTCTTCCTTCTGTTTGAGTTCTTTGGAATGTAGCAAGTAAATCGTTGGTATCTTCTTTAAACCATTTGCCTTTTGTTTTTATATAACGAACCTTGGTAGATTCAATCATGTTTTGTATTTGTAGACACGAAATTAACTTTTCTCTCTCTCTCTCTCTCTCTGTTTCTCTCAATCAATCAAAGTACATAATTAAATATATCGGAAATAGAAATAAAAACTACTTTACAAATTTTTTAACAATGACTCTAGTTGTTACACAGTTTACTTAGATTAATATAACAAATAGGTTATGTATGTTTATGGTAATTTAATTGAGATTAAAAGTCAGAATTTGTATCGCAAAGAAATTGTTTATATACACATAATTTAAAATACTGTAGTTTTCTTTTTATAAACAAAAATAAAAATATACATATATATTATATATACGTACTTTTAAGAGTAAACCAGAGAAAAGGCAGAATAATGATATTGCAATTTAATTGTAGTAAAAAAAAAAATCATCTCCAATATTAATCATTTCATATTATACAGTTATAAATGTAATTAGTAAATAATATTGTATTTACTGCCATGAAAAAAAAAAAAAAATGTTAATTTTAGGGAAATTCATTATGGTGTAGAAATATAAAAACAATTTAATCCGCATACAACAAGAAGGTGGTTTCTTTTCACTTATGGTTTCTTGGGGGTGTTTTAGGACCCGACACTCAGGAGTACTTTCAACTGCACTTCGTGAGTTACAAATTCAAAGCTCGAATGCTCGTTTTATAATTGTAATCGCATAAGCACAAAAACAGTCTGGATACATTCGGCCCTAGCGGGGTATCCGTCGGAACGGAAAATTATCCGCAACGCATGCGACGATACAAATTCCGCTGTCAGGCAGAACGAACCATTCAACCTGGACGATGAAAGCCAAGATTTCCGTCAACCTGACCAAAATGAAGTGAGGATAGCAATATCTAAGCTTAAATCCAACAAGGCTGCTGGACCGGACGGCTTAACTGCCGAGCTGTTTAAGGCAGCGGGAGATGACCTGCTGGAGAGCATACACCAACTCGTCTCCAAGATTTGATCAGACGAAAGTATGCCTCATGAATGGAACCTTAGCATCGTTTGCCCGATCCACAAGAAAGGAGACTCTAAACTGCGCCACCTATAGAGGCATCAGTCTCCTGAACACTGCGTATAAGATCATCTGTGAACGCCTGACACCATTCGTCAACGATCTGATAGGTCACTATTAGTGCGGTTTTAGGCCCGGTAAGTCCACGACCGATCAAATATTCATACTACGGCAGATCCTGGAGAAAACCCAAGAAGTCCAGATCGATACTCACCATCTTTTTATCGATTTTAAGGCCGCATATGACAGCATTTATAGAGACGAGCTATACAGAGCCATGTCTAGTTTTGGCATCCCTGCCAAACTTGTCAGATTGTGCAGAATGACGATGGAGAACGCTCGCTACTCCGTAAAGGTCGGAAACAATCTCACCGAGACTTCTGATGTCAAAAAATGATTGAGACAAGGCGACGCGCTGTCATGGGACTTCTTCAACATCATTCGAGAAAATTGTGCGAAACTCACAAGCCAACACCAGAGGCACAATTTTCCAAAAGTCTGCGCAACTGCTTGCATACGCTGAGGACATTGACATTGTTGGCAGAACACAGCGAGCTGTCACTGGTGCGTTTGCAAGTATTAGTACAGAAGCGGCAAAAATGGATTTAGTGGTGAATGAGGGTAAAACAAAATACATGCTGTCAACAAGAAGGGACACACAACATCGACGAATCGGACAGAACGTCACGATAGACAGCTATAACTTTGAGGTAGTTAGGACTTTGTCTACCTCGGCTCCGCTATAAACTCTGACAATGACATCACATCAGAAATCAAGCGAAGAATCACACTTGCCAACCGCTGCTTCTTTGGCCTAAGACGGCAATTGATTAGTAAGGCCTTGTCAAGAAGCACTCAGGAGATTTTATTTAAGACTCTCATCATCCCTGTCCTGCTATATGGCGCAGAAGCATGGACCCTAGCAAAAACGGATGAGGATCTTCTTGGTCGCTTCGAACGCAAAATTCTTCGAGTGATTTTTGGAGAAGATTTTACAGCAAACTCTACGAGCTGTACAGCGACATCGACCTGGTCAGAAAAGTACGCATTAGTCGTCTAAGATGGTTAGGACATGTAGAGCGAATGGACACCAACACTCCGGCCCGGAGAGTCTTCGATTCCAACCCGGAGGGACAACGCAGTAGAGGAAGACCTCGCCTTAGGTGGCGCGCGCAAGTGGAAGGGGACCTCAACCAACTTCCAACAGCCAAAGGTCCAGGCCCAGGTCCACCCCGGACTGTAGCGCCACCTTAAGTTAGTAAGTAAGCATGCTCTTTTGTAGGCTCAAATTCCATTCGAGGTGTCCGACTTCGGAAGAGTAATAAACAACTGCTATGGCGTACTGCAAATCGTAAACAAATTCCGCAACCAATTTCTGTCCGAGGATATCGGAAGTGAACTGTCAACATTTTAAGATAAAAAAAGAGCAATGTCGGAATAATTCTCCGAACAGTTGTTCCGAAGAATACCTCGCAGAAAAAATCCTCCGAATCGTATAAAATCGGAGAATTTTCCGTTCCGACGGTTACCTCGCTAGGGCCGATTAGAATGCATCCCGAAAAACACGATTACTTACACCCTCTCCCTCAGTTTCAATTCAACAAGAATTTCAAAACCTCTAGAGCTGACTGGGAGAATGGTAAATTGTCTCGAGAGGAAACCGTCTGTTTTCATGCAGATGGCTCCAAAACCGATACAGGCGTTGGTGGGAGTGTTTTCTCTCAAGATCTTAGTCGGGTAGTTTTTGAGATAATCAATCCTGTGGTATCACAATGGGTCCTACTCTGGACTAAGTGAGGCTGCACTTGGTGTGGCCTGCCACCTGAACCTAACCTAAGTACAAAACGATCGAACGACATCGTCTCAACGATGCTAATACTTCATGAAAAAACAAAAAAAAAACAAAATGGTCGTAGCTATTACGTTACCAACTGCCAAACACCGATTAGAACAATTGCAATAATAAAATGGCATTTACTGAATTGCTTTTTTAGAAGCCGATCAAGAAAAATTCGCGCACAAGAAGAACTGGAAAATTGCGTTCACAATGTAATACCATCCGGCATTTATTTTCGTTGTCAAAAACATGTAAACCTTAGTTCTATAAAAAATATGTTCGCTCTACAATCTACTACTTATTTATACAAAATGCAATAATGAGGTAAACAAATATAATGAAGGCTACAAACTCCAAGTCTACATGAAATCATCATTCGATTTCGTCCTTTAATTCTTTCTTGTCTTCAATACTTTCGGATTTTGTCAGTTTCGATAGGCTCTTCGTTGGTATAGCACCGTTCGACTTCCGCTTCTTGGCGCACTCCTTCAGTTTCTGATTGTAAATTAACTCCAGTTCTTTGGTGAGCTCCACTGGCAATGTCCACTCTGACCCTAGCGACGCCTTAGTAAGGTTAGTTTCTTTCGAATAATCGGGAATTTCAACACCCAATCGCTTGCACACCTTTGTCATGATGTCATCAACATACGTGGAGATAATCATATCTGCTTTTTTGTCCTATAACATTGATTAAGATAAGTTGTGATCAATTCTTTGTAACTACACACATACATGCTTCGTGGGTTGCAGGTTGCATATGACCAGCTTTCCGCCGTGTTTCTTATTTTTCAGTGGAAGGTTTCCGCTTGGCACAATTTGAAGGGTAGTTCCCAAAGTGATATTCAAATCAGCTATACTAAAGAAAAGTTAGAGTAGGAATCACAATGGCTGGATAGATTATTAAGAACTGGCATACGTGGAATGCATGAGTGACATGTCGAGATCTCGTGGAGGCAGATCGTGTTCCCAATCAAGGACATTGTCAAGCAAAGTTCCACCACGACATGAACGAGCATTTGGCCCACCCTTGCATACACCGCCACATGGTTTTTGACCAACAGTCTGTGCGGCTGTGTCTCTTACGTATTGCCTGCGAAGAAATTTCAACTGTAACTTAAGACTAGCTTATTAAATAAATTCACCTCCGACATTTACTGCATTGCTCCACAAACATATTTCCATGTAGCTCTGATATGTACTTCCTGTTCAATCCAGATTTCATATGAAGTCCGTCAATGTTCTGACTAATTATGTAGTGAACGTATCCCTTCTCAATTAGCACCTTCAGAGCCATGTGAGTTCTTGTCGGGATTGCGTCATTGAAAGATATGTTGATCGAGGGCTTTTCACCTTTCCTTTCCAGCGTCCACACTCCATTAGGTCCACTGGACATAAACGAAACAAGTACCAATTGCATACCTACCGATAAACAGCAAGGATCTTGCACTTACCGAAAATCAGGTATTCCCGCGGATGTGCTAATACCAGCCCCGGTATGGACAACTACGTGCTTAGAACCTTCAATCAGTTTAGCTAACTTTTCACATTTTTCATCCACCTCAGCCTCAGTATCGAATTTCTATTGTTAGACCAATATTAGTACATACATATACGAGAAACAGAAGTTTGTGAATTTGTATCACCTCAGCTACACCAAGCACTCCTTTGTTTTCGTAAGGAGACAAGCCATCCGCATAAGTACATGACATGTTAGCAAGTTACTTCTGTGCGAACAATTAAAAACAAAATATGGAATATAATATGAAACCTTAAGCCTATAAACAATTTTTAAAGAGGGAATGGGGGTATTGCAGTAATTCCAGTATCCCACTAGAGGAAAAGTCACTCACACACGACACACTCCACACAAGACAAACCACTCAACTCGGAATAGGTGTGTTCGGTGTTCAACTTAATTTTCGAACTGTTCAAAGAACCAGTGGTTAGATGGGCCTTTGGATGGTTTTGCCTGGATTCGAATATTTCTCTGAAGGTCCCTTCGGCGGTGCTTATTTTTTTTCCATTCTCTTTATTATTATTTTTTCCTTTAGCTACAGGCAGGAATTAACAATTTAGCGAACTGTCAACTTGACAACGCAATACTTTACTCTGTTATATTTATCTGTTACAGGGCAAAATTTCAATCAGTATATTTTGTTGTTATTTCACAATGATACAATAACAGTTGCATCGGATCGTGAATACCCCTATTATAAATAGAAACTGAAAAAGAATAGGGGTATTCACGATTCAGTGTAACAGATCTAGTAAAATTGCGAAATTTTAATTATTTTTATATCAGATCGTGAACGCACTTTTTCTCATCATTTTATAGGAAAATGAAAATTTCGTAAGCCATCGCTATAAAAATATCAACATGCATAGCTTTCCCATAATTCCTACCACGTAAGCAAGATGGCCGACCTAAGAACGTATCACGTTTTTTGCGTGTTAGGTAATGCTGTCCCTTTCAGTCAGACGGCTGTTTAGTATTGGGCATCCCTTTAATTTTCCGTGATAGAAATGTGTGACCGTGTAAATGCCCCATAATTACAAACAAAAACAAATCAGCTAGTTAGTCGACGAATGACAGTAGCTGATGCATGCATGTCAAACAATTTTCTGCACATGTGTTTTGCTTGCAGTACTGCACGCTTCACTGCGTCCAGAAATTCTGCACAGGTGTTTTGGGCATAAATATGAATGTTTTAATAGGACAAATCAATTTGTTTTAATTCAAGCTTGCATTGCACGCATAATTGTATATTTTCGGATCACACAGCGAAAAATTTGTTTCTAATATAATAACACAACAAACTCTTCAATCTAACATTGCCATCAACACCCGGACTTGAACACCCTGAGGTCAACCCTGACAACGATGCATACTACGAGTATGAATCTGAGAAGACAACCACAATATATGTAAAATAGATTTAAGAAAACAAACATTGTATACCGTTGGGCCCCTGTTGTTGAGCCAACACCTCTAAATATTAACTATTCACCACCATTTGTTACCTAGCCTTAAGTCAAATTGTATATACTAAAAGTTTAATAAAAGCAAATGTAATGTAATGTAATTCAATCTAACATTTTTCTTGTGTGGGTTGTTGAGTTCAGGGCAATTCTTTAAAAATATCCCGGAGACTTCTGTCGTGTTAAGAATAAGAATAAAATAGAAAACATAGAAAGAGCACTTCTTTTCTTTTCTTCAATCGTAAACGCCATAAGAAGAACTGTGATTTACAAAGAGTTTTTCTTTAAATGTAACATAAAAGCTCGAAAATTTTACGTAGGTACTTTAGGAATGGTGTCTCAACATTTTCGTCTAAAAAACATAAAAGCCAAAGTCCACACTTCACCTCAAATTAAACATATACAATTGCTGCTTTTTACGAACGTCATAATAGGCTTTTGTTATTATGAGCACATGATCTATATAGGTCATTGATTTCCACGGCTTACAACAATAGTACAAAATCCAACTATTTATAGAAAACATCGAATATTCACTGTGCTAATATGTTTAAAATATGCTTAAAAATATTAAGCTTAGTACGCTGCTCAAGCTAAATTTTGTCTCCTATACAAAATTCTCTCCAAAATTTAGCTAATGTCGTTTTCCATTTGGGACAGAAAAAGCATTTTTTCAGATTCAGAGCAGTTTTTCTGCTCTCGAAATCAGCTAGCTGTCAGATTTAATGTTCCATTGGCCGCAAAAAAAGCGAATCTCGATACCTGAGCGAGATTCACACCTATTTATTGCACTAACACCAAAAAAATGTTCATTTGTCAAACTTTAAAGTGTGTTTACTTACGTTTTTAGACGAGAAGTCTGTGAAAAATAGAGCAGCTGACTTTTAAATCGCGCACCACAACAAATGCATAGGAAGAAAATTCTTGTTTTATGTTCCATTGGGCACGAAAAATCTGAAATCTGAGAGCAAAATCTCGAAATCCCAATTGAAAACGACATAGGCTAAACTTAAGCGAACCCATTTAGCTGAGTGGTCCGCTGCTCGCGCTAAATAATCAAACTTTTGTTTCAGAGAAAGTGAGAACGTACCCTTTCTCTTTTACTACCTTGCCAACATAGTTTGATTTTATTTGGCTGAACGCTGACACTTGTTTTTACAAAGATCGCAGATGGCCGCGACCGGTTAGCGTTGCGATTGCGATTGCTTTTTCCTTAAACATAAACAAAGTCAGATGCAGGTCAGATCTCAGATGTGCGTTGTTTTCTGTACGCAAATTCTGCGAAGTGCAATACAGTCTCATTTAAATAATTAAGTTCCTTATTCCTTTTTTCTTAAACCCGGTAGCGGTAGGTAAGAAGTAACTTTGTATTCAGAAAGCAAAATCGAAATGGAGAATCCAACACTGTACGTGGTTCAAAAGATTCACAGTTATCTTTTGGGCTCTGCGTCTCCATCTGCATCGAAGGGAGATGCAACAAGTTTGATAAAAGTCCAGAATTATAAGCTATCTCAAATTGGCGACATAAGCTTTCCATTAAAACAAGATATATGGCAGAATCATTTTAAAATAACTTTGAACTGTGAAGGCGAAAATATATTTAACCTCACATCATACGCGGCAGAAGATTCGATGCAAAAACTTTTAAAATACGGTCAGAATTGGACCTTTCCTTTGTCAGAAATTAAAATCATCAAGGACCGCTGTGCATTGTTTCTGAATAGGAAAATGGTAACGGAAAGACTCTTGAATGAAGTTCTTGTTGCCAAGAACTATGGCGTTCAATCGAAAGATGCAGAAAAGAAAGTTTGCATTGTTGGCTGTAGAAGTACAGCTCCGGGCGTTTTATCGGAATATCGAGCAAGATTAGTTCACAGGACTCTGACAAAGCTTGTTCATTTATCCGAGTGGACAAAAGTTAACGATTCTACGGAACCCAATTTGAAGACTGTCGCAGTTGTCAGCGTTGTTACCAAGCGTCCAAATGTTGAAACGAACGAATCTGTGGTGCTGAGATGTGGGACTGTTTTGGATCCACGTGATGGAAAATTGGCGAGAATTTCACCAGAAGAATATATAAGGTAAGTTCTGGGTAATATTTATTAAAATTTAGTTTTCCTAGATATTTACATTAATACCACCAACTTTAGTAAACCGAAATGCAAAAGCCTTTCCTCTTGTATACAAATTTAAGAGCTAAATAACAAACTGAGTCGTTTGTTGATCAGACTCATAGTAAATCCCCGACACAGACACTTTGACTTAGAAAATCTAGCACATCGTCTTTTAAAAAACTTAAGTTAACAGTTTTATCAAATGGAAAGCGAAAACTTTGAAACTTAAATCTGGAACTCGATTCAAGTATCTGCCGCACACAATCACAAATAACGTCATTAAGTTTTCTCTGAATGCGTTCCGACTGTATGATTTGTGATAAATAAATGAAGCAAAAATCAGTTGGTTTAATGCTGAATTTCGTCGGAGTTCAGCAAACTACGGCGCTTATGTTTCAACGGAAAGGCATTATTCCTGGAAGCATCAACGTCACGATGATGTAGTGCGCGTTGCAGTTCGGGGCGGACTCAAGTTACAATTTAGTTCGGTCGTCCTTAGACAATTGCCTCCAGTCACGCACTTCAAGTTGATGGAAGTACTTTTCAACTTCGCGCTATCTTAGGCAAAGTCTTACTGCGGATCGGAGTGTTAATGCCCAACGTTCATGCCTGCCTTCTCGAATGTCTAATTTACTGTTTCTTGTACATCTGTAGTTTGTCGTTGAACAGTCTCCTCTTGAAACACATCAACGCAAGCAGGACCAAATATCTAACGAAGAATTTGTCTCTTGAATCGGGCAAGAACATGTTCAGTCGCTTTTTAAAGAGTCTATCCTTCAGATTCATAGTTGACTATCTTTTTTTTTTAATTTGATTTTGTATAGCCTACGTTCCACAGACATGCGTCTAATGGCTATGCACAAGTATGGAATACGTGTAAAGGACGATCAAAAGTTTTGCCAACTCTTTGATCGACTTGGAGAAGCAGCCGTAACGGTCGATTTATTGGAAGTTAAACCCTCGAGTCCCGTACAAATGATTAGAAGCGGTCAAGGTAGTACAAAAGGTTTGTAAAAGATCAAATTAAATTTAGCATATTGTACTTGACGATTGTTTTCATTGCAGGTGCTTCATTCATTCTCTACAATTCGGCTCGGCTCGAAACACTACTTCGAAGTTTTGACGAACGAGTCGAAAAGGGCATCTATGAACAATTACCTCCATTGTCCGATATCGACTTTGGTCTCCTGTGCAGTGAGGTAAACAAGCTATAGTTGTTGTTTTCATAATAAAATCTATGGATCCTGCAGGAAGAATGGGAGCTCATATATGGCTATATATTTGCCTTTCCGAATCTCATTAACCGGTGCATTGAAAACTTTGATTCAGGTTCATGCGGAATTCATTTCTTGATCAAATATTTGGACGGACTGGTTTCAGCATTTAGCGTGTACTATCGACGTATTCGCATATTAACGGTATTGATATTTAAATTTTACCATAACAAGTCATACAAATCTGTATTAACTGAATGTGCTTTCTAGGAAACCCGAACCCATTTGATGCCACATGTTTACGCGAGAATTTATCTGCTTAAAGCGATACGTGAGGTATTTAACATGACACTGGCGGTACTCGACATCGAACCGGTGCAATTTATGTAAACTAGTTATTTAAGTTAACTAGACTGAGTCTAGTGTTCAGTGTTCGTCCATGTTGCAGTTAAGTTTCCTCAAAGTGTATATTTATTTTTAATAAACCATTTCAAAGATGAATTTTGTAAGAAAGCACACATGTATTTTCTTTTTGTCGTAGAACTTGTTCGACAACACCGACGTCTCGGACGTCACCGTAGATAGATACAATGTTGAAGTAGTTTCGGACTTTGTCTACCTAGGCTCTGCCATGAACTCAGATAACTACACCAGGGCTGAAATTACTACATACTACTTATTTAACGGGCTCCCGACCCGTGGAGAGTCTCTGCCTGAGACACAGCAGCCTTCCATCCTCTACGATCCCGGGCACTCTGCTTTTAGTTGTCCAGACGAAGCGCTCTGGCATTCGCGATTCCTTTGTCTTTGAAACGGAGGTTCGGTCTTCTCGAACCCGGGGGCTGGGATTCGAAGATCCTCTTAGCTGGAGCGTTATTGTCCATTTGCTCGATGTGGCCGAGCCAATGTAGTCTACGTATTTTGGCTTTTTGGACTACATCCTCATCTTGATGCAGCTCATAGAGTTCGCGGTTGTATCTTCTCCTCCATTCGACCTCTTCGCACACGGGACTAAAAATCCGCCGCAGAATTTTTCTTTCGAAGCAGCCCAGAATTAGCTCTCTCTTTCTGCTTATCGTCCAGCACTCGGCGCCATAAAGCAGAACTGGAAGGATAAGGGTTTTGTAAAGCATACATTTTGTCCTTCGAGTTAGGAGTTTTGAACATAATTGTTTTGCCAAACCGAAGAAACGGCGGTTTCCTAGGGTAATTCTCCGCCGGATCTCCACTAGGGTGTCATTCGTGGAGTTCATGTTTGCTCCGAGGTAGATGAACTCCTTAACTACCTCGAAGTTGTTGCTATCAATAGTGACGTTTTGTCCTAGGCGGTGGACAGATGCTTGTTTGTTTGTTGATAGAATGTACTTAGTCGTGTCCTCATTTACTTCAAGGCCAACAAAGTGCTGATATTCACCCCTATCGAGGTATCCGTTCGGAACTCAAATTGCGTTCGAAGTATCCGTTTCGGAATAAAATAAATGAAGCATACAAACGCGTTTATTTCACTTTCATGTGATATGTGATATTCCGCAGCAATTCGTTGTCGGAGAGCTTCGGAAAAAATTGCCGTGTGGCTGTCAAAAATAAGTGGTATAACGCGGTTCCACGCAATGCGACAAGGTGCGCTATATGCCATCGGAGAATTTTTCCGAAAGTTGTATCGGAACGGATACCTCGAATGGAATTACTCTTGTCAGTCGCTGTTTCTTTGGGCTAAGAAGGCAATTGAGTAGCAAAGCCCTCTCTCGAACAACTCAATTGTGCCTTTATAAGATCCTAATCATCCCAGTCCTGCTCTACGGCGTAGAGGCATGGGCCCTTTCAAAATCGGTTGAGCTTATCTACTCATGGTTATTTCGAGAGGAAAATTCTTCGAGTAATTTTTGTTCCAGTCTGCACAAACGGTGAATGGAGGAGGAGATACAACGACGAAATGTACGGGCTGTATAGCGACATCGACCTAGCCAAAAGAGTGATGGTCCAACGACTGAGGTGGCTGGGTCATGTAGAGCGAATGGACCCGAATGCTCCGGCCGGGAAGATCTTTGAATCCACCCTGAGGGACGGCGCAGTAGAGGAAGACCGCAATTTATGAGGCGCACGCAAGTCAAAGGGGACGTTAAATAACTAAGCGTACGAAACTGGAGACAGCTGGCTAGAGATCGTGTTGGGTGCATACGCTTGTTGATTGAGGGTCAATTCCACCCCAGACGGTAGCGCCACCTTAAGTAAGTAAGTAAGGACTTATTCGAACTGCGTCATGGTGAAGCAGCTTTTCACCATACATTATACCCTCTTTGTGATTTTAAAAACAAAAAGAAGTAATGAGACTATTATTTTACAACACCGGTATCGAAACCATCGTCGGCATTCGCTGTCGGTGCTAATTGTCTGCTCTAAATCGAAGTGCTTCATCTGATTCATAAAAAAAAGCAACCTTTGTCCCTAATTCACGGCCTAAAACATCTACTTTATTATCCATAACAATACAAAATATTAATGTACAACAATATCATCATTTAAATCTACATACAGATCAATCTGCACAATATCCAGTGTTACTTACATACGAATTACTTAAACATGCGAGGACTACAAAGTTAACTATGGAAGAAGGAAATAGCCTAAGCCGAGTCTGTACTGAAAACCATTTTTACGAACAAAACAACTTAAAATATAATACTTTTTCTTCGAGCCATTTGCCGGAGGTGCTCGCCACCTATCTCTCTTCTTTTTTCCTATTGAAATCAATAATAAAATCCATATTAGGTTTGTTACTGAAAAACAGCTGCTCCATGAGCTTTGTGCTGCCCAGTGTGTTCGCTTTGGTCCCAAGGCACATGTTATATTGCTGCAACTCCAAATTAACATCACAGTAAATATCATGATGCACATGCACAAGGGATGGGTCTGGGGCGCGAAATATACTAAGCCGACGATATTTCTCCGCCTCCTCATTGTAACCACTAGGTACATCGGCGGTATTTACAAGGAATGATCCTTGTCGGTTACCGACTTTGACAATTTTTTCTAAAAACTTTACATCTTCCAGGCCCCAGCCGGTAATGTCGCGATCGAATCCGTTTATATCCGGGTCCAAGATGTCTGACTTGTAAATGGAACAAATTCCAAAGCCAAATTGTCGGAAGTACCCTGAATCGTTATTTATTTCGCTCGCTAACATTTGCGAGGAGTTACGTCGTTTCGGATCGTATTGGCTAAAGACGATAGGCAGATATACCTGTTTGCCTTGAATCGTATTCATACGAATTCGTTGAAGGGTCTCTGACTTGAAAACCATATCAACGTCGATGAAGAGGATGATGTCTTGGTTGCGAATAAACGAGGATCTAGCGGCCGAATCGAGTGCAACACCTCTAGAGAAGTCTTCGTTGCGATGAATGTAGTGTATTTGTTGATAAACGTTCTTCTGTCGCAGTTCTCTAATGAGCTTCAAATGATCACGTACTGAAGTTTGATTTCCGAAAATCACAATGACTAAATCGCAGTTTTGATCCTGCCTGATGGCCACGTCCTCGTAGTTGTCTACGAATCGTTTAAAAGTGTTATACCGGCCCGCGATTGGCAGAACGAACACAACCTTTGACTTGTTGCTAAGTTGGGAGCTTGTGTCGCTAAATCCAGGAATCGTGAAAGAGTTGGTGAGTTTTTCCATTCCCGTATGAAGAAGGTTTTTCAATAGGTCTGCGAAGGAAAATTTTACAAATACAATAGCGAAATTGGTTTCCCAGTGATGCTGGTAAGTCTATGAAAGGTACTCACTTTTTTGTAACGTAACGTTATAGAAATCTTCTTCAAACTCCTTGACAAACGTTCCAGTAAATGACCGTTGAACATATAAGTGACGTCGTACAGGTACAGTCATCTTCTTGCCTCTGTACTTTTTGTAAATAAGAAGAAGATCCAAGATTAGATCTTGCCCATGCAGAGTGTTCAATCGGGAATAGCCGTAAAGTAGTTCACGAAATTCTATGACTCGACCGCGTTGTCGTGAGTAGTTGTTGATGTTCTCCATGACTTCGTTTATTACATCTTCCAAGCCTTCTCGGGAGGCTGAATCGATTTTGTGCTTCGGATTGGAATGGTCTGTCGAATAAAGACTTCTAGCAATGAAGGACCATTCCAGTAGATCTTCCGTTGAAGTTGGTGTGAATTTGTTTAAATCCGGACTGATTCCTGTAAGATGTTGGATTGTGTTTATTTTTTTGTCAGTTTTTGAATAATATTGGTATGGATGAACAAAATGGGTAGATATAAAATGAAGTAAAAAAAAAAACATAAATGAAGATAACAACCCTCTCACAATTTTAAATGAGAAGTCTAAATGGCTCATTAACTTTTTCGTGTGGCAATTACGAGACTGCTCTATATCAACTTGCTTTCGATTTAAACTAATAAACACGTGGTTTATTCTCTAAATGTAAAAGGAGAAGGAGTAGGTTGCCAGGATTGTCGCAAGACGGACCCGTATGTTGTCAGGACTGTCGCAAGACGGACCTTTAGGTTGTTGGGACTGTCGGCAAGACGGACCTATTGGTTGTCGGGACTTTTGCAAGACGGACCCGTAGGTTGCCAGGACTGTCTCAAGACGGACCTATTGGTTGTCGGGACTTTCGAAAGACGGACCTATAGGTTGCTGGGACTATCGCAAGACGGACCCATAGGTTGTCAGGACTGTCGTAAGACGGACCTGTAGGTTGCAGAGACTAGCAAGATGGACCCGTAGGTTGCCAGGACTGTCTCAAGACGGACCTATAGGTCGTCGGGACTGTTGGCAAGACGGGTCTATAGGTTGGCGGGACTATCGCAAAAGACGGATCTATAGGTTGTCGGGACTGCCGCAAGACGGACCCGTAGGTTGCCAGGACTGCCACAAGATGGACCCGTAGGTTGCCAGGACTGTCGCAAGACGGACCCGTAGGTTACCAGGACTGTCTCAAAACGGAGCTATTGGTTGTCGGGACTATCGCAAGACGGACCCATAGGTTGCCAGGACTGCCACAAGATGGACCCGTAGGTTGCCAGGACTGTCGCAAGACGGAAAAAAAAATCGTCGGGACTGTTGACAAGACGGGTCTATAGGTTGGCGGGACTATCGCAAAAGACGGATCTATAGGTTGTCGGGACTGCCGCAAGACGGATCCGTAGGTTGCCGGGACTGCCACAAGACGGACCCGTAGGTTGCCAGGACTGTCGCAAGGCGGACCCGTAGGTTACCAGGACTGTCTCAAGACGGAGCTATTGGTTGTCGGGACTATCGCAAGACGGACCTATAGGTTGTCGGGACTATCGCAAGACGGACCTATAGGTTGTCGGGACTATCGGCAAGACGGACCTATAGGTTGTTAGGACTGTCGGCAAGACGGACCTATTGGTTGTCGGGACTTTCGCAAGACGGACCTATAGGTTGTCGGGACTGTCGGCAAGACGGACCCGCAAGTTGCCAGGACTGTCGCAAGACGGACCTTTTGGCTGTCGGGAATTTCGAAAGACGGATCTATAGGTTGTTGGGACTATCGCAAGACGGACCCATAGGTTGCCAGGACTGTCGCAAGACGGACCCGTAGGTTGCCGGGAATATCGCAAGACTGAAAGCTTCGACTTGAATTTGGTGAAATTATAATTGTAAATTATAAAATTGATTCAATAAAAACTTTGAATTGAAGTTCTTGAAATTGGAAGTCGTAAAATTGATTAAATAAAAAAAAACTTTTAATTGTAAATTAGAATAGAACCCAGATATTAGAAAGAAATGTAATAAAAGGAAACTCCTCCACCTGAAGTTTCTGTTTCTTTAGGAAGAACCTTGGCGATCCGGCGAGCTAACTTCAGCCTTAAACAAAAAGCACGTCTTCACAAGGGTCCGCAAATATATCATTAACAATAATAAGTCTTCTGACACTCATTTGAAATTGGAGCGAAAAGAAGACATCAGTGGCGGAACTACCATTGTATTTCAGCGTAGGTACCAAACGGAGCAAAATAAATAAGATTTAATTGTAATTGCAGGCTGTACAAATCAATATCATGTAATCATCATAAGATTAAGAATAGTGAGATATGTTTTATACGTTATGACATGAGTATGACTGAATCAGACGGCGAGATCAGGCCGATGAAACACTCCTTTTGTTGGGGATGTTCGAGTAAAATCAACTTGAAACTCTAAGCACTGAACAAATTGGGAAATCATATTAATCAAAGTAAGTACACTACACACATAGGCATTGTCAGAACTCAAAAGAAAATAAATATGTTACCGATTGTATTATTTTTCGCAGTTTTGTTGGATAGTCAAATCGGTGCCACGTTGTATTACTTATTCGCAGGCTTTATACTTGGATCTTGGAGTCACCGTTTCATTGTAGCCAAGGATTGGAAAACTGTAATATGAAACATTAAAGGCGATTGAACAAGAATGTGAATTGAATGTGAATATTCTTGCTTACAAGGCACCCAAGCGGCTTTTTTTCTGGTGAGTGCTCAATTTTATTATGAATGTTAATTTTATGTAGTACCTACGATATATGCATAGGCATATTAAAATATGGACTGCTAGTCTTAGCAAAGAAGCACAACATGCCGCCGTTAATTTTAAATTTCCATTATACTAGTACCTGCCTAACGTAAACAATAAAACGACATTTTTCCAAAAAGAAGTCCGTTTCCATAGAAAAATGTAAACAAAAGAGCGACATCTTGTGCGAAGATACAAAGCTACAAAGAGCGATTTCATATTAATTCGGAATGTATATTATTTTGAAATATAAAGTGAAAATAACAATTTCTTTACTCAAACTGCATTTACACCATCACGCTCGTGCATTTTTGCACAAGACGGGACAGAGAGATCCGTTTGTCCGCTCTCAATGCTAATAAAGGCGTAAGAATGAGATCACAAACCAGACGCCTAAGGTGTCATGGATGTGCTACCCATAATTATAGATACCTAAAGCGGAAATAAACACAAGTTCGGGAGACCAACATTTCCGCAATCACTTGAAAACATTTCTATTTCCGATTTAAAACATGTGGAATGAGAGAGTTGATTAGTTTTAGTAAATTAAACCAACAATTCATCAATCATTTCTATGAAATAAATAAACAATTGTCCATTCATCACTTCCGGAAGCCATTCTGTTTTATAGAAACGCGGGATTTCGTTAATCATCGCTATAAAAATATCAACCTAAAATTCCTACCACGTAAACAAATGGCCGACCAAAATACGTGCCCCTTTCAGTCAGACAGCTATTTAGTATTGGGCATCCCTTTAATCTTCCGTGTGAGGAATGTGTGATGGTGTAAATGCAGCATTATTGACCCATAAACTAAAAAGAAAAAAGTCTACAGGTATCCTCCGTGTACCGTCTACCGTTCAATCAAACTAATACTTATAACGCGAGAGGAATATCGTCTGTGGAAATTAAATTAGTGCGACGTATTTCTTTATAACTTCACCCCACTGAATGTGTTTCCTTATAGCCATTTTATTCATCATTAGATATGCGCCTAGTTGCTTATTTTTGTCTTTCTAATGATGTATAGTTTTAAGATCTACATCCAATGAATTTTTAGTGAATCCAGCCATCACTTCAATTTTGGACTACCAACCGTTTTTTTTTTTTATTTGAATAAAAAAGTGTGAACAACTAGCTATACAAAACAGAACAGTAATACTCTTGGACAGAGTTGTTTTTTTTAATTCCCTGTCTGTAAATACCACAAAAAAAAAAAAACATTTTACTAATGGCCAAATACCAATCCTGTTGCTTTTATGGGCATATCGCTGTTCACTTGCTTTGTTTTTCGTATTGAATTTGTTTAGTTTGTGTAAAGGGTTTGATTCAATTGAAAACGAAAATAGGTAGTAAAATATAAATCACGGAACTAAGTAGATAATAAGACTAAGTAGAAGGCACAAATATTTATAGGTAAATAAACAAATCAAAACAGCTTTAGATTTGGGACCGAAAATCAGTCGAAAAATTTTAAGTTTTGCTACCAAATTGCTCGCATTCTTGGTAACAGATGAGTGTCTGCTGGATGCGACCTTCACAGCGAGTTTTTTTTTAATTACAAGGATTTTATCAGAGACAATAGTATTGTCTCTGGATTTTATAGCAGGTTTTCTATTTGTAAATCGTGATATCAGTAGGGCACACCGGAATGTGCAATAGAAAATTACATTCAAAGAACCAAATTAACTTTCTCGAAAGTTTATAAAAATAAACCTTGAACGATGAGTTCCTTTAATTCGTGGAGTGTTGTGCAAGTTTTTAAGTTATGCACAGCACATGAAATTGTATGATGTATCTAAAAGGCTTTCTCAGTTTTATTTTCGGAATCCGAATTTCGGATGTTTCTCCGACTTTTGCGTGAGCCAATGTTTTTTTTGTTTTTTATTTTTCCACTGATTGAACCTAGAAACGTTTTCTCTGAAGTTTAACTCACTAAACACTGAGTATCGGTGAAATCTTTTTCATTTCTTGAGCTAACTGTATATTTGTGTAATCTAGGTCGTCATTTAAATGTTTAAACTGGCGAAAATCTGAAATTCCAAATGGAAAGTAAAGTTGTAAGGTCTTGCATATTACCCAAAATGTTGTGATCTTCAAAGTATCGGTTGCCATTCTCGATCTCTGGAATTAAAGAAATCCCTGGAACAAGAAACTTGCTTTCATTGGGAATCTCGAGCAACTTGGCCATTCGTGCAATATCCCGGTGCAGTAAAAGCGATTCCTGGCGTATTTCTTCAGCCTTTAAGCCCTGTAATCAAATTTTAATTTAAAAATATTCGAATTTGAAAACGCTCTACAAGTACTTGAATATAAGAGTGCAACCGATACATGAGCGGCCCTTGCTTAATGGGGTGCAACGAAATAGCGTTATGGATTTCCTTACGCTTCAGTGTTCCAGTGAATGCATTTCTGCCGCTTGAGTTGTGCCTCAAAATGTATTGCATCTGAAAGTGGACTGTGTTCAACTGAGAGTTTTCTAAATCTTCATTTAAATATACAAACCTCATAGTTCCACGTACAGGGAATACCGGCAAATTTTTGGACACATCGGCCAATCTCTACATCCTCATGTGTGCTGTAAAGGTTTTTCAAGCACGTTGGTATATGTGGTGCGACTGCAAAGAACGTGAATTGTGGTTTTAGCCTATAGATCTATACGACATTTTCATACCTCTTCGCAATGTTTCACTGCTTAATATGACTCCTGGGCCACCCATGCAAAAGTTTTCGTCAAACTCCAGAGCAAGCAAACCGAACTCTTCACTGTTCCCCTTTCCGGCTTGTCCTATATTTAAAACAGACATCTTTACTCAGAACAAGATAAAAGGCCCAATCATACCAATGAACTGCGGCTTAGAACTATCTATAGACCGTAAGAATCGCTCCAGTTTATCGGGATCCATGTAAACGTCGTCATCCGCTCGAATGAACCATTCAAATTTATCAATAAAATGCTCGTACATATAGTACAGCATCATAAAGGACTTCTTCTGCGGTGGATATCGATCGTCTACATTTTTCAAGCCAATAACTGGTAGCTGATCGGAGAATGAACCCTCGGCACTGAAGAACGCAATATGACCCGGTACCTCTTTGCCCCAAGTATCGTAAACTGCTTTCGCTCGTCCTTCGATAAAGTTTTTCGCCGTCATTACCCCAACAAAAACCAGATTCTTTTGAGAATTGTGTATTGTGTCTTCTGGTTTCATCCCGATTATGTCTAGTGGTTTTGGGTTTCCAGGTTTCAGGTTACAACGTTTGACTATTTCCAATGCGCGATAGTTCTTTAGGACAGTGCCTATACACAGACCAATAGCGATGCCAAAAAAGGCGAATATGAGCGTTTTTCTTTTCGACATCGTTTGCTGTAGCATTGAGCAGAATCTGAAAATTAAATGAGTTGAGTTGCTTAATAAATGCGCGATGTACCTACCCTACATATTTGTTAATTCTATGACAGTGATCCGTTTATTAGTATAATTTGATTTCGAATACAATCAATGGGTTTACATTGCTGACAAGCAAAGAAGCTCAGGCAAGGTCGTCTACGAAAGCTTCAACAAAAAGTCATTAAAGATCAGAACTGTCATGAAAAAGCTTCTAAATTCAAACGCAGGTTATGCTTGTAGATAGTTTTAGCTATTTTCGTACATAGCATCATATACGCGTCGAAATATTAACTTCTCTTTCGAGGGCGCACCCAGTATTAATTAATTAACTGTCACTTCCTGTTTAAAGTCCATATAGCACTCGATGCTTTAGAGCATTTGAACGTACATTCGAGTCATCCGAAGTCGTAAACATTATTTGGTTTCCCAAACCAAAGTAGCAGCTGTTTCGTTGAGGGACAGAAGAGCCTAAAACATTAAAACTTCGAGCCACAACGTTGCATGCCGAGTATGTTGTCGCAGAGAGTACTTTATAGATATGATCTTATGAGCGACTTCAATAGTTTCTTACCAAAAAATAGATAGGCATAGAGAAACTACACCCGTTTGTGACTTATTTTTTTTTTTGGGTATATACGAATGTATAAGGTACAATCTTATTTCGAATCCAAACGGTCATGCAAGACATCTTATATAAAGAGGCGAGGGCAAATAGTTACGAATCACTTTCATTGCCTTAAATACAACGTGCATTCTTTCTTCTTCGGTTGTGTTTCCCCCGCGGAACCGCCGTAAGACATTACTTCGCGGAGTTCGGTATGAAGACATAGCTTGTTGCTCTACCGTTGGAACTATTAGCTTTCCGTTGGCGTTCTAGGCGTCTAAGATCGCTGAGTATACGCACCGCCATGTTACTTACAATGGTCCAGTTTTCGTCATTCTGAAGCATGTAATTCACGACATTATCGGGAGTGGGCCACTCTCCGAATTGGTCCCGTAGGGAGATCCTCTCGGTTTCGTACCGTTGGCAATGAAAAAGCACGTGTTCCATGTTTCAGAAACATTTTCGCAATGCGGGCAATTTTGTCTGGTTGCATGTCCGCGTTTGAAGAGATATTCTCTGTAACAGCAACAGCCTGCCCAGTCAAGAACTGAGTCAGGTAGAAATTTGTTTCACCATGTTCCCGTTTAATCCATACATCGATCACTGTGGTATAAGCCTGTGCATCCATCTTCCCTTTAGCGATTCGTTCCATTGTTGTTGCCAGGTTGCTATACTGAGATTTCTTTCATATTTCCTTTTGTCATTATCTACCCGACCATTTCGGACTCGTTCGCTTTTTAATTTTACCATTTCTTCAATGAGTATATCGATAGGTAGCTTAGAAGATACGACGAGTATAGCAGCGTTCGAAACTGTTCGAAACGCACAGGCGACTCTTAGTGCGCTAAGACGGTGGGTGAATTTGGCTCCCCTCACGTAAGACTTAACTTTCGTTGCACTTGACCATATTTCTATCGCATAGGTACATGAGAAAAGAAATGACAGTTTCTACAAGAAGAAGTCGCTTTGTTTGTTTCGGACCCGCGATGTTACTCATCAGCCTTGAGAGCGCGATAAGAGTTTTTGATGACTTTGACTGAACGTAAGCTCTCCTATTGGCCTATCACCAGCTCTCTCTATACATAATGTCTCCTTAGCAGCTTCTAGAAATGCTGCTTACCCAAATCTCTTCCTACTCTTCCCTATGCATCAATGGTTTGAAGGCCTTGCATTCTAGTCTTAAGCCAGTAACGTGGTTTTCTGTATTAAACCTCCGGAGACTGTTTCAATCGCGAGTATCAATGACCACTATTGACTGCGTAGACTCCCTTTACCTTCTTATTTTTTTTTTTTTTTTTGACTCCTTTTTCACGTGATATTTTTTGTCAACCTACTGCGTTTCCTCTTTGATAATTTCGCAACTCTCATTCCAATAGTACACGCCTACACGGTAATAACTAAGGACACACTCTAGTCTTGAGTAGCACCTGCCACCCGGCGTAGCCTTACCATCCGTCCGGGTTTTCCCGGACATGCACTCTTTTTTGCTTCTGCGGGGAACGTCCGGTATAGTTTTAATAAAATGTCCGGGATTATTTTCACTTAATTTAGAAATTAATCGAAAAACCAGTAGGAGATTATTAAAATCTAGTAAACGAACAGAACTAATAATGGATACTTGAGATTCTAAGAATCATAATAAAAATTTTGTTTTTTTTCGTCCTTGTTTTGTACTCTTTTTCTGATCGTCATTTGTCCGGGAAAGTTCGGGACTTGGAGCCCCATGAACTACTTTCATCAAAAACCATCTGGCAACACTAACCCGGCGTCTAAAGTGTCCACACATTCTAAATTGAAGCCCGTTGACATTCTGGATAAAGTTCCTGATTGATGAGATTAATTTTCCGAATCTTTACACGTCTCTTTTAATTTATTCAATATAGTTGGAAAGTTACTCAGTTGCGAGTGTTTTACATTAATTGGAAAGTGTCTTATTAAACTGCACTTAACCACCTAATGACGCACCATACCGAGGTATAAACAATCTGTCTCGTATAGCCAAAGCGCGCCCCTAGCTCAATTTGCTTCGGATTGAGACATCTTATCTGTAGTTGGGGAGAACTCGTAATTACTGTAATATAGCGATACAGCGAAATCCCACAGACAAAATAAATTACAGAAGCGTGGGCGGTGCACTTTTTCAATCAAAACGTACCTATAGACCGACAAATAAATGTAAATATGAATGAATCTCATTTGGTTCGTATATATATGACGGCGTAATTTGTAGACTGATAACTTAATACTACCTACACTACAATACAACTACAACCGGCGATTTTTGAGACGACAAAGTGCATTGCAACTGATGATGGCTGTATACTGCCAGCAAATTTTTTTTTTTTTTTAATGAAGTGTAACAGAAATTTACGATTACGTAGACGATTTTCTTTCTCGTCGTTGATCACTGAAAGAGTTTCATTCATCAAGAGTTTTATTTAATTTTTTTCAAAAAGACTCTAGATAGATTATGCAGAAAGGAATGCGGCTGACTTTTGATGTTTTAGATGGCGTTTCACTCAAGAGAATGTCTGCGCGAAAAGTTTGCGTTTGTTTGAAGTCAGTGAAAATAATTTATTTTGGTTGCCATTTAATACAATTAGAACTACTGTTTGAACTGAGATTAGAGAGTCTAAGGCGCGTTTTATTCACTCGAAGTTGAAAACTTAAGGATTTTTATTTTCAACTTGAAAAATCTCTTTTATTCACTTCAAGTTGAAACGCTTAACTTTAGATGATTCAAAGATTTGTTGAACTTGCCGAAATAGTAGAATTAAGAAAAGCAAACCTGTTTTTTTTTTTTTGTATATAATTTTAGATTTTTTTTTACTGTTAGCTTTTCAATCAAGTGACGAAAGTAATTATTATTATTTTGTAAAATTTAATTATTTTTGGGAGAATCGGTCATAGTCTGATGATGGAGAGGAGCAGAATTTGGTCTGTGAGAGACAGCAATGCAGGATGCTACCACATAATAAATAAAATAAATAGTTGGCGCAACAGATCCGGAGGGACCCTAGGCCTAGCTTCTCACAACCATTCGTTTTGTGTGAGTTTTTAATTTTTGGAACGAATGGAAGGGATCTACAATTTTATGCCGACTCCAAACCACATATTGGGCTCTTCTCAAAGCGGACGATAACGATGGTGCTCCAACTTGATATATAACAATTCGTTTCTTCTTCGATATTTCGCTCGATTTACGAATTAAGTTATTAATCGTATTACGCTTCTATGCACTCGGATGAATTCAATTAGCGGTTGCCGATTGCAGCCATGCATCGTTTGTTTAAACGAGTGTCGGATGCAATTGTCAATCTTATCTTACTCTAACAATTCATTCGTATGCCGGTAACGCAAACTTAACTGCTGCAAGTTGCACGTGTTTTCTTTTTTTGCAAAGCAAAATCTCCTCGAATTAGTGGCGCGAATGATTATACGCATAACCGCATCAGGTGGAACCGATACATAAAATTTTACAAATCGTAAGGGATGGTTTTCCCTGAACCTTCAAACAGTTGGTGCATGCTGTGAATTTGAAGATAAACGGTATTGCCGATCTTTCGTAGATATTACTGCTCACGTGACAAATATAAACTTCAAATTGACATACATTTTTAAATGAACCTCTTTAAATAGACAAAGCATAAAAAGTACACAAAGTATGCTTTGTCTATGTCGAAAATGACGCTCGAAATACAAAAATGAAACTGACATAGTACTTTATGTCATATCTGTCACAAATATCCCAGGGATATTAGAAACTGCCAGTAGGAAAACTTTTATAAAGAAGGAAAAAGATTACTTTAACAGTGCAGTTCTTTTTCAGTTTCTTTTTACTCAACAAATTTCGTGGTGTAAGAATTGGAAAAGCTGTCAGCCACCTGACAATTAACAGATGTTTTGAAATTTGTTGTCCTATTTGGCATACGAGTGCATATGTTTTCATATCCTGTGTATTAAAATTGTATCAAGATGCGGAAAAATAAAAGTGAATGTATAAAAGAAGTTCGATTAATTCCTAATCACTTTCATCGCTAGGTAGGTTAGGTTAAGTTAGGTAAGGTGGCTTTCTAGAAAGACACACTTAGGCCGTATATAATTTCAGCCCTTTGTGAAACCACATGAGTTAAGGGAATGGGGGGGATAAGGCCAGAGTGTTCTAGGCCGGACATACTAGTGGGCGTATTGCTATCTTTGTGCCTGTGACTTTTGTCTTCTTTGTCTAAAAACAATTCTTACGTCTCGTGTAGAGAGTTGGGGCAGTTTATCCTCGGATAGGGGAGGGATGACCGAAACAGTCGTCCCCTCGCCTGTAATCCTCAGACAACTCCTTGAAGGCAGAGACTGGGGATAACTAACTGGACGATATGTCTTCGGATACAAGCGCCAGGTAAACCGAAACAGTGTACCTTTCGGTTGTAATCCTATAACGTCTCGTCTTGATGGCGTAGCCGTGTGCGCCATTCGTGATTAATAAATCGGTCCTTTCATTGTGTACCTTACTTGGGAGATTTGTTAAGGCTGGTCAAGGAGTAGGTGACCGGTCGACCAGTATGCCTTCGGATAGGCAAGTGGTGACCGTATCAGTACAACCCTCGCTTGTGTCCTCTGGCAACTTATCGAAGAGGGCGGATGCAGCAAAAAGCGCGGTATTTGTGGCGATTGCAGCAATCAGTCTACAAACGCACGTTGCGGGGGTATTGCAGCTTGGTCAAAAGGTGAGTTGGACCGAGTGACGGTTTGTTTCGGATGTACGAAAGGGGTGACCGAAACAGTCTACCCCTCGGTAGCAATCCACAGACAGCCCGTCTAAGAGAGAATGGATGATATGTAGAAGATCATTGAAGCCATTTGGTCTTTGTAATGTATTTGCTGATACAGCGTATGTCTGTGCTAGACAAGTCCCTGAGGTCATCGAAGAAGTAGTCTCCTAAGTTTGTTTTGCGCAAATTTGCAAGGGCTGGACAGTTGCAGAGAAGATGAAGAACGGTTTCTTCCTCCTCCTCATCCATGCAGCTCCTACAATAGTCATTGTAGGGTGTACCCAGTCTACGGGCGTGCCTACCTTTTAAGCAGTGTCCTGTTAATGCCCCCGCAACGGAGCTGATTCTGTTTCTGCCTACAGAGAGAAGTCTTTGAGTCCTTTTAGCGTCTAGTTTTGGCCAGATTTTGCTTGGATATGACGCAGGTATCAATGCTGTTCCACCTATTATTTGCAGCCTTTATTGCTGCTGCTGAGGAATTTGATATATTGCATAGGAGCGTGCGGTTCACTATTGTTGTTTGAGTGAAGGTTGCTTCCTTATCTGGCTAGTTCACCCGCTTTGCAGTTGCCTGGAATGTCACTGTGACCTGGAACCCAGCACAGGGTTACTGAACATCTGTCCGCAATCTCATTGACAGAATCCCGGCATTTTTTTACCAACTTTGATCAGGTTGTTGGTGTATTCAGGGCTTTTATAGCTGCCTGACTGTCTATGTAGAGGGCGATAGCTTTACCGTTTATCGCCAAAAAGGCAAGTCTGCAGGCTGCCTCGCGTATAGCCATTATTTCAGCTTGAAAGACGCTACAGTGGTCTGGGAGACGCAAGGCAATGTTCAACTCGGGCGATTGAGAGAAGACTCCCGCTCCCGTGCCTTCCGCCATTTTTGATCCATCTGTATAGACTTCAAGTGCATAGTTCTTTTCGATTGTGCCATTTTCCCATTCGGAACGTTCTGGGATTATTGCTTTGTATTTAATGTTAAAGTCTTCGAAAGGAATGGTGTAATCCGTTTTGTTTGGGATTATGCTAGGAAGAATATTCGTATGGCCCGTCAAAGAGTTGGTCCATTTCTGACATTCTCTAAGTCTTAAGGCTGCCATGGACGCAATCATTTTCCCGTATATATCGACGGGAAGAAGGTGTAAGATTTTGTCTAAGGCGGCCGAAGGTGTGGATCTGAGTGCCCCTGTGATGCACATGCTGGCTGATCTTTGTACACGTTCCAGAGATCTGGAGTTGCATTTTTTCTCTAGTGCCGTCCACCAAACCAGGATTCCGTAGAACAGAATAGGTCTGACCACCGCTGTATAGAGCCAATTTGTTACCTTGGGCTGAAGGCCCCATCTTGGACCTAGGGCCTTCCTACAGGTATGTATAGCGACCGCGGCCTTTCTTGTACGATCCTGAATGTTTAGCTTCCAATTAAGCTTGCTGTCTAGAATTAAACCTAGATATTTTGCATGATTAGTAAATTTTAGCTCTTTATTTTTAAGTTTTGAAGGAGCTATGCTAGGTAGATGAATCAACTAATTTTGTTGGTAAATTAGCAAACTCTTCCAGCCTTATTCATTAGATTCCCTTAATCAGTACAGCCTTATTCATAATATTTAATTAAAGCTGAATTAGAGCTAATTTTGGTTTAATTGCAGAAAACCTTATTCATAAACTTTTTTTAAAGATAATTCACACTTAATCAAATGTCAAAAAATAAATGCCTCAATTCGCATTTAGCAGTGAATTAACTTTTGTTTTCTCTGTTTATTTGAAAAAATGTGAATATGATTTTCGAAAATTTTGAATAAGTTTTGTTAGTTAAGCAATTAAACTCGATATATAATATAATACGAAATGAATGCGAAAACAATTATAAATTTTGCAAAGACAAAAATTAAAAAAAAAATATGTACGCTTTCCTTTTCACACAACTCATTTACTTATTTTGTTGTTAATAATTTCGCTACTGCTCAAATGTTTTCCTTTTTTTTATTAATATCAGATGTCCATACCCAAAAGTGGCACTGAAATGCGCGAGTGCTGCCAGATTTTCATAATAGTTTTGCTTAATTGATAGATTAGCTACTCCATAGCAAAATTATGTTTATGAATAAACATTTTCGACAAAAAGATTAAAGGCAAATTAACTCATTTGATGTGAGTTAGTGGAGACACTGATAATCTACTGATTAAGGGAATCTAATGAATAAGGCTGTAGATTATCAGTGTCTCCACTAACTCACATCAAATGAGTTAATTTGCCTTTAATCTTTTTGTCGGAAATGTTTATTCATAAACATAATTTTGCTATGGAGTAGCTAATCTATCAATTAAGCAAAACTATTATGAAAATCTGGCAGCACTCGCCACTTTTGGGTATGGACATCTGATATTAATAAAAAAAAGGAAAACATTTGAGCAGTAGCGAAATTATTAACAACAAAATAAGTAAATGAGTTGTGTGAAAATATTTTTTTTTTTGTAATTTTTGTCTTTGCAAAATTTATAATTGTTTTCGCATTCATTTCATATTATAATATATATCGAGTTAAATTGCTTAACTAACAAAACTTATTCAAAATTTTCGAAAATCTTATTCACATTTTTTCTAAACAGAGAAAACAAAAGTTAATTCACCGCTAAATGCGAATTGAGGCATTTATTTTTTGACATTTGATTAAGTGTGAATTATCTTTAAAAAAAAGTTTATGAATAAGGTTTTCTGCAATTAAACCAAAATTAGCTCTAATTCAGCTTTAATTAAATATTATGAATAAGGCTGTTCAAGTTTATCAGATATTTTAACGACTTTTTTAATATTTACTTTTATAAATTTTTGAAATCAGAGGTTGAATTACCGCATCCGTGGTCGAGTAATACGTGACTGAATTTGTTATTGTTTTGCTTCTAAAATCAGTACCTACACCCCGGATAATAGGCCCTGAGCCTGAACATGGGTATAAAATTATAGTGCTTATAGCCGGGTTTTCACTTAAATTCCTACTAAGCGGGGACGCTTGTAATGCATCGGCTGGCGTTTGGAACTCCCAACACTGAATAATTTGTTGCTTTTAAAAGGTTTTGCTATTAAGGGGGTTGCTTATATGCGTGGAACTCTGTATCTGTAATTTTTCATAGCAAAAGCGTTCCCTAACTTTTTCGTACGTGTCTCTCTCTGAGACTGAATTTATCCCCAAAAATGTCATTTTGACATTCTTTTCCATTCTGTCTAGACCACAAAAGTAAAGAAACAAACCTACTATTACGTAGGTAATTGTATATCAATCAGTCGTTCCAGTGTTTTACGAAAAAATAAAGATAGACTAATGCCCAAAACACATGTGCAGAATTTTGCATGCATTGAACCCACACGTTTAAATGGGAGTAAACACATGTAAATTCAGCATGCGTTGCAGTACTGTAAGTTGTCGCTATTTCTAAATCCACTGCAGAAGACAGTGCCACCACAACACAGAAAAAAAAAAAATAATAAATTTGAACGGATCTGGCATCATTGCGTTTGTCGTTTATTTCAAATATTTTGCGGCTGACACAAAAATGTAAGAAAAACTAATAGTACATATTAGTATACGAAAACATTATTTCAGCTAATCGGCTAAGGTATAAAAACTACCTGTACAACTGGTAAACCGATACAAGCATTGACATTTTGCGAATTTTATTGAATTTCTCAATTTTCATTTTCAACGAATTTAATTACAAACAAAAACAAATCAGCTGGTTAGTCGACGAATGACAGTAGCTGATGCATGCATGTCAAACAATTTTCTGGACATGTGTTTTGCTTGCAGTACTGCACGCTTCACTGCGTCCAGAAATTCTGAACATGTGTTTTGGGCATAACGGGTCTGAGATATTTTGGTTGTATGTGGGACGGGAGCATTAATACCAGCTTTGGATATGAAAATCACCTTAACATCTCTTCATACTTGAGGAATGTGGTCCAAGATCAACGCAACTCTTAAAGATATTAACCACCATGGGCAGGATAATATCAGAAGTGTGTTGTAATTCGGCAGGTATATAATGCCACTTGGTCCTGCAGATTCGTATGGTTCAAATCTGTACAGCGCCTAAAGAAGTTTATCCACTGTAATCAGACTAGAAAAGTTACCTATTTGTGCATGTGATCTGTTAACATCAGTATTGCTGATTACTTGGGAGCTACCTGTACCTCTATGTTACTTAGCACATTCCTCCAGGTGGTGTTCAAGGAAATATTTGGGTCGCCTGTCATTTCGTTATATTTCCCGGCTTTGCCTTTAAGTTGATAGCTATGTATATGCATGGTTTTGGAAAAAATGCACAATCGTTTCCTTTGTCACGTCTTAGGCCCGTTTGCTGTTACTACTCACAGCGATTTAAGTTCTACTTTAATACCGGTCCATGGACATTATGACCGGATCAAAGTCTAAATGGAACTATGTTCCGACTGCTATGCAAATATTTTCGAAAACACAAAAAAAAAGGAAATTAATAATGTCCAACGATGATATGTCCAATCAAGAAATTTTTAAATAGACCTAATGTCCATTGACATTGTCTTTGTTTGTTAGTAAGACATAATGTCCGTAGGCGCAGTAGCTTAGTGGTTAGTGTGTTGGACTACTATGCGAGGGGTCGAGGTTCGAATCCCGCAAAAACCCAAATTCCAACTTAGGGTTTTTTTCACTGCGCCACCTCTCGCGAACGTCTGACAAACATCCGAGAATATAACTGTCTTGAAAAGGCTTCTCAATTAGCCGTTTGAAGTCGGCATAAAATTGTAGATCCCTTCCATTCGTTCCAAAAATGAAAAACTCACACAAAACGAATGGTTGTGAGAAGCTAGGCCTAGGGACCCTCTGTCCCTGTTGCGCCAACTATTTATTTTTTTTATTTAATGTCCGTTTGGGACAGAAATAACGTCCATGGACACTATGTCAACCCACCTTAAATACCTTATGGGCTAATTTTTCTATGTTGAAGATGATTATTTTTCCGGTGTTGGTGTTCCTTCTAGTGTTCCTATTAGCAAACAGCAATTCTCGCCTTGGTAAAGCTCAGGCTTCACATATTCCAATCTGTCTTCGCTGTTTTAGCACAGTATGGAATGGAGTCGTCATTCTTTAATCAGTTGAAATATGATCGAAAACAGCCATATCCATATGAAGTAGAATTGTCAATGATAGAGACATTGATAGGCCCTTTATTGAAATCACACACCTTTTATCGACTAGTGATCGTATTTAATCCGTCATTCAAATAAAATGTATTCAATCAAATCCGTAACGAGTAAGTCAACACAACTGTGGTAGCAACGTAAGTGCGCCCGCATCGAAATCAAAACCAAAAACTACAATATAGCAAGAACTGAGGTGACCACAAAAGTCTGATCGAAGTATCTTATTCAGCAATTTCCGGTTTTATGTTTTACATCACTTTGAAATCGTATCAACATTTCAATCAAACTTATTCCTTTCAATTAAGTCCTAAGGCTTCCGCAGCCGGTAACCAACCACAAAATAATCAACACAAAACACAATGTATCCGCAGCAATTAATAAAGAGATCAAATTGATAAATTTCCGCTAGAAAGAGACTCAAACGTCTCACCTGCATTCTTGAATTACACACTTAATCCGCACCCGTGTATGAATGCACTGCGAAGGTGAAAATAAAATATACCATTCCTCAGGTGAAATTATATAAATTAAATACTAGCGCGTACAATAAACAACAAAATAAAAAGTAAAGGAAACATGCGGTTTATTAAAGAAAATAGTAAAAAAAAAAAAATCTGACAGCCAAACGAAATGTATCTCGCAAAGAGAACTAAACGCGAACTGTCGATTTGCTGATGTCGCAACTCGCATTGATATTGAGGTAAATGTACACCCCACACTGCACCGCACTCTGTTACTCTTACCTTCACTTGAACAAATTATTTCACTTGGGTTTTCTCAATGAGAATTTACACAGATTTTCACCTCTATGAGTTGGAAACGTGAAAACCGATTACTAATTAGCTTTCAAGATAACATTTTAGCGACTTTAACGCATAGCAAGATTTTTTTTTAATCCAAATGTAAAAGCGACAGGTATTCTTAACTAAATTTTACCGAGAGAAACAAAAACCCAACGAATTCAGAAGAGCCGAACAAACTAAGTGCTACGCCTAATAATAAAAAAAAAAATAAAATAAAATAAACGAATTGATCATTTTTCCCATGTGTGCGACTGGTGAATTGTATTCTACTACTCTTCTGCACACTCGTGTTGAGTTTTCGAACATGTGTTGCGCATACTACTATACCTTATGTCATGGAGGATGGAGGTTTGCTTTTATTAGTGGTGTAGGGTTGCCAGTCATCAGTGTAAAATTAAGAAACCCTAGGAGTGAGTTGTTTGTATTTTCGTGCGTAAAATCTTATTGATTTTGAATTTCCCTTCCCAAATCCTAATAGTCTATAGAATCATGTAAGCAATTTACTAATTGCTTTAAATACAATTAATTGTTAACTTTCTTGTAAAGGAAAGATTATCGCGACGTTGAAGTATCCAGTTTAGTACAGAGACAATACTGAGACCCCCAACTTCGGCCGATTTTCCGTTACTTGCCTACAAGCTATATTTCTATGGGGTGGTACACGAGTTAAGTATCCATAGCAAAACATATTGAGAAAAAAGATAACATTATTTGTATTCAATGATATCTTTAGTCTCTAGTACAGTCTTGCACACAACGCTACAATGATAACATATGTAAAAGAGATAATATCGTTTGTATACAATGTTGGAATATTATCTCTTCTTCATTATCAAGCAAGACGATTGTACGCTTGGGTCTCCTTGTAGATAGATAAGAAAAGTATATAAATACGACTGTATGATGAATTTATCAACAGTCTTATTGTAACTACATAGTAGCCTTAAGCTCCTTTTAGAATTAGTAAAAAGTATTTCAATAATAAAGGACATAGTTCCAAATAAATATTGTTTAATTTTAAAAGTAAGAAACAAGTGTTTTAATTGGCGATCCTGCCAGGAGGTTAAATATACTTTTTAACTTCAATCGAGCGGACCTCGGGAACAAGTAGTGAAATCTAGTATAAACAGAACACTCGCGTTACCGGTTACAAGAATTACCTAGCATAGCAGGTACAAATATAGCTTCTTCGTACGAAGCAGCAAAGCAATTCAGTGAAAGTGTATATGTGGAGAAAAAAAACACACAAATTCGACGACAACAGACACGAGTTCAAAATGGAACAACTCGCAGTATTAATGGCAAGATTAGAAGCTTTAGAAACCAGGAGCAACACAGTAACACAAACCCTAGAGCACACACGCACAGAGAATGCAAGGTTAGCAGCAATAATAACTAACCAAAATCAAATAAACACTAATTTAGAAACAAAACTAAATGAAGTAAAATCTGGATTAGGCATAGTACCAAACATACCTGTGCTAGAGGAAATAAGAACCACATATACAGATGGTAGTGAAATACAGTTAGACGCATTTAAAAGCCTACCTATTTTCAACGGCGATCAATCAAATTATCGGTCGTGGCGCGAAGAAGCATCCAGATTAATGGACAGCATTAAAAACTTCAAAACACACAGTAAGTACGCAGCAGCATTGACTATAGTGAAAAGTAAAATACAGGGTGCAGCCGCGAATGTGTTAACTAATTATAACACAATTTTTAATTTTGAGGCGATACGTAACAGATTAGATTATACGTACTCTAATCAAGAACCTCTATACGTGCTACAAGACATGATGAAAGCCATCACGCAAAAAAGAAGCACACTGTCTGAATACCACGACGAGATAAATAAAAATCTCAATTTAATAATATCAAAAATCACTATGTCAGGTGATCCGCCGAATATAATCGACAGACTAATTAAAAATGCTAACGACGACGCAGTTCGTATATTCATTGATGGTATGAGTGACAACTTTACAAGAGGATCATTATATTCAGCTACAATAAATGATCTAGAACACGCATTCGCAATTGCTCGCAGAATAGAACATGATAATGTGCACAGGCATTTACATCTCACTCAGGATAAGCACCACAAAAATATGCCACATGAACGCAGAAACGAAAGAAGACCAAATTATTCGAGCCAAACAACGAATTATCAACCCCAGAAGCAATACGATAATATTCAGCAACACAATCAAGGACCACAGCCGATGGAGATAAACTCGAGACAAATTGTACATGCACAGCGACAAAATTGGAATCAATACAAACCCGATGTATATAATCCACCAGCGAAACGTGAACACAGCGGGAGTTTCAACACACACAACAGACCGCAACGATCTTATCAGCAGAACTTCAAGCAGCAGAGAGTAAATAACTCCCGACAACAACGCAGAGACGATGTCAGCAGTACATATGCAGAAGCAGATGAAACGGAATGTATGGTAAATAATAACATAAGAATAGATCATTTAAACTAGTAGACGGGTTGCCCTGCTTAAATTTAACTAGTACTATTTCTAAGAAAATTTATAAAATTCTTATTGATACTGGTGCAACCCATAATTACATTAATAGAAAATGCGATTCTAGCAAAAAAATTAAAATTAAACCTATAAAAATAAAAACAATGCATGGTTATTCTATGGTAGATACAAAGAAAGTAGTTAGGATATTAAAGAAAAATATAACATTTTTTGAATTAGAGGATATTCAGTCTTTTGATATGATATTAGGATATGAAGGACTTAAAGTTCTAAACGCGGAAATAAATTTCAGTAATATGACTCTAACTACCATAAGCAGTGTCGAATCTATTCAGAAAATTAATTACATAATTGGGGAAAATAATATTTATAAAGCAGACATAGATAGACTGATGAAGATTAATAACAGCATAGGACCGTTACCCTTTACAGATACTATAGAAGCAAGCATTAGGACGACCAATGATAATCCGGTTTATGTTAAACAGTATCCATATCCCATAGCAGATAACGAATTCGTAAACAAAGAAATACAGAAACTCTTACATGACGATATAATAGAAAAAAGCCATAGTCCTTATAACAGTCCCATATGGACAGTACCTAAAAAAGGTTTGGACGAAAAAGGAAAACCAAAACGGCGCATGGTTGTTGATTTCCAAAAACTTAACGCTCACACTGTAACAGACAGATACCCCATTCCGGATGTCAACATGACAATTCAAAATTTAGGTAAAGCCAAGTACTTTACAACATTAGATTTGGAGTCAGGTTTCCACCAAATTAAAATCAAAACAGATGATAAAGAAAAAACAGCTTTTGCTATAAATGGCGCAAAATATCATTTTAAACGAATGCCTTTCGGGCTCAAAAATGCACCAAGCATATTTCAGAGATGCGTGGACGACATTTTGAGAGACTTTGTAGGTAAATTCGTACACGTTTACATTGATGACGTATTGATATATTCTTCATCTGAGGAAGAACATATACAGCACATAAGTCAAGTATTCGACGTACTCAATAAAGCCACATTAAAAATATCTGATGAGAAAAGTAAGTTTTTTCAAGAAGAAGTAGAATACTTAGGTCACATAATCAGACATGGTAGAATCACTACGAACCCTGAGAAAATAGCAGCTATAGAAAATTTTCCAGTCCCACAAACGGTAAAGGATTTGAGAGGATTTTTAGGTCTTACAGGTTACTATCGTAAGTTTATAAAAGGATACGCAAGCATAGCCAAGCCCCTGACATTATATTTACGAGGAGATAACGATAAAATATACAAAAACATGCATAAGCAAATTAAAGAAGTTATATTAAGAAATCATAATTCAGAGTCTTACATCGACCAAATAATTAAAGAAGATACAATGTACAAATTCGATAACATAGATACTTTAAAAAAACTAATTATTCCTTTTGAAGAAAAACCGATATTATCAACTATATACACAATTGTAACACTGATTGTTATTCTAGCATTTACGTACGTAATGATAAAAACTATACAATGTATAACAGATCGTCAAAAACAAAAAAAGATTGACGCATATAACAAAACTTATGAAAGAGAAATGTTAAAAATAGCGTCGAAAAATCGGGACGATTTCGTTTAACAAGGGGGGGAGTTAAGTATCCATAGCAAAACATATTGAGAAAAAAGATAACATTATTTGTATTCAATGATATCTTTAGTCTCTAGTACAGTCTTGCACACAACGCTACAATGATAACATATGTAAAAGAGATAATATCGTTTGTATACAATGTTGGAATATTATCTCTTCTTCATTATCAAGCAAGACGATTGTACGCTTGGGTCTCCTTGTAGATAGATAAGAAAAGTATATAAATACGACTGTATGATGAATTTATCAACAGTCTTATTGTAACTACATAGTAGCCTTAAGCTCCTTTTAGAATTAGTAAAAAGTATTTCAATAATAAAGGACATAGTTCCAAATAAATATTGTTTAATTTTAAAAGTAAGAAACAAGTGTTTTAATTCACGCTAAGTGCGTTAGTATTGTTACATAGAAATTCGTATTGACAACTGTCACTCACCAACACACTCGCACCTTGCGTGTCCCACTTCCGCTGTCGGCAAAGTTGCTTCCAGCGTTCATAGAATTTTGTCAGTTAAATTTGAAATTATTCGTTTCGTGTAAATAGTATTTTATTTTAGGAATTAGTGCACTTTTGCTGAAAATATTTATGAAAAATGATTACTGTAGAATGGTTGTATGAAAATAAAAACATTTTGGGCAATTTTTCTTCAGTATTTAAGAAAAATGTATACACATCAAATCGAAGTTAATGATATTCAAAAGCAGAAAATACACAACAATGTTTCTCCTAATATGTTTCTGGAATATAAAACAACTCATTTAGATAGTATTATTAACCAAACAAATTATATTAATCGACTTTTGAAAATTTATAATAATCAACCAATAGCATTCAGTTATCTTCAAATGTCGTATTCCCGAATTCTTTCACATTCCCCCATGGTTGGTAGCGGTTGGCAGCATTGAATTTATATTTTTTGTATGTTTTTACATGTCACACGGATTCTAAATAGACATAACACCGATAGGAAAACAAAATGGCGAATTTGAAAAAAAACTGAGGGGGCCAGCGGCAAGAGGATTGTGAGTTGGGGGTCTCAGTATTGTCTCTGGTTTAGTAGCTCTGACAACAACTGGATGACTTGATGTGTGTCAATTTGGATAGGCTTGATCGGTCACATGAATCTTTTTTTCAGTGGACTTTTATGGAGGGCTTGCCGACAAATCCAGTGAATAGTTTCATGATGTAGAAAAAGTTAGGTTACCGACCGATTTGGTTTTGCGTTCATTGTACCTACATCTTGTCCAGATCCAGATCAAACGAGTCGACTTAAGATCGCTAGGTTTCTTCAAAGTAAGAGTCTACAGTCAACCACCCGTTATTGAAAGAATTCTAATTAAAAACCTAGATAAATAACACCAACTTCATGGTTCGACTGCAAGAGTGTGATGTGCGGCTAGAAATCATCCTACCATTTTGTATATTTTCTCTATTCTATTCAAATTGATTTGCGTTTTGGCCTTCAACTTATCAATCTGTCATTTGCAAGCATTTTAAGAATTTTCTTTCGAATCAAAATTTGTCTTTTCCTTTTTTTAATCCAAATTAGTTTAGTTTCAGTTGACTTATAAAGATAAATAGTAAACGAGTAGGCGCAGTGGCTTAGTGGTTAGTGTGTTGGACTACAACGCCAGGGGTCGAGGTTCGCATCCCGCAAAAACCCAAAATTCCAACTTATGGTTTTTTTCACTGCGCCACCTCTCGCGAACATCTGACAAACATCCGAGAGTATGACTGTCTTGAAAGAGCTTCTCAATCGGCCGTTTGGAGTCGGCATAAAATTGTAGATCCCTTCCATTCGTTCCAACAATGAAAACTCGCACAGAACGAATGGTTGTGAAAAGCTAGGCCTAGAGTCCCTCCGGACCTGCTGCGCCAACTATTTATTTTTATTTTTAAATAGTAAACGAATGATGCAAACTTTGTATATGTGGCTTGTGCACTGACAGCTGTGGGTAGACGTAAATACATTTAATAAAAACATAGTCCACGTCGAATATAAGAGCAAATCTCTAATAAGAAATGCATGTGGAAACACCGTGTCACTTTGTGTGTTGTAGGCATATGTGCTCGCATACATAATTATATAGGAACAACTCGGATATGAGAAATTTTTCTTTTTTGGACTTGGCCGTATATATTTCTTATGCGTAATTTAAAAACATCCCCTGAACAGCCAACAACCCCAAATCCATTTTGACCCACAAGTCTTGTGGTCAGTTCTCATATGAAAAATCAACCAATTAACACCTCCCGTACGGTTGGAACAGAGTTCACATGGAGTCAAAATATTCAAATTTTTCAAATTTATAAGGTTCCTCCTCGTCCGTTTGTGCAGGATGACTATGGAGAATGCACGCTGCTCCATCAAGGTCGGTAAAGAACTCACCGAACCTTTCGATGTCAAAAAAGGATTTAGACAAGGCGATGCGCTGTCATGTGACTTGACATCGTTCTTGAAAGAATAGTGCAAAATTCAAACGCCAACACCAGAGGCACAATCTTTCAAAAGTCCGTCCAATTACTCGCGTACGCCGATGACATTGACATAATTGGCAGAACGCAGCGTGATGTAAATGGCGCGTTTGTGAGTTTTGAGCAGTTTGGCGGTTAATGAGGGCAAGACGAAGTATATGCTGTCAGCTAAAAAGGACACCCAACACCGACGGCTTTGACAGAACGTCACAATAGATAGATATAACTTTGAGTTATGACTTTGTCTACCTAGGCTTCGCTATGAACTCAGACAATGACACCAGCGCTGAGATTAAACGAAGAATAACTCTTGCCAACCGCTGTTTCTTTGGGCTAAGAAAGCAATTGAGTAGCAAAGCCCTCTCTCGAACAACTAAAGTGAACCTTTATAAGACCCTAATCGTCCCAGTCCTGCTATATGGCGCAGAGGCATGGACTCTATCAAAAGCGGATGAGGTAACTCTAGGTTGTTTCGAGAGGAAAATTCTTCGAGTGATTTTTGGTCCCGTCTGCATTGACGGTGAATGAATGAGAAGATTCAACGACGAACTGTACGGGCTGTACAGCGACATCGACTTAGTTAGAAGTTCCAACGACTGAGGTGGCTGGGTCATGTAGAGCGTATGGACGCGAATGCTCCGGCCCGGAAGATCTTCGAATCCACACCCGAGGGAAGGCGCAGTAGAGGAAGGCCGCGACTCAGGTGGTGCACGCAAGTGGAAGAGGACCTTAACCAACTTAGCGTGCAAACTGGAGACAGCTAGCTAAAGATCGCGCTGGCTGGAGACGCTTGTTGGTTGAGGCCCAGGTCCACCCCGGACTGTAGCGCCACCTTAAGTAAGTAAGTAAGGTATAAGGTTAATTTTATCTGTCAGCGCTTCTAGACTTAAAAATTTACCAGCACATTCAACATCGCCCTGTATCATAGTCGCGTAAAATCACTTGGAACTTCAGAGAAAAATAAGCCTTAAATCCCAATTTAGAAACTTAGTTTGAAGTCAAATATTGGAGATGTCCATTCAATTTCGCTTAAACTTTAAGCAATAAAATTCTTGTTTTTCTACAGTGTCAGGTTCTTCTAGAAAAATCTTGTCAAATTTGTGTCTTATGATGCAGTTGATATGAATAACATTTTGATATATACGCTTCAGAGTTTTCACGTATAAATAAAAATCAGCCGAAACAGAAAATGAATTTTTCTATCGAAAAAAAGTTTGATTGCGAGAAACAGATTAACACAGCGACTTTGACAGCAACAGCGAATTTAGGATTATTAGAAAAGAATGAACTTGAAAGTGGCTTGGAAGGAAGCCCATTATCATTATCGCATCCCGAAAAACCTATTGACCTAGTGGATCTGGAAACGCTTCACTCAGTCATGTGAAAGTATTTTCTCTGTCTAAATTTATGGATCTCTCTTCCAAATTGAAAATTGTCGACGCAACAGTAAACTCTTGCCTTTGCTATGTAAGCATAGTATTTGGTTTTGACGTTATGAGTATCTGGAGGACTTCGAGCCTGTTCGCAAAATGCTATCTAAACGAATTTTAAAAATCTCCTATATACGAGTAAATGACTTAAAATAATCAAAGTAGTACCTATTTTAGTTTCTAATTTATTTCCTTCATCCATTTAAAGAAGTGAATAAGCAGTTACATTTCGAATAAAAATGTGAAATTATCTCCCACTCGAGGTGAAATTATTTGCCATGTGAAGTTATTGCCCGTGAAGCTATTTCCTTGCACCTCTAATTTCGACTTGTGGACCATCGAAAGCAGCCACCATAAAAAATACTGATTCAAGTAGGTATATTAAGCTTTAAGATTAACTCGGAATTCAGTACCAAACTATATCCTATTAAGTTTTTCAGGCAATTACACCATTTCTGGCTCTGATTCGTATTCTTCGCTAGGTTTAGTTAGATCCTGAAATAGATACAGGAAGATTTATGTACCTATCAAATGTAAACTTTGTTCAGTCTTTATAGTGTTGTTAGATTCTGTGGGAACAAGATCCGACTTGGATTTCTACAGGAACTCTACATAAAAGTATTTTCTTATTGGTTTTTGCTTGAAATAGATAGATAGTTAATTAATTTTATTAATAACATTTAAACCACTAAAAACATTCATGAAAGAATGAAATAGAATAATAGTGATCATTTTTTAACTGAAAAGTTAGTGGTTTTAAAATAAAAACTCAAACATAATTTAGTCTATTCTAAACTTGTTAACAAATACAAATCTCTGGCAACTCTTGTCGATTTATTTGTTTTATTAATAAACGCCACAGCCATAGTCCCCATTCCCCAACCACAATTTCGAATGCGTAGAGCCGTAGATACGCAACGTGCCACCTCGCGCCGGCTAACTTTGCTGTTTTGGCTGACACTGACACATTCTAAAAATGCTAATCGCTTCGCTACTCATTTTCTTTTCTATTCTCTTACATTGGTATTTCAAGAGTTTAATATGTTGTGTCTTCTGTTCAAGAGAGACTTCTCTTTATATTATAAAGATTCTGTACTAGCATTGCCAGCATTTTATAACCGTCTATAGTTATATTATTCAGTTTATTATGAATCTATGTAAAGTCTGTGATAAATCTTTGAATATTTCTGTGGCAAAAAGGAAGAACACCAAAAGTCGACTTATGTCAAAATTGAGCTAATGTTACGATCGGATGCACTTGCACTGTACTATATGTTGCTTTTTTTGTATTCAAATATCTCTTACGGTTGCTGTGTTATGGATCAGAAAAAAATGCGTAAGCCGTCTTCCCACACGCATCTGAAGTCGAATCTTTGCCACAGATTTACTTATAATTTGAATGATTGGAACATTCATGAATCCGAAAAAGTATTTTGGATAAAATCCAAGGTCCTGCGTTGCGTTTTTGTTATCGCAATGGTATCAAGACCTTGGCGTTGGTTCTTGGATCCAATTCCCCTGCATCAAATCCAGATTCTTGAACTGTTGAGTGAAGGGCCTCAAGTTTGAGTCCCGGAGAAAAAGAAAATAATAATTTAAATCTAAAGGTTCAGGTTCATAACTGAAATTCGCCATGAGAGGGACATGCTGTTGAAAAGGCTGGAAACTGCTTTAGATAGTCTCATTTCTTATGGACTGACAAAGAGGGTGGTTGCTTTTTGCGATTGCCGCTATTTAACTACAAATCTCCTTACATTATTTCTCCGCTGCTGTGGCTTCTGAGATATGCGCATTCATACCTTGGCTGATGTCAGAGTCAAAGTTGGCTGCTCAGAACGTTTGTGGGTAACGTCAATCGTAACATGATCAATTTCGCTGACGGTTTGATAATCCATTAACAGTCATATTCCTTTACGGATATCGAGGCAAGGAATCCTATAGTTGCGCGATAATCCCCGCAGAGAAGATTATTAGCCTAAGTCCGTTTGTATCTAATTTTTAATCAGATAGTTTGCACTGACCATTAACTATCTAACCATTTCTTTTATGTAAAAAGTGGGATATATTTTAGCAGATAAATAGAAATCCTATTATTATTAACTGCCATCATGGGCTCAACGACTTTGTAACGGGAGAGGGTGGAATTAACTCCCTTTTGTTCGTCCCATAATGATAAACATACCCCAAGGGTAGTAAGAAGCTATAGGCCAAATGTCAACCTGTTGCGAACCCCTTTTTACCCGACTACACACAGAAAGGGAGTACATATTGTGTTTCGCGCATATGTATGTCTGTTTCGACGTGACTCTTGTAACCTAAACGACTTGACCGATTTTGAGTGAGGTATCATTAGATTCGTATTCTTCTTCAGAGTGTCATAAGGCTAAAAAGATAAAAATAAAACAGTTAATTAAAAAAAAAAAAAAAAAACCTAGTGACTGTATAAAAAGATCTAAAAGAAAACACGTTCAAGTACCACTTCTTCCTCTTTCGCGATTAAGGATCTCTAAAATTTCCGCCTCCGACATCGAAACACTGTCGAGAAAATCTCTTCTTTTCTCCTTCAGGATCGGGCATTTCCCAATAAGACATCTTCCCTTTTAGACAAGTTACAAAGACTGCATTTTTGTTGGTAAATCCTCTCGATGTGGAATAAAGTTAAGTCCTACCAGTTCTTCTTTCACTCTGAATTTAGCAGAAATTAAATGTTGACTATTTTCGTTATGAAAATATGTACATAGTTTCATTCACATAAATTATGTTGTAGTTATGGCTATAAATTGCTCTATGCGCAGAGGACTTAGCTTCATTTATACAATCTATTCTATAACTCTCATCACATTTTCAGACAAGATTATAGAGCATCTCTCTAACATACCTATTGGTAATATTCTAAAGATTAAGGTCACAATAATCTGCCAGCTCCTTCAATTTCCTAAACCATAGACTCTTTGTCTCCATAGCATATAACGCTACTACTTTTGGCAGTATTATATCTGACATTTTGAATATTTTGAGTAAATATTCCACATGTAGGTAGTCGCAGTAGCTTAGTGGTTAGTGTGTTGGACTGCTATGCGGGAGTCCCAGGTTCGAATCCCGCAAAAACCCAATTCCGACTTAGGGTTTTTTTCCGCTGCGCTACCTCTCGCGAACGTCTGACAAACATCCGAGAGTATAAATGTCTTGTAAGAGCTTCTCAATTAGCCGTTTGGAGTCGGCATAAAACTGTAGATCCCTTCCATTCGTTCCCAAAATGAAAAACTCACACAAAACGAATGGTTGTGAGAAGCTAGGCCTAGGGTCTCTCCAGACCTGTTGCGCCAACTATTTATTTATTTATTCCACATGTAGCTTAAGTGTTTCGATAAAGAGCGGTGATAATCGGTGATAGTTCCATGTCGTTTAAGGTAGGTGGAAACATATATTGCATACCTTTCATATCCCCAGCATATATCGTCACAGATTCAGTCACTGCTACAAAAGCTTTGTATTTTACACTGTAAGATATATGTTTATCAGTACACTTTTTCCAAGTTGCACACATCGCACTTTTAGCTTTAATAAGTTTTTCCTTTAGGTGGCTATGTTACTGGTTCTCGTAACAATCAGATACTTATATGCCCTCACTATCTCAATCGGTTCCCGGTTGAAGTGCCAATTCTCCCTATAATACATTCTACCAGACCCCTTCTTGACGATCATTACTTTAGAATTACTCCGACTCACTGTTGAAAATTGAAATCCACAATATGCAGTACCCTTCAAGCCGATTTATCATACATTGTAGAGTTGCAGGTGAATATGCGAAGAGGACAACATCGTCTGCGAAGAGAAGAGCTTTGAACAGGATTCCGCGTATTTTATTTCACCTGGTAGATTGTATTGTATTGTAAGTGATAGGCCCTGAACACTGCGACCAGAAGAGATCTATTGTGTTGGCCTTTATTATTTAACCCAGGGAGCTGTTGAGGCTCTTTATAAACCTCAGCAACCTTCTTGGTTCCATGTCTCCAATATCTGCAGGACTTAAAATCGCCCTTTGAATATGGATCGCTCTGCCCCTTGCCACAGCAGGGCATTCGCAGAGTATGTGTTCCGTTGTCTCCTCCTCTTATCGCAGAGTCGACAGGAGTCACCGTCGGAAAGTTCAATTTTTTTGAGATGGTATCTTAGTGGCCAGTGACCAGTAAGATAACCCGTTAGGATCCTTAGATCTTCTTTGCTTAGCTCAAGTAACTTTTTTGCTTTACTACGAGCTGGGCTTATGAATCTTTTTGCCTGCCTCTGTCCCTTGGATTCCGTCCAGTATTCGGCAAGGTGATCATCTTCCCATTTTCTTAATTTTGTGTGTGTGTAACTCAAAGGTAACCCGAAATAGGGCTCAGGACCGGTGAGCAGGCGTGATGCGCCTCTTCTCGCCAGTGATTGTGTCGTCCTTTGCCAGATCTTCGACGAGATTGAAACATTCCCAGAATAGCTTTTATCTGATCGAAAACGATCTTAGGGCCTTAAGAGATGCCTGGCTGTCTGAGAGGATGTAGATACGGGCACCTTTAGTGCGCTTTCGTAAGCATTCTCGGACATATATCTCTATGGCGTGTACCTCCGCTTGAAAGATGTCTGGTGATTTTCCTAGTGCTACGGCTCTTTGGAAAATATATGCCCATAGACCCCAGCACCGGTGGCTTCAACATCCATCTTTGAACCATCGGTGTACCAGATTTGTGATTCTCATGGTGTAACGAATTGGTTGGTTCTCCAGGTAGTCCTGTCAGATATGTCTATCTTAAATTTTCTGGAGAAGCGAAGCCTTTTAAGCATGGTGTCTGATACTTTGATCAGAGGATCATATTGAAGCATTTGTAATACCCGAAGGTGTCCTGTAAGATTTGATGTATCAGGGAGCCTGAGGTCACTGAGAATAGCTTCCTTCTTAACAGAAATATGTAAAGGCAGAAGACTGAGCATTGCCACTATGGCTGCGGTTGGACAAGTTTTCATTGCCCCCGGTGTACCAACGCATGCTAGGCGACATATTTTGTTTAGTTTTTTCTGGGCCGTTAATTGTTCGGTTTTTGACCACCATGATATCGCTGCAGAGGTGAACATTGGTTTGATGATTGTGTTGTATGACCAATAGATCATTTTTGGTTTTAAGCCCCAGTTTTTGCCGTAATGACGCTGGCACATGTAAATTGCCTTTGTCGCCTTCTTGGTGACTTGATCAAGGTGTGAGTTCCAGGTGAGATTCTTGTCCAGGATTATTCCCAGATATTTTACCTCACCAGATAAGATAAGAGAATGGTATCATGACTGTTTTTGAAGGATTTATGGTCAATCCTTTGTTCTGACACCATCTATAGGTTAAGTTTAGGGCTCCTTGCATGATCTCCGATATCGTGGAGTCATGTTTGCCCCTAACAGTGATTACTACATCATCTGCATAACCTTGTATTATGTACCCCGATTGTGTGAGGTGGAATAGGAGTTCATCTATGACTAAAGTCCACAGAAGGGGAGAAAGTACTCCACCTTGAGGACAGCCCCTAGTGGCCTTAACCGTCTTTTGTGAGCCTCCATACTATATATTAATGATTCTGCTTTCTAACATGTTTAGAACCCATTTTATGTTTAGTGGTGCAAATCCTTTCCTTATCATAGCTTTGTTTATGGCATCGAAGGAGGTATTGTCGAACGCTCCCTGGATGTCTATGAAGGCACAAAGAGCCGTTTCCTTTGCTGCCAGAGCCTTTTCGATCGTCGTTGTGAGGCTGTGTATGGCAGTTTCGGTAGACTTGCCGGCTTGGTATGCGAATTGGCTCGCATGAAGATCCCTTATATATTGGTCTAGGACTTTCTCCATGCTTTTTAGGAGGAAGGAGCTAAGGCTTATGGGGCGATATGATTTCGCTTGTTGTTCAGATTTCCCACCTGCTTTTGGTATGAAAACCACCTTGACCCTTGTCCAGCTCAATGGTACGTGGCTCACCTGGTAGATAGTTTATCAAATCGTCTATAGACAACGCAAACAGATGAGGGCTCAAGGGACATCTTTGCCTTACTCCCATTCTTGATGCTACCCATTCTTAGATTTCCAATCCATTCCATACTACTGATTGCGTATCGTCATAGATACCCTCCAAAACCTTACCAAACTTCGACGTTATGCCAGCGTTATACTGCTTGTAGATCAAAACTCTTCTGTCAACTGTGTCGAAGGCTGCCTTGAAGTCGACGAAAAATACGTACAATTTCTTTTTTTGCTCGAGGAATGTTCTAGCATACTTCGAAGGATACAAATGTTATCATTCGTTGAATATCCGCTTCGAAATCCAGCCGGGAATTCTCTGAGCTTGTTGTCGTCATGTATCCATTTGCACAGTCGATGATTTGATATAGGGCAGCAAAGATCTTATAGGAGGCGTTAGAAAAGTTATTCCACGATAATTGTTTGGATCTGCTATGTTTCCTTTTGTGTGGATTGGGTATAAACATTTTTTTTAATTGATGCGGTGTATCACCTGTTTCCATGATTTTCTTAAATGCCTTTGCAAGGACACCAATCAGATCTTCTGTTCCAAAGGTATTTGAAAAATTCCACTGCAACTCTATCCACTCCTGGTGCTTTTGCATCCTTCAATGAGCTGATCATCCAGCGTACTACTTCCTGCGTAAAACGAGGATCTAATATATCTTTAGAGCACGGTGGCACTGCGTATTGAAAGGATTGCGCATTTGTATTTGGATTTAGCAGTTTTGAAAAGTTGGATTGCAGTTCATCAGCAGTTAGCTCCACACTTATTTATGTTTTTTTTTTCCCGTATAAGATGTTTGCTGCCTTCAAAAATTCCTTTGAATCTCAAACTAAAAAACCTTGTAAAGTGTAAGAGCTTACAAAACAGTACAGTAGGCCCTTGTAACTCTCTAATCTGTAGAACTTGCGAAAATTGCCTGTTATTGAGAGATAAAATTTATAAAAAACATATCGAATGATGAATAACCTAAAAGTGAATTTTATTTAACTCTACCTTTTCTTACATTTTATGTAAGGTTGCTTTCGAGCTTTTTACCTACCAATTGACCCAACCAAACTTTTGATGAAAGTGAAAGTTTCGTGCGATCCAGTAGTTCACTTTATTTGCTTATGTTTTTCTAATTCACATCATTCTGATTCGAGTTTTCTACCCGCGATTGTAATGCCCGAATTGCGAATAGCTTGTGCCTAATGGGAAATCACCCGCTTTCGTCACAAAACCGATCAGCGTTTTCAAATTTTATCACTACACGCCGTAAATCCCATTGTTAACATAATAACCACTCAAAAAGCTACTAAAATGGGTCGTTATCGTCGCAAAAAGTGACCTAATACGCATAATGTCAACAAAACTGATGGATTTTCAAATGTGCAAATCGCGTCATTACAACTTCTAATGCACGCCCATTCAGTGACAAATTGCTGAATACATTTTAATCGAAGCCACGATTTCAATGAATAAGATATGTTATGAATAGCTGCCATTAGTAATTATTATTGTTACACGTTACCCAACTATTGGCGAAACAACTATTGCTACAAATTAGAAAACGTGCTTCGCTAAATGATCTCATTTCTTTTCTAGGATTTTTTTTTGTTTAAATGAATATATAAATCGCTTGGTGATTTATTGTTGTTATATCTTGGTTACATGGAAATCCAATTGACACATGCTATTCGAAGACGTCAAATCTGCAATTGATGTATGAAACCGACACGGTATGACTACCCTGACTAGCTCATAGTCACCGGTATAAGATTTGTAGATAACAATTATGTAAAGCTGAGTTACTCCCATGTTCATGTTCGTGTCCATGTTGGAGCGGAATTGTACAACACGGAACGGTATGTCTCCATCACTAGCCTATAGATCACTGGGTCGTAGATTTAATGGATAAATTGACAAATACAATCGTTTCCTGTAATGAATTTCTTAATTGATAGCAGATGTGATGTATGAGTCAGTTGGGATGAACTTTATAGTTAATTCGAATTACACGTATCGTAGATTCGTAGGTCATAAGGCTCATCATGTGTTCATTTGTGTTGTAGAATCTGCGGAACTATTTCGACATTCGCATCATTCGCAACGAAAAGCTATCGAATGGAATTTTTCTTCACGTGTCGGTAACGAACTCGTATGATTATAAAAAAAAACTATCGAATCGATTCTTTAACGTATTTAATGTTAATCAAACGCACACAATTTATTGCGTTATAATGAAAATAAACGACTGTTTGGATAGATAGATACGCAATTGAAGTCTTGACCTTGTTGTTTTGAAGAGCCTTGAAATAAAACTGTAAATTTGTTTTCTACTATGAAGTAATGTGGTTTTTCTGAATCACCCGAAACCTCCCGATTTGTTATGAAACATTCCTGTCAAACCATAATTTCGGTGTGAGCCCCAACGTAATATCGAAGTTTTCTTCTAAATCCAGTTCCGTCTTTCCACAAAATGCAGGAATTCAATTACGAAGTTCGTTTTATTTTCTACAAAGGAAGCGCAAAGCTCATATGAGGTATTTTGTATTTTTTTAAAACAAATACAGCTTACATTAGGATTAGGATTGTGCTAGTACTTCCAAATTAAAATCGCTTTGACAACCAAAACAAAAGGGTTTTCAAATGGCCATTTACAACATACGAGTAAATAAAATATTGCCCTATTTTACATTCGGCTATAGTTGTGGAAAAACGCAATCAAAGTTTAAACTTTTTTTCTCTCCAAAAGTTTCCTTTATACATTTTTTCAAAAACTATAGGTACATTTAAAAATGACATTTGTGAACCAAGTTATGCCCAAGACTAATAAACAAACAAGTTACAACATATTTTGCTCAATATGGCTTTTCGTATGTGACATTTTCAGCAGAACTGTTTCTCAGCCTTAAACACATAAGAAAAAAAAATAATCACCCCTACCGAGGTATCCGTTCGGAAAAAATTCCGATACGAAAGTCAAATCCGATCGGAACTCAAATTGAGTTCGAAGTATCCGTTTCGGAACAAAATAAATGAAGCATATAAGCGCGTTCATTTCACATGAAAATATTCCGCAGCAATTCGTTTTCGGAGAGCTTCGGAAAAAAATGTGCCGTGTACCTGTCAAAAGTAAAATATAACGCGGTTCCACGCAATGCGACAAGGTGCCCCAAATATCATCGGAGAATTCTTAAGAAAGTTGTGTCGGAACAGATAGCTCGAATAGAATCTCTCCGATTTCGTACAAATTGGAGAAAATTTCATTCCGAACGGATACCTCGTAATGTGCCTAATTTACTAATTCCATAAGGGAATTACTTTTTAAATACTGGATTTTATAAGGAACTGATCTTTCATATCTTAGACAGTTAGTTTTCAAAAACCCTTCGAGTTTATTTTCAGCAATTTTAATGTCTCTTTTGGGGAATTATTTTTTTAAGCAGCCGAATTAAGTTTATATATATATATATATATTCAGATTTGGTTACATTTAATGATTACGTCTTGAACACAACCAACAAGTAAAACCCCACCCGCTCATAACTTTTTGTTCTTTAGTCTCGTTTAATACATCACCACAGAACTTAGTTTTTTGTTTAGCTTCCAGTGAGATAAACACAATTTTCTTTTAAAAGGTACTCGTATATATATATATTTGGAAAATCCAAAACAGAAACCTTGCGTTCGACCGTAACATTTGAAACCTGTTTCAAAAAATATCAGAATACTATTACAACGTATCGATGTAGATCGGAAAATAAAAGCGGTAATCAACCAACATTTTCACCAGCACTTTTTGAAAAGTTATAAAAATAAAATCGGGTAAATCAAACTTTTTTTTTTTAAGAAGTAATGTGTGTCCTAATTAAAAATCATATCTAAGGCCAACTTATTAATTCATAAGCTACATTTTAAGACCAAGATTGAGTTCAACCATTAAGCGGTCAAAAAAAGCAAAAGAAATATGTTTCCGTTTCGTTTTACGTATGGCTATAACTGGGGCTTAAAAATTATGCAATACAGTTTGAAGACTTAACCGCAACCGAAGCGACGCACTCATAACAAAAATTATTCTGTTTCCGTATGTTGTTTTTTGCTCTTTTTTTGGTCTTTTGTTTTCCGAAATTTTATTTGAGCCCTTTTTTGTAAAACTTTTTTTTTCCATTCAACCTACTTACAATTTTTTCCTCATTTTGCTTTCGTTTACCTTTTTTATTGCGAATGTTTTTGAAAAAAATATCTCTTACGTTTCTTGCATTTTCTTCTTTAACTTCATAAATGAGATCAATTGTCGCATTGGTTGCATTTTTGGAAGCATGCACAAAGACCACATATATTTATATTTTCAAATGTTCTTCCGAATATTTTCTAGAATTCATTGAACGAGTAATCTGAGAAAATTGTTTTTTTTTTATAAATCTATATGAATCTTAAAACCCCGATTTTGAATATACGGCAATATTCTATTCGCGCTGACAAGTTTTAAATTAACATTTCAAACCCACAAATGGCTTACATTATTCCCGGTTTGGTTTGTTATCGGTATGACGTATGAGCAAAGGTTACGACCATTATCTAATACCAAGAGATATTGTTAGTCAAAAGAGAAACAGTTAAAAATGACATATGGCCAATATTTGACAGTTCTTTTTGTAAGACATTTATCGTATTTACTATTTTTAAGTTTAGTAGGATCTATAACAACTAAAAAGTGGGTAATTTGGCTATAGTTAAAAGAAGACTAATATTGGCCTTGTCACTAACTAATTTGCCTCATGGCCTGAGTGTGGTTCCAGGTTCAAGAGCTGTCTTTCCCTAGTTTCCTAAATTCTTCGTGGAAAGTATGGTCCCAATTCCGCAGAATATTCTGCCCCATGAAAGTAAATGTTGCTCCCTTCCTTGCTAGGGAGCCGGTCATTTTATTACCCTCTTTCTCTACAAATGGCCAGTGTACAAGTTTTTGCAGACCTTGTGCTAAGGATTGCCCCACTTATACGACAAAAACTACGTCACAATATTGTATGTTTATCATTTCGGTGTCGACAAGCAGTACAATTTAAAAAAAAAAAGTTATTATGCGAAGGCGCAGCCACCTTGTATTTTTTGCTTCATGTGTAATGTTATGCTGTAGGTTTTAAAGGGAGACAAGACCTTGCCAATAGTATCGGAATTTCGAATCGTTGTTCGTTACTAATGTGAGTCCAACAAACATTTTAATGGAAATTTGATTTCACTAAATTAATGTTAACCCTTCCATTGGATGATTGAAATTGGTTTCAGGTTGTAGGTCAGATATCTAGAAAAAAATAAATAAAAAAGACATAGATCTTTAGTTCCGCCATTCAATATGTTAACAAGTTTTAGGTTCGTCAGAAGACTTGATTTTTTGTCAACATTTTTTTTTTGGCTACAGCAGTAGAAATGATTCAAACCTTGAGACTTAATTTATTGTCTGAAACGTTCGTCATTTTGAATTCAAAAAAATGTACTTGGACACTAAAAACGCCTATATAGCTTCTCATAACCATTCGTTTATTTAAATTTGTATTTTAAAACTTTTGAACGTTCTCGAAAAGTGGAAAAGCTGTAAAGTGCCTGGATTTCGTTCAAACTTCGGATTAGAAGTTTGGGCGCTTACAGTTTTTTTTTAAGGTAATCTCAATATTAATTTAAGTTTAGTTTATTAATTCATCAAACAAAGTTACAATAAGTGATTACTTGACAATAATAAGACACAATAAATCAAATACATTAAACATTGCCACCATTATTTAAAATTAATAGCGAATTATTTTTAAAAGAAAATCTGCGTCGATCTAATCGCAAATGGTATTGCTTTCTCTTCTCATTTGAAGCATTTCTACCTTAATAGCAAACTCAGTTTTTCTCTATATAATCGTACAATGGATTTTTGAAAAAAATCGTTTTTGTAAATTAAGTTTTCTTTAGTTTACCTGATACGGTAGAAATGTCATTTTGACATTATCGTAAAATTAACAAACGTTCTCTTTAAATGCAGCATCTACAAAATAAGTTGGAATTGGATTTTTTATAAGCTAAATAAATAGTTCTAGGAAAACATTAAATTACAAATTTTTCCTTCGACATCGTTGAAGACGAAAATAAATAGAGTTTTACTTGTAAAACTTTTCAGCTGTCACTCAGCTGTCAGTTTTCATTTTTCAGTAAGTTTCTTAGCAAATTTTAACAAATTTTACGTTTGCAAAAAAGCAAACGAACTAACCTAATATATTTCGCAATAATTTGTCAATTTGACTTGACTTTGATTTGCAGTAAGAAATGCATAACAAATGCAAAGCAGCACAAAAGCATTCATAACCTGGCATCCGATTCACAATGCGCATTTTTTGACGTTTTGGATAGCAACAATTCACGCTTACAATGAAAAAAAAAAAAAAAAACAAGGCGGATAATGCAAGCACAAATCAAACTTTATAATTAAGATGATAAATGGAATAACTACGCAGCATCACGCACTATTATTTCCTTTTTATATCTTAAAATTAACAGACTATACATTTTCTATCCTCGTAAATATTTATAAACACTAACCGAGTGTAAGTATGTGTCTTAATTGAAAATAGTGTGCTAATAGTATGCTAATTGTCACCTCATTAAGTTTAAAATATTCATTGGCTTGGCGCAGTAAATTAACACTTGAACGCACTGATCCACGGCTACTAAGTCAACCCATAACCAAAGTGCAAGTAATTAGCCTTTACCAGCACCTTCCTCCAGGTGACATCGACTGTGTACAAGTTTACATGTTGACGGGTCCAAATTGAGTCTTCGACAAAACGCTGTTAATTTACACCTTTCTCCTTCATCCCGCAAAATGATATCACATCACTGGAAATAGTTGCATTTAGTACACTGAATGCACCGTGTGCACCGCTGAGCACTGTGCAGTGCTGCAAATGGAATGTTGTTGATTGGCCATACAGATATCCATTGAAATCATAAATATTACGCCAGGACAAGACAATTACCATATAGGTATATGCATGCATCTATCTGTTGTCGCCAGTTGGAGGTTTGTGCAATATGCGCCAACGTTAAGGTTGTCGTGCCATCGACGCGGGTCGACACGATGTTTCTCAGGTGTAATTATTTCAACATAAAAATGTTAATCGACTGAATCTGGACAGACGGAATGACACGATTCAGGGTGTGGGTGTGAATGCTGTATTTGAAATTAGTGGAAACCGTTGAAAAAAGAAAGACACTGCAACTTAGGAACTGTTTGTATTAGACTGCCGCCGCAAGAACAAGGAAAAAGGTGCGACTTTGACAGTCGAAAAAAAGAAACATCGCTTTGATATTAAAGGTGAGATTTTCCTTTCTATTTGCATATAAAAAAAAATGTTGTAGTTTAGGTGTGATCGGCTCCAAGGACCAAGGATACCAGCGCGTCTATAGTCATTGAACAATTTTATATAATTTTGTTGGAATATTTGTCAGCGCTCAGGGGAATTCTTCTCCTTTGATTGTTGCCTAGCAAATTTGCATAATCCAAGTTAAGACGCTCGTGGAATGTCACTTTTATCTATACAACACCATGGTGTAATCGGAATGTAAATTATGTACCCATCTCCTCCTGACAAATAGATATGATAAATAGCATTTTCCTTGGTTCATTGTTTATGTAGAATAATCGTGGTAATTTATTTTTCTAAGTTATAGTCTTCTTTGGCGGTTGCGGGGCCGGGGAATGACAAAGGAGGCATGTTGCGCAGTTTCTTGCTCTTCTAAGCTTTCTCGTATCTGTGGAGCTTCTACCGACTTTGCGTATATGATAGATGGGACTGCAATGACCGGTCATGCGGTCAGTTAGGATTTTTTCGTCGCTTTTGACCATTGAGTTGAAGGGTATATTTCTTGTTCGCGCCAGTTATATGCTTCTTGGTTTGTGAAATACTCAGTGTGGAGTCTCAATTCGATGCTTTGAAAAATCCAGCTCTGCATTACTTTTACTGGTTGGAAGGCTACAAATATGATCTGTTCTGTGCCAATAAAGAGAGTTTTTGAACCTTTTACGGGATAGCTCATCAGTCATTTCGGTGCCTTCGGGTCCCTGGTGTCCTAGAACCCAAAAGAGAGTTAATTTGTTTTAGGCAACAAGCTGCTCGATAGTGTTCAGACAGTTCTGAACTGATGCCGAATTACAATAACAAACTCGTTCACGTATTACTTGATCACGGATGCGGTAATTCAACCCCTGGATTTAAATAAGTATGAGTTAAGAGCTTTAAGCGCTGCTTGTCGGCGGTCTATGAATTTGCTGATATTTGATCTTCTATGGGAGCTTCCACACCGGATGGAACAAAACGTATTATTTTGTTTTCTTGCTTTGTTTTGCTTTATTTAGTGGGCGCGCGTTTTTAAAAATGTGTGCATTTAAATTTCAGAAACATACAGAAAAAAAATGTTTTTTGTCTCGGCCTAGGGCATTTTGATCCATCCGGTGTGGAAGCTCCCTAAGATTACGTCCTCAGCATTCTCTTATATTATCAGTAATAACTTGAGTTTTTCCAACTCTAGTAAAGGAAGACGGCACGCTAGCAACAACACCTAAAGAAAAGGCAGATCTTTTCGCTAGCATGTTTTCAAAGAATTCCACCCTAGATTCTGCACAGCTAGAGCCACCAAATATCCCGAGGATACAATCATCGATGGCAGAAGTGAAATTTCGGCCTCGAATAATTCAACGCTTCCTTAAAGAACTAGATTGCAATAAGGCAACGGGACCCGATGGAATCCCGGCTATAGTACTCAAGAACTGTGCACCAGAACTTGCACCTGTACTCTGTAAGCTGTTTATCATATCGTACTCCCAGAAGACGTTTCCTTCTTGCTGGAAGACCGCTCGCATTCAACCTATTCCAAAGAAAGGGAAGAAATATCTGCCACAAAACTATCGTCCAATAGCGTTACTTTCAATGCTCTCTAAAGTAATGGAAAAGGCAATAAATGTCGAAATACATAATCAAATATCTAGAAGGCCATCGATTAATAAGCGACAGGCAATACGGATTTCGGAGCCGTCGTTCCACTGGTGACCTGCTAACAATCAATTGAACAACACGGCGAATCCAGAGCCGTAGCCTTGGACATATAAAAGGCATTTGACCGAGTCTGGCATAGAGCTCAGTTAGGCAAGTTAGCGTCTTACGGATTACCACAACAACTCTGCGGATGGATGCAAAATTTTCTTCTGGGAAGATCGATCCAAGTTGTTGTAGATGGTGTATCATCCAATTCGTTTGCTATAAATGCAGGAGTGCCCCAAGGATCTATTCTTTCTCCAACTCTATTTCTTCTCCACATCAACGATTTGCTTGGATCGACAAATAATAATATCTACAGCTTTGCAGATGACAGCACTCTTATATCCTCCATCTCGAACAATGGGCCTGTGAATACGGCTGCATCACACAGTCAGAGATGTGAACAAATTAATTCTCTAAATGATGATCTAAACAAAATCTTGAAGTGGGGAAAGGACAACTTGGTTGTATTTAATGCAAGCCAGACACAGCTCACAACATTTTCCAGAAAAAATTAATCAACAGTTCCTCAGATCCAATCCATCACAAGGACTCAATGCACCTTCTAGGTGTCACAGTCAACTCAGGAATCACATGGCAGAACCACATATCCTATATCGCCAAATCGGCGTCCGCAAAGTTGAGCTACCTATTTAGAGCAAAGAGGTACTTTAGCCCCAAGCAACTTCTCCTTCTCTACAAAGCACAGGTTAGACCAGGCTTGGAATATTGTTCCCATATATGGAGCTCGGCCCCAAAACATTCACTTAACCTGCTTGATAGCATACAGAGACATCGAATCTACAACCGTTGGTGCACAGAAGACAAGTCGCTGACATATGCTTGTTCTATAGGTACTTCCATTGTAGATGTTCTGAGGAATTCAAAGACATTATCCCTCGAAATGCAACTTTTGGGCGCCCAACAAGACAGGCTGCTAATGCCCATAACCATACAGTACACTTGACAACCGCGAGGACATCAACTTTCCAAAACTCCTTCTGTTACAGGACAAGCAAACTTTGGAACTCGCTTCCTGGGGATATATTTCCAGAAGACTACAATTTGCAGCAATTTAAGTGCAGAACAAACATACATCTGCAGGCATCTCGGGGCGCTGTTGAAGCGTTACAGGTTCGCCTTTCCCGAGAAAAGTATATAAAAAAAAAAAAAAAATTCAGAGTTCAATTTCGAACTCGAGATGTTAGATTTGGAGTTCGGGGCCATTTTTTTTTTTTTTTACCTTATACCCAGTTTTTGGCTCAAATTTCGAATAACGGTACTTCTGAAATTTCGACACAATCTCGAGAACGGTCCATACGGTCCATACTAACAAAAATGAATTTCTAAGGTAATGTGGTCTTTTCTAGTTTAATAACAAACTCAGTTTTTCCCTATATCATCGTACAATGGATTTTTGAACAAGAAACTTTTCTTTTAATTTCGTTTTCTTTAGTTTGCCTGAAAACGGCAATAACGATTTAGACGAAAATGCAAACTTGGAGTAAAATTGATGTTTTCAAAAAGATTGCGTCCTTAATTTTCGATTCGAATCACCGAAAACGCTAATTTTAAAAACTGCTCATATCTCGAAAGCCTCATTTTCGACTTCGATAAAACTTTAATAACCAAGTACTTAATGCTTACATTCAGCTAAAAAGTGAACCAATAGTATTTTTCAAACTTAACATTGCAATATTTGGAGTTTACACAATCAGTAAATCTCACTTCATTCCACAAGTCCATCGGAATATTCAGTTTATAGCTGCTAATGCAAATTCAAAAACAAATCTCTGAATTCTTACATAATGTGATCATTGGCACCTTAAACCAGCGTAAACTTAAACTCATCTCCGCAGCCTTTACATATATCGTCATCTTTGAGATTTAGTTTCATTGCGTGGTTGCTAAGGAAGTTATCACTAGTTAGAGCCCCTCTAACTTAGATAGCGATGTCCTGTCAAGCTGTAATCACCCCTATCGAGGTATATGTTCGGAACGGAATTTTATCCGATCTGTACGAAATCGGAGAAATTCTATTCGAGGTATACGTTCCGATACAATTTTCGGAAAAATTCTCCGATGACATAATATAGCGCACCTTGTCGCATTACGTGGAACTGCGTTATACCACTTACTTTTGACAGCCACATGCAACGTTGCCAGATTTTTTTTTTTTTTGATGTGTAAACATCTAAGCGCGCGTTATTGGAATCAGGTGGAGTAATTCTACATATTTAACTTGCGGGGACGGAAATGCGTCACGAAAATGCGTCACTGTGTTTTATCATTGCATACATTTTATCATTGCATACGTTTTTATCATTGCATACATTTATGAGCTGGGGCATATTAATTTCAGCTTTTTGTTGATGTGAAATAACAAATAAAGCATGTTTTTCATATATGATGGTCTCACATTTCTGCCCTGTGACGGATATCTCGAGGAAATTCGGTGCCAAATTTTTCGTGAATTACCAGGCACGCAGAAATCACAGCTGGACAACAACTAACAAAAATGTCGTTGACCAGCACCTCTACAATCTGCAATGCAAGCCGAATGAAATTCCAATGACACTTTCATTTACTGTGTAACAGTTGATGTCGTTTAACTTGCGGGGATGGAAATGCAAACGGGTATTTGTTATTTCATAATATATCAAGATTACGGTTATTACATTTCCCTCTCTTCTCAATGACGTGTATCAAGCCACACACATACCGCACGCACGGTGTTTACACATACACATATTTGGGGACTGTTGGATACAGTCGCACCAAATTTTTTTTTTTTTTTTTTTTTCAAAAACTGTAAGCCTGTCTAAAAATCTGTATTTACAGTTTAAACTGTGAATATGGCAACGTTGGCCACATGGCACATTTTTTCCGAAGCTCTCCGACAACCATTTATTTTATTCCGAAACGTATACTTCGAACGCAATTTAAATTCCGATCGGATTTAACTTTCGTATCGGAATTTTCTCCGAACGGATACCTAGATAGGGGTGAGTAGTTTGTTTGTTTGCGGATTCTATCCATAGCTTCCGTGATATTTCACAGGTAGTGAGTTCATTCCACCTGCTGTTGGTTTTCATTCGAATTTTGTTCTCCACTCGCTGTCTGAGATTGCAAAGTGGGGGTCTGATAGATTGAAGTGCTCTATCGAGATCCATTACGGACCCCTTTCTCGCCAGTTCACCCTAACACTCTAAGTCCCCATATTTGCTGATATAAATCGACTCAATCTCTGACTCATCCTTCGTCGATTTGATTCCTTCTGTAAGTATTAGGCTTTAAGAACTTTCGATGCATATCTCGTGCTCGCCCTAATCCTTTATCGACTTCTGTCGAACTGTACGGTACAAATTCCGACGCTTGTTCCGCCTTCCAATTTGAGCTCACGATTATAAGTTCGAACAGCTGACCATATCGATGAGTTCATAGTACCCGCGGTGACCATCAAATTAGCCCATTTAATCAGCCACTCGGACTGTTCTTTCCCTTTGCATAAACCGTCCAAATAGAAGATGCAAAAACACCTTCAGAGAAAAGAAAAACAACAATTGAATCCTTTTTGCATATTAAGCTTTTTGTATATTTTTATGTTATTTCAAAATAATCACATTTACATTATTTTCATTAATTATTTTTATTTTTTGTTGCAAATTTTGAAATAGTCTGTTGTGGTTAATTAGATTTAATAAAGCTCCATCGTTATTCTTACACTCTACGCCGAAATAATACAATTAATGATTAAAGATAATATTCATTACTAAAAAATAAAGTTAAAAAAGAAAATTAAATAAAAATTATAATAAAACCTAATAATTAAGTCTAGAGTTTTAAAAAAATCAGTTGTTTTGTTTGTTGTGTGTATTACTTTTAATTATAAATAAATAATAAAGTTCCTTTCTATAATACAAAATACACTTACTAAAAGCTAAAAATATTCATTGTCAGTTAGATTTGTTGTTTTTTATTATTTTCTGCTGTTCTTATTTTTTGTTGATGTTGCTACCTTGCGGGTTTTATGATTATTTATGTTTTTTTTTTTTATATAATTATATATTCATGTCCGAAAATGTACATTTTTTAAAAAAACTAACAATTCCATAAAAATTCATTTGGTTGACTGACTCAGCCATGACTACATACGAAAATATGTATTTAAAAGAAAAATCAATAATTTGACATTTTCTTTCTTTAAAAAAAAACAAGGAGTTGGGTAATTTTGTTTTAAAAATTACTCCTTGATTGGTGTGTTAGTGAACTCTGTCGATTTAGCGTGTTGCAAACGCTTTTCGATTACTTTTTTCTTTTCAGTTTTTTTGTTTTTTTTTTAAATCTCTCAATTGTTTTCATCAATTCTTTCTATATACATGGTCTATGTATCCCTTATGTATTATTTAAGTATACAGTACAAAATAAAAAAATTCATGAAAGTCAAAAGCCTTTTGTACTCCCCCTCCCCTCCCAGTCAACACTGGCGTTTGCATATGGGATGTGTCTCAATGGTTTGCGCGTCAATGATTCGTTTTTTTTTTATTCTCTTCTGTTTTTATTTTTCCTTGCAGCTTTGACCTAGATTCTGTTACGGTTGCCGTGGGAGAAAAGGTTTTTGGAATTTTATTGTGATTCTCTTGCAAATACCTCCTCCGCAGTCCATCGCGTTTCTAGTCCCTTTTTGAATAAATTATATGTTTTATTTTATATGGATATATCATTTTTAAGTTTAAACTCATGTTTTTCTTCTAACTGTATGTAGATGCGTATTTCGCGTGCGACTATAGTGGTGCATTATATGTATAAATATAATTAAGTGTGTTGAATATATTAAATGATATTTAGGCGACTGCCTGTGGATCTTCAGCTGCGGCTTGAGATGGACGCTTTAGATAATTTGTCGTCTCTGTCTCGGTGCGCCCGTCTGTGTTGTTGATGTCGCCTAGATCGTCGGCATTGTGATGAGCAGCACTCGTCGTTGTCTGCTCCTCCGAATCCTTTTCTTTTCGATATAACTCGATTGTTACAGGCCGCTCGTGTGCAACGCCTCTGACAAGACACGTATGAATCCTAAAAAAAAAGAAAATCTCATTAATAAACTGCACCCAAATATAGTATTGCTCTTCAATCGGTCTTACCTTGCAACGACATTTGATGCATTTCTGTTCTCCATATGACACCACAACCGGATGCCATTCCTGTCCATTTTCATGCAGCGATGCACCCACTTTGCAGCCACCATTTGATAGAATCTCCTCGGAAGTCTTTATGGTAACCCGTGGAGATGCTTGATCTTGAAGAACATTCGGATTGATGGGGCCCGATTTGTCGGCATGTTGGAGTGATTTACCTTCCGGGCAAACCTTGCAACAGGCCTTCTTGTTGGGACGATATGCCAGTTTCTCAGGACATGTTAGCGCCGGACAAGCCAATCGCGGACAACGGATCTCTAAAGTCAACGGATCACAGGTGCAAGTGGCGCATGTGTCGAAACCATTTGGTGGCAAGTACGGATGCCATGTTGCTCCAGCCAAATGGAACTGATCACCCAGGCGACATCCACGTTCCGCAGAGTTATTCGTTTGCAGGACAATATTCGGAGAAATGCACGTGGGACAACATTCACCGTCACGTAGTATCAGTTCTTCGCCTTGTCGGCATTTTAAAGTCGGGCATTTTATGGCATCGCAGGTGACACGTCCATGCTGACAGGCACACATTGTGCAAGTTTCCTGCGAACTGCGCCATTGTTCCGATTCATCGTAGAATCGTCCTGAATGATAGCATTTTGTATCCGTTTCCGGACTAATCGGTCCATTGTGATCGCCCGGAACAATAACGCTCGGCACATTGTTATCTGTATACGAGGGGAAACAATGACTTGGCACCTTGGTCGACTTAAGTTTGCCGCGCAGCAAGAGCTCCTGCCGGTCTTTTGAATAGATTTCCAGATAGCACACACTTGTTTCCAATTTGATGAGCTCGTTTGCTGCCATCCCTAGCACGTATCCCTCCATGTAGGGTCCACTGAATTCTTCCAACATTTTGCGGGTAATCGGTGCGCCAATCGCTTCAATGGGTTTCTCCTCGAGGTAGACTTGGAACTCCTGCTGATTACTGAAAAATCCATTCACTGTCACCTCGTAGTGCAAATTGCAGTCGTTGTCAATGGCTATCCATGCCATTCCCATGAGATGAGCCGGACTAGAAGTATCTTGTCGTTTCAACAGAATTGGCTCGGCCGAATCACGTGCATCAGCAACCGGCCTTGGAATCAATCGACCACGAATGAGGTTCGGTTCGGTTTCAATTGCTATATTCACGCCCAGATCACCTCCATACAAAGACTCGATGATTTTCGGACTAATTTTGTCGATAGTACCAATGGCCTGGTCAAAATTGAACGATTGTGTCAGATCCTCGAGAACGGTCTTCCTCTTTCCAATGTCTTCGATCAAACTGATCTCGGGTCTTTCTTTGGCATTCAGATGATCGGTGAGTATATTGTATGCCATTGTGCCGTCTGTGTTCATGTAAACCCAGGCGAGACCACTCGCCTTTGCCTTCGACTCATAGTTGTGGGGCGCCAAAAGTGTCTCGAACAGCTCACAAGTGGCGCGAGTCACTATCTGACCCTGAATCTTCAAATTGGGATACTTTTTCGACTCCACAACCAGTATAAGTTTGCCTCTGCTGAGCAAACGCAGATTCTGTATTGAAATGGGTGAGGAAATCTCCAACACATTCACTTCTGGCGATGGCTTGCGCACCTTCTGTATCTCATCCAAAACAACCTCTTTACGTTCCACAGATTCAATGCGAATGCTCACCGGCACATCGACATACTCCTCTGGACTGAACACTCCATTAAACACCAGAGTCAAGTGAACCGATGACGCAACTCCACTGCTGGTCGAAACAATCGCCGTACCACCTGCTCCGGCCATTTGATCTGATTTAGTTCCTGGCGCCGGTTCCATCAGTGTACTAAATAACTCTGTTTGAAGTGCCGTGTACTTGGCAACTTTTCCCGCTAATGCCAATTCAGCCTGGTACTTGCTGCCCCACAGCAATACCACATGCAGACGCTCGTCGCGCAACAGACGCTTGTAGTCACGCGGTACACGACGCCAAACGCCACAAATCTTTCCTGTCGTGTTCTGATAAACACTCAACGGTCCGTTTAATGGTGTCGTTAGATTATGCTCCTCGAGTATGGTACCCGAGTCGTCTACAAATTGAATGGCACGTGGTCTGGTAATTTTGCTCGAAACGTAAAACGAATAGTAAAGATTCTTCTTGTGGAACAGAAAGCGACCTGTAGCCACCACATTTTGTGGATTGTGTGTCGAGTACATTGCTTTCATTTCTTCGCCTTTCAGAAAGTATGATGTCCTTCCGGTCAAAAGTGCTGCAAAGTCTGTAAAAACGTAAAAAGAAAACACAGAAAAAACTTGGTCAACACACTGTTCTTCGGATGGTTTGTCTTGAAATACTTACGTTTCATGTTGCGCTCCTCATCCTCATTATTCACCGGGACTGGGACATCATGGGCTATTTCCGGATCTAAAAAAAAAAAGAAAAAAAAATACATTCAACTTGAGTACACAATACCAAAAGGAATGTGAATGAAATGAACGAGGTGAGGATTGAGGACCCTTCCAAAAAAAAAAGTCACAAAAGCACCGCACGTTGGTAGGTAGGTAGAATTACTTTGTATAGTTTTGGTTTCTTAATGAAAATTCTAGGAAATACCGTTCAATACACGACAAAAATCCCATCGACATCAATGGACATAATCATGAAATTGAATAGTATCTTAAATTTAACGCTTTATCGTTTCCTTTTCGTTTTGTTCTCGTTGTGAAACGAAAGGTCACGCCGATCACAAACTAGGGTTGCCATCTCAAAAAATTGAGAAACACATTTCGATGGGTGCGTTTTTTTGAAAGAGTTTTCTTACAAAAAAAAAAGCAATTGTCCAGCTTAGAGAGTATATCATTCAATTTGAATAGGCCGTAAAAATGTTGCCAAACCTACTACAGTTGAGGTTTTTGGTGGATTTCGATTTAACTGACTTTTTGGGCTTCACTCTATTTGTTTTATTGTTGCTTTTATGACGCACTTCACAGTTAAACAGTTGATCTGGTCCTTATGACTCTAGTACTGATAACATATTTAGCCTCTTCACTATTTCATTCGAAAAAGGCACAATAGGCTCCTCTTAGAAGCCGCAGTGCCAGAGAAGAAGGGCAAAGTATCGAGAAAGAGAAAACAAGTACGATCTTATGTAAAAAGGAACAGCAGACACAAGGGAAATTTTAATGCACATTTTGGGAGAGACCAACGAATTTCATATCAAATGACTTTCTTAATTTATCGGCCTTAAAGCTGCATTCGTTAGCATTAAACGTTTTTAGCTCTACAATCCGACGGCCGAATTCGGCATCAAAGCAAAATTATATCTGGATGGGGAACTGGAAGCGGGTGGTATTGGTATTGGAAAAAAGTCTGAATTGCGATTCCAGTGATTGATACCAATTTATTAGGCATTCGTTATAAAAAACTTTTTTAACTGGCGCCCAACCAAAGATACCCCTCCGAAACCATACAAATGGCAACTCTAGTTCTTTTGGGGACGAGAAAATATGCCAAAGGGATCAGCGTCGGTTTGAACTGACCGATTACTCTTATACGACCAAATAAAAGCTAAGGAATGCTGCCGCTAAAAAGATCTTAATGAACCTTTGACGTTTCAACGGCAACAGCAGGACCATACAACCGCCTCTCTAAACTACGCTAACTAATCTGACTCTGAATGGACATGGATCGATATAACAACGAGTATACGACGACACGGCACTCCGGCGCTAAAATCTGAAAATTACTTGCTATATTAAATGAAGCAAAACCCATATATACACCTCGAGGTCATTTCGACGGAACGATGAATGGACGGATAAATAAGGTTTACCATGGGCAGGGCATGAGTCTTGTTGATGCTTTTGGCCAATCCAGCCCAAGGGTGTGGGTATGAAACACCGACAACGTCGACCGAAAGGCGGCTTTATGCATTAAATGTGAGAGGTTTCGAAAAATCATCGATTGCTAGAAATATTATACATTCAGCTTCAGCAGAGAGCAATGCGACTTGTGCATAACGAAGAGCCAACGACTACGACGCCCATCGCAGTTAAACCTTCACACCAAAGAGAGCCATGGGCATCCGCGTAAAAAAGGCTCGCTCGCTTGCGTCGTCGTCGGTCGGTTACCATTGCCAGCCTGCCTGCCAAAGTTTTCAGATGAAAAACGATGATTGCATGTGCCGCTCTGCGACTTTGCTTGTGTGTGCTGATGGAGATGCGGTGCGGAGCTGCAGATGGGGCAACGAGCAGGGAAAGATTGAGAATTATTTTGTGGTGTTATAATGAAGGGCGACAAATCTGACACCTTGTATACCTATGGTCGGTGTTTTTTTTTTTTTTTTTTTTTCCTCTCCACCCAGAGAAGGACCATACCGGTCGTTGCTGCTGCGGTGGTGGTGAAGGCGATGGTGGTGCTGGTTGTGGTGGCTGCGCAGATCTTATCGCCTGATCTCACTTTTTTTTCGGTTTGGTGTTCATTTTTTCGTGTGTGCTGTGCCGACGACGACGAGATCCCGTCGTTGGTTCCCATTTTATTTTTATGGATTTGGAATTCCATCGTTTTTTATATATGTTTATAGTTTGGTAGTTACGTTTTGGGTTGGCCGTTCTGTGTTTTTTTTTTTTTTTTTTTGTGTTTTGTTACAGGAGGACTCCGAACGCCCGACCTACACGAGGAGGCGGAGGAGATGAATGAATAAAGTGAGTGTTTCTTTCTTCTTTTCAAGAAGATAAATGAGATCGGAAGACGACGAAGTGTGGAGAATTTGAATCAGGAGGTTGGAATGCGTTTGTTTCGCTGTAGAACGGTTGAGTGTTCGTAGGTCACATCAGCCGACACTCTCAACCTTTGTGTGACCATTTCGAGACATTTTTTTTTTTTTTTTGTTGCTGTTCATTTTCTACTTGGACTTCTTTTGATTGTAAAAGATAAAGAAAATCTCTGGAATTTCGATAATTATCAGAGAGTCATCAGAAAAAGGTTAAATTCCACTTGATGTTGTTGTGAAAAAGACCTCATATACATAATTTAAATACCGCTTTAGTGTACCTAGATCAAGTGATCATCAGCTCAGCACAAACACACAAATACACACACGCACGCACTGGCACTCGCCTTGTGGCTCCAATTAAATTTGAACGTTTTTATTTGGTGCCTAGGTTAATACCGCGTATCTTCACACATAAAATCACCGCCGCTGCCGCCGTGGAGGTAAATTGAAATAAAATCAAATTGAATTACAATCATGAAATGAATGCGAGACGACAGCAGGAGACACCGTCCGCGTCCAGATACCATATTTATTATTTAACTTGGCCGCGCGCAATTGGTTGTTGTTTTTATTTTTGATTTTGGTTTTGGAACGATCGGCCTGTGAATCCAAGTTAAATTATTAATAAAAGATGATAATGATGATGAAGATGACGACAACATCAAATGAGTTTGGGCATTGACAACGATGGTAAGACCGGAGTTGGTGTGGTGCACTCTCGGCAACGACAACGACCAGCGACGAATCCCGGCGAAAGGAGTTGCGCTGCGCTACGCACATTTGTTAACTAGCATAATATGACGACGATGATGATCGAACTTGTTTTAAAAATTTTACCTACTATTATGGAAACGAGTTGTTCATAAAAAGTGAAAATTGCACACAGCAAGTGCTGTAGTAATCACATCGATATGGGGAGATGGCTTGAGCCTGGTCGGTCGATCGTCGTCGTCGTCGTATATAAAGTTGTTGTCATCAGAGCAATGGTCGTCGGGGATGGCGACGTTGTTGGTCATTATTTTGTCAAACCATATCTAGAGTACCTATACCTATATGTGCGAGTGAGTGCTTTTTGCTTTATTTTCTTTACACAAAATCTACTTATTTGGCATCGTTTAAAATAGGTAGGCTGGCAGTAAGGCAGGCGCATTCTCTGCAAAAGTGTATCTGTGTATCAGGAGATAGCACTGGATGTACTGGTGCTGGTTTCTTTTTGGGCATATGCAAGTTTTTTTTTTTGTTTTTTTTTTCCTCTTCGCATACCTACCTACATATATACCCCTAGAGCACAAGATATTTAATTCCGTTTAGATAAGTAATAGGTAGTATAAATATTTTTGGTCTTATACCTATATGTCTTATGGTAAATAGAATCACGAAGCAAATAGTCTTTTTTGTTGCCTATGTGCATCCTCATTTATAAGGGAATCCTTCTAAGTCGCAACTTGAATTGTTGGAATTTATACCCATTTCCATATAAAACATCACTAGCCGTGTGGTCTAAAAGGCTGAAATTGGTCATTAGAAATGGTCTGGTGCACGGTGTGGCGTTGCCGGCGAGGATTACCTACATCCATGGATGCAAGTAAGTATCAATAGTACATTGAGAAGACTTCGGCAGTGACGAGGTGTGTTCGCAGGTAGCATAGCCTAGTTATAGATGAAATAGAAGGACGGAATAGGCATTGTAGGATGTGTCGGCGTGAAATTTGCAACAGGGTAAGATAGACTTTTGAAATCTTTACCCCTTAAAGTAAGAAAGGATAGCTTTTGTTTGCTTTTGAAATACCTAACCTTAAGATTGGATTTTCTTTATCATATGCAATCAAAAAACTCATGGATTGGATTTCTTTTAACAGGTTTTAGGTTTTCATTTGACTTTTTACGGCTTTTGTGAAATTTGTCAGGTAAGGGGTACCAAGAGGTGACAACTTCTGTCAATTTCCGCACCTTAGGCTAATCGTTATCAAATTCGAAATAAAAATGTTTTAGACGGTTTTTGATCAACAACAAAACGATGAACGATATGATTACGGTGACCATTCGCCCTCTTTTTCTTTTTAGAGGGCAGTCCTCTTTTTCGCTACTGTGTCCTCTTTGATTTGTTTACTAGAAGAAAACAATACAGTGAAACATATGTAGTTTGAAACCACCATGTTGGCGGGCAATCAACGAGTTATTTTCAAAATGAGCTTATTTAATTTTTCAATGAATTCACATCAACGAAAAGTCTTTAATCGTATTCTTCGTCTAAATTGCGTTGCATTTCGGATGTGCCATCATAGTGTGTATATATCGCTCATTTGCTGCAATATCGTCACAACTCAAAATTCAACAATTTTGAGTTATGGATGTAGAAGTTAAGTAAATAAAGTTGCCTTTTATCCTGTAGAACATCATTTCTCAGTTTAAAAATTCGCCAAGAGAGAGCACTTGTGTCGTTATGCCAATATTCTCTTTCATAAAGAATGCTAATTTTCACTGCAAAAGTGTAATAATCAAATGTAGGGATGAATTTAGATCATACCTTAATTTCATAAACATTATGCTAACCTTACAACCCGCTTTTATTTCGTACTCGTTAAATAATAATAACTATGACATAATTTTAAACTTAAAATTCTTCTCCTGAAAAATTGAGCATTTTGAGTTATGACGGTATTGTAGCAAATGAGCGATATAAACCCAACATTTGCTTTGAAACGAATGTCTGTTTGACCAGGAAGCACTAATTCTTATTAGTAAGTGATGATCACTTATGACAGATGAGTATACTCGATCGATCGAATCATCCACTTTGTACACTGTCCGAATAACAGAACTGTCCCTCTAAATGTCCAACATTTCACGTCAATTATCAATTTTTGAGCAATCCAATCCGATCCGATGATCCGATCGTGTTCAGTGTTCCGAAGAGGTTTACGTTAAAATTCGAAGCATGGCTTGTGCCATAGAAAATCGCCTTCAATGATAAATCGCAGGGAGTATACATTTTTAAGTGACAAGTACTATTTTCATCAATAGAATACCTGTAAGGCTGCAAGAGTGTCATACTGTCAACAGTGGAAAAAAAAAACGCTGCTGGTCTACGTGAGCTGATATATAGAAAAAAAAAATACATGACAAACCTGCATTTATATAGCCTTCAGACAAGAATGAATGAATCAAAACAAATGTCACGACCGATGATGTAAAATCAGTCAATTTAAATCAACCGATAAAAATAAATAAACACATGTACTATATTCATCCGGACGACTGGCTGGCAATCGTCCAGAATAGAAAACCTCAAATGAGAAATACTACACACGTTTTTGTAGAGGGTTGACAGAAATACGCGAGTACACAAAAACCACTAATCGAAAAAAAAAAAACTTCCTGTTCACACATCACACGTCATAAAGTGCGATCTCTTCCAGATTTTGGTCGTAATTCTCATCTTGTCCTTCGTATGGATACATAACGAACATTTTCTTCGGTGAAAAGAAAAATACTTTTTCCGATTTTGTACTGCTATAGGTTTATTCTGCCATACAAGTGGTTCATAACGTATGACTTATCTTTAAAATATTCGATTTAATTTATAGAATGTCTGGCATTACATTTATGTTCCCTCTACCAAAATATTATATTTTTATGATTAACGACAGACCAATGTCCGCAATTTATTAAAATAGTAAAAAAAAATTGTTAAACGCAAAACGAAAATGAACGCAAAAGCTTTGATAATAACTGACTCACTGATCCATGCGACTAACTAACCAGTGGAGAATTTTTGTCACGAGTTGATTCGTAATACCTCTCGCCACTTTCCTCTCATTTTCTCTACTTATGATAAAATATAATTTACGTAAATAATTTTCGATTCATCGTTGTATTCATTTTTTTTTATCCTAATTATGAATATAAAATATAAAAAAATCACTTTTGAACACGAAATTAATTTATGAATTTGTTTTTAGAGTCAGAAAAAAAAGTAGAAGAAAATTAACAAAAATACATACAAGTATAACTAAATAAATATTCTTCGCCTGTGTCCCTCATGTCCTCTCAGAGTATTCAAAATTTATTGATAGTAATTAAAGCCGTGAAAGCAAGAATTCCATTATTGGAGTAGCCGTGAAAGAATCTCAGCTTTTATATATTTTTGTAAACAATCATAAAGTTATTTACAGAAATATGCAAACATTTTTTGAAGAACAGAAAAAAAAAGAATGATATCAAGACAACAGATTCAGACAATGTAAAAGTTATGTTTAAAATCAAGCTAAATTTAAACCATCAAAATGTCTGATCGTCCGAACATTATATGAAAAAATTAATTAATTAATCATATTTTCGCGCGACTGGTATTTTTAAGATGAAAGCAAAACCAAGAGAAAAAACGACGACAACCTCAATAATGACAAATGTTTGTCAAGGCTTCCCTTCCCTAGTACACTAATTAAGTAATAATAATAAAAGAAAATTATATAGCGCCACACTCACCAGTAGTTTCTCCGGGACATGTTTTACAACATTTGCCGGGCAACAAAATCGGATCATCACAATTTGCCGGCGGGCATTCGTTTTTAATATTTCTGCACTGTACTCGAGCGACGATCCTTCGTTTTTTTGGAACCTGTAACAAAAAGCGAGGTTGGAAACGAATTATTATAAAATAAAATAAAGTAAAATAAAATAAAATCCTAATTAAGTAGCTTTTTAAGCAACACAACAACTACATAAATTGAAATCCAAATATTTATTTCATTTATCATTGGTTGCGAATTGAAAATGCTATCATAAAATATTCATAATCACTTCAAGATACTTTATTACGACACACACGCAGCTACTTTTATTACTAAATATCATAGACTTTGTTAATTAATAGTTTTTTTTTTGTACATGAATTACCGGCGCCAACGTAATCATATCATTTATCGCAAGTTCGATTTTTCAATTTCGCCGTTCAGAGTTGTTTTATTTGTCTGTACCAAGTACGGGGAACTTTTTGTTTCTTGTGTGTTAGTACTCGTATCTTAGTCAGACGTGACGACGAATGCATCGATCAGTGCTATTGAACGAGCTATACAGACAGAGTCGATGGTATTATGGGCTACATGACGAAAGATATCAATTTGTCTAAAATGAAAACGAAGCAGATTTATATATGTGCCGTGTAGTATGATACATGTTGATAGATCTCGATTATTGGTTTTTAATAAATATTTCCCGCCACCGCTGGCGCTGGTGGACTCTGTGGAGTATTCAAAATGCTGCCTGGTTGATTTAAAAATAAATGACGACTATATTTTGTGTAATGTGTTTAGTGTATAGTTTAGAGTTTCCTTATATTTCTATTAGGCTAGACGGGATATATTTTGATTAGGATTTGAGGTCGAAACCGACAGGCAGCGTTTAGCTAAGCAAATGCCACTAAACTATGAATTTAATTGGTGTATTGTCATTTCAATGATTAAATCACGAGTAACGTACATTTGAAGTCAGGCTGCAAATGAAATGTAAAAATATTATGCCACGCACTTTGATTTATTAAGCGTAGACCATTAATTGAGCTTTAGATAGGCCGATGCTTTTTTCGAGCCTAAAATTCGTTGGCATCAACTTGAAAGCATACTTTTTCTTTTTTGTAAGATTAAACTTGATAGGGATTGAAGCTCCGCTAAAATGCGAATTGTTTTGTGGAAGACATTCCTAATACAAACTGTCAAAAGATTTAAACGTTTTCAAGACCACGCAATCGAAACAGTTTTTATACGGACAATTTAGTTAGTCAATAGTAAACTAAATCTCTTCCTAGACGTACTTGCTGAAAAACTGCATCAGAGCAGAAGAGTAGGTATACATTTTTGGATTTGGCAAAAACAATCGAGTTCTCCAAAATATCGGCGCAAGCAGAAACGTTGCGCCGAAACACACAACTAGAGAACTGCTTTGATCTTAAAAAACAGCAACTTTTGACACTTCTCAAAGCCTTTTTGCAGGCCATGTATATAGCTTTAGACGGCAAATTTCTCCTGGAACGGCTTTTGATCCTTAAATTTTTTATTCAACTTAAGGTGCTAATCACTTCGAATATACGTTTTGTCATAATTTCATACATCGTTCATGCATTATTGTCCACAATTGTGCGATGTCCAGGTATACACCTTATATACTTAGAAATAGAAAAAAAAAATGGTTACTGAAAGTTGAAATTCCCTGGCTTGACTGTCAGTATGATTTCGAGCTTTCAAGTTCCCGACAACCATTAAAACAAACATGCCCCCAAACCAAGTTTAACGAGATAAACTCTCGTGAGACGCAGGCTGCTTTAAACATGCTTCAATGGCGTTGACGATAGTTTGTCGACTAAACTTAGTGTTATAGTTAAAGAATGATGTGAGGTAATCCAAGTCGATGCATTGGCTAGAATTGTGCGCATAGAAATATGGTTGGAAATTAGCGCTGACAGGCGTGAAGAAAGATTTCGAGCAATAAAGTTAAAGTTTGCAGGTGCTTATCAGCACGGCGCTTGCATCTAGTTTTCTACACGTTCTCAGCCATTAGCTACGGGTGTTTGGATTTGACAGATGCCAAGATCACAAGGCCATGCGAGTTGTTTGAGGTTGTAATCTTATATATTTAAATAAATATGAACCTAATCAATTGTGCTGCTTTGTTGTATAGGAAGTGGAAAATGCTTCTGAAAGGAAATTTGAACATATTTGCATCAAAATGTCAAATTTAAATTTATTCGACATACGACAATGTTATTCTCGCACGATGATATTTAATTTTATAAAATTTTCGTATTCAATTAAGAAAGCTGCAGCTACATAAAAATTTCTGTTAAAGCCGATGGTTCTGTTTTTGCAAATGCTTTTTCTACTGTCTTTTTGGTGCTGGTACTGTCAGCTGTCATCATCCTTCAAGAAATATAATATTCCTGATATTCAAGAAATGAGACTCAAATGAGCCAACCAACTACAGAGGTATATCTTTTCTTAATGCGAGCACGAAAATCTTTATAGGAATTATCTTCAAACGCCTTACAAATTGGATACGAGAAAATGATCTACTCTTCGAGTTTCAACCTGATTTCCGCAAAGATTCCACAAAATTTTCTCTCTAAATAGCATCACCCGAATGTTTTTGGATAAGGGTTAAACACTGTATGCCTTCTTCGTAGATTCTAAGACGGCTTTCGATCTATCGACTTTATTTTTTAAATTGAGCTACCTGGTAGTTTCGACAAAAGTACTAAGAGTGTTACAAAAAATATGCCGCTGAAAATTTTCAACGAGAGGACTAAAAAGGGTCCTCCACATAAAACACTAAAATAGCAAAAAAAAAAAATCTTACACAAACTGAAAAGGGGGTCGTATTGATCAGTTTTCAAAAAGTGGGTCGTCAAGCGGAACGTCAACGCTCCTACAAATACCTTCAAGACGAGTTAAAGAAATCAAAAAGAACAATCAATTGTAATTGGAAAGGAATTTGGGGAAAAAGTCTTTGAAGCAGTGCTGTGCACCTTAAATATAAGAACCTCCATTTCTTTGCCGAGTGGACCAGGCTGGAACGTGAGCATATTGTACCCCTACACGAAGTACATGTAAACAAAACATTGCCAAGAAAATCACTGCAGGAATTTTGAATTAAGATCCACGCGCCGGAAGTTATTTAAAAGGCAAAGCGAACAAGGCCAAGTAAGGAACATCTATAAAGTTTTAAATGATGACCTTGGGGAGAAAAACTATTTTCATGATCGGAATAGCGTAGAGGTAGCCTTAACAGTTTTCAAGGGCAGTGGCGAGTTACTGCAATTAAATTACATGCCACACAGAACTGATATCGGAAGTGACGAATGTATCCTGTGCAACTATCGGACAAGAAAAGACAGTCTTTACTTCATTGGAACCTGCCCAATGCTGAGCTCAATCAGAAGATCCTTTTATGGAAAAATCACTCTCTTCGAATGAAGTATTTCACGTTCTTAATGGAGAAAATTGGACTGTGCGTACTGTTTAAATTTATAAAATCTGGGGTTGAATTACCGCATCCATGATCGAGTAATACGTGACGGAATTTGTTTTTGTTTTGCTTGTAAAATCCACAAAATTCAGTGACGTATATCTCACTCACGAATGGTGTAATTCGGTCCCTGCTCTAAATTACCAGCTGCAAATAAGCTACTACACTACACTACTACTACTACTGGCGCTAGTACTCATTTTTCTTTTGGATTTAACTTTGTCACTTTTCTTTTTAAGAAGTGGTATAACTATATAGGTGTATTAAATAAAGAGCGCAGAACCTCAGGAAAAAAGCTTTCCGTGCATTCGCCCGAAAAAATAAATTCACACCTGAATGTTTGGGGGAAGTTTATCTAGGGACATTTATTTGTACTAGAATTTGCTCAGTGGTAGAAATTCTACCAATTTAGTGACCTGGGCTATACACAAAATATTGGAAAACAATTCGCAGACAGTATACCTATGCAATAGGTCGAAACAATTAAACAATTTTCCCAATAAATGAAAAATCAAGCGTAAATGTTCTTTAAGGCAGTGAAAGTGGTGGTATTTGCCTTCGCCTATATAAATATAAGATGTTATGGCGCCCCAAACAATTATTTGTAACAAGGACAATGGATTTGTAAAAAAAAAATGCATACATACTTTGTTAAAAAAAGAACACTTGTTACATGTTTTTTTTTTAATTATATCAAATTTTCAATTCAAAAAAACCGAATAAACCCCCTTTAAACAACCTGTACGGTGTGCTGTACTTGTAATACTTGTAAAATGTAAAAATTAATACAAAAAAAATGAGGTCACTTACAAACCAACCTTAACCTATGAACAGAATTCCAAATTCTTATACACCATTGTTGACTTTATCCAATTAGAAGGTCGATGAGTAACGCATCATCATTCAAGAGATCCACAATCTAGATTAAATTGAAATGTGCCACGCATACTAAACAATAATATTCTCTGAGCAGCAACGAGTAGCAAACAAATTTTGCCTGACTTAATTGATAGCTGCCGACGAAAGACATTTTTATTTGTCATTTTGCGGTTTTCTCTTATAAAAAAAAAAAAAAAAAAAACTACTCGTACATGAACATACGCAGATAATATATTATATAAATGAAATGACAGAAAAAAAAAACAACTCATAGACCAAGGATATAATTTGAAATATAATAGATTTCAAAAATTTTATATTTTTTGCGATTTCAAAACATTAATCATTGCTTCCAGGGACATAATTCAGTTTTAATATCATTATGGTGTTGGTTAATGTTTTCTGATATTTTCTGTTGTTTCTTTAATTGGCACGCTTATTTTCTGCAGGCCTTAGACATTAATCTCGCATGTGTCTTTACTATAAATGCGCTTCTTACTAGGATTACGAGTTGTCACTTCGAAAGTCAGTCCGGAATCCTAGATTGAAATAAAAGTGAAATATCGCTTGGCTATACATTTTATAGCTGCGCCTATAAAAACATGTCAAACAACTGACGCATTTCTCAAAACTGGAAATATTTTTCTAATTTATGCCGTCTGCTTAAATATATTTTTGATATTTTGTTTTTAGTCTATAATAACATACCTACGTATTATCATTATTTTTTTTTTTTTTTGCTCGAGGTAAAATAACAGACACGAGGAATAAAATAAAGAATTAAAAAATAAACAACATGAGTGTGCTTATAAAATAGGAAAACATTTTTTTTTGTCGCTGAATATTTTTTTTTTTTTGTGGAAACAAATATTGCTCACAATATTACTTACCGCTACACATTCGCATTTAATGCAGTACATAACACCAAAGGGTGGTCCTAAATCAGCCCACCACGTAGATCCAAGTTCGTGTAAAGTTTTACCAAATTGGCATTCGGCTAAAAGAAAAAAAGAAACACAAGAAAACATTTTAATCAATGGTACCAAATTCGTAAAATTATAAAAGTGTATTTATCGCGAAAGCGCGTATTTTTAGCTTAAAGAAGGTGGTATATTTATATATCCATGCTGTTGTCTAAGATAAGATACGAGATCGATTAATTTAAGCAGCTGCTAAATGTTCAGCATGATGGTCAATGAACTACATACCTACTTTTATATTTCATTTTCTTGTTATTGTATCAAAACTCAGAGCTTATTGTGTCAACGCGTATCATTCATAAGTCATAACTAACTATTAAAAAAAATTAAAAAAAAATTCCCTCACTCTTGCTTAAAAATAGGTGGCGCCAGTAAATCAATTCAATTGTTTGATAAAAGAAAAATAACCTCAAAAGGAACAACAACAATCATTTCAATTGGCTACACTTTAACGATATTGAACATTAATTGATGGATTTGAAGAAATAGTACCTATAAAACGAACAAACACACAGAAAAAAAAAAACATATTTATTAAGAAAATAATTGTATCATTTTCAATTGAATTATCCAGCTTGAAGATATTTTTTCTCCATTTGAATCCAATCAAGCGGAAAATATCGGCCACTTATGGATCTGTATAAGCCGCTTAAATTGCGGCATTGTCCGCAAAATAAAAAATAACAACTGCAGATAATAAACGTATTTCGCTAGCTTACTATTTGCGTTTATGTTTATTGGTTGTAATTTTCCATTTAATTGTCAAACTAAGTGGCTATTTTTGAGATGATCTCATATTGGAAATTATTATTGTGTGTATTTTCTTTTAATTTTTATTGTAAAGTCAAACGCCGTCGTATTTGGGTAATGCAAAAATATGTATATTTAGACAAGAAGAGGCAGATTGAAATTGAAGATTACAATTTGATTTATATATTTGCTCACGGACAACAGGCATAATTGAACACATCCAATTAGTATTAGTTGAACTAAACGTGAGCCAAGATAAGATAACAAGCAGAAAACGGTGTTTTTTTTTCAACTTTGCATTTGCGATAAAACAGCAGTATAAAAATATAAACGTCTTCATTTGTCAGTCAGGCTAGACGCATATCAATTTTTATTTTGAAATTGTTCGATTATTGATCGGTTTTGGAAGTCCGTTGTAATGATTTTAGTTACACGTCAACATTTATGTATAGAAATATGAATCTGGACGTCGAGAACAATGAATGAGTACTGCGGTGCATACATTTCGAAGGAATAAAAGTAATAGGGCTTTGGACAAAACAGGGTCTCATCCGTTAAATCGGCAATGGGTCTTACTAATAATAACCATTTAAATTTTCAGCCCTTTCACATAGCTATCCTTTCGCAGTTATGAGATTCCGTAAATTCAAGTCAAAGTCAATACTAGATTTTAGACAGACAAATAATAAGATATTTAGTAGAATAAAAAGAAGGCTAAAACATAATTAATTTTTTTACATTTAGCTTTATAGTCACCCTGTACAAATATTAAAAAATGTATGCTCCTTACCAATTTTTGCCAATGCAATTACAGACAATTTGCTTGATATCAACGGACAAGACGAGGTACAAAACATGCATTGAATTTTCGTAATAAGTTATAAACCTGCCGTAAACCTACTGGAAAGTATTTTACTACCCTATTCACACCGAACCGAAAACACTCGAAAACTTAATCGAAACTGAAGTTTACCCATACATATTTCATATTTTCCACGAAAACGACTTTTTTTCAATCGTTGGTCAGTTAAAACAAACACACCTTTTGTTCAGCAAATTCAGCAGAACAGCTGACCGAACAGAAGTCGAAACTCACAAGTTATATTTTTTTCCCACACTTTATGGATGGGCTAATATTATTTTTAAATGATCTGAATTCATTTTATTTGTTAATTAATGCGATGGAAATTTGTAACCAAAATAGTTTACACAGAACATTCACGAATAGTGTCTCACAGCTGATTGAAACGTCAAAGGAAAACTAGTTGGTGTACGGTGTGAATGCATCGACGAGTTTTCGAAGAAAACACAGTTTTTGGTGCGGTTTGATTAGGCTATTAGTCCACATAAGAGCGGAGTTGAACACAACCAAAATCCGAAAGGATTCGATTGGTGTTTCGAACGATCCTCAGGTGTGACAGTTGACAGATTGATCCTTTAATTCGTATAATCAGCACACCTCGGCGTATAAATCAACGCATACATGTTTGTTATCTTCTTTTATTTTCTATTGTCGTTTTGATTTTTACTTAAGTCAAATGGGGTTCTTTTCATTTTATCGCTGAGCAGAACCCGAGTTGTCTTGTTTTTATTCAAAGAATGGTCAAGCATATTGTATGAGTTTAAAATAAATTGACTGAGCAGATTCGGCTGAGTACAACCTATTTTGACAGCTAAGCATATTATGGCTGGTTGTAGAAATATACAAAGAAAATCTTTACATTTTTTTTAAAGGTACTACATGTAAAAGTTATATCGCCTTGCAAAGTGCTTCCTATAGGAAAATTTGCTACTAAAAGTGACAAGCGAAAAAAGAACTGCATTAAAGAACTGACACAAAAAATTAGACAATTGGTTTCCAATAAAACAATTCAGTACCTAACTGATTAAATATTTAGTTGAAATGCCCCAAATGAAGTCAATGAAAAGTATAAATGCAAAAATCTATCACAACGTAGTAGTGCTCGTTCACAAATATGTTACTCAAGTGTTTTTCAATAACAAACAGTGACTTTTTGCGGATGAAGTGCTGTTTCATGAAGCTCATGAGGGTTCTCACCTGTCCAGTAACGCATATTTTGATTATTGATGAAGCCGTTTTACCAAAAATACGCGTCATTGCTAATGATTGCAAATCGTCGTTAACGCGCAAGTTGCGACCCACAACTCTGAATTTCGGTAGTAAATTTTAATTATTTGTAAACGTTGTTCCTTCGAGTATTTAACCGTGATGAAAATGTTGAATATTTTGACATTGACAGTTCGGTAATCGGTTTAAGGGTGCGTTCACACTGAAAGTTTGAAGTTGTCAAGTCGCTAATGAAACACCCTTTACTTTGTTGTGTACTTATTAGCACAACATTCTAAAGAATTACGTTCGAATATATGTCTTTATTCAATTGACAGTTAATGCAACTTGACAATCTTCAATACCCCGGCATTTTCTAGCGGCAGTGCTTTCCGCAACTGACGTATCAGGTTAACCTTAAAAAGGATGATATTTATTTTGACGAAAGTTTTGCGTAAATTATCTTCTCAAAGAATCAAATGAATTAAATTAAATTATTAAATTATACCTCCCAACCAGTGGGAAATGGTATCATCAGCTACTTTGTATAGGCGGTAGCTATACTACGCAGGTGGTAGCTTCAAAATTGACCACGATTCGGAGGATATTCTATACTTAACAACAAGCGTACATTCACTTGTTTATACCCAAGTCTAAAATAGTCCAATTTAAGACTGTGGATAGCTAATCAGACGCAGCTGGAAATTCTAATTGAAGCATTTATTTAAATACAACTGCTAGCCCACCTTCCGTTATATGACTAACCAAAGTTCTAGCTTCCAGAAATAATCTCTAAACACCTTTCTACACAATCCGTCATCCATCCCTACACCGCTGTGTGCGCCATGCTGATAAAGTCATGTAGCCAACATGTAGTAAACTAGTAAACACGGTCGGTGACCTCAATAACGCTCAGATTATTTTTATATTATTATATTATTTTTATTTTCCTAGTTTAGTTGTACAACAGGAGTACAGTACAGTGTTTATATAAATTGAAAAACGAACATAACAAAAATCAAAACAAAACAAAAGCCCACTGTCTCGCTCTCTTACGCGAATAAGCAAATAAAAATAAAATTGCAACAAAATGTGGGTGTGAAAAAAATAGCCTGGCGCCATTCATATATGTGGAAAACGTTCCGTTTTGCGATCGAGATTCAAAATGAACTCAAAACATTCACTTCATTCACACATCGGGGATCGCGCATTGGAATCAATTCACTGCTGCAATGGTTGGTTTTGGTATGTACATTGTACGTATCAATTTATTCACGTATGTTTTGATGGGAAACGAGGTATTTTCGTTTGCCAACCTCATCCATTAAAAACTAATTGAAAAATCAGTTTGTATTTTGATTAAGCTTTGTGCGGGTACGCTACGTACACCCCCTTCTATTTGCGCTATATGCATTGATATGCCCTCGATAGATGCCCGTCACTGACGTGCAAAACGTAAAGTGATTCGGTAATTCAGTTTCTGTTTGAGGCACTCGTATACCTTGTATGTGTCAATCGACGCGCTCTTAATTGAGTACAACAAATGGACAGTCGCTGAATGGATTTCTGTTTATTTTAATTTCCAATTGTAAAATATTTGGAACGCAAATGAAAAAAAAAAAAAAAAAATGCATCCACATTTGGGCACACCTTGTTGGGCCTGACGTCGGTCGGTCGCTGAATTGTGATAAAGCCAATTATGTACAACGGCAGGTGTAGTCGCTTCATTCAGCCCCCAGGAGGGGATGTCACTAGTGGAGATTGTTGTTGTAGTTGTTTAAAGCTTTTGATTTGTAAAATGACACAGAAAAAAAAAAAAAAAATCATTATGATGCTATCAGAAAGTTGGCATAAGTACAAGTTCGTATATTCGTGATAAACAAACAAGCTTCTGGCGCCATAAAGTACGTAGACACGTATTAAGTATATATTTTTTTTATTTAACTTGACAGTTGGGAATTTTGATCGTGGAGACATGTAGATTAAGTCTTTGACACGGCGCGGAGGGGAGAGGCTCTATCATATTAGTTTATGGTTTCTAATTTGAAAATATTATTGCTTTTTACGACCAATTATTTTCGAATGAATGCCCGCAATAAAATGAATACATTTTTCGGCGCTAGAATTGGTGATTTCCAAACAGTGATGTCGTAAATATTCGCAAATAAATAAATGCGAAAGCGTGTACACACCACTTGTGTCTCATACAAGCTTGGTTTTAATTAAGTTTCTAGAGTGCTGCTGGTAATCTAATTGCAGATATACGATGTCAACATTTTAAGGTAAATGAATTTGTTGCGACATGACGTGTGGCGCCAGTAGGTACTTGTACTCGCATGTTTGTAAATTTCTGGTGCTGTTTCCTAGTGTACGTTTGTATTTTTCTATTTTGGATTTGGTTAGATATACTAGTTACAAACCGGATATTATGCGTGTAGTAGGTAAGTAGGTAGTTTCAGTTAATCCTAGAGAAAAACTGTTTGCTTTAGAAATAACATATACCCACTCATAAAGGTAATTTGGACGGAGACGAAAATACAACGCCGCGGCTACAGGTTACTGAAACCCACTTACATATCAGTTGATGTGTCTAGATGAGTACATCCTACGCGTGCCGTATTAGAGTCGTTTCATTAATCAAAGTTTTATTTTATTTACAAAAAGGAAACTCCAAATTACGTAGGTAAAGATCAGTATGAAAGAAACTTTCATCGCACCAAAATGTGCATTTTATGAATGAATTGGGTTTTAATGTATTCCCAGCCACAAGCTGGTAGCAATATACGGATTTGATGTGGGATAGGTTTGTCGAATTTAGTAGCACAAGGTGCAATTTAACTTTCGACAACGAACAGAGCTTATACGGTGGAGATTTTGTATGTAATGACATCTGACGTTGAATTGGTTTTTGAATGTTTTTTTTTTTTTAACGGCGGTTTGCAGATGCATAGTTTGAATAGAGATCAAGATTTGAGGGTTGCACCGATAAAAAACTATGACCAATTCTTACTGTATTTATCTTGACTGGGGCCCAAATTTGAGTGATGCCTTTATTGTGGGCATCACCAAATTAATCAGTGCAAGAGAAAATAGGTGATGAGCTACCTTGATTTAGCTAGTATTGCGGAGGTCAAGATGCTCTGTTCACCTAACATTTTTGAACGAACAGGCGCTACTCATGCCGGGATTGGGTAAGTCAGTCCAATTGGGAGTAACCTTCGGGTTGCGAAAGCTCTACCATTAGCTAAAAATGACACCACGAGTTATGGGGGGGCCCCTGTACCAATTTCATTACTGGTCAACCCCATCGTTTAGAGGTTGGTCTCGTGGTGGCTGTGGTTTATTCCAAATGCGGACACTAGAAGCGTTCTTTCAGAGCGAAGAAGTGTCAGATAGGCATCGCCCATAACCAATGGGTCGACGACTGTTTTCTTACCAAACAGTCAGGAAAAATTGGACCAGGGTCAGTACTTGTATTGGCCCTGGGGCGTTTTGTCAACGTCTTTCTCAAGGACTCTGATGTGGGTATGCCCACCGTGAAATTAAGCCGTAAAGACAAGTGTTCACATAAAGCATGCTTTTCATTTCTGTATTTATCTTGACTGCAAACTCTTTGAGATCCAATTCTTTTAGTATTTGTAGTTTTGGTTTGAATTCAGCTTATGAAACAAATAAAACAAAATTCCTAAATTGTTTCACTAATAGATACATATTCACATCGCACCGAAAACCGTGTTTTAGTCGAAGACTCGTCGATGCATTCGCACTGAACAACAACTAGTTTTCGTTTGACGTTTCAATCACGACCAATGTCGTGGAACTTCTGTGTAAACTATTTTGGTTACAAATTTAGATCGCATTAATTACCAAATAAATTAAATTCAGCTCATTTAAAAATAATATTAGCCCATCCATTGAGTGTGGAAAAAGATTTGAAGTTGTAACTTCTTCGGTCAGTTGTTCTGCTGTATTCGGTGAATATTGCAAAAGGTGTGTTTGTTTCAACAACCCAACGATTGGAAGTCGTTTTCGTGGAAAACGACTTTCTCGCCTTGAAAACTCAAATATGTATTTGAAAAGTTCTGTTTTCGATAATGTTTTCGAGTGTTTTCGCGAAAACCCGGTTTTCGGCTCAGTGTGAATAAATAAATGCATAATGCATAGGTACCATTCCTGGGAACGAGCAGGGAGGGTGCAGATGCGGCAGTCACATTATATTTATATTTTATATCTATAACTAAGATTTTATAGAACAAGAAAATAGAAAACTATTGAGTTGTTTTGATATAATATAGTTTTGATATGATAGCATTAACATAGGGTATAATCCGTAATTTTCAAAACAAACACACCCAACAAAACGGAAAGTGGAAACAAGTTCAACCACACTATTGGTGTTTTTGCTTTATGTTTGAGTAAGGACTGTTTAAATATAAAATTTGTGTAAACCTATAGTTAATAGAGCTCGGCGTTGGAATTTGGATACGTTCGGATCTATTAGTTACTAGCATCGCTTACAAGTTATAGATGTCGTTCTCTTTTCTTGTACGTAATCATGTTCATGATTTACCTCTCGGTGGCATAAACAATTTTAGAGTTCGTCTCAAGTTGAATTTATAGTACTTTTGTCGAAAAATAAGGTCCCTGATAATAGCGTCGTTCAATGATTTCCCAAACATCACAACAGAAAACCAGAACTAACTTTTTCGCTATACTTCAATATAATAATAATATGAAGGTATGTATAACCTAAACCCTAAATGCAATTAAAACGCACAAAAATAACAATTAATATCTTCCTCCTGACAACCACTTATAAATGTCTTTCCTAGTGAAGACAGAGCTAGAACTAGAAATACGGAGGAGGAATTGGTCAACCAAAGCGCAAGAGTTGAAAGATCGTTGAAAGATCGTTGAAAGATCGAGAGTTGAAGATTGTACTTCTAATGTATGTTGAGAGAAAGGTGACCCTTGTACCGTAAAACCAAATAGACGACAAATTTCTCAACTAAACTGAAGCGCCATCTATATAGACAGGGTTCAAAAACTGAGCACAGAAATTGTATTTTTAATGCATTTAAATGTAAGTACATTCCCTTTAACAAGAATTGCATCACACCGCACAAACAAGACAAGACAACCCATTCGAACGGATGCTTTCATGGAACCGCGCCAGCCCAACAACAGTAACATTGATCTTTCATGCTCCATGCACCATGCCTCCATGCTCTTGTCACGTGGATGGGGATCTCTACCTAGCTTAATATTGCCTTCTTTTCATGTCCAACATTGGAGCACCAGGAGTGCGGCAGTCAGCTTTCAATGCGGTTTAACGCCATCAGCCGGAAATAAATAAAAGAAGTGGCCGAGCATACAAAAAAAAAACGACGCATCCATACAAGCTATACATTCATACGTTTATGTATATACATAAAGTTCGTATACAAAAATTTGTATGAGAAACAAACGAAACAACAATAACAACGTGAGGAAACACTCGTATTATTTGTTCCCCAAAGAGAAACTGCCAACTACAATATATGCAGCCGTTTATTATCAAAGGGAACACCTCTTCGAATGAGAATTCCGATAAATATCTTCTTTTCGTTTCTCCTTTGTTTGGACGTCCGTTCGTAAACCGTAAACCGTAGTCCGTACGTCTGTTTTCGGTGTTATTTTTCGCACTCCTTGTTTATCGTTTGCTGCATTTCTGGGTTCTGGCTGATGGTTTGAGGTTACCGCTAAATTCTTGTTGGTTTCCTCTGCTTCTTTCAAATTTCCCTTAAGTCGCATTGATGGGATGTTTTTGTGGTTGTAATCTGACACTTTCAATTAATATCCAATAGATATCCATGCGTTCGAATTAAAGTGTACCCCCAATACGTACTAATACCATATGAGCCAAAGCCAGCGAGACCATTTGGCTGTCGTCTAAATGTCATGTTGTCATTGGGATTAAAAAGATACGAATATATTTCGTATACCCTATGTCTAGACGCACTGTGAATAGGCGCTTGCTTTCAGTTTCAATAGTTGTAGCCACCCACATGCCTAAACCGTAGACGTCCTAAGGTCTAAATTGTCTAAATTGGTTTTGGGTGCACTTTTGCATCAATAAAATGACTGTGCCCGCACACTTTAAGTTGCAATTTATTGTCAGACAATGCGCGTTCAGCGCAAAAGAAGGGTACTCAAAGTGGGCTATAACACAGTTGTCTGCATTTTTTTTTTTTTTTTTGTGTAAGCGAAAATTTTGTTTTTGTTTTTTGTTTGAATTTGCTTTGCGCGCCCGTCTTCATCGCCATCATCTTACAATCATTTTTTGAATCTGCCGCGTCGTCGTTGTCGTCGTCGTTTCGCATCAAAATGTGCGCGCAAAAATAGAGTAAGTTACGGGCGCAAATATCCGTCCTGACTGTCTGGCCAACCACATAAAGTTAAAAATTGCACATTTATAAGTGCATTGCACTCCCCATTCTGTGAACGTGCAACGTATTCTAGGTTATTTGTGGTACACACTGTGCATAAACGCGAACGCGTCCAAATAGAATTTTTAACGAAAAAATATTGTCGCCTCAATAATATTAATAGGGTAATATCCACGAAACGAACGCAGGGAAGGATTCTTTATTTTTGTCTGTTGCCAAAGTATCTAACAACTTTGTCTGGAATGTGTTGGGTGTCTGCGATGCACAAGGGAGCAAACAAAAAAAACTCCCGAGCAAATTATACATTCATAGAAAACAAAAATAATTTGCTGTGGCGTAGTTCCTGCCGTAATTTTCTAAATTCAAATTAGATGCTTCTCTTTTGGAGGGCGGTGGTTTTGGAATAAAAAGTATTGCAGTTGAATCTTGAATATAATGCGTATTTAATTGCTGCGGAGGGGAAGGAAACCTATTTGCAACTGCGCGTATTTAAATAGTAATAGTAATTGATTTTATTGTATAACAATACATTTTGCCGGCAGATGTCGTTCAACTTTGACAGCTGATCTATGGCGGACATAGAGGTCGCGAAGGTGGCGACAATTTTTCCACGCAACAATTTGTTGGCAGAACTAAAACTTTCGAATACGAATTGGAGACTATTCACACTTGGCCGAAAACCGAGTTTTCGCGAAAAAACTCGAAAACTTCATCGAAAACAGAAGTTTTCCCATACATATTTCAGTTTTCAAAACGAGTCGTTTAATGTCGTTTTCCACGAAAACAACATCCAATCGTTGGGTTGTTGAAACAAACGCACCGTTTGCAATATTCAGCAAATTCAGCAGAACAGCTGACCGAACAAATGTCACAATTTACAACTTAAAATCATTTTCCGCACTTAATTCACGGGATAATATTGTTTTTAAATGCGCTGAATTCATTTTGTTTGTTAATTATGATGCGACCGGAATTTGCAACCAAAATAGTTTACACAGATTTTTCACGACTAGTGTCGCACAGCTGATTGAAATGTCAAACGAAAACTAGTTGGTGTTCTGTGACGAGTTTTCGACGAAGTCACGGTCTTAGGAGCGGTGTGAATAGGGTATAACTAAAGTATGTTTCTAAGTTTGTTATACACATGTACCAACTCAACGGTCCAAAATGAAGGTCATTCGCTCGAGATTTTAAGTACACACTACAGACACCTTCCTGCGCTTCATTGAAAAGTCTACTTTTACAAACAATTTTCACTCAAATTGTAATAAACGTCTGCAAATGTACTATGTACATTGTACATCTCCAATGTGCACTACGTACCATTTTTCTGTAAATAAATGTATTTTTAAACTTTTTGACTCATTCCCTTCAGTCGATCGCCCAAATATCTACTTTTTTTTTTTTATGCGGACTTAATTTCGTTATTGGTATATTTTTAAACAAACAAAAGCCATAACCGGGGAGAAAATAATAATAAAATGTATATGAAAATAATCACACAACAAGTGTGTGTATATGCATATCGTGGCCGTCATTCTCTCCGAAACGCAATATCAATAACGAATCTGAATCAATTATTATCGTTCGGTCAGTACAAGTATGTATATATGAATATATATTTTTAAATTTCATTGAGGAAATCCATGTCGAATGTCGGGCAATTCACCTACTTTTCGGCGAACGTTCAAATAGCCAGATGACAGATATGACGTTCAAGATACTTCAACAAAATTTTTCGTTTTGTTTATTCCTTTCTGTGAGCATGAGCAATAATAATCCAATAAAAGTAAAAAAAAAAAAAAAAATCGGTTACGATTAATACGTTAAGCGCGTTACACTTATGTGTTCAAAAGTATGCGCTGTCAATTTAGTACATTTCCTTTTTAATTTACGTTGGTACTTGAAAGATTGAACATTTCTGATATGAAATGGAATTATAATACAGCGTTTTGTAACACATGCGTATATATGCAGTGCGCGCGGCGGCATATGGCGTCTTTCGTGCCCAAAAGGCAAACAAATTTGAAACTTTGAGTTTCCCCAATATTTACTGAAGTAAATTTGACAGCCAAGAGTGTTGAACTGTCAATCGACCAACAAGCCATATATCATGCCTTTTAAGATTTACTTCAAACATCACTTTCGACGAACAAATATTTACATTCGATTTCGAACAACGACGACGATATAGTCCACATAGAGGTACTCGTATGTCCTCCCTAGTAACGGTGGTATGTGGCGCTCTGACAAAGGGAAAACTTGGATAAAAATCTTTAAATTAAGTTGCTGGCTTTCGTCAATCCGTCAAGGAAAGACAAGTAATATACTTTTTGTGATTTATGATTGGAATTGGAAATCAACAAGACATAGCGGCGGCGGCACTCACCACAGAATGCACATACTCTAATGCTATAGATAAGAAACTGATTATATTTTGGAGGCAAACATTATAAACATCTATCGATGAATAAGATACCACATACCAGTGAGCACGTGATTCAATTGAGCAAGCGAATTACTAATACTTCACGCGAACTAATTTATTGGCTAGTAGTAGTAGGTACTTCGAACATTCTAATGCAATTGCACTCAGCGGAAAATGGGGGCTCGTCGGCAACGAATGTGGTATATGTTCAGCATTCAGCCATTTGAATATATTTATCCTTTTCAGGTGATTGAATTTATTTTTGGCCAACGGTCGGTAGGTACATGCAATCGGTATACGGATATATCGACGGAAATGACGAATTGCCCGAAGAAGACAACGATTATATACGAATTCGAATTGACTTCTGGCATTTTGTTTTCGTTTTATTTCGTTTTTTTGTTTTTTTTTGTTGTCTATTTTGGTTCTATTCTGCTGCACATGCTGCAAGGTGTGAAAACGAATGCAAGTGTTTCTGCTTTTTATTGGTGAGTAAATCACGAGATTGGATTTTATGGGATTTAGCCGAGAAATGATATTTGCGTGTTTGTATTCTCTGTACGTACTTGAGGTGCTCGTATTTCGTATAACTGTGCCTTTCCCCTGGGCGGAAACGACTTTACATTGCACCATCCATAGCGGTGCGAAAAAATATTTTACCAACGTTGGACAGACGTCCTAAGGTCTAAGGTCGACTAGATAGTCTGGACTAGATTTTTTCCGAGCTATATAAATACACCACAGCCCATCAAAATGTCAACTTATTTCTCTGTCAGAAAAAAAAAAACACATAGAATTGTCGGCTTCTTCCCTTCATGCGTCAACTGAGGAACAAAAAACTGATCACGGGTTCAATCTGGGCCAGTAAAAACTCAGAAATTTGGCATCACTTAGTAAACTTGCTTTCTGAACGTACCCATTAGGTCTTTTTGTCCGACGGAACGTCTGAAACCTCAACTAGTCATTATTACTATTCTTGCAAGGAACGCGTAGCTGCGTTGTAGTAGCTGGGTGTCGGCTTTTACCTTATGTGGATTTCGCGTGACTAATCGAACATAAAAACGTCACTTGCTCTTGTATGTGTTGATAGATATTCGGGATATTCGAATATGTGTACCATTCGATACTTTTCTACACGTTTACCATTCATTTGTTAAATTGTATATTAAAACATTCGAAATTTGCATCCCGATGGATTTTTAAATATTTATACATAAATAATTTACAAAAATAGCATGCAATGCCTTTCTTTGCAGTAGAAAAACTTCGAGAAAACGTAAACAAACTCCACCAGTTGTCAAATTCAAACGCGCTTGGATTAGAACTGAAGAAAATCTGAGAAAAAAGTGCAGATTCACAAAAGTTGTCTGAAATCTGAAAACGATTATTATTACTTTTTTGTACCAAACGAACATAACGAGCAAAAAAAAGAGTGCCCAATCGAATACCACATTGATTTAACACAATGCAGTGATGCCAAACAAGGTACAAATATGAATTCCTATTGTTTTAAACCAAACATTACTTAAAAAAACTTCTCCACCTCATTACTTAGAACAAATACCGTCAAATCGAACTGAAATTTTGACTATACTCTGTCCAAGAAAAATTGTCAGTACAGGCCTTATGGGAAGCTCTTTTTTCTACCAGTGGTGCCTGTAGTACTCTCACGGCACTCAAACACAAGATTTGCCACTGAAATAAAAACGAAACCACTGGCATTCCAAAGCATTTTGTTGTTGTAATTTTCCTGAAATTCGCATACATCCCTCGACAACCAATCTGCCACACAGTTGCGGGCAGAATGAGCACGATCGCTTGTGTTCGCTTGCTATTATCATCAACCAAAATAAGCAGTGTGAGTGACTGAAGCACATCAGAGAAGTGTTACCATATGAAAATGTTAGCATATCATTAAGGGTTTTTCTTTGAATTTTGTCAAAGAACTTTCGGTTTTGGTGCTTTTTGGAGCTTTTTGGAGCTTTTGAGAGCGGCATATTATTTGGGGTGCTGCCATTCGGTTTTAATTTGTTTGTATTTCTGAAAGATCCAATAATATTCAGTTAAAACATATTTTTTATTGTTCTCTTTTAGAAATAAGATTTATTCGTGAGTTGTTTTGATGCATTCATTTCATTAACGCAACAAGTGATCATGATGTGCGTTGTAGTGATATTGCGATAAATTATTATTCGTTCGGGGAATATTTCTGCATGTTTTGGTAGGTATAAATTCATATTTCACTTTGTAGAGCATATTTTTCACACTGAACTAGGTATCAAAATGATGAAGCAGGTAGACCTATACTGTTTATTTTCGGTCGTTGGGTTTTACAACATCCGGTCACTCCTCTCCACTAAAGCAAATGCCTTGATATTTGATGATCCTTTTTTTTGCTACTGTTTCCGCGAAGTTCTGCATTGACGGGTAATAATTTTTTTAACAAATATGTAATCTAGGTATATTTATATGTCTATATTAAAAAAATTTACCATCTGTTTAGGTATATGACATTGCGTCGTGGTTATATAATTTTTCTAATTGCCTGTTTGTGTATATAAGGCGGAAACAATGGTTGTTATCTCAATAGCGGATAGTGCATCTAAGCAAGTGGCTAACTTTATTGTGCATATGAATAAACAGTCTTCAAAGGATCTAAGTGTAGAAAAGAAACAACAAATTGGTGATGCAACTGACAAATTCTATGGCCTTTTCAAAAGTAAAGGCCACAATTCACCACCAAAGAAGAAAAATAATTCCGGTATCAAGAGCAAGGCGGATGATTTTGATAAATGTGCGATTAGGCGGATAGTCCATCAGTTTTTTTATGGATAATAACCTTCCAACGCTAGACAAGATATTATTTGAAGTACAAAAAAGTGAAAATATAACAAAACTAAGCAGATCAACTTTGCACACAATATTGCAAAAAGATCTCGGACTTAAATTCTTCAAACGTCAGCGAAAGAATTTGTTGTTGGAAAGAAGTGACATTATTTCTTGGAGACGAAGATATCTACGCGAAGTAAAAAAAATTAGAGAAGAGAAAAGAAAGATTTATTTTACTGATGAGACCTGGATCAACGAGGGACACACTCGAGAAAAAACTTGGATAGACCCAACTATTACAACACCACGACAAGCGTTCATTGAAGAATTGTCAACAGGACTGCGATCACCATCTCGAAAAGGAAAGAGATTGATTATTATAACCCATATTGGAAGTTCTACAGGTTTCGTCGAAGGAGGACTTTTATGCTTCATTTCGGGAAAAACTGGAGACTACCACGAGGACATGAACGCTGACGTGTACGAGAAATGGTTTAAAGACATTTTAATACGCCTGGAAACCAACTCCGTCATAGTTTTTGACAATGCTTCCTATCATTCCAGAAAGCAAAATAAAGCACCATCCACTTCCACGAGAAAAGATGAAATAAAAAAGTGGTTGAGGTCTAATGCGATAAGTTTCGAGGATGATATGGTCAAAGCAGAGTTGCTTGAAATCGTTAAATGTTATAAAGCCAAGTATGAAACATACGTCGTGGATGAAATGGCTTGAAATGCGGGACATAAAGTGCTTCGCTTGCCGCCTTATCACTGTGACCTTAATCCAATAGAATTGGTTTGGGCTCAAGTGAAAGGGTTTGTAGCAAGCCAAAACAAGTCATTTAAAATGGCTGAAATAAGAGGCTTATTAACGACAGCACTTAAAAGGGTTGACAATGAAAAATGGCATCGATGTGTCCAACATGTTGAACAGGTTGTTGAGCCAAAAATGTGGGAAATGGACGTTTTCGCCGAGGAAGCAGTTGATAGGTTAATGATAAACCTAAATAACGAGAGCAGTAGCAGTTATTACTCATCGGATTAGTTGATGTTTTAATAAGTTTATTTTAGAAATTAGTATTTTATGTTTAACAATATTTATAACGAATAAATTGGATTACGGTGATATATTTTTTCGTTTTGATTTTTTTTTTTTGTGTTACGAAATTTGTATTTTTTGTTGTAAAACAAACTAAAGCGATTAGGCCTACTGGTGATACCCTTTAAAAGAAGCGAATATTAGAAAAGGAAAACTAAAACGATAAACGGAATTTATTTCGTTCAGCAATATTTTTATTTTAAATTGGAAGATGGTAACCCTAACAGAATTGCTCTCTGAGTTATGGCGAATTATCATACACACTACGGCAACCCTGTGAGAGCTTTAAAAAGGGACCGATTTATGTAAGTCATTGCAACCAGACTGAGAGACAAACATCCTATCTTCCCTGTACTGACAATTTTTCTTGGACAGAGTATAATATTGTTCTTTTCTCAATGATGAAGTGTTCGATAAAAGGCATTGTCATTGTTTATTTTCAGAGTTCAAGGCAATGAAATTGTTGGGCTTTTTTTTCGAGTTCAAGACTATTATGTGGAATTCGTCAGATTTAACTACTCAACGAAATGGTTTTCTTATGCTTATGAAGACAGTTTTCAAGATACGATTTTGTTCCGATTAAAGTGCTGCCAAATTCCGCACAAGGCATAATTCGGCTAAACATTATCTCATACGAAATAGGTGCGCCTGTTCTAACTAATAGTTCACAAAAAGACTCCTCCCAAAATAGCTGTCATAATATAGAACTAAATCAGACAGTTTCAGAAGTCTGCATCATTTCAAAACTTCGTGTCTGATGCGAGTAAGAAATGAGACTACCGGAACTGATGCGTTACTTCCTCGTAAAATATTTCGCACATCGGCATACCTACTCGTATGGTCGTAGGTATGTCTATTTTTTAAATGAGCCGTTCCGTCTGCTGAATAAACAAATTGCGAAATATATATATACAACTTTTTCATCAAAGTAGAAGCGTTCATCTGCTCCTTTCCTACTATGCGTTCTTTTACTTTTTTTCTTCTATTTTTTTTTTGCGCTTCACATCTTCACATGACTAAATACTTTGCCAGGAGTGCGTCATGCAATTTTGCCATGTGCTGTATATCCGCACACATGTAGGTACATATGCTTCAAGTCGTTGAAAATATTTCCCTTACCACCCCCCTGTTCAATGTAGAGCGGTTTTAATTGAAATTCACTATTAGCTGTGAATTTATGTGTACGAACAAGTTGAAGCAATTTAAAATGTATACAATCAACTACTGATCGCTATCGATCCATTTTGATCATGATGCTAAACGATGATGATGAAGTTGGATGACATGACAGCTAGAGAAACAATAGAGAGCAAAGTGATTAAAGCTCGGGAATTAATTTACATTTTTGTTGGTTTTCACTTTGAGATACCTTCCTACCTACCTACTCCCTCTGTGGAATACTAAATTGTGTAGTGGCGGACTTTCTTGTCATTACAAATGGAGCGGACTACGGAAAAGGGTTATTTCGTTTATTGGTTCATTTTGCGTCGCCTTTGAATGCGTTTTTTTTTTTCGGATCAATGACCTATACCCACTATAAGTAGGTTGGTAAGCTCTATACGTACAGTCATTTTGTTTTTGGCAAAACTGCATGTGAATGAAAGAAGTCAACGAAGAGTGCATGTCAATGCCGACAGTCTCCCACGTTTATTTGTTCGTCGGTCGCCCATGCTAGGGTCCGAAATTTGCTTTCTTAATAGCATGCGAGACTGAATGAAACGCCCACGAGAGATTTGAAAATGCCCAAGTGGCAGACACGAACCTCAGTGGCGAAACCAGAATCTCTCCAAAATCAAACCGAAGTTATAACAATAACAATGACGATGAATTCGTCGCCGGGGTGCGCGCAGAGCATTTGAGTCAGCCCCAGACCGACTAAACGAAATGCTTACAAACCAAAGTAGGTACTTCCCTCGCAGAGTAGACGGAAACTTATGGCGACATTAATTCTGTGGATGTTTTTACCATTAATTAAATGTCTAACTCGACACTCATGAATGGAAGTGGCATACATGTTTTAATGGAATATTTTAGTTCGGCTGAAGATCGAAGAAAAAGATAGACACAGATACGAGTATGCAGAGAAAACGGCAAAGGTGGATAGTTTTCAACAGTAGACTCCATGTCCATTCACATTCGGTAGAAACAACGAACAAAAAATAAAGTCTTTGAATTTTGGCGTAGTATTCGCCCACATTGTCACGTGTGGGCAGACGAAGTACCGTGCATCATGCCCACAGAGTCTCGTGTTGAGTCTCTTTAGCCGGTTTTTTTTTTTTTTTCCAGAGATTGGAAATTTATAGTACGACTTAACGCACACATATTTATTACTCTGTTTTTTTTTTTTAATTTGCATATACGCTGCCCATTCAATAAAAGTTAAACCTCAAAGATATACTCGTATATACGGTATCCATGTAAAGTTGAAATGAGTTTTTTTTTTTTTTTAAGAATGAAATACCCATCGTCCGCCTGGATGAACAATGATATCCAGGATCGACGACCACCTGGTGGTTGTAGCCAGAAAGAAAATCATCATTTCCTTAAATTCCTAAGCCAAATTAATGTTTATCCATTCTATAGCACATTTTGTTTGTTATCTTGCTGTGTGAAGTCTGAACGTATCCCCATACAGCTGCGGTACCATTGATTCAACAATGAAGGAATACCGCCGCTGCCGCCGTGTAGTGTATGTGTTCCTATTCATTATGGGATAATGCACCCGTGTTTCATTAATACCATTTCGATGGATATGAGAATGAAAGAATTGGAAATGTTTACCCAAACCTTGTTGCAATGGCATCGAGATCACTAAATTTGATCTGAAAGAGCTTAAGGTAGATGGTAGACCATCAGGTAGACAAATTGGCACCACCAACTAGCACCCCGGTAGAATTTGTTCTATGTTTTCTATTATATTGAAAGTCCATCATCACATACACAGTACTGTTCGACGTTATTTCTTTCTTTTTTTTCTCTTCCTCTCTCTGCTTCTTTGTAATTTTGGTTAGACTACCTGTCTACTGGGAAATACCAAAAAAAAAAAAACAAAAAAAAATTATGAACAGGTATGTGTCATGATAGATGCATTTCCTATATATCGCATCATCCCGAAACGAAAGGAAAGAAAAATGAGAACACCAGTCGGATGGGAATTCCCATTTTTCCGGAGCAGACATATGTGCGTGTGCGCGATGGGATTTCCATTCAATTTCCACAGTCGATTAGGGATGATATATTATGATGTGTAGTGACAAGTAAATCTGGGCGGAAGAGCAATAAAACCATAATAATAAAATTTTGTAATCATAAACAGCTTAGGGGGGTGAGAGTATGCGCGAATGTGCGTGTGAATAAACAATTTGTTTAGGGTTTGGTTTCTTTCGTTTGACTTGGGCGGGCGTGAAATTGATATACCCGTTGAAGTTGTGCAAGGATTTTTTTTTTTTTTTGCAATACTAACTAAATAAATAAATAAATAAATACTCAAAGCATGAATTTTTACCGAGTTTTGTGGTGAATATTGGTAAAATCCAAATTCAAATCCGTCGGTGTCGCAATTGCAATTGTTCGGGAAACTTTCAGATATTTTCAGAGTAGGTAATCTGTCAGAATTTATCCTATTTCTGGAGCGACCGATAACAAAACAAAATTGCAAATTTCTAATGTTAGGGTTTGCTGCCGGTGATATTATATATAACTAAACTATTAAATATCAATTTACAATTTATTAAGGAAATCTGTGTTCAAAAATTGGTGTTGGTAAACATTTATTTTGAACACTCACAGAAATGTCAGCAAATTATGCGAGAGCAATTATTCAACGAAATTGAGTCACCACGGCCTTAGATGAATGAATTTGTTAAATAATTATTGTTGGCAGAAAAACGAAATTCGAAAGCACAAATGCTATTGTAAGACAGCATATTTTGAATAACAGCACTAGTGCGTCATCAGATTCCTCAGTGGTTATTAGCGGCAACATTTTAGAATTAAGACTATGTTCCCTTGTAGGCGGAACTCTTTCATTGCAATACGTCTTGCGTGTCCATTTTGTTAGTGGAGTTCCTGGATGAGGTGGTAACTCGAAATTAAGCCGACAAGATTGTAAACTTGAGGTGTAAGCCTCTTGTTTGTTTGTTTTTTTTTTATACATATTCTGTACTTTTTTAAGAAAATAGATAATCAGTCGACAGTAAAATACCTACCGGAAGAAATAATTTGAGCAATAGTTTGCCGAGAAGCAAACTTCACAATTGTTGTTCAACTTTAATGTCAATCGACCCCTACACGGGTGCTCCTTCGGCGCCTACATTTTTCCAAGTTTAAGTCTTCTGGAAATATATCTCGTAGAAGCGAACGGACTTGTATAAAAAATAAATACATAGTTGGCGCAACAGGTCCGAAGGGACCCTAGGCCTAGCTTCTCACAATCATTTGTTTTGTGTGATTTTTTCATTTTTGGGACGAATGGAAGGATCTACTATTTCATGCCGACTCCAAACGGCTAATTGAGAAGCTCTTTCAAGACAGTTATACTCTCGGATGTTTGTCAGACGTTCGTGAGAGGTGGCGCAGTGGAAAAAACCTTAAGTTAAGTTGGAATTTGGATTTTTGCGGGATTCGAACCTTGACCCCTCGCTTAGTAGTCCAACACACTAACCACTAAGCCACTGCGCCTACAACGGACTTGTATATCTGCACTAAAATTTCGTTTTCATTTGTGCTAAATTTCAAACAAATTCAATTCCTAATTTCCAAACCCAACAAAATTGCATTCACACCTAGTTGGGAAAAAGCGAACCGGTTGGGTCAAATGCCGAGAACTCCCGGACGTAAAATACTTTCTGTGCCACCGACTTAAATAGGGGACAGCACAAGTGTTTGTCATATGCAAATTGTTTCAACTTTGCAAAGAGTTACCGTTCTTAAAGTCAAATCCGTAAATATTAGAAATGTCGGTTATAAAAAAAGCTAGGGAAAGTGATGAGCGGATGAGTGATGACTGATGGTTAAAGGACCTCAGGTTTGTCCAGCTCAAGCGTGGCGACTTTCTTTTCTCTTCGACCACGTAGTACCCATCGGGGACATCTGGCAATTGAAAAAGAAGAAAGAAAAAAACTCAAGACCAAGAGAGATAACAAGGGTATTTGAGAAACCTAAATGACCATCATTTACTCTCGTCTGTAAATCAGAGTTCATCCCTCTTTTCTAACACTAATCGGATTCGGCGACAGATAAAAACCGACCCCTTAAAAAAAATTCATTATTCTTATCCTAAATCGATCTTGTGAACAAAAAAAAAATGGGATCTCCATCGCACTCCATCTCTTCGGAGAAACAATAAAAATGTTGAAAATCCGATCGCAACTCGGACGAAATCAATCAACGGCCCATCGAAACACACTGGAATTTTGTGTCTTTGTAACTAGAAAATTGATTGCAAGAAAAATAACGCCTTCAATGATCCTCACGATCATAAGTGTTGAATTAAGCTTCAAACATATAATATCACCCTCTTAAATATAGATGACCGAATTGAAGTTTGAAAAGAAAACAAATCACTCACCTCCTTGCCGATTTGGACGTCTAGCTTCCGGATCCTCGACGAGCAGTGGCGAATGTCGTCGGGCACTGATAGTCACTAGGAAAACGCTCAAAAGTAGAAACACTTTGACTGTTCCCAATAAACTTTGCAACAATGCCATTTTAAATATAGTCTCCTTTGCTTATGATTAGTTTAAATTCGATTCTTCAGTTGTTTCAACAAAGTATCACTTGTTTTTATTTGATAACGCTTTCTTTCTTTTGGATGTAACTTATTTATTTTTTCATACACTTTTTCACTTGTTTCAAATACATACACATGGATATATTCTAAATTTGGTAAGATAATCACACATTCGTTCACATTAAGAATATATTATTATTGATTTTTTATTTAAACTGGGGACCATATTTCCTGTGAAATAAGTTTTAAATTACCGTCGATACTATGTTCGTGAACGCGATTTTATGTAGACATTTTATTTTATTTTTTTTATTTTTGTTTTAAATTTACAAGATATATTTCTAAACGAGACGATTTGTACTTGAAGTAACCAGAAGCAGATCGATTGCCAAACTAACTGAATTCACTGTGCAGTGCAACAATTTAAAGTGCGATCGGCAAGATACGAAATGATTTTTGTGTTTTAAAATGTTATTTCTTTCTTTGGAAATGTGTGATGGTAAGTAAGTTGAGGGCTTAGAACAGCGTTTGGAAAATAGTGTCCACACGCGGGATCGGTCGTTGAATAAATAAACGAAAAACTGATGAAAACTCTTTTTCTATAGCCCAGAGTCGGATCGAGATCGAGCGCTCTCAGATGCGCATACCCATACATTGACAACAGGTAGAGAAAGAGAGCACCGCACATAAAGCACACGAATGAAACATATACGAGACGAGACCGGAGACGGAGCACGGAGACCATCGGCGAACGACACGATCGCAACAGGGCGCAATATAGCAAAGCAATTGCGGACTCTACTCTATACGGACTACGGAGTAATATATCGCTATGCTGCGCTACGAATTGAGCGCATGTGGCCGCTATACCCTCTATAGCCTATACCTACTCGCGAGCTCGCTCAATTCACACAGATACTCGTGGTGGTCGCGCACATTTTGAGCACACATCCATATACATTTATGCGGAATATTTGCGTGAATGCACAATACTATTTGATTGCCTCGTATTTTCTTCAATTGTTTTCCCAGCACACACGAGTGTGTGTGTGCGTGCGAAGTTCGGGTTGGGATGGGATATGTGGGGGGGTGGGCGCATTAAAGCGGTAGCCGCATGCATGCAGAAGGAGGAGAAGACAGAAGAGAGCTTTGGCATAAGATAGATCGGATGGCGCGTACGAAATAAATGTGCGTACTCTGCTGTCACAGGCATTTGCAAGCAAGCCCACAAGCCACAACCAGAGGACGCAAATTCGCTCTGGAATGATTTTCGAATATACTTTATTACGCGACGATAATTGCAATTATTCCGTTTGCGTATGCGTGCATGGTAGAGGCGCAATTGTATTCGGATGCAGTCGCATGCCCAATGGGCGTATTGGGGCTGAGTGTGGGCCTTTATCGTTTTTGTGGGCGAACCTTAAAAAAACGGCTTAAACTCGTTTCCAGCCAGCAGCGCGCCGAATTGTGGTTTCACAATCTGAGAGCCATTTCCTGTCGGCTCGAATTTTCGTGGGCTCTTTTTTCACAAAAAAAAAAAATAAAAAAAAATCTGTCATCCCAAAGATGACAAATGAAAGTGTGTAAATACATAATCGCATTGACGATTTCTTTTCAGCAAATATTATGCTGCTTGTAAGTTCATAATTTCAGCACATGCACTTTTGTTGTGCGGAGTGACGCGGCTTAATAGTTAGGACGTTAGTAGGTTCAATTACAAATTGATGCATATTTTGTGAACGTAAAAGGCCGTTTGAGGTTGAAGCGTCGTAGAAATCAGATAGATACATCCGAATTGTGTAAGTCCGAGGCCAAAGCACGTTTAGTGGTTTGTATTGCACAGGTCTAGCGCGTGGACTAAGTTACATGTAACTGAAGGTAGGATTAGGCTGTATGTGTAAAGGCCAAAGTCTGTCCATTTCTAACAGTTCCCGATTTTAAAATGAGGTTATGTTATGTAAGTAATGAAAAGTAACATCGTCAGATCTAAAAATTACCTTCGGTCGTGGGCATGATGATTTTGACAAATGCATTTTACCCAACCTTTTGGAGCAGTGAATGAAGCAGTGAATACTTGAAACGGCTACGACCTTTCCCATCAATGACCCCGCAAACAAATATTGGAACCAGCTGATGGCTGTGTTATGCACCAATACAAAATAAGTGAAATGACGATTTCTCGGAAATGGCATCTATTCGGATATGTGCATGAATTTGCGCTCACAGGAAAAGTTCTGAAGCGTCTATTTAAAAACATAAAGTGGCTATTATAAAGCTGCGCACCTTACCTTATGTTCTATGGGTCTTATCAATAAACGTTATTAGTTTCGACTCTTAATTTAAGTACCTAGTTCACAGTGGCTTATATTCCATACAAATTTCGCAATTGTCTTTTTAGGCAGCCACCTTACCTAACTTATCCGCAGGTTTGTAGGAAGACAGCTGTATTGAATAGAAGGAAGTTTTTCAATCCCAAAGCTTACGCTTAAAAGATCTACTCCAGGTCTGGAGTTGAACTAACATATCCGTGATCGAGTACTACGTGACTGAACCTCGCGCAACAGGACCGTATAGGGACCCTAGGCCTAGCTTCGCACAACCATTCGTTTTGTGTGGAAGCGATCTACAATTTTATGCCGATTCCAAACGGCTAATTGAGAAGCTTCAACACATTTATAATCTCGGATGTTTGTCAGACGTTCGCGAGAGGTAGCGCAGTGGAAAAAAAAACTCTATGTTGGAATTTGTGTTTTTGCGGGATTCGACCCTAGAACTCCTCGTTTAGTAGTCCAACACACTAACCACTAAGCGCACGTAAAATCCACAAAATTCAGTGACGTATCGGTCACGGATGCAGTACTTAAACGATCAAATAACTGTCCTTCCGAAGCGTTATCCCAGAATGGTTCCGGTGAAAGGCATACAGAGTTCGGGTCAGCTTTGAACAAATTCCGACTGCTCCATTGGATGTAGAGGTTATAAAGGGTCTTTAGCGACTTGACAACTTCAAACTTTCGCACACTTAAACCGATTACCAAACTGTTGTCAAAATATTCAACATTTTCAAAATTTACTACCAATTCCGAGTTGATGTTCTCAACTTTAAGAGCGTTAACGCCAATTTTCAATCTTTATAGCGATGAAGTGCATTTTTGGGTAAACGGCTTCGTCAATAAACAAAATATGCGTTACTGGTCAGGTAGGAACCCTCATGAGCTTCATGAAACAGCAAAAAGTCACTGCTTGGTGCAGTTTTCATACCGGTAGCGTCATTGGTCCGTTTTTTTTTCGTCGATGAAAATGGCCACGTTACGGTAAATGGTACTCGCTACAGAGACATGTTGCTTTCAGAAAATTACAGAGCTACGATAGCCCTACTAAATGCGCCACCTCTGTTTGTGTAGGCACATTAACTGCTAACTTTGTTACTGCTGCAACCAAAAGTAAGTTGTGATGCCTTCAGTTATATGGGTACAGCACATTAACAGAGCTGCAGTAACCAACAAAATATATTTGAGGACAATCAAGTTTGCTATCAGACCCGTCTGCAGCAGGTTATTTTTTTGAATTGGATATCAGTGATATGTGGTTCCAACAAGATGGTGCCACAAGCACACAGTGGGTGCAACAATCGAGTTATAGAAGTTTCAATTGGGTGAACGTGTTAAACTTCTTATCTCGAGAAACGGAACCGTCGATTGGCCGCCGAACTCGTGCGATTTAAGATCTCTGGACTTTTTTTTTAAATGGTGGTGCACATATAAACCAGTCACAAATACTTTGATGGTCATTCAAGCCCATACAATCTTTTTTGAGATATCTCAAGTAGTTTGCATTTTATTTAAAAAATAATTTGTCAAGTCCTTAATAAAAGACCGTTTATTTCTCATCAATAAGTGATTGCCTTCATATTAGAGATGTTTGCGAAGCGTTTCAACGTGAAGGCTGGTGAAGAAAAATGTACTGCTCATACATAAAAAGTTCAGAGCTCAATAAGCTATAGGAAAAATGTTCCACAGGAGGGGAAGTCACGTAGCGATCGAACACGGTAAAAGTTGACAATTCCCCAGAGGGAGGTCATCCAAGAACGTACACCCATAGCAACAAACGAAAGAGACGGATGTGTTATTTTTCCTTTAAATTTTAGTGTCAAGGAGGGTTGCAATATTTCGTTTATTTGACTACGTTGTCCGTATAATATTTAATTGCAGGGATCACATTTTTTATTGTAGATATTTTACATTTTAAGTAACTTTATGATAATGGGTTTATTTGTGAACACGTCACGATGCTGTAGAATATACCACTAACTACACAACTAAGGGGGATAGGTATTAAATAAAATTGATCACAGAACTTGTGCTTTCCTATTTCCGCAAAGTTATTTTTCAGGGAAATTCCGCCTAAAGGGTAAATTTCATATACGACTTATCAGTTATCAACACTGGGCTAGATTGTGTTGACCGTGACCATGAGTAAGGTTTTTGCCACACGATGTGGATCGTTATAAAAATACGCGTTAGCTTTATATACTCGTTTATGTATTGTCATTGTAATATAAAATTTGTTTGAACATTTGAGGTTAATAAAGAAGAGGGGAACTTAATATCACTGTCAGTAGAAGTTTCCCACCGAATAATGAAATTGTTTTCGTCGCCGTTCAAATTTTTGATGAATTTACATTATTTAATAACAATGCGCTCTTCTTGAAATTTAAATTACATACAAACAATTGTCTTGGTGGCAACCAGAACTGGTATACAGCAAAACAAAAAAAAACTAGTGGTTGGCAATTTAGGGTTAAATTAATTAATTTATAGTTCCAAGCATAGAAGTGATCTAGCTCTTAAAATTATTATTTTTTAAAACTACAAACAGATATGACCTACGGCAAGCAGTACGCCGCCTTTGGTATGATGTAGGCACTTGTGCATAATACTGGATATTTAATTGCTTAAAGCTATAAAATAACTTTTTTGTTCATTCAGCTCGGAGTGCGCAAGAGACGATCATATTGAATGACATGGCTCGGTCCGGCAGTGCACTGTGTGTGTTTATATTCAAAACGAACTGGCGCCACTTAAACGTCCATTCAGCACTACTTTTTAATGTAGAAAAGGAAATCGTATACCCATTGACGTTTTGCTGATTACTCAGGTTCTGAAAGGCCCGGCTATGGGTTTGTAATATTATTACATTAGGCTAAACATGTTCACACTGTTACGTATCTCCGAACTGATTTCAACAATTAAATGCGAATTGGAGTTGTATTTCAAATCACTTCCAAGTATGGCGTCAGTAATGTGTATAAGGAATCGTTCACATAGGTCTTTGTTTCTCTCTCGAATGAGGATACATTTACAAATGAGAATATGAGGTATCACCGGAAGTTACTTTGTTGGTGACTGATCATATTCGTCTCCGACTAGCTCGGTGAAGATAATCTGGGAGTCAGAATCTCAACAACCGTAATGCTGCTGAGTTTGTGTACCAACACAATCTGAAATTACAACCAGTAACCTCGTATCCAATTTGAAGAAATCCCTTTAGAGTAATTGCAAAGACATTTCAATTTGTTTAATAAATGCCCTCAGAAATTATAAAAACGATTCGGCACTCGGAGTGACAGAGGAACAGTGTGTATGACCTATGATCGCTGATATTATATCAAAGCCTTATTTGAACAAGCTTTAAAGTTTGTGAGATTTATTCGTTCTGATTGCTGCACACGAAAATATGAACCTGCCATTGGGGACGTTTAAGTATCTAAGTCTGACAGATGTCTGACTAGATGTGTCTCGGTTTTGATTGGCTGAAATCGGTCATAGAGCTGTTTCAGTTGACGTTTATGGAGGGGTAGACGACGAATCTAGTCAAGAAATTCGTGACAGCCTACTAAGTTGACAGTTCGGGTATGTGCCTGACGTAGAAAAAGTGACGTTCCCGACCAATCTAGTTTTTGCGTTCAGGTTACATAACTAGATTCTGAATGTCCCCATTGTCATTCTTTTATAATTTTGATCAATCACCATGGTTTGGTAGCGATGTCCATTGACTTTAAGGGGGTTGGCGCAGCACTATTGAAAAGAAGCATGTACCAATGACTTCGCACCAACCCAGCAAAACAGACGTTTGTATTTCGTTCCCCCAGGTCACAACGCATCCGCTTAATTCATCGGTGAGTGCATTTCTGAATCTGAAGTAATACCTAAATGTTCTATATGAAATGGCTGACGTTTCGGCAGATGCCGGTGACAGAACCGGCTGCGAATCGACCAACTCTTTATGGAATTCATTTTTAAAACGCATTCTTAAGTTGGAATAAATGCTAATTTTTAGCGCTGCCATTCTTGACTAGACTAATCGCATCATCTTAAGTCCGTATGACACTAAATGTTTTTTTTTTTTGCATTTTTCAGACTCTTAAAATGGAACAAGAGCCATACGAGAAACTTCAACGAAAATTACCAATAGGAGTGAGTACACCAGCCTTTTTAATGTAGACATATCAGATTTTTTTATATCAGAAAAATAAATTCATTAAAAATCTATTCAAATTACATTTTTCAGCTGCTAGCATGTTTTTTTTTTTTTTTTTTTTTTTGATAGGTATTTCAAAAAAAAAAATTTGGTTGCCTTGCAAACAATTCCCACCCCTTTCGTAATACGATTTTGTCTCTTTTACACGCAGCTGACTTTTCAGCATGATTTGTTGACATAAAAATGAGAAAAAAATTCGAGAAAAATGTAGTAGATGAGATGGCTGGTATATTACAATAACTAACTTGTGTTGCATTCTAACCCAAAGTTAAAAAAAAACCGCGACAAAGCGGAGTTCCCAATAAATAGATACTATTCTCTGTTATTTTTGTATTCAAACTAAATATAACGTAGGGTCGTAGCCGTAGGATGAGGAGGATGCATTCACCAAGTGGTTTCCTCGATGTGAAGTAAGATTTTTCCGTAGAAATTTTTCCATTGAAGTCTTATTTTTTTTTTTTTTTTTTTTTTTTGTTACATACAATTGCTGATTCGTCCATATTTTTATGGCAACACTGTGTGTGCTTTTCCATGACTGAATTCTGAACAGAAATGAAGTGCATCATTTTGTCAAAGTTATGTAAGTACAGTTAACACCAGCTGTGGAATATTTCCGAGTCGGTTTAACAGTTAATTTTATGCCTTATGACTTTCCAGATAGATTGCCCTTCAATGACAATTATAGATAAGTTTCGATCTAACTAACTCTGTCCAAGAAAAATTGTCAGTACAGGCCTTATGGAGGAGCTTTTTTTCTACCAGTGGTGCCTGTAGCTAAAACGCAAGATTTGCCATTGAAATAAAAACGAAACCACTGGCATTCCAAAGAATTTGTTGCTGTAATTTTCCTGAAATTCGCATACATGCCTCCACAACCAGTCTGCCACACAGCCGCGGGCAGAATTAGCACGATCGCTTGCTATTATGATCAACCAAAATAAGCAGTGTGTGTGACTGAATCACATCAGAAGAGTGTTACCATATGTCAATGAAAGTCGAATTTTGTCAAAGAACTTTCGGTTTTGGTGCTTTTGAGAGCGGCAAATAATGTGGGGTGCTGCCATTCGGTTTTAATTTGTTTGTATTTCTGAAAGATCCAATAATATTCAGTTAAAACATATTTTGTAATGTTGTCTTTTAGAAATAATGTTTATTCGTGAGGTGTTTTAATGCATTCATTTCATTAACGCAACAAGTGATCATATGTGCTTAGAAAACTAAGTACAAATTTTCAGTCTTATTCGTTAGGGCATATTTCTGCATGTTTTGGTAGGTATAAATTCATATTTCACTTTGTAGAGCATATTTTTAAACTGAAATATTAAAATGATGAAGCCTATACTGTTTATTTTCGGTCGTTGGGTTTTACCACATCCGGTCACTCCTCTCCAGTAAAGCAAATGCCTTGAAATGATTTTATGATCCTTTTTTTGCTACTGTTTCCGCGAAGTTCTGCATTGACAGGTAATAATTTTTTAACAAATATGTAATCTAGGTATATATGTCTATATTAAAAAATGTATGTAGAGCTGCACAAGTGCAGTCCTTTTACCATCTGTTTAGGTATATGACATTGCGCCGTGGTTATATAATTTTGTATTCTAATTGCTTGTTTGTGTACCTATATTTTTCTCATTTTGATTTAGAAAATTTTTATTTTTTGTTGGAAAGCAAACTAAAGCGATTAGGCCTACTGGGGATACCTTAAAAAAACGCGCCTATTATCTTACCGGAAAAGGAAAAAGATAAACGAAATTTATTTCGTTCAGTAATATATTTTATTTTAAATTGGAAGTTGGTAACCCTAACAGTATTGCTCTCTGAGTTATGGCGAATTATCATACACACTACGGCAACCCTGTGAGAGCTTTAAAAAGGGACCGATTTATGTAAGTCATTGCAACCAGACTGAGAGACAAACATCCTATCTTCCCTGTACTGACAAATTTTCTTGGACAGAGTATAGGTACGTCAAGTCAAAGCTTGCTTCATCTATAGACGACAAACACTAGTGAAATTATAGCTTCGCAATTTAGATGTTCTAAAGATGAACGGCTGTGCAGTTTAGATAGACGTTTTGGTTTGACTGTAACGATGGTCAGAATATATAACACTCCACTACTGAGCGAGCTAACCTTCTTAGAAGGTATTTGTACGAAATCGGAGGAATTCCATTCGAGATATAAGTTTCTCTATAACTTTTGGAAAAATTCTCCTATGACATAAAGCTGTTTTTAATTTAAATTAAACACAGAACAAATAATGAACAAATCTTAAAATACAGAACAATTGAACGTATTCTGCAAAGTCTTTTATTCTGTTATGAGTCATAAAAGTTCTCGACCGTATTCTGGGTTTCGAACTTTTATGGAACTCTGTTATGGAACTTCGAGAATTTAAATCTGTTACGAACCTTTCAAAACAAACAGCTTTGTTTTTATTTATTTGTAAATATTAAGTCGGCATTACTACGCACATCAGGACGATCAATTGGATTAAAATTAAATCTTAGTTACACAGAAAAACTGATCGGTGATTTCGGCTAAACAAACATATAGATTTATAAACTATTTGTATTATTATACTTTTTTATACACATTCATGAGATTTGTCTCCTTTTCTAAGCATTTCGGTGACGAAAGTTATATAGAGATCCATTTCAATCCAAAACCTTATATTTAATAAAAATCTTTTATAATAAAAGTCACATAAGAGATTTTTGCACACAGAATTCCAATTCCAGAGACCGTAACCGATTTTTTGACAGTTCGAACATTTGTACGGAAATTCAGAATAACAGAATAAACGGATAGAAGATTTTGCTGAATAGGCCTGAATATATCTTTTCATCGACAAAATAATTTATAATGAACATCGTTTTTAAATACCGAACTGTTCATTATTCTAATGAACGGATGATCGTCGTACATATAGCGGGTCTTGACTCATTTTGTTGAACTGCCTTATGTCACTTCGTTTGACAGCCATACGTACCACATTTTTACCAAAGCTCTCCGGCAAGCAATTGCTGCGGTATACTTATTTTAATTTGCAATGAACGTTTGTATGCTTCATTTATTTTGACTCGCGCAATGTGAGTTCCGGAAAGATTTAACTTTCATTTCGATTTTTTTTTCTGAACGGATACCTCGATAGGTTTGATGGAAGATCTTTGTATTTTTGTCAACCTACCGGCTCCCTCTGAAAGTTTTCGAAATGAGTGCGACACCAAGATAACCATTTCATTCTAGCTTGTAGCGTGTTATATTTAAGGCAAACATAAAAACTCAGCAGAAATAGTAATAATAAATGTATCATCTATGATTTAGGGGAAAATATGGCAACAAAAATTTTAATGGCTGCCCTTAGGGCAATCACTCTGAAGTGTTTGCCAATACATATTTAAAATATTTAAGAAAAAATTGAAAGCTGTTCTTCTGTCTACCACCACTTATTTGGACTTTTTTAAATTTGTTTTTCCCATTCCACCGTTAATAAACTTCCTCGCATTATGAACTTTCCTGTGTAGGTTATTGGCGAACCGCCAATGATTCTCATATGAACTTGCCGGCGAACCAAATATTTGTCAGCCTTTTTTGATCTTAAGCATTCGATTTTCATAAGTCAATTCCAAACATATGTTAACAGTATCTCCAACAAAAGTCGGTCTTAGACAGCAAATCTCATTAAATACAGTTTTTTAACAAATGATTTTTTTTTTTTTCAGTGAAACCAGCTATCCTTACTTCCCCATTTGTAACAGCCCTGCACTCATTGTGTGCATTACTAACAATGAAACACATATCCGCGGCACAAACTGGTTAAGTTCACTCTGGTGAATGACCGTGATCGAACAAATTTGGTAACGCAATAATTACCGCTCCAATATATAATAGCGCAAATGTGCCTTAACGGCCAAATAGCCGACATGCATGCGGTGCGGATGAAATGCAATCAATTGGCCGCTTAAATAGGAAAAAAAAACACGTTGCACGGTTGAGTTAATAAATCAAATCGAATGTATCTATCTATCACAGAACACCCTCTACTACAATACGCCGTTTGGTGTTTATTCGTTTGTAGCAAATTTGTTACGAATACAACCAGCGGCGCCCGTGTCAGTCGGCAACCGGGTGCGGCGATTTGTCCCCCTAAATCTACTTCTTTCTGCTTTATTTCATTGAGCATTTTCAGATTTTTTTTTATTTTTGGTTTGTTCGTTTCTGATCAGCTTTATGCTTTGTTTCGCTATTTTAGGGTTTTGGACGATGATTGTATCTAGTTTAGCAGCAAAGATTGTCGGCTCGCGATCGGCGCGTGAATTCTATGCCATGCTGTGCTGTTGCTGCTGCCGCCACCGACCTGCCTCAATCAATAACAAAAATATACATACGACCATAGAGTAGGTATAGTATAGTGCAGTCTCCATGTAGTGGTGGTACTATTAAATTTTTGTGGGTGTTTTAGTTGGACTTTATTTTTTACTCCACTCTTGAGATACGAATTTGGTACCGAATGTATAGCAATAGCAATTCATCTGGAGACACGTACGATCTTTCGCTCATCCAAAGCAACTAGCACACCGCAGAATGCACAGTGAAATCATGTGCACAATGGCATACAACGTATAGTATATACGAGTACGTATGCCAAAGCCAGGCGTTTCCACGCCGCCAGCCCGCTAGCTATAAAGCGGTGTATAATATTTCACATTGTGGTGGTGGTGATTGATCATTTTATCAAACGATCATTATGTAGCCAACCGTGGATACATATGTACGAGGTGAGTGAGTATGGATTACATACTGGCTAAGTAGATTGGATCTAAAGGTGCAGAATCCAAAAATAGGTGATTCCTAGAAAAGAAAAAAACAATAAAAAAAAAAAAAACAAACACAAAACTCATACGTAATCTAACAAGACACGAAAAAAAAAAACCTCAAGCACCTTTACACTATTTCTCAACGAGTACTCGTATTTTTTAATGTTGTTTTATCAGGACGGGGGCTACACTTTTATGATTGCTATTATTGTTGAACTGATAAATTATACGCTACACCTTAGCCGCGCGCATATCTCATCCGAACTGTTTCTGCTGTGATAAGAGAATTTCGAGAGATATCTTAGGGGAAATCAAATAGAATTATATACGTTTTTAACCTGTGTCGGTGGTCGGCACTGATATATTTTCGTTTTCTCCCGAAACGAATTGCATGGTGTAGCGGTTACAGAACGGTAACAGATACAACGTGTAGTACAATTATTTGCAAAAAAAAAAAGAGTTTCTAATTAAAAAAAAAATCACACGCGGATTCACAGTAGCGGACGGGTAAAAAGGGCCAAAATGGAGGTGGTGGGGTGCGGCAAACAAAAATGTCAAGAAAATGTATCAACAAATCTGCCTGTACGCGTATGCAATATTGATTGATCCTAGATGTCGACGATGATGATGGCAACATCGAGAACGACGGCAACTGCGACGAAGGTGACGATGACGGTGACGGTGACCGCAGTTGCGAACACGGTAGAGGTGGGGGTCGCGGCGGTGTCAACACGGGGACGACTGCCTCGACGCAAGCAGATATTTCACTCTACAAGTCCAACCAGCGATCGATTTGAAATGTCTGGCGCGTATGTATCTATTCTTAAATTTTTGTATTTATTTTTAAAATGTTCGCTATGTTATTTGTAATTTGTTTTCCACAATTGCGGCGGCGGTGGCGGCGGCGGCGATGATCAACGTCGCGAAGCGCTCGTACACGAGTGAGTATAGGTGAATACTAAATATATTTTATACGTTTTACTGTGCTTTGCTCTGCTTGAGCTATTGGAATCTCAACGCTCAACGTTGACAGTCTTTGGCGAACTGAATCGAGTGGGTAGGCTAAAAAGAAAATCGGTCGGGTGGCGAGCTAAAAATCGACTAAAACAGTCAGCAATGACGACGACGACGACGACGGCGAAGTGGTGGCGGTTGTTTCTGTTTGCAATCGCGCAACGTACTATGAATGGCACACGGCAACGCAGATACAATACAAAAAAAAAAAAAATTCAAAAGCAGCAAATTACAACAACAACAACATCTATGGCGGCGGCAGCGACAACCGACAAGCCAACGACAACGACGACGGAGGCGACTATGAAAAATGGGGACTAGTTCGATGATGATTCGCTTTTTGAGCTGTGCGCGCAATGTGACGGCAATTGTATATTTGAAAATAAAAAATTTAATTCATATGTATACCTACATGCTTAAATAATAAAGCAAGACAGCTTCAAACCGTCGAGAAAATTGTGGGATTATTAAAAGAATAACTTTGAATGGATGGCGGCGCAACACCACCAGCTAGATATACCTACTCTTCGTCTCGGTATAGGTGTATGCGGCGACGAGTATCTATGGAGCAGAAATAGACGCGAACAGTGCGAGACGCGTCGATCCAAAATGACAAACATTGCAAACGAACATTTATATCATTACTCATATTGGTTCGTGATCGCAATTACCGTGATCTCTGTGGCTTGAGTGCTGTATATGGGAGAGTTGGGTCGTATGGGTTGTTGTGCACAACGTACAAGTATATCAGCATCGCGAATGCAGTCTCTCTCGCAGTATCTAGAAGATGCAAGTAAAGTGTTTGCTGATAGATCATACGCTGATGTCTGATCGCGACACAACGAGAGAGAGAGAGAGAGAGAGAGAGAAAGAACAAAGCGTTCGCAGAGTTATGGCAATTTCTGCAATTAGGGGAGACGCTGCATATTTCCCCAAGTCTGCCGGTTCGAAATTCCACCAGCTACACACTAAGCGGAACAAAACAAAAAGTTTGCCTTCACTGCACACACCGTAGTTATGTAGTAATTGACAATTGTCTGTCCGATCATATGTTATCACAATGCCAAGTGTATAACATGCAATTCCATGTATTAACAGGCATTCTTCGATGTTACCAGCACCATGATGGAATTTCTCGTTCTTTTGTAGTACGGGCATTACTCAATTTGTAAGGGAATTACGTTGAAGTTGACGTACGTAGTCACATGGATGTGCTGCATGTGGTCGGTATGGGCATTCGCCATACAATGCAGCACTATGTGCCGAAGTATATAAATAGAATTGGTGATATGGGGACGCCTTTGGATTCCAATCTGATGTCAGCATGTCCCAAAACCCAACAAACATAGTATCGTCTGATGGATCTTTGATTTTCCCCCCAGAACTACGGTGTTGACAGCGATTTTAATCGAGTTTCTCCAAGAAATGAACACTGAACGCAGTGGCAACTGATTTAAAAACTGAGAAAGCTGACACGCATGAGAACAGCTGTGGCGCGGAAACATCGCGAAACTAATAAAAAATAATAATTTTGTGTCCAGGTCAGACTTTACGAACTCACAAGGGCGACATTTCGACATTTAAAATCACCCAATGCGTGACTTAGAAATATTCAGTTTGGAGGTTGAAAATGTTTATTAGTAAGGGCCAGAGAGAGTGTTCCAATAGGTTTTTTTTTTTCTTTTATTGAATCACAAACTTGGGTAGAACTCAAAACTGAGATGAGTTGAGTGGTAAGGTTTAAAAACAAAACTCAGTTACCACCTATACACATTCTTAAAACTATCAAACTCGGTATAGCTGTGAGCTGAAGAAGGAGCCTAATCGTATGTGACTTTTCGAGGAAAAGAACAGAACAGTTAGCCTCACATCCTTTCTGTTGAAAACAATGGAAAGGGAGGTGGTGGACTATATGGAGAGTACTGCGCTTAAGATGTATCATATAAATAGTAGACGGCATGCCTACAGGGCAGGCATGTCTATGTCTACTGAAACAGGGCTACATCAAGTAGTACGCGTTGCGGAGGAAGAGGCATTGAAGGTGCCTTTGATAAGACGTCTGAAACAAGCCTTGGAAAAACGTAGGGCTTACCCACTGGTGGAAAGGTGGGTGAACAATATGTTGAATATAAAGGCGATACATATTCAGACCTCAAAACTCAGAGAAAGGGTTAACAGACGTTACCCACAAGGAGCTGTTCTCTCACCTGTGGAATATCACTGTGGACTCTCTTCTTGACAGACTTGAGGCGACTGGCAATCACACAGTGGGATTTGCCGACGACATAGCAATAATGCCCAGAGGGAATTTCATAGACGTCATCGCAGATATCATGAGGAATGCACTCAGAGTGGTTGAGCAGTGGTGTCTGGAACAAGGGACCCTTAACACTTTTCGGATAGGAACTATAACAACGACCAAGAATGTTAAGTAGGTATATCTGGGAGTCTATCTACATTCTAGACCTTACTTGGAACTATCATGTTGAGGAGGAGGTCAGGAAGGCAAAAAGGGTATTGCATCAGTGTTTACAGATACTGGGCTGTGGACTGCTAAACACTAAACACTAAACCACATTTTGATTTACAAGAAACCTCATTATCTGTTCGAAATACTTCAGTTTCCAACTTCAACTCGTTCTTTTGTTTTTATTCAACCGAAGTTTACATGCAGAAACTCCGAGAACCAATATCTTGTCATTATGTTGTCAGATAATGAAACACTCTTCCCTTGGATATCAGAAAACTTCGCGGAACTAAGTCATTTTATAAAGTTTTATCTAACCTTAGCCACCTAAATGCATTGTTCCTTCTTTTCCTTTTCTTTTATCTTTCTTTTCGTGTTTATATTCTTTTTATTTTCTCTACTTCTTTTTCCAAAATATGCTTCATTGTTAACTTGCATAGTTAACTTTAGTTTAATTTATAATTATAATTAGCAAAGTCATTAAATAAATTATTGTTTAAACTTAAACTATTTAACTTTTACCCATATAGCCTTTAACTTCACTTAAGTCCAATGTAAAAGATTATGTACAAATAAATGAAATGAAATGAAACGTGTATGTGGCCAGAGGTAGGGATTCTCGACTAGGTCAGCTTACTGGATGTATACGATGATAACTAGACCCATTATCACCTACGCCTCTGTTGTATGGTGGGCAAACGCCTCCCAGAAAACTGTGAGGAACCACCTGGATAGGGTCAAACGTTTAGCATGTTAGGAGTTACAGGTGCAAAATGGACAAAACCAACATGCACATTGGAAGTGATCCTGGGGATATTACCGCTAGACTAATTTATTAAAAAAAAAGCGGCCCTAACGGCACTTCGTTTGCATCGGGATGCGAAATGGCACAATCGTGGTACCATCTATGAAAATAGGAAGAGCCTAGAACTTGTCACGGGACTAGGGAGCTGAACATGCCTACGGACGGGATAACAAGGGTGCGTATTATGGAAAGGAATCACAAAACTCGTATTGAGAACGGACTACTTCCAGAAAAAACGAGTGGTGAAATATTGATTTTACACAGATGGATCCATGATGGATGGCGGAGCGGGTGCCGGTATCTTTTCAGCAGAACTGTTAGCCTCGGGAAACACACTTCCGTATACCAGGCTGAGATGATTGCATTGCTGCATGCGTTGGACTACTTGCTTGAGGGTCAGGTGGAGGGAAGAAATATCCTTATAGCACTGGACAATCAGGCGGTGATCAGACGCATGGAACAGACAAACATCACAACATCTTTGGGACTGGACTGTTCAATAAGTGTTCATCTAAAAATGAAGTAACACTGACTTAGGTACGAGGACACATACGGCTCGAAGGCAACAAAAAGGCGGCCGCTCTTGCAAAACAGTGGCCAACTGAAAAGTTGCTGGGACCAGAACCATTCCCTTCAATTGGGAGAGAAATGGATCACGGCAGAACACCTGAGAAGGTCAACTGTGGAACAATGTAGACAGGCTAAAATGGCAATTAAGTGGCCGAACTGTTCCACTCAAAGAAGGGTTCTAAGCATGAGTCGAGGAACATTGAAATGAGTGGTGGCTCTGTCTACAGGACTTGGTAATTTCGGGTATCACTCATCAAGGAAGATGGGCCTTACAGAGGATGATACCTGTAAACTATGCCTGATGGACGAATCTGAGACGCGGTTATAATGAGAGAGGATAACTGATGCGAATACGATGAGTGACGAGCGAATTGTTGAAGGGGCGGTATTCAGTTACCTATTTCATCAGAGCATTGGTGGTAAAAATAGCGATAAAACAAGGAAAGGCAAGAGACGTTTCTGCGATATTCAAGCGGGTCAATTGACTCTGATGTATTTCTATCGCCTATGAGTTTTAATGCACACTTTTGGTAGTACTTAGGTGTAGTGCAGTTGGTACATCTGACCAAACATAAGCGTTGTACTCAAGCTTAGACCGAATAAAGCCCTTGCTTGAATATTGAGGCTTAATCAGAGGGCTGCTATTTCGCTGCGTTTTTTGGCGATTTCATATGTGGTCGTTCCAACGGAGTTTGTCGACAAACATGCCGGGTTTCGAAAGTCTTTCGGTTTCGTCGACGTAAGTGGTACTCAGTGATAATGGCTGGGGGCTCAGGTTCAACGATAGAAGACAGCATTGTGTTTTGGACGCATTCAATTTCACTTTATTGGTTGTACCTTATACTCCATTTAATTATGCTGTCAAGATCGGAATTTAATGTGTTTAACATACGTTCCAGTTCCACGGCCGAAGAGCAGGATCGTGAATCAGGGAACGAATATGAAAAACTGAGGCTGCTATCGCTATGCATTATCATCGGCGAAAGAGTGTATTGGATTGGATTATAGGAAACTTCTTTTTTTTTTGCTCTCTGTGTGAGAGAGAGTTTTGGTTATTTTTTTGATTTTGACAGATCTTAATCTTAAGTGCTTGGCTCGGGAAAACACGCGAATGGACCTATTGGCTATATCTCTAAAACTATCCCGTAAATCGAGATCACGGAAAGAATCAGTCTTATCAATCGACGTTTCATCGGGCTAGATATAAATCGGAGGAGTATAGCCCTCTCTCGTACAACCATTGCACTATTCCGGGTTATGCTGTAAGCATGAAGATCGACCTTAACAACCTTATCTGGAGGTAAAAGTTAGAAACCGAGTTAGCTGGTGGCGCTTTTTGTCCCACCTTTGACTATAAGCTTTATCTACATAGACGTTATGAAAAGGAGGTCGTGATGCTGTTTTTCTCTCGTCATAAAATGCATGTATTCCAACCACAAAATTAAAGTTCACATGTTATTTAATTTTTTACCAAACGAATTCGCCATGTGTTGTTTAAAATTGAACGTAGCCTGCCACACAAATTCGCTTCATTCTAATTCAAATTTTACAATAGCTTAAAACTATTTTATTTGCGGAATTATTAATTCCTCTAAATGAGTACACCTTTTATTTGTTTATTCCTACATGCATACATATGGATTTGGGACCCAATTTATTTATCAAACGTTTATTTGCTTTCACATTGATACCAGTGCAAACCATATAACTATCAAGTGATTGCACCACATGCATGAAAGCAAATTTATATTACCCACTCAGTATACAACTGGAAATATTTAGATAATAAATTTACATTAATTGGCTGTTGTCAAATTAATCGCTTACTAAAAGTCATCATAACAAATTTGGAGAGTGGAGTCCATTAATACATCTGCCCGCATAAGAAAGTCCGGAATGCCAAGCATCTCAGCCGAATAAATACTAAAATCAATTTTTGATTATTTTCAATATTTGTTTATAATTGTTCAGTATGATGTAAGAGCAGTCAAAAGTCGTAAAAGCTTAGCTAAATTAGTATCCACTTCTAATTATTATGAAAACTTCAAACGAAAAAATAACAAAATCAAAACATGCTCGTGGATTTTATTTGTGTTTGTATGTTTGTCCACAATATATATCACAATTATAAAATACAACAAGCAATGGGTGGAAAAAAAAGTCTTCAACAAAACAAAACAGAAAAAAAAAATGCACCTAAACCCATAACCGATATATAAAACACGCCTGTGTGCAAAAACATACTCAGGTCTCAGGCTCTGACTGGTTGGTTTGTCAATTTCTCCGAATCCGATTTATTTAATCCGCATTACGGTCCTTTTGTATATGCAGGGCGCGACGTGTGAATAAAGGTGGGCTTAAGCATCGGGTTTTTCCAATTTCTTTTTAGCATCTGGTGCAGTCTTTTATACGAATATATGGTTCATGGTTACTTTTGAAGAACTAGAGCCTTTCGCTTATTTGATTGGGATTTGTTTTCATATGATATTTACAGTGCAGTAGATTCTCATCAACAACGAATGTGCCTTCATTCATCGTAAGGGGTGGACTTTCCTATAATTCCTGTAAGAATTATTACAGTTATGTATTTAGTATGCAGTAGGCCTTACCAATAAACATTTCTAGTTTCAACTCTAAATTTTAGTAGGTCACAGTCCTCTCCGGAAAAATTTAGCGACTGTGAGCTACCGTAAATTTAAAGTCGAGACTAAAATTTGATATAGGTACGGCGCAGTGTGTATAATAAAATACATATAAATGCAAAATGTATGCGAAGAGGCAGAATTTTAACTATTTCTTAAAGTATCATGTGACCAAATGACGCAACTGGAGTTAGAACTGCAATAAAATAATGGGTTCAAATAGACGTCACTGCAGTTTATTATTTTTTAAATATAAATGCTAATAGATTGGGCTGTACCTACTTGTGAACATGTTCACCCTACAGTCTCCGTTTTTATCAGATCAGAAATTCGCAATTTTCCATACTAATTTAATTATACAGGGTGGCGCGTAAGAAGCGTTATGATATAATTATTGAACTATAGGTTAGGATATGTTTTCTTTTTATTTATTTTAATTAACTTTGTTAACTTTGTTGAATTTATGATAGAGAAAGTTGCATAATTTCCCTTTTTGAAGTCGGAATTCGATTATTCAGAAATATCGTTCGTATTCGAAATGCACCCAGTGGCCCATTTCATCAATCTACAATTATAATTATAAATTTGTATTTGTTGATAACATTTACAAATTTGTTTACTGATTTTCTGTTTCACAAAATACAAACTTAATTCCAATAAACTGATTAAAAAGAGAAAAAAAATTAAGAGAAAATGTATGTGCTATTTAGAAATACAAAAGTAAACCGTTTAAAGGTTTATTTTTCAGATTTGTAAACTACAACTGTTTCTCATTTAATTCGCGATTAGAAAAAATATATCGAATGTTAAAATTAGCGAGTGGCAACAACATTTTCGGTTTCTACCTTAACACGTTTTATCCGAAACTTTTTGTTGAAAACAAAAGAATCTGAAATTTCGTAGTTAATTCGCAGTCGATAAATCCTTTTTCGTCTATAAAGCAAAATATCTTCACTCATATCACTATCGGCAATTTTAGGTCTGAAAAGCGATTCCTTTGGAATTGTTATTAAATCGATACACGATCTTTCTACATATTGTAAGAAATTTTCAGTAATTAAACAAATATGTAAGTTTTTTTTTGATTTGGTGAAACACAAATTGTAATATAACTGTGAATTTAAAAAAATGTTTGTACTTGTAAGCAACAAAGAAAATAAACTTTTGGTGAAACGGAAATAATGAAATTTCGACGAATTTCCCTTTGTAAATAACAAATACAATTTTGTAACTCAAAAATTTTGTGAAATATAAAATTTTGTTTTTCTGTTTTTTCACAAACTTGTTCAAAGAATGCTATGGAAACAACAACTTGTAAGTTGGTGAAATAGGCCACAGTGATGATTAGGCGGTCTTTGCTAAGAATTTTACTGAAGTTACAGCTTTTTCCATATAAGATTCAATTGGTTGACGATATAAAACCAAATGATCTACAAATACGCATTCAATATTATAAACTTGTTTTTTATAACTAGTATAAAGTACACTCGTGCTGATATTCTCGTCGGTTATTGGGAATTAAACATTTTTGGATTTACAATATGCTAGGCGTTTTCAAGAATTTTCTATTCACAAACTCATAATGAGCCCATTTTAATAATATGAAACATGGGGCACCATAAATTCAAAAATAATTGTTAAAAATCCATTGAACATCCCCTTAAGGTGCCTGTCCATTTAAGAGTACTTTCGCTAGTAAACTCTCTCTAGAGTTACTCTCTGTCTGTCCATTTGAGAGAAATAATTTTGAGATTTTATTCTCGCGAATTCTTTGATAACATTTTGAGAGTAGATTCCCTGAGACTACTCTCATAACCGTGTCCATCTTGGTAGTTTGTGAGCTAATCTCCGATAGTGGACAGAACATGTGTCCACTTGCTAGTGACTTTCAAAAGGCTCGAATAAAAAGTTAACTCTCCGCGAACTACTCTCAAGCAGAGGTGCCACTTTGCTTTGCAAAAGCCGTAGATCTACTGCACTTTTCGCAAAAAATAACTCTGCTGCCACTAAATCCAATCTACTTTTTTTGTTTGATAAACCTTCTCATAGACAGCTGTACAAAACTGACGTTCAAAATAACCGATGCAAAGAACGTCTAAATGAAGCCAACTTATTGTGAAATTGGCCACATTCTCTTTTGATATGAGTTGACCTTGTCTGCTTTCATTCAGGATATCATGAATCAAATCTCTGTCTCTGTCTATGTTTCTGTTATTTTCTCGTTTTCTGCTAAAATAACGGGATTGCGTCTCTTAGAACTTATTGAAATTTAAAAAATGGATACATTTTTATTAAAAACCACAAAAAAAGTAAAATTGTTCAGACCAAAGTTCTGCTGCAGAGCGAAACTTTTCGATTGCAAGAAAATTCAAAAATAACCTAGAAAACAAACTTCGTAAATACTCTTGAAAATGTAATTTATTGTAAGGAGATGACTAATGTCAGACTCTCCTTGGCTTTTATAGTATTTCCAAAATTTTAATTAAATTAATGGAACGTTTATAAAAAACATTAAAGTGATTATTTATATATAGTTTAAAGTAATTGATCTTTGTTTTTTTTTTATAACAAAAAATCTGCTGCGGAAATATCCAATCTACTGCATTTTTTTTAATGATCTACTACGCTCCTCGCTTTTTGAAGTGGCAACGCTGCTCTCAAGACTATGTCCACTTGCGAGTTTGCTCTCGAGAGCTGCTTTAGAGCTGCTCGCAGCATTTTTATTCTCAAATGGACAGGCCCCTTTAGATATGCATGTGCACTATGGTGTGAAATAACCCCAGAAGAAATCATTTGACCATATATTTTCAAAACGACGAATATGCAGTAAACGAGAATGGCATTCATTGATTGAACATTTCTTAAGGCCAAAGGTGGAGAAAAATCTAGAGTAATGGCCCCAACGAGATGAAGCCACAGTCCAAATAGTAAGTTCAACTATGGCTTTCCTTAGGGAACATTTTTGTCGATCGAATAATGTCGCGTTTTTCTGATTCTGACCGCATCTGCCCGATTTAACTGTAAAATATATGCCAATAAGTCAAGAACCATGCAAAAGCTTAAGGAAAGAGCAGGTCAGATCGACGAAATAAGCACAGGTACCATTTGAGTGAAATTATCTTCAAAACATGATATAAACACATCTATATATATAAAAATGAACCCCTATTTCCCTTGGTCCCAGCATCACGCACAAACGGCTGGACCGATTTCGTTAATTCTTTTTTTGTTGTGTTTGTTATTGTCAGGAGAACAATGTTATGAAAGAAAAAATTCAGAAAATTGCGCGGAAAATTAGAAAATTAAAGTTTGAATGGGGAAATACACTTTGAAAAAAAATTAACTGGATAGAAATCAAGTAGTGACACTTCAAATAAAAAAAAATATTTTAAATTTTAAAAGCAATTGTTGTTGTCAATTATTTTAATTATTTTCCAAGCAAATTGTTGTTGTCAACAATTTTGAAGTTTTTTTTTTTTTTTTAATATAGGTAGATATACCCAAAAAGTTTGTTCTAATAAATTATGTTTACTATGTTACATCAAGTAACTTTTTGAAATGAAGTAGATAGGTACTTTGATTATACAAAGATGATATTATGGCCGACGATATTTTGCATCGATTTCGCACTGTGACATCGGATAATGAACTGGAGATGTCAGATGAAATGCGCAACAAAGCTTTGATTTGACGCATTTAATCGAGAATAGGAGCGAGAAATGGACTTCGAACGAATCGCATTGAGTCAAGCTGTTCGAACAAATGTGCCAATGTTGAATCTATATATATAAAAATGAATCCCTATTTCCCTTGGTCACGGCATCACGCGTGAACGGCTGGACCGATTTCGCTAAATTTTTTTTTTTGCTGTTGTGTTTGTTATTGTCAGGAGAAGAATCTTATGAAAGAAAAAGTTAAGAAAATTTCGCGGAAAATTAGAAAATTTAAGAATACTAAACCACCATATTAAATTATATCTAATGTAACCATAGCGCTTTTACAATTCAAACTTTTTTGATGTAACCTTATGGCGTTGGCATAACATTGACAGAATGCATGCTGCAAATATCGTCAACGAGGATGTAAACAAAATAAATATCGTTTAAAACAGATGCTTCGATCGGAGTTATTATATTTATAAAATACATAACATCATCGGAAAATTCTCAACATGTGGCGTTGTAGGCGTATGTCGTTATTCAGGTCAATGAAATTTTCTTTAATAATAATCTTCTTAATTCATACCTATAATTCTTTCGGGATGAAACTAGATGATGATGATATAACTCGATAACCACTGGGTAAAATTTTATGATTCTTCTTTTGTTTTGTTCGTATTGTTGTATTTCAGGTTAAAGCAAACTTAAAAGATAGGATTTTTGACCCGCTATATGGCGTTGTAATCGATCTCCGAAACCACTCACCCGATTTCAATGAAATTTTATAGATTTACTACCTGCCCGGCGAACTTCGTCCCGCCCAATATTGACTTTTTGACTGAAATTATTTGAATTTGGAGCATTCACTATTCCACCAGAAATACATTTTTTTGATCCAAAATATCTTTTGACAAATGTGGTCTCACTGTATATACTACGATCAAATCCAAAAAAAAAAATGATTTAAAAATAACACTCCCTTTACAAAATATATGGAAAATAAGTTTCTACAATTCTCCAATTTCCCTTTCGAATTTTCCATTTTTTTTTTTCGTCGTATGAACTTCCTTAGGCGTAGACAAACACAACAAAGAAAAGATAGCTCAAATCCATCTCATATGAACAATTTTGTGGTAGGTGTTACCATCTCTGAGATTGAAAAGGAGACGCACGGAAAATTCAAGACGCTTAAATATGTTTGCCTTTAAAATTTCCCCTCGAAACCGTCGCTTGGATGACATTTGATTTGATCTTTCACCATCAAATCAAACGCGTTCCGTTACAAATTTTCGGTGCATTGACGTTGCGCAGCAAAATTATAACTGCCCGGAACATCCAAAGAATTACAAATTCAACTAATCCCCATAAAGTTTTGTTTTCACGACAAAGAGTAGCATAGTATGTCCTTCCTAGCGTTTGGTTTTATTTTTGAATGAGAAGTGCCGCAACCCGTTTTCCTATCCCGCCTGTTTTCTGTAAAGTACCAACAATAGGGTCCATACCTTCCTCTCTGTCGAACTTTAAGCAACCATACCCATCCCAAAAATTTCAATCGTCTCAATAAAACTGTTTCGGAAAACGACAACACCGCCACCTATCGGGTCGAAAAGTATCCTATCTTTCAAGCTGGAATCAACCGTACACATCCACAAAATTTCATTGAAATCGATTTAGCGGTTTCGGAGATCGACGACAGCGCCACCTACCGGGTCCAAAATTTGATCTTTTAAGACTGCCTGAAATACACCAATTCGAACAAAACAAAAGAAGAATTATACAATTTGGCCAGTAAGAACATTTTCCTTGGTTATGTTATTTGTGCCGGAAATCGAATGGAAATGTTACTTACCTATTTAAAATTGATTAAAAACTAATTTTGAGTTTTCGTCGAACAATTGTACAGCTGAATGAAATATGAATTACTGAAATGTCAAATTCAAAAAAGTATAGACAACCAACTCCAACTATATTATTACAATTAAATTTAATGTTGTTGATACAAAATTGATGCAGGGAAATCTAACTTGTCGTAAATATCTCCCAGCGCCACCTATCGGGTCCAAATTTTGGCAAAAACTTTCTATTTTGTTAAGTGTTGTATGGTGTAAATTTGAGTCAAATCGGTCCATAAATAAGAATTTTCAAAAAGCGACTCCAGCGCCCCCTATAGGGTCTAAAATAAACATAAACCATCCGGAGCACCACACAAACATATGGTGTGAATATAAGGGGGATAGCTTCAGTGGTTCAGCCGGTATCGTCGGTCATACATACGCACGAACGTTTTTATATATTAAGATATTCTTCGTTCACGCTTGAAGGAAAGGATACTTTTGGACCTGATAGGTGGCGCTGTTGCCGATCTCCGAAACAGCTCTACCAAGTTGATTGAAATTTTGTAAATGGATATGGTTGCTTCCAGTTTTAAATTGCGGATAGTTTTTGACCCTATAGGTGGTACTTTGAAAAACACAAGCGGGATATTTTCCCATTCAGTCCCATTCAAAAATAAAATCAAACGCTATTTCTAAAGTTGTATAATTAAAATTATTAATGGACACTGTCCAAATAAAGCAATTTGCGAAATGTGAGCAAGATTTAATACGAAAGGTACGGACAAAGGAAGTACATTATACTACCTTTTGTTGTGAAAATAAAACGTTATGGAGATTAGTTGAATTTTTGAATTATTTAGACGTTCCGGGCTTACCTCTACATAATGTGGATATCACGTGCGACTTCAATTTCCCGTGCGTATCGCTTTCACTATGACAAATAATTTATTACAAGGATAATGGATGGATGTTTGTGCATTTGTGGCATCAATCTTGATTTCCCATGTTTCTCATATTGTCAATTTAGTGAAAAAGCGGAAAGTTGGCCGACACGTCAAAATCATTGCGGTTTAATTGAAACAAATCAACATAGCTATTCATCATTTATTTATATTGCATTTAATATGACTTTTGAATAAAGAATTTTAATTGGCCGAATTACATAAATTAGGAAATGCATTGTGAATGCTCGGAATTATTATTTTCAATACATTAACAAATTTGGGCGGAACGAAGTTTGCCGGGTCAGCTAGTTCCAAACTAAAATTTAAATATTATATGAAATATATTATACATAAATTAACGTTACTTATGCAAATCCCTCTGCTGATTGGGATAAATTTACTTTTAATAAAAGTCATTGTTTTCATTTTCAAATACACATCCCTAATTCAGCCGCTCGGAAATGTCAAAAAAGAACTAAAGGTCCTGCATTTACCTGTTGCGCCAAAAAGGTATTTATTTGTCAACAGTTGGATTAAAAAAAATTATTATTCTGACTGAAAAGTCCGAAATAAAATTGCTCAATAAAATATTTTTGAGATTTAATGAAGGTTTTTAGTGGCTTTTCCTTCGAATTGCATATTAATCTGTGATATTATATTTAGTAAAAACTTTTACAAATATTTTAGTAGTTTAGTACCAGACCAAATATCTGTATCCCTAAAATTGTATTCAAAAAAAAATTAATTTCTTGCCACAAAAAAAAAAAAAATTTTAAGAAGTTGTTAAAAATTAAAAAAAAAAAAAGTGCATAAAATGGGTTTTAATAAGAAAGATGTCTAGGATTTTTTTTTGTGTAATGCAGAAAAACATCCTCAACAGAATTACATTTGAGTTTAAGTTGGTATAATGAAAAGAAAAATATCCACCAGAACACAATCTCTTAGGGTTTGGCAAATCAAATAAGTTTCTTTTTAAATTTGAAATACTTTCTATATATTTTTTTCGTGAATCTTGATATTTTGTTATTATGTGATAGACCAGTAGTTTTTTCAATCTCGTCTCCTCAATCACTTTTCTAATGTTTATCGAATCAAAATCCAAAATAATTTGCTTTTTTAGGTCTGCAAGATACTTCGGACAATTTTTGTGAGGTTTCCTTTTCAGAAAACTCCAAAGGAAGAAGTCTGGAACTACGAGATTTGAAAAGCAGTGGCTTAGTGGTTAGTGTAATGGACTACTAAGCGAGGGGAGGGGTCCCAGGTTCGAATCCCGCAAAAACCCAAATTCCAACATAGAGTTTTTGTTACTGCGCCACCTCTGGCGAACGTCTGACAAACATCCGGGAGTAAAACTGTCTTGAAAGAGCTTCTAAATTAGCCGTTTGGAGTCGGCATAAAATTGTATATCTCTTTCATTCGTTCCAAAAATGAAAAACTCACACTAAACGAATGGCCTGAGAAGCTAGGCCTAGGGTCTCTTCGGACTTGTTGCGCCAGCTATTTATTATTATTTATGTTATTTTTTTAGATTTTCTATTGTCCTGAAACCGTTTTTCTAAGAAGTATAATATCATCAAGGATCCAAACCCAAAGACTGCAGATTATTTCCTTTGAAGATCTTAAGAATCTTTTTTACAATGTACGGATTTTATTGGACGGCAAAAATCCGAATTGACACTTTTATACTATACGATTCAGGAACGGTTTCTTTAGTTTGTGGTTAGCTGTTTGAACATATATTGAAGGCTCAAGAGCTGTAAAAGGTCCACTCAAGTATACTACACCCGTGACGGGACATTCGAAAATATGAATGATATAATAGTCTACGTCTACAGTGCATGTGCTTAACTGATTCCAGCCACTTGTTCACTGGAAATACATCAAGACTTGCTTCATACTTCCCTACAAGACAGTGACAAGTGATAACACTTATATTAGGTTTGGTTTATTTAACATTTTTATCAGCAAAACAATGTAAAGTAGACAGATGCTAAGTGAAACCATTCAGAGTGTTATGACAAGGTGGTTTGCCTTACGGCGCCTCTACGATGTTGTTTCGTTAAACGTCGTGTAAAGATAAAGGCAGCCTCTACGTGACTTTACTGCAATAGTTTTTTATAAACATTTTTTCGCGGTAACTTTACTAAATGAAGTTTGTGTCTGAAAAGGTAAGAATCTCGATAAATTATTACAGAGAACATTGAAATCTATAAATCTATTACTTTTTGCTCTGAAACTGACATCAGCTGTTCGGAAGTGAAATTATCGGGCACAATTCCGAAATGTCTTCGGAGCGACTGCTGAAATAACAACCTGCAATCATATATCTGTGTGTCTTCTGTCTTCATATATGCATACCCTCGTCCAATTCCACTAACCACTAGAATGTCATTGACAAACCATATCAGCAAAATCTTATACTAAAAACAAAATAATACGACGTTAAAATCATGCTCAGTGATTTCAGCTTAAGAATAGCAGTTTAGAACAACAGTTTCCACTAAAATTTTACATTTCTTGCCGTATTTATGTGGTAACCTGCAAGAAATTGTATTAAAATTCTAATAGTTATTAAAGTCCGTATGACACTATATTTTTTTTTGCATTTTCCATACTTTTAAAATGAAACATGAGCATTATGAAAAATTACAACGAAAATGCCCGATAGGAGTGAGTGGGATATGTAGACACATTAAAAAAAAAAATAAAAATGTATTCAAATTACATTTTTCAGCTGCTGGCAGCTCTTTTGATTATTTGAACATAAATTCGTTTGCCAACAATTGCTACCCCTTTCGTATTTTAGACTCTTACACGCAGCTGACTTTTCAACGTGATTTAATGTGATAAAAAAGAGGAAAAAATGAGAGAAAAATGTACTTTCATACGGGCTTAATATTCTCTAGAAATATAAAATCATTTATAATGTACTCGTATGCGCATTTTGAATTTTCATTCAATTTTAAACGCCTTCCTTTTTTAGGTCTTTCTATAAATGCAATCTTTGCCACACACAATCATCCCATTTGACACGTCCGAATTCATGAAATTGTTCAAAGAAAACAATTTTATTACTTTTGCCCAAGAAATTTGATTACGTTCATTGTATTGTTTCACAAACGTTCCAAAGCAATCCAATCACACCCTGACAATAATTGTTGTTTGCGTTTTCGAAAGAATTTGTATGTGCAAACGGTAAATCCGAGTCCGGTGCCCCTTTAAAAGAGGTGTTCCAAGTGCCATATGTTGTTTATAAATGTTGGTTTTCCCCAAACATTCGTAAAACATTCCGTGTTTTCCAAAATTCACCTGATTTTTGCAAGGGCGCACGAAGAGCCCACTAATCCATAAAATTACAGGCGCAACAGGTAGATGAGTTCGGGTGTACACGGCAAGAAGCCAATTTAAAATATTCTAGTGTAGTAGTTCAGTTTTATTATGTAAAGGGCACATGACTATTTTTACGAGGATGAATCTGCTGCAGCAGGCAAAGGCATCGAAATCTATTTATGCCGGGATTTTCCCGCAAATGGACATAACATATGCGCCAAACATTAATGTGTATAGTTCTTGTTAAAATGTTTAGCAGATCTATTGAATTAGGCGATGAATGCGTTATATTTTATGTATAGATACTTCTGTTAAATATTTATTGAAGTATTCTATGGGTTGGTGTGGTGGGAAAGATATTGTATTTCATAAAATAAGACTTTAAGTAAATAACTGTAGTATGTGTTTAAGGGTGGCCTCTTGTATATTTGAAAATAATTATGTGAATCGTAGGTCGCAATCGTAGGTGTCAATCGGGGAAAATTGATTTAAGCGAAGACAGGGGTCAGATTCTGTGAGGCGAAACGATCAAACGTTTTCGTTCGCAAGAAATTTCTTCGTGCACACGAAAACGTTTGAACGTTTCGCCTTACAAAATCTGACCCCAGATTTTACTGTACCAAGCCTTTGGTGAATTTTACTAAGCACTAAGTGCGGACTCTATTTAATACCCTCGTCAGAAGTTAGCGAAGGCTGAGGAAGATCTGCGTCCCGTTTGTGTTAGCATTCATTTATAGTCCGGTCAAATTAGACCAAAAAATAAGAGTGAAGCTACATAAATTCCCATCTAGCTGAAAATCGGTAAATTTGTTTAGAATATAATTAAAAATAAAATTTGAAAGTTCCCCATCATTCCCGTATATGGAAAAAAAAATATTCAAGGTCAAAGGTCGAAAAATAGTTTTTCTTGATTTCCAGAAAAACAGTAGTTTTATCATAAAAATACCTCAGACAAAAATTGTAGATCATAAAACTATCAACAAAAATGTATCGATACTTTTTTTCCTACGAGCCACCGTTTTTGAGATATAACGATTCAAAAAGTTGTAAAAGTTGTAATCGTCATAATATGCACACGTTTCCACGCCACCTATGAGGTAGTGTACTTAGCGCGTTTTTATAACGTGGTTTCCCCTGTAGGCCTATTCCACGGGTTAGTTGTGATCCTGTTCAGTTAGAAACTATTGCAAAATAATTGAAATTAGCAGAGAATTAACCCTTAAATGCCCAAGGAAACCGATTTTGATGAAAAAAATATATTTTATGTAAACGGAGACAAAAACGAAAAATCCGTTGTTAATTTATATTTTTTTTTTTGACGAAGTTATTAACAAAAAAGTGGTTGTATCTTTAAAGATAAAATGGGCACTAACCCCCCACAGCTATTCCGAAAGAAAGTGCATATGATTTTTTTTAATAGTAAGCAACAAGTAAATAAAGTCAAAACAAACGCAGAAATATTTTTTTCAATGATTGTATCGTTAAAGATACACTGGGCATTTAAGGGTTAAAAGATAAAAGCGATAGTGAAATTTAATTGTCCGAGTCGTAACTTTCAAATTCTTCTTCTTGATCATTTTGTTCTTCTTCATCCCCATTCTTAGTGCATGTAAATTGCGTCAATAGTGATGTATCGCATGTAGCCTCTTTGGAATCAAACGGATCCTCCACTGTTGGTGATTCAATATTGGAGCACGCCCAGCCTTGACAATGTGTACATGCCAGAGAACAAAAAATTCCGACTTTTTTGCAACCACATTTAGCATCGCATCCCTTTTTGCAGTTGCAAAAAATTGTGTTCAGCAGTTTTTCCGGCGCAGGTGGGAGTAAAGTTTGCACGGGTTCTAATATGTTATTGACCAACTTCCAACCCCAGTCTGCAGGGTCTAGCTGATAACCAAGCCACACTTAAACTTGGTAATATACCCGAAAAATATGTTAATAAGCAGAAATAACTGAGGTTGGAGGAAGGCAAGCTAGTTGAACTAGTTTTTTACTTTAAGTATTTTTAACGAAACATGCATATCGATACTTTTCTAAGCATGTAGTTTTTTTTTGAGCTCCGTACATAGAAAGAAGAAAGCGAATGCCGTTTGTAATAACTTCTTCTCGAGTTAAATTACTGTTTTTAAAAACTTCAGCACATTGAACCAAGTCTTGTTTTTCAAACATTTTGAAAACTGTTATTTTACCCCTCCTGTAAAATGCAGATGTCGTGTCACAGCCAGTTATTGCGTGTAAAAATAGTACATGATTTTGACACTTGTAAAAGTAGATAAACTTTTTGATTAATATATTTCCGATTGATGTTGAGCTTTTCCTGGTTTTAAGAAGAAAATATTTTTTTTCAGTTGGAGTTCGAGCAGTGAGTAATACGAGTAAGTCTACATCTTCAACAACAGCAGTAGTTGGATTTGTCAAATTGAATTGCTCTATTGCTGTTTCAATAATCAATACATCAGCATCATTATTAGCTTGTTTTACCAATATATTTTCAGCAGTAAACTTTTCTTTCAACATTGAAATGAACCGAGACTTGTTGTGAGTATTTGTAAGAAATTTCTGTTGACTGGTTGGAACTGTCATAAGTTCATCAAATAAAAACCACGTTAAAAAAACGCGCTAAGTACCTCATAGGTGGCGTGGAAACGTGACGATTATAACTTTTTGAATCGTTATATCTCACAACGGTGGCTCGTAGGAAAAGAACTATTGATACGTTTTTGTAGATAATTTAATGATCTACAATTTTTGTCTGAGGTGTTTTTATGATAAAACCACTGTTTTGCTGGAAATCACTAAAAACTATATTTTTGACCTTTGACCTTGAATACATTTTTTTTCCATACACGGGAATGATGGGGAACTTTAAAATTATATATTTAATTATATTTTAAACAATTTTACTGATTTTCAGCTTGGTGGGAATTTATGTAGCTTCGAATGTCTAAATTGACCCGACTATTAACGGGGTAATTTTTTTATTTAACTCCATGAGCTGCCCATCGGTGACATTGGCCTGGCAAAAAACAGTCTGCAATAATAAGTCTAGCAACTTTAATGAAATCATTCTAACGATCATTGAATCACAATGCCCCCACTTTAGTAATTATAAAGTTGGGTTTTGCCACACCGTGACGAATAACTCTGTCATATCTATAACACACTGGAAAGTTTACACAAATTTTATACAATTTGATTTTATTTAGAAGACCCAATTTCTTCAGGACCACAGCACATAAATCCCAGTGTGGACTTTGGAGACTGGTTTGCAAAAAAGCATACTTTGTTACACCCATTAGCCATTCCCACACCTCCAATGATTAATATTTGAGACTTTAATTTTGAAATACTCTCGTCTGCCATGAGTTTAACATTTAACATCATTTAACCGCCTTGGTGCTGCGTAATTACATTTGTAAACGTAGATGATCATTAACTATTGGCGTGGGCAAATCACCTCTTATTGATATACAGTCAGAGGTGTTTCCTAAAGAACATTATGTATGACGATTTCGGAAAATTTGCATTCGATTTTTACATTCGGCGAAAACTACAACTGGCAGAAAATACTGACGCAAATGTACGAGTATAAACCGCATTAATAGCTTGTTAAGTCTGGTTGTACACAGTATCCAGAGGTGGAACCAACTAATGTGATTTGTGATAAGTGATGGCTCAATCAAACTTTTTGCTTTGCTAAGTTGATAATTTGTAGAGGTTGTCACTTATTTCTGACGACTTGCTTGCAATAACTATTAAGGTGACATCTTATTGATGCGGAAAGGGGTATAGGAGATACACACTTGCACATATGCGCAGTGATGCAGGTGCTACAACTGCAAGCAGTTAGGTTTGAGGTAGCAGTTAATCGCGGAATTGACAAATGCGGAAAAGTCAGCAATATAAAGCCGGAACTCAGAGATATTACAAGCCGATCTCTAACAAATATGCGGCATGTGGCCTACGTATATGACATACAACATATACCTACGTTTCCTGAAGTCATTTTTCTATATTCGAATACATTTATATAAACGTCGATTGGTACAGACTCCATTATAAACTAATCGAAAAATGTGCGAAGTGTTTTCTGTCTTTTTTCCAGGCTGAAACGAACAGCCTTATTTGTAAACAAAGCGAAGAATCTTCTTATCTTTCCGCACTTTCCGCTAAAATGCCCTTACGCAGGAAAATGTGATTTATAAGGATTTTTCGAACTTAGGCAAAGTTAATCTAGGGCTTCGTAAACTTAACGCGAAAATTTGCATTTAAAGTCTGCGTAGAGCTTAACGTAAATATGTTTTTGAATCAAATGTTATGGATTTGGTCGTACTCGAATTGTAAACAAAACCAAAAAGTGAAACTAATTTTTGTTTGTAGGATGTCTGTGAATATGTCTACTTATGTATGTATGGCCAGGCAAAAGATTTGGTGATGGTTTTTGGAATTGGACGAGGAAAATGGACATATGAATACAGAAGACACGTATAGATATATGATTGGAGGTTGATATTTCAGCAGTCGCTCCGAGGACATTTCGGAAATGTGCCCGATAATTTCACTTTCGATTGAGTAAAATGATTTTACTTACGAAGCTAACCTGTCAAAAACAGCTGATATCGGTTTCAGAGGAAAAAGTAATAGATTTTTGTGTTTTTTGAATTAGTTTATCGAATTTCTTACCTTTTAGACACAAACTTCGTTTAGTAAAGTTACCGCGGAAAAATGTTTATAAATAACAATTTTAGGAAAGCCACGTAGAGGCTGCGTAAACCTTTACGTGATATTTAACTAAACAACATCGTAGAGCGTCGTAAGGGAATCATATAAATACAGGCGCAAGTCTTTAGAAAATAGCTCATTACGAAAAAGTTAAAGTTTTCCAGTCATATTTGACAGAAAAAAATAAACCTTTTCAATGATAGTTAATAGTTAAAATGTTGCTAACTTTGCTGCTACAGCGCGTTAAATTAGGTACATTCAGAAGATTCTACATCAATAATTAAATTCGGGTTGGGTACGATATCCTGCTTTTCAAAATACTGCTTTTTTTATCCTGTTTTTTACAATATCGCCTTATTATAATCCCGCTTTTTATAATCCTGTTTCTTATAAGACCGTTTCTTTTATTCCCTGCTCACATTTCAATAGTATAATAGTATATACAATAGTCAGGTTTTTTAGAATAATAGTAGTTAATCAAATCTCAATACACATTTTTTGTGCACAAATGTTAACTAACTATAGAATGCGCATGAACTTGTACAGAAAAAATTCAAAACATGTCCAAAAACTTGGCAAAAGGGCGGCTTAAAAACGTTCCGGAAAACTAGTCAAAAAACACGTTCAGAAACTCGTCCAAAAAGTGTTCAACATTCCGCCGAAAAACGCTTTAAAAAACCGCCCAAAAAAATTGAAGAAAAACGCACAGAAAAGTGCCTCAAAATAACACACCGAAAACGAATCAAAAAAATCGCCAGGAATTAACCAAAATCATGAATTGTGTTAGAAAACGAGCCCAAAAGCGAGTAAAAAATCGTTCAAAAAGCGCTATCGAAAAAATATTAAGAAAATAACCAAAAGATAGTCGAAAAATGGGCTTAAAAAAAAAAAACTTTAAAACGCTTCAAAATCGCATCAAAAGAAGTCTAAAATTGCTTTTAAAAAACCCAAAAAAAGAAAATCATATCAGAAAACGTGGCCAAAACGCTTCCATAAACAACCATAAACTTCGCAGAAAACTGAACCGCTACACCGATTTGATTTTATCTGCTATCGGTTTTACCGCATCGGAAAATTGACTCATAAAACGGTTACCGCAAGTTGTAGGCTCTTGATGAATTGACAACGAAGTGAAAGATGCTTTGCCCAAAATGTTTTTGAAAGTGGATTACAATGGAGAATCTATTGTCAAAATTGAACTATTTTTACAAATTAACAGAAATCTGTTGTTGAATAAGTAATGTTATTCGAAAGAAGGTTGCGTGTTCAGATCACGTCGGGGTCACCAATGTAGGAATCCGTGGCGTCCAGGAGAGTGGAAATATATAAAAACATCTTTGCCTGGTGTACGCTCTTTTACAAAAAAAAAACCTCGGGTCTCGATTTGACAGCTAAGTTGGTTGCGGTCAGGATTCGAGACTCGAGGGTGGAATCGTTCAGCGCTGTTTATTTTTTTATATGGGGTCTCTACAGCTATAATTCTAACCGAAGTTAAATGAGTTGCTGTGACTTTCTTTTTATACTGTGTATTTAATGCGTCACTTCAGTGTTTTTTCCAGGGATGTCCTGTTCGTATTTGTGCCGATGCAAAATATCTTTACTACTGAAGCATACAAATCTAGTTTGAAATTTTTTATCCTTGGCATGTCATTAATTTGTAGCTTTGTAAGTTTCTAATCAATAAATCATTTTCGTATAACACCTACGAAGTCATCATCATAATTCATTCACAGTCTAAAAATATACCACTGATATGCTTCATGTTCCTGACTCGGTATTTAAAAATGAATGAATACATTTCCACTAGCCACTCGCTAGTCATACAATGTATGTCCCGTCTCCCGTCTATGTAACCTGTTCGCATTCAAATGTATTTATGTAGAAGCTCACGTTGTAAGTTGAAAAATTAATTAGTTCACGTACTATTGTAATAATTTTTAATCTTATCTCGTATATAGTATCCACATCCTGGTACTGAAACTGATTAGGCTTAACCTTTAGCACCTCAGTGCTTTATAGAATAAGGTTTCGCCTAGGGAATCCATCCAGTAACGTAAAACTAAAACATTCGCAGCAAAGGAAAATGTTTGTTTACTTGGAAATAAATACAAAATTTTTGTCTACTTTTATTAATAATATACTCGTATTCTAATTCGAATTCATGTTGGGGGTGTTTCTCTTCTTATTAGTGATACTAAAGAGTTGATGAGTCAGAAGCCAAGGAATATAAATAGTTGGGCACGCGTACGTGTAAGAAAAAGGACTCTTCACTTCAGACGCCATGTTCTGATTTTAAACGTTCCCCCATAAGTAGTATAATCGCTTCCTCGAGTAAAGCTTAACTAGCACATCAGCTGTGGCACTTCTGATAATTTGTTACATTGTTGGTCTAAATTACAGATTTGAATTTTGGCTACAGCTGGCCAACATAGTCTGGTTAGCAATCGCGGTTATATGTTTGCTGACAGTCTCCGTCATTTTATCATTAACTATATTTGAACATTTGACCACATTCAGTCATCTATTTGTTTTATTAATTTCTGTTCAACAATTGTATTCCAATTCGTTGTCATTGAACATGGCCAGTACATCCATCCCTATCTAATTAAAAACCCATTTTACTTGTGATTGTAATTCGAAGGAGAAGTTTCGTTAGATCAAGATAAATGTAAAACTAATTCCCCAATGTCCACCACTGATGAGGAATGTTACTCTTTATTATTCGGAGCATTACTTTTACTTAAGCAAAAAGCGAATGTCACGATGGTAGAATAGAAAAGTCACATTGTTCCAATACAATGGCCCTGACTGAATACGGACGGTCAGGCCACCTATATCATTTGAATTTAATGCCACCAAAAATTGAAAATGGACTAGTAAGCGTGCAGAAAATTTCAATTTTAAAATTTCTCATTAAGATTGCAAATACTTTTTCGGCATTATTTCATGTTTGATGGGACAATTAAATGCCTCTATATGTATATTGTATAGGTACTTATGCACGTTGACGTATGCGACGAAAATTCTTTCTCGTCATGGTACCCCTGCCGAAATATTTAATAAGAATAACCAATTTAAGCTGTTTTTGAATATGGCACTATGCGCGCACGTGCGGGTTAAACGGGAGACCCAAACGGAAAGCGAATACATAAGACACGATTTATCAATGATATGACTTCATCGACCAAGTTATGATGTCATAAGACACCTGAGCATGGCTGAGTTCATAAAAGTAAAAATGCGGCAGCACTGCAATTTTTGCGTTCATTAATTAAAAAAAAACTGCATTATCTTTGCATGACAGCAGTTGTCATCTGCGTTCATATTAGCAAAATGACAGTCAAATTGCGATCAACTCTGCATTGAATTTTGTTTTGCTGTCGAGTTGCAGGAAGATGGCAGGAAAAAACATTTAAGTAAAATAAATGAAAATTTAATAGATTTATCCGAAATAAATGACGGTTTTTCTTTATTAAAACATTAAAATATATTATTTGTGTTTTATAGGAATTTGTTGGAAACTGTTATGGAATAGATATAAAATTTAAGGTCTCAACCTTTAGGATAGCAACAAATTTTTTCCATTTGCGAATAGCAACAGTCAACTAAAATAAATAATGAGAAATAATCTCAAAATTTAACTTTTTTTTTTTAAAAACATTTTAGCGAATTCATAAGAAAAAGTAATTTAATTTTTGGGAAAATTTACGAAAAAGTATTTTTTGATTTTAAATTTAAAACAGCTCCAGCTAATTTCATATCGGTGCTGTCGACACATTGGAGACCCGCATTTTTAGCAAGCTGACTAACTTTTCTTTAGCGGTTTCTTGAACAAATGGCATATATTAACTGCTCCTTAGATTTTTAAAAGCGCTTCTTTAAAATTCGACTCCTGAATGTCGCCTAGAAGAGTATAATTTTCTTGCAATCGGCTCATCTGTGACGATATTTGGTCACGGTGTCCTGCTTCTTGGCGGTGGTACTAAAGACGTTCGTGCCCATTTTGTCCTCCCATCATATTTCTCTGCAATTGCGCTGACTAACTGTCCTCTTCGCTAACTAGAAAATTATTTGAAATGATATCATCTTGCTACAAATGCTCAGAGACGTCATCCCCGTTTTCCAAAAACTCCATATCGGACACACTGATGTTATCATCTGAAATATTTCCGCAAACCTCTTGCAAATACTCTTCCATAGTTTGAATCGATCGAAAAGCCATGTATTCTGAAAACATCGGTTGGAAAATCTCCTTTGGTTTTTAGAATATTCCTAGTTTTTTTTAATGTTTCTTGAAATCCAGTTCCTTCTTATCAAAATAATCTTCCTTTTTCTTGAATTTTGCTTCTACTTCTTTCAGATAGCTTTGCCTGCACACTTTCAAAAGTGGATCTACTAAAGTCATTATCATTGTAATATCAAAACTGATTTACATCTCGAGTTCAACATTTTAAACGAATAGCATATTATCTTTCTCTTCGCATCGCGTAGAGGTTGAACATCTTAGCCCCTAGTTATAGCCATACGTAAGACGAAATCGTAAAAATGTTCTTTTGCTTTTTTTGACCACTTAAACCTAATGGTTGAACTGAATCTTGGCCTTAAAATGTTGCTTATAAATTATAAAGTTAGTTTAGAGAAACTTTTTCCGATCAACATCTCAGTCAATCCTGTAAAAAAATCATTCCACTTATTTCATTTCTTAGCTGTTTCATCTGTCAGGAATTTTTTTTTTCTGATGGATTCCAATCAGTGGTGGTTAGTTTGTTGTAATTGTTTTCATAGGGAAATGTTCCATCATTTTCGGTTCCATTTTGCATATGGCTATAACTAGGGCCTAACTCATACCAAAGCAGATGTAATTTTGCCATAGAGGACGGAAAGTGCGCTAAGAAAATCACAGTGCAAAAAACATTCCAAAATCGGGTACTGTATTTACACACAAAAAATTAAGTATCATCGAAATAAAAAGTTATTACAAATACAAATAGGATAGTCCTTTTTGGAACACCCTGTCTAATGTTGTTACTGTAATACTGATTACGTTTAATTGAGCGTTTCGGGAGGAATATTTTACATAAAAGATCTGTAACATCTATAAAGACAAATACATCCAGGTGAGAAAATGTTAACTTTCATTTTTGCGTGCGTTAACTTTCACGATAAAATGTGTTTCTTAAAACACAAATTGTTCCCAGAACACAGCAGCATGTGCTGCAGAGAAATTCCTTTATTTTTATCCTCGGTTAGGTTGTCTAAGAGTAGAAATCCATCCGTTCTTGGAATCAGGTTCATGGAGATTTCACCAATTATTTATTCAGTCTACTCTTTTAAATTTGACTAGCCGTTTTTCAATGTTATCTGGCAAATGTATTTGAAATTATTCCTGTCGCTAGAGTGTTATACATTTGCAGTGCGTATCTTAGCTTTTATTAATACAAAAGAAGTCGTCGTGTAAAAGTAACATTACGAAAACGCTATCTTAAGGGATGCTGCTATATCTATATACCTATAATAAAACTGTAGGCAATTTTTTTGTTACCTAATGGCGTGAAAACTACTGCACAGATTTCGATGAAACTTTTTTTGAAATGTTCCTTAAGATTTTGTGCAACGCATAGGCTATTCCTTTAATTGCCATGCCTATTTTTTGGAGCGTTTTTGACCAAAATGTGTTGTTTTTTTTTTCTGACTTTACTGTCTTTAACTCACCTTTACTCAAATAATTCTTAATCAATGCAAACAAAACAAACTACTTAGGAGAGCCAACACTTTTATAGTTATTTCAAGCCATCAATCAGCTTTCTATGTCCTCTAGAAGCTGAGCTACGACCTAAAATCTAACACGAAAAAAATAAATTTATTTTCTCAAATCGAATATTATCAGCAGCCGCGGTTCTTGATCGTTGTTCTGCTTTGGGGTGGTTGGGTGGCGCACATCGCACAAGCACGTTCATATGAAAAAAAAAACAGCGACAATGTGTTTCTGAGGAAATGCGCAGATGGCTGATGACGTGTGGCGTGGTGATGGACGTATGGTGGAGGTGGTGTATATAGAAATTGAGTTCATGGAATTTGTTTGAATGGTTGTTATAGTACCTACGTTTATACCTACAGTAAGGAAGTGAAACTTTAGTACTTCTGCTTTTGAATTTAATTTTCTTAAATTGGAGTTTAGGTTACTAGATTTGTTTGATTTATTATTTCACATTGACATTGTTCACTGCTTTTTTTTTTAGCTAGACTGTTGATTTGAAACAAATATGCCGTTGAGAAAACGGTCAAATCTCTTTTATTGGCAATTACACAGTCTCACGCCGCGTACAAAGTTGCGGTCACAGCTAGTAATAAATAAGTTGGTTTCATTTCACTTAAAAACACTAGAAACCTAACTAAATTAAAAGCGTGTATGTGCGTTAACAAACAGTTAACATTTTTAAATATATAATAAATTTAAAAATAATTAAATTAATTGAAAAGAAACGTGCTTACTCAAAACTGTATGCAGCTGTCCGCAATTAAGTGACGAACAAATTAATGAGTATTTTGTTTAACGTTCACGTTGATAACTGACATTTAGTTGTATGGCCGTTCGCCGTCTAGGGTCTACAGTAAATCATACAATTCGTTATGCAAAGCTGTCGTCATCGTCATAGACGTTGGTTTTGATGTGAGTATTCGAATTTTTGTTGCTGTGACGCAAAACCGAGACCAATGGTCATAAACAGAGATGAATTAATTAAAAGCGATGGATATCTTTCGTACGTGTGTCGTGTATCCCCCAGAAGCCCATTTGTGTAGGTACATTATTGTTTTTGTAATTTCAATCCCTGTCTGTGAACACTTGTGACCTACAAAAAAGCATGTTGCTTTGAGCAAAGGTTGTAGTAAAGTAAAAGCCCTTAGCAATTGCTTTTAATCGAATTAAGTCTTGGAATCTCATAGCAATTACTACGTTTTATTCATACGGATCTAAGTAAAAGGTAAGTGGTGCCGCTTTTCGAACATGCCAAAAGTTAGTTGCCAATCCAATAGCAAATGGATCGATTTCTACATTTCGTTTGAGTAAAAGCAATTGCTTCATTTTATTCATTCCAACCACTGTAGGCAGCCGTAAAGTTATATGTCTCTACAGTTCCATTATCATCAGTCAACACTTAAAAGAAAAAAACATCCACTGACTAAGGAAGAAGTGCTGCTTCTATGTAAAAAAAATGAAATAACAGTTAGAATGTTTTCTAAGGAATAACAAACAAACATGCCAACATCATTTAGCTCATTGTGATTGTGATAGCAGTAAATGTTCTCTCGTTTCGTGTCAAATAGCCATATTATTAAAAACTAATCATAAACAAAATAACGTAGTAAAATCTATTTTTAGCGAAATATTGCTTCGTTTTCTAAAATCCATTCCACAATCTACAAAAATTCCAGCATACCGACATTCCCCCTTTCACTATCTCTTAGCTGTAATTTCTCGGCCTTGTCATATAATATAACTCGTAGATTATAATATGAAAGTGAATCGTATGCGCAAAAAAAATAATAATAAAAGCTGCAAAACAAAATAATCATATTTATTTGTGAAACCTCAATCTGAAAGTAGGTGTGACCAATGCAAAATTTAATAGATTATGATCTTGTCGTCGCGCTGCTGGTGCAATTAACTGCATCGAGTTGTGTGTAACTATGTAATGGTTATTGCTGTTAATTGTTGCGTATATCATTGACGTTTGAGATGAAAACAAGCAACGAGTCACACAGGCTCCTCCTTTATAAATAAAGGTGAATAGGACACGCAGCAGCATAATAAATTATGGGTGGGATATACCTATGCATTCAAATAAATGGATTGATGTGACAACAGATGTTTGTGCAATATTTTTGATCTAACTATTCTCTATCGAAAAACTAAATGTGATGCACCACCACCAAGTTTGTATTATCTATCTTGAAGTTAAAAATCTGATAAAAAAAACTCAATTTTCTCGATTTTACACCTTGACAAAGAGATTCCTGTTAGATACTAAGATCGAGCAATGCTGTGAGAACAGCAAGATGGCTGTTTCGATAGATTTTCACATTAAATTGTAGCTCAGTTAGATTAGCAATAAATTTTTATTCATATCAGGTATGTAGAAATATCTAATAAGTCCGCGAAGTACATTTTGGGCGTAAATACTGTTATAAAGCCTCAGTAACTATGGAGAAACATCAACTTTAACAATAGGTACATCTTGGCTATAAGTTTTCCAAATAATGAAGTCTTGGGCGCCTGCATTGGTTAGTTGTAATTAACGTGCTTGTAGATAATTCTACAAATTTTATAAATTGCAACTTTTCTTTTTGTACCTGGCAGCATCTTGTCGAGGTGTTTATCGCCTGTGTATGTTTTAAATACGATTAGTTGAAATATATCATTCAAACTATTATTGAATACTTTTTGCGATATTATATGAACCTGGATATATTGCACAGCATCTTGGCGTCTTTCTTTCGTCTGGCAATAAACCATCAGCATGTAATCATGGGTCTTATACATTTTCAATCAGGAAACTCCCCTCTGCATTAAAAAAAAAATGTTCGTGCTTACAGTTGATATTCAAAAAAAAAGTTAAGAGTTGTTTCTCTCAAACAATACCTAAATCAAAAACTGAAATTCGGCATAATGTCCCAACAGAAATTGTGAGGGTAACCCCCTAACAAGCGAGAATCGTTGTTACTCCTCGCTTCCCCACTTAAAAATAAAACTGTTTTGAATTTTAAACGCGCCTGTTAGTTTTTGGCAACTGTTTCTAAAAATCAAGCGGTAACACCAATATTGCTATGAACTCTCGTTCTTCCGTAATCGAATCTAAGTCAACAGAACTCAGGCTACAGAGTAGATATATTTAGTCTTGATGCAACCATCTTATTGTGGAAATACCAGTATATCGATATATCTCCTGAAAGCAGGAGGAATGGGACAAAGTTTGGTGGTGCATGGATTGAATTCTAACTTTTATTGTGGTTGCTTTTATGTTTGGTATATAGCTTTCCACACTGTTATCTGATCTTAAGAAACTGTTTTGTGCAGATATGATTTATAAGTTGCCAGCAGTTGACATTGTACTGAAAAAAGTCCCGTACATATGACTTTTTAACTTTTAACTTTTTAACTAAAATATTTTTCACTTCCACCTGAAATTAATTTTATTGATCCCAACTATAGCTTTTGACAAATACGATCTCACTGTATACTACGATCAAAATTAAAAATTGCATTGAGGTTGCGCAACAAAATTATAACTGAGCCGACTTTCGATTGTAAGCCCGGAACATCCAAAGAATTCAGAAATTCAACTAATCCCCATAAAGTTTTGTTTTCACGACAAAAAGTAGCATATGTCCTTCCTTGGGCCCATGCGAATTTAAACCAAAAATCATAAAAATTGAAGGATTGGTTCCCGAGTTATGAGTGCACACATACGGACGTCAGTCTTTTTTATATGTAGCTGTACCCACTCGGCTTTGCTCATACCTTTCGTATTAAGTCCTGCTCACATTTAGCAAAGTCCTTTATTTGGACAATGTCCATTAATAATTTTAATGCTTCCACAACCCGTTCTCCTATCCCGCTTATGTTTTGCAAAGTACCATCTATAGGGTCCGAAACTATTGTATATTTCAATCTTGAAGCAACTATACCTACCCATCCACAAATTACAATCAACTCGGTAGAGCTATTTCGGAGATCGGCAACAGCGCCACCTATCAGGTCCAAAAGTATCCTATCCTTCAAGTGGGAACGAAGAATATACATCCACGAAATTTCATTGAAATCGGTTGAGAAGTTTCGGAGATCGACAACAACGCAACCTATCGGGTTCAAATTTTGGCAAAAACTTTTTTTTTTTTTAAGTGTTATAGGTGTTAATTTGTGTCAAATTGGTCCATAAATAAGAATTTTCAAAAAAGCGACCCCAGCGCCCCCTATAGGGTCTAAAATAAACATAAACCATCCGGAGCACCACACAAACATATGGTGTGAATATAAGGGGGATAGCTTCAGTGGTTCAGCCGTTATGGTCGGTCATGTATACGCACGAACGTTTTTATATATTATTAAGAAGATATATAATTTTCTTTTTCTTTTTTTTTGTATAGGTTTTACGGTCTCTGCAAGTCAACCCCAGCAATATTACATAGGAATCTCACTTCGGCACCTTGTATTTTGGTTTTCTAAGTCTGTAATTGCATTAGAAGCTGGACACATCGGTTTCGCTGTATACCTTCTAGAGTTCGCTATTAAATCTCCTCCTTCAAAGCCCTCCAATGCAAACGGAATCGAAAATCACTCGAAGAATTTTCGGTTCAAAGCGGCAAAGAAGATCTTCATCCGCATTTGCTATCGTCCATGCTGCTCAAACTCTGCAGAAAAATGTTCGGTTCCAAAAAACGTAGAATCCAGCAATTTAGAAATTATTTAATTGCTAAAATATTGCATTAGTAGATGAAGAATGACAAAACAAGTGAGTAACATCTGCCCCTGATTTCAAAACTTTTGTCACTGTCATTACCGCATAAGAATTTTGCTTTATTTCAAAAATCCATATAATCCGTAAGGTATAAAATTAAGTTTCACCACTTATTGAACAACACAACAGGTGTCCTGGCATGAACTTTTGACTTATGAGATTTCACTCACCTTTGATCCTGTTTGAGCAGTGCGATTACTTCCAGCTTGCGGATGATCAACTACTTCCGGTTGATAGGAAATCAAAAAAAAAAAAAATTGAAAGCAGAGTGAATTTTGAGCTTGACAACGAAATAATCGAATTACTATTTTGAAAATTAAATTAAATAAAATCTCTTAAAACCCTTTTTAGAGCAGAATAATTATTCATCTTGCATGAATAGAAGTCAAAAGGGAAGCAAACAAATTTTTAATACAGAATGATATAAACTGGGGGTATGGTTACAAGTCGACCGGTTTAAACTATTTTTGTACGACATACTTCGCTAATAATAAATTAAATAGACGATGGCCTTACTAATAACTTTCTTTAACCCTTACACTAAATATTTCGTAGGTCACAATGGAAAGTCACATTGTAAATTCTAACCTGGACACTAAAAAAAATAATATTATAGTATCGCGCCTTGACTTTGTTGCTATTTTTTAAATTCGTGACAGTAAGACTTGTTATAACCCAAAATTGTTTCAACTATCCAAAAATGTGATGTTTGATGTAGTGGTGTAGTACACTAATACCTACCCTATTCACACCGAGCCGAAACCCGGGTTTTCGCGAAAACGCTCGAAAACTTCATCGAAAACAGAACTTTTCCCATACATATTTCAGTTTTCAAAACGAGTCGTTTAAAGTCGTTTCCACACTTAATTAATGGATTATTATTATTTTAAATGCTCTGATTCATTTTAATTGTTAATTAATGCGATCGAAATTTATTACCAAACTCGTTTACACAGAAGTTTAATGACTAGTGTCTCACAGCTTAAACGTCAAACGGAAACTGTTGGTGTTCGGTGTGAATGCATCTTCGAGTTTACGACGAAAACACGGTTTCCACTGCGGTGTGAACAAGGTATAAGGCCACTATACGCCCGCGATATATTTTCCCATTACTCTTTTATTATTATCAGTTGCTCAATGAAAGTACTCGTATTAGTCATATTGGGTTTTGATGTTTTCTTGTCGTCACAAAATGCTTTATCGGCGATGTACTATAAGCCATGCCATTTTCCAATGACGTCACATGCAATAAAAATGACGCTTGTTATAAAATTCAATCGAATAAAAAGATATTCGAACTTACAACTTTTATATAACTACTGAAAAAAATGATCTGATATTCAGAGTTTCTAAACAAAGTGATGAAATTGAATAATTCAAATGTGCAATTCAATTCTTGCAATTCGTCTTACCACAACAACAGCTAGCACAGAAGACTGTATAGTGATGACGAACCACAATCCCGGCTAGTAAACACAAAAAAACAAGACGTATATAAAGCGGTGCTGTGGACTGCAAGTGGACTTCAGCGACTCACGTCAGTTATAAGAAGAAGAGACGGATGAAACACAGACATTTTTGAAAGCGCGCGATTGATGAAATTGAGAGATACTTCTCCAGGAATAAATAATATACGAAAATTTAAGAATATTTCTGGCAAGTCCCATATAGACCCGGGAAGAAAATCTTGTCGGTGCTAAGAATATGAAAAGGTTTTTTTCTGCAGGCTTTCTACAGACCTAAACAAAACGAGGTGGGGTTATATACTCAATTTAAAGACCAACAAGAATACCCGGCGTGATGATTTACTCTCCAAGTTTGCATTAGAAGAATTTGTTCGTGATGATCGAAATCTCAAAGATATCCTTTACATAGCGTTGGAGTTCCTGTCTGCTAGATTGTATGAACGCCTTTCATTAATAACCCTATTGGACCCTATTGAGTTTTAGGATTGGTAAGTTCTCTGTCGATCAAATGTTCACACTAAAGGACTAGGTATTCACATAGAGCGAATAGGTGAATTGCGAACAAATACATTTACCTATATATTTTTTATGAATGGAAAATTGTTTTTTGTTCTAACGGGTGATTTTTTAAGAGGTTTAGAACTTTTTTAAAAAAAAAACACAAAAAATTCGAAAAAATGAATGAAATATTTATTTGAATCGATAGTTTGAACCTTGCAATTTAATGTTTAAAGATAATTTCATGCAAATGTTGACCGCGGCTGCGTCTCAGGTAGTCCATCCGCTGAGTCCAATTTTGGCATACTCTTTCACACATATCGGCCGGTATCTCACGAATGAATGCATGGATGTTGGCTTCCAGTGCGTCAATCGAAGCGGGCTTGTCCCTATACACATTAGCCTTGACATACCCCCACAAAAAATAATCTAATGGTGTCAAATCGCACGATCTAGGCGACCAATTGACCGGCCCGAAACGTGAAATTAACTGTTCACCAAACTCGCCTCGCAATTGCGCCATTGTTTCGCGTGCTGTGTGGCATGTGGCACCGTCTTGTTGAAACCACATATCATGCAAGTCAAGAACTTCCATTTCGGGCAAAAAAAAGTTTGTTATCATCGCTCGGTAGCGTTCACCATTGACAGTAACGCTGCGATTCGCATCATCTTTGAAGAAATATGGCCCAATAATGCCGCCGGCCCATAAACCGCACCAAACAGTGGCTTTTTCGGGATGCATTGGTAGCTGTTGCAATGCTTCTGGCTGATCTTCACTCCAAATGCGGCAATTTTGCTTATTTACGTACCCATTCAACCAAAAATGAGCCTCATCGCTGAACACAATTTTTCGATAAAAAAGCGGATCCCCGGCCAGCTTTCCAAGAGCCCATTCACCAAAAATTCGGCGTTGTGGTAGGTCGGCTGGCTTTAGTTCTTGCACAAGCTGTATCTTAAAAGGCTTTACGCACAAATCCTTCCGCAAAATTTTCCACGTAGTGCTGTAACAAAGGCCTAACTGCTGGGAACGGCGCCGAATCGACATTTCGCGGTCTTCTGTCACACTAGCTGATACGGCCGCAATATTTTCTTCACTACGCACAGTACGTAAACGTGTTGGTGGTTTAATGTCCAACAAAGTAAATTTGGTGCGAAATTTGGTCACAATCTTCCGAATAGACTGCTCAGAAGGTCGAGAATGCCGATCATAAAATGGAAGCAGCGCGCGATGAGCATTTCGAACCGAGCACGAATTTTGATAGTAAAATTCAATAATTTGCAAGCGTTGTTCATTTGTAAGACGATCCATGGTTAAATTGCAAACCAAACGGAAGCTGTTTGACAGTGACACAAGGTACTAAACACACGTCAGCTGTCAAAACCGCAGTGTTGCCAAAACCAAACCAGCTAAAAAATCATCCGTTACCATAAAAGCATTAGGTACATACCTATAATTAAAATGACATCCAATTTAAAAAAAAAATCCTAGGTCCCAATTGATTTGCAATTTTTTTCCTGCGAATGTAAAATTCTTGCCGCCAACTGTCCCACTTTATTCACAATCCACAGTCGCTATCCACAAACCCACGAATAAAAAAATCTTTACATGACATGAAAAACTTTTCTCCCGTAAAATTTAACCAATGTGTTCACTCTATATGTTTATTCGAGTAAAAGTGTTGAACTCGAGAATATTAAAGCAGATAAAACGAATCAAACCTTAACGAGAGCCCTTTTAATATTAGATGGGAGTAATCCAGCTTAAATCAACTTCCGTTTGCATTTAAATTGTGTATCGTAGCATTAGAATATCACCATTAGACAACTTCGAAATCTTGGCAGAACTTAAGTTGATTTTCTATTATATTTGACACTAGCTTAAGCCAGCTTAATCCTTCAATTTTTCCAGTTGCGCTAATTTCAAATAACACGAGCTCATTCTCATGTGGAATGCTCACAGCATAGAAAGTTCTTGTATGCATATTCTCAATGTTTTGCTACGGTAACCTGCAATCGTTGATCCACCCACTTTTTGTGTTCAACCTATAGATGCAACCTATAATTCACAAATCGATTAAGTACGGTTGGGTATGCAAGCACCAACAGTGCGGATAGAACATTTTTCTATATGGCTATTCGGCTCAGATCTATCTAACCTCGCATACCTATTTAACTACAAAACGCAGCTATATTTCCCTACTGACAGGGTTGTCTTTGGGATGTAGCTATTTGCGTCTTATTATTTATAAAGGGAATGATTTCATCGAAAGTAGACATTTTATTAAACGACAAATTGTTTAATTTAGTGTGACAATTATATTGAAACGCAAGCCAATATCGATTATACAGCAAATGCAATGCTATCCGACCTTATGCATGTATGGGTTCAATATTATTAACGTGTTCGTGTAAAATGAAATAATTAAAATATCAGCGCTGTATTAGGGCTGGTCCGATGTACACTCTAGATCATATAAATCATTCAGTCAATTAATTGAAGCGTAATAGAAACACATTTTGTATGCCAATAGATATTATAAGTTAACACAATCGTGGCGACGAAGCTTATTATAAGCAGATCGCATTCGAAGTAGGATGCATCAGGGTGTGAGATACTACAGACGCAAGTCGATGCAAACAAATAAATAAAAAAAAACACAGCAAAAGCTGTTCTACGCCCCATTTAGAAAAGCACCGGACTGATCTCTGGCGACAGAGAGTCTCTCGTGAAAAAATGCCCGTCTGTTATGCAGATTTAGACATTAGAAATTCCGCCCGTCACTTTATGCATCGCATTTTTCGTTACGGTGTGAAATATTTATTTTCGAAAATAACGCTGGGGTGTACGGCTGACGTGGATACTTGAAATTCAATGGAAACTTTATCTCTGTGAATAAGAACTTAATTAGTTCAGATCGGAAAATGCGCGCAATGACGACACCTGATGAATTATAATTTATTGATGACTTGCGCAGGGAGGGTGTGGACCTGCCTGTAAATGTATCTATAGGCGTTTTTGCAGTCATTGAATGGAATTGCTCAGCGTGCGAATCTCATAGCGAGTTTATATAATCATTTGGTTCAATAAGTGTATTCGTCCGTTTATAAATACGAGTGTGTGCGCTGTGGGCTGCTGAAATACTTTTTCTATTCAGACAGGATATGAGAGCATTCTAATGTCGCTTAATTTCGATTCAGAACAAATAGCAGCTTTTAACTTTTAATCATGGACTTGCTGATGTTGTAATGTTTTGAAATCTGAGATCCGCTTCGAGTGCGATTCAACGGAATTAATGAGCGAATACATTGGTTGAGCTGAGTGAAGTTTAAAATGAGGATTTTTCGCTTTCACAAATGTTTGTTGTGATTTAGCAAAAATAATAAATGTGATTGATGGTCTGAAGATTATTTCCGATTGGGTCGTATGAATAAAAACTAGCATTGGCTTTGAACAAAAGTCTGTAGCAAAGTAAAAGCCCTTAGCAATTGCTTTCAATGGGTGGTATGAGTAAAACATAGCAATTGCGTTTACTCAAACGAAATGTGAAAGTCGAAGCATTTGCTACGTTTCATATGAGTAAAACTGATTGGAGTTAACACTAACTTTTGGCATGCTCGAAAAGCACCGCCACTTGCCTTTTACTCAGATCGGTATGAATAATTAAACATAGCAATTGCTAAAAAAAATCCAAGTCTGATTAAGCTGATTCACACCTTTTGATAAATATTTTATAAGCACATTTGTTGAGTTCTTTTTCTGTAGGAAATGGATTCAGCGCGGATATTAACAGTGGTTGAATTCAACATTAATAATAATAATTAATTTATTATATGAAAAATTGTTACCTCTCAGACAACAAGAGAGAAAAAAATATACAAATATATGATATAATATATGAAAGAGATAATTAGTTATGATGGTAGTTATTACGATGGTTAAATTCTGAGATCCAACAACATTTTTAACACAAAACAATACAAAACAAAACTGTGAATTTTCAATATTCTGTTTAAAAATAGCTTAAATTCTGTTTGTACAGGAAAGCCAACATAATAGTAGGTACCTATGAAAATAAAGTGCACGACTGGGTCGAACGAAACTTACTCAATAATCGTTCATCAAAAATTTGATTGGATGTTTTCTTATTTTATTGGGAAATATAGAAAAAGAAATTGTTAAATAAAATTCACTTTAAGGTTATTCATCTGATATGGCAGTACATATAAAAATGTGAGTTTTTAAAAGTTGAAGCACTCAGTAACAGACAATTGTCGCAAGTTCTGGTTAGAGAGTTTTAAGCGCCTACTGCACTATTTTATTGCTCTTGCACTTTACAAGTACGAGTACAAACGTAGTACGAGTTTCTGATCTTTAATCTGTTTTGGCATGATTTTACATTTGACTGGAATAGATTAATGATACTGGCTTAAGTTTTCAATGATTAAAGAAGTGTTCGCGATAGATCCAAAATTTCGACGGAAAATTAAAAAAATCACAGATTTGTTTTACAATTTGCATGTGTGATAAAGTGAGATTTTCTGATTGTGTAAATTCCAAGTGGAAGGAATTATTTTAAGGTGCATATTCAAAATGGTTGAAAAAAGAAGAATTTTCTAATATTTGCTAAAAATAAGTTTTCGTATTTTAATTTTAAAGTGCGGTATTGAGTTTAAAAAATACGTACCAATATATGAACACAGATCGGCTTTTGTGTAGTCATTTTTGAGAAATAATTAAAAAACTGATTTATTCGAATTTTTTGAGAAAAACTAAGGACAGAATCTTATTTAGAATACTGGTTTCATCTTTAATGTGTACATATTTTTATCGAAATCATTAGAGCAGTTATTGTAAAATTACTTAGACAAAACAGTAAAAAATATTGCAAAGTTTAGTCTGAAAAATACTATTGGTTAACTACTTAGCTAAAAACCGATTATAAGTTATTGTTCGGGATGTAAGCATTATTTGGGGTTTAAAGTTTTATCGAATTCGAAAATGGGGTTTTCGAGATATGAGCAGTTCGGTTTCGGTTTGCGGTTTCGGTGATTCGAATTAAAAATTAAGGACGCAATAGTTTTGAAAAAATAAATTTTACTCTATGTAGGTATGCATTTTGGTCAAAATCGTTAATGCCGTTTTCGGGTTAACTAAAGAAAACTAAATTTTTAAAAAATACCTTTTTTTTATTTTTTTCAAAAATCCATTGTACGATAATATCTATATAGAGAAAAACTGAGTTTGTTAAATTATAAATGATTATATGACCTAAGAAATTAATTTTTGCTACTATCGGATGGACCGTTTTTGAGATACATATGTCCAAATTTCAAAAGTAGTGGACAACTGAGTGCAATCATGTTACCCTCACCTACTTAAGAAAACATATAAATTTTGATTGAAATCGTTAGAGCCGTTTTCGAATAAATAAAACTGGTATGAAAATTTTATAATTAATGGTTAATACATTAATATTGAGGTTAATTTGCAAAAAAAAAAAAACAGCCCGAACTGTAAGCCCCCAAACTCTAAATCCGAAGTTTGCACAAAATCCGGGCAGCTGTTTAGGCTGTAGGCCTCGGCACAGACGGACAGAATCACAGACCCACTTTTTTGAGTTCTTCTATCATCGTAATGTCAGAATTGATTAACATCTCGAGTTCGAAATTTTGTAATTAAAAAAAAAATGCTAATAAGCAAGGGAAAAAAATCCCAAAAATGATTTGGTTACAGGCCCTTAATACAACTGGAAACAACGTACAGGAAATAGAAAAGCTAATTTTCGTCATAAATTTTTCGAGCAGGACAACTATCTCCTTAAAAACACGAGCTTAGAAATGGAGCAGTAGAGCACGTGTTTTGAATTTTCATCATGCTTTCATCTCTAGAGGTTAAAACTCTATAGATAAACTGCCACAGGTAGGTCAGGAAGCAATAGCCACCGGAGACTGTCGTCGATGTAAATAAAACTAAAACCGAGTATACTCCTACATCAGGAATATGTAGAAGATAATAAAAAAGAAAGTTAAAAAACAATCGGAGACAACCTACACAGACTAACAAAAATAAGCGTAGCCTTCGACTGCCAAATAGTTATACATATACTTGAATGTGTCTTGTTTACATCTTTTTAGTTATTTTTTAGTCAGTCGGGATTTTTGTTTTTATAAAATTTTAAATTTTAATTTTTTATTATCGAATATTATGACACCAACTGCCCTTCAAAAGCGGTCAAACAGTTTAGGCTACAGGAGGTCACGTGAATCAGATATACGCAATACGCATGCGCGAAACAAATAACACATTCTGGGTGCAGGATATAAAGTCGCCAATTCATAAGTTTGAATGCTGTCACAACGAATCACGATGGAAACTAAGTGCATCAGTCATCATCATTAAAAACGACTAAATTACGATTCTAACTGAACGAGCTATTTGATCAGTTTAAAGGTCATAACTTTGCGTGCTGAATGTGCAAATTCATTCGCTCTTGGCTTATTTCATCAACAAATTAAGAATCTCAACGAAGTCGATAATTATCTCTGTTGGGAAAGTGTCACACATACAGTGCTGCCATCAAAATATTTTTGCAAATCTGCAATTATGACAACAACAAAAAAATCCCTTGCAGATTTCTATAGAAAAATCTTACTTCACAAAATTTTTTGTATACACCTACCTATTTAACAATAACAAAAAAAAGAAGCTGTTTACGAAAATGACAGCAAACAGAGAAGTCAAGTGTGCAACAAATGTTAAAGTTTGTTAAAAGAACAAAATTTTTTATTGCGGATGCAGACAAAATCTGTAGCGCAGATTTCTGGTTTTTAAAAGTTTGCAGCCAGGTTTAGAATCTAGATATAGAAAATCTGCAAAATGCAGACAAATCTGCGCTTATGGGTACGCTGCACACATAGTTCTTCATATTCATTAAAAGTACTTTAGAAATGCACCTGCTTGTTTTATAAATAACTGTTGATAGCCCAATTTTCTGCACCTAACCTAAAATTGTTACTTCAAACTACGTAAATTATTAGGTCTGTTCCCAATTTCCAACTTCGTTCTTTTACGCATAAGTTGGGTAAGAAAGGAACGAAGATTGACTAAATATGACTAATCTACTCGAAGGCATAATCGGGAACAGAGACCTATTAAATGCTTGCGCCATTTGTGAACGGCACAATGTGACGCCAATAAATACATAATACTCGTGATTTCCACTGTCGACAATTGAATCTCAATTTAGCACGAACTTTCGGAGTTGAGCCTAGACCATACTCCACCCATAAGTATACTCATATAAATGCGCACATGTATTGATACAAACTCGTATCGTTCTGCGATCCGCATGTAATCCATGCTAAATTATATGCATATCCACAAATGCAGAAAAGATGTTCACCCTTGGTCGACCCATCAATAAAAACATTATGACTGATTGTCTAAGTCTCATAATGGCAGCGTCTTGACGACTTACCATGACGGCTTAATGGCGCGCCGTCGAGTACATGCAGAAGTCACTGTAATCAATTTACTGAGCCTCTGTCTTGCTCGCAATCAGAGAGAAAAGCAGAGCTCCATTTAATGCAGCAACAGTACATATACTCACTAAATTGAAGCATTCCACATTATTTGCATATATGTACTCGGTGAATGGCAGCGCTGCGGATAGTTACCCTCAGCACCTCGTCAATCTCCTTGATTTATCTAATTCGCCATAGAGTACTCTGTTTCTGCTTCTTATCGGGTTATTGTCTCTCGACTTACTTCAATTTTATCAACTTATTGCAAAATATCTTAATGAACGCAATTGCTTATTCATTGCACGAGTTGACCGAAAGAAATCAAAAATCAAGATGAATTGCTTGTGACTGTAGTGCATTTCGCATTCGCATTCGCATACGAATGTGTGAATCAGATATTCAACTGAGCTATTGTTCGGTTAATCAAGTAAAACTGAAGTAAACTACTTCTAGTTGTTGTTCGATTGATTGGTTAATAACTGAAACACTCAAGTACAGTATACTACACCGCACCACACCATGCCGGCAGTTGTTGCAGTCAATCCGAGTTGACCGAATGCACGAAATTCACTTGTCAATATAGTGTAAGACTGACATGACATATTTGAGTACGTAATGTATTCTAAGTAAATGGCGACAGTGGCAGGTTCTGCACTTTTGCATTTCGATTTGTATCGATCTAGTACGTCCATCTATTGCAAATTTATTTGCCCATTTCGTGCCCAATCCGCAACAAGGGGAGATCAATCTTTTTTCGTTTTATAGTCACTCTCGTCTCGGTGTGCTCGGTGGCCAGTGTCGCGCTATTTCCCAATGACAAGTGGTCCAATTGAATATTGACATTTTGATGGTAAAAAACGATTGCGGTAATGAGTTCAAATGACTATAAATTAGCGCTCGGATAGATGCGCATGTCTAAAGTACATCTTATCTCGTTGACAGAGGAAGAGTTTATGATCGTGGACCATATATACAAACCTTCAAGTGTTTGACAATTGCGATTTAAATTGCGTGCATGCAGCGCCACTCTGACGCTTGAATAAATTTGTGTGCGATTAACAAATTGAAGATGAAAATAATCTATGCTACTTAAGCGGGTGTTTATTAAGTGGCAGACAGATTATGCAGATCTAGCTGTATAATCGTATTTACCACTTAAGAAGAGAATTACAACATCTATGCGCCATCGTGAGAAAACTGTTTATTAGCATCTAGCGACGACGACGACGACGACAACGACTAACAACAGCGGCACTAAAGTGTGGGAGTAAACCGACTGGCGTTGTTCTAGCAGGTGCCCGATTTTTGTAAAAGTAATTAATCTGCGCCGGAAAAACAAACACGGAAGTCGAAGTATTATTAGATTTATATAGCCAAGCGGTAATTGATGGTCAAGCTTAGGGAATTTTGGTCTTGCTTGCATCTTTTTTTTGGTGAATGCTATGAACTTGGTCTTCATTTAATGCAATGTCAACAACTCAGTCGGAAGATGAACTTGCAGTCAATCAAAACCAATTGCATACGACGAAAATGTGAATGGTGCACGAATGAAGGCCATTTGACATTATCCGATGCTCAATTTATGGTGGTCGGTTAGGTGAGGTTTTCGGGATGGGGGAGCAGAGTGAACTTTTGTAAAGCCATCAATTGTCGTCAATCTCTCTTGTTTTCAATTGCTCGAAGCTGGGAACTTGTCCAGCCACTAGATTTCCTCAAAAACTTCTAAGTATCAGAGAATACAATAATCGACGATTCTTATACAGTCCTCAACATAATGAAAAGCCTCACACATAACTTTTTTTTTTTTTCAATAATTTTGTTTGGACCTTTTTGATCTGTACATATGTAATTGTGTATTGGGTTGAAAGGTAGGACTGAGTTCTTTAAACTAAGAAGAGTTTCAAATAGTTTCGAAAAGCTAACGGAATTTTCTGAGATTATATATCGTTTTTATTTACTAAAATTCATTCTTTTTTTAACATGAGAATAGAATACCCTTGTTTATTTTAGTTAAAATGATTTTTTAAGAAAGGTATTTCTATTTATTTCCTATATTACATTATTTTAGTACTTTGTACAACCTCCCTCATTTTAAATTACTTTAAAAATGCGGTCTTTTAAAGAATCATACAATACAATATATTATGTCTATGAATAAATTACTACTACTACAATGATTTTTAAAGATCAAGTAAAATACTATCCCAAGCCACTTTGATACCTTCAATAAGGTCCTCTTTGTTGGTTTACTGTTTCCCACACTCATACACCTTTCGTGTCCACCAGTTCCACACTTTTTCCATGATGTTCAAATCTGGGGAGTAGGGTGGCCAAAAAAGTTGTTCTATATTTTGGTCTTGTAACCAAGCCTTATTTATTCCAGCTGTGTGAATTGGCGCATGTCGTGATGAAAAATGATCGGCAGTGATCCGAAAATATCCTAGAACTGAGGTAGAGCCGTTTCCGGTACAGTTTTGTAGTAAGGTGCTGTCGTTCTGGAGTTCACAAAAAACAAATCGATCGTTCCATAATATGAGATGGCGCCCCATACCATAACTCCTTCCTCATGGCTGTGGTGACGGTCCAAAAACAATTTTTCTTTTCTTAAATCATGGTAGTAAAAGAAGTATCCATCGGACTCATCTAAGTTGAACTTCTTTTCGTCAGAAGATATCACTTTCCGCCAATCGTTTGAGTGACTGCTCCAAGCCAAGTACGATCTTGCAAAACTAAGCCGCTCTTGTTTTCGCGCTTTGTTAAGTGGTGTTTTATTTTTGTAGTTTCAGGCGCTTCAGGTGTCCGGCACTCTTAGTTACTCTTCTTATGGTCATTCGACTAACTTCTAGCTAAGCTTCGCGTCTAATCTTACTTAGAGAATGTGTTGAATTGGAAGGTAACCTCATAATTTGCCGTTTTTCTCGGCTTGAAAACACAGTAGAAGTACGGCCTTTGTAATGTTTGTCGTAAAAGAATGGATTTTCTAAATAACTGTTTACTACTCTTGGACTTCGATCAAGTTATTTAGCTATAGCGCGATTAGAGATATTTTGCTAATGGTAAGCCTCTATTTTAGTAATTTCCGTTGCATTTAAAGATTATCTTTAACACAAGAAATAAACCGTTTATCACTCCCGATAACTTTCCGATGATCACACTGCTAAACTCTCGCTTACAATGAGTAAGAAAGTTAATTGAGGCTATTCTAAAGTTACAAAAAAAAAATATTATTAAAATGAATGCATACAAAACTTAGATCAAAAAGTCCCATTAATTTAAAAAAAAAGAAGTTAAAAGCTCTCTTAATCTCAGAAACTCTTAATCTTAGCTTGTCACCCAATACATATTTCCTTGGGTACAAATCAAAGAGCTCAAAACAGTTAGTTGAAAAGAAAACAATATGTATATGTATAAGGCTATCCAGTTGTTACGGACTGTACATAATGGAAGTATATTGTACCTTCCAAGTGTTCTGTACTAAGTCTGACAGCTTAGTAATGTCCTTTTTGATTTGGCAAAAGAATAAATTTTTTGGAGAAAAAATCTTTTTTTTTTTATAGAAATTGCTTTTGATGTTCGATTTACCACTTGTGAGAAACATCGATTTTTTTCGCAACTGGCGGTTACGAATTGTTTATCATTGGAAGCATTGCTTTCTTAGTGGAATTATTCATTTCAAGCGTATGGAAACAAGTTTTTATAATAATTGTTTTAAAATGCGTTTTTATGAATGTGTGAAAATCAATTGAAAATCCATTAAAATGGATTTCCAGTGCAAGTAAAAAAAATGTTGTTTTTTTTTGCGGCCAACTTATTACACACAAGAATCAATAAAATTCGGATTTTATGTTCGATTTGGCAGCAGAAAGCTGAAATCTGAGATCAAAATCTGAAAAGTCAAATTGAAAACGAGATGAATTTTTATTGCCTTCGATTTTTAAAGGTGAAGATTATATCGGCCAAAACAAAAAGCTATCAAGCATTTGCTTGATACGTTCAAAGTTAGTTGCAATATACGAATCAAATTTGTTCCGGTGTTGGTTATAGTGAGCACTAGCTGAAAGTCTTTTAGAAGATTTCCACATTCCTTTACAAACAATTAAGCCATCAGTCTTCGTAAAAATACTATAGCAAAACCCTTCAAGCAAGGGTTACGGGAGGAACATTAGCTTTTCAAGAAAAATGGAAAGACCAGAAAAAACTATTTTCGAAGAAATTAAGATATGAGCTAACTCTAGAAATAATCTATGAAAATATCGATTCGTAAAGCGAAGGTGGCACAGTAGTAAATTTGGCACAAACAAACAAAACGATGTGAGCGTAGCAATTTTCTATCTAAAAACTTTTTTTTTTTTTTACGCTGGGAGGTGGTAATCTTCCAAAGACGAAACCGAGCCCGTACTCAGTAACAGTGTGGTGATTTCTACCCACTAACCCCTTCTCCCGTCTTCCCGTTTCCCTGCGATACAACCTTCTTGGTATTTCATTGTCGCAGGGCGGGGATTAGCCAGCTTTCCAATTATTGCACCTAGTAGTTAAACCAATCAGCAATTTGTCTTTCATATTTTAAAACTCATATTCTAAGTATTTGTCCATAGAGGATTTAATACTGTTTTTGTTTTATTTTTCGAGCTATGTAGCTAGTTCAAAAGGTTTTATCCTTCTTAACCTCCTAGTCATATTGCTAGTATTTAATAGTTCCTTCATTTCTGAGCTGACGTGATTGAGAAGCCTAAGTTTATGTCTATTAGCTACTTTTTTGACTTCATCTTCAATCATTTCTATTTCTAGATCTCTATGCAGATCAGCGTTTCTTATGTACCATGGTGCATTCACTATATTCCGTAGAACTTTGTTTTGAAATGTTTGAATTTTCTGTAAATTTGTTTTGCATGTGCATGCCCACAGCTGGAGCCCGTAGGTCCATACTGGTTTTAGAATTTGCTTATAAAGCAGTAATTTATTGTAATTTGACAAACAAGAGTATTTTCCTATAAGCCAATACATTTTGCTGTAACGCATATTTAGTTCTTCTCTTTTTTTCTTTACATGGTGCTTTCCAGCCCAGTTTTGCGTCTAGTGTCATGCCTAAATATTTGGCTGTGTTTGCGTAATCTACTTCTTTATCATTTATGAATACAGGTATGTGCTGAACATTTTTATTTGTAAAATTTATATGGACCGATTTTAGGTCATTTAGTTTAATTTGCCAATTTTTTGTCCATTTTGTTATATTGTTCACTGCCTTCTGTAGTTTTTTTGTCGCTACTTCGACAGTTTCTCCCACAGCAAGTACAGCAGTATCATCTGCAAATGTTGCCACAGTTGTTTCATCACTGTTCGGCAAGTCGCTAGTAAATAAGAGATATAATAAAGGACCTAATACACTTCCTTGTGGTACACCAGCTTTTATTTCTCTTAATGTGGAGTAGTCATTTCCTAGTTTAATTCGAAAGAATCTCTCTAACATATATGACTCTAAAAACTAAAAGTCCACGTGATGGTGTACTTTCGTTAGATGAACGCAATACCAGCAACTTTTTGGCAACCAAAAAGGGAGCCGTTGACTGCGAAGAATGGGAGGGCAAGCAAAACCAAATGCGAGCGTTTTTCAACCATTCACTTGTGCGAACTCTTATTTTGGTATAAGGAAAGTAGTAACCTTCCATCGCATTCTATTAATTAGAACACAGAAGTCAAAAACCTTCAGTTATTCTCTACTATGTTTGCCTGATATTAGGAAGATGTCGAGGGTCGAGCAATAACACATCAACCATTGAGCAGTGTTCACACAGAACACTAATTCTGGATTTAAAAAAAAAAAGTTTCTAGGGCGTATACGTAACATTTTTACTTTGATTTTCTACTTTCCAAATATTGATTTACAATCACCGATTAGCTTCACATTGTTATGCCTGTCGTTCACTGTGAAGTGAACTTATTTAGATTTAGATTGTTTTGGGGGAGGTGTGGAAGCAAGTTACCATGTCACTACGTAGTAGAGCTCCCTCATGGTACCGGACTTTCAGATGAATCCTGTAGATCTTTGAGTGGGCTGTCAGATATGTCCTCCGGCTAAGGGGAGACTTAACCGAAATAGTGTTACAGTAACCCACAGTGTGTTCTGCTGATCTTTCGTCCTCGTTGCAGTTAGTGCGCAACTCATCACCGGATATTTTCCAACAGTTAATTAAACTCTTCAGTTGAACAAATGATTTTTTACGTTCATGCTCCGCTGCATATATCAAACCCACATTCTTCATGTGAGCAACGTATAATTAAACATTTTCCTATCAAACGCGTTTCAGGAGTTGGTCAACTGTTTTTTCATTTTGGCTGCTCGACGAGTAAAAGGACTCATTGATAACCTCGTACACTTATAACGAAGCATCATTGGTTGGGCATCCCGTTGAAGACACTCGGAAATCGGATAGGAAGAGGTCCTCGAATCTTCATGAAGTATATCGATCTGAGTTCTGTCGGTGGTCCACTTTGCACTGTCTAGACATCTGTCTTTTTCTAGACAATTGTCGAGCAAACATGTTTTACTTACTTACTTACTTAGGTGGCGCTACAGTCCGGGGTGGACCTGGGCCTCAACCAATACGCCTCTCCAGTTAGCGCGATCTTTGGCTAACTGCCTCCAGTTGCGCACTCCAAGTTGGTTGAGGTCCCTTTCCACTTGCGCGCGCCACCTAAGGCGAGGTCTTCCTCTACTGCGTTGTCCCTCCGGGTTAGAATCGAAGACTCTTCGGGCCGGAGCGTTGGTGTCCATTCGCTCTACATGTCCCAGCCATCTTAGACGACTGATGCGTACTTTTCTGACTAGGTCGATGTCGCTGTACAGCTCGTAGAGTTCGCTGTTAAATCTTCTCCTCCAAAACCCGTCAACGCAAACGGGACCAAAAATCACTCGAAGAATTTTGCGTTCGAAACGACCAAGGAGATCTTCATCCGCCTTTGATAGCGCCCATGCTTCTGCACCATAAAGCAGGACTGGGATGATGAGGGTCTTATACAGAGTTTTCTTAGTATTTCTCGACAAGGCCTTACTTATCAGTTGCCGTCTTAGGCCAAAGAAACAGCAAACATGTTTTACAAAACTAAATTACAAATGACAACGACGATGTACACTATGCGATTCCAATGGTCTAACTCATATATCAGTTACACAAATTTCGTTGCACCCAACGCAACTGAAGTCAACAAAATATGCCAGAAGTTGAGCAACGGGTTGAACAGATAATGCGCCGGACATTAATTCAAAATGTATGTCTAATTCGGCGCAGGGACGAAGGAAAGCCCACGAGACATAAATCTTATGTCTTATGACAAAGAATATACACTAGCCGCGTTCCTCGATATTGAAGGAGCATTCAATAATGTTAGGACGTGTGCAGGAAAGAGAGCACTACTCAATAACAACGTAAACCAAAAGCTTACCAATGTGATTGAAAGTTTGCTCAATGAAAGAAATATTAATGCAAAACTAGGTGACATTCAACTTAGAGTGACAGCCTCAAGAGGTACACCACAAGGAGGAATCATCTCCCCCTTACTCTGGGTCCTTGTCATACATGAAATACTACTAAAATTCGAAAACAGAGGGGTCAAAGTAATTGCTTATGCAGATGACGTAGTAATACTTGTTACAGAGGCAAATTCCTACCTACCATAAGCGAACTACTAGAAAACGCATTACGAACACTTAATATGTGGACAAAACAATGCGGTCTTGGAGTCAATCCACAAAAAACTGAGCTAGTCTTGTTCAGTAACAAAAGAGTTATTCCAAACTTCGATCTTCCAACTATTGAGGGTATACCTCTCAAGGGAGCGGAGAGTGCTAAATATCTGGGAACGATCTTGGATAAGAAACTCAACTGGAAATTAAATGTCAACGAGAGAGTAAAAAAGGCTGCAAATGCTTTTTACGCATGCAACCGAATCTTCGGAAAAAGGTGGGGACCAAACCCTAAAATAATTTTGTGGATGTATACGGCTGTTGTGCGTCCAACACCCACATACAGAAGCTAAGTCTGGTGGCAAGCCACAAACAAAGCATCGAACTTAAAACTAATGACCAAAATACAAAGACTCCCAACCTTGACTTTGATAAACCATTCTCTTGCTATTTCCCCAGCAGGGATCTAATGATGGATCTAAGATGGAGTGTGGAACAGGTGCTGGAATTTTCTCCGAAGAGCTAAATATACACCACTCGATCAGACTGCCTGATCACAGTAGTGTTTTTCAGGCGGAGGTTCTGGCAATCGCCGAAGCTGCCCATATGGTGTCAATGATGGCAATACCAAATGATGATATTACCATATTTATTGACAGCCAGGTGGCTATAAAAGCAGTGTCTGCTATTGAAATAAAATCGAAGCTAGTTCGCCGCTTCCGTGAAGAGCTTAAGGTTCTCTGCTCGCAACATACCAAGCGTCTCTGCTGGGTCCCTGGACACAGGGACAAAGCCGGCAATGAGATGGCTGATAAACTGGCAAGAAATGGATCTGCTATGAATCAAGATCGGGCGATCAAATCGATCAATCCACCGCTCTGTAATCTCAGAGAGAGAGTGGAAAACAAGATTCGCATGAAAGCCAACAACAGGTGGAAGGAATTAACTACTACGGAAGCTATGGCCGGAATATAATGCAAGTCGGACTAGCAAGCTTATGCGGTTTGATAGAACGTCGCTACATAAACTGGTAGATGCTCTAACAGGTCACAACTTCCTGAAAAACCACACAATGAAATTAAAACTCAAGAATGACGACATATGCAGGATTTGCGAAGACGAGGAAACACCTCACTTCCTCTGTCTCTGCCCAAGCCTGTGTCACTTGAGGAACAGAACACTTGGAAGATACCACTTTCATGACATACAAGAACTTTCAAATGTTAATTTATTTAATCTTTACAGGTTCATAAATACATCAGGATGGCTGGACAAGGTCGAGTAACCAAGAAGGAATTAATACCATCGCCAACAACATCGGCTAACCCCCAACAAGGGCATCACAATGGGTCCACATGGACCTAAGTGGGGTCTGCAGGGTTCACTCTGCCGTATCCACCCATTAACCTAACCTAACCTAACCTATTCTATGTCTTATGACTTATGTCTCACAGAAGTGGGACCCACTTGAAAACATTTATGGAATTATGTCCATTCTAACATATTTTGTACATATGCTGTACCTGTTGTTTAAGTTAATTGAATTTAATAGCAGAACTGGTCACGCCAGAGTCTTAAGCATCTAGCGGCGGCGCCCATTGTAGTTTTTGCCGATGATTCATTTAAGCTTAAAATGGAAACCAAAATATTATCTGGGGCTATATCTTTTATATAATTAAATTAAAGAATGCGCGCGATTTTTTTACTTTTATTTTCTAAAAATTTTCGGAAGCAAATCCATTATGAACTTATTTCTCGTGGACTTATGTCCCTGCGCCGTCTAATTCATATTCCTGTTCATTGGCAGTACCCGTATACTTGCTGAGCGGGTTGTGCCGAGGTGTACTACCTCAAAGTTGAAGCTGTTTACTGAAATGTTCCGTCCGACTTATAGATGTTCTTATTGGGAGGGTATACTTTGTGTCGTTCACAATCTATTTGTACCTCCTCTGTCCCACTGGCCTGGATTTGAATTTTATTGGTTTCTATACAGATCAACATCCGCCTTTGATTGATTGTTTTCGACATTTATGGAGCAACGAGCTATCTCCTTCGCTGCATAATCTGACAAGTTTGTCAGGGATGTCAAAACTAGACATGGCTCTATATAGCTCGTCTCTATAAATGCTATCACTATCATATATACGGCCTTGAAATCGTTAGACAGGTAGTGGGTATCAAATTGGACTTCTTGGGTTTTTTTCCAGGATCTGGCGTAGTGTGAATATGGACTTTCGTGGCCTTAAATCACACTGATAGGATTCAGTTCGTTGGCAAACGGTTTCATGCGTTCATACAGTACGGCAAGCAGGATATTGTAAGCGATGTGAAGGAGACTTATGGGTCTCTTTTCTTATAAATCAGGTAAGCAATGCTTAGACTCCATTCATCAGGCCCACTTTCCTCTGACCAAATCTTGAAGACGAGTTGGTGTATGCTGTCTACCAAGCCGTCTCCCGTTGCCTTCAAAGTTCGGCAGGTAAGACTCCAGCAACTTTGTTGAAGGACCTCAGCTTAGATATTGTTATCCTCACTTCATTTTGGTAAGGAGGACAGAATCCTTGGCTTTCATCGCCCAAGTTGGTTTCATTCTGCCTAACAGCGAAATTTATGTCGTCTTCATCGTTTAACTGTCTAAAGACATGATTTTTGATGTATATATCACTCTTCTTCGGAATTTGATGCTGGCTGCATGGGGCTTCCCAATAGATTGAGAGATATACGGTCGCCAAAGGTTCTGACAGTTTGTTGTGATAGAAGTTATTATTGTAGCATCTGAGTTGTCTGAATATTCATACCTTGCCTAGCAACAATCAGTAAATAATCTGCATTGGCAGCTTAGAACAATCTAACATCCCAGCTTGACCAATTTAGGCGATGGTTTGAGGATCTCGTGACAGCCATATTCCTTTTTTTAATACCTATTGAGAAGTGTTCAAGCTTCAATAACGCTGCTAGATAGGCGAAGTTCATTTCTAAACGTATTCTCGTGAAGGTCTTGCTTTCACCAGTAAAATAGAATCTTTCAATATTCCAAATATTTTCTTTCAAAACAAATCTATTCTAAAATACATTCGCAAATATATCCAAGCCGACTTGCGGTTCCACAATCAATTGTTTAAAAATCTATTTTGTATATTACAACACAATTCTTATCTAATAACAGCATCAAAACAATCATGTAGAATAATTTATTTCATTCATACTTTAAATATTTTTCGTCCCAATATTTGTACGTATCCGTTTTTCATTTTGATCCCAAACCTACGCTCGAATTCGTCAAGGAACGATAATATTATGTAAAACAAAAATCTACCAAAACCAACACCAGGTTAGCTAACCAGGAAGCGGTTAATTCTTCCTCCCCCATCTTCCCTACTAGGTACCCGTTTTCTTGGGAAACTCGAATTATTGCATAATTATATTCTTTGAAAAAGAACATAGATTAACCTAACACACCAATTTGGTACCTACCTCCATCCTACATAAACTATATCATTCCAAATTCCACAAATATATACTCAATATCTATTTGAAGAAGCTTTTTTTATTATCATACTAGCGACCCGCCCCGGCTTCGCACGTAAGGTTCAGCCTGCTTTTGCAATGTAAGCGGAAAAAATGTAATTATTTACGACATCACATTAGAACCCTCAAAAATAACAGTATTTCTCCACTATTTAATGTTTGATGTTATTATACATATAAACCTTCCTCTTCAATCACTCTATCTATTAAAACAAAACGCATCAAAATCCGTTGCGTAGTTTTAAAGATTTAAGCATACATAGGGACAGAGAAAGCGACTTTGTTTTATACTATGTAGTGATTATCAAATTATTTATCAAATTCGCAGTCTAAACTATTCTCGTTAGTAATTTGTTGTGTTACAATGAGTCGCAACATTTTTTTGATGCGGGACCCAATTTTGTAGATCACAGTAGTTCATTTTTTGTAGTACATAGTTAAGGATCTATTCACCAGTAACGCGGATAATTTAGACAGAATCGGCCCTAAGGACACGATTCATGAGATTTCTCCCCAAATTGAGATAAAAAAAAAAAAAAAAAAAAAAAAAAAACAGAGATATCTAACTAGCACTTATCAAACGCTTGCATAATGTCAGACTGACTTGGAGGAGGTGACACTAGTTGTTGTACTTTACTTTCGCTGAGATAGGATGTTTGTTTTAAGTCCTACAACAAAAACAAACGAAAATGGACCAATCTTCAGAATTTGATATATCTGTCGGCGGAACGGTTGTAATCTTTATTTTTGCACGGACCGAAATGGAAAAAATAAAAAGAAACTCCGGATTAACGTAAGTTTTATCGTGTTAACCAGGAAAATGATGAAAACCCTGGCGGATATTAACCTAAGTGTTGCTGATGTGTTGGCAACGTCGGACGAACGATAGGGTCGTCTCTTTCTCGAACGAAGTTATCTGTCTCTAAAGTTCGTTCAGTTTTTAAAACTAGTGGTACTGGCGGAGTTGGATTGTTTGTGACAGCGAGAGGTTAAACATTCATTTTTTAGTTTGCATTTTCTTAAATTTTCCTTATTCATATAAATAAAGAAAAAAACTCAAAAAACTGTTTTTAATCAACGTCGATATCCAACACTAAGACCTTCAAGGAACGAAAAATCACAAATATGTAAAACAAAAATCTATTACCAATACGACAAATTCACATAAATGTAAAAAACCCGGCATTTTTAAATTATTGTGAATGTCAAGAAAGAACATTGTGTAGTAAACAAAACTAATAAATGTCATGCAAACGAACAAAACTCTCAGTGAACTGTCAGAAAAGAAAAAAAAGCCTAAACTCTAGACTCAAACTCGACCTCAACTCGCTGATTGAAGAATTTCCAAAATTATAGATATTATTCTGAAAATACAATTCTTACAACATGAAATAAATGAAAACAATAATGGAAGCAACTGGAGACCAATTAATTTTAGCCACTGGTGGCTATGACCATACAATACGTCTTTGGCAAGCCCACACGGGAAATTGCATTCGGACCATTCAATTTCATGAATCCTCGGTAAACACATCTATTGAATGTCTATTCATATTTTAAGATATACTGAACAAAAATCCAATTATAGCAAGTAAATGCATTAGAGTTTTCTCCGGACAAAAGCATGGTAGCTGCATGCGGCTACCAATGCGTGCGAATGTACGACATGGACTCTAACTTCAACAATCCTCTGATATCTTTTGATGGTGCACAAAAGAATGTCACCCGTCTGGGCTTTCAAGAAGACTTTAAATGGATGTTCACCGCTGGTGAAGATTGTCGTGTACGTATATGGGACATGGACATGTCCTATGGGTATAGTACGCCTTCGTGTTCGCGTGTTTTCGATTGTCAGGCGCCTATTAATGCTGCCTGCTTGCATCCTAATCAAGTGGAAATCGCTGTCGGTTCACAGAGCGGTGGAGTTTTCCTGTGGGATGTAAAGTCTGAAAACCATGACCAGCTAGTGCCTGAAGTGGATGCCTCCATTCAGGACATTGCTATAAGTCCCAATGGAATGTATCTGGCAGCAGTAAATAACAAAGGCAACTGCTATATTTGGACGCTCTCCTCGTCTAGCAATCAGAAACTAAGTACCTTGCAAGCGAAACAAAAAATCTACGCGCATAAACGATACGTCCTTCGTTGTAAGTTCAGTCCTGATTCAAGTCTGCTCGTTACTACATCAGGCGATGGTACTGCCCGTATCTGGAAGGCTGATGATTTCCAAATGTGGCAGGAATTGTCCGTAGAAAACTACTGGATATGGGATGCAGAGTTTAGCGCAGACTCTAAATACTTGTTTACCGCTTCTTCAGACGGTATTGCGCGACTATGGAAACTGGAAACAAAAACTCCCGAAAGAAAGTACATTGGCCACACCAAAGCGATAACAGCGCTATCATTCAAAGACGAAATCATTTCCGAGTAGGTGTTCGAAGGTAAACTTAATATAAATGTCATTCAATAAAACGTTTTATATTATTTCTAACAACAACTTTTGACTATTTTTTTTCTGCAGCAACTTTCTTTCAAGTACAGGTAAAGACCAAGAAAATAGATTTCTGCTTGGTAGTAGAATGGACAGGTTTTCGAGCTTTGGTGCTCCAAAGTTTAAAATGCCCTTTTTTCAAATGTGTCGCAATGGACCTTTTAAGATTGGCAAAGTGTGATTTGATTTAATCTGATTTAACACGATGATTTTCCAGGCTTATTGAGTTTTTGCTCTCCTTTTTGTAAATGATTTCTGATCTCTAAGGTGGTGGTTTTCCAAAACCTTACTGCGGCTATGGCTTATGAGTGGCCTGAATTAAATCGCTGATACAAGTTCCTGAAATAGTACATGCGAGAAACATTGTTGAAGTGTGTGAGGCAAGCTTTGATAATGTAATCATGTTAAATGCTGTCGCCAACCCTTCTATTAATATATGCGATGGAATTGTGGGATTCATTGATGAGACCAAGCTTGGGATGGTTGAATCAGTGACGGAACATCGAGAGTTATGGATACTCCCGTCGATATACAACGTTCCTTTCAGCAATAGGTGGAACTCTTATAGAAAATAAAATCAGTATAAGTTCATGCGCCAAACTCAGAATTCATTTCCCAGCTTAAATCATTCATAACATCGAGATTAATTCACTTTTTACCACTGAACAGCATGTTGACCAACTATTTTTGCAACTTATAAGACAGACAACGCTTAAAAGTCGCCAGCTATAAGCAGGAAACTCCAGTATGTTTTCTTTAATGTACGCATAGCTGCTGCAAGCATATAAACCAAAAACGGTCACAATGGGCAACCTGCCTTTCGAGCAGATGTGCGTAAGTGTCCATTGCCCCAGACATTTTTGATGAATGATCCTTCCAAAATCAAAAATAATGGCCTGAAATAAACGTTGCTACATTTACTTTTCCTTCTGAACCCAGCTTACAACTCACAAGCTATGCATTTTTTATTACATAATATGTATTTACTTTTTTTTTAATAAACAAAATAATATACTTAAATGTTACAGTGCAAAATGGAATCATCGAATTTAGTCGACATAAGCAATGCCCTTTGCAACGATTGACTCCTTTATTGGGTCTGGATCATCGCCGAGCTTGTAGCCCACAATACAGGTTACGTCCACATCGGCCTTAGTTGGATTCAATACTAGCATTACTTGATTGATGGGCGTTTGCGGCCTAAAGGGTTTAATTCCAGGCATGCAATCCCCAGTCGCAGACAACAATCTTACTTTGCTCGGCTGAAAGCATTCTTTTTAAGAGACAGTTGTGGAATATAATAAAATTGGAGTACCTTTCGCACACTCGCGTCAAACTGAAAACTAGTAACAGGTAATTTGCTTTGGTTCGTAACCGAAACCACAATTACCGACACATTCGGACTTGGTCGATTTGATGTGAAGTTTAGCGTGATTTTGATGTCATCATCCAACAGCAGTTTCTCAGTTGTAGGACTTACATCGTCTAGATCTACATGAATATCCGCCAAATGGACCACTGGCAGACTGTTCTCCTTCTTAACGGGCGTGTCTGACTTCTCGGGCTGCGACTCTTCCGATTTAACAGAGTCTTTCGGGCAATTATTGTCGATGGTATTGTTAACTTGTTTATTGGTTTGTATGACGACTTCAATTTTGGCGTCATTTTTTTCTGGAATAACAGAATTCGTTGAAACTTTCGCCAACGCTACCGACGGTTTGGCCGAAGTAGTTATGGTTTTCTCTTTCGCCATTTCGTTAAGAGTTACTTTTTCTGGTTCTCTACAAAAATAAAAGAAAATATAAAAAAAATTTCCATCCCATCGAGCAATTAGCTATACTCACTTTTTGAAACTTCGTAACCTCTCTGAAGTTTGCAAACTCTCCTTCAACAATTCTTCGCTAAGAATATCAATGTCTTTCAGTCTACTGGAATCATATTTGAGTGTCACATTTTCTTCATGTTTCTCCAACTTGATCTCGGAAGGAGGGATTGTAGTGGGTTCAAGGAGATCTATATTATCAAACATAGAGTGATGTATTTTCGAAGTTGTGTTGTCGCATTTTCCAAAGATTTCACTAAGTTCATCAAGTGGACTTAGACTTTCAGTTGGGTTGCAAACATCTGCTTTAATTGGTTGAGCAAGCATTTCTGATAGGAGATCAGACGTGTTTACAGTTGTTGTTGGTTGTATAGGCAATGGTTGGAAAGCACCCGGATTCGAGGAGATGTCCGGCAATTTAGCAGCTTTGTACCGCTCTATTACTGCCTGCAGGCGATCGTTGATTTCCAAGGTTTCCACTTTAAAAAAAAAGCAACAATAAAATTCAACTATCATCACTAAAGGGATGTAAATTACAGTAATACTGCTGGTGACGTGGGCAATAACCGTTCATTTAGTTATTTTTGGAACTTGGAGCGCGTTTTTTGTTTTTTTATAACGATTTTATGTGGTAATAACGGAAAACAACCCAACTTACAATCGTATTTGAAAACTTAACCTGTTTCATCTGTCAAATTTTAGCAATTTTTGTTAATACAGTGGGCAACTGGGAATTCGCCCTAGACTTTATAATTTCATTGATTTTCGCCCGTTTATGCTAAAGTTTTGTTAAGTCTCAAGTTCTTATATGAAATTGGTTGGAAACCAAGGTTTGTTCTAACTGAAAGTTCGCTTTAAGCGGTTCACAAGAGGATATTTTTGCAGTGTATCAAGGCGATTACTAACTTAAACGTTGGCAAACGTACTCGTCATATTGAAAGAAACGTGTTATTTAGCCCAATTAATATATTAACCGGCGTTAACATTAAACTCCCACAGAAGCGGAAATCCTTGCGTCACATTCAGAAATTGGAGAGTTATGTTTTAATCTAAAAACATATTCTTTCGGAAACTAACATTAATTTGCCTAAAAGTACATATGCATTCACAAATCGCGCATACCGAAGGGTTTTTGGAAGTTAGTTGCATTTTTATTAATTTTTGATTGCAAAGTGACACAGGTAAAACAATTTTATTCATCGCGTTACTAAATCCATAGTCGAGCTACATCTAACTAGAATAACATATCAGGCTTGAGGGCCAATCTGGCGTGTGTATTCGTAAGAGAAAGGATGCAAATTATAAAACTATTTGACACAGTTGCAATCAGGCGTTTCCAAAGATATTTGGACCATAGATATTTGAAAGCAAATACCTAGGCTCCATGCAATTCAATGAACCTTAATTTGTTTTAGTAAGTAATCGTAAGAATTATCGCGATTTATCATTTGTCACATTTACATACGTAGTCCTAGCATAAAAAGTAAACAATTATTCTTTTAGGGGAGAAACATTTTTCTGCATTGACTCACCAATGAGGTCTTCATTTGTGCTATCGATTAGTTCCGGCAGTCGCTCCATAATGGGTATGTAATTTTCGCATGATTCATACAACTCCTTCATAAGATTAAGAGAGTCGTCTTCGCCATCCTTGTCATTTTTCTCATAAGAATCAAGCATTTGACTCAAAAGTGCAGATGTGTTTTGGATTTCTTCAAGCTCAGTCTTATGTCGACACATTAATTCTACCCTCCTTGCATCCTGGGTAATGCCGCTCGATCAATAAGAGAACTAAAAATTACCATAACAGTGTTACCTGATTAACTCGAGCCTGAATCAGTAGGTTTGCCCTTTTAAAATCTTCAGCATTTTGACTTTGCACCAATTTGCGGAACTTTTCTTCATCAGGTCCCATGATATTGTCTTTTCTCACCGTGTTTACTACAGGAGCGTGGTCATTGCCTTCCTTACGCAACAGATCGTATGCTTCGCGAATTTTGGTTTTATCCGGATATTCGGTTGTCCAGAGCAGAAGGCAGTCCATGATTTTTTCACGTATCGGTGACGGGGTTTTGTCTCCTTGATATTTTTTTGACACTAGACGTATCAAATCGTTTAGAAATCGGAATTTCGAGATTTCGTCTTGGAAATTGCTGCCACACTTGGACATACATTCTTCTAAAAGCTTTATAGAAGAACCAAATAATTATTGTTTTGCAGCATTCATTCATGATTATGATTACCTACCGCAAGAGCCCGAATAGACTGAGTTACATTCGGAGACTGAATTTTTGAAACTAGTAAGACAGTCGCTTTAGGGATTAAGTTTGGATCATTTCGAACAGTAACGCAAAAAATTTGCACTGCAAGTTCATCGACATTTTCGTCAGTTGAACTTGTCGCCCGATCTGGATGTTTAGAAGAAAAATTGGGGAAATCCCTTTTATGAAAATAGAATTTGTTGATGCAATTATTCTTACCAAGCATTGCTTCTAGGATATTGTTGTTTGAAAAAGCCATTGAGTTTTACTATTTTGCAAAACTAAATAATGAATTTGTTACTCATTAAACGGCATCCAGTTTAATAGGACCTACAGTCGGTTTGTCATAAGTAAAGTATTGCAATTTGCAAACTGCAAATATTTGCTGGAGGTGAAAATATTTTGACAGTACCTGGTTTTGTTTGTTTTGTTATGTGGTATTCGTTTGGGCTTCTTCAGATTCGCTCTCAGATTTCAGATTTCGTGTGGCTAATCGAACATAAAAACGTCACTTGCTCCTTTTTGTGATAATATTCGTGCGATTCGAATATGTGTAGCCTTCAACACTTTTCAAAACGTTTTCCATTCACTGCTTAAGTTTAAATTAAAACATTCGAAATTTGCGTCTCGATTGATTTTTAAATATTTATACATAACCAATTTACTAAAATAAATTCACCCGATACAATGCCTTTCTTTGCTGTAGAACAAATTCACGAAAACCTAAACGCCCTCCACCAGTTGTCAAACTCAAACGCACTTGTGTTGGTAAATCTGAGAAAATATCTAGATTCGCAAAAGTGATCTGAAATCTGAAAAAGATTGCTTTTTTTTGTACCAAACGAACATAAAAACTGATCTGAGAGCAAAAAAAGTGATCTGAGAGCGCCCAAACGAATACCACATTATAAAATGTGACCCATAACAGAGTTGTACTGCCAAATAAATTGAGGTTGCTCTATGTAGGTACTTTGAGAACTTGGGACTCGTTTTTGTTACGATAAACACTCTTTAACGCTCGTATATGAACTTTTCTATGTGGGTGAGTGCCTGACTGCACTCTGCACTCCCATACAAAATTATCTCCAAAATTTAGCTTGGCTAAATTTAAGCAAATCCATTTAGTTGAGTGGTCGCTGTACTAGCTAAATAATGAAACTTTTGTATCAGAATGTACTTCATGTATTTACATGGAGTCGCGAAATTTTGACAGATCGTTCTTCTTTTTGAGAAAAAATCGATTTTTTTATCGAGATTGCTTTTTATGTTCGATTTGCCAAACAAATCAATCTTCTTTTTTTTATCTGAGGCACTTTTCATAAATCCAGATTTTTTCTTAGATCTACACATACTAACACCAATGTATATGACACACAACTGGCGGTTCCGATTTTTTTTTTTTTTTTTTTTTTTTTTTGTTGGAAGGATTACTTTTTTTAGCTGAATTATTAATTTTACTCGTAATGCCTGTGACACACATAGGGTTTCGATACCACGGTATCAATACTATGGCATCGTCAATACCATGCTAGGTGACACACTATACAACGTAGTATAGGCTGCCAGTTGCCATTGGTTACCATGCTGGGGCAGACAATAAAACCCGTGACACACACCTAGTACAGACACCCAGTTGGGAATACTAAAGCATTTTCTATGAAAATGATAGGTACTTTAAGTAAAACTAGTTTCCACTACATGAGAGTGGCGCTGTTTTCGCTAGGAGGATAGCTATACTACGCAAAAAACCCTAGTATCGATACTACGCTCAAACCACATTGCTCGCATGGTATGACCGTAGTATACCCGGACAGACATGTGGTTCATCTCGATACCATGGTATCGAAACCCTATGTGTGTCACAGGCATAAGGAAATGAGTTTTTTTATTAAATTATTTCGAAATGCGTTGTAATAAAATGTGCGAAAATCAATTGAAGTGGATTCCATTTTTTTGCGGCCAACCCAATACATACAAGAACCAATAAAATTCGGATTTCATGTTTTAATTAGCAGCAAAAATCTGAGTTCTCAGATCAAAATGTGAAAAGCCAAATCGAAAACGACATAAATAAACCCAATCGAATACCTACATCATATTATTTGACACTGACGTCAATAACTACACATCGCCTTACATCAAATCGAACAAATCTTCTTGTGTTGTCGCCCTAAGAAATGCACTTTGCTTAATTATTACCAATGTCAAAAAATATTTTCAAAGCGTCTTGTGTTTCTACTTTTTACTAAAGTATTTTTTGCTTTGAATTTAATAATCACTAAAGGACTTGGATTTGTTAATACAATATACAAAATGACGGAAATCGTTAATTGGAATAATGTGTGCTTAGTCTGTTTGCAGAGATGCGATGATTGCTGCATTTTTGAAAAGGACAAAAACTCGGACTTATCCATAGCGGACAAAATAATGAAATGCTCGGACCTTTTAATTAAACCTGGTAACGACAAACCACAAAACATTTGCTTGCAATGCTTAGAAGACTTGAATGTAGCGTTTAAATTTCGTCAAAATTGTGAGCATTCAAGCTCCATCATCTCGACAATTCTCAGAAAAGACAAACGTGAGCTTGATATAAGCGGAATTAACATTAAAATCCCAATTAGCATTACCGTTAAGAAAGTACCATCTTATGATGATGCTAGTGATGAGAGAATACCCATTGAAGACAGAATTAAAGATGAAGACGAAGAATCAAAGACCGATGAAGGTGAGCATTTCGACGCAACTGACTGTTTGGATACTATGGAAGTGCTGGACGAAAATGATATGTCAAACGAAGAGAATTCGGCAGAGCACTTGGATAATCAGTTTGAAGAAATGGAAAAACTCGAACTTATGTCCGAACTTGCTGAGCTCAGTGACATAAAGCCCTTGCCCAGATATAGAAAGAAGAAATCAACATTAGCGACACCGAAAAGAGGAAGAGGGCGTCCTAAAAAGGTTTTCGATCGTGTTGCAGAAGTCGATTATTCATTACCAGAACCTGGAGTCATTACAATAAAACCAAAAACAGAAAATAAACCTAACAAGATCTGTGAAATTTGTGGTAACAGTTATAAGTATCAACACGCGTTAGATAGCCACATGAGACGCCATAGAAACGAACGACCATTCAAATGTGATTTTTGTGATAAGGCGTTTGTTTCGGCAGTCGAATTACGGCGCCATATGCGAGTGCACACCGGTCAAAAACCTTACGAATGCCAGTACTGCGAGCGTCGCTTCTCCGACTTTGGAAGTCGCATAAAACACGAACGTACGCACACCGGCGAGCGGCCATATACTTGTGTAACTTGTGGCAAGAGTTTCGCTTATGCTCATGTATTGACAGTTCATATGCGAACTCATACTGGCGAAAAGAAGTACATATGTACCGAGTGCGGAAGGGGTTTCACGAAAAAACTATACCTTGATAATCATATGACCCACCACATTTCGAAAAGTGCAAATGAAGAATCATACGAAACTTCCGCTGCAACTGCAACCATCCTTCAACAATGTAAGTCGACAAATAATAGGTACGTTGTAATGCCGGGTAACGTACCAAAGTCAGAAGAATGCGGCGATATCATCCAGGAGAATTATCATGAGTGACTACTGTAATGGAGAGCAACAAGCCAGTCCGTATTTCTCTAATGATAGAAGTTCGAAATAAATGAAAAACATAACGTTATTAGAACTAAGATCCAATAACTTTATTTTAAATAATCTTCCTCTTCCTATTATCAAAATCATTGTATAAGTTAAGAACCTTCGAAGGGGTGTAAATAAATTTCCACAAACCGATAGATATTTGTGTTTAGCATTGGGATCGATTCTGAATAGAAACCTAATGTTGCCGCGACAACCATTTTTCTCCTCCTATGTGCAGCAGACGGATATTTTTTAATGTCCACGGCACAACTAAAGTTATTATCCGAAGCGACCTTTGAAGGTTATATTTGCTTATGTTTTTCAGACGTTTGTGATGGGTCTGCACACTTGGTGGCAGGTAGACTGCGGAAAGACAGTACTTGCAATCGGAGATAGGTAAGACCTCATTCGAAAATATCACATGGAAGATGATTGCAAGCGAAAACATCTGCAATCTAGTGTTTTCCTTTATCGAAACTTCAATTATCTTATTTTTCTCGGTGTTGGGCTTTATATTTCTGACGATCTTCGGTGGTAGTGCGACTGAGACCTAGATGTTATAAAACTTGCCTCCATTTCTCTGTTTTTTCTCGAGTTTCAGTTTAAAAATCTTCAATGTATTCACAATTTCTCTGCGGATACAAACAACGACACCCTTTTCTCGCCAGTTCGTCAGCTATCTCATTACCTGCTTTGTCACTGTGTCCAGGTCCGCTATTATAGTCTACACTGACTTGCCGATTTTAACATTCATGCTTATTTTGACATTCGAACGAATAGCCAATTCATACAAATGTCTCTATTCGTTCGAATGAACTTGTGTGTATTTCGATAGACATTCGTTCGAATTGGCTATTCGTTCGAATGTCAAAATAAGCATGATTCGGTTCAATTAGCAGTATTATCAGGTTATTTAGATAAAAGGGTGGGTCGCTTCTTGTTCAGCGAACATTCGTTGTAGTCATGCCAGTTCTTAATATGTATTTAAATACCAACGGATCAACAGTTCATTCAACGGAGAATAGCAGTTTTTTCGAAACGCAAAAGTAATATCTCCATCTCACTACCTTTAGCGTTTAGCAAACCAGTTGTTAATAAACTCCAATATTTGGCGACCATATGAACAGCAATTTTCAACTCTCAAGTGCAGCAACAAGAAATGTAAACGATTAGGTAATTTAAAACGCAAAAAAAAAAAAAAAAGAGTTCTTCCAAAAACTAGAAACAACTGACAGTATTGCGAGGAAATTGAAAAAGCTCATATGCTCGCCAAATATTTTTTAAAAGAAAATCTGGTGGTACAGCAACAACATAACGACAATTCGGACAGACCACCTTAAAATGTTATCTGGCCGACTGTTGCTTGGCCATTAGGTACCTAAATTAAGAAAAATCGCATTGATTCATTCGTATAAAATTATTACAAAATTGAGCGTTTTTATTACATTTATTGTTATTTACAAATTACTTTAAATAGAAGTTGGGGGAAGTGAAATTAAATTAAATTGCCTCCGTATGTTACACAGAAAATCAATAAAACTTGATTCTTGTCATTAGTTGTAAGTGTATGAGGGGGTTACTACAAGTTCATTATGCATACGTAAATAGAAATAAATTACTTTAAGTTTAAGGAAGTTCATTAAATGCATTGAATCGATAGAATTAGTCTTCAAATGTTAACCTTGATGGCCCATGCTTCTTCATGTAGCGGCGGTATGACTTGTATCTTGCATTCTCGGCCAGAGCCTTTTTCATTTCTTCATCTTGCTCCTGTTTCCAGGCAACAAAGTTGTCCTTTTTCCACAGTTCAAGGTCCAAATATTCTCGAATTTGTTTATCTTCGAGGGATAAAAACTGATTTTGCCCCATGCCCATGTTGCGTCGGATAATGTAGAGTTTCTCCTCTTCGCCGTACGGTTGTTTCAAAATTGTAAACTTCCATGTCCATTTCGCGTACCAAATAATGTACTTGATTATAGTGTAAGGCAATATCAGTAATTGAATCCATAGAACGTCGAGAATCGATGGCTTGGCATAGCCCCCCTTCACATCCATCTTCTCCTCTATCACCTTGCGGATGATTTTCTCAATCTCCTCCTTTTGATCACTTTTTGGCAAACGGTTTCTTCCTTTTTTGTTGATCTTTTCATTTATTTCATCTTTAGCCATTTCCAGTGCTTTATTGCGGTACTTAGGTACAGTGGCAAAGTACTTAATAGCAGAGTCATACCGTTGCCAGCCCGAGTAGTATTGTATGACTGATATAATAGTCAGCGAAACAATGATTACAATACGAACATCGACCTTAGGAGCGACCCGCCGCCTGTAGTATCTGTAGTAATGTGCATAGTACTCGTTCGGATTGTCCAACATGTAATCGTAGTCAGTCCTCGACTCATCATCTTTAAGAATCTCGTATGCTGTAGCTACTAGCTTAAACTGTTCCTCGGCAGTTTTCTTAGCCTCATCGCCACGATGTAAATCTGGATGATATTTGCGCGCCAATGCACGATATGCCTTGGCAATTTCTTGTTTAGTGGATTCTCTTGTTACGGCAAGTACATCGTAGCAATCTTGTTTGCCACAATATAGGCCATCAAGAAGGCCCAGACACACGGTGGGTAGCAGCAAGATAAAACAAAAAATTAGCTTAGTCGAAAGCATTTTACTTAATCACTAAATGACAATCTAATCGATAATAATTACAAGTTTGGTAACCGGCACAAGTTTTTTTGATTCCATCCGCATGCCACGTACCAACGGGTTTTAGAAGATTCGATGACCTGGCCGTGACACGAAAAATTTATTCAGAAGCCGTCTGAAGCAAGTCTGAAGTGCTACAACAACAAAAATCCATGAATTTTCTTTTTCAGTTTCAAAAGATGACAGGACAGCTGATAATCCGAGATGTTCCAAAACCTAAAGGTAGGTTTGTTTGTTTCATAGCTACGGAGTAAATTATTGACACTATGCTAGACGCTAGTTATAGCAATACCTACGTAAAACCAAACCGTAAAACTTTTCTTTTGCTTTTTTTGACCACTATCACGTACGCGCATTTTTGCACGAGAAGGGACAGAGAGATCCGTTTGCCCGCAGTCAATGCTAATAAAGGCGTAGGAATGAGATCACAAATCAGACGCCTAAGGTGTCATGGATGTTCTACCCATAATTATAGATACGTAAAGCGGAAGTTCCGGCAACCAACATTTCTGCAATCACATGAAAACATTTCTGTTTCCGATTTAAAATATGTGAAATGAGAGTGTTAATTAGTTTCAGTAAATTATACCAACAATTCATCAATCATTTATACGAAATAAATAAATTTGTTGCCATTTTGTTCTACAGAAAAACGAAATTTCGTAAGCCATCGCTATAAAAATATCAACATGCATAGCTTTCCCATAATTCCTACCACGTAAACAAGATGGCCGACCAAAAAACGTATCACATTTTTTTGCGTTAGGTAATGCTGTCCCTTTCAGTCAGACGGCTGTTTAGTATTGGGCATCCCTTTAATTTTCCGTGAGAGGAATGTGTGACCGTGTAAATGCACTATAATCCAAAATTCGCTGTTAAGGACTATTCTAATAAGAGCGAATTGCGAATTGCGAACACGCGAATATTCGAGGTTTCTGAATTCTGACACTTCATTCACATGAAAACTTTTTTTGGTCGCAGATACCCGCGTATCAGTTTCATTTTTAAAGGTTAAGTTCGAACGAATTTTTCATTCGTGGGTTTGTGGATCGCGACTGTTTTGTGTGGATTGTGAATAAAGTTTGTCAGTTCGCGGCAAGAATTTTCAATTCGCGGGAAAATTGCTTTAATTGTTAATTTAGCTGCTTAAATCAATTGAGAGTAATGTTTTTTTTTTAGACTACATGTTAGATTAATTAAATATAATGGTTTTGTGATAGAACAAATACAAATTTTCAATTCATAAATGCAGTTAAATTGATTTGTTCGCAATTTGCCTATTCGCAGTTCGCTCTCATGTGAATGGTCCTTGTTGTCAAAAGTCACTGAGTTATGCGAGAAACAGATTAAAGCCCACGCCAGACTTGTAACGTGTGGTGTGTTGTGGTGTGGTCTGTCGTTTCGTGTTCTGTGCACACTTATCTAGTGTGCTGTCATTTTTTTTAAATCAATTCAAATGTTGTTTGTTTTGCTTTTTTGACGTTATTGATTTCCTAGATCATGTGTACTCTTTCTTTCACATATGCAATTTCAGATAATATATATGTCTCGCTTCATTGCGCCATAGAGCGTTGTGGCGGAATCGGTACAGGAGCGATTTCGACACAACGCGACACACTGCAACACAACACACGAGAAAAATATGTTTCTACACATATGAAATCCATTGGAGTGATAGCGACACGCCACTCCACATCACAGCACACGTTAAACCCGCGCCAGACTTGTAACGTGTGGTGTGTTGTGGTGTGGTCTGTCGTTTCGTGTTCTGTGCACACTTATCTAGTGTGCTGTCATTTTTTATATGAATTCAAATGTTGTTTGTTTTGCTTTTTTGACGTTATGGACTTCCTAGTTCATGTTTGCTCTTTCTTTCACATATGCAATTTCAGATAATATATATGTCTCGTTTCATTGCGCCATAGAGCGTTGTGGCGCAATCGGTACAGGAGCCATTTCGACACAACGCGACACACTGCAACACAACACACGAGAAAAATATGTTTCTACGCATATAAAATCCATTGGAGTGATAACGACACGCCACCCCACATCACAACACACGTTACAAGTGTGGTTCCGGCTTAACAAGTGTGGTTCCGGCTTAACACAGCGACAGCAACAGCAACAGCGAATTTAGGATTGGCTCTAACGTTGATGTCTCTGTCGATGTTGCTGTGCTTATGTGTTCAAAGTAATCAAAATACATTGGTTCTAAAGCTAAGATTAGACTGTATGCCAATTATGCATATGTATGCCAACAGGCTAATGACCAGATTAGCTGTCAAATGACCAAAATGCCAGGATTATCAAAACTGTATATTAGACTATAAATGACAAAAATTACCAATATGGTCTTATTTGACTTGCTGGTCATTTAAGGCATTTGTTATTTTTTCATTTCATATTTGTTATTTTTCCAGAAAAAATAGAACGATAATGAAAATAAATCACAATCTCACGAGCTCAAACACCGATGATAACAAAATAATTCTTGTTCCATCAAAAATGCCAGCAATGCCACAACGAAATTTCAATAAAGAGCATATGGGCATATAGGCTTTATGCTGGCATTCGTGCTTATTGTCCGATTACGCTATATGCTATTTTGGCATTTTTATCTGTCAAAATCGGCGTGGTCATATGTGGCATTTAGGTCATTAGAGCATATGAGATATGCCCATTACATTGTATGACCATATTTTGACAGGAGAACTGTCAGAAATTGGCATTTTATGACCACTTGGCATACCGTCTAATCTTACCTTAAGTTCGCTGTTGCTGTCGCTGTGTCTGTGAGGGCGTTCAAGTATCTAGTTTAGTAAGTCTGACAGCTGTCTGACTAGATCTATCTCGGTTGTGATTGGTTTAAATCGGTCACGTGGGCACCTGTGACATTTGACGTTTATGGAGGGGTAGCCGACGAATCTAGTCAAGAAATTCGTGACTGAGTACTAAGTTGACAGTTCGGGTATGTGGCTGACGTAGAAAAAGTGACGTTCCCGACCAATCTAGTTTTTGCGTTCAGGTTACATACTATCCAGACCAATCTAGTCGACTTAAGATAACTAGATTCTTGAATGCGGCCTGTTTCTCGCATTAATCTGTTTGTCGCATAAATATTCGGTTCGCTCATTAGTGTACTTTTGTAAGGTGACAGCTGATTTGAAGTTATCGGAATCGGAACCGCAATTGCACGTGTTCGTAGTAGAAATTTTAGTAAAATACGCTATATTTCAGTTATTATGGCTTCGATTAAGAAAAAACGTGTCTCAAAAAAGAACAAAGCTGCCTGGCGTAAGCACACCGATATTAAAGATGTAGAAGACTTTTTAGAAGACCAGCGGCAGGAGGAACGTATTGGGTATGTATAAACAAAAGAAAAGGTTCGCCCGGAAAACAACCTGACAACACTTTACACAGAACTTTTTCGAAAACGAAGGATGAGGATCTCTTCCAAATTGATTCAGTTCCACCCAAAAAAACTGTACTTTCTGAAACGAAAAAGCGTAAATTGAATGCTTTAAAGCCGTTGCGAACGTTTGCTGCTTTAGAGAACACCTCCAAAGTGCAAGATCCCATAGTTAAAAGGTAAGAATTCGTCATCTTCAGGACGCAGTGCTGATTTACAAAAAATATCATTCTAGAAATCACGTCAAACAAAAGCGAAGTGGACGTAATATTGAGGAGGAAATTCTAAAACCAAAATCACAGAGACATATTCAAGCAAACAAAGATCGTTCAAAGTACTACGAAAAGCTTGGCAAAAAGTTGTCTAAAAATAAAATAGATAAAGCGTTTACAAAAGACATTTGGATTGAAGAGGATGTTCGCGACCGTGCACCCGGACTTAAAGACCCATGGATCAGTAGGGATTTGTCCCTATATATTCTTAGAAATATTGGCAAGTCGGCTATCAAGGTACATGACAGCATTCGACACAAAACTACGAAAGCAAAGTGCGTAAATGTTTTTATTTCTATACAAGAAAGAAAAAAAAGAAAAAGTAACAACTAATTTTAATTGTAGATCGTTTGAACCTCCACATCCTGGCATGAGTTATAATCCCTCATTGAAAGCACACCAAGATCTCATCAGCAGTGTCGTCAACAAGGAAGAGGATATAATAAAAATGGAGAAGCATTTGAAGCGGGTTACTACGGAAATGTTCTCCAAGGTTACCCCAGAGGAACGCGACAGGCTTCGCCTAAAAGAAATGTCATCAGGACTACCTGAGGAAGATGGAGGGGAGCCAGATGCTGAAAACGATGATGGAGCCGTGGATGAAGCACCTTACAAGGCAACCAACCCTCCAGTGGAAAACAAGAAAAAAAGTAAACAGAAGAGAAGAAAGCAGAAGGAGCAAAAAGTGATTTCAAATGAATTGCAAAAGAAAAAGGAGTTGAAGAAACAACGACAAGATATACACAGGTAAGATTATTTGTTGAAATTATTTAGTCTACTATTTGGATTTAGTAAATAATGAGCTACAAGTGTTGAGCAGCATAGGTACATAATTATTCTGCTAATGGTACAGACTTGAAACATTTATATTATACTTGTGTTGATTTCTGTTCGTTTTCTAGATTTTCATATTCTGTTTTGTAATATTGTTTGAGAGTAGCTCTATCCATTGGAATTGTCTGTCGTTATTAGTTGGTATTAACAATGGCAAACTGAAGCGAGCAAATATGACTTCCAGTTGATTTTGTATATTCTTTGCACCCGTTTTCGCAAATTCTTCGACATTTCTCCACAAAGTCTTCGATAAATAAATAAATAAATAGTTGGCGCAACAGATCAGGAGGGACCCTAGGCCTAGCTTCTCACAACCATTCGCTATGTGTGAGTTTTTCATTTTTGGAACGAATGGAAGGGATCTACAATTTTATGCCGACTCCAAACGGCTAATTGAGAAGCTCTTTCAAGACAGTTTTACTCTCGGATGTTTGTCAGACGTTCGCGAGAGATGGCACAGTGAAAATAAACCCTTAGTTGGAATTTAGGTTTTTGCGGGATTCGAACTTCGGACCCCTCGCTTAGTAGTCCAACACATTAACCACTAAGCCACTGCGGCCAGTCTTCGATAATAATAAGAAATAAACATAACCCCGAAATTCCCCAATCTAAATTCATTGTGTGATTGTATATACATTTTAAATAGGTATTACACAAAACAGAATTCCACTCGATAACCTGAATGAAATTTAATCCAGCAATCACAGTCCGAATCCGAATACCTTTTATATGACATGCTTGAGTTTTCTCTTTTCCGTCTTTTTCTTATTTTTTGCTCGTCATCGCCAGTATAGTGTCCTTGAAATTCCAGTCACAACATCCATTACTTTCTCAAGTAACAAACAGACACTTTTCAAGTGTTAAATCTTTTTACGCCAATATCAGCCACTTTATTGCTGACCATTCTTATTTTTGATCGAATTTATCTTTTAGGTTAAAGAAAATCGTGGCAGAAGTTGAAGAAGAAACAGAGGAAGCCAATCAACTGAAAAAACACCGTAAAAAGGTGGCTGATAAGAAGAAATTCGAAACTAAACGTCTTGGCCGTTTGAAGTTCAAGGAACCCGATGTAGATGTTAATATGCCTGAAGAGATTGCTGGCAATTTGCGAAACGTTAAAGTAGAAACCAGTCTACTGGTGGATCGTTTTAAGAATTTCCAAAAGCGAAATATCCTGCCTACCAGTGTAGAAGTCGGAAAGACAAAGCCAAGGAAGATCAAGCGGTTCACACGCAGCTCACACAAAGAACCAGGCGTGTCTATATCAAAAAAGAAACGCTAAACATTTTTTTTTTATACTACTTGTTCTTTTTTATTGGAGAACTGAATAAAATTTTCACTGTAAAACACATATTTTAAACTTAATAAAAACTATGGCAACAAGAGATTCGTGATGATATTGATGATTCTTTGGTAGGTAATAAACAAAAACAGTTTTTTTTTTTTTAATTCGGGAAAATAAATGAAAAAAAAAACTCAGAGACCCAGCATCTTCCAAAACGATGTCAACTTTGAGTTAGTTTCAAATATGCTTTTTAACATGAAGACCTGTAGTGCACCCACCGCAATCATAGCACAGATCTGGAAAAATGACCAGACATTCACTTTGAAGTAGTTCTCTTCGGCGATATTGCGATCTCTGGCTTCATTGGACCGTAACATATCTTGAAGTTGACGCGCTTTTACAAGAAGAATACGAATGCGACCGGCGTAATCCATGATGTCTTGGACTTTCATTTCGTAGAACTCTTCCGGTGAAAGGCCTTCGAGAATATCATGCCAAACAGCATCGCCCTGATTGTTTTCGCCTTCTTTTTCAACAATCAATTCAAAAAATATCGTTTTTCGATTAAATGAACTGAAGGTGTTGTCAAAGCAAAAGCGATAATCGCCGTCCTTTTTCACTTCGTAGCGATGAATATTTTCAGACTTTTTATAATCGGAAACAATTATCAAACCAATAGGCTCCGATAGGGAGAAGCTAATATCCAAATCTCCATGACCTCCGTCGATTACTTGATATTCGATGTCGATAACCTCACCGGTCTTAACTTGATGGTAAAAGCAGTCTTGCTTTCCTGCTTCTACATTAATTGTCATTTCCTTATCATAAGCATTTGATCCGATATTGGTAACCGCTGCAAATAAAAGGGCTATGTGCAACGTAGAAAACTGAAAAATAAGTGCTGTATAAATGGTATAAATTCTGAGATAAATAAATATTATGGTTACCCAAGCCATCCTCCCGTGATGAATCTTCTCTCAAAATGCATATATTTATGTCAAAGTCAAATTGACAACAAAAACACAACATTAGTATTGGCAACTCCTTATCCGAAAACGGACACGGTCAGTGAAAGCGTAATAGTTTTATTCGAATGACTGTGTTCAGTTATAGATATTTTTGAAAAACTGCTATTTAAAAATGTGATGAGTAGGTAGGTACATAGGTAGGTACTACTTTGAATCTTATTATTTTATGTCGTTTTTGATTTGACTTTTCAGATTATGATATAAGAAATATTTTTTTTCCCTCGCACTAGAAATCGACTTCAATTAATTTTCACTTACCTATTTATAACGACACTTTTCGAAATAATTTAATGGAAAAACGCATTTCCATACGAGTAAAATGAATAATTTAGCTAAAAAGGCAACCTTTCCACGGAAAAAAAATCGTAAACGCCAGCTGTTTGTCATAAATATTGGTGTTAGTGAAAGTTGGAACGTGAGACAAAATCGAAATTTCTCAAAAGTGTCCTTGATAAAAAAAAAAGGTTGATTTTTTGGCAAATCGAACATTAAAAGAAATCTCGATTAAGAAATAAATTGATTTTTTCTCAAAAAATTGATTTGCCAAATCGAAAACGGTATAATTTTGAATAGGTACCTATATACCTAATGTGGTTTTCCATTGGGACCACCAGAAATCTTTTTCAGATCACAGATTTTACAGTGCTCATGAAACGCGCAACGAAATTGATCTGCTTTTGTAAATGGATTAGTGCGCTAATTGACAACAATATCAGCTGTTCAAATTGCATTCGTTTCTGGCAAAATCGCAAATGGATATCGACCTCAAAAATGTTTTCCTTGTTGTAGATACAAATGAAGTATTATTGGTGGTTTGTAGTCTTCAGATGACGAGGGAGATAATGAAGATAATAATTCCTCCGAAATCATATTCATAGCCAATTGTGTATTTTGCTATTTTGGTTTTCACGAAACTTTGCGCATTTCTCTCGAAAGCAAACTTCTTAAACTGACGTAAAACAGCTGTGCAAATTATATTGGTGTGTGTAGATCTGAAAAAATATCGAGATCTGCGAAAAGTGATCCGAATCGAAAAAAGGTTGATTTTTCTGCACAATGGAAAGCGAAAAGTGATTTAGATAAAAAAAAAAGTAGATTTTTGGTCCCAATGGAAAACCACATAAATCAAGTTGTTTCGAGGAAGGTACCTACACATCGCTAGTATTGAATGAGGCGATGTGTAAACGTGGTTAAATCTTGTGAGTTGTGACAAGTAGCTGCCAGCTGTTCACTGACACATAACATATGTCAAAACTACCTACAAAATTCTTATTTTTCGGCCCTACCACAAGTCGGCTTTTATATTTACTTGTACTTTCAACGTTAATTATAATAAACAAGTACATAAATTTACTGAAAACATAATGCAACAAGTTTAAAGAATACAACAACAAACGAAAAAATGAAGCAGAAACAGTATTTACTACTCGTTATATCTCATGCTTTTATTGGTAAAACAAGATACTTTAACCAGTATTGCAAATTCTGGAACTAAACCTTTGTATTTCAGCTGTTGGTTGTTTTTTCCTCTACGTATACCATGTCCGGTCGATATTCGAGACCCGCAATAATTTTGGCCATTTATCAAACTTGCAGCGACAGGCTTTGCTAAGAAAGGAGGACGCTCTTTATTACTCCTTTTATAAAACAATAGTCGAAGAGACGGATTTCAATCGGGGATACGAAAAACTCTTGAATGTTACTACAATTGAATATCCTCATAGTGTAAATGTTGTGCATCGTTTTCATGTACTTCCAGAAATTGTGATTGGGTAATATGAAATGGTTTTGTCGCATAACATGTTAGCTAACAACAAATTGTTTATTTTAGGTATTTGTACCATAAGTTTAGAAGTGTAAGTAGAAATTTGAATATACCAATAATATCGTGCTGGAGGACGGAAGATGTGGATCCACTGTCGGAACCCGGTGTTACGTGTGATGGCCTGGGGGAACCGTTTTATTTTTACTTGGAATTCGTGTGGATGTTTGGTGGCTTTACTATTTTTATTATTTACATGTACGCTTCGCTCTTGAGGTATGTACACACTAACTATTTGGCGTATTATATTTGCTATTCAACTGTTGGGGTATTTGGAACTACAATGATGAAATTAGCTAATAGCAATACTGCATTGATTGATCAAGGGTTATGGGATGTGTATTAATAATTTGTTCACTTAGATTTATGGAGTATATAAAATAACTACTGTCGAAGCTGTGTCTATTCGTGGTTTTATATTTAGGGATTGTATTCAGCTTAAGCCTTAATATATTTTACCGAACTCCTGATCGTACATGAAAGATCGCCAGGCAAAATTCACAAATCAGTATAGCATGTTCTATGAAATCGCTGATGTTGGTTAGGTATATTTTCTAAATAGTTTATAAAAACCAGCACTCTCTCTTCATTTATATCACGAGGAGTATTCATTCGCCCCTTTTTTCCTTTTTCACAGTACCAAAAGTCCCTTTTAAAAACCCACGATGCTTTTTTGAGTAAAAATTTTTAAAAGTAATATTTGTATTACACGGAAAGAAAATCAAATTAAATCAACCTTTAGTATAAAATCGCAGTTTTCAGCAAAAATTTGTAGTTCCCCATTCTATTTTTTGGAAATAATCATGAATTGCAAGTATGTTGTACGAGTAGATGCAGAAACTCCGCTGTTCATGGTGTCGCTTATTCATTTCTTTCCACGTCTCAGACCTCTGAGGCACTTTCAACCAGAAAACAAGTAGGTAGATCCGGGTACAATAAGCAGAAGTCGGAACATTCTATCACAGTAAATCTAAAACGTAGACTGACCTAACTATATGGATTTTAATAGGCTACGGTCATATGCACGAAAAATCCTGTTATAATCCCGTCAAATGTCAATATAATCGTACAGTGGATTAAGGAAAATAACTCCTTAGAATACTGTGTTCCTATGTGGGCTTCATACATTCAACTAGATTTTACTAATTCCCCAATTTTGTACGTACTTTTTGTCAACCAAAAAAAAAATGTTTTTTATTATCCTCAGTGAAAATCTATTTGGAGGCGTTTACGCTGTTATTTCCTATATTATATTTCACAAGAATGTTTCAAAGATATACGATCGGCCCGTTGCAAGGGAGAACTTTGCCTTTCCATTGATTTTGTGGCAAATGTGCTACTTGTGCATTTGTATAGAAGGCGCTTCAAGGCGAAAGAAATCAGATCGTCACAACTCCAATCCAATTATGGTGAGTACAGATAACTTTAAATTTTGTTTGTTTCATTTTATAACAAATACTTTTCCTCGTCAGATTATTAAACTAACTGCTCTTACAACAGCATCATTGCTATGTTGGCAATTTTCATCAGTGATATATGCAACACAAATACTCATAATGATTACCCCTTGGAGCATGGGGCTGATTTCGAATAGATTTTCGATAGACTATACCATATCCCAGTTTCTATCAAACATCATCGCCTACTACATCGCGTATGAGAATAAAAAGTACTTCTTCGCTTGGCAAAATGGTCCCGCTTTTGCACTGTTTTTTATAAGTTTAGTCCGAATATACAAAGCACAACCACGATCGGATAACTTAATGAAAAGCATATTGCTGGGTATTCTTTTGGCCATAAGTTCGCAGGGAACTATTATTGATCTGTTGGAAAAGTCTGGCTATGCAAGCTCGATGGATAATCCATTCTCAGTATACCGCGACTTGGTGCTGCAATGGACTCTGCAACGTCGGACGAATTTCACAACATGCCTTCTCGCCTGCAATTCGGACTACGCCGAAGTGGACTTGTACGATGTATGGGAGGTCATCAAAATACTATTTGCGAAGCCTTATTGCTTATATGGAGTTGTTTTGCTGGCTAAATTCCTTCGTAAATGGCGAATACAATCGCCCAAATCAGAGAACACGGACTACGTGGAGAGAGCAAAGAAATACGTGCTCGAGGATTTCCTAGAGGAGAATCACATTTCAATGAAAGACATGTCAAACGCGACAACAGAAAAGGCTTTGAATGAATGCTGGGCGCTGCTGGAGCAATGCGATTACGAGTTCCAGAAATACAAAGAGGAACGAAGCAAGCAGAAGCGAGACGTTGTAGATGAGCATGAATCTTTCTTGGACGAAATCAAGTGCCTAAAGAAGCAAATAAATTTGCACAAGGAGCAGAAAAATGAAAAGGACGTGGGAGAGTCCACTTGTGAAAGCGTTGATGATGATCCACCAGCAGTTCAGACAGATAAGAAGGAATTCGATGATGACATCGCTGCACCTGGCGGTGATAATGTGACAGAGAATGAACCGAAGACCTCAAGGCCAAAATTGGAACCTAAATCAAATGGGCCTGTCAGCTATCACTATTTTTACAGCTTAGTCCAATTCGTTGTATTTGCTTTTATTGGCTTAAGCATAAAGAAGCTTTTTTTCCTCTGCTACACTCAGGGTTGTATACTAGCACCAACGCTTTACTCAAAATTGCGTAATGGCAAACATAGTAATTTGTTTTTGTCTATATCGCTTGCTGTTTTTCTCACAAGCATTGTTGATCCGGGTGTTGTGGTAAGTGGTTAAAATTCGATTGCTCTATGCCGCATATTGATTTTGAATTCCGTTTTCAGAATGTTTATGAAGAATACTTGCCGTCCAAAAGTCATGGTGATGAGTTAGAAAGCATGTTGGAGTGGATAAATATAAATACTGAGAAGAACGCTGTCTTCGGAGGTAAAGTGAGGAATTTTTCCCGAGAGTGCATAGTAAAATAAGTGTTTTGTGTTTGTAGGTCCTGTTGATATAATTGGAACAGTTCATTTGACGACCAATCGGCCGGTCGTTAATCATGCGCACTTGGATATGCACCAAATAAGGTATTTTTGAACAGAATTGTTTTTGTCATTTCAGTTGATTTTAAACGTCGAGTTAGTTACATGTCTCTGATCACTGCCTGATAACCCAGTTCTATAAGTTCATTCATTTGACCTGAACCCTGTGAACCAGTATTATCTACCTTAAACAACACCACATCCGGAAGTATATAAAAGCTAATTGGCTTCACAATGGGACAGATTATCTTTTTTTTATCATGTTGCGTCGACGGAAGTCATGAATTCAAAATCGACACGAACTACTCCAGCCAGGCCCAGGCAATGTACGGATAATTTTAATAGTCCGACGAGGATCAGCATCTTTTTTGATCGTGTATTCTTCAAACTCTCCACTAGCCCCTTGTCGCCAGATTCAAGTACAGATGGCCAGTGGCAGTTCAATGCATAATAAGTATTTACGACATGCTGCCCACCAAGAGGCATCGCTGCAAACAAACTTCACATATTTCTATTGTTTTTATTTTTTTCGTCTGATTACACTTGGGCAAAAAGTAACACCCGTCAAAAGCAGTGGCGTCTCGTCAGGGTGTGCAAGGTGTGCATTGCACACCCTGATCTAACGAAAATAAGTCCCTCATCAAACACTGTGTAATAATAATTACACACAAATAATGACATTCACAATTCCATAACCCATAAAACCTCCATAACACAGCCAACAGCTACAGCCTACACCATACCTATTCATATTCATCCTTTATAAATTATAAATCTTCTTTCAAAATTCCTTCACCGCTGAGAAAAATAAATTAACTCGTACAAAAACTCGCTGTGCACCATTCTGTTGATTTCATCAAATAAATTCATCCAACTCCAAACTATATCCCTCTACAAGATTTCTCCAGTATTCATCCCCATCGTCATTCGTCACCCGCACGCCGCCGTACTTAAATCGCTTTACTTTGATGAACTTGTAGTGAACTCGTGCGAAAGTTTTCTGTGCACGGGCTGTATTCATTTTCTCTTCTTTTGCATCTGTTCTGTTTCTGTTCTGTTTCCGTAAAGCGTCATAAGTCAAATACACAATGTATTACATCGATACTCGTGCAAATAAAAGTTGTGCACGAAAGCCGATGAATGAATGGTTGAACTTAGCTTTTCGTTTAAGTGGTTGGGGATTGGGGTTGCAGATGCAGTTTCGTGCGGTGCTTTTGATTTTGTATGCTAAAGTTTTATTTTTCTATATTTTATTTTGAAAACAAAATAAGATATCAAAAACAGCAAAACAATGATTGAGAAAACAATAAATGGGACGTGTTTTCAGGCAATTAATTGATATTTCTAAAAAATGTATAATTTTAAAGAATTTGCACACCCATCTAAATAATTCACGCGACGCTGCTGGTCAAAAGTCTATATAGATAATTGATTTCCATGGTTTACAACGACATTTGGATCTCCTACTAGGCTTTGAACATGGCTTTGAACATGGCCTACGGCTTTAACTACTTGAAAGTAAAAAAACGTCAGATTTTGCAGCCCTCATTTAAAAGAGAAACACCAACATTGCCCCATTCTAGCTGATCTGGCATCTGACGACGACGTAAAGGATGTTTAATTTAGATTGAGAGTGAACTGTAAAAGTTTTCACAGTAAATCCGACACGAAATATTCTTCTGTATTCCATATTTGTTAGCAATGTTTGTATTGATTGATTAAAAAAAAACTTGTACCACTTTATTTACAGTGAACGAACAGAAAGTATTTATTCTGTTTTCAGCAGGCAACAGTCATCTGAAATCTACAACCAGTGTTCACAACTTAAAATTCAGTATTTAATTTTATCTTTCAACGACTGCTCAAACTCTGCTAAGTATGTCAACAACTAAATATATTGAAATCTAACAACTTATACACATCATGTGCCTTGTTCTTTTTGTCTAGTAATGAGTGTGATATACTGACAATTTGGGATGAAATGCAGCCTGCATACCGAAAGTATCCGCAGTTCTGTTCCGAATTAGCCAGCAAAAATGTGCCCAGCTTCTTGAAAGTGTTTTCAAATAAGTACTACGGCATAATAAAAATGTTCTCGCAAAGTGTTCAACTTAACTTAAAACATAATAAAATGCCTGAAAAATACATATAGATATATTTAGATCTAATCCAATTAGTGTCAACAATAATCGCATATTCCTCACAAGAACGATACTTTTACTTATTTATAAGTATTTTTTAAAAGACTTTTGAATATGATTTCTATTCAAACAATTTATTGTTTTCTCCTTTTGAATGATTTGTTACATTTGACGTAGAATAAACTGTTTTCATTTGCTCTCATTTAATAAGTAGCACTAAGTTATTTAAAGTAAGTTTTAATTTAGTTATTTCATCTGACTTCAGTGATGTAAGTATTGGATTTATTCAAATTGTCAGAACCGATAATTTTGTACATTGAAACGTATTTCATTTAAAGTGTAAGAAAAAAAAAATCAATATAGATATATATTAAAGCAATTTAAAGCCATGCATGAAATATTTTTTTGTATATATTGTCTACCTAAATTCCAATTGTTCTACGAAGCGACTTAAATTTATCCAGAAAGGTAGACTTTCTGATGTTGTGAAGGATTAAATCGTGCAGGCCGCTGATGGACATTGTGCAGTAGTCGGGTTAAATGTTAATTCGAAAGTAAACATTGGTGATGTATGTATAGGGTTTCCAGAATGGAAAACGAGAAAAGGGAGCAATTTTTAAATTCAAAAAACAACTTTAACGATCATCAAAAAGCTCTTATGTCGCTTTCCAGTGGGATTTTCAGATTTTGCTCTCAGATTTCCGTTTTGTTGTGTCCAATGGAACATAAAACGAGATGTTTCTTTCTTTGCATTTATTGTGGTGCGTGTTTTAAAAGTCGCCTGTTCTTAAATTGTAATTTCTGTTTATAAAAATCCATTCAATTTATGTTGGTATCAATTGAAGCGACCAAATGAAAGTTTGTCTCTATTTTTCATAGACGTCTTCTAAATAAATGTAAAACACTTTAAAGTTTGACAAATGTTTCGGTATTAGTGTAAGTAGGTGTAAATCTCGCTCAGAAATCTTAATTTGCAAAATTACTCTGACTCAGAAAAAAACACTATTTCTGCGGCCAATGGAAAACGATTTGTGTAAATTCAGAAACGTGATGCGGCATCACTGCTTATTTGCTGATGATGCGATGCACAGATTATGCTGATGCGTTGGTGATTGAATAGGTCTGTTCCTTTACTTTTGTAGTAAGAATGGAAAAGACTGTCAAAATGGCATTGGCGGGGATAAATTCGCAAAGAGAGACACTTACGAAAAAGTTAGGGAACGCTTTTGTAGTAATCTTTAAAAATGACAGATACATATTTCAAATATTAAAAAAAGTGGTACGAAAAGCCGTTTAAATGTCTGATGAACTCGAGGAATTTTCTAATTATTAACAACATATATCATCTACCTAGCGATGAAATTGACCTGGAATTAATCGAACTTCGTTTTGATGAATTCGAGTATGTGGAAGAGTATGTACCGATTGAACTACAAGCATTCGAAAAGAGGAAAAAGCGACACTGCATTAAGAATTGCATGGAAGAGATTGTTCCTTGTTACAGCGAGGAAGAATTTCGTCGCCAATATCGAAAAGAATCTTGAAGAGAACATTCAATTTTATTTTGCCGCCTGTTGATACCATTTTAATAAGCAAGAAGTCAAAAAATAATCAACGCATATTTCAAATGGGACACCAAATTTCAAATCAGCTGTTAGTTGTTAGGCGACTGACAGCTTTTTCACTTCTTACACCATGAAATTTGTTGAGTAAAAATTCGTAAGATTCTCACTGGAGGGGTAATATCTTGCTCTCTCGATGACGCTCTCTTTTACGAATTTTTCGAGTTAAGGAACGGCACTGAGTAAGAATTCGTAAGAATTAGTAAAAATTCGTAAGATTTAAAAGTAAGGGAACAGACCTAATGTGTCGTTTGAGTTTTAGAACGCATTGTTTGTGAAAAAAATAATGTAACGACTTCAACAAAAATTTACAAATTTGTCTTTCAAAAGCATAGTAATCTATTGATAAAAAAGTATTTACTTATTTTTCTTTCACTTCCGGCATTTTTCTTACTTTTTTGCCGGCGAATCAACAGCGCATCAGGTATTTCTGTGATGCTTTTTTTGCGCATCAGTTCGATCAACATTGCAATAATGAACACTTGACGTTAAAAGTGATGCCAACAGTTTGCATTAATGAACATGATGCAAAGCATCATCAGCATCATGATGCGAGTGATGCGTTACTGAATTTACACAAGGTATCCTTATTAGTTTCAATTGCAAAAAAAAAAAAAAAATAATAAAAAACATTGACGAAATATTTTCAAATATTTTATTTCATAAATTCTTTAAATGGATATAGGTATTTCAGTTGTGAAAGTTTGTATAACAAAAGCACACAATAACATGTGTTCACTATGGCTTGAAGAGAATAATAGGCAAAGGGCCTTTCCAATAAACATTTTTAGTTCCGACTCTAAATTTTAGCAGTTCACAGGGTTAATATTTTCCATACAAATTTCGGAATTGTGAGCTTCCGTAAATTTAAAGTCGAGACTAAAATTTGTTATTAGTACGGCGGAAAGTGGAAGCTTTTTTTATTCTATCTGAACCTTTTATAATTTAGGTCACAAAATCACACTGAACGGAATAAAAATTAGTAAGGAAAACGTTTACTTGTCAGTATGATCAGGTATTCAAATGTAGATGTTCTTTATTCAAATAAATTTATTCATGCACAACCGTTCATTGCGGTGGCTGATACTGACCTCTGAACAGGGTTCGGACTTTACTGCAATTGATTTTTTGTTAAAAAAAAAAGATGTACTGCGCTATTGCCTCCCCACATTAATCTACAGCACATTTGAATAAGAGTAAAACTTTTTTTGTATGTAAAAAGGTTTTTTAGGTTTAATTTCTAATCCTATTCATTATGAAATTAATAATTTCTGGTATCACATAAATTCAAAGTTGGTGATATGCAAACAACTTACAACGTTACTTTCGATTCGTAAAAGAGAGGGTCATCGAGACAGCAAGGCTTTACCAGCTCGCAGCTCCATTCAGAATCTTACGAATTTTTACTCAAAAATTTCTTGGTGAAAGAATTGAAAAAGCTGTCAGCCACCTTACAATAAACAGCTGATTGGGATTTGTTATCCCGTTTGGCATTAATGCTTGCATTTGTTTTGATTTCTTGTGTATTAAAATGGTATCAACAGACAACAGGTGTCAAAAAAATCTCCTCCATGTTATTCTTAATGCAGTGTCGCTTTTTCCTCTTCTCGAATGCTTGTAGTTCAATTAGTACAAACTCTTACACATACTCGGATTCATCAAAAAGGAGTTCGATTAATTCCAGCCCAGATCACTTGTATCGCTAGGTAGATCAAAAACACGCGCTGCAACGTGCAATTCGAAAGTAGATCCTTTGAACTATTCCAATCATTCACCGGATTTCGGCAAGGAGACGCACTATCATGTGACTTCTTTAATCTCGTGTTAGAGCAGATAGTGCGCGGGGAAGGTGTCAACACGGAAGGCACTATCTTCAACAGATCCGTCCAGCTACTGGGGTATGCCAGAAGATGTTGACATCATCGGTCGCTCCCAGCGTACCGTGATAGAGCTTTTAGTGCGATTGGAGAACAGACAAAATTTGTTGGCCTTGCAGTAAATGAGGACAAGACTAAGTAGGTACATGCTATCAGCAAACAAACAAGCATCTGTCCACCGCCTAAGACAGAGAGTCACTAATAGCAATTAGGCAACAATTTCGAGGTAGTTAAGGAGTTCATCTACCTCGGAGTAAACATGAACTCCACAAATGACAACCTACTAGGTTGAACCTAGTGAAGATCCGGCGAAGATTTTCCCTAGGAAACCGCTGCTACTTCGGTTTCGAAACTCGAAAGACAAAATGTATGCTTTATAAAACCCTTATCCTGCCAGTTCTGCTTTATGGCGCCGAGTGCTGAACGATAAGCAGGAAGGGAGAGCTGATACTGGACTCCTTCGAAAGAAAAATTCTTCGGCGGATTTTTGGTCGTGTGTGCGAGGAGGGCGAATGGCGGAGAAGATACAACCGCGAACTCTATGAGCCGTACCAAGATGTCAATGTAGTCCAAAAGCGAATGGACAATAATGCTCCAGCTAAGAGGATCTCCGAATCCCAGCCACCAGGTTCGAGACTCAAGGAAGACCGAACCTCCGTTTCAAAGATCAAGCCATCGCGGATGCCAGAGCGCTTGGTCTGGATAACTGGAAGCAACGTGCCCGGGGTCGCAGAGGATGGAAGGCTAAAGTGTTTCAGGCAGAGACTCTTCACGGGTCGGGAGCCTGTTAATTCAAAATTCAGATCAATCACCTAATTTTGTTAGGAAATTTTTTATTTACATTTACATTTGCTTTTATTGAACTTTTTGTATATACAATTTGACTTAAGGCTAGGTAACAAATGGTGGTGAATAGTTAATATTTAGAGGTGTTGGCTCAACAACAGGGGCCCAACGGTATACAATGTTTGTTTTCTTAAATCTATTTTACATATATTGTGGTTGTCTTCTCAGATTCATACTCGTAGTATGCATCGTTGTCAGGGTTGACCTCAGGGTGTTCAAGTCCGGGTGTTGATGTTCCTGTGTTTTGAGATGGTTGGTCATCTTGGAATTATCCTCGATGGTGGGTTGTCTCGGTCAACTCGTAGAAGGGCAGGGCTGTCCTGTCTGTGTCGCTTGGGAATAACTCCTCGTTAAGCAGAGCCAGTACATGAAGGTACCGATGCTCTGGGATGTGTGGAAGGTCCGCAATTCTTCGGACTAGAGGGTTTGGATGACTGGAGGTATTCCTGAGTATTTTCTGGAAAAGTGTGACCATATACTTTTCCAGGGGTAAGATTTTGGCTTCTTCATAGTCTTGAACTTCTGATGTTTTTCTTCCGGATTGGATCGTAGTGCAGTCCTGTACATATCCGCAGGAGTTTTCTTTCGAATACTCCCAGCTTCCTGATGTATGTCTTGGAGACGGTATACCAGATGGGGAATCCGTAGGTTATTACCGGTCTTATCAGTTGTTTGTATAGCAGCAGTTTAGTTCTTCTACTTAGTCCATTTTGCTTCTTCATCAGCGGGTAGACTCGATTAAAAGCAAGTGATGCCTTCCTGAGAACAGCGTTCAGGTGTGGGTTGAATCTTAGTCGCTCATTGAAGTTGACCCCAAGATACTTAATGTTGTTTTTGGTTGAGAGCGATGATCCGTCAGGCAGGTTGATTTTGATATTACGGCAGTTGGTGGCTGACCTAGCTCTGGTTCCTCTGATGGGCCTTCTTATACAAATCAGTTCAGATTTGCTCGTGTTGATTCGTATGCCCCATCTTAAGTAGTACTGGAATAGTTTCCTAACGTGGGCTTCTACTCTTCGTGCTGCTATGGATGGGGAAATTAGCAAATTCTTTGAGTTTATCAGTTATTTCAACGAGTCAAAAAATCGTACCACTTTTTTAATTTTGTAATTCAAGCGTTCCATAACTTATTCGTAGGTAAATGTGTGTCTCTTATAGAGAATTTATCCCCACTACTGCTATTTTGACAGTCTTCCTTCTCCCATTCAGAATTGTAAAGCGAGGAGTAACAACGGTTCCCGCTTATTGGGTTTCCCGTTTCCCCCGATTGTTAATTGTTATTGACGAATTTTCCAGAATAACTGTGGTAAGAATTAGATAATTTGAATTATACCACTCTATATTATTATCAGACTCCTTGTAAGTCATTATTGATGTTTGAGTAGTTTTGAATTCTGACAATTCTCCGTAACACTACACTTTTAATCGGTCAAACCTAACATTTCGTTTTGCCAATTGACCAAGTCCAAGCGCCCACCACTTGTGTATTTGTATGTGTTGTGTCCATTTTGATAGCCGTTCGCTCAAATTTCCTGTTTCTTCGACTCTGTGTCTGTTCTCACGCGAGCTGTAAGAATTCGGTGACGTATAACCAGAGAGAGAGAGAGGAGAACCCGAAATATTCCAGTTTATCAAAGGGACGAAAAAAAAAAAAAAAAAATGGAAAACAAACAAATATGCACGAATCGTTTTCAGTTCCTTTTTAGAGATTTTTGTCTGTTTTAGAAAAGTTTATATTGCAATTATTTTATAATTTTATAATAAAATAAAAAAGATATACAAAAGGTTCGCGAATTTATGAGAATCACGGAGAAGGAACATTTTCTTGATTCTCATAGATTTGAGTAAGTGAATTTGAATTTGAAGTGCAAAGAAAGGGCAAAATATTTAAAAAGGGAAGTGGAATTTAGCACAAAAGGCGACTTAAGAATCGACCGAGACAACCCACCATCGAGGATAATACCAAAATTACAAACCATTTCAAAACACAAGAACATCAACACCCGGACTTGAACACCCTGAGGTCAACCCTGACAACGATGCATACTACGAGTATAAATCCGACAAGCCAACCACAATAGGTACATAAATCAACACCCGGACTTGAACACCCTGAGGTCAACCCTGACAACGATGCATACTACGAGTATGAATCCGACAAGCCAAATACAATATATTATGTAAAATAGATTTAAGAAAACAAACATTGTATACCGTTGGGCCCCTGTTGTTGAGCCAACGCCTTTAAATATTAACTATTCACCACCATTAGTTACCTAGCCTTAAGTCAAATTTTATATACAAAAGTTTAATAAAAGCAAATGTTTGCCCAATAGGTACATATATGTAAAATAGATTTAAGAAAACAAACACCTTTAAATATTAACTATTCACCACCATTTGTTACCTAGCCTTAAGTCAAATTGTATATACAAAAAGATTAATAAAATGTAAAAGTAAATGTAGCACAAAAGGCGCATAATAATAGCAAGAATATTATTAAAATCCTTTTATAAAAATAAATAAATAGTTGGCGCAACAGGTCCGGAGGGGCCCTAGGCCTAGCTTCTCACTACCATTCGTTTTGTGTGAGTTTTCATTTTTGGAACGAATGGAAGGCTACAGCGAAAAAACACATATGTGGTATCCTTTTAAATACAGAAGTTCTTAATAAGCGAAAAAAGAAATTATAGTAAGGAAAGAAAAAACGACTCAAAACTTGATAACAAAAAGCATAGTGAATATAAACTAAAATCGTACAGTGTTAATATCGCTCATTTTGAACTCAACTTTTTTTGCCGACTCCAAACGGCTAATTGAGAAGCTCTTTCAAGGCAGTCATACTCTTGGATGTTTGTCAGACGTTCGCGAGAGGTGGCGCAGTGAAAAAAACCCTAAGTTGGAATTTGGGTTTTTGCGCGATTCGAACCTCGACCCCTAGCGTAGTAGTCCAACACACTAACCACTAAGCCACTGCGCCTACTTCCTTCCTTTTATGGATGACTTAATAATATGTTGAGGGATTTTAAATGCATTTCGTCAAAATCAAATATGCATAGTTGTATAGGTACCTAATTTAATTATCGAACAAAAATTTTTTTTTTTGCAAAAATCTCCGATATTTTGTGCTTCCCAAATTTTTGCGGTTTGAGATTTTTTTTTGGTGGACAAAAGTTGCGTTCCCAATTTGAACTGACATCCGAATGAGTATGTACGTACGTAATTGGATGGTCCCATTTTTAAGTCCTCCCTTAAATTCATTCATTCTATAATTGAATATAAACATGACTCTTCGTATAAATGACCTGCCGAAAATTAAATAATCGCTTGATCGAACGTAGCCATACAATTCACATACCTTCTCAAATGCAAAAGGTTAAAATTCCCTTTTTACATTAGCATTTAGAGCTTGAAAAGATATACAAGTATACTAAACTTGAGGCATCATGTATGAACTCCAGAAAAACACGAATTTCACATATCGGAACATCAGGGAGTGTAACTGTCTCTTTCAAGCTTTTTAATTCGGTTTCGGGTTTCAGCATTCAATTGTAATGTGTAGGTTCCTTCCATATTCCATTTATCCATATACATATAATGACAAATTCGCATCATAGTTGTATGCAGGATATTTTGTTTACTTATATGTGTTCGCCGCTTTCACTGAAACCTTACTCTCCTCCTGAAATTTGTAAGTAGTCATAGATTATAGAAATCTGAGCAGGGCGAGTAGATAATGCTGCATTAAATGCAAATTTATTGCTTTGGAAACTCGCATGCCTCCTCTTATCTATTAGATGGGGAACCATTTCGTCATTCCAATAACATTTCCTTCAGCAAATTAAACTCAACACGGTCAGGTTCTGTATAAATTTATTTTCCCTTTTTTAAATAATTGATTTAAACGCAATGTACACGAAAAGCCTAGAAAGCAGTAAATGTCCTTGAAAAGTAATAACTACTTTAGGAAATAATTCTAAAATAGTTTAAAATAGTTTGTGTTGCTCTATGATATCAAAGTTAAGTGACCTATGTATACGTTAATAGAAGAGTATAATAAAATATTTACTATAATTACAAAAAAAAAAAAAAAAACATTTGTTTCGAAGCAAACATAATCGATCGTAATAATCACATGTATTTTGTTAGTTAATACTAGTCGTTTAATTTGTTTTTCAAACTCATGCAAATGCTTCAATTGCAATCTATATAATATGTATATTGTTTATACTTTTGATTTGTTAAAAAAATTAACTACAGTCTTTATTAATTACTTTAAAATTGTTATTATTTCTTTAATACATTGTATCAAACAGCATATTTTGTGTTTATTATTATCATTTATTTGCAACTATTAACAATTAATGCTATACATATGCTTTTATTATTAATATTTTGTTGTTTTATAGCCGTTTTTTATTATGGAAGCAAATTGTGTATATATATAATGGAATGTTAGTTCTTGCTGCCTTACATAATTATTATGCGGTCTTAGTTTTAATTTGCTCAACATTGCGTGTGTATAGATAGAAGTAGAGTAAATAACTCATCACAGGTTAGAAGCATAGCTTTTATAATTTCTTACAATGTTTGACGCTATTGTGCATTTTTGTTTTTCTATTTACTACATTTTAATTAGGTATGTATTTAAATTTTCATTTGTGATATAAAAAATGCGTATTCAAAGGAACTACTCGTGATGCATTTAAGAAGGTACTTCTTCCCCAAGTAAAGTGAACATTGTTGAGTACATTACGCTGCTTCAATTTTGGACAATGGACATACTATTAACAAAAGCATTCAACTAATATAAATTTTAGCCATCATTGTTTTTTCTCCTATTGAATAATAGCAATTGAATGAAGTCAACAAACCGTTGATTAAGTTTATGTAAGTATGTACAAGTAACGAGTGTGAAATAGTCTAGATTTATTTGCTTTATTGTTTTTAATTTTCTTAGATTATTAAGGCCTGATGGGATAACTTAGGTAAAATACGTTTAGCTGTAGGTGTAAAAACTTTGGTTTGAAATTTGTCAAAATCTCACTGTAGTCTCACTGTTATGGTAATGGTGGTGTCAAAATTCTAGTACATTATTAGCCATCGATCTGACCAAGAACAACTGTGCGCCATTTGCTTTGCAATCGGGTTTGAGCTGGGCAAGGAAAAGATTTATTCTTGTATTTGAGTTGAATTACACGTTTTTATTAATTACTATAAATCAATTTTTGAAATAACTCGATTGTTTTTATTTTTAATGGAGTATTGTTCATAGAATTCTGCTTACGCTCGTTTATGCGCTCTTGAATAGTGAGCTTTACCCCTAAAGAAAGTTAAGGTCAGTATTGATGATAGTGTTTGCAATTATTGAAGTCGCCTTTTGGTTGGTTTAAGCACAAGCTATTGAATGAAAAAAAAAGATATATAAGATCGAGACTCAGAAACTCTCAGAGTTATGTTCGTATAGTTAACGTTACTTCCGGTGTACTTATTTTTATTTAATTTAAAGTAGGTAATAGGTAGTATCGTTATATTGGCATTATTTTGTTATAAATAAAGCATAAAACGTTCGCAAAACGATTAAATATTTGCGAGAGATTTACAATAATTTTTCTAAACATAATTTGCTTCAATAGGCGTTTTTCTTTTTTCGTTCAGAGCATGATCAGAGGGCGCTCTATGAGCTCAGAAAAAATTGACTGAGCAGGCTGAGTAAAAAGCTGATTAGACATATACATTCACACTTCCAGTCATATTTGAGAGAAAAAAAAAAAACAGGAAAAACAGAAAATCATCAGAAAGATCTGAGCACGCTCGGTTCAGAGCGCGCTCATATAGCTCGAGATCAGTTCAGTGCTCAGCTCTGAACTAAAAAAGAAAAACGCCTAATGTGTCAACCAGAGACAATACTGAGACCCCCATCTTCGGCCGATTTTCCGTTACTTGCCTACAAGCTATATTTTTATGGGGTGGTACATGCTAAGTGCGTTACTATTGTTACATAGAAATTCGTATTGACAAATGTCACGTAACTTCAAAAATTCCGGCTCACCACACACTCGCATCTTGCGTGTAGCACTTCCGCTGTCGGCAAAGTTGCTGCCAGCGTTCATAGAATTTTATGCGTTAAATTTGAAATTATTCGTTTCGTGTGGATAGTCATTTTTTTAGGAATAAGTGTACTTTTATAAAATATTTATAAAATATAAACAATGTAGATTGGTTGAAGGAAAATAAAAACATTTTAAGCAATTTTTCTTCAGATATTTAAGAAAAATTTACTCATGAAATCGAAGTTAATGTTATTCAAAAGCGAAAAATACACAACCATGTTTGTCCTAATATATTTCTAGTATATAAAACATCTCATTTAGATAGTTTTATTAAAAAAACAAATTATATTAATCGCCTTTTCAAAATATATAATAACCAACGAATAGCATTCAGTTATGTTAAAATGTCGTATTCCTGAACTCTATCACATTCCCCCACGGTCAGCAGCGGTTGGCAGCATTGATTTTATATTTTTTGTATGTTTTTGCATGTCACACGGATTCTTAATTAACAGAACACCAATAAGTAAACAAAATGGCGAATTTGAAAAAAAAAAAAAAAATATGAGGGAGCCAGCGCCAGCGGCAATAGTTTTGCGAGTTGGGGGTCTCAGTATGGTTTGTCTCTGGTGTCAACTTCCCAGATAGCCTACACTTCTTTCAATCACAACATTATAACAAGTATATACCTACCTTAAAAGTAGCTTCACAATTTACGGCTGTTTGTTCTGTTAACATAATTATATTTTGGTTAAATGATCACTGATCGTGATATTGACCGTGTGATGAAGTACGTGAGCCCCAACTAGCGACAAAAAGGCATCTGAAGGAGTGAAGTTACTGGAAGAGATAGACGAATTGGTGGTGACCACTTTATTTCGGTTTTTCTATCTATCAGAATACTAAGTTCATAAGCTTTGCTTATAATCGTTTAAAACCTTCACCTTAGATATATAAAATGTCACATATGCAACTAATTATGTGTAGAAAATATCGTCATTGCAAGTTCGTAAAAGGTTATGTTTCCGCTAATGATTCTATCCCAGTTAACCACACGATTGGCGTTTGAATCGCTTCGGATTCCTCGAAGGATAATTCGTTCGCCTGCGAGTTCAGCTCATCATTTTAGGCTCTGTCGTTTTCGCCAAAAGCCCAAACCGAAGAAGAACCGCCTCAAATATTCACATCATCATGCTTCTCCAAGATGGAGTGAGAAGGCTCATACAATAAGTGTGCTTCTTTGCGTCGCTTATTAAAAAAAAAAAAAAAAACAAAAAAAAATTGGAATGAAGGCTGCGGTTTAATAAAAGAGTTCGAAAATTGCATTCCGTCTCTTCTATTTTTAAATAAAACGAATAGGTGATCGCTATTCATTTATGAAACAAAACGTTTCGCTTAAGTGCAGTGCAAAAACCAACAAGTTTGGACTAATGTAATGATATTGTGACATATTGACGGAGTGTGCCTACCTACATGCGTGATTATAAATTTACTATACTAGACCAAAATGCGCATATAAAAAATAAATTAAAATTCACCCACAACCTGTCTTAAAAATAAAATATAACCTTGTAGATCTTGAGCAAAGAGTATTGCCTTATTATCTTTTAGACCCTTAGACTAATCAAAACTTGGTGAATACAATAAAATAACAATACTGTGTGATCACTGGTGCTGGACACTCTGTTAAGTAATTTCCAATCGCAATTATTATTTAAATTTATACATATTTTTTATATACCTACTATAGCATTCATACAACTTGTACATTCTTATTCGTTTTGTGTCGCTTATATGTTTCGTTACAAAAATTCATATTAGGCACTTGACCTACGTGGATTAAATTTTACAAAATAACTTACTTAAATGTCAATTGTAACAAAGTGCATTACGTTTGTATTATAACAACTCGTTAAAATCGGGAATTTCAGCGTTAATTTATTTATAATTTTGTTTATATGCTATATTAATATTTTAATCACAGAATTATTAAACAATATTGTTTTCATATTTGTGTTTGTTTTCTTGTTTTTTGTTTTTGTTCTTTAAACCAGCGCACTTGTTTTTCATAATAATTTTGCACATAATAAATAATTATAATTCACATATGGTTTGTACTCTCAAATACGTTTGATGGTGGGTCCGGTAAAAAATATCGAAACTTTTCGTTTAAATCGTTCCATCGGCGGTTCATCGTCGGATTCGTCATCGTAGCCGTCGCTTTCATCGTCTTCGCCGAATATAATCGTTCGGGTATATGGCGCATCCTGATCATCTGATTCGCAGAATCCTGGATTCAATATGATATTCGGGATCAATTCAATACTATCCCAACCATCCTCGAAGTCTGCTAGAGCGAGCGCGCAAGATATCGCAGTGCGAAATTGCGCATAGTAAATGAAAGAAAAAAGAGAAAGAAGCACATTGGGTTTGATTAGTGATTATGGTCATGTGTATTCTACGACTACAGTTTTTTTTTTGTTTTTTTTTTGTTTTTGTATTATTATTATTATTTCTCATCTATGTGCTCTATGGATAGAACTAAGCTTTACAATTATATTTATCTATTTATTTATTTAATTTTTTGTATTTTTTTTTCTATATTTGCTTGCTTTTTAAGAAGTCTAAGCGATGTTTTTCTTGTTTTAATCATTTCTACATAATATTATTTGTATGTATGTACATTGAATTTATATAATTAAAAACAAAATACACTTCAAAAACGACAATGACAAGACCACCAAAACAATTCAATAACACATTTTTTTTTTTTTTTTTTCTGCAAAACAATAAAAATAATATTTGTATGTGAACACTTCTAACAAAAAATAACACATAAAACATAATAACATGAATTAAATATCTACACATAGGCGAAAACATAAAGCATTTGCTTCTGTAACTTGTCAACTTAGCCCGTGTTTTTAAGAACTTTTCTCTTTTCTTTAAAGTTCAACTTCAACAGCAAACAAAAAACAAAATTCAAGCGATTACAACATCCAACTTGCAGTCGTTAGTAGAAGTAGTGGTTGTAGTAGTACCCATTTGTGATGATTGATAGTATTCTTTAGACAAAACTATACACAATCCGATTGCTAATATCACAAGGGTTCCAAGTACTATACTGACAGCGACTATCCATATACGAGGATCAAAATTATCTAAGTCAGCTTGTATAAGGCGTATCAAATCTTAAAAGATAGAACAAATCGAAAAGAAGAGAAAGAAAATTGAAAATTAGAAAATAGTAAAGCAAGACAACTTTTTTTTTTGTGTTTATAACGTTTACACCTAATAAATGAAAGAGATAGGTACATGTAGTAGGTAGGTATTGGTACATGTACTGGCAAGGAAATAATAAAAGAACAATATACATACTTTGGACTAGATGTTCCTAGTTTGGTACAACATGGAAAATACATTATTAAAACACAGAACGATAAATGCAAAATTGTTAAGAATATTATGTTGGCGTGTTTACACTGTTGAAATACAATTACAATATTTGTTGGTGATTCAGATTATAGATACGTAGTTCATTTCGGATGGAGGTATACAGTATGTATAACCATAGCTAGTCAAAGTCTTATGAAACTTTAACTTCAAAATTATTATGTAGCGGGGCATTTTCAAAGACGGGGAAAGTATAGGCTGGTCCAACTCAAATAGAACGATTTTTGGATCTTCATTTTTTGTTAGTTTTCTTATATTTTTTCGAAGATCAGATATTAGGAATATTATAGAACTTTATATCTGTATCTGTGGTAATACTGGTCTTAGCACTCAGCTAAATTTTCAGTTGTCATAAATCTGTCATCTGAGACTACACGCCAGCGCTAACGAGACTCTTTCTATCCAGCCAGTCTACCACAAGAAGTTAACGAGTGTTTTAAATTTTACTTAAGAAGAGGAACATTTTTAGCGCTAATACTACAATTTCCTATTTCATTATTAGTACAGGGTGTTCAAATTGCAAATTAAAAAAAAAAAAAACAATTAAATGGGTCATTGTAGTGGTTTATAGATCAAGTCAAGAATGTACGCAGTAAAAACTGATCATAAGATGGGGCAGCGAAGTATCTACCAGTGGATTGTTATTATTACCTACTTAATAAGGTTAAAACTAAAAATCTAAGTAAAGTGGGAGAGAAATATTTACAAGTAACGGAATGAATCAAGAGCTCTGTAGCATGAGTAAGCTCGTTTCCTTACATTGTTAATATTTACTAGAATTCGCCCAGTGGTAGAAATTCAAGTTACACACAGCTTTTCATCCCTGCACAATCTTCCAAAAAAAAATTAAACAAGCAAATATGTTGTAAGGAATTGAAAGTGGTTCTAAACTATTTCCCTTCGCCTATTTATATGTAAGCTTTAGTTGCAAAATGTAAACAAACTCTCTTGATATGATAGTGCTGTAGCGGTTACCAAAAGTTTTCTAAAACCAATCACAGACCAAATATTTAAAAAAAAAAAAAGTTAGGTGTGGGAATTGAGGAAATGAGGAAATGTAATAGATATATAAAATACAGCTCTAAAGATATCCACTTGGAAAGTGAAAATACCCTATACATATTGCGTTATACTAATAGCAAATTTTAGAAAATATAGCCACTGTGAACTACTAAAATTTAGAGTCGAAATTAAAAATGTAAATAGGTAAGGCCCATTGGACTAACCAATAATCATTTTTGATCTTCACCTTACATATTTTGTAAGTCATAATCATGCTTATTTTGACATTCGAACGAATAGCCAATTCATACAAATGTCTCTATTCGTTCGAATGAACTTGTGTGTATTTTGATAGACATTCGTTCGAATTGGCTATTCGTTCGAATGTCAAAATAAGCATGAATATGTAATTTTGTATGTAAAATGTCGCTTTTGTGAGTTAACAAAAATTAGCCTGTGCCTTGATTTTGTGCGGTTTCGGATTTGAATGTGTGAGTGCACCGCGTAACCGTTGTGCAAAAATTGTACACTTTTTTCGAGGGCTCTAATACAATTTGTTGGTACTTTTTCCCTGTTTTTAGTTGAAAAAGGTACTTTGCAAATTCTTTAAACAACTGTGATTTCCAAATAAATATGTTTAAAATGCGAGCCAATACCTGTGAAAATATTGTGCGGAAATTGTAAAATTTGCGGAGAAGCTTTAGGTCCCAGTTATAGCCATTAAGCAAATTATCTTTCAATTTTATAGAAAAAGAATTTATTAATTTTTCTGTGATCGGAAAACGTTTTTCGTACGGAAAAAATTATAAATTCTTATTTTAGAAAAACGAATTTGATAAACTAACTTTATAATTTATAAGCAACAGTTTAAGATCAAGATTGGAGGTCAACGATCAAGTTTAAGTGGTCAAAAAAAGCAAAAGAAAATTGGTACAGTTTCGTTTTACGTATGGCATTTGCACCTTAGTAATATTGCCCTTTATTGTTTCACCGCCCTGAGTGTTAGAGAAAGGTTATAAATTATAGTTTAAAAAAAATATATAATTTTCATAGAAATTTTCATATTGGTATAAAAAAAACTTAAACAAAAAAAAAAAACATATTAGAGATTTTTTTAAGATAGTTAAAAAAATAGATGCAATTCGTTTTCGAATGACAAATTTAAAATGAAAACCTTAAAGCCTTGATTTTGAATTATAAATATATAATAATTAATTAAATATTGGTTGTAAATATATTAATTCATATTTATATCTACATTTTAAGATCTCGTTCATTTTAGTTTTGAGAAATTGCAAAAAAAAAAATGCAGGAAAAAAGTGGTTTTTCTGAAGCTCTTCTGCAAATTTAGAATTTTCTCACAATATTTAACAAGTATTGGCTCGTTTTAACCGTAAATAGTGTAGTGATAGGGAACCGCATTATATTTTAGACATATTTACTTTGAAATCAAAGTTTTTGAAAACTTTCCGAAGTAGGTACCTTTTCCAACTAACAATATGGAACAAAGTAGCAACAAATTGTATCAGGCTCTTCGAAAAAAGTACAAAATTGTCGCACAGCGGTCACGCTGTTGACAGTTGTTCTCATCCGATATCCTTCTCGCAACCTAAATAGGTTGCGTATGGGAAAGCTCGCCTGGAATTTTCAGAAACAAGGCTACAATAGAACAGGAAATATTGGAAGTTGTCAGTTCTCGCCATCATAAACAAATCATACTGAGACCCCCAACTCACAATCCTCTTGCCGCTGGCCCCCTCAATTTTTGCCAGGAATCCGCCATTTTGTTGTCCTATCCGTGTACGCCAATTCCTATCCGTTTTGCTTTGCCCACAGTGAAATGTAAAAAGATTAGGTGCGAATGTGTTGGTTTAGAGAATTTTTGACATTTGTCAATACGAATTTCTATGCAACAATACTAGCGCACCTAAACTTTTTGCGAGCGTAAAATTTAGCTTGTAGGCAAATAACTGTTAATCGGTCGAAGTTGGGGGTCTCAGTATTGTCTCTGCTCGCCATCACTCACCCATTTACAGAATCCGCCTATACGTGAACCCTTTCCGCAACCGCCATTGCGACAAAAACCGCACAAAATCATGGCACTGGACACTAAAAATGATTATTAGTATCGCGCATTGATTTCATGAGTAGATAGATAGATAGATAGATAGCTTTATTTCGTATATAAATTTACAAGGACTTTGTTACCACACATTTTACAATTCAGAGATATGATAAGTTATAACTATCTTTCTTCTGAAACATTATTTTTACCATAAGGATGATTTTGAGATTTACATTGAAATATTACATTTGAAGGAAAATACGAAGAAAACCTTCAGTATCGCGCATTGATTTCATGAGTAGAGACTATCAGAACGAATGATTATTGAAGGGACTTCATCCCAGTGAGCCTTACCAATAATCATTTTTAACCTTCACTCTAAATATTTTGTAGGTCACAATGGGTAATTTTATATATAAAATGTCGTCATTGTAAGTTCGTAAAATTAAGCCTGGACACTAAATATGATTATTAGTATCGCACAGTAAATTTTAAATTTTTAACAGTGAATATTTCTTTAATCTGGAAAGGTAGTGTGAACATTTTAAGAATTTGCACAAAATTTTAAGACAGACATACCTTAGCAAAAGACGACAGTGTAAGGCCATTTTACGAATAAATTGTTTGGTGTAAACGTTATCACATAATTTTTATTCGTTTTTTGACAAAGACTTACCCTCCTCCTTTGTTTCGGAAAGAGTCGTTACATTTGTGGTTACTATTTCGCCGGCTCCCAAATGATTGTTTGCCCATATTCGAAATTCGTAGGTTGTATTCGGTTCTAGCCGATAAACTTCCATTTGTCGCTGGATAAGAGATATGTAATAGCTAAAATTGATTTAAACCAACAAATATGTGTCGTTTCATGTAGTTTGTCAGATCAGAGTTTACCAAGTTAGGTTATGATCTTAGAAGGGAATAGGATAAATAGGTATGTAATAGTAAAAAGATTAACCACTTAAAAAAAGAATTAAGACAATTTATGTACCGACGTTGTTTGACCTATAGGAAACAATACCTGTTCTTTCGGGAACTGCATTATATATTTATTTGCGCTTTATTTCCAAAGTATATCTACTGTAAATTACGTGGAAAAACATTAATAAATAACATCAGGTCGATCACTTAGTAGTCCAGCACATACTACCAACTGTCACTGCATAAATATGTAGATCGAATTGCGTTCGCTTGGGTCAATAGGGCTATTTTTTGAGCTTCGATCTCAGCGAAGCAAAGTAAAGTAGGACTTTCAGCACGCAATCACAAGAACTACGTTCTACTTGACACTTCGAGGCCTCACAGTAATTGTTGTAATTGCATGCTGAAAATCCTACTTTACTTTGCTGTGATTGAAGCTAAAAAAAAGCACGACTAATGCCGATCGGTAGGTAAATTGGAATTTTTGAATTTCCCCTAAGAGTCTAACGATTTTTGTGGAAAAATTAGCATGAAAGATTAAAATTCTGCAACATGAGTGCAAAACATAGCTCGAATTGCATCTGGAAATATGAACTTTGTTTGACAAATAGCTTGATGATGTTTCATTTCTTTCTTCATGTGTCGGAAATTATATCCGAATATCGGCTTGAGGGAAATATTTTTTTTGACACAAAAGCCAATTAGTTAAAGGAGAACTGTGAATTAATCTCCTATATACGTTAGGAATGATTGTGTTCCAACATATCCATCTAAAAAAAATATTAGCCAAATAGTCAACACTTCGACGTGTGACATGAAACAATTATTTTTTTCACGAACGTTATTAAGACATTATAACCTGTCAATTTATTGCATTCATATTTTGTTGGTTTTCCTGTAAAAAGAAAATTTAGCTTAGCTATTTATTAACAAAACATCGAAAATACACAATGCTCAAATTATTTGATGAAAACAATTTGCGTAGAAAATATTTAGTAAAAATTTTGGAATTTTGTAGCAACGTTTTATCCATACCGATCTGAGTAAAAGTTTATTGGCGTCGTGTTTTGAACATATCAATAGCTGGAGTTAATCGAAATCAGTTTTTATTCACCCGAAACTTAGCAAGTGCTTCGATTTTGACATTTATTTTGAATAAAAGAGCTACGTTTTATTCAAACCACATTTTTTTACCATTGCCATTAATATTATTGTAACGAAGTGCCTTCGAATGAGTATTATGTCGTTTTCCATTAGGATTCTAAGATTTTTCCTGCCCAATGCAACTTAAAACGAGATGTTTCTTTCTTTGCATTTGTGGTGGTGCGTGTATTAAAAGTCAGCTATTTCTTAAATTGTAATTTGTGTTTATAAAAATCAAATCAATTTATGTTGATATCTTACCATTGACTCAGTAATTGCAACTCTTTATAAAAAAAGGTAACTATAAAAGCCACTATTGTTTCATGAACTCTTATTTCGCTTTTTGTTCAGCCTTCAATGGGCTGAAGAGAATGATTCTCCACTGAGTAAAATTTAGCACTGACGAGAGTCAGCTATAGAAAATAATTCTGCGTCCTAAAAGACACAATCAAGAATTTCTCAATTTTTGAAAATCAATTAAAATTTCGATTTGTTTATTTCTAATATGCCTGCTTTAAATTATCAGTTTAGTTCTGAGGTGCTTAACTTTTTAATCTCATTTTTGGCACCAACAATTTTTTGACTCGATTATTGCACAAAGTCAATAAAAGCAACTGCCCAAATTTCTATTAAATACTTTTATTGAGGTCGCGCTGTATAGGTATCTATTTACAAAATATCAAATAGAAAATGTCAAAGAAACGAAAAGTGATTATTGAAAATGTATTTGCTCAGTAAAAATAAATATAAGGCCCAATGTACACGGAGCAACAGCCCAACCGGTTGCTGGTGGGGAGGTTAAAAAATGAAAACCATCCTATATCCATGACGACATTGAACGAAATAGAAATGTTGATTGGTGATGAGTTTCCTTGTGTATGGAGTCAAGTCTCCGCTGAGTTCATAACTGATCCGTAACCCGAGTTGTCAAACGGTTTTTTTTTTTTCAGTTGCTCCTTGTGCATTGGGCCTTAGTCAAGTTATTAATAGACTGATAAAATTATTTCTGAGAGTGCAAGATTTTAATAAATTTTAATATTTAATAAATATTTAATAAATTTACTATCACTAAAAATAATTATTTATTTTTGTGACTCGAAGTGTGACGGATTTGTGAGCAGGTGTACATTTTCACTAAATGAGAGTTTATGGATCAATATTTTGAACTTGACAGACAAAGTTCGGACAGATTTTTAGTATGCAGCTGATGCGGAACAGAATGGTCTCTAAATCGACGGAAACTATTACTTAATCACAAAAATATGATTATATAAATAAAGTAAATATCCTTACTATAATAAAACTGTAGCTTTTTTTCCGGCTGTAATCTGTGGCTAAGAATAGATTCAAAAAGTACTGCACGAATTTGATTTCGGTTTTCACAGTTGCATAGGAAATTGTTTAGATTTGAACATAGGATATGTTTTACCGTTATTCGCTGTCCGGAAGTGGAAATCTAAGCAGATAACTAAGAAAAGTTGTAATTCTCGGATGCCTTCTAGCTCCTAGCTTCGGAATCACTCATCCAAATGAAATGGGATTTTTTTTAATACAAAGTTCAATTATGTACAAAGATTTTAAGATATAAATCATCTTTGTACGTTATCCTGAAGTCGAACAATAAGTAATAAACTATAAATTTAATACAATTGAAAAAAGCAAAATGTTCGATTGAAGCTAGATCGTTGGATTTTTCCAGCGTTGAGTGGAGGAAATTTTGTGTGTGTGTGCGGCAAAACCTGTTTCTCTCTCTGTACACTTTCTGCGGTGCGCTTTTTCTTTCTCTTTTTTTATGCACCTTTTGCTTTTAGGCTTTGTGTTGTGATAAACAGATTAATGCGAGAAACCGATTAACACAGCGACAGCAACAGCAACAGCGAATTTAGGATTGGCTCTAACGTTGATGTCGCTGTCGATGTTGCTGTGCTAATATGTTCAAAGTACCTAATTCAAATACATTGGTTCTAAAGTTCTGTCAAAGTTGCTGTTGCTGTGTTAATCTGTTTCTCGCATTAATGAATAATGAGTTGAGTAGTAGAGTAAATGAGATGCATGGAACATGGGATTGAGAGAGATAGGTCTGTAATTGAGATTGAGAGGGAGTCACACTCAGTTGTAATTGTGATTTAAAATGCGTTATAGTGATTCTGATTTCATAGTGATTCATGTGCATGCCAAAACCTGTTTGTGCAATTGCACCTTTTTTTTTGCTTTATGTTTTGCTTTCTGTTTTTTTTTTTTTTTTAATTTGAACTTGAGGATGTTTGTGTTTGAGTAGTAAGTGAACGAGTGTGGCGCATATGGGTTATGGGATTGAGAGGGATGGGGTATAAATTGTAACAACTGACAATAACAAGTGGAATGTAAATGAGATTAAGAGGGAATAATAGAAGTTAGAAGTTAGTTAGGGACATCAACGTTGGAGCTAATCCTAAATTCGCTGTTGCTGTTGCTTTCAAAGTCGCTGTGTTAATCTGTTTCTCGCATTACTGACAGTTTTTCTTCTCTTTTTTCGGGTAAGGATCTTTTTGTATAACGCTAATTGTTTTGTTTTAAATCTGAGAAGTGGAACTCTGGCGAAGCAAGGCGAGCACGGGTCAGCTAGTATAAAATAAAAATATAGGATAAAAACAGAATAATGGAAATAAGTAGAACGACTTTATCTCGTTTATGATTTCGACATGTGAGTTCTGTACAAGAATTTTCGTTTGGGATCAACTGCATGCTATATTTAAACGAAGAACGCGACCGCAACTAATGCATTCGAGCCATTTTTAATAAAAGAAAATTGAAATCACATTATCTGACTGAAAATCAAACAATGCACTCTCCTCGCTTAATGCCCAAACTGTTAATTTACTTGGTATCCAAATTAGGAGCATTTTGATGACACATGTTACATGTTATGTATGATATTGAATAGAGAGAAACACTTATCACATCATTATAACGACATGTTGCTAAAGAAATGAATCGTTACAAAGATATTACTGAACTGTTAGGTAACTAAATAGTATACACAATTGTTATGAATCAACATTATTGTTTTCTAATTCTACTTACAAACACTCACAAGATTATATTCTACCAAAAATATACAGAACACGGGAATGCAACAACTTAAAACAATACCCTAGCTAAATAGTTTTCAACTGTTCTTCCAACTACATTCAACGACACACAAATTACTGTTTGTATTAAAATTATTAATTTTTTTTTTAACACAACCAAACATTAAAATTCCGATTTATATACATTTGAGCAAGCTAAAAGAAACACCTAGGATGGAGGGCGACATCTATACTTACGACATTCGGGGCTATATTAATGGGATCCATACGACTCCATTCATGTTCGTACTTTTGATTTTCGTTATTGTTATACGAAACGTTTCGAAATTCGGCTGTAAAACTGCGAACTGGGTAGCCACCAGAGTTGGATTTATTAAATCTCCAAATAAGAAATCCAAGAATTATGGAGGCCTTGAAGTACAACTGCGAAACAGGTCCGGGAGTTGTACGTATACTCAGGTTGGCTTTGAGGTAGGCCTGAAATTCGTCTTCGATGTGGGTAAGATTTCCTGTTGTTGCTGAAGCCTCAACAATCGGCGCCGATGTGGGTGTTAACAGTGGTACTGATTTGGCGCTTTTCGATGATGTACTATTGGCATCAATTGAAGAAGAGGTTTCATTATTGTTTGTATCATTTTCCTGGTCGAATTCGTCGGTTTCGCTTTGAACCGATGTTAAACATATGTAAAGGCCTCTATCTGCATCCGAGACATTTGTTAGAACTAAAATCCTACCTGTCTGAAGTAGGCGAAGAAATAAACAAATATTAATGCGCTTAAAACCGATTTGAGTTATGCAATAAATATATTATAAGGAAATTGTAGGGGAAAGTGTCGTGGAATACTATTGTTGGTTAATTTGTGATTTGCCTAACTTAGGTAGGTACTCGTACATCAACCGAGTGTGAGGAAAGCATTTTAAATGAGACAGGCTTTATCCCTGGAAAAAAAAAATTACATCTTAAGGGTTTTTCCACTGCGCCACCTACAGCGAACGTCTGACAAACATTAGAGAGTATAACTGTAATGAAAGAGCTTCTCAATTAGTCGTTTGGATCTTTTTACGATTGGCGTTCATAGAGATTACAACTCTTTTTCAAAGCTCTTAAGTTGATTGACATTCAGAGCCAGCCACCTATACTCCGACGAGCTTTACGGAAGTATCGGTCTAATGACCACGCTGTTGGGTTGGTTTGAAGCTACTATATTCATTTCCTTGCATTTTCTTCTTTTGTACTCTAATTGAATTCTATTGACTTTCAAGCCAAATTTACAAATTGGTCTTAGACGTGCTTGAAGCTCAGGTAAGTCCTGGAAAAACTTCTTCAACGAATTTTTAATTCACATGTGTCCCAGGTGTTGCCAGACGGTCAAAATATTTTCCCCAGATAAATCCGAAAAACCCCCAGATTCGGGTATTTTTCCCCAAAAAATCCCCAATTTTTTGTTGTTATTTTGTTTAACGTGTTTTTTGTATGGCTATAAAATATGAATTTTTAATTTTCATCTGTAACGGCTGCATGAAATAACGAAATAACCCTCCAAATGGAAAATTAAATAACCCCAAAATTTTGTATGGAGGTGGGGATTTATTTCATGGGTCTTTGGGGACTTATTTCATATTTCTAATTGGGCGCACGCGAATTGCTACCATTGTATCATAAAATATGCAAACTGCATAGGTTAACTGTTTGATTACGGGATAGGTGCGAGGTTTTTTACTTGTATTTTTGGTTTAGTTTTTAAATTGTTAATTTCTTTTATCTAAATATAACGAACTATGTTTGAAGGGTTTTTTCATACCATTTTGGAGACTTATTTCATCTTCGATTTGGGTGGGTTATTTCATTTTCTTAAATTTATTTTTATTTCGTTGGGGTGTCCTTTCCTGGAGCCGTTTTTAATTTTCACCTATACAACATGTAAATGCAGTACTGCGAATGCAGAAGTTTGTTTTTAGCTAAAAGGGATAATACATAATAAGAAAAAAAAAAAAAAAAAAAAAAAACACAGATTTCCCCCCGGTTGACCGAAAAAAATACCTAAATCTGGGGGGAAAGCCCCAATCTGAAACCCTGGCTCCCAGTTATTGTGCAGTAACAAAGGAAGTGTATACCCATTATCGTCATGCACATCTTGGTCACCAAATAATCTGCACAGGTAGTTCTTGCTGCATTTTTTTTTCTGTTGGTACATTATAGTAAACGGAAAAATCTCTTTATTACCAACTTATCCGCTTTTTATTTCCTTTATGTCATAAGTGGCTCATATTGTGCTGTATACCAGTAGCTCTTTGTCACATACAAACACTCACAACCGTTGATGATATCTTTACAGAGGAAACCACGTTAATTAGCCTATGGCTGACAATTAAAATGGTAATGTAAGCGCGTGGTAGTGGTATTTTGCAATCTATTTATAGCAGATGTTGTCTCTTCCAGGACCTCGTACATACATAAGTATAGTTTGAGTACTTTTTTTCAAACCCGACCACTAAATCGGTACACCCATTGCAAATTGATTGGCTTGCCTAAAGGTTACCTCGATTCTCTTACTTAGGAGTGTATGTAATCTAGGCGTTTGGAATTTGAAACTTGCATATCATGTTGTTGAAGTTCATGTAAAGTAAGTAGTTGAAATTGCTTTTCCATTTCATCACGTTCAAACTTTAATGTATAACATTTTGTGTGTAATGATGGAAAGGGTAGGAATTCAGTTATTTTGAAACGACCATGAACTCGCAGTCCGAAAATGCTACATGAACGTGTAAAAATCACTTATTACACAAACACATACAAGCACTATGAATTTTAATAAAAACCATGTTAGTAAAAGCAAACCTCTGCAAATGGAAAAGCTTTCTGAGGACAAGCACCGGAACTTACCTGTATAACTCTTGAATTGTTTCCGTTTTCTTTGATCCACATTATGGATCCATTTGCATCGCAAGGTATTGAAATATTTTTTCCTTTATCGGTGACGTATTCGTTGTACTTGATTGAAGATGTTAAGACGGTTAAAACTGTAAACAATAAAATAAAAAATAAAAAATAAAAAAAATTGCATTAGTTTAATTTGTGTATGTGTATACTTTTCTGAGAAATATATTTATTGTTTGATATTTATGGATAAACGAGACAAAGTAGGTATGCTTGTTTCGCAACGAGACATTGAGACTGGAGTCTTTTTGATCCACATAGTTGAAAAGGAATTAAACAAAAAAATGATTTACGCAAAACATATAGATTAGTCGGGCAAGCTTATTACAACCAATATTATTACAATCATTATTATTATTATAATAACTCCTTTTCATTTCTCCCAAAAAAAAACTCACGTTTTGTGATAGGCTAGCAATTATATGAAAACTAGCTGAACCTCGGCATTGATAGAATTTAAGTGTTTTTAATTTTTTTTTTTTTTTTTTGTATCAATTGATCACCGTAATTACCGACATTTTAATAAAAAAATCAACTAAATTGGTTGAAAATTACGGGTGACGGAGGGAAATATACACTTTTTGCCACTTTGTTTCATATTAATACAACAATCCGTTAGCAACTGATAAAAAGAAGATTCACGTAATGAAAGAAATTATTCTTTGTTAAAAATAAATGCCTTTGTTTTTTCCTATTTGAAAGCCCCTTTTTCGATTCGCGCCCCTTTTTAGCCCCCTTCTTGAAATCTTTGAGCGGCAATGCTCTTTCTAGGGGCCACCCCCACCTGGCCCCTTCTGTTCCGCAAAAACTGTCAGGAGGCCGAGGGAAAATAGAATGTTTGCCTCTCACTGTCAGTCTTGTTGTAATAATGGGCGTTACTAATAATCATTTTTAACCTTCACTCTAAATATTTTGTAGGTCACAATATGCATTTTTTTTATGGAATTATCCCCCATTGTGAGTTCGAACAATTTAGCCTGTACACTAAAAAAGATTACTATTATGGTGAAATGTCACTTGTACTCCAGTAAGACGTAAGAGTGGGGACGTTCAAGTTACTAGTTAAGTAAGTCTGAAAGCTGTCTTGACTGTAATAGATGTATCTCGGTTTTTATTGGCTGAAATCAGTCATATGAGCAGCTGTTTCAGTTGACGTTTCTGGTGAGGTAGCCGTCGAATTTAGTCAAGAAACGGTTCCCATCGGAGATAATACTTACACCCCCAAAACCCCTACCTGCGTTCGCCCCTGCTATCCATACGTAACGAATAATATCAAATTTAACGGATAAAATGCTATGAACGTAATTTTTAAAGTTACGTGACATTTGTCAATACGAATTTCTATGTAACAATTCTAGAGCACCAAATCATGACCACTTCGTAAAAATAGAGCTTGTGTAGGCAAAGTAACGATAAATCGGCGTTGCTTTTATAGAGGAGTTGCACGAATCGAGGGTTGCTTTTATTAAGGTAGCTGTGTAGTGTATCACTTTTGAGGGGATTATTGTTTGTAGGCGCGGTATCGGGGATTTTTGTGTAATTTATTTTATTTAGATTCGTATTTTGACAGTGGAGTTCGTGTAATAAATTTGAAAATAATTTTTTTATCAGCTTAACTTTACGTACATCCGAATTTATTTATAGATTCACTACAAAATATGTCCATCAAATTATAAAAATCTCAGCGTATACCTTGCCGAACCGTGAATCTATTTTTCCTATTAACATTTGAATTTCATAGTTTGCCTTTTAAGTGGTAGAAGATAAAAGTGTCTTTGAAAAATGGCAGAACAGTTGTTTAATCATATTTACTACAAACTTAAAAGGTGGTGGAATGCACCCTCAAAATGTCATAAATATTCGAATGGCGTTTAAGCCATAGATATCTAAATCGGGAAAAAAACAAAACTGTTTCGAAGATCAACGGCAAGTTATTTTCTGTCCCAGAGGAGAATACAAAGTGCGTAGTGGTCGCAAAAAGTAATTTTAAATGGCCATTTTAACATCAAATCTACGTAACATTTTGTCGGAACATAACCACTCTTATGTTGTTTTTACCAATGTGCATACGGATGCGATGCAAAATACCTAAATAATAATTTATTTCCGCTCTAAATTGGGTGTGTTTAGAATAGCGTATAACTACAACTTGTCGCAATCCTCCTACTTTATGAAAAGTCCTGCCCAGGCTTCTGAAAATCAACTATTTAAATGTAAGTACACTCAATGAAGATTTTTCTTTAAATAACTCAATTGAAGAAATGCATTCACTTATTCAGAAAGTATTCTTCTTAATAGACCACAGCGATCCATTTCATAACGAAAATATGAAAAAGAAGATGATTGTAATTTAATCCATACGTTCTATGAGGATTATGTGTAGTTTCCGCATTAAGTTTCTATCAGCGTTCCTTCGTAAGAGGAATTCAATTAAGCCAGCTTCAAAAACCCAATACTGTTGCAATGGGAGAGTATTATTTTATATCCATTGCATGATATAATGTGGCCATTGCGTGTAGAGTTAGCTAGGAGTGGCAAAATGTGACGTCATTGGCGTGCTAAATTACCCCTTGGTGAATCGATACGAGGATAAGCAGAACAAAATCGATAAGGAAAAGTAGTTTATTCGTTTCGCAATCACAAAAATAGATAGTTGAGCTTTACTTTATCTTTTTTAGATTGTACTGAAGTTAAAAATGGCACTCAATGAATTGTCTATAATTTGCTATTCTTCATGACAGCATTACATTACATTTGCTTTTATTAAACTTTTGTATATACAATTTGACTTAAGGCTAGGTAACAAATGGTGGTGAATAGTTAATATTTAAAGGCGTTGGCTCAACAACAGGGGCCCAACGGTATACAATGTTTGTTTTCTTAAATCTATTTTACATATATTGTATTTGGCTTGTCGGATTCATACTCGTAGTATGCATCGTTGTCAGGGTTGACCTCAGGGTGTTCAAGTCCGGGTGTTGATGCTCTTCATGACAGTAAACAATGTAATGTAATAAGAGTAGGTGCCACTCTTACAAAGTTTAGAAATTAAATTGCATTATAAATTGAAAGGAAAAAAAATAATTTCTTGTTTACTATATAATTTACTTATTTTTTTAACAATAAAGTTATAATAATAATAAACAAAAAATCATTTGTTTACTTATTCAAGACGTTAACTATAATTTATACGGACGTTAAAGTTTAAGGGGGGCAACACGAAAGAGAAAACTCTACTTGTTGCAAAACCAACTGCAGGCAGCGGTCTGGAGAAGCATATATATTACATGCAGCAAAAGCTAATAAATCTGTCGGAGGTGCGAATTTTTAAATAATCAAGACAATACCACTAGTTAAAAAGTTCATAGAAATTTTCGAGGAAAAATAGAAAGATCTGTTCCCTTAATTTCTTGCCCAAAGGTCAATATTCGCAACAGGGTGACCAATTTAGCATATTTCCTGCTAAATTCAACAGGACTATTTTATTTTTAGCATTTTTTTTTCAATCATGGAAGCATTCTTTTTTAGCAGGATTTTGGTATTTGGTTTAGCTAAATTATGAATTAAAATAAAAAAACAAAATCAAAGCAGGCGAACCTTAGTGTGAGCAAGCCATTTTAATTCTCGATCGACAGTGAACACAACTACATATTCAACGAATTCAGCAAGCTTGCATTTGCAATCAACTTTTCCAAATACACACTTTATTTAATGTTATTTTTGTGAAATATATCCTTTTTTTTTCTGAAAAACAGCGTTTCTGTCCATTTTTTGGGAATCTTAGCAGGTTTTGGTTTCGAAAAAAAAAAAATATTTAGCGTGATTTTTAGCACATTTTTATACAAAAAAAAACATACTATATTGCTGAACTTAGCATGATTTTAAATATTAAATTGATCACACACTGATTGGCAATATGTCACATTTCTATCATTGCGAGAGAATTTGCTCACCGAATCAAAAAGAAAAAAAAATACGTTGAAGTGAACCACAAATTTAAAAATGGTGAAGTATTCCAAGGCGGGTATATTCAAATATTAATAGAACAAAGTACAAATTTCTATTTAAGAGCAAGAGTTTAAGTGTTTCTATTTCAGAAATTACAAAATTCGCTTTTTTTCCTTCTTAAATTTAAGTAAATTTATTTTATTTTCCTTCTTAATTCTAAATTAATTAATTTCAATGTAAAATTTTATATATAAATAAGCAAAGAGAAATAATTAAGAACCACTTTCACTACCTTAAACATAACATAATCGCTTGATTTGTTTTTTCTCGGGAGCATTGTGTGTTATTTATTTTCCATTTTTTGTATAAGGCATGAGTTATACCTATCATTGAAATGCATCATTGGAACAAATCAGTGGAATAATGGTTTACTTTTTTTGACAAGTCAGTTATAGCAATCATTGAAAAGTTGCTCTCAGTGGAAGGACCTGTCAGTGAAACTAAACAGAGAAAACTCCAAAAATCGAAAAGCAATTAAAACTGTTTAATAATCGGAATTATGGGAATTGCATAAAAGAAACAAAATGTAATAAAATGTTATTATTATTATTGCAAATGCTCAGTTTAATAAAAAAAGAAAAAGTTACAGTACAAAAGAACAACTTGCAATAAACAATTCCAGGTTTCGAGGTTGGAGTTGATCATTGAAAGCAAAACTGACAGCTGAGAACAGAAAGAGAATCGAACACATCAGTGAAACGAATTAGAGGAACGAAAATTAGCTGTTCATTGAAATCAATTTCAATCAGTGAAATAATAAAAGTGGATTTAAAGAAAAGTTTTAATCAGAATTAAGTTGTTTTTTTCGTAAAAAATATTCCACAATTGATTAGCTTTATTTTGATACCAAGTAAAGCCAATATTCAATCAAAATTTTCAATTATGCATTTCAATGAAAGCTATAACTGGGGCCTAAGCCAGGTTACTTAAATATTAGAATTTCTACCACTAGGCGAACTCTAGTAGAAATGAAATCAAATAAAGAGTCAGTTACAAAATAGCATTTGGTCAACTTGACAACCATCTGTCCGCTATTTATATAAACAACTAGCCCAAAGAAATATCTTGGGCTAATATTTGTAGTTTTGTTTATGGGGGAAAATGTTTTTTCTTTCTATATGGCTCTCTACTGCCCAACTTCTGTGTAGAAGAACGAAATTAAAATCCCTTTACCAATAAACAAATATAGTTGAGAAAATATCGCTAGCTGTAGGGTCACATGTTAATATTGAAAAAGCCATGTTTGTATTGGATATTAGCTAAATAAATCCTTCGAGTGTTGCCAATCCATCCAAAAGTATAGTATTGAATTTCGTAATAGGGGCAAATTTGAATACCCTGTTGTTCAGACATTAGCTTTTATAATTATAAATTAGTTTTAGTAAATTGTAAAATGTAAATGTAAAATGTTTGCTGATTTTATTCGTTGGAATACAACAATGCAAATTTAGCCAAACACAAACTCAAACTCTTAAAAAAATGAGAAGGAGGATCTCTATTGAAACAATGGTTGGTGTGAAAAGGTTGACTTCGCAGAAAATATACATATACCTAAGAATAGAATTGTCAGCACTCAGCAAAATATACGAGGAAAAACTAATTTAGGAACTTCTGGAAAAATAATAGGTAGTATATTTGTGAATTCATAAAGGAGGAAACATAACAGCTTTCGTGCAATAAAATGTGCACCATGCCTTTATATTTTATATTTTTTCGGCTTCTAAGTTTTCCGAATTAATAATACCATAAGCCATACAATTTTTAAAATATCAAATTATATTTATTTTTAAAAACGGTTCTGTAGTATCGACAAAATCTGTACTGTTTTATTATAAAAATGGGTATGATAAATATGTCGAATATAAGTAATATGTTTGACGTATTACTAGAACAAAAGAGAATAAACTTACTCGACTGTGAACAATCGAATAATAAAGACGTGTATGAGTTCTACATAGAACTCTACAGGTTGTTAAAACGCTTATTGCTTCTTACGTGAGATTTTAATTTATTCTCAAATATTTCTATTTTCAAAAATATTCACTTGCTAACGGTTCAATTGTGATCTTTAGACCACCAATAAGTTTTGATTTGCATCAATAGCCTACGAATAAATCAAGACATACCTACTAATAAATTGTGTTCCGTTTATTGAATAATTTGAAAGGGATTTTGCTACGACTCAAATGCACTCATAAATCAATCGTGAATTGAAGTAGTATTAGGAAGCAATGGATAGCGTACTATAAAAATAAACAGAAAATAGTGTCCAATCGAACGACAGGGCATTACTGATTTGCATATGATATCTGACAGATCAGCGAATACTTTGTGCTTTTCCTATTTGGTGTTTTTTTTTTTGCTTATAATAAGCCTCGAAAAGCCTTTGAAAATTATATGTGGGGAAGGTTAGGTTAGGTTAGGTTAGAGTGGCAGGCCGCCTCAAGTGCAGCCACACTTAGGCCAAATTAGGCCCATTGTGTTACCACAGGATCGATATCGACTCCTTATCTACCCGTTGAACCAGCCGGAGCTAAGAATGAAGCGATGGAGGCAGTTGATACCTATGTTTGCGAGTTCGCTGAGATTGTCGAAGAAATATTCTCCGAGGTATAGTTTTCTACGGAGTGACAGTGCTGGACATGCACAGAGAAGGTGAAGAATAGTCTCCTCCTCCTCGTCCATACAGCTTCTGCAGAAATCATTTGAAGGGAGGCCTAATCTGAGAGCATGTCTCCCTATGATGCAGTGTCCCGTGATGACACCTACTAGAGTGCTTATTATGGGTCTTTTCAGTGTAATGAGACTTTTTGAGCGCTTGGAATCCAGCTGAGGCCAGATCTGTTTCGAGGTGTGGCACGTTAAGCAGCTAGACCACCTGCGATTAGTAGCGCTTAATGCGTTTTGTTTAATTAGGAGCTTGCAAGTAGCAAGAGACATATAGAGACTCTTCTTTTCTGGTAGAGTCGACATAGTAGTGCCTTGTCTGGCGAGCTCGTCGGCGATGCAATTACCTGAAATGTCTCTATGGCCCGGCACCCATATAAGGTGAATTTTGAATTGTTTCGCCATCTCGTTCAGAAATAGTCGGCAATTGAGGGCAGTTGTTGAATTGAAGACGACAGAATCCAGGGATTTAATCGCGGCTTGACTGTCGGTAAAGATGGTGATATCCTTTACAGATATTACATTATACCGAAGCCACGACAAGGCCTCTTTGATCGCCATGACCTCCGCCTGAAATACACTACAGTGATTAGGAAGGCTGAATGAGATTTTACAATTTAGATCATGAGAGAAATCACCCCCCCCCCCCCCCCCTCCCCACTACTGTTTCAGTTTTGGACCCATCTGTATAGAAACAGACAGACTCCTTACGGGGTACTATTTCGTTCTCCCAGTCACTCCTGGAGGGTATGTAAGTTTCGAAGTTCTTTTCGAATTGAAACTGGGGGAGGGTGTAATCAGTATCTTTTGGAATGCATTCCAATGTATTCAGAATAGATGAGTGACCAGCAGAGATGGCAAAAATGCCTCTTTTTTTGAATTACTACATTTTTTACGTCTGCTACGTAACTGAGGTAGTTAAGTAGTTAACGTAGTCAAAGGTAGCAAACGTAGCGGTAACTGTCAAAATGTAGTTAGCGCTGTCAGATCCAACCGTAAAACGGACAAACTGAAAAATTTAAATTCTGTTCCGCTTTAATTTGTATTGAAATATAATTTTTTCTTATTACATAAACATGTAGCAAATGTAGGTAGTAAATGAAACAAATCAGGCGGGTAGTTTACTCGATTTACTACGCGTAGTTAATTGAGTAGATTACTTCACGTAAACTATACTCTGCCATCTCTGGTGACCAGTTTGGCAACTGGTCCACAACTGAATTGCTTTCATCGAGTGGCTGAATTTGCTGCCGCTTGTTTGCGATATATGTCCAGCGGTAGCAAGTGGAACATTACGACCATGGCCGCTGTTGGAGTGGTTCTAAGGGCTCCACTTATGCATATGCATGCCGTTCCTTGGACGCGGCTAAGGTGATTATGATGGATGGCCTTTTCGAGTGCAGTCTACCATACAATAATGCCATAAGTGAGTATAGGTCTGATAAGTGATACATATAGCCAATATGTAATTCGAGGCTGGAGTCCCCATCTGCTTCCAATGGCTTTTTTACAGCAGTACAGAGCCGTGGTGGCTTTCTGAACTCTCCGTAGGATATTGGGTTTCCAGCTCAATTTGCTGTCTAAAACTAGGCCTAAATAGCTAGCCGTATTGGTGAGCACCAGCCGTTTAGTTTTGGGGGTACAAAATTGGGAATTTTGTATTTTCTTGTGAAGAGGACCAGTTCAGTTTTCTGGGCATTGACCGCCAGACCGCATTTTTTGGTCCATTTAGAGAGCTTAGAGAGGGCATTCTGCATGAGATCTCTAAGCGTGTGGAGGTGTTTTCCTGAGACAGCGATGGCAAGTCTGTGGGGAAAATGAAATTGCAATTTATGTACATATTCCTATTTTAGAATAAAATCTTCGTTGTAAAATAAACAATAAACGAAAACAAATAATGAAATTTGAAAGTTGTGGAGTTCTTATTGTTTATTGGTACCGTTTCACAAGCGCTGTACATTTTTACTAAAGCTGGCAGCCAATTAATTGTCGACATTATTGCTTGATTAGTAATGCCGAATGTCAAAAGACTATACAATTTAAGTCATAATTTAAGAAACTACTGCGTCATATCAACTCCCGGATTTGAACACCCTGAGGTCAACCCAGACAACGATACATACCAGAGAAAATACTGAGACCCCCAACTCACAAACCTTTGCCGCTGTCCCCCTCAATTTTTTTTAAATTCGTCATTTTGCTTTCCTATCTTTGCTCTTTCAATTTGGAATCCGTGTGACATGCAAAAATATACGAAAAATATTAAATTAATTAATGCTGCCAACCGCTGCCAACCGGGTGAATCTGTGTGATAGAATTCGGGAATACGACATTTTATCATAACTGTATGTTTGGCTATTTATCATATATTTCTAAATGGCGATTAATATAATTTGTTTGGTTCATAAAACTATCTAAATGAGATGTTTTGTCTACTAGAAACATATTAGGACAAACATGGTTGTGTATTTAATGAAATAAATTCGATTTCATGGGTGTACCTACATTTTTCTTAAATAACTGATGAAAGTTTGCTCAAAATGTTTTTATTTTCTTACAACCATTCAACAACAGTGTAAATTTTTCATAAATATTTTAAGCAAAAGTACACTTATTTCTAATTTAATGGATAAAATTCTATGAACGCTAGCCAGCAACTTTTCGCGCAGCAGAAGTGTTCATGTTTTTTGAGGGTGTGTTGAAGTTTCGTGACATTTGTCAATACCAATTTCAATGTATTAATAGTAGCGCATAAAAAAGAGGACTCTCCGTAAAAATAGAGCAAATCGGCCGAAGTTGGTGGTCTCTATTGTCTCTTATGCATACTACGAGTATGAATCCGAGAAGACAGCCACAATTTATTTAAACATTTCGTCTTCGACAGGCTGTTTTATTTTTTATAATAACAAAAAACAGGGAATTATGCATATGCCATAATTTTGTAAATGTTCCTTGAGTCACGGCTACTAACTTCTGGTCACACATAAGCACTAGCTCCTTTGGTTCACGCTATCGAAAGTTCGAAACAATTAAATGTCATCTCCGAGTCGTAGAAACACAATTAATTCCACACTTTGTTTAGAGATCTACACTAGGTTTTTATCCCAAGCAGAAGTGGCTTGACAGCTGTCGTAAATTTATTGCACTTTAAACTGGAATAGTTGACAAACACTTCAAAAAACTACATATTCAGCAGGTTAAATATACGAAGAAGCAAATTAAAAAAAACGACTTGATCCTTCAAAATGTTAATTAGGTTAAAACAATTAAAAACATTTTAGCATTTTACTTTGAATAATAGCAGTCCTAATGATACTTAAACGGATTACCATGATGTAGTCCATGTGAAAGCATCACTAATTGCACCCTTTACACGTAGGTACATGAGGAGGATGCTTACTACGTTTAATTTCTTTTTGAGATTTATGAGAGCTGCTGTGAACATTTAGGGGTAAATGAAAAATGATTTGCCTCATTGTACGGAAAACTATATTTTTAGAGACGAGTAACTATAAAGCGAAGGAGTTGGTATGAAGGCGCCAATGAACAAGGGACCACAGTAAGGCTGTCAATGAGTGTTTAATGGTTTTAGGTACATAATTTCTGGCATGGCTATTTTTAGAGCACATCTACAAACTTTTTTAGTTGTCAGCCTACAATGTAATAGTACTATAAGCTTGCAGCAATCGTATAGCGTAGTTGACATAAACGTTATTCAACTAAAGACTAGTAAACTGCCCCAACTCTCTACACGAGACATAAGAATTGCCACCATGACGAGACGTTGTAGGATTACAGACGAAGGGTACACTGCTTCGGTTTGCCCGGCGCTTGTATCCGAAGACATATCGTTCAGCTAGTTATCCCCCAATCTCACCCTTTAACATGTTGACTGAGGATTACAGGCGAGGGGACGACTGTTTCGGTCACCCCTCCCCTATCCGAGGTCAGACTGCCCCAACTCTCTACACGAGACGTTAGAATTGTTCTTTTTTGGACAAAGAAGACAAAAGTCACAGGCACAAAGAGAGCATTTACGCCCACTAGCATGTCCGGCCTAGAACACTCTGGCCTTACCTACCCTTCCCTTAACTCATGTGGTATCACAAAGGGCCGAAATTTTATGCGGCCTAAGTGTGTCTTTCTAGACAGCCACCTTACCTAACCTAACCTAAAGACTAGTATTTCTTATGTATGGAGAAAGAGAATGTTGGTTGGGATTGGTATCATCCAACAAATGGATGACGAAAAAATCTGTGTTGACTGCTTGGTCAGAATTAAGAGCAAGGGAAGTAAATATTAATAAAATGGGTATAGGAATGAAAAGTTAAATATCCGGTTTTAGTAGATATTGTAAATAATTAAAACACTCTAATTTGAAGTACTAATTATTGTTCTTTATTTTTTATAATATTTTACTTTCCCAATTTAGCACTCAAAAAATTTAAGTGTTCTCGTCAATCTCTGCTCTTTCTGCCTCTCTCCTTTTGTCTTTTTCCGCCCTTCGCACGCCCTCTGGGAATCAGCGAAGAATCTATTCAGGCAGGGTTGTTATCTTCTTCTTTATTCTTTACAGTTCCCCCCGGTACAACAATTCCGGGATTGGATGTTGTTGTACCATTTCTTTCACATGTCACCTCCAACAGCGCTAACTTGACTGACGGTCGTTGCAAAATACCACTTGAAGTTTGTACCACAGCGCTTCGTACTTGTCCATCTGATGATGTCTTAACAGCAATTATTCTTCCCTTAGGGTATGTGTTTCTTGGTAGGTCCTTGTCAACGATTAGTACAATATCGCCAACTTTCAATGGTGGCACAGGGTCATACCATTTGGAGCGTAACGTTAACTCCGGTGTATATTCGTGTATGAAACGTTCCCAACATCTGTTTGCGAACCGCTCTTTATACTGGTACGTGAATTTGAGGACCTTTTGATTGTCATTAAGTTGTCCAATAGCTTTTTCTCCTCCAGAATTTAACCGCAAAAAATGATTTGGTGTCAAGGCTTCAGCCAAATCATCTTTTATCGGAACGTATGTAAGTGGTCGGGAATTTATAATGTTTTCAGCGGCTACTAAGCAACTTCTTAAGAGTGGATCGGTCGGCGTCCTAGTGGGCAGTGAACTGTACATTGCTATTTTGAACGAACGTACCAAACGTTCCCATGCTCCACCCATATGTGGCGATACCGGCGGATTAAAGCGCCATTTTAACGATGGACTAACAAATTTATTAGCGATAAGAAGTGGATCCACTGCTTCCAATTCTTGACGCAATAGCCTCTCCGCTCCAATGAAATTAGTTCCTCGATCACAATAAATTTCTTTAGGTTGTCCACGTCTCTGTATAAAATCTTGAAAGCACAAGATGAATGAATCGGCATCTAGCTTGTAGGCTATTTCAATATGAACGGCCCTGATGGTAAGACAGGTAAAAATAACACCCCATCTCTTTTCTTGACGTCGCCCTACCATAACTGTCAATGGGCCGAAATAGTCAACTCCGGTAAAGGTGAAAGGTTCACAATACGGTGATAGTCGCGCAAGCGGAAGAGGTGACATCTCCGGCGGCCTTGGATTCGCCTTTCGAATTTTGCACCATTGGCACCTTTGGCAGACGTATTTAACTACGGGTCTTAATTTTGGTATTAAATAGGTCTGTCGCAGCTGGTTTACTACACTCTCTTGATTGGCATGTAAAAATTGTTCATGATATTTTTGAACTATGAGATGAGTTATTGGATGTTTTCTTGGAAGAATCAGTGGTCGTTTCATATTTATATCAATAAAAGTGGCTGCATCAAGTCTTCCTCGTACACGCAGTAGTTGCTGTTCATCCAAATAAGGTGAAAGACATTTTATCGAGCTTGAACGGTGAACTGTCGGTTGAAGGCCATCTGCCTTTTGCTCGTATTGTTTCATAAGATGACTGTACTCCTTATAGTAGACGTCTCTCTGAGCTATTCTCAATAACACAGTCTCTGCTAACTTCAGTTCGTCACCGCTGAGAATTCCCTTTGTGGGTAGTTGTGGTTTCATCTTCACTTTGATGTTCAAGAATCTGATCACATAGGCTATGGTGTTAAGAAGCTTTGTCCATTTGGAAAATCTGGTAAGATCGACCAAAGGCTTAGCGACTAAATGTTCGAACAACAACTCTTCCGTTGTTACAGATTCGGTTGTAATGTCTTTCGGCCAGTTTTCTTGATCCAATAGTAAGAAACTAGGCCCTTGGAACCATCGGTCTTTAATATCCAATTTCGGAGGCTGGACCCATTTGGTTGCTTCATCGGCAACATTTTCTTTAGATGGAATATATCTCCAAACTCCAGAGCAATTACTGTCTTGTATTTCAGCTACTCGAAACGCAACGAATTTGTTATACCGATGTGGGTCATTCTTTATCCATCCCAAGACTGTCTTAGAATCGCTCCAAAAAAATAATTTTGTAATATTTGTTGAAAATTCTTCTGATATCTGCTTCGCGAATCTGCACCCCATTACAGCAGCATCCAGCTCCAAACGAGGTATAGACCGCAATTTTATAGGAGCTACTTTTGTTTTCGCACCTATTAACGAGCAATTCACCTTATCTCCATGGCTCAGCCGAAGGTAAGCTACAGTAGCACATGCTTGTTCCCCCGCGTCGACAAAAACATGCAATTGGACCATTGTTCCAGTCCAGTCTGGTAGCTGCTTTAAGATGCATCTTGGAATTCTAATTTTCTCCACCTTAGGAAGAACTTTTAACCATTTATTCCATGCTTTAAACTGATCATCTTTTATTGTATCATCCCATTCAATTCGAGACCTCCAAATGTCCTGCAGCAAAATCTTAAGAAAAACTAAAAAATTAGCGATTAATCCTATCGGGTCGTATATAGACATTAAAACGCGAAGAACGTCTCTTTTAGTCGGTCGGCTTTCTCCACTCAATACCTTTTTGCTGCCTTTGTTATAGCATAAAGAGAATGTATACTCGTCGCTCTTTAAACACCACCACATTCCCAAAATCTTTTCTGTTGAGTGTTCTGGGTTGAGACTCAAATTCACACTATCGTCTGATGATTCAGGATTTAGTGCACTCATTACATTTGAAGAATTTGATTTCCAATTTCTGATCTCAAACCCAGCATTGGCATGTATTAAAGTCACTTCGTTGGCTAATTTTATCGCCTCGGCTTCGGTGTCTACACTTTCTAGCATATCGTCCACATAATGACTTTTAATTATACTTCTTACTGCTTTTGGATAGTCATCGGTGAACTTTACAGCATTGTGGTTCTTCACAAATTGAGCGCAGCTAGGAGAGCATGTAGCTCCAAAGGTCATGACTTGCATCACGTAAGTTGTGGGCTCCAAACTTTCATCATTTCTCCAGAGAAATCTCAGGACGTGTTGGTCTTTTTCGGGAATCTTCACCTGATGATACATTTCTTTGATGTCGGCTGAAATGCAAATTTTTCTTTCTCTGCTGCGTATAAGTACACCCAGTAATGAAGAGTTCCAGTCAATGCCTTTCATCAGCAAAGTATTCAAAGAAATACCATCGACCGTGGCGGCAGCATCCCAGACGATTCTCACCTTGTTTGGTTTATTAGGATTGTGAACTGGAAAAATCGGCAAGTACCAAATCCTTTCCTGCGGCTCTGCTAGCTCTTTGCTATTCAATTTACGTATGTAGCCTTTCTGTTCGTAATCTCTTATTTGTTTTTTTATATTTTCCTTTAAGTCTTTATCTGATTTAAGACGATTTTCGAGGCACATCATTCTACGAACCGCCATAGGTCTGCTGTCTGGCAATTTGAATTTTTCGTATCGCCATAAGAGCCCAGTCTCGTACCGATTTTCCAGATGCTTCGTTGTCTCGGATAGGATACACCTTGCTCGATCTTCTTCTTGTATTTGCCTTGAATCCTTTGGAGCGGCTATGCCCAAACTATCTACTGAAAAGAATTCCTTGATCATCCGATGAGTCTCAGCATCAGCCTCTAGCTGGCAATCACAAAAATGTAAATTTTCGACGAACTGCGAACCGATAGTTTCTTTTGCTTCGACGGTAGAAAATATGGTCCAGCCAAGGCGACATTTTGCTGCAATGGGTGCATCTTCAGCTGCTTCTATGATCTTCAAAGGCACGGCGACATGCCAATTTCGAAGACCTATCAAAATGCCTGCTCTAGCATTAAAATACGACTGCACTGGTAAATTTTTAAGATGAGGGTACCTTTTAGCTAAGTAAAGATAATCCAACGTTTGAATTGGCAAGTTAAGATTTTCCACCGTTCTGATGTTGGCGATACGAAACTCTGGCGCATTTTGATACACTCCGGAAATATTGGCTTGAACCCGTTTCGATTCTTTCTCCTGCCTAGATATAGATCCACTCCACTTAAGGCACAAGGGCTCACTTTCTCCTTGAAGTTCCAACTGATTAGCTATATCCTCATTTAAAAGTGTACTGGATGATCCTTCATCAAGAAAGGCATATGTTTTTACTGATTTCCCATTGTGAGACAGCAAAACTGGCAGAATTCTGAATCTAACGGAAGTAATGGAATAATGACTCATAATTGTTTCATCACTGATACTATTTGTATCATCCTTGCAGATGTTATGCAACAAAGGGTGATGTTTCTTGTCGCAACCTTCTTCGGAGCATGGCACTGGAGAATGGCATTTGTGAAAATGTCTTTTAAGACATTGTTTGCAAAGATTTAGTTTTTTAACGAAATTCCATCTCTCACTTACAGACATTTCTCCAAAACGATTGCAGGCTGAAACAGATTTACAATCCTCCTGGCAAACCTGACACTTTTTCTGATGATAAACTGCTTGATCTGACTTTTTTTGTAAGCCATCATGAACGTTTACAACTTCTTTCTTCTCCCTAGTCTTAGTTTCATTCGAACGAAACCAGGAAGTTGATGGCATAATACTGCAAATATCTGTGATAATATCATTGAGGAAATCACCAAATACGCAGATACTTTCAGCATCTACTTCTGTCCGCTTATGTGCCGCCCAATTTAACTTTAGTACTGGTGGTAACTTATCGACTAGCTCTTTCATAAGCATTGGGTTACGCATGTGATTCTGCAATTCAGATTGTTCAAAAGTGGCACATAGGTTTCTTACAGCCACTGCATACTCTACTACGCTTTCCATTCGTTCCATTTTTGGCGATGTCATTTTACGAATTTTTGTAATGTAGTGTTCCATTATAAGTTCAGGTCTACCATAGAACAATCTTAAAGTTTCCATTATCTGGGGAACACACGATGGTAAAGTTAGCTGGGCTTCTACCACTTCTCTGGCTTTGCCCTTCAGACAACGTTGTAGACGTATAAGATTTTCACTCTTCGAATAACCACACGCTGTTGTAGTTTGGTAAAAACTGCTTATAAATACGGGCCATTCGCCTGGATTGCCAGAAAAATTCGGAAGGTCTTTTGATAGCACATGCCTGGTGGCCAATTGTTGAGATGATAATTCAAATTTGTCTGCAATTGCTTGTGACTCGTATTTTGTAATAGGATTTGTTTCACCTAAATGCTTATTAGTTTGTTTTGCTAAATTTTGTAAATACTGTTTAACTGCATCGTTTGGTTTGATTGACTTACCGCACGGTGGGTCCACCAGTGTTTGTTTAGTTTTTTGATGGGCCTTGTCCTGTTGGGCAGCAACACCATGAGTGGAATGGATCTCCAACTCTTCATCCGACATTTCATTTATTAGTGCTTTACGTTGTGCAATTAGTTGTTGTTGTTTTCGCAGAATTTCTTCTTCAGCATCCAAGATTTTCATCTGTATACGAATTCTTTCAGCTCGACCTGTGGATTTTCCAGAAGAAACTGAAGAAGTTGCCCTTGGTGGTATTTCAGCATGTTGTACTACGATTTGTTTTTGCGTTGCATTCATTGCGCAAATTGGACACTCCCATTCGGGATTATTTTCTACTTCGTCCCCAATATTTGCACAATCGTAATGAATCCATTTTTTACATCGCGTACATTCCGCCATATTTGTTTCAGTATAATCATTTTTACACACTGGACATTTTTCCAGTGCATTTGACGACGACGACATTGTGCGTTATATTAAATTTTTTGAGAATATTGTAAATAATTAAAACACTCTAATTTGAAGTACTAATTATTGTTCTTTATTTTTTATAATATTTTACTTTCCCAATTTAGCACTCAAAAAATTTAAGTGTTCTCGTCAATCTCTGCTCTTTCTGCCTCTCTCCTTTTGTCTTTTTCCGCCCTTCGCACGCCCTCTGGGAATCAGCGAAGAATCTATTCAGGCAGGGTTGTTATCTTCTTCTTTATTCTTTACAGTAGATTTGTTTACCAACTTTAAATACTGGTTTTCTATGACTGCGGCACACTTACAGCATATAGGCCATTTGTATACAATAATATAATGTGTATTTTTCGCAAGAGTTTTTACGAACTCAACTATTTAATATATGCGCGATTTTTCTCTTTGAAATTTTCACATCAACGAATAAAAAAATGAAAATGCAGAGTTCCGAGAAAACGTTATAAAATTTATTTCGTTTGATTCAATCAACTGTCTTCTTCAACGACTATAATTCGACTCGTCGGTTCTTTGTCCGGAGGCCTTTTTCTTTTGCTTTCCCCTCCGAACTATCTGGTTTATACCATTTACCCCCGTACTAGATTTCTTATAATTTTCTTAAATTCACAATCAGTAATTGAATTCATGCATATTCTTAACATTAACAACAACCATATTACAATAAACAAATTGATAAAACAATACAAAGATTAACATTCTGGCCGCCTTGAAGTATCCAGCTAGACGATACTTTAAATATTCTCTGGTAGCGGCGCCAAACGGTGGATAGCTCGTCTGAGAATTCCGTTTTTCGTTCTCACGTCCACAACTCGAACCTTTCCATCTTGAGAGGATACCAATTTTACGATCCTTCCCATAAGCCACTGCTGCGACGGAATGTTGTCATCTGCCAGTAAGACCAGTGTATCCAAATTGACGTTTTCAGCTGACGACTTCCACTTTGCTCGCTTCTGCAGTTCCAAAAGATACTCCCTTGACCAACGGACCCAAAAATGTTGCTTGATTTGAGAAAGTCGCCGCCATCTGGTTAATCCGGATACTCGCTCACCTTCGATGCAGGGCTCAACTATAGCGTTTAGAGGCCCACCAATCAAGAAGTGACCAGGGGTTAGTACCGCCTCATCACTGGGATCACTGGACATCGCACATAGGGGTCGTGAGTTTAGTATGGCCTCTATGTCTGCTACAACTGTCTAAAGCTCCTCGAACGTCAAGTACGCTTGTCCAATCGTACGGAATAGGTGACCTTTTGCGGATTTAACAGCTGCCTCCCAAAGACCTCCAAAATGCGGGGCTCTAGGAGGGATATGGTGAAACTCGATTAGTTCCGCTGCACACCAGGACGCGATTTCTTCTGTGCCGCAATGAACCCTTGACTTGACAGATCCGACACGACCTCCAGATGCACCGCTTTTACCGCAAAACACACAAATACGGCTACATATGCCTTGTAGGTATTTTGCCCTCGACGTTTTAATGTCAGATGAAACGGTCCGCAAAAGTCCACACCAGTTTTCAGGAATGGCCTGGTAGGTTGCACTCTGTCTTCTGGAAGGTTGCCCATAATTTGCGTGAGAAGCTTGAGACGGTACTTAAAGCAGTGGAGACAACTGTCCACCACCTTCTTTGCGAGTCGACGTACATCTAGGACCCAGAAACGCTGCCTAACGATACCAACTAAAGCCTGAGGTCCAGCATGATAGTTTCTCCTGTGCAAATAAACAACAAGATTTTTGACAAACAAATTAGATTTTGGGAGTAGGATGGGATGTTTCATAGAATAGGGAATGTTCGCATTCTGCAAACGCCCACCAACTCGGAGGAGTTTTGGAGAGCTCGCGTCTAGGAAAGGGTTAAGATTTTTGACGCAACTCTTTGGGCTAATCAACGTTTCCACTTCCAGCTGCTGTATTTCTTCTTTAAATGCCCCCTGTTGGACATGCCACAAGATTCTCATCAGCGCATCATTCAACATGGATGCAGATAGCAGTGGTGTAGATTCTGAGGCTAATATTTGGTTATCCTGATGGTGCGCAGCCGCCTGTGTCGTCTTCGAAATAGCTTGTTTCATATGGATTATGAACCGGCATACGTATCCGAAGATTCGCAACGTCTTTTGGAGATTATTCGACTTCATATAAACCTCCGAGAACTGCGTACTTATGTTTGAGGCCATTAACGCCACGTGACCTTTTCTTCTTCCGGGTATTTTCTTGCTCATTGTTGAGCAGTCCTTTTCGGGCCAACTGGATTCCGGCAAGTATAAAAATTCGGGGCCGCAAAACCATCGGCTTTCCAATAATTCTTTGGCGTACGCTCCTCTCGACACGATATCAGCTGGATTCTGCTTAGTACTCACATGCTTCCACCTAGCCGAGGGTTGTTCCGTTTGTATTTTCGATACTCGGTTAGCTACAAACACTTCCCATGTGGACGGATGTGCTGACAACCAGCAAAGCACAATCTCAGAGTCTGTCCACAAGAAAATGTCATCAACTAAGCTGACCAAGTTTGGTAAAATCTTCGCAAGTAGCGACACCAGCAATTCTGCAGCACATAGTTCCAGTCTAGGGATACTTTCCGTTTTGATTGGAGCTACCCTAGATTTTGCGGTTAACAAATGGCAGGTAACTTTATTGTTTGCATCCACTGTTCGTATATAGATGCAACATCCATATGCCAGCGATGATGCATCCGCGAAGCCATGAATTTGTACCGACTTCGGGTGTGGAGTTAACACGTAACGTGGAATGGCCACTAGAACCAAATCCTTGAGACGACTACGAAACAATTCCCACTCCGTAAATATTCGAGCCTGCACTGACTCATCCCAATCAACTCTTGCATAGGTTCGCTCCAACTTCAGAGTCCGATATTAGCCACCTTCCGCAATCTTCCGCCACATTACTTGGCAGAACGAAGAACCAAGTAATATTGGCAACGGCCTTAGTGCAAGTGAGGGATCAGTTTGGTATCTACCATACTGTTCGTGCACTTCTGGACTCGGCCTCCCAATTGAATTTTGTTACCGAAGATATTGCCCAAAGGCTAAGACTCGTAAAAACTAAGGCTGATATGCAGATAAGTGGTATCGGAAATGAAGTCTCGAAAATTCGCCATACCACTCGGGCGATTTGTAAATCGAGGACTTCTGAGTTCAAAATTGAATTAGATTTGTTGGTCATAAGAAATATCACGGATCCCGGGTTTCGGCACCAATGTATTTTTCGCAAGAGTTTTTACGAACTCAACTATTTAATATATGCGCGATTTTTCTCTTTGAAATTTTCACATCAACGAATAAAAAAATGAAAATGCAGAGTTCCGAGAAAACGTTATAAAATTTATTTCGTTTGATTCAATCAACTGTCTTCTTCAACGACTATAATTCGACTCGTCGGTTCTTTGTCCGGAGGCCTTTTTCTTTTGCTTTCCCCTCCGAACTATCTGGTTTATACCATTTACCCCCGTACTAGATTTCTTATAATTTTCTTAAATTCACAATCAGTAATTGAATTCATGCATATTCTTAACATTAACAACAACCATATTACAATAAACAAATTGATAAAACAATACAAAGATTAACATAATGTATGATGCTGGGTAAAAGAATGTCAATCCCAAATAATTTTTTTTTTTGTAAGTTTAACAGAACTTTTGGTCAAAGAATGTACCGGATGATTGGCTAAGCCACTATATCTGTGAAGATATATACTACCGAGATATATACTACACTTCATTATAAACAGCTTGCGCGGTACTAATAATAATCATATTAAGTTCCAGGTTTAATTTAGTGCGATGTTTTTAATTTATTATTGACCATTGTGATCGACAAAATATTTACTCTGAAGGTTAAAAAGGCACAAGGACCACTGAATTAAATCATTGTATTGATTAAAATTCAAACGCATAGTTGCCAGCAGCTCTTGTGGACCTGAGACTTAAGGTAAGTCTTAGGATAGATTCAAATCGAGAGACCCCGCTAGAACATTCAGTTTCAGGTTTTGGAAACATGCTTACTCCATGTAACATCGTGTATTTAGAGGGCTTGTTGTTGACCCCTAAGGTTCCATTTACCAAGGATACTTTCTTTCCACTGAATGTGGGAGATGAGGTGGTGAATGCTCTCCTCCAAGTCGACGCCCGCTACCTCAAATAGTTCGGCAAGTAGGCCATTTGGTCCAGCACAATTTTTGTACTTTCAGTTTGGATATTGCTATCCTGTCTTCCTTTTGGTCGGCTGAACGGAAATCTTGACTTTTATTGTCATGGTCGTATTCGCCATTTCTGTGGAGCTGGCTTTTCTACTTCCTCAACACTGTATGTGACTTGACTACAAGGTTTCCTTGCTCATCTCTACAGGTCTCTGTCTAGGTCTTTGAGCAGCACGACGTCAACTGCGACGTCACTCTTGGTATCGATTCTCGCCACTTGATTCTGGTTATGTATATATATTGCTGTTTGCGAGGTTAAGGAATATGTGATCAGCAAAGGTTGTGCAAGCTTGGTAAGGCATTGTTCCGAATCTATGTTGGCCTTTCAGATATCAGAAATACTGACGCAGTGCCTTACGCTAATTGCGACATTATCAATTTGGCTGAGGGTATCTCTAATTGCATTTATGTTTTAATCTTCCTCCTCTATAGACATCATCGGCAAGGAATACGACGCTAACGCGGCAATCTGACTAGGGGAGGGTAAGCACTGGAGAGGACAATCAACTGGACATGCCAGCATCCTCCTGCAGACAAGCCCCTTACCTACTATTACCGACTATCTGTCTACGAAAATCGACTTCGAAAAAGGCTTTACAAAGGAGAAACCGGACAGATCCAGGACGGAATGTCCTACACGAAGGAGCACTGTCAATATTTACAGACGGTAAAAGTTGGCGCAACAGGTCCGGAGGGACCCTAGGCCTAGCTTCTCACAACCATTCGTTTTGTGTGAGTTTTTCATTTTTGGAACGAATGGAAGGGATCTACAATTTTATGCCGACTTCAAACGGCGAATTGAGAAGCTTTTTCAAGACAGTTATACTCTCGGATGTTTGTCAGACGTTTGCGAGAGGTGGCGCTGTGAAAAAAACCCTCAGTTGGAATTTAGGTTTTTTGCGGGATTCGAACCTCGACCCCTCGCATAGTAGTCCAACACACTATCCTTAGTATGGATCAGCGAAATAAGATCTAAATCGATGGAAGAATAACCGAATAACCGCCTAAGTGTTTCTCTCATCGAGAGCCACTTTTTCATGTCTTTACAAAAATTAAGGCGAGGAAACTGTGTGTTTAGAATTTAGATACTATAACATCAGGACCCGCAGCAAAGTCAATCAACCTAAGCCCATATCTCCAGGCGTAGTTTCATATAGGATGTGCTTCATAATTGTAAATACCACAAAAGATGTTCGCTTTGCGAACTCAGGCGTTGAAACCACCGAGCACGATTTAAGCGTCTTACTTTGGACTCGACGAAACAATATTTTTCCTCTGAAGGTGCGTGAGTGCATTATATCAGACTGATGTTGGCGAATTTACCCTTCGAGCGGATTGTGAAATGATTTACCTTGTCTGAATTATCCGCGTTTGATAGATTCACATCCAAATAAGCTCTGTTCCTGCTCTATTTACCAATCTAAGAAACGACCACTCGCATAAATTGGAGGACAGCAGGCCGGACGTTCTAATGCCAGTAACCTAATTTTTGGATGTGAAATCTGCGGTTGACCCATAAATGGGTTCATTCGCCATCCCTGTGTTAGCACCCTGATTCATCTTGAAAAGTCGTCACTAATGCAAATATCTCAGAGTAGCTTACGCAATGTATATTTGCTATTGAAAATACCGTTGATTCAGTCGAGTGATAAATTCCCTGTATGACCTCTTGTCTGACACAAAATATAATGTTGTGGTCAAACGAAACCTGACAATTTTATATATCAGATTGCCGTCTGACAATGGCCTGGAAATGTTTTTTTTTTTTTTTTTTTTCTGAAATATGAACATTATGAATTATGATCCTTTGACTTTACTCTGATTCACGAACATACAAATTTTCACGCCGAAATGTAAACATGAACTTTCCACGGGAAATTTCACTAGGCAGTACGAAGTTCGAGTGAATAATAGCTGCTTTAAAGACTAATTTGTAGGTGGCGATACTAAAATCTCTCCACATCTACCTATTTCATTTGGTTTTTATTGTATACGTCGCTTTAATTTTTTTGACATTTCCGCGTGAAAATTGTTTGTTAGGATAGTGGTTTAGAAATTTATTTGATTTGCTGATGTTTCCCTTAAGTCTTCAGAAAAACGAAAAGTGGAGATATTAGGTCTGTTCCTATACTTTTAAATCTTACGAATTTTTACTAATTCTTACAAATTCTTACGAATTTCTATTCAGTGCCGTTCCTTAACTCAAAAAATTCGTAAAAGAGAGCGTCATCGAGAGAGCAAGATATTTCCCCTCCAGTGAGAATCTTACGAATTTTTACTCAACAAATTTCTTGGTGTAAGAAGTGAAAAAGCTGACAGTCATCTTACAATTAATAACTGATTTGAAATTTGTCGTTCTATTTGACATAAATGCGTGCATTTATCTTGATTTGTTGTGTATTAAAACAGGCGTAAAAATCAAATCAAATGTTCTTCACAAGATTCTTTTCGAAAGTGACGACGAAATTCTTCCTCGCTGTAATAAGGACACGGCCCTAGCGAGGTATCCGTCGCAACGGAAAATTCTCCGATTTTATACAATTCGGAGGATTTTCGCTGCGAGGTATTCTTCGGAATAACTGTTCGGAGAATTGTTCCGACATGTTGTAACGCATATCGGCGAATTACGCTGAAGTGCAATGTAGGGCATTTTTTGGTTAAATTTTTGACAGCTAGGTTCCGATATCCTTCGACAGAAATTGGTTGCGGAAGCCTCCGAAAGAGTGTGCGTTGCGGAGAATTTTTTATTCCGACGGATACATAGGTGCTTGGGATTAATCAAAAATAAGTTCGATTAACTTATTTCGTAGTAAATTAGCAAATTACTCGAGTTTATCAGATATTTTAACGACTTTTTGTTACACTTTTCTTAATATTTGAATTATGTATCTGTCATTTTTCATAGATTACTACAAAAACGTTCCCTAACTTTTTCGTAAGTATTTCTCTCTGTGAGAGAATTTATCCCCACCACTGCCATTTTGACAGTCTTTTCCATTCTTACTACAAAAGTAAAGGAACAGACCTATTAACTCGTTTCACTTTTATTACATTATGCCAAATAGGAACTTTGTCCGTCTTCCAGCAGTCAAACAGCGGCTAATAAAATAATATATATGGGAATTTACTTACTAAAATACTCGTACTAATAAATCTTTAAATCCTTTTCTTTTTTTCTTTTTTTTTTTGACTAAAACATTTGCAAATGAAATTTGTGTTTCATTGCCCGCTAGACGTCTAGCACAAAATATCCCAGCTGAAGGAACGCCCGCGCTAGAACCCTAGCGCGAGCAGTAAAGTTTTTTTTTTTTTTTTTTATAATTTTACTCGCGCTCAAGGGGTTATGAATACCCTTATCATGCGGGGCACAGCGCGGCATTCAAGTTTTTTTTTTTTTTAGGAAGAGAAAGAGGGATAGGAAAGAGTTTGTGGCGCAGTGGATATTCTCCACGAGTGGCGTCCTAATAGCTAGGGGAGAATTGTTGATATTTGTGTTCGCTTATAATTCACTCAAACTTATTCCAGTTTTTATTTGTGAAAAATGTTTCGTGGTACTGGCTCGGATTTGAACACGTAAACCTCCCACTCAACAAGCGAACACTCTATCACTGCGCCACGGCCACCCGTACACTATTTTTCGCATAATTATTTCAACACTACAATTAAAGAAATGATACAATATATTATAAACACAATATCTGAATTGCTATTTTAATTACCTTATTCACAATTACAAATTGCTCGGCTTAAATTTATTCTATTTAGTACACGTTTGAACGATACCCTTTGACACGTCGTTACTTTTTTTTTTCTCTCTCAATGCAGCGGGTACTTTGCGCTAGGGTGAGAAATTTCCCTGAGAGGGATATTTCACAGAAAGTGATAGGCTTCTAGCGACATCTAGCAGGCAGAGGAACACGGCAGATGGGTTGACTCGGAAAAAATAAGCCAGCATTTACTACTTGGGGTAATAGGTTTGTTTGCACTAGTGCGCACTGGGTACTGGTTTGACATGACTTCTAAGGCACCCTAGTTGTGTTCTGAGCTGACCCCAGTTAATTTGTCGGGGCAAGAACTCAGTTCTGAGTTTCGCTGTCATTTCCCTTGCTGTCATTAATTTGTTTAGACAGTGATAAAGGTAAATACAATAAATTTGATATTCAAAAGTGAATTGTTTGAAAACAACTACGTTTATGAACTAAAATTTTATATTATAGGAAAATGGAATGGAAAAAAGCTGGAATCAGAGCTGAATAAACTTTCAAACGCATCATCTATGTATATTCCAAACACTTTTATCAAATATTCTAAGGCATTATCTAAGGCACAAGATCAGAATTGAGTGCACTAGTTTTTAACAATAAACGGAAAGGTGTTATCTTCTTCATACTTCCTTCACCAAAAGATACAAATTTTTCAATTCAGGAAACTGAGAGTCCTTAGGGCAATATATTTTGTGTTCGATATAGTAGCCGAATGTTCAGGGTTGTGTAGGGTTTTCGAAAGTCGTGAAAATTGTCTGGAACTTCTCAGTGCGCACTAGTGGTCAGTACTGTTAACAAGATATAAAAATTACCAAATTAACAAAACCAAATTTGGAAAAATATTACGAAAGTGGCTACCGGGGAAACACTATATAATATTATCTGAAAATAACAACATTGTCTATCGTTTCCGGCTTAAGTGGATTATAATTTCTAAGCTTCCGCAATTCACTGATATCATTAATATTCTAAATTTCAAGTGAATAAAGAATCGATGCAAAAAAGGCGCATTTTTGCAGGCATACATGTTCCAGTAACTTCAACTAGATTTTGTGACAAAACCCCTTTATAACATGCACTACAATCATGTCATCTTTTCATCCGTGCAATCATACAATTTTTAAATGCAACACCATCAAAACTGATTCAATAGTTTGTAAAAATGACAATGCAAATTATCGTTCATGAATATTGTGATTAAATGAGTACCTTCATGACATGGGACAGCTATCAAAACAAGTTGATAATAATCAAAGGGCCGTAACGTGTGTGTGAAAGGGGTTGCTGTACTGCGACATTTTAGTCTATTGTGGCCGTAATGTGACGAAACTGAAAAACACTTTGACCGGTAAATTAACAGCGTCATGGCTGGGTGAATATGGAAACTGTCGTAAATTGATGATAGGTGAGACTCAATTTTTTTTTTTTTTTGTTAACACATGAGATTAGAGCTACTACCATGAAATTGTAGTGCATGTTTTGCTTTCAATAGAAAACAAGGCAAGATGGGTACCTAACGTATGACTAGCTATTTTACATTTTAAATGCAAAATGCATGCAAAAATTTGTAAATGAACATATACTTAGTAATATAAATCGTGCCATAATAATAATTCAGCTAAAACTTCAGAATATAAATTAATTTATGCCAACTGAAAGAAAAGCATATCAAGGGAACCGGAAATTCTATATTTGAAGGACTTTCAGTTTATGCTGAGTATGGGTACGTTCTAGTTTAGTTAAGCTGCGATCACACGGCCATTTTTGTGTGTCATTTAAATGGCGCTCTGACGTCAGGAAAAAATATCGCATTAGCTACGATTCATCATCTGTCATTTGCAAAAAAATGGCGATCACACGAAATGACTATCACCGTCATTTTTGTCCCAAAATCAAATGACGGACACTACGCGTCATTTAAAATTTTCATTTGGGATGCCATTAAATGTCGAGCGAAAAAATGGCGATCACACGGAACGACATTTAAATGATGGCTTTGTGACGCGATTTTTACGTCAGAGCGCCATTTAAATGACACACAAAAATGGCCGTGTAATCGCAGCTTAAGTCTGACAGCTGCCTGACTTGATATGTCGCAGTTTTTGCGTTCAGGTACCATCTATTCCAGAGCAATCCAGACGACTTAAGGTAACTAGATTTTTTAATGTGATCAATAACGCACTACATAAGAAGATAGTCACCCTTTGGTCTATTTTTGTTTTTTTTTTTAGTAGTTCAATGTATTGCCAAGTTATAACTCAGCGATTCTTGAACAAAACTAAAAGTAGGGAAGATTTTCCTTATCAACCCATTTTGGGCAATAACGACGGTTTAACATTTTGAAAAAAACTACAAAATTGAAAAATGTACTTCTTTTGTGAAAACCAGTCTAGCACTTTATTTGTAATGGACTGGCTGACTGAATCAAGATTGCGGCGCAGGTTAAGGATTTTTTCCAAAAGCCTCTATTGCATATAGTGCAAAAGCGGCTCTAGGTCAAAACAACTCGGATATAACGACTTTTGACAAAACGACTACGGACAAAACGACTCCGGACAAAACAACTCATACCAAAAACAACTCAGGGCCGTAACGACTCCAGCCAGAACACCTCAGGACACAACGACTCAGAATGCTAACGACTCACAATTTACAAGTACAACTCGCCATGTGTACGGGCGCTGTTGTATTATTATCAGTGTTGTTATGGATATTGTTTGAGAGTCGTATATTTTCTTAGTTCAAAATCGTATTTGTCGTATTTTCTAATCAGTTTTATATAAAAAAAGGCACGGAGTACACCACGAAAACCCGTTTACCTAACCTAACCTAACAAACTCCACTAGTTGTCAAACTCAAACGCACTTGTATTGGTAAATCTGAAGCAGGTCTGAGAAATTTTTAATTTTACCAATTTTAGCCACTTTTATTTATAAATCAATCTGCAATGTATACAAAACAGCTGCCATCTGTCCAGGCGATTCTCCTTGATTTGTGATAAGTCCTTCTCTATACATGCAAGTTAAAATATTAATATATAATGCTGTACCTATGCTGCTCGAGCTAAACTATATTCTATTGTCTCCAACTTTTCTCTCCAAACATCACCTAAGGTCCTAGCTAAATTTTGACAAAGAGGGCGATGTGGATAAATGACACAAAAAACAGCTGTTCTTCGAAAATAACTTCCTAATAATTCAATCCCATTTAGCAGAAATTTAAATTTTATTAATTAAGTAACAGGTTTGACACAAATGAATTGATAAATAAAACAACCAAAAATTCTACGGTAGCCATCTGCAAGGCTCCTTAAAGAAGGATGCTGCTCCACCAGCATCGCCATCTTCTTTTCTCACTCTCCTTTTTTTCTTATTGAATTTCGAGGAATTCTCTGTTATTTCAATGAAATAATCTATGTAGCTCTAAATACTCCTTGTCCATACATTCATTAAAATCAGTAATCTTTTGAAGACAACTAACAACAGAGCAGAACGATCTGTCATGAGAAAATGTCCCAACCTATTAAATTGATTATTTAGCTCGTGCGTCGGCTGCGTACCACTCAGCAAAATGGGTTCACTTAAACTTAGTTCAGCTAAATTTTGGAGAGAATTTTGTATGGGAGCGAAAATTTAGTTCGAGCAGCGTACTAAATGCATTTCTAAATTTGTGTATATTCTGTTCCTGGAATTGTATTTCATTTATCGAGTCGTATTTCAGTTTAAACATCGTATTTATATCTGTACAATATCGGAAAAAATCGGAAAAATATTTACGAAATCGAAGAAAATGGGGGCGAAAAGAGAAAAAATCGGAGCGTCGTATTAACCTTCGAAAATGGTAACATTTACCATAAATACGACCACATAACAACGCTGATTATTATTCACACTAATAGTTGATTTCTGTTTAGTAGTTAACTGTCTGGACACTTTCTTATCGGCATGTCATATAGTTGAAAATACTGATGTGAAGGGAATATAATCATATATGTAAGTATACGATAATCATATATGTGAGTATACGATAACGGCAAGTAAGGATTTGTTTCTGATGTATGATTGGCCGCATTCAAGAATCTAGTTATCTTAAGTCGACTAGATTGGTCTGGATAAGATGTAACCTGAACGCAAAAACTAGATTGGTCGGGAACGTCACTTTTTCTACGTCAGCCTCATACCCGAATTGTCAACTTAGTACTCAGTCACGAATTTCTTGACTAGATTCGTCGGCTACCCCTCCATAAACGTCAAATGTCACAGGTGCCCACGTGACCGATTTAAACCAATCACAACCGAGATAGATCTAGTCAGACAGCTGTCAGACTTACTAAACTAGATACTTGAACGCCCTCATTCTCGTGAATCTGATGAAAATCGTCAACATCAGTTTTTAATTTTCACAACAAATGCTAATTTGGATTTATTGAGCAGTTGTGATACCTGGTTTTCTGATGGGACGTTCCGCACTGTTCCAACGATTTTTTATCAGATGTATTCCATTCATGGGCTTATTCACGGTCATGTTGTACCATTGGTTTATGTCTTAATGACTGGTAAGTCATATAAGACGTATAGAGATATGTTACATCAGTTGTGCGTCCTGGAGCCACGATTATCACCAGACTTGATTATGTGTGATTTTGAGTCAGCGTATATGAAAGCTGCATCCGAAGTTTTTCAGCGCACAACTATTAAAGGGTGCTATTTTCATTTTAGCCAATGCATTTGGCGCCATATTCAGGCATGTGGTTTCCAGCAAAACTACGGTGACGATGTGAACTATGAATTATTGAGTTTGAAGATGCTGAATGCTCTGGCCTTTGTTCCTGAAGAGGACGCTGTTTATGCATATGAGGAACTTCTTAAATCGCCGTTTTATGTTGAGCATAAAACTGAGCTTGTCCGGTTGACTGAATATTACGAAGCTACGTGGATTGGGGTAAAGCTACGTCTTCGCGGACGTCGTGGTCCGTCTTTTGCTGTTAATATTTGGCATCATTATGAAAGTGTGTTATGAGATAAGTTCAAAACTAATAATCATGTCGAAAGTTGGCATCATAATTTTAATGCTGCCGCTAATGCTAGTCATGTTAACGTTTGGGATTTTATTAAATTATTAAGTGAGGAGCAGGCTAAAGTTGAAATTAAAATTGCTCAAATTTTTCGTGGTGATGAGAGACCACGGAAGAAATTGAAATTTGAGAGTCGTCAAATGAGATTGAAGGCTGCTGTTGAGCAATATAATCGCAACGATATAATTAAGTATTTACGCGGTATAGCACACAATCTGTAATTGTTTCATTTATGTTTCATTTTTTCAATAATAATTACGTGATTACATTAAATGTATTTTTCATTTAGTTCAGAGCTACCCAAATTGTTTTTTGAAGATAGTGTGTGTGTGGGTACGTGTAACACTGATCGTTGTTAACAACTATCCATAATATATTCTCTGTGGGTGGTCAGCGAAGCTTCGGGTGGGGGTTGGGGGCGTATGTGTGTATGCAGTTCTACGATAAGTATTGATTCTGTCCTGAGTTGTTGTGTATGGAGTTGTTTCTGCGAGAGTTATTTTGGCACCGAGTCGTTCTAGCGACGAGCTGTTTTGACCAGAGTCGTTATGGCCGAGTTGTTTTGACCGGAGTTGTTACGGACCGAGTTGTTCAGGACGGGCCCCTGCAAAAGCAAAAGACTTAGGAAAATACGTCCAGGACTTACTAAAAAATCTTTCAATAGCCACTTGACAGCTTCAAACTTTCAGTGTGAACGCACCCTTAAACCGATTACTAAACTGGCAATGAAAAAATATTCAATAAAATCAACATTTTCATCATGGTGACGTACACGAAGGAACAACGATACGGTGGTCGCAACTTTAAGAGCTTTAATGCCAAATTTCAATCTTCATGAGATTCATCCATTGGGCCGTTTTTTTTTTTTTTCGTCGATGAAAATGAACGCCACTTTAAATGGTATTCGCTACACAGCCATGTGTAATTAGTGATATGTGGTTCCATCAAGGCGATGCCACAAGCTACACAGCGGGTGCAACAATCGAGTTATTGAACGCTCACTTCGGTGAACATGTTATCTCGAGAAACGGACCCGTAGATTGGCCGCCGAGATCGTTTGATTTAACGCCTCTAGACGTTTTTGCTATGGAGCTACTTTAAATAACTGGTATATGCCAACAAGCCGGCGACTTTAGGTTAGCTCAGAGACAATATTTAACGAGAAATAGCGGCTATATCGGTCGAAATGTAGGGCCGGGTCATCGAAAATTGGGTTTAACGTATCGACCGCTGCATACGTTCCCGTGGTGGACTTATGAACGAAGTCGAATTCCATTCGTAAATGTTTTGATAGTAACTCCAGCCAATCGCTGGGGAAGGCGATGGGCCGGCTTTGGTGAGTGGTTTTTTGTGATGATCTCGCAACCTCACTCAACCTAACCTAACCTAACTCAAGTAGTTTGCATTTTATTTTAAAAAGATGTTGTCAAGTCCTTAATGAAAGGCCGTTTAATAATTATTTTTAACCTTTACCTTAAATACATAGTTTTATTATGAAAATGTCTTATTGTGAATTCGTAAAATATAAACTGAACGCTTAAATGGTTAAGAGTACTGTGCATTGACATTAAGATAAGTCTATCAACTGAATGAGTTAGACTTTAAAAATCGTCGTATCATAGAGCGCGTTCCGTTCACCGGTGTCGCTTGAAATCTAGCGCATAATAGATTAGTTGAACAAATTACATTTATGTATTTGTATATTTATAGTTTCGTTTTGGTAACAGATATAAACAGCTTTCCAATGAAAAAATATAAATTATCATATTTAATTTACTTTATTTCTCAATTTTATTGGCATACTTCACCTCTACTTTTAGATTTGTTTCTTTTTATTTTTACAGCTCAATTTTCTCTCCTTTTTTCTCAGGCTAGCATATAGTTCTCTGAAAGTGGCATTTTCAAGTTACAACTGCCACACTTCAATAGGTGTTTGTTATTATGCCCGCATTATCCATATAGATCCTTGATTTTCATGGTTTACAACAACAGTTTGATCTCGTGTTATTGTATTATAACTTGCAAAAATGAAAGCCCAATGCATCTATTTTTATCTCAAGAAAGAAATATGAAATATGAATGTCAATATATAACTCCTTGCCTTTCCTTACTTTGCAGAGTACTTCTGAACCACTCGAGTGCAATTGTTTCTACTTTTTTTTTGTGTTTGCGGGTGATGTTATAAATATTAAAAAACTAACGTCAGTGAATTGGCTACAGGGATCGCTTTAAGAGGCATTTCAATAAATTAATCTGTTTACTTAAAATAATATAAATAACAACGCGTGTTAGCGTGGATACCTGACAGAATTAGTTGAATAGGGTTACGTAATACACAAGCTAGAGAACGGTTGTTCTTAGGAGCAATATTTGTTAACTTTTAAGATACGAAATTGGTGGTTAGAAATAACGACTCGGAACTCAGCTCGCTTGCGTTGTATCGCAATTTTGCAAACATAAAATTAACTTTTGGAAAACATCATCACTTACACTTGCTTGTTTGCCTTAATGGTCCTCTTTTTTAAACAAAAGAAATAAAAAGCAGTCAAGTTGAGTTCGCATTTTGCAAAGATTTCTGAATACACATGCAAGAAATTGAAAACACAATAATTACAAGTTTTCACTTCAAGTTGTGACGAAGGTAAACAAAATTAAAAGAGCTCGTTACGTTTACGTTTTTCATGAAATTAAAAATACCGAGTCCCCAGACTTCAACGTCAACAAACACTAGCATTGCAAAACCAGAGTCCTTGGCTTAATGAGTGTAAAATTGTTGACAATTTGCACAAAAGCAAACATTGAGAAATACCACCGCCCGAGGTCTTCAAGATATCCAGGTTTCCGAAGAGCCCTCCTGGCGGAATACTTATTTTTGTTTATTCTTACAACTCATGTTGAATGCGAGCAAAAGTTATTAAAATAAAATCCAAGCCCGAATCTCAAACAACTATCCTTGAGCAAAGAAAGAAAATTATTTCTTGCACTCTCCACCACAACACAATCACCTTCAGCATGTTACGTATACGCCCTGTATATCGCAAATAAGATTTAGTTAGGGGTTCCGCAAAAAAGGAAAAAATCAATGTTTATCTCGTAATAGGCCAGATCCAAAGGACTTGTCGTTTCGCACCCTCGAATAAATTCACTTTCATTTCAGTGCACAGAATGGTTATCGTTATTGTTTTATATGCAAAAACAGTTGTGTGCTATTTAGCATTATTGAATAAATTTACCTTGGGTGAAAAATAATAAGTTAAAAGATGACAGAGAAACTATAGCATTGGAAGACATTCTCCCATATTATATTCGTCACACTTTTAACAACACTGACTTGTAATTCTAGCCATTAAAAGTTGCACTTAGTATTGGGTTAAACAACAACTGTAACTGCACTAGCGTACGAAGAGTATGTTGACCAATTGTGATTTCGTAACAAGAATCATAATACCAAATAAAACAAACGAACTTTTTTTGTTATATGTGAGAGTTTTCATAACACAACCAAAGAAGGTCGAGGAACGGCGACCGCTTCCTTCGACGTTTTGCGCTCGACTGAAAATTAAATCACGAGCACCATCACAAAAATGAGGAAGAAAATTTGTCCGAGAGCATGGTTTTACATGACACGAGCTGAGTATGTGTAAAATGTGGAAACGCGGATAAACCAATAAGCAGTGCATAGAAAAATAGTTGAGGATAGTGAAAACAATGGTAGAATGACATTGCTGACATTTGGTTTCCCCAAAAACAGGTGATCAGGATGTGTTGAAGGCAAAAGGACACACATGCGGAATAGAATAAACGTTACAGGATGTTGTGGTATTATGGTGATTTCAAATGTTTTTTTTTATAAGAACGAGGAGGACGTTTTAGTAAGTCTGACATCTGTCTGGCTAAATGTATCTTGGTTTTATTTGGCTAAAATCGGTGATTTGATCAGCTATTTCAGTTGACGTTTATGGAGGAGTAGCCGATGAATCTACACAAGAAATTCGTGGCTAGAAAGTGACGTTCCCGACTAATCTAGTTTTTGGGTTCAAGTGACATCTTATCCAGACCAGTCTAGTCGACTTAAAACAACTATATTCTTTAATGTGCCCAATGTCTTTGGACGGAATTCACTATTGTCATAAAAAGTTTTTCCTTTAATATTTTCTCGATAAAGATGAACTTATATCTAATTCTTAATGCTGTTGAGAGGTTCGCATTACCTGTCTGTATTTCCCTACCACAGAAGTACCTATAGAATAGCCATAGGCCGGAGATTAGTCAAAACAAAACCAAACCGCATAATCAGAAAAATATCATATCGCCGATATGATTTGACACTATGATAGATCGATCATAAATTAAAAAAAATGTCAAAGTGCATCTTATGTCAAAAAAAAAAAAAATTAAATGTCTAAACTCCCAAATTGTTAGGCTTTTTTGTTGTGGCTGATTTGGCATAGCGAGGTTGTTAATTTGATATTGGTGTAGCATCTCCTATTAGCCGAACTGGCTCGCTATGTGTACTGTCAAAAAGTAATGTTGTTTTCCATTGGACAAAAAGAAGCGTCTGGGAGAGTCCGGAGTCGACAAAATCGCTTCTGAACCGTTCCATTTGCACAAGAAATACTCTACTGGTGAAATCCTTCCGTATCTCATCCCATCCCACCGCATTCGTACAACCATACGTATGGTGTAGGATATTTATTTAAATGTGGATATAAAAATCCATACCTACATCGTTTTAAGGGCTACTTTGAAGCTGTCTCTAGTCTATATTTTACAGCAGCATTTCCTTTCCTCACTCTATCACTCCCGTACTAATTTTAGCCATCGTCAAATATGAACTTACTTTAATAGATATATTCCTGATCCATACAAAACATGCTTACCTGGGTCTCTAGATATACACTCCTAGAAGCATGTAATTTTCGAAAATAACGGAAAATAAAATGAGAATTAATTTACTTTCTTATAAATTGTTTTGAAATAAAAATATGTTACGCAAACTGCGAAATGAGGCACATGAGTCTCAACATTTTTTTGATGCGGGATCCAATTTCGTAGATCACAGTAGTTCATTCTTTGTAGTACATAGTTAAAGATTTGTTCACCAGTAACCCGGAAAATTTGGCACAGAATCGGGCCCTAAGGACACGATTCATGAGATTTCTCCCAAATTGAGATAAAGAAAAGCAAAACAGAGATATTTAACTAGCACTTATCAAACGCTAGTTGTTGTACCTACTTTACTTTCGCTGATATAGGATGTTTGTTTTAAGTCCTACAACAAAAACAAACAAAAATGGACCAATCTTCAGAATTTAATATTTCTGTCGGTGTAGCGGTTGGAATCTTCATTTTTGCATGGACCGATAAATAAATAAATAATAAAAAAAAATAAAATAAAAATAAAAACTCCGGATTAACGTTAGTTTATTCGTATCCACCAGGAAAATGGTGAAAACCTACCACTGTAACTATCTAACGCCTCACGTACTTCACAGTTAAGAGACCCCTTTCATGTTTGCGTTTGTGGACTGACGTTTCTCAGATTTGTCACTTGACGGTAGGTAAATCTGTCATTTTTCTTTTCTTATAAAAACTGCACGTGGATTAGGTGGATATGGCTGACAAAATTAAATATTTAATTGCAGATACCACTGCATTTATTAATGTTGTTCAATTACATGTAAAATAGTGCATTACACATTTATTTACCGGTTGATAATTCAAATTTCCATTACAGGAGTACGCGGAAAACATCTTAACAGTTCCCGATGTAATCGAAGAAGTGAAAAACAAACGACAAATTCGTCGTTTGGTTGTGTTGCCTTTTGATCTTCAGATTCGGGAGCCGAATAGCGACTGTCTAAAGATTGTTACTGAACTTTCGAAAAAGACAGGCGACTATGCCAGTCTTTCGGCCATTGATCTAAAAGTGATTGCATTGACTTATGAATTGGAAAAAGAATACGTTGGTTGTGAGCACATTAAAACAGAGCCTTCTATTTCAAAAGTTGTCGCTTCAAAGGAGAAACCAGAAGAACTTGCGGACAACACAAAGTTGGTTGGGTTCTATGTTCCAAGGAAAAATGCTGATGGAGACTGGGAATCTGATGAAAGTGAAAATGAATCGGAAGAAAAATGTCAACAAACTTCTCCTGAAAGCTTAGAAAATGTCGTAGACGACAAAGAAACGTTGAAAGAAATCGACGACGAAATCACCGAAGAAGAATTGGATAAATGTTTTGCCAAGTTAAATTGCGAAACAGCTGAAGGAGAAGAAAATTTGGACATTCTAAAACCAACAAATTCAGTGGAAGACGACGAGGATTCCGTGGATGACGATGAGTACAGTGAAGAAAATGAAGAATATGACGACGAAAATGGCGAAGAGGACTACAACGATGTGAGTGGTTGGATAACTCCTTCGAATATAAAAAAAGTGAAAAAGGATCTTGAGGGAAAGATTCAAGACGAAGTAATTCCCACTGTTGCATGTATGTCAACAGATTTTGCTATACAGAACGTTCTCAAGCAAATGAACCTCAATGTGTCTGCGCTCAACGGTCGTGTAATCAAACACATTCGCACATATATTCTACGTTGTTATGCCTGTTTTAAAACGACCAGCGTCATGACCAAGCAGTTCTGTCCAAATTGCGGCAACAAAACCTTGAAGAAGGTCGCGGTCAGCCTTGATGAAAATGGACAACAAGTGGTAAGTTCACATAAAATTGCTTGTTTTTGGATAGTTAATAATTTTGTTTTTTTTTTTGTTTTTTTTTTTCAGATACACATTAACACGAAAAGACCACTTACTGCGAAATACAAGAACAAAAGCCTTCCCAGATTTCAGGGAGGTAAGCACTCACGCAATCCAATTCTCTATGAAGATCAGCCAATGCCTAGACAAATGCCCTCGCGTGTATCTAAAACTAAAACGAATGCACTGAACGAGGACTACACCGCTGGTTACTCACCGTTTGTTATGCGTGATGTCGATTCTAAATCCGCTCTTTTGCGCTCTCAGGGTAATATTAAGGAATGGGCCAGGAATAATACCTTCGAGGAAGACAGACGGCGAAAGCATTATAACAGATTAGTGAAATAAAGTTTTCTGTTGCATTAACTGAAAAAGTATGTATTATTTTTGAAGTGCTCCTTACTACGAGGTTCATTGTTTCTACTTACTACGACAATGAAACTTTTAAAAGCAACAAGTTTTTGCTTGCAACGTTTGCACAACATTTAAATTTATTTTTGTTGTTGTTGCCTGGGGCTATGCACTTTCGCTGGAGCTGGAGTAGAGTCTCAGAGAAAGGATATAAGAAAATGTTATCATTAAGGTTTTTCAACTTGAATAGGTTAGAAATTACATTTCTGAACGTTAAACTCATTTTGGCCAAATTCAAGTCGGAAACTCAATACATAAGGGCAACTAAATAATAGATTATTTGGAAATAGAGTTTAAAAGGAAATATTACGTGTATATTATGATTTTAGACGCCTTCGAGGTATTAACGAATTCCTTAAATCATATTTTCAGAGGCAGTGAAGAAAATACTTACGGTCAGCTATAAGAAATCAATCAAAAATCTAGCCCACTACACAAAATTTCAGGACAGACGTTTTTACTTTATTCATTTCTATTTAATATAAATAAATATTCGTGGTTTGTAAGACAATTTTACGCAATTTAATCCAAGTAGCAGAGAGGGATGTAAGTCCTAAGTTGACTTTTACGACATTACATTAGTATTTAAATAAATATGCTAACACATAAGTAATTTTATTCAAACAAACTATTATTCAAGATGCCATAAAAAAATAAACGGTGCGTTTTTTTTTACTATTGTCCAACAGATGTCACCAACAGACGTCTCTTCGAATAAAATTTATTCTGATTGGTTATGTTGGTAGCATCAGCATCGCAGAAATGTCATCAAAATTCTAGCTGTCGCTGTCGTGTGTGAAAAAGTCAAAAGTCGAGGCTGAGCAGAATCTCTGGTGACGGGGTATTTTTTTCATTTTACCGTGTTTCAAGAAATTATCTTAAAGTTCGTGTTAAATTGCTAAACAATTTCAATAAAGATGAATCTATTCAGCAGTACAAAACGTCTTTTATTCCAGCTTTTTATGGTGAGTCACATTTTTCTACTATGTACCTACTACATTTTGCGGCAAATCGTTTTCCATCATCGAAGAGGGTGGAAGAGGGTTTTCGGAATCTTTTTTTTTTTTTTTGTTCTTGAATTAGTTAAAAAAAAGTCATTGCCACGACTTTCACGCAGTTCATAATGTAAATAATAAATTGCTCGACGTTTTGTTGCGGATAATGTTTGATTTCACCCAATTAATAGCTAATTAGTGTAGTACTTCCAATAACTGCAAAAAACGACACTAACCTATTGCCTATTTTGTTTTTATTTTTTGTCTTTTAGGTGTTTTATGTTTTCTACAACCCAACCGACAGTGGGGCTGTGGAAATGAATAGTCAAAACATTGACATGACTCTAGGTAAGAAACAATCAATACCTAGAAACTTAGCATTCGGCCACTAATGTAAACACCAGATATTCTACGTGTCACTACCGCTCTGGCGGTATCGATAAAGTATACGCTTCTGTGACGACGGTCTAATTAGAGAGTGTGATGTTGGATACTACAACTATCGGACGCAGATATCAGTTATATTTTATACTACGACATCAAATGATAATTTGAAAGCAGATTGTTCTTATCATTTTGTAGTAATGATGGCAATGAATATTTCATTTTATTTAATTAACAAAACAAGTGTGCTGGAAATGGCATTTTATTCAATTTGAGCGGGCATAAAGAATTAAACACAGGTACTCAGATTATACCAAATTTAGGTCTTGTCAATAATTGAATTGTTAGCATATAAATAATAAGAACTGTGTGGAATCGCAATGTGTAGCTGCAACATAACAAATATGTTTAAACAAACATTTCCTACCGTGCGTTCGACTTGTTTATTAAACTTGAAGTGTTGTGTTTGGTTAAAGTAGGTCTAAACGCTGCGATAAGAAGCTGGGTATTTCCCTTTTTGTTTCTAGCTAATCATTTGCTTCTTCTTTTTTTTTTGCAACTCATCTTTGGCGATTTTACTTTCGACCTTGGGCCGCATGCCTCATTTAGGAGAAACCTACACATTTTAATTGACACTTTCACCCAACTTTAGTTGTGTGAGCAACTCATATCTGAAGAGTGTTCTTTTTATACATTAGATATAAGGTTATAATAATTTAAAGGCAGAGTCCATTTGTCACTAAATCACATTTTCTTTCCTCTCATGTATTTGTAATCAGTTAACTTATGACGCATGTTTTATGTAGTGTAAGACATAAACCCGTCGGTAAATTTTATATAGGTACACAAATTTGGTTATTTTGTTTATAAACATGCGCAAGCTCTACGTTTTCCAAATGATAGCGATGACAAGCAAAGCAAACGGAATTGTATGTGTCAATCAGTTGAACATGTTAAAGAATTCGCAAGTAGATATCGGGGACGATTTACCGCATCCATGAACTAGCCATAAGTCACTGAATTTAGTGGATTTTACAAACAAAACAATAACAAATTCAGTCGCGTGTTCCTCGATCAGGGATGTGGTCGTTTATGGTCGATATTTATCAAAATCGTCTACCTTTACTTAGCTCGATTATTGATTCAACCCTTGCAAAATAAAACTGGTAATACCGCTTAATGCAAGGAAGTAAAGGCTTTCACTTATAAAGAAAAATGCAGGTTGTGGTTTTTCCTTTCTTCTGGATGTGGGAACTGACCTAGATAGATAGATTGTAAGGCGGGAGAGCTTTAACTGAGCTCTGGCACTGCGGCTTCTTAGAGGAGCCTATTGTGCTTTCCCTGGTAAATTCTTAGAGCCATATTTTCACTCCAGAAACCGTCGGGAAGACAAGGATCTTCTCTGGGTGTATATTCGCAAGAGAATCAACGATTTCATCACCAAGGACGTTTTTCCTGAGACGACAAAGGGCCGGACATTCTGTGATTATGTGAAGAGAGGATTCGTCAGTCTCGAGACAAAGTCTACAGATGGGATCCGGTGAGACGCCAATGCGATGAAGATGTTTTTTCACGCGACCGTGGTTACTGATTATTTCTGTTAGTATTATCAGGTTGTTTTTATCCAGATTAATCAAGAAGAGTGATTTTCTGGACGAGAATTTGGTGAAAAATGTTCCGGTGCAATTCTGCCCAGCTGTATTTTGCCAGATCTCCTTAGACTCTATCAGAGATTGGTTCTTGATGTAGTTCCTGAAATGGTTTTTGCTGACTCCGCAGAAGGGTTCAGGTCCGATGAGTGGAGTGGTTGCTCCGACTTAGCCAGTGAGTCAGCCGATTCGTTACCCTCAAATCCTCTATAAGCTGGAATCCAGTGGAGGATGACTAGGTTTTTCTTAGATGTTTTAGAATGTTTCTAAGACAAGTTTGGTTTTGATGACAGATGAGTCGAGAGCTTTGAGAGCTGCTTGGCTATCTGAGAATATGAATATAGTTTTTCCACGTGTGTTAGAACTTAGATTTATTCCAGCGCAATGGTTGATCGCAAGGACTTCAGCCTGGAATATGGATATGTTTTTCCCAAGGCTGACTAACAAGTTCACCTGGTTTGACCCACCGTAGATTCCAGAGCCAGTCCCTGACTCCATCTTAGAACCGTCTGTGTACCAGATGATGTCAAGCCGAGATGGATTAGGTTTATATTTTTCCCATTCTTCCCTAGGGGGGATGATTATGGAGAAGTTTTTATGGAAGACGTATTCCGGTAGCATAGGCATTCTGAATGAGCTTGAAGGCTCAATGGTGCCAAGTAAGGACAGATGACCTCCCTGATAGGAATAGGGGTCAAAGTTGTTCGAATGGAACAGGCGGTGAATACTTAGTCTGGCTTCCATTTGAATATGTGTTTGAAGGGGTGTTAGACCAAGGATGACATTGAGTGCCATAGTCGGTGTGGAGCGTAAGCAGCCCGTCATACAGTTTCCGGCTATACGTTGGACTCGTTCTAGCTTTTTGACTGTGGTGATTTCGTTAGTCTTCGTCCACCAGACCACGGCGGCATAGGTACCCGCTGGTCTTACGACGAGCGAATAGAGCCAGTATATCATCCGAGGCCTAACAGTCAAGGATAATTTCCAGATATTTGGCTTTTCGAGAAAATTCAATGGTTTCGCCAAACAAGGTAGGGCGAATCAGGAGATCAAGTTTCCTCCTTCTAGTAAAGGGGACTATAGTTGTCTTCTTTGGATTTACAGAAAGACCTTCTTTATTACACCATCTCTGAACAACAGATAAAACGTATTGCAGTATTTCTGAGACCGTGCTTTCGAATTTACCACTGACGACGATTGCAACGCCGTCGGCATATCATACGGCATAGATCCCTTGATTTGTCGGGGACTGAAGTAAATCGTCAATGACAAGTGACCATAAGAGGGGCGAGAGGACACCCTCTAGTTGTGAGTGCCGAGATTTCCACATCATCGATGCGGGACTGAATTATTCTGCCATTCAGCATTGACATTATCCATCTTCCAATAATAGGAGATAGATTCATATTGTTGAGAGTCCTCTGGGTGGACTCAAAGGAAGTGTAATTAAATGCTCCTTCAATATCAAGGCCAGCGACAAGACAGATTACGATACGATACCTTACGATTAATGGAGGATTCAATTTTTGTTACTAAGTCATTGAGTGCTGACTCGTTGGATTTACCTGATTGATAGGCATGCTGAGACTTACTAAGCGGAAAATGTTTAAGCGCTACATCCCATATGTGTATATCAATGAGTTTTTCCCTGCTTTTAAGAATAAAAGACATGAGACTGATGGGGCGAAAGGATTTCGGGCTTGAATCCAAATTCCTCCCTGCTTTAAGTAAGCATTTAACTGTTACTTTCCGCCAGGCTTCCGGTATGCAGCTGAACAGTTTGGTGAATATGGGTACGAGTACGCCAAGTCCCTGCTGTAAAAGTGCAGGAAATATGCCGTCTTCACCTGCTGCCTTATAAGGCTTCAGGGAGTTTATGGCCCATTTAATGGCGTTCTGGTTGCAGATTTGTTTCGCAATTTTCCAGTCCCCTCTCGTCGGCAGACAGATCCGCTCGAGTTGGGGGGATCAATAGTTGAACCGGTAAAGTGTGTTTTAAGTAAGAGTTGAAGTGTCTCTCTCTTATTTTGTGTCCGACAACCGTTCTCATCGGCCAGTGTGCCTAGAGAGATAGTCCTATCAGAGGCAAGAACTTTATACTTTAAGACGGCAGCTGGAGGAAATATCAGAAATATCTCCACAGAACCGTCTAAATTATTCTTTTTGGTTTTTTTAATTTCTTTGTTGTAGTTGGTGAGAGCACTGGAGTAGGTTTGCCAGTCATCATTGCGTTTTGCTTTGTTGAATAGTTTCCTTACTCTAGATCTATGTTTTTCGAGATCTTTGCTTCACCAGATGGTTTCTCTTTTGCACTTTTTAGTCTTTAAGGAGGCAGTTTTCCTCAAATGCAGATATTATAGAAGATCTTACCAATTCGGCAGAGTGCTCTAGTTTATCTTTAGTATCAATTCGGGATATTTTATCGTTTAGAGTATGACTTAGGTGCTCTTTGTAAGAGGCCCAGTCTGTGTTTCTCTTATGACGGTATGACGCAATTATGGTATTGGGTTCGTTAATTTCAAATCTGATATGTCGGTGGTCTGAACATGACGGTTCGGTAGACACATACCAATTGAAAATTAGGTCGTCAGATGAGGATGAAGTTATAGTAATGTCTAAAACTTCTCTTCTAACTGCGTTAATGAAGGTTGGTTCCCTCCCGATATTGCATATATATAAATTATTGCACGTTATGAAGTCAATTAAGGACTCACCTCTGTTGTTGATGTCCGAGCTCCCCAAATTGTGTGATGTGTATTTGCGACCGTGAGGTCACTGGAAATGAACTCCGTCAAAGGGAAGAAATTGGTGTTATTATCAAAAATAATGCATGTTCTAGGTCTACTGGATGAAGTGGAATAAATAACTGACAACTGACCTAACCTAAAGTGAAAAACATGCCTACAAATATTTGAAAGTGCTGTATCTTGAATCTTGAATATTCTCATTGTATCTTGCATGCTCCTGGGTTCTGCCTTATATGTACACCAATATCGCGATTATTCATTTATTTTCAATCAAATGACTACATCTACTGTTCTCGCTAGATTACTTTATACAAAAAGATACTTGAACACGACTGCCAAAGCCAACCAATTAATTTCTATTTGATTCCTTAAGGCCTCTAGAAATTGGTTCAGTGTATCCATAATTAACTCTATGATAAGGTACATAATATAAAACACGATTTCTAAGAGCTCTCGAAGGAGTATTTAAAATAATTAATGATAATAGGAAAGCACAATCAATACGGCCAATTATCAAATCGCGAATAAACATAATTGAAATATTGTCTTGAAAGTCGTTCAAGATCCGTTTGTAAAGCTCGGAACACATTCAATCGTCAGCAAACATAAGCCACTAGGAACTCAAAAACAAGTCTGGAACGCCATTAATAAATGAAAGGAAGAGCAGAGAGCTAAAATGACTACATTGAGGTACTCCAGAGGTATCATTAACTGGTGACGAGAGCGTGTCATTTATGCGAACATACTGAATATGAGCCATTAAGTAGGAATGAATCCTATATATTAAAACTAGCTGTTCCCGCCCGGCTTCGACCGTGATACAACTGATTCAGTAGTCTAGAGTCTGTGTAAGACCAAGCTTTATCAGTTCACTCCCCAGGGCCAGCGTTAAATAAAAATGTTTATTTCCTATCTTTCAAACTACAACCAACCATATAGGTACATCCACAAAATATCATTGAAATCAGTTGATTAGTTTTGGAGATCGACAACAGCGCTAGTTATCGCGACAGGCCAGTTTCCGCCGTCGCCACGGAATTTCCGTTTCGTTCGAGTCGATTTTACTGCCAAAACGCGCCTATGCATGTTTCACATCACATAAATTCATGTAGAATTTTTGACAAACACGATCTCACTGTATATTGAAAAAATCCCAGTAAAAAATGTATGGAAAATTAATTTTTATGATTTTTTTAATTTTCTCGACTTATAAACCTTCCTCAGGTGGAGACATACACAACAAAGAAAATATAGCTCAAATTGAACGATCCGTTCTCGAGTAATGGGCGTTCTTACGGATGCAACTTTGTTTTATATACATAGATATTCGAAACTGTCATCGCTATCGATTTCTAAATAATTTACAAAAATAGATTCACCCAAAACTGCACCAGTTAGTAAATTCAAACGCACGTGTATTAGTAAACCTTAAGCAAATCTGAGAAAAAAGTCTAGATTCGCAAAAGTGTTCTGAAATCTGGAAAAATTTGTTTTTTTGTAAGAAACGAACATAAAAGTGTTCTAAGAGCACCTTTCAAAAGTTCCGGTGCGTTTTAACTATTACGTAATCGCCTATAGGCCTTATTTTTCCTATTATTTAAATTTATGATTCTATCATTAAACCAAATGGGTTTATTACGCTTGACAGACTTCACTTTAAGTGTAAACAAATCAGTTGCCATTTTTACAGTATTCATAAACAAATTAAAAGAATTATCTAAATTACAATTATTAAAGATATCTAACCAATTCATGCTATCTAAATAGACTGAAATGTTGCTGAAGTTAGTAATATGTATTTAAAAGCGTCCTATGTCATTTTGTATGAATTGTTGTTATACAATCGCTTTTTTCATCTGTTAAAACAGTGATTGACACGACTAATGCTTTACGCAGAAGTAATCGAGATATCGCATCCACAAGCGTTTCTTTGCGGACTCTAATTAGTGGTTAGCCTCGAAGTTAGCACCAAAAAATCTGTGAGTGTTCTGATTAGAGGATAGCTACGTTGGTCGCTCCGATTGTCTGGCAGATGATGCCCTGTTGTCACTATCTTAGGACACTCATTGGTTGGTGCCGGAGACTTACCGGAGCCTACTGATTGCAATCTACATTCTCTGTCAGATTCATACGTTTAACATGCAGCGATTCGTTCAGAAACAAAGCTGCCGTACAATGCCTACTCTCGTATTCTTGCGTTCTTCGCGTTGTATTTGCGAAGTAATTCTTCTTTTGGAAGAGTTAAAACACGCAAACAGGAATCAACGAAGAATATTTAGATAAGAGAATAACCTAGCTGCTCCATTAAGTTATCAGCGAAGAACAACTGACTTATCTTTTGGTCTACCAATTCAATTTTGGCTGGCTACGCTGTAACATTCAGTTTATATCAGCATAATGAAAAGGAAAATAGAGTCAAAATATACTCCTCACAGAGGTATTGACTTGTCGCTAACTACCCATACACGGGTTGTTTGTGAAAAAAGATCAAATAGCTCTTTAGACTTGTACAGTCCAGAATTTGTCATCAGCGACTTAGGCTAATGTCAATTCCAAATCTACAAAGCATGTGTAGGTAGGTGTTGCATACTCCGAAACAAGGAGTTTGACACTGATTGTCGTGGGGTGCGCATCATATCAAACTGCATTCGATTTATATATCATTTCCAAAATGAAGTGTTCTGTTTGTTCGGAGAAAATTGAAAGAAACTGCACCACAAAAATATCATGTAACGATTGTTTGAGTTATTTTCATATTTCCTGCGTGAATTTGACTAAAGAAGATGCAGATTACTTCCTAACAAGTGGAAAAGAGTATCGCTGCGACAAATGTGGAGTGCTGAGGCGCAGGTCTATGCGCATGACCGAATCATTGCTGGACAACAACAACAAGCAGTGTGAAGCGAAACAGCAAAATGCGGCGTCTTCTTCCAATGGTAGAAAACTGCATAGCCCATGTAACAACGGCTCATCTGCGTCTGCAACAACTACATCGGAAACACAACATGATGGGGATGTATATACTCTACAAATGATTTACTTGAAGCTGTCACAATTAGAAGAAACTAATAAGTGTTTTCTAGCCTCAATAAACGAGCTAAGAACAGAAAACACAGAGTTGAAGACTAAAGTGGAATTACTGGAGAACAGACTTAATTGGCAACAACAAAACCTTCTGAGCAACTGCATTGAAATTGTCGGAGTGCCAAATGTCACGGACGAAAATGCAACTGAAAAAGCTAAACAAATCTTTCAAAATGCTTTGTCCATTGATATTCCCGACGGTAAAATTGAAAAATGCTCTGTTAAGAAAATGAGAAAAAAAGGAGAAAAAAGCGGCTCTTCACACAATAACATCATATGTGTTACATTCTCTGACCATTCTACCAAGAAGCGGATAATGAGTGAAAAAACGAAGAAGAAGAACATACTCAACTCAAACATTTTTGGAAACGGGAGTCGGAGCAGTAACAACATGAGCGAAGGCAGCAGCGGCAGTGGCAAGGGAACCAGCATTTTCATCAATGATGCGCTTACGAATTACACACGGGCTCTCTTTATGCAAACAAAAGAAGTGAGAAAGCGGAAAAATTATAAATTTGCATGGTTTAAAGAAAACCAGATTCTTGTTAGGAAAGTCGAGGGTGGAAAAGTTATTTCTGTTAGATCATTCAATGATCTCGCACTTATTTAGTGCGTATTACAATTTTTTTTTTCTCTAAAATTTTGATTTGATGAATCTTAATGATGATATAATAGATGACTTTTCTACCCTCGAATTAAATACCTGTTGTAATAACGTTTTCACTGATAATTCATACTGTAATAATAAGCTTTTTGTTGTCCATCAAAATGTCAGAAGCATGCGAGAAAACTTTTCATCACTTATTACGCATCTTGATTCATTCGCTAGCATTCCAGATGTGATTATTGTATCTGAAATTTGGATCTATGGGTTTGAGAAAAATGATTATCATTTGCCGGGTTTTAAGTTCTTTGCGAAAACAAATGAAGGTTATGCGGCAGGCGGTGTCGGTTGTTTTATAAAAGATGGGTACGTAATTAGGGACGTCAAAAGTATAGATTTCCTGAGTGCTGATATTCTTAAAGTTTCAATCGAAATTGATCAAGTTGTTTATGTTTTTTTATGTGTTTATAGGTTGCATATGTTTAATGTTGTGGCGTTCATAGAAGAATTTTCCCATCTGTTAGATAAGCAAAAATCAAGTAACTTAATTTTTTCAGGCGATTTTAACCTTAATTTACTAGATAAAAATGATATGGTTACTAACTACATGGCTATTCTGGCATCGCATGGTCTTGCGAGTTTCATCAATGAACCCACTAGGATGATCTCGGGAAGGTGTTTGGATCACTTTTATGGACGATTGACCAATATCTCATTGAATTGCTGCGAAAGTGGCATCTTTGATCTAAATATTACCGATCACTCTATGACAGCGCTGTTGGTAAACATTGGTTCAATTAAGAAAATGCGTGTTGGGGTAGGTGTCCCTAAAAGAGTGAGCAAAATTGATTTCATAAAACTTAAAAGAAATCTTTTTTTTGAGTTTTGGGATGCGGCTTACGCGGAAACAGATGTCTCTGCATCATATTCAGTATTTCTGAATGCGCTTAGTAAACATATTTACGACTGTACTTCCATTGTGCCTCTAAAAAAAGCCTGCAAGATTTAAGCCCTGGATTACAAGGCATCTTGTTACGAAGGTCCAGAGAAAAAATAAATTAAGAATTAAGTGCTCAAAGAACCCAAACAACTTTAGATTGAGTGATCGATATAAAAATGTATGTTCTAGACTTAAAAAAGAAATTCGTAAGAGTCGTGACGATTACTATAAAAACCAATTCCTTTTTGCTAAGGGTAATCTGAAGAATGAATGGCAAGTTGTTAATAGTATTTTAAAAAAGTCTTCGTGTTCTTCCAAGCCTACTACAATTAGTATAAATGGCTGTAATGTGTCTGACCAATTGGATGTTGCTAACGCATTCAATAATTACTTTTCGTCAGTAGCCAGCAATTTGTCTTTACAAACAGGCCAACCAAGTTGTTCTTCCTTCTGTAACAGTCATGAGCATCTACAAAGTAATAGTTTTTCCTTCGAGCCCATTTCTGCATTTGAGATTTTAAAAGTCATTGGGTCCCTTAACGGTTCTAATGCTAGCGGTTATGATGGTATCTCCAATACAGTCTTAAAACGCATCGGATGTTTCGTGGTAGATGTACTAGCAGTTATTTTTAACCGAAGCATAATTTCTGGAATTTTTCCTACTGCTCTCAAATGTGCGGACGTTGTACCTCTATTTAAAAAAGGCTCAGCAGAGGACATAAGTAATTACAGGCCTATTTCACTACTTCCAACCTTTAGTAAAGTTTTTGAAAAAATTATTAAAATAAGGCTATTATCCTTCTTAAACAAGAACAAGTTTTTTAGCCCTGTGCAGTATGGTTTTCAGAAGGGAAAGTCAACTGAAGATGCCTTACTAAGTTTTTGTTCCAGTGTTTTCTCCAGCCTTGATGCAAAAAAGTTCACTGCAGGTTTATTTGTAGATATTACGAAAGCCTTCGATATGGTTAATCACACTATCTTGTTAAAAAAACTAGAAAAAACTGGAATTCGTGGTTTTATGCTCGATTGGTTCAGGTCCTATCTTTCAAATAGATCTCAAAGAGTTAAGATTGGGGAAATCAGGAGTGGTCTTAAGTTCTTAAATTTGGGAGTACCTCAAGGCTCTGTGTTGGGACCTATTTTGTTCCTTATATACATTAATTCTCTTTTTGAACTTGATTTTAAAGGTACACTTACTGCTTTCGCTGATGATGTGGGCTGTTCCTACCGTTCAGAGAGTAATTTAAACTTGACTTCTGATATAAACTGGGATCTACACTTATTCAGGACCTGGTTCGCCGAACATAGATTGAGAATTAGTTCAAAAACTAAAATAATGTTTTTTAACCTATGTACCACAACTGAACCATATGCGGAATTTTACTTTCATTCTACGGATTGTAAAAAATTCAAACTAGTTGGCTGCTCATGTGCCCCAACGTCAACTTGCCCCACGTTTAGTAGCACGCTACATTGCAGTGATGAATGTTTTTTGGTTGAAAGGGTTGAAGAGTTCAAATACTTGGGACTCATTATTGACTCCAAAATGACCTTTGCAAATCATACGCAGGCATTGAAAAAATATTTTCGTTGCACTCTCCGACATTTTTTCTACCTAAAAAGTATTTGCTCTGAGAAACTATTAAAAATTATTTATTATGGAATATTTCACTCGAAGCTCCAATATGGTATTGCCTGCTGGGGCGGGACATATCGAAATAAAATTCAGCCTCTTTTAGTTTTGCAAAAAAATGTATTGAAAAAGATTTGCCGAAAACACCGTCGACATCCTAGTTTGCCATTGTTCCGTGCTATGAAAATTCTTCCAGTCCGTCATTTGTATTGTTTTAAAGTATTGAAAATTTTTTTTATCAGATCGGGAAATATGAATTTTAGATTAATTTCTGATTATAATTTACGTCAGAATTTGTTGAACGTTGTATCTGTACCTTTTTCCCGTACCACCGCTTTTCGTAACTTTTATTTGGTCTCATCGAGGCGCCTTTTTAATAAACTACCCCAACCAATCAGGTCATTAACCGTTCCTGGAAGGTTTGAGAAATGTGTTAAACATTGGCTTCTTCAATTTAATTACATGAATATAGACTCTATGCTTTCTGACAATTTGGTGTAACTTACATACTTAAGTCCTTGTTTTTTTTCTTTTTTCTCTTCTTTCTATTTTAAATGTATTTATATTATCTTGTTTTCTTTTTATGCAATAATGTGTTTATAACTATTTAAGGATCACCCCACCAATAATTAAACTATTGTAATAAAATTCATTGAAGTGGCATTTGACACTATTTTAATACGTATAGTATACAAAATACAAAATGTCACTAAACTATTTCAAATAAAAAAAAAAAAAAAAAAAAAAAAAAAAAAAAAAAAAAAAAGGAACACAGTTTTAAAGCCGCTTTGTTGTGCTGACACCATAATATATCTAGTCGGTATTATATAGCTTCCCAATAACACCACTTCTTTTCCTCTTATGTCGTTTTCCATTGGGACCAAAAATCAATCTTTTTAGGGTTCCGTAGCCAAATGGCAAAAATCGGAACGTTATTAGATTCGTCATGTCTGTCTGTCTGTCTGTCTGTCTGTCTGTCCGTCCGTATGTCACAGCCACTTTTCTCCGAAACTATAAGAGCTATACCGTTGAAACTTGGTAAGTAGATGTATTCTGTGAACCGCATTAAGATTTTATACAAAAAAAAAAAAAAAAAAAACAGTAAATTTTGGGGGTCCCCATACATAGAACTGAAACTCAAAACATATTTTTTTAATCAAACCCATACGTGTGGGGTATCTATGGATAGGTCTTCAAAAATGATATTTTGGTTTCTAATATCTTTTTTTTCTAAAGTGAATAGTTTGCGCGAGATACACTTCCAAAGTGGTAAAATGTTGCCCCCCCCCCCCCCCCCCCCCCTAACTTCTAAAATAAGAGAACGATAAAACTAAAAAAAATATATGATGTACATTACTATGTCAACTTCAAACGAAAATTTTTTGAACGAGATATAGCGAGTAGTTTTTTTTTATACGTCATAAATCGTAACCTCAATTTACCTTTAATACAATCAACTCAACTCACCTCAAAAAAAAAAAAAAAAACATTTAATTTCATAAACATAAACCTCATACATAAGCCCTGAACCATTATTTCATAATAATAAATGATATAAAAATACACTTTTATTAAAACATCGATCAAAGTTACAACGAACTACAAGAACTTTTATGTTACGTTACTTGCTGTTTCGGAACCCTTCATGAGCGAGTCCGACTCGCACTTGTCTTACTTTTTATTTTCGATTCGGATCACTTTTTGCAGATCTTGATATTCTTTCAGATTTACACATACTACGACATCATTTCATCATTTCTCCTAAAAACTTTGGAGCGACTGATTGAAATCCATTTACGCAATAGCATTGACAAAAATCGACTGTCAACAGCTCAACATGCTTACTCTAAGGGCAAATCAGTAGAAACGGCCCTACACACGCTAACGCGCTCCATAGAAGATTCCCTTCGTCATAAGGAGTATACAATGGTTGCATTCCTGGATATAGAGGGCGCCTTCAACAACGTCGACCCATCTGCAATCGCTGGTGCCCTGGCAGCTCTGAACGTTGACGTCTCACTTGGCAAGCTGATCAATTTGATGCTTAATAGCCGGATTATCAACTCAAGTCTAGGTGAGATATCTTCCAGAAGATCTGTCAGTAGAGGAACACCACAAGGTGGTGTCCTGTCTCCCCTTCTCTGGAATTTAGTGGTGAATCAACTGCTGATATCCCTGGAAGCGGAAGGCTACAATGTGATTGCCTATGCGGACGACGTTGCTATTGCCGTCTCGGGAAAGTACCTTAACACTTTAAAAGAACTTCTACAACACGCTCTCAACAAGCTAATAAAATGGACAAACAGTTGTGGGTTGGGTGTAAACCCTCACAAAACTGAACTTGTCCTCTTCTCTAGGAAATATAAGATTCCACACATTGACCCTCCATCTATAAATGGCACTAGCTTGACGTTCTCAAATGAAGCTAAATACTTAGGCCTTATTTTTGATAGAAAGTTAACCTGGAAGCCTAACATCCAAGAAAGAGTTAAGAAGGCCACTGTGGCACTTTTCTCTTGCAAAAAAGCCATAGGGAACAAATGGGGTTTACAGCCCCGCGTCACTCACTGGCTATATGTCTCGGTCATAAGACCTATACTCACGTACGGTGTGGTTGTCTGGTGGACTGCCTTAGAAAAAGCGATTAATCGCGATAAATTAAGCAAAGTCCAAAGAACGGCTTGCTTGTGCATCGGCGGAGCTCTTCGCAGCACCCCCTCCGCTGCACTTGACATCCTGTTTCATCTGACACCCATTGACATCTTCAGCAGGCAAACGGCAGCTTCGGCAGCCGTACGCCTCAAAGCTATTTCACAATGGACAAGCAAAACAACTGGCCATGCCGCTATCCTCAACAACATTAGGAACCTTCCAGTAAACATCGACTACACCACACCAGAACTACAATTTGATAAAAACTTCCAGGTCTCCATTCCTACTAGATCATTCTGGGAGGAGGAAGCATCCGTGGATGATGAATCGATCCACTTCTACACAGATGGTTCGAAAACTGTGGACGGTGTTGGTGGCGGTGTCTTCTCTAATAGACTTAATCTTAGTCTCTCCTTCCGTCTTCCTGATCACTGTAGCGTTTTTCAGGCGGAAATAATGGCGATAAAAGAGGTCTTATCTTGGCTAAGGGAAAACATATATCTGCTAAAGATATCCGTATCTTCTCTGATAGCCAAGCCGCTATCAAGTGCCTGGAATCAGTTTCCACGAATTCCATAACAGCCCAAGACTGCCGTTCGTCTCTCATGGAGATGGCGGAGCAGTTTAACATTCACCTTTGTTGGGTGCCGGGGCATAGGGACATTCCAGGTAACTGCAGGGCTGATGAACTCGCCAAACACGGAACTACGATACCTCTGCTCCCAATTAAGGATTCCTTAGGTATTCCACTCGCTACTTGCAAACTCAAAATAAAGCTGGACGCTATCGAAAGAACAAATCTTAGGTGGTCAACCGGCTCGACTTGTCTAGTGACAAAGCAGATCTGGCCAAAGCTGGATCTAAAGCGTTCTAGGCATCTGATCTCCCTTGATAGGAAGCATATTAGTGCTACAATAGGTGTCATCACGGGACACTGTCTTATCGGCAGGCATGCAAAAAGGCTTGGCGTATTCTCTAATGATTTTTGCAGAAGCTGTTTTGACGAGGAGGAGGAGGAGACTGTTCTCCATCTTCTTTGTACTTGTCCGGCTCTCTCACAGAGACGAAAACTCCACTTTGGAGCTTTCTACCTTAGTGATCTGAACGATCTAAAAAACATAGACATCCGAAATCTACTACGCTTCATCAGAAGCTCCGATTGGTTCAACGAGTAGGAGGAATGAATTATAGATTCACGTGGTATCACAAGGGACCTTATAATGGTCTAAGTGTGTCGACTAACCTAACCAGTTAGCCGACAGCCATTTCAATCTAACCTAACCTAACCTAACGACAATAACCAATATAATTTGCACAGCTGTTTTACGTAATTTTGCGAAGTTTGCTTTCAAATAAATGCGCAAAGTTCCGTGAAAACGAAAATAACGAAATACATAAATAGTCATAGATATAATTTGGGAGGAATTATTATCTTCATTGTCTCCCTCGTCATCTGAAGACTACAAATCACCAATAACACTTCATTTGTATCTACAACAAAAAAAAAAAACACATTTTTCAGGTCGATTTTGCAAAAACCAATACAATTTGAACAGCTTTTATAAGGGGTTATCGCGAATAAATTCCGTGGGAAATGTTTCCCTTGTCAGCAATGTAAGTCAGATTGCTGAATAGGAAAGGTTCCCGGGGAAATCTTATTCCCGATAGGGGTTATTGTCAAATAACGCACTAATCCATTTACAAAAGCAGATCAATTTCGTTGCACGTTCCATGAGCAGCGTAAAATCTGAGATCTGAAAAAATTTCTGCTGGTCCCAATGGAAAACGACATTAGACTAGTGCCCAGTGTTTGTGCATTTCCAACGCTGCATACTCGGACTTACCTTTGAAATAAAATTAACTTTGAAATGTGTTTTCTTTACAGCATCGAATGAATTAGTCTTTCTGAACTTTTATGCAGAGTGGTGTCGATTTAGTAACATTCTTCAACCCGTATTTAACGAAGCCGCCGATAAGGTAAACAAATAAAAACAAAATACCAATACCACTTGATTATAAGTTTATCAATATTTTGTTGTTTTTATTAGGTAAGAGAAGCTTTCCCCGAAGCTGGACGTGTTGTTCTTGGCAAAGTTGATTGCGATCGTGAGACAAGCATTGCATCGCGTTTCCACATCACAAAATATCCCACACTCAAAGTAATCCGTAATGGTCAATTAACAAAGCGAGAATATCGAGGACAGCGATCAGCTGATGCATTTTTGGAATTTGTTAAGAAACAATTGGAGGATCCTATTAAGGAGTTCCATTCGTTAAAAGATCTCGAGAATCTTGACTCCAAGAAACGCATTGTCATCGGTTATTTTGATCGTCGCGATCAACCCGAATATAATACATTCCGAAGAGTTGCAACAAATCTCAAAGAAGATTGTCAGTTCCATGTTGGTTTTGGTGATTCATCGGCAGCAATGCATCCCCCTGGTAAGTATACAGAGCTATTGCATTATGACAACTATTAACTAATCTCTGAATAACCTGCATGATCTCTTTATATCTTTCCTAAGACTTAAAAGGAGAGGAACCTAGAACAATAGGTAAATGTTAACAGTATGCTTAGATTACGATGCACTACATTTCGGTGGTAGATTCGTGGGCAATTTATTAATATCATACAACTTTCGATGGAATATCAGATTACAATTGTTGTTAGGTTTTTTTTTTTTTTTGGGGGGGTTTTAGGGACGTTTGTTGGCACAATTGATAAAGAAATAATTCCACATAACCTCATATGTGACAGTTTGTGAATATAAAAAGGAATCGTAGATTCGGGACAGACCAGGTGGCACATAAATACCACTCATATTGCTCGTCACTAGTTGGAAACAGTTTGCTCACAATCAAGGTATGCAAATTGTAAGTTTTCTTATTTCACCAAGAACCGCCATGCCCACGACGAACTCTTTTTAGATGTCTGAAACGTATGTATGTGATGTTGGAGTCTGTCACCCCTTTGCGTAGCGCTGACTATTATGATTTTATGCCGTCTGTAATGAAATGTATATGTCCAGGAACACTTTTTTTTTATCTCGTCTCTTTCGACACAACAACTCAATGCAGTGGCGTCTTTTCTTTTATATTGCATTTGACAAAACTCCTACAATCCCGTTATCGCGATCCATAAACGCCGTACGTAAAATTATTTGCATGCATTTAAAGTATACACTTTACTGATGGCGAAACATAATCTCTGGAGATCTAGATGCATATCACTGAAATGTGCTTTACGACATGTATATCAACTATTGTCTCTAAAATGATTCGATTGATTTCTTAATGGCAAATGAACAACCCGCCAACCGCCATTAAATTGAAGAGATTTAACCTTTATTGTTTGTAATTTTAGCGAGTTAGACGCTGATGGAAAGCTGATAAGTTATGAGACTATCAAACGGCGAAACTAACTGGGAAGGCTTCAAAAGCACAAGACAATATCGACTGAGTGGTATCACTCAAGACGGGCTATGAGCTATAAGGTCTATGGAAAGATACTTCTTAGTTTCGGAAAACACACAGAAAATAAAAATGATATGTTCAATACGAAATGATAATCTATTGGCAATAGCTCTGGAAGCTTATTAAAGTCATAAAAATTCCTAAAATATCAACGTACCATAACGGGGCAAACACCGATAACAAAAATCAGACTTGTTGCGAAATCAAAATATTAGGAATAATAATTGTTGGCAGAAACGATGCCAGCGATACAGTAATAAACAAAAGACCAGTAGTTAGAAAAATAGACGTCAACAAAACAAAAAGACTACCTGTCACAGCAGGGTTGATGTCGAGGGAATACGACAAATTGTTCTACGGCGAAAACCGACCTGAGTTGAAAGCTCGTAAAAGAGAATCATTTTGAGAACCAAAGTAAAGCGGTTATTTTGAATAAAAATGAGAAAGGGAATGTTGGAAAATTGAACTTCTTTGTTCGATGCTTGAGCAGAGAAACACAAAGAAATAAATCATTTGAAATTCAAAAAGCGCCAGTAGCAGACGGGAGTTAAGCGGCTTATAATTATTATTTCAAGCAGAGTATAAAAGTGCAGTATAAAATACAAAGTAGCCATTAAATAAAACGGTCAAAGAAGTTTTCCTTTTTTTTTTAAATTTAAGAAAGTGGAGTGGAATATAAAAAGTCAATTTGTATAATAAGAAAATTATACAGCAGAGGTACGTTAGTAGTGTACTTTAGGTATCGAAAATAACGACATTTTATTTTATATATAGGAAGTAGAGTGCCATAGGAGCAAAGTGGATTGCGAGACGGCGCAACGAAAAAAGCGTTGGCCGTCGAGAATACCTAGGCGAAGGTTCCTTAGAAACTTACCGAATTATTATCCATATTCGGGACAAAAAAATAGCGAATCCACACATAGGATAAAAGAAGCAGTTCCTGCAGCATAAAAGCGGTAGTTTTATACCGCAAACAAAAACCGCTCAGTGGTGCAAGTGGTAGCGGTGACGGTAAATCGTCGATACATGCTGCAAGCGTGGGTTCTATCCCTGGCCACAACTACATATCCTTTTATTTTTTTTGTATATAAGTTTTTTGTCGATTTTGATGCCAACTAAAAGTTGCTTGAAGTTAATTACCTTTTTACGGACAACTAATGTTTAAATTTTGGTTAAATCCTTAAATCCACGTAAAATACGTATTGCCAGTAGAGTAAAGAAGATAGGGATAGTGTATAAGAAATTTCTTATTGTATAGTTAAAAGTGAAGAAGCCCAAAGTGATACAGGTACAACAACAACGAAGTACAACACAACCTGGATGCTGTGGCCACAACGTCGCCAGTTGCTGAAGTAAAGGGTGAGTCTTTTTGGACATAATTTACGTAGCTATATAAAAAGAAATTTCAAAGGGAGGGGGACCAGTGATAATTAAATAATATATAACCGAATTAAAAGGAAAAGACGGTAAAGAAGCCCACTAGGATAGTGAATACTTAGTTTACGCGAATATAAGGATTTATTTATTTTAATTATAAACACAAAATAACGTAAAACAACAACAGTGGAAACTATAAAATTAGAGTAACAATATGCTGCAAATAAAATTGTTTTGAGAATGAAACGTAAACCAATGATGGCGTTTAACTAAGAGAGGTATAAGAGGATGAGGTGAAGGTTGGGAAAGGAAGATGGACACAGGGTAAACGGAAGGAGAAGATGCCATATTACGGGGCTGTTAAGGCGAGTACAACAGCCATGGTAGGGTGGGTTGAGACAAGTAATTCTCGCATGCGTGATTAGACCTGACGCGAAGTCTGGCATGATTTTTTTTGTGACGTGCCTGGGTCAAGCTCCCACGCCCTCCGGCGAGCTAAGAGAGCGGGTGCAAGCATGCCAGCAAAGACCCTGGACAAGGCAAACAGCACGTTACATTATGGCGCCCAACGTGTAAGCTGAAAAGACCGATGCCTCGGCTACGAAATGGCATCTTCAGTTTGCATTTAGCTATCTTATGATAGTATAGTTTTTATTTTTTTTGAGCATTCATTAGTTTTCTTTGATTTTTATATTTTTTTTGTTTTTATTTTGATTTTACTTAGACTCCCTGGTTTTATCGAACATAAGTCCCGATGACTGAGTGGCTAACACTCTGTATCGCGTTGCGATGAATAGTATGAAACCATGGGAAACCATAAATGTGTTCAAGCGTGTTTGAGTCTGGTGAGAATTCACACAGTGAGTCACATCTGTCCGGATACGCAAGGACACAATTAAAATATTTTTTTTTATACATCCTTAATGTATAATGAGACTCGAAGATAACGAAGAACGTCTTGTTGCAGATCCGTTATGCAAGTTGGGATGGAGTCCTATTCCTGAGTCGTTAGCAATCATGCTATTTGATTGTTCATGTCCTGGAATGAAAATTTAGTAGAGTAAATTTATACAACATTTTTTTTTTATGTTACCGGTTATAGTTTAGTAGATTTTTACATTTTCTTGCAGTTTTTTTTTTGCTCATAGAACTTTGGCATCTTCTTCTTTCTTCAGTGTAAGTCTTCCTCAGCCGTAAATCTCATCCTCAACCTGTTGCGAATTCAGATTTTTTTTGTATTCTTACATTTTTTTTGTATACCTTTTAGAATAGGCATATTAGTTTTATTACCTAGGTCAATTCATTTAGTAGGTCTATTTATTATTGATTACTAATTACTTTGAAACAATATTTATTTGGCATTTTGGGTTTTTGGTTTATTTTTTTTTATTTCTGCATTCCTGTGGGAGAAAACAATTTCCTTTCTCGTTTGCGTTTATACTAAAGTTGGTTGGTTCCGCCGTGGTGAAATTCTTAATCAAGTGTTGGGTGGTGTGAAAATTAGCGGTTGGTACGTTAATTGGTGATGAATGGTAACGGACAAGAAGTTCCTCAAGACGACGACCAGAATAGATTTTTCACCACAACAGAATCAAGCTTTGAGAGGTTTATTGGTCGCTTCAACAACACAATTGACCGCTTCAATTTCGATAATTCTTTGAATTACTCGCAAGAGTTAAATTCCACTGTGCCCAACTCTTCTGCTATAATGTCGGAAGAGGAGCAGCAATTGCCGCCCACCAATAATAGGGAGGACGTGCCTGCTCCCTCACATGCTTCTGCTTCGGCTCCTATTAGCAATGATGTTAACAGTTTGGCGGATAGGATTGATCGTACCTTAACGATTAACCAAGTCCATTTTTTTCAGCAGATGGATGTGTTTATGAGCAGAGTCTTGAAAAGTCTAGAAAAGTCGGGAAGCAACGCCCCAGGACAAAATACTGCTCCACAGCAAAATGTCTATCATTCTGCACCTTTTGTGGATCCTGCAATCTACAACGCAATTCCACCGATCCAGCAAGTAAGCGTAATTTCCCCTTCGCCTTCCAATGCACGAGGAGGGTCTAGCGTTAACTTGGCGGAAACTTGCAGACTGGATAGATGGAATATCAAGTATGACGGTACAGAAAATATATCGGATTTCATATTCAAAGTCGATCGCCTGCAAACTTCGTCGTCGTACAGCGACGAACAAATGATGACAAACGTCCACACGCTGCTCGTAGGAAAAGCTAATTCTTGGTTTTGGTCATTCCTGCGAAAGAATCCTAACACGAGGTTTGCAGACGTGAAGACGGCGATGAAGAAAGAGTTCGGCCGCCAAGAGAACGATGTTGATGTATTCATGCGGTTGCTTACGAGAAAGCAGGGATACAAAGAGTCATTTGACGATTTTTATGGAGCGGTCATGAATCTTAATGATCGACTCAACGAGCCATTCGACGCAAAAAAACTGATCGACGTCATTCGCGCTAATTCAAAAGACAAACTCGGCGAAGTGCTTTTGGCAGCTGATATAAAAACCTTAGAACAGCTCAGAAGTAAGGCAAGAGAAGCAGAGCGGTTTCTGGCAAAAAGATCGTTTCAGAGACAAGTGCACGAAATAAGTGCAGAAGATCCTGATTTTTTGGGCTCTGAAAGGGAGGAGGTTGCTGCCATAACACCAGGCAGAAGAAGGGTTTCATTCTCAGCCCTTTTGTGCTGGAACTGTGACCAGTCTGGCCACACGTTCTACCAGTGCCCATCCCATGTTAGGAATCTTTTCTGTTTCCTGTGCGGATGTAAAGGTGTTAGTACTCCTGAGTGTTCAAAACATTCGGGAAACTATCAGGGGAACGAGGCAAGAGGCGGGGAGAGTCGTTCCGGAATGAACAACCCCGGCCCATCTCACCAGTAAGTACAACCTTGTCGAATCAGGAGCCTTGCTCGCAAGTAACTCCTACACAAATTTTAAAGAGATCAACAGATATTTCAGACAGTCACCCAATAAACACCTTTGCTTTAAAGTCCCTTCATGAACGCAAGCTGAATTATTATAAGATTCGTTCTCAGATAATGGGAACTAATAGTAATTCAGCGAGCGAACATATACGTAAGTGTAGACATCGGTTCCGGAACCGAAAACAATTTCGCAAAAAGATCGTGGAGTCCATTATCTGTTCAGATACAGACGGTAGGATGTATGCCCATGTTCAGCTCGGCACTGAGCAAGTTTTCGGCTTGCTGGATAGTGGGGCATCCATCTCTGTACTAGGTAGTGAGTGTTGGGAGTTGGTAGAACGAAATGGATTTGAAGTAAAACCCTATAAAAGCCTCGTGCGCACCGCAGACGGGAAGTCTCACGATATTGTGGGGTATTGCGAGGTTGAAACTACGCTTAATGGTATCACAAAGCCCATTTCCTTTTACTTAATTCCCAACTTGACTCAAAAGTTGTACCTAGGAATGGATTTCTGGAGAGAGTTCCACTTAATTCCACAGATCAGCGAAATCCGGACCGATGTCCTGTTAGAAGAAGAAGGGGTGAACTTCAAAGAGCACGCGGATTTGATAGAACTAACTGCGGAACAAAAGATCCGCCTGAATACCACAAAAAAGCTGTTTCCGAATTTCGTCGACCTGGGCCTTGGTAGAACACTTCTCGAGACTCACTCGATTGATGTTGGTAGCGCAGCACCAATAAAATCTCGGCACTACCCGTTGTCTCCGGTTCGTCAGGAGGAAGTTTTCAAAGAACTGGACCGCATGTTGGGACTTGGAGTTATCGAGGAAAGTAATTCTCCGTGGTGTTCGCCAACCGTATTAGTCAGAAAGCCTGGGAAAGTGCGGCTTTGTTTAGATTTTCGCAAAGTTAATGCAGTAACGGTGAAAGATGCGTATCCGCTGCCTCATATTGACGGTCTTCTAAGTAGATTACAAGACACATTCTTCATCACGGGACTTGATCTCAAAGATGCATTTTGGCAGATCCCGCTTGATGAAGAGTCTAAAAGCAAAACGGCATTTGCAGTACCTGGTCGGCCACTGTATCAATTTACAGTTATGCCTTTTGGGTTATGCAACGCCGCACAGAGGATGTGTCGTCTTATGGATCGAGTGATTCCCTCGCGTCTACGAGAGCATGTCTTCGTATACTTGGACGACTTGTTAATATGTTCGGCGGATTTCGATTCTCACATCCGCGTACTGACCGAGGTGGCTGGTTGTTTACGGAGGGCGAATTTGACCATAAATATCGATAAAAGCAAGTTCTGTATGCGAGAGATAAAGTATCTTGGATACATTGTCGGTCAGGGTATTTTGAAAACCAATCCTGACAAAATAGAGGCAATGGTGCAGTTTCCTGTTCCCAAGACCCCAAAACAGATTCGTAGGTTTTTAGGCTTAACCGGTTGGTACAGGCGGTTCATTAAGAACTATGCAGATCTCGCAGCTCCTTTGTCTGATTGTTTGAAAAAGAAGAAAAATTTCTCACTAACACCCGAAGCGATTGAAGGCTTCAACAAATTAAAAATAGCTTTGACATCTGCGCCGGTGCTATCACAACCCGATTTCGGTAAACCGTTTACCATCCAGTGCGATGCGTCCTCTGAAGGAGTAGGTGGTGTTCTCTTTCAGCTTGATGAGGGTCAAAATGAAACCCCGATTGCCTTTATGTCAAAGAAACTCAATAACGCCCAAAAGAATTATACCGTCACGGAGTTGGAATGTCTTGCCGCTGTCCTAAGTGTACGAAGGTTTAGAGCCTATGTTGAGGGACTTCCTTTCCGAATAGTCACCGACCATTCAAGCCTGAAGTGGCTTATGGCGCAAAAAGAGTTGAGTGGAAGATTAGCCAGGTGGAGTTTAGAACTCCAGAGATTCGACTTCGTAATCGAACATCGGAAGGGAGCTCTCAACGTAGTACCTGACGCCTTGTCACGTGGCGACATGGAAGAAATTTCAGCGACGACGATAGGTATCGAGGTTGACTTGGCATCGGAGGAATTTGACTCGGAGCAATATTCCAAGCTGAGAGAGCACGTTACTGCGAATCAGTCTGCCCTTCCCGACCTCGTTGTTTCGGGAAAATACATCTACAAAAGAGTGAGGTTCAGGACTAGTGAAGTGGGAGACGAAGACTCTTTGTGGCGTCTTTGGTTGCCCGAAGCATTGTCTCAAACTGCAATCGAAATGGCCCATAATACAAGGTTATCTTGTCACAGTGGTTTCGCCAAAACTTACGCTCGTGTACGAGAGAAATATTATTGGCCTAAAATGGTCAAGGAAATAAAACAGTTTGTAGATCAGTGTGAACTTTGCAAATCGGTGAAAGCACCAAACAGCACACTCCGTCCTCCAATCACTAGGCAGATTGTTTCAGAGAGGCCAATGCAACGGCTCTATGTTGATTTTCTGGGGCCATATCCCCGAACGAAGAGAGGCAACGTTTATATTTTTATTGTAGTTGATCACTTCACTAAATTCACTTTCTTGAAAGCCCTACCAAAAGCGACATCAACACGGATTACGCAGTATTTAGAATGTGACATATTTCACACCTTCGGTACCCCTGAAGTAATCCATTCTGATAATGGACGGCAGTTCATATCAAAAGATTTTAAAGAGTTTTTGGCAGAGTACGGGGTGAGGCACGTGCGCACTGCCCTATATTCGCCGCAAGCCAACATTTCCGAAAGGGTCAATCGCAGTGTCCTTAGTAAGCTGAGAGTATTGATAGACGAAGAACAAAACTCATGGGATATGCATTTGTCCAGCGTCGCGTGTGCTTTGCGATCGGACACACACGATTCAATTGGCTGTCAACCATATTATGCGTTGTTCCAACAAAATATGATTAACCATGCTTCGTCGTATCGAATACTCAGAGACTTAAAGGCATTGTCGGACCCGGAAATTGTTGTCACACCAAACGAAGCGAAAACGATATTTAAACGACAAAAAGTGTCAAATAATTTGAGAACAGCCTTTGAGAAATCAAAAAATACTTACAATTCGCGTTCAAGACAGCGAAGCTTTAGAGAAGGGCAAGAAGTTTTCCATCGCAATTTTACGCAGAGCAATTTCGTCCAAGGCAAAAACGCAAAATTGTTGCCAAAATTTCTGAAGTCCAGAGTACGTAAAGTTGTGGGGAACTGCATGTATCACCTCGAAACACGGAATGGAAAATCAATTGGTATTTTCCACGCCAAAGATATCCGGCAGTAAGCTAAAATAAACAAAGAAATATTTCACAAAGTATCACTTTCACAAAAACGAATATACACAAACACTTATCTGACATTGCCCGGCTGTTTAGAGTGAGTTCGGCCCCACGTATTAATAAAAACCTAAGCAAGCCAATTACAAATTCGGAAAAGAACACAAGCGTGGGTTCTCGTTTGCAATAATTGACTTTACAAGTAAAATTCAATAAATGCAAAGCCCTGTGTTGCGAAATCAAAATATTAGGAATAATAATTGTTGGCAGAAACGATGCCAGCGATACAGTAATAAACAAAAGACCAGTAGTTAGAAAAATAGACGTCAACAAAACAAAAAGACTACCTGTCACAGCAGGGTTGATGTCGAGGGAATACGACAAATTGTTCTACGGCGAAAACCGACCTGAGTTGAAAGCTCGTAAAAGAGAATCATTTTGAGAACCAAAGTAAAGCGGTTATTTTGAATAAAAATGAGAAAGGGAATGTTGGAAAATTGAACTTCTTTGTTCGATGCTTGAGCAGAGAAACACAAAGAAATAAATCATTTGAAATTCAAAAAGCGCCAGTAGCAGACGGGAGTTAAGCGGCTTATAATTATTATTTCAAGCAGAGTATAAAAGTGCAGTATAAAATACAAAGTAGCCATTAAATAAAACGGTCAAAGAAGTTTTCCTTTTTTTTTAAATTTAAGAAAGTGGAGTGGAATATAAAAAGTCAATTTGTATAATAAGAAAATTATACAGCAGAGGTACGTTAGTAGTGTACTTTAGGTATCGAAAATAACGACATTTTATTTTATATATAGGAAGTAGAGTGCCATAGGAGCAAAGTGGATTGCGAGACGGCGCAACGAAAAAAGCGTTGGCCGTCGAGAATACCTAGGCGAAGGTTCCTTAGAAACTTACCGAATTATTATCCATATTCGGGACAAAAAAATAGCGAATCCACACATAGGATAAAAGAAGCAGTTCCTGCAGCATAAAAGCGGTAGTTTTATACCGCAAACAAAAACCGCTCAGTGGTGCAAGTGGTAGCGGTGACGGTAAATCGTCGATACATGCTGCAAGCGTGGGTTCTATCCCTGGCCACAACTACATATCCTTTTATTTTTTTTGTATATAAGTTTTTTGTCGATTTTGATGCCAACTAAAAGTTGCTTGAAGTTAATTACCTTTTTACGGACAACTAATGTTTAAATTTTGGTTAAATCCTTAAATCCACGTAAAATACGTATTGCCAGTAGAGTAAAGAAGATAGGGATAGTGTATAAGAAATTTCTTATTGTATAGTTAAAAGTGAAGAAGCCCAAAGTGATACAGGTACAACAACAACGAAGTACAACACAACCTGGATGCTGTGGCCACAACGTCGCCAGTTGCTGAAGTAAAGGGTGAGTCTTTTTGGACATAATTTACGTAGCTATATAAAAAGAAATTTCAAAGGGAGGGGGACCAGTGATAATTAAATAATATATAACCGAATTAAAAGGAAAAGACGGTAAAGAAGCCCACTAGGATAGTGAATACTTAGTTTACGCGAATATAAGGATTTATTTATTTTAATTATAAACACAAAATAACGTAAAACAACAACAGTGGAAACTATAAAATTAGAGTAACAATATGCTGCAAATAAAATTGTTTTGAGAATGAAACGTAAACCAATGATGGCGTTTAACTAAGAGAGGTATAAGAGGATGAGGTGAAGGTTGGGAAAGGAAGATGGACACAGGGTAAACGGAAGGAGAAGATGCCATATTACGGGGCTGTTAAGGCGAGTACAACAGCCATGGTAGGGTGGGTTGAGACAAGTAATTCTCGCATGCGTGATTAGACCTGACGCGAAGTCTGGCATGATTTTTTTTGTGACGTGCCTGGGTCAAGCTCCCACGCCCTCCGGCGAGCTAAGAGAGCGGGTGCAAGCATGCCAGCAAAGACCCTGGACAAGGCAAACAGCACGTTACAGACTAATAAAATAATTGCGTAGAACTTAACCTCAAAAAGTCGCTACTATCGCTTGTGCTTTTATGAACAAAAGGGTTAGTCTGCAACTATGCTTATATTGTTCCAGAGAAATTATTCGAAATGAGTTGCAAACTTTCAAACTCTTTATAATTGAGAATAAGGATCATTCGTCATAAGTAAAGATCTTCCCGTGATCTCGAAATTTCTACGATTGAATATGCGACAAAGAAAACACGAATAATAATACATATGAACAAACTAAACCCCTTCCGACTTGACCAAATCAACCGAAGCTTTGTCTGTCGAACTTTTGCAAGTTCTTGATTAAACAAAATTCTAGACAATTCAGAACATAGTTGCTGTACTTAAGTATGTTGGTGGGGGTGGTTTTAGTGTGTATATTACTGAATTTCGTCATAGTGTCTTGTAAAAGATTTCAACCTTTCTCAAACAAATTCTATATTTGATTGATAAATTGAAGCCTGTTCTAAATTTCAAAAATGTTAACAAATGTTTTTACGCATGCTTTTTTCTGAAAGCTATAACCTGGCTATAACTACGCCCGAAGCGAAAAAATACATCGAAACTGCGCATTATGACAGCGGGAATCATATCCTGAGGTTAAGCGGTAGAAGTGTTGACAATCTCTTTATCCTTACTCAGCGGGCCTTAAACCTGCTTCTGTCTTCCAAATTTATCGAAGCAGATCCAAGTTTTTATAAAAAAATATTGGCCTGCTTTCATTTAAAGGTGGTTGTTGACTTTGTCACCAGTGATTCGTACACAAAGTAAACCCACTCCACGTTGTTACTAATCAAAAACTAAACTAACAATACTAAACAAACTAATGCAACTTAAACCGAATTAAGGAACCGCACAGCGCGCCGGTGTCAGTCTTTTGTTCATGAACTCATTCGTTCATCTTTTCAAATATGTATCCAAATTTTGTATCTAAGCCAAACTGTTGTCAAAAATTATTTGCAGGAACTCCAATAATTGTTTTTAGACCTGACGTGGCGCTATCCCACGAGAACGACGAAACCTACAAGGGAGGCCTCTCCAATTTCGATGAACTCAACATTTGGGTCCAAGAGAAGTGTGTTCCTCTGGTACGAGAGATAACATTTGAAAATGCCGAGGAACTTACCGAAGAGGGATTGCCATTTTTGATTTTGTTCCACAATACTGAAGATACCAATTCAATAAAGGACTACAAGGCAATTATCGAAAGCCAACTACTCTCTGAGAAACGTATGCTTTACTTGCACTAAAAACACGCTTATTTTTTATATCGAATTCTTTTTTGTTGTATAGAAAATGTCAACTTCCTTACCGCTGATGGCAAACGTTTTGCACACCCCCTGCATCACCTGGGAAAATCAGAGGAGGACTTGCCACTAATAGCAATCGATTCGTTCAGACATATGTATTTATTCCCAGACTTTAAAGATATGTACAAGCCACAAGCGCTTAAACAATTCTTGCAAGATTTGTACAATGGAAAGCTGCATAGGTATGTTTTTTTTTTTTAATGGTTTCTATGCTTATGTACATCGCTGTATTTTTTTTTTTCATTTAGGGAATTTCACTATGGACCCGACCCGAGCGACGATTCAAATGACGTTGACAATAAGGTAAATACATCGCCACCTGAGTCGACATTCAGGAAACTGGGCCCTTCGAAAAATCGCTACACCTTGCTAAAGGATGAGTTATAATTTGATTTTCCTTAAACGCCGCTTTGTCCGTTATAGTTTTGTAATTCAATTTTTTTAGTTAAATTCTTTGATGTAAAAAGAACCGTTGGTTATAATTATGTTTGAAATCATCTGCAGAATCGAGGTTGTTGTCAGTAATCGTACAGTACAATCAACTGTTAAACAAATATTTCCACAGGAAGCGGGCCTTCTGCTAAATTGTTTTGTTTTTTTTTTTTTTTTTTCTAAATTCTTGCTGCATGTCTTTAACTAAAGACATTTTTGGTTAACTTTGTAGATGTATAACCAATAGTAGCTACTATGATGAACTTAGTCTTTTCGATCCCATGATGGGACTTCTTGAATTTTTCGTTTCTGTACTAGATTCTTTTCTTTTTTTGTTCGTGCTTTCAGCTGTTTAGTTCGGCAGTAATAAAACTTTCTTTTACGTATGTTATCTAATAAATTAAAGATGCTGTTGTATATAATACTATAAATTTGTTTGCCGCCAGTTTTTTCTACTTGTAAAATACGGATATTATTTCAGTCGTGCTAAAAGTTTATGTATCTTGCAGTATACTTACTCATGAGTTCGATATAAATAATTTATATTAAATTATAATATTATATAATAAAAATTCAACTTAATATTTATGGAAACCTGCCAAATATTATCGTCTTTTTAAGTTTAACACCAACATGCACAGTCGCTCTAGAAAAGTAATTCAATTGTGTTTATATTATCTGGAAAGTGAAGGCGAATGATGCGATAGCTGTGTATGTATAACAATTGAAAGCGAGATTTGAAATTGTTTTGGAAGTCACTAGCGTCGTATGTTTAGTGTCACATTCAGATGAGTAAATCATGTGAGAGATATTTGTTTTATATATATTTCTGTTGAAGTAAACAGGCTCAAAAACATATTTTAAAGGCGGCTGAATTCGAAAACGCAATACTGCTACGTCCAGTCTTAAAATATAAACAGACTACAGTGATGCAATTCATGCGGTTTACAAAAGCTTTGTGAGTGAATCAACTGCGCAACTTCAAGCTAACAAGGCATCGTGAACGTGATGCAAATCGTGGATATCATCATATAAAGCAGTATGAAGGTGTCATTTGCAGTACGTAAGTAGTCATGTTGATTTTTAACTTTTTGGAATTCAGTCGACCCTTATACTGAACGCATCTCTGAGATGCGAAGCTAAGTATGGTCATAATACAATCGGATACATCAGGTGAACCTTATCATGCGCAATCGCCAGGATTTTTCGACCCGCTAACAATAATCTTTTCAGATTCGCTCTTAGATTTCAGATTTCGTGTGTCTAATCGAACATAAAAAGCCACTTGGATCTCCTTTTTTTTTTTTTTTTTTTTTGATATTCATGCAATTGGAATACTCGTTTTATACGTGTTTAATTTATATTAAAATATTCGAAATATGCGTCCCGTTTGATTTCTAAATATTTATACATAAATAATTTCAAAAAATAGATTCACCCGATGCAATGCCTTTCTCTGCTGTAGAAAAACTTTGCGCAAGCGTAAACAAACTGCAGCAGTTGTCAGACTCAAAAGCACTTGGATTGGTAGATCTGAAGCAAATCAGAACAAAAATAATCGAATACCTCATAAGTCATAAGTAATCAATGTATTTATAACCTCATAACACACAAAGAATATTGTAGAGCCTGTATTCCAAACTGAAATGTTTAACGCATTACTTCAAGACAACATTTTTTTTTCTGAGTTTTTTGAGGTTAGGTAATTGCAATAATACTAACGGGATCTACATTAAACCGTTCTACTTGTGTATTAAAAACAATTTGTTAACTCTTTGGGTGAATAATTTACCCAGGCATATCTCGAAACAAATTATACCTACAAATTTCACAAGTCAAGTAACCACAATCAACAGTAACTAACCGTCAGGAGGCACAAAAAATACTGCGCCGACATATCATATATAACAAATGAATAGCGGTCTGTAAAATAATGAGGCGTTTTTTTTTTGTGAGTGGATACCTCCTGTATGATGCGTAAGTGGGAATAATGCGAGAAACAGATTAACACAGCAACAGCAACTTTGACAACTTTTTAGAACCAATGTAGGAATTTTAATTACTTTGAATACATTAGCACAGCAACATCGACATCGACGTCAACGTTAGAGCTAATCCTAAATTCGCTGTTGCTGTTGCTGTCGCTCTGTTAATCTGTTTCTCGCATAAAAGAGCACGAAGCAACTGATGGTGTTCCACAAAGCTTCATCAAATAGGTACCCCTGCAGTCAAACGTAGTTTATGTTGAAATTCTGCGCCTGCCTATTTCAAGAATTGCGTTTGCCGTAGCTATAACAATTTTTTATTTTTGGTTTTCATGACTTCAACTTAAATGTTCTAGTACCAATAATTTTATTAAAAGACTTAAAAGACAGTGGTAACAAATCGAATTTCATAAAAATTCATGATTTTTATTATTCACCTTCAACACGTTGGAATCCACTGGAGTCAAATTCATTGCTAGTGTGTCAAATCGTCGCTACAATGCAGAACTACACTAAGTCCTTAAACAAAAATTCAGTACAGCGTTTTTCAAATTTGAAAATGTATTCACTCCTAAACAATTTTATGAAACAACTTGGCGTGAACGACATATAGGTACATTATTTATTTGAGCTCTATTTTAACGGCACTAGATTTTTGCAGAAGCATTTTTATTTTATTTCTTATGTAAAGCTCGTAAATTTCGAAATTTTGGACTAGTTCTGCATTGTAGCGACGAAATGTGAAACGGACATTACATTTTACGTCAAAAGTCTTGAAGTTAAGAACCAATATAAGACATCGACCATCATATTCGCCGCGTAAACTACGCAATTTCCAGTGTGCGGCTGATTTTCAATTCTTCGACCACTCCTAAAAACAGAAAAAATATAAATCAACACAAATCTTATCACTTTAAATCTTCGTACTTTTTCCCAAAACTTTTTGATGTCCCAGGCATATCCATGTTTTTTGTTTACTGATATTACAACACGGCGTTTAGTAAATTTATTAAAACAGCTATATAGGTTCTAATTGAATGTGGGGGCTGACTAGTATCACATAGCGCGAGGCAATATGCTTCAACGACAATTCGCAACCATATAGTAATTAACTTCGCCTCAATGCAAAATAGCGTGATCTACCACCTCTGATGTGAAATGATAAATGAAACACTAATTAATTACGTTCGAACAAGTGTTTATTGTACACATTTTAAGCTTTGTATACTCTTTATTTGTCTGAAAATGTTTGTAAAAAAATATATTAATTATACGGACGGAAACTTATTCAATCTAAATCCCTTAAACAAGAGATTATACAGAAAGGCACTACTTGACAATAATTCTAACAAGAACAACAAAAGTTGTTCATTTGGACGGTAAATGTGCGAACTCTAAATTATTCGATTGTGCTTGAATAAAACAGTCCCCCTAGTTAATTCTATTTTAAAAGTTTGTTAAAAACAAAGAAAAACCCAAGAACCATTGGCAATGCTGACGCTGCTGTTAATTTAGAGGAACCACTCTGAAATTGAATTCTCATTAGAATCAGTATAATGCATAGCCGATTTAAAACTTACGATGACAAAATAATTGCACCTATCTCCTTGGCAGCATTCGGCACATGACCAATCTTCGTACCAAATATGCGTACAGTAGGGCATATAGCGCTTTCGCATCTTCTGACAATGATTTTTAGCCATGCAACGTTTGGATACGTAATACTGTTTAAGTGCTCCCTGTGAGAAATAGGGCTGGCTGCCCCATCGGATTTCCGTGAAGCAGACATGAGTTGCAAACTTTCAAACTCTTTATAATTGAGAATAAGGATCATTCGTCATAAGTAAAGATCTTCCCGTGATCTCGAAATTTCTACGATTGAATATGCGACAAAGAAAACACGAATAATAATACATATGAACAAACTAAACCCCTTCCGACTTGACCAAATCAACCGAAGCTTTGTCTGTCGAACTTTTGCAAGTTCTTGATTAAACAAAATTCTAGACAATTCAGAACATAGTTGCTGTACTTAAGTATGTTGGTGGGGGTGGTTTTAGTGTGTATATTACTGAATTTCGTCATAGTGTCTTGTAAAAGATTTCAACCTTTCTCAAACAAATTCTATATTTGATTGATAAATTGAAGCCTGTTCTAAATTTCAAAAATGTTAACAAATGTTTTTACGCATGCTTTTTTCTGAAAGCTATAACCTGGCTATAACTACGCCCGAAGCGAAAAAATACATCGAAACTGCGCATTATGACAGCGGGAATCATATCCTGAGGTTAAGCGGTAGAAGTGTTGACAATCTCTTTATCCTTACTCAGCGGGCCTTAAACCTGCTTCTGTCTTCCAAATTTATCGAAGCAGATCCAAGTTTTTATAAAAAAATATTGGCCTGCTTTCATTTAAAGGTGGTTGTTGACTTTGTCACCAGTGATTCGTACACAAAGTAAACCCACTCCACGTTGTTACTAATCAAAAACTAAACTAACAATACTAAACAAACTAATGCAACTTAAACCGAATTAAGGAACCGCACAGCGCGCCGGTGTCAGTCTTTTGTTCATGAACTCATTCGTTCATCTTTTCAAATATGTATCCAAATTTTGTATCTAAGCCAAACTGTTGTCAAAAATTATTTGCAGGAACTCCAATAATTGTTTTTAGACCTGACGTGGCGCTATCCCACGAGAACGACGAAACCTACAAGGGAGGCCTCTCCAATTTCGATGAACTCAACATTTGGGTCCAAGAGAAGTGTGTTCCTCTGGTACGAGAGATAACATTTGAAAATGCCGAGGAACTTACCGAAGAGGGATTGCCATTTTTGATTTTGTTCCACAATACTGAAGATACCAATTCAATAAAGGACTACAAGGCAATTATCGAAAGCCAACTACTCTCTGAGAAACGTATGCTTTACTTGCACTAAAAACACGCTTATTTTTTATATCGAATTCTTTTTTGTTGTATAGAAAATGTCAACTTCCTTACCGCTGATGGCAAACGTTTTGCACACCCCCTGCATCACCTGGGAAAATCAGAGGAGGACTTGCCACTAATAGCAATCGATTCGTTCAGACATATGTATTTATTCCCAGACTTTAAAGATATGTACAAGCCACAAGCGCTTAAACAATTCTTGCAAGATTTGTACAATGGAAAGCTGCATAGGTATGTTTTTTTTTTTTAATGGTTTCTATGCTTATGTACATCGCTGTATTTTTTTTTTTCATTTAGGGAATTTCACTATGGACCCGACCCGAGCGACGATTCAAATGACGTTGACAATAAGGTAAATACATCGCCACCTGAGTCGACATTCAGGAAACTGGGCCCTTCGAAAAATCGCTACACCTTGCTAAAGGATGAGTTATAATTTGATTTTCCTTAAACGCCGCTTTGTCCGTTATAGTTTTGTAATTCAATTTTTTTAGTTAAATTCTTTGATGTAAAAAGAACCGTTGGTTATAATTATGTTTGAAATCATCTGCAGAATCGAGGTTGTTGTCAGTAATCGTACAGTACAATCAACTGTTAAACAAATATTTCCACAGGAAGCGGGCCTTCTGCTAAATTGTTTTGTTTTTTTTTTTTTTTTTTCTAAATTCTTGCTGCATGTCTTTAACTAAAGACATTTTTGGTTAACTTTGTAGATGTATAACCAATAGTAGCTACTATGATGAACTTAGTCTTTTCGATCCCATGATGGGACTTCTTGAATTTTTCGTTTCTGTACTAGATTCTTTTCTTTTTTTGTTCGTGCTTTCAGCTGTTTAGTTCGGCAGTAATAAAACTTTCTTTTACGTATGTTATCTAATAAATTAAAGATGCTGTTGTATATAATACTATAAATTTGTTTGCCGCCAGTTTTTTCTACTTGTAAAATACGGATATTATTTCAGTCGTGCTAAAAGTTTATGTATCTTGCAGTATACTTACTCATGAGTTCGATATAAATAATTTATATTAAATTATAATATTATATAATAAAAATTCAACTTAATATTTATGGAAACCTGCCAAATATTATCGTCTTTTTAAGTTTAACACCAACATGCACAGTCGCTCTAGAAAAGTAATTCAATTGTGTTTATATTATCTGGAAAGTGAAGGCGAATGATGCGATAGCTGTGTATGTATAACAATTGAAAGCGAGATTTGAAATTGTTTTGGAAGTCACTAGCGTCGTATGTTTAGTGTCACATTCAGATGAGTAAATCATGTGAGAGATATTTGTTTTATATATATTTCTGTTGAAGTAAACAGGCTCAAAAACATATTTTAAAGGCGGCTGAATTCGAAAACGCAATACTGCTACGTCCAGTCTTAAAATATAAACAGACTACAGTGATGCAATTCATGCGGTTTACAAAAGCTTTGTGAGTGAATCAACTGCGCAACTTCAAGCTAACAAGGCATCGTGAACGTGATGCAAATCGTGGATATCATCATATAAAGCAGTATGAAGGTGTCATTTGCAGTACGTAAGTAGTCATGTTGATTTTTAACTTTTTGGAATTCAGTCGACCCTTATACTGAACGCATCTCTGAGATGCGAAGCTAAGTATGGTCATAATACAATCGGATACATCAGGTGAACCTTATCATGCGCAATCGCCAGGATTTTTCGACCCGCTAACAATAATCTTTTCAGATTCGCTCTTAGATTTCAGATTTCGTGTGTCTAATCGAACATAAAAAGCCACTTGGATCTCCTTTTTTTTTTTTTTTTTTTTTGATATTCATGCAATTGGAATACTCGTTTTATACGTGTTTAATTTATATTAAAATATTCGAAATATGCGTCCCGTTTGATTTCTAAATATTTATACATAAATAATTTCAAAAAATAGATTCACCCGATGCAATGCCTTTCTCTGCTGTAGAAAAACTTTGCGCAAGCGTAAACAAACTGCAGCAGTTGTCAGACTCAAAAGCACTTGGATTGGTAGATCTGAAGCAAATCAGAACAAAAATAATCGAATACCTCATAAGTCATAAGTAATCAATGTATTTATAACCTCATAACACACAAAGAATATTGTAGAGCCTGTATTCCAAACTGAAATGTTTAACGCATTACTTCAAGACAACATTTTTTTTTCTGAGTTTTTTGAGGTTAGGTAATTGCAATAATACTAACGGGATCTACATTAAACCGTTCTACTTGTGTATTAAAAACAATTTGTTAACTCTTTGGGTGAATAATTTACCCAGGCATATCTCGAAACAAATTATACCTACAAATTTCACAAGTCAAGTAACCACAATCAACAGTAACTAACCGTCAGGAGGCACAAAAAATACTGCGCCGACATATCATATATAACAAATGAATAGCGGTCTGTAAAATAATGAGGCGTTTTTTTTTTGTGAGTGGATACCTCCTGTATGATGCGTAAGTGGGAATAATGCGAGAAACAGATTAACACAGCAACAGCAACTTTGACAACTTTTTAGAACCAATGTAGGAATTTTAATTACTTTGAATACATTAGCACAGCAACATCGACATCGACGTCAACGTTAGAGCTAATCCTAAATTCGCTGTTGCTGTTGCTGTCGCTCTGTTAATCTGTTTCTCGCATAAAAGAGCACGAAGCAACTGATGGTGTTCCACAAAGCTTCATCAAATAGGTACCCCTGCAGTCAAACGTAGTTTATGTTGAAATTCTGCGCCTGCCTATTTCAAGAATTGCGTTTGCCGTAGCTATAACAATTTTTTATTTTTGGTTTTCATGACTTCAACTTAAATGTTCTAGTACCAATAATTTTATTAAAAGACTTAAAAGACAGTGGTAACAAATCGAATTTCATAAAAATTCATGATTTTTATTATTCACCTTCAACACGTTGGAATCCACTGGAGTCAAATTCATTGCTAGTGTGTCAAATCGTCGCTACAATGCAGAACTACACTAAGTCCTTAAACAAAAATTCAGTACAGCGTTTTTCAAATTTGAAAATGTATTCACTCCTAAACAATTTTATGAAACAACTTGGCGTGAACGACATATAGGTACATTATTTATTTGAGCTCTATTTTAACGGCACTAGATTTTTGCAGAAGCATTTTTATTTTATTTCTTATGTAAAGCTCGTAAATTTCGAAATTTTGGACTAGTTCTGCATTGTAGCGACGAAATGTGAAACGGACATTACATTTTACGTCAAAAGTCTTGAAGTTAAGAACCAATATAAGACATCGACCATCATATTCGCCGCGTAAACTACGCAATTTCCAGTGTGCGGCTGATTTTCAATTCTTCGACCACTCCTAAAAACAGAAAAAATATAAATCAACACAAATCTTATCACTTTAAATCTTCGTACTTTTTCCCAAAACTTTTTGATGTCCCAGGCATATCCATGTTTTTTGTTTACTGATATTACAACACGGCGTTTAGTAAATTTATTAAAACAGCTATATAGGTTCTAATTGAATGTGGGGGCTGACTAGTATCACATAGCGCGAGGCAATATGCTTCAACGACAATTCGCAACCATATAGTAATTAACTTCGCCTCAATGCAAAATAGCGTGATCTACCACCTCTGATGTGAAATGATAAATGAAACACTAATTAATTACGTTCGAACAAGTGTTTATTGTACACATTTTAAGCTTTGTATACTCTTTATTTGTCTGAAAATGTTTGTAAAAAAATATATTAATTATACGGACGGAAACTTATTCAATCTAAATCCCTTAAACAAGAGATTATACAGAAAGGCACTACTTGACAATAATTCTAACAAGAACAACAAAAGTTGTTCATTTGGACGGTAAATGTGCGAACTCTAAATTATTCGATTGTGCTTGAATAAAACAGTCCCCCTAGTTAATTCTATTTTAAAAGTTTGTTAAAAACAAAGAAAAACCCAAGAACCATTGGCAATGCTGACGCTGCTGTTAATTTAGAGGAACCACTCTGAAATTGAATTCTCATTAGAATCAGTATAATGCATAGCCGATTTAAAACTTACGATGACAAAATAATTGCACCTATCTCCTTGGCAGCATTCGGCACATGACCAATCTTCGTACCAAATATGCGTACAGTAGGGCATATAGCGCTTTCGCATCTTCTGACAATGATTTTTAGCCATGCAACGTTTGGATACGTAATACTGTTTAAGTGCTCCCTGTGAGAAATAGGGCTGGCTGCCCCATCGGATTTCCGTGAAGCAGACATCCTCACCTGGCTCGCATGTCTTTATTGTATTCAGGCATTTTTCAGTGTTTCCAGTCTGGTTAGAGCAAACGTAGCACTCGAGAGCCGCAACAAATTGCACTGTAGAGGAAAAAATTACTTTTGTGTGCTAATGATGTTAAGAAAAAGTAATTTACCATCAGTGCAGAAATAAACTCCCAATATGGAAATAAAACAAATCTTCCAAAGTTCCATGATTTTTTTTAAAAACAAATTGAAAGCATAAACACCAAAAGTAAACTCCCTATTTTGTTAATCACTAAATTGACATTTACATTACATTTAGCCATTAGCCTGTTAGCCACTCCCTTTATGTCATTAATATACAGTCCGATGAGCCCAAAAAGTATCAAGTATAAAATGGTAATGCAGTGTTGGTTTAGATCGGGAAGCAGTTGAGTAGTATAGTTTGTTAAGTATCTCAACTTTTAGTGAGCTTCAACGAAGTCCCAGATCCCAGTAATGTCTCTCAGTTTACTAACAATGACATATGAAATAACAACGATCTCCATTATTCCTGAAATATTTTTTGCACAAAAATTAATCAAAAATAAAAAAATCGTCCACTCCCTTACCTACTTTTAAATGGAAATTCACATATGGCAGCTCCCTCTGACAAACCGTCAGTCAGTTTTCTACCAAAAGTATACACACAAAACAAAGGGAAGAGAACAAAAATCGATTTATTTCCTTCCGTTGAAATTGGATAAAAGTAGAAGTTTTTTTCCGACACAAAACACATATTTCGCTATCAATTTGAGAAAAACTACCATGGCGGCTGCAGTGCTTCCCATATTGTTCTTCACTATTGTCTTTGGTGGAGTTGGAATAATTCTTCCAATGATGACCCCAAAAGGACCGAACCGAGGACTTATTCAGTGCGTGCTGATGCTGACTGGAGCTACATGCTGGCTATTCTGGCTTTGTTGTTACATGGCGCAAATGAATCCATTAATCGGACCGAGACTGAACCAAAAAACCCTTCTCATGATGGCAAAGGAGTGGGGCGAAGCCGTAACCAAAGGATAAGTTGGGACTGGAGTGCCACCCAGTAAATAATTGTTAATTTAGTTGAAAAATCAAAACAAAGAATTGTGTTGCTGCATGTTTGTTTCAAAAATAAAACCACCCAAAGGAGGCTATGAACAAAGAAGCTTTATTAATTCGCCTACGACTAGTACATTGATACTGTTGCCAAGAAGGCGATATCTTTGCCGAAGAGTCGTTACAATGGGAAAGTCGAAAGTTTCTGGGAAGCACATCAGTCTTGCAACTTCTCGAGGACTAAAATAGCGCAACTCTAATGTCGAGATTAATTCTAAATATTCTTGCGAAGATGGATCAATATCATTTGCAGCTGCAAACACTTCTGTCATTCTACCCAAACTTTGAGGTGTAAAAATCGATCCTGTCCCTTCGCTGTAATGGGTGTAAGCCTTTGTGAAGCAAATAGTGTTTGATGATTCCGGGTGAACAATATCAAATAGCAATACTCGCTTTCTAAGTACTTTATCGTTAAGGAACAGTTCTTCGGAGATTGAATTGCTTGTTTCTACAACGTTCTTAACAAGGAAACTTTTTGATGAAAATTTGTGAACTTCCTCTGGGAGTTTTTCGTGTATTACATCGCCTTCGAAAGGAAAAACTGATTTCCTTGCTAAACAGTAATACCGGTGCCTTGTGTTTGGTACTCCAAATTGCGACGGACTTAGAATGAACTCCCTGAAGAAGAATCCAGACTTTTTTAATGTTTCCAAGTACACATCTCGTGCCTTAGATGTCTCAAAGCCCTTAACATTTTCCATCAGTATGAACTGAATGTTCTTACAATCGGGAAGTATATCACAAATGTGTTTGAGAGCATCTGTTCTAGAGTCATCGATATCTTTCTTGTTTCCAACTCTAGTAAAGGGCTGGCACGGAGGAGACATGAGAATCATATTTGCGCCAAGCTTTTCAATAAATTTTGGCGTTAACTTCTGAATGTTGTTGTTCAAAAGCTTGACCATCGGGTAATTGAATTCGTAAACAAGGTTAGCGACAGTATTTATGTCCAATGCAGCACAAATTTCTCCAGGCAATTTTGAATCTTGAAATAGAAACGTTTATAATTGTATCGGGTATTGCAAATATGATGTCTTACATTTGAAGGCATTGTGCATTCCTCCAATTCCACTGAAAAGCTCCAGGATTTTGTATTCGGTCATCTTGCTGCTGGATTAGTCGTAAATCGCAATACAAATCACAATTATTTTGATTTTGTTAAAAATTGTATCCACTTGTCAATGTCAATTGCTGCAGTACAGTGAGTCACACTCATTTTTATTTTGTTGTGACAGGTTTGTATATGAGAACTCTTTTACTATAAAATCTATTACTAAAATACAAATTTTTAGCGATTTTGGAAAGTCTAGAGTCTTTCCGTAAACTACCAGACTAAAGTTGATTATTGGTAAGGCTGATTGTGTACAATTTATTTTATTCAATTTGTTTTGTTTATGTCGATTTTAATTAGGTACCTACCTACCTATTTCAGGTTTTCATACATCTGGAGCATCTCCAATTTTTTTTAAAGCGCTTACCAACGCAAGCACCAGCGTGCTGTCAGACACTAGAAGCGGGGAAGACTGTGTCAGGACGTGTCAGCAATCCACCGTCTTTTCAAAGACAAACCGTGTCAGTCATCCTACTTTTAGCCTCTTATTTAACAAAAGCAACTAGGTGACTTCAATTGTTTGTCATGCCTCCATGTGTCATGCATGTGATGTCGTTAATATTTCGGAATCACTTCGTTTTTGGTCACGCCTAAATTTGGAAGTTCCTGCCTCAGAACTTATCCTTATAGTTTAAAAATAATAATTAAAAAATACAAGTCTTGCCGCGCTGAAATAATAATAGGTACTCGATAATAAAACTATCATTGACTGGTTATATCAATTATCTCGGTTTTAGAAAAACGTGAATGTTAAACATGGTATAAGTATTACTCACTAAATCTGCTACAACCATTTGCAAGACTTTGGTTTAAAGTATCAGCCTTTGATATTGTTTGATATTTATTTATTTATTGACAAACATTTACAAAGCTTACAATATGTAGGTATCTATAATGACGTAAATGTGATCATGATAATTCATAAGTAAGCCTTACATTCTTCAACGCATCTACTTTTTTTCGTTTATTATATCGCACCCAAAATTTGCTGTGGGCTATTAGACTTGAACTGCAGTACACGATTACACACGAGTACACAGTAAACGATTATCTAAACAATTATTCAATTTCAACACATTCCTTATCGAAGAAAATAATTCTTAGCATCGCAGTTGATCCTTATTTTGCAAAGTATGCACTATTTGAACCAGATTTGAACTGCTTCACTTTTTTTTATTTTGTTTTTAGCACTTGACTTGACAATGAACATGTTCCAGGCTTTTGAACTAATCATGTCTTGAAAGTATATAATTAAGTTCACAAGTACAGCTTGCCTTTAGTATTTTCTGTCATGTCCTATTTTGTCTAATTGTTTAACCTAATCTGTGAGACAGTTAGCCAAAGATCGCGCTAACTGGAGAGGCGTATTGGTTGAGGCCCAGGTCCACCCCGGACTGTAGCGCCACCTTAAGTAAGTAATCTGTGAGATATTTCCCGTATGATATATTTCTAGCACAAATGGAAACCTTTTCGGCACATTCGCATATCAGGAAAGGAGTTTAACACAAAACATTTGCAGACCAAGCACATCTGCTTGCCGTTTTAGTTCTTTCATTTGGAATTTAAGTTAAAAGCGCTGCTTATAAAAATGTTGGTTCCAATTCTCATCTCTGTCTGATGGTTGACAAAAAAAAAAAAAAAAAAGATACCTACCGAAATCCAATTACCTATGGTCGATCTCTTGCTTGATTACGGAAATTCTTGTAGTTTCTTTTGCGCTTAAAGTTCTCGGCAGATATAAAAATTAAAATCCTTGTATAAAAGTTTTCGACTTTTTAGCAACTCAAACAGTTCGGTTAAATTAATACAATAAATATTCGATTGCGTCATAGCAATGATGCGAATTTAACGCTGTCTCTAATTACGAACTTTTCTCCATAATTTTTGAACGTTGACTTGACCAGACAGTACCAGCAAGTCGAAGTTCTTTAAATACCACGATATGTTGTAATAAACATGCATCTTCTTGTTTTTATCCAAAAACGACTTGTAAAATTCGCTCATTTTGTCTGCGGATATCTCATCGATTCCTGCTATTTTATGTACCCTGATGAAATCTTCTTTTTCCTATAATAAACAAGTGTAAGAAGAAACTAGTGTCAACTATAACCAAATTTCTTACATCATAAAATCGCTTGTTGTGTCTTGACCAAAAGTCTTGATTCCATTGTTCAACTTCGATTTGTTTTAGCCGTAGTTCACATGCCAAGTGAGTTTCATCCTTGGGAATGGATCGGACGTAAGGTCGAAGATTGGATTCCTTATCCGGAGGGCCAATGTAGTCGGCGTTTACCTCATGCGGTTCGGGTTTTTCTGCTAATCCAGACACACCACTTCGGACTTTTTGTGAAAACTAAAGGGAACACTAATTTAAATGTGTCTTATTATTGGTTTAAAAATTCAAATTACCATTCGTAGATTACATTTTATTAAACAAATAGATCTTCTTCCCGCAATCAAAAGACTCATGTTTAGAATTTCTTAAATTTTACAACTGACGTTTTAATTCATCTGTTCGGAAATAAATGTTCGAAAATTAGCTCACATGTCACACTTCTTCCCACAAAAAAAACCTCTTATGCTTGAGTCACAACACACAGGTATATTCGCGTACTCCTCCCGGGCCCGATTTGCCATGGTTTTCACCTGGTGAAGACGAAAAACTTACGTTAATCCGGAGTTTTTTTTTTTTATTAATATTGAACGTCCCGGTTTTTTCCACTTCGGTCCAGGACAGAAATATCAAATTCTGAAGATTAGTCCATTTTTGTTTGTTTTTGCTGTAGGACTTAAAACAAACATCCTATCTCATGCAAGCGTTTGATTAAGTTAAGTACTAGTTAGATATCTCTGTTTTGCTTTTTTATCTCAATTTGGGGAGAAATCTCGTAAATCTTATCTTTAGGGCCCGATTCTGTGTCAAATTATCCGGGTTGAATCCCAAAAATTTAACTACTGTGATCTACAAAATTGGGTCGGATGACTCATGTGTGCAGTGTGCCTCATTTTCGCTGTAAAAATTAACGAGAATAGTTTTTGAGACTGCGAAAATGTTGTGTAAAAATACCAGTATCAACTTTAATTGATAAATTTTGTCAATCGTCAACCGATTGATAGATGATCTTCGCAATAGGGGTGTGTAATTATAGGAAGTCGATGGCAAACCTCGTAAGTGTGAAATGTCAAATTGAGAAGAATTCGAGGTTTTGCTGGTGCTGGAAACTATAAATCACAAACAGCAGCTGTACACATTCTGAGACATAAAATTTGATAATTTAGCTAGAGCTGCTTGCTAATGGTATTCGCTTGAATTTAGAATTAGCTAGATTTTAGAGATAGTTTTGTATGGAAGCTTAAGTTCAATTCACTTATTGAAGGTAAAAAACCTATTGAAAAAAAAAAAAAAAAAAAAAAACAAATTCCAACTTAGGGTTTTTTCTACTGTGCCACCTCTCGTGAACGTCTGACAAATATCCGAGAGTATAACTGTCTTGAAATAGCTTCTCAATTGGCCGTTTGGAGTCGGCATAAAATTGTATATCCCTTCCATTCGTTTCAAACTTGAAAACTCACACAAAACGAATAGTTGTGAGAAGCTAACCCTAGGTTTCAGAGACGAAAAGAGACCCGACGATGGTGGTCTGATTCGAATATCTCTTGAATCTATACACTTTACTTATTGAAGGTATAAGCCGATAAGCAATTTTTATTTTCATTTTTTTTTTTTTGAACAAAAGTGCAGAGCTCTTTAACATCCCAGAACTATTTTAATTCGAATTTCGTAGTTTATTTCGAACTACGGTAACTCGTTCATTCTCTTAAGATGCTCTTTTAATTTCTATCTTAAAGACAAGGACAAGTCTATAACTTTATCTTCTCTCAATTTTATGTCAACCAAAACCAATACCAAATGCAAAACTGAAACCAAAAGGCACGTGAGTGAAATTGTGAACGTGTTTGAGGTTTGAGCAATGGCCAATGAGTGAACAGGGAGCGAATTGCAAAATGCACTCTTTTCTACTTTCTCCTTTACACAGCCGCACAACGCACAGAACAAAAGGCACAAGGCACAGAAGACGGCACACAACCAGTGTTACCGCAGATTTTTTCAAAAGTGTAACAATATTTTTCAAAAAGGGTAACAAATGAAAATAAATGTAACAAACTGGAAAAAAATTGTAGTAATAAAATCATCGTTTTTCAACTCAAAAAGATCTTCATTACGAACTCTTTATCACATTTAAAAAAAAAAACTTGTGATTGACCTACCTATCCATTTTGTGTTTAACGAATAAAGAACATAAAAAAAGAAACTAAATTATTGAGGTAGATTTTAATATCTATTTCACAGACTTTATTTACCACGAGATGTAGAACATTGTCAACGGCGACGCGGCAAGACGGAAAAATATTGTTGTCTTTTCTCGTTCCCTCCCATTCCCATTCCCACTCGCAGCCCTGTGTAAACAAACAAATACATTGTCAGTAAATTGTAGAAGGTTGCTGGAAAAAAAGTACTGCCAGTTGAGCTTTTCAATATTTTTAACGAGAAAAACAAAAAAGGATTTTAATGGGGAAAAATATAACAAAGCGAAAAAAATAAGTAACATTGTACCAAAGTTATAAAATAATTATAAAGTGTAACACTTTTGTTACACTTGTAACATTGTGGCAACGCTGACACAACCCAAACAAGAAACCCTGAGTTCCTGAGTACTGCTGCTGTGCAGCTCTGCTGTGCTGAGTTTGAGTTCTCCTCTCATTCTCATCATCATCATCATCTGTATTTTCTTTTTTTCTTATAACAGACGGACGACGGACCATCGTGTGGACTCTTTTTTACATAAAAGAAATTGATTTCTTTCCTCTCTTCCTCATGTAGCCCGGCTACGTACGGTCTCGGTCATCGCGTCATCGGTCAGGCTCAGGCATCAGGAAAGAGCGAAGAGCCAACTCCTTTTCAATCTGTTTTGTATTTGGCTTTGTTGTATTTCTGTCACTGTGTAGTGTTGCCACTAAGAAATTGAATATGTCAAATCTTATCGAATGAAAAATTTCCGGTCAAAAACAGAATATATTTACTTAAAATAGAAAACAAAAATTAAATTAATATCATATTAGGTATAAGTAGTTTCGTTATTTTTTCAAACTAATCTTAAATCTAGTAAAATAAATTTCACAACACAAACGCAATATAAGGCCTTTTTTATTATGCTCACATGATAGATCATTGATTTCCACGGTTTACAACAATAGTACGAGATCCAACTGTTGTTATAAGCCATGGAAATCAATGGTTTAATGAAAAGGCCATTGTGACAAAAACCAAACGTCAGAGAAATAATTTGCAAAAACAAAGCGGTTCATATTCAAATTTCTATAAATCTTGCCTGGCATACTCACTTCACTTCAGTCTTGTTTGAATGCACACACACGGTCACAGTTGGTGGAGGCATTCAAATGAGACTGCCGATTTTTTCGGTCAAAAAACGTTTTTGCGGTTAAAGTTTTTTTTCGTTTCGGTTTAAAATATGTTAAACCGGAGTCAGCATTCTGTTAGGTGAAGCGTTCCAACGCTTTCATGTGCACGAAGGATTTGCTTCTGCAAATTGCAAACTGCGTTTCAACGTTTTCGCTTTGCAGAATTTGACCCCGGATTTCAACATTTTCACCATTCAGAGTGAAAACATTTCGGTCAGAATTCACAGGAATTCTATCATGGCAACACTGTCACTGTATTCAATTTTCAGTTTCACTCGCACTCGCATTCGCCAAGTTCGCCCGCATTTGCTATCTTTGTCAATGATATGAGTTGAGTTTTGAGCAGATATAGATTTTTTTCGTTTGTGGATTTTCTTCTCTTCGCTCGCACTCGCATTCGCTTTCGCAGATCGCAGTTTCGAAATGACAACAACAATTCGCCGCAATTTTCCTACAATCATTTTCACTCAACGCCAAGAACATTTTCTTGGGCAGTTCGAATTTTTCAATTGAGTTGTGGAGTGTTGACGGAGACGGTTTCATTTCGTTCGAATTATCAAATAATAAAATAAAAATTGATTTTCATTAAGAAAAATAAAATACACTGTGGTGTATGGTGAAGTTATTCATTCCATTGTGAATTAATCGTTTGTCACTCGCAGTATACACTCGGTTGTTCTTTTATGGAAACAAAAATAAATTTCGCATCAAGTCCGTTCTAACAATGTGATGTGTTGTGCAAGGAGGATCTTCGCAGTTGTCTCTTCGTATCTCCAGTAGGAGTCATAATGGCTTCTTCACTTTACGGACCGGGCTAAAGCAAAAATTTAAAAACGAAATATCCAAGTGCATACAAGTTTCGATACGTATTATTGTCAAAGAAAATTTTCCCAAATCAATTTCGAATCGCGAAAGTGCTAAACATATTTTCAAGTGAAGCAAATTCCAATGAAGCAGGCGCTTATTGCGACAATATAAGTGCTTTCTACAACAGATAGGTGGTGTCTCTGCAATCAGGGAATCGAAGTAAAAATTTCAAAGCAAAAAAGTCACTTGCTTCTCTTGGATTTCCATCCATTCTACCTGTTCCAAAGTACACCTACCCATAGCGCCGACAAAGAAAGGAATTCAAGACAAAAATCAGAAAAGAATAGATTTTTATTTTTATTTCCAAGAAAATACCAACAAAAGGATAACGACTCGAGATGAAACATTTATTTTGGATACCACTGCTTGCTCTGCTGTGCCTTTCGGGTAAGTAGTATAATAAGTCCTTATTCTTGAATGTCGGAGAAAAAAAAAACGAGGAAAATCCACCCCACAGCGGAAAGTATCAAACAACAAGAAAGTGACTATCAAAAGTAGTGGTAAACAATCGATACTAGCGCAGGCGGTGTGCTCTCTCCCAATGTCGATTTTTGCTGGTCGTTTTTCCTTTCGTGTGGATTTACTACAACATCGTATATACCATTTTAGGCTGGCGAAAAGGTGCAAAGGCAAAGGCAACTAGGCAGAGTCACCACCAAACGAAACAGTGAACCACGGTGCCAGCAGTTAGAGCACAGCGGATGTGTAAATTTCTGGCTATGACATAATGAAAAATATTCTCGAACCGACACACAGTGTGTGGTGGAATTTAAGGATGTTACCCCTTAGAATGTATTTGAATGCGATCCAACGTTTTGGCACTGCCGTGTCGCCGCCATCCCACCGAAAACCCCGCCCTCCAATTCATCCAGTATTTTAGCCTTCACCCCTTGGAGCTGTGCTACTGCTGCCTTCGGAGTTTCATTCTCTTCGTACCGTACTTCGTCCTTTCTCTGGTTTATCGCGTGAGAGTGTGTATTTCTCTTTTCTTTTTTTTTGCCACTGGGCTAACCTTCCGCTGTCCTCCACCCAAAAATTGTTAAGCAGTCGTAGTCGTAGGGTAATGTAACGTTGTTGTAAAGAAAATTTAAATTTTAGGCACGAGTGGTGGCTCTGAGGCTTACCGTGGACAACCATCAATTGCCGCTGACTTTGCCATATCATTTGGTGGACAAAGTGCTATGCTACATGCGAGAGATTACCACTTACCCACTCCCCGCCCCATCAAGGTACATTATATTATATTCCTACAACACGACGGTTCTTTACCTTAAGTTCCTATGTAGATGAAGATAGCTGAGTCCTGAGTTTTTTTCCTTTACGTCAGAGCCAGGGAGCACACTCGTCTGCACTTTTCTGGATGGCATGGGTGTACACCACGAAAGCCGCCTTTTCGATATATACAACAATACTCACCACACGTTGTCGAGTCCTTTTCATTTGGGTTGGTAATATTGCCAAATTACTTCCACAGGACATAGAGAAATAGGAAAACAACGTAACTATGTGTATGTACAGGTACCTCCCACGTCCCATTAGAATAGAATCTTGCAAAATGTGATTAAATTGGATGAATGCGTTGCCTACTTATACCGTTTGCTGGCTCGTGCGAGTGTTCCACTTTCCTATTTATATTTTGTTGTTTCTGCTCCGTGAAATTAACAACCAAAGAGTGGCTGACTGTGACTGCTGGCGTCGTCCTCAAAACTCGTCGTTTTCGTTGTCGACGTCTATCGTATCGACAATGGGGAAGAAATGGGAAAAATCAATCGATAGCACAGAATCATTCTGCTTTCTATGTGTGCTTTTGGATTGCGTGTCCTTTGCCGTTGTGCCGGAGCTGTATGTATTCATTTTTGGTAACGATCTCAATTCTAGTTTGGGGAATGATGCGCCATAGAACGGGCGGAATAAAAGAAATTATTTCCAATACCCACAAAATGTTGAGCAAATTTGTATTTCAAGAATGTATAGGTATAGGTATATATAATATTATTATATATATTACATTATTTTGTATGTCAACCACTCTTGGGATTTGCCTTGATATATATATATATTTTTTTTTAGCGAATAAATAAATAAATACCTAACTACTATTCGAAAAGGTAATTTTAGGCACGACATAGAACACTTGTGGCTGATGTGACACATAACCAAGGGATAAACTGTCAAATTGTTACGAAAAATTAGCATGCTTTAGTAAGGTACATAGTTTTTTAATTAAAATAGCTCCCCAAACGTTTTGACTGTCCCATCTTCTCGATCGACAGAGAATAGTAACATCTTTCTGGCAAGAAAAAGCCAAAATTTTAACTCATATCGATGAGCTCAAATATGTGCCCTAGACCGACAGATTGGCTTCTGCTTTTTACACACATGTCCACCGAAAGTTACCGCAAAGAAAGTAATGAGAGCTAGTCGTCTGAAATCGACAAGATTTGTTTGGACTAGATTTCCCCTAAAGCGGTCCATAGACACAACACTTGTGTCTGCACCGGTGTGCTGAGTGTTGACACCGATGTGGCATTCCGAAACACAAGTCACATCAATACATGCGTGCATTCCCATACACATCACGCCGATCGAGAAATGGACACAAAAAATCAAAAACTAAAGTCACTTTTACCTCTTCAGTCATACAATCGAGTTTACAACTTAGTATACTCAACTCAGTCCAGAAATTTGTGACGTCTGACGATTGTTCCTCTATAAACGTCAATTGAAAACACTATTCACATGAGGTCTGTTCCTTTACCTTTACATTTTACGACTTTTTACTACGGATTTCTACGAGTTGCAGTTCAGAGCTCAGCTCTGAACTAAAAAAGAAAAACGCCTAATGCAGCAGTTACACCATCACACATTCCTAACACGGAAGGTTAAAGGGATGCCCAATACTAAATAGCCGTCAGAGGTCTGGCTGGAAGGGACAGCATTAACACGCAAAAACGTGAGACGTGTTTTTGGTCGGCCATCTTGTTTACGTGGTGGGAATTATAGAAAAGCTCCGCATGTATAGGCTTACGAAATTCCGCGTTCCTATAAAACAAAATGGCTTCCGGAAGTGATGAAAGAACAATTATTTTTGTTTCGTATAAATGATTGCTGAATTGGTGGTTTAATTTAATGAAACTATTAAACACTCTCATTTCATATTTTTTAAATCGGAAATAGAAATGTTTTCAAGTGATTGCAGAATTGTTACTCGCCGGAACTTGTGTTTATTTCCGCTTTACATAAATCTATAATTAGGTATATGGGTGGAACACCTATGACATCTTAGACGTCTGATTTATGTTCTCATTCTTACTTGCATTGACATCAAATACATCAGATTGAACTGAGTATGCTCGGTTCAGAGTGTACTCATAATCAGAGACAATACTGAGACCCCCAACTTCGACCGATTAACAGTTATTTGCCTACAAGCTAAATTTTACGCTCCCAAAAAGTTTAGGTGCGCTAGTATTGTTGCATAGAAATTCGTATTGACAAATGTCAAAAATCCTCTCAACCAACACATTCGCACCTAATCTTTTTCCCGTTCACTGTGGGCAAAGCGAAACAGATAGGAATTGGCGTACACGGACAGGACAACAAAATGGCGGATTCCTGGCAAAATTTGAAGAGGCCAGCGGCAAGAGGATTGTGAGTTGGGGGTCTCAGTATGGTTTGTTTATGCTCATAATGCTCGAGCTCAGTTCAGTTTCAGTGCTCAGCTCTGAACTAAAAAAGAAAAACGCCTATTATGTTCACTGTGAACGCATACGAATGGGGACGTTCAAGAATCTAGTTGAGTTTGTATGACATTTGGTTGACTTGATGGATGTATCTCAGTTTTGATTGGCTTAAATCGGTCACATGAACAGTTTTCTCAGTTGATGTTTATGGAGGGTAAGTCGACGAATCTAGTCATGGAATTTTGAGATGGAGCTTTAAGTTGACAGTTCCTATATGGTTACATCAAGTCCAGTCCAGACCAATCTATTCGACAAGATTTTTGAATGTGCCCAATTTGTATTTGACTTCCGTTCATTATGGTAGTCGGTTGTCTGTGTTTTAACTTTTCCTGTAGCTGTTTTTTTTTTTAATTTGCTGTAAAAAAGAATTGCTGTCATTACTTTTTGTGACCAAATTAATTCTGGAATGAAACAGATCTTAATTTTTATTTTATTTCTGTGTGTGTCTTCTATACATTGGTTTAAGATTTTCTTTCTTTTTCGCTTTCGTCGTTCTTTGACTTTCCAGTAACAGTACGAAACCGAAATCTGACAGCTGGAAGCGAGTGTCAGCGATTTCTCTCATTCAGATTCATGTAAAGAAAATTAAATTTATTTGTAAAAATTTCCTTAGTATTTTCAATTAAAATTATTTGTAATGTCCGAAAAACGGTTTCCAAAAAATTCCACTTGAGACTGCTAATGGGCCGTCAACGTATATCAACTTTGCGCCGTTAAACCCGTATATTTAAAAGTGAAGTCAAAATTAATAGATAAAAACTAGTGTCATCAAATTAGTTGATGTCGACTATGAGTCCCAGGTAAGTGAACTTCTTAACCACCTCGAATTTGCTCGAATATATCAATAGTGACGTTCTGTTTTGGGATGATATCAGTGGTTTATCCTAAAGTCCAATCACTTTAGACACATCGAAACTGACACTTTGCAAGCATAATTGGCTTTTAATCTATTTTATGTCGGTGACAAACCCATGCGTTTGACATTTCGGCTTGCAATCTTTGAAAAAAATGTCCCTGATAAGAGACTGTCCGTGATTCGATACTTTAGTCAGAAAACAAACAACCACTTGCCGTTGCGATCACTTAGGTCAAACTTAAAAATCGAATGTATTAATAATTATGTATTAGCATGCATTTTGCATTCAGTGAAAATGTTTGCGATGCAAAATTAAACACACCGTAAATACGTGCAGCGAATTAGCCTTCTTTGTTTTCCTTTTGCGATGAAAGGCACTCTTCTCTTCCACTTCTTATTGAAATTTGAACTCAAAAGGAAATATTTAAAAACCTACTAAGCAGCTTCAGTGTGTTCAAATTGAAATGCAGGTAGTACAAAATAAAATGCACCTAGATATTTATGAGAAAAATCCAAAGTGCCAGTCTTTATTCCATTTGAAGGGTGGGCGAACTGAATACCGCTTTTAAATGCTTATCACAAGAACTCTTCTCCATAAAGACAGTTGTTTACAGAAGGACTCTATTTGAAATCTTCAAACGGACTCATATTGTTTCTTCTCTTCTGGTTAAGCTGTAAAAAATGGGGGAGTCTAATTCCAAAAGAGAATGGATACTATGAACGGAAAAATATTTGTTTTTGGACGGTGTATCGCCCAGCAGTCAAAGCAACTGTGGTACCAATGGCTTCCTTGACAACATTTAGGCTCGATGAGACTTCCGGCGTAAATGGCGCACCATGTCGTGACTTTGAGTCGATGAAATAAAGATACGTGGACTCTTGCAGTGCCGCATACATTTTGATTGCTAACGTATCTATTCAGATGCAAATTTCAACTACGTCCACTATGTCGTTGAGCATGGGGGTAGTTTAGATGCGATTGACGACAGTAGTTGATGGACTGTCTGCGCTTTGTCCGGGTCGGGGATATTTAAGTTGGAACGAGAGCTACGATGGACCAGTCGCGTCTGACAGCTCTAGTGAAGTCTAGAGTGTTCCCTACCTCGACAAAAAATAAAAAAACTACGGACCATCAAGCGTCTCTCCTGTCACAAAGTGTTGTTGTATTTTCTTCGAGGCGTGCACTTTATTAATTTTGTGCGCGTGGAATTAAAAAATACTATTTTTACTATTTTAAAATTCCCTTCGCTCGAAACATCAATTTGGGATCTTTCACACAGACGTCACACTGAATATTAACATTCGCTGCAAACACGAAGATAGATGATTGCCGAATTATATATTAAAATTCCTTATATCCCTACTCATCAAAATAATCAACCACGAAGTTTCAGTTTTATGTGGGCAAACTAAATGTCACGTAGCTTTACCTTCATCGTTCATAATATATTTATTTTATTTGTTTGTAAGGCAGTCAATGAAAAAAGTTACTAATAACTTTAACAACTTCTTGGTATGATTACCAAACAACTTGTACGACTGTCAACACTTCACAAAACGAATTCAATAACCTTATTCATATGTTAAAGTTTCGAAAGCTATACTCATATAGGATTGATTAATATGCTGTCTTAATCACAGAAGTACCTATTTAGTCAAATTCGGCTATGCTGCTAACAATTTTAAATTAAGGGACAGGGTAGCGCAAGGTAGGTAAATACAATTTCTTATTAAAAATTCATGATAACCTAAAAAGTTTCTCTAGTCGACCTTTTGTCATTAGTTGTCTAGAGAAACTCGTCGATAAGCCCTATTACCTTAACCTACCTGCAAGTTTAAGTGATGGTTAACTAACTTTGTAATCGTAACTTTGTTGAGTAATCAAATTCTTTCTCAATCCATACCTCGGTATCACCTCTGTCCATACATCAATTCAGCAAAGGACGCTCTGACATGCGAGATTTGCTAATTTATTTCAAAGGAAACAATCACAATAATGGGGACGTCCAAGTATCTAGTTTAGTAAGTCTGACAGCTGTCTGACTAGATGTTTCTCGGTTTTGATTGGCTGGAATCGGTTATATGAGGCGCTGTTTCCGTTGACGTTTATAAAGGGGTAGCCGACGAATCTAGTCAAGAAATTCGTGACTGAGTACTGAGTTGACAGTTCGTATATGTGGCTGACGTAGAAAAATTGACGTTCTCGACTGCGTCTCAGGTCTCATCTTATCCAGGCCAATCTAGTCGACTTAAGATAACTAGATTCTTGAATGTTTCCAATGACTATTTTATTAGATCAAAATGACATTTCTACACTCAAACTCATAACCTACCGCATTATCGCTTATGCCATTTCGTATACAGTCAATGAAATGCTTATACTCATTCATATTGCATAACTGCACTCAAGGTCAGGGGACGTTGGCCGTACCCAACGCAAATGAGAATATATGATCAACAGAGAAACGTGACGTTGCATCTCCCGCATGCATACAAAAAATACATCCAAAGCTCATAACGCAATTAACTTGTAGGATTATGCGACAAATGCGGGTATTTGTTTCGATTTCAGCTATCGTTATTCAAACTATTACTCATTGCTAAATGAAAATACATACTTTTGTTGAAAATATAAAAAAAATCAGTCGCAAAAAGTACTTCAACAACAGTTTTATTGTGAATGGGCCTCTTCATTCCTAATCGTTTAGATGGAGAAATAAGTGAGAAATCGCCGAATTTGTAAATCACGGTTTTATTATACGTTAAAAAACAGACGGGATTCAAGTTTTTTTTTTTATAGCTAAACCAACATCTTCTTCGTTGACCGATATCTATTATCTCCCTCTAAGCTAGTTCCAATGAAAACAACGCGACACAGGATTTCCGTCAGCATATGCGGAGACATTTTCCAAAGAAGAGGCACACATGTTAGTAATACTCTATTCACACCGATACGAGAACCGGGTTTTCGCGAAAACACTCGAAAACTTCATCGAAAGCAGAAGTTTCAGATTTCAGTTTTCAAAATGAGTCGTTTAAAGCCTTTTTCCACGAAAACAGCACGAAAACGACTTTTAATCGTTGGGTTGTTGAAAGAAACACACCTTTTGCAATATTCAGCTAATTGAGTAGAACAGCTGACCGAAAAAATGTCACAACTCACAACCTAAAATCATTTTCCACACTTAATTTAATGTTATATTAATATTATTTTTAAATGTGCTGAATTCATTTTATTTGTTAATTAATGCGATTGAAATGTGCTACCAAAATAGTTTAGGCAGAAGTTGCGCGACTAGTGTCTCACAGCTGATTGAAACGTGAAACGAAAACTAGTTGATGTTCGGTGTGAATGCATCGACGAGTTTTCGACGAAAACACGGTTTTATGTAGTTTAATCACAATGTGTGTACAAATTCACATACAGGGTGCGCCATCTTTTATGCCGATATGTAAACATTGAATAACTTTGACTTTTATCAAGTGGTTGACTTAAGTAGAATTTTTTTTTTTTGAAACGTCAATTCAGTACATTTTAACAATGAACATCGAAACAACGCGCCAATATTGTGACGCTGTACATTGAAAACATTCGTTAAGTGGTGGCAACTCCGCGTAAAAATCGTCAAAAATATCTTTGCCAACAAGCACCGTCTGACAACACTATTCGCCGTTTGGTGTCGAGTATTCATAAACACTAGTACGCACCTGTTTCGGAAGGACATTTCAGAGCGAAACGCCTGCGAAAAGGCAGCGGAAACAAATTTGGGGAGAGTTCCATCAGCTGATGAACTAGTATCAGTGTTACCAGTACTGGGCGACTCGAACTTTTCACTGGCTCCTTAAAATTGTTCAAGTTCAAGTTTAATTTATTTGCAGTATGAAGTTGTTTTACAAAGTAAATATATAATTATTTAGCTTAAGAGATACAGAACATAGTTCTTTACATCTACTATATGGGTACAATATTTATAACAAATTACTTTAATATTTTATAATAAATATATGATTAAGGGAAAACACTACAAGAAAAAAAAAATTTACTTAACCAGTAAAAGTTAAAGTTAAAGTTTGAGCTCATTATCTGAAAAAGCAACTTAAAAAAAAAAAATGTTGGAGCTTATATAAGACTAATTTAATTGGACTGACGTTTGCTCTATTGTGAAGTCGGACTGTCGAGTAAGACCACGGCAAGTTAACATAAGCTTTAGAATTTTATTTTGGCTGATTTACAGTTTCTTGATATGAGTCCAGTGTCGTCTGCAAACATGGCCACTTCGGTGTCGTGAGCAAGACGTGGTAAATCAGACATGAAAATGTTGAATAGGATAGGATAGTTTTTTACGCTGCGTTTCGCTTGCTAACTGCCCTTTTAATAAACACTATTGACTCAGTGGACTTTAAAATCACTGATGCGATGCTTTTTTCGCGTGGAAGTGTCACTGCAAAGTCCTCGCAGCTTGGGTAATAGCAGCTATTCTTGCCTTAAATACATTTCAATCACAACGCATTCTGAATGATTCTCGACAAAGTTAAAGACAGATCACAGATGTTTCTATTTGCGCCTGTACGACGTTTATCTTAGAACCACCGCCATTTGTTTTGTTTTTCTCATTTCAACCGTGGAAATTGAGGTTATACTCAAACTATCATCTCCTCTTACTTATTATTATTCTAATTTAAGAAAATAGTAAGTAAATTACAAAATTAATAACTAGCTGCTAGAGCTTACGGCTAACACATGTCCTCTTTACAAATTACAAGTAGTAGGTGTCACTGGATTGAAAAGCGTTAGTAAAAACAATTCTCGCTTAAAGTGAATTTCTGCTAAAAATGTCTGTTGTCACATTATTGTAAAATTTTGTCCAGAAATTGTTGTAGTTGTCATTACAATAAATTATTATCTCACACAAGTACATATTTGTTGAAAAAAAAAAATATTTAACAAGAAATTATAAAATTTTGCAACAACCCAACTGAGTCAGTAAAATGTCAAAATTGCATATCGCACAAAAAGTACAAATTATATAGCACAACTATTGACGAAAATGTTCACAAAAGTAGGTATACAAACAACACCAAACAGGTGCGACACGTGGGAATGGTGTGCATATCTGTTTAATTGTTTTACAACCCACAGGTCCAAATTAAGCCAACCTACTTATTGGAATACTAAGTAAATATGGAGTCAACGCACTGTAACCGGTTTCTTTGAAGCATATCCACTCCACAGACGGTTGATCAAAGAAGTTATCTAAAGAGTTTCGATGACATTGATCTTGTGTATGCATAACGATTTTGTTTTATCAAAATACTTGTGTCGATCGTTCGTTTCATTCCAGATATGCGCCTTAGTGCATGAGCAATCCGCATTCCGATGCATGACTACATGTTCATATGGATTCTTCTGATTAAAACAGGCAACTACAGTTTTTATCTTATCTAAGGCGATATATGTAACTATAACTAGGTATGTCTCGTATCAGATAAGAATGTGGTGTTTACTTCACCGAGCAAGTGTTAAAACGCATACAAGATAAAGACAAAGTGGCAACTACCTGCGTCCATATACCCTGTATAGATTACGTACCTATTTGCGCAGAGTTTTGGCCCAGAATCTGTAAATGAGTTACAAATTTTTGAGGTGGTTCAGATCAATGTCTGTCCACCAAACGAATTGAACAAGTTCAATTTTGTGCTTCTTCATTGAAAATGCCAAATAAAATTGAAATCTAAATTGATTTTTTTATTAAACTAGCTGATCCCCGCCTGCTTTGCTAGGAGTTAAAATTTAAATTTAAATCAGTATTGATGGTATTTGATATCCAAAAACATAAACCATTTTCACCTTGTGATCACTTGATCACACGTAAGAATTATGAATGTTGTATGCTGTAACTAACCATATCCCAGAAAGTTGTTGAATGTCACTTGTCGTTAATCAATGAAGTGAATATTGAGACTATCGCTTTTGGAGCAAAAAAATAATACCATATTGCGGGGCTACATGAAATTTGTTTCCAATGAAAAATTGCCCGGTTGTTTCATTATGAAAATGGCCCCAATTTCAAAGTGGAAATATTACGCCAAACAAAATAAAAAAAAGCTCCAAAATAAAAATAATAAAAAAATAGAATCCAAAAATGAAAAATCACTCCAAACAAGATACATAAATTGAATAGAAGTTTTTATTACATAATTTATGCATACACTTCAATGTTGTCGTTAATGGAGAAGGGACATAAGTCCACGAGACATAAGATCATAATGAACTTTTCTCCATGGACTTATATCCCACTTTGGACTGCCATAATTCCACAATCAAGTTTTTAACTTATGCCCCTCTAAAGTGGGATATAAGTCCATGATTTATTTTTTAAAGATGGAACATAATTCCAACATTTTGTAAGTAGAGGAATATGCTATCATAAAAAAGTCCAAACTCCATCTTTAACGCATTTTTTTTTTTACAAAGTAACAATAAAAATAACACGGCACATTCTTATCAAATTAGTGTCATTGGCAATTTAATGTTTATTTTAACGAAAAAGAAACCAAATTCTGAAGCAAAAAGTCAATTCAAGTCAAACAACTTTTTGTTTTAGCTTTCGAACATTTTAAAAATAAAAGTCAAAAAATCGCTCGAATTTTTTCTTTTTATTTTCTCAACATTTTCGGAAGCTCCTCGACGAACATCGATTGCATAAGAAAACAATGTGAACGACAGAAGCACTAACTCGAACCATACTCGTATAACATTAATGGAAAACGCAACGCAAACAGCGAAGAAGGACTACTGGCAGCCTTAACTTAGTTCCCCACGCATACATTTCCCTTGCTTATTATTTACTTTTAACTAACTAATGTAAATAACCCATTCACACAGTTTGTGAAAACTAGTAGCAACTATAAAAAGTTGTATATATATATTTGTTATGCACTTTGCTTTGCCTTCGTTTCCTTTTATTGTCAACATCTTGTTTGACATGAACAAAACGAGAACGTACAACATTTTTTATGATTTTCGTTTCATTGCGAGTGTACCTCTCTTGTGACAAAACTCTACTTGACCCGAGCATAAATTTGTGCTATTAGATATAAAACTTTTGAGAAACATGCATGGAAAATGTTAATCAAAATGTCCAAAGCATCAAGAAGGACAAGCAAACAAGAAACTGAAGACAATATGCATTTTTGTTGTTTTTTAAAGGGTTCAAGTGCTCCTCTCTCTTTCGCTCAAGTGCACTTGTTTTAATGGATGTTTGTGAAAATAGTTGGCACTACTCTAACATTAGGCACATGCGGGCTATCCTCATATACACTTACATTGCATGGTGGATGGTGCATGTGAAAGGTCAACTTTGAATCCTTTTTTTTCTGATACATGTTTGGGACATGCTTACACGGGGGTTACGAATAATGGGTGCCTGATGTTTGCTTGCATTTGACACTCTCGGGGATATGTCGAGTTTGCAGGCTCATTATAATTATTTGTATGTTTTTATGCGAATAAATGTTGTAGACAAGTCGTACTTGAGCAGTAATGAGATTTGTATGGCGGGTTTTTCTTGGGTGACACAAAAGGGTGACAGATACATGACGTATATGAAGAATCCTCCAGCAAGTTATACATATATGACATATTCGTAGTCAGTGTCGTCAACATCATGCGCTGTAATATTATGTTTTTTTTTAAATTAATAGAACACAACTTGAAGGTAAGGGGGAAAACGAGGCGCCACATATGAATGCAGCTTCTGTTTGTTTAGAAGGAGTCAGGGCCAGGGACTAATGGCCTTGGTGAATTCAAAATCGTCTTAATTTATTTGAGAACGAGATCAATTCTTGCATTACTCAAGGGGGTGTTGCTACGCAGCGCAGCACCAATCAAAATTCTGAGTGTCAAATTTACCTTTACCTTAAGTGTCCAATGTATTGGACATTGAGTTGATAACTAGCAGTAGTCTTCCCAGACTTCCTATAAAAAAAAAAAAAAACGTAGACCTGAAGGACTATTCATATGAGAGCGAATTGCGAACAAATCAATTTAACTGTATTTATGAATTGAAAATTGGTATTTGTTCTATCACAAAAACATTATATTTAATTAATCTAACATCTAGTCTAAAAAAAGCATGACTCTCAATTGATTTAAACAGCTAAATTAACAACTAAAGCAATTTTTTTCCCCGCGAATTGAAAATACTTTCCGAGAACTGTCACAGTTTATTCACAATCCACACAAAACAGTCGCGGCCCACAAACCCACGAATGAAAAATTCGTTCGAACTTAACCTTTAAAAATTTAACTCATACGCTGGTATCTGCGACCATGTGAATGAATTGTCAGAAACTACGAATATTCGCGTGTTCGTAGTTGTCGCAGCTGACCGGGCCGCCTTCATTCGTTTTATATGTTTTTTTTTATTAATTTTTAGAGCAACGTTGTTTTTTTTTTGGGACTCGAACCTGGCACCCATCGCTTAGTAGCAAACAAACACACTAACCACTAAGACACTGCCGCCGACTTGCGGTTAATCCACGCAATAAGTTCGTTTTAAACAAATAAAAGGATAACCGCGGATTTTAAAGTGCATTCCATCAGATATTTAAGTTTTTGGAGCGGTCCTAAGGACGAAAAATTTAACTGAAGTCTCAACATAAAATAATATAGAAACTTAAGACTAAAATACAGATATTGAACGTACAATCGCAAACATAACACATAAGCGCATAATTATATTATTAAATAGGTATAAAACAAAATATATATAAATATACAATAGATAGAAGGAAATGAGATGTTAATGGTTAAGTTAATTTATGAAGCGCATTTTTTAGACTTGCTTTGGTGCAATTTAAGTCGAATAAATTTGGTAACATGTTAGCTTTGCAAAGCATTCTTGTTAAAGGCTCGTGTTGGCCATAGTCAGTACAGTACTATAAAGGAACGAACAAAGAGGGCACTGGCTGGTAGCTTGCAATAGAATATTCGGCGAAACCTGTGATGGTAGTCCTAATTATTGTCAGCCTCAAACATTCAAGGAATGACTGAGTTTTTATCACGGGGCAGTAAGAACTACCCCTATATACATCAGGGCTGGAAGCTGTACTCAATCATAATCAATCATGGAATCGTGTTAAAAAAAAAACTATAATATTATGGAATTCCTCAATGGATCCTAAAATGGATCGGTTCTTGTCTATCTGATCGTACTCAAAATGTAAAACTAAATGGATCTTTGTCAAAAAAATATCGTCGTCTAATCCTGTTGCTGTTATTTATCAACGATTTATGTCTCTTTGTTACATACTCTTTAGCTATATGCAGCTAATCCTGAAATGTAAATGTGTGTCCTTCATAAGGCGTAAAAATCCAACTACACCGATTTATTTTGTGGAAGTTGTGGAGTTATTTGGTGCCCGAGCTATATATCTGGAATTTCAAGAATTGAAAGCACTCAAAAGCAATTTCTTCTTTTTGCATTAAGTGATTTACGTTGCGACCTCGGAAGTCGTCTTCCCTGGTACATACGTCGATTAAAGTTGCTAATTATGCAGACCTTGGAAAAACGAAGAGAATGCTTTATTTTTGTTTTGCGTCCTGACTGGCAACATCAACTCCACCTATATTCTTAGTTCCATGAACATTAATATTCGACCGAGAGCAACAAGGATTCCAATATCAAAGGATTTAACTATGGAAGCAATGGTCCCATCAATAACATGACGAAGGATTTTATTAAGTTCAATCATGTGATCAAAAAATGAAAATTAAATTTAAAACAAATGTTAAAAGAAATGTAACATATTTTAAAATAGGTAACTAATTTTTTTTTTTAAATATTAATAATTGATTAACTGTGGCTTCAATGCTTAGTAGTTACATAAATAAATAAATAAAGACCAGAGAAACACCTCGTTATTCTAACTTTTTGTACATGACTTTTAAAAATAAGTAAACTCTTCATGGGAGAAATCATTTATTTTCAGATTCTTTTACTTATTTATTTAAGTACTAATGGCATAGCAAAATCAGTCTTCTCGGCTCTGCTATAACATTTAAAGATAACCCTTGCCGCTGCTTCTTCGGGCTGAAAAGCCAATTTAGTAGTTTTTTTTTTTTTTTTCTTAAAATATCCTCAGACATAAAATATACACTTATTTGTGTTAACTGAGATTAAGTTTATGTAAATAAGAAAAGAATATAGTTGGAGACGTTAATATTTCATATGAAACAGAGATTATGTCACTTCAAAACATACAAAAGTGTGGATGGAACTTTTTTTTAATAGGCTGGCAACCAATTATTTTTTTAAGTAATAACAATTAACATTAAACAATGTAACGCAGCAATACTTCAATTTCATTGTGGTCGAAATCAAGAAGCCAACTTTTTATTTTAACCAGAAAGGCGAACTTATTTCATATTATTGGTTATTCGTATATTAGCAGGGAGTCTGTTAAACAATTTGCGGGAAATGGTGGGTGAAGTTGGTAGTGCGGAACGCCGGAATGACAATACGACATTGTGAGCTATTGCGTTAGATATAAGTGTCAGAAATTGGACTCTGCATATCCACCTCTCATAAAGAAAACCTTGAGGACTTTGTAATAAAATAAATGCCTAACTGGAAGGATGCTCGTAAGAAGAAAAATCTCTATAGAGTGGGCTGGCGAGGACAGTTAAAAACTTTTCTAATTGCGCATTTTTTTTTTTTAATACAACCAACTGCTGAAGCTTATTCCGGTAAGCGCCCCCTCAATAGCTTATACCATACTGAAGTTTTTAATGAAAAATTCCGTAATAAATTGTTTGTAGAGTTCTATTAGAACAATACCTTCTCAGATGATAGAAACTACGAATGGTTTAAAGCAGATATATTGCTTTAAATTGGATATTTGTTCAGACCAGTTTAGGTTATTGTCGATAGATACACCTAGGTATTTGAAATGGTCTACAATTTCCATTTGAAAGCAACTGGCGTTACACGCGACATTAAAGTTAATAAAGTTATTATTGCCTGGAACAGAATACATGTTATGAAACAATTTGGACTTTGTACAATTAGACGAATGGAAAACTATATATGTCAGGACTTGATACAGTGCTGAGACTAAAGAACATGAATTTGGTTTTACTACTAACTACTAGTATATGCTAAGCAAACCATATTTTCCTAATAAGTCAACATCATAATTTATATCAACTACTCAGTTTAAGAGGTTGCTGAGACATATGCGATACCTAAATCATCAGCAAAAGCTTTTACTCTACCCACAAAAGGTTGTAAAAATAAGGAGTTGAATATCAGAAACAAAACTGGCCCAAGAACGGACCCTTGAGGAACGCCAAGGTTGATTACCTTGCAGTTGCTTAGTCTAGTCCCGACTTTAACTTTTGCTTTCTGTCCTTCAATTAAGAGGCAAACCAATCATGAATGGATCCACGAAAACCTAAATTAAACAACTTTTTTTTAGGAGAATATTGTGATCAACCATGTCAAAGGCTTTGGTGATATCTATAAAGAGCCCAGCCCAACATTTTTTATCATTCAGTCCTTTCTGTATAAGATAACAAAATTCCAGCGTCTTCAGTAGATAGCCCAACCCTAAAACCAAACTGCATCGAGCTGAAAAACTTAATTTTGTTGAGGTATCTCAAAACTCTGCCTTTAACTGCCTTTTCAAATATTTTAGAAACAGCAGGTAGTAGTGAAATTGGTCGATAATTATTTATTTCCTTTTTGTTTCCTTTTTTATACAGAGGTAACGCAATCGCACATTTGAGCTCTTTGGGAAAACTTCCAGAGATAATACTCCGATTAAAATGATGAGCCAAGACATCAACTATATTAAGAGCAATTTTTTTCATAACTTGGTTAGAAATACCATCGGTATCACATGAGCTGGAATTATCCAAAGAATTTATACTTTTTAATACTTCGAGCCCAGATATTGGTTCAAAGTAAGAACTGTTACGGTTTAAAGCCGAATCTTCAACATCCCATCCAGACTCATGACAACGACTACAGGTACTAGTAGGCTCGCTTGGAAAAGATATACGTCCAACTAAAAACTAAGACATGCACCAGAAATACCTTATGCAAACAAAACACACTAAGCCACTTAAATGGGGCATTTACACGGTCACACATTCCTATCACGGAAAATTAAAGGGATGCCCAATACTAAACAGCCGTCTGACTGAAAGGGACAGCATTACCTAACAAGCAAAAAAACGTGATACGTTTTTTGGTCGGCCATCTTGTTAACGTGGTAGGAATTATGGGAAAGCTATGCATGTTGATATTTTTATAGCGATGGCTTACGAAATTTCGTTTTCTTATAAAACAAAATGGCTTCCTGAAGTTATGAACGTACAATTTTATATATTTCGTATAAATGATTGCTGAATTGTTGGCTTAACTTACTGAAACTAATTAACTCTCTCATATCACATATTTTAAATCGGAAATAGAAATGTTTTCATGTGATTGCAGAAATGTTGGTTGCCGGATCTTCCGCTTTACGTATCTTTAATTATGGGTATGACACCTTAGGCGTCTGATTTGTGATCTCATTCCTAAGCCTTTATTAGCATTGACTGCGGACAAACGGATCTCTCTGTCCCGTCTCGTGCAAAAATGCGCGTGCGTGATAGTGTAAATGTCGTTTAAAGCTAAATTCTGTATACAATGATCCCATTAATGCTCCTAATTCTCCGATATTAAATCCATCAGCCTGTCATAGTCATGCTTCACAACAGCGAAGCCATTATGCGAAAGAGAATAATGCCTTCAGAAACAGAGCGCTGCTTCTTTCTTGACGGGAATTTGTTCCGACGCTTTTCGCTTAATTTGTCTCCGAAAGATATTAAAAATGTCTCGAAGAAAACAATGTCCCATTTACAGTGCCGTCTTGAAGTCGCAATAAACAGTCCTCGTCGCATTTTGTTTGCTTTGTTCTGCTCATCAAATTGACCTACATTTGCCAAAACCAGAGATAATATTCTGTCATTTAATTGCTTAACCGCATTCGGGGAGACATGCTGGAGTAGCATTTACTTGTGTGTATGTGCGAGCAAGAATATATAGACAAAAAGGCTGTACCCCAATCGCAATAGATACGATATGGATATGCCATGGCGGCTTACTGATATAAGTCCCACAAAATGGCTGTAAGTATAGGGTGATACTGCAAACAAGGATCACACATTCATTGTTTCGTAACTGAGTATCTTGTTTGTTGCCGCATGTCCTGGCGCATATTAAATACGAACCGTGTTGGTTCAACAACCGTTTTTTTTTTCTCTCTCTCTGTCTGAATTTTATTAATAATAGAAAATGCACTAAGCAGCTTCAATGCACATATATATATACGAATGCATGAAGCAGGCGAATCATCATCAGAGGGTATACTTTGGTGTGGCCTTCTTATGTAACATTGTTTATGGATGAAGAACTTTAGAATGTGAAAAAGCATTCTGCGAGTGTACCAAATAACTTGAAGTTTGTGCAAAAGTTTTCTGGCAGTTTTTTTTTGTTCTTTCTTCTTCTTTGGGAAGAACAAAATTATAAACTATGCCAACCGCCATTAGAGAAGGTGCGGTATTTCGCAATAGGGATGTGATACATCCTTGGACCAGTATTTCTGGGCTGTTCGTGTATGATACGCTAGCAGAAAAGAGGACATCGTTCCTGCTGCAAGTACACAAAAAAACATCTTGAATGCATGTGCGCTCTTAGTTATAATCCTCCCCCTAAGGGTAATAGAACTTTTGCATTTTCCGCAGAGTTTGAGGGATAGAATAAGAGCGCGATGATGAAATATAGAACAAAACTTGTGACAGAAGTAAAAACATGCAAAGAAAAAAAAAAAACCTAATTTCGTCCTGCGAGTTAAGCCGGAAAAATCCAAGGCTTCTAGGAGCTTGATAGATGTATACGCGAGTGTTGGTTAAGTACTTTCTGTTTGCGTCTTGATCGTAATTTAGAAAAATGACACAAAGGGCCGGAAAGTGTATTTAGTGATAAAAAGTTTTCTCTCTGATAGGTTGCAAAGGGTCGTCATAAATGCGAATCATTCCCAATTAAAAAGGATTACACAGGGTGTACCACAGGGATCAATATTAGGACCGATTTTATTTTGCATTTTTATAAATGATCTTCCACATGTTTGCAAACATACATCAGTTCACTTGTATGCTGATGACGTGCAACTTCATGCTGCAAAGTCGCTCCAAAATCTTGATGAACTCGCAGCACATGTTAATGAAGACTTGGAGCGAATTCACAGATGGTCTGTAGAGAATGGACTACAACTAAATCCAAAAAAATCGCAAGTTATTCCTATTGGTTACAAAAAGTTCAACCTTGATTTTTTACCGGATGTTTGGCTAAATCATAATAAGATCAGAGTAGTGGAAAGTGTCAGTAGTCTAGGGTTCGTTATAAACCGTAGTCTATCTAGCTACAATCATATAAACATTGTCGTTGGACGAATCTATGGATGTCTTCGTAAATTGTGGCTCACCGCTTATTTCACTCCCACTGAAACTCGACGAAAGCTGGTAATAGCCTTAGTACTACCTCTCATTACATATGCTGATGCTGTCTATAGCACACTCGACTCTCTATCGCAACGTAAACTGCAAGTTGCTTTCAATGATGCGGTGCGATATGTGTATGGCCTTCGAAGAAGCGACCACATATCCATTTACTCTCGGGAGCTACTTGGATGTTCTCTGCAAGATTACATCAACGCTAGGAATTGCATATTTCTTCACAAAATCATATATAATCATTTACCAACCTATTTGTTCACAAGGCTCAACTTTTCTCGCTCAAATAGGACTATGAACATTATCCCTTTTCGTTACGTACACCTCAATTCCTCACGTCTATTCTTCATCCACACTGTCAGACTATGGAACTCGTTACCTACGCGGATTAAAACAATTTCTAATCTCACAAGTTTCAAAAGCGCCATTCTTCTTCATTTTTCATCGACCACTTCTTATAATTAATACCCATCTAAATATCTTATCTTTCTTTTCCCCTTCTGCCTCCCATAAAACCATCCCAAACTTTCCACACTTGTAATTTAGTTTTAAGTCACTTTAATTTTGAATTTATAATAAAACAACGCTAAAGTTCTAAGTACTATAAAAGATATTATCTTAATGTACACACCAATCAAATAAATAAATAAATTGAAAATAAATTGAAATTGAGTGTGCGACCACTCACATAGTCGAGTGAATTATTTGTTAAAACTTTATCGCACGAACTTTAGAAAAGTTGATCATGCTCACTTGTTTGCGGTGGTCATATCCGATGTTTTACTTGTAGTTGGGAAACTTTCAAAACAACTGTCAAAATATTGCAGTGTGTTTTTCTTCTATAACTCGATTCACCAGAGTTGGAAATCCATCCCAGTTGCCCCTTCTGATAAGAAATCATTCAGATAAACTATGTTTTAAGTGGTGTAGACTTTATGTCTGTTTTCTAGATAAGGGTGGGAAAGGAACTTTTGTCTTGGCACCGAAACTACTGGTTAAAAGGGAACTACTTAAAAAGGTTAGTAAGGGCAATTAAAACCTGGAAGTGGAAGTTAAGTCTCGTTTTAATTTTTTGAAACTTAAATCTTAAGTCCAATTTTATGCCGCAAGGTCTGTAAAAGGGACTGAAGCTTGACTATCTAGTGATAATAAGACGACTGTAAATCTTCGACTTAATACCAACAAAGGAATGTTGTATAGTCCGTCCAAACTGCCATCAGGAGAGCCGCTACCGAAGTGCTGGGTTTCTCTAGGCGACCACAACGAAACCCCTGGTTCGATGAGGAATGCCGCCAGGCACATGCAGCCAAGAACGAGGACTATCAACTAATGCTGCAGACAAGAACCGGAGCGGCTGAGAGAGCTACCCGCGAGCTCTACGGGCAACAAAGAAGGGAGGAACACCGACTTCTCAGAAGGAAAAAGAAAGAGCATGAGAAGCGAGCGGTCGAATCAATTGAGGGACGCTGCTGCAGAGGCAATGTTGGAAAGTTCTACCAAAGGATAAAACGATCCACCCAAGGATACAAGGCCCGAACAGAAGCTGCAGAGATGAGCATGGGAATACAGTATTAGATTCACAGTCGGTGCTGAGGATTTGGAAAGAACAGTTCTGCAGACTATTAAACGGCGGAGACAGCCAACGACCCGCTGTCAGGCAGAACATGTTCAGCTTGGACGATGATAGCCAAAACTTCCGTCCACCCGACCAACACAAAGTGCGGATAGCGATATCCAAACTTAGGTGCAACAAAGCTGCTGGAGTGGATGGCCTTCCGGTCGAGCTTTTCAAAGCAGCGGGAGATGGCTTGGTAAGGAGCATGCACCAACTCATCTGTAAAATTTGGTCGGATGAAAGCATGCCCGACAAATGGAACCTCAGCATCGTGTGCCCATCCACAAGAAAGGAGATACTCTGAACTGCGCCAACTACAGAGGATCCACTATCACTTCGCAAAATGACATCGGCGCAGAGATCAAGCGAAGAATCACATGCAGAAGCATGGACCCTGTCAAAAGCGGATGAAAATCTTCTTGAATGCTTTGAGAGAAAGATTCTTCGAGTGGAGCGTATGGACAATAACGCACCAGCACGACGAGTCTTCGAATCCATCCCTGAGGGACAACGCAGCAGAGGAAGACTCCACCTTAGGTGGCGCGCACAATTGGATAACGAACTGGAGGCAGCTAGCGAGGGACCGAGCTGGCTGGAGGGGGTTTGTTGGTTGAGGCCGTGGTCCACCCCGGACGGTAAGCGCCAGCAAAAGTAAGTAAGTAAGTTTGGCCGAAATGAAGCACCCACCCGGCGGCTTCGTTAACAAACTAAAAATTAAATTTTTTTCATTTTGTTGCACTTTAAAAAAAAAACTTGTATTTGGCCCACCCTGGTGTACCCCTGCTTCCGAAAATGTCTATCGATCGACGATCACAAGAGAGAAGACTGATTTCAACATAGCATCGCCGCTTGTCCTGGCGTATGCAAAGCATACACATTTTTCCACCCCTGAGAAAAGGGAAACGTTGGAAAATTTTTAGAATCTCTTTTCGGGATAATATTTCTTCTCAAGTCGTCAACGGTACAAAGGTACATTTGACGAATGTATATAATTTTTTTTTTTAAATTGCAAAAAATGATCAAGTGGAGAAAAGCATTAACAATTTGATTTGTTCAAAAAGGAGTCCAAGAGAAAATATCCCCTTAAATAAATTGCTACTGTGTATCGAGGGAAGTTTCAACTCTTTTTGAACGGACTTTAGCACTGTTAAGTGTTAGTGCTGTCAGATTATCGAATGCGACACATGACTAAGTATAGTGACAGCTGGGTAAAAAAAAGTCATTCCTCGTCACAATAGTATAAGTGTATAAAGCGTAAAAAATTACATAAAACTAAATGAAATAAATGAGCGTTTTTTAAAATAACTAGCGGGCCCGGCGAACTTCTTCCGTATCTTCCTTAGGCGTAGAACACAAACACGACAAAGAAATGAGCTCTGAAATCGGACGATCCGTACTCAAGTTATGGGCGGTCTTACGGATGCAACTTTGTTTTATATATAAAATATATTTATTTATATTTATTTTGTTGATAAATTGACAATATAGCTAAAAGCGACTTTCAAATATTACCTTGTAGGATATTTCCCTTATTTCTGCCTGGAAGATTATAAATCATCCGAAGATATTCTTTGAAATTGATTAACAAGACTTATCTTCCCAGAAAAGAATACCTTCCCCAATCGATAGTAAAACAATCGTTTCACGCGTTATAAGAGGTGGCTCACCTCCTACTCACAGCCTCATGAACAACGGTTATAAATAAAAAAAAATCCAAAAGGTACCTACCACAGAGTTCCGCAGGTTCCCACTGTATGTCATCATAATAGGCCTGTCCAAATGCTTTTTGTCTGGAAAACACCTGTCTCATTATTTAATAACCAGAAGCCATTTGTTTAGCCAACAAAAGAGTTACTATTATTTCATCACTTTCGTCTCAATAACCGTGTTTGCTGTACCTCTCGAAATCACCAAGCGTAGAATAGTGCCCACTTAACAATTACTTTGGAGTGTAATTACAAACTGGCGACGCGTGCTATATAACAAAGGGGCATTCACTCTGGCGAGGCGTTTAATTTCTTCTTCTTTTTTGTTATTTTTTAATCATTCCAGCGAGTATGAGTAGATGTGAATGTGCTAAATTGTTAGGTAGGCAGGTAGGTTAGGGCTCATTATGACATTTACCTACTAGACCATGCGTTAGACTTCCTTCTAAACTCTAACCCCCGTATTTAGTAATTGCGGTGTAAAAGCTATGAACCCGTTACATATTAGTAGCAATAAGTCTTTACCTGCTTTATGACGTTTGCTAAATAATTAGGTTGTTAATATGGATGTAGGACAATTATATAAATAGAACTGGTGATGATTGAGAGAAACTGCTTTCGGGGCTTTGCTTTCGCTCAAAAAACGTCCCTGAGGATTGGACATATGTTGGGAAACAGTAATTGTTTTGTTCTCCTTTTTCTTCTATTATATAGGTATACAAATACATGTGACACAAGTTTATAGATTAAAGTCTTGAAATATGATATGTTCCCATCTTTGAAACTGGTGAGGTTTTAAAATGAATACCCAACATTTTAAATGTTTATAGGTTTTCCAGCCGGGATATTGTAAAATCAAACATACCTGTAGCCTATTGTGGTTATTTTTGAATTCCAACTTTTGTTGTTATTCCAAAAAGTGGCAACACCGTTAAATGACATATCTTATCGTTTAATTAATGTCGTTTTCCATTGGGACAGAAAAAGCTTTTTTTCAGAGTCAGAGCAGTTTTTCTGCTCTCGAAATCAGCTGGCTGTCAGATTTCCATTGGGCGCAAAAAAAGCCCTTTTTTTGAGAGTCAGAGCAATTTTGCGAATCTCGATATCCGAGCGAGATTCACACCTATTTGCACTAACACCAAAACATTTGTCGTTTGTCAAACTTTAAAGTGTGTTTACTTACGTTTTTAGACGAGAAGTCTGTGAAAAATAGAGAAAAAAAATACATTTGGCCACTGTAATGTATATTAGCATATATTGAATGGATTCTTATAAACAAAAATTACAATTTAGAACAGCTGACTTTTAGATCACGCACCACCACAAAGGCAAAGGAAGAAAAATCTCGTTTTATGTTCCATTGGGCACGAAAAATCTGAAATCTGAGAGCAAAATCTCGAAATCCCAATGGAAATCGACATAAGAATAGTATCTCTTTCCTATTACCTGAATTTATTCTTTTGTGTTTATGTATCAATCATTAACAGTCTTATACTTAAATACTTAATTGTATCTGGGATGTTCAGCATTTATAGAACATATTTCCCACGAAATTATCAAGTGATTTAGTTACATTAGTAATTACATATTATACACCACTGAAATCAGGGGCAACCAAAGACGAGTAATTAAATAGATATCCATATAATTAAAATGTTCTGTCTTCCATTTAATTGGTATGTAAAAGAAAAAGTTTAGCGGTATCTAATTTAAAACTAGCTTTCAACAAAACGATCTTTTCGAAATTTTCATCGGATGGTTCGTTGCATTATGAGAAGTTAAATAATTATGCCCGCAAAAGAAAACAGTCTTTCTAATGGTGCGGAAGAATGTTAAATATAATTCTGCTCATAATAAGCATTTATATTTTGGGATATTTCTTAAATGATCTAAATGTCAAAATAAACATTGCACCGAAAAGTTTCACCTGGCAGTACGCATACGCAGTTCAAGTGACAGCTGCTTCAAAAACTGGGGTCGAATCGCAACTTTCGTGAACGAGCTTTACGTTTATTAATTATTATTTAAGTTGATTTTACATGTGAATCAAAAACAAATTCCGTCACGGACGACGAAATTCGACCTCTGATTTTTTGATGTCCAATTGGCCATACGTAAATCTCTCCACAAATATTTCACTTGGCTTTGATTTTCCGTCGCATTTAATTTGTAGGGAGGCGGCTTCCAAAAGTATTTGAATTCCAGATGTTTCTTTTAGAGAACACTACGTTTTTTGGACTTCTAAAAGAATTTTTGTAATGAGAAATTGTATGTTTCTACTACAAGAATCATATAAAAAAAGGCGAAGTTTGTTCAATCTTGGTCGTCTTTAATCATCGGTTATTCTAGTTGGTAACCATGGAATGTGTTTATTCAAAAAAATGTTAACTGGAAGTATCAGTGGTTTATTCAGTTAACCACCAATCGATAACCAGCCGATTTTGAGCGCTAAATGAGACTTAACCACTGATTTCCTGAAAATTCGTTTGTTCAACATTTTTTAAGGACTACGTATTCAATTGACGGATTTGCTACACAAAAAATTCTTGTTCAATACTGTGTGAACAAAAAGAAATATACAAATAATAGAATGAACGAATATATAACGCAAGATGGAGTGGACCAATAAAATCGTTTACATCGGTTTCGTTTACGTTTTCAACTGACACTCATGTATATAATACACTACACGTCAGTCAATTGAAGGTAAGGGTACAGGTTCCTAACAAAATAATGGATGAATACGATAAAGTAAAATTATTTTTCACATTTTTGGCCGATGAAAATTCTCCTAAATGGAGTTAAGTACACGCGTTAGAGGAAATATTGAGAGAACGATACCTCGATAGGGGCGATGGTTTCGTTCTTCAGTTCTTAAAAAAATCCTATATTATTTGATTATATGAAATTCTTTTTTGTGTTTAGTAAGATCACTAAAAATAAATGAACTAATAAAATACAGCTACCTAAACAAATTATACTTATCAAAAATAAACGGACCCGAAAAAAAAAAATTAAGTTTTAAAATGGATTGGGTCAATCGCTGTGTCAATTCAGTGGAAAATTTGAACAATTTATTGCAAAACTATGGTTTGGTTTGGTGACCGAAAAAAAAAAACAAAACGCTCAATAAATACTCATTGGTTATCACTGATTTATAATCATAGGTTAATCTAAATCTGTGGCAACCTAACCAAGGTTGTAACTTGTAACCAGCAGTAATTTGAGCGTTTTATGAATACATTTGTGAGAAAACTTACACTCTGTAAAAAAGTGTGTTTACAGCGGTTTTTGTTCGATTATTTGACAAATAACCGAACTGTGTTTAGTTTATGTGTCCAGTGAGTGTCGGAGAGAGAGAGAGAGAGATCAACGACGTAGTCATAACGAAAATGGAATATGAGACGCCACAATCGTAATCCTAACCATTGCATGGCTAAGATTTAAGAAACCGAACGCGCACTGATGTTAGTTATCAAATTGAAAACTAATTTACAAAAATGTAAATGCGGTTTTCGCCGACTCACAACCCACAAGTCACAACTCACAACCACAAGGTCACAGCGGAAATGGAATAAATTGTAACAGTATTAACTATAGTTGAGAAACCGAATTCACTATAGTTGTAGGACATGAAGTTAGCTGTAGTTCGATAGTTGCCTTAAATATTTACTGACAACTAAAAATGACATTAAGTTTCACTAAAGATAAACTTGATGTGAACAGATCAGTAAGGGTATTCACTTAAACGCGTAAACTGCAGAAACTTACCACCTCGTAAATCAACTGTCAGATTTTGTATGAAAAATAGTCTACGCAGGCCTCATAATTTTCCGCTATCAATTTGACTCGGAAATCGAATGCGAAAAACTACGCTCATTTTAAAATGTCAAACTGTGAATAAAAAAATAATAAAAAACTAGTGAATAAATTAATTCTTCCAAAATCTTGTTCTCTTTTTGTTGCTTATGGCCTGGAAATCAATAAAATTATATATATAAAGCACACATGATGGAAATATTATGTATGTGCCATCGTTTCAACTGAGTTTGACAAGAGAATTGACAGTCGATTTACGCGAATTATGCAATGACATTTCCGAGGGGTGTTTACTTAAAGCACAGCAGAAATTTATGAATTTACGAGCTGCATAAATGCAGCAACGTTTTAAGACCAAGATTCAGTTCAAACATTAGGTTGAAGTGCTCAAAAAAAGCAAAAGAAAATTTGTACGGTTTCGAACTTAAGTGATATTCTATGAAAATGGCCATCAGTCGCAGTCAGTCTTGGGATGATTTTTTTTTCTAAGATTATGTTTAAGTCATTCACGACGGCAGAAAAAAAAAAACAAATAAATGCTCAGGTAATTTCTTTTATACGGGATAACTGAATTATTTTTCTTCAAGTTCTTAAAGTAAATTTTATAAAGCAAAGTCGGTTAGTAAAAAAATAAAAATTAAACTTGTACCAACCTGAGTTCCACATCCTTACGAACCTATAACAAAGAATAAACTATGTCACTCCTTTTGAGCAGAATCAACATTTAAACCCTGGTCACAATTTCTAAACACTTCAAAGCTTAAGTCCTTGATAAATATTTATTCCCAACGACCCAGTTTTTTAGTTGCCTAAAAGTGTGAATTAAAATAAATAACATTCGTAAAAGCCAACCAATTGTGACCCGAAAAATAAATATGGTGTATGGCCAACTTGACGGTGGTTAAACTTTGAGCACAACTTGTGCGTAAAATCCTTGATAAATAAACAGGAAGGAAAACATACAAAACCAAAAAAAAAAAATGTCAATATAAACTCTTAAAACTTTAGTGAATAATGTGAGGTTGAGTTGAAAGATAAATACAGAAACGAATTCCCACTTCTATACGAACGCCATTCCGAGTCAATTGCATCAAAGACCGCTATCAAGCCAAAGTACTCCAGATAATGTTTAAGTACATTAAAGTGCACTCTATTTATATATCCCTGAACATTCTGATGTTATGATTGTTTTAGCACTTCCTAGTTATAAATTAGTTTTAATTTCAATGGTTAATTATTTCCTCTACTTGCATTTATTTTTCTTGAAGCGAAAAAAAGAGAAGAAAATTGGTGGGAGAACACCATGGAAGCTGTGCGATATAACTTTAATTGAAGGGTTATTTTTTGTGACTGAAAAATTGAGTCCAAAAAAAAAAAGCATTTTAAACTAAAACTGCAATCGTTAGACTGTTTTTCTTTCCTAGGCAAGGCAACGTGGGGCGGCATGGCTTAAACCGAAGTCTGATATACCAACGGACAAGCATAGTATGCAGACTTTTGGCTATCGTATATCGGTGCGAGGACTGATTTCTAAAAAGAATTTCAATTAGGAAATTATGGGATTATGCACATGTGTGTAACAAGTTCCCAACCAATCTTCAGTGTGGAACTTAGAGGCAGAGCTGGCCATAAACTGATCAAACCTAAAAGGCTTATAGGCTATGGCCCTTGGTAAAATAATAGTTGACATTGGCACAAGCACTGGTCTGGATGAGTTTTCACTTCTTTCTTTTTTTGAGATGCATGGAAGAGACCTAACATTTTATGACGAGTCGGAACGGCTAAATGAGAAGCTTTTTTCAGGGAAGTTACACTCTCGAATGTTTGTCAGACGTTGGCGAAAAGTGGTCCCTGGTTAAAAGGCTATCGATTGGAAAATGTGGGGTTAAGTGCGAAGTGAGATGGTTACATTCCGCGAGCTGTAATTGCCTCCACTGCGCAAGACCGCTCTGCTCCACTCCTTCGCCTCTCCGTAGCGGAGAGGTATATTTTTTACGGTGCAAGTACGTTTCGGACTTCAGTGCGACGAGTCACCATCATGAAGAGGAACATATAAGATTTTAAAGTTGCTCTTTTTTTAATGTGAAAGAGGTCATCTAAGACAAGCCGTTTTCAATGAAAAGCGGTGGATCGTCAGTGACATCATATATTTGATGACAAGACCTGTCAGCTGTCACAAAATAATCCCGTTTGCAGTCAAATGACTGTCCCCTACTTGAAATTTCGGGTCTAGTTTACGAAATGAAGGACTTGAGACTTGAGACTTGAGACTTAGGCTTAGACTAACTTACTTTATTTAGTAAAAGTACTCGAAACTACAAAAAGAGCTTACAGACTGTACCAAGAGAGAAAGTGAACAGAATGTACCTGTATTTGTAAATAGTACATAAAGGTGGGTACATATCATTGACAAGCAAGCAAATTAAAGCCTCCTAGATGACGGAAACAGCCAAGAAGTTGATATAGCAGTAGTCACGAGGTTTTGTGGTAGCGAGGCTATTGGTCAACATTTCTATACTTCTATGTTCAAAGATCAAAAGACATCTAGGTGAAAAGGGGGCCTGTGTGGAAGACAAACGTTCGAAAACTTTCTGTCAGTGGAGTACGTTTTAGACTAGAGACACAAAAGCATTTAATAAAAGACGTTGACTCTGAGGTGGTTATCAGATATTACCGGATAGTCCAGTGCACGGTTAAGTTTTCCAATATACTGGAAGCTTCAAGCCTAAGGTCTCATTTTTTAGAACACCTAAAGTCCGTATCTAGATGCGCCTTAAACGAATATAGCGGAAAGTCATTGAAATGTCCGAAATTTCATCAATGAACTACTACCATGGACAGAACAACTAAAACCGCCTTGGAAAAAATTGCAAAGATGGATTTAAAGCTAAGGTTTTGTAGACATCCCGCCTTGCTGGTCCTAGAGACGATTCAGTAATAGGCTCGTTTATCAAGTACAGCTTAAACCATCTAAGTTGGTGCAACAGTTCAAGGAATGGTCATTATTCGCTGGTTTGCCGGCCATAAAAGGAGCCGACTGAAGAGCTTTTCTGACGCCGCACAAACATAGAATAGTATTACTTGGAGAGGTTCTACCCTCTAAAGACTAAAATTTCTCCCTCTTCAAAGCCAACTCTAGATGGGCCAACCTTCCACATAGGGCCGGGACATATTACCAAAATCTTAACGATTTTAGCATAGTTCCCCAAAAGATGTAAAGAGTCTTCCAATATAGGGACGACCGCACTTTGACATTTGATAGCGGCCATATTGTTGAAGTAATATCTGTCAAATTGCCTGATGTCATTTATTCAGTTATTGTCTTGCCAAATCACCATGGACGGACATAGGAATAGAGCAAATGATAAAAATGTTTATCAAAATGGGTGTTCTGTTCGGGCGACGTGCCACACAGCTCATGCCACGCGCATGAAATTCTTCGAGCGATTCGAGGGCATGATCATTTCAATAGGAGGTGATGTGAACTGGCCAACGAGATCGTGCGATTCCCCGTTAGAATTGCAAGTTAGCCACGAACCACAGCGGCTCTCAAAGCCAACATAACTCATGCCATCGGTCAAATTCAGCCAGAGTAATGGAAAATTGGACATTTCGGATGTGCGCCACCCAGGGACATTTGAACGATATTATATTAGATGCATAATGGCATCCATAGGCCTTTCAAGCGAATAAAAGAATTTCACACCCACTTTGTTTTATTTAAATTTAAAGATAGCAAGCGCTCAATGAAAGACCCTTTATCATCTATCTATTCCCCGATAGGGAATTCCCCAATTTCTGGGGCTGTATTGTACTTATTGCCCTGTTGTCTTTATTTTATTTTCTGCGACAGTAAGCTTACTTAATACTTAATGTACGACTTGATAAGACCCATAAGAACACACTGATACTTAAGACAATAAGGTGCACTGTTCCAGGGAAGGACTTTCGTACAAAAGTTTCAAACTCTCCCAGAATTCACATGATTTCAACAAAAGACAAGTGCACCGGTACCTATGCCAATACCAAGCTTAGTTTTTATTTTCAAAAGTTCTCGTATAAAATGCATTAAAGGAGACATCACATGTATCCGAAAAACATGAAATTAGAATTAGTCCTTGAACGGCACTAATAAAAAAAAAAACTTTTCCATTCGAACTACATAACATACCCATTAAACCCGCACATAAAAGGACATTTTCCAACATACTTACGAGCATACATTTAAAAACGTTCCCTGTGTATGGTGGAGAACTTCTTTGGCGACAATCCCATTGTTATGTATTATGATATCCTTTACTCGACCAAAGTTTCTCCTGCGTTTAATGTTATGTTAAGATGTAGCTATTCTATTCCAAGGATTTCGTTCAAACGTTAAGTTTTTCCCATCTCGCTTAAGCCTTTTTGTAAACATGGAATAATTATACATCAGATGCAAGAGACCGAATATCCGCAAAGGAGAAAACTCTTCGTTTTTTTCTGATTTTCCTTGTGGATATTTCTTCTTGTTTCTTGGTTTAGTTTTACTGAAATCATTCATTGCCAGCATTGAACAATGCCACAAGCTATACGGATTACGGCCAATGTAGTCACGTTTTCGTTTAACATAATGTGCACATTACAAAATAAGAAAAACAGCCATTGCCATATAGTATTTCGGCATTTGAATTGCTCCTGCCGAGAGTGTCCTTGCTGGTGTGTGTTGGTGTGTGGGTGTATAAAAGTTTATCTGTATACACAAAGATGGATCCAGAAAACAAAATTTGTGGCCATAAGGACAGTTCGGAGGCAAAGGTTGGCTTGTGGAACATATGGCGACATTTTCTTTTTATTGGTTGGATTTCGTTTTTTCTTGGGTTCATATGTGTACACGCAGTCCTTTTGTACATCACATATGGTGAACTTAATGTTGTCAATTGGGTACATTATGTCATATCGATGGCCTATTTTAATGGGAATACACATTTTTTTTACGAATTCGTTTTCTATGCTGACATTTTATCATTTTATTGCGAGTATTTTTGTGCTTGTCTTTTAAAGCTGCTGGTTTTAAATAGTTTAATATGTAAAAGGGGACCTTGCATTAACAGTTCTGGGGGATGATAAAAAAGCAGGGTTGATGTGACTGCATTCTCCTGAATAATAACCAGTGTTGCCACTAATACAAAGTGAATCCGGTCAAACCTGACCGACCGACTGATCGATTTTTATTTTTAACTTTCATAGTTACGCAGTAACGAAATACTGTCCGTCTGTCTGTGTGTCCGTCTATGCAGAGGCCTACAGCCGGCTGCCCGGATTTCGTTCAAACTTCGGATTTGGAGTTTACAGTTCGGGCCGTTTTTTTTTTGCACGGTAACCTCAATATTAATGGTACATCCCATATACAATTTTTGTACCAGTTTGATTTGTTCGAAAACAGCTCTAACGATTTCAACTAAAACTGATATGAAGCTTAAGTTTTCCCCTTAAAAATCGAATAACGGTATTTTTGAAATTGGGACATATGTGCATTATATCGAAAACGGTCCATACGGTTGTAACAAAAATTAATTTATGAGGTAATAAGGTCATTTCTAACTGAATATTAAACACAGTTTTTCTCTATAGAATCGTACAATGGATTTCTGAAAAAAAGGCATTTTTAAAAAATTTAGTTTTCTTTAGTTTACCTGAAACGGCAATAATAACGATTTAGACAAAAATGCAAACATAGAGTAAAATTGATGTTTTCAAAATGATTGCGTCCTTAATTTTCAATTCAAATCACCGAAAACGCTATTTTTATTTTTTTTTAACTGTCCATATCTCGAAAACCATATTTTCGATTTCGATAAAACGTTCAAAAGCCAGTAATCCCGAACAATAAGTTACTTGTTTTTAAAATTGAAATTTTTTCGAAGAAGGGAGAGGGGTGTTTTCAATTTAAAATCCCAGTAGCAAATTTGTTCCCATTACGCGCCTGGGTGTATGTCATCTATTCCCACTCCTTTTGAATGTATAGTTACAGAACTCTTCATAACATTGTAACGAAACGCCACGGTTCGTCACACTTTTATATGGACAGACAATCCACTGGCGGCGATTGAACCAATCCCTTATGTGACTTCGAGAATTTACATTGGTCACGTAGAAGTCACACACTCTTATTGGTGGGAAAACAATGAGTACCCGAATGAGAGAAGCATTCGGGGAGACTTGTCTACCAGTGAACCGTACCAACCTTGCGTACCAGTTACCAGATAAGGCTCCCATTTTGGAAACGGGCTGTATTCCCTTTAGGAGATCGGCCTTAATTAAACAGTGTCAGCAATCCCAGCTGGCTTGCTACCCCTTTCCACTGGAACCACGCAGTAGTCGGGCCACTAGGAAGCACGTAGTAGTCGGGCCGCTAACGAACCACCCCACGCTGCAGTCGGGCCTCTCCCCCTCTTTTCCCCTTGAACCACGCTGTAGTCGAGCCGCTAAGGAACCCGCAGTAGTCGGGCCACTAGGAACCACGTAGTAGTCGGGCCGCTAAGGAACCACGCTGCAGTCGGGCCTCTCCCCATCCTTTCCCCTGGAACCACGCTGTAGTCGGGCCACTAGGAACCACGTAGTAGTCGGGCCGCTAAGGAACCACGTTGCAGTCGGGCCTCTCCCCATCCTTTCCCACGCTACAGTTGGGCCTCTCCCCCTTCTTTCCCCTGGAACCACGCTGTAGTCGGACCGGTAAGGAACCACGCTGTAGTCGGGCCACGTAGTTAGAAGTAGTGCAGACAAAAATACTGCGAATAAAGTGTACCTCTGAAACAGGATTTTGGTGTTTCTTTAGTAAACCCTTGATGCGGAGTATAGAAGCTTTCGCGTTTGAAACGCTGTAGAGGAATAAAAACAAACACTGGTTGGATCGTGGTGAACAACTGAACAAATTTTCTTTATTTGTAAAACTAGAGTTTAATTGGTTTAGGTACTTAAACATTAGCAAAAGCGGATGAATAATTCATAAAATGTTGCAACGCAAACGCAATAATCGAACATCAATGCAATGTTCCAATATGATAAAATTCTAGGAGTTGAAGTTGACTTAAAAGAATAATTAAGCAATTCTCTGTGGAGCGTGAAATTTTGTCGACGGAGTGGTATGCGATAGGGAATGGTGTCTTAACTAAGGGACCTCGCATAGAAAAACAAACACAATGCTAGATATTCTAAAAATTTCGAAATATCAACAAACTATAAATATTGTCTGCATACAACAACAGTATCCCATGTTTGTTTTTACTTTATCTTTTCTGGAAACACCAAAGTCCGAAACCAATAACTGCAAACCTCGGTGACAATGAGTGCGGTCATGTGATGAATGATGCGTTCCCATACCTGTTTTCAGCTTATCGTTGTGTTTCTGTTTTCTGATGCAACAGGACGCACATCGAAGTTGCTTTAAACTATCACCCAAAAATGTGAAGTAACACTTTGCTATTGCCACATCAGCACAGTCGTCAATCACAAGTCATGACATGACACACAAATAAACAAATACTATACTCCCGCAATCGAATAGGAACATAAAATACGCACCGACTTATCTGTACGAAAGCCCTCGGTTGAGTCACAATCTCATAAACAAATAAGAATAAATATAGTTTCAAACTAAATTGTTTCGTAAAGTAGAACCCATTTCGGTTTGCCTCAGAAGCTTAACCAAACAAAACTCAACACATTCCGAATGTCTGTCTGGGGGAATGCTCGTGTGTCGTAGCACATGTGTGTTTCAAATCCCACTCGCATGTGTTTCATTTAGATACAGAAATTTAACATTCATTCTGTACGCGCAGTTGATAGTTGCCTTTTGTCTATATACAATTTAATATTCGATTAATATTTTCTCTGCCACATGTTTGACAAGTTGGTATTCATTATTACGCCGGTTTACACCAAAACCAAGCAAACACGCGGGTGGCAAGGACATTAATTATGTTTCCAGAAGTGAACCCATTGAAAACATATGAAAAAACAAGAAAAACTACATGTGGCCACTCGAAACCCCGACAAGTGCATTCCCACTTGAATCTTTCAGTACCGGCCAAGAAGATGCATTCATCACCATCCAGTGCAACAAAAAACCACTTAACCCATGGCAAAGTGCGTGTTGATGTCGTCGTATAAATGTTTATACATCTTTATCAGTGCATTTTAATGTGTACTTTAAGTTTAAAAATTTGTATTGAGATAATCAATTATACCGTCGTCGTCGGTACGGTATACCACATGAGTGTACGATTAAGTGCGGCACACAATTTATAAATGAGGCCGCCCATTGAAAGTGTGATTTGAATGCAATTTTTTTTCTTTTGTTCCCTTCATTGTTGTAGTCGTGTGCACGGTAGCTGGGGTGTGGAGGTTCTCACCATTATCTTGGAAGGAAGACCACAACCAATTAGCTGTGGGCTGTGTTTGATATCGTTTAAAATTGATTAGTTCCATTAATGAATTTCCGGGCGTTCCATGAAGGAGGAAATCTTCCTGTTTCCGCTTTTGTCTTGTGTGCGCTCTGTTTCTAATGGCTTTTATAACGCCTACATGCGAAGTTGGCTCTCTTCAGCTTATTTTGTCTGCTCTTCTGGTTCTTTTTGAAGTAACTTTATTTACATTTTACATATGTAATAACTTGCATCCGACGTGATTTGTCTCTCAGGAGTGGGGGTAACTTGCAGCTGTAAATGTAATTGTCTCTGCAATAGAAAGCAGAGCGAGTCTCGCAGCTTTTTTGTTTTGTGTCGAAAAGGTTTTCGTAGAGAGATGCATTTTACGCGTATATATATAGTCGGCTTTGGAAAGGCAATAAATCTAAGCCTGACTTAACGAAACAAAATTCGGTTCACGTAGATTTTATGCATATAGCATGGAACCCGCTGAGCGTAGGGTTACCATTAAAAATAATCGAAAAGCCGGACAGTTAGGAGTGAAAAGCCTGATTATGGAGCAAAAAGCCTGACAAAAACACATTGTATTTTTTATCTAACCATTTTATAAAGGAATTGGTAGTATTAATTAATTAATAAAAAATATTCTTATTTTGTGACTTACGTTAGGTTACCAAAGCCACAGATCGGACGGTAGGTTTTCAAATTGGACATTGAACGGCCGCATATGACTGCTGTGACTTCGTTAATAGTATTGTCTCTTTTACTGAACGAAGATAAATACATATTTGGATTCACTCAGTAACAATTCAACTTTTATGATGATTTTTTTAACTTCGAACAAAATTTCGAACTCGAGATGTTAATCAATTCTGACATTACGATGATACATGAACTCAAAAAAGTGGTTCGCAAAATTCTGTCCGCTCTGTCCGTCTGTCTGTCCGTCCTTCCACAGACCTGCAGCCTAAACGGCTGCCTGGATTTCGTTTAAACTTCGGATTTGAAGTTTGTGGGCTTACAGTTCGGGGCCGTTTTTAACCTTCTCCATTACGTAGTAAGAGAAAGATATTGTTTTCGTACAAAATGTCGAACTCGAGATGTTAATCAATTCTAACATTACGATGATACACGAACTCAAAAAAGTGGGTCGCGAAATTCTGTCCGGTCTGTCCGTCTGTCTGTCTGTCTGTTTGTCTGTCTGTCTGTCTGTCTGTATGTCTGTCTGTCCCGAGGGCCTACAGCCTAAACGGCTGACCGGATTTCGTTCAAACCTCGGATTAGGAGTTTGTGGGCTTAGAGCTCGGGGCGGTTTTTTATTTTGCAAGGCAATCTCAATATTAATGGTACTTCCCATACAAACTGTTCGTACCAGTTTGATTTGCTCGAAAACGGCTCTAACGATTTCAACCGAAATTGATATTTAAGCTTAAGTGGGTGAGGTTACCATGACTACATACCCAGTTTTCTGCTTAAAATTCAAATAGCAGGTACTTTTGAAATTTGGACATATCTCGAAAACGGTTCGATAATCGAAATCGATACGATTGTGATAAAAATTCATTTCTAAGGTAATATGGTCATTTCTAAGTTAAATGAAAACTCAGTTTTCTCTGTATTATCGTGAAATGGATTTTGAAAAAAGGATTTTTTTTAAATGTAGTTTTCTTTAGTTTAACTGAAAACGGCAATAATAACGATTTAGACCAAAATGCAATCTTAGAGTAAAATGAATGTTACAAAGTTATCGCGTCCTTAATTTCAATTTGAATCAACGAAAACGTTAATTTTAAAAACTGCTCATATCTCGAAAACAAAAAAATTTTCGACTTCGATAAAACTTTAAAAATCAGTTTTGAACTAAATAGTTAAGCAATAGTAATATCCGAACTAAACATTGCAATATTTGTAACTGTTTTGTCTGCCGAATTTTACAAAAACCGCTCTAACGATTTTTAACAAAATATATTAAAATAATTCTAAATGACCCCATTCTTAGTTTTTCTCAAAAATTTCAAATAAATCCGTTTTATATTCATTCTCAAAATTTACTACCCAAATCCCGATCTATTTTCACATATCTACGGTATATTTTTGTACTAATCTGAAGGCTCCACTTCCAATAAAAACGTAATAGCAGCTACGCAAAACTTTTTTTTAGCAAATATTACCCACTTCTTCTTTTTTCAACCCTATTGAGTATGTACCTTGTACCTACCTTAAAATAATTCCAACCAATTGGAGCTTTACACAATCAGAAACTCTCATTTTAGTATCGGTATCGGCGACTAAAAAAAGTTTTTACGTGAATGAAATGTGTTTGTTCGCAACTCGCTCTTAGGTGAATAGTCCTTAGGTACTCTATTGAGTAGGGCTGACTCAAAATTCTCAATATATTTGGGTTCAAAAGTTATACCGATATATTTAAATATAATCCTTTTGGTTAGATGCAGCTAAATAAAGATGTTATTTTAAAAATATTACAGAAAAAGTTTAATAAATTGGAATTATTGAAAACATTTTTTTCGTGTATTGCATAGACCTGCCAGCTGCCATACTGCGGAGGTATCAAAAAACATTCCCATATTTATAGACATGTGTACAAATGTACTTTTCGAAGTCTTTTCTCTTTGGATTTTAATCGGGATCAGGCGAAGTTTTGCTTCAACTTTTGAAAATCTTTGTCCCCATAATAGTGGCAAAAAGGTAGAACAGCATAGGTCGACTTATGTCAAAATTGAGTAAATTGATCGGATGCACCGTACCCTGTTCTATATGCCGTAATTTGTTCATTCAAATATCTCTTTCGGTTGCTGTGTTATAAATTATAAAAAAAAAAAAAACATAAGTCTTCCCGTACATCTGAAGTCGAACCTTTAGCCTGCGCTCCTGAAAAGTGGCTAAAAATGACTTATACCGTTTTTCCTTGTTGCCACAGTTATAAGGGTTGGTTATAAGGATGGTTCCCTCGTATGTGCGTAAAGCTTTTGCATTTTTCTCATTTCTTCGGTTATTCTCTTCACTTTCAGCCAATTAGTGGTTTTCTATTTCACCTTCTAGACTCGCCTCCAATAGATTTTTTTAACAATGGTGTCAATGCTCCATCTCTTCGTATCAAAGGTCTTCCTTCTCGTATAGACGATAGGATATTTGTTTCTAAAAGAAATTTAGGTTGAAAACTCTTTTGACACCAACACTATCGTTACATACTGAGTTGGGAAGTGAGAAGTAACAACGATTCTCCCTTGTTTGGGGGTTACCCTGACAAATATTTGTTGGGAAATTATGTCTAATTTCAGTTTGTGAATTATTGTTTTGAGAGAATCAACTCTTAACAACAACTCGTTGTTACTTGTTTCGAGTTTTGTATCGAATAATTGTAAACCAGAAAACAGTTTTCCTTAATTGGAGAAGTGAAGAATGGAGTGTTGCCCCCTCAGCAGATAAGTCAGGACTCAGGAGTTGAAAGAAAATCAATTTGAAAAGATGGCTTTCAAATATTTCGATATTTATCGGATATTATTCAATTGTACATAAATATCCAAGAAACATCATTCAATTCATCGTTTGGATTGACCCTATTCATATATACATGTATACATACAACGCAAAACCCACACCGGACTATAGCGCCATCAAAAGCAAACATCTTACAACTTCGATAACATTTTGCTTTTCATCAATCACAATCTATCACGCAAAGAATTTAATTCGTGGATTCAAAAGTTGAAGTATACCTTAACGAAAGCTTAAGAGCTTCGTGAAATTTTAAAACTTCTCAATTACACAGATACAATATTTATATTAAAAAAAATAAATCCACACCATATTGTGCTGTCACAATCAATTTTAAATAATCCGTCCTTCAACTTTTCATCGGCATTATTTAATCAGTAAAATGGAATTGGTTCGATACAGAACTCTAGAAGTATGTCGATGAATGAAGTACCCTATACATATTTTTTTTTTAATTTCATGAATGGGATTGCATTATCAATGTCATATGTATGCCATACTTAGTGTACGTTAATATGTTACATGTTGATAAGTGTGGCGCCAGGCGCATGTAGTTATTTGTGATTATATACTTATCGTTGGATTTGATCATCGAAAAACATTTTATCCGCTTCGACAAGGTTTTGTGGATGGCCAGTGTGGTTTCCGAATTAATATGTGCTCGTATGTATTTTTACTGAATGTGGCGAAGTCTGCAACATTTCACGTAAGCGAATAATCATTAGATCGATAGGGTTGTCTTTTTTGGCCATATTGTTCTTTTTAAACTTTCCGTCCTTTTTTTAAAACGCACAATTGAAAATGCATACCTAATAAATTTTAATTCTTTTTTACTTTCAGGTAAGTGTGACCGACAATTTTGTTACCACTCTGCGTAAGTAAGGAAATAAGAAAAACCCACAATTCCAAGTCACGCTCTGTGGTTTTTGAAATACGAGCAAATTTCCACAATCAACTTTAATAAAACTTTCGACACTCGCGACTTATATATGAGTTAGAGTATAATTGATCAATTTTTTTTTAAATACGAGTAGTGTCACGGGTTTTATCAATGCAGTCAGGTGTTGGTAGATAAGATACAGAATTGCTGCTTCCTAAATTGTCAAAGCAGTTAAAGGCATTTGGTTTCTTTTTGTCGCAAATTATGCAAGACCTGGGGAATAATCTCAGGGGTTGAATCTCCACGACTATAGACCACTAGCTCATCATTTGTATAATAGAGCAAAAATAAAATCCATGAAAAACGTGTATCCCCGGGAGTATCCGGGAGAAGTATATAAAAAAGCTCTTCTGCTATCCGTTCTTTTCCTACAACTGCTATAGAGGATTTTATTACAATAGCACCAGTCTAAATTTGTATGAAAAATTGGAAATCATCCGCAGAACAATCATCAGAATTCTGATGGTCACTTCTAAAAGCAAAAATGTATCTTTTATGTATCAATAAAAAAATTGTTATTGACGTTAAAATAAATTAATTCAAATTACAATTATTGCGAAAATTTATATATTGTTATTATTCTATTATTTTTAAATTTATAGTTATGTTAAAAAAATAAATTGAACCCCGTCAAAGATCTTTTTATATTGTTGTCGCTGTTGGTAGCAATGTCACTCTTCGGTTACAGGCTGGTTAGGTAGATATGTAACATTATCAATAATGGAAACCAAATTCCAAAATTTAGTAAAGCATTAAATTACGAAATTTGAATGGCCTCAACTTCCGAAATTGCGTATGTCGCCCTACATGGTGGTAGGGCTCAATAAAGGCCCACCATATATCACCTAGACGCACTGTTTGCTCGATTGTTACTGATACTTTAATATTTCCAGAAGACTACAATTTGCAGCAATTTAAGTGCAGAGCAAACATACATCTGCAGGCATCTCGGGGCGCTGTTGAAACGTTATAGGTTCGCCTTTTCCGGGAGAAGTATATAAAAAAAAAGAAAAAGAAAAAATCAAGTTGACAAGCAACCTATTGAACGCGTCTTCGATGCGGAAACTGAACATTACAGCTTTAAATGCATTACATCTATAGGCTTTTGTATTGAGCCTTAATATATCTATATACTTTGTGAATACATAGTTCTAAAATGTTTTCAAATGAAATGATCAACACTACCCCATTTAACAAAAATGGAAAAGCCTGAAATGTTTCTATCATTTATATAAGCCAGCATTTTCCTTGTTATTTCTGATTTATGGTTCCAGTTATTCAAAACATTGACCAAAATTGAGAAATTCGAAATGCATTTCCTAAGTATCTGGCGTTTGTCCGAAATCGTCTTCAAATACTAAATGTGATTAAAATTAACTATCAAATAATGTCCCAGAGAATAATTGACAGTTCTGTTTTCTGAGCTCGATTTTTTGCCAGTGTAGCCTAAAGCTACAATTTCGGACTCAAGTCGAACTGTCTGGATATAAATATTTCCAAACATATAAAAGAGTTTGTCTTTACTGGAAGAGTTATAAACTTACAGCGCAAACCGCTAATCAGAAATCCACGAAATTTAAAGGCTGTCTGTATACATAGAGCTCTAAAAATATATTTTTATGTATGGGATTTTTTTCGTAATTAAAAAAAAAAAACGAGAACTTACGGTCGATTTACTGACGTTAGTCGCATTAATTTAGTTTAGTTTTTAGTTTAATTGACTATTTTAGTTCATGTTAGTCGCATTCATTTAAAACTTTGCATTTTGGAAGAAAAATAAAAATTTATAAGCACCTGGCTTTACTGTCTAACCCTAATACTCGTAGGTTGCAATATCACCGTTACCGTCCATGTCATAATTTAACAAAAAAATCCGAAAGGCATACGAATTCGTAGAGACGAGAAGTAAAAATCATTCTATAGGTTTTCGATATTTTTTAAAAGGCAAACACACGAGAAGGAAAATTACTTATAATTATTTTTTGAGAATATATACGACATCATTAGCCTTTAGACAAAATAATTTAAACGAAGCTTTTAATTCTGTTTAAATTAATTTTGTTATATTAAAGAAACAATTCAACTTATTTCTAAAAATTGTAAAACTAAAATATATGCAAAGTTAAACAATGATGCTTAAGTCTACAAGTTATTTTATTCACTTTAAAAACATTTTTTTAAAGTTAAGCTTTTTTTTGGATTTGGATATGTATATCCGCGTCGCGTTACAAATACGCACCCCATCCGTAGGATTTTTTTTTTTTAAGTAATATAGGGCTTAACGTGCAGCAATATTTAAGTTTGATCGTAATTGCCCAACTCATTTCGATTTACATAAAAAAATACCTCATATTGTTTGCGCATGGACTGGCGATAAATAAATAATAATCGTGTTCTACGTTGTTTTCGTTCGTTTGTTGCTTTCCTTTCGTCGACGTTTGAAATGGTTAACAGGCAAATAATAGCCAAAATGGCATCCGTGCGGTATTAATCGTAAAGGGACGGGTACCGTACAGTAAACAACTCAATTAAGAATAAGCCTATTAGAGTCTATTGACAGAGAAAATTTCGCAATTTACTCAGAAATAAGTACCTACAAAAGGAACAGAAGCAACTTGTTTTAAGGACATTCGAAGGTTTAATTGAAGGTTTTCTTCGTATTTTCCTTCAAATGTAATATTTCAATGTAAATCTCAAAATCATCCTTATTGTAAAAATAATGTTTCAGAAGAAAGATAGGTATAACTTATCATATCTCTGAATTGTAAAATGTGTGGTAACAAAGTCCTTGTAAATTTATATACGAAATAAAGCTATCTATCTATCTAGTACTACTAAGGACATTCGAACTTTGATACCTTTAAAGAGGCAGCCGACGACGTATACGATTTATAGACGATTTCAGAGATGTTGTGGATGTGGGCCAATGTCCAGCGGCAATTAAAATAAAGTGAACGACTGGGTCGCACGAAACTTTTTCGTTCATCAAAAGTTTGGTTTGGTTGTTTCCTTATTTTATTAGTTAAGTAGATAAAAATCAGAGAAGCGATGCTAGGTAAAAGAAAACGTTTCATAAAATATAGGAATATTGTTAAATTAAATCCACTTTTTGGTTATTCAACTGATTCGGCAGTGACACAAATTATTTATTTTAGACTGCTTGATTTATCAACTGAAAGCTCAATGCATGTTCCAACTTCCAACAATACTTCAATTGCCTGCAACTTTAAATTTGTTCGGCTTTCAAAGACAATCAACTATCACCTTAGCCGATTCCAGCTTTACACATACCAATACCAATACCAATATACCATATCTTAGGTACACTGGAATGAGTCTTGTTCATATCTTTTTAGTTCTTTTTCTTCCACAGTCAGTCGGGTTTTTCGGTTTTTAAAATTACTACATATTTGTGGTTTAAAAAAAAAAAAAAACGGAGATGACCCTTGACTTTAACATAAAGTTTATGTCTCATCTAAAGCTTAAGCTAACTTTTCCTTACGATGTCATGTAAAATAGTGGAGATTTGAAAGCTGAAGACCAGCATTTCAACACGTCCGTATTTAATACTTCTTACTGAGGCTATACGTGTCAAGTTACCTATTAATAACACATTTCCCTATGCCCCGATATACAGAATTCAAAGACTTAGTGCGGACTGCAAGACCTACTAATTCCTAACCGCACCAATATTGCTCAAGGCTAGGTTAACATAAGCAAATTAGTTCCATACCATCATTATGTAGATTGGTTACGTAACTATAGGTGAAACCAATCAACCAAGTGTCATTTAATTCGATTCGAGACCAAAGTACGTTTTCCTGGTTGGGATTAAAAGTTTAGCTTTGGTGACATCGTTATCCATGTCACATCGATCTGACCATTGTTGTGTCGACCATCTGGTCATCATATGTGACTTGGTTTGCCCCTGACTGCTGCAATATCTATATAAAAACTCCGGTCAATAAATCACAAAATCGTAATTACACTCGTCTTTCATCGACCCCTATCTTTGACCATAGTGACAGAAGAGCGATTACGTCGATCCCCATTGCAATATTTGGGTATAATGGTAAATATCAATTTTATTCGCACTGAAGGATGCATACTGAAGAGGCCCTACCTAATCCTCTCGTAATCCCGTTAAGCATTACAAATTCGACTGTGCGAACAAAAGCCGCCTTCAATATATAGGCATAGGGGTACCGAAGCGACATGCATTTCAAACCCTTTTGTATATAGTTAATATATTTACGATTAATTTAATACCCAAGGAGCACTGAAGAGGATCTCTTGAGTGTGTTTTCGTGTTTTGCTTTGTTAATTGCAGAGTGAGCTGTGTGTGCCGCGAACGAGTACTCATTATACTCACTCGTACTTGCAACAGATGATTAGCTGCGTACAACATTATACAGTGTAAACAGCGGGGGCTGTCAAATGTATACGAAAGCCCTCACCCTCTTCTATGTTACAACAAAACTAATTGCGTTCAAACTCGAAATGCCTTTTGCCACCACTTTTATCAAAGCACAGGTTTCAGTGTTCAGATGAGGGTGAAGTGCGACGATGAAACACATATCCATAGCCACAGCTGCTGATGGGAGGCAGAATGTTGATGCTACAAAAGAGGTTTTTTTTCAAGGACCAAAGCTTAAGGGCAGCGTCGTCGTTTACCGAATTTCTAGGAAATCATGATTTTTTTTTCTCTTCTGTTCATTCGTTTAGGAGGGTTTTATGTTTTTTTTTGTTTTTTTGTTTTTTTCCGCTTCATCTGCTCCTGCTGGCCGAAAGGAAGAATGAGTGCTATAGGGATGGCGAGAGTACAGAAAAACGACAGAATAAGGAGCAACACACGATTTGTTTGTGCGCAGTGGATTGTGGTGACCTTATTTTGCCCTATGAGTCCTAACCATTATGCCACTCACTATACACTATAATATCGGGCCTCTTGCTCATACACACATGAAGCCAGGGGATGGCGCGAGGCGGCGGTGCATGTAGTTTGAAGAAGTGCTAATGGTATTGATTTTTTTTTTTTTTTTTTTTTTTTTTCAAGTATGTATGGATAGGACAGACTATAATTTTCAGTCACTGAACCCTGGAGTGCATATGCGGTAATGATATCCTATATGCGGAAAAAGTAAGCATTAGCATAAGTAATGGGGAATTCAAGTTATAGTACGCCATTTTGGGAATAGCATCGATGAAAGCATTAAATGTGGAGAAGCATATTTATTGGGAAAGTGCACGGAGATAGGGCATGGTTTTCAATCGTCGCGCTCTGCATATAGAAATCGTTGACACTCCCTCAATATTTATTGTACCTAACCATTCGCTGACGAGTGGTATATGGATGTCCTTGGATTATGAATCCAATCTGATTCATCAGACGTAGGCAACGAATGTGATGTTTTTGTGTGTAAATGAGGGAGATATGTATGTCCTCGTGTAAAGAACAATCAGAAACAAAAAAAAAATCAAATTTATTGACACATGTTACTGTGGTAGCAAACTTTATAATCTGAAATGGAAATGGCTATTGATTATACATGTTTCCGATCCGCAGAGTCGGGATCGGGGGCTTATTTTTGGGCCGAAGCGTTGGTGTTTATTCACTCTGCGCGTGACCGTCCTGAAATGCTGAAGCGCACTATTCTTTTCCAGGTCAAAGTCGCAGTTGGAAATAGTTTTTCAACATTCTTCACGAAAGTTCGCCATGGCAAGCTGTGGCCGGACTCGAAGAATTTGGTGTTTCAAAGGGCGTAATATATCTTCATCGACTTCGTTTCTGCCAACGATGTCAATAAATAAACCATCGCATGCAAGAAGTTGCAAACAAATTTTGGAAAACGTTCTTGCGCGTTTCAAACGAAAGGTTCCTTTTCTTTTCCCCGGCCAAATCTTTGAAATAAGTTTTTACTTTCAAATAAGTTGTTACTTGCGGTGTATCTACCAAGATTTGTCTATACACAGAGCAATGACTAAGAAGCCTTGAAGTTACACCAACAGCTGGAGAGCGATAGCTGCAGCGAGAGGACTTAACAGAGAAACTAAATAAAAAGTGAAGACTCATTCGTTCTCGTTCTCGTTAGCACTGAAAGTTGTCATCACTGGACACACTGCCTGATACGAAAACACGTAAATAAGTAGACGAACGTACCTTTAAACGAATTCTGTTGAAGCTGAGGAGGAGGAGGAGGAGGAGGAGGAGGAGGAGGAGGAGGCTTTACCTACTCTGCTCCCGGTTTTTTCTATCCTCTTTTTTACAGTCCTACAATCTAGCTTTTGCAATAGAAAAAAGATGATTTATTTTAAAAAATCGCCGCTAAGCGGAATTAAACGGGATTTTAAAAAGCGGGATACCGATAAGCTCCCGGTAAATAACCAATCCACCAAATAGACTCTACTCTGGTAGCAATCATCTTAATCCATTCCCAACGCACTTTCTTTTAAAAACGTACGCATCAGTTTAAGGCTGTCAGTCAGTGATGCAAATTGAGGCATAATTCCGAAGCATTGAGGAATAATTTTGAGAAAAAAAGGCAACTTTTTTGTGAATTATTTGGTAAGTCTGGTACATACTTTGATCGAAGTCTCATTTATAACTGTCCGTCATGCTAATATTTCCAATTCTCTACTTGATTTACTCACAAAACCCAAACCTTGGACTACCAAACATAGGGTTAGATAGGTATAAAATCGTCTATCCGGTTTGGCATCACTGCTTCCACTATTAATTCGGTTGCACAAAATCTCTTAAAGGTGGAAATACTTCCTATGTGCAGATTGAAAGATCGTTGTCATCAACTGTAAATGCATCATATTAAGAGGCCCAGTTTGATTATATATTTGTAAACCCACAGTCGGGAGGAGCAGGTCCTTGTGTTTGCCCTAGTTTAGCAAGTAAGACATTACGAAGCCAGCTAGTTTCATTATAGTTTCCGTGGATCTACAGGTATATAGGGTTCATTCGGTTCGCCGTCATCTCTATTTCAGACCAAATGCGTCAAAGAAGCTCATAAAATGTACCTCTTCGGTAGATTGTTGACGCCATCGTTGATGGAATTCATTCGCGGTAACTCCTCCTTCCGAGGGACTTTTGTAATACTTCTTGCACTCATCCTGAAAGTGCGGCGGTGCGATACCATTTACATGTAGGTACGTTTATAAGTGCAATAAGTCGACAACGGATTTTATCTTCTCGACGTTCCTGCAGTTTAATTGGGTAACAAAGTTATAATGCTTCATTGTTTCGCTAAAAAACAAAACAAAAACGGTAGGTACTTGGGAATAGGGGCATATCTCAAAAACGGTCCTTACAATTGTAACAAAATTTCGTTTATAATGTAATTTATGGTCATTTCTAAATTAATAGCGAACTCAGTTTTTCTATGTATTGTTGTACAATGCATTTTTTTTTAAAGTCATTTTTAAAAATTTGGTTTTCTTTGGTTTACTTGAAAACGGACTAATGATTTTGACCAAAATGCAAGGTTGGTGTAAAATTGATATCTTCAAAATTGTTGAGTCTTTTTTTTTCAATTTGAATCACCAAAAACGCTAAATTTCGAAAACCCCAATTCCGATTTCGATAAAACTGTAAAAACCAAGTTTCATCCCGAACGAATAACCCAAAACTGAATTTTAGTTAACACTATTCCAATATTTTATGAACCGTTTCTTTTATCTAGCATCGCTTCTCAGATTTCCATTTATTAATAACAGACAGTTACAAGCTGTAAGTCTAGAACTTGTACCTAGGATTTGAAGTTAATACGCCGACTCCACTAGAGATATAATCTCTAACCAAATGTCTGATATGTAGGTGTAAAAAATGGCACCTGCAAACGAAAAGCAAAAAAAAATAAATAAAACATATGTCAAATTCATGTCAGACATCCATGTCAAAATATAATCGCAGAGAGTGATCGCTAACATCCAATCATAAGGTGAAATAGAGTAACACCATAAGATATTTCATCTCATAATAATGCTCCTGTGGATTCGGGGTGTAGTGATGCTTAAAACCTCTTCACACCGAGCCGAAAACTTTATCAAAAACAAAAGTTTCCCCATACATATTTCAGTTTTCAAAACGAGCCGTTTAAATTAGTTTTCTACGAAAACACCACGAAACCGACTTCTAATCGTTGGATTGTTGAAACAAACACTTTAACACACCTTTTGCAATATTCAGCAGAACAGCTAACCGAACAACTGTCGCAACTTAAAATCATTTTCCACACCTAATTGATTTGCTAATATTATTTTAAAATGCTCTGAATAAATTTTATTTGTTAATTACAAATTTAACCAAAATACCTAGTTTACATAGAATTTTCACGACTCACGTCTCGCAGCTGATTGAAACGTCAAAAGAACTAGTTGATGTTCGATGGGAATGCATTGACCAGTTTTTGACGGAAACACGATTTTCGGTGCGGTGTGAATTTGGTGAGGCTATTAAGAAGATCGATCCTTAGGGAGGTAGAGCTGCGGTTGAAATCAAAACAGTAAGGTTTAAGTTAAATTAGCTCTCTTTTATTGTCATTAGCGTGTTGATAGTCATTTTTAAATGTAAATGCTTTGAGAAAATTTAAGCAAAAGTTTATAGTTGGAATGTTTTTTTGTTCCCTGAAATTCTCACGATTTTGCTGCTGTTTCCCTTTTTCCCCACAAGACGGCTTTTCGGACATTGAAATTTCCACAAATAGCAAGAAATCGCATAATAACACTGCGTGCGATTAATCCAGCTGAAAGCACCCGATAGCTGTATTTTTATCGCTTTGGTGAAGTTTGGACACCACCAACTGCTCTAGTGCAACTGCTGGTGATGGTTTTTATTGACTTCTTAGCGGCCGGGAAGCATCAAACGCTTCACGCTAAAACTGCAAAGTCCACTGTAACAGTTACACCTGCAACAAACAGCATTCATCTGCGTCGAATGCTAACAAAAACGCTTGATATTGCCTAACGATCAAGCCGATGTATTTTTCTTTGACAGCGTTTGCTTACAACTTCTTGGCGTGCACAACCTGCTCTACTGTCTGGCGCCACTTGCGATGCAATAATCCAAAATGCAATGCAAGTCTTTCAAAAGCTCTTTGCCATTTGTCAATTGTGAATGTGATCTCACTTCTTTTATTGTGTTTGCCTTGAATGCCATCTGCTACTGCGCACACACACACAGACCAAAACCCAAACACGTATCATTCTACTGAATTGAATTGAAACTCTTTCAGTTTTCACCAAAGCGAAAGCCCCGAAGGAAAACACGTACACTCACGCAATTGAAGTCATAATGACATCCGCTGTCGCATAGAAGCATTGTCGCCTTTTTCACTCATTGCAGCGGTGTAATGCTGTGAATGCACGCGCTTTGTTCACAGTAACAAAACTGTTGACGGAAGGAGTTGGATCAATTATTCATTTCCTGCGCCACGGGTGTTTGACAATTGGATACACCACCGTATCCACTGGAGTGGAAGTTATTTAGCACGTGCGAAGGTTTAACACCCGCCGTTAACCAAATGCACTGACGCTGACGCCACATACCACAAGTATGCATATAGCCGACTAAAGACTAAACGAATACAAACGTTTCGTGCGTTTAATAGCGATAATTCTTCAGGAAATGTAAAGATTGCGCCCAATCTGACACGTGCTGGGTAATTCTTAAAAAATAACTCGAAACTGCTTGGAAGCAGTTGGAAATTGATTTTCAATACGGTTTATCTGCTCGATCAAAGGGTGCTGTGTGCGTGTGTGTGTGTGTGTTACTTTTTTTAGTGCTTCCAGGAAAACATTGTCTCGTAAGAAGCACCACTCACCACATGATGTCCATGCAGCTTCAATGGGGATATGAAATTGCCTCTCCCTGGGTGTCAATTATATTGCTCTATCGGATGTATGGAAGATTGTTGGTCTCCTTGAATTTTATTGTTGCTTACTGCGACAGACAATGCATAAAAGTAGCGCAGATTCTGTGGCCCTCGCCCCAGTGTCCGGCTATCTATAAAGTGGCACAGATGCATAAATGCGCGTGCATCTCATTTTAGAACGAAATCATTCTCTCAACTTGGTCGAGTATTTTATGGGTTTTTCTGTGACATTTTCATAAAACAGCCAAACAAACATATCGACTTAATTTTAAACCCAATTTAATGGCTGCAATAAGTTGTAGGGGTATAGGCGGCTGATCCAAATCGCGTGGGTTAAACTGGGGGACAGTTTATGACTCTTTGTTGCGGCGACGATAGTGAGCTGCCGCGTCGGCATGCATGTGATGCAACTTTTTGGGAATATTTATAGAAACTGACACGTTTAACATTCTGACAGCGGATCTACTTTAAGTTGTGCAACTGAGAGTTTAAAGTGTTTTTGTTATCAGGAATATTGCTCATACAATTTAGGACAACCAACCATAAGTGCGAGGTTGATGGATTTCAGGAATTGGCTGAATCGTCATTGGATTTCGTCTGGACATGGTATGTGTTTGTAATGTCTGGTAAGACAATTACGATTCAGTTGGTTGGCTTTGGGTAGGTATGGCGTCGCGTCAATCGAACTCAACTGGAATACGCGCAAGTACTACAAACTGTTTATAGATGGGGTGTAGAATATCAAGTTTCAATCAAGTCCTACAAATGGACATGGACACCCGTGTAATATGAACTGTCTCTGAAACGGGATAGCTGCCCACGTGGCAGTATTTTGTAAGTACGTATTTCCCATAATGTAAGGGCCGTGATGAAATGAAAAAAAGGGCCTTTCATTATGGACTTGACAACTTCTTTTTTTAATAAAATGCAAACTACTTGAGATATCGTACAAAAAAAAAAAAGTATTATCTCGAATTACTATCAAAACATTTATGAATGGAATTCGACTTTGTTCATATGTCCACCACGGGAACGTATATGCAGCGGTCGATACGTTGAACTCAATTTGAGATGAGTCGGCCGCACATTTCGACCGATACGGCCGCTATGTCTCGTTCAATATTGACTATAAAGCTACTCTAACGTCGCCCATAAAAAAAGTCTGGAGGCGTTAAGTCACACGATCTCGGCGGCCAATCGACGGGTCCGTTTCTCGAGATAGCACTTCAATAACTCTATTGTTGTACCCGCTGTGTGGCTTGGGCTCCATCTTGTCAGAACCACATTTTACTGATGTACAATTTATGCAATTGCTCAAAGGAATAAGTCGCAGTGGCTAAGTGTTAGTGTGTTGGACTACTAAGCGAGTGGTCTCAGGTTCGAATCCCGCAAAAACCCAAATTCCAACTTATGGTTTTTTTTAGTCGGCATAAAATTGTAGATCGCTTCCAAAAATGAAAAACTCACACAAAACGAATGGTTGTGAGAAGCTAGGCCTAGGGTCCCTCCGGACCTGTTGCGCCAACTATTTATTTATTTTCAAAGGAATAACGTTCCAACATGTATCTACGTAACGTGACGGTCATTTCCATCGACGAAAAAAACGGCCCAATGATGCCACCGGCATTTTTAACAAAAAAGTGACTTTTTGCGGAGGAAGTGCTATTTCATAAAGCCCATGAAGGTTCTCACCTGTCCAGTACCGCATATTTTACTTATTGGCGAAGCCGTTTAACCAGAAATGCGCTTCATCGCAGAAGATTGAAAATTGGCGTTATCGCTTGCCAATTAAGTCCCACCTGCTTCCTCATTTGACCTTTTCATTGGCCAAAGAAAATATAGTTATGTTCGGTGTCAATTCCTATTGACAGAATAATCAACTTAAACAAATGAGATTTTGATCTATGTAGACGGTTCAAAAACATCGGATGGAACAAGTTCGACCATATCCAGACCTTGATATGTGTGCTTATACCAGGAGATTGTGGTATAGGTAAACGGGGGGTCAATTCTAGTTCTGTGAAAGAGTGAATCGAATAAGTTCTTTTCACATTCGCTCCCACACATTGCTTTCATTTTCTCTATTCACTCGGTACTAAAAAGCGATTCTCGCTCAATAAATAAAACTTTCGTGGTGAATTCAATATCGCACAGGACGCACACTGTATTGTATGATCTTAGATTCAAAATTTTCTCAAACTCTCTCAAAAACATTCACTTGCAAATTTAATTTTAAAGTGCGGTATTGAGTTTCAAAATGTTTATGCACACCTGTCTAAAACAACGTTTTTGAGATTTACTTTCACTTTCCATATGTATCGTGAAATCTGCCGGGAGAGACTTCGTTATCGACAGGTATTTTCAAAGTTGCTCGGCAAGTGACGTGGGTTTTCTGAAATACAATTGTTATTCAAATTGTTTACAAAGTTTATTTATCTCTCCGATTTACTAATTGCTTTCGTTTAAATAAATTTTCATATTTTTGATGTGTTGAACTTACAAAATTTTTAGAAAACCGCAACGAACGATAGACAATGAGTTTGTTGAATGAATGAATGAACGATACGCAATGAATTAGCTGACTATTTGAAATGTCAAATTTTGTATGGGGAGTTTAACTTCTATCGATTGTTACGATCGTGTCAAACGCATTCACTTAACCGACTGGTGAATCTTTCACTTCGAATGTATTCTGCTATGCCAAGTATTTAATTTGAGTGAAACGTTCCCCCCGGGTAATTCCACGATAGGGGTGCTGAACCCAGATCGGCTCTGTCCACTAAGTCATTTGTTTAAGAAATAACTAAAAAACTGTTGTATTCTAATTTTTTGAGAAAAACTTAGTATGGGATCTTATTTAGAATACTTATGTTATCTTCAAATATGTATTTTGATAAAAATTGTAAGAGCGGTTTTTTGTAAAATTTGGCAGACAAAACAGTAACAAATATTGCAATGTTTAGTTTGGAAAATACTACATATTGTTTAACTATGTATTATAGCGGAAAACTGAGCTTTAAATATAGTTTGGGAAGTATCTACTGCGTACCGCTTGGTTTTTAAAGTTTTAAACAAATCTAAAATGGAGTTTTTAAGATAAGAGCAGTTTCTAAAATAAGCGTTTTTGGTGATTCGAATTGAAAAATAATTTATCAAACATCAATTTTACTTCAAGTACCTACCTATGCATTTTGGTAAAAATCGCTGTTGCCGTTTTCAATTAAACTAAGGAAAATTACATTTTAAAGAAAATATATTTTTCAAAAATCCATTGAACGACAATATATAGAAAAACTGAAAAACTGAGTTTGCTATTAATTTAAAAATGACCATATTACCTTTTAAACGAACTTTGGTTACAATTCGAAATTCATATTTTAACCTCACCTACTTAGGCTTAAATATCAATTTTGTTTAAAATCGTTAGAGGCCTTTTCGAACAAATCAAACTCAAATAGCTAATAGTTTCCGTTGTAACCAGTACGTGTCTAGGCCGTTGGCTGATACCACGCATTACGGATTAAAAATCAACCATGAATACTTTCAAATAAATTGTCTCAAATCTAATCCCATCGGTCGCATCACCAAGCGGCCCCTATCAAGCCAGCTATCAGCTTCTTGCAGGAGTAACTTATTGAAGTTAGCTCCTCGTGCGATCTACTTAACATATTTGATATCCAATTTATCAACTCAACTACCCGCCCACGTCAACCAAATCCGGGCATTTAAATTTCGTTTTTCCTGTCACGATACTTGTCAAAATCCAAACGTGTTTTCGCCCTTGGAACCGCTTCAAAGTGTAACTCTTTTCGAATGCATTAAGCGTTCCCGAAGCGAATGGATATTGTCGTAAGAAATAAAATTGAGTTGTTTATGGAAGTACATCCAATGAGGATACCAATCTCAATCAAAAGACACACGTAGCAGAAATCGTTCACCTGCTTCTTATAAGAGTCGTACGTACATCTGCTTGTGCGCTGTTTTGAATTCAAAGCATGATTCTTCTTGAAGTATTCAATTGGTAACTGCGACGACTTTGAATTGAGCTGCTCACTTCATTTTGTACTGAGGTAGACGGAAAGGCCTTTGAAATGATGCAAGTATAATGTGGTAGCTATTCCCGATTTATATATATACAATATACATATATATATATATTTTTTTTTTTTTCACATAACATACTTCTAAGTTCCACAGTTCCAGGATGAACCAATGCACAAGTTGCTGATGAAGCTTAAATGTCCAAACCAGGTGGGCGGACATTCTGCAAATCACTAAGACCACAGCTAAGGCCCACTGGACTAATCTACCGAGTGCGAAAAGTGTTTGAAAGTATTTTGAGGATATTTGCGAAGACCAATTGAGTCAGGTTCGTGGCCTGGTAAGAAAGGGAGTACTTTGTGCCACATCCAGGTCTTCATTGTGTAGGAGAAAGTTGTCTATCTAAAAAATCTACTGTGCTACATTCAAACCATCGTGCTTGATATAGTTAAACTTTTTTGTTGGTGCGCTGGTGAAAGACGAAACCCCGAAAGGAAAAGCTCGCAAAAAAATCGGTTATAAGCACAGGCTGTGTTTTTACTGAAGCTGTTTCTAAGCTGCAGCCCTCAGTCCCTTGGCCACCCAGATCTCCAGCTTTGGCCGCTCCGGACTTCTTTTTTTTTTATTTGAAAAGCAAAGTGCATGCCAGCAGGCCTCAAACCATTGACGACCCCAAGGCAAACATTTGTCCCGAACTCATCGCTATACGGCTGGAGATGCTCGAAGAGTGATAGAAAATGCAGAAACAATTTAGACGGTCACTCGATTGATGATGTATTCAAAAACTAGTCCAAATCAATTATTATCTTTATACAGGGTGGCGCAAAATTAATTATCCTAATATGTTTTTGAACTACATTTTTACTAAATAAAAAAAAATGATTTTGAGTAATGGAAATCTTTATTTGGACCTTTACAATTTTTTCTTTTAAATGAAAAAGATGATATCCGTCAAGTGGCTGCCGCCAGTGTTGAACGTTGATACACATTTGTGTCCGTTTTATTGCATTTTCCATGACTTCGCACGATTTCCATTCGCATTCTTGTCGAATATTCTCCTCTTAAGGGCTGCGATTGTCTGAGGCTTGTTGGCATAAAACCCGCGACTTCAAGTAGCCTCAAAGAAAGAAGTCTGGTAAAACTAAGATTTAACTTATTCACGTAACCGCTTAGGTGGAAATGGGCCTTGTCGCTCATGATGATTTGCGACACGAAATCGTCCTCTTCGTTGTTGAGATTGAAGATGACTTGACAGTTCGCACGCTCTTGCGGAGTATAGCGCTCCATTGCTTGTCTATTTATCAAAACTAGACAGCAGCTGTCTAGTTCACAAATGTCAAATATGATTGACGTACGACGCCATTTGCAAAAATTATAGCATCTTCCGATAGGGTAGGTAGTTCATTTTGCGTCACCTTGTTTAAGGAAATCTGTTTTTTTGTTTATAAAGTTTTTCAATATTCGCTCGGATGATGATGGTGATATGACTCTGATGACATTCGCTAATCTTTTCCATCTTAATTTTTTGCCTAGAACCCGAGGGGTTTGATTCAAAGATCCTCTGGACTTGAACACTATTCGCTCGATGTGGCCGAGGCAAGTCGACGTGTTAAATTTTTGTTCAACATCCCTGTGCAGATTAAAGATTTTACCGATATACATTCCCCTCCATTACACACATGACCAAACGAACAAAATTCGCGGCAGTGTAAATAAAAACGACATTTAAAAATCTCTGGCCTTCAGAAATTCCTACTTGTTTTGTAAGCAAAATTTATAAATATTTCACATGATCTATGTTTCGCCAAGCATGGGGAAGTGTGAACTACCCTTTAATTAGTAAACTCGGTGTGGATCTGTTGAACCTTAGACGCATCATCCTCACCCTTAATTTTTTTTGTAATAATCTTCTTCATCTCAGACACTTGATTAGTTTGAACTGTCTTCGAAATATTATACTCTTCCAGCTTTGTACACTTAAGACTCGCACATACTAAGTAACTTTCCGATATCAATAAGTCATCTTAGCGATTCAAATCATCCTCCGTGTAGCAAGTTCAACTGCCTTGACTCTTACTGCAACGAACCCATTATTGAGCTCATCCCAGACAGCGTGAATTCCCATTACTTTATTTAAATTAAAAAGACAATTTTCTTATTTTTTTTTATTCATTTTGAAACCATGCATTCGTATAAATACCGCCAAGTGTAACACGCCGTCTATCAATTGAATCCTCTGACTTGGTCATTAATAAATGCAATGAATGAGTAAGCACAGCTGGACACAGCAAGCCAGCACAAGTCAAGAGAGACGCGAAAGGCGATCGCGCATATGGAGATACTAAACGCGTCGTCGGCGCCTTCGGCTTTTGTGTGAAGTGCGTTCGTGATATGGATACATGAACGACCATCGTAAATGGAATTTTAATTGAAGAATTAAAAGCCAAACAAAGAAAATGAATGTGTTTCTAAAAATAGTGCAACGCTTTTGATAAAAACTGATATTATGAGAGGTATGGGTGCACAAATGGGAAAAGTATTTTTTCTGTCTTCAATTTGGATATTGCACTATGATATCTGGTCGTGACCAAGTGCTATTGTATACCCGCAGTTGATCGCTTGACAGCGCTATCTATTTATTGCTTGACAAAGGAGTACAAAACGCCTCGACGCGTCAATACCTATACAAAGAAAAACGACTCTCTGAATTATATAACCCCTCCCAGAAGAGAAAACAAATGACACCAATCCATTTTAGACGCTACAGAAATTTGGCATTTAACCTAAAGCAATCCACCCAAACCCTCCAATTAATTATCCAAAATGGGAAACGATTTAACTAAAGCATGATACCAAACACTTAAGTGCGAGAAAATTCAAAACCGATAACTCAGAGGGTAGGAATGCAATTCAGAAGAAACGAGAAAAAAAAAAATCGAAATTCTCGAATTGAATTTTAATTTTAACTTTCCCCCATTCCAAATAGTGAACTCCACTTAAGTGGAACACTTGAGATTTTTTTTTAATTTTTTCATTTTTTCGTTTGTGAGAACGTGTGAATAATCCAGACTATCGTCACTTAATGGAATGTTTAATTTTTAGATACGTACAGACGTACGCACATAAACAAATCGTTTTCAGCAAATTGCGTTTAGTGGCAAAACGGTTTTCGAAGTCGGGTACTTGAGTGCGCCTTTTTTTCAAGTGAAATTGAATGTTTACTGTACTGCGGACTTGTTTACCAACATTTAGGGGAAGGAAAAAAAGAAAAGAAGAATACATACATATACAACCCACTGTAGTGTCAAAATCAAATCTGGTGTAGCAACGGATTTTCATTTTGAGGCTCAAGTCGGTCAAGTCAAACAATACTGAACTCGTAAGTGTTTGAAGGATGTATATTTTAGACGTTCAGGTGTTAAGGGCGGCAAAACGTGATCAGCAAAAAGTCAGTTTTACAATGCGGTATGTAAGTCGAGACGTAAGCGATTGTCATCTTGACAGATTTGTTGCGCATTTAAATAGTATAACTGCAATCGGTTGTTCGCTGGGTGTGGACAGACCAAACGACTGCGTCCGGACATCTGCAAAAGGTCGGCGGCTTTCCTTCTGTCTCTCAAGAGAATTGACTGTAAACCGCTTATGGGCATCCTTTCGGACCACCAAGCTTTTGTCTCCACCATCTGTCCTGCTTGTGGAGAGGACGACGATACAGAGGAGCACTTCCTCTTTAATTGTCCTGCCTTTGCTCGCATTAGGTGGCGGATTTTTGCGGTTGACGCGGTGAGTGCTGAACATCTAAGCTCTTCACCACTGCATCTCCTTCTCATCTTTCTTCGAAAGACGGGAAAACTATGTACCTACATAAATGTAAGGTTTCTAATTGGCAGTACAATGGACCAGTAGTTGTGTCTGAGTGCTCCAGCGGATAGAAAAAAAAAAAAAAAAACTTTAGATAGGTATCTCAAAAAACATTTCATTGGCTTGAATTGCTATCAAACCATTTATGAATGGAATTCTAGTTCATATGTCCACCACGGGAACGTATACAGCGCTCGATACGTTAAACCCAATTTTCGATGAGGCGGTCACACATTTCGACCGATAAGGCCGCTATTTCTTGTTCAATAATGGCTCTGAGCTGCTCTAACGTCGCCGGTTTGTTGGCATAGACCAATGAATTAATGTAGCCCCATACAAAAAAGTCGAGAGGCGTTAAATCACATGATCTCCGCAACTACGGGTCCGTTTCTCTAGATAACACGTTCTCCGAACTGATACTTCAATAACTCAATTGCTGCACCCGCTGTGTGACTTGTGGCACCGTCTTCTTGGAACCACATTCCACATATCACTGATGTCAAATTCATGCAATAGCTGAAATAAATAACGTTGCAACATGTCTCTGTAGCCAATACCACTTCCCGTGACGGTCGTTTTCATCGACGAAAAAAACGGCCCAATGACGCTACCCGAATAAAAACCACACCAAACCGTGACTTTTAGCGGATGAAGCCCTGTTTCATGAAATGAGGTTCATCACTGAAGATCAGAGTTGTCGGTTTAGGGGTTTCTCCCAGATTTAGGGTGTTTTTTTTTTTTTTTTTTTTTTGATGGAGGGAAATCTGGGGATATTTTGACACTTTGGCATCGCTGCCGAAGATTGAAAATTGGCGTTAACGCTCTTATAATTGCGGCCACCGACTCGGAATTTCGGTAGTGAACAACAATTATTTGTAAACGTTGTTTCTTTGTGTACTTCACCAAGATTCACCAAGATGAAAATCCCGATATTACTGAATATTTTGACATTGACAGTTCGGTAATCGGTTTAAGGGTGCATTAACACTGAAAGTTTGAATTTGTCAAGTCGCTAATGAAAGAGCCTTTATAACTCACAATATTTCCAATTTGTAGGCCGATTAAGGGAATTTAAAGACTTTTTCAAATTGGCAACACTAGGTATCTTAAGTGACAGTCAATTTGCTGACAGCTGACAGATAAATCGTGTTCCGTTTGTTTTGTACTTATACTTATACTTCAAAAAGTATCAAGCACTGACTACCCCGACGGATTGTGAAGGTGAAATACAAAAGAATGATCGAGTGTTTTATTGTCTGACTTAAGAGTCTTCAAGACATTATGATCTCCCACAATATTTTAGTATTTATTACGCAGAGGTACACACTATTGACCTACCCTGTAGGATATTAAGGCTTTCCCCAAATAAAGAACCCGTTACAAGAAGCTGAAGTTACCTCTATTTATTTAGCTGATCGACGGGTAGTTCGGAAATTGGCACCCACGCTTTCCAGCTATAGGAATTCCATGCAACAACCAATGCTATACTTACGAAAATACTAGTGAAAATAAAACTTTGTGGCACTTCATCTATATAGGTATGTCCGACAATAGCCAATATCAGTGATCGTACCCGACTTTCACGTTTTCTCCGAAATTTTCGAAGTAAACTTCAGTGACATGATCAAAATTCTCAACTTCACAGAATGGGTTTAAGAACTAAAGTCGAATCGCCACATTTTTTTTAACGATAGCTCATGATTCATGACATACCTACTAATTGATCAACAGCATCCATAAGTGAGTGTTTCAGCAGTCGAATACTGACAGTCTTTTCTACAAAAAATATTTCTCTTACCAAATATTTCTGCACCAATCTGTGTCAGCGACTTTTTACGTTCGTACTCCTGAAATACTAAAAATCTAATCGAGCAGCGACGCACGATTACCGCCAGTCCATGCGCAAACATTTTCCAATTAGAGACACGCATGAGTGGTGACAGCTATAGTTGCAAAGACTGTGTGAAAACAAAGCATACCTTTCGCTCAGAAAGCTTCAAGTTAACGTCTTCTGTTTAAAAAACGCGATGAAATGTTTTGCGCCCTATGTTTTGGCTGAGAAATCCAAACTGTTTGGGTAAGTATTTCTACCTTTGTGTTCAAAGCCACAAGCAATAAGAAAAAGGATGACAAATGACCAATTTTTCGGAGTCTCGAATCTTCTCTCCCTTAACGCAAGCCGGCTTTGTTAAAAATGTTGCTGCGTCCTAGATAGATAGTTTTATTTCGTATATAAATTTACAGTAGGTTTTGTTACCGCGCATTACAAAATATGATAATTTGTATCTTTCTTCTGAAACGTTATTTGTATACATTAATCTAATTTTAGGACTTTCATTGAACATGAAATATAAGTTCTGAAGGAAAATGCGAAAAAAATCGGTCAGTTGTCAAAACAAGGTTTGAGTTTCTTAATTTTTTATGACGGGAAGAAGAAGACGAAAATAGTTTACAAAGTTTTTGCTTTTCCCTGTTTTTCTTAGGTTTTTTTTTAGTTAAAGGTGGAAGTGCTTTCCTTTTTCTACAGAATGACATTCCTGTTTTTAGGGTTCCGTAGCCAAACGGCAAAAATCGGAACCCTATTAGATTCGTCATGTCTGTCTGTCTGTCTGTCCGTCCGTATGTCACAGCCACTTTTCTCCGAAACTATAAGAGCTATACCGTTGAAACTTGGTAAGTAGATGTATTCTGTGAACCGCATTAAGATTTTACACAAAAATAAAAAAAAAAACGGTAAATTTTGGGGGTCCCCATACATAGAACTGAAACTCAAAAAAATTTTTTTCATCAAAGCCATACGTGTGGGGTATCTATGGATAGGTCTTCAAAAATGATATTTAGGTTTCTTATATCATTTTTTTCTAAAGTTAATAGTTTGCGCGAGAGACACTTCCAAAGTGGTAAAATGTTGGTCCCCCCCCCCCTAACTTCTAAAATAAGCGAACGATAAAACTTAAAAAAATATATGATATACATTACCATGTAAACTACAAACGATAATTTTTTGAACGAGATCTAGCGAGTAGTTTTTAAAATATCGATCAAAGTTACAACGAACTACAAGAACTTTAAAGTTACTTGATGTTTCGGAACCCTTCATGAGCGAGTCCGACTCGCACTTGTCTTACTTTTTGTTACTTGTCCACACCTAAATTTTTACGCTGACGGCGAATCCAAATCTGTTTCGCTTATAAATGGCGCATTTGGTAGGGGCTGACTTAACTTATTCATACTGCGTTCTATATAATTATACCTATCGAAGCCTACTCAGTAAAGCAAGACACACTAGTCGAATCAGTGTTCGTCAATTTTGAATCAGAACATCCAGAGTCTCAGCATGCGATTAAATCCCTTAATGATTTTTTAGCCAATTTGGTGTCGATGCGAATTAATTTTTCTACACGTAAGGCTAGGTTTCCACTTGTATTGTTTTGTAATTGAAAATTTATTGACAAATGATGTAGTTTAATGGAAAACCTTCAGTGAAAGGTAGCGCAAAATTGTCCGTCATTGAGTTGACTGAAAACGCTTGTCAATGACTGGCAATGAAGAAGCATGACAAGTGGAAATACCTGCATTGACAAAGAAAGTTACTCTTAATTTTGAACTGTCATTGGCATTTTTGTTTTCCACAGTATTTAATGTACATGTTGTTAATGATAAGAAACAGAACGCACCTGTCGTAAAGTGTTTCTGCTTGACAGATTCAATTGAAAAAACAGGAGAAATACTTTATAAAGTTTTTTTTTTTTTTTTTGTTATATCTGAAGATGATGAAGCAAATAAAATTGATGTGAACAATTTTTTGTTAATGGAGCTCGGAAGCCGCTGTATTATTAGAACTGAAGAATTACGTGACTACTGCAAAATAATTGTAGTAGTCATTTATATGTCGATGTAGTTGATGACATATTTGAAAGTAGTAATTTTGTTTTTAAACTCTACCCCGGTGGAATTCCATAAACAAAGAATATTGTGCCTCCAAGGCATATTTCACTCTTCGTCGTTTTTGTTTTAAGTCTTTTATTTTAATTGATTTGTTTTTAAAAACTGCTGACATTATTCCCTTGTTCGAAAAAGGTAATAGAAGTCTAATGCCTCGGTCTGTTTCTTTTTCATGCCTAAAGCATTTGATACGTTTAATCCCAACATTACATCGGACGCTATGCACAAAGCTGGATTAGGGAAAGTTGTTTAAATACATAGCTGGTTTTCATTGAGAATTCGAATCGAGTGAAACTAGACGTTAGTTTTATAGACGAATTAAAAACTATTATTGGTCTACCGCAGGGATAAGTCTTGGGGCCAATTTTATTTATAGTAACTGTGCCCGCAACTTCTTTCGCGTCGTAAATAGTATAGGTAATAGCGCTACTTTCAGAAGCTCAATTGCGGATTAATAGTGAATAATATGGATGTCGTGTAGTAGTATTCCTTTTTCTAAATACCATCATACAGTGATGATATCTTTTGTTGAGTTAGAGGCCGCAATCTTCTTTATAGCGTATTCACACCGCACCGAAAACAGTGTTTTCTTGGAAGACTCGTCGATGCATTCACACCGAACACCAACTAGTTTTCGTTTGACATTTCAATCAGCTGTGCAACACTAGTCGTGAAACTATGTAAACTATTTTGGTTACATTTTTAATTAGCAAATAAAATTAATTCAGAGCATTTTCAAATAATATTAGCAAATCAATCAGTTCGGTCAGCTGTTCTGCTGAATTTGCTGAATATTGCAAAAGGTGTGTTTGTTTCAACAACCCAACGATTGGAAGACATTTTCATTGTGTTTTCGTATAAAACGACTCGTTTAGAAAACTTCTGCGATTGAGTTTTCGAGTGTTTTCACGAAAACTCAGTTTTCGGTAAGGTGTGAATAGGATATTATCGATTTGCGTTGTTTGTACATAATGTCGCTTCGAAGTTGGGCGACTGTAGCTGCGATCAGTGACTCATTGCGACTAGTACCATCGCAATCGCAATCCGCAAATAAAGCGCGTCGAACGATTTCTCTCACTTATCTCACTTTGTGAATTTACGAACGATTACAATTTAAACATTCAAATTTTCCGCTGGACGTACTTTAATTGTTTATTTTTAACAGTGACAAATTATTTTATTTCCAAAAGAAATAAAGTGTCAGATACCACGTATTTGGTGCAAACAAGTGTTAAATTTGATAACAAACTTCAATAATTTATAACCACCTTTGTTTGCTTGTGAATTTTATGCGGCCACACTGAGCTGTGCTTTCTCGTTCAGTTACTTTTCCCTGGTGCTACAAAGACCAATTCTATCCAGATTCCAGAGACAATTCAAACACCTTATGAGCACAAAATAGCACATATCGCATATGATTGAGAGCTCTACCATTGAAATTAAACAAATAAATAGCAGACGCAACAGTCCCAAGTGGGACTCTTAACCAACTTTGCAGCAAAATCAGTTTGTGTGGTATTTTGTTGGAAAATCGAAAATACACTGCAAAAATAATTTAAAGCCCTTTTCCACCAGCAATCAAAAGTGTAGTCTCTTTGAAAAATATTAATTCGATAATTTTTTACATAAACTTTAAAAAGAAACCAACCGATGGCCACCCTGTATACTAAGTATACTCAAATAGAAACGTTCATGGAGTGGAATCAGTGAGTTGCCAAAAATGAAGACCGCATGCGACGTTTGACCTAAAACTGTATGCAATAAATTTACTTCAATCGTGAACCCACAGAAACATTCAGGGAAACAGCACTCTGAATCATTTCTGAATATCTCAGAGCAGAGCTGCGTGTGCATACAAACCTGTTCTTAATGACACATTCAAACAGAATTTTTTTTTTTTTTTTTGTAAAAAAAATCATTGTGCTGGAAAATTACTCCCGTCGCTCTTACATCTCTGGAATGTGTGATTTTTTTAAAAATTATTTATGCGCAACGCGTGTCTTAATTTATTCATCTAATATTCCAGAAGACATAACAAGTTGAATAACAAGTTCATTCGTGAGAAGTTTTCTCCAACTGTGAATAAAACAAAAAATCCCAAATGGCAATAATATTCTAGCATCGTTTTCCATGCCCGATAATTCAGATCTATTGATGAATGACATAAATGCTCATAAGTACGATTGCGGTGGCGTTGTGATCGTTGTCAAAATTCAACTCGATTCGACTTGAACGAAACAATAATTACCGTCTCTTAACATAACCTAAAATACCATTCATTGTTCACTGATATCAGCAAACTTCAATCAAGCCGATTTCGCAATAAATCTTCCCCTCTCGGTGTATAACAAAATGTGCGTTGATAACATAATTTACGTCTTGTTAGCCCGGTAGTAAAAGCAGCTACCAGTTGATATTTCTTATCTGAACAAAGTAGGTGCACATTATAAGGTCCAATGGACATTTCTGTCGATCATTAAGTCCAATGATTTAATCCTTTTGTGTTGACCTTCGTTGATGGCTGACTGTGAGTGTGACTCTTCAATGCGATAACGAGAGTAGTACACATATTTTAGCACTCGATTTGTATAATTAAGCCTTATCGAAAACTAATGAAACTGCAATAAAATTAAATCAACCCCAGGATGGGGGTGTTTACTTTTTTATGGGATATGGTACTATAGATGAAAACAAATTCTTGTTACGACAAATATTGTTTGAATGACTTTTTCCGCAAAAATACTTGATTGCGACTTCGAGAACAACTTTCAAGGCGAGATATGTAAGCACAGTTGGAGATTACGTTTTACAGCCGCACAATGAATTGCCAGAAGTTGTGTCTACTTTACTCTCATCGAAATGGCTAAGACCACGGACACAGTTTTGCAACTTATATAAATGAAAAATGAATGGAAACCCGTACTGTCTTTCTATAGAGTTGCCATATACGTAGAGCTATTGGGGTGCGTTTTTAGGAGCAAATTTTGTAAACTGAAACCATTCGAAACAGAAAGGTAGTAGCAATTTTCCGTTGTAAGGTGTAGTTATATTTATGTGCAGGGGAGAGGGGGTCACCTCAGGACACTTTTTACAAAAATCGCTCTAGATCCATTAAAAAGCGGAGTATCCCTTCGGATGTTGAAAATGATTATTACATGTTGTTTTATCTTTGAATCTTATATCCAAATAAATATGTATAGTTACGATTTATATATTTTTTATTTATTTTAATAATCTCTTTAAAGTGTCCCATTCTGCCCCTCTGGGGGGGCACCTTAGGACAACCATGGGGCAGTTTTGGACATGTCTAAAAAAAAACGCTCATTAGGAGCGGTTTCCTTCTTTTTCTTGTAATTTCTGACCATTAGTGCAGAGATAAACCTAAACAAATAACACCAAAAACAATCACACTGAAATAGATTGTTCAAAGTGATAAAAGGGAGCAGATTAGGACATGCCCAAATGTTCCCCTCGCGCATTGTCCAAAAGTGCCCCGAGAGGGATAAAAAACTAAAAACTTCAAATTTTTTTAGAAACAATGTAAATTGTTGATATTTTGGTTGAATAACATCGCTAAACATATAAACATTATACTTGAACACTTTTAATTTGTAAATTGAGCATAATGTTAGAATAATATGCTTACGTCTAGGAATAAAAAAAATTACAACCGTTGTCTGGAAACACACTTTTCTTTTTATTTTATTTATTAAAGTTGGTATCGTTTCAATATCCATCAGATGTTTGTTTGAAGTGGATTTGCCACTGTAAAATTTTATTAAAGTATTAAAAAGTTTTTTTTTTTTTGTAGTACTTTTTCTTAAATTGTCCTAAACTGACCCCGTCATAAACTGCCCCCCCTCTCCCCCACAAACGATTTTGTTTGATAAGGTTAAGTTAAACACCTAGAACCTTACTAAAAATCATTTTTAGTGTTCACATTAAATATTTTGTAAGCCACAATGGGTAATTTTATATGGAAACAAATATTGTGAGTTCGTAAAATCTATAACCTGGATACAAAATCTAAAATCTATTTTAGAAGTACATTCCTATTTCTTAGACATTTATTTATAGTGGACTCTTTGGTGTAGTAAAACTTATGGTAAAATCTCGCTCAGGGTTTGTTCCACACCTAAGTCTATATCTCCGTGCCGATTTAATAGCCAGAATTTGAATGGTTCGAAGCTGTCAGTCCGCCACTTGAAAACTTGGCATTTAAAAAGTCCCCAACAAATGAAAAGTATTTCATAATGCAAAATAACCCCAATCCATTGATGCAGTATTGCCCCAACTAAATTCAGAATGGGCCCAAATTCTTAGCATACAAAATGAAAAAAAGCCTCAAAATAATGCCATGCACCAACCACCAACAAAAATGATTACGAAATTGGGGAGTATTGGCATTGTTTTGGGGTCTTCTTACATATTTTTGAGTCCTTTTTTCATTTGTTTTTATTTTGGGGGATTGATGGTTTTTTATTAAGGGCAAATTGTTTGAAAGCCATTTGGGGCCATTTTCATTTTCTTATTTTTGTATCAAACCAAAATTCTACTAGTAAAAACGCGCAGTATACCGTTGTTACAACGGCGAGACTAAGCCAATCAACCTCCATTTTTTACGGCATGTATAGAGGAGGAAAATTAAGCATTTTGTATATTTTCTTCATTCAAAACGATCGACTTTATCAACGAAAATGTTTCTGAAGGTCAGCGCCGGATTTTAATGGATGCAACTTTTAAGATTGTTCCGAAGGGATGTTTCAAACAACTTCTCGTCTTATATGTCGAATGTTTTGAAAAGGTACCTACGTCTGTAGTTATTTTTTTTTAGTTTTTGGAAGTTCTTAAAAAATTCTAAAGCTAAAATTAAAAGTTCCTACTTGAAAACCGTAGCGGACTTAATTTGTTTTTGTTTTTTTTTTTTTTTTCAAATAACTTTTAATTTTAACTTTAGAAAATTTGAAAACATTAAATTTGAAAATTCGCGCAAATTCAGCGATGGTAAAATTGATGCACTATAAACGGACAATGACGAAGAGGACGAAATTATGTCACCCCCTGTACCAGAGGAGTCAGGCCTTTGCGTAATTTGCCGGGATTTTCGGGCAAATATTTTTGTTTTGCCTTGCAAGCACAAGTGGCCGAGGTAGTAGCGGTGGAGAACAGGCAAAACTATAAGTGTCCGTATTGCAGGCAAGACTTTGAAAACACAATTCGACCTTTTATTTAATAGACAATTTGTTTCCTTTTATTGAATATTTGTTGTTAATTTGGGGCTATAGATTGAGTTTGGGGCCATTTTTCATTACTTTGGTGTGATATTTCATCTGTTGCAAATTATTTATTTCCTTCATTCTAAAAAAATAACCTAATAATTTTACATTGGGGGACAATCAAACGTTGCTGTTGCTTACTATATAATTTTTCAAGGCCTTTTTCAATTTTTTGGGACCTTTTTTTAATTTTTTGTGTCCTTTTTTTTTTAGCTTTTTGTGTCCTTTTTTATCTTTTTGTTGCCTTTTTTTAATGTTTTGGGCTATTTTTCGTGGAGACCTCTAGAAAAGTTTACAGCCAGGAAATTAGTGTCCATCAACACCGATAATCCATGCGGTTTGGCTATTCCACTCAGGGCGGTATAAATCAAGCGCTCTTAAATCGATTATTAGTTTACGAGGCTCATAATTGCAAGTTTTTCCGATGTATTCGGCAAGCACTATTGGGGTTATATCCGTGCTATTTCAAATATGCGAAAAATGAAATTAGAATTTCCAAACGCGTTCTAAAACGAGTTTATGACCTCTTTTTCGAAAATGTTAATTGTCAAAATCAATTCCTGTAATTGAAATTAGATTAACATAAATTGTTTTCTCCGATTAAATTTATGGTTGATCTTGATTGGGGTGGTGGTGGGCCTCCACCAGTGCGATATGCTTGCATTTTATCTGAAGCAAGATCTTTTTCAGTTGACTTTTGGAATTTTGAAAATATGCTTTCAATCGTTTTTAACTTTTTTTTAACGGAGTACTGGAAGCTCATCCGTAAATTGCTCCCAGTACTTCTCTTTTTTATATGTTGCTTATGCAGTCAGTTTTTTTTTTGCAATTAGTTATACAAAGTTGCCTTTTTTCCTTATCGGAAAGATTTGGCTTCTTTCCCTATCCTTCCATTTTGAAAACGACAAAGTTATTACTGCTCTCAACTTAAGAGTGGTCGGGACCACTCGTAAGTGTTATGATCGCTCCTAAATATGCACTTATAACCATTGATGAAAAGGTTTACGAAGCTCTAAGTTTAATAATGGTTGATGAACACCGCCGTCAGTGTTGATTGAGGGTGTTTTATAGAAAGGACTTTTCGATTCGCAGATTTCTATAAATCTACTTTATGCTTTTTCTCCTCTGTTTTAAAAAGAGGCAGCTGCGTTCACACAGCATCGACGAATCGGGCAGAACGTCACGATAGACAGCTATAACTTTGAGGTAGTTAGGGACTTTGTCTACCTCGGCTCCGCTATAAACTCTGATAACGACATCACATCAGAAATCAAACGAAGAATCACACTTGCCAACCGCTGTTTCTTTGGCCTAAGACGGCAACTGATAAGTAAGGCCTTGTCGAGAAATACTAAGGAAACTCTGTATAAGACCCTCATCATCCCAGTCCTGCTTTATGGTGCAGAAGCATGGGCGCTATCACAGGCGGATGAAGATCTCCTTGGTCGTTTCGAACGCAAAATTCTTCGAGTGATTTTTGGTCCCGTTTGCGTTGACGGACTTTGGGGGAGAAGATTTAACAGCGAACTCTACGAGCTGTACAGCGACATCGACCTAGTCAGAAAAGTACGCATCAGTCGTCTAAGATGGCTGGGACATGTAGAGCGAATGGACACCAACGCTCTGGCCCGAAGAGTCTTCGATTCTAACCCGGAGGGACAACGCAGTAGAGGAAGACCTCGCCTTAGGTGGCGCGCGCAAGTGGAAGGGGACCTCAACCAACTTGGAGTGCGCAACTGGAGGCAGTTAGCCAAAGATCGCGCTAACTGGTGAGGCGTATTAGTTGAGGCCCAGGTCCACCCCGGACTGTAGCGCCACCTAAGTAGGTAAGTAAGCTGCGTTCATTTGGGCTTTATTCAAATAGTTTCAATCTCTGCAATGGAAATGATTATTGTTGAGCTCAGTACACCGGTGGACACTCCCAACCTTTAACTATCAAGCCAATAAAACATCTCTAGACAATTCCATATAAAACGATCCTATCCACATACTTAAAAGCAAATCTACGACTGAATTCAAGTTAACAAACGATGCCGGATTATAAATTGTTGTTAATTAATGTGTTCCTTCGCCTTGGCATACATATCTGATAATCTCACGACGTGCTGCGAATATGAGTAGCGCTATACTGATACTAATTTTTATACGTGTGTCGATTAAGTGACATTTCTATGGAATCAATGTTCCGTGTAAGTCTGATCGTCATTGATCATTAAATCAAGTACATTTGTCACCGATTGTGTGCGAATAGTAATATATGTCGTTCAGGAGATTGTGTAACAATACTCCGCTTTGGTAAAACTGGAAAGTTTAAGTGCGATCTCATCGCGCACATGACATCCACACAGCGTGTTTGTAATTCAATAACTGCACATCTTGGACGTCATTTTATCCCTAGACAGGAAATTAGATTTGATCTTTGGCTTGGATGGTCAATATTGCCATCAATTGCTTACGTCTATCATATATACCTTTAGAAAAGTAGCCCACAAAGTTAATGAACGCGGTTTACCAATTATTGTGTCTTAGGAAGCTCCTCTAGGTTCTGTACCTGGTGCCATACCTTATGCGAGAAACAGATTAACTCAGCAACAGCAACTTTGACAACTTTTTAACCAATGTATTTTAATTACTTTGAACACATTAGCACAGCAACGTCGACAGCGACGTCAACGTTAGACCTAATCCTAAATTCGCTGTTGTTGTCGCTGTGTTAATCTGTTTCTCGCATTATCTAATTTTCTAGAAAAAAATCTCTAGCAAAATCAATAAGCGGTCGCTGATAATATAGCAAGTTTTCCTCACTTATAATGTTTTCATAAATCCATCTGCTGGCATAAAGCACAATTTGGAAGCTTTAAGTCGTCAGTTTACGTTTTAATAACTGGCAAAACCAAAATGATGCTTTGCAATGTGTAAACAGGTGTATTTTGTTGTTTAGCGAGTTGAACTGGTAGTGGTGTCGATACCTCAAAGACCCATTTTATAGCTCCCCCATCGCATATTTACTTCTTAGACCATTAATGCTTACCGAGACTTAGAGCCACGGATTCATAAATATAACGACACAATTACCCCGATTTCTTTACCAAAAACCCGTATTATTTCGATATGGGTAGTGCTCCAAACATATTGAAGAAGATCCATGACAACGTAACATTCTTATCACGGGTCTGATTTATGGCTCATAAAAAAAAAACGTACAAATTCGTTCAATAATTTAATTACTCAACGGAACACCTCAGTTAGTCACCAGCAGTTAATGATGAAATAAAATAATCAATTGTACAATAATAACAATTTCTTTTTTACAAAGTTGCCAATAGTAGTAAATCAATCAATCAGTCAGTAGATCTAAGGAATTAATACAAATTGCTTGAAAGCATTTCCAACCATGTAAGTATCGATTTATGCAACTTTGCTGCATGTAAATGCAGGCTATAGTCGGACTAGTTTCGATCATAGAATATCATTCTTTACGATCAGTATGAGCACACAATTCATTAAGAATCCAACTAACGCGTGTTTTGTTCTATCTACGCTCGCCTAAAGATATTTATTTTAAATTGACACATGAAATAGGTAACGGAGCGTCAGGGATCGATCATATTGACCGAGTGATTTATGGAGCCAGTGGCCGGTTTTACATGAATAACAAAATATGTAATCTTTTCGAATATACATACCATACAGTAGCGAAGTAACAAGTGTACAGCCAGACTGTTTCGATTGAAATAAATCGGCTTTGGGAATTTTGTTTTCCCGATAAGTTATGTTAATACTTTGATAGATATATGTGACGTTCTTAATTTGGTTAGCAAGGTATACACCAACGGTATAACAATACGTAAGTTCCATCTGATAAAGAAGTGGTTTTCAGATATTTTAACAAAAAAGAAAATAGTAATAGTCTGGTGATGTCTTACGATAAATATGCACGCGTTAGTTAGTGTCAAGTATACGTCACATACCCTATTCACACTGAGCCGAAAACACTCGAAAACTTCATCGCAGAAGTTTTCCCATACATATTTTCGTAAATACAACGAAAACTACTTTCAATCGTTGGGTTGTTGAAAAAGAACACACCTTTTGCAATATTCAGCAGAACAGCTAATCGAACGAATGTCACAACTCACAACTTAAAATCATTTTCCACACTTAATTGATTTGTTAATATTATTTTTAAATGCTCTGAATTATTTTTATTTGTTAATTAATGTGATCGAAATTTGTAACCAAAATACATAGTTTGATTCAAACGTCAAACGAAAACTAGTTGGTGTTCGGTGCGAATGCATCGACGAATTTTCGACGAAAACACGGTTTTCGGTGCGGTGTGAAAAGGGGATTAACCGCTGTCCAACATGCTTTTTGTGGCTTCGGAAGTTCTTAATATGAGCAATAGGATAGGTTTTAGTTAAGAAAACAGTTCCGCACGCAGACAGGATGCGTTTTAGGTGTCAGGCCAATTATGTTTGACTATAATTCATTTTAATTTTTTCATTTTCATTTTTTGTTGGCAGCCGTGGCGAATGGTCGATAACATCTTGTATTTCAACAACGTGTTGGAGTTTTTGCAGGTTTTATTTTAATAAGCTCCGATATTAAGCCCTCTGGTCTTGCAGATTTGTATTGTTTGAAGCTAAAGCTATGTCAACATGTACTTTTAAACCTTTCTTAATAGAAATTTACATTTAATTTCGAACCAGCATTGTGCTGAAGTACCCAATTCCCAATTGGGTTATACCATAAAGTATTTAGAAGAACTTAAATCGCTATGAGTAGTACCAGAAAACGGGCCTAAGTATTTAACTTTTTGTAATTTTTTTTTTTTTTTGTAATTTTAATATATGTATTTAAATTGAAATTTTGATACTAATTTTCTTTTCTTCTTTATTTCAGGTGAGTGTAAACTATGCTTTGAAAATACTTCAAGTATGTGTAAGTTGTTGTAAAGAAATTGGATGGTAATTATTTTAGTTTTATAACTAAAAACAAATATAAAAGTGCAAGGTTAAAGGTGTAAGAATAGGTATTGCAAAGGTTTTTTTAAAAAAAAACAGTAGGAACTTCTAACTAATCTATAATCGCCAAAAATGATTGTTTCCATGATTTTGACGATGTGAACGAACGCGAATTACCAATATTTCAATGCAAAAGTGACACAAAGTGACAAAATTTGACAACCGTCAGTTTTTTTATAGGACATACTTTCTGACTCTTGGGGTGAGCAAATATAGTCGCTTTCGTGTGTTATTTTAACTCGACTCGTTAAAGATAGTATGTGGCCCTATACAAGATAAGCGGGTATGTCCCCTATTGGAGTAGAAGGTTATATCTGTTTAAAACTGAGCCAAAATTACAAACCGATTCATGTGATCAAATTAAAAAAAAGCACAGTGGGAGATTAATGAAAAGAATCGTTCGTAAACTTCTTAGACGACTAATTTGCTCTTTTTTGACCAGTTAAGTGTTGTAGACATCGCTTTTAATTCTCCTCTTCCAAATTCCGTCAACAAAAACGTGGTCAAAAATCACTCGAAGAGTTTTGCTTTTGAAAAGCCCAGAGATATCTTCATCTACCCTCGCATGAACTTAGAGGGTTTTACAAAGAAAGAGTCCACCCTATGTTCCTCGATAAGTCCTACTAAACAATCGTCTTCTTAAGGGAAATAATTCTCGATTTGTTTCTTATGTGAATAATTAATAATAAAATAATTTGCAGAGTTTTATCGAATCCGTTAAAGATAAATTTGTAGCTATAGTTTAGTTATATTATTGGCAGCCTATCTTTTTTTTAGGTGCAACACCTATTGCCCCACCCTGTATTTAAGTTTGTACATATATCTAGCTTCGCACACTAGTTTTAAAATGAAGATGTAGGTGTACATGTACAGTACATATACGACAATAGGTGGCAAAATTGTTCGCCCACAAATATCACAACGCCGTGAGAGGAATGCCTTTTAATCAAAACAGCAAATACGAAATACCTTTTCAGAATGATTACTTGCAAAGGCTTTCATTACATCGATGGCAATATGTTGATGTGAAATGACATACTTCCTTCTCTTTGCTTTTGCAAAATCATCATCATTGTGTAACGAGGACAATGACTTCAGCCAATCTCTATATCTGATTGACGTTTTCTTGTTAAAAATGCATATCGGCGACATAGCAAGAGTAAGAATGTCTTCCCCTTGTCAGAGTATTCATTCTGACTTTGTGCGCTGTAGAGCGCCGTGTGTTCTTTCGAAGAACGAAATGCTAATTTAAATGTGTTTTAAAATCAGGCAACGCGATGAAGTGTTACACTTGCATAATTTTTTTGCTGACGATCAATGGATAATTAATCCTTCTCATAAATTATATGAGTATGTATAGTAAGGCAGTGTTTGAAGGGAATGTTCATTTTGATGCTTCGACTATATCTTGTTTTTAGCAGTTTGAGTCATTCCGCTGTACTAATAACAAATTTCAGTCTTGACTTTAAAATTACGGAAGCTCACAATTGCGAAATTTGTTTGGAAAATATTGCCACTGTGAACTGCTAAAATTTAGAGTCGGAACTAAAAATGTTTATTGGTAAGGCAAATTGACCTACTATTTAGGTATGGGCTATTGAAATGTCAATTCCATAAAAGCTTTGGTCAAAAAAATTACGCCATCACCACCAGCGCTTTTGGTTCAAAGCTAATAAAAAGTGTAACAAAATGTCAACCATCTTGGATTGCTCCATATAGTGCTAGAGACACCTATTGGGTGTAAGTAAATTTACTAAATAAAAATGTTGAAATTCAAATTGTTGCGGAATGCATCGAAAATGTGGTAGCTCAAATTGTAAATAATATAGATGGAACCAAAAATAATTGAATAAAAAGTCGTATTGCAATGCATAAATTGCGCAATTTTCGTATATTGAAGGAAGAATTTTTTCTATTATTTTACATCTGTTTTTGTTTTATTTGAAATATTATGCAATACCACTTTCGCATATATTTCAATCAACAAAGTTTTCTGGACAGTTTTACAAATTTTCAAATGATATTTTGGATAGATTCATAAATCTGGAAAATGTACTAGAAGCTCCAGATCATCTGAAAGATGGGAAGGCTGCTGGATCGGATGGAATTCCCTCAGATATTTACAAGTATAGGTCAGGGGAGTTATTAAATAAACTTATTTCCTTTTTCAACTTATAAGACTAAATATTGTATTCTAACCTTTTTTTGTCTTTGTCTGTTTTTTAAAAAAGTTTTTTTTTTTACAGTGCTGCCTGTGCTTGCTTGTACTAAGCACTCGTATTTCAAATAGTTCTTCCCGATTTTTCATATAAAAACTGGATTGCAAGTGCAAGTATCTTTGTTTGCCTACAGTTTTATTACGAAAGATGTACTAAAAAAGCAAAACCTCATCAAATACTCCTACTCGATCTATATACCAGAAATAGTTTTAGTAGATTTTCTCGGAAATAATGTTATTTGCAGAAGATTTCTTAGTTCTTTTTTTTTTCTAATTAGGTACTAAAAAAAATAAAACGTAACATTTGCAAAACTTCATATGAATGAAAACTGATTTCAGTTAACTCCATCTTTTGTTAAAATGTTCGAAAAGCCTTTTACTAAGATTGGTGTCAAACAAAGAAATTTCTACGAACATTCCAATTCTGCTATTTTGCTGAATCACAATATTTTGAACTCACATTTTTTTACATAAAACAATCTAATGACTGTGAATTCTGGATGTTTTGTTTATAAATAGTTTTTGTCGTTTTTCATAGGGATTTTCAGATTTTGCTCTCAGATTTCAGTTTTTCGTGCACGGTTTTTCTTTCTTTGCATTTGTTCTGTTCTTAAATTGTAATTTTTGTTTATAAAAATCCATTCAATTTATGTTGATATTGCAGCGGCCAAAAATATTTTTTTATCTTTTTCACAAATCTGTCGTCTAAAAGGGAAGTATTAACACACTTTAAAATTTGACAAATGACAAATGTCTTGGATTCGCAAAATTGCTCTGACTCTGAAAAAAGGAAGATGAAAACCTTAAGAAACCTGACAGCCATCTGATTTCGAGAGCAGAACTGCTCTGAATCTGAAAAGAGTCCTTTGACTATCCCAATGGAAAACGACTTAAGTTAAATTTTGTTTGTCCGGGAAAACCAACTAAATGTGGTTGGGATCAAGTGACACATTGATAGCTTTATGTTAGGGCCTTAAGTATTTTGCGTATTCTATGTTTTGATTAAGATTCAGTTGAGTAATCGCTTAGGTTAAAGGCAGTTAAGTCAGAAGAAATGCATTTTGGTTAAAAAGGCTGACAAAATGTAGGCGTGGCAATGACCAGCATAGCGTATAGCCTTCGCCTAAACAAACGCTAAACCTAAAGCTAAGATTACACGTGTAGTTTTCCATGGTAAATTTTGATATACCGACGTCATTAAGACGTAAGCACTATATGTGTCTATATGTGTCACTACGTGTGATCGCCTGTCAAAATATGCCACGAAAAATGACACGTGTAATCTTCGCTTAAGAAACATTTCGAAAACAGTTTCATTGAAATCTCCCCAGTAGAGGGTTTTTCAATTGAAACTGGTCGAGGTTGGCACCCTACGATCGGTCGTATCTGATGCCAAATCACGATTGAACAACGCGTCCAAATGATAAAACTTTACTATCAAAATCAAACGTTTCGGCCGTTTTGCATTCCCTTTTAGGACAGACGCCGTTGCCCTTTAAAGGCGACTCTCTAACGTTTGGTAGCCAAATTCGAGAGAACCCTTTCTGTAAGCAATCAAATGATCCAGCAGATCCAGCGAGAACATTGCCGCGCTTCGTTCAACTCTACAGTAGAGACGGACTCAGTGAATTCCTCGCAGTTCACAAGAAGTTGGCCGTTCTCAGACTTCAACTTTTCGAATATTTGTGAATGTTGGGTCGGCTGGCGCGGCAGCGTCATTAATCCGTACTTTTTTGAAAATGTATTTGCTTTACCCATGACCACCAAAGGCTAGCCCTACAGAAACGATATGGAGGCCAAAGATGTACCAATGGTTGCAACAGAAGGGGACTGCATGCCACACAGCAGACTATACACGATGATGAACGATTTGAGGGTATTGTTATCTCTCGCAGAGGTGATCCTGCGATTTGACCCTGAGACTTTTTCCTGTGGGGTTTCAATAAGCCGCAATCAATCGATGCTCTTAAAGCCAAAATAACCATTGCCGTAGCTTAAATTCTGACGGAGCTTTGCTGCAGAATTCAGTAAAATTGGACCTTTCGGAAATGCCACTTCGAGAAGCCGCAGCGGACAATTGAACGATCTTATATTTTATAGATACATGTGTTTTTTAAAAAAAGAAAAAAAGCATTTCCTTAAAACCTACCTCACACACAGTTTATACCACTTCAACGTCGACCCGTCCTCATTGACAAGACCCTTTAGTTTTCACGCCAACTTTCAACACACATAAAACCACCTCCAGTTTCATTAGAACTATGTATAGGATTGACTTCGTCAACCTGACTTCCTTGCACTGCTACAAAACATCTCTGTCATCCGAATTGCTCTGCTCTTCAGCATGGACACATCGGGACCATTGACATTGACTGAACTCAATAGTCGTCTCTGATGGTGGGAATTTATTACTCAAACGGTCGCCCAATAAAATAGTTGGCAGGCGCCATTCATTTTTCACTCCAATAATGATATCAGAATAAAAAAAGAACTGACACAAAAAAAAAAAAAAACCCTCTTTATGTCGTCGCGCGATTCGACCTCATTCCGTATCAGATTAATCTTCGATTTGAATGACAAAACCGCACCATTGACATCTAGCTTTGCATACATCTGGGTGATGTCAATGTCATTCGTTTGCAAAACACAGTCAATGGAGCCGGAATCAGAAAGGAAAATCGATTAACAGGACTAGACCGAGTAATATGTCATTCAACGACGTGCCTTTGATGACGAAACTATTTTAAAAAAAAAATGCGTGCGTGTGTGGGAATTGAAGAGGCAAATAAATAATTCATATAAAAGAAGTTACGTAAGACTCGCTTTGAGATTAATTCGATGGGAAACGCTTCTAAAAAAGAATGCCAAGCGTAAAATGAAAATGATGCCACCCATTTTCTATTTGCATTATTCTTGGCTCAAAAACTGTGGAATTATAATTGAAAAAGGGTTTTTTTTTTCATTTATTTTGTATCATTGTTTTGTCTCTCGGTATAATGTGGGACACATGAACAACACGCTGCTGTGCTTGTGCTCCCATTAAACATCTAAACTCGATGCTCCTTTTGGCGCAATGAATGAATGCCTCCTGCATTTGGTCTCCGCTGGTAAAATCAATATTTTGGCTGCATTGTTTGGCAAATTTGCCATGCAGCCCACAACAGAAGACAGCCGATGTGTGTCTGTATCTGTTGTGTTTTATTGTTGGAAATATGTAGTTCATGGATATTCCGATTTGAGGAACAGTGATGTACGACGATATCGACTTTAATTAGAAATCTTTGTTATCTGGTAAAATGTTTTTAATTTAATTAATTTATGATAATTGTAAAAGCAATCTTGGGGAAATAAAAATAAAACGCTTCAAATCACATCATCGGCATGTTTAAGCTGATGACATGACACTCCTCTGGGGAATGATATCACATTAGCGTTGATTTGTTGACGCATTGCCTGTGAAATTGATTCCATCTTCGGAATTTCTCTTGTGGTATCCGTCGCTACATAATAGAGCTATGGAAGCGCAATCATGTCAGCACCCATGGGAGGCATTTACTTATCAGTTTATGATGCTCCTGCTTTTAGAAGTATATGACGTTCAGATTGCGGAGGAATTAGAAATTAGATATCAACTACATCTTACCAGGGTGTGTGCTGTGACGCTAATGGCTCAATACAGATGGAGTTCGTACTGATTGACTTTCAGATGAAACAGAAGTGGTTTAATTTGGATAAATGATGGCTGCATGTTTTGCCGACGCCACTGATGCCTCTACATTTGTTTCCCGCCTCCAGAAGGGTTCGGGCGGAGTACTTTGGTTTCTGGTCCATACGCGTTTAATGGAATTTTTGTGGATTTTATTCATTTTTATGATCAAATGCAAGTTCTTGTAATTAAAATTTTGTGCGCTTTAACTCTTTAGACTACAGATTAGAGGAGTCCCTTAACGCCAAGCTCAGAGTACGGCACTTTCGTGTCGTGGGACATTCCTTTTGGATGTAGACGAGGCTTTGAATTTAACCTCAGCTGGTAGTGCTGCACCAGTTTTGTTGTTGAAAGCAACGCCTTTAGATGGCGCATTTAGTGTATAGAAGAAAAGAGAATGAAGCAGCCGTAGCTAACTTCGGGCGAGTATGGTAAAAAGACATTGTAAACGTTTTAATATGAAAAGAACGAGAAAGAAATAAATAAAAAGAAGAAGTTAAAAGGGAAAACTACTTGTATGAAACGGAAATAAAACGCCACGCTTTGTTTAGAGTCGGGAAAAATATATAAAAACCCGACTATCAAATATTCTTTATTCTATACAACTTGGGACCTGTACTATACTGTGACTTTACTCCTATACTGTCTGAATGCGACTGAGCTTGCCTGGTTGCTTCCAATAATTCGAAGAAGAGAACCGCAAGCTCATGTATTTATTATTATTATAAGAGAAAAAGACTCATACACGGGCGCAACAATATGCCAATGTGTGAGTGATTCGATACAGTGCCAGCAAAATTTATAATTTTCTCTACAATCTTTTATACATTTATAAACACGAATTACTATACACATTCTACTGGTTGCTGCTGCTCTCCACTGGAACTACACAGATCTTCTGCACTGGACGTTTCAGCTTCCCTGTCTCTGTCTGTACAACTACGGATCTTACCAGACCGTCCTTGCTGGTGATGAGTTCACACACTCGTCCTAAGGCCCAGTGTGCCGGTGGAAAACCTTCGCTAGCCAATGTGACCAGCTGGCCAATCTTCAACGGCTCCTTATCTCTACGCCACTTCTTCCTTTGCTGAAGAGTGGTTAAATAGTCTGTACTCCACCTTTCCCAAAAGTGGCCTAACATTTTCTGACGATCCTTCCACAGTCTTGCTCCTACTGTACTTGGTTGCTGACTTACGTCGAAAGGAATTGGTAGAATCATTGGTTCGCCCACCAGGAAATGCCCTGGGGTTAGCGCCTGTACGTCATCTGGATCATCACTCAAGGGATGAATTGGCCTCGAGTTCAGTATAGCCTCTACCTGTACCAGCAGTGTTGAAAGCTGCTCATATGGAAGCACCTTCAACCCTACAACCCTTTTAAGATGATATTTCATCGACTTTACGGCTGCTTCATAGATTCCCCCTTGATGAGGTGCTGCTGGAATCATGAATCGCCATTCTGTGCCTTTACTTCCGAGATGCGCCATCGCTCTCTTGTCTGTCCATTTCTCTACAGCTCTTCTTAACTCCTTGTATGCTCCGACAAACGAGGTTCCGTTGTCACTGTACATGCGTTCGCATCTGCCTCTCCGTGCTATGAAGCGTTCATAGCAAGCTATGAAAGCTAACGATGTCAAGTCTGTCACCAGGTCGATGTGAACTGCTCTAGTCTTCAGGCACACAAATATTGCGACCCAGCATTTGGATTTAGCGACTTGATCTCCTTGCCTGTTGATGACTTTCATTTCTAACGGACCCGCATAATCCACACCGCAGTGCAGAAACGGTTTTCCTGTCTGTACTCTATCAGCTGGTAACTCCGACATTAGCTGATGCTCTAATTTGTAGTTATACCTAGCACATGTGACGCACTTGTGCAAGTACCTCCTCGCCTCGCTACGAAGTCTTGGAATCCAATACTTCTGTCTAACAAACTGCATCATCACCTGTACTGCACCGTGCTTTGTTACGCGGTGTGCATGATCTATGATTAGCCATGCTAACCTGGATCCATCTGGAACTATAGCTGGATGCTTCATCTCGTATGAATTGTCGCTCCTGTCTAACCTTCCTCCTACTCTTAACAAGCCTCTAACGTCTAACAATGGTTTAAGCGGTTCTAGTTTGCTCCTGTCGGGTAGATCTGTACCGTTTTTCAATGCCGCTATCTCTCTACTGTACACCTCTTCCTGTGCCTTACGCAAGATGTATGTCATTGCATATGCCTTCTCCTCTAACGTTGGTTCCTTTACGCCTGTACCACCTCTACTCGCCCTTATTTTAAAGGTCGGCCTCACTGTCCAATTGTTCACAAACCGCACCATATAACTGACTATGTTCAATAGCTTCTCCAACTTATTCGTATACTCTAACAATGATACTCTACTGGCTGAGTATCTTGCGCCTATGCAGAATATTGGCTGAATTGCCATAACTGCAAACACCTTCATCTCGCTCTGTACTTGTGTCGACGTATCCTCGATTACATTCCTAACTGGCCACTCTGCCTGTGGTGATCGAAGCCATGTTGGGCCCTCCAACCATAGCCTATTGTTTATTAGCGCTGACGGCTTTACGCCTCTACTCAGTAAATCAGCTGGATTCTCCTTAGTGTTGACATAGTGCCAGCATCTCACCTCCGTGCCTGACTGAATTGACGAGACGCGGTTCGCGACATATGTTTTCAAATCACATGGGGGTTTCCTTAACCAATACAACACGGCCATTGAATCGGACCATAGGAAGTAGTCCACATCTCGCCAGTCCATTGACTCTCTCACCTGTGCTAATAGTCTGGACAACAATTCCGCTGCCGCCAATTCCAACCTTGGAATCGATACTGTCTTCAACGGTGCCACGCGTGTTTTTGACACCAATAACTTGCATGTCACTATACCATCTGTTTGTACTGTACGAATGTAAATGGCTGCTCCATAAGCTGCACTTGAAGCATCACAAAATCCGTGTACCTGTACGTCTGACTCCTTTGATGTACCTAACCATCTGTCTATACGGAATTTTTCCAAAAAGGTTATCTCCTCCCATAACTCTTTCCACCTGTACTCTATCTCTGTGGGTATGCGATCATCCCAACCTGTACTCAACCTCCAAATATCCTGTATCAAGATTTTGCCTATGATGGTGACTGGAGATATATATCCATTTGGATCATAAAGCTGAGCAATGCAGCTAACGATCTTTCTCTTGGTGAGGATGCCGTCTAACTGTGGTGTTTTCACTTCGTATGTAAACTGATCCGAACTAATTAGCCATTTTAGCCCTAAAATGGATGATTCCTCTTCCCCCGAAAACACCATTGACGCCTCACCAGTGCCAGCGTTCATCGCCCTCATGAACTTAGATGAGTTTGATTTCCACTGACATAACTCGAAACCGGCACCTTCTAGTATTCTGTACATATCCTTTGCTAACTTTATCGCCTTAGCCTCGTCTGACTCGCCCGTGGTGCAATCATCCATATAATAGTCATTCTCGATTGCATCGGCTGCTTCTGGCAATTCTGCTCGTGCTTCTCTTGCTGCCTGTACTAATGATCTGACTGCTAGATGTGCTGACGATGTCAACCCGAAGGTGACGACGGTCAACCAATATTCCTTTAGTGGCTCCTGCTTGCTTTCTCTCCAAAAGATGCGTTGCAGGTCCCATTGATCTGTACTGAGCTTAACTTGATTAAACATCTTCTTTATGTCCCCGCATATTGCAATGCGATGCCTTCTAAAACGCATTATAACCTCATGCAGATCTCTCTGCAGCTTTTCACCTAACATCTGTACATCGTTTAAGGAAATACCTCTATCTGTACGACAACTGGCATCGTAAACTATACGAAATTTCTTCTCTATACAATGATGGGGTATGTAATATACTACCGTACCTGTACTCACTTTCCTGTCCACAACCTGCACATGACCTAACCGAATGCTTTCTCGCATTTTCTTGACGTAGTCCTCCTTCATCTGTACATTCCTTTCCAGCTTCTTTTCTAGGCACATAAACCTGCGCATCGCGATCTCTCTGGAGCTACCCATCTTTTCGAATCCCTTTTTCAGCGGCATCTTTACCACGAACACTCCATTTTCATCGCGACGATGCGTCTGTATAAAATGTTGTTCTACAAGCTCCTCCTCCTCTGAACGATTGGAGCACGTATCTACTTGATCCATTTGCCATAACCTTTTGAGCAGCTGGTCTAACTGTTCATCTTTGGCCAGACTGACAGCTGTGCAAGCGTTTACTTCGCCGTCGTTGACTCCATTATTGGCACCTAGAACGACTTTACCTAACGATGTTTCCAGCGAAGCAATATCATCCGACCCTCCGGACGATACCGATATGACTGATTTCGCGAAGAACTCTACTCCTAACAAAAGACTCACCGGCCCTGGCTTGTAATAGTCTGGATCGGCATACCTTACTCGAGAATCTCTCGTGTCTCTGTCCACCTGTACTGTACTAGTTGGCAGGGTCGGCTGCCATCTGCTCTCCTCTGGCATGAACCAAACCGTCACTAGTGTATGCGGCTCCATTGCGCTTGAAGCAAACCATGGAAAAATCTTGATCACGGCCTTGCGTGTGATCGTAAATGGAGCCCCGTCGATACCGACTAGCTTCCCAGCTGCTTTCTTCGTGGGAATCCTTAACTCTTTCCTCAACTTGTCCAACATCAGGTTTAGATGTGACCCTGTATCTAACATTGCACGAAAAGGGCCGTGCATAAGACCATCAACTGCAACCTTAACCATGGCAGTTGGAATTAAAGAACTTCCTTGCCCTGAGAAACAGACTGTACATAATTTTTATCATTTATTTTCCTGAACTTTTTCGGTACTACATTTTCTAAGTTCTCTCCTATATTTTCCTGTACTTTCCTCTTCCTCGGAATCCTCTGGAACTGTTGACTTAACAATTCCTCCTCTGCCTTCAACTCGTCGAGCTTGCTATTTAGTGTCTGCAACTTGGTTGCAAACAACGCCTGACTCTGCTCGTCCTCTTCCTCCGCACCCTTCCTTTTAACCTGTACATTTCTATTCTCTTTTCTTTGGATGCGCCTGTACTTCCGTCCGCCTAGTCAGTCCTGCTTCAACCTGCTGCTAGCTGTCCTCCTTGCCTTGCCTCTGCTAGCTGGAGTTGGATCTCTGTACTGGGTTTCCTCTTCTTCTTTTACCTGTACGAGCATGGCTGGCAACACATGCTTGTTCACCTCCCTCGACGGACATAGGTGGATGTTGTGCTTTGGAGCCCCTGGACAGCGAGCACAACCTCTTTGGAAACAGTTGTTCTCCTTGTGTCCATGCTTTAAGCAATTTGGACAGATTGCTCGCCTCTCCACAAAATCTTTCCTGCCCCGGAATGATAGCGCGCAGAAATCCGGGCAATCCCAGATCTGGTGGTCCGCCCTGCATACTTCACATGGCGGACGTCCGGAACGCCTTGCGGCCCCTTTATGGGCTGCTGCCCTCTCCTGTACCCTAACTCTTGGTGCTGGACCTGCTCTGGGTGCAGCTTGCCTAACGCTTGCCTCTGTACCTGTACGTCCTGTACCGCCACGCGTTCCCGTCACGTTGGATAACGCAGCCGCCTGTTTGTCAATGAACTCCAGCATTGTTGACAGTTTTGGCTGATCTGAGTCCCGCTGAAGCTCCCATTGACGAGCCGTCTCCTGGTCCAACTTCTCGCATAATATGTGCACCACGAAGAAGTCCCAGGCCTCTACCGGCAGTCCTAACGCCTTTAACTGACGCATGACCTCGTGCGTCGTGTTCGCCATCCTCTGCAGCTCGTTCGCCGATGGTTGTCCGCTCAGCTCTGGTAGACCTAACAATTGGCGCAAGTGGTCTCGCCCAATCAGATACTTCTGATCGTAGATTTGTTTGAGCCTTTCCCAGGCCTCATTATAATTACTCGCGGTCAGCTGCCATTCCCCCATTGTCCTGGCTGCACGTCCAGTCAGTGACTTCTGGAGGTATGCGAATTTGTAGGCCGGTGCCACCTTATCGTTCTCATGTATCGCCGCAGCGAACCTGTCGTGAAAACCTAACCATTTGGTGTGAGTCCCATCGAACTCACCCCAAGTATTCTTCAGATCATGCTGTTGGAATGGCATGTCTACCTGTACTTTTAGTCCTGTACCCTGTACGCTCTCCTGTATTCTTGGACAGATCTCCTCCATCCTATCTTCCAGCGCCGCACACGCCTGGAAGAAGTCTCCTTTGACTGCCTCCTTAAAGTCGATGCAGTCACCTACGGCGTCACCTTTGGCCTTTGCCAACATCTCGTCGTGCAGACTGCAGAAGCTCTGCCAGTCCTCCTGTACTGTTTTGAGTCGCCGCTCCGCGTTCCTGTACGAGATTGAGGATCCTTCCTCCTCAGCAAATTTGCGCGCCATGCTGATGGTATGCGCTGTCGCCTTTGCTCGGTTTGCAGCCATCTTCCTTCCGTTAAAATAATCTTGAGAGGAGAAAGAAAACAAAAGGAACCATGATGAACACATTTCAATCTGTACCTAGTCCTGTACTCAAAGACACCTCCGACTGACGTGTGTCATTATCTGTACTCCAATATCTAATTCTACGGTGGATGCAAATTATCTAGCGCAATTATTCTGTGTGAGATTGTGAAGCTATAAGCGTTTGCTTCAAACTTGTGCATGCTTCCGCTTGCATCAAACTTATGACCTGTACGGCAATGTTCATGGATTCATTGCTCTGACTCTATACACTTATTCAACCTGTACCTCTATTGACATGTCATACCCTGTACCCTTTCCTGACACTCAGCATCCTGGCATCTTGTGCTAGCTTTTTCGAGTGTGGTATTCTATACCCTTTCTACGGTCAACCAATACTATGACCACCTAACACGCATGCGTTCTAACTTCTTTACCCTTTACACCTGACACTTATTTTTTCCTTTCAACTCGGGTTCCTTCCCCCGTCCTCACTCTAAACTCCTTCTCTCACTGTTGGCGTATTCTTATTCAAATACAACCATCCTTCTGTACACTTATTCACAAAATAAACCTCACTGTACTAGCGCCTATACATTTCCCTACCTATAGTGATCACTATAAACTTTCTATACATCTATACGTTCTATAAACCTATATTCCACTGTACACTGACTGGTATATACACGAGTATTCCTCCGTACTACACATGCCCCAGCATTTCAGTACGTATCCAAAAAAAAAAAAAAATAAACACCACCAAAAAAAAAAAAAAAATAAATATTCGCCTGCCATCGACAGACATAGACAGTATTATATACCGGCTAATTTTTCTCACATTTGCACTGAATAATTTGACAATTTGCACCACTCTTCTGTACTTATTTATTTATTTCTTTTCTGTACACTGCACATAACCTATACACTTCAATTAAATGTTCTGTACTCACCAGTTGCCTGTACGAAGTTTTCAGAAATAAAATATTAATTATTTAATTTAATTATGGTTTCGACTATTGCTTTGACAGTTGTGTCTCACTTTCGTTCGTCTTCACTACTCAATTAACAATGACTGTACGATTTCTAATGCGTAATCACTTACCCTGTACCTCCCGTCTTTTTCTTTTTTGCTTTCCCTGTACCTCTTTGCGAACCGGTTGCCGTGGCTACCGTCGGATTCCTTTGCCTGTTGCTGTGCTATACCTCTTTTACCCATGTGCGTGTGTATACCCACAGAAGGTATACTCGTCCGCAGCCTGTATCTTTTTCTTCTTGTGCGTGTGTATACCCACAGAAGGTATACTCGTCCGCAGCCTGTATCTTTTTCTTCTTGTGCGTGTGTATACCCACAGAAGGTATACTCGCTCGTAGCCTGTACTTTTTCTTCTTGTGCGTGTGTATACCACAGAAGGTATACTCGCTCGTAGCCTGTACTTTTTCTTCTTGTGCGTGTGTATACCACAGAAGGTATATTCACTCGCAGCCTGTATCTGGCGACGACAATATTTTGTTCGGCATGCATCTGCCTGCACGTTGTTGTTGCCTTTTTTGCTTTTCCGTTTGATGGAGACCAACTGCTTCTCTGCGTGTTGAAACCTGCACAACGTGGTAGTGGCAACGTCGCACTTTGTAACTTCGTTCGTCGCTGTTTTTCTGTCTTTTTGGGTTTTTTATTTTGTATGCCGAAAGGGAACACATATGTATAAATATACACTTCACAGTACCTTTACTAATGGGGGCCTTTACTCTGTACTGTCTATAACACTTTTTATGACCTGTACTCAGCACTAACACTATACACGAACACAAATTACGGGTTTTATTTCTTTTTTCACACTTTTCGCTTGAATATATTTTTTGCACAACCGATTCTAAATCCGGCTCGATCGGACCAATGTATGAAACGGAAATAAAACGCCACGCTTTGTTTAGAGTCGGGAAAAATATATAAAAACCCGACTATCAAATATTCTTTATTCTATACAACTTGGGACCTGTACTATACTGTGACTTTACTCCTATACTGTCTGAATGCGACTGAGCTTGCCTGGTTGCTTCCAATAATTCGAAGAAGAGAACCGCAAGCTCATGTATTTATTATTATTATAAGAGAAAAAGACTCATACACGGGCGCAACAATATGCCAATGTGTGAGTGATTCGATACACTACTATTATTACAATTCCTTTTATTAATTACAAGGAATTAAAAAGAATATCACTGATGAGGTAGTCCTTAATGAAAGCTTCCGCCGTGTGTCGTTGGGGATTCATGTTTGAATAACTTTAAAACAAAAACTACATCGAACACAATCCTTCCGTCAAAAAATTTGTTATTCCATCCTAAGATATGAAAAATAAATAAAGTGAACGACTGGGTCGCACGAAACTTTCCCTTTCATCAAAAGTTTGGCTGAGTCAATTGGTAGGTAGTCAATGTAACAATAGGTAGTGTCAAAAAATATCACTTTTAGGTTATTCAATCGATATGGCAGTAGCTATATACTGCCCGTCAATAAAATAGATTGAGAGCTTTAGCAATAATTAAAAGCTTTGTTCTCATAATAAAGCTTCAACCAACGCTTTTTGTTGTTGCATTTTCAAAGTTTTCTATCTATTGTCAAGAAGAAGATAAACATAAACTCTCGGTAATGGTTGTTTGTAACGTTAACTAGTTGCACTGCGAAAAATTAGCTTTTTCATCATTGCGTCATTTGAATAGGTTCACTTGCTTCTAATTATCTAATTAAAAAAATCGAGAAATAATAAGAACTATACCGTTTTCTTTTATTCATATTTAATTTATTACCTACTTATTTAATAATAAATACCTACCTGGAAATAGATTTCAAAATTCGACTTGGAACGGATTGATTTTTAAAGCTGCATCAAGTAGTTTAAAGAAATTTCATTTCAGGCTACCAAGCCGTCACTTGGTTGTTTCTTCTTATTATTTGCCATTGACGTTGTCACGAACTATTACCCTATACATTTGTTTGATGTATTTATTCAAAAACTAGCCAAAATAAAGTGTAAAGGACCCAATTAAAAAAAAATATATGGAAATGTTTTTTTTTTTTTTTTTTCAATATTCGCACACCGACATAAAATATGGCGCAAACGTGTAAGCAATTCAGCATAAAAGACATAATGCGAGCACAATGTGTTATTTTAAAATATGTAAATAAAAAATAGGGCTAGCTTCTCACAATCACAACCATTCGTTTTGTAATTTTGTTTGTTTGTTTTTTTTTTTTGAGACGAATAGAGGGGATCCAGATTCTAGACTTTGAACACTGTTTTTGTTTGTTTATCAGCAAAAACATTCGTTTTTCCCTTAATTTGAAAAAAAAGTCCATAAATGTTTCTATTAACAAATATTTCCCTTTCTATTAGACATCTTAAATGTAAATAGGCGTAGGCAAACAAATCAGAACCACTTTCACTACCTTAAACAGTAGGGTTGCTCATAATACATCGATGTTTAGGTACTCGATGCATCGAAAGCATCCGATGTTTAACGATGCATCGATGTATTTAATTCGATGCATCGAACATCGAAGCATGAAATGTACACAGTACCGAATTTCCTTTAGTTAACTGTATGCTTTCGAAACTAAAAACGCTTGTGATTGATGAACCGTTAGTAATACAAGTACACAAGCTCATTCTTGGAGAAATCAGGAAACGGATGGGTGCTATTGAACAAGTTTCTTCGTTAGCTGTAGCTAACGCGGTTCAAAAAGCTTCATTTTCAAGACCCCATAGCTTCTGCCCACGCAATCCAAAAAATTAAAGAGATGATGACGAAGGACCTTCTTAATGAAAATCCAATAGAATCTGATTGGGATAGTTCCGACAAAGTATGTGAAGATTTCAGCCTTTGGAGCGACCATCACAAACTCGTTCACAAAAATTGGAAGGCAAACAAAAGCGAAGAAAGTGTTTGCGGTGAGCTGTCCGTCTACTGTCCGCACCTGTTGGTCGCCTTAGTGAAAATCCTTTGGAAATTTGGTCCGATTACAAGCTCCAATTTCCAAAACTGTTTAAAATTGCTTTCAAATATTTAACTATGGTAGCCAGCTCAGTTCCTTCGGAAAGGCTTTTTTCGAAAGCTGCACAGGTATTGAGTCAGCAAAGGAATAGAATCCAAGGAAAAAAAAACATCGATGTATTTTTTCAATGAACATCCCTATTAAACAGTAAACACAAAATATTCGCTTACAGAATTTTTACCACGGAGCGAACTCTAGTATCTAATTTCAAAACGAGTGAATACATTCAGGTAGACACAATTTCCTTCGTAGACTTTCGATGGGCTGTTTTATTTCGTGCTTAACAATTCATTATTTAAATTTTGTTCGTAATGAAAATACGTTTTAATTTTATAGTAAAACAATTTACGTTTCACAAAGATTTTTAATTTTTTTTTGCAGCTGTTCCCCAGTTTTTCTCTTTTTCATTCAAAAAGCTAAAAAAAATTGTGCATTTTTTCCCTCAATCTGGGATCACTTGTCTAAAAGAGAAAATGACAATTATACTTTCGGCCTCTGTCAGACGTTCGCTCCTTAAGATGGAACTTGGGGTTTTTCGGGGATTGAACCTATGTATGTCATTGCATTCGATTATTATCTTTATCATTTTTTCGCAAGTTTACCAAACTTTAGACTTTTGAAGCGCATCATGTGCGACGAAACATGACTTCGTGCAAGTTAAATTTCAACAGTACGACACAACACTGGTGATTGTGACTGCATTTTATTTTGAATATTAACAAAAGGCGCGTATAGCTTTTTACTTCTGGTCCTGACTAGAATTTTTAGCGCACTCAATCTCGAAAATGTAGTTCTCTAGGTTTTTGTCAATTTTTGCGCTAGTTCACTTGCAAATACAGTTGGTCTTTTTAAGGGTCTTTTGTCAACATCCCAGGAACAGTGTGACTCCAATATACCATAGTAAATTTAAAACATCACCCAACGAGCATGATAGTCTGGCTATCATTGCTTAGTTGGTCTGCAGGTCCCGTTGTCGCCATATTCCTTCAGTTTATTTTATAACTTATGTTATTTGAAATTAACGAGTAGTGTCCCACATAAATGTAAAGTGACAGCTTAAAATTTAAATTGTTTTTTTTTTCGCTCAGCTGCTCAGTGAGGTTATAATCAAAAGTTCACATCATTTGCAATGAATTGAGATTATTGTCTGCTAACTGCAGCAATTGCAAAATTGGAATTTAACAAATATATTCAAAGTCATATACAATGCCTATTCATACACATTAATTTGCAAACAGCTACACGCGCGTAGTTTATTTATCTATGCATCGACTCGTATATTGATGGATGGGCGATTTTTGTTTTGTATTTTTTTATATTTTTGTATTGCTAAATTGCACTTGTGCCAATCAATTGCCGATTGACCAACAAATAAATAAATAAATTGATACGATAAACAAATTGTTCAACTTGAAAGTCTATTACCAGCGCAAAAAAAAAAACTTCGCATTTGCATATATTCAGAATAATTTATTCTACTGCCTAAAAAATCATTCCAAACACGAAAGCACAATTAAATGAATATGTATTTGAAATAAAAAAACAAAAACTAAAGCAAACGTTACCGTGGTTTGTTGTTTTGTGTATTATAGGGGGATGTATGTATACATAAATTATACCTGGGTATTGTTGATTGAAAATAGTTTTTAATTTAATTTTTTCTGCATTTTGAATTTGTGTAAAAAAAATTCTTCAAGGATTATGCTATAAGTAATTATAGAGGAAGCTATGGGAATATGTAAAATAAGTATTATCTATCAATTAATCAGTGAAGGAGAGTGGTCGTCAGTTTTCAAACACACCTGCGGAGGGATTTTATGAGGACACTATTTGTGCAGACATCTTCGTAGGGAAACTATCGCAAAGTAACTCTTATATTTTTTTTCTTTTATTTTTTCTTAAAGCGCGACTGATTCCTTGCGGAGTCATGAAATAAATGTTTGTTTTTGTATTAATATATGTCTAAAAAGTTTTTCCCACTACCTATGAAATGATCCCATGTTCCATCTGACGCATTATAGAGAGGAATATTCAACCAAGAGCTAAACGGCAGCATTAGAGCGTAAATGCTAATCTGAGATGAAATGAGAATTTACTTCATACGAAGTAGATTATTTTATTCTTATAAATTATTATAATAACATAGGTGTCTACCTAATAATTTTTCTACGTTTAAAATTTAATTTATTATTTCATTTTTGATTCGTTTTTCCAAATCGAAAAAGTCGCTTGCTTGATCTGAATACACTCATCGCAAAAATCTACTACACTCATTGTTTCCCATTGGGACAGAATAGTACTTTTTTCAGAGTCAGAGCAATTTTGCGAATCTCGATTTCTGAGGGAGATTAACACCTACTTACACGAACCCCAAAACATTTGTCATTTGCCAAACTTTAAAGTGTGTTATTTTACGATTTTAGAGACGACAAGTCTGTGAAAAATGATATTAACATAAATTGAATGGATTTTAATAAACAAAAATTACAATTTAAGAACAACTGCCATTTAAAACACACACCACCCCAAATGCAAAGAAAGAAAAATGTCGTCTTATGTTCCATTGGGCACGAAAAATATGAAATCTAAGAGCAAAATCTGAAAATCCCAATAGAAAACGACATAACTTCAGTTTTTCCAACATTCCTTCAGTACGCCCTCGGTAAAAGCAACCCTCGATAAACGCAATACCTCGGTTAAAGCAACACCTAAAATTTTACCATTAGTGACTCAGTAATTGCAACTTTTCAAAAAACTGTGACTCGATAAACGCAACTTTCCATCCATCCATTTCATTTAATTTTTGTTTCGTTTTTTTTTTTTTTTTTGTTGTGATTGGTTTTACTGTAACTGGGCAGTTATTTTACAGCTACTTCTCGCAGAATTTTAAACACATAGATCGTAGGTGCATTTTTTTTTTTCATCGTATTTCTTACCATAGTTCATGTGATTTTCTCGCGGTCAGTAATTGTTTTGTTTCGTGTAATAAAGAAATCATGGCTATAGTAAAAAAAGTTCCCAAACTGTCTAAAAAGCAGAAGGCTGAGATTTTAACCAAATTGAGTAACGGTGCATCAGTAAAATCGCTTTGTGAAACATACAAGTGCAACAAGTCAAGCATTAGCAGAATAAAAAAGAGTAAAAATTTGCTTAACAAATTCGTATCTAATTTTGAGTCTGGACCGGGAAAGCGCGTAACTTTAAAGCCTGCGAGTATCCAAGGATGGAAAAAGCCTTGTACAATTGGTTCCAGAGGCAACGCAGGCAAAACGTACCCATTTCCACAGAAATCCATAAGTCAAAAGCATGCATGCTTCACAAGAAAATTAAAGAAAGACCAGGAAATTTTAATGCCAGAAATTGCTGGTTTATTTGCCACTGAAACTTTCGTCACCGAGGAATTAAGCAATTGGATTGCCGAAAACGATATCGAGCAAGTGCCTGTTTGCACTAATCTAGAACCAAAAACTATATTAACTGTACTACATAAAGTATAAATATTTTTTTTAAATGAATTAAATTATATTCCTTTTCTTTTCTTTTACGACGAACAATATTCTTTTATTTTTGATACTATGGTTTTCACCTTAAATTCTAATTCAAGGCACATTTTTTTGTGACTCGGTTAAAGCAACACCCTCAATTAACGCAACTGATCGAATTTCCATCGGTTGCTTTTACCGAGGGCGTACTGTACCATGGGAAAAATAATTATCTGCTTTTCATTTTGCAAATCTACTACGTTTTTTTTTTTTCAGTAGGTAATTTGTTTCACTTCGTGGACTCAGCTCAGCATTTTCGTCTCTAAAACAGTGTACATACTTATAATGCAGGGCGATTGTAGCCCCAGCTAGCTTTAGTCTTAAGTATATACGCAATAATACCGCGATGTCATCGGCGTGTCTATTGAATATATGGTACATAATTTGTCAAAAGGATAAAATGTGCTTTGGTTTGAGTAAAAGGTTGTAGCAGAGTAAAAGCCCTTTGGAATTGCTTTGAATCATCAAGCATCCAAAGTTTCCGTGCACTATTTTAGTGCATAGGTATTTATTATAAAATGAGAAGAATAAAACCTATATCATTCGCAAGGTACTGTGCCATAGATGTGCACAAACAAAAAATTGTATATTACCCGCATATGTCGCCATTAATTCTGGTACAATTAAGTAAAATATTCCCCATACAAAATGCTTATCCGTTAAGTGAAAGCATTCTGTTGACATTCAATTTTTCGCCGCCCTGTTACCATAGTAGTAGTAACGCATTCGAAATAAAATCATCTTAGATTAAAACCTCTTTTCGAAGGAATGAAATTTACATCTCCCTAAAAGTAGACAACTGTATAATTTTCTTTCAAAGATGTTAGGAAGGTACCTCCTTTGGAAAATATTTTTCGAAATAAATATTGTAATGTAATGTAATGTAATGTAATGAGGAAAACTTATTTTCGTATTTTTTTCGATAATTATCTAGATGTCGCTTGGTCGTTTATAAAAAAAACAACGTAAATATCGAAAATTGTGGTACGTTTTTAAGTATTAAATATTTAAAAAGTTATGGTCGATTTTCGACCACAAGCGAGACTAGTTAGAACTATTATATATTTTCTACATCGATTTTCCTTTGGTAAAAAATATTGCCATATGGATTACAATGTTTATATATTACAACTCACTCTATTTACAACATGTGATTTCATTCCATACATAAATGTAAATAATATTTATTTACCATACTTTTAAGAAAGTATGCCATGTATATTTGAAATTTCCAAAATCAGTTTAATATTATTATTCAACCAAAATTCGTAAGGTACATGATCTCTCATTTTTTTTTTTTTTTATATACTTCTCCCGGGAAAGGCGAACCTATAACGCTTCAACAGCGCCCCGAGATGCCTGCAGATGTATGTTTGCTCTGCACTTAAATTGCTGCAAATTGTAGTCTTCTGGAAATTTAGAATTATAAAATTCAACAGAATGGTTCATTAAATATTAATTATGACTAAATAAATAAAATTGTAGGCGCAGTAGCTTAGTGGTTAGGGTGTTGGACTACTATGCGAGGGGTCGAGGTTCGAATCCCGCAAAAACCCAAATTCCAACTTAGGATTTTTTTCACTGCGTCACCTCTCGCGAACGTCTGACAAACATCCGAGAGTATAACTGTCTTGAAAAAGCTTCTCAATTAGCCGTTTGGAGTCCGTATAAAATTGTAGATCCCTTCCATTCGTTCCAAAAATGAAAAACTCACACAAAAACGAATGGTTGTGAGAAGCTAGGCCTAGGGTCCTCCGGACCTGCCAACTATTTATTTTTTAAATAAATAAAAAATACCCAAAAACACATTTCAAACACAAATGTATGTAAATGAACCCTGTGCCCCTACCTAAAGAATGCATATGGCAGGCAAATGGACGTTTTCTGATTCTAATTGGGATGAATATCATATTCATGAAAAAGCGCATCCTTCTTGGTTCAGCGCATAACTTTTAACCCAACCGCTAATCTTACCCAGAGCTCTTCCCATGATTTATTGTTTTTGCTAATAAATAATTTAGAAAGGCTTATAACATAAGTAGTTGGCATTTTAGAATATGTTGCTATAAAATTGGCAAAAGAATATATATAATGTATCTATGGAAAACGAAATAAATTTAATACAGAATTTTTATTCTTGAAATTTCAACTTAATGGTCTTATTATTTTAGATGCAATTAAAACACTTTTAATTCATCTTGCACCCTACGTTCGTCGGTTTCTTGCCAACATCTTCAGGGGTATTCGTTTATTTAATACCTTAAAAACACAACATACACACGTTTAGGAGAACATTTTTAGTACTATTACATTATAAATTTCTTACATCGGATTTTTGTTTTTATATTTTAAAATAAATAACACTGAAGACATCACTAAATAAAATATCACAGTTTGATTATAAAGGTTTAAATAAGAATCGCAGAATAAAATCAAATATATTATATTGTCTTTTTGTTCGAATTTTAATCACATACATGCTTTCCGATATTCAATTTTTTTTTAATATAAATATCATTTGCATTTCTACTGTTCCTAAATAACATTACTCAACACTGTTCAGTTTGATTAAATTGAAGAATTTCCATTCACATAATGATTTTCTAAATAAACCAATTTGGAAAAACCCACCCAGCCCTATAGGACTTGGGTTTAACATGTTTTCATTTTTGGAACAACCCCCAGTACTTGGCAGCTGCCGTCAAAAATATAATTCATATAAACAAAATTAAAAAACCTTTTTTATTTAATTTATTTTTATAAATTCATTTACAAATTGTTTTATTACTGAAACAGTGGCACCCGGCGGTCATTGATACCACGTATTCACAGACAAGAAAAATAAGAGCGCGCGAGTGAGGATTTTTGTTAAACATTTTCGGGGAAAATCGGGTAGGTGGACGGAAGTTGACCGTTTGGATAGTCTTCGGTCCTGGAAAGAGGTTGTAAGAAACTACATTTAGTTAGAGTCTTAGCTCTTTTATTGGTGTTTTTTTTTCGAACAAAATATTCAGTTATTTCTTCCGATTATTTCAGAGCGTCTTGCCGATTTTGGTGTCTACTTAAAAAAAAAAATAGCAGATAAATTTTATTTGAACGCCATATTTCATTTAAGTTGTATAGACTTAAAGAAATCGCTCGCATATTATGAAAGTTAAGCGGAAAATTCTTATATTATAACAAATACAGTCCGAGGCTGATATAAGAAACTCCTAAAATATTTTTTTCTTTTAAGTGATTTGTCGTTATATGAGCCCAAGACAGACTGGACTTAAGGTGCCAAGTTTTGCAGCATAATCTTTAATTAGTATAAACCATCGAGTGACGGATATGAATATTAAAAGTGCACGAGTTCAAAACACGATCTGCATTTTCACATCCATATTTCATAGAGTAGACAGTAGACAACGCGGCACTGGGAGAAAATTTACATTTAGTTTCCCACAGCACTGACCTTTGGCATTTTTCCACCCACAAGCGAGTAGGTATAGCTGCATCCCATCAGGACGCACTCTTTATACTAAAGATCAAAAGTCCCTTCTCCCTTTCACATTTCATTTCTAGTACGCGCCTCTTAATGTATACACTGCGCCCGCACTCATGACCCTTTCCAGCACTCATTAATCATCGGCCAAGAAGCGCATCTATCCAGACAATATACACACGTTTGCGTCGCACCCGAACAAACCCATTGCATCTGTTCACACGGCGCGGCGCAAGGCATTAGTGTACACAATTATAAATGCCACTGTTCACATTGCGTTATTACGGTCTGGAGAAGATAAGACAAACCAAGCCAGCGCCCATTCCAGAAAGTCGCTTTTTCTCCTCGCATAGCCCAGGATAATAATTGTATTTTTTTTTTTTTTTTAATTTGTTTTTGCACATTCTGTCGGAGAAAAGTCAAGAGCAATTTCCAGGCACACACAGTAAGCCCAAAACAAGGAAGAACACGTAGAGGTGCATTAGCAAAGTTATAACCAGAGACAATACTGAGACCCCCAACTTCGGCCGATTTTCCGTTACTTGCCTACAAGCTATATTTCTATGGGATGGTACACGCTAAGTGCGTTAGTATTGTTACATAGAAATTCGTATTGACAACTGTCACTCACCAACACACTCGCACCTTGCGTGTCCCACTTCCGCTGTCGGCAAAGTTGCTTCCAGCGTTCATAGAATTTTGTCAGTTAAATTTGAAATTATTCGTTTCGTGTAAATAGTATTTTATTTTAGGAATTAGTGCACTTTTGCTGAAAATATTTATGAAAAATGATTACTGTAGAATGGTTGTATGAAAATAAAAACATTTTGGGCAATTTTTCTTCAGTTATTTAAGAAAAATGTACACATCAAATCGAAGTTAATGATATTCAAAAGCAGAAAATACACAACAATATTTGTCCTAATATGTTTCTAGTATATAAAACAACTCATTTAGATAGCATTATTAACCAAACAAATTATATTAATCGTTTTTTAAAAATTTATAATAACCAACCAATAGCATTCAGTTATCTTAAAATGTGGTATTCTCGAACTCTATCACATTCCCCCATGGTTGGTAGCGGTTGGCAGCATTGAATTTATGTTTTTTGTATGTTTTTACATGTCACACGGATTCTAAATAGACATAACACCGATAGGAAAACAAAATGGCGAATTTGAAAAAAAACTGAGGGGGCCAGCGGCAAGAGGATTGTGAGTTGGGGGTCTCAGTATTGTCTCTGGTTATAACGTTCGAGGGATTGCCAACACATGGAAGAAGAAAAGACTGCAAATCGTGCATATGCGCTGCTCCTCTTTGGCACACACAGGACAGGAACACGAGTGTGTACAAAGAGGCAAATAACCTCGGAAAGAAGATGCTTCATGTCAGGCCATAAGTAAGCAGTATTTTGCCGGGATATGTGCTCCCTCTAACCCAATATTTTATGTTGTTTGTTGGAGTGTGGCGTGTGGTGGATTCACATCCACTTGATATTTTGTGGCATGAATAAATTGCTTATTTTTGGTCGAGTGCAAACAGAAACATCACGGACCGGGAAGCAAGGAGCCTAGCTGCATTCGCTTTCCTCTACCTAGAGCAGGTAAGACAAAAGGAACTTTAGGTCCTCGGCTAAGGTGGTGCGCACATACTAGGAAGTCGCTCAACTGTAGTGCGAGCATACTTGTGTGTTATCGTTTGTCGAGCGTAAGTAGTTTGAGGTTTTGTTTCCCTGGAAATAATAAATAGGACCGCGTGTCTTCAGCTAACTTGAATGTAATTCATGCAAAGGAAACAAGACACAGCTTTGTTTCGGCTTTTACGTTGCAGCCACTTTGACGCTTTGTGAATGAGCTGATTGCATTCACCGAAACATCCTTCATGGTACGACGAACAATTTCTTCTGTGCATGGTGTGTGTGTGTGTGAGTGTTATGCAATACACTAGGTATTCTTGTTGGAGTTTTCGCCGCATATGCAACATTAAGTGGAAGTTACTCTCCCTCGTTCAAGGAGAATACTTATGGCAACGGTACAAAAGGCGTGTGCAGAGAATTTTTTTTAGGTATTCCCTCAGAATGGCTATAGAAAGAAAGGCAATGCGCGCTACGTCTCCTCAGGGAGTGACTGCAAGCTTCACTTTGGTTAGGTGTTCAAGGCATGAAATTGGTACTGTCATTCGAAAAAAATATTCCCGCGGAAGGCCATTGTTATAAAATGTAAAGTTGACTTAAACAGCGACACGCGATACCGATCCTGCCCCTGGTCCTCGCCGTCTATGTGTGTTTTTGCAGAAGTCCATGATTGGCGGACCATTCCCTGCGAGGGTCTGTCTAAGATGCAGTAATAACACTTACGACCTTGTTTGGGGGATATGGCAGCAAGTTACCATATCACTGCGGCCACACTCACGACCTTAGTTGGGTCTTTTAAGTCGCAAAAGCTCGAGGGATTATTTTGTAACCATGCAGTTAGTCTGGGTATGTATAACTCGCAAGCTGATTCCATCAATGGATTGATGGACTGATGCGTCAACATGAGTGGTTTCTTTCGCATGCGACTCTGGTGCGTGCACATTGTATACAAGTTTTCACTTCTAACCGTATAGTGACCAGGATCCCATCACGGAGAGAGCAGCTCAGATATCCCACTGTGATACTGCATTAATCGACAGCTGTGATTTGTGCTTCAACAGGCAAAAGGAAAGGTCAAGTTTTAGGCCTTTTGCGAAGACCACATCACGTCTTCTTCGGGAGTTTCCGAGCAGTCCTTGAAGACTTACTAAGATCTGTCGCAGAGGTGGTTAGTTCTTCGCATTGGTTTCTGTTCGGTTTTTCAAATCATATTTAGAAATTAATGTTCGTTGGCAGGGTGATTTGTGATTTAGAAAAGCGGACTTCTCCTTCCCTTTCCCTAAGCCTAAATGGTACATTAAGGTAGCGTTTCCCAAATTGTGTTCCGCGGAACCCAATGGTTCCGTATAGAAAAAACATAATAGTCAACAAAATTCATACATCTATTTTTGTATTTTCTGTTGTATAATAAATGTTTTACAAAACTTAAAACAATTATTGAGTGGGGAAGCGAGGAGTAACAACGATTCTCGCTTGTTTGGGGGCTACCCTGACAATTTCTGTTGGGAAATTATGTCGAATTTCAGTTCGTGAATTATTGTTTGAGGGAAACAGCTCTTAAAAACAACTAGCAAAATTAAAATAATTTTTTGTATATCATTTATTCTTTCTTTTCTTGTCAAATATATAAAAATATCCACTACGCAATTCAAGGAACGATGTTTTCTGTTAGTATCAATATGGGGGTCCACCAAAAAAAGTTTGATCATGTAGGGTTCCGTGGCCGAAAAAAATTGGGAACTTCCGCATTATGGTCCGGTCCGGTCTGATGCGAAAATGAACTCCTTTTAAATTTGTGGTTTAGATGTAGGTACTACAGACGAGTAATAGTATGATTTGTACATATCACATTCTGCGATAGTTCTTTCAGGGTTCGTAGCAAAATTCCGAAAACGACGGATTCTGTGATAGACCCTAGTATTTATCAAACTAAGGGCCACTTGCAGGCACCAACCTCATTTGACAACACTATTTATTCGTTTATCCAATGTTTAGTCCTATTCCGTAGATTCGGTAAAATTTGCGTTACAGGGCGACACTTATTCATCTATCCATGGATAAATATTTATCCATTTTCGAAAGCCTGGATATGGATAATCGTACCCAAACTTCAAAACAATTTGTCAATTACCCGCTAGTTTGACATTAAAATACAAAAAAAAAAAATATATATATATATATATATATATATATATATACAGTAGTTACCGTTTAAAGCGAACCCGGTTAAAGCGAACTTTCGGTTATAACGAACCATTTCATGAAGTCCCAATCAATGCCCCATAAGAATTATAAATTTTAATTTCGCATATAGCCAACCCGCCTAAAGCGAACTTTCGCATATAACGAACCCATTCTGCGCGTGAAATAAAGAAAATGTCCGGTTATAACGAACCAAAAATCTGTCGCTTTACATTGTCATCCAGATTTTCCCAACTTTTCAGGACTTCCCCGAGAACTGTATAGCTGCGTACGAACCAACATTCACAAACGTCGAAATTTTGTCCTTCAATATAATTTGTTCGGTACTTCCTCGAGTAATCTTATGTTTACAAACGAAAGGTTAAATAAAGCGACGCGCTTAAAAATCATTTAAGATAAATGGGAGATTTAGAAACAAATAAAAGAAAATGTTTCACATTAAAAAACAAATACGACTTAATAAAGCGTTTAGAACAAGGCGTAAAACAAAGCGATATATGGACTTGCAAACGTCGAATTGTTTTAAGCGAATTGAAATCTTCTCAAACAAAACAATCTAAAATTCATGACTTTTTTAAATAAAAAATTTACTAAAAATATAATGCTTTTATACTGAAATATGTACTTATTTTTTATGTGTTTTGAACACCTTTTCTTTTCTTTTTTTGATTTTCAAAACAAAACTTGATGATTTTTTTAGCGTATCACTTATAAATAACGAACTTCGGTTATAACGAACCAATTTGGTCAGTCCCTTCGAGTTCGTTATAAGCGGACACTACTGTATATTATATGTATCCACAGTGGATTTCAATTTAATTTCGGACGAGGACGACTAATGAGGCAATTGTAAATTTCACTCATATTCATTTTCATAACGAAGCAACATTGGAAAGAAAAAAACATTTTAAAAGTTTAATTTTTTTCTTTGATGGTTGCTTCATGTTTTTTTTTTATATTACTGTACTTTTGTATGTAGGAAAGCAATAATATTACGTTGGTAGTATTGCAAAAATTAATATAATCTAAGGTTACTTATCCAGACGGAATTTGGAATTGGTGCAACGCAAATCGGGGGAGTAACTATTTATTTGTTTATCTTAGGTTAGCTATTCAAAAGTTTTGCAAAATTTGTTACTATTTTGTCTGCATAATTTTACGAAAACCTCTTTAACGATTTTGTTTTTTATTCGAGGAAATCCGTTTTTTAATTATTTCTCAAAAATGACTACCCAAATCCCGGTCAGTCTTAGTATATTTTTATAATACTCAACACTGAACTGCCCTAACAGATCAAAAAACAGGGTTTTTTTTGGCCGGGGGGGGGGGAGATCTGGGGGGGGGGGGGCAATATTGTTTAGGGGGAAATCTGGGGGTTTTTCAAATTCTGATTTAATTGTATTACGCTATAAAATCCTTTTTTGGTAACCTTAAAAATGAGCCTCCGCAGAAAAATGAAATTTATAGGCATTCGGTGAACGTAAAAAACGCTGAGTAACCTGTTCTTAAGTATAGGTACCTAGCGTAGAGATTCTTCGTTCTGTTCACAACTAAATTCAACATTCAAAATTGAGCACAATCCAGGATGAAACAAGTGTGTGCGTTTTTTATTAAAATGCTGCTGAAAAATCGATCGATCCCCCAAAGCCAATATCTGGACTATTTTCATTAACAAAACACTTCTTTCAAAAAAGGCTAGTGCCAGTTTCATAAAGAAAAGTCGCCTGGCTTTTTAATTGGCCGTTTGAACGCGGCATTAAATTGTAGATCCATTCCATTCGTTTCAAAAGTGAAAAACGTATACAAAACGAATGCCTAATATATATGTTTTCCAGATTCATCTGGGGGGAAATATTTTGACCATCTGGCAACGCTGAAGCAATGTTTGATAGCATATGTGAAAAGGATTTATTCGATTCACTCTTTCACAGAACTCGAATTGAAACCCTTCCCATGTGAAAAGAACATAATTCACGGAGAAATTTTCTAGCTACCAGTGCCTATCCCAGGGTGTACCATAAAGCACCCACACGAGAACAAAGAATGAACAACTTCTAAAATTCAAATTCATTTATGTAATGTATTTGTATTAGGGATGATACGGAGCTTCGACTCCGAATCCGATATGTCGGAACTTCCGGTTTAAATTGCACCTCTGAATCCGGCTTCGGTTCCGATATAATCACATTGGAGATGAACATGAACAACAAAGAATTATCGAGTTGCGACATTTTACAATACGGCTGTCTTTTCACTCTTTTATGTATTTTACATAACTACATAGGCGAGATTTGCATTGAAATTGAGAGTGCGTGCGTCAATTTTATATTATTTTCAAATTTTATATTTTAATAAATTGTGTCTGCGTGCGACCTCCGCCTCCGACTCCGATTCAACTCCGACTCCGCGGAGGTCGGTATGACGCTTCCGACTCCGGTAAAACCACCTCCGTAACATCCCTAATTTGTATACCTACAAAATAATTCCGAATGAACATCGTCTTCAAATACAGAACTTTTCATTATTATAATGAACACCGTATCCACGTGACCTACTAAATCTAGCTTCTCACAACCGCCACTTGTGTGTCTTCTTTAACGAATGGAAGTTACCTTCGATTTATTGCCGAGTCTGAACAGTGGAAAAAGACTTCAAGAAAATATGTAGGTACTTTGTGTTGTTTTTGGGTTGGGTTAAACCGCAGAACACTGGTACTTCCTCACACTGAGTCACTGCGCTTTGCCAAACACAAAAGCCTTCGAGCGACAATTTTACCACCGATCATTTGGTCCTGTGTCTGAATAGATACACGACTGTAGAATAGAATTTAATCAAAAAATATTTGTGTAAGAATATACCTAGTCCAACAAAATCCCCGAGAAAAACACAAGGCTTTTGTAGACCCTGCTGTCCTTTACTCTTTGCGAGTAGGGTTTATCAAACACGAATCATCTGCATCTGAAAATCTCGACACATTACGTCATAATCAAGTCGCATACTGAATGTTTGCTGAAAATAAAATCTCCTACATACATCTAGTCCACCCTTGCAAAAAAATATGCTGCCATCTTACGTATTCCAATTTCTAAGAAACCAAGAAAAGTTCGAAGGCGCCAGTCCCGCCAACGATTTGTTCCATATTTCAAGGAATCGCTTGAATTTGCGAATGACGACGGCGGATTGTGTGTGCATGTTAAGTACTTAGGTGCTATATTTAGGCGATGACCTCATTCACAGTTTATTATTTATTATTTTTATTTGGCTATTCAATCTGAGCTGACAATGAATTCATGCACGAACCACAAATATTTTCATATGAATGTACTAGATTAAGTGCACAATCTCGACCAAATCTAATTAAGTGAATTAATCTGGTGCCGATGCAGTCCTCGTTTAGATGTAATTTGTAAATGCGACGCCAAGGAAATCAACAATCAACGTTTGTTGAACAGAACATATTTTGAAAAAGAATTTTAATGCGTGCCGCGGATATGTTCGATAAACAAACGATACAAGTTGCAAATTACGTGAAAGATTTATTATGCTGGCGCCACGGTTCTTGGCGAACGGCATCTGTGTCAATATCGATTACTCTGGTTGTGGTTGTTGCAGTCATCTCTCATCGGCGAAGTGTTTCTTTTTTGCGTAAGCGTGAGCGTATATATAGCGGGTGGGGGTTGCCTTGCCACGTCTGCGACGACACTGTGTCTTTGAAGTACATTTCCATCTAATGACTCAATCAGCAGCAATATTCCCATTAGATGGTTTGTGCGAAAAAAAAAAACAAGAAGAAGAAGAAAATAAATCCCCATCCCCCATCTGTGGATGCAGATTTATTATGATATGTGTCGACAGGAGGATCCCACATCCCACCGCGCAAAGCTGTGTGTCGTGTTCGTGTGTGACTCTGGTTTGAAATATTGTGTTCAATGCACTCTGGACGTATAATATGCTATGAACTGCTATGACATACTGTTATGGCACGCCACTTGTTCCAATTGTCCTCGGCTATATCAAGAGGCGAAGGATTCGCAATTCACAATCACATGCACTCGCATTTCATTTAGTTGGCATATATACGAGTACACCAACGCGGAACACAAATGTCATGCATGCGTTGATGCCTCTTGCTGATAAGAGTACCATTCGCAAACAAACCCCGTTCAGCCGTGCAGTGCACTATATGAGAAATTATTTTACTTGTGAGCCAACAACTCAGTTGCCACAGTTTGCCTTAGCATAAATGATGGAAATGGATTGCGGTATATGTGCGGGGCGGGGGGCGGTTTAGGCGAGCATACGGAATAGACTTGTTGAAAGTTATTACAAGTGTGGCAAGTGGGGTTGGCAAACGCCTCTCCTCTCGGTCGCTTCCAAATACAACAATTAATGTCGAGTGTGAAGGATTTTCTAGGAACATTGAGTGGTGCTTTACTATTTATACGAGGCGAGTAGTTTCACACACTACAAGTGTGTTCTTGTTGGGGAATGTGTAGGGCATTGGTGTTGAGTATTATGGTGGCTTTCATCAAGCGACCACAAAGTTAAATGGCGACTTTGTGTGCCTTCTGCTTTCATAGTTTATTGAGGTGTTTTATGTTTATTGACAAAATCAAAATCAAATTGCCGAATGGTACATAATACTCGTATAGTTTCAAGTTGACCATCTTAGAGAGGTCGTCCCAGCAACGCGTTTACAATTTTTAGACGCATATTTCAACAGACGATTAGCGGCATAGATAGGGTGTCCATATACCTCAAACGAAAAAAGAGGACATACTTTAGGGGATCACCAAACAATAATACCCCCCCCCCCCCCCTCCTGCAGTCAAAATAAAACCCCAACTTTTTGTATTTTTTTTTTTAACATATTATAAATAGTTGACGGAACAGGTCCCAAGCCTGAGACTACTAGCTCCTCCCAACCATTCGTTTTTTGCGACTCTTTCATTTTTGGAACGAATGGAAAGGATCTACAATTTTATGCCGAGTCCAAATAGCCAATTCAGAACCTTTTTCATGACAGCTATACTCTCGGACGCTTGCCAGAGCATACTGAAAAGTTTTAAAACGAGGGAATTGTTTTTATATTGAAATTGATATATACAATGAATATACATATATACATATTATAAAAAAGAGAACAAAAAGAGGACAGAACAAATAAAGAGGACAAAAAAAGAGCCAAGCGAAAAAAGAAAGTGTAAAATAGATCGCTGACAAAAAAGAGGACATGTTCTCTTTAAAAGAGATGTTCTGGAAACCCTAGCATAGATGTCTCCTGTCATTGTCAATTGTATTCGAGTTCTGAAACGATTCAACTGGGTGCGAGAAAAACAAACCAATTAATGCCGAAGCTTATGTTTGTCTTATCGGCGTAAGTCTTAATTGGTAGAATACAACGAACTGTCACTGGTTCGGTTGCAAGTTCTTAAAGTGGCGTCAGTTTAGCGGTTTACGAGGGCGAAGCAAAGTAAATACATGCTGTGAACTGGAAAGGACACCCAACATCGATAAATGAGACGGAACGTAACAACGTAACAATCGACAGCCACAATTGTGGGGTATAGTAAGGGAACTTGTCTACCTCGAAACATTTTTATTTTGTTTTGTGATTTGACATGACAGGGCAAACAATGAGTTTTTGCAAATGCCCTGCGATTTGACACAAGGCCCGGCTATGTCACAAAATCTGGTAAGAACATCTCAGACGAAGTAAAACAAAAAGAATAGCTTTGTCTTTGGGCTGAGAAGGTATAATTGACTAGTGGTGACCTATCCCGAACAACTAGAGACATTTCCTATTACACCTTGAGCAGGACAGTCGTGCGCTGTCTCGCATTATGAAGCTTAGACTCTATTTGAAAAGGATAAAGATATTCTCGGGTAGTTTTGAGAGAAGGGAACGTGTTTAGTCCCGTAGCGTTATCTGGCTTTGGATGAGAAAATTCAACAACAAACTATACAAACTGTACCGACATCTGTTTGGTCAAGAAAATTCGACAAAGTCGTCTGAAATGAGTAAAGCCTTCGAGCTTAACAACAGAGTACTTTTAGAGGAAGACCCATTCTTGTGGTGTGCACATGTAAAAGAAGACCACAACTGACTGGAGACAGTTATCTAGGGACCGGACTGAATGTAGAAGATTTTTATTTGAAGCCTTGTTTCACACCGAACTGTAAATCCCTCCTCGACCTCATGACAGTTGGTGCCGAGGGGAGGCCCCTAGATATTTGAGTATAAGTCTAGTAGTTTCGTTTCTAGTCAGTAAAATGTCAGGAAACGTCGCCAGTTAGCAAAGAGCTGTAGTGAAATAACGCATCCCTTTGGGGTTTAATTTCCTTGAACAGCCTTCGGCAATGAAACGCTTAACATTTCTGTCTTTTTGAATCATCTATTGAACTAGAAATAAATAAACAAAAAGTTGGCGCAACAGCTCCGTAGGGATCCTAGGCCTAGCTTCTCACAAAACGTCCAGGCTGAACAACACCGGTATTTAAATTTGCTCCTATTACAAAATTCAATACCGTAATTTTGAATGGTTGAGCAAAACTTCTCTTCAAAGTTACATTAAGGGAAGATTTATTAAGCTAATGCCCGAGATAAACATGGCTTTCTCTGCACTTACATTTGACCCTACAGTTAGCGATATTCTGCAACTATTTTTGTTTATTGGTAAAGGGCAATAGGAAAGTGTGGGGTCTTTGCGTAAGCTGCCAGACTAGAGTTGATTATTGGTAATGCAATGCCTAATGCCGAATGAATAGAAGGTGTTAAAAATTACATTCAAATACAATTTAATTTGCTTCAGTCCCTCCTTCAAGGTTGGAACACTTTCTGCTCTTTTGTGGTCTAGTCGATGTGCACAAATAATGCCTTTACCATTGCACAGCATATGCAAAGCCGTTTGTGTCTTTATCGAGAATGAAACTGGCAAAATTTGAGCATATCAGTCGCCATCGAGAATGGCGTGAAATGTTCACTCCTCTCCAAAAAGTGCTGTGAAATAAAGGGTGGTTACATTTTAAGGGCCGATGTTGAATGTAAACCACACCTAAACGTCAAGTTTTTTTCTGCATTTCATTTGACATTTCTCAATTTCGGACTAACTCAATGAACCATGAAAAGAAACACAATCGAGCAATTCGTTAAAGTTATTCAGGTTTATTATGAAAATGGGCGTTCAAATCAAAATGCATATCGTCAATTTAATCGTCCAAATGTGCGTACAATCGGAAATATCGTGCAAAAATTTGAGCAAACCGGGTCTGTGGGAAATGTGAAAACAGCAGTGCATACTCTTACACCTCGTACTGTAGAAAATATTGCTGCTGTTCGCGATAGTGCGGCTGAAGAGCTGTCCACCTCAACTTGTCGTCTTGCCCAACAATTTCACCTCTCACGCCCGTCGTTGATGAACATTATGCATAAAGACTTGCATTTACGCGCTTACAAGGTGCAATTGACTCAAGAACTAGAGCCTCTTGACCATTTCAAGCGTCGTCAATGGTCAGAATGGTGGCAAGAAATGGCAACAGTGGATGATCAATTTTCGAAGGAAATCATCTTCAGTGATGAGGCACATTTTCACCTCAGTCGATTCGTCAATAAGCAGAATTGCCGCATTTGGGCGAATGATAATCCAAGAGTGATTGTCGAAAAACAAATGCACCCACAAAGAGTGATTGTTTGGTGCGGTTTATGGGCTGGCGGCATCATCGGGCCCTATTTTTTCCAAAATGAAGCCGGTCAGGCAGTTACTGTGAATGGTGTTCGCTGTCATGAGATGATAACAAACTTTTTTATGACCAGAATTGGAAGATATGGATGTGGACGATATGTGGTTTCAACAGGACGGTGACACTTCCCACACAGCTAACGAAACAATGGCTCTTTTGCGCGACAAATTCAATGGCCGTGTTATCTCACGTGGTGGCGATGTCAATTGGCCGCAAAGATCATGTGATTTGACACCGTTGAACTTCTTTCTTTGGGGTTATTTAAAAGAGAAGGTGAACGTCGATAAGCCAGCAACAATTCAAGAGCTAAAGGATGAGATAATTCGGCACATTAACGACATAGAACCTCAATTATGCCTCCGCGTCATCGAAAATTTGGACCATCGGATGGAGGTGTGCCGCCGAGGTCGCGGCGGCCATTTGGCCGATATTTTGTTCCATACATAATTGAACCGTACCAATATTATCATAATAAAAAGAAATGACAATAATTTCCTTAATAATTTGTGTTTTATTTAAAATCAACATCGGCCCTTAAAACCTTTAGAAAGGGAAATATTTTTTTTTTTGGGAATTTTTCGTGGAGACATTTATGGAGAGTGACTGAGTTCAACTTTTTTTTTGTGGGAGTTCAAGAAGGTCTTAAGTTACCTATAAAATCAAAAATAATTCAATTTTCATACTCATAACTCTAGTAACAAAGAAAACAGCTGGAGGAAGCATATTGAGATCTTAACTTTTTGTGAATCATGCGATACAGTAAAATGTATTGGCTTAAGCTTCTCAACCACCTTAGCTTAGAAATAAGCGAACTAGTAAATACAGACAATGTAATCAGGAGTTTAAGGTGGACAAAACCTCTTGATCTATAACAATAAGCTAAAGCAAAGAGATTTCGATATATTTTTTAACAAAAAAGTTCAGAAATTCGACAAATGAGGGAGTTTTCTTTTAAATTTTTTCAAATAATTCATAACTTTCAAATAATTCATAAATAAATTGCCGATTAGTCGAACGGCTAGGTGCAATCGCATTCGGTATGACAAAAGTCAATGCTTTCGGAAGGCTATTACAGAAGCATCTCTGGAATGTCTCTAGATGATTTTCCCTTCCAGTGAACCCCTAGACACAAAAATAACGTTTTGTTTTCTGGTTATATCAATTTGAATAGTTTTAAGTTTGGAAAATAATGTCGAATCGTCTCTTCCGTGAACGAGCAATACGTGAAGGAATTTGTTTTTGTTTTATGTAAAAAACCGTCATAATTCCGTGAACGTATATCTCGTTCACGGAAGTGGCGATTCGACCCCTGATTTGCAATATAATGACAGCCATCAAATTTAAACAATTAACAGTGCATGGAATTTATTTACAGGAATTTTCAAAGATCCGTGAATTCATCTTGATGTACTCTGCTTATCAAAAAGTAAATCAATGCCACCAAATTCTTGTTCACCTAACTTTATACAATGGGAAAATTTTGTTATAAGTATAATAAGTTCGAAAAATGTATAGATAGTATTCTCTTAAGGAAGCATCTGAACTTTGAACAAATTTCAAAACCGCCTTTCTCAGAATCGTTTTCATGAAAATAGCTGTGGAGAGATCTTAGTATCGCCACCTACAACTCAGTTTTTAAAGCACTATTTTTCAATCGAACAGCAATCTACCTATAGTGAAATTTTCATTTGGAAAGTTCATTTTGCCATTTCGCAGTGAAAAATTTGTATGTAAAATTGGATTTCACGTGAACTGCTTACCAGCCTTTAGTTGAAAATGAGCCAACTCCATTTTCATACAGTTTTCGAACAGACTCATCTCAGCATAAAAATCATCTCACAAGATATGCATGAATATGAAAACACATAGTCCAAGTATCCTTCTAGCAAAATGTTTTTTATTTTTATTTTTAATATTGGAAATTGGAAAATAGAAACGTCGCTCAATTACGAGTTGCGTTGTTCTTTTTTAATTAATTATTGCCGTTTTTCAAAATTATTTAATCAGAAGAAGTGTGCCTAGGAATTATAAAAAAATGTCCATTTTTGATCTTCATATTTTAGTTTGGCTCCAACATTTTTCAATTTAGCCCCATACCTTTTTATAAAAGGTCTGCCAACACTGAGTACAAGTGTTAAATTTTCACAAGAAATTAATGGGTACATTCAAGAATCTAGTTATCATCAGGATAAGATGTAACATGAACGCAAAAACTAGATTAATCGACCACGTCAGTATTCCTACGTCAGCCACATTTACGAACTGTCAACTTTGTACTCAGTCATGAATTTCTTGACTAGATTCGTCGGTTAACCATCCAAACATGTCAATTGAAACAGCTGTTCATTTGACTGATCTAAGCCAATCAAAACCGAGATATATCTAGTCAGACAGCTGTCAACTTACTAAACTATATATTATATGTAATTGAACGTTGAACGTCCCCAATTTCCCGGACAATAAATGTGTGCGAAAAGAGAGTGGAGACTTGTACTTATCAATCTACTAGAATTACCCACTTTTCGCCATAATTTCGCAGCAACAGCGTCGTATACTGCAAAACGAAAGGGAGAGCGAAAGTTCATGATTTCGTTATGTCACATTTGTATGGGATTTTCCGATCCGAAACAGGGGCATACTGATTTTTAGTGGTTACAAAAGACTAGAGCAAACACTTTCACATGAGACGCAAAATAAAATTCTAGTGTATTGAAAAAATTTAAACTTAAACTTTTTACAGCACACAATGCTGTTATTCAAAAATCAGCATCAGTCGTTTTTTTTCTGAGAACCCCAGCGTCCTTACCACGAACTGTCAGCTTTTATTCTAAATTTACACAGTTACAACGCGTGTTCCACGAAACTTCGCGAATGCCTGTCACCACAAAAAGGGAATGCATGTAAAATGTCAAATTTGCAAATGTCGCTGTCTTTAAATGAGAAAAGTAATCGATTTCAATCTTCCGCGTAGGAAGATATAAATCGATTACAGCAGTAATATTCGATGTGCGGTATGTGTCTAATTCGGGACAGTAAATGTCTACAATCTACATACATAAAACGTACCTTCTATCATTCAAATGCCGTATTTAAATGATTGCGGAAAGTAAAAAGGAATCGCCAAGCTCAACTTTTAAATGGCAGAAATGTGATGAAATGGACCGATAAAACCAACCGCTTTCATCCATAAAAAATTGTAAACGTGCATGAAGCATGAACCGCTGAATAGGTCTTGATGACGCATAACCTCCCGCCAGCCATCGAGTGATGAGGGTCAAGCATATTGATTAAGTTTAGAGCGCTCGCTTGGAGCCAGTAAGCTAGAATAAGATAAATGTTAGTTTTAAATTAGATTTAATCGTTTTTGTCTAGCACGTAAGTTTATTTAAAGATAACAATAAAAATGAATTTAAAATGTCAAGCATATTGATCGCATTGTCTGTGTGCCACTGTCATCGCAAGAAATATTTGTCAATCCGCTTCCGGCCAATCGTTATTCGAATAATCTCAGGCATTGATTTATCAAAAACATCAATTAAAGTTTGGTCACATAAATATCAATATAAAACCTGCGATATAATCTATACATGTACCAATCAGATGATTGATTAACCTGCACACTTTTTTTTGACAATTTAACCAGTTTTCTGTCAAATGCGTTCGAACAGCAAATTATATAGCTACTGGCGGGTTGCAGTAAACCGTATGTCCTTGTACATCAACAAATCCCAATAAAACGTAATTAAGCCAATGCTCTCATATGAAACGCATACAAGTATACGCCGGGTAGCATGTACTCGATTCGATTTTTACTCATTTGTGCATACGGCAATTATGTTTGCATAATCGTTTAATCATTGGTCGTGTTTCCCGATTAATTAATCCCCAACGAGGTTATATATTATTCCACTGCAGACAGCACTTAACCTAGCCTAGCTTTACTCGAATAATTCCTACTGTATCCTTATCCGTTGCACGCATTCAGCTCTGTTTGGGTTGTGCTCATTTTCGATTTCGTCCATTCAATTGGCGCAAAATTAACCTGTTTTTAATTACGACAATAAAATACGCATTAATCGATTAATCTCATGTCGGAGAGAGGTTCTCTCAAAAGGGCTCTGACAGCCCAATTTATGCATGCACATCAGTTTTGCAGCACCACCGATGTGTATATAAATATATTTGGAATTTGAGGAATGTAATGAGTCGTTTGTATGCAATTAGTTTTGCGTTCCATTATTTTTTGTTGCTGTTGTAAATTAATTTAAATGCAAAACAAGTGCACCCTTCACTTGGATGTACTTGCTGAATGAATCTGCATATTTCGCTTTTATATTACCAACAAGCACTAAGCACACGAAGAACATGTTTTTGAAATTAAATCCATGACAGGAGTAGCGCAACCGATATAAAAATAACCTCCCGCAATACATTAACCTAATCGATATTTTCCCATTGCTTCGATGGTTCACAAACAGCACTGGCACGTCGTGTCGGTCGACCCCTGCAATGTTGATGCATTTCTTGTCGGGTGATTAATGATTTTTCTGTTTTCCAAGGAACTCGTTTATTCGCTGATGACAGCATGCCTTGATAGCCGAATTGTGTTTGTGTGTCCCTTATCCAATTCGTCTTTAAATCATACTTTTGTGATGCAAGTATAGGTTTGGTTATACTCGCGTGAGCCGAAGATCGATTTAGAAGACGTCTCCAGAGACGTGAGAGGGCTCAATCGTAAAACTTTAAATGCTTGTAACATTTATCATTCCCGTTGTAGGTTTAGTGTTTGTGTCGTTGTCGAATGGGTGTACGACCGTGTCATCACCTCCCGCGAGGACCACTGGGAATACGGTCATATGACAAACTAACGACATTTCCCTTTGACAGTTTGAGTGTGGTTATATGCCAGAGATATGTGAGGACAAAATCAAGGTTCTATGAAGTTTTGAAAGGCATGCGCAGTGTTAGGAAAGGCATAAGCGTATTAGAAGTGCATATAGGGACTCGAAGTAAGAAGAACCAACATATTCTCAGGGGAGACACTAAATTCCTTCCCACGGATTGAGAAAATGGTGAAGAGTTCTTGTGAAATATGTTACTTTTATCCCTAACCTAGCATAATAGGCTTAATATGCTGCACTGCCGTGTGGCAATTCTGTCCTGTTATTTGATATATTCTTCAAGGACCAGGGGCTAACCTTTACTGAGCAGGAGTTAGCTAAATATACAAATGGAATGCAGGCCCGATATTTCTTTGTTTCAAGAAAGGTATGCATTTCGCTATTTCTTACAACTGGTACAAGACTGCGTTGTGCCTATAATCTTTTAACCCACTTAAAGTCTCAATGCAGACGATTTACTCCCAGCTCTAATACAGATGGCTAGCAATCCTGCCACTAGTCATCGCTTTGTTCGAAGTTGGCTATAATTGGTAATCATTTACAAATAGGAGAATATGCTTTTTATTCGCAAACCTGGATATAATCCAAGTGAGCGACCTTTCAATCTCCCAGTCTGTACTGGGGTCATGCGTACGGTGCTCTCCACTGTGACGGCGTAAAAAATGTTAGAAACAAATTTCTCACCAAACAAATAGCGAATTGCATACCTTTCTTGAACCAGAAAAAACATCGGGGCTGCATTTCCATCTATTTTTAGCTCACTCTTGCTCAGTAAAGGTAAAGATATCCTCAAGTCAAGTAAGGCGCTTTCGACAACTTCAGTATAAAATCTACAGCAAGGCCTGTTTGTACAGCAAGGCCTGTTTGTACAGCAAGGCCTGTTTGACCAACAAATGGAGCAAAGCCGTGATGGACGAAATATTGTTATTAACCGAAGTACACTTTCCACTCTTCCGTGGTCACTACAGTTATCGAAAGCCCTTTAGGGTTTAAGGTATGTACAGTGTACACACATTAGGCTACATCTCCATTAATTTTGCGGATGACCTTGCAATTGTCCCTTCTTCAAATTATTAAAATAATTTCTATCCCTTTAAACATTTATTCTAAATATAAGTAAATAGTTGGCGCAACCCTAGTCCTTCTTTTATTTTTGGAACAAGTGGAATGGGCAATATCAAATAGGCAAAGCATTGCCAGACGGTCAAAATTGTTAACCCCAGATAACTCTGACAATCTCCCAGATTTGGCTACTTTTTCCAAAAGAAAACCCCAACTTGTTTTCATTATTTTTTTAACACTTTTTTGTACGACTTAAAAGAAGGAATTTGAAACACGAACATGTAAGTTTGGTTTTCCAAATGCAAAAGTGTCCGCCAAATAAATATGACGCCAAATGTCAACGCGTGTTGTATTTTGAAAACATCTTCTAATCGATATATTATTTAACTGAATTTCAAAATAACACACACATTTTAAGATTACCTACCAAAAAGGATATTATAACGAAATACAAATAAAATAAAATTAAAAATAAAAAGTCGACCACAAAAATATATTATATATTATATCATAATCTTACTACAGCGCAGTAGATAAGGTATGTCATTTAAAAAGTTTTCATAACGCAAACGAATCCAAAGTTGAGCTCTTGTTTGCATTTTGATTTAATTTAATCAACTGATTTGGTAACCTAGTGTCTGTGTAAGACCTAGCTTTATCAGTTCAGGTCCAGCGTGTCCATATAAGTATTCACTTTAAGAATTAAGTTGAAGCAGTTGAGTTGAGTAGTAGTAGTAGTTTCGGAGATCGACAACAGCGCCACCTATCGCGTCCATAACTATCCTACCTTTCAGAGTTCAATGCTTGTCATACTTTCGGAATCACTGGAACATTTATGCAACTAATGATTAACCGCTTATCATATTACTGCAAGAGATGGGGACTGTCTATTAATACAGAAAAGAGAAAAGTCAAAAATGATGGTCTTTGTACGATCCCCACGAGCACGCAATGAAAGGCATAATGGAATGGAAATAAAGAAATAAAGAGGTTAAATATTTGGGAATCAAACTGAATTCAACTTTAAATTTCAACAAACACTTAACCGAAAAAGCCAATAGCTCTCAAAGCTTGCTTAAGTTCTCATGGAAAAATATATTCTCAAACAGAAGAATAATTCTGTGGCCACAAGCGAAAACCGCTTAAGTCGACTTAAGACAAAAATGTTATAACGCTTTTTACAATGAAAAATAAAATAAAGCAATTAAAAAGATGAAAAATTATTCAAAAGATTACGATTAAAGCCCTCTATCAGAATCTGTAGTTTTTTTTTTTTCTTAAATGTGTCAGATTTTTTCCAAACTTAAAATTAAGTTTCAAAGTGCTTTTCCGATAGATTCATATTCAGAATTAAGCGGGTTTTGTTTGAAGCCACAGAATTTTATCTGCAAAATATAAGGTATTTAATTCAGTTGTTAAATCAACTCTTTGCTAAGCTTCTCAACTTTGGGTACCAGGAAATTGAAAAATTCCATAGCAACTTTATAAAAAAAAAATCTTCAATCTACCTCTATACGCCTAGTTGACTCCCTAAAATTCTGTCGAACACACTCAAGTCATAGGCTGAATTCAGAATTAAGATGTGCAGTAATTATGAATAATCTAGACTTTCCAAAAAAATTGATTTTGTATGAGTTGAGGAATAAGGACTGGTGGTATGAAAGATGGCAAACTATTGGCAGCAATTGTGGTGAAACTTTACATATATTGATTTTGATACGAACCACCTACGTAATTTAAAAGACCAACTTTACCGCATTATTCAGAAAAATAAATACTCTATTCGAGATGCGTTCGTCGTAAAGACTAAGGAGTCTGAAAGTAGGTTATTATACAGACAGCTTAACTTTAATCTAAACCGCAAAAACTACTTTCTTGACTATCTAAGCCATGATAAAATATTCTTGATATTTAAAGCAAGGTGTGAGCTCCTTTCCTTAAATGGTAACCCTTATAATGGAAGCTTCAATCCATACTGTTCGCTCTGTAACCTGAAATAAGTATATGCCCTATATTCAGACGGCAGTGGCTAATTTTCTTTGAAAAACTATCATTAACTATGCAGAAAACTATCCAAATTGTAAATAAGTGTGACTGGAAAACCCTCAGTAACTTTTTAAAAACAGTTTACAAGTATAAAATGTTATTACTAACAGAATACGTTTAAATCTTTAACCATATCTTTATAATTCGTTATTTATCACAAATTGAATCAAAAAAAAATATATATATATGTATTTATATCTGCCAATTAGGCTGACGGCTTAGCCATAGCTCTTATATTCATATTTTGTACTCTATGCGTATATTCAAATGTAAATAAATGAATAACTTATTACTTACTTACTTACTTACTTAGGGCCATTTGTACCAACATGGTAGATTTCATCTATCCATGGATAGACTGATAAATATTTATCCATTTTCGAAAGGCTCGTCGAAAGTCGTGCCCAAACTTCAAATAGTAAAACAAATTGTCAAATACCCGGTAATTTGACATTAAAATAAAAAATATACCTATATCGACAGTGGATTTCAATTAAATTTCAGACGACGAATGCGGAAATTGTAAATTTCACTCATATTCATTTTTATAACAAAGCAACATTGGAAAGAAAAAAACATTTTAAAAGTTTAATTTTTTTCTTTGATGGTTGCATCATGTTTTTTTTTATATTACTGTACTTTTTTATATAGGAAAGCATCAATATTACGTTGGTAGTATTGCAACAATTAATATATTCTAAGGTTACTTATCCAGACGGAATTTGGAATTGGTGCAACGCAAATCGGGGGAGTAACTATTTATTTGTTTATCTTGGGTTAACTATTCAGAAGTTTATTTCGTTATCCAGTAACTTGGTGCAAGTAGCCCTTAGTATCCTACCTTTCAAATTGCACCGAACCATACGCACCCCCAAAATTTCACTGAAATCGGTTGAGTGGTTTAGGAGTCGAGAGCGGCGGCGTAGTGATGGCGACAGGCAAATTTCCGCCGTCGCCACGCGATTTGACCTCAGTTTTTTTCTTCAATTTTAAATATAAGAGAAACCCTAAATGCAATAATTGCATTGGTATATTTTTATTTAATTGCTTTAAACTATTTACAAGTGATTTTCACCTGAAACCTAACCACTAATTCTTTACAATTTCAAATCTGACCCATTTTCCTTGTCGCCATATTGTTCGGTTATCTTTACTACACATCGTGGGAAATTATGCAAAGGCGTTTTCTCAGCTGGATAAATTGTTACATGATATACATAATAATAGACTACGATAGTATTAATGGCTTTATTAAACTGCAATTTTGGAGATATCGTATGGATAATTATTTATTCATGAATTCATTACTATACAGAAATACAAATGGGATGCTAAAATAATGCTTAAGAAAATTGGATATACTACACAAGCTAATCTCAAATGAGAAAATACACATTTATGGGAATGGGAGCCAGTGTATGTCATCCACAACCAACAAAAGAAGGCTGATATCAGATTGTCATCAATAACATAAAATAAAAGTTTCATTGATTTGTGTGAGTTTTATTTATTAACAGCTGCTCCGCTTTTGGCTAAAGTTTTTTTTTCGAATTCAAGTGTCCGGGCGTGATTACAAATTCAGTAAACTCCGGCTTATCTGAACTACGCTTTACTGGAAAAATAACTGGAAACAATTTTACAACAGAAATTATCAGTTTATACTCAAAATACTCTGCATAAGAGAAAATAAAGCTGAAGTGGAAAAATAACTTTGACAATAGGTTATTCCTTTTTGCAGACGTTAAATTATGAAAAATTTGCTAAGAAACTTTGCGAATGCGACCAAACACTGAAAAAATTAAAAAAAATGTGAGAGAAATCCATTTGTTCTCATTTTATTTTTAAGTTATTGGGGACGTTCGGATTCATAGTTTAGTAAGTTGACAGGCTGTCTGACTAGATGTATTTCAGTTTTGATTGGCCCAGGCGTTCGGATTCCTAGTCACGAAGAATCTAGTTGACGTTTTACATAAACTATGAATCCGAACGTCCCCATTTTCTACTCGCCGAATTTCGACTTGTAATGAAAAATGAAAACTGACAACTGACAGCTCAAAAGTTTGACAAGTAAAACTCTATTTGTTTTCGTGTTCAAAGATGTCGGAGAAGGAAGTTGTTATTGAATGTTCTCCTAGAACATAGCAGCTCATTCAAAAATGTAAATTTAATAGGTATTTACCTTATAAAACATTTAATTGCATATTGCATTTCTGGCATGACATTGAGAGATTTCTCTCTCGTTTTTTGAGATTTGACATTTTTCTATGCTGAAAGTACTCGAACGAACATAAATTGTTGTTTCAGTTAAGCGGAGTCGACTGTCGGCGAAGTGGTAATTAGGTTCCTACATGAATTCTATATTGAAGCATTAAACAACCATTAACAACGTCTTTCTGGAATTTGACGTTGCCATTTACATACTTAAGTTTTTTTTCGAAGAGCTTATAAAATAAGTCTATAGTCAGTATCCTCCTTTTTTACATGTCTCCGATAGCAATTTATAACCTTACGTTACGCCTTTTTATATACATATATATTTATTATATATATATGTATATATATTTTTTTTAAAGGCCAAATTGTGCCTCTTTAACAGCTCCCCTGTGGCAGTTTGATGTTTTTCTTCCGCTCAAATTGTAGTCAGTTCCACGAGTCAATTTCAAATGTAAACTTGAAGAATTTGAAAAATAAAGTGATTTACTTACCCACTTCATTTGAACTGTAAAACTGTCAAAATTCCAAATCAGACGACGAAGATCCTGGTGTCATATTTAAAGGGAAACGGTTTATATGAAGATTATCTAGAGTCTTTTAGTACAATTATTTCTGTCTCAGTAAATTGTTGTCTTCTTACAATCTACCTTTCTAAAACGTGTTTGTGGACCAAGTTGATATTCTTTTCGTCACCAATCTAAGCTAGATCACTTTTACTTTTGATTGCAAGTCTTTAAAAGAAAGTGACTGCAACATAGTGGGACTAGCAAGTTGATAAAATCTCATTAATAGATGGCGGTAGTAAAGCAAGTTTTTTAAGTATCAACAAATTTGAGAGTCTGATTCTGTGGTAGATATAGGTACTTAATTTAGAAAACAATCCAAAATCGAATAACTATCTAAACAGTTATCTGATTGATGATCGAAATAATTTTCTTCTTCGTTCAGGTTTTCAGGAATTAAATGAACACCCGGTACAACGTGGTGTACAAATAAAGAGAAGACATTAAAATCAGTTTTCAAGGAAAGGAAAAAATCATGAGAAATGATTTGCGATATGAATTGAACATTTTTTTTTTTAACTTAACATATTTTCATTAAAATTTTTGAAAACCAACAAATTTTAAATTATTTCGTATTCCCAAAAAGGGTGTATAAGATCATAAGCCCCACTTTCTCAACCATTTGTTTGGGTGACTTTTAATGAAAAAGTGTACTAGATGTTACATCACTGAAGTTTATGGCTTTAAGTTGGACAAAATATTTATCAGCATTTTTTGTCAATTTAACAAAACGATTACAATTGAAATCGTTACAATTAAAGTTCTTTGTTTCTGTTCACGAAAATTGAGGAGAATAGGCAGATAGAGTAAAGCTGTTGTCTTCCGAAGAAATACCGCAACTTTTATTACTTACCAAGAACTTTCTTGGACAAACCACTCTAAAATCGGTGTAAAGTAAAGAGATTTTTATCGTTTCGATCGTTTTTTTTTTTATTATTACTTTTTTTTCAAATTCATGGTTCAAATGTCAAATTCGATTCGATTGACACAGATGATATTGGATCAAATTAGTTGGATCAGTTAGTTGCCAAATTGGTTGTCGCAAAATGCCTTTCGTTACGTTACCATGTCTTGAAGGACGTCTCTTACAGAGTTGTAAAAAATGAAATCTTTACAGTACTGCAGTCAATTGATTAAAAAGACGAATTTTGAAATCTTTTTACTTCACTTAACTACTTTTACTTCAAATTTTAAATCGCAGTCTATTTTGAAGTCTTGAGTGAAAAAATCACCTGATGCAGTCAAACGACTTGAAGTCAAAAGATTGCATTACTTTTTGATTGCTTGAATTCTTTGAAGTCTTTCAATGTATTGCAGTCTTGAAGTCTTTTGATTGATATGAAGTATTTTTTCTTGAAAAAAAAACTATTATTGATTTGAATTTTTGAAATTCATATTTCAGATATAAAATGTAAGTTTAAAAATGTACAGGTGCATGAACTACAAGAAAAACAATTTCAAAAAATACTTCAAATCAATCAAAAGACTTCAAGCATTCAAAAGACTGCAATACATTGAAAGACTTCAAAAAGACTTCAAGGAATTCAAGCAATCAAAAAGTAATGCAATCTTTTGACTTCAAGTCGTTTGACTGCATCAGGTGATTTCTTCACTTAAGACTTCAAAATGGACTGCGATTTAAGATTTGAAGTAATAGTACTGCTATGAAGTAATTTTACTGAAGTTGCAATAAGCAATCAAATGACTGCGACTTCAGCGAATGCAATACTAAAGTATTGCATTCTTTTACAACTCTGGTCTCTTACCACACTTATTAATCTCTCTATATATAAAACAAAGTGGCAAAAAGTGTTTGATTCCCTCTGTCGCCCGTAATTTTCAACCAGTTTAGTTGATTCTTTTTTAAATTTCGATAATTACGGTGATGAATTGATAGGCCAAAAAATAAAAAAATAAAACCAAACAAAAAGCACTTAAATTCTATCAGTGTCTGGCGAAGCCGGCGGGGTTCAGCTAGTTTATTATATTATTAATTTATTTTCAAATATTTTACACTTTCATATAAGTCGCATGATTGAACTTGTTCTTGGCATCTCTTTAGTATGAATGATAAGAAAAATGAAAGACAAGAGCAGACTGATGAGTCGTAGTCCCACTATTTAAAAAACGTACTAAAACAAATTTAAATTTATTTCGTTATCGTTCGGACCATAATCTACTACAACTCCCTACTTCGCACAGATGTGTATTCTGGTTTTTAAAACGAATGCCTCATATCAATTAACATTCCTGTTTTCCTTAAAAAAAAAAACAATTAATTTTTTACTAATTTGCATTTAAACAAACAAACCTTCAGCACAAGGGATACAGAAAACTCTATTGCAAGCACATACTAAGTGCCGCTTAATCGTCTCCCTTTATGCACCATTAATTGATCTAAATTAAAATACTTTTCCTTATTAACATTTGCAGACCGATGTCGATCCGTTGAGGTCCATTTCGAAGCTGCCGACAGTGGATTTTTTCTAAAGCATTCCCCCCGACAGCCGCCGGTCACTCCAGAAATATCAAATGTGCAATCTGTTGCGCGGCCACGAGTTGCCCAAGACTCGGTTCTGTCCGTCGATCGATTCACAGTTGTGCAGACGACCCAGCCTGTTTCAATTAGAGCGAGTTACGGACCATTTTCCACAAAGCAGACGGTGCCTGCCCGCTACATTGTTCCGGATGCCATAGAAACTCAAGGAGATCATCTTAACGTAAGTCAAGTTCTATTATCACTGCCTCCCATGCGTTGCAGTCCAAAGGAGATCAGTTAACATATCGAAAAGCATGTATATGGATGCGGATTAATTAAATTGCGTGTTGTTTGTTTTTCTCCCTTTTTCAAATGACATTCCACAATTAGAATACCACTGTCGCTCTCATGGAACTGCAACAGACAAATCTGCACTTGGATATATCGGCGCATTTGGTGCGCACGACAATTCCTCGTGACTCGCCCGTTCTAAGGGTGCTGTTTCATGCTGGCGCCGATCCAGGTGGTCATTTGCAGAGGCAAAAGATATGCGTTCTGTTGCATGTTTCAATGGGATCTCGAACGCCATTGAAAGGTCGTTGCATGCCCGAAGGAGAGGATGGTGTATGCGTGGCCGAGGTAAGTACTTGTTATATTGAAAATGTTAATCGTGTTCAACTTTAACTTCAATTATCTTCATAGGTTGTAATACCATCGAATTGGTGGCCAGCGCTGCCGCCACCGGATAAAACGTCTCGCGGAAGTATTCCACCGAAGGTGCCGCAGCGCTTGGTTCAAGTTTCGTACAGTGTCTTTGAGCCACCGTCACGCAACCCAGAGCAGTGCGAACCAAAGGTTCAAATTCAGCCACTTACATCGTTTGCACAAATACCTCTGGTCGCTGCCCAGTCTTCATATAAGGATTTGCGAGCGGATGATTCATTAACAATTCTTCTGCCACAGCGAGCACTGTATCCCATGTCGAAAATTCATGTTCCCGTATTTTTGCATCAGCAATCCGAACAGAATATAGCTGTGTTTATTGTAAGGGCGCGAGTTAAAGCTGGAATGCGAATACTTGGAGCAACAACCTCATCTGATGAATGGAACGTTTCGGTGGAGAAGGAGAATCCCAAGCACACAGTTGCACGAGTGACGGCCTTCCGAAAAGATCAAGATCCCGATAGCACTGCCAAAGAGTCTGAAAGTGAAAATAGCACCAAGTAAGGGGTTGTTTAAATGGTGACCAGCCATAGAAAGTATTGATTGCTTAATTCTCTTTTAGGGTGATTGAGGTATTCTCTTGGCTACTGGAAGTCGCAAACGATACGAAAGAAAACTGGGATGGCGGCAAGATTGTTTGGTCGGTAAGCTACGTTTACGACAGTCCGAAATTAAAGGATGCATCTCCAGAAAGTACCGGTTCTACGCCCGAAGAAACGCGAAAAAAACTCATAGCAAAGCTCGAGATCAATAAGGACGATATCCAAGCAGTTTTACCAATATCTAAGGTGAGTTTCTGATTAAGATTTTATTTGAAATTCACTTGTCGACGTTTTGAGATGTTTTGTTTATTGTTTTTCAATGGACGGGTCCAAAACTACTTTTTTGGTTGCAAAAATCATACTTTTGAACGCACGTATGCTACAAATTTGTTTTTTCTTCTTAAAGGAAATTTCCAAGGCTATAAAAACAGTGATTTTTAAGAAAATTTCTTCACATGGTGTTTCTAAATCTTAGGCTGAAGTACGATTTTCTGTGAAAAAGGAAACAGAGAAAGGAATAAAAGAAAAACTTTAGAAACTGTAAAATTTTACGGGACTTGCAAAGTTTGCGGACTGCGGCTATTTAATTGTTCACAGGGTGATCCGAATTATTTTTTTTCTCTTTGTTGTTTGGTCCACCAAATCTTGGAGATTCACTTCAACTGAAGTTTCTGTTTCTATAAAGTTTAATGGAGTGATGGCTTGTGTTTTAGCTTCCATTAATAAATTATAGCTTGGAAACACGTCAACGCTATGGCTTCTTAATGATCTTCAAATTATATTTTTCCTTAGAAAGCCCCATATCCAAGAACAAGGCTAGCGCAGTGAGGATGAGGACCATCGTCTCTTATTGGATCACTTTGAGGTGTACGAATACTCGCCTTTATCCGTTGCACTCGTATTGGGCTTGCATTAAAAACTGCTTTTGTGATGTCCGCTTTTGTCTTTTCGTGATACTTATTGTATTTTATACTCAGAGCGAAACACTTTCAGTCGAAATATTGCCCGTAGCTTCCAATAGTTTCCTTTGGTGTATTCTGAACATGCATCTAAGGACTTCGAAGGCCTTCCTCTTGATGAAGGTACTTGCCACGTCATTGTCACTGTCTTCAATTTCATCACATTTTATTGTAAATGTTCCGTTCAAAAATTCTTCATGTTTTGAAAGAAATCTTGTTTTTAGTCTAAAACAGTCAACCCGTTTTTTCAACGAGAGTATAATCATTGGAGATTTTTTTCGCTTCAGGTTGTCACTTAAATCTTCTTATTTGATTTTGCTCAAAGTTTAAAATTCTTGAGAATTCGAAACATTGTTAAAATGTTCTAAAATGGTTCTGTTTGGAATATTCATATTGATATTTAATTTGCACGCTCGGCTCTTCAGCAGGTCCGGACCAACCATATGTGCAAGATGTGCAAATGCACAGGGCGCCAAGTTCTGGGGGCGCATTGCTAGGAAAGAAAAATTCATTTTATCAAGGCATGTTCAAATAAGCCCATAATAAATAGTTCCGAGGACTCATTAAAAAAAGAAATTGGCAGTCTAACTCCTGGATGATGTGGAAAAGACCTATGCATGTGTGAAAATATGAAAAAGGGGCGCTTTCTGTAAATCTTGCACAGGGCGCTAGTTTGGCTGGAGCCGGTACTGCTCTTCAGTGAAGCCTTTTGAAAACAAACCCCATTTATCCATGGTAATGGTTTATATACCTGCATATGTCCATGCACAAGGATTGTCTTAAAATAAATAAATTACCCCAATGTGGGGTAACAGAGGAAAATTAATATTTCTACCTGTTTTATTTGATCATAAAATAATAATCCACTATTAAATATTTCTTTCAACTTTTTGTAATGTTTAGGCAATAAATCAATTAATCCCTTTCGTTTGGCAAGTTAATCCATGTTTACGTATACTTTAAGGATAAGAATAACTTAGGTAATTCGAATATACTCAGTTACAGCATACCTCGGAGACCTTTTTGCTTTAGGAGGGATTTATTCAAAAAGAGTCGTTAAAGTGGGCGGATTAAAAAAGGGGGGCCGGGGAATTGGGTAGATTTTTTAACGATCAAAATAACAACAAAATTATTCTCAATTGATAGGTATAAGAAGAAAATTTCACGTTCTCAGCTCTTTCAATTAACAAATAAATGAATATTATATAGATTTCGAGAGATATTCGAATCAGACCACCATTGTCGGGTCTCTTTTCGTCTCTCTACCACTATAAATCTTACCCAGAGAGACTTTCTGGATTTCTCCAGAGTTCTTCCCTGAGCTCAATTCCTAGTGTTAACGCTAGCATCTGTTTATGGGAGATCTGTTTCATCGATTGGGTCTCGACCCAATGATGTCCCAAGATCCTCATTCGTTTGCCAGCCAATGCCGGACATTGACACAGTATATGTGCCGCTGTCTCAGGTTCCTCCAGGCATAGTTTACAGGTATCATCCTCTGAAAGGCCCATCTTCCTTAAGTGATACCCGAAATTACCACTTCAATGTTCCTCGACTCATGCTTAGAACCCTTCTTTGAGTGGAGCAGGGCGGCCACTTAATTGCCATTTTAGCCTGTCTACATTGTTCCACGGTTGACCACCTTCTCAGGTGTTCTGCCGTGATCCATTTGTGAATCAGCTGTTCTACCATTCCTTTGCCAATTGAAGAGAATGGTTCTGGTCCCAGCAACTTTTCAGTTGACCCCTGTTTTGCAAGGGAGTCCGCCTTTTCGTTGCCTTCGATCCATATGTGTCCTCGTACCCAAGTCACTGTTACTTCATTTTTAGATGAACACTTATACAATTTCTACAATTTCTCCGAACATTGCAAATAGTTGCAGCTACAATTTTGCATATGGTTTAACATATAGTTAGGGTCAACTATCATGGTCAATTTTTCGCGGAAACTCTCGAGAATTTTTTTGTTTTTTTTTTTTATTAAATTTAAATATCATTATATAGTATAAAACAACTAGACTAGATTCAGGAAAATTAAGATTTTTCTTTTATATGCCGTAATTGCCAACATTAAAATAAAGAAGTTCGTTTCTCCTTTTTTAGTTTTATTCTAGAACAAAATTGATCAAATTTGAAAAGCTCTGTAAGTCAAACTAGTTAGCAGAAAATTGTTTTGTTTGCTGTTTTTGAAGCTCCGTCTATATTTCTATTATAAAAATCAAAAAAACGAACCAATAAAACATCGTATTTAGTATTTATGCCACGTGATTTGCCTTTTAAGACTACAGTGCGCCATGAACTCATTCCAAACTGTCCAAATTATGAAATCGAAAACAAAAACGTGCTTTGGCACGTATTTCACGGTGCAATTTTTGCATATTATTTTAACCTTGCTCATCTTCTTAGCAAAAACAAAGTCAGCAAACTTCGAGAGTTGCTCGTCCCATTTTTTAAATGTATACTTTCGCCCCCTATTTTTTAAGGCAGATGCGTGGAGAAAACTGATGTAGATTCTTTTAGAAGCGGAATTTCTGGTAGTCTGCTGCAGTATAGGAATATCGAGAAGTTCAAGATAGATAGATAGATATATATTTATTTAGCTTAAAGTAAGCCATTTTTCATTTTGTACAATTTTTACATGGTTTGGTTTGGTTACTACTAATAAATATTATGTACATTCATAATTTACATTTCAGTTTATTTTAATTAATTTGGTGTTTACTTGTAAAGTTTATATATTTTTATTGAATTATATTATTCCTTGAATATTCGCAAATTTGTGTTTTAAATAATTGAAAGTTTAATTCATTCTTAATTTCTGTTGGCAAACTGTTGAATATTTGAAATCCTATGAAGTTAATTGTTCGTTGTCCCCTTATTGTTCTAGCTCTGTGGATTCTGAAATCTCCGACACTCCTTAGGTTGTATGTTGTATTGTCTCTTGTTGTGACATTTTCACTCAGATAAATTGGACAAGTACCGTTCTTAATTTTGTAGATGAGAATCATAGCGTTCACAAATAGTTGTTGGTTTACACTTAGCCAATTTAGGGAGTTTAGCATTAATGCTATTGGGGTGTACCGATTTCTTTTTAGCACTATCCGCATTGCTTTGTTTTGTAAGACTTGAAGTCTGTTTTTTTGGTATTGTGGACATACAAACAAAACACTACCACAATACTCGAAATGAGGTTTTATAATAACATTATACACGTTGACGGCACAGTTTAGTGATACACATTGTCTTATTCTTCTTAGTACACCAATTTTTTTAGATATCTTTTTACATATGTAATCAATATGGTCACATAGTGTAAGCTTATTGTCAAAGAAGATGCCGAGATATTTCACTTTTTGCACAATTTCAATTTGCACATTATCAACAAGGACGGGGGGCACATGAGACAAGATATTATTAATAATGATACACTTAGTCTTATCCGTATTTAGTATAAGCTGATTCATTTTTAACCATTCACTTATAGCTCTTAAATCAGAGTTTATATGTTCTATACATGTAATTAAGTCACTTCCACAAATATACAAAAGACCGTCGTCCGCAAAAAGCACTAACTTTGAATGTACCACAACTTTTACCATGTCGTTTACATATAACAGGAAAAGAATAACACCAAGAATTGTTCCTTGTGGTAGACCTATGTTGACTGCTAACGGTGACGACACGTTATCATTAACCCTGGTTCGTTGTGTTCGCCCATTGATAAACGATCTGAACCAGTTTTGTTCAATGGATTTTATACCCATCTTCGATAATTTACTGATCAGTATTTCATGATTCAGTTCAATCGGAAAAGTTTCTGCTATACTGATTTCCGTTGTAGTGCTTCAAAAATTCTCATCCATAATTTTGCCACAATTTTGTTGGTTATGTTTGGATGCTGGAATGTATGGCACGTAGGACTATATTTCATAAAGATATTTAGCTGAATGAGAGGGAGAGAAAGGAAAGGGTAACTCAAAGCCTTTAAGTTTTCATTTACGTTCTATAAAGCAATTTCTAGAGTAGCCACTGGGGTTTACTGTGCTCGTTCTAACATCATTATTATTCAATAATTTAAGATATTGCTTTCGTTTTACCATCCAACAGAACTGGGAACTTATGAACACGGCTGTCCTTACCGGACGTCAAGTAGCACAAGCTATGAAAGTCTTCATTGTATCACAAGCCGGCAAGGTAGCTGATGTCACCCTACAGAGCTCTTGTCATGCCGAAGACGAAAGTGTAATTAAAGTGAGTATCTGTGATAAAGGAACGTTTGAAATCGAGTTGATAAAAACAAATATTCCCACCTTGCAGGTGTCTTCTTCGTGCAGTTCAGTTTATGTAGATGGTTCAGAGATACGCGGCTCATCGAATGCATCCATTATCGTCAAGTATGGCACATACATTGGTCTCGCAAAGTTCATCGTTTGGATGCCCGAGTTTCCGCTCGAAGTGTATGTCGCCGACTTTAGATTATCCCAGATCAAGGGATGGAAAGTACCAGACGAACATCACTACACGTATGGGTATTTTTTTGTGTGGTCTCTTGGTGCCAATTAAATTTAGATCCAATTGCAGGCATGGAAAACAAACACGACGCCGTAGGAAGCGCTCATACGTATGGAGTCAGCATGGAGATGATTTTATGAATGTATTAGGGTCCGACAAGGCGATATGCCGTGCTCGATATCAACAAAGTCCCGTCGAAGTGTATGCTCGATTCTTAGCGACCGACCAGGTAAAATCCTTATGTCCAAAATGCTATGTGAAATTGATTTCGTAACTTTTTCGGTGGCGTTACAGAACTCTGGGCGAATAAGTTATCTGATATCACGCCGCACCGGACTAAGAGTAACTGATCTTGTCCAACCCCTGCTGAGAGTCGCTGATCCCAAGATAGCCAGTCTGAAGGGTCGTATTCTGCAGGGTAAATCGATGGGACGAACTGATGTACAGGTAAGTGAATAGTTTGGAATACAAATTTTGAGCATTGACGTGATGATGGTATTTCAAGGTCCTTTCGCCAATAACTGGAAGAGTGATTGGCGCCAAAGAGATTCGTGTGGGAAGCGATAAAGTCAGTTTGACAAGATTAATTGTTCGTGTAGTGTCAGGACTGCAGCTGACTATCAATCCCGATAGCACTATCGAAAATGGGTACATAGCCGAAACATCGGTTACCCGACGATTGACGGCTCAGTATCAGGAAGGACTCTTGGACATTGATTTGGAATTTACCGATGGCGCCAGGACACCCCTGAGGTAAACTATGCGAAATCAAGCTATGACAAACTCTATAACAAACTTTTTGCAGAGATATTGCTGTTGATGATTACTTCCTATTGGTTGAGAGTTTGGATACGGAAGTGGTCGCATTTGCTCCGATGTTGGCATCACACCATCCTCGTGTAATCGCTGTCGGTGAAGGTAATGGTGATCTTTTGCGTGTAACGCTCTTGCTTTCAGAAGACTGCCGTCTTCGGCGCAGCATGCCAATGGCAAAGCAATCGAAATCAAATCCTGGTCCTTTAGGGACCGCCTTGGCTTCTGTACAAGTGGATTTCAACACCGGCGAAAGCGTAAACAAACCAGACACAGTCCAAAACGACGGAATTATGAGGGGTGATCGCAAAAGCTTCCGTGACAGCGGAGATTTAGCTGACATTATCGGTAAGCTGGGTATATTAGTGAACAAATAAATATATCTCGCTTATATTTCTTTGCAGTAGGTATTCCTTTGAAAGATGCCAGTCACCACTATGAGCCCACAGTGCAGGCTAGGCAACATCGTGGCAGCATTAACTCGGTTGGTGGTCTTCGACATAAACCAGGTCCGCATGGTGATATGACCTCCATGGAAATTGGAATGTATGTCCTGCTGACTGCATTCTGTTTTGCAATTATTGTTTTCGTCATATCTTGTGTGGTGTATGCCTCGAAATTCCGACCAATCACCATTGAATCCGGCTTGGAGAACTTACCAAAGGATAGTTTCAACGAAGGCGGTTTGCTGAGAGACTCGCGTAAGCCACGGGAATCGACAACAAATGCACACGACTGGGTATGGTTGGGCCGCTCCACCATGGACAGATCATCGGTTGCCCAGGATTCAGTAAATGGCAATATTTTCGAAAACCCCAGAGGTTTGTTTTGATTAGTGATATCTTGTAAGTGGACTCATTCACAATGTTTCTTTTTTCAGACTCTCGAATTCGTATCACCAGTAATCCGATCTTGAATTATTCCGACCCAAATGATGCTGTTAACAGTATATCAACCTTTGACAATCTACCAAGTGCCCAGGGTTCCAACATAAGCACCGATGTTGTGAATTCTGCTACTTATAACAAAAATGAAAAAAGGCCCACGTAAGTGACTTTGTTGTTTAGTTTATTTCTTTTAATTTAATTTAAAAATTGTGTATTGAAATCAGTGAACTTTCCGTAGTAGTATGCATTTTTTTGTTGTTATTATTATTTTTTTTTTTTTTATTGAGAGAATCGTGCGATTGAGGTATGATGATGTGGAAAATGATTTACTTCAGTCCTTGGAAAATCAAGGGATTTATGAAATAGGATATGCCGACAACGTAGCAATCGTTATCTTTGGCAAATTCCTAAGCACGGTTTTAGAAATACAGTCGAACTTCGATAAGTCGAACTTTGATAACTCGAATATTTAATAACTCGAATAAAATTGGTTGACAATAGCGCCAAGACTAAAATTTACATGTAATTTGTATTTGATAACTCGAACTTCTATTGCTCGAATGTCTTGATAACTCGAAGAGATTATTTGACTTCACCTTCGATAAGTCGAATTCTGAGGGGGAATTCCCAAATTCGGCATGTTTTTCAAGTTCGTTTTATAATGTATCACTTTCGGGGGCACTGTGTTTGTATGTTCCTATGACCTTGTATACATACCGCGTAGAAAATCGTGATTTTCGTGTTTATGAGTAAGAATTATCAAATTTATTGTTAATAGGGGTTAGAACAAATAATTTTTACTAGGTTGGTACATATATTGGTTTGAATTTTTGAAAAATGAGAGGAAAACAAAATCAAATTTGGAGCATGATTTGATTCAACCACCTTCAAATGAGTTTGTTGCAAAGTTATTAAGCATTTTGCGTTTATATTTAAAGAATAATGAAAAAACAACCAATTCCGTTTAAATTATAAATTCCATTGAAGATTTTTTTGAAAACCAAAATAAAAATACTTTTCAATCATTTATAACAGACTATTTTAAATATTAAATATGTTAATTTTCTGTACTTTTTTTTGTCTTATATATTCGCAAATAAATATATACGTGTACATAATGTATTTATATCAATTTAGTATTTTACTTGATAGTTCGAAGTCTTGATAACTCGAATTTTTTTTCTGGCAAGTGATGGTTCGAGTTATCGAATTTCGACTGTACAGCAATACGCTTTATCTGTTGTTCAGAGTCACTTTTACCAAACGGAGGAAACTAGCTCTCCTTATTCGGCCTACCATGTTTAGCGAAGCCATATATGTCAAATACTTGGCAATTATCATTGGCAGCAAACTATCAGCTCTCAAAGCTCTTGGCTCATCTGTCATAAAATCTGAACTTATCTTAGAAACATTCAAAACCATTTATGAACTTTCTAAGAAAAACCTAGTCATCCTCCACTGGATTCCTACCCACAGAGGATTTGAGGGTAACGAATCGGCTGACTCACTAGCTAAAGTCGGAGCAACCACTCCACTTATCGGACCTGAACCCTTCCGTGGAGTCAGCAAAAAACATTTAAGGAACTATAAAAAGAACCCATCTCGCATCGAGTCCAACGAGATCTGGCTTATTATAGCTGGGCAGAACTGCACCATACAATTTTTCCCCAAATTCTACTCCAAAAAATCACTCTCCCTGATTAGTCTGGACCAAAAAAAATCCTAAGAGGAATAATCAACGGCCACGGTCTCATGAAAAAACATCTCCATCGCATTGGCGTCTCCCCGGATCCTACCTGCAGACTCTGTCTTGAGAGTGAGGAATCCTCTCTGTACATAGTCATGGAATGCACGGCTCTATGTCGTCTCAGAAAAAACATCCTTGGTGATAAAATCTTCAATTCAGCAACACTTGCTGACATACACCCACAGAAGATCCTTGTCTTCCTGACTGCCTCTGGAGTGAAAAGATGGCTCTAGCTACTAGTGAAAGCACAATAGACTTATTGAAGAAGCCGCAGTGCCAGAGCCCTTTGAAGGCTCTCCCGCTTCATAATCGAATCCAATCTAATGCGATAGAGACTGTTGGGCAGCACTATTCTTGACGTTCTAAAAGAAACTGCAACCAACTTCAGGGTATGCATTCTTCGTTTTGTTTGTTCCTAACGTGCCACAATTTTTTACTCCACTTTTTAATCCTCTGTGATATTTTATAATAATATAATTTATTTAACTAATAAACATATTTGTAACCAAATACAACAGAGACGATAATGTCTGTCGTTGTGCGTTATGATTTTAGGACAATTAATTATTCTTGTTTTGCGATTTGGATTCCTCGGTTGGCCAGCCGCCATAATTTAAAATATTCCTTTGCAGTTCATAGTCACAGATAGAACTATCACATTTTCAGTTCTTTGAATGATTGAGTTTCTTGGTTCGTGCTAATTCTCTGAAATGATGTTGTTCCTTAGAACTATTATTTGAACAGAAAATGGGGGTACCTACTTCCGGGCGTCCGCAGCTTTCTCATGATACTGGTGTTCGCCTTGCTAGTGCAGTACATAAGCCTTTTTTAAATCCATGAACAAGAGTTAGAGTGGCGATCTAATTTCTAACTGCGATTGTCAATTAAAAATCAACTCGATAACTGTGCAAAACCGTAACCCACACTCGGGGCTTCAAACCGGTTGAACGGAAGCATACATAGGACATTAGGAACCTTAGTTCAATTATCATAATTATTTAATACTTCGCGAAACCGATTTCAATTCCGATTGTGTTATTTTCAGTTCAGATGCTAAATTACTAACCGGAGAGTTTTTCAATGTATAAATTTTTATTTATGATTTTGACAACTGTACGAAAAATAAAAACTTGCTAATAAGTATTTAACATAGCGACGATAGTGTTCCCCCACCTTTACCACCTCACTCAAGAAGTAACGACCGAAAAAATGAATATCGACCACCTGTACCCCCACATCGTAATATCGGAGTGACTGCACTTGTGAATAGTAACAGTGAAAACGAAACCGTCACTGAGAAGGTAAATACTTGACGAAATTCTTTAACGAAAATAATAAATTAAAATATGTATTTCTCCTTTTGAATCAGGATTCAACTATAACAGCCATTCCTGTCATTCAAAAACGTCATCATCATAAACATCATCGAAATCCAAATCATGCACACAATCGCCGTTCACAGGTGCACGGCAATATTGATCTCATTCGTTGCTACGACAGGCCACCAGATCATCATTTGAATTTTACACATGAACAATTAAATTTGGCACTTAAAAATCATGTAGCTCAGCACCAGGATGACTCCTCGCCGGAGGAATCAGTGTCACCAAAGAAAATTAGTCATTTGACAGAAGAGGACGACGATAAGGAACGAAACGATTTGCATATGGCCGAAAGACTTGTAGAGAATGCTGCACAACAGCAGAAAAATGCATTCCAATTCGATTCGCTTACACCAAAGCGAGAGGCAGCAGCACATAGAGCTAGTCCATATGCAAATAAATCAGCGAATGCACAATCATCATCAGAAGAAGAACTACAACTGAATGCCTTGAAAATTGGTAATATTTAATTGCAATCATTGACTTTTTATATAAGTGGGTAGATGCAGATTTGAAACCCCATATGCCTACAAGCATTGAGTATAGTTTTTATAGCACCCCTAAAACGGCGTTCCTAAATGCTGATGAATATTTTAGGTCGGTTAGCTTTCCTGTTCACTATCACTGTGTCGATTTCGAGAAGATCCATACTTCTGCACTTTACAGCAGAAGCTGTAGGATGAGGGTCTTTTTGAATTTTATTTTATAAGAAATATTGTCTTCTCGGGCCAAAAAAAAGAACAGAGATTAGTCAACTCCAAGAGAACCTCTTTCAGTTGGGCAAGTAGGCAATTCACCGGACTAGGTGTAATCATAAAGCTGGTTCTGGCAACTATATTTGTTTATTGGTAAAGGGATTTTGGAAAGAGTGAAGTCTTTGCGTAAACTGCCAGACTAAAGTTGATTATTGGTAAGGCGGACTGTGGTTTATTATTTATGACAGTAAATCCAAAGTTTAAGTATAGTTTTCGTCATAAAGCCTTTTTTTCTTCGCTTTCGAATCAACACCAGTAACACCAGAAGTCGAAAGCTGCAAGGGTACAGAACTTGTCCATTTTATTGTGCAAAATTTCACTAAAAAATATTAAACTCGAGTGCTGGCAACGTCTTGACTTCAAAATAAGAATAAACCGAATCGTGTGGAATAGAATAATTAACAAACGAACGAAAACAATGTTTTTTTTTTCGCAATCATACAAACGAAAATCATCAGAATCATTCGTTTTTTCGTATTGTGAGGCACAACAGATAAATGCGCAATATAATTACCGTTACATTGGAAACTGTAGGATAGGACGCATTTTATAGCAACATTTTACTCGACACAAACCGTTACAATATTATTTCCAAAGGAAGTTTGCATTTTTTTTTTTGTTCTTATTTCAATTTCAAAAGGAGTCGTTAAGTTTTTTTATGTGCTCAATGTCGTTACTCGGAAAAGATTGAAAAACACTAGTCTAGCTGTATGACGCAATTTTCTTAGTCGCCCTCTGTATAATTTCAGCGACGGTTTCCTTGAACTTTTTGCTGGCATTCAATACTATGTCATCGACATATGTCTGCCTTTAATTGATCCAAGAGCCAAGACTACTTATTTTTTCCAGTAGTTTATCTACAACTGGGCTTCATACTATGGGTTATATAGGAATATCCTTGAGGACTCTGTCCTGAATCTATTTACAGATATTTACAGATATTTTACTATACTCCTCGGATATAAGCAACCGTCTTAATAGCAAAACCCTTTTAAATAGCATCAAATTATTCTGTGTTGCGGTTTACAAACGCCATCCTATGCACAATTGAAAACCCGGCTATAAGCACCATGCCATGCGGATGTGCTATTATCCGGGGAGTATTGTACTCCTTTTCTTATCAGGGAGTACTAGCATCATGAGACGTATTGTCAAAATCCCTTTCAATGACGAAGAGGTCGCACAGTTATTCATCTTTTGCGTTTAAAACGCTTTGAATCACCTCCTTTAGCTGATATAGGGCAATCTCTGTAGATTTGCCCGCTCTATATGCATGCCTACCATATCCACTGCGTATTCTCTCTTTAAAACAAATTGGCGTGAGGCAGTCAATAATTTCCCGATCAACCACTGTCCTATACTATGATACCTTCTTGTTACCTATAGTGTTAGTCGATGATCAAGTACTTACCGCTTAATTTTTGTATATTTAAACTCCTATCCATGTAAGCTGTGATTTTATGCCGCGTCTTATATTTCCAGATGAAAATGCCGAAGTTAAGCGACGGCACAAAAAACAATCAACATCATTTGTTCCCTCGTCATCGCTGCCCGATACCACCAACACAGTCAATTCCAGTTCTGATGACAATGGCGGCTTTATAACGCCGCCCAAAGATGAGGGAAAATCAAGAAGAAGCCAAGTGAAACGGGCTACAGTCGTTGGCAATCCAATGTTCTCGACCACAGTCGACGGTGACATCGGTCCCGGTGAAAGTCTCGGTCTCGACGACTTGGACATGGACTACGAACAAATCATGCACTACTTTGATAATCTAAAGGTAAACCCTTCATAACCGATTGAATAAATCTTACCAAAATTAATTTGTTGTGATTAGCACAATTGCTTAACGCAGCTTTTATTCATTCAATTTCTGTTTTGTTTATTTTTCTCTTCCATTCGGCCTCATTCCATGCGCAGGAGTCAAATGCCTGAGTGCAAGAGATCATTGCAAAGATCCGCGAAATACTATCGACCTTTCAGCAGCAATACCGAAGTGCTGCTCTGCCACCACCGGCTAGTCCAGAAATTAATGTTGATGACCCGAATTTTGAGTATTTTTTCGAGCAGTTGAGTGAGTCATACGCTTAAAAATCGAATTGACGCATTTTCTTCCAAACGCCTAATCAAGCCATCAAAAGTATTGTATTGTAAAATTTATTTTTATTATGACGACGCAACTGACGAGAATAGTTTTTGTAAAAAGGTAAAACATCTGAGAGGGCTTCTTTCCAGTCAGTCAAATTGCAATAAATAGATAATATTTCGAACAGTTTTACACCTATACCTATATACAAACAGAAATGTGTAACAAAACGCTTTGGCAAAATTTTGAAGAAAACGAAAAAAACAAAAAACAAATACAAATTGGAACAACAATAACATCTGGATATCGCGACTTTGCAGTGATCGTAAACGATAACAATAATAAATGACAACAACAACCGTTGATATTTAAGAAACAAACAAAAAAAAAACAAAAATTCATTCATATCAATCACTCACCGTGAATTCATTTCATTATTAACATACCTCATCGGAAGAAGCAATCATTAATTATTATCCTCCCGCATCATTGTTAACGTATTTTTATATTCACACATCCCCCTTAGTCCTTAGTCAGCATACAAGAGTCACCGCACCTCACCTTCACAATTTCACATTGATTATTAAATTTAAAGTGAAAATTTTCTTTGCTAAACTTATTCAATGCATCCAGAGTTACAGCTTGTGTGTGTAGAGATTTCATTTTTAACTTACACCTCAAAGTGAAAGGCGCCGCCAGTACTGCATTTGAAGGAGGCTGTAGCGATAAAAGGAGTTTTTATATTATTATACTTTGTAACAGAATAATCCACTTATTTAGTAAGAGCCTATTAATGCTCTTTGTTATCGATCAAATCTCTGTTTTAAACTCGCATATTGTATGTTACGTACTATTTTTAATTGGAAAAAATGAAATGCTTCCCTATTCCGTCCATTTTATTAGTAGAGCTCCTTGATTAGCAATCGTTTCGTATATTTTTGGTAAAGTTTCTCTTTATCAGAAGACAAAGCCTCACGTGTAAATGCAGTATTTAGTGCGTCGGAACAATTCCACACCCCAAACGCACAAACGTTTTGTAAATACCTACTCAACTGTTGAACATGAAATCTGTTGGCTCAAACATAACCTCATCCCATTCGAAATTGATGAATAACGAAAACAAAAACAAAACCACTAACTTTCTAGTCAATATACACAAAACAAAAAAAGAAAGAAAGAATCGATTGAAAATGAGCAACCGTAGATTTGTTTTAATTTAGTTTTTAGCCTAATTGCAATGCATTAAATATTTTATAATTTTTGTATTATTTTTATTTATTGTTGATTTGTATAAGTTATTATATTTAAATAATATATGATTGTTTATAAATATAGTTTTTTTTTTTTGTTTTTTGGTTAATTAAGTTGTATATTTGTATTATTATTTAGTTATACTAGAGAGCAAGCAATTAATATTACAAATGGACTGATTGCCACAAAATGCCATAAATTATAATAGTACACACGTAGTTAATTAGAAAGTTCATTTGGAATATCAATTTTTAAGCATTCTCAACTGAAGTTTTTCCAGCAGCGCTCCTCACAGTAAGTATTCTCTGAGCGAAGCCTGTTTGAAAGACTCGGTTGCAGCCAGCCATATATCTTGTTGAATTCAAAAGAAAATATTTATCTTGTTTGAACAGCTGCATCCCTAGAATCGGATGGAAGAATATCTGATCTAAAGAGTTAAATGTTCAGATATAAATGTACGTATGCAAAATCACTAAAAGATGCACCAGTGAAAGAGTATATAAGTTAATATTACACCGTATGTGTTGATGCTTTTTGATTTTTTTTTTTTTTTTTTTTTTGATTCCAAAACATTTTAACCAATTTTTTGATAGCTGTTTACTGCACACAACCTACACCCAAATACAGTGCTCCAATATAATGAAATTTGCATACCTACCTACAGTAAAAAAAAAAATTGTCAAATGTCACAGATATGGCTCTTTTCGATCTTCGTCCAGCTATTGTACCGTGTTATTAACAAAAATTCGTACTTACGGTTATGTAAACTTCCTTGCTGTCTTGAACATAAATATTTTCCAAACCTTTACCGTAGCTTCTCAATATTGTTGAGTGTTTCTAGTTATTGAGTCACCGGGAAGCGGACCGCTTGGAAATTGCTTCGGAATTCTTACAAGATCAGCTGTTTGAGAGAAGAAAGCTTTATTTACAAAACCTACAGTTGGAATTATATACACTAGAGTTTGCCCAGGGGTAGAAATTCTATAACTTTTGTGACCTGGCTTATGCGTAACATATTGGAAAACAATAAATACACACAGCATTACATCTCTGGACAATCGGAAAATTTAAATACGAATGTCAAATCGTACGGTATAAGCGGAATGCGCCGAATGAGAACACCTTCGCCGTTGATTTTTCCTCTCAAAATCGTGACATTTGATTTGAGAGTCGTCACAATCAAACGCGTTCCGTAACAAAATTTCGGTGCATTGAGGTTGCGCAAGAAAATTATAGCTGAGCCAACTTTAAATTTCAAATTGTGTGACAAATGACCCAAATCCAAATGTACCGGAACGAAATCAAATGCAGATGATAGATATCTAACGTCACGCAATAACAAAACCGCCCTATTAAATTGGAATGACAAAACGAAAATGACACCTGTCATATTGCGCAATGGCAAGTGTATCAACCACACCACCTGTTGGTTTTTGAAATCATCAACAACTTTCAAAGTCGATGTTCAGCGTCATTTGTTTTCGAACGTTGTTTTTGTGATAATCTTTCTCGAAGTTGCGACATGTTCGCTCGATTGTCCTCCAATCTGAAACACGTCTGGAGTTTTGTTTTCACGGCCAGTCGCCATTCGTCGTGCATTACGAGTGCGATGTGAAAGGTTTGACCATTGACCTTCTCACTGACGGCATAATCAAATGAGAAATGAGACTGTGCAGCTCCCCATACAAACTTTCGTTCCCTATTTCATAAGTTATTTTCGCGACAAAAAGTATCCCATGTCCTTTCTTGGGTCAATACAAATGCATCAAGTCCAAAATCGTGAGAATCTAACGATCCGTGTCTATAGACAGATATAAAAATTTCTTTGATTTAGGTATTTTTAAACTTGCCGTTTCCCAAGTCGCTTCTCCTGAGAGACAGGCCGCCGACCTTTTGCAGATGTCCGGACGCAGTCTTTTGGTCTGTCCACACCCAGCACATCCACGCATCCACCGACACTCGTATTCGCGAGAAACCCAAGTATCAATGTATAACTTAACCACCGATGTAGGCAGACCCAACGCAGGTTCAGGCCCTAAGAATTCTTCCTCTGAACCCAGCCTGGCAAGCTCATCACCGATCTCATTTCCCTGAATACCAGTGTGAACTGGGACCCAAACAAGATACACTGTATTTAGCCTTCCGACTAAGTTCAGAGTAAGCTTGTATTCGAGCACTAATTTAGACGAGGTAAGAGGGTTAAGCAGCGCTTTTAATGCAGCTTGGCTGTCGCTGCAAACGCATATACTCCTAGCCCTTCACCTGTTTGTCACAATATAGCGCATAGCCATAAGGATAGAAAAAATCTCCGATTGGAAGACAGACGCATGGTTTAGTCTAATGTTCTCGCTTTCCACGAAGACTCCAGAACCAGACGCCTGTCCGGTTCTGGAGCCATCCGTAAAAATACGATGGCAGGCTCTCCTCAGAGAGTTTGGCCTAAGCCTTTCCGTTGCCTGAGGAAAGTTGAAGTGGTAGTTTTGGCCCATACTAATAAAAAATTTTAGTCTCGACTTTAAATTTACTAAATTTCACATTTGCAAAATTTGTATGAAAAGTATTAAAAGCCACTTAAATACTTAAATTTAGAGTTTGAATTAAAAATGTTATCATTTTTCCAAGGTTTCATTACAATCGGATGAACCGACTTTGCAAAGTAAATTGTCGAATTTGCAAAAGAGAGAAACATTTATTTTAACACATTTTGAAAGAATGTTCGACTCTCTATTTGATTTGATAAATTACGAAAATTTGGAAGTTTAGTAAAATATATTTTAAATTAAAATTTTTATTTTACACTTCTCTAAAAATTAGGGATTATTTAAAATCATTTTTAACCTTCAAACTAAATATTTTGTACACCATTGTGAGTTCGTTAAATCTAGCCTGGACACTAAGTGAGAGTATCGCGCTTAGTATCTATCCCAAATGGAAGTGACTTAGGAGTAGGTACAGTTTCTATTGGCACCTAATAGACCGTATTTGGGAACGTATTATTGACACTGCTGGTAAATTGATTTCGGCGATATTCACAATGACAACATTTACCAAATGAAATCAGGTCTGCTACCTAGTGATAATGCATTGGACCATATTGTGATTTTTTAAATTAATAATTTGCACTCAAATGTTTTTGTTAATTCTTATTGAATTAAACTTGAGAATATGACCATGACCATTGTGGTCGACTCTAGAATAAAAATTGTTGTATAATATTGAAATATCTTAAATTGAAACGAAATAAACAAACAATCAACAAATATTAGTTGCACTTTATTTCTTTACGCAAAATTTGGGTTATGTTAAGACGGCTTAGAAACGTTTACTGGTAGAACAAGCGAGTTGAAGGGTTGTTTGTGCCTATATATAGACTCTAGAGTATGAAAACTGAGAATTTGATGACAAGTGTGATGTAAATGATGTAAGCAACATTATATTGGAGCAACTTTCGTACCACATTTTAAGTGCATTTACGTTCGTAATTTTTAGTTATATGATTCACATGTCTAACAAGATGCCTTATTATTTATTTAATGGCACCTATCTGCTTTGTTTAGCTCTTGGAATTGACAACAACTAAATTCAATTATTAGGTATATAATACACTGAAACAAAATCTATTACTACAACCAAATCCTATATAAAATAGCTTGAAAAGCTTACAAATTCATAGCAAACGCAATACTATAATATTCAATTATATCCAAAGACTAAATCATTATCAATTCTCAACTTTTTAATATTTAAAATTTCATTTCACTCGGCACTAATTTAAACTAGTAGCAGAAGTAAGGACAAATGATTTTTCGAGTGTACAGAGCTAACTAACTCTCTACAAAAAAAAAATTGACTTTTCCACCAATTTTTACCATTTTCCAAACTACTCTCGCCAAATAGGAATTTTCTTTAATTTTTCTTAAAACAAGTGAATAAATATGAATGCTTATTAAACTTTTTATACATAAAAACAAGATTCTGTACAAAGAGGCTTAAGAAAAACTTATTATTGAAACATCAATAATATACAATATTGACGTTGATAAAGAAACACGAAAGAACAACGCAACACTGCACTGTCTGTCTTCTTCTTGTTCTGTTTATTCTTTTGGAAATACGAGTATCTAAACAGCTAACAAAAATACAAAATCTTAACAATCATCAATTATCCTTGATCATTTACCTATTGCGCAAAAATAAACATAAAACATAAAAACATATTTGCATAAGGAAAGTAGAGCATTTTATGTACTATACTACAATACTGCTGCAAATCATCATACAAAAGAAAACAAAAACACGTGTAATAAATGTAACTACTCTATTTATATTGAAACTAGAAAATAACGACACATAGTTGTAACCGCAACAGCATATATTTCTACATAATATAAAATTGATATTTGCTATCTAAACATAAAAATAAAAATGCAAATATTAACAATGCCATAATGCAGGATGTAACAAATGTCTTTATATGAATAGATAATTATTAATATTAGTTAATTGATGACAAAGAATATAATTAAACTGTATAACAAAAGCATACGATCAATTTTATGAATTTATTGAGAGTATAATAATTTTTCGTAAAGTCAAATATAATATACAAAAAAAAAAAAAAACTGAAAACACGACATATAAATAAAACATATTAAATAAAATACGCTTCATAATACAAATGGAAAACAAAATTGTTGTATTTATAAAAGTTTCGTAAGCAATGTTAATTGAAATTTATAACGAACGATACGCTATGCTTAACAGCAAACCTAAATTATATATATGTATAACAAAAAAAATGCAACAATTGTAGAACTAATATTACATACAGCTGAAACAACAAAATTATACACACATGGCATAGTATATATATGAAACAAAACGTATATATTCCATATTCAGATGATCGACGTTTGTCGAAAATGTGAACTTAATATTAAGCGCAAAATTTAGATATTATCTTTGTTTACAAAAAGAAAGGAAAAATAAAATAAAACAAAACAGTGAAAAACGCATTATTATAAACTAATAATTATCAAAGCCAATTAAATGATGCTTATGTACCTTTATTAGCAAACAACAAAATTATTGTATTATTGAGAAATAAAATAAATAAAAACTAGTACGTAAAATACTATGAATGAATAAAATATTGAACTGATTGGAGCTGAACATAAAATACTTGCAAACAATGTGTAAACCAAAATAACAGAAACGTATTATATATATATTTAAATTGAAAATGCTTTCACTTATATTGTTGTTTATTTAAGAAAAAAAAAAACAAAGAAAAAAAATACGAACACTAAAATATTATAAGTTCAACTTTAAAAATGTATTATGTAATCGATGTTCAGCACTTTTTTTCTTTTTTCTTTTTTTTCCTCAATTCTCATAACACACATCATAAATCTTAAAATATTTATTTACCCTGTGGAAAAAGACGGTACCATTGCTTTATAAACATGACTAGGTATATGTAGGATCTGTAAGGCAATTTTATAAATACAATCTAATGTTATTCTTCATCGTTTCGTATTTATCTTTTGACTGCAAACATAATTAGTATTAGTTTTTGTTTTTCTTTTCTACATAATATTAATGCTTGAATGAAACCAAAATCAATGTTTTGAATTTAGACTTTATGTTGCTTTGTTTTAAAAGCCTTTTTTATTGATGTATAGTTGTGAAGTGTAGCAACTTGACTTTCCTTTTTCCGGAAGCATATTTATTATTAATTATTGTGAAAAAGAAAATACTGAGTAAACAAAAGGAAATATGAATATATACGTTTAATGTAGCTATTTAAGATTTTATTTAAAAACAAAAATTCGTTATTGCACTATTTATGTAAATATTACAAGTATATAAAGTCAAATAAAACTCAATGGAATGATAAATGAAAGAAAAAAACAACAGATATTAACTCAATAAGTGGTTTCTTTTAAAGTGGAAGGCGTAAAGCTTGTAAGGATTTGGTACAATCAACAACATCGTACTATCACCACCTAGTAAAATTAACCAGGCGACAGTCGGGGGTTCTGAAATCTTAAGTAGTTAGCTTCCTTAGCAAAACTTCAAAGGTCCGTTTGACTGAACCATTGATATGCATTCGCTGGGTGTGGACAGGGCAGATTGATCCAGCTTATAAATTTGCCGGTCGAATCTTTTCCTTCATTCAACATTTGAAAAATCGTTCTTCGTTCGTATTATTCGTTTGCACTCTATCTATAGTGCCAAGTGTTTGGGTCGCCGACGCCACCACCGGCTCTATTAACGATAAAGATAATTCGGGTCTATCACAGAATCCGTGATATTCGAAATTTTGCTACGAACCCCGAAAGAACTATCACAGAGTGACGCACCACTCGCATCATGATGCTTTGCAAAATGTTCATTAATGCAAACTATTGGCATCACTTTCAAGTGTCAAGTGTTCATGCAAAGCTGAGAATGGGATAGAGTTCGGGAGTACCACATTTTAACATAACTCAATGTTATTCGTTAGTTATTATATATTTTTAAAAGGCGACTTAAATAATTTGTTAAGTTAAATACAACTACATATTTAAAGTAGCAACCAGTGATCATTTTTCAGAAATATTGTAAGTAAATGTACACTTATTCCTGAAAAAAAATCGGCCCTAGCGAGGTATCCGTCGGAACGGAAAATTCTCCGTAACGCATACTCCTTCGGAAGCTCAAATTGCATTCCAGGTGTGGAGCACCGCACCGCACTCCAAATCGTAAACAAATTCCGCAACCAAAAAGCTGTCAAAAATTAGACAAAAAAATTAACTTCATCCCACTTGAACGTAATGCACCGATATGCGTTACAAAATGTCGGAATAATTCTCCGAAAAGTTATTCCGAAGAATACCACACAGCAAAAAATCCTCCGAATCATATAAAGTCGGGGAGTTTCCCGTTCCAACGGATACCTCGCTTCAAATTTACCGTATAAAATTCTATGAACGCTGCCTATTTTTTGAGGGTGGGTTGGTGAGCCGGAATTTTTGAAGTTTCGTGACATTATTTGTCAATACGAATTTCTATGTATCAATACTAGCGCACCGAATCATGACCACTCTGTAAAAAAAATTGCTTGTAGTGAGAGTAACGGGAAATCGGCAGAAGTTGGTGGGCTCAGTATTGTCTCTGACATAAACCATAAACTGTGCATCGCATCCGCTTCAGCATCGCAAACAGAGAGAGAGAGTGTTCCTAAATGGCCGACCGCCAATCATCTTGCTTTTATGGACATCGCGGGGTTAAATTATTTTGTGTTTCGTATACCTATTGAATTTGTTTGGAATTTTGTGGAGCTTTTGATTAAAATGAAAATAATAGTGAGATACACATTAGAGAATACCGAATTCTTGCATTAAAGTCCAATTCATGAACTCACATATTCTACACAAGAAATAAGTACGTATGTTTGTGTTACTTCAAACATTTTTTTGGGAAAACAGCTTGTAGGCACTTAGGCAGCCGCCTTTCCACTGGAAAGTTATATAGGTGGTATTCCATAATCTTGCTTCCCGACCAATATAGTTTTTGCGTTCAGGTTACATCTTATCCAAACCAATCTAGTCCACTCTGAACCCATTCTGAATTTTGGGGCAATTCCCTCGGATCTTCAATAACAAACGCCATATAGGGGTGCTGTTTATTTAAATTAGTTCTTGGTTTCATTGAAGAAGAAAGTCCACTATGCACTTAAATTCTTAACACGAAAGCTAATAATAAAATCGAAGCTTGTGAAGAGCTGTCGCGAAGAGCTCAATGCTCTTTCAACACAGCACAAGGTATTACTGTGCTGGGTCCCTGGACATGAAGGCATTCAATACAATGACAAAGCAGATGAACTAACACGACAATGTAATGCTCTAGAGCAAGCATGCCCCACTATGTGTATCCCGCTCTGTACACTTAAGCCAGAAGGGGGGAAGAAGGCCACGGATGAGGCGAATGCTAAATGGATATCCATGTATACATGCGCCAACACAAGAAAACTATGGCCTTCTTTTTGTATATCCAGAACAGAGAGAATGATGCGGAATAACCGGAAATGTCTCTATACTTGTAAGTATCCTAACGGGACATAAGACCCTGCGATAACACACGAAGAAAACGCGATTGACCCAAGAAGAGCTTTGCAGATGCTGTGGTGACGAGGGAGTTATAGAGGATACAATTCCACTTCCTATGTCACTGTCCGGTCTCCAACATTAAAGGTAAAAATTCCTTTGAAAAATTTTCTTCCACAATCTGAACGAGCTATCTGACACACCAACGGACAAAATTCATCAAATCGTCAAGATGGTTTGTATGCAATGACACAGTTAGTAATTAATCAATTAATTAACAATATAAGACGTACAAAATAGGTCAACAAGTATCACAATTGGTCAATTTTGACCTAAGTGTGGCGCGGAACACTAGCCGCCAGCCCACCAACCTAACCTAACATACACGAAAGAAGTAACCGAGATATTTTGGAAGAATGCCCGTGGTGAAATTTCGTTCACGAACGTAACTTTTAGAGAATAAAAATATTTTCACTTTTCCTCTAAGTCCTAACTAAAGTCTAGTTCAAGTGTATTTGCCAACTCAATTTCCAACTGATTGATTGATTGATTATTATAAATTTTTAAAAGACGATTAATATAATTTGTTTAGTTAATAATGCTATCTAAATGAGATGTTTTATATACTAGAAACATATTAGGACAAACATTGTTGTGTATTTTCCGCTTTTGAATATCATTAACTTCGATTTCATGTGTACATTTTTCTTAAATAACTGAAGAAAAATTGCTCAAAATGTTTTTATTTTAATACAACCATTCTGCAGTAATCATTTTTCATAAATAATTTCAGCAAAAGTGCACTTATTCCTTAAATAAAATACTATTAACACGTAACGAATAATTTCAAATTTAACGGACAAAATTCTATGAACGCCGGCAGCAACTTTGCCGACAGCGACGTGCGAGAGTGTTGGTGTGTGAAGTTACGTGACATTTGTCTATACGAATTTCTATGTAACAATACTAACGCACTTAGCGTGTACCACCGCACCCCATCAAAATATAGCTTGTAGACAAGTAACGGAAAATCGGCCGAAGATGGGGGTCTCAGTATTGTCTCTGGTATTGTCTCTGTCTCCGACAACTAATTGCTGCGGAAAATTTTAATGTGAAATAAACGCGTTTTATGCTTCATTTATTTTGTTCCGAAACGGATACTTCGAACGCAATTTGAGTTCCGATCGGATTTGATTTTCTAATCGGATTTTTTTCCGAACTGATACCTCAATAGGGGTGAGTAGTTCATAGTCATAGAAAACGAAATACCTAGACCTACTAACCTGCGACAGCAATACTTTTCACTCATTCCGCTACAAACATCAAAATTTATGTGGTATTCGATCAGACTACTTTTTTTGCTCTCGATATACCAATACAAGTGCGTTTGAATTTGACAACTGGTGGAGTTTGTTTAGGTTTTCGTGAATTTTTTTCTACAGCAAAGAAATGTATTGCATCGGGTGATATATCTATCTATTTTTCTAAATTATTTATGTATAAATATTAAGAAATCAATCGGGACGCAAATTTGAAATGTCTTAATATAAAATTGAACCAGTGAATGGAAATCGCCTTAAAAAGTGTTGAAGGCTACACATATTCGAATGGCATGAATATCAACACAAAAAAAAGCAAGTGACGTTTTTATATTGGATTAGCCGCACGAAATCTAAAATCTGAGGGCGAATCTAAAGGAGCCCAATCGAATACCACATAAACAAAGTTTCCAATATCCACTAATCCCCCCAGTCTTAAGGCCCTAGTTATCGTTATAGCCATACGTAAGATGCAACCGAAAAATTGGAACAGTATGAAAATGAGTTTTTTTACGTTTAGGCGGTCATAGCTAAAATTTTGTCAAAAGGATCAATTTTTTTTTTTATCGAGATTGCTTTTTATTCTCGATTTGCCAAAAAAAATCAAAGTTTTTTTTTTTTGATCTGAGGTACTTTTGAGAAATTAACAATTTATCGTTGGAAGGATTGCTTTTTTAGCAGAGTTATTCATTTTAAGCGTATTGGCCAACATGACCACGGAAGGTTTTTATTTATAATATAATAAGAACCATTTAAAAATTGTTTAAGCGCCTTCTTCAGCTAAAAAAAAGGGCCAAAACTGTGGTAGTCTCTCAATAAGAGTACCAATTTGCAACTTTACTCGCACAACGGTCACGCTGACTGAGGCCAAAGAAGAATAGGCTTGCCATATTTTTAGAAGCCTATATCGCAATTTCGTTATTTTTTCGCAAAAAACCGCAAAATTACAATAAAATTATCGCAAAATACTTAAAAATATAAAATAACAATCATATCAAAATGATTTTAACTTGATTTTTAATATCTTTGGTTAGGCAACAGAAAACAATTATAAAGAATAATTAACAAATTAGTATTAGTATTGCAGCAAGATCAAGTTATGTTGAGTGTTAATACATTCCTCTCTCGTCATTTTCTTTCTTTTCTTTCGCGCAAATCGCATTCGCATATCTTACAAAATGCCTTGGATACATTGTTTGACTTTTGCAACCATCCTTTAAATAACAATCATAAGTATTACTTAACAAAGTCTAAAATAAACTAAATTTAAAGGCAATGTCAAGAAAGAAGAAATATGAAAATGAGTTCGTTAGAACATAATTTTTGTAAAACAATAATAGTTGTTGTATTTAGTGTTTTCAAATGAGAAGAATTTTATTGAACTAGAATTTTGTTTTGTTGTAATAATTAGTGAAAAATTAGAGATATCGCAAATTCGAATTTTACACCGCAAAACAGGAAAGTTATCGCGCGTTTTGCGATATATCGCATAATCTGGCAAGCCTCAAAGATAATGGATTTATATAACTTTCCAGTGTAAAGGCGGCTGCCTACGGCTACGACTTCGACTAGGTATACGACGTACGAGCTGTTTTCCCGAAAAATTTATGAAGTCACGCACACTTGCTCATTTCTTTTGTATTGAATGTAACAGTAACATTATGTGAGTTCATGAATTGGACATTAATTTAATGCAAGAATTCAGTACGTAGGTATTCTCTGTGTAATTCTCTATTTTTTTCGATTTAATCAAAGCCCCCAAAGTTTAAAACCGAACAAAAATCAATATGAAACACGAAGCAATTAAACACCGCGATGCCCAAAACAGCAAGATGATTGGCGGCCGGCCATTGGCACATGCTTTTTTGTAGCTCACACGTATTCACAGACGGAGACCGGTGACGGGGGTTGAAATTACAAAAAACAACAATGAAAACAAATGGGTTTTGAAGGGTATAGACGTACGAAAGACATCCATCTCTTTTAATTATTTCATCTCCAGACCAGCGCCTACGGGCCTACGATTGTGACCAGCGAAAACAATACTTTCTAATACATATTTCGATTTCCACTCGGCCATCAAGCATCAACTCGGTAAGATGAGTTGGAAACGAAATGTAGGTATCCATCAAAATTAAATGCTATAAAAAAAAAAGTATAACGCACTCCATTTCGTTTTCGTTCAACTCAGTTGTCAACGAAATCTACTATATATAACTATGGTTATGGGTTTGTTTGGGGTTCGTTTATCGTGCTTCGTGTGGTGTTTGGATTTGGTATGCAGGGTTGCCAAAAATGAATTTACTTTAAGAGCCCAAACTAAACAGATATAACTCAGTATCGTTGCCCAGAAAGAAGTCCAAAAAATCGTGGACCTTTAAGGTATTTTTCCGATTACCCATTTCACTTAAGCGCGCCGCGGATTTTATTTGACTTCTATTTTCTGCAATTGGCTTGTGTGTTGTGTCAAATCAAAAGGCCTTCAAAATAAATTGGTGTGCGTGCAAGTTGAACGACTGTTCGATGTCACTCACTGACGACAAAACGAACAAAATTAACACAAAATTTGTAAAACCAAAAATTGTGTTGGGGGCTCGTTTTTTCATTTCTATTGTTTTTTAAGAAAAAAGACATGCTAAAATTCGACAAATCGCTATATATGGGAACCCTGTTTGGGTGTGATATAGTGGAAACTGGAAATGAAAGCAGAAGTAATTATCTTGACGTTCTACTCGTTCTGGAAGGCTATGAACGAAATGGGAAATTTGTATTGAGTATTCTTTTGTGTGTACACTGTATAGGCTAAAGTGGATTGCGATTTGATTACTTTGACTTTTGTTTCGAGTTAGTTAATTCTGATTTTAGTGGAAAATCTGTTTTTGTACTTTGCGATCTATCTATAACTAAAAAAATGGCATCTGCTAGTGAAAAAGTTATTAATATAAACAGTTGTGAATGTATTATTAAAAAATTAATTAGAAAACCCTTTTCCAAATGCAATTCCACAGAAAAATCTGCAATTATATCAACAGAAAGACCAACTCCATTGCTTCCAAACTTGATAACAAAACTGTGTAGCAAAAAAAAAGAAACTATTCGCAATTTTCACCCAGAAACGTATGAAAGATATGAATACATTACTGGTTGTGAAAATATAAACAAGTTGTTTTGCTGGCCGTGTTTGTTGTTTAGACAGAAAAATGACAAGAACATTTGGAATTTCCTTGGGTTTTCAGATTTAAATCATTTAAGCGACAGTTACGCAAAACATTTAAAATCGCGTTCTCATATTGACTCACTTTATGCATTCAAGACGTTTGGAAAAGTAAGAGAGGATCTGCTTTTGGCCAAAGGCAGACAAATAAATGTAAGGAAACACAATGAGCAAGTGAAAAAAAACCGTGAGGTAATGAAAAGGCTTATTGACACCACATGCTTATTAGGACAGTTGGAACTTCCATTTAGAGGACATGATGAGTCAGTAGATTCTCTTTACCAGGGAAACTACAGAGAGTGTTTAAGTTATTTGGCCAAATATGACGCTGTCCTCTCTAACCATTTGGAAGGGTCAACCGCATTTTGTGGAACCTCAAGCGATATACAAAATGACATTATTTCAGCAGTGAATTCTTTACTCTCATGTGAAATAGTTAAAGAAATACAAGAATGTACATTTATTTCTATATTGATGGATGAAACATCAGATAACAGTAAAAAGTCCCAACTTTCGACTATGGTACGGTTCGTTTCGAATGGAGGAAATATAGAAGAGCGATTCCTTGGGTTTTCTGATGTTAGCTCCAACAAGTCCGCTGAAAGCCTATCCGAACATATTATTAAATTAATAAATGAACTTAATTGTGGTAACAAATTAGTTTGTCAATCTTATGACGGAGGAACAGTTATGTCAGAAAATTTGACTGCTACACAGGCTAGAGTGAAGCAAGTATTCCCGAGTGCCAGATTTATCCATTCTACAGCACACAGGCTGACTCTAGTCCTTCAGGGAGTTCTAAGAAACAATCAGAAATGCAGACGGTTTTTCGAGAGACTGACAAGTATGTCCAACTTCTTTTCACTTTCAACCAAAAGATGTGCATTATTAGATGAAATTGTCCATAAGCGATTCCCTAAAGCAGCACCGCTAAGGTGGCAGTATGACTCCGAGCTTGTATCAATTACAAAGGAATACAGAGAAGCTTTAATTGAATACTTTACACAAATTGTGGACAACACCGATGAAGAAGATAATGATACATCTTGGGATTGCAATACAGTGAACCTCTCACAAGGTTTCTTGCAATTCTTATTTGATTTTGAATCACAACTGCTAATGCAAATATTTCATTCCATATTTATTTTAACGGATTTTTTGTATAATGTCTTAGAAACAAAAGCTCTAGATATAAAAAATTGTTTAAAATGTATTGAAGAAACAATGGAAAATATTTGTAACTTGAGAAATCATTTTAAAGAATATTTTTTTGAAACAAAACAGTTATATAGTATTGTGTCATCACATCCAGACCGACATGGAATTGATGAAGAAACGGAGTATAGGAGGCTATTTTTTGAAATCATCGATACAATAAATGAACAATTGGTGACCAGATTTTCGGATTTGAAAGAATTAAAATTTGTTGGTTTGCTTGATACAAACAAATTTAAAAAATACGAACAAAATTTTCCTGACCCTCTTTTAAATGAACTTAATAGTTTATATGGTCAATTCTTTGACATCTGTGCTTTAAAAAACGAACTTTTTGTTATTTATAAACAACAAGACTTTAACAATTTTACTCTTAAACAATTTTTTGAAAAACTTTTAACGGAAGACCTTTATTCAGTTTTTCCAGAAATATTCAAATTGTGTAAACTGGTACTAACTTTTCCTTTAACAACATCATCAGTTGAAAGATCTTTTTCGACACTTGAAAGAATTAAAACATATTCAAGAACCACAATACTGCAGAATAGGTTGACGGATCTTTCAATGCTTATCATTGAAAAGAAACTTTTGAGAGAAAAACAGTTAGAAGGTTCTTTCTATGAAAATGTCATTAAAATATTTTTGAACAAATCTAGAAGGATGGACTTAGAATATAAGTAACTTTTCAGTGTACATTATGTATATTGTATGTGTATCACAAAAAATTTAAGAAATAATAAAATTGAATGAACAGAACGGCTACACTCTTTTTACTTACGCGTCACCACTGAATAACTGATCTATAGATGGAAGCAGTGTTACCGGTGGGTGATTTTAGTCGCCATTTGTCAATTTATTTTTTTATCTCAGGTCCCCCGGTGCCGACTTTTCAAAAATTCTCTGCTTTCGCACTTTTTTACAATATTGGCGACAGGACACTATTTCCATAAAAAGTACTCAATACTGTCAAATAACTCCATACAGAGCGAACACATTTAAGGAAATATTCGCTGTGTCCATAAGTACGGTTTTACTTCATTCCAATTCGGAATATTTCGCTCCCTCCTTATTCTATTGCCATCTCGCCTTTGATTATAATACTCGTACTTAGATCTTCTTTTTATTTATAATCAGTAGGGGTATTCACGATCTGATGCAACTGGTCTCGTATCATTGCGAATGTGTAACTTTTTTCACACTACAAAAACAAAATATCTATACACTGACCCTATTGTAACCGAAAAATTCAACAGAGTAGCCTTATCAAGTTGACAGTTCGTTAAATTGTTAATTCCTGTGTGCAACTATCGGAAACGAATTAATGTGGTATTGGTATCCACTGTTGCCGTTCGAGCGATTTTGTCGCTAGATCTAGTGGATTTTTAAGACTCCCGATGATTTTAATAAAATGACGCTAAAATAAAATCTAGTGAATTCTAGCGATTTTTTATTATACTTTTTTACCCTGGTACTACAAACCAGCTACAAACAATGTTCAAGTGACGGTTTTAAGTGAAGAGAAGACTCTTGAACAGGGCAAAGACAATAATTCTATTACTGAACTGGTCAAACAACTTGGATTTGACTATGACACAATAGGAATAGACAAGATTTTACCCCAATGGCACAACATAAACTTTATTAAATGGGACACCACGCGAGATACTGCCAATTTGTTGAATTTGTTTTGTTTTTTTATTTATTTTATTCAATAATAGTTATTATTGAATTTATATTTTTTATATGTTTTTAAATGTCACACGGATTTTAAATAGACATAACACCGATAGGAAAACAAAATGGCGAATTTGAAAAAAAAAAACTGAGGGGTCCAGCGGCAAGAGGATTGTGAGTTGGGGCTTGGGGGTCTCAGCATTGTCTCTGGTTATGACTACTCTTATAATGTTGTGTGAAATGGGTATAGATTAGATAGGAGATACCGATGCACATTGGTCTTAAATGCCTGCAAATTGAAACAAGCAGGAAAAATAGAACTTGGTAAAGCATTCCACATTCATGTTGTACGGCTTTGGAATGATTCTCTATATTTCGTAGTATGACCGAAAATAGGCTTAAGGGTGAATGACGAGTATTGCGGTTGAATTGTTGAGGTGGAGGAATGCAACTGGCAATTTCATTTGAGTGCCTGTTAAAATAAAGATGGAACAATGAGAGACATGTGACATTTCTACGATGTTCAATCGAATTTAAGTAAAGTCCAATATTCGTAACTCCAATTAGTTTAATCGCACGATTTTGAACTCTATCTAGTAAATACAATGTGGTTTTTGGTGCCCCAGACCAAATATGAAAGTTATAGGTACCTACTCAAGTTTTGGGCGGATGTAAGTTTTATATTATAGTAGCCAGATCAGAAGGGTAAAATATTTCTTGCACCGATTGAGGAAACCTAGACACTTCGCAGTGTTTTTGGCGACTTCGTGTATATGATCATTCTAACGAAGGTTGTTATGAACACACATACCGAGAATGGAGAGTCTTTCGGTTTCGATGATTATAGATTCAGGTTTCGCTTTAGAGACAGCAGACAGCATTATGTTTTAGAAGCATTAAATTCCACTCTATTAGCTAAACTCCATTTTATAATGCTGTCGAGGTCGGAATTTAATGAGCTTAGAATACGTTGCCGTTCCATTTCTACGGCCAAAAAGCAGGGACGTTAGTCCTGAAACGAGTAGGTATGAAAAGCTGAGGGCACTGTCATCAGCGAAGGAGTGAATAGGATTAGAAGTTGTAGACAGAAGATCATTTATGAAAATGAGAGAGAGAGTCGGAGACAAAACAGAGCCCTGGGGAACATCAGCATTTATATGGTGAGTTTCAGACTTGAAGCCATCCAAAACAACTTGAATTGAACGGTCAGAAAGGTAGTTTCTAATTCATTGAATAAGAGACGCATCGATCCCATAAGCACGCATTTCGACAACTTGATGCCAAACTCTGTAGAATGCCTTTGAAATATCAAGCGCAACAATCTGCTCTTCAGCGGAGTGATGTATAGATTGGTTCCACTTCTCTGTGAGATAAGCCATCAAATCACCAATGGATCTATTGCCACGGAAGCCATACTGATCAATGACCTTAGGAAAGAATTGACGGAAGTGCTATGTGTATGTAATTAGTGGGGGAAGAAGAATCGCCTTTTTTGGACGCGGGCTAGACAAATGCTGTTTTCCACCTTCTCGGGAAGAGTCCAGAAGAATAGGACAGATAGAAAAGCTATGTATAAATATTTAGAAATCAATCGGAACGAGAATTCGAATGTCTAAATATAAAATTGAACCAGTGAATGGAAAACGCCTTGAAAAGTGTTGAAGGCTATACATATTCGAATCGCACGAATATTAACACAAAAAAGAGCAAGTGACATTTTTATGTTCTATTAGCCACACGAAATCTGAAATCTGACAGCGAATCTGAAGAAGCCCAATCGAATATAACATAAGAGAATGGAAAACAAAAGTAAGAGGAATTAACATAATTTTGTGTGCATCATCTCCCAACAAACAATGAAGTGTTTGTTCTTTTTCGTTTTTTTTGGCGTTAGGCGTTTTTTTTATTATGCCCGCATGATCTATTATAATTGATTTTCAGTTGGATCTCGTATTATTGTTGTAAACCATGGAAATCAATGATCTATATAGATCATGAGGGCATAACAAAAAACGCCTATTATAAACAACTTATGTTAATTATCAAACTGGATCTGTCATTTGTTTGCAGTTTTGCAAGAGATAAAAAAAGTGTGTTCATTGTTCGCGATCTAATAAACAAAAAAAAATCCAATTTACTAGGTCTGTTACACCGAATCGTGAATACTTCTATTCATTATAAATTCTCGGCCGTTTTTTTTTTTTTGAAGACTTTATCCTTTTTAGTTTTTACCATCGGTAACTCACGTGATCACATCGGCCTCATACAAGTAACAGCTTACCGTTCATATCTTCACAAAATAAAACGTATTAAACATGCAATGAGTTTCCTTTTTGGATTTAAATAAATTTTTATTAACAATCATAATAACAGTTTGATGTAGTCGATGAAATATTCTTTCTTTCAGAATAAAAAAACAAATTATTTTTATTAAAAAACAATAAAAAAAAAAAAACAATCATAAATTCAACAAAATACAGAACTACAGTATTGCGAATAAAATATCATATAATTTCATTTCATGTAGTTTGTTTTCATATAGCTACGGTACAAATAAACACATTTTGTGTACTTGATAGCAAAATAGTTTATAAATGTAATGCTAACACATAGACGTTAATTCGGCCTCCATTTAAAGTCCACACGCAACAATAAGCCGTCTTAGTTTTTGGGCTACACAATGTATTGTATGTATATATAATCTGAATCGTAATAAAATATAAATTTATTTTTAGTTTGTATTTCTCCCATGTGATATAATGAATAACCCGAAAAAAAGAACAGAAAGACAACACCTTGTATCCTAAATGAACATTATTAAAGTTAAGTAAACAAACGAACAGAAAAATTAATATAAAACTGCAATTCAACTTCAGTAACACATAATATTATAATACAAATCCATAAATAAAATATATATATTGTTTAATACTTTCACATTTCACATTACTGATTATTTTTATAAATATTTATATATAAATATGTACCTATAGGATATGCCTTGACTGTTTTGGTGTGGAACTTTCAAATTTGCTACCTTTTTACCGGGGATAACACTTACGAGCTTGACTGACTGCAATGAGAACACAAGTAGTGTTTGTGAGTATGTACAGCTAAGATCTATTGATTATCGAAGCGTTAGGCGTTCGTCACACCAATGAAATTTTTGATTTGATGCTTTCACGATCAAAGTTGAAAACTAAGAAATTAAGTAGTAATTTATTTTACGTTTTGGAAGCCTTCATTTTAAGGTTTTGAACTATATTTCTGCTGTTTATACAGCTTTTGAACGCAGCCGACTAGTTACTATGTATACTCTGTTAGTCGAAACTAGACGAAACAAAAGTCAGATGTTACAAGCTTGACGATCAATCAACATCCTAATTACGGCGGTTTTGTTATATATCGTTCACTATAGATTTACTTTAATTTTTGCGAATTTTAATTTTTATTGTTTATACGAAAACTAACTTAATTTGAATTCAAACCGTTCCCGTACTTTTCAATCGTATGCTCTTTTCTAAATTTGATATTTTAGGAATTTCAAAAAGTACGGGAACAAATATAATTTATAAGATCCATGTCCTCATTTGTCACTCAGAACAAAATAGAGTTTTTTAGAAAACAATAGACTGGAATTGGAAACAACTCACTATTTATATTGTGCTGTATAGATAAGATCACAATTTTATTTCAGATCTCTGATTGTTTGTGCACCCGCCATTTGTAATTGTATTCGTGAGCTACTCGGCAGCTCCTTGTACGCCAACTGTACCTCTTTGGAAACACATAACTAGTTTTCTGCCTTGCTTTGAGTGATTGTAATATTTTTGAGAACGTTGAAAGGATTGTATTTAGGTATTTTAGTAAACAGCTTAATCTATTATGAAAAATGTTATAGGGTTCTGTTCTCGGGTGACGCGACTTTTTTTATTTATCGTCATAAGCTCATTCGTATTATTATTCTACATATTTTAATGCTGTCTTATAGAGACATTATAAGTTAGGTTCAGATCACGATAACTAAATAAGCTGATAGAAGTCAGCGGCCCCTTTTTACTCAATTTTTATAGGTACTTTTGATAAAGTCGACCTTTTTCCCCATTAAAATGCCATCATTACCATAGACATCTGGCGGAGAAATAAACAATTTCAAATGTTAATTGTTGAACTGATGCGGTAAAGTTGTAAAACTATTGTGAAATAAGCACACAACTTTTCAAAGAAAACCCGTTTGGTATCCAAACTGATAGCATGTTAAGTGTCACTGGATGATCGCGTCGAGGAAACTTCATCTGAATCTTAAGCCTTTACTTCATGATTTGTTGGGCCAGCAAAAAAACTGCAATTTCTCAGATGAGCACAACCAATAAGTGTTAAACACACACTGATCAGTAAAACAGTCAAGACACCTCATATAATGCATATCGCTAGTATCTTCTCAGTTACTTTTCGTTAATTCTGCTAAATATTTCTGATTTTTGCACAGTATTAATCTATTTGTTTATTTATCGTTCTGTTACTCTTCTCTATTGCGTTATAACTTATAGTTCGAGGCGTATATGTAAATAGTTTATGTATATATGTATATATTTATTCTTTAATATAAGTACAACAATGTTTCGGTTATACTTTGTGCCTCATCTTTCATAATTTTACCTTCTTTTTGTGATTTTTTTTTTTTTTTGTATTCTTCTTGTTTGTAATATATTCTCAACATTTGATTGCATTTCAACATTAAATTTGTTCACAGTTAATTTAGATAAATTATTTAATGTGATAGTAATAAGATGTATTATATATAATGTAAATTATGTTTTATTTTTTAGCCTAAGCTTCAATACTTCATAAGAATTGATTTATAATAGTTTTTCTTCTTCTTTTTTTTTTCCTTAAATTGGGAACATGTATGTATAGTTGTGTAAAATAAAAATTGGAAAGGTTTAAAACGACTGACTTGGAAAGGTGTATGTTTGTGTTTGCTTGGAGAAAAGTAGTTTACATAGTTTTTCTTTTATTATTAACATATTATTCAAACAGGAAAAAACGCGGAGCTTTGATTTTTTGTTGTTTTGTTTTGTTTTGTTTTGGAAATATACGAAATACAAGTAAAATTCACACGTAAATACATTTATATATAATAATGCAGACGAAATTAACATTTTTTTTTTGTTTTTTGTTCTTTAAATATTAGTAAATAACTTTGGTATTCGTTTTCAGTTTTCTCTCTTAGTATGTGGTAGTTAAAGTGCTGCGCTGTTGCAGGTTAAAGAGACTTATAGTTGCAGTTGTAGTAGGACGTGTCTGGAATATTACAATATAATACTGAGAATAAGTATTTTAACAAAAAAAAACTGACAAATTATTGCAAATGAATGTTTGCGGTATCCGCTCGGAACAAAATCCGATACAAAAGTCAAATCTGATCGGGACTCAAATTGCTTTCGAAGTATCCGTTTCAGATCAAAATAAATGAAGCATAGGGAGTTTTCGGAAATATAAAAAAATGCATTTGCAATTGCAAATGACCGTCAATGCATAAGTGAAATCAATCGGTCATCTGATTGCAAATGTCATTTGTTGCATCTGACTTATGTCGGGTCAACGTCTTTTTTTGCAAGTGCAGCCTGATGTTTCCGAACACTACCTACCATGAACAAATTCAACCCTTTTATAAAAAACAAATTTGTTGGATAACTTGATGCAAAATTATAATGGAAACAATGATAAACAGTATACACATCTAGAAAAAATTATCAGTACACCACTCCACACAGATCTTTATGTCTTTTTTTCCATTTTGGAAAGAATCTTCGAATTTAGTCTAACAGAAAGAAGCAACTTTATTCTGTTCTTGGTCCAACGTTCAATAATCTCCTCTTGAGCTTGATTTCGGGGTCTACAATAATTTATTTGAATTAAATTTATAATTCCTAATCACAAAAAAAAAAAAAAAAAAACATTCTTAACGATCGAGGCCAGGGCCGAGAAAACTCTCCTCTGAGCATGTGATAATGATGAGGATGATGAATTCGTATCCATTCCCAGATATCAAGCACTTTCTTTAAATTTTTATTTATTTAATTTGTACTTAATAAATAATAATTATTATTATTGTTGTCAATAAACGAACAAATTCACACTACGGCAGATCCTGAAAAAAAGAACCCCGATAAATCCACATATACTCACCATCTTTTAATCGATTTTAAAACCATGTTTTACGACGATGGAGAACGCTCCCTGCTCCATAATGGTCGGAAACAATTTTGCCCACATCTTTGATGTCAAAAAAATTAATTAGAAAAGGTGATGCGCTGTAATGTGAATTTCTCAACATCAGTATTGAGAAAATTGTCGAAAGCCAACATACCAAGGGCACAACTGTGCAACTACTTGCACACGCTGACGACTTCAAAATCATTGACAGAACACAGCGAGCTGTCATTGGTGAATTTGCAAGTAAGTACAGAAGAGCCAAAAATGGGTTTAGTGGTGAACGAGGGCAAAACAAAATATATGCTGTCAACAAGAAGAGGCACACACAACATCGACGAATCGAACACAACGTCACGGTAGACAGCTATAACTTTTATGTAGTCCGGGACTTTATGTACCTTGGCTCCGCTATCAACTCAGAAATTGACATCACATCAGAAAGCGAAGAATTACACTTGCCAACCGCTGTTACTTCAGCCTAAGGCAATTGATTAGTAAGGCCTTGTCGAGAAACCGCAAGGAGACCCTATATAAGACCCTCATCTTCCCAGTCCTACTTTATGGCGCAGAAGTATAAACGTTAGCAAATGCGGGTGAAGATCTCCTATGTCTATTTTAAGGCAAAACTCTTCGCGTCATATCGGTCCCATTTGCGTTGCCGGTCTTTGGAGGAGGAGAAGATTTAACAACGACCTCTACGACCTGTACAGCAACATCGACCTGGTGAGAAAAGTACACATTATTCAGTCGTCTAAAATGGCTGGAACATGTAGAGCGAATGGACACCAACGCTCCACATCGAATAGTCTACGATTCAAACCCGGACGGACAACGCAGTAGAGAAAGACCTCGCCTTCGGTGACGGGCGCAAGTGGAAGGGGACTTCAACCAACTTGGGTTGCGCAACTGGGGGCAATCTCCCAAACATCGCGCTAACTGGAGAGTTTTGAGTTTAGAGGAAAAGTGCCAGTTTTATCATTTTTTGAATGAAAAAGTGGAAAGAGGGAAAAGCATTAAAAAAGGGGAAAAAATCAGGGGAAAACTAAAGCTTTTCCTAATAAAGAAAGGGAACACAGTCTTCAAAGTCTGGTAGCACTGGGCACAGGTTCATCCCGGACTGTAGCGCCACTTAAGCAAGTAAGAAGTTGCCGCAACAGATCCGTATAGGTACATATTCGTGTGGGTGGGTTTTTATTTTATGCAACGCATCGAATGAACCTACAATTTTATGCCGAGTTCGCACAGCTGAGTTGAGAAGCTTTTCCCTCGTTGTACCCTCGAATGCAAGTCAGACGTTCGGGAGAGGTGGCACAGTGAAAAAAAAGTGTTGTTTTTCGGTTGATCGGAGCTGGGACGCCTCGTTCGGTAGTTCTGTACATCAACCACTGAGCTTTTGCGCCCGCTGAATCATTCTGCGGAATAGGGGATCACACCCTCAAAGAAGAATTTAGGAAACTAGAGAAAGAAAACAGGGCAAAAACCTGGCATACCACTCAGGGCATGAGGAAGGTCAAGAAACTTCTGGGGCAATACAACCCGCAAGGATTCCAATCTTGCATCGGCATGAGCAAAAACAACTTCGTATCCTAACGGGGCACTGTAGAATCAAGGAACACCTCAGGAAATTGGGTATATATGAAGAAGGTCTTGGCAGATTCTGCGATGAGTCCAGTGAAATCCCAGAACACTTGCTGGGATCATGTGGGGCATTGACCCACAAAAATTGAAATACTTGGGCAAGTACCAAATATCTGATGAGGAAATACTGTCACTGGAGCCAGCTCTCATCCTTAGATTCATAAAGGAAACTGGACTGGAGAGAGTGCTATAGGACGGATTTCTTCCGCCAAGGAGAAAGAAGAGTGCAAGTACCTCTAAAATGATTCCGAAAGGATCTATACTGTGAGGGGAACTCTTATAGACCAACAGTGCGTATTAACTGCTCTAGGAGTAGAGCAAGATGGTCAAGAGTCTATAAACGAGGAATAGATGGGAAAATAAAAACTCGAACACCCGAATTTCCAACCGACGGACTTTTGTATTTCGCTTCTAAGAAAAATCTCTGGAGCAGTCTTCTGGAGAAGAACGAAAAGGTTACGCCAAACGGATTGCTAGGTTTGAAACCAACGCGGTTTCGTGTGAATTTATACGCGTCGGATAACAAAATGCGCAGCGAAACCAGCAGTAGTCACAAGAGGAGGCGCACGAACTGAATCAAGACGTTATTTTTCTGTCGGTAATATTCGCTTTCGTCTTCCGATTTGAATCAGCTGTTCAACCTGCAGCAGAATTTCAGTCTTCTTTGCTGTTCGGATCAAGCAGCCTTCAGGAGTTTTCTTTTTTTCGCATTTTGGTAAAACTTTCTGACATTGTTCTTGGAGGAGCACCCCTCTATTTCCCCGTTCGTGCGCTTCGCGATCTGTTTCTTTTTCTTTCTAAGAAGCCAATGTCCTCCCTCCTCTCTTGTTGGTGGAGCTTAGCCGATCTCTTTCTCTTTTGTGCAGAGCCGCTTCATATTGCCACTGGCCATGGGCATTTGAGATAGCCTACATAGAACTTCTCGATAGCATGAAGGACAATCGAGATTGGACGTCTGAAATAACCGTATTCGTACCTTGCTTACCACAAAGAAGAAGTCCATTTTGGCAGCTCGGAAGGACTGCCTCACCTCGATCGCAACATAATCAATTTAGCTGACGGCTTTTTATTCTAGTGCAAGCCATGCCATATCTCTTTGTTATACCTTGTGGTAAGGAAACCGTGTGCTAGCTAGAGAAACACTACGCCTCGGAGCAAAGTCAATTAGCCTAACCCAGACTTGGTGCCATGGCTAAACAATGGTTTCCGATTGTACACGAACTACCAAAGATGCCATACCTAATTTGACATCGCTCAAATAATATTTTTCCAGTGGTCGAACAAATAGCACCGTACTATTCACAAATTTTAGTCTCGACTTTAAATTTACGACTAAAAATTGCGAAATTTGTATGGTAAATGTAGCCACTGTGAACTAATGAAATTTAGTATCAAAACTTAAAATGTTTATTGGTCAGGTCCTCAGTCAGTGACGTGATCGTACAACTTTGGTAGGAATTGCAATCGGGCATTCACACCCGCTCAAAACTACTTGCTCAAGTCAGGCCCAGACTCACACGAAATGAGATTCTGCACCTATTAGAAGTACCCTTTTTACATACTCCGTCAGCCCAGTCCATTCCGCCGCACTTCATGGACGGCGGTAATGTGTACCGACTTTTTTCCTTCCTTCCTTCCTGCGAAAGACTAAAGATTCATTCAGCCATTCATTTTTAACAGTTCATTATTTTGTTCGTTTGGGTTTATGAGTTTAGTAAGTCAAGTCCATACGACTATACCTCTAAATAAAATTGTAGGTCCCTGCCATTTATGAAGAAAGAACACAGATATGCTGTTAGTAACTGTGTCTGTGGATCTTTTTCCAAGAAAATTGTGTTGAAAATACTTTCCCAGCCGATAAATTGATGTCATTCAACAGAATCCAATATAACGAGACTTTTTTCATGGACACCCGCGAATAAATTTATGAATTTCAAACAATAATTGCGATGCAGATATTAAATTCATGCATGTACTTCACATTTCAAGTGCTTACCTTGTTGTTAGTATAGTGACTGAACAATGTTATCCCTGTCAGAAAGTTGTCTCACTTTCATCGAACCATCTGAACCGCACGAAAACAATCGACCCTGTGAGTCCAATTGCAATTGGCTTACACCTTGGCCAATATGTTTGAAAAAACTACTCTTAGCATGTTCTCCAGGAAACGCGTACAATAGTGCATGGTGTGTTAAACTCCAAATCTGTGAAAAATACATAAAACTAAAAATGTATACCTTTAAAGAGAAACACTATGACATACCTTAATGTCACCTTCAGCTGAGCCAGTAACAAAAAGTTCTTCGTGCGGATCCATCGCCATGCATTTAATAGCACTCTCATGGGCCTTAATTATTTTGCAATTAAAATCAAATATACTTGTTATTATGTGAAAATGTATATATACCTGGAATCTATGCCGCAACGTCCTTTGGCGGACATCGAAAATGCAAATATCTCCCTTTTTGCCAGATGAAATCAGGACCTGGTGCTGTGGTGCATAGATTAAACTTGATGCTCCTTGGTCATGACACGTAAAAGCTAAAAATAGTTCAGAAATAGTTGACTTCTGATTGTAGGTTAGGTTTCTCAAGCACTTTAAGCATTATAAGGTCCCTTGTGATACCACATGAATCTATGTATTTAATTCTTCCTACTCGTTGAACGTGGAGCTTCTGATAAAGCGTGGGAGATTTCTAATGTCCGTGTTTTTTAGATCGTTTATAGATCACTAGAGTAGAACTCTCCCAAATGGAGTTTTCATCTTTGTGAGAGAACCGGTCAAGTACAGAGAAGGTGGAGAATAGTTTCTTCCTCCTCCTCGTCGTCAAAAAAGCATATGCAAAAATCGTTAGATAATACGCCAAGCCTTTTTGCATGCATGCCAATGAGACAATGTCCTGTGATGACACCTTTTGTAGCACTGATATGCTTCCTATCAAGGGAGATCAGATACTTAGAGAGTTTTAAATCCAGCTATGGTCAGATCTGTTTTGTCGCTAGGCATGTCGAGTCGGTTTTCCACCTAAGATTTGTTACAAGTAGTGATTGGAATACCTAAAGAATCCTTAACTGGAAGCCAAGCTAGTGTAGTTCCGTGTTTGGAACGTCAGCCTTTAAGTTACCTGTGATGCCCCGGCACCCAACAGAGGTGAATATTGAACTGCTCCGCCATCTCTCTGAGAGAAGAACGATAGTCTTGGGCAGTTAAAGAATTTGTAGCGACTGATTTCAAGCACTTGATTGCAGCTTGACTATCCGAAAGATAAGACTTCTTTTATCGCCATTATTTCCGCCCGAATAAACGCTCGCGTGAACAGAAAGACGGAAGGAGAGACTAGGGTTTAGTCTGTCAGAGAATACACCACCACCAACACCGTCCACAGCTTTCGAAACATCTGTAAAAAAATGGATCGATTCATCATCCAGGAATGCCTCCTCCTCCCAGAATAATCTAGTGGGAGTGGAGACCTGGAAGTTTGTATCAAATTGTAGTTCTGGTGTGGTGTAGTCGACGTTTCCTAGAAGGTTTTTAAAGTTGTGCAGGATAGTGGCATGGCCAGTTGTTTTGCTGGTCCATTGTGAAGTACCTTTTGAGGCGTGCGGTTGTAGAAGCTGCCGTTTGCCTGCTGAGGATGTCAATGGGTGTCAGATGAAATAGGATGTCAGCTGCCCGGCAGCACAAGCAAGCTCTTTGGATTTCGCAACGTAATGCGATTAATCGCTTTGTCCAAAGCACACCACCAGACAACAACACCGTATGTGAGTATCGATCTTATGGCATGAGACGTATAGCCAGTGAGCGATAAGGGGCTGTAAACCCTATTTGTTTCCTATGGCTTTTTTTGCAAGAGCCTCAAGTATCTAGCTCTATTTGAGAATGTCAAACTCGTGCCTTTTATAGATGGAGGGTCAATGCGTGGAATCTTGTATTTTCTAGAGAAGAGGACAAATTCAGTTTTCTGAGGGTTTACGTCCAACCCACATGCACATCTCTTCGCCCATTTTATTAGCTTACCTTCTGTGTTGTAGCAGTTTTTTTTTTAAGTGTTTAAGTACTTTCCTGACATAGCAAAAGCAACGTCGTCCGCATAGGCAATCACATTGTAACCCCCCGCTTCCAGGCATATCAGCAGTTCATTCAATACCAAGTCCCAGAGAAGGGGAAATAGGACGTTACCTTGTGGGGTTCCTCTACTGACAGATATTCTGGTAGATATCTCACCCAGACTTGAGTTGATATTTCGGCTATGGAACATAAAATTGTCAACGTTCTTGAAATCGTCTTCTATGTCTAGGAATGCAACCATTGTATACTCCTTATGACGAGGGGAATCTTCTTTGGAGCGGGTTAGCGTGTGTAGACCCGTTCTACTGATTTTTCCTAAGAATAGGCATGTAACGTCGTTGACAGAACTTTTTTGTTAACGCTTTTGCGTAAATGGATTTCAATCAGTCGTTCTAAAGTTTTTTGGGGCAATGACGAAAAAGTAGGCCTGATAACTTTTGGATTCACGTGAGAGCATTTACCTGCTTTGGGCATGAAAACCATTTTAACTTCTCCCATAACAATTGGGATGTACACCAGATCTAAACAGTTTCTTAGGATTATCATTAGCACTGGCAGGATGATATCCGAGGTGTTTTGTAGCTCGGCTGGTACTATGCCGTCTGGTCCCGAGGATTTGTATGGTTTGAAGCTATGTAGCGCCCAAAGCACTTGGTCTCTAGTAATCAGACTTTTAATTATACAAATGGATGCATTGCTGCGTTTCGAGCAAATTGATAGATCATGTAGGTAAAATAAGAAAAACGAATTACTTACATGAAACTAACGATTTCTTCTGCGGTAGCAGCGTATCCCATATGCCAACATTCTTGTTTTCCGAACTATGTCCAGCTGCAAAAGTATAACCCTAGTCAAAGAAGTTCTTTAAACAGTTCTATTTCTAATTACCAGTCGCCACCAAACTACAAGAGCCAAGGAAAACAAAATCAGCCAGAAGTTTATTATGACATTGCTGCGTCTGTAATGAAATTCTTAATGTTATTCCCAAACTCGCCACTTCAATGCCAAGAGTCGACTTACGAAAAATGACCGATTGCTCTGCGAGGCAATACCAGCTTGCCACAGACTAAGGTTACCATCACCATCGGCAATTCCAAATTTATTTCCCTGTTGTGAAAATCTACATCGCGTAACTTTGGCAAATGTTCCAGGTGGTCGTGGTGTGCAAACGACTTGCTGGTGACTCCATTCCCACAGTTGAACAGATCCATCCTGACCTCCGGTAAGGTAGAGTGGCATCAATGGATGAGCGCTCATTCGCTTTACATTGTCCACCTTGTGCTTCATGACCTGTGGATAAATAAACAAATCACTAAAACGTTGCCTATAGAGTTCGGTGATCCATGGATCACACTTTGTGCACTATGAGCACAGAACTGCGAATTTTAACAAACAACGTATTTGCAATCTAGAATTCCACAAAACAATGGAATACTTTAACAAAGGGAAGCAAATATAAAGATTCTAATAATAAATATACAAAATCAGCACACGAATTGAAAGGAAAAAGAGGAACAAAAATAATAACTTTGATTGTTGAATTATTGAAAGGAAACTGTACCGGCTTTAGCAAGTGCTTAGAATGTTCTAAAACCATTTTGCAATACCATGGATCGTGACAACCTGGAAAATTGGCTCCTTTTATCTGCAGCGTACAACGGAAGACAGGAAAAACAAAAAAGCATTTTGTAAACATTTGTGTGTAAGATGTATAATGTAAGAATGTGCATGATAGTTAGCAGTTTGATTTGAACATTTTCTATTTATCCGTTTGTGGACAGTTGGAAAACAAAAATCAAAATCTAGAGAACAATACTGTTGGGCGCCACGCCATGTTTTGTAGGGTCTCATCAGCCGGCTCTCGATTAGCAGTGTACAAACATATCACCTATCCAGATTTAAAATGCGTGTTTAATTGTGCAGAATGTTGTAAGCAAATGGTTAAGTGTTGTTTATTTTCGGGAGTTCACTTTTGTTGGTACGAAGGCGGCAGAAAGGTGCACTAAATTTCGAAGAAAAACTGTAAATAAAGTGATGGCGAACCTGCTATACCCAGTGGAGTTCGACTTGTCCCGCTTGGCAGTCGAGCCGCTAACAACTATGAGGTTCTAAAAGGGTGGAAGCTCTATAGACCAATAATCGCATAAGTGGACTTAATCTTTGTCGAAAATAGCAACGACTTCGGAAAGGCACATAAAACATTTCTTAGCAAAAAGAAAAAGATCTGAAACTTGGGGAGGCTGTTAAATATCAACTACAGTCAACCCTCGATTAAACGGGGTGCTTGGGACCAAGCTCATACCGAAAAACCGAAAATCCCGGATAATCGAAAATGTATTATCAAAGAAGAAACCCACTTCATATTTATGGTTTTGTATTTACTTGTAATAAAATAACTAAATTAGAGAAAAATTTGAAAATGAAAATGATCACTGATAATAGAGTGAATACTGGATAACCCATTTATAAATACATACATTTTTGAACATAAATTTCCCGGTTAATAGAGTTGCCGGTTAACTATGTAAAATCCGGATAATCTAGAGTTGACTGTGGTTGGTATTTGAAAATGATGTCCCTTAAAGAATGGATTAAAAATGTTCAATAAGGAAGATTCCGAACTTGACATTAGTATCAACAACTCCATGATCCCACTTTCTCGTTATTCTGTTTGTCATGTAACTCTCTCCATGCAGTTTAAACTGCATGAGTTTTTTAAACCGGGTTCCGGTGACACAAACTTCAAATATAATTATGCTAAAGCTAATCTAAGCAACATTTCAAGCTATTTAGATGGTATAAATTGGTTAGACATTTTTAAAAATAATTGTAACTTGGATAATTCTTTTAAAGTATTTATCAAAACTGTTAAAATGGCAATAGATTTGTTTACACCTAAAATTAAGTCTGTCAAGGGTAACAAGCCCATTTGGTTTAATGACAGAATCATAAACTTAAATAATAGGAAAAATAAGGCCTTTAAACGTTTTCGTAATAGAAATAACGACCCGGAACTTCTGAAAGCTTATCAGACGCTTAAGAATTTGATGTGTTGAATAAGTTTCTGTACAGACAGTATGTTCTTTCTGTTAAATCTGATTTAAAAACAAATAGTAAACGCTTTTGGAGCTTTATTAATAGCAAAAAACAATCTAATGGTATTCCTAACTGTATGCGTCTTAATTGTGTACCCTCATGTGTAACCACTTTCAATCTGTTAATTCATGTCGTACTACCATACCGAGAGTCTCATGTATAATAACTCAATGTCCTGTGATATCGTAAATATCGGCAACTTAGAGTGTTCATTCACTGAAGTTCAAATAGCTCTTTCTACATTAAATCTAGAAAAAAATCCGGGTATGGATGGCATCCCGCCAATTTTACTTCAAAAGTGCTCTTCCGCGTTTTCTGTACCTTTATGTTTAGTTTTTAATTTATCTCTGCAGTCTGGATTTTTTTTTTTTTTTGGTTTGAAAGATTGGAAGAAGTCGTTTTTAACGCCCATATATAAATCTGTATCAAGGCATGATATTACTAACTATCGTCAAATCTGTAAAATTTCTACTATCCCTTAGTTGTTTGAAAAACTAGTTTGTGACAAACTTACACCTCTCTTAAAAAGAATTATCTCTCCGTCTCAGCATGGCTTCGTTACAGGCAGATCCACTACTACAAATCTCTCATTTTGTTCTAATACTGCATTGAATTACCTAGAGAATGGCTTACAATGTGATGTAATTTATACAGACTTTGCTAAATCATTTGATCGCGTTAACCACAGTTTACTAATTTCCAAACTGACTACCCTAGGATTTCACTCCAATATCCTAAAGTGGATTCATTCCTACTTAACGGATCGTATCCAGTATGTTTGCAAAAACGGAACGCTTTCGTCACCGATTTATGTAACCTCTGGAGTACATCAAGGTAGTCATCTAGGCCTTCTGCTCTTCCTTCAGTTTATTAATGACATTCCTGACTTGTTTTTGAGTTCCCAGTTTCTTATGTTTGCCGACGATTTGAAGATCTTCCGACCAATACGCTCAGTTCAGGATTGTATTCTTCTACAAGAAGACCTTAAACGCCTATCTATGTGTATGTGTATGGTGTAATAACAATGACCTTCATCTCAATGTCTCTAAATGTCAAAGCCTTTCTTTTTATCGTCACCTATCTCCAACTCCCTTTACGCACGTAATCGATAATACCCATTTGTCCATTATTTGCTATAAAAAAGATCTTGGAGTTATTTTTGACACAAAACTTAGCTTTTAAAAGCACATTGAGTTTTTGGTTGCCAAAGGTAAACTAGACTTTCAAGATCCTCATACTCTTAAATATCTATATTTTGCATTTGTCAGATCACATCTCGATTACTGCAATATAGTATGGAATCCATTTTACGAAGGACATTCTCTTAGAATTGAGAAGATCCAAAAGCATCTTACTAGAGTAGCTGTTCGTAGACTGCGATGAAATATTGAAATGCCATCTTACGAGACGAGGTCCAAATTATTTGGTATCTTACCTCTTTTCAGACGCAGGCAATATTTTTCCATTATGTTTATTGGCGATTTGATAGATGGTTTTATCGATTGTCCTTTTCTTTTATCATTAGTTGGATTTTATGCTCCGGCGAGAGCTCTTACAAATCGCTTTTTATTTCATATACCATATCATAGGGTTAACTGTGGTTACAATGAACCAATTTCTAAATGCCTTAGGGAATCCAATAAATATAGTGATGTTATTGATTATCATGTTAGTAGAGATTCATTTAAAAATAAATTAATTATGTTGTTAGGCTTTGGTGGTCATTTTTAAGTATAATTTTTGTATTAGGTATCGAATCTTGCGAGAACAGTAGATGTACTCATTTGATTGAAATAAATAAATAAATAAATATACAGTCCTTCAAAATGTTTATATATTTTCTCATCGGCAAATTCAATGCTCACGTATGTGTGGATATAATACATGCGTGATTAAGGCGAACCCTGATCAGAAAGAGAACGAAGAGAAGATATTTCACTTTTGCTGTGCAATGCAATTAATGCAAATGACATCAGTTTTTTACTCAGCCTGCTCAGTCAATTTATTCTGAGCTCATAGAGCGCGCTCTGATCATTTTTGACTTCGATAAAACTTTAAAAACCAAGTTCTGCTTATATCGCGAACAAGGACTTATAATCGGTTTTGAGCTATAATTATAGTTAACAAATAGTATTTTTCAAACTAAACATTGCAATATCTGGTACTGTTTTGTCTGCCAAATTTTACAAAAACCGCTCTAACGATTTTGATCAAAATACATATGAACGGTAATATCAGTAATCTAATTAAAATCGCGTACTTAGTTTTTCTCAAAAAATTCGAAGAAATCTGTTTTTTAATTATTTCTCAAAAATGACTAACCAGAAGCCGATCTCTGTTCATTTATGTTATATACACATTTTTAAAACTCAATACCGCACTTTAAAATTAAAATTGGAAAGCCATTAGAAATGCAACAGCAACGCAAAACTTATTTTCAGCAAATATTACCCACTTCTACTTTTTTTCAACCTTTTTGAATATGCACCTCAAAATAGGTAATTCCAACAATCAGAATATCCCACTTCATTTGCACACCCACGTTCATCGTGATATATACAAATTTAAACAAATCTCTGAATTCTTGCAAATACATATTTATATTTAAAGATATCGATCTATCTGCAAGTATTCAATTATTGACAACTTAAATCATTTACCTATTCCAGTCAAAAAGAAGATCATTCCCAAATAGACCAAAAATCAGAAACTCCTACTACACTTGTTCTCGTACTCAAAAACTTGTAAAGTGTAAAAGCTATAAAAAAGAACAGTAGCCGCTTATAACTCTCTAACGAGAATTTGCGACAATTGTCTGCTTCTAGAGTTTTAACATTTAAAAACTAAAAATTTAACCCTATGTGTTCCTTTTTCTATATTTCATAAACCGTTTCTTTTACCTAGCATTGCTTCTCAGATCTTTACCTACCTATCTAATAAAATAAGAAAACAACCAACAAAACTTTTGACGAAAGAGAAAGTTTTGTTCGACCCAGTCGTGCACTTTATTTTTAGTTATTTGTAGAAATCATTTTCTTTTTCATAAATTAAGTTTGGGACTGAGAAATCGTCGGGAAGGGCAAAGGGCAAAAAAAACATTGAGAAAGACAAAGACTTTGTCCCAAATGTACCGTGTTGGCAACCGTGACAAGATCAGAATTGAGTTCACTTATCTTTTAACAATAAACGGAAAAAAGTGTTATCTTCTTCTTACTTGCTTCACCAAAATATAAATATTTTTCAATGTCAAAAAATGACTGCAGGCCATCATATTTTGCGTTAGATATTGTAGCCGAATTTTCAGTGTTATGCAGGGTTTTCGACAGGCGTGAAAATTAGCTGACACTTCCCAGTGCGCACTAGTGGGCATCCTATTATGTTTTAAAATACCCCATTGCTTCGTGAAACTCGAAAATTAAAAGCAGCTCGGTAGTCCGCGGCGTAGAAGCATATAGTACATAAGACATAATTAAATTTTGTGTATTGTGGATTAAACTTAAAACAAATTGAATGAATTGTTCGAGTAAACAGAAAACACATTTTTCTTAAATTAGCCTTATCGCCAAAAGTATATAGTTTGTGATGTTCACTGGCGCCCAATAGATGCAGCAACAATTGACCAGAATAAAAGAAGCGATAACTCGCTACAAACAAAATGTGCCTAAAAGACAGCAGAGATGGAAACAGCCTGACAATGATATTAACAAAAAAAAAAATCAAAAAATCAGTTAAGGGATGAATAGAAAGTATGGGCATTTGAGGAAAATGCTAACGTGGCCTTATAGTGCATAAGGACTTATCAACACATGTGCGGGTCCGATGACAAGGCCCATTGACGAAGCGAAATATCTGAAGTTCCCCTGCCAGCGATACGAACATGAAAGGCAATCAGAAACTAACCTAAAATTTCCTACAATTTATTATACCTGGGGGTAAATTCTCGTTCTGTGAAAAAGTGAAGGGAAAATGTTTTCACCCTTTCACGCGCAATTTTGATTCTTCGTTCTATGAAAATGAGAAACCAAACGTCAACATTTTTCATACGAATAATTTCTTTTCACGGCCCCATTTGCAAGTGTGTTTTTAGTGAGTGTTTGAAAATTGACAACCCTCTTTCATACAACACAGTGTACGGCATCACGATATTTTCACTTATTGAACGAGAATCGCATTTTAGTACAAAGTGAATCCAAAAAATGAAAGCAATGTGTGAAAGCGAATGTGAAAACGATTTACTCGATTCACTCTTTCACAGAACCAGAATAGACCCCCTGTTGAAAATTTAAACACGTCGTGGTTAAAGAGTTGGCAGCACTGTTTTCAAAACAGTCATGTTACTTTCCATTGGGCAAAAAGAAGCGTCCGGGAGAGGAGAGAGTCGTGAATCGAAAAATTCGCTTTTGAAACCGTTCCATTGACACAGAAAATACTCTTCTGGTGATTCTCAGAAGAGAGTTTCGCTTCTCGATTTGAAGGAAGATTCTACTGAAGATGCACTCACACAAGTGTGATTTATGTATTTTATACAAGTCAGATGACAGCTGCCGTAGATTATTTTTTGGCATTTCACCAATTCTTTCGTGAATTCAATCAGAAGCAGTTTTCTTATTCCATTGGAAACGACAGGAGAGGAGAAGAAACAAAAAGCAAGACGACGCGACGAACGGACGTATTTTTTGACTTGGCATATTTTTCCTCTGTTGAGTATGAATTCAATTAAAGTGTATTTATTCTCTCAATAAATTGAAGTGGCAATTTTCTTAATAACTTTGGAGCTGCAAATCGTCTTTAGTTGGCTATAAGCAAAAAAGTTAACAATACTGTACCGTATTATAAAGGGTGGGCCAAATACAAGTTTCTTTCTAAAATTGCAATAAAATGAACAAATTTAATTTGTTTCAAAGTATTATGATGGCTTTATTAGTAAGCAAACATTCCTGTTAATAAGCAGTAGCGCATTCTATCACTCAAAAGACCTTGTTGATGGTTTCGGGCTGTAGCTCACAGATTTCTTGGATGATATTTTCCTTAAGAGCTTGAATCGTTTCCGTATTGTTGGCATAACATCGGTAAAAAGTCCAAAGGGTTAAAATCGTAGCTCCAAGACGGCCAATTGACATCGCCAAGACGGCTGATATCACGATTTGGGAATTTGGTGCGCAAAAGATCAATTGTGGCATGGGCTGTGTGGCATGACGCGCCATTCAGCATGAACCAGACGTCGTCCATTTCCATTTCTTCAATTTCAGTAAAAAAAAAAAAGTCGCTTTACATGGCTCTGTAACGAGCACCTCTAACCGAAACGTTGTTCCCAGCCTCATTTTCACGCCAAACTGTCATTCTGTCCAAGATGCGGCAATTTTGATTGTTAACGTGGCACGGTGGGAGCTTCATTTCGGCCAAAACTTATTTTCAAAAAACGTACTGTTTGGGCTACACAGCACTCACTTTGCAAATCCGCTCATTCTGTAATCCAATGGAACAAGAAAACTGCTTCTGATTGAATTCACAAAAGTATTGGTGAAATGTCTAAAAAAATATTCTACGGCAGCTGTCATATGACTTGTACAAAAGACAAGGTCTGTTCCTTTACTTTTAAATCTTACGAATTTTTACTAATTCTTACGAATTTTTAGTCAGTGGCTTTCCTTGACTCAAAAAATTCGTAAAAGAGAGCGTCATTGAGAGGTCAAGATATTTCCCCTCCAGTGAGAATCTTACGAATTCTTACTCAACAAATTTCTTGGTGTAAGAAGTGAAAAAGCTGTCACTCATCTTACAATTAATAGCTCTTTTGAAATTTGTTGTCCCATTTGGCATATGCGTTGATAATTTTTTGGTTCCTTGCGTATTAAAATGGTATCACCAGGCGGCAGAATAAAATTAAATATTCTCCTCGAGATTCTTTCGAAAGTGGCGAGGAAATTCTTCTTCGCTGGAACAGGGAATAATATCCTCCATGCAATTCTTCATGCAGTTTCGCTTTTTCCTCTTATCTCTTCCACATACTCGGATTTATCAAAATAAATAATAAATAAATGATAGATAGATAATAGATAGATAGAACTAATTTTCCTAGTAAATTAAGAAATTCCTCGAGTTTGTCAGACATTTTAACGTCTTTTCGTACCATTTTTTGAATATTTGAATTATGTATCTGTCGTTATTCATAAATCACTACAAAAGCGTTCCTTAACTTTTTCGTAAGCGTCTCTCTCTGTGAGAGAATTTATCCCCACCACTGCTATTTTGACAGTCTTTCCATTCTTACTACAAAAGTAAAGGAACAGACCTTAAATTACACTTGTGTAAGTGCTTATTGAGTGGAATCTGACTTCAAATGGAGAAGCGAGATTATCTTCTCAGAAGCAACAGATGTGTATTTTTTGTGCCAATGGAACGGTTTCAAAAGTGAGTTTTTCAATTCCGGACTATCCCGGACAATTCTTTTTGCCCAATGGAAAACGACATAACTTTCTGTCAAGATTTCGGGCGGGAAACAGCTGTCAGTGTCCAAATAAGCTATGATTTAGAAAGAAACCACTAGATGACCCACCCTTTAGATTACCGTGTACTACGCGATCTGAGAAAACCGAATAATAATCCAGTATTCAGATAACTTATTATTTTTTAAACTTTTGTGCCCTGAGTACAGACATAAAGGATGTTTAGAGCCAGAGATCTGCAAGAGACGATGGAAGTACACATTTAACAAGTACAAAAAAAATGTTGTTTGCATTTTTTCGAGCTTTGTTCATATAAATCTAAGGACAACAAAACAACGTACTGGCCTAGCTTTGGCCGGAGTGCCCTAACCAAAACCAATTTCTCTTGGGCTTGGAAAGGAAAATAGTTAAGAATCACTTTCAATGCCTTAAACACAACATATTGGCTTAATTTGTTTGGGAAGATAGTACAGAGATGCAATGCTGCCAGTAATTTGTTTTCCAAAATGCTGTGCATAAGCCAAGTCAATATAATTGTAGTATTTCTACCACTGGGCGACCTCTAGTAAAAAATAATAAGTGTAGTGTGTGTGTAAATAACCTTCATTTACATAATATCATACACAAAAGAGTAACGGTATGTACATGTACATGTACATCTTAAAATGAATGTGTCACATCGAAACGATTTTATTATTTTTGTAAGGAAAAAAAAAAGACTGTGGGAAATGATTTTGCATGGTGTTAGTAAAAATGTACAATTAAAATAGCGATAGAAAAACAAGGACCGCATTAGGGTGTAATTAACTCACCACGGATGTTCCACGTCCAGACTGGCTACCTATTGTTGGTTGATAGCTAGACGATGATCCGTAGTTTTGGATATTTGGTGTAGCATTCACTGAATTCCTATTTCAAGTGGAAATCTCACGTGTGCATCAAGTACAGCTGATCAAACATAATAGGCAACTTACTTGTCTGCAGCAGCTTGTATGACCAGAAAACCAGTCGCCGGCAGCGAATCAATGTCTTTTGAAAGATTCAGTATGTCGTATTCGCACTCATCTTCGCACCAGTTCGGTGATTCCAATAGCAAAGAAATGTCCATTTCCTGTACTTCACGAGGCGTCGCTATTGCCATTAGTCCGGGCGATTCATTGTTAATACAGAACGCTGATATCGATTCTTGGTCTTTGTGAATGATTCGAATGGGTTCGAGATGTGGACTTAAATGTTCACTACCTAAAACGGGAGCAAACGTAATATATAATTACTATACAGCAACCTTCGGTGTGTAATAGTTAAACGCATCTATACCTGAATCAACATCGGTGGCACCGGTAGAGTCATGTTTTGAACATGCGTTCGAAGCTGCCTCCCAGTCTCTTGATCGTTTCTTGCCAAACACGGCACGAATGAATATATCTTGTATTTGTTCCTGTCGTACAAGGAAGTTCCATAGGCGTGTAGCTGGTCTTGCGGAGGAGCTCTCCACAAATGGTGTGTTGTGCTTTTCAAGTAACGATCTGTACTTGTGGATAGCTGGTCCCTTGGCTTCGTTTTCAACAAAGCAACCTTGAATTCAACATAAACCAATTAATTCTGTTATCATGAAAGTATGATCTGGGTTTATACCTGGAATAAAGTCGGCAGGTGCCGGTCCTTTGGCTAGCAGTTCCTCTGTAACGATTTCTTGCCATTGATTAAGGTTTCGTAATACTTCGTGCGTGAGTGGACTTGCCACAGGTAGTTCTGAAAGTAAATACTTTTATTTCGGCCACCCTGTGTATTGTTAAGATAGATTCATGTACCTTGGTTCTCAATTCCAGCAATGTTAATGACTTCCTGCAATTTGATTGAAACCATTTTAATTATAGCCAATCGCATAATATTCCAAGAGTAAGACATCGGGTTCGAGTGTTCGATATTGTCCTTTCGTCGTTTATTCATTTTTGGTGGCTCGTCGCCGAATACTTCCTCATCGTCCGGATCTTCTTCCTCGTCAGATGCGTACGAATCGTCGGTATCATAGTCCTCGTCATTGCCATCAACTACATTACGAAAGAGATTCGTTCAAGTGAACCTAGCATTTCCCTCCCCAAATGCGACTTACCTAATGGAGATGGCTTTATCAAGAAATATGACACCATCGACATTTCGGGCGAGACAAACTGTTCCCTGTAGGTTGGCTTATCCTCCTTCATCACAGAGCTGCCACTGGGATTATTAAAATTACCGAGCAGCTTCATGTTTAATTTCAGTCGCTGTTTCTTTATGGACGTCACTGTGTTCCAAACACTATTATCATCTGGTATATCTTGTGAGCTCTGAGATTGAAAGCTGTGGGTTAGATGACTTTGCGAAGTCGCCTTGCGGAGAAGTTTCTTAATGCCACCACCGAAGAGTGTGGCCCACGTAGAATTGGAGAACTTCTGTCCGATCAGCCGATACAATATATGACAGTCACAAGACGCCAATGCGTACACCATCAAAGACATATAAGTGGCAACAAAGGCCTCTAGCAATAAAACCGTCAGTCTTGGGATGTCTTCGTCTTTTTCTCGTGCCAACAGAGCTCGCAGATTGGTAACTCCGGGCCACTTCGATGGTAATGTACATATCGGAGCTGGCTCATCAGTTGAATACTTTCGCTTACGTTGATAAATGTTGGCATTCACCATCAAATGTGAGCACTGGCAGGATGCATTCAGTTTTGCTAGATTTTCAATTCCTGGACTTTGATAGCCGTTCGAAATCAGCGATTGACTGACAACGAAACTTTCCGAATCGCAGAGTGATTGGTATATACATGATGACAGTGCGATCGCCAAATCACGAAGAACAAATATCTCGGAGTAGGTATCCTCTTTAACGCCAACAAATGGCGTACGCACATCCACGACAGTCTGAAGCATATCCTGCGTGTGCGACTGTAAAGAAGGAAACATGTTGTTCATAAGCGGCTAGGTCAGCTTTGATGAGTTCTCTTACCTGGAGATATTTAATTGGATCGGCTATAACAGTCTTATTGCCTGCAACGCATGCACTTAACAGAGGAAGAGTAGTGGGGAAGGGTAGGGGGCTCAGGAGCTGCTGTTGTGTTTTCTCCTGTTGTAATTCCTGAAGCAAAAGCACTAATTCCATTCGAACCGAAGCTAATCCGCCACCACAGGCGCCGTGAAGTGAACAGTAACTTAAAAGTGTACGCAAAAGAGTTTCATTGGCTGAAAAGGAAAAAATTAATGTAAAGTCAGTTAAGCGGATCTGTCGAGATCGATTAAAGTGGAATTCGTATAAGACACTCTTTGAATCAAGAATCAGAAATATTCAAGGTCGATTATTCAAAGCAGTTCAATGCAAATTGGAAAGCAATAACTGACCAATGCAGACAACCGGAAACGCATGAAGGAACGTAAGTTTAAAAAAAAAAAAAAAAAACAGTACTGATAGTCGCGGAATTTAATTATGTAGAGCGTGTCGCAATGGGAAGTCGTGACAATCAGGCGAAAAGGTGTTTCACATTCGCAATCGTAGTGGTCCATAGATCGTCGACACCTGACGTATTATTCTCGACCAATTAATGGAGATAAAGTCCCAGCCGAAACTTATGTTTCAAGAAGGCGTTGGAATTTCGTTCTGCACAATGGTCAACATAATCCAATATCTTTCGAAGTGGGAGTGAGTAAGTGGAATGGTCTGCCGCCAATATAATTTCTACTGGTGATAGAATATGTTTGTACTATCACTGAAGGTGCATCTGACAGAACCAACCGAGACCGTTTCAAAGTTCGTTGGCAGTAACGTCAGCATTCTACGCGAATGGAAAATCGGTCTGCCTAAAGATAAACGCATATCATAATCGGTTAAGAATCATGGCACTAATTGAGTCACAAGCTGTTGGATGTCGAGGGAGCAAAGGAAAGGAGCAAAAAAGCGAATGGGTCGCGCAAAACAATCCAAATGTAAACATTGGGAGAAGTGTTGCAATAAAATTCATTTAATTAAAGGTTTTTTTTTTTGTTATCTGGCAACTATTATATTATTAATTATTAAAGCTCTGTTGACAGAATAATAAAAATTATACTGTTAACAGGTTTATAGCACTAGCTATTAGGGCTTTCGGCTAAATTTTAACAAGATTTATATTGACTTAATTAGATATTGTTTTTCAAATGGAGGGATGACATCAGATTATAGACTATTTTGACATTGAGTTCAGTGGGAAGTGAGAGTATTTATTGCAGGGAAGTGGATGGAGGTAGGTTACGGATTTTGGTTACTTGTACTTGATTGTGCTTGATTGGAGGCAACTACTATATTTCTTTATGTGTCACTTTGGAAAAACCAAAATGGACGAAAATAAAATTGTTCTTTTTCTTTACCATTCATTCAGTACTCGTCTTTATTAAACTTCATCAAGAAGTTTTGTGAATGAACCCAAAAACAATGTGGACGTTGACATACCCAAGGGAACGCGTAGCCACCACAGATGAAATATTTAGTGGCAGACTGAGAAAAATAGAAGAGATTTGTTGCCGCTCGTTGTTGCACTCGGGGTTGAACAGTGTTTGGTGATATTACCAAACTTGTACAAAGCAAAACGCTTGCTCCATAATCTGTGGTTGGAAGTGTTAGAATACGTTTTGCCACAAGCTAGCGGAAGGGAAAAGAATCAAAGATGTTAAAAAATGGTTGGAAGATCGAATAGCGACTAGCAACACGACTAGTTGTCAGTGCATCGATTACTGAATTTTCTAGTAATGTGGTTGAAGAAGAGGGATACAGAAACCTCACTTAAATTCTGAACCAGAAAAAAATGCAATGGTATTCGTATGAGAATAAGCAAACCAGACCATTTAAGGTTGTAGCGAAAAAACTGCATTACTCATGCTCACCTAAAAGCATAAAAAAAGAGTTAATCGACAGAGATTTTAAAATATTGGATGTGATAAATATGCTTAAGTATAAAAGCAAAGTACCGCTTCCAAGTTTTATACTCAGTTTCGAACATGACCAAGATAAAGAAAAAATATATGGAATCAAGAACATACTTGGGATGAAAGTTCAAATTCATACCTTAAGAAAATCAAAATTAGTGCCCCAATGCAAAAATTGTCAAAGGTATGGGCATACGCATAAATATTGCAGCTCCAACCCAAGATGTGTAAAGTGTGCAGGAAGTCACCACACTAAAGAATGCATGAAGGAAAAAGTTGAGCACCCTAAATGTGCAAACTGCAATGAAAACCATCCTGCTAACTATAGAGGATGTTCAGTTGCAAAAGAAATACAACTTGCAAAAGATAAAAAACAAAAGAAACCTCTTAAAACGTCAGACAGTGAAGCTCAAAAAGTCAAAATGGACTTACGAAGGAGCCCACAAAAAGAAAAAACCGAACACCAAGTGATTATCAAAAAGGACCCAAGACAAAAGCCAACAGGTCCCAAAATGACGTATGCTCAGGCAGCATCAAAACCAACTGGAATACCAGCAGAGAAAGCTGTAAAACACAAAGCAGAGCCAAACACTGCGATGGAAATCCTCATGAAACAAATCCTTAACAGGATTGGTTCCATGGAAAAATGCAATAAAACGATATTAGATAGAATATCATTGCTAGAGAGACAGAACAGCAACAAAAAAGCTGTGCCAAAAAGACAAACATGATGAACAGAATAAAAATTCTTGAATGGAATGCTAATGGTATCGAAAATCGAAAGGATGAGATACAAGTCATTCTCGACATAAACCAGACAGATATATGTCTTATTTCTGAGACACACTTAAAATTTACTACTGACTTTAAACTGCAGGGATATGAATTATATCACTCCCCACATCTTCACAATTGTGCAAAAGGTGGAGCTGCAGTGTTAATAAAGAATACGATTGAACACCATATAGAAGCAAAATTCCAATCATGCGCTATACAAGGAATTTCCATAAGTATAAAAACGAGCAGTGGACAAATATCTGTTGCAGCAGTATACTGCTCTCCTAGCTATAGACTAAAGAAAAATGATTTTAAAAGTCTTTTCCGCATATTTCACAATAGATTCATCGCGGGAGGGAATTTTAATGCCAAGAATAAATATTGGGGATCTAGACTAACAAATACTAGAGGCAGAGAATTATATGAAACTATTAAAGAAGTCGGCGCCAAATATCACTCAACGGGGAAACCTACCTACTGGCCTACAGATAGGAATAAAACCCCAGATCTTGTTGACTTCTTTATAACCAAAAATATATCTTCACATAAAATAAATATAGAGGAAGGCCCTGATCTTCAATCAGATCATTCCTCAATACTTCTTACACTTGGCGATAGAATAATAATAAAAGAACATAGCCCTAATCTAGTTAATAGACTGACTGATTGGAACCACTTCAGGCAGAAATTGGAAGAATGTATCCAATTATCATCAGCTATTCAAACGGAAGATCAACTAGAAGAAGCAGTGCAAATATTTACGCTGGATATACAAAAAGCTGCATGGGCTGCAACTCCCAAAAGAACAAAGAAGATTAAACAATACTCTTATCCTCGTGAAATATGTGAAATTATTACAGAAAAGAGGAAAGCTAGAAAACGTTGGCAACAGACAAGGGCGCCAAGCGATAAAACCACACTGAACAACTTAAATAATAAGCTCAGAAAATCTATAAGGGAATTTAATAACGAGTCTTTAAAAACGTATCTTACCAGTCTGACAAATGATGCTAGTACCGACTACTCGCTCTGGAAGGCAACAAAGAAAATGAACAGGCCAATAGCTCACATTCCGCCAGTAAAAACCAAAGAAGGTAACTGGGCAAAAAGCAGTCAAGAAAAAGCAAATACTTTTGCAGAGTACCTTGAAAACGTCTTCAAACCTTATGAAGATAAAGATTATCAAGAAAACGAAGAAAGGTGCGAAGAAGACAGACCTATTAGGCCGGTAACAGCTAAAGAACTTGCCAAAGAAATCAAAGAGGGCATAAACATAAAAAAAGCAACAGGGTTCGATTTAATCACAGGGGAAGTTTTAAAACAATTTCCTCGAAAAGGTTTAAAAAAGCTAGCACAGATTATAAATGCTGCATTTAAGTTGAGATATGTGCCAAGCATGTGGAAGGTCGCGGAGGTAATAATGATACCAAAACCAGGTAAACCACCTAGCGAAGTAACCTCATATCGCCCAATATCGATACTACCAATGTTGTCCAAGCTATTCGAAAAAATGCTGGCAAAACGTCTGCAAAAAATAATTGATGAAAAATTACTAGTTCCAATTCATCAATTTGGGTTTAGAAACAAGCACTCTACAATTGATCAGCATAGAATCACAGATAAGATCGAAAAAGCATTCGAAGAGAAAAATGTGTGCTCTACAATATTTCTTGATATAGCACAAGCTTTCGATAAAGTCTGGCATAAGGGACTGATCCATAAATTACAAAGGCACCTGCCGGAGCAGTATTCAACAATTCTGGAGTCATATATAACAGATCGATTCTTCAGAATTAAACAAGAGACAGAGTACTCAACATTAAGAGGAATTAAAGCTGGTGTACCACAAGGTAGTGTGCTAGGTCCAGTGCTATACCTTCTGTTTACTAGTGATCTGCCTGAAAGTGAAGGAACTACTATAGCAACTTTTGCAGATGACACTGCTGTGCTTGCTGTTGGAGCAAGTGTCGAAATTGCAACACAAAAGCTCCAAATGGCAATAAACGGTATTTCAGAATGGACCAAAAAGTGGCAGATTAGATTGAATGACCTAAAGTCAGTCCATATTAATTTTACGTATAAAAACGTACCACACATTCCAGTATACATTAATAACAATGTAGTGGAATACTCAAATACAGCTTAATATCTGGGCATGACACTAGACGCTAAACTGCGTTGGAAAGCGCATGTAAAGAAAAAGAGAGATGAGCTGGACATGCGATACAGTAAAATGTATTGGCTTATTGGGAGGTACTCATCCCTGTCCAACTACAATAAATTACTGCTATACAAGCAAGTCTTGAAACCAGTATGGACCTACGGGCTCCAATTGTGGGCATGCACATGCCAATCAAATTTACAAAAAATTCAAGTCTTCCAAAATAAAGTACTAAGGAACATAGTTAATGCACCTTGGTACATACGCAACGCTGATCTACATAGAGATCTAAATATTGAAATGGTTGAAGATGAAGTTAAAAAGGTTGCCCAAAGGCACAGAAGTAGGCTTCTTAACCACGTTAACGTTGAACTTACAGAACTTTTAAATACTGACAATGTAATCAGAAGATTGAGGCGGGTAAAACCCCTTGACCTATAAGAGTTAGCCAAGGCCAAGAGATTAGGTAATATCTTCAAATAAAAAAGTTTCGAAATCCGACAAACGGCGGATTCTTCCTATGAATTTCTAAATATTTTAAAAATAAATTGCCGATTAGTCGAACGACTAGGTGCAATCCCATTTCGGGATGACGAAAGTCAGTCCCTCCCGGGAGGTTTTTTAGAGGTTGTTCGAGTCCCTCACTATTGCAGAAGCATCCCTCGCGTACTTGCTCTGCAATGTCTTTCGATGATTTTTCCTTCCAGCGAACCCCCAAACAAAACAAAAAAAAAAATTTTCTAGACCAGTTTGATGGTTATGTGTAATTTGTGGAAATGTTTTTTCCGTCGGCGTTTTTGGTTATAGGCATTTTTCTATACGAATCACGTACCTAAATAACGCACAAATTTATTAATCACTGCGCTGTGTAGACAAGAAAATAACGAACAAACTCCTTCTTTAATGGAAATCACTTTAAGTTCGAATAATATACCGCAAATGATTTTAGCAAATCTCTTACCTTTAAGCCACCTCTTTCGTCTTGCTGCTCGCTTCACTTTAGCTTCAAAGTCTTGTTTTTCTTGCATTAAAATCTCGTGCAATGTTGGTTTATCTGTTGATTTTTGTGAGGTGATATTATTGTCTTTGTCCGTCTGCGAAAGAATTTAAGCAAAAATGTAAGTCACAAAAATAATTGTATATTTGCACCCGCCTTACTTGAGTCATTTCTATCGTTTGATTGTTTTCTAAGGCATCATTTTCCGCATTACAGTAATTACAAAGCTGCTTTAATGCATCCACTTCTCGTTCTAACCAAATATACAATTGATAGCGCAGTTGACCGCCATCTACCTCAAAGCCCGTCGCCAGCGTGGACAGTTCTTCCATGAGAATCTTCAGACATGCAACAAATTTCAACTGTTGCGCCATGATGTCGAGTTTCTCTTGAGGCTTATCCTCTGGGACACCGGCCGATGATGGTGGATTTATTACTGCCGGTGTTGGAGTTTTACGTTTTTCTTCGTCGTCTTCATCGTCGTCGTCAGCATTTTTTTCATCGTCCGCCCATTCGATTTTGAATCCGTCGTCCTCTTTTGCCGCACTTACAGGAGCACCCCAATCGAAATCAGCAGCAGAACTACCGTCAAGTCCGCTTCCTGCACCCCATTCTAGAATTCCCGACTTGATTTGGTCATTCTTCACATTTTCTGATGGAGTTCCGACTTCACTGTTTGCAGCTGTTTCAATCACCTTCGTAGGAAGCTTGTTGAGCACCTCCAAAGCTAGTGCCGGACAGCCCGCCTTGAAGTGAGCATGAGCAGTGGTAAAGTACAGCTGTCGTTCTAGCGGAGTAATAGTGTCTTCTAGCTGCAGTTGTTTGTCACTCAATCCCGAGTTGCCTGCATCACCGGTGTAGCTGAATCCAGAAAGAACCACTTGAGTGAGTTTCTTCTCTTGTGCGGTCAACGCAATGTGTTGCCTAATGAGCAGCGGATGAGTGCGCAAGTATATGTAAAAGTTGAAGACATTTGGATTAGTTGACTGGGTATTTTCATTCTTTAAGCCATCGTCATATTTGTACGCATAGTGATTCTGCCCAACATTATTCAGCAGCAGAGTACTTAAACTCGCCGAATAATTCTTGAGAATCCAAAATCCTATTGATCGCAAGAACGGATCAGGGTGGGCATTGCACACATCCTGACCACCGCCGTCGGCCTCGATACCAAGCAGATGTTCGTTGATCAGTTTCTTGTACGTTGATGGCGTGTTCATATCCAATTCACCCTCGTATAAGCGTGTTATAATGAGCGCCAATTGGAAATCCTCAAGTTTATTCAAGCACACTTCAATGGCATCGTGCAGTGAGTTAGCTAGTAAAAAGAATGCCACCGCGTGCTCGAATCGCTGCTTGCCTAGCAGCACAAATGCGTTCTTGAGAGCGGCCTTCCTCCAACGGTCTTCGTTGAAGTTATTCTGGAAAAACGTTGTCATCTTGTCGTCTCTTTGCGAGCGAAAGAGACCCCAAACAATGGATTTTTTCTTCATCGCCAGGTAGTAAAGGGCAGCGTCTAGTGGGTCCTGCTTCGATTGGTAGGCGGATTTTGCCAATTTTTCAATGCACTGCTTCAAAACGGTGGCATTCTTCAACCAGTATCCTACACCCAATTCCTTCAGAGTGGACCACTTTAGCTCTCCCTTGGTGTACGATGGGATCAAGTTGAGTAGTTCCTCCTCGCTCTCCGAGTGGAAAGCCCAAACAATGTTGGAGGTGCCAACGCCCTGTTTCTGGAAGTTGGAGCGCTGATTTAGCGGTAAACACCTCATCAGATAAGCAAAATGTTTCATGGCTAACAAAAATCTGAGACCACAATCATCCAGCGATTCGGTTGACACATTGTGACCACCTTCGTTGGTGTTGTTTAAGTTCTCCCTAGCTATAGCACTCTTCGCAGCATCGATAGCGAATTTCTCAGAGAAATCCGTGTTGCAGGTGGCAACCGTATCGGCCAGGGCTAGCAAATGCATTTGGTCAAGCGATGAGAGCCCCGGTAAATGTGTGTGCGTGAGGAGTCGTGAAAGAAGCTGTCCCTGGCGTGGTCCGAAATGTGCGATACCTTGTTTCTCCGGTATGGAAGGTCTACGATCGTTGCGACGACGCTCGGAATCGTCGTCGAGAAGTTCATCAAGGTCATCTTCTTCGGCGTTCATGTCAAAGAGCTCATCGTAATCTTTGACTTCCTCCTTCTGCTGGTTACCTTGACCGGAGCCTTCTTTGTCTGCCGACAGCAGGACCCAGAGCGGAAGCGGTGGTATAGATGTGATTTCTGCGTAGTCTAACATCAGCTCTTCGGGAATCTAAGGGAATAAAGTTTAAGTACAGCACTAAAGTTGCTGAATGCAAACAGATAAATACCTGTGTGGTAGAACCACGCTGCTCATTTGGACTGTTTGCTCCACCAACATAGCTTATCGACAGAGTCCTAGACCTGGACCAAGCACGCTGTAAACAATTATAACAATAAGTCCGTAACAGGAATACGCATTAACTTAAGTACTAACCTGTCTTTGCATACTCTCGTCATCGCCACCAGTTGTGCCATTTTGAAGGTATGGACCACTCATACACCGGACCAAATGAGCCAAAATTGCTTTCACCCATCGAATTTTGCCCGAATTCAACAGTTCCATCAACTGTTTCGGATGATATTGCGGTAAAACTGGACAGGCTATTCGCGAAGCTTGGAAGAGCCCATAGTCTGTCATGTAATCGTTTGATTGCTGCGCATCCGACCCTGGTTGTATGTTTGCGGTGCTCATATTGCCGAATTTCTTTTTCTTATCCACAGAGAGCAGCTGCAGATTAACCGTGCTGGCTTTGCTCATCAACGGCATCGATTGCACATTGTTCAACCTCCGCTGAGTCGCATCATTAGCCAGGGATCGTAAATCCTCATCGCGCAGATTCCTCGTGTCCATCATATCTTCGACGCTAAGCACTTGCGCATACCGTGGTTTCCATTGCGAATACACATGCATTTCAGAGTCCATGCCCACCACTAGAATACCATCACGCACCCAAGAGATTTGCATGGGAAGCGGCGGCAGTCCATCGGCTGTTTGCAAATCAATTTGCCGTAGCTTCATCCAACGGATTTCATCGTTGAAATGAGATTGCGCTAACGAGCTGGCTTTGCGCAAAATTGGACGATTACCTGAACGTGACTCCTTCATAGCTTTTATATTGGCCTGCGCTAAGTCACTGGACACTGGGGTGTACAGAAGAATCTTACTGCCGACCGCAACGGTAAGAATGTGCGATCCATCTTCTTTTGACACCCAATCCAGTTGGACTAGATGTTTCTGCGTTAGCGGACAAGTGTTTCCATTTTCTGTGATGCTCTTTCTAAGCGATTGCAGCGTGCTAAAGCTGGGTACCGCCAGTAAGCCGGAGGCTGGCTTAACACCCAATTCGGGAGTGATCTCCCCACTTCGCGGTGATCTGTTGTCATCGTGAGTAAATGTCTGTATAACTTGGTTGAGTCGCTGTTTCTTCTGCAGATATCTACTGTCGTGCAAGTAACTCAGATCGAGACTGTGATCAATGTTGATGCGTGGCAAATGCACGTTCTTCAGGTGAATGGTGTCCTCAAGGACCCACTCACTACCACCTGTGCTTTCACACTCGTAAATTGCCACACACAAGTTGATATATCTCGAGTCCGGGTCACCTTTATGCGGCCTAGTAAAGGATTTGCCATACTTGTAGGCGCAAGCAACACGACCCGAATATGCAGCACTTATATTCAGCGGCTGGCCCGATATTTCTATGGCCGAGTCCTGCTGTCGACTAAACATCTTCCACTCCGACCACTCGTACTTTGTTGTCGCCAAGTCACCGACACCGTCTTTGCCAGCGACAACGTCACACTTCCAAAAGCGTGACACTGAATCCGAGCACGCTGTGACTATTATATATGGAGCGAAACAAGCCGGATAGATCGAGGAAGAGCTTAGATGGCCAGCAGAGGGCGATGCGTGAATTACATCTACTCCATCGGGCATGGGCAACTCTTGTGTGCATACCTTTTTCGTTACTATCGAGATGTGTGGCGCCTCTAATTCGGGCCCACCTTCACCAGCAATACCATTATCCACAGACATACGACGTGTGATCTCCGGATCATCTAACTCTTGCGTGATATTGCTGTCCGGTACATACATTGCCGACTCAGAGAGAAATGATGTTTGCGGCTTCGACGCTATCACAATGCGCCACATATGAATAGTGCTGCCCTTCAGGGTTTTCTCAATAATTACAATATAGAAGGGCTCCTCAAACTCCGCATTCCTTTGCAAGTCAACCATTGCGCTTAGCTGCGACTCCATGAAGCCTGGCTGATTAGTTGCTTCGTCATCGCTCTTCTGTTTGTCGGTGCGCTCCCCAGTGATCAGCTGCTCCTGGAAAACATGCAGAAACTGGGTATTTTGCCAATCATGCTTTGCATCCGAAAGTGCATCCAACTGAATAATGCAGCCCGGCCGAGCTGTGGACTGCTGAGACACGATTTTGATCTTATCATGCAAAGAAGCTTTGTGGTAGAAATTCTCTGATGAAACCTCTGAATACAGCGACGTCATGGAACCGTTCTTTTTACTTATACTCTCCGATGAGGATATTTCAGCCAGCAGTGTGCGGGCATCAATTACGGCTTGATAAACGCGTAAATTCTCACCGTCACTTGCCACAAAGCAGGCTGACGGCGAATTACTGTAGCTCCCCAGAGTTGTGCTGGGTAATAGTGTTGGGATCCATGCTACATTGCTGAATGCTGATATTTCTGGTGAGTTGATTCGCGCCAGCTCACTCACTCCACCAGAGTGACATAGCGGACCCACTGCATCTACGCGCCAAAGTATTAGTTCCGAACAGAAGCCGGACGGAGCAAAAATATCTTTGTTGAAGTTATGATGTTTTTCTAGTGGGCTCATCACACTGCTGTTCGCGTCAGGAATGTTATGATGTGAGGTCGATACCTGCGAATTAGAAAATTAATGACTGTCACGGTTTGAACTAAATTGTATACTTACCAGCAGCGGTAATACCGGATGGCACGTTATATCATTTACGCGGAATCGATGACCCGATGCACGACAAACGTGACCAATGCTTAAAACCTGTGTGAACTTGGTCTTGTAGGAGAAAGTCAACTGCCACAAGTTCAGTGTGCCATTTGAATGTTTAGTAACCATGGACACTGTTGGAGAGGGCGTGGTGGACACCATATCATCGGTGTTATTATTCTTCGCCTGATCATCTCCGTTTTCCTTCTTTTGCTCATCGTTTTCAGCATCTTTGTCCTGTTCTTCGTCTTGATCGGCTTCCTGTTCCTCTGAGACAATCGATAGACTCTGCGGATCCTTTCCGTTCTCATTGGGAATATGCTCGTTCTTTTTCACCGACTTTACCATCTCCCTGAAGTTCAATGGACTCGCGCCAGTGTTGTATAAACTTACCATTGTTGACATCGACATCGCATCGCCCAGCGGAAATGCACCGGGAATTCGTGTGGAAAACGAAACTTGCGCTTGGCGGAATGACCCCGGGTAGTAGTCATCCAACCACTCAATCACCCAAATCAAGTAGCTTCCATCGATTGGATGAATGGAGTACAACAAGTCTGGACTGTGATGCCAATCTCTTAGCAAACAATCGATTTTCATATCAAGCGAGTCGATTATATGCCCACCAGCGGGATGATTATCAGCTGCCAAGGAGTTCAGCGATGTTGTGTTCGAAATTGAATTTAAGTTAGATATGCCACCATGGGGACCATGCTGACCGGAATGTTTGCTGCTGGAATGTTCATCGCTGTTGCTCTCTTCAATCGAAAAGGACTTGTGAACTGACTTCACGAATTTCTTTTTTGCGTCCTCGCGACGCTCAGCCTCTCCCGTTGTGTCTTCCATATGCATTTGACTCTCTGGACCGTTAAGATTTGTGGTAGTTTTATTATTATTGTCTTCTCTTTCAATTATTTTTCGTGTTAGCTCCTGAAGTATGGCTTCCGCTTGAAGCGAAAAATGCATTTCCTTATTGTTCAACCAGTGCAGGATGAAATTATTCTGATTCGATGGATCAGAAGTCTGCATCGATGGCACCAGAGGGATATCTGTTTCCGCGTTGATAGAGGCAGCCAGATGGAAATGCATACCAGGACTAACACCGGTACCATGGAAACCGTATGAATGAAAGTCATGCACGCTATACGATGATGGAAGTGATGGTATCGGACCTTGTCGAAGTGGAGAATCGCTTGCTGTGGCTGCTATGTTTCCGATGATGGCGCCGTTTTTGGCATGCCGTCGTATGTGGAAGCATGTCTTCATGTGCTTCAAGCGCTGCATGAATCGATGTTTGTGCCGGTGGGTCCGGAATTTGGGGTTCTGCGAGGCCAACGGATCAAATTGCGTCATATTGACCAATCCATCATCAGGTAGCACTGTCTCTATCCATATCCGGCAGATATTGTCTAGACATGACGTTACCAGCATATTAGATACAGAACCTTTGGGCATGTATTTGCTGGTTTTGCGCCATGAAATATTCGTGACGGCTCTAGGATGAGCGATATAAACATAGGTGTAGTTCAAATCCGAGTCATCGAACGTGCCCGAACGAAATTGGGACGTATCAAAGCTCTTTGTTGGAAAGAGCACTGAAATAGTTATAAACCTTTAGATACGAGGCAAAATTTTGATGGTTCTGATCGCTTACCATGCTTGTTCTCATACCATATCTTGACTAATCTATCGTTACGACCAGACGTGGCAAATAGTGTCCCATCTGGACTGAATGCCATATGATAGACGGGAATTGCGGTTTGGCAACTCCAAATCGCTTCCCATGCCGTCTCGTCGCTGTTGGACTCATTGGTTGGAGTTTTGACATCTCTGTCACCGCCACCGATTTCGAATTTCACTCCTGCAATTTGAATGAATAGTTAAATTAGTTTAATATTAGTGCAGAGGTTAGTGTTGTGTGTGCCTTTTCCGTTATTTGCGCTGTTTAAGGCTATTGCGTTAGTGAATCAGTTTAAAGCGACTTTTCGGTTTGTAGCGCTTCTGCAGCTGTTAACAAATAAATCGGAACTATCTAAAAATAGTCGGAGACTACAAGCAACTGTGAAATGAGCTATTGTTTGAAATCATTTCAAATGTTATAATTTATCTCAGTTCTCAGTAGTCGGAATATATAAAGGTTAGAGATTAATTTAGTTGTTTAGTAATTTAAATCATCTTCAAGGATTTGACGTTCAGGCAGGGTCGTTTTGGGCGGTTCAGCGTTCGATGTCTCTTCTTACAAAGTCTCCGAAACGCATGGAATACTTTATCAAGCTAATAATTTGTATTAAAAGGGTACACAAAACTAATATAAAAGCAAATAGAATTAAAACCAATTTAAAACATATATATTTAAAGATTTATTTTCGAAAACAATATTAGCATTTGTTTTATGGGAGTACTTTAGTTTTTTTTTTTTTTTTTTTTTTTTTCTCCAATAAAAGTTGAATGATTCTATCAGTGTTAGTATTCTGAATTGGTAAATAAAAAAAAAGTCTCAAGATCGCGATGCCTTAACTACCAACGCTATCTAAATGATGAAAATACCAATCTTATAAACGACCCTAAGTCCTTTTTGGAAACTTTAAAAAAAAAATCGGACGGCTACCCTCCTTCTCTCTTATAAAAATGTATATTCCACCGACCCACATACCATTGCCAACGTTTTTGCCACATTTTTTTAAGCTGCTCTTGCCGACGACTCTTCACTCCGTACCCTCTTACATTAGCTACCTAACTAACTTCTGTATCGGTTACTTTCTCTCTCAAACTGTAGAGAAAATAATTGACAAAAGCTTAATGATAAATTCTTACCCGGCTCAGATGGTCTTCTAGCCATTTTTCATTTTCTGATCTCTTTCGTCTTTCTCTCTCAAAAGGAGAATTTCCCCAGATTTGGAAGACCTCGTTCATTACCCCGATACACAAAAAAGGGCCCAAAAATGAAGTTAATAATTTCCGCCCAATTGTCAAACTCTCGCATAAACTCAAACTTTTTGAAAGTATTTGATACGAAGTCTTAAGTCTTCTCTTTCATTCTCTTCGCGACCTTGGCATATTGTATGACAGGGAGCTAAATTTTCGTTCGTATATATATATATACATAGTTGGCGCAAAAGGTCCGGAGGGACCCTAGGCCTAGCTTCTCACAACATTCGTTTTGTGTGAGTTTTTCATTTTTTTTGGAACGAATGGAAGGGATATACAATTTTATGCCGCTCCAAACGGCTAATTGAGAATTTCGAGAAACTCCCGGATGTTTGTCAGACGTTCGCAAGAGGTGGCGCAGTGGAAAAACCCTAAGTTGGAATTTGGGTTTTTGCTGGATTTGAACCTGGGACCCCTCGCTTAGTAGTTTAACACACTTACCACTGAGCAACTGCGCCTACTACTACGTTATAGCCGGTATAAAAATCCAAGAGATTGAGATTTGAACTTGAGGTAAAAATTTGAAAACGATTGATGAAAATTTCGTAGAATTGATAATAAGCAATTATTATAGACTAGCTGCACCCGCCCGGCTTCGCCCGTGCAAAATGTGGTTTCAGAACACTTGATGGAAAAAAGAATTTAAGAAATTTGCTTTCTTGTAGGGGGCAATTTTTTTTTTTTTTTTTTTTGATAATCGCTGGAAGGAAAAATCTTCGAAAGACATTGCAGAGATATAACGCGAGGGAACCTTCTGCAATAGTGAGGGACTTCAACCCGATCTAAAAAAACCTCCCGAAGACTGAGTCAACTCTGTCCTCATCTTCATGACATTGCACCTGGTCGTTGGACTAATCGGCAATAATTTAATATTCCTTGGACAATAAAAATAAAAGAAAATAAGTTTCTACCTAATATTTAATGTAACGCTTCTTTGTAAACTATATTAGCGGTTTTGTTTCTATCGGCTACGATAGTGATATTTTCTGCATTACTTACCCTGGAGCATGCTACATATAACTGCCCGTGAGTGAAGCAATTCTTGCTTAAACATTTTAAGGTATCGAGTTAATGGATATCCTAACTGATACCTGCAGATTTCCTCTATAAGGTGGTATTTACTTTATTTAAATGCTCCCAGTATTTTCGAACGCAAAGCGTTGCAAAGAAAAAAGCGAAGCGAAACGAAAAAATAAATTACTCTTGTCCAATTTTTTCCGGAATTTGTGGAGATATAGACTTGAATCAAAGTGGAGATTGTAGGCCTAGGTATCCTCTATAGGCCTGTGAAAAATGCACCAGATTATATTTAGCAGTTTCTAAGATAATTGCATTCATTTCGCACATAGATATTTTTTTTTTGTTTTAAAGCAAAAGATAAACAAACCTTTCCCACATTTTTGACATTTCTTTTTTTCTTGGCAAACCAAACAAAATACTGTCTCTGTCTCTCTCCATCTCCGTCACTGGAGATGTCATTATATTGCGCTGTTAGTATGTTTGATTTGAGAATGAAGTGCATATCCACTTACCTAGGTGAAAGTCGAAGAAATAATTTAAATTTTGCCTTTTTATTCAAAAACCTTTTAAGTTATCGTGTAAATAGATAGCCTAACTGGAACCTGCAGATGTCCTCTATAAGATGGTATTTACTTTATTTAAATGCTCCCAGTATTTTCGAACGCAAAGCGTTGCAAAGCAAAAATCGAAACGAAACAAAAAAATAAATTACTCTTGTCCAATTTTTTCCGGAATTTGTGGAGATATAGATTTAAAACAAAGTGGAGATTGTGGGCCTGGGTATCCTCTATAGGCCTGTGTAAAATGCACCAGAATATATTCAGTAGTTTGTAAGATTTTTGCATTTAAAGACAGGCAGTCAAATTCATTCTAAGTCGAACAGAACTACACCAATTTTATTTATATGATGATGATGATGATGATGATGATTTTATTAATTTTATATTCAATTTTGTAACAAGTGAGTAAATCACAAAGTTGTTAGTTGATAACATGAAACATTTTTTTAATTTTATAAATGAGGTAGGCCTATCTAGTTCAATAGCATCATATCTTTCAAGCGGGAACCAACCATATACAACCACAAAATTTCATTGAAATCGGTTAAGTGGTTTCGGAGGTCGACAACAGCGCCACCTTTGGGGTCCAAAAGTATCCTATCTTTCAAGAGGGAACCAACCATATACATCCGCAAAATTTTATTGAAATCGGTTGAGTGGTTAAGGGTTCAAAAGTATCCTATCTTTCAAGCGGGAACCAACCATATACATCCACAAAATTTTATTGAAATCGGCATCCTATCTTTCAAGCGGGAACCAACCATATATATCCACAAAATTTCATTGAAATCGGTTGAGTCTTGAGTGGTTTCGGGGGTCGACAACGGCGCCACCATTAGGGTCCAAAAATATCTTATCTTTTAAGTCTGCCTGAAATGCATCAATACGAACAAAACAAAAAAAGAATGATGAAAATCGGCCCAGCGGTTTTAGAGTTATAACGTCATCGAATTTCACCCTAAAGGAATTATATATACCTATATCCTACATATCCTTTCTCTCAAGTTAGATCAAACTGCACATAGTGTGCAGAATTTAATTAAAATCGGTTCAGTAGTTTAGGATTTCATCGCGGAGGAACAACTGGACACGAAATTTTTATATATTAAGGTAAACCTGTAAAAGTTGGCCAATACACCAAATCACTTTTATTCATATATTACTGAACTACTCCTCCCCGCTATTCGGTTGCTTAATTCATGGTTAGACCAGAAACGCATATTAAAGAGAGAAGAAACTTATTCTAACATCTTGCTATTCCAATTCGATATAATAAATAGAAGGGCATAGACATTTGTGTTAAAATTTAAAGACGAAAAACAAATTAAACTCCAAACATTAGTACCAGTTCACAAAAAACGTGTCCCAATCTTATTTCGGACATTTTTGTTTCACGTTCAAGCCAATTTGAAAAAAAATTAAAAACAAAACAAATTGCTGTTTGCTTTTCGCAAAAGAAAATTGACAATTTCGAGCAATACCTGCATCAGAATCTACAGTGTAAATTTTTATTTCAGGCAATGCGCTTATGTTCGCTAATGAATCTAAAAGAATATATTTTTAAAAGTTATTTCAATTTTGTGCACCAAGAAATATAATAATTGTTTGTGTGGATTACGGAAAAATAAAGCTTAAGGCCGAGAAGGTGTATGGGTATGTAAAAAGCAAAACGATGATAATGTGAGGCCGTACCTGCTGATTCGTTATCTTCTGAAACCTTTTCTCTCCACATTTGCAAGGCTGCGCCGCCGGTAAGCAGACGTGTTCCTTCCAGATTCCATGATAGTGTGGTAACATGCGAATTATTCGAAAATGAACCAGTTTGAACCCACCTAAAGCGATAAGAAATGTTTTTATTGATTTCTGAGGGCCTATTGGGGGTTAATTGAGCAATCAATTTACCTATAATCCAGATTATGAGTTGCTGGGCGTTCATTTTGAATGACCGGAGTCGGCTCGAAGATGCAGATTTTGTCTTCATATGCTGCAGCGATTTTTCCAGTATCTGTGCTGCAATCTAATGCAGATATTTTTATATAGCCATGGGTGGCACCAGGAATTATCTGTACACGCTCAAATGTGCTTGCCAATATAACGATATTACAACCTGCTGCATATGCCTGTAGAGTAAAAAATAAATTTAAACGGTCAACAGGTTTTCAAAATTTCTTCAAAAGTGGTTAGAAATCTTACTGGACACACTTTTGTCGTTCACATTATAATTAAAGGGGGTGTGTGATTGATTACTCTTAGCGCCGATTGATTACTCTTAGTCTCGAATTGAAAATTACGGAAGCTTACAATTATCAAATTTGTACGGAAAATATGGCCACTGAGAACTACTGAAGCTTAGAGTCGAAACTAATGTGGTATTCGATTGGGCTTCTTCATATATGCTCCCAAATTTCAGATTTCGTGAGCCTAATCGAACACAAAAACGTTACTTGCTCTTTTTTGTGTTGACATTCGTGCGATTCTAATATGTGTAGCCTTCAACACTTTTCAAAGCTTTTTCCATTCACTGGTTAAATTTTAAATTAAAACAGAGCGCTACACTCCCCAAGAATGCGGAATAATCGTGTCTATTTTTGTCTATTTTATTTTTGCGTAACAATTCGTCTGTAGTGTTGGCGCAGCGCGAATTCCGTCGCCGATTCCACGGCCGTCCGACACCGACTGCATAACCTTGAAGAGTATGGCACCACACGAGACGTTGGCAAGAGTGGCCGGCCCCGGAGCGCCCGTTGTGCCGAGAATATCGCCGCTGTTGACGAAGATGTCAAGCTGTCGCCGGAAATATCGACCAGACGCCGCAATTAGCCATCAGCCGGTCGTCCCTAAGGCGAATTTTGGTCAAAGACTTGCGCATGTTCCCGTACAAAATCCAGTCCGTGCATCAGCTGCTGCCTGTTGACCGCCAAACGCGTGTAACCTACGCCCAAGCCATCCTCAATCTCGAGGACGAAGTGGACGATTTTTCGACCAAAATCATAATGAGCGATGAGGCATGAACAAGCAAAACTATCGCTTCTGGGGCACCGAAAATCCAAGAGTAATGCACGAGGACCCATTGCACCCGCTCAAAGTTACTGCATGGTGCGCTGTTCACGCTGGAGGAGCCAACGGGTCAAACGATAACAGTGGACGGTGCGCGCTATAGGTCCATGTTAACCGAGTTTTTTTCTGCCGCAATTGGACGAATTAGGACTGGAGGACATGTGGTTCCAACAGGACGGAACACACTGCGCGAGCCACATCCGATATACTGAAGGCGGCGTTCCCGGGTCGCCTCATCTCTCGTTTTGGCGATTTGCACTGGCCCGCAAGATCGCCCGATTTAACCCTTCCAGACTTTTTTTTGTGAGGTTTTTTAAAGTCCCCTGTTTAGGTGAATAAGTCCAAGACCCTAGAAGCCCTCGAGGACAACATTCGACACGAGTGCGAGAATCTGTCGCCCGAAATTCTCGCCGAAGTGATGAAAAATGCCATAAAACGAGCCCGTATGGCAATTGTGACGGCGCCCATTTGGCCGATATCATCTTCTCGACTTGACCAATAAAATTCTAAAGGTTCAAAAAATATACATAATCAAAAAACATCGAAGTTTTTCATTTAGAAAAAAAAATGAAGCCAAACAACATCGAATGACTTCTTTTGGCCCTAGAAAGTTTATACTAGAAATATATTAGGACAACACATAAATCGGTTGTGTATTTTCCGCTTTTGAATATCATTAAGTTCGATTCAAGTTTTTCTTAAATAACTGAAGAAAAATCGCTCAAAATGTTTTTATTTTATCTCAACCAATCTACATTAAGGGTATTCACGTAATCTCATAATTTTATGCAGCTCGTAAATTCATAAATTTCTGCGGTGCTTTAAGTGAACACCCCTCGGAAATGTCATTGCGTAGTTCGCGTAAATCGACTGTCAAGTCCCTTGTCAAACTCATATTTTCTTAGACTTCCCAAAATCATCGATATGCCAAAAGTAAGTGAAAAGAAACAATTAAATTCTTGAAGAAATTGGCAGTAAACGAGTTACTTAAATTGGAAGTTTTTGGCGAAAACAATAGTACATACATAATATTTCCATCGAGTTTGTTTTATTTATATAATTTTATTGATATCCAGGCCATAAACAACAAAAAGAGAACAAGATTTTGGAGGAATTAATTTATTCACTGGTTTTTTATTATTTTTTGATTCACAGTTTGACATTTGAAATCCACACGTAATGAGTAATTTACAATTTAACGGTCTATGAACGCTGCCAGCAACTTTAGCGACAGCGGAAGTGGCATATGCAAGGTGCGAAAGCGCAAAACTACAAACTGGTCACTACCTTCTTTGGCTCTATGGCACTCCATGTGGAGTAGACTTAAATTTGTTAACGATCAATTGATTGTTTATATGGGCGAATACGACGACCCGAAACCACGTAAGTACCTTCCGCTCAAGATCACGACGCAACACAAAATAGACTACGGTAGGCGACATATGTTTACAGATTTATTTTAGATTAAGCGATGATGGCTCATCTTTAGGGCTTTCTCACACAAATAACACAATAGGCACAAAGCCGTTGCAAACGATGCAAAATTCCTATTCCTGCAAAGAAATAATCGAATACTTTATTCTATTTGCCAGCTTTCGTAAGAGTAAAGTTCAAAGTCGCACAATACACAAGCTGTGTTTGTGGCACATGTTGTGTATATATCGTATATGTGATGCTTACATATTGGCGATGATGAACAAATTGTGTTTCATCTAAAAAAAAACTCATAGACAAGAAGTATCATAGCTTATTTATAAAAAAAAAACAAAGCTACATCCGATAGATTCAATTTTCGAATATTTTCGCGAGCGTTAGGGCCGTATCTGACAAATTGTGGGTTTAACGGCTGCAACTGTTTTTGGGTTGTCCTAAAGGACCAACGACTTTAAATACTCCTAAAGAGAATTGTTCAGCGGCATCAAATATCACGGTTTTGAATGATGGGGATGGCCAAAATCACATTTGTTTAAGCATATTTCGTTTCCCGACGGGACAACCTAAATTACATATCTTAAATCCGGGATGTCCCGAGCAAACCAGGACGTCTGGCAACGTTACTCCAAACATGAGAGCATGTCTCCCAATGATGCATTGTCCCGTAATTACTGTACCTATGGTGTAATAATATTATTGGAGCCAGCATGGGCCAGATCTGTTTCGCGAAGGAGCACATGGTGCGGTTCTACCACCATTTTGTTTGGTTAAGAGTTTGCAAGTACATAGCAAAAGGCATATAGAGATTCTCCTTTTCCGATAGAATCGACATCGTTGTGTATTGTCTGGCGAGTTCGGCGGTCATGCAATTCCCTGAAATGTCCCTACGGCCCAGCACCCATGTAAGATGAATTTTTTTCATTATTCCGACATATCGTTAAGAGATAAGGGCCGATTAAGAGCGGTTATGGCCTCGAAAATGACCGAATCCAGTTATTTAATCGCGGCTTGAATATTTCTTAATAAACAAAGGACACAGTTTACAAATCTTCGTAACTCGCACTAATTTCGTGGTCAAAATTCAATGTTCGAGTTGTTACAGATAGGGATATGAGCAAATTGAAATCGCCTTGGGGTAAATGCTGACATTTTGTTTTTGTTTTTTATTATTATTATAAATTTCACTTCTTCGGTCTTTAGTGAATCGATTACTTCTTTTTGGACACTTATCAAACGTTTAATTGAAAAGTCGAGCCAGCACAATTTAGGATTTTTTTTATGCGAAACCTCCACAAGAGGGTGATCTAAACTGGACTGGCCGAAGAATCAGAAACGTCTTTTGAAGCGAAATATCTACGCAGAATTGACTGAATTCAAAACTAATTTTTAACTATAAATAAAAAATAAAAAATCTGATGCTAAATTAGTAGTGTTACTACTGAAACTAATTACCACTCTCATTTCACATGTTTTAAATTAAAAAAGAAATGTTTTCAAATCTGTCCCTTGAACTAATTTTGATGGGTCCCCTATTTTGTTATTGTATCCATTTTCATATCCTTCACTCTGATCATCTTGCATGAGAATCAATCGGTTTTCCAATAATCAATTTTAGTCTGGCAGTTTACGGAAAGACTCCAGACTTTCCAAAATCGCTTTACCAATAAACAAAAATAGTTGCCAGAATATCGCTAACTGTAGGGTTAAATGTTAATGGTGAGAAAGTCATGTTTATCTCGGGCATTAGCTTAATAAATCCTCCCTTATGTGGTTTTCCATTGGAACTACCAGAAATCTTTTTCAGATCTCAGATTTTACGGTGCTCATGGAACGCGCAACGAAATTGATCTGCTTTTGTAAATGGATTAGTGCGTTAATTGACAACAATATCAGCTGTTCAAATTGCATTCGCTTCTGGCAAAATCGCAAATGGATATCGACCTCAAAAATGTTTTCATTGTTGTAGATACAAATGAAGTATTATTACATTAGTGGTTTGTAGTCTTCAGAATTCAGATGACGAGGGAGATAATGAAGATAATTATTCCTCCGAAATCATATTCAAAGCTTTTTGTGTATTTTGCTATTTTGGTTATCACGAAACTTTGCGCATTTCTCTCGAAAGCAAACTTCTTAAACTGACGTAAAACAGCTGTGCAAATTATATTGGTGTGTGTAGATCTGAAAAAATATCGAGATCTGCAAAAAGTGATCCGAATCGAAAAAAAAATTGATTTTTCTGCCCAATGGAACGCGAAAAGTGATTTATGTGGTTTTCCATTGGGACCAAAAATCAATTTTTTTTCGATTCGGATCACTTTTTGCAGATCTCAATATTTTTTCAGATCTATACACACCAATATAATTTGCACAGCTGTTTTACGTCAGTTTAAGAAGTTTGCTTTCGAGACAAATGCGCAAAGTTTCGTGAAAACCAAAATAGCAAAATACACAAATAGCTATGAATATGATTTCGGGGGAATTATTATCTACATTATCTCCCTCGTCATCTGAAGACTACAAACCACCAATAATACTTCATTTGTATCTACAACAAGGAAAACATTTTTGCGGTCGATATCCATTTGCGATTTTGCTAGAAACGAATGCAATTTGTACAGCTGATATTGTTGTCAATTAACGCACTAATCCATTTACAAAAGCAGATCAATTTCGTTGCGCGTACCATGAGCACGGTAAAATCTGAGATCTGAAAAAGATTTCTGGTGGTCCCAATGGAAAACCACATTAGATAAAAAAAAAGATTCATTTTTGGTCCCAATGGAAAACCACAGCCGTCCAAAATCACGGTATTAAATTTCGTAATAGTAGCAAATTTAAATACGCTGGTGTTCAGCCTGGGCGATTACAATTATAAATTAATTTTAGTAAATTGTAAATGTTATATAAATTTATTCGTTGTAATACAACAATGCAAATGGTTTTTAAGTCTAACAAACACATATTTGGACAAATGTATGCAAAAAATTTAAAATATTGCAATTTTGTTTTATTTCTAAGCGCTTGAAGCATATAAGGGTGATTTTTTAGCTGGTTTGGTTTTGGCAACACTGGTTTTGACAGCTGACGTGTGTTTAGTACCTTGTGTCACTGTCAAACAGCTTCAGTTTGGTTTGCAATTTAACCATGGATCGTCTTACAAATGAACAACGCTTGCAAATTATTGAATTTTACTATCAAAATTCGTGCTCGGTTCGAAATGTTCATCGCGCGCTGCTTCCATTTTATGATCGGCATTCTCGACCTTCTGAGCAGTCTATTCGGAAGATTGTGACCAAATTTCGCACCAAATTTACTTTGTTGGACATTAAACCACCAACACGTTTACGTACTGTGCGTAGTGAAGAAAATATTGCGGCCGTATCAGCTAGTGTGACAGAAGACCGCGAAATGTCGATTCGGCGCCGTTCCCAGCAGTTAGGCCTTTGTTACAGCACTACGTGGAAAATTTTGCGGAAGGATTTGTGCGTAAAGCCTTTTAAGATACAGCTTGTGCAAGAACTAAAGCCAGCCGACCTACCACAACACCGAATTTTTGGTGAATGGGCCCTGGAAAGCTGGCCGAGGATCCGCTTTTTTATCGAAAAATTGTGTTCAGCGATGAGGCTCATTTTTGGTTGAATGGGTACGTAAATAAGCAAAATTGCCGCATTTGGAGTGAAGATCAGACAGAAGCATTGCAACAGCTACCAATGCATCCCGAAAAAGCCACTGTTTGGTGCGGTTATGGGCCGGCGGCATTATTGGGCCATATTTCTTCAAAGATGATGCGAATCGCAGCGTTACTGTCAATGGTGAACGCTACCGAGCGATGATAACAAACTTTTTTTTGCCCGATATGGAAGTTCTTGACTTGCATGATATGTGGTTTCAACAAGACGGTGCCACATGCCACACAGCACGCGAAACAATGGCGCAATTGCGAGGCGAGTTTGGTGAACAGTTAATTTCACGTTTCGGGCCGGTCAATTGGCCGCCTAGATCGTGCGATTTGACACCATTAGATTATTTTTTGTGGGGGTATGTCAAGGCTAATGTGTATAGGGACAAGCCCGCTTCGATTGACGCACTGGAAGCCAACATCCATGCATTCATTCGTGAGATACCGGCCGATATGTGTGAAAGAGTATGCCAAAATTGGACTCAGCGGATGGACTACCTGAGACGCAGCCGCGGTCAACATTTGCATGAAATTATCTTTAAACATTAAATTGCAAGGTTCAAACTATCGATTCAAATAAATATTTCATTCATTTTTTCGAATTTTTTGTGTTTTTTTTTAAAAAAAAGTTCTAAGCCTCTTAAAAAATCACCCTTTATTTATGTGTTTTTCTCTGTTTTATCTTGTTTGAGCGCTAGTTCTTGCCTTTGAATTGGTTTTCCTTTTAAAATAGTTTGTAAGCAATGAACGGATGCTTACTAAAAAAAAATATTATTTATATAAGTTTGGGATATTTCCAAGGCATTATTGATAGTCGTCGCAAACGGAATAAAATATCTGCTTCTTAAGTTTGAACGGCTCATACCTGAAGACCTACTTTTTTCAACAATTCTCAGAACCTAAGGCGACTCAGGTAGATATTTGGCTGCAACCAAACCCTTATTAAACTCTTTGCAAAAGGAGTTTGTTTACCGAGAATGAGGACGAGGAAACAATGGTTGGGGTGAAAAGGTTGACTTCACGAAAAATATAGATATACGAATAGAATTGTCACCACTCGGCAAAATACAAGCAATTTAACAAATTTAGGAACTTCTGAAGGAATATCAGGTAGTATGTATGAATACATGGAGGGGAAAACGTGACAGTTTTCACCCATAAAAATGTACGCCACAGATTTATATTTATCTGTGAGAATTTTATTTTGTCGGTTTCTAAGTTTCCCGAATTAAGTAATATAGATAATCTCCACAATTTTTAAAAGATCAAATGGTATTTATATTTACACTTATCCATACTTTGGCAAGCACTGTCTCATTGCAAATTGAAATTCAAAAACGGAAGTGATAGGTTCTTAAAATGCTTAGGCTTCCTACGTGATAGCTATTTCTGAAATAAGTTAACAGGCTATTATTTCTATTTGCGAAAATATTCACTTGCTAACGATTAAATAATTGTGATCTTTACACCACCAATAGGTTTGATTTGCATCAAAGCATTCTAATAAACTGTGTTCCGATTATTGAATAATTTGAAAGGTATATTATTACGAAACAAACACTCATCAATCAATAATAAAGTATTAGAAATCAAAGGAAAGTGTCTATAAAAAGTACCGAAAATTGAGCCCGAACGAATTATAGGGCATTACTGATATGCATTTGATATTTGACAGATCGGTTTTTTTGTTTGCTTATGTGGTATTCGTTTGGGCGCTCTCAGATCACTTTTTTTGCTCTCAGATCAGTTCTTATGTTCGTTTGGTACAAAAAAAAGCAATCTTTTTCAGATTTCAGATCACTTTTGCGAATCTAGATATTTTCTCAGATTTACCAACACAAGTGCGTTTGAGTTTGACAACTGGTGGAGTGCGTTTAGGTTTTCGTGAATTTGTTCTACAGCAAAGAAAGGCATTACATCGGGTGAATTTATTTTAGTAAATTGGTTATGTATAAATATTTAAAAATCAATCGAGACGCAAATTTCGAATGTTTCAATTTAAAACTTAAGCAGTGAATGGAAAACGTTTTGAAAAGTGTTGAAGGCTACACATATTCGAATCGAACGAATATTATCACAAAAAAGAGCAAGTGACGTTTTTATGTTCGATTAGCCACACGAAATCTGAAATCTGAGAGCGAATCTGAAGAAGCCCAAACGAATACCACATTATAATAAGCCTCAAAAAGCCTTTGAAATATATCTGTTGGGCAAATTTAATTGCAATTTATGTATTCCTTTTTTTAAGAATAAAATCCTCGTTGACAACAAATGTAATAGATTCAACAGAAAGTCTTTTAACTAGTAAAGGTCGATATCAAATTGTTTATTGGTACCATTTCAAAAATACTGTACATTTTTATTTAAACTGGCAGCCAACTAATAGTCAACATTAGTGTTTGATTATTGGTAAGGCCGAATAAGTTTAAGCTAGTTTAAATTTACTTCATGCCGTAATTGTGCTCCGTGAACAAAGCAGTCACTCAGCAGAGTTGCCTACATTCCACCAGTGCTAGAAAACTTTGTTTCACAGAGGAGAAGTGATAGAAATTCAGATAAATCGTAGATATTGTTCGAACTTTTATTTAATAGTAGTGAGCTAACATAAATGTTATGCTATTCCCTAAGTATGTTTATTGTATACCCTTTGGGGCTTACATTAAACATAAACATTTTTAGTTTCGACTCTAAATTTTAGCAGTTCACTGTGGAAATATTGTTCTTATAAACCTCGCAATTGAGAGCTTCCTTAAATTTAAAGTCGAGAGCAACATTTTTTATGGTGGGCCAAACTAATAATCTTCATTTACCTTCACACTAAATACTTTGTTGGTCACAATATGAAAGTTTATATGGAAAATTTCGCCATTTGTAGCGCGGGTTGTGTCCGCGACTGCATACGAACCACTAAAATATGCACCATTCCTGTTATTTGTCACTTCGTTCTCTCTGTAGCTATGAAATGATTACACATGACACTTGCCAACGTCATTATGATGTAAACATTTGTCCTAAATTTGTCACTCGTAGAAATAAAAAATAGCATTTGCCTTGAGCAAAACGTTGTAGCAAGGTAAAAGCCCTTAGCAATTGCTTTGAATCGGTATGAATAAAAACTACTTTGCTTAAGTAAGTTCGAAAATTCGAACATAGTATTTACTTCGCTTTACTTGTACTTCCCTTGCAGTTCCTGTCAGACCTGACCAGTACATTTATATTTTTGAATTTTCCTTGAAATTCTAACGACTTTTGTATAAATTGAAATTAAAAAAAAAAATCAGAAATATGAATGCAATGCTCCAATTGCAACTGGAAATAAGATTTTCGTTTGCCAAATAGGCTGTTGATGTTTTATTACTTTTTCAGGTGCCGGGAATTGTATCAGATCATAGGCTTGTTGGAAATGTTTGTTGACACGCCAATTGGACAAAGAAGAACTATGAGCTACCGAGAGGTCTTTGAACTGTCAACCTAAAAGCCCGGATCTCCTATATACCTTTGAAATGATTCTCTCTAAACATTTTCATCTGAACGAAATATTAGCCAAACAGTATACCTACATTCAATACTTCGCGTTACACGAAATAAATGTTTTTTTTTTTTTGTTTTCCTGTACAGACAGAATTTAAATTAACAACAGTCGAATCCCCTCTAAGTCGAACCTCCGTTAACTCGAATTTCCCTCTAACTCGAATCTTTCGACCCATTTTTTGCATTCCCTTCAATTTTGCATAGAAAAGTCCTCTAAGTCGAAATCCCTCTGAGTTGAAACTCCCTCTAACTCGAACATAATCTTTTGATTCTTGACGTAATACAATATTCCTCTAAATCAAATTTTTCATCTGAAAAAAAACAAAATCAAAAAAAAAAAAAGATATCTCTTTCAAGTATCTCTGCAAATGTTGCGTCGCGAGGATACGTTCTGTTTCTACGTACAATTACATATTGTATGCATTTAGATATGTACAATGTACAATTGTACATACATATTCTGCTAAAAAAAAATTCAATGCGCAACATTTGCAGGTGCGCAACACTAACTTGTGTTGTCAAATTTAACGTGATGCGTTTTAAAAATTGCCATTAAGCAGACAAACATTAAAATTTTAAAAAATGTATGAATTATTTATATAACATACTGCCCTATGCATTGACTGGTGAATCTTCAGTGCGGTTCGTCATGACAGCTGGACAGCACTGGATTGGTTCGTCACAACCACGGCTTTACTTCTGAACCAAATATTGCGAGGGTTGCATCAGGCACAACACCATGACCATAAACTAAGTATTAAATAGACTGTCAGGCGTCAGCTCCCGCGCACGTACCCGATTCCCCAGCAAATTTTGTTCTGTGCAAATTTCTTATCTGTGGATAGGCGTGAAGCAGCAGACAAAAAGAAACAAAAATCTAAATGGGGGGGGGGGGGGGGATTAATGAAGTACTGACACTCAGCAGTCTACCTACATCGTGGTATTTCAGCATTTTTGTAGAAGTTTTGATGCCCGAAAAAATTCCACGCAAAACTCTGAATAAATCCGTTTGTCTTTCTTTCCAATCTTAGTGCTGCTTCGCGTGTACAAAATTTATGTTTCCGTACAGTTTTTATAAGCGAAGGACACTGTATCGTATGCGATGCATACGAGTTTATCGTGTGCGATGCCTATGAGTGTATTTCTTATAAATGCCTCCAACATACACTAATACATATGCATGATAGAACGGTTAGGTTTCGTACTACTGCGCGTACGACTTTTGAGTAGTTAGTCTTTTACCAGCCAGTCAGCAAGACAGTCACGAAAAGAAAGAAATTTGAGTTTTTTATGAGCAACGCTCTTTTTCCCAACCAAAAAGTAAAGTTGTTTTATTTCGATCGGAACATTCTCAAATCGTTTCTTTTTCCTTCGATACAGACACAAGTCGTAGTCCAAAAAATATAGAGGAAGTGAATTTGGAAAAGTGATATCTGCAAATACTAATCCTTTGAGGGTATTTGTATTTTGTGATTATTTTTATATTACTGAAAATACATTTTTCTTGTTTCTGAACTTAAAATGCTAATAATTCTTTTTGTTAGACCTTATTTTGATGATTATCCTAGATGCAGTAGGCGCAGTGGCTTAGTGGTTAGCAGAATTCGAAAATAACTCTCAACCTATAATTTCAATTGATTCCTCACGGAGAGATATTACATTCGGCATTCAACATTAAGGTCTTGCTGAGATGTATTTATATACACTTAGCTTTTCGCTCTTTGGTTGATAGTTATTTGAAAAATTTGGATATATCACTCCTCAGTTAGCTTTTTCCATAAAAATTAAATAGAATTAATTAACCCAGACCTCTTGTTCGAAAATATGTACATAAATAAAAAAAAAACTCAGATTTGTATTGAGTTGTTTTCTTTATTTAACATATAGCTATTATGAACAAAGAAAATGGGTTTATACTTCGGATTCTACCACAGCATTCATCTGATTTCCTGCCCATCGTCACTTTCACTTGCACTGAACTACCTAAGACGAGTGTTAAACAATGACTATTCCAATCAGTAATGCAATTTCCCATGCGCTGCTAATAACGGTAAAACATAGTTAGCGAAAAATATTCAAATGAGATTTATTTTGTTCTGTCTGTGATATCTCTCAGCGGTTGACCGAAACGAAATCATAGGAAAAAAACAAAATAAGGGTTTCGCTCTTAGCGTAACAGAAAAAAAGACTGTGATAAAAAACTGATCATTATGTGATCATATTTAAAATTCTCAACAACTGATAGTAATATTAAGGCTGAGAGATATTTTCGAACCCTAGTGGTTAGTGTGTTTGACTGCTAAGCGATGGGTCGAGGTTCGAATCCCGCAAAAACCCAAATTCCAACTTGGGTTTTTTTCCACTGCGCCACCTCTCGCGAACGTATGACAAATATTCGATAGTATAACTGTCTTGAAAGAGCTTCACAATTATCCGTTTGGAGTCGGCATAAAATTGTAGATCCCTTCCATTCCTTCCAAACATGAAAAACTCACACAAAACGAATGGTTGTGAGAAAGCTAGGCCAGGGTCCCTCCCGACCTGTTGCGCCAACTTTTTTTTTTTATCCTAGACGCAGCCCCCTTCGGATGACTATGACCACTGAAAACTAGGAAAACATTTTTTTACAACAACTGAGAATGCAAAATTAATGCAAACTTCAGTCTTTATTGATTCTTGCAAAAGAATTGATCAAATCTCTTTTTCAGCCCCCTGTACATTAGAGAAATTGGGCTGACTATAAGAGACACAGTTCCTTAAAATGTTCTCCAGTTGTCAGCCACCTGTTGTTATGAAAATGTCCAACTGCAACTGACAACTGGGATAATTACGTCTTTGACTACTAGAACTATAAGGCCGCATATTCAAAAATAGTACCTTCTTCATTTATTTTATAAATATATAGTTTGCATTAGGTAGCAAATATTCTAAATAAGCTTAGTATTTTCCAATTTGTGCACTTCAAAAATTCAGAGAAACTAAATACTCCACTAAAGGGAGTACCTATTTTTAAAGACCTAAAAGGCTGACTACTGATGCCATCATCCTACGAATGGTTTTAAGGGGATCGGTCTAAGGCCTTGCATGGTCCAAAAGCAGTAAAAATTAATATAACTCTTTCCATGCCTTGTTGACTGACCTAAAACCAAAAAAAAAAAAAATATTTAAAAAACATTATTACAATTATTATCTCTGACTAAATATTGATACCTACTTAGTATGTAGGTATTCTAAAACACAGATGTCTTATAATTAGCACTGTAGTATTTGGCAATCTAATGAGGAATAGATTGACTTCCTCACTTTATGTTAGGCAGAGATAATTTTTTCTTCCACAGGAATATCTAAATATGTATTTCCATTACATAATTTGCATTACAGACACCTATTGATTCCAACAACAACAAAAATGTTTGATACAACTTTACTTTCATCTCGGTCATGAGGTCCTTGTCCTCATTTACTCTACATTCCTACCTTATGGCCTAATTATGACAACCATATATACATCGTCGCAAATGTAACATCTTTCTTATACAAAAAAAAAAGTTCTTCAACTTCTATTTAAACGAAAAATACAAATTTCTTTATCCTAATTCAATTAGAGATCTATCAATATGCACTTTAATAACTTCATTCGCGATGCCAAGAACAACAACCGAAGTCACATGCTAAAACAAAAAGTAAACAAGTTATCTCCTCGATAACTAATGAAAATACTAAGTTCTCCCCGCTCCACTGTTGGATGAATGACGAATCAGAAGCGAAACATCACTTCTTTGCAAATTTAATAGGAAAAAAAGTCCTGTCCTTGGACATAGAGGGAATAATATTGATCACTAATTTAGATACAGAACGTAGTGTCGCTAAAAAAGTGTGAAAATAATTTAAAAATATGTACATAGTTGCGTCATCATCTAATGACGACGACATACACTCTTGGGGATCATTCTAATCAACTAAAAATTAAGAGACGAAAAAAAATATAGAAAATTTCGGGTACAATGCTGCAGACGTTTTTGTCGCGTTTCGCCTTTTTAACAAAGAAATCAACCTCGTCCGTCCCCCCGAAACGCCTTTATTTGGGGTAAGAGACGACAATTGGGAATAGCACTAAGGTGAACATTTTTATGAGATATATTAACTGGGAGGTATGAATACATTACTGCACACTTGATAATAAACAATATGATGTCGTACAAATTGTCTTTCGGTTGTCTCTTGTCTGTTCCCTCTTTCGACCAGCCAACTAATTGATTTACGAGAAAATTTCGACTTTAACTGACAAATTAATTGTCGTTTTCGCACTAATCGGGGCGATTTAAAACTCTTTTAGCTTGAGGTTGCCTTAAGTAATTTATACTTTTATACCTTTTAGATTTATTTTTTCTCGTAGTTGGTTTTTTTTTTTGTCTCACCGTAAAGGGGATTCCTTCAACTGAACCCACTGCATAACATCGATCTCCAGCATTACAGGCACCACTTAGGACTTGATGACGATTCATGGCAATTAATTCACTGTTTTTGATTAAATTGTTTAGATTTCTATAGAAACATGTTCACAAGGACACTGACGAAAGAAAAATAGTATTTATTGTACGCGATACATTGCACTAATTTCCTAAAAATTCATTCTAAAAACTTTTCTCCTTCGTAGTAAAATTTTTTTCTTTCTACTCTGACATATCTCTTTTCATGAAATTTTGCTGTCAAAGAAAATCAATACCCAAGAGTGTAGTAGATGTTGAGCGAAAAGTAATAGTTTGGTGAGTCCGTTCAGATCGAAAATTATTATTAGAAAATTTCGTATTTTTTTTTTTTTACAATTTTTTAAAACTATAACCCCCTTATTTATAAAAAAATGTACACAAGTAAGTTAGCTAGCAAACATAAAAAAATTGGACATAACTGCTGAGTAACAAGTTGATAACTTTTACACAGTGTTTATTAAAACGGGGGTACAGAACGATTTACATAAATGATTTTTTAATAGGTTCTGCACCTAGAAAATATCAAGACATACGTCATATGAAGAAGAAAAAACAACTCATCAAATACAATTGAATTAGACATGTTCATAACATTTCCAAAATTGTTTCATGAACGCAACTACTGTTATAACCAGTCAGTTCTAATTAAGTAAGGCAAAAGCGTTTCAACGAATGCTTTCCAAACCTAACCTCAGGACTACCGTGATGATGTCTATAATAATACAGTACCAGTAAAATGATGTGATGTGTGCCCAAATAATGATAGCAATTGCGTGTCGCACTGTTAAGATCCGGTCGAATTAACACTAGGTCCTATGCATCCCATATATTCACCCCTATCGAGGTATCCGTTCGGAACGGAGTTTTCTCCGATCTGTACGAAATCGGAAAAATTCCATTCGAGGTATCCGTTCCGATACAATTTTCGGAAAAATGGTCCGATGACTTATTGCGCACCTTGTCGCATTGCGTGGAACGGCGTTATATAACTTACTTTTGACGGCCACTCGGCACATTTTTTCCAAAGCTCTCCGACAACTAATTGTTTATTTTGTCGTGAAATGAACGCGTTTATATGCTTCATTTATTTTGTTCCGAAACGGATACTTCGAACGCAATTTGAGTTCCGATCGGATTTTACTTTCGTATCGGAATTTTCTCCGAACGGATACCTCGATAGGGGTGATTACTTCCAACTACATAAGCTAATATCCTTTTTACATTCTGCTTTACTCATATATCCTTAAACGAATTACTTTTCATCTACAAAAACTGCTTCTTATCTAACAATACTGTCTTCTCTATTTCACAAAAGATTGGTTTATAAAAGGCTTTTACAAAGTTAAACTATTGAGTATTTAAAAATTATTTAAACATTTTATAATTTACAACTTTTAATCCATTGAGATTATGTCCCATGTGTTTGGAACATTTTTTGTGCACAGATCCAATTGGAGGGTGGCTCCTTCATTCACGTCAGATGCTTTCATACAAGTTCCCGTGGCCATGTTGTAGACGGGGCTACTCTCCTGTTGAATTCATAAACAAAATATTAATATTACGTTTAAATAAGACGTTGTTTTCGTTAACAAAACTCTAGTTATTGCACGGGTGTGTTTATATTCAAAATATCAACCACCCATCTAGTTTGGCAAAAAAAAACTTGCCAAAGATAAGTTTAAACTTACTGAGCTAGTGTGCCTCCATTGTTGGTCTCCTAACATTTCGTGGCACTTTCCAAGTACTGGGTATGCATAATTTGAACTAAGTGAGGCCTCCAGACAAAATAATTTATCCAAGATGATTTCTGATTTGTCCGTCTCGTACCTAAAATCATTAGAATATTTAAAAACCTTAACGGTATACATTACTAATAATTATGACAGTGTTTCCTAAATGTATTAGATTTATCATTCAAAAATGTCACATCCATTTTTCAAGAGCTCTCTGGTTAACCATCAGAGCAGGGGCGCTTTTGTTTAATCTAATACAGCCTGGCACTGGATCTTCTTTAGACGATTCCCATTTAGCAGGTAATGAAGATGCAGTCGCTGTCGTCTTTATTTTTCCCCTAGCTCAAGGCTCTTGCCTCGTTGTTCTCGTTTTACGCTTCGTCGTTTTGGGTATCACTTGGGGACTCTACACACGTACCGACGTACCCGTGTACTACATTTTCTCATGTCGTATTTCTTTCACATTTCTCTTGGCAATAATCTTCCGAGGCTGTTGGTGTATCCCTTGCTTTCCTTACCTTATACTGCGATACCACTTAAAACTCGACTTACCATATTTGATTCTTTGTTTTTGTACAAGCCTGCAGAGATATTGTGCTTCCTTTTTTGTAGAACCCATTTACCTTTGGACCGACAACTGAAGCACACAAATTTGTGTCTGAAAGTCGCATCAAAAAGCTGCTTATGTACGACCGTTTTCTGTAAATAACCAAAAACACGTTTGTATATTTGGTTTTATAAAATTGGTAGCCCTATGTTTACCGTGAATGCCAAGGTTGAAAAACTGCTTTCGAATTCTTAGCAGATTTCTTATGCTCTCCAGGTAAATCTAGTTCGGGATATACGTTATGCATATACCAGGTAAAGTTTGCGCACTTCAACTTCTCTCTTAGTTCTATGCGGTCATCAATGTTGCCATAGTAAAAAAACCGACTAATTTTCTCATGCTTTATATAATAATCCTGAAACGATCAGATTATTACACTTGTGATTGAACTTAGTGAAGAAATCCGCATACCTTATACTCATCCATCCAAACATTCGCCACTCGCAGCGAATTCTTCAGCATTGTGTTGGCACCGTCTGGGGAACTGTAAGGTCTTCTCTTTCGAAAAATATGACCCACCCGAGAGCAGGGCAAGATTTTTATAGCTCCACCACATTGCCAAACACGAAATGAGATCTCAAGATTTTCTCCACCCCAAATGTCCATGCCCATGTCGTATTCGCCAATGTGACTGAAATACTTTCTATCGACAGCGAACAGCCCTCCAGCCATAGTGGGTGACTTAAATGGTCCCGCAAACGAAGTTTCATTCCTCAGCGTACCTTCAGTTATAGGATTAGCGTTAATAAAAATTTGGTCAAAACGTTTCTATTTTCTAATCGGTTACCGTCCGGAAGGTTCTCCCACTTAAAATGCAGACCCCAATTAAAGCCTCCTCGAACCAGGGGACTCGGTGTGTACTGGAATGTATCGGCATTGATTATATCGATAACGGGTACGGCAAGTGTTGAGTTTTCATGTTTAACTATGTGCAACAGCGGTTGTATCCAGTCTTTGTTGACCTCAATGTGACTGTCCAAGAACACAAGTACGTCGCCAGTGGAATTTCTTGCACCAATAACTCGAGCTCTAATCAAACCCTCTCTTTTTCTATTCCTAATGAGTCTTACTTTGAAGTCTGGATCTAATTTAAATACGTCTTCCAAGAGCCCGGCATTAAGATCTTCTGAGTCGCTTAAGTCATCTACTAGTATAATTTCTTTCAGATACTTGGAAGGAGTTCTTTCCAAAATAGATTTAATGGAACGCAAAAGAGTCATCTTGTGTTCATTGTAGTAACACATAATAATCGATGCGTTTGGAAGGTCTTCATCATAAACTTGTGTCTGGCATCTGCAAGGAAAAACAAAATTTATATGTAGCTATTATGATAAGCTTATCAAGTTGTATATGCAATTAACAAAAATGCGTGTACTAGACGAATGTAATATTTGGTCAAAGTAACACAGTCCCCACCTTCTAGGACATATTTCCGATGCCACCAATTGCAACTAGAACAAACGCTATATTCGGACACCTCCCAAACAACTTTTCTGCTAAAAAGCATACAAATAAATCCAGCAAAGAATTCCCAAACTACTACGTATCTGACGGTAGGTATCTGACTTTTCGAATAATAATTTTTAAAGCCAATAATTGCATGGCTGTTTCATCTGTTTTTTAATTGCTCAGACCTAGTTATCGATGTTGGCTAATGTTATGAGAATATGTGCTTTCAGACAAACTTAGCTTAAAATTTATATATCTAACAAACGATCAAAACGACTTTTAAGTACTACGGCCGTAGAAAGATCGCTTCGTAATACAAATTTTTTTCATGAATTATTGTAAGCGAACTAGGAACTCCCCAAGCACTCGGTTGTGTGAACACCCGATTGCAGCATATATGTAGATCCGATTCAACATGTGAATCTAAATTGATGTGTTGCTCAATTGATTTATAGATTATCTCATCTCAGCTGTACTACCTACTACGTTGCTCATGTGCCGCTAAGCCGATTATTGAATCATATTTCAGATTAAAAATGTTTACTTGCATTTTATGACGGGTGTCCGGTACGTCACGAAAGATTCCAATGTTGTTGCTGACCAATGCATTAAACGCATGATTCTTATAGCCCATGTCACGTATATGTTGATCATCCAAATTATTTATCACCCCATACCTGTTGACATTACCTAAAACAACAAAATTCGCTATATTAATATGCAGTCGAACCGGTTGGTTAGAGGGGCTATCTCATCATGGTCATCAGTTGCGTGAAAGTGAGAGTTCTTACCTAAGCTTTGCATAAATGCAGATTTGGACACTAATGGATTAATGGAATACTTGGCGGAAGTCTGCTCCGTTGTGCTACCGAATATATGACTTTGCCGACGATCAATTGGAATGTAAAACTTTGAGGATGCACCAAATGCACGTGCATTATTTGTATCTGGAGTTATTGTACTGATGAAGGTATCTTTTGTTAAGTGAAAGTATAAGAATAGTGTTATCAACCACGTAAACGAGGCCACCATGATGCCCCAGCAAAATGATTTGCACAGTAGCCCCTTGGCGAACATTGCGAACTTATTGCTCATCTCATTTTCTGTTTTGGATCTTTTAAGGAATGTAAACAGCACTGCACCAAAAACAAATTACAAACACATATAATCACAGATATCATAAATTCTACACGCAAAATACCAATAGTTTGTTAAATACTGCTTTGTGTTTAGGAATCACTGAAGTGGTCACTTTTGACATTTGCAAATTGCATGCAACTAGCCACAAGAAAGTAGGGTTACCAATTTGGTTGCAAACCATTGGTTCGATGAGGTGAATTAAATAAATGTTCCCACTTCGTAGTGTTTGTCAATTTAGACATGTAAAAACATACAACAAATATAAAATCAGTGCTGCCAATTACACGTTAAATTTGACTCTTCAAAATGTCAACTGAGTAGGCTAGTTAGTCGACTCGGTTTGCATTGCAAATGGATTTGGTTCGATTTTAATTCGGCTTGTACGGGTACGATTCATTCAAACCGATTTACCTATAGACTCACTCAAGTGAGAAAAACAAAAACCACCCTCATGACTTATTAGAAAAAACAGAAGTAAATAACACAGCTTTCCAATAGGACCTTACATATTCGTTATGCTACGTTTCCACCGAACATAAGTCCCGAGATTAAGTACAAGAGATTTAAAATTAATCCTGAAGTGTTTCCAGTCCACCAAATAAAAGAAGATTAACTTGACGCATTCTCTCTGGCTCTGTCCATTCGAGAGAGGATGACCTTTCACAAGAGAGGGATAGAGAGACATTTTTCCATTTTTGACGTCTTATTTGTCATTTTTGTCAAATGGAGCTCTGTTTGCTTTGTGTTTTTGACATCTCGAGTTGTGGACTGTACATGCAAACCTGGTTGATAATAGAGATTTTATTCTAATCTCCCTTTTATGAGATTAACTTTTGTATGATAAATCCCGAGATTTATGCGGGATTTACGGAAATTTTTCCGTAGTTTTTTTTTTGCAGTTAATCTCCGGTGGAAATGTAGCATTAATGTGTTTGTTCATTGCGTTTATACTTCTTTCACAACTACCTAACCAACCGAAACCGAGTCGTATGTTGAATTCGGTTTAATGCAGTGACATTTTACTATTCGGTTTTCAGTCGGTTCGATTCGTTCCATCGGTTTTTGCCAACTCGGTTTGACAAAAATACAACTCGGTTCAACTCAATATAAGGTGTGTTTTTTTGAACTTCGATCTCAGCAAAGCAAAGTAAAGTAGGATTTTCAGCACGCAATTACAACAACTACTGCGAGTTTTCCAAGTGTCAAGTAGAGCGTAGTTGTTGTAATTGCGTGCTGAAAATCCTACTTTACTTTGCTTTGCTGAGATCGAAGTTCAAAAAAACACACCTATAGTTGTAACTCGGTTTGAAACGGTTTACCAAACAAAGTTGACACATCACTATTCACTACTACCTACCCACCTAATTCGAAGAACTCTCAAAATGTAAAAATCTACTACAATTGTGTTCAGCCGGATTATGTAGTTTTGACTTTTCTATTTCTAAATAGTTGTCAGGATGAATTTTCTCCCAAATTTTGTTCGAAGGTAAATTTATTAAATAAAACATTTTAACTTTGCATTAAATGTTTATACTTTTATAATAATGTAGGTGTGCAAACCTCTCAGTGCAAATGATGTTTTCTCGTGAGGCTCATGCTTTCGACAGAGGCATCTTGAAAACTAAGGTTAGGTGTCACTTTCCTAAACCAAGGGAAGTCAAAAGAATAAATGTCCATGGATGGGAAACAAGAATGTCCACTCCCGAGGGTCGCCGTGTATTGATGAGAAGAATTCTTAAGGGACGTCATGTTTTATCTCATTGAAAGGATTTTTTTTTAAATAACTAATTAAATAAAAATGTACCATAAATATGAATTCTGCTTTATATTCTATCATTTTTAATGAGTTACTGAATATATTTTTTATTTAGATCGGCTTTCACATCGCAAATGTAAGTGGTAAGTGGAAGCTATTTTGGTTGTAAAAATTCCCAATGATTATGCTCTTTAAAGCGAACCGTTGAGTATTTAAATCGAAGCTTCTACAGCCCACGCTTTTAATTCAGTTAAACACCAGTTTCGTTTTATAGTCAGAATGTCCTTTAATTTAAAATAATTATACGTTACACAAAAAGTACAAAAAATAAAACAAGTTATGCGTGTGTGTTATCATCCTCGACAAAGTCCTTCGCTTGTTCTCTCGTCACGCAATCAATGTGACTGACCTTATTTCTAAAGCGAACGCCATAGAATTTATGTGCGTTCTCCAACAGTTCCGGTCGGAAAGTTGTCGTAATAAACTGCGCTTTATCACTCAACTCATGAATCATGTCTGCTACTGCTTTCCGATGTTGCGAGTCAAGAGCCTTTAAAGATAAAACAATGTTACCTAGAACATCTTGCAAAACGAATCTCTGGTCCTTACCTGATCGATTTCATCAAACAAATAAAATGGAGCGGGATCACACTTTTGAATTGCGAATATAAGTGCCAACGCCACTAAAGATTTTTGACCGCCAGATAATTGGTTCATTTCTCTCATTTCAGCATCGATACCAGTAAATGAAACCCGAATACCGATTCCGGTAAATTCATCCGAATTGGCAACCTCCTGATCGGGATCTTCGCCATCGTTATCCTTAGTTTTGAGGATCAAATAGCCCGCGCCTTGCGGCACTAGTTTCTTAAAAACTTTTGTGAAATTTTGCGCCACTTGTTTAAATGTAAACTGGATCGCTACGATCTTTTCGGTTTCCAGCGAATTCATCAGCTCTCGGATCTTTTGATCGCCGATGTCAAGTTCTTCTTTGCGCTTGTAGAGCTTCTCCTTTTGTTCGGAAAAACTCAAAAACTGATCGAGGGCCTTCTTGTTGACGTGATTGTATCTTTTCAAATGTTGATTGGCTTTCTCCAGTTCTTTGAAAAGGTTCTTCAATGACATTCGCTGATAGGCCGGATCCACTTGTGGTAGAGCTCCTAAGCTGGCGATCTTTTCCGTGCACTCGTCAATTTTCTGATGCAACAAGTTTTCTTTTGCTGCCCATTTCTCCATTTTCTTGGAATCTTCGCCGATTTTATCTTGGGCCTCCTTTTCATTCTGCATCCATATCTCGAGATCCTTTTGGAGGATTTTTTGCGATTTTACTGCATCTTGAACTCTGAAATTAAAAATATGTGCTTTCACCATGAAATCAAAAATGTTTCGAGCGGGTTACCTCTTTTCCATTTCCTCTAGGTCCTGGTTGACTTTTTTGATTCTTTTTTCTGTGGCCACCAATTCGTTTTTGCAATTGTTCAGCTTCCTCTTGCGATCCTCTACCGATATCTCTTGCAGCGCTTGTATCAACTCATCTCGCCTTCTGAACAGATTGTTCGTCAACAAGTTGTCTAACTTGTTCTTTATTACTTCCAGCTGCATGCGCTGCGTAAATGCTTCTTTGTTCTCCTGATTCAACCGTCGGATGTCATCGTTCAATTGGTCCACCTCCCGCTGATCTTGTGCCGATAAAGTCGACATAAGCTCTTGCTGTATCTCAGACTCCAGCCCTGCTTTTGTGTTGTTCATTGCTTCCAAACTGGCTCTGCATTGTGCAGCTGATCTTTCTTTTGGAGCGCGATACTTTTCGATGCGCACTAATTCCTCTTTCATCAAACGAATGTCGCCCTGTACCTTCTCGAACACGTCCTTGGCCTTGCCTTGCTTTGTTTCGGTTCGTTGCATCTCAGTAACCACTTTGTTGATGCTTGCTTCGGTTTGCTTCAATTCATTGCGCAGCGTTGTTAGTTCTTCCTCGAAGCTTTTGATGGTTTCGGAGTATTCGGTGCGCTTTTTCTGCATCTCCAAGCGAGAGCGGGATGTATTAAAGTACCCACCGGTGAGAGAACCTTTCGACGACACTTGATCTCCGTCAAGTGTAACACAATCAAGACCTGTACTTTTAGCCAGCTCTGTTGCGCGTTCCAAGTTACGGCAGATCAGAGTCTTGCCAAAGATGTATCGCAATGCTTTATCATACTGCTCGACGTATTTCAATTTGGAAATCATTGGAATCGAATCCGGGTCGTCTGGGTAGTCATGGACCTTTACTTGCAGACGATTCAGTGGCATGAACGTCACTTCTCCAGGAAGCTTCAATTTGTTCATCTCCTTAAGAATCTGCGTGCCAACCCTGTCCGACTCGACAATGTGATGAAAAAGACGATTACCGGCTGTGACCTCAACAGCAGTGTAAATAGTTTTATCGCAACTGAAGTTCTCAATCACGGGACCATAGTAAGCACGCGCAATTTCGGCGAATTGTCCACCACGTTCCAAGAAACTGTCAAGCACCTTACGCACTGAATCACGACCATTGAGAATAGGTTTGCCAGCCATACTGCGCAATGCTTGATCAGCTTTGGATAGTTCCTCCTTGTGAGCTTGGAGCTGCTGAGTCATCTGAGTTTCCTTCCGCCAAAGCTCATTTCGCGTCGCTTGATACTGGTCCTTTGTCTTCTTCAGCTCGTAATACTGCTTGTTGTGCTCGTCAATCTGCAAACGTAACTGCTCGACTTCTGTCGTCTGTTCTTCGATTTTTTTGCCCAAATCCTTTTCGGCGTTTGCGTCGCGCTTCAAGTCATCCAACAGCTTGTTATTATGATTGATTTTGTCTTTGATTTGCTTGTTCAACGATTTCAACTCTGTTTGGATCCATTTGTCGCGTTCGTCTCGTGACGAGAATTGCGATCCACGTCCTTGTTTTGCATAAAGCTCCTTTCGTTTCTGTTCCTTGAGAGCCAATTCCCTTGAGCACTCTTCTTCTTTTCGCTTCATAGACTCATATTTGGGCTTTACGTCTTCTAGCTCCTTCTCCTTTTCGGCTATTGTGATCTTTAAACGCTTCAGCTCGTGGTCAGCCCTCTCCTTCGATTTATTGTCACCCTGAACCTCGTCGTTCAAATCGACAATGGTCAGATCGAGTTTGGTTTTTTCTCGCAGAAGCTGCTGCTGCTCAGTCAAAAGAACCGAACGATCGTCCTTTGTCGTCGAGACATCTTTCTTCGCGTCCTTTAAAGACTTCTGGATAGCTTTGACTTTCTCTTGGGCTTTCTGAATTTCTTGATTATACATCTTTTGCTTGTCACCAGATGACTTGCGCTGTTCTTGAAGCTCTTCTAGTGACCGTCGGGTTTCCTTGAGTTCGGTTTCGTGGATTATATACTCCAATGTACGTCGTGCCTTGTCCCACTTCTGGTACTCCTTCAGTTCTTCTTTTTCTTCTTCGAGCGTTTGCAAACGGTCTTCAATGGTTCGCAGATATTCTGTGATTTTCTCAACCTTTCCCACAGCATCGCCAAGAATATTGAGGGACTCTTCTTTGCGTTCATCGTAAACTCTGGTGCCAGCAACTTCGCGCAGTAGTTTCAAACGATATGAATCTGCGGCAGTAGCCATTTGATTGATCTTACCCTGTTTGACAATATAGTAGGGATTTGAGTTAGAGAAACCCGCAGACTCCAAGAGATTGACAACTTCTGTACGTGGCACGACTTTCTTATTCAAGAAATATTGGTCTTTCTTTGCTCCAATAACCCGGCGTAGATAGATCTCATCTTTGTCAATCTGAAATTGCGATAAAAAACTGTTAGACATCATAGGCATGTTTCTTTGCTTTGCATTAAAGAAGAGATAGAAGCGACTTGGCAAGGAAACCAGATCAACTCGTGGAACTAGCTGATAACAATTTTTCTGAGTTATCCAGTTTGGATTTTCAGAATCCAGTTCTAGATTATTTAATTTTGAGCGATAAGTACGCACTCAAGTAAGTAAGAAATGCACTAAATTGTAATATACTTACTGGAACACGATTGTCCGAATTATCGAAAATGATTTCAACATATGCAGATATTACTCTGGCTCCAGTACCCTCGTGCAAAAGTGCTTGACGTTGCTCGGGACGTAAATGTGTGAATTCATCACTCAACACGAATTGAATCGCTACAAAGGAAAATAGTTTTTTTATATAAAAAAAAATTACTTTGGAAAAAAACACTTGCCATAGAAAAAATTACTCTTTCCCGATCCATTGCGTCCAACTACAACATTGTGCCTTTTATCAAAAGGCTCAACGACAGTTTGATCCTTATAGGACTTAAATCCTTGAATAATGATCTAAGAAAAGAGTGTATACAAAAACAATTTACTTTACAAATTACATTATTGCAAGCGTCCAGTGTTTAGGTATGGCGCCCGATTGTGTTTTGGGTAAACATGAACACTTTTCTCCCTTAGGAGATGAGAATAACTTTACCTGCTTTATATGCATATTTGAAAGCGTTTTTCTTTCATTTGATTATTACAACAATTCTTATATTTACTCAACTTTAACTTGGCTTAAAACACGAAAATAAAAACGGCAGCAAAATTATTGCGACAGATGAACATTTTTGTTTCCTTTTATTTTTCATTACTGTCACTTACCGACATGTAGTTTTGGTGGGAGTCGGTATGTTTATAACAGTTATATGTTTGGGCAGGGCCACACGCAAAGATAATGCAATACATCGATCATTCATCTTTATCCACACGTCAATATAAATAAAAGATGTGTCGAACCTCAAGGTAAGATTAGACGGTATGCCAAGTGGTCATCAAATGCCAATTTCTGACAGTTCTCCTGTCAAAATATGGTCATACAATGTAATGGGCATATTTCATATGCTCTAATGACCTAAATGCCACATATGACCACGCCGATTTTGACAGATAAAAATGCCAAAATAGCATATAGTGTAATCGGACAATAAGCACGAATGCCAGCATAAAGCCTATATGCCCATATGCACTTTATTGAAATTTCCTTGTGGCATTTCTGGCATTTTTGATGGAACAAGAATTATTTTGTTGTCATCGGTGTTTGAGTTCGTGGGATTGTGATTTATTTTCATTTTCGTCTAATATACAGTTTTGATAATCCTGGCATTTTGGTCATTTGACAGCTAATCTGGTCATTTGCCTGTTGGCATACATATGCATAATTGGCATACAGTCTAATCTTAGCTTCAGCAACGACCCGGCGGACGGGAAACTTGAACTGTTATGACTTGAGATGTTATGACTTATAACTAAGAGCCAAAATAAAATAGCCTCTCTGTTACTCTGTTGTGTGTTCTCCGTCTCCAAACACTCTTGTTTGTATAGTTTTCTTTACATTAACCAGACATTAACAATGGGCGGACTCGTTCAATTATCAAGTTTTGTAAGCTGTCTGACTAGATGTATCTCGGCTTTGATTGACTGAAATCGGTCAAGTAGCTATTCCAATTGTTGCTTATAGAGGGGTAGCCAACGTATCTAGTCAAGAAATTCGTGGCTGAATACTAAGCTAATACTAACATAATGCTGATTTCGAGAGCAGAAAAACTTTTTTCTGTCCAATGAAAAACGAAATTTTTTTTTATTTTTTATTTCGGCTCTGAAATGAAATCGGCCCGTTGCCTTGTTAACATTCACGATCCGGTGCAACTGGCCTCTTGTATCATTGCGAAAGTGCAAAAGTGTAACTTTTTTTCGCACCACAACAACAATATATACAGACGAAAATTTCGCTACACTTTTGCACTTTAGCTATACCCTGACCCTATTGTAACCGAAAAATACAACAGAGTAGCCTTAAAAAGTTGACAGTTGATAAAGAGAATGGAAAACAAAAATAAGTGCCGCCCAAGGGAAAATCATGATTTTCATTATGTAATATTATTTAATTAACATAATTTTGTCTCCATTATATTTTAATAAACATTGATTCGTTTTTCTTTTACGCTTTTTAAAAGTTTTTTTTTTTCAGAACAAATGTCAATTTTCAAATTGGGTCTGACGTTTACTTCAGTTTTGCTATAGATGAGAAAAAGTGGGATCACGATCAGATAAAAAAAATAAAATTTCGCAATTTTACTAGGTCTGTTACACCGAATCGTGAATACCCCTATTATCATATCCGGGTTAATAAGAGTCGCAGATAGTTAAATGGTTATTGCTCTGCACATACCTACCAATAGGCCTGTTTTTTTGAGCTTCGAACTCAGCAAAGCAAAGTAAAGTAGGATTTTCAGCACGCAATTACAACAACTACTGTTATTCCTCGAAGTGTCAAGTAGGGCGTAGTTGTTGTAATCGCATGCAGAAAATCCTACTTTGCTTTGCTTTGCTGAGATCGAAGCTCAAAAAAACACGCCTAATATACACTTTTCAATATATGATAGTATATTTCGGCCTATGGAAAATGTAATAACTAAGAATTTTGAACGTCCCCATTAGCAACTGTTATACACAAAATCAGTTTGAGTCTGGTATCACTTTTTGTTACATACCTACGTTTGACGTTTCTTGTCGACGACGTTTGACGGTCCGTCAGGCACTGTCATTTTTGATTTATAGTTTTTCTTTAAATTAAATACGATTTGCATCGTTAAGTGGATTTGGATAACAACTGATATAAATTAGCCAAACTTCAGAACCGTTCAGAGTCCATTATTGAACATGATAACTTACATAAATTCAGTACGACACTTTTTCCAAGCGTACAAAAATTGGGTTGCAGAGAATCCACAGACAGTAAGTGATGTGGAGACAACTGCGAAATGGGTGTCTTACTTTATCGCTGGTATGTTTAGGAAAAAAATCTAGTGGACAAGTCATATGTAATAGATTTACCTGTTTCAGGGCGAATCTCGAAGTCATCTGTTGTTACCGAAATGATATATTCTCTGTCCAACTTGCTTGTTTTGTTCAATGACAGAATAATAGAAAAATCACACAACATTGCACCAAAAGTGCTTGAGAAATCAGCATACCGGTTAAAGGTCATTCTAACTACATTAGAATACTGTGAAGTATTTTTGGAAACCGCAGCGAAAAAAGTTTTTGGCGAAAAAGGCAGATGGATCCTTATAGTAGCCGTACAAACAATGAAGTAAGATAATATACTTAAGATAAACAACAGTAGGCTTGACAGGTCTATCGGTTGTTGAAAACCGAGTATTTAACAAGGCTCCTAATCCTTTAGAGATGGGAATTGTATTGCCTATGTCGATTGTTGCAGATTCTTTTTGCATCATCATTGAACTTGTTTATACGAAACAGAATTCCTCCTCCTTATTGTGTCTAACAAGTTCAACTTTGTGATATGGGTATTTTCCCCGATTTCATTATGTTGACACGTTTATCTTTTTCAGAACAATTGGGAGGTTCTTTCTTTTACGCCAGTATTCCGAAACCATTATTCGATCGCCACCAATTCAGCTATTAAATAGGAAAACTATTGCACAGGAAAGCCAAGCCAATCAAGGCATCGACAAGGAACTGGTCAATGGAGCTAGCACTGTGTCATTTAAACTAAAACGATCGGGACGTGTGATTCGAAAGGTTGAAGGTGCGCCACCATTGCACTATAGGAATTGGAAATCGCTGGAAAGTGAAGACACTCAAAAACAGAATTATCCAGTACTATTGAAAGCAGAGGCTTTGTATGTTGCAAAGCCCCTCATTCATTTAATTTCAATGGGAGTCTTTGGTAGAAAAAGCTGGACAAGCTATTACACTGCCTTAGCGTTGGATCTCATAAGGTAAACGAAAAATATATAACAAAAGTTTCTATTAACTCTTGGCTTTAAATCTCGTTACAGCATTCGCACATATTACAAAAATCAACAATTTATGACAAAGGAGCAAAAAGTTGAGCTTTCACGACGGTCCGTCAGCCTATTACTATTCTTAGTCAGATCGCCATTCTATGAAAACATTAGCAAACATCGTTTGGAAAGTATTCTAGAATCGTTGGGCTGTAAGATTCCATTTGCGAAGAACATTTGTAGCCCGCTCATTGAGTACATTCCGCAGTGGCAAAACACATATTTCTATATGTGGTCAACATAATATGTTTTTTATTCAAAGTCCTTTTTTTTATGGGGTATGGGATGGTTGGTATGTTGTAAGTTATATTCTTCCTTCGAGCGGTCAAAAAAAAGTAAACGATGTTTTTATACGTCCGAAAAATAAAAAGATTTTTATTATGCTATGTCTAATTTATGTTTAACCCTATTCGTATTGATTTTTGTTTGACTGTATGACTCACGGTCACTTAAAATTGATTTTATTAAGGAGCAACGGTGGATATCAAAGAGGGAATCAATTTTGTTTGGTTCTTCGATTATTTCATCATTTTGGTTTCATAAGTATAATTTTTTGGATCTTCCATCGACGACTCTAAATCATCAAGTGCATACGTTTTGGGAAAGATTGCGCACTTGGTTTAAACATCTCATCCTTCACCTACCTAGGGGACGCCTCTCTGATGATTGCGAGTAACCCCAGCAATGAAACTAAGGCCACTCAATTCAGTATATTGTATTCGAAATCTAATTGTTTTGATCAGTACCTAAACCGCATGTACGTGGATAAGAGTAAAAAAAAAAAAACACTGAAATAAAGGCCGTCGGCAACTACTTCGGGTTCAGCCGTTCTAATAACAAAATGGCCTATTTGTCTGTAACCCCAACACGGCTTAGGTATACAGTTTATTCAAAGAGATTTGATGTCTTTTAAGAAAGAATCGTCAATTTTATACTCCTGAGTTTACTATCACGAACTTGGATGTAGGTCGGATACCTTGGCAATGCCTTATGAGACTTTAAGTGATTTATCCATTTTAAACCCTTTCCTGAAAAGAGCTATAATCATCCTAGCCTGTCTGTCGCCAGGTATATAGCCATATTGCCATACTCCCTCTTTTTAAGAAAATACCAAGACTATAAATGATTCGAATTCAAATAATTGCGAATTTAATAAAACTTAAAACTGATTTTGCTTCACATTCATCATCATTATCCTGTTACTCTACAACCATTGAAAACGGTTAAATTTGAAAAAAACTGAAAAGCATAAAATTATTTGGACTATGTAATAGGTACAATAGATTTAAAAACTGTAAGATAAATTACTTTCTCCCACCCTGAAAAATTACCAAAATTGACATAAGCTACTTCAACTTATTGCCACAGAGTTAATGCGACTGTCCAGCAACTTTTGTTATTCCTTTATATTTTTATGTGGTATTCGTTTGGGCTTCTTCAGATTCGCTCTCAGATTTCAGATTTCGTGTGGCTAATCGAACATAAAAACGTCACTTGCTCTTTTTTGTGATATACGATTCGAATATGTGTAGCCTTCAACACTTTTCAAAACGTTTTCCATTCACTGCTTACGTTTTAAATTAAAACATTCGAAATTTGCGTCTCGATTGATTTTTAAATATTTATACATAACCAATTTACTAAAATAAATTCACCCGATGCAATGCCTTTCTTTGCTGTAGAACAAATTCACGAAAACCTAAACGCCCTCCACCAGTTGTCAAACTCAAACGCACTTGTGTTGGTAAATCTGAGAAAATATCTAGATTCGCAAAAGTGATCTGAAATCTGAAAAAGATTGCTTTTTTTTTTACCAAACGAACATAAAAACTGATCTGAGAGCAAAAAACGTGATCTGAGAGCGCTCAAACGAATACCACATAAGATTCCTTAACAACATCCACAAAAAAAGGTTTTGACTCAAACTGTACCTTCCCTTTCGCAATTTAAATCCTTTTGAACGCACCCACGAAAAAGTAAACATTTGACAGCTTGGTTGAATCTTTCCTTTTTTTTCGCACGTGTGTTTTGAACAAAATATTTTTTCTTTTCGCTGCGGAGTTAAAAATTTAAAACTATTTAAAATGGGTATGGTACAGAAGCGCAAGAAAATGCATTATGGGGATACTCATTTGCAGAGAAGATGGCGTGTGCGTAACCGCAGAAGAGATTTGGATCAGGTAATTCCAATGTTTACAAACTTTACCGAACGGTATGTTTGCCAACAACCTTTTTGTTTTGCAGATCGATTCGGATATTCAGACCGGAGCAGAGAAACTAATAAACCAAGAAGTCGATCTGGAGAAGCCTGGATTTGCCCAATTCTATTGCGTTCATTGTGCAAAATATTTCACCGATGACCGTGCAATGCAAACTCATTTTAAAACGAAGGTACGTGTCGATTATGAATGGTGAAGAGACTTGTCAAAATGGTACATCTTATGTTTTAAATTAATAATGCTCAAAGGCTGGCCAATTTCTGTCTGCATCTGTCTGCAGTAGGTACGCAAAAGAGTACATAAACAAAATCTACTAGATATTAAATTCAAACTGACTTTTAGGGCGATGTCTATTCGATTAACCATTTTTAGATGATACATATTTTGTTCGTTCCATCCTTAAGATGGATTTGTTCGAATTCCTATAAGGCTACTATTTTTATTGAAAATTTGATTAACAGCAGGATTCACTAACAGTATCGCAATTGTAGAATAGCAATAGCGTAGCATCTATAACCTGCCTATTCTTAACTACATAAATGGCTCATCACCCCTATCAACCTAATCCATTTTGTTGGAAAATATCCTCCATTCAACCCTCAACAAGACATTTGAATGTGTTTTCTACTTTTCGCATATGGCGGCACAATTGGTTACTAGATCTCTGGTTAGCAGAGGTTGCCCACAAGGAGGTGTTCCTACACTGTAGAATATCACTGTGGACTCTTCTCGGCAGACTTGGAGGCGACTGGCATTAACACAGTGGGATATGCCGACGATATAGTATAGGTAGTTGGAACTACCATGTTGAGGAGAAGGTCAGGAAGGCAAAAAGGGTACTACATCAGTGCAAACGTGTATGTGGACAGAGGTGGGGACTCTGGCCTAGGTCAGCATACTGGATGTATACGATTATATCTAGACCCATTATCACCTACGCCTCGGTTGTATGGTGGGCGAAAGCCTCGCAGAAAACTGAGGAAGCACCTGGATAGGGTCCAATGCATAGCATGTATAGGAGTTACAGGTGCAAAAAGGACAACACCAACATGCGCATTGGAAGTGATCCTGATGGGGATGTTACCGCTAGACTTATTTATTAAGAAAACAGCGGCCCTAACGGCACTTCGTTTGCATCGAGATGCGAAAAGGCACAATCGTGGTACCATCTATGGGCATAGGAAGATCCTGGCACTTGTCAAAAACGAGATTAGGGAGCTGAACATGCCTATGGATGCGATAACAAGGGTGCGTATTATGGAAAGGAATCACAAAACTCGTATTGCGAAAGGATTACTTCCAGAAAAAAAGAGTGGTGAAATAGTCATGCTTATTTTGACATTCGAACGAATGTCTATCAAAATACACACAAGTTCATTCGAACGAATAGAGACATTTGTATGAATTGGCTATTCGTTCGAATGTCAAAATAAGCATGAGTGATTTTCACAGATGGATCCATGATGGATGACGGAGCGGGTGCCGGTACCCATTCAGCAGAGCTGGAACTAGCCCGTCATGTTAGCCTAGGGAAACACACTTCCGTATACCAGGCTGAGATGATTGCATTGCTGCATGCGTTGGACTACTTGCTTGAGAGTCAGCTGGAGGGAAGAAATATCCTTATAGCACTGGACAATCAGGCGGTGATCAGAACAAACATCACAACATCATTGGCATTGGAATGTGTACTTAAGCTCAATAAGTTTTCATCTAAAAATGAAGTAACACTGACTTGGGTACGAGGACACATAGGGATCGAAGGCAACAAAAAGGCAGACTCCCTTGCAAGACAGGGGTCAACTGCAAAGTTGCTGGGACCAGGACCATTCTCTTCAATTGGCAAAGGAATGGTAGAAAAGCTGATTCACAAATGGGCCACGGCAGAACACCTGAGAAGGTGGTCAACCGTGGAACGATGTAGACAGGCTAAAATGGCAATTAAGTGGCCGACCTACTCCACTCAAAGAAGGGTTCTATTCATGAGTCGAGGAACATTGAAATGGGTGGCGGCTTTGTCAACAGGACATGGTAATTTTGTGTATCACTTAAGGAAGATGGGCCTTAGAGAGGATGATATCTGTAAACTATGCCTGGAGGAATCTGAGACAGCGGCACATATACTGTGTCAATGTCCGGCGTTGGCTGACAGAAGAATGAAGACCTTGGGACATCATTGGGTTGTAAACCCAGTCGATGAAACAGAGCTCCCATAAACAGATGCTAGCGTTAACACTAGGAATTGAGCCCAGGGAAGAACTCTGGAGAAATCCAGAGTCTCTCTGGGTTAGATTTATAGTGGTAAAGAGAAGAAAAGAGACCCGACAATGGTGGTCTGATTCGAATATCTCTCCAAATCTATATATATTTATATATTCACCTATTCAATTGAACCTTTCAAACATTTTTTCCTTTCAATTTAAGGTACATAAACGTCGCATGAAAGCTCTCGAAGCAGAACCATACTCCGTCGAAGAAGCTGAGCGCGCTGCTGGTCATGGTAGCTACGTTAAACCAAAGAAACGTGTTATTACTACTCAGCCAACAAAGGAGGAAGTTGCAGCAGGCAAAAAAATGAAACTAGAAGAGAAGCCTGAGAAGGTAGAAAAAGTAGCAAAAGTAGCAAAAATTGAAAAGATGGATCAATAGACTATGTACGCTTCCTGGGCACTACTGTAGCTCGTCTACCGTTTTATTTTTTCTAAATAAACAAGAAAACAATGAACTTGTTTTTGTATATTGAAGTATATTTTATAATTCCTTAATACTACCGGTATTTAACGTTAATCTTAATGGGTACACTAATATATATAATAATTCTAAATACTTTTAATTATATTCTTTGTATGTGTAGCTTCGCCTCACGACTAGTTTTTGTTTTCAGTTTGTTGTATTAATTGTTATTGAATCACGTTATTAAACGAGGCGCATGCAAACCATGTACATTCTCTATAGGGGGACAGTGTGTAGCACCCGGTGGACCCCAGTCGTGGAGACCGCGTGAATTTGCTAAACGATGTGTCAGCCGGTGGGCAATACTAAAACCCCCACTTCCTTCCAGTTGGGTCAAAACTATTATCACTTGCCTTAAAGGAAGAAATAAAGAAAACAATTTATTTGTCTAATAGTATGTTGGAACTCTGGAATAGTACCTTTGCAATGGAGGCACGGAGTCCACAGTCTTCAATTCTCCTCTCGTTGAAACAACATTGTAGCTTTCCTGACAATCACATTTCACGTGGATCCATTTATTTTCATGCCGATTCTCGACCATCACAACCAGACCAGCCCAACCCTTGAAAGAAAACGTACGTGTATAATGTATCTATGTGTTTACTTAAGCTCTGTGCTCTATGTGTTTGAATAGGCGGAGGGTATAAAATACTAGAAATTTCTCAGCAACACGTTTACTCCGCCTTTCTTAGCGTTCATTTATTGGAATGTTGTTTCTCTTGATTTGTTTTGGAACAAAAATTGACTTACCTTTGTCAAGTAGTAGGCCGTCATGCCCTCTCGGCCCTCGTGTCGCTGGCCTTTTGTCAGTGTGAGACTTATAATAGCATCGGCTAGGAGATGTGATGGTGGATTAATTTGTTCGACTAGAAGACGCTTAGAACTATGAATGGCTAATACACATTGAGGATATTGCTGAGGATCTTCGATGCCAGTATGCCAGTGATTAAATGCGAGGCAGACTAGTAAATACATATCGCGTTCAAGCATTTTATGGCAGCCAACAAATCCACGGACCTACAAAATTATTCAAAGTTTTAGGTTAGGGTATCATCTGCATATAATGTGCTCTTACCTGCCGCTTACTGTGTTCAACCAGTCTACCTACTTCCGGACTCGCCGGTGAGCGAGTTCGAAAAATCACCACACACAAATCCAGCTGCGACCGCTGAGATTTTTCTGAATTTCGTTGCCCTTCTTGGAAAAGTGTAAATTCAGCCTCAGTGGGTTCTAGTACTGTCAGCAGGACACATGACAATGAACACAGTGGTTGGAGAGTTCCCTATACAAGCAAGCAACAGTAACAATAACGAGAGCGAGACTAATTTTTCTTTTAAATTTACTCACTTGCAGTCGCACTTCGTTCCATCCTGACCGAACTTTACAAATATCAATGCAATCAAAGTAATTGAGAAGGTCCTCGAAAGATATCCAGAACACACCCTCGGATGCTCCGTGCGGCATCAAGATTTCTCGTAGGTCATCTGTCCACACATCGGAATCATCGGACCAGTCGCCTCGCCATGAGTAATGACCCCATGGATTCCTTAGCTTCAACAATCGATGCCCATGGATATCCTTCACATCGAGAACTGAGTAGGCATGCCTTGGTCTCAGTCCTTTCCTTTGGTATTCGTCTTCGTCTACTTTCATGTTACCACCGCCGCAACTTGCTCCCATAAGGAATTTCACACACCTCGAACTCAAGAGTTGTGCCCAAATTAGATCTTTATCGAGTTCATCCTCACTTGGCATTGGCAGCGAGCTTGGTTGCAGTGGAATGCTTTCACATGGAGCTCCTGTTAGAGTGGCCAATCCTTCAATAGCACGTCCCGATACCAAAGCTTCATAGCAGCCATGAATTTTCGCAACTGCCTTTTCGATCAGCGGCACCCACAGCTGTTTTCGCTTCGCTTGCGAATACACTAAATGACCTCTTTTATCACATGGCAGCAAATCATCTACCAGCACCGTTGTCCACTTCCCATCCTTACACAGCCGCACTTGATAAGCACCTTGAGGGCAAATATCCTTAGTCACTAGCACCTCCTTGACAAGATCTTCGCGCTCAGCCAGAACGGCTAAGGCGCTGAGAAGCCAGCAGTTTCCAAGAACACCCTGGCATATGTCGGATGGCAGCGGAGTTCGGAACACAGCCCATGGAGGAAATGCCCCACCATCACAATTAATCTCATGCGGTCGCCTCCACTGTACAACGGGATTCCCATCACCACCAGTAGCTGGATTGTAGTAGAGACTTTTCGGAGCCGGAGGAAACGAATCGTCAACAAAGAGCTCATTGTTCTCTCTGCAGTATTGAATAATATTCTCCCATTTGTTGCGGGCTTCACTTTCTTCGATCTGGCGCAAGTTCTCCATTAGTTTACTCTCTTGTCGATTCATGTCTACTATGATATTACTGGTTGTGCATGGTTCTGTCGTCAACGTGTTGGCCAAGCCGCGTGGACTCGAACATATGTCGCATACAACGCTTGCTGAAGAATTTTCGTACGTACACGCTGGACATTGCCAAGTTTTGATGGATGTGGAAGAACCGCTACTACTGTGACGATTTACATTGACTGATGATGATGCCGCGGAAGTTGGCCGTGTAACAACAGCCCCGGTACTGTGACGCTAGAAAAGAAGTAGAAACAAACAAAATACTGTAAATAACTGGCGCAACAGGTCAAGAAAACCAATTTCTTTAGTCACATATTGTTTTAGAACTCTGACGGTTTCGTACTTTGCATCTTTGCTAATCAACTTATCTACACAGCTGTCTGAGATTCATTCATACTTACTTTGGGAACAGCACCCGATGATGTTCTATCGTGCCTTGGTGAAGGGCTCCGTGATGTTCTGGGCGTCGGTGGAACAAGACTTGAGGAAATTCCTGAATTATGTTGTTGCGGCGACAATGCGCCCACTGGATTACTACTTAAGGAAGGTGATGTTGTTGACGGTGATACCGCTCCAATATTGCTAGTACTTAACGATGCTAGGGCATGCCGATTATGTAGCGAGGCATGTGTTTTATTATTTTGGTGATGATGGCCGCTGTTACTATTGTTAGCTGGTGTTGATGTGTATGGACGAAAGTTGGTTTGTTGTCCGGATATAATAGGTATGGTTCGTACCGATTTGCATGCAATACAAACATTTGAATTTAACGAGTTTTTCAACGTACACTGGCTGCACGACCAAAATTCCCCTTTTCGCAGTGTCATGTCCTCAACGGAGGATATGCTTTTCAGCTTTGATCCACCACACACAACACACGCCATTGACAAATGCGAGTTAACTAGTGTACATTTTTTACAAGTCCACTCCTGTTTGGGGTGAGATGATGTGTCCCCTAAAAATATCAGGAATACAAAAGCAAAATGTAAATGACTGGGGACGCAAGTCAAAGTAAAATTTTTAAATAAAATAGAAATAAACAACTCTTGGAAAAGCGTTTATATCAAACGCCCCAACAGGTGACGTAGCGTAAGGCCCAACACCAAATTGGAGTACTTCTGTCAATTTGCTTGTTCCAGAAGACGCCCTATTAAGGTGTCTAGACGAGAAGCTATAAAAAGATGATTGCTTGGTGATACTGATCAGTAAACAGCAAGTCCTTAACAAAAAAAAAATAGGTATGTATCATGGATAGGATAACGCTCGTATCTTTTTTCGGGTCAAGAACAGTCTATTTCACCAAACAATTAAAAAAAAAAACAGTCCTATATTTCATTCAATGTAGGAACAACCGAGCATTTTCATCATCTGAATCGTCTTCGTTTTCCTCTATATTTCCTTCTGTGATTATTATTTTTTTTTTTTTGTAAAGGGTGGGCCATCTAGTGGTTTCTTTCATCAAAGGTTATTTTGACACTGACAGCTGTTTACTGCTCGAAATTATGACATAAAGCCATGTCGCTTTCCTTTGGGCAAAAAGTTCGGGAGAGTTCGGACTTCGGAATCGAAAAAAATCGCTTCGAACCGTTCCATTGGCACACATCTGGTGATTCTAATGTGGTACTCGATTTGGCGCTCTCAGAGCACTTTTTTTTTTGCTCTCAGAGCAGTTTTTATGTTCGTTTGGTACAAAAAAAACAATCTTTTTCAGATTTCAGAGAACTTTTGCGAATCTAAATATTTTCTCAGATTTATCAACACAAGTGCGTTTGTGTTTGACAACTGGTGGAGGGTGTTTGGCATTGCATCGGGTGAGTCTATTTTTTTAAGTTATTTATGTATAAATATTAAAAAATCAATCAAACGCAAATTTCGAATGTTTTAATTTAAAATTTAACCAATGAATGGAAAACGCAAAGTATCGAAGGCTACACATATTCGAATCGCACGAAACCCAACACAAAAAAGAGCAAGTGACGTTTTTATGTTCGATTAGCCACACGAAATCTGAAATCTGAGAGCGAATCTGAAGAAGCCCAAACGATTACCACATAAGAGAATTTCGCTTCTAGATTTGAAGTCAGAATCCACTCAAAAAGCACTCACACAAGTGTAATTTATCTATTTTATGTTGTTTTCCATTATACATGTCGTTTCACAGATTCTACTTTACTTAGCTTTACTGAGACAAATTGCTCGAGTTTAAAACAGGCTTACTTAAATAAGTGGAGTATGAGTTTGGTCTATCAATTCGATCTAGTCCTTCGAACTAAATATACAAAAAAAACTGACAACTTACCAGTAATAAATTGAAAATCATCATCCAAATCCTGCTCGAATGTTGCGATTGGCACCTCTACGATCGATGGTACTTCATCAAATGCATGGGACGATTTCGATTGGCCCATTTTGGTACTGCATTTCAGCTCCTTTCGCGATTCTGTTACGAAAAAGAAATAATTTCAAAAAGGTATCAAAACAACACAAACCACATACCTATCGATGGAGCAACTGTATCACCAATTTTCGTAACCGTAATCAGACTCGGTTGCGTCAATGACGGTTGACTCCGTGTCGATTCGCATATATCACATTGTTCTACCCAAATACGATTGTAAGCGTACGAGCATTTTGTGCATGTCCACATCCTAGGAGGAGTGCTTGATGGATTATTGCCGTTGTTTGAGTTTGTAGAATTTGTCAGAATGCCTTTTGTAGACAGATGTGATGAGGAACTGAAATTATTAACAATAGGTTAGCAAACATTTGTTTTGTATAAAGTTTTAAAAGAAAAACAGAAAGCGAACCATAAGGAAAAACAATTGAAATTAAAAGAAATGTGAACCAATTTTTTGTTAGATTTTGTTTTATTTAAATTTTAAACTATAATGGCGACAATATTTTGCTTAAATAATAATATTAATTATATAAAACAGGACGTGCACAATACTCTATCCAAATAGAGAGTGGAATTACAAAATTTCTGATAATAGTTAAACATTTGACAAATGAGTCAAAAAAGCTTTTTTTCTAGTCGATTAGGTTCAATTCTGTTTGGATAATGCATTGTGCCCGAGACATGCACCCCAAATATATGCTATATCACTTTTAAAAATGTTTAAAAAGCGCCTAACGTTGCCGGTGAGAGAAAACTAAAAACGTGCAACAACGAAAAAAGAAACTTGTAAACACAAAACCACATACATTTTACATTCGCTCGGTTTCTTTGGACCCTTCCAAACCTTTGCGTAGATAGAATACTCTTCGTTCTCGTTGTTCGCATCGGCTCTATCATCGTCCGCCGCCGCCGACTCTATAGATTGTCCACACGAAACCGAGTCCATCGTATCAGCTGCTGCCGCTGAACTATTGTGACTTGTTGTGGTTTTCATATTTCCCATTATTTCGATTGCTGGTAGTTTACACGCAAAATTATTATTGTTATTGATATTACAGTTGCTGTTGTTGATATTGTTTGCATTGTTATGCTTCCTTGCTGCTGGCGAGCTAGTAAAATCACTCATCGATGCATACAGCGACTCATTTGGCTGCTGTTTCTGTGGATCAGACATTGCCACCATCTGAGCGTGTTGATTCAACTCTTCCATCGATTGAGGATTCTTCGTCTTGTTCTTTGTTTTATTTAACTTATTCACTACCGCATAGATCGGTTCGCAGGATTCAGAACCAGCTGCTGTTGTTGCACTACAACCAGTTACTAATTTGATTTTTTCCAAGTTTTGTTTAGCACGTCGAATTATAGAGCTATTCTCATACATATGCTGAATATGATGTCCTATGGGATGATAGTGCTTACCACGTTCGATATTTGTTGTGCCACCGTGACTGTTTAGCAACGTCTCGTAAATTGTACTGTCACCACCGATGGTGATTTTCGCTCGATTATTGTCGTTGGACTTTTTCGACCAATCTTTGACCGCTATCAGAACACCATTACGCGGAAATGTCGAATGTGGCGTATTAGTCGAAGAACGATTCGCGTTCACGCTATACGATCTAGACAATGTTGTTATTGTCAAATTACTATTTTCATTGCTGCGATTGCAAACACCGCAAATATCACATAGATGCTGATTGGAAATGCTACTAAACGAACTGGTTTGCGAATCAGGAAAAGATGACTGACGGGGATATTGATGTATGTGTTGTATTGGTTGTTCTCCTAGTATGAATATATTGCATAAATGAGACAATTATTGAAACGGAAACAAAAACTATTTGATGAGCGAGTACGTGTTTGCTGTTTGGTGTTTGTGTTGAAATCAAAACAGTATTACAAATAGAAAATATTGCGACGTTAATAGGTTTTAGATTTAGTAGAGCGACTGCATTTTAATCTGGTTGCTTTTTTGATAAAGTTTATCGTTGTTGGTGGTTGGTGGTATTGTTCTTTGTGACTCATATCCAATTTATAAGTGATAAGAGTGTGACGAATAGTACATTTGTCCCGAGTCGTTAAATGTCACGGCATTTTTATCAAGCCCAAATCAATAAAAAGTAGATAAACATTGTCATAAACGGTATGAAAACAGAGTTTGTGGTCGCCCCACATTCTATATGAGTGGTTTTCTACAACAACACCACGAGTAAAGGTTGCATGTTAAGGCTTTAAGAGTAATTAGTTTGTTATTATGAAAAATATTACAAATGAGAATGTTATTTAAAGAACACTTTGATTGTTAAGCTACCACGAAAACTAATCATACCCGACTAGAATGATTTTTGTTGGGGATTAATGGTGTAGTTTTAATAAAATGTCTAACTGTTCAGTTCAAATGGCTGGGACATACGAAGCGTATGAACTTCAAAAGCAGAAGAGGAAGAGCTCGCCTTAGGCGCACATACGGAAGGGGAGCTCAACCAACCAAAGATCGGGATAACTTTAGAATGGTTGAGGCTCACGCCCATTCCAGATTGCAGAGCCATTTACGTAATTACTATTTTTATGCGTTGAGGAAGGATAATAAGAACAAATCTTAGGCCCGTTTGCTGATACTACTCATAGCGATATAAGTTCAACTTAAAATCGTATGCGACAGTTTATGACATAGAAAAAGTAGCCCATACGATATTTAAGTCGAACGTTAATCGCTATGTAGTATCAGCAAGCGGATCTAAGGCCTTAGTTAGTTCAATCCGAATTCGAAATATAGCAAATTATCGCATTGACATGATTTCTTTCATTACTTTTCAATTTGAAATGATTTTTGTTTCGTTTTTTTTACAGAATTCCACTGACAAATCACACCTTTTTTTCCGACCTATCTGAAACAAAATGTAAGTTTCTCAGCGTCACGGAATGGTTCCGAACACTCCAATTCAACAAAAGTAAATATGAATTGATGCACAGGTGGCTTGAATTGTGTTATTAAGACGGTCACCTCTAGCTACCAACTTTTTCCAACTCTTTAGAAACGAAAGATCATTCTTGCACCAGATTGATAAAGCCATCACAAAGCACAAGTTCAAGTGTCTCATCGGACATCTGCGCATTTCCTTATAGGAACATTATTGCTGATTATCGAATTCACATCGCATAAAACTCTTGCGTGCCAGGACAAAACTAAACATCAATGGGTGTCTTTTAATACACAGTTTCCTCAGTGAATTGACGTAAAGTTCAATCTTAAGCATGCAATTATTGCAACTACACTAGACTTGGCACTTTTGAGACTCCCGCTAGGTATTTATCCCAAGGAGAAGTGACTTATCTAAATTTTGAGCGTTAGGCAAAACAGATAGTTCTTTCTTCATTCTTATTCATGATGCTGGTAGTAAACTGCTTTCAGCGTGGACCTTTTCGAATGGTCCCTCACTAAAAGTATTAACAAAATAAGACAATTTTGGTATTTTATGGAAATTTAGGTGCATGTCAATTGTATTTGCCTGGCTCATTCGTGTCGTCTCATATTCTTCAAATTATTGCACTTTGTTTATGTATATTTTTTTTGTTGGAAAACAAACTAAAGCGATTAGGCCTATTGGTGATACCCTTAAAAAAACGCGCCTATTATCTTACCGGAAAGGGAAAAAGATAAACGGAATTTATTCGTTCAGTAATACAGTCGAACTTCGATAAGTCGAACTTCGATAACTCGAATATTTAATAACTCGAATAAAATTGGTTGGCAATAGCGCCAACACTAAAATTTGCATGTAATTTGTATTTGATAACTCGAACTTCTATAACTCGAATGTCTTGATAACTCGAAGAGATTATTTGGCGTCACCTTCGATAAGTCTAATTCTAAAGGGGGAAATCCCAAATTCTGAAGGGGAATTCCCTAATTCTGCGTGTTTTAACAAGTTCGTTTTATAATGCATCGCTTTCGGGGGCACTGAGTTTGAATGTTCCTTATGCATACCGTGTAGAAAATCGTAATTTTCGTATGTGTGAGTAAACATTTTCAAATTTCTTCCAGGTTGCTATATTTTTTTGAATTATTGAAAAAAATAAGAGGAAGACAAAATCAATTTTGGAGCATGATTTGATTCAACAACCTTCAAACGAGTTGGTTGCAAATTTACTAAGCATTTTGCGTTTATATTTAAAGACTAATGAAAGACAACCGATTCTGTTTATAATATAAATTCCATTGAAGATTTTTTTTAAAGCCAAAATAAAATTACTTTTCAATCATTTATACCTAACAGACTATTTTAAATATTAAGTATGCTAATTTCCTGTACTTTTTTGTCCTATATATTCGCAAATAAATATGTACATATTTTGTATTCCTATCAATTTTGTATTTTACTTGATAACTCGAAGTCTTGATAACTCGAATTTTTTTCCTGGCAAGTGATGGTTCGAGTTATCGAAGTTCGACTGTATTTATATTTTAAGTTGGAAGATGGTAACCCCAATAGCATTACTCTCTGAGTTATGGCGAATTATCATACAATCTACGGCAACCCTGTAAGAGCTTTAAAGAGAGACCGATTTATGTAAATCATTGCAACCAGACTGAGACACAAACATCCTATCTTCCCTGTACTGACAATTTTTGTTGGACAGAGTATAGAAACAAATGCGAAGCATTTTGTTTTCCATTTACATCAAAATACGCACGTACAAACAACTGACTTAAAGCCGGAACCACACTTGTAACGTTTGGTGTGTCGTGTCGGTTTCTTTGCACACTTGGCTAATGTGCTGTGCTTTTTTTAAATTAATTCATATGTTGTATGTTTTGCTTTTTTGACATTATCGATTTCCTTGTTCATGTGTAGTCTTTCTTACACATGGGCAATTTCAGACAATATAAATATTTGTTTCGTTACTTGCACCATAGAGCGTTGAGGGGCAATCGGAACAGGAGCGATTTGGACACAAGGCGACACACTGCAACACAACACACGAGAAAAATATGTTTCTACGCATATAAAATCCACTGATAGAGACACACCCTTCCACATCAAACAACACGTTAAAAGTGTGGTGCCGGCTTAATTTAAACATATTACAAAAACTGTATATATGCCATAGGAAAGGAAGGACCACAATCGACTTCTAATTAAAATTGCAAGTAAGATGAGCTGGAAGATTGATTTTTGATATTCACGCAAATAGACACCATCTACCACTAGATTCAAGTAAAAACTTATTTGAAGGAAAGCTTTTCAAAATAAATTTGACGAATAATCCCATTGATTATTTAAAAACAGGCACACAATCAATCGACCCAAAATAATCGATATTAGAATAACGTATTTATCAGTTCCCCCTACGTCTTTCAAGTATCCACCATTATTTTCGTTGAAATTCATAGTTAAATTATTGATGAGATCGTTCACCTGTTGGAACGCGCCCCTCTCTCCCAAAAAAAAAAAAAAATACTAATGTGGTATTCGATTGGGCTTCTTCAGATTTCGTGTGTCTAGTCGAACATAAAAACGTGACTTGCTCCTTTTGTGTTGATATTCGTGTAGACGACTACGGCACTTTTCAAAGCGTTTTACATTCACTGGTTAAACTCTTTATTAAAACATTCAAAATTTGCGCGATTGATTTATAAATATTTATACATAAAATATTTACAGAAATAGATTCACCCAATGCAATGCTTTTCTTTGCAGCAAAAAAAATTCACGAAAACGTAAACAAACTCCACCAGTTGTCAAACTCAAACGCACTCGGATCCGAGGAAAATCTGCGAAAAAATCCAGATTCGCAAAAGTGCTCTGAAATCTAAAAAAGTTTTTTTTTTTTTGTACCAAACGAACATAAAAAGTGCTCTGAGAGCGGCCAATCGAATACCACATACCTAAGTATTGAAAAAAAAGTAGGTTATGTTTGTTTTTGCTCATCTGTCGATGCAATTTGGAAATACATAAATTAAATATATTAGTTTTTGTTTCTCACCAAATGCTGTATCAGAAATGTTGCTCAAAGACTTATTGGTTTTTCGATTGCTATACATTGACAGGTTGCCCGGTCGTGTGTTCCGCTCATCGTAATGTACACGTCGAGTGTGTATCTCTGCCACAGGACCACCGGTATTAGCCTCGATTGATGGTAGACGTAGATTCGTTGTTGCTCCGGTAATTACGGCTGTGCTTGGGATTGGTGTTGTCGTTGGATGTTTACACTCCTTGGATTCGGGTAGATTGAATATGTTTTTGCAATTATTAACGAAACAAATGTGGCAGCTTTTTGTTAATAAATTTCGGCATGACGATCCAGAGTCCATACTCAGACTACGGGTACGTCTCAGCAGTTTTGCTTTATTTTTTCGTTCATTTTTATCCGTTAAATCATCCTCAAAGGAGGCCTGATGTTTATGCGCCGCAGTTGCTGGATTCGCCTGATTTGTTAGTGATTGTTTCTGATGATATTGCTGTTGCAGATGCTTCTGCTGTTGATGTTGTTGTTTGCGATAGACAAGAGTCTCCTTATAGATTGGTGCTAAATAACTAACGCTATCACAAGTCACACAGTGCCATGTCACTGAATTGTTTTCCAATTCACAGTCCTGGCAGATCCATCGACGATTCAGGCTCGGATTTGAAAAGTGATGAAATAATTCTATAGAGTTTTTTATATACTTTCGTGTGTCTTCACAGATAATGCAATTGACTTGGGGTACGTTCGGGTGATGTCGTTGTGGTCTCTTCAGGCAACCTCGCAGCAGGGTTTTGTAAACACGACGTGATTCGTTTCTGAAATGTTCAATGGGGATTTCTCTGTCTATTTATATACGTTGTAAAGTTTAAATGAAATGAATGAATAAGAACACAAAAAGAGAATTTTGAAAAAAAAAAAAAAAAAAAAACTATTATTGTGTATTTTAGAATGTGACGAAACTCACGAAATCGTATGCAGCTTTGGGGTACGGTCTAAATAAAGATTTTAATAACGAAAACTTGTTTAGTTGGTGACAGCGGCGACTATTGAATGATTCCAGGACCAGTCATTGAACGACTCCAGGATCAGTCGCAATCAAATGAAGGTGGAAAGTAAATAGCGCGCAACAGTATTGTCTCTGATTTATACTCTCGATTTTTTTGTCAGACATTCGGGAGAGGTGGCGCCAACTCTCTCAACATCCGAACTACAATAGGTTACTTATGGCGTTTTTCATTGAAGATCCGAGCGAACTGCCCCGAAATTCAGAATTGCTCTTTACAATAAAATTTGTTGGATGACTTTTGCTATAGTGGTAGACACCATATGTGAGATTTGGTGTTTTCTTTCTAATTTGTTGTTGTTTTTTTAAATAAATAAAACAAATGCATATTTTCGGATCACATAGCGCAAATTTTCTTTCGAACAGCACAACAAACATTTCAATCTGACATTTTGCAAGTGTATGTTGGTGAGTTCTGGACAATTCTATAAAAATATCCCGGACACTTCTGTTGTGTTAAGAATTGACCTGGAAGTGCCCTTTTTGCTTCAATGAAACATAGATTGAAAAGGCAGTTCTTTTCTTTAATCAAAAACGCCATTAGATTTATTGTAATTTAAAGGGAAAATTTAAGGTTAATCCTTTTGCTTCTTTTAGCTTCAATTTATTTTCCAGGGAGCTTGTTGAATGAAATACCTAATACCTACCCTGTTTAATTTAATCTAAGTCTCTATGCAAAAATGCAGTCCTGGTAAAAAACCTGCAGATCATCAAAATATATTCACAGTGTTTTGAGATTTTAAGGTTGCCACAAACAAATATTACTTTTAGATTCGGTTTTATGATGATAACCCGTTGCTTTCAGTTTTTAAATAACATATTCACAATTCTTGTTTTCACAGATGAACAATTTTGCGCCAATGTTAACGGACGATAACACAAACGTTACACTCAGGTGTAGGGACTATCTATCCTTCGAAGCCCAGAATTCAACATACAAATAAGAAGATCTTCACCCTTAAAGCTCACGCAGAAACACTAGGTTTATAAATGGAACAGTCTCTCATCTCACACCTGCACTATAGCACCTATTGCCACTCAAATCCACAATCGGCACCATTGCCAACTAAATTCATACGAAAAGACATCTTTGCTTCAGTTAATTTTTCCACTGGCGCAGTGGCTTATTGGTTAGTGTGTTAAACTACTAAGCGAGGGCTCCGAAGTTCGAATCCCGCAAAAACCAAAATTCCAACTTAGGGTTTTTTTTCCACTGCGCCACCTCTCGCGAACGTCTGACAAGCATCCGAGGGTATAACTGTCTTGAAATAGCTTCTCAATTAGCCGTTTGGAGTCGGCATTAAATTGTAGAACCCTTCCATTTGTTTCAAACTTGAAAAACTCACACAAAACGAATGGTTGTGAGAAGCTAGGCCTAGGTTTGAGAGAAGAAAAGAGACCGGACAATGGTGGTCTGATTCGAATATCTCTCGAATCTATATAGGTACTTTACTTTTCTTTAACTTTTCCATATTATTGATTAAAATTATTGTTTTGTAATTTAAGAAACAAAACGGAGCCACAGGCGACGGGTCGAAATAAGAACCAATCGGAATTTAGTGATATATACCTACCTAACTGAATCCTCAGCGACTTCTTTAAAATATTACGATTTATACTTTCAATTAAGTGCACTATTTTACCGACTTAATTATTCAGCAAACTATCGCATCTACTGTGGGCAGCTCTATCTATTTCTAGCGATTTAAATATTCGAAATATTATGTAGCTAACTTCCATGCGCTTAGTATTGATTAAACTGATCTGTTGAACGAAAAAAACACTGACCTAGTGTCAAAAGCACAAAATTACATACTTCTGATTCCAAATATATACTAATTGGACTATAAGAGATATTATTTGTATTTATGTCAAATTATAACGATAAAGGTGAAAATCATTGATTGAAGTTTTCAACGCTAATTTGTGTTTTATTTGCTTTTCAATTCGATGTCCTAATTCAATTCGAATTTGATTTTACGATGGTAAATAAAAATATTATTGTTTGATTGGGAAACCTTCGACTTTGTGGGTATCTATACAATTTTATATAATTCCTATAGATATACATTTTTTAATCTACTTACGCTATCGTAACACAATCCCCACAAGTTTTTCACCTCGATACAGAGGACACACAAGAGATAACATCACAGTAATGAATTGTTTAACCCATTTTGAAAAGTTGCCTTAGCAACAACTACTATTTTATTAAACTTTACTGCCATCAATTTAATTATCTTCGATTCAGTTGTTTCTTTTTTTACATACCAAACTGGAAATACTCATTTCATGGGAAACAAAACCTAATCCCTGGGAAAGCTTGCTTAACACACGATCCAATTAAACCACTCCACCAAACGTTGGTGCTTAATCAATAAATCATTTTCATTAAACAATTTTTTTTTAGACAAACTATTGCAAACCCCAAACTATTCAACGGGTTCTCAACATTTCTTTTTTCACCAACAAAGTCTAGTACCCAGCACTTTTCTTCTTCTTCTGACAGTTTTATGTGCGATTTAAATAAATCAATATTTTTGTGAACAGCAGTTGTCATTTCGTGTATCGATTTTTCACTGCACAACACACAAAAAAGGAATAAAAAAAAACGAATGGAAACCAGAGGAAACAAAGAAGTGTAACAACCTACCCATGTGAACTGATTTCAACATATCCTGGTAATGTTGTATTGGAGGACGATATCTGTTGTTGTTCCGAGGCAGAACGAGGAGTTGGAAGACGACAACTACTATTGGCTAAGCCTCCTTCGAGGCATTCACCATTAGAAGTGGCTCCTCCACTGCCACCAGGATCAATTACATTTGACGACGTAGACTTGCCTACAGCCGACGACGAACTTGATGGCGTCGATGAGAGAATTCTTCGGATATTACCGCATTTTACACATTTCAAACACTCAGTTGGATTAATTATGTTACAATTTGTGCAAGTCCATTGTAGCACTGAAGCAATTGTACCCATTTTTTTGCGATACAAACATGGCTCTGCGTTTCCAAATTTTGTTTTGCACAATTCTTTTTTTGATTTTGTTTAACTACGCATAGATAATGAAAGATTATTGTTTTATTTTTGGATTAATGTGATAAATGGCGAGTTAATGAAATGAAATTGTTCATTGTCTGGGGTGATAAGCAACTATCGAGAAAAACAATTGCAACCACGACCGTGCAAAATTATCAAAAACATGAAATATTGTGGTAGACATCACTCCTAAAATCAAGATAAAAAAAGTGATCCAGAAGCAACATATCGAAAAATTATTAAACGAATCTTCGTCGAGTCGCATTGTCAGATTTGGTAAAGCGTATTCAGTGATAGAATCATTTCATCACCTTCTATCAATGAGTGAAGTCAGTCAAATCAAACCCTGGTTACAAATATTTCATTTGACTCGAGTTCCTCGAAATCAAAGACTATTCAAAACCAAATCATCTTTGCTCGGAATAATCGTTTTGGTTTCCCTGAACTATGGCTAAACTATTGACTTTCCCTACATATGTGCAGAATTTCTGGACGCAGTGAATCGCGCAGCACTGCAAGTAAAACAGATGTGCAGAACATTTTTTGACATGTATTGCATCAGCTACTGTCATTTGCCGACTTAAGCAGATAATGTGTTTTTGGAAATTTGTTTGTGACTAAATTCGTTGAAAATGAAAAATGAGAAATTGAATAAAATTCTCAAAATTGTATTGCTTTTATCGGTTTACCAGTCGTACAGGAAGTTTTTATACCTTAGTCGATTAGCTGAAATAATGTTTTCGTTGAAAGTTCTATTAGTTTTTTTTTCATTTTTGTGACATCCGCAAAATATTTGAAATAAACGTCAAACGCAATGACACCAAATCCGTTCAAATTTATCTTTGTATTTTTCTGTGTTGTGGTGGAATTGTCTTTTGCAGTGGATTTATAAATAGCGACTACTTGCAGTACTGCAACGCAGGCAGAATTTACATGATTGTGTTCACTCCCATTTAAACGTGTGGGTTCCACTGCATGCAAAATTCTGCACGTGTGTTTTGGGCATAACATGAGTAGTTCCTCTCTTGGCTCGAAACAGCTCAGAGAATTTCAACCGGCAAGTACTGATAAATATTTCAAATACACAAAGTCTACAAGAAACGAATTCAAAATCCGTTTTAAGAATCAATTGCACATACAAATAAAATGTGTGTAAATAAAGAAAATTCGGTTGTGGTCGAATGTTTTGTGTTTGTGATGTGGATTAGATGTCAAAGATGAAAGTGGCTCAAAGTAGCTCGAATTCTATCCACGTACTTTTGAGTATATTTTCAGCTCTCTGAAGAGATTCGCTAAATCGAGATTTTTCAGAAGTGCTTCATGTCAAAAAAAAAAAAAATGTATATTTTTTGCAAATCGATCAACAGGATCTATTTGAATCATTGATTTTCATGGCTTACAACAATAATACGAGATCCAACTATTGTTGTAAGCCATGAAAATCAATGATCTATGTTGATCGTGCGGGCATAATAAAAAACGCCTAATGAAAAAATGGATTTTTTCTCAAAAAAATGTATCTTTTTGCCAAATCGAAAACGACATTACTGACCCTACTTGAAAATCAAAACAAACGTTACTTGCTACTAGACACAAGATACAACACACTACTCCCCAATTGAGGGCGCTGTGGGTAAGTCAAATGGCATTTTGGGAATTTGACGAGTAGAGCAAGTAAGTGAAAAATGGCGACAGTTGTGAAAAGTTCGGAAAGTTTTTAAACCGAAATAAAACTTAAAAACGGAAGAATTATAATCACAAACTCACCAATTCATTTATTTATTTACAGAGATAAACCAACTTAATAAGTTTTCACTGTAAGATATTGGCAATTTGCCATAAAAATAGTTTTCTCGTGTGCCGATCCCAACAAAACTACCATCGTGTTTTTTTTTTTCTATCCCGCAGGTTCACTTGAAATATTGGTTTGTTAAATTCTGGCAGATTTGTTTAACCCCGCTTCGGTAACTCAGATCAGCTATGTCGTATCCATCTCGTTCGTCTATGGTTCCAAATATGCCGCCGTACATGGCACCACCACCGATTCCACCGCCTGTCATGTCATCCATGGTCACACACGTAGGTCCCAAATCAAAATTATAATAATTTGTATTAATTTTCTTCTAGAATTGCACTTTGTTGTGCAAGTTAAAACTAAAACAAAAAGATAAATACTAAAATCACAAAAGATACATCGGCTATCTGAAAACAAAACTAGATATTTATTTTCTGTTCTTTTAGTGTGAAATCCCTATTGGGTAAGTTTTACAAAAAAAATATTTTAAGTGTATATGGATGTAGAGAGGGCGTAATAAGCTCGAGGAAAAGTGAGGGTGCTTGTAGAAAGTGTTGAAGTTAATTAAAAAAAAAAAAAAAACCGTGAGTCTAATTAATTATTATACATTATGTGGAAAAAAATTTCACAAAATCCAGAAAATCATTGAACAAATAAAACAAAACTCAGAACAGACAAGTATTTAGAATAAATTCATTTGTCATGCATTTTTGTTTTTTTGTTTTGTTATAAACGTTTGAAGTTGCAAGCAAACTGCTTAACAGAGATCCATGTGTTGTACTTTAAGATAATGCCTCCTTTAACAACACCACCTCCGCCAACTAGACCATCGTTCAGGAACGCTGCAACCATAAGTTCGCAACCGACTGTGTATTCGAGAATCAACCCAGATCCGCAAACGCAATTCAAGGGTCCTATTATTACGGTTTTTGTGGGTAAGTGACTTGCTATTATAATAAGTGTTGACTTTTAGAAAATCTATTGTGGTGTACATGTTAACTTTCAGGTAACATTAGTGAGCGGGTGCCAGAGGTACTAATCAAGCGAATACTGAGCGCATGCGGCTCTGTCGTCAACTGGAAGCGGGTTTCAACATTTGGCTTCTGCGAATACGAGTAAGTATCGAACAAAATATTTGCAAAAGTATGTACTGTAACGTTTAAAATAAGATATATAAAAGAAATGAGCGAAGTTTAACTGAGATCAATATGAATGGTCAAGATATTGTTCGACACCAAACAATCGGAAATGGTTCTGTAGTAGCCTCGATTAAAAAAAAAATCGGTGGAAGGTTTGTTTACCATAGTTATCTCTGACTTCAGGATTTTTGTTTTACTTTGTACGCCTAAACGGTTCATTTGGTCTGCTAAACAGTTGAGTGGGAACTACAAACGTCTTATTTTACAAGAGAAAATCACCACTTGTTAACATGGAATTAAAGATATAAAAGAATTTGCCAGCTACAGGTTTTTGCGGGTCGACATTTGTAAGTACATTTTAAACTCGGGAGCACGTAGTTGTCTATTTCATGCACTAATCTTCTTTTTTTTTTGTGATGCTTTATGCCTGGCTCAAGGAACCAGGAAATAATTATCACTTTATTTTTGTCTTCTTTGCCACAATCAATGTTACTTGCTTACGCAGTCCTTTCAAATTCTCAGCACCGACTGTGATTGCTGTACTGCATTCGTTAGATTACTCTTAATTAATCGTCAGGTGGATGAAGAAATTTGGACAACCAGGAAGGTTTAAACGAATAAAAAAAAATTACTTCATTATCACTGTAATGTGTACTGAGGCTCAAAGTTTATCTAGAATTGGAGTAACACGTCTTTGGATATGAGGCCTCACATAGGTATCGACAGTAACGAAAAATTGGAATAATGAGCGTTATTTTCAAGACGTGCAAATTTGTAGATCTTTAACTAATATAGGCCCCGATGGACGATGGTCTTAAAATTAATGTGCTCATCATCTTGACTTTCAAGCTCCACATCAGTTTCTACACTTTCCACACCAAAGGTTTTTTAGAATACCGTTTTTAAAGGCGGACACTACCTTCTCTGTCATCGTTAAGTTCTTGAAATTGATGTGCAGAGAGGAAATCTCTGAAAAACAATACATTTCCCGAACATGCTGATGAATAAATGAAAAAAAATCATCGTTTGCATTATTTTTTTCTATTTTGATTATGTTCTCATTTGATTGCATGTGATGTGCATAATGGCTTGATCTCGGGGAGATAAATCTATGTTTATACCGCCAACAATGAGTCGGCAACGGTTCGACAATCCATATTTTTATTTTTTCTACTCTCGTAAATTCATATCGATTTTTGTTTGTGTTTTGTTTTTTCCGTTCTTTGTGCTCGGAATTGACCAAGCGAATGGTTTATCAAAATGCACTTTTGGCAGTCGACTCTTGCATTCATATGTTCAGTGAAAGTAGCTGCAACCCAGTACTTTTTGTCGTTCCTTTAAATCCAGTTTCAGTATTTTCCTATTGACTTGGGATTAAAGCAGCGGCGCGAAAATTGCGCTTTAAAATACTTGCAAACATATTATAAATACTTCTGCGCTTGAGCGCTCTGTAAATATGTCTGCAAGGAGTGGGTTCCAGAGTATCCATGTTCCGTAGACAAATCACTGAAAGGTTATGTGCATTGTTTGTTTGTTAGGTAGAGCGCTTATGTGTGATCAATAAATCTGCTTTGCCAGACGTTACGCTTATCCCAAATCAGACTCAACAAGAGCCAATAATAATAACTAAATTTTGGTTCGAAGACTTTGACTTGAATGATCACCCTAAACACCAGAAAAAGCTTAGTTCCTTTCTACTTGCTGGTGTAATTATACACATTCTTATTTTGTGTTTTAATTTCACTCTTTCCAGTGGTCCAACTGCGGGAATGCGTGCTGTTCGTCTACTCAGCGAATTGGAAATCGATGGTAAAAAGCTAGTGGCAAAAGTTGATGCTAAAAATAAACTCTTATTGGATAATTACAAGGAGGAGGAGTTGAAAAGTGGCAGCAGGAAACTCGACATTGAAAAGGATGACGACGAACATGCTCTCATGCTGATGAGTCGCATTATGGATGAGCACAGGCATGAGCTACCCCCAACAAATGACGGTAACTACGATCAGCGAGATTATTACAATAAAAATTCTATGAACAACTTTACAGGAAGGCAAGAGAATTCCGATCTCAAGATGAGCAAAGCTCTGCAAGAGGCTAATCTCGAGGATGAGAAAAGAAATTTGATTAGCAGTGAGATTGGGAAATTTAGAAAGAAGGCCGAAGCAGATGATCATAGAAAGGAGAAAGAGAAGGATCGCAGAAAGCAGCGTGATGAAAAAGAGATTAAAAAGGAAGTAGACAAAGACAAGGATGACGATGATGAGGAGGATTGGGATAGTCAGGAAAAAGAAAAGGAGACCAAAACAAAGGACGTATCCCCGCCGATTATAAAAAAAGAAAAAGATCGTGATCGTGATCGCGATTCAAAGGATAAGCGGAAGAGAAGCAAGTCTCGTTCAAAAGATCGTGAGCGAGATCGTGATCGCGAGATTAGAGATCGAGAGAGAGAACGTGAACGTGAACGTGAACGCGAAAGGGAACGTGAGAAAGAACGTGAGCGCGAACGCGAAAGAGAACGGGAGCGGGAACGTGAACGGGAGCGAGAACGCGAACGAGAGAGGGAACGTGAACGTGAAAGAGAACGAGACAGGGAGCGAGAACGGGAGCGAGAGAGGTTGGTTAATCTCAACATTCTTAATAAGTGCATGAAATACAAACATATCCTAAATGGTTGACGATCAGTGTAATCTCATGCACTTCTGCTATAAAAAAATGTTGATTTATCTATTATGTATCGTTTTCTTTGAAATTCTCCTGTAGGGAAAGAGAGGAAAAGATCATCAAAAATGTCCGAGATATCCAGCGGGAGAAAGAAATCGAAGAGGAGTTGCGCGAGCGCAAGAAGGCGGAGAAAAAAGCACGCGAAAAGGAAGCCGCATACCAAGAGAGACTGCACAATTGGGAACTACGGGAGCGGCGAAAAATTAAAGAATATGAAAAGGTTACAATTATTATACCCTCCAAACACGCATTCTTACCGTTTTCCAATTGTCTTTTTTATTGCAGCAAAAGCTAAAGGAGAATCTTAAACTCGAGGAAAGGGAGAAAGAAGCAAAACGACTAAAGGAATTCGTCGAAGACTACGACGACGAAAGAGATGATCCAAAATATTACAAGTAAAATACATAGTTGAATAGGGTTTGCATTGAAAGTTTATACTTATCGGGTGGCTTTTACCAATTCACAGAGGCCGAGAACTTCAAAGACGACTGGCTGAGCGGGTCCGTGAAGCCGATCTGGACGCCAAGGATCGCAATAGGGAACAAGAAGAACTCGAAGAGCTGAAAAATAAGATATTCAGTGGAGAATATGAAAATCCAACGCAAGAGTTCGAGCGAGTGAAGAAGGAACGTGAGAACCTATACAAGCCTCAAATTCTAATTGACGTTAATTTAGAATCACAGCAACGTAAGGAGCGTGAACTAGAAAAGGAGAGAGAGCGTGAACTTGAAAAAGCAAAACGTCTTAGAGAGAAGGAAAAACTTGCAGCTGCCAAGGAGAAATATCTGCAGGAGCAGGAGGCACATGCGGCGGCGGTGGCGGCAACTATGATGCATACCGAACCAATTGATTCAGATTCAAATGACGATACATTGATGTCACATCGTGGATCGAACACAAAAATGATGCCCAGCCGACAGCAATCAGAGTCCAGAGACAGTGTATCCGATCATTTCCAGGATGAAGATTCACGGGGTTCCATGATATCGTCCAGCCACGGTTTCAGTCCTGTTAATAGTCATAACAATGTAACAACTCCTGGTACTCCTCCTATTTCCGCTCCACTTATAAGTCTCAATTTAGGAGCTAACGCTAAGAAGAAAAAAATCGAGGTTACTTCGGATGTTTTTAATAATGAAGAAGACAACGATGACTCTAGCAATCCGAAAAAGCGGAAGTTAGTTCCACTTGGTAAGTGTGTTTAGTTTGCAGTGTGTTTGTTGCCTCCGTTCAGTTTCAAAAAATGTTGAAAATAACCTAAAATGGTTTGTTCAATAATGGGATATTTGCGTTTTTGCATCTAGCCTTTTCAATCGGCGCACCTGTCGTAGGGTTGACAGTTCATATGAAAATAAACTTGTCCTGTTCAAAACAAACTGAGGCAATCAATCCCCTTAAGTTGTACTGCTTCATCACACCAGATCATATGAAGGATTCATTCCGTCCTGGTGTTTCTTTTAATCCGACCATTTATCAATGCCATGCTTTTGTCCCTTACGATACCGGTACTCTGTAGAAAGAAACCTGTCCTCCACAGGAATCATTACGTTTCCCCATGATTGTTCGTAACTAATTTTCATCCACTCGCTGGGTACTGCACTTAGATTTTTTTTTTTCATTCACCTTTATTCTACGTGGCGTTTATATCAAACGACAATTGGCGTTTTTTGAAATCGGTACACAAGTTCTACTAACTTCAAACAGTTTTTTGCATTCTGACAGTCGTTTTAGTTGCACTTTGGTAATTGTTTATATTTATGCAGTGATTTCATCTTATGATTAAGGGTGAAAATACCAAACCCTGATCAAATGAAACGTTTGGTGGAAATTATTGAACAAAATATGTCGTTGGCAACAAATTTTAAAAGAGGTGTTCTACAGAGCGCAGAAGGGAGCTACACTTTTTAGTACCACCTGAATTCAAACAAAAATATTTAAATGAAGTAGATATAGTGATTGCACAAGTCCTCGACTTAAACAGTTTAGTAAATCCGAATGTGAAATTGTTCTGGAACACAAAACCGCCAAAGTCGGCAGCTACCAGTGTGTGTCATCCATTATCCACAGTTCCTGCATCGAGTTCCATACTTTGAGGTCCATCCATATCAAGCTTTCAACCGACAACTCCGTCCACATCAAGCTTCCTATCAGCAACTCCCTCCACATCAAGCGACCCATCTATCTTTTCATCTGCAAATTTACATCCACCACCCACAATTCCAATAAGATTGACGACCCTTTCGCCAGCCACATCACTGATGGTTAATCCTGTTGAAACGAATAGGTACCGATGCCGAGGTCAGTTTTGCCGAACCAAATGAACACCGTTCAAGTTCCAATAAATTGTCGATTGTAACCGATCATAAAACGACACTAAATAAATTGAATCGACACAAAAAACGCCAGCTGTCGTTTAATATAAACGCCACGTAAAATAAGGTTTATTGATTTCACTTGAACATCAATTCTTCAATCCAAAGGAAGAAAACAAAGTTTACTTGAATTCCGCTCCAGTTTACAATGAACAGATTAACTTACTAACTACCCACACAAAAGTTGTTCCCAATTTTGTTTGCAATGTATATTATGTTCCCTGCTTACCTGGGAATTGTTTTGAGGATCCTTACCTGACACTTTTCCACGAGTTTGTTGGTCATATACCACCCTCATCATTTTATTTCAAAGGACTATTGTATTTCATACAATTTTAATCTTACATACACAGATTACGATGAGAATCAATACCCGAACAGCCAATCTCATAATCGTGGATCACAGCAATCTAACGCTGCCGGTGCAACACACGCCACAGCACATCAATCCAAGTCCAGCTCAAAGAGACGAGGAGATAAAAATGATAGCAACAATTCTGGTGGCGGTGGCAGCAACAATATGGAAGACAACTCCACTAAATTGCAAGAGGAAAAACGGCGCCACATCAAGAGCATCATCGATCGAATTCCTACACAAAAGAGCGATCTCTTCAACTACAAACTAGACCGCAATGAAATCGACAACACCCTAATGGAGAAAAAGATTCGACCTTGGATCAACAAGAAGATAATTGAGTACATTGGGGAACCAGAGCCAACACTTGTTGATTTCATTTGTTCCAAGGTTCTAGCGGGCAGTTCACCTCAAAGTATTTTAGATGACGTCCAAATGGTATGCTAACCCACATCATAAAATCAATCAATCAGTTGTTGTAACATGTCATTTTCGTTCCGTAATGCGACAGGTACTCGACGAGGAAGCGGAGGTCTTTGTTGTCAAGATGTGGCGACTGCTCATTTACGAAGTTGACGCGAAGAAGATAGGTCTGGGTAAATAAATTATTTCCTTTGTATGTAATTTCTTTTTAAAAAGCAACTCGAGTATAAATACACAAGTGGTAATACTTAAAAGAGAAACATGTTTTTGACAGAACTGCAACGAAGACCCTGAGCATTGCCAGATATGTTTGTTTTATTAGTAATTCGTTTTTCGTTCCTTTTATTTCTATTTATACATTTCTTTATATTTTAAGAATGAATTTAACTATTTTTTTTTAAATACAGCCAATATATATACGAAGAAATAGAAAATAAATAAAATAAAGTGACCAGTTTCTGAAGTGCAAGAACAAATATCTCTAAAGCAATGCGTTTTACTTATACTACAACAAATGTTATCAGTTTATCACATTGCAACAATTGATAGTCAGTGTCACAAGGTTGCGAACGCAATTCAAACTGGAGGTCTGCAACGCGGTACATCATAGAAGGTGAGCTTAAATTGAATTTTACTTTATACTATACAGCTGCAGAGATGTAACACAGATGCTTTTAATGGTTTCCAAAGGTGGTTTGAAAAGGATTCCCTCGTCGTCGTAATTTTTTCATCTCGTTGGTTGTTTTAGGAGGATCAGCAACGTTAGGAAATTACACTAGAGGTGAGTCGAAACTAACAGATAATATCGTGTCTACAGATTTTGCTTCTAATTTGTCAGCAAAAAAGTGTTTCCCAGTCCCAGATAGTGCATGTGTTAAAAAAAAACCTATGAATTAACAAGTATACAAGCAGTCGGGCAATCTACGAGTCAAATAGATTTTCAAGCTACCGATTTAGTGTAAAAAATGCTGGGAGTAATTTTAAGCTAACGCTTAAAGCAATTAAGATTTCCGTCTAGTTATACGTAAAAGTTAAGCTCTTCCCTAGTTTGTGTTTAAACCAACCACATTCAGACCAACAAGACTGACTAATGGCATCACCAACCCAATGTTTCCTGTGGTCAAATATCACCTATTTTTGAGAAACTCAAGCTGCTCAAATGCGACAACCTTGCGTCGAAAATCTAAACAATGGAAGCACTGCGCACAAAGAAGGGATTTTTCTCCCTGCCCGTTTTAGAGAGGTTTTTCTGTTACTTACGAACCGTTAGTCGTATAAACTTAACATTTTGTGGGTTTATAGAAAATAAAAAAATCTTCGAATACCTATTCCGCCTTTTTATCAAAATTCGTCTTAAAAAGGTTGAAAAAGAGGTTGCAAACTGTATAATTATATCACTCAAGTTACTACTGCATTCATAAAACTTGGTCAATCCAAAAAGGTTTAAATTCCCTTTAGCCAATACTTCCCCGAGTATTCTAAGCCATCATTTATCTTTCTGCTTCTTCCAGAGGCTGAGCTAGAAGAAATTAAGATTGATTTCTCGACTGCCAGCTATGCTTGGGGGTGAGTGGGTTGAGTATAGTAATGTGTCGACTCGGTTGCGTAAACCGAGTTAAACCGAGTTAACGAAAACCGATGGAACGAAACGAACCGACCGAAAACCGAACAATAAAATTAACTGTCAGAATTCAAAACTATTCAAAACAATCACTTCAAATTGTGTAGTTCGAAATAGCTATCATTCCTACCAAAAGTGACTGTGTCTGCGAATTGTTGTTAAGAGTTGTTTCTCTCAAACAATTCACAAAATGCCACTGCATTAAACCGAATTCAACATACGACCAATGTGACCAATTGAAAATTTGAAATCATGCTATGTCAGCAAGATGGCATGTTTTTTTTTTTTTTGTATAAAAAGTGCTAAGAATCATGCTACATATTTTTTGAAATCAAAACCTAAGAACTCAAAAATTAACAAAAAAAAAACATTTTTTCAGCAAAAATAAGATACACATATTTCACAAGAAGAACATTTTATCAAACAATTGCTTTTACTCAAACGAAATGTCAAAATCGAAGCAAATGCTACGTTTCGTATGCATAAAAATTGGAGCGAGCTAATACTAATTTTTGACATGTTCGAAAAGCGGCGCCACTTAGCTTTTACTCAGATCCGTATGAATAAAACGTAGCAATTGCTTAGAAATACCAAGTTGCTAAATATTTTGTATGCACATTTTTAACATAAAACAATCTAAGCATTCTGTATCATATCGTTTTACGCTATGAGTTTTCATTCTGAATTATATTTATAAATAGAATTCAACTTACAATTAAATTCTGTTTGTACAGAAAACCCAACAAAATACTTATGAAAACAGCAGCAATTTTATTTCGTGTATAGCCAAGTATTGAGTGTGGACTATTTGACTAATATTTCGTTCAGATGTAAATGTTTAGAAAGAATAATTTCTAAGGTATATGGGCTTTTAGGTTGGCACAAGATCGCTGCACTTAACTTCTACGATAACACCAAGTCACTCAAACGTCCTTCAACGATCCACAAGGTAGTGATAGCAGCAACAAGAATGGGCGGGAGTCCCATTACTAAAGCGTTGTATTACCTCAAAAGCTTCTCCACCCTGGGCACTAAAAGATGATAACGTAATCCTGACATTAAATGCGCCCAATAAAAGCTCATCGGCAATTGATGCCTACAAAGTATAAACAAATGTTCAGTGAATTATACGATACGTACAAAGCAAACAACTGGAGATTCATGTATACAGACGGATCGAAGTGCGGTTTATGGGAACGGAATCACCTTTTCTAAATGCTTACTACCTGAGTTTGCATCCATGTTCTTAGCAGAAGCTACGGCTATCCTACGGGCTATACAATTAGTAGTTAAACAAAAAACAATAACGTGCACAGATATCATGTCCACTTTGAAGGCTATTAACAACACGAACAACAACATGCAAACCATCGAAAGCATTTGGGACAAATTAGTTAAATCCAAAGGTAAGATTAAACTCTTATGGGTACCGGGACACGCAGGAATAAAGGGAAACGAAGACGCTGATAAAGCAGCAAAGCACGCGTTTTACGAACAACTTGTCTCATGTCCAACACTGACTAAAAGGGACATTAAAAAGCATATCCGAGCCTACGACCATGTATTACAAAAAAGAACACTGGTCCAACCCTGAAGACAGAGCAGCAATTTATCCCCAGAGCATGTCTAAAAGTATGACCAACCCGTTCGCTCGACTTCGGTCATTCGTTTCTTACCCATGGACATCTATTTACCAAGGACAATCGCCTACAATGTCACTTATGTAACTCAAACGAAGAACTCACCATAAAACACTTAACCTGCACCACCACAATTCAAACCAAACTCAACAGTATATCTCCTAGCTCCCAACTATCCCAACTTCTTGCCCTTCCCTCCCAATCCAACATCAATACAGTTTATTCCCTCCTATACTGGTGAGATTTAAAAGATAAAAAATACTCGTTCCTCAGCTCTCAATTCCACGATCAATATTGCGTAAAGTCCCTCCTGTAGTCGGCGGGCCACCAAATCTTTCGTCCAAAGACGCCGACGTTTGTGTGGCAATTCATTCACGTGCGTCGCTGCTCTGAAATACGTACGCGAACAAACGCAGTTGAATCTTTTTGATCCATATAAATTTGTTTGCTCTATTTATTACGTGCCTCTCACTTCACCTACGCATGAGAAAACATCTGCCAACCGTGTGAACCGGCAATTTTCAACCTGAAAACGTTGTCAGACAAATTATTTGAAGGCAAACCATATAAAAATGAAAATATCAGGGGTCGAATCGCCACTTCCGTGAACGAGCTACCCGTTCACGGAATTAAGTCGGTTTTACATGTGAAACAACAACAAATTCCGTCACGAAATGCTCGATCACGGAGGACGCGATTCGACCCCAGAGTTTGGGCTAAAAGCTGGCAACCGTGTGATCTGGCAATTTGGTATTGTAAGGTAGTTCGCTATTTGTTGTCAGATCATTTGCAGCTCATTGCCAGAACATTTGTAGACCTGACAATATTGTCAGATCTGGCAATCGTTTGAACATAGCTTAAGAGATATTTGAATGTAAAAAATATGATATGATATAGAACAGGGTACGGTGCATCCGATCGTAACATTAATGTCGTTTTCCATTGGGACCAAAAATCAATCTTTTTTTATCTAAATCACTTTTCACGTTCCTTTGGGCAGAAAAATCAATATTTTTTTTTGATTTGGATCACTTGTTGCAGATCTCGATATTTTTGCAGATTTACACATATTAATTTGTGCAGCTGTTTTACGTTAGTTAAAGAAGTTTGCTTTCGAGACAAATGCGCAAAGTTTCGTGAATAAATACACAAATACACAAATAGCTATGTTATATGATTTCGGAGGAACTATTACCTTCATTGTCTTCCTTGTCATCTAAAGACTACAAATCACCAAAAATACTTCATTTGTATCTACAACAGAGAAAACATTTTTCAGGTCGATATCCATTTGTGATTTTTCCAAAAACGAATGCCATTTGAACAGCTGATATTGTTGTCAAGTAACGCACTAATCCATTTACAAAAGTAGATCAATTTCGTTGCGTGTTCCATGAGCAGGGTAAAATCGCAAATCTGAAAAAGATTTCTGGTGGTCCCAATGGAAAACGACATAACTCAATTTTTGTCTATATGACCTTCTTCCTTCACGTGAGTTAAAAGTCTCGCTGCAGCGTTTTGACATGCTTCTTCTGCTATTTTTTATCAAGTTAACGCATATATGTACCTCTTTTTTTGTAATAACCTAAACCGTGCTTTCGACTTACCTACATACATATAAATTTGACCTAGGAAACTGATTCGGTCAGACATTTTCGAGGTCACAGCAAATAAACAATGATTGATGAAATACCTATGGATATGAGTTGACATAAAGTTGATTGTCTCATGTGGTTTTCCATTGGGACCACCTGAAATCTTTTTCAGATCTCAGATTTTACGGTGCTCATGGAACGCGCAACGAAATTGATCTGCTTTTGTAAATGGATTAGTGCGTTAATTGACAACAATATCAGCTGTTCAAATTGCATTCGTTTCTGGCAAAATCGCAAATGGATATCGACCTCAAAAATATTTTCCTTGTTGTTGTTACAAATAAAGTATTATTGGTGGTTTGTAGTCTTCAGATGACGAGGGAGATAATGAAGATAATAATTCCTCCGAAATCATATTCATAGCTATTTGAGTATTTTGCTATTTTGGTTTTCACGAAACTTTGCGCATTTCTCTCGAAAGAAAACTTCTTAAACTGACGTAAAACAGCTGTGCAAATTATATTGGTGTGTGTAGATCTGAAAAAATATCGAGATCTGCAAAAAGTGATCCGAATCGAAAAAAAGATTGATTTTTCTGCCCAATGGAACGCGAAAAGTGATTTAGATCAAAAAAAGATTGATTTTTGGTCCCAATGGAAAACCACATCAAATAGAAGTTGTATGAGTATAGGCCCGCCATGAATGTGTTGCGATAATCCCTTTTGTTACCATCGTTTATCATTTCTTAAATTATTTAAATTTATGTGCATTAAAAGCCAACACTATTTGTATGTATGCATAAATACATTTTTATTAATTTGTTTCTATTTTCAGTAAATATTGCATTATTTGTAATGTTGCATTTATCTTGCATTTCCCATTTTGAATTACAATATTATTAAAGAATGGTATATATAGAATTTTTGAAGGTACATTTGAAGTTAACAAACTAACCAAGTAACTCGTGAAAATTATTTATTGTATTTGTTGTTATTAAAGTCCATTTGAAACCACATCGCAATTTTGTTTGTACAAACCAGTCGCATTACCATCGTAAATATTTATTTATTTAAGTTCTTCCTGGAGCACTTGGTACATATTTCTCTGACGGCTGATATTGCCATTGAGCACATATCTCATCCGAAGTGGTCTTATTGTATCCAGCTCTGCAATAATAATGTTTAGTATATCCTTTTAGCGTATCTTTTTTATTAAAACAAAAAAATCGACCAACGTGCAGATCAAATAGAAAGGATTATGTACTTTTAACGAAACATTTATTTAACAACTTAAAAAACTATGACTTAAAAGCATATAATACTGAATAACTGAACAAAAACAAAACTGATAACAATTTTAAAACTAAGACTAGACATACGATTTTTAACTACAGCTAAAATTGTGCAAATGGAGTAATGAATTTAATATAAATACACAAAGTAGGGCTTTCTATGGGCTCCTTTTTTTTTATCTTCCAGCTTGAGCTCGAGCTGTCTTTCCCCAATTGGGAACATTTTACAATGGGTGTACCTCAACATTATACTGAAATCACTAACTAAATTACAAGGGTTACCAAAATAACGAAAATTGTTTAGCCGATCGCCCCGAAGAGTAACGCGTGACATATTAAGTGACTGCGTGATACTAATAATCGTATTTAGTGCCCAGGCTACATTTAACGAACTCACAATGGCGAAACTTTGCATATAAAATTATTCATTGTGACCTACGAAGTATTTAGTATGAAGGTTAAAATTGGTTATTAGTCAGGCCCAGTGCCAGTGGATTAGTATATGTATGTAATTGACGACGTGTTTCTAGATTCCCCGTTAACTGTCCAAGGGCCAGTGAGAACATCGCAAATCGAAAATAGTTCCTTTTTAAAAAAGACAGTCGTCGACCTCTCACACCCATTCGTTTTGAGTGAGTTTTTATTTTTTTGGGACGAATGGAATGGAATGGATCTACAATTTTGAGTCGAGTCCAATACAAACAGCTAATTGAGAAGCTCTTACTTAGTACTCAGTCATCGATAACCGATTTCAGTCAATCAAATCCGAGATACATCTAGTCAGACCAGCTGTCAGATTTAGTAAGCTAGATATTTGAACGTCCCCAATCTTTACTTAGGTTAGGTTAGGTAGACGGGTAGGTAGAGCAGGGTGAGCCCTGCAATACCTCACTGAGCCATCACTCTTTACTTCTCCTGGTTGCTATTGCAATTGGGCACATTTAGATGTAGGTACCTTGAACGAAAATACTCGATTGGTCGGAAATGACACTTTTCCTACTTAAGTCTCATATATGAACTTGGCGTTTTCGATTGAAGAAAAGAATTAGCCTTCCTATCAAAAGATCCAATCTAGAAGTGTTCTTTCTATGTATTCTATGTTTCATTGAAGAAAAAAGGGCACTTTCAGGTCAATTCTTAACACGACATAAGTGTCCAAAGATATTTTTTATAAGTACCTTGTCGCGAAATTCTTGACTAGATTCGTCGGCTACTAAAACAAACAAAAAACAATTCATTTGATCGATCTTGACCAATCGAAACTGAGACCAGTCAGCCAGCTGTCAGACTTACTAAATTAAATACTTGGACGTCCACATTTAAGCAATAAGTTCTTGAAAAAATAGTCACGGGAACTCAATAAGCAAGAAACGCTTTCCATCTGGCTCATCAGTGGATTTTTTTTTTATACCTTCAGCTTGTCAAACATTGATTTACGATCAAGATTAAAATAATATTGTGAAACTAAATCATTTTATAAAGAAACAAATGTAGTGGTCAATGCCGAGCTGTTACTCGATGAAAAGTGCGATGTAGTTTGAGAACAAGATGGTCAATAACAGAATTTAATTTTTAGATCTACTGCATGACTGACGGGTTTTGAAGTGATCGGATGACAGCAGCAAATAGCTCCAACCACAAACGTATAAATTCAGAAACGTCAAACAAACGTGCGTCGATGCATGCTGATCCACACAACTAAGTTGATGTTGATGTCATGCGGAGATGGATTTGTGATTAAAAGTGAGTAAAATTGCACAGATTATTAGCTGGTATTTTTACCCGCATGATTTATGTAGATCATTGATTTCCATGGTCCAGAACAACAGTCGGATCTCGAACTATTGTTTTAAACCAATGGAAATCATGTGGGTAAAAAAAAAAAAAACTGATCTGTACACATAGTTATAAACGTAGTAGAGCCCTTATACATTTTTTCACAAACAAAACTGTAAAATAAATGTAACATTCATTGTGATCGGAATCGGAACTAACGTTGCGCAGCTACAATAATAAATGCCAATTTATTTCTGGAGAAATGCAGTTTACTGAAATCTTTTTGGACACTACATTTTTGACTGGCTATTTATCTCCGATTTGGCTACTCGAACTTTTCACTGCCTTCTTAAAATTATCATTTCATTTTATCCTAATTTAAGCTATTCACCTTTAATTGACAATTTTCAGGCTCCGTAGGAATTTATAAAAAAAAATGCATACTTCTATTGCGAACGCAATCCTTTCGAAAAACTAAAACTTTCTAAACAGTTAATTGCAAATGAGACAACTCCATTTTCATAAAATTTTTGAAAAGACTCTCACAGCTCAAGCTCTCACAAGATATGCAAGAATATGAAAACACACTGTTCCAGTAAAATGTTTTTTTTTCTTGTTAAAAAATAGAAACGTCTCTCAATTACGAGTTTGTGATGTGTTGTTATTTTTTAATTTAATATTGTCGTCTTTAAAAATATATTTTTTTCAGAATGAGTGTACAAAAAATGCGCATTTTGATCTTCATATTTGAGTTTGGCTACAAGATTTTTCAATTTGGCTGCATACCTCTTATAAAAAAGCTGACAGCAGTGAGAACAAGTTTTCAAATTGTTTGAAAGCAATTAATGTCCCGGACAATAATGCTGCATTTACACAACCACACATTCCTAGCACGGAAGATTAAAGCGATGCTAAATACTAATAAGCCGTGTGACTTAAAGGGACAGCATTATCTATAACAGGCAAAAAAACGTGACACGTATGCCATCTTGTTTACGTGGTAGAAATTATAGGAAAGCTCCGCATGTTGTTATTTTTATGGTTATGGTTAACGAAATCTAGCGTTCCTATAAAATAATATGGCTTCCGGAAGTGATGAACGGATATTTTTTTTTTTTTTTCTCGTATAACTTATTGATGAATGGTTGGTTTAAATTACTGTCACTAATTACTACTCGCATTTCAGATGTTTTAAATCAGAAATAGAAACGTTTTTAATTATTTGCCGAAACTTGTGTCGATTTCCGTTTTACGTTTCTATAATTATGAACATCCGCGACACCTTAGGCGTCTGATTTCTGATCTCATTACTTCGCCTTTATTAGCATTGACTGCGGACAAACGGATCTGTCTGTCCCTTCTCGTACAAAAATGTTGTTTAAATGTTTGCGAAAAGAGAGTGGAGAATTGTTCCAAAAATCTACTACAATTAGGTACCCACTTTTCGCCATAATTTCGAATCAGCAGCGTACTACAAAACAAAAACAAGAGCGACAATTTTCGTTCATGATTTTCTCTGACACTTTTGTATGGATTTTTCGTTCCGAAACAGCTGCATACTAGGCTTAAGACTTTACCATTTCAAATGACTTCATTTTAAGTGCACACTGAAAGATTTTCGTGTAAAATAGTGACTTATGAAATCGCAAAACTGAAACTTACTCGCAAGGACTTCTAAAGTCTATATTATGAAAATCTATTTTGATACATATATGTAAGGGGTTGGTGTAAAGCACACGTCTTTTCATTAAACTAGTCCTCTTAAAAATATACAGTGCTCCATTGACACACATTGAAATACTATCTGGTTTACCTACACTTAATAACAAATATCACATTTAAACGCCAACAGCGCATAGGCAAATACTAAATTCTCTTATTCTCATCTCCCCCAATAACTATTGCTACTATGCGCCTGTGGTGGCGGACTTTGATAATAATTTCCACCCGCATCATAATTTGCATTTGTGGGAACTTCTTCCCAATTGTTATTGTTTTGTGATCCTCCCAAAATTTTCGGCCAGTTGTTTTGGAGCTCCTTGAATATATTAACAGCCGCTAAACCAACCGATGCTAACTTAACCCCTATGCGCGTGGTAATTGAATCGAAATTGGAACGATTCGGTTCCTCTTCAACGTGCAATGATCGTTGACTAAACCCATAGTTATGAGGATGTTTCTGAATGATGCGCGAAATGAGACTACCGGAATTGGGTGGCACATACAAATTGGACGGACGAAATTCAATCGGACAGTTTGAGTCAAACCTTTGATGGGCTGAGCATGGACTACGCTCTTGAAAACATGTCACTTGGACGACGTTGTAGAATATTGCTCCCAGTGTGTTGGCGGTTTCTAAAGAGGAAAATAGTTGACAAATTTATTAAAAAAATCTTATTACTTTCTCACCGGTGTTTAAGGATTGCAAACAGCGTCTGAACCTGGCATCGCAGTCACAGTGCGATCGTGTAAAGGCTCCAGTATTGCAAAGTCCACGACGGCACTCTCCGGCAGACAGTACATTGGGACACAAATCATGTTCGCGACAACAACGATCTTCTCCAGCATGGTGTCCTAGGTCATTGTAGTCCACTGCAGCTGTTCCTAAATGTTAGCAAATTGTATGGTAATCGAATTTTCTTGAGGTTGTAATTATTTTAAGATACATAGAGTTTCCAGAGTTTGTACTTTGTAGAGGAATGCATTCTTAACATTACCCAAAAAATAAAACGATTTATGTCGATTTTTAAGAGTAGAGAGTCCAAACGGATGTTTAGAGCATCAGTACAACGAAGGCAATGGGTATCTTTGTTGAACACGTTAAAATGAAGAGCGAAATATAAATACGTTCAAATTCTCCATACACTTGAAACCTGAGCGAAGCCCTTTACTGATGTACTGAATTTATTAGAAAGTCACCGCGCATATAGCCTTAGTTTCATTGTGAATACAGAACAGATGGCCGAACCTAAAAGGGCTGAATTCGCAAATTAAAAGATGTTTTGAAATATATGAAAAAAAGACAACTCATTTTTATGTTTAATACTAGGTATCAGTAGTTCAGGTAAAGCCTGTAGTTTTCCGAGCTGGAGATGCTTAAATGGCAGGTAAATGAAGTTTGACACGTCTCTAGTGGTGATGTGGTGTGCCGCCCCGATAGTCAAAACATGTAACTTTAATGTGCAATTTAAACGGAAAATGGAAAGAACGAGGTTACCAATTAACGAAATGCGAAGTGCTTCCTTACGTCTGAGGTCGCTTAACGTTTTTTCAATAAAGATTCCTCGATTCCCCATAAATCTGTGCCTAAAAGGTAAAACATCTTATGTCAATTTTGTATAAGCGTTTAGCGTTGCACCACAGTATGTGACTTAAGCTATTTTAAAACAGCTATAGCTTCCTCAATATTTGAAATTTGTTCACCTGGTTTGGCTTAAAAAATAGAGTAAGGAAAACAGAATTCAAAAAAACGTTAAATAGCTAAAACAACTTATGTCGACTTAAGCAGCCCTATTGCGAAGATCAGATCGGTTGACGATTGACAAATTTATTGCGAAAAACAATTGGTAAAAATATAACCTATTGTGAACATAACGCCAAAAATAAAGTTATTGCGAATGACAACTCAAATTTGACAGTTCTAAAATATTTGATCTGAATTTAGAGTGATTGTTACGATTTTTGCAAACAATTTATTTATACAATAATTACGAGTGTTAAATCTTTGAAATTTATTGAAAACCATGTCATCGGTGGAATTATTTTTTGATGATGACCAAGACGAGAACTTTGGAACTGGAAAACCGAAGGTAGCTAATCACCCCTATCGAGGTATCCGTTCGGAGAAAATTTGGATACGAAAGTAAAATCCGATCGGAACTCAAATTGCGTTCGAAGTATCCGTTTCGGAACAAAATAAATGAAGCATATAACGCGTTTTTTTCACATGAAAATATTCCGCAGCAATTCGTTGCGGAGAGCTTCGGAAAAAATTACCGTGTGGCTGTCAAAAACAAGTGGTATAACGCGGTTCCACGCAATGCGATAAGGTGCGCCATATGCCATCGGAGAATTTTTCCGAAAGTTGTATCGGAACGGATACTCGGAACTCGAATGGAATTTCTCCGATTTCGTACAGATCGGAGAAAATTCCGTTCCGAACGGATACCTCGATAGGGGTGAATTTCATTTCCAAGGAATGCTTTTGAGGTGCATTCGTTGATTTTTTGGAATATATTGGAACCAAACTTAAACCGATCAATTGCAGCTCTGCTTGGTCTTGCGCAGTCAACAGCAACAGTGTCCTTTATTCTAAGTGAACTGCTAAACGCGTTATGGAAAATTACATGTGCCCAAAATGGATAAAATTCATTACACATAGGAAGAAATATCTATATAATCTAGCCATTAAAAAATAAAAACAATAATAATTAAAAACGTTGATGTTCAACATTTTCTTTTAAGAGTCGTCCTTATCAACAACGAAATTGCGATTGATAGACAAATTGACAAATACCAATAAAATTGTTCAAGATTGACATTCACAATACCGATTTGTCAACCGACAATTGCTGCACGTTCACAGTCGATCAACACTTAATTGATAATTGATCTTCGCAATACCATTTAAAGAAATTTATTGATAAGTATCAACTATCAATTGATATATGTAGTTGATCTTCGCAAAAGGGCTGAATGTTTTGCCTTTTAGGCACAGAAATTCGCTTGTACTAACATATTCAGTATGATTTGCAGCGTTTGACGCTTTCCGTCAGATTAAAAAACATTATCGGGTCTATCACAGAATCCGTCGTATTCGGAATTTTGCTACGAACCCCGAAAGAACTGTTACAGAATCCGTCGTAGGGGAATTTTGAAATTCGTAGAAAGTGGTATCACTGAATATAGGTACCACGTTCTACGAATTTTGAAAGCAAAAAATGTACCCTACGATGGATTCTGTGATAGTTCTTTCGGGGTTCGTAGCAAAATTCCGAATACGACGGATTCTGTGATAGACCCGTATAAGTTAAAGTTCTAGTTCATTTGTGACTCCCCAACCTTGGGCGATTGGGCGATCACAAACTGGACCAATCGACTGGGTAACACAGTCTATCACAGTGAGAATTACAGCGGAGTTCAATGTTCATTTATATGCGTCGTCAAATGCAATGACTTCAACCTTTAACATACATACCAGGTCCACACCATTTTGTTCCAGGATAGATAAATCCAAGACCTCCGCGAAACTCTCGTCCATATGAGCCAGCATCTTTGCAAACATTTTCCAATTCCATGACTGATTCGCGTGGCACTTGTCGGATTCGTCTCTGATCAGATTGTAAAAGCATTCGTTGGATGTCACCCCTGGAAATCAAAGATTCGTATAAAATTGACAAGAGGATTTATTAAGGCCCGCTTGCTTGTAATACTCATAGCGATTTAAGTTCCACTTAAAAGCTTATGTGACAGTTTATGACATGGACAAAGTAGCCCATGAGTTATTTAAGTAGAACTTAAATCGCTATAAGTAGTATCATCAAACGGGCCTAAAAGATTGATTGATTTCTACCTGTCAGTGTGCATTTTACAAAATGGATGCCGTGAAGAAAGCTCAACCATTACTGACATTGTCATATCTGCTATTAGGACAGCTGATCCACATGCCAAACGTATAGATCCTGAGAGTAGTACAACCAATGAGAGTGCAGTGAAAAATTGCCTCGTAGTCATCTGAAATTATTCAACAGTTTGTTTTATATAAACAGTTTGTATAGGTATTACATTTGCATAGGACCGACTCATGAAAAGTATGAACCACTTAAGTTGTTTTGGCTATTTAACGTTTTTTGAATTCTGTTTTCCTTACTCTGTTTTTTAAGCCAAACCAGGTGAAAAAATTCAAATATTGAGGAAGCTATAGCTGTTTTAAAACAGCTTAAGTCATCAACTGTAGTGCAACGCTTAAAGTTTAAAATTGCTCTCCTGAACAGTATACAAAATTGACATTACCTTTTTTACCTTTTACCTTTTACTTTTTACTTTTTACCTTTACCTTTTTGTTTTTTATTTTTAACGACGTATAGAAGGGACTCACAATTTGTGTTCCGAATCCAAAAGTCGACTGTGAATAACTACCAAATAATGGGTGGGAGTGGGATAGTTGAATTGGTAGTCAATTTCGATTTGTCGAACAGTCGATGCATTTTTCTTTTGGTGCTGGGATTTGTGATTATCTACCTATTAGTTAAACGGGGTTCACATATCACATCACAGTTAGTTCAGTTTAGGAGAGTTTAAAGTTTATGAAATTGTTTGTTTCAAATGGAACTCCTGATATAATTTACAGCCCGATTCTGGCAAACCTCACTGATACCTCACAAGTCACAAAATCCTCAGGTGAGATGAATTTGATTTGTGAGGTTTTTGTTTTCTTTTAGCGCGTTCACAACTTGTGAGGCTCACAAAAAAAAAAAAAAAACGAATTTTCGATCTCGAATGGAACAGGTCACACAATTCAAAACCAGTTTTAACGGCTCACATAGTGACAATTATTATTGCATTTGATGGTCCTGGTTCCCTATTTGCACGCACTTAATGACCTGAACATGACATTTTATGCTACATTTATAACCATTTCGAGAAAAATACATACCTAGTATTTGTATTAAAAAAAACTAAGGAAGTTGGGGAATTATGATTTGTGAGAAATGTGAAATGAAAGGTTATTTTATATATTTTTACTAACTTCGTACACGAGTTCGAACTTTTATTAAATTAAGTTAAATTTTAAATTTTTTGCGAATTTGAAAGTAACCATTCTGAGGTGAATTTTTTGTGAGTTTTGTTGTGAGGATTATCGTAGAATTCGGAAAAAGTTATCGAATCACAAGAAACCACACAAGAGCTTGTGACTTGTGAGAGCTCACAACGGCAAAATCGGGCTGTTATCACAATGCCAAATACCTCATTTGTCAATATCTAACAAAAATACATGTCATGAAATTAATTTTCGCACTTTTGTTAAAAGAGAAAAAATTAAACACAGTTCAGGGAAACTTTTTATTTTCCTCGATTACGTAGTATGAGAAATTTATTGTTTTCGTACAAAATTTCGAACTCGCGATGTTAATCAGTAGGTATTTTCTTTTTAAATTTCGTTCGCTTTTGTCCACTTTGCCACAAAAATCGTTAGATTCTCAAGTGATTCCAATTGTAATTTCTTTATTAAGTCTTCTTATTTGCAGGTTGCTTATAGATAGTGTACAAATTTTTTTTTCCTGGTGGACAGAAAGAGAGGCTGTAAAAGTCTGGCAAACTCGGCGATCGTGCGACCAATACTTACATATGGCAGCGTGGTCTGGTGGCAAGCCGCCAGAAAAGCGACCAATCTTAAGTTAATGACAAAAATACAAAGAATATCTTGTAAAGGGACAACCGGTGCTTTGAGAACCACACCTACAGCTGGACTAGAGCCGATTCTCAATCTGAGACATATACATGCAAGAAACCGCTGCCAAAAGTGACTTAAGGATCAGCCAAACTAACACTTGGAACCCTTGCAACTTTGGTCATTCACAGATCGTATATAAACACGTAGGGAACGTTGTCACTTCTGACTGCTGCTTTCCGGGAAGGGAAGAATGGAACACAAATGAACCCACAAAAAGAAAATCAATATCCATCGATACAGATGGTTCAAAGATGGACTTTGGATTTTGGAACCGGTGCCGGCATATTCTCTGAGGAATTAAATATACATTGCTCCATCAGACTACCTGATAGTAGTAGTGTCTTCCAGGCGGAGGTTCTGGCTATCGCTGAAGCGGCCCGTAAGGCGTCATGGCTGGCAATACTTCGTAGCGATATTACCATCTTCATTGGCAGTCAGGCGGCTATAAAAGCAGTTTCTGCTAATGAAATATGTACTCTGCAATCTCAGAGAGCGAGTGGAGAACAAAATTCGAATGAAAACCAACAACAGGTGGAAAGAACTCACTACCTGTGAAATATCACGGAAGCTTTGGCCGGAATATAACAGAAGCCGGACCAATAAACCACAGTTTGACAGGTCATCGCTATCTAAGTTTAACTTCTTTAGAAACCACGCAATGAAACTAAATCTCAAAAATGACGACATATGCAGAGGCTGCGGAGACGAGGAGGTCCACGAGAACACGCCTCACTTCCTTTGTCATTGCCCGAGTCTCTGTCACTTGAGGATCAGAACACTTGGAAGTTATTACTTCCATGACGTACATGAACTTTCAGATGTCTCACTGTGTGATCTTTACAGGCCTCTGAGGACATCAGGATGGCTAGACAGTGTCAGGTAACCAAAAGAGGAGAAGGGATGGATATAACACCAACGGTTACCCCAAAAAGGCATCACAATGGGTCGACGAGGACCTAAGTGATGTATGGTAGGGCTCACCCTGCTCTACCTACCCGTTTACCTAACCTAACCTAACCTTTAAGATGTGTTTAGATATTTGCATTCAAATGGAATTGAAATTAAAATTATAGATAATACTTAACTATAAATGTAGAAATTGTGCCTCCAATAAAAGACTGTTTTAATTTTTGAGTGTTGTTCGTTACTGAATTTCGGTAAATAATTTTAAATGTATTTAATTTTGAGTCTAAAGAATTGTTTGGGGAAGGAAATTCGAATTTACTGGTCAGGGTTGAGAGGAACTGCAAGGCAAGTACACGTCCAGCAAAGTAAATGCTATGTTTGAATTTTCGAACTTACTTTAGGAAAGTATTCTTTATTCATACCGATTCAAAGCTATTGCTAAGGACTTTTACTTTGCTTAAACCTTATACTCAAAGCAAATGATAGTTTTTATTCCAACGACCCAATAATGAAGTTCTGTTCATGCATTTGGCATGTCCTTCACCAAGCTATCTCCCTAGGATTCAAGTTTAGATATCATTACACAACTTTTCTGTAAAACCTTCCTATTTACTTGTTTATACTCGTCTTAGTCATCAAAAAAAAAAAAAACCTTTGACCATGTTGCAGGTTTAAGATATAAACTACGACCTCCACCTCCATATTTAATTGTGGTTCGCGTCCTAACCTTAAACAAACATTATTTAAAAAAAAAATCAAACAAACAAGTAAATCCCGTACATTATACTGACGCAAATATTTTCTTGTTACTAATCGATTCGAACGAGACACTCCCGCCAGAATTCTAGGAAAGGTCATCTATGCCTCCAACTTGCTGTAGATTAGCCCAAAAAAAAAAAAAAACTACTGCACAAACAAGAAGTACCAGCGCACCAGCTCACAGGTAAATACAGATCTACCTTGTGCTTGTGCATGTGCAATCCAACACTTATAGCCAGTAGCGGACACTTTCGTGCGATTGTAAAATATGAAATTCCAAAATCGTGATTCAATACTTCCTATGTGGTGTGGTATAGATTGGCTGAGAATTGCCAAACACTCCATTGTTTTCGCATCATGGCTTCATTAACTTTATTTTTTTCAGCACTGATCATAAATTTTGCGAACACGTAATTATCATACCAGCCAACACACTACCGACAGTATATCAGAGCAATACCATCGCTCTTTCATTAACACGCAAAAACAAAGTCACAAGGTTACTATAATACCGAAAATGTATCAACAATTATGCGATAATGACATTTTTTCACAGACTCAGCAATAACCACAAGAGACCACCAGACACCATTAACAGTGTAACTTCTGCAGAGCACCCACTAAGCGACCTTCACCTTCCCTGTCGGTGCACAAATCAAACAAAAACACCGGAACATACGTCTTAGCAGATACACACAATAGACACAACAAATAGACGCCGGTGGCATAAGTTGGCGGATTAATTTCCGTGTAGGTTTCGATTTAATGGATGTAAACCGTTTGCCGTAGACGGTAGTCTTGGAGCTTTTTAATGATATAAACACGTCATAAACAAGTTTGCAGAGTATATTATCACTGTCGGTCGGATGGCCTGATTTATAAGGTCATTGCCATCAAAATCGTGATTAAACGGCGGTAACTGATTGTCGGTTGAGTTGGCTTTGAATGTGACCAAGGATGGATTAGTTTCAAATAATTAAAAGCGATATGATTTACTTTAAAAGTCACGCCCTGTATAGACATAATCCGTTGGCTTGCGGGTCGTGGAAATGTTAATTCAAGTCCAGGCTTTATTGCCAGACACGGGTTAATGACCTCTTTTCTGTGTAGTCAAAAGCTAAACCTAGAAAAGTAAAAGCCAGCTGTGTGATGTTGAAAGAGTTTTTTTAGTTTCTAGGTCTTCAGTTAATTTGACCGAATGAGACTTGGTTTTGTTTTATACCGCATTTAGGACTTGTGTTGAACAAACTAAAGCAGCTAAAGGCTGCACCGACCGGACCCCGTAAAACAGTCTTCAATTATTTTAATGTCGAAATTTTGCATTGCACGAAAGAGTAAGGTTGGTTGGTAAGCATGGTGTTGACGGTGGCGTATACGTAACTTTTTTTCTCAATAAAAAGTAGCGATATAAATTTAAAGGTTTTGTAGGTTTAGGATTACATTGGAACAGAGACTAATACCATGTTCCCACCAACGTGATTTAGATAAATCCACTTGATTTAGGTAAATCATCTCATAAATTACGTGATTTATCATATATTTTCGTGGTTTAGACGTGTTTACATTTTAATTACGTATCTGTCCACACAAAATAAAATCGAACATACCTCTATTATGTTCAGCACTTCATTCAGCAAACGAAAAGTCAGTGATGGGACTTGAGGAAAGTGAAACGGTGGTAGAAAAGTGGTAGAAAAAAAATTGTCCATTCCATTATAAATAATTCATTTATTTATACCGATGAAATAGTAGATAATAATAAAAAAAAAACGAAAATAAAATAAATATAAATAGGTAAGTCATTTCTAATTATTAATTTCAATTATTCTTAAAAATCATATTTGTTGTTCAAAACAAAAAACTTAATTATTACTTCGTATTGCAACCGTCTGCGAATTTATATTTTGGAGCACTTTTTACCAATAATTTCGGTGGTTCAAAATCTTCCCCGTTCCCCAGAAGTTCCTGGCAGCTTTTAAATTTTGAAAAAACTACAGAAAAAATGGAAAAATTATCATTAAATAGAAAATATTAAAATTTAGAAAAACGCCCTCGCACTAATAAAATCAAATAATGAAGTATTGCCGCGGTAAATGGTGTATACTGGACTGGAAGTTTTTATTGATACAATTCTTCGAGAAAAATACTGATAGCTGAGTTTGTATGAGTAAAAGTAGGGCGAGTAGCAGTACCTAGGTAAAGTATGTACAGTTTTCAATTTAATGATGGAAAATAAATATTATTAGCAAAAAGCTTTGTTAAAAGGTGGTCGATTTCGAGTTCAGGTTGGTAGAATCTCCGAAAGTGTTAAAAGTGGTAGAAATACCACTTAAGTGCTAAAAGTCCCGTCACTGATAGGGCAAAGATGACGTAAATGTCACACTAAAACACGTAAAGTTCGGTGGAAACGCGTTTCGTGATTTATAAATCACTTCGGCTATATCACGTTGGTGGAAACATGGTATAAGTTTTAAACTGAAATGCTTGATCTCTAATTAAATGTATACGATTTAATTAAGGGCAATTCAATTTTTGGTCGGCGGCGAGTTTAAGTCTTTGCACGGGAGAATTCCCTTTCTTCGGAAGTCGGTTAACGGATTCTATGCATAGGAAAAGGTTCAACGGTTCAACAAGATTGCTGACATCGGAATCATAAACTAATGGCCATGGGTGGCACCTGAAAGTTTATTGTATTGTTTTTTTTTTCTGTAAATGCTGCGATTAGAATATGTGTTCGAGTTAGTGTAAAGTCGCGGTATTCATTAGGTCGTATGCATAAAACGTAGGTATTGCTTTTTAAAAAAGCGGCGGCACTGACATTTTACTCAGTTCGGTATGAATAAAACTTATCAGACAAAGCAAGTGCTATGCAAATTCTGAGTCGGCTATTTAGTTGACTCAGACCTTTTGCTTAATATTTTGTACTCACATTTTTTACACAAAAAGAGTAAGCAATGTGTATTTTCGATGGTTTGTCTATAAATGATTTAATTAAGTTTGTTCGTGCAGGAAAACCTTCAAAACCCTGTGAAAAAATCAATTATTTCTGGTCACGCGAAAAGTATGGAGTGTGGAGTATTTATGGCTAATACAGGGAACTCCGGATATAATGACGGCGAAGGGACCGGGCTTAAATGGTCTCAATAGCCGATTGTCGCTCTAATCGAAGGTCAAAAAAATTAAAAAAAAAAAAACGTATTCCTTACTAGTAGATAGGTACACACGCATGTTGTATTTATACTTTAATTATTATATTTAGACTTCAGATAGAATTAAAATGAAAACAAGGTTAATATATTTTTTGCACAGGCAACTAGATGCTTTTTCTTATTTCGTCGCTATCATCCGGATGATAAATTAAAATATTTATAAAAAACCGACGCTATATACGGAATCGTCGGTATATCCGAAGTCGCTATATCAGAATTTCAGGATGAACTTGTATGAAAAAAATAGTGTAAAATCAAGGGACTCAGAACTTGCGTCGTTATATCCGCATGGTCGTTATAACCGAAGTCGCTATAAGCGAATTTCATTGAATTTCGTTCTGATGCAAATGTTTAAAAATAATCATTTATAAGTACGGTGACCATATTTTTAAGAGCCAAACCCGGGACAGAAAAAGTGAAAATGTATAACAGCACACAAATTTCCAAAAAATAACAAAAAATTGTATGTATGTTGGGATGTATGTCCCGTATTTCTTAAAAAAATCTTTAAAAAAAAAACGGGACAGGCTATTGAAATATGGGACTGTCCCGGGAAATACGGGACGTATGGTCACCGTATTTATAAGGTATGTATTTAAGTATGACAGTTCAAATGACTGGCGTGTCAACAAATATTTCCAACAAGCCTATGATTTGATATTCCCGGCACCTGAAGAAGAAAAAAAAATCAACAACCTATTTGGCAAACAAAAATCATATTTCCAGGTGCAAGTGGAGCTATAGCCTATAGATTGCATGCATATTTCTGAATTTAATTTTTTGTAATTTCAATTTCCACAAAAAAACGTTAGAACGAATTAAAAAAAAATCAAAAATTCAAATTTACTGGTCAGGTTAGACAGCAATTGCAAGGCAAGTACCCACACGTACAGCGAAGTAAAAGTTATGGCTGAGTTCATAAAAGTAAAATGCGGCAGCACTGCAATTGCGTTCATTAATGTAAAAAAAAAACTGCATTATCTTGCATGAGGGCAAATAAGCATTGCGTTCATATAAGCCAAATGACATTCAAACTGCGATTAACTCTGCATTGAATTTTGTTTTGTTGCCGAGTTGCAGGACGATGGAAGGAAAAAATATGTAAGTAAAATAAATGAAAATTTAATAGATTTATCCAAAATAAATGAAGGATTTTTTTTTATTAAAAAGTTCAAATATATTATTTGTGTTTTATAGGAATCAAAGTGCAACAATATTGCAATTATGAACTTACCCTATGTTCGAAATTTCGAACTTACTTTAGCAAAGTATGTTTTTATTCATACCGATTCAAAGCAATTGCTAAGTGCTTTTACTGTGCTAAAACCTTTTACTCAAAGCAAATGCTGGTTTTAATTCATACGACCCATTATGATTGGAAAACGCAACCGAATGAGAAAAAGTCTTATAGACTGCTATCGATCTTCTATGGAAGCACATTACTTCAGCACCTACAACCAATTTTATTAAAGAAAAAAATGCCTTGTACCTCATCAAACCATGTATCAGAACTTAAACTACAGATGTTCCACAAGGAAGCTTTCTTGGGCCACTCTCGTACTTGTTATTAACACGTAATATAACGCGAACAACACGTTTGCCTAGGAATCTGCATATCTTTCACTAAGGACTTGAAAACTTTTTTTTCAAATAAAATGCAAACTTCTCGGGATATCTCAAAAAAAAAAAAAAATTCATGTACCACATGTTTCGAGTCGCACTCGTTTTCAATCATAAAAATGGCAAAAAATATACTTTTTCTATGCATAGGTACTAGAGATGAAGAATATCGCCATCTCCATTGATAGTCAGGCTGCGTTTGAAGCGCTAGAGTCACATACCACTAAATCTGAACTATAATCAGGAACTGACGTACAATGCTTAAGGCATTATGTTCGCAGAACCGAACCGTGTCAGATTATGTTGGGTGCCTGGCGAGGTACCTGGGCATTGTGATTTTGAGGGTAACGAAAAGGCCGACGTTTTGGCTAAGGAAGGAGGGGAACTCCCACTAAATGCAATCGGGCCTAGCGAGGTATCCGTCGGAATGGAAAATTCTCCGATTTTATACGATTCGGAGGATTTTTGCTGCTAGGTATACTTCGGAGAATTTTTCCGATATTTTGAAACGCATATCGGTGAGTTACGTTCAAGTGCGAAGAAGTGCATTTTGTTGTTAAATTTTTGACAGCTAGGTTCCAATATCCTCCGACAGAAATTGGTTGCGGAATTTGTTTCTCTTCCGAAGTCGGACACCTGGAATGGAATATGTGCCTCCGAAAGAGTATGCGTTGCGGAGAATTTTCCGTTCCTACTTCCGAGTGATTGAGGATATCAGACCACCTATGGCCGTTGTTAGAAGGGTTATTTTTGAGAAAACCTCCAATAAATCAGCCACAATATGGTCACAACTAGAAGGGCACAGGGTCTCAAAGGCACTGTGACTCGCTCTAAATCGGAAGAAGTCTGAAGAATTAATTAATCTCAGCCTTCTAAGGAAGCATGCTATGAGATTAGGCTTACGGATAAATGCAGGTACTGTGAAGACCTACAAGTTACGGAAGACGTCTCCCACCTTATATGCGAGTGTCAAGCAATTGCTCGGAGTAGAAGGAACCACCTACGCAGGTACTTCCTTAACAACTTAGAGGAGGTTGGTTCGTCAAACAACATTGAGACCATAATCAAATTCTGTAGGTAATTTAATTGTATGGGCGATTTGGTTAAGGTTTTTAACCGTAATGGTTCCTCGGGGATGGCGATGGGCCCGCTTTGGTGCCTGGTCTTTTGTGACGATCTCTCAACCCCACTCAACTAAATGCATAGGTCTGTTCTCTACTTGTTCAATAGTTTTAGGACCAAAAAGGCAATGGACCCGAGGGCCTACCTTAAATTGCGCACTTTTGTCACAACCTAACCCAAGGCTATCCCATTAATAGCTACAGTATTAAAACCTCATTTGGAACAAAAACCAGTATTACATCAGTGGCTTAATTCATTAAACGTTTTATTTCTGACGCAGCATAGTTTACAACTGCCAGCCCCTTTCTCGTGCGCATCGCATGTCAAACCTCCATTGGTTGTCAATAGGGTCATACAAAATGTAATCCAGTCTGACAAGGTCAATTCCACGTATGCACGTCCTACAAAATATATCGCACCATAAATATTTTATTCACACAATCATGTAAACTTAACTTTAAATCTGTGCAACTGTTAAATTATCCACACTTGGACCTTGTGCTGACCCAATTAAATCAATATACACAGCACTGAGTACGTAGACTTGTTTTCATCCTTCGCCGGTTTAAAGTGCAGTCACAGTTCTACATATAATGCTCAGCATTTCATGGTGGTTCCAAACAACAAAATCTCCCTTTGGTAAAACGAAACAAAACAAAAAAACGTTTAATTATCGCCACCAACACCACAAACAAGTATCTGCACGCAAATGAAAATAAGATACAAAACTGGAATACATCGAGCTATGTACCTACATACCGTACCCAATGACCGGCATATTACGACTTGCGAGTAGAGTATGCCACTGAAGAGGCGGTGGAGGCAGTGGCAGAGTGCCTTGCTTTGTGTGATTTCATCCGCTCGAATCCGCTGGCCAAAATCTAGCTAACGTGAATGGAACGGCACTTTAAGGCGACATTGAAAAAGGAATTAAGTTTTCCGTTAAAAAGTTTGCGGTGCTGTCATTAAATTTGAGCGATAAGCTGACGCACACCTTGCTTACCTCACATGGCACAAAGAAAGCTTTACTAGAAACCACTTCACACATTCTAACATTCAGTATGTGCGTATGTGATTTGATAGTACTGACTGGGAAAGTATAGTTTAAGACAATAAATCATTGTCCAAGGCAGGACGCTCAATGTGCTATAATTACAAACAACTGCCGCCGCGCCGTCAACTCAATTCAATGTTTTCACACTTTGGTCAATGGACAATGACCTCAAATGGCTGATGAATTGGCACTTTGAGTGCGCAAATTGATTAGTAACATTATTCTAACCCCATTGGCATTGCAAAATCAATCGTACGCTTCTATAGTATTTACCTTTTGGTCCACCACAGGTGAGATTTGTTAGCTCAAACAATTTACATGGCTTACTATTACTTGTAACGAAATCCGTAATGTAAAATGGATGAGCTTGGGTTGAGTCAAGTTAGTTTATCGAAGGTAGGTAGAAACGACCTCGAATTTTGTTGATATTTGACCTCGTATGAGCACATCTGACCAAAGTTTGTTGACTATGTAGTGTAGATATTAACATGCTGATTGCCGAAAGTCAACAATGCTGTTTCAAAAGAATATTTCCTAGGTTATTCTAGATAGCGTGACGTTGATGGAAAATGTACAGTATTTTGGGGACAAACATTTAAACAAGTAAACGTGTATACTCGTAAGTCTGGGGGAAAAAGATAACTACATATTGCTTTTGATTGGGTCCTTACGCGGAACTGTATAAATCGCATAGTCTTTGTAAGAAGTTGACTCTGTGTGGTTAGATCATAAAGTTAGTATTACCGGGAGCTACAGCTGACCCGCACACCTACATGATTCCCCCCGCAAGTTTTGAAAATAAAATTCTCTCTTAAATATCCCATCTGTGAATAAATGTGACGCAGCAAAAAAAAAAAAGAAAAGAAAGAAGAATCTAAATGAAGAAAGTGTAACAAAAAATCAAATGCACGACTGTGTCGCACGAAACTTTCTCGTTCATTAAAAGTTTGGTTAAGTCAATTGATAGGTAGGTAAAAAGTTCAGAAGCAACTTTTTTTTCTTATGAATTCATAATAAATTAACAATAGTTCTTAAAAACTTAAATTAAATTATTACTTTAAGTATATTAATATTCATTTGATATGGCAGTAGATACATATCAAATATCATTGTGAGTTTTTATAAGTTTAAGCTCTAAAGAACAGGCAATTTTCGCAAGTTCTGATGATTAGAAAGTAGTCAGCGCCTACTGTAGGTATACTGTTTTAAACTTTACAAGAATTTGGAGCATAAGCGTAGTAGGTGTTTCTGTTTTGTTTGATCTGTTAGGGCATAATTTTATTTTTTACTGGAATAGATTAGTGATGGTGGCTAAAGTTGTCAACGATAGATGAAAATTCCCCCGAACATTTTCAGTTCTCTGAAATTATTCCTTGTATCCCATATCTCCATCGGAATTTATTTTCCCAGGAGTTTTTTTTTTTCGAAATTATGTTCGAAGGCGTTGAAAATTATTGTCAATCGCAATTAATTCAATTATTTCATATTTGAGGAGTTTTTGGTAATCAGGCCTATTCGGCAAAATCTTTTATTCATTAATTCTGTTATTCTGGTATGAATTTCTATACAAAAGTTCGAACTGTCAAAAAATCTTTTACGGGCGCTAGAATTAGGTATTCTGTGTGGAAAAATCTTTTATTAGTAGTAGCGACTTTATTAACATCTAATATAATTTTATAATCATTTTGTTCGTTTTTACAAACAATTTTGGATAAGTCTTTTATGGTTTGGCTTATGGCCGTCTACCAGATTGACAATTTAGCTATCATAAACTATACAATAAACTAGTAACTGATGACTTTAAATATGTACAATATATTTGTGTTCAAAAATCGCCTTCCACGATACGAGTTCTATAGCGACTCGCAGTTGTAGCATAGTTGTATAAAACTTCCCACCCAAGACTACCGTTCAATATGTTAATAACCTCATCCTCGTCAAGTAAAGTTCGTCCAAAGTATCTTATACGGATATCTCTTAAAATTGGGCATCTTCCGATGAAATGGTATACATCCTCCCTCTCATTAAGGTTGCACAAGTCACATAAAATTGGAAGATCAAGTCGATGCGGGATAAAATACAGGTTTATTAATTCACCTCTAAGCTTGAGTATTGTGCTTATCATTTCCGGAGAATACCGGTTAAGTAAGTAAGTGGAAGCGTTTACAAAGAGATTATAGTTCAATCTACTATACACCAGCCTTGGTTGCGATGAATGAGCTTCAGATATAAACCCGTCGTACATGTTACTGCCCGCTTTTTTCAGGATGTCGGTAAACATAGATTTCAGCATCGAAAGCTGCATTTCAGCTTAGATATTCAAGTTCACGCCATAACTAGCTGCTAACTCCTCCCACTTTAGCACCAAGTGACCTCTTGTTGAAAGTATATGCTTCAGGACAATCCTTGTCAGTCTTCCTTCATTCATCTCCCCTATTTTTGCAATGTAATCTGCATGCAGCTTTAGGGTATCTAAAAACAGCGGCGGAACTCCGCTTTCTAAATGCAGCATATAATTCGGAGTACAAGCTGGAAGTCGAAAGCTTCGCTTCAGAAAGTACCTAAGGAATTTCACAACTTCTTCAAAATGACAATAACAACAAATTTGCGCTCCATACAGCAGTATAGAAGCTGCGGTAGCACGATAGAGATTGTATTTCGACGTGTGTTGGATATACTTGTTGTCAATGCAACGTCCCCAAACTGATGAAACGGCTCTTTTAGCTGCTGCTAGATTAGCTTCAAAGTGTTTTTTCATACTTAGGTTAGATGTAATTAACACACCTAAGTATTTATACTCTTTCACTACTTCAACGCGTACACCCTGATAGGACCATTTTTCGTTACGAGCGTATCTTCCACCACCATTTCTAAAAATCATCATCTTTGATTTCGATAGATTTACAGTTAAATTCCATTGCTTGCAGTAACTTTCAAGACGATTGACAGCTAGCTGCACTGTCTCCGACAAAAACACTATATTGTCCGCGAACTTTAACGCTGGTATCCACACCCCACCAAATTTGATCCCTCCTCCTACTTCTTCAACTATATCACTTATAAACAAGATGAAGAGCAGTGTGCTTAGGATGCATCCTTGCTTCGCGTTTGGTAGGTAGCCTTACAGCGAACGCACCTACTAATACCGTCATTACATGCGGTTTCTCCTTATGGCGCTGGATCGAACGGTCTTGTTCTTTGTAGGCGGCGCTCAAGGTTTGTCACTTCCAGAGTACGGGTTATTTCATTATTGCAATGAGCATGAATACGAGTACGAAGTTTGCGAGCAAAGTTTGTTACCTCGGGACTCACGGTAGCAATTCCTAGATCTCTGTGGATATCACTATTTCTTATATACCATGGAGCATTCACGATTGCTCTTAGCGTTTTGTTTTGGAATGTTTGTATTATAGCAATATTGCTTGGTTTGGTACAACCCCAAAGTTGTATACCGTATGTCAAAGAAGGTTTTAGCACTTGCTTATAAAGGAGCAGTTTGTTGTATACGCTTAGCTTCGAAAATTTTCCGAGAAGCCAATACATTTCTCTAAGTCTGATTTCGAGCTCGTCGCGTTTTTTCTTAACGTGTGGCTTCCACTTAAGTTTCGCGTCTAGGGTCATTCCTAGATATTTTGCCTCGTTTGCGTATGGTATTTGTACCGAGTTAATGGAAACGGGTAAGTTGTTTATCTTTTTGTACGTGAAATTGATATGCGTCGACTTGGTCTCGTTAAGGGCGATTCGCCAGGTCTTTGTCAACTCGGATACTTTGTTAAGAGCCCGTTGGAGTTTTCGCGTTGATGATTCGACTGACTCATCTATTGCGAGGATAGCCGTATCGTCTGCGAACGTTGCTACGATGGTCCTTTCATCTTGTGGTATATCTCTTGTGTAGAGCAGGAATAAGATTGGGCCGAGAACGCTTCCTTACGGAACGCCGGCGTGAATTTTTTTGAATTCCCAGAATTCAGTCTCATGTCTAACACGAAAGAGTCTGTTTTCCAGATAGGATTTCAGTAATTTGTATAATTTGTCCGGTAAGATTGTCCTTAGCTTATACCTTAGGCGTTCGTGCCGTACCTTGTCGAAGGCTTGCGATACGTCGAGAAAAGCGCTGGAGCAAATCTTTTTCCATTCTAGAGCTTTTTCAATTTCAATTTTGGGTTTCCTTATGGACTTTAAGGCTTTCCAAAGTGAGTAGTTTGAGCTCTTTTCAGCAGTCAAGCCCTCGAGGTTAGTATAAGTTTCGAGATTTCTTAGATCCTGTAGCTCATTTTTAAGTTTTTTGCAAAGATGATTCAGATAAGTTTTATCAGGGGGTGCGCGGGATTGTTGCCATCTCTTACGCGCTCTCCTCTTTTCTCGTATGAGGTCTTCTATTTCAGGCGTGTATTTGACCGTGTGACTGCCTTCCGGAAGAGAGTATTTTTCCACGCTGCGCTCTGAATAGATTCCATACGAGATTGTGGAATGTGGTTACAAAAGTAACACAACGAAATCATGAACCAAAAATTTTGTTCTCCTTTTCACTGCGAATTGAATTCTCCACTCTCTTTTCGTCCGGGACATCAATTGCTTGTGAAATTTGTCATTTTTTCTGCAGTGTTGCCAGCTTTTATAAGACGTTTGGAGCCAAATTGAGAAATTTTGAAGCAGCAAATATCTAAACTTATAGAATGAAAAGTAAAACACGTTTGTGTTTGAGACTTTTTTAGTTTCCATTTTGCAATGTTGACAAAAAAAAAAAACTACATTGCATAATGCATAATATGGGTGCGTGAGTTCGAAACAAAATTAAACATGCAGTAAAATACCTAGTAACCTTTCAAAATTCATTGAGCAGTTATACAAATATACAAAGCCCAATCTCTTTTCTACAAGAAAAAAAAAAATAGTTCCTGGTTCCTCCACAAAGATTGTTTACCTAGATTAGTTCATTCGCAACAAAATTAAATCATAAGGAAATAAAAATATTTGATCTAAGGACCCCACCAGGGCGCAAAAGAAAAATCACCCAAAAAAGGGAAGATTTCCACCTACCTCGGAGAAAAAAGAACAAAAAGGGTGCTTTTGGTACTTTATGCAATATCAAAATCGAAAAACAGAATTGTGCTTCAATAGCTACCTGGCGTCTATTTTACCGTTAACTCCGATCGATTATCTCTTAAGCCCTGCAAACCCCATCGGGGCGCAGAAATGTCTACCCTCAGCCAGCGTAACCGTAGTGCGACTAAAGTTGCAATTTGGCACTTTTTTTTCGAGAGCCTGGCATAATTTTGTTTTTTTGCTATTTTGGACCTTTTTTAGTTGGAAATGGAGCTCCGAATATTTTACAAATTGCTCCTATTTCCAAATAAAAAACTTTAAAATGTAAGTCAGTTGCCTATCACAACACTTTTATAGTGTGAAACGGCACTCTCTTTTTTTCATTGGCCCTTATTCTTGCGACTTTTCAGAATTATGCAGCGGTCATACAGCCCTCAGCCACCTAGCGGTAAGTTAAGTATTTTCAGGTGTTCCTCATGTTCGTTAATACCACCGGTACTTAGCCGCCCAACAAAAGTCTATAGTTACATAGTTTATGTCCTCATCCTGCATTTAGTTAATCGTAACTTTAGTAATGAAGCCTCCTGTCAGGCTACCCCAATCTTTACAAATACATAAGAAGCCAGTTTTCGAGCATCAATAATGCACGAGAAATGAAGAGGTGTACTTGCAACAATTTAATTTCTGCTGCCGATCTGGAATAGCATTTTCAAAGGTCACCTCTAATAATATACCTAGCTATAAGGCACTTGAGGCAAACATATATCTATTCATATATAAATATTTAAGTACCTCACAGGTAGTAACATATTTAACATCACAACCCCATTTTTGAAAACGCAACTGATAAACTCTTCATAAACAAAGTTCTTTACTTCGCTAACGAATTCAAATATGTTGAAGGTACACATTCCACTTGCTTACAAAAATAAATTTTAAAAGCAATTAACGTATTCACATAGAGTTTCAACTTTTGTAATTATCGACAAATTATATAACACTCGGCACTGTGCTTTCTCTCGTAAGCACCTATATAATAAAGGCACCTTCTATCCACGTGAACCTTTGCAGCATGTGAACATTTTAATTACACAGGACCCACCATTGTTTTTTGTTTGCTTTAAGAATATAATCACGCAAGTCTTCAACTTAAATGAAATCGGAAATCCTCACAGGAATACCCGTATATTACATTACATAAAGCTGAAATGGAAAATTACGAACACAAAATCTCGAGAGGACACACTTACCATTGCTTATTTGATTGCGGACAGGTTCGAATGTTTAATTGAACGAAATGTGTATTAATGCTTGGCAAAATCCCAAAATCCCAAAATCCCATTCACTACACTCGACTGATTTGGAAACTTATCTCTTTTTTATGAGCAGCGTCACTCCCCCGGGCAATTAAAGTCGCAGCACGGAACCTCAGCCAAGCTAACAAAAGCAAAAGATTGACAGTGTCAAGGAAGTATACCCGTGTTATCCTGTGTGGATTTTTGTATGTTTCACTTTTTTTTTCTTTTTTTTTGGCAACAATCGAGATAAGGGATGAAAACTTAGACGATATATATTTCACTACAGCAGCAAATGAGATGCCACCTCCACAACCATGTTCGTGGTCCAATAATGTAAGACTGACAAGGTTGCCGTCAGTCAGTAAGCAAGCAACCGCTCAACAGTCGCCATCATGAACGTTCCTATCGTTGTACAAGCAGCTAGACATAGTGGCCAGAGACTATGGCAAAGGTAAAGCAGTGAGATACAATATTTTTCGTGTTTGAGCCGCTGCGACTTCATGGTCAAAAAGCTCCATCATACCGCTGTTTTCAATGAATGATAACAGAGAGCCAGAGCCTGGGAGACATGAATGAGAGAGATTACGCTTCCACGTTCCACTTCCCCATGCCAAAGCTTATAAGTTATAATGTTCGGCCTTTGGTGTTGCATGTGTGAAAAAGGTAAACAAAATAAGAATTCGGCAAAAGTTACGGATTATGTGTATGTAGTTACTTCCGCGACTTTGAGTGGGTGGCTGATGAGCTTTTCGCCATGTGTTTTAGGAAACAGCATCACTGAATGGGGTGCCGTCCAATGTGCAGACGCAGACCATTGACTTGGAATAATAACTCCTACGATTGAATTTTAAATAACTTTTGCCACTGTTGCCGGCATTTTTGATTCGTACTACTTTCGGTTGCTGATATTAGTACAAGAACAGGTTCGGCACTGATTGGCATCAGATTGGCCTACTGTCATTAGAAAGCCGACCGAATCCGCTTTAAAATATTCACCCCTATCGAGGTATGAAGCGTTCATTTCAAATGAAAATCTTCCGCAGCAATTCGTTTTCGGAGTGTTTCGGAAAAAATGTGCGTGTACCTGTCAAAAATGAATGTTTTAACGCGGTTCCAAGCAATGTGAAAAAAAATAAAAAAAAAGGAAACATTTTATTAATTTTGTCCTGTTTTTCGAAGATTTTGTAGAAATAAAGAGTGAAAATTGATTGCAAAATTTATGGCCTCATCCTAGTGATCGGCAGTGTATGTAAGCGGAGAATTTTTCCGAAAGTTGTATCGGAACGGATATCTCGAATGAAAACTCCATTCCGAACGGATACCTCGAGAAGGGTGGTTGACCGTTTTCTAAAGTTTCTTGAAAATTAAAAAAAAAAAAAACAAAACAAATCATAGATATAAATAGATTTAAGGCCGGAAGGCAATAATTTTAAGGATATTGTTAAGTTAAGAGCGTAGCTAAGAGCCAGTAAGCTAGAATAAGATAAATGTTAGTTCTAAATTAGATTTATTTGTCTAGTCTGTAAGTTAAAGAAAGAAGTAATAAAAATAAATTTAAAATTAAGGTTAATTGGCCGCCACATTGGCGCAAAAATAAAAACTTACACAGACAAATGGAGGGAGAAGGCTTGGAGCATATTTGAACATTTTGCGCTATGTTTCTTGAATATTAACACTTAATTTATTATTTGTTGATAGTTTAAAAAATAATAATAATGAAAATTTTGCGTCCACTATTTGCTACAATCGGCGCACAGAATCAGGACGCACGGGGGATGTCCTCACGTGATTGAGGCGGCAGTCAACATAGCAGGGACCTTTTTCAGCGTCGTATTTGAAGGGAAGATGATTAATAATACCCTATTCACACCGCACCGACTACCGTGTTTTCGTCGAAAACTCGTCGATCCAATGCTCGCGTTTCACTGCCCGCTAGATGAATAGCGGCCATGTCAAACTCCATAAAAAAAAAATGCATTTCACCATTTGTCTAGCACTTTTTGTGCAATGTATTTTTATTTTTTTGTATGGAGTTTGACATGGCCGCTATTCATCTAGTGGGCAGTGCAACGCGGATATTCACACCGAGTTTTATGTCGTTTTCCATTGGGACCAAAAATCAATCTTTTTTTCGAATCGGATCACTTTTTGCAGATCTTGATATTTTTTTAGATGTACACATACCAATATAATTTGCACAGCTGTTTTACGTCAGTTTAAGAAGTTTGCTTTCCAGACAAATGTGCAAAGTTTCGTGAAAACCAAAATAACAAAATACATAAATAGCTTACTTACTTACTTACTTAGGTGGCGCTACAGTCCGGGGTGGACCTGGGCCTCAACCAATACGCCTCTCCAGTTAGCGCGATCTTTGGCTAACTGCCTCCAGTTGCGCACTCCAAGTTGGTTGAGGTCCCCTTCCACTTGCGCGCGCCACCTAAGGCGAGCTCTTCCTCTACTGCGTTGTCCCTCCGGGTTAGAATCGAAGACTCTTCGGGCCGGAGCGTTGGTGTCCATTCGATCTACATGTCCCAGCCATCTTAGACGACTGATGCGTACTTTTCTGACTAGGTCGATGTCGCTGTACAGCTCGTAGAGTTCGCTGTTAAATCTTCTCCTCCAAAGCCCGTCAACGCAAACGGGACCAAAAATCACTCGAAGAATTTTGCGTTCGAAACGACCAAGGAGATCTTCATCCGCCTTTGATAGCGCCCATGCTTCTGCACCATAAAGCAGGACTGGGATGATGAGGGTCTTATACAGAGTTTCCTTAGTATTTCTCGACAAGGCCTTACTTATCAGTTGCCGTCTTAGGCCAAAGAAACAGCGGTTGGCAAGTGTGATTCTTCGTTTGATTTCTGATGTGATGTCGTTATCAGAGTTTATAGCGGAGCCGAGGTAGACAAAGTCCCTAACTACCTCAAAGTTATAGCTGTCTATCGTGACGTTCTGCCCGATTCGTCGATGTCGTGTATCCCTTCTTGTTGACAGCATATATTTTGTTTTACCCTCATTCACCACTAAACCCATTTTTGCCGCTTCTGTACTAATACTTGCAAACGCACCAGTGACAGCTCGCTGTGTTGTACCAACAATGTCAATGTCGTCAGCGTATGCAAGCAGTTGCACAGACTTATAGAAAATTGTGCCTCTGGTGTTGGCTTGTGAGTTTCGCACAATCTTCGCAGCGAGCGTTCTCCATCGTCATTCTGCACAATCTGACAAGTTTGGCAGGGATGCCAAAACTAGACATGGCTCTGTATAGCTCGTCTCTATAAACGCTGTCATATGCGGCCTTAAAATCGATAAAAAGATGGTGAGTATCGATCTGGTATTCTTGGGTTTTTTCCAGGATCTGCCGTAGTGTGAATATTTGATCGGTCGTGGACTTACCGGGCCTAAAACCGCACTGATAGGGACCTATCAGATCGTTGACGAATGGTTTCAGGCGTTCACACAATACAGCAGACATGATCTTATACGCAGTATTCAGGAGACTGACATAAATAGCTATGCTATATGATTTCGGAGGAACTATTATCTTCATTGTCTTCCTCGTCATCTGAAGACTACAAATCACCAAAAATACTTCATTTGTATCTACAACAGAGAAAACATTTTTCAGGTCGATATCCATTTGTGATTTTGCCAAAAACGAATGCCATTTGAACAGCTGATATTGTTGTCAAGTAACGCGTTAATCCATTTACAAAAGTAGATCAATTTCGTTGCGTGTTCCATGAGCAGGGTAAAATCGCAGATCTGAAAAAGATTTCTGGTGGTCCCAATGGAAAACGACATTAGTTTAGTTTTAGTTTTATTTGACGTTTCAATCAGCTGTGAGTCGTGCTGAACTAGTCGTGAAACTTCTGTGTTAGCTATTTTGGTTACAAAATTTTCATCGTATTTATAGTTAACAAATAAAATGAATTCAGAGTATTTGAAAATAACATTAAACGTTTTGGTGTAGTTTTCGTGGAAAACGACTTAGACAACTAGGGCTGTAGGAAATAAGGCCCCAATGAAATAAGGCCCCAAAAGAGAAAATGAAATAAGGCCCCAAATTTGTGGTTTATTTCATAATGAAATTAAAAATAATGAAAACTACTTTTCATTTAATATTGTTAATATTGGATAAACTAGTTTAGATTAAAGCAACTTTTTATAAACTCAACCTCGCACTCACCCCACAATCTAACAGTAAACCCAAGCAGGGGGTTGCAGGGAGGCAGCATGCCCCCCCATACGCATTCCATATCGGAAGGGTAACAATTAATAATAAAAAAAATATTTTTCATTAAGAAATAAGGCCCCAAAAAAAGAAATAACACCCCAAATTCTATTAAAAATCGTTGTTGTTGTTGCGTGTATAATTTTTTGGGGCCTTATCTCATTTTTCTTTTGGGGCCTTATTTCATTGGGGCCTTATTTCGCAGAGCCGACAACTAGTTTTGAAAACTGAAATATGTATGGGAAAAATTCTGCTTTCTATAAAGTTTTCTAGTATTTTCGGTTCGGTGTGAATAGCGTATACGGATTATCTGGACTAGTGGACTAGTCAGGGAATTAAAAAGGAGATGCTGGCGAAAGAGTTTACAATGTGTCTCTGAAATTCCCGATGCCAAAGCCGCTTTCACCCTAGATGGTGCTAGAAAATGAGGGCGTGTGGTGAAAAAGTTAACAGGAACCCATTGGCAATTTTACCTCTATACCTAATGCCTGCCGCTGAGGAGACGTATCTTCTTAGTTCGATTCTTGATAATTTTTAGATCAACTCTCTTTATTATTAAATAGTTCAAATTGTTTCCGGATCTTAGTTTAGGTTAGGTAAGCGGGTTGGCGTGTAGTACTCCGTGCCACACTCTCTGTTGCTGCATACAAACCATCCTGTGGATTTGATAAAGCTCATTATTTTGTCTATATGTGTGCTGGAAAGCTCGTCAAGGTCGTGGAAGAAGTGTCTCCCTAGGAATTGTGTTGGAGACCTGGGCATTGAGATAGGAAGTGGATTGTGTCCTCAACAGCTTCCTCATCACCGCAGCCTCTACAAAGTTCTTCTTCCTTCAAGCGTAACTTCTTCATATGATACCGCAGAGTGTTGTGCCTCGTTAGGATTCCTACGAGGGTGGAAAGAGATTTTCTGCCCTTTTGTATGAGACTCTCAGTTCTGGCTTCATTGAAGGCTGGCCATAGCATTATTGTGGTATGACAGGTATTTTGGCGCGGTCCATCTTGCGTTCGCCTCTCTTCAAGCTTGAGTGAGCAAGGCGGGATATTCACAGAGGGATCAGCTTATTCTGATACAGCTGTCGAACCTAGTCTAGCTAATTCGTCCGCTTTCTCGTTGTCAGGTCCCGGAACCCAGCAGAGCAATACCTTATACTGAGTGCCAAGAACTCTTAGTTCTTCGCGACAGCATTTCACAAGCTTTGATGTTATTTCTACTGCAGTTAATGCTTTTATTGCGGCCTGGCTGTCGATAAAGAAGGTAATATCTTCAGGTGATATTGCCCTTACCACAGACTCATAGGCTGCTGTTGTCACTGCCAGGACCTCTGCTTGGAAGACACTGATGTGGTCATGGAGGCGTACCGATTTTGATATACCCAGCGACTCAGAGAATACGCCTGACGTCTGTAAAAAGGGCTATGGATTGCGTGTTAGGTATGAGTCCGTCTCTCCATTCTTGCCTAGTGGGATAGGCGCTCGAGAAAGGTTTTGTGAAATCTAAGTATGCCGTGATGTAATCTGTGTTACGTACATAGCCTAAATATTTCTGTAGGATCAACGAATGACCCCTTTCAGTTTACTGATTGGCTTATTCTCATGGCGCTAATGGCGGCTGAAAATTGTATAAAGATGCCTAAGGGCAGCAGATTGAGGATAGCCTCAAGACCTGCGGTTGGAGTTGTCCTCATCGCACTGGTGGTGCCAATACACGCTAGGCTTTGTACTTTTGTAATAGCCTTTAGGTAGGTGGCTTTGTTTGTTGCCGGTCATCATACAAGGCTGCCATAGGACAGTATAGGTCTTACTATAACCGTATACATCCACAGTTTAATTTTGGGGGATGGTCCCCAGGTTTTACCAAAAATTCTGCTGCAGGAGTAGAAGGCTACTGTGGCTTTTTTGATTCTCTCGTATGTGTTCAGTTTCCAATTTAGTTTTTTGTTCAGTATAAGTCCCAAGTTTTTGCTCTGTCGGATATTCTGAGGGGCATACCGCCAACAGAAGGTGTAACAAACTGTAGTAATTTCCTTTTATTAGTGAATATAACCAGTTCAGTTTTCTGGTGATTTAAAGTTAGGCCGCAGTTCCGGGTCCAGATATCGAGGGTTTTGAGAGCGCCTCTAATTTGTTCAGAGAGTGTTGGAAGGAATTTACCTGTTGCCAACAGCACTACGTCATCAGCATAAGCTGTTCTTCCGACGATACTGTTTCTAAGCTGCATATAATTAAACTATCAATGTTAAGCTTACTTAGCGTTCTGGATCTTTCTTTAGACTGAAAATATTACAAACTTCTTGTTATACGAGTACCCGTTTATAATTCACTGTAGCCTTTGTATGTGAAATCTGTCAGCCAGCTGATTTTGAGAGCAGAAAAACTGCTGAACTGGAAAACGACATGCAATACGCCGTATTCTACGATAGGTGTGTTGATACGCTTCATTTATTTTCTGTAAACTGGTACTTCGAACGCAATTCGAGTTCCGATGGATTTGACTTTTGTATCGGATTTTTTTTCGAACGGATAGCTCGGTATGGGTGAATTTTTTTACTTTATTATATTCTCAATATGCTATAGCTACGACTGTAGCAACTTAAATTCAAAACTAACATGAAGTTAGTGACACTCGTTGCGGTATTTAAAAAGTGCAAAGTTAATGTGGCATTCGATTGGGTGCTCTCAGAGCACTTAATGTTCGTTTGGTACAAAAAAAAAAAACATATTTTTCAGATTTCAGAGCACTTTTTCGAATCTGGATTTTTTTCTCAGATTTGCTTCAGATTTACCAATTCACGTGCGCTTGAGTTTGACAACCGGTGGAGTTTGTTTAGGTTTTCGTGAAATTTTTTTACAGCAAAGAAAGGACTAAATTATTTATGTATAAATATTTAAAAATCCATAGGGAGGCAAATTTCGAATGTTTTATTCACCCTTATTCTACATGACGTTTATATTAAACGACAATTGGCGTTTTTTGAAATCGGTCTTACATGCGGCGTGTTTCTAGGCGTTTTATGTCGTTTACCGACATGTGGCTTTTAAGTAGCGTGGAACACAAATTCTACAAACGTCAAAACAGTTTTTTTGCATTCTGACAATCGTTTAGTTGCAAAAAACGACTCATAAAACGCCGATTATTGTCGATTACAAATTCTTAAACGACTAGGAGGCAAATTTAAGTAAAAACATGTGAGTTTTGGTAACTGTTTATATTTTGCAGTGATTTCATAATTCTCTTATGATTAAGGGTGAAAATAAAAAAAATCCCGATCAAATGAAACGTTTGGTGGAAAATATGGGACAAAATATATCGTTGGCAAGAAATTTTAAAAGAGGTGTCCCACAGAGCGATGATGCGTGGGAGTCGGTAGCTGCGACACTCAACTATTTAGGACCACCTGAACTCAAACAAAAATATTTAAATGAAGTAGATATGACCTAAAGAGTTAAGTAAATCCGAATGGAAAGTGTTCGGGGATAAGAAACCGCCAAAGTCCCTAGCTACCAATGTGTGTCATCCATTACCCAAAGTTCCTGCATCGAGTTCCATACTTTCAGTTCAATCCATATCAAGCTATCAACCGACAACTCCGTCCATATCAAGCTTCCTAGCAGCAACACCCTCCACATCAAGCGAAGTATCTACCTTTTCATCCGCAAATTTACATCCATCACCCACGATTCCAATAAGATCGACGACCGTTTCGCCAGCCACATCACCGATGGTTAATCTTGTTGAGACGAATACCCATGCCAGGTCAGTTTTGGAGAGCCAAATGAACACCGTTCAAGTTCCAAAAAACTGCCGATTGTTTTTTTCTTTTAGTATAATATACCTATACTAGGGGTCGCCCCGTGGTCGAATTTCGACCAATTTATTCTATATGTTCATTTTTGAAGGGGAAATATAGGAGCGCTTAAAAATAGGCAATCGAATCCATTTCCTTTAAATTGCGAATAAAAAGTGTCCAGTAATGCGGGCTGTCTTCTATTTTATATCACAGGTAGAAAAGGGTGCATAGAAGAGATATGCAAAGTTCCATCGTTTGAAGTTCAACAGTTTTAGAGTTATGAGGACCTTAAATTAGAAGCCAACATTTTGCTTAAATTTCATATAAATCATAAACCGTTAGGCCGATTGGTACGATTTGAATTTTATTGGATTAGTAATGTCGAATACTTTCGAAAATAGCATTTAGAAATTTTATCACTTTGCTAGCTGCGGTTTCAGAAATAACACGGTTTTAAGGGATTGGGATTTTGTTTTTTCAAATGGTTCTAACTTTGTAACGGTTGAACTACAAACGAAAAGAATTTCACTACAAACAACTAAAAACGATTGTCTATCGAACTGCATTTCACGTTTTTCATTCTAGCAAAAGTGCGAATTAACTTCATGTGGGTGCCATGTTGTTGTTGTTGTAATTTCATGCAATTCGCTTAAATTTACCTGCTGTAATTGATAATTTGTGGATAATGTTTGTATTGTGCACTTCTATGTATTGTCCCCTACCCAAATATATATAGTGTTGGCATATTTATGTGACGTATAATAGGAAAAATGGGTGGAAACACGTTATAGGCAACTCCGTATTAATATATAGATTATCACAGTTCGAAATACATTTGATTTTTGGATGTTCATTTCAAATTGAAAACATAAATAAATACCTACCTATCTGTAAATTAGCAGCTGTTGGTGTGGATTTTATGTGGAATGTAAAGTAAATGAGAGTGGAGGCGTTCAAGGAATAGAATACCGATACTAAAACGACACTAAAGCGACTCGACACAAAAAACGCCAGCTGCCGTTTAATAAAAATTAGAAGAAAACAACGCACACAATATAATTTTTTCGTTTTTATTTATTTTCTAATAATTTCTTTCATTTTGCAGATTTCATATTTTATTATTATTAATTATTAAAAATAATTAAAAAATAAAGAATTAATTATTAATCATTTAATTAATTTTTTTCTTCCTTTTTTTCCATTTATGTTTTCGTTTTAATAAAAATTCCTAATTACATCCTAACTTAACTAAATTCAAAACAAAAAAAAAAGTATTTATATATATATATACTGCATTCCTTATAGCATAAGTTGTTAATATATTGTTTTGCAGGTTTTTATATTATATTTCAATTTAAAAACTAATTACTTCTTTCTGTTGCGTACATGTATATTTATTGTTTTTTTTTTTAATTAAAAAAAGAAGAAAAAATATGTTTATTTTGTTTATACTTGCATTAAAAGTAGAAAAAAAAACTTCAATTATAAATATATTATATGCAAGGACAAAAAACCTAATCATATTTATTAAATAAAAAATTAAAAGGAAATAATAATAGTAAAACATTAAACTTAACATTGAAACATAAAATTGTAGTTTATGTCTTGTAAATCATTTCGATAACTGCTATGGTGTATAGTATTCTGGAAATATACGATGTGTCAACTACTTTTTAGCAAATTATCTCGTGTACATACTGAATTAAATTATAAAAAAATAAACTACAAACACAAATTTAATTATATTTTCATAAAAAAGAGACGAGAATTGTTATAACTAATTTATACAGTTTGAATTAGATTTTTAAACTTTATTATTATATTTATTTTTTATTTTTTTTTTATATATATTTATTTTTTGTAAAGTAAAACGAATCAGTTATAAAAAAATTACCTTTTTATTTATTTATTTCATAAGTAAAGATACGTATTTATATAAAAAAGGAAAACTATATAACTTAAACATTACAAAGAGATGTTCTTCTTCTTCTTCTTCTTCTTCTTCACATAACTATACAAATATTTTTAGATATATATATATATATTTACTTTTGTTTTATTATATTAAGTGTATATGCATACGTATCCTATTTTATTTAGAAATTAGAAGTCTGTTGTTGTTTTTGTTACTAATTATTGATTTTTACATGTGCAGTTAAAATTAATTTATTTTTATTTTAACTAAGTATTAACTGAAGAAAAAAACAACAAGTATAATATTATATTGTTAATGCATGGTATTTTTGTTGTATCATTTATTTATTTCCTTAAGTTTAGTTTAACCATTTTTTTGCGTGAATATTTTTTTATACAAACGTACGCCATCTGTGGTTAACTCTTTATTTTGTATTTACTTTATTTTACATATATATTTTTTTGTTTGGATTTGTTGTAACGTATTCTCTGTTTAAGTCTCCTTTTCGATAAGAATTAGTTGCGGAACTCCTTTGTACAGATAGAATCAATTTTTCTTGTCCAGATGGTGTGAGTTGGACAGGCGCGAGCTGCAACGGTGTTGTGTTCTCTGTCAAGAAATGCCACGAAATAATTACGATGTAAACACAAATGTTGAGCGAAAACATTTAACTACGAATGTACCTACAAGCTATTGGCGAATGCATAAAAGTTTTGGTTAACAATAATCGATGGTTAGGCATTGGTATATTTTCTCGATGCGATCTACGCTTCAATTCTGTGAGTATTTTCGCGCTCATAATGTATGTTCCTCAAAAACAATGGGTTTAAGAACCATTATTGTAAAATCATTTCATTTCATTTATAAAATGTCTTAGCGATGGTGTAAGAGCTAAGCTCTTGAGCCTTTATCCAACATGCAATTCCACAGTAAGTAAGTATAGTGAATTTATAGCAAAATGTTAAATGAAAGCGGAAGCTGATACCAGCTTACATATAATCGGTTCGCCCATCGTCGAATGTGACATCAGTGAGCATGACCTGGTGTGGGGCACCAATCACAAGATTTATTGGAGAACTAGTGTGTATTTAGCATTCAATTTAACAGTTAGTCTGACTGTGTCTCAAACGAAACGAACAAAACTGGGACACAATACTTGTAACCCGAGCTCTGACAACTCACAACCATTTTTGACTTGGGCGCGTTTTTAAAGCAATCTTCGAGATGTTTTTGCAATACATTTTTTTCACATTTTTAACACATTTTCATGGATTGTTGGCAGTAATATTTCGAACTGAACCATAGAAAAAAAGAAATAATAATCTTCAGAGCCAATTGTCTTTCTTATCCGAATCTCCTATTTCCCAAAATAAATTTTAAATATTTAAATTTGTTTTGCTTTTATAAAAATAATTTTTATCTCTTTTATACACATTTTGTTCCACTTAATAAATAAACCAAATTTGATAAAGAAAAGTATGCCTATTAAAATACATTTCTATTCAAAAGGAAATCCAGTAATTATTGTGTCCTATATAAATGTATATGTATAGGACATGTGAGTGCTACTATTTAGAATGTTACTATTCCTCGTCGCTGAGCGCCTCGTACTGAGCAGAGAGCAGCGGTTTGGGTTCCGATGACGACTGTTGCGATGATTGTGGATGCCCGCCACTGCCGCCGCCGCCGACACCGCCCATGCTTAGACCAGCGCCACTTGGTTCTCCACTCGGGTTTGAGTGGAGTTTTGCAAGTCCCAGGCCTGCCGAACTCGGTGGTGGCCCGTGGACATTTAATGCATTGAAGGGATAAGTGTACGTTGTAGTGGCGAATGTGGTCACTGGCGGCTGCGGATATGGAGATGGATGGTGGGTATCGTTATTCTGTGGTGGACCGCTACCACTTCGTCGACCGTCTTCATAGTTTGATGACTGCTTTCCGCCCATGAGACCATCTTGATCCTTGTGACCACCAGTAACTGCGGATTGGCGATGATCGTTGGCATGATGAGCAGCCGCAGCCGCAGCGGCAGCTGCCGCATGTAAGTCTTCAGGGCGACGTTCGTCTTCGGTACGCATCGCTTCAACAATGCGATTTTTCACGTATTTCATGGTGTCGAACTGATTAAGGCTGCCACCGACAATTCCGCCACCAGGCATTCGTCTATCGTGTGGATTAGCTGCTGCTGCAGCTGCCAAATAATAGTGTCCACCGTCGTGAGGAATTAGATCATGCATAAATTTTCGTGGACTCAACGGCGGCTGGGCCATTCGAATAATCTGGCGCTCGTCAGGAGTTGTCGACCTCCCGCTTTGCGAAGATCCCGATGATGAGGAGTTTTTACTGCGCTCCACAGCGGCGGCAGCAGCCGATTCCGCCTCCTTTTGTTGCATGCGCCGATTGTATTTCCAGCGATCTGTTGTAACGATCGGTTGTGTGGGTTCCTGCATGTAGGTCATATAGGGTCGCAAATGCACTGGATTTGGCCCATAATCCTTCGATATGATCGATTCGGTCAGTTCACCAAAAGTAATGTTCTTAGTCAGTAGTTGGGGCGGAGGAGGTTGTTGTTGCCGATTACTGGGCGGACCACTAACACCACCACGTTGTTGTTGTTGCTGCTGCTGCTGCTGCTGCTGCTGTTGTTGTTGCTGCTGTTGTTGTTGGTGCTGCTGTTGTTGTTGTTGTTGGTGTTGTTGTTCACCGGTATCTAAATCGATGTTGATCACATTGGGCGAATTCGCCTTTCCATTGTTTTCCGCAGCAGCAATGGCGGCAGCATGATGGTGCTGGGGGATATCACGTGCATTGTACTGAAAAGAGAAAACGAAGAATTTGATGTAAAACATCTGATAGCATTTAAAGGTTGACTTCTGATGCTTACGCTTACGAATGATGATCGCGGGGGCTCTCGGTTTATACCCGCCGGCGGTGGTTCTGTGGCTCCCTGACTGATCGAGTGTTTAATGATCGCGTCTATTAAGCACGCTGCGGATAGAGTACTCTCGTTTGGACGTCCTACATGCGGCCTATGATAGCTATAGTTAATAACACGGTTTTTTGATCGATCGAGATCGCACAGGAAAATGAGAGAGAGTTGGGAGAGAAATGATGATGATTAGTACTTTGAACATGGATTAGCGCAGATATGATTTTTTGTTACAACAAAACTACACTACTACAAATGAAAAACAGATACACAAGAAGCATCAAATCCCCAGAATTATTTGAATAAAGCAATGGTACTTACGGATCTCGCTCCCGGTCGGGTATTGCTCGCGGCGGTCCATCTGCTCGCAGATAGTGTGGTCCTACTGGTGGTGGGATTACGCCAGCAGCGTAGATCCTTGCATTTTCCAGTCGGCGACCTTCGCGCTCTTGCTCTTCGGCGAGACGTTCGCGTTCTCGCTCTCTACGCTCGCGATCTCTTTCTCTTTCGCGTTCACGCTCGCGTTCACGTTCTCTTTCTCTGTCGATGCGATCGCGTTCAGCTTGAAGGCGTTCCTGATTCTGACGTTCGGCAATTCGTTCACGTTCCTGACGCTTCTGCATATCACGCTCGAGAACATGCATCCGATCGCGTTTACATTGCTCCATGCGGCGATGAATGTCTGCCATCTGCTGCTGCTGCTGCTGCTGTCGAAAGTGCTGTTGCTGCTGCTGATGGTGTTGCTGTTGCTGATGGTGTTGCTGCTGAATTTGCATGGCGACATGATCGCGTGCGATTTGGGCCTGATGGAAGCGGATGTCATGATGCGGTGGCGGCGGTGGCTGATGATCAGGCATCTGACGCTTTTCATCCTTCTGCGGTACGGGAAGTTGAGGTTGTTGTACTGCAACGTCTACAAACGACGAGAAAGCTTCGTGACCAGCTAAAAATTAAAGGTAAAGTCAGGCAATGGGTCAGGCAAGAAAATTCAGACAATCAATTTACCTGGTGGATAGTTGTGTGGCATGGCATGCATTCTATTTGGTGGCGCTGCTGGTGATGGAGGCTTGGAGCCCGTATTATGCCGCTGAATAACGCCCTGACGCTGTGGTGGCGGTGTTCTATGTGGACTTGGTGTGCTGTTAAAGATATAATAAAAAGTTGTAATATGAAATATGGATGGCTTTGTACAAACAAAATTACCTATTCGTATGATCGGCTGGTGACGCCCGACTTGATCCGTATTCAGTGGCCCTGCCACGTTCCTTGTCATAGTAAATCAACGCAGGCGATCCACCCAAGGCACTATTCCGCGGCGACGGAGATTCCTTGTCTCCTCGCGACACATTCCGCTGCTGTCCTTGCATCTGCTGCGAAGTCATATAGTCATGCATGACTATTTGTCGCGTACTCAACACCGGCTGTGGCTGCTCCATTGTGGAGTAAGGAGCCGGTCTTGCATACGGCGAATTCACAAAATTTTGCGCTTGCGGACTAGATTGCTGAGAATGGGGCGGCATCCCATGTTGTTGTTGTTGTTGCTGCTGCTGTTGTTGTTGTTGTTGTTGACTACCGGAACTGCCGGGACCACCCTGTTGGGCTGGACTTTGTCGACTGGTCTTATAAAACTCAAAGACGCGTTTGCTACTGTCCTGCAGGTGGGATGGTAAGTGTATAGGCGTTCCTTGTGTAATGGAGCCAAGCTTGTTGCCATCACTACCAGGGGGTGTTTGTCGCATGGCAGCACTGCCGTGCACAATAATCTGCTGCTGAGTGTTATTTATAGGCGTGCCATGCGTAATCGATCCCTTAGGTCCACCACCGACGGTCACTAGTTGACTGGGACTGGGCGACTGCTGATGTGGATGACCTGGGTGATGAATCTGCGGAGATAACTTTGGAGCCATTTTATTTTTGCCAGATGAAGTGCCGGATTGCTGCGGCTGAGTGTGGCTTGGTGGTGGCAGCTGCGGTTGTGACTGCTGTGGGCGAACGACCGCTGTAGGCGGTTGCTGCGATATTGATATCGGTACAGGTACTTGGGACACATAAAGCGAAGATGCTGACGCAGACTTATTTGCCGATCGAGCTAGGTCTGCGGCCGCTGCCGTATGATGATAAGTCAGATATGCAGGCGCCGATGGGGCATCACAACCAGAACGATAGATCGATGTTGAATTGTTGCCAATCACATGTTTGGGAATATGCAACTGCTGTGGCGGCGGTGGTTGTTGTTGTTGTTGTTGCTGCTGTTGGTGGTGTAGGTGTTGCTGTTGTTGCTGATGCTGCTGCTGCTGTTGTTGTTGGTGTTGTTGTTGTAGTTGTTGTTGTTGTAGTTGTTGGTGTTGTTGTTGTTGTTGTTGCTGCTGCTGTTGTTGTTGTTGCTGCTGTTGTTGCTGCTGTTGTTGTTGTTGTTGTTGCTGTTGTTGCTGTTGTTGTTGTTGTTGTTGCTGCTGCTGCTGCTGCTGTTGTTGCTGTTGTGGTGATGGACCTGAGTCTCTTGACGGTTTTTTAATAGATAAATCAAGTGTCTGTGGCTCTGGTTCGCTTGACCGTTGTTGCACGTTGTATATAATCTCATCCTTGTCTCGCAAGTCATGTGATTGAGGTTGAGAAACTTTGACAGGCGTTATTGTCGCTGCAATACCATGGGGGTGGGCGATTATTTGCGGTGGCAAATGCATATGCGAGTTCACAACCGACAGAGTTGCCAGATTATCAGACGCAGACCCGCTTTGTCTAGAAGTGACGACGCCAGTGGCAGAAGACTGTTGAAGCGATGGTTGTAGATTCGTTGTTGTGGGAATCGATGTCGTTGAGGGTTGAGAGGATGGTTGTTGTTGTTGTTGCTTGACGATCGATCCATCACTGCGGAATTCCCGCACAAAAGTAACATCATTGCTGTTGACCAAACTCTGTTGTTGGGCCCCATTGTTCGCCTTTACCTGTGGAGTGGAATTTTTTAACGGCGGTGGACCCGTCGTTTTCAGAGATCGTTCAATCACACTAAAAACAAAATCTTGAACATTCATAGATTGTTCACCGGGCCGCGGTGGACCATTCGGCTGCGCGGTCTGTTGCTGACCACCGACCCCGCCAGTTGGTGGAACCATAGCACTATTTGCCGATCCCCCTGAACTCAATATCACTTTAGGACTTTGTCGATTCGCCGGCGAGTTCTCGTTCTCCTCATCGGCGGTTTCCGTCGCCGAGCTATCGTACTCCTCCGAGGTTTTTTGCTTCTTCGGCGCCTGTTGTGGCGGTAGCAGACGTTCGTCCATCTTACTTGATGTTATTGCAGCACTTGACACATCTGCAGCGTTTTGCTTTTGTTGATCTTTTTGTAGAACACTTGCGTGGCGTCCATGATTTTCTGGACTCTCTACCGATGCGGTATCACTTCCTCCTTCGCGCTCGTCACACGATGACGTACTCAAATCAGACTCATCACCGTCGGTTCGTCGCTCTTCATCGGTTAGATTTACATGCGGATCCAGTTTACGGCGAATTCGCATCAGACACGCCGAACAACAACGATTCGCATTGCTTGGGATTTGGAATTCATGAACAATTGGATCTCGAATCTCTGGAGCCAGTTCAAACAATCGTGGCGGTATGTTGTGGAGACGCTTCGCACGGTCTTTCGAATTGGGACAAGTGGGCAGAGGGCAGTTGGGATACCGATTACGCACTGATTTACACTGACACGAGTTGCATACTCTCGCTCCAGTTGGTATGGTTTCATCTGGGATGCCGTATTGCTGTCCGCGTCCCTTCTTAAGCGGTCGGGTGCGAGGACACGCTTCGGCTTTGCAAACAAAGCAAGGGTTTAGTTTGTCTATGTAAAGAAAAAAAAAAAAAAAAAACATTAATTACTTTGTATTTAAAGAAGCGTAACCAATTGAAGCCACTCAACAAATTATATTGAATCAAGAATTCATCCCCCAACAGGGAGAGAAATATCAGCAATGCGATTCATCGAGGTAGTTTCTAAGTAAATGTCACCTTTTTACATTTTAATGATATTCAAATAACGATGGCAAACGCAAGTAGGAAAAGACACGACGATAAGAAAAAAAAAGGTATCCAGAGGCAGGCAGGCAAACATTGGTGGTACCGTCAGCGAATTATCCTTTGTAAGCGGATACTGCTGTACCTATGCTTGCGGGTATAGAAAGTTATTGGATTTTCTGTGGAATTGAGATTATTAAATTAAATGTCACTAAACACATAGATTTTTTTATTTTTTTTTATGAAAAGTGCTGAGTAAACGCCGTCAAATTGAAAGCGCCAGGCAGCACTGCAACGACAAGTTGTTAACAAGTTAATGAAGAAGCCAAGGTAAGTAAGTGACAGGGAACCAACAACCAAGTTCAAGTTTATTCAAAAATGCAGCAGTTTTAGTAAGAGCCGAACTGTCACTAAGAAAAAAATAACGCATTTAGGAGTTTGCCTATCGATACGAATGACAATAAATGAGTCGTTCAAATGCCTAGCCCGGTTATTCGCGCTACTAAAAGTAAAGCTTCTCGTAAGATTTCATACAAAATCTCCCGGTTATAAACACACATGTAACTTTCTGAGCTTTAATAAAATCAAAGAAAGTTTTCAAGGAAATTGTCAAATTGACATGACATAATGTTCAGAGTGCGCCAAAACAAACAAAGTTTCGTGATTGTGCAACATATATGAACAAGACAATGTTAATAAAATGCTTAATTGCGGGGTTTTCCTTATTGCGTCGACAACACACTTAAGCGGGATTCTCTTAATTGCGTTCCTCGGATAAATGCGCTGAAAATTGTACATTTTGTCCGATGCAACAATCCGGGGATTAGGTTAGGTTGGGTTAGGTAAAGTGGGTGTCTAGAAAGACATACTTAGACCATATTCATTTAGGTCCTTTGTGATACCACATAGGTTAAGGGAATTGGGGGAATCCGGGGTTAACTGTATCTAGATTATGAAGCGGGTGAGCCTTCAAGAGACTCTGGCACTGCGGCTTCTCAAAGGAGCCTATTGATTGATTGTCAAACTCCAGATTTTACAGTATTCTTCTAACTTCCTTAGCATGCCCTGTAGCACGGATATGTCTTCTGCTAATATAACAATATGATCAACATTCATTAATAGTCGAATAAGAAAACCATTTAAGCGAAGTCCACCCCCCAAGCATTCGTGCAGATTTTTCAACTTTAGTGCAAACAGCAACGGTCTAAGTAAACATTCTTGCTTTACATTTATAAACCATTCATATGGCAAACTATCTTCTCCATGTGCTTTATTTTCTTTCACTTTATTTTTAGCATATTTTGAATCCCACACGTTGTTATCTCCATGTCTAGATTGACATCCAATTAAAGGGGTTCAGCCCATTGCACAGGTTCAGCTAGCAATTCCGGATTTAGTAGATTTTCAAAATATAACTTGAATCCTTTTCTGATTATTTCTTATCCAATTCTAAAACAGTTTTGACGTTGTTCATTAGCAAATCTTCACCAGGTTTTCCAATCCTTAACATTGTTTAATTTCATTTCCAAATTTAAATAATAATCCCTTCGTTTCTTGTCACATATTTGTTTATACATCAAATTCGATTGTTGATATTCCTGTTTGTCTCCATATTTTTAATGCTACAAATGATTTTATTCTGGCGTTGTAGCAAGAAAAGTGGTACCATTTTTGCAGGAATTGCATTTTTGTTTCACTTTTTTGTTTGTTGCCCACAGCCTCCTTTAACAAGTTTATTAAATATTTAACCTCGACAACCTCAGCTTCCGAATACTGCCTTGCCATGCTTTGTAACTTGTTTCGGTTTATGTCTTCATCTTGTTTACTGTACATCATTTTTGGTAGAATATGCAGGCTTTTAGCTTCCGCATTTATTGTATTTGAGCTCAGGTTCAATTTTATTGACATGTGATCTAAATAGATTTCCATCTCTACTGTACAACTATAGAACAGACTTGCTTTTTTATAGGAGTCCATTTGAAGGTTTCACTGCTAATTCCTTCCAGTAACACATTCCGAGGTTGAAATCTGTTTTGACTTGACGAGCTACCTTAGTCGACGTCTTCTTATTCTGCTTTGAGCCTTTGGGTTAGAATAAAAGACTCTCTAGGCCGTGACGTTGACCCCAACTACTTCCACATGTCCTAGTCATCTCAAAGGCCCCATGCGCAGGTGTTTAACAAGGTCGTTATTGCGTGGATTTGTACTCGTATAGCTCGTCGTTGCATCACCTTCTCCGAAAACCGTTCACACAAACTGGACCCTCGAAATGACCGAGGATATCTTCATTCGCTTCCATTCAACAGGTTACAGAAAATTACCTTTTGCATAAGATACATAAGAAACGAAATATAGACAAAAGACATTCTCATTTTAGTACACATGACAAAATATTGTACACATGGAGATGTGGATGTTCTAAATGTCTCTAGACATCCAAAGCCAACATCACAAATTATAATTTCCCAAAGCATATCATACCGCAAAAAAAAAACCTTTCAATTCTACTGTCGATTAAATTAAGCATTCAGTCTGTTTGTACATTCTCTTTTTAGGCTAATTAAAAACCCAATTTACACTCGGTAATCCTTGGTCGTCATTAAAAACATTCAACTCATTCATCCATCTCTCCACTGTTTGATCAAGGGATTATTTCACAGAATATTCGCCCAAGAACATAGCGAGCAAAATCAAAATCGCAAAATTGTAACTTTACTTTCGGTTTGCACCACTCAATGTTGGTAATCTGGGAAGGGGTAAACGCGAGCTGGTAAAACTCCGTCCTTACAAACTACATAGATTCGCTGGTGTACATCCCTGTTCGGGTGTTCCAACTGTACACATACAGTCCTCGTGGCAGGCTTCTCAATTCCCAGCGGTGCTAATTAACGTGTGCATGAGATTAATTGCGCTAACTTGACACAAAATTCCTTTGGCAAATAAAGGAAAACGATGATTTTCACTTCACGTAAATGGCAGGCTTGCTTTCCATTGGATTGTGGTATACTGGTGGTTGCCATGAAAAGGGAATTGTAGGAGTCTTGCAGTCTATTTGTTTTTTGCGAGTTTGTTTGGTTTTGTTAGTTTTACGCAAAGTGGTTTCCTTTTGATGTTTTTTTTTTTTTTTTTCAATAAAAGTGTTTTTTTTTTACTTATTTGGCATTTAAATTTGTAGGCGATGGTTATCCTTACGGGTTGATTTCTGTTGAACTGTGGTCAGCGATTAAGTGAACAAAGAAAAGTGTGTGTTGTTTGAAAATTGGTATCACCACGGGTTAGACCTTAGAGGTGGGGATACTTTGGTTTGTGCTTGTCGCCTGTTGGCTTTTGGCAGTGATCGGTTGAAAACAATATGGATTTTTAAGATTAGTATGTCAGGTGAAATGGAGAACAACTAACACCAAAATGAGACCAAATACAGAATTTTGAAGACATTATAAAGGATGGCCTGTGTAAAACGAATTGAATGAATTCGTTCTCCAATACGTAGTAAGAGAAATACATACATATATTGTTTTCGTACACAATTTCGAACTCGAGATGTTAATCAATTTTCCCATTACGATGATGGAGGAACTCAGAAAAGTGGGTCGTAACCAAATTTGATATTTGAGCTTAAGTAGGCGAGGTGAACATGACTGCATACTAAGTTTTTAGATAAAAATCGAATACCTAACAGTACTTTTGAAATTTGGAAATACATATCTCTAAAACGGTCTTAAAATTATTTTTTCTTAAATTTAGCTTACCTGAAAACGGCAATAACGATATTGACCAAAATGCGAACTTAAAGTAAAATTGATGTTTTCAAATTTATTGCGACCTTAAGTTTCAATTCGAATCACCGAAAACGCTAATTTTAAAAACTGCTCATATCTCGAAAACCCCAATTTCGATTTCGATAAAACTAAGTAACTCACATTGTTATAATGTACTGCCATATCAGATGACTATCCCAACACTGAATTTTATTTAACACTATTCCGTTTTCTATATTCCATGAACCGTTTCTTTTGTCTAGCATTACTTCTCAGATTTTTACCTACCTACCTAATAAAATAAGAAAACATCCAACCAAACTTTTGACAAACGAGAAAGGTTTGTTCAATCCAGTCGTGCACTTTATTTTTATTATTTTTAGAATAGCAGATCACAGATAGAACAACAAGACCGTTCTTCAAGTATCTTATTTATTTCACTTAACCTAGACGACGAAAGTCGAAATTACCATCCACTAACTTAACTGGAAAATTTGGTTGGATGAATGTATGTCCGATGAAAATCATCTGATCATTGTGTGACTTATCCACAAGTAGGTAGATACTTTGAACTGTGCGGACTACAGCGGAATACGTTTCCTGAATGTCGCATGTAAGATCCCGGCTATAGTGCGTGGTCGCTTGAAAATGTTCGCTAATAACCTGAGGGCCATATTAGTGCGGTTTAAGGCCTGGAAATCTTGAAAATTAGGAACCTCTTTATCGAGTTCAAAGTCGTCTACGATAGTGTCGTGCTTGTCTGGGCGCGATGACGACGGCGAAATATCGCTGCTCCATCAAAATCGGAAAGAACACCATTGAACCATTAGATCCCGAAATAGGTTTAAATAAATAGGTTACTTCTTTATCATCATTCTTGAACCACTTGAACGAAATTCACAAGTCAATGCGTTTAACTACTTGCGCCGATGATATTGAAACGAGATGGAGACTGTCTGTTACCGAGGAAAAATCATATAAAGGACTGCCGGCGATTTAAGTTTTAACAACCTAAGCTTTACAATGACCTTGCAAAATGCCATCGGCGAAGAATCACTCTTGCCAATCTTTACGCAAAAACTCAATTATCCTTGGTCTGCTATGTACGGAGATGAAGTATGGAACTTAAAAGAAGCTGATAAAAATAGCAAGAGAGAGATTTTTGGGACGATTTTCAGCATGTGCCTGGACTGTGTTGGAGGAGATCCTATAGGGCAAAATTTATGACCACAGCGACGTTGGCCTTGTCAAAAATTGAAAGAAAAACCAACTTGGGGCCGAACTAGCTGGAGGGTCTTGTAAATTGAGACCGCGATCCACTCAGAACTATGTAATCGCCATCTAAAGTAAAGTAAACTCACCCGTGTTTAGTGACTGGTGCTCAGCCTTATTTATAAACTAAAGCCGTTGAAAAGAAAACCCAATAGACCTATTCTTCCTCTAGCTATAAAAACTGTTTTTTAATTTGTAAAACCAGTCAAGTGGCGGCCTTGAATAAACTTTTGTGATGCACCTCCACATGTAACTTGACCTGACACATTACGTTTGAGTGTGGGCCACTTTTCGAAAACTTGACAGGAATATAAAGAAGTCATGATTTATTTAAATTACTTCGATAATGCTGGACGAGTTTCAAGTAATACCACACATGGTTCGGCGGTAAGACCCAAAGTTAAAATTATGACAATAGTGTTAACTAACAGTGGGCTCAACTTCGCGGCCCCTACTTTAATGAGTAATGATGACCAGCCACTTACTCTGGAACTACGCAGGAGCTGGCACATGCAGCTGGACTGGGTGAAGTTGGTGGATAGAGTATAATTATAATATATATATTCATTCCATATCCACGGTGCGGTTAATAATACTGACCACTTTTATATAGTAAAATAACTATATCCAGTATCTATTCAAAATTTGAAAATGCAACTGTGGACTCAGCAGATCAAAAAGCTAAGCTAATAAATTGTCTTAAGCCGTGGCGGAAACTGAATAAAAAGAACGCAAAAACATAAAGAGAAAACAAAGAGCGAAGAACTCGCGCAACGTATACTTTTTAAATTTTAATAAACCACTTATGGTAATTTTTCTCCAGCTCCGTTTGGTGGTGGTGGATTTTCTTCTTCCTTAATTTACTTTACTCTATTTGCTTTATGAGACTGGGAATAAGTTTGAAATGTTCCAGTGCACAGTTCCGGGTTAAGCCTCATCACCACCGCCACCGCCAATGAAAAGGGATAACCCGTGCGCCGCGCCGACATCAAGCACATACAATAAAGCTCAACTCAAAAGAAATTAAATGAAAAAGCAAAGGGAAACCGAACACGACAAATGGCGACGAGAAAAGGGATTTTTTCTTCCACGCAATTTTTTTTACTACTAGGCAACTTCAAACTCTTTTGGTTATTCGGTTGGAAATGCTTGAGGTTTTTTTTTTTCTTTGTTTGGTTTGTTTTTACCGCCACTTGAGGGCCCACATGCATCAAGCCCGGCTTGGTTGGTCCATTTTTTCTATATTGGGAGTTCCGCCTTTCATTGCCTTCTCTCTTGCATTCCTTCATAAGGTAATTGTTTTTAATTCCTCTTACTGTTAGGATAGCTCCCAATACCACTCCAAGTGGTACGGTTTAATTTGGCAAATAGAATTATTAAAAATGCTGTTTGGTGAATTTTTAAAATTACTTCGGCATTATACGAGGATGGAATTCCCGAGCGGCTGCACTGCACTGCGTGGTGGTAGTGGCCAACACAAATAAAAGGTTTTTGGCGAAAATTTGAGTGGTCGGTCTCTTCTTTGTGTGCAAATAACCTAAGGTCTTTTTTTTTTAAGCTGTGGGGCTCCCCCAAACAAGTGGAATTGGAATACAGGAAAAGGCTTCGTCCGACCACTTGTTGAAAGAGGACCAACACCAACAACTCAACGAAGGGGAGTCGGAATCGTAGTAGCTAGCAAAAAGTACCTTGAAGAATTTTTATTTCATGTTAACTAGAGTTGGTCGCGGAAAGGGGTTGCGCCCTATAGCAGTTAATTAGCTAATTTCGTGGTAAAATATTAATAAGCCGTTGTGATGTGTAAATATACGCTGTTAGCTGTTGATTACATTTTCCTTTTCAATTTCTTTTCGTCGGAGTGGTGCGCGTTCGTTTGCTTCTTTTGCTTTGATTGAGTTTTCTATGAATTCTATGGCATAGCAGTTGCGGGAATGTAACTACTAGTATTTAATGCTATAATGAATGTCAAGCAGCTCTGACATTTTGTCTTGATCATTATAAGATTAACGTTGATTTAAGTGTAAATACGAGTAGGTATTTGAGATTATTTTTTACCGAAATGAGAAGGCTAATTGGATTTCGTCAGTAAATGTTTAGACAGGCGTCGCGACGTTTGATTTAATTTCACAAATTGGACAAAAATACGAAATTCAAACCTAAGTTCCTATGCAAACCAAAGTAAATAATTTGAGGGACATTTTCCTTGACACTTTCCCGGTTCGAATTTGGTCTCTTTTATAGCTAATATCTTTGTTTTGTAGGTACATCAATTGTGAGACTTTGGCGGAGTTCATAAAAGTAAAAATACTGCAGCGCTGCAATTTTTGCGTCATTAATGTAAACAAAAAACTGCATTATCTTTGCATGATGACAGTTGTCGTTCCTAGAAATGACAGTCAAATTGCGATCTTTGAAATTCGTTTTGTTGGTGAGTTGCAGGAAAAAAATATGTAAGTCAAATAAATGAAAATTTAATAGATTTATCCAAAATAAATTAAGTTTTTTTTTTTGTATTAAAAAGTTAAAATATATTACTTATGTTTTATAGGAAGGAGAGTAAGCAAACTACACCAAACTGCTTATTTCGATCCATTTAAGAATGTAGTTAGAGTTTGTTTTGATATTTTGATTTTTTTTGTTAAGTGGAGAAATCTCCTTTTCAATAAACTTATGAGAAATTGATATAAAATTTAAAGTCTTAATAGCGTAGCATTATCTATAGAAAATTAACCTGTAATGTGGCATAAATGAACTCTTTTTTGGAAACGCACAACTTCTGCAAACTTGCAGCAGTATTTCTGCTCATAATTGAATTGAATCAATATTTTTTGCATGGGATGTGCAACAAGATTGAAATTATGAACTCGCCCTTTTTATATTGATTTTTTTTATATTGAGTTCTTTCAATAAGTTCAGTGTTCCCAGACTCTAAAGACAGTTTTCCCCTTTTTGTATCAGCAAAAGCATTAGTTTCACATAAATTCGAAAAAAAATCCCCTTTTTTCCCGCTAAGTGAAACTTGCACATGTTTTTCTAATACCAAATTTTAAGATGTAACCGCTTTTATTAACAAGCTTAAAATAAGCATAATACTGCATTTACACGATCGCATATTTCTAACACGGAAGATTAAAGGACTGCTAAATACTAAATAGCAGTGTGACTGAAAGGGACAGTATTACCTAACAGGCAAAAAAACGTGACACGTATTTTGGTCGGCCATTTTGTTTACGTGGTAGGAATAATAGGAAAGCTTCGCATGTTGATATTTTTCTAGCGATGGTTAACGAAAACAATATGGCGCTTCTATGAAACAATATGTCTTCCGGAAGTGATGAACAGACAATTATTTATTTATTTCGTATAACTCATTGATGAATTCTTGGTTTAATTAAATGAAACTAATTACCACTCTCATTTCACATGTTTTGAATCAGAAATATAAATGTTTTCCAGTGATTGCAGAAATGTTGGTCGCCGTAACTTGTGTTCATTTCCGTTTTACGTATCAATAATTATGAGTAGAACATCCTTGACACATTAGGCGCCTGATTTGTGATCAAATTCTTACGCCTTTATTAATATTGACTGCGAACAAACGGATCTCTTTGTCCCGTCTCGCCCAAAAATACACGTTCGTGATGGTGTTAATGCAGTATAAACGTAAAAAAATCATATAATACAATAATTTCCTTTTCTATTAGACATAAAACATAATATCAAAACGAGTGAATGTATCCAAATATACAAAAATTCTTACGTCGACGATCGATGGGCTGTTCTCTTCATGTTTAATTCATTCTTTTAAATTTGTTCGTAATGAAAATACGTTTTGATATTATTTTTGAACAATTTACGTTTAACAGAGATTTTTGATTTTTTTCCCCTTTTTTAACTTTCTCGATTACGTAGCCTAAGATATTGTTTTCGTACAAAATTTCGAACTCGAGATGTTAGTCAATTCTGACATTACGATGATATAGAGGAACTCAAAAAAGTGGGTCACAAAATTCTGTTCGTCTGTGCCGAGGCCCACAGCTAAAATGGCTGCCCGGATGTGGTTCAAACTTAGGATTTGGAGTTTGTGGGCCTACAATTCGGGGCCGTCTTTTTTGTTTGCAATGCGCAAAGCATAATACTCGCAGAACCGTATCAAATTGTATCAATGGTGGACAACGAAAAGGTCAACGTTCTGACCATGGAAGAAGAGGAGCTCCCACTTATTGCAACGATTAATGGTGTATGACCACCAAAGCAGCTGCAAGATGGTCACAACCAGAAGGGCACAGGGTTTCAAAGGCCCTGTGGCCCATTTTAAATCGGAGAAAATCTGAAGGAATAATCAATCTCAGCAGAACAAAGTTAATATTAACGATAGAAATACACTCTGTCAGCGTTGCCGTTTGGCCCCTTTTTGATTCTCAGGATCCTTGGCCTGAGAAATTTTAGAAATGATCAAAATGGCCCGCTTTTTCAATAGTAAGATTTTATTCTTTATTAAACGAAAAAGACTGCAAATATATGAAAAGAAGTATTTCGTAATGAGCAAGTTTGTTTTTTATTAAAAAAAATGTCTTGTTGCTGTTTTTTATTTTTTATTTTTCCTATAGTAATCACATCACACTATTATATAAAGAGGTAATGTTTGTTTGGGGGAGGTAATCTCAGAAACTTGCCAACCGATTTCAAAAATTCTTTCACTAATAGAAAGCTAAAGGATAGAGTATTGCGATAGGCTACTTTATTTTTTAATTTTCCATTTTAGATTTGTTTTGATTTTCTGCACTATTTATTTTGACTTTTCTATATCAACAATTAATTAGAAAACTACCTACTTACTATGTGTAGATTTTTTTTTTTTTTTTTTTTTTCAAAAAGTAGATTGATAAAATCGAGATAAATTTAATGTATTATACGTTGGTCAACAGTGATGGTTTGTTTTTGATTTTGTGCATCGCTCCAACAGTTTCATTTGTTTTATACAGTTGATAAGGCAAAAATTAAATGGAAAAAGTTTAAACGCGGACAAAATAGTTATTGAAAAGCAAATTTCATTGATTTTTAAAAAATGACAAGACGAATGCGCACAATTATTGGCCGACGAAAAAGGCAAGCAAGCACAAATATCAACGAAGCCAAACTACAGAAGAACGCGAAGAGTGGGCCATCGCATGGCATAGCATAAGACGAGATCAACAGGCAAGAAATTTGAGAGTGCAAGTAATGAGAATTGCGTCAAATCGTATTGCTGCTAGGATGGGAACAAGTTGAAATCGGAGTGACAAGACGCGCATCGTTGCCGACATTTCAGTAGAACGAACAGAAAACTCTGTCGGTGATGCGATTTTCGGTATTGGAGCTATGACTATAATTGTGTGCCACCATTAAAACGCGCTAAAAAAAACTGCTGTGCGAGTGGCAAAGTGAAATTAGAACCTGCGCAGCCATTTGAATCGGAGGATTTTCTAAAGAACATTTGACAGTACAACTACTGTTTTCGTATAACTTCATTGGGAACAAAAATCATTCAAAAATGTTCTCTTATACATCATGCAAACACACATTTTCTAACAATGGCACGGGATTCTACGCCGCAAAATTCGGATAAACAGATTCAAGGCCGAATTTACCATCGGTTGGGTGCCTTCTTGCCAGTAAATGAGGACGAACAGCAATATTCGCAGGTGTACTTCATTTTGTCGGGGGATAAACACGTCGATGACCAAGTGTACAGAGGGCAAACAGGAGTGACAAAAACAGGTCATTCGACAATTGCAACCATTATAAATGCAATCAACGCTTTCATTACAATGTTTAAAACGCGATAGAGAAAATGAACTTAGAAGTTCGCAGATGTGTTTTCAAACCTGATAATAGAACCGCACTTTGGAAAAAATTGAATGGATAGGAAACGGGTTATAATTCGAATGTTCCGGACCTACCGCTTCACAATTTGAAATTAAAAGTCGGCTCAATTATCATTTTGTTGAGCAACCTTAATGCACCGAAACTTTGTATCGGATCGAGTTTGACATGATTGTGAAGAATCTCAACCCAAATGTCATGCAAGGACGATTTTGAGTTTAAAAGGCAAACATTGTCATATCGCGGACTCGGCTTAATCAGAAGGATTTGGCATTTAAGCGTCTATGACAAATAATAAGTCGCAAGGATAATCGCTGGATATTTGTAGCATCAATCTTGAATTCCCATGTTTTTCGCATAGTCCAATTGTATGTGGCGTGCTCACTTGTGGGCAAACCACTTTAGTACAAAAGCGGAAGTTTGGCCAGCACCTCAATCATTGCGGTTTTATTGAAATATATCGATTTCTATTGAATTTAATATAACCTTTGAATAAAGAATTTGTTTTGACATACCACCGTGCATGCTTGGAAATATTATTCTCATTTTATTTATGAATTTGGGCGGAACGGAGTTCGCCGGGTCAGCTAGTATTTTATATTTCAGCGGCAACGCTGATTCATGGAGCATTGCCTTCTGAGGAAGAATGCCATGAGACTGGGCTTACATATAAATAATACAGATACACACAGGACACAGGTGCTGTGAGGACCTGCATGTCCACCGTCTCGTTCAATGTCAAGCAATTGCTCGGAGTTGAAGAACGCAGCTCGGCATCAGGCACTTCTTTAACTTGATTTCTCAAACAAAATTGAAACCATACTTAAATTCTGTAGGAAAATTGAGTGATTGGCCAAATCGGTTTTAACTGTAATGGGTCCCTGGGGATGGCGATGGGACCGCTTAGGCGCCTGGACTTCTGTGACGATCTCTCCCAACATGATTTTTCTGCGTAAATTTTGACACAAATCATGACTTTTAAATATGTTTTTAGTGTTTTTCAACGATTTTCATATAGCATTTATATAGATAGAAAAAAACTAGCCCAATACAACTCTTATAACAACTCATTTCGTCTAAATTATTATATCTTATCTATATATGCATAGTTGCTTCCTTACGCATTTTGAGGAGTGACGAATAATGTTTTTTTTTTTTTTTTTTTTTTTTTTTTTTTTTTTTTTTTTTTTTTTTTTTTTAAATGAGTTAAATTACGTTCGTTTTTCAACGTATGATGTTAACAACTCAACACAGCATTCTTCTTTTTTTATATATAAAAACCTACACATATATAATTATAGACCCCGTCGTGTTCTGACCCGTTTTATACATGTGCGTACGTGTATGCATAACGAAAATGAATATTTAAAAATGCCTCATCTGCACAAAATTAAATAACAAAAAAAAAGAAGGAAAATCGAACACTCGTTCACAGTCGATGATTTCTCTTCACAACAATATCGAGTATTTTATTAATTAAAAAATTCAATTAAACACATTTACACACGACGACAGTTGACGATATGATGTGATGGCTCGTCGCTATCCATATAGTATTAAGGTGGAATTATAGCCGCAACGACAAAAAAAAAAAAAAAAAATCAACAAAATAAAAAAATAATAAAAAGTATCCGGATCAAAAATTCATCATAATCATTTTTATTGAACCGGTAGTGGATGCCCCGTATCCCCAACTCGACAAGGATACACGCGTACACGTGAATATTTACATTGTTTGGATCAGTGGACCTGATGTTCAATATTTAAATAGATTAATTGAATCGGGACGAGTGCCTTACAACAATCATATAATAAACAGTCAAAATGTAATTAAAAAATAATTGTAACAATAAGCATAACAACGGTATGCAAACAGTGCTTGTAATTGTTTTTCCAGTGAATAATTACAATTTACACAGTTGATTATAATTAAAAAGTTTTAGCATTTTATATACCCGCCCTTTTTGTTTTCCAAAATCAATATACATATTTTCAATCACATGAACGGTTTTTATGCATGTGTTCATATTCGCGGAGAGGCGAACTCCCATTTTGAATGACAAACTCCCGCACCGACCACCAATGGACATTAAAATTCAGTTAACATCAGCGAAAAGTGGCATAAATATCCGGTGATGTTCACCCTCATGTTATATCCTGGTGGAGTGCTGTCCATTGGACATGTTTACACACACGTAAGCGGCCTCTTATGACAATTAAAACATAATTGACGGTCAACATTAATAACTCGACTGCGAGGGCAAATACGGTGCTCGTCCCATCTCCGCATTCGTTTGACATATCTCCAATGTCCGTGTGTACAGTTCCACATCGCCGGGGGTTCGTTTCGCTTTTGGAAATTCTAATTTTCAAAATTTTCTACCAACCAAAGGCTCATAAAATGGACATATATACACATACAAATATGCACTGCACCCACTTTACGGCTTTGCCAGGCTGTGGAGTAGGACATGTCCGAGCTTTCGTTCTCTCTGAGGATTTGAACAATTCAGCAAATTTCATATGACGAAGCGCAGCACACTTTGTTGTTCGTCTGACATGTCACTCATGTCCATGATACACCGAAAGCAGTAAAAGGATGCCCAGCTTATTTATCCTTTCGAAATTGTGGATATATGAAATGGAGCTGCTGTTGTGCGGGGATGGGGCTTAGAGAAATGAAATTGGCGGAAAAGCCGACTCAAAATATGTTTTGTGTGAAGGGATTACAGTGGGACTAAAAACAATTTCTAGCTCCACTCACACGATGACACACTACTGTGGAGGCATGAGGATCAAATGAATATCGCGGGGACAAATCATTTTGATGGCGTATGAGTTTTACATGTCATTTGGCCTGTCGCACACATTCAGACGTCAACCGGCAGCCAAATTGACGGGCGGAAGGTGGGTTTATTAATTAGTTTATTGCATTTTAAGTGATTGGAATGGTATGGTGGTTTGGGCGATGAGCTCCATCGCATTATAAACACATAAAGCCGATTTAATCGAATTTTTATCAAAATGAAATTATTTTAATTACGCCCGAATGCAAGTGTAAGTGTGTGATAAATTAATGGATTTTTGGTCAGAAGTCAATTTGGTAACTTTGAATAATTGACGCAACAAAACTGGCCAACATTTGACAAGATTACTTGATTACATATTTTGGGGAAAATTGAATTCGAATGAAGGTAAACGCGTTTTGACCAGAAAATTGTGGTAACCGATGATTGGGATGGCAGAGTTAGTACTGTTCTTTGTTATATATGGAGTAATTATCAATCAATACCGATCTATAGTGCAACGGGAGGTGTAGGTATGCATACTCATTAGAAACGCGGGATCAAATGTGATGTTTGTCCGAAGGATGAATTTCTTGAATTGAAAATTTACCTGACTGAAGCGTAAGCAGAGACCAAATAGGTCGCAACAATATTTGATCATATAATAAGAACTAGTTTAGCTTGTGGTCGAAAATCGGCCCTACCTTTTATGGCGTAGTTTTTGTCATACTAAACCTATTACAAATTTCGATAGGCATAGTGATTTTTTTTATAAGCGAAAAAGCGACCTACATACCTATATAGATATCAAAATCTTTGAAAATAGTTTTACTCATGATTAATATCTTATCTATGCAAATTTAGAGCAAACAATTTATGTCGAAAAATGTTCGTTTCCATAGTAACATCAACACCTCGCAGATATAATTATGCCTCTGAATTCAAATTACGTACACAATTGCTTACTTTTAGGGGTAGGTAAATTGCATTCCTTCTCGAAAATAGGTTCTAATCTAAGATAATACAATATTTGAATACGTTACTATGGCAATATGGCGGCGACAAATTGAATGTCCCCAAAATGGGTTCAGTTAACTGATAAACATGTTGTATGGGGAATTCTTAACTGAATTTTACCAGTCTTAATGGCGACATATAACCACAATTTTTTGTTTGTGCACATCTATGGCACAGTACCTTTCGAATTGGGTATGTATATAAGTTTCATTCCGCTCATTACATAATGAATACTAAAAAAGTGTACGGAAACTTCGGATGTTCACGTATTAATATAATGATGATGATCTGTCAGGGAAAAGGTTTTGCTTTGGTTTATAGTTGCAAAAATACTCGTGATTTTGCACATCAAATAGTCTAATCGTCAGTTTGGATATTACCCACCATTGATCGGAAAACTAGTACGATTCGTTGTCATTAGGCATGTTTTTTAAGCTTCGAACTCAGCAAAGTTAAGTAGGAATTTCAGCACGCAATTACAACAACTAAGCTCTACTTTACACTTCGAGGATTCACAATAGGTACTCATTCCCAGAAAGAGACACTTGGGAGCAGTGTTGAAAAAATTAAAAAACGGTACTCGCTTTTTAGTCCCGTTTGCCCCTAGTGGCCCGAAAGGGACCTCCACATAAAATACCAGAAAAAAACAGTATTTTTCATGCAACAGAGAATAAAATCTTAATTAAACTGAAAAAGGGGCCATTTTGATTATTTTTCAAAAAGCGGTGGCCAAGGGGTTCTGAGGCTCAAAAAGGAGACAACCGGCAACGCTGCTTGGGAGTAAATGTTCACTTCTGAAGTACAGGGGGAGAACATTTTATGTTGCCTAAGAGGTATAAAATGGATCTGTTCGCAGAGTCTAAATTTAAAAATAACAACTAAATGTTAGGGATAGGTTCTGATAAAATATAGAATAGCTGCAATATTGTTTGAAACAAATTTACCTTGTAATCATTGATGTCGTGTTTATCTTTAAGGTATATTTTATTGTACATGTACATCCTTAAACCAAAAAAAGTATTATTCTTTGGCTGGGTAAAGGGTACATATATAGCAATGCTCATCCGATTCTCACCATAATTATATCTACATATGTCTTAAAGTCGTATTAATCACAAGAAATGTTTTAACCTTACCTCTAAAAAAACAGCGTTAAAGCGAAATTTTCTTTTGATCATTTATATTTACACAACTTAAAAGTTTTGTTGTGGTCTAGGTAAAACAAAATAAAAATTTTCCACATAATATATATTGTGTATATGTTGATCATAAGCCATTAGCAACATGGCTCACATTTTGCAGGTGTTTTCTATTGTAAAATTAATACAGTCTACAAGAAAAATCTTTCCATACAATTCCTAAAAATGAAATGGTTTAAAATTTACAGAAAATATATTGTTCGTCAGTTTGCACTTAACGAACATCCCCGCAGTTGCTTCGTTTATTGTGATTTGAATGGGCGTGGTGTACGTACAAGATGTCAAGAAGTGAAAAAGAAGTACAGGCTGCCAACATTCCAGCGATAAAACCAGCTTTCTTACTTTACTTTGGTTGGCTGAGAGGTTGGCCTATTGTCGTTTATCCGTTTACATTATTAAAATAATTATGTATTAGGAACATGTTAAGGATTTTCAGTTATTTTTATCATTTCCGGACAATCCCGCTGAACGAACTGCTCCTTATTATTCCAATTATTATGATTATTTATTTTTCAAAGCAAAACACTAACTAACGTCTATAGATGGTTGCGCTTTGGGACTGATTTATTTCTCTTCGCTCTCTAGAGAAATAACGTCAACATCTCAAAGAACAAGAAGAACAAGGTTGGTGTCTGCATTTTTTTTTTAAATACACATTTAAAAGGAATTCGGAAAGAAAATATTGCAGCAGCTATCCGATGACAAGTGATTGAGTGCGGGCAGGACGAAAGTGGGTGGTCGTGGATCTGTATACCTACTCTCAATCGTTTTTTTTTTTTTTTTTTTCTCATTTTATTCTACGAAAATTTCCATTAGTTCAATATCTTGGAAAGAATGGGGAGTATCTATCCCCACTGCGAGTATACTACTTGGCAAATCAAAATTATGAAAAAAAAAAAAAAAAACAACAAGAAGAAAAGATGAATCAATGGGAATTGCAAAAGGAAAGAGATTGCCTGAGGATACTGTTTGCATTCGAATGCCATTTATTGAATTAAAAAATCATTCGTCAACCAAAATGTGTTCTTCTCTTTCGATGTTTTCTCAGATTTTCTTTGTTGTTTTAAATATAAATAGTATTTTGTATCTTTCTTCTTTTCAAATCGATTTTGAAATTAATTTGAAATTGAATATTAACATTATTTAGGTAAATGAAATAAATGATGACTTATCAAATTTTAATGTAACTATACAATGAGCAACCAACGTTATTTCATAAATATTCCAGTAAATACATGTCAGAGATTCTTCCGGACTAGTCGACATTTTACGCTATGGCGAACTTTAGAGACCCCCAACTCGCATTCTTCTTTTCTCTTGCCGCTGGTCATCTCAATTTTTTCTGATTATTTTCCTATCAGTGCAATGTAAATTTAGAATCCGTGAGACATGCAAAAACATTCAAAAAATATAAAATAAATGCTGCCAACTGTGGGGGAATGTGATAGGAGTTCGGAAATACTACATTTTAACATTACCGAATGCTATTACGGTTAAGTTGTATATATTTTTAAAAGGCGAATAATATAGGACAAACATGGTTGTGTATTTTCCGCTTTGGAGGATCATAAACTTCAATTTCATGAGTAAATTTTTCTTAAATAACTGAAGAAATATGTCTCAAAATGTTTGTATTTTCGTAACGAATTCTTTCATATTTATTCTATGAACGCTTCCAGAAACTTTGTCGAGAGCGGAAGTGGCACTTTTTTTGCGAATGTGTTGGGAAGGCGGAATTTTTGAAGTTTCGTGACATTTGTCAATACGAATTTCTATGTAACAATACTAGCGCACCAAATCGTGGCTACTCCGTAAAAATTTTAGCTTTTAGATGTAGGCAAAGTAACAGGAAAACGGCCGAAGTTGGTGGTCTCAGTATGGTTTATCTCTGCTTTCAACAATAGCAATCAACAATCATCTAGTCTCCGGCTCCGTTCTTAATTCGCACTACTGGCCGCAGGCAACATGAGAACACAGAATACGGCAAAGACAAACAAAAAACGCTACTAGAGTACGTGTAGGTAATTAGAAGGACTTATTAGGTTCATCCGCGTACGCGGTTTAAATCGAACGCAATCGAACAAAGTCTATACACGTTCTCATCAGAAATGCCAGAAAAATAGAAAATTAGCAAAATAATAAAATAAATAATAACGAATAGTGACGAGTAGTTTCCCTTTTGGCTCGAAACAGCTCAAAGAAGTTTACCCACCAAGAACTGATAAATATGTCAATTGCACAAATTTGACAAGAAACCAATTTCAAAATCCGTCTTAAAAATCAATTGCACAGAAAAATAAAATCTGTGAAAAAAAAAAAAATCTGTGGTTGTCGAATGTTCTCCTAGAACCTCTCATATATTGCAAAAAGATAAGTTATATATTTATTTCTGACATGGATTAAATGTCAAAGATGGAAGTGGTTCAAAGTAACTCGAAATCTATCCACGTACTTTGGAGTTTGGACTATATTTTCAGTTCTCTGAGAGAGTTTATCTGAATTCTTTGAGTTTGACAGCTTTTTAGTGTTTGGTGCGGAAAAGTACGCGAATAGACCTTCAATTCATAATTTCAAATGAACATCACACTTAATAATTTAAAAGGTAGGCATCATTAGCATTACGTGACGGAATCTGTTTTTGTTTCACATGTAAAATCAACTTAAGTCCGTGAATGTATAGATCGTATAGCTGATGATGTTGTTTATCATGAATATACTTTTGGTTATCTACACTAGAAATAGCAACGTGACTGAACTGTCTTACTTAGTTGTAAAAAGCGTATCAAAAATGCTTTCAAAAATAAAATATCTTGAGGTCAGATTCGATAACAAAAACCTTTGGACCAAATATATTCAAAAGAAGACATCTAAATCGTTCACTGGAAATCTATACATAGATGCCGAAAAATGTTTTATGGACTTACACTTGAATGACAGTCGTTTCATGTGATGCTTTATTTGGTGGAATGAGCTCTGACGTGAGCGCAGTGGTTACTTCTGTGAACTATATACTGAACGAGGGGTCTATGCTTCATTCTCCTCAACTTCTTGAACACAAATTGTACTTTTGAATTTTGTTCCGTTGACAAATATACGAGAGTAAAACTGTCCTGAAAGAGTTTCCTAAGTAAGCCGCTCAGATTCGACATACAAGTTTGGTACCCTCTCATTCGTCACCAAATATGGTTGCAAGGAACCTGGATGAACCTCCCCTTCATATTTAAATCATGTGCGTTATTTTAAAACCTTTTCTGTTTAAATTTGCGAGCACACACCAACAAATTCTGATTTTATTTCCATTTGTTCATTTGTATTCAGTTTGAGAGAACAAAAACTACACTACCGACATTTAGGTCGACGATTTCCAACTGCACGCCTAATTCAACATCAATCTCTTTGAACAGTTGAGTTCAGATAGTTAACTATCCCTATCAATGAAACTTTTTTATATACCTAATGGACACGCGCTAAAAAGGTTACGACTGCTCTTATTATTTAGAGTGAAGTACACAGCGCGGGCCTTAAGGAAATAGAGATAGAAGTCACCGTAAATTTCGCGACGAGCACTTAGCTCATCAATTACTGTATACATTGGTCCTTAATGAATTTTTCCTCGTGAATGTCTGACAAGCATCTAACAAAAGCAGTTATGGAAAAGAATCCTATAAATTGAAGTCTGGAGTAAAATGGACCAGTTTTGCAGTCTGAGTGATTAAAAAAAAACTACCAAAAGAGTCGTTATCAGTATTAAAAGCTGAAGAAAAATGTAACAAATATCGCAACTGGCAGCAGCTTTTTTTTTTTGCGGATATTATTCGCAAGATGTCACTTTTCGGCAGCTTTATGTTTTTATTCTATTTCTATTTCTATATTTTAGAACTACTCTCACTTATTATTCAATTTGAATGTGCCAGTTCGAAACAAATTCCCTCGCACAAGGCCGCACACCCCACTTGACCGATTTTAAAATCTACACCTGGATAGGTACATGCCGACACATTTTCCAAATTTTTACGAATAATGCCTCTAAATCTATTTAAAAAAAAAACTGACTCATATCATCAAATAGACGAACATTTAATTTCCCCTTAAAAAATATCGTCCATCCTCTGCGACTAAAAAAATGAATCAAATTAAATCAATTGAAAGAAGAAAGTACAAATAACCACAAACAAACTGAAGACGGAGATTGAAAAGGAAGGGGAGTTGTTGACAAAAAAAAGTACACACAACTCCAAACAAAGAGAATGTAAACAAACCCCTCAAACAGGAGTTAAAACTCACAAACCACGTGAAATTCAACAGTACTTCGATGCGCAGAAGCGCTCGAAAGTGAAACACATCCGAGTTCGAGCATCGGACTCTCTAGCTTCGCTCGAACTGAGTGAGTGAAAGAGCCCAATTGAGAGAGCAAAAGAAGTCCTTTCATATAATTTATGATGATAGAATGGAATATCCTGTCCGCAGGATGGGAATGAAAATGCACAGTGCTGAAAGGAGTAAGAATCCATATAGAAATGCAGAGATTCTCCCACGTTATGGTGGGCGCAATCAATTGAACGCCTCTTTTCAAAGTATAAAAACTGACAGACAATTGAGCAGGACTTCAGTTATAATTGAGTTATTGCCGCGATCGCATTTAATTCGGGACACTTTTCAAAGGGACATTTTTATTGCTAATAGTTATGTTCACAAATTGGTTAACTAGTTCATCAGTGAATTCATCAGCACTGAATCAACTGCCGCCGCCAACAATGGCCACAACTCCGCCGGATATTGTCCTTGAAGTTGGACCATCGCCCAGTGTGCGTTTCGTTGCTCACAGTATAATTTTGAGCATGCATAGTGGATATTTGCGTTCGGCTATACGTTTGGATGAAAGTGTAGCCGTCAATTCTCCAGATATGGTTTTGTACTTGACCAATGTGACGGCGGAACAATTTGCACCGCTTTTGACATACATGTACACTGGATACTTGGACCTGAATGTGGATAATATTTTTGGAGTTTTGTTAGCCACTCATGTATTGCACATGCCGAGGGCGCTCGAAATTTGTCGGTAAATAACACACGAAACTAACCCTTGATTTTTTTTAAAAGGTGTCTTTTTCAAGGGCTTTCCTGTCTCGTGCACAATCCGAAGGCTACCTCAGTAATGGACATTTTCTGGGAAATAACACAAATAACAACAAAATAATTCGACCAATCGCCAGTAAAGCATCCGCACCGAATTTGGGATTTATCGCACCGCCAATGCAACACGTATCTTTGTCCAGCACTGGAACCCCCTTCAAAAGCCTGCAACATGAATTTACTCCCGGACCAGTTGTGGCTCCTGCCGCAGATGAACTCTCCGACAGTGATACACAATCCATTGCTGTTACATCCCCACAACCAGCTCCAACTCCTATCGAAATGATTGCATCACCGAAACGCACTCCACCTCCATCTGTGTTGAACCCACCGCCTAAACGTCATCACAAATCAAAGCGGTCCAGCGAGAAACATCGCATGAAGCCTACTCCAGCGCCACCAACACCCCTGATAGCTAAAGAGCCCACCACAGTCCAAACGGAAGGTGAAAATAAAACTATCATCGACGTGGCCAGTTGCGACGGACCGATACGCTTTCGACGTGTTCTCAACGATGCCTACGGTCACAAGCCCGATGTTGTGCACTTCGCCCCAACTCAAGAACGTACCCAGCAGAGTGTGTCCTTCTCATTCCATCAGCAAATGGCCAAGACAATTAGCCAACGGCAAATGCAATCCGAAGAATCTGAAAACAGCGAGGACTTGGGAGGAAAAGGTTCCGGTGCGTGCTCCAATTCGAAAACAGGCGAAATATACAACTGTGTGTACTGCAAGCACACTTTCAAATCACAGTACTGCTATCAGAAGCACGCTAAGAGACATTTGAATCCACTATCGCTGGACTGCACCAGCAGCAATAAATCTTCATCGTCCGTGTCGTCGGGAACAACAACACCCGCAGCGGTACCAGCATCCATTACAGGCATAGAAGTACAAAAGGACGAAAAACTAGTTGCAGCGACTGCGGCAGTGAGTGCAGCAAACGATTTACAACGCCGTGAAGTGCGTCCTTTAGACATGAATGTTCAGTACTATCCGTGTAAAACATGTGGCAGCAAGTTTCCAAGCTATTACTTCGTGCACAAGCACCGCAAGATGTGTCATGCTAACGAGGAAAACCCACAAACTGAACCACCACCGCCCAAAAGTGAACATTAGAAAAGTGCATTTTTTTTTTTTTTGTGAATTTGTAAAAGTTCAATTTGTTTAAAATAATAAAATATTTAAGTCTATACTACAGAGACGTGTTTGGTGGTGTTTCTGGAAAAAAAAAACTATTCATATTTCCTTGTACGATTATTTGGAATCGTTCAGTGAAATAGTAAAGTGATTGTTCACTAAAGGTTTTCAACCGCATGAGTGGCTTCCTTGTCTTGACTGGCCTTGGAACAAACAACAGAAGTGAGTGACAGACAAAAAGTGGCATCTCGATCATTTAAAAACACTTTCCACTTGTGGGTAATGGTTGTGGTGAGTGCAAGCTTTATCAAGAAAATAAAAATGTAAGGCTAACGACGACAGCCATAACGATTGATTGAGATTAATTCTGTCACCCTGACAGCAGTGAATTTTGACTCACTGGTAGGCAAGCCAGAAATTGTTCACACACAGGCCGTGAGAGCCTTGATTGAGTTGCTTTCAGCAAGTGACGAAAATATGGTTTCTTGTGCTTTGTTTAGTTTGATTTTTGAAAAAGTAGCGAACTGGCATTTCATGAAGTTCGCATTAGTTTAAACAAATTTCATATCTAATCTATTGGCTTTGTTGACGGACATAGATCACAAGGAAATCTGTATCCCAGTCAATCGTAAACTCAGAAAATGTCCGCCGCCTATCTGGCAACTAGATGCACCAATACAAAATGAGATGGTTGCACTACTGGAAAATATCTACATCGAATTGCACTTAAGCACTAATAATGCGATAAACAGAAGGAGTGGACCCAATCCTCAGAGCAGACTTTATAGAACGAGTCACTGACTGAGTGCAGACTTTCTATTTATGACGCAAATTGCAAAAATTGACAATAAAACAATTTTTACCACGCAAGGTTGTTTAATTTATCCGTGTATAAATGTGTGGACATTTATTTTAGTCGAGTTAGTTTCCAAAAGACGAACGAATTCAAATTGTCTATCTCTATCTACCGAAATTTGATTTACAAAAATGTGACTCTATATTTTCTCGCTCTGTTTCAACTTCTGAATAACCAGACCTTGTAACTCATTCAGTTCTAAATTATTCACTGGCTTTGTAATATTTACAAAAAATATTGCAGAAGTTCAAAACTTCACCCGTCCAATTTCTGTTAAAAACAAATGAAACGTACGATGAATTAATTGAACACAGTATTTTTAGAGCGGTGAAATTTGTGTATGAACGCTTCATTTGCGCGTACTAAGCCCACAGGTATACAAGTATTTCTGACAAGGTGCTGTCAATTTTGATGTGTACCTATGTAGTTTAATTTTGCATTTTGTAAAATGTTTTTAACGCTAACAGTAAATTTCATGAGCACCTCGTACCAGAAAGGCGTCAACATAACCTATACATTTTCACTAGCTGTCAGAGTTTAGCTATTTCCAAGTCACTTCAACTTGAAATAAATACACTGCATTTATATCAGTAACGTAGAGTGTACCTGTTTTAATTGAGTGCTTCTGATTCTACTTAATTTTGCTTTACTAGACCAAGGCTCATTTAAAACGGCCAGTAGCGGCTTACGAATGGAAGGGTTCTACAATTTAATGCCGACTTCAAACGGCTAATTGAAAAGCTATTTCAAGACAGTTCGGATGTTTGTCAGACGTTCGTGAGAGGTGCGCAGTGGGAAAAAAACCTAAGTTGGAATTTGGGTTTTTGCCGGATTCGAACCTCGATCCCACGTCCTTAGTAGTCCAACACAATAACCACTAAGCCACTACGCCTACTTCTATCCATCGAATGCGATCTTATATTCCAGTAGAAAATATGATTGTATAAGAGGTTAGATAAACTCTGCCAGCATAAACAGGTTCAATAAGCCCGAACTGATGCCGAAAATAAGAAGTGAAGTGAAGAGCGGAAAACGTCTTCCTTTTGTTCAATGGATGTTGATATAAAAAACTTAACTGGATGCCTTGAGATATACACGTCATAGAATTACGCTTTTGCTAAAGGAATCTTCACTTTGAAGAAGTTATAATCTTTATCAGGTATGCCACTCTCGGTATTTGGAAGATATTTTGACATTTGTCAACAGAAAAAGCTTGCCCAAGCAGTCTTTCTGAGCTAGGTATTTTTGCCGTTTTCCTACTTATAGGTCTGTTAACAGTTGCAGAATTGTGCGGTGGCCCGATCTGGTGCTTGGTTGTGTGTTTAAGAATTTATTTACACAAAGAAGTGGGTCCCTGCCGCTTATTTGCTTTGGCTGACATACATACATAGGGAACTTTTCTAATATATAGTGCAAAAATAAAATTAAAATATCCGCTTTTCGTCCTTAAGGTGGGGATCGTAAATCTGAGTTTTATTTTTGATAAGTATTATCAATTTTTAAACAGCCCTTGTTGTTTGGAATGGAGTAGAAGTTTTCCTACCCAAGCGCCAATACACTGTAATCTTCTTTACCTTTAGCAGCGATTATAGATAGTTTTACAAATCTTGTAAATGCATTCATAACCCAAAGGTTTATCTTAGAGCAAAGAATGGTGGTCTCACTTTTTGGAGAGCAAATTTAATTCGAGCAAATGTTTTATTCCATACGAACCATTGGATCTTTGGGGCTACGAATGAAAAGAAACCAACAACAATTAACAAAAACCCAAGCCAGCCGGCTAAAAAATAAAGCTGCTGGTTGAAGAGTCTTGATGTATTAAACGCAGATCCCTTCCGAACATTATGCCGCAGAACAGTTTATTTCACTGCACTCGGCCTCAACCAGATCCCTATCCATACATATCCAGCATCCTGAAGCTCTCCATCGTTGAATCACTAGTCATTTGGGCCTGGAATCAACACACGTCCTTTTGAATAATTGCCACGAATCCTTTGTGCCCCTATTAGACTTTTCAAACATGTCAGAAACAATCATCACCTATCAAAGTCCTCACTCATATCACTGCATACTGACACAAAGTATTCCGATTGATGTGCATCTGTGTCACAACATACATCCCAAGCAAATTAACAAACGTGTTAAAGGCATAAGACCCGCAACGGCGTTGGAAACGGAATACCATATGAGTGGCATAAATCAGTGTTCCCAAAGCGTGTATACAGTTGGTTTTTAATTAATTGACAATTTATTTGCATGAATATTTAAAAATTTGAATTTAATTAACTCTTTCAGGCCACAGATAGAAGTCATTTCCTCGTTCGTCATTCGTTTTGTATAATTTTTACCTACAAATAACCCTCGATAGGCCTACAGCTACAGGACGAGTAACTACCAACGCGTTTCTTTTTTCTCCACTTGTGCTTCTCCTTCTTTTCACGGTTGTTGGTTTGGCATGCGGACGGCGGAGACGAACGAATCACATTTTTTTTATTTTTTTTTTTTTTTGCGAATCTCATTCTGTATTTATACGAAAATTGTATCCGTTTGTGTCCATTCGTCCTGTTTGGGGAATAAAGTACTACCAATCAACCAAACTGCCGAACCAACTCTTGTCAATTTCCCCGAGTCCGTTCGTTTTTGCACTCCCACTATGGATATTTTATGGAATTTTAAAATATCCTTAAATCAAATAAAAATGCAAGGACCCCTTGGCGAACGATCTATTTATCCATCAACCGCATTCCCGCAACCCACCCAAACCAACCACTTTATCTCTGTCCTCACTCTTCCCCCCAGCACTGGGTGTTGGGTGTTTCTCTTCGAGTGAACGCTGTGATTTCATGCTCAGCCAAGCTGGGCAGTTAATTAAAATATTTTTAACTGGCGAGATTTTTTTTTCACTACCTATTGCTTATTTTTTTATTTTTTGGTTTGATGGTTGATTGGTAAAAGGAACGAGGAGAATTGTGGTGAGTAAACACCAAAGAAAAGAGAAAAAACAGAAAAAGTCGTCAATAAACTCATGAAAATACAACAAAATAAAAACCAGAACGGAAATGAAGCAGTGCGTTAAGTGATTTCTCTGTATATCTCGCTCACTCTCTCTCTCGCTCTGGCAGGATGTAAGGACATTTTATTACATTTTGATGAATAGCCGCACGTCCTTTTAATTTTAATTTGAATTCATCCTCGAATTGTCAATAAAGTTAATTTAAAATGTTATCTCCCTGTAGAAAGAGAGCGAACGAAACGAACGGTAGTATAATATATGAATAAATGATGAATGCCACACAGTGGCAATTTCATTAAATTAATTAAATTATATTGCAGAGATTCCGAAATTTTCATACAGATGCAAAGTAAAAAGAATTAATTAAATCGTATTGAGTGAGTGGTGGTGGTCATATTAACAATTTCACTTGTATCACAGGAAGGCACTTGCCATCCAACTGAGGACTTACCTTTGTTGTCAGTTGAGTTGATGTCGTTTAACGTTACTGCCGATGCAGTGTCGTTTGTTAGATTGGCAGGAGTCGAAGTAGCATCCGTGTCAAGGTGTTTCTTTTTGGGATCACTGAAAAACAGAAATGAAATGACAAATTTAATATGTGTAGCCAAATGTTATTTATGTAAAATGTTTGCGTAATATATATCGGTATGTATTTTTGGTTTTATTAGTTTTATATTAACACAAACAAGTTGGGTTTATTTTATACAATTTTTTAGCACAGACGATGGAGATGACGTTATATTATTTTCTAGAAAAAACTCACAAAGGACCGCACTTCCGGGACTAGGTTCTTGCTAAGTAGAGCGGCGAAGTGTCCTACGATTCTATCGAGTAAGGGAGTCTTTCTTTCTGAAACAAGTGAGAATGGTAAATACCAAGCAGTGCAAACAGTAAGCGTCTTTGCATCGGCACTTTAAAGAAGCCCTATTTGAAATTTTACGACAAGACGTGGGGCTGCTAATGGATTTCGACAATTAATCTCTCTCAAAGTCAACTCGACAGTTCCAGAACAATATTGCCAAAGTGCTCTGAGAGCACCTAATCGAATACCACATTACTGTATGTCTAAGGCTCGTGTCTATACTATCGACCCGATGTGGGAAAACGCAAAGTGCGACAGGCCAACCGATGCCTAGAACTAACATCCATGCGAATATGCTGCAGTATACATTATTAAACTGAGACTCCAAAATACATCTAATTATCAACACCCGGACTTGAACACCCTGAGGTCAACCCAGACAACGATCACACTACGAGTATGAATCCAAAAAAAAACAGCTACAATTTATGTAGTATAGATTTTAGAAAACAAAAACATTGCATACCGTTCGCCTCTGTTGTTGAAGCAACACCTTTAAGTATTACCATTTGTTACCTATCGTTAAGTCAAATTGTATATGCAACAAGTTTAATAAAAGCAAATGTAATGTTTGTAGACACATCTACTGAACTAAACTGAACCAGAGCAGGCAGCAGACCCACACCACATATTAAAAAAGCACTCCTCTTTTCCTTTTACTTCCTTTTGATTTAAATGAATACAAAATGCCGAAAACTCGAAGAAACACTAAAAATGCGCCAGGAAGATGATTTTTTATCGCCAACTGCAGTAGCAGAAAAGCAAAAATTTATTGACAATGGATAGAATTCGGAAGTGATGGCTGCTATACGAAAGAAATTTTTCCGTAATTTTGCCTTACTCGAGTAAAATTGAAAAATGGTTTGATGGTAATTTAAACCAATTTCACAGTCGCTGCCCTCTCATACTTCAATGGACAGCACCTTTTGAACCGCTGAAACTTTTTGCATGGACTTTGATAAAAACACCGAAATGGAAAGATGTCGAAACGGTCATGAGCAAGTTGAGCGCATACAATTTGTATAATGCCAGTCAAAACGCGGCAAATTTGCACACGCAATTGAGACATGCAAAGAGCTACTGTACGAGCGACAAAATCAAGGAATTCAAGGATGACCATGTTTCGATTGTAAATCGCTGGGTAGAAATGTTCTACCATCTTAATAACGCCCATTGGGAATACAAACAAAATATCTACAATCGTTGAGTACATTCTATGCTTGCCGGGAACTTCGCCATCGGTGGAACGAATCTTTGCTGCAGTGAATAAAACTTGAACTTCAGACAAAACTCGGTTAGATGTTGTGCCCACTTGCGATTCGAATCCTAAAATAATTTGATTTCTGTTGAATACCTCAAAACAAAGCCGGAATTGCTTCGTCAAATTACTTCAAAGGACAAATACAATAAAACAATCACAGAAGGAGATATAGAAATGGAAAACGAAGACGATTCAGATGATGGAAATGAATTGCTCGCGGTTAATTTGCTATTTTTGTTAATTTTCATGGAATAAAATGTAAACTTCGAAAAATAGTGTGTTTTTGAAATCTGTTAGATACTGTTTTTGGCCCGAAAGAAGACACGAGCGTTAGTTATGTCTGATACAACAGCAAACAGTTTATGTGTATTCGGTGAGGCAAATTGTATTAGGCAGCTCATATTATTCTAGAACATAAGTGGTACAGGATTTTCAGCAGTAAAAATGCAATAAAACGCCTAGCAATCAGTTGGCTGTTTAAAAACTGCATCGTACACGACAGCTTCTGTCCGTCTAACCATCAAATGACAAGTTACCAAAAATGTTTGCGCTCATGCACCTAACTGCTAACTGTAGCGTATACCCCGACATCCTCAACATGTGCAACTACTGGGGAGATAAATTACGCGTTGACATACTTAAAAAAAACTCTAGAAAGTAGCTCCTGTCATAAAAGAATCTTCCTTATTTCATACGACAATCCTCATCTGTTCGGATATCCGATCAAATTCAGGGACAGTTGCGAACCTAATCTACTCAGTTGATACAAAACAAAAACAAGCTGAACTAGAAAACCACCAGATTTCAAACAACCCCATTCAAATAGCATTCGTTCACATATTTGCAAACACAGCAATTGTTCACCATTTGATTGTACCAATCCATCCAAATCAGTATCTCTTTGGCCGAGTACAAATGAAATCAAATCATATCCGTGCAATTTTCCTAATTAGCAAAGTGAAGTTACCTAAAACTCGTGGAAAATCCAACAGAATATGAACAAAGATTACTACAGACTCTACCTTCGTTACTCGCTAGTTAGTGAGAAATTCCACGCACCGCGTCTTTGCAAACAATCCCGCAAGGATAGGTGCGCACAACCACAGACAAAACATAAAGGATTTGAAAACAAATAAAAATTACACATTTGGCGGACTCACCTAACATCCGAGTTATTATCACTGCCACCATCGGCGTCGGACGCCTTTGTTTTCTGTCCCGGTAGCAGGAGACCACCCTCTGTCATTTTCAAAGGGCCGCTTTCGTTGTCACCACCAATTGCGCCCGATTTTGCATCATTGCATGCCGCTGCGTTGATAGACGAAGCGTAAACTGCAGCATATGAGGTTTTGATGCCGTTTAGCGTGCCAACAGAATGCGAGCTGGAATTCAAGACCGCACTGTTGTTGTTCTGTTGCTGCGTTGTCGTTGTTATGCCATCCATAGAAGATTTGACGGTATTGGCATTGCCAACGGCATTGGGGGTGACTGACTTGGGTGGTGGTGGTGGTGGGGTTGGTGGAACTGCAGATACATCTTTGTCGCCTGCAACATTTGTAACAGAACCACTTTTTTCCTCGCTGCTTTTCGATTCTGTAGAGCTTGGGGTGGAATTTAATTGTTCACCACTTGCCTCAATGGGGGTTTCTGCCTTCGGTCCATTGGTCTCAGAACTAGATAAACTAGTGGCAGCACTTTCCACCTTTTCATCTTTTCCAGTAGTCGTGTTTGAAACCAACGCACTCGTTGTGGAAGGTGACTTTCGATCCACCGGCACTTTCGAAGTGGAATCCGCAGTTGAAGATGCGCTGGTCGTCGTCGTAGTTCCAGTTGTTGTTGTCAATGACGACGATGATGATGATGATGCCACAACTGTGGTTGAGGTTGTCGTACATGATGTTGTCATTGCAGATGCGGAAGTACTGGAATTTGCAACAGCCGTCGTGGATGGTGTGGTCGTTGCTTCTGTGGCGGTAGTGGTGTTGGTGGTTGTAGCTGTTGTTGTTGCCACTGCAGTAGAAGTGTCACTTGTTGGCTTGCTCGACGATACAGATGACGAAGGGGTTGTCGTTGTAGTCGTAGTTGACGAGCCAGATGACTTTGACGATGACACTGCATTTGACGACGACCCCTTTGAACTTGTTGTCGAACTATGCGTTGCGGATGAAGTTGTGGTTGACGGCGTCGTAGCAGTCGTAGTCGATGTTGAAGTCGCCGCTGAATTATTCGACGAAGATGACGAATTGTGGGACGACAAATGCGCGGCAGTAGAACGTTCGCGACCACCAGTCTTTTGTTGTTGTTCGCGTTGCAAGCGCGTCGTCACTCCAGTCGTCAGCGAATCGATAATGCATTGCGTTTGTGCTTGCTGAGATTTCTGGGGATTTCTCGAGCTCCGCGTACGCTGCCGTGACTTTCGCAGTAACTGCTTATAGTTCTCCGTCTTTTTACTGAGGTAGTAGTAGCGAACACAATCCTGCGCCGACTTTCGATCCAGACTTGCGGCAATTGCGCCAAAGTTTTTCGGATGCTGCAGAAACTTCTCTTTGAAGATTTCCTTCTCGCCTGTTGTCCACACATTCACGTTCTGTCGGTCTTTGTAGTCTGCCACCATGTCGTCAAGGGCACCATTCTCATTGTGGTAGATGCAACGCCGCTGTTTGGTGTCAAACATCAGTGGTGGTATCACAGCATAGGACCGCATTTTCTTATCCTCCATAGCCTGCTCCTGCAGTCCATCCATAATCTCCTCTAAATCGGCTTCGGATTTGATCCTCGAACCGACACGATTGAAGCGCTCCTTGTCTTCTCGTTGTTTGCGCAGCTCCGTGAAGACCTTCTCAAAGAATTCACGGTTCTTCGCCTCACGAGCTTTCCGTTTGGCGCTAGACTCAGACTTTTCAACCCGTTTTAGCCATTCTTGCGATGATTGCGCGTATTTCTCCACCAGTCCGGTATTATGGACGTACCGTTCATTCTTGATCTTTTTTAATTGCTGAAGCAAGCGCGTCTTTATCGTGGCTTGATGGTTTTTGATAGCTTCCGCGCATACATCCACATCAGATGGTTGATTGTACAGTGGCAGCTCAATGGGCGGACCTAACGAACTCAGAATGGAATGTCGAGAAGCAGCGATCTTTCGATTTCCATCGTAGACCTTCTGAGCCAAGCTTTGATGGCGTCGCTTCGGCTGGAGAGCTTGCTCCTCCATCGCTAACTTCGGTTTACTCGATGCTTCCTGCAGTAGTTGGGCTTTCTTCTGCAAAATGGCCATGGTGTTTTCGGCGTTGACGATCTCTAGATCGACCTTCTGAATTTGCATCAGCAGTTCTTCCTTGGCGGTACGGCGCTCTTCGGCGGTGTCATTTGGCAGTGTGGGGGAGATCGCCTCTACTTGGGGATGATAGGCTTCAGTCGTCTGCGGGGGTCGCTGATGTTCACGCGTCTCAATCTTGAGTTGTTGTGTCGCTGGAATATTTATGATCGCCGATTGGTGGCCGCTGTTTGGCGTGCTGCTGTTGATGCTGGTTGGTGGTAAGGGACCTGGAGCTGATTGCAAATGCGACTGTACTAAGTGCGAACTACGGTTGACTATGAGCGATGATGTGGGTGGCTGCGGCTGCTGTTGCAGCTGGGACTGTTGTTGCGATGGTGGCTGTGAAGAATGCTGGGATTGTTGGGACACTGATTGCTGCTGCTGCTGCTGATGCTGCAGCTGTTGTTGTTGTTGTTGTTGCAGCGGAGGGGGTTGCGTCGGCGGTTGCTGCTGATGCTGATGTTGATGCGGTTGGTGCTGCGAGTGCAAATGCGGTTGCGTGGGTATACTTTGTTGACCAGCAGCGTTCATACTTGAAACTACAGGTGGCAGGTGATTAGAGTCGCTGAGTCGCATCTTCTTGTATGGTTGTCCTCCGGGATCGGGTGGTGCCTGCTGCTGCGTTTGCTGCTGCTGCTGTTGTTGTCTCGCATGTGCAATATATTCGGTTGTTGCATATTGCACAGATGACGGCTGCGGATGCGGCAGCAATACACCAGGGATGCGTTGACGTCCAACGGTTAGCATACCCCCAGCTCCACCCGGCAGAACAGGTCCGCCGCCGGAACCTCCGGCTACACCAACACTCGCAAGCAGCTGACCGGACGGTGCATGCGAAAATTGCACCGCACCATCCATCGAATTGGCGGTGGGTACGCCAGATACAATCGCTGGTAGGCTGCTATTACTCGACACGACAACGGGTGAAGAGGCTGCCGCAGCCGCCGCTGCACGGTGGTAGTCTTGGACTTGGGCAGGCGGCATCTGAGGTATTCGAGTGTATGGGCTTTCGCGATATTGCGCGACCGGACCGATACTGTACGAGCTTTGCTGTATGTAACGGTGTGGTGCTTCACGTACCGCATTAACGTCGGCGAATTTCGGATAGGTGTTGGCTGTGGCACCCGGTCCAGGGCGTGGCGGTGAGAGGGGACTAGTTGCTGAACGGGATTGGGGCTGTTGTTGCGTGGGCGGCGGTCCAATGCCACCCTTCGCGTACGATTGCGGCGTATCGACCGGCCTGTAAAATCAGAACATCACAAAAAACAAGATATTTATTAGATTTGTTTGTAAATTTATATAATTACGTAATTTAAAGCTAAGGACGTGTATTTATGGGCAATTTGATTGTAAGTTTGAAATATTGATTGTCGCCTTCAAGAAGAAAGGAGAGGTAGGTATGGCTTGTCTTCGGCAAGTGAAACATAACACAACAAACTAAATAAGACTTATTTACTGTTTACCCACTCACTTAGGTTTGTCTGGTCTGGTATATACGCCGGCGTAAAAATTGTCTTGCCAACTAGGGTACCATTCGAGTTTGTAAATAAGCTGCAAGGACAATAAAAATAAGTCACTAGGTCTGTCCCTTTACTTTTAAATCTTACGAATTTTTACGAATTCTTACGAATTTTTACTCACTGCCGTTCCTTAACTCAAAAAATTCGTAAAAGAGAGCGTCAACGAGAGAGCAAGATATTACCCCTCCACTGAGAATCTTAAGAATTTTTACTCAACAAATTTCTTGGTGTAAGAAGTGAAAAAGCTGTCAGTCACCTTACAACTAACAGCTGATTTGAAATTTGTTGTCCCATTTGAAATATGCGTTGATTATTTGTTGACTTTTTGCTTATTAGAATGGTATCAACAGGCGGCAAAATAAAATTGAACGTTCTCTTTAAGATTCTTTTCGATATTGGCGTCGAAATTCTTCGTTACTGTAACAAGGTACAATCTCTTCCTCTTCTAGAATGCGACTTTTTGTACAATTTTTTGAATATTTGATTTATGTATCTGTCATTTTTCATAAATTACTACAAAAGCGTTCCTTAACTTTTTCGTAAGCGTCTCTCTCTGTAAGAGAATTTATCCCTACCACTGCCATTTTGACAGTCTTTTCCATTCTTACTACGAAAGTAAAGGAACAGACCTACTATCACCAGGTACCTACGTCAAATGTGTTTATGCTTTACTGTCATATCAAATCTAATTGCCCGCGTTACACAGCCCGCTAGGTGAAAGCGGCATGTCAAACTCCATATAAAAAAATTTACATGACACAAAATGTGCAAAAAGTCAATTTTTCTAAAGGGTGGTTAAATTTTAAGGGCCGATGTTGAATGTGAACCACACCTAAACGTCAAGTTTTTTTCTGCATTTCATTTGACGTTTCTCAATTTCAGACTTATGTCGTTTTCCATTGCTTTCACTCGGGGATCGACTCAATCTGAAATCCAATGGAACAAGAAAACTGCTTCTGGTTGAATCCACAAAAGTATTGGTGAAATGCCAAAAAATAATCTACGGCAGCTGTCATCTGACTTGTATAAAATACATAAATTGCACTTGATTGATTCTGACTTCAAATCGAGAAGCGAAATTCTCTTCTCAGAATCAGCAGAAGAGTATTTTTTGTGCCAATGGAACAGTTTCAGAAGCGAATTTTTCGATTCCAGACTCTCCCGGACGCTTCATTTTGCCCAATGGAAAACGACATAAATCAATTTGAACCATGGAAAGATACACAATCGAGCAACGCGTTAAAGTTATTCAGGCTTATTATGAAAATGGGGGTTCAAGTCAAAATGCATATCGTGCACTTCGTGTTTTTTTTTCGGTCAATTTAATCGTCCAAATGTGCGTACAATCGCGAAAAGTCGTGCAAAAATTTGAGCAAACCGGGTCTGTAGGAGATGTGAAAACACCAGTGCATGCTCGTACAGCTCGTAGGTTGTAGGTACCTACTGCAGACAAAATTGCTGCTGTTCGCGATAGTGTGGCTGAAGAGCCGTCCACCTCAACTCGTCGTCGTGCCCAACAATTGCACCTCTCACGCTCGTCGTTGATGAACATTATGCATAAAGACTTGTATTTACGCGCTTACAAGGTGCAATTGACTCAAGAACTAAAGCCTCTTGACCATTTCAAGCTTCGTCAATGGTCAGAATGGTGGCAAGAAGTGGATGATAAATTTTCGAAGAAATTCATCTTAAATGATGAGGCACATTTTCACCTCAGTGGATTCGTCAATAAGCAGAATTGCCGCATTTGGGCGAATGATAATCCAAGAGTGATTGTCGAAAATCGGGCAGTTTTTTTTTTTTTTTTTTTTTTTTTTTTTTTTTTTTTTTTTTTTTTTTTTTTTCAAAATGAGGCCGGTCAGGCAGTTGCTGTGAATGGTGTTCGCTATCGTGCGATGATAACGAACTTTTTATGGCCCGACTTGGAAGATATGGATGTGGACGATATGTGGTTTCAACAGGACGGTGCCACTTGCCACACAGCTAACGAAACAATGGCTCTTTTGCGCGACAAATTCAATGGTAAAACTGCCATTGAATTTGTCGCGCAAAAGAGCCATTGTGCCACTGAGCCACGTGGTGGCGATGTCAATTAGCCGCCAAGATCATGTGATTTGACACCGTTGGGCTTCTTTCGAGCTAAAGGATGAGATAATTCGGCACATTAACGGCATAGAACCTCAATTATGCCTCAGCGTCATCGAAAATTTCGACCATGGGATGCAGGTGTGCCATTTGGCCGATATTTTTTTCTATACATAATTTAACCATACCAATATTATCATAATAAAAAGAAATGACAATAATTTCCAAAATAATTTGTGTTTTATTCAAAATCAACATCGGCCCTTAAAACTTTACCACCCTTTATTTTTTACGCCCGAAGCAGCACAAGGATTGTTGCAAGTTTTTTGGACACCGATAATCAATGTTTCAAAAAAGGGAATAATATTTTTCGCTTGGAAGAAAGACCAAAGGATTAACTATTGTGCTGTACTTTGTATTCCAGTGGCTGACTACTGGAGGGGACTGATATTTGTCTGTTGCAAAGATTGTGTTCTCAAACAACATCAGTCATCATCATCTGTCATAGGTATGTACTCATATGGAAAATCTAATCCCGCACGTGTTTCCTCATGTGTTTATAAAACCGTAAGGGTTCCCTTATAAATTTACCTATCTTAATATTTCACCAACAGCCGCAGCCATAACTGATTAAATAAATTGCCATCGATTGCTTTACGCAAAATGCAAATATTAAATTGGTGATGGTGGTGTTTACATGCAATCGTAAGCCAACTATAAATTCGTGTTTATGGCCGTAAACAAAAGAACTCAAATTCCTCTGACAAATTTCCCCTGCCATTGATTATACAGTTTACAGTGCGCAAGAATGCGAACGTATTCAACAGAATACGCTAGTGAAGTAAACAACAATCATAATACCATTAACCTGCAGTGCAGTTGTTACATCTATGAACACTTACATTTTGCTGAAGTTAACCGCAAAAGAAGACATTTTTGAACCGATTCATCAGCTAGAGAGAGACATTACATTCTACAGTCTACACTACACCTTATGCGAATCAAGTTATGAGAAGGAGATGCATAAATAGAATATCCAAAATCCAAGATGGCCGATATGAGAGTATAAACAAACAATGTTACCAGATCTCATGAAGAACTCCATGGTTTGTAGTTTAGTTTCAAAAATGCTTGCAAAGTAACTTTTGTTTCTTTGCTGTTTGACTCAATCAACATAACTCTAAAGTGCTCATATCAAACAACTGTTTACGATTAGACGATTGGAACTGTTTTCATAAATAAATGCTTAAAGAATAGAACGGTATAAGGTATAATCCCAGTCCATGAATACTACACCTATCTTCGTTGAATCAAACCGGATCAATATGAAATGTAATGAATACCTCTCGCTTTTCTAAGCTACAGCAGTTGAACTGCTCTTACTTGCACGGGGTTTATTATTGTTTGTGATGATTGGGAGAGAAATCCATGATGGCCGCTGTACCGATTGCAGGGGAAACCAAATCGTCTAAATTCACCACACCGTCAATACCGACTTGCGACTTGCTACTTGGCAAATTTTTTTCTCCTTTCACACACGACCAAGCTGAAAATGTTTATGTGTGAAATGGGAATTATTCCTCTTGTGTGAATCGAGGTAACACGTTTTTTTTTTACGGTGCTTGTTGTTTATTTTTCTGCGATGTTGCCATATTTCAGGGCATGTTTCAAATAAAGAAAAATTAATGAACCCCACACACACCAGCAGTTTTATCAGCACTCAGCAGCCATGGGAGTAGTTTTTTCTGCATGGATTATTTTATTTTTTTATTCGCGTTTTCTATTTATTCTCTGTTTATTCAACATTTTCCTTTACTCTTGGAATATAATTAAGGTGTCGCATAATAAATTACAATGCATGCAATTTTTGGTAGCGGCTGCTTTAAGGGGAATATGTACGTAATTTAGTTTTAGGACCCATCAGTGTAGGGGTATAGTCTGTTGTCTGTGGTGTTATTGTAACACTGCTTTTCAATGCAGGGGACCAACACAACAACGTCGAAGCACTCCTCGTCCTGGGAATATGACTAGGAGTTGGACTCGATGCTGTATTTTTGCAATGCAACACAATACTACGGACTGGGTACTTCATAAATAATTCAATCCAATTAAAGTGGGTGCCCCCCAGGGCGGAGCTGGTGCGGCATGGAGCAGTTAAGCCGTTCTCTTCTAGCAGCAAAAATCCGATGTAGTTTGTAGGTTGGTAAATGCTTTGAAAAATAAAGCACAACAAACAGAATATTTTCAGAGGAACTTAAACTAAACGTTGAGCTATGCATTTATTACGTGCTCTACAAAAGCAACACGACGAAGGCACACCAAGCCAACTCCTGCTAAACAGAATAGTTTGGGAATTCGCACGTTCCATAGTCAGCGCATGTGTAAATTGTTTACGTAATTTTGGACAAAGCGCAATGTTTATAAGCAGCCACATTCAAAAATAAAATTAAAACCGCGCAAATTAAACAGATGGTAGGTATACATATAACGTATACGGTATACCTATCGATATGTAAGATATTTTGTAGCTACGGCACTTTTGTTTACACTTTTATTTTCCACGAGCGCACCGGAATATTGGCGGGAGGTATGAATTTTATTGAATTCTTTGAAAATTACACACAGGGACAACAATAATTCGTATATCTTAATAATTATTCAGTATTACTAACCAAAGCATATCACAAAAACGAATGTAGATCAATTAGGTAGGTATATTATTAACTATTACTAAAAAACAAAACCGTATGTGAAGGTATAAGTAGTTAAGTGCTTACTCCGGCAAAACGAAAACAAATGAAAACGAACAAGTAAGGTGTGTGTCAAAATACGGGTGACAGTTCAGCAACGAAAGGTGAATGATAGAAACGCCAAATTAACATCATTTAACGGCAGCGTTCAGCTATGTAGAAGAAAGATTCCAGGGTTGGCACTCAGTAAGGCAAATCCTTCGTGTATGATATCGCCTTGCGGAATTCCATCTCGTTTTTCAACTCAGCATGTTAAGAACTATGCACAACAGTCGATGAGTGAGAGAAAGACAAGGCGCATTTAATGTCTCAGACCAATTTTGTTTGACTGTCATTTTGGTAAGTCGTGGAATGTGTTAAAAAAAAAATAACAAACAGATAGGTACGTTTGCATCAATGTATTAGGTAGGTACATTAATGATTTCCATTTGCCCATAGGTAAATTTATAATTGCTTAAAGGATTTGGATGGCAATATGACATATGAAAAATGTATGAATGTATGTGTTTTAATATCACATACATATATCGTCTAGTCGAGAATACAACTAAGGCGTAAATTTTGAATAGGTACCTACCTACTTCAAATTTAAATTCAAATCAATTAAATCAAATTTTGATTGACAGTTAATAAAGAAATACAATTTTAAGACAATATTCAATCACATTTGTATACCCAATATATTATTGTTAAACCGGAACCAAACTCGCAACGTGTGGTGTGGTGTGTCGTGTCTCGTGTCGCGTTCTGTGCACACTTGTTTTTTTGTTTGTTTTGATTTTATTTTTTGACGTTTCCGATTTCCTAGTTCATGTGTACTCTTTCTTTCACATAGGCTATTTCAGGTAATATATTGGTCTCTTTTTATTGCGCCATAGAGCCTTGTGGCGCAATCGGAACAGGAGCGATTTCGAGGCAACGCGCCACACTGCACCACAAAAGACGAGAAAAATATTTTTCTACGCATATGAAATCCATTCGAGTGATAGGTCGTGACGCACAATATAAATGTCAGATTGCGACGTTTGCAAATAGGTACCTACCTAAGTTATGGACAACTTGTAATACATTTTTCAGTGAATGTTACTATGTAGGTACTTAAGGCCACTTACGGGTTACGGGATACGGAAATAGGAATAAAAGCCATATGCATGCGTTCAGTCATTTTTGTGATTTTTGATAGGGCATACGAGAACCCATTGGCCGCGTTCAATGCGACAGGCTATTTAGTTAACAGTCTCAGTTTCTGAATTGTAAATTTGCCTACAAATCTGGGAACAGGTAATTGAGGATGAGTTATGAATGAAAAGTTTGACAAAAAATCCTACCTGCGGTTTTAGTCGTTTGCACAGATGTTTCAAAATAGCGTAAATTTTGTAATCATTCAGATTGAATTTTAAAATCCTATTTTAAAGAATGATTATTACCTGACATACTAAAAATGCCTGCAATTTCAAGTTTGTCATTCAATGAATGTACGCCCTCAATTTATATTGAACGCGGTCATTAGTACATCTTCTTAATTGGTAGAAGTTGTATAAATCTACTACATTTTTAACTAAATTATTTATGAGTGCTCTCACCAGTGTATGAAACCATGTTTTTGTATGTTTTACGAAATTATTTATGAGATGGACTGTCAATTATATATAATATTGGGAACCAAATTAGGATATCGTGTTGGAAATAGGTACAGCTGTGTACAAACAAATCGTATATCTATTTCAATTTTGATCAGACTGGATCTTTTTGTTTTAAGGCAAAAAAACTTTTTTTTTTCCTTTCATAATGCAATAAAAACACTTCACTTTATTGTTAAACAAAAAAAAAAAACATAGGTATTTGCAGTCCGATAAAAGGTGTTTTTAGTTCTAACCGTAACGTCAAAGGTAGTGTGAGTTGTTTATGTTGTTTATTTATTTTTAAGGTTAAATACATTTTTACACTTAATATATCAAAAAGTGATCAAAGTTTGACAAAACCTATTTAGCATGCATTTTTTAAGCGATTAATATTTTATTTATAGACATTGTCTAGCGGTTCTAAATACTTCTCTGTATGTAGCCTGTTTTACAAACACCGAAAAATTAGGAAATAGCAATATGGAAGCATTGCGAGAATATTGAATCAAATCTAGAGAATGGAGGCAGACTACGGCATTGCGAAGCTTAGCTGCTATCAAAAAGGGTGTAGGTATGTAGTACAGGGTGTGCCAAATAAAAGTTTATTTAAAAAAATGCAATAAAATGAGCAAAAACTTCCATTAATTATGGAACACAAAATCGTTCAAGGAACTGCATCGAAGCAGTCACAGCATTCTGTCACGGATTGCTTGGATGACATTGGTCTTAATTGCTTGAATCGTTTCCGGATTGTTGGCATAACATCAGTCCCTCAAGTCCAAACAAAAAAAGTCCGAAAGGGGTCAAATCGCAGCTTCGATGGGGCCAATTGACATCGCCAAGGCGGCAAATAACACGATTTGAGAATTTAGTGCGCAAAAGATCGATTGTGGCATGGTGCGCCATCCTGCATGAACCAGAGGTCGTCCAAATCCATGCCTAAAAATAGTCCAATGAATTGAGTCTCACACTCTCGAGGATCGGGACCGTCTCACGAACTTTTTGCACAAAATTGCAGCAGGCGTGTGTGTTTCATTTCGGCCAAAACTTATTTTCAAAAAAAAAAAAAAAAAAACCCACTGTTTGGGCTACACCACTCACATTGGAAATATTTCCCAATGTTGTTCAAGCGTAAAGGGACTCTTTTAGTTCCGCGTCAGTGTCAAAATATTCTATAATGTAAAAATAAATCACTAGATGGCCCACTCTTTATTTGAGCTCAACAAGAGAAAATAGATAAGGAAATTAACTGGGGTTTTTAACGAAGCACTGGCCAGATAGGTACACGTACAAATGTGACGAATTTGAAACACACATCTACTCTATGCTAAGAAGGTTTCTGAGCTCAGAGGATATAATGGAACATAAAACACAGAAAACCACTTAAGCTTAGATCACACATGCCAATTTTTGTGGCAAATTTTGACATACCGACGTCATTATGACCTAGGCAAACACTTGTCCTAAATGTGTCACAACCAGTGTTGCCACTAAAAAAAAGTGAATCCGGTCAAATCTGACCGTATGACCGATTTTTATTTTTTTAAATTCGGTCAAAAAATCCGGTCAAAAGTTAAAATAAGAACTTTTGACCAGAAGTCCGGTCAAAACAGGAATATAGTAATATATTTTTACTAAAAATTGAAGACAAAAACTAACTGATATTAGGTATATTACATAATGTTTTCTTTTTCAAACTAATCTCAAACCCAATAAAACTAAAAACAAGCAATTCATTGGAATACTTTGCATCACTATTCACAACGTTTTGCAAAAAAAGGAACTTTAAATCTAATTCAGTCTTCCAAAATATTGATAATTGCATACATTAAAAAAAAAGTAAACTATTGTACATATAGTACCTACCAGCTACCAACTACCATGTAAGTGAGTACTTACTTCACTATAAAGTCTTGTTCGATTGCACACACATTCCCACAGTTGAGATATGAGATTGCCGCGTTATCGTGGAGCAGCTGTATTCTAGGACTATTCACAATAAATTGATTTTTATGAAATTGTGAGCGTAACGAACACGTTACGTATGGCCAAGTTTCATTCAAATTATAGAAATCTATATTTATGTCTAGTCATAGACCAATATTATTTTTCCGGTCAAAAAATCGGTTAGACCGGATTTCAAAAATTTCTCCGGTCAAAGTGAAGAGATTTCGGTCAGATATGACCGGAATCCGGTCAGAACGTGTGATCGCCTGTCCAGCGTCTGGTCACGCTGGCTGTCGTATCCTACAAACACAAGTGACAATAAAATGAGCAAATTTTTGTGAAGACAGCATTCCAAAATTTGCCACGAAAATGACACGTGTAATCTTAGCTTTACAACAGCGTATAAAGAGCTGTACACCTACGTGAGAATAAAGGCCACAATAGCCATTTTGCTGTTTCTATAAGACTTTGCTCATACCTACATTGGTCCTTATAAATTACCAACCAAAAATGCTTAGGAAATTCATCAACCTGCAAATTGCGTGTCACGGAGTGAAGAAAGACGTAACAGGTCTTGAGATCTAACCTTACTTACAATCACATACCTACCTATGTTCGCAAATAGGTAGGTATGCGAAAAAATATAATATGCTAATGTACCTATATGTGTATCTATGTACAAGTTACAAGTTTTAGTTCCATTCACCCCCCAAGGAAAATATCTGCACCCCTGTGTCAACCATATTTTCAGTGATTTCTACATAACCACCTGTTACCTACAAAAATTCAACTTCAAGAGCACTTCAACACACCTGCGTTACAGTTACACGAATACATATTCTCGATAGGTATAGGTGCGTGTAAAAAATGTCAACAAACTTTTAAATAACCCAAAAACTCCCGTCAAAGAATGATGTTTGTTCCTACATAAATACAAATATCATTCTTTTTGCGTCCTCAGAAATAACTGTACAATTTTCTGATCTCTCTCTCTCTCTCTTTCTTTACACATATTTCGTCTAAAAAAAGAAAAGAAAAGTAGAAGTCCTCCACGCCTTTCAATGTATGTTCAAGAATAATTAAATTGCGTTAAGTCTTTGGAATTGCTCCCGATTTTCTACCTCTCTCTCTCGCAGTATTCATTCCTTCATCCTTCTTGCCATCTCACTGTGTAACCTTATTTCCTCCATGATCTTAAATCGTTTGCCTTCCCGATGCCCTCCACACCCCTTTATAAAACGATATGTGATGTAGATGTAGCTCTCTGCGGAGCACATGCGATGTGATTATAATCGAAACCATCAAAAAAAGGAAAGAAAAGAAGCCCGTGTTCCAAAAGCAGCATAATCAGGATCCATATCTGCCAACATCTTCGGATGACGTATACGGTCGGAGGGTGCAAAGTTGCAGAGTAACAAGGACACTCCCCGTACGACCCTCTCAGATGGCTATCGTATATAATAATACACGAACATTCGGCAGACAAAGTCATTTATATCCTTTTTATTATACCGTTATATGGCCATAATAAAGGGCAGGCTATGCCGGGAAGGCCACTAAAAGCAGTGGTGCTGGTGGATGGCATGTTATAACAGAAAAATCACATCAAGAGAATAAGAAAATGTATTTACTTAGAAACATGTACATGAACATGTATATAATGGCTACGCACAAGGACAATGAATGCGAAAGAGTCGGGACTCGGGAGACCGAAAGCAGAAAGAAGAAAACAACAGAATCGTCGACGTGTCGAACCAAAAAAAAAGGGGACAAACAACAAGAATGAAATGAATTAGCAAAAGCAACCAACCATCACACATAGTCACAGTGGCGGAGCAAGAAATTCCATGACCATGTGTCGTTTCTATTGTGCCTACGTACGGACATTTATAAGATTTTATCTGCAGTCTTGAGAGATTGTGGTCTTTTCGTGTACAAAGCTACTGCTTCGTTTGATACAATCGCGGGTTGTATTGTTCAAAGTTCTTTATTTTGGTTGGTTGTGTTCTTAGACCATGTCAGGCCAACGCAAAAAGGTCAACTCAGGTAACATTCCGCGATACGAATAATCATTTTTAGTGTCCAGGCTTAATTTTTCGAACTCACAATGGCGAAAATTTCCATACAAAATTGCATATTGTGAACTTCAAAATATTTAGTGCTGAGGTTAAAAATGATTATTAGTACTGGCATCGTTTATGGTTAGAACTAGGGCGGTGTCTGATCACCTTCGAACGTCTAACTTTCGTTTTTGATTAATGAAAACATAGGTATTTGGCAAATAGCTTTCGGCTAAGTTACTCTTAAGGCCCAATGTCCAGATTTTTATTTATAAAATTCTTCGATGCTAGTGCAATGTGAAAGCCTGTCAAGTCAACATTCGATTGCTGTACCTATATATTTTTCGTGAACATTTTTAGTCAACATTCACGTAAATAAAGCACAAAATTAGAACGATTCTATGAGATATACCTACGTGGCGGCTGACAGGGTGTGAAAACCGGAATTTCAAGGACCATGATTAAGTATGTAACGATTTCATCTCGGTAACTGAATGATTTTAACATATTTGCGGCAAATGAACTAGATTCTGCCTTTAAACTGCGGGCTTAAACACTGGATCATCATTTGGCAATGATCATTCTACATATAACGTAATCAGCTGCTCGTCAAGTTTTCATGACGCTTACAAAGACGTATTGCAGAATTAGCTATAGGGATATGTACCAATTATAGTACCAAGAAAACGTTATTTTGGTGAATATAAAAATATTCCTACTATCATTTTGCCAAAAAGTAAAAGAACTTGTCAAAGCAGCAAGAGCCAAACAGAGAAATTCTTGTTGCCGCTGAGGCCTCGAGCACACAAAATGATTTGTGACTTCAAAATTGTCTGAACAACTCACAACACGACAGATCAAACGAAAATCCTAACTCATAAATCATATTCTGATGTAGTATTATTATCTTTAACAAAAGTTCTTAATTTTAACTTTGTCTATAGACTATAAACGTACGATCCCCTCAGCATCATAATCGTGCTCAGCGTTGCCAGACGGTCAAAACATTTCCCCGCAGATAAATCTGTAAAGCCCCAGGTTTGGCTATGTTTTCCCAACAAAAAAACTCCAACTCTTTGTCATTACTTTGTTTAACTTGTTTTATGTACGACTTAAAAATAAATAAATATTTGGGGCAACAGGCCCGTAGGAATAGGAACCCTAGGCCTAGTTCCTCGCAACCATTCGCTTTGTGTGAGTTTTTCATTTTTGGAGCCAATGTAAGTCATCTACAATTTTATGCAATCTTATGATTTCTTGACAGTAATACCCTTGGATGTTTGCAAGAGGTGGCGTAGTGGAAAAAAAACCTTAAGATAGAGTTTTGTTTTTTCGGGAATCGAACCTGAGACCCCTCGCTTAGTAGTCTACCACAGAAACCATTAAGCCTTTGCGGTCAAAAGTAGGAATTTCGATTTCAAAACGCGGGACACGTAAGTTTGGTTTTCCGAATGATAAAGTGTGCGCAAATCAATAAAACCGCCCTTACCCAACTTTGATGAAATTATTGCTGTTATAAAATTTACTGAGTCCTAAGTCCAGAAAATTTGTTAAGGGACTCAAACAAAAACTTTTTCCTAATGAAACTGGCTTTTTTTGAAAAGTTCTGTAAGTGAAATTAGTCCCAAGATAAGAGAACCAACAAATTTCACTATCAACTATAGCTTTGGAGAATCGATACATTATTGAACAGTATTTTAAAATACATAACACACACATTTATTTCATCCTCAATTTTGAATCATTTAGTCGTGAACAGAACGAAGAATCTCTACAATAGGTAGCGCATTCTTAAGTATAAGCTCATTTTAAGCTAACAAAAAATTATATTATAAAGAAATACAAATAAAATGGAATTAAAACAAAAAAAAACAGATTTCCCCCTAAACAATATCAAATGCAAATTTAAAAACAGATATCGATCTATCATGGACATTGACAACTTAAGCCAGCGTTATTAATTTATTCCCGTCAAAAATAAAATCATGCCCTAACAGATAAGAAAACAGAAACCCCTAATACGCTTGTCCTTGTTCTCAAAAATTTATAAACTGTAAGAGCTTATAAGAAAGTACAGTAGGCGCTTATAACTCTTTAAATAGAACTTGCGAAAATTGACTGTTATTGAGAGCTAAAACTTATAAGAACTCACATTGTTTTTTTTTATATGTACTGCCATATCGAATGCTATGTTTTTGAATTTTATGAACGGTTGCCTCAGAAATATTTACCTACCTACCAATTGGCTCAGTAAAACTTTTGATGAACGAGAAAGTTTCGTGCGACACAGTCGTGCACTTTTTTTTTAACTTTAAAAAATTACTGAAATATTTGTACTTATAGCAATACCGTCAAACCAAAAAAAAAATTACAATCTGCTGGAAACCGCTTGGAATAAAAAAAAACATCCAAGTGAAATTTATGGCACCTTGTGTCGGATCAGAGGTCAGGCGTTTCGTTCGAAATAAATCTCAAGTATACCTATCTTTTTAACTTGTTTACTAGTATTGCCTGAGACTTTTTGAGGAACTTAAATCGCTATGAGTTGCACAAACAACAAGCCCTAACAGATCTTGCACTAACAAAATTAATCAAATTAAATTACATCTACATATATATTTAAACATTCAAATAAAATGCTTTACAAAAGTTAACTAAATACGCTCATTTGCTGCAATATCGTCACAACTCAAAATTCAACAATTTTGAGTTATGGAGGTAGAAGTTAAGTAAATAAAGATACCTTTTATCCTGTAGAACATCATTTCTCAGTTTCAATTGGCCAAGAGAGAGCACTCGTGTCGTTATGCCAACATTCTCTTTCATAAAGAATGCTAACTTTCAGTGCAAAAGTGTCATAATCAAATGTAGGGAATTGAATTTAATCTCAAGGAGCTGTCGATAGAAATAATTCAACCTCAGATCATACCTTAATTTCATAAACATATGCTATCCCTACAACCAGTTTTTATTTCGTACATAATATTAAACACCCCTAACGATAACTATGACAATTTTAAACTTAAAAGTCCTCTCCTGAAAAATTGAGATTTTGAGTTATGACGGTATTGTAGCAAATGAGCGATATATATTTTAAAAGGAAATTGTACAAAAATAAATCTTCAGTTGGAGTAAAAACTCCTAAAAATGTACATATATCTGCATATAACTTTTAGGGGATGTTATTCCAATTTCACTACCAAACTAAAAACTATACCTATTCTTCCTTAAAGCAAACTTCACCTACCTATCTCAACTCGATCGTTATGGAGAAAATCATTTCAAGTTCCAATGAGGACAAACCTTAAAATCGATAACTCGCGCTGTCTATCGCTGTTCTCCATCTCCATGGCCATTACTTTTTTACCAGCGAAAAAATAAAATCCATCAATTTGTCAAAGAAAATGAAGATTGAAGGAAACGAATTGCACAAAGAAAAACGAAAGCAGCATTATCAAGCAAAAGTTCTGTCTCGAGTGGAATAATTTAAAAACTTTTACGACGCAAAAGACTACGATGATTCTAACTTCAATTGACCCTTGTTAGTTGGAATTTGTTTTTATATATATAATAGATATATAGACATATATTCCCCACCAATCTTCTTATTTGATTTCGATCTTTGTTGGGGGAGATAAGAAAAAAAAAAACAGAACAATTCTCCCTCAATTTGCCATGCTATGTACGTAAGATATGTGCGATTATTGATTTTCCCTAAACTTCCTCCCTTTTCCAATTCCCTTGAAGTCTGCGCACATACTACAACCGAACAACAGACAACTCTTATTGTTGTAGTCCAGAAACGTGTGCAAATGGGTAACAGCAACGAGGTCTATGTAATCGAAATTGGAATAAATTCCCCGGGCAAAGCAATTGTATATATACCACCTCCCCCTTGCATGGCCAACCGCAGAAGATGAAGGGAAAAGAAATCAAGAATACAAAGATCAAATCCAAAAGAATTAAAGTAGGTGGAAAATAAGCAAGTAGCTACGTATACATCTCTGTGTTTAATCGAAATGCAGAAACCAGACAAAAGCCAACAAAATATACAAAAAAGGAAGTACAAAGAAAACTTGGTTTGGTTTACATTAACTTCTTATCCCCGGTTATTTTGTCCACAGTAAAAAGGTGAGATGAGATAAAAAAAAAATAGTGTATATTGAAGAAAGACGTTTTAGATCAGGAAGTGGTAAAGGTATACATAAAAAGATGTCAGATGTCAGAGGTGGTAAGATACAAAGATGTAATCACAAGACAATTGTCTGGATTCGGAAGATGAAAGATCAAACTTTAGTATCCATAGAGACTCGACAACACTTATCATCAGGTGGGTGACGAAGAGCAAGTCAGCAGTTATTGTTATAGAAATTGCAATTTGTACTTTGTTTTTAGTAAGAAGATTTCGGGATATAAGTTTTGAACTAAAGTGTCTAGCGTTGAGGGGTAGAACCAACGCAAATCATTGTTAGTAAGGAGCTAGGATGACGGCTTCCATATGGCGAGTCCACTATTATTTTTTTTTAGAAATAGCATCAAAGATTTCAATAGGATAAACCTACATCCATCAGAAAGATTAACGAAAGCAAAGCCTGCAGTTGCAAAACTTTTCTCACAGATCCGACGTTAAGCTTTATTACATTGGGCGATAATAATAATCAATTTCAGAGTCCAGGGGGTCGATTCTAGTTCAATGAAAGAGTGAGTCGAATAATTATACATATTAGCTTTCACACATTGCTCTCGTTTTTTCGATTAGTTCACTAAAAACAATCACTTGCAAAGGTGGAGGTGACAAAAAATTATTCATATGAACATTTTTAAGTTTGACTTCACATTTTCCTAGAAAGAGAATCGAAATTTCGGTGCAAGGGTGAACAAATTTTCGATTCACTTTTTCACAGAACGAGAATTGAAACCCAGGCTATATTTTATGAACTCACAATGGCGAAGTTTTCCACAGAAAATTAAACATTGGGACCTACAAAATATATAGTGTGAAGGCTAACAAGCATTATTAGTTTAAGGCACATTGTCAATATAAACCAATTCGGGCATATATAGGAAGAGCAATGTTGTAAAGTGTATCTTTCTGCTGGGGATCGAAACGAAGATGAGACCCATGGCGTAAACTTTTATCCGACCAGCAAATTCATGACTTATGCAAGCTCATTTTCTATTACTGTAATACTTGTACCTTATCTTTCAGCTTTTGGTATTTGGTTTCAGTTATCATCTTATTATAACAGTCCAACAGTTTTACATTCTCAGCGCCGACTATATAAACCTTGACCTTTCCATCTCTTTGCGAATGGTCCGGTAATTTTTCGGGAGATTATAATCGATCAATGCTAAAGTAAAGAGCTTAAAAGCAGTGTCTAGTCTCGACAAGAGTAAAGTCTTCCAATATAAAAAAAAAAAAAAAAAAAAAATTACAGCTAAAAATAGCTCAATATAGTAGTAGACATTTTTCAAAAGCATCAAGAAGATTGTCGTCACATGTGATATGCCCCCTGGTCGGAATGAGCATTCGATTTTTTTTTTTTTTTTAATATAAACCTAACAGCAGCTCCCAGATAAATCTACGCTTTCCTTAGCATTAAAAAGTTAAAGTTTTAAAGCTTCAATTAATAAATGTTCTCACTCAAAGGAAATTTTAAGTTTTGTACAGGTAACTTGAAAAAGAAAAGGTCGACACGATTTAGATGTGAGAACCATCTTATCCTCAGTTTTTTATTCGAAGAAATAAAAACCGAAAGCGAACGTGTTCTTTCCAATTTTATGATTTTAATAAGTACTAGTTTTGGGTAACTTAATTTAAAATTTCCTCAAGAAAACAAGAAGTCTAATGACGCCTGGGACTCATGGTGAAAAAAAAAAAACGTTGCACTCGACCATGAAAAAAAGAATAACTTTAAATATTTGCCTTGTCTTGACTTTAGTTTTTTTTTTTTTTTTTTGTAGAGGTATTAACACAGTTTTAAGATAATAAAACACTAACAAATCAAGATATTGGCTGTGACATTAATTTTTTTTTTTTTTAGAAAGATTTCGGGCTTTAAGGTGCCGCGGCTGGCGCAATCTAAAAGTAAAGATCGGACGCGTGTTGTAAGTATTATATACTCCTAGTGAAACGGCAAACGTAAGTCCAATCATGGTGAAATGGCAACCCAAAATGAGCACACACTATAGCTGTCATCTGTCAAATTTGTTGTTGCCGAAAAAGTTGTTTTTCAAGTCGAAAAACAAACCTCAAAAAAAAAAGGGAATCTATGTAGGCCTTTGGACAAGTCATATTTCTTATTCATGCCTGTTTTTCAATCAGCTTAAGGTATAAACTTTTACAGTGCTCGAGGACTGCAGGCTGGATCGTTCCAGCTTTGAAATGGATGGTTAAAAACTACCAATCAAAACTGTCTCCTATAGAGTGTATAGAGTGGAAATAACTAAGTCAACTTGTTTAAGAAAACTCTGTTAAAAGTAACCTTTTTCTTTTTATTGACATTAATCTAGAAACTTGGTTAGTAACAACTGACAAATTGCGATTTTTTTTTTAACAGTATGCGTGTATGCCTTCTGTCGGTAGTTTTTAACAACGAATACTCGTTTCTTTTAATTTTAACCTTCATTTTTTCACCGAGCAAAAATTGCACTCGGTTAGGTTTTTCTCTAAATGCAAAGTCCCTCTGAGTTCGATTTGAAGCGGTCTAGAGCATTTGTGTCCATTCGCTGTAAATATCCTAGACATCTTAGACGACTGATAATAACTTTTCTTTATTGGTCTTTGAACCGTACACAGCTTACATAATTCGTCGTTGAACCTTTAAATCCCGTCAATGCCAACGGGACCGAATATGTTACGAAGGATCTTTCCCTCGAAGCGACCGTGGATATCTTCATTCGCTTTAGATAACGTCCAAGGTTCAGTGCCGTAAAGCTTCTTCTTGAAATTGGCCTAATCTCATTTATCGCTAGACCCATTTGGGCAGCTTCCGATTGAATACACGCGAATGTACCAGTGACAGCGCCCTGTGTTCTGTCACTTATGTCAATATCGTCGACATATTATTATCGGTTGATTGGGGCTTGACAAATTGACGGCGAAGGGCAAGGTTAGCTTTCTGACGGATTAAAAACAAAAATTTCCTTCAAAATCGAATACACATTAACAATAAAGTGCACGACTGGGTCAAACTAAACTTTCTCGTTCATAAAAGGTTTTGGTGGAAATTTAGTGGGAGTTTCTGATTGTGTAAGTTACAAGTTGTTGGAATTACTTTAGGTTGCATATTCAATATGGTTGACAAAAAAGAAAAAGTTGGTAATATTTGTACGGGGTCTCATTAGGAATATGTTTTAAAGGTTCATCACAATCAAACATGGAGTTTTTAAGGTATGAGCAGATTCTAAAATTATCCTTTTCGGTGATTCGAATCAAACATTAATGACGCAATCACTTTGAAAACATCAATTTTACTCTAAGTATGCATTTTAGGCAGATAGTTAGAGCCGTTTTCGGTAAACTAATGTACACTAAAATCCATTTGTTGAAATCCAGTGTACGATAATATAGAGAAAAACTTAGTTTTCTAATAAATTAGACGGGATCATATTACCTTAGAAATTAATCTTTGTTAAAATCGTATGGACCATTTTCGAGATATGTCCAAATTTTAAAAGTACCGTTATTAACCTCACCTACTTGAGCTGAAATATCAGTTTTGGTTGAAATCGTTAGAACCGTTTCGGAACAAATCAAACTGAAAATAAATATTTTATGTGGGAAGTATCTACCATTGAAATTGAGAGTACCGTGCAAAAAAAACGAACAAACTCCAAATCCGAAGTTTAAGCCACATCCGGGCAACCGTTTTGGCTGTAGGCCTCAGGATCATACAGACAGACAGAATTTTGCGACCCTCTTTTTCTAAGTTCCTCTATCATCGTTATGTCAGAATTGATCTGGAGTTCATAATTTTGTACGAATACAATATAATTATTTCTATTTCCACGTACCTATTATAGAAAGTTAAAAAACGCGTTTTGTAACCCCTTTGTAACATAAATTAAAATGTAGCATACTTAAAATATTAAACAAAAGTTTGTTTCTTTAAACCCTGATAGAGCTCTTATTATTCTCTATTTCGGGCAGTCAAAATGTTTAATTTTCAGGTCTGTCAATTTAGACCTAAGTCGAAATCTATTTCCGATTCTAATACCTACTCTTATGCACTACACAATTGAACTGAACATAGTTATCCTATCCATGCGTCACCAATTCGCCATACAAAGCAATTCGAACATGAAAGAATTTGGCAAAAATTTAATGGTAAACCGCCCATACCTTAGGTCATAGTTTCCAAGCCATTTCTACGACTCCATGCACACATTTCGAATGATCAAAAATTCGCAAAACTAACACTAACAGGTTAATGACTTCTCAGTAAAAGCACCCTGTTTAGGGTTTTATTTATTTGTTTGTACCTATTCTATCTAAATAATTTAAGTTGATTGCAAGTCTTAAAGAATTTACTAAAACTTTAAGTCTGTAAGAATTATAAAATCTAAGAGCACAACACAGCTAGACACATCCATAAACATTGAGCCTGCTAAACATAAAACCGCAGAAATAAATACTTAAACGTAAAAGGAGAACGTAAAAAGATGAAAAGGTAAAAAAAAAAAGATGAGGTTATTCCCTGTTACATGATAAGAATACCAAAACAGGTTGAAGTTGTACACGTTTTCCAACCATCCAAGTATAGATAGACACTTTTGCGATCTCATGTACATATATACGTATACCCTATGTGAAGAATTTTTTTTATGTGTTATAAAAAGTGGTTCTGCCACTTTTGTATAATTTCTTTTTCATGTTTTTTTTTTTCGCATTCTACTTTAACAAAACAAGAGTAGGTATACTTCTATATACTCGCATATTGAGTAAGAAGAGAACCGAAAGAATGTTTTTCTACCTTTACCTCCACTTATATATATATATAAGTAGATATGTTGTCAGATGGGTTATGTGTGGAGTGGTATGGTGCTTAAGTAGCATCTCGCCGTCGTCGTCACGATTATCATCATGGTGCTGTGCGAGCTCTCCTCCTCATACAAGCATTCCAAATCTGTATCTAACCATAAAATCCGAAAGGAAAGGTGAGGTATGTGTTCTGAAGGTTTGTGTAGGTATATGGAATAGCTCCGGCGAACAGACATTCTCAAGCCGGTTCAAGATGAGCTGCACTGCAGAACACACCACAAAGCCCAGAACAGAGAACGAAACAGAGAACGAGGAAGGAGTGGTGGTTATTAGGCTGAAATTGAAGCTGATTATGCGGTGTTCTGGTTTTTATGGGATCATTTTCCATTCGTTTATTTTTATTCCATTTTCTATTCTGGCTATGTTTTTGTTTTAAGCTCTTTTGGAAAATGCAATTTTCATGAGTTTTTTTTCTTTTCTCTCTTTTTGTTTAGGGAGTTACCTTACCTATAACCTAGGTGCAGTGTTTCTGGTAACATAATACTAGCTGGTGCTTGGGAGAAAATGTAAATTTTATTATACCCACATAGTTGAGCTTGCCCGACTGGATTTGTATATTGGAACAACTTGAATAGTGTTTGTGTGTGGGCAGGCTATAATTTGAAGGATAATTCAAAATTTGCCACCTTTCAAGAAATCGGGTTCAGCAGTTGAAGTTGCCATAAGGAACAGGAACATAAGTTTAAGATACATATTTATGACATCGAAATGATGAAGTGACTAGAAAAAATCCGTAAAATACCATGAAACCGAATTACACGAGAAAACATGATTTCCTAATGGAGTCTGTGATTTGGAACTGAGTGTTATTCTTCTGATCTGGATCGGGGTTGATAACTTGCTCACAAGAACAAAGTTGTTGGTCCAGCTTTAAACATAATCAACTTGAGTCTGGCAGTTTACGCCAAGATTCCACACTTTCCAAAATCGCTTTACCAATAAACAAATATAGTTGCCAGAATATGGCTAACTGTAGGGTTAAATGTTAATGGTGAGAGAGTCATGTTTATCTCCGGCATTAGCTAAATAAATCCTCCCTTAATGTCATATTGAAGACGAGTGTTGCCCAACCGTCCAAAATTACGGTATTCAATTTCGTAATAGAAGCGAATTTAAATACGCTGTTGTTGAGCCTGGGCGTTTACAATTATAAATTAATTTTAGTAATTTGTATAAATGTTTTTAAATTTATTCTTTGTAATACAACAATGCAAATGATTTTTAAGTCTAACAAACACAAATTTGTACAAATGTATGCAAAAATGTTTAAAATATTGTATTTTGTTTTATTTCTTAACGCTTGAAGCAATATATTTTCATTTATAATGAACGGATGCCTACTGAGAAAAGTACTTCGTATAAGTTTTGGATATTTTCAAGGCATTCTTGACAGTCGTTGCAAACGGAATAAAATATCTGCTTAAGTATTAGGACGGCTCACACCTGAAGAACCAAAGGCGACTCAGGTAGATATTTGGCTGCAACCAAACCCTTATTAAACTCTTTGCAAAAGGAGTTCCTTTACCGAGAATGAGGATGAGGAAACAATGGTTGGTGTGAAAAGGTTGACTTCACGGAAAATATAGATATAAAAATAGAATTGTCAGCAAATTACAAGCGATTTAACAAATTTAGGAACTTCTGGAGGAATAGCGGTTAGCGTGTGTGAATTCATGGAAGAGGAACGTGAAAATTTTTGCCCATAAAAATGTACGTGCCACAGATTTATATTTTTCTGCGAGAATTTAAAATGTTGTTCTAAGTTTCCCGTATTAAGTAAAGTACCTATATGATTTGTAAAATTTTCAAAAGATCAAATTGTATTTATTTTCACACTTCTATATACTTTGGCAAGCACTGTCTCGTTGCAAATTGAAATTCAAAAACGGAAGCAGGCTTTTATTTCTATTTGCGAAAATATTCACTTGCTACCGATTAAATAATTGTGATCTTTACACCACCTATAAGTTTCGATTTGCACCATCAGCCTACGAATAATTCAATACATTATAACCTCTAATAAACTGTGTTCCGTTTATTGAATAATTCGAAAGGGATCTTATTACGACACAAATGCACTCATAAATAAATCGTGACGTATTAGAAAATAAAGGAAAATAAATAGTACGCCCTATATAAAAAGAATCAAAAATTGTGTCTGATCAAACTGTAGGGCACTACTGATTTGCACATGATATTCGATAGATCAGCGAATATTTTGCGCATTTTCTGACGACAAATGTAATAGACTTTAAAAAAGTCGTCGCACTAACAAATGTTGAGGTCTAAATACATATTTGGTTTATTGGTACCGTTTCGCTAATGCTGTACATTTTTACTAAAGCTGGCAGCCAGTTTATAGTCAAGAAAGGTCGATAAATTAATCTTTAAGGATTAACTGCAAATTCTGAACTCCACTTAAACGTATTGCTGTTTGCTTTCGGTCGTTACAAGTCGGTAAGACAGTATGAAAAACAACTGCGCGTTGTGGTTCAGTTTTAAAAATTAAAGTACATTTTTTCGACTTTAGACTACCAATGAAAGTGACGTGGGGATCAACGATTTAATAATTCCCAAGACTGAGATCTTGCAACCTTAAAGTCGAGACTTGAATAGCATTTTTTTATTAGTAATGCGCATATAGTGTTACAAAAGCTATTCGAAATAAAAATGTTTAAATAAGTATGATTCGAGCTTTTGGATTTCTCCCTGCAGATAAATCATCTACACGCATTGTAAACCCATTAAACGCGTAACCTATAAGCTATAACTGACCCGCATTATTTTCACGTACACGGTTTGAAGCAGATTTAGCCCAAATCAGAAAGGTAAAGCTCGTGGGAAATATAAGCCTTTTAAATCTATTTATCGATCAATTTTATATTTTCGTTCGTAAAAAATTAATGGGAAAACCTAATGGATATGAAAATGTATTTCAGGAAATTAATGCAAATCATCATTTAAATCCCATATGTGTATTCCAGGAAAGTGTATTCAATTTCAAATTTACCTACTAATAGCTACATATACGTATGCCAGGAATACATTGCAAAATGTAGACGTACATTCCATTCTTACGTAAGCTGCTTGTTTATTTGTGGAAACGTTTTTGGCAAATGGCTTAAGCGCCATTAGGTTTGATTTATTGTTTGATGCATCTCAACTTCCGCACCATTTAGTTAATCCAAGAGGTTGCCATTCTGTTTTACTTACTCTGTCACGTATTCTATTTGGAAACAATGTACCTACACAGCACTTGTTGGTACCTACACATGTTCATAATCGTATGACAGAAGCCATTCTAGTTGGTACACTTTCGCTGAGTCAAACATAACTGGCAATTTGTTTGTTATGTTTTTAATTTTGAATTACAGATATATTCTATATATAGGACATGCAATGAATGTGTGTTAAATCGAACCTTACTTTTACAGGGTTTATAATTTCAAACAGCGAGTACAGATTCAGGCAGTCTTTCAGTGTTGGAAAACTTGATCATAACCCAAGCCATAATGAAAACGTTTGTCGCACGATTGGTCTAATAAACAAACCTCAAAAACTATCAACTTAGTCCTAGCGTTTTTAGCGATTGAAAGCAGTATCGAACTCTGTCCTTACAAATATACCAAAACCAGCTGAATACCCAGCGCATCTATTACTCGGGGCTGTATTACAGTACGTACTTGGTTTGGCGTACCTATGGTTATTGGGTGGCAAGCTAAAAATGTGAAAAGTTGGTGGTTGCATTGGATAAACAACAACAATACAAATTAAAGGCATTTTACTACGCAGCATAACAGTTCAGCGAGAAGATTTGTCGCAGAGCAAAATGTTGGCATTTCCTTTAAGGTTAAGAACACAAAATGTAGTCTTCCACCTATTTTATGTGGTCTCACTAGCCAGCGTACTTATAGAGTTCCTGCAGGCTGAGAGGAACTTTTAATCAGGTCAGATGGTGAAAACCGAAATTACTGAAGACTAAACTACAAAAATTAAACGAGAAGGTAATTTCAAACAAATGAATAGTTGGCGCCACAGATTTGTATACCTAGGCCGTTCCCACAGCCATTCGCTGGGACATACAATTTTATGCCGAGTCCGAACGGCTGTAATTGAAAAGCTCTTTCATGTTTTTCAGACATTCACGATAAGTGGCGGAGTGGACAAATCAGCTAGGTATAAAATGTAATTTACGTTTTTCCGGGGATCGAACATGAGACCCCTCGCTCAGTAGTCCAGAACACTAAACACTGAGCCACTGCGCCCACTGCCCGAAGCATTATACAGCACTAAGAAAAATGTCATTTAATTTAATTTAGTTTTTAATTTTAGTTTGAAATCTATACCCCTTTCCCCTGTTTAATGAAATTTAAAATAATAAATATTTATCTCCAAAACTTTAAAAAGCCACCAATCAGAGCCTCATTTGTTACGAATGGACAATTTTTTGTCCACAGCGGAAGAGTCCTCCGATCAATTGGATTGATGGGCAGAATAATTTGAAGTGATTCGATTCGAAAAAACGAGAGTCCTGATTCCCGATCTAATAGGCCAAAAGCGGTTATGAAGTTGTATATTGTATTAACTGTATTAATTATTCCATCCATTATTTCTCTTTTTCCAAACCGATGTTGGTCAGGCCCGCGTTTTCATCAATTGAGCCCCTTTCCGAACGATAATAAGCAGTACGGCTGGTCTTTCGTTCGTTCGATGCTGAGATCTTGCTTGTGGGGCTGTGACGATTGAAATACTTGAGCAGTTACCAATTATCTGATGAGGAAAAAATGTTACTGGAGCCAGCTCTCATCCTTAGATTCATAAGCAAACCTGGACTAGAAAGAATGCTATAGGACAGATATCTTCCGCCAAGGAGAAGCAAGCGTACAAAAAACCTCTAAAATGATGACCAAAGGAGTTGTAGTTTGAGGCGAAGTCGTATAAGGGAATACACCTCTCTGAGGAGTAAGCAGGGAGTACACGTACAATACACCAAACTCTTTCAAATAGTAATAAAAATAACTATGAACTTATTGTCGAAGCAATTTCGCAACATCATCTCGTCAAAGGAGCCATACAAATAGCCACCAAGATCAGGCAATTCATGCCGCTTAATTATTTCCTTTTGGTACTTACTCTTCACTTTTTCGGCCGCCTTAAAGCAAGCCCTATCCATTACGGAGTACATGACAACAAACAGAAGGACTTGGTCTGCAAAAATATACACATTGGTGTGCATCTTGATAGCAACACTTAAGTCATTAATTCATCTATAAGGCTCTTAAAGACTGTGGCAATAAAGTAACAAATTCAAAAACCTTAATGTAAAAAAATGTTTTAGTTGTTTTGTTTGAAACAAACAACGGTTGTTGCGCTCATAAAAAAAAACGCCTTTATTTGTCAAAAACCATAGATTGTAGCGTCGAAATTAAGGTACCGTGTGATCCATTGGCCAAGGTTGTTATCCTTATTTAAGAAACATACACGGCGGAGAAAATTTGCAAACAATTATTGTAAATCATATTGATCTTGAATTAAATACCCTATTCACACGGCTTCAGGAAATAAGGCCCCAGGAAATAAATCGAAGATGCAATAGGTCCCCAAAATGATGTGAAATCACTCCTCAAACATATTTCGTTATATTTAAATAAAACAAAATAACAATTTGAAAATTAAACACAAACTACAAACAAAAGACCACGCACCCACCCCGTAATCCAACAGTAAACATATTTCATAATACTATGGAAGCAATTCGGGTGCGTCCAATTTGAAGCATGAAATAAGTCACCAAAAAACAAATAAAATAAGACCCCAATTTCAAAGCAAAAAATGTTTTTTTCGCGTATACATTTTGGGGCTTTATTTCATTTTTAGTTTGGGACATTATTTCCTGGGTCTTATTTCTTAGAGCCTATTCACACCGAACCGAAAACACTCGTAAACTTAATCGAAAACAGAAGTTTTGCCATAAATATTTCAGTTATCAAAACGAGTCGACTTCCAATCGTTGGGTTGATTTTATTTTTTAATTAATGCGATCGAAATTTGTAACAAAAAAAATGTATACAGAAGTTTCATAGTGTCTCACAGCTGATTGAAACGTCAAACGAAAACTAATTGGTGTTTGGTGTGGATGCATCTTCAATTTCCTTAATGCCCGCGCTGTGTAAAAACACTATAAGAGTAGTCATAACCTCTTTAGCGCGTGTAAATTATAAAAAAAAAAAAAAAAAAAATGTGCATAGGGTATTAGAGGCAGTGATTCCAAATCGTTGGGAATTGCCCATTTCGTGGGCATTTTAAATTTCGAAATAAGCTAAAAGAGCGAAGTGAGAGCACTTGTATTACTATCTACATCTAAAGAAAATCCATTCGAATTCAATATCGTGGGGACAAAAGGGAATTTTTATAATTATCGTGCACAAGTCAGCCCGAAAAGTCTGGGATCACGGCTTAGAGGGGAAATCCACCATTTAGGTTGGAATCTGCATATCGGCCTTCACGAGTGTTAATATTTTAATGATTACAAGGTCGTTCCCACACATCGCCGAACATAAACAAAAAAGTATATTCACTTTATGCGGTCATTATTTTGTGTGAACTCTGAATACTGGACTGATAGAAAGCCACCTTTTATGGATCAAACTTCAAATATTATGCAGAGAAGATGAGTCTCTAAGCTGAATCGGTCGTGCAGAATCAAATATTTGTTGTTTTTTTTTATTCAATTTTAGAGTCAAGTTGGCCCGTAACAATTTAGAATCATATAAAGTAGTAATTTATTCCGCAAAGCCACTCCTGACAATACAACTACACACTGATGAAGCATATAATCAATATTACCTCGTATAAATCGACGAAGAACAAGTGAGAAGTGAATTGCAGTCTGCATACTCAAATGTCGTTTATTTCATGGTTGGCATATGTAGGTACCAGCGAGAATATATTCAAATGGCTCGTCACCACCTGTCGTTGCTCCCAAGATAAAATCGTAATTGAGTGGCAATAAAATCCAAGAACAAGAAGAATTTCTTTGCTAATTCTCCGTGATGCAGTCGAGAAACGCCACATATCTCAGTACCCAGTTAATAGCGACAGCTGGCAAGCATTTTTTTTAAATTTATTTATGACCTGATTTAAACCAGTCACTAAGCACACAATTATAAAGATAGATGTCTACATGCTTAACCCAGCGTTGCCGCGGAAAATTAAAAAAAAGGGACCCGAAAAAACGGCCTCAATATAAAATACTAATATAGGAAAAAAAAAAAAAACAGATCAACATACCAATTTATTTTTAACAAAAAAACAATTCTTTTCATTACGAAAAACTTCTTATGTGTTGCAGTCTTTTTCATACTTAAACTGAAAAAGGGGGCGATTTTGAACATTTTTTCAAAAAGTGGCGGCCAAGGGTCCGGAGACTCAAAAAGGGCTTTACCTTCTCCATGTTTCGATTGCAATGTGACTAATATTTATAACCTACACAATAAAAACATTTGAGAGGCATTCTCATCTTACCTCCGAGATCAATTAAAAAAGTTTCTTTTTGTTGTATTACGTGTTTGTTCCATGAATTTATAAGAGAATATTTGTAAAAACAAAGCAAAGATAAGACTGTTCAAAAATAAATCGAACACGCTTTTAATTAAAAAATCGAAAATTTCATTCCCTCTACTGGCATTTTTCCAAGTTGACATTTAAATGAAATGAATATGAATGTGAATACAAAACAAACATAAAACAGACACAATCGCATTATGTTGTTTATTGTTTTTGTATTCTTTTTTTTTTTCTAAAGAACATAAAAATTTGTATGACCTTCGTTCAAGGGGAATTTTGTATCTTTCTTTTTTGATTGTTTATTATTTGTTATTATCTCTGAATGACAGTTTTATATTTATTATTTTATAACTGCATCATTGTTTTTTTTTATTTAGTAAATACTTTTATTGTAAATGAGTTGTAATGTGAGCGGTTTTAAAATCAACCGAATGCTAACTTTGGAATAGACTAAGTCAGACTAAACTACATTTTTGGGTATAGTCGTCTAGACTACTAATCTAGTAGATGTTGGAGTCAGGCTGTAACATCACTTTTATCTCAATAGAATTGCTTCACAAACTCAATATAGCTTTGCCATAAATGCGTCATCATGCAACGTCTTTAACATCATTCTAGAAGCAATTGAAAATTTTCAATATCAGAGGTAAAATATTTTCAAAAGTCCGTTCAACTCAAGAGTCATACATTTAATGTAAATGAAACAGATTGAATTTTTGTATAAAAAATAAAACCAGAGATTCAACGTTATTTAGTTACTTTACTTTTAGTGCCCGGGGTAAGGCACAGCCTCTCAAGCAAAAGATTGAAAAAAAGTCCAAGTTCTTCAAATTATCCGATTTGCCGGCCAATACATGAAGTTTAGTTTTTATAGCACTACTGTTTCGAACGCCAATACCCACACGTAATTTTCGTCAAAGCAAACTCAGTTGTTATGAACCGATACCCCATTTGCAGTTAGGGCTCGTGCACGATCAAAGGTATAGGGAAAGGTGGTGGATCTTCCTTGCTCGAAAATCACCAGTTTCGTTTTTTCACTTCACTATTCAGATTTAAATCCGCAGTCCAGTTTGTATCGATGGAGTGTAGACTATAGAGGTAGATATTTAACAACTCATTTTATGAGACAGACTGTTACTTAGAGAAATATAGGCAAACAGCTGGGACCTAGCGAAAGTAGCGTCATCTGAAGTAAGATACAACAGTAGCCCCATTTAAAATCTAACAGTAACCCCACCTGAAGTAAGATCCAAGAGTAGCCCCATTTAAGGTACGATACACCAGTAGCGCCATCTAAAGTAAGATCCAACAGTAACGCCATCTAAAGTACGATTCCAAGGTAATATCAGTAATATTTCGTAAAAGTGTTTTAGTGAGATAACTCAAGAACCACATTAAGCCCTCAATCATTTCATATAGCTCCTCGTAAGTAACGTTGATTATAACCGAAATAAATTCCTTATAATTTATATTATGGCCATACATATTTTAACCAGATTAGATAAGGACGACTATCTTGACATTTGTTTTGTTTTCCATGTGGTTTGTTGATTACATGGCTCATTATTTTGAAAATCGTAACGTTCGATTTGATAACGTTTTATTATATTGATTGCGCAAAAATATCAACAAACCGTATATACATTATACAACAACTTTATTAGAAATGTGTGAGTAAGCCTTTGAAAACAGAGATAAATAACTAGATTTAGATATGACGATTATATCTATGATAATATTTACGGAATTGTTACCTTAAAAAAAAAAAAAAGATTTCAGAAAAGTGAGTAACGATCTCATTATCAAGTTCCATGACTGAGTATCTATTTCGGGTATCAGATTATGAATGCAGCTATTCGTTGGTTGTTTCTACAGCTCTGTGCAAAATTTGATAATAAGTGATTATGATTACGAATGAAATGATTAAATGCAACAACGCACGACGTAGAATATAAAACGATGATAAAGTCACTGAATGGGGTGCTCGTGTTCTTTGTTCTTTGTTGCCAATGTAAATTTAGAAAAGTATTCATTTACGACGCTTTTTTTCTGAGAAATGGAAGGGGATGTTTTTTTGTCAGTATTAGACAGATTAGGTGTAGAAAATCTTTTTTTTTTTTTTGAGCCCCTTAATTAATCAAAACTTACAATCAAATTGCATCGATATGGTGCGTAACGGTTTCTTCACAAGATCGGAGTAAATGGCTTACCTGAAAAGAAAAGAAATACATTTTAGTAAAGAGTACTTAAAAAATGAAATTGTTAAAAAGGACAACATGGGTATTTCGTAGTTATTAATAATCTAAGTTTTTATTAATCTAATCTCTGCATGAGATTTAGGCTGAAGAAATAAATGGGTAAAAGGGATTAACTATTGTTTAATAAATCAGTCAAGAAAAATACACGAGGTATATACAAAAGGTAGAGTAACAAAAGTAAATGAATGATGGCACCTTTCACAAGAAAACACATTTGAAAATCTCTAAACTAGAGTTTGTCAAATTGGGTGTAATAATGCGCAGTGTCTAAAAATGAAGTGCACGAATGGGTCGAACGAAACGTTTGGTTGGTTGTTTTCTTATTAGATTGGTAGGTAAGAAGAAATGCTACAAGAAACGTTTCCAAAAATATAGAAAAAGGAATAGTGTTAAATAAAATTTACTGTTGAGTTATCTGATATGGCAGTGCATATAACAATGTGAGTTTTTAAAAGTTGAAGCTCGCAGTCACATACAATTTTCGTAAGTTCTGGTTAGAGAGTTATAAGCGACTACTGTACTATTTATAGGTTCTTACACTTTACAAGATTTTCGAGTACAAGGACAGGCGTAGCAGGAGTTTCTGTTTTCAGATCTGTTGGAGCATGTTTTATTATTTTTGACTGGAATAGATTAGTGACGCTGGTTAAAGGTGTCTATGGTTAGAAGTAGTGTTCGTGATAGATCGATATCTTTGCATATGAAAGAATTCAGAGATTTGTTTTTGAATTTCCATTAGCAGTTAGAAGCTGATTATGACGATGGACGTGTGTGGAGTGCAAATGAAGTGGTATAGTTTCTGATTGTTTATAAGCTCCAAGTGCTTGGAATTATTCTATGGCGCATATTCAATTTGGTTGAAAAAAAAAGAAGTGGGAAATACTCGCTAAAAATAAATTTTCGTAGTGTTAATTGCTTTTTAAATTTGTTTGGCAGTATGGTATCGACTTTAAGTAAAATATACGAAGACAGATTGGGATTTGGTTACTCAAATTTGATAAATAATTCAAAACAGATTTAATCAATTTTTTTGAGAAAAACTAAGTTGGGATCTTAATTAGAATTATTTTATTATTCTTACTATGTATTTTGATCAAAATCGTTAGAGCGGTTTTGGTAAAATTATGCAGACGAAATAGCAACCGATTTTCCAATATTTATTAAACAATTAATTTTTAGTTCGAAAAATACTATTGCTGAACTAGCTGAAAACTGAGTACAATATGTTGTTCGGGATATCAGCATTACTTGGTTTTTAAAGTTTTATCCCCATCAAAAATGGGGTTTTTGATATGAGCGGTTTCTGAAATTACCGTTTTCGGTGATTCGAAATGAAAACTAAGGACGCAATAATTTTGGAAAAGCAAATTAGATGTTTTCAAAGTATGCATTTTGGTCATTATCGTTTTGCCGTTTTCAGGTAAACTAAAGAAAACTGAATTAAAAAAAAAAATACTTTTTTTTCAAAAACTTATTGCACGATAATAAAGAGAAAACCTGGGTATCATATTAAGTTAGAAATGACCATATTACCTTAGAAATGCATTTTTTTTACAATCATATGGGCCGTTTTCGAGATTGGCCAAATTTAAAAAGTACCGTTATTCGATTTTTTTTTTTTTTTTTTTTGCCAAAAACTGGGTATGCAGTCTTGTTAACCTCAACTACTTAAGCACGAGTATCAACTTTTGTTGAAATTGTTACAGCCGTTATGGAACAAACAAAACTAGTACGATCATTTTATATGGGAAGTACTATTAATATCGAGGTTATCCTGAAAAAAAAGAAATCGGCCCAGAACTGAAAGCCCCCAAAATCCGAAGTTTGAAGGTAATCAGGGCAGCCGTTTATGCTGTAGGCCTCGGCACAGACGGACAGCATTTTGCTACCCACTTTTTTGATCATCGTAATGTCAGAATTGATAAACATCTCCAGTTCAAAATTTGTACGAACATAATATCTTACTACGTACTCGAGAATGTTAAAAATTCCAAAATGTGGGCGGAACTTAATACGAAAGGTAAGGCACGGTCAAAGCCGGTTTAAAAAAAAAAACCTACAATATACATATATGTTAAAGAGCACAACAGGTGCTGACATATTCATATCAATTTAAGCTCACAAATACTTATGGTATTTTTTATGGTATTCAAAATAAAAGCAAACTAACGTCCTTTTTGAGTCTGAACAGAAAGGCGCCCTATATTATACCCACGGCAAGTCTAGCAGAATTTAAGGGGATGGGTTCATAAGCGAAGTTTAAGGAAACGAGACAAACTCACAATAAAAGGTTCTCTGCATTTTTTCTTTGACCTAAATCGAATCTATTACACCCAAACTCAGCAGTAATATCAACAACTTAAAGTTGAGACAATAAAGAACCTCACTTATAATTATTTTGAACCTGCACCTTATACATTTTGTAGTTGACAATAAGCGATTTTTATTGAAAATTTCACCACTGTGCGAGTTCGAAAAATTTTGCCTGGACAATACAAATTATTATTACTTGGCAGTATCGCCAAAAGTATATTTTTGCTATAGCTCGGGGTGGACCTTGGCTTCAACAAACAAGACCCCCGGTAGTTAACCTTAAAATGACGCACAACTCGTATAGCTCGTCGTTAAATCCCCTACTCCATAGCAAAGAATCTGCATCCGCTTTAGATAGAGTCCAAGCTTCACCGCTGAAAAGCAGGACTGCGATGACCAAGGTAAGACCTTCGTAAGTCTCTGACAAACGCCCTTATTACTCAAATATTACTGTCATGTGCATTTTTCAAGTCAGATTTTCAAAACCAGATTTGTTGTTCTCAAAACGCTCTATGGTTCCGTTCGGTAAGCAATACATCTTAAATAACTATGCCAAATCCATTTTAGTCTGTTTGAAGATGTTAATTGATCCTCCTACTATCATTGATTACGTTCTTCACAGTAAAACGAGCGCGAGTTAAGTATCCATAGCAAAACATATTGAGAAAAAAGATAACATTATTTGTATTCAATGATATCTTTAGTCTCTAGTACAGTCTTGCACACAACGCTACAATGATAACATATGTAAAAGAGATAATATCGTTTGTATACAATGTTGGAATATTATCTCTTCTTCATTATCAAGCAAGACGATTGTACGCTTGGGTCTCCTTGTAGATAGATAAGAAAAGTATATAAATACGACTGTATGATGAATTTATCAACAGTCTTATTGTAACTACATAGTAGCCTTAAGCTCCTTTTAGAATTAGTAAAAAGTATTTCAATAATAAAGGACATAGTTCCAAATAAATATTGTTTAATTTTAATTTTTTTGCTAGAATCGCATTTTCTATTAATGTAATTATGGGTTGCACCAGTATCAATAAGAATTTTATAAATTTTCTTAGAAATAGTACTAGTTAAATTTAAGCAGGGCAACCCGTCTACTAGTTTAAATGATCTATTCTTATGTTATTATTTACCATACATTCCGTTTCATCTGCTTCTGCATATGTACTGCTGACATCGTCTCTGCGTTGTTGTCGGGAGTTATTTACTCTCTGCTGCTTGAAGTTCTGCTGATAAGATCGTTGCGGTCTGTTGTGTGTGTTGAAACTCCCGCTGTGTTCACGTTTCGCTGGTGGATTATATACATCGGGTTTGTATTGATTCCAATTTTGTCGCTGTGCATGTACAATTTGTCTCGAGTTTATCTCCATCGGCTGTGGTCCTTGATTGTGTTGCTGCATATTATCGTATTGCTTCTGGGGTTGATAATTCGTTGTTTGGCTCGAATAATTTGGTCTTCTTTCGTTTCTGCGTTCATGTGGCATATTTTTGTGGTGCTTATCCTGAGTGAGATGTAAATGCCTGTGCACATTATCATGTTCTATTCTGCGAGCAATTGCGAATGCGTGTTCTAGATCATTTATTGTAGCTGAATATAATGATCCTCTTGTAAAGTTGTCACTCATACCATCAATGAATATACGAACTGCGTCGTCGTTAGCATTTTTAATTAGTCTGTCGATTATATTCGGCGGATCACCTGACATAGTGATTTTTGATATTATTAAATTGAGATTTTTATTTATCTCGTCGTGGTATTCAGACAGTGTGCTTCTTTTTTGCGTGATGGCTTTCATCATGTCTTGTAGCACGTATAGAGGTTCTTGATTAGAGTACGTATAATCTAATCTGTTACGTATCGCCTCAAAATTAAAAATTGTGTTATAATTAGTTAACACATTCGCGGCTGCACCCTGTATTTTACTTTTCACTATAGTCAATGCTGCTGCGTACTTACTGTGTGTTTTGAAGTTTTTAATGCTGTCCATTAATCTGGATGCTTCTTCGCGCCACGACCGATAATTTGATTGATCGCCGTTGAAAATAGGTAGGCTTTTAAATGCGTCTAACTGTATTTCACTACCATCTGTATATGTGGTTCTTATTTCCTCTAGCACAGGTATGTTTGGTACTATGCCTAATCCAGATTTTACTTCATTTAGTTTTGTTTCTAAATTAGTGTTTATTTGATTTTGGTTAGTTATTATTGCTGCTAACCTTGCATTCTCTGTGCGTGTGTGCTCTAGGGTTTGTGTTACTGTGTTGCTCCTGGTTTCTAAAGCTTCTAATCTTGCCATTAATACTGCGAGTTGTTCCATTTTGAACTCGTGTCTGTTGTCGTCGAATTTGTGTGTTTTTTTTCTCCACATATACACTTTCACTGAATTGCTTTGCTGCTTCGTACGAAGAAGCTATATTTGTACCTGCTATGCTAGGTAATTCTTGTAACCGGTAACGCGAGTGTTCTGTTTATACTAGATTTCACTACTTGTTCCCGAGGTCCGCTCGATTGAAGTTAAAAAGTATATTTAACCTCCTGGCAGGATCGCCAATTAAAACACTTGTTTCTTACTTTTAAAATTAAACAATATTTATTTGGAACTATGTCCTTTATTATTGAAATACTTTTTACTAATTCTAAAAGGAGCTTAAGGCTACTATGTAGTTACAATAAGACTGTTGATAAATTCATCATACAGTCGTATTTATATACTTTTCTTATCTATCTACAAGGAGACCCAAGCGTACAATCGTCTTGCTTGATAATGACGAAAATATTAATATTCCTAACATTACTAGGAATTGTACAGAGTCAAGAAGGGCAAGGAAACGTTCAAATAACTGAGTTACTAAACAAGAAGTTTATACTTACGCAAACAGATGACGTGTATTTATTCAAAGAACAAACTTATTTGTTACATGCCACCAACCTGACTTCGATATTTCAACCTTACGTAAATATCGTAACTAGTAAATATCAACCTACACAAGAAGAAAAAATTTGGTTAAGTAAAATTAAGAATTTAGCAGACCAATTACAAGAACATACTAGGCATACTAGATCAATTAACTTTTTAGGAACAGCTTTCAAATATGTGTTTGGTAATCCTGACCATTATGACTTAGTTAACATAGAAACGAGTATAAATAATCTCATAGAAAACAATAATAAACAAAAAACTATAAATTCTAGATTTGAACAAATTTTGCAACAATTCGAAGGTCAGAGCCTTAAAGAACATTTAGTAATAGAACAAGTGTACGAACAATTATTATTATTGACCAGAACAATTAATGCAGCAAAAAATAATGAATATTTATCAGAAAGCCTAGACTTAGATGACATTAAAAATATTATTCAACATGAAATAATTCAAGTACCCATAATAAATATACTTGAGTACTCTAAAATATTATTAGCTAGAACTGATGAATTCTTCATCACAATATATAAATATCCAGTTCTAATTAAATCATGTAAATTGTATAAAGTAACACCTTTAAATTCAAAACATGGAAAAATCATTACAGATAAAACAATTGCCTTATGTAACCAAACTTATTTAAGAACAAGAAATTGTCAAAATCATCTAAGTAAAAACATTTGTGAAATTAACTTTGAAGAAGAAAATTGTCTTATTCCACTTTTAAAGAATATAACTTCAAAATGCAACATTAAACAAGAATACGATTACGACTTAGAAATTGAATCCGGTGTTATGTTATTAAGCAGTAAGCATAAGTTAAATAATCAAACAATTAATGGTATAAACTTAGTTACTTATGAAAATACTATAAATCTAGACGATAAAATATACAAAAACATGCATAAGCAAATTAAAGAAGTTATATTAAGAAATCATAATTCAGAGTCTTACATCGACCAAATAATTAAAGAAGATACAATGTACAAATTCGATAACATAGATACTTTAAAAAAACTAATTATTCCTTTTGAAGAAAAACCGATATTATCAACTATATACACAATTGTAACACTGATTGTTATTCTAGCATTTACGTACGTAATGATAAAAACTATACAATGTATAACAGATCGTCAAAAACAAAAAAAGATTGACGCATATAACAAAACTTATGAAAGAGAAATGTTAAAAATAGCGTCGAAAAATCGGGACGATTTCGTTTAACAAGGGGGGGAGTTAAGTATCCATAGCAAAACATATTGAGAAAAAAGATAACATTATTTGTATTCAATGATATCTTTAGTCTCTAGTACAGTCTTGCACACAACGCTACAATGATAACATATGTAAAAGAGATAATATCGTTTGTATACAATGTTGGAATATTATCTCTTCTTCATTATCAAGCAAGACGATTGTACGCTTGGGTCTCCTTGTAGATAGATAAGAAAAGTATATAAATACGACTGTATGATGAATTTATCAACAGTCTTATTGTAACTACATAGTAGCCTTAAGCTCCTTTTAGAATTAGTAAAAAGTATTTCAATAATAAAGGACATAGTTCCAAATAAATATTGTTTAATTTTAAAAGTAAGAAACAAGTGTTTTAATTCGCGTCACTTTTCACCATTTCAGCTCTTAGTCATTAAATGGTTTGGATAGTAGTTAACACAAGTCCCAAAGAGTCAACTATTGTTGAGACTTTTGATGCATATAACTTCCCCAGAATCACAAGTACATTTCCGTTCATGACAGCATTGTTCAAATGACAAAAATCAACAATGAACCCAAGCATACGAGTGTGGTTATTGCAAAATAAACAAATGCAAAAAAAAAAAAAAAAAAACACAAACAAATAATTATTACTTGTTATCCTTGGTTGCTTATTATTGTTTGTAGTATATTGCTACCCACGTTTACCTCTAAAGAAATGCAAAAGCTCATAAATAATTTTTAGTCAGCACTTTGTGCATACAACATGTAAAAATTTCTAACAAAAAATGCAAACAAATCGATATACAAACAAATAGGAATCAGCACAATACTCTTGGTCGGTTTGGAAGTTCACAGGAAAAGGGTGCTATACTTCGTGAAAAGTGTAACTACATTGCGGTATTTTACAATACTGTGTGAAATGTAGTAATTACTTAATAGGAGTTGCCGTGTTTTTTTTTTTCTTATCAATTAGTGTTCAGCGGAGAAAATTGTTCACTGTAAAGGAATTTTGTAATTATTATCTATTCGCTGTGTGTACTCTGTATTATACACCTGGCTGTGGACGTTATAGTCACACAGTAATGTGTAATTGCAAATAATAATGAAAGAAAGTACCTGCGTGTAATGCAAACAGTATGTATGCTCTTCTCAATTAAGAAATTAATATCCAATTAAAAGCAAAACATTAGTTCGGAACTCAAATATGTTATTTAAAAAAAAAAATGCGCGTCGCAGTATTTGCTATCTTTAAATCACATATTGTGATATTGAGTGTCGGGCATCCCACCAATTTCCTGATTAACGTTGTTCCCCTGCATATCACTAAAATCGTTAAAATCATACGACACAGACGAAAAAATGCTTACTGAGTCCAGAACTACAGTGCGACCTCAAAAATAGCAACCCACAATACGTGCAACTCCTCGACAAAGGCAACACCTTAAATCCTACAATTGTTGACTCAGTTATTGCAACTCCACAAAAAAAAGGTGACTCGATAAAGAAACTACTGTTTCTTATTTCGTTCTCTATTAGTTGTTGTTCAAGTACTAAACATCAGCATTCAATGAGTTCAAAATTTTCTGATTCAACAAAATAGCAGACTTGGAATTTTCGTAAAAATTTCTTAGAAGGTCAGTGGTCAGTTTCGAACACATTAACAACAATGGAGCTACCTCAAATCAGTTTTTATTCATTCAAAGTTTCGCAAGTGCTTCGATTTAATTTTTTTTTAGTAATTAATAAAAAAAAAAAAACGTTCTTCAGAGAACTGTTAAGCCCTGGAAAAAAAAATAAGAAATCCTCATTCATTCATTCATATTCTTCCATTTGTAGGATCGCGGGTATAGGATGCCTAAGTGGACACTCCATAGCTCCCGATCTTCTGCCACCGACTCTAGATCATCAGGGGCAATCCCTATACGGACCGAGGAGAGATTTAAGACTTGATCTAACCATCTCATCCTGGGTTTTCCTAGGGGACGCCTGCCTGATGGCACGGATTCCATAGCACGTCTTGGGATCCGAGTTGGAAGCGTGCGTTTAACGCGACCAAACCATCGAAGTATGGAAAGAAAATTCCTTATACGATCTCTGCGAGTCACTTCAGCAATACAACGAAGAAATCTAATTTCGGCAGCTTGTATTCACGATCTTATTCTTTCGGTTATTACCCAAATCTCATGAGCATAGGTAAGAGTAGGAATAAACATCGAATTAAAGACCGACAACTTCGCGTTGACACCAAGTTCGGTCCTCCTGATAACAGAATAGCCTAGTTGTCTCAGAATTGATCCAGCCTGACCAATTCTAGAGGAAAACTCAGCATTTCTCCTTCCATCACTCTCGAGGGAATCCACTAACATGTAGAGTGCATTGAACAGGCGTTCTGGAGACCACCATTACCTCAGATTTGTTTACATTCACCTTCATCTCAGCTTCAACACTTATACGGCTACAAACCTATCGAGTGCGCGCTGAAGTTCCGTCTGGGAGGCCCCAAGAATGACCAAGTCATCAGCGAAGAGCAAATGACTTATTCTTAGGTCTCCCAATTGAAATCGTTCTTCGTCAAGGTTATGCGCTGTAACATCCAGTCCATATAAGTAATGAAAAGGAGAGCAGACAAAGGTATTGATTCAACGCCGTTTACCCGAACGCAGCTTGTACAGTTTTTGTAAAGAGATTGAATCGATCTGAGAAGTGAACCCTCAATTCCATACACCTGCAGTACACTCCAGAGTTTACCTCGAGAGACTCGGTCGTATGCATTTTCCAAGTCTACGAAACATGTACAGACTGGTGTAGCATACTCCCAGGCCATCTCAAGTACCATTCTAAGAGTGAACAACTGGTCGGTTCTGCTTCTGCCCGGACGAAAGCCACACTGCTCATCCACCAACCGTTACTCGACCACAGCTCTGCAACGCGATTCCCACACTTTGGCAAACACTTTTCCGGGGAGATTTAAAAGTGATTTGCCCCTATAATTGGAACAACCCCTTTTATTCCCTTTTTTGAAAAGGGGCGTAAAACACTCCAGTCTGCCAATCACCCGGTGTTTCACTGCATTTCCAGGCCACTTTAATGATTTAAGAAATCTACTAGTCTAACACTATTTCTGACGTAGTAGTACAAAAGATCTGGTATAGATCGAGTAGGAGTTTTTGATGTGGTTTTGTTTTTTTAGTACATCTTTCGAAATAAAACTGCGCATACAAAAATACTTGCACGATGGAACCTATTTTAAATACAATCCAGTTTCTATAGGAAAAATCAGGAAGCACTATTTGAAATACAAGTGTTTGGTACAAGCAAGTATACAAGAAAATCGAGGGCAACAGATCCGCACCGAAAAACAGGTAGCACTGTAAAAGAAACATGTTTGGACAAAGTTTGTAGGCACAGCTCAGAGAAAATAATTTTATTATAATAAAATATACAATAAAAAATAGACAATTTGAATTTTCCCTGACCGCTTTTAAAATTCCCTGACTTTGCCTGACATTCCCTGACCAAATTTTCGTTCCCTGACTTTCTCTGACATTCCAGACCAGTGGCAACCATGCTATATATTGTTCCATTTGATTTTTTTCTTCAGGCAAATGCTCGTTTCTACAATTGTTACATCCAATAGGAGCTTTTTTTTATAATAACAATGTTGTCTCATATACCTGTACGCTGAGTCGATGACATTTCATAGTTACATATTTTACAGATATAGTTGAAAACGCTACAGCTCGGTTACAAAGTTGACCCACAATTTAACATTGCCACAATAGAAATTCTATAACTATACAGAGCCTATCTCAACTTGTACCATTACTCTGAAAATATCACCACAAATTCACGAAGATTTGCTACTAATGAGAAGGCAACAAAAAATAATAACAACCATAAATACACAAATATATTTAACAAGTACAATCTAGATATTCTCGCCGATGTAACACCGTTTTTGTCATTATCTACTGTCTATAAATGCAACCCCCAACAACACAATCACGACCTGGAAAAGAAAAGTTCTTATTGCAAAAATACTGTCATTACGTAGTTCACGTAATGAAAATCACCTTCAACGCGTTTCCCCTAATCCCATCATAAAATAGACAACAAACAAAAGTGTATCCGACCGATCAAATTGTTTTTATTTGAAATTTCTTTTTCATTTAGTTTTTTTTTTTTTTTTTCTATTTTACGTCAACGGCCTTGGTGTAAATTATTACAATCGCCTCTGTGAACTGTAGCAGCCGCACATGGTATGCAAAATACTATCGTGCAACTGTATAACTATAGACGTACCATATTTAACTACTATACTAATGTATGTGTATATTTTTTTTAATTTTTCGTGTTTGTTTATTCATGTACTCCGGCGGTGGAGTGACTGCTGGTTGTATGAGTATGTATAATGCGATTTACTTATTGAATGATAGAAAACAAAATGGAAAATACATAGAAAAGCCTCAGTTTTATAGTTGATGGGATGACATTAAAAGTGTCAATACACTTTGCAGTAATTTGCACGAGAAGCAGAAGAGAGAGGCAAATGCGGAAAATGCCACTGCGGGTGGTGGTTGCATTTTATTTAAATTAGAAAATGATCGTGTTCTGGTTCAGCTATTTTACATTTGTTAGACTGCATAATTGGTAGGTAATTGGAACAGAGTATCATGGAGAGACTAGCTTTCGAATTGTCTTGTCTGTCTGTCATAGGAAGTGACTTTACAACGGTTGGGATTGGGATTGGGATTAGCGACAGAACATTGCTATAAGGAGAAAGGCAAGTGATTAATGTCGGGATGGCATGTCGTTTTAATACAGATGGAAGAACAAATAAGCTCAGAAAAATCGTTCTGGTATTAATCACGATTACGGGTTTAATTAAAAAAGAAAGACCGATAGGACCGTCGTTTCAACAATTATTTCTCAAGGTATAACTTCTAAAAATAGAGACACACTGAACTGTATTCCTTTTTCAATTTTTTTACTCTGAAATACCTGGGCACTCATTCCGTATGTCGATTATCGCCAAACGAAAGCGTTACGACAATAGCGTTACGACGATAGCTTTGCTTCAAGTAACTTCAATAACCGTCTATCGTCCAGATGATATCGTTTTTGCTTAAGGTAATAATCGTTGAAACGCTATCGCCCAGCCTATACGATTCGAGCGATATTAATGAGGTATCGTTTTGCATGGATTTGTATGTTTTGAAAACAGCTAAAGATTTTTTATTGAATTGAATTTCAAGAAGAATAATTGACTTTTGATATTTTTTTTAAATGCTATCAAATATATATACATACCGACTAATCTACATTTTAGACTTAATTTGTATGAACCTGACGCAAAAACAAGAAATATTGTGTATTGGTGTTTTCAAAGGTAAGAAACTTATATCATCAATTCCCTATAACATTTAATTACATGTTGTCACAATCCTCAGGTCGATGTAGAATTATAATTGCAAAAAGGAAAAGTAGTTACGTTCCCCGAAAAATTGTAAATTTTGCAAATGTTTGTGCTGCCCTCCATAAATCGAAGAATACGAAGTGGAAATAACTGGATGAGACAGTTGGCTTTAAAATTAAAGGACGAAATAAATAACTCACTTTTCTTTGTAGCTTTTTGGCTTATAAGTTATAACCCTTGGACAAGTCGGGATGTTCATCCATCAAAGCAGGTTAATCTGTCATTTGCTTTGGTGTAGCTGACCTATCAATAATAATTTTGATTTTCGATGTTATTTGTTAGTATTACTAAACCAAGGAACAAAGATGAATTAATTCCACTTTGCAATTATAAAATTTGCAGGCATTCAATACAAAATTGTTTCCAAAAAGTCATTTATGCTCAATGGTCGCTCTCTTTGTGTAAAATAAACGTAGTGATAGAGTTACAGAAAACAAATTGATCCCGAGTTCGTTGACTACTACCGCTCAAACGATTATCGTTCTCAGAGTTACGGAATGAGTGCCCTGCGTAATAAAAAAAAGTCTTACTATAGGTGCAAGGCAGTTCAAAATACTGCCAGCGCGTACTAACTTTATGCGCACATAAAGAAGATCATCAAAAACCCAATAGACCGAACTTAACCGAAAGAGATAAAAATCTATAAAAAAAAAAAAAAAACACGTAAGCGAATTGTTGCCGCCCTGTTATTTGTTTAAGTTAAGTTTAAGTTTTTATTTTTTTTTTTTTATGTGAATACCTACTTATGTATTGTAGATAGCGTTTTTTTTTATCTTTTAATAATTTATGTTTCCCAATAAAGAAACTCTGAGGAAGGCAGCAAACCCTGCCGAAACGCCTGGAAATAATAATGAGCTAATCTAGTTTCTAAACGCCTATTTATGACCAAAAAAGCCGACGGAAAAACCATGTCCACAAATTACACGAATACTTTAACTTGAAAAATATTTAAGCCAAAAAAAATACATAAAAGTACCTAGTTCATTAAAAGACCTTACTACCCTCACCTTTTTTTTAATACTAAACTTTATAAGAATGTACATAAGCTGTAGTTAAAAAAAAAACACTTGAATTTTAGTAACTCATGGAAATTCTGCAAAGGCTGAATTACTATTGCATGTCTCGGAAACTAGAATACTACATTATTTTAAAAGAAAGGAGATCACATAGTATGGCAGAGCTAACAAGGGGTGCGTGTGTTTAATAAAGCACTATTATTATAAACTTGGAGTTAAAAGTATGATGTAATGCAATTCGTATAGAAATTTAAATTTGTGTATTTTTAAAACCCATTTCCTACGGTTTCATATACCTTCGTACAGTCGTACATACTAGCTATTCGGTTTTTTTTTTTTTTTTTTTTTTGTGAGGCAAAAACTAATTTGATGGTAGAACAATTTTTTTTAATTTAATTTTCTTTATTTCTTATTAATTATTACGGGAGAGCGGGGCTAGGAGTGACATTTTTGATCAAATTTGATGCGGATGAAGATTTGTAAATGATTGAGCCAAACCTATTTTCAAAGAGTAACATTTGAGCTATAAAATTCACAAAAAAGTCATATAAATTGTCTGCTCAGAAGATGTCAAAATATTGTGTTTTTTCTTTAAAGAAAAGAGGCGGGGTTAATTAACTGGAACAATGATTAAAAAACTTGTCATCAGTTTAAAAGAAAAAAAATCACAACTCAATTCCCTTTTTTGGACCTGCCCTTGAATAAGATGTTGCATCCTCGGGGACAAATGATGTTTTCAGTATTCTGCACTCCATATGACAACTAGCCCCGCCATGGAATTCAACACAAAAAAACACTATAAAAAAAAGAACATATGCAATATACATATATTATCATATACAAGGTGGCGCAAAATGATCTCCCTATCCGAAGATGTTTAAATTTTTGCACATGGCGTCGTACGTCAATAATATTTGACATTTGTGAACTAGACAGTTGCAGTGTAAAAAAGGCAAGCAATGGAGCGCTATAATCCGCAAGAGCGTGGAATAATTGTGTTAACAACGAAGAGGACGATTTTGTCTCCAAAATCATCATAAGTGACGGAATTTGTGTCGAAAATCATAATGAGCGAAGAGGCGCGTGTCCACTTAAGCGGTTACTGAAAATCCACGTGTGATGCACGAAGAGCCATTACATTTACTTAAAGCCATTGTGTGGTGCGGCGTTCACGCAGGGGGAATGATTGGGCGGTATTTTTTTGAGGACGCCATCGGAAATACGGTCACGATTACTGGCGAACGCTACAAGGCGATGATAAACGACTTCTTACTGCCGGAATTGGATGAGCGGGGCTTGGTGAACATGTAGTTTCAACAATACTTTGCAACTGCACACACAGAACTAGCCAAAATGGATATTATGAAGGAAGCGTTTCCTGGTCGCGTTATCTTCCGTTTTGGAGATTTTGCATGACCAGCAAGGTCACCCGATTCAACCATTCCAGACTTCTTTCTTTCGTCTTGAAGTCGGGGGTTTATGCCAACAAGCATCAGACAAGCGCAGCCCTTAAGGAGAATATTCGACAGAAATGTAAACATTTATCACAGGAAATCTTGCGGAAAGTCATGGAAAATGCGATAAAACAGGCACAAATGTGTATCACCACTGGCGGCAGACACTTGCCGGATATCATATTTTCCACTTAACAGAAAAAATGTAAGATTCAAATGAGGAAACACTAAAAACATTTTTTTTTATTTAGTAAATAAGTAATTCAAAAACAAAACTGGATGATTAATTTTGCGACACCCTGTAGTACACAAAATTCATCAAAAGATAAGCGCATAGCTACAAAAAACAACCGGCACTGTATTTCTTTAGTGTGAAAAGCAGTACCAAAAACACAAAAAACGAAACTGAGTATAAGAGTATGGCTAAAACTGACGATGAATACAAAACTTAACTACGCAATTTGTTTGGTTTGGAGCAGACCAACATTTTTCTCTTTAAATGTTAAAACCCAGTTTTTGGAAACCCCGTCTTCCGCTACCTACCATACATATTATGCAAAATAGGTTATCAGCCAAAGTGGTGATATTGAGAGAATAAAGCAGAGCTCTAATTGGCGATCATATATACAAGACCCTTCACAAATATTGGATGTCGCTCCTGGGGAACCGAAATTTATGATTGTGGTGTTCTACAAAGAGCAACCAATTTATATATCCTGGCTTCTAATATACTCTCAAGTGCACAACTATGAATACATGTCGCCACAATGTTCATCTTCAACCCAGGTCTACAGATACCCCTGTTCAAAATGTAAATCTAAAGAAACAAAATGGCAAACATGGGTCGACCTACCTTTCACGCAACTCGAATGCTGCTAGTAACCTATGAATGCATTGAAAAAAAAAAAAAACTTAGTGATGTATACATATTCCTATTTTACATTAAATTGCCTCCAAAAAGGAATACACAATCATTTATGTGTGACAACACATGAGCCACACAAAACAAACAGCTAATTTTACATTAACCTTTAACATTTTCGCACATTATTGATAAGAGCATCAAACTCGAGTAGATTTCCTTTGACAAAAATACAAAGGCTGTGTCAAAGCAACCGCAAATGCGGATGACTGTCAGTAGGGGATTTGTAACTTAGTTATCGACGTAACGCCTGAGCAAACAATGTTAAATTGCCTTTTATCTTAAAAAAATATACTACTACCGTAACTTTTAGAAGAAAAAAAAAAATCTTGCAATATTTTTGCCTGATTCATGTGGCGTTACGAAAATCGCCAACTGCCGCCAAAAAATTTAAAAACATCCAACGACAGAGACGAACAATTAAAAATAGAGATCAACTAAGTTAAAATACTCGTCTATATTTAGACCGAACGCAAGAGTCTTTTGGAAGTTCGCCAGACAATAATATTATTTTCTCTAGTCTTTTTTTTATTTATTTTCACAACAACAAAATAAATAAAACGGTCTCACATTGCGTAAATAGTATCGTACTGTCTCAGGCACAACCCATAAATTTTGTTGTGACCGATATTTAGAATTGAACAAAGACGAAAAAAAAAACAAGTTTTTTTCCAATGAATAATCAGCTAATTAAAATGAATTTTTGTTCACTTTTTGTTTCGTTTTCTTTGTGCGATCAATTTATTCGTCATACCATAATCGAGTAGTATACTACGAAATAAAACCTCGTTGAAGGTCATTGGCGAGGAAAAAAAGAGACTTTTAACCCCAATATAGTGGAGGTATCTTCTTTTTTTTAATTTTATTTTTTGCAAATTTTGTTTTTGTTCGTATGTTTATCTACAGATATGGCTATCAAGTGCTAGGTATTTCTCTTCCTGTTCGAGGAGCGGATAAATAAAAAGACTGCCAAGTAGAAGTTATTATTCACTTATTGACTGAATTACTTCTGGGAATGGATGGTAATTTAACAGGGCGGCGGCGAGGCGGTGGCAATTTAAGAGTTTTTTTTGTTGCTTTGGTTTATCTAAATTAGAATAACATTTTAGATATTGTAGATCGGAGTGAATTTTATGCTGATTATACTGATGGTATCCAGTTGTTTATAGTTTCCTTTCCGCTTTCATTAGAATTACGTGTCATACTCTTAACTATAATATTTGTTTTTTGTGAATTGTTTGAGAGAAACAACTCTTAACAACAATTCGCAGACACAGTCACTTTTGGTAGGAATGATAGCTATTTCGAACTACACCACTAATTCATCATCTGACTCCTTTGAAGTGATTGTTTGAATAGTTTTTGAATTCTGACAGTCAATTCTCCGTATATAATTCCATTTTGAAAGACATTTCTGTTTTTCCCCTGTCAGGAAATGAACTTGCATTTCGATTTTTCTCCAATTGACCAAGTGACTACCACTTGCGCCAACTGAGCGACGAGTACAAGCCCGACAACTGGTGATTAGAACGGAGGGGACGACCTACTTCTGTGCGTTTTTGTTGCTACGAGGTGTTTATTTGTCAATTGTCGTTCTCTCGGGTCTTCTTCGCCTATTCCTCTCTTTTTCCCGTAAGCTGTGAGATTTCAACAGACTCATACGAGTAGAGATGCTATTGTTGGGAAGAATTCTTTGGCTTAATATAATATTTGTTGTTTATTTTTTGTATTTGCTTACGTACTCTGCAACGAATTGTTTTTGAAAACCAGCTTCATTGTTATGAGCAGCGTTGCCACTTTGCAGCAATTGCAGCAGATCTACTGAAATTTTTTTTCGACACTTAAATCTACTGCCAAAAAATTAAATCTACTGAACTGTTTGCAGTACCTAGGCACTGTATGCATATTAAGATCGAAAAAACATAATAAAAATTAATGAGATTTTCTGTTTTATTTCAATACTCGTTTATATATCAATTTTTTATTGTTGATGTTATTATTTGTTAGTTACCTTCGTTTTGTCTAAAAACCAAATCAACTGCAAAACAAATCAATGTACTCCATTTTTTCTTTAAATTTACTGCAAAAAATAGTTCACTAGGTTACAAACAAAATTTTAAGACACACGAAGACTTAATGGGTCTCACAAACTTCGTATACTGACTGAACTCGAAGTTTTAGTTTTGGAATCTGGTTTGAAAAAGTTATGGGTGCTTGCTTGTCGTATGGCAACACTTAAGGCTCAGGTTATCTGACTGACATCTGGTACAAATTTTTGTGAGGCTGACTTCTGTGGCGGTGGATTTGTTGAAGATAAATTATTGCATTTCGAAGGTGGTTCCAATGCACTTCGAAAAATATCATCGTACTTATTCGAAGAGAAAGAAAAAGTCACCATCAATGTGACATAAAGTTTGCGAACGTGCAGAACTTTAGACTTTAACAGGATAGTCCCAAATATAATACTGCCGGAGAAACCTTTGCTTTATATAAGTATAAGTGCTTCAAAAACAGTTCGAATTCTTGTCCTTTGCAAATTTACGACGAATGAAAATTTATGTATATACCCCGGATAGGTCTTGCAGTGCGGTAACATCAAGCCGTTTCCCCTAGATGTCCGTATATAAGTATAAATTTATTATCCATCGATTTTCACATTTTTTTACCCTCATGCGGCTTTATCGATGCCTCTTAAAATGGCACTGAATAAAAGCGTTCTATCTGACGTCTTACTTGGTTAAGTCAATTTATACCTAGATGATGTCCAGTAGGTATTTCGATTAAAATTAAAATTGTACGTTTGGAAAGTAATTAATCGTTTAGTTTCAAGTGCAACCAGAGGCAATGCAGTATACAGCAGACCTATTATTTATAATGTAATGGGTTTTCATAAAAGTTGCTAAGTAGTTTAGTAGCGGAGATGAGATAAATATTAGCCAATGGTGCATAAATTTGTTATTGCTTATTCATAGAGGCAATTTGTCATAAAAACGATTAAAAAAATACGGTAAACGTGCACGACTAGCATAATATATAGTCCTTCGATTTTAGTTGTTCGTCACTGGGCAAGGCGGCACCTGGCAAAGAAAATAATATTATTAACGTAGTGGTTGCCGAGAAGTATAGTTCCCATTGAACTAATAAATCGATTATAGAACATAGTGTATACGTATCAAAACATGTTGTCCGAAACTTTAAAAAAAAAACTTCGTATTCATTTGTAAAACCAGCTGAGAAATATTTTTCTTTCATCTGTTTGCTCTAAATTGTTAAATCTGTTACGGTACATGTACTTAGTTTTTTCGTCTCTGTCCGATTAATGTATTCTATAAAGGAACATTTTCTTGTGCTCAAACAGCAGGTAATAGTCTCGAGGACCGGTCAAGGCCCAAAGGTCGTCTCTTTAAAATGATTGATGTAGATACTTTCAGTTGGTTTGGCATTGTCATTTTTTTATTATTTAAACTGGCAATATTTTAATTACCATTTTAATTTACATATTTGTTTTCTTAATTTTTTTTAAATGGTATATTAACCGGCGCAGGATCATAAGTTCACAGGCCAAAAGTCCACAATGGACTTTTGTCCCACCCAGGGGAGCCAAAAGTTCACAATAGTTTGGGTCATAAGTTCACAATCTTAAAATGAAAGTAGGCCATAAGTCCTTAACTATCCTTTTTGCTTGTTTATGTTTAATTTTCAAATTGCAAATACCACAAATGAGGTCATTACTAGAATTTTGAGCCATAAGACCACAATCAGCGAGTCAAAAGTCCACAAGGATTTTGTGTGAACTTTGAAAAAAGACACAGCAACAAAAACATTTATCTTTAACAAAAAACGTATTTATTCATTACGAAACACTTCTTGTCAAAAAGGGGCCATTTTGATCATATTTCAAAAAGTGGGGCCAAGCGTCCTAAGGCTCAAAAAAAGGCCAAACGGCAACGCAATTTTTAGGTATTTAGTACCTTGAAAGTTAAAAGCGATGTCTTTTTTCAATTTAAGTAAGTAGATAGGTACGTATGAAAGTTTTATGTATAAGTAGCACCAATTTCTTTTTGTACTTTTAAATGTCAATCTGGTAGACGGGTATAAATGGCCAAACCATATAGGCTAAGTAAAAACTTTTTATTGTAAAAACATTTTTGAATACAAGAATAGTCGTTTACTTAAATTAAATATTGCTCAAATATATATAAATATCTAAGTTATGAGTGCGGTTAACAACTGTAGGGTACCTACATATATCGTTGCTCTTTTCTTTTTTGTATGACTAATAAACAAGCACCCTACAGATATTTCCATTCTAAATTGTATGTCATTAAGTTTCAAAAATAGAATCATGAACAACAACAGTTACAAACGAACAAAAAAAAAATATCAAACCGAACACGAAAATAGTCACGAAAGTTATACCTTTTTTCGTTCTCTCATGCATAATACGGGTTGAATGTGGTAAGATATATACACCTATAGTTCGACGTATACCAGCTGGCAGATTTAATGGCAACCATTATAACTATGTGTAACTGGTTCTACACTACCATTTGGGATCTATCCTGGTAGTCACGAAAAACCTCAAAAAAAAAAAAGTCCAACACGAGTAACTACTTACAACAGAAAAAAAAATACTAATAATAATAAATCAACAGAATATTATATACCTACATAATAAATACGTAAAATATGGGAAACTAGCAGCCTGGCGTTGTTGTCATGAATTATTAAAGTGCGTACTCAACAATCGCTTTATCGATTGGAAACGAATGGTGCTATTTATATATGTATATAGAAAGTGAATGTCATAAATATTGTTTTCTTTAGTTTATGACGATGATAAATTGCTTTGGGGAACAAAGTATACAAACAAAAGAACCCATTAGACTCTCTCCGCAAGGACACAATGTTCTCGAGGCAAGTTGACAACAATTAGTACTTCCTTATAAACAAAAAACAAAACAATAAAAAAAAATGCTGATCAAATTTGGATCGCAACTAGATATTTTCGAATAACTTTCTTTGTGTCAAAATACGAACAACTCATAAATCACTATGAGTAGTATCAGCAAACGGGCCTAAGTTATACAAGTTTTAACCGACAGAAAAAAATTCTGACAAACCTTAATCATCCGTAGTGTGGGCGCATTGTGTCAGTGATTATGGTCTCAGGTTGAACCCGCGTATAACGTAAGTTTCCTTTTAAGTCTTTTTAACTGCTCCACCTCTCGCAAAACATTATACAAACATTCCAGAACATTTAATTCAATCGCTTGGATTCGAAATAAGACTCGTTCCAACAATAAAAACTCAAACCACCGAAAGGTTGCGGAAGAAGCCGTACCAGTAGAATAATTTCGCTCGTTTCAAATATCCTTTCTTGCACTGAGCTATACATTATGTCTCCAAATCCTTTCATTCGCCATCCAATTGGCATGCATTTCACGCAGAAAGTATACACCTCTTTCTATGAAGTTATGATTTAATTATCGAATTATTTTTTTTGTTTACGTAATTTTTTTCACCAGAAATAACATTGAACAATTTGACAAATTTGCGATGGAAAGACTCAACGAAAGAATTGAGTTCAATTTTATTTTGGTTTGAATTTTCGGGCACAAAGATCATTAAACATCGAAATTTATTTTATTTTCGCAATACCAATTACGGATTGGTTCAGCGTTTTCAGCAACAATGGGTCAGTTTCGAAAGTCCATGTGCTGGAAGACATCGTGCAGTTCGAAATAATGTGAACATTGCTCGGGTGGAAGCAAGTTAGATTAAAACATCCACTAGGCGACATTCTCAACAGTTGGTGCTGTCTAAGGGCTCTTTGCCGCAAATACCCAAATTCCAACTTAGGGTTTTTTTCCGCTGCGCCACCTCTCGCGAACGTCTGACAAACATCCGAGAGTATGACTGTCTTGAAAGAGTTTCTCAATTAGCCGTTTGGAGTCGGCATAAAATTGTAGATCCCTTCCATTCGTTCCAAAAATGAAAAACGCACATAAAACGAATGGTTGTGAGCATGTAGGCCTAGGGTCTCTCCGGACCTGTTGCCCCAACTATTTATTTATTTATTTAAGGGCTCTTTGCACAGAATTGTACGGCATTTACTCATTTTCCCACGTCCAGCTATGGCTCTCTGCAAAGGTAGATTTTCATCGATCGAATAAAATCGCTGATATTAACTGCTGTTCGCACGATTTAACCGCTGTATTTGTTTTTCTTGGGGCTGACAAGACCATGCAAAAGCTCAAGGCCAATATTCGAGAAGAAGTGAAAGCGCCGGGCCTGGAATTCTAAGAATTTAGATGAAAAATTCTCTGCAAAGAACATGTTAGGTCGAAACAAAAAATAGGCAACATTTTCAGAACATACCAAATGTGAAAATATTTCCACCCTTTACATCTAAATCTAAATTTAAAAAATTAAAAATCTAAATAATGTCAGAAAGAAAAAAGTCATTCATTAAGGAAATTAAAACGTTACTTATGCGCTACCTTGTAAATACTTGCATATGTAACTACAGGCGAACCAATTGGAATCTTATGGGCCATTTATTTCATTCGCACTTATAGAGGTATTCCAATTATCCAGTTTCTCACCTCAAAAGGTAGAGCAAATATTAGCAAACACATGTAAAAATTTGTTGAGAAGATTTTTGTTGTAAGTCTGTCTCACTTACAGAGGTTAAAATAAATAAATTTGCAAGTCTGGTCCAATTACAGAGGTTAATTTACAAAATATGTATAAGTTATAGAGGTGGAAAAAGTTTCACTTATAGAATTGTTTTTAAGGAAAAGGAAGGTGCGCCAGAATTAGGCCCACTAATAGAGGTTTTCCACATAGCCAGGTCCCACTTACGACGGGTTCGACTGTATTAACTTAATAAACTGTGAATAAGTTGTGGAATCTATGCCAGACGAAGCATAATTTAATTAATTCCAAGTCCTGAGGAATTGAATTCAATTGAATAAAAGGGGATAGGAGAAACAAAACTGCGATAACAAAGTATTCTAAGCTTACAATCGTTAATGAGCCGAGTCGCCGGGACTTGGCTGATGTTCGTAGTAATGGTTTTAAAAACTGGGTACGTTGTCGTCTACGAACTAAGGTGAGTTCTTAAACGGAACAGGTAAGATATATTTTAAAGGTTCATGTAAAGATGTCATGCACTTGGACGATAAAGTCCGTTATATGTCATCCTGTCGTCAGTTCTCAGCGATTGGTATTAAATCTAAGGTTGTGGGGCCTGCCAGTGAGGAAAGCGCTGAGATTGTCAATCTATAATCCTTATGAGGGTTTTCCTAGAAAAGATATTCTGGTTTATTAGGTAGAAACATCAATCAAATTTTGTCTGCCTGTAGAGAGTATACTCAGCTCTGACTGGTCTTATTTAACGGCACCGACTGATAGTTTTAAGACGCTCTTTGAGGGAACTAAAAATAGCGACGAGATCCATAGAGTACCATTAGACATTTCTATTTAGTATAAGATGTTATCTTGTAGATTTGGACCGTCAAGCAGCACAGAGGAAAGATCATGTTAGGAGGTATTTCGTATGTTGTGTAGACTATAGAAGAACCACAAAGACAGTTGTGGACAAATAAAGGCTGAATCTGTGCGTCAACGTATCAGTCGAACGATATTCTTCTGTATGTTATTGGAGGTAATTATAGCGACTTCGAAACCAAACTAAAAGTTAAAAGAAAACACCTTTTACTCCTCTTCTTAAAATTATATTTACAGTAAAACGTGCACGTAGGCACTCAGACTCCAGGTTGGGCATCCTAGAGAAGCATAGTGGCTTTAAAGGTTACAGCGTCCGTGCTCCGCAAAATGTAGGTTTTAGTGGTTCAAAAATGAGTGCCCAAGAAGACAGGCAACTTCACATCAGATATCCGTTTCCGGCTTCTAGTTCTTAAGCATATTTAAAATTAATTAAGATAATTTTGAAATGATGTTAACTCATATGTGGGCTCTTAGTCGTCAGGTTTTATTTTAAACCAACAAGCATTTAAGTTAGTGAATAACAACAGTTTTCAAAATCAGATTTAAGTTGGTAAGTGTAAAAATATAAAAATCGGGCCAACGTTATTCGGACAATACTGTCAAACATTTACATTCATATACCAACCACCCTTTCAAGAATCAGAATAGTTTTCGAGGAAATGCCTGGAAGTTTTGAACAAAGTATGTGTACAAAATTTAAGACCAAAGCCTAGTATCCTGCTCGCGCTAAATTTTACCTCCCATACAAACATTTCTACAAATATAAAATTTACCAAGGCAGTTAAGCAAAGCAGTATCCTGTTCGCACGCTAAAATCTTAACTTCATATTCATATATATATATGGGCCGATGTAAGGTCGGCACTTATTTATACATACATAGTTGGCGCAACAGATTCGGAGGGACCCTAGGCCTAGCTTCTCACAACCATTCATTTTGTGTGAGTTTTTGATTTTTGGAACGAATGGAAGGGATCTATAATTTTGTGCCGACTCCAAACGGCTAATTGAGAAGCTCTGACAGTTATACCTACTCTCGGATGTTTGTCAGACGTTCGCCTACTGACATTTGCAATGAAAATTGGTTTTAGTCCCATCTACCTCTAGCATGTTTAATAGTTTAGAAACCATTTATCATTGGTGCGGAGAAACGAAATGGAGATAGGTACTAGGCTTAGACGTTGATATGGAGTTATAAAGGGTCGTTCATTATCCGGGGGTCGCGACTTTAAGACCGTTAACACCAATCTTCAATCTTCAGCAATGAAGCGCATTTTTTTTATCGTCAATAACCAAAATATGCGTTACTGGACAGGTGAGAATCCTCATGTGCTTCATGAAACAGCACTTCATCCGCAAAAAGCAATTTTTTGGTGCGGTTTTCGTGTCGATGGCGTCATTGGGCAGCTTTTTTTTTTTTTCGTCGATGAAAATGACCGTCACGTCATGGTAAATGGTATTCGCTACAGAGACATGTTCTAACGTTATTTCTTTGAGCAATTGCATGAATTGGACTCAGTGATGTGTGGTTCTAACACGACGGTGACAAAAGAAACACAGCGGGTGCAACAATCGAGTTATTGAAGTCTTAGTTCGGTGAACGTGTTATCTCGAGAAACGCACCCGCCGAGATCGTGTGATTTAACGCCTCTGTTTCAACAAGCCGGCGACGTAAGAGCCAACATTGAATGAGAAATAGCGGCCATGTCGGTTCGCTTCGAAAAGTCCGCCCGAGTCATCGACAATTGGGTTCATCGTATATCGACCGCTGTATACCTACGTTCCCGTGGTGGACATATGAACGAAGTCGATTCCATTCATAAATAGGTAGGTAGTTAGATAGTAATTCAAGCGAATTATCTTTTTTTAGATTCCTCAAGTAGTTTGCACTTTATTTAAAAAAAAAGTTGTCAAGTCCTTAATGAAAAACCCTTTATTACCTAAAACCCAATCAGAAAAAGTGTCATTAGTGCGAGTAAGAATCAACGCTTTGCCCATCGTTCACAACAAACAACGTCAAAGCAAAACACGTAAAAGTACCCTGTGTATGTATAGGTAGATTGATATACCTACCTAGGTACAACGTTTTTTTTATAATTTTTACAAAAATATCTCGCCTTGCTGGTTGACCTAATTTGTGCTCACCCCTTTCATTCCAAATATAAATCCATGTTACAGGAACAACAAGAAAAAAACACAAAAGGAAGTTGCACTCGTACAATGATCCACCTCTCTGACGCATCGCATCCGTTTCCCTTTCGTTCATTCGCGAACGCACATTCACACACAATCACTCGTCTTTTTTTTTGTTTTTTTTTTTTTTCTGTGGTATCTACGTCTGTTCAATTTAACATTTTTCCTGTCTGCTTTTGAATTTCAATTCAAAAGATACCTACATACATACCAATGTACACATTTGCATTATGTATTAATCACGGAGACTTGAGTTTCCCCTTCCCAGGTGCATATCTCTTCCTTTATTTCCAAGAAGTAGACAGAAAAAAAAGAAGATAATAATAATAATAAAAATAAACCCACTGCTCGAACTCCAGCGATCGGTTTGTTGCTAACGTATCAAGTTACCGACTCTGAGCTCGCCACCTTTTTTCCTATCTATCGATTACAAAGCCTGAGTGAGATAAAGCCAGTATAGGTGCGTGTGTATTTGTATGAGCAAACAGCACAATGACCTTTTACTGCGGGACATAGCCACAATTGCCCTATGCGAGCGAGTAAGCAGTGCAGAAAGTGTACAATTTATATATATCTTTACAACTGGCTGTACATTCAGATACTTTATCTAGTTTGGTGATGGTCATAAATCACCTCGACGTTTGCATTGTTGTGACATATGAATTATTTGGCTTTGTTGAAGCCGATAGCAGGTGATTTTTTTTGCACACAGCTGCATATTTCCTTGGGGCTGCTTAAGTATTTACAGATGTTAAGGCGCAAAATGATAAAGATTACGATTACAATGGCAGGAAAAGAGATTAGGCAGATACTTTAAACTTTCCAGAGAGAAGTTTCTTTTGTCTCTGCGATACCCAGAACACATAAATAAATTTCCCGTCTGGCATAGAACAAGAACAGGTTTTTATTTTCAGCTTGCGCCTCGTAGAAAACAATCTCCGCAAATAAGCACAGAACTATTTCAACTTGAAAATTTATTATCTTCAAAGCAATAAATTTGTGTCGTCGGTTTTCGAGACTCGCTGCAGCAAATGCAATGAAAACCAGCACTGCCTATCGTCTCGGTTTTGGTGATGGGAAAAATCGCAACTAAGACGAATGCGAAGAATGGAACAGATTGTGTAATATTTTCCATTGTGACAAAGAGCATTTATGCATGCATTTTAAGTGCATTCAATTTTGTTTTCCACGTTTCGAACAAAGAACCTCATACAGACAGACATGTTTTGCGCAATTAAAACAACAATAATAATAATAAAAAACAAAAAAAAAAAAAACAGATTTTCTGCCAACACCGTCTGCATAAATTGAATAGATATTCCGAAAATAAATCCAGCACATATAGGGACACGGACGAAAACGACAAAGGCAAACACATTGATTCTATTTAAAATTAAATTGCAGTGACATGGAATAATGTGCGTTTCTGTGGGGCCATAAACTCTACCGAGTGAAGTTTTCAAAATGTTGTTCAGGCTGATTTCACTTGGGAAATATTTGACAGCAGTTATGCATATGGATGCGTAACATATTGTTTCGTGTTTCCCAAATTCGCTTTTACTGTCAAACTTCAGAAATTTGTTCACACAACCGAGATATATGATTCTATCTGTTGTCAACATAACATATTAAAATATGACTGAGGCAACAATAATTTTTCAAAAGAATGTACATAATAGCACTATTAAAAAAAGCTCCATGTGGGTTGTTTTTTAAAATGTTGCAATAAAAAATAAAAAAATAAAAATCTCTGTTGGAATAAAACCATTTTTTTTTTTTTTGCTTTTAATGAACTAGCAAGTAAATTTCGTTACTGACAGTGAAGTTTTCCTAATATTTTGGATGATATAACTCAAACTGTCGCCCAAACTCAAATACGAGTATACTGTCATTTTCGTTGCGGACTTATTAATTGATAAACACATTGAACAAACGTTGATTTTTATTTATTTAATGCAATTTTTTCTATATAATATTTATTAGATAAAATGCAACATGAGTCTTTTTAAATTTGGAATTGATTAGAATATTTTGTTTTTATTTTTTTCTGATCGGAATGTCTTTCACGAAAACCATTTTAATACATTTTTTTTTAATGCGCTGGACTTTACCTTTATTTCCATCTTAAAGAATTTCATTACCAAGTCGATTCAGAAAAATGTAAAATATTGTAGTTCAAAGCAAAATAATTTTGTTTTTTGTTTTGGGGGACAGTAACGCAGTAGACCCTCAACGAAGAATTTAGGAAACTAGAGAAAGAAAACAGGGCAAGAACCTGGCATAACACTCAGGGCATGAGGCAGGCTAGGAAACTTCTAGGGCAATACAACCAGAAAAGATTCCAAGCTTGCATCGGCATGAGCAAAAACAACCTCCGTATCCTAACGGGGTTCCTAACGGGGCACTGTAGACTCAAGGAACACCTCAGGAAACTGGGTATATCTGAAGAAGGTCTCTGCAGATTCTGCGATGAGTCCAGTGAAATCCCAGAACACTTGCTGGGATCATGTGGGGCATTGAACCATAAAAGATTGAAATACTTGGGCAAGTACCAACTATCTGATGAGGAAATATTGTCCCTGGAGCCAGCTCTCATCCTTAGATTCCTAAAGGAAACTGGACTGGAGAAAGTGCTATAGGACGGATTTCTTCCGCCAAGGAGAAAGAAGAGTGCAAGAACCTCTAAAATGATTCCGAAAGGAATTATATTGTGAGGGAAACTCTTATGAGGGATTATACCTCTCTGAGGCGTAAGCAGGGGGTACAATAGACCAAAAGGTCGCAGTACAACAATCCTTTTCACATAATAATAACGCAGTAGACACTACTTGCCATACTTAATTTATTTCGCAATTAAAACTTAAAGGATTTTTTTTGAAAATATCTAAATTCATTAAGCAAAATATTACAAAAACGAAAAGCATTCAACAGAATTTTGTATGCCCAAACTTAATTTTCTTCACAAACATGTTTAAGTACTGTCACTTTCAAAATGTGACGCTGATGACTTGTAACGATAATGACAATTCACACTGGTCACAGAAATAACTTTTTGGTTACACAATATATACACACAATTCTTTATTTAATAGCTTACAGTTCACATTTTCCTTCTTTCTGGAATACTTAAAAACAGATTTTGTAATGATTTGATTTAAAAAAAAACTTAAAAACCTTGTGAAACTACGCTACGAATGCCGCGTGAAAAAGGTTTTGAGAAATAAAGAGCTGTTACCATTTGCAAAAGAATGTGAATTTCAAATGAAAATTTTAACGGAAATCCGTTGCGTGACGTGAATGACGAAATACGGGGATGTATGTCGTGTTTTTAAGTAATTAAATAAAGATACCCCTGAGGGGGATGTTGGTAAGGAACCGACGAATCGTAGCGTGATGATATTTACACATGAAAAATGGTATGCGCAAACGATCTCTTCGTCTGTTATATATTTCTTTGTTGGACAAATGGCCGACTATAGCTGCTGACTTGTTCATCTTTGAGCAATCCCAGCCGTCTGTGTTGAAGACAAATACGTACATAAGGCTGAAGCGATCATCGTTTCTACAACAATCAATCGACTCTGCACGTTAGTGGAATCCAATTAAAACATTTGAAGAAGGTAACCTATCTCGGGGTCATATTCAAAGTAGAAGATCGAAGAAATGCTTAACTTTCCTGAAGGATTGGCCATGCAATATCCATCTAAAGACGGTTGAGTCACTCGGTGATGAGGCGAATCCAACTAGATGCCAATGCTAAGCTATCGGTCTTTGTCTTACCTCCGCCGTATCATCAGGCAGGCGCCTGCATTTTTTATCTCCTTTTATTTGATTAACAATTTCTAAAACAGAAACTCATCGAGCTCCTTTTGATTTTGCAGAAGGTGAATCAGAATTATTATCTGGGTTTAATGTTGAACATTTAAAGAAGAGGTAGATTTGCTTAAATTTTTTTGTTGAATATGCAAGAATTTTATAAAATATTATTTTCTTTAATATTTTTAGGGGGAGATATATTTAGATAATTTTTTTTATTTCAAATTTATATTTATTTTATTTACTTTACCTCGGTTTCATTCTCATAAATTTATTATATTTAGCTATCATTACAGCTTGAGTGTAAGTTTTTTTTTTTTTTTAGACATATTTATGGTAGCTTCAGTCTTATACTGTGAAAAACTAATTGAGAAGAATTTTGAGTGAGAGGTTGCGCAAAGGAAAAACCTTAAGATGTACTTTTCTCATTGTACGATGGTGTTATAGTGTTATAGTTAGGGTAGGGCGCAGTAGGGCGCCAGGGATAAAGGGTAAATGCACAGAAATTGTTGAAAAAATGCTGCACACTCTTGGGTTAGTACAAAAAAACAGGATTGAAAGCGCAGTTTAAACTGCGATGGAATTGGCTGAGGAACTTGAAATTGAACCTATGTTTAGAGCCACAAGAAGAATTCGACGTGTTAAACGTCAGACTGGTGGAAATGCCCGCGATGAGCCTATAACTTGTCGAAAAGAAATGTTTGAAAATGAAAATGCTGAAAACATCTACTTTAATAGCTTAATAAAAGTGTTTCGTCGCGATTTAAATAATAACAAGTAAGGCTTTTTTACGTGGGGAAAATTATGTTAAAAAAAAAAACCCGCATTTATTGATCTCCTGTTTCGTCGAGGCTAAACCATGACTCTTTCGCTTCGCAGTCGAAGCAAGACTCTCTTTTGTATAATATTTGCAAGGCACTAGAATGGCCGGTGTTGCCATTCGTTACAAAAAGATCACGCCGATAGAAAGCCTAGAAGTGAAATTTTATTAGGTTTTTTTTTTAATAATTTGAAAATGTTTATTCCTTTTAATAAATGGTTAGCTTTTAATAAATGCGTATAGTTGTTTCTTTTAATAAATGGTTATTTCATGATATCCTTTCTCATCTTATCTTTTTTCGTATAAGGTTTGAATTGCAGTTAGGGGGCGCCATAGAAACCTCGCCCAGGGCGCTGGTAGTGCTAAAACGGACACTGGTCGGAACTTCGGTCAGGTAAAGAACATGCCCATATTGATGCTCAAATTGTGGCGAACCAGGGGCCCTACTCTGTATTTCGTTCCGATAGTGAAAATCGCCCTAAACGAATATTTTGTACCTACTCTCTATTTCTAAAACGGAATGAAATCTAATACTTTCGGATAGGTAATTCCGAAAGTGGAATTTAAGTACCTGGCAACTCGTTTTCGAATGTCAAAAGCATTTTAAAACGAAAAATTATCTACAACAAATGTGACTGGAACTGCAGTTGATCTTAAAGGACCAGAGAGTTCATATTGTACGGCATTTAAAACATACAAAAAAAGCGTTATTCGAAAGGCGAAAGTTTTGTACAAAACTAAAGTAATAAACAATAGTTAAATAGTGAAATGAATTTTTCCTTATCATCCTGCATTCATCCACAGTGCAACCGAATCCATTTTCTTTTGTTTTATTTGTCTTTAAAAATCATAATTTGTTCTTATCCGGCTTGTTTGTTATTTGTTTTGATTTCTTGATTTGACAGACCTCATGAGAAATAATTCGAGACTAGACAAATCTAATGAAAAATAATTCGAGACTTGAAAACACCAATCCGTAAAAGGGAAAAGTATTAAGTACTATTTTTTTCCGTTTCGAATGTTTCTTTTCGTTTGATATTTTATTGATTTCGAATAGTTTGATAAAGTTGCGTTGTGTTTAAAAAGAAACGAAAATAAATTTCTTTACGAAATCTTCGCATTTATGTTATTATCTCGCTCCAATGAATTTATTGAAGAACAAACATATTTTCTTCTTCGCTGTTTATGAAAGTACTTACATATATATCGATATGAAATGACTGAAATTTTCAAACACATTTCCATAGAATAATTTACCCAGTTGTTCAGAGACCATGGAACATTTTTAGGTTTTAAGATCTTTATTCATGTGTCATGTCCAGCACGCCAAAAGCAAAAAGAAAAAGAAAATCACAAAGGCCACCTTTATCCTATTTCGTATAGTTCAGAGAAATGGGACCTTTTTCACAAAAATTTCAACAGAAACAGCAATATACTTATGTATGAATATGTTGAAGAAAAAAAAATTAAAAGGATGTTTGCTCTAAAAAAGAAAACAAAAACGTAGCCCCATACAAATGAAATGCAAAAAAAAATTCATACATATTCCACCAACCCCACACACTTCCATTTTGGAAAATCCATTATCACCTTTTCTGCTGCTGCTATGAGAGAACTTAGGAGAAAAGTATAGAAAAACGCGCAAACAAACTGAGGGTGTACGAGAAAAACCCGGCTGCACAGCAATAAAACCGCCTACACCAAACTCAGAGGAGCGAATATATACCCGTACACATAGTTATATTTTATATATCTATGTACAAAAAAAATAAGAAACGAATTGTGAAAATGGAAACTAGAACGGAGGGGGGTGCTTTGCTACCCATTTCGCAGTCCCTGGTCGTTTATATCCATTTTCCGTTTCCCTGACATCGCCCTCCTTTAGCGTCAATAGAAGCACCGGCAAAACTAAAGTAGAGAATGGAACATGCAAAAAGAGAAAAAGGAAGACTAAACAAATGCCCGCACCCTTTCATGGGGCTTTTCCTCATTTTCTTGTTTTTCATTTTATTTTGTACAGCGTTCCATTTTTTTTTTTAAGTATAAAAAGCCCTCAAGCCATGAACTTTAATTATATACCAACGGAGTGAGTTGAATGGGTACCTATGTGTAGATGAGCGTGAATTTATTTTACTCAATCTGAAGGCGCATTTCTATGGATGCAAATAAATTGGCTGATGTAGTTGAATGTTGAAGTTTCTTTTTTTTCCTATTTTAAGAGAAGCAAGTCGTCCTCATTTATTTTTAGTTCACAATGTAAGGTATTATCTGGCAAAAAAATGTTAAACTTTAAAAGTTTACAACTAAGTCATGTAACTTGAAGTTGATTTCGATTTTTAACTCGAATTCAAAATAAATCGCTATTATTGGTTGTATTGACAGTGGATCTGTGGTTTGTGCATAAGGGTCAGTGTAAACTTGCGCTAGTCGTGTGTAGGAATTAGTTCTGCGACTTTTGTTCCTCTGTACCGTCGGTAATGTAAACCTGTTAATTAAACAATATTGTTCACTTTTATAAGCGCATCTTGAATGTGTCCTGAAATTGAAATTAAAATGAAATTGATCCCCAATAAACTCTTGGTTTCTTTTTCAAAAAAAATACAAAATAAATAGCTATATGTAATGAGTTATTTTTCATTTTTGGAATGAATAAAGGGATCTACAATTGCATGCCGAATCCAAACGGCCAATTTAGAAGCTCTTTCATGACAGTTATACTCTCGAATGTTTGTCAGCAGTTCGTGAGAGGTGGCGCTGGGGGAAAAACCGATGTAAATTGCGTCGCTTAGTAGTCCAACACACTAACCATTAAGCCACTGCACCTATCTTTTTCTTTTTCCGGTATTTTAGAAGACCCAGTCGATCTCTCTGTTTTTAGGACTGGTTTTCACTTCCAAATATTCTCCACACACTCTTACAGTATTTCTCCCTTCCTTAAGAACGTACAACACAGCATATTACATTTTTAAATTGTTTTATTACTATACAGTAGCTGCTAAGGGTAAATCAGCAAATCGTTTCATCAGGGTCTAGAAAGACTTCCCCCAACGAACTGTCCATTTTCCTTTCATAGGCGTTCGGAGTAACTGCCGACGGAAGACTCATAAAAAAAAGTATTTAAAACAAATTCCTTTACTGAAAGGGATTACATTTTTAAATTACTAATCAAAAGTAATTTAGCTGACAAAAATATATTCTTTGAAATTGAATGCAGTTTAATTCTAATGGTTCGTGATTATTTCACGAATAGCTTGATCAATATATTTACTATATGACGAAGAGCCTGCATCAGTGCCGCACAAAAAAAAGGTGCGGCGTCCAAACCCACTTTCAAAAGTCCGCGTTTAATTATAGTAAAGGTTGATTTCAAAAGCAACATACACTCAGAAATGAATATGCCCTGTAAGTGTTTTGAACTTGAAAGAGCTGTCCCTGTCAGTGCCAAAGTAAATCAAGTATATGAGTACAACTCAGTAAAGTTTTAGGAGGCGATTATAAAAAGTGACAAGTAGAGTTCCGCCACACATATAAAGTCGCTCAATATATATATACTGACAATAATTTGATTACAAATTTAGCAAATGATGCATTTTTATCGCACAAATCAATCGGCATTGTGTCCAAGTCATTAGGGTTTGTGTACTTCTCGCAAAAATAAGAAGACAAGTTGCATGCCCAGCAGCAATTCATTGACCCGTCGACTCGATTGTTATTTGTATTAATTAGATTCAATGCACCAATACAAACCCATCATTTAAATTACTTAATTGATACGGCTGGCATCCAATTGTCTATTTTATAGCAACATGAAATCAAGTTGTAAAATTGCTATTAAATTTGTGAGTCATCTCATCTGTATTCGGAAATTCATTTCTGAAAAATTTGTTTCCATTTCGCAGAAACGGCAACTCAAATTAAACGTCATGTAGGTATACATTTTCCATTTGATGATGTTTTTTTTTTTTTTTTTTGAACAGTCACATCACGCATGACATTTTAACTTCTTTGTGGCGTTTTTATCATTTGTGCCTTGTGCATGTGTATTTGAAAAGGAAATATATATGTACTTTCATCACTTTCGGCGTTGTATGTGGTCGTAAATAAGTAATCCAAATTTAAATGAATGAAAGAAGAAAACTCAACATGAAAACAAAAATTTACAATGCGAAACAATAAGAGTACAAAGTCATTTCGTTTGGCCTTGTGCACGTTGCATCTATTACATTGCAAAGTATACGATTTTTAATGGAATTTTCAAGTACATGCGAACCACAGAGAAATAGGAGGCAACATCCACGAACAGTGTGTGTTTGCATATTGCATAGCGCTGGGTAAAATTCGTAATTCCAACATCGAGTTTTATTTTTTTCTTTGCCGTTTGCAGTAGTTTGCTTCAACAACATCAGAATGAATTTATGCGACTATAGTTCAGAGTTTGTTGTTTAATTGTTTTTGTTCAATTTGAGAACGAAGGTATAATGTTTATCGATTTTTTGTGTCATGCGCAAAAATGTTGAGTTGGAATCCACAATTTCGCATCGAATATTGAACTCTTAGTTATCTGGGGCCGAATTACCGCATCCGTGATCGAGCCATACGTCACTGAATTTTGGGGACAAGCAAAACAATAAAAAATTCAGTCACGTATTACTAGATCACGGATGCGGGGTGTAAATAATCCGTATGCAATTTAAAGAAATAAAACTGCATAAGATTATATTCCTTTATCGGTTTAATTGCCACAAACTTCGGAACCTGTGAAGCAATTTCAATGCGGTTTTTATCTACATTAGGAATTTTTCAGGATTCATCTCATCTTGTAACTACGTCTTTTTGGGGCAAAGTTTGAAAAATAAAGTTGAACAACGAGTTGGGCAACGTCGGACGCGGCTGGGTGGGTACCACGTAGCCCACATGAAATAATAAGTTTTTTTTTTAAGAAACAAGACCAAAATTGGTACAACTTCTAAGGGGTTTTCAGACTTATTTGAAGCTGGTGTTAAATTTTACCACAATTGAATTAAAATGTCCCTTCATTGACATAGAATTAATCTGTCAGACAGATGTCTACCCAAAGGCAACTTCACACAACTTTAAAGTTATATTCCCAGACCGTGTGAACTTAGAACTAAAATTGCTCTCATATTTCTTGCTTATCTTGTGTTTAAAAAGGTTCGGTTAATAAATGGATCGAAAACAGATGAAGGTGTTGGAGGTGGAGTGTAAGGTCGTCGGCTGAAACTATACCCTGTGTGTCCTTATAGACACTGGCGGTTTAGTTTTTCAGGCAACAGCTCGCACAAAGGAGTTCTGCGTCAGTCCGAATCCAAACGGATCTATAAGACATATCGAAGGACATTTAAATATTTTCCTGACCCTGACATCAGAGCAGCCTTGATTGCAATTTTGTCTTCTCAAATTAATTCTAAAATCTTGTCTGGATTCTGGAATTTAGTTTTACTCCTTTTGATAGTCGCAACAAGAAACATAATGATAAAAAAATTAAGGGTTATTCAATAAGAGGTGTTATTGTGAAAGGATATGGTCCTGTATGCGTGCTCGTGGTGGCCATTTGGCTGATGTTGTTTTTCATTATTAACGGCATAACTTCCTCTTTATTATGAAATAAACATCCGATCATTTATCTAAAAAAATGGCATTTTTCTTTGAATACCAAAATAACACCTCTTATTGAAAAACCCTTTATAATAATTGGCGCAACAAGTTCGTAAGAGTCCCTAGGCCTGGCTTGGCACAACCATTCATTTCGTGTGAGTTTTTCATTTTTGAGACGAATGGAATGGTAGATCCCAATTTTATGCCGAGTCCAAATGGCTAATTGAGAACCCTTTCATGACAATTATACTCTCAGATGTGTTTCAGAGTTTCGCGAGAGGCGGTGCACTGAAAAAATAAAATAAAATTATAAAATGGAATTTGCGTTTTTCTGGGGAGCAAAAGTGGGATCCCTCGTTCAGTGGTAATAACCAGTAGGCCATTGCGCCTAGAAACATTACCTCTTTTATAAACCAGGGATCAGATTATGTAAGGCGGAAACGGCTTAAAAACGTTTTCATGCGAACGTATGATTTGCTTTAAGTTGCAGAAGTATATCGTTCGTGGTCACAAAAACGTTTAAGAACTTTTCGCCTTACAGCAGGTTATGAACGTAACAAAAAACGAATGAACTATAGTTAGAAAAACGATCTGCATTCTTATGGAGGATGCCATTATCACACCGCGGTTAACCACCTGAAAATGAAGAAACGGTTACGGAACGCGTTACATTATATACGATTGACTTTGTAGCTGCAAAGAGTAAGTCGCAACCAACTGAAAAATCGTGGAAAAGCTTTTAATGGAGGTCATATCACTCATATACAAAATCGCGGAGTATGCACTTTACAAACGCAAAGATGATTATGTTTTCAAGAACCTTTGGTTTCTGAAGAACTACACAATAGGCGCTTTTTTTTTTTTTTTGTTCAGAGCATGATGGAAGTGCGCTCTATGAGCTCAGAATAAATTGACTGAGCAGGCTGAGTAAAAAGCTGACGACTTCACATTTTCATACAAACTTCCAGTCAAATTCGACAGAGAGAAAAATAATAAAAACGGAAAAACATCAGAACATCTGAGCACGCTCGAAAAAAAAGAAAAACCCCTAATATCTCCATTTTTTGTGGGATTCTCTCAAGTTTATTACAACAGTCTAACTCCTTAACACTGTTCAGCAAAAAGACCTTTACAAAATTGAAACTCCTCCAATTCAAGGCACCAAAAATAACTATCACGTATCAGGTAACACCCATGTCACCAGCTCAATATCCAAACCTCATAGTCAAAGACAAAGAAAGTCCGCATTGGCAGCTAAGGCAGCCGCTTATTCCAGTAACCGCGATTGAAGGCTGTATAATAGAATTTTTGTTAAATAAGTCTTTTGAAAGCCCTTCCAAATTTTTGATGTATTTACCGGCAACTTCTCAAAAAACAGCCATTTTCATATAAAAACAAAAACTATTGTAACACTTTGAACGAATTAAGATTGTCTATTTACATCACTGAAGTAGAGAGAGATGTAGATATACACCCCCGCCCGAACCTATTAATCTGTTCTCAATTTTTATTTATAAATTCCAAGAAAAAAAAAAAAAAAAATGAAATCATCATCAAACGACCGACGTGGTCCAATCGCCTCAGAAATACATTTTGTGTTTATTATTTTCGTTATGAGAAGATAAAATTATAGCTTATTCTCACAGCTCTTATGATAGCTAGAGGTATTCTATACTTGTGCTAAAAATAGATAAATTTTACGATATAGGATAGGTAAGTGTATGCTGTGAGATACGATGAACCTACTTTTTTTTGTAGAGATATAATTATAAACCATTAACTGGGGAATGTTGTTGTTCTTTTTTTAATTATATTTTTAAAATGAATCTATTTTTTTTTTATCTTGCCATAAGATGGATATAGGTAAGGTAACGTAACAAAGACGAACGAGAAACATAAGTTTAAAAAAAATAAATATGTTACCTAGCTGTGTTTGGATGAACGTGCGAATTAGTATTTTTCTCTTTCTTTTCCTTGCGTTTGGCTGTAATTAAGCGATGTAATATTTGCTTTCTGAATTAGGTGGCTTCCACTGGTTATGGTAAATTAGGGACTTTGTTAAATGGTTGTCCCTGGACGGGTAAATATTTTCTTTTTAACTCTATTTCTTAGAGAGGCACTATACCCTCAAACATTTTCTATAACCGAATGCGTTTTTTGATTCGGTTAAAAGAAAAAAAAATGGGTGAAAATAAACTAAGTCTGTGTTTGAAAAAGAATCGAATATTCGTTGTTAAAAACTACCGAGGTCAAAAAGTTAAATGCATCTGTTAAAAATGGAACACAATCAGTTGTTATCAACCAAGTTTCTCGATTAATATCAAGCAGTTGGTTAAATTCAACAGAGGTTAAATTTCAGAGAGTTTGTTATTTACGACCGAAAAAAATTTGGAGGGGAAATTGATAAATCTGTTAATTATAAATAACCGAGTCCCCTTACACAAGTTGACTCGGTTATTTTTAAACCACTAGCTCTTAACTCTGTAGGAGCTATATCGGTAGTATTGCTTAGTAGTTTTTAACTGAAAGTTTATTGATAAAATAAATAAATAAAACAAATAATTTTTCTGATGGTATAGTAATTTTCAAAAACAAAATTATGAAATATGGAAAATTCTGAAAGCTGTGTAAGGTTCAACTGGGGAGATTTTAGAAAACAGTTGAATTTATTCACATTAATAAGGGCCACTTGCACCAAACTCACTTGACAATAGTATTTATTCATTTATCTACTGTTTACTACAGTTTCGTAGATTATGCAAAAATTGTGCTGCAGGACGCCACTTATTCATCTATCCATGGATAAACTATTAAATATTTATCGATTTTCGAAAAGCTGGTCAGTTGTGCGTAAAAATCAAATGGTATAACAACTTGTCAAACACTCAAACATTAAAATCCAAAAATAAAGAAATACGACGGTGAAGAAATTGTAGATTTCATTCATAGTGATTTTTGAAACAATGAGTGAGTCGGATTTTATTAGGACTGACAAAAACACACCTTTGCGTTTGCTGGTTACTTCACCTGATTACTTTCAGCTGTCCGAACATAGTTCTTCGAGTTCGCATTTTTGAAGGATTTTTATTCAAGTTTCATTTTTTCTTTGATGGTTGCTACCGATTTTGTTACTTCCTCAAAATTATTATTTGACAATTCAAATTATTATTTGCGTTATTAGTATTGCCAAAATTAATGTAATCTAGGGTTACTTATCCAGACGGAGTCTTGAATTGGTGCAACGCAAAGCGGAGGAGTAACTATGTATTTATTTGTTTATCTTGGGTTAGGTATTCAGAAGTTAATTTAGTTTTCCAGGAACTTGATGCAAGTGGTCCTAAGAGATCTATTTTTTAACAGCCAAAACGGTGGTATGATATTCTTTAGACGTGACATTTTCTATCGTTTTTTTTTTTAATGAGTTTCAATGAACTAATAAAATGTGTCGTCCTCATTTTTTGACATGATGACTGTCTGCAAATGAATAGTCATTCTTTCATCTACCTTCTATAGGTTACGTTAGGTTAGACGCAATAGGCACCTTAACGTGCCCATAACGATCCCTGGGAGAATCATCATTTAAATGGCTTGAATTAATATCACCAAAAACTATTACCAAAAAGTGAATTTTTACGGATGAAGCACATGAGGGTTCTCATTTGTCCAGTAACACAAATCCTGCTTATTGAGGAAGCCATTTAACCAAATGCGTTAAATCTCTTAAAGTTGCAACCACCGACTCGGAATTTCGTTAGTAAATTTTAATTATTTGTAAACGTTGCTCCTTCGTGTACTTCACCATGATGAAAATGTTGATTTTACTGAATATTTTGACATTGACAGTTCGGTAATCGGTCTTAGGGTGTGTTCACATTGAAAGTTTGAAGTGGTCAAGTCGCTAATGAAAGATAATTTTCTTAAGGAGCTTCTCACAACTATGTCCCGTATAGCTGCAAAATTTTGTGCAACAAAACTAAACCGAATAACGCACAAGTATAAGGATTGCAATGGATAGCAACGAATGGGGATTCGATTTTGTTATAGGGAAGGAGAAGAAAAACATATCACGTAGACAGCACAATATTTTTTATACATGCTAACAACAATAAATCGCAAGAACACGCAATGTTTATTTATTTATTTAGTTTATTTGTTTATTTTGTTTATTTTATTTCTTTATTTATATATTAGAAGGGACGGTTTTACAGTAAGATTACATTTTATAAGTTGTGAAGGTTTTTCAAAGATTTAGGATTCAAAAGCAAATTTAACATAATGAATTGTTGATGACTTATTACATGTAATTTAGTTGGAAACATACCTACATATAAGTAAAACAAATTCAGAACAAAAACAATATGTAAGACTATATGAAAGAGATTTATATTTAAGTATTCAACTAGCCCAAGTCTTTGAAAAGAAAGAGTTTTTGAATGTGCTTGTTTTTGTGGCCCTGACGGTTTGTCATTACATGTGGAAAGAGTCCACATTTTTTGACAAGAAAATATATATATACCTGATCTAAATTTGAAGTTTGATGTGAACAAAAAATATGTAAATAATTTAAGTTGACGAATCAGCCATTGCAGGAACTATACTAACTGATTGGAACAGGATAGCCAGTGTAGGCCTTCAAATATCTACTTAAAAAAGATATTGTCAGGCCATTATGGCCTTATGTCACTTTCAAGTTATTTTACTGTTCTGATTAGTCAATCATTAGATAATCAAAGCGACAAAAGAATTTTTAACTATTATTTTCTTCAACAGAAAGTTGATAGATACATAGTTTAGAAAATAATAGTAAAATTCGAATAGGCTATCAACTTTCTGTAAATAATAGTAAAATATTCGCGCAAAATACGAATTTTTACTAAAGGAACTTGGCATATCCTCAACTTCGCACCCATCCCGTTATCCAACAGTAAACCCAAGCAGGGCGGTTGCAGGTCGAGTAACAATTTTCGCGTTGTAGGCGCTGTTGTCCAAGAAATCAAATGACATTGCTGCATGCCATCGTTTAAAAAATAATAGTAAAAATTCGAATAAAATCACGTCCCAAAGGTTTTTGAACGCGCAGTGGCTTGGTGTTTTGGAATACTAAGCAAGGGGCGAGGTTCGAATCGCCTAGGGTCCCTACGGACCTGTTGCGCTAACTATATATCAATTGTAGACACCGCATATATTTGTTGTAAGGCCTCAATTTTTAGTTTAAGGTTGCAGTGTATTTTGCATGCACATCGAGCTGAGATCGATGGGTTAATGACTTAGAACGGCCGGTTTCGTGTAAAATAAGATTAGGAGCAATTATTATTACCCTCAACAGTATATTTCTTACACAACGATAGTTGTGTGTCCATCAAATATCTTCCCTGCGCTTTATTTTTATACCTATTCACAGTTTCTTTTTTATCTGCAGTAGCTCTGCTTACATCATAATATAATATACTACAGAGAACAAGAAAACAAAGTTTATGTTTACTTTGCAACCACAATGTCATTTTCGTCACTATCAAGTCATTCGCGTCACTTTTAAAACGTGACGCTGATGACTTGTGACGATAATGACAATTCACACTGATCACAGTTATAACTTATTTATAATACAATATATACACTCAATATTTACCGTTCACTTTTTCCTTCTTTCTGAAATACTTGTAAACTTATTTTTAATGGTTTACTTTAAAAAAACGTCGTGACACTAATGAGCTCCAATAAACATACAGACGATACTCATGCAACAGCTTTGATGTAACTGACGATTTTTCCTCGTTTTAGTTTTTTTCGCTACGCTTACTGCGTGAAACATTTTCTGAGAAATATAGGGCAGTTACCATTTGAAAAAGAATGGGAATTTCAAATTTTAATTTTAACGGAAAGCAGTTACGTGACGCGAATGACTAAATATGGGGACATGTTTTTCTTGAATAAAAAAAAAATAAAAGATAATATTATTCTTAAATATTGATTAGTATTACAATTAAAGAACAAATAAATCTTGTTTATTAGCTGTGCCAGTGTTGTTAAGCTCATCCAGGAGCTACTGATATTTAATCGGAAAATTCAAATTACTGCGTTGGGGACAAATGCCATTTAGTACAAAACTTTTTGTAGTGCTGAACGATATTTCAAATTTTTTTAAAATTGAAGTAAAATAAATATATTTTAAGCTATGCTGATTTATTGCCATTAAATACAAGTTCTAAGTAGTATTTCAGACATAAAAAATGTTAAGTAAATGTGGTTTTATAAAGCAATTAAACTTAAGGGACATCTTATTGCAACATTTTGAAAATCGGCCCATGTATGTCAAATGACTAATAGAACGAATAGAAAATATGTACCTATACTTACTTATACACCTACAAAAACACTCGTTTATCGGAAAACAATTGTTCCTCTCAAAGCAAAACAATTAAATGCTTCTCAATACATATACCAAATTTACACTATTTAGCTTGAAAAAAAAAAATCTGAATAGAAAATATAAACAAAAGTCACAAAGCGAAACAATTCCCCCTCTTGCGACTCATATTTATCATGCGTTTCCGGCGTACGGAATGTTTGCAGAAGAAAGAACCAAAACTCATTTATGTTGCGACTTCTTTTCCCCCCTTTCGTTTAGCGAGACATCCGCCATATGCGAATACAGTATGAAAAAAACGCCGACCATAAAACTGGCCTTGACTTCATGCTCTATGTATGTACGTATGACCGTCTATCCATATCTCGTGTCCCATACACATGAGAAGATAAGTGAGAAATATGAACAACTGCGGATTGTGGATTTTACTTTTAAAGTTAATGGACTCAAAGGGCAGCGATTTGATGACTCATGGCGAATAGATAACAAAAAAAAAAAAACAAAAAAAAAACTGATAAAAGATTAAAACTGATTAACCACGGAGTAGAAGGTACATGCTATCAATTATGTGCTTCTGAATTGCAATACTTAAGGTTCACTTTAATCGTCTATGAGGAGCGCAAAGAAAAACTATACAATATTGGCATATACCCTCGTTATAATTAGAACATTTAACATTGAACGCCTTTACGATCGTGTTTTACGATCATCGTCGTTACTCCTCTGCCCAGCTATAAACACACATAAAACGGACTTATAGCGCCAACTGGTGTATTGAAAACAAAGGAACAATAGACATTCTGTAAACAAAGGCTTCGACGAAATGCGCACACCCACTTTAATCGACAACAAAAAGTTAAATAACAAAAAACATTAGTCAATTAAACTTGAAAAACAAAAAGAGTGCAACAATCTATGAGCAAAGAAAATCAAGTCTCTTCATCAGAGAGCCGCGTTGTTTCTGGACGCGAAACCAGAGTCTAACAAAGACATTTACTACTTCAGAGAAAAAAAAAAAAGGAAAAGTTTTCTCCACTTTTCGCTGCATTTTTTCCCAAAACGTGTTAGATAATTGAAAAAGAAACACAAAAAAAAAAAAAAAAGTTCGGCGCGCCAAAAAACCAAAGTGAAAATGAATAACCAAGGTCTGTTGTTGTTTAATCTTCGTTCTCATTTGGTTTTATTTTAGATTTAAACATCTTAGACACAGTCAAGACGGGGAAGATTGATAGATTGACGGTTTGATAAGGCATTCGCAGTTGAACGTGTTGTTTGTGTGGCAAGCAAAACTAACGTAAGCGGTCAAGGATTTATTATGTATGTATAAGTAGGTATATTCTTCGAGACTGGTTCTGTTAAAATAAGACAGTTTCGTAAAAAGAACCGCAAATGTTAGGGTGTCAGAGATGGAATTGAAGGTCACTGACTAGGATTGACAATACTCTTAGCAGAAATGAGTACCAAACAGTACTAATAACGCTATAGCAATAGTAAAGACGCTTTTCTTCCAGATGATAGAAATAGGACGGTTGCTATTTGAGTTTAAAATTGGAAAAGTAGAAATAAATCAAAAATGGCATGAAAATCAATAGATTTGAACGTGTTTGAAGAACACTTTTCCCACTCTGGCAGGGGAGGACGGAGTTAAAAGTAACAGAGTTAAGTTGTAACATTTACAAATTCAAGGGTTGCCCTTAAAATTAAGAGTCGCAAGAAAGAGAAAAATGTTGGTCCACTCCACAGACCACAGCAAAAAAAAAAAAAACCTGCCCTCTTAAATTTGGTATTCATCGTCAGTTTTAGCTGTACTGTCCGTTTCCGTACTGAGGTCGGGAAAATTGGATGACTTATAACCTTTTTTTTTGCATTTTTGGTACTGTCTTCACACTCAAGAAAAATAGTGCCGGTTGTTTTTTGTGAGGTGCGTTTGTCTTTTGGTGTGAATTGTGTGTAAGCTTTGCGCGGATTCCGGTTCTTATTTTTTTATAGAGTTCTTTGTGTTAACTTTCATGGCTAGTTGTAACACTTTCTGCACTCGCTGTTATTTGTCCCAGAGGATGGAGGATCTTACTCAAAGGCAAGTCTAAAAAGAGAACGAGTAGTAAGAAAATCAGCCAGTTTAACCGATCCTCGAGAGAAACGAGCGTTTCTTCAGGAATAAAACAAAAGCATAGCCAGAAAGTTTGCCAAGACCAAAGCAAAAAGCAGGTAAAAAGAGGGTGGCTTTTTGAGTCTTTCAGCAAGTGAATTGCGATTTCGTTCTTGTTATGAAGTTGTTGTTTTTTTTTTTTTTAATAATTGTTACAATTAAATTTCTCTTTTCTCTGAGGTCTGTTCGACGTGCACCCTAGTGAGTCCTAGAGTAGCCATACAGCGTTCGATAGAGCGTTTATAGGTTGCACTGCAAGACTGTCAACGAGGTGACCACTGACCAACGCGGAGCGCTCTAGATGAGCAGCGAAGATGATACTAGTTAGGGCGAGAGTTTTGTGTATAAATTTTGATGTGAGCTATTTGCTTACCCAGAAATGCGAAACAAACATTTACCAGTCAGTTTATTGTCACCGCGTTAAATCTCTATATTAGTTCATTTTTCAAGTGACAGGTCTCAAGGCTAAATTTTCGTTTTTGACATAAAACCAAATTTATGGAGTTTCTTAGGACGTTTGGTGGACAATAGGTTCGCACTAGTACCGTCGAACTTGTTGTTTGTAAAGAGTGACTCGCACATGACATTCAAGTCTGAATGCAAGATCTCATTGATCTCTCATTGTAGGCGCAGTGGCTTAGTGGTTAGTGTGTTGGACTACTAAGCGAGGGGTCCGAGGTTCGAATCCCGCAAAAACCCAAATTTCAACATAGGGTTTTTTTCCACTGCGCCACCTCTCGCGAACGTCTGACAAACATCCGAGAGTATAAATGTCTTGAAAGAGCTTCTCAATTAGCCGATTGGAGTCGGCATAAAATTGTAGATCCCTTCCATTCTTTCCAAAAATGAAAAACTCACACAAAACGAATGGTTGTGAGAAGCTAGGCCTAGGGTCCTTCTGGACCTGTTTGCACCCACTATTACTTGACGCACACTTTTGCATTCGTAAGACCGAACATATTCGCGTTTCAAATTTGAAATTCCTATTTTTAGGTCGTACGTAAAACAAAAATTTGGAGTTTTTCTTTTTTGAAAAAAAAAAAAAAAAAATTCCAAATCTGGGGGAAAATATTTTGACCGTCTGTCAGGCAACTCTGCTGAGTTTGCCACTCCCGCGGCCTCCCACAAACCTAACTTAACCTAAAATAATTGCATATATTATAACGTGCTAAAAAAAAGGTTCAAACCAAAAATAAGCAGCCTAAAATAAGCACTGTATGTCGGTGCTGTAATTTATATTGTAATTTGTTGCTCTCAGGGCGACTAAGGGCGACAATACGAATACGTGGGCATTGAAGTCGGTAGTCTTCTTTCAAAACATCCATAAGTACATTACCAAGAAATCCGATAGCCCAAAAGCTTCTAAATCTTTATACAAGCTTAGGGCGTCTTGATACTTATATAACGACCAGTTATAGATGAACACGCTGTCACGCAAAAACGAGTTCACCAATTCTGCACAGTCCAGTTGCTTTTACATAAATTTTTTCCGGTCCGGTTTCGATATTGTTATCGATTATTGCGTTCACCGCAAATCGTGTACTAAACTGTGTTAGCGAATGTGAATGGTCGCAAGTTTTATTTCTTAATGAAGTCCCTCCCCATCTTTGGATACATGCGGCTTTCAACAATCTCAAAGCGAAGAAGGGTCCACGAAGGTAAATACATATATATATATGGTTTACAGGCGCAAACTTGGCAAAGCATATTGAAAATAAACACCACGTACTTGCTGAAGTAAGGATGACATAAAATCCATTTAACAAGTAGGCGCGACTTTATATACGAGTATTTACATTTCATTAGCATTCCCAAGACATAGCACTGTGCGCGACTTCCTTTATCATCGATTCTGTTTTCAAGACAATGGCGTATTCATCATACACACATTTCAGACTTGTAAATCCCTCTAGATGTCATTCACTTTGCAAGACAAAACCACAAGTCATTCGAACTACTGCGAGCTTTTTTTTCATTTTCCCTCAACGAACTGGTTTAAAGAAAAAAAAAAAGCAATTGCTGGTATGAGTTTGGCTTCCAGCCCACAAAAACCGCCATCATGCTCCAATTGAGCCCACATTCTTTCCTTCTCGATTCATTCTTTTAGTCATCGAAATTTAATTACCGCTTTGGCCATGTCATGTTGGCGAATGTTGTCGACTCAGCAATAATGTTACACCAGCACTAACATACACACTTACAAAAATAAAAAGAAATTCTACGCCTTCCATGGAGGATAGGATGACATCAAAATCGAAGACTAATGGCCAACACATTTATGCCAAAACTGAACCAAACCATGACCAAAAAAAAAAAAAAAAACGATGATGGCGAGAAAAATCATTTCACTTTGCTGCGCTGTTTTAGTCATGACAACTGAGTCAGCAAAAATTTTGATGTTTGGGCATATGGTTTGAGGAATGGAAATGTTATGGCAATGACGAAAAAAAAAACCGAAATTGAAACAAAAATACTGTCTTTAAGTGCTAACCACAAGTTTCGTTCCAACCTTTTTGTCTGGATGCTGGAGTTTGGTGTTATGTTTTTTTTTTGGAAAATTCGTATTTTGTCGCACTGCGCTACAGGGAGATGGTTATTTTCATATCGCATATGAAGTCATCAAATTTTTGTGAAATCATTAGGTACCGGATACGGAGTGATACTTCAAATGAAAGGACATTAAATATATGATATGAATGTACATATATTTAGATGAAAGATTACTGTGGTTCATCGTACAACTGTATTTCAGTATTTTGTAGAAATTTTTAAATTTACAAAAAAGATCCGACCGAAATTTGAACTTTTTGAAGCGCATTACAAATGAGAAAGAAGAGCCTGCGACTGAAAATAGTATAGTTTTATAAAAACTGTACACGAATTTATTTATTTCACAATGTACGCGGCAGAATTTTCAAAGGTATTAGGCTCAACTGAAACCAATCAAATCAAACACTTTGCTCGAAAACATTTCAACAGTTGATAGCCTTACCAATTTTAAAACTACTGTAGGTATATAAATAAGTTCAATAACAGTCAAACTTTCTTTTTTATAATTTTCTGTATACCGAATTTCAACATATCCCATATGAATTAAGTTCTTTAGAACGAAATTCTCTATAGCCAAAAGAAAAAATATTTCTTTTTAACGAAACTAGCTGTTCCCGCCCGGCTTCACCCGTGATACAATTGATTCAGTATTCTGTGTAAGACCAATCTTTATCAGTTCACTCCCCAGGACCAGCGTGCTCATATAAGTCTTCACTTTAAGAATTAAGTTAAATGAATTGAAAAAATGTTTATTTCCTATCTTTCAAACTACGACCAACCATATGAGTACATCCACAAAATTTCATTGAAATCAGTTGAATAGTTTCGGAGATAGACAACAGAGCCATCTATCGGGTCCAAAACTATTCTACCTTCAAAGATGCAATAAACCATACACACCTACAAAATCTCATTGAAATCGGTTGAGTGGTCTAGGTTCCAAACCTACCCTATATCTTCCAAGTTGCAAGGAACCATACACAACCACAAAATTTCATTGAAATCAGATCAGTAGTTTCGGAGATCGATAACAGCGCCACCTACCGCGACAGGAAATTTCCGCCGTCGCCACGGAATTTCCGTCTCGGTCGAGTAGATTTTACTCCTAAGTCGCGCCTGCGCCTATAATGTTTCACATCACATAGACTCATGTAAAATTTTTGACAAACACGATCTTACTGTACATAGCGATTAAAATTTAAAAAAAAAAAATCCCAGTAAAAAATGTATGGAAAATTAATTTTTATGAATTTTTCAATTTCCTTCTAAAATTTTCCAATTTTCTCGACGTATTTAAACCTTCCTCAGGCGGAGACAGACACAACAAAGAAAATTTAGCTCAAATTGGACGATCCGTTCTCGAATGATGGGCGTTCTTACGGACGCAACTTAATTTTATGTATAGATGTCAAATTTAAAAACAAAGCTAACTATGATTTTTTGTTCCAATTTTTAAAAGGGAACTCGGTTTGGCAAGAATTTTCTTAAAGTGAATGTATGTATGTATGGAACAAGTGTAGATTTGTGAGTAGAAATCTTACGCATATCAACAGGTCAATCGTTTGAGTTTGCATTTTAAGTTCGTGAAACGTTTATATATACAAAAATATCGAAGCTCAAGGCTATTTCACTCTCAGAAAAATTATCGATCAGGTTTAGGCTGATATTTGGTTACCTTTAACCAAGGCCCTTTATCACTAGGCGAGTCGAGTCGGAAGTTAAAAAATCGGACTAAAAACGCGCTACATTATTGGCTTTTAAAATAATGTGTCGATATTGAAAAGTTTTGAAGGAGTTTAGACGGTTTTCGAAAAATGCTAATCAAGGGATATAAATAAATCAACAAACAATTTGGTATGTGACAGTTTATGACATAGAAAAAGTAACCCAGGGTATTTAAGCAACACATAAAACGCTATGTGTAGTACAGTAAAACCCGGATAAGTGCCTCAACTTAAATACCCCGTTTTGATAGGCAATTATGCGGGTTAGGCAGTTATAAAAAAAAATCCACTTTAGTGGACACAGGCACCTATCTCTAAATTTATAAAAAAAATAAAAATTTCATTTAAATTTCAATAAAAGTATACAAAATAAAAGGCGATTAAGCGCGAAAGGTACTTATAAGATGAGTTTTATATAAAAAAAATCCTCAGAATTTTGGTTCTCAAAAAAAAAAAAAAAAAACTTATGCGGGTTAGGCACTTAAGCGAGAGGCACTTATCCGGGTTTTACTGTATCAGAAAATTGGCCTAAAAGTGGGGTTTAATAAAGACTGTATATATATTCATTTCAATTTTGCAATCCGAGAGGAAAGCCTTTTGGAGTAGAAGAAATAAATCAACTCGTACAATTGAGTGTCGTTGAAGGACTCCTCGCCAATTCCATCAAAGTATCTCTTGTTTACATAGGGAATGGAATTTGCTTTCATAATAAACATTATTTGTTCGTAAGTTGAAAGCGGCAAGTACTTTCCTAATCCACAAAAAAAAAACTCATTTGAATGCTTTCGCAGAAGGAGTATGCTTTTTTCTACAAATTTAAAACTGAAACTCACCTATGAATCGGCGATGCTCCCGAAGGTATCCTTTGTTGATAGGCCGACATATTTCCTTGCGGCTGTGATGAGGACGGAGCACCTCCTTGTTGATTTTGTTGCTGTGATGATGGTCCGTTATCACTGCCGCCACCACCCCTTTGTCCGGGTGGCGGTGGACCACCGACCTGCACTGAAGACCGAATGGCTGCTTCCATTTCATGCCGACAGCGTGATCAGATTATAGAGATACGCAAGTGATACCATCATTATTATTATTTTTAATTGATTATTATATTTTGTAATTTTTTTTTCGCTATTTTTTTTAAACACAACACAGTAACACTCTTCTCCAACTCATCCGGTTTGCTTTTCAATTTTTTGCTACAGAACTTTATTTTTCTCGGCTTTATTTCTTTTTTGCTCTGCTTTTTCAACAAATTTTTTCGACACAACTTTGCACAGAATTTATTTAATTTTGTATTTTCATTTAGCAATTCTTATTATTATTATATATTTATATATGCGTAGGTATGTGTAGATATTATAAAATTGCTTTTTCCTTAAGAATAGTAGAATATACCATATTTATTTTATTTTATTATAAAAACTGCACAAATTATTTGTTATAATTAGAAATTATTTATTATTTATTTTGTTATCACTTTTGAATGAATATTTTCTTATTGCAGAGGGTGTAGCAAATTTTCTTTCTTTTTTTCATTCAGACACTTTTTATTTGCATTTATTTATTTACATAGTGGGGTATATATTTTCATATTATTATTTTTTTTTTCAGCATACACGTCGCTTTTGCATTGAATAGATGTAGCGAAGATTTGCTTCAGCTTAGCATTTTGCTTTTACTAATTTTAAATTTTTTTATCGGTAAAATTAACAAATAAAACTTAAAAAGGTGTAACATAAGTTTCAAGCCAACAACTTTACATCCTGAAAAAAAAAAAACAAAAGGTAACGCGTTATAGATTATGTGTGATTATAATTCGCACGGATTATTTAACATTTATAAGTGTAACAAGTAAGAAAATATTGCTAAAGTATCTCATTAATGTACGCTGTACGATGTACGTGCTTGGGCTTGCAGTCGTAAAAAATTAGGTGGATTTACTCGGTTTGTTGTTGCTTTCAAAATTAACACGCGGTGAACTGTGTGGTAAATTAATGATGCACATGTGCATGAGTGATTGCAATATTTTTTTTCTTTGTTTAATGGCGGTTTTAATGAGGAATTTTTGTTTGTGTTTGAATTGAAGTTTCGTTCAGCGTGCACAGCGGAGGGGATGCCATTAATCCATTTTTAAGTTCAGTCAGTCTGTATATATCTGAAACAAAAACAAAAGAATATCATCAGATAAAGTTTTTCACTGGTAACACTGTAATTATAACAAAAGGTTTAGAAGTTGATGTGACATTTTCATTTTTGTGTAACTATTTCCATTGTAACTTTGAAAACCATTGTATTAATGATTGGAAAAAAACAACTAGAACATTATTTGAATATTTTATTGCAAAATGTTATAATAATATTAATAATATTAATTTCTTGTAAGCTTTAATTGAGTGAAAATAACTTTTGCAGCGAGTGACATTAACGCAGTACATAATTGTTCGTTTGTGTGTTATAAACCGCTTATATTTTCTAATACGAAAAACATGGCCTTGGGTAATCGCTTTCAAGAAAAAATTAAATAAAAAAGGCGAATGAATCATTAAAGAATAAGTTTGGGAAACATATGAATTGCTGTACTCCCACTGTATTAACTACTAAGCATTAAAATTCTATCACTAGGCCTAATGAATAATCATTTCTAACCTTCACCTTAACTGTATTAAATGAAACAGACGCCTAGTCTTGACGACACGTTTCACCTCTGTAACCTCGTCAAACTTGTGCTGGGCATTGCAGATTTCTATCAGTATGAAACTGTTTACGAAAAAATTACTTACTTACCCCCGTATTAATAAACACTGTGTAAAAGTTATCGACTTGTTACTCAGCAGTTATATGTCTAATTTTTGTATGCTATCTGACGTTTGCTAACTAACTTACTTGTGCACATTTTTTTATTAATAAGGGGGTTAATTTTTAACTTTCTCGATTACGTAGTAAGGAATAATTTTGTACTCATACAACATTTCGTATTCCAGATTTTAGTCAATTTTGACATTTCGATGATAGAGGAACTCAAAAAAGTTTGTCTCCAGTTGGTTCCTGAGGTCTTCCTACAGTCTAAACAGCTGGGCGAATTTGTTTCAAACTTCGGACTTGGAGTTTGTGGGCATATAGTTCGGGGCATTATTAACGGTACTTCCCATATAACGGTTTTAAACGAGTTTGATATTTTTGAAAATGGTTCCACCGATTTCAACTAAAATTGATATTGGAGCGTAAGTATACGTATGTGGAGTTTACATTGCTGCATGAAGCTTTATCTCAAAAACGGTCCATGCGACTGTAACATAAATGCATTCCTAATTTAAGATGGTCATTCCTAAGTTGATAGCAAACTCAGTTTTTCTCTCAATTATTGTAACTACAATAATAATTTTTGAAAAAAGGCATTTTAATTTTTTGTATAGTTTACTTGAAACCGCACATCGACCAAAATGCAAACTTGGAGATATTTTGAAAATTATTGCGTTATTAATTTTCCATTCGAATAACCAAAACTGTCCTTTCATAAAAATTGTTCGGAAATATTTCTAATGAAAATGACTTCCCAAATACGGTATATGTACTACATATTTCTACCACTGGGTGAACTCAAGAACACTTAAATCGGCATGAAAATTAAAAAAACAAGCTCAGAATATTAGGCACATATCGGTCTAAGGATTTCGGTATATCATGAACACTGCTTACATCTAACCATGCCACACACCAGGATCACCAATCTATTCCAGTCAAAAAGAAGAACTTGCGATAACAAATTCCTGCTACGCTTTTCCTTGTAGGAACATCATACTCAAATATCGTGTAAGCTGTAACAGCCTATAAACACAACTTGACTTTTACTCAGCGCTTAAGCCTCGCATTATTATTTGGCACAGTGTCATCTGAAATGAATAGGTATGTTTTAGACAAAAGTGCGCTTTATTTAAGAATAATCTTCTGTTTTCTGTACTTTTTATTTATCTAGACTCTAGAATCGCTCCTCAGTTTTTTTACCTACATACTTAATAAAACAAAAAGCAATAAACCAAACTGTTGATAAATGTGAATGAGAAAGTTTCGTGCTACCCAGTCGTGCGCATTATTTCCTGGTTAAAATGATACATACGTTCTAGTGAGCGGGTTAAATAGAGCACCTAGTGGGAGGCTCGTAAATTGCCAACTAACAAGGCTTTGTCTGGCGAGCTCGCCAATATACTTGAATAATGTTTGTCCATCTTGTCATGACCTCATGACTTAAGTCCACTACATTAACGCGCTTCGCATTAAATTTTGGTAGTACGTCAGAACGACCAACAAGATTGACGAGGACTTTTTACAAAAATTCGCACGAGCTTGTTTGGTAATCGACAAACATCTGCCCTATTGCGTCTATCTTCTGATCTATCGCAATGAAATATAACCTAAAAGCTGTCCCATGTTAAGCCCTAAGTTTTACTGACAAATCTATACACATTTGTAATGAATAGTCGTGACGTGATGGCAGTTCAAATCCACATCCATACACATACGGACTAACTTTAAAATTATATTTATATAGAAGATACATCCATACGATTTGTACCCATCCAAACCGGCCACCGGTTTGGGACTTATAAACTCAGGAAGTCTGTTCATAGCAACGGCTCCATAATATCATTATATACCTTTTGTCTCGTTCTGAACCTAGAGGTAGTAGTTTCGAAAGAATAGTCTATTCACAACAAGCCGAAGACCGGGTTTTCGCAAGAACACTCGAAAACTTCATCGAAAACAGAAGTTTTCCCATACATATTTCAATTTTCAAATTTCGAAAACGACTTCCAATCGTTGGATGGTTGAAACGAAAACACCTTTTGCAATATTCAGCAAATTCAGCACAACAGCTGACCGAATAAAATTTGTTGCAACAAGGAAAAACGTCGAGTTTATACGAATCTGAACTTTTGATTCCATTTGATTCAGAATGTCCAAATCTTAAAAAAAAAATTTTTTCTAGCTCCTTATCTTCAAAATTGGAGCAAAGCCGGCTTTTATTAATAGAAACCTAGTCCAGAACCATTTGTAATTTTATAAACTTTAGCAAAACTTTTATATTCTCTCCTGAAAAATTACCAAATTCGACCTTAGCGGTTTTGCCTTGTTGCAACAGTTTGTCACCACTCACAACTTCAAATCATTTTACAAACTTAATTGATGGGCTAATATTATTTTTAAATGCTCTGATTTCATTTTATTTGTTAATAAGTGCGTTTGCAACTTGTAACCAAAATATAGTTTACACAGAAGTTTCACGACTAGTGTCTTACAGCTGATTCAAACGTCAAGCGAAAACAAGTTGGTATTTGGTGTGAATATATCGAAGAACTCTGGACGAAAACACTGTTTTCGGGGGATGTGAATAGGGTATAAGGAATGCCCTTTGTTACATCCAATGTGACACAAAATTTCACATTTTACAAGCAACAGATTTACAGGACCGAGTGTTGATATTTATCTCAAGTCCAGAACCTAGATCTGCTTCATATTTATATAGCAAACCGTATATCTTCCTTAATTACTAAAATTTTCTGCACAAGTCCTACTGAACTATTACATCTCTAGCCTCCGCGAATTCGTAGTTCATTAACATTACTCCAACACAAACATCGTCACACAAGCCTGTGTTGTAGAAAAAAAAAATCTGCAATGTTACTCACATTGCCAGACAACAGCAAAGTCGATTGATGGCAAACGAATCAAGAGACCGGCAAAAATTCCAAAAATAAATATCGTTGCGAAAAAATTATTGCAATTAAGTGAAACCGCACAAAAAAAAGCCCCGACATCCGCCGCCGCGCCGCTCGGTCATTATCCATATTTATTTTCCTCTCTTCTATTCATTGTGCCTCATTCTTGTGATATCACTACGCAAAACCAACTTTTTATGTGGCACGTGTAGTCTTAGTCTCCACTCTTTGTCATTGGAAGTCTTTAGAATCAGGAATTCTATGGGTATCTTAATTTGGGAAGTGCACTAAGGTAGGTACAAGTACAAAACAAGCTAAAAATAAACCCACCACTCCTAGTTCAAACTCCCCCTTCAATCAACAGATACCTATACGTCTACCAACATACGGTATATATAAAAGAAGAGACTGTATATATTTAGAAGACAGTATGAGAGACGCATACGTACTATCTGAATAAATTTTACGTTTAACTACCTTGAGAATAATTAATCGGAATTAATTTTTAGGCGCGCTACCACCTCATACTGTGGACGACGCTGTTCAAATAAACAACACGCTACTTGCGGGGGGACATGCAAAATGCATTATGGTATAAGGCGTACACACAAAGTCGGGTACGTTCAAAATTAAACATAACTTGTTACCCAAATGAGAAAATAATTGAACAAACAAATTATTGACTGGATATGCCGAACGTGAAAAAAAAAATCATATAAAGGTCAAACAAAAGATAAAAGGTTAAAGGAATTGATGCAGAAAGGTGAGTACTTGTAAAGTGGGAACTTTTGGAGCAAAACAAATTTGGTTTGACAATTAGCGTCAATTGGACTTGACTGGCAGGTGGGTACACGAATTTCGTTGGCAGGTAGTTACAATTGATTGTGGGTTCATTATCATTACCATTTTATTAGTATAGCATGACTTGCATGAAGCATGCGGCTCTGCACACCAACTGGGCGATCCGATTTGTTATTTTTTTATTGAAATGAATCAGCAAGTAAATAGATGTAGAGTTGGGTGAATGCGCAACATTTTACTTCTTTTTAAAAATTTCTAGAAAATAAATACATGCTTCATGGAAAAGAGAAATTAAAAAGGGTGTTTCATTAGGGACGTGACAACTTCTTTTTTAAATAAAATCCTACTCAAAACCACTTCAGATATCTCAAAAAAAAAATTGTTGGCTTCAATTACTATCAAAATGGAAACCTTTAATCGCTTTTTAGATTTTTCAGGCCAGTTTGTATCGATAAAGTGCGAAAAATAAGATTTATCGTCGATCTTTACCGTCTATACAGCTATGTTGACCTACAGTTAAAAAGCCTAAAATACAACGACTGAGGTGATTAGGTCACGTAGAGCGTACTGTCCACTATATACCACCCCGCCGAGTCCTTGAATCCATCCACCCGTAAGGGCCAAAGTATTATAGACAAAGATCCTACCTCAAGTGGCGCGCACATTTAGAGAGCGATCTTGTATAAATCGCATAAATCGAGGCACCTACCTATAGGGACCGAGCTGCCTGAAGCTGTTTTTTCATTGATGCCATACTGCGGGTTAGTTCCCATCTATATATGCCTAATGTCCTTCAATGATATTCAAAAAAGGTTTTCTTAAACAGGCTCTCCACTTAAACGTCATAAAAACAGACACGAACACGAATAGGAGCATATTCAAAGTTCCATCATCAAGTAGCTTTGAATAGCAAGAGGAAATAAAAATAAACGTTGAAGACGGTAACGATGTTCTTAATGATTTTGTGCAAACACTGCTTAGAAAACTTTGTCGTTTTTTTACCAAACGAATTGTTGAGTATGACGTCCATGAAAACAAGCTTAACATTTTGACTCTAAATCATGGGTCGGCATTCTTTAAGGCGAAAACGTTCCGAAATTTTACAGAAGCAAATCGTTCGTGCACACGAAAACTTTTGAACCTTTGCCGTCCTAGGCGTTAATTAACCTTGAGGTATATTGGAGGCGTATGCTAGAAAACTCATTGGTATCCGCACACAACACTTTATCAAACTTTGGAGAAGTTACCTCCATTATGCATTTTGGAGGTTGCCACGGTCATTCAATACCGTTGAAAACCCAGTTCAACTGAGGTGTAGAATGGTACTGCCCACCATTACCCGGTCTCACTTGCGGGTCTTCTATCCAAGGTTTATTCGTCTTATCTTAAAAGCTGACTTCGACGCTTCGGGTGCTTCAAATGATTGACTTGCTAAATAAATATTCAACTAACCCCGGTCTCCCCTATGTTGTTGATTTCATGTACCTAAGTAAACCAGTTTGCATAAGAAAAAACATTTGTTAAGAGTGGACATTTACTTCAATTTCCGGACATATTTATTAATCACAGTTCGTAAGATAACGGAAATTGAGATAAAAAGGACCGATATCTAAATAACCCAAAAAAAGGTCAGAGCCTAATGCTTATTTATACGCATTTGTCTTTATTTACGCGAAACGACCAAGCCTAATTTAACTTGTTCAAACAGTAAACGACTTATACCCATTAACTCCAATAAAGAAAGTTCTCATTATTTGGTTCTTCTTTCAACGTTTCTGTCTTACTTAATTTCTTCCATTATGAACGTTGAAATGTATTTTTTTTTTTTTTTTCTTAATCCCCATTTATTCAATGGCAAGTGACAATTTTACTCGCGAACCCCATTATATCTGTGCTTTGTTCGCCTGGCATGACAATGACGTCACTGCATTCAATAATGCATACATACATTGAAATATACAATTTACATCCACAGCTACGTCAATTCATCATCAACAACAATCAATCAATCAAGTGCAATAATGAAAACGAGAATATGCATACCTATATATAAATAGAAATAAAGAAAATAAGTACCTACATATAAATATATGACGGCAAAATAACGAGAAATAAATTACAAACAGCGGGGGAGTCCAAGTCCAAGCCCAAGCGGCCAAGCCACAAAAGGAAAGCAAAAAAAATATAAAAATTACAAAAAATGCTTTGTGGAAGGCGTCAATTTAGATGTGCAATAATACACCATCTAACAACACCACAGCTATAGAAATACTTATTTGTATCTAAGTAATGTGCAAAAAAAAAAAAAAAACTTTTATTGCACTAAACTATCACTTAGTCATCGTGAGGTTTTCCTGTTTTTTTTTTCTTTGCTTAGATCTCATTCATATCCACCAAAGAAAACTTTGTGTGGAAAAATACGTAGGTATTCATACATATGGATGTAGGTGTATACTGTATATAAATGGACTTGTATTATGCCTGGCGCTGTCAATAGTAATTTACTTGAATGTAGGTACAAGTATGTGTTTCTGAAGATAAGGTAACTTGCCTGAAGAGTGTTTTTATTTACGTTTTTTATGCGTCTAGGACATGTTATCAAATAATGAATCGACTTACATAAGTAATCGAATCTTGGAATGTCGAAAACTTGGGAAATATCTTATCAGTTGCTAGCCAGACGTTCCGAAAGTTGAACTGTAACGAATCATTTCGTCGTTTAAATACATTTGGTTACATTTGGCTCATGGATTTTTTTGAGACCGAACGTCACTTGTTTCTCCGATCCTCAAGAGAGGAGACTCCGAACGGGCACTGTGGTCCAAAATGAATTTTTTGGTTGCAAAAATCATAATTTTTTAACGCATGAAGATATCGCCACAAATTTTTTTTCTTCTTAAAGGAAATTTCTAAGCATATATATATATATATGTAATTTGTAAGAAAATTGCTTCACAGGGTATTTCTTAATCTTAGGCTGAAGTAAGATTTTCTTTAAAAAAGAAAGAAATTAAAGAAAAACTAAAAAAAACTGGTAAAATTTTACGAATCTTGTAAAAAAAAAGTCTGCGGCTATTTAATTGTTCACACTTTTAGCAAGTATTTAAACAGTATTTTGTTCATTTTGTGGCGCATCAGTATCTTCTTTTTCTTAATATATAAAAACGTTCGTGCGTATGTATGACTGACCATCACGGCTGAACCAATGAAGCTATACCCCTTATACTCACACCATATGTTTGTGTGGTGCTCCGGATGGTTTATGTTTATTTTAGACCCTATAGGGGGCGCTGGGTTCGCTTTTTTGAAAATTCGTATCTATGGAACGATTTGGCTCAAATTAACACCATTTAACACTTAAAAAAAAAAAAGTTTTGCCAAAATTTGGACCCGATAGGTGGCGCTGGGAGATATTTACGACAAGTTAGATTTCCCTGCATATCAATTTTGTATTAACAACATTAAATTTAATTGTAATAATATAGTTGGCGTTGGCTGTCTATACTTTTTTGAATTTGACATTTCAGTAATTCATATTTCATTTAGCTGTACAATTATTTGACGAAAACTCCAAATTAGTTTTTACTCAATTTTAAATAGGTAAATACCATTTCCATTCGATTTCCGGCACAAATAACATAACCAAGGAAAATGTTCATAACCACTTAGCCAATTTTCATGGTTCTTCTTTTGTTTTGTTCGTATTGTATTTCGGGTTTAGGCAGTCTTTAAAGAAAGCACTATTTTGGACCCGATAGGTGGCGCTGTCGTCGATCTCCGAAACGCTCAATCGATTTCAATGAAATTTTGTGAATGTGTATGGTTGGTTCCAGCTTGAAAGATAGGATATTTTTCGACCCGATAAGTGGCGCTGTTGTCAATTTCCGAAACAGTTTTTCTGAGACGATTGAAATTTTTGGGATGGGTATGGTTGCTTCAAGTTTGACAGAGAGGATAGTTATGGACCCTATTGTAGGTACTTTACAGAACATAGGTGGGATAGGAAAAGGGGTTGCGGAACTTCTCATTCAAAAATAAAAAACAAACAAACAATTTCTAAAGTTGTATAATTAAAAATATTAATGGAAATTCTCCAAATAAAGAACTTTGGAAAATCTGAGCAGGACTTAATACTAAAGGTACGAGCAAATCCGGGTGAGTACAACTACATGTAAAAGAGGCTGACGTCCGGATATGCACTCATAACTCGGGAACGGATTGGTGGATTTTTATGATTTTTGGTTTAAATTCGCATGTGCCTAAGGAAGGACGTACTATGACACTCTTTGTCGTGAAAACAAAACTTTATAGGGATTAGTTGAATTTTTGAATTCTTCGGATGTTCCGGGCAGTTATAATTTTGCTGTGCAACGTCAATGCACCGAAACTTTGTAACGGAACGCGTTTGATTTGATGGTGAAAGATCAAATCAAATGTCATCCAAGCGACGGTTTCGAGGGGAAAATTTAAAGGCAAACATTCTCATTGCTCGGATTCCCCTTATTCAAACGATTTGTCATTCGTATTTAAGCGTCTTCAATTTTCCTTGTGTCTCCCCATCAATCTCAGAGATGGTAACACCTACCACAAAATTTTTCATATGAGGGAACTCGAGAACGGATCGTCCGATTTGAGTTATCTTTTCTTTGTTGTGTTTGTCTACGCCTAAGGAAGGTTCATACGACGAAAAAAAAAAAAAGGAAAATTTGAAAGGGAAATTGGAGCATTGTAGAAATTTATCCATATATTTTATACGGGGAGTGTTATTTTTTTTTTTTTTTTTAATTTTTGATTTGATCGTAGTATATCACTGTATATAGATCGCATTTGTCAAAAGATATTTTGGATCAAAAAAATTAATTTCTGGTGGAATAGTTAATTCAAATTATTTTAGTCAAAAAGTCAATATTGGGCGGGGTGGAGTTTGCCGGGCACGCTAGTAAATATATAATTATGGATTAACATCCAAAAAGATACAAAACAAATAAGGAAGAAAACAAAAAGTTATGACAAACTTATCAACTATCAAGTGAATGTCTATAGTCGAGTGATGCCACGGCAAGTTAAGCATCATTTCAAGTAACTTATTTTGCGAAACCTGTAGTTTAGATCTGGGCAATAACTTTTTTTTCAGCTCTTTTTTGGATCAGTTGACATGCTAAAATATTGAATAAATCTTCATTTTATCGTTTTCTTGAAATCTTGCATATATTTGTGTATCGATATCGCTTGAAGTCTTTATTCCTTGATTCCTGTGCTTCTTCTGAAAGCTCCCCTATTGGCAAAATTTGATGTCTTAAAAGTTTCCACCATGGTCCAGAATTTATCCATTGTCATGGTTTATGTATATTATATACATGCACAAGGATTGTTTTACCTGTAAAATTTTAGCTTCCCAATGTGGGGTAACCGAGGAAAATTAGTTTACACCTGTGTTTAAATCATATAATAATAATCCACAATTTAATATTTCTTTCGCCTTTTTCCAATGTTTAGGCAATAAATAAACTAATCCCTTTCTTTTTGCAAGTTAATCCATGTTTACGTATCCTTTAAGAATAAGAACAATAATGACTTACAACTATTTAAGTAATTCGAAGAAACTCAGTTACAACATTCCTCAAAAACCCTTTTAATTTAGATGGATATAATTCAAAAAGAGTTGTTAAAGTAGGCGGTTTACAATACCAATTTGCATTTATATAATATATAGGTACATATATATAAATATTCCATAAGGAATTTCGCTTTTAAGGCCAAAATGTCAGCACTGGGAACACGACTTTTTAGCAAATTGCAATTTATCCGAACATTGGTGGTTTAACAAATATTTAGGGTCAACTATCGTGGTCAATTTTCCGCGGGAACTCGCGAGAATTTGTTTGTAGCTCTAGACTCAACTGCTCAACTGTACTATTTTTTGAGCTCTTAAGCTTTACAAGATTTTTGAATACAAGCAAGGTACGAATTCGAAGATTTGTTTTTCGGTGGTCGTTTTTAAGAAATATGTAATTCAAAAACTGATTGAATTCGATTTTTTGAGAAAAACTAAGTACAGGATCATTTTTAGAATACTTATATTATCTTTTATATGCATTTTGATAAAAATCGCGTTTTTTTTGTAAAATTTGACAGACAAAACAGTAACAAAAAAATAAATTAAACAATACTATTATTATTTCTCAACTATTTAGCTGAAAACTCAGTATTAGATATTGTTCGGGATGTAAGCATTACATGGTTTTTAAAATTTTATCGAAATCGAAAATGGTGTTTTCGAGATATGAGTAGATTTAAAAATTAGGTGATACGTATTGAAAATTAACTACGCAAGATTTTTTAAAACATCAGTTTTGCTATAACTATGCAATATGCATTTTCTCTAAAATTTGGTCAAATCAAAAACAAAAACATTATTTTTTTAAATGACTTTTTTTCAAATATTCATTGTACGATAATATGGACAAAAATTGAGTTTGCTATTAAGTTTGAAATGAACACATTATCTACCATAGAAATATCCAAAATTTCTAGCGACAAACTGAGTCTTGTAAGCCTCACCTCCTTAGTTCAAATATGAATTTTTCTTGAAATCGTTAGAGCCGTTTTCGAACAAATCAAAATGGTATGATCATTTTATATGGGAAGGACAATAACATTGAGGCAACCGTGCAAACAAACAAAACGGCTCCGACCTATAACTACCAAACTCCAAATCCGAAGTTTGAATTTAATCCGGGCAGCCGTTCAGGCTGTAGGCCTCGGGACAGTCGAACAGACAGACGATTAAGACTGATAGAATTTTGTGACCCACTTTTTTTTAGTTTCTCTATCATCGTAATTGTAGGCGCAGTACCTTAGTTGTTAGTGTGTTGGACTAAATGAAATTCACACAAAACGAATGGTTGTGAGAAGCTAGGTCCTTCCGGACCTGTTGTGGTTACTATTTTTTTTTTTTTTTTTATTCTATCATCGTAATGTCAGAATAACATCTCGAGTTCGAAATATTGTACGAAAACAATATCTTTGTCTTTCTACGTAATCGAGAAAATTAAAAGATAAAGGACTCATTCTATACTAACAGATCATAGGTACTTATACACATGACGTGTTTTTTATAGTTTTATTATTCAGAATTAAAGAAAAAACCTGTAATAACAAATCCCAATATCCGGAGGAAAAAATTCAAATTCTTGCAACTCTATACCTTGAACGCAAAATAATGAAAAATCAAGTGAATATGCGGTGTTTAAGGCATTAGATTTTATTAATAAAAAAAAATAACACACACCAAATTATGTATATAGTATCTACTAAATCCGAAAATGAAATAAAGTTTTGACACAGACTACAAAAAGTAGTGACAATTCAAAGGCTAAACAATCCAAGTCTTAAATTACATAAAAGAAATTTAAAATTCTAAACTTTCTCTCCTTGTGCACCATCTAAAACTTATCTACACAATTTGCTACGCAAATGCATACCTCACCATTATCGAAACACGCTAAACGGCGAACTGCGATAAGATCAAGTCACGACTCAGATAAAGAAAAGCACAAAAAAAAAAATAAAAAAAAATATTTACCAACATATGCAAGGTTGTGTTGTGTGTCGCATTTTACAGAGTACATAATAAATAAATAATATCGTCGGTTGACAGGTAAAACTCACTAAGGCCCGTTTGCTGATACTACTCATAGTGACTTAAGTTCTACTTAAATACCTTATGGGCTACTTTTTCTATGTCGAAACTGTCACATAAGATTTTAAGTGTAATTTGAGTTAAGATGAGTAGTATCACAGCAAACGAGCCTAAATTGTATTTTTTTTGTTTGCAAACTGCTGCTGTTAAAACCTATAAAACCGCAGTTGATGAAATTTGTTCTTAAATTTTGGATCGATTAATGGACTTACTGAGTTTTTCTTGCGATAGATAGTATTTAGTAATAAAAGGTAATTTTATCTGAAATGCATACTTAGTGAGTTTTAACTGCCAACCGACGATTTAAAATAATTTATCTGGCTTCGGAATTGAAAAAAAAAAAGAAATCGACAACAAACGTCAAGAAAAACGAAAAAAAATAAAAATACTTAAAATTTGCAGAAAGAAATATGTAACTTCGAATTCTGTTTCCGCTAGCTACACAGTCACGACGATGTAAAGATTTGTACGTGTAGGCCATTACCAGCAAGCACCACGTGATGTAATAATTTCCTCGCGCCATAAGAAGAACGTAATTGATAGATACATAGCTATATGTGTGTTCCACTTTATGGTGGGGGATTTGTTGTTGGCCTTTTTTTTATTATTAAATGCAGCTCATTATCTTGCGCGCGCTTTTTCATATTTTGTGCTTTGGACTGTAGAAACGCAGGTCAATGTGCTGTGTTCGCCGGTTGATATGAATCGATAATGAACGAGTAAATATCTAACTATGCGCGATTGTTTGATTAGTACATAGTTTGGAGATTGAGGTTTTTTTTTTGTCAGTATGGAAATGGTATATAAAGGTACAATCTCGGTTTATGTGGTAAACCATGTTTTAGGGTTCCAGTAGTGTACACTTTCCACGAAAACGACTTCCAATCGTTGGGTTGTTGAAACAAACACACCTTGTGCAATATTCAACAAATTCAGCAGAACAACTGACCGAACAAATGTCACAACTCACAACTTAAAATCATTTTCCCCACTTAATTCATGGGACTATTATTATTTTTAAATGCTCTTCATTTTATTTGTTAATTAATGCGATAAAAGTTTGTAACTAAAATAGTTTACACGGTGTGAATGCATCGACGAGTTCTCGCCGAAAAGACGGTTTTCTGTGCGGTGTGAATAAGCTTTTATGTGATAAACTTAAGCTAATAAGAACAAGTACATTAAACAATTCACTACAAGTCGCGCAAAACTTGGTAAGATAAAAATGACTGACAAATCGCTTCAATATAGGTAGTTTATTTTGCTGATATTGGGGTACAGTCCACGACGGATTTAAGAAACCTTTACAATCCAAACAAACTGTTTTGTCTTATATGCGAACACGTATAAAAGGAACAAAGTGAGACTGGGTTTTGCTTTTGTACGATACTGTATTTCTATTTAAGGACGACTGAAGTGAGATCTGGAGGTAAAAAGTATGCCCTATTCTAGTTTTTCGAGTAACTAAGCCAACATATAACATGCCATCAAATGTATATGTCTTCTCTTGATAAAATAGCAAACAAAACGGACCTGTGGACAACCAAATTGGTTGTCGTTGGAAAAGGGGTTGCCACTTTGAAAAACAAGTCTCTGAAAAATAGCCTTGAGAAAAAAGTTGTACTGTGTGTACTGTGTGTTCTGAGTTTGTATTTTGTACTGGTTTTATACATGTCCTTTACTTTGAGTATTAAAAAGTACTTTGCCTACGTTTGTTTGAATGACCGTACCACGAGGATTTGTTTTCTTAACAAAGTTAGTAATTTTAAAAATAAAATTTGGGAACGGCCCCAATTAGGACTGAGCTTTTAAAACCGCACAATTGCAAAACATAGCATACCTTACTCTACACTCGAAACTGGTTATTTATAAGTATGGCCCACGACCGACATTGTCACATAATCACATAATATTGTTTTGGGCCCATTTATTTAAAAAAATTAAACTAAAATGTTAACTTTTAACTTGAAGATGTAGATAGTTAACACGAGTTAGAGTAGTGATTGATTGTAATGTGGGGTATCAGAGTGAATTTTTATTAACGGTTTGAAATATTTTAAAAATTCTTTCCAAAATCTGGGCCCCCAAAGACTATCAACCTAATGCTAAAGACATCAAGAATAGGTACTCCACAAAGCACTTGAGTTGAAATCCTCAGTGTTTCAAGTGTCGGTAGAGAATTTAAAAACCAACCAATTATACTCTGTTCATTTTATATTTTCAATACAGGCCTTATGGGAAGCTCTTTTTTCTACCAATGGTGCCTGTAGATACTCTCACGGCACTCAATCACAATAATTGCCACTGAAACAAAAACAAAAACCAAGCCACTGACTTACCAAGGAATTGTTGTTGTCATTTACGATAAACCCACCCAATTTTTCCTCAAAGGCGCATACATCCCACCATGACCAGTCTGCCACACAATTGCTGTCAGAGTGTCAGAATGAGGATGACGACGAGGGTGATATTCTCGTGTGCGGTTGCTATTTTATCGCAGAAAATAAACATGTGTGGTGTTGGTGTGTGTTTTAAGCACCTCAGAAGAGTGTTACCATACTTATTTGCAAAAATATCATTACGGGTTATTCTACGGATATTCTCACAGAACTTTCGGTTTTGTTGCTTTTTAAAGCTTTTGAGAGCGAATGAATGAATTTGATTATGTGGGATGTTGCCATACAGTTTTTAGGTACTCCTTTAATTATTTTGTATTTCTGAAGGATCTGTTTATATGCAGTTAAACTATTTTTTCGATTTTGTCTTTTAGAAGTGAGGTTTATTCTCGAGATGTTTTTTAGGGCTCTTGATTTTACCTGGGTAATACCCATCTCAACCCCATAAATGCGGGTTTTAGTTTACGGTCTACATGTTTCTGTTCATCTTAATAAAGAGTTGGTACTTGGTAACCCTACCGATATTTGTGAGAGAATTATGCCAATTTATAGTGCTCACTATGGCAGCCATGTGAGAGCTTTAAAATGGAGACAGCTTATTAAAATCCATAATAGTAAGGGTGAAAGGCAAATAGCCTATCTTTCCTGTACTGAAAATATAAATTGAACAGAGTAGGTACCTATCTAATATGATTTACAAAAGAAAAACGAGGTTGGCCATAATTGACCTATGAAAGAATAATATTTTTAACAACAACGTTGATCTACAAAAAAATAATACATAATTAGAAATAGAAAATAAAATAAACAAATTTACATATTTTAATTAGTTCTGGTAATTACTGAAATTAACTACCTTCATGCAAATATTACTTAAAAACTTGTCGCATGAATCAGCAATTTGAAATACGCGCGAAGAAAAAGAACAGTCAGTCTAGGTACTGCGAGAAAAAAAATGGCTATGTATGGATAAGTGTACTCTATTCCTAACTCTGCGCCGTAGGTCTGGAACTATTTCTGTAATAACATATAGAGGCGCTCCCTTCGATCTGAGAGAAGCTCAATGTAAAGTTATTTAAACAAACCATATTTGACAGTCTGTAGTCAGCTGATTTAACGTATTTTTTTTAGTATGTACCTAGGTACATAAGCAATGAACTGCAATTTCATGAGAATAAAATGAGAACAGAAAACAAATTAAATAACAATAATGAGAGCGACGAAAAAATTATAACGACAAAAAGCAAAGGAAACAAGAGTGGGTTGGGTAGGTAGGTATACCTACATACAATGAAAACAATAATAATAATGACTATACAGAAAAAAATTGCTAATTCAAATAGTACCCCTCACAGTCTTTGCCATCACAGACGAAAATATCAAAATAGAAAGTCACCACAGTGTGGCACCGACTTCTCAGTGCTGTCATTTCAGTTCAATTTTAACATTTTGTCGGTGATACCTACATAGAGTGAAAAAGATAGAACAAACTATAGGTACGGAGTATGGTGCAAGGGAAAAAACAACAAAAAATACAACTTAAACGAAAACGAGACGAAAAAGAAAAACCCACTAGCAGCGGCAGCCGCATACTCGACTGCTCAATACAGAGAAAAAGTTCAACAAAATGGCTGCCCGACTGAAATAAATAATAATAATAATAATAAAAAAAAACATTAAAGAAAACGTGAACGGGAAATTATACGATACGATACGAATAGATGCCAAAACACGGCGCAATGTTGTGTGAAAGTGTTCAAATGTATGCAGGTTGTGCGGGCCAAGGAGCTGCGCTGTTACTGGCTGACGTTTGACGTTCCGTCTCGTGAAGATAATGACGCTTGAAAGTTGGATGACATTTAATCGATTTATTATTAATAGGTACATGGGCACATATTTTTGCTCTGACATGATGAAAATGTTGCACTATTTTTTTGTTTGTTAAACGTAATGCCAATCACGGTGATGCAGCAAACTGCAAATAGGTACAAAACATTGGTCGTTACTTGTAGGCCGCCAGACGATTTTCAAACTAAGATTTTTGCTCACCATTTAAAACTACCCTATGGAATAGGCTGTTATACGTACACATTGGAAAATAAAATTATACTATCAATACTATCCAAGTTAGTATGTAATAAAATAAATGTATGAAGTTAATTAGAAGTAAGAGAAAATGAAACATGCGAACGTTCTGCAAAAAATAAAAATAAAAATAAAACTTGTTTTGATCTTTGTTTTAGAGGCAGCGCCTACGTTTGATTCTTTTTATGACTCATGGTAATTTTTATTTAACTTCGTTTGCATGCCTGGTTCAAAGGTTTCTTTGTTTAGTTTTTATGGCTCAGCGTTCAGCGATTTGCTAATTATTTTGATATAATGCGCGCAGAGGGGGGTTCTAATGTTTTTTGTCATTTTTTGCACATCAGGCGCTACAAAGACATTTATCGGATTTCAATTTTCAATAATTTGATTTTAAATAATGCTGCACTAGGCGAATTTTCGTCTCTAAAATTGAAGATAATTCGACTAGACTAATCCCACCTACAAAGATGCTATCGTGTGGATCCTTATAGCCGTACTAATCTTAAGAAATGTAGGCCTTGGTTGGTCGATTTAACATCTCCTGAGATTTTTCAATTTCTATAGCATTTCCATACCTCAAAAGTCATTCATTATGGCGCGCCTATGACCTCATTGACAATAAAGCAAGTTACGGCCTAATTTTTAGAGGAAATAAGGTTCAATGATAAGCCGCATGAAACAGCCAATTTTCTTATAATAAAACATAGAATCTCCGCGAGCTTACCATCCGTCACATTTCTTTGCTTGAAAAAGAGCGGCATTTGTGCTTACGAGAAATAGCCAATATCAACCTAAAATTGATGATCAAACAAAACTGATTACAAAAAGAAATATGACGACAGCGGTCAAACGAAGAACCTTAAAAAGTAAATCATTTTCTCATCGAATAAGCGAGATATTCCGCTGTATGGTGTAGATTGTAGAAGCAAGAACCTTGTCAAAAGCGTATGAGAACATCTTAGAAACATATAAGAGAAAGATGATATTAGGTGATATTCAGTTCAGTTTATTCAGCGCTCTCAGAGCACATCGGGACGCAAATTTCGAATATTTTAATATAAAATGTAACCAGTGAATGGAAAACGTTTTGAAAAATGTTGAAGGCTACACATATTCGAATCGCACGAATATCAACACAAAAAAGAACAAGTGACGTTTTTATAAAATATGAAATCTGAGAGCGAATCTGAAGAAGCCCAAAAGAATACGACATAAGGGTGTTTTTTCTCCTAACCCCTGCAGCACTGTCAACTATGTAGTACAATCAATGTCCGCGTTCCACTGTCCGCTAGATGAATAGCGGCATGTCAAACTCCATATAAAAGAAAATTTAAATTTAACAAAAAGTACTAGACGTCTAGTGAAAATGGTGAAATGTAAATTTTTTTTATATGAAGTTTCACATGGCTGCTATTCATCTAGCGGACAGTGGAACGCGGGCAATGTCAACGTTAAAAGAAATGGTAGTTGATTTAGAGATTTTAAAGAGTGCATCATTATCCGTTTCTGTAGAAAAAAGAAACTGTTTGTGGTCTGGTGAGAAACTGCGTGTTTTGGGTAACAATTTAAGTAATATAGGTAGGTATGTATCTTTGAAAGTTTTCTCGTTACAATTGGTATTATAGTTCATTTAAGAACATATTTGATCTTAAAAGGTAATAATTTTTCTACTTTTACTGTTTGAGCAAACTTAATTCTTACGAGGCAACTTCGTCAAAATAGTTTTTTTCTCGCTCAGGCTTTAAATATAATAAGAATTCAAAAAAATTGTACGCTCTTCTATCAATAAACATAACAAAATCGTTGGGGCCAGTATTCGAACACTTTTTTCTCAGTGTTCGGATCAAGGAAACTCATATATTTCTTAGTTTCCTATATTTGAACAGTTTTTACAAATGCTTTCCTGTAGGAACTATCCTACAATTTCTTGCCTCAAATTTGAAAACAATCTTTTAACTTACGATCGAAACCTTTCAAATGATTTCGTAGAACCTCCCAGATCGACTCCCCCTCTATCTTAACTTTACATGTGTTCAATAAAACAACAAAATTATATACCTAAGTTTCAATCATTCAAAATGAGAAAAGAGCTCCAAAAATGTGTTTTATTATAGATATTTTCAGTTTAGTCTATATACCTATACCTACGAAATCTTGTGTTCGGAATCAAAAAACTTTATGGTCGGCTTAAGGAAAAAAGTGTTAGATTTCTAGGTAATATCACTGTTTTATAAAAAAAAAAACAGTTACATTTACTAAAAAAAAACTTCATTTTAATAAGGAATATTTGAGTATGAGCAACTTGTTAATTTTACATCACAGGAACCTATTTACGTTGAACGGTTTCCTCACAGTGAACGTTTACCTACTAAAATATGAGCCAATAAGTGTTCGACTAGATGGGACATACATGACCCTACTCTCAATGGCAACATTTAACATACAAAAAATGTCCATGGTAGCCTAAAACATATTTAAGGTAAAGCTTAAAAATATTTATTCCTGTGTCCTATTATTCGGAGTCTGTAGGTTCTTACAGGTATGTACCTACCTAGGTTGTTGTTTAAGGTAAAATAGGTGGCCAGATATCTACAACTAGGTAGGTAGGTACATAATATTAGATAACTCGCCAGTTCATTTTAATCGTCACACTAAATACCTACCTATTTTATAGGCCACAATGGGTTATTGTTGGAGTTTTTAAAATCCACCCTGAGACTAGGATACTACCTATGACGTTTTGTATAACTACCTATAAATCCACATTTTATATACTTAGCTAGGTACCTACTTACAACGTACAAGGTCACCTATTAATGTACCCAGTGTACCGCACAAAACAAATTACAGGTCTCATCAATCAGCACAATCATATACCTAACTAAGTCCTATTTAATTTATCTGTCTAATCCCTAATACCTACCTAATAAATATACCTATGTATCTCGGATTTTAGGCACCTAGTAAGCGTACCAACGCCGACGCATTGTTTGTATTCCCTCAAGAACTTAAGTTTCCAAATAACTAGGTACCTAGGTATATGGGGGCGTCACAACTGACAATCAAACCAAATAATCCCAAGAGAAACGAGACCAAAATGAATAATCAATAATAATCAAGTTTTTTTTTTTTTTTTTTTTTTGTTATGCTTCTGCAAAACTTCTCCGTCCATCAGAACATGTGCCTAATCATTTTATTTTTTCCTTGTCTTCCACGTGCGGCCCTTTCAGAAATACCGGCAGATAGCAGATATTGTATATATACAATCATATCTACATAGGTCGCACGGAGTATGTGTAGCAAGAAAAAAAATTGCCACCACCACCACCATCACCTTCTGTACTCTGTACTGTAGCTGTAGTTTCTGTTTCTGACGAATCGACACGAAATGTGACAACACATCATTTCGTGTGCTTCTTTGCTTTTCGTGCGCACACTGGCAACGTAGCATTCTGTGTTTTATAAACGAGAACACAGCAAAAAATATATTTCTACCTATCTACAACCACGACTATATATGTATAACGTAGCAATATATATTTTATAATTCAGCGATCTGTTTTTTTTTTTATTTGATTTGTGTCATGTTCGTATCGCATTAAGTAGACAGAATAAAAAAAACAAATGGCGTGTACCTCCAGTTGAACTCAATCCGTAAACCAACTATTGATGCATGTGTGTGTAAACTCACGGTGAATGGCTGTTGGAACATTGATAATTTTGATAACAGGATTTATCTTTAATAGGAGAGGGAATTAAGTCGCGGATGGTGGATGATTATGATGGTGATGATGATGAAGATGATAAAGAAGGCAGAGACGGTAAAAGAAGGTGCGCACATCCATATTGTAACTATACATACCTATGTAGTTTATACGTAATTGTTTATATTTAAAAACGATGTAGTTAGGTACCTAGATAGGTAGGTATGTAGGTTTAGTAGCAGAGGTAGGCAGGTACCTACATAGTGGGCCGCAGTGGGAGATGTTTGATATTTTTAGAGAACAAACTAAAATAGCAAATTCTCTTGACATACCTACCTAACACGTGACAGAAGAAAAAATAAATAAACAATAGGTAGGTAAGTACCTGATTAAAATAAAGACATGGGTGATGGGTACCTAGGTAATAGGGTTGCCAGATTTTGCTCGCAGCTCGATGGGACATAAAACGAAAATATGGAAAATAGGTAGGTAGGTATGGGATTTCCATATTTTTCCTGGGACAAAATAAAAAATATTTTTTACCCATTTGAATGACAGCTGTTTATTTGCAATTACATTCTTATACCTACCTACCTATGCTAGGTGTAGGTATACCTACTTGATTGAACATTTTAACGAGATTTTGTAGGTATGCCCGATATGATATCTACCACAATTTGCTCTCATTTTTTTTTTTTTTTTTTTACATTATTATATTTAAAAGAAAACATCCTGTAAATGACACAAATAATCTTGAAATGTCAAACAAAATCTGCCTGCTGATATGTCAATGTCTAAGTTAATAAGGTTGGGGTGAACGCTCATTCCTATCGGGAATTTTCGTTGTAATTTCTCGTCCTGCTCCTGCGTTATTTTAAAAGTCTGAAAAATACAAAAAAACTTAGTGTCATACAGACTTAAGCTCAATTTAGATTGCAGTGAGTATAAGATGTTTGCAGTAGTTTTTTTTTTTTTAATTTGAGTGTCACATTTCCATTATGGGCGTCGTGTAGGTACAAGAGTTAAAATTTCAAGAAGATCTCTACGGCGTACTGAAACTAAAGCCTAATGACCATACAACCTAATGACCCAATGAGAGTTCATCGAAAAGATCATTGAGCATCAAAACTTGTATGGCGATTTTTCGAGAAAAATCTCTTCAAGCGATGAAGCTTATTTTCACCCAAATGTCTCATTTTTCCGGATCCATACATAACCCTGTCCTTAAAAGTTGATTTTACACCAATAATAAATTCCGATTTGACTCATTTTTACAAGAGGTAGGCAGAACGGAAGATCTTTCCTCTATTCAGATTTTTCTTCATCTTCGATAGTCAAAAAAAAAAAAGGAATATTTCTTGGCAAAGGTCCTTCCATCCGCGATATTTAAACTTATCCACCAGTTCAATAGGAATCAAGATGAACATGAATTCTAGAGACTTCTGGGTAAGCGCAGTGGCTTAGTGGTTAGTGTGTTGGACTACTAAGCGAGGGGTCCGAGGTTCGAATCCCGCAAAAACCCAAATTCCAACTCAGGGTTTTTCCATTGCGCCACCTCTCGCGAACGTCTGACAAACATCCGAGAGTATAACTGTCTGTAAATAGCTTCTCAATTGGCCGTTTGGAGTCAGCATTAAATTGTATATCCCTCCATTCGTTTCAAACTTAAAAAACTCACACAAAACGAATGGTTGTGAGAAGCCAGGCCTAGGTTTGAGAGACGAAAAGAGACCCGACAATGGTGGTCTAATTCGAATATCTCTCGAATCAATATACTTTACTTTTAGTATTGTATTTTTCTGTAAGACTTATCTGGCATCGCCATTTTTTGAGACTTTTTTATATTCTGTTGCCAATGGCACCAAACCTTGGCACCAACGAAGTTGTTGTTCTTTTAGTTTGGTCAAATCCAAATACCTATCACTAATCACTGAGCACTGTCTTATAGAAAAACAGATGCTGCAGAGATGAGGTGAAGGAAGTTCAGATTGGTTTTACGTACGCACGGAAAATATTTAATACAGGTAAATATACATAGTATAACAACGGCTTAATACTGGTCTTATTGAGTTGGCAGTCATTTTCCATTTTACCCTAACCCGGTGCTCCGACAACATTAGATATTATAACAAACAATATTCGGACGATTTTTTTTTTTTTTTTTTTTGTATAATGTAAATTTAACTTATACGACTTCTTCGCGTCAATCATGTTCAATGAAGAAACTTATAAACAACAATTTTGTTCCCGCTGAACAACTATCTTATAGATCAGGTTAGGTAGAATCGTTTCTTCATTGATAGCTTAGGTTAGGTGACTTTCCTGCCATAGTCAAGACACACTTGAGCCAGATTTATAGGACCATTATGATTTATGATACGATGGGCCAGAGAAACTGGTCATTTATTAATTTGTTTAGCAATATTAACATTTTTTCATTGAAAACTTGTTTTACCCATTCGGCTGTTTAAATTCAACCTAAAAAAAAAAAAAAAAGAACACACACATTGAGAAACAAAAATCAGAAGCGTAGAAATGAACCAACCCAGGGGGAATAAAACGAAGCAACTGTTGTTACTCAAAAGAATGTTAAAATCAAAGCATTTGCTAAGTTTTGAACGAATAAAAAAAATTTGAGTTAACTTCAACTTTTCATATGTTAGAAAATCGCCGCCAAACTAACTTTTACTCAGATCAGTGATCGGATAAATAAAAGGCACCATGAAATAACTTATACGGAAATAACTTATATAGCAGTTATTACGGTTTAAACCGTAATAACTTATATATGAATTATTGCGTTTTCAATCCGCAATAACTAATATATAAGTAATTTCCGTTTTAAATCGTAATAACTTATATATAACTTATATATAACTTATATATAAGTTATTACGATATGAAACCGAAATTACTTATATATTAGTTATTGCGGATTGAAAACGCAATAATTCATATATAAGTTATTACGGTCTAATGTCGTAATAAAATATATGATTAAGATAACAATATTGGTATTATGACATTGATTCAAAATTGTCACGCTTCTTCGATGGAACGGTTCGTACAATGGACGGCAATAGAAGAAAATTCGTGGAAAATTACAGTTAGTCTCTATTTTTCACTCCTATGAAGGAAAATGCATTCATTGTTCTTTTATATTGAATTAAACAAAAAACGAAATATTTCAATTTATCGATATAAGTTATTACGGTTTCAAACCGCAATAGCTTATATATAAGTTATTTCGGTTTCATGTCGTAATAACTTATATATAAGTTATTGCGGATTTAAAAACGAAATAACTTATATATAAGCTATTGCGGTTCCATATCGTAATAACTTATATGATCGTTATCATATAAATTACTACGGTTTGAAACCGTAGTAACTGCTATATAAGTTATTTCCGTATAAGTTATTTCGGGGCCCCAAATAAAACCTCAGTCAGACACAGCAATTGCTACGAAAATCCAAGTCTGCTACTTTGCTGACTCAAAACTCAGAATAAAAATGTAAACATTGTTAATTTTCGGTGTTTTGTTTATAAATAATTAAGTTAAACCAACGAAATATCAATTGTTTCGTTTCATGGGAAGGGTGGACTTTTTGGCGAATATGTATTTTTTGATGAAAATGTTTAAACAGTCATTCCTTAGGTATATTGGAGATCCGACCTTTTAGGTGAACAATTCAAAAACCTCTCGGTTCTTCTTTAACTTTATTGTGTATTAACAAATATATTTTCAACAAACAGCTGATGGGATACAATTCCCGGCATTTGAATAACAAATTAAACATCATAAAACTATTGGAGAAAGAAAATTCATGTTTCGATCTGAAATTGGAGAAGTAGAAAGCACAATATTGCAGTATTTTCCAAGGGTCACATTCCGTATCAATCGTCTGAAAGATATCGTTTTCGAAAATTTGATCACCATTGGAAGTTATATTCTGGTGGAATTTTTTTGAATATCGTGAGTTTTCATTACATTTATGGGAAATGAACTGGATTAAGCTCTCGAACTTGTAGTTCTAGCACTTAGTTGCTAGTTTGAAGCTCTATCGTTTCGACGATAATCTCTGAAAAGTTACGGAAGGTAACTTGATTGTCGCTTTTTTGATTATCAACTCTTCTTTGCTGATATTGTGGTATTCGATTGCGCGCACTCAGATCACTTTTTATCAGAGACAATATGCAGCCCAGTCAGCTCCGACTTTGCAGCCAATTGCAGTATGCATGGAACATGCGTTGACCTTATTCCAGTTGTTAAATCAAGCGATTCCAAAACATATACATCCGCTTCTTTTGATAAGCGAACGTTTTTCAAAAATCTCATAATAACAAATGCTACCAATCACCAATGAATATTTATAAATATGCATTCTTACATCGGGTTCGGAAGTTCCCAACCAATTGCTTTATGTCTCAGAAGTTTCAAAGAAAGAACTGATGTTTAGAAAAAAAATAACAACAGCGATACCTGTTTCTCTAATCAATTTCAGGAATTTACGATAGGTAGCATTACCTTGTATGTTGTATTCCTACCTAACCAAAGTTGAGTGGCCAATGTAAACTTTTGCGTTTGCGTTACATGAAAACTCATTAAAACTTTTTGCCAAAGTTAGGAAAAACTTTGCCTTCCAATTATTTTTGTAAAGCTTGCAGTACATACGATTACGTCCTGCATCAATTACACAAATGTTGAAACAAACGTTTATAGGTACATCCACTCCAAACAAAATTAAATAAACACGCGCAGATAACAGAATGATTAATTAGGCACGAACCTAAAATGTGCAAGCTAAACAATACTTTTCCTAATATTCATTCATTCCACTGATTTAGATGATATCTCGATCAGGAAGGTGTAATTCAGCCGTAGTATGTACATCGTTTTAATAAAAAATACCTTGCCGCACTAACTGCTGATAACGGCTTCAAGGTAAACAAAAAAAAAACTTTCCATCGCAAAACCCAGCATACTATATAGGAACCATTAACAAACAACGAATGTGCACACATTCGTACTAGGTATACGAATTTTATTTGCATCTGATAAGAACGATTCCCATTTTTAAGCAAAATAAAAACAATAACAACTTAAACAAAAATCCTTTAACTGCCCGAAGCAAAGAAAAATAAAAGAAAAATTGAACACCTAATAAAACAGGAAACATGAAATTCCACTTTGTACCAGGTCGATGGTTTTGACAGAAAAAAAAAACTGTATTCCCGGGAAGGCAAAACTAAACATTCAGAGAAAACGAAACGAGTAAATTGCTAACATCTGCGCGTGCATTTGAGTCATTAGACTCTAGAACCGACGGAGAAAATCATCAGGAAATTAAGTACTTAAAGAGAAATAACCATTTACCTACCGTAGGTAGAGAAACTGGTCCAGAAAAGCCTGGTGGAACGACTTTTTAATTGCAGCGTCCCTAAAATTATTTTTACCTGAAAAATGCTACACAATAACTCCTGAGCGTTTGGCTATTCCATGCTGATTTTGAGAATTTTCAAGATAATAAGTCGGGGCAAGCTGGAACAAATCTTCTACCTAAAGTCTAGGATCCCTAAAGAAGCTTTAACATAGGTATATTTACATTTCTCACGTTAGATAATCTCACGTTAATGAAACCAGTTTGGGTATAGTTGACCGCGGTAGGTGACTTTAGCTTAGTTTGACATATACTTGTTTATTTTAAAGTGCTTGCGAAAAGACAATATGAATGCTGTAAAATCTGTTTGTGTATCACACGAATTAAGTGAAACACATCTTTTGGTTATAGCCTATTCATACTGCAACGAAAAACGTGTTTTCGTCGAAAACTCATCGATGCATTCACACCGAAACCAACTAGTTTTCGTTGGACGTTTTCAATCAGCTGTGAGACACTAAGCGTAAAACTTCTGTGTCAACTTTTTTTGTTTCAAATTTCGATCGCTTAAATAACAAATAAAAGGAATTCAGAACATTTAAAAATAATAGGTATTAAGCCATCAATTAAGTGTGGAAAATGATTTTATGTTGTGAGTTTTACATTTGTTCGGTCAGCTGTTCTGCTGAATATTGCAAAAGATGTGTTTGTTTCAACAATCCAACGATTAGAAACCGTTTTCGTGGAAAACGACCTTGAACGACTCGTTTTGAAAACATCCTCAGGAACTGTCAAATTCAAATTTACTGGTTTGCACAAGATAAGTCCACTTTTGTGAATCATCACTTATCTGCAGGTCCTTGGTGCTGAGCCCTATGTTGTTGTTCTGGGTCTATTTAAGTTTCCTGTGAAAGAAGTTTAAAACTGATGTTATTCGATTCTTATTCGATGGATCACTTGGTAGAAGACAGACCAAATAGAACACAACAGAACGCCTTTGTCGAACCAAACTTTCTTTTATGATATGTGGAATTCCTGTAGTCTTATGACAAATTGTAAAAAATACGCGTTTCAAAGAATTGCATTAGAATATTGAGGGTTAGAAACTAAAAACAAATTACCCTTTCCATCTAAAGATCTGAAGAGCAAATCTAGGAGTGATCTATCTTCGTTTTCTATGTTTCATTGAAAAAGAAAATGCACTACCAGGACTGAAGTTTCCGTAATATTTTTGAAGTAGAGAACTCACCAACAGACAATATCAAAATTTCAGATTGACGTGTGAGTTCTGTTGTCAGAAACAAATTTTAAACTTACCATTTTGAATGCGCTGATATGAACATTCATTACAACTTCTTCCTCCCACATCAGGCCTGTTTTTTTAGCTTCGATCCCTGCAACTACTGTGATTCCTCGAAGTGTCAAGTTGAGCGTAGTTGTTGTACCTAATTGCGTGCTGAAAATCCTACTTTACTTTGCTTTGCTGAGATCGAAGCTCAAAAAACACGCATATCGTTGAAGACGAAAATAAATAAAGTTTTACTTCTCAAATTTTTGAGCTGTCACTTAGTTGTCAGTTTTCATTTTTCAATAAGTCGAAATTCGGTGAGCAGAATATTACGGAAAAATTAAAAGAGGGGAAATGGATTTCTCTCTAATTTTGTTCTTTAGTACCTACGTGGTTGCACTCGCAGTTAAAAATTTTACGTTTGCAAAAAAGTACACAAATGAACCTTTTATATACAATCGGACCCGCTTATTTGAAACTCGTTTAATTGAAAACCCCGCTTATATGAAAAATTTAATTTGTCCCCGTGTACTTTTTTTCAGTTATCCGAAGTCCGTTTAAATGAAAAACAACCCGGTTTGAAATTAAAGTAACGATTTTTTTCTCATTTCATTTAAACGGGTTCGACTGTACTAGATATAAAAAAAGAAAAAGAACGTACGTTCGGTGTCTAACACTATTGAAAAGTGCTCCAACGAATTTCATTGAAAAGATAAATTCTTAATTTTGGGTCAATTCTCCCAGAACTCCAATGAAAAACGCCATTATTGAGACACGGACTTTTTAATCTGAGAACAGACCAGACATGGTCAATAAAAGAAAACACAAGAAATATACAAAATGACCATTACATTTTCAGCGATAGGTATTCTGTGTAGGATTTTCCTTGTAGGATTGTAGATTTCTTAATTATATTTGAGCCGTTGTTGAATGGGCTAATTAATTACGTAGGTATTAAACTTTTATTCAATATGACAAAAACACATTTTACACAGATCCATACGCAGAATTTTGTGTTTCATTTACGCAGTCCTACAGCAACGTAGTTTCAGCTCTTGTTTATAAATGACTTGCGCATAAGAATAAGAAGACTTCAATGTCCAGTTCCAATACTTTTAGCATTAAAACTGTGGGTACTTACATTAGTTTCTTTGTTATTTTTTAAGAAATTTCCTGGATTCTGTTCATCTACAGTAACGATTTACAGTGAGTATGAAAAAAATGGCTGCTTAAATTAACTAGGTATTTTGTATTTTGTATATATAGGTGAATATCAAAGTTTCCCAAATGGTATTCCGGGGAACCCTGGGGTTCCGTCTTCCGTGGAAGGGTTAAAGAGGTGTTGTATAATAAATATTTTATAAAACTTAAAATAATTATTTTAAAATCTTTTATTCGTTCTTTTCTTATCAAACATAAAAATATCCCAACCGCACTTCAAGAAACGATGTGTTCTGTTAATATCAATATGGCGGTCTTCAAAAAAAAAAAGTTTGATCATTTAGGGTTCCTTGGCCAAAAAAAATAGGGAACCTCTGATCTATATCATTGATTTCCTTGGTTTACAACAATAGTACGAGAACCAAGTATTGCTCTAAAATCTAAACTATTGAAATCAATCAATGATCTATAAAAATCATGTGAGCAAAATAAAAATTAGAACCGGTTATAGGATCTTGGGATATAAATCAGTTGTCACTTAAAATTTAAGTCCACGCTCATTAAGACCGGCTACTTTGCGTGATATTTTTCTGCAATAGCTTTAAACTTGTCATTTATTCGAAACGTATTATCCATTAATTGGGCCCGTTTTCTGATACCTACCTTATGGGCTATTTTTTTTCTATGTCATAAACTGTCACATAAAGAGGAACTTAAATCGCTATGAGTAGTATCAGCAAAGGGGCCTTATTAATGTACGTAGTTAACATGACAGTAAAAAACGTATGCTGAATGAAAATGTTGTTACAATTTTAAACAACTTTAAATGATTACTGTTAAATAATTTATAGTTAAATTTTGTTTTCTCTGTAAATAAAAAGTTGTCTTGTTTTAGAAGTTACCATAACTTGTTTACCAAGTTCAACATATCAGTGAATATTAAGTGACTGTTATATAAAGTGCCGTTTAGACGAGGATTGAGAAAAATGTATGGACAAACTTTTAATAATAAAACAACAGCAGGTGCCTACAAGTCGAAGCAGGAGATCCGATGGCAATTTTATCTGTCCAAACAAATTTTAGACTAGACTTTAAATTTACGGAAGCTCATAATTGCGAAAATATAGCCACTGTGAACTACCTACTAACATTTAGAGTCGACACTAAAATTGTTTATTGGTAAGGCGCATTTACTTTACATTTGTTAAGGCGTTTCACATTGAACAAATTAAGTAGTCAGAGATGTTTTAAGTTGCAGTCCAACAAGGCGGAGATGGTTTGTCAATATTGTTGCAAAAGAACATCGGAACTTTTTTCTTATTAAAGTTTGAACACTTTTGGAAAGAGATATTTGGGCCTATTCTGCGAAATCTTTTATTCTGTAAGGAATCATAATATGTGTCGACCATAAAAGTTCTATATTTTAAATCGTATTCTGGGTTTCCAACTTGTATAAAACTCTGTTATGGAACTTCGAAAATTAAAATCGGTTATGAAGCTTTCAAAACAAACATCTTTTTTTCGTTTTATTTTTTTAATTAATAAGTTAACACCTGATCAAATTTTTGGCAAAAAAAACAACACTAAAATGACGTCTGAAAAGAGTAAGTTTTGAATTATTACGCACATCAGGAAGATCAAATGTAGGGTAGGTAGGTACATTTATAAATTATCTTCAATTATTATCCTTTTTAAGTAGGTACACATTTATTACATTTGTCTCCTTTTGTACGAATTTTTTTTTTGACGAAGAATTATAGGTATAGAGATCCATTTCAATCTAAAACATTCTATTTAATAATATTCTTTTACAATGAAAGTCACACAATTCTATATTTTGAACGATTTTTCCACACAGAAAACCGATTCTAGACCGTAAAAGATTTTTTGACAGTTCGAACTTTTGTATGTAAATTCAGAACAGAATAAAGTGATAAAAGGTTTTGCCCAATAGACCTGATTTATAAAATATCTCAAACGGGCTGAATGCTTCTAACTACAAACGCTGCTACGAGGTAGTTCAGTTAAACCTAACCTAATTAAAATCAAACTAATTGGTAGGTAGTTGGGGCAAATTAATAGGTTTGTATAGGAATCTTGGCCTAACTTTTCACAAGCATATTTTTTTATTTATTATTAGTTTTTGTTACAAACTTAAGTTCCAATATTTTTCACATATCTATAGGCATATATACAGTGAACTCCGGATATAACAACGGTGGAGGGACCGGACTTAAATGTTCGTAATAGCCGAATGTCACTTTAACAAAAGGTCAGAAAAATTAAAAAAAAAAAGTAGGTATTATTATTTCTGTGGCAAAAAGGAAAAACAACATAAGTCGACTTATGTCGAAATTGAGTTTTTTACACCATCGTATGCGAAATATTCCATTCTTTTTGCCATATTTTTTTTGTATTTTTATCTATTACGGTTTTTGAATTATAGAAGAAATAAAAACACATAGGTACGTCATACAACGCACAAGGAAAGGTAAACATTCAAACCGCTCTCCTGAAAAATTGCAAAAAGTGACTTATGCTGTTTTTCCTTGTGGCCACAGATTTCATCTTCTTTTTGTGGCCTTATTTCATTGGGGTCTTATTTCGCAGAGCCGTTTTTTTTTTTTAATTTCGTCGCTATCATCCGGATGATGAATTCAATTTTATGCAAAAAACCGACGCTATACCTATACGGAGTCGTCGTTATATCCGAAGTTGCTATAAGCGAATTTCACTGTAATCTATTCACTGTATACCTACCTATCTAAAATTTTGTTGACAATTTGCAAAAAAAATGGCCGGTGAGAAAAAACAGGCCTGTTCTGAAGCTGCTCTGAAAATTTAGAATTTTCCGATATTGAACAAGCATTTGGCTGACTAAATACTAAAATAGTGTTGTGATAGGCAACTGCTCATAATTTCAAACTTATTTATTTGCGAATTGCCTTTTCCAAAAACAAAACAAAACGAAGTAAGATTTTGGACATGATAAAATAGGTTGTCAAAGTACCTATTTAAAAACATTTTTTTTTTTGTATTCTACATAAAAAAAAAAACTAAAGCCCCCAACAAAGATAGCACGTACCTACCTACATTTTTTGTTCCTTAAAAAATAATGAGAACAAATTGTGTTCTAATTTGTACCTACACCCTAGGTAGATAAATCAGGTTTTCGATATACCTAGGTAGGTAGGTACCTACCTAACGAAATCAATGAAAAATTTTAATCTGTTAAAAAAAAAAAATCAATGCCTACCTAAGTACCTATAGAGAAATTACAAAACTAAATGCCCTTGGGGGCTAGTTCTAAGGTCCTAAAGATATGATCCTATCTATTCATTTTTGGCCTTCAATCTGAAACTGTTTTTCGCCCTGATGGGGCGGGTGAGCTCATCGGAAGACAACCACAACACAACAAAGTGCACTGTTGGCCCGATTTTTGCCAAGACTCGTAAGATTTTGCAATCAAAAACCAAAAGCCTTATATTTGGTTGAGGAGCATTGCAGAAAGTATTTTTCTGCCGTTGGTAAAGCATATTTAGTCAAAAATCACTTTTATACCAGAAAAAATCAATACCCTTGAGGGAGGTAAAAGTATTCAATATTCTAATTCAGAACGGGCACTTAAAAAAGGTATTTGGACGAACAAAAAAAAACAAAATTTTACTGTTTTGTTTTTATTTTTACAGAAAAGTTCACAAATAGCTGGTTACTAGTTTTTATTTTTATTTTTTAATATCATTTAAAACGAACGAGAACAAAATGAACCTCCAAATCAATAACCAACGCCCAAGGGCCGTTGATTAAAGCCAACCACTTAAATACAACCACAAGTAATACGAGAAAATTAAATTTTATTCACATTTCAATTCAAAGTAGGTAGGTATTTCGCTATTCCATCAAGTTTAATCGATAATATCACAAGAAGCCACTAACGTAAAAAAAGCACACCCACAAAAATCGATATTTCCCCAACCCTTTATGTAACCAAGCTGAGTTGGAAAAGAAAACCAGAAAATAGAAAAAGTCACACTAACATCACAATTTAACTAGATATGGATAAATTGAAAATTACTCACCAATCAAAAACTATATTATTCCAAATTCTGGTATCCAATTTATGAACAGTTTTGTGAAAAGTTTCAATAGTTTTCGTCGGCGCATTTAAAATGAAACCCAAAAAAAGAATCGTGACCTCACCCAAAAAACTGTAAGCAGACATTCTCTGCTTTTTTCTCACACAATTTTTTTTTTTTTTTTTTTCTTTTTTTTCATTTTCTTTTAACATTTTAAGAACTTTTTTGCTACATAATATTTATTGCAACCTTATTTTAAGGTATAATTTGTAGCAGACAGCACTTTATCCGAATTGGTGTGAGGTCGTCACTTTGGTATACGCACGTAATTTTATCGATTTTTAAAACAATCGCATGAAACAAACAGAACAAAAATAATAATAAACATTTTTAATTCGAACCCTCGCCGCACTAGCTTTTCGGAGGTAAAAATAACTGAAAATCGATTAAATTCTTCCTTTCCTCTTCACGCTTACGAAACGAAATCCAAACACAGAAAAAAAAATTCCTCCTTTTTCGCACAAAAATTTTAGAAAATTTGAAAACAAATCCGAAAAAAATGAATTTATTTACTTTGTAGCACTTTTTATTTTTGTTGTTTAACACACTTTGTAAAGAATTTTTTCTTCTTTATTCTTGCTTTTTTCCACACAAATCACATCGCAAATGAGGGAAAAGCCCGATTTTTCCCATGCACATACATCTTACAACATACCACACATTTCGATTTTTGTGAAACACCCTTTTAACCGTCTTTTTTTTTCTCCTCTAGAAAAATAAAAATTTTGCCTCAAAATTTGTGCACAATTATGAGGAAAATTCCCAACTTCAAAGCAATAAAGGAAGAAGAAAAAAAATACAATGATTCTAAGGCCCCCCTCCGAGTGTGGGGAGGGGGCGGCAAAATTTAAACGAGGCAAAGAAACACACACAGTACGATGTTAATTGAGAAAATTTGGGGAACACATTTTCCTTATTTTTCATACGATTGGCTGACGATAATTAGCAAATTTTTACAGTGGATTATCGGCGACATCCTAATGCATGTATTTAGTTACCTTTTTGCAATAGATTTTAACATTTAAACGGAAAAAATCGAATTTTTTTCACCCGGATTACAAAACGCACGGCCGAAGAGAATCTATATCTTGCTAAAAATTTATTTTAACGAAAAATTCACCATAGATGGAGTACGTGTATATGGCATTGGTTGCCCTGGTGCTGACGTCTTTGGTGGTTTCGACGATACGGCGACGACGACGATACGCGGCCATTCGCACGCACACAACGAAGTACTGAGCTCTGTGCCAGCAGGGAATACGAACACGTTGATACAGATGGCTTGCCAGTGTGCCGTGTGCGGATGGGAAATTCTTAGCGCTAAAAGAAGAAATTCACCACGCTACGTTGTCAGTTTTCACTGTTGTCATTCGGTTGCATGGATGTGGATTTTCTCTTCACTTGGCTTTAGAGGGTTGTTTGAATTTTTCACGAAACTTCATATCCTATTATGGTTGCAAATGGAATTTGAAATCAAATCCTCATTGACTGCACCGCTAATCTCTACTATTAATCTCATGCAGCAAGAGAACATGGCAACATTGCGTAAACAGATTCATTGTTGCCGTCGCCCTCGGGGAGGGGAAATAACATTGGCTATGTTGAAATAAAAATAACCCGTATATCCCGTTTGCTGTGGTGAATAAAGCAGTTCTTCCTTCACACGACCATCCGCAGAACTTAACTTATTCATAGGCACAAACATACAAATCCAAAGTCAGGCCCAGGCCGAGAGAAGAACTATGGCGAGAAAACAAAGAAGAACGGCAACGGCAACCATCGCCAGCAGTAGGATGTAGGAATAGGAATAGGTACCATTTACCAACACCAATACGCGATCCATCAACCAATTCACAAATTGTCAAAGCAGACCGAGACGAATTTGCGAATTTTCCTGGTTTTCATTTTTCATTTGCTGTTTATTTTCAATTGAATTTGATTCTTCAAAACGGTTATTGGAATTTTGTCTGCATAATGCTTTACAAACTTTCGAGTTTGGTCATTCAAATTCTGTTGTCTGGTTCAGGGAAATACATTTTCAAAAGGAATCGAAATAAAATGACCTAACTACATTAGTACCTTTTTTTCTTATTTTGCGAAACGAGATGGCAAAAAGAAGGAATAAATTTGTATTTGTAGGTAGGTTCATGAGTTGAACAGATGGAATCGGTTAAAAGTATTTCGAGAATCGAGAATCAAGTTAGAAAAAAGAGACAGCCAGGTCCATTACGAGAGACGACAGACGAGTCTGAAGTTTGAACTCTGAAGAACATGTGTGAGAGGGAGAACAATAGAAAAATGGCGCATAATGAAACTTTATTTTCTCTTGCCTGGGAAAGGGTGTGGTGGCGGCGGCGGTGGGATTCGCCATTCTCTCTCTTTCAGTATGTTTCTCTGGAATTGAAGTGTGTGTGACGTGTGAGATGGAAATAATATTTTTTTTACTTGTTTTCGCTTTTTATTTTGTTTTCTATAGTAACAGTTGTTGAGATAGGATGGGTAGTGTATATTTATGTATGAACTATGAAGTATGAAGATAAAAGAAGATTGCGTGCATTCAGGCAAATTTATATACCTAAGGAGAAAGAGTTTTTTTTTGTATCCCCAAACACAAGAAGAAAACACGCTATGGCGTGTACCTATGTATAAAAAAAATAATGTGGCTGTTTGCATATTTTGTTTTTAAGGAAAATGCAAAGCGATGCTGAGAAATAATTAAGGAAAGGCAGACAAATTGACTGAATGGATAAAATATAAATTGTGGTTTGGCGTTTGGGTAGCCACAAGCCTACAAGTTCTTAAATAGGTAGGTAGGTAGGTAGGTATGTTACGTCAAGATGTTTTTCTCTATTTGTATAGGGTAAAGGCACTACAGTTAACGTATTTGGCAAAGATAATGGAATTTAAAAGAGATGGATAACTTTCCAGTGGAAAGGCGCTGCCTACAAGCTGTTTTCCACAAAAATTCATAAAGTCACGCATACATGCTCATTTCTATGATAGTATAAGTGAGTTCGTGAATTCACCCGCAAGATGGCGGAAAGTTGGTGAACCCACCACCGAAATTCATAAAATTTTCAAATATCCTGGAAAACTGGTTTGGGCATGTTCACTAGGAAAATTTGAATTTTGACGGTTGGCTTGCAGTGAATTATAATTAATACGTTTCTAACATTTTGACACTGCCTTTTATCAAGCATGGTCAATACAGTTACGAATAACAATTCAAATTCCATTTTTATTAACAGAGTAAGTTTCTCTTAAAATTGAGCACAAGCAAATTCAAATTCAATTAATTTGCATATAAATTTTAAATGCAAAATGGATAACGTTTTAGTCAATTAGTAATCTTTCAAGGCTGTTATAATTCGGCATAAAATGTTTGTATTGTTTATTATTTATTATTTCAAAATTTCAAAACCTCAATACTTCGTTTTTCTACATTTTAGTACTGCACGTAGAAATAAATTATATTTTTTTTAGGTTAAATATCGCAATTTGTAATGTTTATTATCAATTTGAAACCCTAGCACACCGACTACTTCTTAAAATATATAAATCCATTCCTGTAAAAAATTAAGTATTGTCAATAAAATAATTTCACATATAAAAGCAGTTGTTCCTTCCAGTCGGACTAATACAATGGAGATATACGAAAAATCGTATATCTTACGAACAGACCTATATGACGTGGCACCGCGTATGGTGAATACAACATTAAGGGCCGGTCTATTCACAGCTGGTTAGAGCCTTGGTTACGTTAGTTACCGCGGATTTAGGTTAACCCATGATTATAAATCAGTGATAACCAATGAGTATCTGTTGACCGTTTTTTCACTTCGGTCATCAAACCATATCTTTGCAACAAATCGTTCCATTTTTCCATTTGGTCATTGACCGAATCCATGGTTATATATATATATTTTTTTTTATTTTTTTCTTCGGGTCTGTTTGTTTTTGATAAGTAATTTATTTAGGTAAGTATTTTATTAATGTATTTATTTTTTGTAAACTTAATAAACACAAAAATTAATGTCATAACCAAATAATACAGGCATTTTTTTAGAACAAAAGAATGAAACTTTGTTTTTATGAGTCAATAAGCATTTTTTTTGTGAACAAAACCGAAATAAAGCCAAAACCAATAAAAATATATTGCAAATTAACAGGCCACATGTTGATTTAATCAACGACAATCGCAATTTTCTCGTTCTCACAATATTTTTCTTAACTCGTGTGCTTTATTCCAATCTATTAGAACTGTCATATTCCAAGAAATGTTGAAAATAATCTTACTTCATCCTTTGCATCCATTATTTTGGCGTGTTGTGTATTCTATACTTATGTGTCAGTTGAAAACGTCAAAGAAACCGATGTGAAAGATTTTATTGGTTCACTCCACCTTGCGTTCTTCCTTCATTCTTTTATTTGCATTTTTTTTTGGCACAATATTATAAACTATACAAAAAGTTTTTGTATATCAGCTACGTCAAAATGAATACCTACGTAGTCCTTAAAAAATCTTGAACAAACGAAACTGCAGAAAATCAGTGGTTAATTAAAAAGATGCCCAAGATTGAATACTCCGGGCCTTAATATATTTGAATATTATTCAAATATAACTCACCACACTGAATTTTGAATGGTGGCCGGTCATTGGTCGATTTTTTTTTTCTTGTAGCTCAAAGCTCACACGTATTCACAGACAGGGATTGAAATTACAAAAACAACAATGTAAACAAATGGGTTTTGGGGGGATAGACGTACGAAAGATATCCATCTCTTTTAATTCTATAATCTTTGGTATTTGGTAACTTTGATTTCCAACAGTTCGGTCAATATTAAAGCTACCGCATAAAAATAAAATGTTTGTAGAAGTGGCGATATTTATTAATAATAATACATTAACATTTTTTTCGAATGTTACGTTCTGAATATTTATAAAAAGTAAATTCAAAAAAGTTCGATTTACACTAGTATCCGGACAGCAGAATTTAGTTTCCGGACACTTTTTTTTTAGTGTCCGGACAGAAAAGTTTATATGAAGTTTAAGTCGTTTTTTGCGTTTAATTGATTGAAAAAAATTTTTTTTTATAAAATATAGGTACTCTAACTTATAAATATATGTACCCACATTAAAATGATAACTTCTAAAACGATATTGGTATAAACTCCAACATTTCTTAATTGTTCTGACAATGCCTCAATCACATTGACAGCAATCTTTAATTTTGATGTTTTAGTCGATTGTTCTTCATCGAATAATTCTGGAGTTTGAGCTGTTCTTAATCTCTCCACATTGTTTTTAGCGCATTTCGTATAATAAATAGCTGATGGATCAAAGAAATACAAGCCACATCTTTTAAATGTATTTTGTATGGTAGCAACCTTATCTTTTTTTTTGACAATAGCATCATTCAAAAGGGGACAGAAGTTTCTCTTTGTTTAAGGTCGTTCCACGTTATTAATCAGCAAAATCCATGGTTTTGCATGTTGTCAACAATGTCTTTTGGAGGACTCAAGTATGGAAACAGTTAGGTTAGGTTTTAGGTTTATGGGTGGATACGGCAGAGCGAGCCCTACCGCACCCCACTTAGGTCCATGTGGACCCATTGTGATGGCCTTTAGGGGGGTTAGCCGATGTTGTTGGCGGTGATGTGTGTTACTTCACAGTTACTCGACCTTGTCCAGCCATCCCGATGTCCTCAGAAACCTGTAAAGATCAAATAGTGCAACATCAGAAAGCTCATGAACGTCATGGAAGTAATAGCTCCCAAGTGTTCTGTTCCTCAAGTGACAGAGACTCGGGCAATGGCAAAGGAAGGTGAGGTCTCCGCAGCCGCTGCATATATCGTCATTCTTGAGTTTCAATTTCATTGTGTGGTTTCTTAGGAAGTTGTAACCTGTTAATCAGGATCAAACCGCATAAGCTTGCTAGTCCGACTAGGATTATATTCCGGCCATAGCTTCCGTGTTATTTCCCAAGTGGATAAATCTTTCCACCTGTTATTGGCTTTCATTCGGATCTAATTTTCAATCTCTCTCTGAGATTGCAAAGTGGTGGTTTGATGGACTTAATCGCACGATCTTGATCCATAGCAGAACCATTTCTTGTTAGTTCATTGCCGGTTTTCTCCCTGTGTCCAGGGATCAAGCAAAGGCGAATGGTGTACTGCGAGCAGGGAACCGTAAGCTCTTCGCGGCAACGGCGATCTAGCTTCGATTTTATTTCAATATCAGATACTGCTTTTATAGCCGCCTGGCTGTCAATGAATATGGTAATATCTGTATTTGGTATTGCTAAATGGAAACCGTTAACGTCTCTTTTTCATTTCTAGCAGCAATTTGGTAGGTATATGTTTTTGTAATCTTTTGGGGCTATAACCTTGCCAATTTTTGGACAGATGCTTTCGTCACTATTTAAATTTAATTCGTTAAGGCTCATTTATGATTTGCTCCAGACCAATGCTTTTCAAATATTCAATTAGTTCCCTAACATATGTGTTCTGGGTGACTGCTGCCCTAACCTTGCTGATGTTTAACAGATCGTGGACTTTAATAAGAAATCCACACTTGTAAAGATCGGCACACAACTGAGCAATCCGTTCCTGTTCTTCATTTGTCAAATAAGGATCTTGTCCTATTTTCGTAGCTTTTTCACCAATCTTTTGCCCTTTAACCGGTCATGTAATGTTGAACGGCATAAACCAGCTTTACACGAATGATTAACTGATTTGTCCCTAGGTATATCGTCTAAGGCATTAGCTATACTTTCTGCAACCACTTCTTAAAAAATGAGTTAAAATAAAATACCTATTACGATAATTAGAGCTTTGAAAACCGAAAATAACATTCAAAACAATAAGCTGTCCGGAAACTGAAACTAATTTTTCAGTACCCGGACAGATACATTCTCAGTTAGAAAACCCTATCCGAATACTGAAAACCTGCGAGAAAAACACAATTCCTTTTCTCTCTTTCTTTAGAAACATTCATAAGTATGGTTTAGGAGCATTTAAACGAGAATTTGTATTTCCTCTCAAATTTTCAGTATCCGGACAGGTTGTCCGGATACCGAAAATGCTCTTTAATTTCAGTTTTAGTATCCGGGCACTAAAAATTAGACCAAAAAAATAATTTTATTCTATATTTTTTTTTAAACTATGAAAGCGGGTTCTATTTAAAGGAAAACAGAGTACTTTCCAGAAGAATACGTTAAAAAATACTCTTTGAATAACTAACTTTTTGTAAATGCTCGCACTATTTTTTTGTTATGCAAAATGACAATAAAACCACACTCTCGGAGCTCAGCCACAACACTGCTGCTTAACTCTTACATTATACATCTGTTTGATTTCAAACTTCGTATGGATATGAGTGACACATAAAGGATTATATTATTGTTGATATTTGAGACTATTTATGTGTGATATACCTATTTTTATCAGATAAACAACATAGTGTCCGGACACTAACACTGTCCTAGTACTCTAGGTACTAGGTATACCTATATGACTCAAGCGCGTTTTACCTACTAGGTACCTACCTACATGATAAAACAACAGAATTTTTGACGAAGCCGAAGTTGACGTCCTTAATGAACTGTTCTATTGTCTAAATTACAAATCCGGTGGTCTGAACGCATTCGTAGGTAGGTTACCTACCTACTTATTCCGTTCAACGTAGAGATCAAGGGATGATCCAGGCAAAAAATGGACAGAAAAAGATGCTTTCATGATATTAGACTAGGTACCTACCTACATAAAAACTGTGTTCACGATCTGATGAAAACAAAATTAAATTGCGCATATTTACTAGGTCTGTTACACCGAATCGAGAATACCCCTACAATATTTAAATACCTTATATACCTAGGTACCTACCTATTAATAATATTTAAAACGAGAAAATACTATTTTGACGAAGCTGCCTATTCGTAAAGTGTTTCCTATGCTCGAATAGCAATCAAATAAAATTGTATGATCAAATTTGTTCTTAAATTAAATAGGTACCTACCTACCTATCTACCTATAGATAGGGTGATGGCCCCTAAGTTCAGCCCCTCTAGTAGTAGTAGTCAGCCTCTGGAATACAAAATGCAGCGCAATAGTTAATCCTTTGGTCTTTCTTTCAAGCAAAAAATATAATTCCCTTGGCTAACATTTCTTCTATCTGCGTCCAAGAACTTGCAACAATCCTGGTGCTGCTTCGCGCGTAAAAAATACTTGAGTACAGTTCTTAGGTCTGTTCCCTTACTTTCTGGTTAAATTTTGGCAAAAACTCACACTTCTCTCATTGCGAGAGAATTCGCTCACCGAAATGAAATGTAACCAAAAAGAAAAGGAACGCGTTAAACCACAAATTTGAAAAATTTGAATTTTTCCAAGGCGGGAATATTCGAATATCGGTAGAACAAAACAGAAATTTTTATTTAAGACCAAAATTTGTATTGCAGAAATTAAAGAATGCAATTCTTTTTGTTTCTTACATCTTTTTTAATGCTAGACAAGCATAAAATTGTAAATGAAATCAAATAAAAAGTCAGATTGAAATTAACATTTGAACGATTTGACAATCATCTGTCAGGAATAACCAACTAGCCCAAAGAAATTTCTTGGGCTAATATTCGTAGGCTTTTTATGGAGGGGAAATGTTTTGCTCTCTCTTTTTGGCTCTCTTCTGCCCCACTTTTGCGTAAGGGAACGAAGTTTGACTAAATTTGGCGAATGTGTTCGAATGCATTATCGTTAGGGAACAGACCTCTTATAAACGCAGAAAACGAGTGGTATTCCAAAAAAATAAATGGTAGAAGTAGTTTTGGAAAAGTGATACAAATACTAATCCATTTAATGTATTTGCATTTTGTGATTATTGTTGTGTTATTGACAGTTTATTTTAACTAGGTATTTCTTAACTTAAAATGTTAAAAATATGTTTTGTTAAATAATTAAGAGGGGGGCCGACCTTATGACACATTATTTTTATGATTATCCTAGGCTCAGCCCCCCCGGCTGACTACTGGAGACTACGTTAATTTTTTTTTTTACAATATCTGAGTATGCAAAATGAATGGAAACTTCAATCTGTCTGGATTCGCACCAAAATTTCGATCAATTTTCTTTGTTTTCCAGTAGTCAGCCCCCCTGTACATTTAGTAGAGAAATGGGGGCTGATTATAGAAGACACGGTTCTTTTAAACGTTCTCCAGTTGTCTGGGGCTGACTGCTGGATACTTGCGCGGCCGACTACTGGAGCTGAGGGGGCTGACTACTGGCAATTTTAAGGACCAATCAAACTCAAAAAAAAAGTTAAGGGAGTCGGCCCCTTAACTGGTGCCATCACCCTATTAGGTGTAACAAAAAAAAACTTTCAAAGATGCATATTTACATCAATTTGTACCCAAAACACGCAGTTTCTCACAAAACCCGCAATACCTAGTTTCTTTTTTCTACAGAAGCGGAAATGATGCACTCTTTGAAATATCAAAATAAACTACCTATACCTAAGTACCATTTCTTTTAACGTTGAAATTGATTGTACTAGTTGACAGGTGTTCGACTACTGGGAGTGTTCGAATTTGGGTGACTCTTCCCTTCCTATAATACACGATTACAATATTCTAGCTGCTTATAGGTACTGTAACAAAATAAAAAAATATTTGGGCGGATTATTACTATCGAATGGGGATAGGAACTCTTAAGCTATCAGTATAAATTAAGATAAGTTCGTTCTATAGGTACCTACATTATAGTAGGTGGCGCAGGGAAATAAATCCACGGGAATTAACTCCACCTGAAAATTGAAACCATTTTAATTGGGAAATAAGTCCACTTAACAAAAGTGTACTTATAGCTGTCACCCAAAGTGAGAAATAATTTCACTAAAAAGTTTATGGACTTATTTCCCTCGGACAAAAGAAAAAAGTGACGCAAATTCCCGTTTAAATACCTAGATGTTTTAAACCAGACATTAATGGACAATTTAACGGCTCTGCGAAATAATGCCCAATGAAATAAGGCCCCAAAAACATAATAAAATAAGGCCCCAAAAAATTATACAGGAAACAACAACAACGATTTTTAATAGAATTCGGGGTGTTATTTCCTTTTTTGGGGCTTTATTTGCTAATGAAAATTGGGCTCTTATTTCATATTGAAATAAGACCCCAAAAGAATAAATGAAATAAGTCCCCAAGTTTTTTTTTTGTTATTAATTGTTACCCTTCCGATATGGAATGCGTATGCAACGCCCCTGCTTGGGTTTACTGTTAGATTGCGGGGAGGGTGCGAGGTTGAGTATATACAAAGTTCCTTTAGTCTAAATTAGTTTATGCAATATCAACAATATTAAATAAAAAGCAGTTTTCATTATTTTTCATTACATTATTAAATAAACCCCAAATTTGGGGTCTTATTTCATTTTTCATATTTGATTCATTTTCTCTTTTGGGACTTTATTTCATTGGGGCCTTATTTCCTACAGCCTTATTTAACATTATGAATAACAAAAAAGGGTAACAAATTTATCTATCTATTTTCCTGCACCCACAGAGGCTTTATCCTTTTTCCTTTATGGAGAGTAACTGCAAGCCTAAAAGAAATCCTTGCCTTCAGGGCAGGAGATGTGAAGGAAGTATGGAGATGTAGTGATATTAAAGTCAAAAATTTGTTCAACAGTGCGATCCTTGAAGTTGAACTTATGATAGTACCTACTCATACAAACCCTTCGGGCTGTGGTGTTAGGTCAACGATGGCGCTATGGTTTTTAATTACCTATCTATAAGGCGAAAGCTAATGAAAATATAAATTATATACCTTATATGGCATTTTGAAAGCAGATTTCTTCGATTGAATGCATCTATCCTCGGAAATTATTTATCATTATTATACCTAGATGCATTCGCATAAAACTTGTATTTTCGTACATTAAGTTTGTGCATTTTAGCCTAGGTACCAATTTGAATACTTCGGGGTCATTTCTACAAACGCTTGTCTAAATGCGAAGACTGTTCTGGTTTTTCGTCATATCATCAATATTTAAAGGTGTTGGCTCAACAACAGGCGCCCAACGGTATACAACGTTTGTTTTCTTAAATCTATTTTACATATACTGTGCACCGAAAAAAAAAAGATTGTAAAAAACAGCCGTAATATTGATATTTTTCATTGACAAAATCGAGCTGATGTTGAAAATATCAATTCTGATATGACTCCAATATTAATTTCATACACGTTTCGAATGTAATTTTAACAATGAATTTATGTGGAATTGATATTAGAATTTTATAATATTTTAATATTAAAAATGTGAAATTGATACGATACGCATTTTTTTTTGAGAACATCGATTTTTGATATTAAAATTGTGTAATCGATATGACAAAAACGTATTCATTTTACGCTTTTTATTTTATAGCTTTCATTTATTTTTGATAAGAATAATTTTAATTTTGATATTAGACATATCTAATTTCATTTGATTTCATTTATTTCTGATAATAATAATTTAAGTTTTGATATTAAAATTGTTTAATTTATATGAAATAAATGTAATCAATTTTATATTAGAAATGTAAAATCAATATTCAGTCTTACTTACTTATTTTAAACATCGATATTCTAATTTTGTCCAAGCGGTGTATTTCAAACCTTAATTCATAAGTTGACTTATTTTGCAATAAGGTTTTGTATTTTTTTATTTTTTTTTTATATAGTCCTAAAATAGGTTTAGACGACTTTGTACGTCTTCAGTAATAAAACAATTAATAACAATTTATTTTAAAATATTTTATTTCCTATTAAACATGTTCCATCTGGAAAATAGTAAACATGAATTGGAGGACTTTTAAAGTCGGCAATAGCTATTATTTTCAAGGAGATACTTTTGGAACCTACAGAGTAAAACTGATCGTGATCTATAGATTCTCTATGTTTCGATTCATATCGATAGCTCAGAGGCCCAGACTGCCTTATTACGGTTACATAATGGGTTAATTTCTGGTTTTCTGTAATTAAATGATTTACACGATAAAGTTACAAAGATTACCAGAATACGTAATAAAAACTTACACAAAAGAGCAATAAAAACTGTCTCCAATCGAAATTCCCTTAACAACTCCAATATTACACGATTCTTCCGGAAGGGATTCTACGGATTCAACCTCCAAAGAATCCGGAAAACTTTGAGGGTTTCCGAGATCATCATCCCCTATTATTTCACTAATGTCTGCAAAAATAAACTGGTCTTGATGTTCATCCATTAGCTCTTTTTTTATCAATGTGTTTTTACAGATTTTTTTTTAACACTAAATATTACACAAATTGCAAAATTGCACATTAAATTAAAAGTTAACACGGAAAACACTCTACAAACAAAGCGATTGCTACGAGTAAACCACTGCAAGTGTAACTGCAGTTTCAATTTCAGACTCGTTTATTTCGTTAGCAACTGCCTTTTTACATTATTCATATCAAATATGTTGGTAATATCAAAAATTGCACCTTAGGGTACCGGTATTTTGGGGCTTCGGCTTATTTTTACATGTCTCACATGAACAGTACATTTTGTCAATATTAAAAACACATTAAATCATATTGGTTTTTAATTTGTGAAGTATATTAAAATTAAAACTTATCAATTTTACATTATTAACATCACAACAATACGCGTAATGTAGAATTGACATTAAATCTTGTAAACATTACATTACAGAACATCATACAAAATTTGATATTGCTTATTGATATGGGAATGTAAATCGTAATTCCAAAAAATGTAAGCTTTTAATGTAAATCTTCCATGAAAATTATTAATCTGATATTTTTAATATTAAAAAAAATACGTTTTATTCAATTTTTGAAATTTTCGCATGAAATTGAAGTTGATATGACAAAAATATCAATTTGAAATTACATTTTTTTTTGGGTGTGTTTGTCTTGTCGCTTGTCGGATTCATACTCGTAGTATGCATCATTTTCAGGGTTGACCTCAAGGTGTTCAAGTCCGGGTGTTGATAATACGCATTAGTCGCGGCGTTTATAATATTTATACATTTTTGGCTATTTTCACAAGTCTTCTGTCCTAGCTCCTGGCGAGTAGTCTTGCGGGCTCACCCCAGCTTAAATTCTAGTGCAATTCGAGATTGGGTTTAATTATATTGCAAAGTTGTCAAAAAGACAATGGGCCAAGTTTCTAACGCCCGAAACACACTTAGGAATATAGCATTCACATGCTTTGAATTTATCCGTTATTAGTAATTCCTGTCCGATACCGTTCATGGATCATGGTTTGTTACCCATTTAAGATTTCCAAAGAACTAAGGACCCGGATCATTTCGTTGGTAAACTTTCTTCAATATTTCCTCTCATATTATCATCTACGTAAGTAGATATAGGTAGGTACCTCTATATCATGAGTTGCAAATGGCACTCTCCACACTTTCATAAAACGTGGTAGGTGGAAAATGGCATGATCTGCGTCTTCCTTTTTTCCTTGGTCGGTAAATATCTATATACTATAGTAGGTATTTTTTTTTTAAACTTCGATCTAAGCAAATCAAAGTAAAGCAGGATATATTCAGCGATTACAACAACTACTGTGAGTCTTCGAAGTGCTTTGCTGAGATCGAAGCTCAAAAGGCCTAGTGTGTCGTGAAAAACTGTGTAATGAGACAATTTTTTAGGATATTCCAGCCAATTTGGCAACTTCGTCTCTGTCATTACCTACATAATAGGCTTCTATTCTTGGACAAGATCCTGAGAATAAAACTGCGGGCACGTTCCTCTATCGTTTCCCATACACCATCTGCACAACCACCGTAGGCCCAGATCGGGCTTTTCGGAATCCAATTGGCAGTCTTAATACAACACTTTTAACTAGTTCCGTAATGGCATAAGTCTGTTCTGTTGTAAATTTGCAGATGATCATTGGTGCGATATTACCCATCGTATAGGTTACCTATTTATTTCTGTAAGCCGCTTGGAGGCAAGTTTCCGTTAATCAGTTGGGAGCTCCTAGTCGTTTTACCGTCTCTCTGCTCTGACAATAATTATTTAAGTGAAAGCTCATCCTCGATTTGAGTCTATTTTCAAAATACCTAGTTACCTATTGGTAGGTTGGTACCTAAGTCAATCTGTCCCACCTTTTCCATAATCTTTTTTATCTGTGTTTTATTAGAAAAGTTATCATTTCAGTCATCACAGTCATCAGAATGTTACAAAGCAATTAAAAATAAAAAAGAAACACCCAAGCCCAATACCTACCTATATCAAACGTAGGTCCTTATCTGCCATCATATTTAAGGTACCTATCTCCTTGCCATTGTTAGTCACCTGCTGACGCACTCTTCCAGCTGACGCCTCACTTGGCATGGCATCATCATAGCCTTACAGTTGTAGGTTGTAGCCATGTATGTATGTCACATTTTTATACATTTATGTACCTACTACGTTCGAAGCCGGTGAACTTTACAAAGAATTCACAAAAAAAAAAGCTTGTAATTACGTATGTAGGTATGGATATAATAAATTGCTCATGCTCTGCGCTCTTGACCTTGTCCCACGTCAAAATACAAAGCGTACCAACTTAGAAATTAATAAAAAAAATAACACAAGGGAAATTCCCACTATGTATACCTATACCTATGCATAATAATAATAACGTAATCTCCTCCTCTTCCTGCGGCTGCACGTCAACCAATTGGTACTTTTTGTTATTCTTTTATGTCGGGTAGGTATGTTGGGCTCCTTGTTTTTGATTTTCACTCTGACGTGTTCTGCTGCCCCTGCCGTGCCTGTGTCACTTTACTACACTATAATGTACACATACACATTCCCATGCAGCTCTGTCCGCGGCGGTGCCCATCCGCCATCACATTCTAAATTGCAAACAAACCCCTCCGCCCCTAGGTACTTTGTATTCGCATTTGGTACCAACACAACTACAAAATAAAATCAATCATTAAATGGAGAGAGGGAAGAAACAAATTTGCAATTCTTTTATCATTTCTTTTATTTTCTACGTCGCTCTGTCTAATTCCCGGCTTTTTGCGGTCAATCCCGGGCATTATTTATGTTTGTAGATTGTAGGTGGTGTTGTTGGTTTGGTTTTTGCTTTTGGGATGCGTTGCGTAGCGAGTGTGTTTCGTGTACAAGTGTTAGTGAGGTGTTGCTTTTGTTCTTTCTTGTGGATTCTGTTTTTTCGCTTTGAAATACCTACGATTGTTTTTATTTAAACCGATTTTGTTTTTTTAAACCAGCACCTATCACCATGTTTCGAAACGGTCCAGCCAAATCAGGACAAGTCCACATTCCACATACGAAAGATGATTTCGCCCTCATTATCATTCTTCAGCCTTGACCCATCGCTACGGTGACCATTCCTCCTCTTTTTGAGAGCACAGTCCTCTTTTTCGCTGCTTTGACCCCCTGATATTGAAGAAAAAGTAAAAGAAGACATTCGGAAGTCGGTATAATAAAACCTCTTTTCGCTTCTGTAGCCCTCTTTTTATTCTTATCCTTCTACGATAAGAAATATCCAAGTAGGTGCCTATATAGGTACTTGGGTACTTTCTCTATTCTTACAAAGCTGGAGTTAGAATATAATCTTGATAATATCTTTGTAGTACCTAACTACAGTAAAACCGGGATAAGTGCCTCACCTTAAATGCCCCGTTTTGATAGGCACTTATGCGGGTAATGCAGTTATAAAAAAAATACGCTTAAACATAGGCACTTAGATACCTATCTCTAAATTTATATAAAAAAATATTTTTTATTATAACAAACATTTTTAAAAAGAAAATAGGTAAGCATTCCATTTTTATTTTTGATTTTTAAAACATGAAGCACAAGGAAAAAAAGCTTTTGTATTTTTTCAGTTGAGTTTAATAAAAGTATACAAAAAAAAAAGGCTATTAAGCCGGAAAGGTCGTTAAGCGAAAGGTTCTTATAAGATGAGTTTTATATGAAAAAATCCTCAGAATTTTAGTTCTCAAAAAAAAAGGCAGTTATGCGAGATATGTAGATACTAAAGCGAGAGGCACTTATCCGGCTTTTACTGTATTGATTTTGAAAGACAAAGTTGATTAATTTTTATAAAACCTACAAACTTTGATAATATCTAATAATTTGCTTTCACCCCGCTCGACTGTATTTTTACTAAAAAAAATCCTTTTTTGTGATTGAAAAAAATGGTCACCGCACCCATCGCATACCTAGGTATATGTAGGTATATGTAGGCACCGGTACCCACTATATCGTACTTTTTTTTTTGATTACAAATGCCAAACGAAATGTTTGCAAGAAAACACTGGCAGAATAATTTGAAGTTGACATCAACGGAAACGGTTTGGAAAGGTACAAAGAGGTCAGCTAAAACCTGAAAGGAAAGACGGGCAAAAATCGAAAAACAAGAATGCAACTGGAAACATACTACCTACAACAGAAGAACAGATTCGTCAGGTAGGTAGGTTTAGGTATGTACCTACTGCGAATATCAGCCTAATAAATAAAAATAAATTTTGTTTAGCTGGCACCGACAGAACGGGACGTTCGGATTCCAAGTTTAGTAATAGGTTGCCTGGTCAACCCGTTCGGATACCTAGTGAAGGCAAATCTAGTTAACGTTTTACATAAACTAATTACCCGAATTACCCGAATATCCCCTATGTGGCGCAGTGGCTTAGTGGTTAGTGCGTTGGACTACTAAGCGAGGGGTCCGAGGTTCGAATACCGCAAAAACCCAAATTCCAAATTAGGGTTTTTTTTTCCACTGCGCGCCATACCTCTCGCGAACGTCTGAAAAACATCCGAGAGTCAAACTGTCTTATAAGAGCTTCTCAATTAGCCATTTGGAGTCGGCATAAAATTGTAGATCCATTCCATTCGTTCCAAAAATGAAAAACTCACACAAAAGGAATGGTTGTGAGATGCTAGGCCTAGGGTCCCTCCGGACCTGTTGCGCCAACTATTTTTTTTTTTTTAATTAGCCGAACTAAGGAAAAAAAGTAACTTGGCTGCACAGAACCTGCTCTACACTTGACATTGGCAGTTAAATCAGCTGTTTTTTATTGCAAAAGAAAAAGCAATGCATATGTAGGTAGATTTGAATATACAATTCAGATTTGAAAGTTAAATCGATACACGCCGAGCTTGGTGATAACTCATAAGTGACGTAAAATGTTTGCGATGCAGAAGATGCGGCATAGCGATGCAGCAGCTAAGTGAAAGTGTTAATCAAAATAAATTAAAATTTACTTTGATCCATATCAATTGTTCAATGAAGAGCAATCTGTATTAGAAACTAAAAAAAAAAAAAATTTCCTATACACATCCATATGCCTCCAAGGCGGCGCAAGTCCGCCTATCGGAAGATGCTATCATTTTTACAAATTTGTTCTACTTTCATATTTGTGAAATAAACAGATACAAATACAAAATACACGCCACAAGTACAACGTACAAGTCACCTTCTCTAATTTGGATTCTTCATACCTATTCGCTCTCAGATTTCAAATTTCGTGTGTCTAATCGAACATAAAAACGTCACTTGCTCTTTTTGTGTTGATATTGATATTCGTGCGATACGAATATGTTTGTGTAACATTCGAAATTTGCGTCCTGATTGATTTCTTAATATTTATACATAAATATTTTACAAAAACAGAAAACGTTAACAAACTCCACCAATTGTCAAATTCAAATGCACTTGTGTTTGTAAATCTGAAGAAAATCTGAGAAAAAATTTAGATTGGCAAAAGTGCTCTGAAATCTGAAAACGATTGCTTTTTTTGTACCAAACGAACATAAAAAGTGCTCTCAGAGCAAAAAAGTGCCCAATCGAATAGGTACCACATAGGAGAACGCTAAATAATTGTTTAGATTTTTTGCGGAATTTTGGCGAAACCAACTGGGCAAACACTGCAACGTTTGACCGCTCGCCTATAAAAGTATGGGACTATCCGACATACCGCCAGGTCTGGCCGACCCCGGAACAACCGATTTGTACTGGTCGGCAACATCGCCAGACTTAAACGCTCCAGATATCTTTAGGCAGGTTTGTTTTTTTAAGTTATGAGACTATGTCAGCAAGTCTCAGACTTCTAAAGCCCTCAAAGAGAATATCCGCCAAGAATGCGAGGACCTATCGCCGAAAATAGTCATCATCTTGTAGATTTCGGTGTCAACAAGCTGTCAAATTTATCAGAACAGAATTAAATCGTGGAAAGTTTGTATTTATCTATAAGTAAATCCCAAATAAAAGAAAATGTCAACACAATGATTGCTTAATTTACACCTTTCGGGGACAGTGTAGGAAAATTACACAGAAAATATAATATTTGATGATTACACAAGTTTAATTATTTCTCTTAGAAATAGTGAATATATAGAAAAGTTTAGGTAGCAATGTAGGTATATACAAATTTACATATTTTTTTTAAATTGGAGTTGGAGTCTACTTTTAAAAAAATCTGGGTAGGTTGGTAGGTACGAAAAGTTTAAATTGAAAATAAAATTATAAACATGGTTACTTGCTAATTAAATAAATCACGGTAAAATTCTTACAATAACATTTACTTTTATAATTTTTGAAGCAAACACCGGCGGATGAGTAACAATTACGATACAGGTGTGAAACCATTTGTGGCCATTGAAATTATACTAATTCGGATAAAGTTATATCACATTCTGGTGCTAATTAAATAAATCGGTTCTATTTGTTTGCGATAATTAGATTGACAGTTGGATGGAGTTAAAGTTTAAGGGTGTCATCATTTTTGAATGCATTGTTCATATCTTTTTTGTCTGTAAGATTAAACTGAAAATTAAGATAATTCAAAATGTCTTCTTAAAATCATTTAAAAATGTCTTCTTAAATGCAATAAACTCACATGGGTTCGAAAACAAGCCTCACCATTGATTTTTTGTTAGCTCATCTCAGTGTGATGTATTATTTTTGTTGTCTTATATTTGTTTACCTACCTACTTATTAAAAGTTGTAATAATTCATCTTAATTTAATCGAATATTTAAAAGTGCGAAATCCAGAAGCATCAAAATAAGTCCAGACCAGATGGGGCTCCCCATACGTGAAATAGTTATTATTTGCTTAATCTTTCACCACCTATCACTGAGAAAACTAAATTTAAAAATATGGGTACCAAACCCGAAAAATTCGTTCCTACATCCATAACTTGGCAAGCTTACCCATGTCTTGGATGGACGAGGCTAATGTAGCCAACAAAGAGTTACCATAGCTCTTTAGCACGCGGTTGTTAACAAAATTAATTAAAATTAATTTGGGTCGGGTATGAACACCGTACACCAATGTCCTGTTACCCGCTAAGCTTGCTATGTTTGCTTACAACAACCTTTTATCAGCTGCGTTACCTAGTCGTTACGGTACAAGCACTGCCATACGGCTATGATAACTCTTTTCTGTACAGTTCTGCTTAGGCTATAAGGTTGTTCTGGCTCGTAGAATAAGTGACAACTGAGTGGTTTTAGGTATAACAACTGACATGCGGCTATGACAGCTCTGTGTTGGTCTAAGCAATTCTCTTTCTTCGTTTCTACTGCTATTAGTATCGAAGACATCGCGCTGTACAGACGCGTTATTAATTTCGCCAGGTAAGAGTTCAATTATTTTTAAAACTGTTCTTATATTTTTATATGCATGTAAATGTATCAAGTGTGAAAAAAAAGATACCGATTCTTTTTCAATTTTATTTTTAAATACAGCAGATAAGGACGAATATATGCAGCTATGAATCGGGTTTCAAGAGACAGCTGCCAAACAGTGAGCTTTCAAATTTCTTAGGAAGTCAGGCTAAGTAAAATAAGGGGCCTCCCATTTTGGGTTGTCAGAACCTCTCAATAAGGTGCTAACAGCTCTGTATGTAGCTATTACAAATCTTAAAAGAGGCTGTAACAGCCTTTCAGAAGGTTCTGACAGCTCTGTATATGGGGATCACAACTTGTTTAGAGGCTGTGACAGCCTTTCAAGAGGGTGTTACAGCTCTGTATAAGGGTGCCACAAATTTGTGTAGAGGCTGTGACAGCCTTTCATGAGGTTCTGACAGCTCTGTATATGGGTACCATAAATCTGTTGAGAGGCTGTGGTAGCCTCCACTGCCTTCGCATTAGCTCTGGAAAAAGGTATTAGCAACTCTGTATGCGGGTCTGATAGCAAACTTTGATGTCCTCAAATATATTTTGTTGGTTACTGCAGCTAATGTGCTGTACCCATATAACTGAAGGCATCACACCTTACTTTTGGTTGTCCCAGCAACAAAGTTAGCAGTTGATGTGCCTACACAAACAGAGGTGGCGCATTTAGTAGGGCTATCGTAGCTCTGTAGTTTTCTGAGTGTACCGCTGTATTTATAAAAAAAAAAAATGTGCATAAGTAAGTAAGCTAACAAGACGTCAGTTTGCAAACAACAATTTGACGTAACAGCTGTGTAGTTAATAAATTCAACGCAGCCTTTGTAGGTACGGGGGCTATACTACTAGGCATCGTAAGACTGTATGGCGCTGGTTGCGTTCGCTCATGAATGGTTTTCGGATTTATCTTAGAGACGAAATTTTGCGTTGTGAGCGTTAGGTGCAAACCAAACCCATCGTGGGAAACGCGAATATCGGAAATCCGAACTGCTTTATTCAATGGGGACGTTCAAGAATCTAGTTATAAGTCTGACAGCTGGCTGACTTGATGTGTCTCAGTAGCTTTGATTAGGCTAGATCGGTCACATGAACAGCTTTTTCAGTTTGGAATTTATAGCGGCAGAGCCGAGTAATCTAATAAAGAATTTCGTAACTAAGTAGGTACTAATAGGAAAAGTGACGTTACCGATCAATCTAGTTTTGGCGGTCAGGGTACCTAGTCCAGGACAATCTAGTCGACTGAAAGATAACTAAATTTTTGCCCATTCGCAATAATGTAGGTATCGAATTAAATATTCGCCCGTTAACACTGGCTTTAGATTGAATTTCGAGGCACGAACGTATTCAGACAACCTACCTACTTAGGTACCTAAAGAAATTATAAACACTTACCCAAACAATATTTTTGTAAGAAATAAGCTGGGTCCTAATCGTACAGGACGATCATTTTATTACTTCTTTAACACGAGTAATGAATAATTCTTACAAAATTATTTTCCTATTCAGCAAGGTAGGTTAACACTCAAAATAATTGGATTTATTTGAAGCGATTAAATGACACGTACCTACTACCTACATTTATTAAGAAATTTAATGTTATATTGCACTCGGCGACAGGTACATAATTACTCATGCCATTTCCTCTGACTGTTTCTGTATTTTTTTTTTTAATTTCATTCCACCTGGCATCGTGATGCACATTTTTATTGTGCCACTGCTGTTTACCTTTCATTTTCCATTCCCCTACCCTCTTTCATTGCAACAGTAAACGGCTACAAAGTTATCGAAATTGCACAAACACCACTAAGCAAAAAAGTTTTCCCTTAATGCATTAGGAGAGTGGCAATAAAAGAAAAAGAGAAAAGGAAAAATCAAATATTATAAAGGGGCATGCGACATGGGCAGTGTGACCAATTCAATATTTGAAATCATGCTTAGTTCAGCAATATAGGTAGCATGTTTTTTTTATTTGTAAAAAAGGTGCTAGAAAACTTGCTAAACATTTTTTTTAAATCAAACCCTGCTAAAAAAAAAATAATATTAAATAAAATGCGTGTTTTGAAGGTTGATTGCAATTGCAAGCTTGCTGAAACCTGTCTCTGCTCACTGTCAAATGAGAATGTAATGGTCTGTTTACACTAAGGTTCGTCTGCTTTGATTTTATTTTATTATTTTTATTCGTAAATTTGGCTAAATCAAAATCACGCTAAAAAAAAAATCAAATAATCCTGATAAATTAAACAGATGGTCTTTGGTCACACATTGGGTGGGTCTGGGTGATGAACAAAGAGTACTCGAAAAGGAAATAATGTCATTTTCGTATTCAGCTTTTTTTTTTTTGTTATTGTACATAAATAAAAAAAAAAAATTGTGAAGGAAGATTTTTCTATAGAAATCTTCATTGCAGATTTTTTTGTCATAATTGCAGTTTTGTTAAAATATTTTTATGGCAATACTGGTAAGTGTACTTAAAAAAAAATTCAGAAATAAAGAGGAATTTCTTATTTGAAGGGTGGTGCTTAGAATCCATGTACGTACAGTGGCTTACAAATAACTTTCTACGGACAAATTGTTGTAGCTCGGATATTAAAAACCGTGTTTTCGTCGAAAACTTGTCGATTCATATTCACACCGAACACCAAATTGTTTTCGTTTGACGTTTCAATCCGCTATTTTGGTTACAAATTTCAATCGCATTTATTAACAAATGAAATGAATTCAGAGCATTTAAAAATAATATTAACTCATTAATTATGGTTGAAAAATGATTTTAAGTTGTGACATTTGTCACGCAGCGGTTCTGCTGAATTTGCTGAATATTGCAAAAGGTGTTTTGTGTTTTTGTTTCAACAATATAACGATTGGAAGCCGTTTTTGTTGTATTTAAACGACTCGTTTTGAATACTGAAATATGTATGGGAAAACTTCTGTTTCCGATTAAGTTTTCGAGTGTTTTCGCGAAAACCCGGTTTTCGTCTCGGTGTGAATAGGGTATAAGATAAGATATTTTAGCTTCCTGCGAGACAGGCAACTAATAAAAGAACCAAGAAAAATAATCCAAAAAAAGAAGAAGAAATTAAAATTTGTTTAACTTAAGCGCACTAACAATCGTTCTTTATTTGGTTCGCATTTTTGGCCGCAAATTGCGCCAACTTGTACCACTGTTTTATATGTCCCATGGGAGAATAACTATCGCTTGAAGAATTCTACTATAGCTATTTGACAAACCAAGATGGGTTCTAGGAGAAAGTTACCACAGGTGAAGTTTAAGAAATTCTAGTGATTTATTTGCTTATATACTTATACTTCTAAGAACACATAAAGAAGGAAACTTCTGTACAATTTTGCTCAAACAGTATATAAGAAATGTCAACATTTGTTATCGAATAGCGACTAATCCTTTTAATACTGCAGTCCAATAGTTACCGATCTTAACAAATTAAAACGAAGTTTAAGAGGTAAACGAATTCTCGATGAAAAAGCTAAGAGTGACATTTATGGTAAAGTGGTATACAGTCGCGTATTTATTTGTGTGCCTCGAATTAAGTTTAATTTTATTTAAGTCTTTTAAGTCGCAAGTAGGTACATAGGTTTACAGCTTAGTAATAATTGTGAGGAATATTATACTTTCCTTTACTTTGTTGAAATAAAAGTTCAATAACACAAACTTAATGACACTTGGAAGAAAGTTTTGCATTATATAAACCTATGTACAAGTTTAGTATACGAACTTTCAATTTCAATAAGGTTTTTGGATTAGGTATATATTTGATGTTTTAGATTTTTTTCCATTAAATCTAGAAAGTAGTATCGTCTAAGTGCAAAATTTTGCAAAAAATAGCGTCTTCCGAAAGGTAGTTGAATTTGCGCCATCTTTATGTCAATGTCTGATACAGTCGAAAAAAAAAATGTTGCCTGGTTTGCTAATGTCGTTTTCCATTGGGGTTTTCAGATTTTGCTCTCAGATTTCAGATTTTTCGTTACCAATGGAGCACTAAATGCGATCACTTTGTTTTTGCATTTGTATTGGTCCGAGATTTATTCGTGAGATGAAACTAATGTCGAAAATCAACCAGGTTTGCATGTAGAGTCCTATTTGTGAATACACTCTCCATTTGACAGGAATTAAAACATTAAAAGGAAGTGTTCATAAATAGAAAAATGGGTCTCTCCCTTTCATGTAACATCATTCTGTATCTGTCTTTCGAATTTAAAGAATCTTCTTTTATTCACTTCAAGATTAATTTTAAACCTATTTTACCTACTTAATCTCGGGATTTGTGTCCGGTGGAAACGTAGCTGACTTAACATTTCAATACCAAGTCCCATTTCAACTCCGCAAATTTTAAACACTTGAAGGTTTTTTTTTAAACACTACCATACGAGTACTTATTTAAAAATTAAAGATTTAGACCATCACGCACGAACATTTTTGCACGAGACGGAACAGAGAGATCCGTTTGTCCGCAGTCAATGATAATAAAGACGTAAGAATGAGATCACAATAAAGTTCCGGCGACCAACATTTCTACAATCACATGAAAACATTTCTATTTCCGATTTAAAACATGTAAAATGAGTGTGATCATTTCATTATAGTTTCAATAAATTAAACCAACAACTCATCAATCATTTATCTATACGAAATAAATGAATAATTGTCGGTTCATCACTTCCGGAAGCCATTTTCTTTTATAGGAACGCGGTCTTTCACAAACCATTACTACAAAAATATCAATATGCGGAGCTTGCCTATAATACCTTCCACGGAAACAAGATGGTCGACTAAAATACGTGTCATGTTTTTTGCGTGCTAGGTAATGCTGTTCCTTTCAATCAAACGGCTATTTATTACTGGGCACCCCTTTAATCTTCCGTGCTAGGAATGTGTGATGGTGTAGATGTAGCATCAATGAACAATTCGATATAGAGGAACCTACTCTCTTAACATGCTAATCGGGGACAGAAGAGCCTTTCCCTACAATTTTGTTATGATGATTTGTCATTTTTAGACCTTTTAAGAAAAGGGATTAATACTTTTTTCCTTTTTTGGAGAAAATTTAATGTTGACTTTTAATGACAGTTTGCTAACCCTATAAATCACTATATCTTATTTGTGTGTAAGATATTTCGGCCACAAAAATAGATGCCGCGTCCATACAGGACCTAGGTCTCAGATTTTGCTCGCAGCTCGACAGGACTAATGGCAAAAATATGGAAAAAAAACCCGGGATTTACAAATTTCTCAAAAAAAAAAACTTTTTCATTTAAATGACAGCTGTCAATTTGCAAAAAAAAATATTTTTATACCTATGCCTATGCTTGAATGAGCAGTTTATGGAGAATTTGTTCAGCTTATTTTAGAATGCAGTTAGTGTGGTTTAATTTGTAAACAATAAAACAGGAAGTTGGATACACCCAACGAAACGTAGGAAGAGGAATGAAATAGTGTTATTATTTTGATTTTTTTTTTTAATTTTAGGCGGGCTAACCGCAGTTGTTATTTTTAGAACGAATTATTAATATATATTTAAAAATTAGAAAATACTATAATTAAGTATTGAAATATTCGAAAGCATATTCCATCAACTGGTAATTCTTGTGGTACCTATTTGACTTAACATTATTGGCGTGTCTTGGCACTCTAAAGACCAACATTTTACCTACTGTCTACGCGTTTGGAACGTAAGCTAACCACTCCAAACGTTCATTATTATGCAAGTAGCAAGTTGTTTTCCATCAGTGCCTGCCTGCCAATAGATCAAAGTTCCGATATTCAAAAGTTCCACACCTATACTCGGCTTCCCTCCCAATATTTAAATACCAAACAAAGCCAATCTTGCGTTAAATACAAACACTGAAGTCTTCTTTCTCGTAACACAAAATATGCATACATTGAAAGAGGTAGAATGGAAATTACCATCAAAATTAAATTAAATAATACGTCGTTTACATACTCATAGAAACTAATTATGAACAGAAACGCGATGTTTCATTAGTTAGCCATTTTCTTCTTTGTTGCTTTGTTCTTATTTCGAATGTCAGCTAAAGTATGGTACGTTGACCGCTTGAGGTTTTTTTATTTTTTATTTTTACGGTACGGCAGACGCTCATCGGGTGATCATGCAAATTTTTTTCCAATGAATACGAGCGAATCGACAATACCATCCGCGTGAGTGTAGCGTGGATACATAATCATAAAAATTGATTGTTTCGCTATCTAACGCTAAAGGTATAGAATACAGAACACACAATACAAAATTATAAAGAAAGAGGTACAAGTCTACAATTTACATAAACATCAATATGGTTATCTGTTTTGTGTCTAATTTATTGCATATTTATTCATTTCGATGCTATTAAGCTGATTTTGTTAGAAGTTTAGAATTAAAGTTGGCAACGATAGGGCGGTTAAATAAACTGAACACAGAGGAGGAAATCTGAAAACCGTTTGCTGCGCTCTTGGGTGTAGCGATTCGGGTAATACAAATGTGAACTGATTATAAATCGATTGATTACTCGTTAGGTGGAGTTCGGTTTAGTGGGTTTATTTTTTTAGGAATATTTTTTTTTTTTACTGAAATTGAACATTGCAGGTGCTGAGAAGAGATCGGATACCTAAGGGGCCTTGGGTCTATACCCTATATAAGGCAGATTGCAATTTAATTGAAGGTATATACAAACAAACAAATTTAGAGTTTTAATGTTTTTTTTTTTTTTTTTAATCTAGTTTAGGTAGGTACATACTAGAGTTCCGCTTGCAGTTCCATCAACTGCCAAACACTCATGTTTTTTGTACCATGGTACACACTTACCTATCACAAGTATAATTCCGGATCCCATCAGCTAGGGTTGTCATATGACCGGGACTCGTCGGGATTGTCCAGAAATCTTTAGCAATGTCCAGAGCCCCGGTTGAAAACAATTTGTCCAGCCAATAGCTGAAAGGACTTGGCAAGACGGCAATATATATATATATATATATATATATATATATATTTTTTTTTTCAAATTCCTAAAACTTTACAATGTTTTTATTTAAAAAAATGTACAAATTTGACTGAGCTCATCCACTTAACGAAACTTGAATCATTTAGAAACTAAAGTTGAACCCCACTATTCTATAAGTTAAAAAGTTCAAATGCCAAACCCGGCAATACGTGTTGTTTTGAACTTTCAATTTGCTGTTTTTAGAGGTTTGTTTCTGCTATATGTAGGTATTATATTGTAGAATAAAAATAGTAATATCCTTTTTTTATTAATAAAAACAAAATCGTCGAAGTTTGAAATGTCCAGACAAGTCCCGGAATATCAACATAATGTGCAGATATGTTTTCATTCGGAACTGGCAACAACAGCACAAAAACTATTCCAATTAGCAGATTAAAAGGCTTTTTTGACCTCGCTCGGTTCTCAATAGAATATTAACCTCCCTGATGAGAGACAATAAGTCCTCAGTAGCAGAGACTTTGACTTTGTCTACCTCGGCTCCGCTATAAACTCTGATAATGACATCACATCAGAAATCAAGCGAAGAATCACACTTGCCAACCGCTGTTTCTTTGGCCTAAGATGGCAATTGATTAGTAAGGCCTTGTCAAGAAGCACTTAGGCGATTCTTTATAAGACTCTCATCATCCCTGTCCTGCTCTATGGCGCAGAAGCATGGACCCTAGCAAAAACAGATGAGGATCTTCTTGGTCGCTTCGAACGCAAAATTTTTCGAGTGATTCTTGGTCCCGTTTGCGTTGACGGGCTTTGGAGAAGAAGATTTAACAGCGAACTCTACGAGCTGTACAGCGACATCGACCTGGTCAGAAAAGTACGCATTAGTCCTCTAAGATGGTTAGGACATGTATAGCGAATGGACACCAACGCTCCGGCCCGGAGAGTCTTCAATTCCAACCCGGAGGGACAACGCAGTAGAGGAAGACCTCGCCTTAGGTGGCGCGCGCATGTGGAAGGGGACCTCAACCAACTTGGAGTGCGCAACTGGAGGTAGTTAGCCAAAGATCGCGCTAACTGGAGAGGCGTATTGAAGTAAGTAAGTCAGAATGGAAGAATTCTCTTCATGGCTGGGCAATGCAACGTGAAAACATGAACAGCGTTTTAAGTAAGTCGATATTCTGTTCTCTTTTAGAGAGAATTTTGAAAGAAGAAAATTCGGCAGAATTAGAGATGCCACGAATATTCGGCAACTAGTTTGCAACATTCGGCCGAATACCGAATAGTGAAAAGTTAATAGAAAATCATGAAAAAAAAAAAAGAAACACTCAGTACGTAAAGAAGCACCAACAGATATACAAATACCAACAAATAATAAGTGTTATGACACGACAGCGACCTAATCGCAAATGAAACAAAACTGGCCGCGCCTACATACGTACAACTTCAGCGATACAAGTTTAAACTCGTAAGTGACGAGTTGTGACTTGAAACTCACGGAAATTACTACAAAGTGTCGCCGAATATTCGGCCGCCGAATATTCGGCGCTTCGGCCACGAGCCTCGCCGAATATTCGGTATTCGGTATTCGGCCAAATTACTATTCGTGGCATCTCTAGCAGAAATCATCGTAAACGGTTTTCGAAAATGTGGGTTGTATCCATTAAATCCGGATGCTGTGGATTACACAAAGTGCGTGCAAAATAATAATGAAAGCCTAAAGAATTTAATGCTCAAAGTCAATCAAAGTCATTGACGAAAAAGGTTTCGACGCCGCCACAAAGGTCATAAATACTTTAAGTGAAGATTTTAGTAATGCTGGGATTGATGTCGAAACTTTTCTTGACATCATTCAAATGGGGAAAGGAACTAAAAGCTTCGGAAGTTCGTTATATTTTTAAGTTGAACTGTATTAAACAAAGTTTCTAGGTAACCTACTTTTTTGGGAGTTACCTACCTACCTATAATAAAATATTCAAAATATACCTAGGTACCTACCTAGACCTACGCATGTGTGAAGAATCGGTGAATAGGTATACCTGGTCCGGCACAGTTTCGACAGATTAGGTAGGTACCTTTACCTTAATTCCCTTTCGTGGGTTTATTTCTGCACCATTCATCCAAGTTCGGACAAAAGCAAGAGAGTTATTCAGGTAGCTTACTCTTTATGTAGGTAACCCATAACTAGTTAACTGCTCGTAGATATACCTACCAAGTTAGCATAATAAATTAACGGACCTAACCTAAGCTGCAAACACTTCTCCATGTCAAAATTATATCGTAAAAAAATAGATAGGCTAGGTAGGTACCTATAGCCAAACGCCATGAACACGATCTGACGCCACCACACCGCACACACCAACGATGACGAATGAAATGTTCGTGTCGTGCTTCGTGCATTATCTCCATTAGCGCGCCTAAATTGCCTCAGCTTTTTACCTACCTACGCCTTTGACTTCTCTCAAAAAAAAAAAAAAAAAAACGGATAGTAGGTACCTACCTACGACACGAGAATCTTCCTTTATTTTGGGGCATGGCGCATAGTTTCATTTTCTTTTCTTTACTGTTCGGTGTTCGCTCCACTAAAAGCTTCAATTCAACGTGTATTAAATTGAAAATGCCTAACAGTTCTTTCCATTAATACCTACCTACCTAGCTTCATCCATAACAAACACCACCATCTCTATATACCTACCACGTTTCACGTCTCATGCCGATGCATATGTGTGGAAGTACATAATTCTATCTAACATCAATGTACTGTTACAATGAAATCGCAGAAAAAAATCTCAAGTTTGTGTTTTTTTTTATATTTGTTCTTAAGATTCTGTTTTTTTTTTTTTTTTTTTGACTTCGTCTTATACCCCTGGCCGGGCCAGGCGTGTGTGGTTCACTTATTATACTGAGATTGAGCCTCGTCTCGTCGTACACGACCCCACTACTACATCAGCGTTTTTTTTCTCTCCCCCTCAAGCCTCAACCACTGTCGACGAACAAATCCAAAACAATCATAAATAAAATTTATGGAGAAGTATATATATATATAGCCGCCAGTAGCACAGGCACAAAGCAGAACTCTGAACACATTGCAAAGAGTAGTATTCATCCCCATGCATTCGTATATATTGTGCACACATCTCTACACATTGGATATGTATGTGGATAAACTTATCCCAAGACTGGATGCATTTAAACACATTTCAGTTCTCAACTTCTATGAGTAGTTGTGTGTGCAGATTTTTCTTCCGATTTTCAGCTCGCCCTGTCGCGTTTTTCGAACTGGCTCGACCACGTTGTCGTGGTGTTGTCGGCGAGCTGGCAATCCAATCCAGTGTTCCCAGATGAAAAATCTTAAAATCTATAATAGAAAATATTTTTTTCATAATTTATTTTAGAAAATAGAAAAAGAAGGATAGGTGTATAAAACACAATTTTAAAGTGCTTTAAATAAAACTTATATTTGTTTTTTCGACAGAATTATACTAGGTAAAATATTATAGGTACTTACTTATATCGATAAAAAAATGTATTTCCCATAAATTAACGTGTGATTGCTTTTTGGAATTTTGGAACATATTTATTTATAATTTAGAAATTCATTGCTTATACGTTTTACCTATCAAGACCATAGCAATGCGCTTCATTAAAGCGCAACAAATCCTTTGTACCTAGCGAATAAAATTTCAGCTGTTTGACTACTCACAGCGAATACTAATTTTTGTTTTATTTAAATTTACAGCAGAAAATTATAGTTTCAACATGCAAATGAGGAATGTAGCGATAAAATTATGAAAATAAAATCTTTTAAGATGAATATGCCAGTTCCTGTCCGCTGCTATTAAGGACTATTCACATGAGAGCAAACTGCGAATAGGCGAATAGCGAACAAATCAATTTAACTGTACTTATGAATTGAAAAATGACATTTGTTCTATCACAAAACCATTATATTTGAGTAATCTAACATCTAATCTTAAAGAAAAACATTAATCTCTATTGATTTAAACAGCTAAATTAAAAATTTAAGCAATTTGCCCGCGAATTGAAAATTCTTGCCGCGAACTGTCACACTTTATTCACAATCACACAGTCGCGATCCACAAACCCACGAATGAAAAATTCGTTGGAACTTAACCTTTAAAAATGAAACTGATACGCGGATGTCTGCGACCAAAAAAGTTTTCATGTGAATGAAGTGTCAGAAACTACGAATATTCGCGTGTTCGCAGTTCGCAATTCGCTCTCATGGGAATAGTCCTTTACTCCTAAAACATTTATTTTTCCAAAAACATACTAAGTACTACCTTACCTAAATCAGTTTTTTTTAACAAATAATTTCCTTACTTTAGAGCAGATGGAAAAGTTAGTAGAACAGAATTACCTAGTGCATGGGATCTGTTTGCCTCACATTATAGGTATGATGAAATTAATAGAAAACTTTTTTCTTCCATAGGAAAATTTGTTTTAACTTGTTAGATTTAAAAAATTATAGATACCAAAAATCTTAAAATTTGATGAATTGGAGGTAAAAAGTCCTGTACGTATTTTGGAGCTCAAAAATCTTGGAATATGGTATCACTGTCTGATCTAGTGTGACGTCGTCGTCGATTGTTCTCTTCTGTACACCGCTGAGCCAGTGCTCCCAGGTCGTGGGGATTCCCCTTTTTGTGGGGAATTTCAAGAAAAAAATATGCGAAAGGGCACATTCAATAATCTTGTTATCTTCAGTGGACTAGATTGGTCTGGATAAGGCTTAAACTGAACGAAAAAACTAGATTGTTCGGGAACATCAATTTTCTACTTCAAGCACATTATGCGAACTGTCAATTTAGTACTCAGTCACAATTTCTTGACTCGTCGTCGGCTATCCCTCCAAAAATGTCAACTGAAACAGCTGCTTATATGACTGATTTCAGCCAATCAAAACCGAGATACATCTAGTCAGACGGCTGCTGTCAGAATTACTAAACTAGAATCTTGAACATCCCCATTGCCTTTTAAATAGAACCAGGGTTGTGCTGAGGTACCTAATTGGGTTATTTGGCTCAATAATCTTAGCTTTCGCCCAATGCTCCGAGCCAAAGAGAAATGGCTCATATTATTTGAACTTCTCATCTGTTACCCAATACGTTTGATAAACATAATTTTTCGATTCTAAAATGCTTTTATTTTATTTTTCCACTTTATTACAAACTTTTCAGTACATTTTTAACATAATTATGCTACAGCCATATAAAATCTGTTTTGTTCTCTTATCAGTTTTTCAGCTGTCACATGTTTTTTCTTCTTATTTGACACTGACGTTGTTGCGAAATACCCTATAACTGGTTAAAATATTAGCCAAGTGAATGGACCCAATGATTTTTTTGTAACTACAAAAAACTGCCTCTTGTGTGGAATGGCTCGGAAAATGGCTCAACATTCGTACGCATTCATTATAATCGTATACCTATGACAGAGATTTATTGGCAAAAACTGTATAAGATCTAGACCGCAACAGAATAAAACCACTGCTCCTTTTAACATTATAAAAATAAGTAAAAGTTTGTATATACAGTAATTAATTTGACGTTTTCTATTTACAGTAATTTCTCTTGTGGGATATTTGTTGTGGGTGAGTGCATTCCATGCATTTTGACGTTGTTCGCCGTCGCGTCAACAAACTATATCAATATGCACAAGTTCATTCTTACAAGATTTCAGTTTTTATACTGGAACTTGGGTGAAAAATTTGTAAGAAGCAGTCAGTTTACTCAATATTTAGATTGTGGGGAATCCATGGGGATAAAGGGGAATTTAAAGGTCTGTGATGGGGAATTTCACTTAAATCATCTGGTAACACTGCGCTGAGGCGGTATTTTCTTGCAATTAGAGTAGGGTATGTATATACGTCTCTCTCTCTATACAAACATCTATACGGGACAACATCGTCTGCTTTGAGCAAATGGTAAATGTTTTTTTTTTCTTTTTTAAGCTATTCTAACAAACACACTGCACAGGGGCAGAGGCGAAGAAAACGAGAAAGCTGACAATTACGTTAAGGGAGATGTTGCCACATTTCGTGGCGAAGAAAACAAAATCGTTTTTGTTCTCCCGTTGCCCTCCTCAACGCTGGTCAAACATAGCTTTTCTAATTTGTTATCTAAGCGTTACAAAAAAAAGTTCAGGCGTACTAAATAAATAAATAAAAGAATAAGATCAGACGCTGAGCAGAGGGGTACTTAGATGGATGGATGTAGGCTACGGATTATTTATGTAAGAGTATGTTTTATATATACAGTAGACGTGTGTGAACTATGTACCTACGATGACTGATTAATTCTGGCGGCAATTTGATGTATACCTAGGCCTACCTATGACAATTAGATGAATCGAAAGCAGTAGTATGCAATAGTGATGCGCGATAATCCAAATATATATCGATACATCGATACTTCAGTATCGAAAGGAAAATATCGATGCAAAAAAATAATCGGTCCGAAAAAATCGATAATATCGATAATTTCGATATTTTTTTAATTAAAAGCTAAATATTTGTTTGCAGTTAATAATTCATACCAACAAATAGGTCACAATACAATATAAATAAAAACGTCAAAATTTCATGTTTCCTTACTTTATAGAACTTAAAATAAATTATTTTTATTAAATAAACTAGCTGACCCGGCGAAGATCCCAAATTCGTGAATGGAATGAAAATAATCTCCCTTATTGCAGTTGTCAACTAATGAACCGATTGATAGTTGGTAAAATGTATCAATCAATTGATACTTTTGTACTCAGTTGATAAAGGTTTTGATCATTGTGACTGAAATTGACTATTTTGACATGAAAATTGAATTTGCTGTGAATATTTTTTGTTTTAATTTAAAAATTCCATTTTATTATGGAATGAGAATTGTGGTTTGACATTTATGAGGAAGAGGATACTTTTTTTTTGGAAATAGCGAGAAGAAAGAAGCAACTAAGGGATGCTTTAAACCCCCTAGAATTAGAAGAATAATCAATTAGCTTAGCACAGTCCAAATTTTCAGTTACCTATCTTTAAAGTTATTTGTTAATGCACTGGAAGAATGTAGGTAGTTGTCGCAAATGGTATTTGAGCCATTAAAATAGTTAAATAAACTAGAAACTTTACAAACAGTTTTAATTTTCAGTTGAAAGAAATAGATACAAAATGAAAGAAAAGTCAATGATAATTGACACTCGCAATACCGATTTTTGTATTCACAATCAAAAATTAATGGAAATTGACAATGAATCACCAATCCAGTGCCAATTGACAATCACAATACCGATTAAAGTAATTGGTTGACAATTCCGTAATTTTAATATTTATTCGAATCCATCAAATCTGAGACCATCCAAATCGGTCCAGCCGTTCTTGAGTTATAAATGGTGTAACTATCCTGACTTTGTTTTATTTATATTAATATATCTAACATTAAAAGAAAACTTAATAAACTTCCATTATTTAATGCAATAACAACTGAATAATAATTACTTAGGAACTTTGATTGTATTAAAATACGTATTTAGTTTGTTTAAATTTATAAAGCGAAGGTTAACATACTGAAACAAGCACTTCTAAAATTATGTTTTTTTTTTTTTAGCTTGTTTTAATGACTGCACAATGCGCTGCAGTACATAACATCACTAGATGTGACCTAGAAAAATTGGTGGACTGAGAAAATGTCTTAAGTTTGTTGAGGCGCGTCGTCATGTATTTTAATAAATGACCGAACAATCAAAAAACTATGAAAGTCCCAGTTGTGTTGGAGTGCAAAAAATCGGTGGCAAATCATCGATGCATCGATAATATCGAGAATAAATTATCGAGTGAAATAATCGATATTTTTTTACGAAAATATCGATGAATCGAGTGATTCGATATTTATCGCGCATCACTAGTATGCAACAACGACGTCAATGACAACAACAACAAGCAAATTGGAAGTTCTTATCAGAAATTGTTAGGTAATAATGTCAATCCTTTATTTGTTAAATTTTTTTTTTTACACACTTTGGGTGTGTGTGTGTGGCTATAGGTACCTATCTATTTTTTTTTTCTTTTTGTATTTGCACAATGCAATTCAGTGGAGTGGGTGGGACAATTTTGATTGATGGAAATTGAAGGGAAATGAATTAAAGAGTTCGCGTTGGCAAAGAATGAAAATAGATAGATAGGTAGGTAGGTAGATAGGTACCTACATATGGATTTACCTATTCTTGAATAGGTAGGTAAGTGAAATAGGTACCTATAACCTACACGGACGTAGGTAGGTACCTACCTAGGTATCAATAAAAGGTATTTGAAAGTGGGTCTTACTTGCGTGCAGTAAGGTCAGTTTTGTCATGGAATCTGCTTGGAGCCTGATAAGTAGTTTTGTACAAGCATATCTGACGGCTGATAAAAAAGATTGGCAGGCAGGTATAGTGTAGAGGCACTAGTATCGGGCGGTCTACAATAATATACCTACCTACCTACAATCCTTTATGTTTCACTCATAGGATGGTGGCACGTAAGTTCAGCCCCTTCCAGTAGCCAGCCTCTTTTTTTTTTTTGCTTTTGATGGACAATTTTTGTTTGATAAAAAAAAAAAAAATAGTTGAATAGGGTAGATGTACCAGTACCCGGCCACCTAACACTTTTTCATACTTTGATCCGTGATAACTAATTCACCTGGCCATTTAAACAAGGTTTTTCTTTTTTGTTGCTTTTGATAGACAATTTTTGTTTGATAAAAAAAATGGTTGAATATAATTGGGTTCTTGGATTTAAAATTAAAATTAATTTTTTGAAAGAAGTCAATTTTCACCAGTACCCGGCCAGCAAAATTCAGTAGTCGGCCACTTTTGTACCAGTATCCGGCCAGGATATAACAAAGTTAATTAAACATTTAAACCCGATTTTAATCGATTATTTAATAAAAATACATATTTACTTTTGTTACATATATATTGTATGCATGTATGCACAATATAATTCAGATAATTTCAATTTTGTAGACTTAACAACAATGACCCCCGATGCTGCTATTGCAAACCGATCTTCTTCAGAAGGCAAAAGTTTGCAGTATTTATAGGATATTGTGGACACTTTTTTAAGTATTTCTTGAACTCAGTTTCCATAATCTATAGCATTTGCATCAAATGGGAAAAAGCCAAACTTTCTGAATCCATTTCTTATGGTATTATGAGCAAGGTTTCTAGAAGTGGGCAAAAGTCTTTAAGAGTTAGAACATTTCCTATGTTATTCATGTTCCATTGCTTTACCGTCTTCTTCCAGTCTTGTTTTAGTGGCTTAAACACACTAACATCAGCTGGTTGAAGGATATGGGTAAGCATAAAGTATAATATTTTTTGCATGGCAAAGTTGGCTTAGTTGCATGGATAAATGCAACCTTATCCACCTTGTCCACCTTGGCCGGACACTTAAGCACCTCAAAGAAAAAGTTCTAGTGACCGGCCACCATCTTATACTTAAAAAGAAATAAAAATTCCGTGTTTTTGGCACATATTATGAATAATAATTATATAACTTAACAGATAAACAATAAAAAAGTTCGTAAATATTTAAGAAAAATACTGAAACCTACGTTTTCCGTTTGATACCTCCATTAACAATTTCGAACTCTAAAACACACTTTTCACTACCTCGAAGACTGCGCATTTTTTTTCTTGCAGTTTAGTAAAGTTCACAGCCGTCAAATTTTACCAGCACGATAAATAGGCCAAAAATTATAGCCCCAATTTTTGGCCCGTGAAAATAGCGATTAATTTACTTATTATAAACTATTTAACGCAAAGTGGCCGGCTACTAGTGACTGGCCGGGTACTGGTACACCTACCCTACCTAGGTATAATAATTGGGTTCTTGCATTTAAAATTAAAATACATTTTTTGAAAGAAGTCAAATTTCACCGATATTACAAAGTACACTCAGAAACTTCACTTATTTAAAATCAATCAACTTTCGGTTAAAAACTACCAAGTAATACTGTTAATATAGCTCCTACAGAGTTAGTGGATTAAAAATAACAGAGTCAACTTGTTTAAGGAAACTCGGTTAAAAATAACCGATTTATCAATTTCCCCTCCAAATTTTCTCGGTCATAAACAACAAACTAACTTGGTTGTTATTAGCCAACCCACTTGGTTCAATTTAACCAAGTTACTCTGCTGTTAGTAGCCAACCCACTTGGTTGAACTTAACCAGGTTACTCTGTTGTTATTAGCCAAGTCACTTAGTTGAATTTAACCATGACACTCTGTTGCTATTAGCCAAGTTACTTGTTTGAATTTAACCAAGTTACTCTGTTGTTATTGACCAATTCACTTGGTTGAATTTAACCAAGTTATTCTGTTGGTATTAGCCAAGTCACTTAGTTGAATTTAACCATGTTACTCTGTTGATATTGACCAGCCCACTTGGTTGAACTTAACCAAGTTACTCTGTTGTTATTAGCCAAGTCACTTAGTTGAATTTAACCATGACACTCTGTTGCTATTAGCCAAGTTACTTGGTTGAATTTAACCAAGCTACTCTGTTGTTATTGACCAATTCACTTGGTTGAATTTAACCAAGTTATTCTGTTGGTATTAGCCAAGTCACTTAGTTGAATTTAACCATGTTACTCTGTTGATATTGACCAGCCCACTTGGTTGAACTTAACCAAGTTACTCTGTTGTTATTAGCCAAGTCACTTAGTTGAATTTAACCATGACACTCTGTTGCTATTAGCCAAGTTACTTGTTTGAATTTAACCAAGTTACTCTGTTGTTATTGACCAATTCACTTGGTTGAATTTAACCAAGTTATTCTGTTGGTATTAGCCAAGTCACTTAGTTGAATTTAACCATGTTACTCTGTTGATATTGACCAGCCCACTTGGTTGAACTTAACCAAGTTACTCTGTTGTTATTAGCCAAGTCACTTAGTTGAATTTAACCATGACACTCTGTTGCTATTAGCCAAGTTACTTGTTTGAATTTAACCAAGTTACTCTGTTGTTATTGACCAATTCACTTGGTTGAATTTAACCAAGTTATTCTGTTGGTATTAGCCAAGTCACTTAGTTGAATTTAACCATGTTACTCTGTTGATATTGACCAGCCCACTTGGTTGAACTTAACCAAGTTACTCTGTTGTTATTAGCCAAGTCACTTAGTTGAATTTAACCATGACACTCTGTTGCTATTAGCCAAGTTACTTGGTTGAATTTAACCAAGTTACTCTGTTGTTATCGCCCAAGTCACTTTGTTGAATTTAACCAAGTTATTCTGTTGGTATTTGCCAAGTCACTTAGTTGAATTTAACCATGTTACTCTGTTGCTATTTACCAACCCACTTGGTTGAATTTAACCAAGTTATTCTGTTGTTATTAATCAAGTCACTTAGTTGAATTCAGCCATGTTACTCTGTTGATATTGACCAGTCCACTTGGTTGAATTTAACCATATTACTCTGTTGATATTAACCAACCCACTATGTTGAACTTAACCAAGTTACTCTGTTGTTAGTAGCCAACCCACTTGGTTGAACTTAACCAAGTTACTATGTTGTTAGTAGCCAACCCACTTGGTTGAACTTAACCAAGTTACTCTGTTGTTATTAGCCAAGTCACTTAGTTGAATTTAACCATGACACTCTGTTGCTATTAGCCAAGTTACTTGGTTGAATTTAACCAAGTTACTCTGTTGTTATCGCCCAAGTCACTTTGTTGAATTTAACCAAGTTATTCTGTTGGTATTTGCCAAGTCACTTAGTTGAATTTAACCATGTTACTCTGTTGCTATTTACCAACCCACTTGGTTGAATTTAACCAAGTTATTCTGTTGTTATTAACCAAGTCACTTAGTTGAATTCAGCCATGTTACTCTGTTGATATTGACCAGTCCACTTGGTTGAATTTAACCATATTACTCTGTTGATATTAACCAACCCACTATGTTGAACTTAACCAAGTTACTCTGTTGTTAGTAGCCAACCCACTTGGTTGAACTTAACCAAGTTACTATGTTGTTAGTAGCCAACCCACTTGGTTGAACTTAACCAAGTTACTCTGTTGTTATTGACCAATTCACTTGGTTGAATTTAACCAAGTTATTCTGTTGGTATTAGCCAAGTCACTTAGTTGAATTTAACCATGTTACTCTGTTGCCATTAGCCAAGTTACTTGGTTGAATTTAACAAAGTTACTCTGTTGTTATCTTGTTAGTCACTTGGTTGAATTTAACCAAGTTATTCGGTTGGTATTAGCCAAAACACTTGGTTGAATTTAACCAAGTTACTCTGTTCTTATTAGCCAACCCACTGTTTTGAACTTAACCAAGATACTCTGTTCTTATTTGACAATTCACTTCGGTAAAATTAGCCAACGTACTTCGCTGCATTTAACATCCTTTGATCTGAAAACTAAGCCAAAATTACCATACAATTAAACGCTTAAGAATTTGGATATTTTTAAATTAATTTTGTTTATTACATCATTTCAAGATAGAGAGAAAGCATATACAATAATTACATTTAACTTACTTGCTAACCATTAATTTTAAATAATTGGTAATTATAACTTAAAATTTATTTAGTTAAGAGATGTTCAATAGATATAATAAAAAAAGTGTACGTAAAATAAACAGTTACAATAGTTTTAAGCACATTTTTTTTAATTTATTAATGATTAATTATTTCATAATTAGAAAACACAATTTTGCTTTTAAATTTAAATGTACAATGCAAATTAAGGCAGATATAGTGAGTTTAAAATTGAGAAGCAGGTACAGTTCTTTGATTGAAATACAACTACTAAATACATGTAGTATATTTTAGAAATATCTTATGTAAAATCGAAACACACTTTAATTTAAATATGCTTTTCTTAGGCATTTTTTTATAATTTAACCGATGAATGTATATTTATAATGGGCTTCTTAAGATAACGTACTGCCTGCGGCTTGGTAAAATACTAATCGTGTTAGGAATTGGCGATAGAAATCCTTCAAGATACATTATATTTCTTTGCGGTATTGATGGAACTTCTACCTCATATGCATAGTAGTGTTCATCAAAACCTATAGTGTTAAGTACTATGCCATCAAAAATTAATTCATTAGAGTCATAAAAATATATATTTTCCAATAGAAAAAAGTCATACAGATAGCAATCTGAACTAAGACATTTTGCTAAGACTGATCCCTTTTTATAATGCACAGAAGACATCGTCGCCCAATTAACCAAAACTAATGTTTTTTTTTTTTTTTTTTTTTTTTTTTCTGGGTGGTTGGGTGCTGTATGAATAGGGTAGGCACTGATTGGCGTCAACTTGGCGATGCCCAGTCGTTGTAACTGTTCATACACATCAATTGTGCTTATTTTACCTCCGCGTGGTAGCCACCGGGTACTGGTCTTGTCCTTCCGGGCATGACTTGCTAAACTTATAAGCGCGAGTGTTGAACACGAAGAAAATAGCAACACTATAATGCTCTGTCGGAATGACTGCCTGATCGAGTCTCAGAGGTCTTACATGAGCCCCTCAGAAAGAGGACGTACGGCGGATGAATTCACATGGTTGAATCAACGGTGGCGTCAACAGTCAACATGGCAGATACCTCAATGAGCTACTTTGACGTATTTGGAGCTGAGGTCATTGAGGATTTTTCAGCACTAGTCAGGGTGTTGAAATAGAGATGGTGGCGGAAGAGCCCTTAATGGGTCAACGGCAGCCCTCACATCCCCGCAGCGGGTTACTGACTCCGGAATATTCCGGCTCCTTTTGCCCAAGGGGTTACAGAAAGGGCCTGGTCCTCCAGGTTGGGGGTTGTGCGTGGGGTTAACGACCCTACCACGGAAAAAAAAGAATTGTTGCGAAGCAACCAAAAGCCTCGGATAAGGACGGATTCACTGTTGACGACCCTGCAAAACGAAAAAAGGACAATGACGTTCGGATCTGCACGTGGAATGTTCGAACTCTGAACAGACCGCGTGCAGCCGAACAACTAGCGGAGGCCCTAGACTGCTACAAAGCAGGTATCACCGCCATCCAGGAAGTGCGGTGGGATGGGCCGGGCAAAAGGAGGATGAAAAACTGTGACATTTACTACGGTGACTGCTACAGAGAACAAAAGCAGCGTCTATTTGGATGCGGATTTGTTGTAAGCGGCAGACTTAGGCAAGAAGTCTTGAGCTTTCGACACGTTAGTGAACGCCTTACAACTATCCGCATCAAGGCTAAATTCGCCAACATCAGCCTGATATGCGCTCACGCCCCCACAGAAGATAAAGACGATGCTACCAAAGAGTGTTTCTACGAGCTCCTCGACAAAACATATGAGCAATGTCCTAAGCATGACGTTAAAATCGTCTTGGGTGATTTTAACGCCAAAATAGGAAAGGAGGACATCTTTGGTAGCACAATCGGAAAACACAGCCTACACGACACCACGTCTGGAAACGGACTTAGGCTGATTGATTTTGCTGCGGGACGTAATGTTACCATAGCTAGCTCACGGTTTCCTCACCTCAATATACACAAAGGAACATGGCGGTCACCCGATCATCAAACCGTCAACCAAATTGATCACGTTGCGATCGACGCAAGGCACTCCTCCAGTATTCTAGATGTCCGAACTTTCCGAGCGGCCAACATAGACTCGGACCACTACCTTGTTGTAGCCAAGGTACGGATGCGGATATCCAAGACGCCACAACAACGAGAAAATACTGTGAGGAGATTTAACGTTGGACGACTACAAACGCAACAAACCGCCAGAACCTTTGCCGATCGCGTATCCCTCAACCTCTCGAGAAGTCCTATGCTGCCAGCATCAAGTGCCGAAGACCAGTGGCGCCGATGCCAAGAAGCCATCAAAAACGCCGCAACTGATGTGCTCGGTTTCACCAGTCCACCCCCCCGAAACCCCTGGTTTGACGAAGAGTGCCGGCAAGCACATGCAGCAAAACAAAGTGCCTACGAAGCGTCGCTGCATAGAAGGACGAGAGCAGCTCGTCAGCTCTACGAGCAAAAAAGGAGGGAAGAACATCGGCTTCTCCGGAGAAAAAAGAGAGAGCATGAGAAGCGCGCGATCGAGGATATAGAGAGGTGTTACTCCAGGAACAATGTTCGGAAGTTTTACCAAAAGGTAAAAAGAACGTGTCATGCCAACAAGACCCGAACGGAGACCTGTAGAGACGAGCAAGGAAACCTTGTAGTAGAGTCACAGTCGGTGCTGAGGACATGGAAAAACCATTTCTGCAGACTGCTAAACGGCGAAGACGACACAAATTCCGCTGTTAGGCAGAACGATCCATTCAACCTGGACGATGACAGCCAAGATTTCCGTCCACCTGACCAAAATGAAGTGAGGATAGCAATATCTAAGCTTAAATCCAACAAGGCTGCTGGTCCAGACGGCTTACCTGCCGAGCTCTTCAAGGCAGCCGGAGATGACTTGGTAGAGTGCATACACCAACTCATCTCCAAGATTTGGTTAGAGGAAAGTATGCCTGATGAATGGAACCTCAGCATTGTTTGCCCGATCCACAAGAAGGGAGACCCTCTAAACTGCGCCAACTACAGAGGCATCAGTCTCCTGAACACTGCGTATAAGATCATGTCTGCTGTATTGTGTGAACGCCTGAAACCATTCGTCAACGATCTGATAGGTCCCTATCAGTGCGGTTTTAGGCCCGGTAAGTCCACGACCGATCAAATATTCACACTACGGCAGATCCTGGAAAAAACCCAAGAATACCAGATCGATACTCACCATCTTTTTGTCGATTTTAAGGCCGCATATGACAGTGTTTATAGAGACGAGCTATACAGAGCCATGTCTAGTTTTGGCATCCCTGCCAAACTTGTCAGATTGTGCAGAATGACGATGGAGAACGCTCGCTGCTCCGTAAAGGTCGGAAACAATCTCACCGAGACCTTTGATGTCAAAAAAGGATTTAGACAAGGTGATGCGCTGTCATGTGACTTCTTCAACATCATTCTTGAGAAGATTGTGCGAAACTCACAAGCCAACACCAGAGGCACAATTTTCTATAAGTCTGTGCAACTGCTTGCATACGCTGACGACATTGACATTGTTGGTACAACACAGCGAGCTGTCACTGGTGCGTTTGCAAGTATTAGTGCAGAAGCGGCAAAAATGGGTTTAGTGGTGAATGAGGGTAAAACAAAATATATGCTGTCAACAAGAAGGGACACACGACATCGACGAATCGGGCAGAACGTCACGATAGACAGCTATAACTTTGAGGTAGTTAGGGACTTTGTCTACCTCGGCTCCGCTATAAACTCTGATAACGACATCACATCAGAAATCAAACGAAGAATCACACTTGCCAACCGCTGTTTCTTTGGCCTAAGACGGCAACTGATAAGTAAGGCCTTGTCGAGAAATACTAAGGAAACTCTGTATAAGACCCTCATCATCCCAGTCCTGCTTTATGGTGCAGAAGCATGGGCGCTATCAAAGGCGGATGAAGATCTCCTTGGTCGTTTCGAACGCAAAATTCTTCGAGTGATTTTTGGTCCCGTTTGCGTTGACGGGTTTTGGAGGAGAAGATTTAACAGCGAACTCTACGAGCTGTACAGCGACATTGACCTAGTCAGAAAAGTACACATCAGTCGTCTAAGATGGCTGGGACATGTAGAGCGAATGGACACCAACGCTCCGGCCCGAAGAGTCTTCGATTCTAACCCGGAGGGACAACGCAGTAGAGGAAGACCTCGCCTTAGGTGGCGCGCGCAAGTGGAAGGGGACCTCAACCAACTTGGAGTGCGCAACTGGAGGCAGTTAGCCAAAGATCGCGCTAACTGGAGAGGCGTATTGGTTGAGGCCCAGGTCCACCCCGGACTGTAGCGCCACCTAAGTAAGTAAGTAAGTAATGTTTTTTCTGGGTCCAGTGCTAGGTGCGACCGTATATTATTAATTTCAGATAATAAGATTAATTTAATGGGTCCTACGTCAAGTATATTGCAAAGTTTCCCCCTGAGGAACATTTCATTGAGTTGAAGTTGATGTTTCATTGCTAAAGTGAAAGTGATATTTATTCTGTTACACGATGATCTAGCTGACATTTTAGATTGTCTGTGCTTAGCTTCGAACCTCATTGACCACAGAGATGATAAGGGACCATATTTCTCAAGAGCAGTATGATAATGAATGAGATTGTGAAACTTTGGCTTAAGAGAATCTTTGGTTAGTGTATAATATTGTTCATTTAATTCGGCTACTAATGCTTGTAATAAAGGTGCTGTTCCAGCTGAAACTTTTGAAGTAAGAAGTATATCAATAATTTGTCTTAATTTTATGTACATAGCCCAAATAATATCACCCCTCGGCACAAAATCACCTATAAGTAAACCCAAAAACCGCAAAAGAGTAAGTGTTTCTCCAGAAGATAAGCGCACATTTCCCCGCCTTAGGTGTTCTTTTTCGATACAACAAGGCTTATTTTTATTATCAGGGCCATAGGCGAAAGCTGATAGTTTGTCATTGAAAACAGATAAAGAAAAGAACTTGTAACTTTCCGTATATTTTAAAAGAATAAAACTCAAAATGTATTTTGCTACGCCCTCTAGCACGTCGTGCATAATATCAGCACCCACCTGTTGAAACAAGTCGAAGTTCTTTATGCGTAGAAAGGTACACTTTTCCTTAATACCGGTTAAAGACAAATTATTTAAAGCCAGGTCAGATTCATAGCTTTTGATTGTCCGAAGAAGTGTAACATCTTCATAAAGTTGATATCTCAATACTTGTTTTGTAACTTTGCAGACTCTGCAAGAAAAATTTGCCGAAAAGCTCTCTACAAACCCAATCATAGAGTGTATTCCTAAATTGTCACCAAGAATCAAAGCCAGTTCAAAAAACAAATTTCCCTTGAAAGTTGGAATATCTATTTGTATGCCAACTTCGCTTAGAAAATTAAACTCGTCAATAATTGGTTGAAATATAACATTATTGCCAAAAGATATTCTGTCGGATGAATGAAATAATAAAACAAGGAATATGTTAGACAGAACTGATGAACGCCAAGGTGGAAGACATGGAATTGAGACGTACACGGCTCCCAATTTGTGAATACCAGCGTGACTACCTAGAACATTTCCAATTTCATAATCATCGAAATACATAAATAAAGGTAACACAATGCGATTGGAATGGTGTGTACGTCTGTTATTCCAGTAAGAACCTTGGATAAAATTTTCCACCACATCTTTTCTTTGAAGACTGTCCATATATTTCAACGTTTCAGAAAGTATGTTTTCAAGAGAGAAAAATGTTTGCAATAGATGCCTTAAAGAAATAAAATGTTCTTTCGATGCGACGGGTTCCATACGTGTTTTTCCACATTTTTTAACATAATCGAATCTTTGACCAATTACAATTGCAATAGGCTCGATATATGATTTCTTTTTAGTAAAATAGTTTATCCTTTTCTTTTCTGTTGTAAAGCATTCTAAGGAGGAGACGATCGAAGGAACGAGTGCTTGTTTTAATTCACTTGAAACACTATTGGATATGGAGTGTTGAGTACATATTTTATCTACACAGTTATTAATAGCTGGTCCTAGTGAGTCGAAATATTGTCTTAAATTATCAATCACTTTTTGTACTACGTTTCTGGGCAATATTGTATTTCCATATAGGGATGCTATAAATAACGATAGTGATTTATTAAGTGAAATGATTTCTGTAAGCTCAGACTCATCGACTAGTTCTATTTCTTTTCTTTTTTTTGAAAGAGATGCTCTTTCAATTGTTTCAGTATTTTTTAGTTCAGAATCAGGTTGATTATTTTTACTTTCATGCTCTTTCTTAAAGTGTCTTCTGAAAGAATTAAAAATGGAAAACGATCGCCTACAATCTCCCTCTTGGCATTTGTAGTATATAAAGTTATGGCTGCTGTGATAAAAATCAAAATGCTGTCTTAAACTTTTAAGATTCCTTAGGTATGATCTGCATAAAAAGCAAACCACCATTGTTAAAAGGGAAATTATTGGCCGCAGTAGACTCTTTAAAAAAAAATTGCTTCTAAAATACTATTCAATATGTATTTGCTGTCACGGACGACTACAAAATAACTTCTAATGCATTTTAAGGACGTACCTACAATCAGTATAAATGGGTTGAAATGTTATATTTAGAAACCACCATTCTTAAATGTTTTGTTAATGGAATTATTGCTTATACAAGTGAACGCATAACACGAATCGACTTGAGTCAAGGCTAAGCGCACAGCAAACCAACACCGCAGCTACGTATCAATAAGGTATTTAACTAACTAAGCGTACAATTTATATTAAAGAAAATGTAAGATTGAAAAAGAAAGTAAAAAAAACGACACTTCCAATCAAGTCGTAATCAAAAAAAGTAAATGGTCATTGGTTAATGGAATTATTGCTTATACAAGTGAACGCATAACACGAATCGACTTGAGCCAAGGCTAAGCGCACAGCAACCCAACACCGCAGCTACGTATCAATAAGGTATTTAACTAACTAGGCGTACAATTTATATTAAAGAAAATGTAAGATTGAAAAAGAAAGTAAAAAAACGACACTTCCAATCAAGTCGTAATCAAAAAAAGTAAATGGTCATTGGTTAATGGAATTATTGCTTATACAAGTGAACGCATAACACGAATCGACTTGAGCCAAGGCTAAGCGCACAGCAACCCAACACCGCAGCTACGTATCAATAAGGTATTTAACTAACTAGGCGTACAATTTATATTAAAGAAAATGTAAGATTGAAAAAGAAAGTAAAAAAAACGACACTTCCAATCAAGTCGTAATCAAAAAAAGTAAATGGTCATTGGTTAATGGAATTATTGCTTATACAAGTGAACGCATAACACGAATCGACTTGAGCCAAGGCTAAGCGCACAGCAACCCAACACCGCAGCTACGTATCAATAAGGTATTTAACTAACTAGGCGTACAATTTATATTAAAGAAAATGTAAGATTGAAAAAGAAAGTAAAAAAACGACACTTCCAATCAAGTCGTAATCAAAAAAAGTAAATGGTCATTGGTTAATGGAATTATTGCTTATACAAGTGAACGCATAACACGAATCGACTTGAGCCAAGGCTAAGCGCACAGCAACCCAACACCGCAGCTACGTATCAATAAGGTATTTAACTAACTAGGCGTACAATTTATATTAAAGAAAATGTAAGATTGAAAAAGAAAGTAAAAAAACGACACTTCCAATCAAGTCGTAATCAAAAAAAGTAAATGGTCAATCTCGTTAAGAACAGTCAAAGACCTCCACGGATTTCTACGGCACAATAACTTACAGATTCTTAATCTTTAAAAAGTGAATCGATTTGGTATACAGCGAATCCCTAAAATGTATTTAATGTATAAGATAAAAGGAAAAATAAACAGTTATCTATAATTAAACAGTTATTTTTCTTTAACTCTCAACTCTCCAAGCAAAGTATTGGCCGCTGTAGACTCTTTATCAAACTCAGTTGATATCTTATAAAACGCTTTTTGAATTAATATCCACGAGCATCTGCTCTCTGCAGGATATTCTGCATTAAGTATAAAAATTATTTTAAAGCAAACATCGATTGCCTCTAAAATACTAGGCAGTATGTATTTTGTGTCATTGACAACTACAAAGTAACTTCTAATGTATTTTAAGGACGTACCTACAATCAGTATAAATGGGTTGAAATGTTATATTTAGAAACCACCATTCTTAAATGTTTTGTTAATGGAATTATTGCTTATACAAGTGAACGCATAACACGAATCGACTTGAGTCAAGGCTAAGCGCACAGCAAACCAACACCGCAGCTACGTATCAATAAGGTATTTAACTAACTAAGCGTACAATTTATATTAAAGAAAATGTAAGATTGAAAAAGAAAGTAAAAAAAACGACACTTCCAATCAAGTCGTAATCAAAAAAAGTAAATGGTCATTGGTTAATGGAATTATTGCTTATACAAGTGAACGCATAACACGAATCGACTTGAGCCAAGGCTAAGCGCACAGCAACCCAACACCGCAGCTACGTATCAATAAGGTATTTAACTAACTAGGCGTACAATTTATATTAAAGAAAATGTAAGATTGAAAAAGAAAGTAAAAAAACGACACTTCCAATCAAGTCGTAATCAAAAAAAGTAAATGGTCATTGGTTAATGGAATTATTGCTTATACAAGTGAACGCATAACACGAATCGACTTGAGCCAAGGCTAAGCGCACAGCAACCCAACACCGCAGCTGCGTATCAATAAGGTATTTAACTAACTAGGCGTACAATTTATATTAAAGAAAATGTAAGATTGAAAAAGAAAGTAAAAAAAACGACACTTCCAATCAAGTCGTAATCAAAAAAAGTAAATGGTCAATCTCGTTAAGAACAGTCAAAGACCTCCACGGATTTCTACGGCACAATAACTTACAGATTCTTAATCTTTAAAAAGTGAATCGATTTGGTATACAGCGAATCCCTAAAATGTATTTAATGTATAAGATAAAAGGAAAAATAAACAGTTATCTATAATTAAACAGTTATTTTTCTTTAACTCTCAACTCTCCAAGCAAAGTATTGGCCGCTGTAGACTCTTTATCAAACTCAGTTGATATCTTATAAAACGCTTTTTGAATTAATATCCACGAGCATCTGCTATCTGCAGGATATTCTGCATTAAGTATAAAAATTATTTTAAAGCAAACATCGATTGCCTCTAAAATACTAGGCAGTATGTATTTTGTGTCATTGACAACTACAAAGTAACTTCTAATGTATTTTAAGGACGTACCTACAATCAGTATAAAAGGTTGGAATGTGAGGCCAATTCCCTGAAGTTTTTCTTTCCGCGCTGCTATTGATGCATCGATATCTGCATCGCTTGTGATGTGCGTGATGAATCCCTCTCTAGCTTCCGACTTCGATGGTCGCCAAATCTTTTTGTTCGCTCCCTTTACACGAACATTGGATGTCGTCAAAAGGGACGGTATTAGCAAAAATGCGCCCAGGTTACTTATCTCTTCCGATACTAAAAAAAAAAGATTAAAAAACAAATATAAGTCGTACTTCAGAGCAAACAGAAGTAATCGAATCGATTTTTTTTTTTTATATTTATAAACTAGCTGTGCCCGCAACTTCGTGAGCGGCGAGAGACTGTGTAATTTCCAAGAAAAGAGATTTGACCGTTTTCTCAACGGCATTATTGTTTAAAATCAACAGTCTAGCTAAAACAAAGCGGTGAACATTGTCAATGTGAAACAATAAATCAAACAAATCTATTTACCTAAAATACCAATTTAAGGAAATTAAATTCAACAGCATAAGTACTAAAGTTTCACTTCCTTAATCCTTACTGTAGGTACAACGTAGGTAATATCAAAACAACCACTAAAACAAAAGCCTGAACGGAAATTTGTATCTACACCAACAATACGTAAATCAAACAACATAATTTACCTACATATATCGTCTTTACTTCTTGAATTCTTCAATACTTTACTGTAGGTATCAACGTAGATACTATTAAAACAACAAAACATTAAAACAAAAACCATGAACCGTGGCTGCTGATAATATTCGATTTGAGAAAATAAATTTATTTTTTTCATGTTAGATTTTAGGTTGTAGCTTAGCTTCTAAAGGACATAGAAAGCTGATTGATGGCTTGAAATAACTATAAAAGTGTTGGCTCTCCTAAGTATTTTGTTTTGTTTGAATTGATTAAGAATTATCTGAGTAATGGCGAGTTAAAGGCAGTAAAGTAAAAAAAAAAAAAAACTCATTTTGGTCAAAAACGCTCCAAAAAATAGGCATGGCAATGAAAGGAATAGCCTATATGTTGCACAGAATCTTAAAAACATTTCAAAAAAAGTTTCATCGAAATCTGTGCAGTAGTTTTCACGCCATTAGGTAACAAAAAAATTGCCTACAGTTTTATTATAAGTATAGATTACTAATTATAATTATCATATAAGTAATAGAATAAAATTATAAGGGTATTAAAACTTGTTACCATTCTCCAGTGATAATAGGTCACTTAAATATTTATCCTTTGCTTTTGGTTTGGTTTTCGCAAGGGTATAGAGATCTTGTTTCAAACTCGGAAAGTTTTCCGCCAAACCCTTATAGTTCCTGCTGTACAAAGTATTGAAGTCTTTCACAAGCTGCAAGAAATTTATTGAAAAGTTTTGTGAATTGTATTTCATATTGCTGCAATAACTAAATATTTAACGTAACCAATTTCTATACATTCACTTCAGTTCTAATGTGTGTTCAGTTCGCTTTCTTTTTACTTTCGTGCAATTAATTTGAATTTATTGGTTTGGATTAGAGGTACGAAATAAAAAAAAAAGAGAGAGAATTTTCTGTAATTGAAAGCGAACTGGGAATACCTAAAATTCGAATTCCTATCGCACTGATTCAAATTCGGTCGGAATTTAGCACAGGTGTGATTGTAACTATCGTCCTAACTGTAACTTTTTTCAAAAGAAAACTATAGCATTTGTAAGACTTGATTAAGTATAAGGCACAGTAGACTCTTTATCAAACTCTGTTGATATTTTATAAAATACTTTTTTAAATCAACATCCACGAGCATTATTTGAAGCAAACATCGATTGCCTCTAAAATATAAGGCAATATGTATACTTATTGGGTCATTGAAAACTACAAAATAATTTTGTTTAAATTTTTAGGCCGTGCCTACTAATTACGTTATATTTGGAAAACACCATTACCGGAGACTTTTAAAATGTTTTTTTATGTAGCGTACCTATAAAAGAGAAATAATTACCAGCTTGTATCCCAATGCGTTTTTTAAAGCCGGATATTCATCAAAATACTGTGATATGCTTTGCTCCTTTAAAAGACGAAGTCGAGTACGAGTAGTTTTCTCCCATTTATCTTCCGTCGTTTCCCAAGGATGGCTTGAATTCCTTAGCCATTGCAAATTTTCTTCAGCTGATTCATCAGCTCCTTCAAAGTCTACCGCTGTTGCCAGGCGTTTGATTACTTGTGGTGCCGGAGATGATACCCGACTGGAACAAGGTGATGATGACAATGAACGTTTACGTTTGAGTATTATGCCCGTTTCACGGTACTTCCTTTTAAGATTGTGAACATGGTCTGGTAATTTTCCAGCTAACCGGCTTACAACGCCACGAGTCGAATCGACAATTTTATTGTGAAAATACACTGACCTATTTTCAGACGGGAACAAACGAACAACTTCATGTGTCCACTTGGCATAAACCTGGGCTGTGATGTTTTGCTCCGGGTTTAATTTAAGAATGTGTGTGCATATAATCCGAACCAATCTTAGCCGAGCGATATTATCAAGAGGTCGATTTTTATCTATTGATAAAATACCTCGTCCTTCAAGTGAATTTTCGAGAAGTTTATCAAGAGTCTACAAAGAAAATATTATAATACAAATAAGTAAAACCGAAAGTGATGAAAATAAGTATCATGCGATAAGGAGCTAAAGGAGTTAGTTGGAGGGTACATACAATCCAGCGAACTCAAAACACCATTTAATGAGTGAATTCCCTTTTCATTTGCCTACCGAACTGGGTCCATATTAGAGCCTACGATTTTGAACGTGTACTTAGCAAACACATGTGCACGGAATCCGTGTAATATTATAAAACCAACTTCAATTCCGTGTTCTTAAAACACGTGTAATTATTTACTTTTATATCCGTGTACAAGGATACTAAGTACACGGATTCGGCTGCATTTATTATTGGTGTTGTAAGAGTATAACCAAAGCGATTCCATGAAGGACCAACACTTAGGCCTCCTCGTAAAATAAAAAGCACTAAATAGTTTGTGCATAAGGGACCATAGGCTAAGCTTCTCACAACCATTCGTTTTGTATGAGTTTTTCATTGTTGGGACAAATGGAAGCGATGTACATTGTACAATGTATGCCGAGTCCAAACGGCTAATTGAGAAGCTCTTTCATATCTTTTGCATTACGTTAAAGGGTGTTTTAATTTTTCATTCGTCAAATCCAAGTTTAACTTCTATTTATTTTGTTTTGTCACGCTACTCTGTATAATATGAATAAAAATTCAATACTTACATCTATACCTTCCTTGGTTATAATTTGTTCGTTGTTAGCTGATGAAGATGGCGAGTCTTGGAAATCAGGCAGTATGTCACTTAAAGCGAAACTTAAACATTCGTTTTGGTTTTGACCTTCTGGTATTTCTTGAGTCTCGTAAGTCTATAATGAACAAATTTGTAATTTATACCATTAATAATGGTATATAGGTAAACTAACCAAAGCGTTAGAAGAATTAGGGTGCATTGCATTTCGCCACTCCTCCAAGTTCCGAGTGAAAAGTACCCGATGCCCTATAACTGGTAAAATCTCCCTGATCTCTGTGCTACCTAGTAGCGCTAACGACATTGAATTTATGGCATTTTCTGTGCCAAATAAAATAAATAAATTAATATCAGTGCGACCTTAGTCTATACATTAAACAAGTACCTAATACACTAAAGCTTACTTTTAATATAAGGTCAGGGGTCAGATTCTGTAAGGCGAAACGATCAAGCGTTTTCGTGTGCACGAATGATTCACTCTATGTTACACAAGAAAATTTCTTCGTGCACACGAAAACGTTTGAACGTTTCGCCTTACAGAATGCCGACATAGATTTTGCGATATATTATAACAAACCTTTAAAAGTATCAATGTAGTTTTCCAGGCCCCACTCCTTAAGTAAAGTACAGACTTCTTCATCCATTTGAAACTACTGTGAAGGAAGTGTTTAAAAACAAACAATTATATTATTGGGGCCATACACGACACAGACATGTCGTTGCAAACCAATATATTTGTCTCTATCAGTGTCGTGTGTATCCTATGTCTATACTTTGCAACGACTGTCTGACAGCCCTATTATGGCTATCAAATATCAACACGATATTTGATAATAATTGATACGTATCAACAAAATGAATGAATCGGTATTATGGTTATCAACCTATCAAAATTTTTGATGAATTGTGAATGATATAAGATTTAAGATCTATTCTGAATAGTTCTATCAAGAAACTTGGTATTACGGTTATCAAAAAAAATGATACTCATCAAATTTTCTATCAACCACAAATTTCTTGTTGATACGTATCAAATTACTCGCGCGGCTAGAATTATCTATTAACATCAAATCATACAATTTATTTCCTTGTTTTTATTATTCAAAAAAACGACTTTAGACCGAACTATCATCGGTAGAGTTATTTTTTGAAGGGGATTGTGATAAAAAAAAAAAAGAAAAAAAAAAGGCCAATACAAATTAGAAACGTCAAACCTCAAAACAGAACCACTCCTCAATGATTTTTTGATAAGCATTAACAATGGGTAAAAATTATCAATTGATACTCATAATACCAAACTATCGATGAATTGATAGATGTTATCAAGTAGTATCAAATAATTGATATTTGATAGCCATAATAGAGCTGTGAGTGAACTGAATTTTCCTTGGTCTGCAACGACATGTCTGTATCGTGTATGGCCCCTATCAGTAAGAAATAACTAGAAAAACTTTAAACAAATACAATTACTCCATCAATATGAGTGCAATATACAGCTCGAATACTGGAAAAATGATTTTTGTTGCCTAATAGATTGTTGTTGTTGCATTTGCTCTTTAGGTGTCGGTGTTAAAGCAATAATTAAACGCAATCTATTTTAATTTGTGCGACATCTTTTAATAAATTATTATGTTAAGCTAAGCAAGTTATTGTCTTTCTCTATTACTTCCCTTCTTGTAATTTGTATTCATACTCCATACTTAACTTATAAATTTTTCATTCCCTTTTCATTGATTTCATTTCTATAATGAACGCGCGAACTTTTTTTTTGTAGTTTTAAAAGGTCTGTCGTTAGTTCTGTACTAAAGTTAGTACAAAGTGGATTCGGAGAAGCTATTTTATGAAGTTATAGGGCATGAACAGGAAAGACCTTTGCAAAACTCCTGGATGAAAAAGCTGTGGTAATGAGATTTTTACTTCTAAAAGCTATTTTGTAAAAAAAAATATTTTGTGTTTTTACAAAAACGACATAGACAAAATTAAACTTTACCAAACCACATAATAAATAGAATTCGCTAACTTTGTCTATCGTCGGCGTAAAATTCGCTTGAACCGGAACCATCCTATTCGAACGAATGCGCTCGAGTTGTATTCGCTTACATTCGCTTAGTTCGCGCAAGTAAAATTCGGTCGCACCAGAACCGTAGCCTTATCAAAAAAATTGAGAAATCGAACAAAAAATTGACTAACTTATTTGTTCGTATGTAAAACGTTTTGGGATACGTAAATGATTCAACTCAGCAAAAAAAAAAACCAAGACAACCTGGTTAAAATCAACTAAATTCAAATTTTATATGTATATAATAACCGAGTGTTTCAACTGAGCAAAAACAAAATTGACTGCGTAAATAAATCCGCAAGTCCGAACCTTGCTTATATATGTAAATAGGCGAAGGAAAATAATTAAGAACCATTTTCACTACCTTAAACACAACATATTCTATTGATTAAAATTTTTTTGAAGACTACAGAAATGCATGTAATAATATTATGTTTTCCGATATGTTGTGTATAAGCCAAATCACTATAATGGTAGAAATTCTACATCAGGGCGAATTCTAGTTATAATGGAAAAATAGCTCACCGTTTTATTACCTATTGGCTATTGATTAACTGCAACACTTTTCTAAATTGATTGTTTATAAATTGACTTTCAAGAAAAAAAAAGACGATTAAGAAATATACCGCGCACCACGAACGAGCCACTACACAATGCAAATGGCCAAACGCAAAACTGAAACGAATTCGAATTACGCATACAAGCAGTAGCAGGCACATTCATGCAGCTGGCTGGCACCGACGTACTCGTAATTCGAGTATGTGTGTGTAAATTGGCACATCACTCGTGAAATACTATGGAAAAAAAAATATAATAACGGAGTGTTTTTCAACTCGACAAAAAAAAACCAAGACGACTTGGTTAAAATCAAACAACTTCAGATTATATATGTATATAATAACCGAGTCTGCTTCAACTCAGCAAAAAAAAACCAAGACAACCTGGTTAAAATCAACTAACTTCAAATTTTATATGTATATAATAACCGAGTGTTTCAACTGAGCAAAAACAAAATTGACTGCGTAAATAAATCCGCAAGTCCGAACCTTGCTTATATATGTAAATAGGCGAAGGAAAATAATTAAGAACCATTTTCACTACCTTAAACACAACATATTCTATTGATTAAAATTTTTTTGAAGACTACAGAAATGCATGTAATAATATTATGTTTTCCGATATGTTGTGTATAAGCCAAATCACTATAATGGTAGAAATTCTACATCAGGGCGAATTCTAGTTAATGGAAAAATAGCTCACCGTTTTATTACCTATTGGCTATTGATTAACTGCAACACTTTTCTAAATTGATTGTTTATAAATTGACTTTCAAGAAAAAAAAAGACGATTAAAAAATATACCGCGCACCACGAACGAGCCACCATCCACCACCACAGACCACACAGCACACAATGCAAACGAATAACGAAACGAATTCGAATTACGCATCAAGCAGTAGCAAGCAGGGTTGTCATGTGTGGCGATTTATCGCCAAATTGGTGATTTCAAGTCTCATATGGCGACACGAAAATCATTTTGGCGACATACTAAAAAATGTGCGATTTTTGGCAATTTTTTGTTTTCGAATTAAAATCTCACTATATTTCTATTTCCCACATATTACAAAAAAACGAAAAAGTCTCGGCTAAATAGCAGATCCCTTAAATTAATGACAAGCGTTAAAGATTCTGTCTGTCACATTAAATTTCCAAACTCGGCCACGTGATTGTGAAAGTAAATGTAAATAAAAAATCAAGTATAAAGTCAACCAATTAAATGAATAAAATGAGTACAAAAACAATAACCGCGGATTTTGAAATACAAACGAGAGTGGGAATAATTTAAATTTAACGGTAGGAAAAAAGCTCCGACCTCCTTATAGTTGTTTTAAGGTTTTTTTATTAACAATTTGGTATCCTTTTTACAGATTGTTTCAAATGAATTGGTTTGTTTTTTTTTTTTAAATAAATGCATTATTTGTTTTTATTTGTTATTGTTTTTGAGAGAATAACCTTAACAACAACTCGTAGACACAGTCACTTTGGTAGGAATGATAGCTTTTTCGAGCTACACCACTAATTCATCAGTTCCATCATCATTCATCATCATCATCAGTTTTGAGTGATGGTTTGTTTGAATAATGAATAGTTTGAATTTGAATTCTGACAGTAAATTCTCCGTAAATAACCCACTTAGGAAGATATTTGTTTGCCTTCCCCTGTCAGGAAATGAACTAGCATTTCGATTTTTGAAATGACTACCACTTTCGCCAACTCATGATTAGAACCTCTGTGCGTTGTTGTTGCTACGAGGTGTTTTTTGTTTATTGTAAGTTGCTTAATTTTATTTGATTTTACAAAACTTTTAATTTGGCGAATTTTGGCGATTTAAAATTTAACATATGCGATTTGAATTTTAATAACCTGACAACCCTGGTAGCAAGCAGGCATATTCTGGCTGGCACCGTCGTGGCGTCGAACTCGTAAATCGTAGTTCGAGTATGTGTGTATAACTCAATAAGAAATCAACAAACAACAAATCGTTCGTGTATCAGTGATGGGAAACTTGATACAATTGTATATTTTTGGATACAATCAGGAAATAAAGCTAAAAAGATACAATTTATCAAACATTTTTTTGCTTCAAATGTAACACAGTTACAATCCTTCTTTAAAAGATACAATTATTAGTGAGTATCGTGCCAAGGTTTTGGACTGAGGTTAGCCTCATTAAAAACGAATATGGTGATTTTATGTTAAATAATTTATATAGAATAATAAATTTAATACAAAATTAGTGCAGAAATCGGCTTCAGGTTGAAACTTGTTCAGCGTTAATTCAAACCAAAAATTTGTTGAGAAAAGACTCATGTCAGAATTTTAAAATTGGAAAATGTCTTTTAGAAAAGAATTCGCAGTTAATCGATATTGGTCAAGACGCACTTCTAGAATAAATAAGTATTTACATCATAATAAATAAATAAAAAGCAATCCATTCCATTTTAATTCAATTTTTACTTACATTTTAACACAGTTCGAAAAATTAACTTTGCATCCCTACTGAATAAATCAACAGCCACAAACACAGTTTCTACATGATGAAAAAAATAGGTGTTTGTAGATATCAACCAAGTACACTGTTTCTACCTAGCAAAAAAAAAAAAGTTGTGAAATTACAGTTGCGTGGGTATGTAGAAATACACCCAGCACACTGTTAAAATCAACCTAATACCTACACTGTTTAAATAAAAAAACAACAAAGGCATATCGTTCCTGTATTGCTAAGCTATGAAAAAAAAAGAGTGTGAGAGGAGAATACAATTGAGTATGGTACTGGGATGAAATGTGGGTTACAGTCGTACCTGTTAAGATAGTATGGACTTTGAAAAAATACACAATGCGTCTATAGTACTGTTAAGTTTTTGCATATTATAAACAGTGACAAGTTAAAATTGTCTAAATTTATAGCTAAATTCTTGTGTATGTACTACGACCTGAGGGAAAATGTTGATTTTGAATGAGTGTATAATTAACAAGATATATGCTCAACTTAATGAAAATTATTTGTTGAGAATAAACATTTGCAAATCCAGTTCATAATCAAATAATGTAACTCGAAGAATCTAACTTAGGCAAACTTTTAGTATTGGAAAGAAGTTACAAACATAAAATATAAAAATATAAAAAAAACTTGTCTTTCAAATTTTTGCGGTTATCCGTTTGAAAGTGACTAAAAATATTTCTAAGATACAATTATAGGCACATGGACCAAAATGAAATTAGTTTTATTTGAAATTTAGAAGAAAAAGTTATAAATTGTAAAATAATTATGTATCATCGAAACTGCAAGGAATCCTTTTTGCTGATATTATTATTAAGACAATGGTTTTTGCTGTTTACAACTGATTTTAATATCTAATGTCCGAAGTCATGACGAATTTTGTGTTAAGCGTAACCTGGCATTTAGTATATTGCGTATCATAATAAATAAATAAAAAGCAATCTATATAGAGAACATACCAATTTCAAGTTGTGCATTGGTATTATGTATTGTATTTATTTTGATGAGATGTACATGTACATGAGTGATTACTAGATTTTAACAAACATTGAATGGGTTAAATTTTCACGAGTAAAGTGGTTAAAGGCAACCCAGTGGTTTGTTGTATTTAAACAAGACTTATTGGTTATATTTAACAGAGAGGTTGTTAGATTTTAACAAACACTGAATGGGTTAAATTTTCACGAGTAAAGTGGTTAAAAGCAACCCAGTGGTTTGTTGTATTTAAACAAGACTTATTGGTTATATTTAACAGAGAGGTTGTTAGATTTTAACAAACACTGAATGGGTTAAATTTTCACGAGTAAAGTGGTTAAAAGCAACCCAGGGGTTTGTTGTATTTAAACAAGACTTATTGGTTATATTTAACAGAGAGGTTGTTAGATTTTAACAAACACTGAATGGGTTAAATTTTCACGAGTAAAGTGGTTAAAAGCAACCCAGTGGTTTGTTGTATTTAAACAAGACTTATTGGTTATATTTAACAGAGAGGTTGTTAGATTTTAACAAACACTGAATGGGTTAAATTTTCACGAGTAAAGTGGTTAAAAGCAACCCAGTGGTTTGTTGTATTTAAACAAGACTTATTGGTTATATTTAACAGAGAGGTTGTTAGATTTTAACAAACACTGAATGGGTTAAATTTTCACGAGTAAAGTGGTTAAAAGCAACCCAGTGGTTTGTTGTATTTAAACAAGACTTATTGGTTATATTTAACAGAGAGGTTGTTAGATTTTAACAAACACTGAATGGGTTAAATTTTCACGAGTAAAGTGGTTAAAAGCAACCCAGTGGTTTGTTGTATTTAAACAAGACTTATTGGTTATATTTAACAGAGAGGTTGTTAGATTTTAACAAACACTGAATGGGTTAAATTTTCACGAGTAAAGTGGTTAAAAGCAACCCAGTGGTTTGTTGTATTTAAACAAGACTTATTGGTTATATTTAACAGAGAGGTTGTTAGATTTTAACAAACACTGAATGGGTTAAATTTTCACGAGTAAAGTGGTTAAAAGCAACCCAGTGGTTTGTTGTATTTAAACAAGACTTATTGGTTATATTTAACAGAGAGGTTGTTAGATTTTAACAAACACTGAATGGGTTAAATTTTCACGAGTAAAGTGGTTAAAAGCAACCCAGTGGTTTGTTGTATTTAAACAAGACTTATTGGTTATATTTAACAGAGAGGTTGTTAGATTTTAACAAACACTGAATGGGTTAAATTTTCACGAGTAAAGTGGTTAAAAGCAACCCAGTGGTTTGTTGTATTTAAACAAGACTTATTGGTTATATTTAACAGAGAGGTTGTTAGATTTTAACAAACACTGAATGGGTTAAATTTTCACGAGTAAAGTGGTTAAAAGCAACCCAGTGGTTTGTTGTATTTAAACAAGACTTATTGGTTATATTTAACAGAGAGGTTGTTAGATTTTAACAAACACTGAATGGGTTAAATTTTCACGAGTAAAGTGGTTAAAAGCAACCCAGTGGTTTGTTGTATTTAAACAAGACTTATTGGTTATATTTAACAGAGAGGTTGTTAGATTTTAACAAACACTGAATGGGTTAAATTTTCACGAGTAAAGTGGTTAAAAGCAACCCAGTGGTTTGTTGTATTTAAACAAGACTTATTGGTTATATTTAACAGAGAGGTTGTTAGATTTTAACAAACACTGAATGGGTTAAATTTTCACGAGTAAAGTGGTTAAAAGCAACCCAGTGGTTTGTTGTATTTAAACAAGACTTATTGGTTATATTTAACAGAGAGGTTGTTAGATTTTAACAAACACTGAATGGGTTAAATTTTCACGAGTAAAGTGGTTAAAAGCAACCCAGTGGTTTGTTGTATTTAAACAAGACTTATTGGTTATATTTAACAGAGAGGTTGTTAGATTTTAACAAACACTGAATGGGTTAAATTTTCACGAGTAAAGTGGTTAAAAGCAACCCAGTGGTTTGTTGTATTTAAACAAGACTTATTGGTTATATTTAACAGAGAGGTTGTTAGATTTTAACAAACACTGAATGGGTTAAATTTTCACGAGTAAAGTGGTTAAAAGCAACCCAGTGGTTTGTTGTATTTAAACAAGACTTATTGGTTATATTTAACAGAGAGGTTGTTAGATTTTAACAAACACTGAATGGGTTAAATTTTCACGAGTAAAGTGGTTAAAAGCAACCCAGTGGTTTGTTGTATTTAAACAAGACTTATTGGTTATATTTAACAGAGAGGTTGTTAGATTTTAACAAACACTGAATGGGTTAAATTTTCACGAGTAAAGTGGTTAAAAGCAACCCAGTGGTTTGTTGTATTTAAACAAGACTTATTGGTTATATTTAACAGAGAGGTTGTTAGATTTTAACAAACACTGAATGGGTTAAATTTTCACGAGTAAAGTGGTTAAAAGCAACCCAGTGGTTTGTTGTATTTAAACAAGACTTATTGGTTATATTTAACAGAGAGGTTGTTAGATTTTAACAAACACTGAATGGGTTAAATTTTCACGAGTAAAGTGGTTAAAAGCAACCCAGTGGTTTGTTGTATTTAAACAAGACTTATTGGTTATATTTAACAGAGAGGTTGTTAGATTTTAACAAACACTGAATGGGTTAAATTTTCACGAGTAAAGTGGTTAAAAGCAACCCAGTGGTTTGTTGTATTTAAACAAGACTTATTGGTTATATTTAACAGAGAGGTTGTTAGATTTTAACAAACACTGAATGGGTTAAATTTTCACGAGTAAAGTGGTTAAAAGCAACCCAGTGGTTTGTTGTATTTAAACAAGACTTATTGGTTATATTTAACAGAGAGGTTGTTAGATTTTAACAAACACTGAATGGGTTAAATTTTCACGAGTAAAGTGGTTAAAGGCAACCCAGTGGTTTGTTGTATTTAAACAAGACTTATTGGTTATATTTAACAGAGAGGTTGTTAGATTTTAACAAACACTGAATGGGTTAAATTTTCACGAGTAAAGTGGTTAAAAGCAACCCAGTGGTTTGTTGTATTTAAACAAGACTTATTGGTTATATTTAACAGAGAGGTTGTTAGATTTTAACAAACACTGAATGGGTTAAATTTTCACGAGTAAAGTGGTTAAAGGCAACCCAGTGGTTTGTTGTATTTAAACAAGACTTATTGGTTATATTTAACAGAGAGGTTGTTAGATTTTAACAAACACTGAATGGGTTAAATTTTCACGAGTAAAGTGGTTAAAAGCAACCCAGTGGTTTGTTGTATTTAAACAAGACTTATTGGTTATATTTAACAGAGAGGTTGTTAGATTTTAACAAACACTGAATGGGTTAAATTTTCACGAGTAAAGTGGTTAAAGGCAACCCAGTGGTTTGTTGTATTTAAACAAGACTTATTGGTTATATTTAACAGAGAGGTTGTTAGATTTTAACAAACACTGAATGGGTTAAATTTTCACGAGTAAAGTGGTTAAAAGCAACCCAGTGGTTTGTTGTATTTAAACAAGACTTATTGGTTATATTTAACAGAGAGGTTGTTAGATTTTAACAAACACTGAATGGGTTAAATTTTCACGAGTAAAGTGGTTAAAAGCAACCCAGTGGTTTGTTGTATTTAAACAAGACTTATTGGTTATATTTAACAGAGAGGTTGTTAGATTTTAACAAACACTGAATGGGTTAAATTTTCACGAGTAAAGTGGTTAAAAGCAACCCAGTGGTTTGTTGTATTTAAACAAGACTTATTGGTTATATTTAACAGAGAGGTTGTTAGATTTTAACAAACACTGAATGGGTTAAATTTTCACGAGTAAAGTGGTTAAAAGCAACCCAGTGGTTTGTTGTATTTAAACAAGACTTATTGGTTATATTTAACAGAGAGGTTGTTAGATTTTAACAAACACTGAATGGGTTAAATTTTCACGTGTAAAGTGGTTAAAAGCAACCCAGTGGTTTGTTGTATTTAAGCAAGACTTATTGGTTATATTTAACAGAGAGGTTGTTAGATTTTAACAAACATTGAATAAGTTGTAAAGTGATAAGAAGAACGGTTAATAATAACCTATCATTGTGTTAAAACTTCACATTGACTATGTTGTTTTCAACTAATTTACTCGTTAGATTTTAATGAAAACCAAAATAAAACAGTTTAGTTGATATTAACCTATTAAATTGGTTCATAACAACTGATAAAGTGTGTTATTTTTAACAATATGCATTTAACCTTTTAAACTCGCTTGTTTTTAACAACAAATACTCGTTTATTTTCTACAGAGACTTAGTTAATTTTAACCCATTTTTTTTTAACCGAGCAAAAATCGCACTCGGTTAAGGTAAAAGTTTCTCCGTGTAACGTAAACATTTAAACCCGATTTTCATCGATTATTTAATAAAAATACATTTTTATTTTTGTATTATATATATTATATGCATATATACACAATATAATTCCGGTAATTTCATTTTTATAGACTTGTTAACAATGACCCCGGATGCTGCTATCAATCGATCTTGTTCAGTAGGCAAAAATTTGCTGGATTTATAGGATTTCCTATGTTATTCATGTGCGAGACTGGAAGAAGACGGTAAAACACGTCTTCTTCCAGTCTTGTTTTAGTGGCTTAAACACACTAACGTCAGCTGGTTGAAGGATGTGGGTGGCAGAGCATAAAAAATAATATTTTTTGCATGGCAAAGTTGGCTTAGTTGCATGGATAAATGCAACCTTATCCACCTTGTCCACCTTGGCTGGACACTCAAATCTCAAACACCTCAATCAAAGAAAAAAGTTCTAGTAACCGGCCAACATCTAATACTTAAAAAGAAATGAAAATTCCGCGTTTTTTGCACATATTATGATTAATAATTATATAACTTAGCAGATAAGCAATAAAAGAGTTCGTAAATATTTAAAAAGAATACTGAAACCTACGTTTTCCGTTTGATAGTACCTCCATTAACAATCTCGAACTCTAAAACGCACTTTTCCTTCCTCGAAGACTGCGCATTTTTTTTTTGACTACTGAACTAGAGCTACTCAAGAGTACCTACCTACGTTAGGTATTATTATTATTATTTATTTTTTCATAACTGAGTATGCAAAATTAATGGAAACCTCAATCAATTTTCTTTCTTTTTCAGTAGTCAGCCCCCTGTAGATTTACCTACTAGAGAATTGGAGGCTGACTATGAAAGGCACGGTTCCTTCAAACGTTCTCCAGCCTACAGCCCCACTGTTTTTTGTTTTTATGAAAATGTTTATATTAAATTGGGGTTGACTACTGGATAGGTACTTGCATGGCCGACTACTGGAGCTGAAGGTACTCCCAAATTATACGTTCTTCACTTATTTTGTAAATAGTTTGCATTAGGTAGCTCATATATTTAATAAGCTTTTGAAATCTACAGACTTCAATTGTTCAGAAGAACCAAATATACCTACTTGATTAAATAGTTAATGAATCTATTTTTATAAGGACCAATCAAACATGCATAATACTACATACCTATTTCAAATATGTAACACTGCTCAGTGTTGTTAGCACTCTCTCTTTACACGACGAATCGTGGTCATTTGCAAGTAAGTAAGTACTTACACAAAGTCCTTTTTGAAATTAAAAAAATAAATAAATATGTAGTTGACGAAACAGGTCCGGAGGGACCCTAGGCCTAGCTTCTCCCAACCATTCGTTTTGTGTGAGTTTTTATTTTTTAATTCTTGGAACGAATGGAAGGGATCTAATTGAGAAGCTCTTTCAAGACTGTTACACTCTCGGATGTTTTTCAGACGTTCGCGAGAGGTGGCGCAGTGAAAAAAACCCTAAGTTGGAGTTTGCGTTCTTGCGGAAGCTTAGTAGTCCAACACACAAATCACTAAGCAACTGCGCCTACTCTTGAAATTAATTAATTAGTTATTAATTCACACCATACTTTTTTGAGTAAAAATAAAAAGTTTTTAAAAGTCAGATTTGTAAGTTAACTAGGTATACACGGAAAGAAAATCAGTTTAGTTATAAAAATCAGTTTGTTATCATTACTTTGATTTTTTTTTTTTGGTAAAAGCTAATTTTGATAAAATACGATTTACCTACCTACAGAGCTGTTTTTTGTATGCACAATTCGGTGTGTTAATAATCATGGTAAAGTGTAGGTGATTTGATTAAATTCCATCAAAAAAATTGTAATTTGAATGTTTTTTTATTAAATTCCTAAAATTCCCACGATTTTGATGTTTTTCCCTTTTTCCTACGGAAGGGTTTTTGGACATCGAAATTCCCACAAAAAGGTATAAATCCCACGTTATAACAACACTGATTTGCTGCTCCTCCCAATGCAGTGGCCAATTTATTTATTTTTGATTCACTAAGAGATCCGCTGCAGTAGGTATCGTGGAAGAACAGAAGAACCCGACCCAACCCTCAACCTATAATATCTCCTGTGCAATAATTTTTTTTCTGTGTAGGAACTCAACTCCACACACTTTATAAACAAATGCAAAAAAAGGAACGAATCTAAAAAAGTTCCCATATCCATATTATAAAAAGAAAATATGTTGGACCACTGCCAATTTTCTTTGAGACTTCGTTAGCTTTGTCTTCTTTTTTTTATTTATTTATACGGTTGCAGGTCACAATATGAAAGCCCCAGTCGCAGAATATCACAGGCAACAACTTTAAACAGCATGGTAGTGTTAAATGTTTATTGTTTATTTGCATATACGATATACCTATTCCTAACTACCTACACAGCTATCTGAAAAAAAAAAAAAAACGAAAAGAGACGAATAGCAATTTATACACATCAAGCTACTCGTTCGTTGTACCTCGCATACGGGATCGGATACATTATACTTTATACATAATATGGACGTTAACTTTAAAATGCTTAATTTCATCGCATACCGCATTCGGGAATATAATTTTAAACGCCAGGTAAAGAGCGAGAGAGAAAACAAATAAAACAAACCTACAAACTGCAGCGCAACTTATAAGTTCGTATGTTACCCTATGACGGGTGGCTATAGAGTGTTGCGCGAAGATGGGCTACTTTTTGGTTCAAACGTCAACAAAACTTGTAGGATAACAAAACTGGTTTATAATGGTCAGAGTAGTGTTTTATTCAAATATTGTAATATTAAAAAGCTAACAATTCCCATTACTTTAACTTCTCAGCTTTCACCAAATACATTTGATAAACATAATTTTTTTAAATCTACGATGGTTTTATCTTGTTTTTTTTTCACTTTATTATATTTTCAGTTATTTTTGAACATACCTTATTATGCTACAGCCATAAAAAATCTGTTCTGTTTTTCTACTGTTTTCCTACCTAATTGTAGCCTTGTTCCTGTAAATTCCAGTCGGCTTTCCTATACGAAACCTATTTAGGTAGCGACCATCGAGAAGGATGCCGGATGAGAACAACTGGCAACAACGTGAAACGGTGAAAGTTGTGTGATAATTTAGTACATTTTTGGAGGACCCTGATACAATTTGTTTGTTACTTTGTTCCTTTTTATTAGTTGGAAAAGTCACATTTACAAAGTATTCAAAATCTAAGATTTCAAAATAAATATATGTTTAAAACATAACGCGGTTCCTCATCACAATATCATGTTGTAAAGCGGGCCAAAACTTGTTAAAAATATTGTGAGAAAATTCTAAATTTGGACAGTAGCGTCAGAAAGCCATTTTTTTCTTTCACTTCTCATTATTTGAACGACATCTTAAAAAGTAGATATAAAAATGAGTTGATATAATTTACAACTTTATACTTATTTATAAATGAAAATCAAGGCTAAAAAGTTTTAATTTTAAAATTTATCATTTGAAAACAAACGGCATCTACTGTTTCGTAGGTAGTAGTGTCTAGCTGTCTAGCTCATCCGCATATTTTAAATTTTAAAGACATATAATTCTAATGTGATTTGTTTATTTGGTTTTATTTATAAAAGAAAAATTGTGTGAGAATGATCTATTTACAGGTTTTATTGTATTGTAAAACTAAAACTTAAATTTATAACCTTTCTCTAACAATCGTTAAAAAAAAAACAAACAAAAAAGTCCTTTCTAAAGCTACTTTTGCGATGTGCCTTTTCAAACTAAAAAAAAGGGAAAAAGTAGCAACAAATTGTATCAGGGTCCCCGAAAAAAAGTGCCAATTTATCGCACAACGGTCACGTTGATCACAGCGCGCGACTCACTTACATATTCAAATCCAATTCGGCACGTTTCCTAGTGACATTGCGGAAAAAACAGCACAATATCAAGGCACTGGTATTCGCCGATTTACTCTCAGATTATCTTTTAGACTTCAGGGGCCAGATTCTGTAAGGCGAAACGTTCAAACGTTTTCGTGCGCACGATGAAATTTGCTTGTATATCATAGGGCAAACCATTCGTGCGCACGAAAACGTTTGTTCGTTTCGCCTTACAGAATCTGACCCCAGATTGTACGCGTTATTCGAACGTTACTGCCATGTATGTTACATCGATACATCTTCAGATGATTCCTATTCACAGGACATATTTTATATCTGCCTTCTTAATTATTTTAAATGTGCACCCAATTTTTTTTTTATAAACACTCGCAACCTATAATAATAAACAAAAATTGATCTTTTGGTGTCTGTAAATTTTCCCCCTTATTAATAAAAAAATGTGCACAAGTAAGTTAGTTAGCAAACGTCAGATAGCATACAAAAAATGTACATAACTGCTGAGGACCAAGTTGATAACTTTTACACAACGTTTATTAATACGGAGGTTTATATTTAACTTCGAAAATTAATTAATATGTAAAGGTGCTTTTTGTGTTAAGAAGTTAAGCTCTCTAAACACAGAATTCGACGAGTTAAGTTATTCGGTTTTTATTTCCTGTTAATGAAACGATTTTAAGTTAAAATATGCGCTGTCTCGTACCCGCTCGTGGTTTATTATTAAGGGGACTTGAGTTTAGCAGAATCTAAACTTAAATATTGATTCCTTTAATTTTTATCAAAATTCAATTTCAGTTTATATTTACTTTTATACTTTGTCCTTAAGATAGTTAAATAAAAATCTGTATCTACATTTGCAAGATGTAAATCAAGAAAACACAATCAATTTCACAGTAACACATTTGCTGCCAAGCCAATTTTGGCAACATTTTTGAATGTGAAAATAGAAAGCTGTTGGATATGTTTTAACCGTTAACCTAAAAAAGTTAAGATATTTTCGTACAGGCCACATGATTTAGATGAATGACACAATATTTCCGCCACGGTCGTGTCATTCATATGTGTATGACGGGACATGTGCAATTATATGGCCGTGACGTACAATTTGCAGGACATTATGAACAAACTGAATAGGGCTTAAAGAGCCTGGCCTGTGGTGATCATAGCAATGTACTTGGATTAAGCAAATCTTACCAAAAGAACTAAAAAAAAAATTGAAAAATTTCAATGAAACATTTCATGTTATTAATTTTTGAATGTCACGTCCTTATGGCGACAAGTTCTTGTCATACACATATGAATGCACTGGGCCCCACCAAAACTTGAGCGTCGTTCATGGCATGGTGTTGATATCAGTTCAAGCGGATGTTCAATTTTTCTTTGATACACGTTTAAATCTGTATGCATGAATACATACTATCTTGTATCTGACAGCGCTATTTTTTGTTGGGAGGCAGAAGTACCTATCCGATTAGAATTATAACAAGGTAAATCCATTAACCTCAAAATGCTTATTCTGGTTTTGTTACGCATAAAAAAGCTTTCTATTTTTCCCGCTTTGAAACATAAAATATATAAATTCGCACATACCCTATAACATTCAACGTAAGTACACAATAAAAGAAAATGTATGACAGGAATATTAAATACAGAAGGAGACAGTGGAGCCAATCAAACGTTTATAGAAATTTTGTAATCCTTAAGCTTTGAATTCATTTCATATTTAAATTTAATGTAGAAGTACGTGGAGTATGAAGTTAGACAGAGGGAGAGAGTTCTTACCTTCTAATATTTCAAATACTAGGACTGTTACAATATAATGGCACTCAATAATATGCTGTCCCATGAACAAACCTAGTCACATTGAGAAACTGGATGTCGCAAGGTTTTAATTGCGATGAAACTATATACCTATGTAGTGACTTTATTCTATAAAAATAAGGTCTCTCTCCGTCTTACCCCTTTTTCACCTGACCTTATCAGCAAATCAACGAAGACAAATTCAAACTTTTTGTGCCTTTTAACAAAAGGCAAGCAGCAGAGACCTCCAACTTCGGCCGATTTTCAGTTACTTTGCCTACACGCTATATTTTTACGGAGTGTCCTCGTTTTGGTGCGCTAGTATTGATACATAGAAATTCGTATTGGCATTATTGGCAAATGTCACGAAACTTCAAAAATTCCGGCTCACAAACACACCCTCAAAGATATGAACAACTTCCGCATTGGGAAAGGTTGCTGCCAGAGTCAGCGTTCATATGTCGTTTTCCATTGGGCAAAAAGAAGCGTCCGGGAGAGTCCGGAATCGAAAAATTTGCTTCTGAAACTGTTCCATTGGCACAAAAAATACTCTTCTGCTGATTCTGAGAAGAGAATTTCGCTTCTCGATTTGAAGTCAGAATCCACTCAAGAAGCACTCACACAAGTGCAATTTATGTATTTTATACAAGTTAGATGACAGCTGACGTAGATTATTTTTTGGCATTTCACCAATACTTTTGTGGATTCAACCAGAAGCAGTTTTCTTGTTCCATTGGATTTCAGATTGAGTCGATCCTCGAGTGAAACCAATGGAAAACGACAATAGAATCTTATCCGTTAAATTTGAAATTATTCGTTACATGTGGAAAGTAGATTTTTTTTTTTAGGAAAAAAATGTACTTTTTCTTTAAATATTTATGAAAACTGAACACTGCAGATTGTTTGTAGGAAAATGAAAACATTTTGAGCAATTTTTCTTTTGTTATTTAAGGAAAATTTACTCATGAAGTCTAAGTTAATGATATTCAAAAGCGGAAAATACACAACCATGTTTGTCCTAATATGTTTCGAGTATATACCTTAAACATCTCATTTAGATAGTTTTATTAACCAAACAAATTATATTAATCGCCTTTTAGAAATATATGATAAATAACTAATTCCCCACGGTTGGCAGCATTGATTTTATATGTTTTGTATGTTTTACATGTCACACGGATTCTAAATTGACATAACACCGACAGAAAAACAAAATGGCGAAATTGAAAAAAAAAAAAAAAAAAAATTAACTGAGGGGGCCAGCGCCAAGAGGATTGCGAGTCGGGGGTCTCAGTATTGTCCCTGGTAAGCAGTACATAATAATCTAAATAAAAGTGTTTGCCTGATGACACTTAAAACTAGCGCTGGCTCCACTGTATCATTTCCATTATACCTATATACAGCCAATTGTAATAATACCTAAAAGAAGGAAATAAATTTATTTATGCTTAAATAGGTTGGGGGGACATAAGCTGAATGGTTGACTATGACTGTATGATTGACCGAATGTGTGCTTATTTTCTGAGTGTGTGTGTCAATATCCCAAGGCCAAATTCAGACCAACAACAACATTGGTACAGAACTTACGACTTTACAAGTGAATGGATATGGTTAAGTCAACAGCAAAGCCAAATAACACAGATCCATTTATACAACAGAGCTAGGTTCTAAAAAAAATCTTACTTACTCCACACATGCTTAAAATTTGTATTCGTAACTTGTCAGTTGGAACTCGGGAATGGGGGCCACAGCCACAGTAAGTGATTAAAAGCTTTTTATTTTTTATGACCACCAACTTTACCACTTTAAAACAGAACCCCATTCATGATGATGATGATGAAGATGCTTGTGGAGGTAGATTTTTAATCAGTAACATTTTCTTCTACAAGCAATTTAAGTGATTTGTTGTTGATTTTCTATTTATTTTGCAGGTATGGCAAGCTGCGATGTGAATTACAATGTGACGGATACGACAGGGCAATCATAATGATGATGATGACGATGACCAATTTCAGTGGAAATTTAGCAGATTTAACGAAAAAATGTGAATATCATCAGATGGCGGCAATCGACGAGGAACTTGCGCGCAAACAAAATGCAAATAGCGATCCGTGTGGACTTCTGATGGAGGTTAGCTACATGAGCAAGGGGCCTATCAGACAAAAAATATCGCTTGCAAAGTCAAAAAATATCACCTATGAATGCCGGTACGTACACAAGTAGATTGTAACATTAGAATTATGACAATAAAGGTCGGTAGGGTTTAAGCACGACTCAGAGGTCATATGCCAGATTTCAGTTTAAGTGAATTACTGCTTTTGTTGTTGTTTTGTTTTCGGTTATGGTATGGAAGGCAGTAGAGACTAGAGAGGTGAACAACATACCGCTGTAAGCCGTTTAATATAGGTACACCGGACACGTGCATTTAAAACACGCAACTTAATTTCTTTCATGTTTTATTGTTAGGTATAGGTATAAGTAGAGATATAGGTACAAATGCTGTTCTTTTGGCATTGAGAAAGAAGTATAATTGACATTGACAGCTGGGCAGATAATTCGAGACTTACTTTGGATCTATATTTGGTCGAATAGGACTTTACTCATAAAAATGCAAATTGTTTAAAAAATTATATAGGTAGGTAGGTACACTTTAATTAAATCAGAAAAGGAACTTGACCTTTTTGACCTATGCGAGCAAAGAATAAGGCATAAGTGACATGGCCTGGCCAGTCAGAAGACCATGCCAAATTCGGAGGCTCATCTAACAATACAGAAAAAAAAACCTTCCAAAAATGGCACGATACCTATGTATATACCTACCGTACATTAAGGCCCATTTTGTTCAATCTTGGTTATCTTTAATCATCGGTTATTCCAGTTGGTACCTAACCATCGAATGTGTTTGTTCAGCAAAATATTAATCAGTAATTTGGTTAGTTAACCAGACAAATCGATAACCAGCCGATTTTGAGCGGTTAATAAGATTTAACCACTGATTTTGTGTAATTTCATCTGTTGAAGATTTTTTAAGGACTAGGTACGTAGGTATTCATTTTGACGTAGCACTGCTAAGCAAAAAAATTGTTGTACAATATTGTGCGAACGAAAAGAAAAATGAAAATAATAAAATGAACGAAAGGTGTCAGTGAAGTTTTCAACTGACACATAAATATAATACACAACACGCCTAAATAATGGATGCAAAATATGAAGTACGATTATTTTTGGCCGATGACAGCTCTCATAAATTGAGGTAAAGCACACGCGATAGGAAAAATATTGAGAGAATTAGAAAATTTCGTTTGTCGTTGAATAAAATAGGATGAGGCTTATAAATTTGTAACAGTTTTTTTTTTAGTTTAGGCGTTATTTCGGTTTTGTTCTCAAAAATGTTCTTCACAAAAACAAAGTTTCATTCTTCAGTTTTAAAAATAATTATAAAATACATAAAATATATACCTAAAAAAATTACTTATCAAAAACAAAAGGACCCGAAATAAAAAAATTAAAAATGTAACCATGGATTCGGCCAATCACTGATTGACAAATAAACTGGAAAAATGGAACGATTTGCTGCAAAGCTATGGTTTGGTGACCGAAGTGAAAAAACGGGCAACAGACACTCATTGGTTATTACTGATTTATAATCATGGGTTAACCTAAATCTGTGGTAACTGGTAACCTAACCAAGGCTTTAACCAGCTGTGAACAGACCGGCCCTAAATATAATAATAAGTTGTGTTAAATAAAAATTTACTTTTAGGTAGGTTATTCATTCGATATGGTAGTACCTACATATCCAATAACAATGTGAGTTTTTATAAGTTATTAACCTCAAATACTTAAGCTTAAATACCTATCAATTTTTGTTTGAAATATTTAGAGCCGTTTCCGAACAAATCGAACTGGTATGAAAATGTTATATGGGAATTACCTTTAATATTGAGGTTACGGGGCAGAAAAAGAAACGGCCCCGAAATTAGGGCAGTAGGCATTGGGAGCATATGGACAGATGGGCAGAATATTGCGACTCACTTGTTTTTTTAGTTCCTCTATCATCGTAATGGCAGAATTGATTAACATCTCGAGTTCGAAATTTTGTACGAATACAATATCTTTCTCTTACAACGTAATCGAGAAAGTTAATAAAGGTAAGTGCAGTGCAATTGGAAACAAAAGCGATTTTCCTAAAGCCTAAAATCGTAAAATGTTTGCAATGCGTAGGCCTAGGTATACTTTCAGTTGTGAAGTAAACAAAAAGTGGCATCGAGCATAATTCAGTTTCTAATTTTCACTCTACTCGTATATACTCCCAGTCACTGGTACGAAATCGGTTTTTCACATCCGTCGCGAAAATTCCTCAGGTTTTTGGTATAGGTATAGGCGTTTACGCAGCTTACTATTTGGATTTGAAAGGGACAGCCATTGTCCATACGAGTTATTGTTAGGTTAGGTTAGGGTGCCAAGCAACAACAATTGCAGCCTCATTTAGGCCCGCACTGTGCAACCGCATGATCAAATGATCTCAAAAGTATACCCGTCGGAGGCATAGCTGATGTTTATACTAGCGATAGCGAGTTCGTCGATATTGTCGAAGAAGTGTTATCCAAAATGTAGTTTTCTATAAGAGATGATCGGGCTGCGCAGTGGGCACGTCCATAAGTGGTGTAGAATTGTATCCTCGTTCGTGCTGATTTTACAGAAGTCGTTTGTATACAAGGCCAAGCTGAGAGTATGCCTCCAAATGATGCAGTGTAAGTAAGTAAGTTTTGTGCGTAATGGATCCTTTTAGTGTCATAAGATTGTTGGAGTGCTAAGAGATGCAGCAAGGGTCAGTTCAGTTTTTTGATTCCTTTTAGTGGTTATGTGATTTATTGCCTGTCAGGATTGACAATATTGTTAGCTGAAAAATTATGCGTGAACAAAAGGCAATGTGTACTAGGTAATTATAAGGGTATTCACTTATGGCGTTTTTCATTGAAGATCCGACACAATTGCTCTTTCCAATGAAATTCGTTGGAGCACTTTTATAATAGTGGTAGATACCATAATGTGAGATTTGGTATTCTGTTACAATTTTTTTTTTTTTTGTTAATGTGAATGTAATAATAGGCCAAATTAATATATTTCAATTTAAGTTTACACTTCACGCATAATTGTATATTTTCGGATTACATAGCGATAAATAACATTTCAATCTGACGTTTTTCTTGTGTGTGTTGGTGAGTACAGGGCACTCCTTTAAAAATATCCCGGACACTTCTGTCGTGTTGATAATTGACCTGGAAGTGCACTTTTTACAATGAAAAATAGAACTTCCACTTTATTCATTTATAAAGAAAATAGTAGATATCATCCTTGTCCATAATTAGCTTATACTTACGTACCTACTTTAACTTAAGCTTTGAGGAATAACAAATCTTAGTCTGGACTTTGAATTTACGTAACCTTGCACATTAAAATAGTCAAAACTAAAAATATTTTTATTATAGGAAGGTCCAATAAAAACATGCGATTGTGAATGGCTTGCTAACTTGCTATAAAATTACTATCAAAATATGTACGATTTTCTTCGCTGAAAACTTGTCTCCTAACTATAGTGGCCGAAGATTACATACATAAGATGAAATTTTGCTCCAACTACAGATAGACACATTTCATACACGAAGTCGCACTATCTTTCAAACTGCCATCTATAGGACAATGCATCGTGTGGCTATCTATAGCATGACCTCTGTCGGCATCGGCATTGCTTTTGCTGCGGTGTCCGTACTCAATAGCCATACGGAAAATTATAAAATGTAAACAATAAATAATCTTGCCGCGAGATACCGTTATTATTGTGAGATTCGCTGCTTTGATGTGTGTGTTGTTTTTTGCATTTCGTTCGTGCATCCATATTAAATTCTTATCCGCCTGCAGTTTATATTACGCTTTCTCATCTCTCCCCCTCTCTCCGACAGCTTAATAAAAACAGAAATAAGTGCAAAAGAAAACATACTGAAGAACTGCAATCATCTTCGAACGTTGCTTGTGATACTCTATCCTCGTTTTCGAATATAATTGAATGTGTACCTACATTTTGGCGTTACCTACCTATAAGGCAGAACAAGTGTAACGTATAGGTACTACTGAGTGGGGAAGCGAGGAGTAGGGGCCATTCACATCAGAGCGAATTGCGAGCACGCGAATATTTGTAGTTTCTGACACTTAATTCACATGAAAACCTTTTTTAACTTTTATTTAAATATAATGGTTTTGGTTGGTTTTGTAATATAACAAAGACCAATTTTCAATTCATAAATACAGTTAAATTGATTTGTTCGCAATTCGCCTATACGCAATTCTTTCTCATGTGAATATTCCAACGATTCTCGCTTGTTTGGGGATTACCCTGACGTTTTCTATTGGGAAATTTGCGTTTAGGAAATAGATGAAAAAACAATTGAATGCTCTGGATGGAATTGTCCTTATCTGAATCCCTTTTTTTCACTCGTAAGGCCTTCTTAGAAGACGTTAAATGTCCGTGAAAAAAAAAATTTACGAAGGACTGCAACCTACAACAGTTTAAGTGTAAGTACGAATTTATAATGTATAAATTCGACTTTCTTGGGAGTATTAAGAAAAAAACACTGAGTGGATATATTTTGTTTCTTTTATTTTTTTATCAAAGTTTTTCTCTTTTACGACAACAAGAAACATGGCAAGTGCATAAGCCAGCTTACTTATTATTAAACTTACCTTTTATTAAACTTATGCATCTAGGGTTGATGCCTTTCTCATAATAAATGGTATTAGGTAGGATTCTGATATGAACTTGCGAAAAAGGAATCCTTCATTTGGGGTTCAATTCCCGATCTGTGAAGCTGTCAAGTGATAAATATAATTTATCATTGAAGTTTTCACATCAGTTTTGCATATTATTACTTCACGAATAAACATAATTCGATTCTCGAACACATGAGAAATTGCTGCTGCCTATATGTCATTTGTGTGTTAATTTAATTCTTTTATTTAGTTTATAGCATCAGAAATAATATTACGAATAATCATTAACAATAGACGTCGTATTGAACAAAAGTAATTTATCAAATCGTTGTTTCGTTTTCAACAAAAATAATGTGTTTTTCTTTTTCCTAGAAATAAACTGGCGATTGTGCGATGTTCGTGATGCTCATAACTCATAACTCATGAGACCCATTCGAAGGAGCACTTTATTCAACTTTATAGTTTTCCAAGACATCTTTCTCTATGGACCTAATAAATGAATTAAAGTCCTTAATGGATTTAGGGTTTCCGAAGCCCTTTCTTCGCGCTTATTTTTCGTTTGCATTGTGGGTCTCAGTTATACTTTCTCTATAAAGTTCTTAAAAAATGAAATGGCTGTGATATAAAATTATCATATGCAAAAATTCTGACATGTGTTTTACATTTTTCGATCGAGAATCGAATTAGGCGTGAACTTGTAAAAAAAAACTCTTCTCTTCATAGTACCACAAAATGAACAAAGAAACGACGACATTTGTGAAACTTCACTCACAGGAAAGATAATTGTGAAAAGTCAAGATAAAAATAATTTGTGGTAGAAGTAAGTAACAAACAAAAGCAATCCACAATTTTTTTTTTTCTTTTTTATAAGCATAGAAAAAGCTGAAATAATGTAGTGCAAATATATTTACACAGTTATAGTCGCCATCATCCTCGCTGCAATCTTGCGAAATTCGTATGGAAAATATAGCCACTGTGAACTTCTAAAATTTAGATTCGAAACTAATAATTAATAATAGTTGGCACAACAGGTCCGGAGGGACCCTAGGTCTAGCTTCTCACAACCATTCGTTTTGTGTGAGTTTTTCATTTTTGGAACGAATGGAAGGGATCTACAATTTTATACCGACTCCAAACGGCTTATTGAGGAGCTCTTTCAAGACATTTATACTCTCGGATGTTTGTCAGACGTCCGCGAGAGGAAGCGCAGTGGAAAAAAACCATAAGTTGGAATTTGGGTTTTTGCGGGATTCGAACCTGAGACCCCTCGCTTAGTAGTCCAACACACTAACACTAAGCCAATGCGACTACAGATTCGAAACTAAAAGTGTTTATTGGTAAGGCGCTGTGAAAATAACGAATTTGCGGCGGTGGGCAAATGTTCTCGCAGACCTTTTCATATGTTGCAAAAAGGTAAGTTATGTCTTATATATTTATTTATGATATTGATTAGATGTAGATACTTTAGAGTAGGTACTCGTATAATTTCAGCTCTCAGAGAGAGTTTGACTCAATTTTTTGAGTTTGACAGTTTCTTAGTGCCTCGCTCGGAAAAGTACGTGAATAGACCTAATATTGGGTACATTTAAGAATCTAGTTATGTTAACTTAACTAGATTGGTCTGGATAAGATGCAACCTGAACGCAAAAACTAGATTGGTCGGGAACGCCACTTTTTCTACGTCAGCCACATATGCAAACTGTCAACTTAGTACTCAGTCACGCATTTCTTGACTAGAATCGTCAAAACCGCGTTAGTCAGACTTATTAAACTAGATACTTGAACGTCCCTATTGATCTTCAAAAATCATTGAAGCTAAATATACTTTCCTTCTATAAGTTGTTATCTCGATATAAAACTAAACATACCCTATGTATATCGGTTGGTTATAATTCAACTTAAAAAGTAGGTATACACAAAACACACACATGGTGTGAATGATTGTAAACATAGAACCGGCTTTAGCGAAACAACATTTCCAATTTTGAGCGGGCTCCATGACAGCACAATTGGTGAATGTTTGTGTTTATTCTCTGTCGTCATCCATGATGTCTGATGTGTTTCGGGCCACTTGGTGGGGTGACGGCTGGGGTTGGCGGCGAGAAGCGAGATATTCTCGAATACTCCAAAGACCCCACTGAAACCACAATATAATATGAGAACTGGTTAGATTCGTAGTGTGCGGAGTATGATGTTTTCATATGCCCCCATAAAAATCCGCAGAAATCATGTATTCATGCCACAGATGACAGAGCCTGGCTGGAGCTGGAGGTACAGTGTTGCCAGGCGCTTTAAGTGAAATTCCCCTTTTTCACCATTCTTCGTGATGCCATTCCCCGTGGATTTCCCACATTGAAAATATTGAGTGAACAGACTACTTTGTGATGTGCTTTTCTCCGGACGTGGTTTTGCTCGCCGGATCCAGGGTTTACCAAAGAAACACCAAAACCCTGGTTAAGAGGTATCTACTCTTTATTCGCAGTACTTTTACTTAATGATAGTACAATGTTTTCATTATAATCCTATTTATACAAGCTATATATCTTAACAATGTTTAGATAATGCCTAAACTTCGTATAAACTAAGTGGCCCAATGGCGGCATGGTTCCTTAGCCGCCCAACGACAGCGTGGTTCCTGGGACGGGAAAGGGAAGCAAGTCAGCGGAGATTGCTGACACTTCTTGCTTCTTTTCTGCCTACTGTCGTATTCTGTAACTCACGATTACTGTTAGCCCAACGATTATGCCATTCTGTATTGGCACCAAATGGACACAACCATGATATCCCCTACGGCATTTCCAAATTTGAAATAATAACATGGACCTGTGTGGGATGCGTAATTTTATTGCAACTTTTTCGTTCAGTTGGGTAGGTAGGTATAGGTCGCCCCTTAGAGTCGTCGGTACCAACCCACTCAGGGGAGTTCTACTGTCTCCACACTCGCATCAGAGTTGCATGTTTGATTAAACAAGACTAAGTTCAAGCCCCCAGAAATGTAAGGTGTCTGAGTTGTGTCTGAGTGCTCCATCAGATAGTAGTAACCTCCGACAAAGTTGACAACAAAAAAGTCCAAGCCCCTGATTTTCCACGTAGCTGGGTCCAGTTTGAAAAATATGCATGTAGTACGTTTCATTACCTAATCTAAGAAGGATAATTCTCCTAAGCTATGTAACGATTGTGTGAATATAATACGAGTTTATAAAATGAGCTCTATACTTTTTATACTCATACTCATGCTCATAGATGTTTATACTAGCGATAGCGAGTTCGTCGATATTGTCGAAGAAGTGTTATCCAAAATGTAGTTTTCTATAAGAGATGATCGGGCTGCGCAGTGGGCACGTCCATAAGTGGTGTAGAATTGTATCCTCGTTCGTGCTGATTTTACAGAAGTCGTTTGTATACAAGGCCAAGCTGAGAGTATGCCTCCAAATGATGCAGTGTAAGTAAGTAAGTTTTGTGCGTAATGGATCCTTTTAGTGTCATAAGATTGTTGGAGTGCTAAGAGATGCAGCAAGGGTCAGTTCAGTTTTTTGATTCCTTTTAGTGGTTATGTGATTTATTGCCTGTCAGGATTGACAATATTGTTAGCTGAAAAATTATGCGTGAACAAAAGGCAATGGGTACTAGGTAATTATAAGGGTATTCACTTATGGCGTTTTTCATTGAAGATCCGACACAATTGCTCTTTCCAATGAAATTCGTTGGAGCACTTTTATAATAGTGGTAGATACCATAATGTGAGATTTGGTATTCTGTTACAATTTTTTTTTTTTTTGTTAATGTGAATGTAATAATAGGCCAAATTAATATATTTCAATTTAAGTTTACACTTCACGCATAATTGTATATTTTCGGATTACATAGCGATAAATAACATTTCAATCTGACGTTTTTCTTGTGTGTGTTGGTGAGTACAGGGCACTCCTTTAAAAATATCCCGGACACTTCTGTCGTGTTGATAATTGACCTGGAAGTGCACTTTTTACAATGAAAAATAGAACTTCCACTTTATTCATTTATAAAGAAAATAGTAGATATCATCCTTGTCCATAATTAGCTTATACTTACGTACCTACTTTAACTTAAGCTTTGAGGAATAACAAATCTTAGTCTGGACTTTGAATTTACGTAACCTTGCACATTAAAATAGTCAAAACTAAAAATATTTTTATTATAGGAAGGTCCAATAAAAACATGCGATTGTGAATGGCTTGCTAACTTGCTATAAAATTACTATCAAAATATGTACGATTTTCTTCGCTGAAAACTTGTCTCCTAACTATAGTGGCCGAAGATTACATACATAAGATGAAATTTTGCTCCAACTACAGATAGACACATTTCATACACGAAGTCGCACTATCTTTCAAACTGCCATCTATAGGACAATGCATCGTGTGGCTATCTATAGCATGACCTCTGTCGGCATCGGCATTGCTTTTGCTGCGGTGTCCGTACTCAATAGCCATACGGAAAATTATAAAATGTAAACAATAAATAATCTTGCCGCGAGATACCGTTATTATTGTGAGATTCGCTGCTTTGATGTGTGTGTTGTTTTTTGCATTTCGTTCGTGCATCCATATTAAATTCTTATCCGCCTGCAGTTTATATTACGCTTTCTCATCTCTCCCCCTCTCTCCGACAGCTTAATAAAAACAGAAATAAGTGCAAAAGAAAACATACTGAAGAACTGCAATCATCTTCGAACGTTGCTTGTGATACTCTATCCTCGTTTTCGAATATAATTGAATGTGTACCTACATTTTGGCGTTACCTACCTATAAGGCAGAACAAGTGTAACGTATAGGTACTACTGAGTGGGGAAGCGAGGAGTAGGGGCCATTCACATCAGAGCGAATTGCGAGCACGCGAATATTTGTAGTTTCTGACACTTAATTCACATGAAAACCTTTTTTAACTTTTATTTAAATATAATGGTTTTGGTTGGTTTTGTAATATAACAAAGACCAATTTTCAATTCATAAATACAGTTAAATTGATTTGTTCGCAATTCGCCTATACGCAATTCTTTCTCATGTGAATATTCCAACGATTCTCGCTTGTTTGGGGATTACCCTGACGTTTTCTATTGGGAAATTTGCGTTTAGGAAATAGATGAAAAAACAATTGAATGCTCTGGATGGAATTGTCCTTATCTGAATCCCTTTTTTTCACTCGTAAGGCCTTCTTAGAAGACGTTAAATGTCCGTGAAAAAAAAAATTTACGAAGGACTGCAACCTACAACAGTTTAAGTGTAAGTACGAATTTATAATGTATAAATTCGACTTTCTTGGGAGTATTAAGAAAAAAACACTGAGTGGATATATTTTGTTTCTTTTATTTTTTTATCAAAGTTTTTCTCTTTTACGACAACAAGAAACATGGCAAGTGCATAAGCCAGCTTACTTATTATTAAACTTACCTTTTATTAAACTTATGCATCTAGGGTTGATGCCTTTCTCATAATAAATGGTATTAGGTAGGATTCTGATATGAACTTGCGAAAAAGGAATCCTTCATTTGGGGTTCAATTCCCGATCTGTGAAGCTGTCAAGTGATAAATATAATTTATCATTGAAGTTTTCACATCAGTTTTGCATATTATTACTTCACGAATAAACATAATTCGATTCTCGAACACATGAGAAATTGCTGCTGCCTATATGTCATTTGTGTGTTAATTTAATTCTTTTATTTAGTTTATAGCATCAGAAATAATATTACGAATAATCATTAACAATAGACGTCGTATTGAACAAAAGTAATTTATCAAATCGTTGTTTCGTTTTCAACAAAAATAATGTGTTTTTCTTTTTCCTAGAAATAAACTGGCGATTGTGCGATGTTCGTGATGCTCATAACTCATAACTCATGAGACCCATTCGAAGGAGCACTTTATTCAACTTTATAGTTTTCCAAGACATCTTTCTCTATGGACCTAATAAATGAATTAAAGTCCTTAATGGATTTAGGGTTTCCGAAGCCCTTTCTTCGCGCTTATTTTTCGTTTGCATTGTGGGTCTCAGTTATACTTTCTCTATAAAGTTCTTAAAAAATGAAATGGCTGTGATATAAAATTATCATATGCAAAAATTCTGACATGTGTTTTACATTTTTCGATCGAGAATCGAATTAGGCGTGAACTTGTAAAAAAAAACTCTTCTCTTCATAGTACCACAAAATGAACAAAGAAACGACGACATTTGTGAAACTTCACTCACAGGAAAGATAATTGTGAAAAGTCAAGATAAAAATAATTTGTGGTAGAAGTAAGTAACAAACAAAAGCAATCCACAATTTTTTTTTTCTTTTTTATAAGCATAGAAAAAGCTGAAATAATGTAGTGCAAATATATTTACACAGTTATAGTCGCCATCATCCTCGCTGCAATCTTGCGAAATTCGTATGGAAAATATAGCCACTGTGAACTTCTAAAATTTAGATTCGAAACTAATAATTAATAATAGTTGGCACAACAGGTCCGGAGGGACCCTAGGTCTAGCTTCTCACAACCATTCGTTTTGTGTGAGTTTTTCATTTTTGGAACGAATGGAAGGGATCTACAATTTTATACCGACTCCAAACGGCTTATTGAGGAGCTCTTTCAAGACATTTATACTCTCGGATGTTTGTCAGACGTCCGCGAGAGGAAGCGCAGTGGAAAAAAACCATAAGTTGGAATTTGGGTTTTTGCGGGATTCGAACCTGAGACCCCTCGCTTAGTAGTCCAACACACTAACACTAAGCCAATGCGACTACAGATTCGAAACTAAAAGTGTTTATTGGTAAGGCGCTGTGAAAATAACGAATTTGCGGCGGTGGGCAAATGTTCTCGCAGACCTTTTCATATGTTGCAAAAAGGTAAGTTATGTCTTATATATTTATTTATGATATTGATTAGATGTAGATACTTTAGAGTAGGTACTCGTATAATTTCAGCTCTCAGAGAGAGTTTGACTCAATTTTTTGAGTTTGACAGTTTCTTAGTGCCTCGCTCGGAAAAGTACGTGAATAGACCTAATATTGGGTACATTTAAGAATCTAGTTATGTTAACTTAACTAGATTGGTCTGGATAAGATGCAACCTGAACGCAAAAACTAGATTGGTCGGGAACGCCACTTTTTCTACGTCAGCCACATATGCAAACTGTCAACTTAGTACTCAGTCACGCATTTCTTGACTAGAATCGTCAAAACCGCGTTAGTCAGACTTATTAAACTAGATACTTGAACGTCCCTATTGATCTTCAAAAATCATTGAAGCTAAATATACTTTCCTTCTATAAGTTGTTATCTCGATATAAAACTAAACATACCCTATGTATATCGGTTGGTTATAATTCAACTTAAAAAGTAGGTATACACAAAACACACACATGGTGTGAATGATTGTAAACATAGAACCGGCTTTAGCGAAACAACATTTCCAATTTTGAGCGGGCTCCATGACAGCACAATTGGTGAATGTTTGTGTTTATTCTCTGTCGTCATCCATGATGTCTGATGTGTTTCGGGCCACTTGGTGGGGTGACGGCTGGGGTTGGCGGCGAGAAGCGAGATATTCTCGAATACTCCAAAGACCCCACTGAAACCACAATATAATATGAGAACTGGTTAGATTCGTAGTGTGCGGAGTATGATGTTTTCATATGCCCCCATAAAAATCCGCAGAAATCATGTATTCATGCCACAGATGACAGAGCCTGGCTGGAGCTGGAGGTACAGTGTTGCCAGGCGCTTTAAGTGAAATTCCCCTTTTTCACCATTCTTCGTGATGCCATTCCCCGTGGATTTCCCACATTGAAAATATTGAGTGAACAGACTACTTTGTGATGTGCTTTTCTCCGGACGTGGTTTTGCTCGCCGGATCCAGGGTTTACCAAAGAAACACCAAAACCCTGGTTAAGAGGTATCTACTCTTTATTCGCAGTACTTTTACTTAATGATAGTACAATGTTTTCATTATAATCCTATTTATACAAGCTATATATCTTAACAATGTTTAGATAATGCCTAAACTTCGTATAAACTAAGTGGCCCAATGGCGGCATGGTTCCTTAGCCGCCCAACGACAGCGTGGTTCCTGGGACGGGAAAGGGAAGCAAGTCAGCGGAGATTGCTGACACTTCTTGCTTCTTTTCTGCCTACTGTCGTATTCTGTAACTCACGATTACTGTTAGCCCAACGATTATGCCATTCTGTATTGGCACCAAATGGACACAACCATGATATCCCCTACGGCATTTCCAAATTTGAAATAATAACATGGACCTGTGTGGGATGCGTAATTTTATTGCAACTTTTTCGTTCAGTTGGGTAGGTAGGTATAGGTCGCCCCTTAGAGTCGTCGGTACCAACCCACTCAGGGGAGTTCTACTGTCTCCACACTCGCATCAGAGTTGCATGTTTGATTAAACAAGACTAAGTTCAAGCCCCCAGAAATGTAAGGTGTCTGAGTTGTGTCTGAGTGCTCCATCAGATAGTAGTAACCTCCGACAAAGTTGACAACAAAAAAGTCCAAGCCCCTGATTTTCCACGTAGCTGGGTCCAGTTTGAAAAATATGCATGTAGTACGTTTCATTACCTAATCTAAGAAGGATAATTCTCCTAAGCTATGTAACGATTGTGTGAATATAATACGAGTTTATAAAATGAGCTCTATACTTTTTATACTCATACTCATGCTCATAGTAATCCTAGATAAAAATACACCCGACTCGACCAGGGATGGAAAATGTCATTTTCCAGTTGTACTGAAAACTGTTGTGAGATTGTACTGAAATGGAGCCAAATTGTATTGAAAACATTTTTTCGAATAAAAAAAATATTTTAAATTTTTAAAATCATAAAAAAAAAAAAAATAATAACTAAACGTTTACATAAATAAGCATTAATGACCCAATAAAAAAAAACATATTGTACATATATATTTATCTACTCTCCTTCTCCACATTCATAGTCAAAATAAGATAAATATTTCCCAAAATTTAATAAAGATCTCTTTGTGAATGCTGAATTTGTTAAATGACTGTGTTCACTGTCAAATGAGAATTGTAATGGCTTTTTCACACGAAGGGTCGTCTACTTTTATTTTATTTTATTATTTCAATTCATAATTTGGCTTAACCAAAATCGAATTCGATACAATTGTATCTACTTTTCCATCCCTGGACTCGACTATATCTTTCGAATTCACCTCGTACATCATCCTGCGACTGCGACCCTGTAACTTGATGTGCTCTTGCAGTTTCTCTGCGATGCGTACACATAAGTGCATACGTATGTAGATGCACTACAGTTATAGATACGCAGCTGCTGTGTTACCGCGTATAAAAAAGCTTTCGTAACACTGACTTGGGTGTCGCGTTGACGTGGGGTGAGGCAGGCTTCAGCACATCCATTATAACATTGCGTGTAAGATGTACCGGATAACTAGGTGCAGCCGTGCAGGCTATCCAAATCAAATATGTAAAAACAACAGGAAATGCTTACTGTATGTAGTATGGAAATTTCCATGTGCCCTATATATTATTTAACGAGGGAGTGGCATAGTTATATTTGGTTATAGAGTCATACGTATATACATTTAGCCATTCATACTTGAGAATAAAAATTGCTTTCATATATTTTCAAATGCCCCAAGAGACTCCATTGTAAAGGTCACGGGTGTAGGATGTGTAAGTGGGCGCTCGATAACTATCCCTGCAAACGCAGAAGTACTGATATAACTAATGAAATATGTTCGGAAAAGAAGTACTTTCTCGCCTCTGAAAAATGATAGGTATAGGTACTTGGAAAAATACTCACTTATATAACAGCTGTACATAAGAATACGTGAATCACCCATCTCTTTCTAACATATTATCGAAACAACTACTGCCTTGAATCTGTGTTTCTACGTAAAAGGAAGTACTTAATATGTTATTTGTTGCTACGAAAAAGGAAGTACCTACTTTGCTCCTACGTAAAGGGAAGTATGTAGTTCAGAAGTACTTTGCTCCTATACGTATAAGGAAGTACCTACTAAAGAAGTACATCGTACCTACGTAACCGGAAGTACTTCGGATGTACTTTGCTCCTACGTAAAAGGAAGTTCTAAAGATGTACTTATTTTCAACGTTAAAAAAAAAACAGTACTAAGGAAATACTTTTTTGACAATACTGAGACCACCAACTTCGGCCAATATCCCGTTTCTTTCTCTACAAGCTTTATTATTATGGAGTGTCCTCGTTTTGGTGCGCTGGTTTGATACATAGAAATTCGTATTGAGAAACGTCACGAAACTTCAAAAATTCTGACTCACCACCACACCCTTAAAACATATAAACCACTTCCGCTTTCGTCAAAGTTGCTGCCAGAGTTCAGAGAATTTTATCCGTTAAATTTGAAATGATTCGTTACGTGTGGATAGTATTTTTTTTTTAAGAATAAATGTACTTTAAAAATGTTTGTAGGAAAATGAATGAAAACATTTTGAGCAATTTTTCTTCAGTTATTTAAGGAAAATATGTTTGTCCAAATATGTTTCGAGTATATACCTAAAACATCTCATTTAGATAGTTTTATTAACCAAACAAATTATATTAATCGCCTTTTAGAAATATATGATAAATAACCAATAGCATTCAGTTATGTTGAAATGTGGTATTCCCGAACTCTATCACATTCCCCCACGGTTGGCAGCTTTGATTTTATATGTTTAGTATGTTTTTGCATGTCACACGGATTCTAAATTGACATAACACCGATAGGAAAACAAAATGGCGAATTTGAAAAAAAAAAAAAAAAAGCTGAGCCTCAGTATTGTCTCTGGTTTGCAGAGAACATTCCTACATCCGAATACTAATACTCTAAGAGAGCGCAAACACTTTCACAAAAAAAATGTTTCACTGCAGTAGTGTTTTCGAGAAGCTACTGACTTTAGGTTCGCTGGGATGGACAATACCCAGGAGAGATCAAGATAGAGATCAAGTGGGACAATCTAAATAACCATCTCATACTGGTAGTACCTAAAATACCATTGTTCGACATATAGAGTGCGCCACGTGGACTGGTGTTGCTTACCTATTCGCAAGATGTCTTAAAAATAAATAACAAAACGAAGGAAGCTCATTTCGAGAGCTGGTGCATGTTATCATCATAGAGAAATCATACTGAGACTATCAACTTTGGCCGATTTTCCGTTACTTTGTTACATATATTCTTACGTCGCGTGGTGGCAAATGCTAGGTGCGCTAGTATTGTTCCATAGAAATTCGTACTGACAAATGTACGTAAGGTGTAGGTAGTAAAATAATTTAAAAAATTCAGGCTCACCAACACACTCGCACCTATCATAGGTGCCACTTTCGCTGTGAATTTTATCCGTTACACTTAAAATAATTATTTTGATAGGTTAGTTTTGGACTAGATAGGTGGCGCTGTGGCCAAGCGCCTTTTATCTTTCTTGAAATAATACATAACTCGAGTTACCTAAACTTTTCCACTTAACATAGAGTGCATTAAACAGGCCTTAAAATAGGCATAGGTAAGGTACATTAACGTTGACAACATCTTCAAGATAGATTGCCAACAAATTTATCGAGTGTGCGCCAATAATCTGAATCTTAGTAGTACCAATTAGAAAAGTTCTTCTGTTTCAATATTTTAGTGGCTTTTACTACAGTAGGTATGCGTTGGGTCGATATTTATTTATTGTCTTCTGTCGAAAACTGTCGCAAAATGGATTTTTGGTAGTAAAGTGTCGCTGAATGTGGAAACATTTGACAATGGTAAAAATTTGCTAAATTTATTCATTTCTTATTCACTTTATTCATTCGTGTGAGTTTTCATCGTCACATAGATTGCATTCTTGCTTGTTAACATAGCTATTCATCCTCAAAATGTCGTCGCTAAAGATGATTTTTCAGCTAATTTGTGTCAAATGAACCTGGTTCGGGTGTAGCGCTAAGTCCCAACGCAAAATGTAAGTCTGCGAAACACGGACTTCTTGTACAGAGGGGGAAATTTAAATTTGAATTTGCCCAAGGAGCTCCGAACGTCTGCCGTAAAATGGGCGCAACGGGCGTAACGTTTGCACTGACGACCAACCGTTTTGATAATAAAGTTCTATCATTTGGAAGTGCAATTTAAAAATTCAATTGGCCAAGATTCTGGCTGTTTATTGTGATTGTGGCGTGTCGGCTTCATATACTTCTTTCTTTGTTCGAGTGTGTTGGGGCATCCGCATTCCGCATTCGTACAAAAGTTACGTAAAAGTCGTCTTCTTACAAAGCTGTTTTAATTTTTCCTGCAGCCCGTTTTAATTTCTAATAAGTTTTCTTTCACTCATGACTTAGATTGGAGCTAATGTTAGTTACAGAAAAGATTGTACATCCATTAAGTCCTCTTTTTGAACTGCCGGTTCATTATAATGATAAAGATTTATTTACCACTACAAAAATAACTAAATACAATTGCAAAATTAACTTTATTAGTAAAATAGTATCGGAATCTGCGAAATTTAGATTTGTTTGTTTTGGCAAACGCATCCCGATTGGTCTTGCTCATCTGAATCTAGAATTTCGTTAGAGATTTGCATTACTTTCAAACGAAATTTTCGATTCTGTCGATCATTCATTTTACGAACATCCCGTAAGAGGCTCTTAAAAAACGCCATTTCTGAGTCCTCTTCATCTTCCGCATTCCGTTTACGTCGTTTGTTTCGAATATTTCCGTCACTTTTGTGGTGTATGTTACAATACGAAGTTAAGGTTACGTTTCCCGCTGATTGCAGCAAGTTAGACTTAGATTCAATGTCATTTCGATATGAATCCATTGAATCGTTTGATTGATCTTTCTCGAGAAAGGCTCCCGGTTTGATGTCTTTTTCGAATTCTGTGGCTCTGTAATCTTTTGTCCGTAAACAACTCTTAACCGGTGTTTTACCTCTCATTCCGATAGATGGAATAAGAAACTCCAAGTGGGGTCTTAAGTAGTACTGCTTCTTTCCGGACAATTCATTGGGATGACGTTTTAAGCTTTGAAGGAAAGCAGTGCGAATGTTTCTCCAACGCTCTCGGCATTTGACAACTGGAAATAATGTTATAAATATGTTTAGTATAATTAAAACAAATCAAACTTGGGTATATGCAATATAGTAAATACTGAGGATGTTTTATTTAAACAACATTTTTTACTCTCTGATATTTGTGAGAGTGAGACATTCACAAAAAAGTACCGTCATAGTACCCCATTTATAATATCTAAAACTATTTCTGGAACTCAATCTGGGTAAAAACTCAATCTCGGTTAAAACTTTCTAAATGGCATTACGATGGGCCTGATAGATCTGTGAAAGCAAAATTTAGCTTAATTATCTTAGCAAATCTTAAGCCTAAGTGATCATATACTGTAATTGAAAGTAGAAATAAATTGGTTTATTTGTACGCTTGGATGAAATGCCTTTTAGCGGTTGGCGCAATAGGTATACATATAGAACACGGGATTTCCCACAACCATTATTCGCTTGTGTTGTGCTAGTGTCTATATTCGGGCGGTATAGTTAGTAGGGGCTACAATTTGCTGTCAAATACGAACGGCTTAAGAAGCTTCCTCGGGACAGTTATACTGATAAAAACCGTACGGAGGCGTAAGGTTCTTCTTGAGCTTCTCCCTCAGTTTATTTGTATCAGTGTTTCACAACAAAAGAGTCTGTTCTCCAGATACGACTTCCTAAAAATTTGAATAAACTATTAGATTCTGCACAAAGGTACTTCTGTGATGAAAATATCAGCAGAATATACCAACAAACAACTCATAAAAATCTTCAGGTAACTTGGACAGCAACTACTAGAGCGGCACAAACTTTCAGCTGAAGATGTCATACCCAGTGCTGATATTAGATAAATCGATTTTCGGTCAAAATCTGACATTTGACCGAATTCCATTTTGTTAAATTCGGTACAAAATTTAAGCCTTGTAATATATAGTAATAAGTCTCCACCAATGCATTAAGTTAGCCAATACCTTTATCCTCTTGTAGTATTGTATTTTATTAATTTATGTATTAGAAAAAAAGGCAAAATAGAAAGATTTTGTAATTGTTACATTTTATTTCAAAATATTTGTCTCTAAGGAAACTAATAGCCGGATCATGCCGGCGTCATAAGACCTTGTGAGGTTGATTTCTTGTGAGGTTTATTGTGATTTTCCGATATCTACGATGATCCTCACAACGAAACTTACAATTTATTCACCTCAGCACAAATTGACACAAAATTTTCCGTAAAAGCCCGACCTCGTACACGAAGTTAAAAACTTATATAAGTTAAAAACTTATAAAATAATAAATGTTTTGGCAAAAACACAAAATATTAACACAGAAATGTTTTAGAACTGAAGAAAATTAATTTTTTACGACATTTGTTACAAATAAAACTCCTCACCTTCCTTTATTTGTTTATTTTTTTTTATACAAATAGCACGTTTACATTCGAAATCGGCAATACTCAAATTGAAATTGTAAAGCGTGCAATGTCGTAGAAAGAATTTCCTCTACTAGTCACAAGAATCCTTAAAACTAAACACCTCGCACCAAAATGACTCTGAGCTTTGACCCATTTGTTCGTTAAGAAGATTTTCCACTGGCTACAAATTTTGTCTCTGTCGATAGGTTAACTTTGTCGATGTTTAACTCGTCTAAATTGGAGGCAGTGTTTTTTTTTTTGCAAAAGAATGCACTCTTCAATGGACAGGTGGCTTAATTTGTTGAAGTACAGTAAAACCCGGATAAGTGCCTCATCTTAAATGCCCCGTTTTGATAGGCAATTATGCGGGTTAGGCAGTTACAAAAAAATCAGCTACCCATTCCCCACCATTGTAGTAGGTAGATTAAGATTATTTTGAAATGAAACAGAAGGAAGTGCTAAAGGAAAAAAAGATTTGAATTTTTTCAGCTGGTTTCAAAAATGTTTATTGGTACTTAAAATAACTTTTTTTTCCGGTAAATTTCAATAAAAGTATACAAAATAAAAGGCAGTTAAGCGGGAAAGGTAGTTAAGCGAAAGGTACTTATAAAGATGAGTTTTATATGAAAAAATTCCTCAGAATTTTGGTTCTCAAAAAAAGAAGAAAAGAAGGTACTTATGCGGGCTCTGCGAAATAGAAAATGACATAAGGCCCCAAAAAATTATACAGGAAACAACAACAATGATTTTTAATACAATTTGGGGTGTTATTTCCTTTTTTGGGGCCTTATTTCCTAATGAAAATTGGGGTCTTATTTCATTATGAAATAAGACCCCAAAAGAAGAAATGAAATAAGTCCCCAAAATATTTTTTTTTATTATTAATTGTTACCCTTCCGATATGGAATGCGTATGGGGGGCATGCTGCCCCCCTGCAACCCCCTGTTTGGATTTACTGTTAGATTACGGGGTGAGTGCGAGATTGAGTACATAAAAAGTTTCTTTAATCTAAATTAGTTCATCCAATATCAACAATATTAAATAAACAGTAGTTTTCATTATTTTTAATTTCATTATGAAACTAAACCTAAAATTTTGGGCCTTATTTCATTTTGTTTTGGGGCCTTATTTCATAGTTGAAATTGGGGTGTTATTTCATAATGAAACAGGACCCCAAATTTGGGGCCTTATTTAATTTTCTCTTTTGGGGCCTTATTTCATTGGAGCCTTATTTCCTACAGCCACTTATGCGGGTGCACTTATCCGGGTTTTACTGTATATTCAAATTTTTGGGCATTCGTGCCTGCAATTCCTCAATGAGTTTGATGAGAAAGCTTTTGCATTTAACGTAGTACACCAATTCTTTCTTCAGTAACAATCTTTTTAGATTGGAGTTCTAAAATATTCTCCTCGCAATCAACTCCTAGGCATGGTTTCGTCTTGTATTTTTTAGATATTTAAGATATAAAATTGGTATATTTGGTATTAAACTGGGAATTGGTCAAAATGAATTGAAATTTTGTCAAGTTGGCATCCCTGGACTCATAACGCAAAAGACACGCATTTCATGCACAATATCCTACCTTATGTACCACCTGAAATATTACCTATATAATCTTAATAATATTACGCCAAGTGTCATATACAAAATGAAGCTATGTAGGTACTTATGTTGTAGGTAAATCAGATCTAAATAGTTTCTTCGAGATTATGTCAAAGAGTTTTGCAATAACAAATATATTGTGCATTAATATTGCAGGTCGCCTTGCTACCTACTAAGAAATATGTACCTATTTGAAGTGTTGATATTCTAAAACACACCTTATAACATTTATATATACTTACCTGGCTCATTAAACTGACTGGATATGCTTTCCCATTTATTCCTGATAAACGCTTTGCTTTTATTTCTCTTCGAGTCTATATCCCAAAGACAGGGATTTGCTTTGATGGCGTTCACAAATGTTACATTTAATATGTGTTCGGCGCACATTTCGAAAACAATGTACTCTAAAAGCACGTGCAACGTTCACGACGAAGCGAACTCCACAGAACACTGTCGCATACGGGTTCTGCGCGAATATGATGTACCTAATCTAATACCCATCTAAAGTGAGTTTGAGCTTACCAGCAAATGTAGGACTTCCGAACACGAAGCAGATGCTAGAACTCGGGACAATTTCTGCTATGTGTGGTGGTTATTCTAACACATTCAAAAGTTCGATAATGGTGTATGCGAGCTTTATAGAATTGTTCCATCAGATGGTAGGCAGGCAGTAAAACTAGGGTTGTTTGTGTATATTAGGATATTGTATTTTGTCTGTCAGAATTTAATTACTATACTATGATTAACTTAAGTTAAGTTGCCTGGGAAAACGGTAATACTTTCTTAAAGAAAAATTGTCAACAGTTAAGCTTTCTTAATGAAATTTTATTTTAATTGAAACTGAATTAAATTATGATTTAAAAAATATAAATGTTTGTAAAATCTGTTGATTCTATGGCCAATTAAACTGATAGGTTGAACTCAATCTCGGTCTTCAAATGTTACTTCAGAATTATAATGTAAGTTGATCAAACAAAACTAGTAAATTATCTTTAAATTGTATAGAAACTTAATTTATTAATTTTTCAGTATTATTTGATAAACTAACTTTAATTCATGAGCAACATTTTAAGACCAAGATGTTCAACCATTTAATTTAAGTCAGTGGTTCCCTACCTTTTTAACAGCCCCTTTTTTGGAGAATTGGAGAATAGCATGCCCAAATAAAAATTCCAAATGTTCATTGAAAAATATATTTAATGCATAGAGAATTTTAAATATTCTTGTTAAATGTTGTTTATACCTTTTTGTAATTTGATTTTGAAAAACGTATTTTTATTTATTAGTAATGTAAGATGTTCAATGCGACTTCTAGGGTTGCATTTTCTAAATCTGCACACAGTAATAAATATTAAAAAAATTTACAATTCAATTGTGTCCACGCCTAACTTTTACAATCCCCATGCCCCCCCTGGGAGCCGTGCTCCACCGGTTGGGAACCACTGGTTTAAGTGGTCAAAAAAAGCAAAAGAACATTTTTACGGTTTCGTTTTATGTACGTATATGTTTATAACTGGGGCCTAACGAACAATCGCTACTTAAGTATAATGTATGTTAATAATAAAATCTACTTAAACAAAAACTAACATTGCACTGCCATGCCGTATCAGATAAATAGGTCCGTTTAAGCCAAAAGTGCACTTCATTTGCCACTTTTTGTTTATGTTTTATGAACGGTTTATTAAATTTTGTATCACTTGTAAAATTTATAACTACATAGCTATACACTCAGAAAAATATCGCAAGCTAAATTCTAGTCCGATTAGGCTTATTCTTAGTTTTCTTCATTCTTACGTAGTCAATCTCAAAATAAATAGAATGAATTTTAGAGCAAGATAAATATTCTGAACTCAAGCTTTTTGTTATTAACAAGCCTATAACATTTTAAAATCGGAATCATATTATCTGAATTATTATTTTTGCACACAAATGCAGGATCGAATAAGAATAAATACTCTCCAATCAAGCCGAAACAATCTTAAACTTGCATGACGGAAAAGTAAATACATACCTACCAATTAAGATCTAAACGATCATGATATTCGTTCGTAGTCGCAGTGGCTTAGTGGTTAGTGCGTTGGACTACTAAGAGAGGGGTCCCAGGTTCGAATCGCGCAAAAACCCAAATTCCAACTTAGGGTTTTTTCCACTGTGCTACCTCTCGCGAACGTCTGACAAACATCCGAGAGTATAAATGTCTTGAAAGAACTTCTCAATTAGCCGTTTGGAGTCGGCATAAAATTAAAGATCCCTTCCATTCGTTCCAAAAATGAAAAACTCCCACAAAACATTCTTAAAATAATCGCGAATTAGTATTGAAACAAGCCGCTTAAGCTTACTAAAAACAGTCTCAAATTTAGATTTTTGCTCTTGTTTAAAGAATTTTCCACTCATTTTAAGGTGGATTCATTCTCATTCCCGGCGTTTTCGAGCTTAACTTAAGTTAACAATGGTCCAAAACGTAGCTTTGTATTCTTAAAATAAACTTGTTTCAGGCATAATCTAAGAACCACATTCTTAAAATAATAGCGAAATATTATTGAAGTAAGAATGTTAAGTTAATTAAAAATGAGCTTAAAATTCGATTTTTGTACTTGGGTTAAGATTTTTCGAGTTTACCAGACTTTCGTCAACGAATAGGCTTAAAATATCACTAATATTCTTGATTTTAGCTGGTCTTTTTTTTGAGTGTACCAAATGAAATAAACGACCAAGCTCGAAATGAACAGGAATGTCTCGTTTTTTTTTTCTTCACCTTGTTACACGAAATACACGAAAAAATTGCCTTTAAATAGTAGTAGCCTTTTAGTAGTAGTAGTAGTAGGCAGTATACCTACTGAAATTTCAACAAGATCGATAAGGTGTTCACTTTGATTGATTTAGCTGATCCATGTTAAAATTTATAACTCCGCAGTAGACACTTGATTTTGATTTTACGATTAAAATAATCATTCTTTTGGTTTTTAATGTTAAGCAATATTTTTAAGTGAATCGTTCGTTTTCACTTCTATCTCATACATTTTTTGATTTTGCTTACAAATTTAATTTAACAGAGTTTTCTTTGTACAAATAAAAAAAAAATTGGATCAATAAGAAAAGATTATTAGTACCTAGTAGTCTGTATAGTGACCAACTCTGTTGATGTTATTCTACAAACCGTTTACTAAATTGTTTTTTTTTTTTTTTATTTCATTCAGAATACCGCCAAGAAAACTAAGCCTTCACATAAATTTCAATATTGACGTCTTACTCCTACTCTCTCAGGGACTACTAGGTATACGGTATACGGTATACCGCCTACCCATATTTAGTCCATTGGACGGCACTGGCCACAGATCATGACCTTTGCGATTCATTTCGATTTGCGGGAACATTTTCCAAGCCTTGACCCGCATACTATTCACCGTCATCGCTAAATACATAAACAAAAAAACAACTTTTGCTTCCCACAATGATGAACGTAAACCTCTGCCGTCAATCGATCGCCAGACATGACAACCGATCCCCGTCTCCACTGTATTCATGGTCCATAGGCGCGTTGGGGTCCACGTAATTTTAAACTTAAAAATCACGCGAAACTTGTCTGCCTCTGCAACCCATAGTTATATTCGTAGTATACGCTTGCGTGCATAAAGATGTTTGCTGGGTTGGCACCAAATTGTGCCGGGCGAGCTAGAGTCGCGTCAAACTGGTATTGCTTCGAGGCTCCCCCTGAGAGCCTGAGACTCATGCGCCAGTCACTTTATGGGATTTCTCCGTAACTCTGCGTCATTAACAATAAAAGCAGCAGCACCAACAAAAAAGGAACACCAGCTACAGCCTAAGAAAATGTATAATAAAGGAGTCATAGAATGTAGTATAAAGAGAGAATAAAACGCAACCAGCGGACCTCGTAAAAATGAAAATGTGTGGTTAGCCAGACTGGTTCTTTAAAACGGAGTTTTGAGTAGATGTCGTTTTTTTCCAACCTTCTGCTATAGGGTATTAAATTGGTTAAAAGATAACTGATAGCGCAAAGAATTCGCTTCTGTTTACTAATGGCGCAGTTACCTGACAGTTGCTTGGTGTGTGGGTTAAACGATGATTGAGAGGTTCGCAAATGAATCAAGAATTCGTACATATTATGTAAAGGGTGTTTTTTTTTTTTTAGAGCTATAGAACTTTAAGTTGGCAGCACTATTTTAACTGGCGGCCATTTTGTCAGCTGTCAAGTGATTTATTTTTATTTTTATTTGGTCATAATTTGTTCGTACTTCTTTAAAAACGATGTTGGCCAGAACGTTATAGTCAATGGTGAACGCTATGGAGCCATGATTACTGACTTTTTCGTTCGTCAATTGAATAACCATGATGAGCAGGAACTGTGGTTTCAACAAGACGGTGAACATGTCACACAGCTCGTGCCGGGTGCCGCGATTGGTTTATTGAACGTTTAGTAACCGCATAATTTCACGTTGCGGACCCATGAATTGTCCTCCAAGATCGTGCGACTCAACGCCGCTTGACTACCGATAACCCCGAAACGATTGAACATATGGAGGACAACATTCGCCACGTTATTGCCGAAATACGGCCACAAATGTTGGAAAAAGTCATCGAAAGTTGGAACTCCAGATTAGACTACGTCCGAGCCAGCCGTGGCGGTCAAATTCCAGAAATCATATTTAAATTATAATGCCAGATGATTATCTTTCGAATAAAGTAAATTTCATGTCAAATTAAAAAAACATCTTTGTTTTATTCCATTTCAAAGTTCTATAGGTACCTTTAAAAAAACACCCTTTAGTTACACCTTAAGGTTATTTTTACGTTTAAAATTTGACAAAAATCCAATTCGTCAAAAAGCTTCTTTGGGTCTACGGTTCGTTAATCTGTTTCACATGGCTTTTGCTGTTGAAGTGTTTCTTCCCAAATTGCTGTGTTGAAATAGCGAAATAGTTTACCATGCCTACCGAAGTTGGTTTAAATTTTATATTATAATTATGTCTTAAACAAAAATGAATTGTTGGCGCAACAGGAAAACTTGGTTTTCTAAGTTTTCTCGTAGTCACTTGTGATTGTTTCATTGTTTGTGTGCTTTGATTTTCGAAACGATTTGTATTTTATGTACACTCATGCATAGTTCTATTCAAAAAGGCTGAGTTGAAAAGCTTCTTCAGGACATTTGAACCCTCAGATGTTTGCCAGAAGTTCGCCAGAAGTGCGGCAGTGGAAAAATTCTAAAGGCGAACCTTTTGTCTTTTAAGGGCGCTAGCTGAACTGCTGAGCGAGGGCTCTTAGGTTCGATTCCGGAAAAACAACAATTAGGTCTCAAGGTTTTTTGCACAACGCCACCTCTCGCGATAGTGTGACAAACATCCGAGATAAGAGTAAAACTCTCATGGAAGAGCTTCTCAACTCAGCCATTCGGATTCAGTATAAAATTGTAGGATTCACACTAACCACTGGCTGTGAGAAGCTAGACCTAGAACTTAATAAGCTGTTGCGACAACTACTTGTACTAGTACTTTAAGTACCGTAGACCAGGGGCAGATCACGTAAGACGATCGTCTAGACCGTAACATTTTTGAAATTTTGGCGATCGAAGTAAGTTATATTCAGGCCGATTTTTTATTGCAAGTTTTCAATACATTTGTGGAGATGAAGCTTTTAAACTCGTAGTTTTTGATAGTTTTTGAGTCCTATCTCAAAAGTTATTTGATTAGGGCCCATTTCACTAACCACTGCGCTCACTTACAAAACGAAAATCTTTGTAGGTGCATCAGCACATAAGGTACCACACAAATCGTTTATAATTTATAATAGTTCTTCTTGTTTGTTTACAGTGATATTGCCCCCTATGGAGACATGGATATACAAACCGTTCAGCTTATACGATCCACATTTTCAAAAGATCATTAAACGAAAACAAGCTTGAATGGCAAACATCCAGTTAAGGTGCGCACAAAGCACATATACACGACATACATTGTATGTACGGTTTCTAAGTAGGTACAGATAACTGCAACCGGACTGAAAGGATTTCGAGATCAAAGCCAGCTAGCCTGAAGCGATATTTTCCATAAATGGCTTAGAATTTCATCGGAAAGCAAATAAATAGACTCGACGAGTACTTAGAAGTATTGACAGACAATGTGTGCATTTTAAGACTAGGTACTAAACACTGCATACATAGTTGTATAGAAAGGAATGCGGAGCGTTATTATTTATTTCATTGTAGTAAAAATGTTTGGATGGCCATAAAGAAGACTACAAAAGCAAACCTTTTCTGGATGACAAATTGTATAAAATATGGCTTTTGAATATTCTCAAACTCAAAAGGAAATGCTCTGACTTATGACATTTTTTTGCAGATCGTTGGGAGTGTTTCTATTTCTACAGGAAACACAGAAAATCATACATTGTTCACACCAAATTACATAAATATAGATTGTACAAGCTGGATATTTTGTAACGAAGCTAAGAACTTTGGAAAAATAATCGGGCCAATTAGCAAAAAGTATTGATAACTCCTTCTGACATTTATTTTGTTTCACCATTTTGAGTTAGGCCACGTACGCAGCTTTGTCTTCAAAATCAGAGTGAAATGTTTTGCTAAAAAACTGTTGAGGTTCTACCAACTGCCAAAACAGAACTTAGTGAAAAGTTTTTAATTGTCATTTAGATAATAAAAAAAAAATTTCGCATCACATTAAGCGCTGCCGAAAGTACTACAATAGGAGTACTGTCCTCCTTTTCCATCTGCCTTACGCCGCGAATTTTACACCAACTTTTCAATTCGGATTGAACTGTTTTTACTTTGCCTTGACATTTCTCTACCTACGAAATTTAAAAACAAATTTTACTATCATTCAAATTTGTTACATGCTCGCTTTTGTTGCGTTCGAGTCGAACAAACCCTTTCGAATTCTGAAAATTCTCTTTTGTATTTTCGTTCTGTAATCCTCGATATATTCTCCAAAAAAAAGTTCAATTATAGGTTCTCCCCAACGGAATTACGAAATAGCCCTGAATTCACATTGCCTTACTACCAACGCTTATTTCCTTCTTTGAGTGTGTAAACGAAGCTTGATTGATCATAACATAAGAAACCATAGACTTAATATAGGACTGTTAGTAGCCAACTTCACGTTCGTTTCAACATTAGCGCTAGCAAGCACTCAAGCAGTCCCTCTCTTCAGAGAGGAATAATTTGGAAACAAATTATAAGAAGCAGAAATAACGTAGATTCTTCTATGGGTTTCATTATTGGTATGAGGAATTTTAAAATACAGTGAAGACAAAAAAGTTTCGTCTTGTTATAAGTTGAACAAGGAAGCAAGTTTATTCAACAGTCCTATATTTCTAAAAAAAATCGGAGCGAATTCCATCCGATCGTACAACTTTTCGATCGTTCAGATGATGTGGAGCCTCCACTAAATATAAATTTTCCAGAGTACATAGGTATGATTCATTACTTAGGCCTCAGTTAGCCATATGTAAAATACAAGCAAAAAAGTTGGAACAGTATGATAATAAAATTTTTTTTGTTCGTTTAGGCGGTCATAGCGAAAAATCTTGCAGAAAAATGTTTCCCTACGAAAATAATTACAACAAACCAACTGGGGCCGGAGCATTGGCTGTCCATTCCATAAAAAAAATTCCTGACAGATGAAACAGTAAAGAAATGAAACATTTCAGTAGAATAATTCGGTTTTCTTTTGTTGAACTGACTGAGAAGTTGATCAGAAAAAGTTTTTCGTAAGGAAAAAAATAATAAATTATTTTTCTAGAAAATTTAAAGATATTTTTCTATTTTTTTTTCTAATCTAACTTTATAATTCATAAGCTACATTTTAAGACCAAGATTAAGTTCAACCATCAAGTTTAAGTGGTAAAAAAAGTAAAAGAACATTTTTACGGTTTCGTTTTACATATGGCTAGAACTGGGGCCTTATCTAAAATATCATTTGAAAACTTTGTTGATTGAAATGCATATTATGTAAAAGTGGTATTGCATGGTATTAAAAAAATAAACAAGTGTAAAACAACAAAAATAACTCATTCGCCATCAATATACGAAAATTGTGCAATTTATAGGGCAATAAATGCATTACAAAACGATTTTTTATTCAAATTTTGTGGGTTACATCTTTTATAAACATTTTGGACTACCACATTTTCGATGCGACATCTGTTGTAGAACATTCAGCAACAATTTGAATTTCAAGCGTTTTACTTTAGCAACACCCAACAGGTGTCTCTAGCATTCTGTGGAGGAGTCCAAGATGGTTGTCATTTTGTTACACATTTTATTCGCTTTGAACCAAGAGCGCTCGCTATATTGGCATCACTTTTTGGGCAGATCGTATAGAACTGAAATTTTACTATTGTGAAATGTAAATGTTATAAACATTCAAAATTCTGTTGCGTTTTCCTAATCCTATTTGTTTTAGGTTAGGTTAGGTTAGGTTGGGTGGGGTTGTGAGATCGTCACAAAAGACCAGGCACCAAAGCGGGCCCATCGCCATCCCCAGGGAACCATTACGGTCAAAAAACCTAAACCAATTCGCCCAAACAATCAATTTCCCTACAGAATTTGGTTATGGTCCCAGTATTATTTGAGGAACCAACCTCCTCTAAGTTATTAAAGAAGAACCTGCCTAGGTGCTTCCTTCTACTCCGAGCAACTGCCTGGCACTCGCATAGAAGGTGGGAGATGTCCTCCGTAGCTTGTAGGTCCTCACAGTACCTACATGTATCCGTATTAGCTAAGCCTAGTCTCATGGCATGCTTCCTTAAAAGGCAGTGTCCAGAGAGTATTCCTACCGTTAATCTTAACTTTGTTCTACTGAGATTGATTAATTCTTCAGATTTCTTCCGATTTAAAGCGGGCCACAGTGCCTTTGAGACCCTGTGCCCCTCTAGCTGTGACCATCTTGTAGCTGCTTTATTGGTAATTTCCTCAACGATCACCCTTCTAGCAACGGCCATAGGTGGTCTGATGCCCTCAATCATTGTATTTACTGGGAGTTCCGCTCCTTCCTTAGCCAAAACGTCGGCCCTTTCGTTGCCCTCAATATCACGATGCCCAGGTACCCAACATAATCTGACACGGTTCTGCGAACATAATGCCTTAAGCATTGCGCGGCAATTCCTGACTAGTTCAGATTTAATGGTATGTGACTCTAGCGCTTTAAGCGCAGCCTGACTATCAATGTAGATGGCGATATTCTTATTGGATATCGATCTCATCTCAAGTACCTCCGCAGCTTTGAGTACTGCCAGAATCTCTGCCTGGAACACACTGCATGTGTCCGGTAGTCTCAGGGCCATATGTAGGTCCAACTCGTTGGAGTATATACCTGATCCCGTGCCCTCACTGGTTTTAGATCCGTCAGTATATACTGAGATCTCATTTCCCCTCGAAACTAAGTTCCTATGCCACTCCTGTCGGTCAGGGTACGACACATCGAACGGTGTGTCAAAATCAAGTGTACCGAGACTTTCATCAGCTTTTCCCGGGATTTCGGAGAATGCTTCCTTTAAGATAGTACCGTGTCCTATCCTACTGTTTTTAAAAAGCCCTGCATTAGTGAGCCGTAGCGCACTATTACCTGCTATTGATTGTAATTGTAAATCCAGTGGTAAAAGATGCATAAACGCTTCCAGTGCAGCCGTTGGTGTGGTACGTAAAGCACCCGTGACGGCGATGCAGGCTGTTCTTTGTACCCTGGTTAACATATCCCGTACATACTTCTTGTTCGCGGCTTTCCACCAGACAAGAGCCCCATATGTAATTATGGGCCTTACTACCATTATGTATAGCCAACGCAACATTGAAGGTCTCATGCCCCATTTCTTACCTGCTGTTCTCTTACAGATGAAGAGAGCATTGTGAGCCTTGCGGACTCTTTCCTGGACGTTTAGTTTCCAATTTAGTTTCCTATCTAATATCGTACCAAGATATTTTGCGCTTTCTGAAAGGGCAAGTTCCACTCCAGCAAGCCTGGGCAGCTTGAAGGATGGTATCTTGTATTTTGTACTAAATAGCACTAGTTCTGTTTTCTCCGGGTTGACTCTTAGTCCACACCCTTCGGCCCATATTCTGAGCCTATTGAGGGCTGTTTCCATAAGTTCACTAATCGTGTTTAGGAATTTTCCTTGAACAATGATAACTACGTCATCCGCGTAAGCGATGACCTTGAATCCTGCACTGTTTAGTTCCTTAAGTATCTTATCTATGACCAACACCCAGAGGAGGGGGGAGATGACCCCTCCTTGGGGGGTACCTCTAGTAACAGATCTTCTTATAGAACTGTTGCCGAGAGTGGAATTAATCCTATTAGTTTTACAAAACTGTTTTTTTTTTTTTTTAAATTATCACATTTATTTAATTTTTAGTTTAGTTTTCTTACTTACTTAGCTGGCGCTACAGTTCGGGGTGGACTGGGACCTGGACCAGCGCACTCCATGTTGATTGAGGTCCCCTTCCACTTGCGCGCGCCACCTAAAGCGATGTCTTCCTCTACTGCGTTGTCCTTCCGGGTTGGAATCGAAGACTCTTCGGGCCGGAGCATTGGGTGTCCATTCGTGTCCACTTAAAGCGACTGATGCGTATTTTTCTGACTAGGTCGATGTCGCTCTGCAGCTCGTAGAGTTCGCTGTTAAATCTCCTCCTCCAGAGCTCGACAACGCAAACGGTACCAAAAATCACTTGAAGAATTTTGCGTTCGAAACGACCAAGGCATCTTCATCCGCCTTTGATAGTGTCCATGCTTCTGCATCATAAAGCAGGACTGGGATGATGAGGGCCTTATACGGAGTCTCCTATCTCTTTAGTATTTCTCGACAAGGCCTTAGTAATCAATTGCCATCTAAGACCGAAATAACAGCGGATGGCAGTGTGTGTGTGATTCTTCGCTTGATTTCTGAGGTGATGACATTTGCACCCTTATTATTATTTCAAGAAACCATTTCCGTAATTCGAAGGTTTGAACCTGAGATTCCAAGGGTGGACGTTGGACTTCGTCACAGGTTTGTTCTGCCTTTCGTCCTTTTTTACTATATGTTTGTACTGGCAATTACAGTGTATTGCGGGAGGCCTCAGGATAAGTCAGATTTTGCTTTCTCGCTGATGATTTTTCGTTCTTTTGACATTTTAGTGACGCAGATATAACTATAGATAAATGCTAAATATAGCCAAAGCCCGTCAATGCAACAGGATTGGTAAAACTACTCGCATAATTTTGCGTTAAAAATGTTTCGCCGTGTTTTATGGTTTTTAGTCATCGATGGGTTTAAAGTTTTGTGCCGTGTTTAATGGTTTTTAATAATCGATGTGACTGGTCGTCCTCATTCCTCGACACTTGATACCCCCTGAAATAAAAAAAACTACATCCACAATAATTACATATCTACTAGCATTTAATATATACCTTAAGGTCTTAAACATTTAGTACAAATATTGATTACATATTACCCCAACACTTGCTTCATTAAGGTCGGTGTTTAAAGAGACGGTGGTATCGCAAAAAAATATTCTAAGTTAGCTTTAGACAAAAAAAAAGTGTTTACTCTTTTAGAACTAACACCATAACAATAATTTCACAATACATATATACATTTTATTAAAAAAAAAAGTTCATAAAAAAGTTTTTATAGGTAAGCATTTAGGAAACGGCAGTTCTGATATTGTTTGATGATTTATTGATTTAAACCAAGGTGTAGGTTTTGGTCATACAAATGACCATAATGCTGAATTATAGGCAAACTGGAATTATGTGTGGGCTCATCAAACAAGGTCTCCATTAGTTCTAAAGTTTTCCGCTTAAAAATACGCTGTTTTCTTTCCGATAGTTTATTCAAATCCGGCAACAGGCTAGTTAAAAATAACTTATTTGAATTGTCCGACAGTTCAAAATCATTTTGTTGTTGTACGTCTTTTATTTCAAAAACGGGTTCATCTAGGTATGTCTCCGTAAATGGAATCGGGCTCGATTTTATTGATATCTTTGAACAGTTTGATGCTTCGTCAATTGACAGTGTTCCGATATTATCTAACTTCCTATAGGATTCGTCATCGATATTCATGTTTTCAGCTTTACTAGCCTCTACGTCAGATATGGAAAACTGCTGCACTGACGACGGAAGAAAACAACGGGAATCTATAATGTTTTTTTTCTTTAGTTTCGAGGATTGTGACTTTGAGGCTGAGGCACTATTGGGCTTTTTGGAAGAGTGCTTTTCTATCGAACTGCTCTTGTATGTTTTTATGTAAGGTTTCAAAAAAGACATCTGTTCTTGTAGATACCAAGGTTTGGCTGCATATTTGTTGTTTCCCTCTTCACGTAGCGCTCTCGCGTAACAATTCCTCAAGACGCCCCATCGATATCGACATTCTTTTTCTGAAAATACAAAAGTTGTGACATAAACAACGAATCTTTCTGAAATTTGATTAATTCGTATTATTGGCATGTAGGTACATTGTACATAAACAGTCTAGTTGTTCAGGGATTTTTACTCCGATCATAAAATCGCTGTTTCCAAAATAATATTATTTCTTCGAGCGAGATCGAATAACAGGCCTTGCTGATAATTCAGATGCGGAAGCCTCAAATCATGATGCGGTAACATAACACCCTTTTATTAAAACGCATAAAAAAGCTCATTATCTATAAATTATATTTATAATTTTGTATACATCTATGTAGGTACCAGGTAGGTACAGTACCATTTTTACCATATGGGCATAAGGAGCTCGTGCCTAGGGCTAGGGGCCAATACTCATGGGGGCTAATATATATACTATAAGAGTTTTTATTTTTTAGTTCAAAGCAGAACTTGGACTGTTATATAAAAAGTTCGTGTTTTTTTCTTAGCTCAGACACTTCAGAGCTCAAATTTTTGTTTCTTTCTTCGTTCAGAGCATGATCAGAGTGCGCTCTATGAGCTCAGAATAAGTTGACTGAGCAGGCTGAGTAAAAAGGTGATAACACATATACATACACACTTCCAGTCATATTTGAAAGAAAAAAAAACATCAGAACGATCTGAGCACGAGTTAAGTATCCATAGCAAAACATATTGAGAAAAAAGATAACATTATTTGTATTCAATGATATCTTTAGTCTCTAGTACAGTCTTGCACACAACGCTACAATGATAACATATGTAAAAGAGATAATATCGTTTGTATACAATGTTGGAATATTATCTCTTCTTCATTATCAAGCAAGACGATTGTACGCTTGGGTCTCCTTGTAGATAGATAAGAAAAGTATATAAATACGACTGTATGATGAATTTATCAACAGTCTTATTGTAACTACATAGTAGCCTTAAGCTCCTTTTAGAATTAGTAAAAAGTATTTCAATAATAAAGGACATAGTTCCAAATAAATATTGTTTAATTTTAAAAGTAAGAAACAAGTGTTTTAATTGGCGATCCTGCCAGGAGGTTAAATATACTTTTTAACTTCAATCGAGCGGACCTCGGGAACAAGTAGTGAAATCTAGTATAAACAGAACACTCGCGTTACCGGTTACAAGAATTACCTAGCATAGCAGGTACAAATATAGCTTCTTCGTACGAAGCAGCAAAGCAATTCAGTGAAAGTGTATATGTGGAGAAAAAAAACACACAAATTCGACGACAACAGACACGAGTTCAAAATGGAACAACTCGCAGTATTAATGGCAAGATTAGAAGCTTTAGAAACCAGGAGCAACACAGTAACACAAACCCTAGAGCACACACGCACAGAGAATGCAAGGTTAGCAGCAATAATAACTAACCAAAATCAAATAAACACTAATTTAGAAACAAAACTAAATGAAGTAAAATCTGGATTAGGCATAGTACCAAACATACCTGTGCTAGAGGAAATAAGAACCACATATACAGATGGTAGTGAAATACAGTTAGACGCATTTAAAAGCCTACCTATTTTCAACGGCGATCAATCAAATTATCGGTCGTGGCGCGAAGAAGCATCCAGATTAATGGACAGCATTAAAAACTTCAAAACACACAGTAAGTACGCAGCAGCATTGACTATAGTGAAAAGTAAAATACAGGGTGCAGCCGCGAATGTGTTAACTAATTATAACACAATTTTTAATTTTGAGGCGATACGTAACAGATTAGATTATACGTACTCTAATCAAGAACCTCTATACGTGCTACAAGACATGATGAAAGCCATCACGCAAAAAAGAAGCACACTGTCTGAATACCACGACGAGATAAATAAAAATCTCAATTTAATAATATCAAAAATCACTATGTCAGGTGATCCGCCGAATATAATCGACAGACTAATTAAAAATGCTAACGACGACGCAGTTCGTATATTCATTGATGGTATGAGTGACAACTTTACAAGAGGATCATTATATTCAGCTACAATAAATGATCTAGAACACGCATTCGCAATTGCTCGCAGAATAGAACATGATAATGTGCACAGGCATTTACATCTCACTCAGGATAAGCACCACAAAAATATGCCACATGAACGCAGAAACGAAAGAAGACCAAATTATTCGAGCCAAACAACGAATTATCAACCCCAGAAGCAATACGATAATATTCAGCAACACAATCAAGGACCACAGCCGATGGAGATAAACTCGAGACAAATTGTACATGCACAGCGACAAAATTGGAATCAATACAAACCCGATGTATATAATCCACCAGCGAAACGTGAACACAGCGGGAGTTTCAACACACACAACAGACCGCAACGATCTTATCAGCAGAACTTCAAGCAGCAGAGAGTAAATAACTCCCGACAACAACGCAGAGACGATGTCAGCAGTACATATGCAGAAGCAGATGAAACGGAATGTATGGTAAATAATAACATAAGAATAGATCATTTAAACTAGTAGACGGGTTGCCCTGCTTAAATTTAACTAGTACTATTTCTAAGAAAATTTATAAAATTCTTATTGATACTGGTGCAACCCATAATTACATTAATAGAAAATGCGATTCTAGCAAAAAAATTAAAATTAAACCTATAAAAATAAAAACAATGCATGGTTATTCTATGGTAGATACAAAGAAAGTAGTTAGGATATTAAAGAAAAATATAACATTTTTTGAATTAGAGGATATTCAGTCTTTTGATATGATATTAGGATATGAAGGACTTAAAGTTCTAAACGCGGAAATAAATTTCAGTAATATGACTCTAACTACCATAAGCAGTGTCGAATCTATTCAGAAAATTAATTACATAATTGGGGAAAATAATATTTATAAAGCAGACATAGATAGACTGATGAAGATTAATAACAGCATAGGACCGTTACCCTTTACAGATACTATAGAAGCAAGCATTAGGACGACCAATGATAATCCGGTTTATGTTAAACAATATCCATATCCCATAGCAGATAACGAATTCGTAAACAAAGAAATACAGAAACTCTTACATGACGATATAATAGAAAAAAGCCATAGTCCTTATAACAGTCCCATATGGACAGTACCTAAAAAAGGTTTGGACGAAAAAGGAAAACCAAAACGGCGCATGGTTGTTGATTTCCAAAAACTTAACGCTCACACTGTAACAGACAGATACCCCATTCCGGATGTCAACATGACAATTCAAAATTTAGGTAAAGCCAAGTACTTTACAACATTAGATTTGGAGTCAGGTTTCCACCAAATTAAAATCAAAACAGATGATAAAGAAAAAACAGCTTTTGCTATAAATGGCGCAAAATATCATTTTAAACGAATGCCTTTCGGGCTCAAAAATGCACCAAGCATATTTCAGAGATGCGTGGACGACATTTTGAGAGACTTTGTAGGTAAATTCGTACACGTTTACATTGATGACGTATTGATATATTCTTCATCTGAGGAAGAACATATACAGCACATAAGTCAAGTATTCGACGTACTCAATAAAGCCACATTAAAAATATCTGATGAGAAAAGTAAGTTTTTTCAAGAAGAAGTAGAATACTTAGGTCACATAATCAGACATGGTAGAATCACTACGAACCCTGAGAAAATAGCAGCTATAGAAAATTTTCCAGTCCCACAAACGGTAAAGGATTTGAGAGGATTTTTAGGTCTTACAGGTTACTATCGTAAGTTTATAAAAGGATACGCAAGCATAGCCAAGCCCCTGACATTATATTTACGAGGAGATAACGGTAAAGTAAACAAAAAACAAAGTAAAAATATTAAGTTAAATCTGAATGATTCAGCATTAGAAGCGATTAGAATTTTAAAAAATTATTTGAAAGAACAAGTCGAACTTTTTCAACCGGATTATAGTAAACCATTCGAGCTTACTACTGATGCATCCAACATAGCTATTGGAGCCGTACTAAGTCAGAATAAGCAACCTATACACTTCTTGTCAAGAACACTGAGTAAGACAGAAGAGAACTATAGCACAAACGAGAAAGAGCTATTAGCGATCATATGGTCCTTACAAAAACTCAGAAACTACATATATGGTATAGCAGACTTAACCATATATACCGATCACCAGAGCCTTATATATTCTGTATCAGAAAAAAATCCCAACACAAAGCTGAAACGTTGGAAGGGAATCATTGAAGACTTTGGAGCAAAATTAGTTTATAAACCAGGAAACCTAAATCTTGTAGCTGACGCATTATCACGTCAACGCATAAATACTTCTACCATAGAAACAGCACATTCAGCTGAAAGTTCTTCTAATGATATAATAAAAACTGTGAATCAGCCTTTTAATGCATACACTGCACAGTTCGAACTTATTGAAGATATAACAAATAATATCGAAACACAAATCTATTTTAGTAACAAAATAAGACTCATAATAAAGTTTAAGGACAAAGGCTCTTTACTAAGGCAGATGAAAGAAGTTATACAACCCCAAAAGATTGTAGCTTTGCATACGAAATTTGAAAACATATACAAATATGGTGAAAACATAAAAAAAGAATTCCCACTAGTAAGATTTATATTCACACCAAGAAAACTTCAAGACGTGACAAATTTGGAGGAACAACTAAAACTTGTAAGGGTAACTCACGAAAGAGCACACCGAGGGTTACGTAACAATATACAAGAAATCTCAGAGAAATATTACTGGCCCGATCTAAATAAACAAGCAAAGAGTTTCAACAGAAAATGCATAGCATGTCTATTTGGAAAATATGAAAGAAAACCTATCAGAGAACCTCTGAATAATTCAGAAATACCAACACATGTGGGAACACACATTCATATGGACATATACTTCAACGACAAGTATACTTTCCTTGTAACAGTAGATAAGTATTCTAAATATACAATCCTTCGGGAAATCGAAACTCGAAACAGACTGTACGACGTTATGGAAGAGGTCTTATCTAATTATTTCCCAAAATGTGAACGACTCATGACAGATAACGAGAAGGGATTCAAAACAGAAATGGTGAACCAAATGTGTTTGAAATACAACATAACTAAAGTAGAAACTCCAGTATACAGATCGACAGCGAACGGTCAGGTAGAACGTGTAAACGGTACAATAACTGAACTGTCTAGAATATTCACAATTCAGAATAAAACAAGACTTATCGAAGAAATATTTAGAACAGTGCGTGAATTAAATAATTCTATACACTCAGTTACCGGTTTGAAACCTAGAGACATTTTCTTTAATCAAAATAAATATAGCAATAGTGAAATTATAATAAATAAACTAAACTCAGCATCCAAAAAAGTGATCGAACGTCTAAATAAAGGAACTCGACACAGAGAGTATAAAAAAGGAGATAAGATAATGGTAAGAATCACAGGTCTTAGAAAGAAATCTAACGCCAGATACATAACAAGAATAGTAGAAGAAGATAAAGGAGACACTGTAATCTCTAAAGAAGGAATAAAAATTCACAAGGATAACATAAAGAATTATCATTTTTCAGATGACGAAAATATTAATATTCCTAACATTACTAGGAATTGTACAGAGTCAAGAAGGGCAAGGAAACGTTCAAATAACTGAGTTACTAAACAAGAAGTTTATACTTACGCAAACAGATGACGTGTATTTATTCAAAGAACAAACTTATTTGTTACATGCCACCAACCTGACTTCGATATTTCAACCTTACGTAAATATCGTAACTAGTAAATATCAACCTACACAAGAAGAAAAAATTTGGTTAAGTAAAATTAAGAATTTAGCAGACCAATTACAAGAACATACTAGGCATACTAGATCAATTAACTTTTTAGGAACAGCTTTCAAATATGTGTTTGGTAATCCTGACCATTATGACTTAGTTAACATAGAAACGAGTATAAATAATCTCATAGAAAACAATAATAAACAAAAAACTATAAATTCTAGATTTGAACAAATTTTGCAACAATTCGAAGGTCAGAGCCTTAAAGAACATTTAGTAATAGAACAAGTGTACGAACAATTATTATTATTGACCAGAACAATTAATGCAGCAAAAAATAATGAATATTTATCAGAAAGCCTAGACTTAGATGACATTAAAAATATTATTCAACATGAAATAATTCAAGTACCCATAATAAATATACTTGAGTACTCTAAAATATTATTAGCTAGAACTGATGAATTCTTCATCACAATATATAAATATCCAGTTCTAATTAAATCATGTAAATTGTATAAAGTAACACCTTTAAATTCAAAACATGGAAAAATCATTACAGATAAAACAATTGCCTTATGTAACCAAACTTATTTAAGAACAAGAAATTGTCAAAATCATCTAAGTAAAAACATTTGTGAAATTAACTTTGAAGAAGAAAATTGTCTTATTCCACTTTTAAAGAATATAACTTCAAAATGCAACATTAAACAAGAATACGATTACGACTTAGAAATTGAATCCGGTGTTATGTTATTAAGCGGTAAGCATAAGTTAAATAATCAAACAATTAATGGTATAAACTTAGTTACTTATGAAAATACTATAAATCTAGACGATAAAATATACAAAAACATGCATAAGCAAATTAAAGAAGTTATATTAAGAAATCATAATTCAGAGTCTTACATCGACCAAATAATTAAAGAAGATACAATGTACAAATTCGATAACATAGATACTTTAAAAAAACTAATTATTCCTTTTGAAGAAAAACCGATATTATCAACTATATACACAATTGTAACACTGATTGTTATTCTAGCATTTACGTACGTAATGATAAAAACTATACAATGTATAACAGATCGTCAAAAACAAAAAAAGATTGACGCATATAACAAAACTTATGAAAGAGAAATGTTAAAAATAGCGTCGAAAAATCGGGACGATTTCGTTTAACAAGGGGGGGAGTTAAGTATCCATAGCAAAACATATTGAGAAAAAAGATAACATTATTTGTATTCAATGATATCTTTAGTCTCTAGTACAGTCTTGCACACAACGCTACAATGATAACATATGTAAAAGAGATAATATCGTTTGTATACAATGTTGGAATATTATCTCTTCTTCATTATCAAGCAAGACGATTGTACGCTTGGGTCTCCTTGTAGATAGATAAGAAAAGTATATAAATACGACTGTATGATGAATTTATCAACAGTCTTATTGTAACTACATAGTAGCCTTAAGCTCCTTTTAGAATTAGTAAAAAGTATTTCAATAATAAAGGACATAGTTCCAAATAAATATTGTTTAATTTTAAAAGTAAGAAACAAGTGTTTTAATTCACGCTCGGTTCAAAGCGCGCTCATATAGCTCGAGCTCAGTTCAGTGCTCAGCTCTGAGATAAAAAAACGCCTTATATAAACGTAAATGAGGGTGTTGTTACAGACTTTATGGCAATAGTGAAAAGCCAGTTTAACAGGAAATATGGCATTGCCAGGTAGGAACTACGTAGTTCCGCATTTCCCCACCGTCCTAACTTTTTTTTGTAGTACTGTACGAAGAATTACCGTCAATGTTTCTAAATTAAAATATCAATCACACACCAGATTAGTCTCGGTATTTTTTTTAAAACATCGAATATTTTTATGCTTATGAAAATACCTCAAAAATACATAGAAAGTAAAAATAAAAAAAAAGTAATTACCCGAAAAAGCACATCGCTAAATTGCTCTTCTGTAGCCGCTGTTGTGGCCGTTTTAAAACCGCCTTTCATATTTTTCCCGTACGGCTCTTTATTTCTTAAGTAAGAATAGATCAAATTAAAGCTTAGTCCAATTTTGGTAGCTATAGCACGCCCGGTTAATCCTTGTTCCTTAAGTAATTCGAGCTTAGCCTTCTCAACACTACTAAGTGATTTTGCTCTACCCTTCAAAATTCACTCAGAAAATTAGAAAAAAATGTTTAAATGGGTCAATCTTCTCGGAACACACGTGAACAATGAAGATAATGATAATGACTATCAACCTATTCAGTTGACGAAAAAAAAAAATGCATTTTCCGTATGAAATGCTTAGCAAGAGAGCCAGAGAAAAAAAAACGGTACTTTTTGAATTATTCTTTCCCATTTCTTTTAACAACATCATTGACAAATAGTTAGCATCATCAAATGATAGATTCATGTATATTATGTGGAAATAATGAGCCACATACATAAATTTGAAAAAGTTTGTACTTATTCAGTTGGAACGGAGTGTACCTTTCAAAAGTTTTGTTTTACGCAGTTTTGAAAATCTTGTTGGCGATACACTGAATAGGCCAATTTCGATAATTTGCCTATTTTCTTAAACAGCAAATGAAACGAAACAAAGTGATTTAAAAAGATTAAAACAAGACACTTTAAAGTATAACTTATTGACAATCGGAGACTACCTACACAATCTGACAAAAATATGCGCCGCCTCCGACTGCCAATTATTTATACTTAAAAGTGTCTTGTTTTAATCTTTTAAAATCTTTTCTATACAGTCAGTCTGGTTTTTAAATTAACTTTTTTACTTCTAGCTTTTTATAGCTATGCAGGCACCCCACAAGACTGCCATTGTGAATAGGTACACCAGAAAGTAATTTATTTCACAGTTCAGTGTATTCCATATCTTGATACTTCTCACTGACTGACACTTTTTTTTTAAATTTATATTTTTATATTTATTTGTCTAGCCTATGACACTCCGGGAAAGAATAGCAATTTAATGACACCTCATCTTCAAAATCGGTCAAGCCGTTTGGGCTACAGGGCGTCACGAAGGAACGTACATATGATAAGCGCGAAACAAATAACGCTCCATGTGTCGGGTAAAAAAACGTGTTTAATCAATAATGTGTTTTTTATCCGATCTGTAAAGGGCTGAAGGCCTAGCTTCTTACAGCCAATCGTCTTTTGTAAGTTTCTCGTTTCTGGGAAGAATGGAAACGGTGTACAGTTCTGTGTCGGTTCCGACCGGGTGAATTAAGAAGCTTTTTCACGAGAGTTTACACTCGGATGTTTCGTATCTTCAGTATTTGACAGCTCGGGCGATCTGCATCCATTATGCGCATGCAATTAGGCTGTATAATTTTGAAGTACATATTACAGAGAGACACACACGTAATTTTTCCGTCGTATCTAGAACCATTGGTATGGTGAACTAAGAATGTGTAGTGGTAGGGAGTGAAGCTAAGATTACACGTGTCATTGTTCGTGGCAAATTTTGACATGCTGACGTCACAAAATTCGGTCTTTCTATTGTCAATCGTGTGTCTCTCGTGAGACGCATGACAGGTGATCACACGTAGTGACACATTTAGGACAAGTATTTACGTCATAGCTTGAGACATAACGGCTGAGGGAGACAACGCTACCATAACTACCAGTACTATTTATCCTGAGTAAGTTTAGTGTAAGATTTATTTAATTTGTCTAAACATATCGAGTTTAATATTTTAAGGAAACCAATAAATTGTCCTTCGGGAACGAGCGCAAAAATAAATTTTATGTTTTATATGTTTAAATACTGAACTTACCACCTTTCCATGGCATCTGAGCAGATATCTCCCGCCAAAGGCGATCGACGACGTCCTGGTTTCTATCTTTTCTAAACCTGTGTTTATACAGATCCGGTCGATTCTTAACCAAAGAAATAAACTTTTCATTTAGCTCCGTAAGATGTGGGTCCATGATCCTAGTTCACACGCACTCAAAAATCAACTGAGACTGAGTGTGAATGTGAAATGATGATTTTGATTTTGGTGTGTTGGCTTCGATGTTTTTTTGCTTTGCTTTGCTTGCTTTGCTGCTCTGTTGTCTGTTCTCTGTTTCTAGTGCTCATGCTCTGACTCTCGTCGCTCTTATTGCTGTTTGCTGACTGCTTTTGCTGTTGCTATGCTTCAACCGTTTGCCGGCTGCTTTTGTTTTATCACTGCATTGGTACTGGGCGAATTGGCCGCTAGTGTATGGATATTGAATCGTAGTGGAACGGTTATAGAGAAAAGAACGAATTTTTTCAATTGTTTATCAAACAAAAAATAACACATACCTGGAATAAATTTGTTTTCATCGTATTTGTTGCTTACAGCCTATCTTTCGTGCGATGTTTCCTTGTTTTTTTTTTCTTGTAGATTCTGATTTTGTGTATATCAAACCAGGTTGGTTTTAATATCGTACCCGTCCCGTATCGTACGTCTCCGCACCGTAATCTCTCCGTAGTCAGTTTCTGTTTTCTGTACCTACCCATCAACGAATACACAATTTTGTTCTTTCGTTTGCTTTTTCGCTGGTGCACAACGATGTAAATTTAAATTAATGTGAATCGTGAAAAACAATTCCTGCCAGAGGTGGATGGTTGTTTGCTTTTGTTGGAATGTTTTTTTTAAGGCACAGTGACGGAATGAAGTTTTCGCCGTTTCTTTTCGGTTGAAAACAAAAAAACAATTCGGAATTTTCATGTAGGGTAGGTAGGTATTTGTTTAGAGAAGATGCCGGAGAGTTGACGGTGCACGAGAAATTTGTACCTATGCTCTATGCAGCATGAAATTCTTACTTATTTGATGTATGGGTTTTTAAGGTTAATTTTTTTTAACTGTTGTGAGATGGTTCCTGTGGGTAGGTACATATATTTGTATGCGTTTATCTGTATTTTACATTATTTCGGTGAGTTTGCAAGGATTCTTATTCAGGCACGAAATTGGTTGCTTTGGGTGTCGTAGCTGGTATCAGGAATATTGCCTGTATACCGAATACCTACATTAATAAATGCGACCTACATTATTTAAATCTTAGGTTCTTTTATTTTTTCGCTCTTTTGTGAAAAGAAGTGGTTCCAAAAATACAAATATGGAGCGAGATTTCAAAGGGCTGGGTTACAAGGGTAGACGTGTTGGTTGACACCCCGCCTTACCACGATCTGTTTAAGTCAGTAAGTAGGTATATTTTATAAGGCTGAGCCCACACCAAATAAAGCAGAAACAAATAAAGAAAAAACAACTATTGCTAACCCACACCAGAGAAGGCAAAACAAATACGATTTTTTTGATTTGCCTATTCTGGTGTGGGTTAGCTTTATTCGTTTCTTCCTAGTATGTAACATTTACTTGTTTTTTTTTTTTAATTTCCTCAGCAATTTCCAAAAATGCGTTTTCTTATAAATTAAAAGTAAATAAATTCCAGTTAAAAATAGTGAATTTTCGACGTCACACATGTTGATGCTGCTCTTCACAGAAAATGATTGAATGAAACATAAATACCGATAGTCGTCGCTCTTATGCTTCAAGCATTTTATTTTGTTTTGCCTGTTTGACTAGTTTGGTGTGGGCTCTCATTTGATTGCGTGTGTTTCTCTCCTAAACATGCCTTAACAGTTTGATAGTGTTTTTGCCTAACTCGTTTGTTTTGCTTAAAATGATTTTTTGCTTATTCCGGTGTACGTTGCTCCATAAGCACACGTGTAATGTTTGACATAGGCAGTGGAACAAAACGTTTTTGCTTTCCTTGTTTTGTTTTGCCTTATTCAGTGTGTATTTCAAAAACATACAGAAAAACAGTTTTGTTTGCCTAAGGCGTTTTGTTCCATCCGGTGTGGAAGCAGCCTAAGTGAGCTTCCACACCGGATGGAACAAAACGCTTTTTGTTCTTTCTTTGTTTTTCCTTATTCAATGTGGGCGCGCGTATTTAAATGTGTGTATTTAAATTTCAGAAACACACAAAAAAACCGTTTTGTTTGTCTAAGGCGTTTTGTTCTATCCGGTGTGGAAGCATCCTAAGTGGACAGATAGAGCTTGTCGTAAGTTAGGTAAAGAGCTTTTTCATTAGGGTCAGTCGGCCTTACTAATACTCAAACACTAATGTCGGCTATTAGTTGGCTGCCAGTTTACAATAAAATGTACTTAATTTTCGAAAGGGTATTACCAATAACCAATTTGACCTCCACCTTTACTAGTACGAAGACTTTCTGTTGAATCTATTACATTTGTTGTCACGCAGAATTTGAATTTCATACCTAATTTGTTTTCGTGAAAAACAAGGTCAGTCGTTTCTTTCACAAGGAGGATTTTATTCTAAAAAAGGAATACATAAATTGCAATTAAATTTGCCCAACAGATACCTATCTGCTTTTTATACGCAAAAAAAAAACAAAACACAAAATATGAAATCCATAAAGTATCCGCTGATCTGTCAAATTTCATATGCAAATCAGTAATGCCCTATCATTCGTTCGGGCACAATTTTCGGTACTTTTTATAGACACTTTCCTTTGATTTCTAATACTTTATGACTGATTGATGAGTGCATTTCTTTCGTAATAATATACCTTTCAAATTATTCAATAAACGTAGTTTATTAGAATGATAGCCTGGGCTCTCATCGCGTAATTTATGAAACGATCTCGTTTTTAGTTTGCTCTATATTATAATAAGATCATCGTCGTATCGTTCAATCGAATCGTTCATCGTTTTCATTTTGAACAGTTTGAAAATGACTGTAAACAAAGTCTGACACATAAAAATCAAAAAAATGTATGGATATGTTTTCTTTGTTGTCATTGAATGACATTGAATTGTGCATTTCCTCTCTTTTTTATAAAGATGCAAGTGAAATTTTAAGTGAAAGTGTATGCACATACGCAGATATTCAACAGTGTGCAGGTTCGAGTTGTAAAAAAAAACTATGAAACAAGCAAATGAAATAAAATTGGAATAAACATTTCTTTTTTGCAAAGTAAATGTAAATAATTTATGTATTCTTTTACAGCTAGGACTGGGATAAGAGGGAATCGCCTCCAAAGAGAACATAAGTGTGTGTCTTCATTTAAATATTTTTTTATACTTCTCTCAGACCTAACTAAAACTGAAAAAATACACCAAAAACGATGAAACGATTGCAAAATAGCCATCGTTCAATCGAATTGTTTTGACAAGGGTATTTGAAATTTGAATTAGTAACGTGAAGACAGAAAAAACGATGATCGTCCAATCGTTTCGACGAATATCGTTTTTTGGTTTTTACACGATGTAGAAGCATCGTCGAGACGATGTCGTTCAATCGTTTTGTGCTTACGCGATTAGAGCCCTGCTAATCTATTTTAGAAATATCACTTAGGAAGCCATAAGCGTTTTTAGAACCTATCGCTTCCGTTTTCGAGTTTCAATTTGCCAAGCAACGAGACAGAGCTTGCCAAAGTAAATATATAGAAAAGTGAAAACAAATACAATTTGATCTTTTAAAAATTGTGTAGATTATATTACCTTAATTCGGGAAGCTTAGAAACCGACAAAATTAAATTCTCGCAGAAAAATATAAAGCCGTGGCATTCATTTTTATGAACGTAAACTGTCATGTTTCCCCCTCCATGAATTCACACATACTACCTGGTTTTCCTCCAGAAGGTCGTAAATTTGTTAATTCGTTTGTGTTTTGCTGAGTAATGACAATTCTTTTCTTATATCTATATTTTCCGTGAAGTCCTTTTCACACCAACCATTGTGTTCTCAGAGATCATCATTCTGGGTAAACAACCTCCTTTTGCAAAGAGTTTAATAAGGGTTTGGTTGCAGCCAAATATCTACCTGAGTTGCCTTGGAAATATCCTAAACTTGTATAAAATAATATTTTTAGTAAGCATCCATTCATTGCTTGCAAACTATTTTAAAAAAATTGTTTTTGTAAGGCGGCTCTCCCACTGAAGCAACAAGCAACAAGCAACTGGCAATAGGAAACATGCGATATTATCGCTAACAGTTATTTTACATTGAATCAAATTAGACGTCTCACATTAAAGCAACTCAATATCGGTTGAACGAAAAATGTTGCTGATTGCGGAAACATTATTGCTGGCGATACACAGCGCATGTTGAAAAGCGATATATATCGCGTCGTTGTATCAATATTTTGCGGGTAGTGAGTGCGGTGATAGTACATGTAGGTAAAAATCCCTGCACGTAGGGATTTTCGATCTAAAAATGACGCCGTAGGCAAAAAGGGACAGATTTGTAACGTAGGTATTTTTTTTCGGATGGAACATTTTCATCTTATTTGTAAGTAAATTGATTTGCTCAGTCAAAAAATGTTTATTATTTTTGTTTATCTGTTATATTTTGCTCTTACATTCGTCGATATTAGCTAAGGAATGAAATGGGATGACATAACTTGAAGAGTCAACAAATAGGAAAAATTCATTTGTGGTTGAAATTGAGTATGAGAAGTTTGATTCGATTTTATTCATGTATGATAAAATAGTTATGTAGAGAGTTTGTATTGAAAATTATTCGGGGGTGTAGGGAAAAGTAGGGACTTTCTTTGTGTACTGTAAGGATTTTTCCTGTGTTTTCTGTACTATCACTGAGTGAGTGACAGGTCGCTAGAAATACTGTTGCTTCAATGTGAGAATAGGTTAAAATAAAAGTTGCGTATTGCTTATTGCTTATTGCTAGTTGTTTATTGCTTATTGCTTGTTGCCTCAGTGGGAGAGCCGCCTTAGACTTAAAAACCATTTGCGTTTGTTGTATTACAACGAATAAAATCAGAAAACCTTTACAATTTACTGAAATTAATTTATAATTGTAAACGCCCAGGCTAAACAACAGCGAATTTAAATTCGCTCCTATTACGGAATTTAATACCGTGATTTTGGGCGGTTGGGCAACATTAGTCTTCAAAATGACATTGAAGGAGGATTTATTTAGCTAATGCTAATGCCCGATATAAACATGACTTTCTCACCATTAGCAAAGTTAGGAGTCTTCGCGTAAACTGCCAGACTAAAATTGATTATTGGTAAGGCCGGCTGATTCTCTGACTTGTACGTATGGTCATCAGGTTGAATTTTGAAAAGTAAAAAAGAAAAGGGCTAATGAGAAAAAAGGTAATTTATAAAGCCATTCTGAAAATTTAGAATTTTTGAACGATATTTTTAACAATCATTTGCTATCTAAAATAAATACTATATATTTTCCTTAGTTTAGTTTTGTGAGAGGCACCTGCGTTACTTTTTAAAGGTTTTTCTGGGAAATAACAGCATTTGAAATGTTCGCGAAGCGTCTTTTCCAACTAAAAAACGAGCAAAAATTTCAAAAAAAATTGTAGCAGGCTCTCGAAAGAAATGCCAAATCGCACAACGGCCACGCTGATGGTCAATGGTTGAACGACTGATGAAAGCGTAAATAAAGTTCACAACTGGGTCGCACGAAATTTTCTCGTTAGTCAAATAATTGGCTGGTTATTTGGTCTTAAGGAAAATCGCTCAGACGCAATACTTGATTAAAAAAATCGAACAGAATATATAAGCCTTGAACACTGATCTTATATGACATCAGTACCTAATAATTTTTAATTTATTTATTTATTTATTTAAGTCTACCATTTTACAATTTACAGACTTTATAATTACATAATTTAAAAAAAAAAACTCTTAAAGTAAGAAAAAAATGTAATATTAAGATAAAAAAAAACTCTTCAAGTGAAGAGAAAAAAAAAGAATTCAAAAATTTATCGAGAAAAAAAAAAAAAATCCACCTAGTGTGCAAGAAAAAAATGTAATCAATTACCCTAAGGGAAAAACTTGTGCTTTTAATATATACATTCGTAAAATTCTAAGCAAAAGTAAAAAACCCTATGAGCAATTATAACAATAATTCATTTAATCTTTTTCTAAATGCAATTCTGCTGATCGAAATATCAATACTGGAATCAACGGAATTGCATATTGAATTAAAACTCCTAATGCACCTTGTTAAAGGTTAATTCCTTCCATAGCCTGTAGAATGATTACGTTCATAAACAAGCCATTCTCCCGTAACGGAATTCCCGGATGTTCCCGGAACGGAAATAATAATGTGCGTTTTTGTTCAAGTTTAAGCCCGCAGTAACAGCCTATTTTCATAAGTTCTGGTTAAAAAGTTTTAAGAGCCTAATATACTTGCTCGTATATTTTACAAGATGGCAAGCGCAGTAGGAGTCTTTGATATTTTTTGATATGTTTTTAATTTTGACTGTGTTAAGTGCTATGGTGGTTGGGTGCTGTATGAATAGGGTAGGCACTGATTGGCGTCAACTTGGCGATGCCCAGTCGTTGTAACTGTTCATACACATCAATTGTGCTTATTTTACCTCCGCGTGGTAGCCACCGGGTACTGGTCTTGTCCTTCCGGGCATGACTTGCTAAACTTATAAGCGCGAGTGTTGAACACGAAGAAAATAGCAACACTATAATGCTCTGTCGGAATGACTGCCTGATCGAGTCTCAGAGGTCTTACATGAGCCCCTCAGAAAGAGGACGTACGGCGGATGAATTCACATGGTTGAATCAACGGTGGCGTCAACAGTCAACATGACATATACCTCAATGAGCTACTTTGACGTATTTGGAGCTGAGGTCATTGAGGATTTTTCAGCACTAGTCAGGGTGTTGAAATAGAGATGGTGGCGGAAGAGCCCTTAATGGGTCAACGGCAGCTCTCACATCCCCGCAGCGGGTTACTGACTCCGGAATATTCCGGCTCCTTTTGCCCAAGGGGTTACAGAAAGGGCCTGGTCCTCCAGGTTGGGGGTTGTGCGTGGGGTTAACGACCCTACCACGGAAAAAAAAGAATTGTTGCGAAGCAACCAAAAGCCTCGGATAAGGACGGATTCACTGTTGACGACCCTGCAAAACGAAAAAAGGACAATGACGTTCGGATCTGCACGTGGAATGTTCGAACTCTGAACAGACCGCGTGCAGCCGAACAACTAGCGGAGGCCCTAGACTGCTACAAAGCAGGTATCACCGCCATCCAGGAAGTGCGGTGGGATGGGCCGGGCAAAAGGAGGATGAAAAACTGTGACATCTACTACGGTGACTGCTACAGAGAACAAAAGCAGCTTCTATTTGGATGCGGATTTGTTGTAAGCGGCAGACTTAGGCAAGAAGTCTTGCGCTTTCGACACGTTAGTGAACGCCTTACAACTATCCGCATCAAGGCTAAATTCGCCAACATCAGCCTGATATGCGCTCACGCCCCCACAGAAGATAAAGACGATGCTACCAAAGAGTGTTTCTACGAGCTCCTCGACAAAACATATGAGCAATGTCCTAAGCATGACGTTAAAATCGTCTTGGGTGATTTTAACGCCAAAATAGGAAAGGAGGACATCTTTGGTAGCACAATCGGAAAACACAGCCTACACGACACCACATCTGGAAACGGACTTAGGCTGATTGATTTTGCTGCGGGACGTAATGTTACCATAGCTAGCTCACGGTTTCCTCACCTCAATATACACAAAGGAACATGGCGGTCACCTGATCATCAAACCGTCAACCAAATTGATCACGTTGCGATCGACGCAAGGCACTCCTCCAGTATTCTAGATGTCCGAACTTTCCGAGCGGCCAACATAGACTCGGACCACTACCTTGTTGTAGCCAAGGTACGGATGCGGATATCCAAGACGCCACAACAACGAGAAAATACTGTGAGGAGATTTAACGTTGGACGACTACAAACGCAACAAACCGCCAGAACCTTTGCCGATCGCGTATCCCTCAACCTCTCGAGAAGTCCTATGCTGCCAGCATCAAGTGCCGAAGACCAGTGGCGCCGATGCCAAGAAGCCATCAAAAACGCCGCAACTGATGTGCTCGGTTTCACCAGTCCACCCCCCCGAAACCCCTGGTTTGACGAAGAGTGCCGGCAAGCACATGCAGCAAAACAAAGTGCCTACGAAGCGTCGCTGCATAGAAGGACGAGAGCAGCTCGTCAGCTCTACGAGCAAAAAAGGAGGGAAGAACATCGGCTTCTCCGGAGAAAAAAGAGAGAGCATGAGAAGCGCGCGATCGAGGATATAGAGAGGTGTTACTCCAGGAACAATGTTCGGAAGTTTTACCAAAAGGTAAAAAGAACGTGCCATGCCAACAAGACCCGAACGGAGACCTGTAGAGACGAGCAAGGAAACCTTGTAGTAGAGTCACAGTCGGTGCTGAGGACATGGAAAAACCATTTCTGCAGACTGCTAAACGGCGAAGACGACACAAATTCCGCTGTTGGGCAGAACGATCCATTCAACCTGGACGAAGACAGCCAAGATTTCCGTCCACCTGACCAAAATGAAGTGAGGATAGCAATATCTAAGCTTAAATCCAACAAGGCTGCTGGTCCAGACGGCTTACCTGCCGAGCTCTTCAAGGCAGCCGGAGATGACTTGGTAGAGTGCATACACCAACTCATCTCCAAGATTTGGTTAGAGGAAAGTATGCCTGATGAATGGAACCTCAGCATTGTTTGCCCGATCCACAAGAAAGGAGACCCTCTAAACTGCGCCAACTACAGAGGCATCAGTCTCCTGAACACTGCGTATAAGATCATGTCTGCTGTATTGTGTGAACGCCTGAAACCATTCGTCAACGATCTGATAGGTCCCTATCAGTGCGGTTTTAGGCCCGGTAAGTCCACGACCGATCAAATATTCACACTACGGCAGATCCTGGAAAAAACCCAAGAATACCAGATCGATACTCACCATCTTTTTGTCGATTTTAAGGCCGCATATGACAGCGTTTATAGAGACGAGCTATACAGAGCCATGTCTAGTTTTGGCATCCCTGCCAAGCTTGTCAGATTGTGCAGAATGACGATGGAGAACGCTCGCTGCTCCGTAAAGGTCGGAAACAATCTCACCGAGACCTTTGATGTCAAAAAAGGATTTAGACAAGGTGATGCGCTGTCATGTGACTTCTTCAACATCATTCTTGAGAAGATTGTGCGAAACTCACAAGCCAACACCAGAGGCACAATTTTCTATAAGTCTGTGCAACTGCTTGCATACGCTGACGACATTGACATTGTTGGTACAACACAGCGAGCTGTCACTGGTGCGTTTGCAAGTATTAGTACAGAAGCGGCAAAAATGGGTTTAGTGGTGAATGAGGGTAAAACAAAATATATGCTGTCAACAAGAAGGGACACACGACATCGACGAATCGGGCAGAACGTCACGATAGACAGCTATAACTTTGAGGTAGTTAGGGACTTTGTCTACCTCGGCTCCGCTATAAACTCTGATAACGACATCACATCAGAAATCAAACGAAGAATCACACTTGCCAACCGCTGTTTCTTTGGCCTAAGACGGCAATTGATTAGTAAGGCCTTGTCAAGAAGCACTAAGGAGATTCTATATAAGACTCTCATCATCCCTGTCCTGCTCTATGGCGCAGAAGCATGGACCCTAGCAAAAACGGATGAGGATCTTCTTGGTCGCTTCGAACGCAAAATTCTTCGAGTGATTTTTGGTCCCGTTTGCGTTGACGGGCTTTGGAGGAGAAGATTTAACAGCGAACTCTACGAGCTGTACAGCGACATCGACCTAGTCAGAAAAGTACGCATCAGTCGTCTAAGATGGCTGGGACATGTAGAGCGAATGGACACCAACGCTCCGGCCCGAAGAGTCTTCGATTCTAACCCGGAGGGACAACGCAGTAGAGGAAGACCTCGCCTTAGGTGGCGCGCGCAAGTGGAAGGGGACCTCAACCAACTTGGAGTGCGCAACTGGAGGCAGTTAGCCAAAGATCGCGCTAACTGGAGAGGCGTATTGGTTGAGGCCCAGGTCCACCCCGGACTGTAGCGCCACCTAAGTAAGTAAGTAAGTAAGTAAGTGCTATTATATCTTATATTTTACACAGAAAAAGGTCAGGATTTTCATTCTTTGTTTCAGTTTTAACTGCAAAACAATGAGACGAAAGTGTATCTGAGTGCAAAGGGAGTGGGAGTTTTCAATCGCTTAAGCTCTAACAGTCGTATTTAATTTATGCATTAGATTCCGTTAGGACCGGACGCCTCTACGATTTTGTTTAGTTAGTTATCGCTTAAAGATTTACGCACCCTCTCTATATTTTATAAATGCATTTGCAAACGAGATTCGTTTTGCTCAAATTTACACAACATGCGAAATGAATGCGCAAACAAAATTTAGTTTGACTTTTTGGTTTTGTTTACAGTTCGACAACGACCAATTGACATTTGATGCAGAAACATATTTACGCAAGCTCTACGCAGGCTATAAAGCAAATTTTCACTTTTAACTAAAGATCTTTTGCCAAATCAACACCTTATAGCTGAGCTTGCAGAAGACACTTTCCATTTTGTGACTTTATTTGCCTCAAGCAATCCAAACACAACTAAATGTGCAGAGAGCTTCGAGAGTGATCTCAAATCAAATCGCTCCGAGTGCAGCTTCGCACAATCGATCTCACAAGTTCAAGTTCTGACTCTATGATCGTGCTCTACTTTTTGCATACGACCTAGAGGCTAGAGTCTCTATTCAAAAATGTTATCAATACACTTGGATTTACGAAGTGAGCACAAAAAGAGTTAGGATAGCGTTTTCTTACTATCGTTTTTTTAGGATCGACGTATCGACCTTGCCAATTTTTAACTTTCTTGATTACGTATAGTAAGATAATGTACAAAATTTCGAACATGATATGTTAATCAATTCTGACATGACGATGGAAGAGGAACTCAGAATAGAGGGTCTTGAAATTCTTTCCGAGGTATACAGCCTAAACGGCTGCCCGGATTTCTTTAAAACTTCGGATTTGGAGTTTTTGGGCTTACAGTTCGGGGCCGTTTTTTTGCAAGGTATCTTCAATATTAATGGTACTTCCTATATAAAAAGTTCGTAAGAGTTCGATTTGTTCGAAAACGGCTCTAACGATTTCAACCAAAATTGATTAAATAGGTGAGGTTAACATGACATGGACATTGGACATATCTTGAAAACGGTCCATACGATTGTAATAAAATTTAATTTCTAAGGTAATACGGTTATTTCTAACTTAATAGCAAACTCAGTTTTTTTTTCTATAATATCATACAGTGGATTTTTGAAAAAAGACATTTTTAAAAAAATTAGTTTAGTTTCTTGAGTTTACCTGAAAATCCGAAAAATCAGTTTTTTAATTATTTCTCAAAAAATGACTACCCAACCCTCAAAACCCTTACCTGCGTTCGCCACTGATCCTTGTCAATATGAAATTGAAACCTGTACCTACAATAATAACAAAAAGCACACTTACTTATCTTGTTTGCGAAGTATGTAGATTGTAAAACTTATGGTTTTGTCTTTAGTTTAAAGTTTTTCTCAATTTTATCAATTTTTTTTGTTTGAAAAGCATTTCCATCTAAGTTTATAGATTTTGGTAAAACCTTTCCATTAAAGAGAAAGAATATCAAAAAGCCGAACCGCGAGGAGTGTGAATTTCCAGTGCAAATAGAATGGCACCTAGTGCAATGCCATTTGTTTAGTTCACCGCCTCTTTTGTGTACTCTATAGTAGGTATACGGAATATAATTTAAGCAACACTTACGAAACGATGCGGAATTCCAACCCGCCAAGCCAAACCCGTAGAATGCTGAATGAATATAAGATACACCTAGCATCGTTTTTTTTTTTGTCTTTCTAAAATCTTCTTTAACGATATTATGCCAGGTGCTGGTAACTTCGGAATGCAGGCATAGAAACGCCACAGAAACTAGCATCTACTTGCGAACGATCTTATTGATAGTTCTAAACATTTTTAGTGAGTTTGTTGAGACTTTTTTTAATGCTGTCAGGTGTATTTATATGCCTTAGTTATTCCCACCCAGTTTAAAACAACTTTTCGTTAATTAAAGTTTGTTAATTTCCCCAAAAGCAAAACTGTATCTCGTTCGATAGTTGTGCCCCCTTCTAAAAAGTTTGCTCCATGTACAAACATGTATTATACTTTAAAATCATGCACAAGAGGTAAAAAAAAACCAAACTGAAACTTCTTCCTGGCTTCGTCCCCGGAATCCGAAAGTTTCTTCGACCAAACCGAGAGCAACATTTCAGGCCAAGTTGTATATCCCGAATAAATATGATGCCACCTTCACCTCTACCTATTCCATTTTAAAGTTTTGACTTTTGCAAGGAAACCCCCCTTTAATAATAAACCCTCATCTATACATAGCAAGTTTTCGTGCTATGGCCCAAAAGTTTCACTCAAACTCGCTAGACGTATATAGGTACCTCAATTGTATATATGTACGTAGAGAAAAGGATAATAATCAAGGAATTTTATGCTGCGGGCAGGGTTCCAACCCAATTGAATCAATATTAATCAAATGCTCAGTTGTACATGACTGTGTGTCTGTGTATAGGTGCGATCCATGATCTCGTTTAGCTTATTAAAGGGTGTTTCTGGCGAAATGAAATTTATTCCACCCGAAAGCCCGGTCGAGATAACTTAATTTTCATCTGCCGCTCAGTCTCTGGTGGGCGGCACAAGGAAACCCGGAGAAACTGCATAGTTAGACTTTTGGTAAATACAATTTTTGTGTGTGCGACGAGTGTGAGCAGGATTAAGCGAGGTGTTCTTCAAAAACGTTACCGTAAAACATTAAGATTGCATTGGGATAGACCCTACCACCCTACCTACGTTGGATACGGTTTCTACCAACTTACCTGCCGTTGAATTCAGTGTGGAACACTTAGGTGGCCTTAACTCGTAGCCATGAGGGTTGGTTCGTGTTCCATTTTTGTTTTTCCCAGGCTGTCCTTATTATTGCATTAGGTTCGTTTGTTTTTCTCTTTTATTCTTCACAAAATTTACACTTGCTCACTCTACCATTCTGCAGATTCTTATGTACCTAACATTGAAAATGTCCTGAGGTATGTATAAGCATTTGTACATACATCCCTTTCCTTCAAGGAATCGAGATAACCGAAGGAAATAAAAATAAGACGACCAACATGAAGAGGAAGAAAAAAGAAACAGAGTAGAAGGTACAACTGGAAACGGAATAAAACGACTCTTCCTAAGAAGTTTTTCATGTTCGTCTTCAATTATATTTTCTTGCTCCCGTCCCAGGGATGCCTCCGTGGTTGGGTATGGCGTGGCGAATTGCAGATCCAAAATTAAGCATTCTTCTTCTCTAGTTAAACACGCTTAACTTAATACTTTGTTTGTATATAGGTTCTGGAATTTCGCCTCTGACTGGAGCGGTATTTTGTAAATAAGTTCAATTAGGGGATGAGAGATTCCCTGCCGATAAAGAAAACCAGGACGATCGATGATATAAATGTGACTGAAGAAGATGAAGAATTCTAGGATGAGGAGGAGGTGTTGTTTGATTGTGCACAAGCACGTTATGACAGATATCACATATAATATTATGTAGACCGCAATGCCTCACATGAGGGTTGTATTTTATATATTGTATAACCAGGCCAGATGGCTATTCTTACGCAAGGTGCCCCACAAAAACGTTCTGTTATGGGTATGTATTTTTAGGAGCTATCTCAGTTCTGGCAGATAGACTTTCTTTCGGGTGTGCAGATTATAATTTGAAATGCGAATGAGAATTGATTGCGTTCGTAAATGTACTTATATGAAAAGCTATTCAGATGAATAAACGATTTGCCATCTTGCGGGGATTCAATTTCATTTGCCGTAGGACGAGTCTGGAGATTAACCATATTATAACCATATTAATAATTTTATAAATGCACTTGGCGTAGTGCTTGTGCTTTTTCTAATTTATTGAAAAATGTGCGCTTGTGGAATGAGGGTTCGCAGAGTGTGAGGTTGGGAACTTTAGACTGGGAAATTTGTGTTCTAACGATTTTTAGTCACACCTACAATAACATTTTAGTAAAAGAAAAAGAAACGCCTTTCAAACGCAAATAACATTCAGACCCGTTTGCTGATTGATAATAGGTATGTACATACTGTGAATAAAGCGTGACAGTTCGCGGCAAGAATTTTCAATTCGCTGTAATTGTTAATTTAACTGTTTAAATCAATTGATATTCCTTTATGTTTTTTAGATTAATTCAATATAATGGTTTTGTGACAGAACAAATAGCAATTTTCAATTCATAAATACATTTAAATTGATTTGTTCGCAATTCTCCTATTCTAGTCTTAACTTAAAGGTTAACTAAAGTTATCGTTATTTTAATCGTATGAAAAAAATCCCTTTAATATCTAAACTGTCCCATTATCCATCGGACATATTCAAATTCGAAGAAAATCTTTCAAAAATGGATAAATACCTGCAAATGGCATCACTGCACACTGCTATACTCAACAAATTTGTTGGTGTAAAAATTGGAAAACGTGTAAAAATTGGAAAACCTAAACTAAAGTTATCGTTATTTTAATCGTATGAAAAAAATCCCTTTAATATCTAAACTGTCCCATTATCCATCGGACATATTCAAATTCGAAGAAAATCTTTCAAAAATGGATAAATACCTGCAAATGGCATCACTGCTCACTGCTACTCAACAAATTTGTTGGTGTAAAAATTGGAAAACCTGTCAGTCATCTTATAATGACAGCTGATTTGAAATTTGTTGCCTGGCGTATTAAAATAGTATTAACATGCGGCAAAATAAAATTGAATGTTCTCCTCAAGAATCTTTTCGAAAGAGACGACGAAATTCTTTTCGCTGTAAGAAGGAACAATCTCCTACAAATGTAATTCTTACATAATATGCAGTGTCGCTCTTTCCTCTTCTCGAATGCTTGTAGTTCAATCAGTACAAACTCTTCCACATACTCAATTTCATCAAAAATAAATTTGATTAATTGCAGATCACTTTCATTGCTAGGTACATAGATGAATCAACTAATTTTGTTAGTAGATTTGCAAATTCTTCGAGTTTTATTTAACGACTTTTCTTACCGATTTATTTGAATTTTTGAATTATGTTGTATCTGTGATTTTTCGTAGATTTCTACGAAAGAGTTTTCCAATTTTTTCGTTAGTGGCTCTCTCTATGAGAGTATTTATCCCCCCACCACTGCCAATTGGACAGTCTTTTTCTTTTCTATTTTTACTACAAAAGTAAAGGAACAAACCTTAAGTGTGCAAGATCTTTAATTTAGTAATATCTCCTTCGAACCATTACCGGATTTATTAAATACAACAACAAAGAGGTTAAAAATACGGCCCGGAGCCGTAAATCCACTTTTAAAATGTTGTTATGGACTTTATGTCCTGCCGAAGTGGGGGATATGTCCATAAGACATTAGACATAGATTTGCTTTACCTGTTGCTTAAGTTAATTAAAATTAATAGCATAATGGCCTGATTTTTATGCTGCATTTACACCATCGTACATTCCTAACACGGTAGATTAAAGGGATGCCCAATAGTAAGTAGCCGTCTGACTGAAAGGGACAGCATTACCTAACACGCAGAAAAACGTGACACGTATTTTGGTCGGCCATCTTGTTTACGTGGTAGGAATTATAAGAAAGCTCCGCAAGTTGATCTTTTTTTAGCTATGGTTAACGAAATTCTGTGTTCCTATATAAAAAAAAATTATAAATTATATTATTACTATTCATTATATATATTATAATTATAATTATTTATTTATTTTGTATAAATGATTGATGAATTCAATAATTCACAAACTGAAATTCGAAATAATTTCTCAAAATAAATTGTCAGGGTAACCCCCAAACAAGCGAGAATCGTTGTTACTCAGTAATTGATGAATAGTTGGTTTAATTTACTGAAACTAATGAACACACTCATTTAACATGTTTTAAATCGGAAATAGAAATGTTTTCATGTGATTGCAGAAGTGTTGGTAGCCGAAACTTGTGTTTATTTCCGCTTTACGTATCAATAATTATGGGTAGAACATCCATGACACATTAGGTGTCTGACTGATTTGTGATCTCATTCTTACGCCTTTATTAACATTTGCGGACAAACGGATCTCTCTGCCCCGTATCGTGCAAAAATGCGCGCACGTGATGATGTAAATGCAGTTTTATGCACAGTTCGCATTTATAGTTTAGCTGATAAATTATTTTCTGAATTTTAAATTTCGACAATTTTTTATATTGAATCATCGCCCAAATGGATTAACTTTCTTAACTTTAATTAACAAAACGATTTTTTAAGAAAATAAATTTGCTTTTAATTTTAGAGAATTTTAGTACAATTAGTTTTATTTTATTTTAGTTTAATTCTTTACAATTTCAGCTGATTTCTGAGAATTTTATTTTTCTACTCCAAAAATACGACCGGCGTCCGTCACTCCGGGCGAAAAAAAGAAGAAAGAAACGAACGAACAAAAAGAGACACCAACACTTAACATGGCTGCCTCCTTTTTCGTGATTTGGTTGGTGTTCCTCACTAGGTGGCGTTGCTACTTAAGTGTGCATTTATATTAGTCGTATTGAAATAATTTTACTTTACATGAAAAAAGAAAACTCGCGTCAGTTTTATCTTTGAAGGGAGTTATGTGCCTGTCATTTTGTTTTTGCTTACATGCTTTTTGTCGGTCTCGCGGATCTTCTTCCCAAAACGACAAACAAATAGGTACTCATTTATTTATATTTTTTTGAATAAGTTAGAGCCGTAATGCATGTTCATTTTATAAGTTCTAACTTATAAGCGCCAGACTAAAGCAAAACGTTTCGATCTTTTGATATGTTAGCGGGATAGGCTTATAACGACAATTCACATGAAGTCTATAAATTCCTGAGCCTGGATGATATTTGCTCACGCGTCACGCCCAAAAAGATGATGCTACCAAACCTTGTTCCTATGAATATGATATATGAAGAAACCATTTTCGGAGATTTTACCTCCACAAATAGTCAATTACGAGAATAGAATTAAAATAATAGAAATCACAGGCCATAATAAATGATTCGACATCTGTGGAAGTATGTCCCTCTTTGGCAACTGGAAATTATTTATGCATTTGTGGCGTTAGTCAGACTAACTGGCTTAGCTATACTATTTTGTTTAGAAGCTAAGGGTGGCCTGCCACCTGGTGTATAACTGCAGGTAGCCCAAAATTGATCGATGACCTACAATCACATCAATATATATGTTCCTATTAGACGCAGTTGGGATTGATGGATTCGTGTGCCTCTACCCACAATCCATTTCCATTTCCATTTCCATTTGAGCCCTGTACAAAATTGTAACATTGTATATGACAAGTCACTACGCCCTTAACATTTACCAGCATTGACAACACTCAAATTAGGATTAAGGTAGGAAAACTCTTCTGCACCCGTATATAAGGTACATCCCAAGATATTAAATACCAAAGTATATTTATCTTATCACTGAAACTGTCGAGTGTGACTGACATTCTTCGCCAGCATTATCAGTGGGAACAGAACAGAGCATTTACTTTCATCGGCAATCTCTTTACCCAACCCCTACGAGGCTACGAACTACACCACCGAATGAAATAAAAAAATCAATGAAAGCTTTTTATACATAATCCCCCATCTCTACCGTACACTTGTAAAATAATCTTTTATTCCGTTTGCTGCGACATGAATGATTCAGACGGGAGGAGCTCGCCCTGCTTGCCGGCTTACCCAATGCCTAGCCCTTAAAAAGCTCTCCAGCACATTGGTACAGTGGTACGGTAGAAAGAAACTTGCCAGCAGAGTGATTCATAGCCAGGATGTGTTTCCCGGCGTGAACACAAATACATGCTCACCATCTAAAGTACATAGCTATAGCAACTTTGGTATGGTTGTTTGAGCCAAGTTGCCAGGGCCTTGGTTGAATAGCCTCCCACCGCCATCCATTAACTAAGGGATGCTGATGTTACTCAGAGTTGTAGGATCGGAGACAGAGGAGCCGGAGGTTGGTCCCGTTATTGCTGCTGCAAAATATTCTACGCAACACGGAGTGGAGTACGGAGAACACCAAATTTAATGACAACTTTAATTTTAGGTAAGGTCGGCGACGTAGTTCAAACACTGTTCTATGCTGCGCCTGTGTAAGTGTTCGTACGTCAGCGCGATTGTGTTTGTGCTTTTGGAAGAATTTGCGGAATTTAACTGCATCTATCTGCTTTAATATTGAGTAGCTGAGCTGCTAAGGGTAGGCGCCCTGAAAAGATACACGTGCGTTGTACCAAAATTCCATACTCCCGCGGGGATGGCGTTCAGGGTGAGGATTGGATGACGGGCTGACGATAATGACGGTGATGTGTTTTGCTTTGTTTGTAACAATATCGCAGGGATGAGAATATGCGAGGCTGTAACTGTGTTAAGTTGGACTGTGTGTTACATGGAAATATGAAATTTTGGGGGGATTTAAACTGATTTTGGTACGTTAAGCCTGGTGTCCTGGTTTTCATTTGACGTCGTTCGTTATGTGCGCTACATTGTGTTGTGATATTAAAAAAATGTTGCCCAGGATATACCTATATATGTTTGCATGTAGCGCGCGTTTGGGTGTTGCCTGGTAGTGTTGTGCTCATGGGGGAGGTTTTATCAGACGAAATTGTATGAATTATTAGTATCCTGCAGACAGAGTTTTTGCGTTTACTTTAAAATGTTTAAAGAAAATGTGCGTCGAAAATCTGATAGTTCTTATGCGTTCGGGTAGGTACCTAGCCAAATTTTGACTTGCCCCATGACTTTGGAAATGTAAACTAACTGATATACGTGTAGGTAGGATACCTACATAGTTGTGTCCAAGTAAATATTATATTATAATTTATAAGTATGTAGGTACTACAATGTACATACATATATGACACCCAAAGGCCAGTTTAAAAATATAGCTAATTAAAGGCGATACGAAAAGTACACAAAGGGAAATGTGATAGGTAATAATTATGTTATGATATGAACATAATGCGACGATGAAGATTAACTAAGGATTGTTTCTTATTTGCTGGTGCGTGGATACTTTCCAGGTGACGAGTACAACGCAGCGCTCCCAGACTTTGAAGACTGTTTTCCCCTTTTTTTTTTATGAGGAAAAGCTTTAGTTTGATCTTAAATTAAAAAAAAAAAACTTTTTCTCCCCTAAGAAAAACTTTGCACTTGTTTTCAAAAGAAAAACTTAAAAAACTGTAGGTGCTAACTGTTTTTATTAACTTTTCTAGAAGACATCCTAATATCGAAACGAGTGAATGTATTCAGATGCACCAAAAGTCTTAGGTACATAGACGTTTGATGGGCTTTCCTTGTTCCAAATTAACCTGCGCTTAGTAGTCTAGCTACTGCGCCCAAAAGGTAAATAAGGACTTTGAAGTGCTATAGGTATATGCAGCAGTTCTTACCTCTTGCCCCCTATGTTATGTATAAATTACAGAAGAAATAGGAACAAAATTCATGATCATGACTTTTTTTGCCAAGATTTTTTAAGAATGTTTAAAAAAAAAAAAAAGTCAGTTTACGTTGAATCAAAAAAATATATATATCTATCTATCTATATATATAAAAATAACTTGATAAATGTGTGTGTGACAGCCTACCGAATGCCACACACATCCGATTTTGATTTAGTTTTTTTTGTTGGTTAATAGACCATGCAGAGAAGGTTAATAAATTGGTATGATAAATTTTTGAAAGAAGGCTCAACCGCCATTCCAATAAATTCATTTTTGTACACTTTGAACAAAAAGAAACTGGATAGAAATCGAGTAGTGACACTTCAAATACAAGAAAAAAAATATTTTAAGTTTTAAAGGCAATTGTTGTTGTCAATTATTTTAATTATTTTCCAACCAAATTGTTGTTGTCAACAATTTTGAAAGTTTTTTTTTTTAAATACCTATAGGTACCTAAAAAGTTTGTTCTAATAAATTATGTTTACTATGTTACATTAAGTAACTTTTTGAAATGAAGTAGATACTTTGATTATACAAAGATGATAATTATTGCTTACGATATTTTGCATCGAATTCATACTGTGATATCGGATAATGAACTGGAGATGTCAGATGGAATGCGCAACAAAACTTTGATTTCGATCGAGGATATGTGTCTGCTCATGAGTGGCAATTTGTTGTGCAAATTGGGGATGCCACAGCCAAATCGTTCAATGTAAGACGCATTTAATCCAGAATTGGAGCGAGAAATGGACTTCGGTCGAATCGCATTGAGTCAAACTGTTCGAACAAATGTGCCAATGTTTAATCAAGAATAAAAGAAAGTGCACGATGAATTGATGCAAGCATTCGATAATGAAAATTGCGGAACTGGGAATACATTCATGATTTCACTTATTTTGGCTACAATTCGTTCGAGATCTGAGATCGCTTTGGCCCTAGCCTCTTCTGGGATAGCGGCTACTTTGTTAGAAGGCGGTCGAACAGCATTGAAATTGTAATTGAATCTGCAAGTGGAAGAAGAACCTACATGCAACATTTCACAGAACACTGCGATGGCGAAAGTACTGCAGTAATGTAAGATTATTATATGGGACGAATGCACAATGGCTTACAAACGCTCATTGGAGGCCCTGAATCGTTTACGTAATGACCTTTCGGTGGAGCAATGATCACCGGCCTGATTGAGTTTCCACAAAATTTTTGCAACCTTACAACGACACCGGAAGAACTAATCATGAATGTTTTCCCGAATATCGCTCAGAATAATATTGACCATGATTGGCTGAGTGTAAGAGAAGAGTGAGTTTGGCTGCGAAAAACAAGAACGTCGAACATTTGAATTTCGCCATTCAAAACCAAATCGCTGTTGAGTTGAATTCATACAAATCAGTCGACCCCGTGATGGATGAAGCCCAGAACGATTTGCCGTTCGTATTTAAGCGTCTTCAATTTCCCATACGTCTCGCTTTTGCTATGACAATTAATAAGTCGCAAGGACAATCGCTGGATGTGTGTGGCATAAATCTTGAACTTCACGTGTACCTATATATAATAGAAATAGAACAAAAAATGTTGTGTACCATAAATCATTTCAGTGAAAAAGCGGTAGGTTGGCCGACAAGTATTTGATTTTATTTATTTATTTAATTTTAATATACCTTTTGAATAAAAAATTTGAATTGACCGAATTACATGAAGCAGAATGAAGCGAAAGCTCGGAATTATTAATTTCATTACCTACATTAATGAATTTGGGCGGAACGAAGTTCGCCGGGTCAGCTAGTTTGAAATAAAAAAAAAGATGCCTTTTTGGAAAAAAAAAAAAAGGATTAAAGCCTTAGCTAATGAAATAATGCCTAAAAGGCATGAAAAAGCCTAGGTTGGCAGCTCTGATGACAGGTCGCTAGAAACACTGTTGCTTCAATGTGAGAATAGGTTAAAATAAAAGTTGCTTATTGCTTGATGCTTGTTGCCTCAGTGAGAGCCGCCTAATGGAGACAAATCTGCACTTACGACAACGCTACTGGCACCGTGTGGCCTTATTTTAGAGACGATACTGGCTACGGGTACTGTTCCTTAAATATCGATAGTTTCGGAATAAAACTATCGATAGTTTTATATGCTTACGATTTTCTAAGGACGGGGTTGTAAATTTGTCCATAATTTACTAATAAAAAACATTTAAAAACAAACAACAACAACAAACAAACATGCATACAAAGTGTATCAAACTGGAGTATTTATTCATTTGCAGTAAAGAGGTTACGTACCTCTCTTTTGCAAAAGTTTTGTTAGGTATTGTTTGTTCTTTTTTTTTTATTACAGCATCATAAACCAGATGCATATCTAGACAAGACCGATGTCTATACACTGCAAAATATTGTAATACCGAAGCAGCTGTGGTCAAGAAATGTCTTAAAAGGACTCACATTTGTATTTTATTATAGTTTAAGCTAAGATTGGACTGTATGACAATCACGCATATATATGAATGCCAAGGCCAACAGGCAAATGACCAGATTAGCTCTCATATGAACAAAATTTCAGTATTATCAAATTATCCGAATAGACTGCTCAGAAGGTCGAGAATGCCGATCATAAAATGGAAGCAGCGCGCGATGAACATTTCGAACCGAGCACGAATTTTGATAGTAAAATTCAATAATTTGCAAGCGTTGTTCATTTGTAAGACGATCCATGGTTAAATTGCAAACCAAACTGAAGCTGTTTGACAGTGACACAAGGTACTAAACACACGTCAGCTGTCAAAACCAGTGTTGCCAAAACCAAACCAGCTAAAAAATCACCCGTTATATGAATGCCAAGGCCAACAGGCAAATGACCAGATTAGCTCTCATATGAACAAAATTTCAGGATTATCAAATTCGTATATTAGACTAAATTTACCAATATGGTAATTTAAGGCATTTGTTATTTATTACCTAATGTTGTAGGAGGGTTTCACAAAAAAAGAGAACGAAAATGAAAATAATTCACAATTTCACAAACTCAAACACCGATGACAACAAAATAATTCTTGTTTCATCAAAAATGGGCTCACATATGCGTTTCGATAGTATCGATAGTTTTTTCGAACCATCTATCGACGTTCCGACTATCGATGTTTAAGGAACACTAGCTACGGCCTACGGGGTCACCAATCCTTTCTTCTGAATTTATTTGTCGCCCTTTAAGTAGCAATTGATTATTTTCAAACAGGTAGAATAGTAGATATTATTCATAATTGATACTGGCCTGTCATATCACTTCTCCTAACTTTGTAGACTTCTATGCTGCGTAGAAATATGTAAAAGCGCTTGTTGTTTTCTTTTGTATAAACTCACATTTTTTGGTCTTTTATACAAAGAGTGCCTACATCACAAGCTTGAGTCAAGTGAATACTTAGAAAAAAGGAATCCATTCTCCAATTTTCAAAGCATTTGATTTACTAACACACAACATAGGCCACGGTAAGTCCTTTAATCTGATATTTACAAAATTCCCGCTCATTATGGCCATCCGGCTCGGTTTAGCATTTTTAAATAAACAAATAGACATCGATTATGCAACTTCCATTAAATATTATAAAAACAAAGGATTTCATAACTGAAACCAAAGTAAGTAGTCTTTATTGAAAAAATAAATAAATAAAAATAAAGTTATAAATAATGTAATCTAATCTAAGGCAACAGATTCCAAGCGTCTTCTTGCCTCTCTGTACGCCTTCATTATATCCTCCAAGGTCATACCACCTAACTTTCCCGGAGCTGGTCTCAACAACTCTGGGTTTCTTTGCGATACTATGTGACAGCACAGAGTTAACGTGCCGGTAGTCATCATACTCGTACCATACCGATTAGAGAAATTCCCGTCACCACCGTAGAATTTCTCAAAGTCGAATTTCCTTCGCCCACCGATGAAATACCTGGATAACTTTTCCAAAATGCCTCCTTCTATTGGCCTATGACACTGCAGCAATGATGTCTCCAAACCCTGTTCCAGAAAAAAACTGAAATGTGTGTATCCCTCTACGCGTTCCCGTTCCCAACTGTCCACAGAGATCACCTCAAAGTACACGTGGCATAAATTGTCCAATTCGAAGTCCTCCTCGCATAAGAGAACAATTTCCCAACAGTGTCCAAAGCCATACACACTATCAGCATTCATTCTGGAACTATGGGTGCAAGCAGTCAAGAGACCCTCTTCAAGGATAGTCCGTTCTGGCAAACGCACTAAATATCGCACATGAATGTTGTCATATTCGAATCCTTCGCCGTTATGGATTTCCAACAGTATCGCTATCCGGCGAGTGCGTTTCGGGGGCATTGCGAACTTCGACGAGAGCTCATCAATGTCCTCCCAATGGGGTATTTCCGGGAGTTGTATTTCAGCAAATAGAGTGTCATTTTTTCGGGACTGCTTCGAAGAGTTCTCAATAGCGTAGACATACAAATGCCGATAATCCGTATCAATTTCAATGAAATAAGGGTTTTCTTGGAAATCATTAAAGTCCGGGTATATGTGTAGGATTTTCTGCAATGGCTGCCAGCGGAGCGACACAAGTATTGTATTCGGACTTAGATCGGCATAGACATACATGACAATGTCAGTTGAATCAGCTTCCTTAAGAGGATTCGCAGTCAGCGGCACATCCTCCGGCGGAACAAAACTATCCTCATTTACATAGGTGAATATTGGCTCAGCTGGGAGACGCAGTGAATCGTCTTCATCTCGGAGGATTAACTGATGGTAGGCCTTTTGAACATCAGTGTCGCAATTACTTATGTCGCGGTAGAATTCGATTTCGTGCGCACTAAAAAGTTTCTCCTGCCATTTGATGGTTATTACTTTTACGTTATCACTGTCGTTCGTTGACCCTTCTTCGACTGCGGATGTACCCGTTTTCAAATCGAACTTTGGTAGATTTAACAATGAATTGATGTGACGGAATGACAGAGTAAATTGGAAATGCTCAATACTGTCTTTAACGTGATAAACTGCGGAAGCTTTTGGGGTTTTCCTGTACATTTTATTGGATTTAAAACATTTATATTTATTTACTTATAACTAATGCAGTTTGCACGTTATTTGTTGTGGCATGGTTACTAAGATAATGTAGTTGTTGTCATGGTGACTGTTGATGGTTACATTTAAACATTTTGTAGTCACTTCACTAATCACCAGAGACAATACTATTTTAGTATTGGCTCTGCTAATCACTATGCTCCCGCTGGTAATGAGAATTGATTGTATAGTTTGAAATTGAATTCAACCAGGGAAATGGTGAAAACCCTAGCGAATGGGGCCCTTTACTTGATATTTTTTACCTAATGGAAATGATATATACTGCATTACCGATACACTTGTCCATGACATGAACCAATATGTTAGCGTCGTCAATATTTCAAATCAAACTGAGAACCGTTTCCTAAGTTGTTTATTGTGCTGTCATAACTGTTCATTTAGGCGTTTTTCTTATTTAGCTCAGAGCAGAACCTGAACAGTTATACAAAAAGATCGTGATTCTTTTTTTTAAATTCATAAGGCGTTTTTCTTTTTTAGTTCAGAGCTGAGCACTGAACTGAGCTCGAGCTATATGAGCGCGCTCTGAACCGAGCGTGCTCAGATCGTTCTGATGATTTTCTGTTTTTCCTGTTTTTCTTTTCTCTCAAATAGGACTGGAAGTGTGAATGTATATGTGTAATCAGCATTTTACTCAGCCTGCTCAGTCAGAGCACAGCCTGAACTGTTATACAAAAAGTTTGTGTTTCTTTTTTAGCTCAGATACGTCAGAGCTCGAATTTGTGTTTCTTTTTTCGTTCAGAGCATGATCAGAGCGCGCTCTATGAGCTCAGAATTAATTGACTGAGCAGGCTGAGGAAAATGCTGATTACACATATACATTTACACTTCCAGTCATATTTGAGAGAAAAGAAAAACAGGAAAAACAGAAAATCATCAGAACGATCTGAGCACGCTCAGTTCAGAGCGCGCTCATATAGCTCGAGCTCAGTTCAGTGCTCAGCTCTGAACTAAAAAAGAAAAACGCCTATTAATATGTATATAGGTATTTGTTCATACTTAAAATATTATTAAGTGTACATAATAATATAATATATTGAAGTGTGCTATTCATGTGAAATAAGAAACAAGTCGTATTTTTTCAGTATTTTTCTTTTGAGAACGTGTTGGGCATTTGAAAGAAATGTTACTTTTTTCTATAAGATTAACTTTTATACTTGCAGCTAAAAAATAAAAACAAATCTTGGCTTTATTATTAAAGATAATATAAAAAGAATAATGGCAGTTTGCATGGTGTGCTATTCAAGTGAAACGGAGTGTACATCAGAGCTCGAATTTCTGTTTCTTTTTTCGTTCAGAGCATGATCAGAGCGCGCTCTATGAGCTCAGAATTAATTGACTGAGCAGGCTGAGTAAAATGCTGATTACACATATACATTCACACTTCCAGTCATATTTGAGAGGAAGAAAAAACAGGAAAAACAGAAAATCATCAGAAAGATCTGAGCACGCTCGGTTCAGAGGGCGCTCATATAGCTCGAGCTCAGTTCAGTGCTCAGCTCTGAACTAAAAAAGAAAAACGCCTTATAACGTAAACATTTATCCTCAATTTGTCACTATAGGCGTTTTTCTTTTTAAGCTCAGAGCTGAGCACTGAACTGAGCTCGAGCTATATGAGCGCCCTCTGAATTTGATGTGTTGTGCTTTAGAAATGACCCGCCAAACAGTTGTTGTTTTACTTGCTTGGACTCCTGATTTTTCTTTAATTTTGGCCAAGGAATCATGCGAATTCGAAGCGTTGCGCAGAATTCCCCGCTTATCTGCAGCAGAAAGTACACTCTGCGTACGACCTTTCATATTTTTCCCGTACTTGAGTTCATTTTGAATAAAATTGCAAATTACTTTTCTGCTTCTTCCGATTTTTTCCGCTATATCACTCACAGAAAGGCCACAATCTCTATATGCTTTTATTTTGCCTTGTTCCTCGCCCGTTAAAGCTTTTCCGCGGCCCATTATAATTTTAAATTAAACACAATGTTATACAAATAATAATTAAATTTAGCTTTGATCAATAATTGAAAACTTGCACTGAGTAAATGAACTTTCAACCACGATGTGCTGTTCAAGTGAAACAAAAAATTCGCTTCAATTATACACAACACTAAAAGAAAACAGCAGAAAGCATATAACGGTACATTTCCAGTGCACCATATTTTTTTTATGAAAGTTGAAATGAAGATGAAGACAAAACAAACAAAAACAATAACAACGAGGAAGAAGAATATTTATTGATAAGCAAATAACAACAAATATATGAAATGTGCTATTCAAGTGAAAAGGAGTGTATCTGAGCTAAAAAAGAAACACAAACTTTTTGTATAACAGTTCAGGTTGTGCTCTGAACTAAAAAAGAAAAACGCCTCATATAGCTCGAGCTCAGTTCAGTACTCAGCTCTGAACTAAAAAAGTAAAACGCCTATGAGCTCAGAATAAATTACAAATATCCAGTCACATTTGACAGAAAAACAGGTAAAATCAGAACGATCTGAGCACGTTCGGTTATGAGCGCGCTCATAATGCCCGAGCTCAGTTCATTGCTCAGCTCTGAACTAAAAACGAAAAACGCCTTATGTGGTAATCACTTCTACAGATTCAGACGATTGGAATTTGACACTTTTCTAAGGGTTTTCCATTCTCTGGATACTTTTTATATTAAAACATTTGAAATTTGCGACGAGTTCTCTATAACGTAAACATTTGACCTCAATTTGTCACTATGTGTGTGTGTGCCTGTCAAGTGTCTGGTCAACCGGGCTTTCGCAATGTACTCTCATGAAATACACACGAGTAGGTAACCACCGTATGCCCGGATTTTTGCGACGTTAGCATGACAAAATTTGCAACAAAAAATCCTGTTTATCTTTTATTTGTGCAGTTATTTGGTTTATGCCTGAGATTATATCAGGAAAACCATAGTATAAATACCTATTATAAAGCTCTGTTTACCTTGCTTTACAGGTAAAAATGATTTTTTTTAAATACAGCTTATCTATTATCTATTCCCAAATTACAACTATGTTTTACATAAAATTCTAAAATTCGTTTACGCAATTTTTGTTCATTTTAAAATGTATTCCCGGGTAGTTGACTCGATCCACAGCCTATTCACATCCGCGATAAATATAATTATCAAATCCGCCGGAGTAATTTAAAATTATTAAATCTTCTAAAAATTCAAACCGCCGGAAGAACAACGTTGCCGACCCAATTTTGTGATCACAGTAGTTCATTTTTTGTAGTACATAAAGTTAAGGATAATTTGACACAGAATCGGGCCCTAAGGACACGATTCATGAGATTTCTCCCCAAATTGAGATAGAAAAAGCAAAACAGAGATATCTAACTAGCACTTGTCAAACGCTTGCATATTGTCAGACTGACTTGGAGGAGGGTGAAACTAGTTGTTGTACTTTACTTTCGCTGAGATAGGATGTTTGTTTTAAGTCCTACAATAAAAACAAACAAAAATGGACCAATCTTCAGAATTTTATATTTCTGTCGGTGTAGCAGGTAGAATCTTTATTTTTGCATGGACCGAAGTGGAAAAAACCGGGGCGTCCAATAAAAAAACTCCGGATTGTCGTAAGTTTTATCGTCTTCACCAGGGAAATGATGAAAACCCTAGCGAATCGGGCCCTAGCAAGTTTCCCATTCAGGCCTACCTAGCCGACAATGTACATCCAATATTCGATAACTTCGATATACGTAATTTTTTCACCTCGGTAGACGATAGCGCATTGCACAAATGTCATGTCAACAACAGTGCAAACTGAAAACGTCAAAGTGAAAGCGCCTTTTGGGAAGTGTTTTGTTATCATTTTCATTTCACCATTAGTGCTTTTCGGTTCGCCTTCGCGTTTGACTAGCAATCGCGAGTTTTTTTATTTATTTGTTTTACCTTGTTATTTACATATATATTTCTTACCGGTTTAATTCAGTTCCGATTAATCTGTAAATTGTACAATAAATTCGATTTTTACAGCCGATGATAAAAGTCAGAGTCAATTCAAATAAACATACAATCGTTTTAATTGTTTCTTACTTGTTCGACCAGTTTTTTTCCCTATACATACGCAACCAGTACGAATCCCATTGAGAACAATCGTCATTGCAATTACTCATGAAATTCCAAGCATTGATGGGTCTTGTACTCCCTTATTACTGTGACCTTTTCTGAGTGAAAACCATTTCGAAAACGACCTGCACACCTGCGAACTAGTTTTTAAGTACATTTTTCAGTCAAGTTGTGCCGAAAAAATACGTAAACTATGCAACGACAGCAATCAGCTCAGCGCGATGTGGAAATGGCAAGTGGGTCGCGCCCTCAAGAGGAAATTCCATTGCATGCATTAAATGTAGCTCCAGAGACCGATGACAAGCGAAGGATTCGACGTATCTTTGATCAAGTAAGTACATACATACACATGTTATCATATCAATTTCAAATTGTTTTAGAACTTTGATTTTTCCTAAAATCGATTAACCGGCCAATACATTATTGGGGGCAGTGAAAAGCTACATAGAACTACTACCTCTAAAAGACTGATCACTTTCTTTTATCCGAGGTTGGGGAATTTAATTTAAAAATATGATGTTAGCTAAATTCGTCTCTAAGATAATAATAAGTAGTAATTATCTTGTATTTGAAAAGAACATGCTATCCGGCATTGGATTTGTTTTTGTTCTTTTGCGGGTGATTCACTTCTCCTTTCTGGTTTTTATATGATAAAGTATGGCTGATAGTGGCACAACGAATCGATATCGGTGTTAGCGACGCGAGGGAACATATATTTGCCCGAAGTCAGCTCAAGGAATGCCAATAATTGCTTGATTTTTACCATTTTTGGAAAACGCTTGCAAACAGAGAGATCGCTCTTTAAGAAAGTAGGTTGGCATCGCCTTTTGGCGTGATGTTGAAAATGCTATGAGTTCAGTGATTGCAGTCAATGCATCGAATGATAAGGTATCGATTGCGCAAAAGGTAACACAACTTTTTGTCTTGCGATTAACGAAAAATTTACCCGATGCGCCTTTATATGGCTTTAGTCTCGCACATGACCATAATATTTCTGTTTCGATGCACCTGTGGATTGTTTCTTTTTTTTTTTTTGATTTTCTAATGATATCAAAGTAATGAAAGCTGTTGCAATTAAGTTGAAGGTCTTGATTTAGACAATGATCTTCAGAAAAACACTTCTAGAATTTATGTTGAATCATACTTACACGGTCTTACATACAGCCCACTTTTTTTCCCGCCTTTATTCTCCTAGGGTTCAACATAATTTGGATATTTGGAACTAAAATAGAGCAGATTGCAACAAAGAAGCTTTCAGGGACTTTTCTGACTGTTACCTTCAAAACGTAATTTCTTTACTTAACGTGCTCTGAACCCCTAAAGAGTGTCTGCCTGGATAAGCCTTTCATCCTCTGAAATCCCGGGTACGCTCTGGCATCTGCGCTGGTCATTGAAACGGAGGTTCGGTTGTTTGAAACATACTCTGCCAGCACGGTAACCCTTTATTGGGTTCTGGGCATATGGATAATCCAGGCGGATGACGCGCCAAGAATTTGGGCTACACTGTACTTACGTTGGGAATAAGCTTTCAATATTTTCCAACGTTGTTCAATGGTAAAGCAAATCATTTCTGTTCCGCGGAGGTATGATACTGACTTTCTGTCAAGATTTCGAGCGGGAAACAGCTGTCGGTGTTAAAATAACCTATGATTCAACCCTCTATATAGGTACTGAACAAACTCCCGCAAGATAAATCTCAATCTATACAGGCATTCAAAAGAACTACATGGAGTCTCATATTGAATGAGTGGTGTAATATAATATAGCTCGAACTGTTTCCAAAGCGACTGATTCTAAGAGAGCAAGCAATATGCGCTATGTGTGGTTCTCCAGACAAAAATGCGACAGTAATTTGCCAACAGCAATTGTCAGTTACTCCTGCTTTTTCATTCCATAAAAATATTAATCAAAGAGAGATCGAAATTCGTGATCGCGACGAGTAAGCTTCTGGATGGATGAACTCGGCCTTAGTCTGGCTATAAAGAAAACTGAGATAGTCCTTTTGATAAAGAAAAGGATCTCGACTCTAATCGACTTCCAAACAGAAACGGTCAGAAAGCGAGGGGTCGGGAGGAGTTTGAGTTTATGTAAACCTTACACAAAGGGGAGTCGGACAAACGGGGATCGTCAACGCTGAAAAAACCTCCTTATGGTGTAAAAAGCATTTCTCCTTCTCCCAACAGGAAAATATAAATCGAGAGCAGGGGTCATTGAATTTCCCCCCATTGCTATAACATTCAATCGACGTGTGGCAGCAGCTGTTGTTCATTTAGAGACCCGCCAACAAAACCTGTATCACCCATTACAACTTAACTTAAGCACATAGTCTTGCATCGAGCTCAGATGGGGTAGAACTAGAATGCAATTTTTACGTCATCTCTTGCTGCAGCACAGGACAATGGTGAATATTAGAGCTAAACCCTAAATTGTTTTCCGCTTTTTACCTAAGATGTGATAGAACTCAATATCTGACTGAAGAGCTGTACAAATTGAACCAACGTTGTAAAACGCTTCCCTCCAATCTTCGCTCCAAAATACAACACCAATACCAAAGCTTCACAAACTTCTAATCGGTCTAACACACCCATTTCAATTTTCCACCGGATTTTCGGTTCGATAATTTTCTCATTCTTAGTCATTCCTGGAGTGGCTCTGTGCCAAGGAAACTTCAGAGCGCCATAGACTATGCCTATGCATAAAATTGCTTTTTTAAACTATAATTTTCACCCTTTCTTCAACATTGCCGGTTACGGCTACTAGCAGGTGCAGGCATACATTGTTCATAATAAATCAGATAAGATCGTTCTGGTTTTCTTTTTGCAATTCTATTGTTTTTTGCAGTATGCCGATTCCTTCCCTTCTTTGAATGCATTTGTTTAATGAATAGCGACTGTGCCGATACGTTTGACATAGCTCAATGCCAAATATGCGTTAAATGTGGTTCCTTATCTGAACTTTGGACTAATAAGTTTTGCTGATAAATGTTAAACGGTGAGGCATGAGGGTGTATTTTCTATTATCACAATGCAAGAGGTGTCGTTTGCGATTATGTCATCTCAACGGATATGTGTCTCAAGATATTATTTAGCTTAGTTTAGGGAAATTATATATAAAACGCACGATAAGTATGTAATCGTTTGTCAGTCTTCCATTGAAAACTGAATTTTTTGGCCGAGCTTAAAACCAACACAACAAATTTTAAAAGTGAATTGATGGTGAAAGTCAAAATTAAATTCTAAACCAACCAACGTTTTTGACATTTTTGTCGAATTTTGTTAGTTTATTTAGTAATCGCATTAATGTAAGAAGTAGGTTGCAGTGGACGCAGGACTACTAAGCGAGGGGTCCCAGGTTTGAATCCCGCAAAAACCCAAATTCCAACTTAGGGTTTTTTTCCACTGCACCACCTCTCGCGAACATCTGACAAACATCCGAGAGTATAACTGTCTTGAAAGAGCTTCTCAATAAGCCGTTTGGAGCCGGCTTAAAATTGTAGATCCCTTCCATTCGTTCCAAAATTGAAAAACTCACACAAAACGAATGGTTGTGAGAAGCTATAGTCCTAGGTCCCTCCGGACCTGTTGCGCCAACTATTTTTATTAATGTAAGAATTTAGTAAAGTGGTTTGATTTGAACAAAAAACTAATTTTAATTTTACTTATGTAAGACGATTTTATTTTCCGTTCGATTTTATTCGTGTCTACACTTGAAAACTCAAAAGGGAAGTGCCAACGGTGCCAACCATTTGCAAAATGACTGACGAGTGACGACCTCTGTCTCTTAATACCTACTGAAGTTAGCCACATTTACAGATTGGTTGCGTTCAGCCGCAATAAGGTAAAGTGAGAAAACGATTAGTAGGTATTTCAAAAGGCGGAGTTGCTAAATATGTTATACTTAAAATGTTGTGATTGTGAGAAAGTACTCTATTCGGGAATCTGGTAGATATTTTCCTACCACCAGTTGCTGCTGGAAATAGCATCAGATTAATTTCGTATTCTCGGGTAACGCCGGATGGCTTCTCGAAGTGGATCGTTAAACCCGTTGGTGGTACGAGGAAGTGTTCTGCCACAGTGTCAATTGAAGAACTCTATGTATGCAAAAAGCTCTGTCTTTACTATGCACACAAATAAAACTAAATGCTTTAATATGTTTCGTGGGCAAGGTTCAAGGCTAGGTATAAATTAAAAAAAAAAAGTTATCGGTGCATATTTCAGTGGTTTGAGTGAACAAAGACGAACTCCCATTTCAATAAGTATTAAAACAGTATAAACCCTAACCATTTGTTTCTGCTGGCTTGAAGTCGATTCAACTTTAGTGATCATGTGATGAAAAGAATATCTAAGAATATCTTAGCATGTATCGTAATAGTGTGCGTAACTTTCGAATGCGGTTAACCGCTTAGCATGTTGTTGTTAACTTTTTATTTGAACATAAAAATACACAATGTAAAAGCAAAGATACATGTAATCATCAAGCAAAGATAGTATATTATATTATCTGTGGTAAAAGTATGCTCACGCTTGTGATTCATAGACAGTTTTCTTTGCCTTTGGTTTTCTATAAATATAAAAAAGGTGTTTCTACGCTAAGAGAAGGAACTTGATAGCAATTACAAAAAGATAAGATAAGTCTCATAGGTAATAGGTACATGGTGTATAACACATACATACGTACGCGGTGTGCAATTTTTGGGAAGCACTATAATACTACTATTGCTCACTCGGGGCAATTTTATTGATTATTGTAATCTCGGGAGAACAAGCTGCTCATATTTCTAAATTAGATAACATAAGTTATTTGTGAATATCTATTATTAATATATAAGCTTTTTTCAGTTGGATTTTGCAGAGGCCTTCCGCTAAGAGCACTTCTGGTAACTTTAATAATCGTACATAAATGAACTACTTATTTGGCCATTTTTTGATGGTGAAACAAATTATTAAAATTTTCTACTCCCATTGATTTTTACAAAATTTGATATTTGATTTCACTTGCACCAGATAAGAACGAAAGGGAATAATAAAGTGCACGACTGGGTCGCACGGAAATTTCTTGTTCATATCAACAGTATGGTTGATTGCATTTTGTTTTATTAGGTATGAAGGTAAAAAACTCAGTAGCGATTCTATAGAATCTAGATGAACAAACTGTACAGAAAACATAAGAATATTCTTAAATAAAGTGCCCTTTTGGCTTAAACAAATTCATTTCTGATGGCAGTGCAGTTTTTTGAAATAGCCAACTGCATTCCTCCCCTTCAGCAATTCAACCGCAATACTCGCCATGCTAGGAATGCCCATCAGTTTACCATCCAGCCTATCTTCGGACGTACTATGAAATACATAGACTCATTCATAAGTCGTACAACGCGAATGTGGAATGCCTTGCCCAGCTCTGTTTTTCCTCCCCAATGCAATTTGCAGACATTTAAGACCAATGTGCATCGGTATCTCCTATCTCCCCTATCCCAATTTCCTTAATGCCCGCGCTGTGTAAAAACACTATAAGAGTAGTCATAACCTCTTTAGCGCGTGTTAATTATAAAAAATAAATAAATAAATGTGAGGCTTAAGCTCTCAGTAAAAGGCAAGTTCTGTTCATAGGCTGCACCTTGGACGATATTTGAGCAATGTACTTACGAGTAGCAGGATTTTGTCATCTATTACGGAAAGTTTTTTTTTTTACTGGAATAGATTTGTGTTCCTGGTTTTCGTGTCTATGGTTGGATGGAAGCAGGGTTCATGATACACCGAAATCCTTACACTGACATATATGTAAAATAAGGATTTTTTTTTTTTTAATTTTCACAGCCCCATTAAAGTGTACGAGAGTTCGCCTAGTGGTAGAAATTCTACCGTTATATTGACCTGGTTTATACACAACATATCGGGAAACAAATTACAGACAGCATTGCATTTCTGCACAATCTTACCAACAAAAAAAAAAAAAAAATCCAGCGAATATGTTGTGTTTAAGGCAGTGGAAGTTGTTGTTAACTATTTTCCTTCGCCTATTTATATATAAGATGGTTGTCGGAGAACTAATAAAGTGTTTTCAAACTTGTCCGCCGGGAAGGTATACTACTTTGTTTGTTTATAATTTTTGATTAAAAGAAAGAGAATGGATCTTATATTGATAAATGTTTTATTTAATGTCGGCATTTATGTATGGAATACAGTATCAGGTAAATGTCCGCCTCTGTTAGTCTCACAAATGCGAGCCCTTTTGAGCATGGTTTGTTTGCATAAGCCTTGCTTTTCAGATATCCCCACAAAAAGAAGTCCGGAGCAGTCTAATCAGGCGACCGTGGAGGCCAATCAACATCACCATTTCTTGAAGTAACTTGTTGTTGAAAGAGGTCTCGCAGTAATTCCATTGTAAACCTGGCTGTATGCGATGTGGTAACGTCTTGTTGATACCACATGTTAATCAAACCTAAGGCATGAAGTTGTGGCGTTAAAAAGTTTTCAATCATATCAAGATATCGCTCCCCATTCACAGTTACCGTTACGCCGTTTTCATTTTCAAAGAAGTAAGGTCTTATGTTTCCTCCTGATCAAATTGCACACCAGACTGTAACTGGTGATAGGTCCATGCTTGTGCCTATCACCTACAGACCCTCTTTCTTCGAAATCATTCACTACACGATAAATAGTTTTGTTGTCACGTTATTTTTCCCAAAAAATTTCACGTAACTTTCTCATCGTCACAGTAATCGATGATTGGTTGGTTTATCGAATATTTTTCCATAATAAATTTGCCACGTGTCTACGTCACGACTGCCAAATATGAACTGTCAAGACTAATGTTTACCAAAATGGCGGCAAAACAAACTAGTATACCTTCCCGGCGGACACCCAGTATAAGATTAAGGTGGTTATGCTGGTTATTTTATGGTGTATGTTTAGAAGAAGAACAGAAGTGAAAAATATTTGTTAAAATTAAGTTTTGCGTAGTTAATGTATTTTTATTGAAAGTGAGGCATAGAAATATCGAAAAATATACCGAATCCGAATGTGAACGGACCGGGAATTGGGTAGTCATTCATTTTAAAGGAATATTTTTAATGCGGCTTTGTTTGCATTTAAAAAAAAAACTAAGTATGGGATCTAATTTAGAATTATGTATTTTACATCCCAATAAATTATTTCGATCCAAATTGATAGATAGATTTAAAAAAACCTTTTATCGACAACATATCCAGTTACTCTCTGCAGATAATGGGACTAACTTCCGATAACCTCATTAAGTTTAGAACACTTCTTATCCTCTTGCACGGAATTATGCAGTCGCAACAACCAGAGTACTTGTTCAGCAGACTAAGTTTTGCGAGTTCACAAAGAACAGCTATATTAATAAGGCCCAGATTCAATTGCATGCAATCGGAGCGTACATTTTTCGTCCATGCCACTCTTCTATGGAACTCACTACCCATTGCACTAAGGAGAAACACAAACATAGGCATATTTAACAATAAATTATTCAAACACTTGGCCAGTGATAATTAAAAGTTAAAGTGAAGATTGAAAGGATAAGAGATGTTTGTTTTGCTTTATAAAATGCTATTATTTGTTTAATTCATGTTAATGTATTTTTCTTTTCACTTTATGTATGTTATTAGTTCTTTAAATGCTTATTGTTTTAAATTTAAATTTAAAGCTCTTAAACTAAATTTGTAAAGCCCTCACAAAATATGAGATTTAATCTTAATGTGAAACAATAATTTCGATTAATAAATATGAAATATGAATATGAATGAGGCGTTCACCGAAAGAAAAACGTTGGTGAAATCAAGTATGAAGCTTGTTTGATTTTGCGTCAACCAATGGTCGTTTTTATTTCAACAAATCTCATATTGTGAGTTTGTTTTGAAAAAAAAAATACTGTTATTTTTGCTGAAACCAATCACGTCATTTTCATTTTCGTGTGAGAACTACCACAGGGCATAGTGTTTTGTTTTCAAGCAAACACGGTGTCTGTTTTGAGTGATTGATTGAGTACTATCATTGCTGACCAACAAAAAAACCATTGTTCGTTCGTGTTTATTTACAATAGGTTAACGATTGATTAAGTAGGATAATCAACAATGAAATCGTTGTACGCTTTTCGTGATTCTTTAAAAATGTCCATGTTTACATTAGCATGTAATACTGATGGAAGAAGTGTGTCCATTGCTACTCAACAATGAAAGCATCATAAAGTTTTGTGTTTCTTTTAAAACGTTCATACTTACGTTATAATGCAAGCGCTGCTAATAAACTCCCATTTGCAGCCACCTGAAAATAGCAATAAAAATCAAAAACGATACTCTGTCTTTTTTAATATTATTTATTTCCTTTTTTTTTAATTCATACACATTACAGTTATAGTTATTAAAATTATTTGTGCATTATTATTTGTTTTGTAGTACAGAAATAGTTTTAAGTTTTTTTTATAAAAGCAAAGCGCTGTCCATTCGGATTTGGATACAGACAAAAAAAAATACATTTATAATAAATGTCAGGTTGATTATTAATTTCGAATGCATTAAAATGATCGATGAATTCTGAAATGTCTATTTTTTCGCAAACAATATATGGACAGTTGTGAAATAAACAAAGCATAATAAAACAAAACGTCAATGGATAACCGTGCAAAACCTGTTGTAATGTATTATTTTGTATACATCACATACTTGTAATAAATATCTAATAAAAATAATAGTTACGATTTTTAAGATCTGTTACTAAGTCTATACGGGATACCGATATTTTTGTTTGTCCTTAAAATTATGATGTCGGAATCTAAATGTTAGATTAACGAATTATATAGGAAGAGATAAACAAGAAAATATGTATGAATTGAAATGAAGAAATGTCAGCGTAAAAAATTTCCGAAACCGATGCTGGGCGATGATGGTGATGGTGTTCGAGAGATGTCGTTTGCATTATCATTCATATGTTCTGCCAAATTGTTTTCAACCAGCTCTTCTAATAACGCTTTCACATTATTAAGAAACGACTCGGATGGATCTGATGGAATAATGATGCCCTAAAATTAAAATTAAAATGAGACTATTATGTTAAGCTATATGATTCCAATTAAGCTTGATGAGTGTATTCACATTATCTCTCCGCCATTGGTAAAGTTTTTGTTTAAACTCTACCCTTGTTCCAAAGGGTCTATTTGAAAATAATTCTTTTAGATCCTCATTATCGATGAATTTTAATGTATTGACATTCAGCTTCAAACTTATAAAATAATCGTACAAATCAACAAAGCCCCATAAAGATAGTAGCTGGTACATCTCAGCATCAACTCTATGCGATTCTTCATCTTGAGGATGGCTACTATCAACATTACCACCATCAGCTGAATTAGTGAGTTCCACATATATAGGCGACTGTTGACACATATCGTGATCTTTTGCAGCAGGCCCATTATTTGAGTTTATGGTAATTTGACTTGAATCAACTGTATCTTCATCATATAGAAGGTTTGCTGGCTGTTCCATATTTAAAAACAAATAAATCTAGTAAAAGAGAATTTATATAATAATAGGTATATTTATAATAATTTATTTAGTTGAATAATTCAGATTTTGAATGTCTGAATTGAGAAGCCATATTTGCAAACTGTTAAGTGGAAAAATACTTTTAAATACTTTAATTTGCTCGCTCAGTAGTTCAGCAAACTAAACACTTGCCATTGCGTAATGTTTTTTGTATATCAATGAACAATAGTATAAGTTCTGACCATTTTTAAAAAACTTAATATGTATGTTGTGTAAAAACGCTTTTTCTGGTTGATCTGCTTTGAACTCATGCTCAACCTCTACCCCTAAAGAAGTTGCCCTAAGAGTCGGTGATCGATGATCGGGAGCACCCTATACCACCGAAGCTTTGACTTGATAAGCGGAACATTGAAAATGTTGAATAGATTAGTGAATTGTTATCACCCATAAAAAAAAATCATGAATTCTCGTCTGCCCAAGTTAGAAGCGCAAGCCTGCGTTTGGGCTCTATTACCAGCCGTGAGTCGAATGAATGTTAAGTTTGACGAACTGAGTCAGAAAAAGAAATGTTTTATGTACACACGGGAAAACAAAAGGATTGGGTGATTGATCTACGACTGTCCGATTGGATGAATATTCTTACGAATAACCAAAAATGCAATCGCAAATATAAATATTTATTGTCTGATAGTAAGTATTAGGAAACAATGAAAGTTGTACTATAAATAGTATTAAAAATTATTTTAGATTAAATGCCAGAGCACTGCTTTGAGTATGCAATTTGCAAATTTCAAATTGCGATTTTTTTTTTCATAGAAACGTTTAAAAAAAACTGAAGGTTGGATTTAATTTAGAGTTATAGGTTATTATTTAATATGGTTGCTCTTTTTTTACACGAAAATAGATTACGGAAGACATTCGGATTCGATTATTACCCTAAGGCTGCCGAAAAACGATTCTAAATTCACTCACAGTTTATGGAGAAACTTATTGTATTACTGATTTCAAGTACTCCGAATTGAATTCAAAAACTGATACTTAACATCTGAACACTCGAACTTATTCCGGCACAATGAATATTTTTTGCAAGAAACCAGAAGACGAAAGAGGAAAACCCCGTTAGCGACGTCGACGCATTCGGGGTTGACTGCGTATTTGATTATATTCGTGTTAGTTTCACCACGTTTGTGTTGCTTTAACAATGTTTACCCTTGATTGCATTATTTTCGTGTTTGATGTAGAATGTCCGTGTTCTTGCAACAATGTTTTATGTTTCATTGAATATAAACATTATTACTTTAACATTTTCGTAATACATTGACAACTATCTCGTTGATCAGTTCACAATGTTTCTCATCAATAATGATGCAGTGTTGTCGTTTGCAAATGCAATTTTTATTGCTTCGCGTGATGCAAATTGCCATATTATACTCACATAAGCTTTATTGGCTGAGATTTCCACTATGCGCACTAAGCAAATTCATTTTTTTTTTTATCTAAATTGACTTATTCTAAGATGTTACTATAGGAGAATTTTTCTGCGGAAACTTTTTTTCTATTTTTTATTTTTATTTTTAAAGTTTTCAATTTTTACTGAAAAGTGCATGTATACAAACTGCACAAATGGACGCGTTCACTTTGCAAAGCGTTTGTGCTAAGTGTTTTCTGTTGCTGTGGAGGGGGATGTGAATGTGAATGTTGGAAAACATTATAGGTATTGCCATATGTCACAAAGTTAAAACAATTTAGGTTAATTTTGTCTGTTTGTTTTTTTTTTTTTACTGAAAATATTATATCTACTGCTAAATACCCAAAAGTAAATATATATATAAACTTTAGCTCCAGGCCGTACCCATACTTTAAATACACCAGACTTTCTTGAAGGCGCCTGCCTGACAGTTGTTGACCCTTAGCGGAGCGAAGAAGTCGAGTGAGCGGGGCTAAACCCTGCGAAAAAAAGGGTTAAAATCATGTTAGCGAGCGAAGCGAGCCTCCCACCCCTACTTTAAATACACCATACTTTCTTACAGGCACCTGCCTGACAGTTTTTGGTATACACTTATTCAACTATCTGGCACCACTGTTCTCAACTATAAACAAATGAAAAACATTGAAGAGTTGCTTCAAGCAGTTGTGCATGTGTATGGAGATTTCGCAAAAAAGGTTTCAAATCTCGGTGTATAAATCACATAAACATGGTTTCATTAAAAAAAAAATATTAAAATTTAATAAAAAAGAAAAAAAAAAAAAAAAAAAAATTAAAAAAAAAAATTCAAGAAATTTCAAGAAAAAAATGTTATATTTATTTTGTTTAGACCATTTTAAGCCAGAAAAATAAAGTTTGCTTAGTGCGCATAATGGATACCCGCCCCGTTTTTTGATTGTATGCCATTTTTGAAATAACTACAAATTTAAATTCGAAATATCTGTGATTGTGATACTTACGAAAATGTTTATCAACAACGCCAAAAATAGTTGTTTGAAACATGTAGCCTAGTTTGTTTCAAATACAAACGTATTTCATTTGACAATTTTTAGCTCATTTTCAGTTAACAATGAAACATTTTTGAATCAACCAAGGAGTCTTTAGGTGTTTTGTAAAATTATGCTGACAAAATAGTAACAGGTATTGCAATGTTTTGTTCGAAAAATATTTTTAATCTAAAAACTGAGTACAAGCTATTTTTAAGGATGTAAGTGAGCATTACTTGGTTTTTAAATTTGCGAGATATGAACAGTTTTTAAAAGTACCGTTTTCGGTGATGCGAATGGAAAATTAACTCTAAGTATGCACTTATAATATTATGGTATAGTTTTTTAAGGAATAATAAATAAAATAAAATAAAATTATTATCTATTTGGTCAAAATCGTTCTAACCGTATTAGGTAAACTAAAGAAAACCAAAATAAAAAAATATAAATATACATTATTCAAAAATCCATTGAACAATAATAGGTATATAGAAAAACTGAGTTTACTATCAAGTTAGGTTATACCTGTGACACACATAGGGTTTCGATACCACGGTATCAATACTATGGCATCGTCAATACCATGCTAGGTGACACACTATACAACGTAGTATAGGCTAACAGTTGCCATTGGTTACCTTGTTGGGGCAGACAATAAAACCCGTGACACACACCTAGTACAGACACCCTGTTTTGAATACTAAAGCATTTTCTATGAAAATGATAGGTACTTTAAGTAAAACTAATCTCCACTACATGAGAGTGGCGCTGTTTTCGCTAGGAGGATAGCTATACCACGCAAAAAACCCTAGTATCGATACTACGCTCAAACCACATTGCTCGCATGGTATGACCGTAGTATACCCTGACAGACATGTAGTTCATCTCGATACCATGGTATCGAAACCCTATGTGTGTCACAGGCATTAGGTTAGGTTAGAGTGGCAGGCCACATCAAGTGCAGCCTCAATTGTTACCACGGGATCCATTTTCTTAGAATCTACCCGCTGAACCAAATGGAGCTTAGAATAAAGCGTTGGAGGCTGCTGATGCGTATATCTTCGAGTTCGCCCAGATTATAAAAGAAATATTCTCTGAGATGTAGTTTTCTTCGGGATGAGCGCGCTGGACATTTGCAAAGAAGGTGAAAAATAGTCTCCTCCTCCTCCTCGTCCATACGGCTTCTGCAGAAATCATTTGAGGGAAGGCCCAGCCTGAGAGCATGCCTTCCTATGATGCAGTGTCCCGTAATGGCTCCTACTAATGTGCTTATCATGGATCTTTTCAGTGTTGTAAGATTTTTAGAGCGCTTGAGATCCAGCTTAGGCCAGATTTGTTTCGTGGTGTAGCAAGTAGTGCAGTTTAACCACCTACGATTAGTAGCGCTTATCACAGTTTGTTTAATTAGGAGGTTGCAAGTAGCTAGGGGCATGTAGAGATTCTCCTATTCCGGTAAAATCGACATAGTAGTGCCTTGTCTGGCGAGTTCATGCAATTACCTGTCCTGAATGTCCCTATGGCCTGTCACCCATATAAGGTGAATATTCAATTGTTTCGCCATATCGTTGAGAGATAAGCTTCAATTGAGGGCAGTTGTGGAATTGAAGATGACAGGCGTAAGGTCCCTAGGTCTAGGTTCTCATCACCATTCGTTTTGTGTGAGTTTTCAATTTTTAGAACGAATGGGATCGTCAATATTATGCTCTTTAATGACAGTTATATACTGTCCGATGTTTATCAGACGTTCGCGAGAGGTGGCGCATGGAAAAAAAAAATCCAATAACAGTCTTATAAGGCGTTCGGTGCCAACTTAGACCGCGAGCAAAGAATTGCAAACATGAATTTGGTCATATCGGCCGCTGCCTCAGGCGATGAGAGTGGAATGTCATTCAATCATTTCATTACGACGAGAAGGAAACTATACGCAGATGGGCTTCTCTAAGTTGTTCAATCCAGTAAAAGGAAAAATGCTTTCAGGTTAACAAATCCATCGTGTGAAGCAAGGAGGGCAAACCGGGACACCTGGCAATGCTAGCGCTGGACCAAGGGCCGAGTCCTGAGGCACGCTCCTTTTGATCTTGTGTGTTCCTGAAATAGTCTGCGACTCCATTTATGAGGTGATTAAGTACTTACTGCCATACCTTTCTGAGCACTCGTAGGATTTGACTCCAATTTTGCAAAGTAAAGTGTTTTTTATGTCGAGGGTTTTGATAAAAGGCGGCATTTTTGAGCTAATCTCTTTACCTTTTAGTTTTCCTTTGTATGGCTTCTTCTGCCGCGTTAACTATTAGCTAATTGCGCCATTTGTCCGTACTGATGTTCCTGCGGTTACTGCCTCTACCCTGCTGCATGTGATGCGTTTCAAGATTTTGCCAAGCGGATCTAAAAAAAACAAGCAGGTAAATCGGAAACTAAGTCCAAGTGATCGTGAGGTAGCTAAAATGTTCATTTTTTTTAAACCATTTATTTAGCTAGTCATGCTTATTTTGACATTCGAACGAATAGCCAATTCGAACGAATGTCGTATCAAAATACACAAAGTTCATTCGAACGAATAGAGACATTTGTTAGAATTGGCTATTCATTCGAATGTCAAAATAAGCATGAGTAACTATTTGTGAAGGCGCTGAGCTCTCGAAGGCGAGATTGTTGTTAAAACCAAACACCTTTATCTGTACATATCGTTAGTCGGCCAGTCATATAAAAGCAGTCGAATCACAAATAAAAGTACCTATCTAAATTGGTCAAGGACGGTCGCAAAGTTCTAAACGAGATATCGAACCAATACAAAGTTATGCTGTACTGGTTCGCTGACAAATAGGCGAAAGTGGAGCTCTCAGCTGTGGCAGGAAAATCTGCATGGAAACAGCAAGATACAAAACCTCTCGTGCAATATATTGACAGTTTCCATTTTGTAAGAGACAGGCTACGAAATGTGGTTCCTACCGGTGGTGACTTCGAGAGACTTCTATAAGGAACAGAGAGCCAGCACCCTGCTTTGTCGAATGAATGAGTAGCGGGCGATGTTATCGATTGATTGTAGAGGTATAATTATTGATTTTTTTTCGTGCAAGGTCAGTTTACGATTATTGAATTATATGCTGGCGCCACAAATGATATCTTTACTTTTTCTAAACCATCATTATCAACTTAACATGTGTTTGAGTGCCTTAAAAGGATGCGAATGATAACATCCATATTGCTTCACTTGTAAATTACATATATGTTTTTGGGTATACGACTACCACGGCTTTGCCATTTAGTTAACCAATAGATATGTGACAAAGCACTGAAATAATCGCATTGCGCGAGAATATTGTTTAACGTTTTTGTTTTGTTTATTTTGTTTGCCTAAATTCTTAATCTTTTTCGTTCTCTATACAGTTCCGTCGATGTTGCAGGCGCTTCCCAAAAGTTTTTATTTCCATTTTCGCCTTGTTTTTGTCTGTTTTGCGACTTGCAGTAAGTGTCAATTTTTGTACTACTCGTAATCAGTTAGACGTGATGAAACTAAATTGTGTGAAGTAGAATTAGTTTGTTTACAAAATTCCTATTAAACATTCATATATGGTATACGGTATACCCGTATACCTAATTTGGTGGTGAGAAGTATATCAATTTTCTTGGTAAAAATGGTAACTTAAATTTCTTTTCTCTCTCTCTTATATGTGATAGTAGCTGGTTTTATATTGTAGAGTATTCATATTGGAATTTGTATCAACAGGAAGTATATTTACTTAACGGGCTCCCGACCTGTGAAGGATCTGTGCTTGAAACATTGGAGCCTCCCATAGCGTGGGATCCCGGGCATGTTGCGTCCAGTTACATACAGGCCAATCACTCTGGGACTGCTACTTTTTTTGTTTTATTTTTGAAACGGATGTTGGGTCTTCCAAAGATTATGTTATCAGTAGTGATGTTCTGCCAATCATATCCGGCTACGTTTTCAATGACGATACTGATACTGATTCGGTCAAATTCGGCGTCTGTGTTTTGGAATGTGGTCGCGTTGAGAAAGTACCTTACATGTCATATGATGGATGGAAAACTTCGTCCAGAGGTTTTAAACCACCTCTTTTATAGTACTTTTCGCACATATAAGACATAAATCTTGAAATATTTATTCCATGTGGGTCAAACTTATAACTGGGTGATCACCTATCGGCCTAATGTCAGCCAATCTTCCGTATTGGCCGATGAGCATTTCTGCGTCTAGTTTGGTTGCTCCAGGAGTTTTCCACAACTGAATTCAGATAATTGATATTTTTGTTAAGCGCAGCAAATGACGCCCGTTCCCCGCAAGTCTCTTATAAATAGAATGCTGCGGCGAGAGATTCATATAGAGCCTTAGGCTAAGCATTACACAGCTATTCGTTTTTGGGCGATTTTATTATTGCGACGAACGGTTGGGATCTACAATTTGATGCTGAATCCGAGCGACTGAATCTGAAATAAATTTCTTTTTATTTATTAAAGCCTACATTTAGTTTATTTTTCTTTCTTATTCTTATAATTATGAAGATTTAATTTAATTGCATGTAACAAACAACTGTCATGAAAGATCTTCCCAATTAGCCGTTTGGACTCGGCATAAATGTGAAGATCCCTTCCATTCGTCCCAAAAATGAGAAACTCGCACAAAACGAATAATTGTGAGAAGCTAGGCCTAGGGTCTTTACGGACCTGTTGCGTCAAATATTTTTAACTTTCTCGATTTTTGTAGTAAGAGTAAGATATTGTATCGGTACAAAATTTCGAACTCGAGATGTTAATCGATTCTGACATTACGATGATAGAGGAACTCAAAAAAGTGGGTCGCAAAATTTTGTCCATCTGTCTGTCTGTCCATTCTTCCACAGGCCTTCAGCCTAAACGTCTGCCTCGATTTCTTTCAAACTTCGGATTTGGAGTTTGTGGGCTTACAGTTCGGCAGTTCCTTTTTTTTGCATGTAACCTTAATATAAATGGTACTTCCCATATAAAATGTTCGTACCAGATTGATTTGTTCGAAAACTGCTCAAACGATTTCAACCAAAATTAAAATATTTAAGCTTAAGTATGTGAGGTAAACGTGGCTGTATGTATACCTATAGTTCGAATAACGGTGGGTACATACTTTGAAATTTCGACGTATTCATCTCGAAAAGGGTCCATACGATTGTAACAAAAAAATAATTAATTTCTAAGGTCTGTATTATCGTACAATGGATTTTTTAAAAATTTAGTTTTAATTATTTTACCTGAAAACGGCTATAACGATTGTGACCAAAATGCAAACTTAGAGTAAAATTTATGTTTCCAAAATTATTGTGTCCTTAATTTTCAATTCGACTCTCCGAAAACGTTAATTTTAAGAACAGTTCATATCTCGAAAACCCCATTTACGACTTCAAAAATACAAGTAATACTTACATACCGAACAATAATTTATACTCGGATTTCAGCTAAATAGGTAACCAATAGTATTTTTCAAACTAAATATTGCAATATTTGGTACTGTTTTGTTTGCCAAATTTTACAGAAACTGCTGCAACGATTTTGATCAAAATACATATTAACAATAATATCACCATTCTAAATAAGATCCCATACTTAGTTTTTCTCAAAAAGTTCGAATAATTCCGTTTTTTAATTATTTCTCAAAAATGACTACCCAAAAGCAGATCTCTGTTCATATACATTTTTAAAACTCAATACCACATTTTAAAATTTAGATTGCAACAGTCATTAAAAATGCAATAACAGCAACGCAAAATTATTTTTATCAAATATAACCCACTTCTACTTTCTTTTCAACCATTTTGAATAGGTATGCACCTTAAAATTATTCCAACCACTTGGAGTTTACACAATCAGAAAATCCCACTACATTTGCACCCCCGCACATGTCTATCGACCATCGTGATATTCAGTTTATGATTGCTAATGCAAATACAAAAACAAATCCCTGAATTCTTGCAATTACATATATTTATATGGAAAGTTATCGATCTATAACGAACAATACTTCCAATCATAGACAACATAAGCCAGCGTCATTAATATATTCCAGTCAAAAAGAAAATCAATCCCTGACAGATCAACAATGAGAAACTCCTACTATGCTTGTTCTCGTACTAAAAAATTTGGCGTAAGAGCTTATAAAATAGTTCAGTAGTCGCTTGTAACTCTCTAACCAGAACTGGCGACTATTGTCTGTTACTGAGAGCTTCAACTTTTAAAAACTCACATTTTTATATCAGCTGCCATATCAGATGAATAACCCAATAGTGAATTTTATTTAACACTATTCATTCTCTTATATTTTATGGACCGTTTCTTTTATCTAGCATTGCTTCTCAGATCTTTACCTACCTATCTAATAAAATAAGAAAACAACCAACAAAACTTTTGATGAACGAGAAAGTTTTGTTCGACCCAGTCGTGCACTTTATTTTTTTTGTGGTCTTAGAACATTTTGCTCGAAGGTTCATTCTATCTGAAAATATGTAAGCTAAAATAGTATTTTTTTAAACAAGAAAAATACCGATATTGTTCTTCCTCACCCAGGAGGGAAGTCAAGGCCCATTATTTGTAAATTTTAAACTTGTGTATTTCGAGCGCCACATTTTAATGATAGTTTTTAATTTTATTTAATAATAGTTTCTTCCTTTCAGCACGATACTGACAATGACGGTTATCTTAACGTTGTAGAACTGCAAGGACTAATCAAGAATGGTCTTTGTCAAAACATTCCCGATGCTATGGCAAAGAACATACTTAATTTATCGGATCACGACAGGGATAGTCGATTAAACTTCGAAGAGTTTTACAAACTCTCCGAACAAAATCGATGGCTCCTGGACAGTATTATTAACAACTATTGTCGAGCTTTAGTGCCACGACGACAACAATTACATGGCGATCAAACTGGTAACATACCAAATAAAAAGAACCAACCAAATTGAATTTACATCTTCAAAGTTTCGTTTAGATGGTGCCTACGAGAAACAAATGTCATTCTGTCCACCACCGCTTACGATGATAATCTTCTCTTTAGTAGAGATCATCATGTTCTTGATTGATGTGATATACTTTAAGTAAGTCTTTATTTTATAATCTGTCTGATTCAAATCCGCTAATGCTTGCTTGTTACAGAGATGACCCCAATCACCAGCACAAGATCGGAGAGAGCACCAAAGGACCCGCCGCTACTCTGTTCATTTTCAATCCATATCGCCGGTACGAAGGCTGGCGTTTCGTCAGCTACATGTTTGTCCATGTGGGCATAATGCATCTTTTTATGAACCTCATAATTCAGATCTTTTTGGGAGTTGCCCTTGAGTTGGTGCACCAATGGTGGCGTGTTACCTTAGTATATTTGGCAGGTGTGGTAGCTGGCTCAATGGGAACTTCATTGAGTAGTCCGAGAATATTTCTTGCCGGAGCTTCAGGAGGCGTGTATGCTCTTATCACAGCCCACATAGCGACAATCATCATGGTAAATAGCACATAACAACGTACACAAAATAATCCTAATGATGAATGCTTTTTCCTATTGCAGAACTACTCGGAAATGGACTACGGCCTTCTGCAGCTATTTGTATTTTCGATCTTCTGCTTTACCGATCTTGGAACATCAGTTTATCGGCACATCAATGATAAGCACGACCAGATCGGATACATTGCACATTTGTCGGGGGCTGTCGCTGGTCTACTTGTCGGAATTGGGGTACTGAGAAATCTTAATGAGAGACGGTGGGAACGCATCCTTTGGTGGATTGCAGTTATCATCTATTGCGGACTTATGTTCGCCGGCATTATGGTTCAAATATTCTGCCCTAACTACTTCCCCAAACAGGAACCATGGGCTGGGAATGTATATTAAAAATGCAGCTGATAATGACACAAAAACCAATGCAACGATTCAAAGCGCAACAATTATTTGTATAAAAGTGAAAGATGACCACCAAAGTGTCCTTAAAGGTTCAGTTTCAAGTCTATCGCCTGGATTTTCTGAGCATTTACAAAGAAAAGAGAATACAAAATAACTTTTAGATTACGGTACTGTGCTATACAGTATTTTTTTTTTTAATGAACGAGCTTTTATTGTTTCTTTTCTAAGCTTAATTTATATTTATTATATAATCGTATTTTTATACACTTGACGTTTATATTTTATAATGACATTTCCGACTGTTTTCTATACGCCCATTTTAATTTAGCAAATGAAGCGCAACACTTAAAATAACGACTATATGTGTGACGTGTGTAGCAATAAGTTGTTGATACAAAGTTGTGAAAAAGAAACTTTTTTTTTTTAAATATACACAAATTGCAATTACATACTTCATGGAAGTAACTGATTTTATTTCGTAACTGGACCAATTCAATATGTGCAACCAAGACAGATGGTTGATCTCGATCACCTGATTTGATTTGGAAGTACATGGTACCTCAACGTAGCTTCCTTTTTTCCAAACGCAATAAAACCCATTTTATGATTCAGATTGTTGTTTATAATGTATAGACTTAGAATATAATGAAGACCTTTAGAGGACCACAAAATAACCTAGAATTCCGTCAATCACAAATGAGAGCGTCTACAGCAATAGCTAGTTTTTTGTTTTTTTGTGCCTCTACCGCATTTCACAAATGATGCAGTGTCCCGTAATGACACCTTTTGGGTTAGGAAAAACTACTGGAGCACTCAGACGCAACTGGTCCATTGTAATCCACTATCATCAATTTTGCACCTTAGCGATTAGGAGCTTACAGTATCAGGACTTACCCCACCAGCAACGAAGATCTGCCACCTGATCCGATCAAAGGCAGGACACTAGCAGAGGACGTGATCCGAGATATCGTCGCCCTCTCCACAACTGTCGCAGACAGTAGTGTCAACGCAGCACATTATGATGCTTGGCAAAAGAAAAGTGTCCCGTAAGAACGCCAATAAGTTGTCTGCAGTCTTTTCTGCTGAGGAACAGCAAGAGTGCCGCTGATTTCTTAAAGCCGTTAGGTAGCATACGTTTATTCAGCCCACGTCCTGGGGTGCCGCGCCACACAATTGTTTTCGTTAAAGACCCAATTATCAACGATGATCCTGTACGAGAACGCAGGAAGACCCAACGCAGGTTCGGGTCCTGGAGAAACATCATCTGAGGCTTGCTTAGCAATCTCATCGGAGATATCATTTCGCGCAGTCCCAGTGTGAACTGGTACCTGTACAAGAGTCAAAGATTTCAGCTTTGCAACCGAATTAAGATAGGTCCTGCAATAACTATTACAGGGTTGATCAATGCTTGAAATAAAGCCAAATCTGTTCCTCGATGGAAGTCGTATTGCAGTTATCGACCTAGGTGATTTATTACTCGTAGTAAGTATCGCATTTAGTTTGATTAAGAGTTAATAAGAAGCGAGAGGCATATATTATAGATTCCGCTTCTCCGGAAGGATCGACATAGTTGTGCCATGCCTGGCGATTTCTTGTTGCATTGGGATGCCCTGCAGTTAAAATTGTGAATTTAGATCTGAGAAAAGTAAAAGAAAAAGAAAACATAGCTCTGCGGGCAAGTGCAGTCTCAGTAGTAAAACAGATTAAAAGGCTCACGTAATCTTGTTGATAAGTAATGATAGAAGTAATGGATGGAACAATAGGTACGATTCATGCAGTTATCACTAAACCTCAATTCTGGCTTGGTCCAAACTCATAACAGCATAACATACCCCTTGAATCATACTATACATTACGAGTTTAGAACTTTAGTAAAAGTCCTAAGAGTATGCAAGTAATATTACCATTACACAGCAACAGTAAAGTCCAACAATTTCAATCAATAAGAATTTTTTGTATGCGAGTCAATAGAAATGTTGTATGTTACGAATGTGAAATCTTGATGTGTGTTAGGTTCTTAAATCCTTCTGCGAGCTTGTATTTAACGTAACGTAGGCGCAGTGACTTAGTTATTAGTGTTTTGGACTACTAAGCGAGGGGTCCGAGGATCGAATCCCGCAAAAACCCAAATTCCAAATTAGGGTTTTTTTTTTTCAACTGCGTCACCTCTCGCGAACGTCTGACAAACATCCGAGAGTATAACTGTCTTGAAATAGCTTCTCAATTGGTCGTTTGGAGTAGGCATAAAACTGTAGATCCCTTCCATTCGTTTCAAACTTGAAAAACTCACGGAAACTTCTACGCGACGCATACTCCGTCGGAAGCTCAAATTACATTCGACGTATCCGTCTTCGGAAAAGAATAAATAAAATGACGATAAAATATGCAACAGATTTAGATTTTTATAGTGCTATACAAATTATATCAAAGTTAAGTTAAGTTCACCAGAAACTAGTACTGTTTGGTGATTGTTTTTTCGTTTGATCTTGTCCTTGAAATACATCTTTAGGCAATAAATATAAAAATTGCTCTTTCGATTGCTTATGCGAGAAACAGATTAACACAGCGGCAGCAACAGCAACAGCAACAGCAACAGCGAATTTAGGATTGGCTCTAACGTTGTTGTCGCTGTCGTGGTTAGTGTGTTGGACTGCTATGCGGGGGTCCCAGGTTCGAATCCCGCAAAAACCCAATTCCGACTTAGGGTTTTTTTCCGCTGCGCTACCTCTCGCGAACGTCTGACAAACATCTGAGGGTATAAATGTCTTGAAAGAGCTTCTCAATTAGCCGTTTGGAGTCGGCATAAAATTGTAGATCCCTTCCATTCGTTCCAAAAAATGAGAAACACACAAAACGAATGGTTGTGAGAAGCTAGGCCTAGGGTCTCTCCGGACCTGTTGCGCCAACTATTTATTTATTTATTTTTTCATTCTGCAGCAATCATTTTTCATAAATATGTTCAGCAAAAGTGCACTTATTTCGAAAATAAAATACTATTCACATGTAACGAATAATTTCAAATTTAACGGACAAAATTCTATGAACGCAGGTAGCAACTTTGCCGACAACTTTGTGAGCCGGAATTTTTGAAGTTGCGTGACATTTGTCAATACGAATTTCTATTTATCAATACTAGCGCACCAAATCGAGGACACTCCGTAAAAATATAGCTTAGGCAAGGAAATCGGCCGTAGTTGGGGGTTTAAGTACCTATTATGTCTCTGGTTTAAATAAGGCGTGTTTTTTGAGCTTCGATCTCAGCAAATTAAAGTAGAATGATGAGCACGCAATTACTGTGACTACTCGAAGTGTCAAGTAGAGCCTAGTTGTTGTAATTGCATGCTGAAAATCCTACTTACTTTGCTTTGCTGAAATCGAAGCTCAAACAAAACAGGTTATAGTTGTCTACGGTACAGCTATCTTTGGCTAATTGCCTAGAGTTGCACACCCCAATTCTTTTGAGGTACCCTTCGCGTACTCGGTTTAAATCGAACGAAATCGATATAAATGATGGCAGAATATGGTCTATATCTACTTTACACGTTCTGATCAAACATGATAGAAAAAGAGAGAATTAGCAATATAACGAGTAACGAGTAGTTCCTCTCTTGTCTCGAAACAGCTCAGATAACACACATTTTACCACTTTGGAAGTGTCTCTCGCGCAATAGCTGAATAGTTTAAAAAAATATGATGTTAGAAACCTAAATATCATTTTTAAAGACCTATCCATAGATACCCCAAACGTATCGGTTTGATGAAAAAAAATTTTGAGTTTCAGTTCTAAATATGGGGAACCCCCAAAATTTATTGTTTTTTTCTATTTTTGTGTAATATCTTAATGCGGTTCACAGAATACATCTACTTACCAAGTTTCAACAGTATAGTTCTTAAAATTTCGGAAAAAAGTGGCTGTTACATACGGACGGACAGACAGACAGACATTACGAATCTATAAGGGTTACGTTTTTTGCCATTTGGCTACGGAACCCTAAAAAAGAAATAGTTGGCGCAACAGGTCCGGAGAGACCCTAGGCCTAGCTTCTCACAACCATTCGTTTTGTGTGAGTTTCTCATTTTTTTTTTGGAACGAATGGAAGGGATCTACAATTTTATGCCGACTCCAAACGGCTAATTGAGAAGCTCTTTCAAGACATTTATACTCTCGGATGTTTGTCAGACGTTTGCGAGAGGTAGCGCAGCGGAAAAAAAACCCTAAGTCGGAATTGGGTTTTCGCGGGATTCGAACCTGGAACCCCCACATAGCAGTCCAACACACTAACCACTAAGCTACTGCGACTACACTACGACTACGGAACCCTAAGTCCTCGAAAAAAGTACCAAATTGTCGCTCAACGGTCACGCTGCTGTCAGTTGTGACCGACATCCTTCTGCCTAAATAGGTTGTGATTAGATTAAGATAAAAAAAGATTGATTTTTTGTCCCAATGGAAATCGACATTAGTTTGTTCTTCCATAAAGATTTTTTCGAATCGCCGGAGATTCATTCTTCGACTTTTGCCCCGAAGTCAATCATTAATAATAAACATCTATCGCCTGGGATTCTCAGATGAATTCGCCGATGAATGGAAGTCTGCGGATTGCGTTTCTTCTGGTTTGCTGGATAAATCCGACCACCCAAAGTTACAAGACTAGGCTGAGTATTTATTTATTTGAATTTGACGTATACAATCTATGGTCATACATATTTTAACACAGAAAATTGAAAACCGGTTCTACTCGACATAGTGATTTGCATATTGAAGACTCTTAATACGACAGCCGTTTTTTGTTTTGTTTTGTATAAATAATTTATTTGGCAGGGCAGCACCTAAACAAGGCCTTTCATCCTAAATCCCAGCCAATCATGGAAATTTTATTATAATTTCATCACAAACGTCTTTGGTTTATCAACATTCATCACTAATTACTAAATAAAAGCGAAACACACTCTCCCTATAATGGAGCTGTAGTGAGAGATTGTAGCCATCAGTTTTGTGAAATATATTTATGGATGGAAAAATGCCCAAGTAATTAACTAATCCTATACGTCATACACTCAACGCTCTGCCAATGATGATTACTTAGGTCATTCTATTGACTCCACCAACGATATGATAATTATATTTGTTTGTCTATTCCCTAATCTAGACAGCTATATACTCAAATAACGTATAATTCCTCAGTTTGTTTCGTATTCACTTTGACAGATCATGTTGTATTCCATTCGAAAACAGATTCAAGAGAACATTGAGGCATCTATAGTGAATAAAATGTTTAATTCTTCAACTAACCCTCATTTAGTCCTAAACTCACCAGTAGCCACTTCAATGCAATATCACTTTTTCACTATTCGGATACCTTTATTAGTTTGAAATAGGAAATTGCTTCGATAAGCCTTCAGCCAATTTGGCACAAGCATGCAATCTATTTCAAAGGATGTATACCAAAAAATGCGGGTAGAGTACCTAAAACAATTTTAAAGAATGGGAACAACAGGAACGCATGGCATTAAAAATGATGCAGAATTCAATTAAATACAATTAAGGGTGACTGCAGATGAGAGTAACTTACGTGAGGCTCACGGATGCCGACTTATGACCGTAACGGTTGGTTTATTTTTAATAACGTTGGTAAATTTTATTTTGGGAAGTTCTGCTGGTATCCTCTGTTGGAAATGCGGGTTGAAAATGCCTGTAAATTGATTTGCATTCCGAAAAAGAGAAGCAATGTGTGATAATTGATATGTTTGCCATTTGGACGATCCACACATAGATCTGTTATTCCTAGTCATATGTCATAAACAGTAGTTTTGTGTATTTGTATGGGGTAGCTTCAATCTTATGCATTAAATTATATGCATAATTGGAATTGAAAGAGTGTGTTACTGATGGCATTAGGTCTGTGCCTAACTGTTGTAGTAAAAAAAAAACGTCCACATGATGGTGATGGTGGCTGTTGGCTGTGGCGGGAGTGGATTCTCTCAATTTAGACCCCTCGCTCAGTATAGTTCAAAACTGTGCACTTTTTGCTCTTACCTTCCTTTAACAAGGTAGTACTACAAAAATTATTCGAAAAGTGGATTTATAACTATAACTATAAACAAATAAATTTGTCTATCTTCTCTCAACTGTTAGTTAGTATCAGTTTTCCATTTTTAGGATGAAAGGAAGGGATCTGGAATCCTATGTCGAGTCCGAACGAATGAATTAAGAAGCTTTTCCATAGGAACGACGCACAAGGTATCAATCTCGAGCAATCTCAAAAGTGGGGCGTAAATATAAAAATTAAATAAGAACCAAACAAGACCCCGCAATTGCAAAATAGAAAGTAGTTGTCGTTTCGCTTATTAAATTTAGGGTTTTATATCATTTGTATTATTATTTCCGGAGGCCTTGTTTCCTGGAGCCAAGTTGTCATATAAATAATTTCCATTTCTGACAGTTCTCGCATGATTATGCAGTTAAATGGTCATACTTGAATTGCCTCAAATGACCATATTGATTTTGACAGATGAAAATTCGCAAATAGCAAGTCGTGCATCGATTTTGTCCATTTATTGTTATTTTGTTTCCTGTTGCGACATATTGTTTGCGCAATAAATTGTTTGTTATCGCGTTCATTTATGGAAATTGTTCATAATTTTATTAATATTCATTATGGATTCGTTTACAGTGCTCCCTTAATCATGACCATTTGATGGTCTTTTGGCCATTTGACACATGAATTGGTCATTCACCTGTGGTCTAGTTGTCATGCGGAATGTAGTCTGATTTTAGCTGTAGATATTGCTTTTTCTTAAGGTCAGTTGTTGACTATTCAGTAATGAGCATCCCACGTGACGTGATAGTTTTGTGTGGCGTTGTAAATGTACCATTAAGTGCAAATACACAACATTGGCCGCATAACTTGCGTACGCCAACGAAGGGGTCTTTTCATGATATAAATTACTTTAAAGGACAGACTCGTAAAAAGTTGCATATTTCCTATCCTCTGTGATCCCGGACACATTGCTAGTAGTTCTCCAGATCAAGCGCTCTGATATCCTCGATGGCTTCATCCCAGGTGACTCATGGGTATTGTGTGAAATAGCTGACCTCACGGAGAATGCAGGGCAAACAATCGCCAGCAATTCCATAAAACCCATGCGAACGAAAAAATTGCAAACAACTTAACTATGCGAATTTGGTGGTTGGTAGGTATATGTTTCCCTTTTAATTTATTGTATGTATTCGTAAGAAATTTCGAACTCGAGAGGTTCATCGATTCTGATGAGAGAGGAACTCAAAAGAGTGGGTGGCAAAATTGTGTCCATCTGTCTGTCCATCTGTCCATCTGTGCCAAGGCCTACAGCCTAAATGGCTGTATAATAAAATTAATATATAAGCTTAAGTAGGTGAGGTTAACATGACTGCGTACTCAGTTCTTCGCTTAAAAATCTAATAACGGTAGGTACTTTTGAAATTTGAACATACATATCTCGAACACGATTGTAACAAAAATGCATTTCTAAGGTAATGTGGTCATTTCTAACTTAATCGCAGACTCAGTTTTTCTCTGTATTATCGTACAATGGTTTTTCGAAAGCATTCATTTTCTTAAAAATTTAGTTTGATAACTTAATCATTCATAAGCAACATTTTAAGACCATAATTGAGTTCAACCATCAAGTTTAAGTGGTCAAAAAAAGCAAAAGAACATTTTTACACTTTCGTTTTATATATATAGCTATAACTGGGACCTTAGGATAATGTTACCCAGTTCTTCTTCTTTTTTTTTGAATATTTAAAATGCAACTTAAAATAATAATAACCACATGAAATTTACACAATCAGAAAATCTCACTCGCATCCATCTAGATATTCAGTTTATAACTGATAATGCAAATTCAAAAACAAATCTGTCTATACCAGTCTATCGTGAAACCTACTTTCAATAATAAATCTATAAACAACAGTTAGAAACATCAGTAAGTTACAAACAGTTCTACATAAGAATATATTCTATATAGCCTTGTCACAGCCATTGCATGTGTTAAAGAACTACGTCACCAAAACCACAATAGAACAGAACTACAACAGTACCATCTACCGAGGAATAGAATATCAACCAAATGTCTAGCTGATTCGTTCTTACTTCAGTTCGTACTCCTCGCACATTTGACATATCGTTTCGCGCCTTTTAGCAATTTTTCATTCTTGTCTTGAAAGCGAATGGGAGAACAAACTGCGGTAAGAAAGAAATCTAAAACTTAATAATTATATGTCTAAATCTGTTCCTTTATAGAAATAAAATATACTATACTCTTTTGTACTACATATTAATTTCACACTCCTGTTCGCCTCTACAAGTCACAGCGTTTTATTTCGCAATTGCAACTTTTCTGCCGAGAAGTGAATTGTGAAAAGCCGCCATTTTGCCGAGCAGCCTGAAATTCCCTTGCCGCCGAAGAATTCTGCTGCTTCCAAGAAAAGCCGCCATTTGCCGAGCAGTTTGAAATTCCGTTGCCGCCGAGGAATTCTGCTGCTTCCAAAGAAAAAGCCGCAAGCCAGAGCAGTCGGAAATTCCCTTGCCGCCGAGGAATTCTGCTGCTCCCAAGGAAAAGCCGACATTTGCCGAGCAGTCTGAAATTCCCTTGCCGCCGAGGAATTCCGCTGCTTCCAAGGAATGCGCCGTACACCTCCAAGAAGAAGTCCACGTCTCAACGAACAGGAATCAGTCTTCGTCAGCCTTAACATGGATAGAGAAGTCGAAGCCGTAAATACCACTGCCGCCTCATCTACGGTTTTTGCTTCTCAAATAGTGCCAACTCTAGTCACATCCATAGATGCGACAGCCATCGCATCGACGGCTAATTCGAATGAGAATATTTTCCCAATAGAGACATCGACCACCGCCATGGCTTCCGCAGCACAAAGACAAAGCATTTTGGAGGTAATGCAAATCAAACTATGTGCTCTTGAAAGTGAACTCAAAAGCACCCAAATGAAATTGGGCGAACGTGATTTGCAGTGCCAGTCTCTTAGAGAAGCGCTGCTTAACAGACCAATGCAATCCGTTTCGTTTAATTCGCCAATTGCACAGTTGACTCCGCCGTTATCCACAGCCGTTACGCATTGTTCAGCGGTAAATGCAGGTAACGTTTACAGCAATATGTCTTCACAGCCAACGATATCTGTACAGCCAACGGTATCGTTCACTAACCCGCTATTGCCGACATCAACTTTAAGCTGTTCATATGCTAATACGGCCGATTATATTACAAATACCAGCGTCCCAATTGCGTTTAACAATTTTAGAACGCAATCGTCACCGTCACCATGGGTTTCTCAGCAGCCATTACAACAGCAATATATAGTACACAATCGCCAACAGCCTGTTCAACAACAGCAGATGCCAGCTGTTGCTACATTAGATCCAAATAAGATTATGCCAGTTAATATAATCTTACCCGCTCAACCCGGTACCATGAATTCAGAATCACGTGTGCTTACCATTCACGTGCCAGCGTCAGCGCTACAGGAAAATCAGTTGACACAGATATTTACAGCTCACTTGATTTCATCGATCATGCCGCTGACGACGCCTTTGGCATCGTCTGTTCTGCAGCAGCATGTTAATGCCGTTCTACAGAATGCTGCTATGCAAAAAAGATTCTCAACAGCAAAGCAATTGGATGGTGCTCTCGACAGATCCGATGAGTTTGAGTCGGAAGAAAGCGACGACAACATGGATAACGAAGACGACGACGAGTTGGACAAAGAAGAATACGAGGATGGCGAAAACGATGGCGGACCTGAGGAGGAGCCCTTGAATAGTGAGGACGATGTGACTGACTTTGGGGTGCGGCCAGCACCAGCAGTTGAAACCGAAGCAGATGTTCGCGCTCGTCGTAATTTGCAGTCAACTACAGTTAAGGTGGATGGAAGATTCCAAACAGGATTTCTATGGAAGCGTGACGACATCAAGCTCCCCGACTCCTACGCTATGGTAAAGAAGAGGCTCATTAGTATTGAGCGTAAATTGAAGCGCGATGATATGTTCGCTGCCGCGTTCAAGGATATCATCAAGATTTATGTCACCAAAGGCTACGCCCGCAAACTGCAGCCAGCAGAAGCCGCCATAACGGGCCCTAGGACGTGGTACCTTCCACATTTCGCCGTCGTCAATCCCAACAAGCCGGGAAAAGTACGACTCGTTTTTGACGCCGCCACCACAGTCGACGGGACATCCATCAATTCCTGTTTGCTGAAAGGACCACAGCAATACCAACCGATGCCATCGGTACTATTTAATTTTCGAGTTGGAGCCATTGCAGTGTGTGGAGACATACGTGAAATGTTCCACCAGGTGTTAATTCGACCAGAAGATAGGAGTTCACCGAGGTTTCTTTGGCGCGACGGTAATGAGGATATTTCGCCTGATGTGTACGAGATGACAGTTATGATTTTTGGCGCCGCTTGTTCGCCATGTGCGGCCCAATATGTCAAAACTGTCAACGCCCTGGAACATGCTAATACCAGAGCAGTGAGGTCTAATTTGCAACATCACTATGTCGACGATTTCGTGGATAGCTTCCAGACAACAGAAGAGGCCATCAGCGTAGCGACGTTCGTATGTGCCAAAACAAGATGCGCTCCACTGAAACCAATGACCATACCACGCCTCGAACTTCAAGCCGCCGTTCTTGGAACTCGTTTGATGCAAACAATTATCCAAGAACACACTCTGGATGTCTGTCGATGTGTTCTTTGGAGCGATTCGAAGACGGTCATCAAGTGGATAGGATCCGTAAATCGTCGCTACAAGCCTTTCGTAGCTCATAGAATAGCAGAGATCCTAGCCGCAACTAACGTGTCCGATTGGAGATGGATATCAACAAGGGACAACGTCGCCGATGAAGCCACCCGATCGAACTGCCCGATCAACTTCAGTCCTTCATCAAGATGGCAAACGGGACCAGATTTCCTGAGGCACGAAGAACACCTGTGGCCTGCGGAATATGCCGAAGTCAATCTGCCCGAAGACAATGAAGAAGAGGAACTTCGCCGGAAGATCACCCTGCTAACTGTGAGTCATAAATTCATTGCATTTACTAATTTTTCTTCATACACAAAGCTAAAAAGAACGATCGCATGGGTCATACGATTCATTGGCCTCTTACGTCGAACCACGAAAGAAGCTAATGCTCTGACGGTGGAAGAACTACGTGTAGCTGAAATAGTGTTATTTCGCCAGGCACAAGGCGAAGTGTATGCTGCCGAAATAAGTAATTTGGAAAACGCCAAAGGCCTTTCTAAAGGAACTGCCTTATACAACCTAATGCCATACATCGATGAGGAGGGTGTTTTGCGTGTCAGTGGTCGCATCGATGCAGCCAGTTGGCTTCCATATGCGACAAAACGCCCCATAATATTGCCGCCTAAACATGTGTTCACCGAACTCGTTGTGACGCATTACCATTCGAAGATGAAGCACCAGAATTTTGAGGCTACTATCTGCGAGATTCGCCGTTCGTTTTGGATTCCACGCCTCAGGCAAGTGTTGCGAAGAATTGTCGCCAGATGTTACGTGTGCAAGATAGCGAGAGTCAAGCCCGCCGCACCTATGATGGGTCCACTTCCTGAGGATCGTCTGACGCCATTTGTCAGACCATTTTCATACACCGGCCTGGACTATTTCGGACCGATAACAGTTACTATTGGTCGTCGTACGGAAAAGAGGTGGGTGGCATTATTCACATGCCTCGTTATCCGAGCCATCCACCTAGAAGTAGCTTGTGATCTATCAACGGATGCGTGCATTTTGACCATTCGCATCTGGAGTAGTCCGCCGTGCCGTTTCCAAGTTAGGAGTTCTTTACGTGGATATAAGTGAATCGGGCTGATTCACGGGGGCGGGGATGTTAAAGAACTACGTCACCAAAACCACAATAGAACAGAACTACAACAGTACCATCTACCGAGGAATAGAATATCAACCAAATGTCTAGCTGATTCGTTCTTACTTCAGTTCGTACTCCTCGCACATTTGACATATCGTTTCGCGCCTTTTAGCAATTTTTCATTCTTGTCTTGAAAGCGAATGGGAGAACAAACTGCGGTAAGAAAGAAATCTAAAACTTAATAATTATATGTCTAAATCTGTTCCTTTATAGAAATAAAATATACTATACTCTTTTGTACTACATATTAATTTCACACTCCTGTTCGCCTCTACAAGTCACAGCATGGTTGTGCGAGCTTTGATATTAAAATGAATGTAATGCATCACACCCAATGGCAGTCAACAGTCAACACATACAAAATGAAATAAAATAGAATCGTTATAAAAAATTCATCGTTCACGCAACGTTATCTCTACATCTCTACATCTCTACATCTCTATCTCTACATCTCTACATCTCTACATCTCTACATCTCTACATATAAATAAAATTGGTGTAGTTCTGTTCGACTAAAATTGAAATTGACTGCATGTCTCTAAATGCAAAAATCTTGGAAATTGCTGAATATATTCTGGTGAATTTTTCACAGGCTTATAGAGGATACTTAGGCCTACAATCTCCACTTTGTCTTAACTCTATATCTCTATAAATTCCGGAAAAAATTGGACAAGAGTAATTTTTTTTTTCGTTTCGCTTCGATTTTTTCTTTGCAACGCTTTGCGTTCGAAAATACTGGGAGCATTTAAATATACTAATTACCAGCTTATAAAGGACATCTGCAAGTACAATTTAGGATATCCATTATCTCGATAACTTAAAAGGTTTTCAAATAAATAGGAAAAACTTGAAATATTTCTACGATTTTCGCCTCGGTGAGTGGATATGCACTTCATTCTCAAATCAAACATACTAACAGCACAATATATTGACATCTCTTTTAACCTTAATTTACTCCTGTAACGGAGAGGGAGACAGTATACTGTTTGGTTTGCTTGGAAAAAAAGAAACTCATAAAAGAAATGTCAAATCAGTGTTAGTATATGTAGGGTAAAAGTCCCTACACGTAGGGATCTAAAAATGATACCGTAAGGAAAAAAGGGCAGATTTGTATAACGTAGAGATTTTTTCGGACGAAACATTTTCATCTTTGCTCAGTCAAGAGATATTAATTTATTATTTTTTTTACTTTTTATATTTTGCTCTTACATTCGTCGATATTCGCTAAGGAATGAAATTAGATGACATGATTTGAAGAGTCAACAAAAAGGAAAAATTCATTTGTGGTTGAGATTGCGTATGAGGAGTTTGATTCGATTTTATTCGTGTATGTATGGATAAAATAGTTATGTAGAGAGATTGTATTGAAAATTATTCGACGGTGTAGGGAAAAAGTAGGAATTTTCTTTGTGCACTGTAGGGTTTATTTTTTTGGATGTAGGTACATAAGCTTTGTCAAATATGTAGGAAAGGTTTGTTTATCTGTGTTTTGCTTACAAAAAAAAAATCTATCAATATCTATGAAAGAATGTCAAATAGATATAGGTATGCATTTTGTATTTAAAAAATTAAAAACATCAATTTTATTCACATTTTGTTCGATTAATACCTATAAAAGCGGAACACATGGAACACCCAGTGTGTGGTATTTAAAATAATAGCCAAAGGGCGAATGCACTATGGCTAATAAATTACATATCAATAGAAGCGGTTAATAGGACTATGCAAGATATGCTAAATAAAAACAGATTTTGTTCTCTGGTGATTTCAGACGAAGATTAATTATTAAACGTTCAGTGCTTTGGCGATACTTTAGAACAGTGTACTTGACTCAGAATATATGATAGCAGTATCGGGGGATTCTGATATTTGCAAACTTCTTTTTGAGAGTGATTTCGTTGCAGAAAAAGGTTATTGGGGCGTTAATTTTAACTGGTTGTGGTAAAGGAGATACGGTTTATACCAAAAATACCAATTATTCCCAACAATATGTAATAACCCATTTCAGTTTCAACGGATTCAATTTCCTATTTTTTTTTTTTGACAATCAATAAGTTTCAGGCTCAAACTTTAAGAAAAGCGGGATGCGGGAGTTGAATGCACGGGCATTTATGTGTAGCGTGCAAGAGGATAAGCAATGCAGTAAATATCACAACTGTTATGAAACCACATTTTGCACGTGCGAAGCCGGGCGGGTACAGCTAGTTTATGATAAAGTCAATTAACGACATCTTGCTAGTGGTGATTGGTGAATACATATTTGAGTTTGGAAATTTCCTTTTGCAAATTATCAAATTAACAGTTTTTATAAACGTTTTATAAGCACTACCTAATAAATTGATAATGGCAACAAAACTGTAATGAGGCCTTCGCAGTAAATTTCAAAATTATAATATTCATTCAATTCGAATATTGCTAAACGCGTCTATTTCATAGTAGCAATTTATTTTCACTCTGAGAGTGAAATGTTTTATGGATACCACATACATGTGGCTTTGAAGTCACCGATCAGATTCCATATCATAAACATTTCCAATGGCTGCATTAACTTCATCTACGTTTCATCATTATCGACCTTTTCTTGTTGTTTTATTATCCATTATAGCTGTACCCGCCAGACTTAACCCATTTCAAAGACTTTTGTTGCTTAGATATGTTCCTGTCTATTATCATCTAACAAAAGACGCAACTTAACTTTGGTATTAAGTTCCGCCCACGTTTCGCAAAGTGCTTTTTTCGGACAATGAAAATCAATGTTCCACAACCTTATGTAGCTCCCTTGTGTGGGGGAGATGCCACGCGCCTTTGTCAGATTTTGACCAGACTTCATAGGAATTTGAGCCGATTAATGGCTGCAAATTTAAGCGCATTATTTATAAGAGCTCACAAACCAACGCTAGGTAATTCTATTCTGGAAAAGAATATATGAACACACTGGGGAGGCCGGGAGGGTATACCACAACTGGTATTGCCGGTCTGTGTTACAAAAAGGCTATATAAATTCTCCCTGATTAACTGAATTTGTCATTTCATAAGGGTCGTGAACGTCCTCGCACCCAACGAGGATAATCAACTTGAGCGTAGAGCTAGTTCTTTTTGTAGCTCATGGTATTGTGCATACACACAACATTTAGTAGCACGAACATGAGTGGTTCAAACAACGAAAATCTAGGAATTGTATCGCCCTCGGAAGCATATCAGTGCTACAATAGGTGTCATCCCACGGTTCTTTCTTGGATTTAGCGCTAGTTGACGAAAGACTGGAACTAACAAACACTGATCTCAGCACGCGGAACTGTTTACGAACGGTTGAGTACGATAGTGATCACTACGGACTTGCCGCCGTAATACGGATCCCGAACGAGCAGACGCAGCTGGAGCAGTACGACCAAGTGCGTTCATTCGATTACCGAAAAGCGCAGTGGTCGCGCTTCACCAGAGTTTTAAAGCGCGACATACGCTCATGCGAGATCGACCCACCGACAAACAGGAACTTAACGAACGATGAGATCGACACTCATTTACGGCAAATGAATGTCGTCATCAAACAGACAATGGAACGGACTATCCCTCGGGTAGGACATTCCAACGACGAAGAACAAACTGAGAAGTATCGAAACGCGACAATCGATGCTCTGTACAGACATAAAAGTAGACTGCTCTCGAGGCTTAAACGGCTACACAGACAGTTTACTGACAGGAACGATCCCGAGATAAGGACACTGAAGTCGATGATCAAAAACTTGAAACAGTTGATCACCGAGAATTACAGAAAATCTGTAAGTTTGTATTGGGGCAATAAAATTCGGGCTATAAAATCCAGAAGTCCGAGTATGTTCCCACAAATAAATAAATTGTTCAGGCGTAAAGATCATAACGACATTTCATGTGTTCGAATACCTCAGACGAACGAGAACAGACAGACACTACTGACTGCTGGCATAAATCCGGAAAGTGCTGACTCGAACGACGGTTTTTTCGTGGTAGAAGACCCGCAGAAGAGGGTGGATTTGATGGGAGCTTTCTTTGAAAATGTGTATACGGTGAACAACCCTGTTCGCCGTAACCACGACCTCGAGGAGAGGGCCTTTCTTAACCACTTCGATCTGCGGACCGATATTCAAAATTGGCGATCCGAGAACAACGGTTTTAACGTGTTCGATGACGACTACCGTGCAAATGGCACAATCGCCGATTTAAATTCTCATCTGTTCGTGAGTAAAGATGAACTCCGGTGCATCTTTGAATCACTAAAAAACAAAAAGTCGGCGGGAGTTGACGGGGTCCCAAACGTCGTATTAAGACACCTGCCGCTAGAAGCGATCGATATCTTCACCACGCTATTTAACAATGCGCTGAATAATGCATATTATCCGGCGCAGTGGAAAATAGCGGTGGTACACCCTATCCCGAAAAAGGATAAAGATAGGACAAACCCTGCTAATCTGCGGTCAATTAGTTTGCTCCCGAATATTAGCAAGGTATTCGAGAAGGTCGTCAATAGATCTCTTTTAAGATGGGTTGAAGAAAATAAGATTATTCCGGACAACCAGTTTGGTTTTAGAGCGGGGCATGACACTATTCATGCCGCGTCGAAGCTGGTCTCCGACATTCAGTGGAATAAAAGTAAGAAGCAATGCACGGGTGCCTGCCTGGTCGACTTTGAGAAGGCCTTCGATACCGTATGGTTGGAGGGGCTCTTTTATAAGCTGACCAGAATGGGCATTCAAAAACCTTTGCTGTATATGATTTATGACATGCTTATGGGAAAGAAGTTCGTTGTCAAAGCTGGCAACGTGACTTCGAGCAGGGTTTTCGAAATTAAAAACGGCTTACAACAGGGAGCAGTGAATTCTCCGGTCCTGTTTAATATTTACACAAGTGATCTGGTGGGTTCCCTCAGACACGCTATAGCGTACGCAGACGATTTAGTGGCGTACAGGTCAGGACCAAAAATCGAGGTCATCAACATCCTTCTGCAGCGTGACTTCGAGCAAATTAAGAGGTATTGCGATGATTGGAAGTTGAAAATCAATTTCCAAAAATCGGAAACGATCCTGTTCAGAACTCCATTGGCTGGGGCCTCTAGGGACACCAGAAAAAACTGGAGAAAATTAACAATTATTGGACAGCAGGGACGACCATTGGTGGTGAAAAACGTGGTCAGGTATCTCGGCATCCGGCTCGACCAGTATCTGTATTTTGACAAACATATAGATGCTTGTCTTGGCGGGGCTAAGAGGGCCTACGCTCTGACAAGGAGACTGTTTCGCAGCAGTCAACTTGACACCAGGGTGAAGGTCATTTGCTACGTGGCCCTTATTAGGCCTATCATCGCTTATGGCTGTCCCTTGTGGTTCAATATAGCGCCGTCCTACATGGAAAGGATTCGGGTGTTTGAGAGGCAATGCCTCAGGGCCTGTCTAGGGTTGTTTAGAACTCCTGAATCCCAGTACATAAAATACTATCCCAACAGGACCTTATACAATGGGGCCCGACTGAATAGGATTGACAATTTCCTTATTAAGGTGATTCGGAGGCACGTTGCTAGGGCGATGGCCAGTGATAATAACCTGATCTCAGGGGCTTACTACCCCAATTTAATGTACCACGAGAGTACGCTTCGGTCTGGCTTTATCCCGCCTGAGGCATTTCTTCATGTAGACATGAAAGGGTTAGTCCAGAAAAAAGATGGTGTGCCGGTATTGTACCACAGCCACCGCGGCGCGAGGGATAAGCGGCTCATCCACGACGGGTACGCCGCCAATGCTCAGGAGCTCCTCCGTTTTAGTACCGCAATTGCGGAACGGGACAGGGTCGATACGGTAAAGCAGTTCACCGAATTTTGGTGGCTTGAGGAAGAAGTGAGGGTGGATACGCTCTCCCGGGCCGGTGCGCTACTTACGTAGCATCCTCCTTAGTTTAAGCTAGATTTAAGTTGGTAGGTTTAGGGTTAGAGTAGGGGGTTTTTGGGAGGTGTCGGGCTAGCCAACATGAAAGAGTGCTTCCGAGACTTGACCGACGCTTATGGCCTCGGTGGAGGCTCGGCGGCGCGGATGAACCCTTGTTGGCGGCCGACAGGCAACCAAAGACGCGATCAGGATGGTGACCAATCGATAAGATTGCTCACCACCCTGATTATAGGTAATGTAGGTTAAGTAGCTTAGGTAGATTTAAGTAGTTTTAATAAAACAAATAATAAAGATTCCAAGTTTTCTAAAGTTTCTTGGAAATTAAAAAACAAAACAAATCATATATATAGATAGATTTAAGGCCGAAAGGCAATAATTTTAAGCATATTGTTAAGTTTAGAGCGCTCGCTAAGAGCCAGTAAGCTAGAATAAGATAATGTTAGTTTTAAATTAGATTTAGTCGTTTTTGTCTAGTATGTAAGTTAATGAAAGAATTAAATAAAAATGAATTTAAAATGAAAAAAAATAGGTGTCATCCCAGGACACTATCTTGTAGGCAGGCTTATGTCGTTTTCCATTGGGACCAAAAATCAATCTTTTTTTTTATCTAAATCACTTTTAACGTTCCATTGGGCAGAAAAATCAATCTTTTTTTCGATTCGGATCACTTTTTGCAGAATGCAGATCTCGATATTTTTTCAGATCTACACATACCAATGCACTTTGCACAGCTGTTTTACGTCAGCTTAAGAAGTTTGCTTTCGAGACAAATTCGCAAAGTTTCGTGAAAGCCAAAATAACAAAGTACCTATATGTGTAAATAGCTATGGATATTATTTCGAAGGAATTATTATCTTTATTGTCTTCCTCGTCATCTGAAGACTACAAACCACCAAGAATAGGTACTTCATTTGGTCGTCCCAATGGAAAACCACATTATAATGGTCTAAGGGTGTCGGGTAGCCGACAGCCACTTCAACCTTACCTAACCTAAACAATAAAGTAAGTTGTAATATTATACAGTCAAAAGAACAGCACCTTGTCTTGTTCAGACACAGCCATTTTGTACTCTGTTAACCAAGGCAGTTATTGTAAATTGTTTAACTCCGTTTCAAAATCTACCCGTCCGTATTGAAAGAAACCTTAATAGTGGTACCTAGGAGAAAATTAATTTCCAGTATCCGCAAGTGTTTGCTCGACACGAATGTAACAAAATCGTAAATGAAAAATATCTGTATAAAACATCCAGAAAGTAAAATTTGTTTTGCAATTTACTGAGTAGAGAAATGTCAAGTCAGGTGAATATAATTAAATCGTAAATTAAAAATAGGAGTATAATTTGTCTGTGAGGAGTACGGGAGTACAGCAGACGAAGAAGGAGTACAATATAATCCAATTGTAGTAGGTACTTTCGGCAGTGCTGCCCAAAATTACAAACAGAAAAATGTTAATTACAAATATTTTGCACAGGTATTCTTATTTTCGACGATCTTTTTCTATGTATTCGCATATTGCCATTCTGTATATTAATTCCGTGAGATGTGGCGAATCACAAGCAAACAAAATTAGTTTATCTTCAATACAAAACACAGTCCGTACATCCTAAAAAAAGCAACAATCGAAGCGGTCTTTAAAAAAGAAAACGAAAATTATAGTACCGTGCCAGCGTTGCCATACGGTCAACATATTTCCCCCCCAGATTTGTTTGTTTTTTTCCAAAAAAAGCTCCCATTATTTTGTCATTAATTTCTTTTTAACATGTTGTATGTACGACTTAAAAAGAAATAAATAGTAGGTGCAACGTGCAACAGGTCAGTAGAGACATTAGGCCTAGCTCTTCGCAACAATTTTTTTTTTTTGGAACGAATGGAAGGGGCTTGTAATAATTTTATGCTGAGCCCAAGCTGCCAATTGAGAAGCTCTATCATGACAGATACTCTCGGACAGAGATGAATGATTTAAAGAGATGGATATCTTTCGTACGTCTATCCCCCAAAAACACATTTGTTTACATTTTTGTTTTTGTAATTTCAACCCCCGTCTGTGAAATCCTACATGTGAGCTACAAAAAAGCATGTTGCTAATGGCTGTCCGCCAATCGAACCTGAGATCAATCGCTTGGTAGCCCAACACACAGCATTTTAAAATAAAACATACTTACATTTCATGCTCATGCTCAATTTTGAATCATTTAGTTGTGAACAGAACGCTAGATAACTCATAAGTATAAGTTCTCAGCTCAGCGTTTCTTACGTTCACAGAATGCCTATAAATTTAATTTGTCGGAACGAAAAATTCTCCGCAACGCATACTCCTTCGGAGGGTCAAATTGCATTCGAGTTGTCCGACTTCGAAAGAGAAATAAACAATTGCGATGGCGCAACTCTCCAATTCGTAAACAATTTCCGCAACAAGTTTCTGTCGGAGGATATCGGAATCCAAATGTCAAAAATTTACCAAAACAATTCACTTCATCGCACTTCAACGTCTTTCACCAAAATGCGTTACAAAATATCGGAACAATTCTCCGAACAGTTGTTCCGAAGAAATACCTCGCAGCAAAAATCCTCCGAATCGTATAAAATCGGAGAATTTATATTACAAAATGCTGCTCGACTTTGATATTGACCGCATGAACCGATGGAATAACCTTCAAACATTCTATGTGAAGGCAAAAATACAAAATTATTTCAAATTAAATAAACACACAATTTGTTCATATTTAATGATATATTTTTATTCAATCAAACTCACATTTTGTTTTAAATTAATAATATTATTAAATAACTATTTCATGTAAAAATATATAATAATAAAATAGATAAAAAATAAGTTATATAAAGAGAAAAGCGTTGTGAAAACTAACCCAAAAATAATATATTGGAACGAAATTAATAACATATTTAGGCAAATATAAAAAAATGTATCTGTATAAAAAAAAATAATTTATTAAATAAAGTTTACACATATAAATGAAATCAATTTTTTTTTCGTCTTTTTTTTTTATATATATTTTCTGCGAAATCTATCCGGAAAGAAGGCAAAGTAATCCTCGAATAATATTAAGTTTGGTGCGATAGTCATTTTACTGACCGCCAACTCGAGGCTTAACAGTTTCTTTCCTTAAAGCTAAAATTTCAATTTTGGAAGCTGTTTTATTTTGTATGATTATATATGTATATATAATATTTTTTTTTAATAAATGTACATCATTCAAATAAATCATTAGATAGTATTCAAATGGATGTAAAAAAAAATTACAAATTTGCTTAGTAACTAGTGGAAGAATTGACTTTTTGTTTTCTCTGTAAAATGCAAAACATTACAAAAACTAAATTTAAATGTTTAACATAAAAAAAAAAAACGTTTACACACAGCACTAATGAATTTATTATGTAGATATAATATTCCTGATACAATGCAAAAAATAATTGTAACATTTCAGTGTATTTTTTTTTTTGTTTTATTTTATTTTTTTTATATGCAACATTCTCCATTCATTTAATAATTTAAATATATAATATTTATAAATTAGAAAAATTAAATACGTTTGTTTTATCCACTAAAATTCTATATAAAAACTACAAAATGTATAAATTATTATTGTTTAACGCTATAAAACCATGTCTATTTCTGTTTCATGTTTTTACATGTAAAAAACTAGGAAGCCCAATTATTAAGGAGTTTTTTTTGTTTTTTTTTTTTTTGTTTTAGTTTTTCGTTTGTCTTTTAAATTATATAATTTAAATATAATTATAGTGTATATTCCTGGGGATGTCATTTTTGTGTTTAGAATTTCGCAATAAATAATTCACCTTATCACTAGATTTAAAGAGTTTTGTTGTTTACAGAAGCAGATGACTTACATACCATTTCATCAATACAAAAATCTGAGAACAATTTTTATTCAAAAAATATATGTGTCTTTTTCTACGCTTCGTTGCAGAGCAGCATTTTTGCTTTCAGACTTTGCTTGAACAGACGAGGGGAGAACAATAATAATATAATATAGATTTTTTGTTTATGCGCATTTAGAGTGTAAATGAAGATAAATGAAAAATAAATAAGATACACCAAGGATTTCTTGGTAACTACATTAGTTTAAATCATGATTTATATAACATTGCAAAATGACTTAACTTATTACATAACTAGATAAAAAGAAGGAGCTGGGGAGGGGGTGCACACGAACAAACATTCTTAGCTGATGGCTTTCTCCGTGTCGTCGCCATACTATACCAAAGACCAATGTTTCACTTTCATCGCGTAAAATATTTTATGTATAGCGGAAGACAGCATTACAACGGTATTGACTTGTTTTTAACATTTTCTTCATTTATTTTTAAATATGTCACTAGGACTAACTACTAATCATATGGAAAGACTTATATAACAATTGTATTAAATAATAATAAATTAGAAAAAAAAAATAAGGCACTTTGAGAATAATAATTTGTAATATCTTGTGTCTTGCGGTAAGTTATTATTTTTTTTTTGTTACGGGACTATAAACAATTTATTAAAGTTTGTGTATACAAACAATAATGATATTCAAATTATGCTGCATTTCAAGAACTAAACAATTACTCTCGCTCTATATTTCTCGATTGATTGGATCTTTGACAATTTATTTGTGCTCTTGCACATACACAAGACTAATTTTTATAAAAAAGAAATATATTTATATGTTTATTAGTATATTTATATCACTTCCAAACAAGTTTGCATTAAAAATACGTTGTTGTTTTCGATTTGATTAATTTTTTGTTTATGTACATGTACACAACTAACGTGTGTAGGTATTTCGTCGGAAAATTTACTTTCAAAAAGAAATTTCAATAAAAAAAAATGTATAATTATTATAAAACCTTATTATGAACAGAAATAATTTAAAAAATATATATACTTGTTGATATATAAACTTATATGTTCACTTGCGGCATTTATCGTCAATCTAATTGATTTGGTCAGTTCAATTTTTCTTTTTGATTGTTTGTAATTCCAATGCGTTAAACAGAATATAAAAAAACAATATTATTGTTATTATTAATTAGATAAAGTCCAATGATAATTAATAATAGATTAAAAAATGGCTAATGCTTTTGCTCTGTTTGAAAACAATTTATAGAGCTAAATTGTTGAAGGCATCTAATGTTGAGCTGAGCCTGTTGAAGACCGGAAGGCGTGCTTCTTCGCTGCCTGCCGAATTGGCAGCACTTGCATTGTTGTTAGTGCTGTTGTTTGTGGTATTAGCGCCACCACCAACTATGGCAATTGGTGAGCTAGACTTGTTTCCAATGTTCGATTGCGAGATCGGCTTAATGTACTGATGATTGGGTGTGCCCAAAATCAGTGATGGTGGTGGTGTATTAACTGGTGACATTGGACTATTTGGACTGGCTGGTGGGCTATGATTGTATGAGAAAGCCGTCGGAAAAACAGAGCTAGCTGGACTGATTTGATCCACAAATGGGAAGCTTCCCATCGAATTTGTTGGGCTCAACGAGAGGGAGCCTGTTGGTGAAGCACGATCTGAACCAGTCGACATACTCAATGGGGGACTGAGGGGAAGAGGATGATTACCCATGTTGTTTTGGGGTAGACGACTAAATGCCGCATTGATGCGATTCTGCTGTTGCAGCTGTTGCTGTTGCTGCTGTTGTTGTTGCTGTTGTTGTTGTTGTTGAATCATTGCACGTGCCTCGTCGGCGTTGTGAACAAAATGGCATCTGGGACCATATGGGCAAAAGCCGACACTATGGAAGGTGCGGCAATATTCAGTTTTGTACTTAGGGTGTCTTTGCAAGTTGCGCAACTCATGATAACCATGAGCAAACTGGCACTTTTCTCCGTATTTACATTCACCGGCTTCTTCGAATGGGCGACACAGCTCGGTCTTGTATCTGCAATATAAAAATATACATTTATTAATACCACATTTTGGTTTTTGCATAAGTTAAAAGTGAATACTTGAGCCAAATACAAGTTTTCTTGGACCAAGGGAAACTACTGATTACGAAATAGAAGGCAAAAGTTACGAACCCGCGGATAATATATATCGACTTATTATGCAACTCCCATGAAAGTCTGTATTGATTTTAAGTAAAAGCAGGTTTGGACAGAAATAAATATATTAAACAAGCTGGCATTTAATATTTCTGCATTTCAGTTTAATTAACTGAACTCGGGTGGTGGTTATTTGTTGATCGCTATGACGCTATACGCTATAACGACATCAGTTAGTTATAATAATGCTGCATTCGTGGCAAATCAGCATGAAGCTTTTAAGACTGTTCGCCCACGGTCCTTTGAATTTCCTTTTTGGTGTTTGTAAGACAACGATTATCGAAAGGAGTTGCATACTACTATTAAAAAATGCTGCAATATTTTACAATACCTATGTAGCGTTGAGAACAACAATTAGGATTCCAATTTATTTTCTAACTAGAGACAACAATTCGAACCCAACAAAATTTGTCTGGTTTTCGCTTCATTTGCGGCAATTATAAGCGTGTACTTCTACACCCTGCGCGGCTAATCAAATTAACTTACAGAGAGGCTTTGATATAAATGGATTGGAGCTGCGCTTGTCAATGGGATTTCTTTATACAGCCGAAGGGATTTCATTGAGGCATAGTGATGGTGATAGCTATACTTTCTGGGACGCAAGGCTCGTATTAACTAACAAAATTAAGTTAGTTCGAAAAGTACACAACGGAATAATTTAATCCTTTTGATGCTTACAATGCACAAGTACGCAATATTCAAATTGAAGAATTATAAGGAAGAATGACATTAAGCTACTGGTGTACATTTGACGACAGAGAGATCTTAATGGGCTTTTATCGATGGTCAACAATTGAAACTGTCAAAAATACAATAATATGTAAAGGACGAATTTAGTATATAGTAGCTCTAAGTATGCTTTCAACAGGTTTCTCGTATATACTGGATGGAGCAATTAAATAAATTGCATACTGATCAATGCTACATATTGTCAATTGTTTTAAAATGAACAAACTCACCTCGATGTGTTAACCTGTGGCAAGGGTTCAGATTGTGTCCTCTCCAATTTGCGATGACAATTCTCAATCAGCGTATTAACAAGCGAGACAACATTTGCGGCGCTGTTCTGCGGATGAGAAACAGCACGAGTCAGTGCCGTATGGATGTAGGCCTTTTGTTCTTGCTCCTGCTGCTGCTGCTGCTGCTGCTGCTGCTGATGTTGTTGTTGCTGTTGTTGTGCAGACAATACACTCAAGTGATGTTGAATTAAACCAGCTGAAGCTGCAACCGAAGCTACAGTAGTTGCAGATGATGAGTTTCCATTTGGAGTACTTGAGGTCAAATTCAAATTATTATTCAAAACATTAGCATTGTGCATTGATACACCAGTCGAAGTCAAATGGTTTACTGTCAACATTGTGGTATTGTTATTATTGTTGCTGGATTGTGTATTTGTCACCGCACTAGGAGCTGACTGATGCAGGTGAATAGATGATTGATTCTGAAATACAAAAGATAAAACAATGTTAGACATTTATGATTTATGTTATCTGCTATTTGCTGTAGATATTCAAATTTAAATTACTTAAAGTTTACCTCTAGGAAGATGGATTATTTTAAATAATAAGGTAATGAATTTATTATAAATAGAAGAATATAAAATAAACATAGGTCCTACGAGTAAAACAAATAAACAGACACCCGAAATACAAAAAAATATTTGAATATTTATTGGTTCATTTGACAGCTCAGTTACGCAGGGCCTAGCTCGATTGAAACAGAATTTGATTACGACCTAAATATGTGGGATAATAATTTGCACGAAAAGGTCAGGTGTAATTGACAAAATATTAACTAATGTCAGCGTTCCGCTGCCCGCTGAAATTTCACCATTTGCGCTAGACGTCTAGCACTTTTTGTGAAATGTCAGGTTTTTTTTATATGGAGTTTGACATGCCGCTATCCATCTAGCGGGCAGTGGAACGCGGGGAATGAAATAAGTTACATAGGTAGCTTTAATGATGTGTTTCTTAAATCCGAGTCCATGTATCGAGATCGAGACATTCCATTTGACATTTATTTTACTCGTTACTTTACTATTATATATTGTTGACAGTTGTTGTGTTCCATTGGTCAAACAATTTTTTTTTTATCTCAGATCAATTTTTGCAAATCTGAATTTTTCGGCAGATTTACCCCTCCTTGCACTAACATCAATTGACGGCCGTCAGATTGACAAGAGTGGTTTTTGTTTTGATTTTATTATTTCGGTTGTGAGAAAGAAGAGTGGTTTACGTTTTGATATATTAATATTTAACTTGTTGCGCCAGCAAAAACAAACTTGTGTGTTTTGAAATTTGACAGCTACACCGCTACTAACTTCACTATATTGAAATTACACCATACAATGACAAAAAGAATCAACATGATGTCGAGTTCCATTCGTAGCGAAAAAGATCAAATTTTTATGACGGATTTTGAATTTGTTTCTTGTCAACTTTGTACATTTGACATAATTTATCAGTACTTGCCGTTTGAAATTCTCTGAACTGTTTCGAGCCAAGAGAGAAACTGCTCGTTACTCGTTATTTTGCTAATTTTCTCTTTTCTACCATTTTCGATGACAACGTGTACAGACTTTGTGCGATTGCGATCGAATAAGTTAGAGAACGATGCAAACCGAGTACGCAAATAGATCATATTACCAATATTGAGAAAAATAATTTGATACATTCGCTTTATCATATCTTTAGTCCGATTTTGTATTTTGCATTTTTGTATCTAACATAACTAAGAAACTAAACTTATAAATAAAAAAAAATGGTGGAAAACGGTTTCGATTAACTAAAAATTGGAATAAACCCAGTCAAACTTTGTGTCGCATGTTATACTCACATCCATTAATTATAAGACTTCCTCAATACGTCATCTGATTTAATTCACATTTTCTGGAAAATACCCAAATGTCCGTGGGATCGACCCAAGACTTTACATTTGTAGAACTGATGTCAATGTCAATTAGACTGTCATAATTTTAAATAATATCGCTTCAAAACCCGCAGTTATAGAAACATCATTCGGTATTCCCACATCCAAAACATTACGACTTGTTTTGTCACAAAAAAAACCTGTCGTCAAAATAGTTCTTAATACCTATTTTAGTGAGTTAATTTTAATGACCAAGATGAGAGTCGTTTGACATATCATTATGCGATTAGGTGGCCAATAAAAACATAAAATTTACTCCATGATGTTTAATATCCGGAAATATGGATATAAACAACAATGATAACACCAAAATGACGCAATGTTGACATTTAAGTCATTTGAGTTGCATTAACAATTTGGAACAACAAGTGAGTCAGCTTTATTGAGATGGAAGGCTATTGAAAACATAAAATAATTGTCAAATGTCACTGATAACAATTTATTTAAATAAAATTGATGATACTCACGTTACAAGTATTTGCACGCATTCGTTTTTGTAAGTCAGGACATTTTGTTTGATTTATTGCATCTTATCTAATCTTCGCTATCTACTTAAGAAAAATTCACGAAAAATAGCTTACTCATGAGCCAATGATATTTGAGTAGGAACAAATTGTGGGTTTTATTCGGTGTACACAGTTTTAATTGTGTTAGATCACAATAATTTAGACTACGAAACTTTGTAAATTTCGAAATTGATCTAATTAACGAATGGGAAAAAAGTCTTCACAAAAATGATAGTAAAAGGTTAATGTATTATGTATTGACGAAACTTGATAGTATAATCATGATCATAATGTTATCTTGATGCAACTTTTTAGCTATTGCCACGTCAGATTGGCAGTACGTACAAATTATTCAAATGAACGATCGACATCATAAAGGGAAGGACATAATATGAATGTGTGGTTGTAACTCAGTTGAATCCAATGTGCAACTGCACTAAAAATGTATAAATGTATTGAATGATGTACCTAAACCCTAATCGGTATATTGGTCTAATCCGTTTGAATGAACTTAATTGAATATTCACACCGCAGCGAAAACAGTGTTTTCGTCGAAAACTCGCCGATGAATACACACCGAACACCAACTACTTTTCGTTTGACGTTTCAATCAGCTGTGAGACACAATAGCCGTGAAACTTCTGTATAAACTATTTTGGTTCAAATTTCGATCGCATTAATTAACAAATAAAATAAATTCAAGTGTCACAACTTACAAAGTTGTAGCTGTTCTGCTGTTCTGCTGAATTTGCTGAATATTGCAAAAGGTGTGTTTGTTTCAACAACCCACCGATTGGAATTGGCGTCGTTTTCATGGAAAAAACGACTCGTTTTGAAAACTGAAATATAAGTATATGGGTAAAACTTGTGTTTTCGATTGTTTTCGCTCGGTGTGAATAGGGTATAAAAGAACTTTTGCTAATTTTTTTGACATCAGCTTAAATCCAAATAATCCTATTGTGGTTATAAAGAGTGAATTAGACTGCGCAGATGTTACTTCAAACGTAATTTTAAAATCCAACAGATAAATGATCTCATTTCTCATTCAAAAGTTCATAACCTATAGTATAAATAACTTTTACTTCCAATGGGGTTAGCACAGACGTTTAAAGAAAAAGCAATAAAAATGCTGTGTTTATTTAAATTACTGTCAAATACATATTTGTCCCATTAATTGTTTGTACCACGATGGTTGTGTTATCGTGTTGGGGTTTCCATCCACCTGTGTCATTATTGGTGCAAGTGCTATTGATTGTTGGGAAACACTACTTTAAACGGAACACCCGAATAGATTGTCATTATCTGTGTAATATTTCAAAACAATAATTATGCAGTATACGTAGTTGAACGTTTATTTGCTTAATTGATATTGTCCCATAGAAAGTCGTAGGAGCCAACCACGTTGGTGTTTAATATGCGCACAGTATCGTATGAGTCCTTTCCTTATTTAGACAGATTTTACATAGAAACGGACGAGGCACGATTTTATAATAAACCATTAATGTTCTAGTGATGGTAACAGCGAATAAAATACAACTACCGAAAGAATGAACATTATTCTATAGTTTTGGGTAAATATAGAAAAATTTTCGTTCATTCGATAGTTATTCGAAAGAATAATAGTTCGATGTATAGAAATAGACGTCCATAAATGACTCTATAACCCTAGAGCTAGACCTAGCCTCTCGCTACTATTCGTTGTTGATATGAGTGTTTATTTATGACCCGAATGGGAGTTCATCCAGTTGGTCTAAGAATCCGAATTCATCGATAGTTTCGTTTTAATTCCGAAACTAAAAAAGTTTAACAATTTTAGTATGTTTCATTCAGTTGACTAACCATTGTTAGCACGAAAGCGTTCAAAAGTGCACAAAACCCATCACTATAATAGTTTCAAATCGATGCTTGTAATCGACATTTTTCTTCCGTGTTAATAAAATCGTGTTCTTTATCAATTACCGTTTTTTTGGTACCAAAAAAAAAGAAAGAAAAAAAAAACAAACAAAAAAACAAGAAACTAAAATTAGAACCACGATAAGCTTAGTAACAAAATACGCCCCACAAATGTACGAATCCAATTTAGCCAGTGTTTTTTTTTTTTTTTTTTTGTAAATCCATTCGATTTTTTTTTCTCAATACTCAATAAAAAGCAAACAAAGCACTTTTCATAAAATGTCAAAATTTATATGTATACAGTTGGTTGTGCGGACTTAGGTGCCAAAACTGGGGAATTTTAATTCGAACTTTAAAGCAACACTAGCACCACCCATACGTAGACTCAGTACATATCCATACATCATTTTCATCGTATGGGAGCTGAGAGGCAGAAACTGTTGGCGTCTGATAAGATAACGTGTGGAAATAAAGTAGGAGCAATCTTATCTGGTGTTTTTTTTTTTAGTTTTCAAAACAACAACTTTACTTTAAAATTTATTTATATGTATATAAAGAGCGGGATGGAAAAAAAATACTAATAATGAATCGTCTTATCAAGAATAATAATAAAAATTATGAGGCGACTAACAGAGTACACATAAATACATATTACACTTGGTGCGTAGATTGTATGGGAAGGCAGATTCATAAAGTTAAATTCAATTTGTTGATTAATATGGTCATTTGAGAAAAGATTATTCCGCGGATTGAAGGGAATAAAATATACCATTGAGTGCATTTTCTGATGAAAAGTAATTAATGGGAATAGATAATAATCGTTAATTCTGAGAAGCAATAACGCGATATAGCCTGGAAACCTATTCTGATAAGCTGAAGATCCTAACATTTCTCTCGGTATTGTTAATAGATCTTACTTGTAGCTAGTTTTAAACAGGCACATTCGATTTACGAACTCCATGCTCGATTTTACAAACTCACAGTTAAGGTTAAAAATAATAATAAGTATGTCCCGATCATTTTAAGATGTACGCTAAAAACGATTATTATCACCTTGCAATCAACACAATAGGACTTTCTGAAGTCATTCCAAAACAGCTTTGCCAGTTTAGGGTATCTGCGAACATAAGAAACGCTGAGTAACTTTAAGAATGAAGTAGCGTTGAGATCTGTTCTCTCCACAACCAAATGATTCAAAATTGAGCATGACAATCGAGGATGAAATAAATTTGTGTGTTATTTTTAAATGCTGGTTAATAATAGATCGATCCTCCTAACATATATTTGCATTGAAAGTTATTCGTTTTTTCAAAGATATTGGACTATTTTTGTTTACAAAAAACGTCTGTAAAATACAGCTAGTGACAGTTTCATTATGAAAAAGTTATAGTTTTTTTGTAATGCTTCCATAAATATTTTTCCTGATATAAGCACCAACCTCAACTGTAAATTTTATAAACAACAATATCATCTAAACTGCAATAGGCGTTGACATTTTGCGTTGTATTTACTTCCAGCACACTTTAGGAAAACCAAACTTACACGTTCGCGGTCGAAATTCGAAATTTTTACTTTTAAGTCGTACACGTTGAAAAAGTTTTTTTTTTTTTTTTAATAACCAAAACTGGATCAGAAATATGTTGACTGTCTGGCAACGCCGTTTCATAAATGCATGGTACTAATTTCAGTACCTTTTGACAGAAACGCATTATATTATTCACACTGCGCGATACTTATAATAATATTAAGTGTCCAGGCTTAATTTAGCGAACTGACAATAGCCAAATTTTCCATATAAAACTACTGAATGTGACGTACAAAGAATGTGGTGTGAAGGTTAAAAATTACTATTATTAGGGCCCACTGGTGGTTATGGAATAAAACGTTCTGTGAGATATTTCATACGATTAAGCAAACATAATACTCATAATTTTCAAATAGTAAAGTGTCCTTTAAACTACAAAAGCATCACTGCTATCATGATTCATGAGACGAACTTATAAAAAATCATATTGGTTTAGTCATTGCATATATATTCCGACGTCATTATGACGTTAACACTTGTCCTGAATGTGTCACTACTCCCGCTGCTCCCGCAGCGTACTCTCACGAGAGACACACGGACACGAGTGACAATAAAAAGAACGAATTTTCGGGATGTCAATGTCAGCATGTCAAAATTTGGGCCGAAAAATGGCACGTGTAATCCTAATATAGCTAAGAAAACGACATTAAGTTCCGACTTTTAAATGTTTGCCATTAGAATTCTGGTCGAATTCGCTCATCTGAGCGGGTGCATCTACTGGTGAATGTAAAACGTTTGTTTGTTTCAATGAGATATAGTCACGTCAGTGCAACATCAGAAATCAGATGCCCTAGCAAAGTTGTGCATGCCGTATCTATTAGTCCGGCATCACATGGCAACGACGCGGAACTGCATGGAACTACCTACGAGTACAAGCAACTACAATGCAAGTCGACTCGTTAGTTTTAAGCGCAGATGCATGTTTATGGCGTGAGTATGACTGACCGATCACTTTGTCAGACATGGAGCGTTAAAGTACCCAAACGTAGATCAATCAACAAACACTTACACAGGTTATATATTTTTCACCACACAGCTACTGCAAATATTACGTGTTTTTTTTTTTTTATCTATCAGCGAGTAACAAAATTGCATTACTGTTTTGTCCTCTTTGCAATCTCCAATCAAAATGCAAATGTCAAACGTCTCTTTTCCCAGCCTATTATAAATTATAATATAAGTTTTCGTTCGATCATAAAACGTGTCATTTTTGCAATCTCTCTCTCTCTTCAATGTGGACATAAAGTACAAATACAACCAAATATCACAAAAAATACGTTTCGCATTTAAACACTTTTTTTTTCGTTCTCACAAAATTTACATTATAACCTCACACCACACCATTTGCTAAAACAAAAAAAGTGTCAAGGCTTTGAGTAACACACACACAAAAAAAAGAAGACAAATAACAAATAAATAGGAAAAAAAAACCCACGAGAAGTACGAAATCTCTACAGACAAACACACAAAGTTATGTTAATACCGATGGTCTACTAAATTTGGAGCTCTCTTGGACTGAATAAACAGCGATTAAGGTCTATCTCATAATGACTTTGTGTCTCGCTCCACAAAGTCAGACAAATCCAACATAATAGCCAAAAACCCAAGTGATTACATTTTCGATGTTGTAACAGAGACGGGGGGTTATGCAAGTCTGGCCAGGTCATAATAACATAATACACCGTGGCGGTGGCCCCATGGGTCTCAAACTCGTCGAAGAAATAATTTACTTTCTTTTCTTCTCTTTCTATCTCTGCTTCTCTTTCTTTTCATTTTGATCGTCCATTTCCCTTTCATTAGAAAAAAAACGGGTTTGGCTCGAGTTTTCATCTACCTCTTCTTCTTCTGCTGTTTCCTTTCTCTTCACGACTGCGGCTACTCAAACTCTCAGCCATAATCTTGTTTTGGTCTAAACACAACCAGAGTCCGGAGTTAAGGCGGCGAGAGATGAGGTAAACCATTTGTAAGAATAGGAAAAAAAAAAGGTTACATAACCTGGCCTAGGCTGCCGCTGCTGCTAGCCGGACGCATCAGCATCATCATGATCATCTTGATCAGCATCATTACCGTGCCGGCGTGTAACCAAACCAGCAGTTCAAAATCGCTAGCCGATGCGGATGTGGATTTTGTGGGTCTTGTCTTTTTTTTCTATTGCGTAGATGGAGGAAGAAATAAACAACAACAATAGCAACATGCCCGAATCGATTTAATTTTTGCCGAGATTTAGCGCTTTCGTCTAAGTCTAGGATCTCGCAGCAGCAGTACCAGACGCGGATATGGAAACCGCTCCACTCCATACCATACACACCAAAGCATAACAATGACAGGTCGGTCTTGGTATTGGGTTTTGGTAACAACAATAAAGCCGACCAGATATAGAGGAGTTGTAGAATCGTTGGCGGTGGTGGCCGCCGATCACGTCTGTCGTCGGGGGTGGAGGAGAGGAGGCAGGGCGACCACGACAGCAACGACGACTAGGCTTGGGGGATTACCCGTGCCAGATTTAGAGGTGTTATACCGTGCTGCTGCTGCTTCAAGCCCGCAATGATACAAATACTGGTTTCTAAGATCCGTCATTGTTGGCAGTTTCACAAACACACTTGTTATATTTTGTTGCTGTATTTTTTTTCTCTGCATAGGTATTTGTTTGTTATTAAAAGTGATACGTAATACTCGCGGTCACATTGGTGTGTAATATTTGCATTTAAGATGTTTTTTTTTTTTTATTCATTTCTTTCATCTGTTAATGTTTGTTGTTATTGGTAATTTGTTTAACGATGTAAAAAAAAAAAAAACGTAGTTAAGAAGAAAATGCAATAACATTTGTCTTGACACTCAAGGTGGGCTGCCGAGTGCCGACGTCGACCGCGGCAACAACGATGACGATGATGAGGTGTGCACACACAATGAAACAGGATGTTGTGCAGTGTTTTTTTGTTTCTCCACGTCGCAGAAACATGTGATGGAGTTTGCATAGGAAATTTTCATGAGTATAGAGTAATTTTATTTACTGAATGGAATAATGGTCATTTGTTATAAACAACGATGGCGTATATTTATGGGTAATTTGATTTGATAGTAAAAAGTGTTTCGTATGCTGTTGGCACTTTCGTTTTTGCGGGAGTTCTTTGATGCAGGTGGTAAGGATAAAAATATGACTTAAAATGCAAGCTTTGTAGGTAGGATGTGCTACTGCTTGGAGAAGACGAATTGTTTTATTTTACTTGCATTAGCTAGTTATAATTTAATGGACTTGTGGAAAAAATCAATTTATGCGCATAATTGCCGTGGCACATTGACTTTCAACCAGGGCTACCAATGTACTTCATATGCAGAAGATCTACTTCATTTATTCCTCTGCTACGTAGCAACTTATTTCCACTGCGTTTGACTCATTTTTATATAACGATCAAAATTTAATCTAATATGTGTTATATTGATCCATTTTTGCAAATCAAAAAAATCATTTGCTTGATCTGAATGCACTCATCGCAAAAATCTACTACAATTTGCCTTCAGTTTTCCAAACAGTCAAACTACTTGTCATGGAGAACAATTCACTTGAATTGATTTGAGTTGAATGAAACATAAAGTTCCTGTTTATTTTCAAATAAACTAATGTACTAGGTACCTATTAGTTTATGAAACTTATTCTTTAAAGAATGTAATTGTTAAACGAAAAACTACTCAATGTTATCTTTTCCTTCTGAATATGAAATAATTTTGTTGTTTTTTTTTACTATCTGCTAGGTTTTTTTAAAATCTACTTCATTTTTTTGGCGATTTGTTACACTTTCTGGGCTCAACATTGGCTTTCAATACATGTCCTGCTTCCCTCCTGTGGGTGCTATAGCTGCAGGGTCTCATCGTAAGCGCTGTGCCCGAGGTGGTCATTTATGTTGCCTGCTCTGCTTCTCCAACTAACATAGAAACCGGAAACGCTCGGTAACAATTCGATGTCGCACATTGTTGCAAGGCGGTGCTTATTCCACGTAAAAGATATTCGAATTTCTTTCCACATATAATATAATCAAGTCAACAATTGCCTGCCTAATTTATACCACTTATTCCAGTCATACAGGCTTGTAAATTTTAAATATTTGTTTTATAGAAATTGGTCCATTTCGAGACTTAGGTTTAAAACTCCTCCCATACGTCATTTGTCAAGTCTACTCTTGTCACGGTAAGATTTGATTAATTTTTCAATATTTTAATAACCTGCGTAGGCGCAGTATCTTAGTGGTTAGTGTGTTGGACTACTAAGCGAAGGGTCCGAGGTTCGAATCCCGCAAAAACCCAAACTCCAACTTAGGGTTTTTTTTCAATGCGCCACCTCTCGCGAACGTCTGACAAACATCCGAGAGTATAACTGTCTTGAAAAAGCTTCTCAATTAGCCGTTTGGAGTCGGCATAAAATTGTAGATCCCTTTCATTCGTTTCAAAATATGAAAAACTTACACAAAACGAATGGTTGTGAGAAGCTAGGCCTAGGGTCCCTGCACCTAAACTAAATTGATGCATGTAAAAGCTGTGTTTTTTTTTTTTTTTTTACGAAATTCAACATTGGGTACTATCAAGTATCTAGTTTAGTAAGTCTGACAGTTGTCTGACTAGATGTATCTCGGTTTTGATTGGCTGAAATCGGTCATCTGAGCAGCTGTTTTAGTTGACGTTTATGGAGGGGTAGTCGACGAATCTAGTCAAGAAATTCGTGACTGAGTACCAAGTTGACAGTTCGCATATTTGGCTGACGTAGGAAAAGTGACGTTCCCGACCAATCTAGTTTTTGCGTTCAGGTTACATCTTCTCCAGTCCAATCTAGTCGACTTAAGATAACTAGATTCTGGAATGTGCCTATTTTACCCAACATAATAGGAATTAAAATGTCAAATTTAAACATAGTCGAAAATTGTTGCCAGGTTTGTACCTATTGCAAACACAAATAAAATTTGTATCATCCATGCACTGTCGTCAATAATAAAAATACGCCTCCACCTTATTCTACTACCGAGTCAAGTGTCAAAGTGACATAAATTCGATTCTATTATCATTCTTTTTTTTTTTTCTTTTTTTTTTTTTGTGCTATTTATGATACTTGTTCCGTTGAGTCTTGAGTACCTAATACATACTTGACAATTCCCCTAGCAGAAGTATGAATGTGTATTGCGCATCAACCTTTGCTGAACGTCCGATAAATCGAAAGAAAGTAAACCCTGACGAACAAAAATGGGAAAACGAACAATATCGCGTATAGTAAATATATAATTTGTCATCCGATAAGAACTTTTATGTCGAAGTCGGTCGATTTGAGTTTGTATTTTTGATTTTATTTTACGATAATTAATGATAACCGATGTCCTTAAGATTTGACACACTAAATACGGGTGAGAATGTCATTCAAAAATCAAAACAATGACTCGACGAATACAACTACGTCATTCAAAAGCAGAAAATGGTTTAGTATTCTCTGACTTAATTCACAAAACTGCAGAGCAAAATGAGTGAAAACAAAAACTCCCAGTTCATTCAAAGATCACACCAGACATACCGAAGCTCTGATTTCAATCTGGCCAAAGTGTCACGACTTTTCTAGTGAACTTACTAAGCACATCCTAATCTTTAAGTAAAATAATGAAATTTGAACTTTGCTTAACGATATCATGTAAAATAATATGATACTGTTTTTTTTTTATTTGCATACATATTGAAAATTATTCAGATTGTGTTCTACAATCTGACTTCATGCAATTAACCGTAATCCAAAAGTGTGCGGTTTGTAATTGATACATTTTTGTAGAAAAAAGCATCTGAATGAGAGCTCACATTTTAGCAAACACTAATAAGGATTATCATTCTGTATGCTGAGTCATTTTTAAATTGCAAAAGATACCTAATGTGTCTAGTTGTGGATTTTGTTATATTGCAGTGGCGACATACAGACGCGACTGATCATTTGTCATGTCAAGGGGCTAGGAGAAAAATAAAACACAATATGACACTTAAGATGTTCAGAATGTCACCCTCTGCTATGCAGATGACAGCGGATGATGTAATAATACAGTCAGACGAAGCTATGAGAGAAGAATAAAATGGGTGGAAGGTATTTCAGAAGTCAGGAAGTGATAGGTGCGTCCCTGCCCGTAGCTGCAAAATCAAAGAAATGTTGAAGAAGTTGTTGCCGTTTTTCAACTCGATTGACTTGACGAACTTCTTTCCCTACTTCTGTACTTAGGTTTTGCTTTGTTATGAGTGCTATAGCTGTTTCTGAGTCAAAATGCACTCGTCCCAAATAATTTCTTTGCAAATTTTATGAACTCCTATCAATAATTTACCAAGCTAAAGCTGCTTATGATTTTTTTATTAATATTGGAGCAAGCAGACCTATTACTATAAAGGGGGCCTGGGTTTTCACATATTTGTTAAGCTGATAGGAAAATTGAGTTTATGCGTTCAATTATCTGTGGATATTTTTGTTGTTGACTTGCAATTTAATTTATCCTTTGCTCATTCAGAAGTTCTAGAACAAGGGTTTTCGGCTCCTTTATTTACCATTCAACTGGCCTATGCATGCTTTTAAAAACGATGTAGGGCGGTCGTTACAGTTTTTGTTTTTCTTATTTCCCATTAGCAATCATTATTGAGTTCCTAGTTGGGTTTTTTTAACTACTTTAATGAAATCGCCGGTAGCACTATTACAGAGTTTCTACTGCATGTAAATCACATAAAAATGTCAATATTAACTGACAAATCACTAAACGCGGTAAGACTCGTCTTTAGTGTCCAGATAAACATTTTCGAACTAACAATGGCGAAATAAGGTGCATACGTGACCGCTGCAAAATTCCGAAAAGTAGCAAAAAATTGAGAAAAGAAGAGCCTTTTCTAAAACTATTCTGCACATTTATTATTTTTGAACGATATTTCAGAAGTATTGGCTCGCTAAACACTATATTAGTGTTGTGATAAGCAACTGTGGTACATTTTGAAGGTTTTTACTTAGAAATAACGGCTTTTGAAAATTTTGAAGCACATTTTTCAACTAAAAAAATGGCCAAAACGGCCAAAATAGAAAAAAATGGTGGCAGACTCTAAAAAAAAGGTGCCAAATTGCAACTTTTGTTGTACTACGGGAATGCTGCTGTGGCCTACAAAATATATGTTGAGTACACACATATAAAACTGATTATTAACAAGTCCCTAAGAGAATAGCCCTGTTAACATTTTATTTGACTAGATCAAATTTATCACTCAAAATTAGTATTAGTGCATGGTCAGACGTCAGGTCAGATCATTATATGAACTAGAGAAACAATCTACTGATGAATAGATCGTCTGCCCCGAGCAAAAATGAAGCATGCCCCTATTTTGACAAGAACTCACCACTTGCCACGCAGTCATATTTCACCTTCGATCTCGCTGATAATATGCAACCATTTTCAAGATGGCATTACAAATTAGAAAATTAGAAAACATTTCCAAATGTCAGTAATTTCCATTTGCGTTCCAGTCATGGAATGTTTTTCTTTTTCAACTTTCAGCAGTAAGTTTTAATGGGGCCACAAGTTACAACCAAGGACAACCCAGTCCATTCCAATGAATTGCTAAAAGGTTTAATGTTAAACAAATCTACCACAAAGGCCCAGCTCCGATGGTTTTTATATTTTTGTATAAACTATCTCTGTTTATATCAAAAAGCCAACCAAATGAATTACGTATCTATTAAAATGCAAACAAATATGCAGATATATATCTACCTATATGTATTTATATTATCGCAATGACCACAACAAAGTTGGAATCGATTGCACCCTAAATATGCAAAACCGCGCGTTTTATGTCAACGCGAGTATATTTGCACTACACGTATTGTAATGAAGTGTTGTTTAGCTGTCATTTCAAATGCAAGAAATTCAAATTTCATCACATTTCCAGTGATAGTATGCAGCTAGTTTGTAGGTATTTGCATTTGTACGTACACTCGTCCATATAACCTATTCCAACAATTTGATTTGAACATTTAAAAGTCAATCGACTTATATGCGATACTCGGTTTATCTGAAACGGAAGTCGAATGCATAAAGAGATCTATTTAAATACACGGTTTGCCTAGGTGATCCTCCTAACTTTACTGATCTCGCAAGGAGAAAGGAAATCACCGCAAACGGTTTTACTCTCTTTAAAAAAACATAAAAACAATTTTTATTTATATTTTTGCAACAGCATTGTATAAGAAAACAGTCTTGCAAAATGGTTTCGTTTTATATAAGAGACTCGTGTGTTATGAAGCGCGCCGACATAACATAACTCAAGTTGCTGGCTTAATGTGTAACGACGACGACAACAACAGCTAGGTATAGGAAAGTAAAAGGAAAAACACCAACAACGTATAAAACTAGTATACGGTTGAAAAACCTGTATTTTTCTTCCCACGCGGGTGCGGATCCCTCTTCGGCGAAAATCCAGGGGGGGAGCTTAAGCTGTCATTGCTTAAGCAACGAAGCAGTAAGCCAACCAGCCAAACGACGTAAAAAATTCGCTTTGCTAATAGCGATTTCATACGAAAGTTAGTAACAAGTCTTGGAGTAATTTGTGTCTTTCCACACTAAAGCTGTTGCTGTTGCGACTGTGCCGTGACTGGTATATGCACTGGAATCGATTCATGTGGAAATAGTAGCGTTCGTATAATACTAGTCTGCTACTATATTACAATAATGACTACAAGTCATTTAATTGTTTTCTTTTTTTTTACAGTCGATCGAGTGCCCTTCGGCGTGTAATTCTTTGCAGTAGTTATTGCGATGTAGCTATAATTTACAAATGCCTACCCAGTTTTATACGATTCGGCTATATAGGTAGATTTTTTTGTACCCCGGATGTTGTAATACTATCTGTTTCTTGAGACATGTGTTTTTTATTTCTGCATGAACTACACGCAATGAATAGAACAAACAGGTACTAGAGAAATAAAGATACAGATTCGTATCAGGTAGAAACAACAAATTAACAGGTACGCCGTAGCCGTACCGCTCACCTAGACCAAACATCCAACTAGATATTTATCTTAGAAATTATCAAGAGAAACCTTTCTTCACAAAAATATATAAAGTACCTAGGTTAAGGGATTTAGGAAAAAAAAAGCAGATGTCTACCTCTCCTAAAGGGAACAGGATCCTCTCAAAATGTTCTTTTGAACATGAAAAACGAGTCAAACCGAAAGCCAACGAAAAAAAAAAAAAAGCCTACCACTACAAATCCATACAGAAACACCGAGAACACATGATGACGACAAAGACGACTGACTACCTGTGTGTCGATTACCTAAGAAGAGAGAGGCTTATCTTCGAAATGAAGAACAAAATAAATATAGGTATATATTAAGAAGAAGAAAAACAGGTATGAAAAAAGAACAAAAACAAATAACAGACAACACCATCAGAACCAGATTTCAGCCAAAAAAAAAAAAAGAGCATAACAATAAAACACGAAAATAAATAAATTTTTTTGAAGAAACCTGTTTTTTTTTTTTTAATGGATTCCGATTGATATTTATCCATCTACAGGGTACCACGCAATAAAAAAAAAAATTCTAAGAGTGTCTCATTAATTCGAGCTTGATTTTTTTTTTCTGTGTTTCATCGTGTCTTGTTCTTTTTTTGTTTCTCCCTTCAGCTGAGATTCATTTTTAATTAAATAGTTTTTTTTTTTTTAAGCTACAAGTGTCTTATTAAACTGTTTGACAAATGCCATATGTAATGTGGATTTACGCAGTTGCGAGTTATTTTTAAAGGTTATTAGCGATTATTTTTGTTTTTGTCGACTTGTTGTTATGATTGTCACGCTTCTTTGTAAAAGGTGAGTTTTTTTTTTGTTTTTGTAGCATGTGCTAAAACGTGTGATCAAATCGATTCAGTATTCAGTTTTTACGTTGACTTCTGATAACAAGCAATACGCAAGCAAAGATACCGACTTGTTGCATTCTTGACATGATTTGATATATTAATCCGAAAATACCTACATAGTTTGATACCAGAAGTTCACGCGTTTAATGATCGCAAATGGGTTTTATACCCACCTATTTGTTTAAGGTTATTCTATGTTCAACCTTTGGATTAATTGAAATTGTAAATAAAAAATAAGCCAAAAGCAGCGGTGCCGTAAAATAAGGTAGATGGGAATAATGTCGATCGACTTTGTTTCCATAAAATATTGCAAGTAATGTAGAATTTAGTCAGTTTCTATGTTCGATTTTATTTCCTTAATTAAAGAGTACCTAATTATGTCGAAATGAGAACGGCAATAGAATAATAAAAACCAATTTATGTTTGGCAATAATGTAGAAATGCTTCTGGAAATAATTGCGAAAGCGGAAATCAGATGGAGGTAGAAAATGTAGAAAATTGTTTGGCAATAAAATCGAAATTTAGTCTAATGCAAATGATAAAAGCCATGCACACAAAGTAGGCAAAAAAATATCTTTCTCTTTGTAAATAACGTTGTTCTCTCAAAACTTATCAAAGTTTGGCTGCATTTACCGTTACGGTAATCTTGGCGTTAGCGTTTTTGTATTTGGAAATAAAGTGGAATATTGCTGGCAATAAAGTCGAAAATTCATTTTTAATTTGGGAAATAAAGTCGATTACTGAAATATAGCTTCAATTGATTAGGATGAAAATTAAAACGGTCGAAATTATTACTCTTTTATACTGCTATAATTGTAAATAAGATCGAACGTAGAAACTGACAAAATTCGACATTACTGCCAAAATTTTATGGAAACAAAGTCGATCGACATAATTTCCATCTTCCTTATTTCCGAGCACCAATAGAAGCTGCTGCAACCCAGTTTGTTCCAATTTTTTAGAAGGTTAGGTTCCTTCTGGATTCATAACTCATAAGGTCGGAGAATCAAAGCTTAAAACCGACAAAAAGGTAGTATGCATCAGTGTTATTATATCGTGGGATTTATCCCTTTTTGTGGGAATTTCGATGTCCGAAAAACCTTTCGTGGGATAAAGGGATAAGGCACCAAAACGTGGGATTTTGAGGATCTAATAAAAAAACATTAAAACTATAAATTATTGCTTAATTTCATGAAAACTCCTACATTTCACCATGATTATTAACACACTGAATGTGCATAAAAAACAGCTCATATAAATTGTCTCTTATCAACATTTTCTAGTATACCAAAAAATAATCCTAATAGTGTTACAAACTGAGATTTTTATACTAAAGGTTAATAAATCGTGATTTTCTTTCCTTGTAATACAAATTTAACTTTTAAAAACTGGATTTTGAGGCAAAAAAGTATCGTGGGTTTTCAAAAGCGAATTTGAGTACGGTGAAAAGGGAAAATTACCACGCTTTGTAGGACAAATGAAGAAAGAGAGCTAACAACACTGGTATGCACTGACTGTGCGCATTTTGCTACAGCATAAAGTCGTGTATGTTTGTTAAACATTCATTTGGTATATATAATAGACAATATTAACGAAAAGAAGTAATTGCTCCCCATGTGTCTTCATTATGTCGGAGGATATATAGGGTAGGTTATTAATGATAGCTGTGAGCAGGGTTGCCAGAATTTGGTTTGCTTTAAGCGCCCAAACCTTACAAAATTTTACAGAAATAAACTAAAAAAATAGTGGAAAATCTTGTAATTTTTCCACTTGAGGTACCAAGTGACCAAGAACAGAAACGCAATGAGATTGTGTACATTTGCAGCAAAAAACAGCATTAGGAACAGAACTTTTTTTTTCCAGCGACAGAAAAATAAGTGTTTGACAACAGAACGTATAAACAAGTCAAAATTGATTGTTTTTGTTGCTGCCAGCAACTTTATCGTAGGAGGGAATGAGGGCGTTCAAGTATCTAGTTTAGTAAGTCTGACAGCTGTCTGACTAGATCTATCTCGGTTGTGAATTGTGATTGGTTTAAATCGGTCACGTGGGCACCTGTGACATTTGACGTTTATGGTGGGGTAGCCGACGAATCTAGTCAAGAAATTCGTGACTGAGTACTAAGTTGACAGTTCGGGTATGTGGCTGACGTTCCCGACCAATCTAGTTTTTGCGTTCAGGTTACATCTTATCCAGACCAATCTAGTCGACTTAAGATAACTAGATTCTTGAATGCGTCTAATCGTAATCAAACGAAACAAAATTTGACAGAATAGGCGGTAGCCATGTTTTTATGGATCTGTTTCGGTTTCAGTTTTGTGTAGCTGAGCGAGCAACGTAAACAGACGCAGAATTTACGTCAGATCGAAAAAACTTTCTGTTCTGTTTCAGTTTCTGTTCCTCGTCACTTGGTGCTTTTACCAATCTCACTTATGCGCGCCGCGGATTTTATTCGACTACTGCAATTAACTTTTGTGGCTTGTGTCAAATAAAAAATAAATTGGTGTGCGTGCAAGTAGAACCACTGTTCGATGTCACTTCACTACAAGAGTGCTGTCAAATTTTAAAAGTGCATGTTTGTTCGAAAATAGTTCCTTTTTTAGTTTCGTGAAGGTATAAAACGAACAAAATTAACACGAAATTTGTAAAACGATCCAAAATTGTGCTGGTTGTTCATTTTTTAATTTCCATCGTTTTTGAAGAAAAATGATAGCCCAAATCTCCCAATCTGGCTGGTTGTGAGAAGGCAGGTTTAAGGTCCTATATGCTGAATTTGCTCGTTTTGAAAACTGAAATATGCATGGAAAAACTTCTGGATTCGATGAAGTTTTCGAGTGTTTTTGCGAAGACCCAGTTTTCGGCTCGGTCTCGGTGTGAATGGGTTCAACCTCAAAGCCTGACAAAGATACACCCAACTAACTTCGAAGCCATGTCATGATGGATCGACTGCTAAAAAAACCCAATCAGAGTTATAGTGAAGCAGTCAAGAAGTAGATAAGCTATTGTACCTACGTTTGTACTTAGGGCAGTTCTGCGGAAGCAGTTTTGTAGTTCATTTCGCAAAATCCGTATGAGTATATGTAGATACGTACGAAAAACATACATATAACTAATTTGGCGAATTCAATTACTGCCTCATATTGCAATTTGAGCTCCCAACTCAGTTTACAACATTTAACAAACAAAAAATATGGAAATAACTCGTTAAATTATAGCCGGCAAAGGCAAAAAAGGTTTAAGGCGAAAATAATTACACGTTTACTTAACTTTACCTCGTCCACACGTCCGTTTCGTGTTATGTGTATCGCAAGAGGTACTTCACATCGGTGTATACGTGTTACCGTTTGTTCAATTAAAACTACACAATAAGCAGATTATATGGATCTATTGAACGTTATACTTTTGAAGGCCATAACAAGTTTTATATTGCCGAGAACGATATTAGTCAGTTTAAGCAAAAAATGATATCTTGTCTCAATTGGGTCACTTTCGGTAATTTAAGCGGATACTCTGGCAATAGGAAAAATATTCACCACAAATATATTAACGATTTAATATTTCTTCAAGTTATAATGCTTTTATGATTGTGTTAATAAACGCTTAGGCAACAACGTAGCGCAAGGTGTGTGTTTATGTCAATTAGGCGACTACAACATTAGCACTTTAGAAGATTACCGTAGGTATATAACTATAGGTAACTGAAATGTTTGATTGACTTTAGTCACTTTTTCTAGGAACCTTCAAGAATTTGTTTGCAGTTCGCTAATCAAATACGTGGTGGTAGCGCTTAGCAATATTTACACATTTGTTTCTTTAATTTGAGAATAATTTTGTATGTATGTTTTTTTTTTCACGAACTAAAGTTAATAATAGTAAATAAAATAATGTCCCAAAACATGGTTGGCTTTAAATTGGAAACACCATTTAAGTTTTAACTCAGCCAACACCTTAAAAGCTTTTAGAATTAATCGGATTGAATACTGTCCTAGCCTTTCCCTTCAAATTAAGGCATGATACTTCCTAAATCAATGTTTTTTATACATGAAAACTATTGAGTAGATCATAGATTTAGCGAAGGTAAATTCTTTCGGAATTTATAAGATTTTAATGACCTTATTTGTAAATTTGTGACAGGTAATACAGTACTCCCCGGATATAAACAACCCCCCTAATAGCAAAACCCTTTTATTAATAGCAACAAATTATTCAGTGTTGGGATTCACAGAGCTATACACTATAAGGGTTAATAGGAATTTAATTCCAAACCGGGCCATAAGCACTACAGTTTTATGCCCCTGCGCATGAGCTATTATTCGGGGAGTACTGTACTAAAAGTCATCTGATGAGTATGAGTAGTTTTGAGAAATATAGCAAGCATACCTTACCTACCAGTGGACCTGGCCCTTGGCATATCCAAATCATTGGGAATTTCCAGTAAAAAAAAAACTTAAAACATAGTTTGAGTGGCTAATGTCCAGCTCGAGTTCTACGAATAAATAAATCGAGCCTTAATCACAAGCACGAGTTTTTGTTTTGATTTGTAAGGCATCGCATAAATGGAAAATTCCAGATCGAAATCGAAAAAAAACCAAAGAAGTCCACATCCGATACTCATCATATTTTCGTTGATTTTTAAGTGGCAAACTCTACAGGGCCATGCCTAGTTCTGACATGACCGCGACCAATTCAACCGTCAATCAACAAATTTCGATGTTGCGTTCAGGTAGGTAGCAACTTAACTAAGACAATTGATGCCGAGGGGAAGGGAACTGTAGAAAACCCACACCCACATTTATACCTCGTCTAAGATGATGGGTACAACTTATCATCCGTTCATACAAAAATTGTAAACGAATGTCAAATCTGCTCGGAACTCAGGTTGCGTTCGAAGTATCCGATTCGGAACAAAATAAATCAACGATAGAAACGCGTTCATTTGACATTAAAATATTCCGCAGCATTTAGTTGTTGGAGAGAAAAAGTGTGTGAAACAGAGAGTAACATAATGCGGCACACCACAACGCAGTGCGGCAAGGTGCGCTATAGGCTATAGGTGACCATTTTTTAAATCACATAAAAAAGAGGACATGCATATTTCTTATCGTAGAATGAAGGTTTTTTTTTTCAGAGGAAAGAGGAGGTAAGTTTAGTAAAAAGTGGACAACTTACTGTTTTCTTTTAGTAAAAAATCAGAGAAGAGGATTGTCGTCTCAAAAAAGGTCTACTGGTCACCGTAGCTATAGGCGGAGAATTTTTCCGAAACTTGCATCGGAACGGATATCTCGAATGGATTATGTACAAATCGGAGAAAATTCCGTTTTGATCGGATATCTCGATAGAGGGTTAATTCCCAAGTTGAGTAAGTTCTAACCTACTGATTTAGACAAACTGATCATTAATCAATATGTAAAATCGAAAGTCAACTACAGTCACTCACTTTTTACAAAATACCGATGCTCTAAATCCCCACATCGAAATACGTATATGAATAAAAAAAGAAGTAAAGAAAACGAAAAGGACTCTTAGAACAAAGCGTCATTCCATCCAGCCGGATCTGAGTTGCAAAGTTCACTTCATTCATTGCCGTCAACGCACCCGGATACACTAATATTTTTGGAAAGGCTTTCAACTGGTTTTGCTTGATTATTGTTATGACTTTTGAGGGTATCTCTTAATTGAGTTCTCCGTCACTTCATGTGGTGAACAATCAAGCGTCATCCCAGTCGAACAACGTCAAACATTTTCGTTTTCCAAGCGCCTTTAAGAAATAACTTTCGATTGTTATTTTTGGTTGCTCTGCTACCTCATTGTCCTTTTTTTTTGCTTTATTTTAACTATTGTTCCTTAATTAATAACCTATTCAGTATAAATGTGTTATGACTAAACAAACAACATTTACCACAACTACATGTAGCACTGGAAGAAATAACATACGTACAAGAGAAGAAAAAAAAACCAACACACTCGCAGAAAGAATAAAGCAACAGCACAAAATCGAGTGTGGGGGAAATAACCGCTTGTTAAACCGGAGTTTCAATGTATCAATATTAAAGATTAATTCAAAAGTATATATATTTAGTATAGCCACAGTCATATGCGTATGTTTTTTTTCTAGAACCCGGATTAAAACGCCAATTGACGTAATGACCTCTAGAGGTTGCAACAGCAAACAATTTTTTTTTGTTTTTTTTTTTCTTTTGTACGGCTATCTTTGCATTTATTATTATCGCACTCTCGCGGAATATGTCTACACATACACGAGAGTAGGTATGGTAGCTGGTTCGATGGAAGGAAGAGGAAGTTTTGAAATTTCCAATTGTGCACTGCAGGAAACGCTCACCACTACATAATAGTGCATGCAGTGTTATGTGACGAAACTGCAGCAGCGCAGCAACAACTGTGAGTCACAGAGCAACTGGTAGGTACTATCTATCTACACGCAACAGTGATCGTGAGATGGTGAAAGTAAACATTTTTATTTATTTGTTTCCTCATCATAGACGCAGGGGGTGAGAAATATAAAAATTCGTTTCATGTTGCATTAGATGCTTTTCCTTGTTGACCAAGTCGACGTGAAACATTCCAGCAATTTTTGTCATTGAGCGCATTTCATTGTGCAGAAGGGATTGTGCAACGAAACGAAAGATATCTTTGCGTCAATTGAGTGCTACATCCATTCGATATTTTTATTATGTAACGTGTTTAATCGATGTATAGAAACTTGTTGTGTGGTAGACATTACAGCACGCTTCGCAAAATATCTCCTTCGCTTTGGTTTGTCTATCCACTTTCTCGTTCGCGATCATAACACGACGATGTAATTAAAATCCTTCCTGGATTGACTGCCTTTCGTATATAGTTGTTATAGATGAGCGTAGTACCAACTGGTACGCCAATAAGGTTAACCAAACGCTATATTTTTGTTCAATGACTTCTTACGTCTTATGGACTGGTTTTGGGTCCATCTTTAGCCCGGCAAATGCAAAACTCTCAGCACTTTAGCGAACAATAAAATAAAACAACTAGGTACTGTCGGCGTTGGTATATATATTATGAATACGGATTCAAACATATACGGATACAGCCGCAAAATGGTTTTCATCGCTGTGTTAATTTAGTAATCCAGTGAGTTATGCAAACAGCATTATGTATTCAAATTAGATGAATTTCATTTGTGAATAATAGGAAATTTACGTAATAAATTTTAAGGTCTAGGCCGGGTCGCTTTATTAAGTTGATTATCAATGCGCTAAACGAAATTGCTCACGGCTTCGTTGTGGTGTCTTTGAAAATTTTAAAACTCGAAAAAAAAAAACTATCTTTGCGTTTGAAATTCGAATTTCCATGGTCAACACATGGGAATAGCATGACTGAGAGTATGTAAAAACAAAAAACTAACTCAAGATGCGTGTTGTTTGCATAAAATGCATTTCTGTCTCTGGCAACCACATGTGCAACATGTGACACTATCGCCGCCTTAATGGCATGTATTGTTTAGTTCAATTCAAGTCCACTTGAAAATGACAAACTGTTTGAACATTTGTACAAACGTACGAGTATATGTTTTATGTTTATAAAAGGGGAATATTTATGTATAAATTGAACTCAATTTTCGGAACGCATTTGGGTTTTTATCATGTATGTTCTTTGTATCCTCCCCAGGGATTGAGTGTTATTTTTTGTTTGTCCTTCGTTTCTCTGATAGAGAACAGTCTTGACACTGATAAGAGACTTAAACTATATCTGACTGGAAATAAATTAAAAATACACAAGATTATGAAGCGAGTGCGATAAGAGCAGTCACAAACAAAGAATATTAACTTGGTAAATACCTACTAATATTATCAACAAACTCCGTGTACTCAGCGCCAGAAAGTTTTTTGTTTTCTTCTTCACTTTTTTTTTCACCACTGCGTATGTTTGTAACGCTATTTGATTCGTATGATTAAGATTGAATTACTGCGATTTATGTGCTTTATACTGAGAGCTCTTTTACGCTTGGTAATAAGAATAGCAAACGTGATGTGGGTATTCAAAAAAGAATATTATTGCGAACTTGACTCATACATAAAGCAAATGAAATTCATTTGAATTTGACTTCAGATGCTTACTTAAACACATTACTCAAAGCCACATGTGCGAATTGTGCTAAATGATTTAGCGAAAGAAATGAACAATCTATCGGTGCGTGCAAATATGGCGGATATGGCGTCAAGTCCGGGACCAAATCGTATAAGAAATTCTGTAAACTAGACAGTCAATCAATATTCGCAATGCCATTTATGACGGCACTGGTGGGCGATTCGAGTTGGCTTGCTGTTGCTAGAGGACAGACAGGATTAAATATATTTTTGCGCCGTCCCATTTGAATGGTAAACTCTGCGAACTAGTAGCAGGATGGTAGACGAAAGGTAAAGAAAAGATTTTTTCCATCGACAATAGTTTCGGCAACATGTATTGTATACCTACGCCCATCGCACAGTGTCCAGTTATGACCTCAGCTAACCACTCACTGATGGTAGTTTTTTTTTTTTTTTTGAGTACCTTGGGTCCTTCCTAGGGCCCGTTTGAACCTTTTTTTAAAGCTGGTACCCCGGGACTGCCAGGACCCGCCTTTTGCAAAATATTCCTAATCGGACTCCTTCCAAAACGAGACGATTTGCTTGGATTGCAACCGAATTGGCAACCCACGAAAGAAGCACCTAGCTATATAAAATTGATATAAAAATACTATCCCTTAAAACAATTAGAATTTAATTTACGATATTTGAGAGCGCTGAACAATTTGAGCTAGAATTTGCTATCAAATGTTTATAGCTACGATTCCATTGGATGGCATTGTGTTTTCAAGTTGTTTTGTGGGCATATAAGGAGGAGTGACAGGTAAATCCAGTCAAGCATTTCAGAGTCCAGACTGATAGCTTAAGTGTCAGTCCAAGTGAAATATGTCAAAAGGCAAGTGATTTGCTTCAGTCAGTGCAAAATGTGTTCTTGCATTTTAATTAAAATAAAGCAGAATAGTTTTGTACGGCTACAGTCTGTATAACCTACAATAACAGTCTAAATATTGTATAACCGATTGGCTAACGTGTCAGTTTCGGTAGATTTTTTGTCACATAAAATTAATTGAAGTGATGCAATTGACAGCAATAAAGAAAACTTGTTGTAGAACTATGGCATTAACTTTTACCCACTATAGTTTTGTGTTTGTCTGTATTACTTTTGACGGACTTTCGTTGAGCTTGCTGTCACATGCTAAAGGGGAATCTTATGTCGTTTTCCATTGGGATTTTCAGATTTTACTCTCATATATCAGATTTTTCGTGCCCAATGGAACATAAAAGGAGATTTTTCTTTCTTTGCATCTGTGGCGTGTTTTAAGAGTCAGCTGTTCTTAAATTGTAATTTGTGTTTATAAAAATCCATTCAATTTATGTTGATATCCATTGCAGCGGCCAAATGCAAATTTGTCTCCATTTTTCACAGACTTGTCGTCAATTAATAACGCACTTTAAAGTTTGACAAATGACAAATCTTTGGGTGTGAGTGTGTAAGTAGGTGTAAGTCTCGCTTTTTTGCGGTCAATGGAACATGAAATCTGACAGCCAGCTTTTTCTTTTCCAATGGAAAACGACATCAATCGCAATTTTCAAACAGACCGGCAGAACGCAGAACTAATATTAATATTACAACAATCATTCTTAACCTTCAAACTAAATCTTTTTTAGGTCACAATGGGTAATTTTATATGGAAAATTTTGCCATTGTGAGTTCGTAAAACTTAGCCTGGGCACTAAATATGATTAATAGTATCGCGCACTAATGAAATTGAATTCCGTTTGATTGAAATATTAATTTCCTTAACAAATACTATAGGTGAATCATGTCCTAAAGTTAATAACCTCAGTACGACTTAGTTCAGCCGGGACTGCATAATTGAACTTTACCGAGGTAACCAATATTCAGTTAAGATGCACAATTGTTTAGCCATTTTAATCAGGAATCGATTGCAATGCTCGTGATAAGCCGCAGCTATATTGATTCGATAGACCATACTGATGGAATACTGATAGCCTTTAAATTTTGCTTTTGTTTAGTAATCAAAGACAAACAATTATAATTGCTTAGACATTTTAAGTATTTAGCACGAAATAGAAAAAATGCAGTAGTTTTTATTTGGGCATACTTTTCGATTCGAAAACACCCTAGCATTGGTCAAACATTTTGTTATACGTTAGTAACGAAACGACTAACGAGTACTTAATGTTGGATTTTCGCTATATTTATTTCAGTCTATAGAAATAAGTTTCGAAATAAATAAAAACAATGGCCGCGTACCACTGACCATTAGTTTTGCACATACAGTGCAAAGTAAAGGAATACTAACTATGTAGCTTTATGGCCAGCGCAACAACTTTGACATTTGGTTTCGATTACTGTAAAAAAGGGCCTTATTAATAATCTTATACATAAAAAGGCGAAGGCAAATAGTTAAGGACCACTTTCACTGTTTTAAACACAGCATATTCGCTTGATTTTTTTTTTTTTTGGGAATATTGTGTAGGGATGCAATTTTGTGTGTAATTTGATTGACATTATTTTGTGTATAACCCAGTGCTTAGTAAAATTGTAGAATTTCTATCACTGGGCGAATTCCAGTAATTTTTAATCTTCACATTAAATATTTTGCAGGTCACAATGGGTTATTTTATATGGAAAATTTCGCTATTTTGATTTCGTAGGATTTAGTCTAGACACTAAACATGTAGGTAACTACATTAAAAATGTCGCTATTTTAACGGCGCAATGCCATTATTTATGCTGAGTTTTAACTGATACTAGTCAAAGGGCGGCAATATTTTGGCATTGGTTCGAAACAAACAAGGTAAGATATCTGTATAAATAACAATCAATATATGTAGTAATTAAGTTAGTGATCATAAGCCGCGTAACTGTTCAACTAATTTGAATATTCTTAACATATTCTGATAATTTCCAGTGTTGTTTTTAATCTTATTTCGGTTGATGAACAAATTCTAGATTTATGACAACCGGTTTGGGTTATTTGGTACCTGTTATTCGGCGAAAAATAAGATCATAAAATTATTGAAACGATTCTTAAAAATGCAGTAATCATCATTACTTGAAACTGTTATTTTTATTGATTTATTTGGAGGGGGATTTTTGTGAAACTCTAGTGTTTGTTTGATGACCGGAGTTAGAGGTAGCTAAAATTTATTGTAGGTATAGGAACAGGAAAAAAGGGTAGTCGTATTAAGTTGGTAGTTAGCATTTGCATTTTCTGTCAAACAAAACGGCTTTGTAAATGAAATTTATAGACTTCCAATTCTTGGTAGGTTATTACTTATAAGTTACCATTAACCCTAGGTTGATGTATCTTACTCAATCAGTAAATTATTTTTTGTCTATGTAATTCAAAAATGCAAGATACTCAGGAAAAAAGCTAAGTGGGTAAAGATTTCGTAAGAACTTTAAATAATAGTAAAGTGTTTGACATTTGGCAATAGTAGCTAGCGCTGTAGTTAATTACTGATTTGCTAACCGCCCCTATTCCCGTTTTCATTTCGTTTTCAAGTCGAAACATTTAACTAAAAAAATGGATTTTCATTTATACAGCAACAGTGGTAAACGGTAACGCAAACAAATGAGATTAATGTTGAATGCTATAAATATTCCATTTATTTACCTTTAAGTGATATGTTCTGCTAAATAGATGGCCCTAATCATGAAACTTTTTAGTCGAACGTAGGGTGACCGCTTCAGAATTCTAAGAAGTCGCAAGAAAAAGGGCAATGGAAAAAAAATATATTTCTGAACCTATTCTGCAAATTTATGACTATTATATATAATTACAAAGCATTGGCTCGCTTACCACTATCATAGTGTTGTCATAGGCAACTCCGTTACATTTTAAAGCGTTTTATTTAGACATAACAGCATTTGAACATTTTTTTAAGTGCCTTCTCCAATATAAAAAAAAAGTCCAAAATGGAAAAACAATTTGGCAGGCTCACAACAAAAGTGCCAAATTGCAACTTTAGTTGCACAACGGAAATTTAGAAACTCATTTGCAATTTATAGGTATGTCCTTGGTCAAGTGATTGCGAATCGAAAGTGAGCAGCTCACGTAAGACGGCGTTCGTTTGAATGGTTTTCCGCTTTTAAGACTTTAGCGAAATTCAAGAATTGAAGACTCCTCCCCAAAGCCTAAGTTCAATTTGAACACGATCGATCAAGAGGTTATGTTTTTTAAACAACAATATTGTATACCTATATAATTCTTTACCACAATTTCCCCAGTCTAATTTTAGCAAACGGCAGATAGTGCATAACGGATAACCAATTGATAAAATGTATATATACCTAGCGACTGTTAAAATAGGAATCACCTTGTGATCAAAATAATACAGTAAACACATTTAGGATTATTTTTATAGTCCAAAATCAGCAAAGGTTGGTAGGTACTGGATTATGACCAAAACAAAGTAGTTACTGTTCGTAATTAGGACGATAAATGTACAATTGGCAACCAGAGAAGTCGCTCAATAAAAACAAAATAAAAAAAAACTCAAGAAAGGGTTCGGCACCTCCATCGTCCATCTATGCCACATTCCCCCTTTAAGAATACCCTTTTGCAACTAACAAAAAACACTGTTTCCCTGTAGCTGCATTTCTATGTCAATCTAATCCACTCTCGCGCTGCAGCGAATGCAGAGGAATGCCGGGAATAAAACGAGGGCAGGAAGTTGATTACACTATACTGTGTGAAGTAGAAAGAGAACATAGAAAATCGAAAGTCATGAAACGAAAGTTGTTGTGCGTAAGTGAACGGTAATGCTCAATTAAGAGGTACGCGTACAGAAAAAAAAACTTAGCAGATTCTTTCCAAATTTGGTTATTTCGCTTTCAGTTTTGTAAATGTTCTTTTTTTTTTAAGTTCCCGCATTAATCGAATCATAGTTCCACATCTACACCGGGAGCGATTGATAGAAAAAACAAAAACAGCTGATCACACGTGATTCGCATATGGATTTGGATCATCATCAACCGATTCCGACTCGATCATCACGTTGCGAATTTTTTATTTGATCACACTGTGATGCAAAAGGCTGATTAGTCGTGTCAAAGTTGTGATAGCACACCAGCCAACCACTGGTGTTGCCATCACTGATAGCGATAGGCCCTTGAACGTAAGCTAATTACAAAATTACACTTGTCACAGAGAGATCCAACTGATCTACCTCCCCAGCAGCAAATTCCCAGTCATGCTCATGCCACTCGTTTAATTATATTTCAAAACTCGTACCACAAAGAGACAAGCCAGTCAAGTGGGGAGAACTCCAATAACCCCCACAGCACTGTGCACTGCACTGGCACTCTGCTGCACAGTGAATCTTGATTCTGTTTATTTTTTCCCGCCAAATATATAATTATGTATGCATATTTCGTAGTTAGAAAAAAAAAAAAAAAAAGAAACGCGAATCACACGCAATCAGAAGCCACGAATAAAGGAAAATACAATGAAGCAAAAAAAAAAAATAATAATAATAAAAATTTACTAATAATAATGTTGAAAGAAGAACGAAACATACCTTTAGAAGAAATTCACCACAATCGTGATAAATAGATGCGTTGTTGTGCATAATAGCTGCAGACATTTTTTCAACAATCGATTTAGTCATATAGCTGGCTGAATGTTTGCTGAAAATGATCTGTCGACGATCTTGGAAGGCTTTGTTAGCGGCTTTTGCTGTTGTTGCTGCTGCTGGATGATGATGTACGATCACGATGCTCAATTTGAGTGGGCAAATTTCCGTATTGTTGTTCTCCTGTTTGTGTTTCTGCTCTGTTGCTGAATATAGATAGTACTTTTGATCTTGTTGTTGTGGCCTCGAGTTGTTCACTTTTATTCCTCGAATTGTACGTATTTTGCTGTACGTTCCTTTATGATTCGTGCTTTTGCTTTTGCTTTTGTGTTGTATATGAGAGAATGCAAGTTTATTAAATATACACCGTATATTTACGTTACATTGTTTTAAGAAATATTTGAATAAAAATCGTGTAACTAGTCATAAATTAAAATAAATTAAAACGAGGCGAATATGTGCGTAGGTATGCAAAGTGAGTATGTGTAACGGCAGCCAGATTGGTCAACAAAAGCAAAACTCTTTGTGGTGCAAGCGATCGATCTGCAGCTACAAACGACACAACTACGACGAGAACGACAACACGACGACGACGATCCTTTGTGGGGCTCGCTCGCTATGGATAATTTCGAGATTGTGGTGGCTGGGCTGCTTGTTGCGCTTTGTGCTTCTTTTGCTTGACAACGACGTGGTTGTGGTTGATGGTGGTGGTAGTGGTTGATGGTGTGCTGCTTCTAACTGAAGTCTCTTGAATATTTCTCCACAGAATTTTGATTCTTTCGCCTTTCTTGGTTAATCAATTTTATTTTATTTTTTTATTTTTTTCCTTTTTGTGTATTCACAGTTGGGAGGTATTATCCAGACACTTGTGTATTTTTTTCTTGTTGCTAATTTTAAATATGTTATTTTTTTTTAATAAATTAGTGGTAAGTAAAATAATTTGTTTGAGATCTTTTTGCTTTAAGTTGTAACTTGGTATGGAGTCTACGGATTTTTTTTCTATCACTTGGTTTTATTTGGCAGTAAAAAAAAAAAACTATTTCGTGTTAACACTTTTCTTTTTCAGGGGACTTTTTTGTTTTTTTTTTTATAGGTACCTACTTTTATATATATTTTTTCGAATTTGAGAACGATCGATATAAGAATGTAATAATTCGCACCAAAAAGGAAATTGTTAAAATGACAAAAAAAAATTGTATATTCCCAACTTGTCAAAAAAAATATTTAAAATGTGATCACGTTGACTTATATATCTGCACTGAGTGGTAAGTAACCTCGCGTGCACTTCCAGCGCCGCTCGTTTTCTAACTAAATGATCGGTCGGTCGTTTCGTTCGAAACTCGTTCGGTGTTGTTTTCTGTTCTTCTTTCAGGTTTTTTGGATTCGCTTTTGTGGTTGTTTCGTCGTGGTTGGTGTTTTTTTTTTTTTTTTTTTTCGTTCGTTCGTTCCTTTATTATTATCATGTAATTACTAAACGTAATGATGTGTGTATAGCAAGTATACTGTGTGGTGTGGGTTAACGGCCTTTGATAGTGTTGGTGGTGGTGGTGCGATGGTGTATGCGAGAAAATGGACCCTTTGCACTGTGATGTGATGCACTTTATGCAGGCACCAGCACAAATCGCCGCAATTATTATTGAAGTTTGAAGGGCTCCTGCCTGCACCAAAAAATTGAAATGCATTTTGGTGCTGCTGCTGAGGCAGGTATAATTCTGGGAGAGTATCTAGGATCGTTTTACGCACCATATAACGGGGACGATCCTTTTTTTTCAGGGGACAACATATGCATTTTCCTTTTCGGTACTTGACAGCAGATCTTCTGAGTTCTGACTGACTGACTGACGCTGGTGTGTGGGGGTAGTAAAATAGAAATCTGATTGAGTACGGGATAATTGTAAATTGGAAATTACATGACAACGACGTTCATCGTTGCAGGGGGTGATGATGCAGGGATTTTATATACGTAGGTATATCAGTATGGTTTGGGATGGGTGAATTGAAAATATGGAATTATTATGTATATCTATTATTGGCGCCCATAACGATTCATGCCGAACTTTTTCAATTTGCGAATGAAATGAGAGCCCGTATTCTGGAGAGTGGTAAGTAACTGGTAAGTGGTAAGTTAAGTATTGTTCTCACGCAGACTGTTGAGCTAAATAGCATTCCCATGACGATTTTTAAAATGAATGTGTTAAGTCTAAGGGAACGTAAGCATTGGAAAGCGTGCGACTTTGATTGGGACGCCGTCAAGGTTACTATAGATATAAAAGTAAACGCATTTAACCACGGCAATGGATCCTCGAGAATTTTAAAAACGGAAATAAAAACGGAAGATAGGTAGTAGAGGCACTAGTATCCGGACAGTGTTAGTGTCCGGACACTATGTTGTTTATCTGATAAAAATAGGTATATCACACATAAATAGCCTCAAATATCAACAATAATATAATCCTTTATGTGTCACTCATATCCATACGAAGTTTGAAATCAATCAGATGCATAATGTAAGAGTTAAGCGGTGTGTTGTGGCTGAGCTCCGAGAGTGTGGTTTAATTGTCATTTTGCATACCAAAAAAATAGTGCGAGCATTTACAAAAATTTAGTTATTCAAAGCGTATTTTTTAACGTATTCTTCTGGAAAGTACTCTGTTTTCCTTTAAATAGAACCCGCTTTCATACATAGTTTAAAAGAAAATATAGAATCAAACTATTTTTTTGGCCTAATTTTTAGTGTCCGGATACTAAAACTAAAATTAAAGAGCATTTTCGGGATCCGGATACTGAAAATTTAAGAGGAAATACAAATTCTCGTTTAAATGCTCCTAAACCATACTTATGAATGTTTCTAACGAGAGAGAGAGAAAAGGAATTGTGTTTTTCTCGCAGGTTTTCAGTATTCGGACAGGGTATACTAAGTGAGAATGTATCTGTCCGGGTACTGAAGAATTAGTTTCAGTTTCCGGACAGCTTATTGTTTTGAATGTTATTTTCGGTTTTCAAAGCTCTAATTATCGTAATAGGCATTTTTTTTAAACTCATTTTTTAAGAAGTGGTTGCAGAAAGTATAGCTAATGCCTTAGACGATATACCTAAAGAAAAATCAGTTAAGCATTCGTGTAGAGCTGGTTTATGCCGTTCAATATTACATGACCGGTTAAAGGGCAAAAGATTGGTGAAAAAGCTACGAAAATGGGACAAGATCCTTATTTGACAAATGAAGAGGAGGAACGGATTGCTCAGTGGTGTGCCGATCTTTACAAGTGTGGATTTCTTATTAAAGTACATGATCTGTTAAACATCCGCAAGGTTAGGGCATAAATCATAAATGAGCCTAAACGAGTTTTAAATAGTGACGAAAGCATCTGTCCAAAAATTGGCAAGGTTATAGCCCCAAAAGATTACAAAAACATATGCCAAATTGCTGCTAGAAATGAAAAAAGAGACGCTGACGGTAAACGATCGTTGGCTATTCCGACCGTCAACTTCCGGACCTCTAGATGACCATCGAGTAAGGACTAGGCATATCCAGGTTGCTGCGTTCGACCGATTGTCAAACGGATACGAAATATGCGACTAGAAATAGAACCTTGTCTATTTTCAATTAACAAGAAGAATTAAAACGATTTGTTACTTGCGACGACGAAATGAGAGCGAAATCAAAAGACAATGTTTTTCCCGAAGGGTGTCGAACAAGAATTAAGAAAGCTTTATTTCATGGAGGTTTTTATACAAAAATGAAATAACAGGTTTTCTTTCTCTTCAGGGAGACATTACGTTATTTTTAAAAGTTTGAATTAAGTGGCGAATTGGCGAATACAATAAAAATGGCGAATGGTATAATTTAAAGCGCCAGATTTAAATAATATACAATTCAGATATGAGCTTGGAATTAGGATGATGACGATGATGAGAATGATGACGATGTTGATGCTCCAACAAACGGTGCTATTTGTTTTTTTCAGCACACGGAACTTTTTTTGAACCCATAGTACTGTTTCCATACCTACTTGCGTCCTCCGAAAGACATTGTCGACACCATGCCAAAATAATGGTTTTTGGTGACTAATAATGTGGATCGGCCTGTAATATTGTTCTTAGATGGGCACAAGCAGCATTTAACCCTGGGAACTCAGTGAGATTTTTTTTAGCAACAACCAAATAATTTTGTAAATGCGTTGCCACCGAATACCACCCACATCATGCAACCGGCTGACGTTAGTGTTTTTAAGCCTTTGAAATCCAATTGAAAAAAAAAAAAAAAACAATTCGTGATTGGAAATCTAAAAATTTGAAACTTTTATCCCCTTTTGAATGATGCTATTGTCAAAAATAAAGATACGGTTGCTACCACACAAAATGCATTTAAAAGATGTGGCTTGTATTCCTTTGACCCATCAACTGTTTATTATACGAAATGCGCTAAAAACAAGAGAGTTTAATAATAGCTCAAGCTCCAGAATTATCCAATGAAGAACAATCGACTAAAACATCAAAATTAAAGATTGCTGTCGATGTGATTGAGGCATTGTCAGAACAATTAAGAAATGTTGGAGTTTTGGTGTCAATATCGTTATCATTTTAATGTGGACACATGTATTTATAAGTTAAAGTACCTATATTTTATAAAAAAATAATTTTTTTTAATCATATAAAGGCAAAAAAACGACTTAAACTTCATATAAAACTTTTATGTCCGGACACTAAAAAAAAAGTGTCCGGAAACTAAATTCTGCTGTCCGGATACTAGTGTAAATCTAACTTTTTTGAATTTATTTTTTATAAATATTTAGAACGTAACATTCGAAAAAAATGTTAATGTATTATTATTAATAAATCTCGCCACTTCTACAAACTTTTAATTTTTTTGCGGTAGCTTTAATATTGACCAAACTGTTGGAAGTCAAAGTTACCAAATACGTTAACTGTCCGGATACTAGTGCCTTTACAATACCTACCTAATTGCGGGGAACATGTTTTCAATAACATACCTAAATGGGGAGACTTTTTTTTTAAGTAAAAATATAGTCGAAAATTGTTAAAACACATAGATATTATCCCTTATTGCGAAGATCAACTATAAATTAACAATTTAAATTTATCAATCAATTAAATTGTATTGTGACTGTCAACTGTCAATGTTGTTAATAGGTTTGTGAATCTTTTTTTAAAATCTATTCTGAATGATAAAAAATCGGTATTGTGAAAAACAATTTTCATCGATTTTCTTGTCAGCTGTCAATTTGTCGTTCAATTGTAAATTTGCAGTCGATAAGATCGTGAAACCTAAAGAAATAATCAGGTATTATAATAACTTTTAGAGTGTACATATTTCATAAGTTCGAGTCATGCGAATCTGCAGGATGCTTAGCAAAAATATATGTTACTTACTTACTTAGATGACGCTACAGTCCGGGGTGAACCTGGGCCTCAAACAATACGCCTCTCCAGTAAGCGCGATCTTTACCTTACTGCTTGAAGTTGCGCACTCCAAGTTGGTTGAGGTCCCCTTCCACTTGTGCGCGGCACCTAAGGCGAGGTCTTCCACTACTGCGCTGTCCCTCCGGGTTGGAGTCGAAGACTCTTCACAACTAAACCCATTTTTGCCGCTTCTGTACTAATACTAGCAAACGCTCCAGTAAAAGCTCGCTCTTCGCAACAATATTTGTCAATTGAGTGTAAAAATTCTGTTCAGAGTCCAAAAACCGCAAAAAAAAAAAATGTTTCAGTTTTATCCATTGCTGCACTTATAACGACAAACCTCTGGTGATCCCATGGATCTTAAAAGCAGAAGTTCAAGCAAAAAACCGAGGCGAACGGCGGTTGCGGGAAAACATCAGTAATCTAAAGATGTGTAAGCCTAAGCGCATCTTAAATTCCTTACAACAAGTAATAGGATGAGGATGAGCCATAGGCTAATAAGCACAAGTACAAGTTTGGCGTAGATAAAGGGAGAGAGGTTTTCCCCAACTCCAATAGCTCAAGAAGATTAATTTAACCATTCAACCACTCAAACATCTCTCGTAGCTATAGGTACTACTAACACTTAAAGTTTTCGCCGCCGTGACGTCTTCTGAATTGACTCTATCGTCGTGGTCTTCTTTAAAAAAAAAAAAAAAAAAAACATATAGGTATGTCTCTCACAGGTTGATCTGGCAGGTTTCCATCCACCACTAGCAGCATTCCTTCCAAGCCGACGACTTCGTTTAAGACTGACGCTTAACCAAGTCAAAGGCGATATTTTTGGATTGCTCAATTTGAATAAAACCAGGATACAAATTAAAAACTTTTGTATCGTATACTGTATACATAACCAGACGTCGTCGATCAGTCGTGCTTCCCCGTCGACAAAGTAAATAAACGTGAGTTGAAACCCACTGCCCATCAACGAAGTACATACCTGATTATAGCATATCAAAGCAGGCCGTGCATGTTTCGTGCGAGTTCTCAAACTGGTTCTCATCTTGAATTCTCGATTTGGATACCTTCATCCTTCTTGGGCCGGCACTCATCGCAGAACCTTTTTATATTATACTCGTCCGAAAGTCCAACGCCATACAGCCATACAAAAGAACACAAGTGCCTAATGGTCACTCGACAAATAACGTCGCGAAACCGGCTAAATTTCTGCCCTTCTCTCGATGCCGGCGAATCGCTCTTCCAAAACGAATACGCGGATGCTGGACGCTGCCCCCGCGCCTGCAGCCCCTCTCTCAGCTGCGTAAAAATACACAAAATATCGTATGTAGGTACACATCGATATGTTACGTGGTAGAGCCGAAGAAGAAGTATAAACGAAGATCAAGAGGAATAACGAACAACAGCAACACCAACAACACGTTGACTGAACTTGAAAATAAAAAGCAAATTAGGAACAGAAAAACATTTAGATCAATATTATTTTTTTTTGGTGGTGAAAAGCATCACCCCCCCCATCCCCCTGTCGTGCTGCTGCAGCCCCCTGGTTGGCGGGCTCTCGCTGTCCTTCAATGTGAATTTGTAGAATTAACATCATGAGCCGAGTGCCGAGCACCACCCATCCCTAGCCCTACCAAGTGTTCATATTGATTTACCATACACAATTCTGGTAGTGGTGCAGGAATGGGAGAGGCAAAAAGATCACCAACCACAACCAAGTAGAAGACAAATATGAACTTTTGACGGATCCATAAAGTTTAAATTAGTTTCAATTGCCTTTCATATTGGTCTACGACGACGACGACGGCGACGAAAAAGACGGCGATGTTGATGACGGCCGGGCGGCCGATCTAAGTGTACGCGTCCGTGTATAGATATTGTCATATGGGCGCACAATATACGAGATAGTTACACTCGCGCGTACACCATCAACGAGCATAAATTGAAGCGAAAAATTGGATTTGTTTAGATAATAGATAGACACGGAGTAAGATACACACGCTGGGCAAAAATTGAGATACATTACGTCAATTGCCAATGGTCAAACCATGATGATTCTTGAGGAATTGTGTGTAAATACGAATACGTACATATATATAATGTATAGATTGCACAAGCGACGTGGTGAAGTATCGTCAATTGGGGCGAAGTGCTGCTTTTGTGTGAATTGGTGAATGAGAGCTACTCTCTGTCTTCAGACGGAGGCGGAGGACCCATAACGAAAAATTGTTGGGGACTACGATGTACGATGTTTACATTTTTTATAGGCCATATAAAAACAATAATTATTGTCAAGCGGAACAGCCGTTAAGAATTTTGTTCTGTTGCTGCCGGATAATCATGAGGATATTAATGATTGAATGGATGATTTCAAATGTCAATAAGTTGTCATGTTTATGAGATTGATGCGAGTGTTGTAGAAGTGAGGCGTTCGAATCAATGTGGATGCGCGGACAGCGCAGGATCTCACGATTGTACGCGCAGCTTTTTTTTTGCCTCATTAAAGCATTATAGGTATGTGTAATATTTTTGAGGACTATTCACAGAGAGGGAATTGGGAATCAATCAATTGAACTGCATTTATGAATTAAAAACTGCTATTTATCTTACCACAAAAGCATTATATTTAATTAATCTAACATCTAACTTAAAGAAAACCAGAGTCTTAACAATTTCTGCAATTCTGCCGCGAACTGCCACACTTTATTCACAATCCACATAAAACAGCCGCGATCCACAAACCAACAATTGTAAAATTCGTTCGAACTTAACCTAACCATAAAAATGGTTCAATTTAAATGAAATGTCAGAAACTACCTACCAATATTCGCTTGTTGGCAGTTTGCAATTCGCTCTCACGTGATTGGAGATGCAACTAAACTATTCGCTAATGTCGTTTTCCATTCGGACCAAAAATCAATCTTTTTTTTTGAACTAAATCACTTTTCATGTTCCATTGGACGGAAAAAACTTTTTTTTTTTTGATTCGTATCACTTTTTGCGGATCTCGATATTTTTTTCAGATCTACATACACATACCAATATACTTTGCACAGCTGTTTTACGTCATTTTGCGAAGTTTGCTTTCAAAACAAATGCGCAAAGTTCCGTGAAAATGAAAAACTTAAAAAGCCAGGGATATAATTTTGGAGGAATTATTATCTTCAAAAATAAGCCATTTGTATTTACAAAAGGGGAAACATTTTTGAAGTCGATATCCATTTGTGATTTTTGCAAAAACGAATGCAATTCGAACAGCTGATATTTTTGCCAAATAACGCACTAATTCCATCAGCAGAGAAATATCGTTGCATGTTCCATGAGCCGCATAAAATCTGAGATCTGAAAAATATTTCTGGTGGTCCCAATGGAAAACGACATAAGGGTTTGTCCCTTATTATCAAATTATATTTCTTATTATTTTTCTCAATTTTTTCATTACATTTGTCTTTATTATTATGAATATGTATGTATACTTTGTTTTATAAGTTTAGGAGTTTATATTGTAATAATTGCTGGTTGACCTTCTAATTCTATGCTTTATTAGAGGGATTACGATCTGCTGCTCAAACAATTTCTTATGAAGTAAGTTTAGCTTTCATTTTATTATCTTTTGTTTTTTGAATTAATAATTATAATATAGGTTATTATTTTTATAATTATCAAATCTATGTATATATAATTTATTTTTTATTTGATTAACAATATCTTTAGCAGAAACAAATTGAAGTCTCTAATAAATAATTAGAATTAGAAGAAAGTCTTTACTGAATGTCGTCTTTAACTATGTATGAGATTAAATGAGTAAAAACAAACCAAAAAGACGTTTAAATTTTATTAACGTCAACTTTAGACCCAAAGCTTTCAATTGCTTCATCCGGTAATTTCGTTTCTGTGCTTCTTTTAAAGCATTGGTAAACGTACGCTTTCGTTTTTTCGGTGTCGAATGAAATCGCTTGTCTTCCCATAGAGACTTCCGAACTTTGACAGTTGATAGCGGCCATATTGTTGAAGCTGTGTCTGTCAAATTGACTGTCATTTATTCAGTCTGTTTTGCCAAATCACCATGGACGGATATAGTGTTCAACAACAAATAAGAAAATTGTTTTATGAAAACGGGCAATGTGCCACACAGCTCACGCCAAATTGGAAAATCTGCACGAGGGATTGGAGGGCATGGTCATCTTAAGTCAAGGTGATGTGAACTGGCCACCGAAATTGTGCGATTTGACCCCTTTAGATTTTTTCTTTTGGGGTTTTCTGAAGTCGCAGGTCTATATGAATAAGCCACGAATCACAGCGGCCCTCAAAGGCAATATTACCTAGGCTATCGGGCGAATTCAGCCTGATTTATGCGCCTGTTTTTTATTTGCCAATTTATACTTTTATCAATTTCAGGCTTAAAAGAGACAACCTTTTCATGACTAGACACTGGAGTACTAAGTTGACAGTTCGCATAAGTGACTGACGTAGGAAAAGTGACGTTTTTATGAGCATCAGACCTGACTTCGCTCTGACTTGCTGCCAGACGTTTAATCAATTTTGGGTGACAAGAGGTCTGTGAATGTGTGCGAGTATCATTCTTTCCAACTTGCGTGTAAAGTGTGATCGTTCAAAGATTTTCATAGATTTGAAAGACATTTTGCTCGTAAAGACCTAGAAATTAAAACAAAAATCTCCTCTGTCTCCATCACCACGCGTATCACTATTCATGTCTTAACAGAGACACTATTCAATTACGCCTTTCGTGCGCTCTTTATACACGAGTCTGGTTCTATACACATATATTCGAGTCGAGTAGACTAATGAAAAGCAATCTGACTCTGACTTCTCACAACATTTGAGAAACAACAAAGAATATAAAACAAAAAAGAAGGCTTTTGTTCAAACATATCAATTTGTGAGGCAAATACTTGCGCTTGTTGTGATATTTATATTTCGCATTTCATTAAGAAGCAAACGCGAAGCCCATGCGTCAGCAGTATTTCTCTTATCTGAGAACTGAGAAGAGTTCAAAATGAAACTACAGTCGTCAACATTAACAGCCTGTATAGGTACGTGTAGCACATGGCGAATTGCAGTCGTAAACAAAATCAACACAGAGTTCCCCATTGGCGAATCTGAATTAATTGACTGCACAGAGCACAGTACACACACTGTAGGTACGAGTATACACCAGAAACATTCAACTGGCTTTACTAGTTTTATTTTTTGTTTTTTAACTAACGAGGCGTCATCGACTTGTTTACAGTGTTTGATAAATTTTCCGCAACTTTCGTGCCATAAACTATGTATAATGTGGTAACAGCCATCGGCGACCTTTCGCAGATACTATACAGCCATGTCAAGGAAGACACTCACGTAATTGGTACCTATCGTCATGTTGTTGTGTGCTATGTACAAGATCGTACAGTACGGATTGAGAGACCTTCAAGTTGAAACTACAAACTAAAACTACCTTGCTGCTATTCAACAAATAGTTGGTTGTTTGGTCACATCTAATCGGACTGCAAATTGTTGTCTTCTAGTAAATGGGAAATAATAGCAATTTTCTTTGAAATCAATTAACACAAATAAATCAGTTGAATTGGTTGATCAATGAAATGCCCTACATATGCATTCGATGGGATGGACTTCTTAAATTATAGTCGCGCACATATGCATACTATATTTATTCAAGAATAGACTGAGGCGCGAATACCGATACCAAATTGTGATTAGATAAATTTAGTTCAAAACACATCGAATCCGAATGTCTGGGACGAGGAAAAGAGAGTGTCGAATTTTATAACAACCTCTTTTGGTCGTTCGTGCTTGCGACTGACGGAATGCCTTCTTATATTCGAACGTTCCAAGGTGCAAACATCGACTCGGACCATTACTTGGCATGATCTGAATATGTCAAGGTAAGAACCATCACGATGGGTTAAGTGCGATGTAGACTGTTGAGTTTTTGATAGACTATAATGCCCAGACGGTAGTGGCTTAGTGGTTAGTGTGTTGGACTACTAAGCGAGGGGTCGGGTTCGAATCCCGCAAAAACCCAAATTCCAACTTAGGGTTTTTTTTCCACTGCGCCACCTCTCGCGAACGTCTGACGAACATCCGAGAGTATAACTGTCTAAAAAGAGCTTCTCAATTAGCCGTTTAGAGTCGGCATAGAATTGTAGATCCCTTCCATTCGTTCCAAAAACGAAAAACTCACACAAAACGAATGGTTGTGAGAAGTTAGGCCTAGGGTCCCTCCGAGCCTGTTGCGCCAACTATTTTTTTTTTTTTTTTTTTTTATAATGCCCAGACCTTTAGGAAAGTCTTCAAAAGAAACGCAACGGTGTCAGCAAGCGATCAGAAATTTCGCTACTGACGGAAACGCCACCAGAATAACTGGTTTAGTCTGAAGACTCACAGAAAGGACTAGAGTAGCTCTATAAGCAAAGCTAGGGAAGAAGGGATACATTTTAAAAACATATTTTGCAAAAGTAAAGTTGAGGGTGCCAAGAGATTCGGAAGTTGGCGCAAAAGTCATTACTCTATCGGAAGATGCTATAATTTTTGCAAATGGCGGCAAACGTCAATTCTTCTTTGACACTCGTGAAGTAAACGTATACAAAATATCAAGTCAACAAGACATGAATCGCTATTCTCTTCAAGAAAGCGGAATAGATAATTGTTTCGATTTTGTTTGCGGAATAATTCGTCGGTGGTGTTGGCGCAGAGTGATTCTCCGCACAGTTTTCCTGGTCGTCCGACAACCGCCACCAACTGGGCAAATACCTAACTACGACGTTTAGCGGCTAATAGAGAAGGAGACAAGGGAAAACACGAAATGCTAATGATCAGCGTTGCTACAATGTTACAAGTGTAACAAAACTGATACACTTTTTAATTATTTTATAACTTTGTTAAAATGTCACTTTCTTTTCGGCTTTGTTACATTTTCCCCCATTAAAATCCTTTTTTGTTTTTCTCGTTAGAAATAGTGGAAAGTGGAACTGGCAGCACTTTTTTCCTTCGACCAATTTGTGTCAATGTTGTGCAAAACGTTAAACTGCGAGTGGGAATGGGAATGGGAGGGACAATTTTTTTCTGTTTCGCCGCGTCGCCGTTGACAATGTTCGACATCTCGTGGTAAATAAAGTTTGTGAAATAGAAATTGAAATTTACTTCGATGGTCAATATTTTGTTTCTTTTTTTGTTTTTTTTTATTTGTTAAACAGAAAATGGACAGGTAGGTCAATAAAGATTTTTTTCTTAAATGTGATAAAGAGTTCCTAATAAAGATTATTTTGAGTTGAAAAACGATGATTTTTTTATTACAATTTTATTCCAGTTTGTTACATTTTTTTCAATTTGTTACACTTTAAAAAAAAAACATTGTTACATTTAAAAAAACATGCGGCAACACTCCTGGTGATGTCGCAAGATGCAAGGAAACGACTGTACACTAGGCGGGTGCTACAGAGCCCGAATGGTCATCAATTCTGGCGGCGGCCACTTAGACTTAGCCGATATTATTTTCTCGTTAATCGAAAAAAATTCACACGTCGAATAAATATAATCCAAAAGCAGAACCAAAGTTTTTCATTTATGAAAAAAACAACAGCCAAAGAATATTGGGTGGCAATTTTTGCGCTACCTTGTAGCCATTCCTTTCAATGCCGATTTTGTACAGATTTCTGGAAATTGGATAATCGTGCGCAGGTAAAAAACCGAGACGACAGCGAATGAGATCAGTCCATTAAAAGATAGTGATGCGGTTATTTGACAGCACCAACGATCTGCTCAAGAAGAGTTATGAAACATCAAAAAGTACTGCCGGACTTTAACCCAAAATCTGAACGGGAAAACTTCCGAAAATGTACTCAGGCCAATCGAATTTGTGGGTGGCCGACGCGACGGGGCGAAACGTATTGCTGGCGATTTTCAGATTTTAACGACGCTCGGAAAGCTCGGAAATGCCACTGGGTGGACGTCTAACTTAGTCGAATGTCTCAATAGACTCAAACCACTAATTCGTATTCGTACTACAGCCAAAGTTAGTTAGTTAGTTAGCCAAAGACATATAATACAGAATCAGAACACCCGGTTAAAAAAAATTGAAGTCGCAAGGGACGAGTTTTTTTTTATTATATAAAAAAACCTTTTAAAAGACGTAGATTTTCGAAAGTAGAGTATCTACATGCTTTAAAGTTAATCAGAAAAAAAAATCCCTACAGTACACATAGAAAATTCATACTTTTTCCCTACACCGTCGAATAATTTTGAATACAATCCCTCTACATAACTAACTATTTTATCCATACATACACGAATCAAACTTCTCATACGCAAGCTCAACCACAAATGATTTTTTTCCTTTTTGTTGACTCTTCAAGTTAGGTTATGTCATCTCATTTCATTCTTTAGCGAATATCGCCGAATGTAAGAGCAAATTATATTAGGTAAACAAAAATACTGCGTAGGCGCAGTAGCTTAGTGGTTAGTGTGTTGGACTACAATGCGAGGGGTCGAGGTTCGAAACCCGCAAAAAACCCAAATTCCAACTCAGGGTTTTTTTCACTGCGCCACCTCTCGCGAACGCCGGCCTGACAAACATCCGAGAGTATAACTGTCTTGAAAAAGCTTCTCAATTCGCCGTTTGGAGTCGGCATAAAATTGTAGATCCCTTCCATTCGTTCCAAAAATTAAAAACCCACACAAAACGAATGGTTGTGAGAAGCTAGGCCTAGGGTCCCTCCGGACCTGTTGCGCCAACTATTTATTTATTTACTAAACAAAAATAATAAATCATTTTTGACTGAGCAAATCAATTTACTTACAAACACGATGAAAATGTTTCGTCCGAAAAAATCCCTACGTTATACAAATCTGTCCTTTTATTTCCCTACGGCGTCATTTTTAGATAGAAAATCCCTACGTGTAGGGATTTTTCCCTTCATGTAGATCACTGGTTGGGGGTCTCAGTATTGTCTCTGATTAGGAGTGTGCCTCCCTTGAAGGACACATTGGACTAAAATCCGGAGCTCATGAAATGCGAGGCCAATTTTTTCATTTTAATTCTCAATTCGTTTAATATATATTCATCATCATTTTATTATTATTACGTGAACATCCAAAGTTTCCTTAGACATTTTTAGTATTTATTATGAAATGAGTAGAAAGAAACTTAAATCAATCAAGAAGTAGGGAGATAGGAACATAGAAGTGACGGTTCAGCTTTGAACCCAAGGAGCACTATGATATGTGCCTTTTTATTGCCGCGACCCGTTTGACCTAGTTTGTGATGATAGTTAAGTTATGCATGCGGTGCCTATATCCAATATGTGGAGTTGAGGAAACGGATTATATCTAATATCCCTTTACCCGAAATGTCGCTAAGATCTTCGAAAAAAGGTTGGTTCAGCGTGCGCAATCTGGCTCTTGCTAATGCAAAGATTGGAGATTGGTTTTCTGCAGGAAATGTGAATGAATTGTCCCTTGACCACTCCTGGACTCTGGCCGGAGCTGTGTAAGGCTAACCCTCGCCTGGCTAGCTCATCTGCAAGCTAGTTACACCTGCTATGTCACTATGCCCTGGCACCCAGAGAAGTGTGGAACTGACACATTCGCCCAGACGGGCAAGCTCGTTCCGGCACTCCTGCACCAGCTAAGAGGATATTGATGGCTCTGATGGCGGCTTGGCTATCTTTAAGGATAGCAATGTTTCGTTTGTGAGTGGTGTCACGCTCTAGTTGCGTGCAAGCTTCTCGGATAGCCAGTAATTTCGCCTGGAAGACGCTGGCAAAATCCGGCAAGCGATATGATACTGATATCTTCTGTGATTCTGAGTAGATCCCGGCCCCCGGCCCATACCACAGATTATCTTAGATTCATCGGCGTATGTGACCGCGTCGAAACCCTGCATTACCTCGTTTCCCTTCGACTGCGCTCCGGAAGGGAAACTTACCTGGAAGCCTTTTTTGAAATTAAGTTGGGGTGTGTTTGGTTAGGAGTCCAGGATGTTGCTCCAGCACCCAGACTCCCTGAGTCTTATAGCGCTGCATAGTGTGGCATCTTTGATGTGTAGGTCGAGAGGTAAAAGATTCAGGAGCACAGTAGGGCATCCGTTGGGGCCAGATTTGTCTGCATTTTGCAGATTTTCAACCTAGCTTCATACTTTTAACGACCAGAAATCTGTGCTTCATAATTTGTCTGCATTCGCAAAAACATGTATATTTTGTAATTAAAAAAAAAAATAATTGCAACATTTTTGCACACTTACTTTCGCTTTCGTATTCAGCTCTTTTTTTGTTATTGTTACTTAAATAAAAACAGCAATTATGTGAGATTACCGGAGATTAACTGCGACATTTAGAAAAATATCCGTAAATTCCGCATAAATCTCGGGATTTATCATATACAAAAGTTAATCTCATGAAAAGGGAGATTAGAAATAAATCTCGAAAACCAACCAGGTTTACATGTAGAGTCCGGTTTGTGACCCAGCTCGAGATGTCAAAAATACAAAGCAAACAGAGCTGCATTTGACAGAAATGACAAACAAGACGTCAAAAATGGAACAAATTCTCTCAGTCTCTCTCTCTCTCTCTCGTGAAACGTCATCCTCTCTCGAATGGACAGAGCCAGAGAGAATACGTCAAGTTAATCCACGGTTGCAAGGGCTATCTTTTTACTTAAAAAACGATAGAAATTTCTTCCATGAGCGCCCAACACAATTTTGGGCTACATATCGCTTTACAAATTGTGTGTTAGTTTTGTTTGTTTTATTCTTTCACTAAACTAAAACAATAAATATTTTCGAACAAACCCGCACTTTTAAAACTTGGCAGCACTCTTGCAGTCAAGTGACATCGAACAGTCGTTCAAGCTGCTCGCACACCAATTCATTTTGCAGGCCCTTTGGTTTGACACAAGCCACAAAAGCCAAAGCAGAAAAAAAGTCAAATAAAATCCAAGGCGTAAAAGTCAACAAAAAAAAAAACGCGGTGAGAATAAGTCTGAAAAATACCAAAATTTTCAACGATTTTTGGGCTTCTTTCTAAACAACGATATTGGGCTACATTTTTTAAAGGTTTGGGCGAACTAAATTCTGGCAACCCTGAGTTAATCTTCTTTTATTTGGTGGAAACACTTCAGGATTCGTTTTAAACCTCTTGTACTTAGTCCCGGGACTTATGTCCGGTGGAAACGTAGCAAAAGCGAAGATTAAGCGGACTTAAGAATTATTTAAAATACAATTAATTCCGACATTGAATTTCACTTTCAAGTACCTAGTTTCAATTGAAAAACAGCGAGCACTAAAAAAGAAGACAGCTCTATGAGTTACTGTCCAGCAAACAGTTTAGAATTTTTCTTTCAATGTATTGGTATTATATGTATACATATGCACAACCCGGATCTCTCACATATCTCTCACCCGGATGTGATTATTTCTAAAAATGTACATACCGCCTTAATTAATGCATAATAAAAGCGCAATCTAGCTGTCCGCAAATTATTTGCTACCACTGTACGTATATCATCAGACATTTGACTTTTCAGATTTTGTTTCAATGATTTTTGGAAATTTGTATCCGTATAATAAATCACGTCAGTCCCATCAGTACCCGAGCTTATGGCGTTGGTTTTTTAAATGGAAACGTGTTCAATCGACGTATGTTTCTTGTTTCTTCTCTTGTTGTTGTTTCTTTTTCTTTTTTATTTCTTTCCTTAAGGTACGTCTATACTCAGCAAATATATGCACACATACACACACATCACACACATGTCGCCGGCACATATATGTACACTTGAATATTTATGGATGAATGAATGTATGATTGGAATTGGGTTTCACTTCTCGTGGTTGCTTAATAACCAGTAATTTCAAGGTAATCCAAAAGTCACTCTGAAAACGAAGCCCCCAACAATCAGAGACCGAGGCGCGGAACAAAATAAAAAAAATAAAAATAAACATCTACAGGTAGCAAGCAGACTATTCGTTTTTTTTTATTAGTTCGTATTCTGCTCAGAAACATCACCAGAATAACAAAACTATAAGGCCCCAACCAATTCTCATCCGCATTCGGTTGGAAGAACGTTTTAGAACCCAAAGAGCCCAGTCCCCAGAGCAAGGAAGTGATCGTGAATTCATTTCATTAACAAAACACTTTTCGTGGACTTAGGCTCTCGGTTTCTATACAGTATCACAGCTCACAGGTTGCGACTCAGGTTTAAAAGTATGTGGATAGTGGATACACCTACCCAGTCCGGTTGCTAATGTGTTTCGTACCCCAGACCCAGAGTACACTTCTGAGCTCTGAGTCTTGTCTTAGGCAGACTTGTTCTTTGATGTTGTCCCAACCGGACAGGTTGGATTGGAGTTGTAAATTAAGTTTCTTATTATATTCGTTGACGTTTTGGGAATTGTTTTGGATTTGTTATGTGTACGATGGCAGAACGATAGTGTTTTTTTTTTTTTTTTTTTTTTTTTTATCGATCAACGAAAACAAATATATGTACCCGCAGCGGAATTTTTAATTTTATTTGAGAATTTAACTTCACACATACGAAATGTTGTTGAAAAAACAAACATCGATTCAGTATTGTTTTTCGCAATTAACAAATCAAATGTAGTGTTAGCCGAGCATAGGTGTGCATGTAGGTACCAATTATTAGAAGTGTCAATCACAAAATTGGATTCAAATTCTAATCGCAGGTAGCAGTCGACTACATACAACACTATAGACGTCGTACGAGCGGATAGAATGCGAATACTTGACTGTAGTGTACTTAAAAAAGATTCGAGCCGCTTAGAACAATCTATTCCAGGCTAGAAAATCATTAGTTATTGAGGTAAGTGTAACCAAAGGCTTAAGCTCTGCTGCTGTTTGCAAAAAGTAATCGTACGTTTCGTCGACCAGTTTCAGTTGACTAGTTTCAGTTGTCCTTTGTCCACCATCTTGAAATCGAGGGAGCAGTTGGCTTTTGTTACATATCTCTGCCATTTTCAGTTTTCGCCTTTAATTGATCAAAGCAAGACCTAGGAAATTCTCTAAAAACACGACGCTGGAAGGTGTTAGGTACCTACTCAACAGTCTTTAAAGTTAAGTGTAAACCATGGGAAGAGGCTTGAATTGTGCGGTATAATAAGCAGAAAAACACAATACACCTCTGTAAAATTGAGGACCTTGCATCAAAAGAGGTCCATATTTTTAGCCTAATGGATTTTTTCACTTACCATTTGAACAGAAAAAAATAAATGCATAACTGAGGCAGTTGCGACTAAAAATAGGCGCGTTATAGCAAAATATGTATCTACCACCCTAGTGCAGGTCCGGACCTGCCGCCTTTTTGCACCAAACGAAAATATTGCCTCATTTGCATCAAGTCAGTACCTACACGTTTTGAAATCGAGCCAAGCGGACATATTTCTGTGGAGAAGTTTTGTTAAATTAATTTTGTGATCAAATTCTCTAGAAAATATAATTTCAAACATATTTCTCAGGCTTTTTACGTCAATTAATGTTGGACAATTGGACATACTTTTGTTTTGTTAAATGAGTGACTTTGAGACAGATAATAGTGAATCCGATCCATTCAGCAGTGCATCGTCTCTTCATCTCCTAATCAACATTTCGAAGGTCATTTCAAAAAAGTCATTATAAATACAGAAAAGATTCGATTCAAAATATCACTATCGCATTTTTGAATAGAGTAAAGATCACATTGAAACTGTTGCAGTCAGGGTTCGGACTTTACTGCAATTTTAAGAAAAATAAAAATTAAATCTACCCGACTATAAGCGCTCGACTGACAATCTACTGTAATTTATGTGAATTTCGGAAATCATTAATCAAAATTGAATAAATTTACACATTTTAGTTTCTTGGCATATTTTTATAAGCCCATTGCAAATAATCAGTTACTGGATCTATTCTACAATCTATAACAAATATCTGGGTGACCGAGCTTTGCTCGGTTATTACTATTTATTGTAATTTTAAAAACAATACGAAAATGTACATGCCATCTCGTTTTCACTGCATTTGCCTTGCATGAACTTATACTGAAGTCAAATCTCAAGTGTGTCTTTCTCTTTCTGTTTCTGAATTTATTGTTGTTGTTGTTCTGCTCTGCTGTCAGCTGTCGCTTTTTTATGTTTAAACTAATACTTTTATAAAAGAATATTTTAGAACTTCATTTTTATCGCATTTTTTCTAAATTCAAAATCTACTGCAAAAAAAGTGAATCTACTGCACTTTTTTTTAAGATCTACTGCGAAATTTTATAACTGACGCGGACGGCAAGAAACGAGTGTTACGGGTTCGAATCCCGCTCGGTGACTTACTTTTGTTTTTTTTTTTGATATGTTCAAGTTTATTTATATATGTATTTTTTTAATTTATATTGTTTTTGAAATTACAATTAATACTAATAACCGAGCAAAGCTCGGTCGCCCAGGTACTATAAACTTGAACATATAAAAAATGTTAAGTCTCCTGAATGCCGGTAGAAGCCTTTTACTATGACGCGGGCTTATTACTTACTTATGCGACTTCCAACGCTAATAAAAGCATTGGATACTCAAAGGTGCGAGGGTACCGCTCACGCTTCAGAGTTCAGAGTATGCATATATACATACAAGAATTGCTCGTTTAAAGGTATAAGATTAAAACAAAAACCTTGAACTCAATTTCTATATACAGCACCTCCACCCAGCGATGCCAACCTAGGCTTTTTATGCCTTTTAGGCATTATTTCATTAGCTAAGGCTTTAAGGCTTTTTTGTTTCCAAAAACGCATCTTTTTTCTATTTCAAATATTTATTTATTTTTTGATCTGATGGACTAAAACTGTGTTTGTTTTGTTCAATGCTATTTACCTACCTACTCATGAAACTAAAGTCATGAATTTTGTTCCTATTTCTTCTGTGATTTATACATACCTAATTTAAGTTTTTTTTTTGGAAATAAAAATTGTTGTTGTTAATTTTGTTATATTTGTGTTTAATTTTTGATTTATTGTTCCAATTTACATAAAAAATTTTTTTAGGCATTATTTTATTGAAAAAGGCATCTTTTTTTTCTCAAGTTAGGCTTTTTTTCGTTAAAATTGGTTGGCAACGCTGCTCCACCATCCGTCCATCACCACACCACACGTCATCATCCATCTGCGCATTTCCTCAGAAAGACATTGTCGCTGTTTTTTTTTTCATATGAACGTGCTTGTGCGATGTGCGCCACAAAACCACCCCAAAGCAGAACAACGATCAAGAACCGCGGCTGCTGATAATATTCGATTTGAGAAAATAAATTTATTTTTTTCGTGTTAGATTTTAGGTTGTAGCTCAGCTTCTAGAGGACATAGAAAGCTGATTGATGGCTTGAAATAACTATTAAAGTTTTGGCTCTCCTACGTATTTTTTTTGTTTGCATTGATTAAGAATTGTTTGTGTAATGGCGATTAAAAGGCAGTAAAGTCAGAAAAATAAGCTCAAAACGCATGAAAACTCGAAAACACGCGTTTTCCCAAACATAAGACTAATCTAGATCAATTGCTTACCCCCGAAAACCCCCATATACCAAATTTCAGCGAAATCGTTAGAGCCGTTTCCGAGATCACAGAAATAAATTTATATACAAGAGTTGCTCGTTTAAAGGTATAAGATAAGATATATTTTAAAAGAAAATGTGCATGCCATCTCTTTTTCACTGCATTTGCATTGTATGAACTGATACTAAAGTCAAGTGTGAAGTGTGTCTTTCTCTTTTTCTGTTTCTAAATTTATTGTTGTTGTTGTTCTGCTCTGCTGTCTGTTTAAACCAATACACTTTACAAAAATACATATATTTTAAAACTTTATTTTATTCTCATTTTTTTCTAAATTCAAATTCTACTGCAAAAAAGTGAATCTACTGCATTTTTCTAGATCTAATGCGAAATTTTATAACTGAACGATCCAAACCCTGTGGCAGTCAGTTCATCAACTGGCAGCAAGCCCACCCCTCCGTTTTGCCTCAGGAACTAATGCAAGATCATACTTTGTCTTCAAAAAGGCTAAATACAAAGATGTGATGCAACTTGTAAATAACTAAGTATGTTCTATCGAATAAATTGTACTTCTACAAGGATCTTAAAAGCGAAATTGTTATACCAAATGATAATGTTTCTAATGAAGATTACGATGATCAGGCTGGAATTAGCCTATAAACTTTTAATTTTCTCAATGAATAATCTGTTTTTCTTTTTCTATTTCTTGTTTAACTATCTAACTATTGATTGATAGTTCGAAATATACTAAACAACTGTAACTTTTATGTGTTATTATTCATAACTCAAAATCTGGAAGCAAATTTATTACATTTTGGTGCAAATTAGGGACAGATCCAAAATTTAAAAAAAAATCGCAGTAATTACTTATATTGTTTATTAAACTTAAGACTTGCAAACAAAATGTGAAAATATGCAACATTTTTAATAGCATATCCTTTTAAAACGTTCGTGTAATAATTATTTTTCCAATGAGTTCTTTTTTTATTTCCCACAAAAAGTTAAATTTGGGCATGCCCCGCCCTTTTGATGCAAGGTCCTCAATTACATGGTTGCCACTTGCCTGCCACTAATTTTCCAAATAATTTTCCCAACAGAGATGCATGGGCCAGCAATAGCCTATCAAACTTTCAGACCATGGTGTCATTAACGATACAATTGATGCTTTTTTCATGAACGTTTATTTAAAATGTGTCAACTGATCGCAACCATATTTAGTTGGTTTTCCCGCACAACAAAATTTAAATTAACTCTATATAATAAAACTACTAAAATTCACAATCATGAGATTGTTTTATGTGAAAAATGTGAGTGCAAAATATTCTGATTCAGAAAAATAGCAGACTTGGAAGTTGGAATTTTCGTCGAAATTTCTTTGTTTGCCACTGATCTGAGTAAAATGTCAGTGGCGCCGCTTTTCGAACATATTAATAAAAGGTGGAGGTGGAGGAGAAAAAAAAAACATTCTTCAGAGAACTGTTAAGCCCTGAAAAAAAATGAGAAATCTTCTGCAAATATAATTATTTCCTTAATGAGAAAAGCAACAAAATCGACTAGTCTAAAACCATTTCTGACGTAATAGTACACAAGATGTATTTAGATCGAGCAGGAGTTTTTGATGAGGTTTAGCTTTTTAAGAACATCTTTCGAAATATTACTGTAGGTAAACAAAAATACTTGCAGGATGAAACATATTTTAAATACAATCAAGTTACTATAGGAAAAAGTAATATTTGAAATACAATTGTATTTAACGGATCTGCACCGAAAAAAACAGGAAGCACTGTAAAAGGAACATTTTTTGGACAAACGTGGAGGCACAGCTCAAAGCAAATAATTTTATTTTTTTGCTTGAAAAAAAAAAAGAAGAAAAGTAGACATGTCGAACTTCCCCTGGCCGCTTTTAAAATTCTCTAAATAACCTGAACAAATTTCCGTTCCTTGAGTTTCCCTGACTTTCCAGACACGTGGCAATGATGAATTAAATAAAAATTCGCCGCATTTATTTCAACAATGCTACAGCCTAGAGATATCTGAAACGCATAGTATGATGAAATATTGAAAAGGTTTATAAAAGGTTTTTACCTGAAAATGTTTGGAGACAAAAATCACGATTAAGTGTAGTTCTTTGCTTGCTATGAAAATGGCTAAACAAACACAAAAAACAAATGAATATTCAACCGATCATCGCTTTATAGAAAAATACGTAACAGGACTTGCGGTCGGTTTTTTATTGCAAGCAAAATTTGTTTGTAAAACCGCATTGTGAAAACGCCAACACATTTAAAGAAAAACCTGACGCCACCAAAATCACGACCTCCTTGAATTTAAAAAGAAAAGTTGAATATTTGCGTACCTAGAAATCGGAACACGTTCTGAGTATATGTTGCATCGGGAATAGATAATTCGAAATATTTAACGCCCCAAGCAGTAAGCACAACAAAATTATTTGAAACTGGTAACAGCCTTACCTTGTGTTCCACCAGCGGGTATGGCTGAATATTTGCTGGCCCAGCTGGAACCAGCAATACCGGACTTTTCGAACTGACTTGCCCACGACGTTTATCAAAAATACCCTTTTTTCCATGCCGTTGTTAGAAAAAGCATCACGACATTGAATTTGAATCGTTTTTCTTCAGACTCGGTTATAAAAATGCTGAAATTCAAAATGCCCACGAAATGGGTAGTAGCTTTGACCCCTGAGAAAACTATATCTCAAAAAAAGACCCAAATTATGTATGTGGACTCCACGTCCACAATAGCTACGTGACACAGTTTTGGTCTGTTGTCGATTCTATGGAAGAGGGGAGTTTTCCGCACAGCTGTAGATAAGCAGCGTAGACGCAGTGGCTTAGTGGTCATGATCAAATTGACGCCAACAAAAGAGCATTTACAACAAAACGTCTTTTATAGGATGAAAACTATATCGTATAAACCAAATACTATAATTAATACAAAATACCTTTACGTCGAAGGTGAACTTGGGCACATGTCTATCGTTGGCGCGTGGAGAGATTGAACTGAACAATTCCTTTCACACACTCACATGCCCGAGCTACCATACTACATAAGATTATAGTAGTTAATACTTTCTGATTTCGTATCATGTGTTTACAATCGTAAAAGGTATTGCTTTCGATTTTTATTAAAAGCAACGAAAATATCATTCATAGATGCAGATAGAAAATATTTCTCCTGCTTTTGACTGTTCTACAAAAAAGTAATTTTAGGGCGAGAAAAATTAAATAATAAATTCGATTAACATTATCTTCTTTAATTAATAAAAAAATTAATTAAAAATTTCCCTGGTTATTATAAAGAAGAGTACACACGTCACAGTCATCGGGCAATTTTAAAGACAGACCCTAGGCATCTTCCTAAACCCGTAGGTCCAAAATGGGGTAAAAGATTCACACTGACTTTACTTCCAGCAACCAAGAAGCGCAGACAATATCAAATCAACTGCCACAATGATTGCCTCAGAAGTTTCTTTAATATCAATTAGTTGAAAGCGCAAATATTTGTACAGGCGGTACCACAATGCTTTAGGCAACTGCCTACAGGGAAAAATGTTGGCTACAAAAACCTTAATACATTTTGAAATAACAGAATTGAGTTCGTACAACAGAGCGCAAGTAAATTTAATGATTATATACGATTACAAAAAATAGATCACTATTTCTTGATAACCTTAGAAAAATCTGTGCACTTGAACCCTTCGAAGTCGAAAATAAACTTATATACGAATAACAACCTAGCGAAACAAAGTAAGTAAAAAGGCTTTCATTAGCGACTTGACAACTTCAAACTTTAAGTGTGAACGCACCCTTTAACCGATTACTGAACTATCAATGTCAAAATATTCAGTAAAATCGACATTTTCATCGGTGTAGTACACGAAGGAACAGAGTTTACAAATAATTAAAATTTACTACCGAAATTCCGAGTCTGTGGCCGCAACTTTAAGAGCGTTAACGCAAATTTTCAATTTTCAGCGATAAGACGCGTTTTTGGTAAAACAGCTTCGTCAATAAGCAGGATTTGCGTTACTGGGCAAGTGAGACCCTCATGTGCTTCATTCACAAAAAGTCACGGACCCGTCGATTTTCCGCCGAGATCGTGTGATTTAACGCCTCTTTTTTTTATGGGGCTACATTAGATCATTGGTCTATGCGACATTCGATTCATAAATGTTTTGATCGTAGGCGTTTTTATTTTAGCCACATGATCTATTATATCATTGATTTCCACGTTTTACAACAATAGTACGAGATCCAACTGTTGTTGTAAACCATGGAAACCAATGATCACTAAGATCATGTGGGCATAATACAAAAGGCCTAGTAATTTAAGACAGTATACAGTTTTTTTTAGATATCTCAAGTACATCGTTTGCATTTTATTTAAAAAAGAAGTTGTCAAGTCCTTAATGAAAGACTCTTTAGAACACTAAGAAATATAAAAAGGCATACAATTGTGAAATATAAGAAGTCTCGATTTTGCAATATTGAAGTTATAGTTAGAATTTTACAAAGAAATAGGAAGTATTTTTAAAACATATTCGCAAAATAATAAAAACCAATGTAGACTAATAAAATAAATACAATGTGCCTTAAGCTACGATTACACATGCCACTTTTCATGTCAAATTTTGACATGCTGTAGTCATTATAACGTACACATTTGTTCTAACTACGTGTGATCCCCTGTCAAGATCGCCACGAAAGATACACGAGTGACCACCGAATGGCATCATTTTTATGACGTCAAATGTCAAAACCTGAAACGAAAAATGACACGTGTAATCGTAGCTTTACTAATAATCAAATTTAATCAATAATATTATTATTTAATTACTTAATAATAAAGTAAATAATAATAATAACAATAAGATGTTTTCCGAATACTCAATACAATCCACCATTCGTGTGCAATCGCTTAAATTTGTATTAACCTTAACAAATTTAAATCTATTTTAAGATCTACATAAATGTATTAACCAAAAATATAATCACTAATGCTATTTTGTTAAACTAAAGGGGACTAATTGATTTTAAATGACGCTGTTTTATTAACATCACAACAAATTCTGACAAAAGTATAAAACAACACGTATTAACTAAAAATCAGTTTAGGTTTAGAAAAAACCCTAGCCGAATCGATGTCATTTATTATTGTTTATTTAATGTGTTTTTGTTTTGTGGTGTCATGGGCGAAACAGCAATATACAAATAAAAATAAATTAAAGATGTATTAAAATATGACGTAAGCAACAATAATTTTTCAGAAGAATTCGCACTACTAAAAAGTTCCATAAATATTATGTATGTTGTTGTAAAAATCGAATAAAATATAGGAATTGTCTTAAATAAACTCCACTTTTGGCTTATTCATCTAGTACATGACAGTATCAAATAGCAATCTGAGTTTTGCAGGCAATTTAAAAAAAAAAAAATGGGTATGCAGCCATGTTAACCTCACCTACTCAAGTTCAAATATCAAAATTGGTTGAAATCGTTAGAGCCGTTTTTGAACAAATAAAACTGATGTGAACATTATATATGGAAAGTAGGTACGCACCAATAATATTGAGGTTACCTTGTAAAAACAAAAAAAAAAAAAGGGCCCCAAACTCCAAATCCGCAGATCGAACGAAATCCGGGCAGCCGTTGAGGCTGTACGCCTCGGGACATGCCCACGGACAGATAGACGGCCAGAATTTCGTGACCCACTTTTTTGGGCTCCTCTATCATCGTAATGTCAGAACTGATTTAAGTCTCGAGTTCCAAATTTTGAACAAGTACCTATACATAGTAAAATATCTTTCTCTTATTACCTATACGACAAAGCTAAAAAATAACAAACATGAAACTGGAGAACTTCCACAGAGTCTTCCTCCAGCAGAACCCTATATTTGAATGTCTATGACAACCTGTGTCACCTACCTCACTTTAATCTTCTTAGAAAGATCGCAAGCATCGTGGTTTAATTGCAGTTCGATTGGCGACTATAAAACTACTCCAATCGTTGTCAGCAATGCTGTGCATACTCAGCATTGATTAACACCCTTTGATGTTCAAAGTCTCGTATAGTATAGAGATAGAGGCAGCAAATCGTCGCCGAAGGACCCAACTCCAACACCCCTTCGATGTTCGATATGTCGCGTTGTTAGCAACACTGTTTGAGGAGTCATTCAGACTACGTATCTACCCCGATAACAGTTTTGCGTCAGAGGTTTCCCCGAACTTCTTGGTACTTGATAGCCATTCAGAGAAAACCCACTTACGAGAAGAATTCCCCCAGCTTACGTATTAAAATCTCGATATCGCCAATCGTTTAAGCAATTTCAACGATACATTAACTATGTATTAATCCAAGTATCGGATACAAATGCTGTCTACACTCAGCTATGTATCTATGGGAAATTAACAACAAATCACCAGACCAGCCATGGCAAAGTCAAGATGAGCGCAACGCGAATCTTTTGGGACGACTGCAATTGCATGCGTTTCGCGTATTTGTCTCATTGTTGTTGCTGTGCGGTGGCTGCTGCACTATGCCTTTTATATTTTTCTTCTGCCTTTGTATCTTTTTTCTTTGTTTATTTACAAACGCTTAACTCAAATTAGCGATAGTGTATAGCGAAGCGATGTGTGCCCGCTCAGACTGCGGTTAAGACCGAGGCCCCAACTACTATGCAATCTTGCTGCCGCAGTTGCTGCTCTTGCTATTCACTGCTCGTACTTCGTACATATTTCGTCTGACGTAGTGACGTGTCTGGCTTTGTGTGCTGTTGGTTTCGTTTGGTGCTACTAGGGCCGGCAGCAACAGCCCCAGCCAGCGAATGGGAAGGGAATTGAAGAAAGCTTGACCATGAGTTGGATAGTATTATTATAAATGTTGTTATGTTGTTATGGAGAAGCCGGCACGTCACATAGACAACGAGTCTTACGCCAGTAGCCGAAGAGAGAGAGAGAGAACAAGAAAAAAAAAATAATAATAAAAAGCGGAAAAAACAACCTCATCTCGCCGCAACGATGGAACGTTGTGAACTTTCGTTTTCTTTTACGCTACTACACCAGCAGCAGCAACACCGGATTTTTTCAGTTGCGAGCTAAAAAAAAAAAAAAAAAAAACGAAGATGAAAATGAATCTGTTGCTGTTACCAGTCTGCAGTTGCTGTAATAGTTATAAAAGTCAGCTCGAATTGGTATGCTATTTTGTAATTTCTGTGGCTACATATACCTACATAGCCATACAGAGACCGCGATGTCGTTGGGTGTGTGGGGTTATATCGCTGGCTGCGTATACGTAATGCTAGAAGATGGACGACGAGTATCTGGTGAACCAACAACACAATGACCATAATTGTAGGGTCCATCTATGTCGCCCAGACTGTGACTTGTTACTTAAGACAACGATTTGGGGTGACTCAACGTCGGGTGGAGACCTCTACGAAGATAATAAAATAAATTGAGTTGCGAAACTTGAGTTTATCTATACAAAAAAAAAAAAAAAAAAACAAGTGGAGAGGTCTTCAGATTGCCAATGTCTAGTGTTGTGAAATATAGGCCTTGCAACTAATGCATCCGCGTTGGTATGACGCGAATTTCCTAAACTAGCCGCTGGACAACTATTTTGTTCTCTTGCCAACTTACACTGTTTTTTTTTTTTTTTTTGTATGGATATGAATGTTTCGGTTCTCCACCTCCTTTCAATTTTTTCTTTTAACAGGTGGGCTGATTTCATAACGAAGGAATTACGTTGGATTGGAGCCCGAGCCATGTCTTTGATTTAACTAAAATCGTGTCCGGGTAAGGTGTGTTGCGGCGATTAAATTACGATTGCAAGATGTGGAACTGCCACGCCTAAGTACGATACGCCAATGTGGGGTTATCGACTTGACTATCTACCGATAATTGGCTAACGTAACAAGATGTGCGTGATAGTTGCCAAGTAGTAACACTTCTGTTTTCTCAATTGACATATGAGCTGCGTTAGACGTACGCCACAGATAGACAAAAGTGAGTTCACAAGGTGGAACTTCAAAGAAAAGTAAGCAAGCTTTGGACATGGAAAGAAATTCTAGGGTAATACTTCTCTCATTACGGAGAAGAACCACTTATTTAAAAGCAGCCAACTTTCGGTAGCTCCCATAAAGCTATGTTAGGTTAGGTTAAGGGGCAGTTTGCAGTATAACCAATTTCATTGTGTTTCGCAATTTCACAAGAAGCCATTGAGGCTCATTGTGATCACTCCTACATAGTACCTACTTGGTTGACGAGTTCAGTAAAGTTGTGCTGATCCTAGCTAAACAACGCACCTATTATCTTTTGGGGTGAAGTTTTAGGGAAGGATTTCAATGACGTCAACAACATATTACTATCCTGCTGAGGAGAACCTGCGAATAATTTGGGAGCGACAGATGCTTTGGTGTGGTAGCTCAAGCTCAACTTAAAATATCATACGTTCCATTTCTTTGAAAATGCAAATGGGGAAATTATAGTGTGGTGTGGAATGTAACGTCGAACCTAAAATAGTGAAATGAAAACAACCCATTAGTCCACAAACAAGTTCCACTTCCAGTTCCAATTGGAAACTCGAATCTGTCAACTGTCAATGTCATCTGTGTAATCCACAAAACTTAGCTAATTCTAGAATCATCCAGAAGAGTTCGAATAAACTAGAATATTCGCGATAGGTGGCAGATCGGATATAAAAGGGCATGTTTGAGAACAGAGATGTACAGTTGATTTTTGAACAGTGATTGGTAAAGTTCGAAATAATATTGTTTTGATACTTAATAAGTGAATTATTAGAATAAACCATAAAAGTGTACCTAATAAAAGTGATTTTATTAGAAAAGTTAAACAGAATAGCGTTTTGTCTTTTTGAATCCTAGCCTGAATGTAACAATAGGATATGCGAAACGTGGAAAAACACCGCCAACATCTCGAGCAGGTTATACAGGATTTTGTTCTCCGTTTCCATTTCCAACTATGAATTGTGGCTTAGAGAAACAAAGTTGGATGTTGACAGGAACAGAAAAGAAAATGGCCATAAACTGAGACAAAGAGCTCACGACATAGCGAAGCTATGAACCCTCAAAGTGTCAACTGTTATGACGGAAGCTCAGTTCACAAATTTGCGCTCGTGGAAACAACTGATGAGCTGAGGTAGCTGTAAACAGAGAGATGGAAGGAACTGGCTGTCGCCCTATGGTCCACCAGCAGAAGTTCAAGTGTTACTGCGAGCAGCAGCTTCCGGAACAAAAGAGAAGAGGATTAATTATGGTTTTGTTCAGTGCATTGAAACACTGAGAAAACTAAATTTGAAAATATGGGTACCGCACCCGAAAAATAGTTTCCTACACCCATAACTTGGCTAGCTTACCCATATTTACCCATATTTTGAATGGGTCGGGTATGAACATCGTACACTAATGTCCTGTTACCCGCTAAGCCTGCAATGCTTACAACAATCTTTTATCAGCTGCGTTACCTAGTAGTTACGGTACAAGCACTGCCATACGGCTATGATAGCTCTTTTCTGTACAGTTTTGCTTATGGATAAGGTTGTCCTGGCTCGTAGAATATGTGACAACTGAGTCGTTTCTAATTGTATCAACTGACATGCGGCTATGACAGCTCTGTGTTGGTCTAAGCAATCCTCTATCTTCGTTTATACTGCTATTAGTATCGAAGACATTGCGCTGTTCAGACGCGTTATTATATTACTTTTATATGCATTTTAGAAAAGTGGAAAAGAGATACCGATTCTTATTTTATTTTTTATAGGTATTTTTTTTATTGCCTTTTCACTTCCACAGATACGGACGAATATGTCAATTCAATAGCGAATTGTATATGTAGGTATTAACCGGGTTTCAAGAGGCAGCTTTCATACTTCATAGCTTTCCAAATTTCTAAAGAAGTCAGGCTGAGTATAAGGCTTCTAACAGGCTAATACATCCACCAAGGTAGGCTCATTTTATGCGGGTATTAGAATACTTGTACTAGGCTATCTCAGTTTACCATTTGGGTTCACAACCTCCCTATATGGGTACTACACATTTTTTGCGACGCTGTGACAGCCTTCGTGAGGATCTGATAGCTCTACATATGCCTACCACAATTCCTTGAGCGGCTATGTTCAGCCTCTCATGAGGTTCTGACAGCTATGTTTAATTACAAATATGTGGAGAGGCTGTGACAGCCCCGAATGTGTGCGCGTTAGCTTTGTGAGGATTTTTTAACAGCTCTGTATGCGGGTCTGATAGCTTACTTGGATGTCTTCGAAAATTATTTGTTTGTTACCGCAGCTCTGTTGATGTGCTGTACCCATGATACTGAAGGCATCACACCTTACTTTTGGTTATAGCAGCCACAAAGGTACCAGTTAATGTGCCTACATATAACAGAGGTGGCGCTAGTATAGGGCTAAAAGTTGTATTTTTCAAGCGAAAATATAGGTAGTCGAAAAGCTGACCAAAGGGAAGGGAGAGAGCTTACCTTCAGAAAGCTGAAATCCTTCGTAAGAGTTTTTAGAACTGTGTGCATTTTTTCACACTCAAAAAGTGTGACGGATCTCCCAGTTCATATAGACCATGGGCCTTACTAATAATGATTTTTAAACTTCACACTACATATTTTGATATATTTTGTATATCACAATATGCAATTATATATGGAAAATTTCACCATTGTGAGTTCTAAAAAAATTAGCCCGAACACTAAAAATGATTAAGTATCAGGGCATGCATACTTGTCATACTTCGTTTTCAATCACCCATCTATTCTGTGAAGTGCTTGTTTTAAGCACTTTTATTCGTTCAAGTTCCGATTCCTTTTATAACCATGGAAGGCGTCTTAAACTTTTTCGTTGAATAGGGAGTGCCACGCCCCGTTGTACAATATTGCACATTTGTTGCGAAATTATTTCAACAATGCAAATCCTACTTTCAAGTTCAAGTAGAAAATTTGAAATATTATAGTTGTCATAAACGACATGATATAGATTTTCTATTTTTATTGGCCGTGCATCACGTCCACGATATAAATTTTGTGTGGCCCATCCAGACGTAGATATAAGAATTTAGAGTGCGAGGAGGATGCTGGCCTTACTAAATTGTTTTTTTTTTTTTTTTTTTGTAGAAAAATTTGTATGTGTGATTAAATTTAACGCGAGCAGAATACTGCACCTATAGCTGAAAAGGGTTATAAGACAGAAGAGTCTTAAGTGGCTGTGTGCGAGGTGACACGCCCCCAATTAGAACCCCTTCGTCTAAAGCTAGCAATACTGAAAAAACCCGTATATTTGACTGATAAAGATTCTGGAATGATATAAAAGACAATAGTTTATATAGTAAAGCACCAAGAAAATGATACCCATGACATTTGTAAGGATCTTTTATTCATGCTATCCGGTGCGAGGCAAACTTAGTGGACAGTTCCTTAAAGGATTGAATTCTAGTTTGCTAAGGGGAAATATGATCAACGACATGTCTGTGTCGTGTATGGGGCCCCTATTAGCATGGGCAAAGCCGGCCCGGAACAGCTAGTTACGTTTAAATATTTTATAACAAATTAGATACATCTCTAATATAAAACTATTAAAATAAAACATGTTATGCACATTGACATTCCCAATGGAAGCTGGAATCGGATGGCATAAACATCCATTCATAAATTGCAAACCCCGTGAATCCGGAATTTTCGTGGTTAGATAATTGTGTCCGCTACATGCTATCTCCAAATGCCGATGCTAAATGTGAAGTCGGTGCCATTTAAAATAAATAAAAGGTGAATAATAAAAAAATGTAAAAACAAGGTTATTAACTTTGAACAACACAATGAGTGACCGGAGTCTGACTTGTTGCCACTCCGGAAAATCAAATTATTAATGTCAGACTGATGCCGACTGGTCGTGGTCGCCCCTGGACTATTGTTGTTGTTTCCATATACTGCTACGAGCTACGACACTTTATTTATTGCGGCTTATTATTATGGGGATACATAATGCAATCAAATTATTTAATTTTATAAATTAAGTGTGGCAATTATTAATGATGTTTTGATGTTTATTTGTGTTTTTTTTTTTTTTTTTTTTTTTCGGAGGCCCATAGTAGGTTAAGTACGAATATGTAGGGCAGCGTATATTAGAAATGTTGCCGCTTACAAAACAAGTGATAGTGTTTTTACACTGCGATAACTTGGTTTGCAAAGTTGATTTTTTTGTTTCTTCAAATTTACAACTTGTAGATAAGATTGCGTTGATGGTGTGATTTGTTTGGCTGATTTAGCAATATATTAGGTGAAAGTGAATAGAACTACACGCAGTAGAAGACATCCGGTTTCGCCGGTTTTATTTCGATAGTAAAATTGCGGATAACCTTGGATATCCAACGTTAAGAATATCAAAGAATTGATATACTCATCGATAGGAATTTAAACGTAATTGTGTTTACGTGTTTTTTAAAGGTGACTCTGCATTGCGATACAATAATAGAGGGATTAGGAACTACGCTTTACAAATTGTATATGTTATCGAACTTGGGATTGAAGGAATTTGAGGAGACCGGCAAGCTTTATGGTGGATTTACAACATCACACATTACTGACACGGAAGATTAACGTGCTGAAGATTAACGTGCTGTGGCAATAAGTTAAAGTAGCTTATGCCAATTTTGGTAATTCTCCAGTGTGAGAGTGAGCAAAACAAATTTATTGTATGGTTTTTAAGTCGAATTTTGTTCTTTCATGGGTCGCCATAAAATTGATTTCGGCTGCTAAAATTCGGCAAGTTTATTCAACATGTGATCAACTGTGAAGTTGGAAGAGATTATTCCTCTGTTCTTTCAAAAACATAACTTTTAGATTTCAGTCTACACCGAGAACCGAGCTGACGAGTGACAGCTTCAGCTTTGAAACGGAGGTTGGGGCTTTCTTATAGTCTCCAACTTGGGGCATCGTTTTTTGTTCGCTCGATATGGCTGAGCCAAGGTTTTGAGTTTCTGCACTACATCCATATGTTGCTACAGCTTATAGAGTTCGCTATTGAATTGTCTCCTCAATTCGATTTCCCCTTCGAAGGAACTCAGTTTTCTTCCTTGTGCTTATCATTATAAACTCGATGACATAATGCTTAATTATAATGAGACAACAGTTATGTTATAAGTAATGTTATTTCTTCCTTAAAGTACCAGCGGTTTCCTGGGATTATTCTTCGTCGGATTTTGACTAGGACTTCGTTCGTGAAGAAGATATTTACTCCCAAAGTAGACAAACTCATTTACGACCTCGAAGGTGCTGTTGTCATTTATCAGCAGTGATGTTTTGTCCTAGGCGGTGGGCAGATGTTTGCTTGTTTGTTGATACAAAATACTTAGTTTAGTTCTCGTTTACTTCAAGACTAAATAATTCCATCTGTTCATCAAAGGCTGAAAAAGCTTCTATCACGGTACTTACGCCTAAAATGACCGGTGATGTTGATTATTCCAATATGCTACATCCACTATCGTCTGACAAATAACCGTGAGTTTAACTGTCCTGGAAAAGCATCTTAATACAACCATTCGAACTCGCCATAAAATTGTACATAGGTCCCATCCATTCGTCCCAAAAAATTCAAATTCACAAAAACGGCTAGGCTAGGTTGCGCCACCTTTTATTTTATTTTTTTTGGTTGGTTAAGATCGTTAAAGTGAGGTCTTTCTATGTTTCCTTGACCCTCTGGTGTGAACTTTGAAGTTTCTTTGGACTGGTGCATTGTTGGCCATACGTTCCACGTGACCTTTATTTTAAGTTTTGCCAACGTTGCTTATTTCGTTTATTGATTCTCAACACTATATCGATTACAATTTGGTATATTATGTCGTAGACTGAAGAAGCAGTGATTGACAAGAGTGATCTCTTTGCTTGTTCTCTGCGACGATGCCAGGTAATAGTAGACATATATTAGTTAGGTAAACTCTTTACACTTTAACAACTGTATATCATGAGTTTTGGCCCAAATCGCAGATGTTGGGTTATCCCATCTTCGTCACCTTTGAATGAGCGCTAATAAATAAAACAAGATAGATCATTTGATTTTTAAGTTGTGGCAACAGTTGTTTCCAAAACACAGATAAGACATCACAATATGATGGCATTTGTAAACACAAATCGCAAGAATCAAAAAATGTAAGAAATTGAAAATGTACGTTTAAATGTTTTTTATTGAATTAATTACTTTTTCTGATATGAATTTATTTTTTAATGTGATGATAAAAGAAACGAAAATACCACATCCAATATTTTCAATATCCGAAGAGAAAAGCAAAGATTCGTAACTTTCAGTGCACAATTTGCATCGCAAAATTCAACCTCAATCCTGCCTCAAGAGCATTTGTTACTTCGTTCCTTCGTCCAGTTTCCTGGGCTTAAGAGGAAATATTCTTTTATAAACAAATTAATTAAAAATAAAAATCAATTACATTATTCAAAAAAGAATTACGACTCATCTCTATTCATTGTTTATGACATTTGTAGTATCGGGGGTGTTGCCATTTCAAATTTGCATAATTTTTCTTTTCAATATTTTGTTTTTTTTTAGAAACTAATTTAAGGTTTTATGTTCAAATATGCAATAGACCTATGATTTCTCTCTCCGACACCCACTGGTACTGCATCCATAAATAAAATAAGAAAATTTGCCAAAAGTGAAGTCCAATTCACGCAAAATTAAAACTATTTTAGAAAACGAACAAAAAACACTGTTTTTTTCTAATATTTTACTAAAAAAAAATAACGAAGTAATTCAAAATTATACAGGCTGCTGGTTTTTAAGTTCTAAAACTTATTTTTTGTTCTATGCATTTATTAAAAATAATATAATCATTCTTAGAGCAAATTTATCGTTGTTATGGTAGAGATTGGAATATGGGACGTCAAATCGTAACCACATTAACCGTTGTTTGAAAGTCGAACCCACTGACATTTACCTTCTTATATTCTAGAAGAAAAAGCAACATCTCGAAATACGGAAATTATTCGAATGTGGAAAAGTACTTAAATATGGAACACTAATCAATATTTTATGTGCTATGAATATAACGGGTGATTTTTTAAGAGGTTTAGAACTTTTTTAAAAAAAAAACACAAAAAATTCGAAAAAATGAATGAAATATTTATTTGAATCGATAGTTTGAACCTTGCAATTTAATTTTTAAAGATAATTTCATGCAAATGTTGACCGCGGCTGCGTCTCAGGTAGTCCATCCGCTGAGTCCAATTTTGGCATACTCTTTCACACATATCGGCCGGTATCTCACGAATGAACGCATGGATGTTGGCTTCCAGTGCGTCAATCAAAGCGGGCTTGTCCCTATACACATTAGCCTTGACATACCCCCACAAAAAATAATCTAATGGTGTCAAATCGCACGATCTAGGCGGCCAGTTGACCGGCCCGAAACGTGAAATTAACTGTTCACCAAACTCGCCTCGCAATTGCGCCATTGTTTCGCGTGCTGTGTGGCATGTGGCACCGTCTTGTTGAAACCACATATCATGCAAGTCAAGAACTTCCATTTCGGGCAAAAAAAAAGTTTGTTATCATCGCTCGGTAGCGTTCACCATTGACAGTAACGCTGCGATTCGCATCATCTTTGAAGAAATATGGCCCAATAATGCCGCCGGCCCATAAACCGCACCAAACAGTGGCTTTTTCGGGATGCATTGGTAGCTGTTGCAATGCTTCTGGCTGATCTTCACTCCAAATGCGGCAATTTTGCTTATTTACGTACCCATTCAACCAAAAATGAGCCTCATCGCTGAACACAATTTTTCGATAAAAAAGCGGATCCTCGCCAGCTTTCCAAGAGCCCATTCACAAAAAAATCGGCGTTGTGGTAGGTCGGCTGGCTTTAGTTCTTGCACAAGCTGTATCTTAAAAGGCTTTACGCACAAATCCTTCCGCAAAATTTTCCACGTAGTGCTGTAACAAAGGCCTAACTGCTGGGAACGGCGCCGAATCGACATTTCGCGGTCTTCTGTCACACTAGCTGATACGGCCGCAATATTTTCTTCACTACGCACAGTACGTAAACGTGTTGGTGGTTTAATGTCCAACAAAGTAAATTTGGTGCGAAATTTTGTCACAATCTTCCGAATAGACTGCTCAGAAGGTCGAGTATGCCGATCATAAAATGGAAGCAGCGCGCGATGAACATTTCGAACCGAGCACGAATTTTGATAGTAAAATTCAATAATTTGCAAGCGTTGTTCATTTGTAAGACGATCCATGGTTAAATTGCAAACCAAACTGAAGCTGTTTGACAGTGACACAAGGTACTAAACACACGTCAGCTGTCAAAACCAGTGTTGCCAAAACCAAACCAGCTAAAAAATCACCCGTTAGTTTATCACACGCAGTGTGAATAAATTTTCAGATCATGATTCGTGATCTCGATGAAAAACAGGATCATGTTGTAGTTATAAGTGCATGTAAATTGATGATCTACAGGGTGTCCGCCGGGAAGGTATACTACTTTGTTTGTTTATTGTTTTTGAATAAATGAAAAAGAATGGATCTTATATTGATAAATGTTTTATTTAATGTCAGCAATTATGTATGGAATACAATATCAGGTATATGTCCGCCTCTGTTAGTCTCACAAATGCGAGCCCTTTTGTGCACATTTTTCATTACATTCTCACACATTTCACGCGGTATTTCATTAATTTCATCACGAATATTTTGTCTGAGTTGCTCAAGCGTTTCCGGTTTGTTTGCATAAACCTTGCTTTTCAGATATCCCCACAAAAATAAGTCCGGAGCAGTCAAATCAGGTGACCGTGGAGGCCAATCAACATCACCATTTCTTGAAATAACTTGTTGTGGAAAGAGGTCTCGCAGTAATTCCATTGTAATCCTGGCTGTATGCGATGTGGCACCGTGTTGTTGATACCATGTGTTAATCAAGCCCAAAGCATGAAGTTGTGGCGTTAAAAAGTTTTCAATCATATCACGATATCGCTCCCCATTCACAGTTACCGTTACGCCATTCATTTTCAAAGAAGTAAGGTCCAATGATTCCTCCTGATCCTGACCAAATTGCACCCCAGACTGTAACTTTTAATGGATGCAAAGATGACTGATGAATCACCTACAGACCCGCTTTCTTCGAAATCATTCACTACATGATAAATAGTGCGTTTTGTTGGCACGTTGTTTTTCCCAAAAATTTCACGCTACTTTTGATAAAATGTTTTAATGATTAAAACACGTTCGTTTATCGAATATTTTTCCATAATAAATTTGCCACGTGTCTACTTCACGACTGCCAAATATGAACTGTCAATACTAATGTTTACCAAAATGGCGGCAAAACAAAGTAGTATACCTTCCGGGCGGATACCCTGTATATGGATCATAGCTAACGCTCGTATCTTTTTTGTAAGCCAAAAACAGTATATTTCAACAAGAAATTTAAAAAAGCAATGAATCGATTTAAGAAAATAGTTTGTGGCGCGGTTCTGATTTTATTCAAAGATAACTGTGATTTTTGTTTTGTGTTTGACCTTTGAAGCAATTTTACGAAAAAACAGCTTTGAGGTATTCAAAAAAATCAACGCATGAATATTTTAAGTTACATTAGGGTACGCAGTATTTTGACTAAAAATGCAGTTTTGGAGTCTAAAAAAACAGTAAAATACTGCGACAAACAGTATACATACGAGAATTGATTATAGCTGTAAATAAAAAACGGCTATTGCGAAGTGTGAATTCAATGGACGCAAGGATTGTATTATCAAAACCGATGTTCCGAAAATTACTTCTTTTCACTTTTCACATTATTTTTGGTGTCTTTGACCTTGTTATATACCGAAACTATATTTAACCCCAAAAACTTTAAGATTTATTGCAAAAATGTCTTCGACAATGAACTTTTGAAAAGTGTCACAAGCTTGCGGCCTCAACAGTTCCCTCAATCCCCGCTCTAAATGTCATGTAATAAATTCGAATTATAATCAAAAAATCATTCAATAAATTTCCATTCAATTCTTCGCAGCTGCATAACATTCATCTAACAATGAATCGACTACACGTATGTGTCCACAAGTAAGCGACATTCTTCTACTGGATATATACGCTGTCTAACAATTTGTACAAATATCACGATCTTGCGTAGTCGAATTGCCATGCATTTAGTATTATATCTAACAAATGTGCACACATTTACCGCTTATATGCAAAATTGGGTCTTTGATAAACAACATCAGCCAGAGAGCCATTACACACGGCTGTCACATTCACATAACACAAGCGATCATAACCACACTGCGCGATCGCGCGATGAACAAAGAAATGTCAAAATCACCAGATTCCGGTCAATTTGTGTGTATCGTCAACGAATGTTTGCAAATGTCTGCGCTGTTACGAAAGAAACGCATCTTTAGTAATCGATTGTGCCAAATTAGTGGCCCCTGGCCAATGTTGTTTAAAGATTCATGTTGCATATAGGGAGCACCTATTTACGTGACGAATGAGAGGTGAGGCTTCAGTGTTAAACACTTTTCGGCTTGGCCTTGAACGGCTTTAATAAAATGTTAATATATACGAAGCTGCCGCCGCCACTGCCGTTGGCTATGACTGCTGTGTTGCGTAAAACGCAGCTTTTTTTGGTAACCGGTCGTACAAGTTGGTATAGCGATTACAGCGATAGTTCGATTTTCGATATATCGATATAAATGTCCAGGGGGTATCGCAATATGTTACAATTTGACGCATTGTTACGAAATATCTGCAATATGTGTGGTGAAAAAAAGTTTATATCCATACTCGAAGGGCATGCCGTATAGTATACTACCTCGGTTCTTAAACTGTGTTCCGCGGAACCCTGGGGTTCCGCGAACGAGTTTTCAGGGTTCCGCGACTCCCTTGAATTAAGAAATAATTTTTGAAAGTATGCAATTACAACATTTTTTTTAGAAAAATGTTTGATGTTTGATACAAAAACTAACATCCATTTCTAAGTAAAATCCAGCCTACGACACTAAGCATTCCGGAAAACGAGTCTCTTATAGATCTGCAGAGTTCTTCTTCATCAAATTATGTATTTGCTTCTTTATTATTGAACGAATAATAACTTGACTTGAATACCGTTTTCGATGAAGTTTTCGCGAAAACCCGGTTTTCGACTCAGTGTGAATAGAGTATTAAGAGGGGTTCCGAAATATACCTGGGCCTTGTTTAGGGTTCCACAGCTTAATAAGTTTGAGAACCGCTGGTATACTAATCAGCACGCAGTTCTAGTCGCAATCCCCGTCCGAGTCCTCCCGGTCGCATATCAACATTCACGGGGGCTACTAGTTTTGTTTGTGCCTGCTTTTATCCGTTCTGCGTTGATTTCATTGAATTTCAATTCCCAGATAGAATAAATCGACATCAGGGTTCAAAATAACATTATAGAATTTTAAATGTCCCCTTAGCCATTAATATGTATGTAGGCACGGCGGCAACGCCGAGTCACTTGTGTATCTCGTTTGTTTTTTGTTTTTTTTTTCCTTCTTCTATAATTTAAATGCATTAACATTTTGTTTACGATTTTCTTAGTACCGGTTGTTCGTTTCTGAATACAAATTTCTGTTAAAGAACACACATTTCTTGGTTCTGAGCTCTGAGCTCTGAGGTATGCATAAGACGTATATAAATCTAAGATTTCAACCGTAGCAGGAGGAGGAACTCCGGTGCGAGTGTGTGACTATATACATGGCGAAAAGTCCACCACACATTGATCACTCTCTTCGGCGGGCCTGACTGGCACACAAGATTTAATATGAAATAAAATGTTTGGATAACAAGAAAGAAGTAAAATCTCATTATTCTTTATTCAATGAAGGTTCTACTGCTACACTGTTGTCCGGCGCGGGTCTTATGCTTCTCGTGTGCCGTAAAATGCCAAAATTGCGTTTTTGGGAAAAATAAAACCCACAAAAAGAGCAGTAAAATCGAAAGTGTGTTTTAGCTTTTGGGCTGCTGGTGCGAGACAAGTTTTTTTGGTTTTTTGGTGACATTTCAGGAAAAATCAGGTACATACAATAAGGTGTAAAAGACTCGGAATTTACCCCGAAAGAACACTTCTTGCGAAGGCTAATAAATGCGCATATATTATATGGTGTTCCAGGATAATATTTTCCTTAAGTAAGACTCTTTAAAATTGCTACTGAGAATCCACTTTCTAGGCTATACCATTTAGGTAGGGGCGCTATAGCAACTAAACCGCTTCTTTAATTGCCCCATGGCTCCATGAAATTATTCCTGCCAATAGATACTGTTTTTTTTTTTTTGTACCCAAAGAACTATACAAAGCAAGTCAAACTATAGCACAAGACTTCAGACCAAAATGCCTTGAAACATTTGAAAGACTCATCTGCATTCATTTGACAGCAATCTAAGGCTGCTTGCACACCGGATGGAACAAAACGCCCTAGACAAACAAAACTGTTTTTCTGTGTGTTTCTAAAATTTAAATACACACATTTGAATACGCGCGCCCACACTTAATAAGGCAAAACAAAGCAAGAAAACAAAATAAGGCGTTTTGTTCCATCCGGTGTGGAAGCTCCCTAAAAGAAAAAGTGTAGTTCTGTTCGAAGTTTTGTTTATTCAATTTAATAATTGACAAAATCGTTCTCGCGATTCATGCAAAAAGTTATTAAAGTACCGAAAACTCATCGATGCATTCACGAGAGCGTCCAATCGAATACCACTTATAAGAATAGAGGCTGGCGCTTATTAGATGTGAATTTTTTTACACGCGGCAGACTAAGGCGAAAAGTATTGCACAAAATTCGTCAAAATAAACCTAATTTGCGCTTATGCTCTCACATAAGAAAAGGACGACGCTATCAAATACAGTTTCTATCGCATAAGCAACAGCTAGCTCATAAGACAAGAGGTAGTTCTCACAGAAAGCCAGCATTGCAGGTTTTACTTTTAATATTTGGCGAAAGAGGAAGCTCATGATCACGAGCTCTAACCTCTGAGTGCAAAAAAAAAAAAATGGTGGAACAATGAAGAAAAATGTATATAGTACGAGAAGCGTGCAATGAAAAAAGAAACCAGTTAAGATTACGAAGCAAGCAAAAGATTGTCGAAGAAGTATACTCCTATTTATATTGTCGTCTTGGAATTAAGAGAGGTTGGTGGGTGCTTAGGCAGTACAGATGAGTACCTACCTATACCTAGTAATCTCCTCCTCCCCTTTGTCATACACCTATGACAGAAACTGTTTCCACATATACGTTTATCGCCATGATTTTCAATTAAAACGCAAGCTACATTTTAAATCTTGGGGGAAAAGACCTGGACTGACTTCTATTTCCATTTTGACTCATCTATGGTAGATGCAGACGACGGTTCCCTGAGAGACCGTCAATCCAGCAGTCGTCTTGAAGGGTGTATAATAGGTTGCGAAGTTTTTGTTAAATTGAAGCTGGGGGCACGGGGTACTTTTGAGAGGCATCCTTGTTTCTCCAGACAACTTTCAGATGTGGAAACCAAGTATTGTCAATGTTACCTTACAAACAAAGTTTTGGTATGTAGGTACTATAACGTCAGCGGGTTTCTTCCGCGCGGAATTTACGTGCCAAGTCGATGTAACACCCTACACCACATTGGTTCACTTTATTTAATCGTACAAAGTGCAGCAAGTCCGTGTAACGAATCATTTAATTGACTGAGACGATCTGTTCGAACATTTCTCAACTGACCTCCGAATTCAAAATATTAAAAAATAAATTGATGCATTCGTTACAGCGTATGTGAAGGGCGCGGGAAGAAAGGGTCTTCATAAATTGATAATTTAAAAATGAACCATAAACGAAGGGAGTTAAGTTCAAATCATCTTTAATTACTTTTTTGACAGTGACATTTTGATTTATGAACAATTATAAAAAAGTTGTAGTAAAAAAGTACCTTACGATACAATTGTTGTCAAGACGACTAATGGTGACTGTGACCGCATGTGATCTATATTTCTTTGATTGGTGATATCCTCCACTTTCCTTGATGCATTGTTGTCTGTCAAAAGGCCTAATATAGCTGATGAACAACGCCAGGAAGACCCCCAAGCAATGTTGGAGTTATAAATTGTTTAAATTTGTCGACTTTGACAAACAAAAATCAGGTGCGTGAATTGTTCTTTGCGATTTCCACCGTACTCACAAGAATTCGTTTTGTAAAAAAAACCCTTTTTCAGAATCTTTAGGTTACGCTCATTGGTTGAATCCACGCGCATCAATTTGACCTAGTGCCTGCGATAAAAGTTGGGTTAGGTTGGGTTGGACAGGGTTCTACGATTATTGCAGAAGAACAGGTATCATCATCAATCGCCATCCCTAGAGATAGGGAACCCTCATGGTTAAAACCTAATCCAATCACGAAACAGAATGCAGATTCTGTCTGATGGAGGATGTCAAATTTTCTGAACACATTTTCTGTGACTGCCCGGCTTTTAATTGGTTAGAAAATGTGTCTTTAATAGAGAGACTCGTACACCAGCAGATATAGTGCACTCTGCTACTAAGGACTTATTGACCTTCATCAAGGAGGTCGCATTTTGCTTAACCTTTCCCCATTGATACAATAGATCTTTCAGGTCGCAGGATCAGCCAACTGGGCATGTGACTTATTAAAAAAAAATCCAATCTTAACCGTGCTCACCTGGGTTTCTAGGTAATGAAAGTTTTATCAAAAACAATACTGCGCTCCTTTTTTTTTTGCTGACCAGAACGTCGGCCTTTTTATTGTTCTCTTAATCACAGTGCCCAAGTATGCAACAAAATCTATCAACGCCACCTTTTATATAATTCCGAATCAAGTGCTGTCGTGCGATTCTTTTAACCCTAACTTATTGGGAGACTTATTAAGCTTAGTTGTGATTATTTTTAAGATTCGAAGTGATAAGTGATGCGACACCAAAAACAACAAACCAAGCCTTGGAATTTCATCAAAAATTGTTACAGATAATGTCAAGCTATCAACGATTTGTCATTTGATTATGGGGAGATTCAAGAATCTACTTTAGTAGGTATAACTTGCTGGCTGACTTGATAAGTCTCAGTTTTGATTAGCTAGATCGGTAAAATAAGCTTTTTTTCAGGTAAAGTTTAAGTTTATAAAAGTCAAGAACTTCGTGACTGAGCACTAATTTGACAGTTCGTACAGGTGGCTGATGTAGAAAAAGAAGAACTGACGTTTCCATCTAAAAATTCAATAAAAACTGAGTTACTGAACTGAATGACTTCAATTCTAGTGCCAAATGTTCTTGTGTTGAATGATTAATAAAAGTTCCTCTACTGCGTACGAAAATGTTTAAATGTTTAAACTACATGGAACACATGGCAAGTTTTGCACGACTTCAAATAGTTCGGCAGGCTAAATAACTGAGCAGATCTATAAAATGAATCTTACAATACGCCTACATGTTTTGAGCTTTAAAATTGTCTATTTTATCAAAGAAATACCAGGACAAAATAATCAGTTGTTCTGTTCTGTACTATTGAGCGAGTGTTTTGAGCTTCGAATTGTAGAATGGCATGAACCTCTGGAGGGAGCCATTGAAGTTTTGTCCCACTCGCGTTTCCATTTCAGAGCCATTCGCTGTGAGTATACTATACCTCGTTGGGCCGTTTTGGCAGGTTGATTTGTTTCTCTTTAGAAGACCTTACGATTTTAAATGCCGAACCGCGCGACTAACAATTTTGTAAAAAGAAATGTTGCTTTAAAGCGAAGAATATAAGTACGGTTTGTTTTTTGGCTGAAAAACACAAATTCAGAGCAGAATTTAAATTTCAAGTCTACTCGCTTTTTTTCTTGAAGGTTGAAGCTGTAATTTTTATGCACGAATTGAAAAACGATTCTCCATATAAGAAAATCATATTTAACATTGTGAATTGGGCATAAAGTTTCGATAAAGTGTGTCAAAGCGCGCCGATGCTCGCACGCGTTCAACGCCGAATTGTGAATTGGGCAACGTTGTGCACTAGGTTTGATGGGGACATAGAGCACGTTGTAAAACTATTCTATTTTTTTTTTTACTATAAATTGCAATATTGCATCAATTATTTGATTTTTATATATTAAACCGAATGAGAAAATTAATACAATTGGGGCAACTATCTTTCGCCATTCAATCATCTGCCTAATTAATGACCCCAATAAGAGCGAACGATCTTCTCCACAGCCAAGACGCTTTCTGATGAATCAAGTCAATTGAAATCACATCAAATAAAAATTTACTTTTATTGTTGTTATAGGATGTGATGCACGTTGTATACACGTTGTATACGTTGTACTTTATTAGACAGCCTGTCCGTATATGTATATTCAAAACGAATGGAAAGAGAAATACATAGTTTAAATTGTTTATTTAGGATCATTGATAAACGAACCTAGTGAACCCAAGCCGTACCAGCAATCGATTTGAATGGACATGCTAAGAAATTTGCCTTCAATGTGCTAAAATGTATAAGTGCCCACTAGCCAGCCAGCAAACTAAGTATCGATACGGTGTTTATTTTCTAAGGAATGTTCCTTAAAAATATGAGCACGAAGGAGATACGAGAAGAACCAACAGAAATAAACAAAAGGAAGAACAAAAAAATCGAATGCATAAAAGGCTCTAAGAAGAGTTTCACGATTGCCAAGTGCCAACATATGGCGGCGGTGAAGTGTTAAGGATCGAAATATGCCACATGAAATGGTGGGATATCTTTTTAACTTCTCCTTTCCATGTAAAGAAAATATTTGTAACCGATAGAGGCAGCAATTTGACGAAAGGAAATACTGCCGTCACATGTATTATTTGAATTATTAGAATGTATATACCAGCTATCGTAACGTTCTATTTTTATAAAGCATGCTAATTAATTAAACTATTTACTTCAGCTTAATTTGTCAACGCCGCATTAGTTAGCATCGCATTCTGAATGAAAGACTGGCTTGATATTTTTGTGAATATTGTGGACAGACTATAAGAACTCAATCTGGCCGGCCACACATAAATTATCATTTAATGAATAATTTAATTTTGACGTGTTTTTCAGCAGGTTTACCATCATTTTTATTGCCGATATTTGAGCGTTTCTATGGAATCTATATGTAGAGGAATATCTGGAAAAATACACATTACTTACTACAGCGTACTTTAAAACGCGCAAAAGCTTTATTACGCATACGTTATGTATAATTTGAATTTAGCTACGATCCTGGGTGAGCGTCGCTACCAGCTAACGCGTTCTAACCTACTCTTGGAAGTATAGCGACTAGAATAGGCCAGGCTGTAGATTAATACTAATTGATTTTAAAGTTGAAAAAACGGGATCTGTAACTAAATCGCAATAGAATTATATTCTAGAACTAGCTGTGCCCGCAACTTTGTATGCGTCGTGAGACTGTGTAATTTCCAATTAAAGCGGTGAGCATTGTCAATGTGAAACAATGAATTAAACAAATCTATTTACCTAAAACACCAATTTAAGAAAATTAAATTCAACAGCGTAAGTACTAAAGTTCCACTTCCTTACTGTAGGTATCAACGTAGGTAATATCAAAAAAGACTTTAGAACAAAGGCCTTAACGGAAATTTGTATCTACACCAACAATAAATAAATCAAATAACATAAGTCACCTATATCGTCTTTACTTCTTGAAGTTTTCAATTCTTTACTGTAAGTATAACAAACATTAAAACAAAAACCTTGAACTCAATTTCTATATACACCACCTCCACCATACGTCCCCCACCACACCAGACGTCATCAGCTATCTGCGCATTTCCTCAGAAACACGTTGTGGCTGGTTTTTTTTTTCATATGAACTTGCTTGTGCGATGTGCTCCACCAAAAACTACCCCAAAGCAGAACAACGATCAAGAACCGCGGCGGCTGATAATATTCGATTTCAGAAAATAAATTTATTTTTTAATGTTAGATTTTAGGTTGTAGCTCAGCTTCTAGAGGACATAGAAAGCTGATTGATGGCTTGAAATATCTATAAAAGTGTTGGCTCTCCCAAGTATTTTGTTTTGTTTGCATTGATAAAGAATTATTTGAGTAATAGCGAGTTAAAGGCAGCAAAGTCGGAAAAAAAAAACACATTTTGGTCAAAAACGCTCCAAAAAATAGGCATGGCAATGAAAGGAATAGCCTATATGTTGCACAGAATCTGAAGAAACATTTCAAAAAAAGTTTCATCGAAATCTGTGCAGTAGTTTTCACGCCATTAGGTAACAGAAAAATTGCCTACAGTTTTATTATAAGTATATAGATAGATAGATATTCTCTGATGACTGTTGCTGTGGACCGAAGTGTTATCTGAAAAAACTGAGGTCCATCTGCAATAGAACCAATAAACTATACTAAAAAAGTTGAGCTTTGGCTCAGTGCGGCTAGTGGTTGCTGAACAAGAGCTCTCAGGCTCGATTCCCGAAAAAAAAAAAAAAAAAAAAAAAAAAATTAATTCTAAAGGATGTTTTCCATAATACATGGGAGTAATACAGCCAATTATACCTTTGCCCCCTTTAGAGGTCAAATGACTCATCTTTGAACCTCAAGACTCGTGGCACCAACTTTTTCAAAAATGATCAAAATGGCCCTATTTTCAGTTAATTTAAGATGTTATTCTTCATATTGAACGAAATAAATTTCAAAGGTTAAAGAAAATGAATGTTGTAATTAATACATTTACGTTTTTAACTTTACGTAATAAAATGAAGATATTGGGCCTTATCAATAAACATTTCTAGTTTCGACTCTAAATTTTAGTAGTTGTGGCTATATTTTTCATACAAATTTCGCAATTGTGAGCCTCCGTAAACTAAAATTTGTTATTAGTACGGGCGATTGTATTCGTATACAAAATTTCGAACTCGAGATGTTCATAAATTCTGACATTACGATGATAGAGGAAATCAAAAAAGTGGGTCGCAAAATTCTGTCCGTCTGTCTGTCCGTCTGTTGTCCGATTTCGTTAAAACTTAGGATTTGAAGTTTGAGGGTTTACAGTTCGGGGTTATTTTTTTTTATTGTTTTCTAGGTAACCTCAATGTTAATGGCACTTCCCATATAACATTTTCATAGCAGTTTGATTGGTTCGAAAACGGCCCCAACTATTTCAACCAAAATTTATATTTATTCTTAAGTTGGTGAGGTTAACATGACTGAGTACTCGTTTTTCGCTAAAAATTCGAAAACGGTACTTTTGAAATTTGGACATATCTCGGAAACGGTGCATACGATTGTAATAAAAATGTATTTCTAAGGTAATATGGTCATTTATAATTTAATAATAGACTCAGTTTTTATCTGTTTTATCATTCAATCGATTTTTGAGAAAATTCATTTTATAAAAATGTAGTTTTCTTTAGTTTACCTAAAAGCGGCACTAACGTTTTTGAACAAAATGAAAACTTTGAGTAAAATTAGTGTATTAAACATTTTTGCGTCCTTAAAATTCGACTCACGAAAAACGCTAATTTTAAAAACTGCTCATATCTTGGAAACCCCATTTTCGGTTTCGATAAAACTTAAAAAACTGGTAATTTGGTACTGTTTTATCTGCCAAATCTTACAAAAAAAAGCTCTAACGATTTTGATCAAAATACATATTAAAGATAATATCAGTATTCTAAGTAACATCCGGTATCAGTTTTTTAATTATTTCTCAAAAATGACTAAGTGGCTAAAGCCGATCTGTGTTCATGTTATAATTATATTTGAAAACTTAATATCGCACTTTAAAATTAAAATTGCAACAGCCATTAAAAAAAAAATAACAGCAACGCAAAACGTATTTTTAGCAAATATAACCCAGTTCTTCTTTTTTTTTTAACAATATTCAATATCCACGTTAAAATAATTGCAACCACTTGAATAATCAGAAAATCTTCCAATCATAGACACCTTAACCGATCCCCACTAATCTATTCCAGTTCTAACAGATTAGAGAACAGAAACTTCTACTGGTACGCTTATCCTTTTACCCAAAAATCTTGTATAATATAATAGGTTACAACTCTCTAATCAGAAGTTGCAACAAATGCCTGTTACTATAGAGCTTCAACTTATAAAAACTCACATTGTTATTTGATATACTACCATATCAAGTGAATAACTCACAAATGGATTTTATTTAACACTGTTCTCAGATTTTTAACCACCTACCTATTAAAATAAGGAAACAACTAATCAAAATTTTGATCAACGACAAGGTTTCTTTCGACCCAGTCGTGCACTTTATTTTTTTAATTTTTTTTTGCTTTATTGATATTTTTTGTGGCGGCCCTTTTTTTGAAATTTGTCATAGGCAACGCTGCCTTCAATTTGCGACACACAATACTGAAATTTGGGATCAATATCTGAGTAAGTTTTTCATTTATTTATATTTCAATATATACCTACATAGAGTACAAAAAGCCGTCAGCTATCAGTATCAGTATCCTTCAAAAAGTAAGGGAATAAATACTGAGTTCAGTTATCGCACTGAAAAATCAATTAGCTTAAGTTAGGTCAACTTCCAGTGTCATCTTACTTGCTTTTTTAACTTAGTCTTCCAAAAAGTCTGCAGCCTTCTATCCTCTGCGATGAAAGCAACGTGTTCAGGGTTGCTTTCGGTATCTACCCCATATGCACTGGTTTGGTTTTTGAAGCTAAGATTCGATCTCGTTTATGGACATACAAGAAAGTCCTCCTAAGCATTACCAATATTGCATATTCGCTCGAAGTGGATGAGTTTTGGACAAAGATAAATCCTTCGACAGAGCCTCAGCCCAGTTTTAGCTTAACTTTCTCCACTTCGACCAGCACTCTGCGTTATAGGGTAGAAATGTTTTGCCAAACCAAAATTGCGAGGTTTTCTAGGCTCACTCTTTGGATTCTTCTTTTGGGTACATCAATTCTATGAATGCGGACCTTTTTTTACTTACTTACTTAGGTGGCGCTACAGTCCGGGGTGGACCTGGGCCTCAACCAATACGCCTCTCCAGTTAGCGCGATCTTTGGCTAACTGCCTCCAGTTGCGCACTCCAAGTTGGTTGAGGTCCCCTTCCACTTGCGCGCGCCACCTAAGGCGAGGTCTTCCTCTACTGCGTTGTCCCTCCGGGTTAGAATCGAAGACTCTTCGGGCCGGAGCGTTGGTGTCCATTCGCTCTACATGTCCCAGCCATCTTAGACGACTGATGCGTACTTTTCTGACTAGGTCGATGTCGCTGTACAGCTCGTAGAGTTCGCTGTTAAATCTTCTCCTCCAAAACCCGTCAACGCAAACGGGACCAAAAATCACTCGAAGAATTTTGCGTTCGAAACGACCAAGGAGATCTTCATCCGCCTTTGATAGCGCCCATGCTTCTGCACCATAAAGCAGGACTGGGATGATGAGGGTCTTATACAGAGTTTCCTTAGTATTTCTCGACAAGGCCTTACTTATCAGTTGCCGTCTTAGGCCAAAGAAACAGCGGTTGGCAAGTGTGATTCTTCGTTTGATTTCTGATGTGATGTCGTTATCAGAGTTTATAGCGGAGCCGAGGTAGACAAAGTCCCTAACTACTTCAAAGTTATAGCTGTCTATCGTGACGTTCTGCCCGATTCGTCGATGTCGTGTGTCCCTTCTTGTTGACAGCATATATTTTGTTTTACCCTCATTCACCACTAAACCCATTTTTTCCGCTTCTGTACTAATACTTGCAAACGCACCAGTGACAGCTCGCTGTGTTGTACCAACAATGTCAATGTCGTCAGCGTATGCAAGCAGTTGCACAGACTTATAGAAAATTGTGCCTCTGGTGTTGGCTTGTGAGTTTCGCACAATCTTCTCAAGAATGATGTTGAAGAAGTCACATGACAGCGCATCACCTTGTCTAAATCCTTTTTTGACATCAAAGGTCTCGGTGAGATTGTTTCCGACCTTTACGGAGCAGCGAGCGTTCTCCATCGTCATTCTGCACAATCTGACAAGTTTGGCAGGGATGCCAAAACTAGACATGGCTCTGTATAGCTCGTCTCTATAAACGCTGTCATATGCGGCCTTAAAATCGACAAAAAGATGGTGAGTATCGATCTGGTATTCTTGGGTTTTTTCCAGTATCTGCCGTAGTGTGAATATTTGATCGGTCGTGGACTTACCGGGCCTAAAACCGCACTGATAGGGACCTATCAGATCGTTGACGAATGGTTTCAGGCGTTCACACAATACAGCAGACATGATCTTATACGCAGTGTTCAGGAGACTGATGCCTCTATAGTTGGCGCAGTTTAGAGGGTCTCCTTTCTTGTGGATCGGGCAAACAATGCTGAGGTTCCATTCATCAGGCATACTTTCCTCTAACCAAATCTTGGAGATGAGTTGGTGTATGCACTCTACCAAGTCATCTCCGGCTGCCTTGAAGAGCTCGGCAGGTAAGCCGTCTGGACCAGCAGCCTTGTTGGATTTAAGCTTAGATATTGCTATCCTCACTTCATTTTGGTCAGGTGGACGGAAATCTTGGCTGACCTTTTTTTAATTTCTTTAAAAAAAAAAAAGACTGTTGTCTCGAAGAAGATCTTCTGTTAAAGACTTTCTGCTAAACATCGAATGACAGACAGGGAATTCCCATGGGTAGTGAACTATTTAAATACCTCAAAGTTGCTGCTTTTAAAAGCAAATCAGATCACTTAATAAAGAGCCAAATAGAATCAAACTGTTAAGCTTGCTAGTTAGTATACTGAATTTAGAAAATACACAAATAGGGAAATAACAAGCCTAGGGCTTAAACATCGCTTCCAAATTTAGACCAGGAATAATCATTCAGTTTTAAAGATCTTAATATTGGGAGAGCTTTCAACAACCTATTAAACCGGAGGCGATCATTAGCGCGGTGGGGGACTTACAAGCCGACTGCTCAGAAAGTCTACTAATTTGGATATTGCTACTGTGTAGTTGCAGATCCATTAGTGCAGAGCTAATTGGAGCATCTGCTTTCTGGTTGATTGCACCCATTCTTTTGATCGTTGTAGTGGGCAATGGGCTCTCAAAATATATAAAAAGACTAGTTGTAAGGTGCTTACAAACGTTGTCAAGTTATACTTGGGATTTGCATTACGGCTACCTACATACAATTTCGAGTACTTTCTTCAGACTCATATTTGATTATCTCAAGTTTCGACTTTCGAGCCTCGTTTCAGGGACAGCAATACAATACACTGCCACTGACCATAAATCCAATTACAAATAATATCGCAGTTTCACCACCACTAAAAAAGAAAGCGTTTCGAATATGGAAAAAGGGTTCCAATGTGCTCGTTGTGTTTTTGTCTCCCGTCCCGTCCCGTTTGAAAGGTATTTTTAATCTGGTCAGAAAAGAGTTTTTAGTTTTGAATGTTTAAAATTTTATCATAAATGAATACACAGCGCTGCACGAACAACAAATTGCAACATTTGTACGGATAATAGCCACTGTGAATCGAAACTGAAAATGTTTATGGTACGTTTACGAATATTTTTTTTTTTTTTTTTGTTAGAAGGCAAGCTTAACAAATAACAAACATACTCGTTGACTATCGCTTGAAATGAGCGAATTTTATCTCGCTATGGGCTGTCTATGACTAATTAAATAGAGTTCTTCAAAGTAAGCAGTCTCAGATCCACAAAGCCCATGTGGACATAAGAGGTTGCTCTATTTTTCGAAAAGCTTATCTTAATAAAGGAACTAATTGTAAGAGCCCTTTCTTTTGTTTTCAGAGCACTTTTTATGTTCGTTTGGTACAAAAAAAGTAATCTTTTTCAGATTTCAGAGCACTTTTGCGAATCTGGATTTTTTCTCAGATTTGCTCCAGACTTACCAATACAAGTGCGTTTGAGTTTGACAACTGGTGGAGTTTGTTTATGCTTTCGTGAAGTTTTTCTACTGCAAAGAAATGCATTGCATCGGGTGTATCTATTTTTGTAAATTATTTAGTTAGGTAGATATAAATATTTAGAAATCAATCGTGCAAATTTCGAATGTTTTAATATAAAATGTAACCAGTGAATGGAAAACGCTTAAAAAAGTGTCGAAATCTGAAATCTGAGAGCGAATCTTATGAAGCCCAATTGAATACCACAGCAGTAGCAGCAATCACCATAATGGATGTCACAGGTTTTTTTGTTCGGCCCACCTCATCGAACTTCCTAGATGGCAATTAGTTGTGTCTGATTTAAAAAAAATCTGGGGTAACTCATAATTGACGGAATACTCGCTAACTCACAGTCCGTGAATTCTCCGTATTGTTGTCTCTGAATCACAAAAAAAAAAAAAAAGTCGGTTAGGGTAGGTGTACCAGTACCCGGCCAGTCACTAGTAGGCGTCCACTTTGCGTTAAATAGTTTATAAAAAGTAAATTAGTTGTTATTTTCACGGGCGAAAAATTGTGGCTATAATTTTTGACCTATCTATCGTGCTGGTAAAATCTGACAGCTGTGAACATCACTTAACCCCAAGAAAGAAAGAAAAATGCGCAGTTTATGTAGTTTGTCGAGGAAGTGAAAAGTGCGTTTTAGAGTTTATTGTTTATCTGTTAAGTTATATAATTATTAATTAAAATAAAATATTATTTTTTATGCTCTGCCACCCATATCCTTCAACCAGCTGACGTTAGTGTGTTTAAGCCACTAAAACAAGACTGGAAGAAGACGGTAAGACAATGGCACATGAATAACAAAGGAAAGGTTCTAACTCCTAAAGACTTTTGCCCACTTCTAGAAATCTTGCGCATAATACCATAATAAATGGATTCAGAAAGTGTGGCCTTTTCCCATTTGATGCAAAAGCTATAGATTATGGAAAGTGAGTTCAAGACATGCTTACAAAAGTGTCTACAAAATCCTATGAATCCAGCAATGTAATGCAATGCAAATATAAATGATAAAATAAAAATGTATTCTTATTAAATAATCGATTAAAATCGATTTTAACCCCCTTATTAATAAAAAAATGTATAAGAGTAAGTTAGCTAGCAAACGTCAGATAGCATACAAAAATTGGACATACCTGCTGAGTATCAAGTTGATAACTTTTACACAGTGTTTATTAATACGGGGGTAAATGTTTAATTTACTTGTTACCCTGGTCGTATACTGGTACCAAATTGACCGACTACTGAATTTTGATGGCCGGGTACTGTTACTTCTTTCAAGATTTTAATCTTAATTTTAAATGCAAGAACCCAATTATATTCAACTATTTCGTTTTATCAAATAAAAATTGTCTATCAAAAAATGTAAAAAAATAAAAACCTTGTGAAATGAAATGAAATGACCAGGTGAATTAGTTATCACGGATCAAAGTATGAAAAAGTGTTATATGCGAGAAACAGATTAACAAAGCGACATCAACAGCAACTTTGACAACTTTTTGGAACCACTGTATTTTAATTACTTTGAACACATTAGCACAGCAACATCGATAGCGACATCAACGTTAGAGCTAATCCTAAATCGTGTTGCTGCTGCTGTCAAAGTCGTTGTGTTAATCTATTTCTCGCATTAGGTGGCCAAGTACTGGTACATCTACCTTATGTAAGTACATGTACTTATACTTATTTTCTTTCCGAAAGCTTGGGCCTTAACTACCTTCAGTTGCGCACCCCAAATCGACATAAGAAGATCCCCTTCCGCGTTGTAGAATAAACAAAAACAGCTGGATCAACAGGTCCATATAGGCCCCCAGCTTCTTACAACCATTAGTCTTGTATAAGTTTTTGTTTTTGGGACGAATGGAAGGGGCCTTCAATTTACTTCCGCGTCCGAACGAAAGAATTGAGAGAGACCTCCGGATGTTTACCATACATAAGCGAGAGGTGGTCAATCAGGAAAACTAGGTACCTCGTTCTTAGGTAGGTAGGTAGGTAGGTAAATGGATGCTCTTGTGGCGGTTGCCACAGCTTCACTTAGACCATCAGTTGGGTCCATTGTGTCCAGTTACGGGAACCATCCAGTGCAGCCTGTCGAGAAAAAAGAAATATACCGCTTTTGTATTGGAGCCACATAGATTTAGTGTGAATCTCATTGGTTCTTAAAGCTCCGTTGTAACCTGACCTCTAACCTCTAGTTCTTCCTACGAGTTAGTGACCACCGATAAGAAGTCTGTCTATCTCCTAGAACCACCCAGATTTAAGTATGAATCTCAGGAGTACTTTGAGATCAACATTCTTCAGATCCTCTACGTCATCGAAGAAGTAACTATTGAGAATTCTCTGTCTGCTGTTTTTAAGGGCTGGGCATTCGCAAAGTAGGTGGCGAACAGATTCTATTTCTTCTACGTCCCTACAGCTTCTGCAAAAATCATTATGCAGTATTCCCAGCCGTTCCGCATGCACGCCTATCGCACAGTGTCCAGTAATGACCCCCGTGAGTATGCGAATATCTTTGCGGCTTAGTCCGATCATATGTTTAGATCTCTTTTTGCTCACCTCTGGCCATAGTTCTTTAGTATGCCTGCAGGTAATGAGATTGGTCCATCGTAGGTTAGTTCTACTCCAGGATTCAATGTCAATCTTCCTTGCAAGCGTGCTTAGCGGAGTTCTTACTGATTTGAAGGCCAAAGATGCATGCATTTTCGACCCGTTTCTTGCAAGCTCATCCGCCTGTTCATTACCCGGAATATCCATATGCCCTGGTACCCAGCATAGGGTCACCTCGTTGGCTTGTGATATTTCGTCCAGATTTATCTTGCAGTGACTTACTGCTCTTGACTTCACCACGACTGACTCCATGGCTTTGCTGTTGCAGTAGATGTCCAGAGGGGTAAGGTTTAGCATCACCTCCATAGCTGCTGTGGGAGTGGTCCTTAAGGAACCCGTTATCCCAATGCATGCCGCCCTTTGTATTTTGGTGAGGCTTAAAAGATGGTATTTCTTTTCTGTAGCCTTCCACCACACTGCTGTACCATATGTTAGGATGGGCCGCACTATAGCTGTGTATAGCCAGTGCACCACTTGCGGCCTGAATCCCCATGTATTGCCGAATGCTCTTCTACAGGCATAAAGTGCCACGTATGCTTTTTTGATGCGATCCTCTATATTTTCCTTCCAGCTGAGCTTGGAATCTAAGATTACGACCAGATATCTTGCTGTCGGATTGAAGGCGGGGATCGACCTTCTTCTCGTAAACAGTTTCTCGTTCTTGGTTTGAAGTATTCAATTTCGAACATTCCACTCGGTAACGAGGTTCTAGGTAGGTACAAGTTTATTTTTAGGGAGTTTTTTGTTGGTTTCGAGCAGCAAACGTGTTGTAGACCTGTTCATAAGAAATGAAGTCATATCTCCACACAAATTCAGTCTGAAAACCCTCAATCGAGACAAGACAAAAACCAGTGACTGACCTATAACTTTTCTACTCTATGTAGCCACAAGCCAAAGCCTGTCTAAAGTGCGAACACTACTTGATTGAATAAAGACTACCTATAAAATTGAACACAAATGATAAAAAAGGTTTGCATAGTGCGCGATCAAATCAGGTTCTATCAATCAATCCATTAAAATTGTAGAAAAAACTGTTTACAACGCAAAGTTCATTTTCTGACATTTTCCTAATTACAATTAATTTAATGAATACTTTCGTATTTTCCAGCCCACATTAAAACCGAAATTTATATTCCTCTGAGTATATACCTACGTACCTAGGTATACTCGGTAAAATTCAACGCACCAGTGATTTAGTGATTAAAAGAGATCTCCTCCTCTGAGCACTTGCAACAACCCCCGAAAAAAAAGGAAACACATGAAAAGTGTATTTTTTTTTGTCTGATCTGAACAAATCAAAATAAAAGAAAAGAAAATGCCCCTTCGCATTTTCCTCGCACACATGTCGAAATTCCCACGCATTCGAGAACCAAAGGACGATCCGTTGCACATTGCATCTGCATGTTTCTAAAAGAAGTATGAATACTACCCGACCAGTCAAGACGATAAGAAATTGAACAGGCACACTGTTGCACACTTTTCGAAAAAAAAAAAAAAAAAAAAAACTATCTCCATTGAACCGAAATAATGAACACGGGTGCAGTGCTGCAGTCTGCAGTGTGTGCAGTGCGTTTCCCTTCTCCTTTCTGTTGCGTTTTACAATCATTTCAATTATTTTTTCGTTTTTGAATCACCACACAAACCAACACCGAGACCCTTTTTCCCCTTTTTCCTTTCCCATAAAAATGCTTATAGGTCAGGTCACATCAACCATACCGAGACCCAAAACGAGACCCAAGCCGAGCTAACCTAATGCGTCGGTTGTCAACTTCTAAGCTGCTTTTTGATGGACAGAGATTGAATTTAGAAATCCAACTAGTTTCGATTGCGTTGTCGGCTCCGTGGAATCGGGAGACCTTCCCTTCGAGGTGATCAATCATGAACATGATTCAAAGATTTTAATAAAAAAAAAAAAATATATAATTTAATTACATACACATATGCATATCCATTGGCTTGGCAGGCACTCGTGCATTGGACTTGGACCACAAATCGATATCTCCAACGTATAATCTCATGACACAGCAACAGGTTTTCTCATTTCTCAATGACAGCAGCCCCAGAAACAATGGTGATTAGCAGTTCTGGAAAATTGTGCAATAAAAATGCTCTTATGAATAAAATTACAAATTAGACGTAGTTATCCCCAGCAATGTTGTTGTCGAATACGCCGATTTGACATGACGCGATAGTTAAGAAAGAAAAAAATCAACACTGCCTTAATGTTAATTGTGTAGAATTTTTATGCGCACACACTCTTCACGCGAAACAAGCATATTTCGTTGGATACCTAAAATAACCATGTGTTTTGTATAGAATGGGACGGGAATGAGAGAACGAGTGGAAACGAAGCAGAAAAAAAAACATCATTCGAAATGCCACATGCAAAGATTGAATGGATAATTATACTCTGGCAAGTTTGGGTTTTACACATGACGTTATTTTATTTATGCATTATACTTGCACACATGTAGGCAAACGCCGCCGCTGCAGTGAATACTGGAGAGCAAAAAATGATTTTAAATAAAATGCGTACAGTGGTGGGGAAAAGTCAATCGCATATGACTTGGTAAATGTGGTAACACTGTAAGGACACAGAAATATATGCTGTTTACGTGAAATCATCTATAGTAAAAATTCTGTCAAAATCAAAATAAAACCACTAAAAATGTTAAGCTTAATCTTAAAAATAATAATAATAATAAAAATAACTTTTATATTTTTCCTTGCATTTTTTTCTAGTACAGTAAAAACTCTTTTTTCCGGAATGCTAGGGACCGACAGTTTTCCGGATAATCGACTTTTCCGGATATTAGAGGTTAAGAAATTGCGAAAATAAAACGGTTTTAATAAGCATTTATTTATATGTTTCTCTTCATATAATTCAATGCATAAATACATTTAAGTGAACAAGTATACAAGTGTTTTCTAAATTTCAGGCACGCCTTCTTGTACAAATCGAAACATGTTTGAACATTTACCTACAGGATTGTGTGCATTGCGCATATATAAATTTTCTATATATTTTCTTGAAAAAAATTCCGGATATTAGAGGTTGCCGGTTATTGGAGTTCCGATTAAAAGAGTTTTTTTGTTTTGTAAACACGGTAGACTAACCGTGTAATTTCATACTAGTAATTTCAACTATGCGTACAATTAACTGATATTGTAACACGTATTGATCGTTTATGGTTATTTAAGCTTTTACCCTCAATAGATGCGACACATATTAGTCTACTTGATTCGGCAAAGGTGATAACAGTAACTTTAAGTGCTCTTTCTTTTCACATGTAAGCCTAGTAGGCAGCTGTAGCTGTTTCGGAACAAAATTTTTCATTTGTGGCCAAATGAATAGCGAAACGTTTGCGAAAAGGCAGAAGGCTATTTACTTAAGATTCGGCGAATTTTATGCTCCTTCGAAATTTTGTAAAAAAAAATATACGCTTCAATCATTGGTGAGGTGACATATATAAAATTTCAACCACAAGCGATTCAAAGCATCCATGAAGACCTGGATTTTAAAAAGGCACAGGATACGACATGATACTAAAAAACTATGCATATATTATATACCATTTTTATAAGCAGTATAATATGTAGTACTGCTGGCAGACTGCTAGCATTCTCAACTTATTCCGGAAAAATGAACGAAATGCTTACTGCAAGACAACCGACCAATAGTCTTACTTCCAATGCTGCCAAAGTATAATGAAGAAATGTATAATTGTTGAAATAATAAAATATACAAGGCCACCGAGTAATAAACGCCAAGCAATACAAATATCGCAGACGTGCTTCGTTTAACTGGACACCGGTTGACCCTATTTATGGACGCAGACAATGGAACAACATGTTTGATTTTAGAGTTTAAGTCTTGGACATCTCAAATGATTTTGAGCTTTATAGCACTACCAGGGTTGCCATAGTGGACACTTTTTCGTATATTGAGCTAGCTTTTTTCTTAAAAAACGATAGAAATAAAAAAAATGAGCGCCCAATAACATTTTGTATCTTTTTACAAATTTTGTTCGTTTTGTTCCCTCACATAATTAAAAAAAGAAATATTTTCGAACAAACACGCACTTTTAAGACTTGGCAGCACTGTTGCAGTGAAGTGACATCGAACAGTATACAGTAGTTCAAATTGCACGCACACCAATTTATTTAAGCCACAAAAGAAAATTGCAAAAAACAAAAGTCAAATAAAATCCGCGGCATAAGTGAGATAGGTAAATGGGAAGAACATCAAAATTTGCCAAGATTTTTTGGGCTTCTTTTTTTCCAAACAAGCCAGAATCGTTGTTACTCCTCGCTTCCACCACTCAGTGATTTTGGGCTACATTTTTAAGGTTTGGGCACTCAAAGCAAACCAAATTCTTCCAACCCCAAGCACAACTATGCTCGTGTGCCGTATCTTTCTTCTCACTTTACCACGGAAGGCACAATAGAGCCAATGTTATAGTATCTAAATTTGACACTTCATTCATGATAACAATTTTCTTGACCGCAGCAGTTCGTGAATTTTAGCCATCACCCGTCGCCATCAGTGTGTAGTAGCAGTTTATAGCTTAATGTTATAAGTACCTACAGGTAGGCCAAAAGAAGTCATCCGATGTTGTTTGGCTCTCATTTTTTTTTTTTTTTTCTAAATGAAAAACTTCGATTTTGTTTTTTGATTATGTTTATTTTCTAAATGAAAAACTTCGATTCTGTTTTTTGATTATGTTTATTTGAACCTTTAGAATTTGATTGGTCAAGTCGAGAAGATGATATCGGCTGTCACAATTGACTGCCATACAGGCTCGTTTTATGGCATTTTTCAGCACTTCGGCGAGAACTTCGGGCGACAGATTCTCGCACTCGTGTCGAATGTTGTCCTTGAGGGCTTCTAGGGTCTCGGGCTTGTTCACGTAAACACGGGACTTCAAAAAACCCCACAAAAAAAGTCTGGAACGGTTAAATCGGGCGATCTTGCGGGCCAGTGCAAATCGCCAAAACGAGAGATGAGGCGACCCGGGAACGCCGCCTTCAGAATATCGGTTGTGGCTCGCGCAGTGCGTGCCGTAGTTCCGTCCTGTTGGAACCACATGTCCTCCAGTCCTAATTCGTTCAATTGCGGCAGAAAAAACTCGGTTAACATGGCCCTATAGCGCGCACTGTCCACTGTTGAAAAAAAAAATGGCCCGATGACTCCTCCAGCGTTAACAGCGCACCATGCAGTAACTTTGGGTGGGTGTAATGGCTCCTCGTGCATTACTCGTGGATTTTCGGTGCCCCTTGTTCACATACCCGCTGAGGTGGAAATGAGCCTCATCGCTCATTATGATTTTGGTCGAAAATCGAAAATTCGAAATTATACCGCGTTCTTGGGGAGTGTATCGCTCCATAGCTTGTTCACTTGTATTCTACATCTATCTAGTGAACAAATGTCAAAAATGATTTGACATTGGCCGCCATTTGCAAAAATAAGAGCATCTTCCAATAGGGTGATCCACCTTACGAACAAATTTGTTCATTCACGGATTTATGAATCATGACTATAATTCGTGGATTTCGAATTAAGACTGACAGTTTGCGGCAATAATGTGTCAATTTGTGGAAACGATTTTGCTGTCTCAAATTTCTCTACTAAAATTTTTGATATTATTTATATGCGCCAACTCTTACTCCGCTCTCATATGACAAGTTAGTTTTTTTTTTAACAAATGCCGTCCGAATTTTCTTTGCGTCTACTGTGATAGAATGCTATTTGATTTGTGTTTAATTCTTCCCATTTACGCTCAAATGTAGCAATTAAAATAGTTTGTTTTTATTTCATTTTTATGGTCTGTTTATTAATTGTAACACAAATGTTAAAAAAAAAAACACAGTAGTGAAGCGTCCAGCAAAATGTCACGTTTGTGGCTGATTGCATTTGCCTCACATGGACTATAGTTAAGTAGTGATACAGCGTACACCAGTAGCGTGCTTTAGTTTTGTTCATTGTTTGATTTCTGTATTTCAATCAGAACGAGAGGGAAATCGTCATACCATTACGTTCTACAAAAGGATTTCGTAGTCGAGTGCGTTTATACCTTAGTACTTAAGGATATCCGTGAAATTGTATTTCCGATCCTTGAAAGATGTTTATCTCTACAAATAAGTGAAGGTTCTGAAAGGGATTTTAATCAATTCAATGTGGTAATAGGGCGGGTTTTCATTTCAAATCGAAAGGGATTAGTCAATGTCTTCGTGACATTTCGGAGCTTAAAGTGATCCGGAACCGGATACAAATATCGGTTTAGCAATTTAATTAAAATTTATTATTATCTACTACAATCAGTGCAAATAATATTTAATAAAAACTCATTTTGTCGCTTGCTAGCAAAAAGATTAAGTACCTACTTTAAAAGCAATGTTCGGAAACAAGCACCTGAGTTTGTTGAAATTTACGTGAATTTTTTGATATAAAAATGACATCTAGTTTAAGAAGATTTTTTTTTTTACAAATTGAAGACATTCCCTCTGATGTTAGCAATTCAAAAGTCATTCCCAAAATGCAGTACCCAATTTGGTAGGTGTCCGTACATTTATAATTAAATATCGAAGGTCTACTGTTTGTTGCGAATATAATATTTCATAACATTTTAAAAATTGCGTGCAGGAGAATTTTATGAACTGTCAGGCCATTGTAAATTTGTATATACGCAACAACAACCTGCCTACCGTAGCGCAGTGAACACACGAAATAGCTATACCTCCACTGTACGATATGTGGCAATTGCCCGCAACTTATGAAAATAATTTTGAAATTGAAGAAAAGCCATATACTTGTATAACGGTACACAATAGCAATATTGTTGGAGTGGAAAATCCAAAGGCTTATCCCATCCGCATTATGATTAGCTGGTTGTGTATACGCAAGTGCGCGATGCACAGCGACAGATATTTGTTTATATATATTTTATTTATCTTTCCTATTAATGTAAGGTTCGCTGACTCCCTCTCACTGTGCTGTTTGTTACGTGCTTGAACGTTTCATGTCAAATGACATAATAACTGGAGGTGAAAATACTTTGTTTGCTCGTTGGTTTTAATTATTATTACTGCAAGTGCTTCTTAAACTGTGTTTTTTGTTTAAAATTTAAATAAACAAAGTGTATGCATGATTCGGTGCTTGTGTGTTTGCGTTAAAATGCAAAGAAGTCTGCTGTCAAAAATATTGAATCAACTTTACTGAAAATCGACACAGCTGTTGAGACAATTTCAAGTATACATTAGGAACGGGGGTAAATAACGCGTGTACATTCTGATTATCTTAAGTCGACTAAATTGGTCTGGATTATATACACCCCGATTTTTTGACTAGATTCGGGGGTAACCCCTCCAAAAACGTTAGCTTTAAAATTTATTCATGTGACCGATCTAGACCAATCAAAACTGAGGCACATAAAATCAGCTGTCAGACTTACTAAACTAGATAGGTACTTGAACGTCTCCAATCATACCACACATGAGTTAAGGTTACTATTCTAGAATCTAGAGACAGAAAAAGAGTAACATATAAAAGTTAAATAAACTAGCTTCTCTTTTAAATAAATTAACACTTTATTGGCGTTTTTGTTAAATTTGAATAAATACACATTATTTAAACAATTTGTCTTACTTTCGAACAATTTCTTTGCACAACAAATGGCGTGTATATTTTTCGAGTTTCCATGCGTTTGATTGAATTTCTACTTTTTTCCCATTAAGAATTTATTGCTTATAGGTTAGGTTAAGTGGCTGTCTCGAAGGCATAGTTATACCTAGGTATTGTGATACCACATGAGCGAGTGGAAGGGTATAATCGCACTGGTGGGAGCCTTATTTTGGGTAGATGTGCACGTTTCCTTTAAAATGTTGGAGTGACTAAGACAATCACCGCAATTACTTACGTATTTGGATAGGTTAGTGGGTTGGGGTGTTAATGACTGACACAGTTCTGACCTCTGCGGTTGACGATTTGCTCTGTGTAGAGAAAGTATGGGACTGTATGGAACAGTATACTCGATATGTGTTGTTCAGAAGAAATTTTCGAGTTGAGGCATTTTCCGAGCCATTCCACCGCCACATTAGTTAAATGAAAAGAAGGAGTTAGTTTTTTGTAGTTAAAAAAGAAATGCAAAATTTATGGCTGCGTTCACTTGGTGCATGTAAGTTTCCACACTTTCAGCTAGACCCCTATACGAGAATCGGGTTGCATGTGACTACTGATTGACTTTTGACGATGCGAAGTTAGTGTACCACTTTATTATCAAGTGACTGTAGATTGCAAAGTAGGTATCTTGCTAAAATATTTTAGTTAAATTACCCAATTAAGTGGGTACTCTAGCACGACGCTGGCAGCGGGTAGAGTACCTAAGCTGTTAAAAAGAGTGCAAAAGGTTTAGTATTGGACTCCCGCTAAGTCGTAGTCATTTGATTGTTTATTCGATTCCATTTTCAATAAAATACTTCACATCAGTACTATTACTTCAAAATAAAAATTCCAGTTTTCGAACTCTTACGTGAAACCATCAAAGAAAAAACACTTTAAATCAATCAAAAGACTTCAATAGCTTGAATGCATTAAATGACTAAAATAATGAAAAATATTTCGAAGAATGCAAGCAATCAAAAAGTATTGCAACCTTTTGACTGCAAGTCCCTTGACTCCCTCAGGTGATTGCTCTACCTTAGACTTTAAAATATACAGAGTTCTCAATTATAAAGTAAAGTTTAGAACTTACTTCACTTAAGTACTAAACTTTTACTTTAAAATTTAATTTCAAAAACTGTCTACAGCATTTAGATCTTCAAAGAAGTAGTCTTCTGCGAAAAGTGACAAGGAGTTGCCGACTGTAAAGAAAAAGTATAATTTTTTCTTCGTCTCCGTCCCTTATGTAAATAACAATTCGAAAATCCTCTTGGCTGTAAAAATGAACGTCCATTTGCATACATGGATTTGGCCGAGCAACATTATTGTTCATTAGTTACATCCTCAAATCTGGTCCGATTCTTCTTTCTAAAAACCTGGGTATCGATAATAACCTTTCGCGCTTATTGTGCAGCGCTCGCCGGCAGAAAGCATTTTCTTCAAAATAAAACCCCAGATCCAGGTTCGTGGACAATAAAAACTTTAATGGGTTCGCCATCGAGAGGTCAATTTTCTTGAGAAGGACTTAATCGTTGGAAAGTACCAAAAATCTTAAACTCTGATTTTTTAGTAGGTATATATATTATTTAGGATCGAAAATATCGTATGATTTACAGCCCGATTCTGCCGTTGTGAGCTCCCACAAGTCACAAGCCCTTGCGAGGTTTGTTGTGATTCCATAACTTTTTCCGAATTCTACGAAAATCCTCACAACAAAACTCACAAAAAATTCACCTCAGCATGGTAAATTTCAAATTGGGAAAAAACTGCAATAAAAGTCCGAACTCGTACACGAAGTTAGTAAAAATATATAATAGGACAAAATAAGCGAAATGGAAGAGTTTGTACTAATTGAGCTACAAGCATTCGAGAAGAGGAAAAAGCGACACTGCATTAAGAATTACATGGAAGAGTTCCTTGTTAGAGTGAGGAAGAATTTCGTCGCCAATATCGAAAAGAATCTTAAAGAGAACATTCAATTTTATTTTGCCTCCTGTTGATACCATTTTAATACGCCAGAAGTCAAAAAATAATCAACGCATATGCCAAATGGGACAACAAATTTCAAATCAGCTGTTAGTTTGTAAGGTGACTGACAACTTTTTCACTTCTTAGACCAAAAAATTTGTTGAGTTAAAATTCTCAGTGGAGGTGGAGGGGTTATTTATTGCTCTCTCGATGACGCTCTCTTTTAAGAATTTTTCGAGTTAAGGAACGGCAATGAGTAAAAATTCGTAAGAATTTGTAAGAATTAGTAAAAATTCGTTAGATTTAAAAGTAAAGGAACAGACCTGGAAATAGGGAACCAAGACCATAAAATGCAATAATGATTGCCACTTGTGAGCCCTTATGACTGGTTTTGAATTTTGTGACCTGCTCCATAAAGATCACAAATTCGATTGTTTTTGGGAGCCTCACAATCAGAAGTTGTGAGTGTGCTGACAGAGCACGAAAATCTCAAAAAAATCTCAAAAAATCAATTTCACTTCACCTTGTGAGGGTTTTGTGACTTATGAGGTATCAGTGAGGTTTGCCAGAATCGGGCTTTTAGTTGTTTATTTATTTCTGTAATTGGAGTAGTTGCAATAACATCCAGCAAAAAACAGGGCACTCATTCCGTATGTCGATTATCGCCAGACGATAGCGTTTCGACGATAGCTTTGCTTCACGTAACTTTAATAATCGTTTATCGTCCAGAAGATATCGTTTTGACGGTTGAACATTTGCTTCACGTAAGTCAATAATCGTCGAAACGCTATCGTCCAGACGATACAATTTGAGCGATACCTAATGAGGTGTCGTTTTGCATTGATTTGTGTGTTTTGCAATCAGCTTAAGATTTTTTATCGAATTTCAAGAAGAATAATTGACTTTAGATATTTTTCAAATACATACTACCAAATATAAAAATACCTATATTTTAAACTTATTTTGTATGAAGCTCATGTAAAAGCAAGAAATATTGTAGAAAGGTGTATTGGTGTTTACTGTTTCCAAAGGAACAAAACGTAAATCATTTCATATGGCATTAAATAATTACATGTTGTCATAATCCTTAGGTCGATGTTGAGTTCTACTTGAAAAAATAAAAAGTATAGCTACGAACCCAGAAAAATTGCGATTTTTGTAAATGTTTGTTCTGCCCTCCATAACAGCAATCGAACAATACGAAGATTTGGCAAGTGCAATTTTAAACGACTCGCAAGCTCTAAGTGGGAATAACCGGATGAGACAGTTGGCTTCAAAAATGAGGGATGAAATTAAAAAGTCGCTTTAACTTTAATTATTTTATTGATGTTATATTTTCCTTGGTAGCTGTTTGGCTTATTACCCTTGGCCATGGCCAAGACCGGATGGTCATTCATGAAAGCAATTAAAATTGTCATATGCATTGTTGAAATACATTTCTTCGGTATTATTTGTGAATTTTAATAATGAATTTAATACACTTTTCAAATTTCAAATTTGCCGGCATCAAACACAAAATGATTGAAAAAAAAAGTCATTTATGACATTTTAATGGACATCTGATTGGAATTTTCACTATAGTTTGAAAGTCTCTGAAAGAAACTCAGTGCTCTCAATGTTCTCTCTCGTTGTATACAAAAAACGATAGACGAGAAGATAGTGATAGAGTTACGGAAAGCAAATTGATGACGAGATCGTTGACTACTATCGCGCAAACGATTATCGTTCTCAGAGTTACGGAATGAGTGCCCAGGGCTACTGTATACATCAAAATCATCAATTAAGACACTAGTATAGGTAAACAGTTAAAACCAAAATAAAATAGGACGTAATCCTTGCGGCATTCCCCACTCCCTTGGTAAAGAAATTGCGCCGTACTAATAACCAATTTAGTCTCGACTTCAAATTTACGGAAGCTCAAAATTGCAAAATTTGTATGGAAAATATACCCCCTGTGAACTACCTACTTAAATTTAGAGTCGGAACTAAAAATGTTTATTGGTAAGGCCCATTGAATTGTAACCTACCTATAAATGCATTTTTTTTTTTTTTTTATTTGTAAACAAGGTCACATTCTGTTCATGTTTTAATAAAGCTAATAATAAATAATATAGCGACTTCTTGACCTAGTAGGTTATTTTATTATTTATTGGTTATTTTTTTACGTGCTGACTTTAGATTGTATAGAGCTTCATTAAACATACGCTGAATCGCAATCAAATGCTGTTGGCGTCACATTTGCTTTTTCCATTTGATTGTCAATATGTAGAAAGATCCTTTATTTGATAACGCTGTTTGAGATGAAAACAATTACAGTATAATAATAAATCAAATCCAAATCCGGTTCAATATAGGACTCAAAAATGTGTGATAATTTTCAAAATAGTGGGTACAACGTACAACACATTTCATCGTAAGCCGAAGTTCAAAAACTTGAAAATAATACTTCTTGAGCATTTTTTTTTCAGCTTGTACTATATACATACAATTTGAATTGCTGAAATATGTGGTTACGTATTGTAACATTGTGAACATTCTTAAATGTTCAGATATAGAAGAAGCTATAAGATCTGAAGAATTTTTGCAGGAACTCTTTTTTTCCACTAATAGTGGTTCGACTATAGGTAACGTTCAAACGGCCCTTTCATTTTGAATAGTTCTTTGACAGTATATTCAGTATAAGGTTTGTTCCTTTAATTTTGTAGTAAGAATGGAAAAGACTGTCAAAATGGCAGTAGTGGGGATAAATTCTCTCACCAGAGAGAGACACTTACGAAAAGGTTAGGGAACGCTTTTGCAAAAATTCATATAATACGGTTCAAAAAGTCGTTAAAATATCTGAAGAAATTACAAATCTCTTAACAAAATTAGTTGATTCGTCTACCTAGCAATGAAAGTGATCGGGAATTAATCAATCTTCTTTTCGATGAATCCGAGTATGTGGAAGAGTTTGCACTGATTGAACTACAACCATTCGAGGAGAGGAGAAAGCGACACTCTATTTAGAATTACATGGAGGAGATTGTTCCTTCTTTCAGCGAGGACGAATTTCGTCGCCACTTTGGAAAAAAAATCTTGAGAAGACCATTCAATTTAATTTTGCCTGTTGATATTATTTTAATACGCAAGAAATTAAAACAAGTGCACACATATACCAAATAGGACAATAAATTTCAACTCAGCTGAAATATGAGTCAGATAGTTGAAGGGGATCGAGAACAAATTTAGTTTGTTCCTGTAAAAACTGCAAAATGGGAAAGGAGAAATCAACTGTCAAGGTCAGGATGATCACCATGCAACCACCAGCTTTGATTAGAAAGGATTTTTTGAAACTTCAATAGTCTGAAGGCACTTTTATTTCAGTGTTTAAAATAAAAAAGGGAACTTAGCATCATTTCATAAAGACCAAATCAAGTCTTCAAGGAGATACCTCAAAGAACATTCCCATTCGGCAATTATTTGAATCCGTTCTTGTTGATAGCCCATGCCCAATACTGGCAAACGTGCCAATAAAGGTCCGCTAAGTCCATCGCCATCTATGCATTGAACCAAAATTAAACTTTAAAGAAATTTAGAAACGTTAGTCTGACTTGCGAGTTTTGCATAATTTTAGCAAATGTTGAAGTCACTTGGTAGCTTATTATCTTGTATATTTCTAGTGTGGGTGAATATATGATCGTTTATGATCTCAGCAAAAGTTGTTTTCTTTTTATGTTTTCAACGATTATAACCTATACACTTCGAACCGAACCGAAAACTAACTACTATTTTATCGAAAACAGAAGTTTTCCCATACATATTTCAGTTTTTAAAACGATTTGTTTAAATAATGTTTTCCATTGTGACAGAAAAATCACTTTTTCCAGATTCAAAGCAGTATTTCTGCTCTCGAAATCAGCTGGCTGTCACGTTTCATGTTCCATTGGCCGCAAAAAAAAAAACAGAGTCAGAGCAATTTTGCGAATCTCGATTTCTGAGCGAGATTTACACCTACTTGCACTAACACCAACACATTAATCATTTGTCAAACTTTAATGTGTTATTGCTTACGCTTTTAGACGACAGGTCTGTGAAATAAAGAGACAAATTTTAATTTGACCGCTGCAAGGGATATCAACATAAATTGAATGGATTTTTATAAACACAAATTACAATTTAAGAACAGCTGACTCTTAAAACACGCCACAAATGCAAAGAAAAAAAAATTCTCGTTTTATGTTCCATTGGCCACGCAAAATCTTAAATCTGAGAGCAAAATCTGAAGATCTCAATGGAAAACGACACAAGTCGTTCCATTCGTTGGATTGTTGAAACAAACACACCTTTTGCAATATTCAGCGAATTCACCAGAAAAGCTGACCGAACAGAAGTCACAACTCAGAACTTAAAATCATTTTCCACACTTAATTGATAGGTTTATTTGTTTTTAAATGCTCTGAATTCATTTTATTTGTTAATTAATGCGATCGAAATTTGTAAGCAAAATAGTTTACAGAGAAGTTTCATGACTAGTAATTGGTTGGTAGTTGGTGTCCGGTGTGAATGTATCGACTGGTGTGAATGAAACTTCACAAGATTTTCTAAAACATTCAGACAAACTAGTATCCTTAACTAAAAAACACGTGGCTGGGTTTTAAGCAAACTTTCCAGCTAAATGCATATCAATCCAGTAAGATCGACTGGAAAAGCAGTCAAGATGCTAAGACGCTCTAGCCTCGCTTTAGCTCTAAAGGCAAATATTTCTCTAATTATTAGCAAAAACTTATATTCCAACATAGGTTTAAGGTTTTTTTCCACTGCGCCATCTCTCGCGAACGTCTGACCAACATCCGAGGTATAACTGTCTTGGAAGAGCTTCTCAATTATCCGTTTGGAATCGGCATAAAATTGTTGTGAGAAGCTAGGCCAAGGGTCTCTACGGACCTGTTGGGCCAATTATTTATTTTATTTTTTTAGGAGCACGGGTGTTGTATTTATTTTGAAAATTGATTTCGTACTTGTCGGCTAGACTTCTGCAAGGGGTTTTTTGTCTTCTATTGTATATTTAAAGTAAATGGAAAATTGCTTGCAATTGCGAATCGCGTTCACACTGACTATAATCAACAGTAAAAGATATTTATTACGTATTAATGTACTTTCAACGCAGTGTACGGAATATCTACTGTCCAAGTTGAGACAATACCTAATTTCCAAACGCGGTCAAAATAGTCAAGTAGCTACCACAAATATGTACTATCTTAATCTTCGTGATGCACTATAAAACAGATAGATATAGGTAGAGCAATGTCCATAATACGTCAAACGCCTGTGTAAATGTTTGTGGACTTACTATCTAGCGATAGACAACTCAAAACAGACCCCGTTAAGCCATTAAAGATAACACAATTGACAATGCAATCGCGTTTGACCTTTTTTTTTTCTTCCTTAAAGTTCCTTATCATACGAAAAGTCTTAACCCCATAGCTCGTTAAAGTGGAAAACATATTTAGTAACCAATGTGCCTGTAAGATTCAATATTGAAAATACCAAAACGAAGAGTGCCAAGTAAAAGAAAAGTACATTTAAACGTTGGTTAATGTATTCGTGCGGTTGTAACTGCCATAAAAATCAAATGACCTGAAGCGATTATCTCTGTAAAAAGGTCTCCGTTGGGAGTCGACGGCGACGAATCTTTTAAATATATCTGAAATAGACATATGGGCTCGACAACGACGACGACGACGACACAACGACAGAACTATACGTCGTAACCTCATACGGAGAAAGAGGAGATTTTTGTTTGGTTTACCAACGCAAGGGAATTTTTTATTTCACAACTACCACCACCGGCAGTCATTTACAAAAAAAAACGCAGATAAACGAACATTACTATCGCAACAAAAGTGTCTTCTTGGGTTGAATTGACGGATACTATTAATCTAGATGTATGATAGCCGCAGATAAGCAAATGTAATTCATTTTCCTTTTTTTTTTTTCGTATATAAAACCAAAACCAATATCCGACCAAAGAAGCCTATGTACACGTACTTCGTGGTGATCTTATTTTATTTAAACTGATAACGATGTTTGAAGAGAAATACGTAGGTATATATGAATGTATATGACTTTTCCTTCTTTCTTCTGCATTCATGCTAAGACTTCTGATCCCCGATGAAACGACTGATTAGGAGCCCCAAGCGCTGAATGCAAGACGACCAGGGACCCTCTAATCATAATATTTATAGATCGACTTAAAAATTAAGTTCAAATACTCGCGTGAGGGCAAATATGAATGTGAAGATTACATTAGAAAAATTGTTTACGCAAACTCTGCGTTTTACACACAAAAAACACTTTGGGACATTGGGACATGTGTAACAGCGCTAGCAAATGACAGACGATGGAAAACAGCGTTAGTGTGATTTAGGTAAAATTAAACGTAGGTATCGCATTTATTTCGGCCCTGATATGCCTTCTTTTACTGTTGAATTTTGATTAAGACATGCTTCGGATACACTGAACGAAGTGCAAGTTGAAAATCAGATAAAGGAGACAAACTCTACTGCGACAACTGACGTATTTTCTGCCATCGTAAGTAACCTAGTATCGAGCTTTTAGACCACTAAGATCTATCGTCAACAAATCGTTCACACTTGGACAGATTCTGGAAAAATAACACAATCCGTTTTTTTTTTCGGTTTCAAGGCAATCTCACCAGGTTGTACAGAACAGAGACAATACTGAGGCTGAAGACTTGCAATCCTCTTACGGCTGGCCCCCTATTTTTTGATGTGTAAACATCTAAGCGCGCGTTGTTGGAATCTGGTGGAGTAATTCCACACATTTAACTTGCGGGGACGTAAATGCGTCACTGTGTTTTATCATTGCATACGTTTTTATCATTGCATACATTTATGAGCGGGGGCATATTAATTTCAGCTTTTTGTTGATGTGAAATAAAGCATGTTTTTCATATATGATGGTCTCGCATTTCTTCCCTGTGACGGACATCTCGAGGAAATTTGGTGCCAAATCTTTCGTGAATTACCAGGCACGCAGAAATCACAGCTGGACAACCACTAACAAAAATGTCGTATTTCATAATATATCTAGAATACGGTTATTACAATTCCCTCTTTTCTCAATGACGTGTATCAAGCCACACACATACCGCACGCACGGTGTTTACACATATTTCGGGACTGTTGGATACAGTCGTACCAATTTTGTTTTCCAAATTCGCTATTTTGTTTTCCTATATGTCGTTTTCGATTTGGCAAAAAAATCATTTTTTTTTTTTTTATGAGATTGCTTTTCATGTTCGATTTGCCAAAAATCAATCATCTTATTTTTGATCTGAAGCACTTTTGAGAAATCTCGATTTTTCTAAGATTTATACATACTTTCACTAACACCAATATTTATGACAAACAACTGACGGTTACGATTTTTTTTCGTTGGAAGACTCCTACTGGACTCGTATGGAAACAAGTTTTTATATTAAATTATTTTAAAATGCGTTATTATAAATGTGTGAAAATCAATTGAAATGGATTTCCAGTGCAAGTTAAAAAAAAAAAAACAAAGTACATACAAAAACCAATCAAATTTGAATTTCATGTTCGATTTGAAAAGCCAAAATTAAAATCCGTGTGCATGCAAAATAATACAAAAAAATATAAAATAAATGCTGCCAACCATGGGGGAATGTGATAGAGTTCGGGAATACCACATTGTAATATAACTGAATGGTAAGTTATTATATATTTTTAAAAGGCGAATAATATAATCTATTTGGTTAATAATACTATCTAAATTTGATGTTTTATGCTGCATTTACACGGTCACACATTTCTAATCTGGAAAATTAAAGAGATGCCCAATACTAAATAGCCGTCTGATTGAAAGGGACAGCATTACATAAAACGAAAAAAAACGTGATACGTATTTTGGTCGGCCATTTTGTTTACGTGTGAGGAATTACAGGAAAGCTCTGCATGTTGATAATTTTATAGCGATGGTTTAAGAAATTCCGCGTTCCTATAATACAAAATGGCTTCCGGAAGTGATGAACGTACACATTTATTTATTTCGTATAAATGATTGATGAATTGTTGGTTGAATTCACTGAAACTAATTAACACTCTAATTTCGGATGCTTTAAATCGAAAACAGAAATGTTTTTGAATGACACCTCATCTCATTCTTACGCCTTTATAAGCATTGACTGCGGAAAAACGGATGTCTCTGTCCCGTTTCATGCAAAAATGCGCGTGCGTGATGGGGTAAATTCTTTAATTAGACATATACATATTAGGACAAACACTGTTGTGTATTTTCCGCTTTTGGATATAATTAACTTCGATTTCATGAGTAATTCTTTTTAAATAACTGAACAAAAAATTGCACAAAATGTTTTTATTTTCCATCAACCAATCTACATAAATATTCTAAGAAAAAGTTTACTCGTTCCTAAAAAGAAAAAGTATCCAAACGTACCTAATGAATAGTTTCAAATTTAACGGATGCGAATGTGTTCGTGAATTAAGTCAACAAAGTTTTCTGGACTGTTTTACAAATTGTCAAGTGATATTTTAGATAGATTCATAAATCTGGAAGACGCACTCGAGGCTCCAATTCATCTGAACGATGGAAAGGCTGCGGGATCGGATGGAACTCCCTCTGAATTTTACAAATATAGATGGAAGAGATCTACAATTTTATGCCGACTATCCAAACGGATAATTGAGAAGCTCTTTCAAGACAGTTATACTCTCGGATGTTTGTCAGACGTTCGCCAGAGGTGGCGCAGTTGAAAAAATCCTAAGTTGGTATTTGGGCTTTTGCGGGACTCAAAGCTCGGACCCCTCGGTTAGTAGTCCAACACATTAACCACTAAGCCACTGCGCCTACTACTACCTTGTATGCCTTGTACAACTAATAAGGCGAAATATATTGTAAGCTTCTTTTGTCTTCAATCTAAAAGTTATTTTTAAATTCCTCATACTTTTAATGAAGACCATAAAACCTACTTTATTTCTGCTTCTTACAATTTGTTTCTATTTTATTCCGCTCTGAACCAAGAACGCTAGGTAATAATAAGCCTATGTCTTGAAAGACCCCAAATCTCAACGACACCATTGATACCTATTAAAAAAGAACTTTTAAACTATTTAGGCCCGTTTGCTGATACTACTCATAGCGATTTAAGTTCCACTTAAATACCTTATGGGCTACTTTTTCTATGTCATAAACTGTCACATAAGATTTTAAGTGGAACTTCAATCGCTATAAGTAGTATCAGCAAACGGGCCTTAAAGATTAAACTTCCTACTTGCGAATTATAAAGTTGAAAAAACCTTTTGCTAAATTTTATTTATACGTTTTTTAGAAAACAACTAGCATTTTTATACGGGGCTTATTTTTATCGCAAGAAGCTCACCAAAATTAAGAAACGGTAAGTATTAGTTTAATACTTTTAATTCAGTTTACTCAGAGATTCCATGTAACGATACTATATGCCATATTGTTGATTTAAATAAAATGGTTGATAAGGCCGAAAACTCATCCGCCATAACGAAAAGTTTTAAATAAACAGAATTTATATAACAATATAAAACGTTTCTACTAAATTTTGGCTTCTAGGTAGCAATTAAATTAAATTCACATAATTCACAGTACCTTATAATTTTCAAATAAATATTCTCGACGCGGGTTGGCTAATGTTCATAAACTAAAATAAACGAAATCTTAAAAATTAGATGTGAAAATGAGTTTCAACATTTATCACCGATGTTTAAATAATATTAACAAATTCTTAGACGTACATTAACCCCCGTATCTGTAACCCTGGGTAAAAGTTATCAACTGGTTACAAACCAGTTACGTCAAATTGTGTATGCTGATTGACGTTTTCTAACTAACTAACTAACTTGTGCGCAGTTGTTTATTAATAAGGGGGAAAATAAACGGCATAGTAGTGCCTAACAAATGTCAGTCATCGACATCCGACAACCCAATGAAATCTTGAAATTTCCAGGAATATTATGCGAAATTGAAACAGACCATTTTGGAAGTTTTCAGGTCTCGTCATCACTAACACATTTATAGAATCCGTCTTTATGTGAACCACTTTCCTACACCGTCAACCCGGATAAGACTGCACGAAATGAAGGCACTACTGTTAATACCTTCTAATTATTATAATTAATTTTATTACAATAATTAACAATTAAAGACATAAAACTGGTGCAAAGTATGTTAGGAGATATTTCGAATGCCGGTGATGCAGACATAAAAGGGTTCTTGCTTTACTTTTGTACTAAGAATGCAAAGACTGTCAAAATGTCAGATACACAATTTAAAAAATCGGTACGAAAGTCGTTAAAATATATGATAAACTCGAAGAATTTACAAATTTACTAACAAAATTAATTGATTCATCTACCTAGCAATGAAAGCGATCTGAAATGAATCAAACTTCTTTTCAATGAATCCGAGTATGTGGAAGAGTTTGCACTGATTGAACTACAAGCATTCGAGAAGAGAAAAAATCCACACTCCTTTAAGAATTACATAAAGGAGATTGTTCCTTCTTACAGCGAGAAAGAATTTCATCGCCACTTTCGGAGAGAAACTCGACTGATGACTGATCATTCAATTTTATTTTGTCGTCTCTTAATACCATTTTAATACACAAGAAATCAAAACAAAGCCACGCATATGCCAAATAGGACAAACAATTTCAAATCAGCTGTCAGTTACCTGACAGCTTTTCCAATTCTTACATCAAGAAATTTGTTGAGTAAAAATGCATAACATTCTCAGTGGAGGGGTAATATCTTGCCCTCTCGATCACGATCTTTTTTACGAAATTTCCGAGTTAAGGAACGGCATTGAGTACAAATTTGTAAGAATTAGTAAAAAATTGTAAGATTTAAAAGTAGAGGAACAGACCTTAAGAATCGTAGCTGACCAACTTGAACTCACTTTAAGACACAGTAAATTAACCTTCTTTCTAGTGCCAGAAAAATTAGACACAATTTTTTCGAATGACACCGGGTGTAGTGGTAGGCTAGACAAAAAACATAAACGCAAAAAGACCGATAATTTGAAGTACATTCTGCAAAGACTTCAATACCTTGGATATACAACAAAACAAAAATTATATATCAAAAAGAACACGATCCGAGATTTAAACAATGGGCCCTTGTCCTTCTTGATTCGCCAAAGACTGCAAAAAATCTCCAAAAAGGTTATGCTGCATTTACACCATCACACAGTCCTAACACGAAAGATTAAAGGGAAGCCCAATACTTAATAGTCGTGTGACTGAAAAGGACAGCATAACCTGACACGCAAAAAATCGTGACACGTATTTTGGTCGGCTATATTGTTTACGTGGTAGGAATTATAGGAAAGCTTCGCATGTTGATATTTTAATAGCGACGGTTAATAAATTCCGCTTTCCTATAAAACAAAATGACTTCCGGAAGTGATGAATAGTCAATCAATATTTGAAACTATTTCACATGATATGAGTTTCAAAATTAAAATTGATTTGTCAGATTTCAAAAGACGAACTTTTTTTTTTAGAAAAGAAACATGCGACATAGGTCAAGAGGTATTCATAACGTCGCGTCGCAGAGTATTTATGGCAAGTATAGCTCCGTGGCTGAAATTCGAATACGAGTATGCTTATCATCTTACATGAAATATAATAAACAAAGTAAACATTATTTTTATCAAAGAAACCAGAGAATACAAAGACGTCGTTGAAGTGTCAGAAAGGAAACACACAGTTCAATGCAGATAGTGCCGTAAATGCCAACTGTGCTCTTTAAACCTTTTGATAAGGAAACTTGATCGGTCGAAATGGTTGTTATTATCACACTCATGTTATTTTCGTTTGATTTCAGTGTTTTAAAATTGACAGTTTGCAAGAGATACGAGGAGTTCCTACTAACAGTGATTGATAAAAAAGAAGATTATGTCTCAGGCAGTCGAAAATTTGTGTCAAATTTATACAGCTTTTGATTCGCGATTATTTCCATTAACGTCATGTTTAGTGTTGGCCAATCTGGACGATAATTGGAGCGCTGGTATTGCCAATACCATTCATGAGCCGCACCTGCGAGGAGGAGATAGTTTTGATTGAGAAAAAAAAAAAAATCTTGCAACGAAAACCTATTTCTCACATGGGCTTCATGGCTCGTTTCCGTACAAGAGCGTTCTCAATATAAATCTATTTGGCATTTGCGTTGAACGAGTGAAGATGTGTTCCATGACTGTCATGATTTAAATGATCCGTCCACCTACGGCCAAAGACCAGAAAAGCCTGATTAATGAGACAGGAAGAACTTAATTTTTGTAGACCTTTTTTTTTTTAATAAAATTGAGCTAAACTTCAAAATGGCAATGAATCGGCTGACTCGTATTGATCATTGGAAAGAGTTATACCACTAACAAAAGTTCATTACCGGACGGTCAACGCACCTTTATTTGTTTCTATGGATGGTATGAACTCCGAAACCGCTAAACAGAAATTTGCAAGCATACTGCGGTACTCGCCCGAAGTTCTTGTGAAGTTTGGTCAAGGGAGCTAATGTTGTAAAATGTATCTGCATTCTCCAAAGAAAGCAAACATGGGCGGGACTTAATATAGGTAATAGGTAAGTCATGTCGTTTCTTAGGCAATGGTAGACGGAGTATTGAAGATGATATCCCTCATAGAGTTCGGGTGGCCCAGACAAGATTGTCATCCTAAGTATGGGAACATTTTACAGCTCATTTTCACTTAGTCAATACATATGGATACAATTTAAATGATTCAGGGACATAGCATTTAGCACTGAGCCCTTTAAAACAAAACAACTAGATTGTCCAATTTACACTAATGACAGCTGCCTGACTAGATGTATCTCGGATTTGATTGGCTGAAATTGGTCATATGAACAGCTGTTTCAGTTGACGTTTATGGAGGGGTAGCCGACGAATCTAGTTAAGAAATTCGTGACTGAGTACTAAGTTGACAGTTCGCATATGTGGCTGACGTAGGAAAAGTGACGCACCCGACCAATCTAGTTTTTGCGTTCAGGTTACACCTTATCCAGACCAATCTAGTCGACTAAACTATAACTAGATTCTTAAATGTGTCCAATCCTACTCACAATTTTCTTTACATTTATTGCTTTTACGAGAGTACCACAAAAATAATGTCATTTTAGATTTTAAGGATGTATAAACGCTGCATAAATAATTAGGGAGTCACGATAAACGAGGGTGTTAATGTATATTTAATAATTTTAGATGGAACTGATCGAAAATCAAAGAGTTATTGAACATAGATGCCCAAAGTAATTTGTTTTATTTTTTTATTGAAAATGCTACGAAATAGGGCATAGAAGACTTATTATTCACATTTATGGGCTTCATTATTATTATGAGGAATTTAAAAACAACTTTTTTAAAATACATTGAAGACAAAAAAGTTGTGAATACATTTCGTCTTTTAAGTTGAACAAGGGAGTGATTTTGTCAACTTAGCTCTCTGTTCTATATTTGCAGAATTCCAGCGTTCAGATGATTCAGATGAAAAATGTACATATTTATTTATTTAAGAAAAAAACACAAAAAACTTATTCGCCATAAGTATTTGAAAATTGTTCAATTTATGGGACAATAAATGCATTACAATACGATTTTTTTATTCAAATTTTGTGGGTTCCATCTATGATTAACAACTTGACCTACCACATTTTCGGTGCGACATCTATTGTAAAACATTCCGCAACAATTTGAATTTCAACCTTTTTACTTTGCAAATCTGCTAACACCCAATAGGTGTCTCTAGCATTCTATGGAGAAATCCAATATGGTTGGTATTTTGTTATACTTTTTATTCGCTGTGAGCCAAGAGCGCTATTTATGTAGGCGTAATTTTTCGGATAGAGCTTGTATGCAATTGACATTTCGCTAGCATTTGTAGCAAAGTGCAAGAAACAGGAAAAATTATGTTTATCAAACAAATTTGGTTAAAGCTGAGAAGTTAAAGTAATGGACATTGGAAATTGTACTGTTGCCATTATAAATCCGCTTTTGACGTTTCAACCAGAAAGATAGCCCATCTGTGAAAGGATGGTTTTGCCAGACACTTAATAGGCTATTCAGGTGTCCTTTACCAGGATATTTTATATGTCTATTTGTTCCACTTATTCAACACAATTCACTTTAAGAAAAGCAAATATTTTGCTTACTTCTCTGGAAACAACATTCTTTACATAAAAAAATTTAAAATCAAATGCATTTACAGATTGTGACTTTCTCAACATTTTTTTTTTTTTTTTTTTAATGTTGACTTTGCAGTTAAAACCGCATTTACACTATCAAGCACGCGCATTTTTGCACGAGACGGGACAGAGAGATCCGTTTGTCCGCAGTCAATGATAATAAAGGCGAAGGAATGAGATCACAAATCAGACGCCTAAGGTGTCATGGATGTTCTACCCATAATTATAGATACGTAAAGCGGAAGTTCCGGCGACCAACATTTCTGCAATCACATGAAAACATTTCTATTTCCGATTTAAAATATGTGAAATGAGAGTGTTAATTAGTTTCAGTAAATTAAACCAACAATTCATCAATCATTTATACGAAATTAATAAATAAATGTACCTTCATCCCTTCCGGAAGCCATTTTGTTTTATAGGAAAACGAAATTTCGTAAGCCATCGCTATAAAAATATGAACATGCATAGCTTTCCCATAATTCCTACCACGCAAACAAGATGGCCGACCAAAAAACGTATCACGTTTTTTTGCGTGTTAGGTAATACTGTCCCTTTCAGTCAGACGGCTGTTTAGTATTGGGCATCCCTTTAATTTTCCGTGATAGGAATGTGTGACCGTGTAAATGCCCCATAATCCGCATGTAATGTATTTTAGGATTCAGCTCATGCTATAAAAACAAAACATAACCCAAACGAACCTTATTTAATTATTCATTGTTGACAAAAAAAAAATAAATTTTAACATTTACATCAAATCATCAATTTTTTTGAGAAAAAAATCAATTTTTTTTTTTACCGAGATTGCTTCATGTTCGATTTGCCATAAAAATCAATCTTTTTTAGATGTGAGTCACTATTGAGAAATCTCGATTTTTTTCTCAAAATTACACATATTTTCGTTGGAAGGAGTGCTTTTTTAGCTGAATTATTAATATTGCGCGTAGAACGAGTTGTATTTTGCCAACTAATACACACAATAACCAATAAAATTCGGATTTTAAGTTCGATTTGGCGATAGAAATCTAAAAACGGAATTTTTCAATTTAGTATATAATAAACACCCTGTACTGTCAATCTGTCCCCTACGATTAATAGCAGTAGGTAATGAAAATATACCACATTACCGACTGTTTTGACATTTCCTCTCGAATAATAAGAAATAACGTCATAGAATATAGAACTTGGTTTATTTTTTTTTGCAAAGAGGTTCTCAATTTTATTCGTGTTTTTATTTAACTTTTGGCTGAACTCACATAGTGCCTGCTAAATTAGCAGGAAAGCGCATTTATTTATCTAAGCAAAGCTATGGGTGATAGAATAATAAAAATACTGATTATCGGTGAGAGTGGCGTTGGAAAATCTAGGTGCGTATGTGCTGCTTTGGTAAGGTTTATTTTTAAATTCCAAAAACAATTGCAAGAAAATGTTAAGCGATTCTGGAAAATTAATATAAACAGTTGTGTTGAAACTCTTTTTCATAGAGTAGGTATTCAATTTTTCATATATTTGTAATGTTAGCATTGATGACAAAGACGCAATACGATTACAAGTCAACAGTAGCTCCCAAAAGTAATTTCAGTTTTTCTAAATGCTTTACAGAAAAAAATGTATACACAATACACCATATATCCGTTTGGTATTTGTTTTGTGCGTGACTTGAATACGAAATTGAATGAAATTTAAGGAAACATGGTGAACACTATGCGTCAGACCTTAAAAGTTACTTACTGAACCACAAAAAATAAAGTATTTCGCAAAATTGCCCACCAAACTTATTTAACATTTAAGTGATCTATAAGGGAACGATACCTCAAGTTCTAAATTTAAATAATTCAATCTATTTTAAGCGATTAGAAATTCTGGGTACAAAGAAGTTCGGCCTGTTTCATATAATTTCATATAAGATATTATCTGCTCAAACATCATGGCTACGATGTTTGGCTACAAACTCATACAATAAAAAGAAAGTCGTCTAATAATGCTCCTTTCAAGAGAAACTTAGAATTGTAGTCTCCAGGGGGAAAAGGATAACTGAAGAGCGAATGCCGTTAATTGCGAACAACCCTGATCGCATAGGAAGGAAGGCTACACCCAAAGCTTGATCTATTCTTTGAACCTTTTTCCGATATTTCATTAATTTTTAGTTATTGCGGTGCTCAACACATTATATTCATTATGATTGATCACCTTCTCCTTACACATATTCCTTCTCGTTTCAGCTTGATCCGCCGTTTTGTCGACGATCAGTTCGATGACAACCACGATGTCACAATTGGCGTGGATTTTAAAACCAAAATAATGAACATTGATGGCGTCGAATTCAAACTCGCTATATGGGACACTGCTGGCGCCGAGAGATTTCGTAGTCTAACACCGAGCTTCTACCGAAATGCAAAATGCGCCATTTTAGTTTATGACATTACAAGTCGAGAATCCTTGCAAAAGTTAGAGTCATGGTTGTTGGAATTGGAAAACTATAGTAACAACCGGAATGTGCCCACAATGGTTGTGGGCAATAAAATCGATATGGATCGCACAATAACCCGGGACGAAGGTCTTAAATTTGCAAGAAAACATCGAGCTCTATTCCTGGAAACATCTGCCAAAAACAATGTGTCCGTCGCCGATGTCTTCGAGGAAATTGTCCGAAAGGTAGTATGATCACGTTATCAATAAGTAGATACAAACCGTTTGTTTTTCTTTTAGACAATAACCACAGACGGCTTCGATACAAATTATGTGAACGGAATAAATGTTGCAGAAGGTGAAGAAGCCGTAGAATCATCGTGCAGGTGTTAATATCAAATTACAATTAATATCTGTCTATAGGGTAGCATAATAAGTAAGCAATTGAATTATTGTTATTTTTGATATTTTATATATATTATATATAATAATAATAACATATTTTAACTGTAGTGTATGCCTGTCTTAATCATACGTTAATGCACACATCAACGTAATAAGAAATAAAGTATTCTTCAAAACAATCAGTTTGTATATAAAATGTTTACTTTTGATAACATTACACTGCTTTGTTAGAAAATTCTAGTTAAATATTAAAACATAATTATTGTAAAATTGTTGCGAAAATTAAATCGAAATTCCGAGTACTTCTGTAGGCGGCTTGTCTTTTGTATTTATGTACAAAAAATCTTTCAATTAATTACATATGAATGTTTTATCAGGTAATTTTTCCTTGAGGTTAAAGCTGGACTCCTGGCTCTGCTGTCCAGCACAATGACCACTGTGCCCACAAAAAGGAAAACAAATAAGACAACTGCCTCCCTTAAACTTAAACAAGAAACATGTTGACCATTGATCTGTATGGGTCTTAAAAGATCAGCGAACATAGGCACCCATTTTTTTAATTTTAGTAGGTAACTATGTACCTAGGATATAAAAACTGTCCACAATTGACCTCAATGACTGATCTAAGTGAATTGTGTCGATCTTCACTGAGCATCCACCTACCTACCTACGCCTTGTTGTCTTACAAAAAAAAAAATGTATTCTTCTGAGAATAACAGTTTTATCAGCCACGACATATGGCATCAAGCTGTCGGAACTAAAAACGATGAAATAAAACAGAAGTGGATAAGAAATAGTGTGGTCTGTTCTAAATCTCCTTAACGAAATTACACAAGGTATACAGTACTCCGCGGGTAATAGCACATGCGCATTGGCATAAAATTATTTATTTATTTATTTGTTTGTCAACAAAGTACTAGGCCTTTTTAGACATGAGGAAAATAAAAAATGAGTAACATCGTACAAATGAAATGAGAGACAATAATTTAAGAAAAATGAAGTAAATAAAGATAACACAGAAAATAAAACAAGTACGAAACTAAATAAGATCTGAGCAATACATTTACAACTGGAAATAATTAAACAAGATGGATTTTATTAATGGTATTGTCATATTAATGTCAATTAAAGATGGACAATCATTATACAAAAACATTATAGATTATACCATTTAAAGAGGAGGATCTACCGTAATTTGTACGAGAACGAGGAATATAAAAGAAGCTGTTAATACGCAAATTAAGTGATGGAATATTAAGACCTACGAAACTTTAAATATCAGGACAGTGAATCTCCCCAATAAGTATTCTGTAAAGAAAAACAACTCTTGACACCTTTGTCCTAATCTCCAGAGACTCGAGTCCAATAAGTTGTAGTCGGGCTGAATAAGGGGGTAGGTTATTAAAATCCGGCCTAGAAAGACGTCTGAGGGCAAACCTAAGAAATCTGTTTTTAATTTCTATCATACTTACAACATGAGTATTATAGTATGGACACCAAACAACAGACGCATATTCCAGCAGCGATCGAACAAACGACAAATATAAAGTTTTTAGCGCATATGGGTCGGTGAACGCCCTAGCATAACGTGTAAGCGTTCCCGATGCTCTATTGGCTTTATTTGTGATATATTCATATTGGTAAATGTAGGATAGTTTACTATCTAACAAAACACCTAAATCTTTTATCAAAAATACATACACGCGGGACAACATTACTGTCGAAGGATTACGCGTGAATGAAAGGCGAGGAACGACGGGAAAAAGTAATGACCGAACATTTACTAACATTAAGAGGCAAGCTGTTTTTATTGCACCACAAAATTAAATCTTGGAGATTGCATTAAATCCATGAAAACTATTCGGATCAGTGCATGAAGAGTATATTTTGAACACATCGGCAAACATCAGGAACAAATTTGACAACATCATTAACGAATAAAATAAATAAGAGTGGGCCTATGTGAGTTCCTTGTGGGACACCGGATGTTACCAAGATTTCTTTGGATAAGTGCCCTCGAAACTTTACAAATTGGTATCTGTTTCCTAAATAGGATGAAAGCCATCTAAGAAAAATTTTAGGAAACCCTTAAAGTTTGTTAAGAAGAGGCTTGTGGTCAACTCGGTCAAACGCTTTATTGAAATCGGTGTTAATGGCATCGACCTGATTGCCCTATCTTACTAATAACAAAATTTGGAAAAAGGAGAAGATATATGTAACAGTGGATCTGTTTTTTTACAAAATCATGTTGGTTATTGCAAATTAAATTTTTACAATAAAAATTCAACTTGTCAAATATTCAAAATAAGAGTCACATTATAGTGGATATCCGGAAAGTGTGTTAACTGTTAAATAATACAGCTTTTGAAAAGAGATTTCAACACAATCATTCCTTGGCCGTATAATAAGTAATAGCTACGAAAATATATTATTTATAAAAACATAGCCGTATTATTATTACAGCGCATACTGCCTTGTACGATCATTTAAATGTATACAATCCTTATTGCAACGAGTGCGACTTCTTTGTTGCAGAAATACAAAACCAATCCTTGAAGAATATGGCTTTCAAACGCTTTTAAATAGGAATATTTTTTTTTTAACTTTATAAGAAGTCATTTAACGATTGTAATTGTTTTTAATGTAATTAAAGTAAACAATCATGAATATCTTCTCACTGACCCGCTAAGGAAAACGAGCGTTTTGTTCATAGGGTGCAAGTGCAATAATGCCGCCCTTACCTACAAAAACTAACGCTACACACGTAGCCCAACAGAAAAAGCAGTGACGTATAGGATTTCCTTTCTCTGAGTTTAGCACGTGTAGGTAGGTATACGTAACGGCCTTTTTGTCTTCGCAGTATTATGCATCAGAATGATGTGTGCAAAAGCACTTAGTGATGCCTGGTGATGAGTTTGATGTTTAAGGATATACAAGTAGTATCTAGTATGTCGTTAGTAGCCTACGGCCATAATCGATTTTATTCGTTGTTGTGGATGTGCCGAAGTAGATGTATGGCTGTCTCGTGTCTACAATTGATGAGTGTTCATTAATTAAGATGAATAGTGCAAACTGTGATACAAAAGTGGAACATGTTTGCTTTATCTGTTCACACAAATCAACCTCAGGCTCTTTAATATTTGTCAGTGTAGTGGGTACATGCACAGGTAAATCTAAAGAAATTCAATCTATTTAATAAAACGTTATAAAGCGAACAGCGTTCATTTTGGCAATTGAAGGATTGCAGTGAGATTGGTAGTTAGATCATTCATTAAACAGAGACAACAAAAAAGACATTGTGTGTTTGAGAGCAATAGAACGAACGATTTTTTGATTTTTTTTTTTGCAAGAAATCATGTTTATATTTAAAAATATTAATTTTTCGTCATCGATTTGTTCGTTTGAATTATATAGTGCGTCTTCGAAATGAATCGACCTTTAAGGAAATCCAAATCCTGGGATACAAGTATAGGTGTAATAAAGACAAACCAGGAGGTAAAGTCTGAAGGCGGATCTTGTCTTATTAGTGTACTAAGTGTAATAATGTGTGAACCTTCGTGTTAACGTAACAACACAATTTCAGGCCCACGAAGCTATCTTGACCTCTTCTCCAATTAACTCGTATCATACCATGCATTTAAATCGAAAGATAGCATACCCCAGGTGGTGATCTCAACCAATATACAAACCGAAGTGGCAAATCGCCGGTTGCTTTTGTACAGAGGACTGACCCACTGCCGTTTGTCAGGCTTTGAGAAAAGGCTACGTAACGTAATAATAATTTCATTAAAATCAGTGTTTTAAGCAATAAGTAGAGCCCGCAACTATTGACAAACCATACTATGATAGTATGATCAAAGTGGCTATACGCACGTAAATTTTGTACTGACTGACGGTTGTCTGGCTGCGGGACACAGCGTAACGTAATTGTATTTTTATTAGAAATAGAGCTGATGCTATTCGCACGACGTTCGAGGCACGGCTACGTAACAAAACGTCAAAGTTTAATGTTTAGGCTGATGCTATTCGCCCGACGATCGGGACACGGGTACGTAACAAAATGTCAAAGTTTAATCGCGTAAAACAGTTGAATAAGGGCTCGCCTCGCTCGCAAAAAGGATTCTAAACTCCAGTATTACATTTTCGGACATGAGCCTGTACGTTTTAAGGACCAACTTATTTCTTAAAATACTTTTTTTAATGAAAATACAATCGCGTTACGTCAAATACATAGCCGTGTCCCGAAGCCAGACAAACATCTGCCAGTACAAGTGTCGTGCGAATAGCCTTTTTGTAATGTTTAATCTCGTAAAACAGTGGTATAAGGTTCGCTTAGTGTTTTACGAAAGAAGTTGGGCCCTAAAACGTACAGGCTCGTGGTCGTGCCCGAAAATGTAATACTCGAGTTTAGAGTCCTTTTTGCGAGCGAAGCTAACGACGTACGAATAGCAACAAATATGAACAAATTGTGAGGTTGAATAGCTTTGTTTAAAAAGGGAACTTACCTGCCCCTTGTTTTTGAACAAAAGATCCGCCTACCTACTCAATTTTTTTCATTTTATTTTTGTAAATGTTGCAAGTTGATTTTAAGAATAGTTACTGTTATGTTCCGACTTCCGACAGTGTTCAACGCCAAAGGTTTGTACACAATACACTACATTATCACGTAAAAAAGGATAGGTAGTTACTTTTTTTTAATTCACGCATCATGTTCATTAAATCAAAACGATTTTAGTTTTTAAAATCTACGTACGGAAAGTCGGAAAACGAATCCACCGATAGAAAACTGCAAACAAAAACAAACGCAACGTGACTTGTCGACAGGAATTTGCTGTTGCTTTTGCTTCGCTACAAACAACAACAAGACACAACAAACAAACGAGGAGCGAGAACGACGAGACGGAAGCGATAACAAAACGTTTGAGCCAGGTTTGAGATTTGAGGAGCATGGGTATAACGGTATGGGTATTGGGTATACAGGCCTTGCAATGAATGTCATGTTCAGCGAGACAGGTATATTTTAATTTCGATTTCGCTATTCCACTTTCCACTACCTGCGGAAATGCTTGTTCATTGGCCGGGTTCCACTGCCCGCTAGGCGTCTAGCACAAAATATCCCAGATGAAGGAACGCTCGCGCTAGAACACTAGCGGCAGCGGCAAAGTCCCCACTACATTTAAAGAAATGATACAAATATCATAAAAATAATATCTGAATTGCTATTTTATTTACATTATTACTAATTTTACCACCACAATTACACTTCCTTGGCTGGTATTTATTTTCATTTTGTAAACGTTTAAACCTGGTTCAAACGATTTAGTTTGACAGGTCGCTTTTTTTCAATGCAGCGGGTAGTTTTGCTCTAGATTGAGAAATTTCCCTGAAAGGGATTTTTCACAAAAAGTACTAGACGTCGAGCATATAATGATGAAATGTCAATTTGTTTTTGTATGGAGTTTGACATGCCGCTAGTCATCTAGCGGGCAGTGGAACGCGGCCATTCTTATGATCCTTGTTTTTGTATCTCCAGCAGCGTTGTCATAATTGCAGATTTGTAAAAATATTTTTATGGCAGCACTGATCTCCAGTCACCAGCCACCATTTTCATATTCATGATCAAAGATAATGAAATAGAGAGATGGATAACTTTCCAGTGGAAAGGCGGCTGCGTACAATCTGTTTTCACGCACATTTGCTCATTTCTTTAGTAGTATGTGTGAGTGCATGAATGGGGCGGGTTTCCATTATGCGCACTAAGCAAACATTTTTTTTTATTTTTTTTCTGGCTTAAAATGGCCTAAAAAACATAAATATAATATTTTTTTCCTGAGGAAATGAAATTTTTTTTTTTAATTTTTTTATTATTATAATTTTTTTTTTATTATTAAATTTTTATATTTTTTTTTTTAATGAAATCATGTTTACATGATTTATACACCGAGATTTAAAACCTTTTTTGCAAAATCTCCTGGTTTAATTAAAAAAAAAAAAAAAAATATTGAAATTTAATAAAAAATAAAAAAAAAAATTTCATTTCCTAAAGAAAAAAAATATTATATTTATGTTTTTTAGCCCAGTTAAATAGTTGAATAAGTGTATACCAAAAACTTTCAGGCAGGTGCCTGTAAGAAAGTATGGTGTATTTAAAGTAGGGGTGGAGGGCTCGCTTCGCTCGCTAACAGGATTTTAACCCTTTTTTTCGCAGGGTTTAGACGCTCACGCGACTTCGTCGCTCCGCTAAGGGTATGTCAACAACTGTCAGGCAGGCGCCTTTAAGAAAGTCTGGTGTATTTAAAGTAACGCGTCCATTTGTGCAGTCTGTATACAGGCACTTTTCAGTGAAAACTGAAAACTTTAAAAATAAAAAAAAAATAGAAAAAAAAGTTTCCTCAAAAAAATTCTTCTACAGTACATCTTAGAATAAGTCAATTTATATAAAAAAAATAAAAAAAAGGATTTGCTTAGTGCGCATAATGGAAACCTCAGCCTTAAATTTAACCAGTGAACATATACCTCAAGTGACACAGACTTGGGCAGTAACAGAGGAAGTGAGGTATGTCCTCATGCACCTCCTCGTCTTCGCAGCCCCTGCATATATCGTCATTCTTGAGTCTTAATTTCATTGTGTGGTTTCTCAGGAAGTTGTGCCCTGTTAGGGCACCTACCAGTTTATGGAGCGACGTTCTATCAAACCGCATAAGCTTGCTAGTCCGACCTGCATTATACTCCGGCCATAGCTTCCGTGAAATTTCGCAGGTAGTTAATTCCTTCCACCTGTTGTTGGCTTTCATTCGAATCTTGTTTTCCACTCTCTCTCTGAGATTACAGAGCGGTGGATTGATCGATTTAATCGCCCGATCTTGATCCATAGCAGATCCATTTCTTGCCAGTTTATCAGCCATCTCATTGCCGGCTTTGTCCCTGTGTCCAGGGACCCAGCAGAGGCGCGTGGTATGCTGCGAGCAGAGAACCTTAAGCTCTTCACGGCAGCGGCGAACTAGCTTCGATTTTATTTCAATAGCAGACACTGCTTTTATAGCCGCCTGGCTGTCAATAAATATGGTAATATCATCATTTGGTATTGCCATCATTGACACCATATGGGCAGCTTCGGCGATTGCCAGAACCTACGCCTGAAAAACACTACTGTGATCAGGCAGTCTGATCGAGTGGTGTATATTTAGCTCTTCGGAGAAAATTCCAGCACCTGTACCACAGTCCATCTTAGATCCATCTGTGTAGATGGATATCGATTTCCTATTTGTGGGTTCGTCTGTGTTCCATTCCTCCCTGCTGGGGAAATAGCAAGAGAATGGATTATCAAAGTCAAGGTTGGGAGACAAATAGTCAGAAGTGACAGAGTCTCCCACGTATTCGTTCAGAATCTGTGCATGTCCCATTCTGTAGGGTTTCCAGATAAATGTTAGTTTTAAATTAGATTTAATCGTTTTTGTCTAGCATGTAAGTTTATTTGAAATTTTCAATAAAAATGAATTTAAAATGAAAAAATGAAAAAGGGTTTCCAGCTTAGCAATTGTTTTGAATCGGTATGAATAAAAACCCGATTTGCTAAAGTAAGTTCGAAAATTCGCTTCAAGTACTTGTATTTACTTGCCTTGCAGTTCCAGTCAAACATAACCATTTGAAATTTGAATTTTTGAATTTCTGATTCTAACAATTGGATAAAGTAGAACTATGAAATACCGAGTAGTTTTTGAACTGTCAACCTAAAAGCCCGGATCTCCTATATACCTTAGGATTCTTTCTAAACATTTTCAGCCGAACGAAATATTAGCCAAATAGTCCACACTCAAAACTTTGCGTGACACGAAATAATTGCTGTTTTTTTCATGGGTATTTTGTTGGTTTTCCTGTACAAACAGAATTTAACTTAACTTACTTACTTACTTAAGGTGGCGCTACAGTCCGGGGTGGACCTGGGCCTCAACCAATACGCCTCTGCAGTTAGCGCGATCTTTGGCTAACTGCCTCCAGTTGCGCACTCCAAGTTGGTTGAGGTCCCCTTCCACTTGCGCGCGCCACCTAAGGCGAGGTCTTCCTCTACTGCGTTGTCCCTCCGGGTTGGAATCGAAGACTCTCCGGGCCGGAGCGTTGGTGTCCATTCGCTCTACATCTACATGTCCTAATCATCTTAGACGACTAATGCGTACTTTTCTGACCAGGTCGATGTCGCAAACGGGACCAAAAATCACTCGAAGAATTTTGCGTTCGAAGCGACCAAGAAGATCCTCATCCGTTTTTGCTAGGGTCCATGCTTCCGCGCCATAGAGCAGGACAGGGATGATGAGAGTCTTATATAGAATCTCCTTAGTGCTTCTTGACAAGGCCTTACTAATCAATTGCCGTCTTAGGCCAAAGAAACAGCGGTTGGCAAGTGTGATTCTTCGCTTGATTTCTGATGTGATGTCATTATCAGAGTTTATAGCGGAGCCGAGGTAGACAAAGTCCCTAACTACCTCAAAATTATAGCTGTCTATCGTGACGTTCTGCCCCATTCGTCGATGTTGTGTGTCCCTTCTTGTTGACAGCATATATTTTGTTTTACCCTCATTCACCACTAAACCCATTTTTGCCGCTTCTGTACTAATACTTGCAAACGCACCAGTGACAGCTCGCTGTGTTCTGCCAACAATGTCAATGTCGTCAGCGTATGCAATCAGTTGCACAGACTTATGGAAAATTGTGCCTCTGGTGTTGGCTTGTGAGTTTCGCACAATTTTCTCAAGAATGATGTTGAAGAAGTCACATGACATCGCGTCGCCTTGTCTAAATCCTTTTTTGACATCCTCGGTGAGATTGTTTCCGACCTTTACGGAGCAGCGAGCATTCTCCATCGTCATTCTGCACAATCTGACAAGTTTGGCAGGGATGCCAAAACTAGACATGGCTCTGTATAGCTCGTCTCTATAAATGCTGTCATATGCGGCCTTAAAATCGATAAAAAGATGGTGAGTATCGATCTGGACTTCTTGGGTTTTCTCCAGGATCTGCCGTAGTGTGAATATTTGATCGGTCGTGGACTTACCGGTCCTAAAACCGCACTGATAGGGACCTATCAGATCGTTGACGAAAGGTTTCAGGCGTTCACACAGTACAACAGACATGATCTTATACGCAGTGTTAAGGAGACTGATCCTCTATAGTTGGCGCAGTTTAGAGAGCCTACTTTCTTGTGGATCGGGCAAACGATGCTGAGGTTCCATTCATCAGGCATACTTTCCTCTAACCAAATTTTGGAGACGAGTTGGTGTATGCACTCTACCAAGTCATCTCCGGCTGCCTTGAAGAGCTCGGCAGGTATGCCGTCTGGTCCAGCAGCCTTGTTGGACTTCAGCTTGGATATTGCTATCCTCACTTCATTTTGGTCAGGTGGACGGAAATCTTGGCTTTCATCGTCCAGGTTGAATGGCTCGTTCTGTCTGACAGCGGAATTTGTGTCGTCTTCGCCGTTTAGCAGTCTGCAGAAATGTTTTTTCCATGTCCTAAGCACCGACTGTGACTCTACTACAAGGTTTCCTTGTTCGTCTGTACAGGTCTCCGTTCGGGTCTTGTTGGCATGACACGTTCTTTTAAGCTTTTGGTAAAACTTCCGAACATTGTTCCTGGAGTAACACCTCTCTATATCCTCGATCGCGCGCTTCTCATGCTCTCTCTTTTTTTTCTCGGAGAAGCCGATGTTCTTCCCTCCTTTTTTGCTCAAAGAGCCGACGAGCTGCTCTCGTCCTTCTATGCAGCGACGCAGCGACTGCGTTTTATTCATACCGATCTAAGTAAAAGGTAAGTGGCGCTGCTTTTCGAACATGTCAAAAGTTACTGTTAGCTTTAATCAGTTTTTATTCATACGAAACGTTGCAAATGCACCGTTTTTGACATTTCATTTGAATAAAAGCAGTTGCTACGTTTTATTCATACCGCACCCAGTAGGTTTGTTCCTTTACTTTTGTAGTAAGAATGGAAAAAAAACTGTCATATGGCAGTGGTTGTAATAACTTCTCTCTCAGAACGAAAAAGTTAGGGAACACTTTTTGTAGTAGGTAATCCGTGAACAATGACAGATAAGAGAGAAAAGAACGTTCCTTCTTCGCTTTTATACAAACCAACTGCCAGCCAGCCGCCGTGGATTAATGTTTTACATTTCATTGTTACATGAGTGGCGTCGATCACAAGCAGAAATAGTGATTCGCCACAAGTGAAACTAACGCAAGTTTGAATTGGCTGAACTAACCTTGAGTGGACTCCTCACTATGATCAGGATCACGGATAATTCCACAAATATATTATAGGTTATGAAGCAATTTTTCTCATTTGTACTCTAATAAAATTGAAAAACACCTGTTTACATAAGGCATTCAAATCGAGTTTGTACTTCCGGCTTATTCCCTAACAACATTTTAAATGTAGTAACATCATCATAACCAAGCTCTTAGAATAATCCCTGCATAAAGTGAGCGAGCATAACTGGAATTGTTTATGACCTGTCAATTCAACAAAAACAAAGCAGTAAACCCAACGTCGACCATTGACATACCTATAAAGCAATTAGTTAGTTATCTATTTACGCAAGGACTGGGAAGAAATTATTCGTCCTTGTGAAACAAAAAAGTTGCAAAAACTTATTTTAAGTTAAAATTACCCCGGCAAACAAATTGTCCTAACCACCCCCGCAAAATGAACTCGATTTCAAGTCAAAATGAACGCGCACTGCTCTCATAGCACAAGGCAGGGAGGGAGGATATGGATGTGTATAGTCTCTGCGCTTATTGCGCAAATCCAAATTCATCTCAACACAATAAAGTCTTCATCTCGTCACAGCATCGCCCTCAGAGGCAGCCAAGCATCATTCACGTTGCAATTACTTTCAGTCTGAGAGGAAGACATCTAAGGAAGTGAGATTGTTTCGTTGGAGCTGAGTATCCGAGAGCCATTTCATGCCGAATCCAGTGAACCTGGGGAAAATCTTCTAAGGATCTCTGCTCTTCGTGTTGCCTGTCCCTGTGTGGCTTTTCGCGAGAACGATAGTCTTTTGGACCATTTGCATCAGTTTCGAAAACAAGTCCTCTTCAGTGAAGTTAGAAGTCTGTACGTGTCGTAAACGTGTCGCGTCAACCGGAAGAAGAGAAGGTGTGTGTTCTGTGGTTCCACGGATAAAAATATAAAATCTGCTTGTTTTCTGCTACAGTGAATAGAATCATAAACTTTTCGTATCAATTGTAGCGTAGTTTCTTTTCTCCCTTCTTTTTTTTTGTCGACGTGCGGTATCGGTGTATCCTTTTGTTTTATATAGCCACTTAAGGCTCTTCAACGACAACGAGGCAAATGGATTTCCTGTTTCATGCACCCCGATTGAGTGGTTTCCCCGAATCAATTGTCTGATGGAAAATCGCTTGTCCTTGGCCAGATTTTGTGCATAAATAAAAAGAAAGTTTTTTAATTGCTTTAGGAGTGTTATATTGTTGTTTGCCAAGAAATATAATATAAAAACGTCATTGACGCCATCGCTCCCTGTGGCCTTTTGCATTGAGCCTCTGAGTACCCTCTCTGAGATCTCAGCACCTGTTTACTTTGTGTACACGGTATGGGATGTCCTGTGTTTGTTTTTCTTTATATGTACGTATATTAAAAGAAGAAGAAAACTGCAAGCACGGTTATTTGCAAAAATATGCTGCCACAATGATGATGATGGTGGAATCCTATAAGAAGCCGTATTTGGGGCATCCTTTGACTACATGCCTCCTCGTACACAGCGCTGAATGGGTGTGTGTGCTGGCGCCAGACAGTGTATATACAATGGATTTATTATGCGCCACTGTGGCGCCAATTTTATTGTTCTTTAGGAGTGGGTATGGGTATCCCTATTCATAGATAAATGTATCTAGATAACGTATATATAACACCGCAAATAGTTGTGGGCAACAGAATTAATAACGAAGTCATTATAAACGCTTTTCAGATCGTTTGTGCTTGTGTAAATTGCAAGGAACTATGAGCAATCTCTACAGTGACCAGTCGGATCAGGAGGAACTTGTTGAAAATCTATGTTCTGTTGGCGACGACGAAGATGAGGATGACGATGACGATGATGAGCTGGAAGATGTCTTCTCGAATCGGTTTCACATGAATGATGAAACGGAAGAATTGATCTCAATATCGTTAGTGAAATCTCCAAATGACTGCGATGCTTTACTGCAAATGGAAAGGAATCCTAATTTCATTTTTCGTGAGCAGCAACAGCGTCAACACTATCTTGATGCTGTCCAAAGAGCCAGGCGAGCGTTTTGTTTACTCCTCGCTTATGCTGTTGGACTAATAATGACCTCGTTCGCAATGCTGGTGCTGATTCCGTTGTATCAGTCGCAATTTAATGTGGAATCTACGGATAACAACTCACATGGAATGCTTCTGTTTGTGCAGCCACTTGCTACGCTGTTTCTTATGTTGGCTACAATAGTCTGTTCGGCTGTCTTTAAATGGAATATTAAGTTGCTGAAACTACCTTCGATTCCGGCAAAGAAGTAAGTATACTGATCATATCTAACAAATATGTAGCCCTTCTGTAGATGAATGTTATTAGGTATGATATGACGTACCTATGTGACATACACATGACGTACGATATGTCGTATGAATATTATTTAAATTAACTTGTTTTCTTAGTGTTTTACCCTTTCTTGCTTAGTAGTTTAGAGATAAAGCAGGTTGAGCATGCTCTGACTGTGTTCAGGTCTGATATATTTGTGAAATACATTTGAGCACTGTCATTTGACTATATAAAACAAAGTCGCTTTTCCGGCTATACGCACGTTATTTTTGTACTTACTGACGTTTGTCTGGCTTCGGGACACGGTTACGTATATTTGACGTAACTTAATTATTTTAAGAAATACGTTGGACCTTAAAACGTACAGGTTCGTGCGAAAATGAAATATTGGAGTTTAGAGTCCTTTTTGCTAGCGAAGCGAGCCTATATACCTACCACTGTTTTAAGCGATTAAACTTTGACATTTCGTTACTTAGCCGTGTCCCGACCGACGTGCAAATAGCAGGAGCAACAGCCTATATAAAAATACACTGTGTGCACAGTATTTGTTGTTTTTCTTCAGTCTGATACTTTTTTTTCACAACCAACTTTCTTTTTCTTTATCGCATCCCTGAACAAATCATCAATAATCATTAGGTATCCTTATTTGTCAAATTATGTTGTGCTCAGATTTTTTCAGTGAACCCATAAGCTATTGTTTTTGCACATTTTACTTATATATGGACAATAAAATAAATGTTCCAACACTTAGAATCAGCGTTACCCGATGGCCACTTCTTACTTTTCAGGGTCTCTCTGGTTTCGTCCCTTTTTACAACATTGGCAGCCTTCGGGCCACTTTTTCCATAAAAAGTACTCAAAACTTTGAAATAACTCCTATTGGCCATACAAAAGTGAACACATTTAAGGAAATATTCTCTGTGTCCATGACCTATTGTTCTGCTTGATTCCAATACGGAGTATTCCGTTCCCTCGTTAGTCCGTTGACTTTCTGTCTTTGATTATGCACTTATGGATATTCTTTTTGTTTATGATATGTCTTTTGCTTTGTTATTTTCGTTCATTGGTATTAGGCCCTTTAACTTTAGGCCACTTTTTCCTGCGTTTTTATCATTTGGCCATCAGTAATGCTGCTTAGAATCCGTCATCTCCGTTGCATAAGAAGACGCATTAATTACCTACATATTCAACGGAAGGATGAACTCCTTAAAATCCGTCGCTTACCGTTGCACAACATTATTTTTCATTTTCTCTCATGTGGTCTCATTCGATTGGGATTTTTCAGATTTCAGATTTCGTGTGTCTAATGTCGTTTCCCATTAGGATTTTCAGATTTTGCTCACAAATTTCATATTTTTCCTAAACTAAACTAAGCTAAATTTTAATTTGATACTTTTCTACGTGTTTTCCATGCACAGGCTAAATTTTATATTAAAATATTCGAAATTTGTGTCCCGAATGATTTCTAAATATTTATACCTAAACTAGCTGAACCCTGTCGGCTTCGTCAGGCACTGATAGAAATCGAGTGATTCCTTTTTTCTTTTTCTTTTTTATCACCGTAATTACCGATATTTAAAAAATCAATTAAATTGGTTCAAAATTAAGGGCGACATAGGGAAACATACACTTTTTGCTACTTTGTTTTATTATATAATTACCTATACAGAGATAATTTACAAAAATAGATTCACCCGATGCAAAGCCTTTCTTTGCAGTAGAAAAACTTTACGAAAACGTAAACAAACTCCAGCAGTTGTAAAAACTCAAACGCACTTGCATTGGTAAATCCAGATTCGCAAAAGTGCTTTGAAATCTAAAAAAGATTGTTTTTTTTTTTGTACCAAACGGACCTAAGAAGTGCTCTGAGAGCGCCCAATCGAATGCAACAAACCCGACTGATTCTATGACTTGGATCTTTAAGGCCTGTGCAAGAGAAATACAAATTTTATACAAAGAATTATCAAATAAAAAAGTTTGAGAGAAAAGACACATTTTCGTAGATGACAGTTATATCTAAAGACGTTTAATGTGCATTTACTTATTTTACCCACCAAACTAGTCGTTAAAATTCGTAAAGTGATTCTTCTTTGATATCTTCTATAGTGTCGAAAATAAAACAACATAAATGTATAATGGCGTGTCTTTAAAAAAAAAGAAAAAGTGAAAACAAACGAATTCGACCACCACCGAATTTTCTTTGTTTGCCCAAATTTTTGTGTCCAATTGAATTACAGACGGATTTTGTATTTGTCAACTTTCTGCTGTTGACATACATTTTCAGTACTTGCCGGTTGAAATTGTCTGAGCTGTTGAGAGGAACTGCTCGGTAGTTGTTATCGTTACTCGCTATTGTGCTAATTATTTTTATTTTTCATCAAGATCATACTGTTACATTCAGGCTGGGATTCGAAAAGATAAAACACTATTCTGTTCAAACTTTCTACTTAATCACTTATTTAGTACCACGACAATATCACTTAAATCAATTCTTAAACGTTTTAATCCAATCGCTTTATTCACTGTATTACTTTACACTTATTTATCTCACAACCGATTACTCTTTCGAATTTTAACAATCGCTGGTTAAAAATCAACTGTCTTCTCTGTTCTCAACGCGCCCCTTTTATATCCGCGCTGCCACCTATCAGCGAATATTCCAGATGTATATTCCAACTCTTCTCTAGATGGTTCTAGAATTAGCTAACTTGACAGATTCCAGTCTCCAATTGGAAGTGAAACTTGGAGGGTGACGAAGTGCCCGATTCACCACAATTCCTAAGTGCCTGATTCACCACAATACTTTCTTTCACAAAAGACCATTCAACTGTCTGCATTAAACTGACAGTGCTTGATTTTTCTTGAAAACCACAAGCCTTGAGAAGGCGGCTGTTGAAGAGGACAAAATTAAGTATACCTATGCTGTAATTGTGAAAATTACTCCCAATACATCGGTTTATTTAAGGACCCGATGAACTTCGAATTTATTTAAAAACTTGCCCCCGTATAATTAAACACTGTGTTAAAGTTATCAACTTGTTACTCAGCAGTTATATCCAATTTTTGTATGCTATCTGACGTTTGCTAGCTAACTAACTTATGTACATTTTTGTATAAATAAGGGCGTTGGTTTATATGATATCAAACGACACAATTCAAATTAATTTATTTATGCTACTCGCTTCTTCTTCCAGCTTATAATAATCTAATTAATAGAACCCAGGATATAGTACATCATATGTCCTAATCAGACCGAGCCCGCAAATATATTGACTTTGTCTAAAGCGATTGCATTACTTTAAATAAACAATTCTTCGGGTGCAATTCGGTCAAGTATAATTGTATGGATGGAGTGTTAATTACAAGAAACTCAACGACTAACGGAATAACAAACTAGCACGAATTAAGTACAATTTTTTCACCAACGCATAGTCTCTTGAAATATCGGAACAGATTTGGTAGAAATGCGCTGCATTTGAATGCAAGAAAAAAAAAACATGCCCACTCTTATCCGCCTGTTGACAAAAATGTATATATGTACATTGTACATCCTTATCCTACCGATTCGTAAAAACGCGCAAAATATCAATAAATCGAGCGCAGCCCATACTTTCCAGTGCCTTCCTCTACGTCTACTTAATGCATTACGGTCCTTGCTTTGTTTCCATTTCATCACCCCCGTTAGCAGCTGCCTACTTGCAATTTTGTAGTAACAGTTCTCTCCTTGAAAGCAACTTTTTGTTCGTATAAAGTTTTTGCAAACTTTGAATGATTCGCAATAGAAAGAAGTTTGTAGTCCTTAAAAAAAATAAAAATAAACTTAAGGCTACTGATGTACCTACGTAGCTGTGTAATGTTATGCATACTCTATTTGACATCATCAGGGGAAAGGGCATTCGTACAAGATGCGATACCATCACTTGCATTTGTTTACCACAAAGCTCTTTTAAATGAATTAACAAGTCATTTGCCTGATGCATCATGAATGTTGTTTTGAATTTGAAACTACCTTGGCGGTTTTGATAGTCCGTATAGTGAAGTGGAAATACATTTATATTGAATACCTACGTTATGTACCTGAATGGCGATGTACACTCGAAAATATGTCGGAACATAAAGTACATAATTCGCTTATAATGATGTAAAATTTAAACTTTAGTATTCTGACCTTTTCGTTTCCCTTTATACACAGAGTTTACCGTTGTAGGTAGGTACATATTAATAACAGGATTAGCTAAACACTTATAACAAATTTCAAATCATCTGTTAATTGTCAGGTATGACTGACAGTTTTTCCACTTCTTATACCAAGAAAATTTGTCGAGTAACAATTCGTAAGATTCTCAGTGGAGGGGTAATATCTGGCTTTCTCGATGACGCTGTCTTTTACGAATTTTTCGAGTTAATAAACGGCATTGAGTAAGAATTAATACAAATTCGTAAAATTTAAACGTGAGCGAGGGAACAGACCTTTTTATGTGTTCCAGTTTTTATAGGCCAATTGGTGTCGTGAAAAGTTTTTTAGCTCACGTTTATGGAGGGTTAGTCGACAAATCTAGTCAAAAATATCCTGCCTGCATACTCAGTTGACATTTAAACCGCGACATTACAAAATCAATTCAAGTTGACCAGTCAAAGCGTTCGTATACCTACCTAAATCTAATTGACATTTAACATATTTAACATATTGTGGTAAATCAGGCACTTAGTGAATCAGGCACTTAGTGAATCAGACACTTAGGAATTGTGGTGAATCGGGCACCTGGTAACACTCCATGTTCCACTTCCAATTGGAGACTGGAATCTCCAATGTCAAGTTATTCTAGTACAATCTAGATTGGAGTTGGAATATACATCTGGAATCTATCTACTTCTAGAATATTCGCCGATAGGTGGCAGCGCGGATATAAAAGGGGCGCGTTGACAACAGAGAGGACAGTTGATTTTTAGCCCGCGATTGTTTAGTTCGAAAGAGTAATCGGTTGAGAGATAAATAAGTTTAAAGTAATAAAGTGAATAAAGCGATTGGATTGAAACGTTGATTTAAGTGATATTGATTTGGTACTAAATAAGTGAATATTTAGAAAGAATTGAATAAAGTGATTTTATTGGAACAGTTGAACAGAACAGTGTTTTATCTTTTCGAATCCCAGCCTGAATGTAACAATATAAAGGTATCCGAAAGACTAAGTCGACTTAAAATGATGAGATTTTTTAATTTATCCATTTATTTGCGAGACAAGTTGTAGTTGTTATTGAACGAAACGTAAAAAGTAGCCTTCTTAAGCCAAAGAAATAGCTATTGGTGTACGTAACTCTTTCCTTGATATTTTTAGGTGAATTTATTGTCATAATATTATTCTTCGCAAACTAACGAAGTAAAATATTACCTACCTTTGACTTCGAAAATAATGAACAGAAAATCATATAAAAATAGTTGCAATCTGAGTTTATATTGCATATTCTAGAGTCTACCGATGTTTCGATATTTTCTATTGCATTTTTCAAAAAAAATATGTAGTAGGCCCCTTTTCGAATATCTGAATGCTTCTACTGTTCGTCTTGTATTTCCCTCCCTTTTTAAAACAGGTTCCGTTTTTTTGCTCTAGATCACTTTTTGTATTCGTTTGGTACAAAGAAATAAATCGGCACACAAATTTCGAATGTTTTAATATAAAATGTAACCAGTGAACGGAAAACACTTCGGATCGGAAATTGTCGAAGGCTACACATATTTGAATCGCATGAATATCAACACAGAAAAGGGCAAGTCACGTTTTTATGTTCGATTAGACACACAAAATCTGAAATCTGATCTCGAATCTGAAAAAGCCCAATAGAATACGAAGACGTTCCCGTTGTGTTTGTTAGAGGTAGCGCGATGACGATCTATTGCCAAAAAAACAACAAGCTTTTAATGCAGATAAAAATCGGCACTCGGTGCATTCTTTTTTGACCCTAACATGTAAACAAATTTAACTCTTGTACATATCTTCAAAGTAAGCTTTTTTAAATATGAGTTTGCACATTTTATTGCTGTTTTAAATTTCACTACGAAAAAGAACTAGTGTGCAGAAAGTACTGCATCAACACACCTCTTTTATAATTGCTTACAATCCTCTTCTTTTTAATTTCCAGGTTATTTGTAATATCGCTTTGCTTTGGATTGGCCTCAACATTAGTTATTATAGGATCTTACAAGAGAGTCGCATGTCATTTACAGGATCCACTAAAGGGAACAGCACTAGCCTTTTCCCTATTACTTTATTTTTTCTTTTGCACACGTCGTAAGTATAGTTTATAATAGATACGAATTGTAGTTTTTACGCATCTTATTTTCGTATTAATTTTATTGTTGAAAATAGTTATGGGCTTGCAAAAAATCTTCTCTGCTACAACGAGTGTTGTTGGTCTTTTTATATCCGTGGATTATGGACTTTGTGATGAATTCCACTGCCATGGGAATGTGATTTCCTTTCAAGATAAAATTCCCCATTCCGGTTGGCAGGGGCGTGCATTTTGGGCTCTCGTTTACACAATCGGGATACTACTGTGGTCGCTACATATTGCACTACTCGAAGGATGTTTCGTTGAAAATGTAAGTATAGTGTTTTTGCTCCAATCTTCAGATTGGGAATTGAAAGTTTTATAAAAAACACACCTTATTAACACCGACGCCAGAAACTAATTAATTAAGTGTCTCACAGCTGATTGAAACGTCAATCGAGAAGTTTTCGACCAAAACACTGTTTTCGATGCGGTGTGAATAGGCTATAACGTACACCTACGTTTTCGAAAACTCTTAAAATCTCTTAAGCTGAACTAGGTATACTTAAGTTTTAACGTTTCAATAAGTAGTAAACCCTGTACAATTTTATTGAAATCTTACTACTTTTCATCACATATATACTCGTATAACCAAAAATCGAACTCTAGACAGTGCGCTATACTAATAATGAGATTTATTTCTCTACCTAGATTTTACGAACTCACAATTTTTCATAAAAAAATACCCATTTCGACCTACAAAATAATTAGTGTGAAGACTAAAAATGATTATTTGTAAGACCTAGTATTTTTGTCAGCCCTGATTAAAAAAGGTTTGGATTTAAGATTACCCACCATGATTGCCGTTCTTTTAGGATAAGCTTCTATAGGGTTACATGCGCCGACCTTGAAGGATGTAAACTTGGTATTTACAATTTAACCCCAAACGAGGAGACAACGTTAGCGAATTAAATAAATTATAACTTCTTATTGACTTTACATAGTTTTCTTCTAAAATAATTGGAAAGGAATCAGGAAATGGGTAACCAGAAGCATACAATATCAAATTAAATTAAATTAAATATCAAATGCGCTCTAATACAGAAGAATAGACCATCAAAATACAAAATAAGTTATGTATTAGAACGGGCCTACAATTTAATGCCGAGTCCGACAGTCTGAACTGAGAAGCTTTTTTCGGGACAGTTATACCCTCGAAAGTTTGTCAGAGGTCCCGAGAGCTGGCAAAAATGAAGAATACCTACGTTTTTCCAGGCATCGAACCGCGGAGACCCCTCTTTTAGTTTTCCAGCACATGATCTTCTGAGCCCCTTCAATATTATCCGAAATGGATAAAAGACATAATTGAAAGTCGAAAAATAACTGGTTTCAGTATCAATCAATTTCCTTTCCTACTTTGGTCTTTGGTCACTGATAATGATAACCTACTTCAAAAGTTAAGCAATTTAGTATATTCATTATAATTGCTTACGCTGATCACTTAGTCATCATCAGTCATCACTATTAGAGGCACAGAGGCAAACGAACTTTATATGACCTGCCATAAATACAAACGGCGTCCCAAAGACTAAATGCTTTAACAAAGGATTATCCAAGGAGACGCATGGGTTAGCTGCTGTGTTGGGACTCGATTCATGGGAAGTCGATTCATCAGGAAAGCCGAAACAGCTATGCACATATTAGGTATATCTAAGTGTCCAGCCCCTTAAGGAATAAGACGGTTTCTGAAGAATTAAAGAAAGCATCTGCTAAAAGTTACTAAGACCCCCAAATTTGGCCGATTTTCCGTTACCTTGCCTACAAGCTATATTTTTATGGAGTGTAGGTAGACAATTTAGTGCGCTAGTATTGATACACAGAAATTCGTATTAACAAATGTCACGTAACTTCAAAAATTCCGGCTCACCAACTCACTCGCACCCTGCACATGCCACTTCCGCTGTCGGTGAAGTTGCTGTCAGCGTTCATAGAATTTTATCCGTTAATTTGACTATTTGTTACGTGTGCATAGTAATTCTTTTAGGAAAAAGTGTAGATTTCCTTACAATATTTTTGCAAAATAAACAATGTAGATTCATTGAAGGTAAATTAAAACATTTTGATAAATTTTTCTTCAGTTATTTAAGAAAAAAAAAAACTCATGAAATCGAAGTTAATGCTATTCAAAACCGGACAACAAACAACCATTTTTGTCCTTATATGTTAATAGTATATACAACATCTCATTTAGATTGTTTTATTAACCAAATAAATTCTATTATTAGCCTTACATATATATATAACTAACCAATAGCATTCGCATTAAAAGTTAAAATGTGGTATTCCTGAACTGTATCACATTCCCCCACAGTTGGCAGCGATTGGCAGCATCTGTATGTTTTGTATGGCTTTTCATGTCACACGGAATCTAAATTGACATAACACCGATAGGAAAAAAATGGCGAATTTGAGAAAAAAAAAAAAAAAAATGAGGGAGCCAGTGGCAAGAGTATTGCGAACTATGTTCAGTCTTCAGTATTCAGTATTGTTTCTGGTATTAACACCTACATTATGGTCTTCTAGGTCGAAGTTATAACGAAAACGCACGTAATTTTAAGAATCGCACAATTTTTTGGGAACGGCTATATTGACAAAGAAAATATGTACAAACATCAAAGTATGCATGCACGTATCTATGTTAAAGAGAAGGACGTTAATCGGCCCATTGGGCCGTACGCAAACCACTTACGGATAGTTTATTCTCTGGCTACTCATGCAAACCATTTACTTAGAATGTTAGCGGCGCTGGTATTACTACATTATGATGGTTGAGGAGGTAGTTTCCTAAGTAAGCCTTTCTTAAGTTGAACAGGGATAGGGTTGGATGGACTAGTCCTCCTCCTCGTCTCAACAGCTTCTGCAGAAATTATTGCATGGCAAGTGGTCCGAGTCTTTTTCCGAATGCAACTCCCGGAAATGACATTAACGACTTTCGAGATACTGGATCCTGTGAGTAACAGACGCTCCTTGGATCTTTTGGTATTTTAGTTGGTTCCTGCTTCATTTAAAATAACATTCGTCACTGTAAAACCAAAATTTAACGAAAATATTTGAAACCTTTATTAAGAAAAAAGAAGCTTTTCCACGGTTTTTTCAGTTTTCGAAAACTTTTGTATACGATAGCAAAATCTAAACCTTTTGCCTTCACAAACATTGGAGTCGTCACTTTGTCCATATGATAATGAATTCTGAATCTTCCTGTTAACCCTTTTTCATATCACTTATTCGGCTGTCTTCCCTTTAGGACAAATCAGCATCGAAACAGACAACATTCCTTAAGACAATATCTAAGTTTGTATCTAGCTATGACGATCAAAGGCACTTGAATGACACTCCGAAGGAAAAGGATATTGAGATAGAAACAGGCAATAAAAATAATGTGCATCCCATGCATGTGGCCATGTGGATTCATATATTTGGAACAATGTTTGCTATATTGTTTGGTTTTATGGACGTTTTTCCAGTGTCTGGCATTCAAGTAAGTATTGCAGCTTTTCGTATATTCCAGCATAGTTTCATTTGGTTAAGCTTTCTTTGCAGATCAAATCATTAACACAACATTGGATAGAAACAAAACACACATTTCAGTGTCATTTAAATATTTCGTCGTACGACAATGTCATTTTAGACTCCAATTCAAATATTTCAATGCAAACGACAATAAATAACTTGAATTCAATGCCACAGAATTACAATGGCGATGCATTTTTCCATAAGGGTATGAGTATTCATCCCAATCGAACATCAAGATCAACCCCAATCGATGCGAATAAGCACCAGCACAAAATTTCACACTTGGTACGTATATACATATATGGTTTCTTGTTTAGATATATAGATCATGTCACATATCAAATTAACTTGAAAAGTGTTTATCGGAAACTATACTTAGATGATTGTGGTCAAACTCCATTCCCATACGCGGGTTGTTCATGAAGAGAGTAACACATGTTCCATTTATTATTAAATATACCAGCAAATAATGGTGAATGGTCCGAGCTATTACTTTGAGCTGGTTTGTTATACCTACGTGCCAGATGACTGATACATTTCTTAAATGCTAATTTGGTAGTGGCTATATTCATTTTAATGCTGCATTTACACCATTCCTAACACAAAAGATTAAAGGGATGTCCAATACTAGTCGCCTGATTGAAAGGGAAAGGGACATCATTACCTAACACGCAAAAAAACGTGACACGTTTTTTGGTCGGCCATATTGTTTACGTGTTAGGAATTACAGAAAAGCTCTGCAAGTTGATATTTTTATAGCGATGGCTAACGAAATTCCGCTTTCCTATAAACAAACTGGCTTCCGGAATTGATGAACGGACAGTTATTTATTTATTTCGTATAAATGATGATGAAGTTGGGTTAATTTACTGAAACTTATTAACACTCTCATTTCACATTTATAAATCGAAAATAGAAATGTTTTCAGGTGATTGCAGAAATGTTGGTCGCCGGAACTTGTGTTTATTTCCGCTTTACGTATCTATATCTATAATTATGTGTAGCTTCCGATTTGTGATCTCATTCTTACGCCTCTATTAGCATTGACTGCGAACAAACGGATCTCTCTATCCCGTGCAAAAAATGCGCGTGCGTGAAGGTGTAAATGCAGTTTAAAACGCGTCAAAGCTTTTCAGTTCATTTTACAACCATATTTATTCCCTCCATATTTTGGGGTTTGCTTAGACTTCGACAGCTCGCATTTATATCAGCCTTTTTTACTTTTCGTGGTTTCTATGTAATGTCGAATTTGAAATTTCTGCGATACAGCAGAGAGGTACTATTAACTTCCTAAAGTAGCACCACCATGTGGATTCAACTTGAACCGTTCGGTAAAGTTGATGTCTCGATACTTGGTGGTTATCTTAACCATCAGTATTGTCAAAAATTATAGTAGATCGATTAGAACGTTCCTCGCTATGTTAAGTGTTTTTTTCTGTAAATGTTCCAACAGCTTCGACATTCTGGACAGACAACTCCCGAAGGAATTTATGTTCAGATCTTTACTGAGGTAAACCAATTAACCCAGCTTTTGTAAGTGCGCCAACACGTGTACCAGACATTGACGGTCAAAATGCCAACACACTGGACTTGTTTGTCACCTCCCACCGTAATAAATACTCCATTGAAGTATTATCGCCTCTAGGCTCGTCAGACCACTGTACCATATCAGCTAATTTCTCGTACTCCGACCACAAAGTTAAAGAAAAAACTCCGAAAAGAACCGTATCTATGGCAATACGAGAAAGCGAACTGGAGCGGACTTAACAGCTTCTTTAGGAGTTTTAACTGGTCGTTATGCTTTCTCGATAACGACGTGGATGCCGCCGCTGATAATGGTATCAAATATAATCACCTTAGGTATGAAATCCTTTATCCCAAACAGGATAAAGAGTATCAAACCAAAAGAAAGTGATACGACTTGAGCTGTAAAGAGGCTATTAGATTAAGGGAGTTGAGTTTTCGGTCTTACAAAGCCAACCCATCTGAGGAAAACCCAAAGAAGTTTAAACGAGCCAGAAATGACTGCAACGCCCTCATAAAGCGTGTCAAATTCTCATATGACCAAAAATTGAGTCAAAAAATACTACAATGTCCCAAGGGAAGTAGAAACTTTTGGTCATTTGTAAAAAGTATTAAGAATTCGGCCTCGTCAGCAAACCCAACGCTCATTTACAATGACTCTCCAGCTGTCAGCTCTTTAGACAAAGCTAATCTTCTTGCTGCACATTTTGCAGCCAGCTCTATGCTCCCAGATTGCGGTTTGTCTGCACCTGTACTCGAGTGCGTAGAATTTACCATGGGACCAATTCATTTTCACACTCGTACAGTCGCAAGAGTACTTTACGATCTCAACATAAATAAATCCGCTGGTTCAGACTGTATCTCCCCCATTGTTCTGAAGAGGTGTTCTTCCACGCTGGCAAAACCACTGCGTAAGCTTTTTCATCTGTCCTACTCTTCTGGACTCTTTCCGAGTAGGTGGAAAGAAGCATTTGTCCAGCCCGTCCCTAAAAAAGGCGAATCTTCTTCTCCCACCACTTACCTCCATTCTTTCTAAGGTCATGGAAACGCTGATAAACCGTCAGCTTATGAAATATCTTGAATCACGGAAACTCCTCAATGACCGGCAGTACGGTTTTCGTGGCAACAGGTCCACTGGTGATTTGATGACTTATCTCACCGAGAAGTGGAACCAATCTCTCCATCACTTCGGTGAATCGAAGATTGTTGCGCTCGATATTTCAAAGGCATTTGACAGAGTTTGGCATCAAGCTCTTTCGCGTTTTCCGCATCCTCAAAAATTATATGCAGTCTCGACACAAAACCAACTCAAGGCACCTATTATATCTACATGTTTTTATTCCTATTACATTCATTCTTAAGTTGATTGCATCATTCTAATAAAATTTACATAATTTTTTCAGAATGCCTTTCTAAAGTACAAAAACACGACCTCGAATCATCTGCCTTCAAAGTCTGGCAATCTTAAAAATGTTGGACAAAAAAACATTAAAGTAGACTGTTGCCATAATAGTGGTTTTTATGCTTTGATATTAATCTGTACCTATGTGGGGTTTGTAGCGTGCCTATTTAATGTTTTAAATCTTTCACAGTCTGCAGTGTTTACTGTGGCAATGGCGACAGGGACTCTTCCGTTTATTGGACTCTTTTGGTCCTTTTACAAGTTGGATACACAAAATGGCCTTAGTAAGTAGATTGTTTTCATTTTCAGAAATCATTTAACGTTTTTACCTCGTCTGACATTTATGTAATCCTTGTAGATGTATCGCTTATCTGGTCACCATCCGTGTCAGGAGAGCTCATTTGTTCACTCCTCGGAACACCAATTGTGTTTTTAGGAATAGTTTTCTTATTTAAAGCACATTATAGTGACATGCTGAAGCACTATCTTCGGGCCAGTCACCAGGTGATGGTCACATAAGAACCAAACAAATAAAGGATTATAGGGTTGTTCGGAGGCATCCGATTTATATACTCCTGTGAATATATTTATTTTTTTTAAGTATTCCCCCCTTACTATATGTGTAACAATAAATCTAAAACTGTATGTAGGATAAAAAAAAAATATTAATAGACTTTGTGAACGTTTTGTATGTTATTTAAAAAAAAAAAACATAAATATAAAATTTTATACATGAGGAGTCCTGTTGCGTCTCATATATTTACTGATACTGATATAAGAAGTCCAAATACATAAATGTATTATAAAAGTGTTATAAATGTTGAATGGTTAAAAAATACTGTTAAAAAATACTTTGTAAACTTATACGTATATGGAAATAAAGTTTGTGTTATACCTACACTCGCCATCGTGATTTTATTTATAACTCTGAGGGTGGTACATATTACCTGAGATTTAACGAACTGAAACTTGGACGTCAAAATGCTGAGACTATGTACTTTTTTCTTCTACAGCACAGTTAAAGACAAAACTCCAAGAAGAACCGTATGGCAATACGAGAAAGCCAATTGTGGCGGGTAAATGGGTGCTCTTGTGGCGGTTGCCACCGCTTCTTTTAGACCATCAGTTGGGTCCATTGTGCCCAATTACGGGAACCGTCCAGTGCAGCCTGTTCAGAAACAAGAAATAAACCGCTTTTCATATTGGAGCCACATAGGTTGATCCCCGAACTGTGGCGGACTTAACAACTTTCTTAGAAGCTTCAACCTAGATAAAAGCAAACGCATGGGATGACTGTAAAAAGGCGATTAGAGTTTTAGTTCTTAAAAAGCCAACCTATATAAGGAGAAAGCCGCTATGTTCAAATGAGAGAAAAAGAGAAAAGACTGCAAGTCAAATTCTCATTTGACCAAAAGTTGAATCCTGGTTGAAACAATAAATACTACAACATCCCAAGGGTAGTAACAGCTTTTGGTCATTTGTGAAGAACTTTAAGAAGTTGACAATTTAACACATTTTGCTCATTCATAGCCCGAAGAGTAGGTACCTACTTTATGATCAGCGTTAATAAGTTTTTTTGTTGTTTTTTTTTTTTTTTTTTGTGAATCCCAAGATCCGACAGAAATTTAAACAAATTCGGCCAAATTTGCCTTAAATGTTTGATTCGTTACCGTACGAGAACAGACCACCGACACAATTTATTTCTTAAATTAGGTAGGGGAGACTGGGTACGGTTGAAACAACGCGAATATCTCGTGAGTCGTGAGCTGAGCCACACGCGCAGCGTCTATGAGTATTAGGGGTGAATGAAGCAAAAACAAGTCTGTAGACGAATAGCAGTCATGCATCGTTCGTTCGGCGGTTCAGTTGTAAGTGAGTGTGAGAGCTTATGTTCTATTTAGATTTAGACTATCAAAAGTAAGTACTTTTGGTTGGTTATTTTTCATTTTACTGGGGTTTCTATTAATGCGAGACTGCTTTGCGTATTTTTTTGTATGCAGTAAAGAGTGTAGAGTACAGTAAGGTGACCAGTTTAAACGTGTCAGTGTTGTTTTCGCTACTTTATAGATTTTTTGTACTTAAAGGGGGGGTTGGGGACGGTCGCATAATTTTTCAGGGGACGGTTGAAACAATGTGTTTAATTATTTCTTTAATATTATATATTATTTAAGCGAAATCAGAAGAACCAGAAAGTCTACAATATACACCAGAGAAAGAACAAATAAAATAGGAGCATGAAGCAAGACTGAAACAAACCAGCTGAGCAAGCTAAGAAAAGGTTGAGGTGTAAAAAAGAAAATAAAAGTTATGAAAGTAAAAAAAAATAATAATGCAGCATTGCAGTGCTCTGTTATTTTTTCTTACTCAGAAGAAGAGGAGTTTTATTGCCTTTTCTGCTTGTCAACGTATTCAGGGAGCAGATCTTGTGAAAATTGGATACAAATGTATCACCTGTAAAATGTGGGCTCACAAAGATTGCACAGAAGGTTGCAATAGTTATATTTGCCACAATTGTGATTCGGAATATTCCGACAACTGAATTTTAACGATTGCATTATCGAAATTAAAGTTATGTTCCTTTTGTTCATTTTCAATTAATTTAATTAATTAATTTTTTTTTCTTTAATTTTTTGTTGTTTAGAAACACTGTTTATTTTTCTTAATTCTATATAAAACAATGACGTGATGATAACAATGGAAGATTGTGTTCGTGCGTGTTTCAACTGATCCCAACAACTGTTTCAACCGACCCTGGTATGGGTACGGTTGAAACAATTTTTTTTTTTAATATGATGTACTACGCAAACTATCACACCGAGTACTCAAAAAACACTTTCCATTTATACATAGAAAGATGCTCCTACATTTCACATAACTTCATCACCGCTTAGCTTATAAACGGCAATCGATGGTATAAGCGAAATTGTTTCAACCGTACCCAGTCTCCCCTACTATTTCAAATGTGTTTAGTTTCAATCAAATTACATGGACAAGCCATTTGCTTCTCTCTCCCCTCTCCAAAATCAAGGAAAATAACCCTTATAGGGGTAGGAAATAATTAAACATTTGACAGAAAATAAAAAAAAAACGACTAGAATTTACCACCTTAGCAAAAGATTAACGCGTTCTCTTTGTCAAAGTTGTTAAACCTTCATACAAACAATATACAATAACCTCGAATAAATTACAAATTTTAACTCTACTTAACACTAACGACTTTTTTTGAAATGAACTCGCCGATTGTAAATAGGTCTGTTCCTTTACTTTTAAATCTTACGAATATTTAGGTACTAATTCTTAGAAATTCTTACGAATTTTTACTCAGTGCCGTTCCTTAACTCGAAAAATTATTAAAAGAGAGCGTCATCGAGAGAGCAAGATATTTCCCATCCACTGATAATCTTACAAGGATTCTTGGTGTAGAAATTGGAAAAGTTGTCAGTCACCGTATCACTTTTTTTTCGTTAGCTAAATGGCAAAAAACGGAACCCTTACAGATTCGTCGTGTCTGTCTGTCTGTCCGTCCGTATGTCACAGCCACTTTTTTCCGATATTTTAAGAACTATATACTGTTGAAACTTGGTAAGTAGATGTATTCTGTGAACCGCATTACTATTTTACACAAAAATAGAAAAAAAAACAATAAATTTTGGGGGTTCGCCATACTTAAGCTAAGATTAGACTGTATGCCAATTATGCATATGAATGCCAACAGGCAAATGACCAAATTAGCTGTCAAATGACCAAATGGTCATACTTGCCTTGGTGGTCGTTTAAGGCATTTGTTACTTTTTCATTTCATATTTGTTATTTTCCCAGAAAAAAAGAGAACGAAAATTAAAATAAATCACAATCCCACGAACTCAAACACCGATGACAACAAAATAATTCTTGTTCTATCAAAAATGCCAGCAATGCCACAACGAAATTTCAACATGTGCACATGGGCATATAGGGTTATGCTGGCATTGGTACTTATTGTCCGATTACACTATATGCTATTTGGGCATTTTTATCTGTCAAAATCAGCGTGGTCATATGTGGCATTTAGGTCATTAGGGCATATGAGATATGCCCATTACATTGTATGACCATATTTTGGCAGGAGAACTGTCAGAAATTGGCATTTTATGACCACTTGGCATAACGTCTAATCTTACCTTTAGAACTGAAACTCAAAAAATTATTTTTCATCAAACCCATACGTGTGGGGTATCTATGGATAGATCTTCAAAAATGAAAAATAGATAATATCTTCTTTTTTTTCCAAACTGAATAGTTTGCGCGAGAGACACTTCCAAAGTGGTTAAATGTTACAGATCACTAAAATCGTCATTCAGGTGGTAGATGAATCAACTTATATTGTTACTTATTTAGGCAATTCTTCGAGTTTTGACGACTTTTCGTGCGACTTTTTTGAATTTTTAAATTATATGTCCGTCATTTTTCATAGACTACTACAAAAGCGTTCCCTAACTTTTTCGTGTCTCTATCTGTGAGAGAATTTATCCCCTCCACTGCCATTTTGACAGTCTTTTCCATTATTACTTCAAAATAAAGGAACAGACCTAATATCTAAAAAGTATTCCTGACCTCTTGCATCTGTCAATTTTATTTAAGTCTTTCAAAATTTGATTGCACAAAATCATATTACGGTTTTTTTTTTCGATTTTTTAATCTGTACGGTTTGGGTTTTATTTGACTTCAATTTTCTGAATGTCCATCCAATTTGGTAATTGAAAAAAAATTCTAAATTTAAATCAATTTTTCATTTAAGTTAAGTTAGCGTAAAATATAATAACTGGATGTACTAGGTAGGTACTGCAATTACCTATGGGTACCTAATTTCTGTTTACTTACTAAAGAATCAGCTGCTTAATTTTTTTGTATAAAGAATAGCAAATCTTTCAAAATTTTAATTTTGGTTCTAACAGAATCAAAATAAAAGAAAAAACTTACCAACATAGATTATTAATAACCTATATAAATTGTTTATTTATAAAATTTCTCATAATAAACAATAATTAATAATAATTACCTCCTTACCCTGTGTTTTGTTCTACATTACCGCAATAAATAATCACCCCTATTGCGAAGATCAACTATCAATCGGTTGACGATACAAAATTTATCAATTAAAATTGATATTGGTTTTGCAAAACGTAAGCCCACAAACTCCAAATCCGAAGTTTGAACGAAATCCGGGCGTTACGTTTTTCGCTGTCTCAAAAACTATTCTTATCGTTAGTAATTTTTGTGTTTACAAACAGCGAAAATGAGGAACAATGAGTCTCAACATTTTTTGACGCCCGATCCAATTTCGTAGATCACAGTAGTTCACTTTTTGTGGTAAGTACATGGTTAAGTTTTTTTTTACCAGTAACCCGGATAATTTGACACAGAATCGGGCCCAAGGATACGATTCACGAGATTTCTCCCCAAATTGAGATAAAAAAAAAACAAAAAAGTGTTTTTTGCATGGACCGAAGTGGAAAAAAACCAGTCCAATAAAAAGAAAAAAAAAACTCCGGATTAGAGGTCTATTCACATGAGAGCGAATTGCGAAAAATTGTTATTTTTTTTATCACAAAACCATCATATTTAATTAATCTAACATCTGAAAAAACATGAATCTCAACTAATTTAAACAGCTAAATTAAAAATGTTAGCAATTTTCCCGCGAATTGAAAATTCTTGCCGCGAACTGTCATACTTTATTCACAATCCACACAAAACAGTCGCGATCCACAAACCCGCGAATGAAAAATCCCTTCGAACTTAACCTCTAAAAATGAAACTGATACGCAGGTATCTGCGACCAAAAAAAGTTTTCATGTGAATGAAGTGTCAGAAACTACGAATATTCGCTGTTCGCAGTTCGCAATTCGCTCTCATGTGAATAGTCCTTAACGTAAATTTTATCGTCCTCACCAGGAAAATGGTGGCAAAGCGAATCGGGGCTTGATAAAATTTACAATTTTTTTACCTACCCTGTGTTTTGTTCTACATTACCGACAGACCATGGCCAGATACAAAGTGCTCGCACGCAGCCATCCCTGTTCGGTCACAATAAATCCAAATTAAAAAAATCTTCTAATTCGATACACAATTCCTTCACCGTGAATGAAATTTCTCATTGTCGATGGTACTAAAAAAAATATTGGTACCGACATTTTGGTAAACTCGGAAAATTCTCGCCAGCGAACAAACATCAATTTATAATATTAAAACTAGTGAAAATTATCAGAAAAACAATCAAAAATGCATTAATAAACGATTGTTTGTGACTAAATGTCTTCAATTCGCCCCACGAGGGAGAAAGTGTGAAATGTTCATCATGGATACTCAGTTGATGTTTTAGGGTGGATATCGAAATAGTGAAAACGTTGCTAATGCTTTCGTTCTTTGTGATTTTTTACACAGTTTTTCCAAAATATTCTTATAAGATGTCCTTTTGTTCAATATCTACCTAAGTGGTCTGCAATGTGAATATATAAATTTATCGAAATAACACGATGTAAAATGTGATTATTTTTTTTTTTCTTCAGAAAACGCGTACAGATTTTTTTTTTTTTTTTTGGTATGTGCAATTTTGTTCCTAGATAGAAAAAAAAAAAAGCAGAATCCTGCGAAGAAAACCTTTCGAGTTGCGCTTAAGGGGAGGCTATCAGACTGTTCACCTGTAATCTTTAAATGGACAGGTAGGTTTTTATTGTTCATAACTAATTCATTTATTTTTTGTGTGTGTTTGCGAAAATGTGCGAATTTGTTTACATCTGGAAAAATGCAATTAGATAATAACGTCTGGAGAAGATTGCACTTACCCGCCGCAAATGCATAGAAAGCGTAAGGAAGTTACCTACATACTCAGAGTGCGGGAGTAAGATTGTTGTAATTCATACATCCTTGTTTGTTTGGTGTTTGTTTTTCTTTTGTAAAAAAGTTCGGCTTGTCGAAGTTGGTTTTCAAAAAATCTTTGCAAGTTTGTAAATAAGCTGTTTGTATTTTCCCACATCAAAACTTATTTGTTTGCTTCTGAGCGAGGGTATCGACAATTTGCAACCCCTCAATGGCCAAGTGCTCGATTCTTAGTGATGCTCTTATGGTATAGTCGAGATTGAGAAACTGTCGCGCGGCGGTGAATGATATGCAACTCCCGGATGGGGTGACTCATCCTTTTTGTTGTTAATATGGAGATGTTGTTGGTCCTTGAAATATGATTTAGTAATGCTTAATCTTTGGATATGGTCGAAAGGATAATGCAATCTTTATTAATAATTATGATAAAGTTTCGACTGAATGAAACCTAGAATGGTAATACGAGCCGTGGAACCGCTTGGTATCCGTCAATTTTACACAAATTTTTATAAATCCTAAAATGGTCGCTTGTTATTGACTTTTATGATTAGCGGCATCTTAAACTACATTTATATAGGTATAACAGAATTGATGTCCTACCGTAATGTCCTAAATAATAAAAATCTAGAGGAGAAGGATTAAACCCTTACAAAAAATAACAATACAAAATTATGTGTTAATGTTTGATTAGACATAAACACATTTGGAAGAAGAAATAAAATTAGTGGCGGTGGGATCCAGTCCGACATCTCTCATAGGGAGATTGCTCCTAATGCTTAAAAGTCGGTGGTAAATGATAGGAAGGCTTGGTAGATACGTATAAACTTGTATCCCGCTAGACTTCTAGCATTAGTCATTGTTATCGGTAGTATATTGATGTTTCTGCAGATAATACCCTTCAATAAGTACAAAATTATGATCCACTTTTATTGTGCTTCGGCCTTGACGCCTTGTTCAAATAGCCTCCCAATCCATTTCTTTTCTCAATAACAGTAAAAACTAATTACAAACGGGATAGCAGTGCTAACTTTAAGAAAATCACAATTTGTTCTATAGAAAATATGTGATACATTGGATTTGCAAATTTAAATTTGATAGCAATCAAGGGCACGAATACGATAACTTAGCGGTAAAAAATTTGTGTAGAGGGGTTAATTAAAAGCAATATTAAAATTAACCCTAATGTGTTCGATATAACACTCAATTCGCCCTGGTACTGAAAACCTGTGTTTGACATGACTTCTAGGACACCCTAGTTGTGCCCTGAGCTGACCCCAGTTAATTTGTCCGGGCAAGAATTCAGTGCTGAGTTTCGCTGTCATTTCGCTTGCTGTCGTTCGGTTTTGTTAAGATCGTGATAAAGGTAAATACAGGGTGTCCCGGCGGAAGGTATGCTATTTTGTTTGGTTATAATTTTTGATTAAATGAAAGAGAATGGATCTTATATCGATAAATGTTTTATTTTTAATGTCGGCAATTATTTATGGAATACAATATCAGGTAAATGTCCGCCTCTGTTAGTCTCACGAATGCGAGCCCTTTTGAGCACATTTTTCATTACATTTTTACACATTTCACGCGGTATTTCATTAATTTCATCACGAATATTTTGTTTGAGTTGCTCAAGCGTTTCTGGTTGGTTAGCAAAAAGCTTGCTTTTCAGATATCCCCACAAAAATAAGTCCGGAGCTTTCAAATCAGGCGACCGTGGAGGCCAATCAACATCACCATTTCTTGAAAAAACTTGTTGTTGAAAGAGGTCTCGCAGTAATTCCATTGTAATCCTGGCTGTATGCGATGTGGCACCGTCTTGTTGATACCATGTGTTAATCAAGCCCAAAGCATGAAGTTGTGGCGTTAAAAAGTTTTCAATCATATCACGATATCGCTCCCCATTCGCAGTTACTGTTACGCTGTTTTCAATTTCAAAGAAGAAAGGTTCAATGATTCCTCCTGACCAAATTGAACACCAGACTGTAACTATTAATTGATGCAAAAATGACTGATGGATCACCTACAGACCCGCTTTCTTCGAAATCATTCACTACACGATAAATAGTGCGTTTTGTTGGCACGTTGTTTCTCTCAATAATTTCACGTAACTTTCTCATCGTCACAGTAATCGATGATTGATTTTGGTAAAATGTTTTAACGATTAAAACACGTTGGTGTATCGAATATTTTTCCATAATAAATTTGCCACGTGTGTACTTCATGACTGCCAAATATGAACTGTCAAGACTAAAATCGTCACCTCAGTATTTGAGTGATACATTTGCATTTTTGCCATTTTTGAGTTAGGAATGATTTCTAAGAGACAAAAAGGAGATCTTTCTTTTGGTGTAATCAAATCTATCCTATGTCCATTATTGCCAAAGATATCAGTGTTACAAATGATCTAAACGCACTTTTGGGAATTAATGGTCAGTATTGGTCTGCCACATAAGCCTTCATATGGGAAGGTCACATTTTCGTATGAACTTTTCTTAAATTTCTTAAACATTTTAAATGACCTATACATACAATTGAACAAAAATTATGCTTCATTGACAAACACCAATTCAGTGCTTAAATGATCTAAACATACAATTCTCCCTCAAAAGTGCTTCATATGCATAATAATTTTTCAGTGTTTAAGTGATACATACAAACAAAGCTCCAAGTCAAATTTGTAATTCAGTGCATAAGTGATACATACAATACAATCGGCTTCATAAATTCCTTATAGACAGTTACTGTTCAATTTATGTTTGGTTTTTCTGCATTATAATTATTTAATAATATATTCTGTACAAGTATGATCTGAATTTAAAGTTGGATAAAATAGATATTTTATTTTATTGTTTTCCTTTTTTACCCTTTGAAGGCACTAAATTAATTTAAAAATTACCTGAAATATTGGATTTTTAGATCCCCGATATAAACAAACGTGAGTATATTACAGAATTATTTTTCTTTGAAACGATAACTTACCTTGTTTTTTACATAAAAAAATAAGTTTGCCATAAAAAACGCCAAGAAAAATAAAATAACAGTAATTAAAAAAAATGCTTTTATTTCAACTTTTGTATGAATATATGCCACATACGCATTCAAAAGTCACAATGCCGCTCAGTATTTAAATGCCACATAGGTTGCTCAAAAAGTGCCTCATACCATACAAATACGCATTATTTGGAGAAAAAATCATGCCACATATGCAATTTCCTTTTTTTCAACTTGAGATTACAAAAAAAAAACAATTGTCCAATTGAAACAAGAACTAAAGTGTAAGTAGAACTCAATAGCCACTAAATTAAAACATTTAGTTAATGGTTGTCTTACTGAAGGTTTTTGTTTTATTCGTTTTCAAACTTAAAACGTCGTTTTCTCGAAACTATGTTTTTGTCGTTTAGATCACTCAAATACTGAGGTGACGTAATGCTTACCAAAATGGCGGCAAAACAAATTAGTATGCCTTCCCGGCGGACACCCTGTACAATGGGCCTAACCAATAAACATTTTTATTTTCGACTCTAAATTTACAAATTTCGCAATTGTGTACTTTCTTAAATTTAAAATCGACAACAAAATTTGTTGTTCGGCGCAAAAGTGAATTGTTTGAAAACAACTACGTTTATGAACTAAAATTTATAGAAATATGAAATGGAGAAAAGCTGGAATCAAAGCTAAATAAAATTTCAAACGCATCATCTATATAACTATATTCCAAACACTTCTATCAACTATTTGCAATTTGACAAGCGCAAGATCAGAGTTGAAATCTAATATTTGCTATGCGTTGGGCGGGGGTCTATCTGTACCCGTTTTGGTTTAAGGAGTTCTTTTTAAAAAATAGGTACGGCTTATAAAAAAATATGAAAAAAGTACTTCAGCTTTTTCAGAAAGCTAGATGCTATATTTTAAGCTGCATATTCAATATGAATGAAAAAAAGAAGTGGGTAATATTTGCCAAAAGGAAGTTTTTCGTAGGCGTTGTTGCATTTTTATTGGAAGTAAGGCATTAAGACTAATACAAAAATATACCATAGATATGTGAATAAAAATTTAGTATTCGGGTAATCATTTTCATTTCTTAAAATGTTTCGACAAAAACTAAGTACTTATGTAGAATATGTACTTATATTATTATTTCATATTTTATCTGCACTATTTATCCCCAAAAAATAAAGGGAATAGGTATGTTGTGGTTAGGGCAGTGAAAAGGGGTTCTTAACTATTTCCCTTCGCCTATTTAAAGGTACCTATATGAGATTATACAGAAAAAACAGTAACAAGTATTGCAATATTCAGACTGAAAAATGTTTTTCATTAACTATTTATCTGAAAACTGAGTACTGGGTATAGGATATTGTTCGGGATGTAAGCATCACTTTCTTCTTTTTTTTTAAGTTTTAGCGAAATCGAAATTGGGGCTTTTGAGATAGGTATGAGCAGTTTCTAAAATAAGCGTTTTCGATGATTAGAATTGAAAATAAAGGACGCAATAGTTTTGATAACATCAATTTTATTCTAAGTTTGATTTTTGGTCAAAATCGTTAGTGCCGTTTTTAGGTAAACTAAAGGGAGTGATTTTTTGTTGTTTTTTTTTTTTGGTAAAATTTATGTACGACTATATTAAGAAAAATTGAATATGTCGTTAAGTTAGCAATGACCATATTTCTTTAGGAATGAATTTTTGTTCAAATGTAACGGTATAAAAAATGGACCTTTCACATTGTAGATACAGGATTCTACTGTAGTTGACTTTTGGTGAAAGGGTGTCCGGTCGACGAAGGCTTAGTAGGCATGCTAGCTTTTAGCTCGTGCTTAGCTCGTCAGTGGGGTGGGGTCTTTAGCCGGCCTCCGGACTACCGTACTTATACATGCCTAAAAAAAATGTCAGAATAAGAAAACAGGAGAAAAAAAAAGGATTGGATAGCTAAAAAAAAAAAAGAAGATAAAATTGGGAGCTAAAAATTTGGAATAGGTACTCGAAAAACAATTTGATCAGTCCGCATGATACATCTGATATTATCTCAGGATATCAGCATTCTAATCTGCTTCCTCTCCTTCCCCAAGACATAAGGTACCATTGGTCTTATTTGTACCTAGGAGCTGCCCTCCCCATTACTCTACTCTTGAATGAGCAGAGTACCATGGTTGTTACGCACTCGCTTTTTTGTAACAACCCCTACTAAGCCCAAAAAACGTAACCACCTACGTCATCCCCTCAGCCTCGTCACTTTCAGTCACCCCACTTTAAATCTCTTAAAATGTCATTTTAAAAGAAAAATGAATATTCAAATAGAAACCAAAGAAGAAAAAAAAAAAACCTGGAAAAAGAAAATGTCCTTCATAAAACATAAAATATTCGAACACAAGAATTAAAGCAAAAATTACACATTTATTTATTTTAAAGTAACTAATTAGGAATATCTTTTATACAAATTATAAACCTTTTGAGTGGGTATACCATTTAATGAAAGTAATTAACAAAAAAATTAAAGTTCTAAGAGTACAAAAAACTTAGAGAGAAAATAAAATAAAATTGAAATCAAAAATGGTTCTGGCTACGAGTATTAAATTTTATTGAATGAATTTCTAAATCCTATTTCAAACGCACTTAATAAATCTCTTTTCTTTATTAAAATTAATGGTCACGAATTATGAAAGAGAACAGAAAAAAAGAACGAATACCAACTAACTGGAAATTACAAATAAATAAATTTGGGTACGTTTCTATACGTACGTAGAGACAACGAACTCTTAAGTTCTGTACGCTGAATGGTAAAAAAAAATGATAGTAAGAAGATATTTATGAGTTACCTGTGTATCCGGGCGGTGATGTGCACAACACTTATCAGGATAATGGTTTATTGATTTCTATATATATATATGAATATTGGAAAAAAATAATATTAAATGAATTAAACTAGCGGGTAGATTTCCAAAGTACTTGGTACACTTCTTATGCTTTTAAATACAAGAAACTTAGCTTGCGCACTACTAATCAAACACACACAAATTATAGGGAGGATATTAAATGCGAATAAATTGAATTTAAATTACACCAAAAGCAAACTAAAACTTAAAATATAACCGAACTAGTAATTAAATTACTTAAATGAAAAGAAAAAAAATATATATAAAAGAAGGGTCTTTAACAAAAATAAATCGGACGAGTTCAGGATTAGGATCTCTTTGCTCTTTCACTAATAGCGTTTGTACGGACTATCAATTCAAATGGATATTTTCCAATATTGTACATATTACACTTTTGTTTTGTTTATTTTATTTATTTACACGTAGGTCAATCACCATTATTAACGAATCTCTTGGTTTAGGTACATATTTATATTTTTATTTTGTTTTAAGGACTTTACACCCTTTATTTATTTATTTTATTTTATTTTTTTTTATAATTCTGCAACAAATAGTTGCTAATTGTTTTGGAATTCACCGAAAAGTTTTTTTTTTCTTTTGTTTCCTTTTTTTTTTTTTTTTAAGTTCTTCAGCTGCATGTACTTTCACTTTTTTTCCTCTCAGATCCCTTTGATTTATTTTATTATACGTCTGCCTACTTAGACGATTCTCGGAAAAGTAAAAAAAAATCGAACTCTTTCCGGGAAAAAAAAATTTAAATTTTACATGAAAATTTTCCATCCTTTGTTATTCTTTCTTATTTTCTTCTTCTAGTCACCTACGGCTGAAAACCCTACAAAGTCGTTTTGGTAGTATAGAAAAGGACATGTAGGTGCGTTTTGTTGTTAGGATGATTGTTAGGGCCGAAGCATGAATAGCGTTTGCTTTACTTTGTTTGGTCATGCGAAAATTTAAGATATACGTCAAGCGCTACCCTACACAAATCATATGCACCGTTTGCGAGATATGTCCAAATATCAAAAGTACCGTTATTCGATCAAACTGGTACCGTAAAATGGGGTGATAAGCAAAAAAATTTCTGAAGTTTTCACTGTAGCTTCAATGTAAGTCACCCAGCCACTGGGGTGACTAGCGACGAGAAAGGGGTGACTAGCGACAGTAAAGGGGTGACAAGCAACTACACTAGGGTAGAAAAAAAAACAACAAGTGTAGCATTAAAAGTTTCAACCTGAAAGAAATTTTAAAAAATTAAAAAAGACATATATCAGATCCTTTTTGGGTGCAATACGAAATAAGTAGAGAAATAATAATCTAAACAGGTACTTCAACTATGGCATATCATTAAAACAAGTAGTCACATAGACCTCGGAACAATCCTGCCTTTTATTTGGTGTTGTAATTTTCTTTATCTTAGTGTTGTTGCTAGTCACCCCTTTGCCGTGGCTAGTCACCCCTTTCTCGTCGTTTGTCACCCCATTTATAGATATCTGAAAAATATATAAGTTAAAACTATTAACTAATAGAGCTAATGCTTAATAGAGGTAATCACTTACTTTCGGTCTTATTTCTTTCATAAACAAATAGGATTTGCGACAAACACAACTCTAGTATCAAAACTCTACTTTTTAACACTACATAAAGTTTTAACATGCATAAAAAACGGCGCAGGGACATAAGTCCCAATTTTTAATTTTGGGATTTATAACCCACATGAGTGAGACATAAATCCCAAACAAAAATGTTGGGCCGTATGTGCCACCCAACAATTTTTTTTTTTTTTTTTTATAAGCTTACAGATTTTCCCAGAAGAAAGTCAAACGCATAATTAAAAAAAACAATGAGTTTACTAACAATTTGTGGAACACAATGCAAGCATTTCAGTAATTGGTTTCTTAGTTAGTCCAGTTTTTAATATTATAAGCTACTTTCGGGGAAATGGAAAGTGAGACTATAATCACTGCAAATGTTATGTAAGGGCTCAGACTTTGCATCGCGCGCGAAAAGAAACTTATAAAATTTTAGGTTTTGAGAATTTGAGAAAATAAAACTAAAAAAATCGCGCGAAATTAAATTATTATCTAAATTATTAAGAACAATTATTGTTGGTGTGTGTAGTGGAAAAAGGGGTTGGATGCCTATTGGACTTCACAATATATTGCTAACTATTATCTATGCGAAAACTTGGGACTTATGTCCCATCTTCGGCAAAACAATTTTGGGACTTATGTCCCGATGGTGTGGGACATAAATTCCGCGAAATCCGGGCAAGCGACGGTTTTGAGGAACAAATTCAAAGACAAACATTCTCATTCCACGGAATCCGCTTATTGAGAACGAATTTTTACATCGTGTACTGTAAACCATTTTAGTCTAAAAGCGGAAGGTTGGCCGTCACGTTAATCTTCTTCGTTGCGTTTGTCTACGCCTAAGGAAGGTTCATACGGCGACAAAATTGGAAAATTTGAAAATTGATTTTCCATACATTTTCTACGGAGAGTTTTTTTTTTTTTTGTTTTTAATTTTGATCGTAGTTCACCAGTGAGATTGTATTTGTCAAAATCTATACATAGTTGGGATCAATAATTAATTTCAGGTGGAAGTGAAAATTATTTTAGTCAAAAAGTCAATTTTGGGCGGGACGAAGTTCGCCGGGCACGCTAGTAATAATATATAAGATTATTATTGAAGATAGAAATTGAATTTTACTGAAAAACTAAATACATATACGCCTACAGCGTCACATGTTTAGAATTTTCCTACTTTTCTTTTTTCCTAAACCATCCCTGATTCAAGACGAATAAAACAACACAAAAATCATTCAAATCGTTCGAGCCATTCTGGAGCCTTTAGCCGACTAACGAACAGCAATTGATTTTTATATGTATAAAGAGAGATAGAGATTTAAATTTTCTGGATGGGTATGGGTGGTTGCAGCTCAAAAGATAGGATATTTTCGGACGCGATCGGTGGCGCTATTGTCGACATATATACATTTTTTTTTAAATTGTTTCAACTAAATTTTTGAACTGAATACACACTTGTATGGGCACACTGGAGTGAACAGTGAACTGGTGGTGTTACGAAAATTGTGATCTGGCGAGGTAAAGGAAGTGAATTCTCTCAAATTTAACTTCATAAAATTAAATAACATCAGTTTCAACCAGGAATTTAATCTGAGATTCATTGGTTAGGTCTTACACAGACACAGACTACTGAATCAGTTGTTTTAATCTGGTTTAAATTAGTTGTACCTAACCACATGAAAACAAAATGGAAACAAAAAACTGGATTGCGTTATAAAATCTTTTTAAAGTAATGAATGCACTTATCTAATGCGATGTATTACAGTTATTATAATATTTTTAAGATTTATTTTTTAATTAAATGTAACGTACATTAATATATAAATTATACCTATCCACATTTAGTGAGAGAAACTTCACTTCTGGCGTGTGGTCACAATCTCACTCTGTTTTTTGCTAAACACGTGATCTACGCATATACGTGAAATTTCTTTATCATAAAATCGCCACTATATGATACTACTGTTTTTTTTTTTTTTTTTTTTTATCCAAAGCGATAGTCAATAACTTAACATGATTGATCAACATCCATTGACATTCAACAATTTACTGTAGATACAACATAAATACGCGTGATAATTTTATAAAATTTGCAAGTGATTACAAAGATGAAAATGGTTTATAAATGGTTGGCGCAACAGGTCCGGAGAGACCCTAGGCCTAGCTTCTCACAACCATTCGTTTTGTGTGTGTTTTTCATTTTTGAAACGAATGGAAGGGATTTACAATTTTATGCCGACTCCAAACGACTAATTGAGAAGCTCTTTCAAGACGATTATACTCTCGGATGTTTGTTAGACGTTCGCGAGAGGTGGCGCAGTGGAAAAAAACCTAAGTTGGAATTTGGGTTTTTTGCGGGATTCGAACCTCGACCCCTCGCTTAGTAGTCCAACACACTTACCACTAGGCCACTGCGCCTACAAATTAAAATGGTTTATGTTTTTAAATAAGAAATCCGTATTAAATACCATAAACATTTATCGAAGCTCCCCGATTCACCCAAGCAAAATGTGTGCGCTAGTACTATTTATGTATATTGATTAATGATGATGATGATAAAGATTTAATGTAACCTAAACCACAAGGCTGATATTTAATTTGATTTAAGGTGTATGATCTTAGCCAAAGTGACAGTTTAATAAAATATCCAAGAGCAGGGGAGGTTGGGGCACCTTGATAGGTTTTTTTTTTCGACTCAATAAAAAAGACAGCATATCGACAAAAAAAAAATATATGTGCTCAGTATCTTTCTAAAAATATCAGGACCTGTTTATTAAAAAATGGAATTTGTATAAAACTGCTCACTCACGAAGTACATTGATAGTAGTCAGGGACTCTTTGATTCATAGCCAATTAATCAGTATTTATGAAAAGACTCACATTATTTCAACATTTTTTTAATATTTTAATAACACTTAATAATACAAAACGTATTTAGGTATTTGGTAAGTCATGTTAGCCTATATATATTAGAAATATATATAGATTTCGAGAGATATTCGAATTAGACCACCATTGTTAGGTCTTATTTCATCTCTCTACCACTATAAATCTTACCCAGAGAGACTCTCTGGATTTCTCCAGAGTTCTTCCCTGGGCTCGATTCCTAGTGTTAACGCTAGCATCTGTTTATGGGAGAACTTGTTAACCTAAGTTTAAATTGATTCTAATTATAAATATATGTTTTCCTAAGCATTTTACAAAAGAACTCAAAACAAGAAACTTGGTCCTTATAAGGACAACAATTTATTTTGAAATTAAATAGTGAAGCTGTTCTGCAGGTGCATTGATACGCATCAAACTACCCCGAGGTCGGACGTATCAATGTGTCCCAACTTACTTCTACTAAACAAAAAATACTTACTCGACAGAAAGGACAAAAATTTACTTACAGAACTGCGAAACACGTTTGTTCATATAAGTCCCAAAACGATGTCTGAACAATGATGTCAACCAGTTTGAGTTGATAAACATGTTTCGCTGTATGCTTCGTTGAGTGTCCTGAAACGTTTTGTTTTCAATTAATGTCGATTGTATCTATATTTTCAAAAAAAACAATATACCCCGTCATCCCCTATAACTGTTCTGAGAAAGCGGTAGATGTTGAAAACAAAAGCCCAAGTTGTGTGGGTTTGAACGTGGAACCCCTCGCTCAGTGGTCCAGCCTAGTACTGTTTCAAAACATTTTTTTTTTTATATTCGCAAACTATTCTATAATAATACGTCATATTTAAGCAGTCCTATTTAGGAAACTGAAGGCCTTCCTGAAGTGATCTTGTTTATCTATCTATATAAAACAAAGTTGCATCCGTAAGAAGGCCCATCCCTTTGTTGTGTCATCACAGACGGAAATTCCGTGGCTGTGTATGGTAGGTTGCAACTTAGAAGATAGAATTGTCTTGGAGCCGTTAGGTGGCCTTGGCGCTGTTGTCGATCTTCTAAGCCACTCAACCGATTTCAATGAAATTTTGTGATTGTGTATGGCTGCTTGCAACTTGAAAGATAGGGTTGTTTTGGGCCTGATAGATGGCGCTGTTGTCGATCTTCTATACCACTCAACCGATTTCAATGAAATTTTGTGGTTGTGTATGACTGTTGTCGGTCTTCTGTAGGTGTGTATGGTTGGTTGCAACTTGGAAGATAGAATAGTTTTGGAGCCATTAGGTGTCGCTGTTGTCGTTCTCCGAAACTACTTAACTGATTTCAATTAAATGTTGTGGATATACTTAAACGGTTGGCTGTAGTTTGAAAGAAAAAAAACTCTTAAAATTTAAATTGTATGAATGAAAGCGATCTCTTGCGCTATATTAAGATTAATATTTATTATAAAAATTTGGTTTTAAAATTTCTTAATACAATTGAAATACAACACAATACAATTTAACATCCCCATTTAGCGAGAGAAGTTTCACATCTGGAGTGTGGTCACAACCACACTCTCTGTTTTTTTGTTTTTTTTTTTTTTTTTTACGGGCGAAGCCGGGCGGGAACAGCTAGTCTTATATATAAATAAGCGAGGGCCAATAGTTAAGAACCACTTTCAATGCCTTGAAAACAACATTCGCTTGATTTTGTTGTTAGAAAGTTTGTGCGGAGATGTTATATGTTTTCCAATATTTAACACATAAGCCCGTACTCTATAATGATAGAATTTCTACCACTTCACAAACTCTAGTAACAATAAAATACCCTTTTTTCTTAAATTCTGTCCAAGAGTCTTCGAGTTATAGGTATCAGAAAATTGTTTACAGAAAATAAAACTGCTTATTATTATAGAGTGTTATAAGGCGTCTTTTATTACATTACATTACATTTGCTTTTATTAAAGTTTTTGTATATACAATTTGACTTAAGGCTAAGTAACAAATGGTGGTGAATAGTTAATCACCCCAATCATTGAATCCGACGGATGCTCTGCGGAGGGAGTAGTACCTGTTTTGAACATTTCCCCTATCATTGAAAACGCCGGTAGGTAAATGAGCGGATGTCGGTAGCGAAGTTCACATTTCATGCCTATCATTGAAAACGCAACCGATCCGCGGTTCATACAAATGTTGTTGTTTTCAATCCGCATCAAAATCGATGCGGATCTCAAAGAGATAATACACATACACGCACTAAAACTTTTATTTTTCGACAAAAAAAGGACAAATTTAAAAAGTTTACGAACAGTTAATTGATCTTTCCGATTTAGAAAACAAACAACCCCTGCTCAGTTCCAGGCAATGGTGGAAATGATGAAAAAACATCCAGACATCTTTTCCTCGCATTCCAACACCTCTTCTAATGCTCCTAGTATCATTCACCCCTATCGTGGAATACGCCGGGGGGAACGTTTCACCCAAATTCAATACTTGGCATCGTAGAATACATTCGAAGTGAAAGATTCACCAGTCGGTAAAGTGAATGCGTTTAACACGATCGTAGAAAACGATCGAAGTGCAACTCCCCATACAAACTTTGACATTTTAAATACGCAGCTAATTCATTGCGTATCCTATCGTTGGTGTAAAATTGTAAGTTCAACACATAAAAGAACATGAAAATGTTACTTTATTTAACTGAAAGCACTTAGTAAATCTGAGAACTTTATAAACAGTTTCATTAACAATTGTATTTCAGAAAACTCACGTCGAATCCGAAAGTTCCATTTGTCCTTTATAATTCCTCTTAATATGCACGCATTTTATTTTCGTTGGATGCTCTTTGTTCCACATTGTTAAATATATTCTACTCAAATATACTATCCATTTATTTTTTATTTGATTTCTGTAAAATAAATTCTAATCTGCTTTGCTCTATCTCTGCTGCCATTTAATGCAAAACAGCTGGTTTTCCGACCAACTTTGAACGAAAATGCCTGTCGATAAGACAGTCTCACCCGGCGGATTTCACGATGCATGGAAAGTGAAAGTGAATCGAGTATGTGTAGTGAATCTCAAATACGCCGTATTCCACGATAGGGGTGATTATTACTAGCAATTTCTTCTAAATTTAAGAAAACTACAATGCTATCCATGTTCGTACACTTTATAAAAACAAAATCGAATAAGAAAAGATTTTCATTTGACAGCTAACTCGCTGGACTACAAGCAATCGGTAATGCGGTTTTGCGGACCGATAATGTAGTCCATCCGCCGTTTTCAATGACGTTTTCACTTGTGAAGTGATCAACTGCGGATCGGTTTGAATCCGTCCGCAGAGCATCCGGCGGATTCAATGATCGGCCTGAATATTTAAAGGTGTTGGCTCAACAACAGGGGCCCAACGGTATACAATGTTTTTTTTTTATTATAAATCTATTTTCCATATATTGTGGCTGTCTTATCGAATTCATACTGGTGGTATGCATCGTTGTCTGGGTTGACCTTAAGGTGTTGAAATCCGGGTTTTGATTAGGCGTCTTTTATTTTGCCCAGATGATCTATTTATATATCATTGATTTTCATGGTTTACAACAACAGTTGGATCTCGTATTATTGTTGTAAACAATGAAAATAGATGATCTATATATGTAGATCATGTGGGCATAACAAAAGAACTCCTATTAGGTATCTATTTAAAAACAATGGGCCTTTCTGAAAAGAATCTTATACATTCACATTAAACATTTTGCAGACATTTTATACGGAACATTTCATCATTGTGAGTTCGTAAAAGAAAATACATAGTTCAAAAACGTCCTTTGACAAGCAACTAAACAGTTCAATGTCGCATATTAAATATACCTCGCTAGTTGATTTGGTTCTTATGTTAACAGGGATTGATCGCAGAGATGATTCATGTCAAAAAAACTATTGATCCTCTAAGAAGAATTTTTTTCGAATAAAATATGAAGTTCGAAGCAGATTTGATGTGCGTTTCCAATTTTGTTTGGAATTGGTATAGAAAAATGAATCAGGGTTAAACTGAAACAGAAACAGCCTCAGATTTTGAAAATGATCTATAACCTCACGCATGCACATGAAATGGAGGATTTAAGCGTATGGCTGTACATTGTACAAGTATTAATTAAACGAACTAGTTTAGTAAGATATCAGTCATTTAACAGGTTAATTAGCTTACAACCTCAGTAGTTCCACATTTTTAAAAAGACTACGTAAGAATAGACCCCCTAGCACATCTTTTAATACAAGCCATAGATTTATAAGTAATTTAAAAAGACTTTTGTATTAAATGCTATCAATTTTCCCGTGTTATTTTGCAGATTAAAATGGTTCACCGCGGTGGGATAGAGACTAGTTCAGAACAAAATAAAAAAGACGACTTCAACACATGCCTAGCAGAGGATGCCAAAACCGCTGACGATGAAACTTACGTCGATCACATCGAAGAACTGGCAACAAAATCTAAACAGACAAAAGGAACAGTTAAAAAAGCACCACTCAAAAGCACAGCACTGCCATTATCCGATCATTCCATTTCACAGACCGTAGTAAGAGTAGAACGATCGAGGTTCATTAAGAAGAAAAATCACCCCAACTCCAAACCTGATACCAGCGTAAAATCCATCTGTATTTCTCCTGTTCGCGCAGGACTCCGTAGTAATAGTTTGGAAAGCCATACCAGTACCACCAGCAACAACAACAATGCCAAAGGAAAAAAGAAAAAAGTAAACAACAAAAAAGGGAACACAAAACCAATCGATAGTCCGCCTCAAGAAACAGTCAAGCCCATTAGTGATGATTCGCAAACGAATTTGTCTCAAGAACTGCCACTCACCTTTATATGCAGCCTACCATTGGATAGACTCTCCGGAATACTCGAAAACTTAAAACTCGACAAGACATTGACGAAATGTCCTACAGGCAATGAAGAAGAAACGTCAATAGACGACAAACTAAATGTCGATCAGAACTCAAGTCAATGTAAAACTCTTTGTCTGTATTGTGATAAACGCATGTCGACAGTGAAAGTCAGAGCTAGACATATCGAGCGATTTCACACGATATCCAAAGAACGACGATCTAGCACAAGAAATCCTGTCACACCATCTCAAGACTCGAAAGACTCTGCCAGCTCGCTAACAGTATGCTCATCGTCATCATCCCCATCAACGCCCAAGTCATCGAGCAACCTTCTCTTCAGTGGCTGTTCATTCTGCTCCAAGTCCCTTAAACTACAAGCAGTCGCTTTAGAAACTGATCTCAATGCTCTCTTTTATCACTTAGTAGACCTTCATTCGGATAAGTACTTTGGCTGTAAGTTATGTGCAATTAGGTTTCAGAACGCTGCCAAATTGGATGATCATGTTCAGCGTACCCACACCCAACCGAGCAAAAGCACGCTGCCCGCTGGAGATGTGAGTTCGCCGTTGATTCCCGATGACGAACGCAGTGCGAGTGAGTTTGGCAAGTTGACACCGACAAAAACCCGTCGACAATTGAAACAGACCAGTGCGGAAAGTGCCAAACCCAATGCGGAGGTCTTCTCGCCGCCTACTAAAGCAGGATCGTCGGCTTCGTCGTCGTCGGTAAGTCGAAATGGATCTATGTTTTCTAACGACGAACCGATACTATCGCGACTTGGTGTGACACAGAACAGGTTGCCTCGTGGACGAAAAGGTATTCGAAGTCGCCGACAGACTAATGTGGATGGCGGAGTTAAGCCTGACAACAGCTTAATGAATGTAAAGACCCGAAGCAAAGTTGGAAAAGTGTGCACATCAAATGAGCCGATTGAAACCGTCTTTCGCACACCGACTAATACACGCACCGAACCACTATCCTGCACATTCGACGAAGATTTCTACGAAAAGGTATTCATTAACGTTAGAACTAACCTAAGCTGCCATTTGGATGGAAAGCTAGGCAATGAGTTGGATTCCAATTGCCCTCAAAGCCCCCCACCGCTCTTGCCTGCCATACATAGTACAGTTGTCAAAAGTCCGCACATAGACGAGAGCGAAGTACACACAGCCACGAGTTTGGCAGCTCTGACAGCGTTCCCCACCTTACTCACCGCCGAACAATATGGATGCGACTTTGGCACAGCCAAGATTAAGCGACCCATCACCAAGCACTCGTGGAAATGGAAATGGGACAGCGTGAAGAAATACAAGTATGTCAATGAAGGTGGTAAAATAGTGAAGAAAATTAAGCAGCCGATGCTTGGTTTAAGAGATTTATCCAAATTGGATATGTGGACGCAGCTTACAATGCGTCAGAAGCACGAAGTAGTGCGAAAGCAAGCAGACGCGACAAGCAACAAGTCTGTCTTGGAGTTCTGCGAGAGTAGCCGTGAAGAAAAACAAAAGCAGGTCGATCAGTTAAACACGATTTTGGACAACCGTCGACTGCCACAAATAATTTTAGAGCAGAATGAGCAAACAATCATAAAGCTCGAAATAACTGATGAAGGACTGCGATATTTAGCCGGCGAAATGTCAGCGGAATCGACATGTGAGGAACCGAGCACAAGCCTTGCAATCGACCGTATTGTTCCAGCTAATTTAAATTTGATTCCTAGTCGTTCGTTGGGTGAGTCTCTGCGTCATAACGTGGTGCTAAGTGGAGAGTGGGCCAGGCCACGTTGCTACGTCTGCTTTGGTTGTGGTGCCAGATTTGATAAACTGAAAGCGCTAGAAGAGCACAAAATGTTCCGCCATCCGCACGTTTACTCAACTCATTATGAAATCGTGGGAAGAGAATTGATCGAAGGCAACTTGTATAAGCATTTTTTCATCCCACTGAAAGCACTCAGTCGCCATAGAGAATACGCGCAAAGAATGCTTGTAAACAAAAAGACTGAAGACCTCTTACCGAAATCGTCCAATAATAATTCTGGCAATGAGGAAGAGTCCTTAGACAGCCTTCATTCGGTAACAGCTAGTTTTACGACGCTCAGCAGTAGTAAGCTGAGTGATGATTGTGACACGGACACAAAAACCGCCATTGAGAATGTATCATCTTCGTTGTCTTACACAGAACCATCGTCTATTTCCATTAAGAATGATAGCAGTTCGATGATAGTAAGCAGCTTCTCAGTCCATTGCACAAAGTGCAACCGGAATTGCCATGGAATATTGGAACTCTATCGGCACATGCTGGATTGTTCGGGCGATTATGCTTGGCTTTTGGCCAAGAAGAAGAAGTATCGTTATTACGGTTCGCGCAAACGCCGACAATTCAATAAGCACAGTATTTCAACTTTACATTTACACAAGCGCAAGCTGAAGGAGAACAAGGATGAGAATGAGTCGGATGCAACTCCGAAGAAGAAGCCCGCAAATATGTCGCCGTCAACACCACGTCCGCGACCAAGTGACGGTGAGTTTTATCTGTTGTTTTTATCCTCTGAAATGTTAATCCAAAACGAGTAATGGGCTTTAGGTGTAGTGGGTTTTATTTAAAGAGGTGTCAATTTGTTTGTATGCATTTTTTCGTGTCTATCATTCTTGGGGGTGATTCTGTACAATCAGCAAAACAGTTGAAACTCTATATGGCGGCAGATGGCGAATATAAATTTCGATTACGCGGGTAATTCTCAGTACAGGTAATAAAGTTGGGTGGTTCATGTGTTCATGTGGTTCATGTAGCACATTAAGTGGTCGTCTTTTCCTAATCATTTTTTGTTTTGAGAAAATATTCGTCAATAATACGATTGCTAACAAATCATTGTAATATTGCTGGAATTTTTGTACATATCCTGGAATAGTCATACTAAAATACCGGTCCACTGTACTACCAGGTGAAACCCCATCTTTTCCTGGTGTTCATTGTGATATTGGTCATTTCCCTTGATGGTATTACCACTACACCACAGTCATCAGCCACAGTGGTAAGTGTTTATAGATTTTTACGCGCTACATCAGACTCTTTAGCGATTTGTAATTGCGATCGCAGCAATCACGACAGACTCTTCTGCGCTCAGTAATGTGCAAGGTGTTTACTTGTGAGGAACAACTTATTCTTGAGTCTATAAAAGCAGAGCTAAGCTAGGTATATGTATTATGTTTTTATTTTTATCGAAAGCTGGGAGTAATTCCTACTCACTGTTTTGTAATTGTCTGAATTTTATTGTGACAGCTTTAGTAAAAATGTACAACAATTATGTCGTTTTCGGACGCCTCTTTTGCCCAATGGAAAACGACATTAGGTCCAAATTTTCTAGTGCGACATCTTTTTAGAATATATGTATCACAATTGTTGTTATGGCAGTATCACAATTTTTGTATTCTAAAAAAAAAAACGAATATATAAATTGCAATTAAATTTGCCCAACAGATATCTCTCAAAGTATTTTTGAAGCTTATTTTTAAAGCAAACAACAAAACACAAAATAGGAAATGCACAAAATATCCGCTGATCTGTCAAATATGTATATGCAAATCAGTAAGGCCCTATCGTTCGTTCGGGCACAATTTACGGTACTTTTTATAGTACGCTTTCCACTGATTTTTAATACTTTATGATTGATCGATGAGGGCATTTGTGTCGTTAAAACATCCCTTTCAAATTATTCAATAAACGGAATATAGTTACATTTTATTGATGTGTAAACATCTAAGCGCGCGTTGTTGGAATCTGGTGGAATAATTCCACACATTTAACTTGCGGGGACGGAAATGCGTCACTGTGTTTTATGATTGCATACATTTTATCATGTTTTTCATATATGATGGTCTCACATTTCTTCCCTGTGACGGACATCTCCAGGAAATTCGGTGCCAAATCTTTAGTGAATAACCAGGCACGCAGAAATCACAGCTGGACAACAACTAACAAAAATGTCGTAGACCAGCACCTCTACAACATGCAATGCAAGCCGAATGAAATTCCAATGACACTTTAATTTACTGTATAACAGTTAATGTCATTTAACTTGCGGGGATGGATTGCATACATTTATGAGCTGGGCATATTAATTTCAGCTTTTTGTTGATGTGAAATAAAGCATGTTTTTGTTATTTCATAATATATCAAGAATACGGTTATTACAATTCCCTCTTTTCTCAATCAACCCACACACATACCGCACGCACGGTGTTTACACATATTTCTGGACTGTTGGATACAGTCGTACCAATTTTTTCGAATGCAAATCAAACCTGATTGGTTACTCAATTCTTTTTTAATTTTTATTTGTTTTCCTAACAATTGATCAACGTAGTTACCTACAAAAAAAAAATCTCAACTAAACTGGTTGAAAATTTCGGGCGACAGAGGGAAACATGTACTTTTTGCCACTTTGTTTTATATATATAGAGATTTTCCGTGAAGTCAACCTTTTCACACTAAGCATTGTTTCATCAGAGATCCTCATTCTCGGTAAACAAACTCCTTTTGCAAAGAGTTTAAAAAAGGTTTGTTTGTAGCCAAATATCTCCCTGAGCCTAAGTAAGGTACTGAGAATTGTTGAAAACAGTTATGAGCCGTCCAAACTTAAGTAAGCAGATATTCTGTTTGCGACTGTCAAAAAAGTCTTGGAAATATCCCAAACTTATATAAAATTATTTTTTTAGTAAGCATCCATTCGTTGCTTGCAAACTTTTTAAAAAGGAAAATCAATCAAAAAGCAAGCTCTAGCGGTTAAACGAGTAAAAACAGAGAAAACACAGAAATATATGCTTCAAGTGATTAGAAATAAAACAAAGGTGCAATATTTTTTTTTGCATACATTTGCAATACATTTGAATAACAGCGTATTTAAATTCGCTCCTATTGTAAAATTTAATACCGTAATTTTGGACGGTTGGGCAACACTCGTCTTCAAAATTACATTAGGCGTTTTTCTTTTTTAGTTCAGAGCACTACCTGAACTGTTATACAAAAAGTTTAGGCGTTTTTCTTTTTTAGTTCAGAGCTGAGCACTGAACTGAGCTCGAGCTATATGAGCGCGCTCTGAACCGAGCGTGCTCAGATCATTCTGATGATTTTCTGTTTTTTTCTGTTTTTTTTCTCTATTATGACTGGAAGTGTGAATGTATATGTGTAATCAGGATTTCACTCAGCTCGCTCAGTCAATTAATTCTGAGCTCATAGAGCGCGCTCTGATCATGCTCTGAACGAAAAAAGAAACATAAATTCGAGCTCTGATGTATCTGAGCTAAAAAAGAAACACAAACTTTTTGTATAACAGTTCAGGTTGTGCTCTGAACTAAAAAAGAAAAACGCCTTAAGAGAGGATTTATGTCGTTTACCATTGGGACCAGGGCTGTCGTTTGAAGGCAAAAAGCAGCAGCACGACCAGTCGACAAAAAGCAGTACAAAGCAGTACCTATAGCGTATACGATATAGCTTATATGGAGCTACTAATGAACGTTGAAATTAATACACTTAAAACACTTATGTAAATTGCTTATACACTATATTCAACCCTTTCGAGGTATTCGTTCGGAAAAAATTCCGCTACGAAAGTCAAATCCGATCGGAACTCAAATTGCGTTCGAAGTATCCATTTCGGAACAAAATAAATGAAGCATATAAGCGCGTTCATTTCACATGAAAATATTCTGCAGAAATTCGTTGTCGAAGAGCTACGGAAAAAATGTGCCATGTACCTACCTGTCAAAAGTAATGTGGTTTTCCATTGGGATCAAAAATCAATCTTTCTTTTGATCTAAACTTTAACTTTTCGCGTTCCATTGGGCAGAAAATTCAATCTTTTTTTCGATTTGGATCACTTTTTGCAGATCTCGATATTTTTTCAGATCTAAGCACACCAATATAATTTGCACAGCTGTTTTACGTCAGTTTAAGAAGTTTGCTTTCGAGAGAAATGCGCAAAGTTTCGTGAAAACCAAAATAGCAAAATACACAAATAGCTATGAATATGATTTCGGAGGAACTATTATCTTCACTATCTCCCTCGTCATCTGAAGACTACAAACCACCAATACTACTTCATTTGTATCTGCAACAGGCGAAACATTTTTCAGGTCGATATCCATTTGTGATTTTGCCAAAAACGAATGCCATTTGAACAGCTGATATTGTTGTCAAGTAACGCACTAATCCATTTACAAAAGCAGATCAATTTCGTTGCATGTTCCATGAGGAGCGTATAATCTGAGATCTGAAAAAGAAGTCTGGTGGTCCCAATGGAAAACGACATTAGATTCGCTCTCAGATCTCAGATTTCGTGTGTCTAATCGAACACAAAAAACGTCACTTGCTCTTTTTTGTGTTGATATTCGTGCTTTTCAAATATGTGTAGCCTTCGACACTTCTTAAAGCGTTTTCCATTCACTGCAATGCAATGCCTTTCTTTACTGTAGAAAAAATTCACGAAAACCTAAACAAACTCCACTAGTTGTCAAACTCAAGCGCACTTGTATTGGTAAATCTGAGAAAAAAACTATACTCTGTCCAAGAAAAATTGTCAGTACAGGGAAGATAGGATGTTTGTCTCTCAGTCTGGTTGCAATGACTTACATAAATCGGTCCCTTTTTAAAGCTCTCACAGGGTTGCCGTAGTGTGTATGATAATTCGCCATAACTCAGAGAGCAATACTGTTAGGGTTACCATCTTCCAATTTAGCCAGGTCTCATCAGTAAAATATATCTTTCTTTTCTCTTCTCTAATTTTTTTTAATTCGCATAGATATCTTCGTCTCCACGAAATAATGTCACTTCTTTCCAACAACAAATTCTTTAGCTGACGTTTGACGAATTTAAGTCCGAGATCTTTGTACTTCCAATAATATCTTGTCTAGCGTTGGAAGGTCATTATCCATAAAAAACTGATGGACTATCCGCCCAATCGCACATTTGTCAAAATCATCCACCTTGCTCTTGATACCGGAATTATTTTTCTTCTTTGGTGGTGAATTGTGGCCTTTGATTGCTTTTTCCCTTAAAAGCCTGTATACAGTTCGTTCCGTAACAGAAAAAACAGTAGCCGCATTTCCTACGGCTTCCGATTTACTTTTGAAAAGGTCATAGAATTTTTCAGTTGCATCAACAATTTTTTGTTTCTTTTCTACACTTAGATCCTTTAAAGACTTTGTAGCCATGTTTCTGTTTATTCATATGCACAATAAAGTTAACCACTTGCTTAGATGCACTATCCGCTATTGAGATAACAACCATTGTTTCCGCCTTATATACACAAACAGGCAATTAGAAAAAAATTATATAACCATGACGCAATGTCATATACCGAAACAGATAGTAAAAGGACTGCACTTGTGCAGCTCTACATACATTTTTTAATATAGACATATATACCTAGATTACATATTTGTTAAAAAATTATTACCCGTCAATGCAGAACTTCGCGGAAACAGTATCAAAAAAAAGGATCATAAAATCCTTTCAAGGCATTTACTTTACTGAAGAGGAGTGACCGGATGTGGTAAAACCCGACGACCGAAAATAAACAGTATAGGTCTACCTGCTTCATCATTTTGATATTTCAGTGTGAAAAATATGCTCTACAAAGTGAAATATGAATTTATACCTACCAAAACATGCAGAAATATGCCCTAACGAATAAGGCTGAAAATGTGTACTTAGTTTTCTATAATAAAATATTTAATCAAAGTTTATCCCTTAAAATACCATGCTTTTGCATGAATCCGGTTGAGTTGCCCTAGTAATCACTATTAATTTATTGCAATATCTCTACAACGCACATATGATCACTTGTTGCGATAGTGAAATGAATGCATTAAAACACCTCACGAATAAACATTATTTCTAAAAGACAACATTCAAAAATATGTTTTAACTGAATATTATTGGATCTTTCAGAAATACAAACAAACTAAAACCGAATGGCAGCACCCCACATAATATGCCGCTCTCAAAAGCTCCAAAAAGCACCAAAACCGAAAGTTCTTTGACAAAATTCAAAGAAAAACCCTTAATGATATGCTAACATTGCCATATGCACTTCTCTGATGTAATTCAGTCACTCACACTGCTTATTTAGGTTGATGATAATAGCAAGCGAACACAAGCGATCGTGCTCATTCTGCCTGCAACTGTGTGGCAGACTGGTTGTGGAGGGATGTATGCGAATTTCAGGAAAATTACAACAACAAAATGCTTTGGAATGCCAGTGGCTTCGTTTTTATTTCAGTGGCAAATCTTGTGTTTGAGTGCCGTGAGAGTACTACAGGCACCACTGGTAGAAAAAAGAGCTTCCCATAAGGCCTGTACTGACAATTTTTCTTGGACAGAGTATAGATTCGCAAAAGTGCGCTGAAATCTGAAAGATTGTTTTTTTTTTTTTTTTTTTTTGTACCAAACGAACATAGCAAAAAAAAAAGTGCTCTGAGAGCCCCAAATCGAATACCACCGAGATAAACATGGCTTTCTCAACACTAACATTTGACCCTACAGTTAGCATTATTCTGGCAACTATATTTTTTTTATTGGTAATGCGATTTTGGAAAGTGTGGAGTCTTTACTTAAATGAATGACTTTATCTTCTGAATATATAAAAATTTCGTGTTACATGTTCCTTCGCGATGGAATCCTAAACTACTGAACCGATTTTAATAAAATGTTGGTCACTGTGTTCAGTTTGATCCAACCTGAGAGATAGGATAGTTTATAACTCAATTTATAGTCGCATTATATTTTTATTGCAAATTATTTGTAACCGTTGGGTCGATTTTTATCATTCTTTTTTTTTCTTTTTTTTTGTATTGATGTATTTCAGGCAGACTTAAAATATAAGATACTTTTGGACCCGATAGGTGGCGCTGTTATCGATCTCCCACTCAACCGATTTCCATAAAAGGTTGTGTATGTACATATATGGTTGGTTCCCGCTTGAAAGAGAGGCTGCTTTTGGATCCAATAGGTGGCACTGTTGGCGACTTCCGAAACCACTCAACCGACATCAACAGATTTTTGTGGATATACCTATGTGGTTGGTTCCTGTTTAAACGATAAGCGGGATAGGAAAACGGGTTGTGGCTTGTGGCACCTCCCAATCAAAACGCATGGCTGGGTCTTCTAGTATCTTATATATAAATAGGCGAGGGGAAATAGTTAAAAACCACTTTCACTGTCTTAACCACAACATATTCGCTTGATTTTCTTATTACTTGGGAAGATTGTTAAGATATGCAATGATGTCTCTTAATTTGTTTTCCAATATGTTGCGTATAAGCCAGGTGTATATTATTGTAGAATTTCTTCCACTGGGCGAACTCTGGTATTATTAAAATTCTCCATGAAAATCAAAACACTGTCCTTTTTTCACTCTGCTCGATGTACCTTAAAAACATGTTTTTTTACCGCATTGATCTCATCTTCAGGCGTCGGAAAAACGTTGAGTCGATGTATGAGAGCTTACAAGAATGATTCATCTTGACTCGGTGGCGACATGTCCAATTATTTCCAAAACCACCGATCATTTGCTTTGAAGTGCTTCGTGCTCAAACAGGGTCTTAAAGGACCCATAGCCCATATTTGTATAATTTGGGGTTCATATGCATGATCCATGAATCTGACGCAATTAAATTTTTTAAACATTTTTTAGCACCAATCGACAAGAGCTTTTTTTGAGCGTTTACCAAATTATGCTGTTTTTTAACGTGAACAAAATCTTTTTTGCGACCAATGTTTGGAATATTAAATTAATGCAAGTGGAACGAATGGCCAAGCATGCTTCAATTTCACGGTATGTCACATGACGAACAACATCATTTCAGGCACAGCACAGATATTTTTTTTCGATTTTGGACGACCTTCACGAAATTTTTCCGTAGCGAAGTGCGCCCACGATTAAATTCGGAAAACCAGCGCAAGACGGTGTAGCTCGAGATGGTGCTTCATTACCAAAAGTCGAAGTGAGTTGATTGGCACAGGGTTGTTGGTTTTTTTTTTCTGTTGGGGGAGGAGAAATGCTTTACGCACCATAAGGAGACCTGTTTGCGTTGACCATCCCCGTGTGTCCGGGTCTCTCTGCATGCTTACGGGGCATACGGACTAAAACTCCTCCAACCCTGTGGTCTCTGACACACCCCCCTGGGACCGCTCTTCGCATTACTTCAATGGGGTTGTAATCATGACCTCTTTCGGGCTCACGTGCTTTCCCGGTATTGTTCTTCTTTTCTTTTCTTTCTTCTGAGAATATCTTCCACAAAATGGCAAATTTTTCCCCAATTCGAGTCGCTCGTCATCATTTTGTCGACTGGATTGAAGGTACAAATGCTGCTTTCCAGGACTATGCGTTGTTTTTCCCATCTTCTGCAGGCAAAAAACGTGTGCTGTGCGTCGTCTGTTGGCGAGTCACCGTACTGGCAGGCTGGGCTATCCTTTTTACCAATCTTATGGAGAAAGGCATTGAAATTTCCGTGTCCGGTGAAAACTGGGTGACGAAGTAGTTGACCTCACCGTGTTTCCGGTCGTTCCTCTCAGCCACGTTTTTTATCAGTCTCACTGTCCACCTTCCTCTGCTTTACGAGCTCCAGCGCTTTTGCCACTTCCGGATCGTCTGCTGCTTGATCGATTGCCGCTTCCAATCCAATTTCCGCCTTGTTGTCGGGGATGTACTTCCTTTGTGCCGCTAGGAGATCGATGGGAGTCACTCCTGCGAATACAAGGATGGCTGGTTCCGACACCGTTTGGTAGGAGCTAGCCACGCGTTATTACACGTCATTTCACTGCCGCCATCAGCTTCCGGTACTTTTTTTGTCGAAGCGCGTCCGCCCAAATCTCGCTTCCATATAGGAGAATTGCATGCGTTGTGGACATTAGTAACCTGCGCTTGCTTGATGTTGGACCACCTATGTTCGCCATTAACCTGCTGAGTGCTGTTGTAACTCTAGAGGCTCGTTCCGCTGCGAACTTTATCTGTTGCCAGAAAGGTAGTTTTTTGTCGAGCCTCAATCCCAGATACCTCACCGCATCCTTGGTTTAAATGACTTCAGAGCCGATTTGGAAGTCGATTTGCGTGGGGATTCTCTTCTTCGTAAGAAGGACTATCTCTGTTTTCTCTGTTGCCAAGCTGAGACCGTGCTCATCCATCCAGGAGGTTGTTCGTCGCATGACTTGGTTCAACTTCGATTCCGGTGTCTTCGGGAATCTCCATCCACAGTATGTCGTTGTAGGAAATATTCCAGAGATCTGGTCCCAAAATTGATCCCTGTGCTGCTCCAGATGTTACTTCCTTCCTTCGTGGGCCTTCTCTGGTCTCGTAGATCAGCTCCTGATCCCTGAGATAGTCCTTCACCATATTTAATAGATAAGCTGGGATGTTGAATCTATTTTCCAACGCATTTAGTATATCGCCCCAACCTAGCTGAATTGAATGCATTTCTTACATCCAGGGTTGCCATCAAAACGATCATCTTAGAGCGCTGGCTTCCCTCTTGGGCGGTTTGGGCAGCCTTCAACACTTCTTCAAAAGCTCCGACCGTAGAGCGACCTTTTCTGAAACCATACTGCCTTTCTGCCAAATCGCCTGCTCTTTGTACTGCATCTGTGAATCGTGATTTCAGAAACTTTTCCTATCACCGTCGAAACGGTCCAATGATAAGTCCGAGTGTCTTTTATAGACATCGAGTACAGTATTGAAAAATATAATGAAACCTATCAAAAACACAAATTTTAATTGATAATTGATTTTATTATTGAGATTGCTGAGCTTATGCGTTTAACGCCACTCAATGATGCTTAGGCCAATGTTGCTGTGTCAGTATATTTGTAACACAATTTTTTAATGCAAAATGTCAGCCTCAGACTAGGCACTGCAACGGCTGTCGGTCGGAGTTTAACACTCGTTCGGAGGTGGTTGACTTCTCATAAACGAATGTTGTCTGTTTGATTTAAGTTTTACACCTTTCAAAATGCCTTAAAGCCCGTTCTGTTCAAGCTTATAAATCGAACCTACGATGTGGCATTATTAAAAACTTAGATAGCTCCTGTTGGCCCCAAAGAAATCAGTTGTCTGTTTGGACAGCCTAGACCCTAGAGGCATTTTATTTACACGTCTAAGACGAAAACGGCCTATAGCACCTATCTAATCATCATTATTATGCTAATACGTAAGCATCCAAACTTTTTTTTTAGCATTTATTATGAAATGAGGAGAATGAAACTTATATTAGCAGCTCATAATTACAAATAGCCCGGAAAGCAACTGGAAAGTCAAAATACCGCATATCTAATCCTAATTTTGAGCATTCACTCAAATTTTAATTTTTATATTTGTTTTTTTTTTTTTCAGCTGATTCAATTCGGAAAATGCTTGAAAACCTTCCGCCGAAACGTGTATGCCGAGAGATTATACCCAATGCAACCAAGCCGCGTTCGAGAAAATTCAAAACGGCTGCCGGAAGAAAAATGCAACAAAATGCCGCGAATAAAAAATGCAAGTCATCCAACACAACGCTAACAGCGATATCAAAAAAACTTCTTCGAAATCACAAACTACGTGCAATCTCTGAAAAAGACAAAATCTCGCGAAACAACAAACTTTTAGAGAACAAGCGCAAGTCTGCTAGAGTAAATAGCACCAGCCTAGCTGTAAACAAAAAGTCCCAATCAACGGAGAATACAACAAATAAAAAGACTGACACGGTTAAAGGCGGCATTGTAAGGAAAATCGGCGCCACAACCAAGCGCTTTGTTAAGAAAATTAAGAAGCGTCTATTAGGCAAAAAACAAAGTACAAACACCACCGAAAACACTGCTTATGACGTAGAAAAGACCGCTGTGACAAAACCCTCAAAATTATCAGCTGTTCGAAAGCTAACCTTTGACAAAGAAAAGGATGCTTCCAAGAACCAAGCTGACGATAGTGAGGAAAAATCATTCATCGAGTGTAAACAGACTGCGTCAACTATTACTGAGATAGATAATCATAAGGGCAAGAGTGATAAAGCTGAAATACAGCTAAATGTGTGCAAAGACCCGGTACCCAGCATAACCATTGAAAGCGATTGTGATTGGAAAAAGTCGCAAGACGCGATTGTTAGTGAAAATACTTCTTTAAGATCTGATGGATCAATGGAAAATTTACATCAACAACAGCTAGAGTTATCAACAAGTACAGAGGACTTAAGGAGATTACCATCAGGCTTTCTGCAAAATCAAGTAAGTCCAACAACTAAACGTCGGAGCAAAAAAATCAACGATTGCATAGCAATGCTTACGGGAAAGCTTCAAGAAAAGCTGGGTAAACCCTTTTTGGAATGTAAGGAGACGGCTGGAAATGGAAAACCTCACATCAACCCAGAAGTATCAACTGGAACTGTGCAACCTTCCAATGAAAATAAAGACACCAAACTGCCGAAACGAAAAGCGATCTCCCGGAGGATCGTAAAATGTGACATACCTGCTGAAACGAATGCTACTACTCCAATAACAAAACCTCCAGTAACAGAACAGTCAGAAACAAAAAATCCGGTAACAAAGCCTTCTGTGACAAACCCTGCAGTACCAGAGCCTTCAATATCAGAGCCTCCAGTATCAAACCCTTCAGTATCAGAGCCTCCTGTACTACATCATCCAGTATCGGAGCCTCAACTAACTCAGCCTCCAATAACAAAGCCTCCTATAACAAAGCATCCTGTAACAAAGCCTGGTGTAACAAAACATCCTGTAACAACTCTTCCGGTAATAGAGCCTTTAAATAATGATCCTCTTGTCGAAAAGCCTATAGTTAAAAAACGTATAGTAATAGAACCTGTAGTAACCAAACATCTAGACGCAAAATCTCTAGTAGCTAAACAGCCTGTACCACAACATCTAGTTATAGGACCTTCATTAAAAGACCTTCCGTTTGCGGTTCCTTCGCACTCAGGTCCTTCACTATTGCAGCCAACGCTATCAGGCTACAGTGTAAAGGAGTCCCCGCAAACAAAGGCGCCATCCATGGAAATAGCGGCGGCTTTAACCCAGTTTATATCAGCTCCCACAAGAAAGGCACCGCCACCTGTAGTTACAGTTGAAATAACTACACCCCCTCATATAGAAGTTTCAAAAAAATTACTCGCAGAAAGAAAGCAACCACCCAAACAGCATTGTATCAATAGCGCAGACATCATTCGTGTACCCTGCATAAAGCCACCGCAGTTGACAATTCCGCAATTCACTCCAGTGCAGGTACCACCACCGAGGGGAATGATTACAAAACGTCGTCAAACAATCGCAGGTGCACCAAACGACTTTCTGTCTGATATAAATTCGCTGCGCTGTGCAAACACTTACAACAATCTACCATTTGAATTAGAAGTGCCATTGGATTTGTCGAAAAAGTCAAAGCGTTCGTCGCCAAAGGTGAAAGCGGGTCCAAAAGTATTCCCCCATCATCCTCAGATTTCGGTCAAGTCGAATGCAGTCCTCATGCCTCCAATGCCGTTTCCACTACCAATTTTACCGCAAACTCAAATCATACCAATACTGTGTGATTCATTGCAGCCCAAGGTATCACAAATTCCCCTTCAAAGTCCTCCCTTAATTTTTCAAAACGACCATACCAAAACAAACACCAGCTTAGCCAGAAAGAGGGCCAACAACAACAAAAAACAGGAAGCTGTTATGAGCACCATTCTGAGTCCACCATTCATCAATTTAACGGTTGATTCTCCTTCACCAAAGAAGGTTCCTAAAAAACCAACCGTAACAGCTGAAAGAAAGTTGAAATCGAATGTCGTAGCCGTGCCACCTGCGCCGAAGATTACAAGCTTGATCAGGGAACCAATTTTGATATTGCCGGTTGTACACTCAATTGAGGAGCCACAGCTAAATGAAAAGACGGCAAATAATGCAAAAGATCAGCCAAGTCCCTTTGAAAAAGCAAGAGAGTTGACGCTGGCAATACAGAATCGTGGCTGCGATGTAGGTTCCATTGTTCCACCAATTCAAACGCAAGAGACAATTGTCAAGGTTCCACCACTGCCAACGTTGGATCTAACAACCGACACAGAAGTCGAACAGTGTGTGGCCACACCAGAGAAGATGCAGGTAGAGGAATCAATAGAAATCAAGTCACCCAACGAAATCAATAGTTCAAAAGCAATCAAAGAACCAAACGAAATCAGGAAGCTAAATGAAATTGAAGAACCAAATGAAAGCAAGAAATCAAATAAAATCATTAAATCAAATGAAATCAGAGAAACCAAGGAAATAAGAGAATCAAAGGAAAATATGGAATCAAAGAAAATCGTGGAACCAAAGGAAATCATGGAACCAAAGGAAATCGTGGATCCAAAGGAAATCTTGAAGCCGAATGAAATGAAACCAAAAGATCATGAGGATGCAAAAGAAACCAAGGAGCCATCAAGGACAAACAACAAATACACACAAGCTGCACCTAAAAAAGGTTCTACCTTAGCAGCGGTCACCTCGACAACTAATCAAAGCGTTAAGCAGTTAGACGCCGCTGCTAAAATTGACAAAAAGGTAGAATCGTCGCCGGAATCTCAAAAATCATTTCCAACTCGAAGAAGTAGAAGAAACAAAATGAACGATCAGAAGGCCGTTCCGAATGACGTACGACCCTCAGCACTTAAAGAAGTCGAAGCGATAGCGGCCAGTTTTCTCAGTGAAGATGAGCACGAAAATGAAGACAGTATGTCCAACAAATCCAAGCCACAACCAGAAGAAGCAAAGCTTACTCAAGCTCCCAAGCCTGAAAACATAAAGCCTGACAAAAAAGGGAAAACAAATGAGATCGATGCGAAATTGTTAGCGGGCGCTAAACCTGAAAAACCTATAATTAATAATATAGCCTCATCAGTAGCTATCGAAGTGATTCCAGTGTCAGATGACAAAGATAAAGAGACACCTACTCAAAACAACCAAGACGCAAGTAAGAAACCCAGACGACGAAGAAAAAATGAACTAGCCGCAATTGTAGCAGATCAGCTGATGGAGAGTTTCAAAGAAGTCGACAAATCTCGAATCGACGACTTGAAAAGGCTCGAGAATCTAGCATATGAGAAGAGTGAAGACCTACTCCTTACAGGAATGCGTCTGATGCCAACAACTAAGCGAAAAAACGTTCTAGACAACAAAAAAGAAATTAACACAGAGCTAGAGTCCAAGGTGCCTCCACCAAAAGAAGCCAAAAAGCAGAAGGCAGAAACAGCAAAAGACAAAAAGATTCAAAAACACGATGGAGAACTCTTTAAAGAACCAAAGGATGCCCAAAAATTCGACGTTAAAGTAAAAAATCAAAAGGAAGATGTCGAGGTAGTTAAGCTTCCAAATTGCAAAATTGATTTAAAGACGAAGCCATTGCCAATCGATTTTGGTAACTATCGAACAAACTCAGTCGACAGTTGGTCGCATCGAGGCCCAACACAAAATAACGTGGCGCTGTTGTCCCCGGAAAATGAAAAATCACCCAACAGTGATGTGGCGTTTGGTGTTCACAAAAAAATCAGAAAGAAGCAAATGAAAAAACGTGACAAAAAGATCGAAATTGAGAACATCAATCAGTTGCGTACTGGTTTGGAATCGTTCACCCTTAGCAAAAGTGTGGCAGGCGATATCAAAGAGGATACGGCAGCTTTTGGTCGTACCATGGAACCTCCTATATCCATTGTTGGTCTGTTTACACCAACACAGCACAATCCGGGCGGTTTAACTAGCGGGAAAGACCCCGTGGTATCTGCGTTTGCTACTCTAACCGCAGTAAAATCATCTTCGTCCATTCTGCGACCAAGTATATTAGCTGCATCGCTAGACATCGCTACAAATAAGGACAACGCATCGCAAAGTGAACGAAAATCGAGCATATCTAGTCGCGATCCTCGACTGAATAAGAACATTCACACCGAAGAGGGAGATCCTGCAGCTGCAGCTCTTCCACCTGAGACCTTGTCGCGTTTGTCCACCTTACGCCAGAGAAGGAAATCAGTTGCCGACGTCACTGCGCCAACGCAGCACACTACTCGAGCGAGTTCGCGATCAGCGTCCACCAAGCGATCCGAAGCTAATAGCCGCCGCAATTCGATGGCTTTTGATGACGATGATGATGATAACTACTTGACGGCAATAGCTAAGAGGGTGAATGACAAAATTATGTCGGCTGAAGATAAGGACTTCAATCTTGCCAATGACGGCTTTGACCTGGCGAATTCATTTTTGGATATAGACGATCCATTCGGACGCCCGTCTACATCGATGAGTGTTCGCAGCGCACCGAACTTCAATGAAGATCGTTCGAATATGGACACCATGGACGCCACCAATACCGACCTTATTGACATGGATGTAGATGACGATATGAGTGTGTATACGACCTTCTCGCAGGACACATCGCGCAGTACTAAAGGAAGACGTCGTCGTCGCCGACGAAGTGTTCTACTAACGAGAAAACCGAAGAAGACAAACGTTAATACGATGGAACGAGCGGATACCTTCGTGTGTCTTCTGTGCAATAAAACGTTTACAAAGTCGTCAGCGCTTAATAAACATCAATTGACGATCGCGCATGTCACCAAGCTGTCTGAACAGGAATACTTGAATGCAACGAGAAAACAAGAAGAAGCCAAACAAGCACCTCCAGTTTTATCTGTCTCTTCGCCAGCTAAAGTTACGACAAAAACTAAGACCACCGATGTAGAGGTTGTTGAAAGCGCTAAGCAATCCTTAGCCACCATTCCAATGGTAGAAAACATCGTTTCACAAAAAGTACCCGAAATCCATGAAAAACCGATAGAGAAAGTAGAGAAAACACCTCAACCTAAACTCCCATTTATCCCTCCGAATAGTATTCTCAATCAATCGGGCATCGAACCAATCTCCTCGCCAGAGCAAAACTATGAGCGCTACTCAACGAAAACACTGAACCCGGACGAGCGGTTGTTCTACGAATGCTGTAACATTTTAAAAGGCTCTGAAACGCCCCAGGTGGAAAGAAATTATCCGATTGTGCCGCACACAACCTACGCATATGACTTGCAGGTTAAACCAGTTACACCAAAATCGACAAATGAACGATTTTCCTACATCAAGCAATCCACAGCGGAGACTGGTGGTAAGCGTGATATTGGTGCTTATCCTCGACTTGATATAAACCAATTCAGTGACATTTCTTCGGATTCGAATCCAGCTTGTGCTCAGCCACCTCCAATTTTACCGGTGAGCTACGCACAAATGCACGTGTTGTCTGGTGCAAAAGATCAGGCAGTCTTGCCCAACGACGAGGGTAATGGCGGTGCCTTAAGAAGTAACATACCCCGAGAGAATCCAATCCTACAAATATCATCTTTGGTATCACCAAATCCTGTGGCGCCCCTGACAGCGAGAACTTTTGTAAATCAGCCATCGCAGATAGGAGCTCATCTCTATGGGATGGAGAGTGCAGCAACAGTAACACAAAAACAGTGAGTAGGATATTGACTTTTTTTCATAAATGTACATTTATAATAGAATTTTTTTTTTTTTTTTTCAATTATGAAGGCCTAACCATTTATCTCAACTCGTTATTAATTTGTATCGACTTAAAATTTGTCCATCTCAGAGATTATCCGCACTTACATTTGAGTTCATTTGTTGCTTTTATTGAACTGTGTATGGTGGGTTCATTATTTTACTGGAAAACTATGGGCATTTTTGTTCGAATGAAACAGACTCGATCGAGTCATAGAATACATGAAAAAGTGATTAACAAATGATGGTTTGTGGGCCGGCGAGGAATATTCCGCGCCACACTCATTGTGATCAACAACAACAAATGATTCTTGAAAAAAAAAAATGTACAACTAACTTTCGATTCGACTCGAAACTCAAAACAGGCGTCTATATTTTATACTTAAAAATAAAATGCGGAAGTGTTTGCTCCAAGTTAGCACTAGAAATTAGTATTTAAATACATATAGAAAAAAATGCCTTGCGAAGTTAAAATTCCAATTTCACAATTTCCAAGCCCTTTTGATAAACATAATATAAATTAGCGAGGTATGCATCGGAATGGAAATCTCCCTGCAACACATACTCCGTCGGAGACTTAAATTACATTTGAGGTATCCGTCTTCCGAAGAAGAAACAAGTTCCGAACAAGTACTTTACCGAAGACTTAAAAGTCTATTATGGTGCGTTTCCGTGTGCATTTAAATAAATTGTGTACAGAAAATGGTCTGCTTTTCTCAGCAGGTTAGGCCTGGAACCAGGGCCCATGTTCTGTAACTCAAGCGATAAAAGTTCGAATAGAAAACATTGGAAATTTTTTTCCAGTATTGTTTTAGTGAGAAATATATCGATGTGATAATTATAGAACAGGGGCCCTGGTAAGCTATTCGCGATCAAGTTACCCGCTAGCTAATAATTGCAAAATATAGGAACCATAGGGACCTGTTGCGCCAACTATTTATTTATTTATTAATATTATTATTATTATTATTTTATATTTTTTTTTGTAAGGTTATGTTACAAATTCAAGTTTAGCAATAAAAACAGTGGGTTTGTAAAAACGATACGAATTAAAAGGGATCTCTAAGGTGCACGAAAATAGATCCTCGAGTAATAAGTTCACTGTGGGACAAAGATCTACTTTAGGTAAGTGGACTTTATGCCCGTTCCAGTCTGGCAACGTTAATCGTACATTTGACTTCGCGTATGCCACCGCGCTTGGGTTTTGTGTTTTGTAGTACTCTGGAAGCACTGTTTTTTATTGCCTCTGACAGGTGTTTTTTTTTTTTTTGCACAAACTTGTCACTTATCATGTGAGTTTGTGATTTTGCATTTATTTCCAGTGGTGTATTGATATTGTTCCATAGTAATTTAATTGAATATTGACATAGGTCTCATAAAAATAAAAGTCATTTCAATAGCTTAACCTAAGTTGCAGCGGACTGATTTTACATTCGATGTTACAGGTGTGTTTATAAACAACAACAATACTTATGTCGTTTTCCAATAGGCAGAATGAAGCGTCCGTGAGAGCCCGGAATCGGAAAAAAATGTTCTGAAATCGTTCCATTGGGGCAAGAAATACTCTGGTGATTACGAGGAGAGAATTTCGCTTCTCAATTTGAAGTCAGAACTCAGAATCCACTCAAGAAGCACTCACACAAACACAAGTGAAATTTATTTATTTTATAAAAGTCAGATGACAGCTGTTCTCTTAAAAGAGAGCGTCATCGAGAGAGCAAGATATTTCCCCTCCACTGAGAATCTTACGAGTATTCTTGCTTCTTGGTGTAGGAATTGGAAAAGCTGTCAGTCTTCAGTCACCTTATGTCGTTTTCCATTGGTTTCACTCGGGGATCGACTCAATCTGAAATCCAATGGAACAAGAAAACTGCTTCTGGTTGAATCCACAAAAGTATTGGTGAAATGCCAAAAAATAATCTACGGCAGCTGTCATCTGACTTGTATAAAATACATAAATTGCACTTGTGTGAGTGCTTCTTGAGTGGATTCTGACTTCAAATCGAGAAGCGAAATTCACTTTTCAGAATCAGCAGAAGAGTATTTGTTGTGCCAATGGAATTTTTCGATTCCGGACTCTCCCGGGCGCTTCTTTTTGCCCAATGGAAAACGACATTACAATTAGCAGCTGATTTCAAATTTGTTGTCCTACATATTTGGCATATGCGTTTTGATTTTTTGCATATTAAAATGGTATGAACAGGAAAATTAAATGTTCTCCTCAAGATTAATTTCGATAGTGGCGACGGAATTCTTCCTTGCTGTAAAAAGGGACAATCTGACAGTCGCTTTTTCCTCTTCTCGAATTCTGTAGTTTAATTAGTACAAACTCGTACACAGTCGGATTCATCAAAAATAAATTCTGTGAATTCCGAATCATTTTCATCCGTAGATGAATCAGCTAATATTGTTAATAAATTGAAATTAGCCAACTCTTTGAGTTTATCAGACATTTTAACAACTTTTCGTACCACTTTTTTTAATTGTTGAATTGTGTACCTGCCATTTTTCTTAGATTACTGCAAAAGCGTTTCCGAACTTTTTCGTTAGTGTCTCTCTCTGTGAGAGAATTTATCCGCACCACTGCCATTTCGACAGTCTTTTCCATTCTTACTACATAAGTAAAGAAACAAACCTTTTATAATTCGAGAAACAGATTAACACAGCAACAGCAACTTTGACAGAACCTTTAGAACCAATGTATTTTAATTACTTTGAACACATTAGGTCTGTTCCTTTACTTCTGTAGTAAGAATGGAAAAGACTGTCAAAATGGCAGTGGTGGGGATAAATTCTCTCACAGAGAGAGACGCTTACGAAAAAGTTAAGGAACGCTTTTGTAGTAATTAATGAAAAATGACAGATACATAAATCAAATATTCAAAAAAATTGTACGAAAAGTCGTTAAAATGTCTGATAAACTCGAGGAATTTGTTAATTTACTAAGAAAATTAGTTCTATCATTTATATTTAACTTTATTTTTCTGAGTATGTGGAAGAGTTTGTACTGATTGAACTACAAGCATTCGAGAAGAGGAAAAAGCGACACTGTATTAAGAATTACATGTAAGAGATTGTACCTTGTTACAGTAAGGAAGAATTTCGATGCCAATATCGAAAAGAATCTTAAAGAGAACATTCAATTTCATTTTGCCGCCTGTTGATACCATTTTAATAAGCAAGAAGTTAAAAAATAATCAACGCATATGCCAAATAGCACATCAAATTTCAAATCAGCTGTTAGTTGTACGGTGACTGACAGCTTTTTCACTTCTTACACCAAGAAATTTGTTGAGTAAAAATTCGTAAGATTCTCAGTGGAGGGGTAATATCTTGCTCTCTCGATGACGCTCTCTTTTACGAATTTTTTGAGTTAAGGAACGGCATTGAGTAAAAATTCGTAAGAATTCGTAAAAATTCGTAAGATTTAAAAGTAAAGGAACAGACCTATTAGCACATCAACATCGACAGCGACATCAACGTTAGAGCTAATCCTAAATTCGCTATTGCTTTTGCTGTCGCTGTGTTTATCTGTTTCTCGCATAAATCAATTTGGGCCCGCATTTCATCAAATTAATATTAACAGTCGGCTTAGCTGGGCCCTATATTAGAAACTGAACAGATGTTCGCATACACGGTGTTGGATTGACTCCACCTCTCTTCATCTCCACATCTCGTTAGACTCTATCAACCAATTATGGCGCATGACATAATGTACATTACATTTCTTCTACGTCATACCAATTACTAGGAGAAATAATAATAAGAGATCAAAATCCTATATAAATTCCTTGAATGGCATCTATCTATGTTTTTTTTTTTAACTTTAAAGGACCTTAACATGCCATGAACAAATTAAGCGGAGTCTTGTGTTTTTCATCAAGTATTTATGAACCTTCACGATGTTCAGTTCAACTATGTCGCTCTGAGTTGCGCAGAAAAGTCCATATTTGATCCTTCCATGAGTAAAAATATTGTCTGAACCTGTTCTACTTTTTGTTCTACAAAGCTGTGCTGTACTGCCTAGCACTTCCGTAGCTATCTCTGAAGGAAAGTAGGTTCGTAAAAAATGTCGAAATCAGCTGCATTTCACTGCAAACTAAATTCGCTTTTTGGTATTATTAAAAATACTTGTTCGTTTTGCAATATCATTTTGATTTACATCGAATTGTATTGCAATTAATACAATTGCAACGCTGAAATAGAATATGAACACAAGAAGGAGACAAGTATAGTTATGGCGAGGATATAGATACGGAGAACGGATGCATTCATATCAGATAAGGCATAGATCAAGACAGTTCTGGTCGTCGAACAGATAGGATCTAATTTAAATTAATAAACATTGAAGTCAAGTGAATCTGAGTTTTGTTTTATTGCGTTTTACAATTAACTCTGAAATGTTCCTTCTGATCCAAATCCTGTGTATTTTTGTTGCGTTTGGAAAATTGCAGTGTCGAATTGTATTCATATACAGTTGAATGGGTAGATTTATTTCCTCATTTCATTTTCAATAGCTTGTGCTATATACTATGCTCTTTGCTTCTGTTCCTTGTTTTCTTTATTCAAAAGTCCTATCATGACTGTGCTGGTTCTATCAATATATTCTTGCTTATAGAATTCGTCGCCTTTTGACTTTTGACAATTGCGTTTCGGATACCAATTTTACATTTTTTATTGAAGATCTCGGTCTTATCTCTTGCCGAATCAAAATTATGCGACTCATTCTTCTAAAACATTATGTACTATACCACAGCAAAGTAATTCATTGTTTGTCTCGTCCTATTTTAGAAACTTCATTTCACCACTACACTCCGCCTCGTCGCAAAGTTCCACCATAACCACAACAACATGTCGCCTTAAAACGAAAGCTGCAATGAAAGGTTATGACAATTTGAAAGTTTCTATTCCAACAATAGGATTGGACATGGAACATGCTCTAGAACGCAGTCCACGTGCAGGCTGCAAACTGACAACATTAGCTGAGATTGCACTTGGAAATGAGACACCTATGACAGCAATAACATCTTTTACACCTGCCATCGAAATGCATAATGAGCAAAAGTCAAAATGCAAAGCAAAGGCGAATTTCCTTGTGGAACAGTTTCCGACAATGCTTAGCGAATCGAAAGCGAATCACACCCCGCCAACAAAGCCGAGAGAAAAATCGCCTGTTAAGATTTCTTCGCCTGTCATCTCTATTCATGATACTGAAAGCTGCATGCAAATCGTATTAAGCCCATCCAAGAAGCCAGAAGGCATTATAATAGCCAAAGATATCTACGAATTCGATGACTCCGAAAATACACCGATATCCAAGGCCATTCAATCACCATTTAAATTAGCCGAGGACAACGATGGAAGTCCAAAAAAAGCCATCATCATCCCCGAACGGCCGTTCAAAAACATCGGCAGGGAAGAGCAAGAGGGAATAAAATTCCAGAAACCAGAAACTCCTGCGATTAACGATGACAACACAACGTCAACCGTCACCTACTCTGATCGAGATGACTTTGTGTATGGCTCGATCAGTGGAGGTGATGACGACAATGACATTGATATTGACAACGAAGATATTGAGGATGGCAACGTGAACTCTGAAGAGAGCAGTAACTCCAGCGCTTTCACAGCAAAAACTTTTGAAAACAAATCTCTGATAATGGGTCGCATTTTCAAGAACGCCAAGACGAAACCAAAAACTCCTGTAGAAAAACCCAAATTACCTACCCCAGAGCCACCGAAGTTGATTCCAAAGCAGGAGCTTGACCGCTTATTTGACACATTGCGTGGTTTGAATGAAAATCGCCAAACAAATGCTGTCAATGAAGAGAGGCTGGACAATGCACCCAATTCATCTAGAACCAGAGAAAGTCAAGCGGCTAAGAGAAAAACAACCGCAAAAGCCCCCAAGACTAAAACCAGCACTAGAAGGCAATGTAAAAAGGTAGCTAACAAGGAAGACCACTGTTCGAAGGAGATCGCACAACTTCACGCAGAGCTGGGAATGTCACCGGCAGAAATTGCAGAACTTATTGGCGAGGGTCAACGGAAATCACAAAGGAGATGTGCCGTAAACCGGCCCAAGAAATTGGTCGAAATATGGAGTTCCGACGAATTCGAGGAGTTCCTCTCAACAAAAGACATAATTGCTCTGATCGAAGAAAAGGAGCAGAAAACAAAGAGAAAAAAGAAAACGACCACAACTGCGGCGAAAAAGAGCACATCGGCATCAGCGCCAAATGATACAAAACCCTCCGACGAAGAAAAAGCAAGTACGCTTCAATCAGAAGATGAGAAAGCTTCATCTTCGCCTCGAAAAACCTTAAAAAATAACCCAAAGGCAGCTACAGAAAATATAAAAAAAACTAAACCTCCGAAGGGCAAAAAGAAAGGCCCAATAGCAACAGCGAATGTGATGCCACCACCAAAGTCAACTTCCAAGTTATCTAAAGATGGAAAATCTGCTGCATCAAGTAGACGAAATTCTATTGATGCCTCGAAAACCAAGGTGATTGCTTCCCCCTTTAAGAAACCCAGAAGCGTGTCAAAAGCTGCTGACGATTCTGAAAGCGATTTTGAAACAGAACTCAGTCGGAAAACGAAAGGGGCTCCGATTCGAAATCGCCGCAAAACAATTTCGGGAAAACTTGAAAATGATGCTGGATCATCAAGTAGCGCTAAAAAAGAATCGGCGAAGTCGAAAATTGTTTCAGAATCAGTTTCGGCACGCAAATCATCGACCAGCAAACCACTGCCTGCTGATAGTCAAGCCAAACCACAGGCCAGGCGAAAAAGAATCGCATCAGAAATGCTCTACTATTGGTCCTCCTCATCGAGTGATGAAGAATTCGGCCGTATAGAGTCAACGCACGAAGATGAAGACCACATTGAAGAAAGCGAAAACTATCAGCAGCATGGCTGGATTGTCGGTGACTCGCATAAAAAGTTGGTTACACTTCTGGCAATAGCCAAAGGCAATAAGAAAGTCGATGACTGTGGTGTGAAGGAGACTAATTCAAAGAAAAAGAGTTAAACCCTTTCCAAACCATTGAGTTCTGTGCAATCATCTGAAGTCGTTAACCACTTGGCTGGCCAAGTTTTTTCGCCTATTTTTTTTTACTTCCCTTTTATCCAATTGTGACAATAAAACACAAGTCGACAGAATAGTTTAGTTATACGTTTTTTTTTTTTTTTTACAGCAAACAATTCGAATACCGCAGTTATATTGAAAATTGTAGAAACAAGGAAAATATTAATAGCGTTAAGTAAAGTCCAACACGAAGAAGAAAAAAAAAACGATATTTTTTTGTTAGCCTATAGCGTAAAGAGATACTGAAGAAGGACCGAAGTGTAATGGTTTAGTGTAAATAAAATTTATAGATTAGTGTATAGCAACATATTGCTTGTAGCTTAATATAAATATATATATATGCAATGTTTGTTTAAATTAAACGAATAGGTAAAATAAAACAAGGAAAAGTCAACAAAACAATTGTATGCTATAAGAAAATATTCATATCTGACATTATATGAATCTACAAATGGAAGAGTAACAAGAAATAAGTATGTAAATGTATTTTATTCAAAAGTGAAACTGAAACTGTCTCCCCCCCTAATTCTCCTTACTACTATGTCCGTATGATTTAAAAATATTTACCCAAAAACTATATATAACCCTTCGTATATCTTGCATAAATGTAAAAAAAATTGGTAAAACTCATTTAAAACATTAAGGCGCTGATTGGAATGCGCTTTTGTTGAAAATAGGATGTAATAAATAATTTAGATGTAATAGATTTAAAGAGAACAAAACGTAATTGATGATAAACACTTACTATTCCGTAGTTTCAGCAACTATTCGTTAAACAAAAATCATAACATGTATGTTAGTAATTTAAGTATTTAATAGATGTAAAATATATAAATAAAACAAAAAAGAAACACAAAAACAATGAGCAAGTAAACTTCGACATGTGCATGCGTTTTGTATTATTTGTTTATAGTTTTCATCTTACAGATTTTATATATAATTTGGTTTTCCAATTTTGTATTTGGAAACATATATTTTTTATTTTAAAGAATGTAATAGCATTGGACAGAGTTCATTTAATTATAAAATGAAAGAAATATAAATATTTTTATTAAATATGGACAATGTAATATCATTAAATTTATACATAAATAAATCAAACTTATGGCAAACTAATTTAATACGTGTTTTTGTGAATTATTTGAGAGAAACAACTCTTAACAACAATTCGCAGACACAGTCACTTTGGTAGGAATGATAGCTATTTCGAACTACACCACTAATTCATCATCATGATGTTTGTTTTGTTTTCTGTGAAATCAACCGACTATGAAGAGAAAAAGCAAAAGTATTAGACGCAGCCAAGGAAACCATAATGATTTTCGTTGCATGTTTCAAGTATTAGTGAAAAGGCTGGGATTCACTGGGATTTAGATATGCCTTCCGATGAAACAAGATGCAAATTATTTGGTATCCTGCTTCTTAACATTCGAAGAAATTCTCTGAGGTTATGTTCAATCGTGATGTATTGGCTAATCATATTGATTGTTCCGATATTTTGGCCTTAATCAACTTTAATGTTCCTGCGAGGGTGCTTAGAAACCGATTGTTTTTTAATATTCCGTATCACAGAATTATGCTTCAAATGTACCATTATCTAGGTGCTTAACAGAAAGCAATACCGTTTGCGATATAAAAGACTTTAGTCTAAGCAGATTTTCTTTTAAAAATAATTTGCAATGTTTAATGGAAGTTGTTGCGTAAAGCTGCTGTTACATTTATTCCGTGTAACGGTTCGTTTTCGGTTGTCGCCGACAATTTTGAATCGAATAGGAAGGACGCGTAAAGAATATCATAGAAACCGAGTAGCACTGAATGCTCCCTTGACAGGAATCTTTTTAAAAAAGCGTGAATTCCACGCTGTTTTAAAAGCTCTGCAATATGAGGCGGTGTAACAACCTCCCGAGTCGCTGCTGACATCATCACACCTCGGAAGGTAGTTCTTTGGCCATTTGGAGGAGGTTGGTTTTTTAAACAAAGTTAAGACCATAAGTCCTCAGTCCCCGGCAGGCCTTAAATGGCCAGAGGGTGCTAAGAATCCCCGGCGGGTATTTAAATATTGGAACATGGAATGTTCGAAGTTTATATCAAGAAGGAAAACTAGATAACGTAATAAAAGAAGCGAGTAGACTCAAAATAGATATTTTGGGAATAGCAGATGTACAATGGTTTGGAAACGGAAATGTATCTAAAAGTGATTACACATTTTACTATGCATGCTCAGAAGCAAACCAACACAGATACGGGGTAGCAATCCTTGTAACTGATAAACTTAAAAAAATCAATAATAGGAGTGGTTTACTTGTCAAACCGAGTAATACTAATGCAACTTAAGGCTAAGAATACTTTGATTAACATAATCCAGGTGTATGCCCCAACAACAGATTGTGAAGAACCGGTTATAGATGAATTCTACAAACAAGTGGAGCAAGCAATTAATTTAACAAAAAAGGAAGAGGTAACGTTAATAATGGGAGACCTTAATGCAAAAGTGGGCAGGGGAAGAATTGGAGATGTGGTTGGCGACCATGGCCTAGGCAATAAAAACGAAAGGGGACAAAAGTTGGTAGAATTTTGCCAAATAAACGAATTAGCTGTCATGAACACATGGTTCAAGCTACCCCCGAGAAGACTATATACATGGACCTCACCAAGACATACAGTGGATTCGGTAATTAGAAATCAAATTGACTACATCATCATTAACAAAAGGTTTAGGAATATGATTAAATCAACAAAGACCTACCCAGGTGCAGACGTAAGATCAGATCACAACCCTATTATTGCAAAAATCAAAATTCAATTGAAAAAAGTCCAAAAAAAGACACAACGAGGGAAAACAGAACTAAAACTCCTTGAAAATCAGGACATACAGAACCAGGTTAAAAGGGAAATAAATGAAAGGCTTAAACAATTAAATACACACCAAATCACCGAAGAGAACATTAATTCCAGATGGACAGACTTCAAGGATATACTACTGGAGACGAGTAAAAGACACTTAACCAACAGAGATCAACAGCCAAGAAATGAGTGGATGACAGACGAAATACTTACCCTCATGGAAGAAAGAAGGAAAAATAAGTCGAATGAAAGTAAATACAAGGAAATAAACAGAACAATAAGAAGCAAGATTAGAGAGGCCAAAAATAGACATCTACAAAAGCAATGCGAGGAACTAGAGAGACATGATAGAAACCATGACAACTTCAATCTACACAAAAAGATTAAGGAAATATCTGGCACGGGAAGGAAGAAACAATTTGGTGTGCTAAAAGACAAAGAAGATAATATTTTATTGAGTACGAAAGACAAATTAACCCGATGGAAAGAATACATCGAAGAACTCTTTTATGACGAAAGAGACCAAATACAATTTCGGCAAGGATCAGAGGGACCAGAGATCCTGAAAGAAGAAGTCATGAAAGTACTAAAGGAGTCAAAAAATAGAAAAGCGACAGGACCAGACGGAATACCAAATGAACTATTGAAACTCGTAGAAGAAGAAAATATGCCGATTCTAGTCAACCTATTCAACGCAATATATAGATATGGCAAAATTCCAAATGATTGGTTACAAACTGTCTTCATAACATTACCGAAGAAAAATAATGCAACACATTGTGCTGATTATAGAACAATAAGCTTAATGAGCCACACGCTAAAAATCTTCCTTAAAATCATCCACAAAAGAATATACATTAAACTCGAAGAGGGCATTGACTCCTCACAGTTTGGTTTTAAAAGCGGTTTTGGTACACGAGAGGCATTATTCGCACTCAATATGCTAGTTCAACGTAGCTTAGAAATGAGCAAAGATGTTTTTGCATGCTTCGTAGACTATGAAAAGGCTTTTGATACAGTTCAACACAAAAAAATGATTGAAATACTTGACAGCAAACATATGGACATGAACGACATAAGAGTGATTGAGAATCTATATTGGGGTCAGAAAGCAAAAATAACGATAGAGGGAGAAGAGTCAGACCAAGCAGAGATTCGAAGAGGAGTAAGACAGGGATGCATTTTATCGCCTTCCCTTTTCAATATGTACTCGGAAGAAATATTCAAAGAAGCAATCTCACAATGCGACGGCGGGATAAGAGTAAATGGAGTCAATATAAATAATATAAGATACGCGGATGATGCCGTCATAATAGCAAGTGACATGAAGAACTGAGTAAAATGATGAACAAGCTAAATGATGTAAGCAACAACTATGGACTACGTATAAACTCAGTAAAAACAAAAGTTATGGTTCTAAGTAGGAAACCACAAACGCAGAACTTCGAATTAAAAATTAACAATAAGAACATAGAAAGAGTTGACTCCATTAAATACTTAGGAACGATGATCAACAAAAACGCAAACCCTAGTAAAGAAATACAGTGCAGGATAGAACAAGCAAGGACAGTATTCTGCAAAATGAAAAAAGGATTATGCAGCAGAGAAATTAATCTACATATCAAGATAAGATTAGTAAAATGCTATATCTGGTCGGTACTCTTATATGGAGCTGAAACGTGGACGCTACACAGAGATACGATTAAAAGAATAGAGGCCTTTGAAATGTGGATATATAGAAGAATACTACGCATCTCCTGGGTTGACAGAATAACAAATGAAGAAGTTTTACGACGAATAGGGATGAAAAGGGAGCTATTGCACCTAATTAAAAAAAGAAAACTTGAATACCTCGGACACATATTGAGAAATGAGAAATACAAACTTCTGCAAATAATACTTCAGGGAAAGATAGAAGGAAGGCGAGCAGTCGGGAGACAAAGGCTGACATGGCTGTCAAACATGCGGGAATGGCTAAATCTCTCGACCCCAGCAATAATGAGAGGAGTAACAAACAAACACACAATAAAAATGATGATTTCCAACCTCCGGAGCGGAGAGGAACCTTAAGAAGAAGAAGAAGACCATAAGGCTAGTACGCTGCTCAAGTGAAATCCAGTTTTTCATACAAATTTTTCACCGTGAAATGTCAAAATGAACTTTCCACAGGGAAATTTCACTTGGCAGTACGCAGCTCAAGTGAAAAATTGCGCTTCAAAAACTGAGCTGTAGGTGGCGATACTAAAATCTCTCCACAGCTATTTCACTTGGTTTTTATTGTCCGTCGCATTAAATTTTTGACATTTCGGCGTGAAAAATGATTCGTAGGACGACAGTAAAGAAATTAATTTCAAGTTCAAATGTTTTAAAAGAGAGTACTGCATTTTTCGAACTTCTTTTATCATTTTTGCATTGAATATAGTACCATAAAGTAAGGTGTACAAAAAGTTGGTGGCATGGATGACCTTTTTGATCAGCAGGGTGCCTCAGTAAATTGTTATACACTGTTTTGCTCAAGATAAACATACAGATTTTTAATCGGCGGTCAGATCATTTAGATAAAATGATTTATGGATACAAAAATGGCAATTTAGTGTTTTCATGTAAAAAATGATTTGTTCGCAGCTCGCAGTTCCCTCTGGTACAAAAAAAAATATCTTTTCCAGATTTCAGAGCGCTTTTGCGAATATAATATATTTTCTCAGATTTACCAATACAAGTGCGTTTGAGTTTGTTTTTTTCTCTACAGCAAAGAAAGTAATTGCATCGGGTGAATCTATTTGATTAATTTATTTATGTACAAATAAAGGGTTTTCCAATAAGAGGTGTTATTTTGGTATTCAAAGAAAAATGCCATTTTTTGAGATAAATGATCAGATGTTTATTTCATAATAAAGAGGAAGGTATGCCGTTAATAATGAAAAACAATATCAGCCAAATGGCTACCACGAGCACGCATACAGGACCAAATCCTTTCACAATAACACCTCTTATTGAATAACCCTTTATTTAGAAATCAATCGGGACGCTAATTTAGAATGTTTGAATATAAAATTTAAACAGTGAATGGAAAACGCTTTGAAAAGTGTTGAAGGCTACACATATTCCAATCGCACGAATGTCATCACAGAAAAGGGCAAGTGATGTTCTTATGTTCGATTAGCCACACGAAATCTGAAATCTGAGAGCGAATCTAAAGAAGCATCATCGAATACCACAACCTTTTACAAGACATTTATACTCTCGGATGTTTGTCAGATGTTCGCGAGAGGTAGCGCAGTGGAAAAAAACCATAAGTTGGAATTTGGGTTTTTGCGGGATTCGAACCTGAGACCCCTCGCTTAGTAGTCCAACATCAATATAATTCCCGGATCTTTCAAAAGGTATGGTATACTCTCTATGCACTCTTGATTGTTAAAATGTGTTAAACTGGTCTTATGTACAAATCAGATATTATTGCCAAAATTAAACACTACTAGAACCTTTGAACTACCTACAATAAAACAAAGTTCGCAATTTCTTTCCTCCATCTGTTTTCAATTTAAGTCAAATAAGAGTGCAAAAAGTATGTTTATTTTATACTATAGCTATCCTAAAAATAAAACTTTTCAGCTCGGTCACCCTGCATTAATTTCTCCACGAAAATCTCCAAAAAAATATTTCACTTTCGATTTCACAGCATTTTTTGGAGAGCAGTGAAAATTTCACTTCACTTGAGCAGCGTACTAGCCTATACTTATGTGGTATTCGATTGGGCGCTCTCAGAGCACTTTTTTTTGCTCTCAGAGCAGTTTTTATGTTCGTTTGGTACAAAAAAGCAATCTTTTTCAGATTTCAGAGCACTTTTGCGAATCTAGATATTTTCTCAGATTTACCAACACAAGTGCGTTTGAGTTTGACAACTGGTGGAGGGCGTTTAGGTTTTCGTGAATTTGTTCTACTGCAAAGAAAGGAATTGCATCGGGTGAATCTATTTTTGTAAATTGGTTATGTATTTATATTTAAAAATCAATCGAGACGCAAATTTCAAATGTTCTAATTTAAAATTTAACCAGGGAATGGAAAACGATTTGAAAAGTGTTGAAGGCTACACATATTCGAATCGCACGAATATTATCACAAAAAAGAGCAAGTGACGTTTTTATGTTCGATTAGCCACACGAAATCTGAAATCTGAGAGCAAATCTGAAGAAGCCCAAAAGAATACCACATTAGATTCTCTATGGGCATTGAGTGTCTGTGCGAAATGGTTTAGGTTTTTATTGTTCTCTAGGCATGGCGATGGACCGCAATGGTGACTAAACAATCTCACAACTCTACGCGACCGAACCTAACCTAACTTCCTCTGATGACTGTTATGTTTGTTTGTGTTGAATATCCGAAATTACCTGTCCCAAAGTAATTTTACACCAAATTAATGTTATAGTTTTGCCAAGTTAAGACAGAAACCAGCTGCAATTCGCCCAAGAAAAGGAAAGTAGTAGAAAAAAAAAAAAAAAACAAAGTGAGACCTTTTCACTCGGAAATTTAAACAGACTTGCAACAAAAATCGCGTCTTTTAGCATTGTACATAGAGACCATAAAGCTAAATAGTTCAGAAGGGAACTGTATTCAATCAAGGCTTGAATCTACCTCAACAAACGGAAACGCTTTTTTCGAAATGGATTACAAACTGAAATGTTAAGTTATCCATAAATAAAACTACATTTATTATTAAAACATTTTCGATGAGAACATTTAATAGGCATTTATAACAAATTTAAAAAGTTTGTTCATACTATACATTGCTACTTGTTGACATGACAAATAATCTATCATGCGCTGAATACCCAAGCAAAAAGCGACACTCAGCACGCCGTCGTAGTGCCAATATAAGATGCTACCACATAAAAGGAGCTTTCTCCCTCAATATACGCAGTCCGCATTTTTGCCACTCCCCTCGATTTATCCATAGCTCTGGGGCGCTCTCCAGGCAGGACATAATGGCTGCACCCTTCCATGCTGTCATTGCAGGATCCATGTCTTTTGTGCTGGTAACTATATCCAATTGCTCTGAAAATGAAAATAATCTTCCATTATGCAACTTTACAAATAAAACGTTAAATAAGTTCCTATTCATCTGTTTTCAGCTCTAATTTGACAAACAAAAATTGCCAAGCAAACGGAATAGAAGAATAAATAATTCTACGAACAAAAAAATAGATCACACTTTTCAGGACTACTAAACAAAACAAAAAACTTACCGGAGCGATGGGAATATGCTACGTTTAAAGCCATTTTATTTTGCAACCATTTTCCTATGCCGGTAAATTTCATACCTCCACCCACAACAAGTACACATCCGTACATTTTCTTCTTCATCTCCTCATTAGCTGTTGCAAAAAAAGTATTATAATTAAGTTTTTTGTGATTCATCTGTAGATCTTACGACATCGCTCTATGCTAAGCAAAACTGCTTGATCAATGCCAATGATCTGGCCGCCCGGCAAAACAAAGTCCTTGTCGTTTTTGTTATCTCTTTCATTTTCGAACGAATCAACAACTAGTTCCTCCTCCTGATTATCAGCCTGAACTAGAGCACCATCAGATTGAATTTGATCTAATTGTTCGCGGGCGTTTCGTCGCTGTATAAATTCAAAAGTATTACAAACTTATTTACTGAACGTGGAACTAAACCACATACACTTGTTTCTCTAATGTATTCGGCATCGAAACAGTCTTCGGAATCCGATTGATGAGATGCCGAGATTTGCACCTTAGCAGCCTTATTTTTGCCGGTAATGGCAAGCAAGTCTGTGTGGAAAAGACTCAGCGGAGCGACTATACACTCATCGCCCACCTGTATTGTGTACCTTAATTTATTCTCTGCGCGAGAAACTTCGAAGGTTTTTTCCTGAGATCCACAGATGTCCTAAAATGAGAGAGGGCTATATATAATTTCGTATCACTTTAACTTTAAATGAAACACACCAAATTAACGTGACAATATTTTTCCTTTAGCTGCTTCAGCAAAATTGTGTCCTTAAAATTACTGTCGTTGCATTCTTTGTACGGAAATGAACACTTTTGAAGTAAGCTGTGAAAAACTTGAGTCACATCACCTCCACCATATTCAAGTCTAACTCTAGTACTAGGTTGGGAAATGCCATCTTCAACACAGGAAACTGATGTTTTCTGATCACCCACATCGACCACACAAGCATGGCCAAGTCCGGCACCAAATGTAGCTGATACATGATCCTAGATTTATAGTTTGAATATAAGGACATCGGTATTACAAAGGCAGGGATAAACAGAAATCCATAGTTAACATCAATGGGTAGCAGTTATACTTGGAAATCGGTTTATCATCACCGGTTTGGCGTCATATCAAACCTGAACTAAGAAGCAACTGCCAAAACCCATTCGAAGGAGCAACAGTGAGGTTAGCTCTTTTAAGTGATTTCGGTTATAAATATCCGAAACGACCAGAACCGCCTTATACTGATGAAGGATGCTATACACAATTCATATTTGTATTAGATTGTACTAGGCATTGTAGTCTGTTTTTTACCTCAAGTCTATTCCCATTCTTGTCTTTAGAACATATTCCCAGATATCCTGTAAATCTGTCATAACTGAGCTAAGTGAACCGCCCAGTTTGTTGTGTAGATTGAGCTCCCCGCGTTTTATTGGAAAATGAACATTATATGGATCGTTAACACCTATGTTAATTATCTTGAAATAAAAGAAAATTAAAAATTATAGACTTGCATGTCGCTTGTTTTTCCTGTGCAGTCCATAAAACAGACTTCCAGACAGCTTGTTGTTCTACCGACAATATACATTTAAGAAGTATATTAATATCAAACGCATTCTAAGCTTTTACCTCATCACCGATTATTGTTTCGCCCTTCAATTCTGCAGGTGTTATTTTACTAATAATGTCTGGAACAGATCTTCTATTAAAAGCAGCAATTTGTTGTGGTGGTGTTGCATATCGACGTCGTCCATCTGACTGTGAACAAGACTGAATTATATGCGAAACTTGTAACCGGTGTTCTTCAAACTCAGAAAGTGACTCCTTTGACTAGGACCAGAAAAGCTGAATTAATTATGACTTTGCGACAATGTGCAATGATTTTAAGTTTACGATTTGAGGTAGGAAGCGATCCCTGTGTGACTTTCCTTCTGGTTTTCTTTTCCGGCCTATTGCATGGATGATTCGGATTGGATTAAAATCGGAAGCCCTACCTATTCGAAGATTCAGTGAACCGGGATGGATGACAATGATCATTTGAGCTTGTAGATGCTGCAATTGCTTGAATTGTAAGAAGTTATGGACAAACAAACATTAATTTCCTACCTCTGGACAGCTTGATTGACTGGACATTGTAGTTTGATTACTATATTCAGTTTTCACCTGAATATAAATATATAAATAATCTTAACAATTTATATGCAAATAGTGTTCCTAGGTTTAAAATTCAAAGTTATCAAACACAATACACAAATCATAAGATCATAACAATTTGTTTGGCATTTGTCAAAAGTTTGTTTGATTAAAAAATCAGGGCAGTAACCTCGCTAGCGGAGATATACATGGGCCCTACTTTTTGAATGATCACAATAGAGGCACTCGTACAGTCTTTTACGTCCGATTCGCCAAGGACTCCACCATTTTCCGGTCAGTTTCCTAAGACTTACGTTAATCCGGAGTTTTTTTTATATATATATATTTTTTAGTGGACAACCCGGTTCTTTTCCACTTCGGTCTTTGCAAAAATAAAGATTCCAACCGCTAAGCCGACAGAAAAATCAAATTCTGAAGATGGGTTCATTTTTTGTTTGTTTTTGTTGTAAAGCCTAGTATCCTGCTCGCGCTAAATTTTAGCGCCCATAGTCTCCACTTCATTTCTCCACACCAAAGATAAATGGTCGCTAAATTATTATTAAACATGATATAGATGGGACAAAACCCATATGTTTATGAAGCATGAGTACCATGACAGATATCAGTAAACATAATTTACATAGAATTTTCGAACTTCAAGCTTAAAAGACATAAGAAACCTAGAAATTATAAGAAGAACTTCGACATATCGTGTTCTCAACTTTCCACAATCTCCTTACCATAGTGGAACACTTGTTATTACCCAAAAGACGAGGCCAAATGAAAGCATAAGCCCTCCTGAAATGCGATTCGCTTTATTTATGTTTATATCTCTGTTTTGGCTTTGCGTTTTCTTTTATTTATTACACAAACATTATCTGCGTTATCCGACAAAAAAAAAATCATAGTAAACACAAGACAAATTCTTTCCTCCGTTTTGTATGTCAGAATTTATCTTCGATTTAATGTACCGGACATTTATTTCGCGAGCTAAATGAGTGGAGACTTTTCATCGGCCCATCTATATAAAGTTAAGGATTTAGCGTGCGAACAGGATACTGCTTTGCTAAACTGCCTCGCTAAATTTTATCTTTGTAGACATTTTTGTATGGGAGATAAAATTTAGCGCGAGCAGGATACTAGGCTTAAGACTTTAAACAAAAGTCCTGTCTCAGCGAAAAGTAAGTACAACAACTAATGTCACCTCCTCCGAGTCAGTCTGATGTTATGCAAGCGTTTGATTAAATGCTAGCTAAATATCTTCGTTTTGCTTTTGTATCTCAATAGGGAGATATCTAGTAATCTGGAAATCTATTTCAATTCAAGTTCACACATTTATAATAACTCATTTCGAAATAATTAAAAAAAAAAAGCAATCCTTCCAAAGGTAAACAATTCGTAGCCGCCAGCTGTGTGTCATAAACATTGGTGTTAGTGAAAGTATGTGTAGATCTGAGAAAATATCTAGATTATCTAGTCAGATAAAAAAAAAGTGATTTTTTGTCAAATCGAACACGAAAATCTCGATCGAAAAAAAATGATTTTTTTTAAATTAATTAAATATGATAATATGACGTTAGTGGTAGAACAAATAATGACAATTTTCAATTCATAAATGCCAATTCAATTCGCGCAAATTCACAACTCAAACTCATGTGAATAGTCCTTAATATCAAATGATGAAGTTTGAAAGAATTATCACAACCCTGTAATTCAGAAACAGATGTTGTTTGACAATCATGGTCATAGCTTTCAAAACACAAGAACTTTTTCAAAACAATTTGATTGGACACGAAAAAATTTAAAAATATTAAAACAATTTTACAAAAAGTAGCATGGATTTATTGAATTCAATTTTGAATTCGATGGATAAACCTCCAACTGTAAACGAAAAGGAAAGAGAACTCTTGAAAAGTAAAATTAATCCCATCAAAATTAAAAAATAAAAGTTAATCCAAGACGCATTTTGTTTGTTTTAGAACAAAAGGAGCACGCTGAAAAAATGAAAATCAAGGAAAAGGAAGAACTTAATCGTTTTCGCAAATATGCACAAGAACGAATCGATCGATTTTCCAAGGACGAGAGGCGTTACATAGAATTTCAGCCATTGGACAAAGTTTATCGAGCAATCATGTAAGTCGGATAACCTTTCTTGATTTGGGTGTATTAATGGAGTACATCTAATTTACAGACATGAAGTAGCCGAAGTGGGTGGGCTTGTGGCCATAAGTTTTGGATTTGAGGGTCATGACAGGTACTCTGTGGTCTATAAAAGAGAATTTACGCCTTCAGAAGACGAAGTTTTGGCCAGACGCAATGGAGACCAATGGAATGAGGAAACTGCCAAGGAATACGCTAAGAAGGTAAAGAGGTGTCGGAAATACCTATGTTTATTCTTAACTCTTACGTTTAAACACAGAGACAAGAACAGAAGCAAATTGAAGTTGAAAGAAGACAGTCTCCTGAGAACGTAAAACCTACAACGAATTATAAAGACAAGTATGTTCATTTAATTGGACAAGAAGCTGCACTAGAAGCTGCTCGCAAGACGGAAACAAATGAATCATACGGATTTGGTAAGTGGATATAATTTATACTGTAAGAACATCTACAACGCTATGCCTTACCACCTTCATGATTTATCCTCAATATTTCTGTTATTTACTTATGCGAAGATCACTAATACAGATACGAAATAGTAATTTTTCTCCTATCGAAGGACCTAATTATTTACCCCCATTGATTTGTCTGCAAATTGTAGTTCTATCGCTGTAACGCTGACCGAACATGCTCATAAAACACAATTTGCAAATGACTTTATGACAGAGTTGTCACCGATTTCCTATGGTGGTGCTGTAGTAGGAGTAAAGTGCGATCCATCGGGATAGATTTTCCAATGGTCTGTTAGGGAAGAATACAGAATTGCCGCGCATGACAAATCTACATTTGTCCCACCCCGTCTTGGATAACCAGTTCCAGAGACAATACTGAAACCCCCAACTCACAATCCTCTTGCCGCTGGCCCCCTCAGTTTTTTTTCAAATGCGCCATTTTGTTTTGCTATCGGTGTTATGTCTATTTATGTGGTATTCGTTTGGGCGCTCTCAGATCACTTTTTTTGCTCTCAGATCAGTTTTTATGTTCGTTTGGTACAAAAAAAAACAATCTTTTTCAGATTTCAGATCACTTTTGCGAATCTAGCGCCAGGGTGGCGTTATTTCTCCCCTACTCTGGCTAATGGTTATAAACAAAATTCTGGTAAAACTAGACAGGGAACGGGTCAAAGTTGTCGCGTATGCGGATGACGTGGCGATACTAGTGTCAGGGAAGTTTCCCTCCGTGATTAGTGAAATTATGGAGGCCGCTCTAGGAAAGGTAAACACCTGGGCTGCAAGTTGTGGCCTTGGCGTTAACCCGAGCAAAACTGAACTGATGCTGTTCACTACCAAAACCAAAATACCCGATTTTACCCTCCCCCGTCTAAACGGACAACCACTCACACTATCATCCAGCGCTAAGTATTTGGGCATCATTCTTGATACAAAACTTAACTGGAAACAAAACATCGAACACAGAGTAAGGAAGGCGTGTATTGCCTTCTACGCCTGCAGCAAAACCTTTGGAAAGAAGTGGGGACTTCGACCAAAGATGACCTTGTGGATGTACACAGCCGTAGTGCGTCCAATTCTCACCTATGGTTCACTCGTATGGTGGCCTGCGTTGAGTAAAGGATATAACCTTACAAAATTAAAAAAACTGCAAAGAACAGCCAGTATAGGCACTACGGGTGCAATGAGGTCAGCCCCAACGGACGCCCTTACTGTGCTCCTGCATCTTTTACCTCTCGATCTACACACTAAATATACCGCATTATGCAGCGCTATAAGACTCAGGGAGTCAGGGTGCTGGAGTGCAAGGCCGTATGGCCACAGCAACATACTGGATTCGTTACCAAACGGCATGGTCACATTTCCAACCGACTACATCACACCCCAACTTAATTTCAATAAAGGCTTCCAGGTAAGTTTCCCTTCCAGAGCTCAGTGGAAGAGAAACGAAGTAGTGCAGGGTTTCGACACGGTCATATACACCGACGGATCTAAGATGAACTGTGGTGTGGGGGCCGGGGTCTACTCAGAATCACCGAAGATATCAGTATCATATCGCTTGCCGGATTTCTCCAGCGTCTTCCAGGCGGAATTGCTGGCTATCCGAGAAGCTTGCACGCAACTAGGGCGTGACACAACGCATAAACAAAACATTGCTATCCTAATTGATAGCCAAGCCGCCATCAAAGCCATCAACTCGGCTACCATATCCTCCAAGCTGGTGCAGGAGTGCCGGTACAAGCTTGCCCGTCTGGGCGAACGTTACAGTGTCACACTTCTCTGGGTACCAGGGCATAGTGACATAACAGGTAACGAGCGCGCGGATGAGCTGGCCAGACGGGGGTCAAATCTACACAGCTCACTCGCGGCAAGGGTCCACGTTCCACTAGGAGTGGCCAAGGGGCAAATTCACTCACATTTCCTGCGAAAAGCCAATCTTCAATGGAGGGGGTTGACCAACTGCGTCATATCAAGGAAGATATGGCCCAAATACGACCAAAATAGAACAATGAATCTGCTAAATAGAACCCGCCCAGATATCGCCAGAGTCACGGCAATAATCACAGGGCATTGGCCAATTGGAGACCATGCGGCCAAACTTGGGATCCCACACAACCCTCATTGCCGCAGCTGCGGTAACATAAATGAGAAAGAAACTCTCTTCCACTTCCTTTGCAAATGTCCGGCACTAGCAAGAGCCAGACTGCGCACACTTAACCAACCGTTTTTCGACGACCTTAGCGATATTTCGGGTAAAGGGATATTAGATATAATCCGTTTCCTCAACTCCACAGGTTGGATATAGGTACCCTATGCATCACACCCTTAAAAAAACCATTACAAACTAGGTCACACGAGTCGTGGTATCAAAAAGGCACATCCAAGTGCTACTTGGGTTCAAGAGCTTGAACCGCCACTTCTACCTACCTACCATCTAGATATTTTCTCAGATTTACCAACACAAGTGTGTTTGAGTTTGACAACTGGTGGAGGGCGTTTAGGTTTTCGTGAATTTGCTCTTCAGCAAATAAAGGCATTGCATCGGGTGAATCTATTTTTGTAAATTATTTTGTGTATAAATATTTAAAAATCAATCGGGACGCAAATTTCGAATGTTTTAATTTAAAACTTAAGCAGTGAATGGAAAACGGTTTGAAAAGTGTTGAAGGCTACACATATTCGAATCGCACGAATATTATCACAAAAAAGAGCAAGTGACGTTTTTATGGTTTTTATGTTCGATTAGCCACACGAAATCTGAAATCTGAGAGCGAATCTGAAGAAGCCCAAACGAATACCACATTAGAATCCGTGTGACATGCAAAAATATACAAAAAATATAAAATCAATGCTGCCAACTGCTGCCAACCATGGGGGAATGTGATAGAGTTCAAGAATACCACATTTTAAGATAACTGAATGCTATTGGTTGGTTATTATAAATTTTCAAAAAACGATTAATGTAATTTGTTTGGTTAATAATACTATCTGAATGAGTTGTTTTGTATACTAGAAACATATTACGACACATATTGTTGTGTATTTTCCGCTTTTGAATATCATTAACTTCGATTTCATGTGTACATTTTTCTTAAATAACTGAAGACAAATTGCTCATAATTTTTTTATTTTCCTACAATCATTCTGCAGTTATCATTTCTCATAAATATTTTCAACAAAAGTGCACTTATTCCTAAAATAAAATACTATTTACACGTAACGAATAATTTCAAATTAAACGGAAAAAATTCTATGAACGCTGGCAGCAACTTTGCCGACAGCGGAAGTGGGACACGCAAGGTGCGAGTGTGTTGGTGAGTGAAGTTACGTGACATTTGTCAATACGAATTTCTATGTAACAATACTAACGCACTTATCGTGTACCACCCCATAGAAATATAGCTTGTTGGCAAGTAACGGAAAATCGGCCGAAGATGGGGGTCTCAGTATTGTCTCTGCACACGGAGATCCACTGATTTTGAAATTCAATTGAACCAAAAAACTGCTGCTGATTGAATCCACAATTGTATTGGGTTGAAATGTCAAAAAATGATTGCCATCTGGCTTGTAAAAGCGCTTCTTGAGTGGATTCTATCTCCTAATCGAGCAGCCAAATTCTTTTTTCGGAATCGTCAGAAATCTATTTTTGCGCCAACGGAACGGTTACAGAAGTTCTTTTTTAATTCCTGACTCTCCCGGCGACAATGGGCCTTGCCCATAAACATTTTTAGTTTCGACTCTAAATTTTAGTACCTAGTTCGCATTGGCTTTATTTTCCATACAAACAATACGCAATTGTGAGCTTCTGTAAATTAAGACGAGACTAAAATTTGTTATTGGTATCGCGCAACGTACGAATAATAAATTTAAGTTTCAGCTTTAAATAATTTGTGGAAGCTCACAATTGAGAAATACATATGCGAAATAAAGCTATTGTGAATTACTGAAATTAAACATTTTTATTGGTAAATGGTAGTCCATGTTGTCAAATCGGTCGTGGAACCCAGATCGCACAACCGTGGTTATGTAGATAGTGCCGACATTGAACTGGAACTTATAATCATTTTGAACCTTCACACTAAATATTTTGTAGGTCACAATGGGTAGTTTTATACGGAAAATGGCCATCTAAAAATCTAGCGTGGACACTAAATATGATTATTAGTATCGCGCATTATATGTGTTAGTATGTTTTTTTTTTTTTTTTTGTTCTCGTCTTAATTGTTTTTTTTTTTTTATTATACATATTATAAATATCCAATGGACTTAATTTTTTTTCTTTTTCCATTTCAGTTCCCAGCAAGAATAAAAAAGATTTGCGTTCTATAGAGCAAACAATGGCTGATATTCAAGCGAAAAAACGTCTAAAAATAGACCTAGAAAATTGTGTTTCTAAGTAAGACTACATATTAGTTGGACAATTTATTATCAAATTAATTAATACCAAATACAGAATAAGTTAACGGAGAGCAATATAAATTTGGAATTGCTCCAAACTGCACGATTATGAGATCATATCAGGTCTTTGGTACAAATTACGTTTTACGAATATTTAATAAAATAACATAAATGTATTTAAATAATGAACATAGTCATTGTCTTGTTTAATGTACATACATAATTTCCCTAGCAGCAGGTGAGTCACAGTTTCTCGCATAAGTGTTGTCAATCCACTAGAAACTAAATTTGTCTGTCGTTTTCCACTGATTTTAAACGAATGCATTTTTTGGTTTGGTCAAGTTAAACAGGAAATGCGAACAGTCCATCACTTAAACAAATCAGCTTATGTCTTAAAGTGTTTTCTGGAATGCTGTAATAGGTGTTCATTTTAGCATAGAAAACGTTTATAGCGTCCTCCTGTAGATAACCACAGAAACAGCATGAATAACTTTTTAAAAATATACTTATTATACCGTCATAATCTCATTCGTTATATTAATTTGCTAAATTTATTATTTTAATAATCTTTATAAATGGTACAATTTATTATGTGTTTTTTATTAATCCAGATTCAAAGAGAATACATCAAGCTAATCTTCTTTTATGTGGTGGAAACACTTCAGGATTATAATTTAAAGCCTCTTGTACTTATGTGGTATTCGATTGGGCGCTTTCAGAGCCTTTTTTTGCTCTCAGAGCAATTTGTATGTTCGTTTGGTACAAAAAAAGGAATCCTTTTCAGATTTCAGAGCACTTTTGCGAATTTAGATATTTTCTCAGATTTACCAATCCAAGTGCGCTTGAGTTTGACAACTGGTGGAGGGCGTTTAGGTTTTCGTGAATTTGTTCTACTGCAAAGAAAGGAATTGCATCGGGTGAATCTATTTTTGTAAATTATTTATTTATTAATATTTGAAAATCAATTATGACGCAAATTTCGAATGTTTTGATTTAAAATTTAGCCAGAATGGAAAACGCTTTGAAAAGTGTTGAAGGCAACACATAAAAAAATGTTTGAGTTGAAAAACGATGATTTTATTATTACAATTTTTTTTCCAGTTTGTAACATTTTTTATCCATTTGTTACACTTTTTGAACAAAATTGTTACACTTTTAAAAAAATATTTGGCGCAACAGGTCTGGAGAGACCCTAGGCCTAGCTTCTCACAACCATTCGTTTTGTGTGAGTTTTTCATTTTTGGAACGAATGGAAGGGATCTACAGTTTTATGCCGACTCCAAACGGCTAATTGAGAAGCTCTTACAAGACATTTATACTCTCGGATGTTTGTCAGACGTTCGCGAGAGGTAGCGCGGAAAAAAACCCTAAGTCGGAATTGGGTTTTTGCGGGATTCGAACCTGGGACTCCCGCATAGCAGTCCATCACACTAACCAGTAAGCTACTGCGACTACAATTATATGTTCGATTAGACACACGAAATCTGAAATCTGAGAGCGAATCTGAAGCCCAAACGATACCTAACAATAGGCGTGTTTTTTTGAGCTTCGATCTCAGCAAAGCAAAGTAAAGTAGGATTTTCAGTACGCAACTACAACAACTACGCGGCGTAGCCTTAAAGCCTTAGCTAATGAAATAATGCCTAAAAGGCATGAAAAAGCCTAGGTTGGCAGCGCTGACTACGCCCTACTTGACACTTCGAGGAATCATAGTAGTTGTTGTAATTGCGTGCTGAAAATCCTACTTTACTTTGCATTGCTGAGTTCAAAGCTCAAAAAAACAGGCCTAATAATAACACGATTTATCAAATCAAACAGAATCTAAGGCCCAATCAAAAAACAGGTTGTCAAAGTAAACGAACCTTTAAAACTGTCAAACACACGTGTGGGAAATTCGTAAGAACGAAACAGAAGTCGGCTGTGTCGAAAATGAGCAAGAAAAATAAATCCAGTTTAGGACGATTATTAATAAAAGACCGTTTTGGCCACACAAACAAACGAAAAGTCGACAATGACTCTATGGTATAACCCAATAACATAAAAAGTGTTTCTACATGAAATAAACCTTTCCACCATTTTAGCTCCACACTACCGAAGTACAAGACGGCTACGATTGGGGTCGTCTGAATTTGCAGTCTGTTACCGAGGAATCTTCGTTTCAGGAGTTTCTTCGCACAGCCGAACTAGCCGGCACGGAATTTCAAGCTGAAAAGCTGAACATTGCCTTTGTGAATCCAAAGAGTAACATTGGACTTTTGTCGAAAACCGAGAAAAACATCTTGGAAAAGAAACACATCGACAAAAAGGAACTGTTGAAAATACCACGACGTCCTACTTGGACACCTACTACGTCAGCCGAAGACCTACAAAGAGCGGAAAGTGATTCGTTTCTTGAATGGAGACGTAACTTGGCACTGTTGCAGGAAGACGATGAGATCCTTCTTACGCCTTATGAGAAGAACTTGGAATTCTGGAGGCAATTGTGGCGTGTTGTCGAAAGAAGTGACGTTGTTGCTCAAATTGTTGATGCAAGGAATCCATTATTATTTCGAAGTGAAGATTTAGAGAAATATGTAAAAGAAGTTAAGGATACCAAACTCAATATGATTCTTATAAACAAATCGGATTTGCTTACCCCAGAGCAAAGGGCTACATGGGCAAAGTACTTTGATGTAGAAAATATGAAAGTAGCTTTCTTTTCTGCGGCTCTGGCGGCTGAAGAAGGAGAAGAAGACAAGAAAGAAGATGACGAACAACCCTCAAAAGGTGAAAGCAAATCCGATGATGAATCTGATGAAAAAGATTCTAAAAGTATATCAGTAGATGAGTTAAGGAGAGCTGCTGAAGCTATTAGTCAAAGTTTGGACAAAACTGAAGAGCAACTGCGGACAATCGAGCAAAAAATCGGAATTCCTGAGAAACCGCCGGGAAATAGCTCAAAATTATTGAACCGGCTTGAGTTAATTGAATTATTTAGGAATGTGTACACTGGACCGACTTATACGGAGAATGTTGTCACTATTGGGCTCGTTGGCTATCCTAATGTGGGAAAGAGTAGTACTATTAACTCGCTTATGAAAGAAAAAAAGGTATCTGTCTCAGCAACACCTGGCAAAACTAAGCATTTCCAAACATTGTTTCTAGAAAAAGATATAATGCTTTGTGATTGTCCGGGTTTAGTTATGCCCAGTTTTGTACTCACTAAAGCCGATATGATTCTAAATGGAATTCTGCCTATAGACCAGGTAAGATCAAATATATCGTTATTAAAGTACGCAGTTCTCTTAAATGTTAGCTATTGACACAAACGTTGAGGACAATTATTATTAATTTGTTTCAAATGTGTGCCTTAATGGGAATACTCTTTAGATAGACTATTTCCTTTCGGAAACATGCTCGCATAGGCCAATATCTTATGCACGCCCTGCAGAAGAACATCATGTCTTTTTTATGATACAAAGTTGCAGTCCTCTTGACTCCCATACCATCTCGGTGTCCCTCTGCATTGTTCTAAAGTGTTTTTGTTTGAGAAAACCTTAGCAGTGGTGGTAGATTAGACTACCTACAATGATGTGCTTGTTGTAGGTGTTCCTGAAGACGTCCATGCCCGTAAGGAGTTAGGAGTGGATAAACTTAACCTCACCGTCCATGCTATAAACGCTATCGATGCGTAACACGAGCATCCAGTGTGGTTCTTCTTTTTGGATTCCCCGGCGTCTATAACTTAAAATTTCGCTAACACAGTTTTAAATAAATTTCATTGCTAATTTATGTAAAGATCGAGTTTTCGTTTTTCAGATGAGAGATCATGTTCCGCCAGTAAATCTGTTATGCTCTCGCATCCCACGGCATGTGCTTGAGGACAGATATGGCATAATTATCGCTAAGCCGTTGGAAGGCGAAGACCCCAACAGGCCTCCCTACTCGGAAGAGCTGCTCTTAGCATATGGATGTAAGTGAATTCTGTTTTTTCATCAATTCGCATTTTATACGATTTTTCTTTAGACAACAGAGGATTTATGACGGCCAACGGCCAACCCGATCAGTCACGATCCGCACGCTACATTCTAAAAGACTATGTATGTGGAAAATTACTTTATTCGCACGCGCCCCCTGGAGTGGACAACGAACTATTTCATAGTTTCCCCTCTCGTACAAAGAAGGAAATCGAAGAAGAATCCCTACCTGCTAGACAACAACGGGCATTGAGGGTGAGGCCAAAAATCACTAAGAAACCAGTAATACGAATTTAATCAATTTACTTTCTTTAGATAAACAAAAACACTTCCTCGAAGGAATTGGATGGCCAGTTCTTCCAAATGAATAATTCCACAGCCCATGCTAAGGGTCGATCTAGTTTTCCACATATCGGCAACAGTACATCAGACAATCCCGATAATGCAGCAGCAGGAGTTCCTCACAAGCCATGGAGACGGCCGAAGAAAGAAAAACGAGAGAAACTTAGAAAGAAATTTAGTCATTTAGATCAGCACTGAAAATCCGACCTCGCTGTGTATTTCCAAAAACTTGTATTTTACTTGGATGTTAATCAGAAAAAGGTCTTTTATTTTTCAGACTTAATTGTCTTTGCTTTGTGGATTTGTTTGTGCACCAGTAAGGTGCTACGTCGGTTGAAGGATTTTCCGCATGTTTCACAGGAAAAAGGCCTTTCACCCGTATGAACTAGATGGTGGCGTCTGAGTTGCTCTCCACTGGTGAATTTTTTATCGCAGTCCTGGTGAAGAAATGCAGAAAATTACAATCAAATATGCAAGGATATCACCCTACCTTGCACTCGTATGGTTTCTCGCCGGAGTGTCCTCTTTTGTGTGTTATTAGGTTACTAGAATATCGGAACTCCTTGTTGCATATATCACAAGTAAATGGTTTTTCTCCTGTATGGGTCAACATGTGTTTCTAAAAAGAGCGCTCGATTAGATTTGAAAAGGAATATCATGCTTTTCACTTCTTACCTTAAATCCTGACTTTTGAGTCAAGCCTTTACCGCAAATACCACATAGATATGGCTTCTCACCGGTGTGCGTGAGCATGTGGATTCGCAGAGAGCTGGATTGCCGGTAAGTCTTTCCGCAGATATGACAGCTGTTTGGGTTGAAAGAATCGTGCGTTGTCATGTGACCGTCATAGGCGTTTCTGGTTTTAAATTTCTCGCCACAATGGCTGCATAGAAACGGCGTGGCATCCGAATGCAATTGCATGTGATATTTATAAGAACTGTGGTTACTTAAAATTTTACCGCAAATTTCGCACCTAAACGGTGGACCGGGAATAGACTGTCCCCTCCGACTACGACGTTTTTTGGCTTTAGCGTTTTCTTGGAGCATTTCTAGAGTCGTATTTTGTGTTATTTCCAAATCCCTGCAATCACTCATTTGACTACAATCATCACCGACTTCTTCATTTCTTTCGATCATAGTTTGTTCGCAATTCTTAGACACCGCATATTCGCATTCCAATGCAGAATTTATTGTAGTCCACTTTCGATTGGAAAGTTTTTGTGCATTAATCAGTTCTTGGGTAATGTCTTTGGAATCCTGACGCCTGCCACTGCTAGATTGACTACACACATTGCCGACTTCTTCATTTCTTTCGACCATCATATGATTGTCGTTCTTTGACACAGTGACTTCGTATTCGGTGCCGGTTTCAGTTTCAGTGGAACTTAGCTCGATTTTGATGCAATTTTCATTGTCGATAACAATATTATTTTCCATGTCATCATTGGTTTGCGCTATCTGCTCCTCCTCTTCTTCTTCGTTTTCCATTTCTTCATCTTGTTCCATAACCTCACTGTTACCTGATTGTTCGTAGTAGAATAGCGTATCAAGCATATCATCTTCGGTCTTTATACTTAATTGCTGTTCCCTGAGCGTTTCGTTAGATTTCATAACGGTTTGACGGAAAACGTAGGATTTGCTCAACAGTTGTACACATTTCATGCAAATAAATCGTGGAAGATCTTCATCTTCGTCGAACTGAAATACAGAATTGAGACATGAAAGAGTGTGTTCCTTCTTCTGGTAAAAGAGATATTGCTTCAAGTAAACACACTGACACTAGACAGCCTAATTTATCTTATAACGGATATGAGGTGGCATATAGACAAATAGCTATATGTGCAAGTCCAGAAGAGAAAATATATTGATGTATGGGACGGAGTACGTTTTTATGACAAAAGTCGCCCAACTGATTCTGATCGACACCTCCAATTCGTTAAGAATATTACTACATATTTGTATATGCTGGTTAAATGGAACAACAGATGCTAGTCAATTTAATTACAATTGCCGCACACATTTCATGGAGGTAGTTGTTTCCATTTAAACCTTCTTAATTCTTAGTTCTTACCGGAAATGAATTAATTTGGAAGTTAAGTTCCTGTGATCTAAGATCCGTTCAGGAGTAGTTGATCATAATGTAATTCACAAGCAGCTTGAGTAAAATTAGTATCAGGGAAAATTATATAGGTACCTCGATAGACGTGCATTCGGTTAGCATTGCAGAAAGTGTTGTAATTTCTCCACATAACATGCCAACTTTATAGATGCACTTAAAGGAATTTGTTTCATTTAAACAAGTGCGGCAAATAACTTCCATTTCATTTGCATTTGCCATTTTGAATACTTGCAAAAATGATAAATTACTTGATCGATTTTAGGTACTTTATTTGCTTGTTCACAATACACTAGACTACTGTAACTTAATTGACAAACGTCACCATTCATTTCCCTTGGCTTGGTTTTGGTATCAAATTATTCCTGGGAAATTAATCTACTGCGCTTACATTGCACAGTCTCAGTAAAATTATATAACCGGGCCCGATTCGCCAAGGACTGAATTTCTTAAAACTTACGTTACCTAAATACGATTTTTTTTATTTGTTTTTGTTTCATCCTATCTCAGCAAAAGTAAATTACAACAATTAATGTCACCTCCTCCGAATCATTAAGACATTATGTAAGCGTTTAATATAGGTAGTGCTAGTTTGATATCTCTGTTTTGCTTTTTTATCTCAATTTGGGGAGATACCTATCTCGTGAATCGTGTCCCTAGGGCCCAATTCTGTGTCAAATATCCGGGCTACTGGTGAACAAATGCTTAGCTAGGAACTTCAAAAAATTGATGAGAAACTGTGATCACTATTAGGGCTGTTTTTTTGAGCTTCGTTCTCAGCAAAGCAAAGCAAAGCAGGATTTTTAGCACGCAAATACAACAACTACTATGAGTTTTCGAACTGTCAAGTAGAGCGTAGTTGTTGTAATTGCGTGCTGAAAATCCTGCTTTGCTTTGCTTTGCTGAGATCGAAGCTCAAAAAAACACACCTATTGTAAAAAGAGTTGCAAAAAAACTAAATTATCAGCTTATAATGTAATAGCGTGTGGTAATAAATGTAGATACCGATAATATTATATTATCTGAAGTCTATTATCTATGAAGTCTCGACTTTATTACAGGGAAGCACACAATTGTGTGCTAATTGGTATAATTTTTAAATTCCAATTAATAATTGAAATAACTTCAATACGCGAGGGTAACCGATATTCCGATCTCTCCAAGCAGACCCATTTGGAATGATAATAGGCTTTTTCATTTCTTCTCTATAATATAAATAAATTTGTGCTTCCAAATTCCCCCAAAAAAATTGACAGCAAGTTGGAACGAGTAACAAATTAAATAACGAATAGGAATGGGAGTAGAAATGCGATTTTCGGACCTTACACCCCGACTCCACAGGAGATAATTTCTCTCAAGCTAAATGTCTGGCATCCATCTCATAAAATTTTTTATATCTGCGCTGGGCAATTCATGCCATGAAATTTCATTTCATTCGCAACGCACGAGAGATTGGACGTTGACGTTTAGGCGGAAAAAAATAAAAACAAGTTTAGTTTTATAAACTAAGAAGAAACTGAACTGATATAATTTTTTTACAACTCTTAGAAGTCACTCTCAAATGCGTCAAATGAGACAAAAAATGACATTTCCAGACGAAAGGCAAAAAAAAATAAATATCTGTCAAATTCATGCCAGACATCCATGCCAAGAAATAATTGCAGAGAGAGATCGCAGACATCCAATCATGAGATAAAATAGAGTGACTCCACAAGACATTTCATCTCATGATGAGCATTATGAGAGAAATTATCTCCTGTGGAGTCGGGGTGTTAAGCTCAAATTCTGAAAAAGTTACAACATTAGGCGTGTTTTTTTGAGCTTTGATCTCAGCAAAGCAAAATAAAGTAGGATTTTCAGCACGCAAATGCAACAACTACTGTGATTTCTCAAATTGTCAAGTAGAGTGTAGTTGTTGCTGAGATCGAAGCTAAAAAAAAAACAGGCCTAACCATACAAACAAAAATGCTTAACCCCGTATTAATAAACACTGTGTAAAAGTAATCAACTTGTGACTCAGCAGTTATGTCGAATTTTTGTATGCTATCTGACGTTTGCTATCTAACTAACTTGTGCACATTTTTTTATTAATAAGGTTGTTATTGTTTGAAAGCCCTTTATTTTTAAATATTTATATTACACGTTTTAATAGCTTGAATAGCTTTTTAAAAATTAAATCACTAACCAAAACAAGATTTTTTTTTTCCAAAAAAGCCAGTGAAAACTTTGGTAGGTACCTACCTAGTTGCATTTTTTTATACTAGCTTAGGTATAAAAAACATGCGTTCGTCAGAGTAATTTTATTAAATTCATAGTAATACAATACTAAACGTCAATTAGTAACCAGAAAACACTGACCATATCCAAATTCAAATGTGGACTACATTTTATTTATTCGTTATTCGCATTTATATAGGTACCTAGCTACCTATAATAATTTGTTTGATATAATATCGAGACTCATTCCTAGTACTCCTCTTCTGTTTCATTTCAACTTTTATTCCACATGTTCCAAATTTTTGTTTTCCTTCTTCACACTTGACAGGTGACAATGATTTTGCATTACATTTTCCCTTTTCATTCGCGTAGTAAAGTTTCATTTAAATAAAATAGAACATTGAACTTATAATTTCTATTAAAAAAAATACTAATTATATATTTACATTTTGCAGCATGGCAAATTTATCCGACTTAGTTATCGCAGTAATATGTTCCTCCAATATGAACAGATCTATGGAAGCTCATGGATTTCTTGCAAAGAAGGGATACAAAGTGCGATCATTTGGCACTGGTGAACGAGTGAAACTTCCCGGAACTGCTATAGACAAACCAAATGTGTACGAATTTGGAACTCCATATGATAATATTTACAATGATCTTGTTGCTAAAGACAAACAATAGTATCCTTTTCTATGTCAATTTTAGGTTAAAATTTCCTTTATATTGTTTTTGGATTTATTTTCCTTAAAATATCAAATAGCTACACTCAAAACGGATTGCTCCACATGCTCGATAGAAATAGAAGAATTAAAAAGTGCCCGGAACGGTTTCAGGATTGTAAAGACCAATTCGATATAATTGTTACCGTGGAAGAACGTGTCTATGACCAGGTATAATTTATTTTCCTAACTTCATAAAAGCAACGACTCGCGAGTTTGCTATTTCCATCAACAGGTATTAGAATGCATAGAATCCAGAGAGCCAGTTTATAACAAACCCGTTCATGTGTTCAATGTTGACGTTGAGGATAACCACGAGGACGCATTACTGGGAACGTTCCTTATCGCTGATATGATAAATATGGTAAATTTAAATTGGAGCATGTCTATCCTGAATATTTATAGATATTTGTTAATAAATATGAGTTTTCTTGAATTAAGACTGTCTGTCTTCGAGGACTGCTATCAGTTTGCATTGCTATTGTAACTCTTTAAGAAAGTCTTCGTTTTTTATACAGGCTTTATAGACGGCTGAGTTCATGGGAGGTTCCCCTTTAGCAGCACAGATATTCACAAATGAGCTGTTTCTTGGATTTGAATATTTGGTCAACTAGTCCAAAAACCTAATCTCGACAGAAAAGGTTATATGCAAACAAACATTGTTTCCAATTACATAATGCGGATTATACGCTGAAAGGTTCTAGTAACTAATAGTAATAAAAAGTACAGAATTTGCGTTTAAATGCGATTGCCGTATTATAGTTTGTTGGTGAAATTGGCCAGTTAATATTTTTCTTCTGCAACCACATCGATCAAATCTTCCAATCCGATGGCACATCTCTACTTATATAAAAATATTCCAAATTTCTATAAACTTAATTGTATGGAATGAAACAACAGATGAGAGACATTGTTAATTCGCTTCTTGTTGACAACATTTCAAACGATGCTTTCTCTGATGACACCGGTAGCATGCAGATTAATTTATGTTTTTGTTGTGTATTATATTTGTATAGGGAAGACATTATTCAAGATGTTTGAACTGATGTATAAGAAATCTGAAACTTTCTTTTCACTTAGCTCTCCTCCTCGTCTTAAACGGAGTTTCCTTAGCGTTATTTTTTTAGTCAATTGTCTGCCTGCTGAAAGAAACAGCGATTGGCAAGTGTAATTCATCGCAGAGATGTGATGTGATGTAATTTTGTCGATTCTTTTTCACCCATGTAGTGGAAGCATATACTCCTTTTTCATCTGGAGAAGCAGAAGTTCTTTGATACAAGCCGCTCTCTTACTTCTCTGTAGGTATTATTTTTCGGCCGCCCGACCGATTGGCTATCTGGCCTTGCATTACAAATTCTGTTGGTTTTACCGAGACTGGTCCAAACGCACATATTTCAGCTTGAAATATTCTGGCACAATTGTCCCTTTGGATTAGCAGTTCTATATGAGTTTAAGATTAATATGGGTGCCACTTTATAGCGTGCAGTTTATAAATTGATCACTTCTCTCTCTGGAGAAGATAGCCAAAAATGGAAGTTTTCCAAGGAAATCATCTCATTCTTTTAAACCAGTGGGGTCGAATCGCGTCGTCCGTTAACGAGCATTACGTGACGGAATTTGTGTTTGTTTCACATGTAAAACCAACTTAATTCCGTGAACGAATAGCTCGTTCACGGAAGTGGCGATTCGACCCCAGTTTGTTTCCCCCTTCTGGTCCACATTTTCTTAATGCTTGTTTGGAATAAAAATGTTTGATGCGAAATTTATTTTTATTATTTCCAGATGGCCAAATCAACTGATCTCGATAACGATATTGATGAGCTACTTCAAGACTTTGAGTTTAGACGCAACCGAACAATTCTGCATTCGGTTTTATTTTACTGACACACAACACATGGACTAATGTAATGTTATTGCATAATAATAAAAGCTTATTCTTAACATGTTTCATCGTCATTAGAGATTTAAATAGACTACGATTGTTATAATAACATGTATATTTTTCTATAGAGTATAATTTTTGTATGTATGTATAAAAGTTATCAGCTACCTAAATAAAAGTCATAATGTAATGTTCAATAATGTTCGCCTATACTCGTGTTTGTAGTCGTTCTTATGTTTAGCCTGGTAAACTGCAATACGCATAAAGTATGTAGTATATATGAGATAGTAAGGTCTCATACGACACAAGCCGCCATAAGGTTAGGCGCTCTCACGATGATTGGTTCCTTGCATTGCTACGACCAAAGATCGTTCACCCCATCAGCACTAATCGTCAATATTCGTCATAATCTTTTTACAAAGCTCAACCAGAGGAGCACCGACAAGTAACCCTACTTAAAGTGAGGCAATTCCGCGGAATTACAACTAGAGACGAATCGCCGAATGAGGAGTGAAGCTGCTACAATTAGAACTTAAAAAGTGACTCATTTTATCTATTATTCTTTTTCGTTTTTTATGAACTTTTTGTATAGAAAAAACACAACTTTTAAGAGAACGCCTACAAGATCTTAGATTTTTCTTGAAATAACTAGGTTCATTCTTCGAAATAAGCAAAGTAGAAGTCACATTCCGCTCTGAAAACTAAACTCTTTTTCCAATGCAAAAATGAATGCTTTCTTATGCACTGTAATCTGTAACTGGTATGTTCAACAAAAAGCTATATAGAAGTCACAACTGAGTGTACATGTAGGTATTTTATTTCCAACTTATTACAAGTATTTTCCAAACCACTTATGATCTACTGGCGACATCCATCTGTGGCATCCATTGAGGTTATTCTGAAACACATACTTCATAGTGTAAGGATTTTGGTTCTCATTTTCAAGCCTTTCTTCTTCCGCTTTCATTTCATCCATCATTTCTTGCGATACAACCATTGCTTTAAACGGCAACTGTCTGCACACCAACTGAAGGAATGGCTTAACCTCCGCAAATTCGCAAGTTCCTCCAACTTCTAATATAACACGACCACTTTTCACTGGAGTTACATAGTGATCGATAGCACCTTTGCCTCCGCCCATACGTTGTCCTTGTCCTTTCTTAGTAATCGGCTGCCACGGTGATGGCACCCTCCATATGGCAAACATTCGGCTAGTGTCCATCTTCCTACCAATTGTTAGACGTAACATCTCATAATGTCCATATCGCAGGCGGCCACCACCAGTGGCTACAATTCCATACTGCTTATGGATCAAAGTGTTGTGTACCGGCTCAGGGCCTCTCATCAGTTTCAATCTCTTTTGCATTTTAGGTGGCCGGAGATTTGGTGGATATTGTGGCACCTTCTCAACAACTCGCAGCTTGGGACGTTCAAACTTTTCAATATCTAAAATAAGTTGACATCAGTTTGAAGATCAGCATTATAGATATATGTACCTACTTACTTTCATATTTAATTGGTGGAGGAAAGTATTTTAGTCCTGCCGACTGAGTTCTGAGTTGAGCGGGTGCTTCTGAAAATGATATGAAGAATCTATTGTAGAATTTCGGGACAGCTGAAATAATCGAAGTCTATTTTTACCGAGAAAAAGACGCCCAATCTGGTTCACCCTTCTTATCATATCGGACCCTTTCCTTCTTATTATTTGCAATTAAAATATGAAAAAGTTCAAAATTACCTAACCAAAGACTTATCACTTCTGAAGCACTTTTTTCTATTTAGCCGTTTGACGTTTGGAAGCAGAGGAAGAGGATAGAGGATTGCTGTAGGTAGGTACGAAGATGTTTTGCTCATTTTGTCTCCGAAATTTCCCTGCATTTTAAACGAACAGGCCTGGGCCTGGGTCAAATATAATTTTTTTTTATGAAGGTACCTATAGGTATGTTATAATTGACTGATTTTGTTTTTAGCCAGATCAATTTTATCGAAAATTTGTTTAAAAAATTGTCGACAATAAGCGTGTTTTTTGAGCTTTGAACTCATCAAAGCATTTTCAGTACGTAATTACAACAAGTACTTCAATGTCCTTTTCGATTTGGCTAAAAGAGCAATTGCTTTATATGTTCGATTTTCCAAAAAAGTCATTCTTTCTTTATTTGAGGCACTTTTGAGTACCTAATCTCGATATTTTGGCCAACTCAATACACACAAGAGCCAATAAAATTCTGAATTCATGTTCGATTTGGCAGCTGAAATGAAATCTCAGATCAAAATCTGAAAATCCAAATCGAAAACGACATAAGTTCTCAAAATGTCAAATAGAGCGTTATTTTTGTAACTGCGTTTTAAAAATCCTAGTCCATCCCCCAAAACCCATTTGTTTAAATTGTTGAAATTACAAATTCAACGCCCGCCGGCGAATACGTGTAAGCAACAAAAAAAACCTGCTATGGACATCGATGTGTTTATTGTTTTGTGTTTCGTCTGGAATTTGTTTGGTTTTTGTGGAGCCTTTGATTAAATCGAAAGTAACCTAGTGTCTCCACGAGCAATATTTCATATCTTGCAATATATCATACTATGAAAATTGCCAGTGGAGACCACAAATAGTCCGATATAAAAAATTTCTTGAAATATATTGCTCAGCTCATAGAATGAGGGCGTTCAAGTATCTAGTTTAGTAAGTCTGACAGCTGTCTGACTAGATCTATCTCGGTTGTGATTGGTTTAAATCGGTCACGTGGGCACCTGTGACATTTGACGTTTATGGAGGGGTGCCGACGAATCTAGTCAAGAAATTCGTGACTGAGTACTAAGTTGACAGTTCGGGTATGTGGCTGACGTAGAAAAAGTGACGTTCCCGACCAATCTAGTTTTTGCGTTCAGGTTACATCTTATCCAGACCAATCTAGTCGACTTAGATAACTAGATTCTTGAATGCGGCCAATGATATCGATAGTATGATATGAGCTGTCATTTCCGTGCAGTTTGACATTTGTATCCCTTTTTTTACGATGGCTGAGTAGCGAATGAACGGTGTATTAAGGCATCTAATGCGAGAATGCAACGACTTGCTCTGCTCAGCGGCATTTGAACGAATGAAATAGTATGCTATGAAATGCCCACCCTACATTTTATTGCATACTATCGTTCTTTCTTTCTATCAAATTTGACAGATATCAAGCTATGAAATATTGCTTGTGGAGACACTAGTTAATAGTGAAATGCACATTAGAGAATACCGAATTCCTGCATTTAAGTCTAATTCATGAACTCACATATACCTACTACAAAAGAAATGTGAAAGTAAAGTAAAGTGGAAAACACACTGGAAAGTTATCTATCTCTTTATTCCATTATCTACCCACCGAATTCGAATATCGATAAATTCTGCAATAATTACCTATGAAAAACTAACCATATCACATCCCTACCCAACTGACGTTTCGTTTCTTTGCTGTCATTCAAAATTCTACTACCACCACGTGTGAGAATCGGAAAAAGCATTTTTATTTCTCTTTGCAAAAAATAAAAATACGGACAGTCTACATAATTCCGTTCATTAATTATTATATAAACAAAAAATGATTTCCAAAATTTCAACAAACACAAAACCTGAAGAAGAACCTGTCAGTGATAAAGAGGAGAAAGAAAAATTATCAAGTGATGTTTTAGTAATAGCGCAAGAGGTGAAAATTATTAAGGCGCTGGCAAGCAATGATTTAGTGCAAAGGACGAAGCAATTAAAAAAACTGCGGCGTTGGTTGACACTGAGGGCCAGTAGTTCTTTCCGTAAGTCTATTTGTGTTCATAATCTGATCTTTAATTAATAAATGTTATGTTTTATATAGCATTTACCGAAGAAGACTTCCTGCGTATTTGGAAGGGCCTCTACTACATGATGTGGATGTCAGATAAGCCATTGGTACAGGAGGAACTAGCTGAAGACTTGGGCAAACTAATAAATTGTTTCACTGATGTAAAAACGGGTGTTCAGTTCTTTGGAGCTTTCCTGAAAACAATGTGCAGGGAATGGTTTGGCATCGACCAGTGGAGAATGGACAAATTCTTAATGGTATGATTTGGTTGGCGTTATGTGCGATACAAAAAAAAAAAAAAAAATGCATATACAATCGTTGATTTCAGCTAATTAGGCGAATGATGCGGTATATGTTCCGTTTATTGAAAAAAGACAACTGGACAGCAGCAAGTGTTAAGGAATTCAATTCACATGTCTTTGAATCAGTTTTGGCGGAAAACACCTCGGGGGGAATAACAATGCACTTTATGGATGTTTTCTTCGAAGAATTGGCTAAGGTTTCTGAGGGTGAGCTCAATGCAAAAACAGTTGGTCTATTTATAAAGCCGTTCGTAAAGTTTATGGCTGAGCAGCATGATTTCAAAATTATCGGCCACTGCCGCAACAGGGTTTTCCATCATTTGCTTTATCAGAGTGAATTGGGCCGGGAATATAGCGACAAGTACAACGCTTGGAAGGAGGTAAGTTCACTAAGTTTCTTGCTCTGAATTGTGTTAATTGAGTATATTTTAAGTTGGGATTCCCTACCGAATCTATTGATGATTTAGAAAAAGTTGAGGCTGCTTCTGATGCAGAAAGCGAAGGTTAGTAAAAAGCGTTAGCTTTATAACGGTATTTTTGCAACTGTCGGTAAATTTCAGACGAAGCAGATCCTCAGACACAGCAACAGCAAAAGCCCTTGGATCCCAGAGCTGGAAATGTAGACGTTTTTATACCGCTCCTGCCTTTGGATGCGAAGTACGTTGTTAAAGAGATAGAGTCTCTTATCTACAAGGAGGAAACTGCTCCTAGAAGTCGGAAGTTTCTAAAGGACATTTTACAAAAGTACGTACCAACATTTAAATTGGAATTATTAAATTGCAATGGGTCAATGCCAACAGAAGCCATCCATCTGATAAGTGTCCCAAAAAGTGAAATGTTCAGCTTTTATCCTAAGTAACAGTAAGATCAGACGAAGCCAACTACTACCTACTTTAATATAAAATGTACCCTCTAAACTTATTACAGTAGTTTCGGTTCCAAACTTCAATTAATTGGTTATTCCCTTCTTGAACTCTTATCCAATTATCGTGGCTCCTACTTTACTGCTCCTTTGAACTCCATTGAACTATACGCCCAGCCCAAAATGCATTTTAGCCGGAACGTCCTTAGTATATTTTGTAGACACTGATTCATGAGAGCTGGCAGCAAAGCATTTGTCCAATACCGTTCGAAAAATCGTAATCCCAATATTCGCACATCCATATTATCGACAGCGCTTTTGAAGCTCGCATCTCACTTTAACTCCAATTATACTATCCAAATTTTTCTTCCTTTTGTTTAGGTATCAAACATATCAGACGGGGAAATTCCCATTGGGTGTTCAAAAGATGCCTAAGCCAAACCTCAAATCGGATAAGCCCTTAATTAAAACCAAAGTGGACGCCTTGGAAGAAATGGAAAATGACATTTACTCAACATCGAGGAAGCTGAAACAACTCAACAAACGAAAACGTAGGAAACTTCTTGCATCATTGAACTTTAGCGAAGCCGACGAGGACACATTTGAAAAGCTGATCGAAAGTTCGTTGCCAAAGAGTCTTCAAAATGGTGGCCAAGCCAAGAAACGTAAATCGCTTTCCTGCATGACATGGGTCGAAGAGGAGACTGAAGTCTCCCCGAACAAAATCAAGAAAACTGAAGAGGTCACCGAAACCACAGAATCACAAGCTACTCCGAAAAATAATAAGAAAAAGCTAGCAAAAGGCAACAAACTGAACCTATCAGCATCTGCGATAAAAACAAATAAAAGTACTACCGAATGGGATAAACCCCTTGAGGATGGTGAAATTGAATACTTTGTCCCATCAATGAAACAACAACTTAAGAGTGCGAATGAAAAACTATCTAATCTTGTACCAAATCCATTTGCAAAGTTAGCTCAAAACGGCACCAACTCCCCGAAGACCCCAAGAAAGAATAAACTTCTCGGAAAGAAAGTCAAGAAATTGGCAACTCAAAGCATGAATATCATGAAAACACAGGCGGGTTCGCCATGTACTCCCCCCAAACGCGTGAAAATTGTTCTCCAACGAAATACCAGCCAGAAGCCAAGTGAATATATAAAACAAATTAGGAGCTCACCAAACGTACCCTATGATCCGAAAAACATGCCCACAAAAGGTCTCCTGAAACCCAACGCAATGCCGAGTCCCATCAATCCGTTCTACAAAAAGAAAATTGGTCTTAAACTTCTGAATGATACACTTTAAGGGCGCGCATATTGTTTATTCAAATTTTTACATGTTTAACTGCTAGCAACTATGAGTAATAAATTTTTGATTAGTAATGAAGAAATACTTAACAATAAGTAAAACAAAATTGGGTCTTTATATATTCTATTCATATTTATGAGTGTGCAACAGGTATCGTAATGCAAGGAGTGTTCCTGTAGTGGCCAGTCTCTGCTTCGAAGAGGATTTGTTGAATTTTCAACTTTGCCACTGAACGCGAGTACGAGTCTGGTATGGAACGCAATTGAGCAGCTACACTTCGGCAAAACAGTTCGAATTCATCGTCCTTCCAAATGACTGGTTCGTTTCTATTTTTTGAAGTGGCCGCTGAAGAATCTGCTGCACGAGTTGTGTCAAAAAATGACTGTATTGCGGGAACTTCCTCCGGTTGGTATTCGATTTGAGTATCAGCTTGATCAACAACTTGTCCAAACTTAAAATCCATTGAAGCTTCATGTGAATGTGTCGAAGTAGTTTCGAGTATATTATTTGTTTCATCTTCGTTTGGTTCGTTTTGCGTGACATCATCATTGCTTCCAACATCACTGACGTACTCGAAGGTGCAATCTTTTATTTCGATTTGGTTTGATGTTGTTTCGTCTTCCTTTGAAAAGAACTGAACGTATTTTTGAAAACTTATGAAGCGCAATAGCAAATGAAATGGTCATTATAATTATTAACTATACAAAAATTAAATTAGTTATATATTTTGTTATGCTATAGAGCTGCTTTGTTATAATTATCGACGCTGGCAATAGCATTTATATGACAAAAGTATGTGAAGCGCCTTTGGAAATGTACATAGGTAAACGTTATATTCAATAGTAAGTAGTAAATGATATGTTCATAATGCACCTACCGCTTTTCTGTGCCTTGAAACGCAAACATTTCTTAAGAAAGAATTCGCCCTGTTAAACCAAAACAACTTCGGTTTATACGGTTTGCCCTGTTCTTTATGCTTGTTAAGAAACCTTAACTCTTTTGCGTATGTTGTCCTAATACCCTTTACTTTAAGCTTAACATCGTGTGCAGTAAGTGAGGGAATGTTAAGGTCGTGAATTATTTTCAAGTATGCTCTGTCACGATCTGCTTTATTTTTATAGCTATCCAATGCAGGATTCCATAGACATTCCTGCTTTTCGTAGGCATCTAAAAAAGCCAATACCCTAATGTTGCGAACATCGATATTTGCCATTGCAAGTTTCAACAGTTAAGCATTCACTTATTTAAATTGGTAGCCGTTTATTATAAATATTTTTAATTTTATTGAATAATAAGAAACTACCGATTGAAATTGCAATGAAAATTGATTTGACAATTGACTAAAATTGAATGCAGACAGACGCCATAAAAATATTTTTTTTTTGACAGATTTATGTGCAAGCTGAATTCACTATAAGGACAATTCACAGTGAAGAATTACTATGAATTTATACAAATTTGGGACTGGGTTGAAATTATATATTTTTTTAATATTATGTTAAAACTGACAAAAATATATCGGGGAATAGATTTGTATAAACATCTGATCCTTGTATTCATTCAATATATGATTTTATTCTAAAAAACAATGCATAATTATAAAACGAATATTTAAATAAAAAAACACAGCCGTACTTTTACCTTTTTATTTTTAAATTTTTGTTTCTACATATATATATTTTGCTTCTATGCGGATAAGCTAAAAATAATTCTACCCTTGTAAAGCCACCATTTGAGAGATGTGCTGCTTTTTCAATGATCGAAAAAGTGATTGAAAATAAGAGGGAAATTCCTGCCACGCTTCCGTGATGGTGATTAGAATTTTCGTTATTTCCGCCAACTTATCTTAGCTTACGGATCTCTCATTCAACGTTAGTAATTTTTATAAAGTGTTTTCTTGTATAGAGAAATAAAGTTGTGCACGTAAGTGGCTTGTAATAGCTACCTACAATTTATTAAATTTTATTTTGCAAGACAAACCCTATTGAACGTACCCAGTAGCAAATTTTTATTTTTACATATTGTGAATGGATTTTAAATTTGACGTTAGATTTCGCCACTGGCGGCAAACCGCATTTATTTTTATGCGAATTGTAAACCATCCATAGGCTACCTACAGTATATTCAAGTGAAAATATTTATTAGTTTTATTCAGAAAATATTCAACTGCTACAATGGGTGAAGGTAAATTTTAAAACAAATAACAAATAAATCCAATCACAATAAAAAAAAAAACCCGTTTGTTTATACAGCAATGCCAGAGGATATGTGGACTCCATACAAGCACTTATATCGGATCATAGAAAATTCAATTGCGAATCCCTCCAAACAAATTATTCCAGAGTTAGAATCAGCCTTGAGAAAGCACAAACAAAACTTTACAAATATTTTAAGGAATCCGGTAAGTCGAAGTTAACTATATTTTTCTAAAAAAATATTAACCATTTCTATATCACTCCTAGCCCAAGAATGAGAACAATCGCTCTCAACTCAAACAAGGTATTACCGACGGCATTAATGTACCGGGGCATGGTCACATGTTGCTATCCAAGGATTTAGTTGATGAGAGCATCATCATCTCGGATATGTTTAATTTGGATGAATTTATGGCTTTGGAATTACTATGCACCGCTCAGCGTCAAATGCCGCAACATCCAGGTCTTCCTCGTGGGCTGGTAGCAATCTTGCTATATTATGATGGTCGCAAGGCCATTGCTTGTTCTTTGCGGGACTTGTTTCAGGCTAGTAATGGTGTATCATGGTGTACTGATGCTCCCAAGGAAGTATGTTGTTGCCAGATGTTTCAATTTACACATAATAATTGAAATTTTCTTTTCATAGGTAACCTATTTAATCTCATCGTTCACTCAGAACCTTGTCGAGGAGTCGAGTGTTTTGGGACGTATAATAGAACTCTTGGAACAGTTGGATATTTCCTCTGAGGTAATGTCTACCTAAATGCTTTAGATGTAGGTGATTGCAAAATAAAATTATATTTCAGATCAGCATTTTGACCAAGAATCGTGCACTTGGACCGGCAAAACATCGTCGACAAGTACTGGATCTCTTTGAGGATATTCGTTTGGCGTTAGCAACCGCACTGTTTAATTGGTCGGCTCAATGTGGTCTACCGAAGAACGTTGCCAAAAGACTGATGGAATATTTGTCGAAATACAAACCCACCGAATCAACTGGCGGCATTGATGATGTCACCATGACTCTGTTAATGGCATTACTGTATTCGTTTGATACCAGTGTGTTACAAAGACAGGAGGATAATGAGCGAAGTGTTCAAAACTTGCCAATTATCAATGAGACTGGTTATGCACAACATATATATGAAGCATTACAAACAGACACCAAGTGGGAATGGGATAACCGGCTAAAAGCAATTGTAATGTTTGCTTTTGGTTTATCAATGGCAAGCCTACGTCACGCACCACAAAATCTTCAATTTACCTCCGCCAGAGTGATTGACCGCGACGAACAGCTTGTGGACGAAGCGATTTCATTGAAAGTCTTCGATTTCATTCATTACTATTTCCTGGACAGGGATATTCTATTCAAGTATATGCATTCATTGCCAGTTTGAAGTTGGAATTTGTTAACGTTTATTCTTTTTAGGACTGAGTTCTTTTATCGCCGTGTGCACTCGTTATTCACCGATTTCATCGATTTTATGCATTCAAAGGTGAGTTCCTGCAGTTTTATAGATAAATAACGTAACCGTGCGTAAACTTCTCCCAGAACATTCCTAAAAAAAGAGTAAAAATTACTACTAGTCTGCTCTGGGAAACCATTTTCCTTTTGACACCTCTTGTGTTAGGATTGTTGAGGTGTGATCTAGAAATAATAGATATGATTTTTTTCCAGGTCACCGAATTGCGAGGACGAGCTGATGAAACAGCTCGAACTGTTCAAGGGTTTGCCAAGGAGGGCTTGGACCCACCATCAAATCTGGACCACAACTTCGAACTTCTTATGCTGTCTATTGGCAAATTCTACGATGGCAACAAATCAGGTCTATCACTTAGTGTAGAATACTGGGGGCCAATGGACATTCCTGCTAATTACGCAAAGACTACATCCCGTTCGGTCTCGTTGTTCAAATTTATTCGACTGGCCGGCGAACTCCTACCTCAGATTTTAATCGTTCCATATTTAAGAATGCTGGCTGGTCTCTCAAGCTGCGGACAATCAGCTCGGAACACATTCAATTTGCTAAAGCAAGGATCTGGCTTATCGGGGGGTGCGACGTTGTCCTGGGAACATTTTTTCAGTTCGTTAGCTCGATACTATTCGTACGTAGGCAAACATACTCTACTGAGCACTTGATAAAATGCATCTGATTTCAGAAATCTGCGGCAAGAACAGTGTCCGGGTAGTGAGACAATTTACAGAAATCGTGTGTTGAATAGGAGTATCAATCCGCAGGAAATTGACGGTTTACATGCTGTTTTGGGCGTTATACGTTCTGTTGCTACACACGATGAAATGGCAAGGGTGGCTCTATGTGAGCACCCCAACTGGGCACCTTTGCATGTGTTGCTTGGTAAGTTGAGAAAAGCATGTAAGTAGCTAGACGATAACCTAAATAAACTGTTTGTTTGCAGGGCTTTTAAGTTGTTCCGTGCCAATAAACTTGAAAGCAGACATTCTGCTGACATTGGCAGCTCTTGGAAAATCTAAGGATACTGCAATTCAGCTGTGGAATAATTTAGAAGCTTCCCAAATTATCGCTACTATTCCTACCACAAATACTTATGGTGAGTGTGATTAGAATGTCCTAATATCTGATTTCAAATGTATCTTTGGTGTAGTTGTGTGTGGATTGGAGGTGGAAATCGAGCAAAATGAGTCCCGAAATGAGATGTACCCTTTGTCACAAGCAGCTTTGGAGCTATTATATTCACTCTCATCGACTGCGGTACCAAGAAATCTGGGCGGTGGTCCAAGAAAACCTGGTCTAGATCCATATCTAACATTTATCATCGATGCGATTCTCCTTAAGTTTTACAACAGGTGAGCAGTCTTTGCATATTTCTCAAAGGTTTTCTTATTTAATACAACAACAAAAAAGGGGCGACTATTCTGTAAAGCGAAACGTTCAAACTGTTTCGTGTGCACCAACGATTTAAGTCGCATTGGTAGATTATTCGTGTGCACAAAAACGCTTGAACGCTTTGTGTGTTAGTTTATAATAAAAATTCACTATGCCACTATCATTTAAAGTACTGAAACAGAAACGTCTCCTTTTCGAACAACACAACTAACTCATCATCAATCGACTTAAGTAATTGCTTAGACAAATTATTTCTAACGGACAATTGTTTGTACTTGTGTATGATTTATGTAAGTTTCTTTTTTTCTACAGAAACTACAAAAATCCAGCAGAAAAGTGGGAAGTCGGCGAGAAATGCTTGAGAATACTTCACTATTTCCTCAAGTCATACGAGATAAGTCCGGCAGATTTTGCCGAGAATAAGGACGAGAATGCTCCGCCAGGCTATCATATAATGCTTCAATTGCACACTAAATCAGACACTCTCCGTTTGTTGCTTCACATTATCGATGAAGCTCGCAACTGCCTGGATCAATATCACCCGTTTTCCAAATTAAAATCAAAGCTGGAAGAATGTGCTCTGCACTGTCTAAATATACTCGAACTGGGTCTGTCTAATCAAGACTTGTATTTTGACGCTCATTCGGTGGCGAATTGCTCAACTTTACTCTCTGGCTTGAATAAAATTATGCTGGACGTTAATCCAAGAAGTGGGAAGCCGGACCATGTGCTGAATACAACAAAATTCGTTACCTACAATAGTTGGCTACCGCGTCACGCTTTGGTTTCTGTAAAGATATTGAATATAGTGTCGCGTCTTCCGAATGTCAGTTCACAAATCTTGGGAATGTTTACACAAACCGAGAGAATCCAAACTGAGATTCGTCATGGGTTTGTGGAGAGTTTAGAAGGAGAGATTCCCACCTCGTTGGCCGATGAATTTGACAACGAAGGCAAGAATGGGGGCAAAATCGAACTAGAAATGAAGGTATGTTCGACTTAACCTCAAAGATGTGCGTGTTTGATGCAAGATTTTCTATTTAAAGGAGGCCATCATCTGCCTAATTCAAGACTGCCTACCGCAGCCGGCTCCCAATGTTGCACACTTCCTATTAGGTTTCGATATAACTAAGGACATTCGATCGACGCTATTACAGAAGCCGGGTGTTCTTGACTTTCCAAGTACTTGCACAAAGTCGCTTGTTTTTCTCCTAGACAATCATTTGGAGGTAAGTGTGAACCAAAAACCTGACATCAGTCCTTTACATGAAATCAATTTCAGACGTTAAAATCAAAGGCTGACTGTGATGCGGCATATGAGAGCATAATCGAAAAAGCATATGGTCTCTTGTATGCATTGTGCTTCAATCACCGGACATCGGACACTATCCTGCGATTCTTACGCACATGCAACGACTTTTTGTGCAGACATATCTCGGCGTTGCCATTTAGAAATTACGAACGTTCACAAGTTCTGAATCAAATGAGCTACTTGCTCAAATGCACTGCCATCGAACTGAAAATAACGGCTGCCAATAGTCAGATAACACGGTTCCAACATTTGTGTGAAATACTTTTGGGTAAGATTTTATACAACTTGCATTGTAATCTATCAGTAGTAAAATGTTGTTGTTAAAGGTGTATCCGGGACTGCGAGTCAAGAAAATATTCCTTTGGAACTCAGCCACTACTATTCCAATCCTCTAAGTGAATTGAAGACATCCTCCGATAAGGGAGCCAAACTTCTGATTTGTAATTTGCTAGACTGCCTCGAGTTTGAGGCGAAATCGGTTACCCATCCCAAGTGGGATTTCTTTGATAATTCACTAACTGCACAGATCCTCCAAGAATGCGAGCACAAATCTGAATATGGCCCTAAATTGATAAACATTAAGAAACTGCATGACATTCTCAACGACGAACTGCACACTGTTCAAAATACGATTGCGTCGGGTCAGAGGCAGTTGATTCTCAAGGAAATCGAATCCGTATTGGTGTTTGCGCTCAAAGTGAATGAGCAGAAGAACAAGAGTTTTGCTACAGTGAAATTTATGGAAGCATGGGGACAGGTAAATCTACAAAAAGTCGTCTCTTGGATTGTTAATCAATTTAGTCTTTAGGTAACGGAAATATTATTCAGTTGTGCACCTATACCCGCGCTACCGGTCGAGGTGAAACAGGAGCTTATAATTGAAATACTTCAGGGTATACTAAGCAAAGTGGTGCCAGTGCAGATAATATTAGAGTTGGCGAATATATCGTCGGGGACAGTGCTGTTGCTGCTGGTTAACTTGCGTTATTGCTACATTCAGAAGTCTACTGCGCAAAAGGAATCAGGTGAGAAGAGTTAACCCTCTGGTAGATTGACTGTAATTATAATCTAGAGACTACCAAGTTCCTTCCCGTGTGTGTATTGGGGTACGGAAAACTTGTGCTAGCCTAATTTCTTCTGTAGAACCAAATACGACCAGTACGGTGGATTTGGATCGATTCATTTTTTCATTAGCGTTTTCCGATTTTTGTAACAAAAAGCTTTAAAATGATTTATTATTTTTTTTTTTTTGTATTTTTTCTCCAGATCAAAACGACAATCGTCACCTATCAACTTTCAGTGGCAATGGCAAGGCGTTGTCAACATTTTCCAAGTCGAACACACTCAGTCTTAAATTTATTTTGCGAAACATCGTTGAGTGGATCATCGTCAGTGGTGTGACATCGCAAAAATTGCGAATCAACTTATACGCATCACTTCTTAACTTTATGCACATTGTTAAGGGAAATGCCGGTGAAGCCGCCGCAGTAAAGGCCGATGATGAACAGTAAGTACCATCAAATAAACGTACGACTGTCAACGTTTTTCCATTAATCGCATTTTCAGCTACATTTCCCGCCTTGACCGTTCCATGTTTGCCTCCGAGGACAATGAGCATCTCGGCGAGTCTAATCAAGTTCAGATGACAATTGAAGTTTTTACCTCTTTCGGAGACAAACTGATTGACATTCTTTGCCATGATTGCATAGGGGGTCATGATATCTGTAAAATGTCGGCATTGTCGTGCATTGATACTTTGCTGGACTTGGACTCTCTGACGAGCTTTATAAACTTTATTGCAAAGCGTGGCTATTTGTCACATCTCATCGACAGCCTATTAAAGTCGGATGAAAGCCTATGTCGAGTTTTGCGTAACACTCCTGAAAATATGAGGGCGTTGTATGTTTACGAATCGAAGATGGCAATGTTGGCTCGCGTAGCCGGGTCGCATGTGGGCGCAGAACTTCTCTTGGAAGACAAAATTCTGGGAGTTCTTTCAGGCATGAAGGTGTTTGATATGCATCCCGACTTTCAAATAAACAGTTATTCACGCCACAAGCGGCAAGACTCGTTTGTCCCTCCCATTGAGACGCGCTATCAGCAAATACTGTTTCCTGCTTTGAGTTTGTGCGATGCAATTATTTCGACACTCGGATCAGAAAACCATTCGGCTGTGTCACAAGTAATGCATTTCTTACTTTCTCACGGCGATATGATCGAGATTATATTGCGAGCTGGCACTCCGTTTTTGGATCTTGGTTTACTGCAAGAGCTTTCTGCAATCACCGGCTTGATAGCTCGTACTACAAACCAGGTTCGTTGACTGCAAGGAACTGGCAAATGGGGGTTATTGTTTTTTTTTTTTTTTTTTTTTTAAGGAATTTTGTGCATTAGCTGATCCCAATTTCAACCAAGAAGTTGGAGTTCACCTATACCGTATGCAGCGTCTGATGTTGTCCCTCTTTCCTCGGTTCATAATTAGCGAGGCGACTTTGAAAGAGATGTTGAAGCCAGAAAATATGATGTTCGAGCCAACGGATAAAAACAAAGCCCTACAAGTGAAGTACTTTTTGGAAACTGCGTCAAATATAGCCCTCTATTGTCGGAATGCGATTGCAAATCATTCAGCAGATCATCGCGCAACAGGAATACTATTCTCCCCCAGTATTACGGATTCGATTCAGAGGTAACATAGCCATAGCCACTTGCGGATGCAGGATATCAATCAGTTTTGTTTTTCAGCAATGAAAACCGCAGTGGAGCACTTGAGGTTTCTCCAAGCCTTGGAATAGTACTCAATCAACTGAAGAACTCGGTGGAATACTACAATAGGCAAAAATCAATTTACGACAATCTTCTTCGTCAGCGTGCGTCTTTGTCCAATATAAGTCTTGATTCTGGTGGTATGTACATAAATTTCAAGATCCTCAATGATTTCACTTCATAATTTTCTTTTAGCCCGCACCAATTATGCTGAGCTCTCAGAGCGTTTGTCCGAAAAGCAAAATGAACTAAATCACTGTGCATTTATCACTGAACAGTGTTTATACCTGTTGTGGACGCATCTGGATTTTTACATGAGGCGCACTATTCCCGTGAACACTCTACAGTTCAATAAATCAGTTGCATTTCCTTCAGACAGTAAGTGCAAATGTTTAAACTCGAAATATCAAAATTGTCGACAAAAAAAAAATGTTTTTCTTCAGGTTTTGTTTCATCATCGGCTGAAGCAAGTTGGCGTGTTTCCTCGGATGATATCAGTTATCTAAAGAAGAGCCTTGTTTCAATATTCAACGAAACATTTAGCAAACAACTGATATCGACTGCACAAACCCAAGCAGTGGCAGATAAAGGATTCACTGAAGCTTTGTTAAGACGTATAAAATGTTTGATACAATTTGTGCCAGTTAATTAACGATGTTCAAAGTAAAAAGTCTATTGTTGTAATAATAATGTCAGTTCGATTTTCTATATCCACATTGTTTTATTTTTCTTCGATGGACTTTCTAAGTACCTACCACTACGTTAGCCCATATATTATTAAAACTATGGCAATGTGGGGTGAAAAAATAAGTATGTATAGATGTGAAAAGAGAAGAACAAAAACAGAAACGGTTGACGGATTTTTAAGAGGACTTTCAACAATAAATCACACAGTGACATCAAAAAATTGGTCAACAGTCGTCTAAGATGGGTAGGACATGTAGATTGGATGGGCCTGTAGGGTTTTGACTTCAATCCCGAAAGACAACGCAGTTAGTTATCTCGTCTTAGATAAATTGGAAACTAACTTAAACCTAGATGGACTGCGCAGTAGGAGGCAGTGAACTATAATTCTGCTCTAAATGCTGAGGCGTATTGGTTGACGACGTCCAGACGCCCAGCAAGTAAAGAAGAGAGTTTCAAGTATGTAGGTAGGTAGTTTGTGGCAATCGGCCCTAGCGAGGTCCCGACGGATTTTCTGACTTCTCCGATTTTATACGATTCGGAGGATTGCTACTGCGGATTTTCTTGTTCCGACATTTTGAAACGCGTATCGGTGAATTACTTTGTGCGATGAAGTGCATTTTTTTGTTTTATTTTTTCTAAGATTTTTGTCTATATTATCGTACAATGGAGTTTTGAAAAAAGTCTTTTTTTTTTTAAATTTAGTTTTCTTTAGTTTATGGCAATACATAATGATTTAGATCAAAATAACTCCCCGACTAGACTTCAGAAGACCATTTACCACGTGTTTCCCCAGCAGGGACGAATGGAATGAGGACCAACCAACATCCATTGGACCAACCATACCCATATACACGGATGGATCAAAGATGGAAATTGGCGTTGGCGCGGGTTTCTACTCGGAACGTCTCGGACTATCCAGTTCAATCAGACTACCCAACCACAGCAGCGTATTCCAAGCTGAGGTATTGGCAGTGACAACAGCTGCTAAACGGGTTGCAATGATGGCAATACCTTATGCAGATATTACCTTTTTCATTGACAGTCAAGCGGCAATAAAAGCGATCGCTGCCGCTGAGATAAAATCTAAGCTTGTAAGTCGCTGTCGCGAAGAGCTGCGGGTTCTTGGCGCGCAGCACAACGTAAGATTATGCTGGGTCCCTGGGCACAAAGGTGTGTCTGGGATTGAAAAAGCTGATGAGAATCAGTTCAGATGACCTGTGCAGAGGATGCGGTGATGAGGAGGTGCATGAGGACACCCCACACTTTCTTTGTCACTGCCCAGCACTCTGTCACATAAGAAACAAATTCCTTGGCAGTTACTTCTTCGAGGATTTAGAGGAACTCTCAAATAGGTCCTTTAACGACCTACTAAAATTTGTAAATAAAACGGACTGGTTTTCTAATCCGTAGGTTTTTCATAGGTTTCCAGTGTATGGGGGCAGTAAACTCCTAGGGCATCACAACGGATCTACATTGATCTAAGTGTGGCACGTACAGGTTCCCCTGTTCTGCCAACCCGCTAACCTAACCTAACCTAGATCAAAATGAGAACTCAAAGTAAAGTTGATGTTTTCCAAATTATTGCGTCCTTAATTTTCAATTTGAATCACTGAAAAAGCTAATTTTAAAAACCGCTCATATCTCGAAAACCCCATTTTGGACTTCGATAAAACTTAAAAAAAAAAAAAACAAGAACCTAATTTGTCTGCCAAATGTTACAAAAACCGCTCTAACGATTTTGATCAAAATACATATTAAATATAATATAAGTATCCTTAAATAAGACGCCGTACCTAGTTTTTCTCAAAAAAAAATCAAATAAATCAGTTTTTTAATTAATTCTCAAAAATGACTACCCAAAAGCCGATCTCTGTTCATATATACCTACATATTTTTAAAACTCAATACGGCAATTTAAAATTGAAATTGCATTAACCATTAAAAATGCAACGACAGCAACGCAAGACTTATTTTTAGCAAATATTGTCGACTTCTTCTTTTTTTAAACCATTTTAAATACGCACCTAAAAATAATTCCAATCAGAAAATCTCGCTTCACTAACTTACACACGTCCATCGGGACGTGTTTATTATAAAAAATAAGCAAATTATCCTTAAATGTCCTGGCAAACAAATTTATTCATTTTTCCATGATCGAAAAAAGTTTTTCGTACGGAAAAATTTATAAATTCTTACTTTAGAAAATTAAAATATAATTTTCTATTTTTTTTAATAAAATAACTTAATAATTCATAAGCAACATTTTAAGATCAAGATTAAGTTCAAACATCAGGCTAAAGTGTTCAAAAATCAAAAGAACGGTTTTACGGTTTCGTTTTACGTAAGGCTATAACTGGGGCCTAACGAGAGCAAACCCAATTAGGTATATGCTATGCTGTTAATCAGAAGGAACATACAAAATTGACGAATCGGACAGAAAGTCGCAAACGTAATCAGCTATATAATTTTGAGGTGGTTAGGGACTTATCTACCTCGGTTCCGATATAAACTCGGAAACTTCGGCCTAAGAAGGCAATTGAGAAGTAAGGCTTTGTCCATAAACACTGAGGATACACTACAAAAGACCCTCATCATCCCAGTTATGCTGTATAGTGCAGAAGATTACCTTGGTTGTTTTGAACGAAAAATTCTTTGTGTCCATTTGCGTTGATGGGATTTTGGAGAAGGAGATTTAACAGCGAACTCTACGAGCAATACACGGATATCGACTTGGTCAGAAAAGCACGAATCAGTCGTTTGAGATGGCTAGGGCATGTAGAGTAGGTAAACGGACAATAGTGCTATGGCCCGAATAGTCTTCGACTCCGAACCAGAAGGACAATGCAATAGAAGGAAATCTCGCCTTAGGAGGCGCGCACAAGTGGAAGGGCACCTCAGCCAACTTGGAGTGCGCAAGACCGAGCTAAATGGAGAGGCCCAGGTCCACCCCGGACTGTAGAGCCACTTAAGTAAGTATGTAAGCTATACGAAAAATAATTCAGTATTAAGTTTTCGACACCATCTATATAAACAGCACGATAGTCTCCTCTGAATCGTAATCTTCAGATGACGAGGAAGACGAAGAACATGTCGATGGAGATAATATAATTCCTTCAAATTTATATCCATGGCTGATGGCTATTTATATTTGCCATTTACGGAAAACCACATAAGTACTAACGTATACTACCTACTAATGTACTAACATACATTTTTTTTTAGATCCCGTTTGTATTAAAAACAGGTCTAAAACTTATTTTTACTCGACGGGACGCAGGGAGGGTTATGTGTTTCGCGCGTATCCTATGTACGTTCCTACGTGACGCCCATTAGCCCAAACGGCTTGACCGATTTTGAAGAGTGAGGTGTCATTAAATTGAAGTTCTTTCCCGGAGTTTCATAGGCTAAAGAATTTTTAGCCGCTAAACAAATAAATATAAAAATAGGTATTAATCACAAAAAAAAAAAAAAAAAAAAAAAACAAAATAAAAAAGTTAATTTAAAAAATCCGACTGACTGTAAAGAAGATTTTAAAACATTACAACAAGACACTTTCAAGTATAACTAATTGACAATCGGAGACTACCTACACAATCTGACAAAAATATGCGCAGCGTTCGACTGCCAATTAGTTACATATTATATGTACCTACTGTTTAATCTTTTAAAATCTTTTTTTATAGTCAGTCGGGTTTTTTGTTTTTTCTTAATTTAACTTTTTTATTACATTACATATAGTTAGGTATATTTTTTAGTTCATAACTCATTTCCTTCATGTCTAGAGTGAAAAGCACCTACCTATGTTTTACTACTATTTACACAGATTACCTATATCTATCGCATTTACTGTCTACTTCACGGAAAATAAATTGCGTCGCTTTATTGAAACTCCGAAGAGTGTCAATTACTTACACGGGATAACAGTGCGTTATCCGCTTCCATACAGCGTAAAGTGTTGACAATTGAATTGTTACATGTATCTCCATAAATAATGTCAAATCGAGACAAATATCTGAAAGGCCATTACTGTTCAGCTTCTGGGATCATTTTCTGAGTGCGAACAAAGCACTCCGGAACACACCTTTTCAATAAATAATTTCAGCCTACCTATACATCCTTTCATAAGTATACCATCATGCATCGACGAAAGAGTGATTTATGTGTTCTGGACTCGTTATCCCCTTTTTTGACAGCATAAACAAACAAATAATATAGAAAATAGGTAGCTGGACTATGGCTATGAAACATTAGCGTTGTCCCTGTCACAACTCTCGTTACGTGGATGGGATACCTACCAAAACGACCCTTATTTTGTTCACCTCCGTTAAAAAATACTATCCATAGGTTTAATGAAAATTGCACATAGGGTACCTACTTCAAGTTTTTTACATAAACCGGAATGTTTTCTACGAGTACCAAAACCATAATGGCTGAAGAGGTTGAAAATCTGTTTTATATACCTACCCGTTTTCATTCATCATCATTCATCAATCTTATCAACGCAAATTCCAAATCTATTCAAGTATCTAGTTACAAAGATATACTTATCATGTTGTTCTCAAGTGTGACCTTTTAATTCATCCATATGGGGTGGAGAGTGTATAGGAAATGAAAAGGCGGGCTAATTGTAATTTCAGTTTCATCCCTTAGAATAATATATAGGTACAACAATTTGCTAGTATTAGGGGAGAAATTATTCGATAAGCAAGGGGTGACCGAAAAGGTATATACTAACCTATGTATACAATGCGATGGAAGGCGGAACTTGAGTAGGTAATTAAGGTATACTTGTATAGGTATATAGCTCATAGCCTAAAGCTGTGCTTGGTACTGCATACGCAAGTACGCTAAGGACCATAACATCTTCAATGCGAGGTAGATCTAAGGATTAAACAAAATCAGCTTTTCTATGGCTGAAATGTTGTGTATTCCGTTTTACCCACTTGGTAGTCGCAGTAGCTTAGTGGTTATACTCTGTTCAATTTATATTTTCAGTACAGGCCTTATGGGAAGCTCTTTTTTCTACCAGTGGTGCCGGTAGCTACTCTCACGGCACTCAAACAAAAGATTTTCCACTGAAATAAAAACGAAACCAATGTACTGTACAAAGAATTTGTTGTTGTAATTCTCCTGAAATTCGCATACATCCCACCACAACCTGTCTGCCACACAGCCTCGGGCAGAATGAGCACGTGCACGATCGTCTTGCGTTCGCTTGCTATTATCATCAACCAAAATAAGCAGTGTGACGTGTGAGCAGCGTTGCCAGTTTGGGGGTTTTCCCCCCAGATCTAGGGGTTTTTTTGATTGTTTATTGGGAAATCTGGGGTTTTTTTTTTTTTAACTGCGTTCAACTTTTTGTTCAAAAGTTGTTGTTTTTTTTTAGAAAATAACTAAATCTGGGGGTTTTTCAGATTTGTCTGGGGGGAAATATTTCAACTGTCTGGCAACGCTGCGTGTGAGTGACTGAAGCACATCAGAGAAATGTTACCATATATGTCAATTTTGGCATATCATTAAGGGTTTTTCTTGGAATTTTGTCAAAGAACTTTCGGTTTTGGTGCTTTTTAAAGCTTTTGAGAGCGAATAAATGAATTTGATTGTGTGGGATGTTTCCATACAGTTTTTAGGTACTCCTTTAATTATTTTGTATATCTGAAGGATCTGTTAACATGCAGTTAAACCATTTTTTCTTAATAAAGGGTTGGTATTTGGTAACCCTACCGATATTTGTGAGAGAATTATGCCAATTTATAGTGCTCACTATGGCAACCATGTGAGAGCTTTAAAATGGAGACAGCTTATTAAAATCCATAATAGTAAGGGTGAAAGGCAAATAGCCTATCTTCCCTGTACTGAAAATATAAATTGAACAGAGTATAGTGTGTTGGACTGCTATGCGGGGGTCCCAGGTTCGAATCCCTCAAAAACCCAATTCCGACTTACGGTTTTTTTCCGCTGCGCTACCTCTCGCGAACGTCTGACAAACATCCGAGAGTATAAATGTCTTGAAAGAGCTTCTCAATTAGCCGTTTGGAGTCGGCACAAAATTGTAGATCCCTTCCATTCGTTCCAAAAATGAGAAACTCACACAAAACGAACGGTTGTGAGAAACTAGGCCTAGGGTCTCTCCGGACCTGTTGCGCCAACTATTTATTTATTTAGGCCCACTTGGCTGACACTGCGACCTGAAATATCTAATGGGGAAAGTTTAATCTAAGAGACGTGCGACCTCCCTAATGAAGGTCAATAAGTCCTTAGAAGCAGAGTGCCCTGTATCTGCTGGTGAGCGGGTCTCTCTATTAAAGACACGTTTTCTTAACTAATGAAAAGTCGGGCAGTCGCAGAAAATGTGTTCAGAGGATTCGACATCCTCCAGATGATGACCAGGGACATGCTCCCTGTTTAAGACGAAGTTGTTTTTGCCAATCATTAATTGCCTTAGCGCAGTAGTCCAATTGACTGTGCAGTATAGTTCTGGTCCGGATTGAAAAGATTCGGAAGCAGCCCTAGCTCGTTTGCCTGCATGTTCGTTGCCTACAATACCCTGATAGCCCGGAAAGCCAGCCAAGCTTAGCTTGTTGTGTATGGCAAGGGCTTGCAGAGCATCGTGACAGCTCTTAACAGTTTTGGAGTCCATTGTATTGGACGCCAAAGCTAATAAAGCTGCCTGACTGTCTGAAAAGATTTGAATGGTTGCACCTTTCATACCTTTTTTTTTAGAGATAAGATTAGCGCAAGTTTCGATCGCATGGATTTCCGCTTGAAAAACCTTGGGACTCATTCCCATGTGTTGTGATGTGCTTTTTATCTGGGCTGGGGTTAGCTCGCCGGATCGCAAGGTTTTTCCCAAAGAAACACAAACTTTGGTTATAGAGGAGTTTCCTTTATTACTTTAAATCTGCGGTCTACTTAACAATCAATCGATTACAATATTACAATTCGATGTTTTAATTAATTCTAATATTTAGAGTATGTTACAATATCGGCATAAATTCAAATTATGTACTTTAATCTGTTAATTACAATTTATACAATTCGAGGTTTTAATTTATCCTTTTAATATTTTTAACTATAGAATTACAATTCAACCAATTTCAAAATGCTTTTTCAAATTGTTCTTGGTCCTCGTGATTTAACGGCACGGTCTTCGGATGGGCGTGGGATGGATCCGTCTTGCGACAGTCCCGAAACCTACAGGTCCGTGTCTCGCGGCAGGCTTTGTAACCTACAGGTCCGCCTTGCGGCAGTCCTGGCAACCTACAGCTCCGTCTTACGACAGTCCTGGCAATTTACGATTCTTCCTTACGGAGGACTCGGCAATTCGCTAGCTACCCAGAGGCTTGCTAGCATCAACAATTTCGAGTAGTTTGTCAAAACAAAACTACTTGAGGAACAAATCAACGGTACACCAGATTGGTACGCTTCCATAGTGTGATTTTGCTCGCTTGTTTGAGAACGAGAATATACAGTGCATATATCACACACTGGAGTATAATTGAAGAAAAATGTGATGTAACGAATGCATCGTTCGAGGTTCATGAGGACATATCTCACTTCCTCTGTCACTGCCCGAGCCTCTGTCACTTGAGGAAAAGAACACTTGGAAGCTATTACTTCCATAACTTAGAAGAACTTTCTGATGTTACACTCTCTGATCTTTACAGGTTCTTGAGGAAATCAGGATGGTTGGACAACGTCGGGTAAATACTTGAAGGAGAGGCATGTACTAACTATCTACAGCACCAACGATCAACCCCCAAAAAAAAGTGCATCACAATGGGTCCACAAGGACCTATGTGTGGTATAGTAGGGTCTACCCTGCTCTACCAACCCGTTAACCTAACCTAACGAATACATCGTTACAGTGTATTCTATCTTACTATATCGGTCTATCGATATCACGAAGGTTCTTAGTCCCATTGTCTATATGAGAGCTGCAAGAAGTGAAAAAAAACTATGCTTTTTAGGCCGCGTAAGTCCACCCCCGATCAAATATTCCTGGCAAAGACGTATAAAAGTCCACACCTGTTTATCGATTGTAAGGCCACATTATCGCATTTTAAGAAAATATATAGAGCTATGTGTAGTTTTTACATCCCTGCAAAACTCGTCAGGTTGTTAAGAATGACACTTCCTGCTCCATTATGTTCGGAAACAATCTCATTATAACACCTTTGCTGTAAACAAAAGGACTTAGACGAGGTGAAGCGCTGTCATTTAACTTTTTCAATACTTTATTTAAAAAAGTTGAAGCAAACTCAGAAGGCAAGTGCACAATTTTCAAAATTTTGTACAATTACTTGAATACGCGAATGCCTTGTTCTTGAGTATAGATGTACCTACCCTGAAGCCTGAACTAAAAAATCTGATTGGTCACATATGCGAACTGTCAGCTTATGTCGTTTTGCAGACAGAAAAAACACTTTTTTCAGATTCAGAGCAGTTTTTCTGCTCTCGAAATCAGCTGGCTGTCAGATTTCATGTTCCATTGGGTGCAAGGAAAAAACCCTTTTTTTTCAGAGTCGGAACAATTTTGCGAATCTCGATTTCTGAGCGCATATGCTCCGCAAATCATTTTTAGTGTCCAGGCTAAATTTTCAAACTCTTAATGGCGTAATTTCAAATACAAAACTGCATATTGTGACCTACAAAATATATAAGGTGAAGGCTAAAAATGATTATTAGTAGGGCCTGTTGTGTTTAAATCAGTAAAAATAGTTCTTAACTTCGTCTATTTATCTAAAGATTATCTACCCGGCAATTAAAATTAGATGCAAGTTTAAAATTGTAAAATGAATTCCCCTTATTTTGTGTACCGTTCTCTTGTTACCCTTTGGATTGACTTGAAGTAGTAATAGAATCATCATCATCATTTGAAAAATATAACACAAGCACACAGCCCCCTATATTAATGAACAAAATGCGCACAAGTAAGTTAGCTAGTAGATGTCAGATAGCATACAAAAATTCGACGTAACTTTTGAGTAACGCGTTGATAACTTTAACACAGTAGTTATTGGCAGGTTATTAGTACTAGGGACGGGGAGTATCGATGTATAATGTTCGCCGTGGAAATACAGAAGTAGGATAATCAAATATACTCACAAGCTAACGCCAGAGGTGTAGGCCAAAAATACGAAACCAAGTTCACCTAATCTTGTGATGGTTTTAAGACAGCCAAGTTTTCCAGAATCTGAGTATTAGAAGCTATACAATTTGTAAACTGACATAATATAGGTCTGTTCCTTTACTTTTGTAGTAAGAATGGAAAAGACTGTCAAAATAGCAGCTGGGGGATAAACTATCTCACAGAGAGAGAAGCTTACGAAAAAGTTGACAGAAAATTAATGACAGATACATAATTCAAATATTCAAAAAATGGTACGAAAAGTCGTTAAAATGTCTGAAAAACTCGAGGAATTTGTTAATTTACTAAGAAAATTAGTTATATCATCTAGCTGGCGAAGAAAAGTGATCTGGAATTAGTCGAACTTCATTTTGATGAATCCGAGTATGTGAAAAAGTTTGTACTGATTGAACTACAAGCATTCGAAAAGAGGAAAAAGCGACACTGCATGAAGAATTACATGGAGGAGTTTGTTCCTTGTTCCAGCGAGGAAGAATTTCGTCGCCACTTTCGAAAGAATCTTGAGGAGAACCTTCAATTTCACTTTGCCGCCTATTGATACCATTTTGATACTCAAGAAATCAAAAAATAATCCACTCATATGCCAAATGGGACAACAAATTTCAAATCAGCTGGTATTTGTAAGGTGACTGACAGCCTTTTCACTTCTTACACCAAGAAATTTGTTGAGTAAAAATTCGTAAGATTCTCAGTGGAGGGGCAATATCTTGCTCTCTCGATGACGCTGTCTTTTACGAATTTTTCGAGTTAAGGAACGGCACTGATTAAAAATTCGTAAGAATTAGAAAAATTCGTAAGATTTATTTATTATATTAAATAAGAGCACCTACTTGATTCAGCATAGTCGGTACTGTGCGACTATACCAACTAAACCCTCAGTTGGACAATAGAAAAAAATTGTTTGATAGGATCTAAACCTTATGTACCAATCTCATGCATAATCAGATGCACTAATCAATTAATCCCTTCAAATCGAAATATTCTATGGGGCTCTTGCCGCGAACAATACCGACTTCTATGTCACAATGAAACACGTGTATGTGGTACTTTGATTATAATCAGCACGCGATCGACCTTTGTTTTTTGGAAATCATTAACCACTCGCACCATGCAGGGTATGTAGTGCATTCGAAGGCGTGCTGTTTATTTTCATAAAACAATTGTTAAATCTCATTTACCTAACACAGAGCTGATGGATTTTATAATAATAGTCTTGGAAGGAGGCCATAGCAAACGGAAAGACGTCGCTCGGTTCATGCTGCGGAAATAATTAGTGCGGTTTTTTAAGGATGGGCGGTAAATACTGTAGGAACTATATTCGCATATTTTACGAAAATTATATAAAAGCATTAATGGACAAACAGTCCTAAACTATGTATATAATTAGGAGAATGTTAAAAAATATTTGCATTCAAGTAATTACCATTGGAGAATCCATAAATAATTTTCTGTATTGTAATACATTGCCCTCTTTGGTTATCAATTGTAAAATTATTAATTTTTAAAATAAAGCAATAAAAATAATGAAGTATTTTTGTTAAATCCATATCTCATTTGTAAATATAGGTAATACAAATTAAAATGCACAATATTCCATGATGATGATGATGTTCTTGTTTAACATTTAACAACAAAAATTGACAACGAGCTGTTAATTTTATAGAAATTGCGATCATTTTTACAATTGTATATTGCTAAAATGAGCAAACTCTGCAAAACTTACAGTTATCTGTGAATTTGAACGCATTTGCTCTTTTCTACAGAATTATACAATTTATTGTAAATTTGTCTGCCAAATATTGGAAAATTTACAATGGACATTTTTTTTGGGTGTAGAAATGTTTAAAAAAAACCACCACGTGAGTGATTTAATATAACGTCTCATAAAGGTGACTCAGTTAACTGCACGATATTCCTCTATCCTAACCAACGCCTGCTAATATAAATGCTCGTAATACGCACAAAAATATAGAAATCATTTTAACAAAATAGTACAGGTAGAACGAACGACATCACCATAAATCTCGCCTTCAAAAATATTACCATGAAATGGGCATAATATTCAGTTGAATATAATATTTCCCGGAAGACACCGACAAGGGCGTTACAATTACAATACAAAACAACCTGAGTTTGAAGCTAATTAGTTTCAATCAATTTCTGACCTTGAAGACGATGTGTGGAAGAATCTAAATGGGTCTGAGTGTGTGCCATCATGTGTTCTTAAACTCAAACGCTCGAACCTTTCAATTGTTTAGGACTGTATTCCGTTTGAGTTCTTTCATCTTTTCCGCGCTCTGTTCACTATAGCTATAACATACCCAGATGGACAGTTATTGCTGTTTAATATCCTTTTAAACGAAGGTCGGTGGATTTTCAAAGCAAATTGAATGAGGCATGAAAGTGTTTTGAAACAAAGTTGTAAAACATGCACGGCCTCGGAAATTAGAGGGCCCACCCTTGTGTTGTAGTAGGGAATGGAATAAAACATATATTAATGCACTCAAAATACTAGTAGAAATTATATTATCCTATTCTCAAAAAAATTGTATGCCAGACAAGCAAAGGTAGGTATTCCTAATGGGAGTTTTAAAAAATTCCCTTGAAATAAAAAACAGTTTTTGAAAACTTTGAAAATTCTTACAAATGATTTGCTGTTGCAATTTTAAATTGAAATTTGTTGATGGAAAATTGTTATTAATGGCGTTTTTCATTGAAGATCCGAGAGGATTGCCTCGAATTTCAGAATAGCTCTTTTCAATGAAATTTGTTGGAGCACTTTTGCAAAAGTGTTAGACACCATTATAAAGTATTTATGTTTTCTCTAGAATGAGGTCAAATGTTGCCCGCTGGGTTTTTCTAACAACTATACCATATCTGCGCCAAAACTCAAAAGCAATACATTATACAGCCTCCAATGTGTGATTGACTCACTTACAAGTTCAAATCAATTTTCGTACCTATACCAATTCATAAAATAAAAAATTCAATAAGTTCAAATGTATCATGCTGTTTTGTTTTGTTAACAACTGATTTTTTTTATACTTCCAAATCGAATTAAATGTACGTAACGAAAAAAAAAAAAAAAATGTGCCCCTTTGATTTCAATGTCAAACTAGAACCCATACTGAGTATTTATGTTTCAAAAATTATGGAAAAGGATTTACAAGATATAACATAATTGCACTTCAAGCTGTTAATTTTACAGCGCGCCATACATCGAATACCACACGTCGAGATGGGCGAAAGTGTCGCAACTGTTACACTATAAAAGGGTATGCTTCCAGTTGCACAGGGGAAAACATTGCCTTCTGGCGTAACTGAATTTTTTTTTTTTTATTTAAATAGAGAAAAATTATAGGTGTATGAATTGATTACGCCTTGACCAATGGTCATTCTAAAGTATACGGCCAATGTTTGCATTGTAGGTATTCTTTTCAATAAAGCATGATTAGTAAGTGAATGGTGTCGTTTTGTTCTGATTCCGTTTATAGCCCTAGCTAATAAAAAATTCTCGTTTAAAGCTACTCAAGATCAAGATAGGTGTTTGAATTGAATATTTTGCAAAAATATACAGCTACGGTATGCAACGAGTAATGTAAAAGTAGAATAAAAAAACAATTAGATGAAAAGACAACTTTCTTTACTAATAAATTTATAATCCTTTTTAGTCTTAATATTTTGTAGGTCACAATGGGTAATTTTATATGGAATTGTGAGTTCGTAAAATCTGTCACTAACACTATCGAGATAGAGTGTTTCGTGAGGCCCATTCTTTTACAGATGGGCTATCTGTTTCGTTCAAACACTTGAGGATGACAAAGCCAGTTAGCCAGAGTATTGTGTTTGTAAACATCAGCTTTCCATTCGACAAAGCTTTTATTCTGTTTTTTGCACTCTATTGTAAACTGTTTAGTATTCTTTAATTATAATTTAACAGCCATATAAAATCTGTTTTGTTTTCCTAAAAGTTTCTTAGCTGTCACCTGTTTTTTTCTTCTTCATATTTGACACTAACGTTTTTCGTTGTAGCGAACTACTCTATTGCTTTTCATGTTTGATTTTGCCAAAAAAAAAAATCATTTTTCTTAAATGCCAAGTCAAAAACGACATAAATAATTTATAAGTATGTACTTATATATTATCGCGCAACGAACTTGTTAAGATAGTTTAAATTAGAAGAACTTTATTATGTGACAGATGTCATAGTATGACGAGTTAGATATTGTTGTCAGGCTAGTAAATTTGTTTTAATTTCAACAATAAGTTCATTTAGCTGAAAGATGGCTATAAGGATAAATAAGACTTAGCGCGTTTTTCGAAAGAAAAGAATTGCCCTTTCTATGTTTTATTGAAGAAAAAATGGCACTTCCAGGTCAATTATTAACACGACAGAAGTGACTGGGATATTTTTTAAGAACTGCCCTCAACAACACACACTAGCAAAATGTCAAATTGAAATGTTTGTTGTGTCGTTGTTGGAAACAAATTTTGCGCCATGTGATCCGAAAATACGCAAATAATCGTGAGAAAGTAAACTTTAATTGAAATAAAGTAATTTTGCTTATTAAAGCATTCATTTTTATTTTAGAATTCAACAAAAAAGTAGCAACAGAAAACCATATCTTACATAAATGTACCTTATGACAGGTTCGAATCCCGGAAAACTCAAATAACATCTTATGGTTTTTCCTCTGTGCCACATCTCGCGAACGTCCGACAATCATCTGAGAGTAGGTATAATGGTTGCAAAAAGCTATGTCTTTACGGACGTGATGCGTCATTTATATCATAAAACTCCCATTTCTGACAGTTATAGCTGTCAAAACAAGATTAAAATCTCAAATACTCTAATGGCGTTTTCGATTGAAGAAAAGCATTGCCTTTCTACTGAAAGAGCAAATCTAGAAGTGTTCTTTCTAAATTTGTGATGTTTCATTGAAAAAGAATGTGCACTTCCAGGTTAATTCTTAACACGACAGAAGTGTCCGGTATTTTAAAGAATTGCCCTGAACTCAATCAATGTTTAATTAAACTTTTTTTTTTGCCTATTTTGACATTTTCTTACTGTTGAGGCTTGTAGTAAAATGCAAGTTTAATTTACTAATGACATCATTTTCGGGTTGATGTTTACTCATACAGTTTCAAATTTAATAATTCTTGAAAATGGGTTTCTTTTAGCTCGCTTTGTGTCACACAGATGATTCGACCAAACTTTCGTCAAAATGCCAATGCTACAGTAAATTTGTCTAGTAGTTTGTCTATTGTCTACATTTAGGCTTCAAATTAAGGGCGATGAATCCTAGTGGATATCTAGTAGTTGCGTCTACGTTAATATTCCCCATCGATGCTTGAGTGTCAGGGTGATCTGCTTCACATTTTCACTTGGACACATTACTCATTTCATTGACATACTATATATGGACTGCTAGTGAAATGTCATTTTCATAGACTTCTGCGAGAAAAAATGTTTCAAAACAGCACAGGCGCTACTGTTTTACAGCGGATTAGCAACGAAACACATGCCGCCGTCCAGTTTAAATTTCCATAGTAACGTAAACAAAACAGCGGCATTGTTTTTTCAAAAAAAGTTCGTTTCCATAGAAACATTTAAACTGAATATTTGCAAACACTGCCGAATATCGAATAATTTCAAAGTGACAGCTGACAGTTAATTTGGTCATATTATGTTTACTTTGTGTTCCGCTGTAAAACAGTAGCGCGTCGAGCGCGTCAGTATTTTTGGAATATGCGTGAAGTTGGCTACTAGCAGTCCATATAATATAATATGTAAGTCAATGATTCATTCACTTTTATCTAATTGAAAATATATTTCCGGTTTTTGCAGTTTATGTCAAGTAGGTACCTAGTTTAGTAAGTCTGGTAGTTGATAGATCGGTCCCCACTAACATTTTGTCACTCACACTGGATTTATAAATCTTATAATCTGTCATCTGTGTAAAACAAATTCGCGCATAACCTAGTGTCTCCACGAGCAATATTTCATAGCTTGATATCTGTCAAATTTGATAGAAAGAAAGAACGATATTATGCAATAAAATGTAGAGTGGGCATTTCATAGCATACTATTTCATTCGTTCAAATGCCGCTGAGCAGAGCATATCGTTGCATTCTCGCATTAGATGCCTTAATACACCGTCCATTCGCTACTCAGCCATCGTAAAAAAAGGGATACAAGTGTCAAACTGCACAGAAATGACAGCTCATATCATACTATCGATATCATTCTATGAGCTGAGCAATATATTTCAAGAAATTTTTTATATCATACTATTTGTGGTCTCCACTGGCAATTTTCATAATATGATATATTGCAAGATATGAAATATTGTTCGTGGAGACACTAGGTAATTCAGGGCGAACAGACATAAACAGAAATTGCTCGCATCTGAGAAATGTAACTTTTTCCAATATTTAAAAGTTAATAAACAATACCTCCTCACCTTCATACTGGAATTAGTCTAAAGTAGATAAAGATGGTGAACAGTGACGGAAACGTTCGTGGTTCGTGGGTAAGTTTGACAGTTTTAATTGACGCTAGAAATGTCATAGGTACTAAATCTGTTTTCGTTTCATGGTTGGAATTTATAAATCTTGTTGCTAAATACTCTCACAATCAGTAGAAAAATGTTAATAAGTTCAGTTGAGCTTAGTCTAAAATTGAATCTATGATCCGCCCTCCTTAGCTTTTTGTTTAAGTCACATTTGACATTAACCCCATCTACGACACAGCTAATATCAAATGCTGATCTGTTTTGCTTTTAATTTTTAAGATCTCGGGTTGTGAAAGTATGTGTGTAGACAAACAGTATCATTTATACATGCAAATCTCGTTGGTTTCGAAACAAGCTTATTGAGTTTTATATTATAAATCTCGAGATTAAGACAGTTAAGGTAAGGTAGGTTAAGGTAAATAAATTTGCATCCCCACATAACTATACATCCTTTTAATATTTTTCTATTAAAAAAGGGGTAAAAAAATGCTTTTCTGGAAACGTTTCCTAAATAATACAACTTAAGGCTCCTAAAAAATATGAAAAAAGCTGGTGCGATACACTAAACTTATCCTTAAAGTCTCCTGACTCTACGATTCGTTATTGGGGCTGATGCTATATGGATTCATTTCTCATCCAGTCAGAACAAACTCCATATATACCCTATAGAGCCTATTGTGTATTACACTGACAGTTATAAAATAAAAACTTGTACTGTATTCCGCACAATACGTGCTGATGGTTACTTCATCGTTGCATATTTTGACATGCATTTCCTTAGCCTCAAGGGTAAATACAACATCATAATTCTAAATAAATATATCTTCACCTTTTTATCATGGAATCATTACGTCTTATCTAGTAATACTTCCGGATCGGCATCACAATTGCATAATAATCACACCGGTAATCTAGAAGGCGAACAAACACACCCTCCTTTCTACCTCTTTGAAAGTGTGTATAATACATTTTCAAATATCCTTTTTGAACTCCCACCGAAGGCCAGACTCAATGCAGCGAATCCATTTCAAACAGAAAATTCAATTTATATAACAACGCCGTGAATAGTGCGTGTACTTTTTACGTTACATATACATAAACATACGATGAGTAGTTTATTCTCTTTAAGCGATCAACACAATAAACACATACAGCAACGTAATCTCTATTGTAACTACTCCGACAGAAGTTAGCAAAATATTTTTATTGAACCCGGTAATAGGATCCGAACAAAAAAAAAGGTGTTCTCAACAATGTGATGCATGTATTGTGTGAAATGCTAGGTGCAGAGTGACAGTAACGTATAAATAATTTCGTTAAAAAGAGTCGGACATCTTCCTTTTTTTTTTTGAAAATTTGCTGGGTCTTTTTATGTAATGGAGTGCAATGATTCTCCTTTTGACAGCATTTTTTTTTTTTGCAAACTCTGAGAACAATATTGTTTGGGATATTGAATGTGAAATTTAAGCGGATTCCTTTAACATTTTCGATTTTTGCTGCCTGCACAACTTATTGAGGAGGATGTCAACATCAATTTTGTCTGATTGACAGCTGTCAATTAAAAAGGTCGAAGGAAATGTATCAATGAACATTGGCATCATAACAGTTAGGAAAGTAGTTGTAGATTGTAGTTAGGTATTGTTTGTTCCTACGTTATCTGCCAAATGAAAATTTAATTAAAGTTGAAATAGCACGTACATATTTGCAAACATGCATCCAGAATAATGTAGGCTTTTGTATTTGACCATCGTTTGGGACAAAATGTCCAAGTTAAGTCTTCAAAACACTAGGTCTGTTCCCTAACGATGATGCATTCGATCGAACACATTAGCCAAATTTAGTCAAACTCGTTCCCTTACGCAAAAGTTGAGCACAAGACTACATGAGAGACAAAAAGAGAGAACAAAACATTTCCCGTCCACAAAAAAAAAACTGTTAATACAAGGTCTGTTCCTTTACTTTTGTAGTAAGAGAATGGAAAAGACTGTCAAAATGGCAGTGATGGAGATAAATTCTCTCACAGAGAGAGACACTTACGAAAAAGTTAGGGAACGCTTTTGTAGTAATCTATGAAAAATGAGACATAATTTAAAAATTCAAAAATGTCGTACGAAAAGTCGTTTAAATATCTGATAAACTCGAAGAACTGCCTAATTTAGTAACAATATTAGTTGATTCATCTACCACCTGAAAGATGATGAAAGTGATCTGTAATTCATCGAACTTCTTTTTGATGAGTTTGTTTGTACTGATTGAACTCCAAGCATTCGAGAAAATAAAAAAGTGACTGGAGGAGTTAATCCATTCTTAGCGAGGAAAAATTTCTTCGCCACTATTGATAACAATAATTATGAGTAGAACATTCAATTTTATTTTGCCGCCTCTTGATACCATTTTAATATGAAACAAATCAAAACAAATACACGCATATGCCAAATAGGATAACAAATTTCAAATTAGCTGCTTATTGTAAGGTGACTGACGGCTTATGGATGGATGCAACTTTGTTTTATATAAATAGATTAGAAGCTTTGCATAATAAACTGTATTCCATATTATAATTCCATTATAAGAATACCTATTGTGATTTGTGAATGCCAATGTATAGGTGAGGTTATGTTTACGGACAGGTAGAGCAAAGCGATATCTTTAAGTTCGCCATTTAAATTCTTAAATTGACGTCCTTAGAATGAAAAGAAGCCAAACAGAGTTCAAATGTTTTTAACAAGAATTGTTCCAGTTTCGGTGTAACTTAACCCTTTTTCCATTTGAAAGATCCTACATTTGTCAATTATTATGCCATATCACACAGCTCAGCACGTAAAAACATTCAAGTGTAAATAACACTTCGTTGCAAATTGAATTAAAAAAAAAAAATCGAATTCAGTTCAATGAACCGGAAATGTAAATTGTCACACAGTGGGTAACATAATTTTTCATTTTTAAACTGGGACAATAGTCAAAGAAGGCATGAAGCTGAGTTGACATAAACACCTTTTGTAATCCATGAAAGGGTTACAAAATGCTGTTCATTTCGTTGATACGGCGCAATATGTCACGGTAAACAGTATACGTTTTTAAGTTGATTGCGGATGCTATTTCGACTGTTTCAATGCCAAACTGAGAACATCATTTTGCGTAATTTAGTTATAAGCCCATAACAACGAACATATTTTAAACTTAAAAACTGTAAGATAGATAGATAAGAGATAAGATTGTGAGGCGGGAGAGCTTTCAATGAGCTCTGGCACTGCGGCTTCTTAGAGGAGCCTATTGTGCCTTCCCTGTTAAGTTCTTAGAGCCATATTTTCACTCCAGAGACCGTCAGGAAGACCAAGATCTTCTCTGGATGTATATTAGCAAGTGATGCTAAATCAATGATTTCGTCACCAAGGACGTTTTTCCTGAGACGACAAAGGGCCGGGCATTCTGTGACTATATGAAGAGAGGATTCGTCACTCTCGAGACACAGTCTACAGATGGGATCCGGTCAAACGCCAATGCGGTAAAGATGTTTTTTCACGCGACCGTGGCCACTGATTATTCCTGTTAGTATTCTCAGGTTATTTTTATCCAGGTTAATCAAGAAGAGTGATTTTCTGGGGGAGAATTTGGGGAAAAATTTTCTGGTGCAACTCTGCCCAGCTGTGTTTTTCCAGATCTCGTTAGACTCTATACGAGATTGGTTCTTGATGTAGTTCCTGAAATGGTTTTTGCTGACTCCGCAGAAAGGTTCAGGTCCGATGAGTGGAGTGGTTGCTCCGACTTTAGCTAGTGAGTCAGCTGATTCGTTACCCTCAAATCCTCTGTGGGCTGGAATCCAGTGGAGGATTACAAGGTTTTTCTTAGAAAGTTCATAGATGTTTAGGAATGTTTCTAAGACAAGTTTGGATTTGATGACAGATGAGTCAAGAGCTTTGAGAGCTGCTTGGCTATCTGAGAATATAAATATGGTTTTTCCACGTGTGTTAGAACTTAGATTTATTCTAGCGCAATGGTTGATTGCAAGGACTTCAGTCTGGAATATGGATAAGTTTTTCCCAAGGCTGACTGACAAGTTCACCTGGTTTGACTCACCGTAGATTCCAGAGCCAGTCCCTGATTCCATCTTAGAACCGTCTGTGTACCAGATGATGTCGAGTTGAGATGGATTAGGTTTGTATTTCTCCCATTCTTCCCTAGGGGGGATGATTGTGGAGAAGTTTTTATGGAAGACATATTCCGGTAGCATGTCATCAAGAGGCATGCTGAATGAGCTTGAAGGCTCAATGGTGCCGAGTAAGGACAGATGACCTCCATGATAGGTATAGGGGTCGAAGTTATTCGAATGGAACAGACGGTGAGCACCCAGTCTGGCTTCCGTTTGGATATGTATTTGAAGAGGCGTTAGACCAAGGATGACATTGAGTGCCATAGTCGGTGTGGAGCGTAAGCAGCCCGTCATACAGTTTCCGGCTATACGTTGGACTCGTTCTAGCTTTTTAACTGTGGTGACTTCGTTAGTCTTCGTCCACCAGACCACGGCGGCAGAGGTAACCGCTGGTCTTACGACGAGCGAATAGAGCCAGTACATCATCCGAGGCCTAAGACCCCAGTTTTTACCGCAGACTCGACGACAGATCCATAGAGATCTGGTGGCTCTGTTTACGGTACGTTCAATCTGCTTGTTCCATGATAGTTTACTGTCAAGGATAATTCCTAGATATTTGGCTTCTCGAGAGAATTCAATGGTTTCGCCAAACAGGGTAGGGCGAATCAAGAGATCAAGTTTCCTCCGTCTGGTAAAGGGGACTATGGTTGTCTTCTTTGGATTAACAGAAAGACCTTCTTTATTACACCATCTCTGAACAACAGATAGAGCGTGTTGAAGTATTTCTGAGACTGTGCTTTCGAATTTACCATTGACGACGATTGCAACGTCGTCGGCATATCCTACGGCATAGATCCCTTGATTTGTCAGGGACTGAAGTAGGTCGTCAATGACAAGGGACCATAAGAGGGGCGAGAGGACACCCCCCTGAGGGCACCCTCTGGTTGTGAGTGCTAATATTTCCACATCATCGATGCGGGACTGAATTATTCTGCTATTCAGCATTGACATTATCCATCTTCCAATAATGGGAGATAGATTCATATTGTTGAGAGTCCTGTAGGTGGACTCATAGGACGTGTAATTGAAAGCTCCTTCAATATCAAGGAAAGCGACAAGACAGATTTCCTTACAATTGATGGAGGATTCAATTTTTGTTACTAAGTCATTGAGTGCTGACTCGGTGGATTTACCTGGTTGATAGGCATGCTGAGACTTACTGAGCGGAAACTGTTTTAGCGCTACATCCCTAATGTGTCTATCAATGAGTTTTTCCATGCTTTTAAGGATAAAGGACATGAGGCTGATGGGGCGAAAGGATTTTGGGCTTGAATCCAAATTCCTCCCTGCTTTAGGTAGGTATTTAACTGTTACTTTCCGCCAGGCTTCCGGTATGTGACCGTAGGCTAGACTGCAGCTGAACAGTTTGGTGAATATGGGTACCAGTACACCAATTCCCTGCTGTAGAAGTGCAGGAAATATGCCGTCGACCCCTGCTGCTTTATACGGCTTCAGGGAGTTTATGGCCCATTTAATGGCGTTCTGGTTGCAGATTTGTTTCGCAATTTTCCAGTCCCCTCTCGTCGGCAGACAAATCCGCTCGAGTTGGGGGGATAGGTTTGTTGCGAGAGGATCAATAATAGTTGAACCGGGAAAATGAGTTTTAAGTAAGAGTTGAAGTGTCTCTTTCTTATTTTGTGTCTGACGACCGTTCTCATCGGCCAGTGTGCCTAGAGAGATAGTCCTATCAGAGGCAAGAACTTTATGGAGACGGCAGCTGGAAGGAATATCAGAAATGTCTCCACAGAACCGTCTGAATGATTCTTTTTTGGCCTTTTTAATTTCTTTGTTGTAGTTGGTTAGAGCACTGGAGTAGGTTTGCCAGTCATCATTGCGTTTTGCTTTATTGAATAGTTTCCTTACTCTAGATCTTAGTTTTTCGAGATCTTTGCTCCACCAGATGGTTTCCCTTTTGTACTTTTTAGTCTTTAAGGGACAGTTTTCCTCGAATGCAGATATTATAGAAGATCTTACCAATTCGGCAGAGTGCTCTAGTTTATCTTTAGTATCAATTCGGGATATTTTATCGTTTAGAGTATGACTTAGGTGCTCTTTATAAGAGGTCCAGTCTGTGTTTCTCTTAGGACGGTATGACGCAATTTTAGAATTGGGTTCGTTAATTTCAAATCTGATATGTCGGTGGTCTGAACATGACGGTTCGGTAGACACATACCAGTTGGAAATTAGGTCGTTAGATGACGATGTAGCTATAGTAATGTCTAAAACTTCTCTTCTAACTACGTTAATGAAGGTTTGTTCCCTCCCGATATTGCATATATATAAATTGTTGCACGTTATAAAGTCAATTAAGGACTCACCTCTCTTGTTGATGTCCGAGCTCCCCCAAATTGTGTGATGTGCATTTGCATCGCAACCGAGAACAATTTCTGTCCTGGTGCGTTGCGAATGCTGGAGAAGATTCTCTACCTCAACTGGGGGGCATGCAGATGTGTCACCAGGGAAGTAAGCGGATGCTATAATGATCTCTCTGGTGTTGTTTATCTTCACGATGGCAGCTGTGAGGTCACTGGAAATGAACTCTGTCAATGGGAAGAAATTCATGTTATTATCGAAAATAATACAAGTTCTAGGTCTACTGGATGAAGTGGAATAAATAATTCTACCTGTAGGTGTTGAGAGTCCTAGAATTTTGCCTTCTGTGCTAGTCCATGGTTCCTGCACAAGGGCAACGTTTAGACCGTACGAGTTCATGGTCTTGGTTAAGACTGCCGAGGCTGCCTTAGCGTGGTGAAGGTTGATTTGAACAACCTTCATGTTTTAAAAGGGTTAGGGGGGACCTTTCTATGTGAGTCCCCTCTTTTTCCGCCGTCTCGAGTCAGTGTGGGCCGGCTTTTTCCTTGTGGTCTGCGCACAGGGCCAGACAATAGTTGTCTGGGACCTGATTGGACTGGTTTGCAGCTAGACCTGACAGAGGTAGAGGACGAAGGATAGTCTCCTTTGTCCCGCTGCGGTGGTTTTGTTGTTCTGGCAGTTGTGGGAATGGGCTTATCCATTTCTTCAGCTGCCTGAGTAGCGTTGTTGGAGGTGCTAGCGGCAGAGCTGGCGGGAAGCGACTGAACAGCCTCCTTGGGCGCCTGCTCGCTTCTTTTAGGCTCTCTCGCGTTGGTCGATGTCCGAGAGTAGGGATTCTTCTTGATCCTGAACTGAACCCGGTTCATGTTATAGAACGGCTGATAGTTCAGGTCCTCAAGAAGTTTCACCGAACACTCATCCATCGAGATGGTAAGGGCGAGACCTTGGGCGTTAGCCACCTTCCTTAGAACTTTCCATTCTTTGGTGGGAAGGGCTCTGTTTTGCAGCCTAAGAGTCCGCAAAATTTCGTCCGCGGAGCGGGAGGTTCCAGGGAAGTACGCGGTTGTCACACATGGTTTAGGGAGGTCATTCCCTTCCACTAACCGTAGCTTCGCGTTCTCCCAAGGTGAGATAAGTTTTATTATGCTGGCTAACCAATCTCTGGTGCCAGTGTCAGCACAATTAACCGTCAGCCACCCTGGCTTATACGAGCAGCCCAGAAAACGTATCTGAGGGCCATCGTCTGGGAGCTTATTCACCTCCCTGATGATGGCATCTTCCACCGCTTTTTGGTGTACGGGCTCAAGGTGGTCATCTGGAAAATTGTCCAGGAGGAGTCCTACTTTTACGGCTCCAGCTATGTCAGCGAACAGAGGAGCATTTGGTCTAGCTTTCTTACTTGGTTCAGCAGGAGAGTTATTGCTAGACCGAGGTCGTTTGGCGGCTGTGGATGCTTCACTGGTCGTTGGTTCATTGAGGACTTTCTCCAGTGCCTCATTGTATGAGAGACCATCGGCGAGAAGGCGCCTTAGCTTCTTCTTGTTGGAGGTGGTCATACGTTTTCTTTGAAGGGATAGTTTTTCTATCCCCAAGTTTTTAATGGAATCGGTCTCGGGAGCGTTAGAGCAGCTCCTGTAGGCCTCCTCCGTGAGCACGGAACTCACTGTGTCGATCGAATCTAAGTCACTATCGACGTTCGGTCGTTCAGGACGGTCTGTCCGTCCATCGCGACTAGGTTCAGCTATTGGCTGACAGACAGAGATTGGATTACCCATATCTCCATCAGAAGAGGTTGTTTTTGTATTAGGTTCTATTTTGTTCCCACGAGTAGCTAGGGAAGTATACTGTCCATCTGCACAGAGCCCCGCTTGTGCAGACAAGGCTAATTGAAACCGGAGGACGCCTGGTATCCGGAGTACACCGTTATCGACTAGAGCAATATTTATTGGGGCCCTCAGCCTGGACGGTCATGGCACGGTACGGTTGACGCCTCTAACCCAGCCCCAGATTTAATGGTTTACTCCAACCTCATACTAAATGGAACACGACAAACGATTGACACGTTAGCGTAGAACCTTAGCTGACACTAACCAGTTAGACTGATTAGCCATTTTCAGGCGGGCGCCCACGTGAAGGACTATAGAATGGGATTTTTTGTGCCCAAGCCCAAGATAGATAGATAGATAGATACCTACTTTAAAGCCATATTGCAGTATTGGGATAACTTTTTAACATTAGCTTCATTAAGTAGTACATAATAGGACTTCCTTTGTCGACAGTATATTAATCGCGATTACATGTCTCCTTATTTCTTTTAGGATTGGACACTTCCCTAGAAAATGAACGACATCCTCCCTCTCCTGTAAGTTATACAAGTTGCACAGCACCGGTAGGTCTTCTCTGTGTGGAATATATGTAGTTTAACTTCAGAAGTTCTCCCTTCAACTTGAAAACTTGTTCCATTTCTTGAATGCTGTGTTCGTCTCGGAAGTAGTTACAACCCTGCAGGTAATGATTTAAAAACTGTAAGACAGTCTACGTAAAATTCAATCTGTTTTATAGGTATGTGTTTTTTGGATTTTTGTTTTATTTCTAGCAAAAGTGTACAAAACTAATACCTACATAATAAATTTACCCGCGTATTTTTGCACGAGACGGAACAGAGAGGTCCGTTTGTCCGCAGTCAATGCTAATAAAGGCGTAAGAATGAGACAACAAATTAGACGAAATCACAAATCAGACGTCACGGATGATCTACCTATAATTATAGATACGTAAAGCGGAAATAAACACAAGTTCCGGCGACCAACGTTCGCGCAGTTACTTGAAAACATTTCTATTTTTGATTTAAAATGCATGAAATTAAAATGGCAAAGTGTCAGTAAATCAACTCAATAATTCATCAATCAATGGCCGGGTTCCACTGCCCGCTAGACGTCTAGCAGAAAATATCCCAGATGAAGGAACGCTTGCGCTAGAACAATAGCGGCAGCGGCAAAGTCCCCACTACAATTAAAGAAATAATACAAATATTATAAAAATAATATCTGAATCGCTATTTTATTTACATTACTACCAATTTTATCACAATTACATTAATTGCTCGGCTTCGTATTTACTTTTATTTTGTACACGTTTGAACGATTTCCTTTGACAGGTCGTTGTTTTTTTTTTTTTTTTTTCAATGCAGCGGGTAGTTTTGCGCTAGATTGAGAAATTTCCCTGAAAGGGATATTTCACAAAAAGTGCTAGACGTCTAGCACTTTTGGTGAAATGTCTATTTTTTTTATATGGAGTTTGACATGCCGCTAGTCATCTAGCGGGCAGTGGAACGCGGCCAATTATACGAAATAATCAAATATTTGTCAGTTCATTCGTTAGCCATATCTATAAAAATGCCAACATATAGAGCTTTCCTATAATTCCTCCCACGTAAACAAGACAAGACCGATCAAAAATGAATAAATTATTTTTCTAGAAAATGTGAAGATTTGCTTTTTTTTTTTTTTTTTGTTAACTAACGTTATAATTCACAAGAACCATTTTAAGACCAAGATTGAGTTCAACCATTAGGTTTAAGTGGGTAGTCAAAAAAAGCAAACGGTTTCGTTTTACGCATGGTTATTCCTACCTAGGGCCTTAAAAAGTGCTGTCCCTTTCAGTCAGATGGTTATTTATTATTGGGCATCCCTTTCATCTTCCGCGTTAGGAATGTATGATGGTGTAAATATGATGTACGATATCAGTGAAGACGGAAGGAGTTAGGTTATTTTTAACTTTCCACCATTCAGCCCTCGTCGAAGTTTTTCTTCACGATGGAACAATGCTCGTGGTAGCCAAACAACAATGTATGCGGATTTTGAGGACTAAAACATTTTAAAATTCACCGAATATCATGTTTGACAGTTCGGACAAATTTCAGTTGTTATTTTCCTGTTTTGTTGTGTAATCTTTGAAGAACGATATCTAATGTTGTGAAGCGCTTAGAATTATTTCTCAAAGAACTTTTTCAAAAAAAAAAAAACTTTTTTGGTCCGTAAAATTGATATTGTTTTTCTATAACTTTGTTTGCTGTCACATATAGAAAACTAATTTTGTTTCTGGTTTATTAGATCACTAAAATATGAATTGTTGTGATTTTTATCTATTGTCTCCCTCGTAACTACTCAAATGTCGGTAAATATCAATTCTAGTTTGACATTTTTGAACTAATCAGATGCAAAATACATGAATCGCTATACTCTTAAAGAACGCAGAATAATAATTAGGTTCGTTCGTATATAAAAATGAAAAATGTCAAAACTCGAGAGAGAAATCTCTCAATTTCGGTTTTCTTACAATAAGCTTAAGAAATGTCATTTTGACATTATCGTAAAATATATAAACGTGCAGCACATACAAAATAAGTTGGAATTGCATTTTTTATAAGCTATCCTATTAAACTTGCCATTTTGAATGCACTGATATATTCTAGGAGAACATTCGATTACAACTTCTTCCTCCGATATCGTTGAAAGACGAAAATAAATAGAGTTTTACTTGTCAAACTTTTGAGCTGTCGCTTAGTTGTCAGTTTTCATTTTGCAATTTTCAGTAAGTCAAAATTCGGCAAGTATGAAAATTACGAAAAAATTAAAAGAGGGGAAATGGATTTCTCTCTATATATTTTTTCAATTTTCTCAGTGCATTCGCACAGTTTTTTAGAAAATTATTAAATTTGATGTTCCCTTGCAAAGTATAACAACTCCAGACTTTTTGTGTGGGGTTTTTTCTTTCGCTATGGGGGAAACCTGCGAGCTGAAATGATGCGACCGGCAAATATGTACATCCGCCCTCTATCAGAAAATCCATATGGATTCGTTGAGTAGTATTAATATAGACGTAGATAGATAGATATATTAGAAAGTTAAATTTATAGTTATCTTATAAAAGCTTCACACTGTTTATTGAGAACAAGGCCGTATCTAGAAAAATATTTCGGGGGGGGGGGGATATGATCTTCAAAAAATAGCTTTTTATTTTATAGGTTGGAAGCAATTGAGGAAAATAAAATAATCCTAAATTTCAAATTTATTATAACAACTAGCTGACCCGGCAAACTTCGTTTCGCCCAAATTTGTTAATTTGTTAATAAATTCCGAGCATGCACCAAGCACTTGCTAATTTATGTAATTCGACCAATTAAAATTCTTTATTCAAGAGTTATATTAAATGCAATAGAAATAAATGATGAATAGCAAGGTTGATTTTTTTCAATCAAACCGCAATGATTTTGACGTGTCGTCCAACCTTCCACTTTTTCACTAAATTGACAAACATCCATCGATTATCCTTGCAATAAATTATTTGTCATAGCGAAAGCGAGACGCACGGGAAATTGAAGTCGCACGAATGGAAAATCGTTCTTAATAAGCGAAATCTGCGGAATAAGAATGTTTGCCTTTGAATTTTCCCCTTAAAATCATCACTTGTATGGCTTTGCCCGTACCTTTCGTATTAAATCTTGCTCACATTTCGCAAATTGCTTTATTTGGACAGCGTCCATTAATAATTTTCATTATACAACTTTAGAAATAGCGTTTGCTTTTATTTTTCAATGGGACGTGTCACAATCCGTTTTCTTATCCCGCTTGCGTTTTCCAAAGTACCTCCTATAGGGTTAAAAACTTTCCGAAATTTAAAATTGGAAGCAACCATGTCCATATCCATCTACAAAATTTCAATCAACTTGGTAGAGCTGTTTCGGAGATCGGCAACAGCGCCACCTATCAGGTCCAAAAGTATCCTATCCTTCAAGGGGGAACGAAGACAAGACAAAATTTCATTGAAATCGGGTGAGTGGTTTCGGAGATCGATTACAACGCCATATAGCGGGTCAAAAATCCTATCTTTTAAGTTTGCTTTAACCTGAAATACAACAATACGAACAAAACAAAAGAAGAATCATAAAAATTTACCCAGTGGTTATCGAGTTATATCATCATCATCGAGTTTCATCCCGAAAGAATTATAGGTATGAATTAAGAAGATTATTATTAAAGAAAATTTAATTGACCTGAATAACGACATACGCCTACAACGCCACATGTTGAGGATTTTCCGACCATGTGCACTAAGAAATTCAGTTTTTGTTAAAAATAATAAATTAAATATTTTATATGTATTTTATCAATATAATAACTCCGATCGAAGCATCTGTTTTAAACGATATTTATTTTGTTTACATCCTCGTTGACGATATTTGCAGCACGCATTCTGTCAATGTTATGCCAACGCCATAAGGTTACATCAAAAATGTTTGAATTGTAAAAGCGCTATGGTTACATAAGATATAATTTAATATGGTGGTTAAGTATTCTTAAATTTTCTAATTTTCCGCGCAATTTTCTTAATTTTTTCAATTTTTCTTTTTTCCTAAACCTTCGCGGAGCAATTACGAACAAATCCGCAGAAGGAAGTATCCAATTTGGTCCAGTCGTTTTCGAGTTTTAAGCATCCGAACAAACCAAGATCCATTTTTATATATATAGATAGTAGTAACAGTTTAAAAAAAATAGCTATATTCAACATAACAAATTATAAAAAATTATAAAAATATAATTGAAAAAAGTCAATGCTATGCTTGCTTTGATTTGAACCTTTTTGCATTTAGGTAAGTGGCCGAATTGGATAATTTTTGTTTGGATTTGCTCTGTTCTCGTTTTAAAAATGTGCACTTGTTAAGAATTTCGGGGGGGGGGGTTCAAACCCCTGTGATCCCCCCCCCCTAGATACGGCCTTGATTGAGAAGACAGAACAGTGTTGGCCAATACTTGCAAAACATATACCAGACTATCCAAACGTATTTCCGGGGAAAATCGGGTAGGTGAACTAAAGCTGACCGTCAAGTTTGGATAGTCTTTGACCTGAACCGCTTCTTTTTTGTACAGCTCAGCGTCACTTAACAAACATATGATGTTTTATAATAAAAGCGTTTTGGACACTAATCCATTTCAAACTATACCGAAGAAGTTCCAATCCATTCCAATCTAAATTAAGCTTATGTGTATATAATCTCGTCTAAAATCAACATATTGTAGATTTAAATCCAACGTTTAAACAATTATTCATACACCGATGGGCTATCCCCGAATTAGATTCAACGTCAGCTCTTTTAACACCAGGACACAAACAGAGCGACAAGTGTAAGAATTCACATGTTAAAAATGGATTTAATTCTCCTTTTCCAGTCGATTGTAGTGACTATTTGCCGTAGTTCTTAGTGCCCAAAAGATACGCACAAATTCCATCAAGGACCAACAAAACAGGGATGCAAAATAATTGAAACGAAAATCGTTTCAGACCGTCAACAAACGAAGAACAAAAACGATATGTCTTGCATTGCTGCTGCTTGTATAACAGCTCTTTTCACAGAAGGGTGGATCGAGTAGAGAATGTCAGCCTAAGGACGCATGCATGTTTAGGGGTGACTGCCAGAGTGTTGAGTGACTGACAACTTAATAGGGCAAGAAATGGGCCAGAACGTTTGAATAAGAGGCAAAGTAGGAACACGCGTATGGGGTTGTTTTGTTTGCAAGTACACTTAATCATTAATTATATGGAAATGGGGAAGAGAGATGAAAATTGATTTTGAAAAATGCAAATACCTTACAGACTTGGTATGCAGACGCAGAGTCCAATTTTAAACTCAGACGAACCCGGCTTTGTTTTGACTATATGAAACTATTCATGGAGGTGGCCACCCTCACCGGGCTATTGTCGGCTGTGTTATTTTTCTAGTGCGTGTAATGAGTTTGTCGCAGTAATTTATGGGATTATTCAAATTTAATTTAAATCTTAGAATTTGATACGGTACTGTAGTGTTTTTTAGTTGTGCATGTGAAATGAAACACATGGTTTTTCGCAGACGGTGTAGTACCTAGTATATAAGTAGGTATAGTGGATGTCGTTCACAGTCACAGGTGATAAATTTTTCTATTGCGCATTCGGGGAAATATTGCAAACATCAACAATTCAGAATTTAGGTTTTTGGTGATTTTTTTCTTATTGTCTATTACAAAACTTGCATGGTCGCATTTGCTGGTTAATGTGCGTTAGGCAAGTGGATGTCACTCGCGCGAACTAGTACCCTTTTCACACCGGAGCGATGTTTTGATGAAGTTTTCGAGTGTTTTCGCAAAAACCAGATTTTCGGCTTGGTGTGAATAGCGTATAAGCGAACATTTACTACTCGAGCGCATTTAATCGAATAGGATGATTCCGGGGCAAGCGAGTTTTACCCAGGCGAAGTAGGCGAATTATTTGTGAAGTATTAAGCAGGCGCGTTGAAGTATCGTGCTGTGAGAAGTTTAATCATATCGGTGGTTTTGTGGAAAACAATTCTTTTAAGAAAAAGTACTTCGAAGTACAAATCTCATTACCACAGCTACTTTATCAAACAGTTTTGCAATTTTTTGCAAAAGTCTTTGCCTGCTGTTCATGTCCCATAACGGTGCTCGATTTATAACTTCACAAATTAGCTTCTCCGAATCAATCTTGCACAGCTAAGCACAAATCCTTTGAAATTGAAATAAAAAACCTTCGGATTCCCATAGCTCACGCGAACAAATTTTGCGCACCCAACAATAGGCAGGTATTGGAAATGCGTACTTTTGAATGAGTTTAGCGAATTCGTGAGTGAAATTCGCTTGCACCGGAATGACAACCTAATTATTTAACGACTGGAAAAAACACAATTAACGTGTGAAGGACTTTTATCCTTGCAATGCACTGCACTTTTCTAAATGTTTGATAATTATCCGAGAGTGAAACTGTTCAAAGAGAGCTTGTCAATTCAGCACTTGCCCACCTCCGCCGAGTCCATAATATCATCAGTGATCGTGAATCGTGATGTTTTTCATAAAACAAATAAAAAAACTAATTTACACCCTATTCACACAAAGTGGAAAACACTAGAAAACGCCATCGAAACAGAAGTTTTCCCATGCATATTTCGGTTTTCAAAACGAGTTGTTTAAGTCATTTTCGTGGAAAACCAATCGTTGGGTTGTTGAAACAAACACATCTTTTGCAATATTCAGTAAATTCAGCACATCTGACCGCACAGCAGTCACAACTAACAACTTAAAATTATTATCCACACTTAATTGATGAACTTATACTATTTTTAAATGATCTATATTCATTTTATTTGTTAATAAATGCGATCCAAATTTGTAATCAAAATAGTTTACACAGAAGTTTCACGACTAGTGTCTCAAAGCTGATTGAAACGTCAAACGAAAACTAGTTGGTGTTCGGTTGGAAAGTACGGTTTTCGGTGCGGTGTGAATAGGGCATTATTTCTCCTTTTTGCGTATTTGGAAGTAAAATCCTTGTTTTACAAATATCGCTTTTGTAATGGAGACGTTCGGATTCGGAGTACTATGTAGTTTAGTAAGTCTGATAGCTGACTGACTACTTCATGTATTTCAATTTATATTGGTCTAGACTCTAGAGTGGTCACGTGAATAGTTTTTCTCATTTGACGTTTATAGAGGGGTGGCCGACAAATTTAGTCAACAAATTCCTGCCTACATACTCAGCTGACAAATGCTTTTTGTATGTAGGTTCCTATAATTATTGGGGACGTTCGGATTCATAGTTTATGTAAAACGTCAACTAGATTGGTCGTGACTAGGAATCCGAACGCGTTGACTGAGCAAGTTGAATTGTTTTTGTATTCTCGCGGTCAGCGTCGCCTTTGTTTGATTTGCTCTTTTTTATTCGGAAAAGACCCCTCATAATTTTTTCAAAAATTGATATTTTCATATAAGTACATTTAAAATGTAACACGGTTGGCTATCACAACTATATTACACTGTTATGCGAACTAATGGTTGTTAAATATCGTGCGAAAATTCGAAATTTGCAGAGTACCTTTAGAAATGGCACCCTTTTCTCTCACTGGCCCTTTTTTCGACACCTCAGAATTCTGCCACGGCCGCTCTGTTTATTTTAAATCTGACTCTTCGAAATGTCAACTGAGTATGCAGGCAGGATTTTCTTGACTAGATTTGTCGGCTTCCCCTCCATAAACGTCAACTGCAAAAACTAATCACGTCACCACTCTGGGCCAATCAAAACTGAAATACATCTAGTCAGACAGCCTGTCAACTTACTAAACTATGAATCCGAACGTCCCCATTTTTAGTATTTTTGTTTGTAATACTTTATGAAAAAGTCAAATTCAAAATAATAAAAGGGCCGGTGAAAGGAAAAGGTGTCATTTCTGGAGCAAATTTAGAATTTTCGCACTAAAATAGTTTCGGTAGGTCAGGTGTTATATTTATTTTAAACGTAGGTATGTTTATTTAGAAATAATAAAAAAAATTAAGTTGCATAGTCAACGTGTTCGTATACCTAGTCCAAAAAAAATTTAGTTGACGTTTGACATAACCTTGGTATCCGAACGTCCCCAATATTAGAACTTCAACTTACCTTCATAAAGCCAATATATCTTCCAAAAATTATAGTTTGCTTTTTAATTTGATGTATTTGAATGTTTTCAATCCAATCGAAATTTAGTAGTACAATTTTTAATGTGAACTCACACGTGATCATTCGCTGTCATCCGGGCACTCATTCACGGATACTTTACAGTCCATTGATCGTAATTCGGCAACAGGCAACAGAAACCTACAGCAAAATTTATTGTTTGAGCGTATTGGTTTAGGTTTTAACCGTAATGATTCTTTTGGGGATAGCGATGGGCCAACTATGATTCCTGATATTTTCTGACGATGTCGCACAACCATACTCAACCTAACCTATTTTCACTGCGACATACATCTATCGATCGTCTGACAGATATCCGAGATCTATCCTCGTAGGCCTCTCAATGTAGGCCTTTGTGTTGGCAAAACATTTTGGGCTTCTTTATTCGTCCAAAAATAAGAACTCACTCACTCGAACGGTTTTAAAAATCTTATTTTAAGATATACTTAATACACGCTCTGAAGTTGATGCATGCCATTGTTGCCATAAAAATATTTGGAAAGCACTGTAGATAAGATAAGAGATAAGATTGTAAGGCGGGAGAGCTTTCAATGAGCTCTGGCACTGCGGCTTCTTAGAGGAGCCTATTGTGCCTTCCTTGGTAAGTTCTTAGAGCCAAGTTTTCACTCCAGAGACCGTCAGAAGAATGCTGAATCAATGATTTCATCACCACGGACGTTTTTCCTGAGACGACAAAAGGCCGGGCATCCTGTGATTATGTGAAGAGAGGATTCGTCACTCTCGAGACAAAGTCTACAGATGGGATCCGGTGAGATGCCAATGCGGTGAAGATGTTTTTTCACGCGGCCGCGGCCACTGATTATTCCTGTTAGCATTCTCAGGTTGTTTTTATCCAGGTTAATCAAGAAGAGTGATTTTCTGGAGGAGAATTTGGGGAAAAATGTTCTGATGCAATTCTGCCCAGCTGCGTTTTGCCAGATCTCGTTAGCATAAACAAATCATACTGAGACCCCCAACTCACAATCCTCTTGCCGCTGTCCCCCTCAATTTTTGCCAGGAATTTGCCATTTTGTTGTCCTATCCGTGTACGCCAATTCCTATCCGTTTTGCTTTGCCCACAGTGAAATGTAAAAAGATTAGGTGCGAATGTGTTGGTTGAGAGGATTTTTGACATTTGTCAATACGAATTTCTATGTCAAAACTCTATACGAGATTGGTTCTTGATGTAGTTCCTGAAATGTTTTTTGCTGACTCCGCAGAAGGGTTCAGGTCCGATGAGTGGAGTGGTTGCTCCGATCTTAGCCAGTGAATCAAAATTTGAATCTGCAATGCAAATTTCTATAGAAAAATCTTAGGTAGGTACCTCAAACATTTTTGCTTTTATGTAACAATAACAAAAAAAGGAGCTGAATACGAAAATGATAGCATACAGCGAAAGCAAGTGCGGAAAAAATGTTGAAAGACATTTTTAAAAAGAACAAAATATATGATTGCGAAAGTGCGAAAGCAGACAATGGTCTGCATAACTAGGTTGAAAATTCGCATACAAATCTGCGCATTTATGGCAACGCTCGCATGCCAAAATGTACAAACTTATGCAAAATGTGTGATTTTTTTTCTTTTTCGAAAAATAACCTCAACTTTTTGTACTTAGTTTAAAAACAGCAGAGCCCGGCCAATTGCCACTACTTTAACTTCAAAATTTGATAACGGAAGTAATTAGGTAACATATGTATATAGATAACAACATATAGGCATAATGTTTGTACATATATAACTTAAGCATCCTTGTGAACTGCTCCTCCATATGTGTCTTTTATAGCATAATGCTCTGGTGGAATTGTTTATGCTCATGACCGTTAAATTGATACTAAACTTTTATTATCGAAAACAAGATGAAAACATCATTTTCCAAAAATGTTTTATCATTTATGAGCAATAGAGCTCATTGCTAAAGCGCTTCCAAGTGATGTCTGTCGTTGAGTTCATCTAATCCGAACTTTGTTTACAATAAAATTCATGGCTTCCAAAGCGGATCATAATGTTTTGAAGAATAACAAATGATTTTTTGTGTGTCAGTTGAACGCTATTACACGTTGCATATAGTGTCGTAAAAACATCTCTATAAACACACAACTCCTTTTGAATGGAAGCGGCCCGTAAAGTATGGCATCGGCTCGTTTCAGTTGTGCGCCCAGGGCATGCATCATGCTATCATGCATGATGTACACATAAATAGGGTTCTTCTGAGAGGGCACGCTCCTTGGCGCTATTTTGACATATTAAATCCATGGAAGATGATTGGTCTGCTCTCTGCTCTTCTTAAAAGGGGATAGGAAATATCATGTGCCTACATCGATCCGCTTGGGTGCACAGCGCACAGGGGCCAATCCGTATATAATATATATGAAAAACTATACGTTTGATAGTTTTGCCGACGGAACACGGGCGACAAGAACGCCCGCCCGTGTAGGTAGAAATCAGCCGAAATCTGCTGAGGCCGACAGATGTTTTTCATTCGTTTTCAAATGGTTCGAGCTAAATATTTCCGTCGGATACCTTTTCGTGAAATAAATCGTTGACCCTCTTAAGAGAAGTCAGCTCATTTATAGACACTCAAATGAGTTTTCTCTAATCCTGTTAATATCAACGGATTAGAGCGGATAAATGTCGATGCAGATCATGTCAATTTTTGTAGTGTTTTGGTGCTTTGCCATGAAAGGCGAAGTCAAAAAAAGAACACTTTTAAAATGTCGTCACTCTTGCTCAATTGGTCTTGCAGGCAGAATAACTTATGCACTCTGAAATTATTGGTAGGTAGGTACCTATGTTTCGATAAACATTTTTTTTTTGCAGTATATGGGTAAGGCAAGGTAAAGTCTAATCTTCCGTATTACGAGTTGAATAAATATACATACCTTCTAATGGTCTAAGAGCCCACGGAAAATGTTGCGTGCGAAATATAACCGAAAGGAAAGTAGATTCGTTGAAGGATGGCTGGATGGGGTAAAGACTGATGCTAACTATAAACCAAAGACTTGTAGCTAATGGTCGTAGCCTTAGTGAGTAATACTTTGTTAAGAAAAACATTTTTTTTTTGCTTCTAAAACTAACATAATTGACATAACTAGTCAATGTTAGTTTTATTACTTTTTCACCGCAAATATGTAGGGTCCAAGATGTTTTAAGCGCTGAAAGATTTGTGCCAGACTGTTTTCAAATCGTAAAAAACTCGTTTTTTGTAATAAATACAGGTACATATTTGACATAATGTGAAGAACTTTTGAAAGCAGTCGTAACAGACGAGTTCGAAATTAAAAAAAAAAAAACGTTTTCGAAAAATTGCTAAACTATCTCTGAGGTCACAACTACCTATTTCATGATGGATGAAATGGCTGTAAGGAAGCATATTCAGTGGGATCTGGGATGATGTTAAAAAGAAATACGTCGGTACGATTTACTACGGCACTAATTTCAATTCTATGGGAGATTAACCTTCTGCGAGAACAATTTTTGTATAGTATAAACCTTTTATCCTGCTTACTCAAAAAATGTTTTCCCATACACAAATGTCTACAAAGATAAGGCAAGGCAGTTTATCAAACCAGTATCCTGTTCGCCCGCTAAATTCTTATAACTTCATATAGATGGGCCGATGACAAGTCTCCACTCATTAATCGGAGATAAATTATTTTGACATTTAAAACGGAGGAATAAGTTTGTGTTGTTACTTACACTCCGACTCCACAGGAGATAATTTTTCTCATGATGCTTATGATGACCAGCGTCAACGATCGCTCTCTGCGATTATATCTTGAGATGGATGTCTGACATGAATTTGACATATAGTTGTTGTTTTTTTGTTGCTTTTCGTCGGAAATGCCATTTTTTACACCTACTACCTCTCTTGCTGCTGCGATGCGAAATGAAATGTTATGGCATGATTTGCCCAGCACATAAGAAAATTGTATGCGATGGATGTGAGGCATTTAGTCGGAGATATTATATTTGTAGTTGAGTAATTATTGTTTTATTGCTCATATCTTTTAATTTACTTACTTACTTAAGGTGGCGCTACAGTCCGGGGTGGACCTGGGCCTCAACCAATACGCCTCTCCAGTTAGCGCGATCTTTGGCTAACTGCCTCCAGTTGCGCACACCAAGTTGGTTGAGGTCCCCTTCCACTTGAGCGCGCCACCTAAGGCGAGGTCTTCCTCTACTGCGTTGTCCCTCCGGGTTAGAATCGAAGACTCTCCGGGCCGGAGCGTTGGTGTCCATTCGCTCTACATGTCCTAACCATCTTAGACGACTAATGCGTACTTTTCTGACCAGGTCGATGATGATGTCGCTGTACAGCTCGTAGAGTTCGCTGTTAAATCTTCTCCTCCAAATCCCGTCAACGCAAACGGGACCAAAAATCACTCGAAGAATTGCGTTCGAAGCGACCAAGAAGATCCTCATCCGTTTTTGCTAGGGTCCACGCTTCTCCGCCATAGAGCAGGACAGGGATGATGGTGGTACCTTACTATGGAAATTTAAACCTGGTGCCGGCATGTGTTTCTTTGCTAATGCGCCTTAAAACAGTAGCGCCAGTAGTGCAGTTTTGTAACATATTTTCTCACAGAAGTGTATGAAAATTACATTCCTCCAGCACACCATATATATTTATTATGCCTATGGTTAAAATCTAACCGATTTTGAATCTGCCTATAGTCTCTAAAGAAATAGAATACACAAACAGAAAAGCCATTTCCGTGTACTGCATGCTTTTACAAATACCGCTCAATATCGGGATATGTGGTTTGAAACGAAGATTCAGAACACATAGGCTTTACAAATTTTTGAAACTAATTTGTTTCCTTTTCTGGAATTCACTGTAGATTAGACAAGAATAGACTTTATTTATTAAAAAATTTCAGGTTTACAATAATTTTAGCTTTGTCTTTTCTCTGTCTTTCCCTGTATATAAGGCTTTCTCACTTGCTCCTTGAATTCGTCTGTAAACATAGGTTAGGTTAGGTAAACGGGTAGGTAGAGCAGGGTAAGTCCTGCAATACCTCACTTAAGTCCTCGTTCTTAACTTTTTCCCTTCGCCTTTTTATACTTATATAGATTCCGATTTCATTCCAAAGCGAAATAATATAAGGAGTCTTGTGCCATTTCATTTCTAAATATATAGTTCACATTTTTAAATAATTAAAAAAAAAATCACTTCCATTTTCTCTCCTGACGTTGTTTTGCAGCGCGACAACAAAACAAAAACACATGCAGTAATGAAAACATGCTGACTGTAATTTTCTTCTATGAACGCAATTACCCACTGACAAACTTCTGCAATTATAATGCAAATCTTTTACATTAATATTGCAAAATTTGCAGGAATGCAGCATTTTTACGTTTATGAACTCTATGTTGTTTATAAAGTTCATAAACGCTAATATACAAAACCTGTATTCAAGAACAACATTTAGTTTGGAGCGTTTGTAACAGTCGTTGCAGGAAAAATCTAACGTTTTTTTAAACTTCCTATATTGCTGTTCACTTTCCCCAAGTTTGCACATTACAAAACGTAACCGATCTGGATGTTATTCTAGACCTAGCGCTTGAGCTGAGAGTTCTTGTGCTCATATTGGTCGTATACGCACGTGAATTTAGTGCAATCATTGCTACTTCAAGTGCTTTGGCGAAACAATTCTTTGAGCTATATGTATTTTAATGTATAGTCGTAACAAAGTACCAAGCTTAGACTTCTATAAGCTAAGAATTAAAATTCCAGTAATATACAGGGTGTCCGCCAGGAAGGTATATACTACTTTGTTTATTTACAATTTTTGATTAAATGAAAGAGAATGGATATTATATTGATATATGTTTTATTTAATGTCGGCAATTATGTATGGAATACAATGGAAACAGGTTAATATATAGCACCCAAGGCGATAGGCTTTTCCTCTTCAATGCCGGCACAGCTGACAAGGCTTCTTCACGTGGTATACATCTTTATGGAACACACAGTTCATTGCGTCAGTATTGTCTGTAAATGAATTCCTAACTGCTACAAACGACAGAGCTCGATCTAAATGTTGCAAGTAGGAATATAATTTGAGTTGTTGATAGTCGGCGGGAGAATATCGGTGTAGTTTTGACAACGTCTGGCAGCGTGCAAAAAATTTAGCTGATGATCTGAAAGTTAAGCTGAAGTCCTCGAATCTCGCAAATCCCTCGTCATGGTTCATGCAGTAAGAATGCTTTTAGTAGGTACCTATACCATAATCAGTTTTATACTCACCCTCGCAAGGCTTCCCGTGACAAATACATCTGCGGAGAGGTCTTTCTCTTTGTTGCGGCGCTTTAAAAAGTATTTAAGGTCAAATATAGACTCACCTATACCTAGGGTAATGGCGTGTATAAACTTAGCCCCGCCAGTTTAGTTTGCATCTGAAATACAAAGAACAGCGCAAAAGTATTTCCTTTTGTCTTTCTTGCAAGCAAACAATATTTTTCATTGGCTATCATTTTTTCTATCTGTGTTCAAGAACTTGCCACAATCCTGGTTTTGATTAGCTCGTAAAAAATATATCTTTCTCCTTACAGTTTTCACAAGCGAAGGACACGTTTTGTACTCAAAAAATATACAAAACAAAAAAACAATTTAAAATAAATAAATAGATGGAGCAACATGCAACAGAGACTGTAGGGACCATAGGCCAAGCTCGCCTTACTATAGTAGCGGCGATTCCTTGTCCTTAGGCTTGAGGTGGCTACGTGCTGTGAAGAAGTTGAAAAAAAAAAAACCCATACACAGATGAAATAGGTAGTTTAATAAGTTATGGGTCTACCATCCGTTTTATGTGAGTTTTTTATTTTTTCCACGAATGGAAGGGATCTACGTCTTTATGCCGAGTATCGAAACAGCCAATTGAGAAGCCCATCGACAATTAGGTATACTTACGGTTACGTTATTCTACAGACCATATGGACTGCTCAAATGTTTACTCCTCTTGAAACAAGACTGCTGTACTTGCTAAAACGGTAGTTATTCTTCTAATTGTCTACGGATTTCTTATAGATGTGATGCCGAGAGTAGAAGGCGGCTTCAAGTGCTTTTCAATACTACTTTTGGATATGCGTATACGGTATAAAAAGACAAAATCACGTTTCACACCTTGCGAAAACACGAAAAGTCTAACAGTCATACTTCTTTTCACTATATCATACTCTTTAGTAGACAACCTTCATATATCTCTATAAAAAAATCCAGTTTCCGGCATCTAAGAGATCTTCTTGTCTGGTATACCTACTTCCGCTTTCTCAATGTCTAACAAAAGAAATATAACTTTTTGTTCCTGCTATCCGCCTTTGGAATTCACTCCCACGTAACTTGCGGCAAGAGCTAATTGATGCACGACGATTTTTAAAAACGAACTTCAAAAATTTCTTAGAAACTAGAGCAACTAACTTTTTACCCATCCCCATCCCTCATCAAGAAATTCCAATTAAAATTAATTTAAAAATAAATCTAAAATAATTATAAGAAGAAATCTAATTAATTTAAAAGAAATCTAACTTAACTTTCAAATTATTTATGGATATTCAATTAAAAACTGTTTATCTTTCACAGACTTGTAAGTGCATTCTGTAAACATTGTATGATACAATAAAAAAAAATATATACTCCCGGATGTTTGTCTGACGTTCGCGAGAATGGAATTAAATTAAGATGGAATTTGTGTGTGTGTGTGTTTTTCTTTGTTGGGGATTGAACTTGGGATACTATTTGCAAAAGTGATACATTACGTACGGTATACTAATCCATTGAAGGTTTTGTGATAATTTTTATGTTATTGTTATTTATTTTTTCTTGTTTCTTAACTCATTGTTTCAAAAATATTTGTTGATAAAATTAATAATTAATGACCTTAAAAGAGAATGGCGCAAAATTATAGTCGGATAAAGCTAATTTTAAAATTATTTTAGTACGTGACAATGTCTATAGGTAGGTATTAGTGGTTTGGTAATTACCAATAGTTGATATAAAACCCACTTTAAATTCAAAACCACGAAAAATACGTTTTATCCCTTAGTATGGACTCTCAAGTCTCAACCATTTCCCATCTGTCATTTCTATTACAAAATAAAAACTTTGAACTGCTCTTGAAGATTTTTAAAGAGTTGTTCCTAGGATATTAATATTTTTGAAGATCTCGAAATGTAATGGCTTATAAGAAAAGCTTAAGAACATAAAACCCGAACAAATTCTTTTGAAGATATTGAAGATGAAGAGTTTTACTTTTACTTTACTCTCGCTACACAGATTTAATAAAAAAATACTGCATTTTGGCAAGTTGTAGTATATTCTTCATTTTTTTAACTTTCATCATTACGTATACTTAGTAAGAGAAAGACATTGTTTTCGTACAAAATTTCGAACTCGAGATGTTAATCAATTCTGACATTACGATGATAGACGAATTCAAAAAAGTGGGTCGCAAAATTCTGTCCGGTCTGTCCGTCTATCCGTCTGTCCGTCTGTCTGTCTGTCTTTCTGTCTATCTGTCTGTCTGTCCCGGAGGCCTACAGCCTAAACGGCTGATCGGATTTTTTTTTTTTATATTGATTAAAATTTGTTTAAAGAGAATACCCTAAACTGACAATTCTTATTGGGTCTGTTTGACAAACATTTTCGTCGCGCCAGCTCTAGGGTTGGTACCTAAACCTACTATTTGAAGGAATGTTACAAAGCGTTTATTAGATTAGATTAGATTATACTCTTTATTTCCTATTTATGCGAGGTTACAAAACAGTGTTCAAAATAAAGTATTTTAATACAGCTTGGCTTATCAGCCGCCTGCCGTTTAGAATTTAACTATAAAATTATAAAAAAAGAGAGAATACACGATTGTGTTACAAATGTAAACAGTTTAAAATGTAACAAAGCGTTTATAATGAACTAAAAAGTCAGGCACCGGTTTTGAAGTTAGAGTGCTGTTATTTAGTATCCACTAAGGCTCTCCTCCTTTGCATCATTATTTTTATGAATATCTTAGTCTCAGCCCCTTCCGGCTGACAAAGTGACAACGTTAATTTTTTTTCAGATTCTGGAATATAAAGTACAGCGCAATAGTTAATCCTTTGGTCTTTCTTTCAAGCGAAAAGTATTATTGCCTTGGCTAACATTTCTTTTATCTGCGTCAAAAAAAAACTCGCAACAATCCTGGTGGTGCTTCGCGCGTAAAAAATATATACCTACTTGAGTAGGTACAGTTGTTATAAACGCAGATCACGAGTAGTAGTTACCAATTCCAAAAAAATAAATAGTGGAAGTGGTTATGGAAAAGTGATACAAATACACTAACCCATTTAAGATATTTGCATTTTGTGATTATTGTTATGTTACTGACAGTTCATTTTACTTGTTTCTTAACTTAAACAATATGTAGTTTGCACAAGGTAGCTGAGCTCATACACTTAAGGCCGGTCTGTTCACAGCCCTGGTTAGGTTACCACAGATTTAGGTTAACCCATGATTATAAATCAGTGATAACAAATGAGTGTCTGTTGACCGTTTTTTCACTTCGGTCACCAAACCATAGCTTTGCAGCAAATCGTTCCATTTTTTCAGTTTATTTGTCTTTTAGTGATTGGCCGAATCCCTCGCAAAATCCTTTCGATTTTTTTTTCAAGCGAAAAGTACCTATTATTGCCTTGGCTAACATCATATTCTTTTGTTTTTTGGGTCCGTTTGTTTTTGATAAGTAATTTATTTAGGTAGGTATTTTATTGATATATTTATTTTTAGTAAAATTAATAAACACAAAAATTAATGTCGTAACCAAATTATACAGGAATTTTTTAAGAACTAAAGAATGAAACTTTGTATTTGTTAGCCAAAACCAATAAAATTTATTACAAATTAACAGGCCTCATGTAAATTTATTGTGGGCGCAGTGGCTTAGTGGTTAGTGTGTTGAACTACTAGGGGTCGAGGTTCGAATTACGCAAAAACCAAATTCCAACATAGGGTTTTTTTTACCACCTCTCGCGAACGTCTGACAAACATCCGAGAGTATAACTGTCTTGAAAGAGCTTCTCAATTAGCCGTTTGGAGTTGGCATATAATTGCAGATCCCTTCCATTCGTTCCAAAAATGAAAAACTCACACAAAACGAATGGTTGTGAAAAGCTAGGCCTAGGGTTCCTCCGGACCTGTTGCGCCAACTATTTATTTTATTTATCATGTTAACTTATTCAACGATAATCGCAATTTTCTCGTTCTCTCAATATTTTTCCTAACGCGTGTGCTTTATCTCAATTTATGAGAACTGTCATCGGCCAAAAATTTTTGGAAATAATCCTTCCTTCTTTCATCCTTTGTATCCTTTTCTTTGGCGTGTTGTGTATTCTATACTTATGTGTCAGTTGAAAACCTCAACGAAAACGATGTGAGACTGGTTCACTCCATCTTGCGTTATACCTAGGTATATTCCTTCGTTCTATTATTTGCATTTTTATTTTTGTTCAAAAGTTTTGGTTTAAAAAATCTTGAACAAACGAAATTACAGAAAATCAGTGGTTACATCTCATTAACCGCTCAAAATGGTTATCGATTTCACTGGTTAACTAACCAAACTACTGATTCTCTGGTTAATATTTTGCTGAACAAACACATTCGATGGTTACCAGCTGGAATAACCGATGATTAAAGATAACCAAGATTGAACAAACCGGGCCTTAATAAGCTTAGTAGGTATTTTCGAATCTACAAACTTCAAACATTCAGAAGAACAAAATACTTGATTAAATAGGTACTTGAATAATGGATTTAAGGACCAAACTCAAAACTAAAAAAAAAAAGTTAAAAGGCTGACTACTGGTGCCATCACCCTAATTGAAATTGAGGCCTTAAAACGTGTTCCAGTTGTCAGCCCCTGTTTTTATGAAAACAGTAATTTGTGTGAACTACTGGATACTTGCGTGATCAACTACTAGAGGGGGCCGACTACTCCAAAATCATACCTTATACAGATTATACCTACACTTATTTTGTAATTATGTAGTTTGCATTATATGTAGGTATCCATAGCTAGTATGTACCTAGATTTAATAAGGTCCAATTTAAGCACTTCAAAAATTTAAAGAACCCAAAAACGTTACTCGACTAAATATAGTGAAACAAGAGATTTTTAAAGACCAAGACTACTGATTCCATCACCCTACTACGCTTTGCAGTCCGAATTTAAGCTAAGAATGCACTGAACTTTTGCTTAAAAATAGCAGATTCTGTGCCATTGGGGCATTCCGCCTTTAGTTTGAAAAAAACACAAACAATTGAAATGTGCTGCAGCGAGCAGCCTTGTTATCTAAAAATACACTCAAGTAGAACCACCATCGTCCAATAACATTCTGTGGATTTCTATTTACAGTACAGAAGCCCCGCCTCTTTATAGGTATATGCTGCGGTGGTGCGAACAAATAACTCGCCCGAATGCATTTGAGTAACCTGCAGAAAAGTCCTAGGGTGGAGTGGAAACCGGATTCGAATTATGCAGTGTAGAGTAAGTACATAGGGAATTCCCGTGCTTCTCTGGCAGGAAGGCATCACTTCCTTACGGCCGTGCGTTGAACAATTTTACCCCTCGTTCATCGTACCTAGGTGTTAGAGGTATATACCGACCGCCATGTACATAAAACATCAAACAAAAGTGTGCGAGTGCGACCCCTTCCATGATCCATGAGCTAAGCGCAGTGCTGATGCTGAACAACAGTCATTTTTCGACCGCCGTCACAGTCGGGTGTACGCCAGAACATACTGTTAATATTTTCGTTGCGATAGTGTACTCGTGAGAATTTTTAACAGATAACAGGACATTCGAAAAAAAAAAAAAACAGTTTCTAATAACAAAAGCATTTGATAAGAACAAACAAAGTGTGCGTGTGTGTTTCAGTTGCACTGACATAGCTGACATAAGCAAAAATAAAAAGTTCCCGTTGTGGTTTAGTGATATAAATTTTGTTATTTTTGTGATAAAACCGATAAAAAAATTGCTCACTTCAATATGAATGACGCAGCAGCGTTGGCGGGCATGATCCCATACGATACAATCGGACTCTATGAACAACCAAAGCCGAGGTTTATATTCAAAATGCCGCGAGTTGTGCCCGACCAAAAGGCGAAATTCGAAAGCGACGAACTATTTCGAAGGCTCAGCCGAGAAAGTGAGGTAAGTTTATGGGACATCAGAAATATGCACTCCAATTGAAATTCCCTGCTTTTTTTTTTTTTTTAAATTAACGTATACCTACCTTAGCTTAAGTCTCGCTTTAATATGGTGGCCAGACGCATGATGCGTCGACAGTGTGTAAACTTTCCGTAATATGTTTAAACAGTTTTGCTTCGCTGAAACTGTTGGTGGTTAGATAATCCTCAAGAGGTGATTTCATTGCCTAGAGCCGGGACTTTGAGTGTACCTACTATAAATTTCATTCACATTTATGAATAATGGAGGTCATAGCAATGTGAAACGTTGAGAAAGGTCGTTTACTGCTGGAGCAGCTCTCCTTGGATATTTTCACGGTGTTCCCTATCGAAAGTCGTAGATCTGGGGTCGAAAAGCATCGTCCGTGAACGAGATGTACGTTCACGGAATAAAGTTGATTTAACATTTGAAACAAAAACAAATTCCGTAACGTAATGCTCGTTCACGGACGACGCCATTCGACCCCTGATCTAAGGATTTCGTCAACCTATAGGTAGGTACCTAGTCCTACCTAGGTGCTTTTCTTTTAATGTTAAAAAGTGGAAAAATCAATAAAAACATGTGTTGCGCGTATCTTAACCTACAACTAGAACCTATTTGAGAGTTTTTGTGGATTTGTAGATTTGTGCGGGCATGCGGCGACGACATGGATAGGAGGCTCATTCGTGAACCTATAACTATTTCTGATCAAAAGATATAACGTTTGTTGTTTTTGTTTTATAAATAATTCTCGCAAAAGGTGAACATTGTAGCGGTTAAACTGCCCCCCAACATCCTTGCAGATGGTGTGCTACTTTGACATTTAATTTTTCATACATTTAGAGAAACACTCTTGGATAAATGATAAACGGGACACTTTGTATGCTTAACTTTAAAACTGAATGTATATTAGATTTTGTAAGAAAGATCCCACGAAGCTTTTTTTTATAGCTGTGAGCGTTTTTTTTTTGTTCAATACTATAAACTTCGGTAAGCTATATAAATAGTAGGCGCTATTGTTGGACTACTAAGCGAGGGGTCGAGGTTCGAATTCCGCAAAAACACAAATTCGCTCTTAGGTTTTTTTTTCACTGTACCACCTCTCGCGAATGTCTGACAAACATCCGAGAGTATACCTAAATGGAATGGTTGTGAGAAGTTAGTCCTAGGTGCCTCTGAACCTGTTGCGCCAACTACTTATTTATTTATTTACCAAGCTATACAAATCACAATGTAAACTGTCAGGACTACCGTCGAAAGTTGACACTGGCGTTATAGGCAGGAAAATTGAGAAAGTTGATTTAGTACTTTCGTACTTAGGTGACACTATACCAGCACACAACCAAATAGTTATAAGGCTGTTTATCCATTTAGCGATGTCGTTGGTTAAATGCCTCGGGAAAATTCGATATTTAACAAGCTCGTTGATGAAATTAAGAAATTAGAAGAAGAGGGCATTTTGATAACTGGAGCTCCAGTTGATTATAAAGTTCTTTTCCAGGTGAGGCGCACAACTTGAAGCGAAATCATTTTCTATATAATGCGACTAATTCTGACCAAGTCGATGTAGATCTTCAGCCCGTGGAGCTCGCTAAAAAATCTCTTTCGGTGAACCTCGTACTACATGAATTTAAACGGAAATTGGACTGACTGAAATCACTTGAAGGATATTGATTTCAAAACGGCCTATGGTATCCTCAACCGGTCCCCTTTATGTTCATGCTTCTGTGTCATAAAGCAGGAATGGAATGATAAGGGTTTTATGTAGTAATTTTGTCTCTTGACAGGAGGCTGTCAAAAGTATTTGTTTCCCTGATTTCAGAATTGATTTCTTTTCAGAGTCTAAAGCGAAGTCGAGGTAGACAAAGGGCCTTAGAAATAAACATTTTTAGTTTCGACTCTAAATTTACGGAAGCTCACAATTGCAAAATTTGTATGAAAAATAAAGCCACCGTGAACTATTAAGATTTAGAGTCGAACCTAAAAATGTTTATTGCTAAGGCCCAAAGTCCTTATCTATATACTTTAGATTTATATGTCTCTTTATTATGATATGACATAACGTCCGATTCGTCAATGTTGTCCGCATATACCTACCTACTTGGTTTTGCCCTCATTTTGTCCGCTTCTGTCGCAATATTTGCAAACGCTTCAGTGATAGCTCGCTGAGTTCTGCTAATTTGGTCGGTTGCATATTATGCTCGTCCTAATAATGGACATATTAGAGTCCTACCGTTGGTTTCCAAAAAGTGTCGCACAGTATACCGCAGAGAAGATTTTAATTGAACTTTTAAAAACACAGATTTTACTAGTAAACGATGAAGAATGTGTCGCTTTGTTTAGCAGGGAAATTTCGTTCGTTTTCTCTGTTGAACAGTAACACCGAACGCGGGAGGTGGGGCTCTACTTGTTCATTTCTTCCGGCCTCTGATCGAGGTATAAGAAAACTCTTAGGTCCTTAGCAATAAAATATTTCAGATACTATTGGCAAAAAATCAACTCTTAGTAAATCATAAGAAACAAAGTATTAAATTTGACGTTAGGAAATAGTTAGACTGGATTCACCGAGTAAGTGAAGTCTAAAGTGGCATTTGTCAAATCCAATCAGTTAAAGTTCAGACTGGCGCGATTTCCAAGTTACAAGACATTCACAAGCTATTTTAACTTTTCGAATTTCCCCTTGCTTTAACTGTCAAATCATAACAATTTTTGGTTATTTAGTTCACACATCAACGACAAGTCGACAACTTGAAGCTCGCCTCTGGGTGAAACAACAAAATTGAGTCACAATAGATGGCAGAAGTTGACTTTTGTTAATTTTTTTTTCATTTCTATATATATATTTTTTTTTATATACTACTCCCGGGAAAGGCGAACCTATAACGCTTCAACAGCGCCCCGAGATGCCTGCAGATGTATGTTTGCTCTGCACTTAAATTGCTGCAAATTGTAGTCTTCTGCAAATATATCCCCAGGAAGCGATTTCCAAAGTTTGCTTGTCCTGTAACAGAAGGAGTTTTGGAAAGTTGATGTCCTCGCGGTTGTCAAGTGTATTGTATGGTCATGAGCATTAGCAGCCTGTCTTGTTGGGCGTCCAAAAGTTGCATTTCGACGGATAATATCTTTGAGTTCCTCAGAACATCTACCATGGAAGTACCTATAGAACAAGCATAGGTCAGCGACTTGTGAAATTTAGAGTTCACCATAGCAAAAGACGACTTAAGAGCCGAATTTTGTTGTTTTCTATTTCTAAGGGCCTTAGCCTTTTGATTGCATTTAAATTTATGGAGTTCACAATAGCTATGTAGGTTCCTACGTTTAAAGTCAAGACTGAATGCGCTATACCAATAATAAATTTTAGTCTTGACTTTAAATTTACGGAAGCTCACAATTGCGAAATTTGTATGGAAAATATAGCCACTGTCAACTACTAAAAATTAAATTCGCACCTAAAAATGTTTATTGGTAAGGCCTAATATTAATTATATTTTCAGCACCCGGAAAGGATAAAAAATAAAACACAAAAATAAAATAGAAATCATCGATTGTGCCGACTGCCGATACTGATTTATGCCCACATCACAATTTCGCGTTGACAGATTATGTAGAAACAAAGCATTCATATGCCGCCACACAAAATACAACTTCAGGCGTTGAATCGACTTAAGATCGTAAATTTATCTTAAAGTTCAACGCGACGCCTGAGTAGACCAACTTTCTACTATTACGCGCGTTTGCCAACTTGAGAATTTCGAATTGAACGATTTCAACTCATAGAGTATGCCGTTCATAGTTGGAGTGGCACAGATCCACTAATGCTTATCACTCACAAGTTTTAAGGATCGAAATGCAAGTTCATTTCCTGACCGCGGAAAAACAGAAATGTTTTTCCAAGTGGAATTATAACGGAGTATTGACTGTCGGAATTCAAAACTATTCAAACAATCACTTCAAAGGAGTCTGATGATGAATAATTAGTGGTGTAGTTCGAAAAAGCTATCATTCCTACCAAAAAAGTGACTGTGTCTGCGAGTTGTTGTTAAGAGTTTTTTCTCTCCCAACAGAAATTGTCAGGGTTACCCCCAAACAAGCGAGAATCTTTGTTACCCCTCGCTTCCCCACTCAGTAATGTACCATTTTTATTTTGTTGCGGAACTACTGATTTTGTTTTTTAATTTTTTGGAAAGAAATATGAAGCAGGGATCTTGTATCCGTATTAAGGTTGTTTCTGCTTTGATAATATATTGTTTATGGTTTTCTTGTATTTTTTAGAATCGTTTTCCAACTCATGCATACATATTACCGTTACAAGAAAAAAGGGAGTAGTCTTGAAATTTGAATTCTGCTCTGAACTTGTATTTTTAAACAACAAGTCTTCTTTTAGTCTGTCATATACTTAACCCTCTCATCGCGTATTAGAAAACTTTCAGAGATCGGAGAACATTTTTGAATACAAATCGATTGTTCTATGTCAATGGAAGTAAATTGTCGTAGTCACTGTTCGTATCTTTTCAATAAATGTTTTTTTTTAAGTTTTTACCGTTGGAATTTGTAGAACGGGGTGAATTCCCAAAGCTTTGCTCATACTCGACAGTTTTAAGCTGGTTCTACAATAGTGGCTTCGTAAGAACCATTTTTAGTTTTGAGTTTAAATTTAAGAAGTTCACAATGGCTTTGTTTTCTATACAAATATCGCAATTTTGAGCTTCCGGAAATTAAAAATACTTTCTGTGTTCTGTTTGGCAGATCTATAGAAGCCAAAAACTAAAAACATAAAATAACACGTTTATTAACACACACAAAAAAAAACGACGACAACAAATGGCTCCAGTTGGTGTAGTGATTCAATTAAAATCGAAGCTTTCCGCTCTACAGTTTTAAAAATGAAAAGAAATTGAAACATATTTTCGGTTTATTCCTACTAGGTAGGTATCGCTCTCAAACTAGAAATCGAAGTCGAGTTGTTTTTTCGTCTTTATTCGACCACTTGTGTTTATATTTAATATTTTTCGGGTATAGACGCTAATAAAAAAGTCCCATTTAAACTCGCAGCCTTAATGAATTTCGCTACAGTTTTTGTCAACAAAAATGTCAATAACTGTTCGCTGATAGTCAGAAAAAGCATTCATTTTTAGTCGAATGTCGAAGGTACAGAAAGTGACTAAGTAGGCACCTTACACCGTAAATTTTTATAATCCACTCTCATTAAGCTAACAGAATTTTTCACGTTTTTCTCTGTTAGCCAGACCAATTCCAAGTCGGTTTTCTTTATTTCTTTTATGTAACCATTTTGAATATTTTGCGCAGTTGAAGATATTTTAATTTGCATAATAATGATTTTAAAAGGAATTACAAAATAAATGTAGAAGAATTGATTGCAGTTCGCAGATCGCAGCGTTGTTCAATTAATCAATACTCTTTTGGATCAACGACAAGATAAAGATATGCAAGTAAATAATTATAAGAACACGGAATTTTCAACGAACTCTTTCCAGGGCTCTAATAGCGTAAGCGCAAAACGATTGAACGACATCGTCTCGACGATGCTTCTACATCGTATAACAACCAAAAAACGATAACCGTTGAAACGATTCGACGATCATCGTTTTTTGTTGCTTCACGTTACTAATTCAAACGTCAAATACCCTCGTCGAAACGATTCGATTGAACGTTTCGTCTTTTTTGGTGCATTTTTTTTCAGTTTAAATTAGGTCTGAAATAACAACTATAAAGAAATATTTAAAGGAAGACCCACACCTATGATCTCTATAGAGGCGACTCGCTCTTATCCGAGTTGTAAAAGAATACATTAGCAAAAAATAAATTATTCCAATTGGATTTCATTTATTTGTTTTATAATTTTTTTTTTTACAACTCAATTCAAGAAAAAAAAAAACAATTTCCATACATTTTTTATTTTTTAGGTGTCAGAATTTGATGCCTGTAACACACATATGGTTTCGATACCATGGTATCGAGATGAACCACATGTCTGTCAGGGTGTACTACGGTCTTACCATGCGAGCAATGTGGTTTGAGCGTAGTATCGATACTAGGGTTTTTTGCGTGGTATAGCTATCCTCCTAGCGAAAACAGCGTCACTCTCAATGTAGAAAACGATGAACGATTCGATTGAGAGATACGACGATGATGTTATATGAAGCAAACTAAAAACGAGATCATTTTGTTCAATCGTTTCGATGACTATCGTTTCAAAAATTATGCGATGAGAGGTTAGCAGGTTACCACTGGACGTTCTTATACGTTCTTGTTTCGCGTAGTTACACTTTACTTAAAAAAAGAAAGAGATAAGTAGTCTGTGTACTTTTTGTCAACTCATGGTCTTCTTCTTTTCGATTTTTAAACGAGTGTGACATAGGTACCAATATTTAAGAAACAACATGGGTCTTAACTAATAATCATTTTCAAAATTCACAATAAATAGGTATATTGTAGCTCACAGATTGCAATTTTGTATGGAAAATTTGTGAGTTCGAAATATTTAGCCTGGACACTAAAAATGATTATTAGTATCGCGGCATAGAAGCCAGCACGTCATCTCAATCTTGGAATTTATGTAACTTGTGATATCAGACGACAAGGATGATGAAAAATAAAAATATGAGAATAAATATTCAACGGTCTTGTAATCATTAACAAAAGGGAATACTACCTATAGGAGAAATTCATATTTTTATGTAATTATTGTAAATAAAGTGACTCTGTTCGAATATTAAAACTTCTGCAGAATCACGCTCACAAATTGGCTGTAACCGAGTGCGATTTTCGGTTAAATGGGGTCAAATTAACTAAGTCTCCGTTGAAAAAAAAGAAAAAAGTATTCGTTGTTAAAAACTACCCAGATAAAAAGTTTAAATGCATAGGTACTTTAAACACACTTTGTCAGTTGTTATCAACCAAGTTTCTAGAAAAACTTCAACCAGTTGGTAAAATTCTACATCATAAGCAAAGAAAAAAAAAAAAAAATGGTGGCGCAAAAGGTCCGGAGGGACCCTAGGCCTAGCTTCTCACAACCATTCGTTTTGTTTGAGTTTTTCATTTTTGGAACGAATGGAAGGGATCTACAATTTTATGCCGACTCCAAACGGCTAATTGAGAAGCTCTTTCAAGACAATTTATACTCTCGGATGTTTGTCAGACGTTCGCGAGAGGTGGCGCAGTGGAAAAAACCCTAAGTTGCAATTTGAGTTTTTGCGGGATTCGAACCTCGATCCCTCGCTTAATAGTCCAACACACTAACCACTAAGCAACTGCGCCTACAAAAACAAAATCTACATCAGTTACTTTATTATTGTTTTATTTTATTTTTGACGGTTTCTTTAAACAAGTTGACTTGGTTATTTTTAACCCACTTACATATACTCTGTAGGATTCACATTAACAGTAGATATTACTTTCTAGTTTTTAATCGAAAGTTGGTTGATTTTTAACAAGTAAGTGAAGTTTTTTCTGCGTGAAGATATAATGTTGTAGAACATATTTTGCGTATTCTTCTTTGTTTTCCAATTGGCATAAACCTCCTCTACACGTTCGCATTTTGCTTCTTTTCTTGGTTTTTAGGGAATCGACGGCGACTCTTCCATCGACATTCGCTGCGACGTCAACTATTTTATTTTTATTTTCGACTCTATATTCTAGTAGTTTACAGTGGCTGTATTTTCAACAATATACAATACTACAATTTGTTATTGGTACCTACGGCGGGATGTTCGTTTAGATTATTTGTTTGAATTTAAAAACGTAGATCTCTTTATACACTGTAAAATACGTCCTTTCTTCGTCCTTGAGGTGATACCTTGTGAAGAAAAGTATCCTAAAGCAACCTTTTAACACATGAGTGTTACATTTCTTAATTTAGCATCAAAGTAGCTAATGATACTCTCTCTGCGCGATGACAAAAAATAGCAACAAATAATCAGCAATCACAAAGATCGTGTTAAGTGCTAGTGTTAGTTCGAGTTTTTTTTTTTTTTTCATCTGCCGGTTAAGGGGTTCAACGTATTTCTACGATGCCGGTTCTTTGCTTACTCATTAAATAAAACAATGATTCATGGGCAGTTCGTTTGTGAACTATCATTATGAATCATTAGACAGCTTGCGTAGGAACGTATGCAGCTATAGGATCCAATACCTTGTGTGACAACCTTCACGCACTAATAACTAATTAATAAAAATTAATGGCTAATCTATGCAAAGTTCCTCGAATTGTACTGGAATTCCCTCCTACATCTCTCTCACATCCGAGATCGTATCTCATTTAAATGCAATCAACGACATCACCTTCGCCGCTTCGATATTCGGGGATTTCTTTTCTGCTATTGATAGCCCGCTCGCCTCAGGTAAAAAAAAAAATAACGACTACGCTTACTTTACAGCCTTAACGTGTCAGTTCACAGTTGGTCCGGTGATTTACCCTCATGTTACCTGATGGTTGGTTTGGTTGGGTTACTTTCGGCGCACTGCTGACGCATCTTGGCTTGATTTGACGACGATCTTCTGAGACTTCACTACCACTTCGTTGGAAATAGGTTTATTATCTTTTATTGACAAATTTGTTTGTTGATCAATTCTGAGAATCTTTTGTAGTTACCGTCCGGTTGATGAGTTGTTTTTTTTTTTTTTTTTTTTTTTGTGGCTTTCTTTTAACACAGTATAATTTGTATTTGTGGAATCATGTTTACCGATTTATTTAAATTGACATAATTGTAGTTGGAAAATGATTTTTTTTTGTTGGTTACAGGTTCGTTACACAGGCTACAGAGAACGAGCGCTGGAAGAGCGTCAGATACGTTTTCAAAACGGCTGTCGCGAGGGACACACGGAAATTTCTTTTGTCGCATCCGGAACGAATCTGCAATTAGTTTTCAATGCCAATCAAAATCCTTACATTCAGGACAAGGAATGTGATTTTGACAAAGAGCACGGAAAGGTGAGTTTCAGTTGAGTGGTTGTTATATTTTTGTATGGACAGCTTAGTCACGCTTACCAATCCAATTATTGTTGCATAATTGGCCATCCTATATACATAGATGGAATTTTTTGGTTAACAAAGGTTCTTCTTTTTTGGAATTTAGTCATATGATCGATAGACATTCAGATTAAGTGCGGTGTTGAGAGGTGTGTCCCATTGATTTGTCACAGTCTCGTCGTATCTACTTTCGGAACTATAAAGTGGATGAAGATTAATACGTTACATAACGTGTGTTTGACAATTTCGTGTTGTTCAGGTTCAGTCCCGTACGCAAAATTTGCTCCTCGTAGGACAAATTTTTCCACGTTCGCCAACTAAAGGGCTTTTCAATTGAGACTGGTCGATGTTGGCAGCCTCAGTGGCGGCCATGCTATTTTGGTGGCGTCTGCGGAGTGTTGCCATAAAAATATTTGGACAAATCTTCAATTAGATATGATAAAAAAAAATCTACAGTGCAGACTTCTATGGAAAAATCTTACTTCACAATTTTTTTTTAAGTAACAATGACAAAAAAAAGCGCTGTATAAGAAAATGATAGCATACAGCGAAAGTTAGCCTGCAAAAGATGTTGAACTTATTTTTTTTAAAAAGAACAAAATTTATTATTGCAAATGCAGACAAAATCTGAAGCGCAGATTTTTGGTTGTTAAAAGTCTGCAGCTAGGTTGAAAATCTGCAACATCCAGACAAATCTGCACTTGTGGCGACGCTGCGTCTGTCTAATCTCGTGTTTTTCAATTCAGTCACTGATGCCAACTCACCATGGCAAGATACACGATTGAGCAGCACATTCAAATGGTAAAACTTTATTTTCAAAATGAGTATTCGTCAGTGCACCCGTTGCACACGTTACGTCCATTTTTCGGCAGACCCTTTAAAGTTAACTCTCCAACGCTTGGTGAGCAAATTCGAGATTATGCAGCGGTTCGTAGAAGTGAACGCAGGAGATCCAGATGTAGTTAATTTCTCGCCGTGCACAAGAAGTCGGCCTTTCGCGGACTTTAATTTGTTGAATTTTACATCGGGACTTGGGCCGTACAAGATCCAATTGACCTAGAAGTTTGAAGCTAAGAATAAGGAAAACGCCTTATTTATTCGATGATTGGGGTTCGAAGCGTTTGAAAGAGGACCCCAATTTTGGCCGAAAAATCATAATCAGCGACGAGGCGCATATATGGATGAAAAGCTATAGTAACATACAAAATATCCGCTACGACACCAGTCCACACGAGGCTCACCACGTGGCAATGCATCCACAAAATGCTATTGTTTGGCGACTTCGACCCATCCTTATTGAAAAATACGTTACCCAGTCTTCTTCTCTTTAAATCCATTACAGAGGTTTTGCAGGAGTTGATATGGCGAGTCATTTATTGTTGCATCATTCTTAACCTTATCGTAAAGCTTTGTGCATAATGATAGTGATTGCGGCACTATACTTAGAACAAGGGTTATATAAAGACAACTCTATAGTTGTTGAGTGATATATCTCTGCCGGCAGCTCAGGTAAGCTCAACTTACTTGTCCACCTTGGTGAGGCCAATGCAGTGTTACCTCTGAACATTTTCAGAAAGAGTCCAAAAAACGGGTCCCGGCTAAAAAAAAGAGTCCCATTCCCATCTTATCTTTTTTATTTGTGCCTTGTACCAATTTTGTTATTAAATGTACATATATAAAGAGGCGAGGGGTAACATGTAAGAACCATTTTCACTTTTCTTTGTTGGGAAGATTGTAATGAGATGCAAAATGCTTCGTGTAGTTTGTAGAATTTCTACCACTGGGCGAACTCTTGTAATTATAATTCATCTTAACACAAAATGTAAGTTTTTCCACAAATATATTGACAAAACGCACATATTATGTCAATACTAGTAGGTGGAATAAATTATGTTTATGGATTAAATCAATTAAGGGAGTTTCACAAGTTTATGATTAAATTACAGAAAAAGCGTCCTACATTTGGAAAAAGAGTCCAATTTCACCCATCTTACAAAAAGTTGAGTCCGGAGTCCGGGCTCGAAATGACTCTAAAGCGTCCCGAAGGTAACTCTGAGGCCAAGTCCAACGGCTCTTGGTGCACCCAGAATGTAACAATATGTGTTTTTGCACTCCCCATAAATCGGAAGGAAGCATTTTTCTCTCTATCAAAAATTTCGACCAAAAATACATATAAATTTTACACAAATTGTGTACCTCTGCAGCATTTCCGAGATGCTTCAATTTTACAAAAACAAAAAAACTGTAATTCGATATATTCAGCACTCAAAACATAACAGCGCAGTACGTACACAAAACTCAAGTCACACTTAATTGCTCTTGAAAAGATCAATAGCCAGGACCAGGACCTGCTTGTACTTTTGCCTTTCTCAAGTTGCATGATCGTTTGAATGGCACGCGAGCAACAGTTGTTGGAAATGTGTCAGAGAACAACTCAAGAGTAAATTACGGGGATTATAAGTGGAAGCAATATCCTTCATGTATTAAGAAAGAATTGCCGAACCATTTAATAGAGGTACCAACAAAGTAAAGTGTCTGTGGGAATAGTGGAATATTCAATGTTTTTCCTTTTCCGTTTCATTTTTATATGTAGTCCTGTCCCTGAAAGGATTTCGTATATAGTTTCAACGGACATTTTGAAAGTAATTGCCGTAGAGGTCAAGTAACCAAATGACTTATAAGCCTGTTAAGGATCGCTGACACTGATAAAGGTATAGAAAATGATTTAAACAAAATCAATGAACCATTTGATCGTCAAAAAACAAAGCAATTTTATTTAATTGGCTTGGTTGCGAGGTGTCGCATACAATAGCCAGTTATACCCAGTCCGGCAAGTGAAAATGTGTATTCCCCGGAGGGCATGTTAAACATATGTCGAACAGGAGAAGTTTGTTACCGGCTTCAAGCTGTGTGGGACCGCACGGCGACGAGGGAGTTCGTCGGACCACCGACCATTTGGGCACAGTATAATAAATGACCGTGCAACTGTGTCGTGTTTCAGGGGTGCGGAATCCGTAGTTTAATTTGTTCCTTCTCTACTTTTGTGTCGGACTCTTTAAATAATTGAAACATAATTCCGGAAATAAAAAACTATAAAAGTGTAGATGCCTGCAATTTGTTGTCTTAATTGTTTACTTGCGACTTCCGGGGTCCCTTGCAAGTGGGGGGTCTTTGCACATGTTAAACGCAAGCATTTGTGTTTACCTACGAATTCGTAGATGCCTGTTATATAAGATTTCTTTAGACAAATTTACAACAATGGTTGTTAATAGCTGTAGGTGGTATTGTCACATATAAGTTATATGGACTAGCGAACACCACCCTCATACTTTTATTCAGAAGTAACGAAGGACTTGTGCTATGTAATTGCACAGAGAGTGCGTATTATTTTTGCAAATGGCTGTCTATTTACTACATAATAACGAAAAGGATACGAGAAACTCATCTTCGCATGCGTCGTTTTTGTGGCTATCTACCAGCAAGAGGGTTCTGTATCTGTTCTGTATCTTGTATCTATTGCGAACAGTATCAGTGTAAGTATACATACTAAAACAGACTATGTAAAGCTTTTTCGGGGGTTGAGCAAATCGATATTTCCATGGAAACTTTTGGCAGACATCTTACTTATTGATTTGTTGTTTATATTAATATACATCTTTTGTAAGGCATTCTTCAAATCCGTGCACACTATGTATAACTATGTTACAATTCTAGATAAGGCGGTGTAAAAGAAGGGGTTTTCGAAAAAGAACAAAAAAATGTTATATTATCTTAGGCGGAGCGAGAGTCACTGATATAACAATACTATACAAATAAGAGTACAGACTGGACCTCAGCAGTAAAACTTTTAGATACGACTTTCCGCAAAAAAAAAAAACAAAAACAAATCTTAGTCTAAATTATAAGAAGTAAAGCATTAAATTTGACTTTAAAATAGGAAATACGTACTAAGATTAGAACCACTAGGTTTTTTTGACGTGGCTAGCATTAGTGCCCACTAGAGAAGTGTCAGCTAATTTTCACGCCTGTCAAAAACCCTGCACAACGCTGAAAATTCGGCTACTATATCGAACGCATCTTTTGGTGAAGGATGTATGAAGAAGGTAACACATTTGTCCGTTTATTGTTAAGAATGAGTGCACTCAACTCTGATCTTGCGCTTTCCATAATGCAAATACTTGATAAAAGTGTTTGAAATATAGATTATGCGTTTGAAAATTGATTAAGCTGTGATTGCAGATTTTTCCATTCCATTTTTTTATAATATAAAATGTTAGTTCATAAACGTAGTTGTTTTCAAACAATTCTTTTTTGAATATCCAATTTATTATATTTACCTTGATCACTATCAGAATAAATGAATGACAGCAAGCGAAATGACAGCGAAATTCAGCACTAAATTCTTGCCCCAACAAATTAACTGGGGTCAGCTCACACAACTAGGGTGCCCTAGAAGTCATGTTAAACACAGGTTTTCAGTTCCAGGGCGAGTTCAGTGATATATCGAACGCACATTAGGGTTAACCCAGTGCTCACTAGTGTGCACTATAGGGCTCACATCAAACAAACCTACTGACTAAGTCAAATCGTCGTCGACGTCTGTCAAATCCAATCAGTTATTAGGTCTGTTCCCTAACGATAATGCATTCGAACACATTCGCCAAATTTAGTCAAACTTCGTTCCTTTACGCAAAAGTTGGGCAGAAGAGAGCCAAAAAGAGAGAGCAAAACATTTCCCCTCCATAAAAAACCTGCAAATATTAGCCCAAGAAATTTCTTTGGGCTAGTTGCTTATTGCTGACAGATGGTTGTCAAATCGTTCAAATTCTAATTTGTAACTGACTTTTTATTTAATTTCATTTATATTTATTGCTTGTATCGCATAAAAATAGATGTAAGAAACAAAAGAATTGTTCTTTTTAATTTCTGCAACAAAAGCAATTCAAATCCTGGTCTTAAATACAAATTTGTGTTTTTTTCTACTGAAATTCGAATATTGGCGCATACAAACAAATTTACATTTTTCAAATTTGTGGTTCAACGCGTTCCTTTTCTTTTTGGTTATATTTAATTTCAGTGAGCATATTCTCTCGCAATGAGAGAAATGTGACATATTGCCAAAAGTGAACCAGAAAGTAAGGGAACAGACCTATTTTGTTTTCCATTCGGCAAAAAGAAGCGTCCAAGAGAGTCCGGAATCGATAAAATAATCACCTTTGAAACCGTTTCATTGGTACAAAAAATGTACTCTTCTGGTGATTTTGAGAAAAGAATTCAAAGTTCCCAAGATAAATCATAAGCTATTTTACTTTTTCGAATTTCCTCTAGCCTTATCTATCAAACCATAACAATTTTTAGTTATTTAGTTCACATCAACGACAACTTGAAGCTCGCCTCTGCTGAAAAAACAAAATTGAGTCGTAATATTTCTGTTTGCAGCAGAGACAATACTGAAATTATGAAAAATATAGGTTATAGACAAGTAACGGAAAATCGGCCGAAGTTGGGGGTTTCGGTATTCACCCCTATCGAGGTATCCGTTCGGAAAAAAATCCGACACAAAAGTCAAATCTATCGGAATTCAAATTGCTTTCGAAGTACCTATTCGTTTCGGAACAAAATAAATGAAGCAAATCAACGCGTTCGTTTCACATCAAAATATTTCGCAGCAATTAGTTGTCGGAGAGCTTCGGAAAAAATGTGCCGTGTAGCTGTCAAAAGCAAGTGGCATAACGCTGTTCCAGGGATGAAAAATCATTTTTTTCAATTGTATTTAAAACTTAATACAAATTGTAACTAAATGGGTCCAATTGTACCTCTTTGTTGTAGGTAAATATATGCTCTAATCTCCAATAGGGACAGCACAGCTTGTAAAAGACTAAATTATTATATAAATAATTTGAGTGCATTTTCGGATGCGTTCGTGGATGCAGTCAAAATAAAGAATAGCATAGGCGAGTAGAAAAATGTATTAAATATTGATGAATTTTAATTCTGTATTTTCTTAAGTGAAGTATATTTGGCTGGGTGCACTAAATTTTGGAGAATTGTACTTTCGTACTTTTAGAAATCAATTGTACCGATAAATGTAAAATTGTACGTCATTTTTCATCCGTGCGCTGTTCCATGCAATGTGACACGGTGTTCTGTGTGTCATCGGAGATTTTTTCCGAAAATTACATCGGAACGGATATCTCGAATGGAATTCCTTTCCGACCCGATATCTCGATAGGGGTGATTGTCCCTGGTTTACAGCTTCCAACCAAAAATTTCGGGGTTATATCTACTTATACATAAGTCACTTATTTATTTTCACATTCGTATTAAAGTTTTGTTTCTGACAGTAATCTTCGTTATACTCGTTTACCTTGAAAAGATATGAATGTCTTTTTCTAGTCTTCACTGGAAGTTAAACTGCTCTTCGATTTGTCGTCGATAACCCGAGCGGTAATTAATGTTGGTTGCCGCAGACATTTCTGGAGCACAATATTCGAGTTAAATAAAATACGTTTCGATCTATGTATAAAAAGGAAGGCGAAGTTTATTTGTCATTTTAAACATAAATCAGTGTTACCAGTTATAGTGGCAAATTTAAGTTTTCATTATTGAGAAATGATGCCAAATTAAAAATAAAGCACAGCTTTAGATCCTAATACGAAAAGATTTAGCCAATGAATTTCTCCTGCATCGACTGCATTGTTTGTTACTAAATGTGTCAGGTTGCCCCCTCGTTATAAATAAACCATTTTTGATACGACTTTCCGCAATAAATCAACTATTTAGGACTATTCACATGAGAATTAATTGCGAACTGCGAACAAGCGAATATTCGCATTTTCCGTATTTTTCAGATACCCGCGATTCAGTTTCATTTTTAAAGGTTAAGTTTGAACGAATTCTTCATTCGTGGACTAGTATGTGGATTTTGAATAAAGTGTCACAGTTCTCGGCAAGAATTTTAAATTTTCCTTAAAATGTATGTAATTGGAAATATCACTATAAATCAATTAAGATAAGACTCAGTATTTTTTTAGATTATTTAATCTTAAGATTAGTTAAATTTAATGCTATATGGTAGAATATATAGCAATTTTCAACTATTCATAGATGCCATTAAAATTGATTTGTTCGCAATTCGTAATTCGCGCTCATGTGCATAGCCCTTTAGTCTCAATTGTAAGAAACAAAGCAAATTTAGATTTTAGGTTAGGAAATAGTTAGATTGGAGTCACACTCGCTGACGAAGTCAAACCTACAGTTAAATTTGTCAAATCCAATTATGTAGTTGCATTATATACCAGGGCTGAAGAACCCAGTTGTTAATAATTGTTACCGAAATAAGTAATAGTTGCTCAGTTAATAACTTGGAAAACTTGGGCCTTGTCACTCTTTTATGTGTACGCATATGATTTTTTTTCTGCTCTTAAACTTCTAATAGGTGGCGCTGTCGCAATGGCTCATTTGCTTGTTATGTTGGACTATTGAGCGACGAGCTCTAGGTTGAAAGACCAGGGAAACACTATGGTTTAATTTTTTTTCCAGTGTAATATAAGAAAACTTTTACATTCAACTGTTCGAATTCGGTATAAAATTCAGGGCCCCTACCTCTCAAAAATAAAAACTCATAGTTGCGACAAGCTCTGCATTTGGAAATTGGATAACATTTTTTTGACAACAATAAGTTACATATTACACGGTGACGTGTATAAAGCCATTTTTTCTTTTTCAAAATCGAAATCATTTTATAACCTCAAATTATAATTTATTTAAATTAAACTACATATTTATAACAAGTTCTTTTCTCTTTCGTTTCCTTTCAGGTTCACATTAAATCCCACTTCATAATGAACGGAGTTTGTGTCCGATTTAGAGGTTGGCTAGACCTGGAACGATTAGACGGAGTCGGCTGTCTCGAATACGATGAACGTCGGGCCATACACGAGGATGCTATACTGCGCGAACAAATTGATAGATACAACCAAAGGCTACGCGAATTTGAGGATACAAAACGTGCATACCGTGACAGTCGTCAAGATGAAATGGAAGCTGTTCGGCGCGGTGTAGCTTCCGGTGGTATTGGAGTCGGTGTTGGACCCGGAATGTGGCGGCGATAATTTTAGCCATTGCATAAGTAACAGTTAAAAAGGAATACAAATTATGCCTACGATCTTGCCATTTAATGGTATTTACTTTATGTGATTTTGTTTATGTTCAATTCGAATAATTTTTGTTTGACAGAAGTTGCGTTTATATTAAATGGACTTTAAGAAGATTTTCTGATTTCAATTTGAAATTTTTCTATGTACATAATGTTTATATATGTATGGATGTTTACATATAGTTAATTATTTGTATTCCCTTCTTAAAATTCAGTTCTAAGTAAAAATAATATTCGTTTTATCAGATGTTTTATTAGATATTTTACTTTTATAATTGTGTTGATTGTTTGTTAGTGCAATTTCGATATGAGAGCATAAGATAAAATATGTAGGTACCTTTGCGAATGCAGTACTTAATTCAAAAAAATGTCTACATAACTAAGTATTATAAGAATTTTTAAAATACATAAATGTAATAATTAATATTCAGCAAATGTGAAATGTGTTTTGTGTTTTTATTTTCATGGTGTCCTTAGTGTTGGAGGGTGCAGCAACCTACTAGAAGGCAATGCCCTTAGGTTAGGTAAGGTTCAGTGGGGTTGTGAGAATGTTACAAAAGACCAGGCACTATATCGGGCCCATCGTCATCTCCAGGAGGTATTGCCCTTACTTACTTCTTACTTTAAATGGCGTATATCTGTAATACAGACTTTGAAGACTGTTTTCCCCTTGACAGAGGATTGTTTTCAAATTGGATATCTAGTTCCTTATCTGAGGAGCTGAGATTGCTTTAGTTTTAAATACGTTCATAGTTATTTTGATCAATATGCGATAATGGATATTTATTAGATTTACGTTAAAAAAATGTATGACGTCGGAAAGTTACGATCGCATGAGACCGGTATCTTCCAGTTTTTAGGGAAAAATATCAGTGACAATTCTGTCAGGAAGCAATCACTGATTCACGCAGAAATATCACTTATTTAAAATCAACCAACTTTGGCTTAAAAACTAGCAAGTTATGTGTTAATATAGCTCCTACATAGTTAGTGAATTAAAAATAACCGAGTCAACTTGTTAAAGAAATTCGTTAAAAAAAAAAAATAATTTCCTCCAAATGTTCTCAGTCGTAAATAACAAAGTAACTGTAGAATTTAACCGCAACTGGTTGATTATAATCCAGAAACTTGACCCCGTATTAATAAACACTGTGTAAAAGTTATCAACTTGTTACTCAGCAGTTATGTCCAATTTTTGTATGCTTTCTGACGTTTGCTAACTAACTTACTTGTGCACATTTTTTTATTAATAGGGGGGTTGGTTGATAAGAACTGATAAAGTGTGTTTTTTTAACATAATGCATTTAAACTTTATCTCCGTAGTTTTTAAAAATGAATACTCGTTTTTTTCAACAGAGACTTGAATAATTTTAACCAAGCAAAAATTCAAATCGTTTAGAGCCAATTTTTTAGTTTGTCCCCTGACTGATGTGCTGTGATTTTAACAAGACCACTATAACAAAATACACGCTTTCAGCTGTGAGGTAAATGAGGTCTACAGCTGCTCGCGGGGTGTACAATATAGGTGGAACGATGATTAGTCTCTCAGGAAGAAAATGAAGGAAATTCGAAGCGTATGCTCGAAGAAACTGAGAGATGCTACTCCAAGGATACGTCTGCAAATTCTGTTTCGGCGAAGGTTTTGCAAAATAGGCTGTCTGGTTGAATGCATCATTTAATAAACGTTTACCCAATAATCAAAATGCAGTGTGTAAGTATAGTTTTCAAGGTATAAGGACAAGCAAAGGTTGCCGGCTCTGCAAGCTCTCTCTGTGCAGGAGGACGACTAAAGAAGGTCGGTGATGCTTCACAGACCTAAAGGCTATGCATTTTCCTAGGTTGGGCCCAGGGTTGGCTATCTGGATAAGTAAGCTTTCTGTTTGACTATTTCGTAATAAAAAATACATACAAAAAATGTTTCATATAATACGAAGCCAGCGTTGTGCTGAAGTTCCTATGGAATTGTGTAATTTGGACCAATGCTTCGAGAAATGGTTCGAAATTGTCTCAAAACTAAAACATAATTTACTTAAAAAAAAAAAAAAAAATTCCGACCATAGGTATTCCGGTCGCCAACCTAGGGATATCTTTGAATCCTTCGAATAAGGAAGAGCTGATCCTGGTTGTCAACGAATGCAGATTGTATTCCACCGAAACTTGACCACAAGTGATTTACCGGCTTTGCAACACTAACCTTTAGTTGACCGATGCAACGACGACGAGACAAAGAAACGAAACATACGAATTAAAAGACGGTTCTTTCCCCTCAGGGTTTCAAATACAAAAATCTATTGAACTTTATTTTCTGTGCGTATTTATACAAAAGTGCGTAGACGGTTTTTTAACTTTAGTGAGAGAGACTACGCTATAATCAAAAGTTTAGATATTATGGGGAATTCCAATTACGATGGTGACTGGTCTAAATTGACCGCCAGATTTGAATTTATGAGAACTGACTATGAGTTTAATACAATATTATAATATGTGAAAGAAATGATGCGGATGATGACGATGATGATGATGATGTTCTGTCCCAACAAGAAACTAATCAGGAAATGAGAATTAACTCGACTGAATGCCGTCACTAAACAATAGTTGGTTAAAATGATTCACCATTCATCAAGTGAACGCACCCATAAACTTTGCACTTTTTTTTTTAATGTCGTTTTCCACGGGGATTTGAAGATTTAGCTCTCAAATTTCAGATTTTTTGTGCTCAATGGAACATGAAACGAGATTTTTTCTTTCTTTGCATTTGTGCGTGTTTCAAAAGTCAGTTGTTCTTAAATTGTAATTTGTGTTTGTAAAAATCCATTCAATTTATATATCTAAAAACCTAATTAATAACACACATTAAAGTTTGAGATTCGCAAAATTGCTCTGACTCTGAAAAAAGTGCCTTTTCTGTCCCAATGGAAAACGACATAAGAAATCAATATATAAAAACTCCCCCTCCTCGTTTTTATTTAACAATGTGGCTTAAACTTGTGTGAAATGACTCAGTTCCAAAAGTTCTCCGGAGCAACGCTGCTCCCAACCAGCACTTAGGTATAGGCAGTTAAAAACTAAAACCTAATCCAACAAAATCATTTGAATATTCAAGAAGATCGTAGAACACTGCTACAAAAATCTTATTCAAGAAATTTTCATATAGATTAACAATATTTGGATTTTAAGCAAAGAAATCTTTAAGTTAATAATGTGGTATTCGATTGTGCGATCTCAGAGCACTTTTTTTGCTCTCAGAGGTTCGTTTGGTACAAAAAAAAAAAGCAATCTTTTTCAGATTTCAGAGCACTTTTGCGAATCTAGATATTTTCTCAGATTTACCAATACAAGTGCGCTTGAGTTTGACAACTGGTGGAGGACGTTTAGGTTTTCGTGAATTTGTTCTACAGCAAAGAAAGGCATTGCATCGGGTGAATTTGTTTTAGTAAATTGGTTATGTATAAATATTAAAAAATCAATCGAGACGCAAATTTCAAATGTTTTAATTTAAAATTTAACCAGTGAATGGAAAACGTTTTGAAAGTGTTGAAGGCTACAAATATTCGAATCGCACGAATATTATCACAAACAAGAGCAAGTGACGCTTTTATGTTCGATTAGCCACACGAAATCTGAAATCTGAGAGCGAATCTGAAGAAGCCCAAACGAATACCACATAAGTAAGATAGGTACCTACCAGGATCTTATTAAAAACGGCATCTTCAACTATTTATTGCGCTCAATCTGTATCATTGAAAAGGCACTGTCATCTGTCACACGAAAAGCAGATACCTACAATAAAAGATAGGTACACCATCACTGTACGGGTTAGCCACACAATAGTTGCCAGATTCAGCTGCTCTGCGATTGTCGGAAACTTGTTTAGCAAGGTAGCTACGATGTGATTTATTATGTCGATTTCGGCACAGTTGAAATGCCGGATGTGACTGCAATGTACCTACATAACCCTTTTCCGAGTGACCTCAGTCTACAGTCCACGGAAAAGTAGGCGTTGTTTAATAAGGCGACTCTGTGAAACTAATACGCCACTTTTTGATGACTTGCAACAGTTTCTACTCCTTTGCGCTTTTCCGCATTAGCATAACTCTGACCCAACAGGATTACCCACTATGCTGTCATTAAATTACTTTTTTATTTCTACTCATTCTTGTCCATTTGTGAACCACGCCCATATTCTGTTATTGCGACTATTAAAAGAAAGGGTTCAATCCAGCGGCACCCCTTTTCCATTGTGCAGCATACAACCAAAAAAAAAAAAAAAAAGGTTGCTCTAATGCTTAATCTTGTCCATATATCATGTTTTATTTTATCAAGCACACGTTTACATTCATTATTTGATGCGCGCTGCACCGAGTGCGCGATCAATAATCGGGAAAAAATCCGACAAATATATTATTTTCAATATCAAAGCGAAGCTATTTAGCTGATGACAGCGATGATAAATCACCTAAATTGTTTCAAACGTTTCGTTGATAGCTCCATTGACAAGAAACTCACACAGGCGCATTATTCGCTTGTATGGAACTGATGGCCCAGACTATTATTGTTTTCTATCCCTTCCTTCTTGCTCAGTTTCTTCATCTTAACAGACGGCAAATGGCATTCAGTCGACATGAATTGCGGACCCCTTTTCTGTGAACGAGATTAAATTGCAGGTATTGTTGATCTGCTAGATATCCTCATTAAACTTTTATTTTGATTCTACTGATGTATGATGAACGCGCACGCACAATGGTCTGACGTCCCTCTGCAGGAAGGCGATGAGTCTATTTCAAAAGGAAATTCAATGCTTTTGAATTTTAAACAAAAACCTCGATGTGTTGTCAGTTGTCACCTTCGACTCGGCGTGATGTATTTGAAGTGATTTGGATTATGTCAACATTTTGCTGTTGTTAGCTAAATGAATTTATTAACACTTCGAGCCAGGTAGATATAGTTACGGCGGGTATAATTCGTGAGTTTAACTCAAGTGATTTAAAAAAAAACTATTTTCCAAGTTTTATGGAGCAGATTTGGGTCAAATGATGATCAGAGCGAGGTAATATTCTGTGATTTATTCACATAATTTGCTGATATATATAAGTAGGCAAACTTCTAAAACCCGACTTCGCAAAGTCATCAATAGTGAGTGATTGTTTCTTCCCGCCATTTGATGTGAAAATTCTTTTGAAATCAATTTCCTTTCCAAATCTGTTCCACCTGCCATCGTCTTTTGCAATGTCCGGCCTTCAATAAAACTCGATAGACATTGATTGCCCGTTAAGCACGTATACAATCACAATAACAACCAACAGGGGGATATTAGACAGAGGTATATCCGTATAGTTATTTGGAAATGTTTATCCCAAATTAGAATTGAAATCGCATTCGAATCCCAGTTCAATTTCTCTGACTTTCCACTCTGTTTGGAAATCATTAAAACTGTCCGAACAACAAAGCGAAATATCCGCCCTTCATCTGGCTCTAAGTGCCAGTTTGAAGCACGTCATTCCGAAGTCATATCATTCAGAGCGGATAAACGAAACTAATAAGAGTTTAACAAACAACAACAAATTAGAGTGAGACCAATTGTTCGAATCGAAGGGATGTGGCGCTGCTTCCGATGTGCACATTTGCTTTGGTGCGCTGGTCTCTGAAATTAGAACATATATCGAGCATTGAAAGGATCCCTGGTACCTAGAAGAGAGCAATTGCAATTCAACTGACAACAAAGCCCACGCATTGTCGATTCCGATTGTTTGTTCTGTTCCCCTTACCAGCGTTCAAAAATCCTCCACCCCCATGTGACCTTTGTTCAGTGAGACGTCGAAACGACTTACGAACAATTCACATGACATGCCCTCATTTGAGGACTAATTGTTACCGGCCGCTGTCGCGATATTGCACAAATGTGTGCTGATTAATTAAAGCATATTTTTGAAAGGGAGACGTGCCAGCATTATAATGACTTTCTTTAGAAGGCGTTGAAGTGAATCTTTCCCGCTTGGATACAAATGCATACAAAGTAGATAAAAAACAACATCGTGCTGAGAAGATTGATGGTTATAAAACGGGTTCAGAAGGTGTATTAATTGTTTTTTTTTTTTTCAATACTATTTAAATAAAACACAATTATTCAAAAACAGAATGTCGCCATGTGATTTAAATTAATAGACAGACAGGTGTGCTCATTGCTCATTCGCTCTGCTGTACCTTCTTTTGCACGAGACAGATAACAGCGTTGCCGAAAGTACAACAATGGGAGTAGAGTCTGCTTACCTTTACGCACCATCTAAAATGGCCTTAAGCGTAGTACGGACCTCTTTCGAAACGAAATTGTCCGGTGGTCTCCAAATGGAAAGCGAAACGACTGCAAAAAGGCAGCGGAAAATAGTTAAAACAGTTAGTCTAAACAGTTATGTCTTTTCGATTATTGGGCATTTCAGATTTCGATTTGAGATTTCAGATTTCTTCTGCCAAATCGAACATTAAATCCGAATTTGGTTTCTTTTGTGAGTTGGCCGCAAAAAACCATAGTTTCCACTTGCACCGGAACTTCCGCTTTACGTAACTATAATTATGGGTAGAACATCCATGACACATTAGGCGTCTGATTTGTGATCTCATTCCTACGCCTTTATTAGCATTGACTGCGGACAAACGGATCTCTCTGTCCCGTCTCGTGCAAAAATGCGCGTGCGTGATAATGTAAATGCAGTTTAATGTCCCGGACAATAAACGTGTGCGAAAAGAGAGTGGATAATTGTACCAAGCAATCTACTACAACTACCCACTTTTCCGCCATCATTTCGCAGCAGCTGCGAACTGCAAAACGAAAAGGAGAGCGGAATTTTTCGTTCATGATTTCGTTGTGTCACTTCTGTATGGAATATTTGGTTTCGGAAAAGGTCCGTACTATGCTTAAACTGATTTCACTTACGAAACCAATCACAGCTGATATCTGTTTCAGAAAAGTTATATATTTCAGTGTTTTCTATAATATGTAGTTTATAAAAATTCTTACCTTGTTTAGCAAAGTTACCGCGGAAATTTTTTTATATGTAAATAACAATTTCAGGAAAGCCATAGAGGATGCTTAAATCTTTACGCTGATGTTTAACTAACAAAAAAAAAACCCTACATTTTTTTGTCGGTGTTATGTCAATTTAGAATCCGTGTGACATGAAAAATCATACAAAAAATATAAAAATCAATGCTGCCAACCGCTGCCAACCGTGGGGGAATGTGATAGAGTTCGGGAATATGACATTTTAACATAACTGAATGCTATTGGTTAGTTATTATATATTTTTAAAAGTCGATTAATATAATTTGTTTGGTTAATAAAACTAGGTATCTAAATGGTATGTTTTTTTTTACTAGAACCATATTAGGACAAACATGGTGTGCATTTCCCACTTTTGAATATCAATAACTTCGGTTTCGTGAGTAAATTTTTTTAAATTTATTGACATTTGTCAATACGAATTTCTATGTAACAATACTAACGCACTTAGCATGTGCCACCCCATAAAAATATAGCTTGTAGGCAAGTAACGGAAAATCGTCCGAAGGTTTATCTTAGATTCTCTTAAGTTGCCTGAGCTGACGGTATATTTAGTACAAAAATTTCGAATCCACGCAAGTGGAAGGGGACCTTAACGAACATTAGCGTGCGAAATTGCAGACAGCTGGCTAAAGATCGCGCTAGCTGGAGACGCTTGTTGGTTGAAGCCCAGGACCCCGGACTGTAGCGCCACCTTAATTAATGTAAGTAAGTAAGTTATGATGAATACCTACTTGAACATTTGTTAAAATCGTGTAAATTTTGATTTTCCTTAGGTTGCATTTACATAAAAATCGACATGTTAACTGTCGATACCTATTGTATTGTATTGTAAGTGAAAGGCCCTGTACACTGCGACCAGAAGAGATCTATTGTGCCTTTATTATTTAACCCAGGGAGTTGTTGAGGCTCTTCATAAACCTCAGCACCCTTCTTGGTTCCATGTTTCCAATATCTGCAGAACTTAAAAGCTCCCTTTGCATATGGATCGCTCTGCACCTTGCCACAGCAGGGCATTCGTAGAGTATGTGTTCCGTTGTCTCCTCCTCTTCTCCGCAGAGTCGACAGGAGTCATCGTCGGAAAGTCCAATTTTTTTGAGATCGTGTCTTAGTGGCCAGTGACCAGTAAGATAACCCGTTAGGATCCTTAGATCTTCTATCGTCGATACCTATTCAACGCATTTAACACGGTTTAAGAATACAATTTTCAATTGCTGGACAGTGTTCGTATATAGTTCTTGAAACACACGTGTACCTGTCAATGACTTCGTCAATATGCACGAATAGAATTTAATATAGGTGCGTTGCGAAATAAGCCTTCTATATCTGCTGCTATTTGAAAGGTATATGCATACGCACGTGGACCTAGTGACGCGAACTTTCCACTTGTTTGCTCAAATTACCTTCAAGAAGCAGCATTACAGGCCTTCTTTCCGAACGATGTATACCAGATTATCCTGCTGCTTATCTACGGCTCTCCTGCTCATTCCATTCAAGGTGTTTCGTTTAGCGAAAAAAATGTCTCTTTGCCCCGAACGTAGCCCATCTAATATAGGAGATAATCCCTAGTAGTATTCATGGCTTTGGATGAGCAGTAATCTCAGAGCTGCGTCAGTTGAAAGTGCTTGCACGTGCACACTCTAACCTGTAATTAAAATTGTATTCCTCCCACCTAACCATCCCTCGTGTCGGTGGATTCATTGTATCCTTTGCGAGCATCATTTATACTAATCAAACGCATCTGATGCCGTCTTGCACCAATTTACGTTCAAATTTATGATGGGTAAAAATTAGTTCATAATGTGTTCACACTAGTGCGATGACAACACAACCTTTTCATGCTTCCTCTCCTGGTGTGTCTAAGTGATGTCAAAAAGTGGACCCTTTTTATGAGAACACACCATGGTATCAACTTAACTACTGCAACATATTACACCGAATAAAAGGGATAACAGAAAAAAAAGGATTCATGCGAGTCCAATTGAACGGTGCAGTCCAACTTTGCCAAGATCAAGCCTTCGCGTAAAATGTTGGAAAGGGGTGGAAACGTGGAAGCATATGTCGTCCCTTTATTATTGCAAAAGGCGCTCATCCGATGACAATGTTAATGAATTTTTTTTTTCGCCAACAGTAACAAACTTAATTTTTGTCCTACAGGCGCGATGATTGTAAATGAAAACATCAGTGTTGGTGCCATGAAAAATATCCTGCTGAGATTGCATTGTTATAATAGTTATGGCTTAGGATAGGAATCAGTTGATTCAATTTATATATGAGTATGGTGCGAATTGAAGTGAATTTGAAAATCGATCGGGAAAGACACGAAATTCAAATGAATTCGACAAATACGGATTTGATTTGAATGTTTTTCATTGGATGACAAACAACAAGAACTTTTCGAATAAATTCTTGGAATCCCCAACACGTGTTCCTTAATTTCAATTATTTGGCATCAAATGGGGTTGCAGCGTAGAATCTACAACACGAGAGGATAACACGTTTTTTATTTCGTAAATTCCTCTGTGTTGTTTGACAAGGGGCTGCTTTGAAAGGATTATTAAGTAAATTCCTATCGTATCTAACATCACGAATTGCAAACTCAGATAATACTAGAAGTGTATTCCATTCTTTATGTGTGTTTTTTGTTTCGCCCCTCATAGAACAACCCCTGCAATTAATGAACGTGCTGTCTAAGAATTACAAGGGATCCACTTGTCAAACATTCGCATTTTAGGGGAATCGCTTTTAAGTAAATACTTTTAACATTTTTCGCATTCCTTATTTTTAGATTTGTTCCCAAAAGAAATACAGGTTCAGGGAAGTGCCCGCACCTTACATTTAAATGATGTACTGTAAATTTGTTTACCCTACGAACAGTAAATATTTTAACTTGCGGCAACGTTTTCGACTGACAGGTTGATAGAATACACAGTAGCTTATGGAAGGTGACCCATAAGCCATAAGCAGCTCACTTGCCGGATTCGACGGATAAAGTAGGTCTACTTTCTACTTTTCTCTCCGTCGGACCATCGCACACGTTGACAGTTGGCACAGCGTGAGAGGACGCCTTTTCATTGGTGGAAATATTGAGAGCATGAGAGAAACCGTCATTAGCTGTCACCAGTAATCTAATATATTATCGTGATATGCTTTTCTTTTTTTTCTGGGGAATTTCGATGTCCGAAAATCATTCCGTAGAAAAAAGCAAAAGCTGCAAAAAACAGTCAAAATAGAATATTTTTTTTTAAATTATTCAAAATATTTACATTTCACCATGATAATCAACACATAAATAAAAGAGCTTATTCGAATCGCCTTTTAGCAAGATTTTTTAGTACATATCAACATTTTCTAGTGCAAAAATGTAATCATAATAATATTAACAAAGGTAATTTAATGTGATTATCTTTAACTTTTAGAAGCTAGATTTTTTCACAAAAAAATACTTATTCAGGGGATTATTTAAAAGGGAATTTGAGTACGTTGGAAAGGGAAAAATTACCAAGTTTCATGGGACAAATAATGATAGAGTACTTCAAACACTGACTGTCACCATATGCGACGGATTCTATGGGACTGCTCGTCCCGTCGAATACGTCAATATTGACGAATCCGTCGACGCGACGGATGCAACGGATTCTATCATGGGCTGACCCCTTCATTGTGTTTAGGCAGTTAAGCAACGCACGTGCCGGATGCGACGGATAACGTAAGTTTATTTACTTTCTTCTTTTCTGTCCGATGCAACCATTGATAGTTGGCACCTTGGCCCAGCGTGAGAGGAAGCAATTTCAATGCTGGAAATATTGAGAGAATTAGAGAAACCGTCAACTTCTGTCACCCATCGTATGCAACAGATTCTATGCACGTTCCGTCTAATACGTCAATGTTGACGGATCCGTCGACGCGACGGAGGCAACGGTCTCTATGGGCTGGGCCCTTGAGGCCTGAGTTCAGTATATCCGTTGGGTCCTTCGCTGGAGAGCTTAAGAATATCACAAAAATTATGAACAACTAGGCAACATGAACACAAATTACAGTCAGGTATGGCTATTTTGTATTCTGTGATTTTTTTGTTAAACAAGTTTAGTTTGTGTAGTATTAACTTGTTCAATTGTATTTACTTATCCTCATTTATTTAGTGTGACTGGGTAGTTTTGTATGTTTTTATTTAAACAAGCATTTATAACCTCGACACCTAATATTTTGTAGGTCACAATGGGTAGTTTTTCGCCAGTGTGAGTTCGTTAAATCCAGCCTGAACACTAATGTGGTATTCGTTTGGGCTTCTTCAGATTCGCTCTCAGATTTCAGATTTCGTTAATAATCTAATCGAACATAAAAACGTCACTTGCTCTTGTTTGTGATAATATTCGTGCGATTCGAATGTGTGTAGCCTTCAACACTTTTCAAAACGTTTTCCATTCACTGGTTAAATTTGAAATTAAAACATTCGAAATTTGCGTCTCGATTGATTTTTAAATATTTATACATAACTAATTAACTAAAATAAATTCACCCGATGCAATGCCTTTCTGTGCTGTAGAACAAATTCACGAAAACCTAAACGCCCTCCACCAGTTGTCAAACTCCAACGCACTTGTGTTGGTAAATTTGAGAAAATATCTAGATTTGCAAAAGTGCTCTGAAATCTGAAAAAGATTGATTTTTTTTGTTCCAAACGAACATAAAAACTACTCTGAGAGCAAAAAAAGTGCTCTGAGAGCGCCCAATCGAATACCACATAAATATCATTAAAAACATCGCTCCTTATCATTTTGAAATCAAACTCAAAATCAAAAGGAAGAAGGAATATTTACAAATTGTATACGAAGATTACCAAAATAACATAATTCACATGAAATACTCAACTTTGACTTCAATGACTTGTTATTATTGTTACTGTTTAACTAACAAGATGAATAATGGCATCACTTCTGACAGATTGTCACGTTTTTTTATGGAGAGCAAATGGCATGAATGCCTTCCTGGAACACTGATTGCTGAAACAGGACTTTGCAACTACAAAGATAAACGTAGATTAAAGGTTAGGATTGACGTCACCCTTACACAGCGCAGGCATTATTGTGCCTACTGACTACTATGCGACAGCATATAGAAACTTCAACAATGTGACTCCCAGCATGATACCAACACTCCAGGAGGCTAAAAGTGAACGTCGAACTGCAATGACTGAACGAGATGTCAAATATCCCCGGGCTGTTTTGTATCTGCAGGCCCTTTTTTCACGAGTCCTTACTCCAACAAAAGCAATCGGAATATGCCGTAATTAGACGTAGTCCCTTTCATAATGTTTGCCGATTTTTTATAAAAAATAAATCAATAGGTAGGTGATGTTTGAGAGATATATTATGTGTTACACAGTCCCTTAAAAAAAAAAAAAAAAAAAATCTTTTTGTCTAGCACATGTGTGCCTCACCTACCTGTAAGGAGTTGAAACCCAGCTCAGTGCATGCATTCAAACTCTTCTTACATTTAAGTTCCAACTTGTACGAAAAACGTCCCTTTATGGGCTTATCCTTAATGCAATCAGTGTAGGAAAACACACCCCATAGAGGATTGACTAAATCTGTTTTTTGTTTTGTTTTGGTATATGGACACGGAATCCCTACATGATATAGTTTCACCACCTGTAGGAGAGCCTCTTTGAATGCTTTAAACTGAATCTTCGCTTTATGTCATCTGTCCTATTCAGTTGTGCAAATCAAGTGGATAAACGGACAAATCCCTGCTTTGAGTTTTGCCGCTGCTTTTTCGAATTTCATGAGAAATAGCCATCCCCGGGAACTAAGTTGGCCTTAGCCGGTGTCTTTTTGTTTATACTTGCTCATGCAACGGTTCAGATGGATTAGTCATATTTGAAATAGAAATTTGCCGGAAGATGTAATTTTGAAATTTGAGTTAGGTGCAATGCAACAAAAGGCTCTAAGATCTAGTATTGTTGTTAAATGATCGGAACGTTGCTTGCAACATTCAACTGTTTGTTGTTTTCTTTAATCTGTCCATACACAGATTGTTCTTCATTTTGTGCCGATAGCTAGATTATCCCAGAGTTTGTAAAAGAAATGCATATGTACTTTGGTAATTGTTTGGAGAGTGATGGCAATATTGGTGTATGTGTTATATGCTGTAGAAGGGCTGCAAACTGAGCATTCATTGAGGGGGAAGTGGACAAATATTAGTTACACATATATTTCTTAAGTTTTTGATTCGGAAATATGTAGGTAACTTCTTGAATTTGCGTCAGATCTTACAGCTTATAGAACCCTTCTTTGAGTGGTCAGTTTATTGCCATTTTATCCTGTCTAACATTGTTCCACTGTTGACCATCTTCTCAGATGTTCTGCCGTGATCAACTTGTAGGTCAGCTGTGCTACCATTCCTATACCAATTGAAGAGAATGGTTCTGGTCCCAGCAAATTTTCAAGTTGATCCCTCTTTTGCAAAGGAGTCCGCCGTTTCATTGCCGTCGATCCCCATATGTCCTCGTACCCAAGTGGGTGTTACTTCATTTTTAGAAGGACGCTTATTGAGCTTGAGTATACACAATACACATACATAAGGCTAATTAAAGCTTGCAACTTTTCATAGATCTTTTTTTTGACAGCATTCAAGGAGATGAGTAAGACATTCGTAAGCAGAAGTATTACCCACTTCCTATGTTCGTATTTCTCCAAAGAAAAAAAGATATTTAAAAATACTCACAATTATTGTAAACACATACAATTTACTTTGTACTATTATTTTCCATTTCGCAGGAAACTGATTTCTACAATGAAATATCCCAAAACTCTCAATTGAAATTTTTAAGTAGGTAACCTTTTATTTTAGCGACTGTTTACCTGCGTCCTGGTTTTACTGTACAGTTCCAACTTAGTTATCATTTTTTTTTTAAATCGCCAGGTATATTTTAAACAAGTCACATTCTCTGGTTTTATTGACTTCAAGACCTACTTCTTGAACATTTCTAATATCCAATATCCAGCAATCAGGTGTAGCTTTGAAGATTTTCGCTCCTATCTGGAATATTGTTTCCCTAAATCAATGAGAAACAATAAAATTAGTAATGGGAAGAAATTGTAACAGAAACCATTCAAAAAAAACCTTCTTATAATTTGGCATAACAAGATAGATAAAAATGAAATTACGGATAATTGCCGATCAGACCCGAACAAATTCTTCAACCCTTCCCAGTGTCACTCTGCCGTCTTCACATACAAAAAAAAGATATATCGCCAAACAGGCGTCTGATTTTTATACCCATTCTAGGAGCCCATATTCGGAGTAATCGAATTAAAAGTGTTGAATCATCATATCGATGTTTACACAGTAATAAGGATGTCAAACCCAAAAATACCAACCCTTTTATGCTTCACGCTTTGCATCATCATTTATCGTCAGATTATCCAAATGGGCACCATGAGATCGTGTTCGCTTGTCGTACGGTTACGAACGATCCAACATTCAAAAATCCTTCCCTATTATACACATATGCAGATTTATTTAAAAATAAAAAGGTGTTCAGCAATTCGTTTCGGTGAAACGCATGCAAATATTGAACTAGGTCCCATTCATTTCGCCGGTAACTGACACACAACACATGCGCGTTTTTTTAATCCTTTTCCCTTTTTCGTACTTATTAAAATGTCAACGCTACTGTGTATTAAAAAAATATCACCCTTATATTAAGAGTGACAGTCTTAATAGTACTTAATGTCCTCTTAATGTTGAACATATCTGAGTGCAGCGTTTTGTAGTATCTTATACAAATATATAACTGCTATTTTTCTGTCAACGGTGTATTGACATGCAATTCGATTCTTATGAATATTTATAAAAGGCTTCTTTTTTTAAGTAGAATTAAAAGGAAACAGTTGGCCTTTTTAAGTGAGCTGAATTAAAGCATATTTTGGAAATTCGGGAATTGCACTGCCTTTTTAAAAACAAAGTTACAAAACGAATGGTTAAATGTAGCCCTGACTGTAAGTAAATATAAAAACAATTTCATGTATAAAGTGTAACCATTTCGGTTGTTTAGTCGGCATGATTATTCAGCCGGAAAAGACTGCATGTGTAACTGGAGATGGAGATCCAGATTAACTCTTTTACACAATATTTTGTGTGCATTTCTCACAAAGATTTCGCGACGATAACAGTCATTACCGGGTCAACTCACTCACCATTACCAGACCTTTGCAGAAGTCAAGAATTAATCGGCTTATGAGAGAACGATATGCTACATCACATTGCAACCCTTTTTGTAGTAGATTTAATGGTGTGAACGAATCCCGCCTTTGAGAATCACACAATTATCCGACAGTGATAGCCACCCAAAAAAGCAATTTCCTCACTCAAGTATTCCAGAGTAGAGAAAAAGAACAAAGAAATTTGTTAGTGCGTCGATTTGAATACTGCAAGCATGGTTGCCACTTGCAAAAAAAAAAAAATAGCAACCAAAAATGGAAAAAAAAAAATTACCAAAAATCTGGAAAAATGTTAAACACGAAAAAATCGTACATATCGTCTTGAGCCAGTATGAATATGACTTTTTGGTATCGTTTGATTTTTCTCTGATTTACGAACTTAATATAAAAAAAAGTCAAGGTAGTAGAAAAATGCACCTATGTTTAAGCCTAGTACGCACTTTATGCAGAACACGTAAAACCTCTCAAGTGGAATCCAATTTTTAATAAAAATTTTTCTCCGCGAAATGTCAAATTTAACTTTCCACGTGAAAATATGAGTAGGCAGTACGCAGTTCGAGTGAAAAATAGTTACACCAAAGACTGATATGGCAGACACTTGGGTAGTGGGCAGAAAAAGTAAGGCAGCATTTCCATGTGATGATATCGAGTTCCTCTTTTTGATGCTCCTGTTCGAAAAGTTACCAAAACCAGATAAAAATTACCAAAAATCATGAACTAAGAAAAAAATTACCAGATTTGGTAATTTATTACCAAAGTGGCAACCGTGACTGCAAGGTAAACCAAAGTGCATAATTTAATGAAAGAAAATAATATGGGAAATACTGCATTTTGTGGTTTCTGTTGGAATATAGCTACGCACATACAATACTCGACTCGTACAATACTACATAGTATAGGTACGTAATATATTCCGGATTTATAATGTACTTTCTTACTCGTAGGTACATTGGCAGTGGCTAAGAGGAGCTCAACTTTATGTTTGTGGTTTTCTTAATATTTTTGCGGTCGGGCAAATAAACCACGTAATTTCCTGTATGAGGCACATTACGATAAAATGAGAGTAAGAAAGAATTCTGTCTGTTCTCATTTTCATGACAGAATAAAGGAATATATTTCATGGCTTGGCATTTAATGTACAGTTGGCTATTATACACAATTTAGATGGATCGTCATAAGAAACAATATTTTTTGGTGATTCATCAGTGAACAGTGAACAGTATAAATAATCAACTTGTGACTTTTAACAATGATTACTTTATAGGTACTTCCTGTGGATGGCGATGGGCCCGCTTTGGTGCCTGGTCTTTTGTGACGATCTCACAACCCCACCCAACCTAACCTTACCTAATCTTATAGGTAGGTACTAAGTTCTACTCTCATCTCAAGTTCATGTTTTCCTTTTCAGTAGTCCTGTCTTCTAACTTTTACTTTAACTACAGACGACGGCTCAGTCAACAAGCCCCTCCATACAACTCGGGCCCTAGCTAAGTGACTCCAGTTACGCACACTAAGTTGGTTAAGGTGGTCCTCCATTCCATAGGTGCGTGCCACCAAAGGTGTGGTTTCAGTCTATTTTCTGTTACGTTGTCCCGCATGGTTGGATATTTATAGACTCGTCGGTGCATTGCACCGCAGCAATCTCAGCCGTTATATCCTCAGATTTTTTAGCATAAATTTCATCGCTATATCTTGTCTCCCACAATCCATCGATACAATCAGGACCGACTATCGGGCGAAAAATCTTTCTTTCAAAACATCCCAAGAGGTTTTTAAAAAAAAATAATCAATATCCAATTTTGTACAGAAAATTTTGCGATATTGACTAAAAATGATTGTGAAGCTAAGATTACACGTGTCATTTTTCGTGGCAAGAGCGATTTTGGTGACGTCTGCATGTTTAAATTTGCCACGAAAAATGACACGCGTAATCTTAGCTTTAGTATCGCCGGACTCCTTGGTTCTATGAGAGTGGGCCTTACTTCTCAAATGCCTTCTGTTAATGCCATCTATCAACTAAAGTATGAACAACGTAACAAATCTAACATCACCATTCTAAAAATCTAGTAAAACTAGTACTTTTTACATACACGTTGACAATATGCAAACCCCAACCAACTTCAATTGAAAAAAAAAGGACGAGTTTCCGGCATCTTTTACATTACATTTGCTTTTATATACAATTTGACTTACGGGTTACGGCTACGTACCTAATAAATGGTGGATAATAGTTAATATTTAAAGGTTTTGGCTCAACAACATGGGCCTAACGGTATATAATGTTTGTTTTCTTAAATCAATTTTACTTATATTGCGTGATTGTCTTCTCGGATTCATACTCGTTCTCGTAGTACATCGTTGTCTGGGTTGAACTCAGGGTGTTCAAGTCCGGGTGTTGACGTTCTTGTGGATTTCGGCATCTTAGTTTTCTACTTTCTTTTTATATCCGAGCGGTACGGCGAACGACCGACATTTTTCGCTGTAACATAATAGCGAATAATAACTTCAATTAAACATTTTTACGTGTTTATTTTCTGTGGACAAAGCCCAATTAGCAGCCCGAAGAAACAGCGATTGGCAAAAGTGATTCGTTTGTTTTCTGCGCTGACGTCATTTTGCATAATGATAGTGAAGCCCAGGGGTCAGATTCTGTAAAGCAAAACGTTCAAACGTTTTCGTTTGTACGAAGAAATTTGCTTGTGTAAGATTGGGCAAATCAATCATTCGTGCGCACGAGAACGTTTGATCGTTTCGCCTTACAGAATCTGGCCCCAGGTTTTTAACAACTTCGAAATTGTATCAATGCCGTCAATGCTGAAAGTTCTTTCTCGTTGACTGCATATACTTCATTTTGTCCTCATTTACAGCCAGACCAATCTTCGCCGCCTCCGTTTCCTATAATGCCAATATCGTCAGCGTATACGCAAGCAGTTGATGTATTTTGAAAAATTGTAGCTCTGATGTTGGCTTGTGAGTTTCGTACAATTGCTTAAAAGATGATGTTAAAGAAGTTACACGATTGCCCGTCGCCTTGCCTCAAAACTTTTTCAACATCAAAGGGATCGGTGATGTTTTTGGCCATTTTGACGGAGTAGCGAGATTTCTCCATTGTCATCCTGCACATGTGAACGGGTTTTGCCTGATGTCCTTGTATAGCTCCTTAGTACGCTAAAACTTATATAATAGGCGACTTTTAAGGTCGATAAAAAGGTCGTGCATATCGATCTGGAAGTCCTGTTTTTTTTTTAAGATCTATCGGGGTGTTAAAATTTGGTCGATGGCAGAGCTTCATGGTCTAAGACCGCTCTGATATAGGCCGATCAGATTTTTGGTAAAAGATCTTAGACTTTCTCACACACTTTCGCCGACAAGATCTTATATATGCGACATTCAGGAGACGTATTCCTTTATCGTTCACACAGTTCAGACCATTTCCTTTCTTATGGATGGGACACCGACACACCATGCTGAGGCTGATATTCCATTCGTTGGGCATGCTCTAAATCCGACCAAATTTTACAGCTGAGTTGGTGCAAGGAGCGCATATTTTTATTATTCCGTATTTTTTATCTCGTGTATTTATTGCTGTCCTTCCATTCCATCCAGGAATAAAACAACTCAAATGAATCCATATGAGAAGATAGGAATAGGAATAGGGTTCCGTAATCTTGCTTTATTACTACGTTTCCCAAGATTCAATAAGCCTGCTTTCTTATAGAGTATACATACATTATTTTACAGTATATATCCATTTTGCGGCTCCCACAAAGTGTTTACAAATATTTTGGAGCATATTTGTTTTATAAGTGTTATTATAACAATTTAAACGTATTTTTTTCGAAAACTTGTTCTTCCATGTTGATAAGACACTGAACCGTGTACTTCTTCTTCATTCAAAAATCTTTTCGACTAGGTATGAATTTTAAAGAAAGTTGCCATTAATGCACAAGGACTTACCAAAAACGATATGATTTGCATAGCGACCATTTATTTCGACAAGTCTACACAATTTCTATTACGCGTACGCCCTTATATATAAAGTATTTTATATTATAAAGTATATTTTCATATAAATATATACATAGAATGTGCGCATCCCCCATCCTCAGATTGAAGTTACATCGGTACATGCATTCCCTTCATATTTAAAGTATCTATTTCAATCAACTGGATTTTCTGCACCCTATTGCATACGGTTGGTTTTCCTAAGGAACGGGTGTGTATATAGAATATTTAAATATGGCAAACATCTCCCTTTTAGAAAAAATTCTAACTACCCTTTCGAATCGTTTAGATTTCTATCAAGATAAACAACTATATACCTTCTATATTATTTGCAAAAGAAGGCAGCTTTATAGAACGGCGCCTTTATGTACCTACCTAATTCATCTATTTCTAATATTTATATATTATCTCAATTTTATATTTGGGCTTTGTTTTAGGCAAACATCTTATATTTGATATTTTCTTCCTAAAAATCATTTGGCTTTGCATATACATTTAAACTTTTCCCTGCCTAACCACAGTTATTTATTTTTGTATTTTTGTGGTTTTAGAAAAATATTATTGTGCTTTCCTTCGAAAGGTTTCCGTTCCTTGCTGGTGGATTATATAGATTCCTTAGGTTTTTTTTCGGTCCCGTTTGCGTTGACGGGCTTCGGAGGAGGAGACTTAACAGCGAACTCTATGAGCTGTACAGCGACATCGACCTGATCGGAAAAGTACGCATCAATCATCTCTAAGATGGCTGGGAAATGTAGAGTGAATGTACACGAAAGAAAGAATGTGGCATTAAGCATGCCATATATCCTGTATTCTACAGGATACCCCTGTATTTTCAACGAAAATCCTGTAGAAGTTTGACTCCTGTGGTTTTGTGAAAAACCTTGTAATTATCATATCATAATGTGCAGTATTATTTCCATTAATTAGCAACTTTTCATAGGTATAACTAAAAATTAAATTAAATTGAATCCAACCTAAAGTATCAGTGGTGTCCTCATTTAAAATGAATGGGTTTGGGGAGCACTGCACACTGTCAACATATAAATTCGCGTCAGCAGCTTTTTAAGTTGTACCTAGGTCAAAAGGGTAAATCCCCTCTCTGTTGTTGTTTCGACATTTGAGAGACAGTCCTATTGCGTGTTAATTTCTTTTTTAGTTTTTATTGTGTGAAAAGATGGCAAATCGAAATCCGTTAAAAGGCAAATGCGTTCTCAACGCCAAAATAATCGAAAAATATCCGTTTTTAGAAACCAGAACCAGAGTGTAACGGAAATTTTTCGATCGCATCCGACGGAAACGCAGATATTCACCCCTATTGCGAAGATCAACTAGGTATCAATAATTGATAGTTGATACTTATCAATATAAAAATAAATAAATAAATAAAAACAAATTAAATTAAAACAAAAATAAATGTCTTTAAATGGTATTGCGACGATCAAATACCAATTAAGTGTTGATCGACTGTGAATGTGTAGCAACAGTCGGTTGACAAATCGGTACTGTGAATGTAAATCTCGAATAATTTTATTGGTAGTTGTCAATTTTTCTTTTAATCGCAATTTCGGTTTTGATAAGGACGGCTCTTAAACGAAAAAGTTGAACATCATCGTTTTTAATAGTTATTGTTGTTAGGGCTATTAGGTAACATTTTGCCATTCATTTTTCTTCCTCTGTATAATGAATTTTATCCATTTTGGGCACATGTTAAGCAGTTCACTTAGAATAAAGGACACTGTTGCTGTTGTCTGCGCAAGACAAAGCAGAGCTGCAATTAATCGGTTTAAGTTTGGGTCCAATATCTTCCAAGAAATCAACGAATGCACCTCAAAAGCATTCCTTGGAAATGAAATTAGCTAACTTCGGTTTTCCAGTTCCAAAGGATTAGATGCGACTGGCAAACTCTTCCATAAAGCAGCCAATTCTGCGTACTCTGTCTCGCCTTGGTCATCATAAAAAGAAAATTCCACTGATGACATATTTTTCAATAAATCTTACAGATTTGTAACACTTGTAATTATTGTTTAATTAAATTGTTTGCAAAATCCTTAACGATCACTCTTCAAATCAAAAATATTTTAGAACTGTCAAGTTCAGTTTTCATTCATTTATTTTTGGCGTTATGTTCCAATAGGTTATATTTTTATCAATCGCCCCCCTGACCATCAATTTTAATTGATAAATTTGTCAATCGTCAACCGATTGATAGTTGATCTTCGCAATAGGGCAGATTGTTCGACACACAAAAACAACCAAACACATCAATGCTTTGTCTGCAGATTCTACATGGGCTTTTCACGTTATCAAGTCACATCACAGTCTTAAATCGGCGGATTGCGCAACTCTGGTTTAATTTATTTATTCGCTCGTATACATTTATCCTGGGTAAATACTGGTTTTTGAATATTAAAACCTGTGAAATGCAGAAATGTCTTTCATTTTTCCTGTTTTTTCTTTCAAAAAATGATAGCATGATTACCGCATAGATACCACCTTAAAGGCTAAAAATTAAGCGGAAAACTTCTCATTTTTATAATTCTGAATGCAAGCTTCCTATGTGTTTTCTGTCCTTTCGTCAACCCAGGATCTGCATTGTTTTTCTATTTATTTTTTAATACAAGTTAAATATTGACTACCTATGTTATTTACAAAGAATTAAAATAACGATATTTTCATCATAATTTCTTAAACGAAGCCACGAAACCCTTCTTCCAGTTCAAGTGTGTTATACTCGTGTAATGAACGCAATTTCACTGAAAGCAGACACTCTTGAGCGACTGTAGTGCACCCTTTGTCGCAAGCCACACAATCGAGGGAAATTCAATGAACTAGATAATTTAATAAAAAAAAAAAACTGCAGTCCTACAGATATTATGTATGATGCCAAAATACCACCCAAGTGAAACAACGGACTGGTTATAGTTACTGCTCGACGACACTTAATCCGTATCGTGTGGGCAAAAGTTTTATGTCATCGGCACAGAAATTTTTTTATTATTATTATTATTGTTATTAAAAAGTGACCACGACTCGTCCTAGCACTCCCGATTCGAGCTCTCCGTCTACGGCTTTACGTTGGTAATAATTTTTCTTGTTCTTAGCATTTCTTGAACATGATGCCTAGCGGTTAAGAGCTGTTGCGGTTTTATCAAGAGACGCATTGTTTGTATCCCACACCACAGTAGAATAGGATACATTTCTAAATTACTTCATTACTCATTTTCTCTTTTATAGCACAAGGAGTTCATTACAGTATTTATATGATAATTTCATGGTATGGCCACTGGATATGTGTTTTCCATTGTAGGGTATATGCGGGGTGACTTTGCTACAAAGATCCTGAAACAAAATATGTCTTCGCAATAACTTTAAGGGGTTGTCAATTTGATGATATTAATCAATCCTTTGCAAGACGTAAGCGGGCTGTAACAATAATAACCAATTTTAGCCATAACCTTAATATTTTGTAGGTCAGAATGTGAGTTGGGCACTTAAATGTGAGTTGGGCACTAAAAATAGAATTAGTAATACAATACTCGTACTTTTCGCATGTGGATATGAGACTATAGTGCTGGTGTAAAATGGTCTATTAGGTATATCAATTTAAAATGTTTTTTTGTATGGTTCACCGTTTTCGGTATGCATTTTTTTCGTTTTTGTGCTGACAGGTTTAAAATGACCAATTGCTCTGCCTGTCAAAAGGGGGAAAGAGAATGTCGTATGCCCATTGTAACTGGTAACCCGTCTATACGTGGTAACCGAACAGCTGAAAAAGAATCCAATTACTGAAAGGCTATTGAAGCCACAAAAAGGCCGAAGATCGCAGGGCCGCCTATTAAGATAACCCAAGATGTTTGGGCAAAAAGCGGCATAAAGAAGGCGGACGTTTTCGCCGCTCATCTATAGAAGAAACTTTTAAACCGTTCGAAGGTCAAGCGCTTAATAGAAATATTTATATGCATCACACAGCCGAACATCTGAAAATAATATAGTAATAAACGCTACACTCACCGAGCTCGGGCAAGTAATAAAGAAACTTAGGCCCAAAAAATGTCCGGGTTCCGACCTGATCAGATCACAATACATTCCGAGTCAATGGGAAATCGCGGAAGTCATAATGGTTCTAAAACCAGGCAAACCACCGAAAGAAAAAAAAGTTTTATAGACCCATCTCGCTTCTGTAAAGAAAAATTGCGAAGAACTTAAAATCAAATATAGAGAACTTTATTGGTTACTCGGAAAATATTCCAAGCTTATCCTCGAGAACAAGCTTTTAGTATACACATAAGCAAGTGATAAAGCCTGGTATATATGGTACCCATATGGTCACAGGGTTGTACCAGCGAAACAAATCCAAACATTTTACAAACTTCTCAAAATAAAGTTCTAAGATCATTCGGCGGTGCACCATGGTACATTAGAAAGAAAATTAAATCTCCATAGAGACCTCGGGATTCTCACCGTTAAGGACGAAACGAAAATATGCGCTCGGAAGGATAGAAATCGATTATTAGGACACATTAATAACTCGGTCCGTGAAATTTTCGATGAAACAAATTTATTGCGACGTCTACAACGAACTGTAGTTGCAGTGGCTTAGTGTTAGTGTGTTGGACTACTAAGCGGAGGGTCTCAGGCTCGAATCCCGCAAAAACCCAAATTCCAACTTGTTTTTTTTCCACTGCTCTACCTCTCGCGAACGTTTGACAAACATCCGAGAGTATAAATGTCTTGAAAGAGCTTCTCTATTAGCCGTTTCGAGTCGGCATAAAACTGTAGATCCCTTCCATTCGTTCCAAAAATGAAAAACTCACACAAAACGAATGGTTGTGAGAAGTAGGGCTAGGGTCCCTCCGGACCTGTTGCGCCAACTATTTATCTATTTATTGTCTACAACGAACTTAACCTTTCGGACTTAGCACGATAATAATCAACCTCGTTAAAATTGCGGAACGAGCAGGAACTTTCGCGCTTTGAACGAGTGTTAAATTGAGAAAAAATAGACAGAGTGGACTAACCAGTGTTACCTTTCGGGGCTCTTTAGAGCCATTTTGACTCCTTTTTGAGCGCCTGGACCCCGGACTTATCTTTTTAAAAATCAGTGAATTCGGAATCTTTTAAAAATGAAGGATATTTTTGCTATAATTCAAAATTGTTCAGTGTATTTAGTGAATTCGAAAGAATTTGGTTTTACCTGAATTTGAATTGAAGAGTTTGTTTTTTTTTAAAAAAGGAAAGGAAATATTGAAATCGGAATGGGACTCCTTTTTTTCATCGAGGACTCTTTTTTAGACTCTTTCTGAAAATTTTTAGAGGTAACACTGATACTACTTATATGATGGAAGAGCACAACCAATTTTTCCCCTTCTTTGTCCTTTTTTCAACTTTTTGTTTTGATGTAGGTATAGTTCAGTCCTGGTTCAGTCTTTACACGTATCAAAACAGCTGTCAAAACTTGAATTGGTAATTCGTCAGCTTTCTCATTGCCTTTTATAAGTACTTACATGTACACACCCCCATCGGCAGAGCAAAAAAAAAAATTAGCTCTCGCTGTCATCCATTTTTGTAGCTGCCTAATGGCTTATAGCTTATAACCCTTATTTAGTCATACTTATTCACAACTAGGTATGTAAATTCAAATTTCTTCAGCGGTATTTATTAGGGAGATTTCTCAAACTTCGTATATACCTATGGGCTTACAGAACGGGTTCAATCAATCGTTTTTCTCATAAACGTCTGAAATTTTGAAAACACGTTTAAAATAGCCATTATAAGCTTTGAAGCTTCGTATCGTACGATATCGTACATATTTTTTAAATTATGGGTTTAAGGTTAAGCTCTCTTCTTCATTATCAGATTGTTCTTTAACGCTTTTACCACCATCTGTCGTTTTTTAACAATGCAATCGCGAGCGACACTAAACTTATGCATCAACCGTATCTGTAATATCGTATAATATCGTATATTCTAAAACCGGTTTCAAGCCACACTTAAGTGTCATACAACCGTAGCACAGAGGTCTTACTTATCTGTAATTAGACTTCTCTCTAACGCTTTACCGCCATCTGTAATTTTGTCAAGTTACATTTATCATGGCTCTACTCTCATACATCAACCATATCCGTCGGAAACAATCATTTTTCATTCACAATAATTATAAATATCAATTGGTCAACGCAACGCGTACCCTAAGATTCAAACCAAATGTTACACTACCGATATTGAAGATGGCTCTGTGCGTAATTTTTATTTTTATTTTAGGCGTTTTTCTTTTTTAGTTCAGAGCACAACCTCAACTGTTATACAAAAAGTTTGTGTTTCTTTTTTAGCTCAGACACTTCAGAGCTCGAATTTGTGTTTCTTTTTTCGTTCAGAGCATGATCAGAGCGCGCTCTATGAGCTCAGAATTAATTGACTGAGCAGGCTGAGTAAAATGCTGATTACACATATACAATCACACTTCCAGTCATATTTGAGAGAAAAAAAAAGCAGGAAAAACAGGAAATCATCCGAACGATCTGAGCACGCTCGGTTCAGAGCGCGCTCATATAGCTCGAGCTCAGTTCAGTGCTCAGCTCTGAACTAAAAAAGAAAAACGCCTTTTGTAAACTCGTTTAGTGTGAACATTTGGGTTAATGTATACAGTACAAATTAATAAAAAGGAACAAAAAATGGATTTAGCACAAAAAAGTAAGTATAATTAAATTATTTGTAAAGAATTGTCCTGAGCTCTCTGAAATGTTGGTTGTGTTGTTTTTTTGCGCTATTTGATCAAATATGCAATAGGTTCAATCGCGTACGCGGTTTAAATCGATCGCAACCGCACAAAATCTATACACGTTCTCGTCAAATATGACAGAAAAAGAGAAAATTAGTAAAATAACGAGTAACGAGTAGCTCCTCTCTTGGCACGAAACAGCTCAGATAATTTCAACCGGCAAGTACCTATACTGATATTTATCAAATGCACAAATTTGACAAGAAACAAATTCAAAATCCGTCTTAAATTAAAGTGAGAATACTGAAAATTCGGTGAAACGGTTGAGTGTTCTCCTAGAACGTTTCATTTGGTTGCAATAAGTTAAGTTATATATTTTTTGTGATATGGATTAGATGTCAAAGATAAAAGTGGCTCAAAGTAGCTCGAAGTCTATCTCTATCCAGATACTTTGGAACTTCGGCTTGGCGTATATTTTCAGCTCTCTGGGAAAGTTTCGCCCAATTTTTAGTTTGGGAGATTTTTAGTTTTTGGCTAGGGAAAGTACGCGAATTGACCTTATTATAGTGATTAAAAAGAAAAAAAAGGCAAATTTATTTAATTTAATAATAAAAGAAGAAGATAATAAAACGTCTGCACACTTAAATTATTATTTTTACTTACTCATAAAATAAAAATGTTTCAAGAAAACATCAATCTGGTGAAATATAAAGTGAATTATTTACGGATAACTGAAGCGGACTGTAGCATTCAGTCTTTAAATTAAATGCGAATCTTTTTTTTTCAAAGTGAAAGGAGTTTTCGTTGTTTTTTCAGTACAAAACTTCTACTTTCTATTCTTTATTGACTTCATTTTCAATAATCACGTAGCCAATGTCGTACCTAATCTAATATCCTATTCACACCCAGCCTAAAACTGGGTTTTCGCGAACCCACTCGAAAACAGAAGTTTTCCCCATACATATTTGAGATTTCAAACCGAATTGTTTAATTCGTTTTCTACGAAAACACTACAAAAACAACTTCTAAACGTTGGATTGTTGAAGCAAAAACACGTCTTGCAGTATTCAGCAATTTCAGCAGAATAGCTGACCGCACAGAAGGCACAACTAACACAACTAACGCTGTGTCCAGTGTAAGCACGGGCATGCGTTGCGATGCGGCTAATGCGGACAGCTGTCAAATTCAAACAGATGCTAGCAAATGTAGATGTCCAGCATAAGCACGATATTGCGGCAACGCGTGCATTGCGACTTCTCCGCATCACACGCTTTGTTTGAAAATCAAACTGGTTTGATTTTGCCCGCATATATCGTGTGTACATTGAATATTTTTGTATCAGAAATGCAAAACGAAATATTTCGTAAGGAGATTTCTCAACATTATTATTTAGGAAACTATATTCCAATAGTAAAAATCCGAAAAAAAACTATTTTTTACAATACAAAATGATTGTTAGTGGGACCCGCATGAAAGCACTATCGTACTGTAATTGGACACACACGTATTCATCGCAAACAATTGCAGTGCGTAGGGGAATCGCATCGCACGCCAAAAAAGTGCCGTGCTTACGCTTGACACAGCGTGAACAACTTTTAGTCATTTTCCACATTTATAAATTAAGGTTGGGCTAACATTTTATTTAATTCTCTAAGCTGATTTTATTCGTTAATTAATGCGGTTGAAATTTTTTAACCAAAATAGTTTGCACAGAAGTTTCACGACTAGTGTCTCACATCAGTTGATCGAAACGTCCAAACGAAAATTAGTTGGTTTTAGGTGTGAAATCGACGATAATTTTTTTTGGAATAGGGTATATAACCACAGTTTAAAGTGCCGTGGTGTGCACATGATTTTGACATTTACCTGTTGGAGAAATTCTTTCAATCCAAAAAAGGCATACCGCATACGTTCGAACAGAACTACATATAATTTCTGTTTTTGTTTATTTGTTTATCTACATTCTACATTAAATTATTAAAATAGCGCTTATTTCTTATTTAAATTTAACTCTTTAACTTTTGCTACACAGAAACGAGTATGAAAACAATACGAAGTGCAAACAATGTGAGACAAAAGTTTATATACTACAGCTAGGAGTAGAAACACGTAGAAAGGCGAGAGAGCATGTTAAATAAAAAAAATAAAAAAACTGCAAAAATAAACAAATCTGTGAAGCCGGTGCCGGTCTTAAGTACATACATACACTTATTAATGTTTATGCAGGCATTTCTTGATTCGACAGCGCAGGCAACCAGCTTTATACGTGTTCCTACCTTGGTTTGTTTCACCTAGAAATCGAAATAAAACCTTTTCACGGTTTGCGTAGGCTTTGCCTAGACTAGGTGTCAATATTAAATATTTTCTATTTCATTCTACAGGGGCGATTGAGGAACATGGAGCAGTTGCCAGTCGGTGGGAGCCAGCCATCTCTGTGTGTGGCGTATTTGATTCTAAGCGGCACGTCTGGCTGGGCGCTCAAGGCAACATCTTCTTCCGCAACATACGCGCTGGGAACATTTTCATTTTTATTGGGCCACAGCTTGATTGGCTTCCTTCATACGACTCATCCGAGTCCACCGAAAATTGTGAGCAAAATATTCAGACAAACATCGATACTAGCGGAAATAGCACCTCTGGCACTAATAAATGCAGAATTCTACCTCCTTACTGGATTCGCCAAAGAATATGCCTATGCCCATCTGGCTACCGCCTTTCTGCCGCTGGCGGCACAAATAACAATGGAGGAGCACACAATGAAAGCTGTCGATATTGCCATATTGGGGAACTTGGGATCGCTGGTCTACTTGCAGATAGCAAAGGAAACGGGCGTTTGGACTGGAGGACTGATTGCGTTGAGTGCATTGAACCACTACGTTTTCAAGAAGTTGTCTAGCCGATATAATGTGCCAAAGATCGAAATTGTAACCGTAGGACTTAGCTTTTTTACTGTGTTCGCACTGAACTGTTTAAGAGATCTTAAGGCGTAGCAAATTCTCCAAACATTTCGGAATCTATTCAAATTTAACGTTGTGTACTTTAATGATGTTTTGGAAATTTCTTGTGTAAACTGAACTTTGTTTTTAAATATAGGTAAATTTAAATGAATTTTGAGTTTGATTTAATTTAAAATATATATTTCACATTGGCACCGAAAGTCTGTGAACTGATATGAATAAAGGCACAGATAAGAACTCGTACATCTCATACAACGCATGTCATGAGAAATGTTTTATCTTGTAAAGTAAATTTATCATGATTCATGAACCCCAGAGCCCAGACCCGAAATCACAGATAAGTCTTCAGTAAGTTCAACTTTGAATTAACTAACTGCGAAATTTCACGGAATCTATGGCCGGAATATAATGCAAGTCGGACTAGCAAGCTTACGCGGTTTGATAGAATGTCGCTACATAAACTGGTAGGTGCCCTAACAGGTCAAAACTTCCTGAGAAACCATACAATGAAATTAAAACTCAAGAATGACGATATATGCAGGGGCTGCGAAGACGAGGAGGTTCATGAGGACACACCTCACTTCCTCTGTCACTGCCCAAGTCTATACCACTTGAGGAACAGAACACTTGGAAGATACCACTTCCATGACATACAAGAACTTTAAGATGTTAAATTATCTAATCTTTACAGGTTCATAAATACATCAGGATGACTGGACAAGGTCGAGTAACCAAGAAGGAACAAATACCATCGCCAACATCGGCTAACCCCCCAACAAGGGCATCACAATGGGTCCACATGGACCTAAGTGGGGTACTGCAGGGTTCACTCTGCCGTATCCACCCATAAACCTAACCTAAGTTCAACTTTTCGAAAGTATTTTACGGGCTTTTTAGGTCTCGAGCTAAGTATGTATTTGGGAAATAAAAGGAATTAAACACAGCTACCGTTTCTAATATGTGAAACATCACATATAGACAGTTTTTTATTGAACAAATCCAATGAATTGCTACTTACAACATAATATAATTATAACTAACCAAAAACATTAAGTAATGCTATAAAATGTTTTATTTCCAACTCTGTCACGGTTGACAGCATTTTATTATTTTTTATTTTAATTTTTAAATCACTTTTCGCCTTCCATTGGGCAGAAAAATCAATCTTTTTTTCGATTCGGATCACTTTTTGCAGATCTCATTATTTCAAATCTACACACACCAATATAATTTGCACAGCTGTTTTACGTCAGTTTAAGAAGTTTGCCTTCGAGAGAAATGCGCAAAGTTTCGTGAAAACCAAAATAGCAAAATACACAAATAGCTATGGATATGATTTCGTAGGAATTATTATCTTCATTATCTCCTTCGTCATCTGAAGACTACAAACCACCAATAATACTTCATTTGTATCTACAAGAAGGAAAACATTTTTGAGGTCGATATCCATTAAGATTTCTGGTGGTCCCAATGGAAAACCACATAAGATATAACTTGAAATGGCAACGTGTCCTTAGACTTAACGAATATGCTGAAATGGCATTGCCAACACAAGTGACAGCTAGCCTTTTGTAGTGCGTGCATTCAAAATTGAAATTTTAAAAGTGGTGGAAAAACGATCGAACGGACGAAAGAACGGCATTTGGCTGGCGGAGAATCGTTTTTCAAATAATTTATTAATTAAAAATTAACTACCCACAAGTTTCGGCACCTTCCAAATAGGAATTAAAATTTCATCTAGTGAACATTGTTTTAAGTGGATTACGAATATGATTGTTTTTCTGTGCTTTTTCATTTAGTATTCTTCAAAGATGTTTGGTTAAGGGTTTTCATACTCTCGTTTTGAAGCAAGAAAAGGGGACGCAACGATCGAGTACAAAACGCGAGGTAAGGTCGTTAGATAGCTTGTTTATTATTATTGCTAAAATGCATTGAAATCAAACAAATGATTTGCTATTGGATATCGGTCAGCTTTGCGGAATAAAGTCGTCTGCTCTACACAACATCGGTCTATATAAAATAATTGCTGATAGTGATAGTGCAAATAATTTTTTTCTACCTGAATTCACCAATCTTTCAAAAGCATGCCCAATGCCCTATCGGATAGCAAAAGAAGAATAGGCATTTTAGACTTGATTATGTCTTACTTCACAGCTGCTGCTTTGGTTTTGTTAATTTTGACAATGCATTATTATTTATGAGTTCCGCAAAGGACTCAAAATACTGCATATTCACTCACACACGTTGCTTTTTAAAGGGGAAATGCCGAAACTGTTCATTTAAACCCGCAAGGAATCGGCAAATGTACCTATTACAAAACTATTACCTGCCAAAATGCACCTCTCGCCTGTTGTGTGAGGAAGTAAGGATTCCTTAATTTTCCCAAACACAGGATTTGTCTTTTTCTATGCTCACTGAAAAAGAAGACGATCGCAAAACACAGTGATAGAGTGCACTCTTTTGTTTTCGTCTTTTTGCCGGGTATACAATTTGAAAGAAAATTTCCTCAGGATTATCTAAGGACAGACTGATTTTGAGAATCATCTGTCGTCTGTCGATCAGATTTTTGGCGGTGCTATTTGCCATCGCCTTCATTTTGTCATTCATTTATTTTACTTCCTCAACTACGCTTCAGTTTTTAAGTTTTGTTTAGTTTAAGATTTTATTTTGTTACTATTGTTCTATATAACTAGGTTAAGTGATCTTTGTTGTGTTTATTTTTTCTGTTGTTAGATTTGTTACATAGAACCACTTTTGGTAAGTAAAGTGCGCATATTATTGCGTGATGTATTTCGTTATGTTGGCTTTGGATCTGTTGAGTATAAGGATTTTTGTTTTTGCCTCGCATTTTCAACAAATTTACAGACAGGATATTATATGAAAGAGCTCTCGACCCACTATCCAGAAATCGGACAATCGATAAATGCACTAAAATATTGATCAAATCCATATTATAATATACCTACATCATGTTGGCCCTTTGAAACTTTGCGATGGCGCTACGCTATGTCGCTATGTAACATCGACTTGGCGGTGATCTTAATTTTCTTTAAAACCAACTTCTATCAATTTTGTTCATATCCATATTGTGTGTCAGTAAGCATAGTTATAAAAGACTACACTCGCGGTTAAACTGAATTCGATATTGAATTTCATGCAGCCACGTAATTGTTACCTACTTTGGTTATTCCTTCAGTAGAACTATATCTTCTTTTAAGCATCCTTTCATCCGATCTTTTCGTGCATATGGCTGTTGCTACTTCTGTTTTGAGGTTGGAACTGGTACGGACTATGATTAGTGGGTTCGAATTTATATCAGCTCAACTTGCGCCATTATTTTAACTTGGAATTTGTACAAAATGTCGTGAGCATACTCACATATCCGAGGTAAGTAGTTGACACTAGTTTATAGTAGCAATCCCCCGTGATGTTTTTTTTTTTTCTTCTTTGGATATCCCGATGGTTTAAAAGTATATCTGCGTTATTTCGCTTTCCGTGTGTTATTAATAAAAACATGTAATAATGTAAGAAGGATTCCAGTAACGATTCAACCCAACAAAAAATACGTAGTTGGTTAGAAAGTTGTATATCGTAAAAGCAGTAGGTACATTTACACGTTCTATACTATTTTAGAACCAACAAAAATGGGGTGGATTTCGGGGGGTGATTTTGAAACGGCGAAACACCATTTAAATAATTTTAACTTCTCTATCAAAGCGCAAAGTTTTAAGTTAGTACAAACGCCTTACGTTTTCAGTGCAATTCTTTTATTGCCCCCTAACCTAGAATTATATTGCTTTTGAACAGTTAAGTGAAGGAACACAGCTGAAAATTTTGGTAAAGCTCAACCATAACAAGGTTTTTTCTTAATACGACATGAATCTATGAAGTTGTTTTCCCGTTCTTTTTGAACCATTTTGAACATTTAATGAGGTGCAAGAGGCTTTGAATATCTGAGTTTATTAGATAGCTTAGGTCGTTATAGTAGAAGTCTCGCTTATGAAGTTTTTATTTTTGTTAGAGGGCCGGTAAAGTACTACCCAACAAAAGCGAAGACTGATCTGCTATCTCCCACTACAGAGTTTATAGAGACTGATTCCTAGCACTTGATTGCAGCTTGGTATCCGAGGAGATACTTCGATCCTTAGCAGATATAACGTTCTTTCTGCCAAGATGAGACTTTTTTATTGCATTTAATTTTACTGGGTCAATGTGAAAAGTAGTAGTACAAACAACCTGTTCTCTTTAAACTTTGTTTATGTTGTCTATTATGAATACATTTTGAACTGCCGGAAGTCCAGCACCTTAACAACTCAGCTGCGAGCTTTGTCACTATCATTATTCATATTGCTTCATTTTCATTGCTCAACAAGACGCTAATGCTATCAGCGATGGGTTGTGTTAATAATTCTGAAATGTTCACAGATTATTATTAGATTATATTACTCAACTGAGTGCAAAACACTCAAAATAAAGAGCGTTTGGTAAGTTTTAATCCTCTTTTTAGTTTCTAATAAGAAGCCAAGGTATACAAAGTTACGCACTAATTTAAAGTAATAAATGCCAATTTTGAGGTTCTGTACGATTTGAAAATTTGACTCAGTATGGGCGGTTAATTTCTGGAAACAATCAGTCATCAGATGTTTGTGTGCATTCGTTGTATAAAATCTTTAAAGCTCGTCTTTTTTGTCATATTAATAGCTAGGTACATAACGCAAACAACAATTTTTCAGTCTACTGTAGGATAAAAAATTGTCTTTTCAGATTTTTAAGAATAAAACTGTTAAGAGCAACCGCTACAAAGTATATTTTTAAAGAAATTGTTCGCAAACGCTTCAATCCGAAGAAATAATGGCATCAACAAAACAAACAAGAAATGTTACAAAACAGTCAACAACTCTATTGCCATTGGCCAGAAAAGGAATTACTAAAAGGTAACGACATCAGACATCATTGTGAATACATTACATAGTTGATTTGGCTTTCGAATTCAAGGGCACAAAACATACAAGACCAAAATGCCGAGCCAATTGTTACAAGAGGCAAGCGGAAAGCTGAGAACAGTCCTTTGAAGAACGAAAAGATCAAACGATCAGCCTTAGGTAATTTAACAAACAACGTCAACACGCTGCACTTGGATGATGACGTTAAGAAAATTGGTGCTAAGGTTCTTAACGAAGCACACAAAAAAGTTGCTGCCTTAAAGGTAACTATACCGTTTATTTTTGTATCTGATTTTCTGTTTAAAAATAAAAAAAAAAAGTGTATAACGTTTCAAAAGTGCTCCGATTGGCGTTTGATGAATTTCATAATTGTTAGGCTTTTGTATTTCAGAAAGAAAACGCAACTGCGGCCATAACATCTCGGCCGACCAAAATAAACACTCGGGCAAATAGTCGCAATGCCATCGCACATGTACTTGAAGAGCAAAAACTGTTGGTGCAGGAAAAGCAAGCAGCCGCCACTGCCACCATAGTAAAAAAGAAAGACGATCTTGAAGTTATAAAACCACCAACTAGGCGCATATCGAATGAGTTCAATAAGACTGAAGAAAGCTTGTATATGTCGGCGCTGGAGGATATTTCCGGTTCAGATTCAGTACGCTATTCGGGAAACTTTGATTCCAAACGGCGATCACTGACACAAAACGAAAAACCAAAAGAATTTCAGGAACAGATTTCAGTGGAAGTATCAGACGAAGATGACCAAATTAGAATATCCACACCATCGCCATTGAAAAATCTCCCAGTCAGTATTCCTGATGGTGTGATTGATTTCGACAAAGCAAACTGGAACGATCCATTCCAAGTGTCCCACTATGCAATGGACATTTTCAACTATCTAAAGTCGAGAGAGGTATTTCAGTAAAAACTTCTACATAAAAGAGATTGTGAGAGTGTTTAACTTTGTTGTTTTTCTAAAACTAGATCGAATTTCCCATCGACGACTACATGCCTAGGCAAACTCATTTGTCCAAATGGATGCGATCTTTGCTCGTCGATTGGATGGTAGAGGTTCAGGAAACTTTTGAACTAAATCATGAAACATTGTACTTGGCTGTCAAATTGGTGGACATATTCCTTGGAAAAGTGATTATACACAAGGATAAATTGCAATTGCTTGGAGCAGCGGCGCTTTTTATTGCATCGAAATTCGATGTAAGTCTGAAAGCATTTTTAAATGCATCATTATGTATGAAAGCGAACAATAGCTGTAAATACTTTCTATATACAGGAACGAACGCCCCCATTGATAGAGGACTTTCTGTACATATGTGACGGAGCATACAACCACGACGAATTGATTAGAATGGAAATTACTACATTAAAGACCATAAACTTCGACCTGGGTATACCATTATCGTATAGATTTCTAAGAAGATACGCTAGAGTGAGTTTAAATCCAGGACCTTGTTCTGAATGAGAATTATAATTTATTTTATTTTGTATGTGAAGTGCGCCAAAGTGCCAATGCCAACACTCACTCTGGCTAGATATATTTTAGAGTTCTCCCTTATGGACTATGCAACTATTAGTTTTAGCGACTCAAAAATGGCCTCTGCCTCGTTAATGATTGCATTGCGGATGCACGGAGAAGTGAACGCTTGGACAAAAACTCTCGAATACTATACTGGTAAGTTTAATTATATTTGGAGCGCGTAGTAGTGGCGTTTTAAAGATTTAAATAGGGGATGTTCAGCGTTAAAAGTGTACCAACCGCAGCAACATATAAAATGCGGTCCCACCTTCAGTTTATTGTCTATAATTACTACCTTGCGTAGGTCCCATGTCCGAATCCCGCAAAAACCTAAATTCCAACTTTGTTTTTTTTTTTTTTTTTTTTCACTGCTACACCTCTCGCGAACGTCTGAAAAACATCCAAGAGTATATAGGAATATTCACATGAGAACGTCCTTTAAAAATATATAATAACCAACCAATAGCATTCAGTTATCTTAAAATGCGGTATTCCCAAACTCTATCACATTCCGTCATGGTTGGTAGCGGTTGGCAGCATTGATTTTATATTTTTTGTATGTTTTTGCATGTCACACGGATTCTCAATTGACAGAACACCGATAGGTAAACCAAATGATGGCGAATTTGAAAAAAAAAAAAAAAAAAAAAAAAAAAAAAAACTGAGGGGGCCAGCGGCAAGAGGATTGTGAGCTGGGGGTCTCAATATTGTCTCTGCTTCGAACCACTGAAAGTTTATTTGTGAACAGGAAATTTCTGTTATTTATAGGTATTGACGGTGACTAAAATAATCGTGAATAAAATTCCCCCAAAATATTTCCCATTTTTCAAAAATAGCTATCGGCAATGAATTTCGAAAAAGGGAAAAAATTCCCCCGGAATAAAATGATATCGTGAACAAAAATTCTCCACGGAGTTTGATCTGATTCCCCCCGGAATATTTCCTTTGTAAATTTGTAGGTGGAAATTCAAAACGTAAGCAGCTTCTATGAAAATAGAAGTGTCATAGGATTGGTATACTTCAAACAATAGAGAGAAACAATTTTTAAACATGTAAGCAATTTTTATGTTGCTTAAAGTCCGTTTTTCAAAATGTACTAAAATAATAAGAGTTGTAGCTCAAATAATCAGAAGCAATTGATGAATCGATGAAAATCGCGACATTGCTAATGATGGCGGGAGTTGCGTTGCGAATGGTTTTTCAACAATCATGACAGGTTGTCTGAGAGATAATCCATCAATTGAGCATGTGGTACCTACTGGTGCAATCTAATAAAGAATAAATATGTAATAACTATATTGCAACGCTATTTAATTTCTACTATCAACGCCTGTGGTAACTTTAAGGGATTGGATTTATCTTTTAAAGTTCTTCTGTTCAGTTTCACTTCCTCAGCCAGCAATCGAAAAACTTCGCTGTGCATTTTGTAAGCTTCTTATACATTGTTTTTTATGTTACTGAATCGAACACTTTCTTCACTTAAACAAAGGGTTTTCCAATAAGAGGTGTTATTGTTGTATTCAAAGAAAAATGCCATTTTTTGAGATAAATGATCGGATGTTTATTTCATAATCAGCCTTATCGGGAATTCCGAGGGAATCATTCCTTCCCCCGAATTGTATGTTCCTAGGAATTATTTTCCCTCATTCGAACATCATTTACGATAGGAGTATTGGGAATTAGGAAAAAATCCGAGGGAATTTTTATTCACGATAAGGCCGAATAAAGAGGAAGGTATGCCGTTAATAATTAAAAACAACATCAGCCAAATGGCCACCACGAGCACGCATACAGGACCATATCCTTTCACAATAACACCTCTTTTTGAATAACCCTTTACAAATAAATCCAATTTGCGTCTTTGCAATTGCTCAAACTAACGAAATCAATTGGTTTAACAAATAATTGCAAAATATTCCCACATATGAGCTTGATTGACAATTGAATAAATCACAATTGACAACTGCTAATGCATTTGAATATAATATTTTCGAAAAGTTCCGGGGAAAATAAATTCCGATGGAGATTCGCGATAGGAGGAATATTTTCGGGCAAATTTTTTCCCTCAGAATTGCCGGTAGCCCCGAATATGTAGAGTCGGAATTTACGAATATTTGCTCGTTCGCAATTCGCTCTCAATTTAGTAGCTCTTTAGGTGTGGTGACCTATATTTTACAACAAATAGGTTTGTTATAGAAGTTTTTTTTTTCTTGACGTGTCTATAAAGAAGCCTATCCCAATGAATGCCACTAAAAATATGTCTCGAAAATTCAGCGAAAAACTCCCCAAACGCCACAAAAATTCAAAACCTAAATGTGTCCAATTATTTTGTATTCTCTATCTCCGTTTAGAATTGGAGGTCGTTATAGTCCTCAAGAAAAGAACAGCACACTTACGAAACGATAGACAAACGTCTTTATATCCTACTTTTTATTTTACATAGACTATTCTTAAATGAAAACAAATTGTGAGGGTCCTGACCGTGAACAATATTTTTTTTTTTCAACAAGACAAATTTACGAGTTCAAGGATGTTAGAACGTTAAAAGCGTGCTCTGTTTGTCGGAGCCTTAAATTGATGTTAACATTTGTGGACTCTAGTCCCAGAATGTCGCAGAAACCTGTTGCTAATAAGTTTATGCTAGTTTCTGTTGTTGTGCTTGTGAGATAGTACACCGCGAGATCCGAATAGGGAACTAGTTAGGTAATCTCCTTTGCTTTAGAAAGGTGTTTCAAATTCCATCTGTCAAAACTTCATGCTCTATACCCAAAACATTTGTGTAACATAGACAAGATTAAAAACACCTTCTTTCTCAGACGTAGGGTATGAACAAAAAAACGTATGTACTTGACGCAGAGGACTATGGAACTCTACTAACCTTTTGTGCTGATGAGTGCTATAGAAGGTAACCTTATTCATACTGCTTACATGACCATGAATACATCGAAATACAAAACGTTAAAGCCAAGTCCTTTGGTACCATCATCAGAGATCGAATAATCGCAAATCCCTAACACAGTCGTTCTTTATCATACGCTACAAGAATAAAAGTCATGATAAGTTTTGAACTTTTCTTTATATTACAATTACAGGTTACACGTTAGAAGAATTTGCACACATTATCCCCGTATTGAATGCTGGACTACACAGAAAACCAAAAGGCACAATTAAAACAATAAGAAGTAAATACTCACACAAGATTTTCCACGAAGTCGCAAAAATACCACTTATGAGTACGGAGAACATTTTGGGACTTTCCGACGCAAGTAAATCACTAGAAGACAAAGAAAATTAATGTTCCTGAACGGAGAGTACCAACTAAAACAAACAAATTACGGACGTATTTCTCTCTCTCTAAAAAAAAAAAAAAAAAACAAATGTATGCGCGATTGATTTATTTTGTAACTGTTTTTATTTTTTGAATTTTGTTGTCTATTTTTCTTTATTTTAAAATGTTAATCGTCGCAAATATACAGACTAAACTTACACAAAAGAAAGAGATACCAGTAAACATAAGATTGCTATTGCCATGTGTGCTAGTCAGTTGTTGCACCTTTCCGGGTTAGAGACTGGTCTATGTATTCATACATGGTCATTAAACTTAATACGTCGTCAAATATTATTATTTCTAGGATAACTAATATATAAATTATAACAAAACAAAAAAAAACGTTAAATTAAACTGCACCTCGTGCGGAAAAACTTCGTAAAAGACTTGTAACTTAATGTCATTTAATTTTTAAATCATTGCACACGCTAAGAAACAAAATAAACATTAACATAGCATCAAACCAGTTGGCTTTCATAGATCTCAATAGAATATACCTCTCCTACAATACGATAATTTTTCGCTGGAGTTACATACATATACATATATAATATTGTTTCTTGCATATTCTTGATTTTTTTTATCCATCATTTTAACCATTGACACAAATATTAGAGTACATAATATAGATGTTTGTAATCTAAATTCCATTTGCAGCATGTATTCTTTAAAACACATTCAATTCAGACACTAATTTGTAAATTTTGAAAATGTATAAATAGGTTAAAACAAGTTAGGAATATGCTTTTCATAAACAAAATTAGAAACTAGAAAATTCACAAATATTGTAAGCAATAGAATAGCAAAGAAAACATAATTTGTTAGGCTACATTTTACCGTAGTTTTGAGATTATTGTAGGGCATTATTAAATGTTTTTATTTGCTAAAAGATGATTGATTAAGTGTGCACAATGCTCGGGCCAAATGAAAGCATTTGTGTATGTGCGAACCCGTTTGTTGAAGCACATCCATATAGCGTTATTTAACATTTTAACGTATATTAACATTTCTGACGATAAGTTTGAACAAGTGTGTTGCAAACAAGTGCCAGATAGATAAATTTATGCGCCAATAAATAAAAACAATTATCATTTGAGACGACATTTTTACAATTGCGTTTTTTTTTAAAGCTCCTTGGAAGTTAATACTACACACTAGCGGAAACGGAATTGTTTCTACGCGGATTTTAGGACTGGCCTAAAATCTGCAGCTTAATCGCGTTGTTGTGAAAAATTACAGACTGTATTTTGTTTGTAAATTAACATAGGGAAATGAAATGCATAACCATGTCTGTACGATTTGGTGATAAAAAAGACTTTATATTCTAATGTGGTATTCGATTGGGCGCTCTCAGAGCACTTGTTATGTTCGTTTGGTACAAAAAAAAAACTATCAAATCAAGTGCGTTTGAGTTTGACAACTGGTGGAGTTTGTTTAGGTTTTCGTGAATTTTTTCTTCAGCAAAGAAAGGCATTGCATCGGGTGAATCTATTTTTGTTATGTATGTCTCGGGATGCAAGTTTCGAATGTTTTAATTTAAAATTTAGCCAGTGGATGGAAAACGCTTTGAAAAGTGTTGAAGGCTACACATATTTGAAGCGCACGAATATCAACACAAAAAAGAGCATGTGACGTTTTTATGTTCGATTAGCCACACGAAATCTGAAATCTGAGAGCGAATCTGAAGAAGCCCAATCGAATACCATATTACATAATTGATAATTTGACTGTATTTGAACGCAGATGACAACTGCCGTGGGATAACAGTGGGCAAAAATAATAACCCCTATCGTGGAATACGCCGAGGGGAACGTTTCACTCAAAATCAATACTTGGCATCGTAGAATACATTCGAAGTGAAAGATTCACCAGTCGGTATAGTGAATGCGTTTAACACGATCGTAGAAAACGACCGAAGTGAAACTCCCCATACAAACTTTGACATTTCAAGTACGCAACTAATTCATTGCGTATCCTATCGTTTGTTGTGCGGTTTCGTCGTGATTTTCTACAAAAAATTGTTAGTTCACCACATTTAAAACATGTAAATGTTACTTTATTTAAACGAAAGAGAGCAGTTAGTAAATCTGAGAGATAAATAAACTCAAACAATTTGAATTAAAATTGTATGTCAGAAAACTCACGTCGAATCCTTTGCAGTTCCTCCTCTTAATATGCAAGCGTTTTATTGCCGTAGGATGCTCCTTTCAAATTGATAAATGTATTCTACTCAATATAAGCCTATATACCTGCTATATTCTATCCATTTATTTTGTATTTTTTGATTGCTGTAAAATAAATTCTAGTTTGCTTTGCTCTATCTCTGCTGCCGTTTAATACAAAACAGCTGATTTGCCGACCAACTTTGAACAAACCGGCGGATTTCACGATGTATATGGAAAGTGAAAGTCAATCGAATATGTGAAGTGGATCTCAAATACGCCGTTTTCCACGATAGGGGTGAATAATAATAATATCTAACGATTCTTTTTCAGAGATTCTTGACATCTTGCGAAAAAAAAAAAAATCAAGCGGCGGCAAGAACGTCGTGTAAAAATAATCTTACGGCCTGGTAAAGTAACCTCACTGCTGCGTTAAGAACGAGTTCTGGTTGAAGGCAACGCAACTTAAAAGGAAATAAAAAATGTTTGAAATGAGACTCCACAGCCCTAACGCGCAATCCGTTTATTACTGATCCATCCCTTTATTTACCGCCATTTTATTGTCTCTCTTTATTTTGCAGCCGTCTTGTACATCGTTTCTACTCCGTGTAAGCGAAAACCGAAGCAGCCGTTCGGCTGCTATTATGTTTTCAAAAATGTCTGCATAGATGCGAATGTTACATGACATCTGGAATACAAAATAGGCTACAAAAATTGTAACTTAAAATATACAGCAGACATCGAACAATATAATATATATCTACCTACGTGTCGTTCTAAAAATTTGCATCCTCGGCCCATGTTCTATAATTATCGCGTCTCAAAAAAGGCACCGAGAATGGCGTTAAATAGCTAGGCCAAAGACGCGTTCAAAAATCGCCCAAAAATGTGTTCTATGTGCTTCAAAAAACGGCTCAAAAAAGGCGGCTAAAAATGGTCCGGGATGGATCAGAAAGAATATCGAAAAACAAGTCCAAAATGCGTCAAAACACGAGCCAAAGATAGGTCCAAACAGCTTTTATCGATTTGATCGCAAAACTTAGGAAAGTGCTTAAACCAGCTGCATGTACCGAGTCTCTCACCCTAAAGCCCTTCTGGACAGTTCGTAAAAGTTAAAGGCGTTGCAATACCTGCCTAGTTGCTTTGTTCTTCGTATGTACATTCTCCACCCACCGTATTCGAGTTCTTAGACCATCCTCTGTTAATCTTTGGCAATAAAGGTATTTTACCGTTAAGATACAATTTGCACAACATCGAGTGGCGATCAGTTGACAGTTCAGCCTCAACTTGCGATCCTCACAAACCTCACTTCAAATGCTTCATGTACCCAGTACCTATCATGTGTATTCATATCTTTGCGTAAAAAGAAGGTGTAATAAAAAACAATTAAACACTTTTTTTTTTAAACAATATCTGTCCCAGACTATTATGCAGTGGCAATTATTGTTCATACATTTTTGGCATAAGCTACTTGCCCTACTAGAAGATAAGCAATTTTAAAGCAAAATTGTAGTTCACCAATTTGTTTTAGCGAAGGTATCTATCTATTGATTTTATTAAGATATTAATATTTCGAGTGGATTTGTAGAGCCAGAAACTATGTAAATGTTTTATCAATATAATGATATCAATAACCATAGTCAAGAAATACTCAAATGCCATAGAAACATTACAAAATAAAATTCGAACATATTTTAGAGTGCAAGTGAAGTGCTTTTTTTTTATTTCCTAATTAAATTTATTATCAAATATGAACGAAGGTAATTTGTTTAAAATTTGAGTTGAAAACATATTGGATCCTGTAATTCAAATGCGTTCTAATCTCAAGGAATAGCTGGTTACCTATAGTGAAAATAACATTAATAAGGACTTAAATACTGATATACAAAGTACCAAAAGCATCATTAACTGGTTAGGAAGAGTATCCCGAAATGTTATTAGTGCATTCAGTTTCAATTTATTACTGTTAAATGTGTTAAAGAACATAACTGTTGATGTATTCTTTCATTTCACACGGTGGTTGTTTTTGTGTGGTAGGTATAGGAAATGTATACCTACATTTTAATGGGCACCAGCCAGCTCCCAGTTGCATAATCAAGAAGGTTGATTATTTTGTACGGTAGAGTAGAGTAAAGATGCCAAAATAATTATTGTAATTGTAATTTGCTAGTGTTTTTTTTTTTTTTTTAATTTCAAGATAAATTTCCAAGCCTGCTTTTCCACTTCGAGCGCTGTAATGAACTGAAAAACTAAATAATCCGTTTCTCATACCATATTTCATTCGAATCGCAAAAATAAATTGGCTGACTTCTTGAAGTATAACCTAGCGCATTGTTGTGAAATTTAAATTTGTTGACACATGAATAACTGCAGTTAATAGCAAAATCGATCTGGCAATTTACTCGTTTATGTTAATGTTCGAAGTCATAAGACACACACTGTAAATTAAGTAACGCATCACTGCCTCTTGATACACTTTGCTAAATGTTCCTTAATGCAACTATTGGCATCACTTTCAACGTCAAGTGTTCTTTATTGCAAATTTGATCAAACTGATGTGCAAACAAACAACGAAGAAAAACAAATACCTAATGCGCTGTTGCTTCGGCGGTAAAAAAAAACAACTTTATTATTCATAAGCAACATTTTAAGGGGAGCGTATCGGAATCCCGCTTTTTGAAATCCCGCTTTTCAAAAATCCCGAAAAAAAAGTCTTAAAATCCCGTCTGCTAAAATACTGTTTTTTTTTAAATCCCGTCTTCTAAAATCCCGCTTGTTCAAAATCCCGATCTATTATAATCCCGCTTTTTAAAATCCCGCCTATTCCCGCTAATCCCGTTTTTTTTTACAAAATACTGTTATCAAAAAAAAATAGATGTTGGTTATATGCGCTTTTTTATTCTTTTTTATGTATTTAAAAATATTAAAAAAACTCGACCAAAAAGAAAATGCATCCGAATGTTTTTACTGTAAGCACATAATATTTGTTTTTGCTTACATATTCAACATTGTTTTTGCGAAAATAGTATATAATGCACATAAAAACCTTCCTCTTGCTAACGGTTTTAACCTTATCATTTACTGCTCTAATAATTATTGGAGTTTACGCCAATTTATATTGTGTAGAATATCATATAACATTACTTTATTATTTTTTTTTTTAATTATTGAAGATTGTCATATTAATTACTTAAAAATGTATTTTGATATTATTTATTTCTTATTTTGTTACTTCCTCTAAGAATGATAAATGTTAAAATAAACTGCATTTCAAAAAAACACTCATTGCTTAATTTATTTTAATGTTCTTATTATCCCGCTTTTACAATCAAAAGTAGTTGTTTTATTTTAAAAAATCGCGCGATTTTTTAAAATAAAACAACTACTTTTGATTGTAAAAGCGGGATAATAAGAAACGGGATTATAAGAGGCGGGATTTTAAAAAGCGGGATTTTAAAAAAGCGGGATTATAAAAAGCGGGATTATAAAAAGCGGGATTTTAATAGCGGGATTTTAAGAATCGGCATTATAAAAAGCGGGATATCGAACCCAACCCCATTTTAAGACCAAGATTGAGGTCAATCATTAGGTTTATGTGGTCCAAAAAAGCAAAAGAAAATTTTTACGGTTCCGTTTTACATAATGGCTATAACTGGGGCCTAAAGCTACTCTGCAAATGAAGAATTTTCGCACGATATTTAATAAGTATTGGCTCGGTTAACAAACTAGTATTGTGATAGACAACCGCGCTACATTTTAAACATATTTATTTGGAAATCACTGTTTTTTTTGTAACAATTTGCAAAGGGGAAAAGTACCAAAAAATTGTATTGGGGTCCACAAAAAAGGGTCAAATAGTCGCACAACGATTACGCAGGTCCAGCGAGCGGTGCACTCACACATTCAAATTCGATTGGGAACGTTGCTTAGCGCAATTGCGAAAAAAACCCGAACAAAATCAAGACACAGACTTTCGCCTTACCAATAAACAAATATAGTTGCCAGAATATCGCTAACATGTTGATCTTCATGTTTATCTCGGGCATTATCTTGTTTAACCGCTAGTTCTTTCTTTTTGATTAGTTTTTAGCGCTCAGCAAAGTACAAACCAATTAAAAAATTTAGAAACTTCTGGAAGAATAACATGTATAATATTTGAATTCATGAAGGGGTAAACTGTCAGTTTCTAAGATTCCCGAATTGAGTAATAAATCTATACAATTTTCAAAAGATCAAAAATTGTGTTTATTTTCCCACTTCTATACGTTGGCAAGCACTGTCTCGTTGCAAATTGAAATTCAAAAATGGAAGCGATAGGTTATTAATGTGGTATTCGTTTGGGCGCTCTCAGATCACTTTTTTTGCTCTCAGATCACTTTTTATGTTCGTTTGGTACAAAAAAATCAATCTTTTTCAGATTTCAGATCACTTTTGCGAATCTAGATATTTTCTCAGATTTACCAACACAAGTGCGTTTGAGTTTGACAACTCGTGGAGGGCGTTTAGGTTTTCGTGAATTTGTTCTACTGCAAAGAAAGGCATTGCATGGGGTGAATCTATTTTTGTTAATTGGTTATGTATAGGAATATTTAAAAATCAATCGAGACGCAAATTTCTAATGTTTTAATTTAAAATCTAACCAGTGAATGGAAAACTGTTTGAAAAGTGTTGAAGGCTACACATATTCGAATCGCACGAATATTATCACAAAAAAGAGCAAGTGACGTTTTTATGTTCGATTAGCCACACGAAATCTGAAATCTGAGAGTAAATCTGAAGAAGCCCAAACGAATACCACATAAAACGCTGTTGGCTTCCTACGTGATATTTCTGAAATGAATTAGCAGGCTATTATTTTTATTTGCGAAAATATTCACATGCTAACAATTAAATAATTGTGATCTTTAGACCACTTATAACGTTTGATTTGCATCAAAGCATTCTAATAAATTGAGGACCGTTTATTGAATAATTTGAAAGGGATCTTATTACGACACAAAATGCACTCATCAATGAATCATGAAGTATTAGAAATCAGAGGAAAGCGTACTATAAAAAGCAGAGACAAACCATACCATACTGTATTGTCTCTGATAAAAAGTACCGAAAATTTTGCCCGAATGAACGGTAGAACATTACTGATTTGATTTGCATATGATATTTGACAGATCAGCGGATATTTTGTGCATTTCCTATTTTGTGTTTTTTTTTTTTGCTTATAATCCTCAAAAAGCATTTGAAAGATATCTGTCGTTGTTGTTAAAAGTAAAGTTTATAGATTCGAGAGATATTCGAATCAGACCACCATTGTCGGGTCTCTTTTCGTCTCTCAAACCTAGGCCTAGCTTCTCACAACCATTCGTTTTGTGTGAGTTTTTCAAGTTTCAAACTGATGAAAGTTTACTCGAAACGTTTTTATTTTCCTACAACCAATCTACATTATTCATTTTTCATAAATATTTTAAGCAAAAGTACACTTATTCCTAAAAAAGCGTAACGAATAATTTAAAATTTAACGGATAAAATTTTATGAACGCTGGCAGCAACTTTGCCCACAGCGGAAGTTGTTCATATTATTTGAGGGTGTGTTTGTGAGCCGGAATTGACCAAATATGGGAAATTATTTGTTGCCTAAATCAAGTAAAGTGCAGGGAACCTGTAACAGAATGTTCGATTTTATTATTTTTTATATTGTAACTGAATTTTATTTGATTTCATTCTTATTGTGTGTTTGTATAGCATTAAAATTGATGTAAGATGGAAATGAAGTGAACTTTTTAAATTCTGCAATAGAATCAATTATCTTCTTGCTCTTAAAGATAAATTTTGTACTTTGTTCTATTGATATTTGAATAATCCCGCAAAGGAAAACTTCACAATTTTCAAATTTGTGGTTCAAAGCGTTCCTATTATTTTTGATTAGTTTTCATTTCGGTGAGCGAATTCCCTTGCCATAAGAGAAATGAAATTGAATTAACATATTGCCAATATTGAACCGGAAAGTAGCTAAAGGACGCAATTGCCGTAAGCAGTGCCATCATATTATGAGATAAGTTAAATTAAAGCTGATTAAACATTATTTACGATCGACAAGGAGTAGGTACACTAAGATTGCCTTATGCGGGTATATTTAATATTGAGCAAGAAAACTCTTATGTTACCTATCGATTTATGTAATTTAGGTTTTTTATCTGTCACAGTTACAGTGCTAACGGTGCTGCTTGGCCTTGGCTTGGCTTGGCTTTATTTCACTTTACAATAGTTAAATGAAGCCATATTTCAACATTTGGCATTATTTCACTTTGATAAAATTATAGATACCTACCTAGATAATTTATTTTGTTATTAAAGATTTACATTTGGTAAATCTGGTTGGTTCATATTGAGATTTGATATTTATATTATATCTTTCAATGATATACTTTGAAGGAAAAATAGGTACGTTAAAAACCTTCAATCAAAATAGAATTAGAAAAGGAAAATAGATACCTTAAAAACTAATCAGGTACATTGTAATGGGTAAATAATAAATCAATAATAATAAATAGATAGTACACAATAGATAATAGATAAATAAATAAATAATTAAATAGATAAATAATAATAATAGATATTAAATAATAAATAATATATGTTATGTATAACAAATAATAAAAAAACAAATAACAAATAATAAATAATAATTTTTGAATTCAGAACAAAAACATGATTAAACATTTAGTTCGGTAAGAGGGTTTTCGGAGATCTCACAGTTGCGTAGAAATTTGGTGGTTGAATTTGTAATTCCATCTTGAATCAAGTCAAAATTTGGTCTGGTATGAAGATCAGCGGTTGATGATGCGGGGGGAGATTAAGCATCATTTTTAGGATTTTGTTTTGTGAAACTTGAAGATGGCATTTTGCTGAATTACCCCATACTTGGCAACCATACAAAAGGATTGTCTTAGCAGTTTGTTTCTTAAATGTGAGTTTTGTATCCAGATGAAACAAGCATCGGTAAAATATCCCATAGAAATTAGGGAACTAATATTAGAAAAGAGAAGAGCCCGGAGAAAATGGCGAATGACAAGATATCCCGGCGATAAAACTATATTCAATAGACTTAATAATAAATTTAAAAATAGATCTCTAACTAAATACCTTTCCAACTTGACTGCTGACAAAGTCACAGACTACTCCCTGTGGAAGGCTGCCAAATATTTAAAAATACCTCAAACGCAAGATCCCCCGTTACGAACATCTGATGGGAAATGGATCGGCGACCCAAAACAAAAGGTCAAACTTTTTTCAGAACATTTGACAAATGTTTTTAAACCTTTTCCACCTAGCGTGGCAGGCGAATGCCTTGAATTCTCTGATAGAATTGATGAGGACGTAATCACTTGCGTTTCGCTAAAAGAGATCAGCACATGTATTCATGAGCTCTCTAATAGAAAATCACCAGGTTATGATCTAATAACTGCCCAAATCCTGAAGGAACTACCCTTTATAGCATTGGTTAAACTTAAGCTTTTAATTAATGCTTGTTTTAAGCTTATATATGTTCCACATCACTGGAAGATAGCAGAAATTATAGTTATACCTAAACAAGGTAAACCTCCATCAGAAGTCACCTCTTACAGGCCAATTTCACTTTTACCTGTACTATCAAACATTTTTGAGAAACTGCTTCTTAAAAGACTAGATAAAATCATAGAGCAGAGAAGGCTTATTCCCACCCATCAGTTCGGGTTTAGATATAAGCACTCGACAATAGACCAAGTACATCGTATAAAAAATATTATAGAAAAATCACTAGAAGAAAAACAAGTTTGTTCTGCATTGTTCTTAGACGTTGCTCAGGCTTTTGATAAGGTCTGGCATAAGGGCTTGGAGTATAAACTTCATAGGGACCTACCTAGACAATACTATGAGATACTTAAATCTTATATTTCAAATAGATTCTTTAGAGTTCGTTATGGTTCAGCGTATTCTGAACTTAAAGAAATACAAGCAGGAGTTCCACAGGGAAGCAGACGACACTGCTCTTCTATCAACTGATAGATGCGTGACTAAATCAACAGAAAAGCTGCAAAATTCAGTTAACAAAATATGTGATTGGGCACAACGATGGCGAATTAGACTCAATGAGTCAAAGTCCACTCATATCAATTTTACAAATAATAAAATTATAAATGTTCCGGTGGTTATTAATAACCAAGTAGTTCCTTATTCTAACACAGCTAAGTATCTGGGTATGAATCTAGATGCTAAGCTGAAATGGAAGGAACATGTGAAAAAGAAAGAAGAAGAGTATTACATAGATATAGAAAACTTTATTGGTTGCTAGGACATAACTCGGAAATGTCCATTGAGAATAAAATTTTATTATATAACCAGATATTGAAGCCTGTTTCGACATATGGTGTCCAATTATGGGGTTGTACAAGGAAGGCAAATGTAAAAATAATACAGACATTCCAAAACAAAGTCCTTCGGGGAATAGTAAATGCCCCATGGTATATTAGAAATAATGACTTGCATCGTGATTTGCAGACTGATCTTGTAACGGAGGTAATTAAAAAGTACGCAATTCGTCGCAATGAGCGTCTGCAGATGCATATTAATCCTGAAATAGAAGACGTCTTAAATGTACGAAACAATATTCGTAGATTGAGAAGAATTAAACCTAACGACCTTATAATCTAAATAATGAGAACCCGTATTCAAATTGTAATACTTTCTCAAACGCAACTGAACGTTGAAACTAAAATCATTTGTCGATCTTTCTTTGATTGGTCATGATTAAGGAGGTGTTTTTAGTGCGGTTAGAGTCCCACACTACTCTGGGTTTCTAACCTCATTGTGTCTTTCGAGATTTTCACGTTCAGGAACAAAAAAAAAAAAAAAAAAAGAAAAAAAAAAGGTCAGTTGATTTTCCAAAGGAAAGATTTTGCTTAATGTGCTGGCAGTACTATGATTTCTTCTGAAACCAAATTGCTCATTTGGAAGATTATTATTATCTTCGCTAACTATGGTAAGTTTTTCTTTTATTGCCTTCTCAAACACTTTGCTAAAACTACTCAGCAGACTAACTGGTCTGTAGCTGTTTGGTTTATCAGGTGGCTTTCCTGGTTTTGGAATAGACATCACCTTAGCTATTTTCCAAGCCCTTGGGAAGTATTGGATTTTGATAAAGACATTAAAAATAAATGTTAACTATCTAATGGCCGATTTGGAAAGTTGCATAAAAGTGACATAAAATATTTTCAACGCTGTGTTGAGATATAAGCTCTTCTCGAGGTGTATTAGTAGTTTGTCTTTGCCAAAGCGAAATAAGGCCAAATGCTGCTAGGCTTGATGAAATACGAAGCTGTACTTTAAAAGGGAGATAGAAGAAAATAAAACTCATGATGAACATGTATGTAATAAAAGACCAATTCTATTTGTAAAGTTTAATTACGTTTTTATTCCAACTGTGCATTGAGGTTTTTCGATTTTTGAGTATGCATAGATGTACCTACCTATACTCCTACATTCATATGTGTATGTAGGTATTAAATATTTTAAAATTTTATACTGAAAAAACTGAAGAAAACCTAAGAAATAAGGATAATATCAACAAATAAGAAAAACTAAGAAATAAGAATTTCTTAGTTTTTCCTTTTTGAGATAAAAATAATATCAACAAATTCTCCTTAGGGCCACTTGCACCAAGTTACTGGATAACTAAATAAATTTCTGGATAGCTAACCCAAGATAACCCAATAAATAGTTACTCCCCCGATTTGCGTTGCACCAATTCCAAATTCCGTCTGGATAAGTAACCTTAGATTAATTAAATGTTTCCAATACTACCAACGTAATATTGTTGCTTTCCTATATAAAAAAGTACAGTAATATAAATAAAGCATGAAGCAACCATCAAAGAAAAAAATTAAACATTTAAAATGTTTTTTTCTTTCCAATGTTGCTTCGTTATAAAAATTAATATGAGTGAAATTTACAATTTCCTCATTCGTCGTCCTCGTCCGAAATTAAATTGAAATCCACTGTCGATATAAGGATATTTTTTTTTTTTTTTTTGTATTTTAATGTCAAACTACCGGGTATTTGACAAATTGTTTTACTGTTTGAAGTTTGGGCACGACTATCCAGCCTTTCGAAAATGGATAAATATTTATCAGTTTATCCATGGATAGATGAATAAGCGTCGCCCTGCAACGCAATTTTTACTGAATCTACGGAATAGGACTAAACAGTGGATAAACGAATAAATAGCGTTGTCAAATGAGGTTGGTGCAAGTGGCCCTTAATGGGAATTGAGACTTTTTAAATGTTTCATACCTACGCACAATATTTGTACTACCTCGAATTCAATTTTTATGTAACTATACCTACATTTATATAGGTATGGATTTGATATTTTAAAATGTTTCAGTATCAAATTTTAAAATATCAATTACATACATACATATGTATATACGTATAGATGTATCTATTGTGAGAGGGTATACCTAAAAACCGATTTCGAAACTAAGTAGAAACGCTTGTGGTTCAAGGCATTCCTTTTTTTTTATTACTTATTTTTAATTTCGGTGAGCGAATTCCCTTGTCATGAGAGCAAATTAACATATTGGCAATATTGAACCGGAGAGTAGGTAAGGGAACAGACCAATTTCTGTAAATAATCGGCGCAATTGCCATTATAAAGGGTGGTTACGTTTTAACGGCCGATGTTACTTTTGAATAAAACACAAATTATTTAGGGAATTATTGTCATTTCTTTTTATTATGATAATATTGGTATGGTTCAATTATGTATGGAGCAAAATATCGGCACACCTCCACCTGATGGTCCAATTTTTCGATGACGCTGAGGCATAATTGACGTTCTAAGTCGTTAATGTGAATTATCTCATCCTTTAGCTCTTGAATTGTTGCTGGCTTATCGACGTATACACCTTTTCTTTTAAATAACCCCAAAGAAAGAAGTCCAACGGTGTCAAATCACATGATCTTGGCGGCCAATTGACATCGCCACCACTTGAGATAACACGGCCATTGAATTTGTCTTGCAAAAGAGCCATTGTTTCGTTAGCTGTGTGTCAAGTAGCACCGACCTGTTGAAACCACATATCATCAACATTCATATCTTCCATTTCGGGCCATAAAAAGTTCGTTATCATCTCACGATAGCAAACACCATTCACAGTAACTGCCTGACCGGCCTCATTTTGGAAAAAAATACGGCCCGATGATGCCGCCAGCCCATAAACCGCAACAAACAGTCACTCTCATCTCTCACACTCAGTCACGAGCTATACGAGCATGCACTGGTGTTTTTACATCTCCTAGAGACCCGGTTTGCTCAAATATTTGCACGATTTTTCCGATTGTACGCACATTTGGACGATAAAATTGACCGGAAAAATCACGAAGTGCATGATATGCATTTTGATTTGAACGCCCATTTTTATAATAAGCCTGAATAACTTTAACGCGTGGCTCGAAATGTCAAATGAAATGAAGAAAAAAACTTGACGTTTAGGTGTGGTTCACATTCCACATCGGCCCTTTAACCACCCTTTATTATGAGATAAGTTAAATTGAAGCTGATTAAACATTATTTACGATCGACAATGACTAAGATTGCCTTATCCGGCTATATTGAATATTGAGCAAGAAAACTCTTATGTTATCGATTTATGTAATTTTACTTTTTATCTTTCACAGATACAGTGCTAGCCACATGCAAAAACTTTAGGAACGTTTTTTTCGAAATAAACTGAATGATTCCCATTATGCAAAATCGTGATCTATCGTGGGCAATGTGCTATAACTGTGAGGAGATAACTTTATGGAATCAAAGGATTCCAATGCATACAATTATATGCATTTTGTTATCACCTGAGGGTGACCATAAACAGAATCACAAGAGAAGCCCGGATGGATTAACTTCCTTTAGCCCAGTTTGATCGATAACCAAAGTAATATATGCGGACTGTGGTATGCCTACCAACCACAAGGATGTTCACTTAATGTCAATCTAAGCAGTGTACATGCACAGGATAATATCCGTTCCGCCAAGTCAGTTCGATTTGACTATTCATAAAAGGGAGAACGTTCTATCTTCTATGTGCATTTCAATGATTTTATTTTTATATCCTTAGCAAATTGCGGTGAACCTGTCAGATGGCGATAAAACTAGATTTTTAACTGCCGTGTAGATGATGGCTATATTAGCATATAGGGCATTGAAGTACGAACGTACGTGTATGTTTCCAACATGATATAGTCGGAGGAATGTGAATCAACAACCTGCATATATGTTTGCGTGTTAAAAACTGTTATTCTGCTCCCATCGTGCTGGCGGTAGTATAGCGTGTTATATTTTATTTTGTTATTTTTTTTTTTTGATTCGTTTTCAGCTGAAGTAAATAAAAATCTCAAATATGCATTTTTATAGCACATGAAACCACGTGTTTAGCTCGAATGTTACATCGGAGCCATTCGTATTTGTAGTCTCTATATATACAAGTTGTTGGCCTATAGCTACCATGTTACTTATATATTTATTGGGAGTTCTCGAACTACTTTATGACGGAGCTCTGTACTCTGTACGGCATGCAACTAAGTCCAATCTTGTACCTGAAATGGTTTTATTAACTTATAAAAAAATTTCGAATGCAAAGGAAAATAATAATATAAATTCCTATTATCCTGATCCTGTTTGCCCGTATACCTGAATATTTAGTTAATTGCAAAACCATTGGCCTAGCTTCCAACAACCATTCGTTTTGTATGAGTTTTTCATTTTTGGGACGAATTGTGGGGAGTCCTTAGGGTTCTACAATTTCATACTTAGGCTCCAGTTATAGCCATATATATATATGTAAAACGAGACCGTACAAATTTTCTTTTGATTTTTTGACCATAACAAGTTCGAAGTTTTGTACGAATATCTACAATAACTTTCTCTTACTAGGTACGTAATGGAGAAAGCTAAAAATCTATGGACGCTGGACAGCAACTTTGCCGACAGCGGAAGTGGCTCATATTTTTTGCGAGTGTGGTGTTGAGCCGGAATTTTAGAAGTTACGAAACATTTCACCAATTTCGTGGCCACTCCGTAAAAATATAGCTTGCAGGCAAAAATGCCGGAAAATCACTGAAGTTGGGTGTCTCAGTATTATCTCTGTAGAATACTTTAAGAAGAAAGGGAGAGATAGTTTGTTTCATCGCTGTATTGCATTTAAGGAATTACAAAAATTTCCGTTTGTTTTTATCTGTTCAAAGCGTCAAGTTATTTAAATTAAAGGTTTCTGTGAAGCCATGATTTCCTCATCGTTAATTCAAAATATCACCTTTTTGGACTTATCGCTCTTTTGCACTGAGGGTGCAATTTATGCACCTGGCGGACATAGGTACTCTCATTATCGTAGTGGACATTTCTTGTTTATTTCTTGGTTTGTTTGGCTTTTCATTTTCTGAGGGTCCTTGAATTTCACCCTTATTTTTTTGACAATATCAGAAGTCACTCCGCCGGCACAATTTCCAACTTGGAGGGCCAGGCCATTGGTCTGACACCATATTCCATGGGATAAATATTTCGGTGGGAAAAAGCGACTTCCGCGATGCGAGAGCTTTATACTACAATTATTATTATTCCTTTCTCGAATATGTCGGAACACGATTTGTCATCTCGACTGCTTAATTAATCAAGTAAATTCATCCGCAGCACGTCGTCTTCCGCTTTCTATGGTCTCATATTGGACTTTCTAACCCAACAAACAAATTTTTAACGTTTTCGGTATCTTCGACGTCTATTTTTGTACCACAATACAGTCTACAACTGCATGTTGCCTTTTTGTGTAACATACGCCCAGTAGTTACATGTATGTAATTAATCTAAAACCTTTGTTGAAAAATAACTCCATCGACATATTCAATTTCTAGAAGTAATAATTCTTATTAACACATTAGCACACTTTCCTGCCATTGTGCGTGAATGATGGCATTAATTTTCCCATCCAATCCGTCTGTTTAGTATACAGCACCGACTTCCGATTCCCTTTACAAAAACTTTCACTACGAGGGTGCATACTGCATACAGCTACTGCCTATCAGATATTTTTTGCTGCTATGCACTGGGAGCTGAACTTTTTGGTTTTCCTCTCTAACATGTTCATTTAGTGTTTATTTTATTTTTTTTTTTAGTGGCACAGAAGGAGAAGACTATGAAATCAAAGGTGACGGCGGCGGTTGGCGCTCGCGCCAAAAGTGTTTCAACCCCAATATATCGTGGCAAGGAAACACAAAAAAAACCAACGTCGTTTTCGCATCACGCAAACACAGTTCTACAGACGGTTTCGATTTTTTTGGCCTATGGTAAGCGGAACAGTCGTCAGTCAAGAAGCACCCAAGGATCCACTAAGAAGCGTACACGTAAAATGGACGATAACACTAGTAAAGTTAATCCGAAGTTACTGGAAACATTGCGGAGGAAGACGCGATTTACAAAGTAAGTACACTTTTAATATACACAGTTCCTACACATTCATTTATACATTTTTACCGAGTTAGCGATACTTTTTCGTCCACCATACTTTTGATCGCAGTGGCTTTTTGGCTAGAAGTCGCTGAATGTATTTCTGTTTTTTTTCTTTTTAGAGGCGAAATTGATGCCCTATACCGAATATATAGAAAATTAGTTTCAAATTGTCAATACGCAGCAAAGGCACTAGCAGCTAATACTTCGAGCTCTGTTATCGCCAAACCGCATGCAGCTGTTGAGGTAAGTTTTTTACTTGGAGTGAGATAACTTTGGACTTGGAGTGAAAATAGTGTAGCAACCACAAGGAATTGTCCAGAGAAGTTCAGTTTAAAATTTGCGTTAACCCAGTTGCGAACGAGTCCCTTTACTATGATGTTACGCGTTCATGGGTGTGGTAATTCAGTAGAACTCCTTCTAGCGGAATAATTTTTAAAATTTTGTTCGTGAATGTGTCTTGAAAACAATATTATAGCAAGATTCCACATGATGCACCGTACTAATAACAAATTTTAGTCTCGACTTTAAACTTACGCAATCTTACAATTGCGAAATTTGTATTTAGAATGTAACCACTGTGAACTACTATAATTTAGAGTCGAAACTAAAAATGGTTATTTCAAAACGGTCATTTACGTAGGTAAAGCTTTCATAAATTGTAAAAAAAATGAAAATGTGTATTTTTCGAAATAAGTTGTGTGGAAAAAAGATGTATAACAATGGGTACTTGGTTAGTTTAGGTTAGGTTGTAAAGTATTGTATCGTTCCTTTAGGCAAAAGTTGGGCAGAAGAGAGCCAAGAAGAGAGAACAAAACATTTCCCCTCCATAAAAAACCTGTAAATAGGAGCCCAAGAAATTTCTTTGGGCTAGTTGGTTATTGCTGACAGATGTTTGTCAAATCGTTCAAATTATAATTTGTAACAGACTTTTCATTTGATTTCATTTATATTTTGTGCTTGTATAGCACTAAAATAGATGAAAGAAGCAATAGAATCGAACTTTTTAGTAAATGCAATAGCAGCAATTCAAATCTTGGTCTTGAATATAAATTTGTGCATTGTTCTACTGATATTTAAATATTACCGCCTAGAAAAAATTTACATTTTTCAAATTTGTGTTGCAACGCGTTCCTTTTCTTTTTGGTTATATTAAATTTTGATGAGCGAATTCTCTCGCATTGAGAGAAATGTGACATATTGCCAATATTGAACCAGAAAGTAAGGGAACAGACCTATGTGTTCGTCAATCAATCACGTTAATCAATTCTGACATTACGATGATACACGAACTCAAAAAAGTGGGTCGCAAAATTCTGTCCGGTCTGTTCGTCTGTCTGTCTGTATGTCTGTCTGTCCGTCCTTCCACAGTCCTACAGCCTAAACGGCTATCCGGACTTCGTTTAAACTACGGATTTCGAGTTTGTGGGCTTACAGTTCGGTGTCCTTTTTTATTTTGGATTTTTGAAAAAAGGATTTTTTTTTTAAATTTAGTTTTCCTTTGTTTACCAGAGAACGGCAATAACGATTTTGACCAAAATGCAAACTTCGAATACCTAACATTGATGTTCTTAAAATTGTTGCGTCCTTAATTTTCAATTGGAATCACCAAAAACGCTAATTTTAAAAACTGCTCATGTCTCGAAAACCCCATTTTTGACTTCGATAAAACTTTAACAAATATATAATATATAGTTGGCGCAACAGGTCCGGAGGGACCCTAGGCCTAGCTTCTCACAACCATTCGTTTTGTGTGAGTTTTTCATTTTTGGAACGAATGGAAGGGATCTACAATTTTATGCCGACTCCAAACGGCTAATTGAGAAGCTCTTTTAAGACAGTTTATACTCTCGGATGTTTGTCAGACGTTCGCGATACAAATTTAAACAATTATTGCCAACTTAAATCAGCGTCATTTACTCATTCCAGTCAAAAAGAAAATCATTCCCAAATAGACCAAAACTCAGAAACTCCTACTACAAACTACACTTGTTCTCGTACTCAAAAACTTTTAAAGTGTAAAAGCTATAAAATAGAACAGTAGCCGCTTATAACTCTCTAACAAGAACTTGCGACAATAATTGTCTGCTTCTAGAGCCTTAACGTTTAAAAACTAAAAGTGAATTTTATTTAACCCTATGTATTCATTTTTCTATATTTCATAAACTGTTTCTTTTACCTAGCATTGCTTCTCAGATCTTTACCTACATATCTAATAAAATAAGAAAACAACCAACAAAATTTTTGACGAACGAGAAAGTTTTGTTTGACCCAGTCGTGCACTTTATTTTTAGTTATTTGTAGAATTCATTTTCTTTTTCATAAATTAAGTTTGGGACTGAGAAATCGTCGGGAAGGATAAAGGGCAAAGAAACATTGTTAGATAGTTGATTACACCCGTGTGCTAACATTCTGCCCGGCTTTGGAATATTATGTTTTGTTTTGGTACTCCGATCGCAGGTCATTTTTTTTACTTGTGCTCTTGTGAGCTCAGACATCTGAGAATTAACCCCTAAAATGTTTAGTTTTGTCCAAATAAAGGGCTCTTAAAAGCCTGATAAACGGAGTCGACTGTGCTTGAATTTTAAGCCTTTGTCGCGATCAAAACAAGCCATCAATCTTAGATTAAAAGAATTTTGCTGGTTTTTGTAATTCGGGCGTTTTGAAACAAGTAATAGGCAGTTAGTAGTAAATAGATTAAGGCTGAATGAAACTTGACTGTGATCGTCCAGTTTGTGTCGCTGGAGAGTACACATAGAAAAAGATTCACCGAAGAACTTTTCAGCGACGTTACGTTGGTCTAAAAGCTAAAACTAAATATGGCAATAAGAGCGCACCAATCTGATGAGTTTTAAGGCCATGCCTGACCAAAAATTCAAGAACAACCTCAATCAACTTGGTGTACGTAACTGAAAACAGGCAGATAGGGATCGAGCTGTAGGTTTCTTGGATTTTATTGTATTTTTTATCAATAATTTCAGGATATATCGATTAGAAACTTCCACTGTATTTATCTATTATTTCAACATTGCTTTCAGGGGATTGATCGCATAATATTTCGAGAACTGTTGCACAGCACTTTCGACATAGTGACGGAAGAAATTTTAATGGAAAGAATATTCTGCAGCTGGGATAAAACACACGAGGGTCTACCCTTACGACTGGAGGGATGGCTAATGGGATTGTCAGTATTTCTTCGCGGTACCAAGGCCGAGAAAGCCGCCTTTTGCTTTAGGGTATACGATCTGAATTCTGATGGATTTATCACAAAAGATGAAATGTTTACATTACTGCGAAATTGCCTGATAAACAGCCCCAGGATGAAGATCCAGACGAGGGTGTTAAAGACTTAGTAGAGATTGTTCTCAAAAAGTTCGATTTGGACAAGGATGGCAAGGTAAATCTTTGCTTTAATTTTGATTTGTTCATGAATAAAAATATAATTTTTATTATTTGAATTCATTTCTAGGTTTCCTTTGAGGATTTCTACAATACAGTGAACGCGCAGCCCTTATTGATAGAAGCTTTTGGACAATGTCTGCCCACAGATGGTGCTATTGTTTCATTTTTCTCCACTTTACAAACATAAATTATGTGGATATTATTGTTATCATTGAATTTTAGAAAGAAATATTTGTTATCACTAGACTTTTAAGGAAATTTCCTTTTCACTATTGTTTTATTTAGACAACAGTCAATATAATAAAATACTGTATATTGTTTTTGTTGAAGCCAAGATAATTGTCGTGAATTCTTAGGTGTCGCTTTATACTATTTATTTTGATTGGAAACGCTCAGCCATACTTCTCTTAAATACATAGCTTAGAATAAAGAGCCAACACTCATTACAAATAGGATGAATAGGTAAAGCAAAGACAATACTGAGACCACCATCTTCGGCCGAATTTCCCTTACTTGCCTACAAGCCATATTTTTATGGGGTGGCAAATAAATGCTAAGTGTGTTAGTATTGCTACATAGAAATTCGTATTCACAAATGTCAGGTAACGTCAAAATTTCAGGCTAACTAACACACTCGCAAAAAATTTGAGCCACTTCCGATGTCGGCAAAGTTGGTGTCCGTTATATTGAAATTATTCGTTACATGTGAATAGTATTTTTTTTAGGAATACGTGTACTTTTGCTTAAAATATTTATGAAAAAGGAACAATGTAGATTGGTTGAGGAAAAATAAAAACATTTTGAACAACGAGCCGAAAACCGGGTTTTCGAGAAAACACTTGAAAACTTCATCGAAAAAAGAAGTTTTCCCAAAACTGAAATAGTTTTTAAAACGACTTGTTTAAAGTCGTTTTGCACGAAACACCATGAAAACGACTTCCAATCGTTGGGTTGTTGAAACGAACCCACCTTTTGCAATATTCAGCAAATTCAGGAGAACGGTAAAAACTTTTCTCAAATTTCTCATTCCTATAATATTCGAATAAAATATCACAAAAAACGTGTTTCTTCACCCCTATTGCGAAGATCAACTATCAATTGGTTGATGATTGACAAAATTTATCGAACGTAACGCAAAAAATAAAGTTTGTGATTGAAAACTTAACTTTGACAGTTTTAAAATAGAAAACTAATTTAATTCCCAAGGGATAAAATTAAGCTTTCGAAGTGCGTTCGTTGATTTTTTGGAAGATATTGGACCCAAACTTAAGCCGATGAATTGCAGCTCTGTACCTGTGTCGGTAACGACTTCAACCTTGGTCTTGCGCAGTCAACAGCAACAGTGTCCTTTATTCTAAGTGAACTGCTAAACGCGTTATGGAAAATAACATGTGCCCAAAATGGATAAAATTCACTATACAGAGGAAGAAAAACAAATTTCAATACATATAAATATTCAAAAATAACAACAATAACAATTGAAAACGTTGATGTTCAACATTTTCGTTTAAGAGCCGTCCTTATCAACACCGAAATTGCGATTGATAGAAAAATTACAACTGACAATAAAATTGTTCACAATACCGATTTGTCAACCGACAATTCCTACACGCTCACAGTCGATCAACACTTAATTGATAATTGATCGTTCGCAATAACATTTAAAGAAATTTATTGATAAGTATCAACTATCAATTGTTGATAGTTGGTATTCGCAATAGGGATGCTTGTCTGTTCGTTGGTATGTTGTCTGAATTTTGTTCGAAATGCCTCTTCATTTTGTTTTCTTCGGTGCGATGGAATCTCTCCTAATGCAGTCGCAATCGCATATGTTTGGGATTTTCGTATAAAATTCAAATTAGGTGTAAATCGGAGATCAAACTCTGAAGATTTTGAAATTCAACTTCAATTGTGACTTCTCTGTCTTTTATACTTCTGTATATAAAAAAATATAAAAAAATTGGTACAATATAAGTTTTTTTTTGTTTCGAGTGTCCGGGCCCTCATGAAAGCCGGGCCAGGAGGGAATCGAATAAATTTAAAAATAACTTATTACATATTTCGAAATACAGTACCTATTTGGTAGTTCTTTTGGTGATTTTTCTTTGAAATACTTTGTGTCAGTTTGTAAGGCTTCACGTGTGATTACGATATTTACTATAATAGGGCTCAGTTCAGCTCAAGGTGAAAAGAGCAGCAGCCCAGTACCTATTACTAATTCTATATAGATTCAGTATGCCTATAGAACATAAGATATAGAATTATATTTTTTGCTGCTAATAGCAATTATTATTGATGTAGGCATGATTATGAAATAATTAGCCTGAATACATCTACATAATGATCTTTGTCCCGTATAGAGATAATAACAATGACCCCAACCCCATATTGGTTAAGAAACTTACAATCTTCATCGATTCGTGTTAGATTATACTTGATTGTTATGATTAGTAATATAATATATCGTATCTTTATAGTTATGTCTGTGTTTACCACCTATTTAAGCCGTTACTTTGATAAGATAATAACTTCCATAGTTCGCTTGCGAGTGTGACCTATTTTAATGGGACTATGGGTAAGGGCACTGTCAAAAAAATCAAAATAAATAAACGATGGGCGCCACTAGCTTTTATTTTTGGAAGACTTTGGTTATACGACAGATCCAAACAGCTTTATTAAAAACTACTCTGACTCACTGATCTTTGTCAAACATCTAACGATTTTTGAAGAAGCTGTTTTGACGAGGAGGAGGAAGAAAGTATTCTCCATCTTCTATGTACATGCCCGGCTCTCTCACAAAGTCTAAAAGTTCATTTGGGGGCGTTTAGTGATCTGAACGATCTTAAAAACACAGACATTCAAAATCTCCTACGCTTCATCAGAAGCTCCAACTGGTTCAACGAGTAGGAAGAATAACTATAGATACATGTGGTATCCCAAGGGACCTTATAATGGTCTAAGTGTGTCGGCTGTCGGGTAGCCGACAGTCACTTCAATCTAACCTAACCTACACTTTAGAAGATTTTTGTGTACGAGGACAAGCGCATGATTTTATGTTTGGCTGTAGGAAATAAGGCCCTAAATTTGGGGTGTTATTTCATAATGAAATTAAAAATAACGGAAACTACTTTTTATTTAATATTGTTGATATTGGATAAACTCATTTAGATTAAAGGAAATTTGTATATACTGAACCTCGCACCCACCTCGTAATCTAACAGTAAACCCAAGCAGGGGGGTTGCAGGGGAGCAGCATGCCCTCCATACGTATTCCATGTCGGAAGGGTTATAATTAATAATAAAAAAATTGTTTTGGGGACTTACTTCATTTCTTCTTTTAAAAAAGGAAATAACACCCCAAATTTTATTAAAAATCGTTGCTGTTGTTTCCTGTATAATTTTTTGGGGACTTATTTCATTTTTATATCGGGGCCTTATCTCATTGGGGCCTTATTTCGCAGAGCCCCAAAAAATTATACAGGAAACAACAACGATTTTTAATATAATTTAGGGTGTTATTTCCTTTTTTGGGGCCTTTTTTCCTAATGATTAATGGGGTCTTATTTCATTATGAAATAAGACCCCAAAAGAAGAAATTAAATATGTCCCCAAAATAATTGTTTTATTATTAATTGTTTTCCTTCCGATATGGGATGCGTATGGGGGGGCATGCTGCCCCCCTGCAATCCCCCCGGCTTGGATTTACTGTTAGATTACGGGGTGAGTGCGAGGTTGAGTATATAAAAAGTTTCTTTAATCTAAATTAGTTTATCCAATATCAACAATATTAAATAAAAAGTAGATTTAATTATTTCTAATTTCATTATGAAATAAACCCCAAATTTGGGGCCTTATTTCATTTTGTTTTGGGGGCATATTTCATCGCAGTGGGGACTTATTTCATAGTTGAAATTGGGGTGTTATTTGATTTTCTCTTTTGGGGCCTTATTTCCTACAGCCTTATTTTTGACTGGAATAGATTAATGACGCTGGCTTAAGTTGTCAATGATTTCAAGTAGTGTTCGTGATAGATCGATATATGTATTTACATATAATGTATATTTCAGAATTCAGAGATTTCTTTTTGAATTTTCATTAGCAATTATAGAATGAATATCCCGATGGACGTGTGCAAATGAAGTGGGATTTTCTGATTGTGTGGTTGCAATTATTTTAAGGTGCGTATTCAATATAGTTGAAACAAGAAGAAGTAGGAACAAGTTGTTAAGAAAAAGGTTTTCGTAGTTGTAATTGCATTTTGATTGGCAGTATATACACTGTTGAGCTTTACAAAAACTTACGAAGACAGATTTGGGTTGTCATTTTGATAAATAATTAAAAAACTGATTTATTCGATTTTTTTGAGAAAAAGTAAATACGGAATTTTACTTAGAATACTGATATTATCTTTAGTATAGGTATATTTTGATCAAAATCGTTAGAGTGGTTTTCGTAAAATTTGGCAGACAAAACAGTACCGGATATTGCAATGTTTAGTTTGAAAAATCTATTGCTTAACTATTTAGCTGAAAACTGAGTACAGGTTATTGTATTTGGGACGTAATTACTTGTTTTTTTTTTAAGTTTTATCGAAATTAAAATTGAAGTTTTCGAGATACGAGCAGATTTTATATTTAAAGTTTTCAATTTTACTCTAAGTATGCATTTTGGTCAAAATTGTTATTTCCGTTTTCAAGAATCGTATTCGTATACGTTACAATCGTATGGACCGTTTTCGAGATATGTCCATTGTCCGTATTTCAAAAGTACAGTTATTCGATTTTTGTTTGCAAACTCCAAATTCGAAGTTTGAACGAATTCCGGACAGAGTTTCGCGACCCACTTTTTGAGTTCTTATTATCATCGTAATGTCAGAATTGATTAAAACCTCTTTCTCTTACTACGTAATTGAGAAAGTTAAAAAATGAGCAAGTAATGGTGGCAATTAAAGGACAAAATTACAGATTTTAGACATTTCAAGTTGAATTGAATCCACCACCTCCTTGACCAATTTTAAATCAATAACCCGTTAATATTGTTTAGAGTATTGATAAGTACAGACTGTTCAAACATATGCTCCATTTCCCATAGCTGACGGTAGCCGTATTTGTTCACAAATAAAAAGGAAAGGGCATCCACACAAATTGTTCTATTGTTCAACTAATACATTTGTTTATTATTTCTGTTCTATGTAACATAACAATAACATACGCTATCTGTTCGGTGACATGTGAACCCAGAATGCAAAACGGTCGCGTTACTGACAATACACAAAGCTGCAGACATATAATTGCTATAAAGCACTCAACATAAACTCAGTGCGCTCATTGTAAAGCACGGTTCAATGGAGATAAAAATACCTCCATCTATAGGTATATACGGTACATCATTAAAGATATCGCAGCCTATGAACAACTACCTATTTGAAATTTGTCAGATTGCGTCTGATAAGAACGCTACGCTTACCCAACGCCATACCGATACGGCTATACCGTTGTTTGAGGTTGCGCTCTTGTCGCCAAGATACAAATTGTATAAATGTATTTCAAATCTTCCATGTATGAAAAATGAAATGTATAAACTGTCAGATAATGGAGAGAGGTATTAATAATACGACTGTGTTTAGAGACTAGAACACATGCTAGCGCTATTGCCAGTCGACACTGCTATCGATGTTTATTCCGAGCGTGAATATTACTGCAGCTGGCCAGTTGTAATATTTTGAAAAAAATTTAAAATTGATTTTCAGTTCTATTAGTAGTGTCCTAAACCGCCACAGAAACGGGTGTTCAATCGTGTCGTTCTGTCTAGTCAACAAAAAGTGCACCAGAAACATATTCGATAAAATGACTGATCAGTAAGTGCTGTAGTTTTTTGGTGTTTGGTGTTAAAATTAAAACACTTTATTGTGCGATATAAAAATAACTAATTGTTGGAAAAGTTTCATTCAATACCTACAAGAAAAAAACCATCGCAATTGAACGGTTTGAAGTGGTTTGCTATCGTGTCCCCTTCCGAAACGTTTTCCACTAAAAATTTATTTAAATACTAGCTATGAGAATATCAGTAATCTTTTCTTATTAGTATAATCCCAGGGGAGCAGTGATAAGAGTGACCCTATCTGCGAAAAAAAAAAAAAAAAAAAAAATAAATAAAATAAAAAAACCTTAAAAATAGAAGGGATTGAAAATGTGTGCTTCCATGGAAGATAATAGATAAATGGAGCTACGTCATGTGCCTATTTGTGTTCATTTAATATGGTTTTTTGTGTTGCAGCTCAACTGTTTCAAGTGGTGTACTATTTTTGGTTTTAGGGATAATACAAATTTAACACATGTTGGCTCTGCTGTCTGCAGAGACTTAATTTTCAACCGATAAGTGCTTTGTTTCAGCCCTAGCTAATTGTTGATGTCTCACTTAAATCGAAAATGAAGGGTTTTTAGAGTAAAATAAATATTTGGCTAAGATTATAGGTCTGATTTAATAGACTACCCTCAATAGACATTTTTTCATGTCGGTAGGTAGGTAAATGGGTGCCCTTGGTGCTCGATGGTACCCGATGTATTAAATGCAAATCCCTGTGCATGACTCAAATCTGATTTTTATTTGAATCACCTATAGATTGCGCTTGAGTCTCACGGGTTCTTAAAACATTGTGACGTCCAGTGTCTAATTAAAAAAAAAAAAAAAAACATTATATTTCGCAGTAAACATTTTATTGAATGAAAATTGACAAAAATAACAAATTAACCGTCGAGCAAATCTTTTCCGTCATCTGAATCGTCTTCGTTTTCCAATCCTTCTTTGATTATTATTTTACAGTATGTCCTAAGAAGCAATTTGACGAAGCAGTTCCGGCTTTGTTTTGCGGTATTCCAAAAAATTAACGCATGAATGCCTTGAGTTACATTTGAGGATTAGAATCGCCTTCATTATTTCCGCCTCTAACCGAGTATTGTCTAAAGTCCAAGTTTTTTTAACTGCAGAAAAGATTCGTTCAACCGATGCTGAAGTTCCTGGCAAGCATAGAATATACTCAACGATTGTAGCCATTTCTTTTTATTCACAATCGGCGTTATTAAGATGGTTGAATATTTCTACGCAGCGATTTGAATTCGAAACATGGCCAAGGGCCATCCTTCCATTCCTTGATGTTGTCGCTCGTACAGTAGTTCTTTGCATGTCTGAAATGTGTGTGCAAATACGACGTGTTTTCCATAGAATTGTACAAATTGTATTCGCTCAACTTACTCATGACCGCTTCGACATCCATTTCGGTGTTTTTATCAAACTTGCCCATGCGAAATGTTTCAGCGACTCAAAATGTGCTGTCCGTAAATGGAAGTAGGCAGCCAAAGCCGCTGTCAGATTAAGAGGGAACAAAACTTGGAAGCCTGGTTACTGCGGACAATCAAGCATACTTGAAATCTTTGATCGGAAGGGACTCATGTCACTCACCGATTACGAGAAACCCAGATATGACTTCGAGAAAAATTTCAGAATCACTATACCCAAAAGGCAGGACTGGAAATCACCCAGTACCATCATTAAAGGTATAGCCGTCTATACGGATGGTTCAAAAACAGAAAATGGAAAGCTGGCGTATTCTCAGAAAGGCTTGCTATTAGCCAGTCGTTCCGACTGACCTATTACTGCAGTGTCTTCCAAGCTGAGATAGAAGTCAGATCCGGATGCTCGTCGGGGTTTTAACCGGACACTGCATCATAGGAAATATGGCTAAAAGGCTAGGACTTTTTGCAAATGACTTCTGCAGAAGCTGTAAAGACGAAGAGGAAATAGAGTCCGTTGGAACATCTTCTATGGCACTGCCCAGCTTTTCAGGAACGCCGCTAATCCTGTATGGGAACTAGGTTCTTCGAAAGTTTGGACGACTTGGCAGAGGTACCTCTATCAGACATAAAACTATTCCTCAACAGATCGAAGTGGTTTTGTTAGCCACATTTCCTTACATGTACAAACAGGGTACTCACAATGGGCCTTCACGGCTTCTGGGTGAAATTTGCATCGGATGCAAGACTGCCCTCCTAACCTAACCTAACCTAAATGGAAGTAAACACTTTACACTAACTATAACATATCTTTGTGTGTTGCTATCACGCATTTGATCTTGTCTTCGTTCATATCTATATAGGGCTACCAATTTCTTCTGCGTTCTTCAATGGCGTACATTCCACGTCGATACCTGCCATCCGCTCTAAAATAAACCTTAAATATGTCAAAAAGTATTACGGTCCGCTTTGCAATGAATTAAATTGACATGGGTTGCATGCCATACGATTTTGCTATCGTCTTGGACTTCCAGGGATCACGAATGCATGCCCTTGTGTCGCATTACTTGTGCGAGATAAAAAGAAAAATATAATACAATGTAACTGTAGCTCCGTATCGGCTGACAATTGGTTATGGGTCACCCAGAGTGGATTGCTTAGTTCTACACAAAACATTATGCATGCGATAAGAATTGTGATCTGTGGTAGGAGACGCATGATTTGTATTTGTATATAACGGTTCTAATATTCATTTTTAGTCTTTACACTAATGGTCTTGATAATAATCTTATAAAGGGTCTTTCATTAAGGACTTGACAACTTCTTTCATTGTGATATCTCAAAAAAAAAAAAAAATTAAAAGGCACTCCGGGAGTGCCGACAGAAGTGATAACTTGAACAATTACGTGTGTATTTTTCGAATCGTCAGAAAATATATTATTGTGTAGGAAGTACTTTTAAATAAAGTGTTTTTTTATTCATTATTATAAACTGCTACTACTACAAAAATTATGTTACATTTTTCATTTTCATTTAATGCGGTATTTTACATAAAAAATAATACATATTATTTTACATACAAAATTGCAATCTATTGCCTAAAATGTATAAATTTACATATACATGAAATATTAAATTTAAAAATTAATGGGTATTCTTTGAAATGAATACCAATGACACTTATGAAATTTCATCAACAACTTCAAACTCTTCCATCATCATCATCATTATTATCATTATATTTGAAAACGGATACTATAGGTTTATGGTAGGTAACTAAAATAGGAAACAAACAATTTTGATTCGAATCTATTTAAATATCTTGTAAAGATGGCATCAATTGTAGTTTTATGTCTAGTCGTGCTAAGATTGCGATCATTGCTTATCGTTAAATCAAATTTGCTATTTAAAAATTCAATTAATGGTAGTTTTTATCATTTGCAAAGTTGATGTTGAAATCCCCACTCAAAATGATTGGAATATCATCAAATCTCTTCCCAAATTTATCTTGAAGTAATGCAGAATTATCTTTAGCATATATAAGTAATTTTCATCGATGCTGTCTTCCAGCGTAATCTAGATAGATTACAGTCTCGAATGTACATATCTTACTTCAGCTACCACAATCCGATTGTATCTACTTGTATTCTACCGAAACTAGCACAGAACGAATAAATTAATAATAATTATACTGAAGCTTAATTGAATATGAATTTCTTTCCGAAAAATACAAATTTTACTTTTAAAAGAAAAAGAACGAGAAAAGACAACAATATTTTTCTGTCTTGCCGCATCGCCATTGATAATGCTCTAGATCTCGTGGTACGGCATCAATTGTAGTTTTATATTCATTATTTTACACAAAAATTACTAATCATATTTTACAGTATACACTAAGGCGACATGAATATTACAATTATTTATATAGTATACCTACTCTTAGGGTGGCAAGTTTACCACAGTTTTCTACTTCTTGTTTCGGTAATTATAACACAAGCTACTGTGCCGTAAATGTGCATAAACCAAAAATCGTGGATATAATATGTCGGAACTAAGCCTGGTAAAATTAAGTTATGAATTCCCAAACAGGTAATTGAAATAATTTTGGTGACAATCAATTTGTCGCTACCATAAATTACCATAGTAACGTATTCAAATAAAAATCATCGTAGATTAAGCTATAAATTACCTACCCCTAAAAGTAAGCCATAGTACAAAAGTTTACAACTAAAAGTATGCAATCGGTGTCGGAGTCGGTGTCGGTGTCGGTGTCGGTGTCGGTGTCGGTGTCGGTGTCGGTGTCGGTGTCGGTGTCGGTGTCGGTGTCGGTGTCGGTTTCGGTGTCGGTGTCGGTGTCGGTGTCGGTGTCGGTGTCGGTGTCGGTGTCGGTGTCGGTGTCGGTGTCGGTGTCGGTGTCGGTGTCGGTGTCGGTGTCGGTGTCGGTGTCGGTGTCGCGAGTTTGCTAGTTTTTGCCCATCCAAATAGTGCCCAACGCGCCTAAAGAAGTTATCACTTCAAAATTTTCAATCTGACATTTTGCTAGTGTGTGTTGGTGACTTCAGGGCTATTCTTTAACAATATCCCGGAGTTGTGTTAAGAATTGACACAAGATATTGGAAAACAGATTACCGACAGCAATGCATCTCTGCACTATCTTCGCAACAAAAAATAAATAAAATATCAAGCGAATGTGTTGTGTCCTTCGCTTATTTATATAAAGAGTCTTTAATTAGCGACTTGACAACTTCAAAGTTCCAGTGAACGCACCCTTAAACCGATTACCAAACTGTCAATGTCGTTGGGCCGTTTTTTTTTTCGTCGATAAAAATGACCGTCACGTAACCGTAAACGGTATTAGCTACAGCGCCATATTGGAACGTTATTTTTTTTAGCAATCGTATGAATTGGACATCAGTGATATGTACCTACACAGTTCCAACAAGACGGTGCTGTTTTTGAAATCTCAGTTCGGTGAACGTGTTATCTCGAGAAACGGACCCTTCGATTGGCCGCCGAGATCGTGTGATTTATCGCCTAGACTTTTTTTGTATGGGGCTACGTTAAATCAATGGTCTCTATGCGAACAAGCCGGCGATGCGTTAGAGGACCTCAGAGCCAATATTGAACGAGAAATAATAGAAGCCAATAACATTTTTTTTTTTTTGAAGTGATAACTTCTTTAGGCGCGTTGGGCACTATTTGGATGGGCAAAAATTAGCAAACTCGCGACACCGACACCGACACCGACACCGACACCGACACCGACACCGACTCCGATACCGACACCGACACCGACACCGACACCGACACCGACACAGACACCGACACCGACACCGACACCGACACCGACACCGACACCGACACCGACACCGACACCGACACCGACACCGAAACCGACACCGACACCGACACCGAAACCGACACCGACACCGACACCGACACCGACACCGACACCGACACCGACACCGACACCGACACCGACACCGACACCGACACCGACACCGACACCGACACCGACACCGACACCGACACCGACACCGAAACCGACACCGACACCGACACCGACACCGACACCGACACCGACACCGACACCGACACCGACACCGACACCGACACCGACACCGACTCCGACACCGATTGCATACTTTTAGTTGTAAACTTTTGTACTATGGCTTACTTTTAGGGGTAGGTAATTTATAGCTTAATCTACGATGATTTTTATTTGAATACGTTACTATGGTAATTTATGGTAGCGACAAATTGATTGTCACCAAAATTATTTCAATTACCTGTTTGGGAATTCATAACTTAATTTTACCAGGCTTAGTTCCGACATATTATATCCACGATTTTTGGTTTATGCACATTTACGGCACAGTAGCTTGTGTTATAATTACCGAAACAAGAAGTAGAAAACTGTGGTAAACTTGCCACCCTAAGAGTAGGTATACTATATAAATAATTGTAATATTCATGTCGCCTTAGTGTATACTGTAAAATATGATTAGTAATTTTTGTGTAAAATAATGAATATAAAACTACAATTGATGCCGTACCACGAGATCTAGAGCATTATCAATGGCGATGCGGCAAGACAGAAAAATATTGTTGTCTTTTCTCGTTCTTTTTCTTTTAAAAGTAAAATTTGTATTTTTCGGAAAGAAATTCATATTCAATTAAGCTTCAGTATAATTATTATTAATTTATTCGTTCTGTGCTAGTTTCGGTAGAATACAAGTAGATACAATCGGATTGTGGTAGCTGAAGTAAGATATGTACATTCGAGACTGTAATCTATCTAGATTACGCTGGAAGACAGCATCGATGAAAATTACTTATATATGCTAAAGATAATTCTGCATTACTTCAAGATAAATTTGGGAAGAGATTTGATGATATTCCAATCATTTTGAGTGGGGATTTCAACATCAACTTTGCAAATGATAAAAACTACCATTAATTGAATTTTTAAATAGCAAATTTGATTTAACGATAAGCAATGATCGCAATCTTAGCACGACTAGACATAAAACTACAATTGATGCCATCTTTACAAGATATTTAAATAGATTCGAATCAAAATTGTTTGTTTCCTATTTTAGTTACCTACCATAAACCTATAGTATCCGTTTTCAAATATAATGATAATAATGATGATGATGATGGAAGAGTTTGAAGTTGTTGATGAAATTTCATAAGTGTCATTGGTATTCATTTCAAAGAATACCCATTAATTTTTAAATTTAATATTTCATGTATCTGTAAATTTATACATTTTAAGCAATAGATTGCAATTTTGTATGTAAAATAATATGTATTATTTTTGATGTAAAATACCGCATTAAATGAAAATGAAAAATGTAACATAATTTTTGTAGTAGTAGTAGTTTATAATAATGAATAAAAAAACACTTTATTTAAAAGTACTTCCTACACAATAATATATTTTCTGACGATTCGAAAAATACACACGTAATTGTTCAAGTTATCACTTCTGTCGGCACTCCCGGAGTGCCTTTTATTTCTTATGTGTTCTGCGAGAAACAGATCAACACAGCGACATCAACAGCAACTTTGACAACTTTTTAGAACCATAATGTATTTTAATAACTTTGAACACATTAGCTTAGCACAGCAACATCGATAGCGGCATCAACGTTAGAGCTAATCCTAAATTCGCTGTTGCTGTTGCTGTCAAAGTCGACGTGTTAATCTGTTTCTCGCATTGGAAACCAATTTTGAGCTCTCTGATCCGAAATTATACAATTATAAGTGAAAAATGTTAACCTAAATTGAAATACATATTAAAAAAGTGTTCTAAATATAATTATTAGTACAAAATATAGGTCACAATAAATATTTGTATATGGAAAATTTTCGGAAAAATCATGCCTGGAACTCTAAACATGATTATTAGTATCGCGAATGGTATTTAAAATAGAAGTTCATAGTAATTTTTTTTTTTTTTTTTTCCGAGGGTCGGTGGAAATCTTGAAAGACACTAGTGAAGCTAGTAGTGTGGGACCCGCCACCCACTAAACCCACCCTATTTATTTACGACTGCGTTAAACTCATTTAGCAAATTCTACTTGAATATATTATTGTAAACGGTTGGTGGGATATAGCCCTAGGCTAGTCCCGAAGATATTTAAAGTCGCGAAATTATTTAAATTTACTTTATTTTCCTTAATTAGTTAAGCTGTTTCGATTTAGTGAATAATGAGCTACAAGTATTGAGGATGGGAAGTTAAGAAGGAAAGGAAAAGGGAGCGTTATTCATATTCTTTATACATAGCTTATTAGTAACTAAATCATTTGGCTTTAATCTCTTAAGCCTTCTCAATGAATTTCTATAGGTTCACCCGCATCGTCAGCCCAAAAACCTAACCTAACCTAACCTATTCTATTCCACCATGTGCTGTATTGCAGTATTCGCATGTTCGTGGATTAGGTCATAATGCTTGACCGCATATTTTCTATATATATCTTTGACATATTCTACCCCTAGATCTCTGTGAAGATTGTCATTTCGTATGTACCATGGAGCGTTAACACTGCTTCTTAGTACTTTGTTTTGAAAAGTTTGAATCATTTGTAGATTCGATTTGCTCGTACAACCCCAAAGCTGAATTCCATAAGTCCATACGGGTCTTAGGATCTGCTTATAATTCAAGAGTTTGTTTTCTATTGATAATTGGGAGCTTCTACCCATTAGCCACTGCATATTTCTTAGTTTAATACCTAGCTCTCTCCTTTTTTCTTTTTGGCATGCTCTTTCCACTTAAGTTTAGCATCTAGCGTAATACCTAAGTATTTGGCCGTGTTGGCATACGATACTTCTTTTCCATTTATATTAACTTTAACCGTATTTATTTTCATGTTGGTGAAGTTAATATGAATGGATTTATTCTCATGGAGTTTTATTCTCCATTTTTTCGTCCAGTCACTTATAGATCTTATGGATCTTTGAAGTTTGTATGCTGCTTCTTCCGCATTGTCGCCAATTGCCAATATTGCTGTGTCATCAATATAATTCCTCTGGAAGATCCCTTTTCAATTTGCATTCTAGTCCTTGGTGCCAAACCTTGTCAAATGCTTGAGCTACATCTGAGAAGATGGCCGAACAAATTTTGTTGGTTTCCAGTGCCTTTTCAATAATATACTCGCTATTCTATGCACTTGTTGAGTTGTCGAGTGTTTCTCTCTAAGCCCAAATTGGTGAGCTGGCACTAAATGGCGATCCTCTGTTATTGGTTTGAGTCTCTTTAAGAATAATTTTTCAAATAACTTTGAAATTATTGGTAGTAGAGAAATCGATCTGTATGATTTCTTTTCATTTGGTGATTTATCCGGTTTCAAAATCATAATCACTTCTGTTACCTTCCATTGGTTTTCGCATAGCTTTTTCAGATAATTCTTTTAGTATTTGCCCTGTTATCAAGTCATAACCTGGTGACTTTTTTGCGTTTAAGTTGTGCTTGATTTCGTTTTTTTGTAACTCTTGTGGTGTTATATTCTTTATATCGTTTTGTGATCGTTTTTTTCAACCATGGTCAAATCTTCTTCTGTAGTTTGCATAGGAAATGGTTGGAACGTTTCCTCAAGACGATCAGCAAAAGTATTTGCCTTTTCTTTGTAATTTTTCGCCCAAAACCCGTTATCCTGCCTTATAGGTGGTGCTTGTAAGTAAGTAAGTAAGTAAGTAAGTAATCTGCATTTTTATGGGCAGAGAGGCTATTGAGATATTTGCATAGGAACTCGTTTTTAACTTTTTGTATTAGCACTTTTAGTTCGTGGCATAGTCCGTTATAGGCTATTTTATTCTCAGGTGTTCGGATTCTTTGCCACATTTGTCGTGCCTTTCGCTTTCTTTTTAGGAGTTCTTTTACTTCGTTAGGGTAATTAATATTCACCCTATTCTTTCTTTGGCAGGTAGGGGTGCTTTGCCACGCTGCTCGCTGTATGTTTCTATTAAACAGCTAAACTTATTCTTCGAGTTGAAATGGGGTTTTTATTGGCACTTGTAGGTTAATGATATCGTCTAATAGTTGTCTAAAAAACGGACAATTTGTCTTATGATTTATCAGTCGGGGTGGGGTTTCTACATTAATTATTTGATCGCTAATTGACATAAGGACTGGCGAGTGATCTGATTAAAGATCATCTTTATTTTCTACTTTAATGTAGTTTTAAGATATTGTTATTTAATGATGATGAAAAACTACTGAATGTCTTAAGTTACAAACATGAGATTGGTTTGTAACTGAAGCCATTCAAATTTATTCAGACATTGTTAGAACAGAATAGAGTGGGTAAGGGTATACCGGTTGTTTCAATTTTCCTTCCAAGTATTTTCAAGTTAAACTAGAGATAAATAGTTGCACAAATGATCGTGTTTTTTCTCAAATGTGACTTTGAAATATTCCGACATTAAAAACACGTTTCGTTAGAGTTCACTCAGATGTCACAAGTGCACACAGCCCACTTAACGGGTATATTATAGACAGCCGCAGTGCAATAATCATATGTTGTGTCGAGCACGTTGTTACACACACTATGACCATCAACATGATCACCCTCAATCTATTGAACTTGAAACTAAACTGGTATTTTTGCTTTGTAAAAATGCACACAGTAAGGTAATGCAGTAAAGCGTATACCTATACGTAAGAATCGCGACAGCTTTCAATGGGCATACCCTTGCCTAGTCAACTTATCTAATACAGCCCATTCATCTACGTAAGTTTATAAGCGATGCATAGGTGCTTGTCATATTAAAACGATTAAATATCCCTGTAGAAGCTTTAATAAAAGCAATCTAGTACTGTTAAGTACCAATGAATTTATTATTGTGACTAATACACCATATAAATTGTGTTTTTGATCAATGGAAGTAGAACATTAGATAATAGCGTATCGGTCTTATCACTTATAATCAACGGAATAGCGACAAAGTTTTTAAATACCTAATAAAATGTAGGTATCTATTTCAATTCAATGCTTTAATCTTGGACGGGACGCTTTTCATGAATCATTTATTGATTTCGTGATAAACTTAAAGTTCGAGATGTTATTCAAACTTGTGCAAAACCTACCTTAATTATTATTATGCCTGCTTGAAAAAAAATAGCCGGCTGAATTTAGTTAATTGATTTTTAGGTAACACCTAGCAGGCGCGCCCATTTTCGTTGGAGTGTTTTATTAATAAAACAAAAACTAAACAGAACTTTATACCTTTACCCAATCTTTATCTTATCACTATAAGCAAACACACTTTAACCACTTTTCACCTGCCTTAATCGTGAAAGCAAAGGTAAATAATGGTTGGAAAGTTACTGTGGGAGGAAAAAATAAATAAATAGTTGGCGCAACAGGTCCGGAGGGACCCTAGGCCTAGCTTCTCACAACCATTCGTTTTGTATGAGTTTTTAATTTTTGAAACGAATGGAAGGGATCTACAATTTTATGCCGACTCCAAACGGTTAATTGAGAAGCTCTTTCCAGAAAGTTATACTCCCGGATGTTTGTCAGACCTTCGCGAGAGGTCTTAGGGGAAAAACCCTAAGTTGGCATTTGGGGTTTTTGGCGGTATTCGAACGTCGACCCCTCGCTTAGTAGTCCAACACACTTACCACTAAGCCGTTGCGCATGTGGAAGGAAGTTCCCAATAAATTTAGTTTTCATGTTTATTTATACATTACGTTTAAGGCAAGTAAATCATCAATTTGTAATTATAACAACAGCAACTAGGTATAGGATGTTTCGTTTCCTTTTATTTCTCCGTAAAGCAAAGCAACAACGGAGTAACTTTGAGACAATCTTTAACGAATAGACATTAGTAGGTACCTACCTACGAAGTGTGTTGAATTTTTGTGTTTGTTAATGTTCTTTTTTTTTATTCTTTAGTAAGATGTCGTTAAGTCTTATAAATGTACTATGCTAAGCAATGAGTTGTGGCAAAAAAAAAATTCGTCTGTCTCATTTCGTGCTTAAAGCTTAGTACGCTGCTCGAGCTAAATTTTCGCTCCCATATTTAAGCGAACCCATTTAGCTGAGTGGTACTGCTCGAGCTAAATAATCGAACTTTTGTTCAGAATGTATTTCATTAGTCTGTCAAAATTTGGCGTGCCCAGTTAATGGGGCGGTACATTTTCTCAAGCTAAATTTTGACATCGTTGTGTTCTGTTGGGTTTTTTGAGAATGGGAGAAGTGCGCAAGGAATACCTCGAGGAGTAGGTACCTAGAATTGGAAATGGTTGAAATCAGAACGTTTTTGAATTTTTGAAGTAAGTCATTTTATAAGAACAGCTGTTTTTCTGTGACTTATCCGCGGCGTGCTCTATGTCAACATTTAGCTTGGATTTTGGGTAATGTTTGGAGAGAAAAGTTGGAGAGCAAATAAAATTTAGTTTAGCTCGATAGATACTTAGCTTTACTAATAAAATTTTTTGAAAAAAAAAAAGCACTTTCCAATATGCGCATAACATAATATATCTGCCATTGGAAGAAATAGTCACACCTCAATGCCATCCCAAACACGTTCATTGAATTATGCCAAGCCTTATGTTGATATCCATTGCAACCATCCACCCATCTCTATTTTTGACAGACTTGTCGTCTAAAAACGTAATTAGTGACACACTTCAAGTTTGGCAAATGACAAATGTTTTGGGCTTAGAAGTAGGTGTAAATCTCGCTCAGAAATCGAGATTCACATAATTAGTTTTTTTTTGCGTCCAATGGAACATCAAATCTGACAGCCAGCTGATTTTGAGAGCAGAAAAACTGTTTTGATTCTGATAAAAGGCGTTTTTTTTAAAAAGTAATAGTTGGTGGAAATAAAGCCCTCACTAAAACTAAGAGTGGAATTATCTTCAGAATGGCTCGAACCGCGTTTCTTTTCAGCACTATGGACCTATGGAGTCGGTATAAGTGAATTATTCCGTATGTATTTGGTAATTGCCACCTAACCTTACCTAAACTAAGGAAGATAGTCGTCCAATGACAGAGTTCTAGCCCTAGATATATAAAGAAACTCTCTTCTTTATACCAATGAAATAGTTATTTGATCGTAGTTAGAACTTTGTTGAGGGTGTCCACCTGGCAGCTTGCCTCCATTGAATCTGGAAGCAAATAATCCTCCTAAAGAGCTCTGCGTTGGAAAGAGACTAGAAGGGGAAGAAAGCAAAGCTGAAAGCACACAATTCTTTGCAAAACTATAATCAGAAAAACAAAGATTGCTAAACGAAGAATTTTTAGATTTAAACAAAATTCTTAGCCCAGATTTCTTGCTTTAACTATTATTTAATAACAAAAACTATTTTATTAGTTTTCAAGAATAAGCGTAGGAATAATATTCTCTCCATAGGCTATGGACCGACCATAGCCATTCTCTTTCCTTTATTGTCAATAATTTCATACAAAAATCTAAAATTTTGATATTTGGGCTCAGTTTAACCAACGAAAATTGTTGGCATTACAATTTTTTTAACTGAGTGATACGTTTTGAGCGGACAAAAGCGCGATGCTCGCTTGGTCGTAGGCGATCCTGCCAAAAGTTCTAATAGTCAATAGACAAAAAAAAGAATGTTATGTTTAAGGCAGTGAAAATGGTTCTTAATATTTCCCTTCGTCTATTTATATTCATACCTTACCTATGTAAGAAACTATCTGAACCCCGTCGGCTTCGGCAGGCACTGATAGAATTTAAGTGGTTTCTTTTTTGTTTGTTTTAAGTTTTGTTTAATTGTTTTTTGGTCTATCAATTGATTACCGTAATTGCCGATATTTAAACAAAAATCAACCAAATTGGTTGAAAATTACCAGCGAAAGAGGGAAACATACACTTTTTGCCACTTTGCTATATAGAGATCGGAGATAGAAATAAAAATGTTTGCTTGAAGTTTCGTACGAACGTATACCTATACCAGGTATATACTACCTGCTGGAAGCATTCTAGAAAAAAGAGCGTTCCATCTCCCATACAAAAAAGAGCATTTCAAAAGTTATTTCTCGGACCTAAAGTTGTTAAATAAAGATTATTAATGCGGGATTTAAGTACAGCTACCAGCTAGCTAGTTTCCATTTTTCCGTTTCCATTTTTTTTTTTTCTATTGCGTTGAGATCCAAGTCGAAATTTTTGAGACTGAGACTTATATTTATATAAACAGCTAAGTCTTATCTTATATTACACCTTTAGAATCTAAGTATAGAATGGAAGTCTAGCGACCTTGAGATATATACACAAAATAAAGTACAAATCCATAGTAAAATTCGAGTTGCAATTTCCTAGAAATCTATTCGACTTTGAAAATGTGACCTGATAGGAGTAGGAGATATACGATCAAAGAGGTTAGTTTAGAACGGTGCAAATCACCACTTGGGTTTGGTTTACAAGTTCATTGTTGCAATATGGTGCGTGTTTTCTACACTATTACAATAAATTCAACGAAATAATATATTTCATGTGAATAGCAGATCGTTGCACAGTCACGTATTATTTCGAATTTTGCTTATCGGAAATTCTGACGTGCTGCAATACTTAATATCACATTGAAATTGTATTTCCACTGATGTGCAATATTTAATCTGAGAAATTCGGAATTCCAATACGTTTCTATAACAGTTTGTATGTGAGAATGAGAACCGACAACCCAACCGCCTCGACCAATGACCGACCATGAGCGTGATCACCGTAAGTAAGGTTATCATTTTTAAAAACATAAATCAAAATATATAAAGACAGAAATAGCAACAGCACATATTCGTGTACGTTGGCAGGGGTCAATAGCATTGTTCAGTATGTTCAAAAAACAAATTATGTTCCGAAAAATATTTGTTGACTATATTCGTGTGGTATTACGGTAGGTATTACTGTGCGAAGTGTCACTTTTTCGTATCAGTTTCATTGCCCCATCAGATTAACAACAACAAAATCCGGAGAGAAATAAAATTAGCAACCGACAATTTTTAGACTGATGCTTTTTTAAATTCTGTGGAGCTTGTACCAACCCATAGAATGACGCTTAGATTACGGAAAATTGTCACGATAGAAATTACTTCGTTTCCTGTGGCTCGGTGAAATCATTCTGAGTTGAAATACACTCTATTAGCTTCCCACATTTATTCGTTTCGTGTGAGTTTTTATTTATGGAGCCTAGAATTTTATGCGGAGTTAAAACGGATAATTTAAAAGATCTTTCATGACGGTTTGCAAGACGTTCGCGACAGATGGTGCAGTGGGAAAAAACCTTAAGGCCTAATTTGTGTGTTTCCTAGGATCGAACCTGAGTCTCGCGAGTTTTGCGATTCGTTGAGACAATTGGCTTGCATTAAAAGCAGTGTGGAATTTAATAATAAAAACTGTCCTGAAACATCAGGAGCAGAACCAATACCACAATTTCTTTCCGACAGGAGTCTACCAGCGATTGGTACCAATTTGGCAAGCATTGTATTCGGCTATCAAAATGTTTAGCAGTCAGAAAAGTTATTTCCCATTTTTGATGAGTGGTAGATGGTAAAAAGAGACCAGTTCAGACCAGACCAGAGCTGCAGATCTAATGTAGTTGGGTATATCGCGATCTTCATTGAAAGTCAGGCCGTTTGGATGTAATAGGACACTTTGTTTTTGAATAGTGGAAATAAAACCTGAGGGAGAATCCCGAAACCAATTCATGACACATATCTACATTTATATACATATACTAGCTGTCCCGGCAAACTTCGTTCCGCCCAAATTTGTTAATGTAATGAAAATAATAATTCCGAGCATGTACAATGCGCTTGCTAGTTTATGTAATTCGGCCAATTAAAATGCTTCATTCAAAAGTTATATAAAATGCAATAGAAATAAATGACGAAAAGCAATGTTGATTTGTTTCAATCAAACCGCAACGATTTTGACGTTTCGGCCAACCTTCCGCTTTTCACTAAATTGACCATGTATACTTGCAACAAATTATTTGTCATAGTGAAAGCGAGACGCACAGGAAATCTAAGTCGCTTAAATACGAATGGCAAATCGTTCTGAATAAGCGGAATCTGCGGAATGAGAGTGTTTGCCTTTGGATTTTCCACTCAAAATCGTCACTTGCATGACATTTGATTTGAGATCCTTCACCACCAAATCAAACGCGTTCTGTTTCAAAGTCTCGGTGCATTGAGGTTGCGTAACAAAATTATAAATGAGCCGACTTTCAATTGTAAGCCCGGAACATCCAAAGAATTAAAAAATTCAACTAATCCCCATAAATTTTTGTTTTCACGACAAAAAAGGAGCATATGTCCTTCCTTTGGCTCATGCGAATTTAAACCAAAAATCATAAAAATTGAAGGATTGGTTCCCGAGTTATGAGTGCGCACATACGGACGTCAGTCTTTTTTATATGTAGCTGTACCCACCCGGATTTGCTCATACCTTTCGTATTAAGTCCTGCTCACATTTCGCAAAGTCCTTTATTTGGAAAATGTCCGTTAATTATTTTAATGCTTCCACAACCCGTTCTCCTATCCCGCTTATGTTTTGCAAAGTAATTTATAAGGTATATTTCAATCTTGAAGCGACCATACCTACCCATCCACAAATTCCAATCAACTCGGTAGAGCTGTTTCGGAGATCGGGAGCAGCGCTACCTATCGGGTCCAAAATTGTATCTTTTAAGATTGCCTAAGCCTGAAATACACCAATAGGAACAAAACAAAAGAAGAATCATAAAATTTGGCCCAGTAAGAACATTTTCCTTGGTAATGTTATTTGTGCCGGAAATGTTTTATTTGCCTATTTAAAATTGATTAAAAACTAATTTAGAGTTTTCGTCGAACAATTGTACAGCTATATATGAAATATGAATTACTGAAATGTCAAATTCAAAAAATTATACCTAGACAACCAACGCCAACTATATTATTACAATTAAATTTAATGTTGTTGATACAAAATTGATATGCAGGGAAATCTAACTTGTCGTAAATATCTCCCAGCGCCACCTATCGGGTCCAAATTTTGGCAAAAGCTTTCTTTTGTTTTAAGTGTTATATGGTGTTAATTTGAGCCAAATCGGTCCATAAATAAGAATTTTCAAAAAGCGACCCCAGCGCCCTCTATAGGGTCTAAAATAAACATAAACCATCCGGAGCACCACACAAACATATGGTGTAAATATAAGGGGGATAGCTTCAGTGGTTCAGCCGCTATCGTCGGTCATACATACGCACGAACGTTTTTATATATTAAGATAATGATCGTGATGGGCCCTTTAGTGATGGCTACTGCTGAATCCTCATGCTCCGTTTAACCTATAACCTAACACAGCTTTAGCCACACTTGATGGTACCTACGTCATCGACTTCGAAGGCATTTAGTATCCACTCAGTTTATTTAGAATTCTGCACATTGTTCACTTTTTTAGAAAATTAAATTTAGTTTGGAAACCAGTTAACATAATTATTTATTTCAGACAAGGTCAAAATGGAGGCGCTTATGGCTCATTTCTATTAGTCTTGGAGATACTCACGGTTATAGGCAAGTTTTGGTTCTATATATTTGAGCACATTGTGAAGCTTGTCACTCAAGAGAAAGTGGAAAAGGATGTAAAGGGAGAAATCGTTTTGGTACGTATATCGCTTAACTGATTGCCATGTAGCCTGTATGTTAAAATCGGTCATCATTAAACTAGATCACTGGTGCTGCCCACGGCATGGGTAGGGAAACATCTTTTGAATATGCCAGCAAAGGAGCAACAGTGGTTTGCATTGATATCAATGAAAAAGGTAACCTAGAAACAGTCAAACAAATCAAGACGATGGGTGGAAAAGCCTTCGCATACGTGTAAGATACCTTATTCACTTTCTGGTTAGAAGTTATACGAGTACATATCAAACATTTTTACAAAATTCAGATGCAACGTTACTAAAAAAGAAGATGTCTTCCAATTGGCTGAGAAGGTCAAGAAAGAAGTGGGCTTTGTTAGCATTGTAGTCAACAACGCCGGTATAATGCCAACCCACCCACTTCTTGATCAAACCGAGAATGAAATCAAATTGGTGTTCGATCTCAATGTCCTTGCTCATTTCTGGGTAGGTATATAGCTAGCCTACTTGTCATCTGTCATGGTAACATAAACTAATGCACGTTTCTTTTATAGATGCTGCAAGCATTTGTCCCGGACATGATAGAAAACAAGAAAGGACACATTATTGCTATGTCGTCGTGTGCAGGACTTGTGGGATTAAAAAATTTGGTACCATACTGTGGAACTAAATATGCCGTCCGCGGACTTATGGCGGCATTCTATCAAGAACTTCGCGCAATTGGTCTTCAAGAGCAGGTATGTATACTCGATTAGCATAATATGACATAGGGTTCAAATTTGTATGATTCCTACTTATTTGCCTTAGATTAAATTGACAACCATTTACCCGTACATGGTAGATACTGGACTGTGCAAAAATCCACGATTCAAGTTCCAGTCTATGCAGTTGATAAAGCCTCAGGATGCTGCAAAGGCTATTGTTAGCGCACAAAGACGCGGTATTCAAGAAGCTAGTATTCCTGGACGTTACTACTATATGGAGAAGATTATGAATATGCTACCAATAAAGGCTGTTGAAGTTGTTAGCGATTTCCTAGATGCCGGGGTAGACTCCGATTTGTAAATAAACCCAAGTCAAAATTGTTTATGTACTTCTACTAACCTTAAAGAACTGAATAAAATGTTTTTTTTTTTACCAAACTACGAACAAAAATCTAAAGCATCTTTTTCTCATGAGAGATGAATCTACAACGCAAACCAATAAAAACGAACAATGAACAGCAAAACGCAAGGTTACGCAATAAGGATATTGATGTGGGGTGATGCATTGTATACCTATTGTCACACTAAAATTAGCATAGCCTTGAGAAGGGAGATTTGTCTGCTCAATGAAGATGTACCTGCTTTACAGAGCGGACAGAAGTTATATCTGAAATCACCAAAATAAAATTAGTCCATTCTGCATTTCTAAGGGATGCTGGGGTCTTAGTCATCACTATGAAGCCTGTAAAATTAGTTTTTCTCAGCACCGACTGCGATTTTACTACAAAATTTAGTTCGTCATGCTTTTGATGACTTAGCACGTCTTTTTCTTCGGGTTAACGTTGGATGAATTTCGATTGTTATTCGAAAGTACTACAGGAGTACTGTACTCAAATTTTACTCCCATTTATGACAGACCAAAAGTTGACTTTGAAGGAATACCGCGTCTGCCGTAAAATGGGCGCAACTCGCGCAACACTGACGAGCACTCATTTCGTGTGGATAATTGACATCAATTGCTCCTTTTGTTTTTGTATTTTATGAAGTTATATTCGTGTGATGGAATAAGTATCTATGTTTAGCTTTCGACACTGCGGTTTCCATTCGCTAGTTAAATTTTATATTAAAACGTTCGCCCACATTGATTTCTAAAAATGTGTGCATAAGTTATTAACAAAAACAGATCTATACCCGATGCAATGCGTTTCTACAGTGTTGAAAACTGGTGCCGTGAAATAAGGCCAAGCGAAATAAGGCCAAATTTGAAAATTACAATAGTGAAATAAAGCCATATTTCAACATTTGGCACTATTTCACTTTGGTAAAGTGAAATAAGGCCAAAGTGAAATAAAGCCATATGGAAAAAATATGGCCATATTTCACTTTGCGAAGCGAAATAAGGCCAAATGCTGCTAGATGAAATACGAAGCTGTACTTTAAAACATTTCATTACTTATAGAGATACCTATGTATTTATGTATTAGATGACACTTTCAGTGTTGTTCCATCTGGCGAACATGAACATGTATGTAATAAAAGACTAATTCTATTTGTAATGTTTATTTACGTTTTTATTTCAATTTTGCATTGAGGTTTTTTCGATTTTTGAGTATGCATAGATGTACCTACATTAACATTATGTAATGTATTAAATATTTTAAAATTCTATACTGAAACATTTCGAAATATTAAATACATACATAAATAAATATGCCAGGTATGAAGAAAAACTAAGAAATAAGAATAAAATCAACAAATTCGCGCCAGTCTTACTGAAATAAAATTAATAGGAACAAATTTCCTCGAATTTGTTGCTATTTTTTTCTCAATGCTATACCAATTTATTTTCAACTTTTTAATTTAGCTTTCGAAAAGTTGAGGAAATAAAAGCAACAAATTCGCACGACCGGTCTTGGTGTGCGTCGATTTTTCTTCGATTACTTTCAGAGTCTTGTAAACCGAATTTTGATTTTGAATTTTTTTTTACTCTGGTAAGTAGAAACGCTCAATTCTTCTCCAACTGTGTAAAGTGTAACCACTTTAAACTGTGTTTAGATTGTTTTACACAAATTTTGGAGAAGTACCTACATAAAAGACAACAATCCAATTCTGTGCCTAATTTGTAAACAAATTGTTCAGAATAGCACACGGATTTATTGTTAAAATTGTATGACTGGACATTATGTATTTTGTTAATAAAAATTGTTTATCATACTGCTTGTTCCATTTGATTTTTACTAACGATATTAAACATTTTGGGATGGAGTACACATATGTACACAAACACATAAGCAATCACGGATAACTTATCAAAATTATAAACTGCATGAAAGAAGTAATATTATTTTTATTTTATTCAAAATCACAAACATATATAAAAGGCCAAATGAGTTCAAAGCGCAATAATGCCAATTTGGCTATTTCACTTTACCAAATTTTCAGATTTGGCCTTATTTCACGGCACCTTGAAAAGTTTCACAAAAACGTAAACAAACTCCATTAGTGTTCTCAAACTCAAACGAACTTGAATTGGTAAATCTTAACCAACTCTGAGAAAAATGCAGATTCGTAAAAGTGTTCTGAAATCGGAAAAAGATTGTTTTTATAGTACCAATCGAACATAAAAAGTGACCTATAGCAAAATAACTGCTCTAAGATTGTCCAATTGAACGCTTTTCGTGTCCATACTTTTCCTCCTAGAGCTAGAGTGCAACTCGAAGACTCTTTCGTAGAACCGCTTTATGCTACTTGCGTTTTTAGTTTCTATTCGATATTATTCATCAATTCCCATTGGTCATGTGCGGTAATTGTTGCTGCGGTTTATGAAATGAGAAAAAATCGTTACTTTAATTTCATTTAACCGGACTTCGGATAACTGAAAAAGTATACGGGGACAAATTAAATTTTTCATATAAGCGGGGTTTTCAATTAAACGAGTTTCAAATAAGCGGGTCTGACTGTATTTTTTTGCCCTGTTCCACCCCGGACTGTAGCGCCACCTTAAGACTGTATAAGTTTGAAGCTAATAGTTCGCAGATTGAAGATGTGCGCATTCGTTACTCGGCTACATCAATGTAGCGGTCCAAATATAGGTGGCTGCCTTGGGCCCGGTCACGCCACGTCTTCAACTATATATTGAGACATGGAAGCAGAGTGCTATATTTATATCCCGCCCACACCAAAACCAAAGGCAAAGTCCGAACAGTCTGTATGTGATTATGATTACCAACTCACCCAATAAAAATGAGATCATTTCCTATTTAAGCCTTATTTACTTACTTACTTACTTAAGGTGGCGCTACAGTCCGGGGTGGACCTGGGCCTCAACCATACGCTACGCCTCTCCAGTTAGCGCGATCTTTGGCTAACTGCCTCCAGTTATGTACTTCAAGTTGGTTGAGGTCCCCTTCCACTTGCGCGCGCCACCTAAGGTGAAGTTTTTCTCTACTGCGTTGTCCCTCCGGGTTGGAATCGAAGACTCTCCGTGCCGGAGCGTTGGTGTCCATTCGCTCTACATGTCCTAACCATCTTAGACGACTAATGCGTACTTTTCTGACCAGGTCGATGTCGCTGTACAGCTCGTAGAGTTCTCTGTTAAATCTTCTCCTCCAAATCCCGTCAACGCAAACGGGAACAAAAATCACTCGAAGAATTTTGCGTTCAAAGCGACCAAGAAGATCTTCATCCGTTTTTGCTAGGGTCCATGCTTCTGCGCCATAGAGCAGGACAGGGATGATGAGAGTCTTTTATAGAATCTTCTTAGTGCTTCTTGACAAGGCCTTACTACTCAATTGCCTTCTTAGGCCAAAGAAACAGCTGTTGGCAAGTGTGATTCTTCGCTTGATTTCTGAGGTGATGTCATTTTCAGAGTTAATAGCGGATCCGAGGTAGACAAAGTCCCTAACTACCTCAAAGTTATAGCTGTCTATCGTGAAGTTCTGTCCGATTCGTCGATGTTGTGTGTCCCTTCATATATATATTTTGTTTTACCCTCATTCACCACTAAACCCATTTTTGCCGCTTCTGTACTAATACTAGCAAACGCTCCAGTAACAGCTCGCTGTGTTCTGCCAACAATGTCAATGTCGTCAGCGTATGTAAGCAGTTGCACAGACTTATAGAAAATTGTGCCTCTGGTGTTGGCTTGTGAGTTTCGCACAATCTTCTCAAGAATGATGTTGAAGAAGTCACATGACAGCGCGTCGCATTGTCTAAATCCCTTTTTTGACATCAAAGGTCTCGGTGAGATTGTTTCCGACCTTTACGGAGCAGCGAGCGTTCTCCATCGTCATTCTGCACAATGCTGTCATATGCGGCCTTAAAATCGATAAAAAGATGGTGAGTATCGATCTGGACTTCTTAGGTTTTCTCCAGGATCTGTCGTAGTGTGAATATTTGATCGGTCGTGGACTTACCGGGCCTAAAACCGCACTGATAAGGACCTATCAGATTGTTGACGAATGGTTTCAGGCGTTCACACAATACAGCAGACATGATCTTATACGCAGTGTTCAGGAGACTGATGCCTCTATAGTTGGCGCAGTTTAGAGAGTCTCCCTTCTTGTGGATCGGGCAAACGATGCTGAGGTTCCATTCATCAGGCATACTTTCGTCTGACCAAATCTTGGAGACGAGTTGGTGTATGCTCTCTACCAGGTCATCTCCCGCTGCCTTAAACAGCTCGGCAGTTAAGCCGTCCGGTCCAGCAGCCTTGTTTGACTTAAGCTTAGATATTGCTATCCTCACTTCATTTTGGTCAGGTGGGCGGAAATCTTGGCTTTCATCGTCCAGGTTGAATGGCTCGTTCTGCCTGACAGCGGAATTTGTGTCGTCTTCGCCGTTTAGCAGTCTGCAGAAATGGTTTTTCCATGTCCTCAGCACCGACTGTGACTCTACTACAAGGTTTCCTTGCTCGTCTCTACAGGTCTCCGTTCGGGTCTTGTTGGCATGACACGTTCTTTTTACCTTTTGGTAAAACTTCCGAACATTGTTCCTGGAGTAACACCTCTCTATATCCTCGATCGCTCGCTTCTCATGCTCTCTCTTTTTTCTCCGGAGAAGCCGATGTTCTTCCCTCCTTTTTTGCTCGTAGAGCTGACGAGCTGCTCTCGTCCTTCTATGCAGCGACGTTTCGTAGGCACTTTGTTTTGCTGCATGTGCTTGCCGGCACTCTTCGTCAAACCAGGGGTTTCGGGGGGTGGGCTGGTGAAGCCGAGCACATCAGTTGCGGCATTTTTGATGGCGCCACTGGTCTTCGGTTCTTGATGCTGGCAGCATAGGACTTCTCTAGAGGTGGAAGGATACGCGATCGGCAAAGGTTCTGGCGGTTTGTTGCGTTTGTAGCCGTCCAACGTTAAATCTTCTCACAGTATTTTCTCGTTGTTGTGGCGTCTGGGATATCCGCATCCGTACCTTGGCTACAAAAAGGTAGTGGTCCGAGGCTATGTTGGCCGCTCAGAAAGTTCGGATATCTAGAATACTGGAGGAGTGCCTTTGCGTCGATCGCAACGTGATCAATTTGGTTGACGGTTTAATGATCACGTGACCGCCATGTTCCTTTGTGTATATTGAGGTGAGGAAACCGTGAACTAGCTATGGTAACATTACGTCCGGCAGCAAAATCAATCAGCCTAGGTCCGTTTCCAGACGTGGTGTCGTGTAGGCTGTGTTTTCCAATTGTGTTACCAAAGATGTCCTCCTTTCCTATTTTGGCGTTAAAATCACCCAAGACGATTTTAACGTCATGCTTAGGACATTGCTCATATGTTTTGTCGAGGATCTTGTAGAAACATTCTTTGGTAGCATCGTCTTTATCTTCTGTGGGGGCGTGAGCGCATATTAGGCTGATGTTGGCGAATTTAGCTCTGATGCGGATAGTTGTAAGGCGTTCAGTAACGTGTCAAAAGCTCAGGACTTCTTGCCTAAGTCTGCCGCTTACAACAAATCCGCATCCAAATAGACGCTGCTTTTGTTCTCTCTAGCAATCACCGTAGTAAATGTCACAGTTTTTCATCCTTCTTTTGCCCGGCCCATCACACCGCACTTCCTGGATGGCGGTGATACCTGCTTTGTAGCAGTCTAGGGCCTCCGCCAATTGTTCGGCTGCACACGGTCTGTTCAGAGTTCGAACATTCCACGTGCAGATCCGAACGTCATTGTCCTTTTTTCGTCTTGCAGGGTCGTCAGCAGTGAATCCTTCCTTATCCGAGGCTATTGGTTGCTTCGCAACTTGTTTGGTTTTCCGTGGTAGGGTATAGTTAACCCCACGCACAACCGCCAACCTGGAGGACCAGGCCCTTTCTGCGACCCCTTGGGCAACAGGAGCCGGAATATTCCGGAGTTAGTAACCCGCTGCGGGGATGTGAGAGCTGCCGTTGACCCATTAAGGGCTCTTCCGCCACCATCTCTATTTCAACACCCTGACTAGTGTTGAAAATCCTCAATGACCTCAGCTCCAAATACGTCGAAGTAGCTCATTGAGGTATCTGCCATGTTGACTGTTGACGCCACCGTTGATTCAACCATGTGAATTCATCCGCCGTACGTCCTCTTTCTGAGGGGCTCATGTAAGACTTCTGAGACTCGAGCAGACAGTCAACTCCAGCAGAGCATTATAGTGTTGCTATTTTCTACGTGTTTAACACTCGCACTTATAAGTTCAGTAAATCAATTCCGGATGGACATAGACCAGTACCCGGTTGTGACCACTAGGAGGTAAAATAAGCACAATTGTTGCAACAACTGGGCATCGCCAAGTTGACGCCAATCAGTGCATATTCTATTCATTCAACACCCAACCAGATGTTTTCATTTGTTCATAACAAACAGCAACAAATTTCGTTACACAAAATCCACTTTATTTACTATATATGTATGTATATAGCCATAATTGTCCTACATAAATATTTACCAGGTTGTGTTCAATTTACTTAAAACCTAAATGTACAGATACATTTTATAATATAACACACACTATTAATACAGTAATATGCACGACGCTAGACAATAAAACACACAGTAATACTGAGTTAACGAAACTAAAAACAAAATCCGGTGTTCCATTACCTATTTCAAAAATGAAAAACATAAACTATTTGTTGTTACAGAACATTTGAGGTCACAATAATAAATAACGGTTCGAGAATCATTCAAATTTCATTATATACATTTTAAATCGTTCTCATAAAAATGGGTGAAATTTGTGAAATCATAACTTATTGGTTCCCCTTGTCCAAATACTGGACTTAAACATATGCATTAACTATAATGATAGCCCTACTCTAAGTTGTAACATTTGGATTGTGAGTATGTGAGTATTTGTCTACGCCAAAAAAATACGTTGAGTGAAAGTATGTTTTCAACTTAATTTGTACTAAAGATGTGTATAGAGAGAGTGGCCCGATTAAAATCAATGGATACTACATATTTCTAAAAACATAAATCACAATTTTATTTATTGTTGCTGGTAGCTTTCGCAGCAGCATTGATTTTTAGCTGTCTAATTTCGGGAAAGAGTTCAATCATCAAAATCTCCACCAATTCCTGAAGAGAAATATTGCAAGTCAGTCGTGACAGCGAGATTAAGCGGACTCTTTGAAGTACTTACATAGAACAGCTGCTTATTGTAGATTGGGTTTTGCAGTGCATCAAATACCTTTATTACGCCGTGTTTAGCAGCTTGTGCGCCTACAAGATTACTCAATACTTCGGGAATGTTGTCCATGAGCAGTGCCTTTGCCGCATTTCTCGTCATTTCCATCATATCTTCTGAACGCACTGGGTATGAAGATGCAAGAACTCCGCCCGGCCAAAAGGACTTTAATATTGCTGAGAAATAATGATGAAGCATCAATTCCTCGAACAGGTACGCGACAGACTCGCGAATTTGTCTAACAAAATTTATTTGGATAAAGAAGACGAAATAAGAAAATTGTGTGGCTATTGCTAGAAGGCTTCATTCAACTATGGGGATATATGTATGAATTACCTATTGATGGTTCTACCGTAGGTGATTTGAACAAATGATATAATACTTTTCCTCAGCCATTTGAATACGCCGCCCATGTCGAAAATTTCGCCCATCAAAGCATACAATGGCTCAGCAATCGAGTCTTTACTATCCAAATCGGCTTGTAGTTTCGATTCAGATTCAGATCCTTCCAAATACATGGATATATCATCATCTTCTCGGTGATGCGTAAGGCCCCAAAAAGGGTCTGCAGATTTGTTATTTTCTGCTTTGGCATTATCGCTTTTGAACAAGGTCGAGAGGGAAAATTTCGTTTTCCTCGGCGAGGGGGTGGTTTGCTTCAAGTGATCCGAGCTAGGGCTCAGAAATGTATAAATCGCTTCACTTCCGCATAAGTGATCGTCTTCGAGTATAAACTGGAAAAAATGCAGCCAGATAAATGATTTTGTTTATTTCACTTAATAATATCAGACAGACATTTTCTCCAAGGGATCATTTTCAATTTGGAATGGTGCGACGGAAAATGTTTATGTAACTCACTGTAGCAAACTATAAAAACGTGTGACTCGAATATTCTGAGTATACTCACATTTAAGTACTTCTGAACCTGTACCCTAGTCTTCTCAAGTGAATTTTTGTCGTTCTTCAAAAAGAAAAGCTTAAAGTTAGTTGGAAGATCCATTGACTTCAACTCAGGGCACATTGGACGTAGTTTCCGATGCAATTCCTGCAGAAAATATGTTAACCCATTGCAACTGGTAAAAGTAGCAACACTTACATGAAACTGCGCCAAAGATCTTAGTACCACCCAGCCACTTGAAATGTTGCTGGGCTTGTGCTCTTTGAAAATCGTATTTGGATTATTAATATCCTCATCGACATGAACTAGAACCATAAACTGCAGAGATTCTTTCTCATCCGAGACCTAATTTAAAAAGAGCAGCATTTCAGCCTACATTTATGCAATACAAAACAAACATTTACTGACCTCAAGACTTTGAATTGATGCCTTCCACTTGCCAATGTGATCAGACCAAGCATCCGTTCGTCTCAAGTGGGCTTCGGTTTGGCGCTTTTCATTTTTCAACCATTCCATTTCTTTTTCTAATATTAACAGAACCTTTGACTCTGGTTTCACTGAATACTTCAATGCGTCTAGGGCAAGACTCTTTTTGTCCAGACGTTCCTGTATTTGTTCGAGCTTTTTCCTAGCGTAGGTGGTATGAGTTGCAACATCCATGGGGTTGTCCGTTTCCAACGAGGTAGTTTGTTCTTCTTGGCCATCGGAGAGCGAATTGAGGGTGGGATCTTTAAAGTCTTCGGATGTGAGTGCGTCCTTTAATTGTCGATATTGTTCACTTAGCAAGAAAGATTGGAAGTATTTACTCTCCAACGTTTTTACTACACTCGATTGCATTTGATAGAATATATCTGGACCAGCGTCGCCCAGGAGAAAAGTTTCTATCAGCTTTCGGTCAGATTTCTCAATTTTTATTTCAGGTTTAGGCACACGAATGTATGTGTAGAAAATTTCAGTTCCCATGTGATGCCATTGTGCCTTAGGTGCATGTTTTAAATCTTCAACGGCTGAATAGAAGCCCACCAGGGAGCTTGCCTTAAGAGGTTCTAGGAAGATCGTCAAATACCGTCGCCCCGTGCTTGTGTTTAAAATATCTGTCAGCGATAAGTTCTAAAACCAAACATTTAAGTTACATTTCGGATCTAGCTAAGCAAAAGTTATACCAAGTCATTAGAACAATTTTCCTTCCAGCCGTATTTCATAAGATTTTTCTCGCACTGTGCTTTCGCGTGCGATAATTGCTGAACGTACCTTTTTAGTCTCACTGCAGTTGTAAGCTCTGAACGTGATAAGCATTTATCGTCTGTGTCTGGATCCAATCCTGCAACAATTACAAGAGTTTAAGTAACAGAGTTTCTCTTTTATTTCAAGTGAACCTTTAGCTCGTTGCAAATTTTGCATCGTTGTCGCATGCATCAGATCATTGACAATACTATTGCGGATCAATGTAAGTTCCTCCATATTTCCCGAATTGTTAATGATTTTCAAAAAGTCCTCGAAGCTGGCTGCGTACTCATAGCTGCGTTTATTTATTGCTGCTGCGGCTAGCCTCGATTCAATATTCTGCACAACTTTCTGATTAATGTAATCAGGCGAAGTCAGCATTTTTATCATTGGAAATAATACTAATGAAATTACAGAGTTTATTGATTAACTAATGCGAAAGGGATTTAAAGTTTAAAACTCACTTTTGAAGGATAGAATTTCGGTAAGCAGTATCTTTAATGGCGGCAGCGAATATCCTCGGGGTAGCAAAAGAATCACCATAATCTCACTTAGCTTTCGCAAGAACTCCATTTCATGGTCGTCGTCTTGCAGATACGAGTTTGTTGAAAATACGGGAGCAGATACGGTTTCAGCTCTAAAATAGGATAAAATATATTCAAATCTGTGTATAAACAGGCTTCTAATTAAAGCAATAATTCCCAATAAAATCATCAAAGTTTCAGATGTGAGCAAAGGTTAGGTTATGTTGAAGTGGCTGTCGGCTAGCCGACACTCTTAGACCATTATTAGGTAACTTGTGTTACCACATGAATCTATATTTATTCTTCCTACTCATTGAACCAGTTGGAGCTTCTGATGAAGCGTAGGAGATTTCGATCTGAGCAAAAGGTTCGGTTATATTTGGAAAGCGGTAACCACACTTTTTATTTATTGGCGATCTACGAGCGGCTGACGAACTTATCATTTCTAAGCTCAGCCTTGTAATACGACATGAACTGAATGACCAAATCGAGAGAAGGACTGCAGTTGGACCTTATTGGTTGCCGCCACCCGATGTTTATTTGATTAATTTTAGTCTTTTCCGGAAAATGTGTGATAGGATAGAAGGTTTGGCATTCCCTACCATCACACAACTGTGCACTGTTGTGCAGCCGTCATCATCCGGAAGCTTGCCATAGGTCATTAACTTTTTAGTATTGTTTATATAAACGGTGTATGTCAGATTTATAGTGTATCTAATGGAATAACAATTAAAAAACAATTTAGGACAGCAAAATCAAAACTGCTTATCTCTCAGAGACAGACAGAAACCAGCCCAACAACTGTACTGGGTACCAGGGTTGTACCAATATCAATGAATTTCGAGGCCGATGAACTTGCCAGACTTGCTACTATCCTTATCAGCTCAATTGCTACCATAAAATTACAATCAGTGCTGTATTCGATTTGCAAACCAAAAGTCAAGATTTGAGGATTGGGTATATTAGATGGCGGTATCTGCAAACATCACACTACGGCAGTGTACTCACCATCTTTTTATCGATTTTAAGGCCGCATATGACAGCATTTATAGAGACGAGCTATACAGAGCCATGTCTAGTTTTGGCATCCCTGCCAAACTTGTCAGATTGTGCAGAATGATGATGTAGAACGCTCGCTGCTCCGTAAAGGTCGGAAAGAATCTCACCGAGACCTTTGATGTCAAAAAAGGGATTTAGACAATGCGACGCGCTGTCATGTGACTTCTTCAACATCATTCTTGAGAAAATTGTGCGAAACTCACAAGCCAACACCAGAGGCACAATTTTCCATAAGTCTGTGCAACTGCTTGCATACGCTGACGACATTGACATTGTTGGTACAACACAGCGAGCTGTTACTGGAGCGTTTGCTAGTATTAGTACAGAAGCCGCAAAAATGGGTTTAGTGGTGAATGAGGGTAAAACAAAATATATATATGAAGGGACACACAACATCGACGAATCGGACAGCACTTCACGATAGACAGCTATAACTTTGAGGTAGTTAGGGACTTTGTCTACCTCGGATCCGCTATTGAATCTGAAAATGACATCACCTCAGAAATCAAGCGAAGAATCACACTTGCCAACAGCTGTTTCTTTGGCCTAAGAAGGCAATTGAGTAGTAAGGCCTTGTCAAGAAGCACTAAGAAGATTCTATAAAAGACTCTCATCATCCCTGTCCTGCTCTATGGCGCAGAAGCATGGACCCTAGCAAAAACGGATGAGGATCTTCTTGGTCGCTTCGAACGCAAAATTCTTCGAGTGATTTTTGGTTCCGTTTGCGTTGACGGGCTTTGGAGGAGAAGATTTAACAGCGAACTCTACGAGCTGCACAGCGACATTGACCTGGTCAGAAAAGTACCCATTCGTCTAGATGGTTAGGACATGTAGAGCGAATGGACACCAACGCTCCGGCTCGGAGAGTCTTCGATTCCAACCCGGAGGGACAACGCAGTAGAGGAAGACCTCGCCTTAGGTGGCGCGCGCAAGTGGAAGGGGACCTCAACCAACTTGGAGTGCGCAACTGGAGGCAGTTAGCCAAAGATCGCGCTAACTGGAGAGGCGTATTGGTTGAGGCCCAGGTCCACCCCGGACTGTAGCGCCACCTTAAGTAAGTAAGGTATCTGCAAACGAATTAGGGCTAATTTGAATTTTCAACTGACTTCTGTGTAACTTGCACGGAGAATTAGGATGAGACGATTTTTCAATATCTTTTCAACTGCCTTCCCTTTCTTTAGCGAGAAGGAATTCTCTACTTTCAAACTTCTACTACTTTTTTTTAAAGTACCAACTGGCTGAGATATATTGAGAATAAAGATAAATAAAGTTCGTAATAAACCCAAACCCATCTGGCGTCACAAAGGCCAGTCTATGGTGTATGTATATTGTATACCTGCCCTTTCGCTGACGCAAGTAGTTAAAGGGATAGGTCTTAACTAACGTATTAAAAATTCAATATTCTTAAGTACCAAATCAATGCTTCGTTTTATTGACCGCCAGATGTATAAAGAAACTTTAATTTGATGTCAAGCCCCATATAAGAAATAATTATTGTCAGCTTGGTAGACACCTAACCTAGAAAGTAACGCATCCAATAACTCATTAGATGAGTGTAAATTATTTTTCATACGGCATATGTTAAAATATTTTCTCTTTTTTCGGTCAATAATACGTAGAAGTGCTTCCAAGGCCATCATAGGAATAGAGGTAATAGTAACTCCATAAATGGTATTGCTAAAAAATTGGTGAACACATGCGAAGAATTTCGAATTATTTTGAAACCACATCGTGCATTTTGAGGCGATTATCGTTCAGACAAACACATCTGCTTGGAAAATTGTCGTTCTATTTGTTGAAGTAGTAGTTAGCCCCATGAAAGTGCAAATGAATAAAACAATCAACAAACGAATATCGTTCGCGCTCTCACTTTCATGAAAAGTATTTTAAGGCGTTCGTTGCCTTTATGAGGAAATACGCCGTTCAGACAATGGGTGAAGAGTATCAAATGTATACTTCCTAACTGAGAGATTGAGTTAACATTCATACGTTCTAAACATAGAACTTACGCTCTAGCTTCAGCTATTCGGATTTTTTCCAAGTGCACTGTGACACGATTAACCATGTCGACAGCAATAACCTTAGCCGCATCGACTTTAATGGCACGCTCACGAATTTTCTGTATTGCGTTCCACAAATCCTCACGTAATACATCATTAATGAGCTTTGGTTTTGTGGCCACATGTCTGCAATTTAAAAATTTCCCATTAGAATGATAACCACAACTAAAGTAACTATTCGTAACTCACCCCAACCAAGGTGACATAAAGTCACGGAGTACATACTCTGCGATTTGTTGTAGTTGCAGGTCAACAGTCTTACCAAAAATGAGTGGCAAATTTGATGGATTCTTGATTGGGTTCGGCAAATCGAATATACTAGATCTAAGGAGAATTCCAAACAACAGTGGTCACTAAGCGGTAGCGGTTCGATAATCAATCATACTTACTTTGTCGCATTGTAGACCACGGAAAAAGGTTGGTGGATTAGTTTTGGCTGCGTCTTGGACGTCAAACTAAAATGTATATAGATTGTAGCAGCGATGGCTGAAATGAAAAAAGATTGATGAATCATTAACAGCTTATCAATGCTTTGAGACTCACCTCCTAAAACTAGAACAGCCGAGTAGACGATAAAGAGGAAAATGTAAAAAAACGATGGGTAGCAATAGATTATAGTCAGCAGGGCGGTCAAGCAGCCTCCAAGGCAGTAGTTCAAATTCATTTTGATTGGTGTGTTCTTTTAAAAAAGGCGTATCAATTCCAATTATTATATTTGTCCAGCAGATCCTTTGGGCATGGTCTTTTTGATAGCTTGCTTTACAACTCACTGTCTCATTCAAAAGTTTTACATGACGATGATCTCGCGATAACAATCAATTGTTCGATTTTTCTTCGCACTAATCGATAAATATCGCAACAAGTTAAAATGTTTTCATTTGGTACGGAATTGAGAAGAAATCTCCGATTTGCAAACTTATGACTGATAGGAAGAAGCCCGATAATGACATTGGGCATTCTAGCGAAAGAAAGAACGAAACGTAATGCCAAAAAAAGAATTGATAAGGCAAAGCATAACACAAAGGCGGTAGAACAACAAACGCCATTCAAAACAAAACACAAATTAGGTATCCTCTTTGAATTCTCCTTCGTGAAGTAAACAGGAATCAGCTGATTTTGAAATTTCCATTAATAGTCTCTGGGAACGTTCGTTGGGTTGAGATTAGAGAAATTCGATATTTTTTTGCTGTTTCGGAGATCGAGTTTCACCCCAGGTTTTGAGTAAATATTACTACTTACCTACATGTCGTTTTCAATTTGGCAAAAAGATCATTTTTTTATATTTTTGATCCAGATTGCTTTTCATGTTTGAAGCTTAGTACACTACTCGAGGTAAGTTTTAGCTAAAATCCATTTAGCTGAGTGGTAACGCTCGAGCTAATTGATCAAACTTTTGTTTCAGAATGTACTTCATGTATGTATATGTCAAAATTTAGCGTGCTCTTAAGCAGAGACAATACTGAGACCCCCAACTCACAATCCTCTTGCCGCTGGCCCCCTCAGTTTTTTTTTCAAATTCGCAATTTTGTTTTCCTATCGGTGTTATGTCTATTTAGAATCCGTGTGACATGTAAAAACATACAAAAAATATAAATTCAATGCTGCCAACCGCTACCAACCATGGGGGAATGTGATAGAGTTCGAGAATACCACATTTTAAGATAACTGAATGCTATTGGTTGGTTATTATAAATTGTTAAAAAACGATTAATATAATTTGTTTAGTTAATAATGCGATCTAAATGAGATGTTTTATATACCTACTAGAAACATATTAGGACAAATATTGTTGTGTATTTTCTGCTTTTGAATATCATTAACTTCGATTTGATGTGTACATTTTTCTTAAATAACTGAAGAAAAATTGTCCAAAATGTTTTTATTTTCATACAACCATTCTACAGTAATCATTTTTCATAAATATTTTCAGCAAAAGTGCACTATTTCCTAAAATAAAATACTATTTACACGAAACGAATAATTTCAAATTTAACTGACAAAATTCTATGAACGCTGGAAGCAACTTTGCCGACAGCGGAAGTGGGACACGCAAGGTGCGAGTGTGTTGGTGAGTGACAGTTGTCAATACGAATTTCTATGTAACAATACTAACGCACTTAGCGTGTACCACCCCATAGAAATATAGCTTGTAGGCAAGTAACGGAAAATCGGCCGAAGTTGGGGGTCTCAGTATTGTCTCTGCTCTTAAGGGCGGTAGGTACATTTTCTCAAGCTAAATTTTGACAGGTCGTTGTGTTTTGTTGTTCTGCGGAGAATGGGAGAAGTAACCAAAGATATTTTTTTTTAATAAATACATCGAGGAGTACCTAAAATCCAATATGGTCAGTCGTGTTGAATTTTTGAGGGAAGTTCTTTTCAAAGAACAGCTGTTTTCTTTGACACTTATCCTCGACATGCTCTGTCAAAATTTAGCTGGGACTTTAGCTAATATTTGGAGAAAAAAGTTGGAGAGCAGACAAAATTTAGGTTAGCTCGATTAGCGTATTAAGCTTTAGCATTTTTGCCACCCTATACAAATATAGCTAGTAGGCAAGTAACGGAACATCGTCCGAATTTGGGGTCTCAGTATTGTCTCTGGTACCTACCTACATTGTAAAAAATGGAGACATTGAAGTCTCAAGAAGTAAGTCTGACAGCTCTCCGACTAGATGTATATCGGTTTTGATTGGCTGAAATTGAGCATATGAGCCGACGAATCTAGTCAAGAAATTCGTGACTGAGTGCTAAGTTGATAGTTCATGTATGTGGCTGACGTAGAAAAAGTGACGGTCCCGATCAATATAATTTTGCGTTCAAGTTACATCTTATCCAGACAAATCTAGTAGTCATTACTCTTGGTAGAACTGCGAGATTTTTACCTAAAATCCGCCAGATCTTATATTATCAAATTATCAAATTATTTATCAAATTCGCAGTCTCAAAAACTCTCGTTAGTAATTTTAGTTTTCTGTCTTAGTTCCAATGAGTCTCAACATTTTTTTGATGCGGGACCCAATTTTGTAGATCACAGTACCTAGTTCATTTTTTGTGGTACATAGTTAAGGATTTATTCACCACGTCGGCTGAGTTCTATCTTGTCCAATAGACCATTTTTTGTGAAATTGAGTTAAGTACGCAGTCTTACTAACTTGGGGACCCTCTTTCGTTTGGTGAAATCCATTTTGTTCTATTTCTTTTAGTTTTCAAGTTATAAAGATCTATTTTGTTCAATAAACCACTTTTCTTAGAACTTTGAATGTACTGATTGTTCAATAAACCTTTAAAAATAATTTTTGTAGTATATTGGACAAGATTTAATACGCGATAAAGAGAAACGCTTTATTTTTTATATTTTGTTCAATATCCACTAAAGTGGATATTTTGTCCAGTAGGCTTGAATAATCAATTATTTCTATTTTGGCGGATATCCTATTTCCTGTATTTTTTGTTGAATACCTACCTATCCAATACTAAGTTGCCGTTCTATCTGGTTCAATATCAAATGCAATAAATCAGATAGTAGTTGGTATCAATCATTCAGTTTTGATCTCGTCGGCATCGGGAAAACACGCGTCACGTCGGTAATTTTAAAATGGACCCCAAAGAGACTAAGTGCTCCTCAAATATGTCTTTAGTTTAAAGTCTGGTTTTATTTTGATCATAATTTTGTTATCCATACTTACATAACTTTTCTAACAGTTTAATGGAAGGAATTGAGTACTTATCGTCTCCCGAGCCCGAATTAGCAGAGGAAAGATCAGATCAACAGGCAAGAAAATTGAGAGTGCAAGTAATGAGAACTGCTTTTCGATATTGGAGCGATGTTAATTGTGTGCCACCATTATTCGGATTAACAGATTTACTATCGGATGGGTAGCTTCTTACCAGTAAATGAGGACGTACGCCAATATTCGCAGGTGTACTTCATTTTGTCGGGGGATGATCAAGTCAATAGGCGTTACAGAGGGCAAACAGGAGTGACAAAAAATGCAATCAACGCTTTCATTACAATGTTTAAAACGGCGATAGAGAAAATGAACTTAGAAGATCGCACATTTGTCTTCAATACTGATAAAGGAACCGCACTTTGGAAAAAATAGAATGGATAGGAAACGGGTAGTAGTGTCACTTCCAATACAAGACAAATTATTTAAAATTTTTAATTTTCTAATTCGGATGTTCCGGACCTACCGCTCAGTGCTGCCAGATATTTTTCACCAGAAATCGTAAATACTAGCTTTCAAAATCGTGGAAATACGATTTTGTTGGAAATAAACAAAAAACAAAACGAAAACACAGAAGAACGTTATTATACCTACTTCAATTTACTACAACATACATTATTTTGGACAACATTAACATTTTTCGAAAAATAACAGTTTTAATTTATTAAATAAGAAAAAAACGTACGAGTATATGTTTTTGCTACTGCAATCTACTGCAGTCTACTTTATTACACATTCATACTTGAATTAAATTGATTAAAAATGCTGCTATTTATATTCAAATTGTAGCAAGAAACCTCTTGCACTCTTAGCAAATCTTTGGTATGCAAAATTCCATGCAAGTTTTTTGTGGTCAACGAATTCCTTGTTTTCGTTTTATTAAGGTTAACCGCCGAATATATAAGTTCAATAATAGCAGATGAATTCGGAAGTGATAAGACTTCAAAAATGATTTCTTTCATTAACGGAAATGCTAAGCTTTTATTACCATGCTTTGTTTGTAAAACATTTTCTAAAAAACTGATATACCTATCTATTGAAGATCGAGGTTCAGAAAAAAGATTTTCAAAATCTAGGTTACATATCTTACGAAATTCGGCATCGGTGTCTTGAATTTTGTAAATGAATTTTTGTATTCGATAAATTTCAAAAATCGTGGAATTTTATGCTTTTTTAGCTCGAAAATCGTGGAATAAATTTTAAGCCCCAAAATCGTTAAAATACGATAAATCGTGGAATCTGGCACCGCTGCTACCGCTTCACAATTTGAAATTAAAAGTCGACTCAATTATAATTTTGTTGAGCAATCTAAATGCATCGACATTTTGTATCGGATCGCGTTTGACATGATTGTCAAGAATCTCAAATCAAATGTCATGCAAGGACGATATTGAGGGGAAAATTAAAAGGTAAACATTGTCATATCGCGGACTCCGCTTATTCAAAACGATTTGTCATTGGTATTTAAGCGTCTATGACAAAAAATAAGTCGGAAGAATAATCGCTGGATATTTGTAGCATTAATCTTGAATTCCCATGTTTTCCACATGGTCAATTGTATGTGACATTCTCACGTGTGAGCAAACCAATTTATTGCAAAAGTGTAAGGGTGGCCGACACGTCAATGATTGCGGTTTGATTGAAATACATTGACATAGCTATACTTCAGTTATTTGTATAGTATTTAATATAACTTTGGAATAAAGAATTTAAGTTGATGGAATTACATAAAGTAGCATGCGCTGTGCATGCTTGGAAATATTATTTTCATTACATTATAACGAATTTGGGCGGAACGGAGTTCGCCGGGTCAGCTAGTTTCTTATAAAGAAATGAATGTCTTGAATTGAATTTGTTTTAATAAAAGCATTATACATAAAAACAATGTTTGTATTTTTTTTAATAAAAGAATAATAAAAGAAAAGTCTTTAATTTAACTCTTTTTAAAGTTAAGTTGGAAGACTTTTTGTTCAATACTACTATTTGCAACACTGGTTTCTTTATTACGTTTTCTTTATTTTCTATCTTGTTGAATTTAACTTCTTTTTGTTCAATATCCAACATTTTAACTAACTTTTACTCATCCCATACATCATTGTCCAATATCCAAAATGACTTGGTGATACATTTTTATTTTTAATTAATTAGAAGGAACTTTATATACAAAAATATTTTAACTATTAAATATAAAATTGTTTGAGCTTTCATTAAAAAATTACTTCAGAACAGAAATCTAGTTAATTGAATAAAAGCTTTGAACCTAAACTTTGAAAATCGATTTCCCAAAAATTTGAAAAATGGACATTGGACAAGATAGAACTCAGCCGACGACCAGTAGCCCGGATAATTTGACACAGAATCGGGCCATAAGGACACGATTCATGAGATTTCTCCCCAAATTGAGAAAAAAAGCAAAACCGAGATATCTAACCAGCACTTATCACACGCTTGCATAATGTGAGACTGACTTGGAGGAGGTGAGACTAGTAGTTGTACATACTTTACTTTCGCTGAGATAGGATGTTTGTTTTAAGTCCTACAATAAAAACAAACGGAAATGGACCAATCTTCAGAATTTGATATTTCTGTCGTTGTAGCTGTTGGAATCTTTATTTTTGCAAGTGGAAGAAACCGGGGCGTCCAATAAAAAAATAAAAAAAAAAAAAAACAAACTCCGGATTAACGTAACGTAACGTTTTATCGTCCACCAGGAAAATGATGAAAACCCTGGCGAATATTAACCTTAAGCCATCTACCCCAATCTGCTTAAACAAACTTTTGCTTCGTACTGTTGCTGCAATTTTTTGTTGAAGCAAACAAACCTATTATCTCGGAATGGTGAAAACAACAAAATGAAGATGTTTGTAGTCAAAGCGTGGAATAAAAACGCAACAAACTTTGACAATTTGCAAAAAATTCCTATACCGGCATCAATCATTGCGATTTCAAAGGTTTCTCTACAAAAAACAAGATCTGGCTCCAGTAAATCTTATTGAGTGGATATTTTATTCACGTTTTAACATTATTTTGCAAATCTGGATGAAACTGGAGAAGTTATGATCGCCGCCTCAGAACCTTTGGTATGTGCTTAGTTGAAAATACAAGACGACATGCAAAACGTGGATTCGATTTCTTTCTCAGGAATTCATTCCTCGGGGGCGTAAGGCGGTTGAGGAGCACCCGGGTCCAGTTGTGCCTATGCAAAATTTGAATACTCCATCAGAGATGGTTCTGCTTTACCGCATGCAGAATGTAAATATTTCATCCAACGAGGAGCACAATGAATTCTGGTCAATTCGTGAGATATATTCGGAGTGCAGACGCCAAACAGAAAACAGTCAATTGAATTCTCCTGATTACATGACTGATTACTATGTCAATTCGGAAGAAGAAATTTATGTTAAGAAAAACACGTCGGTTTGGAACAGAGGTTTGCTAGTTGAGATGGAAGAAACTGTGTCACTTTTGATGATTACCTTTTTTTAGGGCTTCACGAAGAGAGAGGAGTTCTCCCGCGAATGTGTTTCACCTGCGAAACCCCAATTAAGTTTGCATTTTTCTGTAATCTAAGCTTTCTGAATGGCGTCCTTAAGAAGACAATCGATACAAACAACTTCACAGCTATATGTTTCATTGGTAAGCCCACAAACTATTCCAATGCACTTTCTTAACGCATTGTGCTTTAGATGCTACCTGTTTGCGCGTCTACTGTAGTAACGGCGAAGATTTTATCTCAAATCTCGAATTCCCTGTATCCAATGTGTGGGTTACAAAGTTTGGCATCCTACTAGAGAAGGAGGCATCCAACACAGTTGTTCAAAATCTAGCAATATCCATGCCGCGCATATTTTCTTTATCACATCCACTAGATGAAATATGTCCAGTTCTTAATAAATCAGCACAAGGGGTGGTTAGTTACCTCACGGAAGCCGATTACAGCGTGATCTTTTCCACCGACCGCAGTGACTTGGTACTTCTATACGACAATAAACTGGGCAAGCACTTTGTTTCAAAGCTAAGGAAAGCCACTGATGACGAGATACACTTTGTCGGATGCAACAATGATACTGTCTTTGGAAGTGCAACTGTCAATCAGACCCAGAGACCGGGAATGTGTAGTTTTTCCCAGAATTTTACAAAATTTTCAAGTAACTATGTGATGTTAAAAAAAATTATTTTCTTTTTAATTTCTATTTAATAGCAGATAATGCAAAGAACAGTACGGCATATATGCCGCGTTCCAGCTTGGGAAACACCGGCTGCAACACACATATTAGCAAGTTCCTTAACTCACAGTCAGTGAACAGTGGTGCAGGCAATTTAAAGTGAGTTACCAACTGAAGTTTATTACCAACTTTGTGTATAAAAAAAAAAAAAAAAAAACACTTCTCTTTTAGCAGAACGAATAGCCAGTCTCCGCTTACCCGTTTGCAATCATCTATGGGTCCGCTTTCGATGTCTTTGCAAGATATACGCAAACCTGGACAAGCTCAACCTTCGAAACCGATTGTACCAGAGTATTGTTTGGAGCATATTTGGACTGAGAATTCGTCTTCGAAGTAAGGCTTCGATTCATGTTAAAATCGTCTTAATAATATATTTTTTGTTTTTTTTTCAGAGAATTCTGTGAAATAGCAACAAGGGCGTTTGTACATGTCGATTTAATTGGGCAGACCTACCTTTGTTTTCTACTGCCACGATCGTGCAAACTTCAATTTGTTCGAATTGTGAATTTCGATGAGGAGAATACACAAATCGAGGAGGAATTATGCACAATTCTCGCAAAGGATGCCGTCGTTCTGGAGGTATGTACTAGTATTGCACAATTGCACGTAGACCACGTCTTTAAAGAGAATCAAAATTCTTAAAGTTGTTTTAACTAATATCATGATAACCAATTTCAGAAAATGAAAATGATTGCAGTTCTTGATCCTAGTGGGACGCTAGTTTTGTACACGGGAACCGTATTGGTATCCAAAGTGCATGTTGCCTCCATAATCCCATCAGCTGTACCCCAGAACAAGCCTCTTGGCTCTCCATTTCCTAGGTAGATTATGCTAAATCAACGTACCACCTAACAAAGTTAAATGAACGCTTAATTCGCAGAAGAAGCAGCCTCCTGCCGACAGCCTACCAACAAAGTGATTCCAATTTCGAGGAAGAACTGCATATGTTGTCTCCGGTGCACCCGCTTCAGCCGCAATTTCCATTAAGGTAGTAAATGCATGTAGTTTCGCACAAAGATGGTTGCAAAGAGTTTTTTTTTTTTAATTTAGAACTACCAGTGGCGTCTGTCTGAACTTGCGCGATCCTGCTGGCAACCGACTAACCTTAGTATATCCATCGGGTAAAATGTACCGTTTATCTCTGCCACTCATCAACGAAACGTATTTTGTCAGCCGCTGCATATCAGCATTACGACAAATTTTGACAAAAGATCAATTTATTCAATTCATAACCCATTGGTATGGAGCCAGAAATCCGCCCGGTTCTCGAGATTTCAGCAGCGAAAAGGAATGGGAAACCTTCAAAGCGGTTTTATCCGAACTTATGGGTCGCGTACCAACGCCCGATGAGTCAAATGCAAATACATCATACCATCCTGAGGAACCGAAGAAGAGGAAAAAAGATGAAGAAATTGTAGATGGCACCGATGACGATTGGAGTTACTTAGAGTCGATCCTGAACAAGCGCAACAAACAGGCGCAGGTCAGTTCAAATGCAGTCAAATCCATTGATTGTACTGCGTCACTCTTTAAAGAGATTCCAAAGATATTTTTCACCTTACACCTCTTGTATGAAGACCTTAAACTTGACACTGCGATGCACGGTGACTTAAACTCTTTAGGGGAGGTGAGTTCTCAACGAGACAATTAAGTATTTAAATCACACACTGACACCGCTTGCCAAATCATTTCAGTTTCTCTATCAGCTTTCATCGGAGATGCAAATGAACGCATATTGTCTTCACTATTTCATTGATTTCCCTCAGTTTGCGAACATCAAGTCCCAAAACATATTTACTGAGGATCATGCAAAGCGAATGCTGCACAAGGACCTGCTTGTTGAGCCAGTACCACATATTTTCCAACAAGTAGAAAACATCCTACGAAACCGGGAAGTTTATCAATATTCACATGTGGAAAATATCAACACGATGAGCAGAAATGTTTTGCAGGTTTGAAGTTGGAACACGATTTGTCTGTTAAATGACCTTGCACGTATAACTTTTCTGTAGTTGGTTTCGCTTATAACTCACGGGTGCATGAAGATCAAGAATTGGATCAAACCGTTGGAATTCCCCGACACAATGTATTCGAATATGCCAAAGAAGAAGAAACGGTTCATTTCTATAAATGTCCCATTGTGTGAACAGCTTATCCAAATGCTAATAAATATGGGTGAGTAAAATGAATGTTTCTATCACTTCTTACGGGCATATCTCTATTTGTTCGAGTTTATTTGTATCGATATTGATTGCTTTCATAAGCGGAGGTGACTTAGCAGCGTCGCCCTCCATTGTGCAGCCGGTAACAGAGATAGTCAACGCAATTTAAAATTTACAGACATGACGAGAATCGATGTGGAACGTTTACCAGTTGCCTTATACCTGATGATTGCAGAATGCTTGGAGCATGGCCGGCTTTCGCCCCCGATGGGATGCTCTCCACCAACGTACGAGCTTATTTTGCGTTCTGAGCTGCTGGAGCACACACGATATCAGCAGTCTGCCGAACTCTATTCCATGAAGTTCAATAAGGCGAACATTGACGCAGAAGACTCGCTATCGCCTCGGTGTCCACCTAATCCGAACGGTTTCTCACGAACCGAATCTACTGATGACGATGGCATGGAAAACATCGATACAAAACTGTTAAGCCTGCGTTTTCCCGACGATCTGAGAATAGCCGAAGTTCGACGTTTACTCATTAGTTCTGAGCCGGTTTTAATTGATATTTCACAATCGCCCGGTATTTCAGATCACGAGTTTATCGAAGAACAGGAAAAGCAGTTGTATGCGATGTGCACTAGAACTATGGCATTGCCAATGGGTAGGGGAATGTTCACTTTGCGAACATCAATTCCTACACCGACCGAATCGATGCCTATTCCGAAGCTTTGTCTGGCGGGAAAGGAACCCGTCAAAGGAGCCACGATCGAGATGCAGCAAATTGAGTTTCCCGCCAACATGAATTTATGGCCTTGCTTTCACAACGGTGTAGCGTCTGGTTTAAGAATCTCACCCAATGCCAGAGATGTAGATTCCACTTGGATCGTGTACAATAAACCGAAGGGTCCAACCGATGTCCCAACAGAACACGCGGGTTTCCTAATGGCGCTCGGACTTAATGGTCACCTGAAAACACTCTCGTTTATGAGTATTTATGAGTATTTAGTGAAATGTGACGAGATGACGAGCGTAGGTCTGCTCTTGGGAATCTCGGCCACGCACAGAGGTACGTAGACAATGTAGAAACAATTGCAGCTATTGGCATTTGAACTTTCAGGTACAATGGATACGACAACGACCAAACTACTTAGCGTTCACATTGAGGCATTGCTGCCAGCTACTGCTCTGGAATTGGATATACCGCAGAACATCCAAGTGGCATCACTCATGGGAATAGGGCTTATTTACCAAGGTACTGCCAAGCGACACATAGCTGAGGTTTTACTACAAGAAATAGGTATTTTCACTTATTGGCTTAAGTGTTCTCTCGTCATAAATAAATGTTCGTTCCCATAGGACGACCGCCCGGTCCGGAAATGGAGAATAGTGTTGAACGAGAATCGTATGCTCTGACAGCTGGTTTGGCGTTGGGTTTGGTTACTCTAGGTCACGGCGAAGCTCCAGCTGGCCTGCGCGATTTGCAACTGCCCGACACCCTTCACTACTACATGGTTGGTGGGAATAAACGCCCACTGATGGGATCCCAGAAAGAGAAGTATAAATTGCCTTCGTTTCAAGTGCGAGAAGGGGAGACAGTTAATATTGATGTGACTGCGCCTGGTGCCACCCTGGCTCTGGGCTTGATGTTTTTCAATACCGACAACAGAGCTGTAGCTCAATGGATGGACCCACCCGATACGAGCTATCTTCTTGACCTAGTTCGGCCGGATTTGCTGCTCTTACGTACGATTGCGAGAGGCTTGATCCTGTGGAATGATGTGCAACCGACCTCGGAATGGTTGTTCAATCAGTTTCCAGAGAATCTAAGGTTCGACATAAACCGAGGGCCTGTGTCCAGCGGAGATGACATCGATCACGAGGCAATTACGTAAGTTTTGCACAAATGCTGCTGAAGAATATGAAGAAAATGTTGTGTGCACCTTTTTTAGGCAAGCTTACTGCAACATAATCGCTGGGGCTGCCTTCTGCATTGGTCTCAAGTATGCTGGCACCGAAAATGAAGAAGCATTCGATTCGCTTAGGAAAGCGATAAAACTCTTCCTTGGATTCCAGGGGAAGTATGTTGGAGAATTTGCTGGCAGGGCGACCGTGGAGAGTAGTTTGATGTTGATCCTCATCTCTATCTCCTTGGTGTACGCTGGAACTGGAAATTTGGAAATTTTACGCATTATACGTTATCTACGATCGAGAATTGGTTCTGCCCATTCACAGGTTACCTATGGCTCTCAAATGGCTGTACACATGTCTTTGGGATTTTTGTTTCTCGGTGCTGGTCGCTATACGCTTTCTAAAAGTCCGGCAGCCATAGCTGCACTGGTATGTGCACTCTTCCCGAAGTTCCCCAACCATAGCAACGACAACAGGTAAGTCGAGCTTTGTTAATGCTATATATTTCTTTAGCTTCGAACCATGAGAAGCCCGAACAGAATTGTTTGCAATTACTTCATCCAGGTAGTATGAATGGTCGGTGCGAAGTAGTGTTTTCGATGGTGGCAGTTGATTGTTAGGTTAGGTTTGTGATTTGTTTTGATCTTATATTTGACGAATAACCTCCTTTTCGTCAGCCAAAGCGGACGCGGCCACTTAAGCTATCATTAAAAATAGTCTAGTCCGATTGCACTTCAAAAAAACATAACAAATAATTGTATACCTTCTAGATATCATCTGCAAGCGTTCAGACATCTATACGTACTGGCGGTGGAACCGCGGTTGTTCCTCCCACGAGATCTCGACACGAAAAAATTGTGTCTGTGCCAAATATCGTACATAGAAATCGGCAAAAGCGAACTTAAGAGACTACCGATGGCGCCATGCATGCTACCAGATCTCAGCACATTGAAATCGGTGAATGTGGACGACCCCAATTATTGGCCAGTCTGCTTCGAGAAGGGACGCAACTGGGAACAGTTAGTGTAAGTTTAACCCTAAATAAGAATGCCTCTTGATAAGGAATTGAAATTATTAAATATTTTCAGTAAAGCTTTGGATGTATCTGGCTGCATTGACATCAAAAAGCGTTCGGGTTGTCATTCACATTTGGATGATCCAGATAGACTTAAAAGTCTATTCGCTCAAACACTCACCACCGAGCAGTATACATGTTGGAAAATTGACACCAAATCGCTGGAAACCTTTTCATCGGATCCCATTGTTATTGGTTTCACTGACAGATTCTTAAGTATGGACGCAAGAGAAAGCAAGCTCACAAAAGTCGAAATGGAACGATACCAACAACTAATAGTTATTTTCTACAACGCTGTCATAAAGGATAAAATGCATGGCTTACCCATTTATCTATCGATTGTCAATGTGAGTATTGCCATATAATTAATGAAATTCGTCCTTTTATCTGATTCAATGTTTCCTTGATAATAGACCTTGCAGGCGATACAAATAAAATCGACCGCCTTTGAAGTTTGGCAACTGAAGCTGGTCGAAATATTAATGCGACAACAAAAGGAGAATATACTAATTTCGAAAGAAATTGTTAACTCTGTGCTGAACAACCTAAAATCCTACGTGGAGGAGTGTCGGACTACGTGCAGCGAGCACTTGAAAACGTTCATTACATCGCATCGCCTTGATAGTTTAGCAGAAGTAAGTGTGGATGATATTTCAAAGGTCGTTGCTGTTATTGTGTACTATGGCTTGAGTCCCAATGTCCTTAGTCTGGTCGATTTGACTGGCACAGTGAATTACATGCGATTGCTGTATGAGTTGAAGAAACTTAAGATGGAGACCAGCACAATTAACTGTATAATTAAAGTACTCGGCTTGCGGTAGTCAGTATTAAATTATGATTGTCCATATCAAATCCGTTAAAGATTTGTTTGTATGTAAGTTATGTAATAAATAATGAATTATTATTTAAAAACGGACTTCAGGCTGGTTTTTTTAAGCGTCTTTTTAACAATGATAGCTGTAGCAATAGAAATGGGTTTCAATCAATTTCGTTTCGTTGTTCACATAAGTCAGAATGAGCATATGAGTCCAATTTTGAAAAGAGAGACTGATTTTTAAGCCTGATTAAAGACACGAGCAAAACTTTCAGCCTGTGGGCCATAGCAAAAAGGCGTCAATCACTTCACTTCCACGTACATATGTCGCGGACTCGGGTATGTTTATTTTGTTGGAAATAAATAACATTTCGCTTCACTTCTATTGCTACTATACACATGCGTAGCTATGCTTAAAAACAGTTAATTTGTTTCTTATTTACACTTCTAAATTTGATTGTAAGAATACATATTAAAATTACAAATTTCCATCATGTCTCGTGTTGGGTGGGCTGTATAAAAGTGCATTATCCGGTGACGTGTAAGGCGATGGTGTCATATACTTCCTTCTATCTGTTGCTCCAAAAATTCCAGAATCACGGGAGCAAAGTTTCTTTTCAATGGTTTTATCAAAGAACCTAGCTAATTTTACCGCATCCGTAGTTCCAGCTGCCAAACTGCGTGCATTCCTACAATTTAGCCAGATTTCTTCTGCTCCACATTGCTGGGCTTAGAAAAAAAAAAAAAGCAATTAATATTTTTTCATGGAATATATTTTCAAGCACAAAACAAACCTATTCCACCAGATTTCTGTATCATTTTTGGTTGCCGCTTTTCGTCAACTAAGTCAAGTTTTGTTCCAACAACTAGAATTGGAATTTGTGTCGAGCCAAGAAATTGTTCTGGGTCAAATACTCCAGAATCTAAAACGCCCTTTGCAGTATCTTTGCCATCTCTGTTTAAAATTTCATACAGCCACTCTTTAAGATTTTCGTGACTCTTTCGATTTGTCAGGTCATGAACCAAAATTATTCCATGCGTTGGATTATAAAATACGCTTCGACAACTTTTGTGACTAAGTGATCCTCCGATATCGAACAGCTCAACGAAAAAGGTATTTTGCTGCGGAGTACCCTCTTTATATTCATGTAACTTTACTTCTATGGAGCAACCCACAGTCCAGCCGGGGTGGGAGAGTGATTCATTGTGGGCGATTAAATGAGTGAGGCATGTTTTCCCAACGCCTAATATAAATATAAATTTGTCAATATTTTTGGTCAAATTGAAATTTTAATAAATTTACCTGAATCTCCGACGAGAAGTATGCGCACTTTATCAATATTTGCCATTTGAATTTTATTTGGTAAAACTTCCAGTTCCGAAACAAAAATTGGTTTGTTTACGTATTTGGTTAAATTGAAAGTTGTCGGCTGGCAGCAAACAGCTGAGCCAGACTTTGACGTCTCAATAGTCTCGATTGTGAATTGAGTTGGAAAAGAAGGGTAGCATTCACAATATTGAAAACAATTTTTTAAATAAGGCCCGATTCGCCAGGGAAACCACCATTTTCTTAAAACTTTTAATACGTTAACCCGGAGTTTTTTTTTTAAAATATTTTTTCTATTGGATGCCCCGTTTTTTTCCACTTTGATCCATGCAAAAATAATGACTCCAACCGCTAAGCCGACAGAAATATCAAATTCTAAAGATTGATACATTTTTGCTTGTTTTTGTTGTAGGAATTAAAACAAACATCCTATCTGAGCGAAGTGTAAAGTACAACAACTAATGTCGCATCCTCCGAGTCAGTCTTACATTATGCAAGCGTTTGATTATGTGCTAGTTAGATATCTTTGTTTTTGGGAAAATATCTCGTGATTCGTGTCCTTAGGGCATGAATTGTGTCAAATATCGGGATTTACTGGTGAATAAAACCTTAACTAATGTGGTATTCGATTGCTTCTTCAGATTCGATCTCAGATTTCAGAATTCGTGTGGCTAATCGAACATAAAAACGTCACTTCCTCTTATTTTTGTTGATATTCGTGCGATTTAAATATTGTGTATCTACTACTCGACACTTTCCAAAGCGTTTTCCATTCCCTGGTTAAATTTGAGACATTCGAAATTTGGGTCCCGATTAATTTATAAATTTATGTTTTATACATACTACAAATTATTTACAAAAATAGATTCACCCATGCCTTTTTTTGCAGTAGAAAAAATAAGCCAGTTGTAAAACTAGATCTCAAGGAAATTTGAGAACAAATCTGGATTTGCAAAAGTGCTCTGAAATCTGAAAAATATTACTTTTTTGGTATCAAACGAACATAAAAGGTCTGTTCCTTTACTTTAAAATCTTACGAATTTTTACTAAGTCTTACTCAGGCCGTTCCTTAACACTTAACTCGAGAAATTCGTAAAAGAGAGCGTCCTCGAGAGAGCAAAATATTACTCCTCCACTGAGAATCTTACGAATTTTTACACAACTAATTTCTTGGTGTAAGAAGTGGAAAAGCTGTCACGCTGTCAGTCACATTACAATAAAGAGCTGTGCCTTGATTTTGTGCGGTTTTTGCCGCAATTGTGCTAGGGAACGTTCCGAATCGGATTTTAATGTGTGAGTGCACCGCGCACTGGACCAGCGTAACCGTTGTGCAAAAAGTTGACACTTTTTTCGAGGACTCTAATACGATTTGTTGGTACTTTTTCCCTTTTTTTAGTTGAAAAAGGAACTTGGCAAATTCTTTAAACGACTGTGAACCTTGACAGTGTTCAGTTATAACTTGTTTGCTCTACGTTTTCTTTGTATATTTTCCTATTTCTTCTACATATTTAATTTGTAATGTATGACTTTATGGGCCGGTCTGTTCACAGCTGGTTAAAGCCTTGGTTAGGTTACCACAGATTTAGGTTAACCCATGATTATAAATCAGTGATAACCAATGAGTGTCTGTTGACCGTTTTTTCTTTTTGGTCACCAAACCATAGCTTTGCAGCAAATCGTTCCATTTTTCCAGTTTATTTGTCAATCAATGCTTGGCCGAACACATGGTTACATTTGTATTTTTTTATTTCGGGTCCTTTGGTTTTTGATAAGTTATTTATTTAGGTAGATATTTTATGTATTTTATGATTTTTTTTGAGAACTGAAGAATAAAACTTTGTTTTTGTGAAGAACATTTTTGAGAACAAACCCGAAATAAAGCCAAAAAAAAAAAAAAAAAATCTTACAAATTTATAAGCCTCTTGCTATTTTATTCAACGACAAATGAAATTTTCTCATTCTCTCAATATTTTTCATATTGAATGTGCTTTATCTAAATTTATGAGAGCTGTCATCGGCGAAAAAATAATCGTACTTCATATTTTGCATCCATTATTTTGGCGTGTTGTGTATTATATTTATGTGTCAGTTGAAAACGTCACTGAAACCTTTCGTTCATTCTATTATTTTCATTTTTCTTTTCGTTCGCACAATATTGTACAACAATTTTTTTGTTTAGCAGCTGCTACGTCAAAATGAATACCTACGTAGTCCTCAACAAATCTTGAACAGACGAAATTACAGAAAATCAGTGTTTAAATCTTATTAACCGCTCAAAATCGGCTGGTTATCGATTTCTATGGTAAACTTACCAAACCACTGATTCTCTGGTTAATATTTTGCTGAACAAACACATTCGATGATTACCAGCTGGAATAACCGATGATTAAAGATAACCAAGATTGAACAAACCGGGCATATGTCTATCAAAGATTTTGTTCTTTGGTGACAAGAAACATAAATAAACATCTACTACAAATTCTGCCATTAACATCACAGAGAAAATAAACCAAAAAATAACTCTTGCCAATCGTTGTTTTTTTATGGCCAAGAAGAAAACTGAGTCGTGGATACATACAGTCCTATTCCGAACAACTAATGAGATTCTGTAAAACAACTTGACCATCCCAGTCCTGCTTTAAGCCGATGAAAGCAGGACTTCATCAGACTATTTAAAGTCTGATGAAGATATCGGATTTTTCGTGAAATGTTTAGTCCCGATTGCATTAATTGGTTTTGGGAGATTCATTGATAACCTCTAGTCTAATGTCGAATTTGGCTAGGAAATGCAGATGGACGTAAATGCTGCATGAAAATATGGACACATACCCGCCATAGTTATTGACCATTTTGAGACGGGTCTTTGATGGGTCAAAACTATTCACATAGGTGTCGTGTAATGCAACCTGAAGGCAAGACCTAAAACACATCGGCAGTATGTATGTTCTTGGCAAGGAGCCTTAAAAAGAATGACATTGTGGAGGAATTTGTTTAATACACAAATAATATAATGATTATACACGTCCCAGATGATAAATAATATAATAAGCATCCTATTATTTCGTGGGCTTGCATCGATTACCATCTGATCACAGCAAACGAATTGTTGATAAAACAATTCCAATTATCTGAAAAGAACGAAATTTCTTCAGCAAATAATGAGCTCTCATCAGTGCGCACTTTGTACGCATACGAATGTTCGGTCATTGTAGAATGTATAGACAATAGACTACACTATAATGCGGTATTCGAAAGTGAAAGCCTGCCCGCACGTGCCGCATTGGCTTTGACTATAGCCATTAACCAATTTCGTTCCTTAAATTTCCTTTCTTGGCTCTTGTGTTTGTGTTGTTGCAGCAAACTCAAAGGGTAGACAATTTGCAAGTGTCTTTTATCAAGGCGTGTGGTTTGGGGGATGATTCCTGGTGTATGCCAGTTCAACAAAATTAGCTAATATTGTGCGCCTTTCTGCCCCCTTAACTTTGTATGGAACTGTATACTGGCGGAGTTTGGATTTATTCATTAGATACTTTTACTGAAAGAATCAGTGAGAGAAGAACGTGATCGAAATACACAATTTGTCGCAATTTTTGTAATTGAGGGCGCAGTATTTGCGGATATGATTCAAATTTAAAAGGGAGACAAAGTAAGCACGCCCCAAGAGGACAAAATAACGGTCTTGTTATAATAATTCACAAAAATGACTATGTGACAACGATTTGTACGATTGCACCTTTAGCAGTAACAGTACAAAGGACCATTATTGTCAAGTGGTGTGTGGGAGTCATTTGCGAAATCGTGCATAGATAAGGGTTTGGTCTTTAATTTTAAAAAATGGGTTGATAAGATGAACTGCGCAAATGGTATGACTTCTATAAAACAGGTATTTGGTTTAAAAACAAAACTAAAATAATTTACGACCGAGTTCAGATATGTAGTATGCTCAATTTTGAATCTTGAATTTAGTTGTGAACAGAACGAAGAATCGCTACTCTAGATAGGTACCTAACTATACTTAAGAATAAGTTACTCAGCGTTTCTTACTTCACGGAATGCGTAAAATTCAATTAAATTTTTGTCATTTTTCTGCGAAAGCTCAGTTTTAGGTTACCTACCAAAAAAGATTTTATAACGAAAAATAGAAATCAAGTAGAATTTTAAAAACCCATAGATTTCTCCCTAAACAATATCTTCCCCCAGATTTCCCCCCGTCGACCAAAAAAAATCCCTAAATCTGGGGGGAAAACCCCCAAACTGGCAACGCTGACTCGTAGTCTCCAAGTTTAAGTCTTAACTCTTAAGTAGTGACATGTAGGTACGTGGTAGATAAGTGGTTAGTGTGATTGATTACTAAGGGAGTGTTTTCAAGTTCAGACTCGGCATAAAACAACCTATTTCGTGAAGCCCATTCTTTTACAGATGGGCTATATTTTGGGTGTAAACGTCAAAAAAACTTGTATATGATAACAAAGTTGATTCCATATGGCCAGAGTAGATTTTGGTCAAGTATTAGGCGTGTTTTTTTTGTTTGAAGACCTATTTAAGCAAATTAAAATTAAATAGAAGACTGCGCAAGAAACCGGTTCCATTCACATTTGTGCTTGAATACGGAAAAATTAATAAATTATAACTTAATAAATTAACCTATTTTTTGTTCATAAACTAACTTTATAGGTAATTCATAAGCAACATTTTAAGACCAATATTGAGTTCAACCATTAGGTTTAGGTGGTAAAAAAAAGCAAAAGAAAATGTTTACGGTTTCATTTTACGCATGGCTATAACTTGGGCCTAAGCTGCAGCTGTCAAGTCACTTCCACTTGGGATAAATACGTCATGTGAATCTCAAAAATGTTAAGTAGGATGTTGATAATTGTTGTAATTTTGTGCTGAAGATTCTATTTAACTTTGCTTACTTCACTTTTGACTTTAATCGAATTAATAATATAGGTTGTGGATGTCACGACAAATTTGTCTAAAGCAGACAATGGGGGCGTTCGGATTCATAGTTTAGTAAGTTGACAAGCTGTCTGACTAGATGTATTTCAGTTTTGATTGGCCTAGAGTGGTCACGTCATTAGTTTTTGCAGTTGACGTTTATGGAGGGGAAGCCGACAAATCTAGTCAGGAAAATCCTGCCTGCATACTCAGTTGACATTTCGAAGAGTCAGATTTAAAATAAACAGAGTGGCCGTGGCAGAATTCTGAGGTGTCGAAAAAAGGGCCAGTGAGAGAAAAGGGTGCCATTTCTAAACGTACTCTGCAAATTTCGAATTTTCGCACGATTTTTAACAACCATTAGTTCGCATAACAGTGTAATGTAGTTGTGATAGGCAACCGTGTTACATTTTAAATGTACTTATTTGAAAATATCAATTTTTGAAAAAAATTATGAGGGGTCTTTTCCGAATAAAAAAGGGCAAATCAAACAAAAGCAACGCTGACCGCGAGAATACAAAAACAATTCAACTTGCTCAGTCAACGCGTTCGGATTCCTAGTCACGAACAATCTAGTTGACGTTTTACATAAACTATGAATCCGAACGTCCCCAATGTATGTATTTAACTGACAATTATTTCACATGTTAACATTTTTTTATATCAGGCAAGTGCGACATATTTGTAGAATTCTCAATGTTTATGAAAATGACTAAGGTGGTCAGGAATGTCAATACTGATACAGACAGAGCAGATAGTAGAAAAGCCTAAAATGATGTCTAATGAAATACAACAAAATTTGCATGTGAACTCTGCTCTGACAGTGTCTTACCACTCGTACCTATTTAATTCCCAGCCACATCTCGCAAAGTGTTCTATTTGGCTAGTAAATGTGCATCATTCTAAATTTCATAACTGTATAATACTTCCAACAGACAATTTACTCCCATTTACCAAATTTCAAGAAAAATTAATCCATTTTGGTGTCTAGTGTTCCGCGAAAAGTGCCATTTACCCCGTAAAAAATAAATAATGAAACGAATAGTTGGCGCGAAAGTTCTGAAAACTGAGTCAGAGTCTTGGGTTTGATCAACAGAAGAATCCTTTTTTTTTTAAAGCAAATTCACCAAACATAAGGTATTCTTAAAAAATAGGAAGAAATGAAATGAATAGATATATATAGACCCCAATTTTTTTGTTAGTTGCATGCGAGTTTTTTTTTTTACATGAAGTATATTTTTTCTGACAAAATCGTCTATTTCTTGGGCATTTAAGGGTTAATTTTTTTTTGTCAACCGTTTAAAAATAAAAATATTAATTTGACATATTTTCCAAAAAAAAAATTGGAAAGTTTTTTAGCAAAATAAAAGTAATCCAAAGTTGTGAAAGCCGTTCGCTTTAAATCATTTCATACTATGTATAAACAGTAAATAATGAAACCCTCTTTTGCATCGCTATGGTGACGGGGGGTGAACAATGAAGACGAACCCATCTTTTACACTGTTATCGGTGAATACCCATTTCGAAAAACGAAATTCATAAATTTTTATGGTTTTAATAAGAGTACGAGAATTTGCTCATGTTTTGCGTGCTGCTTACTTTACTGTTTACTGTTATTTCTTACTTTTATGATTATATCCCATATCTGTGCGGTCCTCTAAATCGCACATTTTTTTATTTCTATTATGCTTTTGCATTCTCCTCGTCCCTCAGTCCAGTAAATTTCGTATGTAGGACGCACATACACGAACGATGTGTTAGATATAATAAACCGGTGATCTGAAAGCGAGAACAAAATCGGTTTATGAAAAAGTCCTAAAACTGCGTACGCAAATCTTATGAAATTGGCTAGCATTTAGAAACCGCCTTGCCATTGTGATGGTGGTGAAATTTAAAACAACAGGAGCATCGACATGTCTTAATATAACGAACGCAAAGAAGTATAAAATAACTGACAAACAAAATTTTATTTATGTTACCAGGCTAGTGTGTTTAAGGATTTAAGAGCTTAACATCGTTCCTTGGAAACTTGTGTGTAAATGCAAAGACTTTAGTCTATGCCCTATAATGGAAGAAAAATATTTGCAAAGTATCACAAATTTCCACTTTGTTAGGAATGACAAAATGAAGTAGAAGTAATTGAAAAGGATACGTCTATACCCGAAGCCCACAGGAGCGATTACATGAGGCAATAAAAATATGTGGTGGGTGTGTCTTTAACATTTTAGATATGGTGTTGAGTAGGGCACATCCGCATGTTCTTTGTTACTTGAAGAGCGAATATATTGTGGAAATTTATTTATCGGAAATAATTCCATGAAGTACAACGTTTCTGGTACCTAAACTCATCTATATCGAGGAACTTTGGTGCATGCGGTGTCGGGATAGGTACAAGTTTGTAATGGAATCATTGAATAATGTTCATAAATGTACCTACAATGTACACAATTACCACAGATTAGAAGGAAGTCATAATTAAACTTCTTTAAGCACGTTAGAGTCCGGGTATGGGCTGCATATAGAAAGACTCTCTTTGTGGTATTTTGCTGATGAAAAAAGGAGACATGGGCTTACGAGAAAAGAAACCGAATTACAGAAGTTATAGGTAGAAAATCCGGCAGAGGAACGTAAACAACGCGTAAGATATTTGATTTTGTGGTGTGGAATGTAGCGTCCAATTGGAAACAGTGCTGCCACAAGCGAAAAAAAAAAATTAATTTATATAAAGGTACATATTTTTTTTTTTATTTGAGTAGCAAAACTCAAAAGTCCAAAAAAATCATTTTTTTTCGAATACAAACAAACAAACATTTAATTCTTTATTCAAAGTAAATATGTTTTTAAGGTGAGTTGGTGCACTATTTACTTTACAAAACTATAAAAAAAACATTTAAAACCTCACTTTAAAGGTGCTTTGCATGCAGGCATTGCCTTAGAAAAAATAGTTCATGTCACAAAATTATAAATGTAGGATCTTTGTACCAATAGCAGAATTAATATGCAATAAAATCCAGACCGATTCCAGATTCCAGTCAAATTCAAACGAATCCGAAGAAATGGGTACCTACTTGTTGGGTATGGTAGAAAAGAATATAAATTGTTGTGGGAAAGTGAGTAAAGATTGAATATACTTTCGTTTTTTTTTTTCCAAGAAAATGTCCAAGATTTATGTTTAAATTTTGGCTTTAAAAAAAGTAGCAAAATAGAGGTTTTTAGGGAGAGTGCGTAGCAGCGTAGCAAAATGGCGTAGCAGTTTTGCGATCGTAGCAAAGTGGCAGCGCTGATTGGAAACTCGAATCTGTCAAATAAGTGTAACTCCCCACTCAACAACTTAATAGTTAATTCTAGAACCACTCTCTCTCTCTAGATAATTCTAGAACCAGACGGAATACACTAGAATATTCGAATATGTGGCAGAGCGGATATAAAAGGGCATGTTTGAGAACAGGGACGCACCGTTGATTTTTAAGCAGTGATTGGTAATCTTCGAAATTGTAATTGAGAAATGGAGGGTGTACGGTGGCGGCTATAATTTGAACCCTACTAGACATACCAATTTGACAGATCAGCGAAAAAATATATGTAAACGAAGCTAAGCAAGGTTAAATATTTAAATATTGTGGAAAATTAATACATTTTTTAATTTAAAACATACAAATAAATTTTTAAATAGTTAACAGTAATGGAAAGTAAAGAAAAAGTTTTGGATCGAGCGTCTCATTGTTGTGTACCCAAGTGCAACTCATATAGAAAATATGGTGTAATGTACATGTACAAAATTCCAAAAGAAATTTTAAACTCATGATTCCTTTTAAAAAAGTGGTCAATTGTTCTTCGCATGGGAAAATAATTTCCTAAATTCTTTAAAATATGTAGTTTACATTTTAAAGAAGGCGATATATTAAAGCCAATTGCAAAAGATAATAAAAGATACTGCGCGCGTTTGGTCAAAGCAGCTTTTCCAATCAGAAACCTTCCAAAATTCATTAAGTAATAAACAGTAACATAAACGAAAATACTAAGAAATATAACAAATACTTATATATATATAAAAAAAAAACACATTTAATTGCTTAATATATAATTGCTTAATATAAACATGTTCAAAGTATATCCAACTCAGTCTTTCAATAAAAATACCAATAAAATATTCATCTTTTTTTTACTTTTATTGCACATATTGAATTATTAAAGGAGCTATAAATCACAAAGTGGCAAGTTTCTGGGTTTAAAATAGCCAAGCCTAATTGCAGCTGGTCGTAAAAGGCATGTTGTTTTTTAATTTAAAATCGTACCCAGATCTTACCAGCTAATCTAGTCCTTCAAGAAGAAGCTTGCCGGGAACATCCTTTCCTTTAGTTGGTGACTTAATTTCAAGAAGTCGCCACTCATCGCCATTATATGCAACTCCATCAGGACTTACTGCCAAAAATGGAAGACTTGTCGAGATCACCAAGCCGACATCAAACAGCAAATACCTCATCCCGTATTTTTGATTTGCCAACTTTTCAGCTTGGTGCCCATATCTTGTTGCCTCATCGCCTTTCAAATTTCGATCGTAAATCGTCGATAGCTTCTTTCTCCAATTTGGCGATTTGTTTTAAAGAACTTTAAACAGTTAAAAAAGAGTCTAATCCAAAAAACAAATTTGTTTATACAAAGCCAACATACATTTTTCATTCCACTTTTAAACGATTCAAACATATTTTATGGACCCGGGGTTATTTTATTTTTCATAAAAAATACTTGAATTTTAGACCGACAAGGCATTTATATCAAATAAAATAGTTTGTCATTTATAAAATAAATATACTAATAAATAAATAGTTGGCGCAACAGGTCCGTAGAGACCCTAGGCCTAGCTTCTCACAACCATTCCTTTTTGTGTGAGTTTCTCATTTTTGGAACGAATGGAAGGGATCTACAATTTAATGCCGACTCCAAACGACTATAATAATTGAGAAGCTCTTTCAAGACATTTATACTCTCGGATGTTTGTCAAACGTTCGCGAGAGGTAGCGCAGCGGAAAAAAACCTTAAGGCCCCAGTTATAGCTTTCATTGAAATGCATCATTGAAAATTTTGATTTACGATTTTAAGCCGATTAATCAAACAATATTGGCTTTACTTGGTATCAAAATAAAGCTAATCAATTGTGGAATTTTTTTTTACGAAGAAAACAACTTAATTCTGATTAAAACTTTTCTTTAAATCCACTTTTATTATTTCACTGATTAAAATTGATTTCAATGAACAGCTGATTTTCGTTCCTCTAATTTGGAACCCAATCGTTTCACTGATGTGTTCGATTCTCTTTCTGTTCTCAGCTGTCAGTTTTGCTTTCAATGATCAACTCCAACCTCGAAACCCTGGAATTGTTTATTGCAAGTTGTTCTTTTGTACTGTAACTTTTTCTTTTTTTATTAAACTGAGCATTTTCAATAATAATAATAACATGTGAAGTTTGTGGAAATGGTTTTCCCGTCGGCTTTTTTGGTCACAGGTGTTTGAATGAAACTACATTAGTTCATTGTTTTTCCCGACGTTTCGGCAGGGATTGCTGCCTTCTTCAGGGGTTCTTTATTGGGAAACATAAATTGTTAAATAAATATACAAAAATGGAGACATCGCGTAACTTACAATTTTTAGAAAAATGAACTGCTTCAACAGCAAACAATAATAGTAAAACAAATAAAACAAAAGAAACAAATTTTAACAAACAAAATTAATACACTTTGGGTGTAGCGCTTCAATTGAAGTTAAGTCTAGTATTAAGTTATTCTGTCAATTAAAGAGCTATTATATAGCAGAAATATTTAGGGTGTCCTGTTTGCGGTTCATGTTGTTCTTGTTGTTTATTATGTGTAGCGTCTCGAGTGTATACCGTTTTGAGGTATATCTCTCCGTCTGAAGCACAGTTGCGTTGTCAAAGTCTGGGTTATGGTTCGCTTGAATGGAGTGGTTGGCCAGTGCCGTTTTTCGATTTGATGTCTATCAACAATAATAATAACATTTTATTACATTTTGTTTCTTTTATGCAATCCCATAATTCCGATTATTAAACAGTTTTACTTGCTTTTCGATTTTTGGAGTTTTCTCTGTTAAGTTTCACTGACAGGTCCTTCCACTGACAGCAACTTTTCAATGATTGCTATAACTGACTTGTCAAAAAAAGTAAACCATTTTTCCACTGATTTGTTCCAATGATGCATTTCAATGATAGCTATAACTTATGCCTAAGTCGGAATTGGGTTTTTGCGGGATTCGAACCTGGGATCCCCGCATAGCAGTCCAACACACTATCCACTAAGCTACTGCGACTACTACTATAACTACTAAAATAAATATACTACCTTTACAAAAATACACGTAGCGCTTGCCAATGACATGTCTGATAGGGTTCTTCTTTGCCACCAGATATCGCAGGCCAACTTGTTTATTTGACAATCGGTTGCGAAGATAATTACATAAGTGATTGGTTTGAGTCGTTTAAGAATTGTTTTAAGTGATATTGTTTTGGTACTTAATAAGTGAATAATTCGAAAGTGTAAATAAATTGATTTTATTAGAAAAGTAAAACAGAATAGTTTTTTATCTTTTCGAATCGCAGCCTAACAATTTATTGCAAAGCAGTTTTTATATTCTTTGAGACGAGCTAATTTTAATATACCCATGTCTCTAACATTATTGTTGTCGTTTTCCATTGGGACAGAAAAAGCTGTCTGTCAGATTTCATGCTTCATTGGCCGAAAAAATAACTTTTTTTATGAATCAGAGCAATTTTGCGAATCAAGATTTCTGGGCGAAATTTGCACCTATTTGCACTTCCACCAAGACATTTTTCATTTGTCAAACTTTAAAATGTATTTATTTACTCGTTCTAAGACGAGAAGACTAACAAATAGAGAAAAATTTACATTTGGCCGCTGCAATGGATATCAACATAAATTTAATGGATTAATTACAATTTAAAAATAGTTGACTTTTAAAACACGCACCACCGCAAATACAAAGAAAGAAAAATCTCGTTTTATGTTCCATTGTGCACGAAAAATCCGAAATCTGAGAGCAAATTCTGAAAATCCCAATGAAAACGACATCTTTTTTTTAACTTAAAAGGATTCGGTTTGACAGCAGCGAGCTTTCTCCATCATCATCCTAAACATAAGCGGACGGGTGTTGCCAGGGACGCCAAAACTAGATTTGGCTCTGAATAGTTTGTCTCTATGCCGATGGTGGTATAGGCGACTTCTAAAATATGCATATCGTTTTCTACTTTTTGGGTTATTTTCAAGAATCTGGTGGACATTTTATCGGTGGTGGACTTTCGTGGCCTAAGAGCGCAATGATAAGGGCATCTCGGTTGCTTACGAAGGATTTTGGGCGTTAACACAATATGGCTGATGCTATATTTTTTGTTGAGGTTTTGTTCATCAGGCATGTACTCATCTTAGTAATAAGATTGTATCTGCTCTCCACCAAGTCATATCAAGGTGCTCTACAAATTTCGTCGGGTAATCCGTCAGATCCAGCAGCTTTGATGGGTTTTAGCTTGGATCTTGCCATATCGGTAGTAATACAACTTTTTCAGTAACGTATTCTTTTCCTTCGTCGGAGCGTGAGCGCATCTCAGGCTTACTGCATCGTCGGGGGGATCGCGTCTCTCATAATCTTATTTTTACTGCATTTTTTGTCGTGTTCAACTCCTTCAATGCAGTCAAATGGACTAACATTTAGTACCACTTTTAAATTTCAGATCAGTAAATTGTAGGTGTATTTTTGGTTTTTGCTCGAGTGGGTAGTAAATATCACAAGTTTAGGGGCTTGCTTTTGTACTATAGGTAGTAATTTTGTTTTTATTTTTTGTCAATGTTACCCATCCTGGTCAATGTTAGCCAGTTAAAGGTGCAAGTTTTACAAATGTGAGATATTTTTCGGAAGAGTTTATAAGATACCTTATCTATATTATTTGTTTATGCACTTTTAGGTCTCCCAATTACATAACCATCAAAAGTAAACAAAACCCTATATAGAGGATAACGCTTTATTGTATCTAGTTATAAGGTGTACCTTAACCTTTGAAAAATCTGAATTTATTTGTATTGATCAACATTATCAAAGCGCACGTTTTGAGTGCAATGAATCGTCAAAAACCTAAAGTTTATCAATTTTTACGACTCTATCGATTAAAGCCGAGCAACGTGGAATTATTTTTCGTTATACATACACATGATAGATGTACCTGCATGAAGTACATCACACACTCAGATGGGTTGAAGGGGTAAACTTAGTTTGATAATTGGTTTTCCCTTTGAGTAGAAGTTCATTTAATTTTCCGTATTAATTTTCATGTATATGTACATAATAAATCGCAGTATTCTATCACAAACGGTGTTGATATTTATGTTTATATATATGAATGGGTCTGGGTTCAACGTATCAAATCGAACGAATTTCTATTTCGTTTATTTTTGTATTCAGAACCAACCGTTGAATTATTTTTTTTTTGGATCTGTCACAGCTAACCTATACTAATCTAATAGAATAAAATTGGGCACATGCTAAAACCTAGTTTTGCAGTTTTTTTTTTTTTTTTTTTTTTTTTATAGTATGGATGTCAAAGCATAGATTTAGTTTTCTTAAGTCGACTGAATTGGTCTGGACTAGATTTATGCTAAACTCAAAAACTAGATTGATCCGCAATGTAACATTTCCTACGTTGGCCACATAATTATGCGAACTATCAACTTGTAATGATTATATTATTCATGAATGGGGACGTTCGGATATCTATAGTTTAGTAAGTATGACAGCGGACAGAATTGATGTATTTCAGTTTTTATTGTTCCAGATTGGTCATATGAATAGTTTTTTTCCGTTGACGTTAATGGAGGAATAGACTAGACGACAAATCTTTTCAAGAAAATCCAGCCTGCATACTTACTTGTCATTTCGAAGTGTCAAACTTCAAAATAAATCGCGAGAATACAAAAAGAACTAAAGTTGATATGTCAATGCCTTCGTATACTTAGGCCAGACAAATCTAGTTACCGGTTTACATAAACTAGGTATCCGAACGTCCCCCATTTTTTGAAGAGATTCATCGGCTGGCCCTCCTTAAACTTCAACTGAAAAAGCTGTTCATTCGACTGATCTATGCCAATCGAAACTGAAACACACTAAGCCAGTTAGTCAGGTGTCCTTTACAATACTCTCACGTTTGACCTACTATTCCACCTGACCTATTAGCTATTGATTAGATTCAGCCAAATCCTTGAAAAGTTCTAAACCAAGCACATGAGAACAGCCTTTGCAGGAATTAATTAAAGTGGTTTGCGTTTTCACATAAATTCACCACGAAAAGTCAACAGAAACTGTACATACTTATACATCATCTAGTGCGCCTATGTGCCTATGAAACCAGTAGCAGATTAACTAACGCTCCAACAAGTCGGACTTAGCACGATTTCGATTCAATATACGGTATAAGGTTTAACCATACCAATGACCAAGTTGGCAAACATATTTATCGATGTTAACTCACAGTCAACAGCTTCCGCTGCTGCAATGTGGTTAATTACTTATGAACTTCAATTTACCGCAGTAGTTGAAGTTGAAGTATCTGAACGCTATATATAGTACAGCACAGGCAATATAAACATATACCTACATAGAGCAGCAAGGGGCGCTTTCCAGCATATAACCCCCGACCTCGAGTGCCAACTGTGTGCAAATAGTTGCAGCCGGTGATGTAAGGCCATGGATTGTTAATTGCATTAATAAACTTGATCCGCAGATAAGTGAAGTGTGACGGCTGTGGGTGTGGTGCTTGTACCAATGGGTCACGTTTGGAGGCGTATTGATGCAGCATACTCAGATACGTATTCAACTCAATTTCGAATTGCATTGCAATTGAGTGCCGAAAATAATCTGCCTACATTTTTATTGCAGCAAGAGTTATACGCAGTTTCCACTTGCTGTAGATATTTTATCTAAGTGTATGAATTTAAGTAATCTTTTGGATTTTTACTTGATTTTACTAAATTTGTTTATGTATTTTATATTATACCACTCTATGGCCTTAACAAAAATGTGACAAGTTTAAAATAAAAATATTTTTTTTCTAATTTTGCGAATTTTGAACACTGTTACCATTGTGCAAGGTTTATCTATGCTTTATGAATGTCAAATTGGGTCCGAAATCAGATCTTACTAAATAGCCCAGAAATGCCCTCGGCCCTAGTTGAAGTGAAGGTTTGATGTCGTTCTCGCGTCATTTAAGTGGGCTGCAAATCCAGCGACCTATTGAGTTGATTGTGATCCCTTTCACGAAAATTTAAGTCTTTCGGAGACAGCCTTTTCTAAGGTATTGAAAAACCTTTGCAAAACTGGGGTAGAGTCTGGGGGAAAATCATTGAGAAGAATTTTGTAGATTTGTGGAAGGTGCTCATTCTTCGAGGTAAACTAGGCCACTAGGGAATATACTGCAGCAGTATAGAATTTACCATTCGGTCTGAGAACCATAGGGTCTACTTCCAAAAACTTCCACAAATTGTACATGCTGACGTTCGGGTAAACGGTGCTATGTCATTCCACATTACCATGGACGTTGTTTTCGAGTAGGCATATACAAGACGCAATATGGAATACGTGCCGTTAGTTAAGTATACTCCAAATCAGACTGTAGACTGTAGACTGTCGGAACACCTTAATGGCGGGAACAAATTTCTTCATCTTTCCGAAGTGTTCATCTTATACAGTGTGTCCGCCGGTAAGGTATACTACTTTGTTTTGCCGCCATTTCGGTAAACACTAGTCTTGACAGTTCGTATTTGGCACTCGTGAAGTAGACACGTGGCAAATTTGTTATGAAAAAATATTCGATAAACCAACGTGTCTTAATCGTTAAAACATTTTCTCAAAATCAATCATCGATTACTGTGACGATAAGAAAGTTACGTCAAATTTTTGGGAGAAACAACGTGCCAACAAAACGCACTATTTATCGTGTAGTTAATTATTTCGAAGAAAGAGGTACTGTAGGTGATAGGCCCAAACATTGACCGCAACGTACTGCAAGATCGGCTGAAAACATTACTGCTGCTCAGGGAAGTGTTCAAAAAGTGTTCGAAAATGAAAACGGAGTAACGGTAACTGTTAATGGGAAGCGATATCGTGATATGATTATGATTGACTTTTTAACGCCAACAAGACGGCGCCACATCGTATACAGCCAGGATAACAATGGAATTACTGCGAGACCTCTTTCCACAACAAGTTATTTCAGGAAATGGTGATGTTGATTGGCCTCCACGGTCGCCTGATTTGACTGCTCCGGACTCCTTTTTGTGGGGATATCTGAAAAGCAAGGCTTATCCAAACAAACCAGAAACGCTTGATCAACTCAAACAAAATATTCGTGATGAAATTAATGAAATGCCGCGTGAAATATGTGAGAATGTAATGAAAAATGTGCTCAAAAGGACTCGCATTTGTGAGGCTAACAGAGGCGGACATTTACCTGATATTGTATTCCATATATAATTGCCGACATTAAATAAAATATTTATTAATACAGGATTCAATCTCTTTCATTTAATCAAAAATTATAAACGAACAAAGTAGTATACCTTCCTGGCGGACACCCTGTAGAACCGTTCATGTTTCCGAGATTTTACTAGATATAGTCACGTTTACCTGATTACGAAGCTAAATCTGTCGTAATTATTTAAAGTAGACTTCGCCCAGTAGTAGAATTAGAAGCACCTACAATTAGAATACACATAATTTTGAAAAATTTGGAAAATGAATTAAAAACAGCATTCTATCTCTGCACAATCTTTCCAACAAAAAAAATATCAAGCGAATATGTTGTGTTTAAGACAGTGAAAGTGGTTCTTAGCTATTTTCCTTCACCTACTTATATGTAAGTTATAGTGCTTTAAACATTTTTATTGTATGAGTAGTGGCCGTTTTCCAATTCCGCCTAATTTTTGCCCTATGTCCGTTTTCGACCAATCGTCACAGAAACACTTGCGAGCCAGTGCAAAATTGAGCTCAATCGGTTTTGGTGGTTTCAATTTGAAAAGCGGTATTCACTTGATTTTAAAGCAATCGGCCATCCTTTTATCAGAAAACACTGTAATTTTATTTTATTTCATGCATGTAGCTTCGTATTGTTATTGAAAGTCTTGAGTTGATTTGTGGCCCACACATTTCCATCGAACAATACACGAAGGTTATATATATCCATCTACATCCTTCACACTGTTTCATGTAGTCCTTACTGTGCGGAGAGCGTCCCCTTTGAATATCTTCAGGTTTAAATTATCGTCGTCTGGTAAGCTCGATTATTTGCTGAAGACATGGATATGACGTACGAGCATCGTCTGCGTATGACAGATCGACAATTCGTGACGACTTATTTGCATGTAAATAGTAAAGGTATATTGATGCGCCTAACGAGCTTTAACCGTCACAGCATGACGTCAAAGACGTGAGTGTAAATATAAAAAAAAAAACGATTGTAAGTGGAACATCATTATGCATCCTCCACAACAGAAAACGTATGTATTCATATTTTTACGAGTCATTTGCAAGGGACTATAGGGAGGACTATATGAGTAGGTACATTGACACTTATCACCTGTATAGAATTAAATATGTAGTAAACAGCCAACTTACTTCTAATTATTCTAAAAGAAGTACAACTTCTTACATCATATTTTTTTCTTATTGTTTATACTTCATAAAATATTTTAACTACCTTATAATTACATAATAATGACTTAATTTGTTCTGATATTTTTTGAAATTCTTAATCACTTTGCCTATGAAAAATTTGAATGCCAACTTTCTTTGCAAAAATTCAAACAGCGTATAATTGTAATTGAAAATTTAAATGTAAAAACTTCATTTCGGCAGTATAAATGGGCAGCCGAAATTTTGTTTATCTCATAATTCTTTCGACCTACGACTTTCCTTGGGGGTTATAAGTGATTGCTTTTTCGCTGTAATTTATAAGGTGGACAGACAAGGCCATTTTTACAGTCTTTCTACAAAGTATATTAATAACAGCGACGCTCTTTATTTGTTCCTTCCTACATACCATACATATAGTTTCATATCAAATTAAAATCGTTATTTTCGAGTCTGTTATTTTCCTCCCTGGAGGGAATTGAAGGCTACAAAAGTACCTATTGTTAGCTAAAATGAAAAAAAAAAAAAAAAAAAATGTCTTAAGCGGTTACTTTCGTATGATTTCAAAGTTATGTTGAAAAAAAAAAAAAAATATTGAAGAAAAATGTTTCAATGATTTCTATGAAACAAGATTAATGAACTCGATATGAACTCATATATAGCTCAGTTTTGTTAGAAATATTATGAAAAGATTATTTTCGAACTTACAAACTAAAACTGAACTCAGTAGCACGTCACAAAAAATTAAATAATACTGCGAAACAACAATTTGATATTTTTACCTGAATAATTACTTTTTCAATCTGAGGAACCTAAAAAAACGATAAACTATAAAATTCAAATAATGAAAGTTATTAAACGCTTAGCGCCATCTAAAAATTTATACCGCAAAAGGATTATACATGTTACTTAACTGCAGCTAATTGCGAAAAGATGGATGTAGTGTGTCAAATAAATGTTTTAACAAAGGTGCACATATGTGCACCTATGGTCTGAAGAGATTATATTATAGGAAAATGGATGGAAAATGGATTGGATTGGCTGTAATCGGAGCTGAATAAATGTTCAAACTCATCATGTATAATATCTAATAGTTTTTAACTATCTCCAATACGCAGTAAGAGAAAGATATTGTTTTATGTACAAAATTTCGAACTCGAGATGTTAATCAATTCTGATATTACGATGATAGAGGAACTCAAAAAAGTTGGTCGCATAATTCTGTAGTTCTGTCTGCCCGTCCGTCATTTCGAGTTGGCAGTTGAATCAGACTCCCTATCCGCCAGAGCATCAAATTGAGGAGAATTTTTATTTTATTGACTTCAAAAAGTATAATAACTGCCGTGGAAATAAAATCAATACTAAAGTCAAGAGCTATCACATAGAACTCAAGTGTCTTGACCGACAGCACAATGTAGGGCTCTGCTCTCACGGGGTGTCGTGGGAATCGAAAGGATAAGTCCGTCTGATGTATTCCACGGTATCACCTCAAAGTAGTAATTGAACAAAAGCTCCAATTACAGAAAGGTAAAACATCTATGCAAAGCGAGAGAGTTACCTCACCTCACTTGTAGGCGTAATCACTTGTCACCACCACCAATTATGGAATCACACTATGAAACTAAAACTAAATGGCCAAGACCTGTGTAAAGGGTGCTGCAGCGAGGAGGCGCCGATGTAGTCTTTTGTACCTGTCCTGGTCTGCGTCACCTGGGAAATAGAATTTGAACCTAGATCCTGAATCTCTCTGTTACAGATCTGTATAGGTCTTTGAGTTCGTAGGGATGGGTGTAAGCACTGAATAGATACCCACGGGTAGGGAGAATGCCCTTCTGTCTTCAGACTGCATAAAAGCAACCAATTAACATAACAATAGGTATTTGCAAAGCTAGGTGAGATGAAATAGAAGCTTCTTCCCAAAAATGCTTAGGAGCCAAATAGCGCAGCTATCACTGTTATGAATTCTTTGCAGCTATTGCAAATTACTCCATCACACTAACACTAAAATGCTAGCAAAAGCATTAGCATATTACTGATAGAAAGGATTTTCAAGGGTCGAGGTCAAAATTCTGGATAGATCAAAATTCTGCTTTTCAAAATTTTGTATAGCAGTGAGAACATTTTCTTTTTTCACTGTCTCAAATATCAACATATACAGGAGGAAATAAAATTCATGAAATGTTTGCTTCGTCACTTAATATATATGGCCCACCCTGTGGACAGATACGTACCGTAACGACAAAACTGTACCATTAAAAATGTTAACCTAATATTATGCATGCATAATAAATAATACATCCATTATACCCTTTTACAAGTACGTTCATTTTACATATAAAAGGCCTTTCCCACTGCCAACTCGCGTAGTTAAGAAAGTTAAGTTCAGTATTAGTCGTAATTTTAACAGAACACAATGTCCAAAGTCGATAGTAACGACTCGTTAATTTATTTGTGGAAAATCTGGCGCTTTGACGGTGCATATCCATACGCAAAAAGAAAATGGCTTTACATCATTTACGCCGTTTTAATAACTTTTCTCGCTGATATACTGGCTCCATTGTTTGTGTTTATAAACATTATCTTTTTGAGGGACGTAGCATCTATAATGCGAAATATACAATCAAGTCCCACACTTATCGCCGCATCCCTGAAACAATTCGTCATTTTCTTCAAAATATCTAATCTATACCAAGTGAAATCATTCCTCCACCAACTGGATGAAAGAGCGAATCGTAATAGGGAAGAAACTGATTATTTGCAAAAAGTCGTCAAACAATGCCAATTTATGGCAAAGGTCGTGCAGATCGCATTATTTGCTTCTATGGTATCATATGCAGTACCTACCCTCGTAAAACGAGAACTTTTTTTTGAAGCATGGCTTCCATTTGACTGGACTTTGTCAACTACGAACTATATGGTGGGGTTTTTATTTCAGTTTTTTGCAACCGCTTTTCAGTGCGTACAGGAGGCTTCAAATGACGCCTACCCGCCGATATACATTAAGGTACTGATGGGACATATTCGCGTTCTTGGTATGCGAGTCGCAAGAATTGGAAAAGATTCTAAGACGACACCTAAGGAGAATTACAACGAACTCAAGTCTTGTGTAAAAGATCATATGACCATCATACGGTTTGTTTACTATAAGAAATATGTTTATTAACTAATTCGTATTTTCTTAGCTTATTTGACACAATTAAGCCAATTATTTCTGTGGCAGTCATAATCCAGTATATTATAACAGCTTTCGTTATGTGTTTATCAGTTGTTTACTACCTTAAATTCGATCGGAGGCTTTCGCAGCTGTTCACTACGCTTTTCTATGTTTCTTTCATTGTCGCCGAAGTGTTTCCTGTATCTTATTATGGAAACGCTTTAATGGACGAGACAAATGATCTGACAACCGCTATCTACAACTGCAACTGGGTGGATCAGTCTATTCAATTTCGCAAGGCACTCATTATATTTATGCAGCGTTCACAAAAGACCAACGTTATTATGGCCGGAGGCATAGTTCAAATTTCTCTGCAAACTTTTATTTCCGTAAGCTATCATAATCAATTAATATAATAACTTGACTGTAGTCTAAAGCTTACGTTTTTTTTTTCCAGATCATAAAATTTTCGTTTTCGATATTCACCGTTCTGAGTCAATTTGATTGAATTTCAAGCACGAATAGCTATTTAAGCATCACAGTTATAAATTGAACCTAATTTAAAAAAAATTATCTTACCAACTAAATGGAAATAAACACGTATCGATTAGTGAGCTTGGAAGGACAAATTCTTACGGTTGGATTTATCAATTTAATGGGCCCTATTTGTGGGTGCATTTTTTCAATCCCCCTACACAATTAAAGTTGCAGTGGTATACATATAATTTAAAGTACAGCTTCAAAGTTATTGGCCCTTAGCAATAAAACATTTTGGATACTGCGTCATTAGTTTTCCATCCAGAATCACCGAAAACGCTAATTTTACAGATCTCGACAACCCCATTTTCGATTTTGATAAAACTTTAAGAACCAATTAATGCTTACATATTTTTCAAACTAATCATTGCAATACAGTGCACTCGGGAAAACGTTAACTAATTAAAACCGCGGGTGTTGACGTTTAAAAAATTGTTGACGTTTACGAATGTAAAATTTTTAAATAAAAAACATCTGCTTTCAAAAGTTTTTATTAATTATAACCTAAAACGAAACATAAACAAATTCAAAAAGGAAACAAAAAAGGCATTCAACCTGACTAGAAACATAGAACATAAATAAAAAGATAATACGTGCAGTTGCAACTACTTTTCTACTCTACTTATAAGGGGAATCACCAATTTCAGAAATGATTTCATAAAATAAATGTGTGTGTGTACAAATTTGTGTATTTTAACTGCTGCTAAATTCAAAATTTTGTTTTATTCAGAGTTGACGTTTTAGAGCTTTGTGGTCGGGTTGACGTTTTAGAGTAGGCAATGTAAAAAAAAGAGGGTTGACGTTTTGGGATGTTGACGTAAACGAGCGTTGACGTTTTCCCGAGTGCACTGTATTTGCCGCATAATCTATAAAAATTAGCTGAGAATAGAACCAACAACATCTCTAATAACGACGACACTTCAAACCCTAATTTCTTTAAAAAAATGTATTACCTACTAGGAATTCCAGCAACCTAAAGGCATAAAAATACGTAAGAAACGTCTACATCACCGTGGCAAGAGTCCCCCGACCGACGAGTTGGCCAGTTTGCCTACGCTTGGGTGATGTGGACACCATTCCTTCTCGGCTGCCCGGAATGACACAAGGAGTGACCTTTGGTCATATGGGTTTCTGTTGAGATGGAAGGCTTTAGACTTTGCCGTGAAATTTTCTTTCTGAGACCTCTTCGTTACGTGCGCGGCTGAGGGGGGTTGGTGAGGTGCATTGGTCGGAGGTTAATCCCTCGGTTAAACAAACGTTACAAAACAACTAGTTTTTGTCATTTATAGTTGTCCTTGTCCAGCATTTGAAATATCCGTCCCCGTAAATCGGCCTGCGCGGACGATTTCAAAGATTTTCTTGAATTTTGAATAAATCAGGGGAGGGTAATGTGTTTTGCGCGTATCCTATGTACGTTCCTACGCGACGCCCTGTAGCCCGAACGGCTTGACAGATTTTGAAGAGTGGGGTGTCATTAAATTGATATTCTTTCCCGGAGTGTCATAGGCTAAACAAATAAATATTAAAATATCAATTAAAAAAAGAAACAAATAAAAAAGTTAATATAAAAACCAAAAAACCCGACTGACTGTAAAAAAGATTTAAAAAGGTTAAAACAAGACACTTTCAAGTATAACTAATTGGCAGTCGGAGGCTGCGCATATTTTTGCCAGATTGTGTAGGTAGTCTCCGATAAAACCAAAACAGCCAATTCTGCGGGTGAGACACTACTACGAAACAGTATAGATGCAATTCGTTTTCAAATGTCAAATTTTAAAATGGAAACATTTGACGCTTGAAGATTTTAATTTATCTTCTATCTATATATATAATTCTTTCGGGGTGAAACTCGATGATGTTATTACTCGTTAGCCCCTGGGACGATTTTCATGATTCTCTTTTGGTTTTGTTCGTATTGCTGTATACCAGGTTTAGGAAGAGACAAAATTCCGGATAATCGCCGTGTGGTCCTGATTTGGCATCCAATGATTCTTCCTATTAAATATTTATTTTGAAAAATTTATTAGAAAACTACGCATGTGCGGATTATTTTTGTTTTCAAATAGTAAACTGAGAAAATCGAAAATTTCAAATTAATTATCAAATTAAAATACCATTGACAAATTATTAATGTATTATACGTTTGTCGACAGTGATGGTTTGTTTTTTAATTTTGTGCATCGCTCCAAAAGTTTCATTGCCTTTATACATTTAATAAGGTGAAAAATTTGTAAAATGTTTAAACGCGGACAAAATAGTTGTTGAAAAGTAAATTTTTGAAAATGCCAAGACGAACGCGCGCAAATATTGGCCGACGAACAAGGCAAGCAAGCCAACAACAAATAGGTACCTATATCAACGAAGTAAAACTGAAGAAGAACGCGAAGAATGGGAAATCGCATGGAATAAGACAAGATCAACAGGCAAACAATTTGACAGTGTATGTAGTAAGAATGAGAACTGCGTCACGAGGAACCAAATTTTGGCCAAACTTGGGTAAGAAACCGACCCACAAGTTCACCAGGTGGCAATGCATCCACTAAATGTGGGTATTTTACTTTTTTGACAATGAGGCCATTACCACATCAACGTCGAGTGCTAAAGATCGAGGCTAGCCGACTTCTTTTGGCCCAACTTGAACGCCTCACTGAGTCTATTCCCAGTTAAGGTAATTTCTGAGCATCCTGGGATTTAACGAAGGTCGGCCCCCAAAGAGCCTGCCACTCTTTCTCTAAAATGAGATATTGATTGATCTCCAGTATATTTTCGCAAAATCGAATGTACCGTTTTCGTACTTTCCCATGTAGTTGATCCCCCATTTTGAAGTAACTGATTAAAATGGCAGGGTTACCAAAAAAAAAAAAAAGAAATTTTAAAAGCCGGATAGTTATGTCGTTTTCCATTGGTTTCACTCGGGGATTCACTCATTTTGTAGTCCAATGGAAAAAGAAAACTGCTTCTGATTGAATTCACAGATTATGGAGCAGAAAGCCTGACAAAAACAAATGAAATTTTTTTAACTAAACATTTTATAAAGGAATTGGTAGTATTCAATATTGATCAATTCATAAAAAATATACTTTTTTAATGACCTACGTTATAGGTTACCGAAGCGACAGATCGGAAGGTAGGTTTTTAAGTTGTGCTTTGAATATGGCCGCATATGACTTCCTTAATTATATTGTCTATTTAGAGATCGAAGATAAATATTTGGATGCATTCAGCAACAATTTAACTTTTATGATGATTTTTCTTTTTCGCTGAAATTAATTTGATGTAAATTAATCAAAAATAATAATGGAAACGCCTGGCAAAGCCTGACGTTTGGTAACACTACTTGAGGGTACATTTCGCATATTTTATAATAATTTTATATAAACTTTATATTCAGTTGTTTGAATCCGCACTAAAAACTTTTTCATATATTCTCTTGAAATATGCGTATTGTGCATTATAGCTTAAATTTAATTCGCGGTGGGTATATATCTATTGTTACTCAATTAAAAAGAGATAATAATAATTAACATCGTATTGGACTCTTCGGTTGCATAGTGCATCAACACATTTGACAGGCCTCTCATTGGACACATTATATACGCAGACAAAGATGTTTGTTCCTTATTTGGGCTCCCCAGTCACTGCGGCCTGCGTGTGAATTAACGACCCTACCCAAATGCAAATCACAGAAAGTTTCCCCAAGTGCAACTGACAATTTACTTAAAGAAGATTTATCGCTTTTAAATTTTTCATTCATTCACATTGTCAATTGGAAGCGATCTTCATCCATTCTTCACTCTATACGGAGTCGTGGTTGAGTAAGCGACTTATACGGATGACTGCGGATAGATTTGTTTATTTAAAAAAAAAAAAAAAAAAACTGGCATTCTGTATATATACAACAGTCCGCATATAGCTCTGTAGCATTGACCCATATTACTGCAATTCACATCTCATAACTCCAATCCAACAGAACACCACCAAATCGTTGCACAATCGCCGCGATCGAATAAGGCATGAAGTGAATGAGAATGCCATCGCCATCGTCATTAGCATTACCACGAGCAGCATAGGCCCCCAGACCTGGATTCAATAACCGGAGACGGAAGAGACAGGCATTCGTAATTCCGAACTGTTCAGATACTGTATACGGTGGGCCTGTGTTTTGTCCATAAGATAATGGAATGTTGTTGGCATTATTGTTCCGATCGTTGTATTTTCTCATTCTCATCTAATGTTTCCATGATTCGGGAATTTTTAATATTGACCTCTAGGAGTCTGTAAATTAAGTTGGGTTGGAAATTGCATTTCGCCAACAGGGACCGTGACTATTATTTTAAATTGAAATCGTGACTTTCCACGACTGGCTATTCAATACATTTTTTTTTGTTTTACTAAGCCTCAGAAGGTATGTATTGTGTTTCCTGAAGGAATTCAAAGAAAGGTGTTTGCGAATACACATCAGTAATTATTTTGATTAATGTATTATTATCGCGCTTCAAAAAAAAAAAAAAAAAGAAAAAAGTGTGTGACTTACGGTTACAAGATGGACATGGACATTGGACCTATGTATACATATTGTACGCCCGCGGAAAACAAATAAAAACTAATAGTTGGTGCAACAGGTCCGTATAGGGACAAATATTGACATGTTTGGTTTAAAAAATACTATTGCCTAACTATTTAGCTGAAAGCTGAGTATGAGATATTTTTCGGGCTGAAAGCATTACCAAATCGAAAATGGTGTTTTTGGAATAGGTATGTGAGTGCAATTTCTAAAATTTGTGTTTGCAGTGATTTTAACTAAAAATGAATGACGCAATAATTTTGAAAACATCCATTTTCTCTGAGTATTCATTTTGGTCAAAATCGTAAATGCCGTTTTCAGGTAAACTAAAGAACACCAGATTAAAAAAAAGCGTTTTTCCAAAATCCATTGTATGTTAATGATAATATAGAGAAAAACTGAATTTGATATTCATTTAGGAATGAAAAATTAGGAACCTTATTGCCTTAGAAATTAAGTTCTTCTACAATCGTATTAACTGTTTTCGAGATATGCCAATCTTTCAAAAGTGCCGTTGTTCGATTTTTAAGTGAAAAACTGAGTATATGAAGCGATATAAGCCTCACCTACTTCAGCTCAAACATAAATTTTGGGTGAAATAATTAGAGCCGTTTTCGAAAGAAATTAAACTTTTTTAAAACCTCTATATGGAAAAAGACATTAAAAATGGGGGAATACTTGCAACAAAAAAAGTGGCCCCGAACTGTAGGCCCACAACAAACAAACCGTCATTCGGTCAAACTTACCTTTTAACCAAGTTGTAATACCCCGCAATATGCGTAGTAGGCTGATTGCTGCAATCACCGCTTTTTGCTACATCCGCCCTATTTGATAAGTTGCCAGAGGGCACAGGGGAGGGTCTAACCGATACGGTCACCACCCGCCCATCCGAAGGCATACTGTCGACCGTTCACTTCCTCCTTGACCAGCCTTTATTAAACCTCCAGTAGGTAAGGTACACGACGAAAGGGCCGATCTACTAATCACCGATGGCACATACGGTTTGCGTCATTATGACGAGAAGTTTAAGGATTATAAACGAAGGGCACACTGTTTCGGTTACTCAGCGCATATATCTGAAGACATGAGGGATGAGGATTACAGGCGAGGGGAAGACTGTTTCGGTCACCCTTCAACTATCCGAAGATAAACTAACTTGATTCTCTATACGAGACATATAGGAGGATTGAAGTTAAAGACTATAATAGTCATAAGCACAAAGATAGCTAAATTCGCCCACTAGTATGTCCGGCCTAGATAGAACTCTGGCCTTATCCCCCCTCTCCCTTCCCTTAACTCATGTGGTATCAAAAAGGCCCTATATAAAATTGGTCTAAGTGTGTCTTTTCATACAGCCACCTTACCTAACCTAACCTAACCTAACCTATAGGCCCACAAAGTCCAAATCAGAAATGTAGCCAAATTCGGGTTGCCGTACAGACAGACAGACAGCTGTCAAAAAATGAATAGTTTACTTAAAACTTTCTTAATGGCTGAAAAAAATGAAATTAAATATGAAAATTTTCTATATAATTAATGTCGTTTTCCATTGGGCAAAAAGAAGCGTCCGGGAGAGTCCGGAATCGAAAAAATCACTTTCTGAAACCGTTCCATTGGCACAAAAAATACTCTTCTGTTGATTCTGAGGAGAGAATTTCGCTTCTGGATTTGAAGTCAGAATCCACTCAAGAAGCACTCACACAAGTGCAATTTATGTATTTTATACAAGTCAGATGACAGCTGCCGTAGATTATTTTTTGGCATTTCACAAATACTTTTGTAGATTCAACCAGAAGCAGTTTTCTTGTTCCATTGGATTTCAGATTGAGTCGATCCCCGAGTGAAACCAATGGAAAACGACATAACGTGATCTAAATACGTGAGCTAAATACCCACTCCAAGTTGTGTCCGCCATCTTAGGCGTTGTCCCTCCAGAATCAACGACTCTGTCATCGCGTTGTTGCTCATTCGCTGTATATCTACATGTACTAGCCATCCAAGGTTAATGCTATCGCTGTACCTTCGTGTACAACCCGTTAAGTTCGCCGGTTTATATCTTCCTCGACCCACTTTATTTTCCTTTCATTTACAACTTAATTATGGGGCTGCATACTTTTAAAGTAGGTAAAAATAAAGTAGGTATAAGAATATTTCTATATTTCTATAACAAATAATCTGTTGACGTTTTTGTGAAAGATTTCACAATCTAATTAGCTTTGCTTGCTAATGGAACAGACAAACAGTCCTCAGAAGTCGTTGTTCAGCTCTATATCGATTAGAATCTTACCTAATGAAATCAAAAACATTTGTATACGAACGGAAGCGTGAAGACGCGTTGACTATTGACATTAGTTCGAATACAACTTTGGGTGAAAAGAACACATTAGCACACGTAAACAAGGAAAGTGAAAACAATAATCTTTTATAGCGCTATTGCTGAGTTGGTAGGCAGTATTCTATAATGAAAGTGCTAAACAATGTGAAGAAAACGTTTAATAGGTATAAAAAGAAATAAGATTTCTATCCCACACTAAGTAAACAAAAAAAGAAAGCTTAAGCTTTCTTTTAACAACATAAATTCGTCTTGAACTTTGTCGGAAGATGGCGAGGCACCGCAGGATTACATATCTCTAGGGGTAGGGTTAAACTTGCATTTCAGTTGAAAACTTAGAACAGGAATGCTAGAACGCGTTAGGTATTCAATGCCGGACAGCTATACTTTTCTGCAAAGAGCGGGAGATAAAATCAGATATCCATTCTCCGCCTGTGATTTGGACATGCAGGTCTTTGAAGAAATGTAAATGACACCAAGCTGTGTTTTATTTTTGCAAGCTAAAGAAAAAGATTGCCTACTTTGAGAACATAGATGCCCAAAAGGAAAATTGGAAATACTCTTTTATCCATTGGTTGATGGAATTGCACATGTTGGGTGTTGAGTTTAATTGCGCAAGAAACGTTCGAATTCGCTTTCTGGGGAGATGCGTTTGAAGAGAACTATAACTTGCAATAACTTAAGTGCTGAAATACCCTCTATCCCAAGCATTAAGGGGAACCGATTTTTCCTAGTGAAGGTCGTATCCATATCTTACAAAAAAAAAAAAAAAAAAAAATAGGAAAAAATGCAAGAGTTTTCTAAGAAGGCTCTGGAATATCATAGGATTAGATCTTTCAATAGAATATTACAGAAATCTGCAACATAATTCACTGGGGAGTGCATAATGATGGTTACACTGCAGCAGGAACGCAACTCATCTTTAAGGCCCGTTTGCTGATACCAGAGACAATACTGAGACCCCCAACTTCGACCGATTAACAGTTATTTGCCTACAAGCTAAATTTTACGCTCCCAAAAAGTTTAGGTGCGCTAGTATTGTTGCATAGAAATTCGTATTGACAAATGTCAAAAATCCTCTCAACCAACACATTCGCACCTAATCTTTTTACATTTCACTGTGGGCAAAGCAAAACGGATAGGAATTGGCGTACACGGATAGGACAACAAAATGGCGGATTCCTGGCAAAAATTGAGGCGGCCAGCGGCAAGAGGATTGTGAGTTGGGGGTCTCAGTATGGTTTGTTAATGGCTGATACTACCTACTTATAGCGATTTGAGTTCTACTACCGAACCGAAAAAGAGAGTTTTATTTAATATCATAGGTACAAATAAGTACAAGTAAAATTCATTTACATAAATGTGTAGTCTTATACCATGTTCCCACCAACGTGATTTAGCTAAATCCACTTGATTTAGCTAAATCATCTCATAAATTACCTGATTTATCATACATTTTCGTGATTACTAATTACGTGATTTAGACGTGTTTAAATTTTAATAACGTATCTGTCCACACAAAATAAAATCAAACATACCTACCTTTATTATGTTCAGCACTTCATTCAGCAAACAAAAAGTCAGTGATGGGACTTGAGGAAAGTGAAACGGTGGTAGAAAAGTGGTAGAAAAAAAAAAATTGTCCATGATAAATAATTCAGTAAATAATGAAGTAATGGCGCAGTAAATGGTGTATACTGGACTGGAAGTTTTTGCTGATGCAATTCTTCGAAAAAAATACTGATAGCTGAGTGTGTATGGGTAAAAGTAAGTAGTAGCAGTAGGTATAGTAAGTACAATTTTCAATTTAATGATGGAAAATAAATATTATTAGCAAATAGCTTTGTTAAAAGGTGGTAGATTTCGAGTTCTGGTAGAATTTCCGAAAGTGTAAAAAGTGATTGAAATACCACTTAAGTGTTAGAAGTCCCATCACTGATATGGCAAAGTTGGCGTAAATGTCACATTTAATCACTTAAAGTTCGGTGGGGAAGCGTTTCGTGATTTATAAATCACTTCGGCTAAATCACGTTGGTGGGAACATGGTATTAAGCCTCGATTCTTAAACTGTAAAGTTTTCAGGGTTCCGCGACTCCCTTGAATTAAGGATAGTAAAACACAGAAATATTTTGTAAGTGTGCAATTAAAAAAAATGTTTAGGAAAATGTTTGACGTCTGATACGCAAACTAACATCGAGTGGGTACAAAATCCACTTCTAATTAAAATCCAGCCTACGAAACTAAGCATTCCAGAAAACGAGTCAAGCAGAGTTCTTCTTCATCAAAACATGTATTTGCTTCTGTATTATTGATAGAATTTTGGGTTTTTATTAGGAGTGAACACCCTGAACGTTAAATTTGCTCCCTTTTGTCACAACGTATTGCTGTGAAGCAGGCCTTTCAGCTTATACTTATAAAAAGACTAAAACGGATCGAGATTGTACGCTGCCCCAGATATGCGAATACAGCTTTCGGATAGATAGAAGTCATTTAAAAACAAAAAATTATATATCAAACAATGAAACAATTTCCTTCTTTACACTAACCATGAAAAGAATATCTTAAATAAAAAAATTGATTTTGAAATGTGTTGTTTTTCATTTTTTATATCGTATCTAATACGCTATTCACACAGCACCGAAAACCGTGTTTTTGTTGATGCATTTACATTGAAAACCAACTAGTTTTCGTTTGACGTTTCAATCATCTATGAAACACTAATCGATCGAATTAATTAACCAATAAAATGAATATAGTGCATTTAAAAATATTAAGAGCATATCAATTAATTGTGGAAAATGATTTTAAGTTGTGAGCTATGACATTTGTTAGGTCATCTGTTCTGCTGAATTTGCTGATTATTGCAAAAGGTGTGTTTGTTTCAACAACCCAACGATTGAAAGCCGTGTTCGTGGTGTTTTCATGGAAAACGACTAAATTCTTCTCTTTGCGTTTTGCGGTTACGTCGTGATTTCCTAAAAAAATTGTAAGTTCAACACATAAAAAACATGAAAATGTTACTTTTTTTTTAAACGAAAGCACTTAGTAAATCTGAGAGATAAATAAACTTTATAAACAATTTGAATAACAATTGTATTTCAGAAAACTCACGTCGAATCCGATAGTTCCATTATGTCCTTTGCAGTTCCCCTTCTTAATATGCATACGCATTTGATTTTCGTTGGATGGTCCTTCCACATTGTTTAATATATTCTACTCAAATATACTATCCATTTATTTTTTATTTGATTTCTGTAAAATAAATTCTAATTTGCTTTGCTCTATCTCTGCTGCCATTTAATGCAAAAAAGCTGATTTTCCGACCAACTTTGAACGGAAATGCCTGTCGATAGGACAGTCCACAGTCTCACCCGGCGGATTTCACGATGCATATTATGGAAAGTGAAGTGAATCTCAAATACGCCGTATTCCACGATAGGGGTGACTGATATGACGAAATGCTGGACATTTGGCCTAAAATTTTTAATATATCCGAAACGATGAGTTGAAGTGCGGTGTAAATCTACTATTAAACGAGTCATTTTGAAACTGATATGCTTATGTATGGGTAAACTTCTGTTTTCGATGAAGTAAAACATATTTGGACCTTGTTTAGGGTTTCACAGCTTAATAAGTTTGAGAACCGCTGGTCTAAAAGACAAAAGTTTGTTGTTTTTTTAAACAGCTGATGAAAACAGATTTTGTTTTGTTTATCACTTTTCTGGCTTCATAGATTCGAACATTTTCCAACACTGCTCGTAATGCCAGAATTGATTAAAATCTTTAGTTCGTGTGGTGCTCGCAAGACACAAATTTTTAAAAGCCAATTCAATTACTTGCATATTCTGGTGACATCGATATCGTTTGTAGATCATAACGATATGTTATTGATGCTATTGCGAATATGAACACTAGCGCAAAAACAGGTTCAGTTGTAATTGAGGCACTGCATCAAGACCTATATCCATACAGCTTCAAACCCTGTAATGTGGGGATTCAGCCATCGATCTTCAAACCAGGAAGATCTCATCAATAGTCAAAGCATTCCTCATCAAACAAGTGTTTACGTCCACATATTTCTCATATTTATTATCACTTGAGTGAAAGTCTTGGTAAAAGGTATCTTTATTTTCACGAAAGCTACTTTCTTATCGTAAAATAATCAATGCTTGCATTTTCTTACATGACCTTTTCAACTGACTCTTTGCTTCACGAAATGTTCGCCCCTTTTGGTCGCTGTCTTAGGACCACCGGCGATACCGCTCTAAAAATCAAATGGGAAAATCAAATTTAGTTTTCTATTTCAAACGGCGACCACACTCTCATTCATAACGTTCTCCTTTTTTAGCAGTATTCGGTATACTTACTGTTGTATGTGAAAAGTATAACACACTTCCTTGCCTGCATCTTCATATGCAACCTACTCACTCAAATAGAAATGATGCCTTAGTTGCAGTGACTATTGATGTTTACACATTGTAAAATGAAAAATTTCCAATCACGTCTGTTGTCAGTCACCAGAAGACATTAGATGGCCGTTAAGTGTTAATTAGAAAGCCATGAAAGAAGTGGGAATTAAATCGGTTTCTCTCACTAAAAGCGAAATTTATAGCGCTGAGAACAAAAAGAACACCAACTCCAGCATCACTCTGCACTGTATTCGTTTATTCTTGTTTGTGATTCGGTGATGCCAAGACGTTGTTAACTTTTAATTCTTGCTAAAAATGATTCACGTTTTGAAGTTCGTTTTGCTAACGTTATTCGTGAAATTTACACTAAGCTTGGAAAATGTTCTTATATATCCAACGACAAATCCTCACATGAGGGTGAGTGTTTTTTTTTTTTTTTTATTTGCTTGTAGCCAAAAAAAAAAAATATTCGTTTTTTATTTAGTTTCTGGCGGGTTTCGGTGTTCCTGTGGAAGATCTAGACTACGAAACTGTTGTGATGGGCTACGTGTTTAGGACCAAATTCAAATTGCCACCATCGGTGAAAAATTTACTAACGCATAGCACTGTCAATGTGGCAAGAGGACATGGCGTTTCTGATGATGGCTTTATTGACCTACAATATGTGAACAGTACGCATAGTGGGGATTATGCGAATAATGGGGACGAGCAGTCAAATGATCTTTTTGAAACTGAGCCAGACCGTAAAGGCTCAGGATATCGGTGGGCAGTATACAAAGGACTGGAGGTGTTTGGTGATAGGTAACATTAAACGACTATTGGCATGGATAACAATTAACATTTTGATTGAACAAAATCTCAGAATGGGCCTATCTGGAAGAGCTTGCGTATTAAAAAGCATATGTGAGGCGGCAGAGGTACCCTTTCACTATCACAATGGCATATACGCGGAGATGTTGCATATCATACTTACGTAAGTTTAAAGGAAAAAGAATATTTGTTGGTCGATCTCACAAAAGTACATTTCTAGTCCTTCGTCCTCCGTGGATAGAATATCAACGCATTCCGACAACGAATACTTGCATGCTGAAGTTCTGGGCAAGTCCGGAGCTCCATGCGATCGGTTATTTAAGGAGTGCAGAAGGTCTTTTCTGGATCAGTTTTCGGATGTCTACGATATGACGAAGAGTATTTTTGAGCAGTTTGGCAAGTGACAGTGAAAAATAATAAACACTGGATATATTGAAGAGGAAAACATAAGAGTAGACTAATTTGTTTTATTTGCAAGTAATGTTTGAAGGCGGTACTAATAACTGTTTTTGGTGTTCAGATTATATTTTACGAGCTCACAATGACGACTATTTTTATATGAAATCATTCTACAAAATATTAGAAATGATTTAGTTCGCGAATATAATTCGATGATAATGCACGATGCTATGGCGATGGAGTACAAAATATATATTCATGCAGAATGATTGTCGCTGAGAAAAGGACTTACCAACGTCGTGTTTATGAGGGAACCCAACTAATCCTTTTCCATTTGTCGTTTTCCCGCTGTTTAGCACATCGTCACAACTTAAAAAGTTTAATGCGATGGGTCGTTTTTCGTTTAAAATTTTTTTTTCCGAGGTATGTGCAAATCTTCCAAAGACACTATGAGAATAGCAAGAGCGTGCTCATAGTAGTGTCAGATTTTATTTAGATTTTACTGACTAAAAACACCACCCTTCGAAGGATTGTTTGATATTGCAACTTAGATATAACTTAACAAGCAATTTTCGTATCACGAAATAACAACTTTTGACAGGTAACTTTCCAATGAAAGATCCTGCATGTTCCGCAATTTAGTAGCGGTTAGTCTTATCTTGCCAAGTCGAATGGTTTCGTTCTTTGTAGTCGGCGTAATACATTGCTCTCGTCCAAAATTTGTCGGACTGTATTGTTGATATGTCCGATTAGTCGATTTTTATGCTTATTCGTTTACCTTATTCAGTGCGAATTTCAGTTTTGAACGTAGTAAGGGTAGTGCCATCTTCTATTGGTATATCGGAAGAGTCTATTCCCGAGATATGATTCTAGAATATAATATAGGCATACGGGGAGAACTTGTCGTAGTTTTAAGCCGTCGAGCCACACCTTATCTTAGCCTTGTGAGACGTCAGGAAATACGCTTAATCATATATTTTTTTCCTCAAATGCTTTCTCGATTACGTCGGTAATTCTATGCACTTGGTCAATCAGGGACCTTATGGTGTTCAGGAATAAGATTATTGTCTTCTATAACCGGTTGTAGGCGTCTAAGCAATATTTTCTCGAAAACTTTGGATATGACTGGAGGAAGGGAAATAGGTCTATACGATTTTACTTCATTTGGCAGTTTTCCTGGTCTTAATTTTAACTAAGTTCAAGTTCCAATACAATCTTATTAGAGATTCTGCAATAAAACATAATAACCTTAACCATGTATAAAAATAAGCAGCTATTAATAGAAGCGCAAAAAAAAAAAATGTTATCCATGTTATACTGAAAACTTGGCTCTAACCGAATCAGTCGTGGAAACGCGTCACGAAATAAAAGTAAAAAGTGGAAGATGTATTTCATAAGCTTTGGGTTAATATATTGTTATAAATGGGTTTCTTGCATTTGGAGAATAAAAAGCTATACAAGAAAAAAGGGAGTAGACTTGAAATTTGTGTTTTTAAGCCAAAAACCAAACCGAACTATTAGTCTGTTACACTTTACCTTCTCAACGCGCATTCAAAGCAGCACTTCGTTTCGGAGAGTTTCGATAAAGAATTGTGAATTGGGCTACAATCGCCGGGACTACTCTCAAAAGGCATCATTTAGGCTCACGCAGAAGTCAGTCTTCCGACGCTAAAACATTCTCATCCAATCAACATACTTCTATAGTCCCCCGTTATGTTCGTTGATTTTAAGAAGGCCTTTGAACTGGTTCATCTTTTTTACATAATGGTTGGTAAGTAATTCGCAAGAGATGAATACAAAGTTTAAAATAGTTCTAATAATCAAACAGGAGTCAAAGGAGAAAAAAATCACATTAACTTTAACTTTAACCTTTAGTCTAAAAATAGCAGTTTTTCAAATTTCTGAAAATCCTACGATTTTGCTTTATAACTTTTTCCCACGGAAGGCCTTAAGGACAAAAGGGAGTTGTCCAATGACATATCAACACTAGTTGCTAATTTAACGTACTTGCTATACTAGGAACTAGGTAACTTTAAAGTGTGCCTGTAGAAATATTCGCCCACTTAGCGAAAAACATTAACCTGCAACCCCCCTGCTTGGGCTACTGTTTAGGGGTGCGGTAGGTGCTATATTGGGTGTATGCAAAGTTGTTTATATTCATGTTTCGCATGCATTGAAAGAAACTTCGCAAGACATACCCAACCTCGAAAGAGTGATCCCAAGCAGGGGGTTTGAATTTGCATAGGGCAAAATTCACTTTAACAGCAACAACAGTGATAGGCAACCGCGTTGTATTTTATATTTATTTATTTGGAAAGAACACTTTCTGAAAAACGTGGAAGTGATTTTTCCAACTGAAAAAATGACCAACAAATTCTACTAGGGACTCTTGCTCAAAGTGCCTTGGGACTCACATAGTTTATAGACAGACAGACAGGCAGAGAATAAAAGGTCTTTTACGATTCAAATATGCAAAATGTTTAAACAGTTTATTTCATCTTAGTTTGTATATACAATACATTTGTTATAGTCATAAATAAGGGCTGCTAACTGAATTATGATATTTATCTGTGCATCAGTAGAGCACTCTTCAGAGTATAGCTGGGTTTGTGGAACGGTCTCATCAACAGGTTTGGTCAATTGTTTGATAGAATTACTAGTTTTAAGTCCGACCTCAGTGGTCTTAACTGCTGCTTTAGTGTAGCATATTGCTGCCAAATATCCATCTGTGTAATGTTTACATTTTTTGTATGACTCCACCAGATCAATTATATCAAAAATTATTTCTACTGATAGTATTGCAATTTTGGATCCCGAAGCCCTAGTTTTTCCACCGCACACATTAAAAAAATCTTCTGCAGTTGCAATGGCACTTTCAATTTTAGCTTCATAAGCCTCATCACAAACTTTACTTTCCTGCTCAACATGTGCTAGAGGTTTCACAATAGCATCACCATACTTGTGCTCGATGTAATTAAGGACTTGCTGTACCAGTTCGTTCAGGGCTTCTGAATAGCTCTCCAAGGTTTTTGTTCTTTCTTCAATGGGGTCGATAACACCTGCGTTTGTCTGTACGAACTAAATTTTTTAACTTAAGTTAGCTTTTCAGAAAATGCCCAACAAAATACTTACCAAAACTAGGCAAAATGCCAACAATCCGAAAATTGTTAATTTCATCATTATTATGATAGAGTTAGTGGTTCACAAAAACTGTTGGTGGGCACTTTGATTCACATTACTTTTATACCTGAACCTAAGCGTATCAAATGGCGATTTTCACAAAAAAAAATTCTGATAATAATTTTATTTGCGACGGATTATCTTTGATTTATTTTTATACTATCAGAGCAGCCACTCATAGATAGATAAGGATACGATCAAATCACATTTGAATAGATAAAAAAAAATATTAAATTTTTAATTATGAAAAATTTCAGACAAGTCGCAATAAATTCAGAATTGATTAGGCTGATAAACACTACGTAAATTGGATCTGCTTTGTTTGCAACGATTTTGAAAATCAGTTTATATGCAATTCAATGCGTTAACGTAAGTCGTAGTATTTCTAGAAAAGCCGGTTAGCTAAAGGTCTACAACTGACAACGTCTTGTTACTCAAAAAAGTGCATCTCGCAATACCGTTCCCCTCACACAGGTAAATTTTCCCAAATTCATGGCCAAAACTATAAATATATATAGATATATAGATTTCGAGAGATATTCGAATCAGACCACCACTGTCGGGTCTCTTTTCGTCTCTCTACCACTATAAATCTTACCCAGAGAGACTTTCTGGATTTCTCCAGAGTTCTTCCCTGAGCTCAATTCCTAGTGTTAACGCTAGCATCTGTTTATGGGAAATCTGTTTCATCGACTGGGTCTCGACCCAATGATGTCCCAAGATCCTCATTCTTTTGCCAGCCAACGCCGGACATTGACACAGTATGTGTGCCGCTGTCTCAGGTTCCTCCAGGCATAGTTGACAGGTATCATCCTCTCTAAGGCCCATCTTCCTTAAGTGATACCCGAAATTACCATGTCCTGTTAACAAAGCCACCACCCACTTCAATGTTCCTCGACTCATGCTTAGAACCCTTCTTTGAGTGGAGCAGGTCGGCCACTTAATTGCCATTTTAGCCTGTCTACACTGTTCCACGGTTGACCACCTTCTCAGGTGTTCCGCCGTGATCCATTTGTGAATCAGCTGTTCTACCATTCCTTTGCCAATTGAAGAGAATGGTTCTGGTCCCAGCAACTTTTCAGTTGACCCCTGTTTTGCAAGGGAGTCCGCCTTTTCGTTGCCTTCGATCCCTATGTGTCCTCGTACCCAAGTCAGTGTTACTTCATTTTTAGATGAACACTTATTGAGCTTAAGTACACATTCCAGTGCCAATGATGTTGTTATGTTTGTTTGTTCCATGCATCTGATCACCGCCTGATTGTCCAGTGCTATAAGGATATTTCTTCCCTCCACCTGACTCTCAAGCAAATAGTCCAACGCATGCAGCAATGCAATCATCTCAGCCTGGTATACAGAAGTGTGATTCCCGAGGCTAACGTGACGGGCTAGTTCCAGCTCTGCTGAATAGATACCGGCACCCGCTCCGTCATCCATCATGGATCCATCTGTGAAAATCACTATTTCACCACTCCTTTTTTCTGGAAGTAATCCATCCTCAATACGAGTTTTGTGATTCCTTTCCATTATACGCACCCTTGTTATCCCATCCATAGGCATGTTCAGTTCCCTAATCTCGTTTTTGACAAGTTCCAGGATCTTCCTATGTCCATAGATGGTACCACGATTGTGCCATTTCGCATCTCGATGCAAACGAAGTGCCGTTAGGGCCGCTGTTTTCTTAATAAATAAGTCTAGCGGTAAGATCCCTAGGATCACTTCCAATGCGCATGTTGGTGTTGTCCTTATTGCACCTGTAACTCCTATACATGCTAAACGTTGGATCCTATCCAAGTGCTTCCTCACAGTTTTCTGGGAGGCTTTCGCCCACCATACAACCGAGGCGTAGGTAATAATGGGTCTAGTTATCATCGTATACATCCAGTATGCTGACCTAGGCGAGAGTCCCCACCTCTGTCCACATACGCGTTTGCACTGATGTAGTACCCTTTTTGCCTTCCTGACCTTCTCCTCAACATGGTAGTTCCAAGTAAGTCTAGTATCTAGATAGACTCCGAGATACTTAACCTTCTTGGCCATTTTTAGTTCCGATCCGAAAAGTGTTAAGGGTCGAAATTCCAGATTTTTCAACTTCCTTGTGAAGATTATTAGATCTGTTTTCTCCGCATTAATGGAAAGCCCTTGTTCCAGACACCACTGTTCCACCACTTTGAGTGCATTTCTCATGATATCTGCGGTGACGTCTATGAAACTGCCTCTGGCCATTATTGCTATGTCGTCGGCATATCCCACTGTGTGAATGCCAGTCGCCTCAAGTCTGTCGAGAAGAGAGTCCACAGTGATATTCCACAGTGTAGGTGAGAGAACACCTCCTTGTGGGCAACCTCTGCTAACCCTTCCTCTGAGTTTTGAGGTTCCCGTCTGAATATTTATCGCCCTTGTGTTCAACATATTGTCCACCCATCTTACCACCAATGGGTTAACCCTACGTTTTTCCAAGGCTTGTTTCAGACTTTCAAAGCATATCTTATCGAAGGCACCTTCAATGTCCATTATGGTGGTCATCGCAATGCCCCCGGTATTTAGCTCTTCTTCTGCAACGCGTACTACTTGATGTAGCGCTGTTTCTGTAGACATGCCTGCCCTGTAGGCATGCTGTCTACTATTTAAAGGATACATCTTAAGCGCAGTACTCTCCATATAGTCCACCACCACCCTTTCCATTGTTTTCAACAGAAAGGATGTTAGGCTAACTGGCCTGAAGGCCTTTGCCTCGGTGTAATCCTTTTTCCCCGGCTTTGGAAGGAAGACCACATTTGTCTCCCTCCATGTAATCGGGATATAGCCTATTGCTAGGCATGCAACGTATATATTCCTGAGCATTGGTGCAATTACGTCTACTCCCCATTGCATTAGACCCGGAAATATACCATCCGGCCCCGCGGTTTTGAAGGGTGAAAATGTTGCTATCGCACCCTTGACCGCTTCTGGTGTTACGATCCGTTCTGCTTCCGTCCTATCCATCCTGTTCGCTCCTTGTTTCCTTGGAGCCCAGGGCTGATCTGACTTATAGCTTCCTGGAAAGTGTACCTCCATTAGGACCTCATTTGTCTGATCCAGTGTTTCCAACATCTCCCTATCTCTATTACGAATGAGTCCGATCTTAGAAACTGGATCCCTGGAGACAATCTTTTGTAGTCTACTGACATCAGACGTACTCCTCATACTCGAGCAAAAGTCTCTCCATGACTCCCTTTTACGTCGTCGCAGAGTAACATTCATCTCTTTCTTTTTCGCCTTATACTCATCCCATGCTTCGGGTTCTCCCCTCCTCATGGCGTGATTGAAGGCCTTCCTCACATCCTTTTTTAGCTTTTCAAGTTCCCTACACCACCAAGGCGCTGGATCTTGTTTTTCCACTAAGGTAGGTGTGCAAGCCACTCGATACGCATCCTCAACAGCTGATTGCAGATGCTTCAGCTGAGATTCTACATGCCAAGTGTTTTTCGGTATTCCGAATCCTTTTACATTCAGTTTTTCCTCCAATACTTCAAGGTATTTAGTCCTATCCGTATTCTTCGGAATTCTGATGTATTTTCGATCTTTTTTTCTTTTAGACCCGTAGCGAACATCAAATGAAATGGCTCTGTGATCCGACAATGTAGCCTGATCCCGTACCCTCCAATTTGATATTCTTTCAATTATCTGGCTACTGCACAGGGTAACATCGATCACTTCCTTCCGCCTCACATCCACGAAGGTTGGCTCTGTTCCCCTGTTTAATATAGCCAGATCCTTGCATGATACAAATTCGAATAATGCTTCTCCTCTGTAATTATCGTTGGTGCTGCCCCACACTGTGTTATGTGCATTGGCATCACAACCAATTATTAAGTCCTCATTCCTGTTCCTGCATGCATTCACCAAAGACTCCAACTCTCTTGTCGGAGGAGGGTCCGGAGAATCATACGGCAGGTATGCAGATGCTACGACAAAAGTTCCCGCACCTGAACCTACTCGTACTGCTGCAAGGTCTGGGGCACAAAGATCCGGCAATTTATATGCTTGAACTCCGCGCCTCACCAGGATACAGGACCTAATTCTTTCGCTGGTTTGCGCATAATGCAATTCAGCCATGCTATTTGGGAGTCCTCTAATCTTTCCTCTAAAGATCCAAGGCTCCTGTATGAGGGCTATATCAAACGAATCCTCATCAAAGCATTTAGTCATCATTGCTGATGCTGCTTTGCTGTGATGAAGGTTCAATTGAATCACCCTGAGCTGACTGACAGTCCGCTGTACATGTTGTCCATCGACATAACCACTGCATTTTGGTACCTGTAGACTGACCTCATGTTGAGCAGACTGTCCGTCCTCCTCTCCGCCTTCCGTCCCCTGCTTCACAGTTTCGGGTGGATTCATGGTCCCGGAACACTTAGACCGTTTCCTAGATCCACCGTCCTCTGGAGAGGTTTCGGTCGACATCCTATTGGCAACCATTTCGGTCAACTCATCGACCAATCTGTTTGTGCCTTCCACGGAGACAGATTTGGCCAAGGCCAATCTCTGTTTCCTTCTGACCCTCCTCATCCTTTGCTTCAGTTGTTTGTGCAACTTCCGCGCGGAATCGAGTTGTCCTTCCTCTTCCAATTCGGCTTCCGCAGTTTCGGCTGACCTCTTGTCGCATTTCTGCTCCGCATTGTCCACCTCCACTGACGATTGATCAGCTAAAACTTTTGGTTTCCCATCAGAGTCCACTGACCCATCGAGCTTATTCGGGTTCGTTCCAGCGCCTTCCAACACCTTCTCGACCCCTTCCAAGCCTTCCGCCTCGTTTTCCGATGGAATTTTATTTTTATTTTTATTATTTTGGTTTATATAAATGTACCCACGAGTAGGGGAGGTTTATACAGACCGAATAGGCAGAGATCCCCAATACCTATCCTACTCAACTGAATTACAACAGAGGATTGAGCTGCCCCTGAGGAGTCTCCATTAGCGGTTCAATTACCCCTGAACCCTGTGAACCAGTAGTTTTACCAACCTTATCACAGCTCCCTCGACATTGCAGACTAGTCATCTTGGAGTTTAAGGGTTGATCGATTGATCGGATTGGATCTTGGTTCTTCAATTCACATTCAGTTCTACTAGAGCAGTGGGTTCACTACCCTGGTCTAACATCCTGTTCCTCTACTTAAGCCGCCCCACCACGACAAGGTGCCCAATCTTCGGATAAAGGTAGATGAACTTACCGACGGGGCCAAAACTATAAAAAAAAAAAAAAAAAACGATTTTTTTTTGTTTTAATGCAAAATTGTTTACAGTTTGTAAACATGAAAACATGAGCTTTGAAACTGATTCATCATAGGATTCAGATTGTGGCTGTTTAAACAGTGGATGCTTCTAAAGTGCAAAGTTTGGTTTGTGATAAGGACTAGTTTTGCTTTGTTTTTCTTTTAATGATATTTTGCGCTTTTAAGATAATTCAACATGAGTTCTGTTTCTAGTAGAATATTCGAAAACAGTGATGGCCCCTTTTTGCAATATTTTGAGTATAAAGTACTTTTAAGCTTTTTAAGATATTTGATAATGTAAAAGATCAAGAATCAACTTGATTGAAATTGCTAAGTAACGATTGTCTTAAAAGTAAGATTTATGCGGCTCTCACACTGAGGCAACAAGCAATAAGCAATACGAAACTTTTATTTTAACCTATTCTCACATTGAAGCATCCGAATACTTCGATGATTAGCCCGACATATTTTTAAAATTAATTAAAACGAAGTAACATACGGATTACCATGCTTAAAACAAGAATCATTCAAGAAAAATTTGGTAGCACACTTTTAACCAAATCAGTAAGCAGAGGAACACCTCAAGGTGGGGTGATCTCTCCTCTCTTATGGATTATGGTACTTAACAAAATCCTGCCTAGACTCGACAGGGAAGGTATTAAAGTCGTTGCGTATGCGGATGACGTGGTTGTTCTAGTATCAGGAATGTTTCCGAACGTGATAACGTCGGTTGAGAAATCGTTTGACGTATACGCCAAAATGTACTTTTTGGGCTATAAATGCAGTCGTATGTTTTCAGGTGTGCTCTTTCCAAATCATGTTGTCTTTTGGTCCTATCTCTAGCCAATCCTGAGATATCTAGTATTGTTTTGACGTATATCCACCCAAATTAATAAGTTAGAATATTGGTTTGACGTAAACGCCTTTTTTTTGTTGGATTTAAGTCAAATTTTCTATGCAATTCCCATTTTCTTTTTTTTAAGTATCGTTTTGCCGTATGTCCACAGACATCAATTATACGACAAGAAAACTAAAAAGTATATTCAGAATTGTTTTGACGTACGTGCATGTTATTATAAATATGTGTATTTCATCGTATACACGTACGCGTGGACAAAAACAACAGGTTTAGTTTTGGTTTGCCGTATTTGCATATCTTATACCTTTAAACGAGCAATTCTTGTATGTATATAAATTTATTTATTTATTTCTGTGATCTCGGAAACGGCTCTAACGATTTCGCTGAAATTTGGTATATGGGGGTTTTCGGGGGTAAACAATTGATCTAGATTAGTCTTATGTTTGGGAAAACGCGTGTTTTCGAGTTTTCATGCGTTTAATGGTGAGTGAGTTTATTTTTCTGACTTTGCTGCCTCTTACTCGTCATTACTCAAACAATTCTTAATCAATGCAAACAAAGTAAAATACTTAGGAGAGCCAACACTTTTATAGTTATTTTAAGCCATCAATCAGCTTTCTATGTCCTCTTAAAGCTGAGCTACAACCTAAAATCTAACATAAAAAAAAAGTATTTTCTCAAATCGAACATTATCAGCAGCCGAGGTTCTTGATCGTTGTTCTGCTTTGGGGTGGTTGGGTGGCGCACATCGCACAAGCACGTTCATATGAAAAAAAAAAAACTGTGTGGTGTTTTCTCCAAATTAAGTGAAACGAAAGAGAAGTATGGGACGTGAATGTGTATAAGTTAATAGAATTTACGCAGAAATTTGTAAAAAAATATTTTTCAGGGCAGATTACCCTGTCCTTTATTGTTTGAAGAATCGATTAAGACTGAGCTAAAGAATAAAGAAGACTCTTACAAATTAAATTATCAAAGCTTGCATTTTCATTTGTTACAATATTGATTTCCCTAGCTTGCATTTTATTTCCCAATAAGAATTTCTTTGGAAATTAATTTCTTTACCCAGACGCTAGGTCAGCATTTCCGCTGCGCGTGCGAGTGGTTGACGAAGTTAACTCTTCCCCCTTTAAATGCGATGGTCCTCAATCGCCTAAAAGTAAGGAAGGTTGTTGAACTGTGTTTGTTGGATTCTTCCTTTTGGTAAACTTTCAGTGTGTGGTGGAGCTTCGATGTTCTTAATTTCTTGTTGCTGGACTATGACTCTGGTTTCATTACTTGAATGCCTTGTAATGATTCTATAGATGGTGATAATTACTAGGATAATCCCGATGAGACTTATTGTTCCACAGCTGATGAATGCGTAAGTTTCGTTTTCACTTTTGAGCAGCTCGATACTTTTGGTATTGTTGATGTGAAGTTCGCCCATCATTTCGAGCGACAATAGTCGATGGAATCTGTTCTCTATGGGTGTTGGCTGCAGTATGGCTGGAAGAACGGTGTGTGTAGAAGCTTCGTATGCCGCAAATACTCTATTGTTTATCGTTATGTTGGTTTTCTCGTATTTAATAAGGAAGGTACCAGTAAGGTTCCGAGGTGTGGATTCGACTTGGAGAGTTCCGTTAAAGTCGTTAAGCAGGATCATTCCACTTGTTATTTCCTCGATCGACGGAATATGCTGACTATTTACTTTATTACATGTTGCTATTTTACTATTTAATAGGTTGGGAATACATGCTGAGTTATCAATATTTATAAGATCTCTTTTATTACAAATTGAAACACTATTTATTATTTTACAATCATTAGTTACGCCAAATATTTCGTTTTTGTTTCTTACAACTTCTTTATAGTCTATTTCTATGGCTACTCCATTTCTCTTTACTGGTTTTAATAATATTCGCTCATATGTGGAAGGATCGGTAGTAGGGATATTAACAATATAAAGTATGGAAACTGTGTTTGTAATTATCTTTATTTCGGCAAAATTAAGAGCTTCTTCTATAGTAGTGAAAGGGACATTTTCTTGATTTAGTGTTTTTACAGCTAGGCTTATTTCTTCTTTTGATAAAATCATTGAATTAACAATTCCTAGTTTCGCCCAATGTATGGCCAAATTAATGTTAACTAATTCTTCTTTTAAAATTTTAAACTTGTATTGAATATTTAATATTACATCTCTGTTGAAATTTTTATTGGTTTTTAGCATTGATTCAATCTCATTCGTAATCTTGGTTATGTTGTTAATTCTTTCATTATGCAATTTATTTATTACAACTTGATCGTTAGAGTTAATAAGTAGGTTATTCATCTTTCTTTTGATAGTAATGAAGTCGTTGTGGTCGGGATTACCAGCAATCCACTTCCACGTCGAACCTATAAAATCTAGAGATCTTCTTACCTTTTTTGGTTTTAGGTTAGATATCAAATTTTTTATTTGCTCGTGCTCATGGGAAAGGTATAGGAAAAGGGAATCGTTCGTGGTTTCGTTAAGTTTAAGCATTGGAGAAATTTTGGTCAAGAGTTGTTCGTATTGGTCGAGGTCAATGTCATGGATTAATTTGAAGTTTCCGTTCTGTATCTTTGTTTGTCCAGTATGTATTGAAACGAATTGAGAATTAGAGAAATCCAAGATTTGGATTTCCGCTTCCGCGATGCATAATGCATATCTGAAAAGAGAAATGTGAAATTTGTTGTTCAGTTCCTAATATTGCTTTTGTGGCAGTCGAGATAAAGCATCGGCAACTACGTTTTCCTTTCCTGGTTTGTACTTGAGTTCGTAGTTGTATTCCTCCAGGATTGCTTTCCATCGCTTCATCTTGTGGTTTGTGTTTCTATTACTCAGCGCATATGTTAATGGCTGGTGGTCCGTATAAATATTTACTTTTTTTGATCCGTAAAGGAAATTCCTAAGCGAGTTTAGAGACCAGATGATGGCGAGCATCTCTTTCTCGTTAGTGGCGTAGCTTTCTTCTGTCTTTGTCAGTGTTCTTGAGAGAAATGTTATGGGTTTTCTGTCCTGAGATAGGACAGCACCAATTGCATAGTCGGATGCGTCCGTCGTGAGTTCGAAGTCTTTGTTAAAGTTCGGATGAGTGAGAGTTACTTCTTTTGAGGTTAAGGAGTCTTTAATTTGGTTAAATGAGTAAATGCAGTTTTCGTCAAGATCTATCGTTTTATTCCTAGAGGTATGTCTGGACACTCGTCCGTCTTCCCCTCTTAAAAGGGATGTCAGGGGTTTCGCTATTTTCGCATAATCTTTGATAAATCGGCGATAATACCCTGACATACCTAGAAAAGATCTCAGGTCTTTGAGCGTTTTTGGGGGTGGTAGCTCTGTAATGGCATGAACCTTTTTAGGGTTAGTCTTAATGCCATCAGTGCTGATTACGAATCCTAAGAATTCGATTTCGGATTTAAAAAATTCGCATTTATCCAACTGGATTTTCATGTTGGCTCGTTCTAGAGTATCAAAGACGGCTTCGAGGTTTTTAAAATGTTCAGCTTTGTCTTTTCCAAAGATGACGATGTCATCAATGTAGACATAACATCGTTTTCCGATGTGCTCTCTAAGGATGTCGTCGAGAGCTCTTTGGAAAATCGCCGGAGCATTTTTTAACCCAAAGGGAAGACGAGTGAACTCGAATTTCCCGTTATTGATGGAGAACGCCGTTTTCTCAATATCGGATTCTCTGAGCTTGATCTGGTGAAATCCGCTCTTCAAATCTATGACAGAAAACCATCTATTGTCGCCGAGGTTAGCTAAGACCTCATTGATTTCCGGAATGGGGTATCTGTCGGCAATGGTGACCGAGTTGAGCTTTCGGTAATCGATCACCATTCGATATTTTTTTTCGCCTGAAGCGTCCATTTTTTTGTTGACGATCCAGACTGGCGAATTATATGGAGATTTCGATGGCCTGATAATATTATCATTTAGAAGTTGGTTGATTTGCTTTTCAACTTCTTCTTTAAGTCCTCTTGGATAGGGATAGGATTTGGAGTAGACTGGTTCGTTACATATTGTACGAATTTCTCCTTTCACGGTTGTCGCATAGGTAAGTTTTTTGTCAGGATCGGAGAAGAGTTTCGGGAAAAGACCAATAACTTTTCTGAGATAGTTAGAGTCTTCGTCATTCAGATGGGATGTTCGGATATTTACGCTATTTACGGTCTCGGTTAGATGCTGTTTAAGTTGGATAATAGTGTTCTGGTTAACTTTCATATAGTTATCTTTTATGTGAATAACCGCGTTCAGGCTTTTAAGGGTATCATTCCCTATAATGCCGTCGAATGATATAAGGGTAGGAAGTATAAAAAATTGTAAAGGGCCTATTTCAGTACCAAGAAGAGGAATAAGACTGTGGTGGGTTATTCTAATGTTTCCCCCCACGGAATTAGCATAAAAAATCTTTTGGTTGGGGAGAGGATTGCGTATATGTCGTGGTTGAATATAATTTTTGTTCGAGCCTGTGTCAATTAGAAATTTATACACCTGTCCATTCTTTGCAACGTGCTCGAAATAAGGAAGCGAAGTGTGTTTTGATCTAAAAAAATATATTTCATCAACTTGTTGCGATGGATCAAAATATTGTTCATCCGTTTGGTAGTCACTGTATTCCGTAAGTGTTTGCTCGTGGTTTTGATCTTCTCGGTTCATCGTGTCTTCGTATTGTTCTATTTCTTGTTCTTCGGCGGCGGATTCTCCAGTATGGTAGACCCGTTGCATTTTATAGGGTTGATGAACTTGTTGCGAGTGCTCTCGCTTCTGTGCAGTAGGCTGGTTTCTTGGTCTATTTAAGTAATCTACCCTCTGAGTTCTAATAGAATGATCTATGTCCATAGGCTTGGGAGGAAGTTCACGTTGGTTTGGTGGAAACCGTTGCGGTTGGCCTTGTTGGAAAGACCTTGAATGATATTCTGGTTCCCTGTGGAATTGGGGTTGCTGAGGTTGACGAGGGTTATGAAGCAATTGTGGAAAGAACTCTCGCCTTGGGGCTGGAACAGGAACTGGGTGTGGAGGATTGAATCTTCTAGGAGGAACCGGTGGAGGTGTTTGCTGGAAGGTTTTCCGAGCTGTTGATTGGGAATTATTGGCGTGTTGAGTTCTGAAGTCAACATTTTGAAGTTTGAGGCAAAGATGCAGAGCCTGCGGCAAATCTGCGGGTTCCCTTATACTGAGTAATCTGGGAAGGTCACCCTTCAACCCTCTAACGAAAGTATCAAGTGCCTTATCTCTATAACATTGAGTCATGTTGTTTAGCGATTCATGGCTCATATCAATACAACCGAGTTTGTTAAGAATCAGGGATAAATGATGGTAAACTGCTTGATAGAATTCGGGTATTGTATTGTTACCCTGTACCAGAGTCGTCATCTGATACTCGAGAGTTCCTAGGTCTCTCTTATCTGCATAATGCAGAGTCAAGCATTTAGAAATCTTTTCCCAATTTAAAGGGGTGTTGTAAGATTCGAGCGCTATATCGGCATGGCCTGTTATCTTATTTCTAATAACGGACAAGATGCCATAATATTTTGGAGTACCCTTAAGGTGTTCGTAGATCTTAAGTATTCTCTCAACACTTTTCTTCCACGAGTTGAACTCCTGAGCTTCACCTGAAAATTCGCGCAAGCTCTTAACGACATCTGGAACTTTGTCCATGTCCGAAAGATTCTGATCAGTGGTGTTAATCGGTTGATCGATATCGTTATTGATATCTGAGGCTGGATTCATAATTGAATTAAATATCTGTCGTCCCTGAATGTGTAGTGTTTCGGTTACGAGTCTGGTTATGAGATGTACCAAGTTATCGTCTATTTGGTTTGTAAAGGAGGGGGCAGGAGGAGCAGGAGGAGCAGCATTTTCTCCTGGTATTTCTAAGCGGGCTGGTCTGATTAGATTACTTGGGTTCGACATTTTGAAATTTTTGTGATTGAAATTAAGTCAATGAATGTGGTAACCGAGATTCGCAATTGAAATTGAGTCAAAAATAATTAAAATGGGTCTTAATCTAGACGAGTCTTAAGTTGTTACACAAATAATTACTAATTACAAAAGCAAAAAAAAAAATATTCTTATAGAAAGATCTTATTCTAGTTGAGTCTTAGGTTGTTACAAAATCGATTGAAAATTACAAAGGAAAAATATTCTTACATAAATATAACAGCTTCAATTCTCATAACGTATAGATGGGTTCTGGACCGTGGCTGTTGGTTGGGGCGGCTGTTCGCTATTCCGGAACTCCTTTTTATCCTTGTTTTACGGGATTACTTGGGGGCCTCTTTTCCTCTACACAATTACTAATCAGTCTCGTGGCCTGGTGTCCACGTTACGAAACTTGTGGCTTGGTGTCCACTTTGTTTTTACACGCACTATCAATAATTTCGTGGCTTGGTGTCCACTTTACACAACTTGCGGCTTGGTGTCCACTTTTGTTGATTACACGCACTATAGTGAAAATTTCGCGGCTTGGTGTCCACTATGAAACTTGCGGCTTGGTGTCCACTGTTTTGTTTCACGCACTAGCGAAGATTTCGCGGCTTGGTGTCCACTATATTTTTCTCACTAGCACTATTTCCACGATTAGTTTAGTTTATAAGTGCGTTTATTATTCGTACGCGTATTGACTGTTTAGTAAAACCGCACGGTCCCTGCTCGGGCGCCAGTTAATAGAATTTACGCAGAAATTTGTAAAAAAATATTTTTCAGGGCAGATTACCCTGTCCTTTATTGTTTGAAGAATCGATTAAGACTGAGCTAAAGAATAAAGAAGACTCTTACAAATTAAATTATCAAAGCTTGCATTTTCATTTGTTACAATATTGATTTCCCTAGCTTGCATTTTATTTCCCAATAAGAATTTCTTTGGAAATTAATTTCTTTACCCAGACGCTAGGTCAGCATTTCCGCTGCGCGTGCGAGTGGTTGACGAAGTTAACTTATATAATCAACAGCGACCATGTGTTTCTGAGGAAGTGCGCAGATGGCTGATGACGTGCGCTGACGGACGTATGGTGGAATGGTGGTGTATATAGAAATTGAGTTCAAGGTTTTGGTTTTAATGGTTGTTATAGCAGGGATGGAAAATGTTATACCTTTAAACGGGCAATTCTTGTATGTATATAAATTTATTTCTGTGATCTCGGAAACGTCTCTAACGATTTCGCTCAAATTTGGTAAATGGGGGTTTTCGGGAGTAAACAATTGATCTAGATTAGTCTGGGAAAACGCTGTTTGGGAAAACGCGTGTTTTCGAGTTTTCGACTCAGGACCAATTTAGAGGTGCGGTAGGTGCTATATTGGGTGTATGCAAAGTTGTTTATATTCATGTTTCGCATGCATTTAAAAAAAACTTCGCAAGATATACCCAACCTCGAAAGAGTGATCCCAAGCAGGGGGTTTGAATTTGCATAAGGCAAAATTCACTTTAACAGCAGCAACAGTGATAGGCAACCGCGTTGTATTTTATATTTATTTATTTGGAAAGAACAGTTTCTGAAAAACGTGGGAAGTGATTTTTCCAACTGAAAAAATGACCAACCAACATGGCAACAAATTCTGCTAGGCTATCGAAAAAAGTGCCAAATTGTTGAACCTAAAACTAACAACTAAGAACTGAGTATTCAGGGATTCTACTTTTGTTAAAAGCTCTACAAAAGAGAGCACCCCAACAATATTCGAATAATTTGTTTGTCTGTTAGTCATGGTCTAGCCGTCTGAAAATCACCTTGTGAGTCCGAAGACTTACACGAAAAACTTGTTTTAGCCTTAGGATTGCTCAAAGCGTCAGCTTCGATATTAAGCTGTATGATCAGAGGAGCTATGTTGGTACTTTAATTTTGGTAGTTTCTAGTTTATCCAACTGCATCATAATTGTCATTTACTTGGTATATTTGTCAGACAAATCTGCGCGACCCCGATTTTAAATAGAATAAAAATTACAGCAGGGTGCATGCCTTTCGACATAGTTATAAGTTAACTGCAAGTGCCTTGGGGGTCACTTGTTTATAGACAGATAGACAAGCAGACAGAGAATAAAAAGTCTCTTACGATTCATGTATGCAAAATGTTTAAACAGTTTATTTCATCTTAGTTTGTATATACAATACATTTGTTATAGTCATAAATAAGAGCTACTAACTGAATTATGATATTTCTTTGTGCATCAGTAGAGCACTCTTCAGAGTACAGCTGGGTTTGTGGAACGGTCTCATCAACAGGTTTGGTCAATTGTTTGATAGAATTACTGGTTTTAAGTCCGACCTCAGTGGTCTTAACTGCTGCTTTAGTGTAGCATATTGCTGCCAAATATCCATCTGTGTAATGTTTACATTTTTTGTATGACTCTACCAGATCAATTATATCAAAAATTATTTCTACTGATAGTATTGCAATTTTGGATCCCGAAGCCCTAGTTTTTCCACCGCACACATTAAAAAAATCTTCTGCAGTTGCAATGGCACTTTCAATTTTAGCTTCATAAGCCTCATCACAAACTTTACTTTCCTGCTGCTCAACATGTGCTAGAGGTTTCACATTAGCATCACCATACTTGTGCTCGATGTAATTAAGGACTTGCTGTACCAGTTCGGTCAGGGCTTCTGAATAGCTCTCCAAGGTTCTTGTTCTTTGTTCAATGGGGTCGACAACACCTGCGCTTGTCTGTACGAAAGAAATTTTTTAACTTGAGTTACCGTTTCAGAAAATGTCCAACAAAATACTTACCAAAACTAGGCAAAATGCCAACAATCCGAAAATTGTTAATTTCATCATTATTATGATAGAGTTAGTGGTTCACAAAAACTGTTGGTGGGCACTTTGATTCACGTTACTTTTATACCTGAACCTAAGCGTATCAAATGGCGATTTTCACAAAAAAAAAAAAAATCTGATAATAATTTTTTTTGCGACGGATTATCTTCGATTTATTTTTATACTATCAGAGCAGCCACTTATAGAAAGATACGATCAAATCACATTTTATTTTAAATTAAATTAAAATTTTTAATTATGACAAATTTCAGGCAAGTCGTAATAAATTCGGGATAAGAATTGATAAGGCTGATAACCACTACGTAAATCGAATCTGCTTTGTTTGCAACAATTTTGAAAATCAGTTGATATGCAATTTAATGCGTTAACGTAAGTCGTAGTATTTCTAGAAAAGCCGACGTCTAGCTAAAGGTCTACAACTGACAACATCTTGTTTCTCAAAAAAGTGCATCTCGCAATACCATCCGCCTCACACATTTAAATTTTCTCAAATTCATGGCCAAAACTGTAAAAAAAAAAACGATTTTTTGTTTAAATGCAAAATTGTTTACAAACAACATGAGATTTGAAACTGATTCATAATAGGATTCAGATTGTGACTGTTTAAACAGTGGATGCTTCTAAAGTGCAAAGTTTGGTTTGTGATAAGAACTAGTTTTGCTTTGTTTTTCTTTTAATGATATTTTGCGCTTTTAAGATAATTCAACATGAGTTCTGTTTCTAGTAAAATGTTCGAAAACAGTGATGGCCCCTTTTTGCAATAATTTGAGCTTTTAAGATATATTTGATAATGTAAAAGATCAAGAATCAACTTGACTGAAATTGCTAAGTAACAAAAATAAGATGTATGCGGATCTCACACTGAAGCAACAAGCAATAACCAATACGAAACTTTTATTTTAACCTATTCCCACATTGAAGCATCCGACTACTTCGATGATACGATTTTACTAATGTGGTGGAATTGAAGTAAAAAAAAGAGACAAAATAAGAAGAAATATTGGGTCCACCCTGCATTTACTATTTTAATAAATTATGGTGGAGATATTTGGATATTTTTCCAATATTTCTAACAACTTTGTATTATGAACTGTATCGCCCGACATATTTTCAAAATTAAATAAAACGAAATAACATACGCAAAAATTGTACAACTCGCAAATATTGATAATACGATGCGATATAATATCGCTGTTCAACATGCGTTGTTGCCGCAATCAGCAACATTTTTCGTTCGACCGATATTGTAAAATATTTGTTTAACATTCATTCATAAAACATTGCGTCTTTTTGCGACATTTTATATTCGGTTAAGGACGCTGAAAAAATGTGAAATTAACTGTGAAAGCAAAAATACAAGGTGACATTTCGGTTCCATACTGAGCCCAAGAGTTTTTTGATTTGCAGCTAAGCGAACAATCAAAGCAGATTCAAAGTAAAACATTAGATACAATACAATGCCGAAAAATTTGGCATCGAGGACAAGGAAAACTTTGCCCCTCAAATGTTTTTGTCAGATTTTTACTGACTAAAAACACCACCCTTCGAAAGATTGTTGGATACTGCAACTTAGGTATAACTTAACAAGCAATTTTTGTATCACGAAATAACATCGTTTGACAGGTTACTTTCCAATGAAAGATCCTGCATGTTCTGCAATTTAGACGCGGTTAGTCTTATCTTGCCAAGTCGAACGGTTTCGTTCTTTGTACTAGGCGCAATAAATTGCTCTCGTCCACAATTTGTCGGACTGTATTGTTGATATGTCTGATTAGTCGATTTTTATGCTTATTCGTTTACCTTATTCAGAGCGAATTGCAATTTTGAACGTAGCAAGGGTAGTGCCATCTTCTCTTGGTATATCGCGAGTATATAACAGATAGAGAATCGGCCCAAGGACGATTCCTTGTGGTACACCGGCCGAAATTTCTTTAAGCTCCGAGTATTCGTTTCCATTTCTAACACGGAAGAGTCTATTCCCGAGATATGAATCTAGAATATCAGATAGGCATACGGGGAGAAATTGTCGTAGTTTTAAGCCGTCGTGCCACACCTTATCAAAGGCATGTAAGGTAACGTCAAGGAACACGCTGGTGCATATCTTTTTTTCTTCAAATACTTTCTCTATTACATCGGTAATTTTATGCACTTGGTCAATCATAGAATGCTTGGTTCTGAACCCAAACTGCTGGTCAGGGATAAGATTGTTGTCTTCTATAACCGGTTGTAGGCGCCTTAGCAATATTCTCTCGAAAACTTTGGATATGACTGGAAGAAGGGAAATTGGTCTATACGATTTTACTTCATTTGGCGTTTTTTTTGGTTTTAAAACCATTATGACCTCCGCAACTTTCCATTGGCTTGGCACGTGTTTTAATCTGAGCGCCTTTATAATATGAAGAAGCTTAATTAATGCTTCTCTTGGTAGAACTTTGCGAACTTCTGCGGTGATCAAATCATAAGCTTTCATAGGTTTCAGAGATAAAATCTTACGATTCTTTAGAACGTTGCACTTGTGAGTGTTAAATCGTCAGATAGTTATTCCGTTCTATTAATATTGTCGTGAACCGCTTGACCATAGTACGGTTAAAAGGTTTCTTCTATATAGGCGGCAAAAATGTCCGCTTTTTCCTTATATTTTCCTTGTCCTTTCATTTTGATTTATTTTAAAAGGCGGCGCGGGGATTTTGGGCCTTTTGGTACCTTTTAAAGCTTTCCAAAGTGAATAATTGGAATATGTTTTCGCTGTTAAACATTCATAGGTAAGCCCCTATTGCACGATTTTTAAAGTCCTTAATAGCTGTCTTCAACAAATTGCACAAATAATTCAAATGTGCCTTATGTTGCGGGAATCAAATAAAACAGTTTGTGACTAATATTCTTGTTCACGCCAAGTGTGAAATGTATAAAATCAGAAGCACAAAAGCTTGGTTAGAAAGATTTATTCATCTTTGGGATCTGTCCGCCCAAGTGTGTTATTGCATTTAGTTGCGAAATTTTTCAGTTAAAACCTGAAATTTGTAATTTTTGGTCTTCAAATGCAGGTGCATAAATATTTGGAGTTAAAATAAAACTAATTTTCTTAAAAAAAATCAGAGTTTCTAGCTTTTAAAATAATTTTCGACTAATAACTGGAAATACCTGTAGAGAAAAGGGATAAAAAGTTTTCCAAGCTAAGTGTTGTTTTATCTTTTTATTAATTAATAAATATGGTAGGGGCAAGTGTTGAGGAAAAAATTGATTTAAATGGCACCCAAAAATACTTTCATGATTTCTTGAAGAGGAACAAGGACGTTGCCCCAAAGGGTACACAAAAGAAGTTAAAGTTAAAATTAAATAAGTACAAAGGGGATGAAGAAGAGGAAGAGGATCCCGAACCATAAAAGGCCATGTTAGATGAAACCGTCATTGTTAAAGAGCTTACATAAGATACTAGCATTTAAAAACGTAAAAAAGTATATAAAGTGTATTTATAATAAATATTTTTTCATTCTTACGAATCATTTATGTTTTTTTTTCTTAAAAAACACTTTTGAACATTTCCTACATCATTTACAGCAAATTAAATATATCTACCGGAAAATAAAATCTTCGATATATTTTTCGCAATGGCGCATTTTTCTCATTTCTCCTTTAACTTTGGTGCATTTTTTGTATAAATTTCTCGGAACGATACAAATCAGTGAATATTTTACACAGTTTCCAGCAAAATAAATCCACCGAACACAGAATATTCCATATAAATTCTACAATTGTGTATTTTTCTTCTTCTTCTTTTAAATTGGTGTATTTTTATTTCTATATTTTTTAAGGAATATTAGAAGAAAATGAGATTCGGTCGGCCGTCATATTTAGAATGAAGACAATAATTAATTATTTTACTAATATGTAACTAACAAAATTTACGACTGAGCGTTTCAAGAAAATATTTCAATTATTACAGTGGTTTCTTGACGCTTGACTGATACTTTTTATTTGAGAAATATGAGAAAAGAAACTACGTAGGAATGGAAAATATCGAGGTACTTGAACCTTTTGGATATTTAACCTGTATCAACTTAAATATGCCGCAATTTTGGTATTTATGGTTCGCTTTTAACAGCATGTTTCTAACAAATTTAAAAAAGCAACCAGAAAATTATAATTTTCAAAAAAACTAATTTCTACGCATCAAGAAAAAAATTAATTCATTCAAATTTTGGAGGCGCTCGACTTTTAGACAGGTTAGGAACGAAAATCAATCAACAAATTGGGTTTCGTTTTTAAAATAGACACTCACTTTGGTATTTATTCATGATTTTCTTGCATCCATAAATTATGAATGTGAATACTTAGAATCATAGAATGAAATCATAATTTTTGCAGATACATATTCCATAATAAAAAATAAAAAAAGCGTTGTAAATTTCGAACTGTTTTCGATTAAAAAAATTAAATTCGGTTTAAATTTTAATTCAGAATAAATTCTGAGTTTTGGTATTTCGTGTATTTTTCACACTCAAGGGAATGCCAAAACCAAAATGAGGTGTAAGCTGTTTACCATTTGGTGTATAATTTGAACTATCAGTAACCAGAAGAAATTTATACAACTAGAACAATTTATATACCGAAAATCGGCACAATTTTTGTACAGCCAGTGTTATTATATACGAAAACACAGTATTATTTAAACTGAATCGAAATTAAATGTTCAATAACTGCACTGAAAAGTGGATATTTTTTTAATTCAAAATGTGTATCACGAAAGTAAAAAAAATACACTACAAATAGGTCTTCTGTGCTAGTTGAGCTTATTTGCTCTCTTATTTTTGTTTTTGTCAAGCCACAAAAATAGAACACAAAAAATTATAATAATAATAACTAGGGGTCACCCCGTGGTCGAAATTCGTTTCATTTCATTCATTTTTGAAGGAGAAATGAAGGGAAAATATCGGAGCGCTTAAAAATAGGCAATCGAAACCATTTCAGGCGTCCCTTAAATTGCGAATAAAAAGTGTCCAGTAATGCGGGCTGTCTTCTATTTTATATCACAGCTCACAGGTAGGGTGCATAGAATAGATATGCAAAGTCTCATCGTTTCTCGCTTAAATTTACCTGCTGTAATTCATAATGTGTGGAAAATTTTGTATTGTGCACTTCTATGTATTGTCCCCTACCCAAATATATATAGTTTTGGCATATTTATGTGACGTATAATAGCAAAAATGGGTGGAAATACGTTATAGGCAACTCCGTATTAATATATAGATAATGGTAAGTAAGGGCCATTCGGGGCCCCGTGAGGATGGAGGCATTGGGCACGGACCGTGTGCCGTTATGGCAAAGACGGTATTTTTTCCCCAAACTAATAATTAACAGATTGCATAATTATCGTATGCGCAAAACTGTTGCACATACCTACAGAATACCACTGAAGCTTTAGTGGCCTTGCACATACAGTGAAAAGGCCAGCTGCTTATCAAAAAAGCTATCTGAATACGGAGTTCGAAGCTTAAACAATTAAAAAAACTGCGGTCTAAATACCAAAACTGATTTTGTTTTTCTCGCGCAATAATGCCAGTACCTACATGATTGAAATTCCCTGCTTTCTCTCTACTGTCGGTATAGCAATAGACGTAAAGGTTATAATCATCGTCATGTCTATTTCATTTCGTTCATTTGGCAAACTGATAGATATCTATTACAAAAATAAGTACACCATCATGACATAAAGATTTCTGTTTAAACACACATTGTAAACTATGTCATTTCCTTAAAGACAAATTTTGTTTCCCAGACAATGTGTCCGCAGTCTGTCCCTAAGAATCTCTTTCAAGGAACCAATGAAATTGATATCCTTTATCAGTGACCGAAATTAGCAATCTGATGTCGTAAACTACAAAAAAAAAAAACAGGGTTTAGCAGATGTTCGGTACATCGGTACCGGTACTTGAGGACGAGTAAGTACTTAGTAAAGTAATTTGATCCGTCTCGTACCCTTAAATTCAATAGTAATTATTTCAATTGAGGTCAACGTTTTGTCTGTATTTTGACAATGGTTATATAAATATTCACATTTGAAAAATTTGTGGTGGTTTCTCTTATTGAATTCTTTAAAGTACAAAGACAAGGTACGGGTTGTGGAGATCCGCGTCCAAAAAGACACGGTGAGCATTTAATTTTCAACTTTATATGAACCAAAATGGTCAAACATACTTCCTTCCGACATCTCTCCGACTCAGACGCTGATGGCATTTCTGTTAGAAAAACTCAACTCAACCAATGGTCTCATTTTTGATACAAGGTCCACTCACATAATATCGTAAATAAATTCGCATGAGATACACTTGGCGGCTGGTTTTATCACTCATGCGCAAGACACAATCTATCAGGTTGAAGGGTGTTGAATGAGTAGATTTTTCACTCCTGGTACACTCGAGTGGAAATACGCAGAAATTCTAAAAGAGAAATAGGGCGCAAGAACAAATTCTCCTTCTACGAAAGTACTTCAGATGGAGTTCCTTTTTTTGGTAGAGTACCTTCGAGTAATCCAAAACAACTCGTGTCTTAATAATTATAAGAAATGCTAATTTCACAGTTTAATGAGTAGCATTTTCATAAGAAGTGCTGTTCACTTTGATGGCGCTCAGTATTGGCATGTAGGTAAGCCATTCATATATATGCTACAGCCATGAAAAGCTCAACCCTTAAAGCAACTGACCAGTACCTCCAATTCTTTTTTCAGGATCAGGACTTAAAATGTTTCGATAGTCAAAGAGTAAAAAAAAATAAAAAATAAAAAATAGTTGGCGCAACGGGTCCGTGGAAGAGATCTAAAATTTTATGCTGATTCCAAATGGCTAATTGAGAAGCTCTCGTTTTAAATTTATTTTAAATTCATTTTTGTTTATATCTTTAATTAAACTTGCATACTAGACAAAAACGATTAAATCTAACTTAAAACTAACATTTATCTTATTCTAGCTTACTAGCTCTTAGCGAGCGCTCTAAACTTAACAATATGCTTAAAATTATTGCCTTTCGGCCTTAAATATATCTATATCTATAATTTGTTTTGTTTTGTTTTTTAATTTCCCAGAAACTTTATAAAACTTGGATTCTTTATTATTTGTTTTATTAAAACTACTTGAATCTACCTAAGCTACTTAACCTACATTACCTATAATCAGGGTGGTGAGTAATCTTATCGATTGGTCACCAACCTGATTGTGTCCGTGGTTGCCTGTCGGCCGTCAACATGGGTTCATCCGCGTCGCCGAGACTCGATCGAGGCCATAAGCGTTGGTCAAGTCTCGGAAGCACTCTTTCATGTTGGCTAGCCCGGCCCCTCCCAAAGACCGCCTGCTCTAAGCCTAAACCTATTGACTTATATCTAGCTTAAAACTAAGGAGGAATGCTACGTAAGTATAACAGCAAGCAAGAAGTAAGCCCCTGGAGATCAGGTTATTACCACTGGCCATCGCTCTTGCAACGTGCCTCCGAATCGCTTTAATAGGGAAATGGTCAATCCTATTCAGTCGAGCCCCATTGTATAGGGTTTTGTTGCGATAATATTTTATGTACTCAGATTCAGGAGTTCTAATTGAGAAGCTCTTTAAAGACAGTTATACTCTCGGATGTTTGTCAGGCGTTCGGGAGAGGTAGCGCAGCGGAAAAAAACCCTAAGTCGGAATTGGGTTTTTGCGGGATTCGAACCTGGGACTCCCGCATAGCAGTCCAACACACTAACCACTAAGCTACTGCGACTACTTGTTAGAGTTTTTTAATCTTTTTGTTAAGAAACTCTGTACTGGAAAGATCGTCAAAACGGTGGAGACCTATTCAGTGATTTAGAAAGTGGGTTGAGTCCTCACGAACTTTCTCTCCGTTAAAGCTCAGCCTGAGTGTGGCGCGGAACACTCCCCGCCAGCCCACCAACCTAACCTAACACACAGAAAACATAAGTTTATGATTATTATGCCAACAAAATTGTTCAATTTCTAACGAATTAAGATAATTTTCCAGAAATTGCAAAAACGACATTAGTTTAGATTAAGCGGGCCACTGCCCTTTAGGAACTCACTCAGTCAAGCTTGGCATCCTCCATAAAACCCACTATCGTAGCTGCGCTGACACAAATGACAGTGAAACAGTATGCACCATCTTTTTAGTGAGTGTCGGGCCTTAGCTAAAATCAGACACAGTGCACTAGGTAAGCCGTTCTATGATGAACTCTTCGCTATAAAAGGTATCTACTTTAAGAACATTATTAAATTTCTAAACTCCAATGGTTTCTTTTCAGTTTCTATAAAATGCATTTTCCTAAACATATCTACAGGTCCTGTGAGTTGTAGCATCAAAATGGCCGGCGCCGTTGTGATTCCCCCTGACATGAAACCGGGAATACAGTTACATAAACCAACGAACAAGATTTATACAAAAGCGCAATCAACACACTCACAAATCTGTATAAAGGAATGACAGCGAAACTTAACACTTAATATTAGCCCCCTCCGAATTAACTAGGAGCATTTTCAGGGCGAATTTAAACTTACATTATATATTCATATTGGTTTTTGAAATTTTGGTTTATACAATTTCAGTTAAGGCTAGGTAACAAATGGTGGTAAGTAATTAAAATTCAAATGTGTTGGCTCAACAAAAGAGGCCCTACGGTATACAATGTTTGGTTTTCTTAAATCTATCTATATAAAACAAAGCTGCTTGAGAACGAATCGTCCGATTTGAGCTAGCTATACTTTGTGATGTTTGTCTACGCTTAAGGAAGGTCCATACGACGAGAAAATTGGAAAATTTTAAAAGGAAATTGGAAAATTCGTAAAAATTAATTTTCCATACCCTTTGTACAGGGATTTTTTTTTTAATTTTTATCACAATATGCAGTGAGATCGTAGTTGTCAAAAAAATTCTACATGCATTTAATTATTTCGTACAATAATACAATAAATAATTTGTTTCAATTTTCAATTGGAATTTTCGGTAATTTTTGCGAAATATTGATTTCCTATTTAGTCATAGTTACATAATTATTGTTCAATTTATTTGTGTTTACCCTTTCAGTGTGGTATCTTAAGTTTATTTAGTCTTCTGCGTAGTTTTGTGATTTTGACAGTGAATAAAGTGCAAATTTAAGTGCTGAAGTGGTGAGTTTTAAATGTTTTCATTGCATTTGAGGCGAAATGGAAAATTCGTAGAAATTGATTTTCCATACATTTTGTAATGGGAATTTCTTCTTTTTTTAATTTTTATCGTAATATATTCAGTAAGAGTCAAAAGTTTGTCAAAAGTTAATTTTTGCATGATTTCGAAATTTTCTTTTCTTTACGGAAACAATTTCTTGTGCTAATGCAATTGGATTTTCGGTAATTTGTTAAACGTTGATTATTTATTTTTGATATTATTAGCGGCAACAACACATTGTTTCAACGTAAGCTCGAGTTTAAGAACATTGAACATTGACCTTCTCGATACCTATTCATGGCATCTTATATTCAGCACAGTCTTGAAACCAGTATGAACCTACGGGCTCCAATTGTGGGCATGCACATGCCAATCAAATTTACAAAAAATTCAAGTCTTCCAAAATAAAGTACTAAGGAACATAGTTAATGCACCTTGGTACATACGCAACGCTGATCTACATAGAGATCTAAATATTGAAATGGGTGAAGATGAAGTTAACAAGGTTGCCCAAAGGCACAGAAGTAGGCTTCTTATCCACGTTAACGTTGACCTTACAGAACTATTAAATACTGACAATGTAATCAGAAGATTGAGGCGGGTAAAACCCCTTGATCTGTAAGAGTTAGCCAAGGCGAAGAGATTAGGTAATATCTTCAAACAAAAAAGTTTCAAAATCCGACAAACGGCGGATTCTACTTCTGAATTTTCCAAATATTTTAAAAATAAATTGCCGATTAGTCGAACGGCTAGGTGCAATCCCATTCGGGATGACGAAAGTCAGTCCCTCCCGGGAGGTTTTTTAGAGGTTGTTTGAATCCCTCACTATTGCAGAAGCATCCCTCGCGTACTTGCTCTGCAATGCCTTTCGATGATTTTTCCTTCCAGCGAACCCCAAACAAAAAAATAAAAATATTCAGCACAGTCAAAATAAAGAACTTTGCTTAATGTGAGCGGCACTTTAGACAAAATATTTAACCAACAAAGTTCCTTAGCACAGGCAAAGCCGAACAGGAACAGCTAGTATTTACATAAATTATTGTATGCAGCTGTCTTCTCGGATTCATAGTTTCATACTCGTAGTATGCATCGTTTTTGGGTTGACCTCAGGGTGTTCAAGTCCGGGTGTTGGTCGTCTTTGAACTTACGTCAAACAAAGGCTTTAGTACCTGCCAAGTTTAGTGTTTTATCAAACGTGAGAGGGCTATCACAGTTTGCGATGCTGCGCTCTATGTAGGGTCCACGTCAAACAGACCGGTATGTATTCGAAAAAGTGCAGTCAAACTTTAAAACTACCCCAAGCTAACCAACTGGCCCTATCCTAGTCTCGGTCATCTAAAACCGCACATAGCAATCAATAAATTTAAACTATTACCACAAAATGTTCTATACTCTCAACCATAATAATTGTGTAAGAAATTCACACGCCCTTGTACATACGTTTTACTTTTACTCCTCTGCTCGTTACCAATGAATTCTAAACTTTCTTTTCATTTATTGTTGTTTGTCTTGCAGTTTATTAGCATTTTTCAATAAACATAACTATAAATGCTGTTGTATTGAACCAGACAACGAAATACTTTCACTGAAAAGCACAGCGTGAGTATATTTGAAAGGTAGGTATTATTATAATTTCGTCTTTTGTTTTCACTTGTGATCTTTGTTGATGTTAATTGTAAAATTTTGTTCATTTCTGTCGAACAATCAAATGTACATTCAGTCTTCCGGTTACAGGTCACATATTCACCTTTTAAACTCGTTTTCAAACATGTATGTACAGGTACATATACCTCCATAGGTTATTTATGTTGCCTAGATCAATGTACACCGAGTTGTTGCTAATCCATCATTTCGTGTCTTCTCATAACTTGTAAGTCAGAAACTGAGTAAAAATACATTTTCGAGAAAAAACTTTTTTGGTGGACAACCCGCAGAGTAGGTACCTATATACCGAAATGTCTTTTGTCTAACCAAGAATTCTTTCTTTTATGCAATTATAGGAGGTTTGTGAGTAAATCACTTATGAATCACCTTTGTTTTATAAAATCATAATTCATAGATACTATTTTGGCATTCTGGACAAATATATTGTAAAACATGTGGTGAAAACAACTTCTTGTGGCGGATGTTCGATTATTTACCAGAACTCATAATATTATTTATTTATTTAATTTAGATGACGCTTACAGACCTTGGTGGACCACGGTTTCCAACCAACTTCTAGATAGAGGCTTTGAGATACCAAGTTGCTCTATCCTTTTTTCCGCGCAACCTACGGTGTTGTTCAAAAGCGAGCTTATGAACATGTAGGTATGTTTCAAGCTATTCGGCCTGGGCACTCTTTCTGTAACTTTTCAGACGATTATCCTCCAAAACTAGCAACTAAGTGCAAGGCCGTCTTAGGCAATCCCAGGGCACACACGATTTTGGGGCTTTATTGGAAATTAAAAAAAGAGAATAAAAAACATTATTTTTTGACAGTTTAACTGTCATTTTTGAGTTTCCTTCAAACAAAAAATTGTTTTTCGTCTAGTGGTTGGAGAGTTAAACACAAATTAATCTTTATTTTAAAACTAAAATAAGTTAAAACAGACCATACATTTTAATAAACCTTAATTCTTGGTCTTCAAATACTGGTGTTAGAATATTTAGAGTAAATTAAATAAACTTAAATTTTCCCGGTTAACAAAAACATCACAGAAACCAGAGTTTCTAGGTTTAAAAATAATTTTAACTCGGGTAATCAGTTTCGTTCCATTTCCTTTTTCCGAAATGCGGAACTACATTATTTCCTTCCAAACAATTTTTCCTTTCTCCGAGATTTCCACCTAAATCGTCTAAAAGACACTATGAGGACAGTCAGCGCGTGCTCGTAGTAGTGTGAGATTTTTACTCACTAAAACCACCTCCCACGAATTTTTATCTGTACTGCAACTAAGTTGTGACTTATCCCCCTACAGGGACGGGGATAGAATAGCCCTGAGGTAAAGCATGCCTGTCGTAGAAGGCGACTAAAATCCAGCCGAAGAAGTAGTCTAAATGACGGTAAGAGCGATACTGTCTGGAGTTTTGTACTCCTGGTAGGGCCACCCTTGGCAGTAAGTTCATAGCTGAAAGATGAAACTAAAGGTTTAATCCAGGAGCGCCTGATGCACATTGTGCGGCACACCGGTCAGCCTCTGACTCCAGAGGGGCGGCTGAAATCACCAAAGAATAGTTTTCTATTTCTTACTGCAACTAAGTTATACCTACGTTTGGTAGGCAGCATTCCGGCGAAAGTTCCTGCTTGTTCCGCAATCTTAACGCGGTTGATAATAATTATCGGGCTAACAATAAATTTGTTTCATCGAGAATTTCACGGACCGACTTATTAATGTGTCCTAATAATCGATTTCTATGCTTTCTAGCGCATATTTTCGTTTCGTTCTTAACGATGGGAATTCCGAGGTCTCTATGGAGATCTTTATTTATTATGTACGGTGCACTGACGATTGATCGTAGCACTTGTTTTTGAAAAGTTTGTAAAATGTTTAGATTTGTTTCACTGGTGCAACCCCATATTTGTATTCCATATGTCCATACAGGCCAATAAAGTTCTCTATATTTGTTTTTAAGTTCTCCGCATTTGTTTTTACATGCGGTTTTTTTTATTTTTATTTTTTGATTTTGTCCATTTATAGAATCGGTTAAGGGCGGCTTGTAATATTTTCTTTGCTTCTACCAAACAATGCAACATTTTCTGTTAAACTAGGCGTCAGCAGATTCATTGGCATATCACTGTTGCCACAAAGTCGTTAACAAGCTTAGTACGCTGCTCGAGCTAAACTTAATTTTAGCTGCTCACTTTTCTCTCCAAAGTCCAAACATTAGTTATAATGCTAGCTAATTTTTGACATAGAGTACACCGTGGATAAGTGTCAGGTAAAACAGCTGTTCTTGGAAGATTTGACATGCGGATCTGAATTGTATAGTATAAAATGTGTTCACGTGAATAAGAGAATACCGCGCAGGATTACGGACATTACCGACGTTGACGAGGTGAATCTAAATTCAATTCGAATAGTAGTGGAATAGTGTTCAGCGAAAATTGAAAAAAATTCTCCCCGATGAATAGCAGAATAGGGCTTTTTCTTAACTCTTCCGCCGAATTCGTTTCAATGCATTCGAGCACATCACTGAAAGCCAAACATGTAGCACCTCTAATGCTGCCCGTGTAGTTTTGTACAATTCCTTCAAGAATGGTGTTTCATTCAACCTTTTTCGACATCAAAGATTTCGTTTCTGTTTGTCCGACTTGACAAAGAAATGGTGTTTCTAAATCGTCATCCTGCAGAGATGGCCGAGTTAGTCAGAGATGCCGAGACTGGACATGGCTTTGTCTGATTCGTTCCTACACGCACGCTGTTGTAGGCGACATTAAAGAGATATGCGAGAAACATATTAACACAGCGACAGCAACAGCAACACCAACAGCGAACTTAGAACCAACGTATTTTGATTACTTTGAACACATAAGCACAGCAACATCGACAGCGACATCAACGTTAGAGCCAATCCTCAATTCGCTGTTGCTGTTGCTGTCGCTGTGTTAATCTGTTTCTCGCAATAGGGTGCGTGTTGACATTGTAACAAATAATCGATGTAGGGAATTTGCGATATAACGAACGCTTTTCTTATAGCGAATTGTGTCCACCATTTGCTATCCGATATGAAGAACTCATAAAGTTGGTTTAAGAACTCTGAAAGAAATCAAATGGCAGGACCATCATCTAATTAATTTTAAATTAAATAAAACCTTTTAAATAGACATATTTTTCAACGACTTATTTTTTTTTTAAATATAGTATTAAAAATCTATCGATATAACGAACGCTCTCGATATACTGAATGACATCAAACATTATACCATTCGTTACACTGGACGTAGGACGTCCACTGTATATCACGCTGCTTACTATAGCGAAAGGTTTTTAACATTTACAGAGTAGATATAGTGTCCAAAATCTTATTTGCATTACTTCTTTTGTGGATGGGTCCCCCGATACCCGAACCTGAAGCTTTGCTTCTTAACATTATGCTTATTCATCTTCAGATGCTTTAAAAAGCTATATTCTGGGGTTCAGTTTAAATATCGCCGTCCTTGTTGTGATTCGGATGGATAAACGTTTGTCTTCACACTATAAACTCATTAATGTTCCCGAAAATAGATTGTTGACTGACACCGCTGTTAGTCAAGCTGCAAAAGAGTTCTTAACAAATTCTCATAAAAAATCTCCACATATCGACATGTGAATGGAGATCTTTTTATGAAGATTTGGAAAGAACTCCATAAAAATGTTATACAAGTATATGAAGGTATAGAAATCGTATGCTTTAGCAATAATATAAGTCAGTTTCCGGTGGTATTGGCGCCAACCTAAAGGAATAAGGAATAAACTTTAACTTTTTACATATGTACCTTAATTGACAATTTACAACTTATTACTTATATAAACTTTGACTATGGATTACTAAACAAGTTCCTCTGAAAAATACCGCCAATTTTAATGCTACTCAAATAAATTATATTATATTTCAAATAAAATTTGTAAGTTTAATATAATCTTGTAAATTATTTATATTATTCATAATAGTTCCAGCACCAGTACATACAAAAGTAAAGTTTTAAACAAAGCATGAGTTAATAAATGAAAAAAATCTAATTTAGAAAATCCTTTTTTTTTCGTTTAGAATTCACAATTTGTTAAAACACAATTTGAATAATTTAAATACAGAGGTATGACAAATTTATGTCTTTCTACTAGAAAAAGTTTACAAGTGACACAAAAAAAAAAGAAAAAAGAAAATTAGAAAAATGTTTGAAAAATGAAATCCAAATCCCCTAATCCAGATATAAATAGTGTTAAACCTCCCTATAAGGGCTTACCAAGAACATCAACACCCGGACTTGAACACCCTGAGGTCAACCTTGACAACGATGCATACTACGAGTATGAATCCGAGAAGACAACCACAACATATGTAAAATAAATTTGAGAAAACAAACATTGTACACAGTTGGGCCCCTGTTGTTGAGCCAACACCTTTAAATACTAACTATTCACCACCATTTGTTACCTAGCCTTAAGTCAAATTGTATATACCAAAAGTTTAATAAAAGAAAATGTAATGTAAGAGCTTGGGCACAAATTATGTTTTAAATTTTGACCCTGACGTTGGTTTTGTAAGGTTTCCATGTTCGGATTCTTTGTGCATAACTAGGTCCGAAGTTCGTTCTTCTTGTTTTAATTGCCGGGGTTGTTGATATTCGGATATAGTACATATCCGAGGCTTGTTTTGTCTTTTAAATACAGGTTATTGGAAAATTACCTTGGCTTTTACTTTTTTGGCAATAGATGAGTCAAATTCCTTTTTGAATTCCTTTCCTTTTTTTTTATAGATTCCTTTGAGATTTTCACAAATACATCGCATGTACATAACAACTTCGGTTCCTCTTATTCTATGTGCTTTTAAAATTAAAAAAAAAAAAAAAAACTACTAAAAAGGTTCAGAAAAACCGCATTCCCTTCATTGTCCATTTGAAGTCATTTCAGTAAATAGCTGTCGCATAGTTATAGGCCATAGTGAGGAGCTTTGTTTACATAAAACGTTGACTTGTTCACCGTTCCAAATAGTGGTAACAAGCCCAAATGAGAGATGGATCTAGGTTGATCTAAGCATATTTGACAATTAAAACCGTGAAATGAGGGTCTCGTTTACGGTGTCTGAGTTTTCAGTCATCTGTCAGGCAAAATTACTGACTTTTCTGTTAACAATGAGTAAGTACGAACCTCGTGAATTAATGGCCTCTCAGATATAATCATACGAAAACACAATGAATAACTTTATAGTCTAGAACTAGTGGAAAACATAAAATGTCAGCAGCTTTCGTTTCATAATTAACACACAACCGTAAATTAATACAAGCACCTGTGTAGGTACGAGTTTCTGTAAATATTTCCATTTTTCATCTCAAAACTCAGCAATGGCTTCTTGAAACTGAATAATAAACCCAGAAAACTATTCATGAGAATTATTATTAAAAGCGCTCATAACAATTGTCAACCCTTTTTCTTAATTTCAACCGAAATTCATCAGCGGCAGTGCGACAACGGCAGTAGTCAGCGTTGAGTTCCACTTCAAGGCCAGCAATTATCTTAATCAGTCAGTAAATCAACGACAATAGCTGTGACGGTTCCTGCAGAAGGTAAATTGTTTTTCTACGATTCTCGGTAGCCATCCTACACCTGTCTGCTCGAATGATTTTAACGATGCAATTAACGACGTTTTTATTATGGAACAATCCCTCAAGTTCCTTGCGAATGGTTTTGTTGCGCGGGTTGGCTTTGTGTCACTCAACTGGGGAATGAACTTATTCAAATTGGGTAATTTAGGTTAGGGTTTTGAATGTTTTTTCTTGGTCCATTATCTCGATGATTAAATCTTTCTAGATAGCTCAGTAAACTGAATAAATAGCTACGTGGGTGCAGGTAGAAGTATGTACAAATTGTCGGATTTGTAAATTGATAGTTCTTATATAAATTTGAAAATTGAAAATCGCGTTTCTCTGGAACAGTAAAGAAATGAAATAATTCAGTGGAATGATTTTTTTCCTGGATGAGGAGTTCGGAAAAAGGTTTAATGTACAGAAAAATTAATAAATTATTTTTCTAGAAAATTAAAAATTCATTTGCTTATTTTTTTTTCATAAACTAACTTTATAATTCAACATTTAAGACCAAGATTGAGTAGATTAGGCTTAAATGGTCAAAAAGGCAAAGGAAAATGTTTCTGGTTTCCTTTTACATATGGCTATATCTAGGTAGGTACCTACTAGGGAATTAGACGGAGTTAGGTCCTCTTGTTCATAAAGCAATTGACCACCAACTTTAACATACCTTTTTTTTTAACAGAATTATGAGTTTCCATAAGGAAAATCAAGATTAAATTTTGCTATATTCACAATGGCGTGAGATAAGAAACCAGATAGAAATAAAATTCATATCACAACTTTTGTAACTTTTGTGAAAGGGAAGATGGGGAAGCAAGGTTAGCTTTCTTTTCTGGACAGTAGTCGAAGTCGCAGGTAAAAATATTAGAAATTCCGAGTGAGATGTAAACCTTGGGCATTTCATTTTTTAATTGCTGCTATACCTTTAATAGTTTTTGATGTAGCTGTTATCTGGTTTCCACAACCTACGGGACCTGCAAATATTGAGTGAGATGAATGTCAGAGGAGCTAAAAATATATTGAGAAATGATGTTACGGAAATGGATGCCGTGCCATTGGTCTTCATGGAGTAACTTACCTACTCATACTTAAATAGGAGTGGACACTCACAAAGAAAATGGAATACTTTTTCATTCTCATAAAGGGTAGTTCAGCTACATCAGTGGTACTATAATCCGAAAGGTCGCAGTATAACAACACTTTTCAAATAAATAATACGGCAGTGGGTGTTATGTATGCCAAGCTTAGCTGCGAGAGTTCGTGAAGAGTAGTGGCCCATATACTAATTGCCGTTAATCTAGCGTCACCTAGACGCGTTATGGTTGGTAAGGAGGCTCTTTGTACTGGCACACGTTGCAGCGTTGTTACTTTAGGACTTTTTTCCGCAGTACATTCTCTAAAAAATGCAGTACCTATATTGAATTTTTCCAGTAGACTTTAAAAAAAAAACAAGTTAAATAACAGAAAATAACATAAAGAATACAAAATGAACTCATTAATTTTATTGCTATGTCTTCTGCTATAAGGAATACATTTTCTTGATAGTACATGGATAAAACACTACTTGAACTTTTCTATAAAATCACTTTTTATTGACACTTATGGATTATTCTAATAACTCACTTATTAGGAAAAAAAAACTCATTTAAAACAATTCTTAAACGATTCAAACCAATCACTTAATTCACATTACTTCACACTTATTTATCTTCGCAACCGATTAACTATATCGAACTGCGTCTCTCTGTTCTCAAATCTGCTTTCTTTTTTGTCCGCTGCGCCATCTATCGATAAGTAATAGTGTATTCCGGTTGGTTCTAGAATTAGCTTATTTAACTCTCCGCTTATTTGATAGTTTCGAAGCTCCTAATGGAAGTGAAACTTGTTTGGTAACTAATGGGCTGTTTACACTTCACCATTTTAGGTTCCACGCTACATTCCATGCCACAATACAATAATCTCTTTTCTTATTAGACATGATATCAAAACGAGTGAACATGCATTTCGATACACAAAAAATCGTATGCAGACGTTCGATGAACTGTTTTCTTTTATTGTTTAATAGGAACAATATTTATTATTTGATATTTTTTTGATAATGAAAAAAAGCTTTAATTTCATTTTTAAACAATGTTTTGTGGACATTTTTGACTTTCGCTTGTCCCTCGTTCCCCCTTTTTCATTCAAAAAGCCCCAACATTGTGTATGTCGAGTTCTTTTACGAGTTTGTTCTGCTCACATTTCGATCTTGAGGGAAATGAATTAATTACATTTTTATGGAAGTTATGTTTGGGTGTACTGTGTAATCAGTCAAGGCGTTTGCCGAGTGTATGATGTTGTTATGACCATAGATAAGGAGTTTCGGACCAGAAAGCTCATGCTGACTGCCCTGCACGCTACAATGTGGCCCAATTATTACACATAAATACATTCAATTTGTATTGAAATATTGACTAGGGCATTTCAACCAAAGCAGATACATCATTCCCTGATATACCTATGCATATCTAATATTAAAATTCAGGAATGTGACACTATTTTTCAAACTGCACATACTCGTATGCATCGTTAACAACAAAATGCAACCATCTATGCGCATTACCACATTTATCGATGAACCGATCATGCTTTTAGTGCTTTATCATTTAATACATTAAAGTGTATCGTAAAACCACTAGGCACTAAAGTAAAATCAATTTCGAAGCGTTTAACTTATTTAGCATAAAACGCTACATTTTTAACGGCTCACGGCACTTTCCATAAACTATTCCTTTTATCGCTTTATTAGGTTGTTCTTGTTAGCCAAGGGAATTACGGCGAATTCTCTGCTAAAGTTGCCTAAAGAGTGCTCCTGCTCTGTCTTAAATGTATTCACTTTCTTCAACATTAAGCCCATTTGTGGCATCTCAAACTTGACACTTAAACGCTGCACGCTGCCTAGTCACACTTATTCATATGGCTTTATCTTCGAAGTCGTTTGCTTTTTATAGCGGAAAATCGAATCGAACTGGATCCTATTCACGACTCACGAGTGCCGCTACGGACACATAATAAATTAATAATTACTGTTTTCAAACCGGCTTACAAATGCGTGTATATAAAACAAAAATAACACGATAGGATGACGACAGAAGTCCATATCTATTGTTGGTATGTGTGTGGATATGTCTTCCTCGCTTTAACAATAGAACAAAAAAACTTTTCCCATTTGTTTTGACTTTGGTTTGGTATAATTGAAAAGGTGCGGCGGTAGACCATTAGGGCGGATTATTTATACCTGTTTATGCCCGGCGTGAAACATTTTCTTTTTTACCTTTCGCCTTCAACCTGGCATGGCGGTTGGCAGTGGTTTCCTATGGAGAAATAATAAAAGTATTCTGTGGATTATTAATTGACTTCTACCCGTGTGGCCGGCCGGCGCACAAAAGGGAAGGATAACTTCTCAGTTCTCATGTAGGTAGATAGGTATATTATGCTTAAGACAAACCTCATCACTTTTTCCCCCAGTTATTAAAATTGCATCTGACGCGGAAAACTTAGTTATTAATAGGTCTGGGTATTTTGTTGGTAGCTAATACATATATATACCAAATATAATGATCGAATAATTTGAAATGTGTTCGCATTGTTGGCTCTAAGGTGCTACCAACTGTTTTATTGGGCCGAGATAGATGGGTTGTTAATGAGTATTATAATTATCACACACATCTGTAAGCAACGGAAGTGGTTAAGTTCCACAAAGGAGAGTTCCAAACTTTTCCTTATATTAATACATGTCGACGTATACCTAGTTATTAGAAAGGGTTATTGGACTAGAGCGCTCCGGGTTTGTTAACGAAAAAAAAAAAGAACTTTCAAATAATTTGAAAATTACATTTCGCAGGCAGGTGTTGCGCTTTACATTTTAAAGGCATACTGACTGACTTCGGGTTGATATTTCAAGGACATTTGACAGAGTTCACCCAATTTTTGTTTGTTTGAGGAACAGATACGTAAGCCCTTGAAAACCGACTGACTGTAAAAAAAGATTTCACTGACATTTGAGTGACAATTGTTTTTTGATTATTATTTTTTTTTTTTAATTTATATTTTTGTATTTATTTGTTTAGCCTAAGACACTCTGGGAAAGAGTACCAAATTAATGACACCTCAGTCTTTAAAGTCGGTGAAGCTGTTTAAGCTACAGGGCGTCACGAAAGAACGTACATAGGATACGCGCGAAACACATAACCCTCCCTGTGTCGAGTCGGGTAAAATATGAAATCGTTTTATTATGATTTCCTTAATTTGTCGGTATACTTATAACTTCCCTGAAAAATTATTTCCTCCGAATTCCGCAAATGGACGGAAACTAGCGTTGCCATCTGTCCGGGACATTTAGTTTTTTCGCTTATGTCCGGGATAGTTTTTTCCAGAATGTCCGAGTTTTCGTTATCAAGGAATTAAGATATTTGTCTCATATTTTTCATTTATTATAAGGAGAGTAAAATTGTCGGGAATTACTGACCGATCGCTAAGCCAAAATTTGTTATGTGCAGGTCTTCCTTTAAACTTATTTAACATTACTCGTAACTACTGAAATTAACTAACTTTAGTTAAACTTGAATAAACCTTGCTATTATCATGTGTCAATGTCAAAATGATATATATGTATGATAAAAAAGGACCTCGCATTTGGTTTTGGACGATACAAGCAAAGAAAAGCCATTAGGAACCAGAAAAAGTTGTACTTTCTGATAGTGTTGCCAGGTATGTACCACTTTTAATAGTCTCCAATAAAAGTATCTGGTGTAAAATGTGTGGAAGCTAAAAGGCATCACATGCTGCAGTCTATATACCTATTCTGTTTGAATGATTCTCTAAAACAGAATAATATATCATAATCTTCAAATAAAGGGCAAGCCTATTGCGAGTAATGAGCAGTTCCTCTCTTGGCTCAAAACAGCTCAAAGAATTTTAAGACTGATAAATATGTCAAATGCGCAAAGTTGACAAGAAAAATAAAAAATCAAAATCCGTCTTAAAAATCAATTGCGCACAAAAAGAAAATCGGAGAAAATAGATAAAATTCGTGGAGGTCGAATATTCTCGTAGAACGTTTTATGTGTTGCAAGGAGGTAAGTTATATTTATTTGTGATATAAATTAAATGTCAAAGACTTAAGTGGTTAATTAATGAAATAAACCATGAAGAGGGTTACTCGACGATCCTACAGAAGTACCTTGGCAATGTACCTAACACGGATCATATGATGTCATATTTGGAATTCAGAAGACCCTTCTCCAGAACCTGTCCCAGCGGGGAAGTATGGAGAGATGGACATGTATCTAACACGCAATCCGTTCCCGTGTACACAGACGGATCCAAAATGGAGAACGGCGTGGGGTCAGGCATCTACTCTGAACTGCTGGGCATCTCAACATCACTACGCCTCCCAGACCACTGCAGTGTATTCCAAGCGGAAGTCATGGCAGTGACAAGAGCTATCTGTGAGTCTGCGAAAGGTATCACCTTCTTTATCGACAGCCATGCAGCTATAAAATCCTTAACTGCCCCAGTAATAAAATCGAAGCTTGTGAAGATCTGTCGCGAAGAGCTCAGAGCTCTTGGAACATAGCACAAGGTATTACTGTGTTGGGTACCTGGGCACGAAGGCATTCCAGGCAATGAGAAAGCGCATGTATTTACTAGCACGACAGGGCTCGACTAATGCTCTAGAACAAACATGTCTCTCTATGTGTATCCCGCTCTATACATTAAAGCTAGAAGCAGGATTGATATCCAATAATTGATTGATTTTTTTTAAAGATTTTTTTTCATAGGGTTTTTTTATAAAAAAAAAAATGCATAAGCATTAACTACGAATGATATTCATACATTAATCTAATTATAAAATATATGTATGTGGTACATAGGACTTTTTTTTTAACTTTCAATAAACCGTATTGGCTGATAGCACTTTGTATCAAAATTTTAATTAAATTTTTAAAGAAAACTATTGACCATGGGAGCAAAATTTAACATTTATATTTACTATTTTGTACATTTTATGATTCTGCATAATTATATTTTGAAAATATTAATTTAAAATGCCAAAACAGATCATGCAAAACTTCAAACGCCCATATCTAGGAACATCGGTCAACTCACATAGAACTGTGATACTTTCAGGTAACTCAATGTCAATGCTTGATATAGTGTGTACTGGTGATTGACTGCTTGATGATGAATACATTTTTAACTGGACGGCGACATTTTTTTTAATCTTTATTTGTTTGTTCGTGTAAGATTAACAAAGCTTTTGTTTTGGAATTTTACACTTTATGGTTCTTTACCAGCATTGTGGGGCGTTAAATCAAAGGATGTATAGTATATTTATTAAGATTTTCGTGTGAAAGCTCCTTTTTTCTCAGACACTCTATTATCCACACCCGTATCTTCCGAATATTTTTACTCTTTTTTTAAGGTTCCACACCCAAAGGGAAAAAAAAAAACGGTACCTTATTAGATTAGTTTCGCTTTTGTCCGTCTGTCCGAACCCAGACCATTTTTGTACCTAGGTCCATCTCAGAAAATAATTGACGTAGAAGGCTGAAATTTGCACACAACATCCGGTATAACCTCTATTCAAACGAAAAATAGTAGCGATACATCGACTGGTTTTAGAAAAATTAATAATATGATGAAAAAAATATTTTTATTCGCACAAAGAGCTGTTTATGTAGCTATATATCTGCCGAAGAATGTTTTGCCGAAAAGTTACTACATATTTTAAAATATTTAAAAAAAAAAAAATACAGTTAATCACTATATAAAGACTCTCATGCAATGTCAAACACATTTTACTTATACACTCTCCCATGCTTGAAGCGTTTTTGACTAGTTTTGACTAGACACTATATGCTACTTTAAAATCTGTCCAAGTTCAGACATTTTAAAGTGCTGCACAGATACAAACAGAACGAAAAAGATATCAGATCTAGGAATTCACTCAAATTGAACTTTAGAACGTAGTTTGAATTGGAATCATTGCTTTTTCTTCATATCACACGAGGCATGCCAATTCAATTACAATTATTCAAATATTGTTGTTATTATTATTATATGTATATGTAGGTATTTTGTGACAAGTAATTAAATTACAATATGAATGCAATTGCAGCTCTCTACTCAAATAAATACAATTGTAATGAAACTATATTGAACTATACGAGTATGAACTCAACAAAATTGAGAGCACCAGCTGCCATCTTTGTTGTTTGTTATCCCTTTGCCATGTCAACCCCCAACACCGTACAGGATTAAATTAATTTAAAGAATTTATTAATTCCCATAAGTTAGAGATCAAATTTGTAACACAATCCCATTGTATAATATCTAAAGCACTATGTGGATACATATAACAAATACGCATGTATACCTCGTACATAGAAAACGACTGGAAAAATTACAATTACGCTAAGAGTAAACAGAAAACGAAATTGGATTTCGCTTACCACAGCGAAAATATTGCCATCCCATATTTTCCAACGGATAAGTGCTCATAAGACCTAAACATCAGTTTCTCCTCGACACATCGAACTGAATATTGTTACAGCCAACAGAGATAAGCGCCAACTAACTTACGGGAAGGGGCCACTTGATATCTTCAGTTTTGCGAAATTGAGCACATTATTTTTCGGGATTTGCTTTTGTATAATTAAATTGAGATATCTTGCCAAAGCAGTGAGCCGTGTGTAATTATTAATACTCTTCTTAAGATCAAGACTGCTTGGACTCAATGGTATGTTGGCTGGATATTGGATTTTGTTACTCTTGTTGAGATGGATAGCTATTGAAAAATATTTCCAAAATGTATATATGTACCTATATCATGTCCTGTGGAATACTACGGTATCAGAGTGTAAGATAAGGAAATCAAATTCTTAGTATGTGATAAAATATTGTTCATTATTTGTTGTTCGCAAATAGTCCTGATAGTAGGTCTTGAAGTGGTTCATTATTTTTGTTTTGAAAAAAACAATGCTAACCTGCCCTAAATTGCTGAACGAGCAAACAAGTAATCTAGTACTAAAAAATGCTTTCTATTTAAGTATTTTTTTGCTACAAATTTCTTATTTCAATAACTGAAAATTATGTTGTAATTTATTTCTTTGTCTATTGTTCATTATTTGAAATTCTAATCCGTAGTTATAGTGCGGACAAATTTACAAAGTTAAGGAATAACTTTAACATGTCCATTTTCCAGTAAAAAAAATAGTTTTTGGATATAAGACAGGTGGAACTTCTATTCCAAATAGTCCATAAATATAAATAAATAAAGCGCACATCTGCGTCTCACCGTTGAGTTGCTAATAGCTTTTTTATTGTTAATCATATCACTGGTTATAGATTATAGTATAGCTAAGTGAACAATTACAAACAATAATCCAAAGATTTACGCAGCCTTCAAATAGTAGCCCCAAAACTAAATAGCTCTATGACTGAAACGGACAACATTACCTTATTAAGGCGCAAAAATAAGTGACACGTTTTTTGGTCGTCCATCTTGTTAACGTGGTAGGAATTATGGGTTATGGGAAAGTTTAAGTTTTCAAACCCGAAAAAAGACATGTGCCGGTTGACAATCTATTGTGTTCTAAAAAAAATCCTATAAATAGGCGAAGGCAAATAGTTAAGAACTATTTTCACTGCCTTAAACACGACATATTTGCTTTTTGTTGGCAAGATTGTACAGAGATGAAATGCTGTCTGTTGTTTGTTTTCCAATATGTTGTTCATAAGTAGGGTCACTATAATTGTAGAGTTTCTACTACTGGGCGAAATCTAGTACTCATAAATAGTTAGCAACAAATATAGATACACCCTTCTTCTTCTCACAACTATTCGATTGTGTTTTTATCTTTTGGGACGAATCGTAGGGACCTAATACCTATATATATTTCGAGTCCGAAATCTATAGTTAAATTTTAACTAGTTTCATAAACGTCACATGTCTGATGCTCTACCTCAAAAGTATAGGGGCAGACAATCGTAACAAACAAGTGTACAGCACAAAACAAAAAGTATAACAGTTTTTGAAATAAATTTTCTTATGGAACGCTTAAACTTTTATTTTTTATGTAACTCATACTCAGAATATCTTTCTCATTCTACGTAAACAAGAAATTTAAAAAACACAAACCACGCATCGAAAATGCCCAAAGCCACTGCATCGACTTGTTGAAAATGTTTTACAAAGCACATGTCCAGATATAGGCACATGGCAGCGGGCGAACTCATTGTTCTACTTCGAAGGTAACGCTTCACTTGCTCGCAGTTTTATGCATGCAAGTTCAATAATTTATCTTGCACGTTCCATGAACTTCCCACGCAATAAATTAATTTTAATTACTCTTGGGAAAACCATGGAGTAGATATCCATCATTCTCAACTAGTAGTTGACGACCAACCGTTTGCCCTTCCACTCTGATGTCTATCTGTGGTAAATTGTAGCCTATCGAAAGCATAGCGAAACGCTTAATCAATGTCATTTCCTTACTACACATTCTGTACTCACTTGCCCTAAAATATTCAAACAATTGTAAGTTAGTTTGTCAGTTTAACTATTTGACAGATTATAAAGGTTCGTGTGGCATTTGACTAATAATTATTACCACCAATAATGATTAGCAGTTGTGCTTCAAGTGCGCAACAGGTTTAATGATGAATAATTGTAAACTTAAGCATCTGTCGCTTATTGGATATACATATTCACTTAAACTCACAATTTCGACGGAGAGAACTCGCAGAAAATTTAGATATACTAGCAGGCAACCGAACTATTCAATTTCTCTGAAGAGACTAACTGGGCGATATAAATCCCCTAGACAGAAGTTTATAATGAAATTTAGTCCCACTTTAGTGGACAAAAGTTTGATTTTTGATTATGTCCCGCTAAAGTAGGATATATACCTAAATCTATAATTTTTTTAGAGATGGGACATAGTTCCAACATTTTGTTAGTAGAGGAATCATAAAAAAAAGTTCGAAACCCACATTTCAGACATTTTTTTTTTGAAAATTAACCATAAAATACATAACGCACATTCTTAACACGTTAATGTCATATGAAAGAAAGTAAAAAAAAGTTAATTACAATAAAACTGTAAAAAAAAAAAATAATTAGAAAAATATGACACGTTCAAGTATACCTAACCTGACAATCGGAGACCATACTTACACAGCCTAACAAAAATATGAGTAGCTATTCTCCGACTGCCAAATATCTTTAGTTCTTTATTTTATAGTCGGATTTTTTTGTTTTTTCGCAATTAATTTTTCTTATAATTTTATCTTTTTAGCCTACAGTCTGGGTAAGTACACGAATCTAATGACACATTTCCGCATTGTTTTGTGTTGATTTCCATTCATTATGAAAAATATCCCAAATTTTCACAGAACAGTCCAAATGAAAACTATCTGCCAAACCTTAATGGGCGCTATATGCTTGAGAGGGGGAACCCTCGAAATCCCTTATTTTAAAATCTCGCAGTATGAAAATGCCTCGTTCGATTTTTGGCCCATTCCTCGTTTTAGAATCCTTTAGTATTAAATGCTCTAGCACCTTTGAAAAACATCTCTTTTTTAAAATATGTCATACAGTAAGTAAAAAAAAAACGGTGTCTTCAAAAAATTCAAATTCTAAAAATAAAATCATGTTATTAATATTTTGCGAGACCTTAAATCATACGAACTCACAGTGGCGAAATTTTCCCTATACCATATACCCATTGTGACCTACAAAATCTTTATTTTGAAGGTTAAAAATGATTATTAGTAAAGCCCGTTTTTGCCGTTTGGTAATGCGTTTTGTGTTGCAAAGGTCAATGTCGCTCTTTGATACGTCGACAAGCAGACTACCGCCGAAGAGAGGGTGATTCCGCCCGAGCCCGGCTTTTATGAGGGGTCCTTAAAATGGAAACAAAAACTTATGTTGTGCCTAGTTTTTTATTTTTATTTTTTAATATGGAATGAAAATATTTATGTATAGTCACTTTTAAAGTTGAAATTCAAATGAATTTTGGCGAAGACGAGTTTTAGAGGAGGGCAAAATTAGACGATTGTCGCAATTCCGAAATGCGAAGAGTTTGTCAATCGATAATTTCTCCTTTTCACACAAAATTACATTTTCAACCCATAAAAAATATAATTTCTTGAATGAAATACGGTTAGGTTAGTATAAGTTAGGGAAGGAGACCATCATTGTGATTCCCTTCATATGGGTAATTAAACAAACTCCAAAATAATGAAAATGAAAGTTTAAGTCATGTTTAGGTTCATAAAATAAAATAATAATATAAAAATTAGCCGCGATCAAATATTCATGAATCGTGATGGACAAAATTAGCCCATTGTCATATCTTTGGATTACATTTTTCACCATCCCAAACAAAATTTAGTTTTCAGAAATCTCCACAATCCACCTCTGAAAGAATGCAATTTCTGGGGCCAGATTCTGTAAGGCGAAACGATCAAACGTTTTCGTGCGCACGAATGATTTGCCCTATGTTACACAAGCAAATTTTTTTGTACACACGAAAACGTTCGAACGTTTCGCCTTACAGAATCTGATCCCTGGTTTTCACGATTTAAAATTTTCGAGGTTGTGATAGGTATATATACAAAATGCAGAGTGAAATGTCAAAGTGACGCGACACTTCACGTCAAGGACTTGCGAATGTATGGATGAAAGTTCAATTGGGGGGAAGTAGCGCCATCTGTCATTTAAAAACATAAATAATTTCGTTCTGTTTTAAAAATGAGCGACTACTAAATTATTTGGATATTGTTTATACAAAAATACTACAATTTCGATTAAAAATGGTGCGTTGGGGTAGGAAGGTGAAGACTTGGGGTTATAGATATTTAAATAAAAATTGTTTTCGTCAATAATCAAAAGCAAAAATTATAAGTACGGCTACAAACAGCGTGACTTTCACTATACGTACCCGGCATTTTTCCGTCCCGGGCCCGAGTTTTCTCTCGACATCCCTGCGGACGGAAGACATTAAATCTTAGCAGCTCCTCTAATATCATTGCTTTTCATGTCAGCTCAAGTGCAGCCTTCATTTATGTGCTAGTGTGACAGCCTTTTTGGTGTGTGCCAAATTTAAACTGCCAAACGGAAAAATTTAGTAGGTATATTACTTATCTATACAGTTTATTGAAAGAAGTTATATGTCGATAGAGGGATAGTCCGCGAGGTATTTGCAAAGTCCTTCATTTGTGAACCTCGTGATTTCAGTATACAAGTGATCAGAATCTGTTGAAATTGGACCTATTTTCAAATGCGACATGCCTATTTAGCATGTACTCTCATTTGTTTGGCCCAATCTGCTAGATCCTGGATACGCGGATATCAAGACGTTGTCTGGTGTTTTTCGTCGAAGCGATGTAAGAAGCTATAACATTGTACGAGTTATTCCCTTCAAATTCTTGAAATATTATTGTAAAATTCTACTTCACAAATGTAAGAGATACATTTGAATGGAAATTGGTATTTTAAAAAGTTTGTATGCCGATTATGTACTTAAAAGTGTTTGGTATGATCTTTCGAAAAGCCCCTGATAGGCGGAATTAACAAGTACATCGAATTATCCTTCAAAGGAAGCTCTCTGCTTCGTAATTGTTGATCTGGGTATTAATAACTACTTAATGATGAGTGCACATTAAAACAGTAATCCAGTGAAAATACGTATTAACGTGTACACATTCCACGGGCGCAAGTATACTTGAAACCCACACCTGCTGTCGAAGTCTAGGGATGTATCGTTCCACTAATGATGACAAGTCAAACATAAAATTTTATCACAGCCATAAAAGTCATGTGGGCGCAGGTATATATGGGCAACCTATAATAAACACACATTTCCCAAATAACTAAGAATTCATCCAGAATCAAGGAATAATTAAATTATTCGGTATCGCCCTTTCCGGAACAAGGCAGAAGGCATACTCGTATGGCTACAATTTCTTGGCCATTCGATGGTTTATTATTATAAAGCTGTAGTCTACGCGCCACGCGTCCCATATCACGAGTAGACATCATCATTGTCGTCATCTCCCGACATGTCGAAGAAATAATTACTCGTGACAGAAGCAAGCAAGACACTTCTTCAAGGGGAATTTATGTGCTTCTTCCTTGAGGAGATGCGGAGAATCGAGAATCGCTTGCAAAGGGAGCGACGCGAGGTGTGCCGGTGGTGCTCTAGTCGACACCATGAAATTCTTACAAATTATCAGACTATTCAAAGTGTGGAAGTGGTGCTTTGACTTTGAGGAGGACGCAGTTCGGCCGACAGAAGACGCAGCTTAATGAACGAATCCTATCCGATTTCGAGTCCTACAGTTGTATACAAGAAGGCATTATAGGCACATCTATACGGATATGCGTGTACATCGGCCTGCCATCATGGTCGATGGTATACGTAAGTACTATTAGGCGGAGACTATGGGGTCGGGGCTGGGGGGTGTACCGATGGCGTACATCTGTGATGCTAAAAATATTTGTGTTCATTTCAAAGAAGTGACTGCTGGGATTTGTAAGCGAGACTGCAAGCGTCTTCTGATTGATCATTTGGTGGTGTGCTGATTGTATCAGCGGCTGCCGCTGGAAGTGCGATCGTGCCGCATCTTTGAGCTGTTGCACCGAAATAGAATGCTCTGTCACGAGATGTGGCACGTAGAGAAATAATTACAAAGAATTTCCTTCTACATAATTTAAGCCTAATGAAAACAAATTAATTCTGAAATAAGTGGGTTCACTTGGGGTGAACATTGTTATACTACGAAATTGGTCGTCGATTGTCAACATAATTACATGTCAAGCGTGTTTAAATTCGCGCGAAATTCCACCACAGTCTGACAGGTTGGATAATGTGTTACAAATTTAAGAGCAGTAACGCACAAGGAAAATAAAGCGGTACCAACTATACCAACACATTAAAGCGGGAAATACGAATAAATGAAAATATGCAAACAAATGCACGCAAATATTTGCATATTTACAGTATGGTAAATGTTTATTTGATTTTTTATAATTGACATGACAGCCGATATTAAAGAGTGCGCGTAGGTATGTTATTGGAAATGCATTGAAAACTGAAACAAAAATAGGTTGTCGTACTAAGAAGTGAATTTTGTCAAACTGACGACGAAAATTGCCTGTTTTTAATAACGTCACTGAGATCATATGGATTAACGAAACTCAAGGGGCCAAAATAAAGATAAAATTGGAACAAAAAACTTATATTGTAAACTAAACGTTTACATAATGGAATTGGCTGGCATACCAAACGTCGCTTCGGCGTAAAAACTTTGGATAGAAAAACATTTTCGTCTATTCCTGGTATTTAACAAACTTTCGAAAAGGCTAAGTATGTAGGTATATATGTATATACTCAAATATAACAGAACTTCGAAGATGTTTAAAGAATTACATAATACGGAATAATAACCCGCTTTGCACAAAAACGTGTTATTAAAATTACAACATAATGGAAAAAACTAGTTTATATACAAAGAAAGTGGTTATTGAAATGTTTTGTATAATCTTAAAGTAATTTTAAAAAATAAGGATATTCTGGCATAACCTAATGTCAAGAATGTTAAAAAGGTCTGCCGTAAGTTTTTTTTTTCTTTACTTCAAAAATGCCTTTATTTTTACCACACCCTGTACTAACTCTCAGCACACGTTTTGGTTGTTCTGTTCAATTGAATATTTAACAATAAAATGTCTATATTAGATTACCCATGCTTTCAAATAAGCCAAATGCTTGGTTGCCACTGAAAGTTTTCGTTCTGTCCACATATAGGAACTTTGTACTTTTGAAACGAGTATCGTCGACACGATAGATTTCCAAGACTAGCAACTTAGTTCAAAAATTACCAGGTTAAGAGCTTCATTTAGTTCATTTTCCACAATATTATTGAATCATGAAAATTTCAAAAACCATATCGTCTTATGTGATCTGCCTGTTTTTTTCATCGACGTCGTTCTAAAATATATACGTTAATGTAATCAAAATAATAATATATATATAATAATGCACAATGCATATGCTGCTATATGTAATTCGGTCAGTTTAAATTCTTTATTCAAAACTTATATTAAATTCAATAGAATAAACTGAAGTATTGTAATGTCGATGTGTTTTAATCAAAGCGCAACTGACGTGTCGGCAAACCTTCCGCTTTTTTCACAAAAGTGATTTACGGTACACGTGAGCACGCCACAATTGATCATGTGAGAATTGAGAAACATTTAAACAATTACAAACAATTAAAGACTGATGCCACAAATACCCAACGATTGTCCTTACGACTTATTGAATTTTCCCTTCAAATTTCCCCTCAAAATCGTCGCTCTTGCATGACATTTGATTTGAGATTGCGATTCTTTACAATGGTCGCGTCAATTTTTTAAGGTTCAGTTGCGATTTTTAACTTTTTTGTATATAAATTGGCATTTTCGTCGGTTCTCGATCCTTTGAACGCACCTGGCAAAGACTTGGTGACAAGTAAATCGTCTTTGAGTTATATATTTGTTATTAAGGATTTTTTCTCTAAATTATAAAATAAAAATTAAGTGGTTGCATTAATTATTCCAAATTGGCATTTTGTCAAAATTTTGACTTCGTCTGGCAAGCCTTTGGCGACATCCAAAAAGTCTCATGATCTAAATTGCAAAATCTCATTCAGCTTCCTAATCACTGTAGTGTATTTCAGGCGGGAATCATGGCGATCAAAGAGGCCTTGTCGTGGCTTCGGTATAGTGTGATATCTGTAAAGGATATCACCATCTTTATCGGCAGTCAAGTCGCGATAAAATCCCTGAATCCTGTCATCTTCTATTCCACAACTGCCCTCAATTACCGATCATCTCTTAACGAGATGGCGAAACAATTTAAAATTCACCTTATATGGGTGCCGGGCCACAGAGACATTCCAGGTAATTGCATGGCCGATGAACTCGCCAGACAAGGCACTACTAAATCTCTACATGCCTTTTGCTACTTGCAAGCTCCTAATTAAACAAAACGCACTAAGCGCTACTAATAGCAGGTGGTCTAATTGTACAACGTGCAACACCTCGAAACAGATCTGGCCTCAGCTGGATCCCAAGCGCTCAAAAAAATCTTACTACACTGAAAAGACCCATGATAAGCGCTCTAGTAGGTGTCATCACGGGACACTGCATCATAGGGAGATATGCTGTCAGGTTGGGCCTTCCTTCAAATGATTTTGCAGAAGCTGTGTGGACGAGGAGGAGGAGGAGTAGAGGAGACTGTTCTTCAACTTCTCTGTACGTGTCCAGCACTGTCATTCAGTAGAAAATTATACCTCGGAGAATATTTCTTCAACAATCTCAGCGAACTCGCAAACATAGGAACCAACTGCCTCCATCGCTTCATTCTTAGCGCCGACTGGTTCAACGGGTAGTTAAAGAGTACATTGATCCTGTGGTATCACAATGGGCCTACTTTGGCCTAAGTGAGGCTGCACTTGAGGCGGCCTGTCACTCTAACTTACCTAACCTAACCGCAGCAGCGTCGCGTGAATTATTTAGATGGGTGTGCAAATTCTTTAAAATTATACATTTTTAGAAATATCAATTAATTGCCTGAAAACACGTCCCATTTATTGTTTTCTCAATCATTGTTTTGCTGTTTTTGATATCTTATTTTGTTTTCAAAAATAAAAATAAAACTTTCGCATACAAAATCAAAAGCACCGCACGAAACTGCAACCCCAATCCCCAACCACTTAAACGAAAAGCTAAGTTCAACCATTCATTCATCGGCTTTCGTGCACAGCTTTTATTTGCACGAGCATCGATGTAATACATTGTGTATTTGACTTATGATATGACGCTTTACGGAAACAGAAAAGAACAGATGCAAAAGAAGAGAAAATGAATACAGCCCGTGCACAGAAAACCTTCGCACGAGTTCACTACAAGTTCATCAAAGTAAAGCGATTTAAGTACGGCGGCGTGCGGGTGACGAATGACGATGGGGATGAATACTGGAGAAATCTTGTAGAGGGATATAGTTTGGTTGGAGTTGGATGAATTTATTTGATGAAATCAACAGAATGGTGCACAGCGAGTTTTTGTACGAGTTAAATTTTTTTCAGCGGTGAAGGAATTTCGAAAGAAGATTTATAATTTATAAGGGATGAATATGAATAGGTATGGTGTAGGCTGTAGCTGTTGGCTGTGTTATGGAGGTTTTATGGGTTATGGAATTGTGCATATCATTATTTGTGTGTAATTATTATTACACAGTGTTTGATGAGGGACTTATTTTCGTTAGATCAGGGTGTGCAATGCACACCTTGCACACCCTGACGAGACGCCACTGCCTAACCGTCATATTTGTATTCAGAATGTAATATCCTACGTTTTAGGAGAAATTGGTGCGGTTGCATTAATTATTCAAAATTGGAATTTTGAACGCACTTCCGCTGCATCTGGCCAGGTTTTGGCGACACCTTAAACGTCTTGGATACACAAGTTTGCACTGAAGGGGTGATACTCTATTATTTGCCAGTAGATTCAAGTGGCTGCAGAAATTATTCCCGTTTTGCATTCTAATGAATTTATAACATGCAGTTATACCCCTCAGCTGCCATTACATGCTGCCAGACGGGCATATTTGATTTCATATGGGCATCAGATCATTATATTTACGCAAAATTCTTCCGGTTGTCTCTAAAGTCCAAGATTTACTGCGGGCTCTTGGTCTAATTATTTTGGGAAGTGAAATAGCCATAAAATGGGTAATTACCCACAATTTGTTACCACAACTGCAGTGCTACTTTCTGATACCATATCTGCTTCTAATCGATAGAACTGCACAGTTCTGTATCAAGAAATTATTTAAGGTTCCGCAAAAAAAAAAAAAAAAATTGTAATATGATTTTTACACAATTACCTATTCATTTTAGTTTTTAATCCATTTTCCATATACCTGGTTTTATATGGTGTTCAATTCAGGAAATTGTGACAAGCTTTAATTTAGTTTTTAGATTTGCTTTGCTACCGATATCTGGGGGCTTTTCAGATGAGTGCAACAGTATAAGGTGAATGAAAACGATGCATTAATAAAACAAATATTGCGGATCGAATTATGTGAACGGGCGTACAAAATGGCGGGATAAGCAAGTGAACATAAATGCTCTCGGTCATATAATTTATGAGCAAATTTGAAGAGATCTACCTAACTAAATAGTTTTCAAAAACACAGCTTGTCGCGAGCTGACATTCCACTGAAAACTCATATAGGTAGCTCTGTAAATTTCCTTATTTGTGGTCTCAACTCTCGAAGTATAAATCCAAAAATGGTAGAAATATTTTTCGATCTTTCAAATCGATGATCTACTTATATATGTAGTTACTTAATTGCTACATGTATATAATAAATCCATATTCTCTGCACTTATTAGTATTCCGCCTGCATAAATCAACAAAGTTACGATTTTTTCACATCCATGCGCATGATTTCATCACTAAACTCTACTTGCTTCTCTTTGGTTTGTGTCTGTTTTTGGTTAATTAAGGTAGCCTTATCGACCTTAATTTGGTAAGGTAAACGATTCGTCTTAACTCGCGATGGGAATTTTGTGAAAACTCCATTAACTCAAACAAAGAAGAGAATGCGATCGCCTCAGCAGCTTTGCATTAATTTAAAAAGCGTGATCACGTCATCTTAAATGATGTCCACTCACGAATAATCTGAAGCGGAAACAAAATGTTTCTCAACACTTTTTTTGACCAAGGAAGACTAAATTTGAGGTTGGTCTCGGAATACGTTAATTTTGTGAGCATGTGCCTGTCAATGGAAAGTTATGTGTGCTGAACCTTTCGTTTTCGCCTGAAACAAGAAGCTTGCGATTTATGTTGACACATGAAGATTATTGTACAGGTTGTGCGATTTGTCAGAAACCCAAATATGGACATGACACCCAAGTGGAGTAAGGCTTGAAATGGATTTTTTGGTCCAAGGGAAATGTGATGTTGTTGTGAAAATAATCAATTAGTCACACTTGCCTCATTAAGTGTACCATGCAATGGGTGGTATGAATAAAACGTAGCAATTGCTTTTAGTCAACAGAATTGTCAAAACCGAAGCATATTGTTGCGAATATTGTCTGTCAATTGTGGAGTTGTTGATGTTGATGGCTTTTAGGGGGGTCAGTTGACATAGGAAGATTACTAGGCAGACCCTCATTTTCATTAACTATGCTAATCAAAACAAAAATTTAAAAGCTTTGGTGACTTAACTGTTTATAGCTACCTATCATCAGCTATACCTATCAGTTTAGGTACATTCTTGTACGAAGGCCTTATTTTCTTGCGCTAAATTTGTGTGGGTTTATATTTGCATTAAATCAATTAAATAACAAACAAAATGGCGACGTTCGGATACCTAGTTTATGTAAAACGTCAACTATATTTGTCGGGACTAGGTATCCGAACGCGTTGACTAGACAACTTGAATTATTTTTGTATTCTCGTGGCCAGCTTTACCTTTGCTTGATTTTGCCCTGTTTTATTTGGTAGGGGCACTTCATAAATTTTCCAAAAATTAAATAAGTACATTTAAAATGCAACACGGTTGCCTATGAAAACACAGTGTTACATTACAGTGTTGTAGGAACTAATTGGTGGTTAATTGTCGTGCGAAAGACCTAAATTTGCAAAGTAGCTTTAGAAAAGACATCTTTTTCTCTCACCGGACCCTTTTCGACCCACCAGAATTCTGCAGGGGCACTGTTTTTATTTTAAAGTGGCAAACCCGTGCTCGAATTGCTTCGTCAGAGTTCCACTTTGCACACACACAGCGGATAATGGTAAAACATATCCTATAATTTAATCTCGACAATTTTCTATGCAACTGTGAAAACCGGAATCAATTTTGTGCAGTACTTTTTTAATCTATTCCGAACATACCTACACCTTACAGCCGGAATAAAAGTTGAAGTTTTATTATAGTGAGGATTTGACTATTCGAAAAGTCAACTGAGTATGCAGGCAGGATTTTCTTGAATAGATTTGCCGACTTCCCCTCCATAAACGTCGACTGCAAAAACTATTCACGTGTCGTGACCCAGAGGGCCAATAAAAACTGAAATATGTAAATCTATTCAGTCAGCTGTCAGACTTACTAATCTAGGAATTCGAACGTTCCCAAGTGTTTGGGTGACCAAACAAAACAATAAGGAAACAAAGGTCACTTGTGGCCGAGATGGATCTACACCAAGATTTGTAACGTAAGTAAGATTTTACAACAAGTAATTCTTCTGTCGAATGCCACAAGAGTGGCTCCCTACTTAAATGCAACCAATCCTCCGATACAATGGGGTAGGGCGCAGGATACATTCTTACGTAAATATTAATTCACGTCCATTGTGCCTTTACAAACGTAGATCCGACGCACGTATTTTTGTTTCTTATGCCTTTTTTTTTAATGACACAAACGTCGGACTCGGATGGTAAATCTGTAAAATAGAAATTAAAGTGAATATTACTTTCATATTGAAGAATCTGCCTTCATACTAAAGACGAAGAGTATCACATGTTCACATCGCAAAAGACGTTTTGCATTGCAGAGCAGAAGAGGCCAACACTTCGTCACCATCACATCACCATTCACAAGAGTCAGTACACTTAAAAATATGCGACCAAGAGAGGAGGCAACGCTTTGTAATTTGGTATTTTAACATGCTGAGCATGTCAGGAGTTCGGCACAAGATGTTAAATGACGACGTGTGTGTTCTCCGGATATTGCATTATGTGTGCGAACGTGCGAGGCATGTGTCCTTTTTTTTATTCCTTTCTTTTGGCTGAGGCTTGAGAGTTTTTATTTATGTTCGTCGTACATCATTAGCGTTTTAATTCTTAATCTAATAACTACTGTAACTGGTGTTGGTAACTGAAAGTAAATGCCCTGTTCTTGGGAAATACCTGACAAATTTTGCTTTTATATGTTAATCTGTATCGATCGCACTTTTAGTTGTATGGGCTTTGAAAAGGAAGTGGTACAAGTCGCATTTATTTTCAGTTACAGTTTACAGAACAACTTCAAGCTTGTTCGCTGTCATGTGAGAGTGAGAAGAGTTAAGTACTAGTTCTCGAAATAATTCAAAGCAAAGTTGTGTTGTTGCCGGCCAAAGTGTTGCGCTATGTTAGGTACATGTGCTTTGCTGATCATTTAATCGTCTCAAGATTTGTGTTGTATGGCTTTAAAACAAAAATTGGTTTTGCGCGTTAATTGACGGCTGTTGTGTTTCAGTAAAATATCAGAAAAAAGCCAGCACGCTAAATGCTTTATAAATTATACTTTCTCAAGACTGAAGCAAAACTGTGTTTTATTTTAAAAGTCGCCCGGTGTGCGTTGATCAATGAGGTCGAATTGGCTAAAAAATAGTTCATCCTTCTGATGAAAATCAGAGGGATTCATTTTAACAAGTGAATCCTCTTTGCCCGTTTATATTCCAAAAGGGAGTATTTTGATGTACCAGCTTTTTTTCAAATGTTTTTTAAGAAGCTATAAGTAGGGAACCCATATACTAGTCAAAAAATCTTTCTGGACCTTTTGGCACGATAGATAGGAATACTGTTAGATAGACGTTCATTTTCATCACCTAGATCCTAGAAAGGATCCAAAAATTAACAATGGGTATCCATTTCCGATGAGTATGCCCCACTATACATATAAGCACTACCGAAGACTATCGACCAGAGATCGAAGTTCTCATCCATGGCTGCAGGAAATAAGGCCCCAATAAAATAAGGTCGCATTTTCATTACGAAATAACACCCCAATTTCACCCCAAAAATATGAAAATAAGGCCGCACTGCAAATTAAATAAGGCCCCAAATTTGTTTTTTTTTTTTTTTTCTCATAATGAAATTAAAAATAACGAAAACTACTTTTTTATTAGATTTTAACTTAATATTGTTGATATTGGATAAACTAATTTACCCACCCCGTATTCTAACAGTAAACCCAGGCAGAGGGGTTTAAGAGGGGCAGCATGCCCCCATACGTATTCCTTGTCGAAGGGTAACAATTAATAATAAAAAAATAGTTTTGGTGACTTACTTCACATCTTCTTTTGGGGTCTTATTTTATAATGCAATAAGACCCCAATTTTCATAAGGAAATAAGGCCCCAAAAAAGGAAATAACACCCCAAATTTTATTAAAAATCGTTGCTGTTGTTTCCTGTATAATTTTTTGGGGCCTTATATCGCAGAGCCCTCATCCATTAGTGCAATTACCACACATAAGCATGAATTTATCAGGAAAAATTATTGAATCTAACACTAACATGGTGTATGTTGGTATAATATATTGAACACCTGATTCTTGAAAAAAGAATTCATGCTACGAAATATAGCCATTAATTTTGACACACTCCGTATCTATGGCAATGGGGCTGGGTAGCGTTGTGACGTGTGAGCGAGTTCAGTGAAAGATGGTCTTACCTTTCACCATGCGCTTAACAAAAACCTTCAGGTAGCTGATAATTAATCATAGCTATGCCGTATCTCACCTCACAATGCATCGTGTTCAGTTTAGTGTTCATTAATCTCTGTTAAAATTTAATAAAATGACTAAAATATCTTCTCACGAACCTTATGCGCTGAGAATATTTAAACTCAAACAGTCCTTCGCATTCTGAGGAGAGATTGTCCGTTTTGAAATATCAGATCAAATTCAAAACAATAAATTGAAACCCAAAAAAAAAAAAAAAAAAAATATAAGGTACCTAGTCTGACTTTCAAAAAATTCTACATAATTTGGAACGTTTTAGACAGGAATTTGAAATATATTTACACCAGCCTTATTCATGTCATAACATTTAATTAACGCTGAATTGGAACTAACTTTGGTTTCGTTGCAGAAAACATTATTCTTAAACATTTTTTTAAAGATGATTCACACTTAATCAAATGCCTAAATATGATGCATCAATTCGCATTTAGCGGTGAATTAAGTTTTGTTTTTCCTCTTTATTTCAAAACTGTGAATCAATATATTTTCGAAAATTTTAAAATGGAAACGGATTTCAAATACAGAAATAATTATAAATATTCCAAAGACAAAAAGAACTTATTCCTTCTTTTTTCAATTATTTTTGTTTCTGTACATTAAACTTTGATAAGTCCATAAGACAACCGGCTAAAATGACCAAAACTATCTGATTCATATTTATTCAATCATTTTCTCATTAGTTTTTTCGCTATTGTTCAAACGTTTTCCATTTTTAAGGTTCCGTACCCAAAGGGAAAAATCAGAAAATGATGTTAGTTGCGCTTTTGTCCGTCTGTCTGAACCCACTAGACCAATTAAGTACCTAGGTCTATCTCAGACTCTAATTATAGTACAGGTATACCATATACGTATACCTAACCTCTAGTTAAAAGCCAAGTACCAATGGTAGCGATAGCGCTACATCGACTGGTTTTAGAGTAATAAGTAATTTGATGAAAAAAACATTTCACATTTTTGTGTTTGCTGTTTATTTCTTGATTGACAAAAAAATGGATATACATATACTTTTTTGTAGATCATGCTCGTAGCTATATATATGCATTGAAGAATATTTTGCCGAAAAGTTACTACCTATTTTAAAAGATATTTACAAAAAAAAAAAAAAAACAGTCAATTACTATTATAAAGACCCTCGGTCATTAGAGCATGTTCTCTACTGTTACGTTTCATGTAGCTTACCTCATATGCAAAAAAAACTTCGCAATTTCCAACTCTAAAGAAGACACTCGCACTTGGGCGGTTTTTTTTTAAATTAATGTCAGATGTCCATACCTACCCAAAAGTGGCACTGAAATGTCAGATTTTCAAAGAAGTTTTACTTAATCAATAGATTAGCTACTGCATAGCTAAAATATTTTAATGAACAAACATTTTTGACAAGAAGATTAAGGGTAAATTATCTCATTTGACGTGAGTTAGTGGAGCCACTGATAATCTATTGATTAAGGGAATCTAATGAATAAGGCTGCATGTGTTTGGAGAGTTAAGAGAGGACTGAAATTTATTTTGATTTGTATTTTGCTAATTTTGCTCAAAGTTACAAATCAAAAGGACTAACATGACCAGGGTTGCCAGAAGAGTTCCTCAACAAATCGAGAGGTTTCAGAAAAAAATATCGGGAGATTGAGAACAAATCGGATTCATCAGAAAAACCTGATTATTTCCCTTAAATGAATGAAATCTGTTAAAACCATTATTTTATTTATTTGATATGGAAATTCATGTTTAACACGTTCACAGTTCCATGTATCATATATGATACATGGTAGATCTGACTTTGACTCCGAATATAAAATAGAGCGAATGACACTGGAATGAAGAAATTGGCTTGGGTGTATAGGAATAAGCTTTTAGATTATAATGAACCCTACAAATTAAGTGATTGAACATTTATTATAGGAAAAAAAATGCTTTTTAATTTTTTATTTATTGATTTTTGCCAAAATAGTGTTGGGCGTAGGGGTCAACTTTATCATGTTTGTATGGGGACTGTGAACGTGTTAATAACTTACATTTGATAGTTTTTGTTAGCCAAATTGAGCCCCCAAAACCTCTACCTGTGTTGCTAGGAGTGCGTTTTTCAGCAGCTTTGGATTGTTAGCTCTTTAATCGGGCTTTTACAACATTCTCATTAGGTCGCTGTTGTGCATGTCGTCGCTTTAAAAGCAAAGTGACATAAGTCCAAAATGTATGATTTTCAGGAGCGATGTTTTAAGTTTTGCGTCACACAAAAAAATTGTTTTCTAGTTAATTAAAAACAATATACAAAGTGCGTTTACATACAATTGAAGTATTTTTCTCCCTCTTTCAGATAGTATATAAATTTGTACAAAAAGGCAAATATTTAAAAAAAGATATGACGTTTTGCGAAAAATCTGATAGGTAGTTATTTAAGTTTTTATTTTCTCACGAGTTGCAAAAGTGTCGTTTTGTCGCTTGAAATTTTTCGCAATACGCCGTTTTGCCACAAAAAAAAAAAAAAAAAAAAACACAGCCAATCGCGACGCACAACTAAAAAAATGTCATTTTGCAACAAAAAATTGTGGGATTTTTAGTGGAAATCGAAACGACACTTTTTTAAAACGTGGAAAGTAGAAGGAATAGAATTAAGCCGTTTTGGCAGAAAAAAAAAAGAAAAAAATTGTGATCACTTTTGTATACTTAACTCAAAAATGACAAATTTCGACTTATGTCACTTTGCTTTTAAAGCGACGATGTCTGGTTGTCTGTTCTGTACGAAATCTAACGTAACTTCCCAATGAGAAAGAGACGTGAAATGTTGGCCACATAACTATATGCAAATAGCGCAATACTATATACTTTTTCGAGAAAAGAGGGAGAACTTTTAATATAAAAAAACAAATTCAGACGGCTATTTTTCGCATAGAGTAAGATAGCTGTAAATCTGTACGGAGTAAGATTAAGTTTTAAGGGTACCTAACATTTTTCTAAGACTATATTTTGGTTTAGATGCAAATTGTTAATTCATTTCCGATCAGTTTATTTATCTTTATTCTAAAATGTAAATGCGACCCATTAAAAGGCAACATTTTTTAATAAATGAATTCAGACTTTAGTCTGAACGTGACTGTTGAACCACAATTGATCTGCATAACTCATAGCTCAAAAATTGAGTCTAGATGCAATAAAGACGTGATCCAAATTAAATTCAACTTGTTTCTCTAAAAAAAAACCTTTCCACTTTAGCCGGGAGTGTCGGTATTCACAGCACATGATCCCATCACTCACAAAGATGCGAATCAAAATCATTTCTCAAACGGATATGCATAAATCATACATCTGTTGCTAAACGTACGACTTGTTTTGACAATAACTCGTTGGTTTGTGTGCTGAGAATTTCAGCTAACTCCATACCTCGCTGTGTCCGCATAAATTTCCAATTCCATACACTTGAAAGGCCAAAGATCTTTAAACTAAAAAGCCATACTACAAGCCAAAGTAATTGAGTTATTGCCTCAGCAAACGAATGTCCTCCTGCATACTGCCATACACCATGCCAGAGTACAAACCGAACCTGATACGAATGATAAACAAATTTCATAATAGTTTAACCACCTTGTCAAAGGCGGCGGCTAAGCATGGGCACGACGCCGACGACGATGACGATGACGGTGAGGACCGTCTTTACATATGCATACTGCTATGGGATTGTTGCCAGGAATTAGATTCCGCCTCCGAATTAACACATTGTGCTGTTTGTTGGTGCGTTTCCCAATCGAATCGCATGGGGGAAATTTTGTATGTAAATTGCATTTGAGTGAGTGTCAGACACTTGCAACGTCATTTTCAGTTGATTTGTTGTACCCACTCTGATGGTACTTTTGTGAATACAAATGTTAGATTGAAGTTGACTAATAGGACCGAGATTGAAGGTAGGTATGTAGTGTTTTATCTCTGAACGAACGGAGGTTCTAAATTTTATCGAATGACACCTGATAGTTGGGAGACTATATCCAACAATATGCGCAGTCTCTGTACCTATAAGGTTCTTAATTTATGAGTACGTCGACCGGCAAAAGAGGTTGTCAATAGAGTCTGCACAATTCATCACTTTCGACGGAAATCAGCTCTCGAGGGTTGAGAACACAGTTGTGCAAATCGTTCTCAGAAATTGTGATTTCACCCGAGGGGTAGCCGATGAAAGTTGTCAATAGGAGTTGCACTTATTACCACGGATACTCGTATAACGATAAACGTTCGCAGAGTGTTTTTGGTTTTCGATAGCGACGTCATAAAAAAGAAGAAAATATATAGTCCGTAATTTATTGTATCCACCGTAGCAAACATTTTTAGGTTTATCTTTATTAATAGGGACGTTCAAGGATCTAGTTTAGTAAGTCTGACAGCTGTCCTCGATTGGCCTAGATCAGTCATATAAACAGCTTTTATTCCAGTTGACGTTTATGGATGGGTATTGTTATTAAGTGAAAGGGGTTGTTGTACTACGACCTGTTAATGTATTGTACCCCTGCTTACGCCTCAGAGAGGTATAATCCCTCATAAGAATTATTTTAGAGGTTCTTGTATTCTTCTTTCTCTTTGGCGGAAGAAATCCGTCCTATAGCACTCTCTCCAGTCCAGTTTCCTTTAAGAATCTAAGAATGAGAGCTGGCTCCAGTGACAGTATTTCCTCATCAGATAGTTGGTACTTGCCCAAGTATTTCAACCTTTTGTGGGTCAGTGCCCCACATGATCCTAGCAAGTGCCTCGTTAGGAACCTCGTTAGGATACGGAGGTTGTTTTTTCTCATGCCGATTCAAGCTTGGAATCTTTTCCGGTTGTATTGCCAAAGAAGTTTCTTGGCCTGCCTCATGCCCTGAGTATTATGCCAGGTTCTTGCCCTGTTTTCTGTTTATGGATGGGTAGCCTGCGAATCTAGTCAGGAAATGGTTGAGTATGTAGTAAGTTGACAGTTCACATAATGTGATTGACGGAGAAAAAGTGACGTTCCCGACCAATCTAATTTTTGCGTTACATCTAGTCTAGACCAAGTCGACTTAAGACGACTAGATTTTTGAATGAGCCCATATTGAGTCAGTAACAGAGCAAACAAACGTTTTTAATGAACGAACTGAAATGTATTAGATTTTTACTTCACTTTTTAATCTTAGATAGTCTTTCGGTGGACACTACATTTTGGAAATTGATCTCTCGTTGCTGTGTAGACACGAATACGAAAGTGTATCTGTCCCATGGAGCTTCGACGCTTTTGTGCATGGTGCAGTCTGAAACATGAGAGCTTACAGCCGACATTTTTTGTACTACCAATGTGGCAAGGAATATTTGTTGTTGCAATTTTTAAGAGTCAGATTACCCTGTACATCTGTACCTACTTATGCAGTATTTGCTTTCTAACTGAACTTCTCAGGAAATTCTCAGAAGCATGCATATTCCATATTCATCTTCGACCTATGTCCCTGTGCAGTCTTCTTCCAGTGCCACATTCATGTGTCTAAAGAAAAGAATTCAAACAAATCGTTATTTTCAAAACAACTATAAATTTACTAAAAAGCTTGTATTTCTTGAAACAACTTTAATTACCGCAAATCATGTCATGTGTGAACCTGAACACTAATTTAATGGCATTTTATTTCCACAGCAAATCTCTTAAATAAAATATCAGACCACATGCATTGGATGAATTGAAAACCGCAAAATTTCGATTGTCTTACTTGGAAGGAGCAGAACAAAACGAATTAAAAAGAAAGACCGCGTGAGTCAATAGTGCTGTCGAAAATTAAATTTTATTATGTGATTTATCAAACGCCTTTTAAACACATAAATAATGCCGCCTGTATGCCGCCATTTAGGAAGACGTTCAGAAATGTCACAACTTTAGTTTTTTTCTGGTAATAAAGTAGCAAATTACCACGTATCGACTGCTTTAACTATAATATTCACCTTTTGGTTTCTTTTTGGCGACAAGATTGAATACTAAGCAGGAGAATATGCAAATTAAAAAAGCGCTAATGCTCCTTATTTATATTTTTTTTCACATTTCACATACATAAATTGGTTTGTAAGAAAAATATATGAATGAGCATTAACAGCAAGGTAACCGCTTCATCTAAACGCGGCTTTGAGTTTTTTTTTTTTTTTAATTTATTAATCAAAGAAAGCCGACGAATATAAATCATTCGAGGTGTAGGTAATATTCTGATGATCGAATCTCCAGGAATAGGTAAATGATCGACTTTTCTATTGGGCTCACTATATACCTGGAACTACTACTTAGTCGATGTAGTTGGATCAGTAGTTCCTGTATTAAACACTATGTAAGCAGCCCAAACACAGCTCGAATAAAAAAAAGCTTCTGGTTACAGTCAGACTTCCCATAATGGTAATACCAGTATCGAATAATAAAAATCCCACAACTAGGATCTTGCTGTCTTGGATGATATAAGCGGCTGTAGGAAATAAGGCCCCAATGAAATAAGGCCCCAAAAGAGAAAATGAAATAAGGCCCCGAATTTGGTTCTTTTTTTTATATACAACCTAGTAGGTATCCTGCTCCCGCTTAAATGTTAGCGTCCCTAGTCTCCACTTCGTTTCTCCATACCAAAAATAAATGGTCGCTAATTTATTAAACATGATATAGATGGGACAAACACCATATGTCCATAGCGGATTTAAGTAAACGTTATATTATTTATACGCGTCCATAATTTGAAATTTCGAATTTCAGACTTCAAATACATCGCAATTTTTGTATTTCTCCAAAACAATGGATAGGGGAAAAGCGGGAGACTTGAGCCACTTTTTGTTAAATCTTAGCAAAATGCTAACATGGACATTGTCACGTACTAAAATAATTTGAAAGTCGGCTTTATCCGACTATATAATTTTGCGCCATGATTGGCGCCTACCAGTGCGGTTTTAGGAGGAGAAAGCGCTCCCCACACACTTTGTAGATCCACAGAACTTCCATCAATTCTTTCTAAGATCAGAACCAGTCAAAAGAGTCGAAATTAATGCCGCTAAAGATGCAAGAAACTGGAAGACTTTTCATTCTCGGTATAGGTATGTGTGTTTCATACGTAGCAGTGACGCTATAACAAGTAGTCCCCAATAACACTGCGCAATATCATCTATCGGTTTTCTCAATGGGTGCAAGATATACTTTTTCCTTCACCTCTTCGCCTCAAGCTTAAGCACAACTCCCTTACCTGGTCTGGGGCGCCGAAAAGCAAATTACTACGAATGAATAGGATCCAAACTAATCGGAGACACGAATTTTAATTCGCTTAAACATATTTCTCGACTGTTCTATCTTGAACCAATAGTGCTCACTGCAACTGTAGTGTCATTCTAGTGTCGAATAACTTTCAAAAATGTAAGACTACATAAGTAGGTATTTGAGAATAACGTCTTATGTCGACTTAAGCCATCTTTCCATATTTAAAAGGTATTTTTTTGTTCGAATAATTTAAACTTCCGTTCTCCGTTCTCTTCTCTCTCTTCCCTTTTGTGCACAATATATTCATTCGTTTTACGATTGTGTACTTCTTAAATTTTTAATAAATCACATTCTGGAATTATGTATCATATTGGTGCCATAGCTATGTTTATAAGTTTTATGGCATGGCTCTTAGCTCGGGTGTATTCTTAATGCCAACCCCCCGAATCCCCGCAGTAAATGCATTTTCCTTCAACAAGGATGAACACCATACACATAAAGAATTTATTCGCCAAGAGTAGCTTCTATGATCCATTAACTGAAGCCCACAACACCATTTGTATGTCATTGTCCGACGACGGTCATTACAAGAAACTGGACTAACCGGTAGTTATATAAAACATAGACTAACGAGCAACTATGACCATAGGAGCACACTTCAAACAAGCAGATACTTGCATGAAATGGAATGGAATGCGTCGCATGAAAGTAGGTACCATGGAGAATGTTTTATTATTCCTCCATTCTCCTATGGCATGGACATTGCATTGCATTACATTGCAGTCCATCCGAAATGGATTTACGGATGCAATCTCCGCGATAAGTGCATTTTGCGATTGCTCCTTAATTTTTTATGTCTCCTCGTGCACAATGTAAGTGCATTGCATTGGTCTGGCACGGCCTGGCCTGATCAAGGCCCCCAAACCGTAACTCTTCAATCAAAACTGACTATTTCTCGTCCAAATAGATGACAACAACGGCGACGATGACATTTTCTGTGATATCCACAAATTGATGTGTGCATTTTCCGGTTGAGCACAAAACCAGTTTTGTGCTTGTGTACCTTCGCGTTCGCATTCAACGCCGTGTTCTTTTGAATCACTTATCAATTTGTCTGTTGAGGGTTAGAAGAAAGGACAGAGATAAATAAATAAAAAAAAAAAAAAATAATAAAAATTAAAAATAATAAAAATAATCAAAACAGTGCGGCGCGGCGTCAAAGGTTCACACAGCATTAATAAGGTCCCCCGAATCCCATTTACCCGACCAAAGAGGAATGCGCTTTAAACTGTCCACTTTATCATCGAAGCAGCTAATTTATGTACACCTCGCACCACTAAGAGGCAGAGATAGTAGTCAAAGTGTGCCTCAATTGGGAGAGTGGAAGTGACCACTTTGGAACAACAAGATTTTCGATTGTTTCTTCAGCTGATAGCACTTGGACAACGTGAACTTTATATTTACTAAATGGTGGAAACTGCCCATGCGCACAGTGGTCTGTGGGATGCTGGATGGACACGTGATGGTGGGTGGTCTTAAATAACTGTTCAAGCTTTGTCGCATTCGAATATTCATTTAAGCTAATGAGTTGTCAAATCGTTTAGAATATTGGTCAGCGAGGCGTTAAAAGGTTTCGATAATAGAATGTCAAAATATTTTCGTCATACATGTCAAGTCAGTCGATTCGGAGTTCGGAGGTTTTACTATATATATTCGGGGGAAAAGCTTAAATCTACATAAAATGCAAATCAGTATATTTTTGTTAGTTGTCATGCCACAATATCGTTGGGTCATCGGTATGTAGCTGCCTTTAGGCGAAGCAGGAGTATGCAATGTGAATGAACCCCAGCCCAGAGATGAGGAATAGACGAGCAAGGGAAAATGATAAACTCAATCCATAACCTCATTCTTTGAACAGTTTTTAGTGATGAAAAAAAGGAGCAATGAGTTTACCTCAACAATAGTTAAAGAATTTGATCCCTCGTTTCATTTGAAAGTTTTAAAATTCGCATATTATCCGAAGGTATGTAATTCAAGACGAAAAATAATTTGGAGGCATAACTCTGACGTAAATGGCGAAAATGGATATATTCGCATTTTTCGGGAAAAACAGACAGAGTCGGAGTGTCGGGTCCAGCTAGTACTTTATAAAATTAACTGCACGAATAGGTCGCACGAAACTTTCTTGTTCATATCAACAGTTTGGTGGATTGCTTTTTGTTTTGTAACGTTTGTAGGTAAAAAACTCAAAAGCGATTCTAGAATCTAGATAAGCTTACCGTACAGATATATAAAAATATATATATGTACTTAAATAAAGTTATTTTTTGGCTTGAACATATGCATTTTAGATGCCAGTGCATTAAATAATATGAGGCTTAAAATACAAGTTCTGTTCATAGGCTCTTAAGCTAAGATTACACGTTTCATATTTTGTGGAAAGTTTTGACATACAAAAATTCGCTTTGAGTTTGTGTGTTTGAATTTTCATACAAACAGGCCGATTGAAGTGTATAATGATAGTCGGAGTACTAATGAAGTGCTTTAAGTTGTGTAAAATATAGGTGGTTGCTGGTTATTTTAGAAGAAGAACAGAAATGGACGATAGCTGCTAAAAGAAAGTGAAGCATTGAAATAAACAACATACCGTATTTGAACACAGTTTGGGATTTGGGTAGTCATTTCAAGAACTATTTTTAATGCGACTTTATTCGACTTTTTTAAAGAAAAATTAAGTATGGGATCTTATTTCAAATTCCTTTATTATCCTAAAATGTATTTCAATCAAAATCGATAGAGCTGTTTTTGTAAAATTATGCTGAGAAAATAGGAACAACCACTGCAATGTTTAGTTTGAAAAATACTATTAAGCAAAAAACTGAGTGCAATGTGTTGTGTACTATAGGCGTTTTTTTTTTATTTTGCCCTCATAATCTATATAGATCATTAATTTCCATTAATACGAGATCCAAATGTTGTTGAAAACCATGAAAACCAATGATTCTATAAGGATCATGCGGGCGTAGTAAAAAGCGCCTTATGTAAGCATTAATTGATTTTTAAAGTTTCCTCAAATCATGAACCTAATGGGGTTTTCGAGACATGAAAAGTTTAAAAAAAAATTTTAGTTTGCATTTTAGTCAAAATCGGTATGTGCGTTTCCAAGAAAACTATTAAAAAATTAAATTTTCAAGGTTCCGTATACCCAAAGGGAAAAAAAGTAAACCTTATTAGTTTCGCTACAATGTCTGTCCGTCTGTCTGTCTGTCTAAATTTTGTTCCTATAAGTCTACCTCAGAAACTAATTGACGTAGAAGGCTGAAATTTGCACACAAAATTCGGTTTAACCTCTAGTTAAACGGCAAATACCAATGGTAGCGATATGTCGATAGGTCTTAGAGTAATTCGCACAAAAGACTGTTTATTTCTTGTTTAAACAAAAAATGTATATACCTCTATACATACTTACTATATCTTTTTTTGTAGATTATGCTCGTGGCTTTATAACTATGTGTTGAAGACTATTTTGCCGAAAAGTAAATATTTTATATTTACAAAACAACTATCAATCACTATATAAAGTACGCTCCTTTTAACCACTTTCATTCGTTCATGGTGTGTTCTCTTAATCGATTCCCATTGGAACTTTTAATGCATACTGAACTCTACTCACGCGTCATACTCATCCACACACCGACACACACACTGTAACCATAAAAAAAAATATATATACTCGTACATATTAAAAACTTAAAAACTATAATTGCAACAAAAATATTATTTCATGGTGACATGAAACAGACTATAATGGGCAAATAGCCATTAGCGTTACCAGAGCTCAAAACTTCGTGAATTTTGTGATTTAGAAGTAATAAAATCAACTTCAGTTAAGAATTGAATTTTAATTTAAGGAGAATATTTTGTTATCTCAAAATTTCTTTTGGAGAACAAAATATTCCACTTTTATATGCTTTTAAAAATATTTTCGCAGCAGCCCAGCTTAAAAATATTCCACAAGAGAAAAACTGGGTATGCAGTCGTGTTAGCCGGACCTACATATCAAATGCCAATTACGGTTGAAATCGTTTTAGCTGTTTTCAAAAAAATCTAACTTTTTTAAAACAGTTAATAATGGGGCAAACGTGCAAAAAAAAGTGGCTCTGAAGTGTGAGCCTACAAACTCCAAATTCGAAGTCTAGCCGTTTACGCCGAGCTCAGGATCCAACGGTCAGGCAGCGAGATTTGCGATAGCCACTTTGTTTAGCTCCTCTATGTCAGAATTGATTAAAATCTCGAGTTCGACATTTTATACGAATACAATATGGCTGTAGGAAATAAGGCCCCAAAAGAGAAAATGAAATAAGGCCCCAAATTTGGGGTGTTATTTCTTAATGAAATAACACCCGAATTTCAACTATGAAATAAGGCCCCACTGCGATGAAATAAGGCCCCAAAACAAAATGAAATGAGGCCCCAAATTTGGGGTTTATTTCATAATGAAAACTACTTTTTATTTAATATTGTTGATATTGGATAAACTAATTTAAATTAAAGAAATTTTTTATATAGGTACTCAAACTCGCACCCACCCCGTAATCTAACAGTAAAGGCAAGCAGGGGGGTTGCAGGGGGGCAGCATGGCCCCCCATACGCATTCCCTATCAGAAGGGTAACAAATAATAACAAAAAAGTAATTTTGCGGACTTATTTCATTTCTTCTTTTGTGGTCTTATTTCATAATGAAATAAGACCCCAATTTTCATTAGGAAATAAGGCCCAAAAAAAGAAAATAGCACCCCAAATTCTATTAAAAATCGTTGTTGTTGTTTACTGTATCATTTTTTAGGGGCCTTATTTCAATGGGGCCTTATTTCGCAGAGCCATACAATATGTATCTTTCTCTTACTACATAATCGACGAAGTTAGAAATAGAACACATTTCTTAGTAGTCGATTACTTGTTTGCTCTTCAGCAAGTTATGGTACTTTAGCATTATCATTTTTTCATTGAATTTTGGTTTTCTTAATGTTTACGTTATTGTTTTTGAAAAAATTAAATGATGTAATGAAGTAAGTCTAAATTACAGGACTATTGATTATAAGGTTCATTCGCGTACGCGGTTTAAATCGAGCGCAAAAATTAGGAAAATAACGAGTAGGTAAGGATTAACGGACGAGCAGTTCCTCTCTCTTGGCTCGAAACAGCTACAGCTACAGAGTACGGATAAAAATATGTCAAATGCACAAAGTTGACAAGAAACAAATTCAAAATCCGTCTTAAAATACAAATACACACAAAAATAAAATCTGTGAAATTAAAGAAACTTCGGATGTTTTCGCAGAACATTTCATATTCATATATATTGCCAAAAGGTAAGTTATATTTTTATTTGTGGTATGAATTTTATGTCAAAGATGTTAGTGGCTCAAAATAGCTCGAAGTCTATCAACGTACTTTGGAGAATATTTTGAGGTCTCTGAGAGAACTTCGCTCAATTTTTTCAGTTCGAGAGATTTTTACTGGTTGGCATTTGCTCGGGAAAGTACGCGAATAGACCTATTATGAAATGAACGGATGGTCACCGTAAATACGCATCATATCTCTCCAACTCTTGCCCAATTTGCAATACAGTGGAAACTGTCATCGCAGACAGCTCCCTTGAATGGACATATTCCCATTTCGTACAATTATGGAAGGGATTTAAAAAAATTTTCTATGAAAATGAATAAAACAGAAAAAATAAAATCGAAAAAGTCAGCACTTTTAACCCTACGCGTAGTTCCGAGCTTTATTTGTTATTTTTGCTATGCTATACTGGTACAAAATAACGTATCACACTTGGTTCCTATAAAACCCATAGTATTTCAGTTTTTATGTTAAATTTACAAAATACTATAAAAAAATATCTTTATATAGGTACCTATGTAATAGTATATTTTCACTTTTAGCAGTTAATATTTATAGCAATTCAAGTAGCAAACGTTCGTTCTACGCTTCGGGCGTTAATTTTTTTACATACTATGAAACTAAAACTCACCATTAAAAAATTGCCAAAGCTTCTTTGTTAAATCGAATCTAACGACTTTTTCGCTCAAGCCCACATTTATCAGTGTCCAACTCTTTTCATCGGAGTTAATCTTTTGTTGTTAAAGAGGTAGGTAAACCTGATTAAATACTTAAGCCGTCTTTCCACTATATGATCTTTTAGTCGAATCTTTTATTCAAATTCTAATAAATTTAGGAACAAAGAACGTGGCCTGTCAATTTATTTTAAAGCGATGTATATGGCACGCCTTTAAGGCACCTTTTCGTGAAAGTAAATCTCCAATTTTGTTACTGGGTATTATTGAGATTTTATTTCGAACAAAACATTCATTCCCTTCGTATATGTATGTACATTTATAAACAAAAAATAAATCTTCCTTTGCCGGTATAATATACGACGCATAACGAGTGACGCATGTAAGAGGCACATCACTGTCAATCCGCCAAAGACTTCACACTTTCAGTGTTTGATGGCTTAAACAAGAGAGCGGGTAACATTCGCAACAAGGTACATGCATTAGGTGGCGGAGCTTAAAACGAAACGTTTGCAGATAGGAATGGCTTTCCAATTTGATGTGTAATAAAAATGGCAGTGTACTTATGGCAAAGTCTTAATTGCATAGCTATTAGAGAATTTGAAATCAAAGGCGAAATTAAATTGTTGAAATCACAACCGAAAGATGTGATTCACTGATGTAGCGCTCGGTTTGGAGAAGAGGGAACAATGGTTATATCATAAATCACCTGACGGAAGTATTTGTAGTAGAAAATATTTAAAGTTACATAAGTGGGTAAGGTGATACAGGAGTCAACTAAATAATGTGAAATGTATTTTACTTACTCGATCCTTTTCAAAAACTCGCACGGCACTGGTTATGTTATCTACCTTTACGCTTCACCCAAAATAAAAAGTCATAAAACACAAGCCGAAGATAATATCTACCAATTATCCAGTCTGCCAAATTTAGGGACGCCATTGGAGTCGAACAGAAAGACTGGCTTTATTTGCGAGCATCATGGTAGTCTATTTGTCCAACTCAGCAGGTACTTGAGTTCAACCCGACACGAATATGAGCTTCGCATAACGATCCCGCAAATCCATAATGGAGGTCAGAGGGTGGGTGCGCTAATCAATAAGGGCTTGCACCTTTGTGTATAGAGTCCATATATAGTTACAATGCTTTAACCAAGGAATGTTTGGTTGTCATATACAGGAAACATCTCTTAGCTTACTGTTGATAGTGTTGATGTCTCCTTCTCATCGGCAAAGCAAATGTGGAAACGGATGGAAATTCTTTACAATGTCTACTCACGCGGGGGTAAGTGAGTATTGCAGTCGATACAATTATGCAGACAGAGTTGGTACTGGGGTGTTTCAAAAGAATGGTTTGTGGTATTAACTGATTAAGACTGAATCTGGTTTCATAAAAGTACAATATGTAATTCTTCAGGTACAGGCGTTCGTTAATTTAAACAAACAAACAGATAATTAAAGTAAACTGGTGACTTTATTATTTGAAATATTTTTTCACATAGTAATTGATTTTCTTTTGCCTAAAATAACCTTAGAAAATAAAGCAGAAGCTAACATCAAAATATTTTCCATAGGTGGAAATTATTGACATTTGAAAAAGGAAGAATGATAGGTGTGTCGGCTGGTGAAGTTGAAAGAACAAAATGAATTTGAAACGTTCGGCGTTCAATAAGCCATCAAAAAGAAAAAGACGTCCTTTAAAGCAGAGAGAGCAATGATTTTTGTTTTTTTTGTGATTATCTACTTATTAAACATTTGTTACGTAGGTACCTGTGTATTTTTTTAATGAATTGGGAACAATGAAAACTTAACTAAATTAAACTAATGTTAATCTCAGCTTCAGTTGTAGATAAAGCTGCTAAGTTCGTTGCAGTTGCAGTGACTTGTCCAACAGACTGATCCACCAGCAAACATTGCAACCACTCCGGTTGTGGATCGTCTTGATTCGATATCACCTGCGAAATCTGCATCACTGTAGACTTTTAACTGTTCGTAGTCCTTTTTGTACTCGATGCATGAGTTGTTTGTTCCACGAAGGTATCTGAAGATTCGTTTGACATCATTCCAGTCTTTCTTGCTTGGATGCATGATTGATCTTAGGGGTCGATTTTGTGACAACTGAAAAAAAAAAAAAAAAAAAAAAAATTGCTGGGGAAACAGTTTCGTCTTCGTATGCCCCTAGTCAGGGCCGCCGAAATAATACTCGGGCCCGGGACGGAAAAATGCTGGACCCATGTACGTAAAGTGACGGAATTCAAAACCGTCATAGCATTTCTCCAAAAGTCATAAAAACTAAAGATTGCGGTCAAACCTATTATTGAATTTTGAATTTTATAACCAGTAATACTTACAAATTTGTATCGGCGGAAAGGAAACAAATTCGTAAATATTGTTGGCCATAGATTCGAGATCCGATGAAAAGGGAACAAAATACCTATGAAAACAAATTGTACCTATTATAAATTAAAAAAAAAAAAATAGGTATAAAATATTCTTTTTGTGGAATTTTTTGGCCCCTCAGGGAAAATACAGCTCACACAGTTCAGAAAGCAGCAGTTCACCAATTCTTTGACCAATAACATTCTTAAAGTTAATGAAACGACTTTTCTGTCTTTTTAAAAACATTAAAAAAAACCGGATAGATAAAAAAAAAAACTTTTTGTTAATAAACAGGACACTTTTTGCCACTTCGTTTTATATAAAAAAGAAGAATAGATTGAACTGCCAGTAAATTAAATTAAAACGTGTTTGTATGACCTTTTTTAAGATTAAGATCATATAAACACCATAATATTTGTTCCCCTAAAATAATTAAAACTTTACCTAAAAAAACACCTCCAAATGTCTCAACGAATTCCATATTCCCATCCCTTGGAAAATTCGACTTAGGTACTCTCCCAAAAATAAAACAAAACTGATGCGTAGGAATATTTTTGCAGCCTTCGAAAATATAAGGTGTCGGATAATACTGGCAAAGTGTTCTGATCACTAAAACTGAAAATATGCAGATCACATACATTATTTTCTATTTTAATCAGCGTCATCGCCAGGGAATGCAATCAATCACTTTGTTATTTTCACTCACATGCATGTGCAATTCCAGAGGAATAAAAGAAGATTGATCATAAATTAATTGACTCCATCAAAAGTTCAATGAAGCGTCTGGCTACTGAACAACAATCTTATTAATACCAATTAATAGTCAATTTATCTTTCTTTTGCCTTTCGTTGAATTTTTCGAAGCAGCCGCACACATGTCGGTTGTTTTCTGAATCCATTATTGTAGAAAGAAATGAGAAGATTGATCAATGACATGCATATAGATAGAATTCATCAATATTGATCAGTATTCAAAATTTCGAAGAGGAAGTTTAACAAATTACCTACAACTGCAACGAACTATAGACATTATATTTTTTAACCTATTGCCTTTCATATTATAGTCTACTAATCTTTAACCTCCAGTCAGGCTTCTTGGTAAAAGTCATAAATTAACGCATCGATTTAAGAATTAACTCTTTTGCAAACTGATAGGCTCCGCCAATGTCTTGTTAGTCGTGTTCTGCAGTTATTGTCTATAAAAAAGCTCAGACTGAATTGGGTTGTTAGAAAAACCCCACATATATAAATAAAAAGCACAATAACTAAAAAAAAAAAGTTTTCACTTGTTATTCTATTATTTGAATGGTGTCGGTATTTGAAATGACTTTCTTTTTTGTTCTGAGAGATAGGAACATATAAAACTGCCCTTACTTCTCCTTTTTAACTTACTTTAAATTGCAAAGTGCCCACCGAATGGGTAATTACCCACGATCTGGGATCACTGATGGGTCTTATGACAATACCCTTTCATCCTATTAGATTATTTTGAGATGCGAAGTACCCACAAAATGCGTAATTAGAATTACTCACGATTTGGCATCGATGGCTTTTAAAAGTTCCAGGGTTTGTGATTTGCTGTAGTGAAAGAAGCCCCAAAGGAAGAATTTTGGCTCCGTCAGAGAGTAGTACAAACACCACAGCTTCGCAAATATATTTAAAACTTACCATGATTTCTTTACACTTATTAACTTATTAATAGGTAGGTAGGTAGGTATAGGTAGGTACCTATATCGTATCAAAATGTATTAATAATGAAGCTTCAACTTCAAACCTTGTAGAACCTCTCTTGGTTTCAGTTGCAATGTGTGCTTCTGCATATGTATATAACTGCCTCAAAATCTAAAAAAATAAAGAAAAAAAAAACCTTCCTAGGCAGGTGCCTACCAAGCAGCGACCCCGTTCCGCCCCTTTTTGAGGCCAAATGGAGCCTCAGGAGTCAGAACCCTTGGACCCCACTTTTTGAGAAATGATCAAAATAGCTTTTTTTCAGTTAAAGTAAGATTTTATTCATTATTAAACGAAAAAGACTGGAAACGTATAAAAAGAAGTGTTTTGTAATGAAAAGAAAAAATGTTTTTTTTTTTTTGTAAAAATAAACGTCTTTTGTTGTTTTTTTTTGCTATCAACGCTGCTACCAAGTACCTATAATTGTTGTCTACGAATCTGAGTCGAATTATTACGGTTAGCTTGTGTCAGCTGATGCCAGAGGCAGCTTGGTACGATCCAGATTTTGGCTATGCACGGAGCTCGAAGTTTACAGAATTGATTCTCTTTTAAGGACTAGGTACTCAATACTCATACCTACATAGGTATGAGGGCGAACTAGATTCCGACATTTGAAAACTTTTTTAGTCGCTGGTAGCAAGTAGGTAGGTATACCCGCGAATAAGTTTCATTGTTGAATGTTAAGTTCGAACAAATTTTGTTTTTTGTTTTCGCATTATTGTACTGTTTTTTAGACTCCTCAAAAATTTTGATCTTTAAATAAAAATGAGTCAAACGAAGTAGAAATAAGTTGCTACGTAGAAAAAATAAATGAAGTAGACCTATACCTACTACATAATGAAGTACATTTGTAGCCCTGATGTCGAAGCGGTCATGAGCAAGTTGAGCGAATAAAATTTGTACAATGCCAATTAAATGAAAACTCGGAAAATTTGCACACGGAATTCAGATTTCAGACATGCAAAGAACTACCTACTGTACGAGCGACAAAATCAAGGAATGAAGGTATGGTCATGTTTCGAATGTAAATCACTGGGTAGAAATATTCAACTTTTAACCATGAATGAATGAAATTTCTACATTTTATGATTGCCAGGAACTGCAGCATCGGTGCAACGAATCTTTTCTGCAGTTACCTACCTAACAAAACTTGAACTGTAGACAAAACTCTGTTAGAAGCAGAAGCATTGAAAGCGATTCTAAAACTAATCATCAAATGTAACTTAAGCATGGATGCGTTGATTTCTTTGAATAGGCACCTATGTAGGTACCTCAAAACAAAGCCGGAACTGCTTCGTCAAATTGCTTCAAAGGACAAATAAATCACAGGAGATATAGAAATGCAAAACGAAGACGATTCATTCATAATTATTTTCATTGAATAAAATGTATTTATTCATACTACCTATAGGTATCTACCTACTGCTTTTTAAAATTCTTTGGTGAAATAGGTATACTGTTCTTGGTCCGTAAAAAGATACGAGCGTTACTCATGTCATGAGGTACCTATAATACCACCACCTGACCTAGGTACCTATGCAGTTCATTGTTCATATCCCTCTATATTGACGTTTCTTAAGAGAATTTGAACGTTTCTTATGCAATGACATGACAACATTGAAATATGCAAAATGCAATTTGCAATTGATTTGGAAATTGGAATAGAGACGAAAAGAGAAAAGAGATTAGTAAAAACTCACTCAACGAGTCAACCAAGAACAAACACCAACCAACCAACACTACCAATACCAACCAACAGTCAACACTCACTCAATTCCAAGAGCATAACAAAAAACAAATCTGTGCTCTCTGGCTCTGTGGGGAATTAAACTCGTTTCCAGTGCAGAAAGGCAGAAACCTAAACCTTCTCCTTCAGTTCCAAATTCCAGTTCCAGCTTATTTGTCATTCTATTATTACATAGTAAATGATTCATACTACTAAAAACGATCATTATTTATCAATGCCCTGTCAATTGGAGCAAATAAACACCAACACCCAGTGGCAACTGGCAATGCACATCACTTACTAAGATTTAAGAAATATTCACTCATCTTAACGAAAAAGAAACATTTCATTCATGCACTTTTCCACGATCCACAAACCACAAGCTATCCTATCAGCATTCCCGGTTCCCGTCGTTGTCGACTGACCCTGCTGACGCTGGCCTGTGTGCTGTCTGCTGTCAGGTCACTTTTAATTGCACGGGAGTTCTTCCAGTGCTGTTCTCCTTCTTTAGTTGGCTTGGCTATCAGTGTTGCCGCTGAGGAAAAAAAAATTGTCGCTAGACCATAACCTAAAATCCGCTAGAAATGTTAGTTTCTGAATTGCGAAAATCCTCTAGAAATCGCTAAATATCAATTTGAATGTAAGTTCACAAAAATATGTATTTATTTTTAAAATAAATTGTTTATTATTAAATTATTAATCAAATTAAACACTGAATTAAAAAAAAAAAAACAACCAATAAATTCAAGATAAAAAAAAGTGTGAAGTAAAAAAAAAACGTTATAAAAAACATAAATAAATTGAAATTTACAAATCAAATTCCACCTCAAAAATGGAATCATCTAATTCTTGACTGTCCATTTCTTCCAAGGTTGAAGTAGAGGCTTCGGCAATATTTTTTCAGTTTTAGATTTTTTGTTTCTCCTATTTTTTTTATAACCTGGTCTGGCAGGTCGTAGTTGCAGCAACTCCTGTTCATCTCTTTTAGTTGATTTCTAATCAATATTATAGAATTCAACGTCAGGGTTGAAAGTTGATTCCGAATTTTGTTTTTTACATGGTTCATTGCACTAAAAATTGGTTCAACTTCAGCATTTGAGTGGGGAAGAGATAGCACAGTGATTGCCAAATCAGCCAGTTCTTGCAAATTATTTACACCTGCAGCATTTTTGTAGGTAGGTACTTGAAAAATTATATTCGAATGAGTCGGAGATGCCACTTGTACGGGATTCGTGTACGTGGTGGTGTAGTAATGAATGCTAGAAATCGCAATTTTTTTTTTTAGCGACAACATTTTATTAAAAATCGCCGAGAGTTTTAAAAATATGCTAAAAATAGCGAAAAAATAGCTAAAGTGGCAACAGTGTTGGCTATTGCATTTTGTCTCTTCTTGCGTGCAACGTGCGGCCTGCCAGCGATGCCAACTGAGGCATAATTATGCCTTTTATGTATAATTCCGATGCTTGAGGCATTGAGGAATAATTTTTAGGTAAAAGGCATTTTTTTTAATGAATTGTTTTTTACCATCGATTCATAGAAATGCATTTTGAATTTGGTAAATCTGGTACGGTCTTTGATCAAAGTGGCTTAAGTAATTTTTATTAACAACTGTTTTTTTTTTCTGCGTCATGCTTATATTCTAATTCTCTACTTCACTTACTCAAGAAACCCAAGCTTTGGATTACAGAGATAAAAAAAAGTTTAATTACCTATCGACCGACCTACATTCTCTTAACAAATTTTCATCACATTGTAAAATTTAAAAATATGAAATTTTTATCCTTTTTACCAAAAAGGCATAATTTTTTTCGAACTTAGGGATAAAAACTGCGTTTCGGGTTGGCATCACTGGCCTGCGGGCCTGCGGCCATGGAATGGTGTTTCATTTATGCTTATATTGATGTGTTTGTGTGGGGAAAAAAGTAAAATATCTGGAAATTGGAAATCATCGACTGGAAATTACATCATGTTTAGGTTTCGGTTTCGGAATAAACAATTGCTTTGGAATTTCCATTCACATTTGATTCGGTTTGTCTGATTTGGTGGACGTTGAATCATCCTGTTCGGCGACGGCGAGTTTAGTTTGTTACGGGCGGTTATTTCGTGTGGAAGCGAAACCGGTTTTTCTCCCATTTTGAACTCAGTATTACCAGTCGGGCAAGGTGAACCTTCTTTTCATTGTGTAATCATGGTAGCACAAGCCCAACCAAACCAACAGGACCACGAATAGTTATCTGCTTTTGAGTTCTGGAATTTTGGATTAAAATCTATAGGTACGCAAAAAAAAAAAAATTCTCTTGTGCAAAGTGAATATTATCCCAAACTGGGTGTGCAAATGTGAAAACAAATTCAAAATCACTGTGAATTTTTCATCAACTGTGCTTAGTTATTTTTTTGTGTTTTATTTTAAGTAAATTTATTTGGCGTTTTGGTTTTGAGTTGTATATTGAATAATGAAAAAGTGCTGCTCGCGAGTGCATACCTCTATTCTGTGTCGGTCATTTTATTAATTGTTAGATTTAAAGTTTAAACAATTTATCCAAAGTGCATGTTTCCTTTCACGCAAACTACACCTTGAAGTGGACGTGGAAAGCAGAGAAACAAAAGAAAGAGAAGAAGTGTACGGTTGAAGAACCGTTGGAATATACACATTTTGCAATAGGCGTTGATGCTTGATTATTGAAATCAGAATCCAAAAGTGGAAATTCCACCAAACGACACAAAGGACATCCATATAGGTACAGTTTGGGTTGAGCTGCCGTCTTTCTGAAGGTAAGTTTGATGCAATTATTTTAATCGAAATCTTAATTACACCTATGTTGAAGTTTTTGGCTTACATACAAGCATTGCACCTTCTCGCAGGGATACCACTCAACTTTTGTTTTATAATGAGGGTCGTTGGATGAAAATGTGTTACTACAAGAAGTCGTACCTGCCTTCATGGGTTTATCTTTTGCTCTTACCCTGAAGTTACATATATTACACTAAACATTCGTTGGTTGTTTGAATGGGTATGTTGTATCTTGTATGTAATAACGCGAGGTGCCAAGCCATTCCATTCGGATTCTCTTGTTATAGGTAGGAATGGGAATAGCAAAGGAGGTTGGATGGAAGCAATTTGACACATACACTACACAATCATGTCTGCTTCACCCTATTTTTCGAAGGGTTATTTCTTCGTGTCTGCTACTGCTGTCTGCAGCAGGTTTTTGTTATTGTACCTATAGGTACGTTCTATAACTTGTGCACTGTCCATGCCTATCATATGCCATTTTTGTGTCTAGAAAAAAAAAAAAAAAAAAAACATTTCGTCTAGCAAATTATGGAAGGGTCGAGTTTGGTTCCAGTGGTAATTTAAAACAAAAGGTACCTAGGTCTGCAAAGTGCGATAGCAAATGTAAAGGAATAGTTAAAAGGGAGCAATATTTTAGTTTGGCATGCATTCGAGGATTAGGATTTTCAAGAAATCCTGTGCCAATAAGTTAATCCTAGTTTATCGGACATTAGACTAGGACTAACCCAAAGAAATTGAATGAGGTTGCAACTTTTGTTTGTTCTATTATTTCAATTCCACATTTATTGTCGATTGCTTTCAAACTTTGATGAATAAAACTGTCAAGATTGTCAACTAGGTACAGCATTAATTTTCGGAATGGCAAATTTATCGATCACAATATCGCAACCGTGAACCGAAAACTTGGGACGTCTGTACCTAGTAGGTACCTTACCAGAAATTAAAGAAAGCTTGTCAGACTTTCCTTTGAGACTGAATTTTAAATTTGTCTTTTCTACATTCATGTCTTAACTATAGGTAGGTACACAGGTAAATACCATTGGATAAAAAAATATGTATTTTTTATTTTGCATATTTTGTGCCTTGTGCTTTTACTCTCAAATGATGAAATTCAAGTATCAAGTTTAGTAAGTCTGACAGCTTTCTGACCTAATGTACCTATCTCTGTCGTTTTCCATTGGGATTGGGATAGGAAAATCCCTTTTTAGGGTTCCGTAGCCAAATGGCAAAAAACGGAACTTTTTTTTTTCCAAAATTTTAAGAAAAATACTATTGAAACTTGGTAAGTAGATGTATACCTACTGTGAACCGCATTACGATTTTACACAAAAAAAAAAAAAAAAAACAATCAATTTTGGGGGTTCCCCATACATAGAACTGAAACTCAAAATTGTTTTTCATCAAACCCATACTTGTGGGGTACCTATCAACTCAAATATAAAAATAATAAATAAATTTTACTTGCTGCTACGGAACCCTGCATGGGCCATTCCGACTCCCACTTGGCCGCCTTTTCCAGATTCGTAACAGTTTTTCTGCTCTCCAAATCAGCTGACTCTGAAATTTCTTGTTCCATTGACCGCAAAAAAACACTTTCTTTTTAGAGCTCGATTTATGAGCGAGATTCCTACTTACTTACACTATCGCCGAAACATTTATCATTTGTCAAAATTTAAAGTGTGCTATTAATTAAGTTTGTAGACGATAAGTTTTTAAAAAAATAGAGAAAAATTTACGTTTGACCGCTGCAATGGATATCAAAATAAATTGAATGGACTTTTATAAACACAAAATACAATTTAAGAACAGCTGGGACCGAATCGTCTCTTCCGTGAACGAGCAATACCTACCAGGCGGAATTTGTTGTTGTTTCGTGTGTTAAATCGGCGAAATTCCGTGAACGTATAGCTCCGTTGCGGATGTGGCGATTCGACCCCTGACTTTTAAAACACGCACCACCACAATTGCAAAGAAACAAAAATCTTAAATTTGGAAATCCCAATGGAAAACGACATCAGTTTTGATTGTCGAAAACCGTGTTTTCGCGAAAGGTATCGAAAACTTAATCGAAAACAGAAGTTTTCTCATACATATTTCAATTTTCAAAACTAGTCGTTTTTCACGAAAACGACTTCCAATCGCTGGGTTGGTAAAACAAACACACCTTTTGCAACATTCAGCAGAGCAGCTGACCGAACAATTGTGACAACTCACAACAAAAAATCATTATCCACACTTATTTGATGGGCTAATATATTATTTTTAAATGTTCTGAATTCCTTGGAATTGTTAATTAATTGCGATCGAAATTTGTAAACAAAATTGTTTACACCGAAGTTTCGCGACTAGCGTCTCACAGGTCACTGCTGATTGAAACGTCAAGCGAAAACTAGTTATTGTTCGGTGTGAATGCAATTTCGAGAAAACACAATTTTCGGCGTTGTGGTGACTTGTGAGAATAGGGTATTAGATCGGTCATATGAACAGCTGTTTCAGTTGACGTTTATGGAGGGGTAGCCGAAGAATATAGACAAGAAATTCGTGACTGATTTTCTAGTACTAAGTTGACAGTTCGCAAATGTAGCGTAGTTGAAGGTTTAAAGAGACCGTCTTCCTAACTGCATAGAACTGGTTGCTGCTATTTTTGGTGTACAGATGAATGTTTTATGAAGAATTAGTTTTTATACAATTTCGGACATAATCAGACGATCTATTCTCAAGTAATGACCGGTCTTACGGATGCAACTTCATTTTATATTATATACCTATAGATAAAGCAATAAATTTGTCTTTAAGTTAGGAAAAAGTTAGACTAGAATCACCGCTGACTAAGTCAAATCTTAAGTGGCATTTGTCAAATAAGACAAATCACAAGCGTTTTTACTTTTCCGAATTTCCTCTTGTTTCATCTGTCAAATCATAACAATTTTTGGTTATTTGCTTCACATCAACGACAACTTGAAGCTCGGCTCTGGTGTAAAAACATAATTCAGTCACAATAGCCAACGGAAGTTGACTTTTCAAAAAATTGTTTCTTTTTTATGAAATGCTAGGTGGAACTTAGAGTTCACTAGCAAAAGTGGACTTTAGAGTAGATTTTTTTTTCATATAAAGGCCAATGAATACTTTCTGTTCCAAAATTATCTGTTGTAAAGGGTTTTCCAATAAGAGGTGTTATTTTGGTATTCAAAGAAAAATGCCATTTTTTGAGAATAATTTTGAAAACAACATCAGCCAAATGGCTACCACGAGCACACATACAGGACCATATCCTTTCACATTAACACCTCATATTGAAAAACCCTTTCTAACTATAGTTGTCCTTACGAGTTAGTTATGCAAACTTGTTGAAACTCCAAATTTTAAAACGAATTTCCTTCTGCTGCTCATATTTTGTGCATTTTATTTTTCCTACTTGTTGTCTAAATAGACGCCCCTTTTGGAATTTATTTAACTTTCTCCAAAAAAAACTCCGTCAATTGGTTTCATTTTACTTACTACACATATAAACAATTTGCATAAATTTGACACTCATCTGAAAAGGACAGGTGGTGTGTATTTTATTTTTCTGTCACACAGAATATTTTAAAATATTTCAATAATTTACATGTTAATGAAATTGTTTTTGTCAGAATGTAGAACCATTTAAACTAATCAAGAGCAGACCTCATCTCAAACTGACGTCGAGATTGTCAAATGAAGTATTTCTCAAATGATCCCAGGTTGTTTACGTTTCTTGTAACTCAAGAGTGTCTGCTATTCTGGATATTAATTAGATAAAAAATTTTCCTGGGTTATAAAATAATTCGATGCTACAACCAAGTTTAATTAAATCATATCAAAAGAACTGGGTCCAGGTTTTTGTTGTAATAGCAGCCGTTGGACACAAAATGGTGTAGTAACTCTGATTAGATGATAGAAATGCAAACAATTAAATACGACTTTTATGTACCTATCTAGTTATGAAAATTGATTTTTTTTCCAAGAAGAAATTCTTATTGCATTTTATGTACCTAACTAGGGAAAGTAATACTCTGAGTTTTTAGTTACATAAATAAATAAATTAAAGTCCCAATTATATATGATAATAAGCTCGTCATTTTGTTTCACATTTGACAGGGATTCGGGTCTCTCCGATATGGTTATAACTGCTCTTCTGATGTATTCTGATTAGTTTGTATAGAAAATAGGAACGGTGGGCCAAGTCGTTAGCGCATTAGACTAACTGATCAAGAGGTCCCACGTTCAATCCATGAAAAATTTAACAAAATTTGAACTTTTAAGCCGTTTCCAACTGTCTCATAACAAGAAAGGAGATCCAAAAACACCCAAGAGTGTATATAACTTTAATTCGAAAGATTCTGCAGCCAGACTTCAGTTGGTTCCTTCGACTTATCGCAAAAATAAAACTCACGCAAACCATTGGTTCTTACAATTACTTGAGAAAGTACCTAACTAACTAAGCCAAGGGTCTCATCCTTAGTTAAAACATTTTAAGCATTCCCCTCCTACCGTTGATTGACTGTCAACTGAAGATGCAAAAACTGTTACAAAATGTACAATCCTCTCAAACTCAAAACAATTCAAATTTACTCAAAAAGCTGATTCCATTTGGTGGGATAGGTTGTGAAGTGATCGAGCCATCAGCGGAAATAGTATAGGTCCGAATTCGGACATCTGCCCACATTCACCGACCTGATAAGTCGCGCAATTGTTCGCTGCTGTACGACAGGTAACCTCAGATAATTACCTTCTCAAAAGACAAGACTTTCTCGAAAAAAAACTTACTTTCCTTTGAGGGCGCTTCAGTCTGATGTACGAGGCAGATTTGGGCCTAGTGCTAGCTGCCTCCAGTTGCACATTATTTTCGTTTATATGCCGCCTTCTAACAGGATGCGCTAATTTAGCTTATGGCGCCGTCTACCGCATTGCGCCTTACAGTAGAGTTGAAGATTGTACGGCTTGGAGTGTTGATGTTCATACCCTTTATATGGGCAAGCTTTCATATAATCTCCTTGACTAGGTCTATTATCGCTTTACAGACAGTACAGTTTTTTTTATTGTACTTTGCCTACCGATGACCGAACTCCTGGCGGTACAAACTATAGACTCAAGATGTATAAGATCAAGAACAACTTTTAGCTGAAGCCCAGGCATCGGAGCGGAGCCCGTGTGGGAATGCACACACAGACGGCAGTATTGCCAATCTTAATGATTTTCTGAAAACGCTGTCATTGATCTTTTGAACTTGAATTTAGCGCCAATAGACTTTTGGTTAAAATGGGAAATGAAGGCCCTGACATTCTAATAATTAGCAGCCGTTTGAAATCCAACTCAGCGTTCCCGTTCGGCATCTTTCCAAGCCTCAGGACCCCCACTTTTTGAAAAATGATCAAAATGGCCCCTTTTTCAGATTAAGTCAGATTTTAGCAAACATATGAAAAGAAGTTTTTCGTAATAAAAAAATTGTTTTTGTTAAAAATAAATGTCTGTTGCTGTTTTTCTTCTCTGGCTCCTTTTTGAAATTTTTCAGCGGCACCGCTGGTCCAACTTGCTTATACTCTGTCCAAGAAAAATTGTCAGTACAGGCCTTATGGGAAGCTCTTTTTTCTACCAGTGGTGCCTGTAGTACTCTCACGGCACTCAAACACAAGATTTGCCACTGAAATAAAAAAGAAACCACTGGCATTCCAAAGGATTTTGTTGTTGTAATTTTCCTGAAATTCGCATACATCCCTCCACAACCACTCTGCCACACAATCGCGGGCAGAATGAGCACGATCGCTTGTGTTCGCTTGCTATTATCATCAACCAAAATAAGCAGTGTGAGTGACTGAAGCACATCAGAGAAGTGTTACCATATGGCAATGTTAGCATATCATTAAGGGGTTTTCTTTGAATTTTGTCAAAGAACTTTCGGTTTTGGTGCTTTTTGGAGCTTTTGAGAGCGACATATTATGTGGGGTGCTGCCATTCGGTTTTAATTATTTGTGTTTCTGAAAGATCCAATAATATTCAGTTAAAACATATTTTTGAATGTTGTCTTTTAGAAATAATGTTTATTCGTGAGGTGTTTTAATCATATGTGCGTTGTAGAGATATTGCAATAAATTAATAGTGATTACTAGGGCAACTCAACCGGATTCATGCAAAAGCATGGTATTTTAAAGGATAAAATTTGATTAAATATTTTATTATAGAAAACTAAGTACAAATTTTCAGCCTTATTCGTAAGGGCATATTTCTGCATGTTTTGTTAGGTATAAATTCATATTTCACTTTGTAGAGCATATTTTTCACACTGAAATATCAAAATGATGAAGCAGGTAGACCTATACTGTTTATTTTCGGTCGTTGGGTTTTACTACATCCGGTCACTCCTCTCCAGTAAAGCAAATGCCTTGAAAGGATTTTATGATCCTTTTTTTGCTACTGTTTCCGCGAAGTTCTGCATTGACGGGTAATCATTTTTTAACAAATATGTAATCTAGGTATATATGTCTATATTAAAAAACGTATGTAGAGCTGCACAAGTGCAGTCCTTTTACCATCTGTTTAGGAATCCGACATTTTGTCGTGGTTATATAATTTTGTATTCTAATTGCCTATTTGTGTATATAAGGCGGAAACAATGGTTGTTGTCTCAATCGTGGATAGTGCATCTAAGCAAGTGGTTAACTTTATTGTGCATATGAATAAACAGAAACATGGCTACAAAGTCTTCAAAGGATCTAAGTGTAGAAAAGAAACAACAAATTGTTGATGCAACTGAAAAATTCTATGGCCTTTTTAAAAGTAAATCGGAAGCCGTAGGAAATGCGGCTACTGCTTTTTCTGTTACGGAACGAACTGTATACAGGCTTTTAAGGGAAAAAGCAATCAAAGGTCACTTTTCACCACCAAAGAAGAAAAATAATTCCGGTATCAAGAGCAAGGTGGATGATTTGGACAAATGGGGGATTAGGCGGATAGTCCATCAGTTTTTTATGGATAATGACCTTCCAACGCTAGACAAGCTATTATTGGAAGTGCAAAAAAGCGAAAATATAACAAAACTAAGCAGATCAACTTTGTAAACAATATTGTAAAAAGATCTCGGACTTAAATTCGTCAAACGTCAGCGAAAGAATTTGTTGTTGGAAAAAAGTGACATTATTTCTTGGAGACGAAGATATTTACGCGAATTAAAAAAAATTATAGAAAAGAAAAGAAAGATTTATTTTACTGATGCGACCTGGCTAAATTGGAAGATGGTAACCCTAACAGTATTGCTCTCTGAGTTATGGCGATTTATCATACACACTACGGCAACCCTGTGAGAGCTTTAAAAAGGGACCGATTTAAGTAAGTCATTGCAACCAGACTGAGAGACAAACATCCTATCTTCCCTGTACTGACAATTTTTCTTGGACAGAGTATAGTTGTTTTCTTTGCGGGCGAGCTATCCGCAATCGACTTGGCTGCTTCTATGGGCAGTGATCAGAGTCGCACCGCTGATTGTGAGGACGGAGGAAGACTTTGCGTCGATTACAATGTAATCAATCTACGGTGTCGTATAGGGTATGGCTACACACCAAATAATTGTCCTCTAAAAAGTCAGTCCCTTTCGATCATGTTAAATTTTACAAAAATGTTCTTAACCTCTCTACCAGCCAGAAGCGTTCAGTTTGACGAAGATTTATCGTAGGTATAGTGCATTAGAGACCAAGGCCAAAGAAGTAATATTTCCTTCTCAGCTTTTCTATCTGATCAATCAAACACGTAACATGCCAAACATTCCCGAGAAGTTGATTTAACGTCATATGCAATTAGGAACGTAATAAATAAAACAACATATGCTTAGTTAGTTCTCAACATTTGAAAACAAACCGGCACAACCTTGCTCAAATGTCCAACTCACCTCGTCCGTCATGGTTAAAATAATACCTCTGTTTATTGATAAAAAAAAGAACTGAAAAAAAAAAAACCTTAAATGGGTGGCGACTGTCAGATTAATTAACTTTGGGATGTATCCCTACCGCTGTGTGGAATGAGCCGTAAAATTGTCCAAAGTTTGTGTGTATTTTCCAGCTGTCAAAATTGTCTAAAAACATTTGAAACATTTTAAGCATTCTTCGAGTTCCTCTAGTAAAACAACAAATAGATATGATTTTAATTAAAATGGATGTTGATGCAGATACATGCTTCTAAAAAGTCTCCCGTAGACAAAAGTCTGCGGATAATTAATATCTATCTGGGATAGACTCATAACTTTAACCCAAATGAATACGGAAACCAATAGCTTCTCAAGCAAAATAGCTGAGCTTGACATTTGCCTCAGGCGAAGTTGTATTCGAATGAATATGTTTAGAAACGTGCGCCGGACTCTATGGAAGCCACGCACCAAATAGCAAAATAAGCTTTTGAAGGATGCTCTTTTTGAATTGAACCCATAAACCTTTTCCGATTCTCTGGTTTTGACTATTCGTAACAGGTCACTGAACAAAATGTATAGGTAAATGTCAATCTTACTTTAAATACAATCCAGCGATGCAGAGAGAGAAAAGTTACGAAACTTACAGGAGGGATAACCCGAATGAAAATGTAAAAAAAAAGGATACTAGGCTATTCAGAAGAGATCATATACTTATGTTATGTGTATCTCTTGTGAGCATAAAGCTACCACTGAGATATGAGTAGGCAGGGAGACTTCTAGTTAAAGAGCCTCCCGGACCGAAGCACCCCGTGAACACAAATTTTCTAGTTGAAACTTTTGCGAAAAATCACGTTTTAGCTCAACTACCATCTTCCTCGGATCACGTGTTTTGGGATTTACATCGGCACCAGTCAAAAATTACGTCTGAAATGAGCGTGCTGGACTGCGACCAAACTTTATTTTTCTAAATGTATTTCGCCATTATTTGCATACAGATATTTATGGAAAACAACAGGTACATTGGTACTTGAGCTCGAAAATATCTCTCAACCTTTTCAAAGGTCTTAATATTACTCTCAGTTGTTGAGATTTTTAAATAGGATCACATAATGACCAGTTTTTTATCACAGTATTTTTTTCTGTTATGCTCAGTGCGAAACCTTTATTTTGATTTTTTATCGTTTCGGTCAACCGCTGAAAGATATCACTGACAGAAAAAAATAAATCTCATTTGAACATTTTTCGCTAACTATTACCGTTGGCTAGCAGCGCATGCAAAATTGCATTAGTGGTTTGAATAGTCATTGCTGAAACCTTGTCTAAGGAAGTTGAATACAGTAAGTAACCGTGGAAAAAGTTTTTTCCGTTTTGAATTTAATTTTAAGTGAGAAAAGGTATAGCTTAAGTACTTAAACCCTTGAGAGTTTACTTTTAGTCAAACTTTATCCTTAAAATATTTTTAATATAGCTATATGCTAAACAAAGAAATTAACTGAATTCAATACAAGTTTGAGTTTTTTTTTTACTTATTTTCGACAAATGAGGTCTTTGGTTGATCAATTCCATTAAAATGTTATGGTAAAAGTTAACTGATGAGAGATATATCCAAATTTTTAAAATAACGATCAACCAAAGAGCAAAAAGCCAAGAGTATATAAATATATCTCAGAGCAAGACCTTAATGTTGAAGCCGAATGTAATATCTCTCAGTGAGAAACCAATTGAAAATAAAGGTTGAGAGTTATTTTCGAGCTATGATTGGTACACAGCTGCTCAAAACCACTCGTTTCTGTAAGTTTTTTTTTTTTTTTTTTGAGAGACAAATTTAATGGCAACAATTTTATACTGCATCCAATTGGCTGAATTAAGAAGCTTTCTTAGGTCAATTATAATTTGTTATTTTATTTATATTTTTGCAATCAAAAAGGAACGCGAAAATAACACCTCGTTATGAAATGTTCACCAAGGTGTGGCGGAAAAATGGGAAGCGAGACCATCCCGAAGCTTGTATCACAAGTTGATTCTGAATTCTGCGATAAATATTAGGGCACCAATTTTTGAATAGAGAACAGAGAGGATGACAGATGCTATTCAGCCCCACTTTTTTTTTTTAAATAATCAAAATGGCGGCTCTTTCAGTTTAAGAAACATTTTATTCTCTATTGAACGAAAAAGAATGCAAAAATATATATATTAAAAAAAAAAAAAACTGTTTCGTATTGAATATATTAGTTTTGTGTTGTTATAAATAAATGTTTTTGATGCTCTGTTTTTCTGTGCTACTTTATGTGGTTGCCCTTTTTTTGGTTCGGGTCCCTTTTTATTACCGTTTTTGAAATTATTCAGCGGCAACGCTGCTGCTATATATTTTTGTTTTCTCGAAAGTTTTGTCTGTCTCTCGGGAAGAGTTGAATATTTTGGTTCTAGCTTCTAGGTATGTAAGTTTTTTCTCTAATTTTTTAAATATTCTTGTTAAGCTTTAAGTGAGAGCCCCTGTTGTTACTCTAATGCAGCGGTTCTCAAACTTATTAAGCTGTGGAACCCTAAGCAATGCCCAAATATATTTCGGAACCCCAACTCTTAGTACCCTATTTACACCGAAACGAAAACCGGGTTTTCGCGAAAACTTCATCGAAAACAAAAGTTTTCCCATACATATTTCAGTTTTCAATACAAGTCGCTTAATGGTACCTACACTTACACCGCACCTTAGGCTTCGGCCACGTAAGTGACGAGTCGCTAAGCAACGCAAAAAAAAAAAAAAATAAAACACATGAAATCTAATGGAGATGGCCACATAAACCCTGAGCGACTTCGCTCTGCAAACAAATCTGTTTTAATTTTTTAGTCGATTGCTGAGCGACGAAGTAATAAGATGGACAAAATAAACACAGAAAGTATAATTTCAGCTGTCCAAAGCCGTCCAGTGCTATGCCAGGACACCCACAAAGACTATAAACATAAAACTGTCACCGATAAAGAGTGGAAAAAACAGTCATACGACAATATTGCCAAAATCGATCTGGAAATCTGTGAAGATTTTGATATAAATGATGAAATTCACCATAATTTGCGAAGTATTCTCGATCTGTAAATATGAACGCGATTTTCAACTAATAAGCTACGACGAACCGCACTTGACGATGACATTTTCCCAACTAATTGCTCAGCGACGTCGTTCAGTAAATGGCCAGCCATCGCTCAGATCCGACGCTCAGCGACTCGTCACTTAGTTGCTCATTCGCTCGTCGCTCATTGCGTGGCCGAAGCCTAACTCATTGTTTCGGCTAAATTCATATTTCAGGACAGCATTTAGCCATATATTTTCCAACATTTCGTAATGTTGAATTTCGTCGCTGCATTTGTAAGTTTGTCCAATCAAACAAACCTCGTTACAAATTTTGCATCTCTGCAGATCTATAGGCTGGGTTTTCATTAGAAATGGATTTTGTACCCACTTGATGTTAGTTTTCGTATCAAACGTTAAACAGTTTTTGCGCAAAAATCTTTGTAAATCGATACCTACTTATAAAAAATTTTTTTTGTGTTTTACTATTCTTAATTCAGAGTCACGGAACCCTGAAAGCTCTTTCGCGGAACCCCAGGCCCCAGGGTTCCGCGGAACACAGTTTAAGAACCGAGGCTCTAATGCGTTACGCATCTGACCAGTGTTGCCGGAGGAAAATATTATAAGGTGGTACTGCAGCCAAAAAAGGGGAGTATTTTGAAAAGAATAGTAGGTAGTACAAACATATTTTTAGTCTTCAAAAATATTTTTTTTTAAACTTTATTTAAAACAAAAATCCAAACTCATTTGCTTTAGAACCTCCAGCAGCACAAGACACATTTAAAGCTTTCTTTCCCTTAACCGCCTCCAAGGAATCCAATTTCACTAAATGTCTATAATACAAGTTTACTTTGATTTATTTTAATGGGAATAACAATATTCCAAACATTAATTTAACAAACTTTTAATTTTATTGCACTATACATAAAAATGTACGGAGTTAGAAAAAAAAAGACAGAACCACCAAACCACAGTCTCAATAAAATACATACCGAACTGACAGATGCAAATTGATAGAGGGAAATTCCCTTTTTGAAGACAGTTTAGAAGATAAAAGTGCTGCCATATTTGCATTAAATTTGAAGTGAATTAAATTTATTAAAGTTGAAATTACACTTTGCTTCATCAAGTGTAAGAATTTTAGGTGTTTAAAGAAAAAAAAAAGAAAAAAAATAGGACTACGAATGTGAAAGGAGGAGTACCTACGGATGTGCTGAAAGTCGTACAATACTCCTATGGGAGTACTTTCGGCAACACTGCATCCGACATTTGTTCTAAGCCTCAGACACCATAGTGTAGGCTGTGTGTTGCTTTCTGAAATTTTTTAACAAACGACTGTTTAGTCAGTTGCCTTTTGTCTCTCAGGCACACACCCTGACCTCAACCGCTTAAGGCTGGTGCGGCGTGCGGTCATTGCCGTCCTTATTGTGAATATAAGTTCGTATATGGTTGGATACATTTTGCCGGCAAGGAATACAGTGCACACCTGCTGACAACAGTCTGATGTAGCAGTACGTGCCAACAAGTCCCGTTTGTATGATAGAACGTGTATTCTTGTACACATACCAATACCGCATTGAAATGCGAAACAGAGCACATGAGAAAGATGAGCCCAAACGGCATGTCAGCTTTAGGTTTACTTTTGAAAACACGATTTCACTTTTAAAAAACTATCTCTCTAACTACATGCAAATGTATTTAACTGTTAAAATTTAGCCTAAAACCTACGAAAAGCAAAACTTGTGGTGCTGTTAGCATACACACAAAGAAGCTATCGACAATTTGCTGAAAGCAAAAATCCGTAATAAAATTCGCATTAAGAAAAAAAAAGGGAAAAAGCAAAACAACAACCAACCCCGATATATATCCGCATGTACGAGTTCGTAAAACAAAAGGCTCCTTTTTCGTACATACGACCAAGGAGGTAAGAGTGTAACAAACGAACCATCATCAGCGTTATATTTACCCGAAATTGTCTGTTGTCGGCTTGCGAGAGAGAGACACTCAAACTGAATAACCAAGATACCAGAAATGGTAACGCAAACGTATAGTTCAGTTTTCACTGGGTTTATTGTGAAAAATCGAGGTCAAAGGGAAAAGGAGAACCAAGAGCCGAACAAACCCAAAGCGAGTAAGTACTCATACTCAACCTTCTGTTTCTTGTTACTTGTTACTTTGGTAGGTATGCAGTGTTGTTATGGATATTGTTTGAGAATCGTATATTTTCTCGGTTCAAAATCGTATTTGGCGTATTTTCTAATTGAACGAGTACAAAAAATGCGTTTAAGAGCGTAGAGGTCATATTGTACTTAAAATTTGAATAGTGAGATATCGGGCAGTTTGAACTTTATCTAAGACACTTTTGTATTGCAACTATTTCTGAGTTTCAAGCTAATTTAACTTAAGAACTTCTTACTTTCATACCAATTATATTTATACCCTCAGGGGTTTGCAATTGGGCTAAACCCGAAATCTATTGAAATATCTTTTATGTGGTATTTGGTTCGGCTTCTTCAGATTCGCTTTCAGATTTCAGAGTTCGTGTGGCTAATCGAACATAAAAACGTCACTAGCTCTTTTTTTGTTGATATTCATTGATATTCATGCGATTGAAATATGGCCTTCGACGACTTTGTGTTTTTCATTCCTAGGTTAAGTTTTATATTAAAAAAATCGAAATTTGCGCTCACATTGATGTCGAAACATTTACTGTTAAAAAGGTCCAGGAAAACCTAAACAAACTCCATTAGTTGTCAAACTCAATCACATTTGTATTGGTAAAACTGAAGCAACTCTGAGATTTGCAAAAGTGCTCTGAATCGGAAAAATATTGCTTCATTCATATAAATAGAAAATATAAAGTGACCTCGAGCAAGGTAGGTACTCTGAGAGTGCCCAATCAAAAAACAATTCAGTCAAATGATGCTAAACTACATTGAAATTCTATCAACATTTAAAAATGGGCATGCACATCTTTTTGGTAAAATGTTAAGAATGGTTTTAAATTTTACCAATTTTAACATATTAACATATCAGTATTTCAGCTCTATTTGATAAGAAATTAAATAACATAATACAAGTTAAAATGTTAGTATATAATGCTTAGTATCTACGCTGCACGAGCTAATCTATATTTTATCTGGTCTCCAAACTTCCTATCCAAACATCAACAAAAGTCATAGCTAAATAGACATAGAGAGCGATGTGGATAAATGTCTCAAAATACAGCTGTTCTTTGAAAATAACTTCCTTCAAAAATTCAATTCACATGAGCAAACATTTAAATTTTATTAATTAACAGGTATGGACACATATGAAATTGAAGAAGACTTTATTTTTTTGGAGCCGCGAAAGTTATTGCAGTAGCTGCAGTAAAACAACAAAAAATTCTACGGTACATATCTGTAAGGTTCCATATCGATGGATGTTGCTCCGCCAGCAACGCTATAATTTTTTTCCTCCACGATAAAAATTCTTTTTTTTTTCTTATTTCTATAGGGGAGAGGTGGCTAGTTTAGGACGGGGGCAGTTTAGGACAACTTAAGAAAACGTACTACAAAAAAAACTTTTAATGCTTTAATAACATTTTACAGTGGCAACTCCACTTCAAACAAACATCTAATGGATATTGAAACGATACCAACTTTAAAAAATAAAATAAAACGAAAAGTGTGTTTCCAGACGACGGTTGTAATTTTTTTTATTCCTAGACGTAAGCATATTATTCTAACATTATGCTCAATTTACAAATTAAAAGTGTTCAATTATAATGTTTATATGTGTAGCGATGTTATTCAACCAAAATATTAACAATTTACATTGTTTTTAAAAAAATATGAAGTTTTTAGTTTTTTATCACTCTCGGGGCACTTTTGGACAATGCGCGAGGGGAACTTTTGGGCATGTCCTAATCTGCCCCCTTTTATCGCTTTGAAGAATCTATTTCAGTGTGATTGTTTTTGGTTTTATTTGTTTAGGTTTATCTCTGCACTAATGGTAAGAAATTACAAGAAAAAGAAGGAAACCGCTCCTAATGAGCGTTATTTTAGACATGTCCAAAACTGCCCCATGGTTGTCCTAAGGTGGCCCCCCAGAGGGGCAGAATGGGACACTTTAAAGAGATTTTTAAAATAAATAAAAAATATATAAATCATAACTATACATATAAGTTTGGATATAAGAGTCAAAGATAAAACAACATGTAATAATAATTTTCAAGATCCGAAGGGATACTCCGCTTTTTAATGGACCTAGAGCGATTTTTGTAAAAAGTGTCCTAAGGTGACCACCTCTCCCCTATGTCCTCGGAACTTCTCATTTATTTCTATGGAATACTCTAGCTCTAAATACTCATCGTCCATATATTAATTAAAATCATATCAAATATAATGTCAAAATTTTGCTTAAGAAAAGTCCCGACTCATTAAATGGGTGCGCATAATTCTGACAAATACATGAACGACATTCTGAAACAAAAGTTTCATTATTTAGCTCGAGCTGCGTACCACTAATGTCGATTTCCATTGGGACAGAAAAAACACTTTTTTTTCAGAGTCAGAGCAGTTTTTCTGCTCTCGAAATCAGCTGGCTGTCAGATTTCATGTTCCATTGGGCGCAAAAAAAGCACTTTTTTTGAGATTCAGAGCAATTTTGCGAATCTCGATATCCGAGCGAGATTCACACCTATTTGCACTAACACCAAAACATTTGTCGTTTGTCAAACTTTAAAGTGTGTTTACTTACGTTTTTAGACGAGAAGTCTGTGAAAAATAGAAGAAAATATATATTTGGCCGCTGCAAAAGTTATTAAAATAAATTGAATAGATTTCTATAAACACAAATTACAATTTAAGAACAGGTGACTTTTAAAACACGCACCACCACAGATGCAAAGGAAGAAAAATCTCGTTTTATGTTCCATTGGACACGAAAAATCTAAAATCTGAGAGCAAAATCTGAAAATCCCAATGGAAAACGACATAAGCTAAATGGCATCACCTAGATCTAGCTCAGCTATATTTGGAGCGAAAATTTAGCTCGAGCAGCGTACTAACGCAAAATTGTATATTCGGTAATCGATGCCGGATAATTGCAAAGGGATATGTTGCGAAGGTAATGTTATATTAAATGCATTTATAAATTTGTGGATATTCTGTTTCTGAAATTCCAATTTATTAATCGAGTCGTATTTCGGTTCACCCAACGTATTTATGTTTGAAAAATATCGGAAAAAATCGGACAAAATATCTACGAAATCGTAGAAAATGGGGCGAAAAGACCAAAAATCGGAGCGTCGTATTAACCTTCGAAAATCGTAAGATTTACGATAAATACGATCATATAACAACGCTGTAGGTATGTTAAGTAACAAGCATCCGCAACAGTTTTGCTGGCAAATCTACGGTATGCATCTTTTTGCTTGAAACGGAAAAATGTAGCCAGGTTCCGCGATGTTTCACTGAGTTCACTCCCATTGAGTTGTCGTCGTCGTGCAAGCCTGAGGAAAGGAAAATGTAAACATACTTGAAGTTCTACAATTTGAAGCGACCTCTTCTGTGCCTTTTATTATCCGCAATCTTTTTACCTGCGACTGGGATACAGAAGCCACAATTTCGGTTTTCTGCGTGTTCCTTTCTGTTGTTGTCTTCCTCTGCTCGGTATCTTGTAGTTTTAGTTTACCTTTTTTTTTCTTTTTTTATCCCAATCTAGAAGTGAACTTTTCCTTGTATGGGACTGAAGATGATAGGTAACTTCAAATATATAGGCGTGTAGATCTTAGGAGTTCAGTTTACTTCCAGGAAGGGATGCGGTTATTGTGTGAATATGAGCATTAGCTGAATTGAAAATTGAATATATACACCTACTTAGGTGGTTTTGAAAAGTTCTGCAAACAAAAACCAATTTCAAGAAAGTATTAATTACACACCCGCTATCGCTCGTGGTGTAGCTGCGTTTCGGGTTTCATCGCGGTTTTCTGTTCTTTGTTTTCAGTGCCGCACATGCCTTTCGTAACTACTTAAATAGCTTCTTTTCTTTCCAATGCGATGCAAATTGTTTGTTTGTCGTTTGTATGTACATTGCGCGACACTAACAATCGCATTTAGTGTCCAGGCTAGAATTTTACGAATGGGCAATGGAAAAATTTGCCACATAAAATTACCAATTGCGGCCCACAACATATTTGAAGGTTAGAAATGATTATTAGGAAGTTCCATTTAGTTTTATATTTGATGCCTTCAAGAGCAACCGTCTTCGCATCTCCTTTACTCGTCGCATAAGTCTTTACCATTGTACGCTTAGATTATGTGACTATATGAGATCCGTTGGGGATGTGTTGACACCTATTCTATTCTACTACAGAACGAGATTGGCAAGTTGCTCTGAAAGCTATCAGAAACCTTGGGGCTGTTAAACCTTTTTATGGATAAAGCTATATCTAAAATTCACCGGACGTTCTCTATCGTTTTCTAAATTCTTAAAGCTTAAAGAAGACTCTTCGGTGAGCCTACCTTCCCCCAAATCGTAACTCTCCCAAGTAAAGAGTTCGAACTTTTCATTTGCAATTGCAAGTCTTGTCTGGGGCACTACTCTCTATTTCGTTCCGAAAGTCAGTCTTATCCGAAATAAAAAAAATAAATATACCAAATACTTTTTGCACCTAAGAGTTTTTTTTTTCTCGATTAAGAAGCAATTGAAAGTGTTTGAACAAAATTTGGAAATCGAGACTCAAAACTCAACTCAAAAAAGTGGGTCGCAAAATTCTGTCCGTCTGTCTGTCTGTCCCGAGGCCTATAGCTTTAACGGCTGCCTGGATTTCGTTCAAATTTCGGATTTGGATTTTTTTTAGTTCGGGGCCTTTTTTTTTTTTTTTTTTTGCACGGTAACCTCAATATTAATGGTAGGGGAAGGTCATGTACCTCGGAACAATTTGTACATTCTGAATTATTCTGCCTTCAGTTTTAGACTTACGTGAAAAACAAAAATTATGGGGAATTATTGGCATTTCTTATGATAAACAATAATATCTCGTACCCATCGATTAATAGCATATTTTACAATAGTTATGACAAAAATTTGTTTCTAGATGTTTCAAGGTACAAATAGGTATGTACCTTGGAATATGAACAAAAATTACATAAAAATGGTCTTATACGTTAGAGGAGGTTCCAAGGTACACGACTCTCCCCTACTTCCCATACAAAATTTTCATACCAGTTTAATTTATTCTAAAACGGCTCTAACGATTTCAACCAATATTTATATTTGAGCTTAATTAGGTGGGGTTCACATGACGGCATACTCAGTTGTTCGCTAAAGAATCGACTAACTTTTGAACTTTTGAAATTTGGACATATCTCGAAAACGGTCCACACGATTGTAACAAATATTCATTCCTAAGTTAATACGGCCATTTCTAACTTAATAACAGACTCAGTTTTTCTCTGTATTATCGGTTAAAAGATTTTCGTGAGAAGTAATTTTATAAAAATGTAGTTTTCTTTAGTTTACCTGAAAACGGCAATAACGATTTTGACCAAAATGCAAACTTAGAGTAAAATTGATGTTTTCAAAATGAATGCGTCCTTAATTTTCAATTCGGATCACCGAAAATGCAAATTTTAAAACCTGCTCATATCTCGAAAACCCCATTTTATATATCGATAAAACTTTAAAAACCAAGTAATACTAACATCCCGAACAGTAAATTATAATCGGTTGTCGGCTAAATAGCTAAGCAATAGTATTTTTCAAACTAAACATTGCAATATTTGTTACTGTTTTGTCTGCCAAGATTTTTACAAAAATCGCTCTACCGATTTTGATCAAAATACAATATGTATTTGTATACAAAATAAATCATTACGACCATCGTCTTTAAATAAAGAACGATGATCGTCCAATCGTTTCGACGATTATCGTTTGTTCGTTGTTACACGATCCAGAAGCATCGATCGTTTTGTGCTTACGCGATTAGAGCCCAGAACTGGTCATTGTTATAACGAACGGATGGTTACCGTACCCATAACTGATGCATCGTGATAATTGTGTATAACAATTACAACTTCCGAACCCTATACACCGACAAACACCAAACCAACCAAAAATCCATATTGCTTCCGAAAGATGAACAAACACAAACCACCGGAAATAGGCATAAAGGCACACGAATGTAAAAATAATATCACTGTAACAAATAAAAACAAAACTTATTGAACTTTCCATTAACGTAGATATAAAAACAAGACACGTGCCAAAGTCGGGATACCACACTAAAATACAAATGTTTGCTTATTAATTTATTGGTTGTATAAAAAACACGAATAAAGTGTTGAAGAAATAATCAACAAACCCGTTGATGTAATTAAAGCGAACATTCTAATGGTTATTCAGACTGCGTCGGCTGGCGCCTGCGACAACTATTGATGAATCCACCAAATATTACCGATTTCGTGACTCTATTGCAAACGTTCAAGTAAACATCGTTTATAGCACTCGCTTTGCTGAACGTGATTCAGATATTACCTGCCGATACAATTCAAGTGATTGAAGAGTCGTTTCATTTGAATGTCCTTTGTTGTGTTGAAATAAATTGGAGAACACAACTCCAACTAATAATTCGACACATTTGGAGTAGGTCTAACGATCAGACCATCAGCAAAGAGTTTCTTCCCACAGTTTTATGTCACAACCGCACATCTGAATTGAAAACCTTGCTTCAAACAGTTTTTACTCAGACGTTATTAAGAACTGGGGCGTCATAGTTTGAAATATCTCAAGGTGTAGTTTGTGTTTTGCCAGAGCTAAAAAGTGGAACACCCCTAGCTCATTAGTCTACAAATAATTGATTAGATGCGCCCTCAAACAATTAAACTACTACACCTGTCTATACATCTTTTCGTGAAAGCTTGTACGTATATTCCTTAAACGCGTTATTCGAGTGAAAGTCGCTCAGGTGGCTCATTCAAATCTATGTTAATGCCATGAAAAGAAAATAAGCAAAGCTCAGGAAAAGTTGGCTACAAAGTATCACAAATCGGTATTAACAGCGATCATTAACCGTGTATAAAGATATGAGGGTATTTCTTAATACCCGGGCAGTATTAAGAAATACCCTCATATCTTTTTTTTAATATTTTCAATTTATTACATTATTTTCTTAATATTTTTGTATTACGCCAGTATTTTTAACCGTGCACGAATGCAGTGTGTAACATAGGGTGTACACAATAACCATCTAAATTTTCAACAAACAAAACTTCGCTTCATACCTATAATTTACATATAACTTTTTCTCGAAAACTACTCCCAAAAGAATTTGTAAGCGGCTGTGTAATGCTCGCTACATGAATTTTTAATTGAATTGTTATCCCAATTTAGCGGCGGCATCGCTCACACAAATCGGTAGAACAAAAAGTTGTTTATCGCCACTTATATATGTTTCGTTCCACTCCCTCAATGTGGTGCTTCAACATTTACCCAATTATTGAGAGAACTTGCCCTACTTTTTGTCGCCCCAGCAGTTTTGTGGAAAGTTTCGACACACAAAAGACTTAATCGATTTTTCCATAGGAATCTCTTTTTTTTCCTGCTTTGATTTTTGTTTCCCAATAACTATTCAATTCCAAATGAAACAAGAATCTTTTTTCAACATCAGTTCTGGCCTACACACATTCCACTGTGTGTGCGATGCATTTACCTGGACCAATCTCCACTGCAAGGAAATGGATTCGTTTTTGTCAATAAATCGTTCATGTTTACTTTCGATAAAAATGATCATTTACATAAACAACGCAAATGTAACTGTCGTTAAAGTTGTTGGACCAGCATTGAGGCAAGTTCGAAGTATAGGGCAGAAAAAAAGAATGAAAATAAATTCAGTTTTTGTATTTGCATACAGAAATATTTTTGTGAATGCATTCATTAATTATTTTCAAACGGAATATGTATTCACACGGATCAGGTGAAGTGGGCATATTAAGTGTGCCTAAAGATGACCTTCATACCGTCGTAAATTGCGTTTTTAATTACCTTCATTATGAAGACCTATTGTTAACGAATTATAGCGGCACGCTACCGCAGGTAGGTACGATAGACAAAGATTGTTCTCAAATCGCCCAAGATTGTGGGCTCTATTCAGAGAGCGCACAACCTACGTCTCATTGAAAATAATTATCAGAAAAGTCACATCTTTTGGGCGATTGATAGAGGCACCATTTGAGGTTGAAGTTATATGCGAAGGTCGCATTCACGTACTTTTAGAAGTGATGACAGTTCGTATTTTATCGATGATTTTTTTCATTTTGCATAGTATAATATTATGCTTCGGTTTGGCAGTTCATTTACTTGAACTGCCTCTTGCCAATTTGGACATAGGTAGGTAGTGAGGAAGCAACTTTGCAGCAGTCAAATTATTTCCAATATTATGTAGTTTCTACTTTTTAATTGAAATGAAAATCTTTCTCCGATATCAGTCAAATGTATTACTTGAAAAATAAAAAAAAAAAAAACTGCGCAAAGTAATGAAACGAACAATATAAAAAGGCTCGACAGTCACTTATGAAAAATAATGAAGATCAGTTTTTGTTAACTGATACTGTGGCTCAGATGATATATTTTTTCAGCATTTTCCCCTGCAGAAGCTACACAAACGAAATGTCGTGTAAATCGCTATATTATACAAATTAGAAACATGAGCAACCAGCGATTTAGGACCTTAGAGCTGGTATCCTAGTTCGAGTCTTCTAATTTTTAACTTCGTCAGAGGTTCGGGACGGAAAATGCTTGTAATTTTTTTTGGGATTGAACTTTTCAAACGTCGAACCTCATTACAGTAATTTAGATAGAAAGTTTGATTCTTTATTTTCATTTTTCATGAGGATATAAATATTTTTACAAATAAAGAAAGTAACACGACGTGGTTCATCATTTATCTACTGTTCAAAACGTAGAAAATATAAAAAGAAGGACTTTAGTTATGAATTAACAAAGTGATTCAGTTTTAAAATTGAAAAAAAAAAAAAAAAAAAAAAAAAAAAAAAAAAAAAAAAAATAATCAAAAAAGATTGGTAGATTGAGAGGAAAAAAACAGTCTTTTACCAAATAAATCGGCTTTTATTAAGGACTAAAAATTAAACGAAAACCGATTTTGTTATTTCATAGACATGTAGTATTTGATTTGAATAAATTTTTACTTTAAATTAAGCTTAAAACGAACAGTTTATTTATAACGCAGAATAAGAATCTTCACCAAGAACATCCAATCAATTTTTTTAAACGCTGAAAAGCGTTTGAAAGATATGCGTACCGCTGCTAGTTGAAGGTGCGCCCTTGAGGTTAAAAATCATAGAAAATACTAAGACCACCAACTTCGGCCGTTTTCACATTACTTTGCCTACAAGCTATACTTTTACAAAGTGTCAACACACCAACACACCCTCAACAATAATATGAACACTTAACTTTTACTTAAAAAATCCATATAATATGAACAAAGTAGATTGGTCGAGGGAAAACAAAAACATTTTGAGCAAATTTTCTTCAGTTATTTAAGAAAAATTTAAAGATGAAACCGAAGTTGATGATATCCAAAAGCGGAAAATTTAGTTTTATTCACGAAAGCAAATTGAGGAGGCCAGCGACACGAGGAGATCGATATCTTCACATAGATGAATTTAGATATTTGTTTTTGAATTGAGTTAGTAGTTATATATACTGAATATTCCGATAGACGTGTGTGGGGGTGCAAATGAAATGGGAGTTTCTGATTGTGTAAGTGGTTGGAATTATTTTAAGGCTCATATTCAATAGGGTTGGAAAAAGAAGAATATTTGATAAAAATAAGTTTTGCGTAGCTGTCATTACATTTTAATTGGAAGTGGGGCATTACAAAAATATACCGTAGTAGATCGGCTTCTGGGTAGTCATCTTTGAGAAATAATTAAGAAATACGAAATTATTCTAAATTTTTGACAAAAACTAAGTACGCGATTTTAAGTAGAATACTTCTATTATCTTAAATATGTATTTTGATCAAAATTGTAAGAGCGATTTTTGTAAAATTATGCAGACAAAATAGTAACAAATATTGCAATGTTTAGTTTGAAAAGGACTATTGCTCAAATATATTTACCTGATACTTGCGTATGAAATATTGTTTGGGATGTTAAAATTACTTGTTTTTTAAAGTTTTATATAAATCGGAAATAGGTTTTTCAAGATATGACTTAGGAAGAAAATATTGTTTCAATCGTATGGACCGTTTTTAAATTAAACTGGTATAAACATTTTATAATTTTATATGGAAGTATCTACCAATATTCAGGTTACCGTGCAAAGGACCGTTAAAAAAAAAAAAAAATCGCGCTTTAACCCTTATCCTGTATTCGTGGGTCAAAGTTGCCCAATATGCTTTTTTCAACAAACGTAGACAGCAATACCCTGTTTTCTTTGACATGCAATATTATCTATGTAGGCATATTATTCTACTTATGTACTTTTATTTACCTTCACTCGCTCGCACAATTTTTGTCTTAAATCGCAACGGTAAGAATTGAACAGAAAACAGAGCTGACCGTGTCACAGTAAAAAAAACATTCTTCGCGTGTAGATCTTCGTTATAAGTAAAATAATATAAAAATCGAATTGTTATTAGTTATTTCTCATCCATCTATAATCAAGAAGAAGTGATTTTTTTATTTGTGCAATGATGACTAGGATTGTTCCAGTTTTAATTTTCCGTAGAATCAATGAGTCGAGAAAAAATAGAGCAGATGCTTGATGGTGACGACAGTGATAGTATTGCAAATGATACTGCAAGTTCCTTATACGGAACTGACTCTTCAGAGGGTGAAAACTTACCCTTGACAAATGAGGATCACAGCAGTTCGGATAACGAAGCTTTTTCAACTCCAACACAACTTCATTCAAAGGATGGAAATTACAAATGGTGTAGGTGGCCAGTACGAGATTTTTTGATCGGTCGTCATAAAACAGAAAATGTTATGAACACTTCCCCAAGACCGACTAAGTATGCTTTCTCCCCAGTAACTGATATAAAATCGGCTCTTCATTTGTTTTTACCACTTGGAGAGCAAGGGCCGGCCAATTTTCAAAGCTACAATGAGTCGGAAGAATGAGTTCGAAGAATATATCGAGAGTCATCCGTTTCGATAAGAAATATTTAACAAAATGTTCAAAACGTTTAAAATTTATTTGTAGAAAAGATTCCGAACAAAAAATTACATGCGAAAATTGTGATCGCTAAATAAAAAAAAAATTGTGTAGTCGCAGTGGCTTAGTGTTAGTGTGTTGGACTACTAAGCGAGGGGTCTCAGGTTCGAATCCCGCAAAAATCCAAATTCCAACTTATGTTTTTTTTCCACTGCGCTACCTCTCGCGAACGTCTGACAAACATCCGAGAGTATAAATGTCTTGAAAGAGCTTGTCAATTAGCCGTTTGGAGTCGGCATAAAATTGTAGATCCCTGCCAATCGTTCCAAAAAAAAAATGAAAAACTCACACAAAACGAATGGTTGTGAGAAGCTCGACCTAGGGTCCCTCCGGACCTGTTGCGCCAAAATTGTATTGGGCAAATTTGATCCGCAAACACCATGTGCGTTTTTATTTTGAAGTAGAGGATAAGGGTTAAGCATGCCCAAAATTGAAGGTTCCTTACATTCGCCAAAAAACAAAAAAAGGATCACTCAAACAAGTGGTAAGAAAGTACGCCAAAGGCGACTACTTCTATGGACTTTTTGCGCCAACTATTTTAAATTTGAAATGGTAGATCGACTTGTGAAATTATGCATTTGCTTTCTTTACTTTACTATGTAAAAATAGACACTTTAAGATTTATTTTTTTATTTTAATCCGTGCGCTGAAAATTAAACAAAATCAAGAAAACGCATTGATCTTAAAAAATCAACCACAATTGATGTACCAAAAAATGTTTTCTGATATTATTACACAAATGCTGCCAACTTTTGATCAACATCAGATCACTGTCAAAATTTATCTAACGACCGACTGCTGCATAGATCGGTTGCCTATTTCTTCACTTCAGGGAAAAATAATGTAAAGGTCTGATTTATGTTTACGGAAGCAAGCAATTAAACTACCTCCAGTTGAAATAGAAAAGACGATCCCCTATTCCGTGGAATGTTTTCCAGTAATTATTACAAAATAAATAAAAAACCAAGTGTCAGATATACATCTTAGAAACAACTTAAAGATAATTCAGCTGTTTGATTTATCTACAGGTATACACCAATAGACGACACCTCCTCCTCGTCGATCAGTATTTCATATTTCGGTGTGTGTGCGGCTAATCCGAAAATTGATTCAAAAGAAAATGTTTCCCCGCAGCCGAACAGCTATGTTGTGTGGTTTCTGTATAAATGTTTAAATAATTAATGACTGCATATATACACGACCTGGAAGGTCAGACAAGATCAGGTCGAGCATCAAATTAGAAACTAATCGTTTTGAGATTCCTCCGCAAACACAGCATGCTGGTGGTTGTGGTGGTGAACTGGTGGTTATGGAGGAGTTAATAAACCGATGATCAATTCAATACAGAGTGCGAGGTTCACACCTTTTTGGCTTTTTTATTTTTTTTAGAAAGGGTGAAAGTGTGTATTGTATTTTCCACATGTTGTAATTGTTTATAATTTCACGTTACATTACAATTCCAGACACAATGGACACAAGGTCCCTCTAATCATTCTGAAATTTCAATTGGTTGAAGTAAACGCCGCGTCGATGCTAGCTTTTGCTTGATGATCGATGACAGCAGAAGAGAAAACTCAACCAACAAAGGGATCTGAACTCATGCTCAGAACAATGGAAATGCATATATAGCCGAATAATTTTGAATCCATAGTTGCATATTTTAAAACGAACATGACTCGTCTGATGGTATTCCTTGTGTGGGTGAGAACATAAAACTTTCCATCCATCGTTCTCCGCGCATATGCACATCGATAAGATGGTATACGCCTACGTGGTGCTGCTTTTCAACTTCTTGTTTTCCATTGACGGTTTTAGGTAATCATTAGCTATTCAGTCGCCGTTTTTCGCTCTCCTCTCTTGAGGTGGCACTTCATAATCTGGCAACATGGTACCTATACAAACGTATTGAATTTCAAAAGTTATTCGAATCATAAATAAAGAACGCCACCCGGGACTTCGGATTTCGAGATGTGGCCAATGCGGGCTGTGGTGTGCGCTGTTGTGTTTTGTGTAGGACATGGTGGGTTGTCGGTGGTTGGGTATTCATTTTTTTTTTCTATTTCGTGTCTGTTTACCACAATACGATTTTTAACAAATAAGCTGTTAAGAACAAAGTATGCGATGGGATATGATTTTTAATGATTTTCATGCACGATGTTGGCATGTGGTCAAAAGCAATTGAATGTATGGTGACATACCCGGAATACGAATGAATGGGACAATCAACCCAATGTTTTGTATGTAAATAAGGTATTTAAATAGTTAAGAGAAATTAAACGTTTCAAGGCGGATGACAAACTGGACATAATTTGTTGGGTTTCGGTTATTTTAGTTTGATCCGTTATAGTTGGGTAGGCCAAGGGAAGCGTCCAGGAAATCGAGCTCTCGAACTTGATATCGAGAGGGAGTATTAATACCAACAGAGGACTAGGTAGTGAAACACAAGTATGAGGTGTGCGTACCCATGTTTTAGGTAAGGTTAAGTCGCATTTATGTCAGACTACACCCATTGTGGTACTAAATGACCCAAAGACCTCAAATATACCAATTGAACCAGCAGGAACTTTAAGTAAATCACTTGAGGCTGTTGCTTATATTCGCGCGTTCGGCGAGAGATTGATACCTAGATGTTTTCTTCTTTTTATATATGTAATTATATTATTATTCCCACATCTATCATCGACTAAATTTAATAAAAAAAATGCCTAAATTATCTAGATCTACGAAGTAACATTTTGAAACAACCAATTCTGTTGAAAATAGCCCATCCTTTCATTTAACCAACTTACTTGGTAATGAGAACCATTCTTTGTGATAGTGTAACCAGGTGCATTTCACCCCTTTAATTTGGCTGTATTTATCAACGCAAATGGGCTTTTTGCCCCCGACAATTTCTTAAGTAACAAAAGTCTTATTTCTAACTGAGCGAAGAATTCCACCAGATTAAGGAGATATTTCAATTACTCCACAGATTCTATACCTGCTGTGCCAACAACTTCGTTAACAGCGGTAAATTTAGGAAAGCACAGGTTATTCTAAGACTGAACACAAAAATGGGGAAAACTATCGATAAACACCATGTGAGGGAGTGAAAAATTAGTATTTAAGTTATTTGTACACACACAGAGTCGAGTTGTTCTTTCGAAAACCTGTATAGTTCAATTGAAATTGTTTTCGATATGTGCCCACCACCCCAAAGCAGAAACATGACCACCAAAAATCCTTGCAGATATTTTATTTAAACTTCGAACTTGGAGCTCGTGGGCCTACAGTTCGAGGCGTTTTTTTTTTCTTTTTTTTTTTCGGTAATCTCAATGTTAATGGTACTTTCCATATAAAATAATATTCATACCAGTTTGATTTGTTCAAAAACAGCTGTAACGAGATCCACCAAAACATGAATGCATACTCAGTTATTCGCTAAAAAAAAATCTAGTACATTTGAAACTTCGACATACCTAGTGTCATTGATTTTTCAAGTATTAGTATTACCCAAACAAGGTAGCACCGACTTGTTACTGTATGGTCTTTGTTAAGGTGAAAGTCTCTTTTAAAATTTGTCTGAATCAGATAAAATTTTCACAAACTTCCAATTTCAAAAGATGCCACACGTATTAAAAAGGCAAGCCCGCAGTTATCGCTAAATTTGCTTGTCCAAATAACCATCCTTGCTATGAATTCATCTTGAAAAATGATGGTCCCCTTCTTTTATGCGGGCTAAACAATTTACATTTCAATCTATCAAACAATCCTAATTTTTTCCAGAGAACTATACACACAAAAAATACCACTTAGGCTGTCCAAAAAAACAGAAGAAAAAAACTTAACATGTTCAGAGATTACATCAATCTCATACTTTATTTAGGACCTGACTTCTAATTTCTTTTGTCTAATTTATTTCATTATTGATACTTTTTCCGGCGTTAAATTTCAGAGTTAATTGATTAATTACATGTTACGTGAACAGGTTCCCAGAAACAAGTTTGATGCTATCATCACCACGACCCGATTTGAGTCTTCCACAACCGTTTACACTTTGCAGACACGTTTTATAGTTAACTTTACCTAAAAAATATATATATATACAGCCGTAGATTAGGTGTAACATTGTAGTAAAATATAATTTACGTCAGCTAAACAGAGGAAGCGGAAACTTGAACAAGTTAAACAAATAATGGTACCCGGCCCGTTTGTTGATACACATTACAGTGGGTGCGGTCCGATGCCCAACAAACAATGAGGTGTGGAACATATTACAAGAAATCGTGTTTCGAAATGCGGATAGAATTCGTGATGTACTGGTTAGTTAGTTATGCTCAATATTCACATCATGTGTACGCTTGTACGGTATACCTATACGTACACATGTACACTTTGTATAGTAACAATATGCTAAACAAGTAAAGACGAGCAAAGGGAGAAAAAACAGGGTTAAATGTTTCTCAAAAAAAGAAAAAGAAAAAAAGACGAAACAAAATTCCAAAGAATTCATATAGATTCACTATTCACATATCCTTGCGTGCGCGATTGTATGCACAAGGATTCTGGTCTGGCATCGTCATAACTTTTTTTTTCTTTTTTTTGCTGCTGTTTAATGCAAGGGATGAAACTGTATACGTACATTGTACACACTATGCTGTCATGGGTAACGAGAAGTTTAAATATTTGAAGGGACTACCAACCAGATGATGACCGAATGTACGAGTTGTCATTTTTTGATATCAGGTGCGAGGGTCTAACGTCTAACAAACAATGTTATGATGCAGAGCATTCATTATGTATGTAAAGTAATTCAGAACATTTTTTCTAATGCAATATCAAAGAAGAACGTGACTGGTGGGTGGTTGACGGTGGAATTTGTTTTTACATCATATTGCTCATGCATATGTAGGACGAGAATCAGAAAATCCACAGGACATTCCTGGAAGCATGAGATGGATGATACTAGGATTTTTACATTCAACAAAGCAATGTAAATTTATCCAGAGTCAGTGTTTCCGAATCAGCCTTGAAGTATGCAACATTTTTGTTTTGTTTTTGAAAACGTCTCTATTTGGTGTATATCTATATGAGATTTCGTTTGTGTTTGATGTGGTTGATCATTTCAGCGCATTTTATTTACCCGTTTTCATACCAAAAATGTGTCCACATGAAATGTAATTCTATCCACGAAAGATATACGGGTATTCGTAGACGAGGGGTCAAATCGCTATATCCGTGAACGAGCCGATTTATGCCGGTTTTACACACACGAAACGAAAACAGATTCCGCCACGTATTGCTCGTTCACGGAACAGAAGATTCGACCCCAGATCTGAATGCTGTGCTGTGAAAGGCACATACATTTTAGTTCATCAGGAAAAACAGCCAATTACATCTTTTGCTCAAGCTCAAACTATCTGCGATCTCGATTTCGCAATGATGAGAAATGTTCCCTGCCACGAAAACAAAATTGCGCACTCGATATTCGTTTCCAACTATATTTTAGAAATATTTATCGATAGTTAGATGGGGAAAAACGGCCACTTAATTAATTCCGCGTGTTCTCTTTAGGTTTGTATTAAAAAAGTAGCTCTTTCGGATGAAGATTTATTCAGCGATCATAACTTACAAATCGCACAATTGCTGCTAAAGACAATGAAACGTTGAATTCCAACATTCTGGACATTTTAACTACAGCTGTAGCTTTCCTAGTCTTTAATAGCAGGTAATCACGACTGGTAAAAATATCCAAGCCGTGCAAGAAAATACCTATACCGCAACCGCACCGTCGAAAGCTGCATTTTGCGATTAGCTATCATACAGCATACGCCAACCGAGCAACTTGTTTTACTCAACTCTCTTTCGATTCGCAGTGCAAAGTAAATGATTGCGACTAATTATAAAATTATAAGAAATCGAAATCGTAAATATGGGAGGAATTTTCAGGGCAGTTATACCTGCAGAGTATTTGGGTCGATAGATTTGCGACTGTAAAACCAAATTATAATAATTATTCTGAGTTACAGCATTTAGCATTTGCAAGCGGTCAAAAGTTGGGCGAAGTATGAGCAAGCAATGTGAGGACTTGTAAGGCAAGTTGATATGCAGCAGATAGTCATTCTTATAGTGTTCGAGGCTGAATGTTATTTACACGAGATTGGCAGGGGCAACATCTTGATTTATATGCCTTCCAGTGGATTATTATGTTTTACAAAAATTTTCAGTTGCCTCGTGATCCTTTGGAATAGCGCGATATGTACCGACGACCGAACCATTGTCACTGATGTTCCTATCCACTCTTTCTAATTGCTATATTTGCATAAAACGAACACTAAATTAAGGCGTTATAAAATTCCCGAAGCAAATTACCGAGACTCCTCTGAGCAAACTAACCATTTCCACCACCTACGCACTCTGGAACGGCGAAAATATATTACACATTCGCGTGTGTCAATCGCATTAGTTCGACCGCGGGGAAACCACCCACCTCAGGTGTTTGTCATAAAGATTAAAGAGTTTGCCGCGCAAACAAAGAAAATGAATAAAAATTAATTGCAACAATCGGTGCAGAAGTGCGCGACTTGAGGCAGCGGCGGCCCTGCATGGCTATTAACAAAAATAAATCCCACATCCTCATGAACGACAAACAGAATGCTTTGTGGGCCTAGTATACATGAAAAAGCGTATATATACCGAATTACAGATGCACAGACCTCAGCTCCCCATAGAGCTACTGCGTAACGAAAATAATTTTTCACTACAATAATCCTAATTAATCCTTCGTTCACATTTTCATTTGCGAAATTCCACTTACGCAGGAACTTGGATTTCAATTGGGATTATGCTGTCCCTCTTATATCGCTTAATACGCGTGTGCCGTTTTACGCAACAATCTTACCATGATGAACATTTCCATTAGTTTCGGTTGTCGCAAAAAGGAAATTCGTCCTGGCTATATAAGAGGGTATGAAAATTCATTAAAGTAATTTCTTCTGAGAACCAACACCCCCTCTTGTCGCATGGCGAGAGAATGGCCTGTCGAAAGGGCGTCGGCGGCGGCGGCGGGGTGGTTTCTCCAACACTTCTCAAACTTTCACTTGAGAGCTGTAACACAGCAACAACGAAAAGAAAATGTCAAACCGTTGGCGAAAAGTCATTAATCATAAATATCATGACCCGCCCTTGTTGACATCCTGTATGATGGACTAGCGAAATTTTGTTGCTGCGTGTTGTTTTGAATAGGAGGGTGAAAAGAATATATGAGTATACCGTAGCCATAATCTTCTTCATCATCGCCACCGCTGCTGTCTTCTTTTCAATCATTTATGTCATCAATTTCGGTTCACCGGGACTAGAAACGTAAATTGATTCTTTTCAGGACTTTGAAAACAATTCAGCCTGAGAGCATACGGTTGTTGGAATATTTTCGTTGCCAAACTATACTTGAATTAATTTCAGGTTAATGGCAACTCAAAATAAATTATTTTTCGAGTGAAATATTGGATGGCAATTTAATTTACCAATTGGGAAATAACGATGTGATTTGGTGGAGTAATTAGATGGAATATTTTACAAAGAAAAAGTAAGTAGGATAATGACTATTGAGTTGATGAGCAAAGTAAGTTAACTGAAAGCACCCCTTCTGAAGCGCAGGCTGTCGATGCCTGGGGTTGAATTGCCGCAATGTTTGGAATGTAAAATCCACAAAATTCAGTAACTTATTGCTCGCTCACGGATGCAGTAATTTGACCCCTGGTCGAGGAACTCGACATTTAGCACAGTACCTTACTATGCATCTCCATGGTTATGTACACATTAAAACACCAAATACACATGCATAAAATTGGCTTGAAACTTATGGAAGTGTAGATACATTTTTTTCGACTAAGTATTTCATAAATATGATACAAAAAGAAAATTTAGAAGATCATTGGTTTGGGGCATTTTTGCAATAATTTGTTTTGAGATAATTTTTTTTTTTAGTGCAAATTGTTTGAAACCTATTTGGGTCCATTTTTACCATTTTATTATTTTGGTATCAAAAAAATAAAATCTACTAGAAGAAACGCGAAGTTTACCGTTGGAACAAGGGAGAGACGAAGCCAATCCACGTCCATTTTTTACGACATGTATAGTAGGGTGTCCCGTCGTTGTATGAAGAAAAAAATTTCGTGGAAAATCTCATCGAAAGGGGTATCAAAAGTTGCGTATTGACGAGAAGATTCCGAATGTGTACTTACTTTCTGATTACGGCATAACTTTTGGGCCTCTACCGACGATTGAAGGACAGGGAAAAGTAACTAAGGCGCTAATATCTTTCAATTTTTCTATTTGTTCAAAATATTATTACTATTTCAAAAATATATACACAAATATAACTTGGTAATAAATTAAAATAATAAATATTCATTTGCGTAATCAACAATTTTAAATTATTAATTTAAAAGAAGCTATTAAGGCATAAATACAAATTTTACATTGAAAATTGGCTTTTGAAATTAAGAGATGGCATCCGATTTCTAGATTCAATTTTGATTTATATCTGGTATTCTGAGCTCTGTTGCATTTGCAAGCAATGAAAGTTCATCACCAGGCAGATCTTTTCAGATAGGTGGAGGAGTTGTCTGACATTCATTTTAAAAAATAATGTCTATGGCATGGACCTTATACTAATAATAATTTTTAACATTGAGACTGAATATTTTGTAGGTCACAATATGCAATTTTGTATTTCGAAAATTTTACCATTGTGAGTTAAATAATATAGCTTGGACACTAAAAATGATTATTAGTATCCCGGTATTTAGCCCTTAAAATTTATAAAACGAATCTTTGAATTGAAAATTTCTGTATAATATATCGGAGAAGTATTGTTATGTTCTTCTAGGAGCTCCTTGCGAAAAAGACATTTATATTTTTGATCTGAAACAAGGGTTTTGTCTTTCTGTCCGTCAAGATAAATATCCTTAGGAATGGCATCATTGTATTGGCTTCTTAGATGCTCTCTTGATTTTGACAAAGCTCAGTATCTGTATCTTATTTTTGTCGATTACAAGCCTTGTGGCAGTGTAATTTGCGAGTCCAGCATCGTGCAAAACCGCTGAAGCGACTGTTGGGGCAGATCGTTCCGATACTCCATATCGATCAAAAACTCTTGCTACAAATGGTTGGACCAGCAAATTGAGCTTATCTGAAAACGTGGAAGGATCTGAAGAAGACTTTGAAAGTTCTGAAGAACAAAGTAGTGACCTTACTGTCTTGACTGGCTCCACTCTTTCGTCTGTTTCGTTTGGATCTACTCTCTGGAGTAAACTTGGAGGGGCAAGATTATTCAATGCACTACGTTCTTTTCGATCTAGACGCTTTTGCATTTTAATCGTCTCTAGGTAATCAACACTTATCCTCCAAAAATATCCTTTCATTACTAGGCACGTTTTTTCTTTGTACAGTGGCAGTTATCAAATTTACATGAGGCAATGTCAAACAATTTTGTACTAGAAAATGTTATGAAATCTTGTACTCTATTGTGATAGTTTGCATTTTTTCATACTTGGGTATCTTTTTAGAGTCATATATTTATGGAAGTTCATTTTAATAAGTCTTAGTATTTGATTGTGGCACACAATTGGAATTGAAGCCCTCTTCAAAATCTGTTCGATATCTGCATGTACTCACTATAATAAACAATTCGGAATTAGAGGGATTTTTCACCGTATTCTGTTTTAAGATTTCTTTGGATCAAAAGCATAGGTATACTTTTTTACATCTCTTACAGACGGTAAATGATTTTTTTTTAAATTCACTATAAAGGGATCGAAAAGAGGACAGAATAACTCTCGGAGATGGAGTCCGGAACTCATTTTGCTTACATGTTTTAATATTTAAATTAAAAAAATCGAATTTACCTATTTTTGTGAACATATAGAATTTTGTGGTTAAGACAAAACAAATGTATTTTTTGATTCCAGCATTTAAGAGATATCAAAATAACCTCTCAAGTGCTCAAATGCTACCAAAAATACATTTGATTTGAGAGAATATGCTATAACTTTACAAATGTAAGCACTATTAAAAAAATATTGAAAAAGAAAAATGTAGGGAAAACAACATTTTTTTCCAAAACTTCAACGGCTGGTAGAGGCCCAAAAGTACCCTTGAATATTTTTTATGTTATTTTTCCTGTAATGAGCTCAGCAATACGCAACTTTTGCGGGGCCTTTTGTTAAGATTCAACAAAAAAAAATTTTACGGGACACCCTAATGTATAGAGGAGGAATGTTATGCACTTTGTTTATTTTCTTAATTCAGAACGATCGAACTTATTAAAGAAAATGTTCCTGAGGATCAGCGCCGGATAATGGATGCATCTTTAAAAATTGTTCTAAAGGGATGTTTTAATCTCAAATATTGTGAAAAGGTCCGTCTGTAATTATTTGTTTTCACGCGGAACGCCTGTCAATTCTGGTTCTGTGAAAGAGTGAATCGAATAAATCGTTTTCACATTCGCTTTCAAATATTGCTTTCATTTTTTGATTCACTCGGTACTAAAACTCAATTCTTGCTCAATAAGTGAAACTATCCTGGTGAATTCATTCATTTTTCAAACAATCACTGATAACATTCACTTGCAAATGAGAACGTGAAGCAAATTTATTCAAATGAAATTTTTGGAAGTTTAGTTTCACATTTTCGTAGAACGAGAATTTCAAGCTAAAAGTTATTCGAAAAGCTGAGCTGACTTTAATTTTTACAAAATTTGAGAAAATAAGAATACTCGATTTTGTTTGGAATTTATTCATTTTTGAAAGAAACATACTAGAATGGTATTAGAAGGGAATGCAATTGTTGGCAATATTGTTCCAAACGTCGAATCCAGCGACACTGTAATTGATTGCACTTGAAACGGACAATAACGATGAGGATGAAATTGTGTCACTCCCTGTACCAGAGGAGTCTGGCCTTTGCGTAGTTTGCTCGGATTTGCGGGCAATTATACTTTTTTTTTGCTTTGTAATTGCTTAAAATTTAGCTCTGAGTGCGACTTAAAATTAGTGGCCGAGGCAGGAACGGTGGATAATAGGCAAAACTATGAGTGTCCGTAATGCAGGCGAAACAATGAAAACGCAATTCAAGCTTTTATTTAAAATAATAAAAAACTTTACAGACAGTTTGTTTCTTTTTATTGAATAATTGTTGTAATTTGGGGCCATGCATTGGGTTTGGGGCCATTTTTCATCACTTTGGGGTGATATTTCTGTTGCATCTATTGCATATTATTTTATTTCCTTCGTTCTAGAAAAAGACCCCCATAATATTACATTTTGGTATAGTTTCATAAACAAATATAAAATTTTACCCAAAATTATCAATGACAAAAGACCCCAAAGTGATGAAAAATCAATCAGACTATCAAATGTTGTAGCTTACTACATCATTTTTTGTTGCCTTTTTTTTCATTTTTCATTATGGCATAATTTTATGGAGACGCGACAATGGAAATTCTTTTGATAACGAAATATATTTCACATTGTTCCCAGTCAGTCCCATTTTTTACGCCTTCTTTTTTACTCGTATAGGTACCTCCAACCTCTCGCAAAGTTCTCGTTATAACGTCAATATTGACTGGGTGGCCTTCGATAAACTGACTTTTACCAAGCACACTGAGTGGTTACTGCCCTTGATAGGTTATGAAATGCTATCTCTTCTGGTACCTATTGTTATGTTTGATCCATGACTGAATAGTCTTTTAATTCGTGCTGTGAAAATCAACAAGACTTTTAATATATAAGTACCTACCTAGTATATGCTGATAGAAACTAAGTGCAAAGTCTAAAAAAGTAAATTCGCCAAAAAAAAAGGCAAACTCAGATATTCACTATCAATTAAAAGAATATCTAATATTTCACGGTTAAAAATCCTAACTATAAATTTAATATTTTTGGGGTTATATAAGCCCAGAAATTTAAAAAAATTGAAATTTAATATTTTCCATATGTTTGAGTTGATGGAGAATATAAAATAAAAGATTACTCTAAACTAAACTTTATTTCTTAAGTACAATAGTAATTCATTAAATAATCCGAAAGTCGACCGGGACGTTTTTGCAACGGTGATCTGGAGTATACTCTTCCCCTATGTGTATGTGCATGTGGTTTGTGGAACGCAGTATGTGGATTTTATTTTTGGATGGATAATGGGTGAATTCAGACGCTGCATATTCAAATTAAACAACAAATAAAAAAAATTATTATTTTTAAATAATGTCTGCTATTACAAAATATATCTGAAATATTAAATTTTAATATAATGGATATGGGTTTCAATGCAAAATTATTTAAAATAAACCCTTATTTATATTGAAAAATTCAAGAATTTTAATACATTTGTACTCGAATTAAATAAACTGCAGAAAAAAATATAATACTTTCACCTCAAATTCAATACTTCTTTTGATTTCTATAAACCCAGTGCATATTAATTTAGATTCGATTTAAATATCTATGGGATATATTTTAACAACAAAAATAGGTTATTTTACTACTAATTTTAATGGTTTGAAAAATTACAATACATATAGAAAATTGTCAAGCGTAGGTAAATTCCGGTGGTCTTTTATTTTCTTTAAAAATAATCCTATAGAGTGCCACTGTGCTTCCTTTAGTTGGTATATTTTTCTAGAAATGGAGGGGAATCATGTATAAATTACCTTATTACCTTACCTTACCTTATTAATTATTCAGTCAACTACTTACTTTTTGGAATGTATATATTTCTCAGACAATGAACTGGAATCCGCGACCCCTTATGTTCAAAAGTAAAGTTACTTACTTGTAAAAATAATATTCCATTGGATATCATTATAACTAGCTTTTTAAGCATGACTTTCAGTTGCTTGTATTTTAAAAACATTTTCTTTTAAAGAAAACCTAATCCAAATCATCCACTCCATTGAGTAGGACTCTCAAACTAACTCCAACTTCTTAACCAAGCTGGATATTATCTTTCGAGCTTAATGCTCAGAAAATTCATACTAAAATGAGCATTTTAATAAACATATATTAATTTTGAATATAAAAATATTATAGAAAAAGTTTAATAAATTGGAAATATTGAAAAGTAATTATTCTTGTATTTGCGTAGACCTGTAATGCTGCGGAGGTATTAAAAAACACTCCCATCTTTTTAGCCGTCTAATTGTTTTCCTTTTTGGTTTGTGTACGCTCGACCACACTCTATACCCACCGCCACCATGCGTATTTCTGCACTAAGTCCACTGATGGGATAACCAGTAACCAGTGCGAATTCCTGGTGTATCGAATGTCATACCCTTTCATCTTAACTCTGTAAATAATTTTTAGTTTAGAGTCCACATGTCAGTGCCTACAGAGAAAATACAACAAAATTGAAATGAGCAAATAAAGAAAGTTTCTCGAATTTCTGTTTACCACATGTACCCAGTACCTTCAGCCTGCCACGCTGGGGGCGAAGGCTTGAATTAATTATTTTATTTGCTGTTTTTCATTTCAGTTAATGTAATGTTGTTAAGCGCACTCTGCTAAAGACTGTCCTTAGGGTGTGTTTTTCATTTTAAAATGTCGACAAGCTAAAAGCATTGCAGAGCAACAACATTGGCTTTTACTTTTGAAAATACACACTGAAGCCACTCAAAATTTAATGATGTAAAGTTTATATTCTAAGGTTTATCTCAATCTTTTGCTTGCAGGTATTTTCGAAATCATCTAAACGAGAATAGAGCGAGCACATCATATCGACAGGAGAGCAGATAGGAAGGAGTACCTCTATAAGCTAAAAAGGTAGGTTTATATATACCTATATAGAATGTTATATGTCCTTAAGGATGCTCAGGCTAAGCTTTGAATAGTATCATTATTGGAATTATGCATGTATTAAGATAGCAAAGAAATTTGAGGGCGAGTGAGATGTTGCTATGGTTGCGTGAGATACTGCCCAGGTGGTGGCTGGCTGTAAGGCACATTGTCTTGGGGATTATATGTGAGTGGGTTTTGTTGGTTGCGCCGGTGTTATTCTTGTTGTGCGTTCTTTTATCAGTAAACAACATTTTACTGCTTAAGGGCGTTAGTAATAATTGTGAATGAATAGATGTCGTTTTTGTTAGCATCTCATTTCGGTCACGGAGTTATCTTTACCTAACGATAAGTTCGTAATTGTGAGTGTAAGTACCCACTTTTGCTGTCCCAGGATACAAAAGGGCAGTCCATTAGATTTCTTTCTATGAAGGGAGTCAGTACGTCTTTCTTCTGTCGGAGTATCCTTTAGTTGGTTCTTTGTGCACAGAGTATACCTGACGATATTATATTATCTTTTATAATCTGTAGGAAAATAAACAGAGGCAGAGATGAAGACCAGGGTTGCCGTTAACTCAAAAAAAAAGTCACTAACTCGAACCTAAAAATCCACCAAATATGCTATAATTTTTTAAAAAGTCACTAGAAAAAAATGTTCACTACCAACAAATGAAAAAAAAAAAATATTCAATTTTAACAACATTTTTATTTTTAACAATAAGTCAAAAACTTACAATATGTTAATAGATTTATTTTTACTTATAAAAAAAACAATTTCAGTCTCAAAGTTACAATAAAAAAAACAAAATACGTTCATTTATCTCAATATCGGAGGCATTTTAAATTTTTTTAGGAATTTCGTATTCGTGACAACTTTTTTTTTTTTATTTTTAGTTGAGCTTTTTTTTTTTTTTTTTTCTCCGAGGTAGATGGAAATCTTCTACAAGACACTATAAGGACACTCGGCGCGTGCTCTTAGTAGTGTGAGATTTTTACTCACTAAAACCACCTCCTACAAATTTCTTTTGTCCTGCAACTAAGTTATGACTTATCAAGCAATTTTTTTAATCACGAAGTTTTACACGTTTGACAGGAAACATTCCGGCGAAAGTTCCTGCTCATTCCGCAATTTTGACGCGGTTGATAATTATCGGGCTAAGTCCGAAGGTTAAGTTCGTTGTAGACGCCGCAATAAATTTGTTTCATCGAGAATTTCACGGATCGAGCTATTAATATGATATGTCCTAAATCGATTTCTATGCTTTCGAGCGCATATTTTTGTTTCGTCCTTAACGGTGGGAATTCCGAGGTCTCTATGGAGATCGTCATTTCTAATGTACCATGGTGCACTGACGAACGATCTTAGCACTTTATTTTGAAATACAGGCTTCATCACTTGCTTATATAATAAAAGCTTGTTCTCGAGGGTAAGTTTGGAATATTTTCCGAGTAACCAATAAAGTTCTCTACATATGATTTTAAGCTCTTCGCATTTTTTCTTTACATGCTGTTTCCATTTCACTTTGTGTCAAGAGTCATTCCGACTGACTCTTGATGAGCATTATTGAGTTCAAAGTTTTCGTTGATATTTTATTTCTCAACTTATTATTAACTATGATCATCATACTAAAAATGCGTTCGACTTAGGCCTTTGAATGTGGAAGCAAAACTCGAATACCAGGGATGTAACATCACCAGATGCTTAATAATTTAGAAAAACATGTTTTTCCATAAAGTCACCAGAAAAGTAACTAGAATTTTCTAGTGACAAAAAATAAATTTTTGTCACTAAACTTTTGAAAATTCCACTAAATATAGCGACAAAGTCACTAAAACGGCAACCATGATGAAGACATCAATACCACAAAGCGCGTTTGCTTTCATGCGAATTCCATTAACCAGAAAAGGTGTACAATCCTAGTCCAGGAAAGGTTGCTACATTGCTTCGTTTTATCAGTTGAACAAAATGTCCCCAATAAAAAAAAGTTCAGTTTATTGAAAATAAGCAGGGGATTTTTCTCAACTCGCAATTCAAGGAGACACTTACAAGTAAAGTGTTCTTAAGAGATACTTGAACACACTTTGATCGGAGGTTGTTCCTTCTTAAAGTTTTGTTAAATTAAAAAGTTCGTCATTTAGGGTATGCTCTTGGGAGTTTGTTCTAGTGACATTGATAAATTCGTCCGTATCTTTGCTTGCTGACTACGTAAGAGTGGCTCAGGCCACACCACACACATTGACTCGAAGTTTAGCTCGTCAAACAACAAAATTTTTTTTGTTTTTTCAATGTGACTCAATGTGAAACTTCTTGGAAACTTGGTCAACAATTCTGAACGGAGTGCCTACCTATTAATTACGTTTTTCTACATATTTTATCAATGTGACAACAGAAATTATATTCGTAGCATCACATACAAACTTAAAAGTAAAACAAAAACTAAGCGCACAACTTTTTCATGCGTACAAGTTGAAAAAGTTGAAAATTTGACCAACTTGTGCCATCATTTATTTATGTGTACCAGTGGGCTGAACTTATGCACATTTGACAGGAGTGGTATTGCTGGCATCATCATAAATAACTTAGTTGAGGTTCCAAAGAAACGCTTAGTTATCATTATGGCAAATGAACGTCCCTACCACATGTGGCGAATGAAAGTCATGATTGCAACACACGAGTCCCGGCCAAACGCAAAAAAATTGGCGGAGAGGAGATATACTGTAGGTCAGGGGTTTCCATTTTTTTTCGGCCACGGAACCCTAAGTGATCAAATTTTTTTTTGGCGGACCCCCATATTGATATTAACAGAAAACATCGTTTCTTGAATTAGCTTGGAACGCCTTACAAATTGGATACTATATAATGACCTACTGCTCGAGTTTCAAGCTGGTTTTCGCAAAGATTATATCACAGTCGACAACATTTTCTCTTTAACAAGCATCGCTCGAATGTTTGGATAAGGGTAAAAAACGATATGCCTTTCGTATATTTAAAAGCGGCTTTCGATTGTATCGACAGAAGAGCTCTGTTCTTTAAAATGAGCAACCTGGGAGTTTCGACAGAAGTACTAAGAGTGCTACAAAATATATACCAAGATAACATTACAGTCGCCTGGGATGGAAAAGTGCTATCAAGTTGGTTTTCGTCCAACTCAGGGGTAAAGCAAGCAAATGCCTACTGAGCCCTCTTCTGTTCCCAATCTTCCTGGACGATCTTGTCGCATATCTTCCAGGGGGAATATTAGTCGATGGATTACGAATAAACCTCCTGCTCTATGCTGACGATATTGTTATACTCGCGGAAACACCAAACATGTTACAAATCATGATAAGTAAGCTGCCACAATATTGTCAAATTTGGAACTTGCTACTTAATACCAACAAATCCAAATTTATGATTTTTCGCAATGGATGCGGGCGCTACGCAATGGATGAAAAATGGACCTGGCAAAATAAAGAACTGGATATAGTCAAGGAATATAAATACCTCGGAGTACTTATTCCCTCACAATTATCGTTTCAAAAGCACCTCCAAGAGAAGCTAAAGGAATCAAAAAGAGCAATTAATTGTAATTGAAAAGGAATCTTGGGATAAAATAAAAATCGCGCCAAGTGTAAAATTTAAAGTATTTGAAGCAGTTATAAGATCAATCATGTGCTATGCAGGACAAGTGTGGGGATCTGGCAGTTCGAGGAAGTTGAAAGACTTCTGCGATACTTCTTGAAGAAAATGTTCCGACTGCCTGAAAACACGCCAAACTACATGTTGTACCTGGAAACTGGATTACCACCGCTGTATGTGTTTAGTCTTAGGTTACACTTCCTATATGTTCTGAAAATTTTATCGGTACCAAGCCATCGTCTTCCATACAAAATTGCATGCACCTTTAAAATATGAATCTCCATTTCTTTCTCGAGTGGACTAGGCTGGGACGTGAGCATAATGTACGCCTACACGAAGTACACGCAATCAAGACAGATCTAGGAAAACCACTGCAGGAACTTTTAATTAAGATCGAAGGATCTACACGGGAGTTGTTTGAAAGGCAAAGCGAACAAAGCAAAGCCAAGTAAGGAACATATATAAAATCTTAATTATGACCTTGGGAAACATAGGGGAAAGGAAAGGAAAGAAAACAGTGAGACACTTTTCTTTTGAATTGGTATATATCTGAATATTTTCAAGCAATCTTAACCAAACTTGAGTATATTTTAAGGCATATTTTACCTTAATGTTCCAATTCAAATTTTAGTGGAAGCGCCCACGAGAGCATCACAACAAACTGAATCTTAGGAAAAGTCAAACTGTCTCACTGTTTGCGAGCGGTGCGATCAGTGAGACAGTGTAAGGCGAACAGTGAGACGAACGAAAAAAAAACAGAAAAAAAGTAATAAAACGTTAAATAACTAAGTAATTAGTATTTTATTAAATCGTCAAGGTTATATATGCGAGTTCTAGAAGAAAATCCGTCGGAAGATCGTGATAGGACGTCGAACAAATTGTCATAGAACTTGTTCACATTGTGCCTTTTAAACGAAGTTGCCCGAGATATGCTGCTGTGCTGTGAGACATGTCTCACTATTTGTTTTTTGGAAATGTCTCACTGTTCGCTTTTTGGCATTTTATAAAAAAAAAAAAATAATAATTCAAAAATGACAATGAATTCTAAGATTTTGTTGTTTTTATATAGCAGAACACATATAAATGTTATAGGTATGTAAAAAATAATTCTGTGTATTTATCTGATTATTTCCTGTTGCTATGCTATTTAATTTAAATACGAACAGAGAATCAAAACACGTAGAGGGGGAAATAAACGTTTATACCAATACCGGCATGTCTGTGCATGCTTTAACAAAAAAGAAAAATGAGTTGTCTCACTGTTAGAAATGTATATAAAAATGAGTTACGTACATTAATTAAAAACTCTCTTTCTCGGCTGACGTCCAAAGCCAACGCTTATTTTCTATCATTGTAATTATTGTAAAAACTACTGAATCTTTCTGCATTAATAAAGTTACTACTACTACTACCATGGAAATCAATGATCTGTATAGATCGTGTCTATAGTACTTAGCGACTGAATGCTTCTTAAGTATCGACACCATTTTCTGCACTCTTCAGTGGAATGATCCTAATCGCAAAAATTGTTGTCATAATTTTCTAACATGGCTTATCAAAGCCTTCGATGTTTACCCAAGTTCTATAGCACATCCAATTGAATCGTGGCTAATTAATTCGCTAAAAGGCGGCCACTTCCAACGACGCAAACACATTACTCTTCTCATTGGCAATGAACTCTCCAGCTAATTTCCGCAACATGTGTTTGAAATTGATTCACTGCATTGAAACAAAAGTGTAAATGCGCCAAAGCAAACACTTCAGTCTGCTCCTTGAACCTGATTCCCACCAAATGCTCTTTGAAAAGCGAAAAAAAGTGTAGGTATATTTGCTACCCTTTCAGCGCTCACCATGTGTCGCCAACAGCTAAACAGAACAGTCCTATCAAGGTATCTTCACATTTTTTTCTTCTATTGTTGCCGTGTTCTCGCATTTAGTCGGGTGCCTTTAATGTGTGTCCCTAATGTTGGTTTGGTTTTGTTTTTGTTGGCTTATATTCTGCAAGAAACACATTCCATCCAGTGATGTGTTTTCCTGCGCCCTGGCCCTCTCGTTCCATAATGCAGGGTTGTCAGTGGGAGATCATCCCTCTCGACGTCGTTGGCAGAAACTTGTTCCGTTGCCATCATAAAATTACATGTAATTGTATGTGGGTAAATATTACAACAATACAAAAAAAAAAAAAAAATAACACCGGAAAGGATGCCGACAAACCGACGAAAAGGTCGTCTCGTTTGTTTTGCTTTCCTGCCTTTTTGTGTTTGCTTCCCGACTTGCCACAGGTATACATCCTCTACGAAGTTCGTATACACGGTACCTGTAAAAAAGGCATTTGTTTTTATAGATATTTTTATAAGCCATTATCGGAATTTTTTTTCTTTCGTTGCTGCTGTTCGCATCGCAATGTGTATACGATTCACATTCTTATTGAAGTTTATCTAAGACAACAGCTTGCGCTGTTCACAGCCTTAAATTATTGTTAAAAAAATATTGTGTGTAAGAGGGACTGTTAAATACGTGATATAGGTACGTTATAAATATATATGTAGTAGGTATACGTGAGGGAGAAAGCTTATCGTGAAACAGAAACCCGAGTGTAACTAAACCTTCGTCTAGGGAATTTCTGTTTTCGATTAAGCTCTCTTTTCGACAAAATAGCAAAGCAACAGCTTCCTCTATCCTCCAAGGCAATAAATTATGCAAAACCAGGAAACAAAATACCAGGAAAAAGCTGTTCGTTATCCTATTTACAAAGAACTGGGAGATCCAAAGATTTCGGATGTTTGCCGCTATCTCTTACAATATTGCCTCGCATAATAAATGCGTGGGCATAGGTGTATCTATAGATATCTGCATTGTAGTGAACAATTTATTTTTGTGTATAGACATTAGAAGGAATTTTGAAAAGTTAAATTCGATGATAAATAAAACCATCGTTCTTCTTCAAGTATAACGTAGGTAACGGTTTTCGTGGATGTTCATTTTTCAGGCAATCTGATGACAAGTGAGAAGGATATACGAACTCATTTGATTGAATGGCTACCAATTTTCTTATGTATGCGCCTAAGCCTGTGCCATTTGGCATTTTCGATACAGCATAATTTCATTTTGATAGATCATGGTAACATACCACTTGAGGTTGGTGCCAAAATTGGAGAAGGGGATTAACTGTCTGTCAGTCGGCATTTATTTATCTTTTCACTGAGTTTGATAAGTATTTTTGATTTACAATATGGTATCTATTTCGGGAAATTGGTCCTTTATTTGCGGCCATTAACATGATAAATGTTGGCTTCTAAGGCCTAAATAAAGTTGGCGAAGCCATACATCGTCCACACTTTCGTCATTGTTCGTTAATAAGTATAGCAATTGAGTTTAATGCCTGGTCATAGGTAGACATATTCACACCAAATGACAAAATGAAAACATATAATTACGTAAGCTCTACGCGGGTTCTAAACGCAAGCTTTCGCATTTAAATCACGCAGGCCTACAGTAACGTTCCCTATAAGTTCGTAAAATATTTATAAATCACATGATCCTGCGAGAGGGCGTAAAATTAAACAGACTCTAAGCTAGGTTCATAATCTTTGTTGCTTCTTTTTCAATTAAAAAAGCGTGTTTTTTTATTAAATTGAAATCTTGGGATTTTGGGACACGCTTTATAACATAGTTCGGCCCAGCCTTAGGTTTTCAAGAACAGGAAATTGCTTTGTGTAACTGACTCCATATATATCTTTGCGGGAATTTTTATGCGGCAGCCAATAATGGGCTATAGCCTATAGCAAATAATATAAAAAATAAATAAAAAGACATCTAGAGCTGCGTGACTCATTGAAAGTGGAATACATACGGTTGTTATCCTTTAATGGCTTTGTGGATGTACATTTTTTAACGAGGAAATTGAAAATGTATTTGTATATTCATAACTTAACCCAAGCATACAGAGATACAAGATACACGATACAAGATACATGTAAGTGTTTATTGGAATTTTGCAGTCGATGTGTGCAATGCAACGAATGTATAATATTCAATTTGGCCACCAACAAGCTTGGAGTAGGAGTGGGGCTTAAATGTTGGGAGATCATTTTTTTTAATTGTTAAAAACCTTCTAAGTAGGTAACTTTACCAAGTGTGACGTGAACTTTTCATTCGGGAATAACACGAGAGACAGAAAAACCCATAGTACACAATGAAAATGAGATGTATTTTAAACACACGAGTCTTATTGTCCTAAACGAATTGCATAAGCAGCAGCGTTGCCTCTTGGTCCCTCTTTGAGCCTCAGGACCCTTGGCCCCCACTTTTTGAAAAAATATTAAAATGACAACTTTTTCAGATCAAGTAAGATTTTATTCTTTATTGAACGAAAAAGACTGCAAACATAATTTTGAGAAAAAGTGTTTCGTAATGAAAAAATTGTTAAAAATAAATGATTTTGTTTCTCTGTTTTTTTTTTTTTTTTCTATATAAGTAGGTATACGTATGTATTTTATGTGGATTCCGCTTTTTTCGGCTCGGGCACCGAAATTTGTAGTCCCCTTTTTGAAATTTTCCAGCAACAACGCTGATTAGCAGTTAGCATCTTCGGCAAGGCGTAGTTTTCACACTACCTGAGTTTGCAGGCTTATTCTACAATCATAAATTCGAACTAGAAGATGGTAATTATTTAAAGTTGAGGTAGTGTCCAATTTTGTAGATACTGGAAGTATAAAACCACTTGTATTTCGTACACGCTTTTGAGCGCCTTCTAAACGGCAAATGGCTATATTGCATATAGCCGTATCGATTTGTACATATTTATACCCATGTATGCATTTGAAACTCAAGATCTATAGAACTGAAATAATCAAGTACTTTTTTAATGGTAAAATTAGTGACAAAACACCAGCTGGTAATGAGCCGAAAAAAAGGTCATGAACCTAAAGCAAACGAAATGACAATTTTATTGAAGCAACGTAAATAACTTTTTAAGGAGAAATTTACTGTAAATATATTGCCCCATTAGGTGCAATCCCATCGCTTGTATACAATGTCGACATGATAAATGATTCCCCATGTATTTTTGTCAATGGCCACAATTAGACTCTGAACGAATAAGGCATAAAAACTGGAAAAGAAAATCTGTTCTCTTATTTTTGGTAAGGAGTTTGCAAACTGCGACTAAAAGTTTAAAGTGGTTAATTTTTTGTCTAAGAAGTCCTTGCTGTGGTGGGTCATTAATATGGATCAATTGCATGTTGTTTGTGATGAATTGAATTCGTAACTACTTTTGCAAGGAAAAGGAAATACGCTTCGATTTATTGTGAAGCTTTCTTTTTAAAAATAAGTACATAGAAAATTGTAAATTGAATTTCCAAATAATTAATTAATAAATTAGAAATACCTAAACCTTTGTCCCTGCCCAAATGGCTGACAATGCGTACTAAAAGATCTATTATATCAGAGAGGGTGGTTTAGACTAAGAGACGATTGCCCTGGCTGTAGGAAATAAGGCCCCACTGCGATGAAATAAAATATATTATATAAAAAATAAAAATAATGAAAACTACTTTTTATTTATTATTGTTGCTATTTAATAAACTAATTTAGATTAAAGGAACTTTTTATATACTCAACCTCGCACCCACCCCGTAATCTAACAGTAAACCCAAGCAGGGGGGTTGCCCCATACGTATTCTGTATCGAAAGGGTAACAATAAATGATAAAAAATAATAATTTTGGGGACTTATTTCATTTCTCTTGTTAATCATTAGGAAATAAGGCCCCAAAAAAGGAAATAACACCCCACATTCTATTAATAATCGTTGTTGTTGTTTCCTGTATAATTTTTTTGGGGTCTAATTTCGCAGAGCCGATTGACCTCCCTAGTGAAGGCCAATATGTCTTTCTCTTTAGTATCAGAGTTTCTTAGTTCTGCCGGCGAGAGTATCTCTATGTTAATAACCTACATAACTCAATAGCTCCACAGCTAACAAGACTGTTGCTAATTCCTCAACCAACTGCTGCAGTTCATTCCTAATAATAGTCTTCGTCTTCTACCTATACTTAGCTTGGCTTTAAGTATTTAATTTCATATGCTGAAACTATATCTGGTAATACAAATCTTTGAAATTTATGTAATTTGTTGCTAGTCTGCAAATCGAGGGCAGACATTCTATACATGAGCAAGAGTAAACAAAGGCGTGCAAAAGAAACTGGTTGACGAAGGTATGTGGCATTATTAAGTACCTACTTCACTATTCATGTTAGGTGCGTTAAAGTGTTCATTTGTCAGCCTTTGTCAGATATTTTTTTTTGTTTTTTTTTTTTTTTTCATTTTGAATGCGATAGCTTGCCCAAATGAGTATTGCCTCAAGTGAAATATATTTTACGCTTATTCTTTGAAAAGATAAAAATCGTATGACTGGTGTAACGTGATAGGACAGACACGGACTTGATCTATGATTCATTTGCGAAATATGTATTTGTGGTTTTTGTGCCAGAGATTATGGAACCTACAGAAATCAAAAGGCATATAGTTTTACTTGAAGACGTCAATGTACGTGCATTATTGTGCAATTCGGTCAACTGGAAATCCGAATAAGGAAATTCACAGAAATGATGAATAGCTGTAGTAATATCCGCGTGGCTTTGTTTATTTAAATAATTTTCTTGGTATAATGTGGAAATATCTTGTAGTTCTGCTTTGTCTAGTTCTGTTTGTATATCATGTTTATCCAAATGGGTGCGATTAGTTTTGAATTTCGTTTTATTTAGGGTGATACACCTTGGGTTATCCAAAAGCATGGCAACTTGAGAAATTGGCTAAGACATTCTATATAAAGGGTCTTCCAATAGGGACTTCCGAACTTTGACAGTTGATAGAGGTCATATTGTTGAAGTTACATCTGTCAAATTGGCTGTCATTTATAGACATAATAATAATTAAAATTGTAAAAAAAAATGTTTTTATCGCCCATTTTACGGTCGCCATAATAGTCCTACCGAGAGGATTATTGCTGTGGTGGATAAATACTGAGATCGTGTGATTTGACCCCGTTAAACTCCTTTAAGCCACGAACAGCAGCGGTCCTCACAGCAAACATAACATAACATAAAAGGAGAGATTGGTTAACCGTGGAAAAGGTAAAGTCGGAGAGGGGACTTTTTGCGCTTGAGTTATGGGTAATGGATTAGCATTTAGTGATGTTGAGCTATAAGAATTTTTGAAGCCGAAAAACGATTTTGTAGAAGAAGATAGTAGTCTTGAGTTGAAGAGATCATTTTCAAGAATCTAGTATCATCCGCAATTTAGTTACGAACGAGTGTTTAGTGATCCTTTTTAAGATCAGTTATACTTATAGGTAGGACGAAGAGGCTTTAGCTGGGAATTATCAGTTGTCGTAAAGTAAGTCGACTTAAATACGTACCGCTCTCTTGCAATGAAATAGGAAGTCTGTAGTTTGACAGCTAAAGAAATGACAGAAAGAAATGAAAAAAAGTTTAAGTTTATCTTGAACTATATAGACTGTTTTTATTACTGAGTATTGCCAGAGCAATAAAGTTCAATTTCAACAAATTCCATAATAATAGTTAAATTTTTCTTCCAGGGAATACGAAAAGCTTTTCACTTTTGATGCTTAAGGTGTTCCCAGATGGAAACAAGATGGAAAACCTTGGTGCATAAAATTGCAGAAGTGATGATGTAAAAGAATTGAATAATGTAATATAGAAAGCTAGAAAATAAAAGCTCCTCCAAATTGGTAAATATTACAACTATTTAAACTTAGTTTTTGAGGTAGAATATCAATTTGCAGTACATATGTCAGGGGGGTAAATACGACTGGCAGATTATCGTTACATAAACTACACATCAGATACAAATTACAAAAGAAAAAAAAAAAAAACGTTTGCAGCAGCCGTGAACTTTAAAGCTCCATCCATCCATAACCCTAATTCGATTTCTTGTCCGATAAATCTCAGCAAAGCATTCTGCACCTGGGTTTAAGTTTTAAGTTATCTATATAAAATGAATAACTTGTTTAAACTTATCTATGTACTTACTTAGGTGGCGCTACAGTTCGGGGCGAACCTGGGCGAACTTATCTATATCAGTGTATAAATTAACATTTATTTACTGGTCAAGCATAGCAACGTAAAAGCTGCAGCACGAAAAAACAACACCTGCTCCAATTTATTCCTATTAAAAAGATTCCTCTGACTAACTGACTGGCTCCTCAATGCTCACTATCTGTGTAGACGCAGAGTGAAAAGTAGTTTTCAGTTTGAAACCTTGTACAAAATAATAAGGAGTTTTCGTAAAAAAAAAAAAAAAATAAGAAAATAAAGAAGTTTTCATAAAAAAAATACAAATTTTCCCGTCTTTCCCCTTTTTGTGGGACCAATATTCTAGTGTTTACATTCCTTAAGGCTAAAGCTAAAGCTAAAGACTAAATAAGCACCTGCTTCGGGAGATTTAAATGTTTAAAATGGGTCTGGGATAAACGAATTGTCTGGTCCCAATGCTAAAAAAAGGATCAAACCAGTTTTTGTGCTCGATTGTGCACTAGAACTCGTCCATTACATATTGAAATATAAAATGCAAACAAAATCGACTTTATTTTTTTTTTTATCGTTTTAGGGGCAAAGGGCTTCATACCGGTAAAGTATTCTGGAAGCTTAAATGAACACTTTCTACCTTAATACTATGTAAAATTCATTCAGAAACTAATTTCAAAAACAAGAGCCCAACTTTATTCATCTTAAAAAAAATTTTGTATAGGTGAAGGCGTGTAAGTTCAGCCCCCGCCTCTCGAATACAAAGAACATCGCAATAGTAAATCCATTAGGCCCGTTTTCTGATACCAATCATAGCGATTTAAGTGTTACTTAAATAACTTATGGGCTACTTTTTCTATGTCATAAACTGTCACATAAGATTTTAAGGGGAACCTATGTCGCTATGAGTAGTATCAGCAAACGAGTCTTAGTATTTATTAAAAGCGAAAAATATTACTCCCTTGGTAGCATTTCTTCTATCTGTGTCCAATAACTTGCAAAAATCCTGGACAACTGTGTAAGTTTTACAGTTGTCATAAGCGCAGAACACGAGTGGTATTCCAAAAAATGTTGAGATGATTTTGGAAAAGTGATACAATTACTAATCTATTTAAGGTATTTGCGTTTTGAGATTGTTTTAATGTTATTGACAGTTTATTTTTCTTGTTTCTTAACTTAAAATTTATTAAAAGGGGGTTCTGCGAAATGAGGCCCCAATGAAATAAGTTCCCAAAAATTATACGGGAAACAACAACAACGATTTTTAATAAAATTTGGGGTGTTATTCACCCCAATCATTGAATCCGACGGATGCTCTGCGGACGGATTCAATCCGATCCGCAGTTGATCATTTCACAAGTGAAAACCTATCATTGAAAACGGCGGATGGACCACATTATCGGTCCGCAAAACCGCATTACCGATTGCTTGATTGACAGCAAGTCAGCTGTCAAATGAAAATCTTTTTTTATTCGATCAAATAATTACTTGCATTTAATAAATCTCTTAACTTACTTCTTACTGTTCGTAAACTTTTTAGATTTATTCATTTTTTTTTTTACCAAAAATAAATCTTTTATTGCGTGTATGTGTGTTATCTCTTCGAGGTCCGCATCGATTTTGATGCGGATTGAAAACAACGTTTGTATGAACCGCGGATCGGTTGCGTTTTCAATGATAGGTATGAAATGTGGACTTCGTTACCGACATCCGCTCACTTACCTACCGGCGTTTTCAATGATAGGGGAAATGTTCAAAACAGGTTCTACTCCCTCCGCAGAGCATCCGTCGGATTCAATGATTGGGGTGATTTCCTTTTTTGGGGCCTTATTTTCTAATGAAATAAGGCCCCAAAAGAAGAAATGAAGTAAGTCTCCCAAACTATTTTGTTAATATTAATTGCTACCCTTCCGACATTGAATACGGAACCCCCTGCTTGGTTTTACTGTTAGATTGCGGGATGGGTGCGAGGTTGAGTATATACAAAGTTCCTTTAATCTACCCCAAATTTGGGGCATTATTTCTTTTCTCTTTTTGGGCCTTAGTTCCTACAGCCAATTGGCTGAGGCTGACCTTACGAAGCATTATTTTTATGGTTATCCAAAGCTCAGCATCCTCCAGCTGACTACTGAACTACGTTAATTTTTTGTTTTTCCAAACTGAGTAATCCTGCATTTCGATCAATTTTCTTTGTTTTTCAGTAGTCAGCCCCCTTGTTCTTATGAAAATATGTAAATTAAATTGGGGCTGACTAATGGATGCTTATGGCCGACTACTATTTATAGTGTAAGAGGGCCGACTACTCCAAAATCATACCTACTTCACTTATTTTGTAAATAGTTTGCATGCGGTAGCGAATAAACTTCATAAGCTTAGTATTTTCCTTTCTATGCACTTAAAATATTCAGATAAACCAAATACTTGATTAAATAGTTAAACAAGGGATTTTTAAAAACCAATCAGACAAAAAAAAAAAAAAAAAAACATCGCCATCACCCTATAGGTCAGTAGTTCATGTATAAATTACAACTGGAACGTGAAACGTTAGTCAATCCAAATAGCAAACCGAATGACCTTTTTCATTTATTATTTTTTTATATTTTTATAAGTTATAACAAACAATTAGATTTGGAGGTGATAGAGTGCCATAAAAATAAAGAGCTAAATTATTACCAAGTGTTTGGGTATGCGTATTTGTACAAGTATACGTGTTCGCAAAGCACGTGCAGCTCAGATTGCCTCACGCTGTTGCATTCCACTGATTACGGTCAAAGGCATTCCGTATATATATATTTTTTGTCAGACTTACTTCAAGTCCACATAAAAAGAAAAAGAAAATAAACTCAGATTCCTTTTGGGGATTATGTTTATGTACTGAGTATGAGTCTTCTCATTCCATTTTCTTTATATAAAACTCGTTTTACTGGCACTGGCACTGCCATTATGGTATACGATCGATATCCGAACCAAACCTGCATTGCAGGCTTATCTGTGGATGAGGAAGAAATGGAATACGGACTTCACTGTGAGGTGAACTTGTTGTGTTTCTCTGAAAACGCTCGCAAATAAAAAACAAAACATGAGAAGCAGTGATGCCAACCCGGATCAAAAAACTGGAACTAACCTACAATGTGATTTAAATTTGTTAAATTTATTGTTTTTCGATGTCTTTAATCCAAGGTTTGGGTTTTGTTGAGTAAGTCAAGTAGAGAATTGGAAAATAAGCTTGGCGCACAGTTGTAAATGAAAATTAGTGATGCAACTTTGATTGAAGAATGTACCAGATTTACCAAATTCAAAAGTCATTTGTATGAATTGATTGTAAAATAAAACGATTCACAAAAAAAGTATGCATTTTTTCTAAAAATTATTCCTCAATGCCTCAAGCATCGGAATCATGAGTTGGCATCACTGCATGAGAGACACGTTCTCCACTTAATGTTTTTTTTTGTTTACTTTATGATAAAAGGAAGTAGTTATACTATATCACAGAATAAAAATTGCAAGACACTGATGCAAGATGCAACTGGTGGGTGGGGGGCAGGGATTGAGGAAAAAGTATGAGCGAAGTCAGACGAGAATTCAGCATTGCTTAGGCAGCAACAAGTTGGTTGTTCGTATACCTACCTATAAAGGACTGAGAAAAACTGAACAACAATGGATTTTCTTTTTCCTTTTCCTTTTAATTTGATTCTTTTCCATTTGACTCCAGTGTTCGGTGTTGTGTGAAAAAGAAACTGGTTTTGTTTTGCGCTTTTCTTTATTTTCCTCTCTCCCTAAGCGAATTTTGAGTACTGCTTGCTGGGTATTTATTGAAAATAAGCGTTTGAATGACTCTTCACAAATCTATTACAGTAAGTTCATTCGATGGACTTGGATTGTTGCATTATCCGAATTTTTTATCTTTAATTAAACTGACATTTTCACCTGAACTGTAATTATTTTTATATATGCAGAAATAAGTATCAACTTTAGGAAGGAAAGGACTACGCTTGTGAACTGGTGTTTTCCAAAGCAAAATCTTAATGTGGATTACCGGGATTCCTAGAATACAATTTTTTTTATGGTTTTTCCCGACTTCTAAATGTAAATTGCCAGGACTCAAAAAGACTTCTACATATTTGAGATCTATTTGCTACCTAAGTACATACACATGTTCAATTATTGCGTTGTATTGATAATTTTTGCATAAACAAATTTAAAACCCTCTCTCATTTATTCGAACTTTTTTTTTTTCCGAATAAACGAGTTTTCCGGATTAAAGGACTTGCTGTAAATGGGCTTCAGTTTAGGCAACCTGTGAAAATATTCTCGATGAAAGGAAAGACAATGAGCCTTACAAATTCATTTTTTTTTTATTTTTTTTTCGACGCTAAATTTTAGTAGTTCACAGTTGCTGTGTTTTCCATACAAATTTCGCAATTGTGAGCTCCCGTAAATTTAATGTCGTGACTAAAATTTGTTATAAGTACGGCGCTATTTATGTGTAAAGAGTAAGATTAGCACTTGATAAAGGACCCATTTAGGTGATGAAAAATGTTCCTCAAATGAGTTTTTTGTTCCTAATCCCGAGTGTTTGTTTAACTAGCTACTATGGTCATACCCTTTACATCTCTTACCGCACGAATCTAAGTACCATTTCAGGATGTTTATTTGAAAACAGTAAAACGCGTTTTTTTTTTAAGATTCGCTTGGAAGGATTATATTACCATTAAATTGAAGATTATTCCTTTCATTGTGGATGTACATAAAAACACCACTTTTGTTTATGAACGCGTTATGAGTTTCGCGTTTTGCAAGCAAAACAAACGAAAACGCCTAGGAGGGGAGTGCTCGTATATCTCCGATACAGCTTAAGCCTACAATCATTTGTCTTGGAAACGTTCATTCACACAGCATAACAATACCAAGGGGTGAATCCTTATTCGGCAATAAAATTTCCAAGTCAAGGACAGCGCGTTCAACTAATTAAAGTTAATTTTTGTTTTATGTAGGTACATTACATGTATGTAAATTAGTGGGTATTACTTTTATTAATTATACTATAACATGCGATCCAGTGCATATATACATACAGTGCTTCTTTCATTTCTATAAGCCGGGGGCTATTTCGTTTTATAGTTTTATTTTGAAATGTTTTCAGGCATAATTTCCTAATGCGGTGTAACGTGAATGACTGTATATACCAGAAAGGATATTATGTCATCGTTTCCTTAAGCTTATTTATAAAGTTATAAATTTGAATAATCCAAAATCCTCGAGGACCCTCGTAACAGTTTTATGTGTTTTCTGTTTTCGCAGCCTTCCTGTTTGTCTGACTCGGCAATTTCGTATATATACATATAAATATGTGCATATCGTACAAAGTTTGATTATGATATCGAAATTTGCTTATAGCAAAGTAAAACCTAAGCGATATGGTGTACTTCAGATCCAAATGTGAATTTCGTTAGCTCATTCAAGAGAAGGCAAAGTCAGAGGTTCTGATGAGAGAAAGTTTTATTCCGGAGCCTCCATTCGGTTATTAATAGCGCGGCTGTTGGATATGTCTATATATGTGAACACATTCTCCTCTTGCTTATCAACAACAAAACACAACTGGGTGCAAGGGCGTAACACGAACGATATAATCATTGCGTCATTAAATATAGCTCGGCATAATTTCCTAACAAAAGGCGTTACTTTTCCTTTTGTTCATTAACCCAGACAGCAAATTAATAGCTTTTTTTAAATTCAACACACCTGTCGACTGTGTGCGGCTATACGCACACACACACTCACAAAGAAAACAAATGTTAATTTGCGGCCTGTACTTGATCACTTTTCGTTGCCCTCACTAATTTCTGGACAAAGTCTTTCTAACTAATTAGCTAAATATGTTTTAAATTCAATGGAATCATAACGGCGTGAATGTTGTGGCGCCGCACTAATCTGCTTTATTACTCTGCACATTTCCTAATCAAACATGACCATACAAATATATGAAGCGAGCTGAAGCTTGAGGACCATGGAATTGTTTAATTTATTACATCATAAGCGCGTAGCTAATTTCACTCGCGATGTTGTATGCACTTGGCCTCGCTGTAAATGTACTTCCGCGTGGTAAAAATAAAGTGCACGACTGGGTTGAACGAAACTTACTCGTTGCTCAAAAGTTTGATTAGTTGTTTTCTTATTTTATTAAGTAGGTAGGTAAAAATCTGCGAAGCAATGCTAGGAATAGTGTTAAATAAAACCCATTTTTGGGTTATTCAGCTGATGTGGTAGTACATAATAAGAAAAAAGTTGTGTTTTTATAAGTTGAAGCTATAGTAACAGGCATTTGTTGCAACTTCTGATTAGAGAGTCTTAGCGCATACTGTACTATTTTATAAGCTTTTATACTTTACAAGATTTTTGGGTAAGAGGATAACTGGGTAAAATTTGCTAAAAATAAATTTTGCGTTGCTTGTATTACATTTTTAATGGCTGTTTTAATTTTAAAGTGCAGTATTGAGTTTTAAAATGTGTTAACACAGATCAGCTTTTGGGTAGTCGTTTTTGAGATATATGTAAGAAAAATACTACCTATTGTTAAACTATTTAGGTGAAAACTGAGTGTAAGTTATTGTTGGGAATGTAAGCAATACATCATTGTGTTTAAAGTTTTATCGAAATCGAAAATGGGGTTTTCGAGATATGAGCAGTTTTTAAAGTTTGATTCGAATTGTAAATTAAGGACGCATTAAATTTGAAAACATAAATTTTACTCAAGTTTGCATTTTGGTCAAAATCGTTATTGCCGTTTTCAGGTAAACTAAAGAAAACTAAATTTTTACAAATACATACAGAGACAAACTTAGTCTGAGTCTTATCTTGAAAAATAACTAATTTCGGTTCATATTTCCTTTGCAAAGTTATGTCGAATGCAAAAAAATAAACGGGACAGGTTCAAGGTGGCGTTTTTATTGTTTTAGAAATACTAAAAAAAACTTCAAATCATTGTTGCAGTTGCTATAAGAAGCTGTCTCCTTGAGAAAGATGTATAGTAGATTTTCATTTAAGTAGGAAATGCTAGGTCGAGAGTTATATCTACCTTGATTGCGGTGAGATTGTACCTCTTTTTCTGGAAATTTAACCAGCTTATTTGACAATTATTACATTTTGTAACTCCATTCATATAAAGTCCTTGGTGAAAGTCGAAGTCCATGTCAATTAGCCCTCATAGGCAGTTTTGTTAGGAAACTGTAACTGAGAAACATTAAAAAAAACACAAACTGACATCAGTTGAAAAAGACTGCTGATGTACGTAATGTCAACAGGTTCAGAGAATTGTTGAGGAATGAGGAGTTAAGTTAAGCATATCTAAATATTTAGTTTAGTATATACAATTTATTTTAGAAAATAAAATGAACTACTATCTAGGTAACAATACTGTTTGGGATATGATCGATTTTAGTCCAAGCAGACTTTCATTGAAAAATAATTTGCTATTCATTTTAAGTAACTTTAATGGCGTCAACTTCAACTTCAGCTCTTCAAGGCAGCCGGAGATGACTTGGTAGAGTGCATACACCAACTCATCTCCAAGATTTGGTTAGAGGAAAGTATGCCTGATGAATGGAACCTCAGCATTGTTTGCCCGATCCACAAGAAAGGAGACCCTCTAAACTGCGCCAACTACAGAGGCATCAGTCTCCTTAACATCGCATATAAGATCCTATCTGCCGTACTGTGCGAACGCCTAAAACCATATGTCAACGAACTGATTGGACCCTATCAGTGCGGTTTTAGGCCCGGTAAGTCCACAACAGACCAAATATTCACACTACGGCAGATCCTGGAAAAAACCCAAGAATACCAGATCGATACTCACCATCTTTTTATCGATTTTAAGGCCGCATATGACAGCGTTTATAGAGACGAGCTATACAGAGCCATGTCTAGTTTTGGCATCCCTGCCAAACTTGTCAGATTGTGCAGAATGACGATGGAGAACGCTCGCTGCTCCATAAAGGTCGGAAACAATCTCACTGAGACCTTTGATGTCAAAAAAGGATTAAGACAAGGTGACGCGCTGTCATGTAACTTTTTCAACATCATTCTTGAGAAGATTGTGCGAAACTCACAAGCCAACACCAGAGGCACAATTTTCTACAAGTCTGTGCAACTACTTGCATACGCTGACGACATCGACATCATTGGCAGAACACAGCGAGCTGTCACTGGTGCGTTTGCAGGTATCAATACAGAAGCGGCAAAAATGGGTTTGATGGTGAATGAGGGCAAAACAAAATATATGCTGTCAACAAGAAGGGACACACAACATCGACGAATCGGGCAGAACGTCACGATAGACAGCTATAACTTTGAGGTAGTTAGGGACTTTGTCTACCTCGGCTCCGCTATTAACTCTGAAAATGACATCACCTCAGAAATCAAGCGAAGAATCACACTTGCCAACCGCTGTTTCTTTGGCCTAAGACGGCAATTGATTAGTAAGGCCTTGTCAAGAAGCACTAAGGAGATTCTATATAAGACTCTCATTATCCCTGTCCTGCTCTATGGCGCAGAAGCATGGACCCTAGCAAAAACGGATGAGGATCTTCTTGGTCGCTTCGAACGCAAAATTCTTCGAGTGATTTTTGGTCCCGTTTGCGTTGACGGGATTTGGAGGAGAAGATTTAACAGCGAACTCTACGAGCTGTACAGCGACATCGACCTGGTCAGAAAAGTACGCATTAGTCGTCTAAGATGGTTAGGACATGTAGAGCGAATGGACACCAACGCTACGGCCCGGAGAGTCTTCGATTCCAACCCGGAGGGACAACGCAGTAGAGGAAGACCTCGCCTTAGGTGGCGCGCGCAAGTGGAAGGGGACCTCAACCAACTTGGAGTGCGCAACTGGAGGCAGTTAGCCAAAGATCGCGCTAACTGGAGAGGCGTATTGGTTGAGGCCCAGGTCCACCCCGGACTGTAGCGCCACCTAAGTAAGTAAGTAATGGCGTCAACGTTTAATATATTTTTCATTCTATTACAATAATTATTCTCAAATAATCACTTAAGTATTGAAACTTTGTTTGATGAAATAATAAACTAAACTAAATTAAACTTTGGGAAACTGCCTTTGGAAAATTGTAAACCAGCTCAACGGTGAATAAAATTGGTTTGTATGCTTTGGAGGAAGGCTTTCAAAAAGATGTTCGCGATTACCAATTTTTCCATTAGGGGCTCTTCTCTATCTCGTTCCGAAAGTAGGTACAATTTTTCGGAAACGAACGTTTTGTAGGTAGATGATACTCTCTATTTCTAAGTAATTCCCACTGTAGACTATGAATGAAGTAAAATTAAAGAGTCAATTCTTATTAACTAAAGAGAAATTAAATTTTAACTGAGGCAGAGTAATATATCTACCCATACAAAAAATTTCAAAATCAAAATTCGGTTTGCATTGCAAGACCCTGAAAGTATCAAAGTAAAATCGAGACACACTAAGACCGGTTGTGCGAATTTTTTACTTTTTTTTTTCTCAAATTTTTGACTCAAATTTTCGAAGGCTATTTTATTTTGTCAATCAACTTTTTAATTTAGCTTTCTCAAATTTTTGGAATGCTAAAATGCCAATTTATTTTCTCAAACAACATAGGTACGTATTTGTTTTTGCTTTTGAAAATTTGAAGAAATAAAAATAAAAAAAATCGCTCGAATTTAGTCTCGTGGATTTATGTGCCTGCGCCGAAAAGTCACCGCAATTTTTCTTTGATTATTTTCAGAGTCTTGCAAACTGAATTTCGAAGAGAGTATTTTGTCATACAGAACAAAAATTAAAAAATTCAACTTAGTTCCACCTTACCCGGGAACTAAGTCCACTTCACGAAAGTGGTTTCACTTCCCACTAAGTGGGACCTAAAGTCCCTCAGTGGACTTAGTTCCCGGGGACTTATTTCCCTGCACCGAAATCTGCTACTGTTGGATTAAGATTTCCGCATTTTGAAAGTATTACAGACTATATCTACTACCTACATAAAGGTGGAACGGAAAGCAATTCGAAATAAGATTGCCTTTCGGAACGAAATACAGAGTGGGCTCCTAGTACGCCTCTTTTGTAACTTTGACTTTAATACTTACATTATTTACGACCGCAATTCTTTTACAGTAAAATATCTGCACAGAGGCTAAGTATGTACAACATTTTAAGTATATTTTTAAGCAATCCCTGACAGAATCCTATTTGTGAAACCGTAACTATGTCGCTTGACTCATAAAACGAATCAACAACCTCATGTTTACCTAGACCACGTCAGAATTTTTTTTATTGTAGAGGTCATTCCATTGTATACACTTGTAACGACTTCAGTTGATGATATTAAACCAAACCGACAAGAAAAATGTGAACTTCAGATGCGATCTGTGATAGTAAAGTAATATTCATTGTCCTCTTGTCCGCCATAACCTGATCTAAGTCAAGATAAGCTACAGCTTCCATGGAAATCGTTTAAAACCCATGTGAACAAAACGAAATAAATTCCGAATGCTTGGACTCACAAGCTTCATCCCTCATCTGACTTAAATGAGAGTGAGGAAAATTTAGAAAATAAATTATACTTAATCGCCTTGATCTCTGTCAAAAGGAATCAGCTGGCCAATCTAACAAAAGGTACCTACGAACAAATATGGCAGGAGATCTGAAAACGTTTTTTGAGAATGTAATTGAATGTTTTTTAATTACGTGTAAATGGTTGGACAGTGTTTAAAAAAGTTACCCTGTGACGACGATACTTAAACGAGACAATATAATCTTTCGATCAAAAACTTGTCTCGTTGATGGCTGCAAAAAAAGCACGCAAACACCTACAGCCAGAAGACGGATGGACCTGCTTGTTGGGAAGGCAAATAGCCAACGGCCATTTAACAAATAACAAAAAATAAAAATAATACTCGAACCCATATTCGTCTTTGCATTCCCGCTTTGACGATATTATCTCCGTAATTTATGTGTGGCAAACATACACCCGTACACAAGGTGACAAATATTGAAATTATCTAAGGAATTTCCAGAGACCCCCGGACAAGCGAGAAATTACAGCCAGCAGACCGACAGATGGTGTTTTAATCCAAATAAATGTCAAGTGGTTTTTCGCTTTCGTTTCATTTTCCCTTTTCGGTCTGTCATCCCTGCAGCTTTTTGTTGCTGCATGTGTGTGTGTGTGCGTCCCTAGAGTTAGGGTAAAAAAAGAAGGAAAAAAACTGACAAAAGAAGGTATGACAATAACATAACTCATTTTGGTTAGCAGCTAGTGTTGCCGTTCAAATTTGTTTACTTGAAAACGTTGATTCCCCAGATACAAGCAATTTTGAACCCTGGACAAGTCGGCCCCGCACACAATCCTTTCGCATAGCTATACAGATCCACGTACGGAAGGAAAGTGGAACATCAACACAGAACAAATACGTAACGTACGAGTAGCTGTAGGATAAACATCACAAATGAGTCAACAGAAATTTGTCAAAATGCGACAGAGATACGATCTGGATGTGTGATTAATGCTGTCATTTTACGCAGACTGATTTCGGTTATGCCAGTAGCCACAGCTGTGGTTGACCGAAATAATGAATGTCGTCTTCCTCACTCACATATTTGTCATTTTTTTTTCAGAACAATTTCCTGTCTATTATTATTTTCTTACGAAGGTTTTCATTTTTTCAATAGTCTAAAAATAATCTGTGCAAATACCCAGATGGGCTACCGCTTGGGAGAAACTTCAGAGAGACTCTGTAATTAGACGCTTGTTTATTGTCATCAATTGAAATGAATTACTGTTTAATTGAAAATGTAATCAGGATTATCATAGGGCCGCGCTATATTCGCGCACGCATACGAGTTGAACGCCCATTTATTGCTTAGATTCGTTCTTAATAACATCAATTTCTCTTGTCACTGTTAATTTAATTCAGATAAATATTTGTATAGGTCTTATAGTCTTGACAGCTCAATTAGTCCTCTTAATGGAGTTCTGAACGAGTTGTCATTGTTTCAGTCTGTTCTGTAACCAGTTCAGAGACAGTAATTGGGGATGGAAATGGGAAAAAAAATATTTGTGCCAGTCAATTGAGTCCTGTGGAATAAACGTGCAAAAAGTGTCCTTTGTCAGAGTATTTTATTTTCACTATAGCTTATTTACTTATTTATAACTTGATGATATTTTTTTCTTTCTTTACAGGACGTTGTTCATGGTTTCACCTGCTGAATGAAATACATACTGGCTTAAAAGGTTCGTACCCACACTAATGGAACGTTTTCCACGTTTTTTATTCTCGTGTTACAAGCTACTCCTGTGCATAAATCTTACAATAATGAGCGTGTGTGTAGCTACGTTTTACCACCTACGTGTTTTCAACATTGGCATTCCTCTTCGCATGCAGTTAAATAAATCGATAAACTATTTGAGTTTAACACGTTATTCTTAAAATACTTATATATGTGTACTGTGTAGGTGTGATTCTTTTTGAGGTCGCTTTGGTCAATGTTATTTAATGAAATCCTGGTCATTGCTATGTATACCTACGACGAAAATCAGCGCCTGTACAGCACTCTGACAATGCAGGTAGTTGTTATGAATCTGATAGGCTGGATAGGTTCGAGGATATTAATAAATTAACTATTCTCGCTTTTGGTCGAAAATCGACTCTACCTTTTCTAAGTAGTAGGACTAAAAATCGTGCCATAATATTCGATATATTATTTTATTTTCATTTTTTAACGAAAAGGCGCAGCCCCTTAGTCTTACTCATGATTTAGATTTTAATAGGTCACTATGAAAACTTATAATAACGGGTGATTTTTTAAGAGGTTTAGAACTTCTTTAAAAAAAAAACACAAAAAATTCGAAAAAATGAATGAAATTTTTATTTGAATCGATAGTTTGAACCTTGCAATTTAATGTTTAAAGATAATTTCATGCAAATGTTGACCGCGGCTGCGTCTCAGGAAGTCCATCCGCTGAGTCCAATTTTGGCATACTCTTTCACACATATCGGCCGGTATCTCACGAATGAATGCATGGATGTTGGCTACCAGTGCGTCATTCGAAGCGGGCTTGTCCCTTTACACATTAGCCTTGACATACCCCCACAAAAAATAATCTAATGGTGTCAAATCTCACGATCTAGGCGGCCAATTGACCGGCCCGAAACGTGAAATTAACTGTTCACCAAACTCGCCTCGCAATTGCGCCATTGTTTCGCGTGCTGTGTGGCATGTGGCACCGTCTTGTTGAAACCACATATCATGCAAGTCAAGAACTTCCATTTCGGGCAAAAAAAAGTTTGTTATCATCGCTCGGTAGCGTTCACCATTGACAGTAACGCTGCGATTCGCATCATCTTTGAAGAAATATGGCCCAATAATGCCGCCGGCCCATAAACCGCACCAAACAGTGGCTTTTTCGGGATGCATTGGTAGCTGTTGCAATGCTTCTGGCTGATCTTCACTCCAAATGCGGCAATTTCGCTCATTTACGTACCCATTCAACCAAAAATGAGCCTCATCGCTGAACACAATTTTTCGATAAAAAAGCGGATCCTCGGCCAGCTTTCCAAGAGCCCATTCACCAAAAATTCGGCGTTGTGGTAGGTCGGCTGGCTTTAGTTCTTGCACAAGCTGTATCTTAAAAGGCTTTACGCACAAATCCTTCCGCAAAATTTTCCACGTAGTGCTGTAACAAAGGCCTAACTGCTGGGAACGGCGCCGAATCGACATTTCGCGGTCTTCTGTCACACTAGCTGATGCGGCCGCAATATTTTCTTCACTACGCACAGTACGTAAACGTGTTGGTGGTTTAATGTCCAACAAAGTAAATTTGGTGCGAAATTTGGTCACAATCTTCCGAATAGACTGCTCAGAAGGTCGAGAATGCCGATCATAAAATGAAGCAGCGCGCGATGAACATTTCGAACCGAGCACGAATTTTGATAGTAAAATTCAATAATTTGCAAGCGTTGTTCATTTGTAAGACGATCCATGGTTAAATTGCAAACCAAACTGAAGCTATTTGACAGTGACACAAGGTACTAAACACACGTCAGCTGTCAAAACCAGTGTTGCCAAAACCAAACCAGCTAAAAAATCACCCGTTATATTTATACTAGCGGACCTGGCAAACTTCGTCCCGCCCAAAATAAATTTTTTGATTGCAATTATTTCGAGCATCTTAACTTTGCGGTCGATGATGATGATTGATTGAATGACACACAATACAGAAACTTTGTACTGAAACTTGAAAAACATTTAAACTACACGTTTACTAACATATCGATGGATTGATCATACTTATTTAAAAGTGATATCCTTTCTCTTCATGGCAGAACATGAGTGGATTGCAATGCGTCGTATGAGCTATGGGTTTCATTTAGTTCGCCCTGCACGAATTCGCGACGCAGGTGCTCGAAGTTGTTTTCGATAATCTCACCGGAATCACTGCAACTATGCTGACGATTAAAAAAAACTTAACAATACACACTGAATGATTAAGCACAAAAGACTTGATTATATTTCTTCATAGTAAAAGAAATTTCACAGATTATCAAAATGTGGCAGAACGATCTCACTATATTACAATTAAAATTAAAAAAAATGTAAATGTATGGAAAATTGTTGATTACAAATTTTCCAATTTCCAATTTCCTTTTAAAATGTTCTACTTTTTTCGCCGTATGAACCTTCCTTAGTCGTAGACAAACACAAAAAAGAAAAGATAGCTCAAATCGGACTTTCCGTTCTCGAGTGATGGGCGTTCTTACAGAACATACAGCACACGCACATAGGCGCCTACGTTTTTTTTATATGGTCAAAATCAGATGTTGATATAGCTCACGAACGCGTTGACCAATTTCGTTCAAACTTTAGATAATCTACAACTTCACGACCATGCAAACAAACCCTAACAATTTGATCAAATTCAGTTTGACCGTTCGTGAGCTATAAAGTCACAACGCTTTTGCAACTCTATTTTATATATATAGAAATATGTATTTTCTTTTTTTTCATAGATAAACACTTTTTACAAAATTGTGAGGGCCGACAGCCTCTGCAGCTAGTGCTCATTAAATTAATATAAGCCTAATAATTTTCCTGAATTATTCTGTTAATTATAAATAATAATAATGAATAACAATACGAAATTGTATACGAAATAATACGCAGCTTGCTCAGAGATTTGATATTTAAACTATATCTTAAGCTACTATCAGACGGTTTGTATATACGCAAAAATTTGTGAATAAATTTATGTATAATACGTATACACTATACATAAACCGTCTGAACCACAAATTTGAAAGCAAAAAATAAGATACACGAATGAAGGCAAACTATGATTAATTCATTTAATAGTTCACTGTGAAAACTGTGAGTAAAAAGTTGATGTCGCAATTTACCATAATAACATCATTGAAACAAAATTACTTACTTACTTTTAGGGGTAGGCAAATTACATTCCTTCGTAAATAGGTTCTCATCCAAGATGATTTATATTCGAATGAGTTACTATGGTAATATAGCTGCGATAAATTGAATGCCACCAAAATGCTTCATTTAACTGATAAGCATTTTGTATGGGGAATTGTTAACTTAATTTTACCAGCCTTAATTAGGTGCCTTTCGAATGGTATAAGTTTCATTCTCCTCATTTCATAATAAATATGTAAAAAGTGTACGGAAAATTTTGTGTTAATATAATGGTGAAAGTATAACCGAAGAGTTCTTGTTGCGATGTAATCACTTGATTAACAGGTTCAACTAGGAACGTATCGATTGCAAACATTTTGGAATGAGGTATAATATTACCTTTTCTTCGTTTACTACGTGTAAGAGTACCTCTTCTTTTGGGGGCGCAGTTGTTGAAGCCTGGTACGGCAGCGGAAGATAATTTGTGGAGAGTGAAAGATATATTAAAAAATAGTTCATATCTCGACACCAGCGCCACCTATGGGGCCCAAAACTATCCTCTCCTTTAAGCTGAGACCAATCATACACAACCAGAAAATTTCATTGTAATCGGTTGAGTGGTTGCAGAATGCAGAGATCGACGACACCATAATACAAAAAAACGTATTTTTATTTTACCCGACTGGTTACTATGCCTACACTACTATCTGAAGCCCATTTTCCAGGAAGCAGTGCACCAATGAGTCCGGTACCTTATGGACCTAACATTAGCGCACGAATAGATAAAAGGGTTTTTAATATCATTACTGGGAAGATACTGCGTTGGGCTATCAAGTCCTTCGCTCCGTTCAAAGCACCTGGCCCTGCTGGCATTCTTCAACGGGCTCCAGGCACAGTTATGAACATGATAGGAAATATTTTTATACACTGACTGCGATTCAGCTATGTACCTAGGGCATGGAGAGAAGTACGAGTGGTATTTATCCCTAAAGCGGGTAAACCAAGCCATACTTCAGCGAAAGACTTCAGACCTATCAGTCTGTCATCTTTTCTCCTAAAGACACTTGAAAGGCTTATTGACATTTATATAAGAAGTAAGTGTTGCAACAGAATCTTATGTAATGCTCAGCATGCATATTTAAAAGGTAAATCAGTAGAGACGGCTCTACCTGAAGTAGTAGGCAAAATAGAGGGCAGCCTTCACCAGAAAGAATTTGCACTAGTTGCCTTTTTGGATATTGAAGGGGCTTTTAATAATGTAAGGAAAGATGCAATCAAAAGCGCCTTGGAAAATATAAATGTCAAGCAACGCATTACAAGTTGGATATGCGAAATGCTCTCGACGAGAAATATTAATTCCAACCTCGGAAACAGTTCTATAAGAAAATCTGTTACTAGAGGTACCCCCCAAGGAGGGGTCATCTCCCCCTCCTCTGGGTGTTGGTCAGAGATAAGATACTTAAGGAACTAAACAGTGCAATTCAAGATTCAAGATCATCGCTTACGCGGATGACGTAGTTATCATTGTTCAAGGAAAATTCCTAAACACGATTAGTGAACTTATATATAGTGAACAGCCCTCAAAAGGCTCAGAATATGGGCTGAAGGGTGTGGACTAAGAGTTAACCCGGAGAAAACAGAACTAGTGTTATTTAGTGCAAAATACAAGAAACCACCCTTCAAGCTGCCCAGGCTTGCTGGAGTGGAACTTGCTCTTTCAGAAAGCCCAAAATATCTTGATACGGTATTAGATAGGAAACTAAATTGCAAAATTAACGTCCAGGAAAGAGTCCGCAAGGCTCACAATGCTTTCTTCATTTGTAAGAGGACAGCAGGTAAGAAATGGGGCATGAGGCCTTCAATGTTGCGTTGGCTATACATAATGGTAGTAAGGCCCATAATTACATATGTATGGGGCTCTTGTGTGGTGGAAAGCCGCGAACAGGAAGTATGTACGGGATATGTTGACCGAGTACAAAGAACAGCCTGCATTGCCGTTCCGGGTGCTTTACGTACCACACCAACGGCTGCACTGGAAGCGTTTATGCATCTTTTTATTTTAAAGGAAGCATTCTCCGAAATCCCGGGAAAAGCTGATGAGAGTCTTGGTACACTTGATTTTGACACAACGTTCAATGTGGCATAGGAACTTAGTTTCGAGGGGAAATGAGATCTCAGTATATACTGACGGATCCAAAACCAGTGAGGGTACGGGGTCAGGTGTATACTGCTGCGGAGGTACTTGAGATGAGATCGATATCCAATAAGAATATCGCCATCTACATTGTTGTCAGGCTCCCAGTAAATACAATGATTGAGGGCATCAGACCACCTATGGCCGTTGCTAGAAGGGTTATCTTTGAGAAAACTACCAATAAAGCAGCTACAAGATGGTCACAACTAGAGGGGCACAGGGTCTCAAAGGCACCTACTAGCTAACAAAAAGCTGAGAGTTGATTATAAGATTTCGCCAGCAGCAACTTGAGTTAAAAATCACAACAGGTAAACACTTAACTCAGTGTAGCTTAAGTTTCAAGTTCCTATCGGGCACCTGACCAAGCTAACTATTTACAACAAAGAACCACGGGGTTTCTAAGCCTTACAACAGTTGAGTTGTTTATGTACCTTTTACATACCCGTTGTGTAGAAATTATAAAAGCTAAATCAAAATAACTCACAGAATTTTCCAAGATTGGTAACAACCACCCCGGAGTGACCTGACACCATTCGAAAAAAAAAAGAAAAATGTTTTTCATCTCTGATCATCTCCTGTTCATCGTGACAACTATTAATAACTGATTTAGTGTCGAAACAACTAATTAAAAACAACTCAAATTCCCTTTCTTGTTGTTTAATAAACTACTACTAATACGTGTTTGTTTCTACACCATCTTGGAACCCTGGGACCACCTTCAAAGCCCACTGTTTTAGTACAGACAACGCGGCGGGAAGTAAAATATGAGATCCATTTTGACCGGGCTTACGAAATACAATCATCCTGATGGCGACTTCTATGTCCCAGTGTGAATATTCAAAACCCACACTATAAATACAAAACAAGTCAAACACAATAAATAATCTTATACAAAACACAATTATATTCGGGTGACTTGGAACAATGGTCTCTGGAACGAATTAGAAACGGCCTCTATCGTCCGACACTAACGTAGAAGTAGACGTACCCCACTCAACAGTCATTTGGGTAAAATCACTCAGAGAGAATTAATTTAAATTGACCACCTTGCCTTCTGGCGTCAACATTTTCCTTTTCTCTTTCTCTCTGCTTGGCTGCGGCTGCGGCACATCCGATCAATGTTAAGCGGTTCGACTGAGGAACCTAGTGCTAGTAGTAGCAGTAGCACGTAAGACGTAATCTACCATCGGCATTAGGAGCTTTTCCAGGGAGAGAAATTTATTCAATTGAATTCCCATTACATTATTTGCAAAGCATATATAATGTCATGCGAGGACGAGCGAGAACGAAGGAAAAGCCATCAGATTTGAACCGGATTTTCACCCTGCCTGCATCTATTGTAGAGTGTCCAGAGCCCACTACTGCGACAGGCCATCATTAGACGACTAGTTTTCTCTGTGCCCTAGCCGCATATAAAATAAATGATGCCAAGTCAATTGCATGCAGTGATACACCTCATCGGTATTTTCCTTCTGTTTTTTTTTTTGTTCTTCTCGAGTCCAAAAGATAATCTCCGACTCTGATGCTGAGTAACACTGCAGTTGCGGGATTGGGATTGGTAGAGTATCTGCCATCTACTTATGCTTTAGTATATTGTGTGCGGTGTTGGTGTGGACCCTAAGGCCTTTGGCGATGTGGAAAATAATCTATGAAACTCGTTCTCCTCTTAAATGATTAGATGTTTTTTTTTTTCTGTTCCACTCCGATTGGGCAACATCACAACTCACATTTAATGTGGTCCATTGTGAGAGTGACTGTGGAGTGTAGATACGTGTTGCTTGCTGTTTTGTGAGATGTTACGGTGTGGACGATGGACCATTGGTTGGTAACGACTAACAACACACAGGCTAACTCGTGGCTGCTTCTTTGGTAAAAGGTGCTCTGCCATAAAACCGTTCTAATGGAATTTCATATTTTACCCGTTTGGTTGTCTCGTCTGTGGTCGAGTACACTGCACCCACTAATGTGGTAAGTTTACTGCAGAGTGTTCCATGGGGGGAATCGTTGAGCGCAGCGAAACTATAAAATCAATGTTGCTCGAAGGAGATGAGGTTGAGGTATATTGTGTATGCGACATTCTTTACCTTACCATTGTTGTTGCCGTTGTCGTCGACGTGTCGGCAGTGGACTAGGTGTCTAGACAAGCAGTTTTACTATTCTATGAGCAAACGAGTCGATTGTGTGTTTTTAGAAGTTTTGTCGTCGCTCTGTTGTTTCCTTCGCTCTTCTTTATCTTTTGGACATTGAACGGCAAAAATAATATTATTGGTTACTCTGATGATTCGATTACTGATTTAGAAACAAGAAAGTTGTATTTTTTGTTGACTGAAGCTTGCTGTAATATTTACCATCTAATGGGTAGGTGGTATACAAGGTGGTCTGTCAGTTTTTACTACAAGGTGGGCCAAAAGTGATCACCCTATTGGAAGATGCTTTTATTTTTGCAAATGGCCGCCAATTTCAAATCTGTTTTGACATTTGTGGACTAGATAGATGTAGAATACAAGTGAACAAGCCATGATGCGACACACTCCCCAAGAACGCGGAATAATCGTGTCTATTTTTTTGCGTAACAATTCGTCTGTAGTCGATTCCACGGCCGTTCGACACCGACTGCGCAAACACTGCGCCGTTTGGCCGTCGGAAACATCGACCAGACGCCGTTCCTCGCAATTAGCCATTAGCCGGTCGTCCCTAAGGCGAATTTTGGTCAAAGACTTGCGCATGTTCCCGTACAAAGTCCAGTCCGTACATCAGCTGCTGCCTGTCGACCGCCAAACTCGTATGTAACCTACGCCCAAGCCATCCTCAGTCTCGAGGACGAAGTGGACGATTTTTCGACCAAAATTATAATGAGCGATAGGCTCATTTCCACCTCAGCGGGTACGTGGACAAGCAAAACTATCGCTTCTAGGGCACGGTGGGCGCTATAGGACCATGTTAACCGATTTTTTTTTTTTGCCGCAATTGGACGAATTAGGACTTGAGGACATTTGGTTCCAACAGGACGGAGCTACGGCACACACTGCGCGAGCCACAACTGATATTCTGAAGGCGGCGTTCCCGGGTCGCATCATCTCGCGTTTGGCCCGAAAGATCGCCCGATTTAACCGTTCCAGACTTTTTGTTTGTGGGTTTTTTTTTGAAGTCCCGTGTTTACGTGAACAGGCCCGAGACCCTAGAAGCCCTCAAGGACAACATTCGTCACAAGTGCGAGAATCTGTCGCCCGAAGTACTCGCCGAAGTGATGCAAAATGCCATAAAATGAGCCCGTATGGCAATCAATTGTGACGGCGCCCATTTGGCCGATATCATCTTCTCGACTTGACCAATAAAACTCTAAATGTTCAAATAAACATAATCAGAAAACAGAATCGAAGTTTTTCATTTCGAAAAACAAATGAGAGCCAAACAACATCGGATGACTTCTTTTGGCCCACCTTGTATTTACATATAAGGACTACACTGAAAGCTTCTATATATAAAAAAATAATGGAATAATTTCAGTTTAATTTTGGGGGTCAGAATGACAACTTTTCAATATTTAAACTCGCTCACTTTGAAATTAAGGTGTTTGCTATTGGGGGGCCTCATATTTCCTCACTTTTGCTAGTATTGCAGCAGATAATAAAGCTACATACGCTACATTTAAGCCAATCGCCATAATTTAAAAGTAAACCAAATTGTTGTTTTTCATAAACCGGATCTCAAAAATTGTATTAAAGCCCCAATAATAAAGAGCTAACTCAGCATTTTTGAATAACCTCTTCGGTGGGAACAAGTTATTTTATTCGCTTTTGCTGTATTCCCCATACTCATAAACCCGAATAAGACCACAACCACGGGAGTACAAATTCGAAGATGATGGTTAGAAAAAGGTTTCAATCGTTCAACTGCCATATTTTTCCGACTAGAAGCATATAACGTATTAATAGGCCGTAGGACTTCTTCTACGAACCCTTTAACGCAGATGTAGGTTAGACATGGATGAACAAAAAATCAAATCCATCCGTGCCTTACGTTGGGCGCCACCCTTAACGAAATAAGCTCACCTTGCTTGTTAAATGGATTCATGTTAAAATAGTAAACAGTCAGGTCTTTCATATAGTGGAATACCAGTTTGAACTCGATCGATGGAGTTGCGCTAATTGTGAATTTCGGTGATACTAGAATCGCACTCGATGGTGCGAAGATGACCTGTAAAACCAACAGGGCAATAGAACTTAGGTACAACAATTAATTCGTTAGAGCCTTGTTTTATTTATAAACTAGTTGTCCAGTGCTTGCTTCCCTTTATCAGTCTGCCACTTGCCTCTTCTCAAAACCCAAAAAGTCATATCCAATTTGACTGAGTGTAGCGTCGTGCACAGTTTCAAAATGGCGAAGTATTCATTACACGCGGTCAGTTCAAATTCAAAACTTAAGTAGCAAAAAAATTATCTCCACTGGTCATTCACGAGTAATATTTTATAACAAAAAAGTTATATATAGAATGAAGTTTTTTTATAAAATAAATATAATACGCAATTTTCAAAGTATGTGTTTTTTTAGTTGTTCTTTAGTTGGGAATAAAGCTGGTGGCCTATACAAGAACGCCTTTGCATTCAACCCGATCGTGATCCACACTTGCCCCCTTCAAAAAGGTTGTATGCACGAACCCAATATGCTTCCCTTACTTCATAGATACAGGAGAAAGTTAAAGACAACGTTCACAAACCTGTTTAAATACGCTATACAATTTTAGAATTTCTAAAATAGTTTTGTTTGCCTTGCCAATAGTCGAAATGCATGGAGGTTTGAAACTCTTTTGTATTCGGTGTCGCATTTCACTCCTTGGGCGAACCGCATAGAGCCGAAGACGAATGAAATGTATTGCGGTATAGGCAAAGATAAGCCATCCTCTGTGGTTATTTTTAAATCTCAAGAGGGCTCAGCATTCGGTTTCGCATTGCTCTATTCCTGTCTGCCATAAGATCAAATTGCTATGGCTATGCGATTTGTTTGTATTGAATAATAACTTCTTAGAATTATCTTTACATTGGCAGTATTCCTTTCAGGATACCAAGAAATATTGTTCTTTGTTGTTAAGCAATATGATTGAGTCCAATTTTTGCTCAAAATCGACCATGCTATCTAAAGATATATTTAGTTTTTGTTCACAAAAACATGTAAAAAACAAATATTGAAAGCAAAGCAAAAAGTAAACATGTTTACCCCATTTTCGGTCATTGGACTTTTTTTGTTTTGATGAACATAAAATCCTTTAAAGGACACTTTATAAGAGACATGATTTTATATTTCAAAGTCAAATTGTCTGCTTTCTAGCTGCCTAAAATGCTTGCTTGCGAAATGACTTCCTTTTTGTAAAAAAAAAAAAAAAATCAGCTCAACTTTCCAAGAGTTGTCTTGGAACGGTGACTAATATAGGTCACCTTTATACCATCGACTGCAATTGTGACGCAAAAGGTTCTTTCTTTCTGAATGGTGCCTCACGAAAAAAAAATCAATGCTCGCTCAGGAGACAAAATACATAGTAGGTACCAACGACATCAAAATATTACCAAAGTGTGCTTGATACTTTTAAGTATTTTGTACTTTGCAATAAAGCTTCATATCTTAAAAAACCATCTCAAACTAATGGCTGATTTTCGAACAAATCAACGATACAAAGAAGTGAAACAAAAAATCAAAAATTAAACACTAATATAAAAAACAAACAAAAACAATTTTGATTTCCAAGAAAAACTTAAATCATTTAAATCATACATTTTATGTAATAATCTATTGAAAAGAGTTCTAAATTTCAAGACAAAATAACAAAATTAATTTATAATTTACTTACTTTCTTTATTTAACAACAAACTCTTTCTTGAAGACAGAAAAAAAAAACCCAGCCGAAGCAAAGTAACGAACAAAAAACAAACAGCTTTAAAATTTCTTTCCAATTTTATTCCACTTACTGGAAGTAGAAGCTGGAATTATTTTTAAAGAATTACATACAGATAAAGTTTTTTGAAAGTGGGTAGAGTACATTCTTTAAGCCGGGGCCTAAAATAAAAATGATGCCTTTTTGGAAGAAAAAAAAAAAACACTCAACGTTAAATCTTGCTACAGAGCCATCTGTTTTGGAAGTAGCCAACCTACTGTTATACATTAGTGGGTCGTGTCTAAGGCTGAAAACACACCGGATCAAACAAAATGTTTTTGACTCGGAAGGTAAAAACAGTTTTTTTTTTTTAAACTCAACAAGCGAAACAGAATGTAAAAAAGTAAAACGTTTTGTTTTCCTTGATTTGTTTAATGTGCGTTGAAATAAAAAAAAAAGTAAATTTATTGACGTGCTCCTTACACTTTAATTGTAGATAGAGCTGCTAGTTTCAATTAAAAAATAACAATTTTTCGCCATCCACGTTCATATGTCTACAAATTTGCGCACCGAATAAATACAGAAGCAAATAAAGCTGAAACGTACATTGAAAGAATAAATAACTAACGAAAGAAGAAATACCTAACAAAAATTCCGGAATCAACATTTTGTTAAAAAAAAAAAAAAAAAAACAGGTCAGTTATCGGCAAAGAAACATGTTTTTCTGTTTTGCTTTGATTTTTATGTTTCCTTTCATGTGTTGTATGTTGCGCCTTAAAAAAGCAAGCAATCGATAACGAGGCTCTTTCAAAACAGTTTTATCCCATTCGGTGTGTGTTGCTTGTAATCAATGGCATGTATTTTTGCAACCACTACCAATACACTTCAAAAAAAAAAAAAAAAAAAACGTGCGTTTTGTTTCGTTTACTTTGTTGTGTGTTGTCTCATAAGAAACAATGTTCTCTTTTTTCATGAAACAAAACAAAACGTTTTATTTGATCCGGTGTGCTTTAAAATAGAAAAACACCACAAATGTTACCAGCGGCTTGTTTCGGTCCGGGAAAAGTTTTATATAATATTAGTCTGAAGTATAAACTTTGAAATGTTCCGCTTAATTTGGTTTTTTCTACGACAATGGCGAGTGGAAATGTTTGTGGCGATTTGTTAGAGTGTTCGTTCGAAGTCGGTTTTTTATTTATTTATTTGTGATACTAATAAATGCCTCTAAAAGCATTATGTTGCGAATTCGCAAAAATATGCTAAGCGAAAACTAATTTCTTTCGCCTCGTCAGATCACACTTTTCGTAACAAATTCACCAGTTCACTACCCAACCCAGCTGCAGCGTGCCTATGCCTATATAGAAGTATTCATTTATAAATTAAGCTCCTAACCATACACCCGTTAGATAGAAAATGTCCTCATTCGTGGTTTGACTTTAAGGAACCTTTTTGATATCGTCGACACTAATCTTGCTTAAAAAATCGATCTACACTCGCAGACATTAGTTACGTAATTTGTAGTGTTGTCTTGGGTCTCCGCGGTTAAACCCCCGGAAAAAGGAAATTATTAAGGTTTCTTCTTCACCACCATTTCTTTCGAACGTCTGAGAGAAACATACAAGATTATTGCCATTACCATTGGACATTAAATGCTCCCCTCCCTTTCTAACAATATGATGAGAATGCCATCCAGATAATCTTTAAGGCCCGTTTGATGATGCTACTCATAGCGCTTTAAGTTCCACTTATAATCTTATGTGACAGTTAATTACATAGAAAAAGTAGCCCATGAGGTATTTAAGTGGAACTTACATCGCTATGAGTAGTATCAGCAAACGGGCCTAAAACATATTTAAACCAAGAAAAAAATTGAGTGCACTAGATTACATATTTCCAAGACATTTCCACATTCTCCCTCTGACATACGGTTGCATAAGACTCTTCCTTCACCTCAAAATTCAGCGACATTTTATAGTGGCTGACTCTTATTTTTTGAACCCCTTTAGGGCAACACTTCGCCATTTTGGCACTAAAAATGCCCTCCAAATGGGAAATTCCCACAAACTGGTTGGCAATAGCTTTTTGAATTCCACCCTTTTTATAATATCTACCAAATATGACTAACACCCGCCAATCGATTACGCAGTTCCCATATAAAGATTCATGTATCAACTCATCCTTCAGCTGAAATTCCCACTTCCGCCTTGAAAATCCGATCAACTTTCGATCTCCTTAAGTGTTAACCGAACCAAAATATTCCATTAACACACATGATTCGAGTGCAATGCGAGTAATAAACACCATTGCAATTGCACTTGATCCTCTTCCGTTTGAATCCAAACGTGAATTATTAAATTATAAGAACGGATATTGAGCCACTTAACTTCTTTATCGCAGTATTTTTTTTTTTTCCTTTGGGACCCGGCATGCAGTATACATTTCCAATAATCTAAGTGCATATATCTTCCACGCCACTTGATTTATTTTGAGTGGCGTCATCCGTTAACATTCGAATGCCGACCGCGAGAGCCAATAAAATCATTCCCCGGCAGTTGAAATTAAAAAATCCCAAATATTCTATTTGATTTAAATGAATTTGAATTTCGACGTATATGATATGCCCGCAGAATTTTCCTCCCTTTTGTATAGAAGCGGGAACCAATTCATTTGTTTACACAGTGACATCGACAGAAGGGACATTACAACAACACGAGCACAAACGCGGAAGATGTCCAGACGAAGCCTAACAAAAAGGGTCTCGCCCGGCCGGTCGATTGTTTGTAAGGCTCATTAATTGACGCGTTAAGCGATCGACCCATCTCAAGTCCATGATTTTACCAGATATATTCCATTATTGTGCGGTACACTCTTTAGCTCCATCACTCCTTCGATGTTATTGCTTCGTTCGGCTTCGGGGGCATTGTGTTTGTGGTGGATGACACGCAGGCAGGGCAATCCCTTTTATATTAATGAAAATTCCAGACATGCCGTAGTTTTGTAAGACATTCTGATTCGGTGCGTGGTAGACCATATCGAAAGGTTTGAAGAAATCTTGGATATTTTTATTATGCTGTATCTGTGAGTGTAACTATAGTGCGTATATTTTTACAGATGTTTTTGTTTTTACACAGTTGCCGTGGCAATTATTATCGAGAGGAGTCACGTAGTTGATGTATATATACCTACACATGGGGGTTGAGGGTAAAGTGCTTTTCCAGCAGATGCTGCCAAGGTGTAGGTGTTAATAATACAGATGTACCTATGAGTGGGATATGAAAATCTTCTCATAAAATAGAAAATTTTGCGGTATCCAGCACAATGTACATTCCACTTGCATGTATATATATGTAATGTAATGTAAGAATGAACGCACACCCAAAAAAATATCCACTGTAAATTTTACAACATGTGGCAATCAAATTTACAATAAGTTGTATATTTGTGCATTTAACTGCAAATGCGTTCATATTTACAATTAATTGTAACTTCTACAGCGTTTGCTTTCATTTCAGCAATAAATTTTTTAAATTGATCGTAATTTCTTGTTGTAAAATTGACAGCGCGTTGTCAATTTTTGTTGTTAAATGTACATGTATGACTTGGGCAAATCTACAACCAAAATGCAAAATGTACATACGAAATGCTGTAGAAAGTACGGACAACTTGTAAAATGCATAACATAACATTCAAATCCACAACCATTTGCAGATGATACTACATTGAGTTGTGAATATGACAGCTGCATTCACCGTTAACCCACTCGCCCAGCCAGAATATTTTCATGGTGTATCTTTGTATCTTTCCTTTATGCATTTAGTCATCGACATCGATCAAGTGTGGAACCGGCAAGACTAATTTTTTCTGTGCAAAGTTGTGATACGCATTTTTTTTTCCAAATGAATTCTGATTTGCTTTTTTCGTCTGAAAATGCTGAGGATGTGGAAGCCAGAAATTTAAATCAGAATAATCCCGTCATAGGAAACGCGGCTACCGAAAAAACCTTACTTTTGGACGTGGAAGTTTTTGAAGTGGTGGCCAACTTCACATTATCAAACAGTGTTGTGCCGTTTTTAGCAGGCAAGCAAGCTAAAAATTCGTATTTCGTGTATTCGTTCGTCGTCTGAGTGCTTCGTTTAACTTGACCACATTATTCTTTTGAAACAAGTCCGTGGGCTCACTAAACGGAGTTTACTTTTGCTCAGATCGGAGCATATCTCAAAAATATTTCCAGACAGTGAACTTGGGTTGCAGTTGGAGTTTGAGGACGAGTTATTGAAGTGGAAAAAGATAGAAGTAAGTATCATCAACAAATTTCGTCATTACTAAAATATCAAACCCGAGATAAAATGTAATATTAGCAGTTCTCTGTTTGTCCATATATCTATCTGCGTATTTATCTATCTATTATCTATCTGTTTTGTATAGTACACACAATGCAGCACTGTATGCAGTGAAATAACCACAGCAGAATGGGTTGAGGACAATTGCTTAACACCAAGTTCAGCAAGGAGCTCTCAAGAATCTAACTTAAACTTAATTGTATGTATGATATCAAAATAATGAATGATTTTAATAATTTTGTGTATAATATAGCCAGTAAAGGATATTTTGTTGTTGTCCTTAGCGGGAAGGGATGTTTTAGACAAACACTCTTCGAACAGACTTCTCAACCAGCGACAGCAAAAACAAGTAGTGCAACTAATTGTGGAGTAGGTACTACAAACTAAAATCTCAAAAATTGCGTACACACGAACTCGACAGAATTGCAAAAGACATCGCATCAACATTCCATAGAGAAAACAAGGTGATATGAACTTGAACATTCACAAAATCGTTTCAAGTAAATTCCTTACATACAAGGGAACTCAGTATAAAATTCAAAACTATATCAATGTTATTAAAATGAATGAAAAGCGCTTTTTCAAAATAATAGATATTATTATTGATGAGACTCAAGAAGTATTTTTTGTATGCTGCGAATATAAAATTTTGTATTTTAATTTTCATTATACATATGTGGTTGACTTAACAAAAATACTTCATGCGATTATATTATTTTACACATAAATAATTTTACAAGTCCATCTATTCACTTAAATAAATTAATTGATGTCCCATCAAGTGTATTTACATTTTTTATTTTTGTATTCCTACCTAACCAAACATAATTTAACTATGCCATTTATGGATTCATTAATATTATTTACTTCAATAAAAAGAATTTCAAATTATTTGGTGTATGTTTTTTATTTTGGAGCATAGATTTTACAAAAAAAAAAAAAAATTGCGTATATGAAGCCAAAAAGCTGTAGAAATGAAAGCAAAGGGCATTCGTTTCTAGAAATCGAGTTGTAGATTTTACGACAGAAATTGCATTTTGACCGTTAGGTATTGTTAATAATACAGCCGAAATCCGTAGTTTTTACACATAAGAAATGTGAATTTTACAAAGCTTGTTGTACATTCAACAACGAATGCTGTTTTATTTACAATTTTTGTAGTTGTAAAATCTACAACAAATGGTCTTATTTTCATAATTTGGTTTTGGAAAGTACAACCATGTCTCTGTTAAATTGAAAGCATTGGATGTCGGGTCGATTATGACGATGAATGCAGTGGATTTGACAGCGGTTTTCAACATTTCTACAACAAATTTTTTTGGGTGCAACGTTTCGATAACAAAAGCAATAAGAAACGTATACTACATACACACGGCACATCCGAGTGCAGCTATAAACTTAAAACAATAATAACGAGATGAACGAAACGGAAAATAAACAAAGACTTCGTTTCATCGTCGGGTGGTGGAAATAGGATATTGTAGCGGTTCGAATTCAATGGATATTTTGAAAGATGTTAAATGGAGAACCATTAAATTTTTGTTATTGATACTCATAAAGTTGTCAGTTTGTGTCGGATGTTTGGGATTAACAATGACGGGTACATAAATTTGACATTTATCACCTCGGAGCCTTTTTCGTTTGATTGGGAACCGATCCCATGTATAAAAGTTGTTTGTTTTGAAATGCGGCCTAACTGGTGTATACCCATAAAGAAGATACAACATATTAAAAATGGATGTTGTGCTATAAGGCTAGCATCGAGTTTGATACTAATTAGTATCCCCTCATAAAATGTACACGCCTTCATTGTCGTATATTTGAATCAATTTCAAATGACAGTAATGCTGTACACCTACTTTTTTTTAAGGCATCCGTACTGTCACCTATACTTACCGTATGTCGACATATCGACAAATTAAATTATTTCACTCGTTTTTATGGGTCGTCGGTGCAATGAAAAGGAACACATTTCCAACAAGCAACGCTTCCTAAGAGGGGTTCGAATCCCTTGGAACAGCACGTGGCAATGTATAGGGAAATTGATTCTACACAACATTTAGCGTGGATGTTAGACATCTGTACTTAGCATTGACTATATTAAGAGCTTGTAAAAAAAATTGCTATTTGTATGTAGTTCCCTTCCATTCGTCCTTAAAAGGAAAAATATTACAAACATCTGGTAAAGAAGCTAGGCCTCGAGCTAGGACTAAAGTCATATACACGGATCTGTTGTGGCAACTATTACACAAAATGTCAATCCGTAAAATTCTTAAATAAAGCACATATCAACTAAGAACACGAGACTATGTCACCAAATCTCAGACTCTTAAAGCCCTCAAAGAGCATATCCGTCAAGAATCCGTGAACCTACCTATTTGAATTCTGAAAAGTCATTTCCAAAGCCATTTTGCAATTTACAATTTTCAGAAGATGTTGAACAAACTTTGGCTCGCTAAAAACAAAACTAATATTGTGATATGCAACTGCGGTACATTTTAAGGGTTTTTATTTCGAAATAAGAGCATTTGAAAAATTTTCGAAGCGCTCAAAATTGCAAAAAATTATGGCAAACTCTCGAAAAAAGTGCCAACTGGAATATTTAGTCGCACAACGGTTACGCTGGCCGTAAGTTCTACCAATAGTGATGGAAAACGTCATAAATCGGGTCCGAATTTTCCTAGAACTACGACGGCGGCAGGCAAGCTGAAGAGGATGTAACACATAATAATCTGCGAATGTACGTTTATATCACGAAACGGCAAATATTCGTACACAGAGCGAAAAATGACAATAAGGGTATTCACTTAAACGCGTAAGACCCTCATAAACTGCAGAAATTTACCACCTCATTAATCAATTGTCAGATTTTGTATGGAAAATAGTTTACGCAGGCCTCATAATTTTCCGCGATCATTTGATTCGGAAATCGAATGCGGAAAATTACGCAAATTTTCAAATGTCAACTGTGAATAAAAAAATAATAAAAAACTAATGAATGAATTAATTCTTCCAAAATCTTGTTCTCTGTTGGTTGTTTATGGCCTGGAAATCAATACAATTTATATAAAGCACACTTGCTCATTTACTCATTTACTGCCAATTTAATAAAGAATATAATTGTTTCTTTTCACTTACTTTTGGCACATCGATAATTTTGGGAAGTCTAAGAAAAGCTGAGTTTGGCAAGAGACTTGACAGTCGATTTACACGAATTACGCAATGACATTTCCGAGGGGTCTTCACTTAAAGCACCGCAGAAATTTATGAATTTACGAGCTATATAACGGGTGATTTTTTAGCTGGTTTGGTTTTGGCAACACTGGTTTTGACAGCTGACGTGTGTTTAGTACCTTGTGTCACTGTCAAACAGCTTCAGTTTGGTTTGCAATTTAACCATGGATCGTCTTACAAATGAACAACGCTTGCAAATTATTGAATTTTACTATCAAAATTCGTGCTCGGTTCGAAATGTTCATCGCGCGCTGCTTCCATTTTATGATCGGCATTCTCGACCTTCTGAGCAGTCTATTCGGAAGATTGTGACCAAATTTCGCACCAAATTTACTTTGTTGGACATTAAACCACCAACACGTTTACGTACTGTGCGTAGTGAAGAAAATATTGCGGCCGTATCAGCTAGTGTGACAGAAGACCGCGAAATGTCGATTCGGCGCCGTTCCCAGCAGTTAGGCCTTTGTTACAGCACTACGTGGAAAATTTTGCGGAAGGATTTGTGCGTAAAGCCTTTTAAGATACAGCTTGTGCAAGAACTAAAGCCAGCCGACCTACCACAACGCCGAATTTGAATGATCTGATCTGAAAAAGTCCGCAACGACGAATTTGCGCGATTAAAAAAATAAAAACAAATGCAAATACTGGTTTTACCTGCCGGGCATACAACCGTCATCCGCAAGGGCTGACTGAGTTAATTAGGGAACAGAAGTTACTTACTATATCCCCGGGTTGAAGAGACACTAAGATTATGAATGCGACGTTGTCGAATCGACGAACATAAACCTTTTGGAGTTAAAGAGTAGCATACTGTTTCAAAAACGATATGTTATCTTCTGTCATCAAAGTGCAACTGTATTCCTCTAGGGTTTATAATAAACACTACCAAATATTTAAGGTAGCCAAAACCAAGAATTGGACATAATGTTTGTAAGTCGATGTTCTGTTCGAATCTACAAGGGTTTTATAAGGCCTAAGCTAGAGTATCGTTGTTTGACAAAATTGGATTTTTTTTTTTTACTTAAAATTGTCTAGGTTACCACCATAATTTTGGTTTTTGCAATACTTTCTGATGAGTTTTGCCATACAATGTGAATTAAAGACGCAGACCGATATTTATTGGTCAATCTTAAATCGATTATTAATTTCCTAGGCTTTTAAACTTAAGTTTTTGTGACTTTTTCAGGGCCTTGTCTCTAAACCGATTATTTGAAATTTCCTCTTATTTTCAAACTCGTTCTTTCTTGGACATTTTTCATCGTCCATTGCAGTTTTGCTAGGTCCAATGTAAAAAAATAAAAACTCTTATGGCTGGATATTCGATTTTGAAACAGATGTATGGTCGCTCTTAAGTTACCAGTGGGTGGGATCACTCTTATACACGCTTGCCTAAAGCTTCACGTATAACCGTTAAGAAGTAGTAGTGTAACTTCATTAATGCAAAAAAAAGTTTCTGTGGTTGTTGCAATAATTACAATGATGAAGTGTTACTGACTCTTATCCGTCAGCCGAGAGAAGTATAGATTAACTAAACTCTTAGATTTAGATTAGTCTAAATACCGTCGTTATTGTTTAGTTTAAGGTTTCTATAAGACTGCAGTGTTTTTTTTTTTTTGTAAATCTAGATAACTCCATAGGATAAGACTAGGAGCTGTAAAGCCTGAAGAACGAGTCCGACAATCAGTGTCTCCATTTTTTTTTTTGAAATCTTTTAGCCAGGAAATGTTTTTTGACAAAAAGTCAGCATATTATAAGGAACTGGATGAACTGTATGATCGAACTGTTGAAGCTACATGCTCGATAGATGATTCCACTGCGGACGATTCCGTGAATTATGGCGGCGTGAATTTAAAACTCGCGGTATATTATTGTAACCATCGCATAAATAATTTTTTGAACGTCGTACAAAATCATCTTCAAATCAATATTTTTTATTAATTTAGACTCTTTCTCATATGCTTTTACTGGGTCCTACTTAGTTTTTACAAAAATACCTATAACGCTTTTTAGCTGATAGAGCCAGACCTAATAGGTATACTCAGTGGATCAACCTGTTGCTATGCCGAATTTCGCTTTGACGCTTTGCTTATGGACAAACAAATTGAGGTAGAAAATACGTTTGTCAATAAGAGAATTGAGATCTTGATTTCGTCTATCAAGCAGTTTGGACCAATTTATGCTTTGATCCCGGGAACCAGTTCTTAATTTTTCTACATTGTTTCACCTTTTGACTTACTCTGTTTGCAACCAAAGCTCTATGGTCGGCTAAGGTCTTCTTTCTAAAAGTTCCTAGACGATTATGGAATTTAGATAATTATTTAATTAACGCTGCACAACTTTCTGTTGAATTTATGATTCCATCCTCTCGGATTTTGCATACTCCGTAATTGTCCCACGTATAACATTTTTCAAGGAATTTGAATGTCAGTTAAACTCTTCCAATTAATGTCTAATGGACGTTAAAGAAAGTATATAGCTATTTGTTGACTACTATTGCATATATGTAGCACTATCATTTAAAATCCGACATCACAAAGCTACAGTAAGAAAATACCATCATAAGCGTAATGCTCCAGAAGAATGCGGGAATGATTATCCAACAAATATATACTAGCCGTAACGAAGAAACCGTCCAAACCACTTCAAGCCTCATTTACTAGTATTACTACCCACTCCCTCCTCAAGTGTTCGCAACAACTCACGTTCGCATTCGAATGCTGCTGGTTGAATAATTACAAAGTGGTATCCATCACTATCAACTCGGACTGCAATTAGAGTTTATTTTGACATAACCCGCAATTAATTATTCAAGTCGGACATCATAGGAGGTATTTTCACCACCCGATGGACTTTACTCACTAACGGAACGCAGTTTCCCCAGAAAAAAAAAAAAAAAATTAATATTCAGTCCACTTAATCCAATGTTTTTGACGTTTTGTTGTAAATTTGAATTCATATTATTTCTTTACGTACATATATGTATTGTATGTATAGGCAGCCGACGTCAAGACCCTATTTGATTTTCTCAGCCAAGATGTCTATTATCCCACAGTAGATGCACATTTCGCTGCCGAAGTATTCGCGGATTTTCGTTACCACAGACACGCTTTTGATGTATATTGACGAATATGAAAATAAGCCTTGCCTGACATACAGTATAATAAATGAATGGTGATTTTTACCCATTTGAATTGTTCATAGGGAAAATAATGCAAGTACCTACCCTCTCAAAATCCATATATGCGGTACCAATTGCTGTGTCCACGGGTACCTATAATTATGCTACTTATATAATGCTATCTGGGGAACGGCTGGACGTAGGTTGCTAGTTTGTCAAAGTTTGAAAACTGACGTACTATGCCATCTTCTTAAATAAAAGTAACAACGAAATTGTAGCTAAGCCGTTAAAAGAGTTCTGCCGTATGAAAGACTTGACAGCGAAAAACTGTTTTTGAATCGAACAGCGAGCATTATTTAGAATCGAAAAATGTGGCACAAAATGAAGTTGCTTCGTTCCGAGGTTTAAAACTCTTAAAATGCGCATGCTACTATGCTGAAATAGAATTACTTTTTCAGACCTTAAACCTAAAAGTTTAATGTTATCTTCGTAATCTTACTGTCTCTCTTCAACCCGGGGACATAGGAACGTGTGTTCACTAATCAGCGTTGCCAGTTTGGGGCTTTTACCCCCAGATTTAGGCGGGGTTTTATAGGCAAAATATATTTTGTGAACGTGAGAAACGTTATATTATATTGTATTCCAGGCTTGGAATATTGTTCCCATATATGGAGCTCGGCCCCAAAACATTCACTTAACCTGCTTGATAACATACAGAGACGAGCAGTTCGACTCATTGAAGACCCTACACTCACATCGAATCTACAACCGTTGGTGCACAGAAGACAAGTCGCTGACCTATGCTTGTTCTATAGGTACTTCCACGGTAGATGTTCTGAGGAACTCAAAGACATTATCCCTCGAAATGCAACTTTTGGGCGCCCCACAAGACAGGCTGCTAATGCTCATGACCATACAGTACACTTGACAACCGCGAGGACATCAACTTTCCAAAACTCCTTCTGTTACAGGACAAGCAAACTTTGGAACTCGCTTCCTAGGGATATATTTCCAGAAGACTACAATTTGCAACAATTTAAGTACAGAGCAAACATACATCTGCAGGCATCTCGGGGCGCTGTTGAAGCGTTATAGGTTCGCCTTTCCCGGGAGAAGTATATAAAAAAAAAAAAACTTAAGAATGGGGTACGTAGCGTAGAGATTCCGGTTCTGTTTACACCTAAATGATTCAAAATTGAGAATAACAATCCAGGATGAAATCAATGTGTGTGTTATTTTAAAATGCTGTTGAATAATCCATCGATCCTCCAAAGTTTCATTTCATTTACAGAACACGTCTTTCAAAAAAAGATAACGCCAGTTTACTTAAAAAAACGTTTCTGTAAAAGTTGCTTAAATATTTGGTTGATGCCTAACCTAATCTGTAAATTTTATAAACAAGAACTTCATCAAAGTTGCGTAAGGGCTGTGTATGTTTAGTGTATTTTTTTGCCGCACACTTAGCATTGGGAAAACAAAATTTACATGTACGCGTTTCAATTTCGAAATTGATACTTTTAAGCCGTAGGCGCAATGGCTTAGTGGTTAGTGTGTTTGACTATTCATTTCATTAAAAAAAAATTAAAAAAAAAAAAAAATGTTTTTGACTACCTACTAAGCGAGGGGCCTCAGGTTTGAATCCCGAAAACCCCAATCTTCATCTTATTTGATATTTGATATTTATTTATTTATTGACATACATTTACAAAGATTACAATATGTATCTATAATGACGTAAATGTGATCTTACGGTTTTGTTTTTCCACCGGGCCACCTCTAACGAACGTCCGGAACATAACTGCCATGAAACAGCTTCTAAATTGGCCGTTCGAACTCGGCATACAATTATTGTAGATCCCTTCCATTCGTTCCAAAAATGAAAGACTCACACAAAACGAATGGTTGCGAGGATCTAAGCCTACGGTTCCTACGGACCTGTTGCGCCAACTATTTATTTATTCTTAAGTCGTACATAAAACATATTAAAGAAAATAATGACAAAAAGTTGTTTGTGTATGGTTTATAGTCTTATATAGCGAAGCTGCAACGGATTCCTAAAACATTCGAGGCAGCTGTTTTAAAAAACGTTTTAACCCAGATTTAAACAACTTTTGAACTTCAGCACGGGTTTGTAAGTGGTAGACCTCGACAAACTTGGTCATTTTTACTAATTATTCTCTTGAAAATATTGAAAAACGTCTTCAAGTAGACTGCCTGTATATACTGACTTTTCTTAAACTTGCCTGCCTGAAAGTGTGCAACACAACGTTCTTTTAAATAAACTTGAGCTTTTATGGACTGCATTCTAACATTTTAAAATGGATCGGCAGTTGGTCAATCGCAAACAATTTGTAAAAATTTGATTCGCTTTTTGGAAGGAAGTTCGTAATTTTTCAGGTGTTTCCAATGAAGTCATTTTGGGCCTCTTCTTTTTATCAGTGACTTCCCCGCTTTCGTATCAAACTCAAAATGTCTTTTCTACTCAGATGAACTAAAGATTTACAAAACAATAAACTGTATGTCAGATGTTTTAGCGTTACAAAATGATTTTAACCGAGTAAAACGATTGATGTGTTCGTACTGGTCTTTATTTTAATATTAAAAAATGTTCAGTCCTCACTTTTAGTTGAAAAAAGTTTCCTAAAAGTTTTTGAATTAAAAAAAAAAAATCGTTTGGGGTCAAGGATACGAAACAAAATGAAAACCCACCACCAGAACAACACCATACGAACTTGGGAAGTAATCAATTTCTCTTCGTGCCCAACTAAACCGAAACGACCACATTGCCAGTGCCACCGCACTAAAATCCTTAACAAACATTAAAATCACTCACCTTTTCCGAGTTTTGTGTGTACCTTATTGTGGGTATAAATTGAACGTAACGCGTTCGCGTTTATTTCCCATCAACAACACAGTCTATGTGTATTGACCTTTTACTTTTAATTGAGATCTAATTGGTATATGAACGAACAAAGAGGGTGTCTTCAGTATCTTTTTGTTTGTTTGGGTCCCTAGGTTAAATATCACGTCGCAAAGGGACAGAGTCAGAAGTACAATTAGATTTGAAATTGGATTTTTATTTTTCGGTCTTCGAAATAAACCAAAACTTTTTCCATCTGCCTCCTTGTGAGAGAGGGCAACCCTTTCACATGGTATTCTGTATATATAATATATATATACGAATACGAAGTTTGAAGAGACATGAGCTGCCTTTAATCAAATTGCTAAGTTCCCTACACTTACATGCTCATCGAAATTATAATAATTAAGTGCAGAAGTTCGGGCATATATACCTACCGAAGAACGTGCGATAGAAGCATATCAACCACAGGAAATTTGATCCTTAGGCACTGCTACCAAAGTGTTCTTCTTCAAATAGGTATATATAGGAAATACACATTGTACCGTTGATACAAATATACTCGTAGTACGGCTTCCTTATTTTGTTTCATTTGATTGTGTACGCGCCCATCATGAACCTCAATTTCCGAATCATGTAGAAACAAGAAATTAAATTAGCTCAATGAGCATTTACCCAACCAAGTGGAAGAGCATGAGGATACGTCGTGTTTTTTTTTTTTTTTTTTAGGTTGGCTGACTGATGAATGAAAGCTTCCCTTGATCATTTGGCCGTTAAAATGGCTTTTGACATTTTTGCCCATTCATTCGATTTACGGTATTGTGTTACAACTATGACGCAGTTTGTGTGCAGTGAGATTTGAATCTTATTTATTCCCGAGTCATTTGCTTTGTGTCATGGTGCCAGACAAAGTTAACGAAATCCTTATGTCGTCGGTGTCCCTTCAATTGAGGATATAAATTTGGGTGATTCAAAATTTAACATGATCCGTGCCTTGTAGCTTTAAGTATGTATGGTGGGTTGGTGGTAAAAATGTTACAACATCATATACCAATGTACACCAACATTGTTTGTTAAAACTCGCACTTGGGCATTTTTGTGGCACCTATACAAACGAAATTGAACACTTCCGCTTGGTAAAGAACCGGAGGCACTTTAATGGTACCATAAACTGGTTGTTAGGGAGCGCGTGTCTGTTTTATTAGCAACATTAATTCTGCCAGTATTCAGGCGAGGCCGGGCAACGTGATGTAAGACAAACGGTGATAGTCCCGTCTACACACATTGTAGGTTCTGGGTTACATTGCATTTTAAAAATTATGTTTCCCATTAAGCGACCGTTTAATAGGTATGATCGTAGAGCTTCCAGGCTCAAAACATTAACATCTTATAGCAGTAGGTATACTTTAAAGTAACAATCAACAGAGGTCTTCGTTAAAAAGACTAACTCATTTAAAAGAAATCTTGAAACAAGTCACAAAAGTTAGAGCTTTTACGCATAATGCTCGTTTAAGACTATAAAATCATGTGGCAGCAATTGCCCACATGATCAATATAGGTCATTGATTTCCATATTGTTGTAAATCGTGGCAACTACTTTATAAAGGCGAAAACAATTTGCCCGGGTACCGAACCGATTAACGAGAAATAAATTTTATAACATTCTCTACATTTTCTAAATTCATTTAAGCTATATGCTCTTAAACGTTTTTTTTTTTTTTTTTTTTTACGGAAAATTTAAAATAAATCAATATTTTAATAGATTGACCCACACGCTACACATTCACTCTTAACCTTAAATTTAAAAGACAAATTGCAAAAACAAAAATTGCTGCATGAAGTCGATAAGTTAAAGCAACATTAAGTCCTTAAAATTTTCTAAGTATCTGAGAAATAAATAAATAACTATTTTAAAAACATACACAACTTTTTTTTAAATCGACGACTCCGATGCAGGGAAATACCAAAGTCCCCGGGAACTAAGCCCACTGAGGGACTTAGGTCCCATTTAGTGGGAAGTAAAACCACTTTCGAGAAGTGGACTTAGTTCCCATGTAAGGTGACCCTCTTCATCGTGTTTCCAGTCTATTGGTTGGCGAATTCTCATGACACTTGTTGCTGCCATTGACTCAAAAAAGATATCTAGCAGAAGCAGATTGAGGATAGAATCAAGTCGGGCGGTTGGAGTTGACCCCATCGCGCTGGTGACTCCGGGGCAAGCTAGTCCTTGCACTTTTGTAATAGCCTTTAGTTATGTAGCCTTTTGCGTTGCTGGCCACCATACAAGTAGTCCATATGTCAGTATTGGTCTTACAGTAGCTGTGTACAACCATCAGAGCTTGATCTTGAGAGATGGTCCCCATGTTTTCCCAAAGATGTTGCTGCAGGTGTAGAATGCTTTGTTGATTCTTTCGTCTATGTTCATTTTCTAATTTAGTTTTTTTATCTAGTATTAGTCCCAGCATTGTCAGAGATTCTTAGGGGTGCACCGCCAACAGAAGGCATGACAAACTGTGGGATTTTCCTTTTGTTGGTGAATGTTGGTCAAACGTAAAGAGGACAAATTCAAAATTTGGCAGCTACGGCAGGGGGTACAATACAGTAGAAGGTTGCTTTTGCGCAATATTTGCTCTAGAATGAGATTGAAGAAGGCACATGAAAGCGGATCTCCTTGCCGAAATCTGTAAAATGTTTGAAATAGTTCGGAGGAGCTATTTTCAAACTGCACGGTAAAGCGCGCTTTTTCTCCAGTGTCACGGGACTTAACTGAATAAGTTTCGCCAAAGTTTGCCCAAGTTTTCCCAAATTCGGCCATCATCATATAGAGCTCTTGACGATAAATGCTATTATGCAGCTATTAAGTCGATGTACCGATGGTGAGGACTAACTTGAAATTTGTTGGTCTTTTCCAGCATTTAACTCAGTATGAAATTGTTTCTCATATAGTCAGAAGGCCACACTGGTACGTTGCGATTAATGTTTTGTAGAACGGTTAACGACGTTCACACAGTACTTTGGATAGGGTCTTATATGATACTGTGCCATGTGCCATTATGAGTAAGAAATAAAAGAGCACAGAATTAAATACTGCTTTTGACACAAGCTCAATCCTCCTGATGATCAATGAATACCCCGACCTGTCTGTCTGCCTGTATGTCTGTCTATCTGTCTGTCTTACTAGTATACTGTTAAATTTGAACCTATAAATAGCTTCCCTGAGTTTCCAAGCATTTATTTCTGCCACTTTAACACCAATCTATATAAATATCACTCCATTTGTTAGCACATCTTTTATGATCCTATATAATATTTGCAATTGTTTGCTTCCCCTTCAAATAAGAAAAATACACAACCTTTATCATACGCATACGCATACTCATAAGCTACGAGTAGATTTATGAAATATAATTTTTCCCACGACTATGAGAAAACGTCTGTCAGCGTACAACTGCTCTTACTAGACGACACGCGACAGGTGCATGACATTCACTTGCTTCGCTTAAAATGTCTCACAGGAGTAATAATGATTCTTTAAAATATTACACAAACATATACTTCGAACACCCGCACAAATGTAAAGGTTTTTTTCTGAGCTATTTGTTGAGGGTGGGTTTTTATATTTATGTTGATCCTTCCATTTCATATTTAATGAAGCAAAACGTACGTGTTTAGTACTTGGTGTTTGGTTTGCGACCGTCCATATGAGAGCACTTCCTCTACAAAACTTCTTCTTCACTGACATATAGTTGGTGGAAGACATCGAATGGAATTTATCGAGTTTTGAAAATTCTCGGCATTTTCATTTTCTAATATATTACTCAAAATCCTGAGGACATGGACTTGTATCGATTCGAGTGGACTTTTCATTTTCATTGAGAAGGAACGTGTTTATGCATCAACAAACTATAAAACAGTTGACCTTTGGGTCCTGACTCTTGTGGATCTCATCTTCAGCTGAGAATGTCAGGAGTCGAATCAGTTTAATAACCTTCATCATACATTACCTCCATTTGATTTGGTTTAAGTGGAAAATCGTCTCCCTATCAAGTAGCTATCTATCCGTTTCCCAGCTACAATATCTATGATTGCCACTCTTGTGAACTTTAACATTTTGTTTACAAAGCTGGGTTAATGAACCAAAACGTCATTTATAGGTAATTCGGCTCTGTTTGAAATATGAAAGAAGCGAATGGAAAATGTTTATTAACAAAATGTTATGACACATGTTATCGTAATCCATCGTCATCACTGCCAGTCGATGAGTTCCAATATTGATTGACTACAGAAAAGGGGTCTGTTTGTATTTATCGAAACAAACAAACAAACAAATGAGTTGTCTACTCAAATAGGCGATATTTCCGCTGATATACTCAAGGTGTGGTCTGTTTTTTTTTTTTTTTTTTTTTTTTTTTGTATGTGAGGAACAACTTGAGATAGCAAGAAAAAGTGTCACATTAGTGTGGTATTTCATAAACACATTATGTGTCATTAAGGATGTAATTGGGGCTGTAACGATGACTTATACGATGACTTGACGTATATCTGATCGGTTTATACAATCAGGGTATCTTAATTAGCAGATAGGTTTAACGAATCTCCAATGACTGGAATTTATTTAATGTTTTTAAGGTACATTCTCGAAATCCTTAAAGATCAGTCAGATCAGTAATTTTCGAATCGATATGTTGTATTAATATTATACTTACTTTTTACTTTACTTTTGGTGGCACTTACAGTCCGGGGTGCGGACCACGGCCTCAACCAACAAGAACCTCCAGCCAGCTCGGTCCCTCGCTAGCTACCTCCAGTTACGCACACCAACTTGTTTGAGGTTGATCTTTAATTGTGCGCGCCACTTAAGGCTGGGTGTTCCTTTGCTGAGTTGTCCCTCAGGGGTGGATTCGAAGACTCGTCGGGCTAGTGCGTTGTTGTCCATACGCTAAACGTGTCCTAGCCTTCTCAGCTGTTGTATTTAAAGCTTTTTGACCAGGTCAGCGTCGTTGTCGTATAGCCCGTATAGTTCGTCGTTGAAACTTCTTCTCCATACTCCATAGTCCATAAACTGGACCGAATATCACTCGATGAATCTTTCTCTCAAAGCATCCCAGAAGGTTTTCATCAGCTTTTGACAGGGTCCATGCTTCTGCACCATAAAGCAGGACCGGGATGATTAAGGTCTTATATAATATCTCCTTCTATAGACAGGGCTTTACTTCTTAGATGCCTTCTTAGCCCGAAGTAACAGCGATTGGCGAGAGTGATTCTACGCTTGATCTCTGCGCCGATGTCAGTTTGCGAAGTGATAGTGGAGCCTAGGTAGACTTCGAAGTATCTGTCCATCGTGATGGTATTAATGTCAATTTCATCAGCGTAGGCAAGTAGTTGAACGGACTTTTGAAAAATTGTACCTCTGGTGTTGGCTTGTGAGTTTCGTACATTTGCTTCAAGAACGATGTTAAAGAAAGTACATGATAGCGCGTCGCCTTGTCTCAAACCTTTTTTGACATCAAATTGTTAATATTATAATTGAAACAAAACAAATTGAAATGTCAAAAAAAAAAAAAAAAAACACATTACGCGTTCTGTAACTGTGTGAATCGAATACCATATGGAATATTTCGATTTGAAACCCCTCGAAAAAAAAATATTCCCTTCAACTGTCGAAATTTATCGTACCAACCTCAACTTTCGATGATAAACAAATTTAAATATTCCTGAAAATCAAAGAATACCTAACAAATAATACAAAATAAATAAATAGCTAGAATTTCATTTGGTATAGAAGGGCTCCTAAATTTCCAAAGTGTTAAAGTAAAAGCTTTTGAATTTATTTCCGGAATTTTCCCCTTGCACAAAATCCGACCTAACCTCGTCAATAATTATTCGATCTTATCCACGGGCCATAGGTACAGCTCCCGAAATCTTGCTTACGGCATTTCAAAAGGTCTGTGCTATCTCTTGTTATATGCCTTTGTTTTTGACGCCGGTCATTATTCTTCCCCCAAAATTAGTGATTAAAAAAAAAAAAAAACTTCACTGAAAAATCCTTTTAAATGAATTTAAATACATGTTTATTTTGACAGCTTAGGGAAATCTTTCAAAATTTCCATGAAATTATAAATTACCAAAGGATTCTTCATCGCATGGAGTTAGAGATTATTTTGCAGATGCGATAAACGGAGGAATGTTTTGTTCCTCAGTTTTCGTTGCGAAAAGTTATCGCATGAGCTACAGAACAGGAGCGCTGGTTACACCAAATGTTATTTAGCAGGCCTTGCGACACACATATATTGGCTATAAATCCCATTGTAAATATGGAGTTGTTTTTCCGATTCACTATTCAAGGGGATACTAAAAAACATGTTAAATTTTACAAAATGTATTCACAAAAAAATATATACATGTAAGGTATGTAATATCTCCCACTCCATGCCAGTTTGAATATATTTATATTTTCACGTTCTTTGGAGGTGTAAGGCGCGACAAAATAATATCTTTTGGTTCACAAAAACAACCGAAATATTTAAATCTAATACTGGAGGGCCTAATTGTCTTAAAATAATCGGCTCAATATTAAAATGTAATACTGAAGTAGTATAAATAAAGACAGCTGTATATTAAAAAATGTACAGTCAAAAGCATTGTAATAAGTTCATTTAGCAATATAATCAGACTGATATTTTAAGTCATCAATAATTTAATTGTTATCAGCTCTTGTTTGTAATATAAGTTTAATAATCATGGGACTAGAGTCCAGAACTAAAATACTATATTTTAAAATTATAGTTGAGAAAATCCGTATTAAAATTATTATTATTATTATTATGATTTTATGAATTAGTAAGTAAATTACAGAATCAATAACTAAGATAGCACTAACTGCCAGGGCTTACGGCTGACATAAAATTATTATTTTAATCAAAGAACTACGTATTGAACTTAAATACAAAAACAATGTAATAAATTAAAAAAAATATTTACATGAAATTTACTTTATTCGAAAGATAATCTTCTCTCATTATAATTTAAATATGATTTCTGGCATATGACCGCCACGGCTAGCTCGGACGTAGTCTAATCTGGAGGTCCAATTTTCGATTACTTTTTCCAACATTTGTGGCCGTATATCGGCAGTAACGCGGCGAATGTTGTCCTCCAAGTGGTCAATCGTTTCGGGCTCATTGGCGTAGACTAGCGACTTCACATATTCTCACAGAAAATAGTCAAGCGGCTGTAAATCGCATGATCTTGGAGGCCAATTCACGGATCCGCAACGTGAAACTATGCGGTTACCAAACGTTTCCTTCTTCAATAAATCAATTGTGGCACGAGCTGTGTGAAATGTTCCGCCGTCTTGTTGAAACCACAGCTCCTGCACATCATGATTGTTCAATTTATGAACGAAAAAGTCAGTAGTCATGGCCAGCATCGTTTTTAAAGAAGTACGGACCAATTATTCCACCAACCCATAAACACACCACACAGCCAGTTTTTGTGGATGTTACGAAGTCTTAACATACACTCGAGGATTATTTTCACTCCAAATACGGAAGCTTTGTTTATTGACATATCCATTCAAGATTCAACCAAAAGTGAGCTTCATCGCTAAAAAAAATGGACGTAGTGCGCGATACGTATTTCGAACAGAACCAAGATTTTCAAAATAAATCTTCACAATTTGGAAGCGTTGTTCAGGCATCAGTTTATTCATGTTTTAATGCCAAACCAAGCTAAACATAAATCACTTGATAGCTGAAAAAATGTCCGCCAGTTGAAATAGAGTTGCCAATTTAAAGTTCTATGCCTCTAAAAAAAAACACTTTATTTATTATCAGAGATAATTTAATTTTTTCTTTATATAGTAATATCTTGGGGAAAAATAAACAAAGTTTAGTTATGTATTTAGAAAAGTGTGTTTTTTTTTTTTTGTATGTAGCAAATTGAACTATTTATTTTAGCAAATTGAGCAAATTTTCGACCTTGCGCTGTGCTGATTCGTTTTGAATCTGGGTTTGGTTGCGACAAAAAAAACAAGACATCCCAGCGATGGATACAGAGGATTTAGTCAAAACAATACAATTTCCTCGTTCAATGTGTGGCCTTATAAGAGCTTCAACAACGCTGATAAGAAAAAACAGTCTTTGTTTGTCTTTTAGTATTGCAGTTGCATAATAAGTGGACCTCTCCTTTTAGATGCGGAGAAAATTCTTTCGGCAGAAGTTGTTTATTTCTTTAGCCACGTATGAAATACCGTTCAGAGGATGCAAGAATTCTGAATTCTTAGTCGCAGGCCCATTAACCTAGTTAAGAAGGCATATGTAGTTTGAGAAATCCAATCCGTTCCAATTTCTAGTCAGATTCGGAGTCGTAGCCAACATCGCCAATATTATCATCATCAGATAAATTTGATAAAATGTCGTATTAGGAATTCTTTAAAGATAATGCTTTACTGTTCCACATTTTTAAGAATTTCTGAAAAATAAAAATAACCCGTCCCCGTCCACACATCCAATGCTGTGCACAATAAGATATCTGCCAATTTTAATGTTGGCGTATTGGTTAGTGTGTTGGACTACTAAGCGATGAGTCTCATAAATTAGAAACTCGTACAAAACGAATGGTTGTGAAAAGCTAGGCCTATGGCCTCTACGGACCTGTTGTGCAACTATTTATTTAATTTTTTTTTTTAGGTTCAATGTATTTGCAACCGCGAACTACACCCAACGTATTTTATTTGAACAAAAACTATAATTATAAGATTATTTCTATATAATTTCTCAATAAGTCAAAATCACGCAAAAAGAAGGCAATTGCTTTTATGATTATGCCTCTTTTGCCAGTCTTTCAAAAAAAAAAGTAGCGCTACATTGTTTTGGCTAGTACCTACATTTTTGACAAACGAGTTTTGTCGTTGAAAAAACTAAGAAAATTCTAAATCAATCCAACAATGCTACAACTACTCTGGGGTGGAATTACCACATCCGTGATCGAGTACTACGTGACTGAATTTGTTATTGTTTTAGATGTCAAATCCACAAAATTCAGTGACGTAATTTGAATCCAGTTTAATCATATTTATCTTATTATCATATTCATAACCAAAAGACTCGCAAATCGACAAGACTAATTGTGATATCATTTTTGAAATATCATAAAAAAACCTTAGCAATGTGTCCATTAGACACACCTATCTCGGACAAGGGTTAACCGTGTATGAAGGCAATAGCTTTTAAAGCATTTTTGGACTTCGAAGTTTGACTCTTCCAGCGGTTTCCAGGATAGCCTTCCTCTTTCGATTTCCACTTTAAACTAACGGGTAACTTTCATTCATCAATGCTGTACCTACTTATTTCACAGAGAATTGCGTTAAACACTTCGTATCGTTTAAAAAATACTTAACCTTTCTCTGGATATGACATCCATGTTGAAATGTAAATTGCGTGCCATTTATTTTCGTCAGATTTTTTTTTTACATCATTATCCAGCCCATAAGGGGATGTCATAAACTTTTATAGCTTATACTTTCAATTCTAAATTCCTTTTAAGAACAAAAAATATATATTTTATCTTATCATTTGCCGGGAAAATAAATCATGTACCCGTTTCGCCTAAATGCGAAGCTTTATAGCATCCACACACACAATACGGACATTAGCACTCCACTACAGAGTGCTGTGCGCGCACGCTACGCTTACATATTATCGAGCGACAAATCCACGAGAAAAAGAAAAAACAACACTCCTTGTGCTCACTGCACTGGTGTCTGGTGTGGTGGCCAGTGTCGGAAGTAACGAGCGGTATTAGCTACATAATGTTTCATTTCCAGCCATCATTTCTTTCTCTCTTCACAGACCATAGTCCATAATGTGTACCACCAAGATTAATAATTCGTCGCCCCAACGTTTATTTCATTCGATTCTATTTCGTATCATTCATGTACCATGATTTCATTGCGTTGAATATAAAAAAAAAGGAATCATCCAGATACAGTTACGCTATGCGCTTCCTTAGCTCGGCACGAGATGGAGATGGGGAAAATCATAAGATATACGAGGATAGAATGAAAAAGCGTAGCGAAAACTATCTGTGCAACTCATCATCCATGGTACAAGCAAAACACACATTCGTCTGGGGTGAATGGGCGGCTTAAAACGCCATTTGTTTGGCTCACCAGTATGATTGATTTATTGTTTCGTTTTCGGTCTTATGAAAGGAGTTTGGGTGATACAACGTCGGCTGCCAACCGCCACCACCACCGACCACATGGTCTGGTTTGTGTGCTCTCTAATGCCCACTCGTCGACCACAAAAGTCCTCAAAGCAGGAGCACACTACACTCTGCTGTCTATAGCAGTGTACTACACCCATTTGGCAGTCCCAAATGCATACACTTTTCCCAAAATAATGAATAAATATTGCGTCGTATCTCGGTCTTTCTTTGTGCCAGCTCAACCCCTCCACCCACCGTCGCCACTACAACCCACAAGTGTACTTATCGTAAATCCCATCGTTCTGCACACGGAGTAGCGTATCGTAGTTTTTTTTATTTTTTTTATTTGCCTTTCTTGTGCTCTTCATACTGATTAATGTCCCCTTTCCGCTTTAATCCTATTTTATAGAGTGTGTGATGTGCATCAGCAGCAATAGCAGTGGTAGTGCAAGAGGAGAGCTATATTGAAGCAACAGCCTGGAGCCGATTTTGTCTACAGCGTAACAATGAACGAATGAGTGCAACTGAGGGTCCTTGAGCTGTGCTACTCGTCTTTCATAGCCCCATCAGCATACGATATTGTCTTATCTCCGGTGACACACAACGCCTCACACGAGTAACTAGATACAATTACTGGGCTTTGTGGTCGAGGGATATGTATCCATCAGCGAAATTTTCCACACGGCCTCCATCGCCGCAATTTGTAAACTTCTCACCCCCGTCTGATTATCCATCTGCGGCGGCGGCAGCAGCATCGTCCGTTCCTCATCATCATTCAATGTCGATGCGACATCCTAAATCGTCGAAAAGCATGATGATGGGTAGCGATGCGGACAGCATTTCCAGTGGGAGGATGGTCTCATCCAGCACAATAAGTGGGCGAGGTGATTTAATATTTCCCGATGACATCGACAGCATCGAATTCTGCTTGCCACCGTCAAATGAGATGCTTCGAGCCGCCACAAATGCGTGCCATGGAGACTCGTCGTTTTCGGAACGTCGACGACGAGGACACAGTCGGAGAAGTAATCAGAAGTTGGACGTCGAAAAGCAGGTAAGCTTTGTTGTTGCATGGTCTCATAGCGATTGTTAATGTAATTGTATTTCCAGGTGAAATGGTCACGAAAGAATATAGCTGCTACAATGGATCGTTTCGAGCCGAATCAAACTCTGGAATATGGCTTTGCTGCTGGTGTTATAGCGCCGAATGTGCCACTGGAGATTACACCGACCGCTGGCACCCCGCTCCACCAATCAATGCCAGTGACGCCGCAGCAGCAAGCGCCCATTAACCATGTCTATTCGTACGCCTATTACGAGCCCGGTGCTGCCAAATGTCATACGAACATACCTCACAAGGATAGGCTGTCACCAATTCAGACAATTCCTGGCCCGTCAAAGAGTCCGCCTAGGAATTCCATCCGAGCCCTGTTAGCCAAGAGTTTCCGTTCGAAAGCACTAAGTGCGTCGAACTCTTCGGCCGAGGAACGACACACGTACACCACTCGATACGGTACAACCGAAAACCTATACGAAGAGGTGAACGACCAGAAAATACGTAAAGTCCTATCCGACAATCGTATAGGCTCGGCCAATACTGGCGCCGTTAAAGAGGAACTCCGTCGTGTGCAGCACAACCATTTTCGTGTCCTTGATGAACTGAATCTGTCCTTGGAAGCGCTCATAATGCCACCCACACCGCCCGACATCAGTCCCACCCAGGAGGAGAAGCCACCAGCGATGTCACACACCAGCCTGGAGAACCTGTCCAGCACTCTGAACTCGATCGAGCTGAAGGACCATACCTGCATCAATCCGGAATTCGATGAGGGAGACCTGGATAGCGGATTCAGCGGCAGTGGTAGTAGTAGTGGTGCTAGTTATAATGAAAGCCTTAGATATTACAAAACAGGTACACAATCTGTGATGCATACAACAACTCTGCCACATAACCTAAGAAGTTGTCGGTCGTCAACAGCCTCTGGTACCTCAACATCAAAGAGCAGTATGAACTCGTCCGAAGACCAAGGTATTGGCATGCTGACAGCGACGACTTCATCCTCGCCATTCAACTACAATCGAAGGTGCTCGGATACGCAGCGGTCATCGGCAAGGTCCTCTTCGGCGACGACCGGCACGAAGCCGAAGAAAAACTTTTGGACGATAAAACCGTGATGCTATACTGCGATACGAAAGTTTTGTCGCAAGTGGAGTATTGTGGTGGTGAGTTTTCACAAATAAAAGAATGCTTACAAATTTTTGTGATTGTCAGTGGAATAGTCATCTCTTGCTTTTCGTATGCAAACAGTATGAGGTCTTTGTTTTTGTTCATGTGTCGCGCGTCACTAGGCACAATATCTTATGTATGAATAGGCGAAGGCAGATAATTAAGAGCCACTTTCAGTGCCTTAAACACAACATATTCGCTGCATTTTGTATTCTTTGGAAATTTGTGTAGATAAGCAATGTTGTGTATAAGCCAGGTTAATGTAATGGTAGACTCTCTACCAGTGGGCGAACTCTAGTTGTAGAAAAGGTGCGAATCGAAATGCCACGAACTCAGGGAACGAAGTAAACTCCTTACACAAGGCGAACATATTCCTAAACCGCATGGAAAGTTATTTTTGTCTGTACTAATACAGCGTGGGCCAAATACAAGATTCTTTTTAAAAATGACCAAAATTAACTTTTTCCATGTATTATGGCTTGATTAGTAAGAGCAAACGTTTCCAATTATTATGGAAAACAACGTCGTTCAAGCGGCTGCCTCTCGGCTGGCTTCACAGTAGCGCATTCTGTCACTCCAATTTTTCCAGGATCTTGTTGATGATTTCGGGCTGTAGCTCACGGATTGCTTGGACGATATTGGCCTTAAGTGCTTGAGTCGTTTCCGGATTGTTGGCATAACATCGGTCCTTCACTGTTCCGCACAAAAAAAGTCCAAAGTTGTCAAATCGCAGCTTGGCCAATTGACATCGCCAGGGCGGCTGATAACACGATTTAAGAATTAGGAGATCGATTGTGGCATGGGCTGTGTGGCATGGCGCGCCATCCTGCATGAACCAGAGGTCGTCCTAATCCATGTCTTTAATTTTAACATGGCTCCCACTACTGGAACATTGTTCCCAGCCTCATTTGCGAAGAAGAAATTGAGTCTCACACTATCGGCTACAGCAGCCACATTCTCGTCTGTGCGCACATTACGACGACGGGGACCATGAGTGTTGTCCACTAGCATACCAGTGTCACGTAAATTTTGCAGAAACTGGCGTACAGAAGGCGCGGTGGGTGCTTCATTTCGGCCAAAACTTATTTTCAAGAAACGCACTATTTGAGCTACACAGCACTCACTTTGGAAATAAGTTTTCAATATTTCTCAACTTCATTCAAGTGTAAAGCGACTCATTTCGCTCCGCGGAGGTATGATACTGACTTTCTGTCAAGCCTTCGAGAGGAGAACAGCTGTCAGTGTCAAAACAAACTGTGATTTAAAAAGAAGCCATTAGATGGCCCACCCTTTACAGTTTCCAGTTTCCCGTTGATGGGAATCAAATCATGTAGCTAGAAATACGCTCGTGAATATCGTGACGTCTTGTGGCGGTCAAAGTATTTCTTTCGGTTGTAGATAGAAACTTTTTTGGGTTAAACGGATTTGAGACAAGTTGGACCAAGTTGCATTCATTGCTGAACTAATAAAGATTTCTTCAGTTTTGACAGAGTGGAGAGATAAACAGCCATAACATATCTATAAAGCCAGCAAGGTTGTAGCTCTGAAGGCTGAAGAATTTTTCTTGGTTCTTAAATTTTGTTACTTGTCACACAGCTTACACAACTGTAGGGATGACACTGATGGTTATGGTTATATATAGTGGACTTGGATTTTCATTTCATCTTTCTATTATGGAAAGTAATCGATAGGTATATGCGTAGGCTGGCACCGTGTAAGCCTCAGTACCCGCGGTCGAGAGAAAATGTGTACCCGCTGTACACTGAGACTGAACTTATTTTTGACAATAAAAAAGCTTTCTGGCACGGTATCGGGTACGGGATAGTAAGTGTGGGTTCTTTTTGCAGAATCTGTATAATGTGGACGTGGTATTCGATTGGGCACTCTCAGGGCGCCTTTTTTTTGCTCTAGATCCCTTTTGATGTTCGATTGGTAGGAAAAAGTAAAAATTCTTTTTCCGATTTCTGAGCAGTTTTGCTTATCTGGACTTTTTCTCCAGATTTGTTTCAGATTTACCAATGCAAGTGTGTTTGAGTTGACAGCTAGTGGAGTTTGTTTACGTTTTCTTGAAATTTTTCACCTGCAAAGAAACACATTGCTGCGCGTGGATCTAGTTTTGTTAATTATTTATTTTAAAACGTTTCGAAATAAATCTGGGCGCAAATTTCGAATGTTTTAATATAAAATTTACCCAGTGAATGGAAAACACTTGTAAAAGTGTTAAAGGCAACACATATTTCAAACGCAGGAATATCAACACAAACACGTTTTTATGTTCGAATAGCCACACGAATTCTGAAATCTGAGAGCGAATCTGAAGAAGTCCAATCGAATACCACAAAAGTGGGAACATTTTATCGACGAATGACATTCCTGGTCTAAAACCGCGCACTGAAAGCAGTCAATTAGGTCTGAAGTTAGACTCTTCTTATGCAGTGTATACAGTTGCCCAATTGGCAATTGCTAGTAATCTATAAACCTTTCCGTACCGAAATTGCCAATAAAAATCAGACAAATTCTCTCTCTCCACTCAGATTTCCGACTGGATTCCGTCCATTTTCACTTATAGGCATGCCATAACTAAACAGTCAAATGGTATCCCCACACTAAATCTATCAAGATGATTCTAGAAAATTATTGCCCAAACCACAGAGCTACTTATGTAAAAATTACGACTACCAATTCCGGACGTCAACATTTACTTACTCGAATAACTGACTCGATTTTATAGCTAGCAAACTTCATTCTTTTATGAGAGCCTATATACAATCATGAAAGTAGCTGTAGTGCGATAGTCTTTAACATGTTTATTGAAAATGGTTTTATAAGCTTATTCTTGTAAGAAGAACTTTTCGTCAAAAGCAATTCCGAATAAGGAAAACAGTCAGCAGCAATAACACTTGGAAATCGAATTTTACTGAAAAGATGAAAATAAAACCACAAAGTCGATAAAAAAAAAGAAGAAAATCTTCCCTCTCATTGCACTGCAATAATTTAAATTGGATTCATGGCCATTTGTTTGTGTCCTCTAGAATGATCGCCATGGGTATCTAAGCCCATATACAGACAGACGACATCACAACCAATCCACCCCATTGTACTCCCACAGCACATTTTAATAATTTCGTATCGTACGGAAGGACAGACATACCACTGATAAAATCGATACCATCTCACTGCCACTGCCACACCGTGCCCCGGGACAAGCACCCATTCCCACTCCCAGAAAGAAAAGTCAAAAGCGACTACCGAGATAAGAATTAATTCAGTCTGGCTGGCTGGCAAAAAAAAAAAAAAAAAAGTAAAGGGAATTCCATCATGATTTACGCAAAAGACTCGGCGTCGAAGATCTGGGGCGACATCTCTCGAAATTGCGTATTGCGAGTGCGTCTCTGTTCTTTTTTTTATGCGATAGTACATTTAATCTGACACCGATATGGGGCGAAAGGCAAATTTTCAAGGGAACAGGGGATAGGAGTGTATTCTACCCTCATCCAATATTGCAAAAGCAAAAGAAAAAATCTTTAAGATACAATAGGGGTTAGTCAACAACGAAAAGATTTGGAGAAGATTTTTATTACATCACACACAGCATCCAAAGGCAAATTGACATATTTATTACTGTACGGACGGATCAATTTCTTTCCCCCTTCGGTAGTGGTACATTTTTCATGCTCGCAACTCGCACTATAAGGCGCTTTTGTGGGATTAGCGCAACGCACGGATAATGTTCGACTAAGGAAATTAATGAATTCTAGTGAAGATATCATCACGATTGAACTGTATGGTGTGTATTCAAAAATGAGGGTGCGGGCGGGCGGTCGGTGGCCAGTCAAATGGAAATACTTATGAGGGTATTTGGTTCACGTATCTTTACACAATTGGTGATGACATGAAGAGTTTGGTTAATTGATTTTTTTTTCCGTTCTTCTAATCTTCTTTTATTTGAAGATTTTCTTATTGTCATGAGAAGTTCTCCCAACTGTTGTATTCAATTCTGTTAAATCGTGCGATTCCGATTGGAGCTGGAGGTAGGTAATGCGCCGGGAAGTAGTTCAGTCGAAAGTAATGCAGTCAGACGTTTTGAAGCGGTATCGCTTTCAATTTTAAAATTGCAATGGTTTTTTTCTGCTTAAGAGAAGACTACAAACTTTTATACTTTCATTGACTTTCGGCCTTACCAATAATCAACTTTGGTTTGGCAACTTACGCAAAGAATCCACACTTTTCAAAATCCCTTTACCAATAAACAAATATGGTTGCCACAATATCACTTAATGGAGGGTCAAATGTTTATGTTGAGAAAGCCATGTTTAAATAAATCCTCCCTTAATAAAACAAAAGCATTCTGAAATTTCGATGTTTTTTTTTATAATTAGTTAAGTTAAATTTTGTCTGTACAGGAAAACTAAAAAAATACTTATGAAAACAGCAGCAATTATTTCATGTCATCATTTCAAAGGTATATGGGAGATCCGGGCTTTTAGGTTGACAGTTCAAAAACTTTTCGGTAATTCATAGTTCTTTTCTATCCAATTGGCTGGCGTTTCAACAAATATTTCCAACAAACCTATGTAATCTGATACAATTCCCGGCACCTGAAGAAGAAATAAAACATCAACAACCTATTTGGCAAGCAAAAATCATATTTCCGGTGTAATTGAACTCATATTTCTGAATTTAATTTTTGCAATTTCAATATCGACAGAAGTCGTTTAACTCTCAAGAAAAATTTAAAAATTAAAATTTACTGGTCAGGTTTGAAAGGAACTGCAGTTCAAGTACTCGCAAAGCGAGAGCGAAGTAAATGCTATGTTCGAATTTTCAAACTTACTTTACCAAAGTAGGTTTTTATTTATACCGATTCAAAGCAATTGGTAAGGACTTTAACTTTAATTTTCTACAACTTTTTGCTCAAAGTAAATGCTACTATCTATACATACGACCCAATTTACGCTACACGACTTCAAATCTGGCGGCTACATTTTAGAATTATACAAAAGGTTTGTGTTTTAAATGAGGATTAAAAAATTCAAATTTTATATAAAACATAAAGCCCTAACAATGAAGAGCTTGAACGAATTTTTATACTGCCACATCGATCGGTGGAAACAACTCGTTTTACTCGCTTTCCCTTTTTCGCTTCCACTTCGCTTAAGTACCTATCCTCATCAACCCGAATAATCCTTTACAAGTAGATATACGGGAGTAGAGATTCGAGGGTGAGGGTTAGAACACTGCTTCAACCGTTCGGCATCTTTATAGACACACTAGGCAGTTGGGGTTTAAATATCTTATAGAAAGACGTGGTCAAAATCTATAGAAACAGCGATTGGCGTGAGTTATTCTTCGCAACACTAATGAGTTGTCGATGGAGTTCACCGCAGATTTGAGTTAGACAAAGCGCCGTACTAATAACAAATTTTGGTCTCGACTTTAAATTTACTCACAAAGCTCACAATTGCGAAATTTGTATGGAAAATATAGCCACTGTGAACAACTAAAATTTAGAGTCGAAACTAAAAATGTTTATTGTTAAGGCCAAAAGTCTTTCACTACCTCAGAATCAAATTAACTTCTGCTTAACATACTCGTATCTATACTAACGAACGAACCACTGACAGCTAGGCGAGTTCTTCTGATCACGTTAACCGACCTCTTTAAAGCAGAGAAAGTTCGTCAACGTCACCCAAATCCCACACAAAAGGACGCGTTTGTCACGGACATGGTACTAAACTCTATACAAATTCAAGTTATCAAAATCAAACGTAAATTCGATGTAAAAGTATAGCTAGAGGCAGTAGCCTTGCCGTTATTTTTTTTTTTAAGACTATTTGGTCGATGGCGATTCAAGACCTAAAACTTAACTAATGAGGACCTATCAGGTTGGTTATAGTTACTTATAGCCATATGTAAAATCAAACCGTAAACAATTTCATATGCTTTCTTTTGACCACTTAAACTTGACGAATGAACTCAAACTTCGTTTTAAAATGTTGCTTATGAACTAAAGGATGTTTTTTTTTTATTAGGGGTTTAGAAATTTGAAATGGAATAAAACAAAGATGATTTGTTTAAATTGACGTGGAAATTTACTTTATTCGAAAGATAATCGTCTGGCATTATGATTTAAGTATGATTTCTGGCATATGACCGCCACGGCTGGCTCGGACGTAGTCTAATCTGGAGGTCCTATTTTCGATGACTTTTGTCCAACATTTGTGGCCGTATATCGGCAGTAACGCGGCGAATGCTGTCCTCTAAGTGGTCAATCGTTTCGGGCTCATCGGCGTAGACTAGCGACTTCACATATCCTCACAGAACATAGTCAAGCGGCGGTAAATCGCCAATTGGAGGCCAATTCACGGATCCGCAATCCGTGGAACTGTGAGTTACAAAACGTTTCCTTATTCAATAAATCAATTGTGGCACGAGCTGTGTGAAATGTTGCGCCGTCTTGTTGAATGTTGAAACCACAGCTCCTGCACATCATGATTGTTCAATTGATGAACGAAAAAGTCAGTAGGCATGGCCAGCATCGTTTTTAAAGAAGTACGGACCAATTATTCCACCAACCCATAAACACACCACACAGCCAGTTTTTGTGGATGTTACGAAGTCTTAACATACACTCGAGGATTATTATTACTCTAAATACGGAAGTTTTGTTTATTGACGCATCCATTCAAGATTCAACCAAAAGTGGGCTTCATCGCTAAACACCTTAGAATGGACGTAGTGCGCGATACGTATTTCGAACAGAACCATGATTTTCAAAATAAATTAGCACAATTTGGAAGCGTTGTTCAGGCGTCAGTCTATTCATGTTGAAATGCCAAAACTAACTAAAGAAAAATCACTTGACAGCTGACAAAATGGCCGCCTGTTAAAATAGTGTTGCCATCTTAAAGTTCCATACCTCTAAAAAAACACCCTTTATAAAATTATTTTATCTGTGATCGGAAAAATTGTTCGTATTCGTAATTTGCAATTTTTTTTTGATAAACTATAACTTTATAATTCATAATCAACACCTTAAGACCAAGATTGAGTTCAACAGTCAAGTTTAATTGCTCAAAAAAAGCTTACGTTAATAGATTTTGAATTGAAATTAATTTTAAGATAATTCATAATTTGCAAAAAGATTTAAGATTTTATGTACCTAGTTTTAAGTTTTGCGATAAAGATTAGATTAAGTTTAATTTTAAATTATACATGAACTATGGACAGACACCAACAATTGAATCAAGTTTCAGTTTTTTTTTTTATTATTATCATTTTTCTTCATTACATCAACAATTTGTGTTTTAATTTGACGCCGGAAATTGTTTTCGTCCCACAGTTGTTGTGATAATCAGCAATCTCTGCACCCCAATTCCGAAAAAAAAAACAGGATGTGATTTTCAAGCTTAATTCCGTTTATTTGTAGGTCTTTCCTGAGCCACCCTGGATTTCATTTTTCTTCAAAGCAATTTTTTCCACACTATACCATTCCGATGGTGACCTAATAAATTGCCCCACAAGGAATACAGGAAATCAAAATAAAAACCATATAAATTTGGGTAACCTTCCACCATTAACCGTATTGAAAAATCTTCTCATTTGTGTACTCATACATCAGCGACATGTATAATTGTATATTGTATATTCTGGTAAAAAAAAAAAAAAACACTCCCAAAAATAAAACAACGAAGCCTTCTGCAAATAAAACAAAAACAGGCAAAAAAAATAAACAGATCTGCCTTTCTAGGTGAGTGCAGATATTGTTGGCGGTGTACAAAAGCCAAACGGGATATCCTGCTGCCGCCACCATTTGCAAACCCTACTAGTAGAGTGGTTGCGTACATTGCCACCATCAAGCTACAACAACTCGTGGCACATCAGCCATCTAACTTGACAAATCCCATTATAGATGAGGCCACAGATAGCACAAATTGCACCAACATACAGCTAGGCTATGCGTACTGTTAATGTTGTTTGGTTTATGGGATTTTGGGACACGATAGGCTGGGTGGTAAGTGCGACAACATTGTTTATCAGAACGTGGGACAAAAAAAAAAAAAAAAACACCAAACACCGCAAAAATATTTTAACAAAAAGACAAAGTCGACATTTGGTTTCCACAGCCAGACACCTAAATCGTTTATGGTGATACAAGCAATAATGGTGCTGTGGGAGTCATTGTTGTTGTTTTTGTGATTTTCCCTTTTTTTTAATGCCGCAGCAGTAGTGGCGTCAGTGGCACCACGTATCTACTAGGTAAGATAGACATAGGGCCAGCGAAAAAGGGATAACAAAACGAAGTCCATGCTAACGACATAAACATTTAGAGGACATTTTTTTTAAAGTTTGCCATAGCGTTTATTTGGTGCATTTATTTGAAAAGGATGTAGTAGTTAGAGGCAGAAGAAGGGCAACTTGTGCCTTGAACATGTGTAGTAAGTGTGATGGGGATCTTTTGTTTCGGGTAAAGAACTTATTTATAATTAGCGATTACCCATCGCAATTGGACCTTTAATACGAGTATGTGTATAGTATACACAAGCAATTTGAATTTCAGTCTGAGTCTAAAACGTTCGTTTTATTAGTTACTACCAGTGTCAGGGGCGGTTCCTTAGGTGTGTTGCCAGAGCTGTCATTATACATACAAATAAGAAATAAGTAGCTAAAATCGTTTGCAAAACTGCGAAGTGCCTCAGTGCTTGGTGTGCAGGACTATCGATTGAGGGGTCGCTTAACCGACCGGGAAAACTCAAACTATACCAGGGGTCAGATTCTGACGTTGAAACGTTTTGGTGCGCCAGACTGTTTTGCTCTAAATTGCAGTAGTTAATTATTCGGACACGAAAACATTTGAACGTTTCGCCCTACAGAATACCGACCCAGGTATAAAGTATAGTCCACGGCGACACCTCTTCCGAGCGTCTGACAAATATCCAAGAGCATTAATGTCCTAAAAAAGCTTTTCAATTCTCTCACACAAACGGACAGTTGTGAGAAGATAACAAAGCCGAGTAATGAGTTGGCTCTCTGAATTATCACACAGCTTCGCAGTGGGGTTGCTAACAGATTGACATTTAGTCATAGTGAACTTTAAACAGTTTTTGAGTCATGCGTCGGATGGAAAAACTATCTAGATTTTGTTGAAGTAGGCATAAGTCATGTTGATGGGTTTTCAAAATTTGATAACTACGAGACTGCGACGTAAATAGAAGGCACGGAGTGTTTTATGAATAGATGGCTAGATGGCTGTGTTGTGGAATGCAAGGCCGAGACAAGAGGCGAAATCAACTGCTCCGAATACTGTGAAACTGATGTCCATATTTAGAAAATAGTACTTTTGACAAAATGGGTTCAAAGCCTAAGGTAGACAATCCAAAAAAGATTATTATAGATATAACTTCTAACCTATAATAAGCCTTTCAAGGGGGAAGCAAACGAACCAATATACATAATGGTGGTGTTATCTCTTCAATTAATGTGTAAAATTCTATAATTTTTATGCTAACGCAGTCCAGTCTTTTTCCGTATTTCGTCCATCTTTGTTGAGATTTTTTACGAGAATAAATTCTTTATCCACCAAAAATATTGTATTATCTATTTGGTCAGTGAAATCCCCGAGCCCGAGTATGATTTAAGGCGAGGGAACAGATTCGTAAAGCGTTTCCAGACGTCCCGGATTTAATACAGAATTTCAGTTGTCCTAAATTTCCCAACCCATCACAGCATAATTATATAAAAAAAAAAAATGCGTTAGAAATTGATTCAAATTACATTTTTCAGCTGATGGCAGCTCTTTTTTTGGCATTCCAAGATTATTTAAAAATAAATTCGTTTGAAAATTTGTGGTTACTTCGCAAACAATTGCTATCCCTTCCGTAATACGCTTTAGTCTCCTTTACACGCAGCTGACTTTTCAGCATGATTTAATGTAACAAAAAAATTAGGAAAAAAAAAAAGAGATAAATATGTAGTATCTATCATACGGGATAAATAAATTCTGGTTAGCATTTTGAATCAAATACACCTATCATATAGCAAAATGTAATTTGTACAAATTGACAGCCGTCACCCAAATAAATAAAAATAATTTTTTATATTGTCCGGGAGAAATCTAGAAATCCCGGGTTTTTTGTCAACCCTAGACTCGTGTAAGGGTGATTATCTAGAACAGAGGTTCCCAATTTTGTTCGGCCACGGAACCCAAAATTATCAAACTTTTATTGGCGGACCCCCCACATTGATATTAGGTCCGTTCCCTTACTTTCTGGTTAAATTTTTGCAATATGTCACATTTCTCTCATTGCGAGAGAATTCGCTCAACGAAATTAAATGTAACAAAAAAAAAAAAAAAAGGAACGCGTTGAACGAACCACAAATTTGAATAGTGTGTTTTTTTTTTTTCTGGGCGGAAATATTCAAATATCAGTAGAAAAAAGCACAAATTTATATTTTAGACCAAGATTTCAAGATTTGAATTGCTTTTATTGGAAAATTAAAAAAAGTTCAATTATTTTTCTTCTTACATCTATTTTATTGCAACACAAGCATAAAATATAAATAACATCAAATAAAAAGTCAGATATAAATTAGCATTTGACCGATTTGACAACCATCTGTCAGGAATAACCAACTAGCCCAAATAAATTTCTTGGGCTAATATTTGTAGGGTTTTATGTACAAACCACTGTCCCCCTTATTAAATCAAAATTCAATAAAATAAAACATTCAATTCAAATTTTGAAAATAAAATAAATAAATAAATAGTTGGCGCAACAGGTCCGGAGGGACCCTAGGCCTAGCTTCTCACAACCATTCGTTTTGTGTGAGTTTCTCATTTTTGGAACGAATGGAAGGGATCTACAATTTTATGCCGACTCCAAACGGCTAATTGAGAAGCTCTTTCAAGACATTTTTACTCTCGGATGTTTGTCAGACGTTCGCGAGAGGTAGCGCAGCGGAAAAAAAACCCTAAGTCGGAATTGGGTTTTTGCGGGACTGAAAATACTTTCTTTTAATATTTTTAACAAGATTCATTGTGAACGCATCCATTTGAAGTGCAAGAAAACTTTTCAAGATGAATGCATCCACTCACGAACTTACATTTCACTTCAGGTGCTAAGTTGTTCTCGTGTAGATATGTTTTTGTTTTGTACTGTAATCTTTCTCTCTTTCAGTTTTTATTTTGAAATCAAAATTTACTTTGGGAAAATGACCGAACCCAAAGAAAAAGACAAAAAAAAAAGAATATTCATATACCCAGTGTTGGGAACAAAGTATATGCATCCAATAAAACTTTTATTTCACATTTTTTTGACTCTGGTTTTCAAAAATATAAAAAGGAATGTTGTCCCCCTTTTACTTTTTGAATACTTGTCCCCCCCTAGAAAACTCACGATGTCCCCCTTTTCGTATTTTGTAATCTGGCAACCCTAGGAGAGACAACCATTCGTTTTGTATGCGTTTCATTTTTTTTTTTGAACTAATGTAAGAATAGATTGTTTCGAACATAAATGGTGTCCTTATTTGATTAAAAAGTTAACTTAGGGATTTTATAAGTTTTTTCATAAATTAATAATAATAATAATTTGTGGATAATTTGTGGAAAGTTACATAACGTACATATTAATATTACGTTATCACATTTATTTCACTTATCTTTTATTCATTCAATGTCTTGCATTATTTTACTAAAGAAATATTCAATTCATGTACGCTTTATCCGTGGCCCATAGTATTAGGATCCATTTTTGACTTTACTAAAAACACTGTATGAACAAATACATATAACACACAAAATACACTACACATTTAAGGTTTTAATATTTCGCGAGGTAATATATGAATGACGCTGTTATTAACCTCGCATTTTTACAGTTTTATTTACAATTCATTTTTATTGCAATTTGTAGGTACTGACACAATGGTTTTGTAGTAAAAGATTTAGTAATTTGATAATAGATTTTTTTGAATTAATAAACTCTTTTGAACAATTTTCTATTTTTTTTTTAATTCAACAAACTACTGTCAATTTCATTTTCAGTGAATTTTTTAAGTAATTGTAATTGTAGGTATTTGTGAAGATTAAAATTAATGTTGATCTCTGTACTGCTGTACTGTGTTTTTGGAGCTTCAACATTTCGATAACAATCGTCATTTCAGACGACGTGTTTAGTACACAGGCTTTTACTGTGATGTGATCCATATTTGTATGGTCGTTTTAAATTTTGGAGGACAGGTCAGGTAGACGTCTCACTTTCTAACAAAATTTGAGCATCCTGTGGAGAGTAATTCAAATAACTATAAACTACGATTAGTTACTAGCGTTGTTATCTTTAAATGGCTGTAATTACGGTCGTACAGTACTTGTAGCCTAGAGTAAATTACATGAACTGTAGGACGATACTCTATTAATGGCCGTAGGTATACATTTTAATATCTCCAGGGAGAATAAAAAAACAAAGTGTAATTTCGTGTCCTTATAACAGCCTTAAGCCAACGATATGGGTATTTTTTTTTTAACTTCTATCTCAGCAAAGCAAAGTAAAGTTGATTTTTCAGCACGCAATTACAACAATTCAACTTCATCCAACTTCACATTTTTAAGATCCACACCACGTCTCTATAAAAAGTGGAAGTGACTTGACAGTAGCAGCTTATATTGGAACCTTTTTAATGGTGACGTCTGTGGAAACTACTAGTAATCTGCAAACTAGAACTCGAGACACAAAACATTTTATACATATCAAGCACAAATTGAATGTGTCTGGAACAGTTTTGTTACTTTCCTTTGCTGAGCTAAGTTTTAAAAAAAAAAACAATCCTGATAATGATGACAACTCTATTATTAATAAATAATTTACCTTATCCATAATTTCAGTTCCAAAACGTTCAAAAAATTCGTTTGTCTCTTTACAGGAGTATAATTCGAAGACTGCCTCATGCCATGTAATTCAGTATCAGTGTTCAAAAAAATTATCAAAATGTGGAGACACCGAAGATTGTAGACAGCCATTTTTCTGTAAATAAAACGGTATGCAATTTGCCGATGAACATATTTTCGTACACAGCAATAATGTATACATGCATTATTTATTTTCTTTTTCGCCTTTCCTAGAATCACTGAAAATCTATGTATCAGCACTTGCGGATATATACATAACGTTAACTATAAGTTTAATGGAAAACAAAAAGAACACGGAGTTATGAACCTGAAGTGAAAGCTGCCTAAAACTTAACACACACTCACAAATGGAGAATAAACTTGGAAATGTATTTAAATTAAGAAAGAACATCATGTACTCTCTTTTAGCATTTAATTATGTATAACGAAATCTATAATAACATTGAAATCACTATTATTTTTATAAAAATATGAATTCTAGATTCTGGCTTTGAATTGAATTATTTTTTTTTTTAATCTATAATATCGCACCCTCAGTACAATAGAGCGATAAGTCAAAAAATGTGTTTTTTTAGTTATTGATGAGTAAGCGTTGCTTTCAAAAGTACTTTTATTTTAAGGGGCTTGCCATTTCCATATTCAAAAAAATACCAATGATATGGGCATAAAACAAAAAATAAGAATATAAAAAGTTTTGAAGTTGTTCGCATTTTCCAATGCAAAACTCAGCTAACTCTAAATACTAACTTATTTTCACCTAAATGTGAAAGTTTTTCCGAGCAATATAGAGACTACCCGAAATAAGTCTTAAAACTAATTACTTTTAAATAAAAAATCTATGCAATAGAGAGACATAACGAAATATATCACTTCAATTATCATTCATTCTAATGCAAAACAGACTTAACCCGAAATATATCTCATTGTCTCCTATATTATTTCCATGCAAAAGAGCGATAAATGACATGAATTTTGACTTATTGCTATATTGCACTTAAAATATTTTTAATTACTAGAAGCTAACTAAAAAACATTGTTTATTTATAATGAATTGTTTATTTAAATAACAAATGTTGTTAAAAATTAAACGTTTATTGTTTTGTTTTTCTAAATAAGTTTCAGCATTATGAAATATAATTTTGTTTGGCAAGATACAAATGAAAGTTATATCCTCAATTTTGTAGATAGCGTTTTCTCGAAACTACGTTTTTTGATATATCGCTCTATTGTACTGAGGGTGCGATATAGTTGATGACTATACATTCACTAATATGCATATTCGTATTTAAGAACAACAAAAAGACGTATTTAGAAATTATGAAATATTTATAGAAATATATTTACCTAATTGTAAATGTTCTGTATAAATGTACAATTTTTAGAAATTTAAAAAGAAAACACAAAAAAAAAAAATATTACAGCAATGGAGCACACAAAACTCTCTAAGGAGATACTAATATTAAAACAAATTCAATTTATTAGACATATATTAAAACATTCAGACTTTTTGGTAATTACGGAGATACACATAAAATTCAATGGCGAACCGTTTTATAAATATTACAATCGTTGACTTTAAATGCACATAAATGTCGCAAACAAATTTGTATTTAATTTTTCCTTTCTTCCTTTTTTTTCGTCAACACAATTTCATTGAACATTTAAAAATTCTGTATAAGAAACAAAAATAAAAACCACAACAAAAGTTTTAAATATTTCGAAAGTAGTATACGCGCAAGTAAAAGTTTGAGGAAAAATAAACAGAAGAAAATTAACATTTAAATCGAATCGAAGTTATAACATGGAGAATGATTGTTTTAGAAATTATTATGAATGGATAAATCCAAAAAGCTTAAAATGTGATATTTTGTAAAACTCGAAGAACAATATAAATATAAAAGGTTATAAATATTAAAATATCTAAATGGCATTGTTTTATTTGGGGGATAGCAAGATTGGTTTATGGTTTTGCACCTGTGGCATCAAACTGATTTGGTAGATGGGGTCGCATAAGCATCACTAAGAATCACTGCAGATGCCAAATATATTGTAAGGTAGTTTATATTTTGCGAAAAATAACTTTTCGAACACTGGTCCTTTTGGTGGGAGCATATTTTGCAGAAGATGTCCAAAACTGTCATTGAACTAGTGAGTGCTACTAAACTATGGTGCTGTAAGTAAAAGCTGATTCTCCGATAGAAAGAAAATAGATGCCACCAAAGTCATGTTCGGTAAAGAATTAAAATAGCCAAACTATTGAATTGTTTAATTTACAAGGATGCACTAACTAACTGACAACATATTGGTTCAACTAAAGAAAATACAGTATCTAAAGGTAAAGTAAATAAATGTCAATAAAAAGCCGATACATTCAATTCGTTTTTCATTGGGCAAAATTAAGTATCCGGGAGGTTCCGGAATCGAAAAATCACTTCTGAAACTGTTCCATTGGCATAAAAAATGTTCTTGTGATTCTGAGAAGAGAATTTCGCTTCTCGATTTGAAGGCAGAATCCACTCAAGAAGCATTCACACAAGTGTAATTTATGTATGTTATACAAGTCAGATGATAGCTGCCGTAGATTATTTTTTGGAATTTCACCAATACTTTTGTGGTTTCAATCAGAACCAGAAGCAGTTTTCTTCTTCCATTGGATTAGATAATGAGTGAATCCCCGAGTGAAACCAATGGAAAACACACAACATGCATGTTTCCACACTACACATTCACCCCTATCGAGGTATCCGTTCCCATACAACTTTCAGACAAAATTCTCTGATGACATATAGGACATAGCGCATCTTGTCTCATTGCGTGGTACCGCCTTATATCACCTTCGACAGCCGCACGGCACATTTTTTAAGAAACTTTGCAATTGCTGAATAAAATTTGGATGTCAAAAGCTCGTTTATATCGTGTGCTTCATTTATTTTGTTCAGAAACGGATACTTCGTTTAAATATTTGTAGGAAGAGGGTTCCAGAACAATCAGACCGAGCGATAGCGAGTTATCCGTCGGAACGGAAAATTCTCCGCAACGCATACTCTTTCGGAGGCTCAAATTCCATTCGAGATGTCCGACTTCGGAAGAAAAATAAGCAATTGATGGCGCACCGCACCGCACTCCAAAGGCGTTTGCCCCTGGCTTATGGGTTTTTCGAAAAAAATTGACTCCTGATCTAGATTCTGTCCAAACAAACATCGAGCTATCCACAATGTGCAATCATCGATCACACGTCTTTAATACATACCATGAGTATTTGATCGCATTCTTTAATTTCCAGAACACTATCTGCTTGTAGTGAGCAAGTCTTCTTGTCGCATTCAACCAATTAGAAGACATGCCTGTCAACCTCTCTGTTGCATTTAATAATTGGTGGATTGGTGGTGGTTGGGCTCGGACGGCGATTCGAAATACAGGCTCACTTTCTGACAGGGAAAAGAATAACAAAAACAACTAACAATTGCTAACAAATATCAATGAGAAACCCGTTCAAAAACGCGTTAAAAACGTAATAAAACGCGTCGAAAAACTTCTCCGAAAACTACTCAAAAAGGTCCTAAAAAAAAACTTTAAAAAGCTTTTCAGAGTTATCTGGGAGGAAATATTTTGAACGTCTGTCAACGCGGAACTGTCTCCCAAGCAAGCGCCAGCTCTTATCCAATCAACGAACAGGTGCGCTCCATGTCGTCGAGAAATGAGGGAAGTATCTGAAAATCTTCCGAACTTGAGGGACCGTATCTAACCTCTGCCCTGGAATAATTTTCTTGATTATTTCCATCCATGGTTTGATTTGTTTCCCCAACCGTGAGGGAAGCGGTAAAGCCCCAAATATTAGTCCCTAAAAACTTTCAGCTTAAGTCAATGTGTTATAAATATAAAGCCATAATAAGTGAACATGATAAGTACCATAAAATTGTATTAAAGCCATTCCTTTGGACATTTTTCCGAAGCGTATAAGTATACAAAAAAGAAGGCTGCTGAACCAGACGGCTTACCTGCCGAGCTCTTAAAGGCAGCCGGAGATGACTTGGACGAGTGCACTCGTCTCCAAAATTTGGTAAGAGGAAAGTATGCCTGATGAATGGAACCTCAGCATCGTTTGCCCGATCCACAAGAAAGGAGACTCTCTAAACTGCGCCAACTATAGAGGCATCAGTCTCCCTAACACTGCGTATAAGATCATGTCTGCTGTACTGTGTGAACGCCTGAAACCTTTCGTCAACGATCTGATAGGTCCCTATCAGTGCGGTTTTAGGCCCGGTAAGTCCATGACCGATCAAATATTCACACTACGGCAGATCCTGGAGAAAACCCAAGAAGTCCAGATCGATACTCCCCATCTTTTTATCGATTTTAACAGCATTTATAGAGATGAGCATTTATATACCTACAGAGCCATGTCTAGTTTTGGCATCCCTGCCAAACTTGTCAGATTGTGCAGAATGACGATGGAGAATGCTCGCTGCTCCGTAAAAGTCGGAAACAATCTCACTAAGACCTTTGATGTCAAAAAAGGATTTAGACAAGGACAAGACAAACTGTCATGTGACTTCTTCAACATCAGGCCAACACCAGAGGCACAATTTTTCATAAGTCTGTGCAACTACTTGCATACGCTGACGACATTGACATTGTTGGCAGAACACAGCGAGCTGTTACTGGAGCGTTTGCTAGTATTAGTACAGAAGCGGCAAAAATGGGTTTAGTGGTGAATGAGGGTAAAACAAAATATATGCTGTTAACAAGAAGGGACACACAACATCGACGAATCGGACAGAACGTCACGATAGACAGCTATAACTTTGGGGTAGTTCGGGACTTTGTCTACCTCGGATCCGCTATTAACTCTGAAAATGACATCACCTCAGAGATCAAGCGAAGAATCACTCTTGCCAACCGCTGTTTCTTTGGCCTAAGACGGCAATTGATTAGTAAGGCCTTGTCAAGAAGCACTAAGGAGATTCTATATAAGACTCTCATCATCCCTGTCCTGCTCTATGGCGCAGAAGCATGGACCCTAGCAAAAACGGATGAGGATCTTCTTGTTCGCTTCGAACGTAAAATTCTTCGAGTGATTTTTGGTCCCGTTTGCGTTGACGGGATTTTGAGGAGAAGATTTAACAGCGAACTCTACGAGCTGTACAGCGACCTGGTCAGAAAAGTACGCAATAGTCGTCTAAGATGGTTAGGACATGTAGAGCGAATGGACACCAACGCTCCGGCCCGGAGAGTCTTCGATTCCAACCCGGAGGGACAACGCAGTAGAGGAAGACCTCGCCTTAGGTGGCGCGCGCAAGTGGAAGGGGACCTCAACCAACTTGGAGTGCGCAACTGGAGGCAGTTAGCCAAAGATCGCGTTAACTGGAGAGGCGTATTGGTTGAGGCCCAGGTCCACCTACCACCCCGGACTGTAGCGCCACCTTAAGTAAGTAAGTATACAAAAACTCAAAGTCCTTAGAACATAAATTTCATATCTTAAATTAGAACCATCGACCAAACAACATCCAGCTTACAGTCTCAACGTTTCCAATACAACTATACAGTAGGTACACAATACACATCCTTATGTGAGAAGTTTCCCAACCAAACAATTCAGATGCAACAAATATCGTAAACAACCAAAAAGTCAATTTTGTCAAAATACATTATACATTATACCCACGGACGTATGAGAGTGAGAGGATCTGAAATATTTTTGTAAGCAGTTTTGTTTTCATTGAGTTGAGAATGTCTATCTGGCTGCTGATAGTGTCCTTTCCCTTGCTGTGCAAAAAGTACACATTTGGCCACTTTATTCGAAAGCACCCCAACCGTACCATCTTGATGCAAAAGGGATAAAAATTGTGTGCAATGTATGCAGAATGCCAAGAGGGCAGACGAAGTAAGAAAATATTTTCTTGGCCATTATGCAAATTTAATTCAACAGAAACAGAAACTGTATCCTTGCGGAAGGGAAGAAAACTCGCTGTGGGTAAAATGATTATTCTTTTTTATTCTGGCAGAGCAGCTCCCTCCTTGCGATTGTTGCTGGGGCCACTGCACTGATACTGTAGCTGGTTTTAACTGTAGAGCTCTTTGTCGTTAAGTTTCATTGCTTCGACCATTGACTTGTGATTTTGCAATATGCAGTCTGTAGCACCTTCCCCTTGGGGTGGGCTTTAGCCAGACTCAAGAGCGGCAATATGTTTGTTTGGAATTTTACTACAGATAAACAAATTTAGTGTTGTGCATCCTCACGAACTAGTCAAGCTGTGCTCTCTAAACTCTAAACGCTGATATATATTTTGTTTATACAATGCAGCGGGACAGACACGTACGTGAATTCCGAAAGGAATAACAATATTGTTGGAAGGAGATTCATTCCCCAGATGATAGAGATGGAAAAAAGCTTAACGCAATCCTAACCTGGCTACCGTATTCCTCTACATTTTTGTGTCCTTAAAGGGGAAAACTTTGATTCCGTGTTGTTTGTCTCGTAATATATTTATATTGCCATTATGCTTTGTTAGGGAAGGGCAAAAAGGATTCTACAGGCGCACGTGCGCCTGCTGAAGACTTACGTAACGAATCTTTTGTTTTGCATTTTAAATTTTATTTATTGCCTTACTTTGTAGAGTAGGCTTACGAGTTTGTTGAATGTTGAAAAGTTTCTGCCTCAATTCCGCCCCTTTAAATTGTAAAGTGACTTTTTACCAGACTATATTTATATCTAGCGACCTTTTATTTAAGACGCTAAGCAATGGCCATTTTGTACATTTTCCTTCGTTTGTTTCACAGACAGATATAGAGAGGTAACTAATTAAATTAGAAAGGAAAACGTATTACAGGGGATTAAAAGGGGCTTTAGCAACTCAGAACTATTTTAATTAGGTCATATTTTAGTTGGCCTTATCACAGAGAGAAGATTGTGCGAGGAAACGAATTTCAACTTATGATTGGTCGTACCTTTGGTCCAAATACACATTTGGGTTGGTCGAAATGATGGTTTGGAAGTAAAGAAGGGAGCTCGACTCTAGCCCTAGGTAAGTCTATGCACAGCTCATATAGTAATTTCAAACATATTATAATTGCTCTTTTGAAAGTGTGTTAGGCTAGGGATAGTATGAATCGGGTACCCGAAAAAAACTTCATCCGCATCAAAGCTTAACTTTTCAAATTGCCCCTTGAGAAAAAAAAAAAAAAAAAAAAAATTCCATCAAAAATTGTTTCTAAGAGTTCACGTCCGAGAAACACACCACAACATATAGCTTGATTTTTTTTTTTTTTGTTGGAAAGATAGTGCAAAGATGACTTTTCGTTTCACTTTTTTTAATTTTTGAGTTATCTGCCTTAAAAAAGCGTTCCTTTACTTTATTTATCTCCACCACTGTCATTTTAACTTTCATTTCCATTCTCGATGACGCTCTCTTTGACGATTTTTTTTGAGTCAAGGAACGGCATTGAGTAAAAATTCGTGAGAGTTGGTACAAATTTGACAAATTAGTAGAGGAACAGACATTTAGTTTCTTTAAAAATGTTGATAGTTTAAAGTATTAAAATATGGAATAATGTTAACAATTTGCTCTGTTCCCACCTTTTTTTCGACCATCCCTGGCTTTTTTTAGCACAAATGTTTGCCTTGAGCTCGTCAATTTAAGGCCTGAGGTCTGAGGTTTGCTGGCATATGTCTTGGCTTTTCAAAAAGAAGTGCGGAGATGTCATATTTGGATAGATGAAGTCAATGTTTCCATTTTTTTATAGCATACACATCAAGGTAATTGTAGATGTAGAAACTGCATTGTTTGATTTGCAGCTCGGCCGCACCATCTTGATGAAACCACTAACAGTCTAAACACATACTTTTGGGTAAACATAATGAATTATATTCACCGACAACGATCTACAGACGGTGCTTGTTGGCCACGATATTTCCAACGATATGAACGTTGAGTTGACACAACTTAACGACTTTTTGCAATTACTATTTCGACGTGTTGTTTCGGTGTGAAGCAATTCCAAGTTATAATTGAATTGACATTTCATAAACATGTCTACTCAAGTCAATCGGTTGATAAATGTCAAAGTTATTCAATACTTACGTACCGACATAAAAGTTGGCACACCCTGTATTTTTTGGAATATTTTTGTAATCACCGTGCGTACAAGAAGCATTCTGTTTCATCGAAAACATCATACATCGAATATCTATAAATGTTTTTGAATTGTAATATATTCAATATTGTCGAAAAAGAGAAATATAGAAGTAGATATATAAGTTATTTAAGTTTGTTTCCAAAATGATGAATAGTCAAGCATTTTTTTCTTATTTCGAAATAAGGGCTGCAGTAGGTACTTCAATACCTGATGTAGGTTCAATTTGAAACAAACAGCTGACGTCTTTCAGTACCTATACAATGCCAAATTATGTTCAGTTTAAAATTGTTTGAGACCATCAACAGACTCCTTCTAATAAAAATGTTTTCATTTAAAAATAACTTTTCCAGCGATATAGTTACTCAAAATAAATTAAATTTGTATAAGAATAACAGTGGAAAAAAAAGCAAACATAAAAGGAAAGCCATACCAAAAACAGACATTTAATTTTCCCAGCAGCAGTAAAATCAAAATAAATAAATCGGACGGAAAAATATACAATAGATGCGTTTACGTATGTTTTTATTTACCGCACCAAAAATAAAAAAATATTGCTGCAACTATGGGATAGTACCTCCGTGCAAAATGTTATTGCGAATAATAAATATCAACTGGATATTTTTCATCAGGAATATGATTTACAATATAACATTTTAGATTTTTTAATTTCGATTAATAAAGAACTATCAAACTTTCATCAACTTAATGTTAATATATCCTAATTTTAAACATTCATGTTTTGTATAAAATAAATATTGGTATAAAAAAAGAACGACCCGAAAAGTACCATAATCATAAGACGATGGGTAATTTGGTAAACACGGGTAGTAACATGTGGTACAAGCCACTGCCTTAGTGGTTAGTGTGTTGGACTACTAAGCGACGGGTCCGAGGTTCGAATCCCGCAAAAAACCCAAATTCCAAGTTAGGGTTTTTTTTCCACTGCGCCACCTCTCGCAAACGTCTGGCAAACATCCGAGAGTATAACTGTCTTGAAATAAACGTGGTAGTGGGTCGTATCTACGGATGTGGATCAGTGCATACTTTACTTCTCAGGAAACTAGACGAAAGCTGGTACTGTCTCTAATCCTACCCCTCATAACATATGCTGAGGTGGTCTATAGCAGTCTTGACTCTTCGTCCCAGCGAAAACTGCAAGTTGCTTTCATCGACGCAGTGCGTTATATCTATGGCATACGTAGATATGACCATATTTCGGTGTTTGCTAGAAGTTTGCTTGGTTGTACTTTGGAAGAAATTCCGAGTCGGTAGTTGCAACTTTAAGAGGGTTAACACCAATTTTCGATCTACAGCGATGAAGGGCATTTTTTGGTTAAACGGCTTTGTCAATAAGCTAAATATGTGTTACTGGAAAGGTCAAAAACCCTAATGTGCTTCACGGAACAGCACTTCATTTGCAAAAAGTCACTGTTTGGTGCGGTTTTCATGACGGTGGGGTCATGTTTTTTTTTTTTTCGTTGGTAAAAAAGGACCGTCAAGTTACGATAAAATCTATTCGCTATAGAGACATGTTTTGTTTTTGAACGTTATTTCTTCAAGCAATTGCATCAATCAGAGTGGTTCCAAGAAGACGGTGCCACAAGCCACACAGCGGGTACAACAATCGAGTTACTGAAGTCTCAGTTCGTTGAACTCGATCTCGAGAAACGGAGCCGTCGATTGGCTGCCGAGATCGTGTGATTTCACGCCTACAGGTTTTTTTCTATGGGGCTATATTAAATCATTGGTCTATGCCAACAACCTGACGACGTAAGAGGAGTTCAGAGCCAATATTGAACGAGAAAAAATAGCGGACGTGTCGTTCGAAATGTCCGACCGAGTCATCGAAAATTCGGTTCAACTTATCGACCGCTGCATATACGTTTCCATGGTGGACATACGAACGAAGTTGAATTCCATTCATAAATAGTTTGATAGTAATTCAAGCCTATAACACTTTTTTGAGAAATCTAGTAGTTTGCATTTTATTTGAAAAAGAAGTTGCGTCAAGTCCTGAATGAAAGACCCTCTATGACGGTAACAAAAATTCTGAAGACTTTATCGAAATCCGGTCCTTAGAACGCTTTCTTTAACACACCACCGCTCGTCCTGATTATCTTTATTTCATTCAGAGGAGATCTTTGGTAGTCGAATACAGTACGACACGACATTGGAACGGAATAAAGCTTCAGGGTTGAGCAGACTGGACACGACAATGTAACTAAATTGATATAGTTTTCCACTGAAAAACGTTTTTAAGGTAGTAACTTATACACATACCTCACATCACATTTGTGAAACCCTATGGAAATAAACATCGCTATCTCTTCTGGTAGTATATACCTACTGTGTTTTTGAGAACGGCTGCTCTACTTTAATACTGAATCTATTAATTTATTCAATTTTAAACAATTATTTATTCCTTCTACAAGGTATCTTTTTGGCAGTTAATATTCACGTCATAATATTTGCCAGATGGCCTCTAAAATTTTTCAAAACAAGTACGGTAGCTGGTACCTATCTCAATCTATTATTCAACATTTTGCAACAGACAAACAATTTTTTTTGTGGGTAGTCCTAAATTCTAAGTTTAATTTCCAAGAGAGAATAACAGATAAAACGACAAAGAAAGCGAACGGATACTCGTAAATAATAAATCCTTTCGTCCTGTCAACAATTTTTATTTGTTTTATTTTTCAACATTTTTCTTCATCTACATAGATAGATATAGATAGATAGTATAGCTATAGCTACTAATGTCTATACCAACAGGCATACTACACAGTATATACCTATCTACTGCATGTTGAAGAATACCCCAAACAAGTTCAGTTTCTTTCGCCCACACTTCCTCCACCACCCACATTTAACTTTTTTTCCCCCATTTTTTTTTACTGTGAATGATGAGTGAATGGAAGTTTTGCTATTGGGACGTTAGATAAGGAATATTTTCAAAGGTTAGCAAGGTTAGGTATATTGGTTCATTTCATTTTTGAAATGAGGAATTTGCGGAAGTTAACATCCGCTACAGAAAAGAGCGCAATAATTTTCTATAGAAATTTTCATTTAAAGACGAGTAACTTTTTCTACAGGAAAAGTGTGTGCATTGGTTGATGGTTGGTAGTTATGCGATTTGAAAGTAGCTATGCGATTTTGAACTTACACTGAATTATGTGATGTGATGGTGCGATTTAAAGTTTTTGAATGCGATGGTTATTTGAATGAATTTTGTTGATCGGAATCGCTATACCTACATTCGAAAATCGAATAGATACCAGGAAATCAGAATTTTATGAAGTTTGTGTCTAAATGCAACACTGCTTTGTTGTAATTCGGCACCCGGGAGTTGGTTCAATAAATGATTCATTATTTCAGTTTCACAACAGCTTTTCATTTTATCACTTCACAGCATACGTATAATGCGTTTCTCGAACATAATAAACTGCTGTCAAATTTTTACTAAAATGTATTAATGTCGTTTTCCACTGGTTTCACTCGGGGATCCACTCATTCTCTAATCTAATCCAATGGAACAAGAAAACTGCTTCTGATTGAATCCCCAAAAGTATTGGTGAGATGCCAAAAAATAACCTACGGCTGAGGACAACTGACTTGTATTAAATACATAAATTACATTTGTGTTAGTGCTTCTTGAGTGAATACTGACTTCACATCGAGAAGCGAAATTCTCTTCCCAGAATCCCCAGAAGACGGTTTTTTTTTTGTCCATAACGACATAAATGATAAATCCTATTACCTATGTGTCATTTCCAATATTTTCTGTAAATAATCAAACACTTATGTCGGCTATTAGTTGCTTGCCAGATTACAATAAAATAAAGGTATTATTGCGGATGCAGACAAAATCTGAAACGCAGATTTCTGGTTTTTAAAAGTCTGCAGCGAGGTTGAAAATCTGCACTTATGGCAACGCTGACTATATGAGGCCCATAGCTCATACGACGCATTGCAATCCACTTATGTTCTGCAATGAAGAGGATGGATATAACTTTTAAATAAGTATGATCAATCCATCGATAGGTTAGTAACCCCGTAATTTAAATGTTTTTGAAGTTTCACTACAAAGTTTCTGTATTGTGTGTCATTCAATCAATCATCAATTAAAATGCAGCTGTAATCGATCGCAAAAGCTAGATGCTCGAAAATATTTAAATCAAAAAATCTATTTTTGGTGGGACGAGTTTGCCAGGTCCGCTAGTATCATATGCAAATCAGTAATGCCCTATCCCTCGTTCGGGCACAATTTGAATGATTGATGGAGTATATTTGTGTCGTAATAATATCCCTTTCAAATTATTCAATAAACGGAACACAGTTTATTAGAATGATTTTATGCAAATCAAACCTTATGCCTGTGACACACATATGGCTTCGATACTATGGTATCAATACTATGGCATCGTCAATACCATGCTAGGTGATACACTATACAACGTAGCATAGGCTGATAGTTGCCATTGGTTACCATGCTGGGGCAGACAATAAAACCCATGACACACACCTAGTACAGACACCCTGTTGAGAATTATACTAAAGCACTTTCTATGAAAATGATAGGTAGGGGAGAGGTGGCTTGTTTAGGACGGGGGCAGTTTAGGACAACTTAAGAAAACGTACTACCAAAAAAACTTTTTGATGCTTTAATAACGTTTTACAGTGGCAACTCCACTTCAAACAAACATCTGATGGATATTGAAACGATACCAACTTTAAAAAATAAAATAAAAAGAAAAGTGTGTTTCCAGACGACGGTTGTATTTTTTTTTATTCCTAGACGTAAGCATATTATTCTAACATTATGCTCAATTTACAAATTAAAAGTGTTCAATTATAATGTTTATATGTGTAGCGATGTTATTCAACCAAATTATTAACAATTTACATTGTTTTTAAAAAAATGTGAAGTTTTTAGTTTTTTATTCCTCTCGGGGCACTTTTGGACAATGCGCGAGGGGAACTTTTGGGCATGTCCTAATCTGCCCCCTTTTATCGCTTTGAACAATCTATTTCAGTGTGATTGTTTTTGGTTTTATTTTTTAAGGTTTATCTCTGCACTAATGGTAAGAAATTACAAGAAAAAGAAGGAAACCGCTCCTAATGAGCGTTTTTTTAGACATGTCCAAAACTGCCCCATGGTTGTCCTAAGGTGCCCCCCAGAGGGGCAGAATGGGACACTTTAAAGAGATTTTTAAAATAAATAAAAAATATATAAATCATAACTATACATATAAGTTTGGATATAAGAGTCAAAGATAAAACAACATGTAATAATAATTTGCAAGATCCGAAGGGATACTCCGCTTTTTAATGGATCTAGAGCGATTTTTGTAAAAAGTGTCCTAAGGTGACCACCTCTCCCCTACTTTAGGTAAAAATAATCTCCACTACATGAGAGTGGCGCTGTTTTCGCTATGAGGATAGCTATACCACGCAAAAAACCATAGTATCGATACTACGCGCAAACCACATTGCTCGCATGGTATGACCGTAGTATACCCTGACAGACATGTGGTTCATCTCGATACCATGCCAAAGTATATAGAAGTGTGAAAATAAATACAATTTGATCTTTTAAAAAATGTAGGTATACATTATATTAATTAATTTGGAAAACTTCCAAAAAAATTGTAAATTCTCGCAGAAAAACATAAAGCTGTGCCGTACATTTTTGTGGGCGAAAGCTGTCACGTTTCCCCTTCCTTTTCACACCAACCATTGTTTCCTCATTCTCGGTAAACAAACTCCTTTTGCAAGAGTTTAAAAACGGTTTGGTTGTAGCCAAATATCTACCTGTGCCGCCTTAGGTTCTGAGAATTGTTGAAGAAAGTAGGTCTTCAGGTATGAGCCGTTCAAACTTAAGAAGCAGATATTTTATTCCGTTTGCGACGACTGTCAAGTATGTCTCGGAAATATCCCAAACTTCTATAAAATATTTTTTTTAGTAAGCATCCGTTCATTGCTTGCAAACTATTTTAAAAGAAAAAACTATTCAAAAGCAATACCTATTATTCTTTTTTTTTGCATACATCTGTAAAAATTTGTTTTTGTTAGACTTAAAAACCATTTGCATTGTTTTATTACAACGAATACAATTAGAAAACATTTACAATTTACTAAAATTAATTTATAACTGTAAACGCTCAGGTTGAACAACAGCGTATTTAAATTCGTTCCTATTCCGAAATTTAAAACCCTAATTTTGGACGGTTTGGCAACAAAAAATGACATGATTTATTTAGCTAATGCCCGAGATAAACATGACTTTCTCACCATTAACATTTAACCCTACAGTTAGCGATATTCTGGCATCTATATTTGTTTACTGGTAAGGCGATTTTGGAAAGTCTGGAGTCTTTGCGTAAACTGCCAGACCAAAGTTGATTATTGGTAAGGCCGAATGAATTTAATGATACCTACATATTAGCTCAAATTAATTTATTATTTTAGTTCATTATTACTTAGCTCATGAACTATTGATTAGGAAATGTAAAAACTCAAAGTACAAAAATCAAGTATTTCAATGGCTTGTCAGCAAGACATTTGCTTTGATAATCTATGTATTTTGGTTCAATGGTTTACACTTGGGTTTTGTGTAACACAATATTTTTCGTTTTGTTATCCGGCACAGGAACAAATAAAGTGGATGGTTTGCCACCGTAAAAATGCCGCTTACAATTGACCATGAGAAAAACATGTATTTTCTAAATTCAGACCAAAAAACACTCAATTATTGACCCTGTGATTTGTTAATCGTCATGGTGAATGCAAGATGATTCGGAAATTGAAAATATCGTGGTCGTCTACAATATTTTAAAAAATCGTGTTTTTCACAATCAAATAAAGGAACTTATTACTACCCAGATAGAATTTTTGGCAGAAAGTAAGCAAGAGTTCTATAATAGTTAAATGCTTTCTAATAATTATATTTTAAAGCTGCACCGGCGAACTTCATGCTGCTTAAAATTACTAATTTCCCTTTCGAAAGTCGAGCCCCTTTATTGAAAGAATGAAACATTTTTTGGAATTAAATTAAATTAAAATGCCTAGTTGCGACTTCTTCCGTCTTCTTGGTCGGGTACCTTTTTCAGCGATAATGGTTGAATCGATTTGGTATATATATCCACCAACGCGGTTGTTTTTAAATCGTGGGGAATGCTTTAACGATTGCTCGAAGTTTGCAGGATGGTTGATTTGTTCTTGGATATCTATATATTAATACGGAGTTGCCTATAACGTGTTTCCACCCATTTTTCCTATTATACGTCACATAGATATGCCAACCCTATATATATTTGGGTAGGGGACAATACATAGAAGTGCACAATACAAAAATTATTCACAAATTTTGAATTATAGCAGGTAAATTTAAGCGAATTGCATGAAATTACAACAACAACAACATGGCACCCACGTGACGTTAATTCGCACTTTTTCTAGAATGAAAAACATGAAATGCAGTTCGATAGACAATTGTTGTTTGTAGTGAAATTCTTTTCGTTTGTAGTTCAACCGTTAGAAAGTTAGAACCATTTGAAAAAAAAAATCCCAATCCCTTAAGACCGTGTTATTTCTGAAACCGCAGCAAGCAAAGTGATAAAATTTCTAAAATCTATTTTCGAAAGTGTTCGACATTACTAATCTAATAAAATTCAAATAGTACCAATCGGCCTAACGGTTTATGATTTGTATGAAATTTTTTAAGCAAAATGTTGGCTTCTAACTTAAGGTCCTCATAACTCTAAAACTGTTGAACTACAAACGATGAAACTTTGCATATCTATTCTATGCACGCCTACTTGTGAAATAAAATAGAAGACAGCCCGCATTACTGGACACTTTTTATTCGCAATTTAAGGGAAGCCTGAAATGGTTTCGATTGCCTATTTTCAAGCGCTTCGATATTTCTCCTTCATTTCCCCTTCAAAAATGAACTTATAGAATAAATTGGTATAATTTCGACCACGGGGCGACGGGTAGGGGTCAACTCGCGAATTTTAGTTGGCAATTCTTCATTTCGCCATAATCATTTCCCAATTTGTTGTCTTGCATTTTCGCGCGAAATTTCTTATCATGTAATGGATTGTAAAACAAAACAATTCGCGAAATAATACAATGCGAAATAGCGAAATGCGAACAAATCAAAACGCAAGATAAAATTTTGCGAGATGGCGAATGCGAAATGATGTTCTTGCGATGCGATTACAAAGCGAAATGAAAGATTGCTTAACAAAAATTGAGATTTGATGAAGTGCGAAATAAGGAAAATGCAAGACAACAAATTGGGAAATGATTATGGCGAAATGAAGAATTGCCAACTAAAATTCGCGAGTTGACCCCTACCCGATTAATCATCATTTGCACGACGAGCGGCTCTCACTATACACGATATTTTCCCCAATCCATACAAAATTAAATTTTCAGACATCAGGGCTCAGGGGTAAAGGGGGACCCCTGAAAAAAAAAAAAAAAAAATACAAATTCGGGTTTTCACAATTTCCCGGTCAAAATTTTCGATTTTCGGCTCTATAGTGTGTTCACCTGGATCAATACGAATCCAAAGAAAAATTATCAAATCACAGAAAAACGGTTGATTATTAATGTGAATTCGTGTTAATGCAACCCCAGATCCAGATTCGATATACCATACCGATAAACTTTTGGACAAATGTCTTTATTTCACCATAGATCAATTAATTTTGATGTGAAAATCTTTTTTTTTAACAATGAAATAAGGTTAGGATAGGTTAAATTAGGGAAGGAGGTCCTGAGACCCATTGAGATTTCCTCAAAATAAATAAATAAATAGTTGGCGCAACGGGTTCCCAGGGACCCTAGGCCTAGCTTCCCACAACCATTCGTTTTGTGTGAGCTCATTTTTGGAACGAATACAATTTTATGCTGACCGCAAACGCTTAATTGAGAAGCTTTTTCAAGACAGTCATACTAAGTTGACATTTTTTTTTTTTTTTTGTGGGATTCGAACCTGGGACACTTTGCTAAGTATTCCAACCCACTAACCACTACGCCACTGCTCCTAAAGGTAACTAAACAAACCCCAAAAACAATGAAAATGATCTGGATTAGATCACACTGATAATAAAATAAGGATATTAATCTTGACAAAGTTCAAAACTCCGTTTTTTCCTTCTCGTTTACTTCAAGGCCAACACCTCTTATACGTACGGTGACCATACGTCCCGTATTTCCCGGGACAGTCCCGTATTTCAAAAGCCTGTCCCGTTTTTTTTTTTTTAAGATTTTTTTAAGAAATACGGGACATACATCCCAACATACATACAATTTTTTGTTATTTTTTGGAAATTTGTGTGCTGTTATACATTTTCACTTTTTCTGTCCCGGGTTTGGCTCTTAAAAATATGGTCATTGTACTTATACGGTGTAATGTGTTGGATTTAAAAGCAATAGAAAAACTTTCTTATTTCGAAAAAAAGACGACTTTTCCACAACGTTATAAAAAATGTTCGATTTAATTGGCGTTCGTGTTAAACAATAATGAAATAATTTGATTGACTCTGCTTCTTATATACAGCAACAAACTTGACGTTTGACATTTGTGACTTAAGACTTAAAAAGCGTTTACATACAACGTTGAACAAAAAATACTCATATTGATTATTGTATTTGAGTGAATTTTAAAATATATATTGTTTCTATAAAAAAACACTTAATAATAGTCCCTAAACAGTACCCACTATGCAGTTAGGTCACGTGTATGTTGAAATCGTCGGCATACCTCAGCCGCTAAACAAATCTGCTAAAGCCAGCCTATGTAAAACGTCTCCTTAATTTAAATGCTAATTATGCGGTTTTGTAACCGGTAGAATGATGGAGGACCTCGACTCAAAATTAGTTGTTTACCTCAGTATGAAAATTTGATCCGTGGTCAAAGTTTGAGATATTCCCTCAGTAGCTATCTACGTTGGGTGAAAATCCATGCCTGTAGAAAATCCGAGCTAGAAAGATTTCAGCTGCAAAAGGTGTTTTCACATTTCTGTCAGTCCTCCCAACAGTACCTATGTCTATTGGAACTTTATTCGATTGGACTGCTCTTAACCATGCCATCTTCAAGGGAGCAAGTGAAACAAGCATTGCCATTCCCTTTGCCTTTCCCCCTCTTGTCTGCGTACTGGTCAACAATTAGAAAAAGTTGGCTTATCATCCGCATCGTTCACCTGACTTTTGCCCCTCTTAGCGTTTTATTTCATAGCATTTGACCTAAATTTAATTTTAATTTATTGCTCTGTTTATATACGTTTAACTCGTCAGAGGTATATGCTTTGATAATATGCGGAGGAGTCGTAGCTATACCTACATGCCAACTTGCCGTATCTAATGACCATTTTCGCCTCGTTTAAAACAACAGGAATGCTTGGGCTTGCCTCAGTTGGCTTTTTGTTTCAAAAACAGCTCGGGGTGTTAATTTTGATTCTTCCCAGGGGAGATTCACCCCCGTTTCAAGTACTATACGTAACGCACACAATACACTCTTTGAAAATGTAAATCTCAGGACTTGAATTCCTGCTGCTTGTGCCGTTGCATGCATCCCTTCGAAGTAATGTCCGTAGAAAATCTGCTAAATGGGTTTGCTTTTGCTTTGAATGAAATTCGACCGGAATAATTATTAATTCCATGAGCGTGCTTCTCTTGCGCGCTGCTGTCGTTCTGTGTGCTGCACATGAAGTGTAGTGGGTGGTGCTAAAGGAAACAGGGGAAAGTTTCTTTTTAACCATTCACTATACATAATATAGAGATGACAATTCCCATTTGAGGGTTGATGCGTGTAAATGCAATTATTCGTCCCGGCCCGTATTCCGGCCTTCCTGAAGACGAAGAATATGTGGATACGCACACGATGCCCTAAGTCCACTGCTGAGAAACAGATCCTTATTCTCCTGAAAACCTATAGCAGATGACTACGACTACGACTACGATGGTTCAGTTTAATTGATGATGCGTGGCCAATTGCTTCCAGCAATGACGCTGTCTCTCCTAAATCCGGACGAGTACATCAGTGCGTCGAATATTGATTTCTACGAGTACCCGTTGTTGTCATCGGGCATCATTGAGTCGGGCAAAGTGGTGCGTTCTCCAGGGAGAAGTCAGTGCAATGCAGCCACTTTAGAAATGACCAAATGTTTCTCTTTCGGGTCTGATTATTGTCAGTTATTGGGTCGTATAGGAACTTCAATTGGACTTTCTAATTGAGAGTCCTGAGAGACAACGTGCTTCCGCATATTTGAACAAATGTACAGGCTAGCGAATGCACGTATTTAGTTACGGTGTTGATGTGCCATAGTCATAGATGCCTCTGGCTTTTTGCAAAACAACCTTTGCTATACGGAGAATCTTATTTCAAGCCTCTGATGTTTGTTTTGACTTATATTTATAGAGTGGGGTGTATGTAAGTATATGTAGTAATCACAAGGTCGTTATTTTATTTACTTTATGTAGTTCATTAAAAAAAACACGTTTCTCTGTGTGAACAGCATTATGGCCACATTGTAGGTACTGTGTTCAGAACATGGCGATGAAACTTCTTTTTTATGATGCCCGAAAACCAAAAAAGATTTCCAAAATTCACAGAGAAAGGAGCTGTGGTAAGATGATGCATACATTTACCGAGCAAAAATTACGACAACTTATTGCAGCAAAAACCGAAGACAGCGAAGCAAGAATATGTAGACAGGGAAGGGGGGAGCACAACAAATATAGGAGTTTTGTTTTTTAATTTCCAAGAAACTTTATAAAAGTTGAAATCTTAATTACCTATATGTGTTATTATTTAAAACTCGTTAAAATTACCTTAGCTATTTGACCTAAATTATCAATAATCAGGGTGTTGAGCAATCTTATCGATTGGTCACCATCCTGATCGCGTTCATGGTTGCATGTCGGCCGCTACTAGGGGGTTCATCCGCGCCACCAAGACCAGAGCGAAACCATAAGCTTCGATCAAGTCTCGGAAGCACTCATTCATGCTGGCTAGCCCGGCCAATCCCAAGGACCCCCTACTCTAAGCCTAAACCTACTAACTTAATATCTAGCTTAAAACTAAGAAGGAATGCTACAAAATTATTTCCTAATGAAAATTGGGGTCTTAAGAAATGAAGTAAGTCCCCGAAAGATTTTTTTTATTATTAATTGTTACCCTTCCAACTTGGAATATGTATGGGTGGTCATTCTGTCCGCTGCAACCGCCCTGCTTGGGCTTATCTACTGTGAGATTACGGGGTGGGTGCGAGGTTGAGTATATACAAAGTTCCTTTAATCTAAATTAGTCTATCCAATATCAACAATATTAAATAAAAAGTAGTTTTCGTTATTTTTAATTTCATTATGAAATAAACCCCAAATTTGGGGCCTTATTTCATCGCAGTGGGCCTTATTTCATATTTGAAATTGGGGTATTATTTCATGCAGTCGGAAAAATGTGTATCTTTGCACACTCCAGCGACAATGCTGTCGCTGTGCTGTGTTGAAATCACAGATACCAAATTATATCCAAATTTATGGAAGAATCGCAGTTACTCCTCGTTTTCCTCCATTCAAGACTGAATACAGTTTTTTGCTTTCACACATTTTCACAACACCGCAAAATACGCACTTGTTCTCTCATGGAATCCACTGGCTACATAAATATCGAACTAAAATTTCAAGCCGAATAGATGACAATGAAATGGTTAACTTCCCAACTATACAAACCCAATCAAAGCACATTAACCACACTTTTATGCACAAACTTTAAACAAAGCACTTCAATTAATCCTGCAATACAATGGAATGGAAAAAAAGTTATACAGGGAATAGGGCTAACAAAATAACACGCAACCGGAGGGGAAATGCCAAATGTTTTAGGAAATGCTAATTCAGACCATGACTCGACCGAGGACAAAGGACACCCACTTGGAAACCGATACGAGATTCATGTGTTTTGTAACGACTTTTTTCGCAATAAATTGTCGGCATCAAATCGGTGACAATAAAATATTCCTTTCTACTCAACCTCGCCCCGCATTGTAATGTAACTTACAGTCTGGTTATTGATATGGGTTTGACCGCCTTGCCATTCTTATCACAAACGACACGTTCGGTGACGGTAATGGTAAGAGCTGCCGCCAGTCGGGAAGGTAGGCAACAAACCGAAAAAGTTTCGATTCTATTTCGAAAGGGATTGTAGAATACCGCACACTTGTCAATAGCCTGGATGGCATTCAGAAGTGTGGAATCATTTTTCAACTATAATGAGCTCCCAAGTGGCCATCATATCTCCCGGATTAGAAGCGTAGAAAAAAAGCAACCAACGCGAATCGAGAGGAGTGACAGCATCTAGTTTTCAAATGTATTACGACGTTACAGTGAACGCAAGGGACTGTATCACTGTATGTCGCCTTTTGCTTACTTGACACTGTTGCATTGATCCCTCAAAAGAGTAACTTTTATGAGCAGGGGCAGGACGATGAATCAAGAAACTATAATAATAGCATATACCTTTAAAATGGTTGTACACACCACCGTCGCGATAACGATAAGGTGTGCCGATTATTTCTCCCTTAGGGAGTAATTGCGGTGTTAAACACACACACTCTCACTGAAATGATAAGTTTTTTTTTTCATGGTGTTGGGATTGGGATTTAGGAATGTGTCTGAGCCGTTACTATCGTATTTTACTCGCGTATATCTACTGACTTTATGAGAGGTCGTTATTTGGTGCAACGATTTCATTGACATGAAATGGACTTAATGGCTGCACTTTAGATTTAGATAGAAGATGGTTTGGCTACCGCACCAGTTTGCAGTATTGGGAATGGGGTTGAGCAACATCAGCAAAAACTGATGTGTCTGTAGAGGAGACATTGTGTTTTTGAAATAAGGCAAGTTCACTGCTTGTGGACTGATTATACCTTCTTGAGAGATATAACATTAAAGAAGGGGCTTTTTACAGGGATAGTTTCTAAGGCTGAGTGTTATAGTGCAGCTCTGACAACAAAAAAGTTCGTAAAACTTCGCACGATTTCCATTTTGGATAGCAACAATGATTTTGCATTCGTAAAACACTGAGTTCGGTCGTTATTGTTCACCAGTCCAAGTGTTTAAACCCTTTCGGTAGGGGAGACTGGGTACGGTTGAAACACAGGACGGTTGAAACAACACGAATATCTTGTGAGCCATACGCGCAGCGTCTATGAGTACTAGGGGTGAATGAAGCAAAAACAATTCCGTAGACGAATAGTAGTCACACATCGTTCATTCGGCGGTTCAGTTGTAAGTGAGAGCTTATGTTCTATTTAGACTATCAAAAGTAAGTATTTTTGTTTGGTTATTTTTCATTTTACTGGGGTTTCTATCCATGCGAGATTGCTGTGCGTATTTTGTATGCAGTAAAAAGTGTAGAGTACATCATGATGACTAGTTTAAACGTGTCAGTGTTGTTTTCGTTACTTTATAGATTGATCGCATCGCCGAACCTCCATTAACTTCACGCACCTCTATTTTTTTTTATAAAAAGTCGAACTCGAATGTATTTCGCTCTCTTGCTTTTTTTGCTTTCTGGTGGTCGACACGTTTTTGTTCCTTGTCAACCAGTCAAAGTTTTAAATAAAGAAATCAAATAATTACTCAACCATTTTGCCGTCGTTTAAATAAAGAAGATTAAATAAGTGCGCAAACAATTCTTATATATTATTTTAACGAAATTAGAAGAACCAGAAAGTCTAAGTATACACCGATACACCATACAAAGGACAAATAAAAAAGGATCATGAAGCAGGACTGAAACAAACCAGCTAAGCAAGCTAAGAAATGGTTGGAAGGTGTAAAAAAAAAAAAAAATAATAGTTACGAAAGTAAAAAATAATAATAATAATAATAATGCAGCATTCCAGTGCTCTATTATTTTTTTTTATTCAGAAGAAGAGGAGTTTCACTGCCTTGTCTGCTTGTCAACGTATTCAGAGAGCAGGTCTAGTGAAAATTGGATGCAAATGTATCACCTGTAAGATGTGGGCTCACAAAGACTGCACAGAAGTTTGCAATGGTTATGTTTGCCACAATTGTGATTTGGAATATCCCGATAACTGCATTTTATCGATTGTATTATCGAAATCACATTTTTTTAATATGATGTACTACGCAAAATATCATACCGAGTACTCAAAAAACACTTTCCATTTATACAACATAGAAACATGCTCCTACATTTCACATAACTTCATCACCACTTAGCTTATAACGGCAATGGTATGGATGGCATAAGCGAAATTGTTTCAACCGTACCCAGTCTTTCCTACTTCCTTTTTGCTGTAAGGTTCAAAAAATATTTATTTTTCTAACATTGGATCATTACTTTTGAATAATTGTGGCAACAAAGTGAATGAATTAATTAATATTATTTTTCAATTATACAGTTTTATTTATTACAAAATTGAAAATAAAATAAAGTGCACGACTTTGTCGAACGAAACTTTCTCTTCATTCATCAAAAATTTGGTTGGATTTTGAATTCCTCTAGCATCGTAAAATGTCAGAATTGATTAACATCTCGAGTTCGAAATTTTGTACGATAACAATATCTTTCTCTTACTAACATAATCGAGAAACAATAAATATCCACACAAATGCCGCTTATGTCAAAATAATAATCAAACTTGCTAAATTTGGTGGATAGAAGTCGAACATTACACTTTATATGTATCTCATTGATTGGCTACATATATAGCCAAATAAATGACTTATTCGGACAAGCGGGCGGGAAAGGCAAAACATAAATCTACCTACATTCGCAGCTCCATAAGGGCATTTGAGCGTATGCGTCAAACCAATTCTCGGGCGTTGAAATACAAACTTACAATGTGAGAACACTTTATCCCCCAAATGCTTCCTATACTCATTTAAGGACTATTCACATGAGTGCGAATTGCAAATAGGCGAATTGCGAACAAATCAATTTAACTGTATTTATGAATTGAATATTTATATTTGTTCTATCACAAAACCATTATATTTAATTAATCTAACATCTAATCTAAAAAAAAAAACATGAATCTCAGTTGATTTAAAAAGCTAAATTAACAAATAAAGCATTTTTCCCGCGAATTTCTTTCTGCGAACTGTCACACTTTATTCACATTCCACGCTAAACAGTCGCGTTCCACAAACGTTCCACGAATGAAAAAATTCGTTCGAACTTAACCTTTAAAAATAAAACTGATACGCGGGTATCTGCGGCCAAAAAAAGTTTTCGTATGAATGAAGTGTCAGAAACTACGAATATTCGCGTGTTCGCAGTTTGCAATTCGCTCTCATGCGAATAGTTCTTTAGATTGAAATGTCTGTTGGGGAGCTTCCATACTGGATGGAACAAAACGCCTTATTTTGTTTTCTTGCTTTCTATGCTTTGTTTTGCCTTGTTCAGTGTGGGCGCGCGTGTTTAAATGATTGTATTTAAATTTCAAAAACACACAGAAAAACAGTTTTGTTTGTCTAATGCGTTTAGTTCTATCCGGTATGGAAATACCCTTAGGCTACTATAATCGGCAGAAATATATACACCTTTCAACTAATAATTCATCGAACGTGAGAGAAGGAGTTTGGTTTTCCGTGGCATTATATGGCAGTACCTATTCAGAGTTTCTTTTTTTTATCCCATTCAGTCTTTCTCGTTTTCAGCGGAAAATATAATCAAACCTACAAAATACATCTGAAAACCCTTACCACAAATCACCCGATAGCTTTTTCATTTCCATTTCACTTTCAACCTAACTCGATGGTCGGTGATTACTTTAGTACGTACAGTAGTTACCGTTTAAAGCGAACCCGGTTAAAGCGAACTTTCGGTTATAACGAACCATTTCATGAAGTCCCATTCAATGCCCCATAAGAATTATGAATTTTAATTTCGCATATAGCGAACCCGCCTAAAGCGAACTTTCGCATATAACGAACCCATTCTGCGCGTGAAATTAAGAAAATGTCCGGTTATAATGAACCAAAAATCTGTCGCTTTACATTTTCATCCAGATTTTCCCAACTTTTCGGGACTTCCCGAGAACTGTATAGCTGCGTACGAACCAACATTCTCAAACGTCAACATTTTGTCCTTCAATATAATTTGTTCGGTACCTACTTCCCCGAGTAACCTTATGTTTACAAACCAAAGGTTGAGTGAAGGGACGCGCTTAAAAATCATTTAAGTAAAATGGGAGATTTAGAAACAAATAAAAGAAAATGTTTCACACTAAAAGACAAACGACTTAATAAAGCGTTTAGAACAAGGCGTAAAACAAAGCGATATATGGACTTGCAGACGTCGAATTGTTTTTAAGCGAATTGAAATCTTCTCAAACAAAACAATCTAAAATTCATGACTTTTTTACCCGACTGTACACAGAGAGGGTTATGTGTTTCGCGCGTATCCTATGTACGTTCCTACGTGACGCCCTTAAGCCTGAACGGCTTGACCAATTTTAAAGAGTAAGGTGTCACTAGATTCGTATTCTTCCCCGGAGTGTCATAGGCTAAACAAATAAGTGTAAAAATAAAAATTAAAAAAAAAAAACAAAAAACAATTGTCACACAAATGTCAGCGAGATCTTTTTTACAGTCAGTCGGGTTTTTTGTTTTTTAAAATATGTACTTATTTTTTATGTATTTTGAACACTTTTTCTTTTCTTTTTTTGATTTTCAAAACAAAACTTGATGAATTTTTTAGCGTATCACTTATAACGAACTTCGGTTATAACGAACCAATTTGGTCGGTCCCTTCGAGTTCGTTATAAGCGGACACTACTGTACTTGAGTAGAAGCGTACCTTCCATCCCTCAGTTGACTTAGCCATGGTTTTTATAAGGTAAATAATGATTGAGTGGTTACGACATTGTTCCTAATATCTTATGCGAACGCACATCCCTACAAGACCCATGTATAAACTCTCAGACCAAATGTTCTATAATTATCGTCTCATGCATGAAGGCATACCTACATTATAATTGAAGTATCATTGTACCGTCATAAACATAAGCACTTCTTTCCATTATCTCTTTGAAAACGATCGACGATCCGTTGTATATTTGCTGCCTTAAAAATTAAGGACTAGATCCAAATGGTATTTCGCTTAGTTGCAAGTCAACAAAAAAGTAAATCTAAAGGATTTGAACCCTATGCTACCTATGTTCGATTTTTTTCTTAACAAGAGGAGAATTTGTCACGAATATCCGAAAATGTGATCATACCTGCGGTACATCATGATCGTTGTGCGACTAAAGCTGTAATTTGGCGCCTGCCACAATTTTTTGCTGTTTTGGCCCTTTTTTTTAGAGAAGGCGCTGCAAAATTTGTTTTAAAATGCTGTTACATATGTTCAAATAAAAAGCTTTAAGGCGGCTCTCCCACTGAAGCAACAAGCAACAAGCAGCTGGCAATAGGAAACATGCGATATTATAGCTAACAGTTATTTTATTTATATCGCGTCGTTGTATCAATATTTGCTAGTAGCACTGTTTCCGTTCTAGCGATTTTGTCGCTAGATCTAGCTTATTTTTAAGACTCCCGACGATTTTTAATAAAATGTTGTCGCTAAAATAAAATCTAGTGAATTCTAGCGATTTTTTTACAACCAAACCCTGGTACTACAAACCATGTTGAAATGACGGTTTTAAGTGAAGAGAAGACACTTAAACAGGGCAAAGGTAATAATTATATTATTGAACTGGCCAAAGAACTTGGATTTGACGATGACACAATAGACAAGATTTTACACCAATGGCACAACATAAACTTTATTAAATGGGACACCACAGGAGATACTGCCAATTTGTTGAATTTGTTTTTTGTTATCTTGTCTTTTGTTGATTGCTTTGATTTTTTAATTATTTTGTTCAATAATAGTTTAGTTTTAAGTATTATGTATGTATTTTGAACTTATAAAGGGTGATTTTTTAGCTGGTTTGGTTTTGGCAACACTGGTTTTGACAGCTGACGTGTGTTTAGTACCTTGTGTCACTGTCAAACAGCTTCAGTTTGGTTTGCAATTTAACCATGGATCGTCTTACAAATGAACAACGCTTGCAAATTATTGAATTTTACTATCAAAATTCGTGCTCGGTTCGAAATGTTCATCGCGCGCTGCTTCCATTTTATGATCGGCATTCTCGACCTTCTGAGCAGTCTATTCGGAAGATTGTGACCAAATTTCGCACCAAATTTACTTTGTTGGATTAAACCACCAACACGTTTTCGTACTGTGCGTAGTGAAGAAAATATTGCGGCCGTATCAGCTAGTGTGACAGAAGACCGCGAAATGTCGATTCGGCGCCGTTCCCAGCAGTTAGGCCTTTGTTACAGCACTACGTGGAAAATTTTGCGGAAGGATTTGTGCGTAAAGCCTTTTAAGATACAGCTTGTGCAAGAACTAAAGCCAGGCGACCTACCACAACGCCGAATTTTTGGTGAATGGGCTCTTGGAAAGCTGGCCGAGGATCCGCTTTTTTATCGAAAAATTGTGTTCAGCGATGAGGCTCATTTTTGGTTGAATGGGTACGCAAATAAGCAAAATTGCCGCATTTGGAGTGAAGATCAGCCAGAAGCATTGCAACAGCTACCAATGCATCCCGAAAAAGCCACTGTTTGGTGCGGTTTATGGGCCGGCGGCATTATTGGGCCATATTTCTTCAAAGATGATGCGAATCGCAGCGTTACTGTCAATGGTGAACGCTACCGAGCGATGATAACAAACTTTTTTTTGCCCGAAATGGAAGTTCTTGACTTGCATGATATGTGGTTTCAACAAGACGGTGCCACATGCCACACAGCACGCGAAACAATGGCGCAATTGCGAGGCGAGTCTGGTGAACAGTTAATTTCACGTTTCGGGCCGGTCAATTAGCCGCCTAGATCGTGCGATTTGACACCATTAGATTATTTTTTGTGGGGGTATGTCAAGGCTAATGTGTATAGGGACAAGCCCGCTTCGATTGACGCACTGGAAGCCAAAATCCATGCATTCATTCGTGAGATACCGGCCGATATGTGTGAAAGAGTATGCCAAAATTGGACTCAGCGGATGGACTACCTGAGACGCAGCCGCGGTCAACATTTGCATGAAATTATCTTTAAACATTAAATTGCAAGGTTCAAACTATCGATTCAAATAAATATTTCATTCATTTTTTCGAATTTTTTGTGTTTTTTTTTTTTAAAAAGTTCTAAACCTCTTAAAAAATCACCCGTTACTTTCAGCTTAATATTTTAGCGGATTTTACGTTGTGGTCTAGCGGATTTTGTTTTCTCTTAGCGGCAACACTGGCTAGTAGTGAGTGAGAGTTTGCTAGAAACACTGCTGCTTCAATGTGAGAATAGGTTAAAATTAAAGTTGCGTATTGCTTATTGCTTGTTGCCTTAGGCGGCTCTCCCACTGCAACTTTTATTTTAACCTATTCTGACCTTGAAGCAACATACGACCACGGTTGTCACCTTGGTAATATTTTACAAAATTTGCATAATTGCAACTTGCATAACATACATAATTGAATTTAAAAGACTTATGATGAAATGATTTGATATGTACATTTTTCTTTTAGTTTTTCTGGAGATTTAAGGAAACATCAGAAAATCAGAAAGAAAAGTGTACTCTTACTGTGTTAGCATATACTTAATAAATCTAAATCTAAATCTAAATATCACGCTGTCCTATAAATAAAAAAAAAATAAAAAAAAGAACTTTTATGCGACTGACAACAAAATCCAAGAGAAATAGCTGTGGAGAGATTTTAGTAGGCATCGCCTCTTACAAATCAGTCTTTGAAGCAGCAATAGTGCACTCGAACTGCGTATTGTCTGTATAGTGATATTTTTACGTGGAAAGTTAGTTTTGACATTTCGCGGTACAAAATTTGTATGAAAAATTGAATTTCACGTGAGATGCGTTTGTACTATAGGCTTTACGTGCACTGCATAATCTATAGTGCATACTAGGCTTAAACATAGGTACATTTTATTATATTAAGTTCGTAAATCAGAGAAAAATCAAACGATAGAGATAAGTCACATTCATACTGGCGCAAGACGATATCTATGATTTTTTTGTGTTTTATCATTTTTCAAAATTTTTTGTAACTTTTAGCTTGGTCTGGTAATTTTTTTTTTTCATTTTTGGTCGCTAATGACTACGACGTGATATTATATCGCTTTTCAACATTCGCTGTGTATCTCCAGCAATAATTTTGAGGCAATCAGCAACCGATATTGAGTTGCTTTAATGTGAGAAGTTAGACCTCTAATTTGATTCAATGTAAAATAATTGCTAGCGATAATATCGCTTCGCATGTTTCCTACTTCCAGTGGGAGTTGCTTGTTGCCTCAGTGGGAGAGCCGTCTAAAATATACACAGTTGCCTATCCCAACACTATTATAGTGTTTACAGTTTTTTTTTTTCTCATTTGCCCTTTTTCTTGCGACTTTTCAGAATTCTGCACTGTCTGCGGAGGCCAAAGATATTAATGTGGCAACTATGAAGACAGCGTACCTACTGTTAAATATTATTCCTATAGGTTTTTAATCTTGGACACTATTTCCGCTTGGGATCCGTTAACCAAAATGGGAGGAAAACCGCAAAATCTGGTTGGTGTCTTCCAATGGGTAAACATTTTGTTTTAGCAGGATTTAACAGCAGCTGTTTGACAGCTTTGGCTTGACTACTTTTTTATGGGTGCCTGGTCCTCGTTCATTTCCAAAAAGACTTATAGGAAAATCGAGATATAGCTGGACATCAACAGCAAAAATGCAAAAGTTGCAATATTAATTTAATAACAGATGGTTGATCGTTAAACCCTTTAAGCCCAGCCACATTGTAGCTGATATACTCATCATGTTTATACCCACTGTCCGAAAGCATAAGCCGCTTAAAATTGCAGAAAATAGACTACAACCTTGTTAAACTGACCAACAAGTGCAAGGAGCAATCTCTAAACTGCACAGATTCGCTACTTAAATTTTAAACAGTTACCTTGGTAGGCGCAGTGTATTAGTGGTTAGTGTGTTGGACTACTAAGCGAGGGGTCGAGGTTCGAATCCCGCAAAAACCCAAATTTCAACTTAGGGTTTTTTTCACTGTGCCACCACTCGCGAACGTCTGAAAAACATCCGAGAGTATAACTGTCTTGAAAGAGCTTCTCAATTAGCCGTTTGGAGTAGATCCCTTCCATTCGTTCTAAAAATGAAAAACTCACACAAAACGAATGGTTGTGAGAAGCGAGGCCTAGGGTCCCTCCGGACCTGTTGCGCCAACTATTTTTATTCACCTTGCATACTTTATTTGACAAGCTCAAGAATATTTTTCAAACCACTCAAATAAAATGCCGAATGTAAATTTGTATACTCGTAGTTGTATTCTTGATTACTGTCAGTAGTGTAAGTGTAAGAAAAGAAATTATATCTGAGCATTAAGCGTCTGAGAGACGCCATAGAATTAAGAAAGAGCTCACCGAAATTCAAATTACGCGGTACGAAGCTGTGCGCTCTAATGTGCAATCCAAGTTGAACACAGAAGAACTTCTTCTCAATTCCTATAATTACCAAATAAATTCTTTTTAGAGTATAATAACGTCCTTTCGTGCTTACCCCTGCTACCACTTTCGATCGAAAGCAATATTGATGAAACTCCCTTGGTCTCTAATCAAATTAATTACTACGCTCATCTACATTTACATATATAACTTAATTAATTCAACCTTATTGTTGCGATTGTATGGGTTTCTTTACAGATAATCGTTAGCTCTTTTGCTACACGTAGACATTGAATTACTTGGTTTGCTACAAAACAGGATATAGCGCAACAAAGAAAGGTCTAAAAACGAATCTCAAAAGCAATATATTAATTAAATTGAAAAATGTCTCACCAGAGGGAAGGTAAGTACGCCCTGCTGAGAAGTGCTGTTATACAGAACCAATGTAAATCTTGCCAGATTTAGTCACGGTATTTCTCCGCAGGACCTGAATCCAAACTGAATTAGATATAACTCCTTCTGGTATTCTAATTTCACAACAACCCATTCACCCATACCAGAGGAATATTGGGACCTTTTTTAAATTAAGTTTATCGATTTGGCCCAGAGTCATAAATGCAAACCGTAAATTGATTTTCTTCCATCGAGTTTTATTGTTGTTATTATTTGATTTGCCATATCGTTTGCTGCCAGTGGGTTAATAATTTAATGAGTTAATAATTGTTCGCATATATCTAAGCTTAAGTTAAGGGAAATATATACAAAATGTTGGCTTTGTCGCGTCCATGTTGCCACTTGCGATTACATCAATTTGTAACATTCAAGACTGCGTAGAAAATATCTAAGCGGATAACACGTTTCGATACGATTCTTTTATTATGTTATTTGTTTGTTATACTTAACTCTTTATACGTTGCTCTTAAATGAGTTACTATCTCGGTAGGACATGGAATATTTGCGGGACACGGACTTTCGAAACATTTTATGCATACTTTATATAGATATAAAATGGATGAATAGGTGGTGCGGCAGCTCCATATAGTTCTTGCTTTTAAAAGTCACTCATTAGAAAGATTCCCCACTCTGGGGCAGTTAGTGACTAAAGTTGGATTGAATTTATTATATAATTTTATATTTTGCCTTGATTCTGTTAAACAAAGTTCGCATGCATTTTTTTCAGGGCAACATAAAAGCTAACCACACCAACTCTTGCCAATCGTGATCTCAACTTTAATTTAACAAAGCAAAAAAATCTATTATATTGTTTCACGTTGTAATGCGATAAGAAGGACGTCTTTCTATTTCAGACGCCCACCACCCACCCAGCACCCACTGACAGTCTAGAAGTGTTTATGGATAATGCTGTTATTCACGGAAAAGTTAAATTAAAAATTGTTTCCTCTCCTTTGCATTGTCCTACTTGTACGTTCTACCTCCATCCACTGCGTCAGCGAGCCGTCCTTTTTTCTTTGTTTTCCAAGCGAAAAACTTCTTTTGGTTTTTTCATTCCTACCCTAGCAATGCTTCCATGTGACGCTCAGTAGCATGCTTCGTGTTTTTCCGCCTTCTAAGCACACGTCCGCGCAACATTTGTCTACATCACAACACCAAAACGCATACTACTCAGACTCACTGTTGAAGAACAATCAAAAGGGGGGTTGCCATTTCGACCCTCCGGCCGGACGTTTTAGTCAAATTAAAAAAGAAAATGAAATGAAATGAGCATTGTAGAACAACAACAAAAAAATGACCCTTTTTATTGCATATCGTCATTCGCGTAAAGAAAATGTCCACCATTGTGTATCCTTCTGCGTAAAAATACTCTATTGTCCTGCCTCGTTGTAATGTAATGGCTCTTTCAAGTGGCTCTCCCACCGCACAGTGTGCTGGCTGGCGCTGGTATTAATATCACAACTTTGTGGTTATTTATTTTAATGTTTTTAATTTTTCAATTCTGTGACCACTTTTGTTGAAGCTTATTGAACCACCACCAACACCATGCGCCCTGCCCGTGCCCAGCCCTGCCCTGGCATAGCAGCAATGGTTGCGATAAAGTGTTCGTCATTTTTCGTTGCTCTTATACAGGGGGGTGGCTTGGTGATTGTGGAAATTATTTTGCGCAGCCATTTGCAGCTAGATAATTCCTGTAGTTAAAAGTAATGACAGTTAAATAGATTTGTCTTATTTCATTATGAAAGGAGTCACTGAACTATATTGAAGTCATTTATTTTAAGAGACGACAACGTTAGCGATTTAAGCTTGAGGATCAAAATGAGAACTGATGTCTATACTTAAACTGTGGATAGGAATTGATGGGAATATTATATTTAATCTACGCCTAAAATGTATATACCTAAAAGCGAACTTAATTACTTAACTTGTGCAAACGCATTCATTTTGAGAACGTCAACACTTTGGAATGACTCTCTTAGATGACAAATTATTACACATTTGCGTATTGTTTGTCATCTTATAAGAACCACTTTTACTGCCTTAGACGCAACATATTCGCTTGATTTTTTTTTGTTGGGAAGAAGTATAGAGATGCAATGCTATGTGTGATTTGTTTTTCACTACGTTTTCTGCGTATATAACCAGGTTACTATAATGGTAGAATTCCTATCACTTGGCGAACTCTTGTACTCCTAAATAGTCCTGTGTGATTTGAGTTTAGGGCAAGCAGTCGCTGGATCCTTTGCTCAGATTTTCAAATTTGCCTTACCTACTATTATTTACTAAATTTGATTATTACGCATTCGTCTTCTCTCAAAATGAACTGTTTTAAACCACTCCTCATCCATATACAGATAATAATAAAGACATCATACAAATACCTACCACTTTTATTTAAATTGTTCACTTTATGCGGTAAGATAAATCGAAATGAGCATATTTTATTTAAGCACCCGTATGCATGAGTAAACTGTCCTTTTTTAAACACATATCCTGCATTTTAAATATTGAAACATTATTGAGGAGTTGAAAATTGTATATTTGAACTGGTGGGCTGCAGTACACGCATGAAACTATTCACCACTGCAAATGATGGCGAACGCGTTTATTTGAACATTAAACCAACAAACCTCAATGATGATTAAAATATTATTGTGATTGCATTTAATTACGTTAATTATTATTGATTTATTTAATTCAATTTCCGCCACAGCTACTCGTTTTATGGGTACTGGGCACATCCACATCTCACATTCTCAGCGATGTTGTCAATGACAACAAAGCATACGATTTCATTATGGCACGGGGGATGCGGATGGGGCATGGCCTTAGGCTTTTCAATGAGTAAAAAATACCACTTAACACGTTTTAAAATTACTGAATGTTATTGGCTAGTCATTGGGTCGTATGAATAAAGCGAAGCAATTGCTATTACTCAAGAGAAATGTCAAAGTCGAAGCATTTGCTACGTTTCGTATGAATAAAAAACATTTTGAGTTAGTTCCAACTTTTGACATGTTAGAAAAGCGGCGGCACTGACCTTTTACTCAGATCGGTATGAATAAAACTTATCAGACAAAGCAAATGCTATGCAAATTTTTAGTCTGCTGTTTAGTTGACTCGGACCTTTTGCTTAATATTTTGTACGCACATTTTTTACACAAAAAAAGTAAGCAATCTGAATTTTTGATGGGTTGTCTATAAATAGTTAAATGAAGTTTTGTTCGTGCAGGAAAATCATCAAAACACCTGTGAAAAAATCAATTATTTCTTGTCGTGGGCACCTGAAGAAGAAATTAAACATAAACAACGTATTTGGCAAACAAACATCATATTTCCAGGTGCAATTGGAATAATAGCCTATATACGCTATCTATACCTAATCATGACATAATTTTTTTTTTTGAGAAAAAACAGGAAAAATGAAAGACATATCTTCATTTCACAGGTTTTAATATTCAAAAACAGTATTTACACAGGATAAATATAAGTGAGCGAATATTTAAATTAAACCAGAATCGCACAATCCGCCGATTTAAAACTGTGATTTGACTCGATAATGTGAAAAGCCCATGTAGCTTCAATTGCAGCTGTCGCGCTATCAATTATTGTTGGAGCGAAAAAGTTCACAATTTTTTGGCTGGACGAATCTGCAGACAAAGCGTTGATGTGTTTGGGTGTTTTTGTGTGTCGAAAAATATCAGCTTTTCCGCCGGATGCGATCGGACAACTTCCCTTACACTTTTTACGAAAAACATCCCTTTTGCCTTTTCCGTTTTCCAAAAATGGATATTTTTCGATTAATTTGGCGTTGAGAACGCATTTGCTTTTAACGGATTACGCAATAGGACTGTCTCTCAAAAATAGGTACAACAGAATAAAAAATGCCGTTCGAATTTCAAATGCCGAAACAACAACAGAGAGGGGATTCCCCCTTTTCAGCTACAACTTAAAAAGCTGCTGATGCGAATTTATAGGTTGACAGTGTGCAGTGCTCCCCAAACCCATTCATTTCAAATGAGGACACTGCTACTTAGGTTGGATTCAAGCGTTTAATTTTTAGTTATATCTATGAAAAGTTGTTAATTAATAGGAATAAAACTGCATGGATAATTACAGGTTTTTTCAGGAGTCAAATTTCTACAGGATTTTCGTTGTAAATACAGGGGTATCCTGTAGAATACAGCATATAATGGCATGCTTAGCTATACCCTATAGATTGCATGCATATTTCTGAATTTAATTTTTTTTAATTTCAATTTCCACAAAATTCATTAGAATCTCATGGAAAATTCAAAAATTCAAATTTACTGGTCAAGTTTGACAGAAATTGCAAAGCAAGTACACGTGCAGCGAAGTAAAAGTTATGTTCGAATTTTCGAACTTACTTTAGCAAACTAGGTTTTTATTCACACCGATTCAAAGCAATTGCTAAGGGCTTTTACTTTGCTAAAACCTTTTACTCAAAGCAAATGCTAAGTTTTATTCATACGACCCATTATCATTATATATATTTTAAAGGGCTATCTAAAGGAGATGTTTAACATACTAGAAACATATTAGGACATATTAGGACGCTTTTGGATATCATTGACTGTGCCATCAGCAGGCGTCCCCTACGAAGACCCCAGGATGAGATGGTTAGATCAAGTCCAAAATCTCTCCTCGGCCAGTATGGGGATTACCCCTGGCCCTGATGATCTAGAGTCGGTGACGGAAGGTTGGGTGCCATGGAGGGTCCACTTAGGCATTCTATATCCGCGGCCCTACTAATGGAAGAGCGGCCATTTAAAATAATGAATGTCATTGACTTCGATTTTATGTGCCATGAAAGTTAGCTCAAAATGTTTTTATTTTCCGTCAACCCATCTACAGTGTTCATTTTTCATAAATATGTTAAACTGTGCAATCATTTCTAAGAAAATACTATTCACTCGTAAGGACTAATTTCAAATTTAACAGATAAAATTGTATGAACGTTGTGGCAGCAAATTTTCCCACAGCGGGAGTAGCATATATTAGGTGCGAGTGTGTTTTGACATTTTTTGTCAATAAGAATTTCTATGTAACAATACTACCGCACATAGAAGCTATAGCTTTTGCAACGTAAAAATATAGCTTGTCGGCAAGTACCGGGAAATCGGAAGTTAGTGGTTAGTAAGAATCACTTAAAGCATTCTTATGATTGATTAGTGGTTTAGTCCGAAAGAATTTTAGCTCCCATATCAATTTAGCTCTTCCGAATCAACTGAAAACGTTTCCAATATAGAAATTGCTTTTTCCAATTTTACCGAAAAAAGTTATTACTCCTTGTTTTCCCGCATTCGCATAGCATTAGCTTAGAAATTCTAAAAGTACAATCATATAGCAATACCCATATAAAATATAATTACCAGAAGAACAAATTACCACTTTCTTATAGGGTTTTTCAAAATTCAATATGCATGACATGCACCTGCAAGCAAAGGGCATGTAAATCATGGAAATCCTCCTCCTCAGCCACTGAAAGCCAGCAACCCAACGCCTAAGAAGCATTTTTATCAGATTAACCATAATCACAAGTAAAAAGAAAAAATATGCCTCGTTGACATCACATATACGATAGGTATACTACACAATGTGCTATGGATTGAAAGAAAACTACCTACTCCATGTTCGAGCAATAAATAAGCCCAAACTCATTTCGAAATATTAAATTCTCCAATAGAAGTGTCAGCAGCAAGCCACATCCTCATCAGATATCGTACCGTAGCGTATACATATCCGCAGCAGCAGTTACAAATCCAAATCTTAATGGAATACCAGGAAAAAAGGAAATAATAACTTCCCAAACCTTCTGCTGCTTGATCCAAATCCAAAGTGAATTTGAACGCAAAAACGAAATTCCAATATCGAAAAACAAAAACGCAAACTAAGGGTTCGCAGATGAAGTAAAAATGTCTCCAAGGAAAGACTAAATTCGCCGTACCCATAATCGCTTGAGCCCTTGAGCGGAAAACCACGAAATGTTCCATTTAGTTCCTTATTTTATATTCGATGAAATCAAATTGGAAGTTATGTCCTTTCCATTGAGCGGTGGCGGACATGCGAACAGCGAACACAAGTATCTGCGACCCCCCTCTGGTACATTATTGAATACAATTCTACACGACGAGCAATGGATTTTGCTTCGACCATACCATTCGAATTCGAACACACTGAACTGACAGAAGATAAAAAAATATATAAATATAAAAGGACGAACAGGAACATACGGATATACCATATAGTCCAATATGTCGAGTGTGGGTACTTGTAGATATAAAACATTCGAAAAGGGATACGCTTTTTTTTCACCATCAAACTTATGTGAAGATAAATAGATGTACACCCTACTTACCAGTGTGTCAATTCTATTTCCGAATAGCTACGCTTATTTCATATTATCTTTCGTCCTCGAAAGGTATGGGACCATTATGGTTTTGCAGAAAATAAACACAGCCAGCTATGTGTTGGCAGGACATCTTCAGCAGGGCTGTGCCGGTCTTTTGGCTTGGGGTGGAAATGTTCGGGGGTGGGCTACTAGACGACGACGACAACGATGCAACAACGGATGTTCTTTATTGCGTTGCAAAATTTACGCACTTGGAAATTATTTATGGTCATGTTTTCTAATTAATTGTAAATTTATATGATGTTCGTGTTCGATGAGTTTGTCTTGTAATAAACCTTAATTGGGTGTAAATGAAATATTAAGTTGGAGAACAAAAATTTGCCATTGTTTTGGGTGCAGTAATTGCTTTCAGTATTTTAAGATGGTTTAGCATTAAGCTGGACGACAAATCGGCAAAGTACTCTTTTTCTGATTTTAGTTAGCGATCTATATACGTGTTCAATAAATTAGTGTTAAACGAAGAGGTTGAATATACAGGGTGGGCCAAATACAAGTTTCTTTATAAAAATGGAATAAAATTAACAAAATTATTTTTTTTTATGTATAATGGATTTATTAGTAAGAGCAAACATTCCCATTAATTATGGAATAAAAAGTTGTTCAAGTGGCTGCCTCGGCTGGTTTCGTAGTAGCACATTCTGTCACTCCAATTTTCCAATTGCTTTGTCGCATTCTTGGACATTTCGCAAGCATTTGATAAGGTGTGGCATGAAGGCCTCAAGTGCAAATTATGACAAGTTCTCCTCGAACGGTTATGGAAAATTCTAGAATCGTATCTAGCGAATAGACTCTTTCGTGTCAAACACGGAAACGAATATTCGGAATTTAATCAAATAAGAACAGGGGTGCCGCAAGTAAGCGTCTTGGGCCACTCCTGTACCTATTATTTACGCGTGATATACCGCAAACAGAAGGTACTTCCGTGGCCACTTTTGCCGATGATACTGCTATTTCTATGAATTAACAAAATGGAAATGGACATGGATTTTAAATATAAAAAAATAAATAACTTGCCTGTATTTATTAATACGGTACAAGTTCCGTTTGCAAATGAGGCGAATATCTTGGAATAACTCTCGACACAAAATTGAAATGAACCCGAATGTAAAAAAAATGTGCGAAGAACTTAAAAAACAAAAATATAGAGAACTTTATTGGTTACTTGGAAAATATTCCAAGCTATACCCCCGAAAACCCAAGGAAAAAACAACGTAAAATCAAAGACCACTTCAATTTAAATATTTTTCGGAATGATTTAGCTTCGACTACGAACATTTTTAAATTAATGTGTTTTTCTACTCTAAAAAGTACATATTTTTTAACTTGATCTAACCACGAATGTACCTTGATTTGATGTAGAATCATGCTTATTTAAAATTCATTTATCTTTAAATCAATATGTTATACATTTCGATACTTTGAAAATACCTACTATGCTTTAACTTTAATTTGACTATGACTCATCAAATGTGTTTGAGTTTAAAAACAATATGAATGCATTTTGAAGTAACATAACAAAGCATTTTGTGTATTCAAACAAATTCAACTTTGAAAATACTTTGTGTAGGCATTAATTTAACTTCGCTCAAGTATTATTTCAAAGTGAACAAATTTTGAATAAGTATTTTTTAACTTTAATCTTAGCATCATACTTCGTAGTTTTAGACTTTGAAAATATCATGTTTAATATTTGATATAAATTTTGATTTGATTTGAGTGCACATTTTTCCTTCTTTTTTTAATAAAAAAAACATACAACAATCTAAATTTGTAACCAATTTTATTTTCAGTAACATGAACCTATTTTATAAACTAAAAATTAAAAGAATTTTTTTTTTTCTATAAAAAAAAAAAAATATTTTTAACATAAGTACGTTCACACATTATTTACTTACTGTGGGAAATAAATGTTAAGAATTTCGTGGACTCTGGGACTGCTTAAAATTATTTTTCTGCTAATTCAGAACATTTGAGTTGAGGAAATCCGAATCGTCTTTGGATACTTTAATGTAAAAAAATACATACTTACTTTGTGAGAAGCTAGGCCTAGGGTCTCTCCGGACCTGTTGCGCCAACTATTTATTTTTTATACTAATTCTTTCCTCTTCATTTCTCCACTTAAACAAGTTACCTCTAAATTCTGTTCTCCGTTTGTTATATATATATATAGATTTCGAGAGATATTCGAATCAGACCACCATTGTCGGGTCTCTTTTCGTCTCTCTACCACTATAAATTTTACCCAGAGAGACTTTCTGGATTTCTCCAGAGTTCTTCCCCTGAGCTCAATTCCTAGTGTTATTGCTAGCATCTGTTTATGGGAGATCTGTTTCATCGACTGGGTCTCGACCCAATGATATCCCAAGATCCTCATTCTTTTGCCAGCCAACGCCGGACATTGACACAGTATATGTGCCGCTGTCTCAGGTTCCTTCAGGCATAGTTTACAGGTACCGACATTGTTCCGATCATTTTTAGATGAACACTTATTGAGCTTAAGTACACATTCCAATGCCAATGACGTTGTGATGTTTGTTTGTTCCATGCATCTGATCACCGCCTGATTGTCCAGTGCTATAAGGATATTTCTTCCCTCCACCTGACTCTCAAGCAAGTAGTCCAACGCATGCAGCAATGCAATCATCTCAGCCTGGTATACAGAAGTGTGATTCCCGAGGCTAACGTGACGGGCTAGTTCCAGCTCTGCTGAATAGATACCGGCACCCGCTCCGTTATCCATCATGGATCCATCTGTGAAAATCACTATTTCACCACTCCTTTTTTCTGGAAGTAATCCGTTAATCCGTTCTCAATACGAGTTTTGTGATTCCTTTCCATAATACGCACCCTTGTTATCCCATCCATATTCATGTTCAGCTCCCTAATCTCGTTTTTGACAAGTTCCAGGATCTTCCTATGTCCATAGATGGTACCACGATTGCGCCATTTCGCCTCTCGATGCAAACGAAGTGCCGCTAGGGCCGCTGTTTTCTTAATAAATAAGTCTAGCAGCAAAATCCCCAGGATCACTTTCAATGCGCATGTTGGTGTTGTCCTTATTGCACCTCTAACTCCTATACATGCTAAACGTTGGACCCTATCCAGGTGCTTGTTCACAGTTTTCTGGGAGGCTTTCGCCCGCCATACAACCAAGGCGTAGGTAATAATGGGTCTAGTTATCATCGTATACATCCAGTATGCTGACCTAGGCGAGAGTCCCCACCTCTGTCCACATACACGTTTGCACTGATGTAGTACCCTTTTTGCCTTCCTGACCTTCTCCTCAACATGGTAGTTCCAAGTAAGTCTAGAATCTAGATAGACTCCGAGATAATTAACCTTCTTGGCCATTTTTAGTTCCGATCCGAAAAGTGTTAAGGGTCGAAATTTCAGATTTTTCGTCTTCCTTGTGAAGATTATTAGATCTGTTTTCTCCTCATTAATGGAAAGCCCTTGTTCCAGACACCACCGTTCCACCACTTTGAGCGCATTCCTCATGATATCTGCGGTGACGTCTATGAAACTGCCTCTGGCCATTATTGCTATGTCGTCGGCATATCCCACTGTGTGAATGCCAGTCGCCTCAAATCTGTCGAGAAGAGAGTCCACAGTGATATTCCACAGTGTAGGTGAGAGAACACCTCCTTGTGGGCAACCTCTGCTAACCCTTCCTCTGAGTTTTGAGGATCCCGTCTGAATATTTATCGCCCTTGTGTTCAACATATTGTCCACCCATCTTACCACCAGTGGATTAACTCTACGTTTTTCCAAGACTAGTTTCAGACTTTCAAAGCATATCTTATCGTAGGCACCTTCAATGTCCATTATGGTGGTCATATATCGCAATGCCTCCGGTATTTAGCTCTTCTTCTGCAACGCGTACTACTTGAAGTAGCGCTGTTTCTGTAGACATGAATGCCATGTAGGCATGCTGTCTACTATTTAAAGGATACATCTTAAGTGCAGTACTCTCCATATAGTCCACCACCACCCCTTCCATTGTTTTCAACAGAAAGGATGTCAGGCTAACTGGTCTGAAGGCCTTTGCCTCGGTGTAATCCTTTTTCCCCGGCTTTGGAAGGAAGACCACATTTGTCTCCCTCCATATAATCGGGATGTAGCCTATTGCTAGGCATGCAGCGTATATATTCCTGAGCCTTGGTGCAATTACGTCTACTCCCCATTGCATTAGACCTGGAAATATACCATCCGGCCCGCGGTTTTGAAGGGTGAAAATGTTGCTATCGCACCCTTGACCGCTTCTGGTGTTACGATCCGTTCTGCTTCCGTCCTATCCATCCTGTTCGCTCCTTGTTTCCTTGGAGCCCAGGGCTGATCTGACTTATAGCTTCCTGGAAAGTGTACCTCCATTAGGACCTCATTTGTCTGATCCAGTGTTTCCAACATCTCCCCATCTCTATTACGAATGAGTCCGATCTTGGAAACTGGATCCCTGGAGACAATAGTCTACTGACTTCAGACGTACTCCTCATACTCGAGCAAAAGTCCCTCCATGACTCCCTTTTAAGTCGTCGCAGAGTAACATTCATCTCTTTCTTTTTCGCCTTATACTCATCCCATTCTTTGGGTTCTCCCCTCCATCCTTCTTTAGCTTTTTAAGTTCCCGACACCACCAAGGCGCTGGATCTTGTTTTTCCACTAAGGTAGGTGTGCAAGCCACTCGATACGCATCTTCAACAGCTGATTGCAGATGCTTAAGCTGTGATTCTACATGCAAAGTGTTTATCGGTATTCCGAATCCTGTTACATTCAGTTTTTTTTCAAAACATCAAGGTATTTAGTCCTATCAGTATTCTTCGGAATTCTGATGTATTTCCGATCTTTTTTTCTTTTAGACACGTAGCGAGCATCAAAGGAAATGGCTCTGTGATCCGACAATGTAGCCTGATCCCTTACCCTCCAATTTAATATTCTTTCAATTATTTGGCTACTGCACAGGGTAACATCGATCACTTCCTTACGCCTTATATCCACGAAGATTGGCTCTTCGAACAATGCTTCTCCTCTGAAATTGTCGTTGGTGCTGCCCCACACTGTGTTATGTGCATTGGCATCACAACCAATGGCATCTCCGTTTGTTAAATATGGTAAGAACTTCTGTAATTGGCTGAAATAAAACTCTTTTCTAATAAGTAAAAAGCTCTTCAAACAAAGAGTTACAAAATTAAGTGCATATGCAATCATTTGACAATAAATATGGAAATAATTTTTGTTCGCAATCATATGTAAGCACAAATTAAATTTGTTTATCCAATGAATTAATTAATAATCCAATACTTGAAACCAGATGTGTTTTTTTTCAGCAGGTTTATATATTTACATGTAATTTTATCCTGAGGTTAATGTATATGAATATCAAGTTAATACTTAAATAAGTACATATTTTGTTCACTTTCAAATTATTGTATTGTTCTTAAACACATTATATCCACACATATTGAACTTTACACTTAATTTTTGTAGGTTTGGTCTACGATTCAATGCACTTCATTTTATTTCAAATACATACCAGGAATTAAATTTAGTCACAAAACTCACATGTTTGCACTAGAAATAGGATTTCCATTCCGTCGTCGACGAGACTGATTTGTTCCATCTTTGTGAACGTGAAAAGAAACATTTTTTAAGAAAGTTTATTCAACGTCAAATCAAATAGAACATATTAGATACCTACATTTAAGTTTACATATTTTCCCTGAGTGAACAAGCTATTATTATATAAGCAAGTGATAAAGTCTGTATGGAGTTACAGGTTTGTACTAGCGAAACAAATCTAAACATATTATTACAAACTTTTCAAAATAAAGTACTAAGATCATTCGTCAGTGCACCGTGATAGAAATGAAGATCTTGGAAGCATAGCATCAACTATTAGAACAGATTATAAACTCGGTCCTTGAAATTCTTGATAAAAAATCTATTGCGGCGTCTACAACGAACTTAACAAACCGTCGGACTTAGCCCGATAATTATCAACCGCGATAAAATTGCGAAACGAGCAGTAACTTTCGCCGGAATGCTGCCTGCCAAGCGTATATAATTATGTAACTTCGTGATAGAAAAATTGCTTGATAAGTCATAACTTAATTGCAGAACAAACAAAATCTGTGGGAGGTGGTTTTAGTGAGTAAAAATCTCAGGTGCAGGGAAATAACTTCACGGGCAATAACTTCACATGGAAATAACTTCACCTTAAGTGGGAAATAATTTCACTTCCAATTTGTGAAATTATTTCCCACCTACAGTTTGAGAATTTGTTGATTCTAACTGAAAAACAAAATCAAATTATTTATAAGTGTATATAGCTGATTTAATTAAATTTGCATACACCCAAACTCGCAACTACTCCCACCAATAAACAGAGACTCCAAGCGGGGGGTTGCATTTACATACATTTACATTTTCCACTGTTTATGAATTGTAAGCTTACATATTCCGTTGCATGTTAAGAGAAATTATTTCCCACAAAAAATTGAAGTTTTTGCTCACTTTCATTGGGAAATAACTTCACATAAAATAAGTGAATTTATTTCCCACTCGAAATGAAGTTGTTTCCCATGTGAAGTTATTGCCCGTGAAGTTATTTCCCTGGACCAAAGTCTGAAAAAGAAAAAAATACTTTTCTGCTCTCGCCATTGTGTGCATTGTGTGCTGCTTTGATTTGGTTTCCTTTATAGGCTATGTCAAAGATGGTCTTTTTTTCGGAAGCCACGATCGTGCTCATAGATTGGTACGGGTTTCTGTTTATATATTCTTTACGTTGTGGTGCTGTAAGATACGGCTTTCTATGAGAGAAACACTAATCGGCCCGTTGTGCATACCACTAGTATTAAGGAGTTCCTTTACTGGTTACTGATGTGAGCCATCTACTACCGTTAACAAGAATAAGAAAGAAGCTAAGAATGTTAGCAACGCTGGTGTATCATAGATCGCTAAGATCATTGAGGAAGTAGTTTCCTAAGTACGCCATCCTTATGTGGGATAGGGGAAGGCAGCTGCAGAGAAGGTGGGTTACGGGCTCAGCCCCTTGGCAACGTTTTAATATCCTAGATGATCCCATCTATGACATGCTTTTCTTGTTGCGTCCTCAACCTGTCGTATAGTTCATCATTTAAATGTCTCCTTGGTTACTATTGTCAACGCAAACGGAACAAAATATGTTACGAAGACTTATTTACCAGACACAAGGGACCTACTATAACCAATTATTGGTAATTTGCGCCTTTCTATCCCCAACGCTATGACTGTATTTCTTTACGAATCACCAAGGCAGCAGACACGAAGCTCCAATGAAAACAAGCATAAAGGAAATAAAACCCGTGTTTCTCTGTTGTCCCTGTCCCAAATCTTGTTACGAAAGAAACAGATTAAACCTTGGGGCATCTTTTATTAAATCGTGAATGAATTGTAGATATATGTCTTCCGAACCGGTCTCAATATGGGAGACAACTTCACATAAAAAAATAAATTTTACAAAGCACAATATTTTCGTGCTATGTTTTTGTATAGGTATATCGTATTTGCAAGGATTGCCAACTTCCTTAGAAATTCTGTTGGAAAACTTTTCAAATAGGAATGTCGATATTCGACATAAACATTTGCAAGGAATGAATAAGGAGAGGATTATTTTCACAAATGTATAGAAGGCAGATGCAAGAAAACCAGTGTCAATGCATACAGACACAGGTTCGGTCCATATATGTCAATGAGAGTATTTGCACGCTTACAGAACACGGCCGAAGAAAATAACCAAACAGCATTGTGGGTTGTATGTTTTCAGCTTGTTGACATACTTTGTGAATCGGAATTGACATATTTTCTTTATTTTTTGCAAATGGCCAAATGAAGATGAAGATACCGGTCGGGTTGTTATTTGTCTAAAAGAATTCTTCCCCACACATTGTTGACTTTCGAGGAATTCTTCGTATCAGCTGAGATGAAATGGAAAGGATACAAGGATACAATAGTGGTGGCCTTAGGAGCGAAGTTGAGTAGAAAAAACATGATGTCTTTTATGGGGTATAAAATATGAAAAGGACAGCTTTTCCTTTGAAAAATATGGAAGATATGGGTCAAGATTTTCAATTTACAGATATAATTGGAAATGAAAATACGGTACGGTATTTGTATAACGGGGAGGTTGTTTTTGTGAAACATGAGCATTTTTTAATAATGAAAATAAAATGCTGTAGTCAGCTACCTCTCTAATATTTAATTTTAAGAGCAGTGTATGAATATCCTTGTTCGGAATTTTTTGTTAAGTTCTTCTGAAGAGAAAGTACATAAATGAAATGTGTCTTCAAAGTTGTTATGCAGCTTCATTAAGCAGGGAAATCCCTACAAAAGCTCCTGCTAAGATGGGTGTAGGTCTGCACAATGCAGCTCGTCAGTGAGTTAGGCGGATTGAGTTAAGATCCCAGTATCTGACTATCAAAGGCGATTGGCGAGTTCGTGCAACTCATGGATATAACGTTTTCATAAAGTCAAAGTGCTTTACTAATCAGAGAAAATACTGAGACCCACAACTCGCAATCCTCTTGCCGCTGGAACTCCTCAGATTTTTTTTCAAATTCGCCATTTTGTTCTCCTATTGGTGTTTATTGGTGTTACCACTAAAAAAAGCGAATCCGGTCAAAACTGACCGAATGACGGATTTTTATTTTTTTTAATTCGGTCAAAAAATCCGGTCAAAAGTTAAAATAATAATTTTTGACCAGAAGTCCAATTAAAAATAGAATATATTACTTTATTTTTACGAAAAATAGAAAAAAAAATTAACTGTAATGAAATTACATTATAATGTAGTTTCTTAATTTTTCCAAACTAATATTAAACCTAATAAAACAAAAATCAAACAATTCATTAAAGTTCCTTGTATCACAACGTTTTGCAGAAAAATTAACTTTTAATCTAATTCAGTCTTCAAAATATTGCTAAATGTATACACAGTCTTGCCAACTTGAAATATAACTTTGGACAGATATACCGAAAGAGTGGGACGGAGAAATCAACATTGGGACAAAGATTTAATTTTCCAACTGTAACAACAAATTATAAAAATTGTATAAATTGCTCACCCAACTCGTATTTTAGTACACCTCAAAATGTACTACCTTTAAATAACCTTAAAAAAAATATGTTTTCCATAACCAAGGTTATTTGTGCACATTACTCTATTTTTTAGTTATTTGTTGAATTAAATTAACTTTCGGACTGAGAAATCGTCGAGAAAGACAAAGGGCAAAGAAACATTGGGAAACACAAATACTTTGTCTCAAATGTACCGTGTTGGCAACCGTGTGTATACATAGTTATTGGAAAAAAATGTACATTTATAAATTATTTAAAAAAAACATCATCTTCAGCTATCGGAACCACTTGAATTATAATTTTTATATTCCTAGTTTGTCGCTATTTTTCTTATGGTTTTAAGGAGCAAGGCTGTTCTAGAAACGCCTTTTTTCAACGCGTTTATTTTCTTCTTCTCGCTTGAATACATCAAATTTTGCAAAAACGTAGCGGTTCATTGAATTTGTTTGAATTTTGTTTCGGTTAAAAATTCGGTTAGACCGGATTTCAAAATCTTTTCCGGTCAGGGTGAAGAGTTTTCGGTCAAATATAGCCGGAATCCGGTCAGAAAGGCAACACTGGTTATGTCAAGTCAATTTAGAATCCGTGTACCGTGTGACATGCAAAAACATACAAAAATATGAAATCAATGCTGCCAACCTTGGATAGGATTCGGGAATACCACATTTTTAACTATTGGTTAGTTATTATATATTTTTTTAAAAGGCGAATAATATAATATGTTTGTTTAATAAAACTATCTATCTTCTATCTTCTTCTTCTACTTATATATATATAATTATTTCGGGGAGAAACTCGATGATGTTATAACTCGATAACCCCTGGGACGATTTTTATGAGAAGAGAGAAAATTCTGGAAAATTGCCGTGCGGTCCTGATTTGGCATCCAATAATTGTTCCTATCAAATATTTACTTTGACTTTCCTATCTCAAAAATTAATTAAAAAACTACGTACCTACGGTGGATTTTTTTTTTTTTTTTTTTTTTCAAAAAGTAGATTGATAAAATCGAGATAAATTTAATGTATTATGCGTTGGTCAACAGTGATGGTTTGTTTTTGATTTTGTGCACCGCTCCAAAAGTTTCATTTCTTTTATACAGTTGATAGCGTAAAAATTAAATGTAAAAAGATTAAACGCGGACAAAATAGATATTGAAAAGCAAATTTCAATGATTTTTTGAAAATACCAAGATGAATGCGCGCATATATTGGCCGACGACCAAGGCAAGCAAGTCAACAACAAATATATCAATTGAGCCAAACTGAAGAAGAACGCGAAGAATGTGACATCTGGCATACGCATAAAGGGCCCTACACACGTTCAATGTTACTTGTCAATGTTACTTGAATGACTCATCTTTTCGTTTGTATGCTCTTCAATGTTCTTGTCAAGTAACATTGCTACATTGATGAAAACCAAAATCGATTTGGTTTTCGTCAATGTTAATTGACAATGATTTGGTCGTGTGTAGGGTACTTCAATGTTACTTGTCAATGTTGTCATTTGTGAAATAATAATTTCGGTGACATCACGGGGTGTAACCAGTCTCAACAATTGAACGAATACATTTTCATCCATTCTAAGAAAATTTCTATAGTCTTCATCAAAATTAGATAATTTTCATGAACAACTTTTTTTTTTATATAGGTTTTCGATTTCTTTTTAATTATTATTAATACACTGGTCGCAGCACTGGCTGCAAGAAAATATAAATTAGTGTCCATACTCACTGACAACTATGAAACGACTGAACATAATTCAAGCAAAAACATTGTCAATATTCATTGATACGTGTGGAGGCGATTTATCATCAATGTAACTTGATGAAAAAAATCGTCAATGATACTTGTCAAGTAACATTGAACGTGTGTAGGGCCCTTAAGATAAGGTTGCCAGACGACCGGGACTCGCCGGGATTGTCCAGATATTCTAAGCGGTGTCCAGAGTCCCGGTGAAAAATGAATTGTCCAGTCAAAAGTCCCGGCGAAACTTATTTTTCAAATTCCATGATTTATTGAAAAAAGTGTATGTATTTCCAATTTCATAAAATTACAAAATAAAAAAATTCAATCACTGTGAAATACTTTCAATTTAAGAATGTAAGAATTTGACTGAACTCATCCACTCAACGAAATTGCAATCACTTTCAAACATTGGCACATTTGTTCGAACTCATTGTTGACCCAATGCGATTCGATCGAAGTCCATTTCTCGCTCCAATTCTCGATTAAATGCGTCTTGCATTGAATGATTTGGCTGTGGTATCCCCAATTTGCACAACAAATTGCCGCTCATGAGCAGACACATATCCTCGATCAATATCAAAGCTTTGTTGCGCATTTCATCTGATATCTCCAGTTCATTATCCGATGTCACAGTGCGAATTCGATGCAAAATATCATCGGCGATATCATCTTTGTATAATCAAAGTATCTACTTCATTTCCAAAAGTTACTTAATGTAACATAGTAAACATAATTTATAAGAACAAACTTTTTAGGTATATTAAAAAAAAAAAACTTCAAAATTGTAAACAACAACAATTTGCTTGGAAAATAATTAAAGTAATTGACAACAACAATTGCTTTTAAAATTTAAAATATATTTTTTTTTTTTATTTGAAGTGTCACTACTCGATTTCTATCCAGTTTTTTTTTTTTTAAGTGTATTTCCCCATACAAACTTTCATAACCTCTTTCATCCCCTCCAAGTTTTGTTTTCGCGACAAAAAGTAAATAAAAACCTGGTATACAGCAATACGAACAAAACAAAAAAATAATTATGAAAATCGTCCCAGGGGTTATCGAGTTACATGATCATCGAGTTACACCCCGAAAGAATTATATATGTAGAATATGTTGTTGTCAAAGGCGCTAGGTTTGATTAAAAATACTTTGGTCAAAGGTCGAAATTGGGTTTTATTTCGGCCTTTGGCTGATGTATTTTTAGACCCTAGGAGCGACTGAACTTCGTTGTTTGACTATAACATTATATGAATATGAAGAGAAATGTGATTGAAATCTTTGTTTGTTTTTGTTTTTGTAATTTTTTTTTTGTTTTTTTATTGAAATAAATACGCTTATTTGCACATTAATAAAACAAATTATTTCCCTTTTTTCATTAATAAACAAAAATAAAATAATCGAAATTTGAAATGTCCAGACGAATCCCGGAATTTCAACATAATGTCCAGATATGTACTGATTTCGAACTGGCAACCCTACCTTAAGACCAGAGCAACAGGCAAGAAAATTGAGAGCGCAAGTAATAAGAACTGCATCACATCGTACTGTTGCTGGGATGGGAACAAGTTCAAATCAAATTAAATTCGAACGACTGGCATATCAATATGAACCAACAGAAAATTATGGCAGTTATCCGATTTTCGATATTTGAGCGATGACTATAATTGTGTGCCACCATTGAAACGCGATGAAATTTAAAGGCGAAACGACCGGCCTTTGCTGTGCGAGTGACAAAGTGAAACTGATTTCATTAGATGCACCTCCGGAACCATTAAAATCGTTTGAATCGGATGATTTTCTAAAGAACATTCGACAGTACAACAACTTTTTCCGTATGACTTCGTTCGGACAAAAACCATTTATAAAACTGGGTGTCATGACGCTTTGCAGGGCAATATTTTCGCTTATACATCATCCAAAAACATATCTTCTAACAATGGTACGGGATTATACACTGCACAATTTGGATTAACAGATTCAAGGCCAAATTTTCCATCGGATGGGTGCATTCTTGCCAGTAAATGAGGCTGATCAAGTCGATAGGCAATAGAGAGGGCAAACAGAAGTGACAAAAAACGTCATTTGACAATTACAACAATTATTTAATGCAAACAAGAATAACGCTTTTATTACGGTGTTTAAAACGGCGATAGAGAAAATGAGCTCTCTTCAAACCTGATAATAAAATCGCACTTTGAAAAAAAAAACGGGTAGTGTCACTTCCAATACAATACAACAAAAATTATTTAAAATTTAAAATCGTGGACTCCGCTTATTCAAAACGATTTTCCATTGGCATTTAAGCGTCTATGACAACTTGCACATGCTCCGAAATATTATTTTTATTACATTAACGAATTTGAGCGGGACGAAGTTCGCCGGATCAGCTAGTTAGGAAATAACTGAAGAAAAATAGCTCAAAATGTTTCTATTTTCCTATAACCTACAGTGATAATTTTTCATAAATATTGTAAGCAAATTATTCCTAAAAAAAAGAATAGCATAATCGATACCTACAGTTATTGACACCCATTTCTTTAAATCGCCGTACAAAAAAAAAAAAAAAATATTGACAGGAGTAGCTACCATTAACAAGTACCGAATTATTTCAAATGTATAAAAATTCTATGAACGCTGGCAGCAACTATGCAGCTTTACAGCGGAAGTGGTTCATATTTTTTCGTTATTCGTTATTACAAATTTCTATGCATCAATACAAGCGCACCAAACGATCAGGATGATTATAGGTAATGTAATGTAATGTAATATATTAGGTAGTTCTAAGTAGTTGTATAAGCAAAACAAATAGTAAATAATTCAAGTTTTCTAAAGTTTCTTGAAAATTAAAAAAACAGAACAAATATAGATATAGATAGATTTAAGGCCGAAAAGCAATAATTTTAAGCATATTGTTAAGTTAAGAGCGCTAAATGTTAGTTTTAAATTAAATTCAATCGTTTTTGTCTAGTATGTAAGTTAATGAAAGAATTAAATAAAAATGAATCTAAAATGAAAATGAAAATGACAAGCGCACCAAATCGAGGAGTCAAAATATAGCTTGTAGGCAAAGTCGCGGGAAATCGTCCGAACTTGGTGGTCTCAGTATTGTCTCTGTAACTAATAACTATTTTCAACATTGTGAACAAAATACTTTGTGGGTCACAATGGGTAATTTTATGTGGGAAATTTCGCCATTGTGAGTTCGTAAAATCTATAGCAGTCATTTTATGAGTTACCTCTACTGTTTAGTTTCTGATTTATATGTTTCGATTGACATTGTGATAGCATCCTGTGGTATTGCCTATTCCGCAGACTTACGGGCTGCTGTTGTCATTATGAAGACGTCCGTTTCAGAAATACTGCTATACGGTAGAGTAGGCGTAGATGTATCGATGTGCCCAGCTATTCCTAGCCCTACATCGTTCTCTGTGTCTAAGCTTCGGATGCAGTGGTCACATCACTTTTTTGCAGTTCCTTTGGAGCCCTAAGCCCAGAACCCCCAAGCTTGGTTACAAAGTGTCGCACTTTTGCTTTGATGTCATCATTTGGCCTAGCTTCGGAATTATCTTTGCTGAAGACTCTTTCAACATCTTCGAATGCAATTTAGTATTTTGAATATAATACGCACTCAAAGTTTAAATAACTTGAGCCACATTCATCTAAAATCATATATCCAAACCACATCGCCTTAATGTCAATAACCAAAGACCTTCAACCCACCTCCACCAAGACAATGCTTCACGATTTTCTTAGGATTTCAAAAATCAGTTAACCACACAAATTACTCGTTACATACAGTATAGAACATTATGTCACTCCATAAAGTGCCGCTTTGTTTGTCGTTTGTTCGATGCACACATCCTTATGGTGTTACGCGCTTACGACTATAATCATTTGGCTAAAATGGATAAAGCAAAAACGTCACCACCTTATTAGACGCCCACAGTCGTGGAGTAGAATTAATTTGATAATTTAAATTAATAAGTATACACAGTAACTATATACTCCCAGGAGCTCTCCTGAGTGTCAAGTGGAAAGTGATACATTAAAATGGAAGGCAAGGGCCATCAAAAAATGCGTATTCCTCGTAGCAAGTCTTAAGTTAAAAGTAACTGCAAAGAACACACTTATAACAGAAGCCCGAAGTGATTTTTTTACGTCCCTTACATACAATAACCCAGTTTATGGTTATGGGTTAATTTTCGAGATTATGGCGCAGTCACTGAAAAAAAAATGTATACCTACGCAAATACAATTTTATTGGGCATGCATTAGCTAATTACTTTGCATTTAATCGATCTGTGTGGTTTCGGTATTGAAACTAATATACTTATGCAAAACCATTAAGTAGATATTCCTATTGAGCTCATTAAATATCGTCGGTTCCGCACTTAGTAAGTAGCCTTTGCTATTTTTGTACACAAAATATTGGCCATGGTCGGTTGTTTGAGGAATTTCAATAAAGCCATTTTTTGCAAGCCTCCTATCAGACTTGATTCTCAACCATACATAGGCACTCATAAAATAGAGTAGCTGGCTCCTCGCTTTCGGAGATACATCTATTATGTTCATTACAAAAATCATGTTTTTTTTTTTTCGAAATTTGCGGTGGGAATTGGAACGGGTAGGTGCGCAGGAGGTGTGAACTGACATTTTATTTAATACTTACTTTGATGTTTACTTGCCAGTTTTCGTCTTCCTGATAGTAACAGTTAATGTCAGCAACTCGTAAATTAAATTTAAAATTTTACATTTCCGACACGCTTACCTAGCTTTAATGTGCTGTCAGATTCCTAAGATTTCCATGATTTTGCTGCCTTTTTCCTTTTCATACAGAATCGGAATTCTGACAAAATTATCCCACGATATAGAACAATATATATATAGTTGGCGCAACAGGTCCGGAGGAACCCTAGTCCGAGCTTCTCACAACTATTCGTTTTGTGTGAGTTTTACATTTTTTGAACGAATGGAAGGGATCTACAATTCTATGCCGACTCCAAACGGCTAATTGAGAAGCTCTTTTAAGACAGTTTATACTCTCGGATGTTTGTCAGACGTTCGCGAGAGGTAGCGCAGTGGAAAAAAAACCCTAAGTTGGAATTTGGGTTTTTGCGGGATTCGAGCCTGAGACCCCTCGCTTAGTAGTCCAACACACTTACCACTAAGCCACTGAGACTACAACTGAGCAGAACACTGGTTCCACGTTTAATCGCATAAAAGGGGACAATCTGCTATTTTGCCAGACTTTTCATTCATTTTCAACAATCATCCATTCATTTCATTCATTCAAACAAAATGTTGTATTGATATTCTATTCTATTCTGAATTACGCGTGTCATTCACCTGCGACATGATTTTGTCTCTCAAAGTTCCTATACATGAATACATGTGAAGCAGCAAAAAAAAAAAAAAAAAAAGCTTAATGCTGCACTTACACGGTCACACTTTCCTAACATGTAAAATTTAAGAGATGCCCCTAAAAAGCCGTCTGACTGAAAGGGAAACGTATTTTGGTAGGCCATATTCTTTACGTGGTAGGAATTATAGAAAAGCTCTGCATGTTGATATTTTTATGGCGATGGTTAACAAAATTCCCCGTTCCTATAAAACAAAATGGCTTCCGGAAGAGATGATCGGACAATTATTTTTCGTATAAATGATTAATGAATCAAATCACATGTTATACATCGGAAATATTAATGTTTTTATGTGATTGCAGAACTGTGGGTCGCCGGAACTTGTGTTCATTTCCGCTTTACATATATATAATTATGGGTAGAATATCCATGATATCTTCCGCCTGATTTGTGATCTCATCCTTTTGTCAACAGAGTAACCTATCGGGTCCAAGACTATTCTATCTTTCAAACTGCAGCCCAACATATACAATCCACAAAATTGCATTGAAATCAGTTGAGTTGTTTCGGAGGTCGACAACCGTGCCACCTATGGGGTCCATTTTTACCCCAAGTCGCGTCAATAGATGTTCCACATAAAAACAGAATGAACTGTCAGGTAACTATCTGCAAGTGTATGCGTGCGTGCGTATATATAGTTACCAACACAGTAACACGGAAAACAGCTTGTAGGCAATTTCTCTTAAGTTGTCTGAGCAGGCGGTCTATTTAAAACTTAGTATATGCCTGGAAGTCAACATCAAACACAAGCGATGCCTTTTGGTGACTCGTGCGACATGAAGACGGCGTTGGCAGCATCAGCTGGCAATATCTTCGTGTATACAGGTATACTATACTGAAACGATGGTCTTAACCTCGTGCTCAGAGCCATAGCTCACTGTTTGCTTTTCGAAAATGTCTCACTGTTCACTTTTCATAGAAGAAATTTATTACAAAATGAAAATGACTTTTATGTTCATCCCTTTACTTACTAAAACCCATTACCCGATGGGGAAAAGTCTTCACTACATATAACATAAATGAACTCTAGTGAAAGTGAAAACAAAACTAGGATTAGTTATCGTCAATAGTACATCTTCTTCCATAGCGCATCTATTAAATAATTTGACACTTCTCAAAGCGAACTTATGTCAAAATAGCTATAAAATGTATTTTAAAAAAATCTTCGCTACGTTAACTTTCGGGTGCCGTGAAATAACGCCGAATTTCCTTGTTCGGTCTTATTTCACTTTGCTCGGCGTTATTTCACGGCACCTAACTTTCGTACCAGCAAAAGTGCGCAATTAAAGCATTTCGTTTGAGGCTTACAATTTTATAGGTTAAGTCATTAAAACGTAACGACCATGCTTTCCTGCCTTTAGGCATAATTTATATGCATATATCGAGAACATGCAGGAGGTCAATTTCCGTTCCTAAGGAGCTTTGCTAATGGAGCGAAAGCGCAGGCTTTATGTATTCTTTCCTTATTGCGTGTAGGCGGCAAATCTACCATCGGCAAATCTAAGAATAAATTTGCGTTTTTAGTTATTATCTGTCATTAGTGAAGAGGAAAACACTTAGTAGTGCTGCCCACGTACCTACCTTATGGTTCCGTGCCCATGTATCCCCCACCAGTTAAAAGACACATTGATAGTGACGCGTCACCATTTTTAAAACTTTTTGCATGTCCTTTGCAATTACAAAATCATTTAGATCCGTTCAGTTAGTTCTACTTACATATACGTTAGTGACATGTCTTGAAATTTGCGACTCACCGCACAAATGTGCATGCTTAGATACCGCTTATATGTTTTGTTCGTCATTGTCGAAGGCATTGAACGAACCAAAGGGGGGTAAATTAGATGACTTTGCTGATAAGATTGGCAGAAACCTTAATACATTAATGTAAATGACAAAATGTGAGCACCAGGACATGTTATCCTACTTTGCGATACGCCTAAAATGACATTGTTGTTTTGCCAATACAATGTAAGGTATATGATTCACTTCGTTTTTTGTCATGAATTCATTTAACATGAAAATGTTAATAACTCTTATAAGCTATTGTTTTTTTGAACTTATCCTTGCTCTATGAACATTGAATACTATTTAGTGTACGTGTCCTCCTAGACAGTCGTCGTTTTATTTCGCCCTGACTGATGTACGGTGACGAGTGTACCTTAACCCTTGCTCGTGTGGCTTGTTATTTCACCTTCGAGGATTTAGAGAAACTAACCTCTTAAAAGCGATTGTTAACTGACTTAAAAACGCTTTGTTCGCACGTGGTAGCACGGTCCGTCTTTGTTAAAACAGCAAGTACATAAGGTACTCGAAAACTCGATATGATTTCTCAGCTCTCAACGGACTGAGCAGTGAAAATGCGTTTCCCTCTTTATTTGAACGAATTGATATTTTTAAGCATTTAAGTGCTTCAGTAATGTTACATTGTGTACCTGAGTTTTTATATATCAGATGCTTCAGAAGTTCAGTCATACTATACAAGAGGTAAGGCTACCTGAATAAGCACAAGTTCATGTATCTTATCATGTATCTATATATAAAAGAAATAAAGGTGTTTAATTTTTGTTGTTTTTATAAGTTTTTGAAAACATGCTAATTTTAGACGTAAAAATGTGTGTTACTTTATGAGTATTACTTACTTATCGGACTCCCGACCCGTGAAGAGTCGCTGCCTGAGACAATGCAGCCTTCCATCCTCTACGATCCCGGGCACGCTTCTTCCAGTTGCCCAGACCAAGCGCTCTGGCTTCCGCGATGGCTTGGTCTTTGAAACGGAGGTTCGGTCTTCCTTGTCTTCTCGAACCTGGGGGCTGTGGATTCGAAGATCCTCTTAGCCGGAGCATTATTGTCCATTCGCTCGACGTGGCCGAGCTAATGTAGTAGACGTGTTTTGGCTTTTTGGACTACATCCACATTTTGGTACAGATCATAGAGTTGTATCTTCTCCTCCATTCGCCCTCCTCGCACACAGGACCAAAAATCCGCCGATGAATTTTTCTTTCGAAGGAGACCAGTATCAGCTCTCCCTTCCAGATCCAGATAAGGGACTTTTAGAGCACACATTTCGTCCTTCGAGTTAGGAGTTTTGAACCCAGTTGTTTTGCCAAACCATAGCAATGGTTTCCTAGGGTAATTCTTCGTCGGATCTCCACTATGGTTTCATTCGTGGAGTTAATGTTTGCTCCGAGATAGGTGAACTTCTTATCTACCTCGAAATTGTTGCTATCAATAGTGACGTTTTGTACTAGGTGGTGGACGCATGCTTGTTTGTTTGTTGATAGCATGTACTTGGGTACTCATTAGGCCAATGGATTTCCAGCAGCTGGATGGACCAGTTGAAGATAGTGCCTTCCGTGTTGACACCTGCCCTGCTCACTATTTGCTGCAGTACGAGATTGGAGAAGTCGCATGATAGCGCGTCTCCTTGCCGAAATACGGTGCATGTTTGAAATGGTTCGGGGAGCTACTTTCAAACTGCACGCTGCAGCGCGTGTTTTCCAGCGTCACGCGACACAGCTGAATCAGTTTTGCCCGGATTCCGAATTCGACCATCGCCATATATTGCTCCTGACGATGTATGCTATCATACGCGGCATTGAAGTCGATGAATAGGTGGTGAGTTTCGACTTGATATTCAATGGTATTTTCCAGGATTTGAGTCATTGTGAAAATTTGGTCTATAGTCGATCTTCCGGGCCGGAAGCCTACCTGTACGTGCCGATTTGTGTGTTGCAGAACGGTTTTAGACGTTCACACAGTACGTTGGATAGGACCTCGTATGCGACATTTAGCAGGGATATGCCTCGATAGTTCTTGCAAGACATAGGATCGCCTTTTTTGTAGATGGGACATATGGAGCTGATAGTCCAGTCATCGGGCATGTTTCCTTCCACCATGCATGCATGCACCCTACCAAAACATCACCTCCGTAATTGAAGAGCTCTGCTGGTAAGCCATCAGAGCTGGCTGTCTTGTTGTTCTTTAGCTTTTTTATAGCTAAGCGCACTTCTTCTATACTCGGTGGTGGATCTGGTTCTTCACTGACTGGACGTGGGTTCTCTTCTTGCCCTATCACTCTTTCTACATGGTGCCCATTTTGCAGCTGCTGGGAATGCTGCTTGAACACGTCTACTATCCCTGTGCTTCGCTGACTAGGTTTCCTTCGCTGTCTCGATGAGCTTGCGTTCCGGTTTTGTTACCAGCAGACAGTTGCTTGGTTTTTTTTTTCTAAAACCTCCGGATGTAATTAGGATAGGGAAGCTATGCGTAAGCCCTCATCTTCCCACGCAGGATCTTCTTTTCCTTCCTTCTCCTGGCTCGATACTCTTCTCTCGCTGCCCTTGTTTTGCGCTGCAGTGTTTTCATGTGTGCATCTTCTGTTCCCTTTTTCCTGTATACGCATTCATCATCATACCACGGGCTCTTTCTGATTGTTGGCGTCTATGGTAAGTGAGTGCGCAGAGGAGAGTATCATACTCAGGCGCTCGCTGTAGGCTCTGGCAGTATTATTAAGTATTACATAAAGCTTTAAAAAAAAAAAAAAAAAAAAAAAAATGTAATATTGTTCGTCAAATCGATAGGTGTAAGTACATCTCCGATCACTTACATCTTTACATTAATGCAGTCGTTCTGCCAGTCCCTGTTACACTGCAAGCCCCCGCCTCAAAGGACACAAAAGAGAATTTGGCAAGCAACAAAATATGATATATGATAATAGGTCTCAAAATTTACGACTAAACTTTGAAAAAGAAATCTTTTGCAAATAAAACACAGAAGGATAAACAGAATAACGCTACACAACAACAAGATTCACAATAATGGCAGGAATGTAATAAATAAAACCTGAATCCTTCGAATCCTTTAGGAATGCTGTAGAAGCATTTTCACCCTTCTCTTACTGAGTTCCTTTCTGACCCTTCTTTTGTAAATTTCATATTCTCCTCACGGCAATAAGTGGCAGATATCAAAAATTTTGAAATATCTGCATCTACGTGTTCAAAAGAGTTTTGCAATAATCTTTTATCGGATGTCGGTTATAAGTTGGTCTAGGTAGAGTACAAAAGTGTGCAAAACGTTTGACCTATCTCAAGCAGTTAATGGTCGACGAACCATTCGAGCCCAAGGGTCGTGATTTTATTGATGGAAGTAGAATCGACACAACTATAAACTTCCAAATAGTTAACTCGGCAAAAAACTGATTTTAAGCCGCCGGAGATAAGCATTCAAATTTGAAGCAAATTATACAAAGTCATTAAATTATCACTACTGATCCAACTTAGTGAAAGCGAATTAACAAAGCACGAATAGCACTGCCCTGTAGGCCCTTATTGTCTTTATCAAATTATAATGAAAGCGGTTTGCGATAAGGCTCTTCTCTATAGGATGGATATCGCCAAACAAAAGCCATACCATAACAAACCAAACGAAAGTGTTCGCTTCTGTTATTGTATTACATGGAGCATCCGGCGAATGGTTCTTCTTCGTAACGAAATACGCACACACAAATTGGGTAACGATTAAGATCTTGATTTAACGACCAGAGGCATTCAAATCTCCACCACCCGCATTCCGGGGCGCCCTATCTCGGTGTTTATTCCAAAGGTAGGTAGGTATATGTGCGGAGGACGAGTTCGTTATTTTTCCTCGTTATTGATGAAAGAAACCATGTCTTAATTAAATGGCATAATAAGATAACACAATTGTCCTCGTTTCCTTTGCTAATTGGTTGCGAGTCCAAACATGTCTGCGAAATTACCACGCACAAGGAGATAGTTAAATGTGGGTGTTCTTCGATGCTTTTATAGGCCAATTCTAGTTAAATGGTTCACTAAGTGCTCTTCGGATTGGTAGGACATCGAAAAGAAAAACAAACAATTTTGACTTATCGTATATAGGGTACCATCAACCCTCCCAACTGTTTAAAAATAATCTCCTTTTGATTGAGTTGCAGAAATATAATCGATTCAGACTGCTTGCAAATGAAACACAGCATTACCTTTAGCCACAATATGCTTTTTGATGTGTAAACATCTAAGCGCGCGTTGTTGGAATCTGGAGGAGTAATTCCACACATTTAACTTGCGGGGACGGAAATGCGTCACTGTCTTTTTTTAACGTTGCATACATTTTATCATTGCATACGTTTTTATCATTGCATACATTTATGATCTGGGGCATATTAATTTCAGCTTTTTGTTGATGTGAAATAAAGCATGTTTTTCATATAATTATGATGGTCTCACATTTCTTCCCTGTAACGGACATCTCGAGGAAATTCAGTGCCAAATCTTTCGTGAATTACCAGGCACGCAGAAATCACAGCTGGACAACAACTAACAAAAATGTCGTAGACCAGCACCTCTACAATATGCAATGCAGGCTGAATGTAATTCAAATGAGACTTTCATTAACTGTATAACAGTTGATGTCATTTAACTTGCGGGGATGGATTGCATACATTTATGAGCTTGGGCATATTATTGTTATTTCATAATATATCAAGAATACGGTTATTACAATGTCCTCTTTTCTCAATGATGTGTATCAAGCCACACACATACCACACGCACGGTGTTTACACATATTTCGGGACTGTTGGATACAGTCGCACCAATTTTTTTTTTTTATTATGATCTACAGATCATGTGGGAATAATAAAAAAGCGCCTGATGAGAGACATTTGAGCAAGAAAATAGTATAAAACGGACAACCTTCTTCAAAATAGTTATTTCGCATTGTAATCTAAATGTTACTCTCGACAGCTACAACTTTGAGATGGAAAGGATTTTTGTCTACTTCGGGTCTGTTATACATCTTCGTAGATACCTATTAAACGAAGAATAACATCTGCTATACTCTGTCCAAGAAAAATTGTCAGTACAGGCCTTATGGGAAGCTCTTTTTTCTACCAGTGGTGCCTGTAGTACTCTCACGGCACTCAAACACAGGATTTGCCACTGAAATAAAAACGAAACCACTGGCATTCCAAAGCATTTTGTTGTTGTAATTTTCCTGAAATTCGCATACATCCCTCCACAACCAGTCTGCCACGCAGCCGCGGGCAGAATGAGCACGATCGCTTGTGTTCGCTTGCTATTATCATCAACCAAAATAAGCAGTGTGAGTGACTGAAGCACATCAGAGAAGTGTTACCATTTGTCAATGTTAGCATATCATTAAGGGGTTTTCTTTGAATTTTGTCAAAGAACTTTCGGTTTTGGTGCTTTTTGGAGCTTTTTGGAGCTTTTGAGAGCGGCATATTATGTGGGGTGCTGCCATTCGGTTTAAATTTGTTTGTATTTCTGAAAGATCCAATAATATTCAGTTAAAACATATTTTTGAATGTTGTCTTTTAGAAATAATGTTTATTCGGGAGGTGTTTTAATGCATTCATTTCATTAACGCAACAAGTGATCATATATGTGCGTTGTAGAGATATTGCAATAAATTAATAGTGATTACTAAGGCAACTCAACCGGATTCATGTAAAAGCATGGTATTTTAAGGGATAAAATTTGAATAAATATTTTATTATAGAAAATTAAGTACAAATTTTCAGCCTTATTCGTTAGGGCATATTTCTGCATGTTTTGGTAGGTATAAATTCATATTTCACTTTGTAGAGCATATTTTTCACACTGAAATATCAAAATGATGAAGCAGGTAAACCTATACTGTTTATTTTCGGTCGTTGGATTTTACCACATCCGGTCACTTCTCCCCAGTAAAGCGAATGCCTTGACAGGATTTTATGATCCTTTTTTTGCTACTGTTTCCGCGAAGTTCTGCATTGACGGGTAATATTTTTTTTAACAAATATGTAATCTAGGTATCTATGTCTATATTCCAAAATGTATGTAGAGCTGCACAAGTGCAGTCCTTTTACCATCTGTTTAGGTATATGGCATTGCGTCGTGGTTATCTAATTTTGTCTAATTGCCTGTTTGTGTATATAAGGCGGAAACAATGGTTGTTATCTCAATAGCGGATAGTGCATCTAAACAAGTGGTTAACTTTATTGTGCATTTGAATAAACATAAACATGGCTACAAAGTCTTCAAAGGATCTAAGTGTAGAAAAGAAACAACAAATTGTTGATGCAACTGAAAAATGCTATGGCTTTTTTAAAAGTAAATCGAAAGCCGTAGGAAATGCGGCTACTGTTTTTTCTGTTACGGAACGAACTGTATACAGGCTTTTAAGGAAAAAAGCAATCAAAGGCCACAATTCACCACCAAAGAAGAAAAATAAATCCGGTATCAAGAGCAAGGTGGATGAATTTGACAAATGTGTGATTAGGCGGATAGTCCATCAGTTTTTTATGAATAATGACCTGCCAATGCTAGACAAGATATTATTGGAAGTACAAAAAGTGAAAATATCACAAAACTAAGTAGATCAACTTTGCATACAATATTGCAAAAAGATCTCGGACTTACATAAATTCGTCAAACGTCAGCGAAAGAATTTTTTGTTGGAATTTATTTCGTTCAAAGCAATATTTTTATTTTAAATTGGAAGATGGTAACCCTAACAGTATTGCTCTCTGAGTTATGGCGAATTATCATACATACTACGGCAACCCTGTGAGAGCTTTAAAAAGGGACCGATTTATGTAAGTCATTGCAACCAGACTGAGAGACAAACATCCTATCTTCCCTGTACTGACAATTTTTCTTGGACAGAGTATAATCGCTGGTTCTTTCAACTGAGGAGGCAATAGAGCCATCGTTTCATGAGGGAGATTTGTCGGCCCGTTCAGAGATTTAAACTGAGAACTTTATACTAGCTATGCAGCCACATCGATCTAATCTTTAAAACAAACAAAAAGCTACGCGATATTAAAAAATTGACTCCGGTGTCTAGCTGGTGCAGTTAATGGTATCTCCTCTCGATGCAATCGGGCAATTATGGTGGAGATGGTGGGGAGAATTTATATACAGGTTGTCCGCCGGGAAGGTATACTACTTTGTTTGTTTATAATTTTTGATTAAATGAAAGAGAACGGATCTCATATTGATAAATATTTTACTTAATGTCGGCAATTATGTATGGAATACAATAACAGGTAAATGTCCACCTTTGTTCTCACAAATGCGAGTCCTTTCGAGCACATTTTTCCTTACATTCTCACACATTTCACGGGGTATTTCATTAATTTCATCAGGAATATTTTGTTTGAGTTGCTGAAGTGTTTTTGGTTTGTTTGCATAAACCTTGCTTTTCAGATATCCCCACAGATAGAAGTCCGGAGCAGTCAAATCAGGCGACCGTGGAGGCCAATCAACATCACCCTTTCTTGAAATAACTTGTTGTGGAAAGAGGTCTCGCAGTAATTCCATTGCTTGCTGTATGCGACGTGGCACCGTCTTGTTGATACCACATGTGAATCAAGCCCAAAGTATGAAGTTGTGGCTTTACAAAGTTTTCAATCATATCACGATATCGCTCCCCATTCACAGTTACCGTTACGCCGTTCATTTTCAAAGAAGTAAGGTCCAATGATTCCTCCTGACTAAATTGCACACCAGACTGTAACTTTTAATGGATGCAAAGGTGACTGATGAATAATTTGAGGGTTTTCCATTGCCCAGAACCGACTATTCTGTTTATTCACATATCCATTCAAATGAAAATGTGCCTCGTGTCGTCACTCATTATGATTTTTTCATTTCATTTTCCCATCGTCACAGTAATCGATGATTGATTTTGATAAAATGTTTTAACGATTAAAACACGTTAGTTTATCGAATATTTTTCCATAATAAATTTGCCACGTGTCTTCTTCACGACTGCCAAATATGAACTGTCTGTCAAGACTAATGTTAACCAAAATGGCGGCAAAACAAAGTAGTATACCTTCCCGGCGGACACCCTGTATAACGAACTTTGTTATTGAAATAGAGGTTCGGTCTTCTGTATTAAAAGTATTTTAGCGTTTTCGTGGTTTGCACCCTTTTCGCACACATCAGGACCAAAAGTACGTTAAAAAAGGAGGTAAATGAATACTCAATATACCTATACCTATAGAAGTTCCTGCTAATAGTCGCATTTTGTGGGCGGTGCACATATAGCTTTCCTTTTTTGTTAGGTTAGTCTGTGTAAGGTTCTGAGATCATCAGAAACGATCTAGCGGACCAATCGCCATCCCCAGGGAACGATTACGGTTAAAACCTAAACTTATTCACCAAACCGACTTACATTACATTTGCTTTTATTAAACTTTTTGTATATACAATTTGACTTAAGGCTAGGTAACAAATGGTGGTGAATAGTTAATATTTAAAGGTGTTGGCTCAACAACAGGGGCTCAACGGTATACAATGTTTGTTTTCTTAAATCTATTTTACATATATTGTATTTGGCTTGTCGGATTCATACTCGTAGTATGCATCGTTGTCAGGGTTGACCAAACCGACTTAATTTACAAACAGAGTTTAAATATGGTCTCAATTTTGTTTGAAAAAAGCAACGTCCTCTAGGTTAGTAAAGAAATACCTGCCTAATTGTTTTTTTCTACTCCGAGCATTTGCTTGGCATTCACAGAGAAGGTGGGGGATGACTTCAGCAATTTGTAGGTCCTCACAGTACCTAAATTCATCCGTATCAACTATGCCCAGAGAGTATTCCCATATTTGATCTTTATTTTTCATAGTCTTGCAAAGGCTGGGTGAATTATTGTTTTATGCCCTAAGGTGGTAAACCTTGTTTAGTACGAGTTTATGTCCCATTTTGAATATTTGGTGTATGATCCGAGTTCAAAGTTCCACAATGGTACTCATTGTGTTGTCCAACGATTTTAGATATTTAAATAGTACGCTGGATAATATAACAAAAATTAAATAAATATTTGTCGCAAAAGGTCCGTAGAAACCCTAGACCTTTTTTTGTGAATGAGTTTTTCATTTTTCGGGCGAATGGAAATCACATACAATTTCATGCCAAGTCCAAAAGGCCAATTGTAAGGCACTTTCATAACAGTTATACTCTCGGACGTTTCTCAGACATTCGGAAGAGGTGCCGCAGTGGAAAAAACCTTAAGATGAAATTTGGGTCATAGCCGTAGGATCATTTTTTTTGTTTGCAAATCATAAAGCGCCCCTTTTTGTAGATGCATATATGGCATGGCATGATTTTCCTCTCAAATTACATTCCTTTGTTGACTTAAGCACCTACCAAAATATATGGCCTTCCAATTTGAAGTGCCCGATGGTTAACTATAGACCTTGCCATAGATAATCTTTAAACTGGCAGCGTCTTCATTGATTATTATCGTGTTGCTCTATTTCTCTAAATGATGGGCATATGAGAGCTGGAAAAATTCGAAAATTCCCGAAGCTGTTTGCTTTTCTTAAAAAAAGGACGTTAAGTGGAGTCTTGTATTCATTATTTATTAACAGTTTACAGTGAATTGCTTTGCTATGAAATCCATGTTTTGTTGACGCTATGAGAACATGTACATATTCAAACTATACTTTTATAGGTAGGTATATTACATTTCTTCTTAACACCGTTGCGTTGGTGTTAACGCCGGTTTTTATTCTCTGTCATTTTATTTTTGTGCGGTGTGCATCAAGTGTTGTCTTATTTGTGAAAAAAGAGAAGTGAAAAAATTACAAGAAATCAAGAAAAATATTTTCGATTGAATTTGGTCAATTCAAACAAAATAGAAATGTGTAACTGAAATCGATTGCTTTCGATGTTTTCCGCTTTTGCACTAAAGTGGTTTGCTCACACGTGAGCACGCCACATACAATTGGCCGTGTGAAAAATATTGGAATTCAAGATTGATGCCATAAATATCCAGCGATTATCTTTGCGACTTATTATTTGTCATAGACGCTTAAACTGACTGCCAATGGCAAATCTTTCTTAACAAGCAGAGTCCGTGATTTTAAATTTTAAATAATCTTTGTTGTATTGGAAGTGACACTACCCGTTTTCTACACATCATGTTTTTTTTTTTTTTTTTCAAAGTGCGGTTCTATTATCAGGTTTTGTCTGAGTTCATTTTCTCCATAGCCATTTTAAACATCTTGTTAAAAGCGTTGTTTGAATTTAATAATTGTTGCAATTGTCAAATGACTTTTTTTGTCACTCCTGTTTGCCCTCTTTATCGCCTATCGACTTGATAAGCTGTATTTACTGGCAAGATTACACCCATTCGATGGTAAATTTTTCCTTGAATCTGTTAATCCGAATTGTGCAGTGTAGAATCCCGTACCATTGTTAGAAGATGTGTTTTTGCATGATGTACCTAAAAGAGAAAATATTGCCTTGCAAGTCGGCATGAAACCCAGTTTTATGAATGATTTTTGTTCCGAACGAAGTCATATGGAAAAAGTTGTTGTACTGTCGAGTGTTCTTTAGAAAGTCATCCGATTCAAACGATTTTAATGGCTCCGGAGGTACGTGTAATGAAATCAGTTTCACTTTGTCAATCGCACAGCAAAGGCCGTTCGTTTCGCCTTTAAATTTCAGCGCGTTTCAATGGTGGCACACAATTATAGTCATCGCTCCAATATCGAAAATCGAATCACTGGCATAATTTTCTGTTGGTTCATAGTTTCATACTGCCAATCGTTCGAATGTCGACAACGATGCGCGTCTTGCCACTCTTCGATTTGAACTTGTTACCATCCCAGCAGCAGTATGATTTGACGCAGTTCTCATTACTTGCACTCCCAATTTTCTTGCCTGTTGATTTGGTCGGATGCCATGCGATGTCACATTTTTCGCGTTCTCTCTCTTCCTAAACCTGATATACAGCAATACGAACTAAACCAAAAACGAATCATGGAAATCGTCCCAGGGGTTGTCGCGTTATAACATCATCGAGTTTCACCCCGAAAGAATTATAAATAATATATGTATATAAGATAGAAGAGAAGAAAGTATACATTTTTTTTTCATGCTTTCAATGTCAATGCCAACCATCAAATAATTGTGTTCGATTTACATTTGCTGCATCGTCATCCAAATCTCTTTCTAAACCGTCGGCTGAATACTATCTTGTTCAAAGGACCATTTTCAATACCAATAAAAAATTTTCTGATATAAATAAAAATTTTCAATCTGAACTGTAAAAATCGATTTCCCAACATTTTGAAAAATGGATATTGAACCGGATAGCATTCAGCCGACGAAATATTGAGACTAAATTACGAATTTGAATGACGAAAATTCATGTCAACTTTTTTGGTTATAAAGGAACAGCGTTCTACACACAAACCAAATTTTCGTAGCTGGTAACTGGTGCTGCTGAAGTTTACCGATTTTGTCGTGCAAAGTGAAAGTAAGTGTTAATTTTGTAAAAAAAAAAAGAAAATCGTGTCGATTGGTTTTCTAAATATTAGATACCAATCATTTTTTGGAATGTAGTTCAATCAAAAGAAGAATTGATTCAAAAAGTTTGTCCAAACATTGTACAGCAATACAAGAAACATGCTTATGGCTGAGCGAAGGAGTTACATTGGCGGCAAAAAATAAAGACGTTACAGAAGTTAATGAGGCCATTTTAAAAGAGACACCAGGAGAAGTGTTCACATTCAAGTTAGTCGACACCATTATAAATGAAGATAACGTGGTCAACAATTTCAAAGAATTTTTAAACGAAGTTGCTATTCGCAAGTCGTTAGGCACACGGCTAAGGTCGATGGATTATGTATTTTCATTAAAAATAGTGTTTTAAGAAATAAGTTGTGCCTTAAAACGTTCGTCTCGTGGCCGAAAATGTAATACTGGAATTCAGAGTCCTTTTTGCGAGCGAAGCGAGCCCTTATACCACTGTCGTCTAGCCGTTGACCTAAGCCGTTTCCCTAACGACGTGCGAATAGCATCAGCCATTCAAACCGCAACATATTGTAATTGAAAGTTGGACCACCAATCATCAGAAAAACCAAAAATATTCAGGCCTATCATTGAATTCGACGGATGCTCTGTGGACGGATTCAATCCGATCCGCAGTTGATCACTTCACAAGTGAAAACCTATCATTGAAAGCGGCGGATGGACTATATCGGTCCGCAAAACCGCATTACCGAATGCTTGTAGTCCAGCGTGTCAGCTGTCAAATGAAAATCGTTTCTTATTCGATTTTGTTGTTATAATGTGTACGAACATGGATAGCATTGGATTTTTCTTAAATTTTGACGATATAGCTAGTATGTAATAGTGATACTAGGAGCATTAGAAGAGGTGTTAGAGGGCGAGGAAAAGATGTCTGGGTGTTTTTTCCACCATTGCCTGGAACTGACGACGGGTTGTTTGTTTTCTAAATCGGAAAGATCAGTTAACTGTTCATAAACTTTTTAAATTTATCCTTTTCTTTTTCGAAAAATAAAACTTTTATTGCGTGTATGTGTGTTATCTCTTCGAGATCCGCATCGATTTTAATGCGGATTGAAAACAACAACATTTGTATGAACCGCGGATCGGTTGCGTTTTCAATGATAGTTAAAATGTGAACTTCGTTACCGACATCCGCTCACTTACCTACCGGTAGCAAAAAAATAAAGGAAACATCTAACGAAGCGAACGGGGTAATGAAAGACGGCAGATGTCTTAATCTAGCCAATAACACGATTAGGACGTGTTCGATTTGTCACCATATTACGAACTGATTAGTCCATAGTCTTCATCAGACGTTGTTGTTCTGTTTAATTATGTCATCCAAAAGGCCAATTTCCTACCCTTAATAATTTTTTACTTGTGATTACGTATACAGCCCAGGGATAAATCTATGTATCCATTTTGTTTATGTACAAAGTCTGATCTGCGAAATATAGACCGCAATTATGCCGTGTAGAAAAGCATGTAAGCTAATACCCGCCATATTATCACTCTCATATTAAACTGATGACAGTAATATTCTCGTATATTTTGCCGTTAAAATAATAACGACCACTACAGAGCTTCCGCAAATAGCTGCAATCCCAAAGTCCTTTACATCTGTTTTTTGTGCCACAACAGGGGTTTGGCAAATATTGCGCAACCCAAGCAGAAATTAGCACAAAACGTAAAATTTTATTACACTCATAAAGCCACAATGGACCCGAATTGGATGCGGAGAGTGACAGTGTCGAAAACGAATTAGAAAAAACGAAGACAAATGATTAGCAAAGCAAAAGGCGAATGGGGCGTTTATATATCTCTCCCTTTGTCTTTCTGTCAGCCACTTTATTTTAGGCCTACAAGGAGAAATGAAAAAAAAAAAAAAAAAAACAACACAAACCGAAACACGAGTAATGTATGGCCCCTGGGTTTGTCAGCAGAAATTTATCAAATTCACTGTCCACTAACAAATAGCTATAACTATAACATGTGCTTCTGGGGAGAATCGCATCAAGCTTATAACGACATAAACTGACAAAAAAACGAAGAAAAACAAATTCGTACACTAAACGTAGATTGTCTGGGGAAAACTATATGACAGTCCTTGAAAGATGATTCCCGCAAATGACATATTGCCATCATTTGTATTTGGGGATAACATCGTCCTTTGTTTACACACTATAGCCAGTCACACGTCGGAACTTTCCAGCCACCAGCTAGAGCATAGCACGCGCACCCAGCACCCACATCCATTGGACGTTTCCCTCTTTAGCAAACAAAAACAAGGTATAATGTCGAATGCCAAAGAGAAAGGAGAACGCTGCTGAGCTGAGCATCCGCATGTGATGGCACTATATCCCTTATCCAAGCAGCTTAAGTTTTGCTATTACTCATCACCATAGGAAGGCATTAGGGATGCTGTATATATGCCCTGCCACTGTCCGACCGACCCGCATTTTTAAGGACTTCGAATGTGATAGCGGTGGCGGAAGATATAGTGGATGATGCTGGTCGTCGCTCGAACTAAAGCAGCACTTGCCCTGCTGCTTTCGCGGCAAGTGCGGAGGAAATAATTCCCGGTATAAGATAGGTATAATAAGATTCAATGTGGTCTCGTACGTTGTTCGAAAAATATGAGTGGGGATGTTGTGAAAATCCTTTTTGGACGTTTGGGGACAGAACGACGAATACGTGCACACTTAAAATCTCCCACTTAATCATTTAATTCTTGACACCGCTACTATTTATTTAGGTGACGCAACTACTTTCAGTAAAAGATATTGCACGAATGTGCCGCTTATTTTTATGACTTCATGAGGAATAGAAGTATGCAATGCATTGTTGTGCAATTGCAAGTCGGATATGAATGTTGGATCTACGCTGTAGCACTATCAGAACTGAGTAACTTTGGGTGCATACACAGTGATGGAATTATTACCATTACTTGACACCAAGCAAACTCTATTAAAGTGCATGATTTGAACTGAAAACACTTATCTATTTATTTTTATATACTAGAAATATATTAGGACAAACATGGTTGTGTATTTTCCGCTTTTGAATATCATTAACTTCGATTTCATGAGTAAATTTTTCTTAAATAACTGAAGGAAAATAAAAACATTTTGAGTAATTTTTCAGTAAAATACAATCCACATTTTTCATTTTTCAAAAATATTTTCAGCAAAAGTGCACTTATTCCTAAAATAAAATACTATTCAGCAATACTAACGCACTTAGCAAGTACCTACCACCCCTTAAAAATATAGCTAATAGGCAAGTAACGGTCTCAGTATTGTTTCTGCTGCCTATGCGCAACTAAGGGTGTTTTCGGAAATGGAAAAAAAAAGTCAATGCATAACAGAAATCATCGGTCATCTGTTTGCAAATGCCATTTTGTACATCTAACTTGTGTCGGACCAACGTCTTTTTTTTTTTGTGCAATTACAGCCTGATGTGTCTATTTCCGAACACTATACCATGAACAAATTTAACCCTTTTATAAAAAAAAAAATAATGGAAAAAGTTAAAAATTGTTGGATAACTTAATGCAAAATTTTAATGGAAACAATGATAAACAGTATTTACATATAGAAAAATTATCAGTACACCACTCCACCACAGATCCTTATGACTTTTTTCAATTTGGAAAATAATCTTTGAATTCAGTCTAACAGAAAGAAGCAACTTTATTCTGTTCCTGGTGCAACGTTCAATAATCTCCTGTTGAGCTTGATTTGGGGGTCTACAATAATTTATTTGAATTAAATTTATAATTCTTATAAAAAAAAAAAAAACATTCTTAACGCTCAAGTGACCTAGATCTAGACCGAGACCAGGACCGAGAAAACTCCTCTGAGCATGATGAAGATGATGAGAATGTTGAATTCGTATCCATTCCCAGATATTAAGGTCTTTCTTTTAATTTTTATTTATTTAATTTGTACTTACGACAAAATGCACGGCAGATGACACGCAAATGACGTTTACGAACATCTGACCTTTGCAGAACTGGATTATCGAACACATGCTAATGCAGTTTTGCTATGATTACGTTTCCGAACACATGATTTTGGCAACTTGCTCTGAAACAAATTGCCAACGAGATAGTTTTGATACATAAGTAACATTTGCTTAGAATTAGACAAAGGGGCGTGGCACCCTCGAATCAAAATTTTATATTTCGAAAACCACCGACCTAATTGAGCTCAAAATTTCACACAATTTTTGGTATTGAGACAGTGTTTTTGTGAAGTGAAGAGAAGTTCTGACAGTGCAGTGAGACAGTTTGACTTCTTCTGCGTTTCAGTTTATTGTGATGCTCTTAGGATGCTTGTACTAAAATTTCTGTTGCGACATTAAAGTTAACTATGCCTTTAACATACCCAAAGTTTTGTTAAGATCTGTTGGAAACATTCAGAGATAGACAATTTAAAAGAAATATGTTTCAACTGCTCCCACTTTTCATTTTGCATTCTGAAATATTACCCCATTTTTTGGGGTCTTTATTCATTTTTGTTTGGGGCCATTTTTCATTGGGGCATAATTTCCTGGAGCTGTTAATTTAGTTTCCGATTAGCTGTGCAAAGTGCAAGTAACCTGGCTTACGGTGTCCATACCACGTCCTTAGGTAACTCCTTGTTATCTGCAATAGCCTTGATTTCGGGATGACATGCAAGGGCTTACTTTTAGAATTAATTTAAAAAGTCTAATAACTACTTTTAAAACGTTATGTTAAATAATAACAACACTTATGTACCTACACACCAACTCAAATTTCCATTTAAACGTTTCTCCTTTTTTACTCATCTCTTGTGCCATTGCTCACTGTGAATAATAAAAAAGGGATTAGGATATATTGCTAAACTGCTTATACCAAATAGAGCGAGAAATCCAATGAATGATTATGCACAGTATAGTTCGCTGCACCCTTACTATGCATAAATTATTGTAAAACTGATTCACTTTCGTATAGGGAACAAAAATGGCGGTAGCGCATGTTGTCATCTAAAGCATTAACGGTCCTGGCATTTTGTTCCTTTTGTTTGTTACCACAAGTTAGCTGAAATATGCGCGAAGAATCTGTGGATTGTATCTGTGTATGTGTATGCGAATAAACTGCAGCCAGACGCAATTTAAATGCAAATCTAATGGGACCTTGTACATGCATCCAGTTATCTAAAGTAACAACCTTAAGCCCAATCTCAAGACATGGGATATAACTAAAGGAACTGAGGGATGACACTCTTCATTTGTTCCACAAACACATACCGTATAACGAGACGCTGGCGACGCGACGTATTGATAAAAAAAAAAACGAAGAGTGGTGACGGGCTTCCGCCACCCGACATAAGGGTGTACTTGCCATTCCAAAAGAAATGACCTTTTTCTGTGTAACGGAATCATTTACTGTCGCTCACAGATGCTTGGCACCTTAGCAAATAAGGATTTTAAAAGCCTTCCTTGGTTTTTATTGGGACTGCCATGCCTTCTCATTGAGCACTTTGTATGCAAATTTTTATGTGTTAAATGCATTTGAGAGGATAACGCCAGCAGATTTCTGTTTTTTTTTTTTCTACTTCGCTCTTCCTTTTCGGATTGACTGTGTGCTGTAAAAGAAAATTAGAGGATTACGGCGGATGTCAGACGAAATTAGATGAATTCGTTTGCAGAAGTGGGAATACGGTATATTTTGCCTTCTGCTAGGGATTCGAATCGTCGTTATCTGCAGGAATGGTTTTTTATGATGATGCCGGTGTTTTTTGTAGTATGGAAAGCGTTAACTTACGGTTATGTGCGTTGGATCGCATTGCGTTGAGAATACGTTTGACTTTGTTTATTTTTTGTCATTGCACTCGCAATTTAGATAATACGAATTGTAACTGCTGTATAGGTGGTTTGAGATTGTGAGATAAGAACTTATGTCGGTAATGAAGGTATGTGTGATTGAGAGTTATTAACTTAACGCCGAAAGGTGGAGAAATAGCAAAGATTCACCGTGCGGTTGTGATGAACCCTAACTTGGTTGTGATTTCGAGTTCGGGCTTCGGTGGTATGATTGCCGCCGATAGCATGCTGGAGGTTTGGCCAGAAGACACCGAATCTGGTATAAATTTAACTTTTAAGAGGGCCGATTAAGGGAAAGGAAGACACCCTATATGATATTTGTCCAAATTCGGTCAAGCATTACTCAAAAAATGAACTAACCAACAGTCTTAGACTGTGTATATAACTAACAAGCAGAGCTCCATGCCATTGAAGAATGCGCAGGCCTCATCTACAACTCAGGCATCAAAGGCTCAATCATTCATATATTCACGGATACTCAAGCAGCTATAAATGCCCTTAAAGCTCACCCACCATTGACTCCAAATCAGGCTTACAATACTTCAATACACTCCAAGCACTATGCACCTGAAACAAAAGCAAAATATGTTGGGTTCCTGATGGACACAAGGGAATTGAAGGAAACGAAAAAGCCGACGAACTGGCCAGAAGAGGTTCGGAAACACCTTTCACAGGACCTGGACCCTACTGTGCAATCTCTAATCAGCGGCAAATCTTGCTATATAAAAAGCTGGGAACACAATAACTATATTTCACCTTTGGAGAGCTGCCCAGGCATAAGACAGTCCAAAAAAGTTATTGAACCTTTTAAAAATAATATCAAAAAGAGTCTAAGTAATACGATGTCAAAAATCTATAGTTGGCTACCTAACAGGGCACCGTGGTTTGCGATATAACCTTAACAAAATACACGTAGCCGACTCTTCGGAGTGCCGCCTATTTCTTGAAGAAGACGAAACAACTGAGCGTATCTGATGTGAATGCCCAGCCCTTTGTGGATTAAAAGGAAATTCTTCTTCAGGGAAATATTAAGTCCAGAAGAAGTGAAGACATCCTCTGCTGAAAGTATCATCATTAGGAAAATACGAGAGTAGGAATACTTACTTACTTACTTAAGGTGGCGCTACAGTCCAGGGTTAACCTGGGCCTTAACCAATACGCCTCTCCAGTTAGTGCGATCTTTGGCTAACTGCCTCCAGTTGCGGCAGGGATGCCAAAACTAGACATGGCTCTGTATAGCTCGTCTCTATAAATGCTGTCATATATGCGGCCTTAAAATCGATAAAAGGATGGTGAGTATCGATCTGGACTTCTTGGGTTTTCTCCAGGATCTGCCGTCGTGTGAATATTTGATCGGTCGTGGACTTACCGGGCCTAAAACCGCACTGGACCTATCAGATCGTTGACGAAAGGTTTCAGGCGTTCACATAGTACAGCAGACATGATCTTATACGCAGTGTTAAGGAGACTGATGCCTCTATAGTTGGCGTAGTTTAGAGAGTCTCCTTTCTTGTGGATCGGGCAAACGATGCTGAGCTTCCATTCATCAGGCATACTTTCGTCTGACCAAATCTTGGAGACGAGTTGGTGTATGCTCTCTACCAGGTCATCTCCCGCTGCCTTAAATAGCTCGGCAGTTAAGCCGCCCGGTCCAGCAGCCTTGTTGGATTTAAGCTTAGATATTGTAGTCCTCACTTCATTTTGGTCAGGTGGACGGAAATCTTGGGTTTCATCGTTCAGGTTGAATGGCTCGTTCTGCCTGACAGCGGAATTTGTGTCGTCTTCGCCATTTAGCAGTCTGCAGAAATAGTTTTTCCTTGTCCTCAGCACCGACTGTGAATCTACTAAAAGGTTTCCTTGTTCGTCTCTATACAGGTCTCCGTTCGGGTGTTGTTGGCATGACACGTTCTTTTTACCTTTTGGTAAAACTTCCGAACATTGTTGCTGGAGTAACACCTCTCTATATCCTCGATCGCGCGCTTCTCATGCGCTCTCTTTTTTCTCCGGAGAAGCCGATGTTGCTCCCTCCTTTTTTGCTCGTAGAGCTGACGAGCTGCTCTCGTCCTTCTATGCAGCGACGCTTCGAAGGCACTTTGTTTTGCTGCATATGCTTGCCGGCACACTTCGTCAAACCAGGGGGTAGGTGGGCTGGTGAAACCGAGCACGTCAGCATGCATCTTTAGCAATCGTTAGCTGTAATAAAAATATACTCCAATTTTCTCCATTCATTTAATATCAAGGAGCTGAACTTGTGTGCTGTGGCGTTGTAAGAAACTCATTTTCCGAAGCTCCTTGTGGGACATAGCGTTGCCAGACGGTCAAAAAATGTCCCCGAAGATATCTCTGAAAATCCCCCGGATTTGTTTACTTTTTGCAAAAAAAGAAAGGAAAAAAAGAAACAATATTTTTGTCTTTATTTTTTTAACATGTTTTACGTACGACCTAAAAGCAGGAATTTCTTTGAAAAGCGATCATTTTCGGTCTTTTAGGATTGAAAAAGTGTGCGCCAAATAAATACCTCCGAAAATGTCAACGCATGTTGCTTGTTAAACCGTCTTGTAGGAATTAACACACCCTCAACGCAATTTTTATAAAAAACAGAAAACAAATATTTAAGGAACTATTACTAAAAACTATAACTTCTTCTAGTGAAACTGGCATTAGATGTTTTTTTTTTAGAGACTTGTTTTGTAGACGAAAATAGTCCGAAGATATTAGAATTTTCACACGCAAATACATCTTTGGAGAATCCATCAACACTATTTTAAAGCATTTAAAAATACAGGTTTTTTTTACAGCATTTTAAAATAACAAAAATGTTTATTTCATCCTCCACTGCCGTTATGTTCAAATTTGAATCATTCGGTAGTGGACAAAAAAGAACGACGAATCTCTACGCTACCTCATTCTTACGTTTAAGTTACTTTGCGTTTCTTACTTTTGCAAAATGCAGATGCACATTTTCGGGTTATCAAAAAGAATATTACCTATAACGAAATACGAATAAAATAGAACTAAAAGAAAAACCCCAGATTTAGCCCAAAAAAAAGTTCCCCCGTTTACAAAAAAAAAAAAAAAAAAAACTCGTAAACTTTGGCTGAATACCTCCAAACTGGCAACATTGGCGGACATATAACAAATATAACATTGTCCTACAAAACAAAATTTGCCAAAAATGTTTCTTTAACATCGTGACTCGTGACCGTGGGTAGTTCTACAAAATCCCTAATGTTGTCAGCTTCAAATATATCAGAGTTGCTTACGTAAGGTATCAGGCTAACCAGTCTGTTGTCAACGCCGCTGATTCGATCTACCGAATTTATCCGCAAAACATCCAATTTCTCAACAGAAGCACATCATTGCCCTTATGTTGCACTCTTATAAGTTAAAAAAAAAAGTAAAAGCAGAAAAACTTTAAAATTGAACTTTTACCAAAATTATTCATTTTGGGAATACCTGCCCAAGAGGAGGATAAGTTTTTTTATTGAGGAACTCCTCTTGGCTTTTCCTATTCCCTTGTCTGTATAGTTGAGGTATTATGGTCCTGTTTAGGTGATTCGCCAACCTATAGCTGACTAATATGTATTTGTGGCTAATTCGAAACACTCAGCGAACTCTTAACATAAAGACTAAAACCGTCAGCCAAAGTCGCACATCCCAACTCCGAATAGCTTTGCCCAATGCCCAAGTATACCTTTAGCGAGTAAGCCGTAATAAAATATCGACCATCTGCAAAATTGTTTTAATACCTCAAGGGCTTAAGTTAACAAATACAATATAGGAGACAGGAAAAACATTTTCCTATTTCCCAAATTTATTCGAATGTGATGGAAATATAGTCCACGTAGCCCACTTCTATGAAAAGCAAATTCAGCTACTCACACAGATGGTAAAACCAGCAATCTTATTTTCCAATTTCACAGCCGGAGATTCCTGTCGACAATATTTTACTTTATTCAGCGAGGCCTACATCAGCTTCCTCTTGGGATTTCAGTCACGTTTTACTGTAATGCGACACGATCTTATTGATAATGACACTAAAAGGGCATAGACTTTTATAGTTCGATTGCGAAACTATTTTATTAGAGGGCCGACGTCATTTGGTATTGGAGCTAATTTTGGTCAAATGACTTAATGTATTCGATACGGATATACGAATGTGTTGTCCGCAATCGAATTGTATTTCGATGTATAACATTTAATGCAAAGGAAACCATCCTTGCTACAGGCTTATAAGCATTTTTTTTTTTTTTTTTCAGTCCCAAAATAAAATGGAAAAATGTAATTAACACTAGTTAGAAGGAGGATAATAATTTAAGCAATAATACCTATCACCATGAGGGTACGTCTTGCCCGAGTATAATATAGGCACTCGCATAATTAAATTTCTGCTTTCCTTATTTCCGTGAATAAGACCGCAGTGATGGTATGGAAAATTAATTAACTAATGTAAGCCACGGTCCTGGAGTTTGCTGCTATAGCAATATATCTTCGATTCGTGTGACACTTGCTTTATTCTTGACAACCAAGTTATATTTCCTGGCCGCCGAACTCAAATATAGGCCTATGGCTTATCATATCAATTTCTACAGATGCCGAGAATTATACTAAACTCCTGTGGCTTAGGTGGCCACCCGGTAGCAACGTTATTTTTAAGCTATACTAATGTATTTGAACGCATCGCTGGTCTTTGTTTGCAAATGACATTTAATGTCGCAGATATTTTATTGTATTTAGGTGGGGCGTGCTCCTTCTATCAAGGAAACAACATTTTTCATTTAAACAGACACATATTTTTAAAATACTTTGTTTTTTCCTTTAAAGTTCTGGAAATGTTGACGAAATTGACTTGATGGATAAAGGTGGAAGTGTTGATGATGACTATCAGTCATCTTACATTAGATTAGATTGTTACTGCGGCCACGAGTGAGTCTATTGTGATTTCCTCCATTTAGAGCTCGCTCATAATACCGGACTTAGTGATGAATCCTATAGTAGATCTTTGAGTGCGCTTTCAGATATGTCTTCCTATACTCTGTCCAAGGAAAATTGTCAGTACAGGGAAGATAGGATGTTTGTCTCTCAGTCTGGTTGCAATGACTTACATAAATAGGTCCCTTTTAAAAGCTCTCACAGGGTTGCCGTAGTGTGTATGATAATTTGCCATAACTCAGAGAGCAATACTGTTAGGGTTGCCATCTTCCAATTTAAAATAAAAAAATATTGCTGAACGAAATAAATTCCGTTTATCTTTTTAATTTTCCTTTTCTAATATTCGCTTCTTTTAAAGAGTATCTGAAGTAGGCCTAATCACTTTAGTTTGTTTTCCAACAAAAAAAAACTTTCGTAACACAAAAAAAATATATATACACAAACAGGCAATTAGAATACAAAATGATGTAACCACGACGGAATGTCATATACCTAAACAGATGGTAAAAGGACAGCGCTTGTGCAGCTTACATGCATTTTTTAATATAGACATATATATATAGATTACATATTTGTTAAAAAATTATTACCCGTCAATGAAGAATTTCGCGGAAACAGTAGCAAAAAAAAGGATCATAAAATCCTTTCAAGGCATTTGCTTTACTGGAGAGGAGTGACCGGATGTGGTAAAACCCAACCACCGAAAATAAACAGTATAGGTTTACCTGCTTCATCATTTTGATATTTCAGTGTTAAAAATATGCTCTACAAAGTGAAATATGAATTTTTACCTATCAAAACATGCAGAAATATGCCCTAATGAATAAGGCTGAAAATTTTTGCTTAGTTTTCTATAATAAAATATTTAATAAAATGTTATCCCAAAAAATACCATGCATTTGCATGAATCCGGTTGAGTTGCCCTACTGATCACTATTAATTTATCGCAATATCTCTACAACGCACATATGATCACTTGTTGCGTTAATGAAATGAATGCATTAAGACACCTCACGAATAAACCTCATTTCTAAAAGACAACATTAAAAAATATGTTTTAACTTAATATTATTGGATCTTTCAGAAATACAAACAAATTAAAACCGAATGGCAGCACCCCACATAATATGCCGCTCTCAAAAGCACCAAAAAGCACCAAAACCGAAAGTTCTTTGACAAAATTCAAAGAAAAACCCTTAATGATATGCTAACATTGACATATGGTAACACTTCTCTGATGTGCTTCAGTAACTCACACTGCTTATTTTGGTTGATGATAATAGCAAGCGAACGCAAGACGTTCGTGCTCATTCTGCCCGCGGCTGTAGGGCAGACTGGTTATGGTGGGTTGTATGCGAATTTCAGGAGAATTACAACAACAAATTCTTTGGAATGCAAGTGGTTTCGTTTTTATTTCAGTGGCAAATCTTGTGTTTGAGTGCCTTGAGGGTAGCTACAGGCACCACTGGTAGAAAAAAAGCTCCTCCATAAGGCCTGTACTGAAAATATAAATTGAACAGAGTATAGCTCTCCATTCACCTTCGCAAGTGTGTCTGGTGCATGGCAGTGAATATTTCAGTAGTAGATAACAAATTACGGTGGTTTTACGGTATAGGTAACTGTCTGCACTATTATAATAACGGAGTATATTATGTGTAAACCCAAATTGTGTCTAAAGCGGTTCCTAATCCTAAATGTGCATTCTGCGGCTGTTACCCAAACGCAAAATTTGAATCAATTACATTTGCATATTATATTAAGCTTAACGATGATTTTAATTAAATTCGGAACGGAATAAACCATAAGGGATCAAATTAACTGGAATTAGGCTGAGTGAATTTGACTATCCTGCATTCCAGATATAGTCAATTGCAATAAACTCACATTCATTCGAGCAATCCGATTGGAATTATAATACCGTATGGGCGTATGTGCTATAATAGCATAAAACCTGTCAATAGGTAGGTTCCCCGTGTATCGCTTTGATATGTGACACTTTTGAAAATATATTTTCTATATAATATCGTACAGAGCAAAAATTAAATGTGCACCGAAAATTCAAATAAGTTCTACACCTAATATACTTATTTAATACAAGTGTGGATGTATAATTTTATACAGACAAAGAACATTATATATGAAAAGTATATTAATTTCATTTGCAATTTGTTTTTCTTCAACTGGTGTTAGTTCTATACTACCTCATAGTATGAGTTTATATATCATGCTTGTAAAGAAACGATAAAAAGAAGAGATGCCATAAATTCGCCCGCGATTCTACAGGAATGAGAAAATCTACCTTCTTTTCCTCTCTCCTAGTTTTATAAAAGATTTAGATTTAATTGAATTTTAATTGAGTTACCTATATCTTAAAATAGTTTATACAGGTTCGATTTGCATTGGCGGGCAAGATCGCCATATTTAACCGTTCCAAACTTTTTTGGGTGGATGGTTTCCTAAACTACTGAACCGATTTTAATCGGAATAATGTTAAATTTTATTCCGACGTGAAATGAAAGAGAAGTATGCGAAATGCGAGGTTGCGAAAATGCGGAAATGCGCAGATGACTGATGACGTGTGATGATAGTCGTGTTATGGTGTAAATACAAATTGAGTTCAAGGTTTTATTTTCGGTGGTTGTGAATTGTGATATTACCTACGCTGATACCATAAACTAGAATTCAATAAACCGTCAAGTTTCTAGAAGGAATAATAAACAAATTTAGCCGAGTGAAGTGGAAAAAAGTGTTTTTCCTTTGGAATTGTATAATGGGAACGTTATCTTGCGGAAAGTCAGTAACAAATTTTTTGAGTGTATTTGTTTGTAGAGCCTTGGGAAAAGTGAAAGCTGGAACATGCTCGAGCTTTCCATAAAGTGAAAATTTGAAATGGAGGAATAATATACAGAGTCTACTGTGTGATGGAAGAGTATAAGAACCGATGTTTTCCACTTTCATTTTACTTTTTTTTTTTTAACAATCTGTTGTTTCGATTTAGTCAGGCTTTATGCTACAATTTATTTTACGTTACATTTTCTTAAGATATAAAAATTTCGTGTCACGTTGTTCCTCCGCGATGGAATTCTAAACGACTGAACCGATTGTAATCAAATTTACCATCTGTATGCAGTTTGATCTTTGAGAGATAGGATAGTTTATAGCTCAACTTATAAGCGCATTATTTGTTTATTAGTTATAATAATAGGTAGGTATATATAATTCCTTCGGGGTGAAATTCGATGGCGTTATAACTCGAAGGCCGATTGGTCGATTTTCAGCATTCTTTTTTTGTTTTGTTCGTATTGATGTATTTCAGGCAGACTATTAAAATATAAGATACTTTTGGACCCGATAGGTGGAGCTGTTGGCGACTTCCGAAACCACTCAACCGATTTCAATAGAATTTTGTGTATGTACCTATGTGGTTGCTTTCAGTTTAAAAGATAGAATAACTTAGGACCATATAGGTGATACTTTGCAAAAGATAAGCGGGATATGAAAACGGGTTGAGGCACCTTCCAATCAAAAACAACAAAATTAAACGACCTTAGCCACAGCAAGGCGTGGCTGGGTCTTCTAGTATATATATAAAAGGAGAACAAAAGTCTTTCATTTATAAAAAATTACAGGCAAAGAACATCGGGTGAAAAATTGTATGCCACCATGAACATGACTAAATTCATACCTAAGACAAGCATCATTGTCAGTATAGGCGGAAATGTCATAACTTAGTTGGGCTAGATGTATTCATGTGGCTTAGAGTAGATCACAGTGCAGGTCCGCATTTAAGGAAGGGTGACCAGGACTGAAGCCTCGGGGCCTCCAAAAAAGAGAGGGGTCCCCACAATAAAGACTTTGAAAAAAAAAGCCTTCCAAATTTCAACGAGTAAGCAACTTTCCCTTTGATACACATATAATTTTTTTTGCTGTTTTACCTACAGTAATTTATACCCATCTTTATAGGGTATCCCAATGGCTGAGTGGGCGGCGGTACTTGCCCGTAGCCGCGAAGATTGGGTGTTCCATGTACCTAATTACTATTTTTTTTTTTTTTTTTTTTTCTTCATTAAATCATTTTAGTTGGAAAGGCAGCTGCTAACTCTTGTCCATGGACTGTTCAATACTTTGATTTCGTTCAGAATTTATATACTTTTTTCACCTGCAAGTACAGAACTCGGTATCGTTCTGGGCACTCATTCAGTAACTTTTCAGACGATTATCGTCGAAACGATAGAACCCAAAACTAGCAACTAAGTGCTAAAATTACAAGTTTGAGAGGTTAATCCAATTCATTTCCCACAAATGTAATAAAAGCTGACGATATTCAAAAAAAATTTAGCAGATTATAACTTCTAATGGTGGTTAAAGTTTCCTAAACGATATCGTTCAGACGATCGTTGATATACGGAATCTGCCCCCTGATTGAGATATCATCGGAGACAACAAGTGGATAGTCTTACAGCATGAAAAGCTTAGTGACACTCGTTGGTCTTGTCGAGCTGAAGCTACGAAACTCATTGTCGACGGTTATTTGGAAATCGAAGGTGGTCTAACCTGCATATATAAGAAGCAAAAAGATATTGTGAGGAATGAAGCATCGCACCATTTACAAAAAATAAGTGGTCTCCAAACAGCTCTATTTTGTAACGACGTCGTGGAGTGATTCAACCCTAACAAGATGTTACAGGACCCGAAATTGGTTCTGGAATCTGCAATGCGTGCACTAGAATGCGTGCAGAAGACGCAAATCTGTCACCAAAAGAGATATTCAAGGATCCGGCTTTATCCCAGACCAGCTATGTGTTTCTCTCACTGAAATATTGCGAGCATATGAAGCTGTATGTTCGAGATTTGGATTTCTTAATCACATCGAGAAGATGGATGCGGAAAATTTGCACGCTGCAGCAGGGCCACTGGTGAAAATGTATAAGGATGATTTAAAAGCTACATTCATTAACATACATCAGAGCTACATTTCCAAACCTTGCACTGAGAATATTGTTTTAAAGGTATCGAATTGCAACGGAGAGCGCTCATTTTCAAAAATGAAACTTATAAAGAATAGGCTTCTTAACTACGATGGCTCAAAACTGTCTACCAAAGCTTTCTCTCCTGAGCATTGAAAGTAATTTACTCCGGAAACTTTATTTCAATGAAGTCATCAACGGTTTTTCGACAAAAAAAAGCAAGGCTCCGTTCGTTAACGCTGGTTATATTTATAGGTATTTATGTTTATTATTTTACCTAAATCCTTACTATAATAAAATTGTAACTTTTTTTCCGGCTGTTCCTGTTCGTTCCGAATAGATTAAAAAAGTACTGCACGAAATTGATTTTGGTTTATGGGATATGTTCCACCATTATCCGCTGTCTGGAAGCGGAAATCTAAGCTGATATCTAAGAAAAGTCTTAATTCTCGAACGCATTCTAGCTCCTAGCTTTGGAATGACTCATCCAAATGAAATAGGATTTTTTTTTTTAATAAGTTCGATTTTGAACAAAGATTTTTAGATAAGAATCATCTTTGTACGTTATCCTGAAGTCGAACAGTAAGAAATAAAATATAAACATTATACAATTTAAAAAAGTAAAATGTTCGATTGAAGCTAGATCATTGGGTTTTCACAGCGTTCGGTGGACGAAGTTTTGTGTGTTTGTGCGAAGTGAAACTCTTGCGAAGCAAGGCGAGCACGGGCTAGCTATATAATATAATAAGTACCTAATGTTATTTTATACATACATACATACAATAATGTTATTGTTTCATGAATGTGCGTCTTTAATTGACATTAATATGACAATACCATTAATAAAATCCATTTTGTTTAATTATTTCCAGTTTGAATTGTATTGCTCAGATCTTAATAAGTTTTGTAGTTACTTGCTTTTTTTTCTGAATTATACTTATTTATTTCATTTTTCTTAAATTTTTGTCCCTCATTCCATTTGTACGATGTTACTAATTTCATATTTTTTCATGTCTAAAAAAGGCCTAGTACTTTGTTGACAAACAAACAAATGAAATAAATAAATAAACTCAAAGGGGAAAAAAAGTACATTTTATTTGGAAAATAAGTAGGGGCCTCCATTTCTTTGTTGCCCTAGGTCCTTCAGGCCTCTAAATCCTTCCCTGGCACAGTGAAGCACATGAAATAAAAATTAAAATCGTAATGTTGCCAATTTTTTTTCAGCACGAATGAATAGGACGGCCGTTATTGATGTGATTAAAAAATGTTCATTAATATCAACACAAAATCTATTCACCACGCATAACGCATTTGGTATCATCTGCAGTCATATGTCATATATCTGTAGTCCTGATCTTAATACAATTTCCATTTTTAACCAAACAAACATTCCTTATTGTAAGAGAAAAGTTTCTAATTTAACTTTTGTTGAGAAACTTCGCTACTGTCTGATAAAAAAGAAAATAAGTTAGAACAATGTTCGAGGGACCGTGGACAGGGAGTGAAACTTCAACTTTTCTTCTGCGTTTTTTTTTTTTTTTTTTTTGCTGGCAAAGAAAAGATTGCTGCTGAAAGTAAATGTCAACTGGATATGTATATATACATACCACCCCCTTGGTTCTTTCCGCACTGTGTAAACATTAATATAAACAATATTTTACCTGATGTCGAAATTTGAAGGATAAACTTTGAAAATATGATTTAAAAGTTAGTTTAAGCCTAGATATTGTACACAAAAATTATACTGACAAATATTCACTTTGTTGTTATTTGAAATTAATAGGTATAGGAATATCTGGGGTAGGTATAAAAGGCACTTATTCAATTTGATTATATTTTTGCGATACTTACATTGTTAATAATATCTACAAGTATTTATTTCTTTATGTATTTTAAAAATAAGCTTAAAGCTGTATTTTCTATAGAACTAACTATATTTTGTTTTGCAGGTCCAGATTTCAAAAACACAAATACCAAAGAATGTTTATTTAGAAATATTGCATCTAGTACGAAACACAAGACCTTTGAGCCTGTTACTGCAGTCATTATAAATGACTTTGTGACTAAAATAAAATTAGAAAACCAAGATGAATTTTGAGACGCTTCTAATAAAAGACTGTTTAAAATTTGAAGTCTTGAGATTTACAATAAATACGATGTGACCTTGTTTTTGATAATTGCGGCTTTATTTAAATGTTGAATTGATCTGTTAGGTTACGTAAGGTTAGGTTAGGAGGCTGTCTAGAAAGACATACTTAGACCAGATTCATAGATCCTTTGGGATACCAAATAAATCAGGAGAAGGGGAGACGGCCAGAGAAATATCTAGGCCGGACATAGCAGTGGGGGCGTAGGCGCAGTGGCCTAGTGGTTAGTGTGTTAGACTACTAAGCGAGGGGTCGAGGTTCGAATATCGCAAAAACCCAAATTCCAGCTTAGGGTTTTTTTTCCACTGCGCCACTTTTCGCGAACGTCTGAAAAACATCCGAGAGTATAACTGTCTGGAAATAGCTTCTCAATTAGCCGTTTGGAGTCGGCATAAAACTGTAGATCCTTCCGTTCGTTTAAAACTTAAAAACTCACACAAAACGAATGGTTGTGAGAAGCTAGGCCTAGGTTTAAGAGACGAAAAGAGACCCGACAATGGTGGTCTGATTCGAATATCTCTCGAATCTATATATACTTTACTAGTAGTGGGGGCCTTATTGCTTCATGTATGCTTGGTGACCATTTGTCTTCGGATAAATGAACGGTGACCGAAACATTCCACCCGTCACCTATCGATCTCCAATATCTCGTCAAAGGGCGGTTATTGAATGCTGTGCAGAAGCGATGATTGGTGAATTCAACCCGGCTGCTCAACACATATTTATGGGGTGTATTGAGTTGGTCAAAAATTGAATGTGACCGGTTGACTATTTGTTTAGGATATACGGTACATGGTACAGATCTTTACCTTCACTTCGTTGATATCCTTGCATTCTTGAAAAACGTCTTATCTTGAGAACCGAATGGTACAGTTTTCTTTTACCGCTTCTTTAAATTTGATTACCTAATAAAAACTATCCAGACGAAACGTATTGACCTGTTGCGCCACATATATATTTATTTTAAGAGCTGTTGGACTTGAAATCAAATGGAAATATACACAGGTTGTGGAAATGCCCCCAAAAACATTTATTCGAAAGAAAATTTTCTGAAATGTATGAGCCCGATTTCGAGCATTATTCAATTTTCGACGACTTGTTCGAGCATTTGAAGCCGAATCTCAAAATCGTGGTCAAAAGATGGGCTTCAAATACTTCACTTGATGAGCGCAAAGCCCTTTTAGCTTCGTATTTGACTGAGCACAGTAAACATTGAAAAAGAAAAGCGGATAATCTGAAATTATTAAAACAGGCATAGATAAATATCAAATAGGATTATTGTCAGAAAATGTACTTACAGCCAAAAATGTCTGCAGAGAAATGGATGCAATACCACCTGCCAGAATTGTGTTCGGTTTCTGTGAACGCTGCATAAATATAATAAGAGCCTTTCGAAATTGTTTGGACTGATCAATCCAGTTACAACTGTAAATAGCGGTAGTGAATTTGTCCGTCTCTGCCATTAGAGCATTTCCAAAGTAACACACAGGAAATGATTCGATAAGGATAGCGTTCGAATACATAAGGGCGTTAAAGATCGTACTGCTTTTGATTACGACGAAATTAAGAGTTGATAAACACAAAACGAAAGCAGTGATAATTAACTGGATTATGACTGATTTGGAAATCACTGGACTGATAGTATCGAACAATCTGAAAAAAAAAACGTTTTAATTGACAATGCGTACTTATATCTAATTTTTGGAAGACAAACCTTGTAACGATCTTATAATCATTAATGCAAGCCTTAAGCTCCTTGTAGTTATCTTCAGATGTAGCACTCGGATCTGTTCCAATTCTTGCGACTCGCATGCCAAGAACATGATAATGAGCTATCAGAACATTCATATATACCGATGGATAGGCGTCGCTTGTGATATTCTGACAACACTGGAAGGCACATGAGAGCGACTGAAATGCAAACACAAGTGCATACACAGCAGTTGATGAATTCCAGTCAAAAGGCAAGTACCCTTCGAAGCATAGCTTATGATAGATGAGGGCAGGTGCGACATATGACAACCAAGAGAAAAATAATGCTGCAGCGAAAACATACACGATTCTGTGACATTGTCTGATGACACCTCTTAGGTATTGAATCTCCTTCTCATTGCGGTTTGCTCTCTCATCAAGCTCGTTAAGGTATATCTTGGCTTTGTAGAACGTGGAAATTCGGAATAAAATCACGAAATGCTTAAGCGACGCAGCAATAAGCGTGGGAGTTACTTGCAAATTGGCTACAATTGTTGACAGATCCCGCAGAAAGAAAATATTTACAAACATGGAAAACGGTGCAAGTATATCGGCCACAGAATTTATTGATATTGCGTAGATTTTGTAAAGCCATTTAAACTTGGTAGTCGGATGCACGCCAACGAATCTCCAGATGTACCACATGTGTATAAAAGAGTCGTTTGAGTCTACCTTGGACATAATGCATCCGAAGGGTATAAAGTGTCACGTTTGAGTTCAGTTTCTTGACTAGGAATTCTTTCGAATAAGTCGTTAGCATTTATAGACTTGTAATGATTTTAAACAACAAAAGGGTTGTTGTTGATTTTGAGTCGATTAATTATTTATCGTAAAATAATGTTCCGACACCTAATTGCTGTAATTATTTTATCCAAAGGACTATATTCAGAATATAAATATCTAATCATGGCCCCTCCTGCAGCTGACCGACCGGCAGTTTGCCTTTGCGAGCGTTTGACGCTCGGCTGTCGGTCGGTCGAGTTTAGCTCATCATCATTGACTGAGAAGGCTTCAAAAAATATGTCCAGTACAATACTGCGTAAATCTTTCAAGACGGTTACGACCTTGAAGTCGTACAAAAAGCTGCATGGAAAAATACTCCTTTATACTTAATTAATTCATGTAGAATTTTTGACAAATGCGATCTCAATGCAATCAAAATAACAAAAAAAAAAGAAAATTCCCGGAACCAAATGTATGGAAAATAAAGTTTCCCTTTTTTTTAAGCTTGTCCCTCGTTTTCCCCTTTTCATTCAACCTTATCGTGAATTCCGAGGGAATATTGCCTTCCCCCGAATTTGTGTGTTCCCAGGAATAAAATCCGCCTATCGCCAAAATCCCTCGAATTCGATTTCCCTCGGAAACCGAAATGTCTCCTCGAAAAGAAAAACAGCTAATTTCGAAAATGTTCTGTCAATTATATTTGGTTAGAATCAAAGATTAAAATTTTATTTCGTTTACACAAATATAATAAAAATAAAAATAATGTTTAGCATTGCATTATGAGTTGGCTAAGGAATTGGATGAGATGGAATTCAAGCGACAACGTTCAATTAGAAAACGCTTAAGAGATTGTTCAAATCCGTTGGAATGTTTTTTTGGTCATTCCAAACCTAAATATAAACTCTTTTATTAATATGATACAATAAGGAATCATACAATAATTTACCTTTTTCCACTCAAAAATTGATTTTGATGGCGGCAGTACACTGTTCAGTTAACTTTCGACCATTTTCCAAAATCGAGCAATTTCATCCTTACATCTTTATAAAATCCTCTGGCAATGCGTGGACTTGCATCCATTAAAATAATTAAAACATTGAATTGGTGTATTATTTTTTGTTTGTGACATTCTATTTACTTAATTTTTTAATTTTTGGGAACCAACCAACTTGCTTTTCATAAATTCTCCGGCTAAAAAATTACCGAAATATCGGAGGGAAAATCCAACAAATATTCCGCCGAATTCTCATTCACGATAGGTATTTTTTTCCAGGGAATTATTTTCCCTCATTCGAACATCATTTACGACAAGAGTATTGAAAGGTACGAGCAATTCCGAGGGAATTTTTATTCACGATAAGGCTGATTGTAGAAGCGTGAAAATTGTCACTTTTTCCCTCAATCTGGGATCACTGTGTTCTTTATGTTTCTTTTGCTCGAGGAGCTTTCGAGCCCTTCTCATCCTTCTATGCAGCGCCACTTTGAATGTCTTTGAATGCTTCGTCAAAGGTCGAGTTTCTTTGCATGGTTTCTAATGGCATATTGGCAGCGTTCCCTTTGGACATCAATAGTTAATGCTTGTGGCATTGTAGTTGCATAGTTGTATTATGTATACGCGTAAAGAACATTTTCTCGCCGTCAAATTCGCAACTTCTCGTTAGGTGATCGGGTTATTCACCCTATTTCCTTCATTGCAGGATAAGCCTTAAAATTTCATAGGATGTTAACGTATAGATGACCACCTTTGTTTTAATAATAATCTTTTATAGCATCCAGATGCAGTGGCTTTCCAGCGTGATACTTCAAGGGATAAGAAACGAAAGGTTGTGACCTGCTGCGCAAATAATTTTTAATTTAAGGAGCAGTTGAACTTCACAAAACAGGTTGTGAAAATGCCTCCAACAAAGGTTATTGGAAAGAACATTTTCCGAAATTAATAAACGCGATTTCAGGGATCTTCCAATTTCCGACTACTTGTTCGAGCATTTTGAAGCTGTATCTCAAAATCGTGGTCATAAGGTGGACTTCAATACTTCACTTGATGAGTGCAAAGCCCTTACCTTCGCAATTGACTGGACAGAGTATAATCTGAAACATTGAGAAAAAAAAAAAACATAGATAAACATCGAATAGCATTTTTGTCAGAATTTTATTTACAGCCAAAAATGTCTGCAGAGAAATGGATGCGAACAGTTTTGTTAACACTTATACCTCCCGTACCTCCACCCTGTACATATAATAATCTGTGACTTTGTGTAATTAACACTTTACATTATTAGTTGCGTGCGTAAAATGCTTCATATTGATTTCGAAAATGAGGTTCACATAATTAAATTTTGGTAGTGATTCATAATTAAAACCAATTTTGACACTCGTTTCTAATGTTTTATTTGTAGAAAGTAACTAGGTAAGTGTCGAAGGTCGAAGCTAAAAGTCTGCATAAATAATAAATGTATCACTACGAGAACGAGTGTCAACCCTTTGGAAGTGAGCCTTCTCTGGTTATAAAAATTTAGTAGAAAACATTTTCAGTTTAGATCTCCACTTTATTCTCTTGAATCAAAATATCCAAAGTAAATATAAATGATTATTTAATTCACATGTGGTACATCTGGAGGATCGTTGTGTTGTATCCTTCCGTAATCTTAAATGGCTCTACACATTTACGCAGATTTGCCAAATTTTACCGCCGTGAACCGTGATCTTTTGTCATGAGTGCATTTTTTCCGTTTTAAGGAAGTACATATCTACATAAAAGATTTGATCATTGATCTCCAAGAAATTGATTTTGTTTTTCGTAAGAGGTTGGGTTCTGTCAGATAATCCTTTAATAATAACAAAGTGATGACCATTCCGATCTTTCATTTTCATGCCTTTTGCATTCCGGGCTTTTCGAAATATGTTTTCGGATTTCAGTCAAACGTAATGCAACCCATTACTTCAGTAAATGTACCAGATGAATATTGCCAGTGATCCCAGATTGAGGTGAAAAGCTAAAATTTTAGCGCTTTTATAATGAAAAAGAGGAAAACGAGGGACGAGCCAAAAAAAGAGGATAACATCTAAAAAAAATTGGTGCGACTGTATCCAACAGTCCCGAAATATGTGTATGTGTAAACACCGTGCGTGCGGTATGTGTGGCTTGATACACGTAATTGAGAAAAGAGGGAATTGTAATAACCGTATTCTTGATATATTATGAAATAACAATAATTTATTCGTTCTGTGCTAGTTTCGGTAGAATAGATACAATCGGATTGTGGTAGCTGAAGTTAGATATGTACATTCGAGACTGTAATCTATCTAGATTACGCTGAAAGACAGCATCGATGGTTGTTCCATATCGTGTTGTTGAAATTTTCCGGTTGGAGTTCATTTGAAGATTAAATTTATCTTGCATAAAATCAATAAATGGTTGAGCTTCTGGAGTTGCAAAATTGATATTGAAGTCTTCGCTTATGATCATTGGTAAAAGATGATAATCTCCCTGCAGAATTCTTGAAATTTCTTCACATCAACAAAAAGCTGAAATTAATATGCCCCAGCTCATAAATGTATGCAATGATAAAAACGTATGCAATGATAAAATGTATGCAATGATAAAACACAATTTTATTTCACATCAACAAAAAGCTGAAATATGCCCCAGCTCATAAATGTTTGCAATGATAAAAACATATGCAATAATAACATGTATGCAATGATAAAACACAGTGACGCATTCCCTATCCCCGCAAGCTAAATGTGTGGAATAACTCCACCAGATTTCAAAAAATGTATGCAATGATAAAACACAGTGACGCATTTCCGTCCCCGCAAGTTAAATGTGTGGAATTACTCCACCAGATTCCAATAACGCGCGCTTAGGTTTTTACACATAAAGAAAAACTCTGTTTAACTTAAATTGCTTAGAAGAAAAATTAAAACGCATTTCCAATTCAAATAAATTTTAGAGTTTACTCAGAATGAAATGTTCAGCGCATTTACTAATTATGAAAGAAAACAGCTCATCGAACGTCTACGAAAAAATGTTTGTGTATCCTATCCTAATAACTTCCTACCATTGACATTTAACAACTTTCTGGATTATAGTAAGATAAAACATGCATATGCATATACTTAAGTGATATTTCTTAAAACAAATTGATCAAGTGATCAGAAATATAAAAATGCCTTATGTTTTTGAATGAAAAATCCGTATCAAACACCATAAGTCGTTTTCGAAGCTTCTCAACTCACTGAAGCAAAATGTGTAGGTACTTGAATATTAAAATGTCAACACTTAGCAAAGCAGTATTTTAATAAAATAAAATCGTAATTCTATGCTCCAGGAAAAGCTCTATCCTTAAGACTTCATTGTTCATTTGATAAGACTGGTTGAGTGTGAGAATGGCAAAAGGGATCTATACATCTTACAGAATTAATATAGAGGTTATGACATTCGTACATATATAATGGGTTGTAGAAACACAATCTGACGATGAACTGCTGAAAATTTGATTAAATCTCAAAGTCCTTCCTCTTGGAAAGATTAATAATATCCTCTCACTTTACTAATGAGTGCTATTTCCTACAATAGCCACTGAGACCAGCGCTGCTATATTTGCCAATTTATCATCATTTTACCCCTTTTCAGCCTCCACAACGATTGATTAAGCATAGTTATATTTTGCGATTTTCAGGACTCAAAACCAAACGCCCCACAATGATTTTTCACTAATTCAAGTTACACTAACAATTAACCAATTTTTAAACTTAAATTTAAACTTTAACGAATTGTGTAAGATTCCTTAGAATCAGTAGACTTAGAGTATATTTGAATAAATTGCTGATTTCAGCGTGGTAATCAATCACAATCAATCCTTTTTTAATACAATTTTGTTTTTCCAACTCATAGGCAAATGTTTGTGGAATTGCTTCCATATCTATCAATCTTAATCAAACCAACACAAGAAATAAGCTGACAGGCGATCGACTGAATGGTTTCTTTTTTTCCCAAAAACTGCTTAAAAGTTCATAAATAATGTAAGTATTGTAACAGTAAGAAGTATCAGAGAGAGATAACAAACATGTAAAGTGCTATCGGTGGAATAGGCAGGGTATACGAATGAATTGAGTTGCATTCAATTCATATTCTTTATATTTAAAATAAGATGATGGGCAGTTGAAAGAAAACCCATTGACTAGTGCGGACGTGTGATCCAAGTAATAAAGAACATTGTAACGATTAATGAATACTTGCGTTTGAAGCAAAAAGGCCATTCTTGGAAGTAATTCTCGGTTATAGTATCCTAGCCTTAAAGTTGAAGATACACTACGTTTTTTGAAGTTTAATTCTAATATTATGTCCTTAAATAAAAAACAAAAAATAGGTGCTATACATTTTTCATTGGGAGGTATTTATTATTTAATACTTATAATTTATTTTTGTTATTGGTAACTTTCCTGTTCCTTTGTCAGTGTTTTTAGATATACATTAGACATTTTTATTAACATTATGAACTTCTCAAACCCATGAACTACTATTATTATTACAGTCGAACCTATCTAGGTGGCACTTGGTTAATTGGAATTTCTCTATAGTAGTGGGCGTTATTCTGGCGCACCTTTTTTTTTTATTACAAACAACTATCCATATCCTGTCCATATACCTCAAACGAAAAAAGAGGACATACTTTAAAAACCTCCTAATACCTAATTAACCGTTCGACTTTATCATATGCGTTTTATATTATGTTTGTTCTTTTATATCTCGAGTTTGGCAACACCGAATTTAATGCTAATATTTTTGCTGGGGAGGCATTCTTTTGGAGCAGTTTGTAGGTAAAAAAATACATTTCGAACGAAAAAAATCACTGGAATCGAAATTACAAGACTGGAGATAAAAATGAAGTCCGTTGAGCCAACGAAGTGAGTAAACGGAGAAAAAACACATTTAAATCTTACAAGACTACCGGTCTACACTTTCTTTATGTAAAAGATGGAAAAACCAAAAAGTGTTTTTAAGAAAGCATTACAATAAGATGTAAGATATTTTAAAAACTAATTTTATTCAATGTTTTCTGTATGCTCTCTTTTAAGTTTTAGCATTTCTCAAGCCTAACGAATTGAAAGAATTCTACAATTCAAAAATTCTAAAAGTCTAAACTGATTACTTTTTTGGAAACTGCCCCTTGGAAATGTGCTCAGCGAAGCGGGACGATGTTGATTTTGAATAAAAATCAAATTATTTAGGAAATTATTGTTATTTCTTTTTATTATGATAATATTGGTATGGTTCAATTATGTATGGAACAAAATATCGGCCAAATAGCCGCCGCGACTTCGGCGGCACACCTCCATCCGATGGTCCAAATTTTCGAAAACGCTGAGGCATAATTGAGGTTCTATGCCGTTAATGTGCCGAATTATCTTATCCTTTAGCTCTTGAATTGTTGCTGGCTTATCGACGTACACCTTTTCTTTCAAATAACTCCGAAGAAAGAAGTCCAACGGTGTCAAATCACATGATCTTGGCGGCCAATTGACATCGCCACCACGTGCGATAACACGACCATTGAGTTTGTCGCGCAAAAGAGCCATTGTTTCGTTAGCTGTGTGGCAAGTGGCACCGTCCTGTGGAAATCACATATCGTCCACATCCATATCTTCCAATTCGGGCCATAAAAAGTTCGTTGCAGCAATATTTTCTGCAGTACGAGCTGTACGAGCATGCACTGGTGTTTTCACATCTCCTACAGACCCGGTTTGCTCAAATTTTTGCACGATTTTTTCGATTGTACGCACATTTGGACGATTAAATTGACCGAAAAAATATTTATGACAAAGACGATTTTTCATTGAGAATTGAAAAGAATAATTTCTAAAGTGCGTAGGCAACTTGAATGTTCATTTATTTAGACTGCAGAAAAACTATAGTTTTTAAATTTAAAAATGTTTTTAAAATTCACTTTTACAATTTGATAGTTTCTTCACCCAGTGATAACCGGAAACATAAATTGCACGAGACTACTCCCCTTCAGCACCAGTCCAAATATCTATACTTGACTTAGCACAGTAAACATCGAGAACGAAAAGCGGATGATCTAGAAATAATGCCTTTAGATAACAATGGGCTCATAAATTGACTGCGATAACTTACTTCGGTAAATGTTTGAAGGGAAATTGGTACAAGTCCACCTGCCAGAATCATGTCGGGTTTTTGTGAGCGTTGCATGAATATAATCAGACTTTTGCGGAACTTAATCGGCTGATCCACCCAGTTGCAGCTGTAGATAGCTGTTGTCAGACTTTCTGACTCGTCCATCAGAGCATTTCCAAAATAACAAACAGGAAACGATCCAGAGAGAATACAGGCAATGTAAACAATCGTACTTATTAGCTGAGAAATGTCACGATCGAAAACGAGGTAGTGAATAGCCGCCAGACAAAGAACGAGGGCTGTAATGAAGAACTGGATCATTACTGATTCCGAAATAACTGGCTTAATTGTTTCGAACAAGCTGGAAGAGGAATTTATTTATTTATTTTGAGCACAGTCCCTGGATATTATCTATAACCTTATGATGTTCTTGTGGTCTCGTACACAAGCCTTCAGCTCCTTGTAGTTGTCATCTGGTGTTGCTCTCGAATCTGTACCAATTCTTGAAACTCGCATGCAGAGGACATGGATATGACCCATCAATACGTTTATGTATATCGGTGGATAAGCATCATTAGCCGCATTCTGGACACACTGAAAGGCACACGACAGATATTGGTATGAAAACGCGACAACATAAAGCGAAGTTGATGAAGTCCAGTCAAATGGAAACCATCCTGCGAATATAAGTCTCCCGCCGATAAGGCCAGGTATTGCATATGATAGCAATGAGGCGAATAATGCAATCTGTTCAGCCAGCGCTATACAATGGCACTGCTTGACGACATTTCTTAGATATTGAGTTTCTGCCTTATTAAGACTCGCCCTCTGGTCCAGTTGGTTGATGTACACCTTTGCCTTGTGAAAGCTTGACATTCTGAAGAAAATCACCAATTGCTTCAATGACGCGACAATAAGTGTGGGACTGATTTTCAAATTGTTCATAATAACTGAAGGATCGTTCACGAAAAACACGTTTATAAATATGAAAAATGGGGACACTATATCGGCTGCCAAGTTCACTAAAATTGCATAGATGTTGTAAAGCCATTTCAATTTCGAGTACGGGTACACGCCGACAAATCTCCAGACTTTCCACATGTAAATAAAAGAATCGTTAGTATCCAGGTTGGACATCGCTTTACTATTATATGCCTGCTGGGGGTAGTTAGTCACTCCAATTCACTTTGTTGACTAAGCGAATTAGCTGTGCAACAGCCGCCTTTTGGGTGCACTTCATAGAACAAGTCCTTTGATGCACGGCCTAGCTATTAGATATTTAAATTACAACTCTGGCGTTCTAACCTTGGGCCACTTAATTTCAGTTTATCGTGTTATTTATACTTATTACCTACCCCTATCAAATTAAATTTTCATTATCCTGTGAAAATTACATACGCACTGAGATTTAGCCAGTTGAAGTGTTGTCTATTGTTGTCAATTGCCATGCTCTGGGGGTGCATTGATGGGGTGATAGATGAAGTTAGAGACGAAAAGAAAAGACAAATATTTAACATAAAAATGTTTTGTTTTCCGCTTCTTATAATATTATATCCAAGCACTCAAAAATGACGACTGTTACTGTCATTTGAGTTTTGTGTCCAACGCAGGGCCGACTCAACCATATGTGCAAGATATGCAAATGCCCAGGGCGCCAAGTTTTGGGGGCGCATTGCTAAGAAAGAAAAATTAATTTCATCTCGTGCGAACAATTACAACCATTTGCATTTTAAACAAAAAGGTTTTTCAAATAAGACCAATTTAACAACATCCATCACACCTGGGCATAATTTAGGAAATTTTTAATATATAAGAAAACAAAATGTTCCTTAAATTTTTAAAAAGCAGCGAGGATTATGCAGATGGGGTGAATGTAACTAGTAGTGAAAGTAATTTAAAATGTCGATGAGATACAGGTAGGAAACACATTAGGGCCAGGAGAAGAGGTATCTTTAGGTTTCCTCTAACGGATGATTTTTATAATGATCCCAACAATTGGGAAAATTTATCTGATGAATTTTATAGAGAATAGTTTTAAAGGGTCCAATTGAAATTCAGGATCATAATTTTCCAAAAACAAATAATAGAAAATTTTCAATTACAAGTTATCATCGGACATTATCCAAAGGCAAGGTAGTTCCGAAGATTCAGTAAAAAAAAACGCATAGAAAGTCTACCTCCTGGGTTATGTGGAAAAGACCTATTCATGTGCAAATATGGAAAAGGGCTCTTTCTGTAAATTTTGCACAGGGCGCTAGTTTGGCTGGAGCCGGTTCTGGTCCCACGTCATCATTTTTCTAGCTTACACTATTTAGTACGATACCATATTATGTGGCAACACTTATTGCGTTTAAGTTCTCTTCGACTGTGTTGCCTTTTGCTTTTGAAATACGAAATCGCCTATGTCCAACGGAAATTTAAATCTGAAGATGTCGGTTTTTTTTTCCATTTTGGGGAATTTTCCACTAAAATGGGAAAAAGTGCTATTTAAATGGGGAAACAGGAAATACACGTACCTATGCTTATTAATTTTGCACAATTTAAAAAAATAACTCGTGTAGGGTAGAGGCACTAGTATCCGGACAGTGTTAGTGTCCGGACACTATGTTGTTTATCTGATAAAAATAGGTATATTACACATAAATAGTCTCAAATATTAACAATAATATAATCCTTTATGTGTCACTCATATCCATACGAAGTTTGAAATCAATCAGATGCATAATGTAAGAGTTAAGCGGCAGTGTTGTGGCTGAGCTCCGAGAGTGTGGTTTTATTGTCATTTTGCATACCAAAAAAATAGTGCGAGTATTTACAAAAAGTAAGTTATTCAAAGAGTATTTTTTAACGTATTCTTGTGGAAAGTACTCTGTTTTCCTTTAAATAGAACCCACTTTCATAATTTAAAAAAAAAAATAGAATAAAATTATTTGTTGGTCTAATTTTTAGTGTCCGGATACTAAAACTAAAATTAAAGAGTATTTTCGGTATCCGGACAACCTGTCCGGATACTGAAAATTTGAGAGGAAATACAAATCCTCGTTTAAATGCTCCTAAAACATACTTATGTATGTTTCTAATGAGAGAGAGAAAAGGAATTGTATTTTTCTCGCAGGTTTTCAGTATTCGGACAGGGTATACTAAGTGAGAATATAGCTGTCCGGATACTGAAAAATTAGTTTCAGTTTCCGGACAACTTATTGTTTTGAATGTTATTTTCGGTTTTCAAAGCTCTAATTATCGTAATAGGCATTTTATTTTAACTAATTTTTTAAGAAGTGGTTGCAGAAAGTATAGCTAATGCCTTAGACGATATACCTAGGGACAAATCAGTTAATCATTCGTGTAAAGCTGGTCTATGCCGTTTAAAATCGGACAATGGGACGAAAATGAGACAAGATCCTTATTTGACAAATAATGAAGAGCAGGAACGGAATGCTCAGTGGTGTGCCGATCTTTACAAGTGTGGATTTCTTATTAAGGTCCACGATCTGTTAAACATCAGCAAGGTTAGGGCAGCAGTCACCCAGAACCCATATTAAAATGATGTTAGGGAACTAATTGAATATTTGAAAAGCATTGGTCTGGAGCAAATCGTAAATGAGCCTAAACGAATTAAATTTAAATAGTGACGAAAGCATCTGTCCAAAAACTGGCAAGGTTATAGCCCCAAAAGATTACAAAAACATATATATACCAAATTGCTGCTAGAAATGAAAAAGAGACGTTAAAGGTGCTAATTTTTTTTTTCAGCAGACGGAACTTTTTTTGAACCCATATTACTGTTTCCATTTAGCAATACCAAATACAGATATTACCATATTCATTGACAGCCAGGCGGCTATAAAAGCAGTGTCTGCTATTGAAATAAAATCGAAGCTAGTTCGCCGCTGCCGCGAAAAGCTTACGGTTCCCTCTGCTGGATCCCTGGACACAGGGAGAAAACCGGCTATGAGATGGCCGATGAACTAACAAGAAATGGTTCTGCTATGGATCAAGATTGGGCGATTAAGTTCATCAAACCACCACTTTGCAATATCAGAGAGAGATTGAAAAATAAGATCCGAAAGAAAGCCAATAACAGGTGGAAAGATTTAACCACTTGGGAAATAACACGGAAGCTATGGCCGGAATATAATCCTAGTCGGACTAGCAAACTTATGCGGTTTGATCATGATTAACAGGTTACAACTTCCTAAGAAACCACACAATGAAATTGAAACTCAAGGATGACGATATAATGCGGGGGCTGCGGAGACGAGGAAGTACACGAGGACACACCTCACTTCCTTTGTCATTGCCCGAGTCTCTGTCACTTGAGGAACAGAACACTTGGAACTATTACTTCCATGACGTACATGAACTTTCTCACGTCTCACTATCTGATCTTAACAGGTTTCTGAGGACATCGGGATGGCTGGACAAGGTCGAGTAACTGTGAAGTAACACACATCACCGCCAACAACATCGGCTAACCCCCCTCAAGGCTATCACAATGGGTCCACATGGACCGAAGTGGGGTGCGGTAGGGCTCGCTCGTATCCACCCATAAACCTAACCCCTAACCTAACTGTTTCCATACTTGCGTCCTCCAAAAGACATTGTTGACAGCATGCCAAACCCATGGTTTTTGCTGATTAATAACGTGAAACGACCTGTAATATTGTTTATATGCGTTGCCACCGAATACCACCCACATCATGCAACTGGCTGACGTTAGTGTTTTTAAGCCTTTGAAGTCCAATTGAAAAAAAAAAAAAACAACCGTGAATGGGAATCCAAAAATTTGAGACGGGCTTTAACAAAGAGAAACTTCTGTCCCCTTTTGAATGATGCTATTGTCAAAAAAAAGATACGGTTGCTACCACACAAAATGCATTTAAAAGATGTGGCTTGTATTCCTTTGACCCATCAGCTATTTATTATACGAAATGCGCTAAAAACAGTGTGGAGAGATTAAGAATAGCTCAAACTCAAACTCCAGAATTATTCGATGAAGAACAATCGACTAAAACATCAAAATTAAAGATTGCTGTCGATGTGATTGAGGCATTGTCAGAACAATTAAGAAATGTTGGAGTTGATACCAATATCGTTTTAGAAGTTATCATTTTAATGTGGGTACATATATTTATAGTTAAAGTACCTATATTTTATAAAAGAAATATTTTTTTTTAATCAAATAAAGGCAAAAAACGACTTAAACTTCATATAAACTTTTCTGTCCGGATACTAAAAAAAAAGTGTCCGGAAACTAAATTCTGCTGTCCGGATACTAGTGCAAATCGAACTTTTTTGAATATATTTTTTATAAATATTCAGAACGTAACATTCGAAAAAAATTTTAATGTATTATTATTAATAAATATCGCCACTTCTACAAACATTTTATTTTTTTGCGGTAGCTTTAATATTGACCGAACTGTTGGAAATCAAAGTTACCAAATACGTTAACTGTCCGGATACTAGTGCCTTTACCCTAGTTAACTTTCAAATAAATCCCGAACATAAAAACATCAGCGCGATTATAATCTAAGCAATTTAGCTCTAAACGTAGATATAGGTATATCGAACTGAACACCACCTTTGTCATTTTCACATTCAGTGCACAAACGACAACCGTTTTGCAAATTCAATACCTACCTATCAGCTGTGAAGTTCGCCGTACAACATTTTCAAAACAATAAATTATCATTGTTTTAATTATTATGTTCCTTGTTAACCTTCCTTATTGTAGTCGCAGTAGCTTAGTGGTTAGTGTGTTGAACTGCTATGCGGGGGTCCCAGGTTCGAATCCCGCAAAAACCCAATTCCGAATTAGGGTTTTTTTTCCGCTGCGCTACCTCTCGCGAACGTCTGACACACATCCGAGAGTATAAATGTCTTGAAAGAGCTTCTCAATTAGCCGTTTGGAGTCGGCATAAAATTGTAGATCCCTTCCATTCGTTCCAAAAATGAAAAACTCACACAAAACGAATGGTTGTGAGAAGCTAGGCCTAGGGTCTTTCCGGACCTGTTGCGCCAACTATTTATTTTTTAACCTTCCCTATTAACTTATGTTTCTTTTCTAATGCATTATAAATTTGACCTGTAATGTTAGATGAATTGAAAATTGCTATTGGTGTTATCACAAAACCATTGTATTTAATTAATCTAACATCTTATTTTAAAAAACATCAATCTCAATTGATTTAAACATCTTAATTAACAATTAAATCAAGTAATTTTTTTTTTCTTTTCTGTCACACTTTATTCACAATCCACACAAAACAGTCGCGATCCACAAAACCCATGAATGAAAAATTCATTCGATCTTATATACCCTTTTCACACCGCATCGAAAACCGTGTTTTCATCGAAAACTCGAAATTGCATTCACACCGAACAATAACCAGTTTTCGTTTGACGTTTCCATCAGCTGTGTGACACTAGTCGTGAAACTTCTGTGTAAACTATTTTGTTTACAAATTTGAATCGCATTAATTAACAAATAAAATTAATTCAGAGCATTTAAAAATGAGATAGCCCATCAATAATTAAGTGTGAAAAATGATTTGTGACTTCTGTTCGCTCAGCTGTTTTGCTATGTAAAAGGTGTGTTTGTTTCAATAATCCAACGATTTCAAATAGTTTCCTTGGTGTTTTCGTGGAAAACGACTTATACAACTAGTTTTTAAAACTAAAATATGTAAGGGAAATTTTCTGTTTTCAAACTCATTCACGAAGTAATCGATTACGGATGCGGTAATGTAGGTAACCCCTGTTTTCGTATCACCCTCAGTTGTTCCTTTGTTTACTGCGTTCAGTATTTGCTCTACTTTAATTGCGATCTTTTTTTAGACATTCCGTTAATGGTTTGACTAATTTCGCGAAGTCTTTTATGAACTTCCTGTAATACCCGAGTAATCCCAGGAAGGCTCTTATTTCTTTCTGTGTCTTGGGGAGAGGGTATTGCTTAATCGTGTGGATCTTGTCGGGGTTGGGTTTGACGCTATTTGTTGAGACGATATGGCATAGAAATGCGATTTCCTTTCTAAGAAAATCGGATTTGTCTAGCTGGATTTTAAAGTTTGATTCTTTTAGTTTAGTAAATACTTTGCTTAAATTTTCTATATGCTCTTGTAAAGAAGTCGAATAGATGATGATGTCATCTAAATATACAAGGCAACACTTCCCTACTAAGTCCTTAAGGATGTTGTCCATGACTCTCTGAAAGGTGGAAGGTGCGTTTTTTAGGCCGAAGGGCATACGCAAGTATTCGTAATGTCCTCCGTCGACTGAGAAAGCGGTTTTTGATATATGTTTGGGTTCCATCTCTATTTGATGGAAACCACTTGCCTATTTTGTCTAATATTTAATAAGATCCACTATGTCTTGGATAAACTAGTATCCTACACGCAAAATGAGATGACTGTCTGGCAAAATGTTTTACTTGGACATGAGCCGACGAGAACAGCATTGATGAATTTGAGACTTTGACATAACGAATCTTCCAGTTATTTGCACATATGTTCTATAAAATGTCTACCTACCTAAAGTAACAAAAATCGTTTACATATGTACCAATTCAGATAGCCTACTTATTGTAGGTTGTTTCAAAAGGCTTTTGACATAAATGCTTGTCTCGTAAACGTGGCAATATCCCACGTTCTGAAACCCATACACACATTGACCGTCACAGTTAGAGACCGAAAAGTCAAAGAATGCATTCACATGGAGGTTTATCCGTGGATGCCCAATATTAATATAAAAATCGTATAGCTTTAAATATACATAAGCATAAATTGGCTCGAGAATTGAACAGCCAAAAACGAAATCAAATTATTCATGACCAAAATCCTTTCCAAATCTCCAACAGAATTATATTGAAAAATCATATTGCTCATGGCAGCCCGACGACGAAGACGACAGGAGGAATGGGATTCGGTCGAGCAACTTGGATTTAGATGTAGGGTCAATCGAAGTGAGTATAGAAAGACGAATCTATATGTCTGCATACAACGGCAAGGGATGGATGGATTTTGGCTCTGCGAATACAATACATGGACTTTTTTGATTTTTCTTCCCTTATTTTTTACTGAACGCCGACTGGTTATTATGATATGCTTTAACAGAAAATCCTTGCAAGAGATAACGAAATATATTCGAAACACCATCGAAATCGTTTTCTGTCATTCGATTAGTATAGGTAGGTACATACTACATACATAGACATGCATAGCTTTTTTTTAAATTAGTTCTGAAATATTTTTTTATTATTATAATTTTTTTTTTATTTAAACTTCTGACGATATTTTGCACGCCGAACTGAAAGGTCAATTGTGCTAATGTGGTCCGAATCTTAGTCAGGTCTGCCATGTATGTCTAACTAAAATAAATTGTGACCAGTTTGCAATGATACTTTTTCCATTTGTCATATTTTCACAGCTGTTAAATTTACCAATGTGTTGGAGTAAATTAATAATTTTGTTTAAATAATTTATGGTTCAACTTGATTCAACCTTAATTGTATTTTTTTGCCCATGCAAATGCCTTTTAATGAAATGTGTCAAAATGAACAAATGTTTTTATGTCACTTTTAATGACATTTAATGTCCAATTTTTTTTTGATTATAATAAAACTCGGTACAATTATAAAAGGACGTGGTTTTATTTTATTTGAGTGGTTCTGAGTAAATTATATTAAAAAGCAAATATAAAGGGAGTTGGAAACTTAGTGTGCGAAAGAAAAAAAGGGAATCCACACAAAACACAATGACATACAGCCGTCAAAATATTCAGTGAGGTTTGCCATTTCATCATGCATTTTGGCAATTTGTCGCACACCTTGGAAAGTTTTAAGTGTGAGCGCACTCTTTTTGATCTTAAGCCACCAACTAGACAGAGAATGGTACGACATAAAAAAGAAGAAAAAAAACATACAAACATTACCACCGTAGCGGCCAGTATCGAAGACGACCCAGAAATGTCGCAAGAATTGAAGCCGAACGACCATATAAACAACACCGCCGATATCCGGATTTTGGCCAACAAATCGTTTTCTCGGAATAGGACAATTTATGGCTCAGTGGAGATGTCAACAGGGCGGGGCATTGGAGCGAACACAATCTACAAGTGTTCGACCAAGCATCAATGCATCCACAAACATTGACAGCTTGGGTGCGGTTGCGGTTGCGGTTTGCCAGAATAACGCCGTACATACAACATATTAAACCCAGCCATCAAAAATTGGACCGACCGCAAAGCACTGCCTGATAATGTCATGAATGTTGGTTCGAAATAACCCCAAAATCCATTCTCAATTCTCATATATCTCAAACCGTTGTTTTTTGATGTGCAAACATCTAAGCGCGCGTTGTTGGAATCTGGTGGAGTAATTCCACACATTTAACTTGCGGAGACAGGGAATGCGTCACTGTGTTTTATCATTGCATACATTTTATCATTGCATACGTTTTTATCATTGCATACATTTATGAGCTGGGGCATATTAATTTCAGCTTTTTGTTGATGTGAAATAAAATTTCTCCATTTCGCCCTTGAACCGTACTCAGAAGAAATTTCAAGAATTCTGCAGGGAGATTATCATCTTTTACCAATGATCATAAGTGGAGACTTCAATATCAATTTTCCAACTCCAGAAGCTCAACCATTTATTGATTTTATTCAAGATAAATTTAATCTTCAAATGAACTAAAAAAAAAAAAAAAAATAAATAGTTGGCGCAACAGGTCTGGAGAGACCCTAGGCCTAGCTTCTCACAACCATTCGTTTTGTGTGAGTTTCTCATTTTTGGAACGAATGGAAGGGATCTACAATTTTATGCCGACTCCAAACGGCTAATTGAGAAGCTCTTTCAAGACATTTATACTCTCGGATGTTTGTCAGACGTTCGCGAGAGGTAGCGCAGCGGAAAAAAACCCTGAGTCGGAATTGGGTTTTTTGCGGGATTCGAACCTGGGACTCCCGCATAGCAGTCCAACACACTAACCACTAAGCTACTGCGACTTCAAATGAACTCCAACCGGAAAATTTCAACAACACGATATGGAACAACCATCGATGCTGTCTTCAGCTACCACAATCATATTGTAGATATCTATTCTACCGAAACTAGCACAGAAGACAGAACGAATAAATTATTATTATTTCATAATATATTAAGAATACGGTTATTTTATTACAATTCCCTCTTTCCTCAATGACGTGTATCAAGCCACACCCATACCGCACGCACGGTGTTTATACATACACATATTTCGGGACTGTTGGATACAGTCGCACCAATTTTTTTTGTTATCCGACTTTATACGACTTAATACAGAGACAGCCTTATTTATAAACGTATTATAGAGATAGCCTTATTTATTAGAATTTTCTAATTTGCACGTATGTTCCAAAAATACTGACGCGCTACTGTTTTACAGCGGAACACAAAGTAAACATAATTATGACCAATTTTTGATGTCACTCTGAAATTATTCGATATTCGGTAGTGAATTTAATTTCACTTTGAATAATTTAATTCGTATTTTTCACAAGCTACTTAGTTTTTTTTTTTGTCATTTTGGACATTTTTGTAACAGAATTCTCCTTTTTATTACTTTTTCTGACTTAAGCCCTGTATAACTAATATGCATGGACAATTTTTTTATAAATACGGATTTTTTGGATGGTGTTTTGCCCACAGCGTAAGTTGCATATTAAAGGTGTTGGAGAGCCGGAAATTTTGAAGTTAACTTGACATTTATCAATACGAGTTTCTATATAACAACAACTAGTGCACCAAACTTGGCTACTACGTAAAGATATAACTGTAGGCAACTAACGGAAAATCACCCGAAGCTGTAGGTCTGTGTATATATGGGTACCACTAGAATAAAACGAAATGAAAAGACCACATTTGCACAGCATTTTGAAAAATCAGATGACAACACCTTGGCAAAAAGCTGTTCCGTATCATCAATTTCTGTTCTCTGTTGTCTGGAAATCAAGCCCAGTTTAACTTAACAACATTTGCTTAACTATAAATAATATTATATTACCTATTATTTATCAATTTTATAATATTTTATTATATATCGATTTTGCACCTCACTGTCCCGTAACTAGCTTCAGGCTCGACTTTAACGCAATTGCAGCTGTTGACAACTGCTTAAATTGAAAGTTGACTCTGAAAATAGTTAGTACTTTTCGAAATCATGGCTCAAGATGGCATACAATGAAAATGAAAAGCGGATAAAAATAAATAGTTGGCGCAACAGGTCCGGAGGGACCCTAGGCCTAGCTTCTCGCAACCATTCGTTTTGTGTGAGTTTTTTTCTTTTTGGAACGAATGGAAGGGATCTACAATTTTATGCCGACTCCAAACGGCTAATTGAGAAGCTCTTTCAAGACAGTTATACTCTCGGATGTTTGTCAGACGTTCGCAAGAGGTGGCACAGTGAAAAAAACCCTAAGTTGGAATTTGGGTTTTTGCGGGAATCGAACCTCGACCCCTCTTTTAGTAGTCCAACACACTAACCACTAAGCCACTGCGCCTAGCGGATAATCTGGAAAAAAAAGTACAACAACTACAGACAGCAGTCAAAATATCTTTTTACAACTACTTACACTGACAAACGTTTGCAGAGAAATGGTGGTAAGACCTCCAGCCAGAATTATGTTGGATTTTTGTGAACGTTGCATGAATATAATTATATCCTTGCGAAATTTGATTAACTGATCCACTCAGTTGCAAGTGTAGATATATAGCTGTATAGTTAGACCGTTTGTCTCTGCTTTCAAAGCATCTGCAAAATAGGATACAGGATATATTTCAGACAGAATGCCGGCAATATAAACTATTCCTTCAATTATCTGATAAACCTGCCGATTGAATATGAGCGAATTAACTACTGATATGCATGTAACGAAAGCTGTTATAATGAACTGCAGCATCACTGATTCGGAAATAACTGGTTCGATGGTTTCTAATAAACTAAAAAAAAAAAAAAAATTTGATTATTAAGAATCTTTTTGACACTATGTCATACGTACCGTATGATATTCTTATGGTCTTTTACATAGGCTTTGAGCTCATTGTAGTTCTCTTCAGGAGAGACACTAGGATCACTGCCCACTCTTGAAACTCGCATGCAAAGAACATGAATGTGGGCCATCGAAACTTTGAGGTATATCGGCGGATAGGCGTCACTTGTTATATTTTGAACACACTGGAAACCTATCGAGAGGAACTGAAATGCGAACGCAAGTAGATATATAAGTAGAAGTTGATGAAGTCCAGTCAAGTGGAAACTATCCCTCGACGAGTAGCTTCCCTTTAATGAGTCCTGTTACTGTGTGCGGTGGTTGGGTGTTGAATGAATAGTGTAGACACTGATTAGCGTCAACTTGGCGATGCCCAGTTGCAACTGTTCAGATACACCAATTGTGCTTATTTTACCTCCATGTGGTCACCACCGGGTACTGGGTATGTCCATCCGGAATTGACTTGCTGAAATTATAAGTGCGAGTGTTGAACACGTAAAAAATAGCAACACTATAATGCTCTGTTGGAGTTGACTGTCTGCTCGAGTCTCAGAAGTCTTACATGAGCCCCTCAGAAAGAGGACGTACGGCGGATGAATTCACATGGTTGAATCAATGGTGGCGTCAACAGTCAACATGGCAGATACCTCAATGAGCTCCTTCGACGTATTTGGAGCTGAGGTCATTGAGGATTTTCAACACTAGTCAGGGTGCTGAAATAGAGATGGTGGCGGAAGAGCCAACGGCAGCTCTCACATCCCCGCAGCGGGTTACTGACTCCGGAATTTTCCAGGTTGGGGGTTGTGCGTGGGGTTAACTACCCTACCACGGAAAACCAGACAAGTTGCGAAGCAACCAATAGCCTCGGATAAGGATGGATTCACTGTTGACGACCCTGCAAAACGAAAAAAGGACAATGACGTTCGGATCTGCACGTGGAATGTTCGAACTCTGAACAGACCGCGTGCAGCCGAACAACTAGCGGAGGCCCTTGACTGCTACAGAGCAGGCATAACCGGCATCCAGGAAGTGCGGTGGAATGGGCCGGGCAAAAGAAGGATGAAAAACTGTGACATTTAATACGGTGACTGCTATAGGGAACAAAAGCAGCGTCTATTTGGATGCGGATTTGTTGTAAGCGGCAGACTTAGGCAAGAAGTCTTGAGCTTTCGACATGTAAGTGAACGCCTTACAACGATCCGCATAAAGGCTAAATTCGCCAACATCAGCCTAATATGCGCTCACGCCCCCACAGAAGAAAAAGACGATGCTACCAAAGAGTGTTTCTACGAGCTCCTCGACAAAACATATGTGCAATGTCCTAAGCATGACGTTAAAATCGTCTTGGGTGATTTTAACGCCAAAATAGGAAAGGAGGACATCTTTGGTAGCACAATCGGAAAACACAGCCTACACGACACCACGTCTGGAAACGGACTTAGGCTGATTGATTTTGCTGCGGGACGTAATGTTACCATAGCTAGTTCACGGTTTCCTCACCTCAATATACACAAAGGAACATGGCGGTCACCTGATCATCAAACCGTCAACCAAATTGATCACGTTGCGATCGACGCAAGGCACTCCTCCAGTATTCTAGATGTCCGAACTTTCCGAGCGGCTAACATAGACTCGGACCACTACCTTGTTGTAGCCAAGGTGCGGATATCCAAGACGCCACAACAACGAGAAAATACTGTGAGGAGATTTAACGTTGGACGACTACAATCGCACCAAACTGCCAGAACCTATGCCGATCGCGTATCCCTCAACCTCTCGAGAAGTCCTATGCTGCCAGCTTCAAGTGCCGAAGACCAGTGGCGCCGATGCCAAGAAGCCATCAAAAACGCCGCAACTGATGTGCTCGGTTTCACCAGCCCACCCCCCCGAAACCCCTGGTTTGACGAAGAGTGCCGGCAAGCACATGCAGCAAAACAAAGTGCCTACGAAGCGTCGCTGCATAGAAGGACGAGAGCAGCTCGTCAGCTCTACGAGCAAAAAAGGAGGGAAGAACATCGGCTTCTCCGGAGAAAAAAGAGAGAGCATGAGAAGCGCGCGATCGAGGATATAGAGAGGTGTTACTCCAGGAACAATGCTCGGAAGTTTTACCAAAAGGTAAAAAGAACGTGTCATGCCAACAAGACCCGAACGGAGACCTGTAGAGACGAACAAGGAAACCTTGTAGTAGAGTCACAGTCGGTGCTGAGGACATGGAAAAATCATTTCTGCAGAATGCTAAACGGCGAAGACGCCACAAATTCCGCTGTCAGGCAGAACGAACCATTCAACCTGGACGATGAAAGCCAAGACTTCCGTCCCCCTTACCAAAATGAAGTGGGGATAGCAATATCTAAGCTTAAGTCCAACAAGGCTGCTGGACCGGACGGCTTAACTGCCGAGCTGTTTAAGGCAGCGGGAGATGACCTGGTAGAGAGCATACACCAACTCGTCTCCAATATTTGGTCAGACGAAAGTATGATCCACAAGAAAGGAGACTCTCTAAACTGCGCCAACTATAGAGGCATCAGTCTCCTGAACACTGCGTATAAGATCATGTCTGCTGTACTGTGTGAACGCCTGAAACCATTCGTCAACGATCTGATAGGTCCCTATCAGTGCGGTTTTAGGCCCGATAAGTCCACGACCGATCAAATATTCACACTACGGCAGATCCTGGAGAAAACCCAAGAAGTTCAGATCGATACTCACCATCTTTTTATCGATTTTAAGGCCGCATATGACAGCATTTATAGAGACGAGCTATACAGAGCCATGTCTAGTTTTGGCATCCCTGCCAAACTTGTCAGATTGTGCAGAATGACGATGGAGAACGTTCTCTGCTCCGTAAAGGTCGGAAACAATCTCACCGAGACCTTTGAGGAAAAAAGGAATTAGACAAGTTGACGCGCTGTCACGTGACTTTTTGAACATCATTCTTGAGAAGATTGTGCGAAACTCGCAGCCAACACCAGAGGCACAATCTTCCAAAAATCTGTGCAACTACTTGCATACGCGGACGACATTGACATTGTTGGCAGAACACAGCGAGCTTTCACTGGTGCGCTTGCAAGTATTAGTACAGAAGCGGAAAAAATGGGTTTAGTGGTGAATGAGGGTAAAACAAAATATATGCTGTCAACAAGAAGGGACACACAACATCGACGAATCGGACAGAACGTCACGATAGACAGCTATAACTTTGAGGTAGTTCGGGACTTTGTCTACCTCGGATCCGCTATTAACTCTGAAAATGACATCACCTCAGAAATCAAGCGAAGAATCACTCTTGCCAACCGCTGTTTCTTAGGCCTAAGACGACAATTGATTATTAAGGCCTTGTCAAGAAGCACTAAGGAGATTCTATATAAGACTCTCATCATCCCTGTCCTGCTATATGGCGCAGAAGCATGGACCCTAGCAAAAACGGATGAGGATCTTCTTGGTCGTTTCGAACGCAAAATTCTTCGAGTGATTTTTGGTCCCGTTTGCGTTGACGGGATTTGGAGAAGAAGATTTAACAGCGAACTCTACGAGCTGTACAGCGACATCGACCTGGTCAGAAAAGTACGCATTAGTCGTCTAAGATGGTTAGGACATGTAGAGCGAATGGACACCAACGCTCCGGCCCGGAGAGTCTTCGATTCCAACCCGGAGGGACAACGCAGTAGAGGAAGACCTCGCCTTAGGTGGCGCGCTCAAGTGGAAGGGGACCTCAACCAACATGGTGTGCGCAACTGGAGGCAGTTAGCCAAAGATCGCGCTAACTGGAGAGGCGTATTGGTTGAGGCCCAGGTCCACCCCGGACTGTAGCGCCACCTTAAGTAAGTAAGTAAGTTACTGTGTACGATATTAAAGAGCAAAATAATCCGGTTTGTATTATCATACAGATAAAGTAGCATTGCTTGACAACGTTTCTGAGGTACTGAGCCTCGTTCTTATTACGATTCGCCCTCTGATCAAGTTGGGCGATGTATGTCTCCACTTTGTGAAATGTCGGCATTCGCAGAAAGATCACTAGTTGTTTGTTGTTTCAGTGACGCGGTAATAAGTGTGGGACTGACTTGCAAATTAATCATGATCAGTGCTGCATCGCCCAAAAGGAACACATCCATAAACACGAACAGTGGTGCCAGTACAATGGCTATAAAATTCACTACAATTGAACAGGCATAATAACACCCTTTTAGACGTGGATACGGTTGTAAGCCGACAAATCTCCAAACCCTCCACAAGTGTTGAAAGGAATCGTTAGTGTCCACTCTGAAGGACATTATGACTGTTTAAGATGGTAATGGTAGTGAGCCGCTGGAGTTTACTTTGTCGTCTGCGCGAATTAGTAATCGATAACCTTCAAGTGCACCCAAGAAGTGCTTGGATGCATTACTTATTTATGGTAAAGGTAAGTGTATTTAATGGCAGTGTTGTGTGCTCAAAGGGCAACAGAAACACCTTTAGTGTGTAATAGAAAATTATTTATTTATAAATTACGTTGACGATATCTACAAGGAAACTTGCTAAATTAACCCCCTTTCTCAGGTCTAGATATGAATAGCTGTCATGGACATTAATGTCGTGTGAAAATTGTCGGTTAAACTTATGCGGCTAGTGCAACTGTTGCTACATATTAAATACTTGGCGAATACGTTGGGGGTAGGTAAATTAGGTATTGATTTTATGAATAAGCAAATGTATATTTAATTGAAAGGTAGCAAGGAGGTGCGCAGATAAATCTAATAGGTGTGCGAAAAATGAATGAAAATCAATGCGAGCAGGATTTCAATATCAAAAATGCCAAAAATCGGTGCAAAACTAGAAAATTCAATGTTTTTATTATGTACTTTGATATAGATTTCTGAAGAGTATAATGAATTATATATTTCTTTCCTGTTTTCGGAAATACGTGCCTATGAAGAATTCGGAATCATATTTTTTTTTTTTTTTTTAAGTTGTTTTATTTCTCAAAAGAGCTAAGACAGTTCAATTTTAATCATATGCTAACCAGAATACATTTTATCATGATTTTGGTTGTTGAAAAAAGCCACCCACTGTCATGTGTTCCCCATTTTTTAGTAAATTCTTCTAACTCTTAAACGAAAACAGTTTTGAAACACGCTTTGATTAAAGAATTTAATTATATTCCCTACCCAATAAAGTAGGTAGAAATAAAACAAAAAATCTAATACAAAAATCGAAAATAAAACCTACCCAAAAACGCGTCCAAATACGCTCAAGCAAAAAGAGCTATATACAGGTCACACGTTGAAAAATTCATGAAAAACCCATACAAAAACGTGTGGAAAAACTCGTGCCAAAATTGTTTAGGAAACTTATCAAAATCACGTTGGAAAAAGTTTAAAAATATTTTGGAAAAACCAATAAAAAGACATGTCAAAAAAGTGTATGGAAAAACACGTCAACAAAGAAACGGGTCAAGAAACGCGAGCAAAGCGTATCAAAATACGACTCAAAAAGCGCGTTTAAAAGATTCTTGAAAAAAATGTTAAAACTTCAAGCAAAAACGCTTGTGAGGAAGGAAAAACTAACCAAAACATGAATTACATGACTTACTCACCAAACATAAGCATAGGATTACAGAGATCACAAAAGTTTAATTACCTACCTATCGACCTATTCTGCGAAATCTTTTATTCTGTTATGAATTTTTGTTTTGAATAAAACATCTCGATCATAAAAGATCTTTTATAAATCGTGTTCTGGGTTTTGAACTTTTATGGAACTTCGAAAATGGAAATCTGTTACGAAGCTGTCAAAACAAACCGCTTTGTTTTTATTTATTTATTTTTTTTTTTTTTGTTTGGTACCTGTTCAAATTTGTTCAAAAAACGTTAAAATGGGGGCTGAAAAGAGTAAATTTTGAATTATTACAAACTTAATAATTGTGTCATACACACTTGAACATCTTTTTAGGAATTTTAGCAATGGCCTGCTGATGTCACAAGCATTTCGTTGGCGAAGAATTTTACAGAGATCCATTTCAGTCCAAAAATATCCATTTAAGTTCTTTTATAATAAAAGTCACAAAATTCTTTTATTCTGTTATGATTTTTAGCAGAATTCATAAAAGATTTTTCGACAGAGAATACCAATAGGTACTCAAGCGACAGTATATTCTCAGAATTGCAGTGACGCCTTTCATTCCGTTCTTTTTTATAAGAAAAATTATCAAGGTCGTCTGTTTCTGTCGCCACCACCAAATTTAGACGACAAATATGTAACAGGCACTATACGAGCCTGAAACAGTATGGGCCAACAAATACGCCCCTGAGCACGAATAACACTTAACGTTGATTACGTGGCACTCTGTGGCAGAAACAATTTTGTGGGCACAAAACGCTATGCTCAACAAAACGTTCAGTCTTAAAATTCAGTTTTTAACCGCAAACTCGAAAATCTTCTCTAATGTATTTCAGCAAATTCACAACTCTGCACAGAGGCGTCTACAAATGGCACAAATACATTATTTTGCAAATTTTATGACTCAATCACGTTTTTGGGGTTTTCTCAAAAGTAACCACATTACAAGTAAGCAAATTTGGAAGTGCAGTTGGGAGAGATTTCAAATTGCTTGATACGACGAATAACGGAGAATACTTCTCCATAACATCTCATTGAGAAAGAAATAGCAGACAGCTATGGTTTGTTTGCGGTGAAGGAGAAATTTTATATTTTGGGTGAAGATACGTCTGTGGGATAAACTTGATAATTTCAGAGTTGCTCGTTCTGTGTGAAGGCACTAATCAAATCGATGATGTGGTGACGTAGTTCCAAATGAATGAACCCCGCATTTAACCCACATGGAAACGTGATCGAGTATTACCAATGCAGCCATAGATGGATACGAAACTTGGCATTCTGGCATTAATTTAAATAAAATCAGCGCGTGGCTGGTAGGTAAATCGTAAATGGAGTTAATTAAACTGTATTAACATTCTATCCGGAGTTCGGATGATAATAGACGGGTGATCGTGTACAAATCAAAAGACCGTTCACTTCCAATTGCAAGTCTCGATTAGTTTGTGGTGGTGGTGGAAAAAAAGTTGTTTTGGATTCTCTGCTATGTGCAGTATATTGCCCCCTTCGGGTAGGGGTTAGAATATACCCGAGGTAGGCATGCCTGTCGTAAAAGGCGACTAAAATCCAACCTCCGTATACCGAGCGAAATGGTGTATACAAAAAATGCAATGAACAAAACGAAAAGATTAACTACCCCAGGTGGCAGTCCAGCTTTACTGGAAAATCCACCCTCTTCGGAGGTCGGCTCTACGGATTCTGGGGAGAGCCGCTTATTGCAATCTATTAACCCTTTTATTAAAAGCTCAAGGGTATCTCGATCTCCTCCAACAAGATCGAATAACGCCGGGAAAAGAAGTCCGCCGGGAGCGCTAGCGCGTGAAAAACAGGACTCAGTGAAAGATAAAAGTCTTGAGGAAGAAAATAAAGAACTCCGAATCAAGCTTAAGGAAATGGATCTACTCTATCAAGATCTTAAGAAAGAGATAGAACTGCTAAAAGAACAAAATGAGGTTCTCAGGAACACCCATTTACAGAAAGAACGCGAAAGTACTCCACCACGCTTGGCTAGTCGGGAATACCACACCGACGAAGAAGAGCTAGCGCGCGAAACGAATTGGGTCACTAAAAAAAGACCTAGTAAGAAAAGGAGAGCCGGTTCTTCGCCTGAAGTCGAGCCCTTAAAAGAACAAACGCGTAAAGTACCGCAAGAAAAACAACTCCGAGGGCATATTCGCGCACCGCCTCCAATAAACGTCGTTGGGATAACGGAGTATAATAAATTGTACAGCCTCCTTAAAGGAACGATAATATCGCAATTTAAGGTTACATCTTTGAGGAATAATGCGTGGAAAATTAACGTCGATAACCACGAAGACTACCGGGCAGTGTCCCAAAAGCTAAATACTGAAAAGATCCAGTGGTATACTTTCGAAATAAAGTCAGAAAGGCCACATCGTGTTGTAGCAAGGGGACTCCACCCCTCATGCAAAAAAGAAGAGGTTATAAACGACCTTCAAGCTAAAGGGTTTAAAATTCTTGATGCCGTTAATATCATCAAGAAGGAGAAACAGAAATCGGAAGAAGATAAGGATGTCATGATAAGGCGTGGACTACCGCTCTTTATGCTTACCTTCGATAGGTCTGATAATATCGAAGATATCTACCGAATTAAAACCATAGTAAATATCGTGGTTAAAATCGAGCCGGTGCGCAGAAATTTGAAAATAATTCCACAGTGCAAACGTTGCCAGGAATTTAATCACACGCAAATGTATTGCAAAAAAGAGCCGCGATGTGTGAAATGCGCCGGAAATCATTTCTCCCAAGACTGTGGAGCAAATAAACAATCCTCCGCTACTTGTGCTAACTGTAAGGGAAAGCACCCTGCAAATTATAGAGGTTGTGAAGTAGCTAAGGAGTTGCAAAAACGGAGAGATGCGCTCCTTAAGCCTCAACATAAAAAAACAAAGCCGCTAACGAATACAAAGCGTAAGACCGCCCAGGATGTAGTAGGCAACATAAAACCTCCGGTTCCAGAGCGTAATAATGTCAGAGAAAGAGAGACAACAGAAAAGCCCTCGACCTCTGTTGCCAAAAGAAACGCTACTGAAAAGTTACGATCAGTAAAGCCATCGAATAGTGGCCCTCGGCCAGCCAGAGAAGTGCAGACCTACGCTCAGGCCGCGGCATACGACGGAGCTAAAAACGTTGAAACTTCGCCGGACCCTGTTTCTCATGTATTCTCAGTTGTTCTCCAGAAACTTGAAGAACAAAGCAAAATAAATAAAATTATTCTCGATCGCTTGGTTAAGCTCGAGAATAATTCACGGAAAACGCGTACATCAAATAAAATATGAATGAAAAACCAATGTTAAAAATATGCACTTGGAATGCAAACGGTCTTTTGCAAAAACTCGACGAATTGGAAATATTCATACGCGAGAAAGATCTTGACATTTGCTTGATTTCTGAAACTCACGTGAAAAAGGGGTCGAGCTTAAAAATAAAAGGCTATAATGACATTCACGCTTGTCACCCTTCGGGAAACGCGAGAGGTGGATCGTCATTGTTTATTAAAGACTGTATTGAACAATACGAAGACCTGAAGATAGAGCTTGAAACTATGCAACTGTGCACGATTCGAGTAAAAAATAGTCAGCGTACTCTTAGAATTTCATCTATCTACTGCCCACCGCGTTCCGCGCTTGAAAAAACTGATTATACTAACTTGCTTAAATCGCTCAAACCAAATTTCATTATTGGCGGCGATTTTAATGCAAAACACACGTTCTGGGGTTCTAGATATATCTCGCGAAAAGGAAGAATGCTATATGGGGCAGGTATGGAGTATAGTTGTGATTTCCACTCGACGGGCAAACCGACCTACTGGCCAACTGATACTTCAAAAACACCTGACCTGATCGATTTTTTCGTCGTGAAAGGAATATCTACCAACCACATTAAAGTTGAAGAGAGCTTTGATCTGTCATCTGATCATTCACCGGTTATTTTAAAATTGAGCGTAAAACTAGTAAATAACCTTGAGCCAGCGAGATTAACTGGTAGAACAACCAACTGGGAAGGCTTTAGGAACGAAATTGAAGAGAATGTTGAACTTAGCGTTCCACTTACGACACCCTATGAACTTGAGGTTGAAGTAGATCGCTTCGTTGAGATCGTACAGCTCGCTTCCTGGAATAATACGCCTAATCCAAGGAAAGCGCCGGCCAAATACGGTCTACGATATCCTCCCGAAATAAAAGAATTGGTTAACGAAAAAAGGAAGGCGCGTAAAAAATGGCAACAGAGTCGCGCCCCGCAACATAAAACACATTTGAATTATTTGTGCAATTTGTTGAAGACAGCTATTAAGGACTTTAAAAATCGTGCGATAGGTTCTTACCTTGAAAGTTTAACGGCGAAAAAAGATTCCAACTATTCACTTTGGAAAGCTGTAAAAGGCACCAAAAGGCCCAAAATCCCCGCGCCGCCAATTAAAATAAATCAAAATGAATGGGCAAGGGAAGATAAGGAAAAAGCGGACGTTTTTGCCGCCCATTTAGAAGAAACCTTTAAACCGTACGATGGTCGGGCGGTTCACGACAGTGTTATTGCGGCGGAATTACTATCCGACGATTTAATACTCACAAGTGCAACGCTAAGGGAACTAAAACGTGAAATTGAATCCCTAAAACCTAAGAAAGCTCCTGGTTATGATTTGATCACGGGAGAAGTTCTCAAAGTTCTACCAAGAAAAGCATTAATTAAGCTTCTTCATATTATAAATGCCGCGCTCAGACTAAAACACGTGCCGAGCCAATGGAAAGTTGCGGAGGTCATAATGGTTTTAAAGCCAGGAAAACCGCCAAATGAAGTAAAGTCGTATAGACCAATTTCCCTTCTTCCAGTTATATCCAAAGTTTTCGAGAGAATTTTACTAAAGCGCCTACAACCGGTTATAGAATATAATAATCTTATCCCTGACCACCAGTTTGGGTTCAGAACCAAGCATTCAACGATTGACCAAGTGCATAGAATTACTGACGTAATTGAGAAAGCATTTGAAGAAAAAAAGATATGCTCAAGCGTATTCCTTGACGTCTCACAAGCCTTTGATAAGGTGTGGCATGACGGCTTAAAATTTAAATTACGACAAGTTCTTCCCGTACGCCTATATGATATTTTAGAATCATATCTCGGGAATAGACTCTTCCGTGTAAGACATGGAAACGAATACTCTGAGCTTAAGGAAATTTCGGCCGGCGTGCCGCAAGGAAGTGTCCTTGGGCCCCTCCTCTATCTGTTATATACTCGCGATATACCAAGAGAAGATGGCACTACTCTCGCTACGTTCGCCGACGACACCGCTATCCTAGCAGTAGGTAATACAATTGAAGAAACGACTGCAAAACTTCAAATCGCACTGAATAAGGTAAATGAATGGACGAGGGACTGGCGGATCGCCCTCAACGAAACTAAATCTGTTCACGTGAATTTCACGTATAAGAAAACTAATAACTTGCCAATTTTCCTAAACTTGGCCCGAATACCCTTTGCAAACGAGGCCAAATACCTGGGAATGACACTCGACGCAAAGCTGAAATGGAATTCGCACGTGAAAATGAAACGAAAAGAACTCGATATCAAATATAGAGAAATGTACTGGTTACTCGGAAAACATTCCCAGCTCAGTACCGAAAACAAACTGCTTCTATACAAGCAAGTGCTAAAGCCGGTGTGGACCTACGGTATACAACTCTGGGGTTGTACCAAGAAAACAAATGTCAATATTCTACAAACTTTTCAAAATAAAGTGCTTAGAGAAATTGTACAAGCACCATGGTATATTAGAAACGACGATATCCATAGAGATCTCGGAATTCCAATAATTGAAGCTGAAACAAAAAGCTTCGCGAGAAAGCATAGAAACCGACTAATCGGACATGTCAACAATTCAGTCCGACAAATTCTGGACGAGAACAATTTATTGCGCCGACTACAAAGAACGAAACCGTTCGACTTGGCAAGATAGGATTAACCGCGTCTTAATTGCGGAACATGCAGGATCTTTCATTGGAAAGTAGCCTGTCAAAAGTTGTTATTTCGTTATAGAAAAATTGCTTGATAAGTTATATCTTAGTTGCAGTATCTAACAATTCTTCGAAGGGTGGTGTTTTTAGTCAGTAAAAATCTGACACTACTATGAGCACGCGCTTGCTATTCTCATAGTGTCTTTGGAAGATTTTCACCTACCCTCGGTAAAAAAAAAAAAAAAAAAAAAAAAAAAAAAAAAAATGTGCAGTATAACTTGTTTTCTATCTTCGTATTTTTATAGTCCTGACATATGACAAAGCATGGTTTCTCAACAGTTTCGGGCGATTTGAATCAAGGATTCTTCTTTTCTATTTGTCTTTTCGGCAATTGCCAAATCGCAAAACCATCAAGGATACACGAATGGGCAATTTATTTTAGTGCAATAACATTTTAGTAAACTTAGCACGTAATTCTATTCCCTTAAGCGTAGCCGTTCTTTTTAGCAGCAGTAGTTGTCTTTACAGTGGTTTTGTGCGTAGCCCTGAATATTTAAAAAAAAAAAATGGTGCGACTGTATCCAACAGTCCCGAAATATGTGTATGTGTAAACACCGTGCGTGCGGTATGTGTGTGGCTTGATACACGTCATTGAGAAAAGAGGGAATTGTAGTAACCGTATTCTTAATATATTATGAAATAACAATAATTTATTCGTTCTGTGCTAGTTTCGGTAGAATAGATACAATCGGATTGTGGTAGCTGAAGTAAGATATGTACATTCGAGACTGTAATCTATCTTCGGTTGGAATTCATTTGAAGATGAAATTTATCTTTCAGAAAATCAATAAATGGTTGAGCTTCTGGAGTTGCAAAATTGATATGAAGTAAATTCTCTGAAGTCTCCGCTTATGATCATTGGTAAAAGATGATAATCTCCCTGCAGAATTCTTGAAATTTCTTCTGAGTACGGTGCAAGGACAAAATGGAGAAATTTTATTTCACATCGGCAAAAAGCTGAAATTAATATGCCCCAGCTCATAAATGTATGCAATGATAAAAACGTATGCAATGATAAAGTGTATGCAATGATAAAACACAGTGACGCATTCCGTGTCCCCGCAAGTTAAATGTGTGGAATTACTCCACCAGATTCCAAAAAATGTATGCAATGATAAAACGCAGTGACGTATTTCCGTCCCCGCAAGTTAAATGTGTGGAATTACTCTACCAGATGCCAATAACGCGCGCTTAGATGTTTACAAATCAAAAAATTTATACCAATGAAAAATATACGTTTGTAAGGTGTCGATCCTCATAGGGATAATCGGTCTTTCGTAACTGGTACACTAAGGCGAGAATATCCTACAAGTTGACTTTTAGAAGGAGTCAACTATCAACCATGAAAGATGTTTCCCGAAAATTTAAACCGTGATCAAGGATCTGCGAGCAAGGTGGCCAAAAATATCACTTATTGAGCCCAATGCCAGCATTGCCAGACGTTCAAAATATTTAACCCCCAAACCGCCCAACTTTTCGTCATTATTTTTTTAGACATGTTGTAAGAATTTACACAGCCCTTACTCAACTTTGATGAAATTGTTGTTTATTTAATTTACGGATGAGTTTGTTTCTTGAATTCGGAAGAATATTTAACGAACTATATTTACATACCTATTATAAAAAAACTATTACGTTTTTCCCAATGAAACTGGCAACCTTCTTTTGAAAAACTTGTTTTGTAAAAAAAAAAATAGTTCAAAGATATAAACACAAACATTTTTTTATTGGCAAATACTGCTTTTGAGAACGATCGATTAACTGCACTTTGAAATAGCACACACTTTAAGGTTACCAAAAATGGCATTATAACGAAATGAAAATAAAATAGAATTAAAAAAAAAACTCCAAATTTCCCCCTAAACAATTTCTCCCCCCAAATTTTCCCCTAACGACAAAAACAAAAACCATAAATCTGGGGGAAAACCCCCAAACTGGTAACACTGGCCTAATCCGAATAAAGTGCACCTATCTCCGTTGGGAAGGAGATTTTACGCAGAAAGCGAGAACGTACCTAGTTTTGTGAGTTTGCTAAATAGAGAACTGGGCAAAGCGCACTAAAAACCGGCTAAAACCAACAGATCCTTGTTTTGAACAGGGTTGTAAATATGTATATAATATATAAAAAAAAATAGTACAACCGACCATATATTCATGTTTTGTATGTACTTGAGAAGGCTTTAGGAAATCGCATATTTTGTTTACTTTGAAAAGGCATAGGATCGATGCTCTCAAGTTAGTGTCGGAGGTGTATAGTGCAGGAGCGTGGAATTGATCTCTTTTTAAACTTTTCAAACTGTGTTCGGGCAAACTCGACTTCAAATGAATATCATTGTAACGAGTGTATTTTACTTTATCGTCGAATCTCATTGATTGAGTTTTTTAGCGCAGCTATGGCGAAGTGGCTTAGTGTTAGCGAGGGGTCTCAGGTTCGAATCCCGCAAAAACCCAAATTCCAACTTATGGTTTTTTTCCACTGCGCTACCTCTCGCGAACGTCTGACAAACATCCGAGAGTATAAATATCTTGAAAGAGCTTCTCAATTAGCCGTTTGGAGTCGGCATAAAATTGTAGATCGGAAGGGATCTATTCGTTCCAAAAATGAAAAACTCACACAAAACAAATGGTTGTGAGTAGCTAGGCCTAGGCCTTATGTTTATGGTAGAAAAGTCTTTGTTGAAGCTGGGTTGAGTGGAAATTTTTCAAATCTGGATAATTGGGTCACCATCAAATTGCTTATTATGCACTCAAGCACCATTAAGGCAGTTGAAGGCTCTTAAAAATTTAACGGGCTCGCTATCTTTATGTCGGTATATGAATGTTGAATAACTTTAAAACAAAAAAGAAACCGATATCCAAAATACGAGGTATTTCTATTTAATTTGGATCTTTGCAATTTATTTGGACTAGTTTTCGAATACAACATCAATCATCGACCAAAGAAAATGCGCCCTTTTTACGGCATCTCTGGCGGTATAACGATGACTAGAGTTCGCTCAGTGGTAGAAATTCTACCAGTATAGTAACCTGGGCTTATGCATAAAATATTGAAAAAACAAATTACACTCAGCATTGCATCTCTGCACAATCTTCCCAACAACAACAAAAAAAAAACATGCGAATATGTTGTGTTTAAGGCAGTGAAAGTGGTTCTTAGGTCTTTGCCATTGCCTATTTATATATAAGATTTCGGAACAAATAGATTGTCAATGGTCTGATGCTTGCTTGCTTACTTTGCTTACTTTGCTCTTCAAATAACCACACCAAAAGAAGTCCGGGGGGTTCATATCGGTAGATTGGGATTGTCAGGCAATATCGCCATTTTTAGACAGCACATGTCCAGTCCAGTCAAGGACACTTTCGTTGCAGAAATTGCATTGCTTCATCTGCTGTGTGCCATGGCGCACCGTCAAGTTGAAACCACTAACCCGCCAGAGCTTTTTCACCCATTTTTGGGTAGACATAATTATAATGAGTCCATATCAACCGATATCGAACGACAAATAATAGTTTTATCAGATGATGCTTGTTGGCCACGACGTTTCCGAAAATTTCAAAAACATCTATATTTAAGTCAATCAGTTTGTAAATAATGTCATAAAATAATGTTTTTATAAAAGTGTTTTTTATATCCTTTGCTGAATATATGCGAACAATTCTAGCAAATTCGCAATAATCGAGAAAGTTTCGTGCTCGACTCAGTCGTGCATTTCTCAATCTTTTGATTTTCGTACATTTCGCAGTTCGCACCCTCATTTTTCTTTGATTTGACGCCCATACGAAATGTAAAAGAGTAACAAAATTAGTTCAAAGCTATTTATTTGTCTTTTCTGTTGTTCAAATAAAAAAAAGAAAACTTAAATAAATATCACAATAAAAATATAAGGTTTCATATAAACCCTTTCAATGCATGTTCGATTTTAGTATTGTACTCGTATTCTAAAGAAATCTCACTTAAAGTAGTTTGTCAGTAATTTTTGGTTTCTTTTTATAAGTTCTTAAATGTTATTCTTTATAGATAAGTAGGTAATAGGAATGTCTATAATAAGTTAGCTAACTAAACGTTCATTGTCACCGAAAATTTGATCGTAGTTTTCGATTAGCACCTTTGCCAATGTGTTCATGCGGGCAATGTCGTACTCTATTTGGTTTGCAGAGAGAATGCAGGGACCCCAAACAATGGCCAAATTGGAGGCAGGCATCCGGTTCTCATTACAGTAGTGAGCCACTCTGCAAAAAAAAAAAAAAAATACATGTATATAGAACGGCTGTGAATTTTTATTTAGTGTTTCTCTTACGTTGTCAAATGTTTTATAAGGAATTTTAAGGTAGCATAATTGGGATTTTTCATATCCTTAAAGGCCGTCTTCATACTGACAATAGCCGACGCCTCCATTAAATTTTTGGTCGATGCCAATCGCTGGTAAGTATCTTGCGGTATAAGCGGTGAGCCCAATTCTCTAAAGAATAACTTTAACAGACTAGTCAACGTGTGAATATCATCTGCAACTAATAACTTTGGATCGTAGATGTAGCTTTCGGTTAGTTTTTGCTTGAGTTCATCTATTGCCACCTTGTTGCCGGAGGCTCTATATAATCCATCCATTTGGATGCAGTCTTTTTGTTCAATATATTCGATACAATCGACAACGAATCGTGGTACATCGGGGTAAGAAGTTTCATTCATTTCTAACTTTTCGAGTGGAGCATTAAATATAGGGTACTTTGGTTTTATGCCGTCCTCTAAGTACAGACTAGTTGCTTCAGCGCGTCGGAATATGTTGCGTCCCTTTTTGTTTTCCTTGGGCGATCTTGTTTGTCTGTAAGGAAATTTTATGTTGATTTAGGTGTTAAACAAAATGTAGCATGATATAAACTTACAATTTGAACACTCCTCGTTGTACTGAAAGTAGAAAAGAATAAAGGAGACTTATTAAATAAATATTAAAAATTGATATGAAATTGGGGAAAAAAGTATTCTTAAACAAAATTTATAAATGCTGGGGATGTTTGGTGTAAAACTTTATGTGGTAGTGTATTTGCTGCCAGACTGCTTAATTGAACCACATTAGGCGCCGCATTATCGCGCCTTCATGAACCGTTTTGTAATTGCGCTCTTTCTCAATCAATTAGTTAGAGACTTACACTTAAGGGATTGAGATAACAAAACTGAATATTTAAATGGTCGGTAGCAGGTTAAACTATTGTCTAATTAAGCTAATTTATTCAAGTAGTTGTTATCTGATGATCCGATCAACAGAGCGTCTCGATTATTATAGCATCGTATTTACCTATGTTTGTCGATCGGGTGATTTTTGAGAATAACAATAAAAAAATGGTTAAAGTTCTTAAGAAGATGCATGGTTAGATATTTAGGTTTATAGTTATTGTGAAAACTTGTCCGGATTGAACGCTAAATTGTTTTCCCTTTGTTTACGGAACACGAGGAGCACTATCCGATCCTCTTTATCCTAGCTACTCAACTTTTGTTTCAGACAGATTGTGTTGATGAACAGCGATCTATGGGCCATGGCATGCCTATTCTAGAATTGGCTGCGAAAAAAATATTATTTTAGAATCGATCTTACAATGACCTCTCTTACACTAACAATGCCTGCAAATCGAAACGTAAACCTGTAATATTTTTGAAATAATAAAGCGTTTAGCCACAGCATTAATTTGAATATCTTATGCAGGACCTTCAAGAGACATTTTTTGCACGATCGTTGGTAATTTTGGAACAGCCCTGTACAATATGCACTTAGGACCCTTGTGATACCACTAATGTATTGGCAGCTGTAAAACACTGGAAACAGTTGCTTTTCTATAAGCAGCGTAAAATATTCGCCTCAGTGGTACAGTGGAAAATATAATTAGCTTGAATAGCTTTCACCAGGTGCGCAAAAATGATTTCACAACGTCCCCAGCCTCTGGAAAAGATCTAGCGATTCATTATTTCCACAAATTCGTTCTTCTTCTACAGAAACAAAGACTTAAAACTGACTATAGTGTCAGTTTCCCTTGCTATAATAGGTTGATAATTCTCAGGAAACTGTTTATCATCTCTAGAATGGTTATATTATTCCTCGGATCTGTCACAATTTTGAGCTGGACCAGGAAAAGTAGAAGAATATTCTTTATTATATTTTCTGTACGTTCCCCAATGATCACTCACAGGAAAAGATGTTTTGCCGAGTGGAAAATACGACTATACCATGGGTCGTATGAATAAAACGTACCTAGCAATTGATTTACTCAAGAGAAATGTCAAAATCGAAGCATTTTCTACGTTTCGTATGAATAAAAAAGAATTTGAGATAGTTCCCTCTTGTGACATGTTCGAAAAGCGGCGGCACTGACCTTTTACTCAAATCGGTATGAATAAAACTTATCATACAAAGCAAATGCTATGCAAATTTTTAGTCTGCTATTTAGTTGACTCAGACCTTTGGCTAAATATTTTGTACGCACATTTTTTACAAAAAAAAAAGTAAGCAATCTGAATTTTCGATGGTTTGTCTATGAATAGCAAAATTAAGTTTTGTTCGTGCAGGAAAATCAACAAAATAACCTGTGAAAAAATCAATTATTTCTTGTCACACGAAACGTATTGAGTGTGGACTATTTTTGCATCGTTCAGATGCAAATGTTTAGAAAGAATCATTTCTAAGGTATATAAGAAATCCGCACTTTTAGGTTGACAGTTCAAATGACTGGCGTGTCAACAAATATTCCCAACAAGCCTATGATCTGATACAATTCCCGGCACCTAAAGAAGAAATAAAACATCAACAACCTATTTGGCAAACAAAAATCATATTTCCAGGTGTAATTGGAACTATAGATTGTATACATATTTCCGAATTTAATTTTTTTAATTTCAATTTTCACAAAAGTCTCTAGAATCTCAAGGAAAATTCAAAAATTCAAATTTATTGATCAGGTTTGAAAGGAAATGCACGTTGAAAGGCAAGTACACGTACAGCGAAGTAATTGCTACGTTCGACTTTTCAAACTAACTTTAGCAAAGTAGATTTTTGTTCATACCGATTCAAAGCAACTGCTAAGGGCTTTTACTTTGCTACAACCTTTTATGTCTTAAAGTTTTGAACTAGTTTAGCCTAAAGAAACTTTTGCACGCAGTTCTACAAACAAAGCTTTAAATCTGAATACTATTCAGAAGGGTAAGCAAAAATGCTAGGTAAATGATAAATGATTACAAAGCTTCAACGTTTTATGCCTAAAAATGATTTGCGATTAACTTTGTTTTGCCTTCCTCTTTTGAACTACCAAACTTATACTTATAGTGGATGAATCATAGTAGGAACTGTTATTTTGCAAATTCAAAAAGAAATAATCAGTTTTTAAAATGGCAAATAATAAAATATTCAAACGATGGTATCCTGTACCGACTTTATAATTTTAAAGTATGCAACATTCTTCAGACTTACATTTGTTCCGCACTCTTTCTGTTATTGACTTCTTGTCTTCCTCAGCTGGTACATCCAACAAATTCCCACTGGAAATACTTTTAAATCTTTTAAGAATGCCTACTGGCGGTGGCGAACTATCCATCTCCTTAACAGCCTGGGCCTTTAGTATTTGGCTTTCTGAAACGATCTGAAAAAAAAAAACTAATTTAGCAAAAAATTTTAAATAAACATGTTACATTAGATTCCATACATAAGATGACCTTGAAGGTATACCTGAGACAGTTTGACCAATTCAATATTTCAGATCATGCTAAGTTCAGCAATTTTATATAAAGTGCTGAAAATCATGCTAAATATGCTTTTTGGAAATCAAATCCTGCTAAAAACCCAAATAATTAACAAAAAAACAGTTTTTCAGAAAAAATACGACATATGTACTTCACAAAAATAACATTAACTTAGATAAGTGTGTGTTCAGACAGTTGACTGCAATTGCAAGCTTGCTGAATTCGTTGAACGGCTGTGTTCACTGTCAAATGAGAATTGTAATGGCTTGTTCACGCTAAGGTTCGTCTTTTTGGTTTTTATTTTATTATTTTAGTTACTTACTTACTAAAATAATAAGGTGGCGCTACAGTCCGGAGTGGACCTGGGCCTCAACCAACAAGTGTCTCCAGCCAGCACGATCTTTGGCCAGATGACTCCACTTTCGCACGCTAAGTTGATTAAGGCCCCTTTTCACTTGCGTGCGCCACCTGAGTCGCGGTCTTTGTCTACTGCGCCGTCCCTCGGGAGTAGATTCGAATATCTTCCGGGCCGGAGCATTCAAGTCCATTCGCTCTACATGACCCAGCCACCTTAGTCGTTGGACCTTCACTCTGCTGACTAGGTCGATGTCGCTGTACAGCCCGTATAGTTTGTCGTTGAAACTCCTCCTCCATCCACCGTCTATGCAGACGGGACCGAAAATTACTCGAAGAATTTTCCTCTCGAAGCAACCTAGAGCAACCTCATCCGATTTTGATAGAGTCCATGCCTTTGCACCATAAAGTAGAACTGGGATCATTAAGGTCTTATAAAGGATCACTTTAGATGTTCGAGAGAGGACTTTGCTACTCGCTTTCTTAGCCCAAGGAAACAGCGATTGGCAAGAGTTATTCTTCGTTTAATCTAAGAACTGGTTTCATTGTCTGAGTTCATAGCGGAGCCTAGGTAGACAAAGTCCTTTACCACCTCAAAGTTATATCTGTCTAGACATTCTGTCCAAGACGTCGGTGTTGGGTGTCCTTTCTTGATGACAGCATAAACTTTGTCTTGCCCTCATTGACCTCCAAACCCATCTTCGCCGCTTCCATCTCAATGCTCACGAACGCGCCAGTGACATCACGCTGCGTTCTGCCGATTATGTCGATGTCGTCGGCGTAGGTGTAGGTAGACGGACTGTTGGAAGATAGGACCTCTGGTGTTAGCGTTTGAGTTTTGCACTATTCTTCCAAGAACGAGAGTCATAACTTACAAATCTAATTTTTTTCAAGAGATATGCCAAACTGTAAGTTTTTTTAGTGACGTTTTATATGGTTCTACCAAATTGAAACTGGTTGTAAGGATAGGACTATTAAAAATGTTGAGAATTTCGAACTTAGAAACAAGTTCAATAAAAAGGCAAGAAGTATATCTATCTTTCAAGAAGAAATCCCTGTCTTTCGTACTTAGTACTAATAAGTCATAAGCTAATAGCGGGGGTGGTCTACAATTACGTAAAAAAAAAACTATAATTAGGAGTCGTTGGTTTACTCAAATTGCTATTTCCGGAACAATAGTTTAATTCAGTGTTGTTTAAAAAAAAAGCCTCTATGTAAACCCCCTTTATAAACGATTGATATCTGCTTCCGAGAAATCGCACCAGATAGCCTACGCAATATCGGTAAATTTTGTCGTTTATTTTCATTCTTGAAGTGTACGAAGTAAACACTACCTCATGCGTCATTTGAAGTTAGGTTTTTAGATATAATGCGCATGTTTGAACTCGTTATCATTTCAAGTAAACGAGGGCAAATATCAAAACAGATAAAGGTTAAGTACCTACATTATAATACTTATCGATTATGTTTCTTTCTCTAGATGTGTATAAATATTTGAAAATACCTCAAAAATTCAATAAACTGTAAGAAAAGCGACGCAGGGTCATAAGTCCACATGCCAAAAGTCCACAATAATTTGGGTCATAGGTTCACAATCTTAAAGTGAAAGTAGGCCATAAGTCCATAATAATTATTCATATGACTATAAAAAATAAATTAAAACAACTCAAAAAGTATGGGAATGTTTTATAATTTAATGGCGCATGCGAATTGCTACCATTGTAATATGAAATGTGCTGCCCCCCTGAAACCCCCCCGCTTGGGTTTCTTTTGGATTACGGGCTGGGTGGGCGGTCTTTTGCTTGTAGTTTGTGTTTAATTTTCAAATTGAAAATACTACAAATGAGGTCATTCCAAAATTCCTAATTCAAAATTCAGTTTGAAAAATTCGGCTTTTCAAAATTGTGTTTAGTAGTTTAGTAATTTGGTGGAAAAAAAATGATTTCATTCATACAAAAAACTGCTTATTTCTTGATTTACAAAAAATTAATATATACTTTCTTGTAGATTAAGCTCGTAGCTATAGATTTTTTCTTTTTTAATTTGTAAATTTTGTAGATTCGTTTTTTTTACGTATGTCATTAACTGTCACATATGATTTTAAGTGGAACTTAAATCGCTATGAGTAGTATCAGCAAACGGGATTAAGAACCAGAAGGAATAGACAACAACACATCAGACGCATCTCGAAAATTTACCTTCAAACCTTAAGCAGACGCTTATCAAAATCCAAACGAGCTTAGCTTATAGAGACTGCTCCTATATAACGTTGAATAGTTTTTATAAATTATATAAATAAATATACAAATTAGGTTTTGAAACATTTTGAGGAGTGCATGCATTTAAATACTGTACCCTTGGAACTCATAATTTCGCAGGAGAATACTTTGTGAGCTTGCCTAAGTGAATTTACTTCGAAAATGTGTTATTTTTTGTTTACACGGTAAACAGTTTTCCCTAACAGAGTGCAATTTTAATCAAGTCTCTGTTGAAAAAAAAAAAACGAGTAAGTAGGTATTCGTTTTTAAAAACTACCGAGGTAAAAAGTTTAAATGCCTACTGTTAAAAGAAGCACACTTTATCAGCTGTTTTCAACCCATGATAAGATGTATTATCAACAGTTTTGTTTTGATTTTTTCAAACGACAACATTCTGAGATCGAAAACTGATACATCGGTTATTTCTAACCGAGTTTCGTCAAACAAGCTGACTCGCTTATTTTTAATCAATTAACTCTGTAGAAGCTACATTAACAGTAGGGCAAGGTAGGGTATAGTATAAAGGTGGTTAATTTGTAAATAAAATGTTTGAAGGCAACTCGTGCCACACTATTCTCTCAGATCGTACACGAACTATGACTGTTCTTCTGGAGAAGTTGCGGTGGTTATACCGGTTTTAAATTCGTTCAGTAATTTTCTGCGATTTTTCCTTTACACGAGGTAAGTGATATTTTAATTGTTTCTTATATGGGAATTCTTTGGGTGTGAGTGTCAAACGCTTAGGCCTATAATATATTTAAATTATTTATATCATTTAATCTAATTTTTATCCTATATATTTTATATTTTATAAGTTTTGTGAAAAACAAAACCGTTTACTAAAGCCAAGGATGGGGCACTTTCGTCAAAAGCATAAGGAGCTGCTGGATCGTCAAGATATTCAAACCTTATCTATTTTTATATGGGTCGATACAACGTGCAAAGATTATTATTTTTAACAGATCCTTTTATTCTATGTACATCCTTTACTTTTTTCTTTTTTTTTTTGTGATCTCAAAACTTCTAGTTTTGTTAGTTTAATTTTTTTTTTTAATTTAGGTAATTTTAGGCTAAAAATTAATTTCTGATCTCATTTAATTTTTATTTTTATACATTTAAGATTTGCTTAATTATTCAGATTCAGATTTTTATTGATGAATTCAACATTTTTATATATGTGCCTGGTTGCCGAAAAAAAAGTAAACCAATAACATAAAAACATATCACTAAAATAATAATAATAAAAAACACTAATAAAGGTTTGATTTGTAAATTTTGGTGGCAATTAAAAATGTTCATTCATAATCCTGGTACGACATGACTGACAGTGCATTTTTACAATACCTGTGTTAGATTTAGTTTAATTGAGCGACGATAATCTCATTTAGAAGCAAGAGCTGTCTTCTTGTTTCACGAAGGATTGGGCACTTTCCCAGAAAATGTAGTATGTCTACGCGTTCTTCCAAATTGCACATGCTGCAGTCTGAAAAGGGTAAATCTCTCCTATGTGGTACTGTCATCCCCGGATAAGTGACCCTCGCTTAACGGTGTTCCTGGTTTAATTCATCCGAAAACTGAGCAAACAAAGCACTCCATAAGAACGAACAGATCTTTTCCCAGTTATCGCTTGAGTCCGTTACCTGGTTACTAGCGCTACCGTAAAACAGTAAAACTTTGACCAGTGATGATAACTTTGACCGAAATCGATAAAACTTTTTAATTAGTTGTAGCACCATCTAGGTTTGAAATAATGTACTTCAATCGTTACAATTCAAAACTTAGACTCACCCCTTGAGGTGAGGTAAAGCAAACAGACGTTTAAACGGGCAAAAGTGTCAGTGCGAGTTTTGAGTGCAAATTTTAGCTCCCTAAAGAGGTTCAGTGTTTTTCAACAAAAAGCTGCGGATTTGAACTATATTTAGCCAAAGTAAGTAGAGTATAGTTTTCTCTTTTATTTAAGATATAAATCGTAACAATTGAGCATATAGTTTACGTTTTATGACTAAAAATATAAACTCCTTCTTAAAACAAGGTAAATCGTAAAACTTTGACCGGCAATTTTTAACTTTGACCGGCAGTTTTACTTTGACCGGTAAAACTTTCACCGCTTTACATTTCACCACATTTGAGTTATGGTCTGCTCATATTGCATTTTCTTTTTATCGAAATAGGTGCTTTTAGTTTCAAAAACAATGTCGAAACAAAAAGTAACCAAACGAAGGTACAATAGTGTCACAGATGAAAAAATTAAAGAGGCATTAGATCTGATTGAAAAGAAGGATTTTTCAATAAATAAATGTGCTAAAATGTTTGGCATTCCCAAGGGCACATTAATAAATAAAATACATGCAAGGCATTCTAAAAACTTTGGAAGACCGCCTATCTTCTCTATTGCTGAAGAAAAAATACTTGCGAAGGCTATTATTACCACAAGCGAATGGGGCTTTCCATTCACCATGTTCGATGTGCAAAAATTAGCAACAAGCTACTTAGACAAGCGCGAAAATAAAAAATCCATTTTGCTTAGTAAAGATTGGTTATCAGGTTTCCTTAAAAGAAATAATGACCTTATAAATAAGAGGATGTGTCAAAACTTGAAACCATCAAAGGCAAAGTTGACTAAAAATGATGTTATCATGTTTTTTAGTCATTTGAAAAACACATTGTCGTTGGATAGTGGGCAATATATTTTACCGCAATATATTTTTAATTATGACGAGACGAACTTGTCCGACGATCCCGGGTCTCAAAAATGCATTTTTAAAAAAGGTTGCAAGTACCCAGAAAGAATTATGGACAGTTCAAAGAGCAGCATATCTGTAATGTTTTGTGGTTCAGCCACTGGAGAAATGTTGCCCCCTTATGTTGTATACAAGTCTGAGCAACTGTGGGAACAATGGATGCAAGGTGGACCAAGGAACACAAAATATAACAGAAGTAAGTCAGGTTGGTTTGATGCAGCCATATTTAAGGACTGGTTCCTTAACCATTTTGTACCCTATACGAGGAAATATGACTGTGAAATTGTATTGCTGGGCGATAACCTTTCCAGCCATTTCTCTGTTGAGGTAATAGAAGCTGCACAGGCTAATAGCATCCGATTTGCCTGTTTTTTACCGAACTCAACTCATTTATTGCAGCCACTTGATGTGGCTTTTTATGGGCCCCTAAAAAAAACATGGAGAGGAATCCTGAAAAACTGGAAGGAAGGTAGATCAAAAACTTCACAAATCTTAGCAAAAGATAAATTTCCCAAGTTGCTCAAAGAGTTAGTTGAAAAGTCACAAGGAGAAGACAACGTATCTGTAAATCTAATTGCTGGATTCAAAAAATGTGGAATTGTACCGTTCGATCCTCAGAAGGTTTTGGATAAGATTCCGAATGAAGCAAGTATGGAGGAGGCCTCTGACAACGTTTCCTCATGTGTCATTAACATGCTGAGTGAAATGCGTCATGGTAAGGATACGTCCGTAAGGAAAAAAAGGACCAAAGTTAAAGTGACACCTGGTAAAGGAATAAGTGTAGAAGAGCTACAAGGGTGTTCGATGCTAAATTTGGCAGAAACCTCTCTTCCCCCAGCAGATCCTTTCTCAGAGGTAGAAAACGAAGAGGAAATTGATAGGCTCTTAGAAGAGCCTCTAAGTCCTTCTTCATCATTGGAAGACTTAGTAAACGCGGTTCTAAGTACAAAGTAAAACTTGGTAGGTACCTAGATCTGTTTCTTTTGGACAAAACTCATTAAGTTTTCTTCTTATATAGATTCCAACCGATTTTTTTGCACGTGCTAATTTATTTTTGTTTAGTAATTACTTTTCTGGCAAAAACAATGAAAGTTAAGAATGTGTGCCAGCATTTTGCGTTCCTATAAAGAAGTATTTCTTTTTTTTTTTTTTAAGTATTTATTCTTATATTTAATTTTTAATTTTAACACTTGAAATATAAATAATTTGAAACCAAAAAATGTAAATATCTGCTTTCTTTTTAATACTTTTCCTCTTATTATCACTTTGTAAAAGATTCTAATTTGTCCTTAAACAAAAATCGGTCAAAGTTAAAATTTTCAGAGTAAAACTTTGACCAGGCTGTTTTTTGTAAATAAATTAATGTGAACGAGTCTTAAATATTCAATTAAACTTCGAGTTTGTTAAGATAGCAACGCCCGCAGATATGTGGTGAAAAAAAGGTATGTATGGTCAGTTTTGTAGTCCCTGTAAAGCTTTACATTTTAAAATCGGTCAAAGTATTACGGTTTTACGGTACTAAAAGTAAAGCTTCTCGTAAAAGTTCATACAAAATCTCCCGGTTAAATGCACACATACAACAAAAGCATTGAAAGTTGCTTGTGCTTATAGCTTAAATAAAATCAAAGGCAGTTGTCAAATTGACATGACGTATGTGTAAGTTTAAAGTTTCGTGATTTAGTGCATATATGAACATGCTATTTAAAACGTTTTATTGCGTTTTCAAGACAATAATGCTCTTAAGCATGATTTACGTATAATTGCTATCCTCGGATAAATGCGTTGAAAAGTGTACATTTTCCCGATGCAACTCTCCGGGGACTGTATGTAGTTTAGTTAAAGTAACTCAGCCCTTAACTTAAACATCATAGATATTTCGTTCGCGCTATATTTGTCATCGAAGTAGTCCTTTGTTTGCAGATTTTGGTTAAGCCAGCTGTATATCGGTCTGTGTAGTGACTTAGACGTTTCCTGTAAGAACCGTACTCTAGCCCGCTCAACCACTTTCTCCATGAGCTTAAAGAGAAAAGGCTTTCAATTTGTGACACCAGCTTAACTATTCAAATAAAGACATTATTGATTCTGAATACATTGCAACATCTAAACTCATGACGAAAGTGCCCCACCCGGATGACGATTGTGCCGCACCATGGGGCAAATTCGCCTTTTTAGAGCAGTTTAACATTTTTTTTTTTTAATTATCAGTCTGAAGTTAATTTTTAAGAAATTATTAATTTTTTAGTAAAATAATCATAAATTTCAATAACAAAGGAAATTTTTCAATTATTTTTTTGCAAACGAAGTTATTTAAAATCTGGGAAAAAAGTGTTGAATCTGCCCCACCCTAGTCTTACTACTTCGTAGTTTTTACCCAGAAGTTGATTTATTTTAAATTAGTGATTTTTCTGCATGTGCAATGTAAACGCAAACGAATGTAAGCGATTTGTATGTTCAACATATTTCATAAAATACAAATAAAACCTAAAATCTCTTTATTCCTTTCTTTGTCAGTCCCAGGAGCGAAGTAAGAAGGGATTTAATTAGCAAAATCAGAAACAGACAAACAAATACCCATGATTAAATGTTTTAAGCAAGATGTTTAAGCGATCAGCAAAAAAAAAAAACTTAAATGTTGTAACGATATTTCTGTAGAATGGATATAAGAGGCCGACAAGAGGGAAATACAACAAGTTCTCTATCATCATTAGAACGCACACCATCATGTAATGACCTTCGTAAGCCACACACACAAGAGGTTATCAACCGACGGAGATGTTATTATGTTATGACTACGAATACGACGTGAAACTATTTTTCTCACTGTATATTCTGAAAAACCCATCAAAAACGTACAGATGGAGAGAATATAACATGAATCACATCTTATATAAATACAAACACAGTATACTGTATACACAATGTCTCTTCTCTGAATGGAAGTGAGAATCTTATGGTACTTTTCACTCCATTGTTTTCTATTGTTTTAGTTCTACTATACTATAAATGCACTGTGAGAATACGAAAGAGAAAATCCGTTTGGAAAAACAAAAGGCCACAATTCTGTTGTGTACTTTCATTGATAAAATACGTCGTATATAGGTGTAGGTATGTTTTACTTACCATATCTTCTTCATCCTCAAGGTAATTAACATCCAACAGCATGTATTTCCAGGCCTGAACCGAATCGGCGAACATTCGGCCCCCGCTTTCACTTGACTTTTTCAATTTATTTCCATGACAATTGAACTCGCTGGGTTGCCTCGAACAATCCGCACTTGTTGTCGACGGAGAAGAATCGTTTGTGCCCCGCCCTATCGGTTTAATAGGCGGCTGCTGCGCAAAATAACTCGAACATCGATTCCGGTCGTAATCATATAGTACCGCACGTATCTTTGGCTCTTTGAGGCTATAGACTATGCAAATGTTTCTGAAAATGTGATGTGTGAGGCTAAATGTCGATGTCGAGGCAATAGTCATCGTACTAATACTGCTGGCATATCCAGTTATGGTACTTCCACTTGACGAAGATTTCGTTGTGTTGACACTCAGAGTATCGGGCTCTTTGCTGCTTAGACTGACGTCTAGTTTGGTGGTGAATGTGAATTCGTCATCGGGCTCCCATTCGTCGTGATCTTCAATATCCACTCCCGCTATAGATGCGGATGAGTCACATGTTCTTGGCAAGTGTTCATAGTAGTCATCGTTGATGTAGTTTTCCTGGACTTCGCCTACGGTTTTGAATTTCCATATCGGTTGGTAAATGGGCTCGTCTTCCTCCTCCTCTTTTGTGCTGGTGCAGGAGCTTCCATTGGGCACTGTCATTATCGTGGAATCCGACAACAATGGCGGGGGTATTAATTCGAAATTCGAATGCACTTCTGTTTGAGGAATGTTCTGGTCTATTGACGGAACACTTTCACTTGCTAATGATCTGACTGGTTGACGATCACTTGACACGGCACTTGTTTCTAGTCTTACTCGTATGTGACACTTGTTTCGGGATAAAAACACTTGAAACCGTCGGAAAATCTTCAAAAATCTGGGGAATTTCAAATGCGAGAGATGTGCCGATTGATCGATGCCACTTAGAAACACTTTCAGGGGAATATCGTAACTTATTGTGATTTTGTTAAGGCTCTTAGACAGCGCCAACTGTCGGATAATTTGCTCAATGTCGATTCCAAGGGCAGCACAATTGAAGGCACTTTTTGTTTCGGACACTGCGGATATTTGAAGGGGATTCGCAATCGTAATCACCACTTCACCTTTTTCATCATTTTGCACTTCGCGCACTTCCGTCACTGATGTAGTCTCTGAGTCGCGCAATAAAAACGAATCAAACGCCTGGAGAATATCACTTACAAACTCGGAATCTTTCTCGTAGATACAGCAACGTTTGCTGAACTGATGCGGCACTCCGCGTCGACTGTGTTCCAAGCCTGATGTCAGTTCTGTGATGGGTACGGTTTGCGACTGCGCCGATGGCGATGGCGATAAACAATTGCGATCATTTCCCACCAGGTCCACTGGGTAGTTACGAAGTTTGCTTTCGTTGCCGTCGAGTTTCAGGTAGATTCCCTGACGTTTCGCTCGTAGGTGCTGTTGGGTACCGTGCGCTTGTTGTTTCTCCATGAGATTACGTTTGAATTCGTTAACCATTTGCTGTGCGAAATCGAATTGCCTGATGCTGCTGTCTTCGGAAAACGATCCCAATCGCACATCTGTTTCGTAGACAACTTGCTGTTCGCGGTAAAATACAAACGATGATGCACTGCCAGTGCTGGCGGGAATACTTTTCGGATTACAAACCCCGGTATCTGGCGCCCCGAAACTGTAATAGTCGTGGGTTTCACACCGCAATGACGTCACCCACTGACTAACACTAGCTTGCACCTGTTGTAGCTGTTGTAGATACGTCGACGACGAAGACAAATAGCTACTATCAACAAAATCGTGACTGTTGATAGAGGTGGTGCGAAAAAGTGGCTCGCAGCCGGTGCCGCCAATTAAGTAATCGTCAGATTGTGATTTTTGTTTTGCACACGCATACGGTGTCTGGAGCAGGTGATCGGCACTTTTTCGTAATTTGCCGTAGATATGATGATCGCTGTTGCTTGACTTTAGACGTTTCAATTCACAAATTCTACTTAGATCGAAGGTTTCATTTGTCCGGAAGACATTATCGTAGCCGTCGACATTGTGAACGATTTCCAACTTCCGAACAGACACTTTTGGATTGCGATTAGGCGGCGCGGACGCGTTAAATGACTTTACTCTCTTCAGCGATCCGAACAGACTGTGAAACAATCGCTTTTTCAACTTTTTCGAAGTTGATTTGTTGCTGCTCAGACAAGCGGCGGCGTTATCTGCTCTGTTGACATTGTTATTTTTGGAGCAAAGTGAACACTCGCCTCCACTGTACACTTCCGAGCACTTATCACAAATATTTTCATAAATATTCGAGTTATCTTCAAGATACCCATTTATAACGTATTGGCAGAAGTTGCACAATTTGCCGCGCGCCTCAAACACCCCATACCCGCAACCGGAACAAAGGTTCTCGTAGGCCGAATCATTCGCTTTGGTACTGTTGAAGAATTTGGCTAAAATTAATTTTTTGCTCGGATCGTATGAGATATTTGAATAATCGCGATCGTTAGAGGGTTCACTTCGTTCACTTCGTTCACTTCCGATATATTCAGCGGTCTGGTTTGAATGAACACTAGCCAAGCTGTTAATGGTTGACGACGACGTCTCGTGCGTTTCTCTGTAATCGGTATGAATGTTTTCAAAGCTACTTCCCCTTGGCATGATCACACTGTTTCTTACTTTCTTACATATATGCGAATGGGGATAGTAGGTATTTGATTTTTAATTGTATGAGTGTATCTTTGTGTGTTGTATTATGGCTTTTTTTTTTTTTTTTTTTTTTGTCTCATAAGTTGTTGTTTATATAAATCGAGAACAGCAACTTAAATTCCGGAATGAGTCATTTGGTTGAATCGTGTGCGCGATGTTATCATACTTTACACGGTTTATGTTGAGAATTTAAATTTTGCTGTCATGATTTAAAATTTTATTTTGAAAATTTACGACGGGCGAGTTGTTGTCCGTGCGTGTGATAACGATAACAAAAAGGTGTGTCTATATTTGAAATCGATTAAGATAACACCGATCGAGTTTATTGAATATATAGCTCAGCTCATGTGCTGTTTCGATATTTTCAGTCTTTTGTCAACTACACTGAGACGGGCACTTAATCTGACTAATCTTATGTCTTGAGGCCGCGGACTGCGCTCGGAATGAAGATTCCATTTCAGAAAATTATACACATTGAATGAGTTTATGCCAGGGCGATGCCAAGTAGTACTACTGCATGCATGTGTCGACGCTGAAGACATGTGTAGTTTAATCAAAATCAATTCAGAAAAAAAAACAACCAACAATTGAGATCATTGTGCTTAATTAATTAAGTTCAAAGATCATCTAGACGAGTGCGGCTGCATCCACATACACGAGAAAGTACAGTGGGGGTTGAAAAATATCCACACTTTTATCGTTATGGATGTGGGCTTAAATTGCTAAAAGGGGAAATAACACCAACTGCGATTGATATGCTTAATTGTCATCAACTCTTCCACGCGTTTGGTTAACGCACTCAGCATACGATAGACGGCTCGGCATTTCTAAATAGATCACGTACGTGTTAATAAGTAGGTACGCCCCGCCCAGCACACCCCATAAATTATTGAACCATTCCGAGCAGTTTACTGCAATCGACATGGCAAAAACCTACTTGTAGGTTCGTTGGTTGGAATAAATTGCAGCAATCCGTGACAGGTCTAGCCTCGGTGATTTTTCATGCTTGAACTTCAATTGCTTTCAGCGATGTGTTCCGCGGAACCAACCGGAAACTATAATACCTACCCATGAGTTGGCAAACAGTAGATTTTTGTTTGATTCCGGTCACTCTCGCTTGATCAAAGCAGCGGCAATTTATGATTATGGACACAAGTGCAGTTCTTATTTGCACCGTATGTCCGTATGTCACAATCAATTTGAATTAGTTGGACATTGCCGCATGGACACACATTACTACGAGAAAAAATGTTCAAGGCAAAATGTTCAAGGCACATCAGAAATCAAGGCGTTTTAATAGAAATGCATTATTAAATAAGTGGCTGAAGCAACAGGTACGTATGCAAGCGAGTAAGACTACTTTACCATAAGAATGAGTATGGCTTTTTATGAATAGAAAGGACCTACAACTTTATGCAAAATCCGAACGGCTGGCAAGTTATACCCTCGCCTGTTTACTTGACAAATGTCAAAGTAGAATTGACATTTGCTTTGACATGGGATGACGACTTTGGCGCAACCTAGTATTCATAAATCAGCAGTTCAATTTTGATTCTCGTTCTACGAAAATGTGACACTTATTTTCAAAAATTTTCATAAGAATTTTTTTTTTTGCGTTCTTTTTTTTAGTGAAAGTTTGAAAATTGAGAACCTAATATCCTACAACACAGCAGTGTTTTTATATCGTGGGATTTATCCTTTTTTGTGAGAATTTCTATGTCCGAAAAGCCTTTCGTGGAATAAAGCGAAAAAGCATCGAACCGTGGGAATTAATTAAGTAATCTAACAAAAAAAAACATATACAAACTATAAATTTTTGCTGAAATTTCACCATCATTATCAACACACTGAATGTGGATAAAAATAGCTTATATGGATCGTATATTATCATAATGTTCTATTACCAAAAAATAATCGTAGTATTGTGGTATTTTATACTAAAGGTTAATTAACCGTGATTTTATTTCCGTGTAACATAAATTTTACTTCTAGAAACTTTTGAGGCAAGAAATTATCGTGGTTTCTTAAAAGGGAATTTTAGTATGGTGAAGGGAAAAATCAAAAGAGCGTGCTAAAAACACTGCAACACAGTGTACGATATTGAATTCACCACGATAGTTTCTCTTATTGATCGATAATCGCTTTTTAGTATGAAAGAATGAAAAAAATGAAAGCAATGTTTGAAAACGAATTTAAAAACGATTTATTTGATTCACTCTTTCACAGAATCAGAATTGACCCCCAGTGTTGCAAGTCTCTTTTTTTTTTTGCTACATGTACTTTTAAATTGTTGGAATTTTTTCCTCAAATTTTCCTTTCAGAGTCACTGTTTTGATCCGAAAGGGAACAAAACGTAAAATAAAAACTCCTCGGCTATAGAGAAAAAGTAGCTGCTCGCCATTGAGTGCATTAGTTATTCTGGTGTTCTGATAGTTTGTATCGCACATTCAAATAAGGATCTCCAGGGAACCTCAATTAGTTTGAATCACCCTTAGGTCGATTTGGCTATGAGTCTCGCAATTCCGTCCGACTGACGACGGATTTATTTGAAACTTAGTTATGTTAAAATAGTGTAGACATTGTCAATATGACTACATTCCCAGAGGCTGTGGTGTATTGAAATGTAAATAAATAAATAACTTACTTACTTACTTATTTATATACCCAGTTTTGTGTAAAAATGGGTTGTTAAAACTGGATTTTTCTCAAAAACGCTAAGAGTAGGTAGGAACACGATTTAAAAACAACATCGTTCTTTTTCGAAAAACGTACAGCTAATCTTAGATTGCTATTTTTTATGATTTAAAGTTGTAGTTATTGTTGTATAATAATAATATAGTCATGTAATTATAGCGCTCCTATAAACTTTCGATGGGAATTGTTTTAATGTATTATGATATCGGTACTGTGGCCTACAATAAATTGAAGCTGCAATCTGTTTTTTTTTTTTATGGATTTGTGGGTGTTCTAGTTTTTTTTTAAATCTTTAAGCAAAATGCATGTAGGTACAAGGTATGTTTGTATAGTTATACCTAACTTCGCATTTGAAAAAATAAGCATTGTATAAAAAAACTATATTAATCCCTCTGTGGGCAACAAATGCTTTAAATACTATAATTATATGGTAAAATATTATTTGTTGAAAAATCAAGTAATTCTGTAGCAAAATATTGCTTATTAAAACATATAAACAAACCAGTAAAGAATACGACAAGAAAATACATATCTTCGCTAAGACGCAAAGCCAGAGTCAAAATTTTTTTAATTTTTCAGTTAGATTTTTGAATTAAAAAAATATATTATCTTCTAAACTATTTTATGAAACTCGGCGCGAAGAATATACCAACATTATTTTTTGTGCTGCATATTAAGGGCACTGGATTTTTTAAGATGCTTTTTGGTTTTGTTGATTGTATTGTACTTATTTCAAAAAATGTTGTTTTTTTTTGTTCGATTATAACTGTGAACGAACTAATGTTCAAATGGACATATGAATAAGATTACTTATGTAAAATTGTAGGTACCTACTTCGTTTTTCCCCAAAAACAAGTTGATCGCCGTCCTATTTAAACATTTCTGATATCAGCATATCACTGTCTTTTATTTGACACAAGCGCAACAATGATGTTAACACATTTTATTACTCTAATGGTTAATTCTTTTTCTGAGCTACTGTATGCACCAAAATACATACAATTATCAAAATAATTGCTCTCAGGAAAGGGTGGACTTACTGCACAGCAACAGTTGTTGTAAATTAAAACACAAACAAAAAAAAAACTTTTTGCACAAGCATGCATTTTAACGATCTGCTTGTTTCGAGTTTTTTTTTTTTTTTTGCATTTTACAAGGAATTTCTTTATAGACATATCTTTTTTTAATTATGTCTTATCATGCATGCAGAGTAAGCCAATTATTATTAAATTAAAAGGAAAAACATAAAATTCTCAAATGGGCTCAAATGTTAAGTGCGGGGGTGTGTTTCCGAAGCGTTGATGGCTCAGTTTATGGTTTATTTAAAAGCCCTTATGCAAATTTGATGAAATTCTTGTTGTAAGAAGAATCTTACGCGTTTCTTACGTTCACAGAACGCCTATAAATTAATGAAGCTTATTTTATAACAAAAATAATATTATAAAAAAAGGAGTAATTATAAAAAAAAAACCTAAACAATATCTCCCCCCGTCGACCAAAAAAAAAAAAAAAATCTGGGGAAAAAACCCCCAAACTGACAAAGCTGGCTACAGAATGTGGAACCGAGAAGAAATAAATTACATCAGAAAAGTGCTACCACTGCTAGTTTTTATGGGCGTACTGAAAAGTTTTAAAACGAGGGAATTGTTTTTATATTGAATTGATATATTCATATATATATATATATATATATATTAAAAAAGAGAACAAAAAGAAGACAAAAAAAGAGCCAAGCGAAAAAAAAAGTTCAAAATAGATCGCTGACAAAAAAGAGCTCTCTTTGTTCATGTTCATGTTCTCTTTAAAAGAGATGTTCTGGAAACCCTACTATAAGGGTTCCGTTTTTTGCCATTTGGCTACGGAACCCTAAAAATGCATCAAAAATGTACCTATTCAAATTATTTTTTTCTGCTGCTGGCAGCTTTTTTTTTTAACATTTGAAGATTTATTGATATTAAATTCGTTTAAAAATTTGTCGTTGCTTTGCAAACAATTGCTACCCCTTTCCTCCTTTTGTCTTTTCTTCACACAACTGACTTTTCACCTTTGTAAGAATGAGAGAAAAATGTAATGTCAACGGGCTACGCTTTATTTGACTTATTTTTTTAATTTTCTTATTTTAAAAAATTATTAACCACACAGACCAATTTTCCCAAATGCAAAGTTTTATTTATTTATTTAACAAAAAGGTATGCCGGACTAACAATCGCAAATTGTGCAAACATCATTCGCTCTTTTCCCTCACTTTCACCACAAAATGTTGTTTATCGATGAATAGCAATTTTGATCAATTCATAAAAAGCAAAGTTGAAGCATTTGATGTGGCAAGAGAAGGCACAAGTTACACAAGTTATTATTGAGACATTACATCCACAAATAGTTACAGTTTGGTGTGCTTTACTAGTTGGGAATATAGTGAAATATGGATTTACTCTTTTTCGTTGTAAAATTTTTGATGCATTTTTTTTTTTTTTTTTTTTTTGATTTTGTGAATCGAGACTTCCAAATTCAGATTTATAAGTAGCGATTTATTTTCAATGTGATAAAAATGTTATATGTTCAAAATCTTCGAAGTTTCCGATGTCATAACTCTTAAGCAAGTATCAGTTCGCCCTGTTTTTCTGTTCGACAATGACGAATTGTGAGCAATTGCAAAATTGGGTTCCATAAATATAATCCATCAAAGTCACAGATTATTCATTCTTATCAAAGCGGGCTAATTTCCAAAATTGAATGGGTATAGAAAAAATATTATCTGCAATCACATAGGTTTTTGTAGCTATAAGTATGCTCAGAAAAAAATTTAGAAATGCGGGTAGAAAATTTTATTCCAACTACATAACCCCAAAACCACCGAAATAATGCAACTGCCACAAAGCAAGCAACACATTGCTGCATTTCCTGTTTAATTTTGCAAAACTAAAAGCAAAATAAAAACACAAAGCCTTTCTTTTTAATATAGAGAGGGGGCCAACCCACACCACAAGCTAGAAATAAAATACTCGATAAGAACGTAAAAGACTCAACTTACAACCACACACGTAGGTATACATAGTACACTGTAAAAAGCATAATGAAAATAACAAACAAAAAAGCTAAGTATTAACACAAATTTTAAACATATTGCCCACCAGCTTACGTCATTCTCGAAGATCAGAAGGGGGAGTAGCTCATGCTAAATTGAAGAGGTCACACAGGCCAGAACTCAAACGAAAAATGGGGCCATGCCCAGCCATCAATGAAAGCCCCTCTGTAGGTAGAACATACTCGTATACACAAACCCAATGCCAAGCTAATGCAATTTAAAACATTTTCAGAGATTCAAAGTGTGGAACATTCAACACTCGGTGTTGAAACGATGCAATAAAGATATGTATTATGACATTAAAACCAGCAACGGCAATATACAGGGTTATTTCCTGGTGCGGTCCAATGACACATCGCGAATTTATTTACTTTGTAACTGTGTGATATTTACCATTCGTATGAGAGTTGTGCGATCGCGAGTTTCGTATTAAGTTACATGGATTCGCCCAAAACGATCGTCGCGCCCGAGCCTTGTGCTACACACTAAACTAAGAAGTAATTGTAGTGCTTTAGACTTTTGCTTGACATTGCCACTTTTAAATAATATATAGATTAATTTATAATGTTCACGGGTGAAATTTCAATAATTTTAGATAAGGCAAATGAATACAAATAAGCGGCCATATGTGTACGACCGTTTGTACAAATATAGGTTTATCGAGCACACAACACATTTCGAGAAATAAAAGGCTCGACATGAACAAGTTCGATGGATCCATTTATTTTGGCGCACAGAGGGTGCTCGTTAATGTATAATTCGAATGAAATCGGAAACTTAATCAGTACAACATTGTCTGAATTATTGTGAACTTGTATTCTTTAACACAAAAGTTGAAATTGAAGTATTAGACATTTTTCGACAGTGGCGATAACTAGAACAACCCCATTTCCCACATAAGTATCATGCATTTAGTGGGTAGAATGTTAGGTACAGCATTGTCAGACGGTTAAATGTTTCGCCCCAGATAAATCTGTAAAACCCCCCAAATTTGGCTATTTATTTCCCAAAAAAAAAAAAAAATAGTTTTCATTATTTTTTTTAACATAGGTACTTTACGTACGACCTAAAAGTAGGAAGTTTGAAACGCGAACATGTTCGGTCTTACGAAGTCAAAAGCGTGCTCCAAACAAATACCCCCAATGAAAATGTCCGCATGTTGCTTTTTGAAACCATCTTTTAGGGATTTACACAGGCCCAACGCAAGTTTCATGACATTGTTGTTAATAGAATTTACAGAAGAGGTTGGTGCTTAAATCAGGCAAAGGTGCGAGTGTGTTGGTGAGCCGGAATTTTTGAAGTTACATGATATTTGTCACTACGTATTTCTATGTAACAATACTAACGCACTAAGCAATTGCCACCCCATATAAATATAGTTAGTAGGCAAGTAATGGAAAATCGGCCGAAGTTGGGGGTCTCAGTCTCAGTATTGTCTCTGCTTTAAGGTTTTTGTAATCAAGATCCTCAAGTTAAACGAAGAAATAACTTTTAAAGATTATTTTTTTCTTAAATTTTTGATAAAAGATTTAGGTGTTATGTTAGATAGTAAACTATCCTACATTTACCACTATGAATATATCACAAATAAAGCCAATAGAGCATGGGGAATGCTTAAACGTTATGCTAGGGCGTTCACCGAACCCTATGCGCTAAAAACTTTATATTTGTCGTTTGTTCGATCGCTGCTGTAATATGCGTCTATTGTTTGGTGTCCATACTACAATACTCATATAGTAAGAATCGAAGCAATTCAAAAAGGATTTCTCAGGTTTGCCCTCAGAAGTCTACCTTGGTCGGATATTAATAACTTACCCCCTTACTCAGCCCGATTACAATTTATTGGACTCGAGTCTCTTGAGGTTAGGAGAAAGGTATCAAGAGTTGTTTTTTTCTACAGAATACTTATTGGGGAGATTCGCTGTCCTGATATTCTAAGTCTTGGGTCTTAATGTTCCATCACTTAATTTGCGTAAGAACAGATTCTTTTAAATTCCTCGTTCTCGTACGAATTACGGAAGATCCTCCTCTTTGAATAGTTTAATGTTATTGTATAATGAACGTGCGTCTTTAATTGACATTAATATGACAACACCATTAATAAAATCCATCTTGTTAAATTATTTTAATTTTTAATTTTATTGCTCAGTTCTTAATTAGTTTTGTACTTGCTTTATTTTCTGAATTATCTTTATTAACTTCATTTTTTTCTTAATTTTTGTATCTCTTTTTATTTTATTTTCATGTCTAAAAAAGGCCTAATACTTTGTTGACAAATAAATAAGAAAATAAGTATAAATATAAATATATAAATCTCATCTACATTAATGTTTCCGTGATAATCGCTATCACGGCAATACATTTTCATAAAGGAAAGATTATACAAATCGCCTCCAAAGAAATTTTCTAATTTCTTTCCAATGCAAAGCCGTGCAGTCACAGAAAACGTGTTCAGAGGATTCAACTTCTTCGAGACAGGTATAAATTGTTAAGGTGATATCTGAGGCCATAGTGTGAGAAAGCCCAGTAGCTTTCTTATATTATCCTTACTGAGCATAAGAGTTTCCTTGTAGGAGTGAGGCTTAGTTAATCATTTGGATTGTCTTAGACCCGGGACATATTCCCAGTGTTTAAGACGATTTTTTTTTGTTTTGCCATTCATTAATTATATCCTTAGGGCAGTAATTCAATTGACTTTGCAATAGGGTTCTGGTTCACAGAAAACAGATTCGGAACCAGCCCTAGCTAGTTTGTCTGCTTGTTCGCTGCCTGCAATACCTTGATGACCCGGTAAAAACCCAAGTTTTACATTGTTGTGTTTGGCTAGGGTTCGCAGAGCATCGTGACAGCACTTAACTGTTTTGGAATCCATTTTATTGGATTAAGCGTCCGGATTCCAATATTCCAAAAGCTTGTAAAGCTGCGTGACTTTGTATGATTGCGCCTATAATAATTTTTTTGGAGATTAGGTTACTGCAAATTTTGATCTTATGGATATCCGCTTGGATAACCGTGGGACACATTCCCATGGGTATCAAGAATTTGGTGTTGGATCGAAAGATATCAGCTCCAACTATGGAATCCATTTTTGATCCGTCGGTGTACCAGACTATGCTTTTTATGTCCAGTGTTGGAACACCATTGGTCCAACTAGCGCGATCACGTAGGTACCTACTTCTACTTTGCATAATTTCCCGAAATATTCCCTAACCATAATGTCCGGGACGGAGCAGAACAACCAAGTTTGGAATTAGGTTAAGTATTTTCAGGTGTCCCACATGTTTAACTGACGATGTGCCTTAGACTTACTTCGTATACGAAAACATATAAATTTTCTTTATTTTAGAAATTGTTTTTGTTCTATATTTCATTGAACTTTTTAAAAACGGTAACGTAAACATTGGCGTAATAGAAATTAACAAATGGTTTGGACGATTAAGAAAAAAAATCTAAGTTCAACGTTCTATAAATCTCTGTGCACATATTGATAAACTTAAGACATTCGTCATGGACTGAATAATCATGTTAGAGGTATAAGGTAGATAAGGGCAATAAATTAAGGAGTGGAACCTTGAAAATCCATAAATATATCTCCATTATTAATCTTAAGCAAATATGAGCCTTACCTTGGAAGTAAATGCAAATTTTTCTTCACAATGTCAGAAGGAAAGGAATATTTTTTTTACTGCGGTACGAAGCTGCAAACAAAGCGAGAATATCATTGGAACAATAATGATTCGGATTGACAGCTACGCCTGATAATTTGTAGTGTCCCGTTTCCAGGCTAGATTTTACCAACTCTTTCCAATGAATGTGTCTATTTAAAATTACATATTGTGACCTACAATATATTTAGTGCGAATATAAGCAAAATGTACAGTGTTTCTTACAAATAAACATTTTCAGTTTCGACTTAAATTACAGTCATTCTAAATTTTGCAATTGTGAGTTTCCGTTAGTTATTTACGGCACAATGATTCAAATTGAAAACTATACACTTGACGCGTTATAAATGAAAGCTATGTTTAAATCATGTCAACGGACTCCTATAAATTAATCGACTAAGCACAAGAAATGGTTGAAAATTAGCTGAAAAAAGTAGGTGGGGTTGCTCCTTAAAAAATAACTTTTTATTTTAAAGGTTGGAAGCGATTGAGGAAAATAAAATAAGCTTAAATTTTAAATGTAATTTTCTTTTTAAATAGTAATTATAACAGTAGACGCAGTGGCTTAGTGGTTAGTGTGTTGGACTACTAAGCGAGGGTTCGAGGTTCGAATCCCGCAAAAACCCAAATTGAGAGTATGACTGTCTTGAAAGAGCTTCTCAATTAGCCGTTTGAAGTCGGCATAAAATTGTAGATCCCTTCCATTCGTTCCAAAAATGAACGCACACAAAACAAATGGTAGTGAGAGGCTAGGCCTAGGGTCACTCCGGACCTGTTGCGCCAACTATTTATTTTAGTAATTATAACAAAAGTAGGAATGTCAATTGTTGAAGAAAATAACTCTTAACAACAACTCGTAGACACAGTCACTTTGGTAGGAATAATAGCTATTTCGAACTACACCACTAATTCATCATCAGACCCCTTAAGTGATTGTTTTTTTTTTTTTTTTGAATAGTTTGAATTCCGACCCCTGACCCTCAATTCTCCGGATAGAATCCACTTGGGAAGGCATTTCTGCCTTCCCCTGTCAGGAAATGAACTTGCATTTCGATTTAGTCAATAGAGCAAATGACTACCACTTGCGCCAACTGAGCTCTTTCGCTCTAATCACCAGTTGGCAGACTTTTACTCACCAATAAAATTCATGTTCGATTCGCCAGCAGAAATCTGAAATCTCAGATCAAAATCCGAAAAGTTTGACAATTTGTCAGGGCAAAAACCCAAGAACTAGCGAGAATCGTTGTTACTCCTCGCTTTCCCCACTCAGTAAAAGTAGGAATAGTTTTAAGAAAAAGCTATATTTAACGGAACGGGATCCGGTCGAAATTCTGCTATGTAATATTCTGTCGCCTCACACAAAAATTCAGCTTTGTTAAGCTCTGCTTTTCAAATTTTAAGCAATAAAATTCAGCTTTGTCTGCTTTAAAAAAAAGCGCCGAATATGAACATGAACAAAAAATATTTTTCTATTGTAATATATTATGCATTTCAGGTACTACAGGTAAAAAAATTACCTACAAGAAAAAAATCCAGCAGAAGCCAATTATTTCACATTTGAAATTACAAAAACATTAAGAAACTAAAAAAAGCCAGAGAATGCTATATCTAATATATAAATTTTTAAATAGATATTCCTTTAAAAAAAAACTAATGATTTGTTTGTTTTTAAAAGTAAATTTCCTTTTCCTTTCCAATTTCTCCCCATCCCATCCATCCACGCACAACTTATCTTACCCTTTATTGGATCTAACGATTGAAACATTCATATAATGAGTATAACACTATCAGCACACGTTCACGAAGGGATAGAAAAAAAACACTACTTAGAAGAGTAGGTATTTGTCAAAAACAACACTGCAATCTTAAAAAATTCTCTATACTTAATGCATAAATAAGTGAGAAGATTATCTTTACAAAATTCTGAAAAGAGGCTCCTGTTTTTTCACACTTTCCAAACCATTTTTGTGTCTGCCCAAAATGCAATGACCGGAAATGGCATTACCAACCAACGAGATACTAGGTATGTTTAGTCGCAGAAGCTCCTTGGATCTTTTAGTATCCAGTGTCGGCCAAGTAAGCTTGGCAACGTCGCACTGTCCCAGATGTTTCCGTCTATACATCTTTACAAAATTCTGAAAAGAGGCGCCTGTTTTTTCACACTTTCCAAACCATTTTTTTAATGTTTGCAGAATTTTGTAAAAAAAATGTTGACCCATGCAGAATTTTGACCCCAACATAAAGTAAAGAATTATTTTATTTTCAAACCCCTGTGGTCCCCCCTCCTAGATACGGCCTTGACTCTAACTATATACATGAAAATATTAGCAATTTCTTTGCTCTGTAAATAATTTCATTTAAAATGAGCTAAGGGATTACCGAAAGGAAAGTCATATGTATGCTGTAAATAAGAATGACTGCAAATCATCGAATATATGGACAGAAATTCGAAATAAAAAGAGCGAAAACGTCGAGGTAGTTGGTAAGGCACGCATCGTAAAATGAGTTTAAAATCGATTTCGGAAATTCGTCGAAAAACATGCATATAAAATCCCGCCCAATCCACATCAAGAAAATTGTCAAAAAACCGAGGCCAAACACGTACCTACCGCAAAGTAGGTAAAAAATCAATAGTTTATTTCAAAGAGCTTCACGAATGGTTTATATTTTGACTGCAACATAATTCAACTGTGGCTAAGCCTACTTTTACTATCGCTCAGTGAAATGCCTATATTGCCGATAGTCAATAATCTCCCCTGTAATGACTAGTGCAATTACAAGTTTGTGCAGATAAGACGTAAACGATCCACAGCTAGAATTAGTACATTATACCATACATAAAACACACGTATCTACCCACACACAACACGACTCCATGCCAAAAGTAGGTAGGTAATCAGTCTTTATTGAACTGAATTGACGTCATCCGCTTTTTTAAGGCAATTTCAATAATAAATATTTTTTTAGTAGTATAGGTACCTACCTACCTATGTCCATACTTCAAACTAGGTACTCAGATCAAAACTAGGTAATGTATAGATATCGAAAGATATTTGTAGTATAGGTAGGTACCTAGGTACCTAACAATAAACGGCACAAATTTCCTGTTCTTCGATATTGTGAATGCAGACGCAGAGTTCTTATATCGTTTTCCATTGGGCAAAAATCACTTCTGAAACCATTCCATTGGCACAAAAAATGCTCTTCTGGTGATTCTGAGAAGAGAATTTCGCTTCTCGATTTGAAGTCAGAAATCAGAATCCACTCAAGAAGTACTCACACAAGTGTAATTTATGTATTTTATACAAGTCAGCTGACAGCTGCCGTAGAATATTTTTTTGGCATTTCACCAATACTTTTGTGGAATCAATCAGAAGCAGTTTTTTTCGTTCCATTGGATTACAGAATGAGCGGATCCCCGAGTGCAACCAATGGAAAACGACATTACACCTACTGATGGTCTTTCAAACATCATAAACATGCACCTACAAGTAGGTACTTCCGACAACACTGCGCCACCTCCAAACCACCGCTCTTTGGCAGCGGCAATTCGCCTTTCGCATATTCGCGTTTCAAGTCTATTAAAATTTAAAACTAATTCGACTCAAGTGGGCTCCTTGAGCAAATTTGCGTCACGATAGTTACAAAGGGACCACATATACTCACAAATATACTACCGTCGTCCACCGCCTTTCCCCTTGCGTATATAACCTGTGATATGCTCCTGAACAAAGTCCTGAATCCTTCGTCTTCCATCGTTGATAACTTGATTTGCTTTAATTTGTTTTTCACTTAGTTTCATTCAATACGCACGCAAACTCAAAACATTATCGCACCACGAAACAGCGACGGTAACAAAACGCTAGTCCTGCGTCACTTAGGTGATCACACTAACTGATTTTAAAAAATTTCAAAATAGACACCTACACAATTTTAATTAAATCCATTATCAATGCTGGCGCAATACAAGCTCACTCACGAGATATTGGCATGGCTTTGTTTTTACTTATCGCGTTTGATTGTGTTTCCTCCATTGGCTTTGGCACCCGCGAAGACGCGACGTCAGTTAAAAGTTGAAGAACGCCCGTCGAATGTAATCTAAAAATCATGTGTCCGCCAGCAAAATCTAACAAGCTGGCATGCACTTTTTACTGTTTGTGGCACTACTAGACCGAAGTCTGAAGTGCACACCTACAAACGAAACCACCACATTCGTAGCAATAAATTTGAACAATAGACATTTCTTAGTTCTTGGGCATTATAGGTTTTCCAATGTACCGCGCACGCCGCACGGTGCCCTACAAATTTGCCTGGCAGAGTAACAAAAGCAAGGTAAAGCACTGGGCACGAACCACTTCATCACCATCACCAAACAAAAACAACAACTACACTGCTTGGGATGCAAGCGGCTCTTCTAGCCTAAAGTGGATGGGCGCTCTGGCTCTGTGCAGTGTGCGGCCTCTCGCACTTCACGCTTCGTCAATGGTTGACTCATTGAAACTAAAACTCACCACCTGTGAACAAATTACGCAACCTCAAGAGGAAAACGAATTAATACGATTTTACGAGCATTATATTCATCGTCTACCTATATTCTTTCTGAAGGTATCGTCGAAACTCGATTGTCCCATTCACATGTCACATGGTGTACCCGATACGATACCGTGTACGAACTACTAATAAAGGTAAATTCATTACATGCACTAAAATCGTTGTAATCTCTCTAGTCCAAAAGAAACTGCCGATGGTTAGATTTTTGTTTTCATTGTGTGACCTACGTACTTGTTGTACGAATGGCATTGAACACGCATGAATTTTTCATATGTAGGTAGGTACCTAACCGAACCTACCTATGTATATCTGCTTCGAATGAATTTCATTCATTTATAGAAAAGACAAAAATTAATCCAAGAATGCTTGTTAGCCAGTGATTAGAAGGTGTATACTATACCTGGTTTATACGATTCACTACATATTTGGCGTAGACACAGATATGAAGTATTGGGGGTTTAGGAACTGGGAATATGTACGATCATGTGCACAAACCTTGCAACTCAGGGCCTTCAAAGCAGAGTTTGAAAGCCGTGCAAAGACATCAGTGCTGCCACTTTATTATGTTATGGCCTCGATGAGAGAAAAACACTTAGGCCGTTAATCGGCCCATTGTGCATACCACTGGTGTTTGGGGGTTCCTTAACTGGTTACTCATGTGAACCATTTGCTTCCGTTAATAAAGCTAACAATGTTAGCAGCGCTGGTGTAGCATAGATCACTAAGATCAATGAGGAAGTAGTTTCCTAAGTACGCCATCCTTAGATTGGATAGGGCAGGGCAGCTGCAGAGAAGGTGATTGACGCACTCATCCTCTTCCTCATCCCTGCAGCTTCTGCAAAAGTCATTGTATGGCAGTCCAAGTCTTTGCGCGTGTCTGCCCAAAATGCAATGACCGGTAATGGCATTAGCAACCAACAAGATACTAGGTATGTTTAGTCGCATAGCTCCTTGGATCTTTTAGTATCCAGTGTCGGCCAAGTAAGCTTGGCATCGTCGCAATATCCCAGATGTTTCCATCTATGGTTTGCCATTTTTGTTGCGCCCGCATTAATGATTTGCTTAGCTTAAGACAGCGGTGCATGCACATTGTACAGACTAACGCTATCAACACCGGAGGAGCCTAATCTTGCAAGTTCGTCAGCTGCACAGTTCCCTGGGATGTCACAGTGTCCCGGAACCCAGCAAAGGGTAAGGTTGTACTGTACAGCTATCTCGTTAAGAGATACGCGGCAATCTTCCACCGCCTTAGATCTTATTTCGCTGGAAACTAAGTGATGCTAATGCATGCTAGGCGTTGAGTCTTCTCAGGGGCCTTCAGATTAGAGATCCTGGCCAAGGCCGGCCACCATGCGATTATGCCGTAAAGAATAATCGGTCTGATTACCGCAGTGTAGAGTCAATGCATATGTTGGGTTGGAGGCCGCATCTCGAGCCGACAGCCCTTTTGCAGGAGTAGAGTGTAACTACGAATTCCCTAGCACGTTCAGCAATATTTTCCCTCCATAAAAGCTTGCTGTCTAATTATCAGCCCCAAGTATTTGGGACTTTTGACAAACTCGAGTGGAGTGCCATTGAGATTATAGGGGGGTAATAAGAATTTAAGGCCCCAGCTATAAAAAATAAAAAAGCCACTACAAAAAGGAAAACGAACAGGAAGGCAGAATCTTTCGAAAGCCCCAGCACCGGTGCACAATGGGAAATAAAAATATTTTTATTTATCTGTCTTTATAAATAACATAATATTCAAGTAGGTATCCTATATCTAATGAAATTTGGAGTTTGGAGATAAAAAAAAAAGCATTTCTGTAGTTTTCATTTAAAAAAAAAAATTCTTAAAGGGTCCATTATGCCCCGGCTTCCCTTACTTTCGAAAAAAATTTTCAAATGGTAATATTTTTCGACGTCTTTCTCAAAAATGGTGCAGTTCAAAAAACCTTAATTTGTTTCGGAAACAGTAGTCCAGCACTCAAACCACTGAGCCACTGCCACCACGTTTTGACAAAAAAAAAAAAAGTAAACCGCAATAATTCGCAAAAGAAAAATGTTAATCCCTTTTAAGTCATAATGGGCACATTCAAGAATCTAGTAGCCTTAAGTCGACTAGATTGGTCTGGATAAGATGTTACCCGAACGCAATAACTAGAACATCGGGAACGTCACTTTTTTTACGTCACATATGTGAACTGTCAACTTAGTAGTCAGTCACGAGATATTTGACTAGATTCGTCGGCTACCCCTCCTTAAACGTCAACTGAAACAGCTGCTCCTATGATCGATTTCAGCCAATCAAAACCGAGGTACATCTATTCAGACAGCTGTCAGGCTTACTAAACTATATACTTGAAGCTTGAACGTCCCCAATCACATTCAGGAAAATGTTACAAAAGTTAGAAAAGTAGACAAAATACAAAAACACACGCATATGCATACTATACTATTTATCTATTTATCCCGAAGAGAACTATTTCTAAAAGCTCTATTTTGACACTTGGTAGATTTTGGATTTTCCCTTAAAGCTCGCTTTTGACATCACACAAAAATTTAGGCTTAATTTTTTTCCGTTAAAAATTTAAATTATTTTGTTGAAGGTGCAAAAGGACTTGTTTAAAAAAATACTTTCCAATCGCAACTCTGAAACTCTGAGTAAGGTAACTGGATTGAAAAAAACAGGAAGAATAAAGAAAAACGTATTAAAAATAGCAAAAACAGATGATGTGCAACTAAAAAAAGTATAAAAGCTATCGACTCTGAGAAATAAGCCCCCAAAGAAATAACTGCTCAAACTGAAAATGTAGATAATAATAAAAAAAATTGTCTGGAGGAGGAGGTTGCAACTTGCAAGTTATTTCATATAAAATTAGTTCGCACAATTGGAGATGTATTTTATTATTTCTGAAGACTTATGTATTTACTACTTTGAAACTATGAAATAAACCCAGCATTGGCGGAGGGTTGCTGTTTTTCGATGGAAGGTAGAGCCTTTGCGATTGTAAGTAGAATATGAAAAATCCTCACCACAAGTTTGCGGTTTGCCAGTGTAACGATGGCCAGGTGAGCTCGGCAGTAGCGGGGGTAATGGGCGACTCGATTTTCCTACAGCCGGTCAGCAACGGAGGGCAAGTTAGAACGCGAGTTGGGGATTTCTCTACCACGGTTATGCTGTCCGTGTATAATTATTGATGAGATGAAATTATACTATCAATACAAATTCGCACATAAAAATAGATGCAAATTGTTGGAATTTCACGGCCAGAGGGTCGACAAATAATAATGCCGATTGTAATATGGTGTTTTTTAAGGTTTCGTACTCAAAGGGAAAAACGGAACCTTATTAGTTTCGCATTTGTCCGTCTGTCCGAACCTACCTATCTCAGAAAATAATTGAAGGCTGAAATTTGCACACAACATCCGATATAACCTCTAGTAAAACGACAAATACCAAAGGTAGCGATACATCGACTGGTTTTATAGTAATTAGTAATTTTATGAAAAAAAAAGTTTCATCCGCACAAAAAGCTGTTTATTTCTTGATTGAGAAAAAAATGGATATATAATTCTTTGTAGATCATGCCCTTAGCTAACTATATATGGGCCGTAGAATGTTTTGCCGAAAAGTCACTATTTTAAAATATATTTACAAAAAAAAAAACAGTCAATCACTATATAAAGCCGCTCGGTCATTAGAGCATGTTCTCATCTGCAAAAAACAAACTTCGCAATTTCCAACTCTTAAGAAGTACGAGACCTTCGGTGCGCTAGTGACACTCGCACTTGGCCATTTTTTTTGTTTTTGTTTTTTTTATTTCTTAAATTAAATGCTTTACAATCAATCCCAAATGTGCTATAAATCCTACCACCGTTTGCACCTCTTAGGTTAAAATTTTCAGATGAAAAGAAATGACAGCGGCCTAGGCGCGGAATTCCAGAAAAAACAACTGTAGTTAGTTACAACTAAACAATCCATTATTATACTCAAATCATAGAGGGCGTTCGCCCAACTTCTGTTCCGTTGACATAATCCAGAGAGTGGCAGGTATTTAGTAAGCCCCCCCCCCCCCCCCCCCTCCCTATTATTCTAACTGACGTTTACTATAGTTAACTTACTTGTGCACATTTAATAAGTCAGCAAATCAAAGTCAAATAAGAATTGTACGTAACTGCTGTGTAACCAGTTGATAACTTTAACTCAGCGTTTATTAATACGGGGGAAAGTCTACACAAGTTCGCTGATTATTGTCACATTTCACTCGTGCCGATTTTTTAAATGTAAGAAGTTTATTTTTATTTAAATTATATAAACCCTAGCTCTATGTACCAGCGGTATTCACAATGAAATAATATCCGTTGCATTAATGGGATAGAGCGAAATCTAAGAAGCAAATTCAAACAAAATAAAACTTTCAAACACTCAGTAAAAATTGTTTATTTCAATAGCCGTCGACATTATTACCAAAAAATCAGACTTTTAACATTTTTATGAAATCACCGACTGCTTCTGCGATTTTTATTTCGGATATGCTTGTTTCTAATCTATCATTAGAAATACCACTATCGAAGGTATCTGAAAATAAAAGAAGAGACTTCGTTAATTTTAAGATTTTTTTTAAGATTTTAAGATTTTTATTATTTTTCTACTTAATTCTTTAGTTCATTTTAGGAAGCGAGTATTTATATTGAATAGCTTTGCTATTTTTGTATAGAAAATCCTAGAGAGGCTTAAGAGAAGTGCAGTCTACATTTATATGTTTACTTATGTAACCTCTATGACCCGGCCATAAAATAGGAACACAACCTAATACATAACCTAGTACATAATATGCCAACTTAAATCAAATATTTTATACCCACCCGTTTTTGAGGAAATACAGGATGAAAAATACATAAATTGAAAAATTACTCGAATTTCGGTGCTTTTTGAATAAAAAATGGGAAAGCATACTGTATGAAAAAAGGGATTCAACGTTATTTTAATTACGAACAAATTTTAAATAATGAATCGTTCATAATTAAATACCTACACGAATTTTTGTGTATCTGAATGAATTCATTCGTGTTGATATCATGTCTAATAGAAAAGGAAATTACTGTATATTATTTGTATATTTATGTATTTTATTCTTATTTGAAGCTTGTTAATAAAAACGGTTACTTTTTTTATTTTTATTTTTTTACCTATATAAAACAAATCCAAATTTGACTTAGGGAGCAATATCACCAAAACATTGCTTGTCACTAAAATGTTTATATAAAATCAATAGAAATACAGATGAGTTTGTGTCCAAGACTGCCACTGAAATCGACACGGTGTACCTAATGGTAATTCAAAATTTATGTTAATCGAAATAAATGCCAAACAGTAAATTATGATTTATCGCCCAATCAAATAAAAGGCGGTATAATAATGATTACTTTGGTTTTTATGATGTACTTGGGACTGCATCTAAGGGTTTTGACAGCAGTCTCAATTTATTTGGAATAGTTTTACTGAACTTTCTACTTCACTTTGCTTTACTGTTAACCTGTTACAATGGGGCTGCAATCAAAGTGGACTAAACAGACTGTTGAGTGCGCGTTTTGAGAAAGTCAATACCGAAGAGCAAGTGAGCTATATCCTCAGGCAGATTCCTTCGATTGATCTTGAGATCAATAATTTATTCATATCCCAAGTTATAGTACGCAAAATGTGAAATTGAAAAGAATATTGTCGTTTATTTTGGTGTCCCGCAAGGTAGCCACTCGTCCATTTCTGTTTCCGATTTTTTACCTTTTTTTACTTTTCTTTCTTTTAGTGACACTTACAGTCCACGGTTAACCACGGCCCAAATAAACAAGCCCCTACAGCTAGATCGGTATCTAGCTAGCTGCTTTCAGTTACGAACACTAAGTTAGTTGAGGTTGTTCTCCAATTGTGCGCTATAGCTGAGGTGTGGTCTTACTCTACTATACGTTGTCCCAGAGAGGTCGGCTCGAAACATCGTAAGGCTGGTGCGTTGTTGCCAAACGCTTTACGTGCCTCAGCAGCTTCATCTTTGTCTTCTCAGTTTTATCCGAGAGGATAGCGTCGATGTATAGTCCATAACGTTCGTCATAAACCTTTTCCTCCATGGAAACAAACCGAATCCAAAATAACCCGAAGAATCATCCTCTTAAAATATCCCAGGTTTTCAATCGCTCAAAACTCAGTGCTTCTACATCCGCACCATAGAGTAAACAGCAGGTCCGGGACGAGTTACGTCTTATTTATAATATCTCTTTTGGTTCTATGTATATATTGAGAGAGGACTTCACTTCTTAGGTAGCTTCTTAGCCCGAATAAATACCTGAATACCTCTTCGAAAATATTTTTAGTGAAAACTGTGTTATGTCCTAATGAATATTCCTTGTGATTGCAGTAACTGAAAGTCTGAGAGGCAGAGAAACTAAGAGGGATATCAGATACCTAAGTTTGGTTTTGCACTTTGACTGGTAACATCAACTTCGCCCGAGATAATAGCTCTGGAAGTAATGGCTGCATCACTAACTTGACGAAGGATTTCAATATTATACAATCATGTATTTGATTTCAACTTTACAACATTTACTACATGTTGGGTTCAAATAATTTACTTAATTCCTTTTTTGACTTCATCTTCAATCATTTGTATGACTAGAACTATTCCGATCGGTGTTTCTAATGGTGAGTTAACGTTTAGCCTTTTTCAATTGGGAGTGGGACATGTCGACGTTGGACTTTTGGCAGCCTGAGGACTCCATTTTGTTTTGGAGGCGTCTGCCTAATTTGGTTCTGTTGTATTCAGTCACTGATGCCAAATAACCATGGCAACACACGATTGAGCAGAACGTCCAAACCAAATGATAAAACTAAATTATCAAAATGAGAGTTCGTCAGTGCAAAAGTTCAAATCGACTCTCCAACTTTTGGCGGCAAAATTAAAAACAACAGGTTAGTTAAACAATCCGCCAACACCGACAATCGTATACGTCAAAGCAACGCACGATCGGCCGAAAGGATTGCCGCGGTCCGTAAAACGGAAAGTGTACATGAGAACCCGAGGCAGTGAATTATTTACCATGTTGGGCCTAGAACCGTACAAGATCCAACTGATCCAGGAGTTCAAAGCTAATGATCATAATAAGAAAAAATCATTTAAATTTATTTTCAAAGGCTTTCAATTTGACTAGGAGGTAGACAAAAAATTCAGCATTTTTAAGTTGATTTGATCTTTTTGTAAGAGGTGCTCACTATTAGACAAAGATAAATTCTTTCGAAGACCGCAGTCAAGTAATGCCATTTTAAGTCACTATGAGTTCCAATGATCATTCATTTGAAATAAAAAGATTCCCTTTCCATTAAATACAACCAGTTTTCATTTAAAATCAAATAATAAATGGCCTTTTAATAGAGTTCGAAGGCATTGCCCCCAAAAGAAGCTAACCGCAAACGCTTTACCTTTCATAATATAATCCCATGACGGACTTTCGTTTTCAGGGACGACATTCCCGTATAGGTATTATTGTAAACAGGCTTTTAGTTTTCAGTTAAATTTAATCAACCCCTGATTTCATTTCATTTCGTTACAGCATTAACGACTTATTCTACCAATCTCATACAAGCGAATTGACAAAAAGCGTGTTATTCCGAAACTCCGTACTCCTTGTACTTCGTTGATCAATAATATTCTGCGTAGATTAGTGCCGATCTTACTTCCGCTTCGGAATTTATTCAAAGAAGCAGGAAACGAAATCTGACACAGACGACAAAAAAAAAAAAAATATTGTGGTCGCAACTTTGCGGTCTCCACTGCATGTATTTATTGCAAGGCTACACACTTGTTGAAACCAACTTATCTACGTGTAGACTGGCTGCTGTTAAGAGGACCTACAAGGCCAGTTGATATAGAACTGAAGTACTGCAAGTGGTACTAGTAAATAAAGCAACAGGAACCAAATTGAGGTACCTATGGACTACTGGCAGCCAAAAAATTCAGTATGAGTAATGATTGACATTTGACAGCCCATCTATATGTTGCAGCTTTTAGCATTAGAAATATTATGAAGCGTCGATCCTTTAACGTAACGTCCATTCCATACAAGACTACTTGTATTTACCCACGCTCATCTGGAACACGGTATACAAAAGTTTAGATGACTTTTTGTATAGCTATCTATATTGTGAATGTTCAATTCTGGAACTGCCTGCATCCACGCAATAGTAGGGGAGACTGGGTACGGTTGAAACACAGGACGGTTGAAACAACACGAATATCTCGTGAACCGTACGCGCAGCGTCTATGAGTATTAGGGGTGAATGAAGCAAAATCAGGTCCGTCGACGAATAGTAGTCATGCATCGTTCGTTCGGCTGTTCAGTTTTAAGTGAGAGCTAATGTCCTATTTAGGCTATCAAAAGTAAGTATTTTTGTTTAGTTATTTTTTGTTTTACTGGGGTTTCTATCGATGCGAGATTGCTGTGCCTATTTTTTTTGTATGCAGTAAAGAGTGTAGAATACAGTATGGTGACTAGTTTAAACATGTCAGTGTTGTTTTCGTTACTTTATAGATTTTTTTTACTTAAAGGGGGGGTTGGGGACGGTTGAAACAATTTTTCAGGGGACGGTTGAAACAATATGTTTAGCTATTTTTTTATTCTTATATATTATTTTAACGAAATTAGAAGAGCCAGAAAGTCTACAATGTACACCGATACACCAGAGAAAGAACAAATAAAAAAGGATCATGAAACAAGACTGTAACAAACCAGCTAAGCAAGCTAAGAAATGGTTGGAAGGTGTAAAAAAGAAAATAAAAGTTAGGAAAGTAAAAAAAAAAATAATAATAATAATAATAATGCAGCATTCCTGTGCTCTAGTATTTTTATTTTATTCAGAAGAAGAGGAAGGCAATAAGCCTTGTCTGCTTGTCAACGTATTCAGGGAGCAGATCTAGTGAAAGTTGGATGCAAATGTGTCACCTGTAAAATGTGGGCTCACAAAGAGTGCACAGAAGGTTGCAATAGTTATGTTTGCCACAGTTGTGATTCGGAATATTCCGACAGCTGAATTTTATCGATTGTATTATCGAAATTAAAGTAATGTTCGTTTTTTTTAGTTTCAATTAATTTAATGAATTAAGATTTTTTTTTCTTTTTTTTTGATTTTTGTTTTCTTTAATTTTTTGTTGTTTAGAAAAACTGTTTATCTTTTTTTAAATTCTATATAAAACAATGACGTGATGAATATTGTAAAACAAAACTATTATTTTAAATAATAGTTAATGAAATATGTAACAATGGAAGATTGTGTTCATGTTTCAACTGACCCCAAGAACTGTTTCAACCGACCCTGGTATGGGTACGGTTGAAACAAATTTTCATTTTTGTTTTAATATGATGTACTACGCAAAATATCACACCGAGTACTCAAAAAACACTTTCCATTTATACATAGAAACATGCTCCTTCATTTCACGTAACTTCATCACCGATTAGCTTATAAACGGCAATGGTATGGAAGGTATAAGCGAAATTGTTTCAACCGTACCCAGTCTCCCCTACCTGTGTCTATAATCTTTTGATGTATACATCATTAATTTGTTCAGGTAGTGATTAACGTCAACCAAACGCTACACGAACAGGTTTTTTTTACAAAGCGAATGTATACCGAATATAACCTTGAACTTGGCATCTGGTAACTTAACAATGAGAAAAAAAAACAGAATCTGAAAATAAACCACTTGCGGTGAAAAGAAATGAATACCACGTTAACAATGTAGGTACATAATAATATGGATCTACACTTGGGGACATCTGATTATATACACTAAATAATCGACGGCCAATATGTGGCGCTGTTGTCGATCTTCTAAGCCAATCACCCGATTTCAATGAAATTTTGTGGGTGTGTATATGTATGGTTGCTTGACACTTGAAAGATATGATAGTTTTGGGACCAATAGGAGGCGCTGTTGTCGATCTTCTAAGCCAATCAACGCGCTGTTGTATAAATATTTCATCAATTCTCTCGACCTATTTCTTAAAATGAATACTTATATATGGGAACGTCCTTACACAGACACTAGACTACTGAATCAGTTGATTAAATTAATACCATGTTTCCACCTACGTGATTTAATTAAATCCACTTGATTTACCTAAATCATCTCATAAATTACGTGATGTATCATACATTTTCGTGATTAAGACTTACGTGATTTAAACGTATAGGTATTTAAATTTTAATTCGCAAATCCACGTAAAAAAAAATCGAACATACCTCCTGTTATTATGTTCAGCACTTCATTCAGCAAACGAAAAAAAAAAACACACACACAAAACAAACTGTCAAGATTAAATTTTCTTCGTGATTCGGAGAGTTTTGGTATTTTTATATATTTTATTTAAATTGTTTTATTCTTGGCAGGTATGGCAACAAAATAAAAACCAAAAAAAAAAAAAGGATGTTACGATACCTATTGAAAGTTAGACACCTAAAATTATGGCAAAGTTGACGTAAATGTGACACTAAAACACTTAAAGTTCAATGGAGACGCGTTTCGTAAAACTCAAACGCAAACAAAAACTCTTAAAATATAAGTCTTTGGATTGGATTGCGTTATGAAAACTTTTTAGGTAAACGATTATCTTATCTACTGCGCTGTATTAAGATTATAATAACATAACAATTTAGTTTTTAAATTAAGTTTATTAATACAACTACAACACGGTGCCGCGTTGCCAAATATAAAAACGTGGTGTGTGGTCACATGCAACTCTCTGTTTTTTTTAGGTGGGTAGGTATTTTAAAACTGACTGTTGTTTTGTGTTCACCGCTTCTTCTTTTGTTTGGTCAACTACCATTTAGTATTTCAGATCAAAACTCCAGTCGCAGATACGTTCACATTTAAAGACTTCAAATCCATTGATGCCAATGTCATTTAAATCGCAGCTTCTTTGGCTCCCTGGGTGAAATGCAGACTACCTAGCTACTGATTCAAATGAAAAATTAAGGGCCGTTTTATTCACTCGAAGTTGAACACAACTTAGCCATTGAAGTACCTATATAAATCATTCAATGCGATTCGGCTATCAAATCCAATTTTTGTCATCTTCCACAAATTCAATTCATTGACTGGTGCCTAACATTATCAACTTTTCCTCAGTTCTGAAAAATTGCAAGAGTTTTGCCAATAGCAAAGAAAACTAACTCATTTTATCCTGCTGACTTTAGACCGGTTAGCAATCTGGTCGTCTGTTATAGGTAAGGCAGTAACTGTATCTGGTTTTAGAACTAACCACGGATGTTCTATAGATTTGTTTAATTTATTTGAAGAATCACATCATGTGAAACATAACCATAAACAACCTTGCATACACCCAACCTAGCACCTAGTACTTCTAAACCTCTGACATTACATATTTCACTGGTGGTTTTGTCTTATTTCCATTAGTTTTTTTTGTATTTTCGTTTGATCGGATTTTTAAATTCTACTTAACTATAGGTACTTCTCTTTTCCGTTTCATTGGAGTTTGTAATTACTCCCCAAAGAGCCATACAAAGTGCAACTTCTTAAACATATGTAGATTAATGTTTTCATTTAAAATAAATGGTTTTCGCTAATTTGGCGTACGCCCGATTGACTCTCAAATGCCTCACGTTTCTACAGGCACACTTCAAAGTTCAAAGTAGTATAGCAAATACGTTAAATTAGCAACGCTTTATTGGATTTAAAACCGTATTCATATTTACATTGTCAAAGTAAGCTGCGAAAAAGTAATTTGAGAAAGCTAGATATAAATTGAGATAACAAAACATAAACAGCCAGTGGAAGCCTGAGTCAATTTTTTGTTTATCAATGGAATACAAAACGAGACATTTCCCCAAACAATAGGTAAATTCCAAGAAGTTTTCGAAGAAATGTAAACAAAGGTGAGAAGCAAGTCAATTCATTTCAGATTTATTTCATTACTGGCATAATGCATGAGACAAAACTTTGAATGAAGTTTGTGTGGTCAACATCTGGGTAAAAGATTTCCTAATAAAACAAGTAGTGCTGTCGAATCGAATAGATTATAATAGGATTTATATTGTTAGAAAAATGTACAAAGGATGCACATGTAACAGTGTAAAGATTTACATCTTTACATTTTTCAACTAAATTATTTTAATTAGGTGGAATAGCATTTTTCAAAGAAATTTGTTTTAAAGGAAAACAAGGAAAGAAAAAAACTCATACCAAAAAAATTAGTAGGTACTCGTAAAATAAATATAAAAATGCACTAATTATAAGTGTATTAGTATCTAAAAATCAGTTAATAAATAAATAAATAATGTGTAAAAAAAGAAGACAAAAATAAATAAATTAAATAAAAAATCGATTTGAATTTTTGGAAAATGTGCTTTTTCACAAAAAAGTATCCTTACAAGTTTTATTGAATTTTATTTACAAAAAGGAGAGTCGGGTATTGTATAGCATCGATGGTTATAATGTCTCGTTTGCATACTTTGTCAAAGCCCTATACCTAATCGTTTAAAAAAATATATTACAAACGAGTCGATAAGAAGTGTTGGATCTTATAAAATAAAGAAAAGATCAGGTTAAGTGTTTTTTTTTTTTTTTTTTTTTTCAATTTTCGAACATAATGAGAACTCGTGAAGCCAGCTAAGTATAATATTTACATTAGATACGGACAAGGGTCTTATTATGTTCCCGACTCCAAGTTCTGTGCGATTCGTATACCTCGAGCAACAACTCGACTTTAAGTATGTATTATGGTAACTGAGCTCGATCATTATGAGCGTGCTCTGAACTGAGCGAGCTTAGATCGGTTTGATGTTATCCTGTTTTTCATGTTTTTTTTATGTTTTATTATGGGTTATCAGTTTTTAACTCAGCGTGCTTTGATCATGCTCTGTGCGAAACAAGAATCAAAAAGTCGAGCTCTGATGTGTCTGAGCTAAAAAAGAAACACGAACTTTTTGTATAACAGTTCAGGGCACGACTGGAGCGCGCGAAACTTTCTCGTTCATAAAGAGTTTGGTTGGGTCAATTGGTACGTAGTTAAGAAGCAACCGTACATTCAAATTAGAAAAAGTGAATGTAAAATAAAATTCACTTTTAGGTTATTCATTCGACAAGATAGAGGCAGTACCTATCAAGTAACAATGTGAGTTTTTATAAGTCTTAGCTCTCAGTAATAGGCAATTTTCACGATTATAGTGTTAAGACAGCCAATACTTGTTAAACACGTGCGAAAATTCTTAAATTATAGAGTTGCTTCAGGAATGTTAGTTTTTACTTTTTAAAATTTTGCAACAATCTCGCTGAGATTTAGAGAAAGGTCATAAACTTAAGTTTTAGTTTTAAAATCCAAAGTAGACTGTAAATAGATCATTCTCACAAAAATGTTATTTTATAAATAAAACAAAAACAACATTACAATCTTTAAGATTGTTCTGCGGATGAGCTAGACACTACTACGAAACAGCAGACGCAATTTGTTTTCAAATGACAGATTTTAAATCATATATGTATAACAATTAATTACAAATTTCTTGTAAATTATATTAACTCATTTTTGTATCTACTTTTAACAAACTCGTTCAATTCAGTTTTGAAAAGTCCCAAAAAGGGGCGGTGAAAGAAAAAAATTACTTTTGTTATCGAATATTTAACAAGTATTGGCCCGCTTTCCACTATGGTGTTGTGATGGGAAACCGCGTTATATTTTAAACATATTTATTTTGAAATCACAGTTTTTGAAAACTTTTTAAAGGACAATTCACAGATAAGCGCGAATTGCGAATAGGCGAATTGCGAACAAATCAATTTAATTGCATTTATGAATTCAAAATTGATTTGTGTCCTTCCACAAAAGCGTTATATTTAATTAATCTAATCTATAGAAAAAAACAGCCTCTCAAAAGATTTAAATAGCAACATTTACAATCACAGCAATTTTACCGCGAATTGAAAATTCTTGCCGCGATCTGTCACACTGTACCTATTCACACTACAAATAAATCAGTCGCGATCCACAAACCTACTTGAACTTAACCTTGAACATTGAAACCGATTCGCGGGTATTCTGTATTTAAAAAAAAATATTCAGTAGCAAATATAATGCGCTGAAATTTCCTTGCTTTTTGGAAATTCAATGATGACATTTGGGCTTACTTGCAAAATAATTTCGCAAATTACTAATTTCCTTGTTGACCTCATAAATTCTGACTGCCTTACAAACATATAGGATTTCACAAAATCCCACAGGAACGATCTGATGATTCCTCTGATTTGGGACTCTCAGCTAAATAAGTCCGCTTCCTTAATATAATAAATACACTACACTTTCTTAGGATAGATAAATTGATATTAATAATAATTAACAAACAAAATTATTTATATAGCAAGTTACTTAGCAATAGGTATATGGTATACCCCAAAAAAATTGTTGTGTTTATATTCGAAGCTTCCGTAGTGTATTTAGTAAGCTTTTTCCTTTTCATGTTTTTTTTCAGCAAATATAAATGTTTGTGTCAATGTAGAATGAAGTATCTTGGTGTATGCGAGAAAAGGTGACTATGTTATTAAACCACTATGAGTAGCAGCATTTTAAACATGAACAGTGAACATTAAACTCACGGAACGTATTTTAATATACATTTTAGTTGTAGCTAGTCACTTTAAGTGCCGTCACGGGACATTGCTTCGTTTTATAGTCGCTAGTTTAGAATTGTTCTCAAGGTGAAACTAGGTGATATAGCCTACTTTTAATATTGACCATAACAAAATGTATTTGTTGCTTGCTTGAAAGGTTTCTAAAATAAGACGTCTTTCCAAAAATGAATCACTCAATTTGTTACTTATGCCTTCAGGAAGTTAACAATACGAGTACTACCAACCACCTTGATTCAGGGAGGTTATATTAAAATGAACCTCTATAACACCACACCACCAAATTTGAAAACATATAAAGAGATGTCACGACTAATTAAATTTAGACATTAGAATAAATTAGTTTCCAAACGACAGTCACACTCATTTAAGCGCGCTGACGAATTGTTAAAACTAGATTATTATAGCATGGCGATCAACGCCAATGACCTCAATTACAAGTAGGTCTTGCATTATTGGTTGCTGTGCATTATTCGAGGTCTTAAAACGGAATAATTAGGCGTGACGACGTCATTGCGAATACATGCAGTTTTGTTATTGGAACGGCGACGTGTTGGAGAACACCCCAAGTGAAAATCTAATTCTAGTTCATGACTATACAACTACATGAAAAGTTATAATTAAAATCAAGAATAACCACTTAGAAACTGCCAACACAAATTAAAAGAATCACTAATAAGTAGGTATTTGGGCTCTTAGTTGTTAGAAATGCTTGTAACAAGTTTTATTATTATTAATTTTCTTAACACTTCTTTGTGAATTTGAATGGGAATGTGATATTTTGCTTAGCATTTTATATTGACCTTGGATATAAGTTCCTCGTCGGTGCCTTCATCTTGAGTGCAATGTTTCTGCGGCTTTGAATAAACACTAACGACTGCCATTTTTAGATGGTTTAATTTCCGCGGTTTAATGACAAATGAGTATTATTTGCACGATTACACTGTATATAGTCATTCTTGTTTCATCTTAGGTTTTGTCTCTGCAACTAAGATAAATATTTATTCTATCTTTTCTGAGCTATGTAAAACACGTATGACTGAGATAGTGATTGTCAGCCGCTCGTCGAAGCCAAAGTCTCGTTTCGCGTCTCGATTTAAACTGAGCAAGTTCAATGAGACCGACTGATGTTTAAGCTGCCGATGCCGACGCTGGGTCTTTAAAGTTAGCAGGTACCTCATCTTAGTCTGAGCTCTGCGAACAGGTATCTGGTGGATTGCTGAAAACTAGATGGGTGGACTGTGTTCAAGTTGCTGTATATAGACATAGACAAGTCATTCATTAATATTATTAATTTCATAGGTGTGTACTCTGCTTGTTGTGCTCTTGTGGTTGTCTTATCTCTATTTTATACCCTTGCGAACTTATTTCTTTGACGTTGCGTATTGTCAAATTTTGACAATGATCTTAAAGCGAACGCATTTCAAGCAAATTGTGAAGGTTGTTACTTCACAATTTGCTTGAAATGCGTTCTGTTTTCCCGCCATTTAAACATATTTCCGGCTTTTTAATTTATACATCGTTCATAGTCAAGGTCAGTTTTCATGTTTCCCCTGACACATCGTACCTGTCGGTTAATAATTTTCACTGAATATTTTCTACTTTCATACAATTTGTAGAACTTCTCCAACAATGTAGAACTTATTGCTACAGTTTGCTCTACTCCGCTTCCGCCTGTTCCTGTGACCAGACCAAAATACTATTTATTTTTGTGACAGCATTGAAGCAGCAATCATCAGCAAACCGTGACAACCAGATGAAGCTGAAGCGATTTAACCAGCTAGGTAAAAATCGAAGCCAGAAGTATGGGACAAATAGTAGCCCATGGCCAATGGTACTTCCACAAATTTGTCGCACTTGGCTGGCAAATTTGCATTTCATAAAATACTGTAAAAATTTTTTTAAAAAATTAACACAATTCCTCCTCTTCAAAAAGCACAAGTTTTAACAGGACCGCATACTCAGTTTTTTTGACATAATCTCGAAAACAGTTCATACGATTGGAACAAAAACTCATTCCTAATGTAATATGATCATTTATAATGTAATAGGGAACACAGTTTGTCTCTACGTTATCAAAAAATAGATTTTTGAAAAAATACATTTTTTAAAAATGTTGCTTTCTTTAGTTGTACCTACCTGAAAATGTCAACGATTTTGACCAAAATGCATACTTACAGTAAAATTGGTGTTTTCAAAATTATTGCGTCCTTAATTTTCATATCGAATAACCGAAAACGCTTATTTAAAAAAAAAAATCATTTTCGATTTGGATACACTTTAAGAACCAAGAACCTACTTAATTTTTATTTGATTTACACTGCCATATCAGACGAACAACCCAGAAGTGGATTTTAATTAACACTATTCGTATATTTTATGAACCGCTTCTTTTATCAAACATCGGTTCTCAGATTTTTACCGACCTAAACAACAACGAACCAAACTATTGATGAACCTGAAAGTTTCGTTCGACCCTAACCTGACCTAAGTAGACCATACAAGCCTGGATTCAACATATAAATATACTGCTTCAAAATGCGGTTTCATAAATTGAATGCACAGCTCTAATTTGGAACCGTTTTCGAAAAGTAAGTCACGTTTCTTTTTTGAAATTGTGATAGGTAATAACATTATGTAAGGAATTTAATTATGCGGCATGATTTTGCGGACGGCGGGTATACCTATAGTTAAAAAGAGATTGTGTTATTTTTGCAACCGTTAGCATTTATGCCGCTAAAACCTTGAGTTTCACTGCAATCGAGCTTGACAAGTATAATTTATCTATTGCAATAATTTTGTTCTCCATTTCAACGACATCAGTTTCGAATTTCTTTTTGTTCATACTCGTATATATCAAATCTAACCTTTATTGAACGTGTACACAATTTTATAAACGTCATTTACAGCGCTTGAACTATCAGTCGATGTATTTATTAAGTGGACGCATTAAATAATTATCTACCGTTACAAAGGTCGACCTATTTGAAATGAATTCAAGGCGTTTGTTTTAAGTTCTAAAAGCTTAAACATAGCTTGTTAATTGAGGTTTTGTTGTAAAAGTAAATCGTATTGGCGTAGTACTGGGTAAAATTACCCGGTAAAAAGCGGCATACGTTACAGCAGTTCTATGCGAAGCGTCAATTATCGGCTTCGCAGACTATAATTGGTCCTGATGGTTATACGTTATAAACGGTATGGATGATGTTGAACTCTATTGGAAGAAGTCGGATGCAACTACTATACGAAAATCGCTGGCAATCACCGAACAGTGGGCCTGTGAATACGGCTACATCACACAATCAGAGATGTGAACAAATTAATTCTTTAAATGATGATCTGGACAAAATCTTGAAGTGGGGAAGGGACAACTCGGTTGTATTCAATGCAAACAAAACACAGCTCACATCATTTTCCAGAAAAAATGCATCAACAGTTCCTCAGATCCAAATGGATGACCATCCAATCCATCACAAGGACTCAATGCACCTTCTAGGAGTCACAGACAATTCAGGAATCACATGGCAGAACCACATATCCTATATCGCAAAATCGGCGTCCGCAAAGTTGAACTACCTATTTAGAGCAAAGAGGTACTTTAGCCCCAAGCAACTTCTCCTTCTCTACAAAGCACAGGTTAGACCAGGCTTGGAATATTGTTCCCATATATGGAGCTCGGCCCCAAAACATTCACTTAACCTGATTGATAGCATACAGAGACGAGCAGTTCGACTCATTGGAGACCCTACACTCACATCGAATCTACAACCGTTGGTGCACAGAAGACAAGTCGCTGACCTATGCTTGTTCTATAGGTACTTCCATGGTAGATGTTCTGAGGAACTCAAAGACATTATCCCTCGAAATGCAACTTTTGGGCGCCCAACAAGACAGGCTGCTAATGCTCATGACCATACAGTACACTTGACAGCCGCGAAGACATCAACTTTCCAAAACTCCTTCTGTTACAGGACAAGCAAAATTTGGAACTCGCTTCCTGGGGATATATTTCCAGAAGACTACAATTTGCAGCAATTTAAGTGCAGAGCAAACATACATCTGCAGGCATCTCGGGGCGCTGTTGAAGCGTTATAGGTTCGCCTTTCCCGGGAGAAGTACATAAAAAAAAAGCAGATCATAAAATGGAAGAACCGCTCAAGCATAAATTCAGCACTCATGGAGTATTTAATTTGGTCTACGCTTCAAATACAACAGCTTAATGTAATCAAAAACATTTAGGCCCGTTTGCTGATACTACTCATAGCGATTTAAGTTCCACTTAAATACCTTATGGGCTACTTTTTCTATGTCATAAACTGTCACATAAGATTAGAAGTGGAACTTAAATCGCTATGAGTAGTGTCAGCAAATGAGCCTTAAAGTAGATACTTTAAATGATAAGCAAACACATCCGTCCCAAAAGTATAAGGTTTTACATGCGAGGAATTCGATCCGTACATCGCCCTAGCACATTGAGACTCGCATTTAGGTTAAAAAATGAAAAATATTTCGAAGGCTGAAAGACTAGAAAAATTGTATAAACGTCATTTACAGCGCTAGCAGTCGATGTATTTATTAAGTGGACGCATTAAATGCAATGCCCCGTTTCACTGGATAATGTATATGCAATCATTTAAAGGTCTTTTTGGAGAACGGATTATCATTTTAAGTGGAGTTTTCTTCTGCATGTGACATTGAAAATAAAGTGCGCAACGATTTCTGCTTATTACCCAACTAATCTGACTGGTATAGATAAAAACTTAAGAAAAAAAAATTACACTCCTTCGATTTCCGAGTGCAAATGCGACAGAACTTTTTTCTAGTTCTACCAAATTTTAACTCCAGCTTAGCTAGTAGACATAAAAGACGAGGATTTTAATGCATATCTACGTAATGAAAACTAATTTAGTTATTTACAATCTTTTTTTCTGATATTCCTTAATACCGCCGGTGTTTTTGTTTTTTAGACTTCAATTACTAAAATCTGGTCCCTGTCAGAGTGCAGCAATAATAACTTCTGAAGTGACAAAAAATCTTACAAGTATTTCAATTTCAAGTACCTACCTTGTCAGACTCACTTAAATTTAATCAACAAATAGATAAAAAATCAATTCAACTCTTCTTTTTTTATATTCCTTGTATACCTACATACTTGTTTTTATTATATAATATAATAAATAACTAAAAGGTTCTTACCAATAAACATTTTAGTTGTTCACAGTGGCTATATTCTCCTTACAAATTTCGCTCGCAATTGTCACTTTCCGTAAATTTAAAGTCGAGACCAAAATTTGTTATTGGAATAATTTTGGAAACTAAAAAGTCCGTTATTTATTGTTTGTTGCGGCCAATTTTGTTTAAATACATCAACTGAGTCAGTAGTCTAGTGTCTGTGTAGGACCTAGCTTTATCAGGAACACTGCCCAGGTCCAGCGTATTCACTTTAGAAATTAAGTTGAAAGAATTGAAAAAATGTTTATATCTCGACAACAGCAACACCTATCGTGTCCAAGACTATCCTATCTTGCAAGTCGCAACCAACCATACACACCCACAGAATTTCATTAAAATCGGTAGGTAAATCGGTTGAATGGTTTAGGAGGAGTCGAGAGCGGCGGCGTAGTGATACCAGAGACAATACTGAGACCCCCACCCCAACTCACAATCTTGCCGCTGGCCCCCTCAGTTTTTTTTTTTTTTTTTTTTTTCAAATTCGCCATTTTGTTTTCCTATCGGTGTTATCACAATCACAATTTAGAATCCGTGTGACATGTAAAAACATACAAAAAATATAAAATCAATGCTGCCAACCGCTACCAACCATGGGGGAATGTGATAGAGTTCGGGAATACCTACGAAAATTCTATGAAAGCTGGGAGCAACTTTGCCGACACCGGAAGTCACCGGAAGTTGTTGATATTTTTTCAGGGTGTGTTGGTGTGTTGAAGTTTCGTGACATTTGTCAATACGAATTTCTATGTATTAATACTACCGCACCAAATTGTGAACACTCCGTACAAGTATTGCCTGTAGGCAAGGTAACGGGAAATCGGCCGAAGTTGGGGGTCTCAGTATTGTCTCTGAGTGATACGATAGGCCAATTTCCGCTGTCACGACGGAATTTTCGTATTCGAAATTCGAATCGATTTTACTAACAAGTCGCGCCAAAAGATGTTACACATCCAAAACGGCCTCTAAACTACTTAAATGTAACCTAGATTACATAATTCTACGATATTCCATGGGAAAGTGTAAAGTTCTGGTCAGAATCCCGAAAATATATTTTTATATGACAGCTTTATCACAGTTTGTCATTTTTCTCAATAGCATTCTTTTTTCTTTCTTTTTTTTGTATGTGGATTTGGATATGAACGCAACACATCAAAACAACCCACTGAATAGCTCCTTGTATTGATTCTCAGACATAACATAAGGATTAGTGCAGCAACATTTAGTTATCAACGCAATTCTTCTTTGAATTAAATATTTTTATACAAGTTGTTTTGTTATTAGTTGTTGTACTTTACTTTCGCTGAGAAAGGATGTTTGTTTTAAGCCCTACAACAAAAACAAACAAAAATGGACCAATTTTCAGAATTCGATATTTCTGTCGGTTTAGCGGTTGGAATCTTTATTTTTGCATGGAACGAAATGGAAAAAACCGGGGCGTCCAATAAAAAAAAAAATAAAAAACTCCGGATTAACGTAAATTTTATCGTGTTCACCAGGAAAATGGTGAAAATGACGAATTGGGCCTTACTGAACCTACATGGTAATTTTTCAACATTATTTTGATTGATTATTCTGCTTACCAAATTTATACCTCATTTAAATTCTTCTAAAATTACAGACGATTGCATAGAAATATAAGAAAATCCATCATATTAAACCAAACGGCGCCGTAAAAGCATTTGATAACCACTTTCCTTACAATCTTTATAAACGCAGTCTTAATACCACCAAGAGTCCAAATTTCCCAAAGTCCAAAAGTTCACGTCGGTCAATCACGTCAGAGGCAACAGAAGGCGTTTTTCTTTTTTAGTTCAGAGCCAGCGGTGCCAGATTCCACGATTTATCGTATTTTTACGATTTTGGGGCTTAAAATTTATTCCACGATTTTCGAGCTAAAAAAGCATAAAATTCCACGATTTTTGAAATTTATCGAATACAAAAATTCATTTACAAAATTCAAGACACTGATGCCGAATTTCGTAAGATAAGTAACCTAAATTTTGAAAATCTTTTTTCTGAACCTCGATCTTCAATAGATATATCAGTTTTTTAGAAAATGTTTTACAAACAAAGCATGGTAATAAAAGCTTAGCATTTCCGTTAATGAAAACAATCATTTTTGAAGTCTTACCACTTCCGAATTCATCTGCTATTATTGAACTAGTAAAACGAAAACAAGGAATTCGTTGACCACAAAAAACTTGCATGGAATTTTGCATACCAAAGATTTGCTAAGAGTGCAAGAGGTTTCTTGCTACAATTGAATATAAACAGCAGCATTTTTAATCAATTTAATTCAAATATGAATGTGTAATAAAGTAGACTGCAGTAGATTGCAGTAGTAAAAACAAATACATATACTCGTACGTTTTTTTCTTATTTAATAAATTAAAGCTGTTATTTTTCGAAAAATGTTAATGTTGTCCAAAATAATATATGTTGTAGTAAATTGAAGTAGGTATAGTAACGTTCTTCTGTGTTTTCGTTTTGTTTTTTTTTTATTCCCAACAAAATCGTATTTCCACGATTTTGAAAGCTAGTATTTACGATTTCTGGTGAAAAAAATCTGGCAGCACTGTTCAGAGCTGAGCACTGAACTGAGCTCGAGCTATATGAGCGCGCTCTGAACTGAGCGTGCTCAGATCGTTCTGATGATTTTCTGTTTTTCCTGTTTTTCTTTTCTCTCAAATAGGACTGGAAGTGTGAATGTATATGTGTAATCAGCATTTTACTCAGCCTGCTCAGTCAATTAATTCTGAGCTCATAGAGCGCGCTCTGATCACGCTCTGAACGAAAAAAGAAACACAAATTCGAGCTCTGATGTATCTGAGCTAAAAAAGAAACACAAACTTTTTGTATAACAGTTCAGGTTGTGCTCTGAACTAAAAAAGAAAAACGCCTAGAGTGAAGAACAGACAAGCCAAGCGTATCTTGTTATACTGTATGACAGTTAAAAGCCAGGTGGTGTGTGTATGTGCTCTTCTAACACACAGCCTGAAAGTATGAAGTAGAAAAAAAAAATAGAAAAACTATAATGAAGGTCTTGTTTTGGGCGTCGTTACTTCTCAAATGGGAATACTAAAACGTATATTATTTCATTATTACGGTCACGGAACAGGCGAACAAATAAATAAGCAATTAACCTCCTTATTAATAAAAAAATGCGCACAGGTAAGTTAGTTAGCAAACGTCAGATAGCATACAAAAATTGGACATAGCCGCTGAGTAACAAGTTAATAACTTTTACACAGTGTTTATTAATACGGCGGTAAATAAATAAACAATTGTATACGCTAATCACTAATACACTTAAAATTATTTAACAGAAATACTTAGGTATCACAATGCACAGAGCCACACTGTAGTTAGTGTTTACGTTGTCTGTGTCCTCTTTGGTGTTCATAGTTTGGTGAGCTTTTGCTGAATTTTTAAGATCTCTAACGTGAATGATGAATCTTTTGTTATGTTTTTTTTCCTGTCCGAAATCTTTATGTTGTCAAAGTCAGCTGTGTGATTAGAGTCTAAGGCGTGTTGTGAAAGTCCCGTTGATATTTTTGCCTTTGGCTGAACGTCATAAACTCCATTTAAAAATTTCGTACGTACCAGCACGCAGCATGCTCGATCCCTTGACCGCATGCAGTAAACAATTAATAAATTGCCATAGCCAAAAAATAAAAGATGTTTATTCTGACGTGAATCTGTCACACGCACCAGACTAAAGCAAGAAGTCTTAATTGGAAATATAAGCAAGTGTCTTATGAAAATCCGCATCAAGCTGAAATCCGCCAACGACTTACATTATATGCACTCCCGACCCCAGCTAATCCAAGGACGACAACCAACAAAGATCTGTGGAGGATTAGATACCTATTTGTTTTAAACTTATTATTATAATGAAAAAACTGTATATAATAACTAATTTACTTCACAAAAAGACATTTAAAATAAAAAGTGCAAGGAATGAATGATAAATTCGTTCGAACTTAGCTACGACTTAAAAAAGGTGTCATGTGAATAAAATGTCAGAATCTCCGAATATTAGCCATTGGATCCTAGCCACATTATGTAGGTATATAGGTTAGGTTAGGTTAATGCTGATCTATTTCTATGACCATCGGGAAAAAGGTTGTCTCTTACCCATTATAACCCTTCTTTAAAAAAAAAACTGTAATTGATTACCTAGTATGGTTCTGCAACCAAACCATCCTGTAGATTTGATAAAGCCTATTATCTTTGCCTCTGTGTGTGCTGGAAGGATCGTCTAAGGGTCGCTCCCTCAACACCGCAGCCTCTACAAATTTCTTCTCCCGTCAAGCGTGTTTTCTTCGTGTCATACCGCTGGAGTATTGTGGCCCGTTATGATTCCTACGAGGGTTGAAATAAATTTTGTATCGATCTGTATGAGACTCTCGGTACTTGTGCAAGGCAGGGATATTCACAGAGGGATCAGCTTGTTCTAATACAGCTATTTTTGCCTGGAATGTCTTCTTCATGTCCCGAAACCCAGCAGAGCGATACCTTGTGCTGAGTACCAAGAACCTGGAGTTCTTCGCAATAGCATTTTACAAGCTTGGATTTTATTTCTGTTGCTGTTAAGGCTGCCTGGCTATCGATAAAGAAGGTTAGTAATAACTGCTGGTGGTATTGCCCTTACCACAGACTCACGGGCTGATATTATCAGAGGCCTGGACCTCTGCTTGAAGACACTGCTATAATTTCGATATGCCCAATGATTCAGAGAAGACTCCCGACCCCACTTGAAAGACTTACGATCATGAGACATCTTTGTTTTCACCCCAAGTTCATACTTTAACCAGTTGACTGTTTTATTATTCATTACAAAAAAAAAATGTTACAAAATTTAATTTACAAAAAAATCGATTAGCCGTCTACTTGATTGGCTTTAAATTAAACATTTCATAAAAAAAAAATTATAAAGTGTTAATAAATATTGTAATATCTAGAATAAGGAACGAAATGTCTATAATATGTATATAATTGTTTTGGATCTTATAAAAATAAAAGTTCTCATTTAAGATTTTTTCATGACTGATTCCTAATAGCAAACAAGTTTAGTAACGTCGCTTTCACAATTTAGAAGTGCTAAGGTGTCTTCTTTCGATATCGTGTTGCTACCTAAAAAGTATCTTCGTATTTCTTTGAGAATAGGGCATCTATCAATGAAGTGGATAACATCTTCCCTCTCTGATGGATTACAAAGGCTACATTAGAACCCTGGGGTTCCGCGAAAGAGTTTTCAGGGTTCCGCGACTCCCTTGAAATACGAATAGTTAAACACAGAAATAATTTTTACAACTACATATGCGATAACAAAAAAAAAATATAGGAAAATGTTTGACGTTGAATACGAAATCTAGCATCGAGTGGGTACAAAATCCATTTCTAATGAAAATCCAGCCTAGGACACTAAGCATTCCGGAAAACGAGTCTCTTATAAATCTGCAGAGTTTTTCTTCATCTTCGTCAATTTAGAAAAAATTATATATCAAACAATGAAAAAATTTCCTTTTTCACACTAACCTTGAAAAAAATATCTTAAATACAAAAATTGATCTTGAAATAAGTTGTTTTTAATTTTTTATATCGTATCTAATACGCTATTCACACCGCACCGAAAACTCTTCCATGCATTCCCGCGAACACCAACTAGTTTTCGGTTGATGTTTCAATCTGCTGTGAGGCACTAGTCGTTAAACTTCGATGCAATCTATTCTGGTAACAAATTCGATCGAATTGAGTATCAAATAAAATTAATTTATTGCATTTAAAAATATTATGATTCCATCAATTAATTGAGGAAACTGTAAAATGATTTTAAGTTGTGAGCTATGAGATTTGTTAGGTCATCTGTTCTGCTGAATATGCTGATTAATGCAAAAGGTGTGTTTGTTTCAACAACCCACCGATTGGAAGCCGTTTTCGGGGTGTTTTCCCGGAAAACGACTATAGAAATCCAATTTTGCGTTCCCACTGAAATTTGAACATTTCAAATGACAGCTAGTGTCAGATCAGAATTGATTATTGATCCTTTTTTTTCTGTTTAGAAATCAGAAGTAGGAAGAAGGAATTTATTTTTTTTTAATTTAATCGCTTATTCAGACATACTAAATATATTGCTGACTCATTTTGATTGATTTAATGACAGACTTTTTTTAACAGCGGGCTGAGAAGTCATTAAGTGACGTGTGGCATTTGTAACGAGGTTTGTTCCATTTGACAAACTTACAAATGCAGCGACAAAATTCAACATTTGGAAATGTTGGAAAATATATGGCGAAATGCTGGACATTAAGCCTGAAATGTTGAATTTAGCCAAAACGATGAGTTTAATTGTGGTGTAAATGTACTATAAAACGAATCTGTCTGAAAAATGAAATATGTAGGTATAGGAAAACTTCTGTTTTCAATGAAGTTTCCGGCTGGGTGTGAATAGGGTATTAAGAGTTGGGGTTCCGAAATATATTTGGGCCTTGTTTAGGGTTCCACAGCTTAATAAGTTTGAGAACCGCTGCCTTATATGATGAATTCAGAAATGATATTTATGTAGCTTCTTCAAAGTGTTGCCGTAAATGGCCAAGCCCGAGACCCTAGAAGCCCTCAAGGACAACATTCGACACGAGTGCGAGAATCTGTCGCCCGAAGTTCTCGCCGAAGTGATGAAAAATGCCATAAAACGAGCCCGTATGGGAATCAAGTCATCTTCTCGACTTGACCAATAAAATTCTAAAGGTTCAAATAAACATAATCAAAAAACAGAATCGAAGTTTTTCATTTAGAAAAAAAAATGAGAGCCAAACAATATCGGATGAGTTCCTTTGGCCCACCTTTTATTTCATTGCTAACGTAAGGTGATGCAGGGGTGGAGTATTCATTGCTGGGCTCAAAAGTATACGGGTTCAATTGCGCCCCAATTTATAGCTCGTACCTCTTCACTTTCTACTGGGGCTAAACAAAACTCCGCGACTATAGGCATATGGTCTGAATACGGCTTACACAGTACTTTGAACTCATTTATTAAAGATATTAATTAACCTCGTATTAAACAGTAGTCCACGACCGAGCAGCCTTGTTGTCCTACAAAAGTGTATTTGAATCTGACCCATTCACTCAGTTCCAGTAATTTCACCCCCCTTAAATTTTTAGTGATATCTTTGAATTTCCTCTCTTTTCCTGTGAATCTGTTTTCTCTTCCCTCATCTTCTCCTATTCATGCATTCAAATCACCTATAATCATTATATTTTCGTAATTACTGTGTTCAAGCAGCTCGCATAGTGCACAAAAATCTCTTTCCCAATGATAACAATTAATATACCTATAGTGGCAGTATAATTAGCTTAGTTAAACCCAGATTGATCTTTAAAAGTTTGACCTCATTAATTGTTTCGAACTCACAGGATATGATGTTAATATTTTATTGTACCCGAAGAAACATCCGCCACTGCCTCTCCCTTTTGTAGGTACTATGTTTCAAAGCGGGTATCCAAACAAACTCAAAGTTCTTAAGATTTCTAAAATATAGTTTTAAATTTTCTCTGTCCAAAAAAGTTTCATACAGAAATACAATATCAAAACTATTTATAAATTGGTAAAATTTTTCGTAAATTGACTTATTGTTAAGACCTGAGATGTTATAGCTTAGTATTTTTGTTATTTTTAATTTCTACATTATTTTTAATATTTTGACAGACGTCAACTCTATCCTACGTTCTCCTATTCGATTTGGTTGCTGTCCTTGCTTCTATGTTTCTTACTTGAGCCGAAGAAGTCGCTTCTCCAGGCGCAGGGTCATAAGTCCACAGGCCAAAAGTCCACAATGGACACCTAGGTGGGTTATAAGCCCACAAATCAATTGTGGACGTATAACCCACCCAGGTGAGCCAAAAGTTCACAATAATTTAGGTCATGGATTCACAATCAATGAAAGTAGGCCATAAATCCATAATTATCCATATGACTATAAAAAATAAATTAAAACAACTCAAAAAGTATGGGAATGTTTTATAATTTAATGGCGCACGCGAATTGCTACCATTGTATTATAAAATGTGTATGGGGGGCATGCTGCCCCCCCTGCTTGGGTTTCTTTTGGATTATGACCCTGCGCCGCTTCTCCACCCGTGATGGTGTCATCATTTGGCAGCTGTGCATTCTGCATTCACGTTGGCCCACAGTTGATTGTTCAAATCGGTCTGGTAGATTTCGAGAAGTAGAAGAAGAAGCATTACAATAATTTAATTGTAATGCTCCGTTGTGAGTGAATGAATGCTCTGTGTTACACAACATTTTTTGTTTTTCCAGGAATGCATATCAATATGTTACCAATTTTACAAAATTTAGCTTTGACTGTCGGAGAATAGCGTTTGCAATTTGTTTTTTGTATGGCATGCGCCAAACTCCTTTGTCCAATATTGACCAATCTTTACATGAACAATCCCAGGACAATACCTATGATTATTTATCTCTAAATTTAAACTCAATTGATCGGTCGTTTTCGAAATATAAGATTTTGAATATATTTTTTGTATGGGAGGTGTCTCGCCCCTTTGTCCATTTTTGACAAATCTTCACAGGTATACTCCTGGGCCAATACCTAAGATTGTGTGTAAATTTGAACTCAATCGATTCGGTGGTTCTCGAAATATAATATTTCCAATGCATTTTTTGTATGGGAGGGTTCACGTTCCTATAAATCATGAACCAATACACCTACAAAGACCGTATATACTAAAAAAAAACATGGTATTAACCAGAGACAATACTGAGACCCCCAACTCACAACCCTCTTGCCACTAGCCCCGTAATTTTTTTTTTTTTTTTTCAAATTCGCCATTTTATTTTCCTATTGGTGTTATGTCTATTTAGAATCCGTGTGACATGCAAAAACACACAAAAAATATAAAATCAATGCTGCCATCTGCTACCTGCTTTCTTTTCCATGCGGTAGTCATTTTTCATAAATATTTTCAGCAAAAGTGAACTTATTCCTAAAATAAAATACTATTTACACGTAACGAATAATTTCAAATTTAACGGACAAAATTCTATGAACGCTGGCAGCAACTTAGCCGACAGCGGAAGTGGGACATGCAAGGTGCGAGTGTGTTGGTGAGTGAAGTTACGTGACATTTGCCAATACGAATTTCTATGAAACGATACTAACGCACTTAGCATGTACCACCCCGTAGAGATATACATAGCTTGTAGGCAAGTAACGGAAAATCGGCCGAAGATGGGGGTCTCAGTATTGTCTCTGGTATTAACGTCATCTTTCATAGGAAATTTCCAGAATCAAAATCGGTTCACGCATTGCAGGGAACATTGGTCAACAAAATACAACTTATTTTAGATTTTCCGATGCCATCGCATCATTTAAAATAACGAAAATATTATGATCTTTCTATAAAAAAAAAAAACTAATCCGGCATAATTCAGTTGCAGCGCATACTGCACAGCGGTTCTATTTGTAAATGTTTCACAAACATTTCCGTTACATATTAATGTTTTCAAGTTCAAATTTCTATAGAGGAATGTGGTATACACAAATATTCATCTAAATCAAAAGTAAACACTTTCATTTTCTTTATGCGTGTCCAACCCAATATTTTTCATAATGCTACACATTGTAATTCAACCAAAACTGATCAAAAGATTTTAATACCTAACGTCATTCAGGATTACCTCTAATGAAGTAATGACTGCATTGTTACGCTAAACATCGGATTCTGTTTTCTTTTTCTTTCTGCGCCATCTATCTAGATTATATACCTACACAAATTTCTTACCATCTGTTCGTGCAGTGTTGATGATCCACATCGGCGTCACGAAAGCACTACAACTATCTTTCTTTTCCATTCGGTTGACTATTTCTTTTGGAATAGTTTCGAGGCATTGCCTACCCTGGTATTATCTTTCTCCAGCATTTTGTTGGCGCACTTCTTCGGATCGCGAGTGATTTCTGTCGGTTTTTCTGCTCGATGTCGCCATTAAAATCTCCTTAAATTTTAAGAAAACGGAAATAAGTATCGATTACAAAATATTTACATTTACCCTGGTATTATCTTTCTCCAGCATTTTGTTGGCGCACTTCTTCGGATCGCGAGTGATTTCTGTCGGTTTTTCTGCTCGATGTCGCCATTAAAATCTCCTTAAATTTTAAGGAAACGGAAATAAGTATCGATTACAAAATATTTACATTCATTTTTTTAACGGAAGTTCGAATTCGAAAAGTGGTATTAATTGGAATCTGTACAGTGGACAGATTATTATCACAGGATAAAACAGAAATGACTTCAATATAATAATAAATATCATATTTCGCAACTTTCTTTCAATAGTAACTAAATTGATTCGGTCTGTTTATTGAGCTTTCCAGCTATAAATAAACATGTTTTGTTTTTATAAGTAATTGAATATTGTTAATCTTTTTGAGCTAAATTGGCGTGAACGCAGCGAGACGTAAAATACGAGTAATCGGTGTAATCATTGAAAACGTGCAATGGGAATGTGAAAAATTGAACATTATCCGAAAAATAATCCCTTTTAAATGGCGACGACTTGTGGAATCTGGATAAGCTTAAGCATACCCGTCAATTGATATACGTATGAAATTGTAAACGTGAAGTAATAACAACAAATCGGTGGTTTATTTTATTTTCGAATCAACAACAGCTAAGTTCAGTCAAAGTGATCGATTCAAGTAAGGCAAGGAACTGTATGTACAGTGCAATAGCTTGTGTTACAAAATAGTTTTGTGTGAACAAAACCAATTTTCCTATTTTAAAAATTTCACCCACCAACAAGTACAACATTCTGGATTTATGACCAATTTTTTCTGTGAGTATTGCAAGTAAGCGAAGAGATCAATGAACCGAAATAAAGTATAAGTATAAGCTGTGGTAGGTAGGCAGTCTAGCCATTGTGAGCAAAGCTGGTTGCTGGTTAACGCGCTCAGGGCTTTGTCACAGGCAAGTGTTTTTTAAACATCATAAAACAGTTTTTAAAACTTCGTAAACGTATCTACCTAATTATAAGGAAGAATAAAGTAAATTTGTCTTTCCGATTGGCTACTTTTTTACACTGTGGAATTCTACAACAAATGATAACGGTTCCATTAAAAATTAGGGTATTCACTTAATATCATAATTTTATGCAGCTCGTAAATTCATAAATTTCTGTGGTGCTTTAAGTGAGCACCCCTCGGAAATATCATTGCGTAATTCAAGTAAATCGACTGTCAAGTTTTTTGTCAAACTCAGCTGTTCTTAGACTTCCCAAAATTATCGATATGCCGAAAGACATGTCGTTTTCCATTGGGACCACCAGAAATATTTTTCAAATCTCAGATTCTCCGCTGCTCATGGAACGTGCAACGAAATTGATCTACTTTTGTAAATGGATTAGTGCGTTACTTGACAACAATATAAGCTGTTCAAATTGCATTCGTTTTTGGCAAAATCACAAATAGATATCGGCGTGAAAAATGTTTTCCCTGTTGTAGATACAAATGAAGTATTATTGGTGATTTGTGGTCTTCAGGTGACGAGGGAGACAATGAAGATAATAATTCCTCCGAAATCATACCTATCTACAGCTATTTATTTATTTTGTTATTTTGGTTTTCACGAAACTTTGCGCATTTGTCTCGAAATCAAACTTCTTAAACTGTCGTAAAAAAGCTGTGTGTATATTGGTATATGGTATGTGTAAATCTGAAAAAAATATCGAGATCTGCAAAAGGTGATCCAATCAATAAATTAATTGATTTTTTTGCCCAATGGAACGTTAAAAGTGATTTAGATAAAAAAAAAGATTGATTTTTGGTCCCAATAGAAAACGACATAGGTGAAAAGAAACAGCTGATTAAATTCTTGAAGAAATTGGCAGTAAATGAGTGATATTGGAAGTTTTCGGCGAAAACAAAGGCACACACATAATATTTCCATTAAGTGTGCTTTTATAGTAATCGATTGGCATAATTTTATTGATTTCCAGGCCATAAACAACAAAAAGAGAACAAGATTTTGGAAGAGTTAATTTATTCACCGGTTTTTTATTGTTCTTTTATTCACAGTTTGACATTTGAAAATTTGCGTAATTTTCCGCAGTCGATTTCCGAGTCAAATTGATCTTGATTATGAGGTCTGCGTAAACTATTTTCCATACAAAATATGACAGTGGATTTACGAGGTGGTACATTTCTACAGTTTACGCAGTTTAACTATGTTTTTAAAAAGAAAAAAATAGTTTTATTAGGTATGTCAAATTAAGTCAAACTTGGTACCCTTCTATACAATGCATTATCAATTAGATATTTCATGTTCCGCTTCAAAAAAAAAAATTAATATCATTTAAAAAATATACAATAATTTATAATGAATATGAATATTATGTGTTCGCACATAGAAAACATGCGTCAGTGTTGCAAAGTATTAAAACTTCCAGTAGCTACACAGAGCTGCTTTCCAATTTGTATTAAACTAATTTAAATCAACAAATAGTAGGTACCAAAATGCGGATTACGTATTTTTAATAAATATTTAACAAAATAAATCCTATTTTGAAACTTTTCAGTTATACAATTTTTTTACAATAAGCAATTTTAGTTTTGTTGAATGAAACTACAAATACTGTTACCAGTGGCGTCTCGTCAGGGTGTGCAAGGTGTGCATTGCACACCCTGATCTAACGAAAATAAGTCCCTCATCAAACACTGTGTAATAATAATTACACACAAATAATGATATGCACAATTCCATAACCCATAAAACCTCCATAACACAGCCAACAGCTACAGCCTACACCATACCTATTCATATTCATCCCTTATAAATTATAAATCTTCTTTCGAAATTCCTTCACCGCTGAAAAAAATTTAACTCGTACAAAAACTCGCTGTGCACCATTCTGTTGATTTCATCAAATAAATTCATCCAACTCCAACCAAACTATATCCCTCTACAAGATTTCTCCAGTATTCATCCCCATCGTCATTCGTCACCCGCACGCCGCCGTACTTAAATCGCTTTACTTTGATGAACTTGTAGTGAACTCGTGCGAAGGTTTTCTGTGCACGGGCTGTATTCATTTTCTCTTCTTTTGCATCTGTTCTTTTCTGTTTCCGTAAAGCGTCATATCATAAGTCAAATACACAATGTATTACATCGATGCTCGTGCAAATAAAAGCTGTGCACGAAAGCCGATGAATGAATGGTTGAACTTAGCTTTTCGTTTAAGTGGTTGGGGATTGGGGTTGCAGTTTCGTGCGGTGCTTTTGATTTTGTATGCGAAAGTTTTATTTTTATTTTTGAAAACAAAATAAGATATCAAAAACAGCAAAACAATGATTGAGAAAACAATAAATGGGACGTGTTTTCAGGCAATTAATTGATATTTCTAAAAATGTATAATTTTAAAGAATTTGCACACCCATCTAAATAATTCACGCGACGCTGCTGACTGTTACCTACTAAAATAATTATACTCTATCCAAATCCGAACGCAAAAATGACAGCTACCCTTTTGACAGCACAGCGATCTGCGAAATTCAGCCGCATATTCATATTTTGGTTGTGGTAGCAAAACTATTCAAATGTCCCATAACAAATGCGTGTTTTCAGCAAGATTTGAATTTTCCGACATTTTTTGTACAGTAATAATTGTTTCCAAAAAAAAAAAAAAAAAATTTGACAGCTTAAGTTGTTTTTATTGATGAACAACACTTGAAAAAAAAATGTTTTCTTACAATATATGGTCGGTATATTGATTTAATTTCGTCAACTGTGAAGAAACTAATAATTGTAAAACTCAGACAGAATGGATCAATTGAATTGGCCGTCAAAAAAAAAAAAAAAAACGTTGAATGAATTTAATTGTATGTTCATGGTAACACAATAACCGAAACGGTGCAGGGAAATAAGTCCCCGGGAACTAAGTCCACTGAGGGATGTAGTTCGCACCTAGTGGGGAAGTAAAAACACTTTCGTGAAGTGGACTTAGTTCCTATGTAAGGTGGGAACTAAGTCCACTTTCTTATGGGAACTTAGTACAGATTCAAAAATAAGAAGAGGGAACTTACCTCCAACATTTACAATAGGCGTTTTTCTTTTTTAGTTCAGAGCTGAGCACTGAACTGAGCTCGAGCTATATGAGCGCGCTCTGAACCGAGCGAGCTCAGATCGTTCTGGTGATTTTCTGTTTTTCCTGTTTTTTTTTTTCTCTCAAATATGACTGCAAGTGTGAATGTATATGTGTAATCAGGATTTTACTCAGCCTGCTCAGTCAATTAATTCTGAGCTCATAGAGCGCGCTCTGATCATGCTCTGAACGAAAAAAGAAACACAAATTCGAGCTCTGATGTATCTGAGCTAAAAAAGAAACACAAACTTTTTGTATAACAGTTCAGGTTGTGCTCTGAACTAAAAAAGAAAAACGCCTAATAATTGGATATTTTTTTTTTTTAAATAATGGCGGCGATTTATCTTTGATTATTTTCAGAGTCTTTCAAACTGAATTTTTTTAATTTTTTAGTTTGGCAAAATAAGTCCTTTCGAAATTTAGGGTATTCATTCCGTAACTCTGAGAAAGATAATCGTTTGCGCGATAGTAGTCATCGATCTCGTCATCAATTTGCTTTCCGTAACTCTATCACTTTCGTCTCGTCTATCGTTTTTGGTTACGAAGAGAGAGAGAATTGAGAGCACTGAGTTTCTTTCAGAGACTTTCAAACTACAGTGAAAATTCCAATCAGATGTCGTTTAAAATGTCATAAATGACTTTTTTTCAATCATTTTGTGTTTGATACCGGCAAATTTGAAAATTGCAAAGTGTATTAAATTCATTATTATTCCTTAGTTTATTAAAATTAACAATTGATACCGAAGGAATGTATTTCACCAATGCATTATGACAATTTTAATTGCTTTCATGAATGACCATCTTGGCCAAGGGTAATAAGCCAAACAGCTACCAAGGAAAATATTACATCAATAAAATAATTAAAGTTAAAGCGAGTTTCTTATTATTTCATCCCTCATTTTTGAAGCCAACTGTCTCATCCGGTTATTCCCACTTAGGGCTTGCGAGTCGTTTAAAATTGCACTTGCCAAATCTTCGTATTGTTCGATTGCTGTTATGGAGGGCAAAACAAACATTTGCAAAAATCGCAATTTTTCTGGGTTCGTAGCTATACTCTTTCTTTTTTCAAGTTGAACTCAACATCGACCTGAGGATTATGACAACATGTAATTTAATGCCATATGAAGTTTGATTTACGTTTTGTACCTTTGGAAACAGTTAACACCAATACACCTTTCTACAATATTTCTTGCTTTTGCATGAGCTTCATACAAAATAAGTATAAAATATAGGTACCTATTTATATATTTGGTAGTATGTATTTGAAAAATATCTGAAGTCAATTATATTCTTGAAATTCGATAAAAAATCTTAAGCTGATTGCAAAACACACAAACCAATGCAAAACGAACCATCATTAGGTATCGCTCAAAATGTATCGTCTGGGCGATAGCGTTTCGACGATTATTGATTTACGTGAAGCAAATGTTCAATCGTTAAAACGATATCGTCTGGACGATAGACGATTATTAAAGTAACGTGAAGCAAAGCGGATATCCTCCGTCCCTGCGACAGAAATTGGTTGCGGAATTTGTTAACTATTTGGAGTACGTTGCGGTGCGCCATTGCAATTATTATTTATTTCTCTTCCGAAGTTGGACACCTCGAAAGGGGTTCCGACGGATGCCTCGCTAGGGCAGAATATGCATTTTCTTTAGGTGTATATTAAAAACAAAATCTTCTTTCAAAGCAGCGAATTCGCCGAGATTCTTCTTCGATCTCTCATAATTGCTGACAAATTAAAACAAACTGCTAAGAAAAAAAAAAAAAAAACTGAAAGTACACACTTGTAGTTCAACGTTCCTTTTTGTGTGTACTCATTTTGCAGAAGAAAAAATAACACACAAGATTTATAATATCAATTGAAATAAATAGTCGCGTTCACCTTCCATTTTGTTAGGAACTGCGGAATGAAAGGAATAAATTCATTTTTGCATTTTCAATTAAATATGGTCGTCCCGTCTCCCGTATCGTATTTGATCTTGATTTGATGGCACTGCAGTTCGCCTGTCCAATTAGCGCTGTGTTTGGCTGACAGCCTTGCGCACTTACATTTTTTGTAGGGACCCATTCAATTAAAAAGGAGTATTAGTTCGATTACGGTTCATTATGCAGTATGCAAGAAAATAATAACATCTGGATAATATAATTCGATAACATACGGTTGAAAATAAAGCATTTTCCCAAATTGACATCGGAATCATTAGAAAGCATCCACTTTCATTCTTTTGATGTTTTCATCGCGGTTTCGGTGTTTTATCGACTGTTCCACACCAGACAACTTTTTCGTACTGCGAATGACTGCCGATGATTAAAGTCATGAGCTGCATTAGATTTCAAATGTTATCCCAAGCGTAACCGTAATTGTGGCTGAAAACAGATACAAATTATAAAAAAAAAACAAACAGCTGCAGACAGTAAAACCAAGAAACCATAAGCAGAACATGCTTACTAGAAGGAAAAAAAAATGGCAAAGTGGAGCTTTCCCCAAATTCACCGAACAACAAATTAATATCAAAAATACGACTAACGAACTCAATGGATTGCAGAAATCGAACAAAAACCTTTATTGGCCCTTACACTTTGATTACGTTTGTTTTTACTCTTAGAAATGCATAATTGGTTAAGCTTGAAAGAAAGCGACAGATGGACTTAAACGAAAATGCGCAGTCGGCAACAGCTAACTACATAAATTTAACAATTATTAAAAATAAGATGTAGGTACTTCTGATTGGGTGTTGTAATATTGCTTATAAAAGCAGTTTTCTAAGTCGAAAATTGTTCATTCCAGGCGATGGAGTTAGTTAGGTTTGATAGAGCGGGGATGTATCTGTAAGGGCTTAGATTTGAGATTTTTTTATTAAAATTGAAGCGGACTAAATAAGGGATTTTTAAAGTGATGTAAATGTAAAGAATTGAACAATAGGGAGAATATTTTAATATTTATTTTTTTCAAAATTGAAATCTACTTCAATTGAAGTAAAAATGTATCGCTGCCTCCAAATACTTTCCCAATTCTTACACAGCTGGAGTTAGATCGTAATCTTGATGGATGGATATGGATTCTCAAAAACCAAGGGCCTTAGTCATAATAATTTTAAGCCTTCACAATAAATATTTTCGTCTTATTCTCGACTAAAAGCAAAAGAACATTTTCGTTTTACGTATGGCTATAACTGGGGCCTAAGGTAAAGTAGAAATTTCAACACACAATTACAACAACTGCACTCTTCTTGACACTTGTCTTGGCAGCATCACAGGGCTGTCGTTGTACTGCAAAAGCAGTATTTGTATTGCTTTCTGTATCTTCGTAATACTGTGCTGCACAGATACTTAAAATACTGCTTTTTAAAAATATGCGCATTTTGTTCTTAAAATGTTCCAAGACATTATTATGAATTTTAAGCATCTGAAATACAGGCGCACCCATGGCACATGGCAATTGAATTGTCTTATATACCTATTTTCTTTTTCTTTTTTTTTTTGTATATATAAGCGATTTACATAAGTGTGTTAAGTGAATTAATTTTAACGTTGATTAATAGCTCAAAGCTCTATACATAGCTATATCGTATACGCTATGGGTACTGCTTTGTACTGCTTTTTGTCGACTGGTCGTGCTGCTGCCTTTTGCATTCAAACGACAGCCCTGCAGCTAATCTTTTTTGAGATGTGTTCTTGAAAAGTAAACTGCTTTCTACGGTACCTACGCACTTTCATCGAGAGGGATTTATTCAGCGCAGAGACATAAGTATAGTCCATTATGGACTTATGTCCTACCGAAGCGGGACATAAGTCCATAGCAAATCTGTATGGAATTATGTCCCATCTAACATGTTTTGTTTTTAAAGAAATGCTGTAGGTACCTGTTGCACATTGTATTCTTCTAACATGGAATATGTATAGGGGGGCATGCTGCCCCGCTGCAACCTCCCTGCTTGGGTTTACTGTTGCATTACGAGGTAAGTGCGAGGTTGAGGATATGCAATTTCGCTCTATGTCACTTTTCGGATTTAGCCTTATGACGCTTTTTCAAAGAGTCTTTATTTTGAGAGCATTTATGGTACCAATAAAATTGTGGACTTATGTCCCATTGTTAAAAACCACCGAAGACATAAGCCAGCGGGACGTAAGTCCATAATCAAAAAGTGGACTTATGTCCCATGGACCTACGATCCTTTGCCGATTTATTCATTGTATATAGAGAATATATACCTAATATATATATAATACGGGTGTTGCTAATAATCATTTAACGTTCACATTAAAATTTTTTTTAGATCACAATAGGTAAATTATGAAAAGTTTCGTCATTTTGAGTTCGTGAAATTTAGCCTGGACTCTAAATATAATTTTTAGTATCGCGCAATGTTTATATACAATGGTTTAGTACAACGATGAATCAACTTAAAAGTCGAGATACCAAGGGCCTAATACATAATTATGTTCACAACATGCAATTTGGTACCTATTGGAAATTTCGCCATGATAAGTTCGATCAATTTAGCCTGGGGTGGAATCGGCTAAGGTGATAGTTGGTAATCAAAATTCAAGATCCGGCTCTACGTAAGGTGATTAGCATTTATTGACTATCGAATTTTTGCAACCGTTTGCTTGTGAGTTTGTGACAGCTATTTAGGTGTCGTTTGTGTATTTTGTGTCGTTTTCGTTTGCAATGTAGGTTAGCTCCAACTCCAAAAAACAACCAAAAATTTAAAGTTTTGTGAAAAAAGTGTTTCTATATTATTATAAAAATAAAAAGCAAATAATTTCAGCCCAATGTTTACTTTAATCACATTAAAAATTATTAGGTACCTACTAGTATCGCGGAAAATGTATACCACTTTTTCACATCAGATGTGACTGAAGCAGTTGTGTACTTTACTTTTGGTAAATATTGTTCAATGTTCAACAAAACCCGCCTTTAGTTAAATATTGTGAACTTTTTTTTTTGTAACCCGTCTTTATAAAGTGTTTATTTCGCTTAAAATTACTATATTCACATGCTCTTTTAATGCCGTCGGTTAACACCTCATCATTACACATATTATACATAACCTACTCTGCACATAAAGCTTAGAAGAATATCAAACGTTAATTGGTCTAGCTCTGCCGAAGGCACCACATAACGTTGGATCATTTTTTAAGAACCTCTCATGTTATTACCTACTCCTCTTTTCTAATTAACGAAAACAAGTGAAAGTTACCAAATTGGTTCATAAACCATACTTCAAGCTCAAGCCGATTGCGTTTTAGCACTAATGCATATTTTTTGTACAAAAAGAGATGTTAATATTTGCGTGGGAAGAAAGAGTTACTTTTGTTTACGACCACACAAAACCAAATAACTGAAAAGAACGGCCAATCGCCTTAGTGCTCGGTGAAAGTATAATCCCAAATATCACAGCCTGATTATACAAATTCCACTCCACTTTTTGTAGGGCAGCAGTCTCCATTTACATCATATAGGTATGGCATTGCCTACCACACAAAGCAGTAAACAATAGAACAGAAGAGCAAACTATCTATCGGCTTAGCATCAATTATTGTTATTTATTAATTTAGCATCGAAAGGTATTGAATTTGCCCTCTTACTCTCTGTGGCTGATCTCCGTATATTTCGGCTTTATAATGTCATTCAGTTTGTTATTTATTAATTTTTTGTTTGTTTCTATATTGCATATACCCTAAAAAGTAAAATCAATTTCTCCTATTAATTTATTAAAGCGATAATGAATTCCAAGGCCATTTAAGTAGGTATACCCACATAATAATAGTATGAGATTGAAAAAAACGAAACTTATTTTCAATCGTAATCGTATATACATATATCTAGATTCTAGAGAAACTAATTTAAAGCGAAGTAGGAAAAAAAAACAATTATTGTAGTTTGTAGATGCCAATTTCAGTAAGTTTAGGTATTTATAATGAATAGGCATTTGTGTGTTACTGTGACAGCTTGATAAATTGTGATCTTGTGTGATTGATTTTAGCCGGTTGATTTGACACAGTTTCCCATTGATTAACGTACACTTTGTATAGCTTCAGGAAGTGAAAGCCTAAAATTAACGTCGAATTTTATTTGAGTCCGATATCATCTATAGCATTGCAACGAGCCGGCATATTGTTCCTGTCCGTCTCCAACAAACAATCATGTTTGGTAATAGGAATATACGAGTATGTATTGTCATTCTAAAGGATCAAGGATTTTGTGTAGGCCTGGAATGGTGTGAAATATGTGCGAAGGGCTCTGACTCTTTACAAATTTTGTGACACTGCAAGTTTTATTAAAACACACCAAAGCTAACTTAAAAAAAAAAGTGGTATTGTTCATGGAAGAGGCTAGGTAAGTTTCGAGACGCAGGCCACATCTAGTGCAGCTACACTCAGGGTAGAGTAAAGCTTAAAATGAGGTTCTGGAGGCGGCCTAAGCATAAGTCACAAGTTCGCCGAGATTGTTAAAAAAGCATTCTCCAAGATATAGACTTCTTAGATTAGAGAGAGCTACCCAAGTGTATAGGAGGTGTAAAATGGTTCTATCCTTTTCCTGGTCAATGCGAAGCTTCTGCAGAAATCGTTTGAAGGGTATAATGTCCCCCAATGAAGCAACGTCCCGTAATCACATTTGCTAATATAGGTACTTATGCAGAACCTCTTTCGTCTTATTCGACTGTTTAGAGAGCATGAGATTCAGGGCGAATCTATAATTCGTGATGAAGACGGTGGCTTCCGGAAGTGATGAACAGGCAATTATTTATTTATTTCGTATAATTGATTGATGAATTGTTGGTTTAATCTACTGAAACTAATTACCACTCTCATTTCACATGCTTTAAATCACAAATGGAAATGTTTTCAAGTGCGATTGCAGGAATATTGGTGGCCGGAACTTGTGTTCATTTCCGTTTTACACATCTATAAGTATGGGTAGAACATCCACGACACTTTAGGCGTCTGATTTGTGATCTCATTCTTAGGCTTTTTTAGCATTGACTGGGGGCAAACGTATCTCTCTGTCCCGTCTCGTGCAAAAATGCAATATGTGCGGCAAAAAAAAAAAAATCTCCTCCGCATAATTTTGAAGGCAGTGTCGCCTTTTTCTCTTATCGAATGCTTGTAGTTCAATCAGTACTGCTACTAACTCTTGCACAAAATCGGATTCATCAAAAAGTCGTTCGATTGATTCCGAATCACTTTCATCGCTAGGTGAATCAACTAATATTGTTAATATTAGGGATGATACGGAGCTTCGACTCCGAATCCGATATGTCGGAACTTCCGGTTTAAATTGCACCTCCGAATCCGACTTCGGTTCCGATATAATCACATCGGAGGTTTATCGGAGCACCATCGGTGACGAGGTGACCGATGAACATGATACATGAGCAACAAAGAATTAGGTATCGAGTTGCGACATTTTACAATACGACTGTCTTTTCACTCTTTTATGTATTTTACATAACTAGGCGGGATTTGCATTGAAGTTGAGAGTGCGTGCGTCAATTTTATATTATTTTCTAATTTTATATTTTAATAATTTGTGTCTGCGTGCGACCTCCGCCTCCGACTCCGATTCAACTCCGACTCCGCGGAGGTTGGTATGACGCTTCCGACTCCGACTCCGACTCCGGTAAAACCACCTCCGTAACAACCCTAGTTAATATAAAGGGTGGTTAAATTTTAAGGGCCGATGTTGAATGTGAACCACACCTAAACGTCAAGTTTTTTCTGCATTTCATTTGACATTTCTCAATTTCAGACTAATGTGGTTTTCCATTGGGACCACCAGAAATCTTTTTCAAATCTCAGATTTTACGGTGCTCATGGAACGCGCAACGAAATTGATCTGCTTTTGTAAATGGATTAGTGCGTTAATTGACAACAATATCAGCTGTTCAAATTGCATTCATTTCTGGCAAAATCGTAAATGCATATCTACCTCAAAAATGTTTTCATTTTTGTAGATACAAATGAAGTATTATTGGTGGTTTGTAGTCTTCAGATGATGAGGGAGATAATGAAAATAATAATAATTCCTCCGAAATCATATTCATAGCTATTTGTGTATTTGCTATTTTGGTTTTCACAAAACTTTGCTCATTTCTCTCGAAAGCAAACTTCTTAAACTGACGTAAAACAGCTGTGCAAATTATATTTGTGTGTGTAGATCTGAAAAAATATCGAGATCTGCAAAACTTGATCCGAATCAATTTGAACCATGCATGGAAAGATACACAATCGAGCAACGCGTTAAAGTTATTCAGGTTTATTATGAAAATGGGCATTCAAATGAAAATGCATATCGTGCAATACGTGATTTTTTCGGTCAATTTAATCGTCCATTTTCACCTCATTGGATTCGTCATTAAGCAGAATTGCCGCATTTGGGCGAATGATAATCCAAAAGTGATTGTCGAAAAACCAATGCACCCATACAAAGAGTGGTTTATGGGCTGGCGGCATCATCGGGCCGTATTTTTTCCAAAATGAGCCCGGTCAGGCAGTTACTGTGAATGGTGTTGGCTATCGTGAGATGATAACGAACTTTTTATGGCCCGAATTGGAAGATATGGATGTGGACGATATGTGGTTTCAACAGGACGGTGCCACTTGCCACACAGCTAACGAAACAATGGCTCTTTTGCGCGACAAATTCAATGACCGTGTTATCTCACGTGGTGGCGATGTCAATTGGCCGCCAAGATCATGTGATTTGACACCGTTGGACTTCTTTCTTTTGGGTTATTTTAAAGAAAAGGTGTACGTCGATAAGCTAGCAACAATTCAAGAGCTAGAAGATGAGATAATTCGGCACACTAACGGCATAGAACCTAAATTGTGCTTCAGCGTCATCGAAAATTTGTACCATCGGATGGAGGTGTAGGTACCATTTATTCAAAATCAACATCGGCCCTTAAAACGTAACCACCTTTAAAATTTCTGAATTGTGTATCTTACTGTCATATTTCATAACATGTGGTATTCGATTGGGCTCAGTAGAGCACTTTTTATGTTCGTTTGGTTCAATAATACAGAAGCGGCAAAAATGGGTTTAGTGGTGAATGAGGGTAAAACAAAATAAATATGCTGTCAACAGGAAGGGACACACAACACCGACGAATCGGACAGAACGTCACGATAGACAGCTATAACTTTGAGGTAGTTAGGGACTTTGTCTACCTCGGCTCCGCTATAAACTCTGACAATGACATTACATCAGAAATCAACCGAAGAATCACACTCAAGACAATCAAGACGGCAATTGATTAGTAAGGCCTTGTCAGGAAGCACTAAGGAGATTCTATATAAGACTCTCATCATCCCTGTCCTGCTCTATGGCGCAGAAGCATGGACCCTAGCAAAAACGGATGAGGATCTTCTTGGTCGCTTCGAACGCAAAATACTTCGAGTGATTTTTGGTCCCGTTTGCGTTGACGGGATTTGGAGGAGAAGATTTAACAGCGAACTCTACGAGCTGTACAGCGGCATCGACCTGGTCAGAAAAGTACGCATTAGTCGTCTAAGATGGTTAGGACATGTAGAGCGAATGGACACCAACGCTCCGGCCGGGAGAGTCTTCGATTTCAACCCGGAGGGACAACTTAGTAGAGGAAGACCTCGCCTTAGGTGGCGCGCGCAAGTGGAAGGGGACCTCAACCAACTTGGAGTGCGCAACTGGAGGCAGTTAGCCAAAGCTCACGCTAACTGTAGAGGCGTATTGGTTGAGGCCCAGATCCACCCCGGACTGTAGCACCACCTTAAGTAAGTAAGGTTCAATAAAAAACTTTTCAGATTTCAGGGCACTTCTTGGATTTTTTCTCAGATTTACCAATACAAGTGCGTTTGAGTTTGACAACTGATGGACTTTATGTACATAAGATTTCGTAAAATGTTTCCACTGCAAAGAAAGGCATTGCAGCGGGTGAATCTATTTTTGTAAATGATTTATGTACAAATATTTAGAAATCAATCGGGATGCAAATTTCGAATGTTTAATACAAGATTTAACTAGTGAATGGAAACGCTTTGGAAACTGTCGAAGGCCACACATATTCGAATCGCACGAATATCAACACAAAAAAGAGCAAGTGACGTTTGTATGTTCGATCTGCGATTAGCCACATGAAATTTGAAATCTGAAAGCGAATCTGAAGAAGCCCAATCGAATACCACATAAATATACTACAAAAGTATTTCCTATCGTGGCGTGACGTCGGCATATCAAAATTTGTTACGAAAAATGGATCGTGATCTTGACAAAGAGCTTGCACATAGCGAGATTCATGTATAGAATATTCTGTCCCTCTGGCTAGGCCCCCAAATGAGCTCTATTTTTAATTGTTCCGCCATTTCGATGACAGATGAGCGGCATTGAAGTAACGGATAAAAAAGGTAATCCCTTGTACAGATATAACAAAACCTCAACAACGACACGCTATAGTGATTAAAGAAACGGGAGTGATTCGAACGGAAGATCCAAGATCTTAAGACCTTGGGGAAAAAAGCTTCCTCCCAGTGTCTGTTTTGGGCCCCTCTGTACAAAAACTTCGGGTTCCATTTTAAGCTCAATATTGCCTACATTCTATAGTTTGCAATAGATGTTATAATTTACAGCTGTCAAGTACTTTGAACAATCAATCCATAGTCGCAGTTGGAGCAGTACTTGGGACTCCACTAACGTACAGACGCACAGGTTGTCCGCACACGACTTAGTTGACCGTAGTGGATGTCGTTTTTCAAGTACAGTCCACAAGACGATCACGCCATACGTTAGTAAAGGTCTGATGACGGATAGAGCCAGTAGATGATTAATCCCCACTTACTTCCAACAGCTTTTTTTACAGCAGAACCGAGCCGTGGAGACTTCCTTTTCTTGGGCAGGATGCTGGGTTTCTAGCTTAATTTGCTGTCTAGAGAAAAGCCTAAGTATTAGGAAGCACGAAAACAGTTTAGTTTAGTTTAGGGGGAAGTTAAAAACGTTGAGAATCTAATATATGTGAAAAGGACCGGGTCGGTTTTTTTTTTGGGATTGACCACTAAGGCCATAAAGGGAGAGACGATGTTAGGTGTTTCTCTGAGACAACAGAAGCAATGAAATCTGCATATACATACACCCTGAGAAACCAGCCAAGAATGGTCTGGAAAATTACCGACTTTTTACTTTTTACACACATGCATCCCAATACACATCAAAAGAAAAGGCGTACATAATGACACTACTTATTTAATATTTATTTATGTATAAAATCACATTTCTCTAATGCCATATTAATTCAAAAGAAAAATATTTTTGTTTTCTTTTGTTTAAAATACCGTATAACATTAAATATATATAATAAAATGTAATAATCATAATAATGAGGACGACATGATCTATGCCCATAAAATGTCTTAGCATCCCGACGAATGTTCAATAAATTTGTAACACAAAGTGCATGTAATTAATGTTATATATAATACTTTTTAATTTCTCGAACATTTATGAAAATCCATACCACAAATAAAATTAAATTAAAATACATATTCTTGTTTGGTGTTGCTTAAAGGTGAAGATTAGACTCGTTGAGTTCTGCGTTCAGAAGGTACTGAACATAGCCGATGGCTTTGCCGGAGGACTCGGAATGTCCCAGGTGTAAAAACTTGAGGAACTCATTCTGAACAAAGTTCCTCAGAGTGATTAAAATTTCGGCATCATTTTCGCACATGTCGAACTTGATCCAGCTGTCCAAAGTCAGCATGCTTCTCCGGACAATTGGATCCGACTCATTGTCGTTAAGTTCATTGTTGTGGAGCTCTAGTTCGGAATCATCCTTACCATCGGTTTTCACTACGTGTTCACGTCCGCACTGTAAAGCAATGAGAACGGGTGCGATCAAGGTGTTCATGTTGATGCTGTACATGCTGTAAAGTTTGGATTTCTCATAGTAGACAAGCCAATCGTAGGGTAGCGTGCTTGCGAATTCCTTCAACATCTTCTTGCCAGGGGGATTGAGTGAGGAGCTTCGCTGAAGGATCAGCTGCTTGTCAGCGCCCGATTTAATAGACATTCGCTTGCGATCAATAAGTGCAATGTTCGGGTAGAGACCAGCTACCATGCACAATCGAATTATATTCCAATCCGAGTTGTTTGTTTGTTTATCCTGTGTTATTGAATATTTGGTTACAATCAGATCGTATATCTGGCGCCTGGTTGCGCAAAATATCTCCATGCAGGGCTCAGAGAGGAAGAGTTTGTTACAGAACTCTTGCTTTTTTCTCTTGTTGGTCCTTATGGCCATATATGAGTCGTACAGAACCAAGATGCCCATGTGGTCGCTGTAATAGTCGCCGGACAGCGACTTGCGTTGGAAAGACGCTTGTCCTTGCAAAGAACGATCGGTCGGTAGTGTAAAGGGGTCTTTTACCGAGTGGAACGCCACAATAGTTATGATCGGATCAATGCATTTAAAGAATATGCCATACAATATGGCTTTGCCCAGTTGCACATCAACTGGTATCTCAACCAAATGTCTGCCCAGCTCAGTTACCTGTTCGTCGTCCGTAAAGACGCCGATTATTTTAAGTTTCTTGATCGCATTTTGTACTATTATACCCGAGGGTGGATTCAAAGCGCGTGATAAGAAAGTTTGTACCTCCGCTTGTGGATCAAATGATTTTGCGTACAGGCATATCTCGGTCAATGGGATACGCATAAGCTCTGGAATGCAGTGCCTATTCATGAGTTGGTACTTTTCCGTGGAATACAATCGATAGCATACTCCGTTTTGTGTTCGGCCGGCGCGTCCAGATCTCTGGTTGGCATCCGCCTGAGATATCCACATGGAACGCAACTCTGACGAACCGGTGACAACATCGTATGTCTTCATCTTTACCTTTCCCGAATCAATGATAAAAGCTAGATCCGGAATTGTGATTGATGTCTGACCGATGTTGGTCGACAGAATAATTTTTCGATTCCTCTGCGGCTGCATAGCCGACCGCTGGTCATTAGATTCCATTTGACCGTGCAGTATGAATATTTTGAATGTACCGCCAGGTAGGGTGCTGGTGATGAGATCCCTTTGCGCTACAATATCATTGTAGCCAGGCAGGAAAACCAGTATCGAACCAGGGTGCTTACTTCGATACAATCCCTCCAGCAATGACAATATCAAATAGTGATCTACTTCATTCTCATCGTGAAACTGCTGTGTATATGCTGACAGTAATATCTGTTTTTCAGATAGTGTCTCATTATTTTGCTGTGCATGCCCAAGCAGCTGCAGACAGATGCCATCATCGAAAGCGGCAGCGTACGTCATAGCTGTCTTACCAGCGAAATCGCGAATATTAGTATTTGCTTTGAGCTGCATGAATCTCTGCACATATTGTGGTATATTGCATTGAGCGGCAGCAATGAGAGCCGTCTTTCCACTCTTCGAATGGCGCAAGTCAATGGCGATACCTTCGTTTTCAATATAGTATTGCAGTTGATCGAAATATTCAATGGTACTCTCGAGCCTGAGGTTGACCTCTTCTATGTCGTCGATAATAGCATCGAAAATACTTTGGGTTTGCTCATCGGCGATGGGCACTGCCTTTGTTGTTGGTATTTCTGCTGGCGACAGGCGTAGATATTTCTCCATGAGAGATGTGCGGTAGCCAGTGTGAAAGAGAATGTCCTCCAGATGATATAACTTTACGTCATAACCTTGTCCGGGAACATTAACGATGGGACAATTACCAAAATAAGTCGAAAGCAATTGAATATCCATCGTGGCCGACATCAGAATCACTTTGAAGTTTTTATTGTATTTTAAATGTTCCTTGATGGCGATTAGTATGAAATCAGTGTCCTTGTCGCGCTCATGTATTTCGTCAATTATCAAGTGGGTAATTTTCTGAAAGAAGTCTCGTGCATCTGCCATAATCGATCGCAAAACACAACCGCTTGTTGTGTAAATAAGGTTGGTAGTCCTTCGCACGCGACCTAAAAACCGTAAATAGTTTGGTGGTTAATAATTTTGTTGGTTAAGAGTAAAGTTTAATAAATAATAAGCCGAGCATTAAAAAAAAACTCGAAGTATTAGTTTTGATCAGGAACTGTTGCACTACCGACTCAGCTTAATGAATAGAACCTCAGAGTCGTTTTCATGATCTCCATGGCGCCATTTAGTCTCCTTAAAATGCTCACAAAATCCTGTCAGCAAACCAATTGGGCCTCTACTAGCGGGGGAAGTACATAGGGGAGAGGGGGGCACCTTAGGATCTTTTTTACAAAAATCGCTCTAGATCCATTAAAAAGCGGAGTATCCATTCGGATCTTGAAAATTATTATTACATGTTGTTTTATCTTTGAATTTTATATCCAAATAAATATGTATAGTTATGATTTATATACTTTTTATTTATTTTAATAATCTCTTTAAAGTGTCCCATACTGCCCCTCTGGGGGGGGGGGCACCTTAGGACAACCATGGGGCAGTTTTCGACATGTCTAAGAAAAACACTCATTAGGAGAGGTCTCCTTCTTTTTCTTCTAATTTCTGACCATTAGTTCAGAGATAAATCTAAACAAATAAAACCAAAAACAATCACACTGAAATAGATTGTTCAAAGTGATAAAAGGGGGCAGATTAGGACATGTCCAAAAGTTCCCTTCGCGCATTGTCCAAAAGTGCCTCGAAAGGGATAGAGCCCCCGTCCTAAACTGCCCCCTCTCCCCTACTCGTTTAAATATTAAACCTACGTGAACCCAAAAGGGTTCAGGTCGATACTCACGTTTTGTTTAAAACCGCATACGACAGCACTTATACAGACGAGTTATATAGACAATCACCCCTATCGAGGTATCTGTTCGGAGCGGAGTTTTCTACGATCTGTACGAAATCGGAGAAATTCCATTCAAGGTATCCGGATTTGGGAGCCGTCGTTCCACTGGTGACCTGTTAAGCTACGTAACGCACTTATGGACACAATCAATTGAACAACACGGCGAATCCAGAGCCGTAGCCTTGGACATATCAAAGGCATTTGACCGAGTCTGGCATTGAGCCCTATAAGGCAAGTAAGCGTCTTACGGATTACCACAACAACTCTGCGGATGGATGCAAAATTTTCTTCTGGGAAGATCGATCCAAGTTGTTGTAGATGGTGTATCATCCAATTCGTTTGCTATAAATGCAGGAGTGCCCCAAGGATCTATTCTTTCTCCAACTCTATTTCTTCTTCACATCAACGATTTGCTGGGATCGACAAATAATAATATCTACAGCTTTGCAGATGACAACACTCTTTTATCCTCCATCTCGAACAATGGGTCTGTGAATACGGCTACATCACACAGTCAGACATGTGAACAAATTAATTCTCTAAATGATGATCTGGACAAAATCTTGAAGTGGGGAAAGGACAATTTGGTTGTATTTAATGCAAACAAGACACAGTTCACAACATTTTCCAGAAAAAATGCATCAACAGTTCCTCAGATCCAAATGGATGACCATCCAATCCATCACAAGGACTCTATGCACCTTCTAGGAGTCACAGTCACTTCAGGAATCACATGGCAGAACCACATATCCTATATCGCAAAATCGGCGTCCGCAAAGTTGAGCTACCTATTTAGAGCAAAGAGGTACTTTAGCCCCAACAACTTCTCCTTCTCTACAAAGCACAGGTAAGACCAGGCTTGGAATATTGTTCCCATATATGGAGCTCGGCCCCAAAACATTCACTTAACCTGCTTGATAGCATACAGAGACGAGCAGTTCGACTCATTGGAGACCCTACACTCACATCGAATCTAAAACTGTTGGTGCACAGAAGACAAGTCGCTGACCTATGCTTGTTCTATAGGTACTTACATGGTAGATGTTCTGAGGAACTCAAAGACATTATCCCTCGAAATGCAACTTTTGGGCGCCCAACAAGACAGGCTGCTATTGCTCATGACCAAACAGTACACTTAGCAACCTCGAGGACATTAACTTTCCAAAACTCCTTCTGTTACAGGACAAGCAAACTTTGGAACTCGCTTCCTGGGGATATATTTCCAGAAGACTACAATTTGCAGCAATTTAAGTGCAGAACAAACTTACACCTGCAGGCATCTCGGGGCGCTGTTGAAGCGTTATAGGTTCGCCTTTCTCGGGAGAAGTATATAAAAAAAAAAAAAAAAAAACTTTCGGAAAAATTTTCCGATGACATATAGAGCACCTTTGTCGCATTGCATGGAACCGCGTTGTACCACTTACTTTTCACAGTCAAACGTCACATTTTTTCCGAAGCTCTCCGACAACGAATTGCTGCGGAACATTTTCATGTGAACGCATTTATATGCTTCATTTATTTTATTCCGAAACGGATACTTCGAATGCAAAATGAGTTCCGATCGGATTTGATTTTCGTATCGGAATTTATTTCGAACGTACACTTCGATAGGGATGTATCGTGTATGTCTATTTTTGGAGTCCAAGCCAAACACGGCAATCTGCGTTAGTGTTCCCAGATTTTGAAGACTGTTTTCCCCTTTTTTTATCAGGAATAGTTTGAGCTTTCCCCTAAATTAAAAAAAAAAATCCTCTTTTCCTCCCCTAAGTGAAATTTGCACTTGCTTTTATAAGAAAAACTTTAAAACTGTAACTGTTTCTGCACATATCACATAAAAAAATACATATGACACAATAATTTCGGTTTGTACTAGACATAATATCGAAACGAGTGCATGCATTCAGGTGCACTAAAAGTCCTACGTAGACGTTCGATGGGCTATTTTCTTTCATGTTTAATATGAACAATTCATTCTTTGAAATTTGTTTATAATGAAAATACGTTTTAATTTTGTTTTTAAACATTTACTGTTTAACAGAGATTTTCTATTTTTTCCTGCTTTTCATTCAAAAAGCGCCAAATGGCGCTCAATCCCGGACCACTTATATGCCCAGAATTTCGATGCGCTCTGTTGCATTAACATCGAAATCAGCCTAACCGCGAGCATTAAAGTAAATAAAAAGTTAATTTAAGAAACCCGACTGACTGTAAAAAAGATTTGAAAAGATTAAAACAAGACACTTTCAAGTATGTATAACTAATTGGCAGTCGGAGGCTGCGCATATTTTTGTCAGATTTAAGGGTAGTATCCGATTGTCAATTAGTTATACTTGAAAGTGTCTTCTTTTAATATTTTTAAATATTTTTTAAATTAACTTCTTTATTTTGGGTTTTTTCTTTTTTAATTTATATTTTTATATTTATTTGTTTAGCCTACGACACTCCAATTTAATCGCACTCACTCCTCAAAACCGGTCAAGCCGTTTTAGCTACACATAGGAACGTACATAGGATACCCGCGAAACACATAACCCTCCCTGTGTGCAGTCGGGTAAAAAATATTTGAGAGAATGTTACATAAGAGCGCATCGTAGCTTCTTAAATAGCACACAACTTGCGTCACTCACATGTCAAAAACAGGGGTAGAGACAAATGTATCCTCAATAACTTGCGTACTCTGCTGACGTTGACATCATTGGCAGAACTCAGTGACCTGCATTTGCAGGAATTGGTACGTAAGCAGCAAAAATGGGTTTGGCAACGAAGAGGGACATACAATCACGAATTTGACGTAAGTAGATATAATGGTATCTTCTTCTTCTTCGATCCGCCATAGACTCTGAAGGTAGTATTTGCCAGGAAACTATTACGAGACTCTATATAAGAGCCTCGTCATCTTAAAGTGCAAAGGAACATCGCAAGTTCTTCAAAATAACGAAGCTACTGGAGTCCGAAACTATACGAACTTAATATCTGATGATGATGAAGCTTTTAACAGCAGCTAATCTTTTTGATCCACAATTTGCCCGTTCCGACACAACCGATCGGATGTCAAAACCACATAGCTTGATAGGCTATAAGCACCACTGTAAATATGCAGTTGCGGAAATCTCATTGTAAACAAAATCATATTCAACACACTAAAACATCTTAAGACGCCTATTACTGTGAGCGCAGGGATCGTTTATACGACAAAGGATCATTGCGAGCAGTAGTTACTTCTAAAAGAAAGCTTGAAGTGGACCCTCACAAACAAGAACCAATTGAGTAACCATAAGACTCCATTAGAGAATCGGCAGGAATTGAAATCTTCCAAAAAATATGTCAGGTTCGCATAGTATAATTTTAGATTCCAAAGCTCTATAGCTAATTTTTCTGACAACGGTTTAAGTAGATGATAGCAGATGCAAAACTAAAAAGCACGGCAGATATTATATCTATATATATAGATCAAAGAAAGATGCGAAATCCGCTTGAACTTACTTTCCAAACGAATTTGATACCCAACCGATTCACCAATGGGTTCCCCACGTTCTTCGGCGACCCGATTTGCAACAGTTACAGTTGCAATACGCCGAGGCTGGGTGCAAATAATGCGGCACGGTTTATTCAATCTCGCATATTCCTCAAGGATGTATTGCGGAACCTGGGTTGTTTTTCCAGAACCAGTTTCTCCATTTATGATGATAACCTGCAATGGTAGGATTTGAAAGCACATCGTTACCCAAGTATGACTATTGCACTTACTGAATTATTGCGCAGCACTTCGTTTATTCCATCCTGATACAGAAAGATTGGCAATTCCATTTTATCCTTTAGTAATTGTCGATTGATTCGTATTGGCCTGGGTGGGACCAAACGAGTGCACAAGCCCAGCATTAAGCTTTCCTGGCGTATTCTACTTCGTTTTCGCAAAGCGTTTTTGTCGCATATGGAATTTGGTTGAAATATTGTTTCCTTTAGCTGGCTTAGCAATGGTTTATAAAAGTATGTTCGTGCCTCGTCGCTTAACGATAAGATCCTTGTGTCGCCCAACATTCTAAGTTTATTCGGTAGTGTTATCTGCAATTCGCGTTGATTCTTACCGCCAAAGCTTCGAGATTTTAAACCAATGGAAGCAGCATATTTATGCAGAAATTTGCGTTGATCGTTTGGCAGGCCGCTGAGGATTAATATGTCAGAGTCTCCATAGTCAAGAAAATGGGTTATTTTAGCTTTTAGTTCTCTCTGCAATCCTCGGGGTATATTTTCTTGTGACTTTAATTGCTTGTTAGCCATTGGCCCAGCTGTGTAATGATGAAAAAGTAAACACCTTTTTCCGCGCAAAATGTATAATCCAAGTACAAAACAAACACACGGTCTACGTAAAATGTTTATTATGTTGTATTTTATATAAACTATAAAGAACTTTTTAATAAAATACACACATCGAGAGGGGTTTTGTTTTATATGGTTATGGCGCTGTCAAATTGTAAGTATGCTTCAAACAAATATTGTATATTTGTCTCTTTCGTAGAAGAGTCGTCCAAAATGAATCGTTCAATTACTTGTTGTATGAAACTGTCCCATTTGACTCTATTAAAAAAAAAAAACGTAGGCTCAAAATAGTCAAACATACCTACGAATTGTAGCTCACAAAAAGCAATTCGTAATTTTGTTCCTATCAAGCAGGTGGCAGGTAGAAAACACAGTCACAATTACAAGTGCTCTTAACTTTGGCGGATCCACAGTTTGGGACGAATCAAGGACTCAAAATCAATTAACAATGATCTCCCTCTCCAATTACTTCCGTTCTGAATTGAATGCCTGTCCGCGCTACTTGGGCCGAGATCTTACTGAATAGAGTTGTCCCTTTGGATTAGACGTGAGGCTGTACGAACCACAGTACTAGTGCCAGTTCTTCAGATAATAATAGCGTATTTCATCAATTTCCGCTAGTCTTTATATAGGGTGTCTTAATTCATAAACAGCAAGAAATATCTGCTATTACAACTTATGCAGTATTGCTCACTGCACTACCCAATTTCGAAGAGAAGATTGCATCAGTGGCAAGAAGCAGGTAGGCAAGCAGAAAACACCATTCAGTTCTACTGATAACTAGCGTCCCTTAAAATTATAATGTGCTTTAGCTTTATTTATTTTATTATTTTTTTTATTCGACTAATCATCCGATAAAACATCATCTTCATCGCTATCATCAGAACCGAATTCATTATCACCACCCATCTTTAGCTCGTCGATTTTCTTCAGAAGAGCATCACGTGAATGTGGAATTCTTTTGGGTATCGCCCTAGGTTCAATTGCATCTTCATCGTCCTCCTGGTTTTCATTGTCACCATTCGCTTCTTCCTGATTCGCATCTTCATCAACTGTACCCCGTTTCATGTAGCGGAGGAATGCGCGACGCTTCCTCTCTGGGAATGACTTGATTAGCCTTTCCATTTCGACCTTCAGCTTGAGCTCCTCTTCTGGCGTGGGTGCCGGAGGTTCAATTTCCACTTCACCAGCAGCCTTCAGACACTTTGCACAAACTTTCTGTGATAGAGCACACCCACGACAGAGCACATGGTAAGCTTTACGAATGTTTCTCTGTTGGCACTTAACACAAGTTTTAGGCTGGCTGAGAGGCTTATACTTTTTGTACTTAATTTTCCATTCTATCACTTGTTTACAATGCTGACATACTTCTGAAATGTGCAAGGAATTCAACTTTTTTTGCTGTGGTGTCTTGTCGTGCAGATCATTTTTGAAGACATGACGATTTTTATACTTTTGGGCACGTTTTCGTTCAGCGTTTCCCCGTTCGGTACTCATTGTTCACACTGTTGATTAATTGAAATTGGTAAATACGATTTTAATAAAAAGAATAACCGAAAAGAATTACCTACCTTTATTTTCCTTTTGCAATGATTATCACAGAAATAGAATAGCGTGCTACTGGCTGTCACTAAAAATAAACAAATTATTGGGACATGACAGTCATTCATAACCTCACAATAGAGCTGTCATTAGTTGTGGATCCCATGAGTGAAATCAAAATTTATAACCTTATGGGTTTGTGTACATGATTGAAGTTGTTTTTGCTAGGTACACTAATGGAGTCTTATTTAATATTTGACCTCGGGCCGGATTCGCCAGGGATTTCACCATTTTTCTGCAAAAAACTAAATGGAGTTTTTTTTTTATTGGATTCCCGCCCCGTTTTTTTTTGAAGTGAAACTTCTTATGCGACTTCCAACTCAAGGCCGCGTTAAACGTTTAACGCTAATAATTGGATACTCAAAGGCGTGAGCGAGGGTGAGGGTAGCGCACATTGCACAGCACAAGCACGTTCATATGAAAAGAAAAGAAAAGTGGTGGTTGTTTCTGAGGAAATGCGCACATGGCTGTTGACGTGCGCTGATGGACTTATGGTGGTGTATATAGAAATTGAGTTCAAGGGTTTTGTTTCAATGGTTGTTATAGTACATACCTACATACGTTGATACCTACAGTATAGAATTGAAGAATTGAAGAAGTAAGACGATATAGGTGAATTATGTATGTTGTTTGATTTATTGAAGTGAAACTTCTTATGCGACTTCCAACATATCGTATCTTACTTTAGTTGTCATTATCCCATTGTAAATGTTATGGATTTGGATATTTCTCCACTCGAAAATGATAATTAAAAGATGCGATCAATTGTGAATTGTAAGCAATGTTAATAAAGTTTGTCTTAAAGCCTAGTATTCTGCTCGCGCTAAATTTTATCTCCCATACAAAAATGGCTACAAAGATCAAATTGAGCGAGGCAGTTTAGCAAAGCATCAGTATCCTGTTCGCACGTTAAATCCTTCATTTCATATATGTAGATGGGCGGATGAAAAGTCTCCACTCATTTAGCTCGCGAAATAAATGTTCGGTGCATTAAATCGAAGATAAATTTTGACATAAAAAAACGGAGGAAAGTGTTTGTGTTGTGTTTGCAATGATTTGATTTAATTTTTTGCGGAAAACGCAGACAATGTTTGCGTGGTAAATAAAAGAAAACGCAAAGCCAAACAACAGAGCCAAAACAGAGATACATATAAATATAAATAAAGCGAATCGATTTTCAGGGGGACTTATGCTCTCATTTGGCGTCGTCTTTTGGGTAATAACAAGTGTTCCACTACGGTAAGGAGATTGTGAAAAGTTTGAGGACACATGTCGAACTTCTTCTTATAATTTCTAGGTTTCTTACGTCTTTCAAGTTTGAAATTCGAAAATTCTATTAAAATTACGTTTACTGATATCTGTCATGGTACCTACTCATGGTTCATAAGCATATGGGTTTTGTCCCATCTATATCATGTTTAATAATAATTTAGCGTCCATTTATCTTTGGTGTTGAGAAACGACGTTGAGACTAGGGGCGCTAAAATTTAGCGCGAGCAGGATACTAGGCTTAAAGAAACAATACGATTTCACTAAAAATCAATTTCTACCCCTTCCTATTTTCATTTCCAAGTTACGAAGTTTCACTTCTTCCGCGCGGAGGGACTCCACGCACTATTTTTTTTTTTTCACTTCGGTTCATGCAAAAATTAAGATTCCAACCGCATAACCGACAGATATATCAAATTCTTAAAATTAGGGTAGTTAAACGAACCCGCTTAAGCACCCAAAGGAGGCAGAAATCCGAATCCTGTTATCTACCTCAAGAAGGTTGTTAACCGATTTGCTAACCTACGGAGAGATTTTTTTAAATTTAATTAGAAAACTAGTACTTTCTTTAGTATGTATTTCTTTTTTTTTTTTTTTTTTTGACATAGTAGGTACGAGAATGGGAAGGAGAGAAAATGTCATTTTTGGCATGAAACACAAAGTTTGCTGAAATGAAATTGTATGCGTTTTGATTGAGGTACTTAAACGAGGGTAACCTGAGCAAATCAGCAAATAAAATTGGCAAATAGAGGGCGTTAAACCGAATGTGGTACTTAAGCGGTAGGTACTTATCCGCGTAAATGTACACAGAAATGTGTAAAAAATGTATAGATTTGAGATTTGTGGGCAATTAAGCGTGTTGGCGGGTACTTAAGCGTAAAGTACTTATCCGGGTTTTACTGTATACTTAAAACAAACATCCTATCTCAGCGAAACTTATGTCACCTCCCCAAGTCAGTCTGACGTTATGCAAGCGTTTAATAAAATAAAAAGTGCTAGTTAGATATCTCCGGTTTTGCTTTTTTATCTCAATTTATCTCGAGAATTATGTCCGGTTCTGTTTCAAATTATCCGGGTACTCTATACTTCAAAAAGTGAACTACTGTTATCTACAAACTTGGATCGGGCATCAAAAAAATGTTGAGACTCGTGTGTCTCATTTGCGCTGTTTGTATACAAATTTTCTTCTAATGAACGTTTTCCTATGACATTAAATAACATCAAAAATGAAACTTAACTTGTTTGGAATTTTTGAATCGCTTCAATTTACTTCCACATCCTCAAGGAAAGTCCAGGGGCTCAGAAATTATTGTGCTTTCAGAAGGTCAAGAGCATGTATACAAAAAAATTGTTTCTAAAGTGGTCAAGGGTACCTTCTCGAAAAAACATGAAACTAACGTCCTAACGGAGCACCTCAGGATACTAGGGACGCCTGAATGGAAATCATAAACAATAGCTTCCCAAATCGCGCTGATTGTTGTCTGCATTCAATTATTGTTCATTTAATTAAAAATCTTTCTTTATTTCAGATACAACGCCGAAATATTTTGAATGAAAAATGCTGGATCTAAAGTTGTGTCTATTGGATCTGATTCGTCCCTCTGGATCGTGCGCAAAGCAGAAGAAGTCGCTTAAGGACATATCGGCCAGATATCCATCTGATTTAATGCAGAAGTACAACGACGTGAATGTCATATTTTTCAATGAGAACTTGTCTATGGCGAGAAAGTATGAAATGCGAAATTTTGCGGGAAACGGTCTGGGTCATTACAAGTCGTACAATCCTAATTCGAATAGCGCAAGCGGGAGTGACCGATATTCACGTCGATCAACGAAATCGCTTCGTGGATATGATTCTGAAAGCTTAAGACTTGATTTCTCTTCTGGGAATGGCACCGAACATGAACTGGACTATAGCTCCTATGAAACGGATAGTGTAGAACAGGACAGAGCTAATGACGACGAAGACCAATTGGACTCGTTTTGTACTCTGTGCACGTCAACGTTTAGTTATACGCAGTTTTGCCGATTTTGCGAGAATTCATTTTGCGGATCCAAGTGCGATTCACAAAAGAGGCAACAGCAACTGTACGAAAGTAGATTTTCTACACAGAGGTAGGTATTTATTACTGTTTTATTTATAAAATGTAGATATTAAGGACTATTCACATGAGAGCGAATTGCGAACTGCGAACACGCGAATATTCGTGGTTTCTGACACTTCATTCACATGAAAACTTTTTTTGGTCGCAGATACCCGCGTATCAGTTTCATTTTTAAAGGTTAAGTTCGAACGAATTTTTCATTCGTGGGTTTGTGGATCGCGACTGTTTTGTGTGGATTGTGAATAAAGTGTGACAGTTCGCGGCAAGCATTTTCAATTCGCGGGAAAATTGCTTTGATTGTTAATTTAGCTGTTTAAATCAATTGAGAGTAATGTTTTTTTAGATTAGATGTTAGATTAATTAAACATAATGGTTTTGTGATAGAACAAATTAAAATTTTCAATTCATAAATGCAGTTAAATTGATTTGTTCGCAATTCGCCTATTCGCAGTTCGCTTTCATGTGAATGGTCCTTTATTGTGTTTTTTTTTATCGAATAATTTTGTTGTTAAATCCGACGATAACAAGGGTATTTAGTTTGGAGATGTTTGTTTGACGAAATGTCAGAAAGGAATGAAAATACATATAAAATCGAATTGATAGTTAAACTAGGAGTTAGACAGTGATACTAGTTAGATATTTAAGGCCAAGATTTGTTTTTAACATAGTGTGGTGTGGAATGTCGAACTTAAAATGGTGAAATGAAAAGCAACCCCTGCGAACACTAAGCAAGTTCCATTTCCAGTTGTAATTGGGAACGCAAATACGTCAAATGTCAATGTCATCTGTCATCTGTAAAGTTAACTCACCACACTCCTACAACTTTCTAGTTTATTCTAGAACCACTATCTCTGTCTATAGCTAATTGTAGAACCATCCAGAATAGTTGGAATACCTACACGAGAAAATTCCAGTAGGTGGCAGAGCGGATATAAAAGGGCATGTTTGAGAAGAGAGAAACACAGTTGATTTGTAGACAGAGTGATTGGTAAAGTTCGAAATAGTAATCGGTTGTGAGTGAGATAAATATATGTAAAGTAATGCAGTGAATTAAGTAGTGATTGGATTGAAACGTTTAAGAACTGACTTAAGCGATAATGTTTTGGTACTTAAAAAGTGAATAATTAGAAAGTGTAAATAATGTGATTTTATTGGAAAAGTTAAACAGAATAGTGTTTTATCTTTTGGAATCCCAGCCTGAATACAACAATATCATATAGGCGTACGGGAAGAACTTGTCGTAATTTAATATTTTAAGCCGTCATGTCAAATCTTATCAAAGGCTTGTGAGACGTCAAGGAATACGCTTGAGCATATCTTTTTTTCTTCAAATGTTTTTGAGGGATCTTTTCCGAATAATAAAGGCAAAAATCAAACAAAGGTAACGCTGACCGCGAGAATACAAAAACAATTCAAGTTGCTAAGTCAACGCGTTCGGATTCCTAGTCACGACGAATCTAGTTGACGTTTTACATAAACTAGGTATCCGAACTAGCTGTCCGAATGTCCCCATTGAACAGTCGTTCAACTTGCACGCACACGAATTCATTTTGCAGGCCTTTTGATTTGACACAAGCGAAAAGCCAATTGCAGAAAACAGAAGTCAAATAAAATTCGCGGCGCGCATAAGTGAGATGGATAAGTGGGAAAAATACCAACATTTTACAGGATTTTTGGGCTTCTTCATTCATGGAAACGATTTTGGGCTAAATTTTTTTTAAGGTTTGGGCGCTTAAAGCAGACCAAATGATGGCAACCCTGCTCCATTCTCCGATTCTCCGTTTATTAAACCATGTTCTCTTTCCATTGGAATTCATGCTCATGCACACAGCACACATATGGATTTAGACATAACTTTGTGCACAAACGTGGCTCTCGGTCATTTCATCCATTAGAGTAAAGCGTGTTTTCTCCTCTTACGCTTCCATTCATGTAGTTAACCTCATCAGCAAAAACATTTCGCAATTTCCAAATTCCAAATCTAAAGAACTACGGTGCACGAGTGACAGTCGCACTTGGCCGGTTTTTTTAAATGTTAAAATTTACTGAAAGCTTCTACATCAGTATTTTAAAGCTCTCTCTACTTGTAAAGTGCAATTTTCACTAGACAGTTGACTTGGCTATTCAATGAAAATGGAGCAAATACACGAACCATTCTCGAAAGAAAAATGTATCCCAAGCTAGCTAACAACTGGTATCGAAAGACACAACGTGATCGTCGAAAGCTTTTTTCCACAGAAATGGATCTACCGTCGAGAGTGAGAGTGCATTCGTAGAGCTCTAACCTTATAGTGAAAACTGAAATAAAGCACACTTCATGATAAAAACTAATTTAACGATTATTAACGCACAAATAATATGCTACCAGTCTACAGTCTTCTCAAGCCTATTCAATTGCAACCCAACACACATATGCACAAACGTATAAACCTAAACTATGCAATTCCAAACGGTGCATACTGACGTGATGAATGGCGAGTAAAAAGATACGAACAAACTTTTGAATTTTGCTTTCTTCACTAACTTATATACTGCATCTACTAAGTAAAAACACCTCAACATCACACAACACACAGCTGCAGTGGCTGTGGCTGTGGCTGTGGCCGAAAGAACTATGCAACTGTTATGCGTCGATGAAGAGATGAACAGTCAGCCACCTTTAATTTCCTTTCTTCGGGACCAATTCCTACGAGAAATCTTTCTTGGCTCATAAACTCCCCGGCCATTGTTGCGTTAGCACGTGATGGTGATCTTTCTGTGGCTTCTTCAAACTTGTATCTCTCTTGGGTGTTAATACTATTTGTGAGCCAAATTTCTTCTCACCAAAATACGTACTCATCAATCATCGTGTGCATATTTTATAATTTGTTCGATCTTCGTGGTCGTGTTGTTGTTTTGTTTTAAAAGAATTTTTCCCGCAGTTGTAGTTGTGTCTTGCATTTCAGATGTTTTTACTCGGGTGTCGGTTCGTTGTTTAAACACTCTTGACAAAGTTCATAACGTGCAAATAAATGTTGGAAAGTGTTATAAATATATTCCCCCTCATTCCAGTGATATCCGCTAATAAATCCGTTCGTATGTGAAAAATGATAACTAATTCATTTTCTTATATAGCATAAATAAATAAAAACATACAAAATAAAAATACAAAAATATCAAAAACACCATCGCGGTATCAGTGAGAGTTATGAGAAATTTAATTATATTTGGATAACTGCTTTCAAAAGGTTTGTTTTGTTTTCAATATCACTTAGTACTGTTTGGGCGGGACTAATAATCAGTTTTTCGCCTTCACTTTGAACGAATTCTCAACCGAGATGTTTGCGGCTGTACGAAATGTTAATTCCCTGTTATTTGGCTCATTAGAGTTAAATGGAACTCTGAAATTGAAGTAGTAAGAAAATTAAAAAAATTTTAGATCAGTTTTTCGACACACTCACAAACACTCATTAAGGTAAATGGCAGAAAACCGATACATTCGTTTTGAATTTTCGCCAAATTCGAATTGTACTGTAGTAATACGAGTTTAGATTAAAAGTTGATACCTATAAAAAATCGATGATAATAATAAGCCCATGAAATGGATACGTAATTGACTAAAGATCGCTCTTAAGTCTATTTTCTCAATTAGCCTTCTGCATTATCTATCGGAAGTCTATATTTGCACCCGATCAAGTTGGCTCGGCTTACGAGAAGCGAATAAGGACGATTAAAAGATTTTGAAACAAAGTGTCGAAGGGATAGCCGCCTAACTGATTTATTTTCAAGTGCAATTCAAAAATCGTTCCTCATATTTTTACATGGAGGCACTCTGTATACATAACTTGAAGAAGTTTCTTTCACCTCTCATCAGTGTCAAACCGAATTTGACTATAGCTGGGGTTACTTTACACTTTTCTTTTCTTTTTTTCATCGGTTGTTGTTTAAGTTTCTGAAATTGAGCAAAAAGGAATGGTTTGCTGTTGCAACTAAATTGTACACAACTGTGAATGGTACTTAATGACGATTACATTTGTTTGTATTTATATTCTTTCAGTCGGAAACAAGCCAGTCGACTATAATGTTCCACTAGTTTCTTTTCGATTCAACAATTTTACAACTAGTGCAGGTACTTTATATGGCTCTTCGGAAAATTAAAGACTGCGGTCGCATCATATCGAGAGCAGTTGCAACAGTTTCACATTTTTTCGAAAGACTATGGGCTTTACTAATAATCGTTTTTAACCTTCACCATATAAATATTTTGTAGGTCACAATATGCAATTTTGTATGGAAACTTTCGTCATTCTGAGTTCGAAAAATTTTAGCCTGGACAATAAAAAATATAATTAAGAGGAATTTCATAATACCACAAGATGACAAGATGACAATAAGAACAGGTTGATTTTAAAACGTTTGTAACTTTAGTACTTGAAATGGGAACCAGCGTTGCCACCTTTATCACATTTGAAGGAAAACTACTACATTTTGAAGTGACATATTAGGCCTTTTTTAATATGCTCTTTTGATCTATATATATTTCCAGGGTTTACGACAACAGTTTTATCTCGTACTATTGTTGTGGGAGATATTTGATTTGTATAGATCATGCGAGCATAATAAAAAGGTCTATTATTATTACATTTCAGATGAGGTTTGATCCTTTACTTTTGTAGTAAGAATGGGAAAGACTGTAAAAATGGCAGTGGTGGGTATTAATTCTCTCACAGAGGGAGAGGCACTTACAAATAAGTTAGGGAACGCTTTTGTAGTACCTAATCTATGAAAAATGGCAGATACATAATTCAAAAATTAAGAAAAAGTAGTACGCAACTCGTTAAAATATCTGATAAACTCGAAGAGTTTGCTAATTTTAATTTTTAAACAATATTAGTTTACTAATCTGGCGATAAAAGTGTTTCGGATTTAATCGAACGACTTTTTGACGAATCCGGGTATATGGAAAAGTTAGTACTGAATGAACTACAAGCATTCAATAAGAGGAAAAAACGACACTGCATTAAAAATGACATGGAGGAGGTTGTCCCTTTTTACAACGACGAAGAAATTCGCCGCCAACTTTAAAATGGTTCTTAAGGAGAACATTCAGTTTTAATTTGCCGCCTGTTGATACCATTTCAATACGCAAGAAATCAAACAAATGCACGCATATGCCAAATGGGACAGCAAATTTCAAATCAGCTGTTAATTGTAAGATGACTGAGGGACTGACAGCTTTTCCAATTCTTACAGCAAGAAATTTTTTGAGTGAAAATTCGTAAGATTCTCAGTGGAGTGGTAATATCTTGCTCTCTCGATAATGCTCTCTTTTACGAATTTTTCGAGCTAATTGTAAGATTTAAGAAACGGCATTGAGTAAAAATTCGTAAGATATTAAAGTAAAGGAACAAACCTATGACGTGCATCATTCGTTTATTTTACTTAAATTGGCATTCGCAAATGTCTGAATTAAATTCTCTGAATGTAAAAAGTTGATTGGTGATTGTTCGCGATCCAAACTTAGTTCCGATTCAGTCGATAAATTCATCATGTCGGCTACCCCAAACCCTCCTTAAATATCAGCCGCAATACAAATTCAGACGCACGACGTCTGCCGCTTACAGACTTAGCACGCTGACATTTTTGACGTCCCCATTGTTTGTTTGCGTTGTCTATGTTCAATAATGTCAAGGAGTAGTTTCGACTCTAAATTTTGGTAGTTCACAGTCCGCGATACTACTAATAATCATTTTTAGTGTTAAGGTTAAATTTTTCGAAATCACAATGGCCAAATTTTCCATACAAATTTTTATATTGTGACCTAACAAATATGTAGCGCGAAGGTTAAAAATGATTATTAGTAAGGCCCAGCGGCTATATTTTCCATACAAACTTTGTCGAAACTGAAGTTTGTTATTAGTTTCCCGCCTCAAGGTTAACATTATTAAAATTACCAATTAGTTCACATAATATAAGACTACAATTCGGATACAAATTAATTATGTTTAACATCAAAAAATGTAGTATACCTATGTGCTGAAAGTATAGGACGAATTGAAAAAAAAAAAAAAAAACAATTTTCTCTGTCAAAGTGTAGGTTCAAAAGATCCTTTGCAGGGTTTGGCATTAATTACGTAATTACGTACGCAACAAAACTTTGTATGTTAGTGAAGCATGAAGCATGAAAAAATTGCATTATAAACCAAGAATTTAGCAGCAGAACAAGTATTTGTCAATAGTTAAAAAAAAAAAAAAATTCTCTGGCTCTGCTTCTAATAATTCACAGGCCTCGTAGGAATATGAAGAGTTATTGGAGAACCATTCACGCATCCTATACACACGTAATCCTAGAAACAGAAGGTATTTTGAAAATAAAAAATGATTACGTTTTTAGAAAATGCTTTAAATTTTCTGGTATAATCAGTAACAAAAGGGTGAGGTTATATCCCCACTGCTGTGGGTCATAGTTCTAAACGAGGTGCTTATGCAGCTTAGAAACAGTGGCGTCAGGACAACGGCTTAAGCTGATGACGAAGTGCTGTTGGCAGCAGGCAAATTCCCTCCAACACTCTCCGAACAAATTGGAGGCGCTCTCAAAACCCTCGATATCTGGACCCGGAACTGCGGTCTAACTTTGAATCCCCAGAAAACTGAAGTGGTTATATTCAGTAACAAAAGAAAATTAGTTTGCCGCACCTTCTGTTGGCGGTATACCCCTCAGAATATCCGACAGTGCAAAATACTTAGGTCTTATACTGGACAAAAAACTAAACTGGAAATTGAACACATATGAAAGAATAAAAAAAAACACAGTAGCCTTTTACTCCTGCAGCAAAATTTTTGGGAAAACCTGGGGACCATCTCCTAAAATTAAACTGTGGATGTACACGGACCCATACTGACCTATGGCAGTCTCGTCTGGTGGTCTGCAATCTACAAAGCCACCTACCTAAAGGCCATTACGAAAGTACAAAGACTAGCGTGTATTGGCACCACCAGCGCGATGAGGACAACTCCAACCGCAGGTCTTGAGGCTATCCTCAATCTGCTGCCGCTAGACATCTTTATACAATGTTCAACCGCCATTAGTGCATTAGTGTAGAATAAGCCAATCAGTAAACTGGAAAGGGGTCATTCGTTGATCCTACAGAAATATTTTGGCTATGTACCTAACACAGATTACATTACGCCATACTTAGATTTCACAAGACCATTCTCGAGCGCATATCCTAGCAGGGAAGAATGGAGAGACGGACTCATACCTAACACGCAATCCATAACCGTTTTTACGGACGGATCAATAATGGAAACCGGGTTAGGGTCAGGCGTCTTCTCTGAGTCGCTGGGTATATCAAAATCGGTACGTCTCCCTGACCACAGCAGTCTCTTCCAAGTAGAGGTCCTGGCAGTAACAACAGCAGCCCGTGAGTCTGTGGTACCACCTGAAGGTATTACCTTCTTTATCGACAGCCAGGGCGCAATAAAAGCATTAACTGCAGTAGGAATAAAATCAAAGCTTGTGAAATGCTGTCGCGAAGAACTAAGGGTTCTTGACACTCAGTATAAGGTTTTACTTTGCTGGGTTCCGGGACATGAAGGCATTCCTGGCAACGAGAAAGCGGACGAATTAGCTAGACTATGTTCGACAGCTGTATCAGAACAAGCTGATCCCTCTGTGAATATTCCGCCTTGCTCACTCAAACTTAAAGCAGGGAAAAAGGCCACAAGAGAGGCGAACGCAAGATGGACCGCACTAGAAACCTGTCATACCACAAGAATGCTATGGCCAACTTTCAATGAAGCCAGAACCGAGAGCTTCCTACGAAAGGGTAGAAAATCTCTTTCCACCCTCGTAGGAATCCTAACGGGGCACAACACTCTGCGGTTTCACATGAAGAAGTTACGCTTGACGGAAGAAGAATATTGTAGAGGCTGCGGTGATGAGGAAGTTGTTGAGGACACAACCCACTTCCTATGTCACATTAGGCACAGATTTCTAGGGAGACACTTCTTCCACGACCTAGACGAGCTTTCCAGCACACATATAGACAAACTAATAAGTTTATCAAATCCACAGGATGGTTTGTATGCAACAACACAGTGAGTACTAAATCATAGGTATTTAAAGACAGGGTTATCATGGGTAAGGGACATCCTTTTCCCCCAATGGGCATCACAATGGGTCAATATTGACCTGAGTGTGGCGCGGAGTACTCAACGCCAACCCGCCTACCTACCCTTACAAAAGCAACTAACTTGGTGACCGCAGATTCTCTTGCAAGCGCGGTTGTTGACTTATTCAATTTTTTTTATAAGTAAGAAAAACAGCAAAGTTCTTCTTGAAATTGTTGTCTTCTTGAAGATGTACTGCCTTGTCCATGGTTGATAGTAATTCGCCAACAGTTGCGTCTAGACGACTTATGTTAGTTAATTCGGAAATGTTGTAACTAACGTCCCGTTTATCTGTCTTGAATGAACAGTTGACAACAGTTTGAACAGTTGCTTCTTACCAAACACGATATACAAACCGAAATATTACATCTCAAATACCGAATTCTTACAATAAAATGGCTGTGAAAGTATTGATGTTATTGTGCCGAATGACCACGAAAATTCATTGGGCCTTACCAATAATCATTTTTAACCTTCACCTCATATATATTGTAGGTCACACTATGCAACTTTGTATGAAAAATTTTGTTTTGTGATTTCGGAAAATTTTGCCTGAGCATTAAATATGATTATTAGTATCGCGCGTTATTTACACAAATTTTTAAAATTTTTAAAATTGCTTCGTTTTAAAATTATACATTTTCAGTCAATATACCATTTATAAGCCCAGTTGTCATGATTACAGGTTCCGCAACCAAGGCTCTTACCAAACCATACTACTAAATTTGGGTCTTTGCACATACTTACGGGTGACCCTGACCAGACACTTGACAGGCGATCACACGAACTGACACATTTAGGACAAGTGCTTAAGTCATAATGGTGTCTGCATGTCTAAATTTGCAACGAAAAATGACACGTGTAATCTTAGTTTTAGTATTAGGTTGTATTTAAAATTCTTTTTCGGTTCCTACCTTTAAATCCAGTCTCTGCGGAACCTCTGATTTTTTTACTGACTTCCAACAGTGTCCAACTTGGTCACATTCACGACAATAGGTTTAGACTATTAGGCACGGTTGCCAACACGGTACATTTGGGACAAAGTATTTGTCTTTCCCAATGTTTCTTTGCCCTTTGTCCTTCCCGACGATTTCTCAGTCCGAAAGTTCATTTAGGGCCGATTTTTCAATAGTCAGATAACCAATCAGATAGGGGTTAACTGTCAGATAAGACATTAATTCATTTCAATAGTCGAATAGCAGCTATTCGAAGAATTATTCGAAGAATATAACAGCTAACTGTCTCATAAAGTCATCTGCCCATTTCTGAGACGGATAAAATATAAATCTCTAGTTAAAGTAACCAAAATGTAAAATTCAAAAATTCTACTCTACAAAGTTTTGTTTGGGCAAATATGTTCATAGTACAAAAATGGAATTGTTCGACAGTATTGACGATATAATTGTTGAAGAAGAGGAATTAGCAAACAATTACTTCCACCCAACAAGGAAACAAAGAGTAGTGAGAAAGAGACCTAATCATTACGTATAATGTGAAACTAATGTGGTATTCGATTGGGCTTCTTCAGATTCTCTCTCAGATTTCAGAATTCGTGTGGCTTATCGAACATAAAAACGTCACTTGCACTTTTTTGGGTTGATATTCGTGCGATTTAAATATGTGTAGCCTTCAACACTTTTCAAAGCGTTTTCCATTCACTGGTTAAATTAAAAATAAAACACTTGAGATTTGCGTCCCGATTGATTTCTAACCCCCTTATTAATAAAAAAAAAATGTACACAAGTAGTTAGCTAGCAAACTTCAGATAGCATACAAAAATTGGACATAACTGCTGAGTAACAAGTTGATAACTTTTAAACAGTATTTATTAATACGGGGGTAAATATTTATAGATAAATAATTTATAAAATAGATTTACCCGATGCAATGCCTTTCTTTGCTTTGGAAAAAATACACGAAAACCTAAACGCCCTCCACCAGTTGTCAAACTCAAACCCACTTGTACTGGTAAATCTGATAAAATATATACATAAATTCGCAAAAGTGCTCTGAGATCTGAAAAAAAAGATTGCTTTTTTGTAGGTACCAAACGAACATAAAAAGTACTCGGAGAGAGCCCAATCGAATACCACAAAAAACGGTTAATGATTAACGTCATGCTTTGAACATGACTATCTGCTATGCTTTAACGCAACATATTGTCAGTAAATCTGTCTCACTCACACCACTTTTCCTTCGAACAGCTATCTAGCTATTATTTTGTGATTAAAAAACTCAAAGCTTGTATCTAGCAGATAAAGAGTGAAATAAATCTAATCGTTAGTTAGGAATCAGGCAATTTATCTGACTATTGAAAAATCGGCCCTTAATTCAACAAATAACTAAAAATAGGGTAATGTACACAAATAACCTTGGTTTTATGGAAAACATATTTTTTAGGTTAGGTAGTACGTTTTTAGGTTTACTAAAATACGAGTTGGGTGAGCAATTTATAAAACTTTTAAAATTTGTTGTTTCAGTTGGAAAATTAAATCTTTGTCCCAATGTTGATTTCTCCGTCCCACTCTTTCGGTATATTTGTCCGAAGTTATGTTTCAAGTTGGCAAGCTATTAGGCAAATAAAATACACTGTAACATTTCTTTCTTTTTTTATTTTTTATTATAGGTATATGAAAACATACTTTCCACAGAAAGTGTATTTCAAAGAAACGCTGTTCCCAAAATATCTTATCCTGTAGCTAAAGAGTTCTGAAAATGTTGATGTCCTCGTGGTTTTTAAGTAGTAGGTACCTATAAGCTAATGTATGCAGGCCGCTTGTCCTTCTGGGTGATCGTTTATTTACCGCATTTTAAGGAATAATTTCTTTAAGTTCTATGGAACATCTTCCACGTCGTTACCAAGGGAATAGCAAATTAGAAGCATCCACTGTTTAAAAAGTCACAATCTGAATCCTATGATGAATCAGTTTCAAAGCTCATGTTGTTTGTAAACAATTTTGCATTAAAACAAAAAAAAAATGTTCTTATAGTTTTGGCCATGAATCTGGAAAAAAATACCTGTGTGAAGCTGACGGAATTGCGAGATGCACTTTTTTGAGAAACAAGACGTTGTCCGTTGTAAACCCTTAGCTAGACGTCGGCTTTTCTAGAAATACTACGACTTACGTTAACGCATTTAATTGCATATAAACTGATTTTCAAAATCGTTGCAAACAAAGCAAATCCGATTTACGCAGTGTTTATCAGCCTAATCTGTGAGAAGCTAGGCCTAGGGTCTCTCCGGACCTGTTGCGCCAACTATTTATTTATTTATTTATCAGCCTAATCAATTCTTATGCTGAATTTATTACGATTTGTCTGAAATTTGTCATAATTAAAATTTTTATATTTTTTTATCTGTTCAAATGTGATTTGATCGTATCCTTATCCTCCTATAAGTGGCTGCTCTGATAGCAAAAAAATAAATCAAAGATAATCCGTCGCAAATAACAATAATTATCAGATTTTTTTTTGTGAAAATCGCCATTTGGAACGCTTAGGTTCAGGTATAAAAGTAACGTGAATCAAAGTGCCCACTAGCAGTTTTTGTGAACCACTAACTCTATCATATAATGATGAAATCAAGAATTTTCGAGTTTTTGGCATTTTGCCTAGTTTTGGTTAGTATTTTGTTGGGTATTCTCTGAAACGGTAGGTAACTTAAATTTAAAAAAAATCTTTCGTACAGACAAACACAGGTGTTGTCGTCACCATTGAACAAAGAACAAAAGCCTTGGAGAGCTATTCAGAAGCCCTGACCGAACTGGAAAAACAAGTCCTTAATTACATCGACCACATCGATGCTATTGTGAAACCTCTAACACATGTTGAGGCATCTGACAATGTGATTGAAGAACTAAAGGTGGGAAGTAAAGATTGTAATGAAGCTATGATCAAAAGTAACATAGCAGATTTACGAGATTTTCATATTGTGTGCCCGCAACGTTTGAATCGAAAAACTAAGGCTGCGAAATTAGTATTGAATGAACTAGATGAAGAAATAATTATTGATTATTTTGATCTGATGCAAACAGCAAATCAATGTATGAAACAGTCAAATGAGGGCCTATGCTACGTTAGCGCAACAATTAAGGCCAATGAGCTCGCAAATAAAATCAAGAATGCTATCAAAGAATCGACCCCATCTGATGATGAGAACGTTCCACAAACCCCGAAGTACTTGGGAGATTGCTCTGTTGATTCACAAATAGATGAATTCCTACATCTGTTTAACGACACTTTTACTAGGATTTATAATTGTTTTTATTTAAATAAAAACTAAGACGAAATAAACTGTTTAAACATTTTGCATATTTAAATCGTAAAAGACATTTTATTCTGTGTGTGTCTATCTAGTAGTACAAGTACGAACCTAGCTCTTCAGACCATAAATATCGAAGCTGAAGTTTTGAGCAATCCAAAGGCTAAAACAAGTTTTTCGAGTAAGTCTTCGGACTCACAAGGTGATTTTCAACTTTTCCTTAACTGTTATTTCCAAATTAGTTAATATAAAATACAACGTGGTTGCCTATCACTGTTGCTGTTTTTAAAGTGTTTAGAGAGCCAACGCTTGTAAAATATCGTGCGAAAATTCAAAATTGAAACAAACCTTTTTTCTAAAGCCAACTAAATTTTAATTTGGCTTTATTTCGTTACTGAAAACGAAACATGACGAATTTTGTGAATTTTGCCTTATGCAAGCCCACTGCTTGGGATCACTCTTTGGAGGTGGGGTATATCTTGCGAAGCTTCTTTAAATGCCTGCGAAACATGAATATAAAAAAAAATTTGCCAACCCAACCTACAGCACCTCTAAACAGGGGCCCAAGCAGGAGGGTTGCAGGTTAATATTTTTCGCTAAGTGGGCGAACATTTCTACAGGCACACTTTAAAGTTGCCTATTATAGCAAATACGTTAAATTAGCAACAAGTGTTGATATGTCATTGAACTACTCCCTTTTTGTGGAAATTTCGATGTCTATAAGGCTTTCCGTGGACTGCTACTCTTACACTAAAGGCTAAGTTAATGTGATTTTTTCCGTAATATACAAATTTTACTTTTAAATGGTAGATTTTTCTTACAAAAAAGTATGAATGGTAATTTCAGTACGGTGATTATAAGAACTATTTTAGACTTTGTGTTCATCTCTTGCGAATTACTTACCAACCATATGTATATATGTAAAAACGGTGTACCAGTTCAAAGGCCCTCTTGAAATCCACGAACATAAGGGGGGGCTATAGAAGTCTGTTGAATGGATGAGAATGTTTTAGCATCGGAAGACTGACTTCTGCGTGAGCCTAAATGATGCCTTTTGAGAGTAGTCCCGGCGATTGTAAGCCCAATTTACAATTTGGCTTTAACACTCAATCGAAACTCCGAAAGGCAGTGCTGCTTTGAATGCGCATTGAGAAGGTAGAGTGTGACAGACTAATAGTTCGGTTTTTCAATTTCAAGTCTACTCCCTTTTTTCTTGTATAGCTGTAATTTTTATGCACGAATTGAAAAAGGATTCTCGAAAATACAAGAAAACCATAAATAACAATGTATTAAACCAAAGCTTGTGAAACACATCTTCCACATTTTACTTTTATTTCGTGACGCGTTTCTCGTTTAGTTAGTTAGGTATACTTGAATATGCCTTATTCATAACTTTTTAGCTCTTTTTTTTACAGTCAGTCGGGTTTTTTGATTTTTTGAATTAACTTTTTTCTTTATCTTTTTATTTATGTATTGGAACGGAATGGAAGAGAAGTAGGTACTATCTAATGCGCATACAAATGTAACCAATGCTAAAATGCTTCTCTGCGGAAATGCGCAAATAGCTGATTTGATGTGACACCTCTGGGCTCTGTTTTACTAAATTACAAGTCACAATCTACAATTCTACAAGTTCAGGCGCCTTTAATGCTAAGATTACAAGTACAATTGGTTCAACCTAAAGTTTGCTTGCGTTTAGTTCTACCAGTCCAGTGACCGACTAAGTATACCGCATGTCATGAGAATTATATTTGACATTAAACCTACATTTACATTTTTTATGTAGATTGCAAAATGTACGTATAAATGAGAATGTTTGTGTAAGTGGTTTCTCCAGGACACTCATTCCGTAACATTTCAGGCGATTACCGTTGAAATGGTAGACCTTGAAGGTCTAGCAACTAAGTGAAAATATTACGAGTTTGTGAACTAATTCAAGATAATCTTCCGCAAATGTCATGAAAGCTGATGGTGGTCATAAAAATTCGGTCAGAATATAACTCGTTATGATCATCAAAGTTTCAGAAACGATGTCCTCCAGACGATTAATGTTATGCGGAATTTGCACCCAAGTTTTTGGAAGAAACACTCAATTTAGTTCGAGTATAAATTACTCTCTCTCACTCTTCCACTCAAATAAATTAAAATGAAAATGCCTTAGTGAGTGTATCCTCTTAGACCAAACTTTAGATTGTCATTCATATTTTTACAAAGTAAAGGGGCAATTATAATACTCTTAGTCTTACTTATTCTTAGATAAGGTTAGGTTAGTGGGTCGGCGCGAGATGTTAAAATATGAAAATGCCACCACACTTCAATTTAATGCCATTGTTTATTGTAAAATACACTTTAGGTGCACTCATTTCCTATTGATTAATTTCAAAAAACAAGTTCTGTCAGTCATTGATGAGTTTGCACTAAGATTAGTAGTTCATTTTTGTTGGTATCAAATGGAATCTTAAAGATGAGGCAATCTTCTGTAAACTTTACAACTTCTGATGTTATAATTATTATTATTTTTCCGCAGCCCACATTTTTACTTCTTAATTCGCTCAATTTTAGCCAACCATCTTAATTTTCCTGTGAGGCTTACCGACCATTTCGCCTTTTAACTTATCGTACTTCGACTATGTGGTCGATAACTACTTTCAATTTTCACTCCTACCGGGGACAGGTTTACCTACATAATAAGGACTAGCGCATTGGAGAACATGAGAACAAACAAGTATCAGGAAACGTTTCTGATTTCCATCCTACTCGCTTTCGGGCGGGCACTCCTCGTCGTATACTTTTTAATGATTGAGTATAAATTCCACTTTCTCTTTCTGCTCACGTACTTTTCTCATCTATAAGATTATTTTTGTATGGCTGAGGTAAATACTTGCACTTTTCAGGTTAAATTCGATAGGTGTACCTTCTTGCTGCCAGGTTCTAATTTAAGAAACAAATGCTAATGATTACCCGACTGCTTGTGGGCAAATGCTCGAGTTTTATAAATATTTTTCCTTTCAAAAGATGAGCGAGACTATGATCACAATTGAAGAGCCGTGCACGGTGCACCGAACTCCTTTCTCCGGTGGGTATGTAGTTTCTCTGTGTTGTCGGATGCTTCAAAATGTGCAGTTGCATTTGTTTTAGTGTAAATGATGATACACATTTTTAATTTTCACAAAGACAGGTTCTCGCTAATAGGCACCAGCAGCAATTATTATTATTATTATTATTATATATATATTTTTTTTCATCTTTTCCATTTAGAGATACATATTGATGGTGTATGTTGTCTGTGCGCTTTCCATAGATATTCGTCTGTAAACAACCTGTATTGGACATTGGCAATGAAAGTTTATCAAAAGTGAAAACCTATCAGAAAGTTATTATTGGTAATTGCAGCGTTTAGTTCCAGTTTTCACTTACACTTTTTGTTTTCTTCTTGTGCTATAAGCTAAATTTCATTTGAACTTTTACGAGCATTTTCCAATTTCTTCATAGGTGGTGATAAAAACAAAAACATCTACTAGATGCGTACATAGCGTACAGGTAATGACTTATTAAAGTCGAATATAAGGCAACTACCTAGATCATTTTACCATGAATTTATAGTACTCGTGCATCTTTACGCGAATAATTGCATTTTCTCATTTCGACGCATGAATGACATACAAAATCTAAATGAATGTTCGCATTTTAATAAGCCTTATGCGTTTTACCACAATAACGGGTTGTATAATATATTAGCATAGCGAAACGCATGGGTTCATATTAAAAATTCCGGATTTGGTTTATTGAGTCTTATATAAGGCGTTCAATTTATTATAAACTGGATGGGTTCGCAATCCTTTCGAGTTAGTCCAAGACGTAGACAGGCAATTAGAAAAGTTAACAAGCACATACGATACAACTTCATAATTGTTTGGAGGAAACCACGAAGTGAATAACACCTTTCCACAATGTTTCGCAAAACCAGCGGCTGGACGTAATTCGTGTTGTAATTTTATTGTGGACAGTTAATACCAGGAAGTTAGTAAGGTTGTGGTCAGCAATGAGCTTAAATTCGGTTCGAAGACATTTTTGTATTTTTAAAGTATTTGTTTGTATCAACTAGCTGTTCCCGCCCGCTCTACCCGTGCTAAAATAAATTGTTTCCGTAAAGAAAATCTACTAAATAAATAAATTAATGTAGAATATTTGATAACTAAGATCTCACTGTATATTGCGATCAAAATTTAAAAAAATTCCCCGTATGGAAAGTAGGTAATTTTTACGAATTAAAATTTTCATCCCCATATAAACCTTCCTTAGGTGTAAACAAAAACAACAAAGAAAATATAGCTCAGATCGGACGATCCGTTCTCGAGTTATGGGCGGGCTTTACGGATGCAACTTTGTTTTATATAAATAACTAGCTGACCCGGCGAACTTCGTTCCGCCCAAATCCATATATATAAAAATTGAGCCTTAAAATTGTAATCGTTTGTCGCCAATACACGTCTTAACGCATTTACCGATTTTAACCAAACTTCCATACATCTTTGGTATTGGTCTTTATATGATTTTTGATGTTTGGTTGCAAATGGTAAACGTATGTTTGTGTAATTTGTTTACAAAAAACGGTGCAAAAAAAAAATATATTTGTGGCGCTGTTGTCGATCTCCTAAAACACTCAACCAATTTCAATGGAATTTTGTGGCTGTGTTTGGTTGGTTACAGTTTGAAAGATATGACTATTTTGCCCACGATAGGTGGCGCTGTGTTCAATCTCCTAAGCCACTTAACCGATTTCAATGAAATTTCGGGGCTGTGTATGGTTGGTTACAGTTTGAAAAAGAGGATACTATTTTGGTATGGTGGGTACAGCTATATGTAAAAGAGACTGACGTCCGTATGTGCACTCATAACTCGGGAATGGATCGTGGTTCGGTGAAGATTTGGTATTAAACATATTTTTTGATGCCAAATCTAAAAAACTTAAAAAAAAATGTTTCGCCAAAAATAAAAAGCAAAAATGTTGTGGAAAACTTAATCACTATTATTTTTATTTAAAGTATGTGTTTTTTTTTTGTAGGCGCAGTGGCTTAGTGGTTAGTGTGTTGGACTACTAAGCGAGGGGTCGAGGTTCGAATCCCGCAAAAACCCAAATTCCAACTTAGGGTTTTTTTCACTGTGCCACCTCTCGCGAACATCTGACAAACATCCGAGAGTATAAATGTCTTGTAAGAGCTTCTCAATTAGCCGTTTGAGTCGGCATAAAATTGTAGATCCCTTCCATTCGTTCCAAAAATGAAAAACTCACACAAAACGAATGGTTGTGAGAAGCTAGGCCTAGGGTCCCTCCGGACCTGTTGCGCCAACTATTTATTTAACCTAAACATTAACGGTACTTACCATACAAAATGTTCATACCAGTTTGATTTTTTTTAGAAAACGGCTCTTACGATTTCCACCAAAATTGATATTTGAGCTTAAGTAAATAAGGTTAACTTGATTGCTTACTCAGTTTATCGCTAAAAAATCGAATAACTTTTGAAATTTTGACATATCTCGAAAACGGTTAACACATTTGTTGTTAATGTGAGTGTTTGTACATTTCTCCATAAATTTGATGACTTTAAACATGCCTTTAATTCATCTGCTGGAGTTGCACGGGGTATCACTGGCAGTGTTTGATGGAAATCACCAACCAATAATATTAAAGCGCCACCAAATATTTCTTCATTATTACTTAAATCTTTCAAAGTCCTATCCAAAGCTTCCACCGATCTCTTATGTGACATTGTACATTCATCCCATACTATTAATTTGCATTGTTGCAAAACTCTTCCCATTCCAGAATTTTTAGTAACGTTGGATTTTCATTAATTTGCATATTAAATGGTAGTTAATTTAAGTGCGGAGTGCGCTGTACGACCACCATGCAATGTAGCAGCTATCCCAGACGATGCAAGTGCTAATGCTATATTCTTCGGTGATCTTATAGTAGCTAGTAGCATGGAAATCAAAAACGTTTTTCCGGTACCACCTGGCGCGTATGAAAAAAAAAAACATTCCTCCGCTTTCGTTTTGTATAGCTTGAATTATTGTATCATATACATTTCTTTGTTCTCGGTTCAATTTCGGCAGATTCAAATTTATAAATGTGTTCAGTTCATTTATATCGTATAGTTCTCGATTGAAAAGGTAAAACATCTTAAGTCGACTTAAGATGTGATGTTTTACCTTTTCAGTCGAGAGTTGTTCACGTTGCATTTCTTGATTAAATACGTCATGCAATGGTCGATTAGGAGCTGGCAAACCTAATTGTGACAATGTTTTATTTGCAATTGCTAAGCACTAATCTTCAATTATAACTAATGTCTCATTATAAATTTCGAGTGTAATGATTAATTCCTGATTTCTAGAAATACGATGCATTCTATTAAAGATATCTCCGGTCATATAGTCACGATAATTCTGCCACAATTCCACCAAAAAAAAGAAACTATTTTAAAGTAAAAAAAATAATTTTTTTTTGCACCATTTTTTGTAAAAAAAATTGTCAAAATCTTCCAACTCGTAGTTTTTAACTTCTCGAACGACATCTTGAGACGTCAAATCACATATAATCTTGATGAACGCCAAAACCATCTAGATTTCCTGAAAATATTTTTGTGTCATCATTTTAAACCAAAAATTGCCACTCATGAGCAGACACATATCCTCGATTAAAATCAAAGCTTTGTTGCGCTTTTCATCTCACATCAGATGATTATCCGATCCGATCAGTTCCTTATCCGATGTCACAGTGCGAATTCGATGCAAAATATCGTCGGCCATAGCACACAACACACCGTCACCAGTCACATTGACCAAAAGCATTCTCAAATAGAAGCATTCGTTGTTTTTCGGGTGAACTGTATATATTCTACCAATTGCATCACTTGCATAAACACCACGAAATGCGGGAACTACTTCATCTTGTTTCCGCCGCTTGAACTTCTTCGACGACGCATTCCAATATCGGGGCATTTCGCAATAAGAAAGTGTTCGTGCAAACTCGTGGCTTCGGCAAGTGTCAAAAAGTTGGTTTATGTTGTTGCAGGTGCCATAGCCCTACTCACGAATGAGCAGAGTACCAAGATTGTTACTCGCTCATTTTTCGTAACAAACCCTACGTGAAAACTCAAAACGCTGAACAACATCATTGTCCACGCATCTCAATCACCCCTACATTTCCACTTACTCACTCGTACTAATGCAAGGATCCTGAAAATAATGGATTCAAACACCATCAAACAAATATCAAAGTATCTACTCCACTTTAAAATGTTACTTAATGTAACATAGTCAACATAATTTAAAAGAACAAACTTATTAGGTAGGTACCTATATTTAAAAAAAAATTCAAAATTGTTCACAATAACAATTTGCTCGGAAAATAATTGAAATCGTTGACAACAACAATTGCTTCAATTGCTTTTAAAATAATTTTTTTTTTGTTTGTATTTGAAATGTCACTGCTCGATTTCTATCCATTTTTTTGTTGTTTCAAAGTGCATTTCCCCATACAAACTTTCATAGCCTTTTTCATCCCCTCAAAGTTTTGTTTTCGCGACAAAACTTCACACAAATGATATACAGACCAATAGCAAATATGTGTGAAAGTTTGGTTCAAATCGGTAAATGCGTTAAGGCGTGAATCGACGACTAACGAACACAATTTTAAGGTTTTCTTTTTATATATATAGATAGCTGACGCGGCAAACTTCGTACAGCCCGAAATCGCTAATGTAATGAAAATAATAATTTCGAGCATGCACAATGCACATGCTACTCAAATTCTTTATTCAAAAGTAATAGTCAATATATGTATAATAGAAATAATTGACGTATTGGTCAACCTTCCACTTTTTCACTAAAGGGTTTATGGTACACGACGTATAAAGCGGAAGATATTTTCATAGCGAAACGGGAAATTGATACGCTTAAATACCAATGGCAAATCGTTCTGAATAAGCGGAATCCGCGGAAATAGGATGTGTGCCTTTGCATTTGCCACTCAAAATGACGCTTGATGTTATTTGATTTGAGATTTTTCACAATTAAATGATCCTTTACAGGATTTCGGTGGATAGAGGTCGCGCAACAAAATTATAACTGAGCCGAATTTCAATTAAAATTTGTTTGGCGGTAAACCCGGAACATCAAAATAATTTTTGTTGTATTGGAAGTGACACTACCTACCCGCTTTTCATTCCAATCTATTCTTTTAAAAGTGCGGTTATCCATAAACAAGTTTTATCCCCAATCTCATCCCCTTAAATTTGTATTTTTACGACAATATGTCCTTCCTTGGGCCAATACGAATCCACCAAGTACGATCCATTCCCGAGTTATGACTTATGAGTGCATATACTGTCAGTCTCTTTTATAATTTGCTGGTTTTTCCGCCCAGATTTCGCAAAGTGTTCAATGTCCAATAATAATTTTAGTTAGGTATACAACTTTAGAAAAATCGTTTGAATTTTATGTTTTTCTTTTTTTTTTTAATGGGGGGTGCTACAACCTTTTTTTCATCTCGCTTATCTTTTACAAAGTGCCACCTATCGGGAGCAAACCTATCGTAACTTTCAAGCTTCAACCAACCATAAAGAGCCACAAAATTTCATTGCAATCGGTTGAGTGATTTAAGAGATGAGCAAATTTTGTGAACTGCTCGCGCAGATAACGACAGGATAAAGTTAGCCATAGAATAGAATTCAAAATATATATTTTTACTTAAGTAATATCTTTTTGATTGATTGATGAATTTTAACATACCTTTCAAGATATTCCTCTTTTGGAATAACAGAGTAGAATTACTCTTCAAATCAATAATTGTATCAATTATCTATAAAATAGGGATGAATAGTGACAGCCCTTTTATTATTTAACCTACATTTCACAACAGTTTTTCTTTAGAATAATACAGCAGCAATACTCTTAATATTAATAATTATTATTAATAATAACAGCACTACAAATTTATAATAAATTTAGTTGAGAATACGGAAATGATAAAATGATAATTGTAAACGTCACTACTGCGATCGATGTACAAACAATAATAACGACCGAAATTTTCCTGAAAATTGTTTAAGAAGTGAGATACAGCTTATTACAAGAGAGACAGGAGAACGCTCCCATCCCTACTCCGTGCTGTTTACGGGGTGAAAAGTGACACCCGTAGACACCAGCCGGGGATAGTTGATCAAGTGTTAATAATTGATCAGCTATCGACTGGGGTTCAAAAATATAAAATTCTATTAAAAAGTAGGGGTTAGTGGTAGGAGAGTGAAAATTAAGGACTGAATGTATTTTTTAATGCCACACCATAAAAAATAACCAAACAATTTTTTTTCCGAAAAATGAAAAGTTTTTTTTCTTAGGGTGAGCCACCCTTAGGGTTATACAAATTAGTTATAAACCTATTCTCAGACCTACTGAATATACATATAAAATTTTATCAAAATCGGTCGTGTCGTTTCGGAGGAGTATAAACACTAAAACTGTGACACGAGATTTTTATATATTAGATAAGATGCTTTCCGAATAATGTTTTATGCTTGTCTTGTCACATTAGATCACCAGTTTAAGCTATTGGTCTTCCTATTCCGAACTTTTAATTTTCTGATTCTTAACCACATTTGATTTTAATCTATATCCAGAGGTCTACGCGCTTAAATGATGTCGTTGTCCCTCTATTCGGCTTAAGCCTACCCAAATTGGATGCTCGCTTTTGATCAATTCTTTTAAATATGATATTGTTCTAACTTGACAAAGCGTAGGAATCTGACAGATCTGATTTAATTTGTACTAAAATGAGGCGCAGTGGCTTTACTCTTGACCGCCGTAGCCACAACCCACAACCATCATGAGTATTGACCCAAAATCAAGCCAGTCTCACGGATTAATTGTATACGAACTTGTGTACTTAGGTTCGGTCTTCTTTTAAATAACCAGACTTTTTGGGCAACAAAGCGCACTCATTTTTTAAATAAGTCTGGAGTAATATGATTGTGTTACCCAACGTTGTTCAAGCGTAAATGAATTAATTTTATTCTGCTGAGGTATATGATACTGACCGAAAGAGAGAGAGAGAGCGGGGAAGTGGGGTTAAAATAAGATATGATTCAACAAGAAGCTTGTAATTCATCCCATGTAGGAGTGAGTCGGGAGTAGTAATCTTCTCTGAACACTAATAAAGATGATCCTCTATCGGTGGGTCTCTAGTAAAGTCAAAAGTTTGAGATGTATATTACAGAAATCAAACCTATATTTCATATTGTCATAAATTTATACGGACACTGCCTCATTTGAAACATGGCCAAGAGGATATGCATCTTTACAAATTACTTCTGCTGAAGTTGAAGAGACGAAGACAAAATAGAAATTGTGGAACATCCCCTCTGTCACAACGTAACCTTACCTACCTCTATATTTTCTGTCGACTATCGTCCTTCGATGAGACCCATTAGTTCGCTTTTAAATATTCTTAAACTTAGCCTACACACAATTCAGACATTCTACGAAAAAAAGAAGTTGCATAATTTGGTTATTGCACAAGTTTGCTGCGCCGTGCGATGGAAGTGTCTTACTTTTCTTTTTCTTTTTTTCTCGCTGCATTTTTATAACAATATCTGACGCTAACATATTCGACCAGAAATGCAATTTGAAACCGTTAAGCTAATCGACAATTTAAATGCGTTATGCTAATTAACTTCAATATTAACATTTTTTAAGTAAGGTTATACTTTGCGAACACCAGCATATGTTTAGAACACATAATGAAACTACGTATACGTGCACAGTTATTAATTCGTGTTTGGAACGAGAGCAAATATTTACCACCCTCAGCTACTCTCATGATTCTATGCAGTTTACTTAACTGCATCCAAACAAACGTCAAGTGAAAAATAAACAAATCACGATACGTCAAGAAGGTGTGCAATCTCTAGCTTCTGCTTTTGTTTTCTTTGCCTTCTTCCATGCACACGTTTTAGTTACCATCACATATACGTGTTGGACTGACATACTTTCACGAATTACAGTATTTATAATAATGCATGTGTGGAGTTCTCTTCCAAAAAAAAAGAGACAACATCGTTTCACTGAAAATATTCTTTTATCACATCATCACCCTTATAATGTTTTGTATTCACAATTTAAAGAACATCTAAGCCAAATGATAGTTGTCATTTAACTTTCTTTTAGCAAACAGCTATCAATCTATGTAATTGTGTCTGGAAGTGTCGGCTAACTCGATGGCACCGGCGGCCTTGCATTGAGACGCAAAATATGTTGATAATCAATATAACGTTTTCTCTATCCGTTTTCAATGGTTAGTTGTGTTAGCCGTCGAATTCGAACTTGCACTTTCTGTGTATCTATTTTGTTTTATTTAAAACTAGCAAACCTATGCCCGATCCGCTGAGCACATTTCCAAAATTCAGTTAAGTTAAGAGTCGTAAATGCTTTCAATTCGTCCGGCTTGAGAAATAGTAAAACTTAAGAGATCAGAAAGAAAACTTTTTTGAAATATCTTACATATTTATTTTTCCATCTTTTACATAAATTAAGTGTAAACCGGTAGTTTGGAACGATCCGATAAAATTGTTTATTTATTGAGTTGTTTTTTCCCCTGTTGAAGCATCCTATTGCCCTGATGGTGTTTGGAAAGTGCTTTGCGAAAAATTAAGAGATGTTTGCGATGCGCTCGCCGATGGATTTTTCGATGAACCGCGCATTTGAGAAAGTCTTTCCGCCTCATCGTATAAATCTGAAATATAAGAAGAAATAAAAATGTACCTACATTGTTGGATTTATTCGATAAAAAACGTATGATTGACTTACTTCAAGTGGCTTTTTACCCCAATCTGTCAAATACTTACACAAAAAAAAGAATAAAGTATCCTAAATATGACAAAAAAAAAAAAAAAAAAAAAATGCAAATAAATTACAAACCAAAATATTTGCTGCTTGTATCGTTGGTGACGATGATACCTACTACATTTATGTTTTATTTTCGGTTGTATCGTTGCGAGGCGACGATTTTAATGCTTACAAGGCAACATTATTTGCTGATTGTTGTTCACCACTTTCATCATTTTTTAATTGACACGGAAAAATTCACTTCAAATATTTTTCAAAAAATCGAAATCTTACCGTGAATGATGTTCGTCAAAAAAGCACAAATCGCCAATTTTAGCAACCCTGAATACGCCCATGGTAGAGATGCTGACTATAGATGCTGACTATAAGTGCAAATATCCACTCTAATGGAGTGTGCATGTTTGAAACGAACGGCAAATAAAAAGTTAATTTGCAGGCTATTAAGGCGTAGACTCCAAAACAAATATGGAATGCTCAAATATTATTGTGTATGCAATCGCACAACTATAACCGTGAACACACAAACACACTTCACTTGATCTAGATTCACACAAAAGCTGCCAAATTTATGTCGTTTCAAAAACAATCAAATCTCGTTTTATGTTCAATTGGGCTCGAAAAATCTGAAATCTGAGAGCAAAATCTGAAAAACCCAATAAAAAACGACATTAAATTCTATGCCACACGCACAGGGCTACCATAATGTTGTTTGCATTAAGCGTTGCCCAGAAAGAAAACGAAAAAATCATGGAAAATTTCGATATTTTGTCCCACTTACCATCTCTATTATAGCGCCGCGGATTTTATTTGACTTCTATTTTCTGAAATTGCCTTTTGTGGCTTGTGTTTTGTGTGTTGTTTCAAAACAGGAGGCCTGCAAAATAATTTGGTGTGCGTGCAAGTTGAACGACTGTTCGATGTCACTTCCCTGCCAGAGTGCTGCCATTTATTTTCTTTTGTTTTTGTAAAACGAACAAAATTAGTACAAATATTTGTAAAACGATCTTTAGCCCAATATTTTTTCATTTCTATCGCTTTTTGAAAAAAGATGATCCAAAATACGACAATGCGACAATGCAAATCTGGAAACCCTGAACACGCCAGTAGCAGATATGCTGGCTATACCAATGTGTGCAAGCATCCAGATCCACTCGAACGGATTGTGAATGGTAGTGGTAATAACGGAGAAATGATGTTCTTTCTCTGTTCACTCATTTAGTTGGCTAAACGAACTTCATTTTTATCTCCAGTTTTGCAATTCCGACTTCGAAGATTTTTACGTTGGAAAGTTATTGTTTTTTTTTACATACAAAGCTGCTAAAAACGAATACCTTTTGAACAAAAAAATATCATAGAATTCGGTGCTGCCGAAGTCGAGATATGAACGGACAAACATAATATCAAAGTCATTTTTATATATAAGAAGAAGAAGAAGAAGAAGATGTGTTCGCATTAACAAATCAATGACCAATATTTATGGAAATTAATCAATTCTGCTCTACTTTTTTTGGGTAGGATTTACATAGTTCCGTTTGGTTTCATTCTAACCTTTCTAACTGCATTAACTTTTACTTGAACGTTTTACTTTCTTCTCTAAAATTTCAATATGGGCTTATCGTAGTCGTTACCCTTTATTTACATTAAAGGCATAGAGTAGACATAAATCTTTGGGCACAAAAGTATGCATAATTTGTTGTAACATAGAGATTCGTTTTAAACAATGCCAACAATGAAAATGCCATTTTTTTTACAACCGAGTAGGTAAACTAATACACATCGTTACATTTGTACTCTTAGGTTGATATTGTTTGTAGGCGCAGTGGTTTAGTGGTTGTTGTGTTGGATTACTAAACGAGGGGTCCCAGGTTTGAATACCGCCACCTCTCACGAACATCTGACAAACATCCGAGAGTAAAACTTTCTTAAAAGAGCTTCTCAATTAGCCGTTTGGAGTCGCATAAAATTGTAGATCCCTTCCATTCGTATGAATCGAATTTTAAGCCTCTAAAAAGTGATTCATTTACAAATTAATTTTAGTATAAAACGAGTACATGACTGCACGGAAGAAAAAAAATTAAAAGGCACTCCGGGAGTGCCGACAGAAGTGATAACTTGAACAAATACGTGTGTATTTTTCGAATCGTCAGAAAATATATTATTGTGTAGGAAGTACTTTTAAATAAAGTGTTTTTTTATTCATTATTATAAACTACTACTACTACAAAAATTATGTTACATTTTTCATTTTCATTTAATGCGGTATTTTATATCAAAAATAATACATATTATCTTACATACAAAATTGCAATCTATTGTTTAAAATGTATAAATTTACAGATACATGAAATCTTAAATTTAAAAATTGATGGGTATTCTTTGAAATGCACACCAATGACACTTATGAAATTTCATCAACAACTTCAAACTCTTCCATCATCATCATCATTATTATCATTATATTTGAAAACGAATACTATAGGTTTATGGTAGGTAACTAAAATAGGAAACAAACAATTTTGATTCGAATCTATTTAAATATATGTAAACATGGCATCAATTGTAGTTTTATGTCTAGTCTTGCTAAGATTGCGATCATTGCTCATCGTTAAATCAAATTTGCTATTTAAAAATTCAATTAATGGTAGATTTTTATCATCTGCAAAGTTGATGTTGAAATCCCCACTCAAAATGATTGGAATATCATCAAATCTCTTCCCAACTTCATCTTGAAGTAATGCAGAATTATCTTTAGCATATATAAGTAAATTTCATCGATGCTGTCTTCCAGTGTAATCTAGATAGATTACAGTCTCGAATGTACATATCTTACTTCAGCTACCACAATCCGATTGTATCTACTTGTATTCTACCGAAACTAGCACAGAACGAATAAACTAATAATAATTATACTGAAGCTTAATTGAATATGAATTTCTTTCCGAAAAATACAAATTTTACTTTTAAAAGAAAAAGAACGAGAAAAGACAACAATATTTTTCTGTCTTGCCGCATCGCCATTGATAATGCTCTAGATCTCGTGGTACGGCATCAATTGTAGTTTTATATTCATTATTTTACACAAAAATAACTAATCATATTTTACAGTATACACTAAGGCGACATGAATATTACAATTATTTATATAGTATACCTACTCTTAGGGTGGCAAGTTTACCACAGTTTTCTATTTCTTGTTTCGGTAAAAATAACACAAGCTACTGTGCCGTAAATGTGCACAAACCCAAAATCGTAGATATAATATGTCGGAATTAAGCCTGGTAAAATTAAGTTATGAATTCCCCATACAAAACAGGTAATTGAAATAATTTTGGTAACAATCAATTTGTCGCTACCATAAATTACCATAGTAACGTATTCAAATAAAAATCATCGTAGATTAAGCTATAAATTACCTACCCCTAAAAGTAAGCAATAGTACAAAAGTTTACAACTAAAAGTATGAAATCGGTGTCGGTGTCGGTGTCGGTGTCGGTGTCGCGAGTTTGCTAATTTTTGCCCATCCCAACGCGCCCTAAAAGTATGCAATCGGTGTCGGTGTCGGTGTCGCGAGTTTGCTAATTTTTGCCCATCCAAATAGTGCCCAACGCGCCTAAAGAAGTTATCACTTCAAAAAAATATCAAATCAAGAAAAATAAGCGTCGAATCACGAAAAGTTTGTCTCATTTTAGAGCTTATCTCATTATTTACTTATTCACGACTTTTTATTCGCAATTCTAGAAACTGTACCAATTGAAGCTATTGACCCTCAAAAGTCGTGAATCAACACTTTTCAGTGTCAATAATGCGATCGGAAGTGAAATACATATTGCCATAACCGATCGCAATTTGACAAAAATAGTTATCAATTTGATATTAAAGTGGTTATGACCTTTCTGTTGCAAATTATGATTTCATCCCTAGCAAATTACAACCATTTAGTCTTGAATTGCAACTCAATAATATTGATTTGCGAACAATAGGGGTTGATTTACTACTTCAGTAGTTACAAATTCTTAATCGTAAATTGCAACTTATTTTTATCAAAATTAGAAAACTTTGTTCTCATTTTACAACTTATATCTTGTGATTTACAAAGTTTATTTTCGAATATACCTAGGTACCTACATATTTATAGTTGTATATTTTCCTCTTGATATCCGTGTGACCCGTACGACACCGTATAGTTCGAAGACAATGGGATTTTTCTGGGTTAGTTTTTCTGTCTATGCCGAAATTTAAAAAAACGCATAAATGGTTTAGCAGAACTTGCCATTGATACGAACCTTAACAATCCTTTTCGATTTCATATAATACAATACATACTAATTTACTTCCTTTCTAATAGCGAGATGTATATTCTGAAACAAAATACAGATTTATTAACCAAATTCAGTTTTTTTTTTATTATTAAATGGGTACTTACAAGATAATGTTCCAGAATCCGTTGGTTAATACACTCACTATCAGTGCGAACTAGTTACACCTAAAAAACTTCAACGTGACTGCTTTAAGCAAAGGTTGAATACTGACCATAAACAAATCATACTGAGACCCCCAACTCACAATCCTCTTGCCGCTGGTCCCCTCAATTTTTGCCAGAAATCCGCCATTTTGTTTTCCTATCCGTGTACGCCAATTCCTATCCGTTTTGCTTTGCCCACAGTAAAATGTAAAAAGATTAGGTGCGAATGTGTTGGTTGAGAGAATTTTTGACATTTGTCAATACGAATTTCTATGCAACAATACTAGCGCACCTAAACTTTTTGGGAGCGTAAAATTTAGCTTGTAGGCAAATAACTGTTAATCGGTCGAAGTTGGGGGTCTCAGTATTGTCTCTGTACTGACTATCTGTATCTGCCCATGATTGCAGCTGTTCAGCAAAACACATACACCCATAAAAAGGAAGGACTTCGTTTTATGTCGACTACCTGTGTCCAGTGCATAAATAAATCCACACGTAGTTGTAGTTCCACGAAAATTAAAAAAAAAATATATATTTTGCAATTTACGACTCCTCTACGTCAATTTACGTTTTCAATTTACATGCACGAAATTATTATAAGATTTTGTTAATTCATCAGTGGTAAATCACGAAATATTTTTTGCAATTTGAGATTGTAAAATGCTGTTTGAAAAATTGACCTAAGTGGTAAATTACGCCAAAAATGTTACAAATCGATAATCGTAAAATTCGACAAACAGAATTTTATATTCTTCGCCGTTTACAATGTCAAATTACGAAGTTTTGTATCAATTCAAGACAAAGTCGTTGTGATTTGCGAAAAATATAAAGTTCGTGAATTTCAACTCAAAATTTTGCAATTATTGATTTTCAATTCTTTCCGTGTGCCTAAAAAAACATACTAGCAAGTAGGTACTTTACTAAACAAAAATTGATACTCATGTATCAAATATGTACCTTATGCTTTTTAGCAGATTCTTGTTTTACATAGTATGACCTACAATTTATGTCAGTAAAGTCAGTAATTTCCACGAAAGTTTTCCTCTAATTGGGACGATAAAAATACAGTCATCTGCATCTATATACACATGTTGAATTTAATCGATGTCTGCATACTTCACATAAATACTATCCAGTGGCCTATCTTCATCGTTCTCATTTCCATTTACTGAAACTCGCTCTGGAATTCCATCCACTGATGATAGGAAATCGGTTGCGAATTTCAAGAAGCTTCTTCTGCTTACTGTGGAATCTGCAAATTATGTTACTCCGTTTCTTTAGTCCAACCAACCAATCACTAGAATAAAGAATCTCTGCATAATTATGTACCTACGTGTGCATAACTTATCAGTACGGCATAAAATGATTGCTTGCGGCTCGGACTCCAGAAAGCGTGAATTCTAGACGCATTGATGGCTATGGGCAAAATCCCATCAAACTCAAAAGCTTTAATTATGAACTGTTTTAAATATATCGGCAGTGCACAATAATAATTGTTACTGTTGTAACTGTATTTAAAATTGAAGAAAGAGTTTATGGTTTTAATGAAATTCTTTAGTTTGAAGGTAGGTATAGACTGTAAGCGTACCTACGAGTATAGGGCATGTTTTACTTTGCATGAATCTAATAACAGGGGTAAGTACAAATGGGGTTAGTTCCTATAGTACCTATACAAAGAATTGTAATAGTAATAATGTTGGTCAAGGTGTAATGGTTATATACAAGAAAATGAAAAAAAAAGACCCAGTCACACAGTTGGCATTTCTTTTGAAAATTTCCACAAACAGGTATATTTAGTTTAAGTTCATGTAGATATTATGTACACATATTTTTTTTGAATTCTGCCTCAGTAACTATGTACACAATATTCCTTAAAAGGAATAGTAAAATTACAATTATTCCAAAGGAAAAACAGAGTCATTGCTATTCCTACCTTTGCACTCGTTATATCTAAAGAATCGCTGCCATTTACTGCAAAATGTATGTCTATTTCAACAGTCAAGTCAACCTTAATTTTTTCAGTGTTTTTCATTTGATTGTTGTTTTTTTTCAACAAGAATGCCACAATTTTCAAAACTGGCAGATAAACTCGAATTTGGCTAATTTCAATTTTTTAACAATACAGTTGATTCATCTAGCGATGTGATTCGGATTTAAGCGACCTGCTTTTTTGATGAATCTGAGTATGTGAAACAGTACTGATTGCACTAAGGGTTTTTCCAATAAGATGTGTTGTTTTGGTATTCAAAGAAAAATGCAATTTTTTGAGATAAATGAGATCGGATGTTTATTTCATAATAAAGAGGAAGGTATGCCGTTAATAATGGAAAACAACATCAGCCAAATGGCCACCACGCATACAGGACCATATCCGTTTACAATAACACCTCTTATTGAAAAACCCCTTACAAGCATTGGAAAAAAGGAAAAAGTGACCATGCATTGAAGGAGATTGTGCCTTTTTACAGCGACGAAAAATTTCGTCGCCACTTTCGAAAAAACCTTAGGAGAACATTAAATTTTAATTTGCCACCTGTTGATACCATTTTAATATGCAAGAAATCAAAACAAAAGCACGCATAGCCAAATGGGAAAACAAATTTCAAATCAGCTGTTAATTGTATGGTGACTGGTTGTGTGGTGATTCTTATACTAAGAAATTTTTTGAGTGAAAATTCGTAAGATTCTCAGTGGAACTGAGGGAACGGCATTGAGTAAAAATTCGTAAGTATCTAAAGGAGTAGACCTAATGTATTAAAAAAGGTTCACAACACTGAAAAAATTCTCTTTCATAATATCAATGAATGCCATTCACAGAGTTTAAATTCTTACATTTAATGTATTATTCATAAACGCAATGTACAAATTCTTGAATATTTCGCTTGGTTTTATGACCAAAACATTGCCTTCATCTATGTGTCCGAATTTGAATGAAGTCGTTCATAAATATATGAACGATTCTTAAACTCGTCGTTTTGGTACACTAGGGTTGATTGTTTCATTTTATGAATGACAACAATTCCGGTGGCGTGAAACTTTTCATTGGTTTTATGAAGGCGACCATTACTTTAATTGTTTTAATGTACGATTCCATTGAACTGCAAACTACAACCGTTATGAAGAATTAGTCATTTTTGCAAGATTGTACAGCTTCACTTCTCAGCGTTTAACTCTAGCGTTGTATGACTAAATACATACATTTTAAGAATAAATTCATAGTTCATATGAAAAATTGTTTGATTTTATGAATGGTTCCATTCGATGTAAGCATTTTTTTTTTTTTTTTTGTCGTTTGTGTCTTTTTCATACTTCGCATGAATCTTTTCATACCTTGCATAGGTACTTACTTTACTTGTTTTAATATAATATTTATTTAAAGCACAAACTTAAACATACAAAGTCGCATGAAAATATGTTGCTGATTTTTATTCATTCGTAAATCATTCGGGATAGAGTTTAGATGTGAGGTGCGTAGTGCGTATAATATTTATTCACTTTGTTTTTTTTCTGGTGATTTTTCAGTTCAGGTTTTAAGAATGTATTTGTTATTGGACTTCTTTCACGTAAGTATTATTATTGTTAACAGCACCTTCATACGGCAAATGCATACAAAAAATATTTGAATAGTTTTCTAAGATTTAGTTTATTAAAATTGTCTTTTACTAGCACTACCTAAAACTTTTTTTGTTGGCCTGAGTATAAGAAGCGAAGTTGATATCGTTTGATAAGCTTATTTTGTTTTTAAATTCATATTACAACTATATAAGTTTTAGAAGGACTTTGGAATTGTTTCGAAAGTCCAGGAATCCTTGCGCGATGGATGTAGCAGATTATTAACAGCGGTAATTTGTTTTCTAATCTACAAAACTGTTTCTTCTATTACGGCAAACATTGAACTCATTCCTTTTTTGAATATAGATAACTCATCAGTGAAGGCACCTTATTGCCTTTACGCATATCTCTGCCGTAAATAAGGACAATGCTGGAAGAACTTTCAGGAGGCATTCATATTTTATGTTTAACAAAACAATAAAAAATGCACAGCAAATACAAGCAAAAATGATTCTGTTTTACTTCTAATATATTATAATCTTTACACAATTTTGTACTTAAATGTATGAAAATGTACATAGAATCAATGAATTCGGTTATAAAGGTAATGAGAGCCCAAGGAGCATTTTGCGACTTCATGTGTCATGTGTCATGAGCGACGTCTTGAAAACGGTTTTGTTACAAAAAAATATTCCCTACTAGTAACATTTAGACACATGATAGGTAACATTTTTTATTTAGCTCTCTAGGTATTTTGTATCTACACAGGTGCGATATTGTGTCAAAATTGTTACTTCAATGAAACATTTTGTCCGCAGCGTGTAAAATATGTGGACTGGAGATGTGTGTTCGTGCACACAATCCCTATATAGCTTTTTTTACATACAGCGACGAAACTATGCATACGAATTGTTATGCTATCTAATCTGGCGAACATATGTGGTATTCGATGGGGCTTCTTCAGATTCGCTCTCAGATTTCAGATTTCGTGTGGCTAATCGAATATAAAATCGTCACTTGCTGTTTTTTGTGATAACATTCGTGCGATTCGAATATGTGTAGCCTTCAACACTTTTCAAAGCATTTTCCATTCACTGGTTAAATTTTGAATTAAAACACTCGAAATTTGCGTCCCGATTGATTTCGATTTATTTATACAGAAATAATTTACAAAATTAGATTAGCCCGATGCAAATGCCTTTCTTTGCTGTAGAAAAAAAATCACGAAAACCTAAACGCCCTCCACCAGTTGTCAAACTCAAACGCACTTGTTGTGGTAAATCTGAGAAATTATAATAAGAACAACAAACAATAAATTAATTTTAGATTTTAAACACTTTGTGGAGTTTTATTTTTCTTTTTGCTTCTCTGCAAAACAAAATTAAATTAAATTTGCTGGAACAACTAACTAATAAAGACCCATTTTGTCCTTGGTCATAACCACCTTAAACGACATGTTGATCAGTATTTACACTTTTTGACGTTTTGCTTTTTTGGACGCAAATAAGAACAAATTCCTACATAGGAACTTCTTTTCAAAACAAATTAAACGCGATTCCCGATTGGGAAGCTTGTGGCATACAGATTAAACACAGTCAGTGCTGCCACAAAGAAAAAAAATTGCGTAGCAAATTTGAGTAGCAAAACTTAATTTGCGTAGCAAAACTCAAAAGTCCAAAATATATATATATTTTTTTTTCGAAAACAAACAAAAAAACACATAATTCTTTACTCAAAGTAAATATGTCTTTAAGGGCAAGTGCAAGTATAGTTGGTAAACTATATATTTTACAAAACTGAAAAAAAAAACATTAAAAACTTCATTTTAAAGGCGCTTTGCATGCAAAATTGCCTTAAAAAAAAGAAGTTCATATCACAAAATTATAAATGTAGGATCTTTGTACCAATAGCAGAATTAATATCAAATAGAAATTCCGGCAAGTCTTTTAGATTAATACAGTATTTTAAGTTAAAAGATTAAGTTTTTAAGTACCTTTTAGAAAAAAATTAAAGATCGGCGCCCATATTTCGTTTCTTTTTGAAATCAAACATTTTGCTGCCATTATTTTATCTACTGTCTCTATTTTAAATGAGTTCGTCTTCTTGTTCTTTGTCAAGCTTAAATCTAAACAAAATTCTTTCAGCAGCTGCGCTGCATGTGTTAGAACGAGAAGTTTTTTCATTAAATTGGAAATTTTTAAAAACAGTGGCTTGCCAGATTCCAGTTAAATTGAAACACTAACACATCCGAAGAAATGGGTACTTGTTGGGTATGGTAGAAAAGAATATAAGTTGGTGTGGGAAAGTGAGTTAAGATTGAATAGGTATACCTTCGTTTATTTTATTTTTTTTATTTTTCAAGAAAAATTTCAAAATTTATGTTGACATTTCGTGCTTTAAAAAAAAAGTAGCAAAATAGACGTTTTTAGGGAGAGTGCGTAGCAGCGTAGCAAATTAGAAATCGCGTAGCAGTTTTGCTACGATCGTACAAAGTGGCAGCGCTGTTCCCAATTAGAGATATTGGGAATATTTTACTGTAACCACTATTCCCAAATAGGAAGTTGCTAGGTATCCATTTTGTATTGGAAAAAAAATTAATATGAAAAATAAGAAACTTTAAATTTACAGTTTTGGTGGATATGGTGTAATTAAACAGATTAAAATGCTCCTATTATGTCATTATAGACATCGTATATTTATTTTGTACTGATTTTATAATCATCCTTATCAGCATTTAAAATAGCATAAATATTTATAAGAGAAATTTTTGATTAAATATAGAATATTTTGTAAGGATCAAGGTTTTTTTCGAAGTACAATAGTAATATTTCAGAGCAAAATGATGTTCCCCATCAAATTTCAGTAGCTGTTTGCTGTTTAATAATGAAATGTTGTCAGAATATTATTTTGGTACATAATATCAGGTACACAAAATGAATGTCATATCATAACATCAGAAATTATATGGTTTACATACACAATAAAAGAATTTTATATTAATAAGGTATTTTTCCCAATTTGTGTTGAACATTGTTGTGGGCACACCCTTAACTCACACTATTACGTTATTGCTTGAGGAATGGAATGGAAATGTTCAAAGATGGTATATAGGATTTGCGTCAAAAACAATTCCTACTTTGTGTTGCGCCACTTCCGATACATAAAAGGAACTGTTACTTGGTTGTTTCGAAACACTAGTTCCTAAATGGGATCACGAATTGACACCAGAACGTCGCCAGGCCTAAAATGTTTATTCGAATGCTACTTGGGAGGCTTCATGTAGATACAGCCTTTGTTCATATAACCTATGATATTTTACATAAGTTCAATGAATTTGTGCATACGTTCGTTGAATAAATAGATACATAAACCCAATGAACATTTTCCTAAAAGTCTAACAGACTTGATGAAAATGTTCATAATTACAATGAGTGGATACACTGCATTCATGAAAGTCTACATAGGTAAAGGGAAAATTTTTTATGAATTCTGTACATTGATTTTATGAATAAATCATGCATCTAATGAAAGTTTCATACCATTATGAATATTTTCATACACAGAATGAATGGAGATGCATTGATTGAATGAATTCCTACTTTAGCTCAATTTCAATGATTTGTTCATACTATCAGTGTATTTTTTCATTGGCATCATGTACCTTTTTGGTTCAGTAAAGTAAGGCATGTAGCTAGTCAATTTACTTCAAAAATGTTCTCTATACTAGCAATACTTTTATAATTTATCTGTGTAATTTTGCGACCATATGGGTCGGCTACTAGCAAAAGAAAGAAAGATTGAGAAGAAGGCAAAATGGCTGCCACGTCAGGCAGCTGTATGTGTACACTACTGACAGAATTTGCTCTCGAAATACAATAAAACGTTTTTATTCAACAAGTTAACCTCATCTGAAACAAAATTCTCCGCTGGTCTCCAAATGGACAGCGAAAAGGCAGCGGACAAAAATTTGTGGAGATTTCCATCAGCTGACACACTATTAGCAGTGTTACCAGCACTGCTATTTATTTCCAATTTGGCTCCTTAAAATTGTCATTTCGGATTTATCTTAACTTACGCTATTTACTTTATTTAAAGTTTGTCGATTTTTCAGATCCTATTGCGAACGTGATCTTTTCGTATAACCAAAACTCTCTAAACAGTTAGTTATGTTATTAGATTGTTGGGCATTTCAGATTTTGATCTGAGATTTCAGATTTCTGCTGGCAAATGGAACATCAAATCCTAATTTGAGTTCTTTTGTGTATTGAGTTGGCTGCAAAAAATATATTTTTCACTTGCACTAGAAATTGCAATTGATTTTCACACATTTATACCAACTCATTTCGAAGTAGTTTAATATATAAACTCGTTTGCATATGGGTTTTTGTTCTCTGTGTTAACATTGCAAAAAATTATGAATTTGTGTGGTTTTTTTTTAATTTAATATAAGGGCTGTTTTCTGAGCTTCGATCTCAGTAAAGCAAAGTAAAGTAGGCGGAGCTACAGTTCAGGTTGGACCTGGGCCTCAACCAATTCGCCTCTACAGTTAGCGCGATTTTTGGCTAACTGCCTCCTGTTTCGCTCTCCAAGCTGGTTGAGGTCCCCTTCCACTTACGCGCGCCACCTAAGGCGAGGTCTTCTCTTACTGCGCTGTCCCTCCGGGTTGGAATCGCAGACACTTCGGGCCGGAGCGTTGGTGTCCATTCGCTCTATATGTCCCAGCCATCTTAGACGACTGATGCGCACTTTTCTGACTAGGTCGATCTCCTCCTCCGGAGCCCGTCAACTAAAACGGAACCAAAAATCACTCGAATTATTTTGCGTTTGAAACTACATCCGTCCATGCTTCTGCGCCATAGATCAGGACTGGGATAATAGGGGTCTTATGTAGAGCCTCCTTAGTATTTCTCGACAACGCCTTACTAATTAATTGCGTTCTAGACCGAAGTAACAGCGGTTGGCAAGTGTGATTCTTTGCTTGATTTCTGAGGTGATGTCATTTTCAGAATTAATAGCGGAGCCGATGTAGACAAAGTTCCGAACTACATCTTGTTGACAGCATATATTTTGTTTTGCCGCCATTCACCATTCATTTTTTTTTCATTTTAAATTCATTTTTATTAATTCTTTTTTAACTTACCTACTAGACAAAAACGATTAAATCTAATTTAAAACTAACATTTTTCTTATTCTAGCTTACTGGCTCTTAGCGAGCGCTCTAAACTTAACAATATCCTTAAAATTATTGCCTTTCGGCCTTAAATCTATCTATATCTATGATTTGTTTTGTTTTTTAATTTCCAAGAAACTTTAGAAAACTTGGATACTTTATTATTGGTTTTATTAAAACTACTTAAATCTACCTAAGCTACTTAACCTACATTACCTATAATCAGGGTGGTGAGCAATCTTATCGATTGGTCACCATCCTGATCGCGTGTTTGGTTGCCTGTCGGCCGCCAACAAGGGTTCATCTGCGCCGCCGAGCCTCCACCGAGGCCATAAGCGTCGGTCAAGTCTCGGAAGCACTCTTTCATGTTGGCTAGCCCGGCACCTCCCAAAAACCCCCTACTCTAACCCTAAACCTACCAACTTAAATCTAGCTTAAACTAAGGAGGATGCTACGTAAGTAGCGCACCGGCCCGGGAGAGCGTATCCACCCTCACTTCTTCCTCAAGCCACCAAAATTCGGTGAACTGCTTTACCGTATCGACCCTGTCCCGTTCCGCAATTGCGGTACTAAAACGGAGGAGCTCCTGAGCATTGGCGGCGTACCCGTCGTGGATGAGCCGCTTATCCCTCGCGCCGCGGTGGCTGTGGTACAATACCGGCACACCATCTTTTTTCTGGACTAACCCTTTCATGTCTACATGAAGAAATGCCTCAGGCGGGATAAAGCCAGACCGAAGCGTACTCTCGTGGTACATTAAATTGGGGTAGTAAGCCCCTGAGATCAGGTTATTATCACTGGCCATCGCCCTAGCAACGTGCCTCCGAATCACCTTAATAAGGAAATTGTCAATCCTATTCAGTCGGGCCCCATTGTATAAGGTCCTGTTGGGATAGTATTTTATGTACTGAGATTCAGGAGTTCTAAACAGCCCTAGACAGGCCCTGAGGCATTGCCTCTCAAACACCCGAATCTTTTCCATTAGGACGGCGCTATATTGAACCACATGGGACAGCCATAAGCGATGATAGGCCTTATAAGGGCCACGTAGCAAATGACCTTCACCCTGGAGTCAAGTTGACTGCTGCGAAACAGTCTCCTTGTCAGAGCGTAGGCCCTCCTAGCTCCAGCAAGACAAGCATTTATATGTTTGTCAAAATACAGATACTGGTCGAGCCGGATACCGAGATACCTGACCACGTTCTTCACCACCAATGGCCGTCCCTGCTGTCCAATAATTGCTAATTTTCTCCAGTTTTTTCTGGTATCCCTAGAGGCCCCAGCCAATGGAGTTCTGAACAGGATTGTTTCCGATTTTTGGAAATTGATTTTCAACTTCCAATCATCGCAATACCTCTTAATTTGCTCGAAGTCACGCTGCAGAAGGATGTTGATGACCTCGATTTTTGGTCCTGACCTGTACGCCACTAAATCGTCTGCGTACGCTATAGCGTGTCTGAGGGAACCCACCAGATCACTTGTGTAAATATTAAACAGGACCGGAGAATTCACTGCTCCCTGTTGTAAGCCGTTTTTAATTTCGAAAACCCTGCTCGAAGTCACGTTGCCAGCTTTGACAACGAACTTCTTTCCCATAAGCATGTCATAAATCATATACAGCAAAGGTTTTTGAATGCCCATTCTGGTCAGCTTATAAAAGAGCCCCTCCAACCATACGGTATCGAAGGCCTTCTCAAAGTCGACCAGACATGCACCCGTGCATTGCTTCTTACTTTTATTCCACTGAATGTCGGAGACCAGCTTCGACGCGGCATGAATAGTGTCATGCCCCGCTCTAAAACCAAACTGGTTGTCCGGAATAATCTTATTTTCTTCAACCCATCTTAAAAGAGATCTATTGACGACTTTCTCGAATACCTTGCTAATATTCGGAAGCAAACTGATTGACCGCAGATTAGCAGGGTTTGTCCTATCTTTATCCCTTTTCGGGATAGGGTGTACCACCGCCATTTTCCACTGCGCCGGACCGCCATTCACCATACTAAACCCATTGTTGCCGCTTCTGTACTCATACCAGCAAACGCACCAAAGACAGCTCGCTGTGTATTGCCAATGATATCGATGTATTTATCTTTAGCGTATGCAAGTACTTGCACGGACTTCTGGAAAATGTTGCCTCTGGTGTTGGCTTGCGAGTTTCACACAATCTTCTCAAGAATGATGTTGATGTTGCGCGTCACCTTGCGTAAATCCTTTTTTTGACATCAGCAGTCTCGATGACATAGTTTCCGGTCTTTATTGAGCAGCGAGTGTTCTCCATCGTCATTCTGCACAATCGGACAAGTTTGACAGGGATGCCAAAACTAGATATGGCTCTGTATAGCTCGTCTCCATAAAAGCTGTAACATGCGGCTTTAAAATCGAAAAACAGGTGGATGGTATGGCCTTGGAACTCTTGAATTTTCTCCAGTATCTGCCGTAGTGTGAATATTTGGTCGGTTGTGGACTTACCGGGCCTAACACCGCACTGATAGGATCCAATTAGTGCGGCAGATAGGATCTTATGTGCGATGTTGAGAAGACTGGTGCCTCTATAGTTGCCGCGGATTAGATTAGATTGCCCTGGGTTTTATTTTAATTACTACAGCCTATAATAATTAAAAACAAATCAGAAAAAATAGATTTTTTTTTTAAAAATACTGCCAATCGGCAGACGGTTTATTGCCATGCTTGCTTTGACTCTTGATTAATTTAAAGGTTTGTAATCAATTAATTAAAAAATAAAATCGTTTGTTATCTAATCATTGCGGGTACTTATTTGGTTAAGAGTCGACTCTCGATAGCCTTGCCCAAGAATATTAGCCACTTTTTCTTTAAGTAGTAAATGTAATACCATTGCCATTAGAAAATGATAGTATACTTTACAAAGTTCTAACCTTACTAACAATTCATGTATTTTTCGCTACGCTTCGGTATGAATGGAAAAAATACATTCAATAATAAGTAACACATATTTGAACTTTTGGACTTTCTGGGCATGGGCACTCAGAAACTTTAAAGAAAATATTTGGATCAAAACAATTTTTCCCAGACTACTTACTAAAACATAATTCAGGAACAGGTCACGTCAGATAACACCAACTATAGGAGTAGTTCTGGAAACGAAACAAAAAACTAGCGAAACGTTTTCCTTATAGACGGTCTTTCATTAGCGACTTGACAGGTTCAAACTTTCAGTGTGAACGCACTAAAGCCGATTGCCGAATGTAAAAATATTCACCAAAAACAAACATTTTTATCAAGGTGAAGTACACGTAGAAACAACGTTTACAAATAATTAAAATTTACCATCGAAAATCCGAGTCGGTGGTAGACACTTGAGCGTTTACGCCAATTTTCAATCTTCAAGCCTAGTTTCTTGTTCATCGATGAAGCGCAGTTTAGGTTAAATGGCTTCGTCAATGAGCCAAATATATGTATTACTGGACAGCTGAGAACCCTCATATGCTTCATGTTCGGTGAACGTGTTATCCCGATATGGACCCGTCAATTGGCCGCCGAGATCGTGTCTCGTGTGATTTAACGCCTATAGACTTTTTTCTTGTATCCGTATATCTAACAAAATGTAAGGCCGAGTCATCGAAAATTGGGTTGAACGTATTGACCGCTGCATACGTTTCCGTGGTGGACACGGACATTATGAACGAAGTCGAATTCCCTTCATAAATGTTTTAATAGTAATTCAGGCCATCTCTTGATAGAAACTAAAACCGAACGCTCGTCGGGATAATAACTGAGCACTGCACTATTGTAAACATGGCTAAAAGGATCGCTATCTTAAGAATGGCATCTGCAGAAGTTGCAGATATGAAGAGGAAATAGAATCTGTGGACAACTCCCGTGTCACTGCCCAGCCCAGCCCAGCCTTCCAAGAACGCCGCTACTCATGTTTGGGAGCACGGTTCTATGAATTCTTGGAAGATCTAGAAACGATGCCTCTAATGGGTTTGTTAGTTGCAAGTTCTACCATGTACTATATACTCGTATAAGGGTAAACGCAATGGGTCTTTATGGCTTCTGGGTGAAATTGCATATAGGTAATGCATTTGAAGAAAGTGCCAAATTCTTAACGAAAGACCCTTTATTTACTTTTTGGGAACCCAAATTGACGGAATTGAAATGGTTAATAACTTTATCATTGATTATCCTTCTTACAGTTTTGCTAAAAATTAAGAATACAATCTAGTTCAGCATTCAATTTCTATGTTTCTGATGCTTAAAAATAAAAAATCACAGCCTAATTGTGCATTTCTATGCTTTTTAACTTTTTTTTTTTCTTGTACATGTACAGACCAAAAAAATGTTTCGAACTAGGGCTTTAAATACCTAAAGATTAGTACAAACGCGATGTCGGTAAATTTGTCATAAACAAGACAATTTCAATACAGAAAACATTATTTGAACAAAGTTCTCTGTTGAACTATTTTATTTTAATTTTTTTTTTTTTTCAAGCCACTGGGGTTTGAGTCACATAAATCTAATCAAAGACCTTCAATTTGCCATTAGGTTTCCAGGTTTTAAAAATTACCTAACGAATAAGGTTTCTTTTATACACATCTGCTCTTCCCTTAGTTTCTTTATAGTTGTTCAATTTAAAAATAACACATTCGCACCTTAAGTAAACGCGGAAGCTCATTAATGCGTTGCAAGCATGAAGTGTAAAGCACTTATTATGGTAAAGAAGAAAACAAACAATGAGTAGGTACCCGTATAGTGGATTTTGATTTAGCATTATAGGTCTAATGTGCACTTTTTTTCAGGTCATATTGATTCGTTATGGACAAAAAAGCACTCAAAAGAAAATTCACAATAACATGGTTTTAAATAATAAAAAAAAAAAAAACATTCATTCCTTGAAGTAGTAAAAACTGAGTGAACGGCCTTTTCCTACAATTAAAATTTATTTTATCTTGATCTGTTTGTTTTATTTACTGTAGCAAGCAAACCAAAGTGAGTACGCGTTTGTAAAGAAAGTTGTGGTAGGTACTCGGATGTACATGTTATTTTTTGTTTGGGCTTTTCATTTTACACGCTTTTCTTTAGCCTTGAACGATATGTTGGGAAATCTTGTAACTACACTCTCACCTACTTCCACATTATGATGAACTTGAAAATTAACATGCGTTTATAGTAACCATGACAGTTGAAGTATACAAGCTGAAGATGGCTGCCACGAGAAGATGGAGATAGTTACCTTGTTATACGATCGATTTGGGTGTTCCAATTTAAAGTCGATATGTTGGTGTGTTTCTTAGATATTTTCCAACTGCATTTTTTATTTGTTTTCGGTGTTTGTTCATCAATTTTTTTTTTTTTTTTTTTTTTATATACTTCTCCCGGGAAAGGCGAACCTATAACGCTTCAACAGCGCCCCGAGATGCCTGCAGATGTATGTTTATTCTGCACTTAAATTGCTGCAAATTGTAGTCTTCTGGAAATATATCCCCAGGAAGCGAGTTCCAAAGTTTGCTTGTCCTGTAACAGAAGGAGTTTTTGAAAGTTGATGTCCTCGCGGTTGTCAAGTGTACTGTATGGTCATGAGCATTAGCAGCCTGTCTTGTTGGGCGCCCAAAAGTTGCATTTCGAGGGATAATGTCTTTGAGTTCCTCAGAACATCTACCATGGAAGTACCTATAGAACAAGCATAGGTCAGCGACTTGTCTTCTGTTCATCAACGGTTGTAGATTCGATATGAGTGTAGGGTCTCCAATGAGTCGAACTGCTCGTCTCTGTATGCTATCAAGCAGGTTAAGTGAATGTTTTGGGGCCGAGCTCCATATATGGGAACAATATTCCAAGCCTGGTCTAACCTGTGCTTTGTAGAGAAGGAGAAGTTGCTTCGGGCTATAAAGTACCTCTTTGCTCTAAATAGGTAGCTCAACTTTGCGGACGCCGATTTTGCGATATAGGATATGTGGTTCTGCCATGTGATTCCTGAGTTGACTGTGACTCCTAGAAGGTGCATTGAGTCCTTGTGATGGATTGGATGGTCATCCATTTGGATCTGAGGAACTGTTGATGCATTTTTTCTGGAAAATGTTGTGAGCTGTGTCTTGTTTGCATTAAATACAACCAAGTTGTCCTTTCCCCACTTCAAGATTTTGTCCAGATCATCATTTAGAGAATTAATTTGTTCACATCTCTGACTGTGTGATGTAGCCGTATTCACAGGCCCATTGTTCGAGATGGAGGATATAAGAGTGCTGTCATCTGCAAAGCTGTAGATATTATTATTTGTCGATCCAAGCAAATCGTTGATGTGGAGAAGAAATAGAGTTGGAGAAAGAATAGATCCTTGGGGCACTCCTGCATTTATAGCAAACGAATTGGATGATACACCATCTACAACAACTTGGATCGATCTTCCCAGAAGAAAATTTTGCATCCATCCGCAGAGTTGTTGTGGTAATCCGTAAGATGCTAACTTGCCTAATAGGGCTCTATGCCAGACTCGGTCAAATGCCTTTGATATGTCCAAGGCTACGGCTCTGGATTCGCCGTGTTGTTCAATTCATTGTGTCCATAAGTGCGTTACGTAGCTTAACAGGTCACCAGTGGAACGACGGCTCCGTATTGGCAAATACTTGAACGAGTTTTGACCTTCACAACATGGCGTTCCGAACTGGTGTATGTGACGTGTTGTCCTTGTCAAGGATTGTTGTCCTTTTAATCATTCCATTCCATTAATTGGTTTCGGGCTATTTGGGCAGGGCTCCTTCATTATTATTATTTATTACCATGCAAGACTTTATAGAAGCAGTTAATTTTTCAATTTCAAATTAAAATTACATTTTCACGAGATACTACGTTCACTTCAGCTTCATTAAAATGTAATGAAAGCCCTTCTGTAGCCTGATACATTGGCTCTGGTTTTATCCTGTTGTCTTTGAGCTTTCGACGGACGATGGGTTGTCTTTGAGTAAACCTAACAACCAGTAAATGTCAATTGGCTCGGATGCACCTTTTTTGGTAGTCAGTCATCATTTGCTGTAGCAAACGGAACGAAAGACCTCGTCTAACAAGTCGTCGCCTGAGAATTGTTTTCTCCCATACGCCACTTTAATGTTTTTCTTTGTTAGAAATTTATTAAAAGGTAATCTTTTATGCTCTTTTTAAATCTGCAATCCGTTTTGCGCTACGCCTTACAAATGCTTAGATATCCAGCATCCACTTTGTCCCATATCCATCCAAACGATTTGTACAATTGGTTTGGACCATAAACCATCTTTTGGCGTTTGGGACAAGTTTTTCATTTAGGTATTAACTTTTGTAATTTATATTCAAGAATTGTTTTGTTCTTCCTCCATATTCTCCCAGTTCCCAGCTACGTGTGACAAAACAAATAAAATAATATTGCGAATTGTTTTGTCGCACGTGCATTTGCATTAAATAATTCCAATGGTTTTGGTACACTGCTCGAAGTTTAGTATTGGTGTGTACCACCTCCAATTAATAAACAAGCAGTGTAACGATTCAGATATACTCGGAGGCGCAGTCGTTCATTTTGCTCTTTTCAAAAGGTAAAGATTTAATTTATTTATGGGAGAGTGACGACAGGTATAGCGTATATATAGGTACTACAAGCCCGTCAAACACAGAGATGTATTTAAAACATGATTTCTGAATCAGATGATAAGAAATGTGTACGAAGCTTGCCATCCGATTTCACTAATTCTTCAGATACCTATTTTATTTGTCATCCTACAAAGTAAACCCTGGTATCATGTAAAACATGTTTTAGTTTTATTTCGTGACGCGTTGACGCGTTTCTATGACTGATTCGGTAAGAACCAAGTTTTAAGGATAACATAGATAACCTTCTTTTTGCTTCTAAGCCCAAGAGCTGCTTATTTTTATACATGGCTCTTATGTCTTATTGTATTGGAACTTGGACTTAGTTAAAATTCCTTCAACAGGTACCTACTATTCAAAGAACTTCCTCTGCTGTATGTGGAATTTTTTCAAACCTTGAAATGATAATGGTTTTCATCACATTTGAGGGGTAAAGCTTTCCTTGTCCTCGAACCTCGAAGCTGCATCTGCGCAGCATATAGCCTAATTCTTCGGTATTGTAATTAGTACGCAAATCTTAAGTTTTACTTTGAATCTGTTTTGATCGTGGAAACGAAATGTCACCTTGTATTTTTACCTTGACAGTTGATTTCTTGAACGAAAAATTAAACTAGAACGCGATACAGTTAACCCATTACTTTTTTCACCATGATTTATTAAAATAGTAAATGCAGGGTGCACCCAATATTTCTTTTCATTTTGTCTCTTTTTTTTTTTTTTCTTAAATTCCACCACGTTAGTAAAATCGTATCATCGAAGTAGTCGGATGCTTCATGTGAGAATAGGTTAAAATAAATGTTTCGTATTTGGTTATTGCTTGTTGCCTCAGTGTGAGAGCCGCATCAATCTTACTTTTAAGACTATTTTCGTTAAATGGCAATTTCCATCAAGTTGATTCTTGGTCTTTACATTATCAAATATCTTAAGAGCTCAAAATATTGCAAAAAGGGGCCATCTATGTTTTCAAACATTCAACTAGAAACAGAACTCATGTTGATTTATCTTAAAAAGCGCAAAAAATCATTAAAATAAATACAGCAAAACTAGTTCTTTTAACAAACCAAACTTTGCACTTTAGAAGCTTCCACTGTTTAAACAGTCACTTGATTCAATCAGTTTCAAAGCTCATGTTATTTGTAAACAATTTTACATTAAAACAAATAAAAAACGTTTTTTCTTATAGTTTTGGCCATGAATCTGGAAAAAATTACCTGTGTGAGGCGGACGGAATTGCGAAATGCACTTTTTTAAGTAAAAAGACGTTGTCAGTTGTAGACCTTTAGCTAGACGTCGGCTTTTCTAGAAATACTACGACTTACGTTAACGCATTTGCATTTGCATATAAACTGATTTTCAAAATCGTTGCAAACAAAGCAGATCCGATCTACGTTTATCAGCCTAATCAATTCTTATGCTGAATTTATTAAATTAAAATTTTTAATTTAATTTAAAATAAAATGTGATTTGATCGTGTCCTTATCTTTCTATAAGGGGCTGCTCTCATAGAACAAAAATAAAAAATTCAAAGATAATCCGTCGCAAATAAAATTATTATCAGAATTTTTTTTTGTGAAAATCGCCATTTGGAACGCTTAGGTTCAGGTATAAAAGTAACGTGAATCAAAGTGCCCACCAGCAGTTTTTGTGAACCACTAACTCTATCATACAATGATGAAATTAACAATTTTCGGATTATTGGCATTTTGCCTAGTTTTGGTTAGTATTTTGTTGGACATTCTTTGAAACGGTAACTTAAATTAAAAAGTTAAAAATTTCTTTCGTACAGACAAACGCAGGTTTTGTCGACCCCATTCAACAAAGAACAAGAACCTTGGAGAGCTCTCCAGAAGCCCTGACCGAACTGGTGAAGAAAGTCCTTATTTACATCGAGCACAAGTATGGTGATGCTATTTTGAAACTCAAAGAACATGCCGAGCAGGATAGTGAAGAGTGTGAAGAGCCTTATGAAGCTAAAATTGAAAGTGCCATTGAAACTGTAGAAGATATATTTAATGTGTGCCGCCAACGTGCACGTGTGAATCGAAAAACTAAGGCTCCGAAATTCGTATTGACTAAAGCAGACGTAGAAATACTTATTAAATGTTTTGATCTGATGAAAACACTAAATCAATGTATGAAACAGTCAGGTAAGGGTCTATGCTGGATTAGCGCAACAATTAAGGCCATTAAACTCGAAAATACAATTAAGAAAGCTGTCAAAGAATTGCCCCCATCTGATGATGAAACGGTTCCACAAACCCAGCTGTACGTGGAAGAGTGCTCTGGCTATGCACAAAAAAATGCCCTAATTCAGTTAGCAGCCCTTATTTATGACTATAACAAATGTATTGTATATACAAACTAAGATGAAATAAACTGTTTAAACATTTTGCATATATGAATCGTAAAAGACCTTCTCTGTCTGCCTGTCTGTCTGTCTATAAACTAAGTGAGTCCTAAGGCACTTGCAGTCAAGTAATAACTATGTCGAAAGGCATTCACCCTGCTGTAATTTTTAAAATCGGAGTCGCGCAGATTTGTCTGACAAATATACCAAGTTAATGACTATTAGGATGCGGTTGGATAAACTGCAAACTACCAAAATTAAAGTACCGACCTAGCTCCTCAGATCATAAAGCTTAATATCGAAGCTGACGTTTTGAGCAATCCAAAGGCTAAAACAAGTTTTTCGAGTAAATCTTCGGACTCACAAGGTGATTTTCAGACGACTAGACCATGACTAACAGACAAACAGATTTTTCGAATATTGTTGGGCTGCTCTTTTGTAATATTAATCTAATATAAGTTAGATGTTACTTGTTAGTTTCAGGTTCAACAATTCGGCACTTTTTTCGAGAGCCTAGCAGAATTTGTTGCTATGTTGGTCGGTTTTTTAGTTGGAAAAGTCAGTTCGCACGTTTTTCAGAAACTTTTATTTTCAAATAAATAAATATAAAATACAACGCGGTTGCCTATCACTGTTATCGTGCGAAAATTCAGAATTGAAACAACACTTTTTTCTTAAGCCAACTGTTTATTTAATTTTGACTTTTGATTCAAAACTTCCTCGAATGTGTTTTTCAAAATCACTATAATTTCTAGTCATAAGCCTGTGCGATTGCTACGAAACTCATTTTGGCGACGTGAATAAAGCCAAACGAAGTAAAT